>OY728153.1:379214670-389214670 GCA_963277665.1 Viscum album | reverse complement strand
GAGAAATTGGAGCTATGACCATCATCCAAAAATTCCATTTCTAGATCTGGTATATCGGGAACACAAATTCTCTTCCCAAACTTCAAAATTCCATCTTCATTTTGGAAGTCACTCAATCTCCCATCATTCATAGCTTTAATCTTCTTTTAAAATTCCTCATCATCAGTCTGAGAACTTTTTATCCTTTCTAGTAAAGATGTTTTGGAAATCATTTGAACAAACATTGATGTTTCACCTTCCATGGCTATTCCCATATCCATCTTTACTAGATCCATGTATATAGGATCTTTTTTAAATCTCATCTTATTCAAAACTCCATGATCCTTTCTGCTCAAAGCATATGACACCTTATTTTCCTTCCCCGAGTGGTATTGTATAGTGAAATCATAATCCTTGAGTAGTTCAATACCTCACCTTTTCCTCCTGTAAAGTTCTTTTTGTGAGAAAATATAATTCAAACTCTTTTGATCCATATAAATATCACATTTTTCACTATAGAGATAGTGTGTCCATATTTTTAGAGCACATATTACAACTTCTAACTCAATATCATGAGTGGGATAGTTTTCTTCATGAAATTTTAGCTGCATGATTCATAGGCAATAACTCTATCATTCTTCTTAAGTACTAAACCAAGTCCTTTATTTGATGAATCACTATAAATAACTAACTCATCATTCCCTGATGGTAGATTCTAGATAAGAGCATTGAAAAATATTCTCTTTAGTTATTCAAAACATTATTCAAACTATTTTTTCCAAACAAATTTAACCCCTTTATGTGTGATCTTGGTTAATGGGTTAGCCAACCAGAAAAAATTCTAGAGGAAACGTCGATAATAACCTGTTAAACCAATAAAAATGCATACCTCAATTATACTCATCGGTTCTGTCCATTATTGGATTGCCTTGGTCTTTTAAGTATCAATACATATTCCATCCTTAGAAAAAATATGGCCAAGAAAAGAAATCTCTTGAATCCAGAATTCACACTTGTTAAAGTTCCCATATAATTCATTTCTTCTAAGAGACTTTAGAATAATGCACAAGTGATTTTCATGATATTTGTATCTTTTGAATTATACCAAGATATTATCAATAAATACCACTATAAAGTCATCAAGATATTCTTTGAAAACTCTATTCATTAGATCCATGAAGACATAGGGTTCATTATCCCATCCAAAAGTCATTACTATAAACTCGTAATGCCCCTACCGGGTTCAAAATGTTGTTTTCGGAATGTCTTACTTATTCACACACAAATGATGATATCTAGATAGAAGGTAAATCTTTGAAAAATATTGTGCTCTAGGAAGTTGGTTGAATAAATCATCAATGTGAGGTAGGGGATACTTGCTCTTTATTGTTAGAGCATTGATCTACCTGTATTCGATGCACAACCTCATAGATTTGTCTTTCTTCTTAACAAAAAGGACAAGGGCTCTCCATGGAGAAACACTAGGGAGAAAAAATCCCTTATTACTCAATTCCTAGATTTGTTTCTTTAGTTACACTAATTCCAAAGTGGACATTCTATAAGGGGTCTTTGATATGGGACTTAAACCAGGAATTAAATCAATGGAAAACTCAATTTCTCGTTTCGGAGGATGTCCATGTAAATATTCTGGAAACATGTCAACATATTCTTACACAATAGGTACATCCTCTATTAGAAAATTCTTTTCCTAACCCATAGTTATTTCATTCTCTTCCTCCCCAATAATTTAATTTAGTAGAGCTACTGGGGTGTATCTAGATAGGAATCAGTTGGTGACGTTTCTGCTCTAAAGAAAAGGTACTCTTTATCATCATCGTAAATTGTAACCTCCTTCTTCTTACAATAAATTTTCGCATCATGGTCTGAAATCCAATCAATACTGAGGATTATATCAAATTCAATCATGGGTATGATTATGAGATTATCAGATAAAGAACATTTATATTCCCTAATGGCAACTAATTCACAAAACTTTGTTATGATGATACTTCCCTTAGGTGTTTTGACTGACAACTCCATTTTTAAGTCAAATTGAAAATATATATTTTTTTTAGAAAACTAGGAAGATATGAAACAATGCGATGATTCAGAATCAAATAAAGCATTGGCTAAACTTGAGGAAACCATTAAATTGTCTTCCACCACATATTTCGGAGCTTCAACCTTAGTAGTAGTGATCGCATAAGCTTTTCCTTGCTCCCTTCTCCTTTTCTGAGGTATGTTCCCTTGGTTCTTAAGATATTCATTTACATAATGCCCCTTCTCTCTAAAATTGTAGCATTCAACTTTGACATCCTCTTTCTTCCCTTTGCAATAACGAGCTTAGTGGCCTTTTTCACCACACTTGTAACAGACTCTCATTCCCTTCAGGAAAGTACCAGGTTGTTTCTTCCAACATTTACCACAGGATGGATACACAACATTTCCATTATTCTCCTTATTTCCATTTCCAAAGTTTTCAGTAGATCTCTTCTTCTCTTTATTTGCTTTGAAGTTATAAGACTTAGAGAATTCCTTTTTTATCTTGATAGTGCATGATACAATATCTTTATATGATGAAAATTATTGTGAGACTAATGTTTAATGGATAAATGGATTTAACCCATCAAATAATTGATCAATATTTCTCCTTGTGTTACGTATATAATCTATTGCATGACTTGATAACCTTGTAAAGTTAGCCTCATACTTTGTGACATTCTAATCCTCCTTTTTCCTTAGACTCAGAAATTTTCTTTCCATATCCGCTCGTTGGTCACAAGGAAAATATTTTTCTAAGAAAATTTCATTAAAGATCCTCTATTTTATGTTTGATACTTCTTAATCTTCCTTTGTGTTTTGGATTAATGACCACCATTGATCTGCATCTCCTGTGAGGAGATAATCTTCCATGACAACTTTTTCCCTTTCGCTACTCCCCAAAGCATGAAATATTTTCTCTAAGTAATTTATAAATTGCTCAGATACTAATGGATTTTCACTCCTAGTGAATATTGGTGGTTTTTACTCAAGAAGTGGTCTAACATTGATCCTCTATGTTCTGGATCAGGGGGATCCATACAGGTAAGATTATTATTCATAACCGGAGTGAGTTGTCCTAGTATGGTGATAAGCTGATCTGCACTAGTTTCTTTGTCAGCTCCACTATAATTATCTTGAGTATGAGGAAAATCCCTACATGGATTAGGTGTATTGATACAGTTTCCATTCCTTCCACTATGTGCCATTTCTAAACAATGGAATACACTAGATTAGTTTATGAATTTCAATTCATAATTCCAACCTTGTAAAACTGCTAACATAAGTTGAACATTTTATGGATGTAATCCAAAATCATAAAAAAATTCTTTGATGAAGTATATACTCATAAACCCTTCATAATGGTTTGTAAAGAAAATGAGAATTATACTAAGCATATCCCCTGAGAGTGTCTTAACCAAGAGTGCAGCAAGGCTCATTATCGTGCACCAGTTCATGTTCGAGTCTAGCACAAAGCGGTGTTTTCAGGTCTTACCCCTATGTACATCTATTCCAAAGCTGCCTCTACCTGCTTGTATCCATAAAGAGATGTATTTCTTATAAAACTAAAAAAATATTGACACTACCAAAATTCTAAGAAGTTATTTATACTAATACTCCAAGTCTATCTTAGGTTAATGTTCTATAATCAAAGTTTTTCTAAATCTAATTTTGAAGGTTTGTACTAAAATTCCTCTGATACCAACATTAATTCCCCGACCCCAGTTACCCAGAGTCGGTACATTATCACAGAACATTGGCATGATCACAAGGGATCAAATCCCGAAAGGTTGATTAGTTTAGTATCCTTGGAAGTACTAGATACATTCATAAGTTTTACATTACATCATGAAATAAAAACATAAACAACATTTTTCCCCTTTTGAAAAAACTTTTATCCTTAGCCTATAAATGTAGGTCAACCATAAAATACTTCTTCACATCCTGGGAAAAATAAAACATAGAAATGGATGAGATCAGATGCTCAGTAAGGATAACAATATAGCAGAAACTTTCATAAGTAAGTATAAACATTTAAGGAAATGTATAAGACTAAAACAAAAGGCTTTTAAAAATAAACATCAGAATAATATGGAAAAGATAAAATCAAATAATTCCATTTACTTATTCACATGGATATTCTACTAG
This sequence comes from Viscum album, assembly GCA_963277665.1. NCBI lineage: Eukaryota > Viridiplantae > Streptophyta > Magnoliopsida > Santalales > Viscaceae > Viscum > Viscum album. Next base: position 389,210,503 of record OY728153.1, on the reverse strand, counting down.
TCAAATAATCACATGGAATATCAATATCCACTTTCGTAATGATGGAATGCATAATTCTATACTTTAGAACCACATAGTCAAGGCCTTGTTCCAAGACTACAAATAAGATTTTGTCAAGTCCTTGTGCCAAGACACTATTTTGGCTCATGAGACCTACCAATGCATCTAGTATCTATAGAGGGCTCCACCTATCACTTACTAAATCCAATGCATTCCTCATATGAAAAGTTTTAAACATAACATAAGCATTCATATTAAAACTAGAATAATAAATGTAAATACATTATCCATAAACCATGAAGGGGGTAAAAATAACACATCCATAATCAAACATATCACAAAAACTTCAATACAATATGGAAGATTTGTATCATAATAAATCAACTTAAAATAATTTTAAAATCCATCAAAGGATGTTGACATAGATGAAATCAAAACTTTTTGATAGAAATATCTCTTTCTATTTTGAAATCATTTAGAAGTCATGTTATTATAAAAGAAACATTTATCTTGAAAATATTATTATAATATTGTATGGGAAGCTTCGATAATGTTATAACGGCGGAAAATAGCCGCACCCGTTGTATAAGTTAAAAAAACATTCTTACCATAATTTTGTTGAAAAGGTCATAAAGTACCTTGTTTGGAAAACAACGGAAAGATTCCTTTCAAAACATATAAGGTAAAATAAGGGTATAAATTCCTTTAACCCATAGTATAGAAAATAGTAAAAATGTTTTGAAATAAATTTTTAAGAAAACACGGATGTGGATGATAAAGAGGTCTCAATAGATACTTACATAAAAACAACCTCAGATAATAAAGAGATTGTGAAATTAACCCTTACCTTGTACTTTTCCTTAGTTGATGGTATGTTAAAATCCTGTATAATAGTTATAAAATTGTTATTAAATTATAAAATAACTTTATACATAAATATGATATCATATATTATCCTTTAATATTTCTTTGTTAATAATATTTCAGTAGTTTCATCGTTTCAGGTCTTAAATGATCTATTTTTTTTATATTCTTGGATACGTAAGCCATGTTTGTTATGGATAGGGTGTATTTAATTCATTTATAGAATGATATTATGTTCATAAACATTATTTTTAATCATAAAATGAAAATTATTCTTGAATAATTATGATGGGGAATGAATCTCATCACGTTCGTGGAGACGGTAATCTGTACATACACACGAGCGACAATATAATTATATTGATGGTGAAATCGTATGTAATTGGATGGTATATCATATATACAGAATCATTAACATGTTATATTTATTATTTACATCAGTTATACTCATTGTTATAACCATCCAAATAATGAATTGTTTGAATAACAAACTACACCATGATGTGAAGATGGTTAGCCGTACGTACGCACGTATGGTGAATTTGTCATTCATATGACGGATAGAATAATGAATATGGTTGTACCATTTTTATTATAACATAAAAGTATATAGAAGATACTAGAGTTATTATTTTAGAATGGAATCAACAAAGAAATAGGAAATGGAAGAAGAAAGGAACGTGAAATAGGTGATGAAATATTTTCCTCTTCTTCAAGTTCTTCCTTTTGATTTGATCAAAAGGGATCCTTAGGTTGGATTTCTGACCAAAGGAAGGCCTCTAGGATTAAGGAATGAAAGTTGGGAGGATATTTTTGCTGATTTTAGCCGAGACAAATGGCTTTGGAGGTGTGAAATTATGAGAAGGGGAATTGCCATTTTATAAGAGAGGTGAGGGTCACTTTAGGAAAAACTTGAAATGTTATTTTATAATAAAATAATTATCTATTTATAATGGATCCAAAATTATTTATTTAGAGTATAATTTGAAAATGGGTTGCAAGACCTCTCAACCAATAGGTTTTATATAGGTTTAGGTTACCATATTAACCTTATCTTTTATATTTAACTCTTAGTTAAATAGTTTTTCATTTAACATGTCTCGTTGTCTTTTTATATTATATGGTTAATAAACTTACTATAACTAGACAAGAGAACCCCAATTATTCCATTCATAACATATATAACCTTATCTATGTCCTTTTTCCGAACCTTATATTTCTAGTAATGTTATATCAATTAGTAATATAGTATTTTGTTTAAAACTCAATTATGAAAATTTCGACACTATTTAGTATTTGATTTTTTTGAAAGACATTAAAACCTTATCACTTCAAATTAAAATTATTTAACCAACCCTAACATGTCATATTAACCTATAAAATTATTTTAATTCATTATAAATCTCAATTTACATTTATTTGGATGTTTATAATATCAATTATTTTAATATTTCATTAATAAGGTAATTACTACATCATCATTGTTTCATAAATAAATTAAATTATTAAATTTCTATAAATTATAAATAAAATACCATTATTTAGGAAATATTTTTACCTTTCAAATGAATATTTATAGTAAAGTTTATATTTTGTGTAACCCTATATTAAAAAATGGTTTAGTTATTACACATTGTATTTAACTCTTTTAACTCTTCTTTAAATAAATAATAATAAATGTCCTAATCTAATCCATGTTGAACAAAGATGGTCATATTTTATTATTAAGGTTTTTTTGGTCGATTTATACTTATAAAATGGAATTAGGACATGTTTTAGGGTAATTATGATATCATTTTTACCCTTAATTACCATATTTACTTTTAACTGTGGTAAATACAAGTTAAAAGTTACTATTCACCAAAAATTATTTTCATCTTATTGAACCACATTTTACTTACTAATATTAACCATGTATCTAGAATTTTTTAAATTCAACTCACAAAATCTACAAAATCTAAACTTAGTATAAAATGACTCCAATGAATTACATTGAAATTATATAGGTATTATGTATCTATTTTGACCTAAAATAAATTTAAATAAAATAATAATTATTTAAATAAAAATTTGGTTTTAACCAATAATGAACTGTTTTTCGTTATTCATCAAAAATTAAATGTTTTCAGAAAATACCAAAAATTTACCCTAAGCTTATTTTGATATTACGAATTCAAAAATGAAGACCATTTTGAAAAAAAAAGATTATAAAATTTAAAAAAGTAGGCATTACTATTCATAACAGCTATTTTGATTGGTCGCGGTGTGTTAGAATCTCAAAGTTGCGTACAATTCAAGTTATTGCATTATTCAAAGGGAAACGTACTGTGAAAGCTTGGGTTTTTACATGTAGTTTTTAATTAGTGTTTTTATTCTATTTTATTAAATTTTTAGAAAACCTTTAAGATGTTTTTTTAATTTTCTTCCTCTTTTGAGAGATGACCTTGGTCAGCCACTCTACTGCACCCAAGTACCCAAAAAATAATACTTTTTTTGAGAGAACCCACGAAAGTGCATTTCAGATTTCTTGGGAATTTTTTCAATTATTTTTTAGCTATAATGAACAGAGTAGGTAACAAGATATTTTTTATCATTCGTTTAAATTTTTTTGATTCATCATATGTGTTAGGGATGTGGGAAATGAAGACTCTTTTTTGATGGATTTCAATTATTTAATTTGTGTTAGTTCTTTTATCTTTCATAATCCTCCGAAATTTCATTTTCTTCTCTTACATAAAACCCTATATATGATCAATAATGAAGTTTCCAGGGATCCCTAGGGGAATTATGATGATTAATCCTGTGACCATTTAGTGAACTCATCAATTCTAAGGGTTTTGTTCTCAAAAATGTTTTTTGAAACCAATTATTAGACCATGGAATTTATATTTATTTACTTAAATTGAACTTATCAAACCAAGGGAGTTCCATCACATTTGAATCCTAAATATTAAAATTATTATGAAGAATACAACACAATAAGACAATTTTTTTTGATGATTATCATAGAGATCCACATCCCTGAATAATATTCTCTATTTATTGTTAAAAAAATACATTTGTTTTTTCAAGTAAAAGTGTAAAGAATTTAGGTAGTGAACTACTCAAAAGTCTTCAGAAACTCTTACAACCTTCAAGCATCAACTCTAAATTTAGAAAATCTTCAGTTAATTAATCATAACTCAAGTTAAAAAATACTTTATGCATCCATATATAACGACCAAATTCTTACACTATACAAGTCGTGAGGGTGCAAAATTAAATTTGGGATGCTAAAAGTAAAATTTCAGTCAGAACAACACACCCTATATATCAATTTTTTAACACTAGATGGTATTGGTGAAACATTGAGAATTTTTTGATAATGATGAATATTACAATATGATATATGTATATAGTATAATATAAGTATATTATGGTTTAAAACTTATGTAATAAATTGGTTTCTAAATTGTAACTTAATATATTCATTGTTTTAAAAATAAAATATTCTAAAATGATTTAAATGACCCTAAAACCACAATATGATTTTAAAAGACTGAAAATATTTATTTTATTAAAAAACTATGTTTCTCATATCATTTATTAAATATTAAAATTATATCATTTAGTATTAGAGTGTTTTTTATGTTTCCAAGTTAAAATTAGGATCACTGATATGGGATAGAATCAATGCTCCCCATTTTTTTCTCCAAACAATTATTTGTTGTCATTTCATATTAGTGCATATGATCAATGTGATTCCCTATTTTTATAAATTTTATGTAAATTTTATTATTTTTTTCATTTTTCTATTTTTCATCTGGAATTAATTTTATTTTAAAGAGTTTCATATTCTAGTGGAGAGTCTTATTGACCTTTTATCCCAATGATGCAGGATAATTTTTTTAGTGATGAAAGAATGGTATAGTGCACAATTCGGGGACCATGTATTCCCACTATGCATTTCATAAAAACCACACGAAACTTATTTTTTAAGGTGTAAATATACATAGGATCCATGTAATTGATTTATGTGTTGATATTATTTTATTATTATATTTTTGTTATAGTTTAGAAATATTAATTATATATTGAGTATTTTAATATATGTTTTAAATTGTAAATAAAACTACTATATAAATATATAATTAACTCATATTTATAATCATTAATTTCTAAAATCAATGAAACATGTATTATGAATGAGTTTTATTGTCATAATAATCATCACCATCAGCATTATCATCATCATCATCATCATGTTCATTATTATATTATTTCCTTCTTTTTAATGGGGGTGTAGCCGAGTGTTTCACTTTTCCCCTCCAACATGTGAGCATATGGGAATCCATCACCCATATATCACATATATCAAATCAATCAATTTCAATCAACATTAACCACCTTTTTTACCATTTAACATCATAGATACTATTTAAACCATCAAAACAATCATGGTTCAACACCTTAATCACACTGATTAATATGATAAATTAACCATTTAACCCTTCTGAAATATTTAAATAATATAATCCATTAACCCATTAATATTAATAAAAAATATCATATTTGTCATTGTCAAATAATTCATTATCACATTAATTGGTAAATTACACAATTTTATTAATTAATCGATTTAATATTTCCCATATCCCATAAATTTCAAAAACATATCATTCCATTAATTAATTGTTCAATTAATTAATATAATTAAAGTTGTGATTTCCAAAAATTTAAATTGATATTTAAAATTTCCATACACAAAATATTATTCTAGACTGTGGGATTTTAAATTTAGACTACCTATCTAAATATATATGAAGAATTATCACCAATGGAAAACCCCAAATTGAAGAGGAAGATTAAATTGCATAATGAACAACAATATCTAGATCTCAAACCAATATACAAGATCAAAAATATTAGATCCATGAAATCCTAGATCTAAACCATCACCAATTGAAGAAATCATCAATTCAAAAATTAGTGAAATACAGAAGAGAGAGGAAACAAATTGGGATTAGAACCTCTTACCAAGAGAGGTGCAGATTCTTCAATTCAGTCTTCAATTCACCAATAATATAGTTCATAAGCCCATGGAACCCATCAGGGAGCCTCAAAAACATATATAAATGAATTAGTGTTTATATGGGGTGTTTTGGGATATAAGTCAGGGGTTTGGGAATTTTTTTATGAATTTTTTGGGATTTATTTTTCAACACTCATGGTTTCCTCTGTGAGGTTCCTAGTTATGCCTAACAGCATTCCTAACCATGTTCGTCCTCTTAAGGGTAAAAAAGTCACTAGTAAGAGGGTTCATAGTTTCCAAAAAACATTCTCCAACTATGAGAATTGCCTCTGTTTAGGTTCACACAATTTTCTAGCCTATGAACATGGTTTGGGAAAATTTTTCACTAACCATGCACTACCCCTCTTCCTTCAAAAATCACCAATTTCACTAGAAACACCTTGAAGCACAAACATAAAAAAAATATACTCAAAATAAGGAAATATATTACCTATAAACAATCTCAACACATCATTAGGAAAGGTTAGGATCTTACAATCCCCCCACAATATTACATCTTGTTCTCAAGATATAGATTCTGAGGTATAAATATTGGGCCACTAAGCCCACATATCTGTTTCTCTCTCCCATGATTGTTCTTGAACTTTTCCATGATTCCACTATACCTGAACTATTGACACAGTCTTTCCCCTCAACACTTTCTCACTGCAAACCACAACATGTATCAGATATTTCTTAATGGAAGAATTAGTTTCAAGATCATCCTCATCAACTTCGATCACATTAAAAGGGTTGGGGTGATACTATCAAAGATGTGACACATAAAATTCATCATAAATAGAACTATACCTACATGGGAGAGAAACTTGGTACACCACTATCCCAATTCTATCCACAACCTTAAACAGTCCAAAAAAATTACGGGCTAGCTTTCCATTCATCTAAATTTTACGGTGACCCAATCTAGGCGACACTTGAAGGAACACACAATTTATTAATATAAACTCAAGAGGAATTCAACATCTATCAGTGTATGACTTATATCTACTATGATCTATAACCATACATTTCAAATCATCTAAACCTTTTCTGGTATCTTCTGCACGAGACTCAGTCTCAATAGCTCTAACTCACCTAACTCTGTCAACATATATGTGATCTATATGGTGAACCACTAATTGAATCATATGGTTCCATATAAATCGTCACCTGATAACTTCTGTTATAGGTGAACTCAATAAGAGCTAAGTGATTCTCCCCAGACCCACCTAATTCAAGAACAAACACTCGTAGAATATCTTCTAGCCAATAAATTATATGCTCTAACTTCCCATCTTTATGGGGGTGGAAAACCATACTCAGTAAAACCCATGTACCAAACACCTTATACAAGCCCTTCCAAAAGCAAAAAAGTAAATCATGCATCACAGTATGAAACTATACTCCGTGGAACCCCATGTAGATGAAATATCTTCCAAAAAAATAAGCCTCCCAATAGATCCACTAAGAAGGTATCCCGTATAGGTATTAAATGTGTTACATTCATCAGTTAGTGAAAAACAACCCATATACTACAATTCATCTGAGGTGTCCTTGTGAGACCCACCACAATTACCATGAAATAATAATCACACTTCCAATATAGAATGGGAAATGGTTGTTGTAAACCACCAGGTCCTTGAGGATCAACCGTCACCTTTTGACGGGTGTCGCATCATGTCACAAACCCTAAAATATACCTTTTCATGCTCAGACAATAATAATTTTTGTGTAGCCCATAGTACATTTTGGTCAAACCTAGGTGCACCGCCCTCTTTGATTCATGAAACTCATGAATTATCTCCTCACACATACACATAGGCACACAAAATAGACCAAAAAATTGATGATATCATCCTCATCTCTTGTCCATTTATAAGGTGAATCCCCACCTTCAAGGATTTCCCTAAAGGATAAATACAATAGATTCCCATACTGCCTCTCCTTGATTGAGCTCAAAAGATTATACTCCAATAAAACTGATATGAGAGTCATCTAATATTGTCCTATAATTCCCCAACCCTAGAATACCATAACTGGTGCATTATTTTGTTATATGGGCATGATTATAAGGAATATGATCTAAAAGGATAGAGAAGTTTATCAATTTTGGAAAAAAAGATTACATACATAAAACTCATTTTACATTGGGTATATAAAATATTCCATATCAAAAGTAAAATAGAAGCATCTATGAAACTCATTCAAAGGATTCATCTTCATAACCTTCGAAAGGAAACATAATAAGTGTGAGCTCAAATACTCGGTAAGGGTAAGTACAATAGAAATAATCATGAATCAATAAGAATAATCATTATATAAAGGTATATAATTTAACACACTTTCTATTTAAAATACATAATAAGGATTAATAAATATGAAAATATAGATTATTAAAACACATTCCATTTAATCAATAATCATATAATGAAATTCAACTGTAGGTAGTGTCAAAGAAAAATATTGTGGATAAATAATAAGTGAATATGAATGAAGTAAATGTTTGATTATTTGATTTCATGTTTCCTATGTAAATTGTACCATTTTCACCAAGATCTATTCTCAATATGTTTTAATGTACTATGATTTTTCCAAATAATTCATCTCATGATACTATTGATGCATCGAGGGGCTTGTTTTAACTGGTCCCCAACACGTATCATATCAGTCAATTATACATGGAAACAAATATGAATGGTTTTTTTTTAACTTATTTCTCCCCATGAGACTATTAACACATCGAGTGGCTATCAATAACCAGGTACCACCCATGTCCTACATATCCAAAGCATTACTCATGTATCTAATAATCGATTTAATTAAAAAAAAATACCTTATAATAAAATATGCATATTAAATATATAATATATATTTGTTAATAATTCTCCAGTGTATGATAAGTAACAACAAGGTTTGTTGATGTCTATGAATGGAAATACCATTTAAATATCATTAAAAGATCTTTTAGGAGAATAATCTTTAATCATTAAAAAATTTCCCATACCACATTGAAACATTTAAATAAAAATATATATGATGTAATAACATTAAATGAATCTTATAATATCATGAAAATAATAAGATTCATGTTATAAAATTTCAATGGGAATTATATACACTATATAATATAAACTAGGTGCCTAGCATTACAATATGCCTCAATGAAATGAAATTTTGATGAAATACCTTATGTTGCGTCCAACTAATCACATGTGTATTTATCTTTATATATAATAAAATTGTCTTAATTATTTAACTGATTTCTAAAATTTTTAATTTTTCTTATTATATTTACTTTACTTATTACAATGTCATATACAACTACTTAAACAAATATATTTATGTCGGGTTTTTTGACCAAATTCGGTTCGTGTGTCAAGAACAACTTTGGTAGGACAAATATGGTCAAAAGGATCAGTATATAAACATATGAAAAATAATAATAATGAAATAATTATCATATTTTTAAATAAAATATACTTTTAGAACCAGTCATGAAATATAGTAATGAAAAATGAAACAATGGTACAATCATGGATATGGCAGGTCGTACATACACATGAGTAACATTCCCATTTTTTAATGATCATTATGAAAAACAGCTAAGAAACATTATATATTTCTATAATAATCATTATATAATAAAGAAATTGTTATTTAATCATATATATATATATATAACATTTTTTATATAAAAGGAATCACATAACATCGTGGAGGTTGTAGTCCACACGTCCACAAATGAGATTATCACTTTTGTGCGTGTATGAAAGGTGTAATAAATAAAATAGTATATAATATTAAAATAAATTTATTTATGTCATGAATATATTATATATTTAATTTTATTTAAATATTTTTAATTAATCTCATCCTTAATACATTCCTTGTAATTTGTGAATGTATCGCATCTCTTTGAGGAGGTGGTATTCCACACGTCTAGAAATGAAGTTATCATAATTACATCAAATGTAATTCATAATGGTATGTGTTACATAGAGATTAAAAAATAATAAATACATAATAAATAACATATATATCATATATAAACAATTTTTCTATCTTAATTATCATCCATGGAACGCGGTAAAAAAATGATTGACATCCTTTCGTGAGGTGGTAGTTCTCCGTACACAAAAAAGTTTTTTTGTTGCCCATTTGATTCAAGAGTCTGTAGGTTCAAGTTGAACCATTAACATAAAAAAATTATTATATTTAGGTTTTCATATTATTATATAATAATTAAATAATAATACATTCAGTTGTGTTGAAACAAATAAAACACAAATACACATTGAAAAATGTTACCTCTTTTTTGGGTAACTCCTTTTGGTTTGCACCAAAGGATTATTTTTTGGTTTTTTTCCAAACATGAGAACTATATATTGATATGATGGATGTTGGATACTATTTGAGATTATTTTGTAAAAGTAAAATGGCTTTAGAGGTGTGAATTATTGGGAGGAGTGTATGCCTTTTTATAGTGGAGGAGGAGTGACGTTATTGTAAATATAAAAAGGTAAACACTATTGAGAGGTCCCCCTTACATAATGTGCCTCCAATAATGGTACATATTATATAAAAGAGTTAATATGAAAGAAATATGTCCATAAAGGTAGTTTTGACCAGTGTCTAGGTCAATTTAGCCCTTATTTGTAAGGTTTAGTCCCTTATTAAGCTTAATTTTACATTAATATTTGTAATTAATTATAAATTATTTCACTAATAATTTTGGTAAAAAACTAAGTTAAAATTACTCAAAATTATAAATTATTATGATTGAAAATATTTAATTAATTTTTCCAAATTCCAAAATCATAAGTAGAAGAAAATACTTTTAAATTAATCCCATGGATGGGACGACAATGCATGTCTTTAAGATAAAAATGATCAAACGTTTTCTATGTTATCATATCCAATTTCAAAGTAAAATTGATTCCAATGAACTAATTTAGATTAATATTTGTAAAATTTATATAATTATGATTTAAAAATATTCATAAATATAATTTAACATTATAAATAAGTTATTTGAAAACACAGTTTTGAATTAAAATTCAGTATTTTTTACTATTTATCAAAAATAAAACTTCACAAAAAAAAATAAAAAAAATTATCGCTAACCTAATTTAAACATTTATAATTTAAAACTATTTCTTATTATGTCATAATAAATTCCTAAAAGTGTTAAAATTAATATTTAATTTTGTTTTACCATTAAAATGAGGTAAATATGCCTTTCTAAAAATGTAGGTTTTTTGTGTAAAATTGAGTTTTTTCTTATCATATGCTTATTAAATGTATTGGATGAATATAAAAAATATTTGATATAATATATATATATATATATATATATTACATCAATACCATTAATTAATTTTAATTAAGTTAATTTTTTAGGAAAAACTACTTTTTGATAAAAAACATGTTTTTTATAAAGCTTTACCTTTTTATTAAATTGGTTCTTATATTCATTTATTATTAATTTGTAACCAATGAATTCAACAATATATTTTCATATGTTATTTAATCTTATTCATAACAAACAATTTAATGGGAAGGTTGTATATTATTTTATTAAATAATTATATTTTAATAATGTAATTTTGTTCAGTTAAACTCGACCTTACTTGTAATGCAAACTACCAAACAATGTCATTATTGTGTGTAACACAAGATAACTCAATGTTATGTGCATTACATGATATAGAATATATTTACTTAAAATTTGAAATATATATTAAAGTATCAAGTCATTATATCACTTTATATGTTTGGTGTTGTGTGTCATGCATGCTATTAAATACAATATACTTAGTTTAGAATGTCATGGTGTTACATTATCCCCACCTTAATTAATTTTTTTTTATGAAATTTAAACCTAATATTGGAAATCAAGAGTTTTATTTTTAAAAATATAATTTTTGAAAATCCTTAGTCATAAATATGGTTAACAACTATATTCTTAATAATATAGAAAGGGTATTTCTAAGGTTATCACAAAACTAAGTCTTCGAATATGAGAACATAAGTGAAAACCTGGATATAGAATAAAAATAGAACTATTATTTTTTGATAGAGTGGTAGAAAACATGTTTTTGAGAAGGTTTCTGACCACAAAACCATAAATAGAGGTGTAAAAAAGGACATTGATATAATAAAAAATGATGATAATATGATGATATTTTTGATTCAAGACACTTTTAATAGAGCTTAGTAATACTCTCACTTTCTGAAAATATAAGTAAATATGCATTTCAATTTAATAAACACAATCTTATCCTTAATTTGGAATTTGAACCATTTCAACTTTATTATTTAGATCATGTTTCATTATATGGTGTTTTAAGAGATTAATATCCAAAACCTTATATAATGGTCAACATAAAACATTTCATAAACTGTTAACTTTTAAAAAAGATTATGATCCAACACTTAATAATAAAGGTCGCTGAATTTTCAAAATTAACTTATCATTACCCTTTAATCAAAATTATGTATCTATTTAATCATAAAATACCGAACATGTGAACACCTTCATCTTGTATACTCTTGAAACATGGTAATAAGTTGATTTACTATAAAAATTTATTGAAAAAATGCATTATTCCTCATTAATTTAGTAAAATACATGTTATTTTATATATTCCTTAAATCCAAAAGGTTTTGTAAATTATATCAAAGATAAAATAAACCATTATTTCAACAACTCATCAATCAATTCAAAGATAGGTAGTAGTATCTTGTTTACTTTACCCATATTACTAATTACTTCATCCAACGTCATCATATCAACATCAAAAACATATTAAGGATTTTATTTCCCTCAGCCATTTGGTTTACAAAAAATTCAACTTTTTACTGAATCACTTTTCTTAGTTATCAGTAATGATTGACAAACTTTTTTTTAAATACTTGGTGAAAATTTATAATAGTAAAATCCTTATACATTCTATAAAACATATAACAATGATATCAACAATAAAAACTCTTAAAACAATATTCAAGGATACAATAAAATAAAAACTTAATCATTATAATTCAATTATACTAATATCATAAGCTTGACCATGATCCTATATATTCTTATGATGCATATCCCCTAGATGCTTGGGGAATTCGTCTATATATTACACCATATCCTTACAATTGTAACACTAGAATGAAGTTATTTCATTATTTCCTTTTTATTTATTTTCTTGGTGACCCATTTCTCAACCCTTATAACAATTTCACAATCCTTTAAAGAATTTCCTTGGGTGATTCTTTCCATAGGTATCACATGTTAAAAAATATTTCTTTCTCTTATAATTTGACTCATTATCATTTTTTATAGTGATTAAATGACCTCTTCTTCTATTGGATTCCTTTGAATGTGAAGGATCTTGAGAATTCATTCTCTATTTTTATGGAATAAAAAAGTATCACTTCACATGATGAACATGTAAGAGAAACCAGCACCCTTCAAATATTTAGAATAATACCTTCAAATAAGTGGTTAATCATGCACTCTATGATGTGTATAAAATTTGTAGGATACCATTCTAACCTTGTAAAGGAATATGTATACTCTGAAACACTTTATTAATCCTTTTTCTTTAATGTAAGGAAATTTATATTCATCATAGTTTGTTTCCCATGGGGAAATATTTTTCAAAGAAAGTATACTTAAAAGCTTTACATTCCATGAGTTCTATTTCTAAATCCTCCCTGGTATTTTGGATCAATGACCAAAATTTATCAACATCACCATTAAGATAATATAGTACATGTGTAACTATATCATTTTCACCACAACCACAAACCATAAATATCTTCTCCAGATATTTATTCCATTGACTAGATTCTATTGGATTAGTAGTCCCATAAAATTATTGGGGATTATATTGCCAAAAGTGATACAACATAGGATATTCTCACTATGGAACAGGTTTCTTCATCCCAGAAAGGTTATATGTAATAACTTGATTAATATGTATTGTTATATCCCTAACTTTCTCAATTCTAATACGAGATATATTATCTTCATTAATAGAGAAATATATAGTTTGTCATGAGTAGTGATACCATTATTCCTCTCAATATCTATTTCTAAACAATGGAACATACTAAATTAGTTCATAAAATTATAAACTTTTTATATTTATAAATATGGTGTAAAACTTAACGTATATTTTATAATTTATGAATTTGTAATCACATAATCATAAACACGGTTTCTTTAGGGATTTATTTTACTTTTAATTACTTCATAATTATTTTTGAATAAAATGGGAATTATTCTAAGTGTATCCCCTAAGAGTTTCAAACCAGATGCTCTTCAAGGCCCATTGTCATGTACTAGGTTATGCTCGAGTTTGGAATAATTCACCATTAATATTTTTTACCCCAAGGTATATATATATTAGAACTATGTATACTTATGGTATCCAGATAGAGATATATTTCAAGGAAGACCCATATAATATCTACCTTACCAAAATTATAGTATGTTTTTATATAGTTGTCCTTTATGTCTACTATAGATTTTTGTTCCCTAATCTACATTTTATAAATCTAGTTTCCATGGTTTCTACTAAAATTCATTTAATACCAATTATAATTCCCTGACCCTAGAAGCCTAGAGCAAGTGCATTATTTAATTACAATAGCATTATTACAAGCAATCAAATCCCAAATAGGCCAAAAATTTATCTATCTTGGAGAACCATATTATATTAATAAAAACCGTTTTATATTAGGGATATAAAATATTTCATAAAAAAGTAAAATCTCAAAATCCTTGAAATTCATTCAAAGGATTTATCATCATTGCATGGGGAAAGGAACTAGAACAAGGATGAGGTCAAATGCTTAACAAGTGTAAGTATAATTTATGTAATCATGAATAAATAAGAATAATCTATATTTATATGTAAATAAATGAACATAATTTTCATTTAAACAACCAGGTAAAGAAAAATAAATATATAAAGGAAGATAACTAAAACACAAGCCATTTAATCAATAAACTGAAAATGAAATGAATCCACATATAATATCCAAGAAAAATTTCCTGGATAAATAGTAAATAAATATGAATAAAGGAAATACTTGAAATTTTTATTCCATCCCTCTTAGGTACATGATGAATATGCCATCAATATATATTCCCAATATGGTTTAAACTACTCTGATTTGGCCAATTGAGTCATCTCATGAAAAAACTGGTCCTTTTAGGGGCATGCATTAACACGCCTCCAACCCATATAATACCAGTTTATTATTATTGTAAAAAATTAAGTGTTTTTCCCAAATTATTTCATCCCATGATACTATCGATACATTATGGGGATATCAATAATTGGGCCCCACAATGTCGTGTCATTCCAAATAATTCTTCATACATCAAGTAATCAATTTAATTAATAAAAAATGTGAATTATCATCAAACATACATATTGAATACATAATATGTATTTATAAATAACTAACCAATGTAGGATAAGTAACAGTAAGTGTAATTGATGATGATGAATGAAAATACCATTGAAAGATCATTAAAACATTCTAGAGGAGAATAATATTTCAACATTCCAAAGTGTCCCATACAAATTTAAAAAAATTGAATCATAATACCCATGAAGTAATAACATTAAATGAAATTTATCATATCATTATAATAATAATATTTAAGATATAACATTTTAAAGGGAAGTATATACACCATAAAAAAGAAACCAATTGTATAACATTACTATATGCCTCAGTAAATTGAAATTGAGATGAAATCCCTTACCTTGAGTCTGAATCATCATGTATGTATTTATATTACCATATAATAAAAGTATATTAATTATTTAATTTCATTAATATTTTATGTTTATTAATAATTTTACTTCACTTATTAAATTTTTATATACAACTTCTTAAAAAATTATTTCTATATCACCAGTTTTAACCAAATTTAGTTCATGTGTGAAAAACAACTTTGGTAGGTCAACTATGGTCAATGGGGTCATTGTATAAATATATATATAATAATAATCATGTAATAATTATCATATTTATACATATCTTATAATTTTAAATCTAATAATTAAATATGGTTATGAAAAATGAATCAACGTTACAATCATGGAGATGGTATACCATATGTACGCACGGGCAACATTCCAATTTTTCAAAGATCATTGTAGAAAGAAGATAAGTAATGTTATATAATTATACAATGATAATTATATTATGAATAAAATTTTATTTGATTATAAATACTAATATATATAATTATTTTTATGTCAATGGAATCACATCACATCTAGGAGGTGGTTGTCCGCACATCAACGAACGATGTTATAACTTTTTTTAGTATGTGAAAATGGTGAAAATAAAAATTTTATATTATATATAAAATTTAATTGTTTCATTTATATAATATATATTTCATTTATTTCACATATTTTTAATTAAACATATACTTAATACATTCCATGTAATGTGTGAACATATCACATCACTTTGAGGAGGCGGTAGTCTAGACGTCCACAAACTATGTTATCATATTTACAATGAATGGAACTAATAAATTTATATTTTATATAAATGTTATATAATAATCAAGATATAATAAATATAATATATAAATAATTTTCCCATAATAATTCCCAACCATTAAAGGTGGTAAAGGAAAAAACGAACAACATCGTTTTGCGAGGCTCTAATTCTATATACAAGAACCGTAATTTCATTACCCATTTGATAGAAGTGTGTGCAGGTGTACGTTGAACCATTCACATAAAAAGATTCAGTATATTTTTTATAATTGTTTTATTATATAATCATGTAATAATAAGAAATTATGGTGTGGAGGAACAAATAAAACATAAATGAAAACTAAATAATGTTACCTCTTTTTTCAGGAAACTTCTTTTGACTTTCACCAAAGGCTTCCACAGTTGGTTTTTTTTAAAAAATTGAGGAAATTATGTTTAGGGGAGGGATTTTGGGAGACTATTTGGGTAGAGTTTGGATCAGAAAAAGAGCTTGATATGTGTGAATATGTGGGAGGAATGTGTGTCATTTTATAGTGGAGGAGGAGTGGTATTCTTGTAAATATAAAAATATAAACACTATTGGGAGGTCTCTCTTAAAAAATGTGACTCCAATAATGGTCAATATTAAATAAAAGGGATGTTATGGTCTAAATATTTCCATAAAATGGGTTTTTGACAAGTTTATATTTTATTTTGGCCAATAAGTATAAGGTTTAGTCTATTATTAAGCTTAATTTTAACTTAATCGCTGTAATTAATTCTAACTCCATTCACATAAATTTTTAGTAAAAAAATTGACATTCCAAGAAATTATAAATTATTATAATTCCAAATATGGAATCTAAGTTTTCCAAATTCAAATATCTTTATTGTAATAAATTATTTTAAAATTAATTCCGTAGACGAGATGAAAATATGTGGTTTTAACGTAATGACATTCAAAATATTACTAAGTTATTTTATCCAATTTCAAATTGATATTGATTCCTATGAGATAAACTGGATTAATAGATTTAAAATTTTTATAATTAATATTTAAAACTATTAAAACATTCAATTTAACCTTACAATTAATTTAAATGATAAATCAGTTTTTAATTAAAATTTAGTATTGTTTCACTATTTAAAAAAATGAAACTTCTAAGAACAAAACCAAAAATTCACCTTAACATTATTTTTACTTATAACTTAAAAAATAAAAATTATTATATCATATTACATTAATAAAAATGTAAAAATTAATATTTAATGTAGTTGAACCATTAAAAGGTTGTAAAACTTCCTTTATAAAAAAATAATGGTTTGTATATGTAAAATTGAGTTTGTTTATATCTTATGAAGATAGAATCTATAGGATGAATTTAAATAATAAATTATAGAATATAATATATATTTATTATAGTAATATCATTCAATAATTTTAATTTTTTTAATTTATTTGAAAAAAATGAGTTTGTGATCATAAAATGGTTTTTTGTTAAAATATTCCCTTTATATTCAATTGGTTCTTATATTTATTTATAATTATTTTGTAACCAATGAATTCAACCATATATTTTCATAAGTTAGTTAAACCTATTAATAATCAATAATTTAATGGATAGGTTGTTTCTTGTTTTATTAAATAACAATATCTTAATTATATATCGTTGTTTGGTAAAACTCTGTCTTGCATGTAAATTAAACTACTGAACAATTTCTTTCTTGTGTATAATGCACTCTAACTCGTTGTTTTGTGAAATACATGATATAAAAAATATTTATTTAAAATATTAAATATATCTTAATGTCTCAAAGAATTATATTCCTTGTTATACTTGGTGTTGTGTGTCATATAGTCTATTAAATGAAATGTTCTTACTTTATAATTTCTGGGCATTACATGGCCCTCTTCAAAAACAACATGCATCTCAGCCTACAAAGTTATCATCTTCCAATCAAAGATAAACTCTTTAACTACCTGATTTTTTGTTTTCCATCTTAAAGCATCAATAACAATATGTCCCTTCCTTGGTGTATATTCCATTTCAAAAATTAAATGACTGCATATACGGAACCCACCTCCGTGATAAGAGATTAAAAACTCACAATGAAAATATATACTTTAAGATCATGTTATCAATATACATAGTAAACTTTTCACTAGATAGATAATTTCACCAATACTTAAAGGAATAAAATACTATAGATAACTTAAGTTCATGCTTAGGGTATTTCCAATTTAAGTGACCACAACTTCCATGACCCATACACCTCAACTCAAACTCCCTATATCAACATTTATCCAAGATCGATCCCAGATACATCACAAAACACTATATACTCCTCCCATAGCTCAGATAGGATCAAGTTTTATGTGGTATTCAAAAGATTATACAACTCCTATAAATCATTCTCACATGGTCAAAACCATTCAAACCTAACTCCCTTCTTGGTCAAGTGTGAAAGAGGTTCTTTTATGTCATAAAATTCCAAGATAAACCTATAATAATTATTCTAAACCATAAGAAACATTAGATACCGAAAAAATTCTTAGTTTTATCCTAATAAAACACTTCTTGAACATTCTATATGTCCACTAACATATATTCTTTTGAGATGATGTGAACCAAGGAGTGTACCAGATCATTCAAAAATTGGTACTTAAATAGCATGGCATATAACCGATGTTTTCTCAGTGCACATAAGATAACGTAAATATATTGGTCATGATCATCATGAGTCTTAGAGTATACCAAAATGTCATCCAAAAACACCACCACAAACTTATATAGGTACATGTGGAATATTAAGTTCATCAAGTTCATAAAAACTACTAGAGAATTCATAATCCCAAAAGACATCATAAAAATTTAATAAAGGCCACAATAGCTTCTAAAAGATATTTTAGGTATGTTAGAAGGTCTAAATATCAACCGATGATAACTTAATCTCAAGCTGATCATAGAGAGAACACAAGCTCCACTCAATTATTCATGGCTCCATCCATAGACCCCAAATTGAAGCTAATGCGTAGTCAGGGATCTGGGTTGTGAGAGACCTTGGTCTAGATCTTTTCTTTATTGTGGAAACAATGCTAGTTTAACCTTCCTTGTTGTGTATTTTTCATCTTTAAAGGTCCTATTTAGTGGAAAGAGGCGTAGAGACCTCATTTTCTTATTGTGATCTATATGGATTGAAGAGTTACTCCTTGTTTATAAGTAGGCGTGGTGGTATTTTTTTCATGAAATGCCTATGGTGGTGCATTTTTAGTGGTATATAAATTTCGTTCTTCATTATTGCATGGTTAGTCTTCAAGAGTCAGTTTTTGTTCTAGTTTTTTCATGGGTTGAATCTTCACACATCATGTTCTTAACTTTATAGTGGGGGATTTTTGGACTATTTGGAGATTCTTGGGTTGGCCCATATCGAGTTTCCAGTTTTGGTCTAAAGTTGTCAGTTACCTAATAGTGGGAAGACCCACAACATGTCTCATTTTTGTCTCTTCTAATTTTGATCAATGCTAGTTGGTTATGTAATAGTGGGGATCTCATTCTAGCCTCCCATATAATAATTTAGTCTGGTTCCCAATGTTATTCCTATTTAAGATAGTTTTTTATGAAGTTATTGAATTTTGAGTTCATCTCTATTTCAGGGAAAATTTTGGTATTTGTGAAAATGTGGTTCGAAATTTCTGTCATGTTTTTTAAAGTGGTTTTTAATCATTCGATCATTTTGAGTAAGAAGTTTGAGTTTATTTTGGTAGTGGTTAATTTTTCTTTTAATTGAGAATATTGATTATGATGTTTTGGGAATACTCATCCCTTAATCGATCAACATGTATCTCTTATGGCTTTTTGGGGTGGAATGAATTAACGGTGTGGAGAATTGTCACAAACTTATTTTTATTTTTATCCTCTGTCTGGTTCATCTTTCAGATCTTGGGTTTTATCCTCAGTTATGAGTATGATAGGTTTTGAATATTTATGTAATCCATTGTGTATCTTTGAATCCATGTTTATTCCTTAGTTCCTCCAGAAGTTATTGTTGAATAGTATTTTGTTTCATGAAAGAAGGTGGTGCACAATTGGGACACGGTTAAGGGAAACCATGTGGCTTAGCCTAGGAAAACATGCAGATTTGGGTTGGTGTCTAAAGTTTCATGCATTTCTTGTAAAGGATTTTTAAAATAGTGAGGCAAGCATGAGGAAAGGCTCTATCTCTTGGAAGAAACATTTCACATCGTTAGCACATGATTTACAAAATCATGCTGCCAAACCATGTGAGCTACCCAGATCATAAAAAATATGAAATTACTATTCTACAATTTCATGATTTTAAAACCAAAATGATTATTTCTTCCTCCCCCTAGTTCATGTGATCCTAAGGCACCTCCCTTATTCTACAAGCCTCTCCTCTCTCATGGTATGGATATATGGTTTCTTCAAAGTTTTGTGCTAGATCATTATGTTAATCCTCCCTTATTTTCTTCCCCTTCATTATTCTTCCATTTTCTATCAATTTATTTATCTCCCATGGTCTTATGGACCTTGGGTTCATGTTTCCCTAGGTTTATGTTGGGGATTTTTTTTATTTTTTAGTCTTTACGTTAGTTGGTATTAGCTCTTGGACCCTTGGCGAGGTTGTTTCAGGTGTTCTTTTTTGAAGCGTCGTGAGTTTGAGTAGTGTTCCCTTTGCACATTACATTAAATTTAAGAATAATTGGTTTTATTGTCTTCCCACATTCCTTATGTGTTAAATATTTATGATTTATCATTGGAATATTTTAAAGGTGTAAAAAGAGGAGATTTCTTCCTTATTATAAAGTGAATATCATTTTTTTGTTAGATATTCCACATCATGTGTTTGATAAAATGCCTCATTAGATTTTACATTGGATTTGTGGAATATAAAGTATGGTTTGGATATTTAAAAGTTGTTGAGACTTCTAAATGGTTTTTTATTCGCAAATGGATTTATAAATGGATTTGGTTCATTAAAAATGAAATATCATGTATTAATGAGGTGTGACCCGATTGGCACATTGATGAAAATGGTTTTGGTCTGCACATGTGGTGCGAGTAATTATATAGGATTTTTATAAATGATCCTGAAATGGAAAATGATGTGTTTTTACTATATGGAAAGATTTATTTGATTCTTTTAAAAAGGGATATTTATCAAAGGATGCTTAAGGCCCATTTGGAACTTTTGTGAAAGTGGTGAAAATATTTATTATAAAAACCCTCACTCGTTAACCTTCATGCGTTATTTATATTTAATTGATGGGATATCCTCACTATAGAATACTCCTGATATATTATGTGAATGGGTGGTACTTACCCACCATGGAATCTTCATGACCCATTTACTTTGAGCAGAATGGTAGATCCTCAGTGTGGAATCCTTTGAGATATATTTGTTCATTGAAAGAGATTGATATTTGGGGTGAATCAGAGGTCCCTATTATTAGAATTATTTATATAAGATACATATTCTTTTGATTGTATTCTTGGATGACATTGGTTGGTTCCCCCCCTTTATAATCTTGATATCAGAACATGTCATAGTAACAGAATTTTCTATGAACAATTGTTGCAGTAGTTAGGATTACACTAAGACTAGTGGCCCATAGAAGAGGATTGGATGTGTTTAATTTATTATTATTATGGGATAGTGACCCTCAGTTAATTGAGCATGTGGGAAAAATTTTATGTCATTGAGTGAGGAATGATTTCTAGGATGAGTCAAGATGTATAATATAATCTATATTATTTCATGATCTCCTAGGTTCTCCCATTTCTATTGGCTCTTAGTTGTATGTACCTGATGATTGAGATGTATTGTTAGTTGGTCATCCTTGTGTTCTTATTACCATTTACAATATTATGTTATTATTGTTATGGATTAATTATATGGTGTAATTCATTGATAAAAGTGATGTGTTGGCTTTAAAAGGTTTATGAATTTTTTTGGAAAATGTTTTTTCACACTTTCTCTTCCATTTTGAAATTAAAATATATTCCCTTCTCTTAGAAATGCTAATTTTTCCTTCTTGGGGAAGAGTGTGGTTTTAAATGGGAATAGTGAAATGGACCACAATTTTTTTTAATGACAAAAAATGTGTGGAAAAGATCAATTTTATATATTTTATTCCAAACATGCATTTAGTGGTAATTTTTATTTTAAAATAAGTGAATTGGTAATAGATTTTTTCGGGTATGTCTACTATGTTTCAATACTCTCGCCTATAGATCATTCTTGTTTTTTTCTTGTGGTGCAGGTTTAGGATTTATATCTATCACCATGGGAGATGGTTGGTCTTGGTGTTTGAGAGTGGCCCTTGCGGTCACACGGAGACATTGTGGTCATCAGGTTCAGTTTGTACTTTTTTGGTTATGTAGGTTTTATTTTCAGTATTTTATAAATGATGTTTAGTTTGGATATTTTATTTATTTCAAGTTGATATTTTTATTTATTATATCTAGTTTATTTATTTATATTGTGATAAATCATTCCCTTGGATACTTTTTTGATTTTTGGCAATAGTTGTCATCCTTGGAGAATAAATAACGCATATTGGGCCTTAGCATAGATAACAATGGGTGACTAGTTCGAGTTTGACTCAGGTTGGTTCGTGATAATAACTTTAGTAATTTTGTTACCATAGTAAAGGATGAATTGAGAAATTAAGTTTAAAAATAAAATTATAATAACTAAAAATTTATAATAACACTTGCCTTAAATTTAGGGTTATCCTTACATGGCCTGGAGGTCCTAAGTCCCATATTTTTTTATAGTTTTAAATTGAAAATAAAATTTGTAGTTCCAAAATTTACAATATTGTATTTTATAACAAGAAAATATTTTACTAAATGACTTAAAATTACTAAAAAAATTATCTTCTTCCAATTATTTGGGAAAATATTTAAAATATCAATAATGGTACATTAAAGATTTAATTTTAATTTTATAGGACCCATATTGAACCTTATTTTGTAAAAACTTTGTAATTGTGGTAATAATCAAAAAATGTCAATGAAGGGTTAAAAGAAAATATTAAGGGAATAAATGAGATCAAAAAAATTCAAATTTTATTGGATGAGAATATTTCAACTAATCCTCACATTATATTTTATTTTAATCATTTTGGATCCATTTGGAAATAAAAATTAATTTATATTAATTTAATATTTTATCAAATTCCAAGATTTCTTATCCCCCCTTTTATAAAAGTAAACCTCTTATTCCCATTTTTCTACACATCAAAAGCCTTTTTGTTTCAGCCAATCCCTACCCAAATTCATGAATTAAATACCTCTCCATATCCTAGAGTCTTTTTTTTATCATAAAAAACATCATAGGAATTATTTTAGTGTAAACATTAAATGGGTTTATGAATAAGAGGAAGATAGAGAACATATGTTTTGATCCAGACTCAATGTAGAGGAATTTATTTTAAAAACCCACTTTTAATGTTTCTCTTAAAACTATTTTTTCTTCTAATTCCATATTTTGGAAAACTATTTTATATAATTATTTATATGGGGACAATATAATTATTGAATACATTTTATGTCTCTTTTTACCTTATTTCAATAGTTTCTGAAATGCATATTTTTACAAAAGGTTATGAATTTCATTACAAAAGGGAAAACGAATATTCTATTTAAATATATGTAATGAAAATTAATTTTTCCACCACCATAACCATTATGATATTTTAATTCCTTTATAAGATTCTATGTTTTTATCTATGAAAAAGACTCTATCGTTATGTTCTTGTTATTTTGAAAAAAGGGTTTTAAAATTGGATGGGTATTTCAATATCTAGAAATGTATTCTTATGGTTGAAAGTAATATTTGTTTTGAGTGTGATGTTGAAAATTAAGAGATTTTATGTATGTTTAATATGTTATAGTTCAAGGTCACTATTATGATGATGTATGGTCCCATTATAAATGAAGGGTGGGTGGTTCCATTATAAACCAAGGATGGCTGGTTCGATATTAAAGAAATTATTTTTTGATCCATGATATTTCTCCAACATATTAGGTATCAAAGTTGACGATATGGTTATTTAATTTGTAATAGTGACTAAAAGAGTGATATGGAATGATTCCCCAAGTTAACTATATTTTTATATATATTCCTTCTATGGGTTATTATGAAAATATTATTATTTCTCAAGTTAATATAATTATCTTATTTTTTAAGGAAAGAAAATACACTTTTTTAGGGTGATAATTATAACGTTTTAAAAAAATGATTTTTTCAGGACTGAATAGAATCTTTTATAAGCTTTATATAAAATTATTATTTCTTATGAAATGTTTTATTAATATAACTTCGTAGAGACATTGATTTCCTAGGTAAGAAAATATTTATATATGAACTCAAATTTTATTCAGAAAAAAAAATTTGTACGTATTCATAGACTAATGGGTATCTTTACTTCTTTCTTTTTTATGTAACATAAGGAGATTTTTGTGATAATACCACATTTTAAAAACAATTCATAGAATTTTACGGATGAGTAGGGAAAAGGATGAGGTCAAGATCAAAATTCTGGTGATATTTCATTAGAAATAAAACATGTTATATCTTAAAAGTTATTTTTTATAGAAATAATGGTTACTAAATGGAAGTGCCCCCTTTGAATTGTAATATTTATTTGTGTAAGGGTGATGAATTAATTATATAAAAATATAAAGCTAAAATTACTTTAGGATTTCAAGAAAATTAATTCTTGTCTAAAGATACTAGATTTTATAATGTTTTCGGTTGGGTACTTATAGTTTGTATTAGAGTAGAATTTTAGATAACTTTAGATTTTATGATAATGATAATTGAATAACCATAAAAGATTTGACTTTGTGGTTAAAAATGATATAGAATTTGAATATTACAATTTTTATTCATCTAAACTATGTTTATTTAGAATAGTTTTCTATATAGGAAATAGAGAAGATGAAGTTGGATGACACCAAGGGGATGATATCCTTTCAAATCAGCAACCCCAAGTCATTTGAATTAGATCTAAACTATTTGTTACCCTTATGTATTTTCTAATGCAGGACATAAATACTAGTAGTACCCAAGAGAGAGAGAAACCTGATACACCATAGTGAACCATGAATATAGTTGAGCATTTTATGGGATAACAACCTCTAGTATTTAGTAGATATTTATATCCATTGGTAATTGTGGATGGATCAATACCCTATATAATATATTTTAAGTCATAGAGTGTTTAGAATTTAAAAAATTACCCCTTTCCTTTTATTAGGTAAAGATATGATATTTAATCTATTGAATGAGTCATATTTAAGAATCTCTTCAGTGAGAAATATTTCTGTATGTTTGTTCAAATTTTTGGGAAAAAATCCCTCAAGGTGTCCTCACAGTATGTTTTGGGCATGATTATATTTTTTGACAAAGCCGGATGACCGCAAATGAGTATGTTTGGTGTTTATCGAAGACATGTTTTTAAGTTAGTGCAGTTTCCTAGTGTTTGCCAAATTTTTGGGGTTCAAAATCAAAAAATTTTGTTTTTAAATGGATGGTTTTATTCATAGGATTTAATGGTGTGAATAATGGTGAATGAAATTGGAAAAGGAAGAGAAATGTAGAGCCTGAGTCATGGATAATGTACCATGTATTATAAGTGTATGTGTCCGCGTACTAGGCAAGGAGAATGGTATGCGGAAGTAGTTCGAAAAACCGAAAATGCTTTGTGGTGAAAGTGATGTGGTATGTGAATGTCTTTTCATTGGTGGTAGAGATCAACCGAATAGGAGAAAAGGTAGTACACAAACCACTGTGTAAAGATGGTTCACAGAGTGGGTACAATTTGTGGTTGTATAATTGGTATGCGTAGGAGGCTATACTGAATCAAAGATTTGGTAAATCGTAGATTAGTGTATTTTTTGGATATCGTTTCTTATATAAGGATAGATAATCCCAATGATTATAAAAGCGAATTAATATCATTATAGAACATTTATTTGCTCTAGGAATTTGGTAAAATCCAAATTTGGTTTGTGAGGAGGATTTCTGTGAAGAGAAGTGGTTCGTAGAGAATAAATTATGCCGAAGGTTTTTACAGGGAACTCAAACTTTCAAAGTAAGTAGTACATAGTGGAGGAATTTTGGAACGTGCAGAAGGGCGTCCAGTACATGAAGAAGAGATAGTCTACAAAATAGAAGGAATTTCATGAATAAATAATGGTTTTCGGAGAGAGGTTGATTCACAGAGGAGGTTCCCATAGTCGGTATGCAGAGGCGGTACAAGATAGTGAAGGTGGAGGCAGTTCACGGACAAAGGGCAATTTTCTGAAGTGTAAATAGTACACATAAGAGGTGATCCATGTACCATACCCAGTACACATTGCACATATAAAAAATTTGGTTCAACATTTCGACAAGGAAGCTTGAAAAAGATTTAAATTATTTTGTGAAAGTGTTTTATGATACATTATAGTACCCGGGAAGGTGGACGTAATCTACAGAAGAAAAAAGAACATAAACAGATCATCTACCTAATGTTAAAGATGTAGGAATTCATGAAAATTAAGGTACCTACTTGTCCATAAAATTTGTTCATCCTAAAATTATATAAACTCTCAGTAGATTCTTTTCAATGAGTAGTGAGCGAAGGAAGAGGAAGGTGGTGACCCTTTCCATCAGCAGTGAGCCATAGAAGGAGGCATAGGGAGTGACCCTTGGTAATGAAGTGAGCATGTGCATAGAATATCTATCCCAAACATTGTAGTTGTTATTGGAAGTAATCCTTTGTAAGTTTGGTACATCGGTACACCACTGGTGTATGATAATTGGATTTATCTCAGTGAGAGTGAACCAAGTAAAAAATTTTGTGTCTCGTGTAGGATTTAAATTCTATTCATACATTGCAACGAGAACAAGAGAGAATAGATTTTTGTTTAATGACAAGACATGATCTGATGGGGGTAAAATTTTTAATATGTTATAACCTGATTCACCCCCACTCTTAGGGTACTTGAACTAGTGGACCTAACAAGATTCATGGTAGAGAAAATATTCTTAGGATTGAGGAAAAAATATGCTGAATCTGTATCTACGCTTAGAGAAAATTTTACAACATTAGAAAAGTATGTACTAGATTTTGTCTGAGATTATGATAATAAGATTAATTATTTTTAATCAATATTGAATCCAAGGAAAAAAAATAATTTTCCTCCCAAAAGATTAATAATAATGAGAAAATTGTTTGATGTTCTAAGAAGCTAGAAATAATGATTTCTGATCATCATTTTTTCTTCGATAATAAGAAAAAAAGAGGTCTAGGTGGAAGGAAAACCAAAATAAAATATCAATTAAATTTTCAATTTGTGATATTTTTTGTAAAAATAAAACTTGTGTATTACTTATGAAGTTTTAAAAGTGATAATAATGTGGTAAATTTGGGCATATGGATCGCTACTACAATGAAAAAAGATAAGACTATATTTTATAAGAAGATAGTATGGCGATTTAAATTTGTTAAATTGGGTCACATTGTAAATTCATGTTTGAAGAAGATAAAAAATTATAGGAAGTAACTACAATATAAGCATAAGTTTGTGGGGAAAAAATTTTCAACTACTATTGTTGATGTTGGGTTGTCAAATGAATTGGTGACTAGTATGTTATCGTTTTATTCCAATGATCCCAATACCTTTTTTGGCATCAGATATTCACATTATTTTATTTATAATATTTTTTCAATTAAATTTTGAATATCACTTAATTATATTATGGAAGAAATTTTGGTGAAAACTATGGGTGAAATATTAAAGAAACTAAGATTTACAGAATTCTTCCGATTGTCAAAAATGGAATGGAATTTCTGGAAATTTCTATCAAACTGCACATGATAGAGTTTGATATAATATTTTGTATGGATTGTCTTTAATTTTATCATTGAAATATATATTATAGATACAGAAATGTTTTACAAAATGATTTTATACCTTTTATAACCTACCAAGAAGCATAGAAATTGAATAGTGATTGAAGTGAAAATTATGATGCACATGTTAATGAAAAATAAAGAAACTTTTCATATTAGTCATGTAATAGTAGTAAATGAATATGTATATGTTTTCCCACTAATTTTATTGATTTTATTATTTATCAATAGGTTGGGTTTATTAATGACTTACTACCTTATTCTAATAAAATTTAAAAAAACATTATTAAATATATAAATAAGAAATTTAGAAATTAAAATGATATAACAAGAGTTTGTAAATAAATTTTTTATTTATCTTATAACTTCACCATGTAGTTACCCTATTTTTTAAAAAAAATATTTTATGAGTATTGTAATTGATTATTGATCTTTCAATAACATCAATATTATGAAAAAGAACACTTTTCCCAATACGGATGATTTTTTTATCATCTCTGATGAGCATAGTATTTCTCAAAGATTGATCATAGGTTGTTGTATCATATGTTGTATTTTAAGGATTAAAATATTACAAATATGACATTTCTAAGTAGATATTGGAATTATGAGTTTATAGTTACTCTATTTGGGTTATCTAATAAATGATTTGTATTTATAGATATTATCAATAGATTATTTCATGACTATTTATAAACATTTTTCATTGTGTTTATTAATCCATTATTGGTGAATTCTAAATTTCATAAGGATCATGAAAGACACATATATATTGTTTTAAAACCACAAAAATAAAATAAGATATGTGGAAAAAAAATATGTTTGAATTTTTTCTGCAAAATGTTTCTTTCCTTGTAAATATTATTTCAAAAGATGGTATAATTGTTTTCCCTACTAAAACTAAATTTTTTGAAGGTTGGTGAAGACCTAAAAATGTCATTGAGATTTATAGTTTTATTTGTTTATTAGGATAATACCAGAGGTTTGTTAAAATATTTTATTGGTTTTCTAGATTAAGAACAATGTAAACGTGAAAAGGATTTAAAGATATCCAAAAAAATAATGTGATGATTATTTTTCATGAAATAAAAAACAATATTATTAAATTTCCTAGTTTTGGCCTTACCCTCTAGATATGGTGAATTTTTATTCTACAATTATTCTACTTTGAAGGTTATTGCTTGTATCTTGATTTAGAATGACTAGGTAATTACTTATTCTTCAGGGAAACTGAAACCTCAAGAGTAATATTATTGTACACATGATCTATAATTAGTTTCTATGGATTTTTCTTTAAAAAAATTGATGCATCATATATATAGTTTATAATGTAAAATATATACTGATCATAAAAGTTTTAAGTATCTATTCACTCGAAAATAGTAAAAAATGAGAAAGATAATATTGTTATAAATAGTTAAGGATTATGATTATATGATTTATTTCCATCATTGAAGAGAAAAAAAGTAAACAATGATTTTTGTCAAAAATATCATGTATCATTAACTATGTTATATTTAGAACAAAAACCATTGGTTTATGATTTGATGAATTTTGGCCTTAAAATTTCGCATGCATTAACTTCCCCTATTTTGTTTCTGGTTTCAATACAATCATGTATTTATAAAATAATTAATAAATATCGTAATGAAAACCATGATTTATAGTAAAAGTATAAATAGGTAAATAAGGGTAATTTTACTGAATTTAAAATTGATGAATAATGTATTTTTAAATTTAGAAAGAGACTATGTGTTTCTTATGAACCTCATATAAAGAAGGAATTATTGATTGAAGCTTATAATTCCTCATCTTCCATTTATCATGGATGCACTAAGACATATATAGAACTTGGGGAGTATTGTTAGTGGGATGAAATGAAAAGTTATATTGCCAACATTACCCTACAATTTTGGACTTTTAAATATGTTAAAAAAGAATGATAATTACCAAAGGAGATGATTTAGCTTTTTTTATAGTGTAAGAGTGGAAATAGGAAAATATATCCCCAGATTTCATTGTTGTATTACCAAATAAATCTAAAGGTAAAAAATTTGATTTTTGTTATTATATATCAATTTACTAAATCAATTATAGATCAATTTATAAAAATTTAAGGTATTTTTCATCAAAATGAAAAAATATTTATTTCTAATCAAATTGTATTTTCATGTTTGATATGGTTTTATTTATAATATTTATTTAAAAATTAAAAAAAATCAATTTAAAAAAAATTATTTATTTTTTAATTCATCAGGTCAAATTGATCTTAGGATGAATTTAGGTGAATTTTCTAAAAATAATGATTCATCAATGAATAGGTAAAATACTGATTTATATTAGAAATTTTATTTTTTTTATTATCTTTAAATTTTAATTATTTACATTAGTTTAAAATATTACATTTTTTTGAAATTACATTCACACAAAAATTTAGTATAAACACATTTTTTCTTAAAGGGAGTTTTTTTGAAAAACTATTTTTTGTCATGTTCTAATTTTTAAATTATAAATTAACTAATTAAACTACTATGTTTTAAATAATTAAAAATTTATTTTATATTTTGAATCACGATGTTAAAATTTGGTAAATAGTTAAATTTTAATTTTGGACTTTATTAATAGTAACTTAGAAATTTTGTTACAAAAAAAAGGTAAATATGGTAATTATGGTTAAAAATAAAATTATAGGGACTAAAAATGACCCTAAAACATAGTTTAATTATATTTGATGAGTATATATCATCCATAATCATAAGAAATATAATATATGGATTTTTTCCCATTTTCACATGATTTTGACCTTTATAATTTTTATGTGACTATAATGCCAAAATTGTCACACTCTTACTTTTAATAACTATATTATTTTTTATCATATGGATAAATAGAATATATGTTTAGTTATATATATTCATTTTAAATATAAATAATTTTTTTTCATATTAGTAATTTATTATCAAATTTTAGTGAAGAAATAATTATCATAAAATATTAAAAAATGCTAATGGAGTAACTATTCAATCAATAGAAAAATAAAATAAATGATTGTGAAAATAATAAAATCTATAAAATTTGAGTGAGTTATTTTTCCCAAATTTTTTTAGATAATAATGATATATTAAAAATCTGTGGATTCACTGTATTTTAATTCCATGGTTTTCATATATTTTTAAAATTCAAATTAAATGAATAATTCCAAAATTTAAATTCATGTAATTTTATAATAAATATTATTTCAATAAATAATGTAAATTTTTTTAAAAAAAAAATTGTAACACCCCAAGCTTCTACGGTACGTTTCCCTTTGAATAATGCGATAGCGTGTGTTGTACGCAACCTCGAGTTCTAACACACACCACAACTAATTAAACTAGCCATTGTGAATAGTAATACCTAATTTTTGAAATCATATATATTCTATATTTCAAAATGGACTTCATTTTTGGATTCGGAATATCAAAATTAGCCTAGGGTGAAATTTTGGTACATTTCGGATAACTTTCATATTTTGATGAATAGTGAAAATTTCTAAATTTTAATTAAAAACAACTTTTTTAATCAAAATAATTAATAGTGATAAATTATGAATTTGAGTGGTTTTAAAGTATATTTAGAATATATTTTTACCATTCAATTTAATGTTTATCATTGGACATAATTTTACAATTAAACCGAACATAAACAAGTGTCAATCTTTTGATAGTTATTATCTCTTAAAAACACGCTTTTTGTTTTGACAGCGGGAATTAATTTTAAATTAATTTCTGCCACTTCTGTGTTTTGAATTTAGGAAAATGGATTCCATATTTGGAATCAGGATGTTCAAATTGTATAAATAGGTAACTTTTATTTTTAGACATTTTGAATAGTTACTGCGGTAAATATTTTATTTACCATGGTTAAAGGGTAAATCCGGTAAATAAGGGTTAAAAAAAATAATAATATAATAATGCAAAATTACCCTAAAACGTGTCTTAACCCTATTGGTTGATACATGGTCGACCATGGGCATCTTTGTGTCAATTTTGGGACCCCATGGATCCACTTGTAAGTGATAATGACACTTTATATTAATAAAGTTAAAATAAAAATAAAAATGGCATAAGCTTACATCTTTTATAAGAACAATTTTTACATAGGGTTATACATGTTGGATTTTAGATTATAAATATTCATTAGAAAGATAAAAAGATTTCCTACATAATGATATTTTATTTATAATTTTTAGACATTAAATAATTTATTTTATTTATGACACAATGATGATGCAGTAATTACTATAATAGTGAAAAATTAAAATAATTGATATTATAAATACCCAAACAAATATAATATGAAACTTTTAATGAATTAAACTAATTTTCTAGGATAATATGATATATTAGGATTGATTTAATTGACTTTGTTCGAAGTAATCAATCTGTTATGAGTTTCACAAAAATCAACTATTGAATAGTGTCAAAATTGACATAAAAGAGTTCTTAAAACAAATATTATATTATTAATTGATATTAAATTCCTAAAAATCTAAGGTTCGGCCAAGAGACTTATATTATGATAGGTTAATCATTAATGGACCACTTGGGGGTCGATTGGATGTATATAGTAAGTTTATTAACCATAATATATAAAAATACAAAGAGACATTGTAAAAGTGAAACTAATTAACTTAGAGTTAATACTTAAAGATAAGGTTAATATAAGTACCCAAACCTGTCTAAATTCTATTGGATGAGTTTTTTTCGACCTATCCCCACCTCATCCTTTGAATAGTCAACTTTGGAGCCTTTAGAAACCGAATATGAATTTATTATAAATTAATATTTCTAGCTCTTCCAAAGGTGCCCCTCACCCCTCTTATAAAAGGGCACTCCTCCTTCTCATTTCTTCACACCTTCAAAGCCTTTTGGTTCGGCCAAACTCTGCCCAAATAATCTCCCAACATCCCTCACTACAACCTAGAGGCCTTAGTTTGATCATAAAGCCAACCTAAGGAGCCCTTTTGATCAAATCAAAAGGAAGAACCCGAAGAAGAGGTAATGATTTCACCACCCTTTTCTAGGTTCATTTCTTCTTCCACTTCTTCTTCCTTTGTTCTTACCATTCTGAAATAATAACTCCAGTATCTCACATATACTGTGATGTTATTATAAATATGGTACAATCATATTCAGTATTCTATCCACCCTTTGAATAACATGTCACCATACGTGCGTACGTACGGCTTACCGTCTCCACGTCGTGGTGTAATTGTTATTCAATATAATATTATTTGGATGGGTATAATAATGATGTGTAACTCATGTAAATAATAAATATAACATGTTAATGATTCTGTATATATGATATACCATCCATTTATATATTATTTTAATATCAAAAGAATGATATTGTCGCTCGTGCGTACGTACGGACTACCGTCTCCACGAACGCGATGAGATTCATTCTCCATCGTATCCATTCAAGTATAATTATCATTTGATGATTTAAAAATGATGTTTAAGGACTGTATATCATTCTGGATATGAATAAGATACAACAACCATGGCTTATGTAACAAAACATATAAAAGAAAATGAGTAAGTTAACTCCCGAAACGACGATAATTCTAAGATATTATTAACAAATCAATGTTAAAAGATCATATATGATATCATATTAATATATATGATTCTTGTATAATTTAATAACAACTATTTCACCATTATACAGGAGGTTAACCTACCCCAACCAAGGAAAAGTACAAGGTAAGGGTTATTTCACAATCTCTTCATTATCCGAGGTTGTATTATACGTAATAATCTACTGGGATCTCTTTATCATCCACATCCATGTTTCTTCGAAATGTATTTCAAAACATTTTTACTATTTACAAGAATATGGGTTAAAGTCATTTATACCCTTTTTTGACTTTTTATAAGAGGTTTATAAAGGAATCTTTCCGTCGTTTTCAAAACAAGGTCCTTTTTAACCTTTTCGACAGAATTGAGGTAAGAATGTTTTTTTTAACTTATACGGCGGGTGCGGTTATTTTCCGCCGTTATAAAATCGTCGAAGCTTCCCATACAAGCTTATAAGAATATTTTCAAAGAAAATGTTTTATTTTATATGGATCTTAAATGATTTCAAAATAAAAGGAGATATTTCTTTTAAAAGAATTTTGATTTCATCTATGTCAACATCCTTTGATGGATTTTAAGATTATTTGAAGTTGATTTATTATGATACAAAACTTCTATATTGTATTGAAGGTTTTGTGATATGTTTGACTGTGGATGTGCTATTTTTATACCATTCATAGTTTATTGTGAAAGTATTGACATTTCGTATGCTAGTTTTAATACGAATGTTTATGTTATGTTTAAACCTTTTCATATGGGAATGCATTGGACTTAATAAGTGACGGGTGGAGCCCGCTATAGCTCCTCGATGCATCGGTAGGTCTCATGAGACAAACTAGTGTCTTGGCACAAGGCCTTGACAAAATCTTATTTGTAGTCTTGGCACGAGGCCTTGGCTATGTGGTTATGATAGTCTGGCATTATGCATTCCAACATTATGAAAGTGGTTATTTATTTTTGCATGTGATTATTCGATTAGTGGAATATCCATGTGAATAAGTAAATGGCATTATTTCATTTTATTTATGCCATACCATGTTGAAAGTTCATGTTTAAAAGGCTTTTGTTTTAGTTATACATTGCCTTAAATGTTTATTCTTATTGATGAAAGTTTCCGCTATATTGTTATCCTTACTGGGCATTTGAGCTCACCCCTTTTCTATGTTTTTTTTCCCCAGGAAGTGAAGATGTAAGTTATGAATGACCTGCAGGGATATTATGAGGGGATTGTAGTGTGGACTGTGGAAACATTATGTTGTTGTAGTAGTTTTTGATTTTATGATGTAATGTAAAACTTATGAATATATCTAGTGTTTCCAAGGCTACTAAACCAATCGGTCTTTCGAGATTTGATCTTTCTTGTGATCATGCCAATGTTATGTAATAATGCACCGACTCTAGGAAACTAGGGTCGGGGCGTTACAGTTGGTATCAGAGGAAGTTTAGTACAAACCTTGGAAGCTAGATTTAGATAAACTCTGATTAGAGCACATAGACCTAAGATGAACTTTGAGGATTAGTATAGAAGAACTTCCTAGAATTTTGGTATTGTAGAGACTTTGTGAGTTTTCCGAGCAATACATCCCTGTCTGGATACGAGCAGGTAGAGGCGGCTCTGGCACATATGTACCTAGGGGTAAAACCCGAAAACACCGCTTTGAGCTAGACTCGAACGGGAACTGGTGCACGACAACGGGCCTTGCTGCACTCTTGGTTACGACACTCCCGGGGGATATGCTTAGGATAACTCTCACTTTCTTTACAAATCATTATGAAGGGTTTATGAGTATATACTTCCTCAAAGAAAACATATTTATGATTATGGATTATATCCATAGATAGTTCAATTTATGTTAAGTGTTTAATAAGTATGGGATTATGTATTTTGATTCATAAACTGATCTAGTTTATGCCATTGTTTAGAAATGGCGCCTAGTGGAAGAAATGGAAACAGTATCAATGCACGCACTCCATGTAGGGATTGCCCTCCTGCTCAAGATAATTATAGTGGGGCTGGTGATGCAACTGGTGCTGATCAGCTAATCACCGTACTGGGACAACTTACTCAGGTTATGAATAATAACCTTACCCGTATGGAGCACCCTGATCCACAGCGTGGAGGATCAATGTTAGATCGATTCATGAGACAACAACCACCAACATTCAATGGAAGTACAAATCCCTTAGTAGCTGAGCAATGGATATTTTCCCTAGAGAAAATATTTCAGGCTTTGGGGAGTAGTGAAAGGGAAAAAGTTACCATGGCAGTTTACCGCCTCACTGGAGATGCTGATCAATGGTGGTCATTGATTCAAAACATGAAGGAAGATGATGAAGTATCAAACATGGAATGGAGGGAGTTCAAAGATCTGTTTTTAGAAAAATACTTTCCTCGCGACCATCGAGCAGATATGGAAAGGCAATTTCTGAGTCTGAGACAAAAGGAGGATGAGAATGTCACAAAGTATGAGGCTAACTTTACAAGGTTAGCGAGGTACGCTGGTGATTATATTCGCAACCCAAGAAGTAAGATTGATCGTTTCTTTGATGGGTTAAAACCATTTCTCCGTCGAGCATTAGTCTCACAATCCTTTTCATCGTACGAAGACATTGTCTCATGTGCTATCAAGACCGAAATGGAATTCTCTAAGTCTTATGACTTTAAAGCAAAGCAAGAGAAGAAGAGACCTGCTGATCAATCTGGGAATGGAAATAAGGGGAAGAAGGGAAAGGTTGAATATCCATCTTGTGGTAAGTGCGGGAAGAAACACCCCGGTGCTTGCCTGAAGGGAATGGGAGTCTGTTACAAGTGTGGTGAAAAAGGCCACCAAGCTCATGATTGCAAGGGGAAGAAGGAAGCTACCAACGTTCAGTGCTACAATTGCAGGGAGATGGGGCATTATGCAAATGCATGTCCTAAGCGTCAGGAGAACTTACCTCAGAAAAGGCCAAGGGATCAAGGCCAGGCTTATGCTATCACTACTGCTGAGGTAGAAACTCCGAAAGACGTGGTGGCAGGTAATTTAATGGTTTCCTCAAGTTTAGCAAATGCATTATTTGATTCTGGATCATCGCATTGTTTCATATCTTCCCAGTTTGCTAAGAAAATTAGATATTTCCAATTTGATTTAATAAGGGAGTTGTCAGTTAAAACTCCTAAGGGAAGTATCGTTGCAACAAAGTTTTGTGAATCAGTCCCCATTAGAGCACATAAATTTTCTTTATCTGCTGATTTCATCGTCATACCTATGATTGAGTTTGATATAATCCTCGGTATGGACTGGCTTTCGGACTATGATGCGAAGATTTATTGTAAGAAGAAAGAGGTTACGATTCTTGATGATAATGATAAGGAGCACCTTATTTTTAGAGCAGAATCGTCACCACCTAATTCTTATTTAGACCCACCCCCAGTAGCTCAACTTAATTCAATTATTGGGGAGGAAGAGAATGAAGTAACTATCGGTGAGGAAAGGAATGTTCAAATAGAGGATGTACCTGTTGTGAAAGAATTTGTAGATGTATTTCCGGAAGATTTACCTGGACATCCTCCAGAACGAGAAGTTGAGTTTTCTATTGATTTAATTCCTGGATCAAGCCCTATATCGAAGACCCCTTATAGAATGGCCACTGTAGAGCTAGTCGAACTAAAGAAACAACTAGAGGAATTGAGTAATAAGGGATTTATTCGCCCTAGTGTTTCTCCATGGGGAGCCCCTGTTCTTTTTGTTAAAAAGAAAGATGGATCTATGAGGTTATGTATCGACTACAGGGAGATCAATGCTATAACGATAAAGAACAAGTATCCCCTACCTCGTATTGATGATTTATTTGACCAACTGCATGGAGCTCAATACTTTTCAAAGATTGACCTTCGATCTGGATACCATCAGTTGTGTGTGAAGAAGGAAGACATTCCGAAGACAGCATTTCGAACCAGGTACGGGCATTACGAGTTTACTGTAATGCCGTTTGGATTGACTAATGCACCCTCTGTATTCATGGATCTGATGAATAGAGTTTTCAAGGAGTATCTCGATGAATTTGTGGTGGTATTTATTGATGATATCTTGGTATACTCCAAAACCTACAAAGATCATGAAAATCACTTGCGCATTATCTTGAAGACTCTGAGGAGGCATGAATTATATGGAAAGTTTAGCAAGTGTGAATTCTGGCTTCAGGAGATTTCTTTTCTTGGCCATATTGTCTCTAAAGATGGAATCTCTGTTGATCCTTCTAAGACCAAGGCAATCCAAGAATGGCCAGCACCTACGAGTATAACTGAGGTACGTAGTTTTATTGGCTTGGCAGGTTATTATCGACGTTTCGTCCAGAATTTTGCCCGATTGGCTAACCCATTAACGAAGCTCACACGTAAAGGGGTTAAATTTGTTTGGACAAAAGAGTGTGAAGAATGTTTCGAAGAACTGAAGAGAAGATTAGTCAATGCTCCTATATTGACTCTACCATCGGGGAATGATGGGTTCGTTATTTATAGTGATGCATCAAAGAAAGGACTTGGCTGTGTCCTTATGCAGAATGATAGAGTTATTGCCTATGCATCACGACAGTTGAAAATTCATGAACAAAACTATCCTACTCATGATCTTGAGTTAGCAGCTGTGATCT
The DNA here is from genome assembly GCA_963277665.1 of Viscum album. NCBI lineage: Eukaryota > Viridiplantae > Streptophyta > Magnoliopsida > Santalales > Viscaceae > Viscum > Viscum album. The sequence goes on along the minus strand of OY728153.1, from coordinate 389,171,890 downwards.
TTGCTTTGAAGATATGGAGGCACTACCTCTATGGTGAAAAATGTGAGATTTATACTGATCACAAGAGTTTGAAGTATATTTTCTCACAAAAAGAACTCAACATGAGGCAAAGGAGATGGCTTGAATTACTCAAGGATTATGATTGTACGATACACTACCACCCGGGGAAGGCAAACAAGGTGGCAGATGCTTTGAGCAGAAAAGACCATGGAGTTCTGAACATGATGAGAATTGAAAGGGATCCAATTTTCATGGATCTAGTGAAGATGGACATGGGAATAACCAGGGAAGGTGAAACATCAATGCTTTTTCAAATGGTTGCCAAACCATCTTTACTAGAAAGGATTAAGAGTTCTCAGACCGATGATGAAGAATTTCAGAAGAAGATTAAAGCTGTGAATGATGGGAGATTGAGAGACTTTGCGTATGAAGGTGGAATTTTGAAATTCGGGAAGAGACTTTGTGTTCCCAGTATACCTGATCTAAAAAGGGAATTGCTGGATGATGCTCATAGTTCCAATTTCTCTATACACCCTGGGAGCACCAAAATGTATAGAGATTTGAAGGAACATTTTTGGTGGGACAACATGAAGAGGGAGATTGCTGATTTTGTGTCAAGATGTATGGTTTGTCAACAAGTGAAAGCTGGAAGGCAACAGCCTGGAGGAGTCATGCAACCTCTTCCCATACCGGAGTGGAAATGGGACAATATTACGATGGACTTTGTCATGGGGCTACCAAAGACTCCTAGAAGGAACGATGCAATATGGGTTATTGTTGATCGTCTTACCAAGTCAGCACATTTTCTTGCTATAAGAGAAGATCTACCCCTGGAACGTCTAGCAAGACTATATATTAATGAAGTTGTGAGACTTCATGGAGTACCCCTATCGATTGTTTCTGATCGTGATCCCCGTTTTACTTCAAGATTTTGGAAAAGTCTTCCGAAATCCCTGGATACTGAACTTCATTTGAGCACTGCTTACCACCCTCAGACAGACGGACAATCAGAACGGACTATTCAGACCTTAGAAGACATGTTGAGATCTTGCTCACTTGATTTTCAGGGTATGTGGGATCAATATTTACCACTAGTAGAATTTTCCTATAACAATAGCTTCCATTCGAGTATACAGATGGCACCATATGAAGCGTTATACGGAAAGAGATGTCGTACACCAACCTGTTGGGATGACGTTGGTGAAAGAAAACTTGTAGGCCCAGAGCTGGTGGAGGAAACGGTGGAAAAGGTGAAAGTAATCCAAAATCACATCAAAGCAGCTCAAAGTAGGCAGAAGAGCTATGCCGATAATCGAAGGAAGGATTTGGAATTTCAAGTCGGTGATCATGTTTTTCTGAAGGTATCTCCGTGGAAGGGAGTCATACGTTTTGGTAAGAAAGGTAAATTGAGTCCCAGGTACATCGGACCTTTCGAAATTCTAGAACGAATTGGGGCTGTAGCTTACCGATTGGCAATGCCGCCAAGTCTCTCCAAAGTTCACGATGTGTTCCACGTATCTCTGTTGAGGAAATACATGCCTGACCCAACGCATGTACTCACCTATGAGGAATTAGAACTGGAACCCGATCTTTCCTATTGTGAAGAGCCCGTCAGGATTCTTGATACAAGAGAACAAGTACTGAGAAACCGGACGACGCGTCTGGTAAAAGTTTTGTGGAGAAATCATAAGATGGAAGAGGCAACGTGGGAACCCGAGGAACTTATGATGAAGAACCACCCGAGTCTTTTTATGCAGTAATACCCTAGAAATTGCGAGGACGCAATTATTTGAAGGAGGGGAGAATGTAACACCCCAAGCTTCTACGGTACGTTTCCCTTTGAATAATGCGATAGCGTGTGTTGTACGCAACCTCGAGTTCTAACACACACCACAACTAATTAAACTAGCCATTGTGAATAGTAATACCTAATTTTTGAAATCATATATATTCTATATTTCAAAATGGACTTCATTTTTGGATTCGGAATATCAAAATTAGCCTAGGGTGAAATTTTGGTACATTTCGGATAACTTTCATATTTTGATGAATAGTGAAAATTTCTAAATTTTAATTAAAAACAACTTTTTTAATCAAAATAATTAATAGTGATAAATTATGAATTTGAGTGGTTTTAAAGTATATTTAGAATATATTTTTACCATTCAATTTAATGTTTATCATTGGACATAATTTTACAATTAAACCGAACATAAACAAGTGTCAATCTTTTGATAGTTATTATCTCTTAAAAACACGCTTTTTGTTTTGACAGCGGGAATTAATTTTAAATTAATTTCTGCCACTTCTGTGTTTTGAATTTAGGAAAATGGATTCCATATTTGGAATCAGGATGTTCAAATTGTATAAATAGGTAACTTTTATTTTTAGACATTTTGAATAGTTACTGCGGTAAATATTTTATTTACCATGGTTAAAGGGTAAATCCGGTAAATAAGGGTTAAAAAAAATAATAATATAATAATGCAAAATTACCCTAAAACGTGTCTTAACCCTATTGGTTGATACATGGTCGACCATGGGCATCTTTGTGTCAATTTGGGGACCCCATGGATCCACTTGTAAGTGATAATGACACTTTATATTAATAAAGTTAAAATAAAAATAAAAATGGCATAAGCTTACATCTTTTAGAAGAACAATTTTTACATAGGGTTATACATGTTGGATTTTAGATTATAAATATTCATTAGAAAGATAAAAAGATTTCCTACATAATGATATTTTATTTATAATTTTTAGACATTAAATAATTTATTTTATTTATGACACAATGATGATGCAGTAATTACTATAATAGTGAAAAATTAAAATAATTGATATTATAAATACCCAAACCAATATAATATGAAACTTTTAATGAATTAAACTAATTTTCTAGGATACTATGATATATTAGGATTGATTTAATTGACTTTGTTCGAAGTAATCAATCTGTTATGAGTTTCACAAAAATCAACTATTGAATAGTGTCAAAATTGACATAAAAGAGTTCTTAAAACAAATATTATATTATTAATTGATATTAAATTCCTAAAAATCTACGGTTAGGCCAAGAGACTTATATTATGATAGGTTAATCATTAATGGACCACTTGGGGGTCGCTTGGATGTATATAGTAAGTTTATTAACCATAATATATAAAAATACAAAGAGACATTGTAAAAGTGAAACTAATTAACTTAGAGTTAATACTTAAAGATAAGGTTAATATAAGTACCCAAACCTGTCTAAATTCTATTGGATGAGTTGTTTTCGACCTATCCCCACCTCATCCTTTGAATAGTCAACTTTGGAGCCTTTAGAAACCGAATATGAATTTATTATAAATTAATATTTCTAGCTCTTCCAAAGGTGCCCCTCACCCCTCTTATAAAAGGGCACTCCTCCTTCTCATTTCTTCACACCTTCAAAGCCTTTTGGTTCGGCCAAACTCTGCCCAAATAATCTCCCAACATCCCTCACTACAACCTAGAGGCCTTAGTTTGATCAGAAAGCCAACCTAAGGAGCCCTTTTGATCAAATCAAAAGGAAGAACCCGAAAAAGAGGTAATGATTTCACCACCCTTTTCTAAGTTCATTTCTTCTTCCACTTCTTCTTCCTTTGTTCTTACCATTCTGAAATAATAACTCCAGTATCTCACATATACTGTGATGTTATTATAAATATGGTACAATCATATTCAGTATTCTATCCACCCTTTGAATAACATGTCACCATACGTGCGTACGTACGGCTTACCGTCTCCACGTCGTGGTGTAATTGTTATTCAATATAATATTATTTGGATGGGTATAATAATGATGTGTAACTCATGTAAATAATAAATATAACATGTTAATGATTCTGTATATATGATATACCATCCATTTATATATTATTTTAATATCAAAAGAATGATATTGTCGCTCGTGCGTACGTACGGACTACCGTCTCCACGAACGCGATGAGATTCATTCTCCATCGTATCCATTCAAGTATAATTATCATTTGATGATTTAAAAATGATGTTTAAGGACTGTATATCATTCTGGATATGAATAAGATACAACAACCATGGCTTATGTAACAAAACATATAAAAGAAAATGAGTAAGTTAACTCCCGAAACGACGATAATTCTAAGATATTATTAACAAATCAATGTTAAAAGATCATATATGATATCATATTAATATATATGATTCTTGTATAATTTAATAACAACTATTTCACCATTATACAGGAGGTTAACCTACCCCAACCAAGGAAAAGTACAAGGTAAGGGTTATTTCACAATCTCTTCATTATCCGAGGTTGTATTATACGTAATAATCTACTGGGATCTCTTTATCATCCACATCCATGTTTCTTCGAAATGTATTTCAAAACATTTTTACTATTTACAAGAATATGGGTTAAAGTCATTTATACCCTTGTTTGACTTTTTATAAGAGGTTTATAAAGGAATCTTTCCGTCGTTTTCAAAACAAGGTCCTTTTTAACCTTTTCGACAGAATTGAGGTAAGAATGTTTTTTTTAACTTATACGGCGGGTGCGGTTATTTTCCGCCGTTATAAAATCGTCGAAGCTTCCCATACAAGCTTATAAGAATATTTTCAAAGAAAATGTTTTATTTTATATGGATCTTAAATGATTTCAAAATAAAAGGAGATATTTCTTTTAAAAGAATTTTGATTTCATCTATGTCAACATCCTTTGATGGATTTTAAGATTATTTGAAGTTGATTTATTATGATACAAAACTTCTATATTGTATTGAAGGTTTTGTGATATGTTTGACTGTGGATGTGCTATTTTTATACCATTCATAGTTTATTGTGAAAGTATTGACATTTCGTATGCTAGTTTTAATATGAATGTTTATGTTATGTTTAAACCTTTTCATATGGGAATGCATTGGACTTAATAAGTGACGGGTGGAGCCCGCTATAGCTCCTCGATGCATCGGTAGGTCTCATGAGACAAACTAGTGTCTTGGCACAAGGCCTTGACAAAATCTTATTTGTAGTCTTGGCACGAGGCCTTGGCTATGTGGTTATGATAGTCTGGCATTATGCATTCCAACATTATGAAAGTGGTTATTTATTTTTGCATGTGATTATTCGATTAGTGGAATATCCATGTGAATAAGTAAATGGCATTATTTCATTTTATTTATGCCATACCATGTTGAAAGTTCATGTTTAAAAGGCTTTTGTTTTAGTTATACATTGCCTTAAATGTTTATTCTTATTGATGAAAGTTTCCGCTATATTGTTATCCTTACTGGGCATTTGAGCTCACCCCTTTTCTATGTTTTATTTTTCCCAGGAAGTGAAGATGTAAGTTATGAATGACCTGCAGGGATATTATGAGGGGATTGTAGTGTGGACTGTGGAAACATTATGTTGTTGTAGTAGTTTTTGATTTTATGATGTAATGTAAAACTTATGAATATATCTAGTGTTTCCAAGGCTACTAAACCAATCGGTCTTTCGAGATTTGATCTTTCTTGTGATCATGCCAATGTTATGTAATAATGCACCGACTCTAGGAAACTAGGGTCGGGGCGTTACAAAAATCATGTCCCAATATATTCATATATGATTTAACATATCACCCATAGTTTTTTTAAAGATCAATTTTCCTTTTATAGGAACTATAGTGACCCCTAATTAGTAAAAATGTTTTTCTCGCAATAATCATAAAAAGGGTTAATGAAGGATTAAAAAAATATAAGAGTGAAAATATGATCCAAACTTTTCCAAATTTTATTGTATGATAGGATTTATAAGAATCATCATCTTATATTAAAAATTATAATTTTTATCCATTTTTACATAAAAATTCATTTAAAATATTTTAATATTTTAAGAAATTCCAAGACAGCCCCTCCCATCTCTTATAAAAGGAAACCTATTATTCTCATTTATTCAAATATAATAATCATTTTAGATTGAACAATACCTATACATATATCTTCCTTACATCCCTCCCCATATCCTAGATTCATTGTTTTGAATAGAAAGCCATCGTAGGAAATATTTTTGTTGTAAAACATAAAAGGGAGTTTGGAGAAGATGATTATAAAGAGATTATGTGACGAGTCAGATCCATGGTAATGAAATTTATTTTTAAAATCATATTTTAATGTTCCCATTACAAATATTTTTTAAAATTATTTTATTTATTTATTTATTTATAATGGCACAAAATAATTATAAAGGACATTTTATGTCTCTTTTGACCTTCTTTCAATGGTTTTCAAAAGAAATATTTTTATGAAATGATTTTAATTTATATACCAAAATTACAAAAGGAATATTCTATTTTAATGTATATAATGAAAAAAATTTCCATTTTTTTAATTATTATTTGATATTTTATTTCAATTCCTTTATATTAATCCATATTTTCATCAATGAAAAACCCTCCTCCCATAATTTCTGGTTGTTTTCAAAATGGTATTTAAAATGGAATGGATATTTGAATATCTGGAAATGTTTTCTTATGGGTGATAATAATATTTTTATGAGTGTAATTTTTTAAATTAAAATACTTAATGTGTTATGATTATGTTTCGATTCTTCAGCATTTTTATAATGATAGGTGGCTCCTTTAGAAACTAAGGACGTGTGGTCCCATTATAAACCAAGGATGGTTGGGGAATGATATACCTATAATATATTGATTATGGAATTCAACCCTATGATTATTCCATTTATAAAATTGATTATAATAGTGATATGGAAATGATGTCCCAAGTTACCTGCAAGTTTTATCTATTTTTTATATTTTTTTTATATAGATATTATAATTTCCTAATGCAATATAATGATACTTTTTTAATGTAAAGTATATGATAACTTCTAATGGAGAAAAGTATACATTTTTTTAAATGTTTTTATGAGATTTTTAGGACTTTAATGAAACCTTATTGAGTTTTATTTTACCATAATATTTCTTATGAAATTTTCTTATGAATAGTTGTGCATAGATATGTCGATTTTATGGGTAAGAAAATGTTTATTTTAAACCTAAAATTTTATTTTGAAAATTAATTTTTTAAAATTATTCATAAACTAATGAGTTTCTTTCCATTTTTTTATAATGTCCTTTATTAATATTTTTTGTACTCATCCCACATTTTAAAAAACGTTTACTGGGTTTTTGGGAAGAGTAGGGATATATATGATGTTAGGATAAAAATTTTAAAGATATGTCATAGAATTAAAACGTGTTATATTTTAAAAGTTTTATTTTATTGGAATAATGCATACTATTATGAAGCTTCCCGTTTTAATGTAATATTCATTTGTCTGAGGGATATAAACATGTTATGTAAAACACTAAACCTAAAAGATCTTCCAGATTGGAAGAAAATTATTTCTTTTCTAAATATAGTATAATATGTAATTTTTAAGGACATGTCCTTATATTGTAGGTGTCGTAACGATTTAGGGAAGATGCACTATTAATCATAGGGTCACTCCCTTATCTTACCTCTCTATTCACTGTGTGGAGACAAAAAATATAAAAATATTTGACATGAATTTTTCCAATAATGACTCTTAAAAATTTAAAACAATGGTTCAGTGATGGAATTTTAATTGTCCCTTCAATCATTCTTTAAATCTTTATTTTAAATTTTTTTCATAACAACCTATTTTTTTAATATATTCTAGATGCCTCAAATTCCTCCTCTAAATAGGATTTTATTTATTCTCTAATATTCATAAAAATAAGAGCCCAAACTTACAAATATGTTCTCTATGAAATTGTTGCATCTACCCCTTTGATTGGGTCTCCAAACAACTCATTAATCTCCAATTAATTTGACCAAATCAACCATAATCCCATGAAATTCAATATAGATTCGAGCTTCTATAATTTATTTAAATTAATTTCTTCCTAGTGTGACTTATTTTATAATAATATTATTTAAATAAAAAACTTTCATATTATGGTGTGAAATCCTTCATTATGGTGTGAAATCCTTCACTATGGTATGAGTTAGTAACCATATAAACAAAATTTGGATAATATCTTATTCAAACCCCTTATAAGATCACATCATGATATTATATATTTTTAAATTTAAAATCTTATTTTAGTGTACATCCAATGGCTCGAAGGCCTTCAAATTTTTTATTATATGATAAAGCCCTCTTTTAAGGGATGAAGGGGGGAAACCCAAAATGAATTATTATATTATTCCAAAAACACATCCTCCACAACACAACCATGCTATTATATTATGGACCATTATTCTTTATGTACTATTATAATGTGCTTTATATTCTAGTGGCGTGATATGTTCACCTTTCATAGAACAACATTGCACCTTGTTTTCATTGTGCTGTAGAGATGTTCCTATAAATCCCTCTTCAAAAAATATTTCGCACATATATTCTATTATGATGTGGTCCTCACATAAATTAAATGAAACACTTCCATATATAGTCTGATTTAATCATACCTATCTAAAATTATAGAGTGATACGTCTTGTTAAAACATGATTTATAGATTTTTATACGTAGTTCATCCTCACACAAATTTTATAAAACTTGAGAAATTCTCACACAATATATATTTTTGTATGGAAATATCTTCTATAGCTAAATTGTTTCTTCATCACTTCAACTTATTATTATGTGTAATATTAATCCTTCTATTTAATCTAACAAATCCATTATCATCGTGTGTGAACCACTTCCAAAATGTGATTTAGGCTCATTTAAAAGTGACAACTCCAAAATACCTTTGAATTCCTCCCAGACTTCTTCAAAACCTATTCTATCCCATATTCCATATTGAAAACCTAATGAAATTGAATCCATCCATAGCCTGAGATCATCACAATACTTCAATATATTGATTCCATAATGACAACATATAATCCAGAAAACAAAACCAATGATAGTTATCATTCCAATATTAAGACAATTCATCTCCAATATAAATTTGATATGCATATTTTATTGGTTTTAATATCACATTAGGTATTTTAAATTTATTAATTTTCTCATGTAAAGTTCCATACTGGGTCAGTATCAACTAATAAAATAATAATAAATATTACCAAACACCCCTAATTAGATAAGACTCCGAAACTATATAAAAAATGTATAAAATTATTAATGTTTTCATAAAAAGTGTCATTCTTTACTCAATTAAGTGGATAAAATATGAGACATAAACCCCTATAATATCAAATAAATATTGTGTTACATATATGTGGTGTACATGGTGGGACATATAGAGTATAATACTCAATTTAAACCTATAGAATGTATTTTTTATTTCTATAAAAAACTACCCATGATAACAATGACATTTATTTACAACATATAATATTGTATAATCAACATTTATTAGGGATCACATAAAGTCATACTTTAAGAGGATAATTACCACTTTAATTTATGCAATATACGCCACATATGTGAAGGGAACATAAAATGGAGAATAAATTTTATATAACATGATACATTTTTTATTAATAAAATCCTTTATGAATACTAAAAATATCATAAATAAACACTTGTCTAATCCCATCCCAAATGATAAACCTTTGAATATGAAATATATTTATTTCCCTTTTATGGGGTTTTTAAACTCATTAAATCCTTATAAAATTCCTACCACATCAATATATAAAAAATTGATAAAAACTCCCACTAAACTCCTATATTGATTAATATTTATGTATAATTTTTTGAATAATGATGATACGTAGGAATATTAAACAATATATATCAAAACCTTAATTTTGTATTATTTTCTACAACTCATTTTACAATACAAAAGTCCATTATCATATATGATAAATGAGATAAAAATACAAACCATTTATTTTCATTCATATAAGACTACAATGATCTTTTTTTTACTTTATGATTTAGAAACAATTTTTACCTCACTTCAATACAAACATGAAGATTAATCAATTATTATCATGATTTATAACAACTTTATGCTTTAGAAATTTGTAAAATATACATTTGGTATCATATACCCTAAAAATTTTAAGATTTGATTTTATAACACTAATACCTAACACAAACTCTATAAAAAGATTCATTAATCCCTTTAGGTATCCTATGTAGTTAAATTATAAGGAAATATTTTTCATTCATTCTTAATATCTTTTTTTATGTTTCAATAACCTTGAATGGATTCTCAAAGAATCTTTATTATGATTTCCAAAAAAACATTTCTTCTTTCAATTTAATCTTTTACCCACTTTTACTATCAATGAAGCACCAAAACCAAGGAATCTCATTACAAGTTCAATAATCCTCAAAAAAGTTAAATTAGGAAAAAATTTATATAAATTATTCATATTATAGGAACACATAAAAATATTATTAAAAAATTAATTCCATAGAAAAACTATATTTAATGGAGAACTGTATTATATTTAAGTCACTGACATGTTCAACAAAATAGAGTATATCAAGGAATATGAAAATTTCCTTAAGTACTATTTAATATAATTACTTTAAAAATATAATTGAATTCTTAAATTCTTATAATAAGATCCTAGATCTTCTTTTTCAAAAATGTCAACATTTGGTTAAATAGGAAGGTATTACTCCAACACATAAAATTTTCATTTCGAGCTGAAGAAAAAAAATTAGGCTTCTCTAAAATTATAGAAAATTATCCCCAATAAAATTATCTTACACAAGTATTGATGTATATATTTTATTTAATGATGATAATTAAACTGTATATAAAAAAAGAATCTTTTACCTGATGATTATCGTATTTCATATTCATTTAATAGTTATTTTTATAACATGTTATGACACTAAAATGATGAACCCCTTTTAAATAAATTATATCCATAAGTAGGGAAAGGTGTGTATTTCACTATGAAATTGGTCTTCTATTTCATTACGCTCACTATGTAATTATTTTTATTGACTATAATGAAAATCATATCATATATGAATCTTTTGTAGTGAAGAAGATAACACTTTTCCTAATTAATCATATGGATAAACTCAAAAAAATCCTCTAATATCCTATATATGGGTTTCCAAACTGATTTTAACCCAAATAAAATTTTAAAAATGAGCAACATAAATCTTATGGTCACCTAATTACCTAATTTTCATACACATGATAATCTTAGGAAACCCTTCTATGGAAATACCTACCCAGTTTGATGATAAGGTTCTTGATACGTATTTTACTCAGATGAAATCTAATGCCTAGTATTTTTAAATGGGATATAATATCACAATATTATCTTAATCATTCCAATTTTATGTATTGATAATTTAAATTATTTTTTATAGAAACTATACTCCTTTCAACTAATAAATATATTCAAAAAATATGGATGTCTTACTCTTTACACAACTCATAACATGTGTTAACAACCCAAATAAATTGAACTAAATTTATACATATCAAAGTTCTTCCCATCCTTAAGTTACATGAAACAATTTAATATAAAATATTAAATTCATATAAAATCAAATATTCCCATAAGAGTAAGAATATAGTGATAGATCGCCAACCCCCACTTTTCTTAAAAAAGGAAAAAGTCTCTAGGCCATTGATAATTCTAACCCAAAGTCCCTTTAACCAATGTTACTTTACTCAAGATATAAATTAATTATAACACCCCTATATTTTAGAATATATTTCTCATTAATGAATTTGATGTGAAGATAACTTGTGATGATCACAACACCAAACTTCTGTGAATAATTCATTATTAAATATATAAAATGAAATTCATCAATAAATAGTTAAATGAAATTTATAAAATTTAAGTAAAAGTACTTACATTCATGAAGTATTTTAGAAATTACTAATAATTATAATATATTATTTTTTCGATAAATGAAAATGTTTCGTTTAAAAACATTTATTTTGTTATATATTTTTCATTTAAAAGTTAATTTTTTATATATTTTTTATTAATCTTATGGAATAGTATTTTATACACATGTTTAATAAATATTAATTATTTATACTTTAATTATCAAATGGTTATAAATTAAGATAAATATACATGAAGGAATAAAGATATATTTTTTAAAAAACTATTTTTATATAAAATGTGTTCTCATCGTAAAAAATTAAATTGATCACTATTAATGAATGATGTTATTTAAATTTTTTTATATTAAATTATATCAAATTTTTAACATTTATATAATTGTTTTTTATATACAAGGAATGAGAATAATTTTTTATACATAAAAATAAAATTTCTTGAAATATATTTTTTTTTCATTTTGCACACTTATATTAAAAATAATTTTCACCACCTCTAGGAACTGAACTTGATAAAATGGTTTCCATAATTAGAATAATAATATAAAAATTTGTTAATAATTTCTATTTTTTATAATTAATATTTTCCATAGTAAATATTTATCACCACGGAAATGGTTAAAATCGTTAACGAGGGGGCTAAACTAAGAGATAAGGCCTCAAATATCTCTAAAAATTTACTAAAATTGATTTAATGTGTTTATTTTGACTTCAGACTATCACATTTTTCCATGTTTTCCATTTTTTCCACATTAAATTGGAAATCATTTTTAATTATTTTAATGTTATGGGTATTTACAAGGTATCACCCCCTCACCTATAAAAGGGAACATCATCTACTTTCTTATACACACTACTTGAGATCCCTATATTGACCAAAATAAACCATTATTCCTTATTACCATAATTATAAAATACATACAGGTTTTGGTCATCCCAAAATACCCACCTATTAATCCTTAAGTTTTTTTTCAAAGAATATTGTCCAATGAAGAGGTATATATTCTTACCGATCATCTTTAAGATAATTTTTTTATTAAACATCCTAAAAAATATTCTATAAAATAAATAGTATAATTAAATTACTATATTTAATATAATTAAATGTTTGTATGTTAATTATAAAATCATTTTCTATATTATTTCCATCTAATGGAAATTGGAATCATCGCTCGTGCGTAGGTACGAAATACATTCTTCAAGTGACATTTTTCAGTTTTCATCACCACCTCACATAGATGGTTAAATTTATTGATTAAATAAATTTATATTATATTTATGATATAATTATTATTTAATAAATAAAAAATTAATATTTATCTTCATTTTTATTCATTCATGAAAAAATAAAATAATCACATGTGCGTACATGCAGACAACCACCGGCACGAAGTGATGTAATTCATTTTTCATCACCTCCATATATAGAACTCAATAAAAGTGTATATAATAAGTTAATATGATATTTATTAACTTATTAATAATTTATATATGATGAAATAATGATCAATATGAAAGGACAAGAACCATCAAACTGAAACATGCATGAAAAGAAAAATAGTTAACACCTAAAATACTGATTTTTGTGGATACTTATTAATAAATGAGATATATTAAATTACGAATGGATTATATCTGGTAAGAAATGTATGAATATGGATTTCATATATATTTAAAATAAATATATATTTACTATATAGGATATTGTATCATATACAAATAAAGTTAAGACTTGAGGTAAGGGTTTATGTTGCAATCTCATTTTTAATAAGGATTATTCATGTTTAATTATCCTTTGGAGAATTTTTATACTAAATTTATCTTAAAAAAATTATTTCCTTCTCATATTTTTATGTATTTGTGTTCTTAATTATTCATTATTTTCTCCCTATTCGGTACTCATGAATACCCAAAAAGAGTTTTTAATAAAAACTGACATTATTTATCCATTTGGATTGGAATCTTTTTTCTTTCATGGCATTTTCCTTAAAATTGGTTTAAGAAAGTTATTATTTAATTTTAAAAGTTTGATAAAGTAATTCTCTACTACCTTTTTGAATCGTTCAAATGATTAAAAAACATTTAAAACACTTTTTTATGACTCACTTGAGACTTTTTTACCAAAATTATTAAAATAATGTTTTTGTAACATTTAAATCTTGAATAATTTTCCCATTTTTATACCCATTATTCATTATATAAATTCCATTAAATGTTTATATGGTCAAAAAAATAAAATCATATTCCTGTTTTTCTAGTAATTTTTGATTATTTTAAATTTAATAAAAGAATAAGATGTTTTCTTCTGTATTTCAAATCATATTTATAATTATTAATAAAAGTATTTATCATCTATGAAAACATAATTTAAGAAATCATATTCTTCACTGGGGATACACCATTATGATATGAACCACTTTCTTTCATTGGATGATTTATTAGGATGGTGTTTAACATATATTTTCATGAAACCTATTTAATTCAATGAGTTAATTATTCTATTATTAAATGATATGATTTTATTATCATGTGAAAAACACATATATGGTTTTAATTATCTGATTGGTTGGACCAAATATATATATCCCTTAAATTAATTGGGTAATGAATGAAGTCTCATGGGATAATATAAAATGGAATAGAGTGTGAACCAAATCAAGTATAGGAATATATCCACCATGAATGAAAATCAAAGGGAGAGAAAACCCAATCCACTATTAGACTATGTCCAACATGTTATGATGGACTTTTTTGTGATTCTTAAAGAATGGAATTATTTTCTACTATTATAATTTATTCACACTCCTATGATAGGATATTATGTGTATGATATTCTCTCATAGACCATGATTGGTTATTGATGATTCTAAACTTTTATAACCCACACATTTTGTTGTGACAATGTTTAATGTCATGAAACATGATTTATTATCTATAAATTTTTGGGTATGAATTTCATAAGTTATAATTACTCTTTTATAACCATATTCTTATCTGATTCTCACATATGAACGAAGATTGATTTCTCCCACGTTTACCCATACTGAGCATCTAATTTCATTCTTTATTATGTTTTAATTTCCTTAGGTTTTGAAGATATGTTTTAAGTATGAAATGTATTATAATGGTTATATGGGAGAATAAAATTTTGGTAGATATTTAATATTTTTCATGAAGTATGTTTGGTCACATATATAGTCATGAAAGACATTAATCCTTTATGGTTCAAGGGTGTGTATTACTATGAGATGTATGGAGTACTCATCTAAAATGATGAAATATGTTTGTGTGAAATGATCAGGACACCTCATCAATTCAATAGAAATTTTAAAACATAATTCATAAAATATAATCAAACATTAAATCCAATATCATAATCTAATAAAATCTAATATCAAGGAAAGGGAAAACAAAATCAATTATTATATAAACCATGTAACCTTTAAATTTAATTAATGATAATTCAAAGAATAAGCTAAAACACATTAAATAATGTCATACATTATAATTCATAATATAACATTTATATTATTGAATAAATCAAGGAATACAGTAAATAAATTAAAAATGGATAAATTTTAAATGATATAAAAATTTATGTACAATCCACAAATGAATAAATTATAAACAATATATTATATTTACATGATTTATGGAAACTCTAAAATTATAAATAATAACATTTTAAATTTATATTGTTGTTAACTCTTTCATGTTATCATTTACATGGGTTTAATATAAACTAGTTTTCATTCCAAAATATTCTATTTTTTATTATCACTTTTATTATCAAAAAATTAAAATTTCATGTTTTATCTTAATAATTTACATAAAAGAAATATCATTGTTTTTATGTTAAATTAAAACTAAAAATATTTTGAGATATCTCAAACATACTTTCCAAAGGTAGGTAGTCTATGATACATTATCCAAAATTATTAGATTTTGCATCGTTCAAGAGTATAGGAGGTTGGGATCATCTCACACTTTTATGAGGAATTTTTACCTAATATAGGACTCTCTTAATTATTAATGACATATTAAAAAATACTTCTCAATAATAGTATTACAACTGGTTTATACCATAGAAATGATTTATCAAAACCATTCATCGATATAATAATATGTACGCATCAATGATTCCCCATATTTCTTTTACATTAAGATTTTTTTCTTTGTTTGAAGTAGTATAACTAGGAACTCTGGAATTTATCACTAACAATAGAGGTAGTAGGTGTTGTGATGTTGGGATTAAGACCTTGAGAGGAGATTCATTCACATACCTACGAAGGATATAAAAACCCACATAGATCTGTTTCCCTTAATGCAAGACATTAAACCTTTTAAGGTTGTGTGACAAGGGCCAATGTTGTGCTATTAAAGGTAATATAGATATGACTAGGTGAAGTTCCTTTTAATATTGTGAATCATGGACCTATATGGTTTTAATATTTAACCTCATAGAGTCACAAAAAAATATACATGTTAACAACAATAAAATCCCACATTGTTTGAGTTTCATAGTTTAAGGTCATGTGACAGAACCAGTTAGTTCTATTTAACATCATGTGAAAATGATGTTATGATAATAATTTTATGGTTATACAAATATGAATACTATAAAAAAAATTATATTAATGGTTTTGGTGGGAATAATGAATTTAGGTTCCTTTATAGCTTATCAAATTTTTTATCAACAAAGGACAAGAGTGTATGGTTAGTCCCATTGGGAATATAACCCATTTAGGATGAATTCAGGATTAGGCATAGACGTACCATAATATATCAATGGGATACTGATAGTCACACACATGAGATCAGTAATGATGAAATTATTAGGTTTTACACTTAAACTTAGGCCCACATTGTTCGTATTATAGGGAGGGTTTTATGGGGAATACACATATTCTTCATAGAGGAAATAAAATTCTTCTGTGACTTGGGTAAAGGTGGGTTTTGGGGATTAAACCAAGTAAAAATACCATTAAATATTCCTAAAACATTGAGTGGAACAAAAGATTACAATTAACTCTTAGGATGGTTAGTTGTAGGATATGGGTTAGCCAAGATGGGAATCATGATCCAAGGGAGGATTTATATGTGCCCTCCTGATAGAGACCCAGATTATGAAGGGAATATATGGTCAAAATTACCATGACGGTCCAATCAATATGGGTGAAAAACTTAGAAATGATCTATTTTAGGGGAAACATTACCTAAGATATGCACACTATTAATAATATCTTAGTCATGTATATTTTGAGGACATGGTGGAAGCCTGGATAGAATATGCTTTCGGGGACTTGACCTTGGTGGAAGGGATAAAATAAGGTCATTTGGTTCAGTTAATCATAGTTAAATGATATATAAAAAATGATCTATTAAATTTAGGCTTATTTACTGATAATTTTGTTTGTTCACAATGTGGCTAGGTGTAGATAAAATAATTCACATTCCAAAACCTTTAAAAAAGGGAATAACATACCTTTTGGAACTAAATTTCCATGTAACATTTACATGTTATGTGAGAAAGTATGATCTATTAATGTTTCATATTTAATGTTATCATTTATGAAGGATGATTCACGGTAATCCCTCCAAGAAGGAATATCATGGGATCCCATAAGAAAAGGACTTATACTGGTGGTTTCATAAAGATTTTTTAGGGGGGAATTACCCTAAAGCTCAAATGTGATCCCCTTCCACCTATAATCCCTTCATAATTTTAGTATTGCCTATATTTTCTTTAATGTTTCTAAAATTATATTCTAAAAAATAACTGTTATATCTATTTACATAAATGAGGTGATTTATATTTATTTATAAGTCACTAATCCTCAGAAAAAATACTTGGTACCTTTTTCTTGAAGTATGTGCCAATATTTATAAGAGAAACCTTCCCAGAAAATATAGTTAAATTTAAATCATAGTGCAGCTAAGTGTACATGACTGTAGAATATTATAATCAGCCTAATAAATTGAGATACAATTATGAATTAATCACATAAGTACATAGGAATCTTTTCAGCCATCTTGAAATTAATTTCATTCAGGAGGGAATAATGTGATTATATAGTAATCCCTTCATCCTACCAAAAATTAATTCTGACCACTAAGGGTTAACGTGACTATATAAGAATCTCATAATCTTATCATAAATGTATTCTATATGTAAATGGATTACTCAACCCTGTTGATATCTTGTCTTTTTTAGTATGATTATTCTGTACTGAGATTTTCATTTCTATATTTTTATATTTATTTAATATATTTGAATTTGATCTTCCTCTAATTGATAACCATTATATTTGATGGTGTAAAAGAACCCCTCCTAGAATTGGTTCTTGTTGGTATGAAGAGGATATAATTCCAAAGAAGAAAGATAACCTAAATAATTTTCTTACATCACTCAAGTGATACCCTCCCCTTAAATATAAGTTAAGGGAGTGGTCTATTTTCCATCACACTAAAATATTTCCCAAAAATAGTTGAAAATATTTCTGAATGACCCACATTGGAAAATAAAACTCCCCCATGAATAAAACCTCATGAAAAAATAAAAAAAATTTAAATTAACTCTTCATGAACGAATATAGGTTTCTACATAATCCCTACTCAAAATACCTCTTTTGGAATGTACATATGAACTATTCTTCATCTCATAAGTCTATATTGGACCTCAATCCTATAATTTCAATGATAATATTATAAAAATTTCTTAAAATTAAAATTTACTTACTCCCTTACAGAGATGATGTCGAACTAATCTTCCTATGATTCCACCATTATGATAATGACAATGATAAATAGAATTGAGTCTAGTCAACACTAACTTATCCCCCTGAGATATAATCATCTCTCAGAGATCATGGGAGGGATCCTCTAAGTAAACATAGTATGATAAGATTGTAAATATATATATTCATACTACTGGGTTATAAATCTCTTCCCTCATAGTTACTATGAAATCCATTAATAAGTTAGTTCAATCACAATCATGAATTTGCATGAGATAATATTCTAGTAGTAGGAATTTTTATCTGTGATTTTGATCATGTTGAAAACTTTTTTCTCTGGTGAACAATTATTTCTCTAGTATAATATTAACAAGTTCCCTAATTAGAGATTCACAATGTTTAAGTAGGATATCAGAGAATTGGGACTGTTTAAAGTTAATTTTATATTACTATTTTCTCCCACTGTAATAAAAATATCATCCCAAACCTAATTAGTATGTGGATACCAGACATTAATTATTGTTATTTGGACCTTAATAAGGTTGGATAAGCCTATGGTATGGGAACATGATCATCGAATCTTTGATTATAGGGAAAATATATGATAAATTTATTCTCATAACCTATGTATGGAATGATGTAGAGATAAACCCCACTTAAGAGGGAGTTACATAGAATAGAAATATATTTTATGAGAAAGGATCTCCATTTTGTGCCTAAATAAGTTGCGATAAGCCTATTGGATGGGAACATGATCCTTGAGTATCTAATTATTGGGAACATATAAGATAAATTAATTCTTATAACATATGTATGTGATGATGTAGAGATAACCCCCACTTAAAAAGGAGTTTCCTCGAATAGATTTAGATGTTATGCGAAAGGATAATTACCCATTAATTGATGACCCCTTTAATATTAGTTATAATATATTAATCATTATAATTGAACATGGTCCACATTCAAGAAGGCTTTATAACTACCTATTTCGTAAGACCAACAAGATTATTAGTTCTTACCAGAAAACATTAGAGTAAGGTCATTATAATGAATGGTGTTAATATGTCACCCAAAATTGGTAAGAATTTTTTGATTTCTTGTAATATTAATTAGTGAGTACCTCATCCTAGAGAATGATTCTCACATCAGTGTGTGAATTTAGAAATTCATAATGGAGACCCAACTAAAAACTGATAGATGAAAAAATATAGGATTGAATGGTGTGAAAATTGGGGAATGATATCAAAAAAGGAAGAGAAATATAGATCTCGAGACATGGATGACGTACCATGTATGGGAAGTGTACGCGGACGCGTATAGGCATCGAGAATGGTATGTAGAAGTGGTTCACAAAACCAAAAATGGTTTATGGTGAAGGTGATGCATTATAGGGATGGATTGTCATTGGTGGAGGAGATCGACCGCATAGGATAAAAGGTAATACACCTACTACTATGGAAAAATGGTTCAAGGAATGGGTACAATTCAATGTTGTAGATTTGGTATGTTGTGGAGGATATAATGAATTGAATATTTGGTAAATGTTGGATTAGAGGATTTTGTGGATATCATTTCTTATATACAGACAATAAATCCCTATAATTAAGAAAAGATAGTTAATATCAATAGATAATATCTGTTTTCTTAGGAAATTTGGTGAAATCCTAAAGTGGTTCTCCAGGAGGATTTCTGTGAGGAGAAGTGGTTCATAGGGAATCAATTCCACTGAATTTTTTTGAATGGAACTCGAACTTGAAAATGATGTAGTACAAAAAGGAGGAATTTTGGTACATGGAGAAGGAACTCTAGTACATGAAGAAGAGACAATTTACAAAAGTGAAAGCAGTTCGTGAACAAAGAATGTTTTATGGACAAATGTTGATTCACAGGGGAGATTCTCATAGTCAGTATGTAGAGGTGGTATGCGATAGTGAAGGTGGAGGTGGTTCATAGACAAAGGGTGGTTCACAGAAGTGGAAATAGTATGGTGAGGTTGTATTATATGCATAATACCCTGTACATAATACACAGAGGAACAAGGTTCTTCACAATTTGCACAATGAAGCTTGCAAAATCTTTAAATGAGTTTGCGAAATTGTTTTCTGATACCTTGCAGTAAGTGGGAAGGTGGACTTAATCTACAGGAAAAAATAGAACTTAAACAGAGTATCTAGCTATAGTTAAGGATGCAGTAATTCATGAAAATGAAGGGACCTACATGTCCATAAAATTTGTTTGGCCTATAATTCTATAAAATGTGCGTAGATTTATTTCCAAGAGTAGTGAGAGAAGGAATAGGAAGGCGGTGACCCTTTCCACCAGCAGTGATCTAGAGAAATAGGCATATGGAGTGACCCATAGGAATACAGTGAGTCTGTGCATAGAATATCTATCCCAAATGTTGTACTCATTATTGGTAGTAATCCTTAGTAAATTTGGTACATCATTACATTTTCAGTGTATGATCCTTGTATGTATCTCATTGAGGGTGAACCAAGTAAATATCGTTGTGTCTCATATAGGATTTAAATTTCGTTCATACATTGCAATGAGAATGATATAGAATAGAGTTTTTTTATGAAAAGATAAGATCCAAAGGGGATAAAATTTTTAATCTCTCATAACCTGGTTCACCCCCCCCCCCCCCTCAGGGTATTTGATCTATTGGACATATAAAGATTCGTGGTAGATAAAAAGTACATGGGATTTAGGAAAAAAGATAGAGAATCTGTAGATGCGCTTTGAGAAAATTTTACAACATTAGACAAGAATGTACAATATTTTATCTGATATTATAATATCAAGATTAATCAGTTTTAATCAAGATTGAATCCAACGAATTGAATATAATTGGCCTCCCAAAATATAAAAAATTATGATAAACTTGTTTTATGTTCTAAGAAGGTAAAAATAAATATTTCTGATCATCTTGTTTTCTTCGATAATAAGAAAAAAAGAGGTCTAGGTGGAAGGAAACCCAAAAGAATATATTAATGAAATTTGATGGTAAAAAATCATGCTAAAAATTTGTGATATTTTTGGTAAGAATTAAATTTGGGTATTAATTATGAAATTTATATGTGATACAGATGTCATAAATTTGGGCATATGGATCACTACTATAAAGAAAAATATATTGGTAGTGGTAAGACTAACTTTTATAAGAATATAGTATGGTGGTTTAAATTTTTTAAAATAGTTCACAATGTAGATTCATGTTTTAAGAAGATAGAAAATTGTTGCAAGAAACTAAAATATAAGCATAAGGGTGTGGTGAAATACTTTACAACTACTATGGTTGAAGTTGGGCTGTTAAATAAAGTGGTAACCTTTATGTTATTGTTTTATTCAAATGATCCCCATACCTTTTTTGACATTGGATATTCACATTATTTCATTTATAATATTTTTTCAAGTAAATTGGGAATATCACATAATGATAGTATGGTAGAAATTTTAGTGAAAATTATGGGTTGAATATTAAAGAAACAAAGATTTACGTAATTCTCCCAATTTTCATTAATGGAATGTAATTTCTTAAAATTTTTATTGAACAGCACATGATAGATTTTGATATAATATTTTTTATGGATTGTATTTAATTTTATCATTGTAAGATAGAATATAGATCCAAGAAGGTTTTACAAAATTAATTCATACCTTTGATAACCTACTAAGAAACTGAGAAATTGAATAGTGGTGGAAGTGAAAGTTACTATGCACTTGTTGTTGAAAAATAATTAAACTGTTAATATTGTTCGTGTCATAGTAGTAAATTAATATGTATATGTTTTCCCAATGATTTTCTTAGTTTTATTATTGATCAATGGTTTAGGTTTATTATTTACTTACTACCTTATTCTAGTAATATTTAAAAAAAATATCAAATATAGCGATAAGAACTTTATAAATGAAAATGAAATTACAAGAGTTTGTAGATAAATTTTTTATTTATATTATAACATCACCATGGGATTACCCTATTTTTCTAAAATATTATTTTATGAGTATTCTCATTGATTATTGATCTTTTAATAACATAACTATAAATAAAAATTACACTTTTCATAATATTAATTATTTTTTGATCATCGCTGATGAGTATAGTATTTTTAGATTATTGATCAGAGGATGCGGTAGCATATGTTAAATATTAAGGTGGAAAATATTGCAAATATGACATTTCTAAGTAGATATGGGAATTATGAGTTTATGGTTACTCTCTTTGGGGTGTCTAATAAATGATTTGTATTTATAGATATTATGAATAAAGTATTTCATGACTATTTAGAAACTTTTTTGGTTATGTTTATTAATCCAATATTACTGAATTCTAAAATTCATGAGGATCATATAATACACCTAAAGATTGTTTTAAAAACACTAAAATAAAATTGGATATGTTGAAAAAAAATTAAGCTTGAATTTTTTCTATAAAATGTTTCTTTCCTTAGTTATATTTTTTCAAAATATTGTATAAAATCTCACCCTCTTAAAAATAAATTTATTGAAGGGTGGTTAAGACCAACAAATGTCATTGAGATTCTTAGTTTTCTTGGTTTATCATGATACTATAAGAAGTTTTTTAAAAAAATTATTGGTTTTCAAGATTAATAACAAAGTTAACTCGAAAAGGATTTAAAGACATCTGAAAAAATAATGTGATGATTATTTTTCAAGAACTACAAAATAATATTATTAAATTCCCTAGTTTTCACCTTTCCCTCTAGAAATGGTGAATTTTTCTTCTAAAATGATTCTATTTTGAAGGTTATTGTTTGTGTCTTGATTCATAATGGCTAGGTAATTACTTATGCTTCATGGAAACTGACACTTCATGAGTAATATTATCATACACATGATCTAGAATTAGTTTCTTTGGATTTTTAATTAAAATAATTAGATTCATCATTTATATATTGTAATATGTAAAATATATACTTATTATAAAAGTTTGAAGTATCTATTCACTAAAAAATAGTTAAAAATGAGGAAGATAATATTTTTAGAACAAGTTAAAGAATATGATTATATGATTTATTTCCATTATTGAAGAGAAAAAAATTATTCAATGATTTATGTTAAAAATATCATGCATTATTAACCATGTTATGTTTAGAAAAAAAACCCTCGGTTAATGATTTGATGAATTTTGGACTTGAAATTTTGCATCAATTAACTTCCCATATTTTGTTTCTAGGGTCAATAAAATTATATCTATCTAAAATAATTAATAAATCTCATAATTAAATCAATTATTTTCAGTAAAATGTTTAATAATAAATAAGGGTAATTTTACTGAATTTAAAATTGATGAGTAATGTCTTTTTAAATTTGGAAAGAGACTATGTGTTCCTTGTGAACCCCATATAAATAAGGACTTATTTAGTGAATCTTATAATTACTCATATTTCATTTATCATGGTCTCCCAAAGACGTATAGATAACTTGGGGAGTATTAATGGTGGGATGAAATGAAAATTTATATTTCCAATATTACCCTGAAATTTTGGACTTTTTAATGTGTTAAAGAAGAATGATAATTACATAAGGGAATGATTTATTTTTCTTTATAGTGTCGGAGTAGAAATCGGAAAATATATCCATGTATTTCATGGTTGTATTTCCAAATAAATCTCAAGGTAATAATTTTATTTTGGTTATTATAGATCGATTTAATAAATCTATTGATTTCTTTCCCATTCGAGATACAAAGTATTTAGATCAAATTTCTTGACTGTATCTCAAGGATATATCTAGAACACATGGAGTTATTCTGTGCACTATATCTATATGTGATCCTGGGTTCATTTATAAAATTTTTAAAGTTCATCAAAAGTTTTTTGGGTACTATACTGAATTTAAGTTCATCTTTTTATCCTCAGTATAATTGATAGTTTGATCAAAAAAATTATACATTGGAATACATGGTTAATGCTCGCTCAATGGATTATTAGGTATGTTAGTTTCATTATATTTCACTATTTTAGTTTTGATAGGATAATAGTTTTCATTCCAATGTAAAGATGAATCTATTAGAGGCATTATATGGAACGTGGAGCTATACTTCATCTTTTTTGGTTGATGTGGGAGAAATGAAGTTGATGTGACAAGAGTTGGTAGAGTAAATGGTTAATAAGGTGATGAATATTCATAAATATATAAATATGGCTCAGATACGGAATAAATTCTATACTGATAACAAGAGTAATGATATCTATTTTTAGGTAGTTGATCATTTTTTTTCAAAAATTATATCCATTGAAAAGTGTTTTCCATTTTAGGAAAAAGGAAATGTTAAGTCCATGATTCAATATAACATATGAAATCCTAGATAAAGTTTGATCAGTTACCTACATAGTGTATTTTCTTTCAATTTTATCCTGGATACACATTAATTTTCATGTTGCGATGCTAAGAAAATATAAGACATATTCATATCATGTTTTAAGCTATGATGTAGTTTAGTTAGAAGATAATATTTCTTATAAGGAACAAAATATTCATATTCTGGTCTGTAGAAAGAAATTATTTTCAAATAATGGAATTCACAATGTTATGGTCTTGTGGAGAAACCATATTTTTAATGATGCAACATAGATATTTTAAAATGTAATGAGGGAATGATATCCTCACTTTTTCAATAAGAGAATAAAATTTTGAGGGTGAAATTTCAAAAAGGGTTGAAGAATACAATAACCCAGGTATTATTATTATAAATCATGTTCATTTATTATTAATATTCGTTTGTTTTATTTTATAGATTTATATTCATTATAAAAGTTCTAGGTATTTTCAATCAAAACAAAAAAAGATTTATTTCAAACCAAATTGGATTTTCTTTCTTGATATGGTTTTATTTAAAATATTGATTTAAAAATTAAACAATTTCAATTTAACAAAATCTAATTTATTTTTTTAATTCATCAGTTCAAGTTTATCTTAGGGTAAATTTTGGTAAATTTTCTAAAAATAATGATTTTTCAACAAATAGAGAAAATACAGATTTATATTAGAAATTGTATTTTTTTATATTTTTTATTATCTTTAAATTTGATTTATTTACATTAGTTTAAAATATTGAAATTATTTTTTTGAAATTAAATTTACACAAAAATTTAGTATGAACACATTTTATTCGTAAAGTGTATTTTTTGAAAAAACTATTTTTGTCATGTTTTACTGGTTTAATTATAAATTAACTAATTCCACTACTGTGTTTTAAATCATGAAAATATTATTTTATATTTTTAATCATTGTTTTCAAATTAGGTAAATAGCTACATTTAATTTTTGGGCTTTTTTAATAGTAACTTAGTAATTTTGTTACAACAAAAAAGGTAAATATGGTAATTATGGTTAAAAAATAAAATTTTAGAGGGTAAAAATGACCCTAAAACATAGAGTAATTTTATTTGATGATTATTTATCATCCATAATCTAAAAATAAATAATACATGTATTTTTCCCCATTTTCACATGATTTTGACCATTATAATTTTTATTTTAATATAATGGAAAAATTGTCACACTCTTACTTTTAATAACTCTCATATTTTTATCATATGGATAAATAGAGGATATGTTTAGTTATAAATAGTCATTTTAAATATTAATGATTTTTTTCATATAAGTAATTTATTTTTAAATTTTAGTGAAGAAATAATTATCATAAAATCTTACAAAATGTTAATATAGTAATAATTCAATTAATAGAAAAATTAAATAAATTATTGTGAAAATAATAAAATTTATAAAATTTGAGTGAGTTAAATTTTCCCATAATTATTAGAGATAATAATAAAATATTAAAATGTGTGGATTCGCTATTTTTTAATTCCATGGTTTTCTTGTATTTTTAAAAGTCAAATTAAATGAATAGTTCCAAAATTGAAATTCATTTTATTTTATAATAAATAAGATTTAAATAAATAATTTAAATTTTTTAAAAAAAACATTTCCCAAGATATTTTGATATCATTTAACGTATCATTCATAGTCCTTCTAAAGATTATTTTTCCTTTTATAAGAACTATAATGACACCTAATGAGTAAAAACATTTTTATCAAGGTTATCATCAAAAAGTGTTAACGAAGGATTAAAACAAAAATATAAGAGTGAAAATATGTTCCAAAATTTCCCAAATTTTATTGTATGACATGATTTATAAGAATAATCATCTTGTATTAAAAATAATAGTTTTTATCCATTTTTACATAAAAATTAATTTATATTATTTTAATATTTTTTGAAATTCTAAGACGGCCCCTCCCATCTCTTATAAAAGGGGACCTATTATTCTCATTTATTCTCATATAATAATCATTTTATATTGGCCACTAACTACACATATATCTTTCTAACATCCCTCCCCACATCCTATAGTCTATGTTTCAATCAAAAACCCATCATAGGAAATATTTTGTTGTAAACCATAAATGTGTGTTTGGAGAAGAGGATTATAAAGAGAGTATTTGATGAGTCAGATCCCTGGTAAAGAAATTTCTTTTTAAAATCATCTTTCAATGTTCACATTAAAAATATTTTATTTATATATTTATATGGGAATAAAATAATTATAAAAGGACATTTTATTTTTCTTTTGACGTCATTTCAAATGTTTTCAAAAGAAATCATTTTATGAAATGTTCTGAATTTATTTAAAAAAAATACAAAAGGAATATTCTATTTCAATGTATATAATGAAAAACATTTCCCATTTTAATAACTATTATTTGATATTTTATTTTACTTCCTTTATATTATTCCATATTTTCATCAATGAAAACTCCTCCTTCCTTAAATTCTGGCTATTTTCAAAATGGGTATTAAAATGGAATAGATATTTCAATATCTAGAAAACTTTTATTATTATTGAAAATAATGTTTTTATGAGTATAATTTTTTAAATTAAAAGATTTAATGTGTTATGATTATGTTACTTTTGTTCAGTATTTTTATAATGATAGGTGGTTCTTTTATAAACCAAGGATGTGTGGTCCCATTATAAACCAAGGATAGCTGGGTTTTGATAGACCTATAATAGATTGGTTATATAAGTCAACTGTAAGATTATTCCATTAATAAAATTGATTGTAAGATTGATATGGAAATGATTTCCCAAGTTACCTACATGTTTTATTTATTGTTTCTATGTGTTTCCTATATAGATCTTAAAATTTCATAATGTAATATAATGATATTTTTTTAAGGAAAGTATTTGATACATTTTAAGGGAGAAAAGTATAAGTTTTTAAAAATATTTTTATAAAATTTTCATGACTATAATGAAGCCTTATTGAGTTCTATTTTACCTTAATATTTTTATGAAATTTTTTATTAATAGTTTTGCATAGATATTTTGATTTCATTAGAAAGAAAATGTTTATTTTAAACCTAAAATTTTATTTTGAAGATTAATTTTTTTAAATTATTCATTGACTAACGGGTTTCATTCATTTTTTAATTATGTCCTTTATTGATATTTCTTGTACTCATACCAAATTTTAAAAAAAACTTATAGGGTTTTCGGGATGTGTAGGCATATCTATTAGGTTAGGACCAAAATTTTGAAGAAATTTCTTGGAAGTAAAACATTTTATATCTTAAAAGTTTGGTTTTTTAGGAATAATGCATACTAATATGAAGCTTACACATTTTAATGTAATATTCATTTGTGTGAGGGAAATAAACTAATTTTCTAAAACTCTAAACCTGGAAGATCATCAAGATTGGAAGGAAATTATTTCTTTTATAAAGATAGTAGAATATGTAATTTTTTAGGAAATGTCCTTATACTGTAGGTGTCCTAAAGGTTTAGGGAATATGCACTATTAATCATAGGGTCACTCATTTATCTTATCTCTCTATGCACTGCATGGAGACGAAGAATATAGAAATATTTGACATGAATTTTTCCTATAACGACTCTTAAAAAAATCCAAACTTTTGTTCAGTGATAGGATTTTAATTGTCTCTTCACTCCTTTAAATCATAATTTTCAATTTTTTTCAAAAAACCCTATTTTATCAATGAAATCTAGATGCCTCAGATTCCTCCCCTAAATAGGATTTTATTTATTCTTTGATATTCATAATAATAAGAGACCAAACTTAAAAATATGTTCTCCATGAATTTTTCACATTTATCCCTTTGATTGGATCTTCAAACCACCCATTAATACCCAATTAATTTGACCAAATCAACCATAATACCGTGAAATTCAATATGGATTCTATGTTCTATAATATATTTAAATTAAATTCTTCTTAGTGTGACTTCTTTTTTCATGACCCGTCCTCGGGGCATGTTTCGTGACTACCACAAGCTCATCTTCCATAGGCGAGAGGCTGGCGACTAGCACCAAAGGTGTAAATCCTAATAAAAAGTGAAGGCATTGCCTTTATGATAGTAAAAAAAACAATAGAGTATGCAAGATGAAGTAAGAAAAAAGTAATACTGAATACAAAGTAAGTGTTGAAAGGTAAATGAGCCAGAATACAAACCCAACTGAAAAGTATAGTACAACTGAAAGACTAGTACAACTGCAGTAAGTAAAACAGCAACCACCGAGTTATCCTCTGGGAATCCCACCTTAAGGGTGGGTACATATAGTCTCCTCGGTACCTCGGGTCCATTTGTCCGCTTCGTGTACGTGCTGCCATGTGGTCCACCTCCGGGTACTATCCAGCTCCACAAGTCTCTACTACAATCAATGTTGTTCGTCATCTGTATCCAACACAACGTAGTGCGGGCATAGCCCATGTAGGGGTGAGTATAACAATACTCAGTAAGGACCCTAAGACCCCCGAAGGTCTCCCATAATCCACGAAGGATAAACCACAAATAAAATACACAATCACGAAGTATCAACCAACTCTACTTACGTATATGCCCATACATATACCTAAGTTATTAATCCCAGTTCGGCTCCAACCCTCGAGCCCAAGCACATCCCATTCCACATAGGAAATAAGTCAATCATACTGATGGTAATGATTGAAAGTCAAGAATCAGCTCACACAGGTACACATCTTTCGTTTAAAGATAAAGATGATCATATATAGTCATTGATTCATCGTCACTGCCGAACCCACGGAGGATTCTAGTACAACTCTCATCACTGCCGAACCCACAAAGGATTCCAGTACAGTTTTCATCACCGTCAAACCCACTGAGGATTCTAATAAAGTTGTCGTCGCTGACGAACCCACGGAGGATTCCAGTACAGTTGTCGTCGTTTCCGAATCCACGGAGGATTCTAGTATAGTTGTCATCGTCGTCGAACCCACAGAGGATTCCAGTACAATATTCATTGTAGTCGCAGCCAGCTCTAGGGTTCCTGCACATACCACACTCAATTTAGGGAGGGTCCTCTCCTCGAGCCAAGAGGGTGATACATCAACTATCACGAAGACCAGAGTTGATGTATCCTGAAGTTCTGTCTCGTCAAAAGGAACCCAATGCGACAGACGGTGCGTCAATCAGACGCCTGGTCTGTGAGTTATTAGCATTTTTGCTCTGGGGGCCCAGTTGGAAATACGCTCGTTCCAAACCCAGTCATTTTCCAAAGTTTTCCAAAACTTGCATAGAGTATCGCAAAAGGAACTCCACATCATGAGGGTCTCATTGCCGCAAACGGTGCATCGATCAGACACACGGTCGTGAAGATATTCGCATTTAAGCGTACGGGCCCCGGCCCGTTAGGCCCAGTGGGCTGGCGGGTCGGGTCAACCCGGTATTGGATGGTCCGACCTGGCAGGGGGGTCAGACTGGCCCAACGAATTGTGCAGCCCGGTCCGAGGGGTCCGGACCAGTATGGCGCGTCGCGGCCCACCTCGGCGCGGCACAGCCCAGCCGGCCACGGCTCAGTTGGCTGGCCGAGTGGCACGGTTCGAGGGGGCCGAGCAGTCTGGGGGGTGCACGGCCCCCAGCTGTTCGAACCGGCAGCACCAAGCGGCGCCACCCTCTCAAACCGGCCGGCCTTCCCAGCGCAAGCGGCCCGCTCGGGCGGGTCGTGGTCTCCTTTCACGACACCATGGATGTCGCAGCCTTCATCTTCCCGGCCGGCCAACGAGCCAGCTGGTTCTTCTGCCAGAGCGGCCCACCCTATGCAGGTTGCGGTTCCTCCGTACGTGGCCGGCACACAGTCGCCGCCTCCGTTTGTCGCCACCACCATTCATTACCACCATCAAATCTTCCAATAAAAATCTGAGGGACATCATGTCGTGTTCGTTCTTCCCACACCCTCCATGTTAGGTGGTATCAAAAGGCCAAAGACAAACCATGATTTTCAGCGATGAATAAGAACAATTTTAATCAATTAAAATTGAACATAATTACCACTACCTCGGTTTCAAGAGAGGAGTCACAAAAATAGGATTTGTAGACGACATCGGGGTGCATCCGAGGAGGAAGCGGCGTCTCCTCACTTGTTACGGAGTAGAGAAAGGAAGGCATGCCATTGTTCTTCGCGGAATCGGCGTTCTTCATCAAAGTGGGTTTCGTTCTTCATGGAAGGAGGGAGCTCTTCTATTTCTCCAGAGGTTCCCCCATAAATAATCTTTTCTATCCAAATATCTAATTAGATTTCTCCCACTTTAAAGAAATTCCAACCAATTCAAAATAATTCAAACCTAAATTAATTAATTAAAGATGTCTTGAATTAAAAGAGTTGGCACAAATTAATGGGTGAGAGGGGAGGAAGTGAAGAGTCATAATTAAAAGAGGAGTTTTCATAATAAATACAAGGGGAATTAATTGGGGAGTTGAGGGAAGGTGAGGAGTTAGGGGTTTGTGTGGGCCCCACCTCACAAATATCCTCTAATAGGAGGTTATGTGGGTGTGGGACCAACCAACAACCTTCCCCTTGTAGGATATAACTACCGGATATAAAATAAAATTGTGTTCCACAATTTTATTTATTTTATTTTAAATCCCCAAAATTAACTTCCAACCCGCATAAAACGCAACTGCGGTAAAGGTCCCCTTAATCAAATATTGGCGTTGTGAGTTCACTGGTGTCCTCAGATTTCAATTCCAAGCACCGGTTCAAAAGATAAAATAACCCGCACGTACGTTTACTAAACATACCCAAACAAAACTTCAAAAATTGATTTCGGGAACACCGAGCCTCGGAATCAAGTGCTGTTAGAAACCACAGACTTGTAAAATTCCAAAGTATTTAAGAAAAAAAATTCATTGAAATTTACGGGTCTTTAAATTACTCCCACCTCAGGTCTTTACGTCCCTGTAAAGCTACGACACACACTAGGAAAAAAATGGGGGTACTAAGCTCGCATTTGATCCTCCCGCTCCCAAGTGCTCTCCTGGAGGTTCTCGTGCTGCCAGTGAATGCGCACCAGAGGTATCGACCATCCACATAGGACCCGCTCCTATCGATCCTCGATCTCCACCAGGACCTCCGCAAAATTCGCCCCATCATTAATGTCCAGCTCCCCTTGATCGATGATGTGGGTGGCGTCATCCACGTATCTCCTCATATGAGATACGTGGAAGACGTCATGCACCCAGTACAACTGAGGTGGAAGGGCCAGGCGGTAAGCCACCTCACCTACTCTACTGAGGACCTGGAAAGGTCTGATGAAATGCGGAGATAACTTACCTCCCCAGCCAAATCTCCATATACCTCATCGAGGTGAGACCCATAGGAAAACGTGGTCTCCATCCTCGAACTCCAATGGTCTTCGCCTCCTATTAGCATAGGACTTCTGTCTGCTCTGTGCAGTCTTCATCCACTCCTGGATGATCTACACCTTCTCTGTCATAGCCTGAACCATATCTGGACCTACGAGTGCTAACTCCCCAGGGTCAGTTCAGCACAGAGGTGATCTGAAAGGTCGGTCATACAGTGCCTTGTAAGGTGCCATCCTGATGGTGGAGTGGTAACTGTTGTTGTACGCATAATCTACAAAGGGTAGGTGATCCTCCCAGCTGCGACCAAAGTCAATGACACATGCACGGAGCATGTCCTCGAGTGTATGAATGGTCCTCTCTATCTGGTCATCCATCTGAGGATGGAAGGCTGTGCTCAGACGTAACTGTGTCCCAAAAACCTCTTGTAACCCCTTCCATAGATGGGAAGTGAAATGAGCATCATGATCGGAAATGATAGATGATGGAACACCATGAAGTTGTACAATCTCCTGAACATAGAGGTGTCCCAAGATCTCTACTGAGCCCTGCTCTCTGATTGGAAGGAAGTGGGCCGACTTGGTGAGTCGTTCAATGATCACGAAGATAGAGTCGTTCCCTCTGGATGTACGTGGAAGCCCCATTATGAAATCCATGGATATCCCATCCCACTTCCACTCTAGGAACTCTAAGGGATGTACCAAGCCTGTTGATACCTGTTGCTACGCCTTTACTTACTGACAAGTGAGCCATCATGAAACGAAATCTGCTACAGCCTTCTTTATACCCGGCCACTTGTGTTGTCTTCTGAGGTCCTGCTACATCTTTTTCACTCCTAGATGTTCCACTAGAGGGGAAGTGTGGAACTCCCTCAGCACCTACTCTTGCAGTGCAACTTGTACCATAGTACATCCCCTGAAGAGGATAATGTCCTCCCCTCCTTCATAAAATCCATCAGGTGCCTTCCCTGATGATATCTGAGGACGTCGTGTCTCGCAGTCAGCATCCCCTCACTGTGCCTCTCTAACTCACTGAAGGAGTGGAGGTGTGAATATGAGTGACTGTAGAAAGGATGCTCCATCTCTATCCACAAAGGATATCTGCAACGCGGATAGCTGCTATGTCGCCTCTCCTAGTAGTTGAATGCCCGATCTCCTGCTGAGAGCATTAGCTACAACGTTCCCCTTCCCAGGAGTATAGACTATCTCAAATTCATAGTTTTGTAGGAACTCGAGCCATCGCCATTGTCTCGGGTTCAGTTCCTTCTGCAAAACGATGTACCTAAGACTCTGGTGGTCATAGTAGACTGTAAAGTGCTCTCTCATTAGATAGCGCTTCCACATATTTAAGGCGAAGACCACTGCTGCGAACTCCAGGTCATGGGTAGCATAGTTCTGCTTGTGATGCCTCAACTATCGTGAACCATACATGATCACTGCTCGCCCCTGCATCAGGACACACACGAGTTTAGTCCTTAATGCGTCATAGTATACTATGTACCCAATGCCCTCCTCCGGTAGCCTCAAGATGGGCGAACTGGTCAATCTCTGCCTCAACTCCTGAAAGCTCTGGTGACATCTATCTGACCACACGAAGGGTTTCCCCTTCTTCGTCAAATCCGAAAGTGGTGATGAAACTCTGGAGAAAGTCTGTAACAAATCTTTGATAGTATCCAGCCATACCCATGAAGCTATGTACCTCTGTCACGCTCCTGGGTGGCTCCAAAGCAAGAACTACCTCGATTTTTGCTGGATCCACTACAACTCCCTCCTCATAGATGACGTGTCCCAAGAAGTGAACCTCTCGAATCCAGAATTGGCACTTCGAGAGCTTACTATAAAGCTAGTGCTCTCGGAGTGTATCTAGTACAACCCGCAAGTGGTAGGCGTGCTACTCCTCGGTAGTCGAGTAAATCAGTATGTCATCGATGAAGACTACGACAAAACAATCAAGGTAAGTCTAGAAGATCAAGTTCATGAGACTCATGAATACTGATCGAGTGTTAGTTATGCCAAAGGGAATAACCAAGAACTCGTAGTGGCCATACCGACACCTGAAGGTCGTCTTCTGCACATCCTCGTCTCGAACTCTGAGTTGTTGATAGCCTAACCTGAGGTCCATCTTCGAGAACCATCGTTCTCCTTGGAGCTGATCAAAGAGGTTGATAATCCTCGGGAGTGGGTACTTGTTCTTCATAGTCACCAGATTCAGGAAACGGTAGTTGACACACAGTCACAAGCTCCCATCCGCCTTCTTAGCAAACAATATCAGAGAAGCCCAGGGTGAAACATTGGGTCGGATGAATCATTTCCCCTGCAAGTCCTCCAATTGTACCCAAAACTCACGAAACTCGGCGGGAGACATCCGATATGCTGGAGTAGATATCGGTGATGTCCCAGGTTACAGGTCTATGTAGAATTCTACCTCTCTATGAGAAGGTATTCCTGGAACGTCGTCAGGAAAAATGTCCGCATACTGATCCACCACAACAAAAAAACTCAGACTCTGCACATCAACTGCTCTGAGGATGAGACTAGCCAACTGATGTGTGATCGGATTCCCTCTCCTATGTGTAAGTCCATCCTGCGCTGTAAATTCTCCTTTCTCACTAGTGAAGGTGAACCTTCTCCCATCCATGCGGATACACCGCACCTTGCGCCTAATATAGTCGATCTGATCATTGACTGTAGATAACCATTCCATACCCAAGATGATGTCGTAAGGCCTCGACGCCACTACAAGAAGATCATAGCAGAAGCCCTCGCCTCCTAGAGTAAACTCACACTGTCAGAACTAGTGCATAATCATTGAGTCTACTCCCGTAGGAGTATCTACCCGTAAGGATCGAGCCAACGACTCCGTCGGAATCTCCGAGCTTCGAACAAGGGCAGCAGAAATAAAATAATGACTCGTTCCTATGTCTATAAGTACAGCAGCAAGGGTGGAGTAGACATAGATAGTACCTTGAATCATCTTAGGTGCATCGTGGTCGTAAGAATACACTTCCTAGAGCTGAGCCTACCTCTGTCCGCAAGCTTCCTATGGTCGGGGTGGACCTCCTGGTGGTGGTGGTGGTAGAGCCTCAAAACATCGTCCACCACTCGCTGCTCAGTCAGCTCCTCTGCCTCATCCTTCCGCTCCTGACGTACTGCGATGATCGAACCTCTGCCTATTCCTAGAAGTTCCCTCTACTGTTTGTTGCTTGTCTGCATGGCGGGTCAGGCAGTCTCGATCCATGTGACCCTATCCGCCGCATGTATAACACTTCCTTCTCCTCGGATAGCTGGATCTATTTCGGGTGCCCTGCACAACCGAACCTATATCCTAAGGTCACCCACCTGATGGTCTGGTCCACTTGGACCTCTACATCAACTGTCTACTTCTGGTTACAGAAGACTCTGCTACGTGTTTCCCTGTGGTGGGTCTCGCTACCGGTGGCTGCTCAGTGAGAATGCTCTCCACTAGAAGGGCTCGTTCTAGCACCCCTGCCAACGTCGGGATGCTAAGAGGAATCGTCGAAGCTCTAATCTTGTTCCTTAGTCGCTGCTCAAAGGTCTGGGCCCTGAAAAACGGGTCATTTACTATATCTGTGGAGTAGCGTGAGATGTCAGTGAACCTCGCTGAGTACTGAGCTACTGTCATGTTTCCCTACTACAAGTGAAGTAACTCTTGGATCCACACCGCATGAAGGGTGAAGGGAAAAAACTCTGAGCGAAAGAGACTCTCAAAGTCTGTCCAAAGTAGAGATGTCTCGTTATGCACCAAGAGAATCATGCTCCACTATCTACCTACTACTTCGTGCAGGAGACTCACGACAAGGATCACCATAAGGTCGGCTGACGTCCCTACCAATCTGAAGACTCTGACGACAACCTCCAGCCAATCCTTGGCTGCCTGAGGGTCCGTCTCTCCACGGAACCTGGGCGGCCTCTGTCGCTGAAACTCATGCAATGCAATGAGGAGGCGTTCACTCTTTGCTACTGGGGCTAGTGGAATTGGTGTCTTAGTGGGTAGTGGTACCGCTGGTGCCTCCGTTGTGATGGGGCCCTGCACCGAGTCCTCATCGCTCGGTGGGATACCATCTCGCACGTAACTCGGAACCCTAGCTGGCTACCTTCGTGGGGCCATCCTGAAAAGAAACAGGTGTGTCACGGTCAAATAGTATACTTGGTGAGATGACACAAAGTAATCACAAAGAAAACTTCTGAAACACACATGCAATCAGTGTTTTTTTGCACTGAGTCAGAAATCAGGGGTCAGGGTCCTGGTGTATGGATACGTCTGCCGTCGCACCAACACTGGACTCCCTGGACTAAAAAACACTCAATACACTTAACACTATTGCTTCAAAGAAAATAATAATCATATTATTGAGTTCTACTGTAGAACTGACTCCTATGATACCAATTTTTCACGACCCGTTCTCGGGGCTCGTGTCGTGACTACCCCAAGCCTGACTTCCATAGGTCAGGGGCTGGCGACTAGAAACAAAGGCGTACATCCTGGTAAAAAGGGAAGGCATTGCCTTTATGATAGTAAAAAAACACAACAGAGTACGCAAGCTGAAGTAAGCACAAAGTAATAGTGAATACAAAGTATGTGTTGAAAGGTAAATGGGCCAGAATACAAATCCAACTGAAAAGTACAGTACAACTGAAAGACTAGTACAACTGCAGTAAGTAAAACAGTAACCATTGAGTCATCCTCCAGGAATCCCACCAGAAGGGTAGGTACAGATAGTCTCCTCAGTACCTCGGATCCGTCTGTCCGCTCCATGTACGTTCCGCAAAGTGGTCCACCTCCGGGTACCATCCAACTCCACAAGTCTCTACTACGATCAGTGTTGTCCGTCGTATGCATCCAACACAACGTATTGCGGGCATATCCCATGTAGGGGTGAGTATAACAATACTCAGTAGGGACCCCGAGAACCGCGAAGGTCTCCTAGAATCCACGAAGGATAAACCACAAAGAAAAGATA
Organism: Viscum album; assembly: GCA_963277665.1. NCBI lineage: Eukaryota > Viridiplantae > Streptophyta > Magnoliopsida > Santalales > Viscaceae > Viscum > Viscum album. The sequence goes on along the minus strand of OY728153.1, from coordinate 389,134,714 downwards.
CAATCACGATGTATCAACCAACTCTACTTAGGTATATTCCCATACATATACCTATGTTATTAATCCAAGTTCGGCTCCAACCCTCGAGCCCAAGCACATCCCAGTCCACACAGGAAAGAATTCAATCATAATGATGGTAATGATTTAAAGTCAAGGCTCAGCTCACATAGGTACACATATTTCGTTTAGAGATAGAGATGATCAGATATAGTCATTGATTCATCATCGCTGCCGAACCCACAGAGGATTCGAGTACAGTTGTTGTCAATGACAAACCCATGGAGGATTCCAGTACAGTTGTCATCGCTGCCGAACCCATGGAGGATTCCAGTATAGTTGTCATCACTGCAAAAACCACGGAGGATTCCAAAACAGTTTTCATCGCTGCCGAACCCATGGAGGTTTCTAGTACAGTTTTCGTCGTCGTCGAACCCACGGAGGATTCCAGTACAATAGTCATTGCAGTCGCAGCCATCTCTAGGGTTCTTGCACACAACACGCTCGATTCAGGAAAGGTCTGCTCCTCTAGCCAAGGGGTCGATAAATCAACTGTCAAGAAGTCCAGAGTTGATGTATCTCGAAGTTCCGTCTTGTTAAAAGGAACCCAACAAGATAGACGGCTCATCAATCAGACGCCCGGTCTATAAGTTATTAGAATTTTGGCTCTGGGGGGGGGGGGGTAGTTGGAAATACACTCATTCCAAACCCGGCCATTTCCAATTTTTTCCAAAACTCACATAGAGTATCGCAGAAGGACCGCCACATCATGAGGTTCCCAATTCCGTAGACGGAGCGTTGATCAGACACACGGTCGTGAAGATATTCACATTTAAGCGTACGGGCCCGACCTGTTAGGCCTAGTGGGCTGGCGGGTCGGGTCAACCCGGTATTGGCGGGTCCGACATGATAGGGGGGGTCATACCAGCCCGATGAATTGTGCGGCCCGACCTGAAGGGCGCGGCGCGACACGACTCGGTCATCCGTGGCTCAGCCGGTTCGCTGAGCGGTCTGAGGGGGGGGGGGCGTGGCCCCCCAGCTGCCCAAACCGGTGGCGCCAAGAGGAGCCGCCCTCCCAAACCGTCTGGTTGAATCTAGAAGGCCTTCCTGGCGCAAGCGGCCCACTTGGGCGGGCCGCGGTCTCCTTGCGTGGCACAATGGGTGTCGTGGCCTTCATCCGCCCGGCCAGCCAACGAGCCGGCCAGAGCGGCCCGCCATGTGCGGGACGCGGTCCTTAAATGAGATAAAAATACAAACCATTTATTTTGATTCATATAATACTACAATGATCCTTTTTTATTTAATGTTCTGATTTAGAATCCATTTTTACATCACTTCAATACAAACTATAATATTAATCAATTATTACCATGATTTTTAACAATTTTATGCTTTAGAAGTTTTTAAAATATTCATTTCGTATCATATACCCTTAAAATCTTGAAGATTTGATTTTTTAACACTAATACCTAACACAAACTCTATAAAGAGTTTCATTAATCTTTTTAGGTATCCTATATAGTTCAATAAAAATGAAATATTTTCCTTCATTCCTAATTTCTTTTTTACGTTTCAATAACCTTGAATGGATTCTCAAAGAATCTTTATTATTATTCCCAAAAACATTTCTATTTTCAATTTAAACTTTTACCCACTTGTATTATCAATAAAGTACCAAAACCAAGGAATATCATTCCAAGTTCACCAATCCCAAAAAAAAATAGGGTAAAATTATATATAACTATTCATATTATAAAAAAACATAAAATGACTATTAAAAAATTAATTCCATAGAAAAAACAAGATTTAATGGAGAACTTTATTCTCTTTAAGTCACTGACATGTTTAATAAAATAGAGTATATGATTGAATATTGGAAGTTCCTTAGATCATATTTAATATAACTACTTTGAAAACTTTATTGAATTCTTAAATTTTTCTCATAAAATACTAGATATACTTTTTCAAAAATGTCATCATTTGGTTAAATATGAAGGTATTACTCTAACACATAAAATTTTCTTTTCGAGCTGAAGAAAAAAAATTAGGTTTCTCTAAAAGTATTGAAAATTAGATCTAATAAACTTATCTTACACAAGGGTTGATGTATAACATTCTTTTAATGATTATAATTAAACTATATATAAACAAATAATCTTTTACCGGATGAGTATCATATTTCATATTCATTTAATAATTATTTTTATAACATGTTCTAACACTAAAATGATGAACCCCTTTTAAATCAATTATCTACATATGTAGTAAAATGTATATATTTCACTATGAAATAGGTTTTATTTTTCATTCCTCTCACTATGTAGTTATTTTTGTCATCTTTAATGAAAATCATATCATATATGAATCTTTTATAGTCAAGAAGATAACAATTTTCCTAATTAATCATTTGGATAAACTAAAAAAAATCCTTCAATATCCCAAATATGGGCTTTTAAACTAAGTGTAACCCAATGAAAATTCCAAAAATGAGTCACATAAATATTTAGGTCACCTAATTACCTGATTTTCAGACACATTATAATCTAGGGGAAACATTACATGGGAATACCTACCCAGTTTAATGATCAGGTTCTTGATAAGTATTTTACTCAGATAGAATATAATTCCTAATATTCTTAAAAGGTATTTAATATAACTATATTATCTCATGCATTCCAATTTTAGGTATAGATAATTTAAATATTTTTTATAGAACCCATACTCCTTCCACCAAATGAATATATTCAAACCATATTGATGTGTTACTCTTTACAGAACCCGTAAACTGTGTTAACATACCAAATAAATCGAACTAAATTTATACATATCTATGTTCATAACATGCATAAGTTACGTGAAACAATTTAATATAAAAGATTAAAGTCATATAAAATGAATTATTTTCTTAAGATTACTCTTAGAGTGATAGATCTCCAACCCCACTTTTCATAGAAAAGGCATAAGTCTCTAAGCTAGTGATAATTCTAACCCAAAATCCCATAAACCAATTTTAATTTACTCAATATATAAATCAATTATAACACCCCTATATTTTAGAATATATTTCTCATTAATGAATTCAATGTGAAGATAGCATGTGATGAGCACAATACCAAACTTATGTGAATAATTCCTTATTAAAAATATAAAATGAAAGTCATCAATAAATAGTTAAATGAAATTTATAAAATTAGCATTATAAAATCAAGTAATTACATTCATGAAATAGTTTAGAAATTATTAGGAATTCCAATATAGTCTTTTTGGTATAAATGAATTTTTTTGTTTATAAATATTTATTTTATTATATATGTTTCATTTAAAAGTTAATTTCATATATATTGTGTATTAATATTATGGAATAGTATTTTAGACACATGTTTAAAAAATATTCATCATTTATACTTTAATTATCAAATGGGTATAAATAAATATAAATATACTTGAAGGTGAAAATAAATATTTTTTTTGAAAAATTTTTATATACAAAATGTGTTTTCATCATAATATATTAAATTGATCACCATTAATGATTGATGTTAATTAAATTTTTTTATACTAAATTATATCAATTTTTTATAATTTATATAATTTTTTTTTCTATACAAGTAATGAGAATAATTTTTTTTATAAATAAAAATAAAATTTCTTAAAATATATTTTTTTCGTTTTACACACTTATATTACAAATAATTTTTACCACCTCTAGGAAATGAACTTGATAAAATTTTTTCCATAATTGGAATAATTATATTAAATTTTTTTAATAATTTCATTTTTTTCATAATTAAAATTTTCCATAGTAAACATTTATCACCACAGAAAATGTTAAAACGGTTAATGATGGAGTTAAACTAAGAGATAAGGCCTCAAATATCTCTAAAACTTTACTAAAATTGATTTAATGTGTTTATTTTGACTTTATAATATCACATATTAGAAATTTTTTCATTTTTCTACACATTACCTTGAAAATAATTGTTAATTTTTTTAATGTTATGGGTATTTACAAGGTATCACCCCCTCACTAATAAAAGGGAATATCCTCTCCTCACTTATACACAATACTTGAGATACCTATATTGAAAAAAATAAACCATAATTCCTTTGGATGATACTTATAAAAGACATAAATGTTTTGGTCTTCCCAAAACACCCACCTATGAATCATTATGGTTTTTTTCAAAGAATATTGTCTAATGAAGAGGTATATATTCTTACCAACCCTCTTTAAGATAATTTTTTTATTAAACATATTAAAAAATATTTTATAAATAAATATTATAATTAAATGACTATATTTAATATAATTAAATATTTTTATGTTAATTATAAAATAATTTTCTATCTTCTTTTCATCTAATGGAAAATTGAAGCATCGCTCATGCATAGGTACGAACTACCATCTCCAAGTGATGTTTTTTATTTTTCATCACCACATCACATAGATGGTTAAATTTATTGATTTAATAAATTTATATGATATTTATGATATAATTATTATTTATTAAATACAAATTAATATTTAACATCATTTCTATCCATTCACAGAAAAATAAAATAATCACATGTGTGTATTTGCAGACAACCATCTCCACGAAGTGACGTAATTCATTTTTCATCGCCTCCTTATATATATATATATATATATCTCTATAAAAGTTTATATAATGATTTAATATGATATTTATAACCTTATTAATATTTTATATATGGTGTAATAATTAACAGGATAAAAGGACTAGAACCATCAAACTTAAACATGCATGAAAAGAGAAATAGTTAACACCTAAATTACGCATTTCTGTGGATACTAATTAATAAATGAGAGATTTTAAATTATGAATGAATTATATCTGGTAATAAACATATGAATATGGTTGTGATATATATTTATAATAAATATATATTTATTATACAGGATGTTTTATCATGTATAAATAATGTTAAGACTTGAGGTAAGGGTTTATGTTGTAATCTCATTTTTAATCAGGATTATTCATGTTTAATTCTCCTTTGGAAAATTTTTATAGTCACCTTATCTTAAAAAGAAATTTTTTCCTTATTATCTTTATATATTTTCGGATTTTTAAGTATTCATTATTTTCTCCCTATTTAGTACTCATGAATACCCAAAAACGTTTTTAATAAGAACTGACATTATTTATCCATTTGGATGAGAATATTTCTTACCTCATACCATGTTTCTTAATATTAGTTTAAGAAAGTTATTATTGAATTTTAAAAGTTTTATAAATTAATTGTATACTACCTTTTTGAATATTTTCAAATGATTAAAAAACTTTTAAAACACTTTTTTATGCCTCAACTGATTCTTTTAGTAAAATTATTAAAAATAATGTTTATGTAACATTTAAATCTAGACAAATATTCCAATTTTAATACCAATTATTCATTATAAAGATTCCATTAAAATTTTCCATGGTCAAAAAAATAAAATCATATTCCCATTTTTCTAGTAATATTTTATTTTTTTTAAATTTACTAAAAGAATATGATGTTTCCTTCTGTTTTTCAAATCATATTTATAACTTCTTTATAAAAGTTTTTTTCTTCTATGAAAACATCATTTAAGGAATATTATTCTTCACTTGGGATACACCATTATGATACCAACCAATTTATTTCATTGCATGATTTATTATGATGATGTTGAACATATATTTTCATGAAACCTATTTCTTTCAATGAGTTAATTATGTTTTTATGAAATGATATGAGTTTTTTATCTTATGACTAAAACATATATGGTTTTCATTATGTGATTTGTTAGAGAAAATTTATATAGACCTCAAATTCATTGGGTAATGAATGATGTCTCATGAGATAATATAAAATGGAATATTGTGTGAACCCAATCAAGTATAGGTATTTGTCCACCATGAATGAAAAGGGAATGGAGAGCGAACCCAATCCACTATTAGACTCTATCCAATATGTTATGATTCACTTTTTTGTAAGCATTAAATAATGGAATTATTTTCTACTCTTAGGATTTATTCGCACTCCTATGAGATGATATTATGAATCTGATTTTCTCTCATAGACCATGATTGGTTATTGATGATTCTAAAATTTTATAATTCACACCTTTTTTTGTGACAAAGTTTTATTCCATGACACATGATTTATGATCTATAAATGTTTGTGTATGAATTTAATAGGTTTTAATTATTCTATCATACCCATATTCTTATCTTATTCTCACATATGAACGATGATCATTTCTCCCAGGTTTACCCATACTGAGCTTCTAATTTCATTCTTTACTATGTTTTAATTTCCTTAGGTTTTGAAGATATTGTTTAAGTATGAAATGTATTATAAGGTTTATATGTGAGAATAAAATTTTGGGAGATGTTTAATATCTTTCATGAAGTAATTTGATCACATATCTTATAAGTACCCATCCTTCAACATTACTTAATATTTAATTAAATGAATAATTCACATTGAGGATCTTTTCCGGTTTAGAGTTTTAGAGAATTAGGAAATAACTATTAAATCTCAAAAGATTAAAAAGTAGACACTTCTACATAGTTTCCATTTTTTTACAAAACATGAACTATTAAAAAAATGATTCATATCTAGTTCTATGTTTAAGACAACATGACTTTTCCTTGATCCCATCTTTGACCCTATTCCACATTATGTCCTGTGAAAAACATTTCAAAAACCTGGGATGAGCATAAAAAGCTCAGTAAGGGATACACAAAGAATGAAAACTTTTATTTTTTCAAAACAACAAGTAAACCATGAATACATTAACATAAGTAATACTTTTTACCTTTATGAAGTAGTAAATACTCTTCATTGAATAAAAGATCATTACTTTCCCTTTTGTAACCAAACGATTACCATAAAATCCATATAAAGAACACATAACATATATATGTAACTTGGGACATAAACATACTTAAATGGAATAACCATATGGTCAACTTCCAAACATATCACTAAATGGAATATCCATACGGCCGACTTCCATACCCAATGCATTGAAGGTTATAACATAACCACCCATCTTGGTATTCATGGCACCACCCGTCATTTGGTTTATCACGTAACCACCTGTCAAATGTCCAAGTACCATTATAAAATCATAACACATAAAACAATTATAAAGGAAAGAAAACATTTCCACATTTCAATCACAATATATCACTTAAATATATTGAAATAAAAAATCCATTATCAAAACTATTTTCAATACCAAAATACATAAAAGAGTTTATGGTATTTATTTACTTTTAAAAACATTATGGCTTGTTGAGGAATCCAAAGACCAAATAATACTCACAGCGGCGGAAAAAGTCATTGTCACCACATACGTTAAAAGAAACGTTCTTTTTTTTGTTTAGTAAAAAGATTCGTAGAAAAATATTCCCTTTGAATGAAATGAAAAGTCAAAGGTTTTTTATACAGCATATAAAAGAAAGTCATGTATTAGAACAAAATATGCTTCAATGAAAGGAGATTGAGACGAAGTCCCTTACCTCGTGTCCGGCTTGACTCGATCTCTCTTTAATCTCCTGAATAATAAACTAAAGTTAATTTATAATTTATTAAAAACCTTTTTCAAGTTTATTATTACTTTTATATCACTTATTTCCATGTTATAAACATTATGTAATCATTTAAGTTAATAATGTTCATTTGTCGATATTTGGAAATTAAGTCAAAAATGGACTTCTTACAATTACATGTTGTTCATGTGTTCAAAGGTTAATTATATACATAATTATATTCATGATTTTTATATCATATATATCATATATTATCAGAATATACATGTATTTATAATATTATATAACATTTAGAGGTATGAAATGAAATGCACCATTCATGGAGACGGTAAGTCGTACGTACGCATGAACGCTAATTTCATTTATATTTCATATTTAATGGAATTAAATCACAATGATATAAAGGTATATTATAATTCCAGTATAATATAATATATAATATTATTAACTCCATCCTTTATACATCCCACATATGGCATTAATGGTTCAAATCACTTTGAGGGGGCGGTAGTCCGCACTTCCAAAAATGAAATTATCGCATTTATCCATTATGGAAACCATAAATGTATGACATAAATTAAAAATACATAAGAATAAGAAAAAAATAAACATAATATATATCATATATAAATATTGTGACATCTTAATGGCCACCATGAAAGGTGTTAAGAGAATATTGAACAATCATCGTTTCATGAGGCAGTAATTCACCATCCACAGAAACAGTATGTTCAGTAACCATTAGAAGGAGGTGTGTGTAATTTTAGCTCAAATAATTCTCATAAAAACATCCTATAATATTTAATATACTGGTGTTGTTACAAAATAAAGGAAAAAAATAGTTTAGGGGGTTAGAGAAGCAAAATAAAACAAAAGAACATAAGAGACTACATTACCTTTAAATCGAGTAACTCCCTTTGGTTTGAACCAAAAGGGTTTCTTGAAGAGCTTTCTACCTGAGATAAGGCATCTAGTATAAATAGAGGGATATTTAGAGATTATTTGAGTAGAGGTTGGATGATCCAAAGTGCTTGATAATTTTTTGAAATGGGTAGGAAGTGGGGTCTTTTTATAAGGGAGAGGTGGGGCTCTTTTGGAAAGCATGAAACTATTATTTTATTACATAATGAATTTAAGTTTATAAAGGTCCTAAAATTATTAAATTCAAAGATAAGGTTTCCCATGTTCGAAATAAAATCATCCAATAATAATTTTACAAGTGTTGGATATTATTTTAAACATTATATTCTTATTTATTTAAGTCATTCATTAATGACGTAAACACTGCATCATCATTGTGTCATAAATAATTTGATTTATTTGATGTCTAAAAATTATAAAAAAATTACCATGTTTTAAGAAATATTTTTATATTTCTAATGAATATTTTTAGTAAAATATATAAATTATATAACCCCATGTTAAAATTGTTTTAGTAAAACCATACATGTTTGTGACATTTTTATTTTTACTTTAAATGAAAGGTATTAATGTCATTATCTTACCCAAGTGGCTCCATGGGGTCCCATAAATTGACCCATGGATTGTATTGGTCGTCCATGACTCATCCAATAAGTTTAGGAAAATTTTAAAGGTGATTTCATATTATTATAACATTATTTTTACCTTAAATTACACTAATTACCTTTAATCGCGATTAATAAAACATAAAAGTTACAATTCACCAAAAAATAATTTCCATCCCATTAAACCAAATTTTAATTAATAATGACAACCATGTATGTCGTATTTTTGAAATTTAATTCACATATGTGGTAAAGTTTCATTTAAATGAAAAATTCAGTTTTTTAACTACCCCTTAGTGGTTTCACTATTCATCAAAAATTAAAGTTTTTTAGAAAAAATACCAAAAATTCACCCTAACTATATTTGATATTCCAAATTCAAAAAATATTTCTATTTTAAAAAATTTAAAACATATAATTTTAATTAATTAATTTAATAATTAATTCTCGTTTTCAAAACAAATAGCGTGTTTTTAAGAAACAATATCTATCAAAATATTGACACTTGTTTAAGTCGAAATTCAATGTAAAATTAATTCCAATGACCACCATTAGATTAAATGGTAAAAATATATTCTAATTTCACTTATAAACCAATTCAAAAGATAATATAATCATATAAATAAATTATATTAAAATGAGGTTTTGAAATAAAATACAACATATTTCACTTATTCATTAAAAATGAACTTTATCGGAAAAATAACAAAAACATACACAAAGTAAATTTTGATTTCCCGATTCTAAAGAAGGATTTTATTTGGTCAAATAGAATTTATAAGAGTGACCAAAACTATTTTTAAAGAGGTTTCTCCATCAAAAGGTGATAAATCGACCCTTTAGTGAATATTAGAGTATCTAGGCCTAAAATTGAATTCTTTACTTATTTTAATCCTTTATCTTTTGTTGGATAAATGTAAAAACATTTAACAAAAATATATGATCATATTTTAGTTATTTATATTCATTCCTACCAATACAACGGCTACGTGTTAACTACCATTTAAGATAATATTATTATATTATTAGTGTGCAACGTAAAATTTCAAAGAAACTCCTTGTTATGTATCGGGTACGCTATCGAACATAGAGACCCCTTTAAAGTAAAATTAATATTTAATTCACAAATATTAATAAATATAAAAATGTCTTATTCTTTATTTACTTGGGATGTTACATATCTTTTCATTAAAGGCATTAATACCTTATGGTTCAAGGGTTTGTATTACTATGATATATACTGAATACTCATCTAAAATGAAGAAATATGTATGTATGAAACGGTTATGAAACCTAATAAATTAAATAAAACATTTAACACATAATCCATAAAACATAATCAAACATTAAATCCAAGGTCATAATTTAATACAAGCCAATGTCATGGTATGAGAAAACAAAATCAATTATTATACAAACCATGTACTTTCTTAAATTCATTAAAGATAATTAAAAGAAGAATCTTAAACACTTTAAAAAAAATCATACATTATAATTCATAATATAACATTTATATTTTTTAATAAATCAGGGAATAAACTAAATAAATTAAAATTTGTTAAATTTTAAATGAGATAAAAATTTATGTGCAATTCATAAATGAATAAATTATAAACAATATATAATATTTACATGATTTATGGAAAATCTAAAATTATAAATATAAAAATTTTATACTTATCTTATTATGAACTCTACCATGTTATTGTTTACAAGGGTTTAATAAAAACTAATTTTCATTCCAAGATATGTTATTTTTTATGATCACATTTATTATCAAAAAATAAAAATATCATATTTTATGTTAATAATTTACATAAATTAAATATCATTGTTTTTATATTCAATTACAACTTAAAATATTTTGAGATATCCCAAACCTAATTTCCAATGGTAGGTTGTCTATGAGACTTTATCAAAAATTCATAGATTTTTCATTGTTCATGGGTATAGGAGGCTGGGATCATCTAACTCTTTTAGGTGGAATTATTACCAACTCTAGGACACTCTTAATGATTGAGTACATATTGAAAAATCCTATCAATAATAGTATTACCATTGGTTTCTACCATGGAAATGATTGATCAAAACTATGCATTGATATAATAATATGTATGAAAAAATGATTCTCTTTATTGCTTTTACTTTAATATTTTTTGTGTTTGAAGGAACATAACTAGGAACTCTAGAATTTATCACCATCTAGAGAGGTAGAAGGAGTTGTGATGTCTGGATTAGGACCATGAGAGGGGATTCATTCACATACCTATGAAGGAAATAAAAACTCGCATAGATTAGTTTCCCTTAATGCAAGACATTATACCTTTTAAGGTTTTGTGGCAAGGGACAAGGTGGTGCTATTAAAGGTCATGTAGATATGACTAGGTGAAGTTCCTTTTAATATTATCAATCATGGAACTATAGGGTTTTAATATTTAACCTCAAAGAGTCACCAAAAATATACTTGTTAACAGTAATCAAATCCCACATTGTTTGAGTTTCATAGTTTAACGTAATGTGACATGAATAGTTAGTGCAGTTTAACATCATGTGACAATGATGTTATGCTAAGTATTTTAAGGTTATACAACTATGAATACAATGAAAAGGGTTCATAGTAATGTTTTTGGTGGGAATAATGAATTGAGTGTCATTTCTAGTTCATCCAATTTTTTTAGCAATAAAGAAAGAGAGTGTATGGTTAGTCTCATTTGAAATATAACCCATTAAGGAAGACTTAGGGATTAGGAGTGGATGTACCATAATATGTCAATGGGACACTAATGGGAACACAATTGATATCAGTAATGATGGAATTATTAAGTCTTGCACTTAAAATTTGGCACACATTGTTCCTAGTATAGGGAGGGTTTTTTGGGGCATACACATATGCTTCCAAGAGGAAATAAACTTCTTCGGTGACTTGGGTGAAGGTGGGTTTTGAGGATTAAACCTAGTAGAAATACCATGAAATATTCCTAGCACATTGAGTGGAACAATGGAGTAAACAAAACTATTAGGATGGTTAGTTGTAGGATATGGGTTAGCCAAGATGGTCATCATGATCCATGGGAGGTTTCATACGTGCCCTCTTGATAGAGACCCTCATTATGATAGGGAATATATGATCAAAATTACCCTAAGGGTCCTATCAATATGGGTGGAAAACTAAGAAAGGATCTATTTTTATGGGAAACAATGACCTAAGGGGTGAACACTGAATAGAATATCTTAGTCATGTATCATTTGAGGCCATGTAGGAACCCTAGATAGAATATTATTTTGGGGACTTTACCATGGTGGAAGGGATAAAATAAGGTCATTTGGTCAATTCATCATAGGTAAATGATATATAAAAATATTTTATTATATTTAGGCTCATTTACTTATAGTTTTTTTGTTCACAATGTGACTAGGTGTTGATAAAATAATTCACTTTACAAAATCATTAAAAAAGGTAATGATATAACTTTTGGAACTCAATTTCCATGTAACATTAACATGTTTTGTGAGAAAGTATGATCTATTAATGTTTCATATTTAATGATATCATTTATGAAGGATGATTCATGGGTATCCCTCCAAGAATAAATATAATGGGATCCCATAATAAAGTGACTTATACTGGTGGTTCCATAATGATTTGTTAGGGAGGGAATTACCCTAAAGCTTCAATGTGATCCCCTTCCACGTATAATCCCTTGAAAATTTTAGTATTACCTATATTTTCATCAATTTTTCTAAAATTATATTCTCAAAAAATAATACTTGGATCTCTTTACATACATGATGGGATTTATATTTATGTATATGTCACTAATCCTCTAAAAAATCCTTGGTTATTTTTTCTTCAAGTATGTGCCAATAATTATAAGAAAAACCTTCCCAGAAAATATTGTCACATAGAAATCACAGTGCAGCTATGTGTTCATGACTGTAGAATATTAGAGTTAGCCTACTCAATTGAGTTATATTTATGAAGTAATCACATAAGTACATAGGAATCTTTTCAGCCTATTTGAAATTACTTTCATTAGTGAAGTAATAATGTGATTATATAGTAATCCCTTAATCCAACCAAAAAGGAATTATGACCACTGAGGTTTAACATGTTTATATAAGAATCTAATCATCTTATCATAAATAGATTCTAGATGTAAATGGATTACTCAACCATGATCAGATATTGACTTTTTTAGGATGATTATTTTGTACTGAGATTTTAATTTCTATATTTTTATCTTTATTTAATATTTTTCATTTGATCTTCTTCCAATTTATAACTATTATATTTGATGTTGTGAAAGAACCCCTCCCATAATTGGGTCTATTTGGTATGAAAAATATATAATTTCAAAGAATAAAGATAATCTACATAATTTCCTTACATCACTGAAGAGATACCCTCATTTTATATATAACTTAGGGGGGTTCAATTTTCCATCACACTAAACTATTTCTCCATAATAGTTGAAAATATTTCTGAACAACCCAAATTTGAAAATAAAACACTCTAATGAATAAGACCTAATGAACAATACATCTTTTTTAATTGAACTCTTCATGAACGAATATAGGTTTCTACATAATCCCTACTCAAAATAACTCTTTTAGAATGTACATGTGAACTATTCTATATATCATAAGTCTTATATTAGACCTCAATCCTATAATTTCAGTGAGAATATTTTATACTTTTCTTAAAATTCAAATTTACTTACTTCCTTACAGATATTCTGTCAAACTAATGTTCCTGAGATGCCGCTATTAGGATAATGAAAATGATAATTAATATTGAGGATAGTCAACACCAACATAGCCACCTCAGATATAATCATCTCTCAAAGATCATGGGAGGGAGCCTCTTAGTCAACTTAGAAACAGAGAGATTGTAAATATATGTATTCATACTACTAGGTTAAAATTATATTCCCTCATAGTGACTATGAAATCCATTAATAAGTTAGGTAAATCACCATCATGAATTCACATGAGATAATATTCTGGTAATAGTAATGTTTATCTGGGAGTTTGATCAGGTTGAAAACGTTGTTCTCAGGTGCACACTTCTTTCTCTAGCATAATAGTAACCAGTTCCCTGATTAGAGTTTCAAAAAGTTTAGGTAGGACCTCAGAGAAGTGTTATTTTATAAAATGTTTTTTATATTACTATATTTCTCCAACTGTAATAAGAATATAATCCCAAACCTAATCAGTATGTGGATACCATATGTGAATAATTTCTATTTGGTCCTCAAAGAGGTTGGATAAGCCTTTGGGATGGGATCATGATCATTGAGTCTCTGATTTTTGGGAACATGTATGATAAATTAATTCACATAACCTATTTATGGAATGATGTAGAGATAAACCCCACATAAAAGGCAGTTACTTAGACAAGAAATATATTTTATGGGAATGGATCTCCATTTTGTCCCAAAATAGGTTGGGATAAGCCTATGGGATGGGAACATGATCGTCGAGTATCCAATTATAGGGAACATGTATTATAAATTAATTCCCATAACATATGTATGTGATGATGTAGAGATAAGAACCACTTAAATAGAAGTTTACTCAACTAGATTTAGATATTATGGGAAAGGATCTCCACCCATGAATTTATTCCCCCTTTAATATTAGATCTAATATCTTAATCATTCTAAACGAACACGATCCACATGCGTGAAGTCTTTAGACTTGCCTAACTCGCAAGACCCATGGGCTTCTTAGTGCTAACTAAAAAACAATTGGGTAAGTTCATTATAATGAATGGGGTTAATATTTCACCCACAATTAGTACGAATTTTTGGATTTTTAGTAATATTAATTAGTGAGTACCTCATCCCAGAGGATAAGTCTCACAATAGGGTGTGAATTCAAAAATTCATAATGGAGACCCAACTAAAAATTGATAGACGGAAAAATCTATAATTTTAGGTTTTATCGAGTTTATATCAATATTTTAGACACATATATAGGGGGAAGGAACCATTCCATCTCATTGATCATATCCAAGTGTTACGGTTTTAGATGACAGTCCATATGGGGGGCTACATGTTCATCAAAGACCAGATAATCCCAAATGCTCATTTTAGGTTTTTGATAAAAATAGTAGGTGGATTTAGGAAACTCTTGTTTGAAGAACGAGACTTGTGATACATGTTAAACTACTAGAGCTAGTTTATATTCATTATGTATGAATCCCTAACTAGGTAAATTAGTAAATACAAAATAAAATTCCTCCAACATCACTCAAATATAATATTTTTGAGAGAAGGTTTATCAGTGGTTAGGATTAGATAGAAGATTATATATGAGGAGTATATTCATTTTAGCTTCAGGGGAAATTTGGTTTCATTTAGAAGAAATTACATACCTCGCCTCATGATGCGTGAGATAAATGGAACCCCATGGTGGCATGAAAGGTCTTGATGATTATTACACAAGGGTAGACAAGAATACAAGTCCCTTTTTTCTATTCAATTCAACTATTATGATTTTTAATGAGTATACTGAGATTTTGATTTTGTTATACCATGGTTAGAAGTTTGTCAACCCAATTCCTAAATTTAATACTCCACTAGTGATTGAAGTAAAAGAAGTATGAGTATCACCAGTAGAGGTAAGGAGACCCCATAATACTCTTTCACCAAGAAATCCAATAGTACCCCACATTTATAGAGTATGGGCATGGAACCTATACACATACCCCTCAAAGAGTGGTGCATCTGTTTTATTTTGTATCTAAGATGAATCCCCATTACTAAAATCTTGGTGTGGATGGGATTATTTGAAGAATACCTTATATTATAATGAAATTGGGTATGTGCTCTGAGTGGAGGAAATTTCATCTATAAGGTTTGGTTATTTTAATTCACAAACCAAAATGTCCTGCGAAGTTCATTATAAAGTTATGGTAGCTTAACTTTGGTATCTTAAGCCTACAATACAATCATTCATGTGTGGAACCTTATATACGGATCAATTGTTCAAACTAAGGATTCCTAGGGTGAACCGTGAAGAGGAAGGTAATGTTGAGGTTCCTAAGAAGATGATAAACGTAGTTTGAAAAGAGGAGGCTAATTAAAGATCTTCCTGAGTGGAGGTAAGATAAACCATCACCCACACTTTTTGTGTTATCACTACTGTAATTATTAATATTTCACCATGAATTTTATAAGATTTTTAAGGGGCTTGGTCACCCAACAAATATTAAGATTATTTCTTCATATTAATGATGACTAGCCCCTAAACTCAATCAGTTAATAGGGTCAAAACTCCTATGATCTTGATGTTTCTCTTGGAATCTAATCCCTTGGTCTACTTATATTCTAAGTGAAACATCAATAGCATAGGAGTTTCAACTTTGTAGGATAAAATAATCCCTAAAATCTGATAAGGGACTTATGTACAAGTGGTAACCCAAAATTCCCAAGTTATATTAGAATCAAATTTCAATATTATTGTTTTAGATAGTATCAAAATTGTTTCAACTTTTTGGATAAACTTATAGATGTTTAGAATCAAGATGAATATTTTGACTTATAGACCATCACATTCGGTAAATCTTTGTAGGAAGGTGACTTAACCCCAGAGATTTAATTCATTTTGAGGTAGTAATAATTAACCATAGTTTCCAAGTGTATCCATCTATGATGATATTTAGGATATGCTCGAGTTTGTGATTCCCTAGGATCCATTAATTACATTGGAGGGTGTAGTACCATAGAAGGTAGACTAAGTATCCCAAAACCCCATATGATATCTTTTATAATAATACCCTCCAGTTTATCCTTCCAATAGGGAAGAAATTTTTAATGAAACTTATTATATAGTAATAAATGTGAGTTTATACACCTCACATTATCAAATCACTTTTCATATATACTCACCAAAATTCTTTTGATGACAATTTCAATAGAACTTATGTAGAACACAAATACTCATGATGTTTTCTCTTTTATAAATCGATTTATAAAAGTTGTAGAGGCACAAACTAGTTTGGCTCTATCTCACACATGAGATATAGAGATAGGATCCTAACTATGTGATTTTTTCTTATTTAATGTGTTGATCCCTATGATTGAATCTAATTAATAATTTTAGTATGAATCAATCCAATAATGTATGTGAAAATGGGCATGGGGGAAGATCATTAAGATGGGTTGCAGGACTCCTCTTGGATTTCTCAATGTGTATTTCCATAAATTTTAACATATCATTGTCACTCTAGTCTTTGATGTGTATGAATACTATGTGGTCCTTGATAGTGTGAAGGAGGTAGTCTTCACTTATAAGTGATTGAGTGTTCTATAGATGTATATCTAAAATATTCTAATGATATTAAGACCATAATGATTGATGATTCCTCATTACATGTGGTGGTATTAGTGAATAATAAATACCAGGCAATTGAAGGGAGGACCATAGTGGGATAAATCTAAAAGTGTTTGTTGACTATATAAAAATAAATAGAGTAGTAGAAAAAATTAGGTAAGGAGGTTGAAAATGTATGAATTAATGATATTGCATGGGAAGAGGCACTGCAGCCTCATGAAGATATAGAAGTTTCATTGTTAATTATGTTATTCAAGGATATCAATAATTTTGAGAATGTAATTATTTAAATTAAAAAGTATATTGATTGAACATTATAGTAGAATTCAAATTCGATCACCATTTTTTATATAATGAGTGAGACTCTAGAATGTTGTTGTTCTTATTCTTATTTTGACCAATAAATGAAAAAAATTCTATTTTAAATGATTAGGAATTCATCAATTTCCCTAGTTTTTTAATTAATGACCTATGATCATATAAAAAACTAAATATAGGTAATATCATGGAAAATAAATCTAGTTGATCATTATTTTGGATTGGATCTAGTAAATCATAATTTTGAATTTTTATACCAATGATTATCTAGATATCAATCCATTATCTCTTATAAATTCATCCATAGACAGATATTGGTAAGCTAGATATAGTAGCATATATACAATCTCCATAAACCAGGGTGGGTTTATTTGATAAAAGATTACAAAATTTGGTTTATTTGTGAGTGTGTTCTCTTATATGGGTATAGGTTGGACATAGATCATGGTAAATCAAATTTCAATATAATCCAAGGTTATCTCACACATATGTGTGATATAGTATCCTCCTAAAAGTATTCTATTTGATACGTATAGTTAGGAAAAATATGATGGAATATATACCATCACTATAAGATAAGGTTATTTTGTTTAGATATTGGATATTTCAATGACTCAACATGGTGAAAATCATGAAGGGTAACTTTGGAATGAAAATTCCAATATTTAAAATGACTCAAGTACCATGATATTATACCTTCATGCATTTAACCTCGATAACTTGTACTAATATATGAGAGGAAAAAATTGGTGTTATGAAATTATTCTTGGTTGAGGGAGATGGAATGATTGGATTGAATTTTTTTAGGGTCATATAGTTGAACTGAAATTATTTGTGTCTTTCTAAAAAAATTTACAATCCCTAACTTTTTCCTATGACTAAAACATGGAAGGATTAGTAGCGAGAACTAAAATTTTTCTTTGGCCTCCTTTAAAGGGTTTTAACATAACATGTTTTGTGGATTTTACTTTTCAAAAACCCAATTTTATATCCACGAAATGAAAGCAGTATGCATAAAAATAAGAGACATGACATTTTTTCAAGTAACCTATTCAGGGTTTTTAACTTGGAGATTACGGTGCCTCTTATTTATGTTAGACCAGTGAAGCTAGTGTTTATGTTCAGAAAACTTTGACTAAAACACATAGATATCTACCTAAAAAATGGGTAAATAAAAATTATTGTGAATGGAAGACTAATGTTACGAATGTGTGCACTATCAGGGAATGGTGTACACAGTTTAAAGTCATAGTGAATAGATCAAAGGTTTATGGTTTTTATGGTTATGTTGCTTTAACTAGAGGGTTATATACTCTATATAGTAAGGGTGAAATATCTTAACATGAATGGATAGGCTATTGCTAATTTAGATGATCCCATAGATGGATTCCCATAGTTTAATGTCATAGTTATTAGACGGTTACATATTTTGGTTTAGGTTCACATGACATGAACCATTGTATCATTTGATTTTGGGTTCATGGGAGGAGGACAAATAAGGGTTAAAAAATATGATTTCATATTCTTTATTTGAAAATGGGTAAGAATCAATAATGTGTGACATTAATGGGATTTGAATCCAATTAAATAATTGGATTATGGAATGTGTAAATTATAAAATGATTTGTTTGAATTAATAAATAATGAAGTGGAATAATTACTTCAAGTATGAACATTTAATGAAATTTCAATGATAGGTTCCATGGAAATTGTTTCTAGGGTACACATTTTTAGTGGACCTTCTCTTTAAGATGAAATATTCATTTCATTGGTAATATTGATTATGGTGAAGCAAATATTATTACAAAGAAGGGGTGTCCTTTGGAGTTGAATATATTCATCACTAGTAAGTATGAATGGTTTTTAAATATTCAAACACCTTTGTAATGTAGTATTTTTATGGAGAAAATCACATTAAAGAAGGTTCTGATCACCATAAATGTCACAACACCATGTACTGAACACATTATCAGGGTGTAGGGAGGTAACATGTAATTACTTAATAATATATATATGAGAGAAGACAGAGGTTCTACTATAACGTTTTCCTTGACCAGTGGGTCCAAAAACCATAACATGAATTTTTCTATTTCTATATGATAAAAACTCACAATAATTGAATTTTTTTATCTTTTTCTATAACATTTACCTAATTCCTTAAAGGGAATAGATTTGCAGGTAGATACATATCCCTTGATCAAGATTCCCTTTATGGGTTTTCAACCTCAAAAAAATAAATGTATCTTTCATTTATAGTTTAAGGATCCTATAATTTGTACTATTAAGGGATAAATTTAGTGTTCATATATATTTGACCAATTGTTTTGGGGTTTAAGGTTGTATAACTTTGAAAAAATAGTGAGATGTTATATATTTTTATGGATAACAAAACTTGATGTGAATTGAGATCACAATTCCAGTATATATATCCTCATAGATAGGTGTACACAGTTTAAGGTTGTAGTGCTTCGAAGAAATATAGGGATGTGATATGATATCTTAAATTGGGATCAATAGCTAAGAGCACCCAACAACTTATGAAAAATGATTAAAAATAACATAAATCAAAATTGAAGTTATTTTAATGAGTATTTTATGAAATTAAACAAAAATCCCATAGATAACTACTGATTGGTATTCATATAATGTGTTCTATAAAAAATTTATTAATGAAAAATTGGCCTAGAGGCCCATCCCCATAGGATGAAAACCTTCCTCTAGTAGGTAGTGAAAAATATTGAGATGTAAATATCATTTCCAAGAAATATTCTCCCTTTGAGAAAAATATACTCATTACCAGTATCCATGGAAGGATTTTGACGATCTAAAATACTATAGGTATGAAGTTTAGTTTACGGTATATAGATATTCAAAAAGATAAGGGAAAATTCTTATCTCAAGTTAACCATGGTTGGGATATTATGGATCATGAATAGGAATGTTAATGGTTTGATATATGTTGTTGGGGATGAATTATATGTTACATATATTACTATGTATACTAAAATAAAAGGAATAAAGTTTCTGGATGGTATTTTGAGGTCTCTACATAGATTTAATTCATGTTTAGGAGAAGACAAGGAATCTTCATTCAGGTGATAGACTATTATAATAAACATGGAATGAATGAACAAGATCCCGGTCATCCTGAATAAATCCAATAATATTTTTAGGTGGGCCTAGAATATGGTGTTAGTATGTCCCTATGAATACTACAATTATATGAATCAAGCCACATGTATTTATTAATATAAACGGTTATAGTATAGAGTATACTAGAGAAAGACCTAATGTGAATGAAGGGACTATATACTAGGAAGTGGTTTTTTAGAGGTGGAATTCATGGATTAGCCTAAGAAAACTGATCTAGATATCACTACATAACCTGAATGAATAGAAATAAATCCACAGATAGATCTTATTAAATTATCTATTCATATATATATCTTATATTTATTTATTTATTTTTTTTATACTCATATGGGATCAAAACCACATGAATTTTCATTTATTATACCCAAGATAGAAGATCTTTGTTACCTTTAGAATGGGGAATTTTATCCTATCATAGTTTTATGGGTATAATCCATAAGCTAGACACCCTTACATGGATCTAGATCTCATATAGGTATGTTTTTACATATAGGTATGACTACACTAACTAGTTTAAGGTCTTGTATGACATACCATATATTATACAACATAATAGACTGGAAAAAAAGTTATATGATATGTTGTATGGGGTTATAGTATATGGACATCTATTTTGGGGTATTTACACTCATTTTGATCATTTACAAGATGATATAAACTATTTTTAGTGCTTATTAAAGAGATAAAAATAACTGTGAAAGAGATAAGGATCATGATCCAATATGAAGTTGGGGTGAATTGGGATTATGGTAGGGCCAAGGATAAGAGATTTAGCTGTCAATATATATCCTATGCTAATTAGAATCAATAAACCCATAGTTTTAGTGAAAATGACTCTATCCTAATGTGATTTTTTAAAGGATTCAACATGAATGATGTTGACCCAAACACTAGAATAGATTGGGGGATGAAATTTTAGAATATTTTAAGATGGTAATAGGATAAGAGATCTAGGGGTCACTATGTATCCTATGCTAATGAGAATCAATCCACACATAGTTCATTGGTATAGAATATCTCTATAAATATGTGGATCATGTACAGGAGTGGAATATAGAAATTCATGGATTAGAGAGTGGTAAATTAGGATGAAAACACAACATGAATTTGGAAAAGAATTATCAATAAATAATAAACAATTATTTAAATAGAATATGTGGTTGGTCCTCAGATAGGAGATCCAGACATCACATTGTATCCTAAAAAGGTTCCTCATACCCACACTCTTAGGTCTGGTTCTAAAAATAATTTCATTAAACACATACTTTGATAACAATTGATATTACCCAAGATAAACATATATTTATTTTACATCATTTTCATATGTTAAACATTGTAACTCAAAAATAAAAATAAGATCCCAAGAATGAAAGGTTTAGTGTCTTTAAGTATTTTATATATTGGAAACTTATTATATGATACTTGTAAAAATTCATCTATAATTGTTCCATACTAGACTATTTCTTGACTTATTATAAGTAATACTCATCTTCATAACCCTGGGAATGTAAATATAAGAAATAGTTGAGCTCAAAATCTTTTTAAGGTAAAAACTCATTAACATGTCATCAAGGGTTAGATCAAAATCATATGAGAGAACATGATTAGGGGAAAATATCATATTAAAAAATAACATGGAATCATATTATTTATTGATAAGTCATTATAGAAGGACATGTAATCTAAAATGAACAAACATATACCATGGTAGAAGAGTGTGGAAGCCTTAGATAGTAAACATGATCTATGGGGAATAATCATAGTCATATTAAAAATGATGTGGTAAAACATAATAAGAAACTATTCTAGAAATATAATCATATGAACTCATTATATAGTGGTTAAAAAATCAAAATCCTATAACCCATTACATGGTGGATCATGCATTACTTTATGTGTCCCATTTTTACTCAAGCATCATAACTTGAAAACCATTAGAGACTCAAGTATCATAACATATTTTTCATTATTGAATAAATTATTGTAACTTGATACCCATTATTAACTATAGTATGATAATACATGGCCCATTATTGACTCAATTAACATAAATCACAACAAATTATTATATCATGTGGTATAAAACATTAACCAATGAATTATAGGGTGTTATAAGACCGACCAATCATTCATCCATACATATAAATTCCATAATAAATCATACATTCATATTTCAAACAACACATAATTAAACTATGGAAAGGTGAAATGCTGTATAAATACCTTCCTAGAACATTTAATAAGCCATCTAGAGAAATAATGTGGATGTTATCATATAAACATATCCTCGGTGAAATATAAGAAACAAAAAATCAGGTCATGATAGACATAAAACATCCATTTAAAATTATTTGATAAATCACTTCAAAAAGAAAAATGAAGCATCCCTATTTGAAATTCTTCAAAACCCGTTAAAAATATTTTATTTAATGTGAAATACCTTGAGCATGAATATACATCTGAAAAAATAATTTTTCAAAAATCTATTTTTTTTCTGAAAACTAATTTTATATTAGAATGATATTCTAAAAACATTCTTCAATAATTAATTAAAATATTGAAGCCTTTTAAAAATAAAAGACTTTTAAATAAATTCAAAAACATATAATTCCTTTTAAACATTAGACTTTTAATTTTTTAAAATATAGGAATATTTTATTTTCATTTAAAAATCTTAAAGAGTTAAAATCCTTTATAAATTTAATTTTAAAAAATTTAAGGTAAAATTTATAAAGAATAATTCACATAAAACAAGAGAAACCATAAAAGTGTTTTTGTTAGATTTTTAGCATAATGGTAAAAGATAGAGTTATTATCCACCTTAAAATGTAATTTTTAAAAAGGTGAAAGGAAAAATTTAGATAAAAATTTATAAAAAAAATATCCTTAAAAAATGGAAAATTGAAAAGATATAATAGTAATAAAAAATGAATTTTGTGTGGAGGATAAAAAAATTATTATGAAAGGAATAAAAACATTTCAATATTTAAAAATTCATTTGTTTTAAACCCAAATCATAAAAATATGGACTAAAACCTCCCATTGAAAAGTAGTAATAGTAAATAGGATGATCACATTTTTAAATGCATATTTTGAATTCAAAATAAGGAAGGAAAAAATTTTTGGGAATAATGAAAATGGGAAAGGATGAAAATCTATCTTTAAAGGGTGTGATATTTTTTATTAAAAAAATTTCACTTTTATAATAATGAAATTCATAAAGAATACATTTTTGAGTTGGAAATTTCATTTTACAATGAGAAAAGTGGAAATATATTATGAAATAGTAAATATAATAATTTATCAAACATAGAATAATTATGTTTAAGGAATAATATTTTAACTTAACAAAAGGAAATTTGAGTTAACCAAATCCATTTTGGATAACATAATCCATGAAGTAATAAAATTTTAAATATGGTTTTTATGTGGTAAATTTTTAAATCCCATGAAGAAAAAGATAAAATTACACATAATGAAATTAATGATCATATTATACCAATATTTTATAAAATATATTTTAGAAGATTAATCATAACTTAATGAACAATAATTATGTTAAAAAATACATTACTTAATTTCTATATTTTGAAAAAAAAAATCATGGAAGGTATAATATGAGTTAGATTTTTATATAATTGAAATTTCATGAAAACAATTATTATAATAAAAATATATGGGAAACATATACACCATGAAAAAGAAACAAGTGGTGAATATACATCATATCTCAATAAAGAAAAATTGAGACGCAAAAACACTTACCCTAGGTCCTGATTCATTTTACATATGCCATTAATATACTTATTAATATTATTATGTTTAAAAAAATTGGATGCATTTTCATCCATATTTCATTTTATTAGGTATATTAATTATCTTGTGTCATTAATTTATTAAATATGCTTCGCTTATATCATTTTTTTGAGGTGGTTCAGTCAATTCGTTTGAAACTTCATAAGAATAATGACCATGGTCAAATCTATTTTAAAATTGATTCATTTTTTCAATAATTAAATTAGTTTTTTTCATTATTATTCCATTGGCACAATAAATATATATTTTCATTTTTTCCAAAATAGCCTCAAATTAAGAAAGGTTCCTTGATATGTTCATTTAAGGTGATTGAGTTTATTGTGATCATTTATTTTTAGTATCACTTATATAATTACCAATATTATTTTTTTAGGATATAAATAGTGTTAAAAATGTAATTTTTATAAATTGAATATATTTATAAAGTCATCTATGTTAGGTAGTAATAGAAATCAAAATACATCAGTTTGTGGAGGTAGTAGTCTGAATGCACACACATACAATGATATCATTTTTCATAGAATGGATAGGGGTATAAAAAAGAATATTAATAATTTAAAAATATTAATAATATTACATATCATATATTTCTAAAATAACCAACTCTTTTAGACCATATAGTTAATGTTGATAGGTGGTAGTCTACACATATTCATGAAAATGTGTTTTTTTTTAATTTTTTTAGAGGGGGACATAAAAGTGATATTAAATTACAATAATAATATTTAATTATATTAATAATGCCTATTTTTTCATAATTTCATAGATAAAATATATTTAAGGGTTAAAATAAGAAATGATTTAAGAGATCCCTATTGAGAATATTACCTCTTGATATGGATGTTTCCCCTTGGGTGAACTTTAAGGCTCCTAATATTGGTGTGTTGGAAATAAAAAAACATTCAAGGACATGTTGAATATTTTAAAGAGATATTATGAAAGAATTATGTTTTTTCTAAATCTTTGTAATGTGTTGTGAAATGTGGTAGAAGTGACCTCCTTTTATAAGTGATGAAAATATAATTTTTTTAAATACCTGTTACTTTTTCAATAATGGTGTGACATGATACAAGGATAAATGGATAAAAAAGTGATAAAAAAGTAATTATAATGTGTTATAAGGTCTATTAAGTGAATATGTTTTTTCACATATTTTTTGGGTATTTTACCTCTAGATTTTTACATTTTACCAGTTTGTTTTTTACCTTGGTAACTAGTTTTTACTGAAGTAATTTATATTTTAGTAAAAATATAAGGTCACCCTTGTGACGAAATTATTATGTTTTGATCTTAAATTTATTATATATATAATATAATTAAATTTTTAAGTAATAAAAAATTAATTTTAAAATTATAATATTTATTGTCACACCTGGTTTTTCGTTTTTTGACATATGATTCGATTCGATGGGAATCTTAGTATTTTAGTCAAGTTCTAGGTGTGATAGGTGTTGAGTTTTGAAGAGTTTTTTTGTCTAGTTTTTTTCACTTATTTGGAACTTGGTTTGTGTTGGGAGAAGTTTCATGGTAGAGAGTTTGTGATAACCATGTTTAAATAATTCAAGGATCATTGGGTGGGATTCCCTCGTGTTTGGGGTGTCATTTGAGGTCTTTTGGACAAAATTTTAGGTCACATGGTTTGTTCATAGTTTTCCCAAACCCTGCAACTTAAACCTACAAAGTTGCATAAATTTTCCTGCATCATTCGTATAGTTTGTTCATAGTTTACAAAATCTTACAACCCATTACATGCTAAATATAGTTTAATTGAAAATTTTTATTAAAGTGATCAACCTCCCATTTGAATCAGTACCTACTGGGTATCAACCAGAGGTCTTCCACTTCTTTTTTCCTTCTTTTGGTCCAATTTTTGGGAGATTTATCCCTAAAGGTTAGTGGTTCTTCAATATTTCTTCATTAAATTATTCCCTCTTCCTTCTCCTCTCATTCCTTCTTGATTTTATTCTCTACCATTTTCATGTTGACCTACGGTTTTGACTTCTCTTCAATTATGTTGGTGGTTTTTCTCATTAAGTGTTTCTATTGGTAGATATAGGGTTGTAGAACCCCCATGGATAGGTTTTGGCAGTGCGTTGTCGTTGTGCCATTGATACGAGGTAGATTTTCCCATGAAATCACCTTTTTAATTTACAAATTATTTTTTTCATTATTTTTTCAACTTCTATGATTAATTTGTATTTATGTATGGTCCTTGGTTTAATTTTTTAGTGTGAAAATGGGTTTTTAATCCTTGTTTTGTGATAACAAGAACTGTTTTTGTAAATAACACACACCAAGTGTTTGATTAAATGTCAAGTCGAATTTTATGGGTTATTTATAGTATAAAATGAATGGTCTATATTTTAAATTTTTTTGTTTTATATTAAATGATACCATGGGATCCTTTTATAGGTATCCCAAGTGATTTTGGGTTTTATAAAGAAATGAGTAATGTATTTTGAAGTGTTTTGGCATGCGTTGTCGGTGAATGCCCCATTTGGAATTTGGTAAAAATCAGTTTGTCTTGAGAATGTAATAGGAAAGCTAAAAATGGGATTTTGTGAATGATTTTGAGATAGTAAATGGTGTGTTTATACACTTTTCATGAAAAAAAAATTTTGTATCATTGATAATGATTAATTTTGTAAAATTATTAAAGTCCCATTTGGCAGAATTGGAAAAATAGTGAAAATTTTTATTATAAAAACCTTTGTTGGATGACTCTCATGCCTTGTTATGTTTAATGGGTGGGATCTTCGAGCTGTGGAATCCTCGTGACCCATAATTGGAGGACCTTGGTATGGACTCCTTATGTTATATTTTTTTATGGAATGTGAATTGGTCCTTGGTGTGACACGAGGTGATACTTATCGTTGTCTTGTTATTATATATATAATTGTGATTAAATTCTTGGATAGTATCATTTGGCTCAACCCTGTTATATACATGAGACATGAGAACATGATATATTGAGATAATTTTATAAGAACGTTTGTTGTACTGGTTATTGACATACTGACTAGTTTCCCATAGTAGGTGGATGCATTTGGGTTTATTATTATGGGATTAGGCCCCTCAGTTTGTCCAAGGTGAGGGAGGATGGGAATTTTGGTGTGTTGATTTCATCATGTGTGTCATGATACCAGGGATGGGGTCTCATGTATTAGTTTGTTCTTGATTTTTCTTAATCTTCTGAGTTCACCTATGTCTGTTATCTCTTACTTTCTTACATTTATAATTGAGATACTTATATGCAGATTTTCATTTCCCTTATTATGTGAGTGCTGAGGTGCCTTCTTTTGTAGTGTTTTCTTGGAAGTGATGTTTTGGTTTCTAAAAATTTATGAAATTTTTTTTAAGGTGAATGAATTTTATAATATTTCTTTCCATGGGAAATGGAAGAATCACTACCCCTTCTAAAATGATAGCATCACACTAATGGATTAAGATTTATTTTAGAAATTGAAAAGGAAATGGGTTGTACTTTTTTATATAAAAAGTGTAGAAAAAATTCTTTTATATATTATAGTTCATAGTTGAATATTTATGTTTCTTTTATTTTAAATAAAAGTGCATTGTGAAATAGATTATCGAGCGAACCTACTAAGGTTTAATACTCAGGCCTATAATCCTTTTATATTTTTGTCCCTTGTGCAGGTTTCATCTTGAGTTTATTTTCCTTGAGTGAAGGTTGATTGTTTTCTTGGAGAGTGACCCATGAGGTCACATGGAACTAGTGTGGTCATCTGGTTGGTTTTGTTTTTTTTTCCACTGTTGCATTGTTTTGTTTCTTGTATAATATTTTTAGTTTAGTTCATTTATATAGTGGAATTCGTGTGCATCTTTCTGCCACTTTTTTGTCTTATTTATTTATTGGGATAAATTTTTACCTTTTTTACTTTATTGATGCATGGAATTGGTTTCCATCCCGTGGAGATTGGGAACTCCATTCTGTCCATGCCACAGATCATCTTAGGTGATTGGTTCAGGGTTGACCCGGGTTGGTTCATGACAAAATGGTATCAGAGGAGGTCGTCTATTAACAGATCATTCTTTTAAGAGCACCATTTATTATTTTGGAATGTCAAGTTAGATGGTGTATGATATTCCAGACTTGGGAGGTAGGTGCGGGAAGAGAGTCACACACTCTTTCTTTTTATCATCCTCGGGATTCCTTGGAAAGTCCGGTTTTGTTAGTTTTTGGGTCATTAGGGATTTTTTGGTGATTGGGATATGAAAGGGGAGTCAGGCTAGTGGTCTCTATGAGCTCGCATGTCCTAGAAAGCCATGTGGATCTAGTAGAATAGTCCTAGAAGGATCTCTATGATGGTGGTGTGTTTGGCATATTTCTTCCAACTATGCGGTCAAGTCACCGAACAACACTAGTTCCCTCTTGTGGGTCTCATTGAATCTTCTTGAGTTCTAAAAAATTATTTTGAAAATTCTTGTGTTAGAATTTTAAAATCATGGTTTCTTTGAAATGGTTGGATTTTTAAAAATCATAAAATAGATTTTCTTGATTTAATTTAGGAAAGGTTTTATAAAGTTAGGTTTTTTTAAACAAATCTTGAGTTAAAGATGAAATTGTTTAGTGGATTGGATTTCCTTACTCTAAACATATGTTTATTTTTGAAATAAAATATTTTGAAATAATGGGTAATTTTGAAAATAATGACTTTTTGAAAAGTGTTTGAATCAGATAAATCAGTTTTGGGAATTGGATTTGAACGGTTGGTGTTTTTATAAAGAGGTTTTGTGCAATTTGAAATGAGTTTTTATCATGATGGCTAGAAAATTATGATAATATACCATGGTGAATTATTTTTGAAAATGGAAAATGGTTTTTTTAAGGGGTTTTTTTATTTTAAATTTGTTTTTAATGTAAAAGTAAAATGTTTTAATCAAGTGGTTTTGGTGAAATGAGTTTTTTTGAATTTGTTGAAAAATGTTTTGAATTAGCTAAAAATGATTTATGATGGATGTATATGTGACTTCATTTTCAATAATTGTAAAATGGTTTGATGTTTAGAATATGAAAATGGTTTTTTACTTGGTTATTAGTGTACCATAGAAATGTAATTGATTTTTGAGTTGAGTTGAATGGTTTGTTTTGGAAAATGTAGTTGTTTTGTTTTAGCCTTTGGTGTCTTCATGGGTTATCACATGCATGGTTTTATATGGAAATGTGGATGATTATCCTATATGGAATTGTGATGAGTGCTCGGGGTTGCACAAAAATATGAATGTGAGTGCTACTTGAAGAAACACCATTGGTGAGTGTAAAAAACCACCATTTTTTTTCAGAAGTGTTTAAACTGAAAATTGTGGTATTTTATAGATCGTTGGTTATATGGAATGTTTTTTACTATGTCTTAGAAGTGTTTTTTTTTTAGTTCTTTCTTATGATCCATAAGTAATACCTTTATTTTGTCTTAGGATGGAATATTTTTGGTGGATATGCATTGGATCAGTGTTTAGTGGGTTCCTATAAATCTCTAGGAGATATTTGAGTCAGTTTCCTTCGGAGTTGGTTCCTATGATAGGTGTGTTTTGATTCATGAGAGGAGTTTATTATATTTTATGTTTCTCTAGATACCTTGTGTTCAGCCCACAGAGATTTGATGGATTTTTTTGTGTGTCTATGGGTGGTTACCCATTGGAAATCATTCCAGTTAATCAACCTAAATATTTGTTTGCGAGTTTAAAAATTTGAATCCACTACTTTGAATGATTCCCCAAACCATATATTAGAATAATGAGATATTTGGGCTCTGTCTAGGATTATTTCTTGTATCAATGATTCCCTCAGTTGTGGAAGTTGTGATGGGTGGTGTTTGGAAGGTTTCGTTGTAAGTGTTGTTCATTTTTATCCTCATTCTATGTGAGATAGTATGGTGTTGTATATCTCTAAGTTCCTATTTGGGTGAATGGTGTGTTATTTGGGGAAATGAGTTTCATGGTGTGTAATAATCCTTTTTTATACTTGGGAGTGTTTTGTGGATTCATGTGGAAATAGAAGAAGGGGTTATGGTTTCATATTAGCAAATCCTGAATTTGAGGAAGTAGATGCTTCATACGTTAGAGCTCTAGCGATAGGTCATAGAGTGAAGTTGATGCATAGTCCCGAATACTCAAGGATTAATGAGTTTGGATGAGTTCATGAATCTACCTTTTCGGTGAGTTATTTTTTTTGTTTTTATTGTGTTTTATCATTATTGTAAATTATCTATAATCGCAAAGAGCATGGTGTACTTACCCCATATGCAGTTTCTATGGTTAAGCCTTCTTGGATGCAAGTTTCTAGTCAGTGTTCTTATGTAGACTGCCCATGTGAATTGGGTGAGGTCTTGAATTTTATCCCTATATAGGTGAAGAGTAGTGGGTGGTTGTCTTATATGGTTTCAAAGGTCCAATCATTGGGACCCTTCCATCCCCTCCCTATGTGGTGGGGATTTTTGGGGCGTTTGGGATGTTTTGGCTCAGTTCTTACCCCCTCAGTTCGGGAGTTGGTTATCTTGATGTGTTCTTTATAACTTGTGTCCCTATCATCCTCGGTAGGTCTTTGTGGAAACATTTTGGTTAGACTGTGTGGTAAAGGCCTAGTTTTGGTACAATTTGAATTTTAGTTTGTTCTTTATTAGTTGGTCCTTAATTGTGGGGAGACCCACTACTGGTATCATTGGGTTTTCTCTTAATAATTCATCTGGTGCTAGTTGATTTCTAATGATGGTGAGTCCTTTCGGGCCTCCCCTCTACTGGTGATCTATTTCTTCTTTAGTTTTTGTTTGATCCAGTTGAAGTGGATTATTTTAAATCTATTGAATTTTCCAGTTTCCTCAATGTTATGGGTGAGCATTAGGATTCTTAGGAGAAGACCCAATAGACTAGTTTTTGGATTAGATGTGGATGTGGTGGTCGGATCCTTCCTTGGTCCTTGGAATGTAGTTGTGTGTTTTTGTTTCATTTTGGGAATTGGGTGTGAGTTCTATTAATGGTGGGTCAACGTTTCTTTGCTTAGGAGGTGGGATCGTGTTGATGTGAAATCCTTAGGCATTGATGAATTAACTAGAATGTGTTGTGGCTTTTCGGGGTAGAAAAAGTTAATGGTGGGGATAATTTTCCCACACAGGATTTCAAGATTTTTCTTATGATCCAGTTAAATGGGAATATCTATTTTTTCTCATGTTCTAGGTGTGATGGGTGTTGATTTTTTAAGTGTTTTGTTGTCTAGTTTTTTTCATGTGTTGGGCCCTTGGTTCTTACGGGGAGAAAGTTTCACAATGGAGAGTTTGTGACACCCATGTTATCACTATATTGTGTTTAAATCTTTCAAGGATAATTGGGTGAGATTCCCTAGTGTATGGGGTTACATTTGAGGGTTTTGGAAAAAAATTCAGGTCACATGGTTTGAGCAAGGTTTTCCTACACCGTGAAACTTAAAAATGCATTGTTGCTAAATGTTTCCAGTATAATTCGCACAGTTTGCACACGGTATACAAAACCATGCATAAAAACCCTATATCCCATTATAGGATCAATATATTTTAATTTAAAAATAAGATTTAAGTTATTCTACCTCTAATTTTAATCCCTATCAGTTGTTTATCGACCGTAGGGCGCCCCCCTTCATTCTGCTTCATTTTGGGACACTTTTTGGGCGATTTGTCACCAAATGTTAGTGATTCTTCATAATTTCATCATAAAATACTTCCCTTTTCCTTATCCTTTCATTCCTTCTTGGTTTACTTCTCTTACATGGTCATGTTGACCTAGTGATTTGATTTACCTTGATTATATTGGTATTTTTTCATTAAGGGGTTCTTTTGGTAGATTCAGTGTTGTATAATCGTCCGGGAGTGGATTCAGCGGTGCGTTGTCATTATTCCATGTATCCAAGGTAGGTTTTTTCATAAACACGCCTTTCTAATTTAAGAATCATTAGTTTCATGCTTTTCACACCTTCTATAATTTATATTTATTGATTTATGATCCTTTTTTTGACTATTTAATGTTAAAATGGTGTTTTAAGCCTTGTTTTGTGTTAACTAGAATTTTTTTGGTAAATAGAACACACTAAGTGTTTGATTAAATGACTCATTGGATTTTGTGAGAGATTAATAGTATAAAATGAATGGTTTGGATTGTTAAATGTGTTGTATTTGTATGAAATTATCCCTTGGGTTTCTTGTATGGGGATCGCAAGTGATTTTGGGTTTTATAAAGAAATTAGTAATGTATTTTGAGGTGTTTTGGCATGTATTGTTGGTAAATGGACCATTTGGCATTAGATAACAATGGTTTTGTCTTGAGAATGTAAAGTTAATGTTAAAAAGGGATTTTTTTGAATGATTCTGAGATATAAAATGGTGTGTTTACACCATTTTCAAGAAATGTGGGTTTTGTATTGTCGATAAAGGTTGGTTTTGTGAATTGTTTAAAGGCCCATTTGAAAGCTTTGTGAAAATAGTGGTAATTTTTATTATAAAAACCCCTATTGGATAACTCTCATTCCTTGTAATTTTTAATTTGTGAGATTTCCTCACTGTGGAATCTTCAAGACCAATTATTGAAAGTCCTCAATATGGACTCCTTTTGTTCTATTTTTTCAATGGCATGTGAATCGGTCCTTGGGGTGGATCTGGGTGATGCATGTTATTGTCTTATTATTATATATACATGTGATTGGATGCTAGGATATAATTAGTGAGTTCACCCCCATTATATACATTGGACATGAGAACCTAATATATTGATATAATTTTCTATGAACATTTGTTGCACTGCTAGTTGACATACTAATCAGTATCCCATAGTAAGTGGATACATTTGGGTTTATTACTATGGTATTGGGCCCCTTAGTCTATCCTGAGTTAGGGTGGCTGAGCATTTTGGAATTTTGATTTCATTATGTGTGGAATGCTACTGGGGAAGGGTTCTCATTTATTACTATGTTTTTTATTTTTCTTGATCTCAAAGGTTAACCTATGTCTATTAGCTCTTAGTTTATTACATTGATGATTGAGATACTTATATGCATATTTCCATTTCCTTTGTTATGTGGGTGTTGTTATACCTTCTTTTGTAGTGTTTTCTTGGAAGTGATGTTTTTATTTCTAAAATTTTATCATATTTTTAAGGTGAAATCATTTTATAATATTTCTTTCTATGGGAAATGGAATAATCAAGTTCCATTCTATAATGTTAACTTCACACTAATGGATTGATCTTGGATTGTGAACTGAATAGGAAAATGGGTTGTACTTTTCATTTAAGAAAAACTTGTAGAAAAACACACTTTATATGTTTTAGTTCAATCTTGAATATTGTTATTTGTTTTATTTTAAAGGGATTGAATTTGGAAAAATATTATTGAGTTATCCTACTATTTTTTAATACTCATGCATATAGTTCCTATCTATTTTTATCCCTTGTGCAAGTTTCGACTTGAGTTTATTCACCTTGAGAAACAGTTGATCGTTATGTTGGAGAGTGACATGTGAGGTAACATAGATCTAGTGTGGTCATTTGATTCATTTATTTTTTACCACTATTTTTTTGTTTCATTTATTTTATAAGATGTTCAGTTCATCTTATTTATATAGTGGACTGCTTGTGCATATTTTTTTCTTTGTTATCTTATTTATTTCTTGGGTGAAGTCATTCCCTTTTGTACTATGTTGTTTCCTGGACATGGTTTCTATCCCTTGGTGGTCGGGAGCACCCTGTAGGACATGTAACAGATCGACTTGGGTGACCGGGTCAGTGTTGACTCAATTTGGTTGGTGAAATTTTTTATAAATATTTTTTTGTAAAAAAATGTAGTTTTATGATTAATTGTTATTTCTCTTATATAAAATTAAATAGCAATTAAATGAGTAATAAAATACTTTTAAAAAAATTTAACCATCATATAAAATTCATTCTATAAAATAAAAAAAATATTTAATTAACTAAAAATTACACAATATTAATAAAAAAATTATTTGAAAATAAACCTTTCACTATCATCATGATCATTAACTTTTTTCTTTGTAATCATAATTTTATTCCAAAAAATAAAATTTAAGTTATTAAATAATCTTAAAATCTTGTTCTAAAATATGAAATAAGTTTTTTTAGATTTAATTTCTAAAATTTATTGAAATTAATTTTTATTATAAACAAATAACAATAGTTTTTATAGTAAAATATTAATTAGGTTTCCATAATTTTTAAAATAAATCTTAAAAATTCAACATAATTTTTTGAAATGATGTATTTTAATTTATATAAATTGGTTTAAAATTTTTTAGGACATTAATTCATTATGATAATTTCATAGAAGGGAGGGTATTAAAGAAATTTGTTTTTCACAGTTCACCTATAAATCAATTTTTTTTATAAAAATATCAAAAATTAAACCTAAGATAATTTTTACATGATTAATCCAAAATTGAAGTAAATTCCACAAAAATAAAATTCTAAAATGTCTAAATTTCCCTTTTAAATTAATATAATATATACAAAGAATAATTCATTAATTGAAAAAAAAAACTCTTTTAAAAAATTAATTTTTCTTAATCAAAACTTATATGCATTCTAATTGTATAAAAAAATTTAATAGAGGATTAATTATTTAAAACATTCATAATAATATTCATATAATGATTCATGTCTAATTTTAGTTAGGTTTTTTTGAAAAAAGATATAAACCATATTAGTAATTTAAATAAAAACTATATTCTAAAATCTCAGAGTGTTACACCTAGGGTTATAGGAATCAAGCCACATACTGTTCTCATAAATGTGAATTTTTATTCATAGGTTTAGTGATCCATGAAATTAGGGTTGGTTTTGTCCAGAATGTTACCCTGATTGTCTATAATTATGATAAAAATACCAGAAGAATGTTTCTTTTATAAGAATAACATCACACACCAGATCTTATGTGCATTTAAACCTGATTCACACGATTTTCCCTTCCCTCAATTGAGTGTAGTGGAACTTGGTAGTATTTTCACCTTACTCAACCAATTTTTTTCTTTTAATGAATAAGAAAAATAATATACATTAAAGGTGATAAAAATATATTCAAAGGAAATACATATAAGTGGGAGAGAACACAAGGGATTTAACATGCTTTAGACAATGGGTCTTATATGCAAAGGAGAAACCCTAATGAACTATGTATCCACTTAAATTATAGGAAATATAATGAATATTAAAATGTATACATAATATAACAAACTAGATTATTTCATCAATTAATCATATATTATCACTAAGGTTCCACAAAAATTTATACATGTTCTGGTATGTCATAAGCTAATACCCTATCCCTTGAAATGTTAGTCATTGAAAAATGACCACCTTAGTTAAAGTACCATCCCAATAATCCTGGAACCTTTCAAACATTCTATTCATTTATTTACTCGTTATAACACCATCATAAGATAAGAAAATTTTATGATCTTTCTTATCTGATAGATATTCTTCTACTGTTGCCTACACCCCAAGTCACTCTACTATATGACAATCAATTTTCATGTAAAAAATGTTATAATGAAAAAACATTTTGTGAAATAAAATACACTTCACATCTAAAAAATCTCTCACTTGAAGAGTTTTTTAGGGATCTATGATAAGTCTCCAACACATATTCTAAACAATATTCCTTCCTTTAACAAAATATAGTGTTTATATACCTTCCTTCCATTCACCCAAGTCCCATTTAAGTCTGATTTTGCCTCATTATTTATTGAACTATCATATTATTGAGCATGTACATTGAATTTTTTTTCTTTAAATCATCCATTACTCCATCTCTTTATCATAATTTATTTTATATGAAATGATAATCTAGGTCAATATGTATTTCCTTTCATTGAACATCAATTTTTTAGCAAAGGGGATTTCACTTTTCCTACCATAGAATTGAACACCTCCATCATGAATTCTCTCAATACCCTTTAGAAAACACATCAACCAAATAATTTCTTTCACACCTTCCATTTAAGCCACATACTCTACTTTCATCATACATAACATAACAATACTCTACAATTCTGACATCCAACTAACCATTATTCATCTAAAGGATAAAAAAATCTTGGTATGATCTTCTCATTTTCTAAATCACCAATGAAGTAGGAATCAACATATTCCCAAAATAGATCACCCTTTATATAGCAGAAGTATATATATTTAAATCCTTTCAAATACCAAATTATTCACTTTAAATCATCCCACCGTACCTTACCTAGAATCTATAAAAATAAACTTAAAACTCACACAAAAACAAAATTTCTAACCATCTATAATCCATTAAATACATCAAAATTATGATTGTTGGTGAATATAGAACTTTTCTATATACTTGACCTCAAATTCCATTGATATTGAATATTCCTCGGAAAAATTAATGTATCCAATAATATGAATTGATATCGTATTACTTATAAACATTTCAAATAATTATACCACCATTCAAATATATTCCTTCTGAGATAGAACCAATGTTATGATTGTGACATGTATTTCTATATTCATCCGTAATATTCTCTTAGAACAACCCAAATAAATTATTTTGAATCATCCAGCCATATCACATTTCATATTTGTGATTCTTCTAGCATTTGGTCCAGCTAGCTATATGACTTCTACATATAAGAGGAATACGTTGAATTTACCCACTTCATATGGATTTCAGAAAAAAAAAATTATAGTTGTTTCACCTATTGAATCCTTATTCAAAAATAAATTATTTTAATTTTAATTTCCATTTTCTCATAGATTTTTTTATTCAATATAGAATTCTATTTAATTTAGAATCTCAGTTCTATTTTCATCTTACCTGAAACCTATTTTCCAACTCTTGTAGACTTCTTCATCACAATCACCATAAAGGAAATTCATCTTTAAATCTATATGTTATAGGTATATATATTTCTATAGAACCATGATAAATAAGATCTGGATGGTTTTGTGTTTAAATACCAGTGAGATAATTTGAAATAAATTAACTTATTCATTCTATTCAAATATCTTTTCTATCAGTGACAATTTATATATTTTTATTCAATAATTATATTATTTCAATTATAAAACCAACTTATTTTCAAGTTACAACTATCATTCTAGTAATTAAGTAAGCTCCCACATTATATAGAACATCAATGAATTCATATTTTCATCTATTTTTGAATTCTATTATCTAGAATCTTTACATTTTTTTCCTCTTATGGGCTCTCTCGCTCTCTATCATCCATTTGGAGATAAAAGTTCTTATCATCACTAAAACACTAAACTGTATTTCTTACTATATTTTATATTCTCAACTCTATTGTTTGAAGTATTCCTCTATGATCTATTCTAACTTATAGTACCTGAAAATATTTTTCTCCCACTAGATCTTCACTCACCCTAAAACTCTTTGGCACATATTCTACTAGTATCACCTCTATTTTTATGGTTATTCCATTATATTTATTCTAAATTTAATAACTTTTAGTGTTATTAGATAACTAAAATTATACATTGATAGTTATCATCCCTCGTATTATTTCTCTACAAAGTCTTATTCTATTAGATAATCTATTTTTTTAAGTAAACATGTTGTCTTCTGATGATTAGTATGTTTTCTTCATTCCATAGCCAGTAGCTTAAATTCCCATTACCAAAGCAAATGAAAATAAAATTTACTTTGAATCAGTATATTCCATTTCCATGGATTGAATATTCATGTATTCCAATATTATAAAGACTTAAAAATGGTGATAATTGGATTGTTTATTGGACCAAACATCCTGAAAAGGTTCTTTGCCTACTACCAATATTGTACATCAATAGAAATGATATACTGATCGGTTGAGTGTCTCATCCAAAATTCCCTTAAAAATTCTATAGTGAAAACTCAAACTTCTAACATTATTTGTCAGTTTCGTATTTATCCTCTTTACCATACCATTATATTATGGAGTTCTATTCACAATATTCTCATTCCATATCCCTTTATTACTATAGATGTTCTGGAAATTATATCCAACATACTCACCACCCTTTTTAGAACATATTAATTTCATCTTATGACCTCATTCCCCTCCCAACAGGGATTTCTATTAAATGAAATCCTAAAAACATGTGAATTATGATTTTGAAATTAAATAAAAAAGTAAATCATAGAATTATATATAAATTTTACAAAGTAAAGTGATCCACCATGGTATTGAATGTGGTATGGTCCAAAAACATCAATGAGAACCGAATTTAATAACCTGTAACTAGGATCATATCCATTTAAATTAAAATAGACCCTAATTTTTTTCCACAACACCCAACTTTCACAACTTTGGATATATGTATGACTAAGCATTAGTATTACTTTATATTTTATATCCTTTATGTTCTTCTCACTGATATGGTTTATCCTATAGTGCTAAATATATGGATACATTTTTAATTTACTTCCATCCTTTTCAAATCTATTTGAGCTTTTAGTTAGATATATAATACCATCCTTTTCTGAATTTTTAATTAAAATGGATCCTTGAATAAATTTCTATACTTAGTTAGAAATGTTAGTTACATAACCTTCCCAATAAAGTTTCACAAATGAAATTATTTTCTATAGTAGATCTACAATGTGATGAACTATTTTAGCTTTCAGACTCCCCTAATCATTATCCAAATATTCACAACCCATATTCCAATGAAATTTATATTTTCATCATCCATAAAATAAACTTTTTTGAAACTTATAAATATATAATTTTCAATGAATATTTTCACTCCCATTGAGTGGAATTATTCACCTACATTAGCAACCCATGACTCCACTATAATGCTGATACTGTGAAATATTTCACTTCCATCGTTCATTATAATAATAGAATTTTAGATTCAAAAAGTTGATGTTATTAAAGAAAATTACTTATGACTCTTAAATAACTTCCTAAAGTTTCTTGTATTTCCACACATTTAGAAGGTAG
This sequence comes from Viscum album, assembly GCA_963277665.1. Taxonomy (NCBI): domain Eukaryota; kingdom Viridiplantae; phylum Streptophyta; class Magnoliopsida; order Santalales; family Viscaceae; genus Viscum; species Viscum album. Next base: position 389,095,051 of record OY728153.1, on the reverse strand, counting down.
GTTTTTTCTAACCTATTTTACTCCATACTTATTACATGGATAATAGTTTGATGGTTTTTTATGATCATTTTTATTATGTTCATGTGATCATCCTCATGCATCTTTATAAATAGTACAACTAGATGATTCTGAGACTTATATTTTCCTATGATACTCACTCAAGATCATGTTTCTTATATCCTTAAACACCATGTAGGTTATTTAATAGAATTAAAAACCATAGTTACAGTGGAATCCCACTACTCTAGAATCAACGGAAACAATAGTTTTGGTAAAAAGTAATCTATTGAAGTTACGTTCTTATAATGAAGATACACAGCATTAGGGATTTTTTCCAATATTGTATTCTTTTCAATAGTATATTCTAGAACCATCATAATGTCCACTGTAGTTTTATTTTCTTATATTTTCAAGGAAGAATTACTTTCCAAAGATGAAAATATCAATGTTAGTGATTTTCTTTCCATCTATTCTAATTCTTCATTTTCTATCTACATTGGTTGAAAATCAGTGACTGGAACATCCTAGTGTTTTAGGATAAAAGGATCCTCTATGTAAATATTCCAAAATCTGGATTCGGTTACATTAAAATATCCAATGCACACCTTACCATCATCTAATGACATCCCATCTAAAGATAATTACCTCCCTCTAAAACCAAAATTATATCAGGGTAAGATTGATTAAATGAATCTATGTATCCGGAATCCTGGGATCTGATGCCACTTATTTGGAGTACAACTATAAACACTAATACATCTGATAAAAACATTTTAATAATGATCCTCATTTGACCATAACTCCAAACACAATATGATCTATACTATGAAACCAGATTCATTATAAGTTCCCTTCCCCTAAAAATGTGTACTGTAAATAAGTATATTTTTCACCCTACTCACCAAAAAATCCATTATTTTTACACATTATAAAACCATTACACATTCATGGAAACAAAAATAAATTTAATGTAAATACATTAAATTAAAATGATTATAATTATGATAGAACAAAATAGATTTAATGTTCTTTAGAAAATGTTTCTTATATGTATGGGAGAAACACTTATTACCATAGTACTTATTAGAAGTTCAAGAAATAAAATGAATATTACTATGAATAAGTAATATAAAAAGATATAAACCTTTATAAATTAGTTACATATTATGAATGATGTAACAACCAATTTTATAAAAAAATAATTTGGTCAAAAATTTAAACCACCTCTCCCAAAGTCACAGTTAAAAAAGCACGAATGCCTTGGATGGAGTAACAACCTTGTAACCCTTCAACCTTGCTAAACATACAATACTTCAAAACTTTATCATAACACAATGGGAATATGAAAAATTCTTATGGTTATAATTATCATATAGATATTATATTTCCTATTTCTTCACACCATGATATTCCACCTTCTATAATCTAATCTCTATTAAATGATGTTCCAATGAAAAAACATTAGTGAACAAAGATAGAATTCACTTAATTTTTTTATTATATTCATAACACTTGAATCCCTAATAAATTAAAATATTCCCCTATTTAGATAGATATCTTATATTGGTGTAATTTTTTTAACTAGGTAATATAGAATAAAACCCTCAAAAATGATTATTGTTATGTAAGATGGTCCTCTCAGAATAGTTAAATGTTATGTGGGGAAGAAAATATGTCATGAACTTTTATATCAATTGATAAGGGAATTATGATAAATAGTTTTCATTAATGTAAATAGTAATTTTAACCCAATATGAATGTATGAAAATTATTTTTTCAGAAACCTTACATTGGTTGTGGGTGTTATACACTCTCCATCCAATATAAACAAGGAGTAAGCTCTATTAATGTAATTCCCATGAATGGTATAATGTTATTTCCATTTTAGATCTAGTTATAGATGTTTCTTCCTAGGTATGATGGGGTTTCTTAGTGATAACACTAATTCTACTTGAATTAATGATTAGATTCAAACCAACTTAATGAATTATTTTATGAATCAATTTTGATAAAACTCTAGATTTTGAATTGTGTGTATCCTTTTCTCATTGAGTCATTCAAACTGGTATAACCCAATCTGAGACTAGTATATCTTTATAAAACTTACTATCGACTAAAATATTAAATAAAGGATATTGAACTTCATTGGGCATGACTACCCTTGTCTTGTATAGAAAAAAATGGGGTCCTCTATATAAAAATATAGGCTGTCATGGGATATGCCCATAGAGAAAAAAAGCATATCAAGCTATGATTTCTTGTATTTGAACCAATCTAACCTTGTAGGGGAGTCATGGTTCTAGATTCCAATCACACTCAACTAGAATTTATATCCCCTTCTATAGGGATCCACATGGTACATTGAGGGGCTAACACATGGTCTACATTGCTTTTTGTGGTGTTTTTCTCTATTATCTCACCAAATATATATTTTGGGAAAACAAATAGTATATATTTAGTATTTTCAACATAAATAAGTATGGAATAGTAGGTTAATACATTTGAGTCTTTTTTTGGTAATATAGGTACATTATGGTAGTATCCCCATTGGGATGATAAAGGGGATCATACATAATTATCTTAGTGTTCTCTAGGTTATTACTCCTATAGAGGTATATTGTGATTGGGTATGCTACCATGTATTCTATTTATCTAGATCTTTTATACTTCCCTGCATATTTAGGGTTTATATGCTCCAAATTAAAATTTTATTGGTACTCGTTTATCATCGATGAGGTGTGGGTCCCCCGCACACTATAGATAGGGTTCAATTATCCCTTAACTATGGCATCTTCAACTAAGGCATGGGTCCTATATCGGTATAATTTGTACTCTATAGGCTATGGATCCATCCATAAAGGCATGGATCATCGACTATAGTTCGTAATTGGTTACATTGGGTTATTAAATCTTTTAGTTTTCATACTTGGATTAGTATGGTGATTCCTCCAGAAGTTGGGATGAGGAAAGTGGAATTACACCTATATTCTAGGTTTTTCCCCTTATAGCATACCTCAATAGTTATGGTAGTAGGGATCATTACTCCCTTAACCAGAAAACTATAAATTTTCAATATGTGAGTTCCCCATGGATTTTTAGAATAATTAAAATTCTATCTATGGATATATAGGATGGTTTTTGGTACTCCCTTGGTTGATTTGTTTACTTCCATGAGGAACAAGTTCCTCTTAGTGGATTCTTATAGTGATGTGGAAGAATTTATAGAAAAAACAATTCAAGACTTGTGATTCCTCAATACCCCATAGAATTCCTCTAATATGTTATGTGTGGATGACTATAAAATCTATAAATTCTGGGATTAATAGTTCTATATGAATCCTTAGTTTCTCAGGTGGTTTAAAACTTCATGGTTTAGATTTGAGATGACCAAGAATTATCTGTGTCTTTAATACTTTTAGTGTTTAATCATATCTGGATTCATTTTTTTCCTCAATTAACTCTCACTATAATATATCAAGATTTTTCTAAATAGGTATTAAAAAAATATGAACATTAATTACATTACAGAAACACATGTGAGAGGATCATAAAGGTATAGTGTCATTGGAAGCATAGAAACATCTAAAATAGTTCATAGGCGAGCTACATTATCTCCCACTAATTTCTTCATAATAATAACCCTTATTAGAAAAATAATAAATAATAAATTTTGTCATAACCCTATGAAAATAAACATAAGAATTGGTGGACTCAAATTCTCTATAAGGGAAAAAAGGGAGATATTAAAAACATAACATGAGTAGAAGAGTATGATAACATGATCATAAAATTTGACACCCATACCCTATATATAATATTGGTTAATGGCACAAATATTAACGTTCATAAGGCATAAATTATAAGTTAAATATCCAATCCAAGCCATGATAGAATAAAAATGACATATGGAATGGAATTATGGAATAAACATGTGAATAGAAAATCATTTTATTAGTCATTAAAGGAATATTTCCAAGACTATCATTGTAGAATGGGTTCACACTATAAACCATCTTAATATTCAAGGTTCACTCCCCATACTATCATAGTGGAAAAATTACTTTAATAAACTAGGTTCACTATCCATTACAGTCTTATTTAACTCATTAGATATCAATATTTACCCAATTAACTGGAGGGAGTTATAGGTCCCACTAGTCATATAATTAAAATCATATATATGTGTTCCACAAGATCCTAAAACATTCATGATATCAATTATCATAAAAATAAATGATCTTAATAAACATCCATCTTAACATAAACTATGAAAAATAAATAGGTTTCATAATCAGTTCATTATTTTATCAAAGCATCACATGTAAAAATATAAGCAGATTTCCTCAGTATTTTGTCATGGTATAACCCATGGAATAGAAACATATTTTATAAGAATTTTATCATTGTATAAACCATGGAAGATAAATGAGTTTCATAAACATTTTTTCATCATAAACATAAGTTATTGAAAGAAATAATAAAGACATTATCATTGGATCATATCCTATATAAAGATTAATTAACATCAAAGGATGTCATATTAGATGGGAAATTATTTTGAAATAAAAACCACGTAGAATGTTTCTTGAGGAAAATATATTTTTTTTGAAAATGAAATTTTTTAAATAAAAATTTCATAAAATAATTTATAAATAATTTTCTTTGAAAATAGCCTTGATAAAATAAAAAATGATGGTTCACACCAAATAATGGCCAAAACTTTGGGAAATTGTTTACATGTCATACATGTTAAAATAACAAGTACTTTCACATTTTAAGTAAAAGACATGTGAGCCTTGTTTTGGGACACAATATAGATATTCATTTCAAAAAAATGTAAAATTTAATAAATGAGAAAAAATATATTTAATAAATAATTTTTTAATTTTAAAATCATTTTGGAAAATATTTTTAGAAAACATTGTTTTGAAGAAAAAGGTATTTCTCCGAAATAAATAAATCAAGATGTTTATTAAAAACATTATTGTAGCCTATTGAGTATGTAAATAGATGAAAATGAAGTAAAAATGTGTATTCTGATAAAATTACAAAGGGATTAGAAAAATCATGAGTTTATCTAGAGATGGATGATGAGATTTCATCATAATAATCATAATCATAAACAATCTCGATAATCAATGAGATTGTAACATAAAATCTCTAAGAATTTAGTATCATTCAAATAATAAATAAAATTAAATATTAACATAAAATAAAAAATTAAATATCATGAAAATAAGGATATTCATGATATTACAAGTTAATGGTGATATATATACACCTAATAAAATAATATATGTGCATCAAGAAGGAAAGTTTAGACCAAAATACCTTACCTAAAGTCTAGAATTTTTGGTACATGTGAAAACCTACTGTATATAAATATATGTTTATTATGAATATATTAAAGATATATAATTATGTATTTCATTACATATATTATTTACTTAGGAACATTCATTACCCATTTATTAACAATTCCATGTTAAGGTCGTGTTTCAAGCTATGACTGCTTTGTTTTGTCATGTTTATTTTCATTTATTATTTTTTGGTCCTCCTAAATTTATGATGGTTCAATAATATCCATAATGTTATCCATGATATAAATATCTTATATATTCAGTACATGTGTATTAATATTAATCCATAATTGTTTGAGATTGAAAATGAAATACAACATTCATGGGTTTAGTAGGTCGTATGTACAGCTGAATGATGCTTAAATTTATTCAAAGGATGAAGAGAAAGAAAGTTAAATAATATATTAACATTAAAAATAATTTATATGTAATATATATCACATATATTTACTAAATTTATATATTATTACCTTTTATGAAAAATTTAATTGAAAATGGGTTACATCGCTTCGTGAGGCGGTATTCTGCCGTACACACAAATTATGTTATTATTTCCCATTTGTGGGAAGAGGATATAGATGTAGTTAATGTAATTAATATAAAAAAATATTACTATATTTAGGTTACTTAATTTATTATATCATCTTAATTTAATAAGAATTGAATGAGGTGGTAGAAGAAATGAAATTAAAATGCTCGTTGAAGAACATTATCTCTTCTTTGGGAAACCTTTATAGATTTTCATAAATACCTTCATTGAATGTATTTATTATCAAAAAAATGGATTATAGAATGATATTAGGGAATAAAATAAGGGGGGTTTTAGTGATTTTATTAACTAAAGGATTTTTTATGTGTGAATAGGAGATGAGAGGGGAAGAACTTTTATAATTGATGTGAGATGAACACTTTTAATTTTTGAAAAGAGAAAGGTATAACCACATTTTTATCATGAGAAAAGACTCAAAAATAGACCAATATCAGTAATATAATAGATAAGGTCAAAATATGACCACATAATGGATGTTATAAATGTTTTTTTTTCATTTCTACCATGTATATTAATAGTTTAACCTGCTCATAATAAAATTTTTACTTTAACCCGGGTAAATAATTTTTACTATTCATTACGATCAAAAATTATGTTGAACATATTATATAATTTAAATTATTTTGATTCCAAATATTTATTTAACCTATTTAAATTTTATTAACATTAATGGGAAATTTTAATTTAATATTAAACTCACACTCATGATAAGAAAGCGGTTTTCCAAAGAGAAAATGATCATAATTTCAAAAAAATATTTAATATTAAAATTCTATATGAAAATGATTAAAATGACCTTAAATGGGCTAATATATATAATTTAACTAATTTTAGTTTTAACCCCATTTTAAAACAAAAATTAACCTTATAAATTCTTTAAATGAAAAAGGAATTTTTCAACAAAAACTAGTATTTTTCACTGTTAATCAAAAAAGTAATAATTTCAGAAATATCACGAAAAATTAACCATAGTTTAATTTTTATATTATGAATTCAAAATGTATATTTATTTTTCCAAACTCATTTTCTAGAAGTTTCAAAATTTTATTTATTATTGTTAACAAAATGAACATAAAAAATAAATTTTATAAAAAAATAGTATTTTTGAAAAATAAAATATGTTTCCCAAAATTATGTACTTTTTATCAATATGATTTATTTATGTAAAATCATTATACATAATATATAAAATTTGGTTAATTATATTCATTATTTCTTATTTTATTTCTAGATAATAATATTTGTGTTTAAATAATAATATTATTTATTTTTTGTAGTTTGTTAAAACTCGATGTTGCGTGTAACACAAGATATCAATGAAATTTTTTTTATTCAAAAATAAATAAATTCATAAAATATTAGGGTTTTAAATTATACCCCACATAAAATTATTTTTTCCCTCAATGTTCTATTACTTTGGTACAAACAATTGAGGTTTCTTATGCATCATTACATCCTATGGTCCCCATATAGCTTCATAAAACTAGGGGTTTCTCCATAAAACATTGACCATGTGTGTGGTATTATTTTGTATATATTTCTCTATATGATCTAGAATCACTAAATTTAATCATAATAATGATGATGATTTATCTGTATGATATCTAAGTTCATTACATGTGAAGGTTCAGTTATGTACTTCCTCTGGGGAGATACCTGAAACAAATCATGGAATCGAGGGAGGTTTGGTGGAAGTGTAAAATGATAGGATACCATACCAATATGATAAATAATTTAAAATGGACCATTATACATAGGGTTTATTTTACCTTTCTTCCATTATATCATAACCTTTTTCACTGGATAAATTCTTATAGGTATCTTATCACTACCTTCAAATTCTAGATCACACCAGTGATTAACATCATAACATTTATATCGATATTATTACACCCATATGTTTTTTAATATATCTAACCTTATATTCCATTTATTAAAGTATCTTAGGTCCCAATATATTTCTTTCTATAACTTCATTCCAAAACTTTTGAGATATACACTCTTTTATGTAGAGGGCTTCATAAGGATCCATTTGAATACTCGAGTAAAAGATATTTTTGTATGAAAACTTTAAACTAGAGGATGGTGTTTATCCCAATCACATTTAAAATCCATATAAAATTATATTAATCTACCCTATATGGTTTCAATTGTTCTATAATATTATCCATATATCTAAGGATGATACGCATTACTAAAAATAAAATATGTTTTAAGAGGTTATTGAAGAGTTCTCCAAAACGTAGAGGTAAACCTCAGATCCTAATCATATATAATTGAATTTAGTACTCCATAAAATATTACCAATTACTAAATGTATATACTAGAAATATGATCCATAGAAAAATATTCTCTCATCATAATGAATTGTGTTGAATTTGATTGATGATTGACTGCAACCCATATAGTATTATAGCATTCACACATTTTGGAGAGCCTGATGAAAAAATATAGGGTGATTTTTTCAAATTTCTATTCTGGTCCAGAAAATGGATCTAACATCCCCTTAGACTTGTGTATCTCATAAAAAACTTACTGACATAACAATCACTGAGATACAAACTCTATGATATCTTTATTAATTCTATACCACCAAAAATAATCTTTCAAATATATATACATCTTCATGTTTTGAGGATAAATAGAGGATGAAGAACTATGAGATTCCTCAAAAACCTCATTCAAATATGGTTTGTAAAGAACACATAAACGGTTCATTAACCTTATCATTCTTTCATGATAAATGTTAAACTTATTAATATTTATAACTTATTTTACAGCTCTACGTCATTCTTCTATACATCTTTAAACATAACTTTTATAGATGGTTGAAAATTCAATTAATCAAGATAATATGTATCCCCTTACATTAGGATTTTAAATTATATCATTTAAAAATAAAAATATATTGGATATTAGAGGACTCTCATCATGTATAAGATAGAATGATCATTTTCTCTCAAATCATTGGCTACATTTTTTGCTTTACCAGGGTGGTAATTTGTTGATAATTCATAATATTTAATCATTTATAACCATCTTCTATGGTTCATATTAAAATCCTTCTACATGAATATATAATTTAAAATTTAATCAGTATATACATAATTATTATCTCTATAAAGATAATTCTTCCTTATCGTTAATGCAATAAATAAACATAGCTAACTCTAAATAATGGGTTGGGTAATTCTTCTCATGAATGCTCAATTTTTTGTGAGGGATAATCTATAACCATATCATTATCCATGAGAACACATACCAATATCTTCTTGAATGCATTATTGTATATTATAAACCCTTATTCAATACATGGTAATTTTAGAATAGGTGAGATAAATATTATTCTTTTCAGTTCCTTGAATTTTTCATCACACTCATCTATATAGAGGTACTTGGATCCCTTCTAAATTAAATTTGTGAGTAGATTATATATTCATGATAAATTATCAAAATCACCAATAATATCCAAAAAACCATGAAAAAATCCAATATTAGTCATCCTAATTATTCTAGGCCAATGTTCAATAGCCTCTGCCTTTGATGGATTCACGGATATAACCTCTCTTGAGATTATATAACCCATAAATGAAATTTTTTTCTAAAAAAATCACACTTTGTAAATTTATCATACAACATATCTTTTCTTAGGTTCTTCTGTAAAATCCTCAATTAATATTAATTATCTTCCATTCACCATGAATATATAATAATATAAATTGTAAATACTACCACAAATTGATCAAAGTAATATCTAAAGTCTCTATACATTAAATCGGGGAATATAATTGGGGGATTATTAAGATCAAATGGAATAAATATATATTCATGGTTTCAATACCATTTATGTAATTTTTTCTTGGGTATATCATCCTTCTTGACCCTTAATTGATGAAATACATAACAAATTTCAATCTTATAAAATTATTGAGCTCTACGTAGTTGATCAAACAAGTCATCAATACAGTGTAGATTATACTTGTCCTTGATTGTGATCTTGTTTAACTCCTGATAATAAATGAGAAGTCATGCAGATCATTCTTTATATTTGACAAAGATAATGGGTTCACCCCATGTTAACGCACTTGGATGAATAATTCTATTTTCAATATTCTATTATATTTTCTTCATCAATTCTTTCTCTTCAATTGAGACCATTCAATACGGAGTCTTTGAAATGGGCATGGCCCCAGGTATGAGTTATGTTGAGATATCAACTTCACATTCTATTTTAGGGATAGAAAAAGCTTCTAGAAATACATCAATAAACTCCCACACAATAGGCAAACCATCGATGTTGAATTTCTCCCCAACCAAATTAGATAACAACCCATTTTGGTAGGAATCAAAACCCATACAATGGATGTGATTTTCATCGGATGTTCATAATTATCATTTCCATGATAAAAAATCGTATGTTGGTTTTCAATATCAAACATGAATTACCATAATCGAAAACTAATTTTGTTTTTATATAAATAAATATAATCCATTCTAAGATAACATAAAATTAAATAAGAGGAAGAATGAAATGATTTAGAGGAAGCACATTCCCCAAAATGTAAACTAGAGAGGAATCATATACTTGAGATGCACTCATCATACCATTAGGGGTAGTCAATACTAATTCTATATCTAATAATTTGGGTATCATAAATATTCCCTTATAAGATTCATTATATACTAATGAATTAGGACATACAAAATCAAATAATACATTAATATTTATATATGGGATGATAAGTTTACATTTCTCCACATCATTATAGCACCCCTAATCAAAAATAATAATCACATGATATTTCACCTTTTCCACTAGCATAAGAGGTTGGTGACATCGATCATCATCATTATCGTTAACTTTAAAGAGATAGTTACCATAGTTCCCACACTTTGAGCATAAGGGGAATATCATCTTCTTCTATCCATGTTTTTCATATTTTTCTTTTAATTACATCTATATCATCTTATAAATCCATGATATTGATACATAACTCTAACCTTTATTTCAACTTTTATATCACATAAAAAATATATTCATAGCTATTAATATATCATGTGGCTAACTCCATTTTAAATACTTGTTTTTAATCCATAGAAGCAATGACCAATCTTAATTTCAGTCTGGATGATAATACCAGAAGCATACCTCCCAATTCTTTTAAAAGATTCCCCATAAGTACCAACAGATTCATCATGCATTTTCTTTAGCTCAAGGAACTTGTTCTCAATCCATGAATGAAGAATATGAGGAATTTAATTGTTGAAAAATAATTTATTGGACTCATACCAATACATTTAGTCAATTTTATTCAATTGTCCCATATTATTGATAAGATTCCACCACTGGTTTTCTTCCCCTTCTAAATGGTAGACATCCAAAAATAATTTTTTTCATTGTGCATTGGAGGGAGAAAAATATCTTTTTAGTGGCGCTTATACATTGATAAAAAACAAGTGGATTATAATAACCAGTAAAATAGGGTGGGAATTACTTCAAGAAGAACTCAACATAATGTTTTTAATACCTTTTATCATTTGGATTTCAAGAATTATTCATATCTTATGATAGTTTTGTGATAATAAAAATGGGATTTTTTGTTATATATTTTATAGAATTTGGTTTCTCAAGAGTAAACTAATTTTATTGTCCATCTCATTTGGAATTAATATTATTTATTTGGGTTACATTCATTATATAAAACTAAAAAACATAGTGTGTGAAACACTAATCCTAGTTGAAAACAACATAGTCCTGAAAAATACATTACAATATCCAAATAAAGATAACTTATTTTAAATCTATGAAACCTTAGGATTAACCATGGTCATCCATTATCTTCATCTATTCAAATAATTTTTTTTTAAAATAAGTTGTTATTTAACCAAATAATATACCCCTGGAATGTCAAACTAGGTGTGTAGTAAGGCCCATTATCATGATCTAGGAAATGCTCAAGTCAAGGTTGATGTTCCTTTTTCAGAGTCATTACCCCAAAATATATCTTTTCTAGAACCACGTCAACATATAATATCTAGAAGGGGATGAATTTCTAGGTAAACCACATAATCGTTTCCTTACCAAAACATTAGGATGTTACTCTATACATTAGCTTATCATAAGAATTATTAGAAAAGTTTTATCACTATAATCTACAATGGTTAATTAAAACTATCCTATGATACAAATTATAATGACCTAGGATTTTCATACATAGATATTACATAATTTTATTTATGAAGAATAATTACATTACACAAACACACACCTGAGGACAATAAATTTATAGTGCCTTTGAAAACTAGAAATAATAATCAACTCATTCATAGTTGAACCACGTCGTCTCCTAATATGTTCTTCATAACCAGAAATCTTCTAAAAAATAATAATAATACATTTCTTCAAAACCTAGGGAAAATAAATATAAAAAAGGGTGATCTAAAATTCTCTGTAAGGGTAAAAAAGTGAGATATGTAAACATAAAATGAGAAGAATGGAATAAAACATGAGAAAAAAAATTGTAAACCATACCATGCATAGGAAAGATAAAAATAATAGGTCATAGAATAAAGAATTTTTATTCATAAGACATGAATCATAATGGAATCAATTAACAAGAGCCATGAGATAATAACAATGGAATAAGAAATAGAATTGTGGAATACACATAATCATATAATATAATTTCTTTATTAGTTTAATGTTCATATCTAATACTATCATAGTGGAATGAGTTTAATCCCTAAACTATCTTAGTATTAATTGTTCAATCCTAAGACTATCATAGTGGAGAGAGTCCCTTACTGAATTGGGTTCTCCCTCTATTCGATTACAATTTATCTCATGGGATATAAATATTTATAGAATTAATTAGAGGGAGATATAGGTCCCGCATGTAACATAATTAAAATAATACTTTATGTTATATATGATCATAAAACATAAATCATATTAGAATCGATTATAAGAAATGGGTTTCATAAACATTAATCATAACATAAATTTTAAAAAGAAAAAAGTTACATAATAATTTCATCATTTTATAAAATCATAACCCATGGTAAACAATGTGGATTTCATAATAATTTTATCATGGTATAACATACAGAATAGAAAAGGTTTTCATAAGAATTTTATCATGGTGAAACCTGTGGAATATAAATGTGTTTCATAAAAACATTCCATCATAAAAATTATCCATTTACATAAAAAATAAATTTGATATCACAAGATCATATCCACATTGAATATTATATACCATAAAATGATGTTATCTTAGATAGAATTTCATATTGAAAGAAAATTAACTTTGAATGTTTCTTTAGAAAAATATAATTTCATAAAAATCAACTTTTCTAATATTTAAAATTCATAAAATATTCTGGAAATCAAATAATTTGAAAATAACATTGAAAATTTATAAATTAATATTCAAATAAAATAATGTTCAAGATGTCTAGAAATTATTTTCATGTCTTACATGTTAGAATAAGTATCCCTTTTGTAATTTTATTAAAATCCAATTATGCCATGTTTTAGAAAAAATAAATGGAGATTAATTTTAAATAATTTTGTAAAAAGAAAAAAACTGGTAAATTTTTTTTTAATAAATCATTTATATAATGTTAAAATAAATTTAAAAACATTTTTAGAATATATGGTTTTTGAAGAAAAAAATGTTTTCAAAAGAATAGATAAATAAAGATGATTTTTCTTAAATACATTATTTTTGTCACTTTAGTACATAAAGTGAGTAAAAATAAGTGGAAAATTTATTCGTATAAAATATAAATATTATAATAAATTTCACATGTTTCACAAGATTTGGATCAAAAGATTCCATCATCGAAATCATACTAATAAAAAATCCCGAAAGTCGATGAGATTGTGACATAAAATCATTACCACATTGGTATATTTTGAACATAAGAACCATTAAAAATTGAAATAAAATGAAATATTGAATATAATGAAAATAATTATATTCATGATATAACTTGTAAAAGGACTATATATACACCTCAGAAAATAATATAGCAACATAACATAACATATGTCATAAAGAAGTAAAATTGAGTCAAAAATCTCATAACTTAAGCAACAAATTACTTTGTTCATATTAAAACCTCCTAAATAATAAATATAATATTATTATAAATATATTATAGAATCATAATTATATATATCATACCAAATATGATTTTATTATGACCTTTTATTCCCAATTTATAAATAATTCATTATTAAAATCATGTTTTGGGAAATAATTTCTTTATTTCTTCCTGTATGTTTTTTTTGTCGTATTAGTATTAAAATATTTTATTATCTATATAATTTAAACTATGTTATAAATATCATATATATTCATTATATATTTATTTATAGTAATCAATTAATTTTAAAGATAGAAAATGAAATATATCAGTCATGGAGACGGTAGGTCATATGTACGCATGAACATTGTTTTTATTTCCTTGATTGATGAAGAAAAATAAAATTGAATAATATATTTCCAAATAATAATAATATATATAATATATATCACATATATTAATTAAATATATCCCTTATTACCATACATTTTAATTGTAAATGAAAAACGGATCACATCGCTTTGTGAGGAGGTAGTCCTCCATACATACAAATAATGTTATCATATTCTCCAGGAAAAGGGAAGTAAAAATGTTATATAAGATAATATTTTTACATAAGAATAGATATGTTACAAATATATTATATATATGTATATCCATCATCATACCCAGCTCTGAGAGGTGTTAATGGAAAACATTTCACATCAGTTCGTGAGGCGATAGTTCACCATACACACAAGCCACATTATCATTTCCCATTTGAAGTAAGAGGTAAAGTATATAGGTCATGAACACAACATCAAAAGAATTTTTTATATGTAAGATACTATGCTTATTATATTAGAATATTTTAATAATAATTGAAGGATGTGGAGGAATAAATAACATAAAAATGCTCATTGAAGAAGGTTACCTGTTCTTCAGGTAACATCCTTGGTTTTTCACCAAAAACCTTCATAGGATGGATTAATGATCACAATATTCATTATAGGATTATAGGATGGAATTAAGAAATTTATTTGGGTAGGTATTATCTTAAACAAATTTGTTTATCTATGAAGAGGATAGGAGAGTAGGTGTCCTTTCATAAGTGTGCTGAGTGGAAAACTTGTAATTTTTTTAATGGAAAATGTGTAAAAACGTTTTTATCATTACAAAAGTCTCCATATTGTAGTATTATATGTAAAATAAGATATAAGGTCATCATATTTACATAAAATGGGGTTTGTACATGTTTTGGGTCATTTTAAACCTTGCCCTTTATTTTAACCGCCTTGGTAAACCCATTTAAACATTAGTCGTGGAAAATAATATTTATAGTTATTAAAATTATTTATGTTAAAAAAATAAGTTAAGGTTATTATATTATATATATTATTCTAATTTAGAATATGGAAACTGTTTTTCTATGTTACATTATGAGAAGTTCTAAAATTTAATTTAAAATTAAACCTACAGTTGGGACTGGAAATTTGTTTTTCAAAGATAAAATTTTTAAATGTTTAAAACAATTATATCAAAATTGAATATAAAAATAATTAAGATGAACTAAATTAGATTAATAGATATATAATTGAACTGATGTTACTTTTAATACAATTTTAAATCATAAAAGGACCTTATAAATTTTTTTTATTCATTTTAATATTCATATATATTTTCTAGTTTTTTTATTTATTAGATATAATTATTTTTTACAGGTAAATATAGACTAAGGCCCCACATATTGTGATATTATTCCTAGTAAGTTTTAGTCACTAGATCTTTCCCTATTGGAGGTGGGATTGGGGTAGAAAACATGTCTTAATTATAACATGGGTGGGACCCTAATGGGTTGGTTGGAGTTAGAGTGGTATCAGAATGGAATTTTTCATAGTGATAGAGTATGGAGTTCAGTTTCATGTGAGGATGGAAGGTATTTTTGCTAAAAATTGATAAATCATATCTATATTGAATTTTATGCTAGGGAACCCATTGACTTTGTAGTGGTGAAAATAAGATATTTTCATACATTTTATCCTGAGTTTTAGTTATTTTAAAACCTCTATTTGGCGTAGAACCTATGTTTCTATCAAGATTTGTAGGTGAAGGAATAATATACAATCTAATTGATAAATGGGTTAATTATTGAGATTTAGTTATTTTATTTATCTTTGGTAATCAGTAGAATAAATCATACACTTATTCTATTATTTTTTATGATTATTTTGGGTGTATAGATGATATTTCAAAGAAATCCAAGGAGTTCTATGTTCAATTGAAAATTCTAGGGTTGCTGTTTGTGAGTGACCATATATGAAAATTTAAAAATTCTAAAGTGGCCAAATATTGAAATCTATCATATAGTGACTCGAATGTCAAATGATAAATCCATGAATCAACTAAAATAATAGATTTATTCACCACAAATGGAAATTCTACAATGTACTCAGGGAATTAAAAGAAGAAATATGGATGGCCAGAAGGAATCAAGATTCCTCATTATGAAATTACTAGATTCTCCATGATGATCCAACATTCTATGTAAATTTCAACAATGTGAATATCCACTGTATGATGAATCTTAAATAAACCACACAACCATCCAAGCTTCCTTACTTAAGGAAACTAAGAAACCATGCCTACTATGATGTGAATTCATGAACAAATAAGAAAAAAACATTAAACCTATTATGCAGTCACTTATTTTCATTATAGTCACTCAAACCCATGATTTCTCTATGACTATTCACCTCACGGTTAATCCATTAATTTTATAAAAAATTAATTTTAGGATTGGGAAAATGTTACATATATGCTATAATAAATTCACTTAGACATCAAAATGATACTCTAGGATTACATATTAATAATCATACCACAAATTAAATGATTAAATGTGAAAAAAAAACCATGAATAATATATTAATATACACCAATGAAGTAAATATTGAATATATTGATCCTAGGGTATTTAAAATTGTGATGATGAAGAAAGCCATGATGAAGAAATATTCATTGAAAAAGGAAATAAATGAAGATTTTCAAAAGGTGAAGATCATGTAGGATTGAATAGCCAATAAAGAAGGATATTTACCACTATAGAGGATGGAACTAATTCCAGTTAATAAATTTAATCTTAACACTATGATTGGTTGATTTGTTTACCCCTTCCCAAGGATGTTTTTCAAAATTAACTCAAGTTTTACTTCCTTCCATATTGATTTAATTTTTTTATTTCCGGTATTAATTTATATAATTCCATTCTATTATTCTTTATTCTTGATTACCCTTAATTTGGAGGGTTAAATTCTAAATGATAAAGTAAGGGAAAGGTAAACCTATCTATGATTATTTAGTTTGTATTATTTATAGGAAAAACCCTTTATTTCATCCATTAAAATGGTTTCAATATTTAAATATTTATTTTTATTTTCAACCCTGGTTATGGTCAGTTTTATATGTTGTTATCAATTATTTCCTTGTTTGATGATCAATTATCTTCCTCTACCTAATCTTGGTTTATACATGATATAATATGCTATATTTTAGTGGTGAAGTAATTGAAAATCATTGACACATGTTATAGTTCTTGTGGGAACCCTTTGATGTTTAGGGAAAATAAGACTCGATTAGTAATATTCAAAGTCAGTCGATAGGATCTGTTGTGATCTATTAACACACTGGAAGGAGGGTAGACTGACATTATATATCAGTTAGGTATATTCTCACTATCATTATCTATTCAGGTGATATAGAGGAAGATATTGTGAAATATGTCTCCCACTAGCATTGTAGAAGAAGAATGTAAAATTTAGGAGCTAGGATAACATTTTATTAGTTTAATTCATCCCTAAAAGGATCACAATTTAATCAATTATTTTCAAACCCATACACTTAATATATTTAATTATTTTTAAAATTAAAACCTAATGTAAAAAAATAATTTTTTCAAAATAATTAAAAAATCACCACTACTTTTTGTGTGCACTCATCTCTATGATACTACATAGTTTCAAAATATAACTAGATTTAACATTGGTAAGAATCTATTTTTCAGACCTCTATAATAAGGAATTATTCAAACATAAATCTATTTCTAGGGAGGTAGTTTCATAAAAAACTAATCCTAACCTCACATGATGTGAATATAAAATCAAACACTAATTTATTTTAATCCTAATATCTAATAAAATTTGAATAGATTATGAAACAAAAATTCAAAATCAATCATTGAGGAATAATTTCTTAAAAACTTAATTGAAACCACCATTGTTCACTCTATACTTTATGAAATAGATGGTAATCCCCACAAAACACTATGATATCTATGTGCACCTCATGTTTATAACCAATATAATAAAAAATTTGTGCCTAAAATGAAAAATGAATTTAAATTTAAAATTTTCCCATTCTAAGATTTTCCCAAGTTCTATGGCCTTACTAAATAATAATCTAATAGGTATATTATGTATTCCCTCATTATTATTCAAATTTGAAACCCCTTGGAGTGGTTGAATAACAAGTGAAGTGGGGATTATTTTACTTCTCATTTGATGGATATGAAAAATAATAATTTTAAAACCTAAAACTAGGTGATATACATGATTGGGATTACCATAAAAGATGCTTCATACAAATATTCTTCCCCACCTACAAGTGCATAATAACTGGGAAGGAAATTTATGTCATCAGATAGCTAACTGGATAGATTCTCTATGAGTAATCAGAGAATTTTATGAAGAATTATAAAGAATTGTAAACTAGGAAATATTATAGAACATTTTAATTGTGTTTTTATATAAAGTCCTACTTTATAATTATAGAAACCACATGGATGAATCATCAAGAGGATCCCTAATATAAAAATATCTAGATGATTCCAAAAGGCGAATTGAGATGACTTCTCTGAAATCATAACAATTTGGGAAAAGAGGTACTCACATAAGAGAGTTTCATTAGGTAATAGCATTTGATTTGTCACCTATTCTTGAAACTAAATTTGAAGAGATTACATTTTGGGTTAGATATATTTCTTTGAAAATAATCAATGATCAATAATCACAAACTAAGGTATGTGCTTTATGATTATCATCAATTCATTTCACTAAACAGTGTGATAAAGTATAGGGGATGGAATGTTGTGTAGTGTCCGTTCAGCTATGTAAATTCCAAAAAAACATGGGATGGATAGAATCTAACCAAGACCGTAATAGATTTCATAATCAAAGGAACCAATATAGACCCACTATCAAAATATTTACTCAAACCAGCCCCCTTATCAAGTTTTCTAGTACACAAAACCATTCCATAAAATCATTATACTTTTTTTATCCAACCCTAATAACCACATCCTTTCAATTAGATGATCCCATTTGAATATACATTTACTAGTTCACAAACTATAATGCAACGACAAAATGGATCTAATATTGAGGAGATAAAGAGTATATTTGATAAGTTGACAAACATAGTGGAAATCCTTGTTAAGATACTCACTAAAAAATAGTAAATACCTACCAAAATAGTTTATAACCCTATGAAAACTATTAATATGATCATATTTAAAAGTTTAAAATAGATCCCACCATCGATTATACCAGAACATAAACCAAGTCGGCCCGATCGATGGGAGAATGAATCTCTAAATTCTGAGAAATTAAGAAAATTATTAAAAAATAATCCACATGAAGAAGAAAATAAAGATTTAGGGGATAATAATGAACCATAAAAGGTGTGAATAGAAAAACTACTAAAAATAAATCAATGAGTGAATAAATAATTACCCTAACTATTCCTATCAATAATGATATAGCCAAAGAAGATTAAAGAGGATTCACTTTAAAAATAAATTCTGGGAACTTTCTAGAAAGTGGACATTAATATCCCTATTCTTGAATCACATAAGAAGATTCAAAGTTATGATATTTTCATTAAGGATAATTTTATCATATATAGGAGTCTTCAAGAAAATTAGGGGATCATCTTAGGAATAAGTTTATCTGCCATTATCACACCTAGTTTCCAACTAAATTTAAAGATTTATGGATATATTTTATTCCATATACCTTTGGTTCCTTGACTTTATCTGATGAATTGTGTGATAATGGTGCTTTAATAAATTTTATGAATCTATATGTATTTATATGTTTATATATTGGAAATTTTAATCCCAAATGAGTGGTGCTATAACATGAAAAATGATTGACTTTTTTTCTCACAGGGGAATTCAAAGAGGTACTTGTAAAATTCTATGATATGTTATTCCCAACTAATCTTTTATATACTCAACATGGAATAGGACATACCAGTAGGATTCTCTCCCATCACTATAGGGATTCATTTATTGAAGATGACTAAGATCAAAATAAATTTCCATTATGAAACACTCGCCATAGAGTTCGGAGAAAACACTAAACACTTCAATAGTTTTCACTCCATGAGGCACCCTTTGGATAACCAGTCACTTTTTACAATCTCCAATATTGAAGAGGATAAACCCATGAATATTTAGGTATATTGTACTTGTTTTCTTGACAGTACTTTTTTTAGTAAAATTTATATAAACAATGAAGCTTTCTAAAATTATAGAAAATCAATTTTCAATGTTAATGTATAGGTATCTTCTAAAAATTTTAATTAATATAATGATTTATTTCATGAATAAAAATATTAAATTATTTTTGTGTGATGGAACTTAATTCTTTAGGAATGACAAATCTTAAATTAATTTCATCTCTAGACCAACCCCTGAATATATAAAAAGAACCACTTCCATCAAAATTAAAATATGAATATCTTATTAAGGGATAAAATTTAACACATATAATTACTAAATATATATATCTTGAAACTAGTAAAAAACAGATTTTACATTTCATAAGAAATTTATAAGAAATAAGATAATTCTAGGGTGTCATCCTTGGAATAGCCCCAAAATTATCTAAAAATAATATTTTTCTATAGTAAGATATTAAACCTATTAGGAATCCCAAAAATAGAAAAAATCACACAGAGGAATAGGTGTTAATGATGAAAGTGAAGAATCTCTTAAATAATGGATCATATATCACATTTCATACTCCCAATAGGTCAGGACCATCTATGCAGTTCCCATGAAAACTGGCCTAAAAATTATATGGAATGAAAAGAATGAATTGATACCTATAAGAATTTTGAACAACTGCATATTATATATAGACTATAAAAAATGAAACCAGGTCACCCAAAAATATCACTTACCCATTACATTCATTAACCAGATGCTCAAGAGATTGGTACGGAGGATTAATTATTTCTTTTTAGATGGATTTCAAGGTTAATTCCAATTTCCTATTGCTTCTTTGGAACCAATGGAAACCACCTTTACATTATACTTTAAAACCTTTACTTGTATGGGGATTCTATTTTGACTATGTATTGGTCTAGGTACTTTTCAATGGTCCATGGTAAGTATACTTTATAATTATATTATGGATTTATTAGACGTATTCTTATATTATTTCATAGTTTTTTTACCTCTTTTGACTATTGATGGAGAAATATTGAAATGGTCTTGGAAACATTAGTTGAAAAAAAATCTTGTTTTGAATTTTTAAAAGTTTAATTTCATGGTTAAGAGAAAAATGTTCCTTGGGAATATCATTTCACATTAACAAATTGAGGTGGATAAATCAGAAATTGAAGTGGAACATTCCTTTACATACCCCACTTGTATAAAACATGTTGGTTATTTTTTAGGATATGTTAGATTCTATAGATGGTTCATTAAGGGTTTTAGTAAAATTTCACTCCTTCAATCTAGATTAGTTTTAAAATATTATTAACTTTATTTCAATGAGTAGTGTGGGGAAGCATTTTATTTTTTTAAGTAGAGATTGATATCCTTATTGTGATACTGATACTAAATTGGGAAAAACCATTCAAGCCACATTGTGATACTTCTAGTCAATTAGTTGGAGAAGTCCTTCCTTAGAATATTAAAGGCATCCTACAAGACATTTCTTATGCTTCAAAACCTTTATATGCTTCCGAATTCAACTACACAACCATAAAAAGGATCTTTTTTTTATTGGACATATTCTGTTGAAATTTTATATGAAGTAATTATTTTATGTTTTTGACTAAGAATTCGTTATAAATTTTATGAAAAAATAAAATACCAAGCCTATTATTCTAAGAAGGATGATACTCTTATAGATGTTAAAATTATAAATGATATAAAAAGGGATATTAGAACAAGGTGGTTGATCACTTGAGTAGAAATTAAAACATGGATAAACTGGAGATCCCAACCCAAACACCAATACCATACCTCATTCCAATAGAGTATATCAACATAGTTAAGGTGATGTGTCATATTATGTAGAAAAATTAAATTATTTGGTAACATCTCAAACCCCAACTGACTAAAATCCTGACCAAATATAAAAACTATAATATAAATATAGATATAAAATTTGGAAATATCCATTACACTAGAAAATTTTCAATGATCAAATAATAAGAAAATTATTTCATTAAAGTTAAAGTGAATCTATATTTGAGTTTGGTCACACATTAACTTTTAGAATCCACTTTAGATCTTAAAGGAAATATGGAAAATTATTACAATATGGAATTTATTATCCCAATTTTTTTAAATATTCAGATTAGTTTTTTAAAAAATATGAAAATGATAGTTATCTAGAAAAATTTCAAAAAATAAATGAAAGGACTTAAGGACCAATTTGATTTTGTGAAATTTGTTGTTTAAGGATCATAGATTTTATGTGAAATTTCCAAATTTTGTTTTTAGATTATTATATCCTCCTATTAATGGATTATAAATTAAAATAAGTTAGATAAAAAACCCAAAAAACTAATGATGTTGATTTTGAGATTGATTTCTGTTAGAGATAACATATTTTGTATGGTAGGGGTTCATAGAACCATCATCAGTGATTAAGGGAATAACATTTTAAATATAAGAATAGTGGTCATTATAAGAAAATATGAGGTCTATCCTAAAACTTAAACACTATATAATAGTTGAAACAATATATAAGATTAAAAATCCAATTTGGAAATCAAAGGAATTTGGTAGAATAATATCCAACCAAAATGTAATCCTTGGATTCAATGGTTAGAATACACATTATGGTCTAACAAGAATGCCTAAAAAACCCCACATGAATGATCCACTACTAATTAATTTATGGTAATTCTACAATTTAACTATATAATTAGAATATAAATCCTATTGAAAAGTGAGAGAGATAAGTATAGACCATTACAATGATAGAAAAGAGAGCATGTTAGAACTGTATGATCTGTAGGAAATTAAAAGAGAAGATTTAAAAAAATAAATAATTTATGATGGGGAAACAAGGGTGATTCGTGAAAATATGATTCAACTGATATCCTTCCACCATGATGATAAAGTGAAATTATACAAATTAGTATTCAATATATTTCCATGTAAACATCATTCCAAATGGGATGGTTCTTTTATAATTAATCATTTACATCCTTATAGTGTTTGATAGAGCACTGTCGTGGGCGCCCTCAAATGATTAGTGTGATTTGGGGTACTTAGGTGTAGCAGAGTGGCTGACCAAGGTCGTCTCTCAAAGGAGGAAGTGAATTTAACAACTTATTAGAGGTATTCTAAAAATAAAATAAAATAAAATACAATAAAAACACTACTTTAAAGGATTGTGTTTTTTTATAGTTTATGAATCTAGAAGAAGTTTGCTGGAAGAAGATTGTATATTTTTTTGTTTTTAGTTTTGAAATGAATTTCGATTAAAATGACACAACAAGAAGATGTTTTTTTTAGAAATCTATTTAAAAGGCGTAATCGATCTAACTCTACCACTTAAATTTATTATTAATCATTATCATGTAAATTAACATTCACTTAATTATTATCCCTTAATTTTTTAAATCCTGAACCCTACTAGAATTAACTTTACCACGAAGATGATGTGAATTTAACCCTAGGCTAACTTCGGAACATGCAATCGCAGCACCCTGCTTTGATTGATGTTCTAAGATTAGCTTATGGTCAGTGGTAAATTAAGGCTCATATCAATTCTGTAAATGAGGATGAATTGTGTTTAGGAATTATATTTTAACTCTACAAATTTATCTCATGTGGTCGTGTATTACCGATTAAGATCGCACTCTCACAATTTAAACAAAATCCCGACCTCGCGTGTTTTTGTGTTAATTGTTCAATTGCTTGCTTAGTTTCTTAAAATTTGAAAACAGAATTCATGGATCATATTAAATGAATTACAGTATCTCAATGATTCAAAATAATTAAATAAAGAGGGTAGAATATAGATCGATTACTAAAATACTACTCTTCCATGGGTGGCATAATCATCGTAGAAGCGTTTTTCATGTGCAATGGTTTATAATGGGTATAACACAATAACGCTTCTACTCAAGAATTCCATCCCAAAGAGGAAGATTAATAGAAGAATAAATTTAAACAAAACATAATAAAAGAGAAGAAATAAAAGAAGAACAAAGAAGTTTATTACACAAATTAAAACATTACAAAAAGAAGAAGAGAAGGAGGCTTTGATGAGGGGATCCTTGCTTCAAGAGCTACCCCTCTTACAATGGTTGGAGAATTTGGTTGAAACAAATTCTCCTCTGACTCAAATCTCCCAATGCACGTCCCAACCCCTCCAAATGATAAAAACTCCAATTTATATAGGGGAGGGGAGGAGAGGTTACAAGTGGTTTCAAGTGTGAATGTGGAAATTCATCCAAATATTTTAGTGCAAATGGAACCGCCCATTTTACCACACAAAAGTGTTAATTGGCCCGCCTTCTATAAGGATAAAATGTGCGGATATGGTTCCTCTATCTCCTCTCCAAATTTGGGTTCAATACAAGCCCATATGTAGGAGTTATGGTCGTAATACAGAATCTTATCCATTCTGGCGAGTCCAGCCCAGCTTTGACTTTATGGCCCAATTACGCCATTAAAATGCATTATTTTGATCTAGTGTCATGAATAAAAGTTGTAGATAATTAAGTTAGGAACACTTTTACAAAATTTAAAATTCAAATAATAAATATAAATGTATTTATCTTCGAAATACTACAGTGAACTATAAAGGGTAAAACTGGAATTTTCATCAAATATTCAAATGAATGATCTAATCCCAAATATTTTATAAATAAACATATTTAACACAATGTGAGGAAATTATATCATTTATTATCAATAAAATATTCAATAAATAGTGTTTTATCAGTGTTGTTCTAATTTTTAAATATAAAGAAGAATCCACATTCACTATTAATGGGAATAGTCTAATGAAGTACCATGGGAACCTATGTAACACCCCAAGCTTCCATTGTATGCTTCCATTTGAATAATGCAATATCTTGTGATGTACGCATCTCCGGGTTCTAGCACACCATGACTAATCAAACTAGCTGTTTAGAAAGTAGTTATGAATAGTAATACCCAGTTTTTAAAATTTAATAAATTTTATTTTTCAGAATGTACTTCATTTTTTTATTTTTAATGTCAAAATTATCTTTGGGTGAAGTTTTTTTACTTTTCTGATAACTTTCATATTTTGCTGAATAGTGAAAAATATTAAATTTTAATTAAAAATAACTTTGTTTAATCAAAATAATTTATAGTGTTAAATTATACATTTGAGTGGTTTGAAAAGTACAATTAGATTATATTTTTATAATTTAATTTAATTTTGTTCATTGGGTGTAATTTCACATTTAAATTTCACATAAACACATGTCAATTTTTTGATAGTTATTATTTCTTAAAAACACGCTTTTCAGTTTTGACTACAATAATTAATTTTAAATTAATTTCTGCAACTTCTATGTTTTTAATTATAAAAAATAGATTGCATATTTGGAATCAGGAGGTCCAAATTTTGTAAATAGTTAACTTTTATTTTTAGACATTATGAAAAGTAACTTCAATAAATATTTTATTTACCATGGTTAAAAGGTAAATCCCATAAATAAGGGTAAAAAATAATATTATAATAATATTAAATTACCCTAACACATGTCCTAAATATATTGTATGATACATTTCTGACCATTTTCATCCTTGGTTCAATTTTGGGACCACATGCATCCACTTATAAGTGAAAATGACACTTTATCAAAATTAATTTAAAGTTAAAGAAAATGTAACACAAACATATATCTTTCAGTAAAACAATTTTTATATGAGGTTATATAATTGATCTCTTAGACTATAAATATTAATTATAAATATAAAAATATTTCCAACATCATTATATTTTATTTACAATTTTTAGAAATAAAGTAAATATATTTATTTATGACACAATAATGATGCAATATTTTCCTTATTAATGAAAGAATCAAATAAATGAAATTATAAATACTAAAATAAATATAATTTGAAAGTTTTGATATAATACATGAATTTAATAGGTATATATGACATGTTAGGGTTGATTCAATTTATTTTTTTCTAAGTAATCAAGTTTTTATTACTTTCACAAAAACCAAAAACTAAATAGTGTAAAAATTGAGATAAATGAATTTTAAAAAAAATACTAGTTTATTAGATGATATAATATTCTTAAAAATATAAGATTTGGAAAAAGGACTTAAATAAGGTTATATATATCATTAATTAACCATTTGAGGTTCTCTTGGCATTTTATATTTAGTTTATTAATCATGTAATATAAAAATATAAGAAGACATGGTAAATGTTAAACTATTTATCCAAGAGTTAAATCTAAAATATAAGGTTAATATGGTGACCTAAACTTGTCTAAAACCTATTGTTTGAGAGTATTTATACCCATAACTCCTTATATTTATAATAAATACATTTGGAGTGATTTGAAACCGAAAATAATTTCATAATAAATTAATATTTCAATATTTTCCTAAAGAGCCCCTCACCTCTCTTATGAAAGGGTACTTCCCCTTCTCTCAAATTCACACCTCCAAAAACATCTGTATCGTCCAAAACATGACCAAATATCCTACCAAATACACTCAATTAAAACTATAGGCCTTAATTTGATCATAAATTCATCATAAGGAGCCATTTTGTTCAAATCGAAAGGATGAACCCGAAGAAGAGGTAAATATTTCACCACCTCTTTCAAAGTTCTTCTCTTCTTCCACTTCCACTTTCATTGTTGTTTCCATAATAAAATAAGAACTCCAGTTCCTTATACATATTTTTATGTTATTATAAATATGGTATAACCATATTCATCATTCTATTCATCCTATGAATGACAAATTCACCATACGTGCGTACGTACAGCTTACCGTATCCACGTCATGATGTAGTTTGTTATTCAACACTCCATTATTTAGATGGGTATAATAATTAATATAATTCATGTAGATAAAAAATATAACATGATAATTATTATTAATATATAATATACCATTAAATTACATACTATTTCACCATCAAAAGAATGATATTGTCGCACATTCATACTTACAGTTTACCGTCTCTACGACGCGATGAGATTTTGTTCCCCATCGTAACCACTCAAGAAAAATTTTCATTTGATAATTAAAAATAATGTTAAAAAGTTAATATAATTCTGGATATGAATCAAATACATCCTATCCATAATGAACATGACTTACTTTATAAAACAAATAAAGGAAAATGAATCATTTAACACCCGAAACAATGATACTACTAAAATATTATTAACAAAGAAATATTAGAGAATCATATATGATAAAATATTTATGTATTTGGTTATTGTATAATTTAATAATAATTATTTAACTATTACACGGGAGTTTAACATACCATCAACTAAGGAAATTTACAAGTAAGGGTTAATTTTACAATCTCTTTATTATCTGAGTTTGTTTATACATAAGTATCTATTGGGACTTCTTTATCATCCACATACGTGTTTATTAAAATGTATTTAAAAAAAATTTTACTATTTCCTATACTATGGGTTAAATTAATTTATGCCCTTTTTTGAATTTTTATAAAATGTTTTGAAAGATTATTTCTGTCATTTTCTAGACATGGTACTTTATGACCTTTTCAACAAATTAAGGAATGAATTTTTTTAACTTATATAGTAGGTGGATCTATTTTCTGCCTTTATAACACCTTCGAATCATCCCTTCCAAGCTTATAATAATATTTTCAAAATCAATGTTGTATTTTATAATTACATGAATTTTAAATGATTTCAAAATAGAGAGATATATTTCCCTCAAATAGTTTTAATTTCCTTTATGTCAACATCCTAGTTGGAATTTACACTTTTTTGAAGTTGATTTATTATGATAATATCTTCCATATTTTATTAAAGGTTTTATGCTATGTTAGACTATGGATGTGCTATTTTTATACCATTCATGGTTTAAGGTTAATGTATTAACATTTCATATTCTATTTTTAATACGAATGTTTATGTTTTGTTTTAACCTTTTTATATGAGGAATGCATTGGACTTAGTAAGTGACTAGAGGGGACCGCTATAGCCCCTCGATGCATCGGTAGGTCTCTTGAAAAAAATTAGTGTCTTGGAATAATTACTTGAATTGTTTTTTATTTGTATTCTTGGCACGAGGCCTTGAATATGTGGTTATGATTTCCAGAATTATGTATTCCCTCATTATGAAATTATCTATTGATATTACATGTGATTATTCGACTTGTAGAATATCGATGTGAATAATTAAATGGGATTATTTGATTTTTATTTTCCATATTAGGATTATTTTTATGTTTAAAAGTCTTATGTTTTAATCTTATACATTACCTTCAATGTTTATGCTTATTTATGATAGTTTCCACTATATTGTTATCCTTACTGGGCATTTAAGCTGAACCCTTTCTTATGTTTTATTTTTCATAGGATGTGAAGATGTATATTATGACTAACCTGTAAGGATAGGATAAGGGATATGAGTGTATTCTATGTAGACACAATGTTGCTTTTGCATTTCATAATTTAATTTAAAATTTATGTATGTATCTAGTACTTCCATGGATACTAAAATGATCGGTCTTTCGGGACATGATCTCTTGTAATCATGACAATGTTATGTAATAATGCACCAACTCTAGGTAACTAGGGTTAGGGAATTTATAGTTGGTATCAGAGGATTTTTAATACAAACCTTGGAAACTAGATTTAGAAATACTCTGATTAGAGAACATTACCCAAAGATAGACTTAAGATTATTGTAGAAGAACTTCCTATAATTTTGGTAATGTAGATATTATGTGGATTTTATAAGAAATACATCCCTATATGGATACTATAATTGGATGTGGTTCTGGAATATATTTACCTAGGATTTAAAACTTCAGTAAGGAGTTTCGGGCTTGACCTGGGGTATCCTAGTACACGACAATGGGCCTTACTGGTCACTTGGTTTGACACTCCTAGGGGGTATGCATAGGATAATTTACATTTTCTCTACAAACCATTATGAAGGATTTATTACCAAAGAAAACATTTTTTATATGTATAAACTATTGAATTTATGTTAAGTATTCTACAAGTTTGGAATTATGCATTTTGGTTAATAAACTAATCTAGTGTATGCCATTATTTAGAAATGGTGCCTAGTGGAAGGAATGGAAAATGTATCAACAAACGTAATCCATGTAGGGATTTACCTCCTAGTAAAGATAATTATAGTAGAGCTAGTGATGCAACTGGTGCTGATTAGCTTATAACCATACTGGGACAACTCACTCAGGTTATGAATAATATCCTTACCTGTATGGAGCACCCTGATCCACAACACAGAGGATCAATGTTATACCTCTTCATGAGGAAATAGCCACCAATATTCAATGGGACTAAAAATTCATTTTTAGCTGAGTAATGGATAAGTTTCTTATAGAAAATATTTCATGGTTTGGGGATTACTAAAAGGGAAACAGTTGTCATTGTTTTTTATCACCTCATAGGATATGCAGATCGATGATGGTCATTAATTCAAAAAAAAGGAGGATGAATAAGTATCAAATATTTAATGGATGGATTTTAAATATATTTTATTAGAAAAATACTTTCCTCATAAACATTGAGCAGATATGGAATGGAAATTTTTGGGTCTGAGGTAAAAGGAGGATGAGAATTTCACAATGTATTAGGCTAACATTACAAGTTTAAAAAGGCATGCTATATATTATTTATGTAACCCAAGAAGTAAAATGGATCAATTATTTGATAGTTTAAAACCATTACTCTAATTAGAATTAGTCTTAAAATCCTTATCATCATACGAAGATATAGTCTCATGTGATACCGAAATAGAAAAGGAATTATCTAAGTCTTATGACTTTAAAGTGAAGCAGGAGAAGAAGAAATCTGTTAAACACTCTGAAAAAGTAAATAGGGGGAATAAGGGAAAGTTTTACTTTCCACCCTACAGTAAATTTGGAAAGAAACACCCTGGTACTATCATGAATGGGATGGGAGTTTGTTATAAGTATGAAGAAAATGGCCACCAATCTCATGATTATAAGGGAAAGAAAGAGGTTGTAAATGTTGAATGCTATAATTATAGAGAAATGAGGCATTGTGAAATTGAATGTCATAAGAACCAAGGAAGAATAACTCAGAAATGGCCAAGGTAGCAAGGTAAATCTTATGAGATCACTACTGCTAAGGTTCAAGATCTTAATTGAATGGTGGAAGGTACTTTAATAATTTCCTCAAAATTAGGCAATGCTTTATTTTATTATGGATCATTGCATTATTTTATATCTTCTTAGTTCTCCATAAAAATTAGATATTTCTAATTTGACTTGACAAGGGTGTTTTATTTAAAAACTCCTAAGTTAAGTATCATTGCAACAATTTTTTGTTAATCAGTTACCATTATTTCATATAAACATTCTTTATCTATGATCTTATTATCATACCCATGATTTAATTTGATATAATCCTTGGTATTGATTAGATTTATGACCCTGATACAAAAAAGTATTTTAATAAGATGGAGTATACAATTTTTTATGATGATAAGAAATCCCTTATCTATAGATCAAAAACATCACTATCTGATTCTCATCTAGATCCACCCCCAGTAGCTCTACAAAATTCAATTATTGGGTATCAAGGGAGTGAAATTAATATGGGTGAGGAAAGGAAATTTGAAATAGAGGATGTACCTATTGTTTAATACTATTTTGAAGTGTTTCTGAAGGATTTTCCTGGACATCCTCCGGAATGGGAAATTGAGTTTTCCATTGACTTAATTTCTTTTTCAAGACCCATATCGAAGACCCCTTATAGAATGGACATTGTGGAATTAGTGGAACTGAAGAAACAACTAGAGTAATTGAGTAATAAAGGATTTATCCGCTCTAGTGTTTCTCAATGAGGATCCTTTATTCTTTTTGTTAAGAATAAAGGTGGATCTATGAGGTTGTGCATTGACTACAGGGATATCAGTGCTATCACAATAAAGAACAAATATACCCTACTTCACATTTATTGTTTATTTGATCAACATCATAGAGCTCAATATTTTTCAAAGATTGAACTTTGATCTGGATATCATCAGTTGTGATTGAAGAAGGAATACATTCCAAAGAAAGCATTTTGAACCCGGTATGGGTATTACAGGTTTACAGTAATGCCTTTTAGACTGACTAATTCACCCTCTATTTTCATGGATCTAAGGAATAAAGTTTTCAAGGAATATCTTGATGATTCTTTATTGGTATTTATTGATGATATATTGGTATACTCCAAAAGGTATGAAGATTATGAAAATCACTTGTGCACTATTCTAAAGACTCTTAGAAGAAATGAATTATATGGTAAGTTTAAAAAATGTGAATTTTGTCTTTAGGAAATATCTTTTAATAGAGATATAGTCTATAAGGATGGAATCCATGTTGATCCTTCTAAGATAAGGTTAATCCATGAATGTCCAGCACTGACGAGTATAACTGAGGTACATAGTTTTATTGGTTTAGTAGGTTATTATCAGCATTTCATCTAGAAGTTTGCCCAATTTTCTAACCCATTAACCAAGATCACATTTAAAGGGATTAAATTTTCTAGGAAAAAAGAGTGTGAATAATTTTTTGAAGAAATGAAGAGAATATTAGTCAATGATCCTATCTTGACTCTAACATCGGGGAATGATGGGTTTGTTATTTATAGTGATGCATCAAAGAGAGGACTTGGTTGTGTCCTTATACAAAGTGATAGATTTATTTATTATACGTCACAAAAACTAAAAATTCATGTAACAAACTATCCCACTCATGATATTGAGTTAGTATTTGTAATCTTTGATTTGAAGATATGAAGAAAATATCTCTATGGTGAAAAATGTGAGATATGTATTGATCATAAGAGTTTGAAGTATATTTTCTCACAGAAAGAACTCAACATGAGGAAAAGGTGATGGATTTAAATACTCAAGGAATATTATTTTACTATAAACTACCTCCTAGGGAAGGAAAATAAGTTGGAATATTCTTTGAGAAAAAAAGATTATGGAGTTCTGACCAAGATGAGAGTTTAAATGGATCATATGTTCATGGATCTAGTAAATATGGATATATGAATAATCATGGAAAGTTATACATCGATACTTTTTCAAATGGTTGCCAAACCATATTTACTAAAAAGGATAAAATATTCTTAGACTGATGATGAAGAGTTTCAAAAGAAAATTAAAGCTGTGAATGATGGGAGATTGATTGACTTTATATATAATGATGAAATTTTGAAATTTGGGAAGAGACTTTGTGTTCCCAATATACCTGATCTAAAAAGGGAATTGTGGGATAATGCACATAGCTCCAATTTCTCTATACAACCTGGTAGTACTAAGATTTATAGATATTTTTAAGGAACATTTTTTGTGGGACCACATGAAGAGGGAGATTGGTGATTATGTGTCAAGATGTATGGTTTGTCAACAGGTGAAGGTAGGAAGACAACATCCTGGAGGATTCATCCAACCTCTTCCCATACCTGAGTGGAAATGGGATGATATTATGATGGAATTCTTCATAGGGCTACCAAAGACTATTATAAGGAAAGATGTAATATTGTTAATTATTGATCATCTCACAAAGTCGTCACATTTTATTTCTATAAGAGAAGATTTACCAATTGAACATTTAGAAAAACTTTATATTAATGAATATTTAAGACTTCACGGTGTACCCCTATTGATTGTTTATGATCATGATCCCTATTTCACATCAAAATTATGGAAAAGTCAATAGAAATTCTTTAGATATTGAACACTGTTTGAGCATTTCCTATCAACCTCAAACTGATAGAAAATCAGAATGGACTATTCAAACATTAGAAGACATGTTGAGATCTTACTCACATTACTTTCAAGGTATGTGGGATCAGTATTTACCTCTGGTATAATTTTCCTATAATAATAGCTTCCATTCAAGTATTTGGATGGCACCATATGAAGTGTTATATGGAAAGATATGTTGCACACTAACTTGTTGGGATGATGTTGGTGAAATAAAATTCATAGGCCTAGAACTTGTTAAGAAAACAATGGAAAAGGTGAAGATTATCCAAACCCACATCAAAGAATCTCAAACAATGAAAAAGATCTATGATGATAACTGAAGGATGGATTTGGAATTTCAAGTAGGAGATCATGTTTTCTTGAAGGTATCTCCATGGAAGGGTGTTATACGATTCAGTATGAAGGGTAAATTATATCCTAGTTACATTGGGGATTTCAAAATTCTAGTACTAATTGGAGTTGTATATTACTATTTTGTAATACCTTCAAGTCTCTCCAAAGTTCCTGATGTGTTCCACATATCATTATTGAGAAAATACATGCCTGACCCAAGGCATGTACTCACCTATGAAGAAATAGAATTGGAACCTGACCTTTCTTATTGTGAAGATCCTATCAGGATTCTTTATACCAGAGAAAAGGTGTTGAGAAACTAGACGAATCGTCTGGTAAAAGTTCTTTGGAGAAACCATGAAATGGAAGAGGCAACGTGGGAACCTGAGGAACTTATGATGAAGAACCAACTGAATCATTTTATACAGTAGTATTCTAGAAATTTCAAGGATTAAATTATTTGAAGGATGTAATAATGTAAAACCCTAATGTTCCACGATATGCTTCTCTTTGAAAAATTCAATAGCTTTCGATGTATGCATCTCCGAGTTCTAGCACACCACGACCAATCAAACTAGCTTTCTAAAAAGAAGTTATGAATAGTAATACCCACTTTTTGAAATTTTATAAATTTTATTTTTCAGAATGTACTTAATTTTTCGATTTGTAATATCAAAATTATCTTAGGGTGACTTTTTGGAACTTTTCTGATAACATTCATATTTTGATGAAAAGTAAAAAAATACTAAATTTTAATTAAAAAAAAAAAAATTTAATCAAAATAATTTATAGTCTTAAATTATAAATTTTAGTGGTTTTATTGTATCATTAGATTATATTTTTATAATTTAATGTAATTTTGGTCATTTTATGTAATTTCACTTTTAAATTGTATGTAAACATGTGTCAATCGTTTGATAGTTTTTACTTCTTAAAAACTCACTTTTTTCTTTTAAATACGGGAATTAATTTTAAATTAATTTCTACCACTTCTAAGTTTTGAATCTGGAAAAATGGATTTCATATTTGTAATCAATAGGTCAAATTTTTTTAAATAAGTAACTTTTATTTATAGACCTTATGAATAATAACTTCAGTAAATATTTTATTTACCATTGTTAAAGGGTAAATCCGGTAAATATGGGTAAAAAAATAATATTATAAAAATATTAAATTACCCTAACACATGTCCTAAACCTATTTTATGATGCATTTCCGACCATGGTAATCCTTGGGTTTATTTTGGGACCCCATGTAGCCACTTGTAAGTGAAAAATGACACTTTATAATAATTAATTTAAAGTTAAGGAAAATGTAACATTAACATATATCTTTTAGTAAAACATTTTTTATATGAGGTTATATAATTTATGTCTTCAACTATAAATATTCATTATAAATATAAAAAAATTTCCTACATCTTGGTATTTTATTTATAATTCTTAGAGATAAAATAAATATATTTATTTATGACACAATAATGAGGCAGTATTTTCCTTATTAATGAAATAATCAAATAATTAATTTTATAAATTCTAAAATAAGTATAATTTGAACGTTTTGATGCCATAAACTATTTTCCTAGTTGAATATGACATGCTAGGGTTGATTCAATGTATTGTTTTCTAAGTAAAAAAGATTTTATGACTTTCACATAAACCAAATACTAAATAGTGTAAAAATAAACATAAATGAGTTTTTAAAACAAATACTATTTTATTAAATGATATTATATTCCTAAAAATATAATTTTTGGCCAAAGGACATAGATAAGATTATATATATTATTTATGAACCAATTTAGGTTCTCTTGAAATTTTATAGTTTTTTTTGTTAACCAGGTAATATAAAAATACAAGAAGACATGGTAAATGTTAATCTATTTAACTAAGAGTTAAATCTAAAAGATAAGGTTAATATGGTGACCTAAACTTATCTAAAACCTATTGGTTGAGAATATTTCGACCCATACCCACATTATCCTAGAAATAAATCCATTTGGATCTATTATAAACCGAAAATGATTTTATAACAAATTAATATTTCAAGCATTTCCTAAAGAGCCCCTCGCCTTTCTTATAAAATGGCACTTCCCCTTCTCTCACATTCACACCTCCAAAGCCATTTGGATTGGCCAAAAACTTTTCAAATATCCTCCCAAATATCCTCACTTAAACCTTTAGGCCTTAATTTTATCATAAATATAACTTATGGAGTATTTTATTCAAATAAAAAAGGAAAAACCTGAAGAAGAGGTAAATATTTCATCACCTCTTTCAAAGTTCTTTTCTTCTTCCACTTCCTCTTTCTTTGTGGTTTCCATAATAAAATAAAAACTACAGTACCTAATGCATACAGATATATTATTATAAATATGGTATAACCATATTCATTATTCTATTAATCCTATGAATGGAAATGTCACCATACATGCGTACGTACGGCTTACTGTCTCTATGTCGTGGTGTTGTTTGTCATTCAAGACTTCATTATTTGTATGGGTATAATAATGAGTATAATTGATGTAAATAACACATATAACTTGTTAATTATTATTTATATATAATATACCATCCAATTATATATGATTTCATCATCAATAGAATGATATTGTCGCTCGTGTATACGTACGGCTTGTCGTCACCACGATGCGATGAGATTTCATTCCCCATCATAACCACTCAATAATAATTTTCATTTGATGATTAAAAATAATGTTTATGAACATAATTTAATTAGTTATATGAATCAAATACATCATATCCATAATTAACATGACTTACATTACAAAACATATGAAGATAAATGAATCATTTAACTCCTAAAACAATGATACTACGGAAATATTATTAATAAAGAAATATTAGAGGATCATATATAATAACATATTTATGTATGTGGATCTTGTATAATTTAATAACAATGATTTAAATATTATACAAGAGGTTAACATACCCTCAACTAAGGAAAAGAACTAGGCAAGGGTTAATTTTACAATCTCTTTATTATCTGAGGTTGTTTATACGTAAGTATCTACTAGGACCTCTTTATCATCCATATATGTGTTTTATAAAATATATTTCAAAACATTTTTACTATTTCCTAGACTATGGGTTAAAGTCATTTATACCCCTATTTCAATTTTTATAAAACATTTATAAAGTGATCTTTCTGTCAATTTCCAAATAAGGTACTTTATAACCTTTTCGACA
Source organism: Viscum album (assembly GCA_963277665.1). Taxonomy (NCBI): domain Eukaryota; kingdom Viridiplantae; phylum Streptophyta; class Magnoliopsida; order Santalales; family Viscaceae; genus Viscum; species Viscum album. The sequence continues at coordinate 389,058,230 of OY728153.1, read as the reverse complement.
AATTAAGGGAAGAATGTTGTTTTTAACTTATACGGAATGTGCGGCTATTTTCCATTATTATAACTCCTTATAAGATTCCCTTACAATATTATAAGAATATTTTCATAATAAATTTTTTATTTTATAATTACATGAATTTTAAATGATTTCAAAATAGAAATATATATTTCTCTCAAATAGTTTATATTTCATATATGTGAACATCCTTGTTTGATTTTTCACTTGTTTGAAGTTGAATTATTATGATACAATCTTCCATGTTGTATTAATGGTTTTGTGATATGTTTGACTGTGGATGTGCTATTTTTATACCATTCATGGTTTATAGTTAATGTATTAACATTTCATATGCTAGTTTTGATATGAATGTTTATGTTAGGTTTCAACCTTTTCATATGAGGAATGCATTGGACTAATCAAGTGATGGGTGGGGCCCACTATAGCCCCTTGATGCATCGGTGGGTATCATGAGGAAATTTTGTATCTTGGAAAAAGGCCTTGAAAAAAAATTATTTGTATTCTTATGGCGATGCCTTGACAATGTGGTTAGGATGTCTGGTATTCTTCATTCCATTAATATGAAATTAGTTATTGATATTACATGTGATTATTCAACTAGAAGAATATCTATTTGAATAAGTAAATGGAATTATTTGATTTTCATTTTCCATATTATTTTGATGTTTATGTTTAAAATAATTGTGTCTTAATCTTATACATCTCCTTCAATAATTATTCTCATTTATGAATGTTTCAATTATATTTTTATCCTTACTAATCATCTGAGATCACCCATTTCTTATGTTTTATTTTTTCCAGGATGTGAAGAAGTATATTATGACTAAAATATATGGATCAGATAATGGATATGAGTATGTTCTATTGAGACACAATTTTTATTTTTCATTTAATAATGTAATGTAAAATTTATGTATAGATCTAGTACTTCTAAGGCTACTAAACTAATCGGCCTTTCAGGAATTGATCTCTTGTGATCATGCCAATGTTATGTAATAATGCACTAATTATTTGTAACTAGGTTCAGGGCGTTTACAACCTACCCCATGAAAATGTGGAAGAGATCACTCTCATCCAAATTGTTTTTCAATATTATCCAATCATGCATTACAAATCTTCAAAATTTAATTGTATTATATGATTATATTTTAAATATTCTAACATGATAAATCAATATAAATGCATCAAGGACAGTGTTTCATTTAAGAGTGAGGGTGGGAACCTTGTAGTTTTGTACATTTATAATTTTCTATTTTTTGGGTCTTTAAAATATTTTTCTCTTTTATTTTTCTTTTTTGAAGTGTTTTTAAAACCCATGAAATTTATTTGAGTACTATTTGAAAATTAAAATTAAATATAATGATAAGAAAATAATCTGACCCACTAACTCCCATTTTAAAATTTATTAAATTCAATTATTTTAAAATTCTATGTGAGATAATTTCCTAAAAACCCCCCCTTATTATTGAAACTCGTACCATGAAATACTACCCTTTATTCTTAATCACTTATGTGAGGGGATTTTGAATCAATTTTAACATTTACTATACAATAAACTATTTCTTGAGAGACCCAAGATATAATTTAATTATTATAATTTGCTAAGTAATCTAATTAAATCATTAGATCAGTCCAGGAACATGTTCTTAAATGATTGAGGCATTATTTTTATGTAAATCCGATATTTATGTTGAACACTATTTTAATACTAACTATATTCTAGTCTGTGTATCCATTAGGATCTATTAATAACATTGTAAGGAAACTACATTACAAGACCAATATCCACATGTACCTTACTCTAGGAGATTTTACAAAATCTAATCAAACTCATGTGTAAGGAAAGGGAGAAAGAAAGTTGGGAAAGACTATTTTGTTGAATCTATTTAATTTAATAAAGAATTTTCCATAAATTGTTTTTTACTATTTTGGGAATAGAATCATTATTGAATGAGTGGAAAAGTTTTATTAACATCATACAAGGTTGAGAATAAATTTCTACCAATATCTTTAAAGTAAAACCCCTCACTTTGCGTCAAAAAATTATAGTTTGAAGAAAAATAAATATATTAAAATATAAAAACAATGTTTTAAAAGGGGGGAAAGAGTGAATAAATAATCAAAAGTTCTCTTATAAATACTAAATTAGAAGTTATAGATAAGTATAATGGGTATATAGGGTTGATATCCACTAATATATATATATATATATTTAGAAGAATTGGTGAATAATTATTGTTGGGAGATAGAAGAAGGCCTTAGACACATCATAAGTAAATATGATTCTTACTAAATATGGGGCAAGAAAAGTCCCACACATACCATAAAATGTTCCATAGTTCGTATATACTTTAAGAGAAGACTAAAAATTAAAACAAAATCTTGAACAAAATTATAAAAGGATAAAAATTATTGGAATGTTTCTATGGTAAAATTTATAAAAGGTTTGGGTAGTCCATGGATAATTAAAAGAAGAAATTATGAGTGGTGAAATATGAAGTTAAGGGATAATCCATACTTGGTGGAAACAAAAAATAATTATTTAAGCCACATCTAGAGCTAATTCCCTCATTCATCCTCATAAAATTTAAAATTTAAATCATACCAACCCTTAAAACACATAATAAATATAATTAATCCATCACGATATGCACAAATACTTGACTTATTAATAATAGATGAAGAAATTAATTAATCCTATGATAAATCTTGTGTAATTTTGGAATGAGAAATTCCTTTCATGAAAACCATAATTGAGTGTTGATTGTAATATTCTGGAAGGTAGGTATAATTGTGTATAAAAGGATGATAGAAGTGGTATGTAATTTAAATAACTTAATAGAGAAAAGTGAAACATGAAAATTGAAGAGGCATGATAACTTGGGGAAACATGGTATTGAAAGTGGAAATTACGTTGTTTAGGTATTCAAATATATCTTGTGTAATATTTTTGAAATTAACTTGTTGAAATTACAAGGATTATGTATGCTGGAATTGAAAATATAATATTTTTATACATTTTATATTTATTTTCAGTAATTTTAAACCCACCATTTTTTAAATAACTTTTTTTGTCATAATTATTATTTTAAGGTATAATCTAGATTATAATTGATATATAGCTTAATTATTGAGTTTTAGATATTTTATTTATCATTGGGAATTAGAAGAATAATGTATATTCTTAATCTGTGATGTTTTTTTTTGATTATTTCTAGTTAATGGAGTATGATTCAATGAAATAAAATATTTATTTTTTAAAATGGAATTTTAGAGTTTTTGTTAACGGTCGATTATGCTTAAAATTTTCACAAAGTTTCAAGAGACTACATTTTGAAAACTGGCACACAGTCACTTAAATTTTCCATAGTCAATCTATGCCTTGAACAAAATAAAGAAATGATTGACCATAAGTGAAAATTATATAATATCCTAAAGATACCAGAAGAATAAGGACAAAATGAATCAAGATACCACATGAAGAAATACTAATCTACCACATGTTGATCTTACCTACCAAGTAAAAAAACAATAGTTTGAAGACCTACTGCCCAATGAAGGCTAATGAAACCACATGACCATCTAAGCTACCACATGTTGAGAAACATAAGATACTATTCCTATTATAATGAGGCAACATAAGAAAAAAGTGAACACACATTCAACATATCATGTAGTTACTCGAACCTCACAGTAACTCCATGCTAATGCAACCTCAAAACTTTTCATAAAAAATAGGATTGGGTATATGTCACATATAGGGTATGGAGAATTCAGCAATACTTCAAAATGAAACTCTAGGATACCATATTCCACATTGATTAAATTGGGAATAATATTTCAATCCAAACCAAATAAATAAAGTTTTAATCCATATATATCATGGAATTAAAAACTATGAAGAAGATTGAAACTATGAAGAATAAATATTTTAGGAAGAAGGAATCAAATGAATATTTTAAAAAGGTAAATATCATTGAGGTTTGACTGGATGATGAAGAAGTTAATGTAACAATATATAGTAATAAACCACTACTTATTGATAAAGTAGAGCTTTTCACTAAGAGGGGCTGATTATTTTACTCATTCCCTATGACTTATTTCACTATTAATGATGGTTTTGTTGTTTTCCTCTATGAATTTGTTTTTAATTTCTTATCTTAAGTAAAGTAATGCCTTTCTATTCCTCTTTATTTCAGTTACCCTTTACATGGAGGGCTAAAATATGAGTGATCATGGAATGGATGTATAGACCTATCTATGATGATTTATTTTTTTATTCTCAATATAATGGAAAATTTATTTCTTTGGTTAAGCAAGCTTCAATATTTTAATATCTGTTTTTATTATCAAGTGTGATAGTATTTGGTTTCAGATTGTTTAATATTTTTTTTCAATAAACAATTATATTCCTACTCCTAGTCAAGGTCATTATATGATAGAACATGATAGATCAAGGTAGTTAAGTTCTTGACGATCATCAGTACATGTGAAAATGGTAATGGGAAATCTTGGATTTTTAGGAAAAATATAACCAGGATGGGAATTTCCTAAGTTAAATAAGAGGGTATACTTTAAATCTTAAACATATAAGAAGGTGTTTAGACTAACTTGATATCTCAATTAGGTATATTTTCACCATCACCATTTGGTTAAGGGATAGAGATAAATATATTATGAAATTACTCTATAATCATCCCAATATAAGGAAACTAGAAAAATTTAAAGCTAGGATAACATTGTGGAAGGTTAATCCAAAGCCAAACAGATTATTATTTCATCAATTATTTTAAAAATCCTTATATTGTTTGGTTTAATTCATTTAAAAATTACCAACTAAAGTAAAAATCCCTTTATTTTTATAACCAATTAAAAATGGACTACCGTTTTTTCCACGCAATCCCCTCTAGGAGACTATCTAGTTTTAAGCTATAATTACATTTAACATATATAATAAAATATTTTTATATACCCTCATGAAAATTCATTCATCAAGAAGTAGACTTTTCCATTCACCATAACTCTAATTACCTTCTTGTTGAATCGACTGGGATAGCCTGAAATCCATACCCCTGGATCTGATGTTTAAACATAATCCTTACATACTGCCTTTGATACTACCTAATGATACACATATTTAACCATACATAATTACAATATCAATATCCAACATTTACTCACATACACACCCTAGAGTTTTTAGGTTTAGTGTTTTATAGAATTATAAAAAACCCTTTATATAACAAAACCCATGTATTTCCCATCAAATGGATATTTTCCCATTATTCCTAATTTTTATTATTCTATAAGAATATATCAAAATCCTAGAAATAATTCCACACACATGAAAAACTTCTAGAAATATCTTACCTAAAATAATTTTTCATAACCTTGGTAAATGGAAACATAATAAAGGGTGAGCTCAGATGAATAGTAAGGGTAAACCTAAGATATTTCAATCAATGATCATATATAATCACAAGGTAAGAATAAGGGTATAATAACATGATAATAACATTAAAAATTCATATCCAATTATTCAATTACCACTAAACATTATCCATTTAATAAGTCCTTGTTATAAAAAATTGATTTAAGTCATAACAGTGAGAAATCATCAATTATTATTCACGATCCATGAGAACATATGATAAGCTTAGGACATAAGTTTTTGGAATACACATAACAATAGAAAATAATTTCCTTAGTAAAGTATCACCAATAAGACTATAATAGTGTATGGATTCCCATAGTGTATTTTCTTTACTCCCCATTCCCATCATGTACTCAGTCAATTCTCACTATAATGACTATTATAGTGTAAATATTATGATAATGGTATAGGTTCACTACCCATTAAATTATTTCCATAGTTAATTCCTACTTATAAAACTATTATAGGGGAAAAAATCTATTTCCGAACTAGGTTCACTTACCAATTATAGTTTATATTATCTCATGAGATATTATTCATTTCCAAATACATTAAAGGGATACATAATTCTGATCCCACCTATTAAGGAATTAAACCCTACACATTTTTTCCATAAGATCATAAAAACATTCATCATTTCACTGCAGGATAACTCATGAAAAATAATCTGATTTCATGAATATTTCATCTTCACATAATCGTAATACAAATAGGGAAAAAAGTAGATGGTATTATAAAAATATTCACTTTTTCATTATATCTTAATTAACCCATGGATAGAAACAGGTTTCATAAAATATTTCTTAAAAAATCATCCTAATAATCTAGCTAGTGAAAGGAAGTGGATGGTATTATGAGAATATATCCCCAGTGAATCATAAAAATCCTTAGATTATTTTATCATAGATGAAAAGTAACATTAAAAGAGAATTTGAGCATTTATTTACAAAATATAAAAATACCCTTTTTGTTTGGTATAATTAAAACCTACAAATTCCCAAAATATTTATAAAAATATTTTACTTTAAAGAAAACTTGAAATTTTTTAAAGTAATATTAAAAGAAAATAATGGTCATGATGTAATAATTTTCTATGTATTTTGTAAATATAAAATTAATGAATCCTTCAACACTTTTGTAAAAAGTCATAAATACCAAACTTGGAAAACATTTTAAAATTTTATTTTTATAACCCCGGAGGAGAATTTAAAATATGGTTAATGATGAGTCAAAAAGATAATAGAAAATAAAATTATTTTAATATTTTTTATAGAATAAGACCACAGATGAAAAAGTTGATCGACCAAAGAAGAAATAATGGTGGAATTTCTTGAAAACATTTTCCAAAATGTTTTAAGTAAAATAGAGAGGATAATGAAAGGAAAACATGAAATCCCTAGAAATAAATAGAGGAGAAAAAACATATGGATTATATAAGATATCCCAAAACCTTTACACATTGATCTGATGATATAAAATACTCTTTACAATTCTAGTACTGATACCAAAAAAATGAGACTCAATTTTGACCTTCCATAATTATAACATCAAAAGGTAATATTGAGTCTCTTATATACCTAGGACTTTTTAGGATTAGATTTTTCAACAATGAGGGAAAATAATTTATGTAACTAAGACCATATATTTCAATCAAATGGGAATTGTTCCTATTTTACCTAGATTAAATTATTCCACGATAAGTTTTTAAAATCTCCAATAAAATTATCTTGATATAATACCCACGTTGATATTATTTATTTAATATTATTCCTTATAATTGGGGGACATGGAAACATAATAAGAGTGAGAGTAAACCCTCATCAAGGGTAGATATAAGAATCATTCAAATATCACCAATGTGTATAATATCATATAAATAGGGTGAGAAAATAATATAGATTAATGATAATAACATAAGAGAATTCATAACCATAAGAAATTGGATCATAAATTCTGATTCATGGCATAATACAAGAGTCATATGAGTTAATAATATTTAAACATGTGAAATAAATATTTTCCAAAGGAGAAATTAAAAAACATATAAAGTATTGATAAATCATGTTTGTATCTTGGGACATAATACTCTCATAATGGAATGGAATAAATAGGTTAATTAAAATATCCCTTTAAGAGTAACTTCCCTCAAACTAACTTTTGTGTCTCTTATGAATTTCTTATATGTATTAAATTTCATCATCTTATAGGAGTAGCTTCCATCTATTTAACTTTTTCATCTCTAAATAGGTACTTATATTCAAGAAAATTATGTCTTCTTAGAAGATTAACTTCTATATAGTTAACTACATAACATTAACCAATGCATTGGGGAGCTATATAAGGCTCACCTATAATTATTAGTTATAGGAGGCTCACTCATCACTGTGATCTATATCATTCTCTCCTATAGTCATGAATGATTTCAAAGAACCATAACATAAATAAATTATATATATTTTACATTACATCATAGAAACTATAGAAACAACCATCAACCCCTTTATAAATTGATTAAATTGTGGAAAAGAAAGAAGTTTCATAATGATTTCATTTTAACTTAATTAACCCAACAGAATGAAAAGTGTTTCAAATAATCATCCTTAAACACATCATAATCATAATAAATCCCGTAAAATAACTTGGATGGAATCACAAGATCATATCACCTTTGTAACATAACTATCCTTAAATAATTTGGACATAAATTAAAAACACATTTAATTGAGAATTCAAATATATATTTGAAAATAGGGTAATATCCATTAATTTTGGTATCATTAAAAAATAAAAAATATATAAAATTGAAAAAAATATTTTTCATTAAAAATAACCATAGAAATTTTTAAAGGAATCTACAAATAAAAAATTGTCATAATGGAAGGAAAATCGATTCATGACTTATATATTAAAAGAGTATATTCCTTTTACAATTTTTTTAAAAGTAAAATGTTAGTCTTATGTAAAATAATTTAAAATATATATTTTAATCATTTTTCAAGATAGTATAAGGTAGTAAATAATAATATTTATCCCAAATTTATGGATTGATAATAACTTCCATTAAACATTATGAAGAACATGATCTTAGAGGAGAAATATTCCAGATCTGAAGAGAAAAATAAGGTAATATTTTATTAAAACCATTTTTTAAATCATTTAAGTACTCAAAAGTGGAATGTTTTATAACAATTTAAAAATATAAAAATAAATAGAAGATAATAAAATAAATTGTGTTTAAATGATATATATCATATAATTTCTATCAATGTAAATCTAATAGTCAACTCTGAAATGAAATAAGATTATAAATTTTGAATCATAACCCACATGAAAGAAATAGCTTCAAATGAAACTTAAAATATACTGAATATAAATATATTCATGAAATAATATATAAATAGAGAATTACATACACCTTATAAAAACAAATATAATTATAACATGAAATATGTCTCAGTGAAACAATATTGATATGAAGAACCCTTATAGTTTTTGTAATATATCAATCATAACTTCATGAAATAGAAAAGGCTATATAAATTTTTAAATCAACATTTTTCCCATGAAATCTATCATAAAATACATACATGGGAATTATATACACCAAAAAAATAATCAAGTGGTGAATATGGAATATTTCTCATAGAAACAAATCTAGAAAAGAAACCCTTACCTCACATCCAGACACTCTTCATATGTACTCTTAAACTCCTATAAAATTAAATTAAATTTATTATACTTATATAGTAGAGGTATATTCATATTATCATGTTTTTATTAATACTTATTCATTAAAATCATTATTCTAGGGGTTAACTGGTCTATTTTTCATGCATATTATGGTATGGTTGTAAAAATTCTATAACCTTATTAATGGTGTTATAATCCACATTATATTAATAATTTCATAATAATCATATTTATTCATTATAAACACTTCTTTAACTATTCATAAAAGGTGTCAATAATAAATGAATGATATCACCTCATAGAGATGACATTCCGTATATACACATGAGTTGTGCTTTCACTTTTTTATGGATGGAATAAAATAAAGGTAAATAGTAATTAACATTTAGAGAATCATAATTATATAATATGTATCATATATAAACATTATATTTATCCTCATTACCATCCAAATAAATCAAAAATGGAAAACAAAACACATCACTTTTTGGAGGTGGTAGTCTTCACATATTCATGAGAGATGTTAACATATTACAATGGATGGGAGGGTCAGAAGGTAGTTAAAACTGTATTTTTTTAATCATAATAGTTTTATAAAAATCCTATAATATCATTATATTCATATATATAACAAACCATGTGGTCAGTGATGAAAAATGAAATATGTGAGTTGTGGATATGGTTTTCCAAATTTACACTTAATGATGTTTCCATTTTCCATTTAGATGAATGGTTAATAGAAAATGGATATTATATTAATATAATAATAGTTAAATAATCAAATTTTGATGGTGTAAATATATTAATATTGCTAAATATTATTTGATTGAGTTATCAGAAGAAATAAACATAATTGTATCAAGTAAATATGATTACCTCTTCTTTGACAAAAAACCATTAGGTTTCTTCATAAGGACCCTTGGGTTGGCATGTAAATTCAAAAAACCTCTAAAAGGTGGATATGTAATTTTAGAGGAGCTTTGGTTATGGTTTGGTCATGATAATTGTCTTAAAATGGGTGTAAAAGGAGGATATGATATTCCCCTTTATAAGTGAGGTGGATGGTAATCCTTTAAATACATGAAATATTAATATATAATATTTTTTCATCTAAATTAAACTGTATCCAAAGTGAGATATATTTGAACATAATGGGGGTAAGTTCAAAATAAATTTAATAAATAATATTTACACAAGGATAAATGGAATTTGATTGTTTTCTCTTAATTTAACCACCCTCGTTAACCCTTTTTAACCTTAATTGTGGTAAGAAAATACTTAGTCTTTAAGGGTCAATAATAGCATTCTAAAATTGAAAGTAGATCAAAAGTGTAAATATTTTGATATGTTCAACCATTTACCATTCACATAAAAATATATTTTTTGTTCATTATTTTTTAAAATATTAATTAATTTTTTTAAACAAAATATACTTAAATCCATCTTCTAGACTATTCAAACAATATAAAATTAATAAAATCAAAATTACCATGGTGTTTGAATTTCAATATTAACTGTGAAATTTGGCATTATAAATTTCATTTGTTTTCATATTAAAATTTCATAGTCATTTTATCCTATTTTTCTTTCTATTCACACTGTATCATTTAATTATTTTTCTCAATTTTATACACTGGAAATCATTTGTTTAAACTATCTTTGACCCTTGATTACCATGTGTCGTCCTACTGATCTTGACCGTCCATTTGGCTTTGGCCGTTGAGGGTTTTTTAGGTTTTTTTTCACAGTTTCCCATCGTGGAGCCCTGTATTGGGTGAGATGTTTCGTATCACTCTATTTGAATGGGGTTTTATCACCCCTAATTCAGGATATCTCGAAAAGGATTCACCATATTTTCATTCCCCTCGGATCTTTATCATTGCTCTCGGATTCTGGTTGTTTCATCCTCGACATATGATAAGTTTGGTGTCCTGCTAATCTCCCTGCACATCACTAGTGTGCGGTTCCTGGTGAAGTTCTTCAGCATCATTCTACGGCGAAGACATTTGGCCCTTCCTTTGAACCTAAAGACTACAACAATGAATTTATCGAGAACCCCCTTCTGCGAGTCCATGCAGAAAGCATCGGCATCGGCATCCACAGGGGTTTGAAGTGATCAGGATGGCCAAACTCTTGTCTGGTGTTGTGAGTTCTTTCCTTACCCTAGATCTCAGTCTTGAACGGTTATGCTTCTGTTTCTTAGAACCCATTTTTATTTTATACTTCATGTGAAGTTGTGTTTGTTGAGTCTTGTAATCTGGTTCATTTTCTTTTGAGCATTAATAATAAATCATGCATAGGGTGGTGTTCTTGTCGTGTAGTAGGTCCCAAAGGGGCCAAAGCACGTAAATCATTATTTTCCTTTATTCTTTCTTCACTGCTTTATTATTTCTTGCATATTTGGTCATTTTCACACAACTACAGCGATCTGGATTGTATGTGTAGTTTTTTGGAAGTGTCATGTTACTCTCCAGCCACCACAACATGAGGTATCAAAGCCAATCTAGCTGATGTGACTTGTGATTCAGTTTTAATAATTATTTGCCATTAGGTTCTTGAAATTTACACATCCTCTATTGCTACCCAAATTTACAGATTAACTAATACTGTGTAAACTATTTACTTCTGTATGTTTTATCCTTTTGTTAATTTGTTTCTTTCTTCCACCATATTTCGCTTAATCTGCTGCTTTATATGTAGTTTCTTTAAACCACTTTATTGTTGAACTGCCAATATTTTATTGGTATCCATTTTCATTGTGTATACACATTTTTTAATCTTGTTATAGTATTATGTTTGTACCCCTTTTATTAATTGTGGATTTCTTTTTTTCCGCAATTAATACCTATTTAAATTCTATATGTACATTTCTGTAGTTTTTTCTCTTTCTTTTCGGGTGAAATCATTGTATTCACTAAATTATTTCACACTCATATCTCATGGTACACATTTACCCGGTGAGATCATTCAATTTTTGGGGGCGTATTCTTATCATTGTCCTCAATCATTCGGCATCTACTCATTTGGATAAACATGTCTACAATTCGATATGAAATCAAAAACTTCAATGGAGACAATGACTTCAATTTATGGTGAATAAAAATGAGGGAATTATTTTTCCAACAATGTCTTATTGATGCCCTATCTGGGCCTACTAAACCCATTACAACTATTAATGAAGATGGTCATACCATAACTGAATACCAACCTATACCCCATGACACTCTAGTTAAAGCTCACAGTTTTCTCCTACTATCCTTAGGAGATAAGGTTCTTAAGGAAGTGTCTTTTGAGTCTACCGCTATAGGAATTTGTCTAAAAAATTAAAAGTTGTACATGACTGCCTCCCTAGTCAGTATACTTTATAAGAATCACTATATGTTTACCTTTAGGATGAAACTTGGTACTTATATAAAATCTCATCTAGATGAATTCAACAAAGTCGTGTTGGGATTGGCCAACATTGATGCTTCTATAGATGATGAGGATCTTGTGATTATTCTCCTGATTTCCCTTGACCATAGTTATAGTACATTGGTTAAGACCATGATTTATGGTCAAGACTACTTGCCTTTAGATGAAGTCAAGTCTGCCCTTCTATCCAAAGAACTTCATTCAAAACTTAAAGTTAATGGTGAGGCTGATAGTTTGTTCACAAGGGGAAGACCTCAAGGTAAAAGTAAGAAGAAACAATATAATAGTGATAAAATTAGTAGTAGTAAATAACCTAGGAAAGAAAAAAAATCAAAGAGTAATGATAATAAAGACATAAAAGTTACTTGCTTCCATTGTGGCAAGGCTGGGCACATTAAGCCCGAATGTAGAAAGCTTAAGCATGAGCAAGAATGCACGCAACCCATTGACCCGCCTATCCTAGTTGACTCTGGATATGACACTACTGGAGTATTAATTTTTTCCATCCATACACTAGATCTTAAGTGGGTCCTTGACTCAGGATTTTCCTTCCACATGTGTTCGTATAGAGAGTATTTCTTAGAGCTGGTTGAGAAAGTTAATGGGGATGTCTTGTTAGGAAATAAAAAGAAGTGCAAGGTTGATGGTAAAGGATCTGTCCTGATAGAATCAGATGATTGGTCAATCATCACCTTACTTTATGTGAGGTGGGTCCCCAACCTACAATGAAACATGATCTCCTTAGGAGTCCTTGATCAAAAGGGGTATACCTTTAGATCTGAATCAGGTACTATAAAGTTTCCAAAGGATCCATAACCATTATAAGAGGGTCTCTTGTGAATGGTTTGTATGTACATAATAGAAATACCTATTCGAGACAATTGGGTAGTGTTTAAAATACAAACACTAACAACACTATGCTCGAGCAAAGATGGTTGGGGAATGTAAGCTCCAAAGGGATGGAAGAACTCAACAAGTAGGGGTTGTTGAGTGATATCACGCATTCGAATCTTCCATTTTGTGAATATTGTGTAATGGGTAAGGCTAAAAGGGTGAACTTCAATAGATCATCCTTCAAGGATTCCACCCCACTTAAATATATCCATTCGGATTTGTGAGGGTCATCTAGGACTACCTCTCATGGTGGAGGTTTCTATTTCATCACCTTTATTGATAATTACTCCAGGAAGGTTTGGGTGTACATCCTTAAGAATAAATCCGATGTTTTCCAAAAATTCAATACCTAGAAATCTTCAGTTTAGCATCAAACTGGAAATAAGCTTAAGACCATGAGGACAGACGATGGTCTTGAGTACCTATCCACTGAGTTTATTCAGTATTGTGAGTTTGAAGAAATTAAAAAGACGAAAAACTGTTAGGAAAACTCCCAAACATAATGGCCTTGTAGAGAGGATGAATCGGACTATACATGAATGAGTCCATAGTATGCCTTCATACTAAGGCCTCCCCAAATCCTTTTGGGCTGAGGCCACAAGCACTGATGTGTACCTAATTAAGAGGCGTCCCTCTTTTGTGAATCAATTAAAAACTCCTGAAGAACTCTGGACCGGAAATACCCCATCGTATTCCTACTTAAGGGTTTTCAGGTCTACATCCAATGCTCACGCCAAGACAGATAAACTAGAACCTAGAGCCCTCAAGTGAATTTTTGTTGGTTATCTCAAGGAAGTTTAATGGATACAAACTCTGGGTAGATAAGATGGGATACCAAAGGAGAATTATTAGTAGAGATGTGGTCTTTCATGAATCATCTACCCCTAAGAACGGGACTATTTCACCTGGAAGTAATGAACCAGACCTTAATAAGTCTGATGAGCATGAGCCACTATCTCATGTTGAGACTGATGTACAGTCTACTCCAACTCCTCCTTAGCCTACTGATGCAGTTGATTCTGAGTCTAGTTCTAGTTCAGACTCTAATTTTGGACCTTCCACTATTTATCAAGATTATCAATTAACCCAAGATAGAAAAAGGAGAGTCTCAAGACCTTCTTCTTGGTTCATCTAGTAGGATATGGCCTCATATACCTTTCATGTGGCCCAAGATCACATCAATGGTGATCCTTAATCGTATAGACAAGATTTGAAGGATAAAGATTCAAAACATTGGATCAATTCCATGAATGAAGAGATGAAATCTCTAAAGCAAAAAACACACATGGACCATTATTCACAAGCCACTGAATGCTAAGGTGATTGGGTCCAAGTGGATTTATAAAAGAAAGGACGACAACACAGAGGGAAATAAAGTCAAGTTTAAGGCAAGTCTAGTCACCAAATGATTCCTTCAAAGAGACGTAATTGACTATGATGAAAACTTTTCCTCTATTTTCAAACACTCTTCCATTAGGTTGTTTCTAGATTTTGCTTCCTATCTCGATCTGCACATCAAGCAATTAGATGTTAAAACTTGTTTCTTACATGGGGATCTTAATGAAAACCCCTATGTGAAACATCCTGATGGTTATTCAAAGGAATTAAAAACAAACCAAGTTTTCATTTTAATTAAATCCTTATATGGTTTAAAGAAAGAGTTTAGGCAATGGTATAAGAAATTTTATTCCTTTATGTTAAATAATCAATTCACCATGAGCCAATATGATGCATGTGTTTATTTCAAATCAATCCAAGGTTGAATGATTTACCTTCTGCTCTACGTAGATGACATGCTAATCATAGGTAAAAATAAAAGTTTTATAAATTCTATTAAATCCCAATTAAAAGGAAATTTTGAGATGAAAGACTTAGGTGAAGATAAGAAAATTTTAGGTGTTGACATCATTAGAGATAGACCAAATATATTTCTATACTTATCTCAGCATGCTTACATTTTAAAGATCTTAAAGAGATACATGTTTGAATATCACAAACTTGTCAATGTACCTCTTGATCATCATTTTAAGTTTCCTTTAACACAAGCACCCACTATTTATGATGTCGTGCAATTTATTTCTAAAATTCTATATGCTAACATTGTTGGTAGCATAATGTACTCTATGATTATCACTAGGCCTAACATTGACTTTACAATATACACCTTAAGCAGATTTATGGCCGCACCTGGGAAGCCTCATTGGCATTCCCTTATGTGGATTCTTCGATATCTATCTTTTAAATATAATTTATCTTTGTGATATGTTAAAGATATTGATTCTTCTTATAATTTGGTATGTTTTGTATATGATAATTATAAATGTAACATTTATATTATAAAATCATTGATCGGATATGTGTTCACTGCCTGTGGTGGCCCTGTCTCTTGGAAGTGAAAAATGTACTCTGTAGTTCCCCTTTCAACCACAGAGAACAAGTACATTTCACTGACTAAGGTGTTAAAGGAAGACTTATGGCTTAAAGTATTGTCTTCTGAACTCAAACTTTATAATTCAGTCATTAATTTTTTTTCTGATAGTCAATTAGTACTCCATTTATCTAAAAAGTTATTTTCCCATGGTAAATAAAATCTTGTAGATATTAGATTACATTTTATTAGAGATTTTATAGAACAAGGAACCTTGTGTGTCATCAAAATACACAGTGATAAAAACCCAGTTGATAGTTTTGACTAAAGATGTGGCTTTATCTAAGTTCAAGTTTTGTTTAGATAGAATGAACTTGGTTCCTATTCCATAACCTAGGGTGCAATAACATCCCCAATTTTAATTAAAAATGGTGGAGATTTGTGAAATTTGGTATTATGAATTTCATTTGTTTTCATATTAAAATTTCATATTCATTTTATCCTGTTTTTCTTTCTTTTCACGCTATATAATTTAATTATTTTGCTTAGTTGTTCATGCTGGAAATCCATTGTTTAAACTGTTTTTGACCCTTGGTTACCCTTCACCACCCTACTGATCTTGGCCGTCCATTTGGCTTATGTTTTTGAGGGTTTGTTCGGTTTTGGTTTCACGGTTTCCCATTGTGGTAGCCCTGGATTGGGAAAGATGTTTCACAACACTCCGTTCGAAGGGGGTTTTATCACCCCTACCTCAAGTTGTCTTGAAAAGGATTCACCATATTTTCAGTCCCCCATTTCTTTCTTATTTCTCTCGAATTTTGGTGGTTATATCCTCAATGGAGGATAGGCTTGGGGGCTTACTGATCTCCTTACACACCACTGGTGCACGGTTCCTGGTGGAGTTCCTTATAATCCTTCTATGGAAAACACGTTGGGCCCTTAATTCAAACCTGAAGACCGAAACCACGAATCTGGTGATATCCTCCTTCCATGTGTCTATACAGCAAGCACCAGCATCGGCATCCACAGGGGTTTGAATTGATCAGGATGGCTGGAATCTTTTCCGGCATTGTGAGTTCCTTACTTAACCTAGTTCTCAGTCTTGAATGGATATGCTTATGTTTAGTAGACCCCATTTGTATTGTATACTTCATGTAAAGTCATTTTTATGGAGTATTATAATCTATATTGTTTTCTTTTGAGAATTAATAATAATGTGTGCATGGGTGGTGTTCTTATTGTGCAGTAGGTCCCAAATGGGTCGAAGCATATAAATCCTTGTGTTCATTTATTATTTATCCACTTCTTTATTACTTCTTGAAAATTTTGTCATTTGCGCACAACTCCAGCGATCTGGATTGTATGTGTGGTTTTTTTGGAAGTGTCCTATTACTATCCAACCACCAAAACATTTACGAATTACCCAAATTTGATTTTCATCCCTAAAAATTGTTTTAGAATTTTACATTGTAGAGTTTCAAATTTTCCTAATAACAATTATTAGAACCTGAAGTAATAATTTAAACCATATTTCCTGGATCTTTTAAGCTGGATAAATTAAATTCACATACAAAAATGAATAGACAATGTAGATGTGTTTAACTTACAATGAATATCATCCAAATCATATATTTAATATTCAAACATCATTGAGTTTTTTTTATAAATACTATAAAAAAACAAGCCAAAAGACATTATATCTCCCCAGATATCAATGGTTCGAGTGAATCGTCTATTTTTCATATGAGATTATGCTTCAAATAATGATGTTCTAGAATATTGTATGCAAGAAAGATGAAGAATAATGTTTTGGGTCTTGGAGAGTTTTATCTATGAAAAAATTATGCTTCCACACCCACCACCATATGGTTGTAGGATTTATAAAGCCCTCAAGGACACTCTTTGATAGTGAAAACATTAAATCATGTGTTTAAAACACATGATTTAATGAAAATATATTCATGCATCATATACATGAAAGCAGTAAACTTCATTAACATTACAACACTCATAAGAGATTAATAAATCATAAATTTTAATTGAATTAAACTACTTGAATATTAACACTGTTTAATACTTGACTATTCTTATGATCAAAGGAAGTATCATCCCTGAAAACTCATTTAATTTATCCTTATTGATATATCATTCACTCTATATTGCCACACATAATATACAAGCTATAGATTCAGGGAATATCTTTTTTAATGTTGCACTAAAACTAAATCCTACTAGAATTTTTATCATTTCACATTATATTTTATCATATATATTAAATCATGAATCCATATACAAAATCCCTTCTATATATCTTCCAAAACACATTTTGAATGCTATCATTAGAATCACTTTGTATCAAATCATATCATATGCCTTGTGGGTACCCATCCAAAACACATTTGCATTAACTCTACAACACATTTATAGTATCTCTATAGGTAAAAATCAATCACCAATAATTCAATCACATAGTATGAGCCACAGGGCTTCATAAAATTGGAAAAAATCTGAATCTTTGAATTTATATATAACAAAATAGTGACCACTATCAAAGAATCAAATCTACTCAAGATATAAAGATATCCAATGTAATCTCCATCAAAAACATGTATCTTTATTCCTTTTCCCACTAGTCTACATCATCTACAAACATGAATTCTCATATTTTCTATTTTCTAATATATCAACAGACCATGGGACATGGAACATGTGAATCCCACATAGTCAACTCATATGTTCTCGATTCGATGAGTGTTTACTGATTTGATCTAGGATTACTTCACATGTCATTCATTATTTTGGATAAGCACATCACATGTCCCTTATCTGGATGGATATAAAATATTTTGGTGTGGATGTAAAATCTAAAATATATCAGAATTAAGGGACCAAATTTCAAACTCGTTATATGAAAGGATAAATACCTTATTAATTAATATCTAACCAACAACATGATCAGAAACATACCCAACTACCATGTATTAACTAAGTCAATATGTAGTATTTTTTTTAAGTTGGGTATCAATGTATGAAGGTTCTCGTTCTTAGTATCTCTACAACCTCTAGTAATGGGGACTCAAATATGGTCCATTTACCCCTATTTTACTATATATATATATATATACATGTGGTAGAAATAGTAGGTCATCTAGTTCACATAAAGAATCATATTCACTGTTTTGTACCTCATATGCATATTATGTATCTCCATAAAATAATCCAACTAATTCCAACTTTATAGTTTCACCATAACCTATAATACTCCATAAAAACAGTAATTAGGGATAAAATCAGTGTCATACTTTGAGATATTAATTATCATTACACTTCATTAAATTAATATCTATATATAACTTTATGTATCTGATGTGAAATAATGATAAAATGGTGTTTATCACTAATATGATACATTTTAATATTCTAAAAATCATTAAGAATATTATGTAAAATCAATATAATAATTAATTCATTATATCTTATAAGATAACATTATAGATTATCCTTATGTTTACTACACATTTTGGGTTTTATCAAAACATTACATCATATTTAATTCTTATCACATCTCTATGAGACCGTCTAATAAAACACTACCACTAAACACTTTAGTGACAGGAATCTATAAAGTAAGTGATTTTGAATAATGGTGTGATTTTGGAATCATATTCCTAACTGTAAAACTTATTAAACATATTCAATCTTCTTATCTCCATTACATCAAATGTTATGATGTCAACACATGTTAACTACTTATAACTCTTTTTATGTTCATAATTATCTTCCTTGGATCCTATCCATTAAAATGTTACCTTGAAGTAATTTAACTACTTATATTATTGTTAATCATTCATTCTAAACAATTTAGGTTAAGGTGAAGATTGCGGTACTATGGTAAATAAATGTAACTCTTTCATTTCTATTTAAATACCACAAACTCATTTTTGATATCAAGTGTAATTAAAAAAAAATTATTCACTAGAACAATCCTTTAAGAAATAGAGACTTTCACTTTTTATGATAAATAATTTTTACTCTTAAGATTTTTCATTATCATTACATATCTTAAATTATTTTAGGACATTGAGTTAAAAACACTTTAATTTTAAACTAGTAAAACCCTTTATGAAATATTGATATACACTTTTAAATGGAAACTAAATGTTGAAATTTACATTTTTATTTACCATCAAATACCCTAAAAAATTTAGGATATTGAGTGGAAATAAAATTAATATTGGAGTTATACTTTATTTTTTGACTCTGAAATTCTCAAAATTCAAACATACAACAAATATTATCTAAAATGATAAATTTATTTTTTTAATATCTATTTATTAAATAAAAAACCATTTTACATTAGAAAATTATATTTTTTCCTTTCAGTGGGAATATAAAACAAATAAAATATCATTTTGATATCATATATAGTATTTTATGTGTTAGGATCCTTTAATTTTTGAAATTAAGATTTCTCTAAAGTATATCACAAATAGATAGTGGGAACCTATTCCCTAATATTTAAAAAAATATTTAGATAAAAATTTATACTCGATAAAACACTTTTTTCTATATATTGGCCTCTAAGAGGCATTAGTATCCTCTCCCACTCACCCTAGGCATCTCTTCAGTGGAGTTTTGAATGTTGATGGATTTTGATCCCTCTCTAGTGCCTTCCCCTCCCTCTATTATCTCTATTAACTACATTTCTTTTCACTCTTATCTCAAATGTCCTTTTTTCTATGATAACTCTCTTTGGTTTTTGTTTCTTCATTGGTGCTCAGTGGATGGGGACTTTGTCTCTTTTTTGGTGTGATGTTTTATTGGTGATTGTCTAACAGGGTGGATTTCAAGGTCTTGGAAATGATTGTTCGATTTTGAAGCCCTAGGATGTGGAAACCCTTCTCAGATCTCTCATTCCATCATTATTTTCTAGGAAATATTTAGATTTATTGAAACTCAGTGGTTTTGGTTTATGTGGTTCGGTTGTTGACAGTTTCCAAATGCTCCTAAGCCTACTCGCTCTTATTTATAGATTCTATTTTCATTCTCATCGATGAAGTCATCATTTGGATCCCTTGACCATTCAAACTCATGCCTTGACATTGAATCCACATCTTCTTCTATCCTAGTCAAATACAGATTTGGGGGTTGAAAGAGGTTCTAGGATGTTTGGTTTGGTAGATCATGGTGCTCCATTCACCTTCTAAGTTTTTCCCGTATGGAGGTGTTTTGGTTTTATTCATTTTTTATTAGGGTGACTTTCTGAGGTTGTAACGTCAACAACATGGTTCCAATTTGTGTTTCAGGTTTGATTTTGTTTAGTATGGTTATGATGGTGGCTCTTAGTTTTGTGGATGATGTTATTGTGTTGTTGGTGTTTGCATTTGATTTGGCGAGCTTCGATGGTTGGTTTGTTTATGGTTCATTGGGAGATGAAGACAATGACTTTGTGATTATGACTTATAGATACTTATATGGACTCCATCAGGATTCAGTGACTAGTTTGTGATGGATACCTTAATAGTGGTGATGTTGGTGATGTTGACAGTGGATTTTATGATGATGGTTGTAGGCGACAAGACTTTGATTGGTGGGTGTTTCTAGACCGTGATCGTATTGGGTTCTATGTAATCATTGGGTTTTCTGAGTTTTGAATATTGAATTGGGAATGTTTTGATTTTTATGCCATCTGTTACCACTCAACTATAAAGTGGATTCTTTTAAAATAAAATAAAAATTAATTTTCATTCATTCATATTTGGATAATCATTTTTTATCAATATCTTATTATCAAAACTTATAACGACCAAATATTTTTCAATAAAAATTATCTTCTTATAAATATGTCAAAAAATAACTTTAAAACGCAACATAATTAACCACTAAGTGCTAATTTCCCTTTAAACATAAGTGTGTCACTTCTATGTTTATAATTTCGAAAATCTGACATACATGGTTGCAATCAGTAAGTTATTTGGAGTCCAATAAAAAAACTTAATTTTTGGTGAATAGTAACATACCCTTTTGAATAGTAACATACCCTTATTAATAGTGATATACACTAATGAATAGTAACCTTACATATGATAATATATAAATAATATTCAAGTTGAAAGTATTATATGCCTATATTTTAGAATAAGTAAATGAATGTTTTAAAACTGGTTTTTTATAATAAATTATGAATTTAATTAAACATTAAAAAAATAATATTAAAAAATTATTTTTGAAAAATGGACTTCATTTTTGGATTATACATGTCGAAAAATAGTTGGGTAAATTTTTGGTATTTTTATGAAATACTTGATTTTTTTTATGAATAGTGAAAGACCATAATTTACAAAATAAGCTAAATAAGCTAATTATAGAGTCATCCCTGATGTTCTACTGATGTAATACCAATTTTTTTGGGTTCACATGATAAAATTACTATTCTTGGTCATGGAATACTCATTATTCCTTGTCGTGTGGGGAAATAATAAATTAATGAATTTATATTGAGAAATCCCCTCTCCCCTCCACTATAAATACCACCTTTCACACCCTCATTTATTCACACCTATCAAGCTTCAATCCTTGTCTATACTCTACCCAAGAATCTTTCCTAGCCCCTACCCTACTTCCAGGAGCTTCTGGTCTCATCAAAAGACCAAGCCTAGGTCCCTTATGGAGGATCTCAAGAGGAGGATTCAAGAGGTAATTTCTCTTCCTCTTCCCTTTAATTTCCTTTCAATTTCAAGTTATTTTATTATTGTCTCTCCACCTATCATCATCCACATGGTATGGTAACTCCAGTATCATAAATATAATGTAATTTTATTATACTAATGGGATATTATACCATCCAACACCCATCTCCACTTCCTTTTATTTCATAAAAGAAAAGTTGTTCGTAAGGTGTTAATCTATCACCTTCAAGAACAACATGTTTTATTTTTACATTTCTACATTCATATCTGGTTATGAAACCCTTTATATGGTTGAAACATAATATTTTATATGTATTATGTCCTATTTAATGTTCTATAACTAACTTAGGTACATATTACTAAATGATTAATCAAAACAAGTTCATTGTGGTCGAAAAACCGCCCAAATTAACCCAAACGATCATCATTAATTCCTATATAATGATTCATCCAGATGGTATATAAAATAATTCATTATAAAATCATTTAAACTCATGTAATATAATTAAAAACATTTAATATCTATTCTGGATTTTTATCCATGTTCTGCTCGATCTTCAATTTATGAATACAATTGAACTGCTCAAGAAAAACCATAAAAATAAACATTCAACTGCAAAGGAACCTCAAATAAATTAATGAAACCATAATGAACCATATTCATGTACAAAAGGTTTTGGAATTTTTAATTAATGAATCTAATGTGGTTGTATAGGACATTAAATTGAAGGAAGCGTTCAGATATAAGGTAAGGAGAAATTGTTGAACCAAACTTTCATCCTTTGGGTTCTCCCTCTTTCACTCCTTTTTTGATATGGTTACTCCTTAAAAATAATTTTTTCATCATTTTATTTCCTTTTCTATGATATAAATGTTTTTAAATTATGTTTATGTCAAAAAAAATGTTTTCCAAATGAACTCTTCTTTTAATAACACACCTTTTACTTATCATTAAAGGTTGATGGTTCTTGTAACATGTATGTTATTCCCTATTTCTTTTTGGAACCCAATGTTTATGAATATGTTCTTATGAGATGAAGCCAATTAATTTTAATGGGTTAGTTATGTTCATTTTTTATATATTTTCATTATGTCATGCATGATAAATGGTAATTTTATGATGTGATGGGTGCGCCTAGAATTATATAGCACAATATGAATGTTTCAATGTGACGGGTGCACTCGGAATTATACAGCACTCAAATACATTAGGTAAAGTGATGAATCTCATGAGTTAATGTGGAATTATTTGTGAAAAATATTATATATTAGTTCAAAATTATGTGTGTTAGTTAACCACTATGACATGATGTTTCATTTTTATGCATTGCCACATTTCAAGTCTCTTATTAATGCTTCCTCTCATGTTCAAGATTCTTTGCCTATGTTATAGTTATGATCAACCATTGTTATATTGTTATTATATATACTTTTACTGGGATTTTAACTCACCCTTTTTATGTATATCCTCAAGTGACTACATGTACTAATGAGAGGTCAAGTGCAAATAAGAAGCTACAGAATAAGGAATTAATTAAATGTTTATGCTTGATGATGTAATTATTGAAGTTCCCAGTCAGGATCCAAGTATCACTGAGAGGGGGAGGGGGTGAATTATTGATATCTTTTTCTTTTTAAGTTTACCCTTTTTGAAACAACCTTATCCTACTTTTAAAGAGTTTCTTCCCTGCTGAACACACACAACCACAAGAACACAAGATTTACAAGGTTCACTACTCAACAAAAGTAGCTACATCCTTGGTATGGTATGGAAACAATCCAGTACCACACAATCCACTAGAAAACAATCCTTTGATGTGGAATACAATTAGTAGGATATACCCTTACACTCATGTAGCACTTTGAAAACAATCCAATAGTATGTGTGCTCCCTCTTAGCACAAATAGGGTAATACAATGGATCAATGCTTCTTAATGAGCTTACACAAATAAAATATTTCAAAGAAATTCTTCATTTTCCTACCCAGAAGCTAGCAAGAACCCCTGGAGAAAAATAGCTTGTGCGCTCACTTCCACTTTCATGACCTATACTTGCGCGCCTACAACTTACGCGCCACTTGTTGCATGCTGCCTACGTGTGCGCTGCCCTTCAAACGCGCTACTTTCTTGCATCCTGTGCGCCAACTAACACTTACATGCCTCCAACTTGCATGTCCCCAACTTGCGCGCCTTCTAACAACCCTCAACTTTCACGCCCAACTCTCTACTTGTGCACCCAGAGCTCAAATATAATTCTCAAGTATAGAGCCTTAAAAAGGAGGAGGCTAGTCATCTATTTATAGCCATTTTGGTGACTTGCGTGCCACATACACTTGCACGCCAATACTTGTGCGTCGCTCCATCACTTTCATGTTGCTTCATCACTTTTGCGCCCTTCCATCACTAGCATGAAACTTTCCTTCCTTTTTTATATCATGATATGATGATGTTAGAATATGACTTGTAGACAACATGCACTTGCACTATAAGACTTGCGCGCCAATACTTGCGTGACACTCTTGACTTGCGCGACACTTTCTATATTGCATTCCACTTTATTTCCTTTGTCATATTTTGATTGGATGATCTTTGAAATATGACATGCGTTCCACTTATACTTGCACGCAAAAACTTATGTGCCACTCTTTGACTTGCGCACCACTTTCTTCCCTTTACCAAAATCACTTCTTTACATTTTCCGATTTTCAGGCCAAAAAATTTGGCGAACACTGGAAAACGGCGCCACCTTAAACTGTTCTTTTGTGCTTCCTCTAGATGGTTTGTTCCTTTGTCATTTATCTCTTCACTACTTCCCATAACCATTCTTTATCTTTCATCATGAACTCTGCTATCGTGATATATATCCTTTGATATATCAGCATTAACATCGTCGGAGTTACAATGGGAAGTACTAAAACTTACTTATCTTCCAGTAACATCATTCCTTCCAATCAAAACTATATATGACTGGCATCATCAGTTCTCTCCCTTTTCTTCTTAAGTCTTGCATCAGAAGTTCTCCAAACTTGTGATGATTTTAAAATAAAAATTATCAAAGCATCGTCTTATTTATGGTCCTTTTACAAAGTGAATTGATTTATCTTCTTTGAAAACAAAATAAAACACTCTGAAAAGGCTAACTCTTCAAACTTCTTTCTCCATCCAACTTGGTCCCAACAATCTCCCCCTTTGGATTTTGTTGTCAACCAAGATTCATAAATCACTGAACTTTGTAACCTTATGCAATGGATTACTTATCAACAATTCTAAGCCTACATGAGCTAACTAATTGTAGGAAACAAGAATTATTGACAGCTAAAACCATACTGTCCAAAGGTAGTGACTATGAAATTTCATGATCATATCCCCTCAGCCTTCTTTAGAACATCATTCAAAATAGCTTTCAAGCTTCTACTTCAGCATTCTTCGAATAAAAAAAATTTCCTACAACCACTCCAACAAATAGTTAGAATAGTTCACACACATACATGTTGGATTCACAGCTTACCCACAACTCCCCCTTTGTGCATGCATCTATATGGATAGATTTATGAAAAAATTACCCCCTTGAAAACACTATCCAAAGGTAATATGAGAGATAGTATAGTAACACGTACCTTAACCTTGATGAGAAATATGTTGGACACCCATGTTCAACCTCAATTTTGCAAATGGTTCCTTCAGTAATGGTTTTGTGAATATATCAGCAACTTGTTCAGATGTAGGAACATACTCCAACCTCAATTCATTCTTCTAAACCTACTCTTTTATGAAGTGTTACTTTATATCAATGTTTTTTGAATGAGAATGTTGTACTGGATTTCTTGTAAGATTGATTTCACTCTAATTATCACAACCCAAGAGCAATGGTAGCTTTACTTCAACAAGTAGATCTTCCAACTGAGTCTTCATCCACATTAGTTGAGTTGCAGCTTGAGTAGTAGCAACATACTCAGCTTTAGTTGTGCTAAGAGTTATTGAATTCTGTTTCTTGGTATGCCAACTAACACAACTTTTCCCTAGAAAGAAAACTCCACCAGATGTGGATCTTCGATCATTAACATTTCCTGCCCAATCAGCATCAGAATACCCGAATAGATCAATACTTCTAGATCCATCATACCTGATTCCAAAAAAAATTTTGCCATTGATATATCTAAGAATTATTTTTCTATCAATAAAATGTGATTCTTTAGGAGAACTCTGAAATCATGCACATAAAGTGACAGCATAGATGATGTCGGGTCTTGAGGCAGTCAAATACAACAGACTTCCAATCATCTTTCAAAACTCTTTCTGATCAACTTCCTTGCCTTCTCCATCTTTAGAAAACTTGGTTCCCACTGAAATTGGTGTGGAAAATGGTTTCAAATTTTCCATGCCAAACTTCTTCAGAATTTCCTTAGCATACTTTTCTTGAGACAGAAAAACGTGATTCTTCTTCTGTGAAATTTGTAACCCAAGAAAGTACTTCATTTCTCCTAGCATGGACATCTCAAATAACTTCTTCATCTCCTCAGAAAATTTTTCACATGATCTTTCATCATTTCCAGCAAATATAATATCATCAACATAAACAATAATGATCAGTGAAAACTCCTGACATTTCTTGATGTAGAGATTGTTGTCAACTCTCCCTTTCTTAAAGTTCATCTTCTTTTAGAAAGTATCTAATTTAGAATACCATGCTCTCAGATCCTATTTTATCCCATATAAATCCTTCTTCAACCTTCACACATAACTTTCATCCTTTATAATAACAAATCCATAAGGTTGATCAATGTAAACTTCCTCATCAAGTTCACCATTCAAGAATGCGGATTTTACATCCATTTGAAAGATTTTGTAACCTCGTTGTGCTGTAATAGCAAGAAAGATTCTGATTGTTTCTAATCATTCCATTAGAGAAAATTTTTCATCAAAATCAATGCCTTCAATTTGTGAATACCCTTTTCAAAAAATCTTACTTTGTTTCTTATTACTTTACCTTCTTTATTCAACTTGTTCTGGAAAAACCACTTTGTACCAATAATGTTCTTGTTGTCTAGATTGGGTACAAGTTCCCAAGTATCATTCTTCTCTATCTGATCAAGCTCTTAATTAATTTCATGAACCCATTCTAGATGCTCAAATTCTTTATTTACATCATTCGGTTCAACTTTCGAATAAAGAGAAGTATGTGATATAGCATTTGTTGTTCTTCTTGTTTGGACCCTATGATTTTTATCTCCAATAATGTTTTGAGCCTCCACTTACTTCCTCAACCTAGGACGAGTTGTTAGAACTTCATCCTCATCACTCAATATTTCTAAGTTGAATTCTTCTTCAACGGTAGGATTAACACAGTCTGTAGCATTATCAGAATCATTAACAAAAGCTTCTCTATCATGCTCAACATCCACATCAACACATGACTAGTTTTCTTTCTCAACATTTTGAACAAATTTTTCATCTGAAGAATCAATAATTATTCTTGTTTCTTTTTTGAGGCATATATATCCTCTTTCTTATGGAGCATAGCCAAAAAAAAATCCATCATCTCCTCCTTGTTCAAACTTTCCAAGGTTTCCACCTTTCTTCTTTATAATGCATGGACTCCCAAATACTCTTAAATGTTTCAGACTTGGAGTTTTTTCATAGAACATTTCATATGGAGTCATATCTGAGTTTAGCCTATATAAGAATTGGTTCTGAATATAAACAGAAGTTCTCATGGCTTGCCTCCAATAATAATGAGAAAGACTATGTTCATGTAACATAGTTCTCCCCATTTCCACCAGACTTCGATTCTTTCTTTCAGCAACCCCATTTTGTTGAGGTGTGTATGGTGAACTGAACTCATGACAAATTCCATGTTTCTCAAGGTAACTTTAAAACTCTTCATTCTTATACTCACCACCATTTTCAGTTATCAACTTATTCACTGAATACTCACAGTCAATTTCTTCTTTCCTCTTGAAACTCTTAAACATTTTCAGAGCATCTGACTTATGTCTCATGTACATAACACAAGTAATGCGATTAAAGTAATCAATGAAAGTAATTAAGTACTTATCTCCATTTGTTGATTGATTTCTCATTGGTCCACATATATTAGAATGTATAAGTTCCAAGGGTTGTTTTGAACGAATTTCAACACTTCTATGAAAAGAGTTTGTAATCTTCCCTTTTTCACCAATAGTGAAACACCAATCTCTTCTTCTTTATAAATCAGGCATATCTCGGACACTATCTCGCATTGATAACTTTCACATATTTCTATGACACATATTTTATAGACATTTATTCCATAACTGATTTTCATCCACTACACCCATTTAACAAGAGTTCTGCACTTCACCAACTTGGAACAAATTCCCTCTTGTACGTTGGCCCCTTGTAACTATATTTCCATCATTTTCACTTTTCACAAAAACTCCATCTTTACTGAATATAAATTTTTTTCCCTCATCACAGAGTTGTGAAACACTTAGAATATTATGTTTCAACCCATCAACATATAATGTTTTCTTAGATTTCATTTTTTCTTTTCCGATGATGGTTGATCCAACACCTTTGATTCTCAGAGATTCATCATTTCCAAATGTAACGGTTCCTTCTTTGAAGTCTTTCATATTCTTCATCAACTTTAAGTCTCCTGTCATATGATAAGAACACCAACTATTAAGAATCCATGGAAGTTCTCCTTTTGTAGCTTTCAAATCAGTTTCGACAACAAGAGATTTTTGTTCTTCCTTTTCCTTCACTTTTTGTTGTGCTTCTTCTAATTTCCTAGCTAGGTCAATGTGTTCTAGCTAGAAAACCATGCACTCTTTCTTTTTGGACTTATCAGACTTGTCCCTTTTAGATTTTAAAAACTCTGGCTTTTGAAAATTATTAATAATCTTTTGTTTCTCTGGTAACATAGTAAGGCATCCCTTGGAAAGATGTCCAGGTCGATCACATCTTTCACAAATAGTTTTCAGTGGTTGGAACCTACTCTCAACTTTCACATTAGTCTTCTCAGATATCTTCTGAAATTTTTTTGGATACTTTCTATTTTGAATGGATTGACTCCCCCTCAATCCTTGTCTTTCAAAACTTCTAGAATAGTTGTAATGTTGTTGGTTGAACCAACACATATTTTCCATGTGTCAAAATACACCACAATACCAGCAATATCCATAGAAAGAATATTTGCCTCTGAAACTTATGTACTGACCAGACTTGTGAAAACGCTTCTCAACAACCTTCTTAATAGAATTATTCTGACCATCAACCTTCATGTTTCCATTTGTAACTCCCTTTCTCATTTCAGATTTAACAGCACCAGAAGTATTAGAAGTCTTTCTTGACTCGTTATTTTTATGCACTTATAATTTTTCATCATTGCTGACTTTGACCACATACATGGTATTTCCATCCTTGTTCTTATTAGAACCAGTTTTGTCTTTCATTTCGACTTTTGAAGGTAACTTTTGTGGATCCTTGTTTGGTTCATTCTTACTGGAACATTCACGAACTTCTGAGATAGAATTTTTGAAACTGATATTCATTTCTTTATATTTATAAAGTTTATGTTGGACAAGTTCCGACTCTTCTTCTTTTTCCTTCAGCTTTACTTCAAGATGATCATTATGAATCTTTGTATTCTCAAGAAAAATTTTTAGATCATCAATATCCTTTTACATCTTGATTTTTTCATCATTAAAACCTTCTTGATTATTTAATGTGGAATTTTCATTTTCAGCTTGTTGTTTTCCTTCTCATGCCTTCTGATCTTCCTCAACCATTCTTTCAACTATTCTTTTAAATGATATTCAAGTTGAGTTTCTTCTTCTTCTGAACTGTTTCTCTCATACTCTTCATTATTCACTGCAGCAATAAAGTTATTCTCTCTAGTTTTTTAGCAAATAATTTCTCAGATTCATCTTCGCTATCTTCTTCATCTTCATCTTTAGATAAAAAGCTTCATCTTTTTTATTTGAAGAACTTTTTATCATTCCCCTTTGAAAAATATTTATCTTTGTCAGCTTGTTTCTTCTACAACCTTCTTGGCCTTCTGTAATCATCATCACTGTCTTCTTATTTATTATTTTGAGGATAGTTAGCTACAAAGTGACCAAAGGCTCCACACTCAAAACATTTCAAGGGAAGTTTGCCCTTGTATTTCCCTATACCTCTTTTCACATTCTTATAAAACAAAGATAAAATTTCATCAAAATTTTTACATACCTCATCTTCAAAATGGGATTCACCATTATCATCTTCAATAAGAGTCTTCTCTGACTTCTATCTCTTTGTAGCCTTGAATAAAATTTCTCTATCAGCTTTTGTTTTTCCCTTCATAGTATTCTCTCTTCTCATATCATAAGTAATGGGAGTGCTATGAAAATCATCCAAAGATAATGTTTCAGGGTCTCTATCTTCTAATGAATAAACTTTAGCATCAAACTTGTCAGGCAGAATTCTAAAAATCTTTTCAAAAACTATAGAATCCTCCAACGTTTCGCCAAGAAATCTGATTGTACTGACAATATCATTTATCCTGGTACATAAATCCCCAACAGATTCAGATTCTCCCATTTTCAAATCTTCATACTTTAGTCTCCAGTTTTGTAGTTTATCCTTATTCACTTTTGTATTTCCTTCATAGATGTTCTTCAGTTTGTCCCAGATTCCTTTGGTTGTAGCAACACCTTTCACTCTTAAAAATTCACTCTCAGAAAGAGATGATTGTAATGCATTTTTAGCTCTTCCATCATTCTCAAGGTTCTTCTTATCAACAGGAGTAAGAGGAACCTTGTCATCAATAGTGGGAAATCCATTCATTGTAGTTTCAATAACTTCATATTGACGAGACATAAGATAAGGCATCATTATTTCCTTCCAGATGTGATAGTTATTTCCATCAAAAATCAGAATCCCCTTACTTTTCACGCAATTTAGATTCTCCATCACAACTTCTCTTCAACCACTTCAGCAAATAATAAATGAAGGGAACCTATTGCTCTGATACCAATTGAAGTTCCCAGTCAGGATCCAAGTATCACTGAGAGGGGGAGGGGTGAATCAGTGATAACTTTTTCTTTTTAATTTTCCCCCTTTGAAACAACCTTCACCTCTTGTTAAATAGTGTATTCCCTACTGAACACACAAAACCACAGGAACACAAGATTTACAAGTTTCACTACTCAACAAGAGTAGCTACGTCCTTGGTATAGTACAGAAACAATCCAGTACCACACAATCCACTAGAAAACAATCCTTTGATGTGGAATACAACGAGTAGGATATACCCATACACTCGTGTAGCACTTTGAAAACAATCCAATAGTGTGTGTTCTCCCTCTTAGCACAAATAGGGTAATACAATGGATCAATGCTTCTTAATGAGCTTACACAAATCAAATCTTTCAAAGAAATTCTTCACTTTCCTACCCAGAAGCTGGAAAGAACCACTGGAGAAAAACAGCTTGTACACCCACTTCCACTTGCGCGACCTATACTTGCGCGCCTACAAATTGCGCGCCACTTCTTGCACATTGGATAAGTGTTCATTTCCCTTTAGACGCACTTCCTTCTTGCAGCCTGTGTGCCAAAAAACACTTGTGCGCCTCCAACTTGCACGTCCCCAACTTGCACGTCCCCAACATGCACACCTTATAACAACCCTCAACTTGCGCCCCCAACTCTCTACTTGCACACCCAGACCTAAAATATAATTATCAAGTATTGCTCCTTAAAAAATGAGGAGTCTAGTCATCTATTTATCGGAATTTTGGTGACTTTCATGCCACATACACTTGTGTGCCAATACTTGCGCGCCACTCCATCACTTGCGCACCGCTTCATCACTTGCGCGCCCTTCCATCACTAGTGAGACAATTTCTTTCCTTTGTCATATTTTGATATGATGATGTTGGAATATGACTTGCGTGCAATATGCACTTGTGTGCCAAGACTTGCGCGCCAATACTTGCGGGACACTCTTGACTTGCGCGACACTTTCTAACTTGCGAGCCACTTTATTTCCTTTTTCATATTTTGATTAGATGATCTTTGAAATATGACTTGCACGCCACTTATACTTGAACGCCAATACTTGTGTGCCGAAACTTGTGCGCCACTCTTTGACTTGAGCACCACTTTCTTCCCTTTTCCAAAATCACTTCTTTACATTTTCCGATTTTCAGGCCCCAAAATTTGGCGAACACTGGAAAACGGCACCACCTTAAACTGTTCTTTTGTGCCGCCTCCAGATGGTCTATTCCTTTGTCGTTTCTCTCTTCACTACTTCCCATAACCATTCCTCAGCTTTCATCACAAACTTTGTTATCATGATATATATCCTTTTATAGATCAGCATTAGCATCATAAAAGTTACAATGGGAAGTATTAAAACTTCCTTATCTTCCAGCAACATCATTCCTTCCAATAAAAACTATATATGACTGGCATCATCAGTTATCCCCATTTCCTTCATAAGGCTTGCATCACAAGTTCTACAAACTTGTGATGATTGTAAAATAAAAATCAGAAAAGCATCATCTAATTTATGGTCCTTTTACAAATTGAATTGATTTATCTTCTTTGACAAAAAAATACAACACTCTACAAAGGCTAACTCTTCAAACTTCCTTCTCCATCCAACTTGGTCCCAACAATTGTTATGTATAGTCCTAGTTTTCCCAAGACACTAAACCTTTATATCTTCTACGTCTAATACAATTATATTTTTTATCTTTAAAATGATGTAATATTAATGTAAGAAAAGGTTGGGTCACTATAATTGGTATCAGAGGCAAGGTTTAGTTAATTTGGGAATTAGGATTAGTGAACCCTAGAGAAAACCCCTAGTATGAGACTAAGTAAAAATAAGAATACATGTAGCTTTACATAGGGATCCCATATGTTATGATTTAATTATAAATTGATCAAATAAATAAGTTATTTATGACTTATTGACATATGTTTTGTTTTAACATTTTATATTTTTGAAAATGGTGGGAACTAGGAGAAACCAGGCCAACAACTCGTGCCCAATGAAATGATTTCCCGAACGACATCCCTAATGATTTGGGTGGTGGAGTTAAAAACTTCATTGTGATGAATACCCAACTATCTTAGGTTGTGAAAAATAACCATAATAATGGATAACATCCTCCTTCACCAAAGTGGGAGCAACTATCTATCAAATGTTTTATGAGGCAATGACCATCTATGTTTAGTGGATCTTCTGATCCACCAGTTGCAGAATAGTGGGTCAACTCTATGGAGAAGATCTTTTCTGTTCTCTACTATTCTGAGATAGAGAAGGTGACTCTATCCATTTATTATCTAGATGGATAGTATTATCAATGGTGGTATTTGATTAAGAACACCATGCCAAGGTTGGAAATTAAATAGATAGAATGGGAAGACTTTAAGATAATGTTCCTTAAAAAGTATTTCCCAAGAACTCTTCACACGATGATGCAGAGAGAATTCATAGATCTCATGAAAATAGAACAAGAAGTTGTCACAACTTATGAAGATAATATTAAAAGTCATGCAAGGTAAGCTTCAGGTTTTTCTATCAACAATGATAGAAAAATTGATAGATTCTTTAGTGCATTAAAATCACACCTTCGAAAGGCTCTTGTAATTTGAGACTTTAGGAGTTATTAAGACGTTGTTCAGTGTTCTCTCAAAGTAGAGATGGAGTTTGGAGAATGTTCCCCTGGCTATGGTGATAAGAAATGAAATATGGAGTTTTAAGACGGAGGATCTAATTACAAAGGTGGGAAGAAACTCAACAACCCACATGCCAAAAATGTGGGAAGTTGCACAATGGGAACTGCCTCAAAGGGATGGAGAAGTGCTTCAAGTGTGGGAAAGAAGGACACCATTATCAAGAGTGTCGAAAAGACATGAAAAGGAATGAGAATGTAGCCGAAGAAAAGAGAGAACCATCCACGGTTCAATCCTAGAACTGTAGGGAGCTAGGGCACTATGCAAGCCAGTGCACTAAACCTCGAGTTCTTGAGGGTAATCAGCGTCATCAGCCACCAAAGCCAAAGGAACAAGGGAAGGATTATGCCATCACTAATGCATAAGTATAGCAAGATAATATAGACTTAAAAGTACACTTCTTATTCACTCAAGAATGGAAAAAGTATTATTTTATTCTAGTTCTACGCATTTCTTTATATCTTACAAGTTTTCTAGAACTATATAATCGAAGCCTCGAAACCTTGAAGTAGAGATATTTGTAAAAATACCAAGTAGTGAAATAATTGAAACCCAAGTGTTTTATTCATCTCCTATTGGAGTATGTGGGAATATTCTTCCAGCGAATCTTTTAATACCTCCCTTGGTGGAATTCGATACTATAATGGGAATGGATTGGCTCTCGTTATATAGAGCATGTATCAAATGTTGAGAAAAGGAAATATCTTTTCATATTCTGAACCATCCCATGCTCTTCTACAAATTTAAGGAAGATTATGAATCTCCTTAGAGATATCCTTCATCTGTGTGGGTGTTGATTCCCTATGAAGAAGAATACCTCTACCAAATGGTTGGGTCAAAGGAAAGTTCCAACCTTGAAGAAATTCCCATCATGTGGAAATATAGTGATTTATTTTCTAAAGAGTTACCTGGACTTCCCCTAGATCGTGAGGTAGAGTTCTCAATAGAACTCATACCTGGAGATACTTATATCTCAAATTGTCCCCATAGGATGGATCCTATCGAACTGGAGGAGTTAAAGAAGAAGCTTCAAGATCATCTGGACAAATGGTTCATACACCCTAGTGCATCACCTTGGGGTGAATCGGTTCTCTTTGTGAAGAATAAGGACGGAAAAATGTGGTTGTGTATCGATTATCGGGAACTCAATAAGATCACCATAAAGAACAAGTATCATATTCCAAGGATTGATGACTTTTTTGATTAGTTAAGAGGATCTCAATACTTATCAAAGGTGGATCTTCATTCTAGATATCATCATTTAAAAGTGAAGAAGGAAGATATTCAAAAGACTACCTTTTGTACAAGGTATGGGCACTATGAGTTTCTAGTGATGTCCTTCAGACTTACTAATGCCCTGAAATCTTCATGGATTTGTTTAATAGAGTCTTTAGACATTACCTTGAAAAATTGATGGTAGTGTTTATTGACGACATTCTCATCTACTCCAAGAGCAAGGAGGAACATGAAGAACATCTAAGATTTGTGTTGGCAACATTGAAAAAGGAAACGTTATACAAAAAGTTCAGAAAGTGTGACTTTTGGATAAATTAAGTCACTTTCTTGGGACATGTGATTAAAAGTGAGGGATTTTTTTTGGACCCTTCAAAAACAAAGGAGATTGAGGAATGGCCTAGTCCATATTGTGTCACAGAAATCCATAGTTTTCTTGGATTAGTTGGGTACTAGTGACGTTTTTTGAGAAATTTCTCACGATTTTCAAGCCCGATAACTATGTTAATAAAAAAAATTGGTAAAGTATACCTGGATGGAAGAATGCAAGGGAAGATTCAAGGAACTAAATAGAAGGCTGATCACTATACCTATACTCACACTACTGAAAAATAGAGAAAGTTTTGTGATATACAGTGATTCTTCAAAGAAAGGATTGGGTTGCATACTCAGGAAAAATGATAATGTGATAGCCTATGCCTAACGATAGTTGAATATCCAGGAGAAGAACTACCTGATGCATGATCTAGAGCTAGAAGCCGTGATTTTTTCCTTGAAAATTTGGCTGCAAAACCTTTATGGTGAGAAGTGTGACATATACACCAACCACAAG
This sequence comes from Viscum album, assembly GCA_963277665.1. Taxonomy (NCBI): domain Eukaryota; kingdom Viridiplantae; phylum Streptophyta; class Magnoliopsida; order Santalales; family Viscaceae; genus Viscum; species Viscum album. The sequence goes on along the minus strand of OY728153.1, from coordinate 389,021,946 downwards.
AGCTTACAGTATATATTCACACAATGAGAGCTCAAAATTCATCAAAGGATATGGTTATAGATAATCAAGGACTACGATTGCTCGATTCAATACCATTCTGGAAATCTGAACAAGGTAGCTAACGCTCTAAGCAGAAAAGAACCTACTACTCTATCCATGTTACGGATTGAGAAAGACCCTATCTTTTTTGGATATGAAAATGATGGATTTATAAATCATAAGGGGAGGGGATACATCCTACCTTTCCTAAATGATTGTGCAACCATCCATCCAAGAGAAGATTAAGGAAGAAGAAAGGGATGATGTGGAAATATAAAAGAGGGTGAATGAAGTAAAAGAAAGAAAGCTGCAAGAGTTCCATATCGATGATGATAGTGTGATTTGATTTGGAAAGAGGCTTTATGTGCCTTCATCACCTGGGATAAAAAAGAACCTATTGAAAAATGCACATTTCTCAACATTCTTTATCAATCCTAGGAGTACCAATATGTACTGTGATCTCTGATAACACTTCTGGTGGGATAAAATCAAAAAAGATATCACTAAATAGATCTCAAGGTTCTTTTTATGTTAGCAAGTTAAAGTAGAGTGAAAAAAGTTCAAAGGGATGATGCAACCATTTCCAATACCCATGTGGAAATGGGAGAATGTTACTATGGATTTTTTCACAGGTCTCCTGAAGACATCGAAGGGAAATAATGTTATATGGGTGGTGGTTGACCGACTCACCAAGACTTACCATTTTATCTCTATTCGAGGAGATCTCTTGCTTGAAAACTTGAAAGGATATATGTGAATGAAGTGGTGAGACTGGATGGTGTTCCACTCTCAACTATATTTGATCATGATCCAAGGTTCACATCTAAATTATAGAGGATCATTCAACATGCTTTGAGTACTCAATTAAATTTAAGCATGGCCTATCACCCCCAAACTAATGGTCAATCTGAAAGAACTATTCAGACGCTTGAAGATATGCTAAGAGCCTACTCTCAAGAATTCAAATGTGGATGGGATTAGAATCTCTCATTGGTTGAGTTCTTATACAACAATAGCTTCCACATAAGTATTCATATGGATCCTTATGAAGCTCTGTATGGAAAGCGATGTAGAACTCCAACCTGTTGGGATGAAGTTGGAGAAAGAAAGCTACTTGGACCCGATCTTTTTCAAGAGATGACAAAGAAGGTTCAAGTAATATATAAACACATAAAAGCTATTCAAAGTCGGAAAAATAGCTATGATTACAACCATCAAAGGGACTTGAAGTTTGACTTAGGGGATAAAGTCTTCCTTTGAATATCACCATGGAAGAGAGTCATGCGATTTGGAAAGAAAGGGAAGCTAATCCCAAGTTACATTGGCCCCTTTGAGATCCTTGATCACATAGAATATGTGGCCTGTCGGATTTCACTTTCACCGATTATGGCTCAAGTTCATGATGTTTTTTACATATCACTCTTGATAAAGTACATACCTCATCCCTCACATGTACTGAACTCAGAGGTGATACAAATGGAAGATGATCTCTACTATGAGGAGAAGCCAGTAGTGATTCTGGACCGGAGAGATAAGGTTATACACAACAAGAAAACCCACCTTTTCAATGTGTTGTGGAGGAACCATAAGTTTGAAGAAGCTACTTGGGAACTGTAAGAGGTGATGAAGGAGAATTACCCTCACCTATTTGTGTAAAGTGAAATTTTGAGGGAGAAATTTCATAAGGGGGGAAGAATGTAACGACCCAATTTTTTCAATAGAAATTTCATTCTTATAAATATGTCATAAAATCATATAAAAACACAACATAATGAACTATTAAGTGCTAAGTGTCCTTTAAACATAATTTTTTCACTTTTGTGTTTGGAATTTCGAAAATCTGACATACACAGTTACAATCAGTAAGTTATTTGGAGTCCAATAAGAAAAACTTAATTTTTTGTGAATAGTAACCTACCCTTATGAATATTAAGATAACCTTATGAATAGTGATATACCCTTATGAATAGTAACTATACCTGTGATAATATATAAATAATATTCAAGTTGAAAGTATGATATACCTATATTTTAGAACCAGTAAATGAATATTTTAAAACTGGTTTTTGATAATAATATATTCTAATTTTAATTAAATATTAAAATAATAATATTTAGAAATTTTTTTCTGAAAATTGGTCTTCATTTTTGGATTCTACATGTCGAAAAATGGTTAGGGTGAATTTTTGTGATTTTTCTGAAATACTTGAATTTTTTATGAATAGTGAAAGACCATAATTTACAAAATAAGCTAAATAAGCTAATTATAGAGTCATGCATGATTTTCTACTGATGTAAGACCAATTGGTTCGGTTTTACATGATAAAATTACTATTCTTGGTCATGGAAGGCTCATTATTTCTTGTCTTGTGGAGAAATAATAAATTAATGAATTTTATATTGAGAAATCCCCTCTCCCCTCCACTATAAATACCACCTTTCACACCCTCATTTCCTCACACCTCTCAGGCTTCCAGACTTGTATAAACTCTGCCCAAAAAACTTCCCTAGCCCCTAACCCACCTCCAATAGCTTCTAGTCTCATCAAAAGACCAAGCCTAGGTCCCTTAAGGAGGATCTGAAGAGGAGGATTCAAGAGGTAATTTCTCTTCCTCTTTCCTTAAATTTCCTTTCAATTTCAGGTTCTTTTCTAATTATATCCTCACCTATATTCATCCATATGGTATAGTAAATCTAGTATCATAAATATAATGTAATTTTATTATACTAATGGGATATTATACCATCCAATCCCCTTCTCCAATTCCTTTTATTTTATAAAAGAAAATGTTGTTCGTAAGGTGTTAATCTATCACCTTCAAGATTGACATGTTTTATTTTTCCATTTCTACCTTCATATCTGGTCATGAAAACCTTTTTATGGTTGAAAAATAATATTTTATATGTATTATGTCCTATTTAATGTTCTATAACTGACTTATGTACATATTAAAAAATTATTAATCATAAAAAGTTCGTTGTGGTCGAAAACCCACCCAAATTAACCCAAAAGATCATCATTAAATTTATATCTAATGATTCATCCACATGGTATATAACATAATTAATTATAAGATCATTTAAACTCCTGTAATATCATTAATAACATGTAATATCAGTTCTGTATTTTTACCCATGTTTTACCCGAACTTCAATTTTTTAATACAAGTGAACCGCTCAAGAAAAACCATAAAAACAAACATTCCTGAACAATGTTTTTAAACTCTATAACTCATCCAAAGGCACATAAAATAACTTAATGAAACCATAATTAACCATATTAATGTACACAAGATTCTATAATTCTTAATCAATGAATATAATGTGGTTATATAGGACATTAAAGCGAAGGAAGCATTCAGATATAAGGTGAGGGGAAATTCTTAAACCCAACTTTCATCCTTTGGGTTCTCTCTCTTTCACTCCTTTTTTGATATGGTTACTCCTTAAAAAATAATTTTTTTATCATTTTATTTTATTTTCTATGATATACATGTTTTTCACTGGTGTTTATGTCAATAGAAAAAATTTCCAAATGAACAATTCTTTTAAGAACACGCCTTTTACTTCTCATTCAAGGTTGACGGTTCTTGTAACATGTATATTATTCCCTATTTATTTTGGGAACCCAATGTTTATGAATTTGTTCTTATGAGATGAAACACATTACTTTTCAAGGGTTAGTTATGTTCATTTTTTATATATGTTCATTATGGAATGCATGATAAATGATAATGTTATGATGTGACTGGTGGGCCTGGATTATATAGCCCAAAATGACTGTTTCAATGTGACGGATGCGCACAGAATTATATAGCGCTCCAATGAATTGGTTAGAGTAATAAATATCATTATTTAATGTGAAATTATGTGTGAACAAGATGATATATTTTTTCACAAGTATGTGTGGTATTTAACCACTAAGACATGATGTTTTATTTTTATGCATTGCCACATTTCAAGTCTCTTATTAATGTTTCCTGTCATGTTCATGATCCTTTTCCTATGTTATGGTTATGCTCACCCATTGTTATAATTTTCTTATATATCCTTTTAATGTGATTTTATCTCAACCTTTTTGATATATATCCTCAGGTTACTACATGTACTAATGAGAGTTCAAGTTTCAATAAGAATCTAGAGAAGAAAGAATTAATTAAATGTTTATGCCTGATATTGTAATTGTTATGTATGGTCCTAGTTTTCCCAAGACACTAAACCTTTGGATACTCTATGTTTAATAATATTATGTTATATATATTTAAAATGGTGTAATATTAATGTAAGAAAATTTTGGGTCGCTATAAAACTTACTATAGAAATTAATGAATCATAAACCATGTGTAAAAAATTAATCATCCCATGTTGTTCATAGAAACTATTTATTATTTAACATCTTACACTATCAAATAATATACATAATATGAATATTCAAATATTTAACTTAGAATCATTTGATCTTGATAAAATACTTTACATTAAAATCCTTAATGAAGTAACTATTTACTTTTTCTCATGAATATAAACTACATGATCAATCAATTATTATTTTTATTTTGAACTCATGTAAATTTACAATAATTTATAAAATAGACATTCATTATCAAAAATATTTAAAAATAAAATAATTAATTTATATAACATCCATACTTAACATGAAAATTCTATAGAGTTTCAAAAATTCTTTATGGTATATATTGGATAATGAAATCATAATGAATTATCAAGCTTCCTTACCTAAAACCTAAGTGTAATTTTCATGGTGTTTCATAAAATACTTTAGGTATATCATGGATAAACCAATAATATTTAATAACAAATCTTCTTTCCTAAAAAACATAGGGTTAAAATACCTTTATTTCCTTCTTGAAGAAAAATTAGTTTAACTTTTCAACTAACTTTTCTTCTTCGGGTTTGAAATTTTATCCTATTTTTATATCTATACCATACTTTAGAACCAATATATCATATTAATAGTTAAAATATATTACCAAAACATTGATAACATCATGTTAATATTATATTAATTCAATCATATTGTTAAAACATTTATATAGATTAGAATAGGATATTGAACACGCTGTTTTTAGTCTCCCCATAAAGAATGTTATAGGATTTAACAAATCATAAAGCATTTTCTTTAAAAAAAACCCATCTAATTTCATTTAAAAAAAATTACATGCTCTTATCAAGTTCTAAAATAGTTAAAAAATAAACATCTTATAATAATTTTATCCATGCTTGAAGTATCTAATCTATTAATACAGAAACTCATTTTCTATATTACTTGAAAGAAACCTTCAATCTCTAAACTTCAATTTTAGTCCCTTTTCTGAAATTTTTTATACTTTGAACAGTTTTAAATCATACTATCAATTTCATATATCTATTAGAATGACATAATCGATTTATAAAATTGATAATGTTTTAGGAACCCTTTAGTCTCTGTGAGTCATTAATATATTCAATAATATTGAATATCATTTGGTATACTAAATCATATTAAGTATGTGAGATATAAATCATTTCTTTATCCAATAACCATGAGTATATAAGTTGATACTAATATTTCTTTAGTTATTTTTCATCCAATTATTTTGAAACATTGAATTTATCCCTCAATTCTAAACATAAGCAACTATAATTACTTGTTTGAACAATTTGGACAATTTTTTATTAAGAAATGTACTATTACAATTTCTTAAGAAAATTTCTTAAATAAAGGATATTTCTTAAGATATTTTCTTAAGTTACTAGTCTTAATATCCATATACATGGATATTATTATTATCAATTATTCATTGAAAATTTTAGCTTAATCACGGTGATGATGTTATTTACAACATAAGTTTTTATCAAATGGGTATTATATATTATTAGTTATCTAATAAGTAACTTTATTAAATGATATCAAACTAAAATTATGTCTCATTTTAATTAAATTCATATGATGCATTAGAGGGTGATGATCCATATTTCAATAAGAAAATGAACCTACTTTAGTGTGATATTCACAACTTTTTTGTTTAAGTGGGGAATTATCCTAATAATATCATATGTGAAACATGGATAGGTGAGTGGAGAACTCTTTTTAAAATCCATAATAATGATAAACCAAAACCTATTCCTTTGGTATATTAACCCTTGGGGTTTCTCAGCTAGTGTAACCCGATGAAAATTTCAAAATACAGGCTAATACCCAGACAATCTAGGGGAACCACTATATGGAATGAAACTACCCATTGATGATCCAATAAAACTATTTACTTTCTTGGATTACACTATATAATCTTGAGGAACCCTTATTTTGCATGAAACTACCTAGTTGTATGATCGAGGTATTGAAAAACACCACGTTGGAAAGAATCTCACACTTAGTATTTAAGATATTTAATCTCACAATCTTATCTTATTTTAGTCCCTTTTGTGTATGCGTGTTGTTTGTAAATTAGTTCAGAATCATATTTCCTCTACTAAACCAATATAGTAAAAACATATTTATATGTATCAATTTACAAAACCCACAATTTGAGGTAGATTAAAAACTAAATTCATTATGGATATATTCATATCAATAAAATTCAAGGCATAATCCTAAAGAAAATTTATCATATATATTTTTGGCGTACTGGAATTTATAATATAAACACCTCATAATTATGAATAAAACTATGAATAACATTTAAATAAATTAATATTTAAATTATTTAAATTTTTTATGAACATTTATAAACAATTCATAAATGAAATATAATTATAATACTTTTTATAATTTGAACTTTAATATTATTAACATTCTATAATTTTGAATGTAAACCCTTCATATTAATTTTAATATAAACCCCTTAATATTTATAACTATATGACATTTCCATTTTAAATATATGATATTATATGAATTATAAACTATTGATAATTCAAACTATATTTTGTAAAAAAATTGCATAATCAAAATATCATATACTTAATATTATTATGTCAACCCTAATAATATTAATCATCAAAACACTTTTGGTGTGGATTGAATAATATCCAAATAAGGCCCCCTTTTATTTTAAAAAATATAAAATAATTAATTATGAACAATTCATAATTAAAAATAAAAATTTTATAGTTTGACATTATTTCACAATTTATAACCGTTTATAAATGGTTTTTTTATTTCTAAATTAATTTTTTTATTTTTAGATCATAATACATGATATATAATTTAATTAAAATATATTTTAAATTTTTACATTTAATATTTATGGAATATATAATAAAAAATGTTTTATAAAAATTTATTAATTAACTACAATTTCTTTTAAATTAATTAATTATCATTTTATTATTTAAAAAATTTCCCAAAAATATTTTTTAATTATAATTTATAAATAACATATAAATTATAAGAAAATAACAAAAAACAATAAATTAAGTTTTTCTTTTTACCCATATGTAGGAGGGTACCTATGCACGAAGGTAAACTCTTTAACCATTGTATAGACCTTATAAAATCACAAAATAAATGTAATAATAAGGTTATCTTTATGTGGTGTTGAGAAATAATGTTGTGTGTAGGTAAAACTGATTTACCTTGACATGAATTTGAGAAAATATTGTATACCTTTACATAAAATCCACTTACCCAAACATAATATTTAAAATATAATGATTACCTTACATAAAAAATATAATCCTTTTCTATATAAATGAATCTCAAAATGACCTTTAGAGTATCTATTAAAACATAGCATTACTTTTACACAGTGTTAGGAAGTCCATGTTTACACTTACGACAATACCATCATATAAAGTTAATCCATGTTTTATGTTTACATGACCACTCACATATATTTAACATTATTTATACCCTTAATAAACTTATTTGTGTAAGGGTAAGGACTTTTTTTATGTTTACATAACCCATCTATGTAAATTTAAATCATTTTTCTAGATTTTTTTTAAATGGAAGAACGATAGTATTTTTTTTTCTTCTTCATTTTCCATGAATTATTTCTTAAAACTAAATCATGGGATCACTCAAATACTATATTTGTGTTTCAAACAAGTCAAATAAATGTTATTTGAACATATATATGAAATTTAAATTGTAGTTCATGGATCTATTATGCTAGATAAATGAAATCATGTATAAAACTAGAAATAAAGAAATGTTGTAAATGTGTGTACCTTACTCCAAATATACAATGTGATACCTCATTAACCATCAAAAAAAATTAATTTTCTTGATAAATATTAAAAAAAATAGTATCCAAAAAATAGTCTCTCTCCTTAGGTATCTATGGGACAAGTGAATTATCTGATATTAAAATGGGGTTATTATTTCATTCATGATGTTATAGAAAAGTATATGAAAATAAGTATGAATAAGAATTATTTAATTCCTTGGGAGTTTCAAATAATAAAGAATCATGCACCCCTAGCCACCATCGTATGAATATAGGCTTTATATATCCCTTGGGGACACTTCTCTACTGTGGAATAATTAACTCATGAGTTTAAAACAAAAAGTGTTAATGAAACAAAAAATTATGCATCTTATTAATAAAATCATGAAACATTATTCATATTAAAAATAATTAAACATTATAATAATTTGTACCTATTGTGTTATTTCAGCTATTTGAATATTATCATTCATTAATATTTGGATTTTCAGTTGATCAATGGCAGTAGTATACATGAAATATCATTGTATGCATCCATATAGATACATCACACTCAATATATCCATAAATCATAAATATACAAAAAATTTAGGGAAAATATCATTCAAATGTATCCAAAATACATCACTTTTAATATATTAAATCTATATACTTTTATTTTTCACCCTCTTTCCCAAGCATTGCATCAATGACGTGTGAAAATTTTATTTGGTTATACCATTTCAAATAATAAAAAATAAATTAATATCATAAAATTAATTTATTTATATTAAGAAATAACAATTTATAAACATTAATAATATATTTTTATTCTTATGAAAACATATTACACATATTAATAGAATAAGAGGGACATTTGAACTTATTTTTTTCTTAAAATAATACAATGGTAATAATCAAAAAAAATTATTTTTTGTATATATTATCAATATTATGATGACGATGAATTAAATAAAAACATTTAATTACATTAATTCATGTTTTTGAGAGATTTTTAAGCCTTATCACATAATTTTAACCCTTTTAAACCCATTTTACCCTTTACTAAGTTAATAAAAATTTACCATGGAAAATATTAATTATAACAACAACTTAATTTTAAATTATTAAATAATATTAATTATGATGATTCCAAATATGGAATATATTTTACAATATTAAATTCATATATAAGTATTAAATAATAATTTTAATATTCATGGACAAAATGCATAAAAACCATTTTATGAAAAATTATATTTTTAAGCATAAAAATGTTTTTATTCTCATCCATCACCTAGTAACAACCATCAGATGAATACTAATATATTTTACCAAATAAATTATATACACATTACATAATATTAATTCATAAATAATTATTAATTTAAATAACAAATATGAAAGCATACTTCCAACATGAAAATATTTTTTTTTAAACATATATTTTTACCTTTAAATAATTTTATTTTTTTATAACAAACAAATTGTTTTTATAAATTCGTATAAAATAGTTTTTCATAAGTATAATTGAATAAATAAATTTTTAAATAAATCATATTTTACCAAAACAATTATCATAAACAAAATATTTAAAAATATTTTGTTATGATCAATATTATTTCTTAAGAGAAATATAAATTATTTTTTGAAATTTTATATTTTATTTAAATACTAAATAATGAGAATAATTTTAAAATTTATAATAATTTTTCACATAATTTCATGGTTTTTTTCTTCATAAGATATCACACATATAGAATTTATTAAATATAAAATATATTCAAAAATATCAGGGTGTTACATTCTACCCCTTTAAAGAAATTGTCTTTAAAATTTTTATATTGTCCAATATAAAGGTATTAAAAAATTATTATAATTGAATCTAATGATTGGAATAAAAATATACCTAAGTTTCAAGAAATACATTTCAATCCACATAGATATAATTTCTTTTTGTAATATACTTTAATTCCTATGTTAAGACTAATAAACTTATCATTTCCTAGATATTTCTTAAACTGTGAATTTACAATCTTGGGACTCATAGTTACGAATGAGTTTCATAAAGTGTAACTTCATAGGTAAGTAATATTTTACACAAATGACTCAATATATTTATAATCATCTTTATTGAGTTTAAGTAATTATTTTAACATTGAGACAGAAAATGTGAGAGAATATACATGATATATTCCCAAAATTTCATCATTTAGTTATTTTCAAGAAGTTTTTAACCTATACTTAATGATAGATAACCATGATGAATTTTTTATCCCTAAAGCACTAAAATTAACTTTAAATGCATCATAATTTCCACAAAATAATGAAACAATATTCCTATTATATTTAACCATTAACCAAAACCACAATGGTTTCCACATGTTAGTATAATATCCAATATAAATAAAAAGTTATACATAAATCTCTGAAACCTCCAAAATAACACACAAAGTTTAACATAAATCATTTCATAAATAATTAACCTAAAAGCTCATCAAAAAATAGGATTAACCAAATTTCAAACCAAAATTATATAGATTTTATGACATGTTCTTAAAATATTAACATAAAATTTATATTTAATATCATATAAAGTCATATACCAAAAATATATATACCTTAATCATAAATTCTGTAAAATATATAAATAATTTCTAAAAAATAAATTGAGTCACCAAAAAACCACAAAAAACATATATTATTTTACTCTATCTTTACACATAAAATAAAATTACATTCTAGAAAACAATATTTTGTTTACCTTAATCCAATAATGTTCCCAATATAGATAACTTATTTAAAAATAACACTACTGGAAAACTAACCTATACCAACGGTTTGGAACCATTGGTATAGGCCTCCAAACCGTTGGTATAGCCTATACCAACGGTTTGGAGAACCGCAGGCAAGCCTTTGGGATAGGTCTATACCAACGGTTTTTGGAAAACCGTTGGTATAGAACTATACCAACGGTTTTGAAAACCGTTTTTATAAGAAATATAAAAATCTATACCAACGGTTCCATAAAACTGTTGGTATATGTATTTCCAAAAAAAAACATTCGCTGGAATTTGATCCCAAGACCTCTAGTTTATCATTGAACGACCTAACCACTAACCTAACATGACTTTTGTGAACATAATTTCATAAATATATATATGTATTATCATAATTATTTTAAATTTTGATTTATAGAATGTTTTGGTTAAGAGGATCTGATAAAAAATCAAAGGACCTATACCAACGGTTGTCAAAACCGTTGGTATAGGTTTATACCAACGATTTGCCACTTTTCCCAACGGTTTTCCAAAACCGTTGGGAAAGGGTAGGCTTTCCCAATGGTTTGTCCTAACCGTTGGGAAAAGTGGCCACAAATTGGAACTTTCCCAACGGTTTGTCCAAACCGTTGGGAAAAGTGGCCACAAATTGGACCTTTCCCAACATTTTGGCCAAACCGTTGGGAAAAGTGGCCACAAAGTGGGATTTCCCAACGGTTTGGCCAAACCGTTGGGAAAGGGGGTATATAAGTGTTGGGAAAGGTCACATTTCTAGTAGTGTAAATTTAGTCACTTCGTAACCAAATCACTTTTCAATCTCATGGTTATATAATAATATATACCTAAAATATGATAAAACATGTATTCGCAAAAACTATAATTACTTAATCTCTAATGAAGGTATTATCCTCAAAGGATATGTGTTTATTTAAACTTATGTCCCCAAATAATTATTCAAAAATAACTTCACACTAAATGATATGTTGAACCTAGATGTTACATGTGTTTCAATGATATATTAAAACCCAATAAATACTTCCAAAAATGTCATGAACCACTGTAATATTCCATAATATAAAACATCAAAAGGATATCAATACATTTAAACATATGATTCCACTTAAACATTACAACCCATAATGGTTTCATTAACTCTAAAATTAACCTGATCTACTAACTTCTTATCCAATAAATTTATCTAAATCATGTTATAATACAAATTGAGACAGTGCAATACTCATACACATAGATCGGGTGCTAAAACATACTCTGTACAATTTTAGATATGATACTAATAGATAAGACTCAATTTTTACCATTCAAAATTAAAATTTCAAAAGGAAATATTGATTCACTTACATACCCAATATCCTTTAGGTTTTAGGTTTTAGAGAATTATAAAAATACATTTTTTTGTATTTAAAGCCATATCTTTCCATCCAAATAAGAATATTTTTTATTATACCATAATTTTCTTATTACATGACAAATATTCAACATCTCTCATAAAATTATCCTTACATGAACCATTCTGGAGATATACTACATAATATCATTCTTCATAATTTGAGGTAACACAAACATAAGAATGGTGAGCTCAAAATCTTAGTTAGGGTAAACATAATCAATAATCTAATATCACTAGTTTGGATAAGGTAGTATTAATAGTGCTAAACCATAATCAAGTTTAATTTTAATAACCTAAATAAATTTATACCCAACAAAACCTAAAAAACATGATTCATGGTATAAGGAAAGAGTAAAATGAATTAAAAAACATGAACCTTATAAAATTACTATTATTCAAATTAATCATTAAAAATAAGATAAATTATTGAAAAAACATTTTTTTATCTTGGGAAATCATATATTTAAAATTTAATCATCTAAATAGTATAATTGAAACATTCTATGAGGAGTAAATTCCATCTAGTTTACTCTGTTTTCTCGTAGGAGTTAGTTATATTCAATAAATTTTATTATATCTTTTGAGTAACTTAAATTCAGTCGAATCTTTCATCTACTAGGAGTTACTTATATCCACTCAACTACATCATCTATTAGTAGTGAATTATATCTAGTTAACTTCAACACATTACCCAATTAATTGGAGATGTATATTAAGCTCACCCATCATTATGAGCTATGTCGGGATTGCACTCTATCATGAAACATTTCCAAGGTCCAAAACATGAATAAATTATATAGAAAATTTATTTCATCATAAAACTCAATGAAAACCCATCATTCACTTCATAACATTATTAAACCATGGAATAAGAATGGGTTTCATGATGATTTTATAATAAATTTATTAACTAATGGGAAATTGATAGGTTTTATAGTACCATCCTTAAAAACTCATCATCATAATCCAACATGATAAAGGAAATGGATTTTATCATAACATAATATCCATCATGAAGCATAAAAATCATTAATTTAAGATTGAATAGACTAAAAATATTATTAAAAGGTAATTTTAACATTTCTTTTGAAATAAGGAAATATCATATTCTTTTGGTATCTTTAAAAATTAAAACTTTCTAGAATATTGAAAAAACATATTTCATTGAAAATAATAATGGAAAAATGTAAAAAATAAAATAAATTAATGGTCATGATTTTTGTAAAATTCATTTATTACTTTTATATTAATAGAAAATATTCTTTTACATTAATAAAAAATGTAAAAAGTGAGTGTTATATCAATCATTTGAAAAGGTCCCCTTTAATAATTTGTAAATTAATCCAAAGGTTGTAAAAATAATATTTCTGAATCATATAAGTAAAAATAAAAATTTTCATAAAACATTATATAGAACATGGAGATGGAGAAGAAATATCCTGAACATGAAAAATAAGAAATTATATATGTTTTTTTAAAACATTTCCTCAATCATTTTAATTACAAAATAGTAAAAAATGGTACTAATGGTTGAAAATTTCTGAAATAACAAAATTAGAAGAAAATATAATGGGTTTAATGAATAAAAATCATATAATTTCCCTAAATTTAAATCTAATATAGATAATCTTGAAAAGAAATGAAAATATGACATAAACCCTTACTGCTTTGGTTACATTTGAATCATAACTCCTGTGAAATAAATAACATAAAATGAAACACAAAATACTATAAATAAAAATATATAGATTATATAAAATATAAATGTGGATTTATATACACTATAAATACACAAAAATGTGGAAAACATGAAACATGTCTCAACAAAACAACATTGAGATAAAGAATACTTATAGTTATGTTAATCTCTGAATCAAACCCTCATGAAAGAGATAAAAATATATTTCTTTTTAGGTCATTATAATATTCAAGAAAATAACTATAAATTTCATATATGGGATTTATATACACCACAAAAATTAAAAATGGGGTAATATGGCATATGTCTCCTAGAAAAAAAGTGAGATGAGAAACCTTTATCCCTATCTTGAATTTAATTAAACGTGCACTTAAAATACTGTATAATAGATTTATATTTTTTATTAATATTTAAAAAACTTTATTAATGCATATTATACAATATTTTATTCATTTATAACATCTTACCACTTATTTATTAATTGTTCTTTATTAATATCATAATTTTTGTTATCAATTTTTTTATTATTTATGATTTTTTTGATGTGATAGTTCTGGTCCTTACAACTTGGTTTGGGTTTCATAATATATAAAACATTAAACATGTAATATGTATCACAGTTATTTATTAAATACACTTTTCTATCCATTCATATAAGGTTGTTATGAGAAAATAATTACAACACTTCATTGAGATGGTGGTCTGTACGTATGCATGGGTGATGTATTCATTTTTCAATAGACAAAATGAAAGAAAGGTAAATAGTTATTAAAATTTCTAGAATAATAAGTATATCATATATATATATATATTCCTTAAATATTTCCTTAATACGATCAATAAAAAGTAGAAATGGGAAACTAATCACGTCACTTTGTGGAGGTGGTAGTCCATAGATACGAACACGCAACATTATTATATTAAAAAGGATGGGAGGGTGATAAGGTAGATAATATTGTATTTTTCAAAATAATAATAATGTTATAAAAATATAAAATCATTAAATACATCTATATAACCATCCATTTTCGATAGTGATGAAAAATAAAATCAATCGGTTGTAGAGATTGTAGTGTGTACGTACGCATGATGACGTTTTCATTTTCCATTGGTATGGAAGATAAATAGATATTGGATATTTTTTTAAAATAATAAAAACACATTAATATAATTTAAAATATTCTAATATGTTAATTTGGTTATATAAAAATTGGATAAGTTAATAGATTCAAAATCTTAAAAGGATTCGATGAAGATGATTACCACTTCTGAGAAACCTGCCTTTTGGTATCTTATTAAGGACAGTTGTCTTGATCTTATAATAATACTATAACCTCTATAAACCATCTTGTTATTTTTAATATAGTTTTGGTTTTGTATTGATTGATCTATGTTTCTCAAAAATATGTGTAAAAGAGGGAATATAGGGTTCCCTTTTAGAAGTGAAGTATGCGACAACCTTATAAATACATGAAATATTAATATATAATATATTTATAACTCATGTAAAGTGGATTCAAAGTGCCATATGTTAGAATATAATGTGAATATGGTATAATTTAATTCACCCAATAATATTTAGAAAAGTTAAGTGTAATTTTGAAAGATGACTCTTAGTTTAGCCCCCTTCTTAACACGTTTTTCCTTTAATAGTTCAAACAACATACTTAGTCTATAAGGGTCAATAATGTCATTTTAAAAGGAGAAGTAGCTAATAAGTAGACGGTAGTTTATTTTATTGACCATTTACCATTCACATGAAAAATATATTATATTTATTATAATTAAATATATTAATTAAAAAATCAATAATAAATATGCTTATATTCATTTCCATGACTATTCTCATAATTTGACATTAAAAAATCAATATTACGATGAAGTTTTAATTTGAATATTTAAACAAACTTACCATTAATTTTTATTAATAAAAATTATTTAATAATTTAATTTATCCAAAATAGAACACTTTTAGTATTTTAAAACTATTTTTTTTTTCACCCACATTTCTAAGTGTAGTATCAATGATTTGTAATCATTTTAGGTAATTATAAAATTAACAAAAATAAAAAAAATTATTATCATAAAAATAATTTATATATATTTAAGACAAACATTTATAGCCATTCATAAAAACTTTTTATTCTTATGAAAAAATATTAGAGATATTGAAAGAAAGAGATTGACATTTTATTCATATTATTTTCATAAAATTATATAAATTTCATAATTAGAATAAAATTAATTTTTTAAATTTTGTTGAATTTATGATGATGGGGGATGAAATGAACACATCTAATGAGATTAAGGTACTTTTTTGGGAGGCTTAGAAGTATTATCCTATAAAACACATATTTTTTATGAATTATTTTTTTTCTAAAAATTTAAATTTTTTTGATAGCTTACATTACATGAAACACCATGTTAATATTTTTCTACACACAACACTGGTTTAGCTTATAAAACTGAGTTTTGAAAAACCCATGATATATTATTAATATAGTTTTTTAATTGTGATCATTATAACATATCCTTTAAAATTAGCAATATGAATTGTAATAACTACTTTTTAAATATTAATTATAATGGTTTCAAATAAATAAAACATATGGATAAAAAAGTATATAATATCCTCTAAAGTATTTATATGTTTTGAAAATTCTATTTTCTCAGAAAAATAATTTATATTTCTTCCTGTGAAAATTAAAAAAATTAATTTTTTAAACATTTATAATACTAATTTTATAAAATAAACTTCATTTTTGAAATCATAATGTAAAAATTATCCTATGGTGATTTTTTTAAATATTTCTCAAAAGTTTTATTTTTTGATCAATATTGAAAAATAATGAATTTTAATTGAAAATTACATTTTTATTTAATTTATTTATAAAAATGGATTGTATTTTAAATTGGTTTAAATGTAAAATTAGTTCAATTATACATCCAATATTTCAATTCTTGTCATTAGAATAAATTTCATATTTACTTTTGATATAAAAACATTGTAATATTTCGAATATTTTCTCTTTAAAAACATACTTTCTCATCATGTTAATGGTATTAATTTAAAATTATATTTTTTGACTTCTGTTAATGGAATTTGGAAAAATGTATTCCATCTTTGGAATAAGAATAATTTATATAGTATGATAATGTAAACTTAATTTTTGAACACAATGAATAGTAAAAATAGTAAAAATTATTTATCATGTTTAAAGTAAAAAAATGAGTTTACCAAGGGGTTAAACTAAAATGAAAATGATTAAAAATAACACAAAACATTTCCAAAACCCATTGTAAGACCATATATAGACATTATATATTCTAGGATCAAGATTTTTCTATTATTAAATCCTTGTTACGTGAAAAAATGGGTGGAATTCGTTTATAAAAATTAAACTCTACCACTCACCAAACTTATAAAAGAATACCTTGTATCCTCTCCTATTAAAACCTTAAAACCTTTTTTTAGAGAAATAAATCCTCAAATCCCTTCCCAAATTTCCCCCTCTATTTATATAATCCTTATTTCTAATATAATTAAAACAAAGGAAGTCTTTTGGTGCAAACCTAAGGAGGATACCTGAAAAGGATGTAATATTCATCAACAAGAATTTTGATACTATTTATTTATATACCTAATTAAATTATTATTATACCATGATGATATAATAAGCTTAGTATCTTATATATAATGATATATTTTTATGTTAATGTCATTACCTACAACCATTTACACTTCCATAAAATGGTTTATGAAATCATCATTTGTGTGCACGGAGGACTACCACCTCGTGAATTGATTTCATTTGTTTTTTTTTCATTACCTCCTCTCAAGGATGCGAATAATGATCAATTAATTATTTACATATAATATTTATGATACTAATATACTTTTTTTAAATATTATATCCCACATACCTTCATGCCCTCTATTTTTGGGGAACATAATAAGGTATCTTGTGTCTATGGAAGACTACCACCTTGCGAAGCGATGTGATTTGTTCACACTTTACATTAAAGGTAATAAGGATAGTTTTAAAAAAATAGTGATATATATAACATAAAAATGATTATAGAATGATAATATATCATTTATGTTTTTCTTATTTCAATCCAACAAGAAGATGGAAACAACACTTATGCATACGTACAACATACCATCTCCATGAATGGTGTATTTCATTTTCTACCACTAAATTTTATAGATTACTATAAAGAAAAATATCATTATTATATGTTATATTTATATCATGGTTAATATTTTTTATATGATGAAATCGTGATCATATTAAGAGGAATAAAAATTACAAATATAAATATATATGAAAAACAAAGCGGTTATTACCTAAAACACAACATTAACATTCATAATCCATATTTTTTATTTTCAAAACACTTTTAATGGGTAAGTGTGAACCAAAAAACTCCAAATTTTTACAAATCCAACCAATTAACCCCCATATCCCACCCACTACAACAATCTATCCCATTGAAAAAATAAAATTTCAAAGGATCTCCTAAGATCTTAAACTTCTAATTTCAAAATTCAAAAGGATCAACTCCACCATTCTTAAACCATGATCCATCCCATATCATACATTCACCATCTTTCATGTCACTGCCAACCACCAACATCATCATCACCAGAGCTGAATACATACTCACCGTCAATGATTGAGTCATATTTACTGTCAACCTCCCTAAGTCATCCTCTCATACTAACATTATAAAGAGCCTTTAAGACCACCATAAAAATCCACCTCAGAGATAATTATGGAATATTAGATCTTGAGAAGAGAAAAATGTGGGAAATTTTATGTCTGAATAATGAAAAGAACCTCCTGGAACAATAAATTCTGAAGAAATCCAACACTTTCGTCGTTGTCACATTCATCCTCATAACACAACTACACTATAAAGATAATCACACCACCATTGTAGATGGCCATCAAACATTACAATTGGATCCACACAATCTTCTCACATTGACATTTCATTCATATCATCCCAAACCAACAGCACACTCAGGATGTCCAAGACGACCACCAGAACCTACCACACAGCGGAAATGGATCCAAGAACAGTTGAGATGCTCAAGAAACTATTAAGTACAAACTTTACACCGAGGAAAAAAACCAAAGGTGAAAAAAAAGTAGAATAAACAAATTAGACCAATCCCATCACAAAATACATCCATAAAATGAAGAAGATAAGGGGGTCAAAACACTAAAATAAGTGGAAGGAGATGCAAGGAGATCTGTGGATTCCAAAATTAAAATCGCAAAAACTCATTGAATTAAATGCACCTAATCTATCTAGTAAAGGAGTGTTTGAACATTATTTCAAAGTATAGAAGATCTACCTAGGGAAGGAACCAACACTCTATCACCAAAGCTGAAAAATAATAGAACCCAAGAGCAGACCAGATCAGACCAACCATGAGAGAGAACAGGGGGAAACCCCCTAGAAGATCTATACTGAAGGAAGAAGAAAAGTTTGTGGGGAAATAATATTTGGGAGAAGGAAACCTAGAAGATTGACCAAGTAGGAGAGAGCCTAGATCCAGGGGATTACAAAGCCATAACAACAAAATTCTTAAACATGACATTAACATAGAAGTGTTAATAAATTAGTAATAAAATGTCTTAATAAAATAATATATGGAATGATATATAAAAATATTTTTATTTAATAGATTTATAATAGAGTTATATTTATTATAATCATGTTAGAATGTGTATGATGGAATTCAAAACTTACTGTAAGGGTTTTTTATCTCAATTTTCTTTCATTAAGACGTACATTATGTTATGCACCTATATTCATTCAAGAGGTGTATATAAAACCTATTTGAAATGTAATATCTTGAATTTTATTATCATCATCATATTTTATGTTCAATTTTATGTTATTCCATTATGGTTCTTGTGATTCAACATTAATTATGTGGTAAATATTTTAAGTTACAATCTCATCGTTTATTGGGATTGTTTATGATTATGTTTCTAATGATAAAATATTAGTATCTATATCTAAATAAAATCATGAATTTTTTTCTCCTATAGTCATTCATGATATTTTCAAGTAATAGTTCCATTGTTCCACTCTTTATTACTTAATATAATTTATATTTTTTTAATAAAATCCCACTTTATTTATCTCTTTTGTCGAAAATCTGTTTTCTTCTTTAACTATGGGTTCTAAATATGTTTTAAATATTTTATTATTCTCCTACAATTTTAAGAGATATTTTTTCCCATGTATTAATTTTTATTAAAATATTTTCAATGGAATCTTCATGTCATTTCTCAAACAATTATCATTTTACTTTTACTGAAAGTATGAAAAAAAATTTTGAGTTAACATGTATGACATGAATGAAATATTCTATCTTCATGGCCACTATTTTCATAGAATATTAATTTATATGTTTTCAATGTTATTTTAAAATAAATATATTTTTAAAATTTTTATGTTTTATTTTTTTAAATGAATAAAGTGTATTTTCCTCAAAAAATGTTTTAAATAATTTATCAAAATCATTTTCCATCTAATATGACATTCATTGATGTAACTTGTGCCTTATATTGGATATGATACAAGGATACCATTATTATTATTTATCTGAATGGTTTATGTTTATGATGGAATGATTTTTATGAAACCCATTTCTCTTCCACAAGTTATTGTTTGTGCATGTGCATATTTCCTTTAATTTGATTTCATATGATTTTGTTTGATTACTTTTATTATGTATTTTGATGATATATTAATTTATGTTATTTGGATTTTTGTGATTATTATCACATTGGAAATATAATATATTTATATATTTTTTATTAGTTAATGAGGAAGTTTGAAAATGATTATCTATTTCTCAAAAATTTAATGAAGTTGCTACTATGTTTTTAGAAACTCTACATTTCACTATTTTAAAAATTTTATGTATTTATTTTACTAAAACTTATAAATGTTTCATATTTGCATGAAACTTGATTCTATGGAAATATAAAATGTTTATCTTGATTTCATTAGTTTACATCAAAGTCTAAAAATATCTTTTGAATAGACTTTTAATTACTTGAAATTCTGATATTCTTTTTTAAAGTAGCAGTTTTTTCAGAATTGTTTTGCTTCTTTTTTTTAACGATTTTAGAAACCGTAGATGTCTTTTTTAATTTATTCTTTTTTTTTTTGGAAAGATAATAAGTTTTTCTACAAATTATTAGTTTTGACCGAAGTCTTAATCTGCTGATAAGAGCCCTTAAAAAATTCGTTGAAGTTTGTCACAACATTTTGTCCAGTTTTTTGTTTCAAAAGTAAGGTTCATTTTTGTTTCAAAAGTAAGGTTCATTTTTGTTTCAAAAGTAAAGTTAATTTTTGTTTCAAAAGTAAGGTTAATTTTTGTTTCAAAAGTAAGGTTCATTTTTGTTTCAAAAGTAAGGTTAATTTTTGTTTCAAAAGTAAGGTTCATTTGTTATCAAAAGTAAGGTTCATTTGTTATCAAAAGTAAGGTTCATTTTTGTTTCAAAAGTAAGGTTCATTTGTTATCAAAAGTAAGGTTCATTTTTTATCAAAAGTAAGGTTAATTTTTGTTTCAAAAGTAAGGTTCATTTTTATCAAAAGTAAGGTTCATTTTTATCAAAAGTAAGGTTCATTTTTGTTTCAAAAGTAAGGTTCATTTGTTATCAAAAGTAAGGTTCATTTGTTATCAAAAATAATGTTCATTTGTTATAAAAAGTAAGGTTCATTTTTTATCAAAAGTAAGGTTCATTTGTTATAAAAAGTAAGGTTCATTTGTTATCAAAAGTATGGTTACTGTTCATACCCTACGTTACAGTTCATACCCTACGTTACTTTACTATTCATACCCTATGTTACTTTATTGTTCACTCCGAAGTTATTGTTCACTCCAAAGTGTTCGCTCGGAAGTTACTATTCACTCCAAAGATACTATTCACTCGGAAGTTACTATTCACTCGGAAGTTACTATTCACTTCAAAGTTACTGTTCATTCCGAAGTTACTGTTCATTCCGTGCAATTTTTTAAAAAATTGATTTTCTGCAAATATATAGATTATTTTTTAACGGTTTTTTTTTGTAAAATCCTAATTAAATATAAGGATCATAATGAAATATTTTTTGATGTTTTTGGTGCTATATTTAGAGAGAAAATTTAACAACGTCTTCAACGTTTATTTTTACAAATAAATTTGGACGTTTTAAGATTGTTTAAATTTAAATGTTTGAATTTAATTCCAGAATATGCTTCTAGTTTTCAGGAACTGTTTTGAATTCGTTTAAATCATTTTAAATGTATTTAAAATTCTGTTTTGAATCATTCAATGCTTTTATTATTCTGGAGATTTTATTGGAAGACTTATTCAAAATATATTTAATTCCTCTATTAGATATTTTATTCTACGGGAATAAAGAAGCAACGGTTCTACTATTTTCAGGGAGATATTTATGGGATCTCTTAACTTAATTAATTTTGAATATCCTAAGGAAGCGGAGTTGATTCACCTGGTAGATATTTTTTATTCTCTATATATATATAGTTCTCTTTTGCAGGAAAAACAACAATACAATACAAAGAGAAAGTACTATGAACTTTGAATCTGCTATGCATTTACAACGTCCTGTGACACTCTGCTTCACCACCTGCTCGGTCTCTCAAGCACTAAATTAAGTCTGCTTTGACTATAATTTCATTGACGAGACGTGCTGAGCTAAACCTCAAGAACCAGTACCTGTGCTTTAATTTTTATCTTCTCTCTCATCTGGTTCTGAGTCTGTAACACTACTTCCCATCTCTCACACGCACTCTTATTTTTCTATTTATACTTTTGCACACAAAAGCATTATTTGTTATTCTTTTTCTTTGGGTTGTGACTCCCGGATTCTAAATTCAGGATCTTAGGGTTGTGACTCCATGTATCTAAATTCAAGACTGTTTGGGTTGTGACTCCCAGTATCTAAAGTCAGGTTGTAAGGGTTGTGACTCCCCACAAAAAAGTCAGTGTCGTGGTTATCCCTCCACTAGAAAAAGATTTTTTTTAATTAGGTTATGATTCCCCTTTAAAAATCATTTTTAGTGCACATGTATCTCTCTCCAAGTAGAGAGGTATAAGATTAGAGTAGGCCAACTTTGGACCGAACTACTATAAAAAACGTCCTTGCGTTATTTATTTTTTCTGCTGCTAATTAATTTTAATAATTAACTTTGATAATTAATTTATTTGATTAAATTTTTAATCTGGTCTATTCACCCCCCCCCCCCCCTCTAGACCATCTGCCATTACCCTGTCTGACCTAACAATTGGTATCAGAGGATAACCTTCTTAAGAATAGTTTTTCTCTATATTTATATTTCATTATACTTGGTTGTTCCTTCCGGAATTTATCCAATAATTTCTTTTATCTGTTTTTATATTTTATTGTGCTAACCTATTCCTAGACCTCACAGTATAAGGATAAAGATCTTATAAGATGGCAGGATTGAACCCGAATGATGCATGGATTCCTTAGAAGCTACCACATTTTGATGGCAATGATTATGGATACTGGAGATTTCGAATGGAGGCATACCTCAAACAGTTGAGCATTGAGCACTGGTCTATCATGTCAAAACAATACACACTTCCTGAAGCTGATCCAAATACTCTTACAGGAATTGATTCTACTAGATATGTCTTAATTTACAAAGTCGTTAATATTTTATATTATGCTATTAACAGAAGTGTTTTTAGTCATGTTTCTGCATGCAAGACAGCTCATGAGATTTGAATGATTTTGCAAGTTACTCACCTTGGCTATGACAAATTGATCCGAACCAAACTTGGAATGCTTCATGCTGAGTATCAAGATTTCAAGATGGGTGAATATGAAACTGTAAATCAAATGTTCCATAGATTCACAAGCATTATGAATGGAATTAATTCACTTGGAGAATCTCTGGAAAATCCTATACTTGTTGAAAGAGTCCTACGAGCATTACCAAATAAATGGCATGCAAAGAAGGTTGTCATTGATGAAAGCAAGAACTTACAAGATTACACACTTGATGAATTGATTAGATCACTACTACAATATGAATTGGAACTGAAGAACATAGCTGATGAGGAATCAACAAAAAGAAAAGGTATAGCTTTTAAGTCTATAAATGTTATTTCTAATAATTCTTCTGATTATGATCTACAGGATATTGAAAAGGAAGACATGGCTCAGATTGTAACTGAAGTCTAAAAAATAATGAAAAAGAAAGGTTTCAAAAACCAGTTTAGTAGAAATCCTCAAAAAGAAAAATATAAGGGAGATAAGAAAGGTGATACAAATTACAATGCTTCAGATGTAACTTGTTATGAGTGCAGGAAGAAAGGTCATATCAAACCCGATTTCCCTAAACTAAAGAATAAAGAAAAATACAAAAAGAAGGATAGAAAGGCATTGGAAACCAGCTGGAGTTGTACTGAAGAATCTAATTCTAGTAAACAATCTGGAAATGATAAATAATCTGCCAACTTGTGTTTCATGGAATCACTAGATAAGGTTTGTAATTCTAATTATTATTCTGAATGTTCTGATTCTGAATATGAATCTGAAAACCCCAAGGTTTTTGAATTAAATAAAGAAATTGAAAGATTAAGAAAAGATATTTTCAAAGCTGCTTATTTATATAATAAACTTAAAGAAGATAATGAAAAACTTATTTCTGAAAATAAATTAATTTTTCAAGAAAATAAAAGGTTAATAAACACTGCCTCTTCTTCTCATTCAACAGTTTATGATAATTTTAAAACTGCTCAAGATTTGAATGAGAAATTGAAAAAGGTAGTTGAATGTTTATTCAAGGTCATGAAAAATATCATGAGATGATGTCTTTGACTAAAACTGATAAAAATAAATATGGTTTTGGTTATGATAAAAGATTACTTAAAATGTATAAAACTTGTTTTGTTAAAAGTAAAAATGGTTGTACTTCAACTGTTACTTGTTTTAAATGTGGCATGAATGGTCACTATGTCAATGATTGTTCACTTAGATTTAAACAATCTTTGGGATTTACAAAAACTAATATTTCTAAATCGTTGTTATCTAGAGTACCTTACAATACATGTTTAAATTCTATATGGGTACCTAAAAATTGTATTACTAATCCTATTGGACCAAAAGTAGCTTGGGTACCAAAATTGTCAATTAATTGATTTTTTTAGGAAAAATGCCTTGGATGTCTCAAGAAGGACATATGGTACATGGACAGTGGATGATCTAGGAATATGACTGGAGACCCATCTAAATTTGCCACATACAACACATGTGATGGAGGCACTGTTACTTTTGGAGAAAATTCCAAAGTCAAAGTAAAAGGTTTTGGTAAATTCGGTATTTCAAATTCTACATTTATTTCAAAAGTTTTATATATTGAAGGTTTAAAACATAATTTAATTAGTATATCAAAATTATGTGATGATAGAATGGAAGTTAAATTTCAAAATGATAAATGTTTAGTTTTTAGAGATGATTCTTTATTATTTTATGCTAATCGAAAAGATAATATTTATACTATTGATTTTGCTGAACTAACTGTTCAACATGTAAAGTGTTTGAATGCTGTACAGAATGACAACATCCTTTGGCACCGATGTTTAGGACATGTTAATTTTAGATTGTTGCATAATCTCTCGAAGCATGAGAATGTTTTACAGCTTCCTTCTTTGAAAAAAGAACAACATCATGTTTGTGACGCCTGCATGAAAGGGAAGCAACACAAAATTTCTTTTAGACCTATCAATCAGATAAGTACTAATAATCCTTTACAGTTAGTAAATCTTGATTTATTTGGTCCAACTCAAATTTCTATCCTTGGTGGAAAGAAATATACTTTAGTTATTGTTAATGATTATAGTAGATTTACTTGGGTATATTTTCTAGCTCATAAAAATGTTACTTTATCTAAATTCACTGCTTTCTCTAAATTAGTTCAAAATGGAAAAGGTTGTATGATTATTTCTATTCGTAGTGATAAAGGAGGTGAAATTCATAATTTAAATTTTGAAAAATTCTGTGAAAATAATGGATATTTTCATAATTTCTCTGTTCCTAGAACACCACAACAAAATGGTGTTGTAGAACGGAAAAATAGAACTCTTATTGAAATGGATCGAACTATGTTAAGTGAATATAATCTGCCTAGATATTTTTAGGCTGAGGCTATTTTTTCTGCATGTTATATTTCAAATAGAATTCTTATTAGACCTTTTCTAAAGAAAACTCCTTATGAATTATTCAAAAATAAAAATCCCAAAGTTGGTTATTTTAAAGTTTTTGGATGCAATGTTTTTATTTTAAATTCAAAGGATAATTTAGATAAATTTGATGCTAAAAGTGATGAAGGTATTTTTCTTAGTTATTCTAATAACAGTAAATCTTATAGAGTTTATAATAAAAGAACGATGGTTATTTAAGAGTCTGTTCATGTTATGTTTGATGAAAATAATGTTAAAATAAATTCTGATTCTAATGTTATTGATAATGATTTTAGAGATTTTAATTTTGGTGAAGATTTTCCTCAAGATAAGAGTGAATTAATTGAGGGGGAGCATACTCCTTCTCAACCTGATCCAAGATCATGGACAATTCACAAAGATCATCATGTTGAAAATGTAATTGGAAATGTTGATTCTGGTTTCAAAACCATAAATTCTATTTTAAATTATTGTTCCAATTATGCTTTTATTTCTAATTTTGTTCCTGTTGATATCCATGATGCTTTAAAAGATGAAAACTGGATTATTGCTATTAAAGATGAATTAAATCAGTTTGTTAGAAATAATGTTTGGAATTTAGAAGAATTGACAGAAGATAAGTAGGTAATTGGAACTAAGTGGATCTTTAAAAACAAGTTGGATGAATCTAGACAGATTGTCAAAAACAAAGCCAGACTTGTTGCTCAAGGATACTCTCAATAAGAAGGTATAGACTTTAAAGATTCATTTGCACCTATTTCCAGGTTAGATTCAATTAGAATTTTGTTAGCCTTTGCGTGTTTTCAAGGTTTTAAATTATATCAAATGGATGTAAAAAGCGCTTTTTTTAATGGTTTTATTAATGAAGAAGTTTATGTTTCACAACCCCGTGGTTTCGAAAATGAAAAATTTCCCAACCATGTTTTAAAATTATCCAAAGCTTTATACGGTCTCAAACAAGCACCTCGTGCTTGGTATGAAAGACTTTCTTTATTTTTATTAAAAACTGGTTTCAAGAAATGAAATGTTGATCCCACTCTTTTTATTAAAAGATCTTCTGATGATATTTTAATTGTTAAAATTTATGTTGATGATATAGTTTTTGGATCATCTAGTGACATACTTTGTAATGATGTATCTTTATTTATGTCTTCTAAATTTTACATGAGTTTAATGGGAGAATTAAAGTTTTTTCTTGGACTACAAATTTCTCAAAGGAAAGATGTAATTTTTCTTAATCAATCTAAGTATGCTAAAAATTTAGTTAAACGATTTGGTCTTGATTCCTATAAATCCATGAAAACCCCTATGGGTACTAATTGTAAATTAGATAGTGATGCATCTGGTAAATCAGTTGATTTAATAGTTTATAGAGCTATGATAGGTAGCTTGCTATATTTAACAGCATCTAGACCTGATATCATTTTTAGTGTTTGTTTATGTGCTAGATTTCAATATGATCCTAAAGAAAGTCATATTAAAGCTGTTAAAAGAATAATTATATATGTTAAAGGAACTGTTGATTCTGGTTTATTTTATCCAAAATATAACTGTTTTGATTTAACATCTTATTCTGATTCTGATTTTGGAGGCTGTAGAATGGACCGAAAAAGCACATCAGGTATGTGTCATTTTTTTGTGAAAATTTTTAATATCTTGGTCATCTAAGAAACAATTATTTGTTTCTTTATCTACTGCAGAAGCCGAGTATATCTCTACTGCTAGTAGTTGTGCTCAACGTTTATGGATTAAGCAAACTTTATGTGATTTTGGTGTTTATCTTGATAAACTACCTATTTATTGTGATAATACATCTGCAATTTCTATTTCTAAAAACCCCTTACAACATTCTAGAACAAAACATATTGATCTTAAATTTCATTTCATTCGAGATAATGTGAATAAGGGTGATACTGTTTTAGAATTTATCCCTTCTGAAAATCAGCTTGCAGATATTTTTACTAAGCCTTTAGACTCTGCTTAGTTTGAGAAAATTAAATTTTCTCTTGGTATGTTGGAATTTTAAATTTTATTTGCTGCATTTGTTTTGGGGGGGCATGTTTTCACTTTTTGTTTATTTTCAAAATGGGGGAGAAGTTTTGGAGAGAAGTTTTTTTGGTGAGAAATAATTTGGATTTAATAATTTTAAAAATTCATTTATGGTTTAAATATTTTGTTTTTGTAATCAAACAAAAATGGGGCGATTGTTTGTGCATGTGCATATTTCCTTTAATTTTATTTCATATGATTTTGTTTGATTACTTTTATAATTTATTTTTATGATATCTTAATTTATGTTATATGGATTTTTGTGATTCTTATCACATTGTAAATATAAGATATTTATATATATTTTATTAGTTAATGAGGAAGTTTGAAAATGCTTATCTATTTCTCAAAAATTTAATAAAGTTTCTACTATGTTTTTAGAAACTCTACATTTCACTATTTTAAAACTTTTATGTATTTATTTTACTAAAACTTATACATTTGTCAGATTTGCAAAAAACTTGATTCTGTGGAAAGATAAAATGTTTATCTTGATTTCATTAGTTTACATGAAACTCTAAAAATATCTTTTGAATGGACTTTTAATTACTTGAAGTTATGATATTCTGTTTTGAAGTAGGAGTTTTTCCAGAATTGTTTTGCTTCTGTTTTTTAACCATTTTAGGAACTGTAGATGTATTTTTTAATTGATTCTTTTTTTTGGAAAGATAATAAATTTTTCTACAAATCATTAGTTTTGACTGAAGTCTGAATCTTCTATTAAGAGCCCTTAAAAAATTCGTTGAAGTTTGTCACAACATTCTATCCAGTTTTTTGTTTCAAAAGTAAGGTTCATTTTTGTTTCAAAAGTAAGGTTAATTTTTGTTTCAAAAGTAAGGTTCATTTTTGTTTCAAAATTATGGTTCATTTGTTATCAAAAGTAAGGTTCATTTGTTATCAAAAGTAAGGTTCATTTTTGTTTCAAAAGTAAGGTTCATTTGTTATCAAAAGTAAGGTTTATTTTTTAACAAAAGTAAGGTTCATTTTTGTTTCAAAAGTAAGGTTCATTTTTGTTTCAAAAGTAAGGTTCATTTTTGTTTCAAAATTAAGGTTCATTTTTATCAAAATTAAGGTTCATTTTTTATCAAAAGTAAGGTTCATTTTTGTTTCAAAAGTAAGGTTCATTTGTTATCAAAAGTAAGGTTTATTTGTTATCAAAAGTAAGGTTCATTTGTTATCAAAAGTAAGGTTCATTTATTATCAAAAGTAAGGTTCATTTGTTATCAAAATTAAGGTTCATTTGTTATCAAAAGTAAGGTTCATTTGTTATCAAAAGTATGGTTATTGTTCATACCCTACGTTACTGTTCATACCCTACATTATTGTTCATACCCTATGTTATTTTACTATTCATACCCTACGTTACTTTATTGTTCGCTCCGAAGTTATTGTTCGCTCCAAAGTGTTCGCTCGGAAGTTACTATTCACTCCGAAGTTACTATTCACTCAGAAGTTACTATTCACTCGGAAGTTACTATTCACTTCGAAGTTACTGTTCATTTCGAAGTTACTGTTCATTTCGTGCAATTTTTTTTAAAATTGATTTTCTGCCAATATATAGATTATTTTTTAACGATTTTTTTTATAAAATCCTCAATGAAAGAGTTTTTTATGTTTTTGGTGCTATATTTAGAGAGAAAATTTAATAACATCTTCAATGTTTTTTTTACAAATAAATTTGGACGTTTTAAGATTGTTTAAATTTAAATGTTTGAATTTAATTCCAGAATCTGCTGCTAGTTTTCAGGAACTGTTTTGACATCGTTTAAATCATTTTAAATGGATTTAAAATTATGTTTTGAATCATTCAATGCTTTTATTATTCTGGAGATTTTATTGGAAGACTTATTCAAAATATATTGAATTCCTCTATTAGAAATTTTATTCTACAGGAATAAAGAAGCAACGGTTCTGCTATTTTCAGGGAGATATTTATGGGATCTCTTAACTTAATTAATTTTTAATATCCTAAGGAAGCAGAGTTGCTTCACTTGATAGATATTTTTTATTCTCTATATATATATATATAGTTCTCTCTTGCAGGAAAAACAACAACACAATACAAAGAGAAAGTGATGTGAACTTTGAATCTGTTGTGCATTTGCAACGTCCTGTGATACTCTGCTTCACCACCTGCTCGGTCTCTCAAGCACTAAATTAATTCTTCTTTGACTACAATTTCATTGACGAGACATGCTGAACTAAACCTCAAGAACCAGTACCTATGCTTTAATTTTTATCTTCTCTTTCATCTGGTTCTGAGTCTGTAACACTACTTCTCATCTCTCACACGCACTCTTATTTTTCTGTTTATGCTTTTGCACACAAAATCATTATTTTTTATTCTTTTTCTTCGGGTTGTGACTCCCGGATACTAAAGTCAGGATCTTAGGGTTGTGACTCCCTGTATCTAAAGTCAAGACTGTTTGGGTGGTGACTCCCAGTATCTAAAGTCAGGTTGTAAGGGTTGTGACTCCCCACACAAAAGTCAGTGTCATGGTTATCCCTCCACTAGAAAAGGATTTTGTAATTGGGTTATGATTCCCCTTTAAAAATAATTTTTAGTGCACACGTATCTCTCGCCAAGTAGAGAGGTATAGAAGTAGAGTAGGACCACTTTGGACCGAACTACTATAAAAAACATCCTTGCGTAATTTATTTTTTCCGCTGCTAATTAATTTTAATAATTAACTTTGATAATTAATTTATTTGATTAAAATTTTAATTTGGTCTATTCACCCCCCCCCCCCTCTAGACCATCTGCCATTACCCTGTCCGACCTAACAGTTATACCTTGAAAATTTTCATATGAAACTTTCTTTTTTTTCACAAGTTATTATATATTTAAATAATAAAATAATTATGAAAACTGTCTCTTTTATAGAGGTTATGATATAATGAAATATTTATGAAAACCATTTCATTTCATTGGTTATTATATGATTAATGTTTTAAGATATTATGGAACACAAAAATATGGTTTCCATTGTGGGATGTATGGGACCAATATCTCCCACCAATGAATTGGGTAAAGATTTAAATCCCATG
Source organism: Viscum album (assembly GCA_963277665.1). NCBI lineage: Eukaryota > Viridiplantae > Streptophyta > Magnoliopsida > Santalales > Viscaceae > Viscum > Viscum album. Next base: position 388,990,516 of record OY728153.1, on the reverse strand, counting down.
AGATAGAAAAGATGGTAGTGGGGAGTAAACTTGGTTCTTAAAGAGACTATGTCTACTATGATGGTCTTAGGAGTGGTCCATTACTACTATCATGGTTTGGGGAGTGAAACCATTACACTAAAATATTAGTATAAATGATCCATGAATAATATGTAAATTATCTTCTATACTTATTTTTATGCCACAAGTTTATGACATATGCCAATGTTATCATATTATGGATCAAGTTCTTTGATTCCCTTATGATTCATGACTTATGAACAACTAATCATTATTACATGACTCAATATTATGATATTTTATATAAAGGATATGGTTTTCAGTTGTCATTATCATTTTATCATACCCTTATGTTCATATTATGATTATGTATATCATTTTTTTACCCTTATTGGTCATATGATCTCACCCTTTATTATATTTCCTTTTACTAGGTTATAAAGAAATTTATTATGTATGATGTGTATTATAAATGTTATATTTATAGAGATCATAGTGTGAAATGATGTAGCTTACCTATGGATTAATTTTTTTTACTTCCAAATTTCTAAATACAATAAATTATAATGGTTCTCATGCCTTTTTTTGTGTAATGTAATGAATATTCATAAAATATTATGTAATTTATATGTACGGTAATCCTGGGTTACTTGGTTAGTATCTAAGGATAGGTTTAGTTGTCATTTTGAAATTATGATTAGAAAACCTTTGGGTAATACCTTAGGACATGTCTAAAGATAATTCTATGGATGATTCAAAGTATAGGAAAATGTACTAGAATTTTGTTAAATAATATAGGGAGTAGTTTCCAAGGAATTAAATCCATGTATGGATACTATATGATAATTTTTCTATGAAACATAGGTTTCTATTGGTAATTACTCTAAAAGGGTCATATTGATCTACAATCTATCATCACCTGGTGCACAACAAAGAGCCTTGTTATACATTGGGTTTGACACTCTCAGGGGATATGCTTTGTAAACTCACAAACTCTTTATGAACCATCATGAATGATTTAAATAAATGATGAATAAGGATAAACTAGAATAAACCTAAGGTTTCATATATTAATAATGTTCTATCATTTAAAAATCTTATAAGTTATTTTTAAAAATTATTTGTTTCCCCATTATGATTATTTTTTATTACACTATGTTTTTTTAGTTTTATTCAACGACTATAACCTAAAGGATCCATATTAATAATGAGTGTGATAGGCTATATAATTATTATCCTCTTGGTAATCCAAATGTTACGAGATCTATAATGAAAAATATCATTGATATTATCACAAAAAATACTTGGGAAATGAATCATGATGGACTTGATAATGAAAAAAGGAAGCAAAAACATTCTATTGAGCCCTTTATGAGGAAACATCCACCTTCTTTTAGTGGATCTTCTAGTCCACCAGTTTCTAAATAATGGGTCAGAACCACTAAAAAGATATTTTACATTCTAAAGGGTTTGAAACATGAAATATTCAATTAGTTTGTTTATTGTTTGGAAGGAAAATAAGATAAATGGTGGAATCTTATAAAGAATATGAGTCAACATAATGAAATTAAATCCATGGATTTAGATGAGTTCAAGAAGTTATTTTTCAATAACTGGTTTTTTTATAATATTTTAATGAAGATAGATAATGAGTTCCTTGAGTTAAATAAAATGGATGGTGTATGTAGTGGTATATATGAGATAGATTTTACAAGACTTGTGAGGTACACTTCTAGTATTATAATTCAATCTAAATGTAAGGTTTACTGATTCTTTGATTGCTTAAAACCAAGTCACCAAAGGAAATTAGCCATAATATTCTTCATTATCTATGAATAGATTATTATATGTGATTTCAAGGTAGAAATTCAGGTTGTATTTATGTATCAATATAATTATTTTGATAAGAAGATAAAACTGGAATTAAATGGAAAATATAAGATCCATAAAGAGAAGGAGATGCAATTTTATTTATGCACAAAGTGTGTGAAGAAGCATGGAGGAAATTGTCTTAGGGTGACTATTAAATAATTTATGTGTACCAGGGAAGGAAATTAGGAAATTGATTGATAAAGTGATATGAAGAAATTAGATAATGGTTAAAATAGATTGAATGTTGGATAGAATGAACTTCCCACACTTAACATTTCAAATGAAAGGAGTATGAGCATTATGATTACCGGTGACCAAATTTGAAGGATAACGATGATGATTAATGTTAGAAACCCCTTAAGATGGGAGAAAAAGGAAAATATTATATGATAACTATTTATGATGAGGGGTACGATAAAAATGGGGTGAAAGGTACACATATTATCCACCCTAGAACTAATAATGTCTTATTTTACTATGGATATATCTATTCTTTAATATTTGAAGAATTTTATAAGGGTATCAAGATAAAAATCAAATGATTAAATGTATAATTAGTAGTAAAACCTGGTAGTGGTATTATGATCACATATCATATCTATGATTACTCTCTGATTTATGTTGGTGGTAATATTCATTCTGAAAATATTTTCATTCTTCTTATGGTTAAATTTTATGTTATATAGGAAATAGATTGGCTTTCTCTACATAAATATCACATAAATTTTCAAGGATGGTAAGTAATATTTGATATTTCATAGAAACCGATGATATTATATCAATGTGAGTATAAGTATGAAATTATGATGGATATCATATCCATTTTATGGGTAATTATTCCCATTCAGAAGGAGTGTTTATCTCAGATGGTTGGGGAGAAACTTGACAACATTTATTTTCATATTGTGTACAAATTTGATGACGTCTTTCCAGAATATTTTACTATACTTAAACCAAATCCTGATGTTGAGTTCTTAATATAACTCAAACCTGGTACCACACCAATTTCAAATACTCTCTATAGAATTTCCCTGATTGAGTTGCAAGAATTTAATAAGGGAATCCATGACAACCTTGAATAGGGATTCATTTGGCTAAGTGTGTCACCATGTGGTGCCCTAATTCTTTCTATAAAAAATAATGATGGATAACTGTCGATTTTTATTGATTATTAATATATGAACAATATCATAATTAATAACAAGTATACTCTTCCCCATATTGATTACTTGTTTGACCAAATGTGTATGTAGCATCCTGAGTTTTTTAAAGGACCCTCATCGAGCTTAATCAAAAAATAAATATTATTATTTAATATTGTAGTTTTCACCTAGATATTAGAATGGAGGGAATGAATATTTTTAACTGAATTATGAAAATATGGTTCTCACATGTTTGTATAATGATTCATTGGTTATTAATTTAACATGAAATGTAACTAAAAACCAATTGAATATAAAGGATGTATTTTTATAAAAAACTATTTAAATGTGAATAATTGCGTTTATAAAATATTCAAATCACACTTTTTAATTATATTAATAAAATATAAATTAAATAGAATGTTTAAAATTATTCCTATGTGTTTTCTAAACATGATATAAGAACAAATTCATTTTACAGATAAAATGAGTATTTTGCTAAAATACAGTTTTACCGTCTTTTGATGGAGACCCATTTTAAATTGAGTGTTTGACACTTTTATATGATATATTTGATAAAATAAAATTAATATTTGGAACAGGGACATCAAAATTTACATTGGTTTAAATTTTGGTATTTTTCTAATAAAATTCTTATTTTAATGAATAGTGAAAAATACTACATTTTAATTCAAAACTACATTTTTTTCTAACATAATTATATTGTTATATTATATTTTAAATTGGTTATAAAGTATATTTATATTATTTTTTTATTATTTTATCCAATTTTGGTCATTGTAATAAATTTCACATTGAAATTAGATATAAACGCATGTTAATATTTAGATGTTTTTTACTTTTTAAAAACTTGTTTTCTCGTTTTGAAAATGGGGATTAATTTTAAATTAATTACTATAAGTTCTGAGTTTTTAATTTTAATAAATGGATTAAATATTTATAATAATAAGTTATAAATTATTTAAATATAACCCTCTTATTTTTTGTCTTTGTGAATAGTAACTTTAATAATAAATTTTATTAACTCACTTAAATGAAAAACTAGGTAATTAAATGAAAAGATAATATTATAATAATATAAAACTACCTTAAAACTTATCATAATTTAATTGAATGTGATTGGAAAAACCATGAGTATCCTTGGGTATATTTTAGGACCATTTGGATCTATATAGATGACTTTAATGCACTTATAATATTATATTTAATGAATTGTAATTTTTGTTACACTTTTGTTTTTAAAAAGTAATGTATTTTAATATTGTGTTATACGAGGGATATATTAATCTATAAAAATTATTTATAAAGAAAAAAATTATTACTTACATCATAGTAATTTATTTATAATTTTTATTAATTAAATAAAAAAATTTAATTTTGACACAAAGATGATGCAGAAATATATTTAATAAAGAATGAATCAAATAAATGATATTAATAATATGAACATAAATATAATTTGATATAATTTATGCCATAAAATAATTTTATAGATGACTATGAAATATTAGTAGTATATTTAATGGCTTATTTAGAAGTTATCTTTTGGTTTTAATTTTATTTAAATTCAATGAAATGAATAGTGTCAGAATTGACACTATTAATGTTTTATAAAAACAATATTTTATTAAATTATTTAAAAATCATAAAAATATCTAAAAATTAAAAATTGAATATTATAAGGACTAAAAGTTCATAAATTTTCTAATTATGTTAAAATTAACCCATATAAGTACAATTTATAGCCTCGTAATATTTAACATATTTTTACCACAATTAAAATTTAAAGAGAATAATTTAGATTAAACCGAAAATATAAGGTTTAAAATAATATCAATTCGTGTCTGAAAATTATTGGATGAGAGTATTTCTATCTATACTAATCTTATATTCTAAATAAATTAATTTTTAGTCTTTTGGATTTAGAAATTAATTTATATTAATTAAATATTTTAAGAGTTTGCAAGGTACCCCTCCGCTCTCCTATAAAAGGAACCTTATCTTACCTAATAATCACGCTTCTAAAACCATTTGGATAGTATAATATCTACCAAAAACCATTCCTATAATCCCTCCTCACATTATTAAGTCCTTAAAATATGTATAAAACCCTTCTTAGAGGTGTTATGGTTTTCTTCAAAGGTGATAAACCGAAGAAGATGATTCATTTTCTTTATGTATTTCTATTTTATTTATTCTTACACTTCCTTAAAATATTATTCTTCCAAGATGAAATAATAAATCCAGTATCCTTAATATTCTGATATTTTATTATGTTATTATCATCACCTAAATCTATATCCACTTAAATTAAATGGGTAAGGAATTAATCGCTCATGCATATGTGTGAACTATCACCTCCACGAACCAATCTAATTCGTTCTCCATTTCCATCTATCATGATTGGTTATAACGATGGAATAAATTATTATATATAATATTTGTGGCATATATATCATTTTAAAATAAAAATATATCAATTACATTCTTATTTTATATACACATAAAAATGATAACGCCATTCGTGCGTACATGTGAACTATCACCTCCATGAAACAATGTGAATCATTTTTATTGACCACATAACTTTTATGATATATAAATTAAGTATATTTAAATTATTATTATGATTTTAATGATTTTATGATCATTATATAAAGATAAAAAATAATTACCTTATTTCCATAATGACCAATGAAAAATGGAAAACATTACTTATGCGTACGTACAGACTACCATCTCCATGAATATAACATTGATCATTTTATATACCATAATAAATGATTTAATTTAAAATTATACTTGATGTATTATATTTTTTATTATTTCATGAATATTATTCTGAAGATCATGAACTTATAACCACATGGACTATTGACATCAACCCAAGTTCATTTTTGACTCAAGTACCGAATATTGACTGAACATATGATATGAACTTATATAATTATGTAATTTTTATAACATGGTAATAAGTGACATAAATTGAATAATAACCATGAAAAGGTTCTAAAGATTGTATAAATTAACCTATGCTAATTATTCAGAGATATAAATATTGTATGTGATGATTCTGAAACAATGTAATGGATTTCTTATTAATTTCCATTCAATGGGGCTTAATTTGATAATATACACCCCTTCTTTTATACAGTGTATGATAAACCCCTTTGAAATTTTAATTTCATTCAAATTTTTTCAAAATTAGTATTTTTCTTTGATTATTTTTTTTAAATTATGAACCGAATGTTTGTTTTTAACGTACACGGCGACAATGACATTTCCACCGCCATGACCATTATTTGATATTTGGATTCCTCTGAAAAACATAATGTTTTTAAAAGAAAAAAATAAATACCATATTCTATTTTCATATATTTTGGTATCTAAAATGGTTTTGAGAAGGTATTGATTATGTAAATATCTTTATATGAAATCTTGTGATTGCAATATCAAAATGTTATTTTTCCATTATGCTTATAAATGTGTTATTATTATGGTTCTTGGGAATTGCTTATGTATATTGGTGTTTCTATGATAAACCAAGGGCAGTGAGCCCATGATATCCCTCTAATTCATTGGGTAATGAGATAGAGTTAAATGAAAAGTTTTTTCATAATAGATTTAGGGAATATACTATGATGGGTATTACAAACGTAACCATGAAGGTCACTCCCTATGTAGCTGTGAAAGATATAATGTATGTATGATATGGATTCCACAATTTACCTTTATGTTTTATGATTTCTATAAAATTTTATAGGAATATTATTATTTCATGAGTTAAGATAAAGAGTTTAAATTTTATGGGTAAAAAGTGTGTTTTTTGTGAAAACATTTTCATGATTTTAAAATATTAATGGACCAATTGTTTCATTTCTTATTTTATATCTCTTATTTATATTTTTCTGATAATACCAAGTGTTTGGAATGTTTTTTATTGGTTTTAATGGAGAATAGATTCAATTGTTTAATCAAGAAAAATGTATGTTGATTAAAAATGAAAAGAAACCATGTTTCATTTTAAAATTTTCTATTTTAAAGAAGAAATGGATATTGTTGTAAGTGTCTGCTTTGTTTTTCCAAGTTTTTGTTAGGTACAAGTTATGGAAAAATTATATAAAGCTCTAAAAATGAAAATATCTTCAACATGAAGAGTTTCAAATTATTGACTTAACTTAAGATTATGTAATATTTAAGGATAGGGCCTTATAGTTGGTATTAGAGGAATGTTTTATATAACTTTATAGACTATGATATATTCTTATGAGATATATATATCATCATGGGTTTATAGTTTTATGTTTTATCCTAAGTTTAAGTTCTTAGAAAGCCTTACTAGTCTTGTGTTATGAAATTTTAAGATGACCAATAATATTTTTTGGGACATTTATTTTTTAGGTAGTTATGGGTTATTACTTTTTTAGATGAAAAATGAAAGGTATAGAATAAAATTTGAGGTTAAAACATGTTATTGTTATTTTTTGTGTATTTTATATCATTTTTTTAAATTTATAATAATTATATAGTTTATTAAAATGGAAATCGCAGAGATCATGTGAAAAACTGGCGCATCGGACAAGGCTGCGAGAATCAAACCCACAACTGAAGTATAGTAATGTTTTTTCACCTACCAATGGATTACGTAAAGTCCCTGATTAATATGACTTATTCTTTTTAGTTAAATTATTTTATGGATTAAGAATTTTTTTTTTTTTGGGAGTCATGTATATTAATTAATAGATAACCATGGGATTGGAAAATGATTTTTGTAATTAAGTGATACAAGTTATTTTGGAATATGTTCACTATTTTGGGAACTTTATATGATTAAGGTAAAAAGAATACTGTGGAATTTTATTTGAGGAATAAAGGATGAATTATTTAATTTTTTACTTATAGAGATTTAGGTTATTTATGGAAATAACTAACTTATCTTAGATAAAATGTTATTTTAGTATAATAAATTAAGATTAGTTTATGTTATTTGGAGATAAATGTTAAAATTTATCTTGAAAGAATATGTTATCAAAAAATTATCAATTTTGGGTTTAAATCATAGTTTGGATTATTTTTGGGAATTTTAGGAACAATTATTTGTTGAATGGTACTTAATGAAATTTGGATATTATTGTTGAATTTTGGATATTGAATTAGTTTCCCATCATAAAGGTTTATTCTTTTTGGTAATTATTTTATCATGTACTAAACACTTTGGTTTTTTTATTGTCTAAATAACGAAAAAAATAGAGTCAATATTTTGTGTATTACATGATATAAGTTGATTTTAGTACTTTAAGAATGGAAAATTCATCTTAAATACTCATAGTTTGAAGAAAAAGATGAGTTGTGGTTAAATTAGATTATTGGATGAAACTATAATTGTAAATTAAGTATATTTTCTAATGTTCTTAGTATAAAAAGTAAATTAATTCCTTAACTCTATTAAAAGAATCTTAAAAAAAACTTTATCTGTATAGATTTATCAATGGTATTTTGACCCATCACAAAATTATGGATTTGTGATGGATAACATTATAATTATTATATTCTCTATCACTCTATATTAGTCTTTTATAGATAGTTTTATCATCCATTTACATGTTTCCCTACATAGAGTTCTAATATGTGTTATCTTAGGTGAAATTCATACAATCCTTTCATTCTATTAAAGTGGAAGGTTTATTAATCCTTTTTCCGGTTTGGGATTTCAATAAAGGTATTTTGAAAGGCCATACCTTAGTTACCAAAAAAATAAAACTGTGAGGATAAAATTTCTAGGGGGGGCGAATGTAACATACTGAGTTTTTTAAGGGAAACACAATGTTCTATAGCATACATGATACACCACATCGAGCTTAAACGAACAACTAAATATTATTATTTAATATGGTAGTTATCACTTACCTGTTAGAATGGAGGGAATGAACATTGTTAACTAAATTATGAAAATATGGTTTACAAATGTTTATATAATTATCCATTGGTCACTAAACTAACATAAAATGAAACTAAAAAACAATTGATTATAAAAGATGTATTTTTTGGGAAAATTATTTAAATGTGAATAATTGTGTTTATAAAATAATAAAATCACACTTTTTGGATTATAATAATGAAATATAAATTCAATATATTGTTTAAAATTATCTTATTTATTTCCTATATATGATATGAGAGCAAATTCAATTTTATGGATAAAAGGAGTATTTTCCAAAAAATACAATTTTACCACCTTGTAATAGAAAACCTGATTTAAATATAGTTTTAGAAACTTTTATATGTTATATTAGAAAATATAGAAATATTATTTGAAATAGATACAAAAAAATTAATTTGGTTTAAATTTGGGTATTTTGCTGATAAAATTCATATTTTAATGAATAGTGAAAATACTGCATTTTAATTCAAAACTGCATTTTTATCTAATTTTTTTATATTATTAGATTGTATTTTTAATTTATTTTAAATTATATTTATATTATTATTTTATCATTTTCTTTAATTTTGGTCACTTTATGTAATTTCACATTGAAATTAGATATAAATGCATGTTAATCTTTTGACGGTTTTTACTTTTTCAAAACACGTTTTCTCATTTTGACAACGAGGATTAATTATAAATTAATTAATGAAAATTATTTGTTTTGAAATTGAAAAAAAAAATGTTTTCCATAATTGGAATAATAAGGCCACATTATGTAAATAGATCCATTTTATTTTTGGACATTTTGAATAGTCACTTTCATAAAAACAATTATTATCTCGGTTAAAGGTCAATCAGGTAATTAAAGGTAAAAATAATATTATAATAACATAAAACTACCATAGCTCCTGTCCTGATATAAATTTATGAGTTTATCACAAACATTATAATCCTTGGGTTAATTTTAATACCACTTTGAGACACATGTATGCCTTTAATGTACTTATAATATTATATTCAATGAATTGTCATTTTTGTTACACTTTTGTTTTTAAATAACAATGTATTTTAATATGGAGTTATAAAAGGGATCTCTTATACTATAAATATTATTTATAAATAAAATATTATTACCTAAATCATGGAAATTTATTTATAATTTTAAGTAATTAAATAACTAAATTTAATTGTGACACAAAGATGATGAAGTAATAGATTTATTAAAGAAAGAATCACATTAAAAAATATTAATAATATTAAAATAAATATAATTTAAAATATTTTATGACATACACGAATTTTATAGGTTAATATGACATATTACTGGTCCATTTAATTTATATTATCTAACTTATCTCTCTTTCAGATTTAATATAAATCTAATGAATTTAATAGTGTCAAAATTGACACTATTGATATTTTATAAGAAAAATATATTAATAAATTATTTAAAAAAATATATATATTTATGAATTAAAAATTGAATATAATAAAGACTAAATTTTCATAAAGTGTATAATTATAGGGAATTGACTCAATATAAGTAAAATTTATAGCCTCTTAATATTTAGAATTTTTTTACAACATTTAAAAATTAAAAAAGAATAATTAAGAGTAAACCGAAAATATAAGGTTTAAAATAATATCCATTCATGTATAAAAAATATGAGATGATAGGATTTAGAAATATACTAATCTTATATTCTATATAATTGAATTTTGATTCTTTTGGTTTTAAAAATTAATTAATATTAATTTAATATTTAAAGAGTTTCGAAGGGTGTCTTTCCCCTCTCCTATAAAAAGAGACCAACTCTACTCTAATACATACACTTATAAAACACTTTTTATGTGAAATTATCTATAAAACCCTTCATATAATACATAATAATATTAATTAGGCATTATTTTATGCAAAACACCCTTATTAGAGGTTTTAATGTGTTCTTCAAAGGTGATCAACCGATGAAGAGGTATCGTTTTCTTTAAGTATTTCTATTTTATTTCCCCTTCCACTTGCTTAAAATAATATTCTTATTAGATGAAATAATAACTAAAGTATCTTAAATATAAATATATGTTATTATGTTAATATAATAACCTTTATCTATCTACACATTAATTAAATGGGAAAGGAATTAATTGTTTTTGTGTACATGTGAACTGTCACCTCCATGAACAGATCTAATTCATTTTCCATAGACATCTCTCATGACTGGTTATAATTATGCAATAAATTTTTATATATTATATTCATGAAATATTTATCATTTTAAAATAATAATATATCAATTAAATTCTTACTTTCCATGTAGATAAAAATGATAACGTCATTCATGTGTACGTGTGAACTATCACCTCCACGAAGTGATGTGAATCATTTTTATTCACAACATAAATTGTATAATATATATAAGTATGATTAAATAATTATTATGATGTTAATATTATTAAAATTATTCTGTAAATATAAAATAATAATTACCTTATCTCCATAATGATCAATAAAAAATGGAAAACGTTACTCATGCGTACGTACGACCAACCGTCTCAATGAATATAACATTGCTCATTTTTTATAACATAAATAAATGATTTTATTTAACATTATAATTGATGTATAAAAGTGATTATTATATCATGAATATTTTTTTGGAGATGGTGGACTTATGACCATATGGACTATTGACATCAATCCAAGTTTATTTTTGACTCAAGTACCGAATATCGACTTAACGTCTGATATGAACATAAATAGTAATTTAATTATTATAACATGGGAATAAGTGGTATAAAAGGAATAATAAACATCAAAAAAAATTCTCAATAAAGTATAAATTAACTTAAGTTTGATATTCAAGAATATAATGACTATACATGATGAGTCGTACTCAAGGTAAGGGGCATCGTCTCAATTTCCTTTCATTGAGGTATATTTTTATAATATACACCACCTCATTTTATATGGTGTATAAAAAATAATTTTAATTTTTTAATTAAATTCAAAGGGATTCAAAATAAATCATTCTCTATGAAGATTTTTACTAAATAAAAAAAGGAATGCTTATTTTTAACATACATGATGACAATGACATTTCAGAATTCGTGACCATTAATTGATATTTGGATTCCTCTACAAAATGAACTTTTTTAAAAAGAAAAATAATAAAATATTACCTTTTTAGATATTTTGGTATTGAAAATTGTTTTTAGAAGGTATTTATTATGTAAATATCTTAAAATTATATCTTGTGATTTCAATGTGGAAATGTTATTTTTATTTTATGCATGTTAATGTGTTCTGATTATGGTTCTTGGGAATTGATTATGTATATAGGTGGTTCCATGATAAATCTAGGATGGGTGTCCCATGATATCTCTCCAATAAATTGGATAATGAGACAGAGTTATACAATAAGGTTTCTCCTGAGAGATTTAGGGGATATACTATAATGGTTATTCCAAATGTAACCATGATTTTTTATGAAAGCTACAATGTAAGTATGATATGGATGCCAAAAGTTACCTTTTATTTTTTATGATTTATATGATATTTTATTATAATATTATTACTTCATGAGTTATGATAAAGATTTTATGTTTTATGGGTAAAATGCATGTTTTTGTAAAAATGTTATCATGATTTTAAAATATTAATGGACTAATGGTTTCATTTCTTATTTGTATCCCTTATTGAGATTTTTTTGCTAAACCCAAGTTTTTGAAATTTTTTTCATATTATTTAAGGGATAATAGATTCAAGGATGGGATTAGGGAAATTTTATGATGATTGAACATGAAAATGAAACATGTTTAATTTTAAATGTTTATGTTTTATGGAAAAAAGGGATACTGTTTAAATTGTCCATATTTTTTCCATGTTTTTGTTATGTTAAGTTATGGCCTAATTATTTAAATCTATAAACCTAAAAATATGATCAGTGTTAGGAAATTCAAATTATTTACTTTTCTCAATATTATGTTATGTTTAAGGTTGGGGCCTTATAGTGTAGAGCTTAAAAATTTTCCAAGATTTACCTTCATCATGGATATCATCAATTGAGGGTCAATAATAAAGATGCACCCAATAAATCATTCCATAAAAGATATAGAAATTATGAATATATAGTGATTGTTTTTAGTCTTACTAATACACCCCCATCTTCATGGATTTAATGAATAGAGTCTTTAAAAATTACCTTGATCATTTTGTGGTAGTCCTTATCAAAGATATTATTATATATTAAAATACTAAGGATGAGCATCAAGACCATTTGAGAATTATACTAAAGACCCTAAATATGGAGGAAATATATGAAAAATTTACAAAGTGTGAATTTTTTCTGCAAAAGGTTTCATTTTTTGGTCATATAATATCAATATAGGGTATAATGGTAAATCCATCAAAGATAGAGGCTATTGAATGTTTTCCTACACTAACCTTGGTGACTAAGTTGTATATTTTTATTGGTTTATATGGATATTATTGATGGTTTGTATAAAATTTCTCATGAATATCTAAAATTCTGACCAATTAAACTCATAAGGGTTCCATATTCCTATAGATAGATGATTATGAGGAACATTTCAAGAAACTAAAGAGAATAATAGTCACAAAACTAGTTCATAAATTAACCTTTAGTGGATAATGGTTTATAATCTACAATAATTTACCTAATAAGGGATTGAGATGTCTTATTATGAAGAATAAAATTTTTATATATTATTCCTCAGGATAATAGAAGATTCATGATAAAAATTACCGAACTCGTGATTTTTAGTTAGTTATGGTAAATTTTTTCATTAAATAAATGGAAGAATTATTTTTATAGAGAAAAGTGTAATATATATACTGAAAATATAATTTTGATGTATATATTCACACATAAGGAGTTTAATATGTTCTAGATAAGATGGTTAGAGATGATTAATGATTATGTCTTCTTGTTAAATTACCACCCTGGGAAAGCGAACAAGATGGTCGATGATTTGAGTCAAAATTACCAATATAGATTATCCATGATGAGGATTAAAAAAGATCCAATATTTATGGATTTTTTAAGGATGGGACTAGAAATCATGAAGAAAGTGGAAAATATTATCTTTATCAATTTAATGTTCAACCATCTATCCAGGTGAAGATTAAAGAGGCATATATGGTATATATAGAGATGAAAAAAAAGTTTAGATATGTTTTTGAGTTTATCCTTGACAATGATGTTATGATAGGGTTTAGGAACCGTGTATGCATTCCGTCCATTCAATATTTAAAGAATGATTGTTTAAGGGAAGCTCATATTTATTAATTATCTATTCATCTAGGAAGTACAAAGATTTATAGAGATTTGAAAGAGTATTTATGGTAGGATGGAATGAGAATAGATATCACATAGTTTGTATGTATGATCTTGGTATGTCATCAATTTAAGGATAAACAAAAAAAGACTAGGGGTCCTCTTTAAAATGAAGATTATCTTCTCAAACTTCTAGGGAATAGCTAACCCTGACATAGTCGGTTCCCTCCAAATCCATGTAGGTAGGTACAAACCTGACATCATTGGAATCTCTATGACAAATTCCTTTTTGTCCAACCAAGATCCCCTTCCTCAATGAAGAGGGTACTCGTTACTTGGACCTTCCATGTATAACTCTATCTCAACCAGAATATGGCTCCCGGTTCACAAAAGTATTGATAATACTACTATTATCCAGTAGGATAAGTAGATCATCACAAGTAGTTTTAATCACTCTAGTAAAATATTTTTTGATATATTGTTTATTCCTTCAACAGCTACATGGACAGGAGGATTCTCTGGATGAAGATCAGGGATCTAGCCAGTGTGATCATGGAATCATGGACTATCAAAGGTGACTTTAATTACAACATTCACTTGGATGAAAAAACTAAAATAGGATTCAGCGCCATCTCTATTAGAGACTTTAGAGCTCATATTTAAGATTCTGGTCTCACTGAAATTAATCTTATTGGATCCATGTTCACATGGTATAAGATATATCTTAAAGACATGAGGGATAGCAGAATTGATAGGTCCCTCATCAATGACGATCTTCTTGAAAATTGAAGATATATTTCTTGTGTTACTTTGGATAAGAATAACTCTGAAAACCACCATATCCTGGTAAGTTTTATTGACAATGAAAAAAGGTTTCCCCTACCTTTCAGGTTTTATTATTCTTGGATAGCTTTACGAGAATGTTCCAAGGTGATTTAAGAATGTTGTACATCAGATGATCATAATGACAATCCCCTTGTTTTCTGATCAAAGATAAAATCTCTCAAACTCAAACTGAATGAATAGAGAAAAGTCAATTTCATCCTTCTTGATGCCAAAATTTAGTTCCTTGAATTCACTTTACATGATATTCATGAGGGAGATACTAAGAACCACTTTGATGGATATTATGCCCAGAAAAGTGAGGTATCCTCTTGGATACAAAATATCATCCAAATCAGAAATAACATTAAAAATAACCTTTTCAAAATCAAATGTATCATTGATGGGGATAGAAACACAATGTTTTTCAATTCTCTACAAAGGGTGCAAAGAGAAAATAGGCCCATGTCTTTATTGAAATATGGAGATCAAGTTTTGGAGGGAAGACAAGAGCTCTCAAGTCACATTGTCTCCTTTTATAAAAATCTTTTAAATGGGCCTCCAAGGGGTGAGGTGCTGAAAGAAAACATCAATTCCTAACATATTTCTGATGAGGACAAATATTTTTTACTTCTATTACCTTGGAAAATAAAATCAATGGTGCAGTATTTGGCCTCAAGAAATACAGCTCTCCAAGCTCGGATGGGTTCAACAACTATTGGGATATCATACAAAGTGATGTATGAAAACTTGTCAAACTTTTATTCAAGGGTGGATCTTTCAAACAATGCTTCAACACTCGATTTATCACCCTTATTCCAAAATTGTATTTTTCTAGTGATATCATCTAGTTTAGACTAGTTTATCCTATCAACACCATTCTCCAATTTATTACCAAGATACTTTCTAATAGAATTTATTGTATTTCTAATAGAATTATTACTTGGAATCAATTTGGGTTCGCCAAGGGCAAGAACATTCGGGATTTTTTACTTACTGATTCAGAGTGTGTTAATCTTATTTGAAAATCCAACAGAGGTGGAAACATTACTATGAAATTTTATATCCAAAAATCTTTTGACATAATAGACTGGGTATTTATAAAAAATATTTTTCAATGCTTTTGGTTCAGTCTACAGTTTTTTATTTGGATCATAAATCTTCTTGAATCTTACCCTATATCGATTCTTAGTAATGGTTCCTTGAGGGGATACTGTAGATTCTCAAAGGGAGTGAGGAAATGGGATACTCTTTAAACCATTGTCTTTTCAATTCTAGAGAAATACCTTAGCAGGCTCCTCCTTCACATGGTGGACTAGTGTGAAATGGAAACTATTAGAGAGGATAGAGGTATATTTTCTCCTTATCATTTATTTTTTTGATGAAGAAATCATTATCTTTACTTAGGAAAATATAAATAACATCAAAAACATCTTTAATAACCTGTTTTGTTGTGAAAATATCTCTGGTAGTAAATCATTTGGAATAAGTCCTTTATCTACAATGGGAAGAATATATCATCCTCATGAAAAATCAGAATGATCAATGACCTGGGGATATGGTAAGGATCCCTTCCCTTCACATATATAGGAGTACCCATGTTTTGGGGTAGACCTCAGGCTACCCAGTTCTTTAATTCCTTAAGTCATATCAGAAGGACTCTAACATCTTGGAAAGGAATATCTCTCTTAGTGGCATACATAATCTTCCTTGTAAAAACTGTGGTGGTTTCAAAGATTATTCACTCATTCATGTTTTATCTATGGATTTTATATATAATTAATAATATCAATTATATGATGATTAATTTTTTGGATTGGTAGAATAATTGTGAAGAAAGTGATTACATCTCCCTATAAACAATTTTGCATGCTTGAAGCCTTGGGTAGTCTTGGAATTAAGAACCTACAGCTTTTCAATCAATCTCTGCAATATCAATTGATGTGGTGGATTATAAATGAGAAATATGATGCACTATAATTCCTCACATAAAGACTTTATACTCGATTAATTGAATTAAACCAGAGTTACATTGAATCCTCAATTTGGTCATCGCTGAATACTATTTTCTATAAAATTCAGACACACTCCCATTGGTTGGTCAATGTGAACTCCTCCCTGATCATTTTGAATTCTAATTGGACTAGAGAACCCCTTTATGACTAGGTTAGCTCAATGGATTAGGATATTGATCAGAACATCGCAATTAGAGAGAAACTTTCTCACATGTAAATGCTTCTTGATGATGTTGTCTTGGCTGGAGAAAATCATGATTTCATCAACCATGAGGACATAATTTTTTGGGAGAAGGTTCAAAATGGATAACTAGTCTCTAAAACCTTCTAAACCATCTATTTCATATAGAAATAAAGTGGATCAATGCCTTCAATAAAATGTGGTTACGTCCTTCTAGGTTCACCCTACTCTAGAGGATTTCTCTTCACAAAATTCTAGTGGATGGAAATCTCCAATGTGTTGGTATTTCTCTCGATTCTAGATGTACTATTTTTCATCAGCATCGTGAAGATTTCAACCATCTCTTCATGTACTTCAAAACTACTTCATCATAATGGAGGTAAATTTTTTATATTTTGATATTAATATCCCTCAAACTGATTCTGTCGATTATCTTCTCTATGCCATCCTTGATATTCAGTTTTACAAGAATCTTATAGCACTCTTTAGGGTTTATTGTGCAAAGATGTTCCATATTATCTGGTGGGAAGGAACAAAATCAATCATGATCAGGCTTTCCTCAAAAAATTATCTTCTTTTTCTACTATCATTACATTAGTGTGGACCTTGAATTCCATGCTTGCAGGGCACTGCCTTAATTCGGTTAAGGAATTATCAGTCCTTAGGCCTCCAAACATATAATGTATATTGCCTACACCCGTGGGATTTCTTGTGGTTTTTTGGATACCCCAATTTATAGGATATCTTAAATGAAACATGGATAGTGCCTCAAGGGGGAATCTTGGGCCAGCAGGCTATGGATTAATCTACATGGATTTCAATAACAATGTCATGGAATATTTTTATAGAACTAGTGATAATTTCAATTCCCTGGAAGTAGAGATAATGGGACTCATCACTACTGTTGATCTCTCTAGTCAAATAATATGGAACAACATATGGTTTGAATTCAATTTGACCACAATTTTTGAAGACTTTTGGATGGGAACAATCCATATCTCTTGGATTTTAACAGCTAAATGGTCTATTTGTCTTGAGAAGCTATCTAATTTGAACTTTATTATAATGAATGTTTTCCATG
This sequence comes from Viscum album, assembly GCA_963277665.1. Classification (NCBI taxonomy): domain Eukaryota; kingdom Viridiplantae; phylum Streptophyta; class Magnoliopsida; order Santalales; family Viscaceae; genus Viscum; species Viscum album. Next base: position 388,972,162 of record OY728153.1, on the reverse strand, counting down.
AAACTAACTATCTCGTTGATGGTGTATATAATTCCCATTTTTAAGGTTATATCATGATTCCATAATAAATAATTTTTATTTAAGATTCAATTTGAATTATTTCATCTAATGGTATTTGACATAAATATTACCAAGTGGTAATGAATTTCATAACTCTATTTATATTTATTGGTTTATATTACTTATTCATTGTATTTAATATTCTAATACTATATTTATAATGGAATTTTAATATATTATGTTTTATTTACACTTATTTTATTTATATTTAAAATTGATACACATAATCGATTCATTTTTTAATTTTCACTTCAATGTTGTGATCATTGTAAGAGTTGTCCATCTCAAATTTTCTTCTTTGGGACATATATTATGCTATAAAACTATCTTCATTTATAAGGTGTATATGCTACCGCATTGATATGATATATCATGAATACACTTATTTTAATGATATTTAATATTACATTTGATGGTATACTTTAATTCGGTTTATAATTTAAGAGTTACTAAAGTGTACAAGGATTTATTTTACAATATCCATTCTTTCAAGATTGTTTATATTCAAATTTATTTGGAGTAAATCAGGTGATATTATTTTCTTTAACCACGTATGTTTTATTCTATTATAGTTATGAATTTTTTTCACATATTTAATTTTAATTTCCTCCCTTTTTTATAGAATAATCATCAAGAATTGTTTTAGTTGATACAAATCTTGTATCTTCTTCTAGATTGGGTATATTTCTATTCCATATCCATGATTTCAAAAAAAAAATCAAAAATGTTTTTTTCTAAAAATAAATTACTTAATAAACACATTTTATATCACATTTTACCTTATTTTAAAAAAATTAAAAGGAAATTTCTTATCTTTTTTCAATGGAATTACTTTTGACTCCATTTTTAAAATGTTTTGAATAGAATGTTTAATTTTAATGTTAATGACATGAGCAGATTTTCCTTCCATGATGTCCATTATTTTAATTCAGTTTTACATTATATGTTTCATTTTTTGTTTTGAAAGAAATTTTTTTTCTATATCTTTTGAATTTTTATTTTCTTAAATTTATTTTCAAAATGAAAAGGTTATTTTCCTAATAAAATTAATGATATTTTAAGGGTATTTACATTCCTCAATGTCAAAAAAACCCATGTTGTAACTTATTCTCCAGTTGGGATATTATTAAATGACACCATACTCAATATTAATTTGGATGGATCAATAATATTCCAAATATATTTACAAGGAACATGTTTCTTTTCAATAGGTTAATCAGGTTTCAGAGAGATTTGTATAGAACACATTTCTTTTCCTTGGGTTAATTATTTTTTAAATAGATTTTTTTAAACTCATTTAATTCCCATAGTTTAATCATGTTATAAAAATAATAATTATAATTTCTATTAATTTATGAAGAAATGAATGCTCTATGTACTTATTCATGAATGATACTTGAACATTATTGATGATCATGGGTGAACCTAGATAGAGGTGGTTGAGATAGATATAGATTTTATGATTGGTACACCTAGATATCATCGAGTGATCCCGATATTTATTATAATATGGGTGCACCCAGAGAGAACCAGGTGGGCCCAAAGTAGATTATATGTTGGATGCACCCAGATAGCACTCCAATGCATTGGGTAAATTTCCTTGTCATTAGAGGAAATAATGATGGAGTTACTGAAGGATTTATCCTATGGATTTCATTGGGATCTAGTCATTTATGAAATACGTTTAAAACGGGTTATGAAGATAATTTTCCAAAGAAAACAACACATTTTTTTATTCTTATTAAGGGGTATAAATGTTTCCTTGTATAAGGATTGACATTACATGGATAATGATAATTAATTTTGACGACTCTTGCCTTTCTTAAATCCTTATTCCATTTTATGTTTTATGATCCATATATTTATGGGTATAAATATTCTTATGTGATGGTCATGAACTTTGATTATATCACCATACCCTTAAACTTTTCTTATACTCATTGATGATGTTTGATTGTTAGTTCTCATGTTTACCCTTAATGAGAATTTGAGATCATTATTCTTATGTTTCCATTTCCCTAGGATATTGAGAATGATGTTGAATGAATTATGTTTATAAGGCCAATAATAAAAAAAATTCCTTTAACAGCGCTACCCATTATTAGCGTTAAAAAATCACAGATAAAGGGTAACCTTTATTAGTGATTTATTTGTAGTTGTGATAAATATTACCCTTTATCAATGATTTATGTTTAGAACTGATAAAGTTTATGTAACATCCCAAGTAAGTAATGAATAATAGATATTTTTATCTATGTCTATTAAGGAATTAGATAGTGTTTTAGAGGCTTAAAATGAAAATAAATCCAATCTTAAGCATCGAATACACTAATATTTTTAAAAGATTGTTTTACTGCCTTTTGATGGCAAACCATTTTTAAATAAAACTTTTGACAATTTTATAATCTATATTTTTCAAAATAAACATATTCATTATTATTGGGACATTGAAATTTACATTGGATAAATTTTTGGTATTTTTCTGACAATGTTCATTTTTTAATGAATAATGAAAAATACTGCATTTTACATCAAAACTGCTTTTTCATTTAATTTAATTATATGGTTAGATTATTCTTTAAAGTAGTATTAAAGTGTAATATGAATATATTTTTACCATTTAATCCAATTTTGGTCATTAGTATTAATTTCACTTTGGAATTGGTCATAAACTAATGCCAAACTTTTCATAGATATTGTTTCAAAAAAAACCGCTATTTGTTTTGACAACGGGAATTATTTTTAAATCAATTATTGCAATTTCTGTGTTTGGAATTTGGTAAAATGGATTACATATTTGGAATCAGAAGTTACAAATTATGTAATCAAGACTCTTTTGTTTTTGGACATTATAAATAGTAACGATGGTAATTATCTTTAATTATCTTGATTAATGAGTAATCATGTAGTTAAAGATAATAAAATGATATCATAATAATACAAAAAAGACCACAACATGTTTCCTAAGGCTACTGGTTGTATCATATACGACCATGGGATGCCTTGTTCCAAACTTGGGGGCCCCATGGAATCACTTTTAGGAGAAAGTGACTTTTTATCTTTTTATTTTTAAAGAATGTTAAATGTGACAAAGAATGTATCACCTAAGTAAAATATTTTTAATTTTGTCTACATAAATGATATTTTGGACTATAAATATTCTTTAGAAATATAAAACTATTTTCTACACCATGATATTTTTTTTATAATTTTTAGACATTAAATTTATTAAATTATTTATGACATCATGATGATGTAGCGATTACCTCATTAATAAAGAATTTAAATAAAATGGAAAGATAATGTAAAATCTAAGACCTACACATGTCCAAAACCTATTGTATGAGTGGATTTAGAACCCTTATCACCTTATCCTAGACACACATAAATTTGGGACCATTAATATCCGAAATTCATTCTAAAATAATGTAACATTTCCTTACTTTCCAAGAGTGCCCCTCCTCTCCTCTTATAAAAGGCCCCCACCTCTACCTCCTTACCCACACTTCTAAAGCCTTTGGCTCGGCCAAAACCTGCCCATTTTGTCTCTCCACTTCCATATCTTACTCCTTGAAGCCTCACTTTGGGCAGAAGTCTTCCCAAGGAAGCCTTTGATCTCAAACCAAAGGGAGTTACCCGATTTTAAGGTAATGTCTTCACTTGAGTCCTTTTGTATTATTTTGCTTCTCCAACCCCATAAACTCTTTTTATTCATTTATTTTGTAACAAATACAGTATCCTAAATATACTAGGATGTTTTTATAAGAAGGATTCTAACTACACTTACACACACCTACATCTAATGGTTAAAGAACATACTGTGTCCGTGGATGGCGAATTTATGCCTCCCGAAACGATGATTGTTCAACATTATTTTAAAACCTTAAAAGGTGGCCATTAAGATGTAACTATATTTATATATGATATATAATATGTTTATGTTTTCCTTAAGCTTCTGTATTTTTCATTTTGGGCATACCTTTATGGTTTCCATTATGGGTAAACACGATATCTTTATTTAAGGAAGTGCGGACTACCGCCCCCTCAAAGTGATTTGATTCGTTAAATACCATATGTGGGACGTATAAAGGATGGAGTTATGATATTATATATGATATTATACTGAAATTTTAATATACCTCTATATCATTACGATTCCATTCTATAAAATGCGAAATAGAAATGAAAGTAGCGTTCATGCGTACGTACGGCTTACCGTCTCCATGAACGGTGCATTTCATTTCTTACCTCTAAATGTTATATAATATTATAAATGCATGAATGTACTGGATATATATGATATCTATGATATCTACATCATGAATACCATTCTGGATATAATGGATACATGAACAAATTGTAATTATAAAGGGTTTATTTTTTACTCAAGTACCAATGATCATTAAAACGACCGTTATTAACTTAAATAATTACATAGTGTTCATGACATGGAAATAAGTGATATAAAAGGAATAATGAACTTTAAAAAGGTTCTTAAACAAGTAGAAATTAACTCAAGTTTATTATTCATGAGATTAAATAACGATCGAGTCAAGTCGGACCCGAGGTATGGGACTTCGTCTCAATCTCCTTTCATTGAGGCATATTTTGTTTTAATACACAATCTTCTTTTATACGGTGTATAAACCCCTTTGACTTTTACGTTTATTCAAAAGGAATCTTTTTTATATGAAGCGTTTACTAAATGAAAAAATAGAATGTTTTTTTCGTACGTATGCGGCGAAAACGACTTCTCCGCCGCCATGACCATTATTTGAGTTTCGGCTTCCTCTACAAGCCCTAACTTTTTTTTAAAGAAAAATAAATACCATGTTTTAATTTTATTTTATTTTGGTATTGAAAATGGTTTTCATAATGTTTTTATATCAATGTGTTGTATTTATATCTTGTGATTGAAAGGTGGAAATGTTATGTTTCCTTTATGCATGTTTTATGTGATACGATTATGTTGAGGTTCTTGGGCATTATTATGAAGACGGGTGGTTCCGTGATAAACTAAGGGCGGGTGAGCCCGATATAGCTCTCCAATGCATTGGGTAACGCGAAGGAGTGAAACTTTAAGGTTTCTCCAAATAGATTTAGGGAATATACTGTGATGGGTATTCCAAACATAACCAACAGGGTTACTCCCTATGTAAGAATGTTATGAATGCCTCAAGTTACCTTTATGTCTTAGTATTTCTATGATTTATTCATGATTTGATGAGGTATGTTAAAGTACTTATTTTTTATGGGTAAAGTATGATTTCATTCTTATGTATATATGTACCCATGTTTCCTTTCCATATTTTTATATCCCTTACTGAGCTTTTTATGCTCATCCCAAGTTTTTTTGAAATGTTTTTCACAGGTCAAGGGAAAGGTACATGATATGATGATAGTGTCAAGGAAGTGTCAATAAAGAATCCTTGTTTTATTTTAAATATGTTTCCATTGATGGGAAAGAAGAATACTATCTTTATGTAACCACTTTGTTTATATGTGGAATGTAATGCAAGTTTTATGATCTAATTCTCTAAAACTCTAAACCCGAAAAGATCCTCAATGTGTAATCTTGTAATAAATCAAGATTAAGTAAGGTTTAAGGCTGGTTCCTTATAATTTAGGCTTTATCAGTGATTTATTAACGATAATAAAAGTCTAGAATAAATGTAAATAATAAAAATAAAATTTTAAAAATAATAACAATTTTATTAATTACGTAATTATTGATAAAAATGATTAAATTGAATATATATATGTATGAATTATAGAAATTAAAATATAATATATATTAATTATTTAGATATTTAAAATGAAAAAAATGAAATAATTAAACAAATAAAAATAAAAATGACTAAATTAAGAAAAATATTAAACTTTTTATTAATTAAATAATTTTTGATAAAAATGAATAAATTTAATATACATATATATATTTAATAAATATTAATAAATAGTATATATTAAATATAGATATATAAAATGAATAAATTGTAATAATTAAAAAACTAAAAAAGGAAAAAATTGTGATAATTAAACAAAAAAATTAAAAAGAAATAAATTACAAAATTGTTTAAAAAATTATTAATGAAACAATTATTAATACAAATGAATAAATTTAATATATATATATATATTAAATAATTATAAATAGTTAAAAATAAAATATATTATATAGAATTTTATATAAAATGAATAAATTGTAACAATTAAAAACATATTAATGTATTATTCATTTTTAATACTGTTTGATTTTTTAATTTAAAATATATCAAAAATGTGTTACAAATATTTCATACAGATATATTGTAGCGAGGGAAGCACTGTAGCAGCGTGGGTACTGTAGCAGTACTGTTCACTGAGGGGTCCTTTGGGCCAAAACATGGGCTTTTAAGCTTTGTATTCAGGCCACTTGGCATTGGGCCTTGAGGCTATGTAATGTGTCTACCTCTACCCAGACTAAAAGAGGTCTTTGATTTAATAATAAATTGAGGTATCAGCCCCAATTTTAGTACATTTTTGAATTTTTTTATAACTTGATACATTTAAATTATTACATTTTTAGTTGTCCAATTTAATTTATTTATTTATAATATTATTATAGTTATGTATTATTTATCATTTTTTTAATATTTTTTCTTATTTTTTAAAATGAATTATTTTATATTATTTATTTATGTTTATATATTTTCTATGTATTAGTATTTTCAATATGTATTCATATTTAGTTTAATTTATATCAATTTTTTTAATAATTTATATTTAATCAGTTAAACTTTTTTATTATTACATTATTTTTAAAGAGAAAACATTTTTATTTATTCAATTTCACTCATTTTTAAAATGCATATAATTAATTTTATATAGTCATTAATAATGTTAAAAATATATTTTCAAATAAATATTTATAAAAATATATATTTATAAATGTACATTTACAATATTTATAAATTTATATATTGATATTTATTATAAAAAATAAATATTTTTTTAAAAAATGTTTACATAATTATATATAAATAAATATATATGATTAAATAATTATAAAATTATAGTAAAATTATTTAAACAATGAAATTAATATATTTATATTTATATTATATATAAATATTGAGGTTAAAGCCTCGGTTTTTTTTGGCAAAGGGGGCTACATTATAAAGAAAAATCGACAAATATATAACCTCTTAACTAATTCTTAATTTCCTTAGATATTCATGAACAATATTTCATCTTATATCACACCTTATCCAATTCTTAGTTTCCTTATAAATTCTAATCGGGTCTTTTAAATAACATATTTGACATATAGGTGATTGTATATTTTTCAAACATGTACTTTAATATTTTAATTTTCCTAATAAGTCAATGTTAGTGGTGTAATTTGAATTATTTATGAAGTTTTCCTCTTATATACTAACATATGTATGCTCTTTATTCACGATCATCGACAATTCTCTATTTTCTTTCGTCTAATGAGTAGAAGGAAAATATTTATTACCATTTTTTTTTCTTAAATTAATTCAAGTCTATCAATTCTACATTATCCATAATCACTAAACAATTAAAAAATAAAAATATTTTATATTATTAATCCAATAAATTTTATACAATCATAATAAATTCCACATACTTTAATCAATAAATCATGAAAATTATCATATCCATTGAGTTAATACACTAATCCATAATAAATTGATATAAGGAACAACCAAATAAAATTAATTATTTTTACACTATGATTATGTTGTAAAATTAATTATTATTATTTGTATTTTTATATTCCACAAGATTTAAGTTATTTTAAAAAATATGGGTTATATTAATTAATAACATGTGTTTTCGAACTCAATCTTTTTATACTTTTTAAAATACTTTATAAATAAATTAATATTACAATACGTGTGTTTCATTGGTCATTTTCAACTCATCACAAACATTTTATAAAATAGAAAAGAATATATCATAACATTAGTGGTAAATATTTATTTAAAAAATCGAAATTGTAACCATTTTATTATATGACATATGTGATGTTTAATATTCATTATATTTTTAGTAATTTTTTTAGTGGTGTTAATTATTAGGAAATACTATAATTTATTATAAATTATTGATTTATTGATTTATTTATATAATTTATATTCAAATTAAATTAATGATATCAATAATAATTTATAAAAGCTTGAATATTTTAGAGAATGTTTAAATGGTTCAAAACTATTCTGAAAATTAATTTAAATTGTAAAAAATAAAATTATAAAATTATTTTCATTTTAATTATAGTGGATGAATGGTGTACTTTGATATTATGATAGTTTATTTTTGTAAATATTTATATAATATGGAATATGTTGATATTCTGGATACATTAGAATGTGAGTTACTATAGATATATTAGTGATTCATCGATGTCTAGGGTGAGGGTGATGTGAAATTTGTGTTATTTTTTTCTTCTTTATGGTTTTTTAGAAGTTAGGTTTAACTAATCTATTTTTTCACCCATTTTGTTGTAATTTCCAAAGGGAACCAATTAATTTAAGGAATCCCAATATTTCAAATACACTTCCTATGAAAAATAGCTATGTTGTACCTATTTCATTATTTAAATGAAATAAGTACATGTGATGGTTGTCCATGAGGGATAGTCCTGGATGTTAGGGGTCTGAGGTCGAATCTCATGGTACCTATGATGTGGTTATTTCTAGAGAGAAATAAATAATTTTTTCTCCTCCTATGACACAAATTTTAACCTATTATTGGTGAAATGATTTGATTTTATGGGATCAATAATGGTATAAACTTATAGTATGATTATTATAATTCACTGGTAAAAATGAAGTCAACACATTGGATTATCCTAGATTCCGGGTTAGTATACAATGAATTGACTTGCATGTGTATTTTGGGTGATATTAAATTGAACATATACTCAAATATTTTAATTATTGTATTTTTTAGGTGCCCTTTAGGTATTTACTTTTTTATTTTTATACTCACACCCAACACATGAACATAAGTGGATATAGAACAATTATACTTGAGACGCCTTTGAGGGAGAATGACTAGTAACATAGATCAGTTTTGGTGTATCTAATTGTTCATGAGTTGATGTTCTCATTATAGTGTTTGGGGCTTTTTAGAATTTTTAGATAATATATTAAATTTTAAATTTAGATGTGGTAATTCAAAATGATTTAAGAATATATATGTCATCCTCACTAGCTTCACCTCCCAAAAAATTATTATTTCATTTTGTTTCTTAAGACTCATCCTCCATATTTTATATGATGATTGAAATACTCAAAGTATTATTTATCCAAAATGATCACCAGGGCCTAGTATGGGATGACATCTGGTTAGATTAGTTCAAGAAACCTAGGTATATTTCATGAAGATACAAATGTTGAGTCTTAAGGAAAAAAAGGAAATAATAACTGTTAATGAGATAAAGCTGATGGGGATGATAGTTTTCTATAGCTTTGAACACTGGATAAATTCAGAGTATAACACCTACCATAGTAGAGTGGTTTATTTCTTAAATTCAATTACCCATTTCCTTCAGAATGTATGCACGCTATCAATTAAAATAATATTATGAATATATAATTAAATAGTTCATCATGTTTTCAATAGTGCATGCCTGAAACCCATTTGAATTCCATTGTCCATTTTTACATTGTTGTTATTAAAGACAAGTTAAATTTTTGAATACTCATGCAAAAAAATTATTCTGCAATGATGATGTTACCAATCCGGGGGAATAATAGGATGTTGATGATGAAACATAATAATTATTAGGGGATAAATAACATGTTTATGAAAAAAAAAACACATCATCACATTGTTGAATAAAATTACCAGGAAAAGAAGTCAGGGTATAAAATTTGAGGTTGGTCAGAATCAATACAGCCAACCTATTAACCCTAAAAATTAAATGTTAATTAGTTATGTTGGGGTCAATATGATGTTGAATATTCAAATTGATATTGATTCATGGTTCCAAGTCCAACCTATAAAAATGGAACCCCTTAAGAAAGATAAAATGGTAATGTAATGATACACACTCTCTATTTTACTAAAAATTTATATAATGAAACAATGATTTAAATTTTATTATTCCTTATATAGTTTATTTATTTTAGAATATTTCCATAATAAATTTTCTTAATGGTTGATGTAAAAACCTATCGAGGCTTCGAAACTCTTCATATAATGTTACATCATATGGTTATAGAGGGGAAAGTAAATCCCCACCCACTAGTTAGTTATACACACATTATAAAGTAGGAAACATGGAATTACTAGCTTGTAAATAATAAATTTATTTAGAGATGAAGTAGAATTAGGATCATACTAAATTTTTGTTGGATAAAAATTATTGAAATTGGGGAACAAAACTTTTCACCTCAGATAAGATCCATTGTGTAAGTCTTTCAGGTGGCGTATAGAGATTTTTTTGTTCACCTCTAATTTAAGTGATTTTATACAAGAATTTATGTGGATGAATTATTTTCATAAAAAACAAAAAACCAAAACCTTTTTTAAGTAATTATGATGGGATAAATTTTCTATTAGAACATTCTATATACTATAAAATATTACTAAATTGTGAAGTAAAACCCTTACCTAGAACAAACTAAAAAAACAGATATAGTTTCTTGCCCATGACTTATCTACACTACAAAGAAAAGGTTTTAGTAGTGGATATAATATTCAATTGAGAGTTATACAATAAAAATAAAATAATTAAATAGGTATATAATCCATCTCAATTTCTTGAATAAATATGTGCATAATCAAACATCGAATTTAGTTTGTGTATGAGAGAACTATTAGAGAAAAACCAGCATTGAGAGATCATGGTCATTAAGGAGGGATGTTGTTAAAGGGAACATGACATAAAATGAAAAGAAAATACCTTAAAAATCAATTCATAAAAATAAAAAACCCACTTAAAATGAAATTGTAAAGTACAAAAATTCTAAACTAAAACCCCTTTGAAAAAGAAGATATTAGCTTGATCCAAAACCTCTAAAAAAATAAATATAAAATCTCATCGATTGAATCCTAAATTTTCAGAAAATAATAATTAAGTAGTTTCACATTAGTGGGTGTTGGAATCATTTGGGATATTTTATCATCAATTAGATACATGATATCATATCAAAAATTATTGTAAAATCCAAAAAGTAACATTCCTAATGAATGCACACATTCATTATTCCAAATGATCCATGTTCACAAGCTCATTAACAAAAAATAAATCATCATTATCAATAAAAAATACATGATAATAGGTATATTATCATTTTGATCATAAAATAATTATAATGTTATGTTAGAGTTTATCATTAACCAAAATATTAAAAAGGATATACTAATCTATTATAAAATCCAAGAATACTTAATGGATTCCCTACATTTTAGTGTCATTTGGATGCTATAAAGAGATATGCTGATGTTAAATAACATAAAAATGGGTAAAAAATATAATGGATTTTAGTGTATTATGAAAATATATAATGGGTCACACTGAATACATATATGTAAATATTTATTTTAGTTCAATAAATTAATGTTGATAGGTTTACAAGAATTATTAATGTTTTCTAGGAATAACTGACTTCATTATCATAGATGATTCACTCATGTACTATGATATTATGGTCAACAATGATGGTTCACTCATGGTGATTCAATTTCCATTTTATTCTCCAATAAATTCAACATTATTGGTTATGAAACTACAATATTGTTAGATAACCTTGAGTATTGAATGAATTATATGATAAAAAAGAAATGGTGGAATCAATTATACCACAAATCAATACATGGTGTACCCGTTATGACTCATATTCAGTGGTTTCAGTTTAAAATCGACATTTTATTAATATATTATTTCATATTCATGTTTAATTTATTTCTATATAGTAATACTAACATAGTAATTATTTTATTGTACATGTGGAATCTTTTTCTCGAGTTGGGATAGTTTTTTCAATGTTTCTCATGCTTGTGAGAGATTAGACATTGAGGCTACCAATGAGATAACAATAAGGAAATGGGTAAATAGTGTATAAAACCATCATGATTAGGTGAATTCAGACTACTTATTTTGTTAATTATATCACCATTTTATCTAATTTTTTATGTTCATTTCCTTATCATTTTTATCTGGTATTTTTTTCACAATTTGTTTGGAAATTCATATTTTTCCTTCATTCATCTACAACAATCCAGAAAATGGATAACATGTTTCTTTCAGATAAGGAATTTCAGGTATAACGGGGTTTCTTCATCCATCCAAATAAAAAAAATATTTCCCTTTTTTCATAGTGTAGATGGTTTAAAGAAAAACACACATCACAAACTCAATCTGGTGCACCTCATTTGAACACATAGTGTGACTAGTATGACACAAATGGTATGTTTTTAGTTTATAATTTACATTTTAGTTTAGAAAACACATCACATGCTCAAAAACTAAGAGAAAATTCTTAGAATTTCTTTATAATTACTGTAAATTGATTTATAATTAATTTTTTATGTATAGTAACCAGTATCATGTTAAACCCATAAATTATTTGACTGGTATTAATCAATGTCTGTGTTTCTAGTTTTAATAATTTTAGTAAAAAACACAATTAGAGCACTCAAAATCAAGAAAATGCATTATGGTTATTTTGATACTTTTGGATAAATATCCATAAGTAATTTGGGAAATGTATGAATCAATCACACCTCAATCTAATGTATGGTGTTATTGGTATAATATCAAGTGCATTTTTTTCAAATTTACATTAATTTTTCGAAAAAATTCATATAAATTACTAAAAAAATGAGAAAATTCATTCATATTGTTTTGATACTTTAGTACGATGACCCATTAGTCATTTGTGACGTGTAGAAATAATTCATAACTTAATATGATACATGATGTGACTAGTATGAATCAAAGTGATCGTTTCCTGTTTAAGATTGGAATTTTTGTATAAAAACGTTTCACTTACAAAAAACTATAAAAAATGATCAGATTCTTTGTAAAATTTATAAAAATGATTCATAATTCATTTTTATGTGTAGTAATGAGTCTCATATCAAACCAACACATGATGTGACTTGTATGAATCAATTTGTGTGTTTCCATATTAAAAATACAATTTAGTAAAAAAAATACTTTGGGCATACTTAAAACATAGAAAATTCTTTTTTTATACTTTATGAAAATTATCCATAAATAATTTGGGATGTGTAGGAATAATTCACACCTAAATCTAATAAACCGTGTGAGCGATATGACTCAATGTGAATATTTTTATTTAAAATTGACATCTTTTACTAAAAAAGACAACTTACATTCTAAAAAGTGAGAAAATGACTTTGGATTGTTTTGATACATTAGGAGAAAAATAAATAAATCATTATTGACATCTATGAATTATAAGAACCTCGATTTGATACATGATGTACCTGGTATGACTCAAAGTGTCGTGCCCCGACCCGAGAAGCCCTGGAGTCGGTGCGTTAATAAACACGGTGTGTAATTTTTTTTATAAAATTAAATGCTAATGAATTACACATCATATTCTATATAGATAATATTTATGGTTTTGGTTCTGGAAAACCAAATAAAAATATTAAAATCCTTCAAAACTAAATGATAAAATACTCCACAAAGATGACACCATTTAGTGTAACTCAAATCTACTAAACCTGTAATAAAATTAAATTAAATACGTATGGTGAGCATATGAATACCCAGTAAGGGGGTTTTTAAAAATATAACATTTAAATACATCCCTTTAAAAAATATAATCATACAATATTTTATTAAAATAAAAATGGAAAACATGTAGCACAACATTATCAACTTTCTAAGATTACTAGTAAACAATTTAGGGAAAATTAAAAGGGTTGCATATGTAACACATTCTAATCATATGCATATTTATACAAAATGTATGGTGTGAAGCATATAAATCATGGTTTTGTAAAACTATATTAAGTGTTATATATGAGAGTGCAAGTATAGAATTTACAAATAAAATTAATACATGATCAGATTTTTTCATAAAATTATAAAAATATTTTCTTTCCTTACTAACTACAAGCCATAAATTTGCAGATAAGTTTATAGAATTAAAGTTCAGAAGATGAGTTCTGAATAGAAATTATGCCATGTGAATTTAATTCTTCTAATACTCATAAGTAATACTCTTAACCAAGTATATTCTACTAGTCGAATACTCACTTGGTTAATTAAATATTAAAAACATAATGAAAGAATATATAATGCTAGAATCTATCAAGGCCTCGTTCCATGACCTGATTTGTCTCATGAGAACTACCGATGCATCGTGGATATTTTATTAACTAGTCCCCAACCCATAGGGCTTTTATTAACTGGTCCCCGACCCGTTATATACTAAGTCTAATAGATTCCTCATATATCCACTATGATCATATATTCAAAGTGTCCCATGCCACTTTGAATATTTAATTTCTCATTTCATATTATTCAAGGTGTCCCATACCATTTTGAATTATTTAGTTCTTGTTGTTTTTTTATGAATTATCATGATATGTCAGTTAATATTTAGATAAAAAATTTCTCAATGACATGCATGAACTAGTAAACATTATTTGCACATGTTATAATGATTAAAATGCATATTTAATTAGTATATGAGGTTTGTCACAAAAAATGATAATTTATTAATTTTAAAATCCTTGATTCATTAAAATGGATACTTAATAGAAATACAGGCCATTTAATACACTGAAAAATGTGTCGGTGAACATGAAAATATATTAAATCATAACATTGATTAACTAACAGTCAATTATTGCAGCAGGTTTATCAAACAATATAACATTAGGTGATTATAACATGACAACATGATTCTACACGTCCTTTTATTGTCTGATATATTTTTTATGTATTATTACATACTTATAAACACATATTGATTAGAAAAATCAAGATTCATACTTACTAAAATCTTAAAATTATTAATTTCATCAAGATAATAATTAAATAATTTTATCCATCGCTTGAAATTAGGGTTTTGAAGTCATATATATATATATATATTCACAATCTGTGTGTATGAGTTTTACATATCTCAGACTAGGTTTAATGATACCTTAAAATTAATGAATACTTCATAATATTATTTAATCACTAATATCACCGGATTGAAAACCAAAACTCATGTTAGGTTTAAAATACTTAACCTTATGGACATTAATATATAAAAACTGAAGGTTTTCATAATAAATATCAATTCATTTGAACCCAAAACATTATTGGCATCCAAGTCTTTATTTAAAGAATGAACAACATCTATAATAACCATAAAAATGATTTGGATTGAATTATATGTGTATGTATTAATATACACTAAGTGTATATTTAGTTTTAGATAATCAAAAACCATGTTAAATTAACCATTATATCATTATCATCCTTATAAATATTAATACATGCAAAATTTTAACTTTTGAAATCCTAGATTCGCCTTAGAGGTGATATCTATATACATATTTATATAAATCGTATATACATATAAATAATTGAATGGTTTTTTTATTTCAAAAACACAACCAAAATAGGTATTTCCCATTTTAAAACATCAGTTAAACACTGATAAATGATATTTAGAAATCCAGAATAAGTTTAAAATGGAAAACTATATGTGTGTGTGTGATTATATACATATCCATATATAAAAAGTTTGTATATATGGTTTTGCACAAGAAAGAAAAATCATAAAAAATCCCTTACACAACCTTTAATGAAACATGACTTGTAAAATTAAAATAAATTCTTATAGATGAACAAAACATTCATTAATTCTAACTAATTACAAATTTGAAAAGCAAATACCATAGTTTAAAATATAATTTTGACCCTTACTCAAACCAGAAAATAGAGAGTATAAATTGGAATAAATAAATAAATATCCCTTAAAAGACCATAACCTTAAACATAAATTGATAAAAAAATAACCCATTACTTAGAATATTATGCATGGATACACTAAAAAAGGAAGCAGAAGTAGGGTATGTAATACCCTCAGCAACAAGTATAAAGAAATCCAGAGGATGAAAAACACAAAAGTAAAACACCAGAAGGAAGCGCAGAACTCAACTATAGATTGATAGAGGAAAAATGGGTTCACTGGTTTGTATAGATATATACACTCAATGAATCTTACCTGAGAAGTTTTGTGGAAACAATAGTGATAAAAAAACAAATCCTATGTGAGATCTGATTCATACTAAAAATGAAAGAGGTCAAAAGTTCCAATCATTTTATGATAAAACTAACAAAATAAATATATGTATATTTCACAATCAGACTGAAAACAAGTGGTATTTGAAAAAAGTATCAAAGTAAAGTTAATTAATAAACTTTATACAAAAGATAGAAAATGAAATTAATGGAGTGAAAAAAAAGATGCAGACACCAAATGTTTACGGAAAACAAGGAATGCAATGTGTGGGTCAGACTTAATTTGAGATTAATGACAAACATCTAAGTTAGATCAAATCAGACACATAACTATCAATGATTATAAGACCAAGATTAAAGAACCTATCTCACCACAAACCCAAACCCTTAACTTGATCATTCCAGTTGACATCACCTGGACGGTCTTCCTCATCCATGGTCGGACACCTCACACCGATCATGATACCCTCAACAAACGTGACCCCGCCATGGCTCGAGATCCCCAGCGAAGACCTCGACTCCTACAAACATAGCCAAATGACTGGACTCTGATGACTGTAGTGTGTGACACTCGAGAGACACCAATACCTTGGCCTCTACTATGCTAGCCTGATCTCCCCATCCACAGCCTTCTGAAACCCTAAATGTGGCCCTCTACGCATTCCGTCCCGACACCCAGATTCATGGACCCCCCCTTAATTTTTAATTAATTATTATTATTATTCTATCCTTATTATTATTTTATTATATTTTTATATCTTTATTATCATCTATTATTATCATATATTAAATTATTAATAATTTTACCTTGTCAAAAGTTATGCAAAACCAAGAATCTATTAAAAATTATTTTATCCTTAATTTTTAAAAAGTAAATTTTTTTATTATTAAATTAATTTATAAAACATATATTTATATATTTCATATTATATTGAAAAAATGTTATAAATTAAATTAATAATTTGAATATTTATTAACTTCAAAATGAAAATAATAATTACCATAATTTGTACAAAATATTTGTAATTTTAAAACTTTTACAAAATTTTAATATGATATATATGATTCAAAGTGAAAATAATTTTTATTAAAAGATCATTCATATATGTACAATATTTACCATTCTGTCAAAATTATTATATTATATATTTATAATTTTATTAAGAAAATTCATAATGTTATTAATGTTATAAAATATTAATCTAATCTAAATTTATAATATAATAATTATTAATTTATATATATATATATCATATTTTAGAAACCAAACAACAAATTAGCTATATTCATATATTAGTATAAGTATTATTTAAAATATTCTATAAAATAATAATTTGATAAGAATAAATTTTTTTAATAAAAATAGTTATTTTAAATAATATGTAAACAAGGTGATATAATATTTACATTGAAAACTGTACTAATAATAAAACAATATTAATTTTCAATTATAATTTTAAAGAAAACTGTCTTAAAATGTTTAAATTATAAATATATCCATTTAATTAAACACTAATGGTTGCAAAAAGAAAACAACGGTCATCTTAAGATAGTAACAGCTATATAAATAATGGTCATATGTATTTACAATGGTCAATAAGACCCTTATAAATACATTTTTATAGTATTTCATACCTTTAAGTTGGTTTGGCATACAAATATGGTTCTCTACATCCCTCTATTGGTTAGTACATGTGACCTTCTTCTAGTGATTACATTCTTCAATACGGTCAGTATGAGGGATGAGGGCTACCTTCTTGGTCTCATCATGGTGCTAGAGGGTCTCCTAGTGGCACTTCTCGGATTTACCATTAGTTTCCTAGGCTAACTATAGTCATTTGGACTTATTGTAATGTAATTGTTTCAGTGTTTAATTGAATAAAATATGTTTTGTTTTTATTTTGAAATCATTGTTTGGATAGCATGAAAATTAAATGAACTAAAACCATAAAATATTATTATTACACATTAAATAGGTTTGGGGTGTCACGTTATCCTCTCCTTCAAATAATTTGATCCTCACAATTCCATCGTTCTCTTAAGCTTCCCATTACCAACCCACAGACGTCACCCCTGATTCCCCTTCACTAGGTCCACCATCGTTCGATACTTTCTTGGTAGGTTCATCTGGTAAGATTAATCCCCAAAACATTATTAAACTCCTCAATTCATTCACCCAGATACACCTCTCACAGCTCGAGTCAAAATCATGTGGGCAGTAGTAGGTCCTCCAAAGGGTGGTACATGAGGTATAGAGTTCAAAGATATCAGAATAAATGTGGTTCCGATAGAACAATAATATGAATTAGTTATCAAAAAATCAGATGTTATAAAGCCTCCCATACCTATTGTAACTCAATACTTGGAACATATAGGCTGAACGGGGGTCTCCCACCTCTACAGATTCTCAGAACTTCAATAGGGCCAGATAACCCTTAGATAGGGTGAAACACAAGAAGAGGCCTTCGTAGTATCTTCCTTTGTGTGTATAAAAATCATGTTACACTTGCGACATGATATAGTAGAGGTGACTTGGTACTTGATAAATCCAAAGGATGTTTGGGTTGTTAGACACTTGATAAAGGCGTTTTCATGTTAAGCGTAGGTTTACAAATGGCTGGTATGACTCTAAAAATGATTTGATAATTATGTGTTCTTGTAATTCGGTAGGGGGTGATAAGAGGTTTGTTGGTGCACCCCATCTTCCATCTGAAAATTTTAAGGAATGTGTTATACTCAGTATGGAATAACCATATTAAAACAAAGATGTTATTTTGCAAAAGCATATTAAAGTACCAAATCATAAAATATAACATTATACATTGAATACAAAGTTCATGAAACTTGGGGTGCTACATATTTATTCATTCCATCTCACACGCTTACTAGTACGGACATCCTAACATCCACCATGATGTCCCAACACAGGTCCCGCTAACGTAGATAGTTTCCCTAGTTCTTGGTTAATCATATCCCTAAAGCGGTTCCAAAATCTTCGATCTCTTTGGTCCATATTCAGCACGAACAACTTGGATCAATTGGGTGTGTCCATCTAAAGTTCCATGAGATAAAATCATGAAGTGTATGAAGCTAGAAGACATTATTATAAACTTTATGTCTATAACAAAAATGGGAAGACTCATCCTCAAGAATTTCAAAGTCCATAACTTGACCAGAAATATCGTAGGTCAACATTTGACAAAGATATGCTGCTCGGAGTTCACACTCTTGTGCAACCTCTCGGAAGTCCTCTAGGGACTAAAAATTCTCGTCTAGAGTAAATCATTTAAACAGACCCTAAAAATACTTTACTTTACATGCATTGAATGGAAGTTGTTCATGCATCATAAGCAAGTAGTCAAATCCTAATCCATAGTGTATTTGAAGTACATGAGGGGAATTTGATACATAGTAGTGGTGTTTAAATGACAAATAAAGGTTTTCAAAAGTCTCATAGCCTTCTAAACATGACTTGGCCACTATAGTATCTAGTAATTTTGTTGGAAGAGATAGAAGTTTTGTTTCATCTACCATCTAAAAATTTTAAGAATAATTCTACTTAGTAAGACATAATCAAGATTTTAATGATGTTATAATTTTCCACAGTTTTCTAAACCGACCTATAATACCAACTGTCACACCCCAACCCCAGAAGCCCTAAAGTCGGTGTGTTAATAAACATGGTGTGTAATTAATTTTTTATAAAATGAAATACTGATTAATTACACATCATGTTCCATACAGAGGATATTTATAGTTTAGGTTCTATAAGACTAGATATAAATATTACAATCCTTCAAAAATGAAAGAGAAAAGACTCCACAAAGATTCCACCATTTAGTATAACTCGAATATACTAAACCTATAAAAAAATTGTAAATGTAGGGTGAGCATAATAATTCCCAGTAAGGGGGGTTTTAAAAATATAACCTTTAAAAACTTCCCTTTACAAAATTTAATCATACCAAATTTTCTTAAAAGAAAAATAGAAAACATGTAGCACAACATTATCAGTTTTATAAGATTACTAGTAAACAATTTAGGGAAAATTAAAAGGGCTACGTATGTAACACATTACAATCATATGCATACTTATACAAAATTTATGTTGTGCAGCATATAAATCAAGGGTTAATTAAACTATACTAAGTGTGATATGCGAGAGTGAAAGTACAGAATTTACAAATGAAATTAATACATGATCAGTGTTTCATATAAAATGATAACATTAATTTCATTCCTTACTAACTACAGACCACAAATTGGTAGATAAATTTCTTGAATTAATGTTCATAAGATGAGTTATGAATAAACATTATGCCATGTGCATTTAATTTTTCTGATACTCATAAGTAAGGATCTTAACAAAGTATATTCTACTAGCTAAATATTTACTTGGTTAATTAAATATCAAAAAAATAATGAGGGAATGTATAATGATAGACTATGTCAAGGCCTCATTCTATGACCTAATTTGTCTCATGAGAACTACTGAGGCTTAATGGGGCTTGCATTAACTAGTCGCCAACCCGTAGGGCTTTCATTAATCGGTCCCCAACCTGTAGGGATTTCATTAATAGGTTCTCAAACCATTATATACTAAGTCTAATGCATTCCTCATATGTCCAGTAAGGTCATATATTCAAAGTGTCTCATACCACTTTGAATATTTAATTTCTCATTTCATATTATTCATGGTGTCCCATACCACTATGAATAATTTAGTTTTTTTTAATTATCATGGTAATTCAATTAACATTTAGAAAACAATTTTCTCAATGACATTCATGAACTATTAAAAAGTATTTGCATGTATGATAATGATTAATGCACATAAGTATTTAATGGACGGGGTATGTCACATAAAATGATAATTTCTTAATTTTAAAACCCTTGATTCATGTAAATGGATACTTAATATAAATACATGCTATTAAATACACTGATAAATGTGTCGGTGAACATGAAAATAGATTAAATCATAACTTTGATTAACTAATGGTAAATTATTGCCACAAGTTCATCAAGAAATAAAAAATTAGGTGAGCATAACATGACATCATGATTCTACACATCCTTTTATCCTATAATATATTTTTATGTATTATTGCATACTTATGAACACATATTGGTTAAAAAACTCAAGATTAATACTTACTAAAATCTTACAAGTATTAATTGCATCAAGAAATTAATTAAATCATGTTATCCATCACTTGAAATTATGGTTTAGAATTCATATATATATATATATATATATTCATATCCACAAAGTGTGTGTATGAGTTTTACATATCTAAGACCAGGTTTAATGATCCCTTGTAATTAATGAATACTTCATAACATTATTTATTAACCAATATCATCGGATTGAAAACCAAAACACATATTAGTTTTAAATTACATAACTGTATGGACATTCATATATAAAAACTAAAGTTTTCATAATAAATACAAATCCATTTGAACCCAAAACATTATTTGTATTCAAGTTTTTATTTAAAGATTGAAACCCATATTTAATAATCATAAAATATATTTGGATTGAATTACATGTATATGTCCAAATATACACTAAGTGTATATTTGGTTTTGCATAATAAAAAAACATTTAAAATGAACCCTTATATAATTATTAGCCTTAGAAATATTAAAACATGCAAAATTTTAACTTTATAAATACTAGATTCACCTTAGAGGTGATATCTATATAAATGTATATATATAAACCATATATACTAATAAATAAGTTATTGGGATTTTCATTTAAAAAAAACTAAAATAGGTACTACCCATTTTAAAACATTAGTTAAACACTAATAAAAGATATTTAGAAATCCAAAATAGGTTTAGAATGGAAAACAATATATATATATATATATATATGATTATATACATATCTGTATATACAAAGTGTGTATATATAGTTTTGCAAAAGAAAGAAAAGGCTTTAAAAAATCCCATACACAACCTTAAATGAAACATGAATTGTAAAATTAAAAAAAAATCCTTATGGATGAACACAACTTTGATGAATCCTAACTCACTACTAATTTGAATATAAAATACCATAGTTGAAAATATAATTTTCACCCTTAAGAAAACTAGAAAATAGAGAGTATAAATAGACATAAATATATAAATTTCCCTTAAAGACCATAAACTTAAAAATAAATTGATAAGAAGAAAATAACCCCTTACTTGGATTATGATACTTGGATACACTAAGAAAGGAAGAAGAAGCAGGGTATGAAATACCCTTAGAAACAAGTATAATGAAATCCAAAGGATGAAAAACACACAAAATAAAACACTAGAAGGTAGCGAAGAACTCAAACCTAGATTGACAGAGGAAAAATCAGTTTTCTAGTGTGTGTATATATATATTCACTTAATGAAGCTTACCCAATAAGCTTTGTTGAATTAGTAGTGATTAAAAAAATAATTCATATGTGATATCTAATTAATACTAAAAATATAAGAGGCCAAAAGTTCCAATCAGTTTCTGATAAAATTAATAAAAGAAACATATATATATTTCACAATCGGAATGAAAAAAAATTGAATTCGAAAAAAGTATCACAATAATGTTAGTTAATAAACCTTAAACAAAAGAGTGGAAATGAAATAACTGGAAGAAGAAAAAGATTCAAACACCAAATGTTGACGTAAAAAAGGGAATGCAATGTATGGGTAGGACTTAATTTTATATTAATGATAGACATCTGCTTTAGACCAAATCGGACACCTACCTATCAAAGATTAGAAGACCATGAACAAAGAACCTATTTCAACGTAAATACAAACCCTTACCTTGATTGGACCAGTTGGCATCACCTTTATGGTCTTCCTCATCCACGTTTGGATGCCTCGCACCGGTCACGATGCCCTCGACGAACTCAACCCCACCATGGCTCGAGATCCCCAGTGAAGACCTCGACACCTATGAACACAATAGGACAACTGGAATCTGACGGTCGTGGCATGTGATACCTGAGAAATACCAAGACCTCAACCATGACCGCACTCACCCCCATCTCCCCATCTGTGCCCTGTTGAAACCCTAAGCGCGGTCCTCTCTGCATCGCGTCGTGACACCCAGCTTCACATACCCCCATAATTTTTACTTTATTGTTATTGTTATTGCATCCTTATTATTATTTAATTATATTTTTATATATTTATTATCTTCTATTATTATAATATATTATATTATTAAAAATTTTACAAAGTCAAAAGTTATAAAAAACTAATAATCCATTAAAAATTATTTTATCATTACTTTTTAAAAAGTAAAAGTTTTTATTATTAAATTCATTTATAAAACAAATATTTATATATTTCATATTATATACTTAAACCATTATAAATTAAATTAATAATTTGAATATATATTAACTTGAAAATCAAAATAATAATTATCATAATTTGTACAAAATATTTTTAATTTTGAAACATTAAAATAATGTTATTACAATATATATATGATTTAAAGTGAAAATAATATTTATTGAAAGATCATTCATACATGTACAATTTGATCCATTTTAATAAAATATATATTTTTTATATTTATAATTTTATTAAACAAATTTCAAAATGTTAATAATGTTATAAAACGTTAATATAATCAAAATTTATAATCTAAAAATTATTAATTTAAATATATATATGTATATATCATATTTTGGAAACCAAAAAAATTAGATATATTTATATATTAGTATAATTATTATTTAAAATATTTCATTAAATAATAATTTGATAAGAATAAATTATGTTTAATAAAAATAGTTATTTTAAATAATCTGTAAACAAAGTGTGATAATATTTACATTGAAAATTGTACTTATAATAAAACAATATTAATTTTCAATTATTTTTTTGAAGAAATATGTCTTAAAAATTATTAAATTATAAATATATCCATTTAATAAAACACTAACGGTTACAAAAAGAAAACAACAGACATCTTAAGAAAATAATGGCTATATAAATAACGGTCATATGTATTTTTAACGGTCAAGAAGACACTTATAAATGCATGTTTATGGTATTTCATACCTCTAAGTCAGTTTGTCTTACGAAGATTATTCCCTACATCCCTATTCTGCTTAGTACATGTGCCCTTCCCCTAGCGATTACATGATTCACTATAGTCATTCCAAGGGACGAGGGCTACTTGCTTGGTCTCATCATGAGTCTAGGGGGTCTCCTAGTGATGCTTCTTGGATTTTCCATTAATTTCCTAGGCTAGCAATGGTCTTTTGGACTTGTTGTAATGTAATCGTTTTAGTATTTAATTAAATAAAATATGTTTTTTTTATTTTGAAATCATTGTTTGGATATCAAGAAAATTAAATGAAGTAAAACCATAAAATATTATTATTAAAAATGAAATAGATTTGGGGTGTCTCACAAAGTGTATGTTATCAATTTAAATATGACATTTTCATTTAAAAAGTTTCACTCACTAAAAACCATGAAAAGATGATCGGATTATCGTGATAATTTAGGAAAATAATTCATAATTAATTTTTCACATGTAGGAACTAGTATCATGTAAAACTCAAACATTATATGGCTGATATGACTCAAAGTATGAATTTACAATTTAAAATGACATTTTAGTAAAAAATATAAGTGACATACTAAAAACTAAGGAATCACATTAAGATTTATTTTATACTTTAGTAAAATTATTCATATGTCACTTGGGATGTGTGGGAATTATAATCACCTTAATCAGATACATGGTGTGACCGATATGACTCCAAGAATATATTTTATTTAAAATTGACAATAATTTTACATAAAAAGAAAACAAACATACTCAAAAATTAGAAAACACATTTAGGTTGTTTTCATAATTTATGAAACTGATATATAATTCATTTATAACATGTAATAATTAGACTCACCTAAATCTGATACATGATGTGATCGATATGATTCAATGTGTTCTTTATCAGTTTAAAATTGAAATTTTAGTATAAAAAAGTTTACCTCACTAAAGACTAAGAAAATGATATTTAATTATGTTAATAATTTAGGAAAATGATTCATACTTTATTTGTAATGTATAGGAATCAGTATCATTTCAAACCCCAAAATGATGCATTTGATATGAGTAAAAGTGTGTTATTCCAGTTTAAAATGACATTTTAGTAAAAATAACAAGTGGCATACTCAAAAAAAATAAAATGCATTGGTATTGTTTTGATAAATATGTACAATGATCCATAAGTCATTTAGGATGTGTAAGAATAATCTGCACCTCAATATTATGCACGGTGTGACTAGAATGACTCTATGTGTGTCTTTTTAATATATAAGCATCATTTTAGTTTAAAATTCACACCACATCTCCAAAACTAAAAAAATGGGCTTATATTGTTTTCTCATCATTTTATCAACTATTAATTAGTTAAATTCCTTATATTTTTTATATTGTACTAATATATTTAATTTTCATAAAGATAATTTTTAAATATGAACAATAAATGGTGTGATGTGAAAAAAAACCACAACTCAATCCAATAAACAAATTTTTTGGTATGACTAATATTTTTATTTAAAATTGACACTTTATGTTTAATTAATTTATATATATTATTACTAACATAATAACTTTTTTCTTATATAGGTGTTTTATTTTTCTTGGGAATGGGTGGTTTTTTATTTTATATTAGTGTATCCTTTCCCACTATTATAGTGTTTTCTTTCACTAATTTGTGATATAAATTTTATTTATTTCAAATTTTTTGTTTGTATATGATTTTTTCTAATTTTTTGTGTTATTTATAGTGCTACACTATTCTCCTACAATACACCACATCATGCCCTGTTTTTGGTGCTACAATATTCTTTAACATTACACAAAAATATTCCCCTTTACCAGTACTTCTTTAAGGTATGATCAAGGATTCAGTTATCATTGCATTTATTAGCATTGATAAAACATGCCTTTATCAATGAATATAGAAGCACTGATAATGGTACCCTTTATCAAAACTAAATAAAAATGATCACATTTTTTTCTTTTATTAGTGATTCTTAAAATATTGAGAAAGGGTTCCTTATCATCACTTTTTTAGTGTTGATAATGGACCCTTTTATCAGAACTTTTCTAGCACTAAAAAAATACTAGGTATGTTAACCATGTTATGGTAGTCATCACTTATTTTTCACAGAAAAAGGAATATTCTAGGAATATTAAATTCATCATTTGTAAATATAGATGATTTTGATTACCTAATATGTAATATGAAGTGATTGGTTAAGTAGGAAAAAAAATCATTTAAGGGAATGAGTATTTTTTCTGAGATTTTAAAAAATATCTAAAAATATAAAACAAAATGTTTCTTGAGAATGTAAGTTATCCAATTTTTCCTTTTTATTGTTTATGTTTTTGTGGAGAGAACTAGGTCATCATTATCAGTTTAAAAGTTGTAAAAGTAATGATTATGTTTTTGGTACCACATCTTAGAGTGTGGGTTCGGTACTATTATAATTGGTATTAGAGGAGGGTTTACATAAATCCTAAGATTAAGATGTTTTCATGTGAGGTTATCTTAATATTTATCGATACCGTCATAGTTCTATACTATTAGGTATGATCATAAGTTAAAATCCTTAGACACCCCTTTATGGGTTTAAGTGATAAGATCTTAATGTGATTAATGTAATTTTAGGAGATGTTTTATTCGGTTGGAGTATATGTAAAGATCTATTTTAATATGAATTATGACATTTCATTTTTTGGAAATAATTTTAAGGTATTTATCAACTTTAGTGTTCATATGATCTTAGATATTGAGGAAACAATGGTAACACATGTTTTATCATATTTATAACCCTAAATTAAGATTATGGCACCCCATTCACCTGGTCCATATCTTCTCTCTTGTTTCTAGGGTTTCTACAGCCCTCCTCACGGTCCTCCTCGCGGCGATGGATTTCCTCCCACCTTCTTCCTTTGAAAACTTCCTTGAATACTTATTACTCTTTCTTGTTATTTCATTCTTCTTGGTGGCCCTTTCCTTTCTTTGCTCTAGGGATTTCTGTAAGGGGATTTCCCCTCGCTGATCCTTCGATATTCCTAGTGTCGGTGGTATACTGCGAAGTCCTTGGCCGTTCAAATCCCGTTATGACCTCATGTTCCCTGGTTCTCTTTAGGTCAAAGATGGAGTGTTGGTTTATAGATGTTTTGGGTCATGTGTTCTGGTGGTCGATGGGTTTACAGTCTCTTTCGGTGTTTTCCAACTTCCGTCTTCCCTTCTAATGGTTTTCTACTCCTCAGTTGATGGCATTTTTTGGAGTCCCCAGACACTCAACCCAACCATGACCTTGAGTTCCTCAGCACCTCTCCTAGTTGTATTTGGAGAAATGGAATCATAAGGTTCTGGGATGTGTGTTTTGGCAGCCTTCAGTGCTCTAGATGAGTCATGAGTCAATTTTATCATGTGAAGCTAGTTACTTATTTGACATATATGATTTCTGGTGTCGTTGATGTTTGTTTCTGGGTGGTTCCAAACGTTGGGGTTGGCGGTGAAGATGAATATTTCTAAAACTATAATGATTTTATTTCTATGGGTTTCTGATTACAAGTGATGAGATGACAATGATGGGTTTATTGCGATTCAGTGGGCATGGCTCAAGGTGGATCATGGTTTGAGGTAATGACGATGTGTCCTATTTCTTGAATTTGAAATTTGAATTTGAAATTTGATGTTTCAGGGTGAATTTTGAAGCCTTGTTGATGTTTATGTTTGTGGTTTTTTAAATGTGGTATCTATTACTATGAGTTTCCCACTCATCTATAAAGCGGTTTATTCAGAAAATGAAAAAAATAATTTACGGTAGATAACCCTAAAATTGAAATGTGGTTTGGTGAAAAACTCATTAATGTTATATCAAAATACAATCACTTTATTTTTTATCTTGATAGATAAAAATATAAGATAACATTAATAGTATAAATACTCTTTAATATTTAGTTTATTTTGGAATTATTTACTTTTTTCATTGGATATTGTTATTGAATTTTGGAGATGAATGCATTATTTCAACATATGAATGTTTACACTTTTTTAGAAATTATATTACCATTTTTTAATAATTTTGGTTTTTTAATGTCTATATACATGTGTAATATGTTGTTATTCCTTTTATGGTTATATGATACTTTAAAACTATATTTTTAGTGCTTCAAAAATAAAACCATTCATCTTGAATACTCATCGTTTACAGAAAAAAATGAGATTTTGGTGGAAATTTATAAAAGAAAGAAATTATTCTCATCATGTAAGTATATTTAATTATTATCCTAGTCTATATGGTAATTAATTCACCAAACACAATAAAATTGTCTTAAATCAAAATAATTTCCTATTTCTATTATTTCTGAATATATAAATGACCTTTTTCACACCTCTTTAGTTTATGGTTCTATGCTTGTTTATTTTTTCATGATCATTCCATCTATTTTGATCAATGATTTCTATCACTCTCCTTCATTATTTTAATATAATTATTTTCATTTATTTCCAAATCTTCACTTCCCACCTATTTTCACCTATCTGAACACCTAGTTATGTGATGAGCTTCATATTTCCCATTCACTATTTTTAAGAGAATGTATTTTAATCCTTTTAATTGATGTGGTTTTAAAACGAAGGTGTTTTTAAATATCCAATTATTTATTACCAAGATAAAGTTAAATTATTAGTAATTAATTTATTAAAGAGTTGTATTAGGTAAAACCTCAAATTTTTAGAAAATAAAGTTATGTCCAATAGTGTATTCGACATGAAACTCAAAACATAAATAACCCATGAAATGTATATCAATTATAAAATAGCCATTAAATTGTCTAGTATTTATAGTATTAAATAATTTATTAAATATAAATAAATTTCCTACTCAATGTAAATAATTGATAAATGCCTAATAAATAATCATTCAATTTTGAGTAAATTAATATTGTTCCTTATAAATATGTTTTCTTAAAAAATGATTTAATTTATTTTCATGAACACTAATATTATAATTAATTTTTGGAACTTTAAAAAAATTATTTTATAAAATTAAATTTATTTTTTCAAATCATAATATAAGAACTTGGTTGAAATCTTAGGTTTTTTTGAAAATATTTATTTTTTACTAATTAGTGGAAAATACCATTTTTAAACAACATTACATTTCTATTCAATACATTATGTAAATTTAAAAGTCTCATTATGTTTTTAATATGATTTAAAATGAAATAAGTGATATTTATTTATATTTATTCCACTTAATTACATTTTATTCATCTTTATATTGTAATTTAGTATAAGTAAATATTTGGGATTAAAAATGGGTTTTTCTAAAAACTATTTTAATGTGAATAATGTTTATCTATTTTAATTAATTATAAAAACCCTTAATGTCGAATGTTTTAAATATAATGTTTAATTTTTGTATCATTAAATTTAATTTATATTCATATACTTATTATTACTAATCATAGAGTTAATATAAAATCATATTTTTCATGAAAACTACACTTCTTGAAAACCATCGTTTTCATCATGTATGGAAGTTTAATTTTATAATAAAATTTTCCACTTTTTTATATTTAATTGTGTGAAATGGATTCCATATTTAGAATAATAATAATTTATACTATATAATAAGGTAAAAGTTATTTTTTAATGTAATTAATGGGGAAAATTATAAAAATAAATTACCTTGTTTAAGGTATAAATGTGTTTTTTGGGGGGCTTAAACTATAATGGTAATGGTCCAAATGACCTAAACACTTGCCTAAAATATATTTTTTGACATATATAGACCATAACATGTATGATCCTCAATAATGGTTCCTTTTTAGCCTCATGGAATGTGAAAAATGTTGGTACACTTTTTTATTCTCAAATATTAGAAGTGTAACACTCACTTCACTTATAAATTTCCTCCCCCTATCATATCCCATTAAGACCTTCAAATACATTTGGATTGTAAAATTCATGCCCAAATTCCATCATAAATTCAATTTCCACATCCTATAACCCATTTTTTATTTATTATTCCATCCTAAAAATGTAAGGACCCCAAATTTTATCGCAGAAAATTCCCATCTTATAATTAGTTCATATCGAATAAATTATATAAAATCACATAGAGAACATGATACCAAATTTATAAATGAAAAATGAATGAAATAGGAGGTATTTATATAACTTATGGAACCTATACCAGTAGAATAGTAACTTGAATGTTGCAATAATAATGTGAACATTAGGAATAGTATCCTGGTTAATAGAATACTAACCTCACCGATGAAAGTAAAGAATAAAATTTTGGTATCTTATGAATAAAAATATAATATATTTTTATCTTCACATAAGTAAATAAATATTTTAAAAATGATAAATTAATTGTATGTATATTTGTAAAACATAAATACTTATTTACAATTTTAAAATTAATATAATGTTTTAAAAGAAATTTTATTTTCAAGAATAAATGGATAACATAATATTTTGTTGGATTATTATTATGAGATAATTTTATGAGGTTGTAATTAATTTTTCAATGTGTCATAAAATCAGTTATAATATTAAAATAGTTATTTTTAGAATAACTGATAAATTTAATAAGAAATTAAATTTCTCATATTTAAAAAATTATTTTTATTAAATGGAGTCTATTTTATAATTATACACATTAAAAAATGGTTAGGGTGAAATTTTAGGATTTTTCTAAAATAGTTGATTTTTTTGTAAACAGTGAAATACAGTAATTTATAGTATTTAACATTTTAAGAAAAATACATGAATTTTTGAAGCATTAATAATATAATAAACTTTTGGTTCAAAGTAACATGCACTATTTACTATACATAGACATAATAATCAACACTGTTGACAGTCTTGAGCCAAAATAATAAACAAATGAATAAAATAATCAAAAAACACCCTTCTCCTACCCTATAAATACCAACCCTCACCGCTATTCTACTCACACCTTTCAAGAAATATATATTTCTTATATTCTACCCAATTATGTTCCAAAAACTCTTACACATGTTATGGTCTTTCTGGTCTCACCAAAATACCATTTTCAAGTGCCTTAAGAAGGTTCTTAAAGAGATGACACTCAAGAGGTAAAACCCTCCCTTTCTTTTTTATTTTATTTTATTTTATTTTCTTATCATTCCCTCACCTCCTCTATCCAAAATATAATAATAAATACAATATTATATATATAATTTTAAAGTAATATCCATCATCAATTCTCTTCTTTTCTCCTCTTATTGTAAAAAAATTAAAAAAATCGTTCGTGAGGTGTCGATTCATTACCTCTATGGCAGAAGATTTTTTATTTTATATTCCCAATTAATTTATAGTATTAAAACTATTAGTATGGTTAAATAATATTGTAAAATTTATATTATAACTTTTTTATGTTCTGTAACTAATATATATATACATAATATTAAATAATAAAACAAAACTAGTTCGTAACGAATGAAAAATTGCTAAAATAAACTGACGTTAATTATTAACATTTTATCTAATGAATCATCCACATTGATGAAGAAATGATATATGGATCCATTTAAATTTCTATAAGTTAATTAATACCATATAACTTCACTTAAGGAGAGTTTTTACAATTTTAGAAAAACATCCATAATAAAACTCAAGGGAACTGATCATGAAATCTATGAAACAAACTCTCCTAAAACAAAAAAACTAATCACTATAACTAAAAAATAGACATAAATGAATCTAATAAAATAATAATACATTAAATAAATGTATAATGGTTTCTTAATTAATTAATTAATTAATTTTATTGGATTATACAGTACATTAAGTAAAAGTACCTAACAATTTTGGATATATGGTAAGGGATTCTCCCTGAACCACACTTTTTTCTTCAGGTCATTGTTTACCTCTATTTACCCCAATGTAATTCATAATTCCTCATATTTACTCCTAAAAATTTATATGTTTATGTATATAAAAATATACCTACCTAAAATATTCTTTATTTGACGGAAAGATACATGTTTTATAAGGTTCCCCTCTCAATTCCTCTCGATAGGAATGCCTAATAAAATGGAATATCTCGGATTCCTACCCATATACAAGTATATTTAATAATATTTTTGAAGAACCCAATAATTTTTAAAATACACACTTTTTATCATGGAACACAATCTATATTAATTTCTAGTTTTATGAAAGGAATTATACATTTTCACTCCTTGAAGACTCTATATTTTCCCTTTAAACCGCACTAAAGTAGATAATTTCTAAAGATTCCTAAACACTAGTTTTACATGTTTTCACTTCATTTGAACATAATTTATCCTGATATATTCCTATTTTACCTTAATAATGTCCATATATTATTTAAATCCATTATTTCAAAGACACTTTTACGATACCCCCATTTTTTGTGCTTTATGACATGATTACAATACCCATTTCATTCCAAGGGTAAGCCTTATTTTTATTCCTTATGTTTGATTATTCATGTGGAAAAAACATGAAAGAATAAATTATGATGGGTTCCCTAAGACATATCACTAATTAACTATGTAATTTTTAGTCCCATGAGACATTATGTTGGGACATGGAGAAAACCTGATTCCTTTATGGGAGTTTTTGCACCATGTGATATAGTCTTGGTAGTTAGCCTTGACTCATGTATATGTAATTTTGTAGGTTGTTTGTAAAATCCTATGATTCCATTATTACATGATACCATTTTATACATTTTATGATTTCCTATATTTATTCATGTTCTATTGCTTTTTATGTCATCATATTATGCCTTATAACCACTTGTTAATCTTATTTACTATGTCAATTCCCTTACTGGAATTTTTAAATCATCCCCTTGGTTTATGTATTCCCCAGGTTATCCTATGTTGATTTAATAGATACAAGGAAGTAAGGATCACATTATGTAGTTTAAATAAATGATTCTTTGGATTCAGTTTTAGGTTTTGTTATTATAGACCTAATCTTCTAATTACACTTTAATTTATAATCCTTGGTTTTTATTTGTTAGATAATTATGTTTAAAGTCATGTAATATAATGTGTAAAAGGATATGGTCTTGGTAGTTGGTATCAGAGAAAAGGAAGGAATGTGATCCTTGTGAATTCTAACATGTAATCGTTGGATGGTGAATGGCTCTCTGCACATGGGCTTTGTGAAGAATGGTATTCCACTAGGGATGGTGGTCTGTGTCACCAAAGAGGTGTATCCTCCTAGGTATTTCCTTATTATGTATCAATTATAGTCCACTAGAAATAATTCCAGACCTCTATGGTTGGTATCAGAGTATATTTTGGTTATTTTTGGAGATTATGAATAGAAACCATTAGTAGGAACCCTAGGAATAATTCTTTCACCATGGATAAACAAGATTGAAACATAGGGAATCACAAGTTAGGATATAATATTTATTTTCAAGTTTATCCTATAATGTTTAATTTTACATTTTATATACTTATTAGTTAATTATTTAATCCCTTTATTTTTTTTATTTTCTAGTTAATTTATGGAAATAGGAGAAGTACTGTCACCTATTTTTAACTTTGAATGGAAAATGAAATTTCGAGGGAGAAATTTTGAGAGGGGGAATAATGTAACGACCCAGAATTTTATCTAGGGAAATTATCTTCTTAAAAGTATTTTTTATAGTATAAATCACATTAAATCACAAATAGAACATAATATAGGCTTTATAAATGAACAATGAATGAAATAAGAGGTATTTATTGAAACTATAGAACCTATACCAATGGAATA
Source organism: Viscum album (assembly GCA_963277665.1). Lineage (NCBI taxonomy): Eukaryota > Viridiplantae > Streptophyta > Magnoliopsida > Santalales > Viscaceae > Viscum > Viscum album. Next base: position 388,938,043 of record OY728153.1, on the reverse strand, counting down.
TTAATATGACCATTGGAATAGTAATATCACCATTGGGAACAATAACCCAGCCAATAGAATAGTAACCTCACCTATAAAATTATAAAAATAATTTTGGTATCATATGAATGAGAATATAACATATTTATATATTGGAATGAGTAAATAAATGTTTTAAAAATGATAAAATAATTATTGGTGTTTTTGTAAAACCTAAATGTTTAATTCTGATTTTATAAATAATATAATGATTAAAATTATATTTTTTAATAAAATAAATTTATAAATTTATATTTTGTTTTCTTATGATTATAATATAACTTTATGATACCTTAATAAATTTTTCAAAGTGTCAAAAAGCAGTTATAATATTAAAATCATTATTTTTTTAATAAATGATAAATTTAATTAAAAATTAAATTTATCAGATTTAGAAAATAATTTTTATTAAATGGAATTTTTTTAATTATTCACATCCGAAAATTTTTGGGGTGAATTTTTGGAATTTTTTTAAAATTGTAAATTTTTTTGGGTGAATAGTTAAATTTGCCAATTTATTGTATTTAATATTTTAATCCAAATACATAAATTTTTTAGTCATGAAGGATGTAAAAAACCATTGGATAAAACATAAATGAACTATTTACTATACATAGTTATTATAATCAACACTATTGAATGTCTTGATTCAAAATAATAAACAAATGAATAAAATAATCAAAAAACACAACTCTCCTACCCAATAAATACCATCCCTCACCACCTCATCTCCTAAAACCTTATAATACTTGGATATTTTTTAGATTATTATTAAAATATATACCAAAACTATTACCCATGTTATGGTCCTATGAGTCTCACAAAATACCATCTTCAAGTCCCTTAAGGAGGTTCTCAAGGAGACGACACTCTAGAGGTAAACCCCCTTGTTCTCTTTTCTTTTCTTTTCTTTTTTTTGTCCTTACATGACCTAAAATATCTTAAAAATAATTATAAACCCAATATTATATATATAATATAATATTATTATGTTAATGTAACATCCATCATCATGTCTCTTCTTTTCTCCTCTTATTCTAAAAAAATGAAAACATCTTCTATGAGCTGTCAATTCACCACCTTCGTGAATGATGTTTTTTATTTTTCTATCACTGCATTCATAGATGGTAAAAAAACTATTATAATGGTTGAAACATATTTTAAAATCTATATTATAATTTTTTTTATGTATTTTAACTAATATATATACATAATATTAAATAATAAATCACAATTAGTTCGTGACAATCGAAAAACCGCCAAAATAAACTAACATTCATTATTAATGTTTTATCTAAAAAATCATCCCCATTTATGAAAAAGTTATATATGAAACCATTTAAATTTATTTAATTGAATTAATAACATAAAAATAACTTCTGGAGAGTTATTAAAATTTTACAATAACTTCCACAATAAAACTAAAGGGAAGCGATCATGAAATCCCTAAAATCAACGCTCATGGAATGAAAAAAATAAACACTAAAACTGGAAAAAAATGATCATAAATGAACCCTATAAAATTAAAATAAATTAAATACATGAATAATAGGTTATTAATTAATTAATTAAAAGATTTAATTTGATTATCTAGAACATTAAGTACAAGTTAATAATAGATTTAGACATAACGTAAGGGATTCTTTCTGAACCTCTATTTTTTCTTTCAGGTTACACATTATCTTTATTTAACCCAATGTAATTATTTATTATTCTTATATAATAATCCATAATTATGTTTGTATGTTCCAAAAATATTTAACTATCTCAATTTTTATTTATTTGATGGGGAAATACATATTTTATAAGGTTCTCTTCTCAATTCCTCTTAATATGTAAGCCCAATTAAAGGGAAATTTCTGGTTTCTTAACCATTTTCATGTATACTTCATAATTTATTATAATAAATCAATATTTTTTCTACAAAAAAAATTATTCTGAAAAACTATATAATTATATTTCTTGGTTTATGGAAATAATTATACTTTTTCCTACTTTAAAGTGTCCTTAATATTTTCACTTAAACCACACTAAAGAGGATCATTTCAAAAGTTTCAGAAACACTATTTTTCATGTTTTAACATAATTTGAACATCATTTATCAGGATAAATTACTATTTTACCTAATTATTTTTTATATATTATTTAAATCCATTCTTTCATAGCCATTTTTATGATACTCCCATTGGTTTTTCTCTATGACATGATTATGATACTTGTTTCTTTCCACGGGTGACCCTAATATTTATTAATTATGTTTGATTCTTCATTTGGAACAAATATTCATGAAAACATTATGATAGGTATTCATAAATAGTGATCCAGAGCATTTTTTAATGATTAGTCTCATGAGAACTCATGTTGGGACATGCAGTAAACTTGATTCTTTTATGGGACTTTGTCCACCATGTGATATAGTCTTGGAAGTTACCCTTGAATCTGGTTTATTCCATATTGTATGTTGTTTCTAGATTACTATGATTCCATGATTACATGATCCCATGTTCTATATGTTATTATTCCTTATGTTTATTCATGTTACATGCCTTTTTTATGTTCTCATACTATTCCTTGTAACCCATGTGTTATGCTTATTTAATTTTTTCATTCTATTACTATGATTTTTGGATCATCCCATTTTTTAATTTATTCCCTAGTTCATCCTATTCATATTTAAGATCTCAAAGGAAGGTTGAAGCTCATTATGAATTTTGAATAGATCATGTTTTTATTTTGGTTTCATGTTACGTAATTATGTAACTCATCTTCCAAAGAAATAAAATTTATGATCCATGGATTGTATTTTAAAAAAAAAATTAAATTCATTTAATTTTATGTGTAAAATTCTTGGGTCACTAAAAATATGTCTTTTGATGAAACCCTATGGAGATTGTCCGAAGAAGTGGTATTGTGCTCAACCGAGTGTTTTTATTTTATATCTTATTCCACCACCTTCAAATATTATTCAATTATGATTATATAATAACACCAATATATCTAATATACATAGATGTTACCACATTAATATAATAATATAAATCCATCTCCCCTTTTCATAAAATGGGATACAAAATCCTCATTTATGTTTATGGAGGACTTCTTATTCATGAATCATTGTCATTTTGTTTTCCATAATTTCCTCTCACGACTTATTATAATAATGGTTTTAAAGTATATATATTTTATTTTTAATATAATTATATTTCCTGATTTATGATATCACATATAATTTCTTAATTTTACTTCTATGGGGGATATGATAATGTCGCTCGTATGTACGCCAGACAATTGCCATGTGAAGAGATGTGATTAAACTTCATTAATACTTTAAATGGAAGGTAATAATGATAAATTAAATAAATATGTGTTATATAAATTAAATAACTATGATATTAATTACACAATTATAATTCTTAAAACATAATATGTCATTTTCTTTCTTAAACTAAAAAATGATAGCATCGTTTGTTTGTACATGTGGACTAATGCCTCCACAAAGTGATGTGACTCTTTTTTTCATCACTAAATCACATGGATGATATATATTATAATATTTTATGAGCATTCTGGAAAGATAAAATAATACCTACTTTCCATAAAGATTATTGAAAAATGGAAATTTTAATCATTCGTATGTACGACCTACCATATCCATGATTGTTACGTAGTTAGTTTTTCATAAAAATTTTAAATAATTGGTATTAAAATTATAATTTATTTATAAATATAAAAAATATTTCAAGATTTTTATTCTGTATATGTTTAAACAATGACCTCTTTGACAACAGTCAAAACACCAAAGTCGTTTTGAAAAAATGAACCGAACGCCCTCTAAACACTAAACTTAAACATGAATAATTAAGTCTTTCTATATTTCATGAAAAAGAAATGAAATAAATTATTTATGTATAAGGTATTAAACCTAATATTGTTTCATTATAAATAAAATAATTTATATAATATTATTACATAAGATTTTAACATTCAAAGAAGTCAGGCCAGAGGTTATGGTTTCTCATCTCATTTTTATTTCTATGAGATATATATAACATTCCCAACATATTTACATTTTTGGTTAACATAACGTTTCTTTGACATGTTATATCATGAATAATTAATAATTAATTTTATTTTATGTTTCATTATGAATTATTTCATCCAATTGGATTTGATTTGAAATATACCATGTGGTAAATAATTTCAAAACTTAATTTATTTGTATTAAGTTATATTACTTATTAATTATCTTTGATGTTATAAGGTTATTTTTTTAATAATTTGAATTATATTATGTTTAATTTAAACTTTTTTATGTGTATTTATATTTTATACACATATTGTATTCATTGATTAATTCTCACATCAACGTTATGATCATTGTAAGGGTTTCTCGCCTCAAATTGTCTTCTTTGGGATATATGTTATATTATAAACCTATATTTTTATATGATATGTATATACTTCCCCTTTAATATTATATATCACTAATATCCTTATGTTCATGATATTTAATGATTCATTTTATATTCTTATTTCATTGGGATTAAAATTGAAGAGTTACTATAGTGGCGAAGACTATGTTTTTTTAATATCCTTTATTTTGGAATTATTATCATATTTCATGGAACACGTTTCTTTTTCATGGGTTAGTAATGTTTCAGATAGATTGTTATGGAACCCATTTCTTTTCAAAGAGTTAATAATATTTCATAAATATTGTTATGGTAAAATTTTCTCTTTCCTTGGGTTAATCAGGTTATAAAAATAATAGTTGTTTTTATATGAGTTTATGATTAAATTAATGCTCGATATAATTTATTAATGAATAGTACTTGGATATTATTTATGATCATGGGTGTGCCAAAATAGTTCCAAGTGAGCTCAAAATAGATTATACGATGGTTGAACCTAGATATCATTGGGCGAGCCCAATATAAATTATATGATGGATGCACCCATATAGTACTAGGTGATCCCTATATAGCTTATATGATGGGTGCACCCAGATAGCACTCTAATGAATTGGTTAATGTTTTTATTTTTAGAGGAAAGAATGAGAGATTTACTAGAGGGTTTCTCCAATAGATTTAACTAGGATCCAATTATTTTTAAAATGGGTTTAAAATAGATTATATAGATAATTTTATAAATATATCAACACAATTTATTTATTCTTTATATGGGTTATAAATGTTCCCTTTGACCTTGATTGATATCGCATGGCATATAATTATTGATTTTGAGGACGCTTACCTTTTTGAAAGCCTTATGTAAGGTTATTATGTTTGATGATCCATATATTAATGTGTATTAATATTCTAATTCTATTCTCATATACATTGATTATGTCATTATTCATTTATTCTCTTCTTATAATCATTGATGAAATTCAATTATTAGTTAATTTTTTACCCTTACTAAGCATTTGAACACACCATTCTTATGGTTCCTTTTCCCCATGTTCTGAATAATTATGTTGAATACATTACGACTAGAAGTGTTTCATATGGATGTTGTTCATGAACTAATATAGAATATTAAAATATAGAATAAGTAAGAAAAATTATCATTTTTATACACATGTATTTTTTATGTAAGAGTTTGTTCTTAATTATATAAAACTCTAAAAATAAAATGTCTTTGAGAATTTAAGTTATCCAATTTTCCCTTTTGATGTTATATGTTTTAGATGGGGAAAATTGGTTTACCTTCAATAATATCAAACCTAGAATTTTAAAGTTTATGTTTTCAATATCGGACCAGGTAGTGTGGGTTCAGGGTTGTTATATAAAGAGTATATAATTCACCAAAGGATATTCAAGCATAAAAAATACCTATTAAAAATGATATTTAAATACAAACCCTTACCACTTTGTTAACTTTTGAATAATAACCCCCTTAAAATAAATAAATTCAAATAAAACATTAAATACCATGAATATAAAGTATTTATGGTATAATACATCAAAGGGGTATTATATACACCATATAAATAAAATTTGATGTATAACATGAAACATGTCTCAAAAAACAATATTGAGGCAAAGAACCCTTACATTTTTAGTACTACCTGAATAAAAATATAATTAATGTAATATAATTATATGGGTTTGTAAATATACATAATTTTCCAAAAAATAATCATAAAATAAATTTTTGGGTTGTATATACACCAAATAAAAGAAACAATTGTTGAATATTACATAGGTATCATAGAAATAAAAGTGACATTGGAAACCCACACCTAAAGTTCTAGATTTATTCATGAAAACTCTAAAAATATTGTAAAATAAAATTTTATTTATTATAGTTTTAAAAAAGAACCACAGTAATACATATCTTAATAAATATTTTTCACTTATTATTTTAAATTACGACCATATTAATAATTTATCCTTAAAATTACTATTCCATATGTTCATTGTTCTATTTTTTATACATGTTTCAGTTTTATATATTCTAGAACATACACCATGGTCATGGTTTACACATATCTAGAATCATATACATGTCATTATAAGCATATTTATACATCACTCATGAAAGAGGTAGATCATATATATGCACGATGACGTATTTATTTTCCATTGGGATGGATGATAAGTTACTAAAATTTATTCTATTAACATTTTACATTTTTAGTAAGATAATTTTAATTTTTTATTATACTTATATGGTTTAGGAATATTTGTATAAGGTGGATGAATAAATAAACATAAATGGATTTAGTGAAGAAGAATATATCTTCTTTGAAAATCCTCATTTGGAGAAATTATTAAGGACCATTGGGATAGTATATTAAGAATTATAGAACCTATATAACTTGTCTAGAAAAGTTAAGATAATATTTTTGAAGGGTTTGATCAAGCTAAGTGTCTTAAGAAGTTATGAATTAAAGAGTAAAGGAGGTGAACTTTTATAAGTGAGAGGATTGACACACTCGTATTTATTATAAACTTTAAAATAATATATAGAAACATTACTAGAAAAGTGGATCCATATTTAATATTCAATATCCATATAGGTCTTGAATTAGAGAGAAATTTTTAATTTTTTAATTTGGTGGATGGGTCGGATCATACACTTCTATTATAAATGAATCTTAGAAGGACAAAACATATTAAAGGTATGTTTTTAGACAAGTAATGGGCCTCAAGAGGTGTCTTAGAGGGTTTAGGAGTCATTACAGACATATTAAGGTGTTAAGGATATAGTTTTGTTGCAGCCTACAACCACTAACTAGCCAATGGCTTTTCGATGGGCTAGCTAATATCCTGATAGCCAAGATGGGCTCACCTATGGCCTAGTACCAACTTTCCAATGTAGGTTTTTTGGGTATAAACATTATCCCCTTATGTTAAAAATTAGGAAGACCTATCCTTCCTCTTATATGAGCATTCATAGAATGGGTACTTCTCCCCCTTGTTTGTCTTCACAAATTTATGTTATTTTGAGGTTTTATGTGGTTTTAAAAAATAATTGAATGTGTGTTTCACCTTTTAGTGATCTACATTGATCCCATACTCACATAATTCAAAAAACAACTTCTATGATATAGTGTTTTATTATTATTTCATTAGTGAATTGTGAAATTTCTTATTTCTATTGGGGCTTTCATGCATCCTAGAAAGAGGATGTCTCGTGATGATGTATTCTCGTCATCATTTATTATTTCATCAAAGATACAACATGACATATATTTAACTAAGTTTTTCCTAAAATATAATTTAAATTAATTATTTTTTGAGTGATTCATGGTTATTAAATTTCCTGGGCTGGTGCCAGGGGTCTGTTGTAAGCATATCAATGGTGCTTGGTCATAGTGTAGTGTGGCAAGTCCATTCGGTAAGTCTTTTATAGTTTTCCCTAGTTTAAATTAAGTTTTTTAAATAACTATGAAGGCTATAAGTAATTTTTGTGAAATGTTTATATTTAGTATGTTGACTATTGGATGATGTCTAGTCTGTCATCAACATCCTTGGATGGGTCTCATTAAGGGTATCAAGACTAATTTAAAATAAGAAAATATGGAAATGAGTTAAGTTGTCCTCAGTAAATTATCGATGACTTTAATCCATATTTTTTATGGAATATGGGTCATATGGTCATTCCATTAACAGAGTTGAACTCTTCTAGATTAATTAATAATCATTTTTAATCTAAATCAAATGGATTAATTTTAAATTTTGTGTCCTTTAAAATTAAATGGAAATTTAAATTAACTATCTTCTCTTATGTAATATCTTTGGTTGAGATAAGTAAATATCCAAGGAAAATGAGGATGTGGTGAATTTTCTTGATTCCTCATCCTCTACTAAACAAGGATAGAAAAAAGATGATACTCAAACATGTGCACACCTTCAACTGGGGGTGAGATGGTGCTTGAGATGGACAAACCTAGTGGGACCTCTGAGGCCCCATGAGATGTGTTCAGCATAAGGGAATATATTATAGAAAAAATTAATATGTTGAGTGGGTGGACATACCAAGATGTCCTTAGAAATTATGATGGACCATGAACTATATTATTAGGATGTATACGTAAAACATACCCCATGGGGCCCATGATATTATGATATTTATATGACTCTACTGAGGAGTGTGAAACCCACCGTATGATGGGAAATTATCAAGTGACTTTTTATGACTTAAGTAACCCTACTATAGTGCCTCTACCACCTAATTACCATAGAGACCCTAACTGGTTCCCTTATAATCGACCGACATAGAGTGATATTGTTTAGTCTTAATTTGATATAGTATTAGGATCTATCTTATAACTTGTATCGAAGATGTATTCTTGTGTGGATATGGTCAGTGGGTATGGGTTTAGGTACTTGGTAAACCATTATATTTTATTTATAGTTAAATTTATTTATTTTGATGAATTTATATATGCCTAGAATTAATTCATAGGAATTGGATTATGAGCCTTATTTTATATGATGATGAAGTGTTGGATTCCTATATTAACTTCTTGTCAGTAAAATTTTGAGGTTATTATGATATGTTGTGATAAAACGTGAATGGGATTATATGGTTTTGGATTCCTAGTATGTATCTTGAAATCTTATTATTATTCCACATGAATAATTCCCATGATTCAAGGATTCGACCTCACGTATATATATGATTCCATGGATGCTGTGTGTCTATATGACGCACAAAATTTCTAGAATCTCTCTATTTATAATTGGGGATTATTATTATGGGGAATAATATTATAAGATTCCTATATCATCCATAGAATCTATCCAATCAAGAATGATGATAATACATGGTATTAATTGGGATTCCCAGGATTACTAATCTTAGACCATTTGGCATGGTGACATGGAGAATGAATTTGGTTAATAAATGCATGAGGTACCTGATAATTGTCCCTAATACATTTTTTATACTTGTGGGTATGATAGATTCACAAGAAACGTGATATGTTGTTGTTGAAATGTTTATGATGGATGAATGGTTATTTGAGCATGAATTTTAGGCATGTATGGGAAACACACTAGGATCAAGTATTTATATTATTGGAATTATATTATGATTTTATTAGAGACATATTAACCATGTTTAGAGAAGTTATGTTCTATCGAGGTCCCATACCTAAGGATTTTCATTGGTTTATTATTTATTTATTTCCTCCTATTTATTAATGGTTCTCAGCTGATCATGTTACATGAACATTTAAATACATATAATAGTTAGTACATGACTACATTAGTGGTTTCCTACAAAGTTATATTATCACACACTTCGTGGGCCACCATTTCAAATGGGTACATAAGCATCTCTCACTTATTATAGGCACAAGTAGGACTGAGTCCTGAGATTGATATTATGATGGTCGATCTAGACTCTTAGATAATATCAGGAGATCAGGATGTGCCATGGAATGAAGTTTGGTAGAGACTTGTGTATTTTACTATTTTAATCTATCTTGTATGTTTGATAAACCTAGTCAGTGATCAATATTATATTTTTTTTGTATTCCATTGTGTCAGTTTTTATTTGTTATAACATGTTTCCTTTATTTTTTTATATATATACTTTGATGGCTATGTTATCTATATGAAAATCAATTATTTATTATATTATTGTGAACATTTATATATGGATTATAGTATCATTATTATACCCATATAGGGCACTACTGCTAATAGGAATCCTCTGGCATATGGGGAGGCATTCCTGTGGTCATGTAGTGGTCCATTCTGGCCATTATTTAGAATGATCTGGGCTAAGGTGTAATGAAAAATTTGCTTAATATTAAAGGTAGGATGATATAGGATTAAAACATATTAAACCAATATTATTTTTAAAAGTTTTTAGGTTATTGTAACCCTTATATTGTTTTTTAAACTCTCATTAACCCCTTTAACACATACTATGTTAAAAAAAATAGTCTTTAAGGGTCAATAATTTCATTCTAAAATGGAAATGGTATCACAAGTAGAAAATAATTGATATTATAAAATATTTCCCATTTATTTTAAAAATGATATATATTTTTTATTATTTTCCAAATAATTTATAAAATACTTTTTAACATGAAATATCCTTAAAATCATTTTCTAGACAAGTCACATAATCTAACATTAAAAATATCAATACTACTATGATGTTTAAATTTAAATATTTATAACATTACTATCCAATAATTATGATCCATAAATATCATTAAATACATTAACTTATCCATGAAACATCAAATTTCTTCATAACCATTTACATTGATTTTTTACCCATTTTTAAAATTACTCCATCAATGATGCGTAAGTGTTTATGTAATTATACCTTTACCAAAAATTATAAATAAATTCCTATATTAAAAATAATTTATTTATATTCAAATAAAAATTTATAAACTTTTGTAAAATATTTTTATTCCTATGAAAACATATTAGTGATATGAAATGAAATAGGGTTAAATCATTTACGCATTCTTTAATTAAAATAATATATATGTCATTATCAAAGTTAAATGGAATCAAATTACCATATTTTTGAAGATAGGGTATGGTTAGTTGAAATAAAATAATCTAATTTAATAATGTGTTTGATATATTTTTATATCTTTTCCTAATGTTTTAACCTTGATCAACCCATTTTACCCCTCACCAAGGTTATAAACTTTTACCATAGTAACTATTCATTATGACAAAAAATAAAATGGAACTCATTAATGAACTAAAACATGATGATTAAAAATATGGAATCCATTAAATATGATTTAATTTCCATAAGTGGTAAAAATTATGTTTAATATATGTTTTCAAAATTTATTGAAAACCCATTTTCAGAAAAAAAAAATGACCTTTTTAATCATAAGAAAAGACTTTATACCAAAATCATGTAAAATATTGATTCCCGTTGAATTAATTAAATTATGATAAATAAAAGGAGAATTATTTTACTTTAAAATAAAACTAAAAATTAAATTTTTATTATGAAAACATTCTTAAAAAATAAGTAGTAAAAATAATCTTTCTTTTAATAAAAACATCCCTTAGATTTCTAAAATTTCAAATGTTGATTTCGAAGGTAAAAGTTATATTTTTGAATGAATTATATTAATTATTAAGTATATATTATCAAAAAATATTTTCTCATAAACTTTAATTACATTCTTGTATCATGATAATTTAATAAAAGTGATATTATTAGTAAAATTGATATTTTTTATTATTTACCCAAAAAAGTAACTTTTTTTGAAAAATATAAAAAATTAACATTAAGATAATTTTGTGGTGATGAATCCAAAAAATGAATTTAATTTTATCAAATAAAAATTCTAAAATTTATAAATTTATATTTTAAAATAAAAATAATAAAATAAAAAAAAATCGTTGTTATAGAAAAATGATGTTTTTTAAATGTTAAATGTTCAGAATATTATGTGAGTTAATTATTATAATTTAGATATAATTAATTATTTGATAGGAACTAATAAATATATTTAAATATCAAAAAAATATCATATATTACATAAATCCATTATCACTAAACCAATTTAAGTTATTACAATCATATTTAAATAATAATATTTTCATAGTATATCGTAGACCATTTAATCTTGTTGTTTTGTGGTAAATGCTATCAAACATTTGATTTATTTAAAATAAAATACATTTTAAAATATCAGTGTGTTACATTATACCCCCTTAAATAAATTTAATCATCATAATTTTACCTTGTGTTTGATATAAGGGGTTTAAAAAACATTCCTAATTAATTCTAATGATTGGAAGATAAATTTTCATAGGTTGTAGGAAATAACTTTGAATCCAAATTAATTATATTTCCTCTTAAAAAGTTATTCAATCTCTATATTAATACCTGGAAACATATTAGTTCCTATATATTTCTTAAACTAAGAATTTACCGTTGTGAGACTCATACTTATAAAAGAGTTTTATAAAGCATACATTCATTGATGAGTAATATTTTCCACATAGTAATCGATAAATTTATCTTCCACTTTCTTAGGTTTGAGGAATTCATGTACAATTGAGATATATAATTTTAGAGAATATTATTTTTTTATTTCATCCCATAATTTTATACTTTGGTTGTGTTTCATTTATTTTTCTACCTCTGCTTAATTACATACAAAAAATAAAACTGATTAATTTTCTATTCGAGAAGAAATAAAATTATCTTTTAATGAATTAGAATATACCCAAAAGAATTATAAATTATTTTTCATACCACAACCAATTAATGAAAACCAAAAATGAGTTTACACAAGTGAATATAATATCCAATATGAAAAAATACTACATTAATATCCAAAGCCTCAATAAATAACACCTAATGTTTATCTTAAATCACTCAATAAATAATTAAACTTAAAAATATTCCAGAATATATTTCACAAAATTCAATAACCAAAAACCCGAAATATTTGATCAAATATTATTCGAACATAAACATAAAATTTATCCCAAAATATAATTAATCACTCATAAATTCACATACCAAAAATTTATATAACCAAATTTTATATTCTAAAAAATATATTATTCATTTCCTAAAATAACACAAATCACTATAAAACCAAAAAAATATATTTTTTTAACAAGTAAAATCAATATTTATTACTCAAATAAAATTCCATCCAAGAAAATAATATTCTATTTACCTTAATCATATAATAATACTGATATATTTTAATTCCTAAAATATAACATTAATCACTTATTCACCAAATCTCTTTTAAATATCATAGTTATCTAAACATATATTCCAAAAATATGATAACCCCTTTATTATCATTAACCATAATTACCATATTATAAAATAACATAATGACCTTAAAGGTTTTAAATTTCAATAAAATTTTATCCCATATAACATTATTCCTAAATAATTTCACATTAAATAACATGTTAATTCTAAGGGTTACATATACCTCCATGAAATATTAAAAACAAATCAGATTTTCTAAAACTTTCTCCAATCATTTTAAATACTATAATAATAAAACCTCAAAAGTATATATATTATTTTAAAATTATGATCAACCTTAAACTTATCAAAAGATAATGTTATTTTTAATTATTAAATTATCATCATCTGATAAATTCGTAACCTATAAATTCATTTAAAACCTCCTCTGATACCAATTCAAATATCATGAAACATGTACACCCAAATACTATGCTAAAAACCTAATATTTATATAATGAATTTCATATTAAATTAAGTCACCCAACCAACAATAATAAAAATATCAATATCCAACATTGATTTATATACATACCTAAGACCATTTAGCTTAATAATTTTATAGAATTAAGAAAACACCATTACGTAACAAAAAACCATGTATTTCTCATCAAATGGACATTTTACCATCATACCTAGATTTTATTATTCAATAAGAATAATTTAGAATCTCACATGGAATTATCCGCACATGATACCCTACTAGAGATATCTTATATAATATCATTCTTCATAACTTTAGGAAATAGAAAATAAGGAAGGGTGATCTTAGATGATCAGTAAGGGTAAACATGATAGATATAAGTTGATTATTATATGTAACAATAAGATAATAATAATAATATTATGATAACATGATCATAAATATTATTAATGTAATAACAAATCATTCAAGGATTATTAATAACAAGTCACAGAATATGGTTTTTTCATAACAAAATAAATAAGTCATTAGAGTGTGGAATCATTAACAATAAATCATAATCCCTAAGATCATATCATAAAACTAATACATAACATTTTGGTATACAAATAAGCATATAAAGTAATTTCTTTAGTCAAGTATCACTGTTAAGACAATCATAGCAGACAGAGTCCAAAATCGGATTAGGTTTATTCCCTATTCTCATCAATTCCATATGCAATGGTCACTTCTAAGACTAGCATTGTTGAAAAATTCATTTAGGTTATTGGGTTCACCCCGCATTCCATCATTTCCTTGTTCAAGTGTCAAGTCCAATAATATGATAGTGGAAAGTTTCCCTTACTAAACCAGGATCACTCCACATTCCAGTTCATATTATCTCATGATATATCATTATTTACCCAATGTATTGGAGACCCATATAATCTTGGGCCCACTTGACACATAATGAAAACCATACAAAAGTGTTCCTTAAGATCATAAAAAAACTAATGATTTATTCATAGAATGACCTATGAAAAATATATTAATTTCATAATTATTTTAACATCACATAATAATATTCTTTCCAAGAAAAGGAAATGGATGATATTATAAAAACATTAAGTATTTCCTCATAGATTAAATGACCCATGGAGAGAAATTATTTTCATAAAAAATATTTAAAATATATATATAATTATGATCCATCCAGAGAAGGTATGTTAATGGTATCATAATAACACATCACCATTTAATTATTACAATCCTTAAAGTATATTTACATATATTTAAAATACCATTAAAAGCGCATTTGAACATTTCTCTGAAAATAAGGAAAATATCATTTCCATTTGGTATCATTAAAAAAATTACTCAAATATTGAGAAATATATTTTCATTTTAAATTACCAAGTAATATTTAAAAAAACATTAATGAAAATAATGTTTATAAAAATAAGAGAGTATATTCCTTTGGTAAATTTTAAAACAAATATTTCTTTCACACATTTGTAAAAAGTCAAAAATATCCAATTCACAAACATTATAAAAAATATATTTTGAAACCTTTTAAGATAATTTAATATATGGTTGAATATGAATTTAAACTATCATATGATCATATAAAAAGAAAAAAATTAAAATATTTTAATGAACATTGATATAGATCAAAATTTTGACCGACCAATGAAGAAATTTGGTTGGGTTTTCCTTAAAATATTTTCTGAGTCGTTTTAAATATCACAGAGAGGATAACTAATGAAAAACATAAAAACCCCAAAAATAAATATATTATAATAAAATATATGAGGTTGAAGAGATAAATATCATATAATTCTCTCAAATGAGATTCAAGAATAAATAATCATGACTAAAAATGAGACTACAACATAATCCTTTATATATTTGGAACCATTTGTATAAAACCCCCATTGAAATAAATAACATAAAATGAATCTTTAAATAAAGTGAATATTAGGATATTTACTGTGTGATATATAAAAGGGGTATTATATATACCATATAAACAAAAAAAGGTTGATAACATGAAATAAGTTTCAATGAAATAATATTGAGATGAATAAGCCTTACAGTTTTGGTAATGTTTAAATCCAAAACCCATGAAAGATAGAAACTTATATGGATTTTTAAATCCCCAGAAACATTATTTTAATAATCATTAAATTTATTCATGGGATTTATATACACCACAAAAAATAAACAAGTGGGTAATATGACATATGTCTCACAGATATAAAAGTGAGATGAGAAACACTTACCTCAGGTCATGACTTTCTCTTTCCATACTATTAAGACCCTATATAATTAACTTATATTTATTATAATTTTATAATATAAATATATTAATAAATATCGTTCAAGATATTATTCACTTATAATTAATAATTACTCCTTAATTAGTAATTCCATGTTAAAATCAACTTTATAAGTGTTCACGGTTCCATTTTGCATACATGTTTCAGTTTTCAAGTTCTGATCCATTCACCTTTATCAGGTTTTACACATATCTTGAATATTATTCATGTCATAAAAATCATATTTATTAATTATATTCACTTTTATAACTATTTATATAAGGTGGTGAAAAAAATTAATTTCATCACTTCTTGGATATGGTAGTTCGTATACACAAAGGAGTGATTTTATCATTTTCCAATGAATGAAAATAAATAAAGGTAAATAAAATATTATCTTTAAAAAATAAAAATATGATCATAAAAATAGAATTTAATAATTAAATTCATCTATATAACCATCCATGAGAGGAAATAATGAAAAATATACTACGTTGATCATGGAGATGGTAGTATGTACGTACGCATGATGATGTTTAAATTTTTCAATAGGATGAATGATAAATATATAATAGATATTAAATTAAAATAATTAAATTTTATTATGATAATTTTACTGATATATGTATTTTAATACGACTATTGAATATTTATATGTGTTTGAAAAAATAAATTAACATAAAAGGATTATGTGAATGTGATTGCCACTTTTTTGAGAAACCCCCTTTGGATCTCCTCTTAAGGGCCCATGGGTTTGTATTTTAAGAATTAATTAAAATATAGAACATGTATAGAGAAGTTGATAATATATTTGGGTAGGTTTTGGTCAAGCTATGTGTCTTAAGAATGTGTGAGTAATAGAAGAGAGGACAAGTACTTTTATAAGTGAGGGGAGTGAAACACTTGTAATTACTCAAAACATCAAAATAAAATAAGGTTACATTCATGTTATAGTGAATCTAAATTTGTTAAATTGAATAAATTTCCTGATATAGCATTGAAATAAACTAAAAAATAGGATTTATACAAGTTTCTTGGTTATTTTAACCCTTATCTTTTTAGTTTAACCCCCCATTTTTTTAACCCCTACTATGGTAACAAGATACTTAGTCATTAAGGGTCAATAATGTCATTATAACAGGCAATGTGTGACATAAGTGGAAAATGGTTGATATTATAGACCATTTACATTTAATTTTACATATTATGGAACTTTTATGATTTCAAATCAACTCATTAAATATTATTAAACAAAAAATATTCATAATGTCATTTTTTATACTATTCACATAATTTGACATTAAAAACATCAATATTACCACGAAGTCAAATTTTAAAAATTAAAAACATTAAGTTAATTTAATTTTTATCAATAAAATCATTTATTCATTTATCTTATATAGAAATCATCACTTTAAATAATTTAACACTATTTACATTGCTTTTTCACCAACTCAGATAAGCACTATATAAATGATGCATAATAGTTTTATGTACTTATAACATTGAAAAAAATTAAAAATATATTGAAATAATAAAACTAATTTATTAATTTTATAAATAACCATTTAGAACCCTTTATAAAATATTATTTTCATATGAGAAAATATTAGATATATTAAAATAAAGAGTGTTTCATTTTTCACTTATTCTATACTTAAAATAATCTAATGGTCATTATCAAAGGAAAATGGAACCGCATTTCCATATTTTAGAAAATTGAATAATTTTGGTTAAAATAAACACATAAAATAAAATAAAATAATGTTCTTGAGATATTTTTAGACCATACACTCTAGTTTTAACCCTGGTTAACCCATTTTACCCTTTACTGAGGTAATAAACTATTACAGTGGTTGTTATTTATTATGATGAAAAATGAAATATACCTCATTAAAAAAATTTAAAATTATGATTCATGTTTTTTAATAAATTTTTTATTATTAAATTTATATAAGTCATATAAATTAATTTCAATATATGTTCGCAAAATGCAACAAGCTCTATTTTTTGAAAAATACCTATTTAAAGCATAAAAATGATTTTATACCAAAATGTTGTAAATTATATATTTAAATTTAATTAAATAAATTATTTTAAATAAAAATATACTTATTTTAATTAAGAAAACAAAAAACCAAAAGGAACCTGGTGAAATCATAACTAAAAAAAAGTACTAAAAAAGTTTTTATTTGAAAAAAAACATCACTTAGATTTCCAAAATTTCAAACATAGATTTCAATGTTCAAAATTTTATTTTTAAATTCTTGATATTTACTTTTAAATATTTATTTTTCCTATAAAAAATTTTTCATAAACATTTGATTTATCCTTATATCATGACATTATTTATAAAATCTATACTTTTCATTATTCACTTAAAAATAATTATTTCTGAAAAATACAAAAAAAATTAATCTATGATAATAGTAATACGATGACTCCAAAAAATAATGTTTATTTAATAAAATTAAAATTCCCAAAATAATAAATTTATATTTTGATATAAACATAAAAAATATAATAAAAAACCTCTTTTCTATAAAAATGACTTTTTTAAACATTAACTTTTATTAACATTATGTAATTTAATTCTTGTCATTTAAAATTGAGTAATTTTTTCATATTTAATTGCTAAAAATATTAAATAATGTAAAATTTTCAAAATATATTTAATAATGTGTTTACTCTTATTAATACCCTCTAAACCAAGGATTAGGTTATAACTATTATATTTAAATAATAATATTTTCATTTTATACTACGGTTTTATTAAGCTTGGTGTTGCATGTGGTACACAATATTATACATAGTTTTTATTTAAAATAAAATTACATTCTAAAATATCTGGGCATTACATCTATACATTGAGGCACTATTTTTGGGGTACATGAAAGATGGTATATGGATCATATAAGAGTCTGTTGTGATCTTGTATTTCTTATTGTGACATGTCATCTAGATATTCTTTATCTTTGTGGGTAAGACCCTATACGTAAATTTTGGATGGGGGTAATCCAGAAATATCCACCCCCATATTCTATGAGTTATTCCAGAATATTGTGTGTTACCCCCGTATATTTTTTCCTTATTATGTGTTACTCAGGTTGTGGGTCCTTTATCTATAAATCTTGATTATCTTTATCACTATCACTGTGATATTAAATGATGTTTTCTAAAAAAAAATTCCCTCATCTTCTATTTTTTCTCTAATGAGGAATGAATTATTCTTTATAATTATAGAGTTGCAATGAGGTGACCAGGTTTGGAGATATACCTACCCTATGATCTGGTTTCAAATGATTTTCTAATATAGTGGATGCATTTTTTTATTGAGTTTTATGATACTACCCAATGGTTGGGCATGAAATGTAAACTATTATTAAAATTGACTCACATGATTTCTAAATGTTTCTATTACTAATATGGAAGAGGATTAGTTGGATTCTGATACTCACATTTCCATATGGTATAGCATTTTATTTACTATATGGTGGATATTGATCGAGCTTTCTATATGACACTATGATCCATTAGTAGATGATATTTTTCTAAAAATCATTATTGGACTGCTTTACCATGGATATATTTTTGAGCTCTTGTGCAGGATAAAGTCATTTATGAGGATGTTGAATCCTCCGATGGGTGGCATGAACTTGTTCGAGTATGCATCAAAGACCATAGACCTGAAGAGGTGTTACCTATAAAATTTTCATTGTGTAATTATTATATTACTGTTTTGGAAAGGAACTATAATAATAATATATTACACTTTATGTGTTTTTTATGAAAAAAAAGTATAAATAAAATCTAATTATAAGAAGTTGTTTCTTAAAAAGTGTCCTAATATGCTCATTTTTTTGTAGATTAAATTTTATGATGGCCATTTATTATTAACTTTATTAATATAATGGAAAAATATATATTTATAGAACCTTAATAAAGTTAAAACTATAATATTTATTCATTAAATACATTTATAGAACAATATATTTTTGGTGGTGATGAAAAATTGAATTCTTCATTCATGGAGGCAGTAGTTCACAAGCAACACAGACGACATTTTTATTTTCCAATGGAAGGAGAAGAAGAAGATAATTTTTTCTCTATAGATATAATAAAAAAAATTAACAAAAATAGATTTATTTAATTATTTTAGTATTATTATAAGAATATTTGGAAGATGTTTAAGAAGAAAGAAACTTGAAAGAATGCAGTTTAAAAATCTATCTCCTCCATGGTTGTCATCATTTGATTCACACATTAATCATTCTTAGAATGGTATTTTTATGACACTAAAACCATTAAGATATGTGGAATATGATTTGGGAGAGGTATTGGAATATTTTGGTCAATGTAGTAATGCTTAAGTGCAAAGAAAGTGGGGTGTTGAAGGGATCCATTTATATATGAGAGTTGTGACACTCCTGTAAATACATGTTTTCTTAATATATAATAGGAATCATAATAAATCTAATTTTAAATAAATTATCCCAATTTCAAATAAATGATAATTTAGGTTGATAATATACTCATACACGCAAATTGAAACATGTTTTTGTGATATTTTTTGCCACATCCCCTAGTTTAACCCCCCCCCCCCCCAACCATTTAAACCTCTACTATAATGACTAAATTTTACCATGATAACATATTTTTTATGAAAAAAATGAAATGAAAACTATTAACAATTTTGAATATTATGATCAAAAAATATTGAAACAATTTTAAAATAATAAATTTCTAATGGTAATAAAAATAAATATCAATTAACGTGTGTTTAATGAAATAAAAATAGTTTTTAAAAAATGAAATTTTTAATAAAAAAAAGAATTCACATTAAAAATAATTTAGAGAATTTATTACCGTGATATTTATTGGTTTATGAAAAAATAAATGAGTGTTTTTTAATTTAAATTCAATTCATAAATGAATGTAATATTATGAATACATAAATAAAGGAAAATTACCAAAAAATATTTTTTATTACTACAAAATGTCATTTTGGTTCCAAAATATAAAACATTGGTTTTAAAATTTGGAAAAGTAATTATGAAAACACTAATTTAACCATAAAATTAGTTTTTTTTTTAATTTTTTAAAAGGGTTAAAATATTTTTTATCCATTATTATATCATAATTATTTCACAAAAGTTAAATTATTTGTAAAAAAAATATTTTTCACTATTCATATGAAATTCTATGATTTCAAAAAAAATCCTAGAAATTAAAAGTAAGTTAATTTCTACAAGATAAATTAAAATATGAAGTTCATTTTATTAAATTACAAATTCTAAAAATTATAATATATTTTTTTAAATGAAAATATAAAATATAAATATAAAATACTTGTGTGGAAAAATGATGTTTTAAAGTTAAAATGTTCTTAATATTATTTAATATCAATTAATAATTAAAATATTGTCAATATAATAGTTTATAAATTATAATAATAAATATTATAAAATTAATATTTTAAATGTTATCAATTAAAACTATTGTGAAAAAATACACAACAACATAAAAAATTAGTTCTCTAAAAAATATTAAATTTAACGTCGTAAAATTTTAATCATTTTTCATTAATTATTTATCCTCTAATAATTAAATACCATCAATTAATTGGTATTAAAACATATAAAATCATTATGTAAAAATAATAATAACAATTTATAAGGAATTATGATATATATTTTTATAATAAATTATTTTTATATATTTTTATTAACTTGATGTTTTATTCTTATATAAATTTTATTAACGATTCTTCAAATTTTATACTAATAACATATTAATGTTGATCTTTGACTTTAATAATGTATAATAATGACCATTTTAGTTTATTTTTTCCTATGATATAATTTAATCATCAAACTATTTATTTAAATTAAAACATGTACTAAAATATTGAGTTCTCACATTCTACCACACTTAAATAAATTTTGTCCCCACAATTTTAGTCTCTCACCATTGAAAACATATAAATGTGTTATTAATATATAAATAAATCATGATATAATTTCCAATGATTTATCTACCATAATAACATAGATAAGGCTCGTCTTTTACCTCATAATAGATATATATATATCATGATTTTCATTTATCACATCCATTTGATCCAAATATACATTCTTAGTTATAATACGAAAGGTTGAATAGAAACACACCTTCCACAACATCATTTTCATAATCCTTATTTCAACCAAATACTAAAACAATATTGTTCTGATAATGATCATTAAATAGGATTAAATCAGTCATAATTTTCATATCCTCTAATTCCTTTATTTCATCCAACGATACATTCGATTCCACTATTTATTTAAACTATAACTTTTTTATTAAAACCCAGAATTCTTTAAGTTTAGTTAATATCAATTACCTAATAGCTCAAAGTAACTATACCCAAACTCTCCATTGAATTTTTTAATATATTCTATACAATAAAATAAAGGAAATGATTACTCTAAAAAATCAAATAACCACTTTATCCTAAAATAACATAAAATCTCATTTCAAAAAATATTACCTTAATCGTAAATAATCCCAAATATATATTTACCATTTCGAAAAATAACCTGAATTACATTATCACTAAATCAATTTTATCCCCAAGGTTATCTAAACAACTCAACTTATATTCCAAAAATAAATTAACCCATTTTCCCAAATAAATATATTTATGTCAATGTAAAATCACAAACCAACCAAAAGAGTTATATAAAACTCAATCAGATATTCTTCTTACGCCCCAATAAAGATCTCCCAAAATATCATTAATCACCTCAAAATTCAATAACATAATACCTCAAAAGGTTATTTATGAATTTTAAATTATGATCAACTTAAAATTATTAACCCATACATGTACCCAAAACTCTTAAAATGTCCTCATCATATAATATCATAACATTTAAAGTTATCTAAACCCAATTATAACTTTAACAAAGATTCCCCTGACCCATACACCTAGATTCAAATCTAGAAACATACACTTCACATACCATCTTGGATACCAATTGAAGTGAACCATCCATAAAAAAAACAAAAATTAAATCGATTACACACCCATAAACATTAAGGTTTACGTTTTTAGAGAATTAGGGAAAACTTTTACATAGAAGACATCAAATATTTTCCACCCAAAGAGTATTTTTACCATTAAATCAAAGATATATTATTTAAAAATAATTATTCTATATTTCTCATAAAATAATCCACAAAATATGCACCTCTATATATTACACATGTAATACTTTTCTTCATAACCTAGGAAAATATAAACATAAGATGGGAATGTTCAAACACTTAGTATGTGTAAACATATTCATTAGCAATAGAATATCATAAGTGAGTATAATATTATCATACGAGTATAAGAACATAATCAAAGTGAGTGGATGTAACATAAGAGAGTCAAAAACAAAAAAACATAGATCATAAACCATGAGTTGTTTCAAAAAGCTTTAGTATAACATAAATCAAGAGTCATTCAAAATAAACAATTATGGACTATTATATCAAAACATGGGAATAAGAATATTGAATAGGATTATGGAATAATAGTGTAGAATAAGAGTGTGGAATAAATATAAGAAATTAAAATAATTTTATTAGGGTAACTACTAAGATCATCATCTAAGGGTCTAAAAATTCCCATAATGGATTGAGTTTTACTTCTTATTCCCTTTAAAACTCTATGGATTGGGTTCACTACCCATTACATTTAAACCTCAGTGGATAGAGTCCCTTAGTGTATTAGGTTAACTCTTAATTACCTTACATGTTATCTCATGTGATATAATACATTACCCAGGGAATTATAGTTTTATATAATTTTAGTATCACTCACTAAAAAATGAAATCCACACATATGTGTTCCATAATAACATAAAACATTCATAATTCTGTCATGTCTTACTTAAACCATAGAAAAGAAACATTTTTACTAATGGTTTCAACAAAACATCATCATATGAAAGCCAATAAAGAGTATAAATGCTCTTATTAGAATATATCACCATTGGATCATAACAATCATTAATAGATTCTCACTTGGATATAAAATAATTCCCTAAAATCATTAGAAATATTCATTAAAAATACGAATAAATACCATTTATTTTAGTAACATTTAAAAATGAAAATTTTACAAAATTATTCAAGAAATATTTTCATTGAAAAAACATTTAAATTTTTAAATAAACTAAATAATTAATAATAGTTATGATGATAGGAAAATGAATCCATGTGGTAAATGTTAAAAAAACATTCTTTCTGCACTTTTGTAAAGAATGATAAAAGTAAATCACCCAGAATACATTGAAAATATTATTTTTAAAACCATTTTAAATTAATTCAATGAAATATGAAAATTACCTTAATTAATTATTGATTTATAGATAAGAAAACTCTTGATATATTATAATGAATATCGATATGGAAATAAAATATTTGGGTAAAGGACTTCAATATTTGTTAATAAAATGATTTAAAATAAAACCTCTTATGAATTTTAAAATGGAACCCCCTTGGAAGAATGAACAAGATAGATAACTCATAATATCATGAGTATAAATATATTCATGATATAATATTTCAAATATTTAGTATATACAATATATAAATTAAAATATGTGCATGATATGAAACATGTCTCGGTGATGTGAGATTGAGACAAATAACCCTTACGACCTTTATAACACTTGATTCAAAACCTATTCAATGAAATAAAAATAAATATAACATTAAATACCATTATTAGTGAGTTAATTATGATTTAATATTTCAAATTGGTAATGTATTCACTATATAAAAGAAAATAGCTCTATGACTCAAAATATATCTCAAAAATGTAAAATGAGAAAAAATAACCCATATTGATTTTATTCAACTAAAATGAAAGTTCATTGGAATAAATAACATTATTTAGATTCATATATATAATATATTAAATTAATAATATATAATATGGAATACATGGGTAGAGAATCAAAATAATTCAAACACAAGGTGTAGAAAATAAAATATATCTCTCAGAATTAAAATTGAGACTAAGAAACCCTTACCTCAAATTTATGCTTGGTTAGACATAATATATCCTCCCATATAATAAATATATAAATATTATAAATATTTATCAGAACCATATTTATATTTAACTTACCACATACCATTAAATTATTATTTATTATTATAATTTTAGTAAAAGTTTATAAAAAATCAATATTCTGGTGTAAAATATTAAATTTTTCATGCATATTCTGATTTGGAGGTTCATGTACTAGAATAATGGTCATTTTTTCATATAAAAAGATTTCATGGAATATTAGAATATTTTTCTATGTAGGTATAGATTCCCATTGTCATTTCTTGGAACTTATGCTGACAATTTTCATGGAAAGCATTAAAATATATATATATATAGAAATTTTGAATCCATGAAAGAACTGGTTTTGTTAGTGAATAAAAATATTTATATAATAACTATATACCAATAAAGACATATAAAATTAATAAATTTTAAATAATATTTAAATCAACTAAAATTCTATAATGATTCATCATACAAACATTATATTATCCTTCATATACGTTGTAAAGGTGGCTTAAACATGCACATGTTATTATGACCGAATGAGTAAATACATGATATTTCATAATGAAAATATCACTTTTATAGTATCATAATTATTTAAATATAATTATGTTAAAGTGATAAATAATATTTATTAATAATAAAAATAATATATAATGGAAATAATTTATCACTAATAAAGTGATTTAACATCCTTATTTTAGGCAGCTAAATTTTATGATAGACATTTATTGTTAATATTATTAAGAGAAGAGAAAAATTATATTTTCAGAACCTTGATAATGTTATAAATATCAAATTTATTAATTGAATTCATTTTTATAAATATTCATATATGGTGGGGATGAAAAATAAAATCCATCATTCGTGGAGGTGGTAGTCTGCATATAACATTGATGATTTTTATAATTTTCCAATTGACGGAAGAGAAGTATAAAATGGTTTTCCCATCAATATTGTAACAATTAAGTAACCTAATTATACTAATGTAAATATTTTATAATAGGTAGATAATATTTTTAATAGGTTTTAAGAGACTTTTTGGAAGAGTGTTTTTGATATAGTTTGGTTTAGGTGTGAGAACAAATGGGGTGGCTGGGGGATAGATTTATAAGTGAGAGGAGTGGAACTATTGTAAATAATTGTTTTATTAATATATGATAAATTTCATAATTAGGTCAAATTTTTTATGACAGGATAAATTAGGTTGATAATAAACTCATCCAATAAAATTGAGACATGTTTTTGTGATATTTATGTCCTTATCATGTAGTTTAACCCCCTTTTAACAATTTTAACCTCTAATGTGGTGACTAAAATTTACCATGGTAAATTAATTTAATTATGAAAAATTAAATTAAATTTATTAAATAATTTGAAATTTTTTATTTAAAATATGAAAATTATTCTAAATGATTATATTTTTAGAGGTTGTAAAGATTGATTTTATTAAAATAATTTTTACCAGAGAAAAAAAATATTTAGAATTTCTTTTTTTAAAAATAAAATGAATTTAAACCAAAATAATAAATAGTATTAATTTACATTAAATTTATTAAATTGTGAAAAAACAATAATTTTGTGTCTTTTAATGAAATCTAAAACTGAATGGAACATTTTTTTAATACTTATGGAAAATGATAGAAAACATTTTTTTAGAATAAAATTTTACCTAGGTTCAAAAATATCAATCATAGGATTCAAATTAAAATATAATAATTTAAAATAAATTATTTTACTCTTTTAATTATTTTTTTCAATTAAAAGGTTTCATAATTTTTATGTCATTCTTATATCACAATAATGTCATAAAAGATAGATTATTTTCAAAAATATTATTTTTCTTTATTCACTTGGAAATAGACCACTTTAGAAAAATATAAAAAAATTACTAGTAATTATTTTATCATGATTTATTATAAAATGAAAATAATTTTATCAAATTAAAATTATATATTTCATAAAAATTACTTTTATATGAAAATATAAAATAAAATGAAAAACTAATTTTATAAGAAAATGATATTTTAAACATTAAGTGTTGGAAATATTATTTCATATATATTTAAAATTAAAATAGTTTTTATATGTTAGTTTATAAATTGAAAAATTAAAAAATTTCATAATCAAAATTTAAAAATGTTCAATTTAATTTCTTAATATAAAATACACTACACCTTAAAAACAAGTTCTTTGAAAAATGTTTATTTTTAACATTGAATTATTTTAATCATATCACATTAATTATTTATCCTATAATAATTTAATTTCATCAATAACATGGTATTAAAACAAATAATATTGACTTTCAAAACAATAATAATAATATTTATATAATTATAATACCTGTTTTTTAATAAATCATTTTCATATCTTTTTATTTATTTGAGTTTTTATTTTATAGTGATTTTATTAAAAATGTGTCACATTGTATACTCATAATGTATTAATGTTTAAATTTTGAGTTAATCAAATTATATCATGGTTCATTTTACTCCAATGTTGCATCTGATACAAGATATTAAAGAAATTATTTATTTAATTGAAAACACATATTAAAATATAAGGGAGTTACATTCTACCCCCTTAAATGAATTAGGTTAAAATAATTTTAATTTCTCTCAAAGTTGAAAACATATGAAGGTTTTATTAATATATTCATGAATCTTGATATATTTTATAATGAGATATTTAACATACTATTATGGGTTAGAATCATCTTTTACTTCATAATAGATATATATATTTATTTTTATTTATCAAATCCATTTGGTACAAATATACAGTATTTTTTATAATACTAAAGGGTTTCTACAAATATTACATTCATAGATTATTTTTAATTAAACTACTTTAAACCAAATAATAAAACCATGTTATTATGATAATAATAAATAAACTTTTTAAAATCATTCATACTTTTCTAATCCTATAACACCTTTATTTCAACCAAATATATATTTGAATAACCTATTTATTCAACCTATAAAACCTTTAGTTCAACCCATATTTCCTTAATCTTCAATAATAACAGTATTCTAATATCTCGAAATAATTATAAACAAATTTACCATGATCTTTATTTTTATATTCTAAACCTGAAAATCATGGAAAACTATTCTATAAAAAATCAACTAACCCCATCCCAAAATCAATTAACCCATTGTCCCAATTAAACATATTTACCTCAACATAATATCATATACCAACCTAATGGGTTATCTAAATATCAATAATATATTCTTCCTAATTCACAATAAAAATATCCCAAAAATATCACTAAACACATCAATATCCAATCACATAATACCATTTAAAGGGAATATATACCTTTGATTTTATAATCAACCTTAAAATTTTCAATGCATAAAGTTACCCAAAACTATTAAAATATCCTCATTGAATAACATCCCAACCTATAATGTTTTCTAAACCATGCTCTAATGCCAATTGAGATTCCCAAGACCCCTACAACCGAATCTGATGATAAAATCATAATATTTATATAATGGATTTAATACCTACTAATGCAACCCAAAATTAACCATCCATAAATACATAATCAATAACCAATATTCAATAACTTATATACCTAAAACTTTTTTGGATTAGAGTTATATATATTTTTTTTAAAGAATTTATTTAAAAAAACACATATATTTCTACTAAAATGGGTATTTTCCCAATTATACCCTAGAATTATTATTTCATGATAAGTAATCAAAATTTCCAAAAAAAACATCCGCACATGATACCCTTATAGGTATATCACAAATAATACAATGATCAATCTAACCCAGATACACTCTCCAACTGGTACCCAGCCTAAATTTCCACATTCCTAAATAGTGTTCCCAGTCCATATGGGTTGGTGACTAGCACTTAAGCATCAAAAAAACCATAGGGAACAATATCACCCAAACTGAAGCAACCACATGACATACATATATAAATAACAATGATAAACAATGAATGAAATACATATATTCCATAATTGAAAGAATATAGATAAAATGATACAACTCAAAAAGTAGTTATAAAATATCCAAGTAAACTCTCAAATATCCAAGGAAAACTAATACAGGAAACCAACTAATCTATGTGATAGCGTGGGAAAAATCCCAGCACCTAACGACCAGCTACCCAGATATAATTGATAGAAAACCTCACCACCACACTGTGGTGCCATACCTATCCCTACATAGAAAGATATGAAAAGGACTATGCATATCAAAGGGGTGCATAGGGTTTGAGGTAAAAGGATTAGTATTATCCCACCCCAGTGTTTCATAAGATGCCTATGTACAATATTCTATACAATTCTCATCTTTAAAGAAAACAAGTCTTGATGAATAGATTATAGTTTCTATATCAATAGAATTGAAGAACATTTAATTTTACCTTCTTAAACATTTAAAAATAAATCTATAAAAAATTGTTTCAAATCATTTTATATACATATATCAAATCAGATATACCAAATCAAACCAAACAAAGCAAGTATCACATATCATATAAAATCCATGACAGTACAACTAAAATAGTACAAGAAAAATCACAGGTAACATCACGCCAAGGATAACTACTTGTCATGATATCTATGAAAATAATTTCCCCAATATAGACAATTTTTCACATATCAAACCTCAAGATACATGCGTCAAATATAGGCTGTAGAGGAACACCCCCTAACATTATCCTCCAAATAATTTCTATCAAGTCTCTAGAATAATAAGCCTAGGGAGAATGAGAACACCCCATGAGTGAACCCCCAACAATATCAATATATAAGTCATATCACTAAACCTTCAACCAATATACTCATAACATCTCATATTCTATGTTTTCCAAACTAATTCACTAAAACCCATTACTTGAAAACAACTTCAGAAATCTATTTCACAATTAATTGAGAATGAGTTTTCATTTATTAAAATTATGGAAACCATATTTTATAAAATATAATTTAAAAAACAAAAAAACCATCAATCAATCGTTCCATTTCATTTAGATAACAATTATAAAAACCATAGAAATTTAGTTCATCCAAAATAGGATAGAGACAGAACCACATACCTTAAAACTCAGGTCGCGTGCTCCCACAACTGAATCCACCAACAAGAAAGAATATAATGATGAAAATAAAGGCCTTATAATCAATATACACATCTCATAATCAATTCAATTTATAAAAAAGTTCATATATTATGAAGAAACAAAACATAAATAAATAAATAAAACAAAGCACAACCAACACAGGGGTTATCCTCCAAAGGAAGATAATATGGCTTATCCAGAAGGAAATATGAATAATCATTATCTCAGATCAAAATATCTAATAATGAAATGAAATGGAGTTATTGTGATAAATATAAGTGAAGAAATATTAAAGATTAATCACTCAGAGGAATGATCCATGATAGTGTCAATGATCATACACCAAAGAAAACAATTCAGAAGGGTCTACATTCTCTAAAATTACCCCTAAGAGCTTATAGTTTGAGAGGGAGAAGGGGTTAAAATTAATGAAATAATAAATCATATGTTTATAAACCTAAAATCCCAACTTTTTATGATTACATTGAGTGAAATCCCATTATACATCATATAATCTAAAAATCTGAAATACACTGAGAAACCCATTTCCCTTTTTATTTAAAACATTATTTTTACCATTTCATGGTTGATAAATTTTTTATGGTGTGTTAAACTTTCATTCCCTGTATCTAGTTCATGTCTTATATTCAATATATAATACATTACATGTAATCCAATTATACGGTGTGTAATATCCCAATAGGTAGTGAAAAACCTATATTTCTATAGAAAACTCTAAAAAATTATAACATTCTCTGAATTTAGAGATAATAGAAAAAATATAATACATGTTCATAACTAAACTCCATTAACTAAAAAAACATGCATCTTTGAACTTTTGGTCATTTTCAAAAGTAAAATTCTTTCCACCCTCGGGAGTCCCAAGATGAAGCCAAATGAAGAGGAAAATTAATAATGAGAAAGGAAATACCTGAAAGAGGGTAATTGGATGTTATAAACTCCCTATAATAATAATTTCCATTCCTAGGAAGTCATTTAGAATAATAGAGTCTAATAAAAAGATGAATCCATTTATCCCTTATCAATGATGTATACTCTCAAGTCTCATAAGAATCTGACATGTGCCTCTATAACACTTTGACCAGTAGAATTGACTTCCTGCACAAGAACTTCACTTGAGACTCAATGGCCTATACTGGATGATCCAAAATAAAAGAATTTGGATATAACTTGATCTCTTCCTAGTACAGCTCATAAGAGAGATATGGAAAACATCATGAATGAATTTCAACTAAATTGAAAATTCCATATGATAAGAAACCTTCCAAAGAATTTCAGTGATATCAAATGTTCCAACATATCTTAGACACAATTTTCCCTCTTTCCCAAGCTTATAGTGACCCCAACCATGGATATAATTTCAAGAAAACACATAAACCTATAGAAAACTCAAAATAACTATTACACTGATCTGAATAAGAATTATGTTGACATTGAGCTATAAATATATGTTGACATATATTCAGAATCCTTGATTATGTCTCCTAGACTAGACTTAGTACCACCAGAGAGGCTTATCCCACCTATTCACAACAATTAGGTGACCTACATGGGTGACCATAGAAATACTCAAAAGGATCTATTATGATCTATGACTGATAATTATTGTTATAAGAAAACTCAATCAGTCCCATATAATTATCCCAAGATCCACCAAAATCTAATGCATAAGAATAGAGCATATCCTTCATGCTCTGAATAAAATTCTCTATTTGACTATTTTTTTGTGGAAGGTAAGTTGAACATAACTTGAATTGATTCCCCATTACTTCCAGGATACTCCTCTATAACCTTAATGTAAACATAGGATCTCAATCTGAAATAATAGTAGAAGGACCCCATGTAACCTCACAATTTTCTATACATATAGATTACCTAGATCTACAAATTTTGTGGGGTCCCTAAATGGAATGAACTAAGATTACTTGGTCAACTAATAAATAACAACCCAGATAACATTCATACCTTAGGGAGTCTATGGTAATCAAAAAATTATGTCAATGGATACCTCATCCCATTTCCCAACCTACACCAGAAGAGTCTGAGGAAAACTACAAGGTTTCAGGTTCTCTAACTTTATCTTTTGGTAGGTGTAAAAGAGGGACACATAACCAACATTGTCACACTTCATTCCTGGACACTAGAATCTATATCTCATGTCATAATACATCCTTACAGTGCCTAGATGAATGGATCATGAAGAACTATGACAATAAAAAAATTGAACTTCTTATAGATGCTGGGTTTAAAAATCAATCCCCAAAGGATGAATACCATCTGAAGAGGGAGACAATACAGAAATGGTATCCCCACCAAAAAGGGTTTCTAAAATACCTTGAAATTATCATCATGTTGTTGCCTTTACCGAATAGACACAAGGAGAGATGATGATGAATGAACTGTAACACCTTGAGTTCTTATGAAACTTTTATTTAATAAACTAATTTTATTTTATTTATTTCATTTCACAGTACACTTATTCAGAAATTATTTATACACTACACCGTGTTATGCTTTCACAGCATGCAACATCGGCTTAGCTTATGCAACACTGGGAATCTACAAAGCATCATTTTATTATTATAATTATTTAAACAAGATAGTTATAACCATGATGTTAAACATAGTAATACAAATAGTAATAACTAATTTTAAAATATTATTTATAATTTTTTTATATAAATAAAACATATTGATAATAAAAAAAATTGTAAAGTCTTTATATAATTTAAAATAATATTTTCTCAAATGAACTTCTTTTTATGTCCTTATGTGAACAACAACAAAATAATTTTAGAAACATTTATAATTTTAATTAGAAAAACTAAAATTCATTTTTCAATTCATAATGTCAATATTATATTAGGGTGAATTTTTTATATTTTTTTAAAAAATAGCATTTTTGGATAATAGTAAAAAATACATAATCTTAATTCAAAACATATTTTTCATATAACATATTTATATTGTTAAAATATATTTTAATTTTGGAATAAGGATTTATTAAATAAATATTACACCAAAAAATATAATTAAGGAAATCTTAACCAATTTCACATTGAAATTTGATATAAAAACATTTCAAACTATTGAACATTTTTGCTTAAAAACATGCTTTTGTGACATGTGTGTGAGATTAATTTTAAATTAATCTTTTAAACTTATATGATTATAATTTTGAAAAATGGATTATATAATTTATATTAGAATAATTTATAATGTCTAATAAGGTCATCATATTTTTTTACCAAAAATATTCATGAATGTGATTAAAATTAATTACATCAATTAATGTAAAAACATGATTACTTAATGATTAAAATTTACTTTTATGTGGACAAATGAACTAGAAACATGTCTAAAATACATTGGATGTAAATATTTCGAAAAATTCGCCTCTTTTATGAAATTTTATAAATTATTGGATTCGCATGATTAAGAGAGACCTCTCAATAGTCCTTACCTTTTTCTATTTACAAGAATACAGCTCCTCCTCCATTATAAAAAGGAACTCCCCCTCCCACATATTCTCTCATATCAAGCCATTTGGCTTGGAAAAAAATCTATGAAAATATCTTCCCAACTCCAATCCATTCATCCTAAAATCCTAACTTTTGTCATAAATTCATCCAAGGAAGCACTTTTGCAAACCAAGAGGAGATACCCAAAAAAGAGGTAAAATCCTTCCTCAAGCTCCTTTATTTAATTTTCATTATCCACCCCCTAAAGTAATATTATTCCATGATTATATAATAAAATATCTATGATAAATATACTGAAAATTTTTTATTCTATGTTTTTGACCTATAGTTACACACATCCATTTAATGGGTAACGAACATACCGTTCTTGTGTTCAATGAACTACCGCATCATGAAATGATGTTGTTCATTTTTCCTTTACCACCTCTCATGGGTGGGAATTATGACATAAAATATGTTTTTATATGATATATATGAAATTTATGGTGTATTTATACTTATGTAATTATTAAATAAAACTTACCTTCATTATTCCCTTTTTCTGTAAATAAGATAACTTCGTCTGTGGACATGTAGACTACCATCACATGAAATCGATGTGATTCGTTCACACGTTATGTGGAATGAATTAAGGATGAGTTTAATAAAATTATATGATATATATGACTTAATAATTCTAATGGATTTAATATATATATATATAAATATATTTCCTTTAATTTATTTATTTAAATGTATCAATAAAACATAAACAGTGTTCATGCGTACGTACAATCTACCATCTCCATGAATGGTGTATTGCATTAACTATTTATATATTTTATAGATTATTATAAATACATATATACTGGATATATATGATATTTATATCATGTTTTAAGTTCTTTAAATAATTAAATCATTACCTATACAAGAGGATCAAGAATAACAAATCAAACATGTAGTAAAAACAAAGTGAATATTAACCAAAGCATAACATTAAGACAAATTTTTTAATAAATAAGTAATATAGATTCATAATAAAATAATATATGGTATTATATATAAATATATGGTTCAATAATATATTTAAAATAAAATTATATTTATTATTCAGGAGTTTTGTATGAGTATGACGACAGTCAAGACATAAGGTAAGGGGGTTTCTAGTCTCACCAATATTTCCATGAGACATGTGATTTATTGACCATTCATTCAATTATGTGGTGTATATAATTCCCATGAATGTATTATATTATTATTATTATTAAATTTATCATAATTTAAATATTTATTATATGACCTATCTTTAATGGGGTTTTACCATTCGAAAGATACCAAATCAGTAAGATTGTTTTGTCTCTTCATTGAGACACATGTTTTGTTATACACCTATATTATTTTATGAGGTGTATATACATTTATTTAACATGTTTTATCATAAATATTATTCTTTTCATGATATTTTATGATTCATGTAATTTTATTTTCTTACATGGGGTGTATGATTCAAATTTACTAAGTGGTAAGACTCTATTGAAACAATCTCATTGTTTATCAAGATTGTTTGTGATTATGTTTCCATTAATGAAATAATATATTCCATCTATAAATAAATATAATAATTTTTATTATACACTAGTAATTCATGATATCTTTATGTATTGGTACAATTGTACACTC
Organism: Viscum album; assembly: GCA_963277665.1. Taxonomy (NCBI): domain Eukaryota; kingdom Viridiplantae; phylum Streptophyta; class Magnoliopsida; order Santalales; family Viscaceae; genus Viscum; species Viscum album. Next base: position 388,902,712 of record OY728153.1, on the reverse strand, counting down.
TTTGGTACTTAAGATAATTAATTTTTTTTAAGAAAATCCAATCTCATTTCTCTTTTTGGTCGGAAATCTGTTTTTATTTTCAAAAAGATATGTTTTCAAAAATGGTTTTCAATTTTTTTTAAAAAAATATTTAATGATAATTTTCAAAAGGAAAATTATTTCCAAAAAATTTTATGGTTTTCAACACTTCTATTATATGTTTTTAAAAATATTTTCAATGAAAAATTATTTCAAAATGTTTTTAAGATTCCTTAATATGATTTCAAAGAAAATGGTTTTCAAAATTATTTCTACATTAAAAATAATTTTTCAAAGAATAAAGGATATTTTATCAAGGAATGTTTTTTAAAGGATATTTCCAAATTATTTTGCATCTAATATGACATTCGTTTTTTTTACTCATGACTTTCTTAGAAAATAATCCAAAGGTTCCATTAATATTCTTTAAATGAATAGTCTATGATTTTATGGCATGATGTTTATAAAACCCATCTATATTTCACAAGTTATATGTTTATGAAACCCATTTCCCTTTAACATGATATATTCTCATGAATCCATCTTCCTTTCATAGGTTATTATTTGATAAAATGATTATGAAACCTATCTATTTTCCCTATGTTATAAAATGATTACATGTTTATGACACCCATTTAATTTCATCAGTTATGATATGATTATTTATGATCTTATGGAACACATTTGTATCATTTAATTATGAGATAGGGGGGACCTATATCTCCCTTCAATGCATTGGGAAATGATTTATATATCATGATATATACATGGCTATAACGATCAGTGATCTTGGTTTAGTAGATTAATTTTCCCACTAAGATGGAATTAGGAGTGAACTGTGACTACTAAGATGGTAATGGGAGTGAACCATGACTAAAAAGATGGTATGGGGAGTAATAAAATACTACTATGATAGCCTTGGTAGTGATGAATTCACTATAATGGAAATAATTTTATATGATTATGTGTCTACAACAATTCCATGTCTTATTAATATGTTATTCTATTATGGATTATGATCTTTTTTCCCTTATGATTCATGTATTATGAACTGCCAATCCTTATACCATGAATCGTGTTTAATATATTTTTATGCAGGGTATGATCTTAAAATGTCATACACATGTTCTCATACCCTTATGATCTTGTTTATGCTTACACATTTCGTTTATTTACCCTTACTGAGCATCTGAGCTCACCCCTTTTTATGTTTAATTTCCCATGGATATGAAGATATGTATTATGTATGATGTTTCTATGAAGGTAGATAGTCATGAATAAACAAGTGGGGGATAATTTAGATCACTTGTATACTAGGGTTTATGTTTCCATGATTCCAAAGGCGCTAGAATAATATAATACTTAGGCATATGTTGTGTAATTTTTTAATTAATCTATAAAAAATGATGTAATGGTAATGTATGAAAATATAGGGTCACTATAGATGGTATAAGATCCAATTTTTAGTTAGAATTTTCAATCTAGGAATCTAAAACTGAAGTGAGAACCCTAAGGAAATGTCTAAGTATAAGTCAAAGGATAAGGAAATGTATTGGAAAATTCCCTGGAAGTTTGGTAATGGATAGAGTGAGTGGTTTCCAAGAAATGAATACATAGATGGACACTACAAGTATATTTGGCTCGGACATAGATGTAAATAAGGTTAATAACCCCAAAAAAATGTATTGATTTATACTCGATTGAGAAATAATGTGTGAAAACGGTCCTTGATTCATACCTGGTTTGAAACTCCTGGGGTATATCCTTTAGAAATTCCCAAACACATCATGAACCATCATGAAGGATTTAAATATAAGTTGGATATAGAAAACCTATCATAAACATAATGTTTCATGGATTAAATAAGGTGTCTTAATTTATACATCTTATTAGTTTTTTTCATGATTATGAAGTACCTCACTCTGAATATTGTTTTTTACTCAAAGCTTTTTTCTTTTAATAAATGGCTGAAAATCGAAGGAACTGCATCAATGCTGAGTTTGATGGAAAAGGTAATGATTTTTCTCTTGAGAATAATATTGATATCATATCTCAAATTGAAAATATCGTTTCTATTCTCACTTAATATTATTAAGATATTAATCATGATGGACATCCAATTGATTAAAGTATTGAACAACATTCTATTGAGTCCTTTATGAGGAAACATCCTTCATTCAGTAGGACTTCTAATCCACTTGTTTTTGAACAATTGATCATTACCACTAGAATGATATTATCTATTCTCTAATGTTTGTAATATGAGAAACTTGTTCTGGTTGTTTATAATTTAGAAGGTGATTTGGACCAGTGTTGGACTCTAATAAAGAACACAAGACAAAAAGATGAAATTGAATCCATGGATTGGGATGATTTCAATAACATATTTTTAAAAAGTACATTCCTCATATTCTTAGTAAAATGATGGAGAAAGAGAGAGTTGAGTTAAAGAAAAGATATGATGAATCTATATGTACCTATGAAGCTAATTTTACAAGACTTGTGAAGTAAAATTCCGGAATTATCATCCAATCCTAAAGTAATGTTGATAGGTTCGTTAGTAGCTTAAATTCAAGTCTCAAAATTAAATTTTCTATAAGATAATTTTTTAGACATGAATATATTTTGATTTGTGAAATCAAGTCTGAAATTAAGGTTGGTGTTATGTATCAATCTCTTATATTTGACAAAAAATGGAAGATGAAGTTCAAATAAAAATCTAAAAATCATGAAGAGAAGAATATGATATTTCATTTATTTTCTACGTATGGAATGAATCATGGAGGAAATTTTCATAAGGGGTATAATAAATATTTTAAGTTTGTAAGGTAATGTGATGGATCATTTGATTGATGAAGTTTTGGGATTACATTAGTTAATAGTGAAAATTGAGAGAAAACTGCACAAAATGCACTTATCCCACTTCAGTGATACAAGATTAAGGACAATGGGAATTCTACTAACCAATGCACAAACCCAAGGGTTGTTGATGATGATCAGAATCAATAACCTCTTAAAATAAGGGATAAGGTAAAATCACATGAAATCACAATTTCTAACGATGGGAGTGATAATGACATCGTGAAAGGTACACTTGACATCCTCTCTAGAACTACTAATGTCTTATTTGATTCTAGATCAAACCACTCTTTCATATGAAAAGAATATTATAAGGGTAATGAGATTCCACCCAAATAATTATATTTTCAATTAGTAATGAAAACCCCTAAAGGTATTATTATTTTTTCTCAAGTCTATTATTCCCCTATAATTGAAATTTATTGGAATATGCTTCTTGTAAATCTTTTCATTCTTTCATTGGATAAATTTGATGTCATCTTAGGCATGGATTGAGATTCTCTTCATAAATCCCACATCAATTGTCATGTAAGGGATATTGTATTTGATATTTAAAACCTAACTATGATCACATATTTATTTAAATATAAGTATGAACTTCTTATGGAGATTACATCTAATGTATGGGTCTTAATTCCCATTCAAAAGGCATGCTTATCTAAAATGGTTAGGGAGAAGATAGAAATGGATGACATGCCCACTGTCCAAAAAAATTTGGATGACTTTACTTAAGGGTTTCATAGCCTTCCACAAAAATGTGAAGTTGAGTTATTGATAGAACACATGCCTGGTTCCACACCAATTTTAAAGACTCCATATATAATGGGCCTAATTGAGTTTCATGAATTTAAGAAGGAACTCCAAAAAAACCTTGATAAGGGATTCATTCAGCCAATTTTTTCAACTTGGGGTGCACCTATTATTTTTTTAAAAGAATGATGCATCAATGCGACTCTACATTGATTATAAATAGTTTAATATGATCATAATCAATAAAAAGTATCTTATTCCCTATATTGATGAATTGATTGATCTATTGCATGAAGCTCAATAATTTTCCAAGAATTAACTTTATATTTTTTATCATCAATTGAGGGTCAAGAAGGAGGATATACCCATGAAGGTATTCCATAGAAGGTATAAACACTATGATTATATAGTAATGCCTTGTGGTCTTTTTAATTCACCTTCTATATTCAAGGATTTTATGAATAGAGTCTTTAATGATTACCTAAATCCATTTTTGGTTGTATTTATTGATGATATTATTATATATTCAAAGATAAAGGAACGTAATTAAGTTTACTGGATAATTTTACTAAATACCCTTATAAGGATAAACTGTAAGAAAAATTTAAAAATGTGAATTTTTATGGAAAAAGGTTTATTTTTTGTGAAAAATAATTTCAAGATGTGGTATTTTAGTAGATTCATAAAAAATGGATGCTATTGAATGTTGTACTATACCAACCACAGTGATTGAGATTTATAGTTTTCTTGGTTTTTCTCGATATCATTGAATGTTAGTAGTGAACTTCTCACGACTATCAAATCCTCTGACCAAGTTAACTCTGAAGGGTTTCGTGTTTCTGTAGACAAATGAATGTGATGAATGTTTCAATGAGGTGAAGAGAAGGTTAGTCAGCACACCTGTGTTTATATTACCATGTATTGAGAAGGGTTTTGAATCTATAGTGATGCATCCACAAATATATTGGGATGTTTTATTATACTGAATAACATTTTTATAGCCTATGACTCGTGATAGTTTAAGATTCATGAGCATCATTACCCTAATCAGGATTTCGAGTTTGAAACTGAAATTTTTTCATTAAAGATGCAGAGTAATTATCTTTAGGAATAAAATATTGATATATATTGTGATCATAAAATTATGAAATATATATTTAGACAAAAGTAGTTGAACATGTTCTAGAGAATATGTTTAGATATGATAATGGATTATTATTTCCTAATACATTACCACCCTTGGAAATTGAGTAAGTTTGTTGATGCATTGAGACAAAAGGGTAATGCTATCTTTTCTATGATGAGGATTTAAAAAGATCCAATATTTCAATATTTTCAAAGGATTAATATGGAAATCTTGATGGAATTGGAAAAATCTTATATTTCTCAATTGAATGTTCAACCCTCTATACAAGTGAGGAATAAAGTGGAGTTGAAGGAAGATGTAGAGATGGAAATGAAGGTATGAAATATTTAATAGTCTAACCATGGTTAGGATGGAATGATAAGGTTCACAAACCATGTATACATTCCTTACATTCCATATTTGAATAAGGATCTATTAGAGGAAGCTCATAATTCTTCATTCTCTATTCATCCTATAAGTATGAATATGTATAGAGACTTCAAATAATAATTCTAGTGGGATGGATTGAAGAGATATATCATAGAGTTTATATCATGGTTCTGGGTATTCCATCAAGTTAAGGATGAAATTAAAAAATTCTAAGGGGATGTTATATCCATTACCCATACAAAAAAAGGGAAAACGTTACTGTGGATTTTGTAAATGGACCCCCCAAAACATATAAAGTGATTAATGTTATATGGGTGATAGGTGATCAAATCACTAAGTTAGCAAACTTCATTATTATCAGATAATAATTCTCTCTAGAACAATATTCCAGGATATAAATTAAGTGTAAAGGTTTCATGGAGTACCATGCTCTATTGTACCTGATCAGGATTATAGGTTTACCTCAATGTTCTAGTGATTTAATCAGCAAGAACATGATATAGAATTATGTTTCATAAAGAATTCATATGTCTCCTTATGAATCCCTATATGGGAAAAAATACTGAGCTCTAACATGCTGGGATGAAGTTTTAGAAATAAAGCTACAAGATCCTGAGATAGCTGAAGAAATGGCAGAGAAGGTTGGAGCCATTAAGAAGCATATCAAGGTAAATCAAAGTAGAAAAAAATTATGTTTATAACCATCGGTGTGATCTATAGTTTGAAGTTTGAGATATGGTTTTTCTATGAATATATCCATATAAGAAGGTTACAAGATTCAGGAAGAAAGGGAAACTAAGCCATTGGTATGTTAGTCCCATTGAAATTTTTGATCCTATCAGGAGGGTAGCCTATCACTTAACTCTTCCTACAAATCTCTTCCAAGTCCATGATGTATTAAATGTATCTATAATGAGGATGTACATACCAGAACCTTTACATGAACTGAACCTAGAGTCCATACTATAGGATTATGATATTTCTTATAAGGAACAACCTGTTGAAATTATGGAACATACAAAGAAAGTTCTGCATAAAAAGACCACTCACATGTTCAATGTTTTTTGGAGAAACCACCAACTATAGGAATCTATGTGGTAACTTAAAGATATTATGATTTATAATTATCATCATTTTTTAGCATCATAATGATGAATTTTAAGGTAAAATTTCATATTATGGCGGGTAGAATGTAACACCTAGGTTTTTTATGAAATTTTTCTTGAATAAATTAATTTTATTTGATGTATTTCATTTAAAACTACAGTAAGTTAGAATTTATTATATGATAAAACAATTTAATCTTTCACTTCATGTAAGACCATCTTAGCTTTGCCTATATGCAACACTGAGTTTCTACGAAGCATCATTTTATTATTAAAATTATTTAAACATGACAATTATAAATTAGTTATTAAATTTAGTATTATGATAATTAATTACTAAGTTTTAAATATTATTTTTAATGTTTATATAAAAATATACATATTGATAATAAAAAATATTTTTTTTTGTAAAGTTTTTATATGATTGAAAATAATATTTTCTCAAATGAACTATTTTTATGCCCTTCTATGAACAACAATATAATTAATTTTAGATACTATAAAAAATTGAATTTTATAAAATAAACATTATTTTTTAATTCATAATTTAAAAATTATCTTAGAGTGAATTTTTGAGATTTTTTAAAATAACATCATTTTTTGGTTGAATGGTTAAAATGGAGAATTTTAATTCAAAACTAATTTTTCATATATCATATTTATATAGTTAAATTATATTTTAATTTGATTTTAAATTTATTCTATAAACAAAATATATAAATTAATCTAATTTAGGTCATTGAAATAAATTTCACATTAAATTGGAAATAAAAATATTTCAATCTATTAAACATTTTTTCTTAAAAACCCGTTGTCGTGACACGTCTACGAGAATAATTTTAAATTAATTTCTGCCACTGATGTGTCTAGAATTTGGAAAAATGGATTAAATAATTGTAATTATAATAATTTATAATGTCTAATAAGGTCAACATGTTTTTAAAAAAAATATTAGTGAATGTGATTAAAATTAATTATAGCAATTAAGGTAAAAACAAGATTACTTAATGGTTAAACTTTAATCTTATGAGGCCAAATGACATAGACACGCATCCAAAAGACATTTAATTGAAATTTTTGAACCAATTAACCTATTTCCATAATTTTATCAATTATTTGAGTCATATTATGTAAAGGATACCTCTCAATAGTGTAAAAATTTTTATATTAAAAAGAATTCCACACCTCCTCCATTATAAAAAATCACTCACCCCTCACACTTATTCACACCTCAAAATCCCATTGTCTCTGAAAAATATGCCCAAATCTTATCCAAACTCAAATAACTTTATCGAAGAAGCATTCCTTTGGTTAAAAATCTATCCAAGGAATCCATTTTGTGAAAACTGAGAGGATTTACCAAAAGAAGAGGTAACATCCATACTCAAGATTATATATTTCATTTTTATTATCCACCCCCTAAAATCCTCTTATTCCCTGATTTTATAATAAAATTCATACCTGAAATATAATGATATTTTTTATTTCAATTGGTTTGACCTACACTGACATACAATTCTATCTAATGGGTAATTAACTTGTTGTTCTTGTGTACAGAAAACTACTGCCTCACGAAATTATGTAGTTCATTTTTCAATCAGCACCTCTCTTGGATTGGAATTACGATATAAACTCTCTTTTTATATGATATATATGAAATTTATGATTTCTTTATAATTATGTAAATAATATATAAAATATACCTTCATGCATTCCATTTTGTGTAAATATGATAACTTTGTTTGTGGGCGTGTGGACAAATGCCTCCCCAAAATAAAGAGATTCGTCCACACTTTACATGAAATTTATTAAAGATTAATTTATCAAAATTACATGATATATATAAAATATTAATTATACTATAATTATTATTTATATATAAATAAATATATTTTATTTACTTTTATTCTTTAAATACGAAAATAAAACTTAAATATCATTCATGCATACGTACGGTCTACTGTCCCCATGAACGGTTTAATTCATTTCAAATTTATATATTTTATAGATAATTATAAAAAATATATACTAAATATATGTTATATTCGTATCATGTTTTACATTCTAGAAATAATTAAATAATGATATAATTAATAGGATCAAGAAAAAAAGTCAAAACATGTATGAAAGACAAATAAGATTTTACTTAATGCGTAACATTAACACATAATTGTTAATAAATGGGTAATATAAAGTCATTATAAAATCATATATAGTATTATAGATAAGATTATGGTTCTATAATATATGTGTAATAAACTTATATATATATATACATATTATAGGAGGTTATTACAACTACAATGATATTCAAGACATAGGGTAAAAGGATTTCTTGTCTCGCTTTTATTTCTATAAGACTTATGATTTATTCACCATTCATTCCTTCATGCGGTGTATATACTACCCATGAATGTATTCTATGATTATTATCCTTAAATTTATTGGTGTTTAAATATTATCTTTATGGCCTCTCCTTCATGGGGTTTTACAATTCCATAGTTTACAAATCAATAATATTGTTTTCTCTCAATTTTCCTTCGAGAGACATGTTTTTTTATACACCTATATTTATTTACAAGGTGTATATAATGTAATATTAAATTTTAAATCAAACATATCCGTTTTTTTTCAAATAATTTTAATATTTAGGTAATATCATTTTCTTATAGGTAGTGTGATTAAAAGTTACCCTGTGGTCAGAGTCTATTAAAATAATCTCATTGTTTATTTGGATTTTTTATGAGTATTCTTCCATTAATGAAATATTATGATCCACCTCTCATGAAATATCATGAATTTTATTTTCATATATAAAATCATGATATATTAATGTACTGGTACTATTTGTCCACATATTGGTACTTAATATAATTAAATAAATGTTTTTTAAAAATCAAATCTCATTTCTCTTTTTGAACGGAAATTTGTTTATGTCAAAAAACTATGTTTTCAAAAATGTTTTAAATTTTTTTTTAAATGATCTTTAAAGATCATTTTAAAGGTAAAAGGATTTCAATTTTTTTATGGTATTCAAATATTCCTTTATATTTTTTCAAATCTATTTTAAAAGAAAAATGTTTTCAGCATGTTTTCAGGCATCCATAATTTGTTTTCAAAGAAAAAGGTTTTCAAAAGGATTTATGTTTTTAGAAAATAATTTTTCAAATAAGAAATAATTTTCATCAATAAAATATCTTAAATGGTCTTTACAAATTATTTTTTTATCAATGAAATCCTTTGGTGTTACTCATTCCTTTCTAGGAAAATGTTTCAAAGGTTCCATTCATATTCATTTATCTAAATGGCTTATTTTTTTATGGGAATCTATTTATAAAACTCATCACTCTTTCATGGGTTTTATTTGTATGAATCCCATTTTCCTTTCACAAGTTATATTCTTGTGAAACCCACTTCCTTTCACGAGTTATGCTTTGATGAAATTATTATGAAACCTGCCTTTTTCCATGGGTTATGACATGATTTCATGTTTATAATACCCATTTCATTTAATGGGTAATGGTATGATTTTATATGATCTTGTGGAACACATATGTATGATTTCATTATGATATGGGTGGGATCTAAGTATCCCTACAATTAAATAGGTAAATAATTATATCTCATAAGATAGACTTGACTGTAACGTAGAGAAAAATTAGTTCAGTAAAGGATATTGTAAGCTAAAAATTGTACAATGGGTAAAATTTTACTACTAAGATGGTTATGGGAGTGAATAATGACTACCAATATGGTATGGGGAGTAAAATAATACTACTAATATGGTATAGGATACAATTCCTTGAGTGGTATAAAAATCATTTTATATTCTTATGTGTTTGACACAATTCTATGGAATATTCATATGTTATGATTTCTTGGATTATTCTCTTGATTCCCTAATGATTCGTGTCTTATGAACATCCAATACATATGAAATGATTCATGTTTAAGATCTATTTATTAAGGGTATGATCTTCTAATGTCATGATCATGTTGTTATTCCCTTATGCTAATGTATATGATTACATGTCTCCTTTGTTTAACCTTACTGAGCATTTGATCTCACCACTTTTTATTATTATTTTCCCTAGGTTATGAAGATATGTACTATTTATGATGTTTCAATGAATGGTGATATTCATGAAGAATCTATTGGGATATAACATAGCTCACTTATGTACTGGTGTTTATTTTTTCATGTTTCCAAATCCACTAGACTAATACGATCTTTGGGTATCTTTTGTGTAATGTACTAAGTATTATGAAAATAATAATGTATTATTAATGTATGAAAATTTATGGTATCTATATGAACACTAGTTTGAACTATACCTAAATCATCCTCTAGATCATTTGGGTGAAATTGATGGAAGATTCCCATAATGTTCCACTCATCATTTGATTATGAAACATCTTGTGATGAAAAATTCTTATTGATAGAATCTGTAATGAAATTCCCCTTCCTAGGGTTATAGGTGATATTGATTTCAAATGTATAAATGTATCCCACCTACTCGATCTATTTGAGATTCAAGTGAATCTAAGATAATATATAGCTCATAATCATATTATCATAAATGACTATGAATCTCTCTAAAGAAAGATTGTGCCAGCAATACATAAGTTCAGAATAATCATGAAAAGATCTAAATCATGAGTGGGGTAATTATTATCATGATGAGAAAGATGATGAGATCTATATTCCACCACATAATCATCAAATATGATAACAAACCCCAATAAAACACTAGAATAATCATAAAAAATCCCAAACCCCTTACCAGGATTTGGTAAGATCAGAATAGGAGCTAATGCCATCAGTTATTTAATCATTTTGAAAGAAGAATAAAAAATTCCATCCCATAAAAATTTCACTTATTTCCTAGTAAGAGTAGTAAAATTTGATTCCAACTTTGATAAATCGTTAATAAACCATTGGTAAAATCCTAAAAGACCATAGAATCATCGAATATCAAAGACATTCTTTGGATATTTCCAGGTAAAGACAACCTTCACTATCTAAGGATCAACTGATAAGACATCCTCAAAAAACATGTGCCTGAAGACATCATTTATTGGATCCATAAATTGTATTAAAAAATATTTCTATATAAATGATGAATCCTCATGATCTCCAAAAACAAATTGAAATGGTGATAGTTCTCATGCTCGAATATTGAACATACCAAAATATATTCTATAAACACTACCATAAATCTTTCATGAAACTAATGGAGTATACTATTTAAAAAAGTCATAAAAACTACAAGAATATTCAAATCAAATAACTTCAAAAGATAATTATAATGGCCATACCTACACTTTAAAGAAATATTCTGTATATCAGAATTCTGAACTCTAATATGATGATAACACAACCAAAGATCGGTCTTCAAAAACAATATCCCCCCTTAAAATGACCAAAAAATAATCCAAATGATTAAAATGATACATTTTATTAACTGTTACCTAATTCAACATTTGATATTCTCTACACAATTGGAGTGATCTGTCTTCTTTCTGGGCATAGTTTATAGGGGTATCCTAAGGTGAAACACTACAATGAAAAAAACTAATCACCATAAGATCTTCCAATTGAATTTCAAGCTCTTTCATCTCCATTGGTTCCATACAATAAGAGATTATCTAAATTGGTAACATAACTGAAAAAAGAAAAATTGTGAACTCTACCACAATCTCTGGAGGGAGATTAAATAAATCATCAGTGAAAATTTTATGAAAATATCAAACAATAGTGGGAAGATAAACAACAAAGGAAATGTCATCAATATCGACTACTAAAATAGAAAATAAGATCTTGTGCTATGTGTAGAAGGGTCCTTCATGACCATACCTTGGATCCCACCCTCCTTGAAACACCCATGATCTCTCATAAGCCGCAATAAAAAAGACACACTAATGAAAAATAGTCATCCTTAGAAAGATGAAAAACAAGCTAATCCATTCTAATGATGATGATAAATAGATCCATATTATGAATAATAAAATCTTAGACTAACTCTACTTCAGTTATTTCTAGTTCAAAATATGGAAACTAAAACCCCTATTCTTTCATCTTCCCAATATGCATCTCTAAATCCTTAAAGATAACATGAGATTTGTTAGATTTTTAATATTATAAAAAAGTGTCCAGATGTAACCTAGTGTGAATCGCCCATATCAATTAACTAAATACCTATGGAATATGGAATAAATAAGGCACCTATCATTGTCTCTAGACCCACATCAAACTTCATCATACACTCATCTACTGCATGAAGGAGCTTCACTCCTTGGGCCTATTTCTAGATCCCTATATTCATTGAAGCATACGAATATGTTGTAGCATCATTCAAGTTGATGATCCATGAATATATAGAGGCATAGACATTTCCTGAAATAAACTTTATAGATAACCATAATTTCCACAAATGTTTCACATCATTGAAGTTGAAGGAAAATAATTCCAAGTGTGTCCAAAATTTTGACCCAAATAGAAATTTAAATGCACAATTCTAGAGGTAATCAAGGTTGTAGTGGAGGCATAACACTGAAAACCACCTCCACCACTCCTATAATGATATTGAAACTTCTATTATTCCCTTGTGTGCCACTAAATTTACCATTGGGTGGAAGATAAGGGGAAGAATACCCAATCATTCCTACCATGTTTATCTTGGACATTATTTCTCTATCTACCAGATTCACATAGGTCAAATTCTTCAGCATAAATACATGCGATATGATATCCGGTTACAACCCCAATTGACACTTTTATACTTTCATCTAGGCATTATTTAACTACTCTAGAGAAAAATAAACTAGCTCAGTAAACCAATTAGTGTGTTTCGACACTGAAAACACTATATTATGTAAAGATTGGATCTCTAGATAAATTTACATCATAAAAAACTCTATACAAAACATTAAGAATAGGAGAGTCACGAAAACATTCATGTCCAATCTAACATGCATATCGACATGTACCTTGGAAACACACCTTCTTTTGTTGGGACCCTCAAGTCTGAATGCTATAAACTTCACCTTTATAATATCAAAAGAATCAAGTAAATTAATGATCTTATTGATCTTTTATATCCATTTCTCCACATATTTATGTTCATTCATAACTTTAATAGTTGGTGGCTTTTGATGCAAGAACTCCTGTGATCGATCTCTCTCCCCTAAAGCTCTTGGATGTACCTCAACAAATACGTTATGGACATGAGGTTCATTATAGTAGATTGGAAAAACATATCACTTGATATAATCACCATGTAACTAATCTATATAATGATTACCTTGAGAATCATCCATTACACCATCCGGAGTTACCCAATAAACTTGCCTCGGAGGCATATTGTTGCTCACTAAAATAGAAGAAATGATCATAAAATAAAAAAAACCTAAATTAAAATTGGAAAACTATTAGAAAAACTGAGATTAATATTGAGAACTCAACACAGGAGAGACACATCCAAACAATCCATGATAACTTGAGTCTCATCATGGAAAGAGCTGACCAGGAACTCACAGCATCTTACCTCTCAAGTCCTAGTAGTCCGATCTCTAGTCTACCAAATGTCCTAATAAAATGAATCTTGAGGATAGATCACCTCTGATACCAAATTATGATAAAACTAACCTAGATACCCCCTCAAACTATTATCTAACCAAGATTTATACATATGGAAATGGAATTACCGATCCCAATGGGCTGGAAACTAGCACCCGAGCATCAAACAAAAACTAGAGGGAACAATTTCACCCAAAATTAAGTGAAAAAATTTCATTTATATATACATAAATGAGTAATAAAATGGAATAAATACAAAAAATTTATAAGTGAACGATTTCATCATAATTGATACCAATCAAAAGTAGTAAAAACACACAAAGTACAGTCCCAAATATCAATGGAAAACTAAAACAGGAAACCAACTAAATCATGTGATAGTGTGAGAAAACTCTCACCATATCACCACATGTTACCTATACATGGATAAAAGAAAAACTTACCACTAAAATTTGGTTCCTTGTGTTTCCCTACATGGAAATACATACAAAGGTATACACACAATAAAAGGGGTGTACATGGTGTGAGATAATAAGAATAGTAGGATCCTGCCTAGGAGTTTCATAAAAAGTATATGCATAATAATATAAAAAATGATTAACATTAAATAATACAAGGAATAATAACTAATTTATAGTTTTCATATCAAAATTATGGAAACACGTTTAATTTTCCCTTTTTCTATGTTTCCCAATAATGCACGATAAAACAGCTTCAATTTTTTTTATACCTATATCAAAGCGGTTATATCAAATCAAACCAAACAAAGCATATGTCACATATCAGATTAAATATATTGCTTTAAAACTAAAATAGTACAATCCAAAAGTACAGGTAATGTCATACCAAGGATCATTATAGGTCAGGATAGCTTAGACACTCATACCACCTATATAGACAATCACGTATGCATTAGGCCCCTATACATATGCATCGAATTTAGGACGTTGAGGAACACTCTAGAAAGTGAACCTACCAATAGTGTCAATAAAGTCCCTAGAATAATAGGCCTAGAGAGTAGGATAACACCCCATTACTAAACCCCCTGATAGTATCAATAGATAATGATTATTACTACACCTTCAACCTAAGTACCCAAGGCATCCCATGTGCAACATTTTCCAAACAAATTCATCAAAAACCGTTATTTGAAGAACCATTTTAGAAATCCATTTCAAAATTATTTTAAAATACATTTTATTTCACCAAAACAAGGGAAATTATATATTTTACCAAAAATTGATTCACACACACACACAAACCCATCAGATAATCATTCCATTTTATTTATTAAATAATTATCAAAACAATATAAATGTAGTTCATCTAACATAGGATAGATATGGAATAACCTACCAGAGAACCCAGGTAACACATGCCCACAACAGGATCCAAAAAATACCATAACGATTATAATAGGGTCCCTAGAATAAATATACACATCTCAAAATAGATTCAATTTATAAAAATGGTTGGTGAAGAGGAGGAAACAACATATAACTCAAGAAACCCACATTCTACACCAAAACCTACACAAGGGTTAACCTCTGTAGGAATATCATAGGATAGATCTAGAAGAAAACATGAAGAATCATAATCTAAAATCAACAAATCTAATAATGAAACTGAGAAGAGATATCATAATCAAGAGAAATAAATAAACAGATATGGTTACTCACCCAAAGAAACACACCATGACCTTAACAATGATCAATCACTGAAACAAATGATTAGGAAGGGTCATATGTGTCCAAAATACACTATGAGATATTTTAGTTTGAGAGAGAGGAGGGTTGAAATTAATAAAATAAGAAATCATTCGTAAAGAACTATAAAATACCAACTCACTATGATTACATTGTGTGTAATTACATTACATGTAAAGTAGTCTATGAAGCTCAAATACACCAAAATAATTGTTTTCTTTTTATCAAAAACTAGATTTTTCCATTACATAGTTTTCAACTTTTACACAACATGTAATGATTAGATGCCCTATATCTAGTTCATAGATTCTTCCTAGTGAACAATATATGGACTTAATCTCATTACATGGTGTGTAATCGACCAGTAGATATGAAAAAACCTAGATTACGGTAGAAAACAACAAAAAATCATTATCATTCTCCAAACTCAGGGAGAACCCTAAAATATATTATAATATTATACTAGGACTCCATTAATTAAAGCAAATGTATATCCCAAAATAATTTTTCAATTTCCTTAGTAAATGCTCTCCATACTCAGTAGTTCCAAGGTGTACCCAAATAAATAGGAAAATGAATAAATAAAAGTAAAATAAAAAATAGTGGGTGATGGTATTCTGCAATAAATTTCATCATAATTGTGGAAAATAGAAATATTATAAGGGAAAGATGAAACACTCAGTAAGGTTAAATACAGGAATTAACAATATAAAATCATACATGATCATAAGATGATCATATGGGTATGATAACATAATCAAAGAAAAATTACATAACATAAGATATTCACAACCAAAAACCATATATCATATACTTGGAGTTATGAAATAAATATTTGGCATAATATAACACATGATTAATAAGAAAATCATCATCCATGATCAATAATATCATAATATAGTCATGAAAATATTAAATAAGAGTGTGGTATATGAGTTTAGAATGAACATAAACATAGAAAATAATTTCTCGTTTCAAAGATCACTACCAAAACCATCATTATATATTAGAAAAAGGTCGCATAGTGGATTTTTTTCACTCTCCAATCCATTTAAATATCAACTTAAAAAGTATTTAATTATATTGGGTTTACTCCTCATTCCCTCCAAACCGTAGATGACAAAGTCCCTTAGAAAAGTAGGTTAACTTCATATTTATTTTCATATTATCTCATGATATAAAAAACATTACCCAATGCATTATAAGAAAATATAATTCCTCTACCAACCATGATTTAATGAAAACTATTCATATGTGTTCTATAAAAACATTTATGCATTCATAATTCCATCATTTCTTACTTAAACCATTGAAAAGAAACAAGTTTCATGATGATTTCCAAAAAATATCATTTTAGAGAATCAAGATAAATAATGTGAATGGGATCATTAAAAATATTTTTATATTGAATTGGAATAAATATTAAAGTATGTTAAAACATATGATAAATTCCTTTAAAAAATAATTAGAAATATGTTTTGAAAAAAAAATAAGAAATATCTCTTTCTTCTGTTATCTTTAAAAATAAAAAAAATTAATAGAATTTTCTTTTAAAAACTATAGAAACTTGGAAGGGAATATTAATATGTAAAAATGATCATAATGGTTGAAAATTAAATTCAAGTGGAGAACATTATTTTCAAGCATTTTTAATGAAATTAAGAAGTAACCTTTATGGAAAATGGTGAAAAGGTTATATTTAGAAAATCTATAATGAAAATCAAAGATATTGGAAAAAGACCCTAAAATTTATTGAATTTTAGAGAATAAAATTATTGAATAAATATAAAAAATATAGGAAATAATGAAAAATAGTTGTGTAAATTAATTTAAAACCTTTTAAATCAATGATTAAAAATCAAACTTGATACACCTTTTAAATTGATAATCACAAAAAAATAAAAAACCAGATAAGGAAATTCAAACACAATGATTATAAATATATTCATTATATAATATTTCATAAATATATAATATATACTATATAAATGGAAATAGTCATAAAATATGAAACATGTATTAATCATGTGATTTTGAGGTGATAACCCTTAAGACTCTTATATTATTTGATTCAAAACTTCTTGAAATGGATAAATTGAAATAGAACTTTAAAAAAACATTTTTAAATAGTTAATCATGATATAATGTTCCAAGAGGGAGGGTATTCACCATATAAAATAAAATAGGTGCATACCATGAAATATGTCTCACAAAATCAAAATTTACGCAATGAAATCTCATGAATTTTATAACACTTTAATCAAAAATACATTAAAATAAAGAACATGATTTGTATTTTTAAACCCCAAGAACTATATAAAAAAATATATTATAATAAAACAATGTTTATTAAATCAAATTAATATTAAAACATTGTTCGTAAAATTAAATATATACCAAGGGATTGAAATCTAGACCATGAAACCCTTACCTCAGACTTCTTCTTGGCCGAACATAATCTAAAATCATGTATAATAAATTTTTATTTATTATAAATCTATATATAAACCTAATTTATATTTATATTACAATATTCCTTTAAATTTTAATTTATATTGATCAATTTTGTAATAATTCTTTGTTAAAATCAATATTTTTGTGTGGCTTTTTTATTTTTTTCCAAGCATGTTCTTATTCTTTAGTTTCATTCCTTGCACATTTTTCAAAGGTTAATCTTAAACATAATTTTCATGAATGTTTGTATTATTTTTTTGATATATTTTTAGATTCACATGGTCATATCATGGAAATTATTGAGATTGTTTTCAGGGAAATCCTAAAAATAACTTTTTAGAAAGTTCTATTATATAAAAATTAATGATTTTAATAGTAAATAAAAATATTTATATAACCATTAAATAATAATTAAAACACAAAATTAATTAATGAATTTTATATAATATTACCAATATCAACCATTCCTTAAAAATTCATGAAATAAACATTTTAACATCGTTCAAGTAGATGGTATAACTGATGCAAACAAGAGCGTGTTATAATGAATAAATGAGAAAGGACATGTTATTTTATAATGATAATATAAATTTTATAGAATATTAATTATTATTACAATAATAATGAAATTTATAAATCATATATTGAAGTAGGTAGATGAAAAAGATAAATAAAATAGAATGATAAGAATTTCTTACATACAAAGTCTCTCGATATGCTCATTTTAGGTTATTAAATTTTATGACAACCATTTATTATTAATATTACTTTGATAATGGAAAAAATATCTTTCCAAACCCCTAATAATTTAATATATAACATATTTATTTATTATATCAATTTTTATAACTATCAATGTATGACGATGAGGAAAAATGAAATATATTTTTCAAGGAGGTGGTAGTCCACACATAACACAGATTCTGTTTTCATTTTTCAATAGATAGAAGGTAAGTAGAAAATGGTTTTTCCTTCCAAATTATTTTTAGTAAAAGATGAATAATATGGGGGTGAATTAAGTATCTGAAATAAAAAAATTGTTTTTATATTATAAATTTAAATCCCCTCAATTTAAAATAATTTCCTCATTAATAAAAGTAGTAGGTTTATATAATTTGATATTTGAAATAAATTCGCAATGGCTCGATCAAAACCCATTTTAAATAAATATATTATTTTAATTTTGAAAATAATATACTCACATCAAAAACAGTATATATATTACTTTAAAATACTAACTATCAAAATATATTTTTCATTCATAGGTTTAAAACTATTATGAAAAAGTAAAAGGTTTTTGAGTAAATTTAAAAAAAACATTGAAAGAAAAATTAAAAAAATTGGTAAATTAAATAGGAGGCTAGATAAAATATAAATTTTTGTCTACTCTACTATACCATAAGACACTACCATGGATTTTTATTATAACTTAATATAAAATCCACAACCTGGATTGGGTTTTATAAACACTAATTTTCACATGATATCCAAAGATACAAATATCCTCTTACATGGTTATTAATGAGATAAAAATTGTAATTTAAAAAAAATTGAGTATCTGAGTACTCTACTTTATTGTATAGAATAATTTATAAGTAAATTTATAGAAAATAGAAGTAACACTCAATAAGTAAATGATAATAGAGAGAGTGAATAAATCATGGGATGTTCGATTCGGTCAAGTCTCTAATCAAATTTGATTGATCATCATGTTTTTCCTCCTTATATAATTATTAGGAAGGCTAAGGAATGAGATACATAGTTATTTTTTTCATTATATTATTTTTTCATTGTATTCTAGAAAATAAAGTATCATAGTATAGGAAAAATAAATCCTTGGATTAAGAGATGATTCACCACAACACCATGCATGAGTGAGTGCTCCTAATATTTGAGAGGATTCTTTTAAAATTAATCATTGAGGAAAAATAACTCTTAAAATAGTTGTTCTTAACCATCATTATAGGTCTCATTATATTCTAAATATAGTCATTAAATTTTTTTAACTTTAACTAAAATATATTTTTTACGCATAGTTAATGCTGACTAATCATATGGTATCTTAATAAAGTCTTATGGTTAATTGGAAAAATATAGACACTTGAATAATTTAGTCAAAATTTGGTTCTTTTTATATTAAATAAAATTTTATATTTTGGCCTCTTCACCCTTCAATGTGTGGTAACATGAATTCATGTGGCCTATTTAATGTTTAATTTATAGTTGTATGAAAATCAATGTGAAGTCAGTTGACAAGTACAATTGGTTGGAATTAATTATTAATACAACATCAACACTTTAAAATATTTCATATGACTCGCATAATTGGTTGAAATGATTCTTATAGTTGATCCACTTCATCATGTGGTTGATCAAAGCTAGAGAATTTTTTCATAGTCGCATCAATGTTCAAGTGGATGATCTGTCTATACATGCGGTTGATGGACATATGTAATTTCATCACTTCTATACTTAGAAAATTTTCAGAATTTATCAATAAAAACATACTATAAAAAGAAAGAAAAACTATAAAACACAATAAATGTGATTTTAGATCATTAAAATAAGTAATTTCATGACCAATCCAACAATATCCCCATTCGATTATAGAGTACCAAAAATAGGTGATACTTCTAATTCCCTTTCTATAGGATGGGTCCCTTATAAACTAAACTCAACCACTTCCTTACTAACATTATTTCCTTCAACTAAGGAAATAAAATATTCATAGTATTCCCCAACCTCTTAAGATTTAGAAATAATATCCTCAAATATATCAACCAAATAAGGCTCAATATCCTTACAAATAGAGATAACTCTTTATTCTTCATAAGTAAAAGTATTAGGAGGGTTAACAGGTTCATATAACACATTCTGTGATATTTTCCATGGAAGATATAATTGTATAAAAGTTTCTAAAAGCACATAATGTTTTGTACTTATTTCCTCCTCAAAATATAACATGGATTCATCATCTAAATCATTCATATTATCTTAATAATCACTTTCAAATCAAGAACTAGAATCAATTATCTTTTCTACAGAAACATACACATACACATCCCACTCCACTACTTCTTCTTCCATAAAAGAATAATAAGATATTTTATGAGTTTCCAAATCTCATCAGTTTTAAATATTATTCTATTAGGTTTATTAACTAGATTAAATCCATCATATACTTTGTCATCATCTTCATACCATGTTATATTCTAGGGTTTCTAGCTCAGTTTCATTATTTTACAAATAGATTGGTTAAAAAATGTCCCCAAGAAGTGGTAGACATATCCTCCCTTCAGTGAGAAATCCCACAAATTCCAATAGATTATAAATGATATTTTTATATGAAAATGAATTAAAAATGGAATAAGCCTTAATAAAATCATCTATATACCCCATGATATACCATGAACTGGTAATCTACACATATAGCTTCATCGGATATAGATAGGAGATAACTTTTTCCTTAAGACACTAAAATATTATACTCTAGGACAAAAATATATTGAATGAATTTAATAAAAAATCTTTCCTCACCATGAAGCTCAAAAATATTAGTTCTTTGAGGGTTTAAATCTCAAGTTTTCTCTTCTAGAGCTAATTGAATCTTTAAATGAGGATAATTAATTGGATAATAACTTTTAAAATCCAAATACTTTCTTTTGTGTATCATATGTTTAATATAGGATATAATATTTGATTAAAATTACAAATTATCCCTTTTTAATGTCATTCTAATAAAATCTATTTTCTCACAAACATAAAATTCCATATTTATAAAAAAAATCATTCATTATCCATGTATAAAATGACATGTTATTCTTATTGACCAAATCAATCTACCTCTAATGTTGTTTAAATTTACAAACTAGAGATATAATTTATCCCATCCACTCAAAATCTTCTTCCTTTTGGGGAATATACATTTGGTTTCAAAATGATATTTTAGAGGCACGACTATTGAACTAGAGCATGATTATTTCATTTATTTTAATATAATCGATATTCAAAAGAACTATTGTCTAATAAACACTTCATCCAAACCATTTTCACCAAGATCGGTGGGATTCAAAATATTTTGTAGTACAATCATTTTGGTTATGTAATAGAGAAAGATAGGTTCCATCCATATTCTAATTACAGGTATTAAAAAACATGTTGAGATTTTGAAATAGTAACTCCCAAAAAAAGTAAATAAAAAAAATAGGTGAAAAACACATAAATAAAAATAATTTATGTGTTGATCATGAGTCTGGAGCTATATTGATAGAGAATTTATTCATAAATTGTTGTATTTCTTACAGCTTCATGAGAAATCACTATAGCATGACCTATCATACTGACAAGTTCCATGAAAATGTGAAGTCATACAATAGCTTCAACTACTACATAATCAAACCTGCAATGAAGCTTGATGCATGAGAACTTAAAGTCACTTAGGACCATTAAAAATTATCTATCATGATTTTATATATTTAATATAAATATCTATAAAAAATTAAGAAATATATAATATAATACAAGAATTATTATAAACATCATTATAAACACATTGTATCAATTCTTTACAAATATTAAGGAAATAAATTTTTCAATCAATAGATTATTAAGAGTAATTAATCATTCCTAATTTATATATAAAATAATTCAATATCTCTAGATTCAAATTCTTTGTAAGGATGTCAATAATCATATTTTTAGTGCCAAGGAATTCAAGAGTGATATTAAATTTTTGAAAATGATCTCTCAAAAAGTAATTTCATAAAATAATATGTTTAGTCCTAGAATGTGATATGATATTCATGGAAATATTGATAAAACTTCTATTATCACAATATATAAGGAAATTTCTAAATAGATATCCATTGTCTAGTAATATGGGTTTTATCCAAAAAATTAACACACAATAGCTTCTAACAACTATTTATTCAACATCTATAGTAGACAGTTAAACTTAATTATATTTTTTACTACACAAAGACCCTAAATAATTTCCCAAAAATTTACAAGTACCAGATATTATTTTTATATCTATGTTAAAACCACTAAATTCAACACCGGAATAACTGAACAATTAAAATACACATCTTACCGAATAAAACAAATCAAAATTCATTGTATTGTAGAGGTATTTCATAATTACTTTGACATCATTTTAATGTTATTATATTGGTTTTGATTGAAAATGTTCCTAAATATAAATAGTAAACATTATATTAAGTTGGTTGGATGTTTTTTGTAGAAAAATCACAATCATACCTCTACAGATAGTTTAGACCAAAATTTTACTAGTTTCATCCAAATCTAGTAAAAAACAATTACTCATTGAAGTATCAATTACTTTAATTCAATCAAAGAAAAAACATTTCATAAGATAATATATATATTTAATTTTATTAAAAAAAACATCTCTATTCTGAAAAATATGAAATCCAAGGAATAATTTTAACAGAACAATTTAACTCATTTAAAATTAATTTTTCAATAATTTATAAAATTCATTACACAAAGAATTTTTGTGGGAACCAAAAATAATTGTATTAAAATATAATTGATAAACAAAAAAAATATTTTTTTAATTTATCTTAATAAATAGTGTACAGGCACCAATACATTTTGAAAATCCATTTGAAATCAAGAAAGAGTTAATCTTATTGTGTCAATCTCTAGGGGAATGTTTTAAACTCTAATGGGTATTTAAAATTTGAAAACATGATTTGGTAAATGAGGGTTTGAAAACATCAAGGGTTTTTTTACAAGATCAACCTCAATAATATAACCATTATTTAAATCACTCTTTATATTCCTTTGATATAGTTTGAAATTATGTTTTTCTACATAAGAAAACTGTTTTATAATGGCTTCAAGTCTAGTTACTTATAAAAATTATTCATCATAATCGATACCTTTTTATTAATTCTAACATTGTGAAACCAATCTGGAATTGTTTCTCATTAGAGTGTGTGATTCATAAACCTTCTCTCTATATACCCATTTATTTTTAATATTATGATATTCTTTAAGACATTCAACTAATTTTAAGGATTTATTTCTTTTAAACCGATTCAATTATTCTTATATAGGTATCACAAAATTTTATTCACTAATTTATTTATTAATTTTATTATTTTCAAACTGATTTATGAAGGATTGATGTTCAAATTAGTTTCTAATTTAATTTTGGGCATGATTAATTTTTCAAGATCACCAACTACAATATATATTGAGCGATAACCATGTGTGCAAATGGTTCTAGGAATCGGCGTACATGGTTCTTCCAAGACATATTCAATGAAATGTTTGTTAAGAAGTTCATTTCTATGATATTTATCATGGTAATTAGATATAAGGTGATAGTATTTTGGGGAATTACTGGTATTTATAGTAGAAATATAATCCTCATGGTTTTTTATAAAAAGTTTTGATTCATTTGGATCTATATTATCATATATATCATGTTCATATTTTTCCATAACTTTTGACTTTTTGTTAATAAATCTATATTTTTTACTAGTTGTTTATTAACATAATAATATTTCTTTATAAAACATTGGTTAATTTTATTCAAAATTGCATTTATTATTTATAATAAAAACTTTACATCCAAAAACTTTAAAGAAATTTACCTTTGTTTTTTTACCATTCCATAATTCATAAGGATTTATATTAAAGATAATTCATATCAAAACCTTATAAATTATATAGAATTTTTTAGTCACTGATTCAACCTAAAGATAGATTGGTATTTCACATTAACTAAGAATAGTCTGGATTTTTTAAAAGAGTTTTATTTCTCCTTTATACAAACCCAATTGGTTGAGGTGTTTGAGGTGTAGATAATTTGTGATTATAATCAGGTTGTGAATATAAAAATCCAATATATTTATTCTTAAATTTATTTCTAAGATACCATATTATGGATTTTATGGTATATCCACAATGGTTTAATAGAGATTTTCATATTTAGAAAAATTTGAAGGGGATTCACTTTTATGAGTTAGAAAAAATTCTCATCTGTATGTTGTTTAATCATCAACAATCACAAAAGAATAATGTTTTCCACAAAGAGTTGAAAATATTTAAGGTCTAAATAAATTCATTTAGAGTAATTCTTATTATTGAGAGGATGAAACCTATATTTTTAGGTTGGAAGGAAATTTTTTGTTTCTATCCCTAATGATAGGTATTGAAAAATTTATATTTTAGGAATTATATTTTAGGTATATACTTAAATAATCGTTTTAAATTTAGACTCCTAAGTGATTATATATTACTATGTCCTAGTATCCTATTCAAAAACTAATAATCTTCATTAAAGTCATTTAATCATTAAACATTTTGAGAAAAAAATTATAAATTAACAACATATTAATTATCATTACATAAAGTAGCAAACACTAAATAATGATTGTAATAGATTTTTTCACAAGAATAACATTCAAATTTAAAACTAAAACAATCATCACACAATAGATATATACTAATAATTTTATATTTTAAACCATAAAAAAATAAAACATTTTAAATTAATATTGTTTATGGGTTACCAATTTGTCCAATACCAATTTTTGTCCTTTTTCATTATTTAAAAACTTAAATATCAACCTCCTAATTCTCTAGATTATTTATTATTCTATATATATATATATAACATCTAGTATCCAAAAATAACACATATTTTTATTAGATTTCTGTAAGAGATTTACCTAAAAAAAATTAAAAAAAAATTATTTTGATACACATATATTTTATTGTGTCTACAAAGGTTAACAATTAAGGATTTAGGAATCCACATTTATCTAATAGAATTTTTAACAATATAATTAAAAAATTCAGACCAAAAAAAATACTTCCTATGTCAAAAATAATTAATTTCATTTTCATAACTATAAGTCACTTTAGTCTTACAAATTATGGTTTTATTCTTTGAACAAGGAAAAAATAGTTCTTATACAGATTCCTTTACTATTCAGGTTCCTACCAAATTATAGTATAGTGTTTGGGTGGTTTATGACTTACCAATATCATATTCAAAGTAATATTCTCATTTATAAATTTTTCTAAATATTTTATCAGTATCCCATTTTCCAATTTAATATCTCTATTTTCTTTTAATATGTTGGAATTCTTCTATTTTTCATCAGAAAGGTCATTTTTAGTATCAGAAGATAAAGAATAAAACTTTTATAAATTATTATATAAATGTTTATATTTATTATGGTGTATTACAATATAGAAGATTATTTGAATAGTTCTTCCTTATTCATTCTCGTCTCATCTACAAAAATATTATTAGAAAGGCTATAAATAATAGTAGTATTATGTACCTTAGGTGTAGTGGACATAAAGCATAATTTTTATTTTTCATGTACATAATTTCTATCTGAATTAGAATCATTCACACTATTCTCAAAATCAATCTAGGTTTCATTCATTCATTTATTTGGTTTTTTCTCTCTGTCGTCATACTTCTTCTTATACTTTAGCTTACGAAAATTGGCTATAATATGTCCTTTTATTTTACATTCATAACATGTAATTTGACTATAGTAGTCATAATTTTTCCAATAATTATGATAATATATCATTTTATCATATTTTCCATTTTAATTATAGTTTCAGATAAACTTACTTTTTTTAAAATTTCTTGAATCTTCTGGATATAGGTTCCACCTCCTCGCCACATTAAGAATTAAGTCCATTTACACTTGGGTTATTTTATTTGATAACTAATTTTGATTTTTCCTTATAAGTATTATAGATAAGAATATTATTATTATGTTTAACATGTTTATTTGCATCTTTTTAATTATTCTACATACATCATTGGTTTCCCAATCATTCCTTTGAATAATATCTTAAAAATGTCACATGATTCTATAATAGATATAATAGTGTATCTTGTCCAATCAAGTAAACATCTCAGTAATCCAAAAACATGTTTTTTATAAACTATAGGCCTTCCAAGATTCATCATAGTGTTTATTATCTCATTATATCTAGAATACATTTCAGAAATCATCTCTTTATGATTCATTTTGAACAAATCATACTTCATGGTATATGTATTCAATATAATTTGTTTAAAATTATATGTTCCTTCATTAGAATCTACTAATGTGTCCCAAATTTTATAAGCAGTAGTAGAAGTAGATAATCCATTAAACTCATCTTCTTCTAAATCAAAATATGACATATTCATTCATTTTAAACTACAAATATAATTAGGTTTATATGGATCATCCCATTTCTTTCCCATTGTATTGGGTTTTTATATTTATCCTCTATAATTCCCTATATATAATGTCCCATACTTTCTAGATAGATTATAATTTTAATTTTCCATTGATAATTATTAGTTCCACTTAAAAATGTAGGTTGAGTAGTATCATAACCTCCAATGGCCTGAATGACTTCATTTTTTATTGATTTTTGATAATCCACCTTTTTAAGGGGTGAGGTGGAACCCTTACAAGGCCTGTAGGCATAAGTATTACATGTACCATAGTCCTTAGAGGAATTCATTTCCCATAGGCTTTAAACATTACATACAACTCAGACTAACTACTTGAAACTGCTCCTCCCCAGTATCTTCATTGTGAAATCAGCTCTCCACCTTCACATGGTTGTTCGGCTAGGCTTTCTTGTGCATGCACAGGCTTGTCCCAGTGGCAGGTGTCATACCCTATCATTCTTTCAATTCATTTAGATTCTGCTATGGTGAAATCTCTTTACTCATTCTCTTTCTAAAGCTTGTTCATTGTAGGTTGTCTATTTTTTATCTGCACTTAAGGTGGCCTGAAGGCCTTGAGGTGGCCCGAAGACCTTACTGACCTGAAGGCCTGGGTGGCCCAAAGTCCTTAAAGGACTCGGGGACCAAATCAGTGGCCCGAAGTCCCAAATGGGGGAATATTCCTGGCTACTACAGTGTCAAACAGTGCTTGCTACAGTTCCCGCTACAATACCTGCTACATTACTGCACAGTTTCTACTACAGTACCTGCTACATTACTGCTACAGTACCCAGAAAATTATCCTCCACCTTGATTTGATCCTGGGACGCCTGGATACACTTAAGGAGTCCTCACCAACTGGGATAAGGCTCATGTGCTTGAACAGTAGCATAATATTCAGATATTTCATCCATAATAACTGGGGAATTAATAACTAGAATTTAAAGATCTTTCCCTCAGGACTAGACCAACATAAAAAAATTGATTTAATATTATAAAATAGAAATCATAAAATAATATATTTTCCTGATAAAGAATTTTGGTCCCAAAATAATGATAACTTGGGGGAGTGAAATGAGTTTCCAATAAAAAAAATTATGTTTTCTAAATTATAAATTTAAATCCCCTAAATTTAAGATGCTTTAAAATTATTAAAATTTGTAGGTATATTTAATTTGATGTTTGATAATACTTTTTTAAAATATTTGATCAAATCTTAGATAAAATAACTAAAATTATGTAATATTTGAAAATAATATACACATTTTAAACATATCATATATAACACTTGAAAATAATAACCGTTAAAGTAAATTTCTTATCCATAGTTTAATAACACTTATTAAAAATAAGATAGTTTTTAAGTAAATTTCAAACAAGCAGTGAAAAAAATTAAACATACCATGTAATTAAAAAATATGTTAGCTCTAAGGTGGATCTTATTCCTCCCAAATTGAATGTAATCCACAACCGGGAACATATATTAGAATATAATAAATATATGAAAACCTATTTTGTGTTTTACAAACACAATTACTCCCAAATCATTCTATGATACACCTAGACTCTTCTACAGTTATTTAAAGGATGAACAATATAAATAAATTAATAGAGTATAAGAGTAATCCTAGTTAAAGTATAAGATTAGTGCTACATAATTATATAAAAACATAATAAAAACTCAATATGTAAATGAAAATATAGATAAAATTGAAATTGTGTGGTGTTTGATGAAACTTAGTCACTAATTATATTTCATTAATCAGTAAGGTTCCCCTCTTAATATTATTATCTGGTGGTATTGGGAATAAGAGTTGTAGTTAGTTTAAATTTTTACTTAGTTTTGAAAATATCACCTAGAAAATAGAGTATAGTATTTTAAGTGGCTGAAATGTTATGATCAATAGAATCCCCACAACAATATTATACATGAGTGAGTCTCCCTTTTATTTTAAATGGATTCTTCTAAAAGTATATATTATGGAAAAATAATTCTTGAATTTAAAAGTTATAACCACTTTATCATGTCCCTTTAAATTCAAAAATAGGTCCTTAATTTCTTTAACTTTATCCATGGTAGAATTTTCACTAACAGTTGATGTTATCTTGAAATAGCTCATCCTAGTTATGTAGTCGATTGGATAGACATGGTAACATCAACCATGTGGGTTATGTATTAATTTTCATGATTTTGAAAAAAAAAAATCTTGTGATTGATTCATCCTTCAATGTAAATATTATTAAATTCATATGACCACATGAATTTTCAATGTGTGATCATTTGAAAGATCATCACACAGTCATTTTATAGGAACTATTTATAACATATCATACTTTAATCAACCCAACATTATGATTTTAATAGAAGGGATTGAATTTTTCATAATATATCATGATTATTTAGCATTATAGTTTAATATTATTAATAAAAAATATTATATATCAAACCCATACAATAAACAGTGGACACTTCTACTCAATTTCCATTTTTTCAAAAAATATCGAAATTTAAAATTTAATCTCCCATTTTATTCAAAACTCGTTCTATTATTTTTATATGAATCCTCATGGTAGAATATAGGACTTTATATAGTTTCATACTTTTATATAATCCCTATGAAAAATTATTACACAATTTGGGATGTGAAAAAAAACTTATTAAGGGATACAGAATGAAATAATCATGATGGTCTATATAAAAAATTAGGAAATACCAATGAAAATATTCCTTTTATAGATTTAATATTTATTAAAAAATAATACTTTAATTACTCAATATATCAGAAACAATTCCAAAAAAAATTCATAAAACATCTCATAATAAATCTTAAAGGAAAAAAATCATAGTCATTATGGTTTCTCATAAAACATGAATACACTTATAAACACTTTTTTGTAAAACATATTAAACACCCTTAAAATCCACATAATATTTCCTTAAATCATAAATATATTATCTTACCTTATGAAATAAAAATAATTCAATGGAAAATAATTTTAAATCATATATGATTCGTGTAGATAACTAGGTAAACAATATTATTATCACTCATACAATAACTCATAAAAATGGGATAACATACATAGTTAATTGCAACATATATTTCTCAGAGAACAAAATCATTAACAAATGAATTGAAGAGATATATTAGGATAACCTATAATCAAAAGATAATTTCAAGGACTATAAATATATAAATCACATTAAACCTTCCACTTATATGATAAATTCTTCAAAATTATTCCATTTAACACGTATATAGAATCACTTTTTGGCATTATGTACAAATAAGGATAAAAATACTTTATTCATTTGAAAACCCTTAAAATATAATATTCACATAATAACAAGATATACAATATTATTTTAAAATAACTAAAAATTTTATAGAAATCATCTTAAAGAATAAAGGTCATGATGGTGGGAAATTCTACTCATGTCGTATATATAAAAAAAGATTTCATTTACACAATTGTAAAAATGTCAAAAATAACCTGTTTTGAAAACATAAAAAGAATAATTTTAAAAACATGGTGAATAAATAAAAACATGATTTAAAATTAATTTGAACGTACATTATTGTATATTAATAACATTCCAATTTTTTTAAAGAACATGTATACGAAGGAAAAAATGGATTCAAAATTTTAAAACTTTTAAAATAATGTTTTAACAAAAAATACCTTACCTTGAGTAAGACTCACCACGTATATACTTTAAATCCTCTATAATAAAATTATATCAATTATTTACTTAATTAATAACCTTTTTAATTTTCATTACCCTATCATTACACATTTTATTTCATTTTTTACCATTCTATATATATTTACTAAGTCATTTATTAGATTTTGGATGTTTTGAGAATGTCTATTTCATAATCACAAAACAACATCAGTAGGTTGACTATAGTAAAAATGGTTATTTTTTACATCATAAAAATAAAAATAATAAAAATAACATAATTATTATTTTTAATATACAATTTTATAATCATACATGAAAGGTGGACATGAAAAATGAATCATGTTGTTTCATGGAGGTGGTAGTCCACACGTACACATGAGCAAAGTAATAATTTTCCAATGAATGAAAGGTTAAGAAGGTAAGTATTATATTATTCTTAAACAATAATAATTATTTCATGATTCTCATATAAATTCATTAAATCTATCATAATAACCATCCATGTGAGGCAGTGATAGAAAATGAAACATGTCGCTTCGTGGAGGTGGGTGTTCATACATACGCACGAGAAATGTTTTCATTTCCCATAAGAAGGAAAAGGAGTAGAAAATTTTGTAACATAACAATATTAACATTTAATTATATTTTTATAATTATGTTTTTATATCTTTATTTTTATGATAGTTATTAAGAATGTATAAGAAGAAATAAACAGTAAAGAACTCAATTAAGAGTTATACCTCTTCTTGGGAGAACCACCATTCACATACACCTTATGACATATAGGTTGGTATTTCTGAGAGAAAAAAACTATATAAAAATGGGAGGATGTTTTTGGAGGTATTTAGGAATATATTTTTCAATCTAATGATCAAAAGTTGTGTTGATAAGTGAGGAGAATATGTGGCCTCTTATAAGTGATGGGAGTGGAACTCTTGTAAATATCATTGAATTTTAGAAATTATAAATGTCTTACTCAAGGTAAAGTGGAATTAATTAAATAAAATTTAATTTACATTTATAAGGTCAAAAAAATCTCATAAATAATATTTAAGATGTTTTTTTGACAATATCACTTAAATTTTCCCATAAATCACTTGTTTATCCTTTATTGTGGTAACTAATTTTGATCAGTATAACTATTCATTATGACCAAAAATAAAATTGACCTAATTACTAAATTTTACCCAATTATTCCAAATATGAAATATTTTTTTAAATATGAAATTTATTTAAGTGAAATAATTTAATTATAATATAAGAACAAAAAACTCAATGAAAAACTTCTATTAATGTGTTTTTAAGCCTAAAAATGAATTTATATGAAAATAGAGTAAAACAATTATTTAAGTAAAATTAATTGTATTGTTTTTAGTAAAATTGTACTGATGTTATATTAAAAACAATCTAAAATATAATGGGTATTTTAAATACTTCAAAATAAATAATATTTTTTATAAAAATCGGTATATTCATTATTCACCCAAAAATAAATATTTTCAGAAAAATCCAAAAAATACAACCCAGCAGATATTTGATATTATAATAAAATAATTAGTTATATTTTATAAAATTATATTTATAAAATTTATAAATTTAACTTTTAAATAAAACCATATATTATAGGGAAAACACTTTACATAGAATAAAACTTTTCCATTTTTTATTTGAAAAAATAAATAAAATTATTTTAATGAATGTTAATCCAAAAAATATAATCATGAATATTAATAATACATTAAATTTATTTATTATTAACATTAAATAGTTTTTCAAATTATTCCCCCCTTTAATGAAATTGTGTCCTCGCAATGTTTTTCAATACTTAAATAGGTGGGGATATTTTTTCATCGTAACCTTTTATGGTTCTCGTGTTACTTCCTCAATAATGTGGTTCCTACAAAAAAACATTAACTAGGTGAGTTACCTTATTCCTGAACACTAACTATATATGATCTAGAATACTCATAGAATTTTCCTCAAAGTAAATTTTATCTTTTAATTTAATTACTTTAGTTGTTAAAACATGAGTTGTATCAGGTACAAATTTCCTTAACAATGAAAAATGAAACACAACTTTATAAGAGATAATCTTGGATGTAAGAAAAATCAATAAGAATATAATTAAAAATTCTCTAGATTTTCATTTAAAATAATAAATTGTGGGATTGAATTTTTTAATAAAATTTATAACACCATTGCATGGAGATATTTTAAGACAAACATAATCTCCAACCTAAAAAATAATATCTTTAATTTTTTTATTGAAATAATGTTTCAGCCTACTCTGACCTGCCTTCATATGGTGATAAATCATATTTACCTTATAAAATAACTCCTATACACATTCTTGTCCCAATTAAATTATTTCACTTAATGGTTTCCTATTATGTTGGTGTTTTTCACTGATTTCTATATAAAGTCTCAAATGGATCCATTTTTATATTATAATTAATGATTCTATAATAAGAAAATTATAAAAATAAAATATGTAGATACCAACATCCTTAATAATTTAATGAGGAATATTAAATCATATCCACAAGATCCAGGATCATTCACTTAGAATGTCTATCTAATTGACGATGAAAAGGTGTACTAAAATCTAATTCAATACACAATGAATTTTAATATCCATTCAAAATGTAGTGGTAAATCTAGAATAATGATCAGATAAAATATATAGAGTGACTACATATGATATTACTATATATTTATGGGATATTCAATAAATCTAATCCAAATAAATTCTTTCTTGAATAGGAAGAAAAGATTCATATTTATATAATTAATCAACAATAACCCAAAACACATTATTACCTTGAGATATCTTTTGTAATCCCACCATTAAATCTATGGGTATATTTTATCATTTCCTTTTAGGTGATAGAAAAGGCTGCAGAATCCCATTTGATACACTTAACTTAGCTTTAACCTATTGAAAAGTTAAATATTTCATGGTAAATTCTGTAATATCTTTCTTCATTTTATCTCACCAATAATATTCTCAAAGATCCTTATACATATTAGTGTTGCTGATATGAAAAAAAGGGAGCTATGCGATTCAATCAATAATTCATTCCTAAAATATAGATCACATGGAACACAAAAACCATTTCCAAATATTATAACACATTCTTTGTAAAAAGTAAAAAAAATTAATCTTATCATTATTAAAAAACTATAATTTTTTTAAAAAACCAAAAATCTTATTTTTGGGTATTCTTAATTAAATATGACAAATATGACTATACTGACACTTGAACCAAATGATATGGAGATCCTACATACACAATTTTTAGGATAAAATTCATTAAATCATTAACCAAAGAATCCTATTCCAAAAAAATCATATGTAATGATGAATTATCCTTTCATATTATGGAATCAACTAACTTGTTTTCATTGTCTAGATGAAAGTGAATCATACAATCACAATCCTTTATTAGTTCCAACCAACTTCACTTCTAAATGTCTAACTCTTTTTAACTGAATATATGATTTAATATTTTATGGTCAATATATATTTCTCTTTTTACACCATATAAACATGTCTATATATTTTTAATGTAAAGAATATTGTAGCTAGTTCAAGGAAATTCATAAAGAAATTTTTCTAATAGATATTTTATTTTCATGAATAATTTACATGATCATACTAAACCAAGATAAAACTAAGTCCATTCAATGAATCATAACTATAAATAAAAATCCCACTATTTTTTTATGGAAATTCTATCAATAGAGAATTAACTAATATTGTTTTAAACTCCAAAAATATTCATCATATTAAATTTTCTAGATTAAATTAACTTTTTTTCATGAATACATAATTAGTGGGCTTGATAAACAATTAATTTTATCAATAAACCATTTTTATTAACCAACTAATCCAAGTAAAATTTTAATCTCCATATCATTTTTTATTCATTTACACTCTTTCACCACATTAGTTTTAATAAGATCAACAATTATTCCATCTTTATAAATAATTCTCCTAATAAAAGAAATATTTTGAAACTAAAACTCAAATATTTCAAATTTCCCCTACTGCTTCATTTCTTTTAAAGTATCAAAATAATCCTTATATATTTAACATTTTTTTTAATACCTTTTAGGCTAAACCAAAATGAAATTAATAAGAACATACAAAACGTTATTTTAGTACTCATGAAAAAATACATTAATATGATCCAAGAATGCATTTGGTGTATTATGCAACATGAAATGTATAACCACAATCTCATAATTCACATACCTAGTATAAAACATTGTCTTCATAATTTCTTCTCCATTTACATTAAGTTGATGATATCTAAAACTGAGATCAATCTTTGAAAAATACCAAAATACAATGCTTCGTGAAGCTGATAAAATAATTATTCTAAATGAAAAAATAATAATTTTTCTTAATAATAATGTTAATTAGTTCTCTATAGTCAATTAAAATCCTCATATAAATATCTTTGTTTTTATCCATAAAAATAGGATCACCCCAAGGTGAAGTGCTAGGAAAAATAATAAACTTGTTAAGAAAACTATTTAACTATTTTTTTAATTTGAATAACATTAACAAATCCATTTGATAAGGGGTTTCTAAAATTATCTTGGATTCTAGAACTAAATAAATAGTGAATTCAACAACCT
This sequence comes from Viscum album, assembly GCA_963277665.1. Taxonomy (NCBI): domain Eukaryota; kingdom Viridiplantae; phylum Streptophyta; class Magnoliopsida; order Santalales; family Viscaceae; genus Viscum; species Viscum album. Next base: position 388,867,157 of record OY728153.1, on the reverse strand, counting down.
AATTAGGAATAAAAAATATAATTTCAAAAAAATGCATCAATATATTAAATTATTACCAGAACATAACTAATATGAACAAGATGACTCTTTTCAAAATTATGATCAAGATAACTTTGACTTATATGTTTATTCATTTTCTTAACTTATTGATATATAATCATATATATAAACTCATTCTTATATTTAAATTCAAAAAAACTCCAAAAATTAAATACGAAATACTTATATTTGTAGTCTATCTTATAATGATAAATTTAAATCCAATACATATCCAGAATTAAATCAAACACAAAAATGGAAAAAACAATATTTTTAAGAAAAACCATTCCATATATAATAATTTGGGTGTTCTTAGAAATATTTTTTTATTTAATAATTTGACATGGAGATCTTAAAAAAATATTTCTCTATTTTATGATGCAATATTTCTATTTTACTAGTAAATGTTTCCAAAATAAGAGAATTTGTAGACCCTAGAATAATCACAACATTGTTATAATATATATAATCACATAATGTAATTGTTAACATTTAATTTTATGGACCTGTATTTCATAAGGTCGTCTTGAATGAATTGTATACACCCTTCTATTAATAAACTTGATAGTTCCCATCATTCATTATTTTCTTTTAACACACCTCAATATAATTACCCATCTTATTTCATTTAATGCATCTCACTATCTTTTTATAATAATTGGGATGACCATTACCATGATTATTTTATTTTCAATCAAAATCCAAATTTACTAATATACCATGTCAATAACACTTTCCAAATTTCATAATATACTCCACAAGATTATTCTTTCCACACTTATCACAAATTGAAAATTTAGATCTTTTGACATTATATTTCTTCAATGGATGCTTACCCATTTCTTTCCACCTAGAATTATTTTTATCTTTATTGTTATAAAAGTCAAAAAACTCCATAATAACCATATCATCACCCCATAAAAATTTATCATAGATTTTAATTTCACTATAGGCCAACAATCTCTACAAACATGGATTAAATATTGTGTAAAACATTTCAATTTTATTATCATGATCTAAAACAAGTTAGTACAAACTAAACAAATATAGTTAATTTAGCTTCATAGGTGGAAACATACTCCTCCTTTTTCTTATTTTATAAAAAATTATTTTCCATAAGAATTCAAAGGACATTAGGAAAGTATTTCTCAAGAAAAATATCATTATAGTGTTAATCTCATTTTACCCTTAGCCTTTTTAAACAATTTCCATCACTAATCAACTTCAATTTTGAAAGGAAAAATGAAAAAATTACCTTTATTGTTTAGAACAATCAAAAACATTGAAAACCCTATCCATACCATCAATCCAGCATTAGTCTTCCACTAGATATGAAGTTACAAAATACGTATAAGTGTGTTGTTTCACAAAATTATTAAATATATACATGTTCCTCTATGGAGAGTATCATCGCTCTCTAATATGGTTACCACCATTAATATCCTCCATCAATGATTTAACATAACTATAAAAATATCAATTCCAATTCAAACCATTATAGTTTTCTTTTTTAGAGATATAACATCCCCTTAATTCCCTTCCACTTCATTCACCCTATTTCCTCTATAAAAAATAAAAACAAAACAAAACTATTAGATAAAGAAATATGGAAATCCATAAGGGCTTCTCAATATAATAAAATACATATATTATGATACCTTAAATGCTTTTTTATAATATCATAACCTCTAAAGTTATTTAAACCTTGATCTAATAAAAACTATAACAATATATACCTTAATCATCCCATAATTATGATTTTAATAGAAAGGATTTAATTTTCATACATTCCCATGATCATTTATGTTCAATGTTTTATATAATTTTAAAAAAAATCATATGTCAAATCCTTATAATCAAATCTATTAACATCAACTAAATGTTTATTTTCTCAAAAAAACATAATTTTTAAATGTAAACATTTGTTTTATTCGATACTCATTCAGTTTTTAAATGATAAATCCCAATATTAGAAAGATAGCCCTTTATATATTTTCCTATTCATCCTTAATCACCCTGAAAATCCTTTCAAAATACAGGATGATAAAAATAAATCTTATTAAGGGATATAGAAATAATGAAATCAGTTAGTACCTTTTGAAAATCATGAAATCCCAGAGATAAACTAAAATATTATATAATTTAACTTTACCAAAAAATAGTCATTTAATTAATCAAGAGATAAAATTCAATTACTAAATATTTTCACTAAACACATTATCAGAATTATTAAAGGAAAAATCGTAATCATAAGGGTTTCTTCTAAAACATGACCACTCATTAAAACATTTTTTTAAAACATACTTTTCACCCTTAAAAGGTGAATAAAAATTCTTTTAAACATAATCATGTTATATTACCATATAAAATAAATAAAATTACCTGAAAATCATTTTAAAGTATAAAAAATTCATTTACATACTTTTTTACATCATCCTTATATTACTCTTACAATCACTCTTAAAAATAGTTTAACTTACTCGATTAATTCCAAGATATACTAGACACATACCACAATAGTTATCCAGTTGATTAGAGACCTATAAAAATATACCCTATCATAATAAACAATGTAAAATGACTATAAAATACACAAAACACATAACATATTTCATTTCAATTATAAAATATCATGAATTATCCAGTTTATCACATATATATGGAATCACTTTCAAGCTTCATATAAAAATAATGATAAAAAAACTTTTTTCCATTGAAAAATATTGAAATGAAAATTTAATAGAATAATTTGAAATTAAAAAATAATTAAAAACCAAGAAAACTTATAGAGGGATATTTTTAAGGAATTAAAATCATTAAAATAGAAAATTTGACCCAATCCATATTCATTAAAAAATATTCTTTCCATACTTTTACGAAAATGTCAAAAATATCCCATTTGAAAAATGTTCAAAAAATTATTTTAAAACCTTATAACAAAATTAAAACATGGTTTAAAATTAGTTTTAAAATAAACTTAAATATACTAATAATATACTTAGAACATTTTAAAGAAAAATTATATATAGGGGAAAGAGAATCAAATTTAAAAACTATTAAGATATGGTTTTGAAGAAAAATCCCTTACCTCAGCTATGACATGCCACATACTTACTTTATGTAATATATAATAAATTTTAAATCAATTATTTAATCTCTTATGAACCTTTTTCATGTGTATTACTTTATTATTATCCATTTTTCATTTATTAACACTTGTTATATTGAAAAAAATTGGTGATGTTAATCTAAATGTTTTTTGGACATTCGGTTCATAATAATAAATAATAATCAGTAGGATGACCATGATAAAAATATTTCATTATAAAATTATTTATTGAATATTAATAATTAAATAATTATCATGTTTATAAATTAAATAAAAAATTAAAACCACCCATGAATGGTGGATATGAAAAACAAATCACATTACATCATGAAGGATGTATCCCAAAATCACACACGAGAGACATAATAATTTTCAAATGGATGGAAAGTTAAGTAATGTAATAACTCTATATAATTATAATTATTCCATGAATATGATATATATTAATTAAATCCATCATAATAACCATCCATCTGAAGTGGTGATGAAAAATGGAACAAATCGATTTGTTAAGGTGGTAGTCACACACATGCAATGTTTTTATCTCCCATAGTATAGAAAATTAGTTGAAAAGGGATGTACCATAATAATATAAAAAATTAATTTTATCAAATATACTGATTTTATTTTATTATTATGGTTATGATAGGGATTAATGAGGTATAATAGGAAATAAACATGAATGTACTCAATTAAGTGTTATACCTCCTATTTGGAAATCCTCCTTTAGATTACACATTAAGAATTATAGTTTGGTATTTCAGTGATAATTGAACCTTTATATAGTAGGAATTATTTTTTATAATATAATTTTATATATCCTGGTCAACCTGAAATGATAAAGTGGTGTTGAGAATTAAGGAGAGGAGTTTCTTTTTTTTATGTTTGGGGAGTGACACTCATGTAAATATCCTTAACATTTAAATATTATCAATGTCTCACTCATTGTAACATGGAACTAAATAAATAAAATTTATAATATAACATGATAAGGGTCTATTTAATCTCATCCAATAATAATTAATATAATATTTTATAACATTATCACTTAGTTTTTACCTAAATTAACTCATTTTACTCTTTATAGTGGTAACTAATGTTTACTATGGTAAATATTCATTATGAAAAAAATATTGTAAAAATTAATAAATTTGAAACACATTATTGAAAATATTAAATTAATTTTCCAAGAAAAAATTTTTAGAAGTGGAAAAACTAAATTTCATTATTAGAATGGAAAACACAACAAAAAATATATTTTTTTTAAAAAAAATTGTTTTAAGACAAAAATATAATTTGTACAAAAATAATGTATAATGTTGATTATTATGAAATAAATTTTAATATTTATAGTTCAATGGGAATAATTTAACTTTAAAACTAAAATAAATTATAATTATAATTTTGAAATAATTGAAATGAAATGTTAGTTTTTATAAAAAAAATCATTTTTCACTATTGACCCAAAAATCATTCATTTTAGAAAAATAGAAAAAAAATCACATTAATATATATTTTATATATTGGTATCAAAAATGATGTATATTTTATAAAATGTAATTTATAAAATTTATAAATTTAACTTATAAATAAAACCATATAATACATGGTAATGACTTTAGTCAGGATAAAACTATATATTTTTTGATTTTATAAATAATATAAAATTATTATAATGATTTTGAAAACCTAAAATATAATAATGCATATTAATAATATATTTTTTATTAATTATTAACATTACCTTTGTTATAAGATAGTTGTTTGAATTTTCTTATTATGGTTACTTCAACACTTTGAAATATTTCAGCAGACTAACACGGTTGGTTTAAATGCATATTGTAGTTGATCAAATTCATTATGTGGTTTATCTGATAATTAGAAAAATACATTAACTGTATATTTAATTGTCATTTTTTCAATAAGTTTGAACTTGTATTCAATTTCCATATATCATGTTGTCATTTCTATACTTAGAAAATTTTTAAATAATTCCCACTAAAATAATTTACTATCAAAAAATATTTAATTAATTGGTGGCATAAGAAACATGATTTGGGATTATTAAAATAAATAATTTCATGACTAATCAAATTATAATAACATTTAAATATCATAATAACATTTAAATATCATAATAACATTTAAATAATTATTTTAGGATGTTTATAATATCTTTTAAGGAGTTTATTAAAAGAAAGTAATAGGAAAGAACTCAATTATATATCTATAGATATCATCTTTTCGATCACACATTAAGAATTGAAATATTGTTCTTCTATTGTGACCAGAACCTATACAAAATTATAAATTAGGTTTGGGAGACGTTTTGTTAGAGTTTGGATAATCTTGGGAAGTTTATTTTTAGAATAAATGGGGTAGTGATGGGCTCCTTTTATAAGTGAGTGGAGTGGTACCGTTGTAAATTTTTTTTTAAATAATATATAATAAATTTAATATTAAATAAAATTGGAAAATAATTATCCAAATTTCAAATATAGGATATGTTATGTCAGTAATAAATACATCTAATCAAATTGAGAAATGTTTTTGTGATATTTGCGGCCTTATCCATGAGTTTAATACCTTTTAACCCTTTAAACATTTACCGTGGTGATAACATTTTCCCATAGATACTTATTTTTATGACCAAAAATGAATTGGAACATGTTAAATAATTTTAATATTATGATTTATAATATGAAAATAATTTTATAATACATGATTTCTAGATGTTATAAAAATTAATTTTATTAAAAGTTTGATTTACATAATAAAAACATTTTTTTATAGAAATGACATTTTTAATCATAAAATAAAATTAAACTGAAATCATTTATAATGTTGATTCCCATATAATTTATTATATTATTAATAAAACCAATATGTTTTTGTACATTAATAGAAATAAAAAATGGGATCTTGTAAAAACTTAATTAAAGTGAAATGATGGAAAATAGTCTTTTATTTGAACAAAATAACACTTGGGTTCTGAAATATCAAACATTGGTTTATAAATTTAACATAATAATTTTTAATACATAATTTTAAACTTTTAATTAATTTTTCCATCTTTTAGAAGTTTTAATTTGTTTTTCAATAATATTTATGTCATAATGTTGTCATAAAATATATAGTATTTGTAAAATAGTATTGTTCATTATTCCCATGAAAAGAAAAAAATTCAGAAAAATCAAAAAAATCATACTAAGAATATTTTAAAATTCTAAATTAAAAAATTATTTCTATTTTATTAAATTTCAAATTTAAAATTTTAGCATTTATAATTATTATTAAAATATAAAATATAAATAAAATCTTATTTTATTGAAAAATGATGATTTATACGTTAAATGTTAATAATCTTGCTTCACATGGATATATAATAAATTTTTTGTTAATATATTATTTTATATATTGAAAGATTACATGTTATCTAAATTATCTTTTAAAAGTGATAAATTTAGTTTATGAAGATAAAATAAACAAACCCATAAAAAAGTTCACTAAAAAATATCCATTTTTAGTATTAAATGATTTTAATCCTATCACATTAATCATTCATCCACTAACAATTAAATATGATAAATTAATTAGTATTATAACATATTAAATCATTCTTTAAAAATAAAAATAATAATATATAATGAATTATAATATTTTTTTTATAATAAATCATTTTTATATCATTTAATTTAATTGAGTTTTTATTATTTTATTAATTTTCTCAATGATGTTTCACATTGAACACTCATAATTTATTAATGTATATCTTTTATTGTAATAAAGTGTTTCATGGTTAATTTTAGTTTGTTGTTTCATATGATGAAAGATACTCAAAAAAATATATATTTAAATGAAAACACATACTAAAATATTAGGTTATTACAAGAGACCTGCCCATTGATGGATTAATTACCAATTGGGAAGTGGTTTGGTGGATGTTCTTGTTGTGTGATAGATTTCATAGGAGGATGATGCATAAATCCACACTCACAAGCACTGCATTTTTATTTTTTTGGTTAGGCACATAGTGTTAAGAATTAGTGTTGTAAGAAGATCTTCACAATAGAAGATAATGGTTAGGTATTAATGGGTGCAGTCTGGAGTACACATAATTTCTTTTATTCATGGACTTTCATACTGGAAGGAACAAGAATGAGTTATTCTTCATGAATTAGATGCATGAGAGTTATACATTTTTGTGTAACCTCATGCTAGGTTTTGATTAACTAGATAGTTTCCACTAATGGTGACCATCATTCACTCACACTTCTCATACAGTGAGGTCATTCTTAATAGATAAAGACATATTTCAAGAAAATAATTCATGGAAGATATGATATTTAGTAGTATATATATAAATTTTGATTAGGTACCTATGGTAGTATCATATTGGGATGTGAAATTTTGAATGGTAGGTGGTGTCCACCCTTAGAAATTAGTGGTGTTTCCTCAAGTATGGTGAGTGGATCTAACCCTATAGTAGTTTCATTTAGCTACCTATATCATGGTAAACATGGATTTCTTTTTTTTCATGTGTGATAATTAACTTTCAATGGGTGTGAATAAATGAACAAACTCATTCAAGAGGCAACCCATGGTTTTCCCTCAATGGAAGATAGACGTTAGCATCAACATGTATTCCAGTGATGGGTTTAGAATATTTATAGGTGGAATTATGAAACTCCTTATGGAATTTTTTGGGCATGGGAAAAATATTTTTCATATTTCGGTTTAAGGAGGAGTCTACAAGTTCTTCATTATATTGAAATATTCTTACCATGAGAGTTTATGTTATATAGTGTCCTCTCATGGATTGTTATATGAATTCATAGAGGAGTGGTTTTACTTCATGTATTTAAAACCATGAGGTTGATGAGATCTTAGTGGTGTAGTAGTAAAGTAGTAGTTGAGGTTTTTTTCTTCATAGATTTTTATTCATAGATGATGGATTTAGTGCATGAGTAGCTGGATTCAGAGCAGTGATTATGGATTGGATAGGGATAAGTTTATCCCCTTTGATCAATGGTGTCAGTTCCAAACTCTTCCCTTGTGTATGAGAGGATCATGATTATTAGGTCAGCATAGTAGTCTTGTGTGACTGTACATGCTCAAGAATAAGATCTGAAGGGTTTTTCTAAAGGAGGGGCGTATGTCATCTACTTCCTTAAGTGGTGGAGGTTTTCTTAGGATTTTCATTAAAATAGTTAGAATGTAAATCCAGTGTGGAAACTACCTCAATAGAGAGTGAACTTTAGTGTGGTGAGTCTAATGGATCTTTTTTGGTGCACTAATTATAAGGAAACCCTTGATATGTACTGGAGGATGTATTTTTCTCAAGTGGGTGTGGTATTTGGTTTCTAATGCAAGTGTTATATTGGTATTTTGGGGACAAAAGTCAAGGGTCTTCTAAATGGTTAGGATCTTCTAATTCAGATTTTTGTTGATTGGCCCACCCAATAGGCAGTAGTGTGAAACTCAGTTGATGATGAGGTTGGTTCTATTCCTGTTGTACTCACCTATAACTTTTATAGAGGAAGTATGTAAAATCATCCCAAATATATTCAATAGTGGGTATAGTTCTATTGGATTTTGGAATGAAAATAGAGGATCCCCATGAATGTTCAATACTGTGAACGAAGGCCTATGATGACATTATGGAATGGACTAGAAATATTGTTATATATTCCCTATTGGAAAGAAATTTTAGAAAAATTGATGTTGGACTAAATGGGAATGATTTATTGAAATTGTTATGGTGTTAGTGCCCAATAGTTATCTATTTATTTGTATTAGATTGTAGTGTGGATGGATTTCCCTCTTGAAAACCCATCTGAAATGATCTTTAAATTTAGAAAATGTGGCACTCCCACTAGTGGTAACCTCAGAAATGAACTATTCAGAGTGGGATGTATGCGGTTAATGGATTTGTTTTGTTATATTTGATAGGATGATCTTAAAATGATATTTTTATTTCATTATAGAGGATTGGTAAGAGTCACATTTATTAGACACATATTCTTTATTTCTTATTACTTTTAAATGAGTTGGAGTTGATATATTCTATGATAAAAGAGTATTTTCTCTTCTTAGGTGGGGTATATTGTGTTAATTTAGATCTTAAACCATCAAAAAAAATGTGTGTTTGATTGTGGGCTTCTTGTATGGTGTTATTTTGTGAGATTTCTTATTATGAGGATTTTTTTTTCTTTTATATGGATGAAAATGGTTTTCTGGTTGGTAGGATGTAGTTATCAAAGTTTTTCTTAGATGAGACTTAACTCAATTTCTAGTTTCAGTGTCCCAAGACAACCCCTTGGGTAAAATGGTAAATTTACTATAGAATAGAACACCGGTTTTTTAATTTTTTCAATGATATAGAAATACGATGGTTACCCTCTAGATGACTTTTGGTGAATTTTTGAGCAAGTTTAATTTTATGGTATTTTCAATATTTATTAACTAGATAAATATATCCCATGGATCTTGGAGGGTTGTGTGGTGACACTAATTTTTTGGGTTGAGATTTTGGAATATTTTTATATTTTATTTAAGATGTATTTTTGATCTATTGGAAAATAAAGGTGAGTTGGGACCTCTATAATAATATCTTTATCCTACAGATATTATTTTTAGTCACTGTGTGTTGTTTTCCCATTATTATAGTTTTTTATTTGAATTAAATCCTTGGGTAGGAAATATGAGACTTCCATTGAGTCCAAAAGGCGGGTATACCCAAGGAGTGATATAATTTTTGTTCTGTTCAATGGTTTTTAAAACAGACCCCAGTTTTCGACATACTTAATTAAAAATAGAAACATAAGGAATTGTGCTGTTTAATTATATCATTCAAAATAATTCTTGGTAATTACACCCAAAACCCAAGAATGTAAGGTGTATTTTAAGGGGGTATGGTGGGGGAATATCAAGTTCTTGGATGATGACATTAATGAATATAAACCTATCTTTGATATTGTTGAAGCAATGATGGATCTCCATCAGTGTAGGCTTAAATATTTTCATTTTGAAGTCATTGTTGAATAATTTATTGACAAATTTTCTTATTCCAAAAGAATAATTTAGTATGAATTTATCTCGTTAATTGTGTGCTCTTTAGGATTGTGTATATCATTGGTGGTGACAGTGGTACGAGGCTACTGCAAGTTGTGAGAAGTGAAAACCCAATGTGATGAGGCATGTGGAATGATTTTAGTGGTTATAAGTTGAATCAGTAACTACTTGAGTAAGTAGACAATGGGGGTTCATGATGATGTGATAGGTTGAACACATCGCAGCCGATATAGGTGCAAGGGAATGATTAATGTATCCATAATAACCTAATAAGGGAAGAAACAGCATGGGATAATGTTCCCCTAAGTACTTTAATCTATTGGGATAAAATGGAACCCCACCCACTATGTGATTGGTACAAATGTATTAATCATGAACCCCCTCATGGGTAGGGTGGTGTGGGTCAAATAGTTGGACTCACCCATCATGGGACTAGGAGAGTGTATCATAGTGCATTTTGGGTAGGGTATGAGGCTAGTTATGGTTCTTCATACCTAAGTGAGGAGGTATGGATAAGTGTTATATGTGTTCTAGGAAGGGTGTTCTACACCTTGTGGGCACTCCCAGCTCCTCCCCTTGTATACATCGAGTGACAACAACATGTCCTTCACCACTTTTTAGGATGTTTGTGGCTATTCTTTTAGGGGATTTATATTTGAAATATATATATATATATATATAATATTGTGTATTATTTCATATAGATTACAATGATTTAGTCCATTTAAACAAACAATTCAATTTTCTAAGATTGATTGGAAGATTATGGATTGAATTGTGTAGAACCAAAAATGGTGACCATACATGACAATCAAAGTGTTCTTAGGGTTGGTACTCTCCAAGAGGGGTGTTATGATAGGGTATATTTTTCTCATATTCTATTAATTTGTGGTATGGTATACCTCCATATATTAGGGTTCTAGGTCATCTAGATCAACAGGGGTTATGTACTCCATTGGCACTGATGAGGTGTGGGTCCCCTGGAAAATATATATAGGGTTTGATAATCCCTTAACTAAGATTTCTTTAAGTGGGGTGTTTGATTTGAGATGAAATTTACTGCTCTTTTATCTATTTTTAATCGATAATTGACACCGTAATTGTTTTAATCTTAGGTAATTAATCTGATTTTTAAATACATTGAGAATCTGGACTTTAATCGATAAATGAATCAATTTTTTTTTAATCACTCATTTATTTTTAAATTAATTTTTATCTACTCATGTTTTTTGGAACTTGAAATAAAATTTTTTAACTTGATCTTGATTTAATATTTGGAAATAGATTCAATTTTAAACATTATTTTTTTATTCATTAAATGAAATCTAAAAATTGATTTTGAAAAATTAAAATTAAAATTTATCTTTACATTGAATTGTGATTTTTAAAATTTTTTAGATTGAAATTTTTATTATTATGATTGAAAAATTATAAAATCAAATTTCATTGATGATTTGGAATGAATTGAGATTTAATGAAGAAAATGTTTTTAAAATTAGATATTAAAAATTAACATAGTTTTTCAAAAATGTTAATTTAAATTGATTTTGATTTTCTAATCTAGTGATCCATTGTAAATATACTATTTTTAATTGGAATTAATTTAATTTAATGTGATTTTTTAAATTAATTTTGAATTAATTATTTATATTATTTTAAATCATGAGAAAAATACAACACTAGAAAAATGTGTTCATGTGATGTGTAGGATGGACCTAATTTTCATCAAAGAAAAGAAGTGACCATGGATCCCCTTTATATGATCGATCTAGGGGACCAAACTGAAAAATTGTAAATCCATGAGGCTACTAAAATTCCCATTTCTAGTATACCACTCTATACATAAAAATTTAAAAAATTCCAGGATCGACTGTGAGCTTGTCCCCCTTCCAAGAGACCACACATCCATCGTCTTCATGTTCTTGATCTTTATAAAAAAAATGTTAGAGGTAGATAGTGAATTTTTAAACATGGGCATCAACTACAACTCCTTTTAATATAAAATACAACATTAAACATATTATTCCATTATCCACTATCTTCAAGAGTAACTTATCCCCTCCATGGTCGACCACAACACATCGACCAAAAAACTAAATTCCTAATCAATAATATCAATGGGAAAACTAATTTTTAGTTTAAGTAATATTAAATCCTGAATATAGATTCAAACTAGCCAAATATAACCTAATTTGACCAGGTTTTATGGAAACAACCACACCAACTGGTGAGAAAGATGCATTTAAGTCATTTCTATTCGAACTGCACTGTATGTTTTGATTGAATCAAACCCAGGATCAATACTGATGATGACTGGAATTCAAATTCATGATGTTTTAGAGAATATACCATTCAACTAGACCCTATAACTACACTTACCTAACCATTGGAGACTAACCCAAACTAGGTGGATGTCTATCGTGCCTGTCAAGGTTGAAGAAGGAGAACTCTATCACTGACGTGCTGCAGTGTAGAAGAAGATTACAATCTAATTCACTAATCTAATAAGATATAATTTTTTATGATATTGTAGGATAATGTTTCCACAAAGGAATATGAACAACCCTATTCCAAACTAAAATGATAACTGATAGTGATTGAGCCCTGATTAAAGATGAACCCTTGTGCGCTTGACACCAAATAAGATGAATCATGCTCGCTGATGAAGGTGAAGTAGAAATGCTTAGTTAAAGATCATGTTGAGTAATAAACAAATTATCCTCATGGATGGAACCAACCTTCTATTACCATGATAAATGCCTAATGGGATGCTTGACATGTCTAGATTCTAATTATTGGGAGATACCTACTATACTATATCAATGGATTTTTTATTTCTCCCTATTTTTACAAAATTTTAATGATGTGTGATTTTATTTCTATAAAAAGGGTGTGTTGTGTGCATTGTAAAATTAGTTCAAGTAGAATCAATCAAATCCATTGTTTTTTCATTGTATTTTTTTTCCTACGATCACCTCTATTGATATTATTATCTTCTTTCATATCTGTATTTATGTTTAATATAACCACATGATAGGTCACAAGAACTTGTTTGAAAGTGAAGATGATGGGGTTTGGGGAGATATTTCATTTAGAGATCTCTCAATAATATTTTTCAAATAAAGAGGATATATTTTGATCACAAAAAAATTCAATCATTCTTTCATTTCCAATGTTTGATATATACCCGACATGAATATCAACATCTTCAATATTGGTAAATTGGTTGAAAAAAACATTCACAGAAGCGTACAAATAAAAAAATGGAGATTTTTTAAGAAAAAGGAAGATTGGTCACAAAAGTACCAATGGTGAATAACCACGTGTATTGGATTATGATCCAAACCAATATACCACAATGTTTGACAATGGTATGTGATGATAAAGATTTTATATGGATATAATTTATCAAGATGAATTCAGAAGTGTTTGATATCTTCAATGAATTCAATTCACTGGTGGAAAGTCAAAGTAATCATTACATAAAAACATTTTGATCTGGTCATGGTGGGGGGTGAATCTTGGATTCTTATAAAGTGTACCTCAAGAAACATGGAATTGAAAACCAACTAATTATTTCTTACATAGCTCAAGTCAATGAATTATCTGAATGGATAAATCTTACCATTCTCAAAATGGTAATAATAGTTTTGAAATATAAATAGTTCTCAGGATTTTATAGGCTGATGAGACTTTTTGTGTGGTGTATCTATTCAATATATTCCTAGAAAAAAACATGAAGAAAACAATCTACATGAAACATAAATTACTCATAAACCAATTTTAAGGCATCCTAGATTTTTTTGTTCCATTACCTATGTCAGTTTCCTGGAGAAAAAATAAACCAACATTGAGGAACAGAGTGAATTCTGTCCTTATGGGATATAAATATTGGGAAATGGGATATCAATTGTATAATCCCATCACAAAGAATATTATATTAAGTAGATATTTTATCTTTGATGAAAATGTATTTTGGAAATGGAATCAAGATGATGATTCTAGAGAGTTGAGACTCAGTCTAGAAGATAAAGAAAATGTTGAATAAGTACCAATAGAGGAATGAGGAATTAAATAACCAATGAGGCCATCACCACAGAATCCTATATCTAGAGAATTTTAATGATAATTTTCTCATATAAATCACCAAAATTTTTAAATCCTTGTATATATATATGAAAGAACATAACCGAAAGAGGGGTGTGTAAATTTTCATTATATCTATGTGAATTCAGATCCAGTTAGCTTTTAGGAAGGTAAATATGGTGAAATGGGGTGGAATTTGATGGATGAGGAAATCCATTACATTAATGCCAAAATTTCTATAAGAAAAGGAGTGTGTTGAATATAGTGTAGTTTTTGAACCCATTGATTAGACACTTAGATATGTGAATAAGGATGATACAATTGTATAGGTCATGGGGAAAACAAGTTTAAGGGGGATGTTGAATAATAAAATTATTCTCATATTAGATGAAACCAACCTTATATTACTATCATAGAGGATTGATGGAATAATTGATGTGTTTGGATTTAGATGATTAGGTGACAACTACTATACTATATTTATGGACTTTTTAATTTTTACCTATTTTCCAGCATTTTTGGTGCTTGATTATATCCCTATAAATTGGGTGTGTATTTTTTTGCATTGTAAAATCATTCCAAGTGGAAGTAATAAAATCCATTGTTTTTCCATTATAATTTTTTTCCTAAAATCACCTATAGTAATATTTTTATCTGCTTCATATTGTGAGTTTTTTATTTTTTATCTTGAGACATATCACACTCTGATCAAATACATAAGACCCAATACACTCACTAGTGAAGAAATAGACCCACATTTCATGTTGGATAGAACCTTTCAATCATATGAAATTTTCAATGAATTAATAACTGTGATGATGAGGTAATGTTGAATGCAAATTTGAATCATGCCAAATAAAACCAGTTCAATGCTTAAAAAACCATTCATAGAAGAATGGGGATCCCATGATCTGCGTAAGGGATAAAGGAATCAACATGATCAACCTACTAATCCAAATATCAGTTGAATTATGATGATTTTTTAAGATTTAATTTTAGAAGTAGGATGATGAAATCGATCTCAACCTTGAATATGTACCCCCAATAAGAAGAGGAAGACAGGAACTAGGAAGTGCTCATTTGAAGAATCCATGCTTGGGAGATTTATTATTTAATAAGAAAAAATATATATTTATTTATGTCTTTTTATTTATTCCCTATTTTGTAGAAGACCAAATTAGAGGTTTTTTCTTATTCCTATCTCACCGATTATTGGTTCGTAGGTTGGTTCACATCAGGGTGGAGAAGGTGGGGCTATAGTCTCATAAGCAAAACACTGAATGTGATTCCATTTAGAGTCATGTGAAAGGTTTTCTATTTTATGTTTCAATGAGTTCCTAGATAAAAATAGACTAACTTGAGTTTTAGAAGCCTCTAATGAAGAAATTTAAAGAACTGAGAACCAGATATCAACTAAATAAAGACTCGAAGTTGTTTAATGCACCACTTTCACACCAAAATTTCATCCATGATCAAAGAAACCTAGGATGATGCTTGATTATGTACTCAAATTCAATGGTTTATGATGATCTATCCCTCCTTATTTTTCTATGACAGTGACCAAACTGACCAGAACACCAAACCAAGGACCTCAACCAAGTTGAAGAAGAACCAACTAAGGTCATCATACCTTGAGTATGAGTTTGAATAAATTATGTTGGATATTTTTGAAGATGAGGCTTAGTATGGTTTTTAAAAGATTATATTCCAAGTGTACGATTTATTAGAAGTATATGTTAGTGAAATTGGGTGTGACAATTTTATATGTGGGCCTATAATTAATCATGGCCATGCTTGGGTGTTAAATTTGGTCATGGATCTGATTTGGATTCAATTTCATCTTCAGGGCTCTCAACATAATTTTTTATCCTTATTATAATGAATTAGTAGTGGGACTCAAGTTATCTCTAGAGAGGATAATGTTATAAGTGTGTTTCTCTTTTTTTGGGGGGGGTTCGATTGGTGAAAAAATTAATATAAATAAACTGTATTATTTCATATGAAAATTTAAAATAATTATACTAGGCTAATATATATCCCTATATCTTCCTTATATAAACATTATTCCAATTCATGCTCTCATTGTTTCTCTCTAATCTAGTGAAATATCACTCAATTACAATTGCGTAGAATTTTTAGATTAATCAGAGTGATATAATGACCACTGTAACCTTAAATATCCTAAATCCCACTAATAAGAGATCTCAAACTAACATTATATCAACCAAATAATCATGATCACAAGAAATGGAGAGGATATAAGTGGCCTATCTATGAGATCAAGTGAAGATCAGAATATAAATTTAAAATGTAAAAATTAGGAAATCTATTAATATCTATACATTTAGAATCAACCTAAAGATTATAAAAAAGGGGAAAATCTATTAATGTATGGAATTCATTAACATGGGGATATAGAGAATTTATTTTTCTTAATAAATAATGTCTTGGTCTATGATCAACATAAGATGACAGTAAGAAAATAAAGGAAAACAAGAAGATGCAGTTACAGCAGCTTCATTCAATGATCTTGGAAGCACTCCTTCTCTAGTGAAGAGTTTATATTTTATAGATAAATGATATATGTTCTTAAATCCAACATCTTAAATAATGTGATTAACATTATACTCTATTACAACAGACCCATAAGTTTTTGAATTATTCCTCAAATTCAGACCCCACTACCATTTCATGATATTTTCAACAAATTCACAGATTGACGTCTAGTATTTCTATAAATAAGTGTATTTGGAATCTTTTTTGGTATAAAATTATTCCCCCATGACAAAATCAGTACACTTTCATGATAGTCTAAAGAGAAATGGTTTACGACCCCACGAATTTGCAAGAAATCAAATTCTTCATGCGGAATGGAGATGTTGTATGTTATTAGATATGGATAATGTTTTTAGTGAAGTTGGAATAGGCCTAAATGTTATCAAAATTAGGCTTAAAAATCTTATATGAGGACCTATACTTTTACTTGGACATGCTTGTGTGTTAAAACAATTCCCAGATCACCTTTGTATTCAATGCCATCTTCAATTTAATCAGGCTTTTTTTGTTAATTTTTTCTCCAGAAAACATAGGTTTCATCCTATTCCATTAAATCCCCTAGTTTGAATCTCATCTTCTTCAAATCATACTATTACTCATATTAAAAAAATATTTATTCAAATTTATCCTCAATACAATTTAGTCATAGGTTGTTCTTCTCAAACATGGATGAGCTACTTGGTTTGGTGTTCTGGTCAGGTTGGTCTCAATTGCATCAAATTGAGGAGGGGATTTTCATTGTAAATTAGTGGCTTTGAACATATCAAAAAGACTCAAATATATATTATTAATTCAAAGTTGAAATAATGGTTTGGAAGTAGTGCTACAAATTTCTTTAGGTGTGTATTATGTCGATCGCTGATTCCCTATAATTCAAATATATTCACCACTTATTTCTATAACCAAGTTCTTGTCTTGTAAACCAAAACCTCATTGACACATAAAATCAAACACTTTGTGAGTTTCTATAAATAGAATCACAACAACTGTGGTGGAAAAAATATCATGGCCCTGCCTTTTCCCTTTTGATGAGGACCATCCTTTCACTCAATAGCTGGTGATATGTGATGAAAGAAAACCCTAAAATATAGTATTTTCCTTTATAGGGAATAAATAATGGTCCCACAATAAATATAATTTTTCATTAATATATAATAAATCGCTTGATTTAGGCTTATTTAGCCGAGATCTTTTGAGTTTGTTCCTTCCTCTTCCTTCCATGGGATCATATTCAATGTTGAGATCAGGTGCATCCTCATATTTCTAAAAATCATGGTTAATACCTCATTATAATTCATTAATGAGAAGGATCATTGGGTGGATAGTGTTCATTCCTTCATCCCTTATAGAGATCTCATTTTATATCATCTTCACCGGAGATATTCATCAAGCATGGATTTGGTTTTATATAATGTGATTAAGTTTGGAATTGAACCTTGTCTCGGTATCATGGTTAATATTTTGGTGTAAATTCAACTGGGTGGAATGGTTTGATCCAATAAGTGATTTATTTGTAGTTCATCATTAGAGAGCTACTTGGGTTTAGAATATTTGATTAGAATTTTGTGTAGATCGAGTTTCATCTCAAAAGTTCATCTTCACATTTATCAATGAGCATGGTTCATCTTCTTCAATGGTAAGCACACAAGGATTCATATTTAATCAATATGAAATCCTTATAGGTCATCATTTTTTCCCAAAATAGGGTGGTTTATCTTTTAGGGTGGAATGGGTCTTCTTTATGCTCGGACAGCTTCAGATATCATTCAATCACCAGCTTTGGTTTCAAGTTTCATCTGGATTTCAATGCATCAATTCCAAAATTCCACATCTCCCCCCCCCCAAAATGATGTAGAGTTTGATGAGAAGCATTAAAGAAGATTTAATAAAATTGTAATAAACCTTAGTTTTTTAGAGACAACAAAATATATCCTGATGAAATCAAATATGAAGTTGGATCCAAAGAAGATGCTAAACTAGTTTTAACACTCAGTCACATCCATGATCAAGTATAGGCCCACATGTGAGATTTTGAGGACCAATTTCATTAAAATCTAGGGACCAATCCTATTTCACAAAAAAAATCCATAGGCCATCAGAAACATCATCTCCTTACCCAAATAGAAATTTGAAATCTAGTGAAGCGACCAAGTTTGAATGAATTTCTATTCAATATTTCACAAAGGAGTATACAATTCGGTCATGGGGGAGAATGTTTTAACATAAATTATTAGATGTAAGTCTATTTAGAGAAACCCTTATAGTAGAGCCATGCTTGGGGTTCCAATATAATGAAACCGAAGTGGAATCTGAATTTTGGAAATAATTCTGACTGTCTAGGTTTTTTGGAACATAGGATCATGATAATCATAGGGAAAATATGAAATATTGAAAAAATAATATTATTTCACTATAAATGATAAATTATTCACTAGAGAATAGAAGCGCTTCCAAGATCATCAAAATAGGGAAACTTCTAATGAATCTTCTATATTTATTTCATTTTCTCGTGTAAATTCTCTAGTGATGGCATGCTAAGACAATAGCGGTTGAACCAAGAATATCCACCCTATCCAATGTTAATGAATTATGTCTATTATTTTTATTATTTTCCTAAGATAATATGTGGATTGATTTAGATACTAGAGATGTTAATTTATTTACTCATTTCATACATCTTGAATTTATCTTCCCTTATTCACTAGATTACACACACATATGGCTTAGATCCTATTGATTTCTTGTGATCAGGTGAAATTAGTTGACTTAATAATAGTTGGATATCTTTGATTTCTGATATAAGGGAGATTAGATGTTATAGTGGTTGTTGGAACCATGGATTTTCATTATAGTAAATGGAGTATGGTTTGTGTTTGTTATCAATCCACACATGGAATATCAAGGAGTTTGTAAGGAAAGGGAACTTACAATTCAAACTGACAACATTATTGAAGGTGGCATCATTTCCCAATGCCTGCCAAATATTTGGTTCTACAAATTAGAAAATTGATAAATGTGTTTTTGGTTAAGGGAGTTGTGTAGAACAGTGAAGGTGGTTTGAAAACTTGTGTGCAAGGCATATTTTTGGATCATCTCATCAAAATATGGAAAAGGAAAAAAGAACACGAAAGATTTGAATTTTCATGAAAGACGAGGTTGTGCGGAAGAGACTTACGCACCCAATGCGACATCAAAATGGAATTTCCACGCTTGGAGTGAAATTTGTATGCACTGATGAGGCCACATTATAATCTTACACATAGGTTCATTGAGTCCAATAAATAGGTGGCTACCCCAATTCAAGACATAGAACTCTTTAAATGATGTTCATGTTCCTCTTCCGTATGAATGATTTGTGCACAGAAGATTTTTAGAAAGTAAAGCCTGCATGCAAAGTGTTCCTTTAGTCTAAAAAGAAAACGTGAAACTTATTGTGTAGCTGCATGAAAGATAAGGGTTTCACAGAAAATAAGTGTTACATGGAATCCATCTTGTGAGACAATCCCAAATATTGCACACAAGAGTAGGTATTGCTCACATGTTCCAGTGTGTTCTTCTAGCAATCTTTTAACATCTGATTTGTTTGATTAGTGATTTAAAGTGCATAAATTCATGAATTTAACAAAAACATATTGTCATGATGGATAAAAACAAATACATAAATTCCAATTTATTGAAGAGACCTTCATGTCGATAAACTGAGTTAGACTTCCTTCAAAGAAGTGATCTAGGGGGATTCGACATAAGTGCTCTGAGGGACGTAGTGAGCTATCCCTAAAATATTATAAATACAGTGTACCCGACACATAGTGACTATGTCTAAAATATTTTATTCTACAACTAGTGAATATTAGTGGATTTTGGTATGACTGACACATTTTCGGTGTCTGCTCCTTGGACTAGCCCTTAGTGGTGAACCATGTAAAATTGTTGTGTTGCCTTTCTGCATGTGAATGTTTTATTGCTAATCGAATCCATCATACAACTTTATTGAGTTCCTACCAATGTAGGGACAAGATCTGTCACATTAAAAGAAAAATTTGACACCGTGATTCACCCCTCCCCTATTAAGGTTCTCTGGGTTCCCATATTGGTCATTGCATCACTCTGATTAAACAGAACATTCTAGGTTAGAGTGAAATTTCAATTTATTAGAGCGAAAACATGAAGGTATAAATTAGAATAATATTTCAATAGGGAAGGTAAGGTTGTATCTAAGGTTGGTACACTTCAATTAAAATTGAATTTAAAATCATCTAGTTTAATTCCATTAATATTTTAAAAAATGAACCCAAAAAAATAAAAAACACACTCCATCCAAAATGACATTTTTATTTTTCCAAACACTTTTAAGGGGGAAAGTGAGAACCCTAACATCAAAACAGTTTAACCACAAAAATTTACAACATTTTTGTTGAAGAAAAGCTTGAGCCGATTGGAATCAATTTCCCTAAACAGTATCCAGGGAATAGAATTTACCTGGGACTCTGGATCATCCTTCAGGATGTCTTCATAATGTTTATCCAAGATGTCCCAGGATTGCATGCATTCCTCCATGTTTATCTTCCCCATGTTAAAGCCTCTCTTCAAAATACAGTTCTTCCTATCAATCCATTTACCTTGCCCCTTTGAAGTTTCCACACAAAGCGATCTTCCCAGCATTTGTTTGATCACTTCCTTCGGTGCGTTGATTTCCAGCACTTTCTCCACCATCTCTTCATCTGAGTGCAAAAGAAGGTCCATGTGATGCAGCACTGATGCTATCTGATGCTGAGGGTCAGCATAGAATCCCACATCGCGCTACTTCCTCAGAGGAATTTCTGCCTCCGCCCGACTCACTTCCTCAGAGTTTAGAAGCCCTTCCTCTTGCTGGTCCTTAGTCTTCTCTTCTGCCTCCCCTTAAGGATATGTTGCCTCTTCCGAAAGTGGGGGGTCAGCACCCCCAGAGGTAGCCAACTCTGGATCTCCATTGACCTGAGCACCAGCCTCCTTAGAGGAGATAACCCCCACCTGCTTGCCAACGCCTTCACACACCTTCGAGAGAATGTTGACTTTACTAGAGGACCTGGTCACAGGGGGACTTGGTAAGTTAGAGTAATCTTTCCGTTGTCACAGCCTCCTAGTATGTTTGAAAAAGCCTCCGGAATCCAAAGTGGAATTCTATCCCTTCCTTGAAGAGGTTCTGAAAAAATCATCTTCAATGCCCACTTCATTTGGTTCAGTAGGGGAGTCCGGAGATGACTCTAAAGCCACTTGGCTGGCCTCCTCTCCCGTACCAGTATCTCCACCAATATCATATACCTCAACTTCACCCAGCACCGCAAACCTGTTATGATAATTGTTAAAACTCCCTCCAGATTTAACCTTCTCAGCATAGGAAGGTTTGATCTGCAAGGCCTGCGTAGAGAAATCTGATCCACTTGATTGTTCGAAGCCACGTCCCATGTATTGAAAATGCTGATCTCCTAAGACCAGATTAAAGGGATGATCACCCGTGTCTATCTCCACGCCAACTTCCTCATTCACCCTCACTGCATTGAGTGAAACCAACTGCATATCCTTATTAACATCCTTGCCAATGTCCAGGTGCACCTCTCTCTCCACTTGTCTAACCTCTTCTGTGACTATACCTGCATTCTTACTGGTACTGGTACCCTCTTCAGAAAGAACAACCGAAGAACAGGGAATAACCAAATCCCTTTTCAGGCGGCTAAAAACCTCACGAACTATAGGGTTCAAATGAGAATCCTTTGATGCTGTCTTGGGAGCCAACATCGCTCCAGGGGTCAAAGAACACAGGGGAGGCTGGAGCACCAGAGCCTTCTCCCCTGGAACCTCCCCACGCGCCACCTCGTGCTCACCCAAATCTTCACTATCGCGCGATTGATGTTCCACCACTGGAACCACCAGATCCTCCGATGACCTATCCTGGTTCATGTGGTGACATCCTGAGGCCACATGGCCAAGCTTGCTGCATCCCGAACAGAACGCGGGCCAAGACTCAAACACCACCCGTTGCTTCCACCTCAACTCTTCTCCAACCGAAATCCACAGCCACTCGGTTGGAGGTTTTGAAACATCAACCTCAATACAAGCACGGGGCAGGATGGGGTGACAAACCGCAGAGGTTCGAATATCAGAACATTGGTAGCATCCAACCAAATTTCCGAGCATACAAACGATAGAAGGATTCTGGAAAGGTAGAGGAAAATCAGGAAAACTAACCCAAACGGCGGCCGAAGGCGGATCACGATTCATGTTGAAATCAAACGACCATCATAGGAGGAAAAAACCGCAGCCATTGAACACCCAAGGAGCGCTGGACTAGGCGACGACCAAATCCTCCTCTGATGCAAAGCGGACCATCAATTGACACCGGTCGAGCAAACCCACCACCGCTCGGTTTTGAATACCCCAAGTATCGAAGATGAATCTGTCGAATGCATCGACCGAGGGACGACGACCTCTGAAGCGAGACATCAGTGTTGATCTGTGCAGGTCTGAAGCTGCGTTGAACTCTTTTAGCAAAATCGTGAGCTGAGGAGATCCTTCATGGAGATCGGGAACCTTAGGGCTAAGTGAAATCGACGGGAAAGGAGGAAGGTAGGTCGGGTTGGAGAAAGGGGTGAAAGGACGAGCCACCGAGGAGAGGATCACCCCTCCCCTGCTGAGGAGGAGGGGGCCGGAGCCTCAGTCGTCTCCGACCTAGGTCATCGCCGCAGGCGTGAGAGCGACCCTGCAGACTGTTTCACACTCATATAAATATTATCTATCCATAAAACTAGAGTCCCACTACTACTAAATCATAAATGGGTTCAAAATTTGTTTCATTGAATGTCCCATAACAACCTGATCAAAAAATCTAGAATCATTACTAAGGAGTCCAATATATGTTTTTAATTCTATTTCTTAAATAATTTCAACAAATTATCATATTTTATTCTTCACACCACGTTGATTTTGATCTAGAGGTTAAAGAAAAAATTTTGGAGAAAAATAGAACCTTAAAAACCATTGAACAAGTAGAGTGGTAATTTTTCATAGTTCTATTGATAATCTCCCCATTATTGGCCTATTCTTATAATAGATTAATTTTCAAGACTAAAAACATGCAAATAATTTTAGAACAATTGAATATAAATTTAAGAGAACATTATGTACCTAGTTTCAATAATGACAAAAAAATCAAGAACCTAATAATCGATAAGAATTTCAACTATTAACTAACATTATCCCACTCATACCAAAGTTTCATGGATTGGAAGGAGAGGTAATACTGATTTTTAAAGGAATTTTTCAATGTTTATAGTAATTTCAAGACCATAGGGGTATCTGAATATCTAGTCAGTTGGAAGGTTTTCCCCTTCCCTCTTGAAGGGACTGTAGAAAAATAGATCTATAACCAAAAACATAGGGAAGGTACCACATAGGATGATTTAAAAAATACACTTCTCTAGAGTTACATCCCTACCTTGTGGAGAACTCATATTTGGAAATAGATTTATGGTATCAAGAAAGCAAGTGGATAAAATGTCTATGATTTGTGGAAAATATTCTAGTGGTTGAAAACATCCTACCAATATTATCCCTTTTAAGATCATCATTTCCTGGTTTTCTTTTTTCAGGGATGGGTATATATTTATATGAATACTCTACATACTTCCACATGAGAAGTATTAATATAAAAATATCCCACTAAATTCATATAGTTGATTGGTAGGATCTCCTAAAATTCTCAAGAAATTTCAACAATATCCACAAAAAGATGAATACACAAGGTAAGAAGTTATAAATCCATTTTACTTGAAATTAAAATTCAAGAAGTAAACTATCTTATGAGATACTAGTTGTGAATAAAGTATAGGGAACATAATCTCCAACACCTCTAAGGGTCCTCCATCATTGTTATTCTCAAGATCACATCGATGATAGAGGGCCTTAAGCCTAAGGAAAATAGAGATGTGAATATATGTAAAATAGGTAGTTCCAATAGAAACAAATAAAATCAAGGATTCAAATAATTTTACCATACACATTTTGGAGATGGGAACCAACAATAGCAATGAGAACCTTTCGAGAAAGGTTTTTAACGATCCTTCCAACCTACAACCATCCAAAGATGTAGTTATCAACCCTATATAAGATACTAGTAGGAGAAGAATGAAAATACCACCATAATGTAATTTCAAAAACAAGATGTGTTTTTTCACACCACTCAACAACCTACTTTCAGCACCCATGGATTAACACTAAAGGAGATACAAGAATAGTACACCCAGATTTTTACTTCCATGAATGACTTAAAAATCAATTCTATGGTAATATTCATACTCAATACATTTCAAACCCCAAGGTAAATGTTATTTAAATTACCATAAAGAGTTTCAAGGATCTGGGAAGCAGTAAATAATCACTATCTCAAGAAGGAGTTGGAAATGGACACCCGTAAATAGTTGAAGAATCTGCCTATGAAAAAGAATCTTAAGAACGAGTAGAAACACCCCATGTGAATTAAAGAAAAGGTAAATCCAAAATGAAGGATTCAAATCAACCCCAAACACTCTTCCCTATAATAACTAAACCATCCATGAAACCCAGTGAGGACAGACTACAATAGTAGATTCTAGGAATATTCAATAAAGTGGCCATCAATTTCCTTTAGATGGGATCAATCCACCAAATTCCAAGGTATGAAAAATTTATCAAAAACATCTGAACTTGGATAACGGTATTATGAGGGAATGAAGAAGTAATATTAGGTAAAAATGATTATACCCTTATTACCACACAAATTACAAAGAAATTTCAAGATCCAAGTACTTTAACTATACCATTCACCATATGAGTGATTTTTTTTTCAATGTATTGTGTGCTTTAGGAGCATCAATAAATGTATACCATATTACATTTATTATTCTCTATAGATTAGATGATTCAAACTTACCTGAGTGGTTGTATAACTCACCAATCGAGAAATTGCCTATCCAATAGGTGTTCTTGACAATGTCTTAGTTAGTGTACAAGGATATTCATTCCCTAATGACTTCTGCATTTTCAACATTGAATAAAGAAAAGGTAAATATAACTATCCCATCATTATAGGTATAAAATTTGTCAATACTACTAAGAACATAATAAATGATAATGAAGGAACTCTTTCCATGTCATTTGGTGAGGAAATAGAAGGTGTCAACAACCTAGACTCAATAAAATATCCACAAGAGGAGCAACCAAATTTTATATTAAAACATCTTGACATACCTTGTTCTCTTAGGGAAGATATTGAAAATGTTTGATGACATAATTAGATAAGGAGAAGTAGTGGAGTCACTTGATTTTTTGGATGGATTATTATTTGAAAATGAGCATAATCTAGAAATAGTTTCGAGTGTTAAAGAATTTAATGAAATTTATGAGATTTAATTTGATTATTTACTCAAATATAATACTAATATTTTTAATTTTAATGAGTAGTTTTTAAACATGGAGAACAATAAATTAGAAACATTACAAAAAAACCATGAACTAGAAATTAAACTGCTTCTATCAAACTTGAAATAATTTTTTTTAAAGAAAATTTAAAATCAATAGTAATAATTTCAAATAATTTAAAACTAAAGAAACAGTTTCAAAATCTAGAAATTTTGAAACAAAATGAAAAATAAATAGGATGGATATAAGGGGAAATCCTTGGGATTATACCAACCACTTAAATGCTTCGAATTCTGTAGGAAAATGTGTCCAAAACTAGTGAGACAACCCCAAAGAATCCTTAAATTGTGCCTTCTGGAAGTATTAGAAAAATAAATAAAAGGAATATTAGGATTTGGAATAATATACCCCATCTAAAACATCCAATGGGTGAAACCTGATTAAATTTTGCCAAAGAAAATTAGATGCAAAATTCTTCCATGGGAGAATAATAAACCAATGCCCACAAGAATCTAGAATAGCTGAAAAGTTTGCATTGACTATAGGCGATTGAACCATGTGACCCAAAAAAGACAACTTCTCTATACCCTTTATAAAAAATGTTGGAAAATCTAGTTAAGAAGGGTCATTGTTGCTTTCTTAATGTATTATCTGGGTATTTTCACATTCCAATCCCTTTGGAATACCCATACAATACCACCAATGCATGTCCATTTAGTATGTTTTCCTACTGAAGGGTGACTTTCATTGTTTTCAATTCCATTGGTATCTTTCTGTATTATATGGTAATTATTTTATTTGACTTAATTGAGAGACGCATGGAGGTATTCCTTTATTACTTCAATATATGTGGAACTTGTTTTCAAAGTTTTATGGATAGTATAGAAAAAGTATAAAAAATATTCATTGATAAAAACATGGTTTTGAATCTTTAAAAATTATATTTTAAGGAATAAAAGGTAAATGTTTTGGGTTATATAATTTCTAAATATGTAATTGTGGTGTATAAGTCCAATAATGATGTTATTTGTACACCACCTTACCTCACCACTATGAGACACATTAGATCATTTTATGGGTATGTAGGATTTTATAAAAGGTTTATTAAGGAATTTAGTAGGATTGAATTTCCCCTTGAATAACATAATCAAGAATAAATCTAAGTGTGTTTTTTGTGATTTATGAAGGAAAAAATTTTATAATCTAAAATAAATCATTAAAATTGTTCCCATAATTTTCCCACCAATCTAGGAACACTCCTTTGAGATACATGTGATGCTTCCAATAGAGATGTGCTTTCCTAAAAATTTAGGAACACTCAGAAGTGATATAATTTGCCTCACAGACCTTGGGCACATCTAAGATCAATTATAAAACAATCGAGAAGGATTTTTTTCTATTGCGGTATCCTTGGTAATATTTTGATATTATTTATTAGGAATTAAACTGATTATATATTCTAATTATGAACCACATTGGTAATTGATTGAGAATGCCGATTCCAATTTGAGGTTAGTGAGATGGATGTTTCTACTGAAAGAGGTCAAAATAAATATCAATGATAATAAAGGTTATTAGAATCTGTTTACAGACCAAATGAGTCGATTGCGCCACATTTTCGTGGTAGAACAACCATTTGAAACAAACTTGGATGACTCTTTACCTAGTGAGAAGTTTAATAAAGACAATAAAGTTCTCTAGTATGACGATTTAGTGAATTTTATTACCACATCATAGGAACATACTTTCTTTTCCAGATAGAAAGAACATAAATTAAAATTGGAATCAAAATTCTATGTTCGGTAAGATCCACATTTATAAATGGTTTGTAGTGATCAAGTAATATATAGGTGTATCCCTAAGGATGTGGTTAGGTCTTTGATTACATTTTTCCTCATGCTATCATGTGGAGGTCATTTTGGACCTCAATACACTAGGAAAGTATTATAACCTTGTTTACTTTGGCCCTCAATTTTTATAGATTCACATGCTTTTTGTAAAAAAAGGTCCAAACTACCAATTTAATGGTGAAACTTCCAAAATACATGAGATGCCCCCAAAATTATTGATTTTTAATGAAATATTTGATGCATGTGGATTAGATTTCATGGTTCAATTTCATATGTCAGCTGGATTTTCCTATATTTTTTGGGAATTAGATTATGTATCTAGGTAGATTGAAGCAAAATCTATATGAAAAGTTGATTCCAAAACTATGATTTAATTTCTAAAATAATATATTTATTATAGGTATAGAGTTCCTCAAGGAATAATTAGTGACCATGATGCACACTTTTTAAATAAGAACATGGAATGTATAATAAGAAAATATGGAGAATATCACAAAACATTAACTACCTACCACCAAAAAAACCATTGAAACATCTCAAGTTTCCAATAGAGATATAAAAAAGGATTCTAAAGAAGATAGTGCAGCCCAATCAGAAGAACTTGTGTAAAAATCCAGAGGATACACAGTGGGAATACATGACTAACTAAAAACCCCACTTAGGTGTGTCTCCTTACAGAATAGTTTATGGAAAATACTTTTACCAACATGTTGAGTTAAAACATAAAACTTATTGCGATGTTAAGAGAGTAAACATGTATTTTTGGAATGATGGAGAGTAGAGGAAGCTGTATATGG
Source organism: Viscum album (assembly GCA_963277665.1). Lineage (NCBI taxonomy): Eukaryota > Viridiplantae > Streptophyta > Magnoliopsida > Santalales > Viscaceae > Viscum > Viscum album. The sequence continues at coordinate 388,838,214 of OY728153.1, read as the reverse complement.
TGCAGCTTGGGGAGTTGATAAGTGAAGCTTATGAGAATTCCCTATTGTATAGGATGAAATATAGTTTTATCAATGGCATACTCATCTAGAATAGAGATATTAAAATTGGAGATAAAGTGTTATTATTATCATCATAGACGAATCTCATGCTAGGTAAACTTAATTCCAAATGTAATTTACCCTATAAAGCACACAGTGCTTTTCCATTTTGGTGTAGTTGGGATCTAGAGAGCCGATTCAAAAAAAACCCTTCAATGTAAATGGTTATAAGGTGACAAATTACCATGAATATTTCTAGAAAGACCCAATAGAGCAGTCCAACAACCTCCCTACTACCACTGAAAAAAGAACCTCAGGTTTTCTCTTTCCTTCACACTAATTTAGATGATTTTATTTTGAATTGTTTTTCATTTATAAAATTTATGTTTTATATTTAATGGACGTTTTTCAGAACTAATTTTGGGGGAGAAAAAAAATTAGAATGTAAATACACTTTTTTTTTTGTTTTAAATTTAGTTTACCCTAAGATAATATAATACATATATAAATAAATACAAAACGCACATAAAAATGGATAAAGCCACAATAATTTACACACACAAGCACACACACATATATATATTAAAAAATCGATATTAATGTAAAAATGTAAATATATCTTTTTTATAGTTTTTATTTTAAATTTTTAATAATTAATTTTAGTAAATAATTCCTTTCCTGGATTAAATTTATAACTAGTGATAAGAATGTCATTTATTATGAAATAGTACAATTTAGATGAATATTGAGTGAATTTTTAGCTTCATGAATATTTGGTTTTAAAAATAGGAAATCCAGATAAAATGAATAGATTTTCATGGTATCAGTATTATATCTTAAGGACACTGGAATTTTTGAAGTTAATCTAAGGCAATAAGACCTCTGAAGAAAACCTTATGGAGCCAACTATAAACAAACTGATATAATTCCTTTAAACATGGGGTAAAATGGGAAATTGGGATACCATAGTGAATCTATATGAAATTAGGCATCGAGTGTTTGAGTTAAATCCCTCTATATACATTTCAATCTTTTTCATAGTACTCCACACATACATTACTAGGAAAATATTAAAACAAATGAATAAGTGACTAATAATCAAAAATGAATTCATTCTAGTGATGGGATGATTGGTCCAAAATGATAAAGGGGGAAACTAACTTATAAAAAATTCATTTGAGTATTATTAATGAAGTTTAAAATTGATCGTTGGATTAGAAAACATAGGAGAGACGGGCATAGACGAATTTTCAGGTACTGTAACAGGTACTGTAACAGCGGCAAAACTGTGGCAGCGATGACACTGTAGCGGCAGAGGCACTGTAGCTGGGGGGGCTGCAGCGGGGGTGGTACTGTAGCAGCGTGGGTACTGTAGCAGTACTGTTCACTGAGGGGTCCTTTGGGCCAAAAATGGGCTTTCAAGCCTTGTATTTTGGTCACTTGGCTTTGGACCTTCGGGTTATGTAATGGGTCTCCCTCTACCCAGTCTTAAAGATGTCTTTACTTTAAATAATAAATTGAGACTTCGGCCCCAACCTTTAAAAAAAATATAAGAGACGGACGATTTGAACTACTTCTTGTTTAAGCGTTGAAATCACTTAAATTTAATTTGATACTCTTCTAGACTGGGAATTTTGATTGAACTAAGGTGACTCAATGAATTGAAATCACATAAGTGGCATGATAATTAAAGTATTTGATGAAACTATGAAATTATTCTTCTCTGGTGGGTGTATTTTGATTAATCCAAGCACATCTTGTTTTTCTTTTCAAGAAATGCAATTTAATGATAAAATTTTCTATGAGTGAAATAAGTGTAGGAGAGTGATGTGAGATGAAGTTTTAAACTCTTAATCTATTTTTCATTATTAAGTAACCCCCTTATTGATTTAATGGATATTTAAAGATGTATATATTTTTAAATTGAGACATTGAAAACTAATTTAGTTTTTTAGAAAATCTGATTTAAATTGATGTTGATTTTTGAATATGGAATTCAATTGTAAATATCATGATTTTAATTGGAATTAATTTAATTTAATAGAATTTTGGAAATTAATTTTGAATTTTATTTATATTATATTTTAAAGGGGGAAACCCTACACTAAAAAAAATCATGTGGTCTGCGGGTCTAACCTAATTTTCTTTAGAGGAATGAATCGACCATGGAACCCCTTCATACCATAGATCTAGGTGACCACACTAAAAATGTGCAAAGTCATGAAGCTACAAAGTATTATTTTCAATCTCATATGGTATGCCTATAAATTTAGGAATGTCTTGGATTGACTATGACCTTCCTCCCTAACAAAGTGTCCTCACAACCATCATATTCATGCCATCAATCCACACCCACTGATGAAGAGGGTAGATTTAATTCAATACCATTAGAACCACACTACTGGTACGAGGATGGATTCCAAACCAAAGTAGGCCTCATGAAACCAGATATGTTCCTGACAAAGGTTGGTGCTCATCAAGACATAAATGGTGGGGCCACGGTCTTTTTCCAACACATTGGACGTGATTTTGTTGAAAGGCGTGCACCATGTATTCTTTTTTATGTGTCAACTTTTTTTATTTAACAAGTTCAGAAGTTGAGTTGCATATTCCTCTGATGGTGAAATTTGAAGATTAAAGAATCAGAGCTTGACAGAATAATGACCCATAGCAATTCACAACACCACTTCCAAATGAGTATTGCAACTGCGAGCAAAGAATCCTGGCCTGAGTCTTGTTAATATAATCAAATCCATCGGTTGATGGTGACTGGATCCTCGTCAATTTTCTGAAACTGAGATTGTGGCCACCAAAACACCAAACCAAGGAGCTTGGCTATGTTGAAGAACCATTAGTGGCCAAGATACACTGTGGTTGAGTATGAATAAACTGTGTTACTGTGTTTTGATGCTGAGGATGAGGATGGTTTGAAGAAGATGAGATATAATCAAATCCATCGGTTGATGGGGACTGGATCCTCGTCAATTTTCTGAAACTGAGATTGTGGCCACCAAAACACCAAACCAAGGAGCTTGGCTATGTTGAAGAACCATTAGTGGCCAAGATACACTGTGGTTGAGTATGAATAAATTGTGTTACTGTGTTTTGATGCTGAGGATGAGTATGGTTTGAAGAAGATGAGATATCAAGTGAATTATTTAATGGAATTTCACACTACCTAAGTTTTCCATAGACAAAATCAAAAAAACAGAGACCAGTAAAATCAAATATGACATTGAAGCTTTTTCTTTCCTTGCATGCGTTTTACATAACAAAATTTAGATCCAATCCCAGTTTTATCACTAAGGCACATCATGGGTCAAGGAAAGGCCCACATATTATATTTTGAGGCCCAATTTTGATAACATCTAGGCCCATTTAAAATTCACTAAAAATCAGAAATCCTAGCCAAAAATGAACATCATTTTCTTCCTCATGAATTTAAAAGTCTAGTGAAACCATGGAGCATCAAAGAATTTCTCTTCAACTCATTATGGAGTACAAAGTTTGATCATGGGGGAAGGGTGTTTTAACAGAAAATATTTGAAGAACAATAATTTGGATAAATCCAAACAATTCTTCCATGCACGTGAAGAAAACTAACGAAATGAATGTGCCTTTAGAATTTGAGGAATAATTACGACAAGCTGGGTTTATTATTAGAACATAGGCTAGTGATAATAATCACATGTTTGAATATAGAAGATTGAATAACATTCCACACACAAAATATATATTTTTATTAAAAGACACTTTCATGGAAAAAGTGTGAAACTTTCAAGTCCAACCAAACCATCAAACACTATGGCGAAGATCAAAATTATTAAAAACCAACCCAAATGTATTAGACACAATCCCCTTATATAACTTCTAGGAGAGTTGTTACCTTTTTGTCAGAGTCTTCATGGATAAAAGCTTCAAATTGAGAGGCAAGCTTGTCCCATGCTTTCATGAAATCCTCAAATGATATCTTCTTGTTGTTGAAGCCTATAATGAGGATTAAGTTTTTTTTTTGTCAGTCCAGTCGCATTGCTCCTTTCTTGTGTCCACTTCAATCGGACTTCCATTCATTCTTTCTACATCCTCATTAGAAGCATGAATGATTTGTAAATTCTCCAGCATCTCTACCTCAAATTGTATGAGGAGCTCCCATGAAGTTTCCATAACCTCAGCCTCTACATCCTGCTGCTGACAACTGAGATAGACACGTAGGTATTACCATCCGCACTAGACAGCCCCTCTGCTCCTTCATTGGAATGATACAACAGATCCAATTGTTCTCCTCTCCCCTCTTTCAACTTCTCTTCCTCCCTACCACAGTCCAAAGCCATCGGTTCACTCTCTTACACCTCAGCTCCATCCACACATGCCATATCAGAAGCCAAGTTAACACCAGTAGGCAATGAAGACTCCCCAATTTTATCCACAGTGGCATCCTGTGGGGCTTCTGATGGTCTTGTCTCCTTCTCAGTGTTTTGTTCTTTAACTGTAGATCTTGTAGTCACTTTTTTTAGAAAGTTAGGGTAGTCCTTTCGAGGCTTCGGTTTCATTTCCTTATTATCTGGGAAATTACCTAAGAGAAGGATTCCTCTCTTTCCTTTCCTTGATCCAAACCCACTACTTATAGACCCAAGGGTTTCATGCTTTTAGACTGACTGCGGTTGCGAATCCGATTCTTTGTCACTCAGTTCAGAATCCTCAAGAGACCTTGAACCATTCTTCTTCCTTATCCATTTTGGAATAACTGTTTTCCAACCTTACGGATCAACTTTCTCCTTCTCATCCCTATCCAAATAATTAAAACTATATTTAAGCTATACAAGGAACAAGATTACTAGGAGACCTTCACATCGTAGGATCCGAAATCTGATAAAAAAGAACATGCAATGGGGACTTCTGGTTGGACGTGGTCCTTCTACCCGCAATACCAACATTAACCGCTTCCGCCAAGGAGGGGGAGGTCCTTGGAGGGGACTGTCAAAGAGCTTCCTAGACCTAGAAGGACGAACTAGGGATGCCTAAATCCGTTTTCAGTCTTCTAGAAATGTCTGTCACCTTCGGTGCTGCAGACTTTCACCGGGGATGTCCCTCCAATGGGACCTACTGCAATGGCTCATCTATGTCGGCACTCAAACGAGGAGAAAATTCACACACCTTCAAGATATGAGGTGATAACTCGTCCTTCTATAGAGAAGATCTAATTCTAGTGGGATCCAAGGTACCCACTGATTTCTTCTCACAGAGAACCATTCTGCAATAAACCAGATTTTATGGTTTCTGAAGCAATGAACAACAATCTGAATGAAGATGACCCATGCGATAGCACGAAGAACAAAAATCGTACCTGGTCCCAAAATCCACTGGTTGGAGGCAGCGGAGCTCATCTTCAACCTGTCTTCTTCAACAGGGGGCTTGGAGTCGTTGACATCCACACAAATCCGGGGTGCTATAGGATGGCACAAATGTAAAGACCCGTAAAATTCAAGGGAAATTTTTTTTTCTTAATTTTCTTTAGAATTTTACAAGAATGCGGTTTCAGACGGCACCTGATTCTGAGGCCCGGAGTGCCCGGAATTAATTTCCGAAGTTTGGCTCGGGTACGTTCAGTGAACGAACGAGCGGGAATTCCTAACTTTTGATCCGGTGCTCGGAATTGAAATCCGAGGGCACCGTTGAACTCGCAGCGCCGATATTCGCTTAATGAGACCTTTTCGGGAGTTGCGTTTGTTGCGGGTTGAAAGTTACGTTTTGGGGTTTTTCAGTTAAGTTGAATAAAATTTGTGTAAAACAATTTTTATTTTAACTTATTCTTTAAAACCTATCAGAGGAGGTTGAAAGTGGGACCCACACCCACTTAACCTCCCTTGGGAGGATTAAGTGTGGTGGGGCCCACACGAACCCCCTTTCCTTTTCTTTTTCTCTCAACGTTCTTAACCCCCCAATTAGTTGGCTTATGTTACTCTTATTTAATTATGGGAGTTATGTCTCTTTTGAATTTCAAACTTTTGAAAACCCTTTGAGTTTTGTGTTAATAAAATAAGTGGTATTCTTATTTTATTGGGGGTTCTTTGTTTGTCTTGGGAGAGCTCCTTCATCTCCAAGCTCTGACGAAGAACGAAGAACGTCTTCATCCTCAACGAAGAACGAGAACTCTTCGTCAAGGATCATCGACTCAGAGACCTAGTATCTTCGGACCTCTGCTTCCTCTTCGGACCTTCTTCGTCGGCAAACGAAGATCCGCCAACAACGTGTCGCATCGGACGTAAATCTTCGTCAACGGATTTGACGAACGACGACCGCGACGCCTGACTTCCGCGACGCCGTCTTCCGCGGAACGTAGAGGATTTCTTTGAATCTCAAACCCGAGGTAGGGGATGTTTTTATTAATTATTTATTTCCATTCCTGAATCGTGGATTTTAGCATGACTAAACGTGAGACTTTTTAGTTATGTTATTTGTTAACGCGAGGGGAGTCGGACCGCACGAACACGGCCGAAACCCCCTCCTTCGTTCATGTTGATTTGCGGGTGGAAGCAAGAGGCGTGGTGCCGTCGCACCACGCGGATGATCATGCTTATGATTTCCGCAATACCGTCGCGCTTCGCCGAGGAGAGACTTCAAGACCGCGACGCCGACACGCCGCGTTGGGAGGATTCTTGGCACGACGAAAGGGGCGCGGTGCCGTCGCACCGCGCCGGACGACGAACACCGCGGCCGGTTCCGGGCCGCGGTGAGACGAGGAGACCGCGGCCGGTTCCGGGCCGCGGCGGAAGGAAAGACCGGCGGCCGGGCCGCCGGCGTCGGAAGTCAAGGGCGGGACCGGAAATTCCGGTCCCGTTGGTAAAAACCGGCCGGCCAGCGGGCCGGCCGGATGTCATAAAACCGGGGGAATAAATCCCCCGGCTGGATAATCAAACCCCCCTCTTAAAGAGGGGGGGCGGTTCATTTAAGGAGGGGGGGGCAACAGCCCCCCGGTTTGACCAGCCGGCCCCCATTTGCGGGGGCCGTTTTTGGGCAAAGGCACGGCTCAAAGCCGTGCCGCCCTCACAAAGCAGGGGGGGGCTTGATTGCCCCCCGCGTGATCCACGTGCGGCGCCCAGCGCCGCCGCCGCGGCCCGCCGCGGTCCGCCGCCGCCACGCGGCCCGCCGTCCGCCGCCGCCACGCGGCCCGCCGCCCGCCGCCGCCACGCGGCCCGCCAGCCGCCGCCGCCACGCGGCCCGCCAGCCGCCACCGCCACGCGGCCCGCCGCCCGCCGCCGCCACGCGGCCCGCCAGCCGCCGCCGCCCGCCGCCGCCACGCGGCCCGCCAGCCGCCGCCGCCACGCGGCCCGCCAGCCGCCGCCGCCACGTGGCCCGCCGCCGCCGCGCCACGCGGCCGCCGCCGCCACGCGGCCCGCCGCCGCCACGTGGCCCGCCGCCGCCGTCCGCCGCCGCCGGCCGCCGCCGCCGGCCGCCGCGCCACCCAAGGGGGGGGGTCGGGCCGGGTCGTTCCGGACCCGGACCCCCCGTTTCGGATCAGTTTTGGTTTTTCGCTCATAACTTGAGCCTCGGACCTCCGATCGACGAACCGTCAGCGGCAACGCGATCCTCGGATCGAGACGGTCGTTTCGGTATATCGCACTCAAGGTTTCGGGTTACTTTGAGTTCGGCCGGGTTGGTTCGTTCACGAGACTAACCGGGCCTTCGGAGCGGAAACGCTCATATCTTGAGCCACGAACGTCCGATTGACGCGCCGTCAGTCGCGTTGTGTTCCTCTTAGTGAATCGGATCTTTTGGCATACTCCGCCCGAGGTTTGGACGCAGGTGGAGTACGGTCGGGTTGGTTTTTCCTTAAAAACCAACCGGGCCCCGGAGACGAATATGCCAATAACTCACAGACCGGGCGTCCGATTGACGCGCCGTCTGTTTCGTTGACTTCCTCTTGATGAGACGGAACTTTTGACATACTCCGCCCGAGTTTTGGATACAGTCGGAGTATGGCCGGGTTGGATTGTACCCGAAATCCAACCGGGCCCCTGGAACGGGAAAGCTGATATCTTTCAGACTGGACGACCGCTTGACGAGCCGTCAGCGGCGTTGGTGGTTACGTTGAGTAACGGTCCCTTTGAGTATACCCTATGGGAGTTCGGGGTACAGTTGAGATACGGCCGGGATTGGTTTCGCTCACGAAACCAACCGGGCCCCTGGGACGAAAAGGCTAATAACTCACAGACCGGGCGTCCGATCGACGCGCCGTCTGTTGCGTTGAGACCCCTGTGACGAGACGGTTCTTTGAGACACTTCTTCGCGGAACCTTGTGATACTTGGAGTATCGACCAGTAGCTCGTGGAGCGGACCCGTGGTACTTGACAGTGGTGGTGCGCTTGGATGCAGCAGCAGACCCTTGGCGGTTGAGCGCTTGGTTGTAGCGGCGGACCCGCGATACTCTACGGAGTGTGTGCGCTTGGTTGTAGCGACAGACCCGCGACGGTGGAGACGTGCGTGCGGAGTACGGAGACCGTGTAGCCGGCTGAGACCTGACGACTGCTTGACCGACTCGACTTGGAGTGAGTCGACTAGCCCAGTGGACGGAGCGCCGGTATTTGGCTGCAGACCCACGGCGGACGGAGCGCCAGGTAGATGGCAGCAGACCCGCGGTACTCGACAGGAGGAGTACCTCAGCAGGCTATCTGGGTAGCGCCCGGTATTTGGCGACAGACCCTCAGCGGACGGAGCGCCCGGTAGTTGGCCGCAAACCCGCAGTACTCGACAGGAGGAGTACCTCAGCAGTCCTAGGTTAGTGAGCGGCAGCCTCGGAGTCGTGACAGGACCACTGTACACTCTAGAGACGGAGCTCTTCAGCAGTTACGGTTTCGATAATGAAAATCCTGGTTTGAGCTGAGACTTTTGACCTTGTGTTTACTTCATGACTGAGATGGGTCACTTGCTAACTTTGGTATATGTATGGACATATACCCGGGTAGTGGTTATCCGTCGAATTCACAATTCTTGTGTTCCTCATGATTGAGATGGGTTACTCGATAACTTAGGTATATGTATGGGCATATACCTAAGTAGAAGTTATCTGTTGAGATCTTCTTTGTGGTTATCCTTGTTGGTTTAGTGAGACCTTGAGGGTCTCGGGGTCCCTACTGAGTATCGTTATACTCACCCCTGCACGGGCTATGCCCGCACCTCGTTGTGTTGGTTGCAGACGACGGACAGTGCTGACAGAAGCCGAATGTTCGAGGACTAGACAGTACCTGGAGGTGGGCTACACGACGAGGCGGTACCCGGAGGCAGACCACTGGACAGGACATACTCGGAGCAGACGGCAGGACCCGAGGAGCAGAGGAGCTATCTGTACCCACCCTTCAGGTGGAATTTCCAGAGGACATCTCAGCGTAGCAGATTTACTTTTCAGTCGCTGTTTTCCCTTTCGAGTTGTACTTTACAGTTGGGCTTGTATTTCCGGCCCCTTTTTACTTTTCAGCTCTTCTTTTGTACTTAGTGTTTTTACTTCCGCTTGTACTCTGTGGTGCTTGTTTTCTTTTTTTAAAGGCAATGCCTTCCCAGTTATCGGGATTTTACGCCTTTGGTGCTAGTCGCCAGCCCCTGGCCTATGGAAGGCGGGCTTGGGGTAGTCACGGCACGGGCCCCGAGGACGGGTCGTGACAAATTGGTATCAGAGGAGTTCGGTTCTACCGCAGAACTTATAACCCTGATGTTTCTTTCTGTGAAGCATTAGTGTTGAGAGTACCGAGTGTGGTTTTCAGTTCAGGGAGTCCAGTGTTGGTGCGGGCGGCCGACGTATCCATACACCAGGACCCTGACAACTGATTTCCGACTTTGTGCACGAAAACACTGATTGCGTGTGTGTTTTCAAAAGTTTTTCCCCTTAAAACAGCTCAAACCAGGTCAGCTCACCAGGTATAATCGTTTGATCGTGTTACGTTGTTTCTTTCAGGATGGCCCCACGACGGCAGCCAGCTAGGGTTCCGAGAATCGAGCGTGACGACAGCCCACCGAGCGACGAGGCTTCGGTGCAGGGCCCTTTTTCAGTAGTGGCACCGGCGGTAGCTTTACCCGCCGAGCCCCCGATGCTTCCAGCAGCAGCCGCTGACGATGCACGTCGCCTCAGCGCACTGCATGAGTTTCAGCACCAGCGACCGCCCAGGTTTCGCGGGGAGACGGATCCCCAGGCAGCAGAGGACTGGCTGGAGGCAGTAGTACGAGTGTTTAGGCTAGTGAGGACACCAGCAGACCTCATGGTGATCCTCGCTGCGAGCCTACTACACGCAGCAGCAGGACGATGGTGGAGCCTGATGCTCCAGGTGCACGATGAGGCGTCTCTTCTCTGGACGGACTTCGAGAGCCTCTTCCGCTCTGAGTTCGTCCCGGCCACCCTCCGAGCGGTGCGCATCCAGGAGCTTCTACAGCTGCGGCAGGGCAGCATGACGGTCGCTCAGTACGCGGCGAGGTTCACCGATCTCTCGCGCTACTCGACCGACATGGTACGGGACCCATTCTTCAGGGCCCGGACCTTCGAGCAGGGTTTGAGACACGAGATCAGGGCATCGCTGATCTCCCTCAGCATACCGACTCAGACAGGAGTACTGGAGCGGGCACTTCTGATCGAGAGTTTCCTTGCAGAGTCTACACCAGCACAGCAACTCACCGCAGGGCGGCACGTGGCAGAGTCATCTGCAGCAGGTAGCCGACAGATGACTCAGGGTTCCAGGCAGAACAGACCTACCGGTGGCCGACTGCACGACTCAGGCTCAGTTGTACGGGGAAGCCGGGGTGGAGTCAGAGCCAGGCGTGCCGAGAGTGGGCAGTGTTACTCCTGTGGCGGGATTGGTCACATGGCTCGTGACTGTCCGACCCGCCATGCTGATGATCAGCAGTTAAGTGAAGAACCTCCCAGGCAGAGGCAGAGGTTCGACCGTGGCGGTCCGCAGGGAGGAGGCGGACGAGGCAGAGGAGCTGGACGAGCAGCTGGTGGTGGGCGACGCTTTGAGGCTCTTCCACCACCACCACCAGGAGGACCACCCCGACCGTAGGGGAGAGCTCAGCTTCAGGCAGCCGAGGCCTTCGATCATGGAGCTCTGGGAGCCGATGGACAGGAGCAGAACTAGTGGATACGTCCTTAGTACTTCTGGTTCTTTGTTGCTTTTGTGTAGCGTCTTGTATTATGAGCTGCAATAATAAAAGACGCATACCTTTGTGATGTTTTCTTTCCTGTCCTCTTTTGTGATGTTACTAAGAGGTTCCAGTTGACTGTTGACTTGACCCTCACTTGTGAGACATCTACTGGAGGAGACCAGTTACCACACACTGATGCCGACAGTGTGACTCAACCCTTGGAGGCGAGAGTAACGGTTGGATCTCTTAGTAGTAGCGTCGAGGCCTTACGACGTCATCCTTGGTATGGATTAATATCATCCATGTTAGGATTGACTGTTTTAGGCAAAGAATGTGGTTCATCCAGGGGATGAGACCAGGTTTCTCTTTTCGGCAAAGGAGAAATCTTGCAGCTCTTGTGGGACCAGAGATGGTCAGGGCCACGTCAAAAGAGGTCCATGTCATCCAGGAGCGGGTCCTACATGGACGATCGATTCCTCTTGTGCGCAACAGATGGCGGCACGGGAATCTCCAGGGGAGCACATGGGAGCGGGAGGCTCAGATGCGTGCTCAGTATCCCTTTTTTTTTTGCTTCCCTAGTTTTTGATGTAGCTTTACGGGGACGTAAAGCCCTGAGGTGGGAGTAATGTAAAGACCCGTAAAATTCAAGGGAAATTTTTTTTTCTTAATTTTCTTTAGAATTTTACAAGAATGCGGTTTCAGACGGCACCTGATTCTGAGGCCCGGAGTGCCCGGAATTAATTTCCGAAGTTTGGCTCGGGTACGTTCAGTGAACGAACGAGCGGGAATTCCTAACTTTTGATCCGGTGCTCGGAATTGAAATCCGAGGGCACCGTTGAACTCGCAGCGCCGATATTCGCTTAATGAGACCTTTTCGGGAGTTGCGTTTGTTGCGGGTTGAAAGTTACGTTTTGGGGTTTTTCAGTTAAGTTGAATAAAATTTGTGTAAAACAATTTTTATTTTAACTTATTCTTTAAAACCTATCAGAGGAGGTTGAAAGTGGGACCCACACCCACTTAACCTCCCTTGGGAGGATTAAGTGTGGTGGGGCCCACACGAACCCCCTTTCCTTTTCTTTTTCTCTCAACGTTCTTAACCCCCCAATTAGTTGGCTTATGTTACTCTTATTTAATTATGGGAGTTATGTCTCTTTTGAATTTCAAACTTTTGAAAACCCTTTGAGTTTTGTGTTAATAAAATAAGTGGTATTCTTATTTTATTGGGGGTTCTTTGTTTGTCTTGGGAGAGCTCCTTCATCTCCAAGCTCTGACGAAGAACGAAGAACGTCTTCATCCTCAACGAAGAACGAGAACTCTTCGTCAAGGATCATCGACTCAGAGACCTAGTATCTTCGGACCTCTGCTTCCTCTTCGGACCTTCTTCGTCGGCAAACGAAGATCCGCCAACAACGTGTCGCATCGGACGTAAATCTTCGTCAACGGATTTGACGAACGACGACCGCGACGCCTGACTTCCGCGACGCCGTCTTCCGCGGAACGTAGAGGATTTCTTTGAATCTCAAACCCGAGGTAGGGGATGTTTTTATTAATTATTTATTTCCATTCCTGAATCGTGGATTTTAGCATGACTAAACGTGAGACTTTTTAGTTATGTTATTTGTTAACGCGAGGGGAGTCGGACCGCACGAACACGGCCGAAACCCCCTCCTTCGTTCATGTTGATTTGCGGGTGGAAGCAAGAGGCGTGGTGCCGTCGCACCACGCGGATGATCATGCTTATGATTTCCGCAATACCGTCGCGCTTCGCCGAGGAGAGACTTCAAGACCGCGACGCCGACACGCCGCGTTGGGAGGATTCTTGGCACGACGAAAGGGGCGCGGTGCCGTCGCACCGCGCCGGACGACGAACACCGCGGCCGGTTCCGGGCCGCGGTGAGACGAGGAGACCGCGGCCGGTTCCGGGCCGCGGCGGAAGGAAAGACCGGCGGCCGGGCCGCCGGCGTCGGAAGTCAAGGGCGGGACCGGAAATTCCGGTCCCGTTGGTAAAAACCGGCCGGCCAGCGGGCCGGCCGGATGTCATAAAACCGGGGGAATAAATCCCCCGGCTGGATAATCAAACCCCCCTCTTAAAGAGGGGGGGCGGTTCATTTAAGGAGGGGGGGGCAACAGCCCCCCGGTTTGACCAGCCGGCCCCCATTTGCGGGGGCCGTTTTTGGGCAAAGGCACGGCTCAAAGCCGTGCCGCCCTCACAAAGCAGGGGGGGGCTTGATTGCCCCCCGCGTGATCCACGTGCGGCGCCCAGCGCCGCCGCCGCGGCCCGCCGCGGTCCGCCGCCGCCACGCGGCCCGCCGTCCGCCGCCGCCACGCGGCCCGCCGCCCGCCGCCGCCACGCGGCCCGCCAGCCGCCGCCGCCACGCGGCCCGCCAGCCGCCACCGCCACGCGGCCCGCCGCCCGCCGCCGCCACGCGGCCCGCCAGCCGCCGCCGCCCGCCGCCGCCACGCGGCCCGCCAGCCGCCGCCGCCACGCGGCCCGCCAGCCGCCGCCGCCACGTGGCCCGCCGCCGCCGCGCCACGCGGCCGCCGCCGCCACGCGGCCCGCCGCCGCCACGTGGCCCGCCGCCGCCGTCCGCCGCCGCCGGCCGCCGCCGCCGGCCGCCGCGCCACCCAAGGGGGGGGGTCGGGCCGGGTCGTTCCGGACCCGGACCCCCCGTTTCGGATCAGTTTTGGTTTTTCGCTCATAACTTGAGCCTCGGACCTCCGATCGACGAACCGTCAGCGGCAACGCGATCCTCGGATCGAGACGGTCGTTTCGGTATATCGCACTCAAGGTTTCGGGTTACTTTGAGTTCGGCCGGGTTGGTTCGTTCACGAGACTAACCGGGCCTTCGGAGCGGAAACGCTCATATCTTGAGCCACGAACGTCCGATTGACGCGCCGTCAGTCGCGTTGTGTTCCTCTTAGTGAATCGGATCTTTTGGCATACTCCGCCCGAGGTTTGGACGCAGGTGGAGTACGGTCGGGTTGGTTTTTCCTTAAAAACCAACCGGGCCCCGGAGACGAATATGCCAATAACTCACAGACCGGGCGTCCGATTGACGCGCCGTCTGTTTCGTTGACTTCCTCTTGATGAGACGGAACTTTTGACATACTCCGCCCGAGTTTTGGATACAGTCGGAGTATGGCCGGGTTGGATTGTACCCGAAATCCAACCGGGCCCCTGGAACGGGAAAGCTGATATCTTTCAGACTGGACGACCGCTTGACGAGCCGTCAGCGGCGTTGGTGGTTACGTTGAGTAACGGTCCCTTTGAGTATACCCTATGGGAGTTCGGGGTACAGTTGAGATACGGCCGGGATTGGTTTCGCTCACGAAACCAACCGGGCCCCTGGGACGAAAAGGCTAATAACTCACAGACCGGGCGTCCGATCGACGCGCCGTCTGTTGCGTTGAGACCCCTGTGACGAGACGGTTCTTTGAGACACTTCTTCGCGGAACCTTGTGATACTTGGAGTATCGACCAGTAGCTCGTGGAGCGGACCCGTGGTACTTGACAGTGGTGGTGCGCTTGGATGCAGCAGCAGACCCTTGGCGGTTGAGCGCTTGGTTGTAGCGGCGGACCCGCGATACTCTACGGAGTGTGTGCGCTTGGTTGTAGCGACAGACCCGCGACGGTGGAGACGTGCGTGCGGAGTACGGAGACCGTGTAGCCGGCTGAGACCTGACGACTGCTTGACCGACTCGACTTGGAGTGAGTCGACTAGCCCAGTGGACGGAGCGCCGGTATTTGGCTGCAGACCCACGGCGGACGGAGCGCCAGGTAGATGGCAGCAGACCCGCGGTACTCGACAGGAGGAGTACCTCAGCAGGCTATCTGGGTAGCGCCCGGTATTTGGCGACAGACCCTCAGCGGACGGAGCGCCCGGTAGTTGGCCGCAAACCCGCAGTACTCGACAGGAGGAGTACCTCAGCAGTCCTAGGTTAGTGAGCGGCAGCCTCGGAGTCGTGACAGGACCACTGTACACTCTAGAGACGGAGCTCTTCAGCAGTTACGGTTTCGATAATGAAAATCCTGGTTTGAGCTGAGACTTTTGACCTTGTGTTTACTTCATGACTGAGATGGGTCACTTGCTAACTTTGGTATATGTATGGACATATACCCGGGTAGTGGTTATCCGTCGAATTCACAATTCTTGTGTTCCTCATGATTGAGATGGGTTACTCGATAACTTAGGTATATGTATGGGCATATACCTAAGTAGAAGTTATCTGTTGAGATCTTCTTTGTGGTTATCCTTGTTGGTTTAGTGAGACCTTGAGGGTCTCGGGGTCCCTACTGAGTATCGTTATACTCACCCCTGCACGGGCTATGCCCGCACCTCGTTGTGTTGGTTGCAGACGACGGACAGTGCTGACAGAAGCCGAATGTTCGAGGACTAGACAGTACCTGGAGGTGGGCTACACGACGAGGCGGTACCCGGAGGCAGACCACTGGACAGGACATACTCGGAGCAGACGGCAGGACCCGAGGAGCAGAGGAGCTATCTGTACCCACCCTTCAGGTGGAATTTCCAGAGGACATCTCAGCGTAGCAGATTTACTTTTCAGTCGCTGTTTTCCCTTTCGAGTTGTACTTTACAGTTGGGCTTGTATTTCCGGCCCCTTTTTACTTTTCAGCTCTTCTTTTGTACTTAGTGTTTTTACTTCCGCTTGTACTCTGTGGTGCTTGTTTTCTTTTTTTAAAGGCAATGCCTTCCCAGTTATCGGGATTTTACGCCTTTGGTGCTAGTCGCCAGCCCCTGGCCTATGGAAGGCGGGCTTGGGGTAGTCACGGCACGGGCCCCGAGGACGGGTCGTGACAACAAATTCCTCGAACGTTCATCAAAAGCCCAAAACCTTCCAACCAGATTTCCTAATAATTGAAGAATAGAAGGATTTTGGAAGGGAAGAGGAAGTCTCGGGAAGCTCACCCAGATCTCCGCGGATGGGTAATCCCTCTTCCAATGGAAATTGTAGCTCCAACATAGAAGAAAGAAGCGGTGCCCTTCGCAGGAACGAATACCTTTGGACCAAACAGTTGTAAAATCATCATCGTTGGAGAACCGCATAAGGAATTGATGAGGATCCAGGATCCCAACGATGACACAATCTTGAAGGGTAAAATATTCATTGACAAAATGGGTGAAACTTTTGAGAGATGGCCATCGTCAGCTGAAATGAGCTATCATAGATAGTCCACAGAGAGAAGACGCCTCTAAGAATTCCTGGCGGAAGAGGGGAAGCGAAGGGGCCCCTCGGTGAAGAGCTGGGACTTTTTGGCTAATCTAAATCTGAGGTAAGTCATGAAGGAGGGATGTATCATAGAACAAAGAGAAGGTCGACGGAGCTATCTTGCACTGCTAGAGAAGGGGGGCGGCCGGATCGACCATCGCTGCCGCCCAAAGGGGGTGAGCCTCCTACTAGGGTTCCATGAGGGAGAATGCACAGAGAAGGGGTCCAACCACCATGCGTTGTATATAAAAGATTGAATAAGTCAAATAATTTATTTATATAATATAAAATATTCATTAGAGAAAAGGACGGCTTCTATAATCCTCAAAATAGGGTGGTAGCTCTATATCTTCATTTTTATTTCATTTTCTTGTTATTCTTTTATGATGGAACACTAAGCCATTAGCGACTGAGCAAAAGAGATTCTCCCTATCCCCATGTTAATGAATTCTACACTTTAACAATTTATTTTATTCTACAACTCCATGGTTTGATTTAGACTGTGTTGAAATTAAATTATTTTCGCATTTATTACATTTTGAATTTATCTTCCCATATTTACTAGATCACACACACATGCCACTTAGATCCTTTCTATTTTTTACAATCGTGATTAGTGGGTTGAATTAAGGGAATTTGGATATCTCCAATTATAGGGAAAGGGATACTGATGGTTATAGTGGTCATTTAATCCCTTTTATTAGACCAAAAATTCTATTTGATGGTAATCAAGTGAGGTTTCACTTGATTAGGGAGAAAACATGAGAGTGGAAATTCGAAAAATGATTTAACAGGGAAGATAATGGGATATGAGTCCATGAAACTTATTTTAAAATTGAATTTAAATCAATACAATATTATTCCATTTGTAATTTGACTAAAAAACCCAAATAAATATAAAAACTCTCATACCATTTTCCTCTCTAAAGACAACCAGAGCCCCACAGTACTAAATTTTCCCTAGGGTTAAAAATTGTATTGTTGAGCACCTCATGGTAGGGTTATCATCAGTGTGGATCCACTTTCCATTGAATTGGTACTCTCTTGACTTATGTGTCTTCTAAGGAGGTACAATTCTTATATTAGATTTATATAGAGGTTGTGATGGATTTCTATATTTGGGTAGTTCAGAAACTTGGAGTTGTGTGCTAATTCCTCCTACAACTGGGCTTTGTAATTCATGAATCACTCATACCCTCTTGGGTTTATATCCCTAAAATAACATATTAGTGGATATGATGGTAGGGAATAGTACTATCATGACCAGAAAATATTCTTAATCAAGGTGTAGGTTAACCATGGAATTCTTGAATGATGACATGGTATCAATGTCTACGAACGATGGGGTGTGGTACTCCCTCAATTCGAATTTTTATATAAATAAGGAGTATATTCCCTTTAATGGATTCATCTGGTAGTGTAGAAAAAATAAAGACTAGAACAGACACTTCGAGACTTTTAATTACTTAGGCACCATCGGTATTATTTTAATATGTGAAATTCAGTTGGCTGTTAACTCCATGCTTTCTGTGTTTTCATGTTGTCCAAGCATCATTAGTTTATCAAAATATCTAAACCTTCATGGGTTAGAGATGAGATGACAATGAATTTTCTATATCCATGAGACTTATAGTGGTTTATTACATATTGATATTTTTTATCATTCTATTGGTTACTCTCACATAACAAGGGTTTAGAGTTGAATATTTTGTTTGGTTTTTCATTATGGTTTCTAGTAATCCTACTGATTATGTTTATACTCACCATTACATGAGCATTAGGTTCACACATTACATGTCTATACTGATGGAGCATAGTTTGGATATTTTATTTGTAGTCGTAGAGGTAGAATGGATTTTTTTGGAACTGAGGTCGAGTGGCGACCTTGGTGGATATAGTGTTAAATGAGTTTAGTGGTTCCAGAAGGTGATAGTAGTGCGTGATGTTCATAATTGGATCCTTTTTCCGTGAGAACCAATTCATCTTATTTTCTTATGATATTCAACCTTTCTAGACATTAGGAATGTGTCATACAACATTTTCATTATGGATTATGAATTGGTTATCCATGTGGATCATAGTGGTTTCTTTATGTAGGTGTTATACATAGTTCATGGTTCAGGTATACACTTCTAGATATTTTTATGAATTGAATATTGTTGGGAAAAAATCCATCAAGGTAACATTGTAGCATTTTTGGGTTGATTGTGTTTATTGACAAAGTAGGTTTTCATGGTGAATTGTCGTGTTCTAGAGATGTTGTTGGCAATCCACGTTGACAATGAACCATGACAAAGGAATATATGATCTGGAGGTAGTACAAAAGACCAGATGCAAGGTGGCATCGTTTTCCAGTGTTTGCCAAATTTTTGGGGTCCAAAATTTGGAGTTTTATGAGCATCGTGAAATAGGGATTTCTTTGAAGATCTCATCAAAATATGGAAAAGGAATGAGTTTCGGGAAGATGGGCATTTTGATGTGGATTTCGCGAAGACATGAAGAAAGTTGACGGTGTTCTTCGCGATTACGATGAGTTTCGTGAACAAAAGCGTTGAAGAGCATTGCAACGGGAAAGGGAATTGCAAGTGGAGCTTCACAGAGAATACGTGAAGGAATTGACGGAATGCTCTGCGATTACGACAAGCTCTGCGATCCGAAAATTGTCGTGGTTCTTTGTGATATTGAGAGAATTTCGGCGGAAATTTCAGAGCTTCACGATTTGAGTTGACGTGGCACTGACTTCAAGCAGAAGGTTCGAGGGTTGGTGAAATCATCTATAAATAAACCTCGACCCCCTCGAGAGAAGTATAGAGTTTTCCATGAAAAATTTGTTGCTCTCAACTCATGAAGGAGGTTCGCGAAGGAAGTGTGATTTGCGAAAGAAGGAGCTTCATGGCAGCTAATTTAGCTCCACGAAGGAAGTCGCTCTGCGACAACATGAGCTTTGCGATGGCCTAAGCTTTGAGAAGGCTTGAGCTTTACGAAGGTCTAAGCTCCGCGAAGTAGTGTGCTCCGTGAGGTATTGAGCTCTGCGAAGGTGTGTGCTTTGCGAAGATGCAGGAACTTCGTGAAGGCTTGTTTGAGCTTCACGAAATTGGGAGCTTCACGAAGTAGGGTGCTTTGCGAAGGTATTTCCAAAGTGTGTCGCCTAGCAATCTATGGAAAAGGGTTATTCATCAGTGGATGAAATTTTGAATTCAATAGAGCATCTACATACAGTGAAGGATGTACTCATTAGTGATAATGAAGAGACCTACAGGTTTATAAACTATGAGTGGATCTTCTGAAGAAGCAGTGAGCTCACTTCAGATGAGAGAGCAATGCACTCTCAAATTGTGAATGGTTGTAAACTAGGAGGGATAGTGAGTCTGCTTCGAACATGTAAATAGCAGCACGCTTATAGTGGATTTGGTACATTGGCACATCGCTGGTGTATGCTCCTTGGACGTAGCCCAGTGAGGGTGAACCAAGTAAAATTGTTGTGTCATGTGCATTCTTTAAGATTCATTCATACTCTGCAACGGGACAAAGAGAGAAAATAGGGTTTTTTCTAACAAAAAAACAATATCAAAGGGGCAGTTGTTGTAATTTTTCATACCCTAATTCACCCCCCTCTCAGGGTATCTTTCCTAGTGGACCTAACAATTGGTATCAGAGTGAAAGGATGGTATCGATGTTTCTCTCTCAAAGGGAGGTCACTAATCATAAAGGGATTTCGATCTTCGATGGGAACAATTTTCAGCTATGGAAGAATAATATGAAACACTACTTCCGATCTTTGGGAATGGATGTGTTTACAGTATCAATGCATGGTATAACAACTGATATTAATAGTGGTGCACTATCGAAAGTTGAGCGTAACGAATTGGATGTTGATTCCAAGTGAATTAATGCTTTAGGGGGAGCCCTATCCAATGTTATTTATATGAATATGATGTCATGAAAAACCTCACATGCCATGTGGAAAAAGCTATTAAATATATATGAAGGAGATACAAAGGTTAGAGAAGTGAAGCTGCAAGTGTTGTGGAACAAGTATGAAGATCTAAGAATGAACCCAAATGAGTATGTTGATGCTTTCTTTGATAGGGTAAATGTTGTAGTGGAATACATGCGAGGTCTTGGATAAGTTATTGAAGACATAAAGATTGTGAAGCGTATCTTGAGGAAACTTCCACCTCAGTTCAATCTGAATGTTTCAGTTTTGGAAGATAAATCCCCAAAGAGCTGACATTGGATAACCTACATAGCACCCTTGTTTCATATGAAATGAGAAATGATGATAACGATGTTGTGGAAAAAGGGAAATCCAAAGAGGTGACATTCAAGGCCATGGAGAAGCTCACCATTGAATATTCTCAAGAAGAAGAAGAGACAAATGATGTGATGTCATTCCTCTCCTCAAAACTTCAAATAGGAAAAGGAAATTTTAAAGGGAAACTTCCACTTGCTTGTTTTTGATGTGGAAAGGTTGGACATCTTGTGACAAGGTGCCCCAAAAATTTCCAAGAGGATAATGATGTCGATGAAATCAAAATTCCCATGAAGAAGTCTTAAACCTATGGGAAATGTAAGAAATAGTTCAAGAGAAATTTCTTTAATAAGAAGAACCTTCTTTCAAAAGAATGTAACAGTTCAGACGAGTCTGAGGTTGAGGAGGTTGAAGAGATAGAGAACTACAGAGATCGTGTAGAAAATGCTATGGTGGCAGTTGTCGGTAGTTCTCATAAGAATAATGAAACCGAAGCTGATGAATAAGAAGAATAAGTTGAGGGAAAAGTTGACATGGAAGCTGAATTAGAAGAATCTTATAAATAGATAGATGTTTGGAGAGAAAAAATGAAGAAATCCAACAAGGTGGTGCATGATTTCAAACTCTACATGAAACAACAGGAAGAAGAGAAGTCTGAGCTGATAAAATAAATTAAAAACCTTAAGTCTTTTAGGACAGAGAGCTCAGAAAAGGTTAATTAATATAAATTCAAGGTTAAAGAACATAAAAGAGAGATCGATGTCTTGAATAAAAAAGTGAAAGATAAAATCAAGCGTATCAGTGAACTTGAAGGAGAAGTTTTCGGTTTGAGAAAAAAAGTTAAGGATCAAGAAAAACTATTGAATCCTGCTGGGATATCAGGAAAGAAGATCACTCAAAAAACCGAGAAGCTAAAAGTAGATCATAGTGGTTCAACAGAAAGGAAGCATCAATTATGTTCAGATGCTAAGGCCGATGGGGGGCTTGATCGAAAAAATGTTGTGAAAATTAAAGTCAGACCGCAAGAACCCATTCAGAGATTGAAGGTTGATTTGGGTACAAAGCAAAATCAGAATATTCAAAGACCCCAAGGGGAAACTAGAAGTGCATAAGGGACATGAAGAAATGCACCTTATGTAACATCCCCGACCCGGAAGCCACTAAACTGGTGCTCCGAGCCGGGTGGTTACATGACCTTAAGTGCGCCTCCCCGTACGCCAAAGGCTGCCGACTAGCAGCGAGGGTCTACAGAGTCAAGTGGGGAGACTATACCCCCTTTTTATCAGAGTAAGCCACAACAGAAATAAACCAAATAGTGGAAACAATAACCAATAAGCACTAAACATGTATAACATCCATTTCTAATAATAAATATGTCATGCCATACTACAAGTGCAAAAGTGGAAAAAACCCCAAAATAAAGACAACGACCAAAATCCCCAAAATGGTCCCGACTTCACGTCTGGATCCTCCACCAAGTGCTACCCTTGTCCACTCAATATCTAGCAAGGACCTTTTCCCTTCTCCTGACCTGTAAACATGAAGTTTTCTTGGGTACCCAACGACGGCTCGAGCAGGGTGTGAGTACAACTCAGTAGGCCACCACCAATGGTGTCTACAAAATATCCAGTATAAACAAGTAGTGCATGCAAGAGAAATATGAATGATAATTGCCAAGTAATTATTTAAGGTACCATTAACCAGTTTAGAGCCAAGCCACTACCACTTCCCTTACTAATCATTACACACCCATTATCACCATTTACCATTTCATCACATTTCCATGGGTTAATCCCATACATTATGTTACATGGGTCTAAGGCCAAAAATCACATGAAAGAGGGTAAACACATCGTTATCCTATCTCACTAGGACCAACCCCTCATAGCAACCATAACCTCACCTCGAAGCCTCAGTCTGGGTAGATGAAACCGATAGGAGAATAGATCCTCAGTCCCCCTTTCTAACCCGTGCATTTAGGGTGGAGTTGAGAGCATCAGTCTTCGCTAAACCCATGGGCATAGATCCTCAAGTCATACCCTAATCTACCAAGCCATGTGCACTTGCTTATATGTAAGTAACCATCAACCATCCAAACCATTTCCCTTCGGCAAACACTAGTCACAACAATCCACATGGGAAACCACCTCGTGCCTTAACCAATTAACACATTACCATTTCACATCATTTAACCATTCACCCAATTCCCATATGTTATGACCATATCACTATGCATTCAACATTAAACCCATAAACTATCCTGTTACGGTCTTTAATCAGTTTACACATTAGCCAATTTAACTTGTTCATCATTCCCATGAATCAACCATTTAACCCATTCCACTTTAACCCTTAGGTTAATGACAAGTCTAGGTGCATCACCTAACTTCTATTCCAAGTTCAACCAATCATTCCAACATATTTATCAAGGGCTCTACAATTCATTACAACAAGGTCACTTGTTTAATATCAATCCCTAAATCTTGGAAAAGTCGGCACATCCCATAGACGACCCCAATTAGGTCAAGTCTATACCAACACATCCCACGGGGATCACGAGGGTTCCATTTTTCCATTTTAAACACCATTATTACCAAAAATTACAAGGTTATCCAAAACATAACCAAAGGAAATCAAGAACACAACTAAACATGCACAAATACCCAAATAACTATAGGATATCACGTGTAGACCACCTACCTCGAAACCGCGGTTGAACGCACTCTCAATCGAGTCCTTAGACCTCTATCCAACCAAAATTTGAGGATTCAACCTAAAATTCACCCAAAAGTTAGGGTTTTAGAGATTTGGAATGAGAGGGAGAGAAGATACAAGCCCTAAACCAAAAAGAGAAGGAAGGATGAGATTAGCCTTACCCGGAGCTTCGATCCGCAACCAACGGCACCAAAAATGCCTTAGAATCGAAGGAGATCAGTCTCTTGGAGCCTTTGGGAGATTTGGTTCGTGCCTAGGGTGGAGAGGGAGGAAAAGAGAGGAAATCCCGAGTGGGGTTTTAAAGCCCAAAGTGGCAAACTTGTAATTTTTCCCAACTTTAAGTGGCCGCAAGGTTTGTTTGCACGGTTTGGAAAACCGTGCGCAAACCGTGTGTATGCCACTGTCCGGAGGAGGAGGGGTCGCACTATTTAGTCACAGGGTTTGGAAAACCGTGCGCATGCTTCTGTCCAGAGGAGGAGGGGTCGCACAGTTTAGCCTGGGTAGGCCGCACGGTTTGCCTGGTCGTGCACAGGTCGTGCAACCTAACCTGTCTTGCCCAGATTTCCTTTATTCTGTGCCCCGAGCCCCCAGAACACCCCCAAGGCCTCTCACATTTTCAGGAACATTTTAAAGTCCCAAAAACAAAGGGTTCAACCCAAAACACAACAAAAACATACCTTTCCAAAAACCAGGATCTTACAATCTCCCCACCTTATAATGGCTCGTCCTCAAGCTGAGTTTCCAAGCCCCATTGATCCTCCGAAGAGAAGAGTTCGGGCCACTGAGCCCACATATCTGATTCCCACTCCCAAGTTTCTTCCTAAACTTTCCCATGCTTCCATAGTACTCGCACTAATGGCACAACCTTGCCCCGCAAGACCTTTTCACTATGATCCACCACACAAACCGGATGCTCCTTAAAGGACGCATCAGCCTCAAGCTCCACATCCTCAACATCAACCACGTGAGATGGGTCAGGGTGATACCTTCAAATCTGCGACACATGAAACACATCATGCATCCCATCATACCGCTTTAGAAGAGCCAATCGGTAAGCCACTGGTCTGATCCTCCCCACAATCTCAAAAGGTCCCATATACCTGGGAGCCAACTTACCCTGCTTCCGTATCCGACGGTGACCCAACCTTGGCGACACCTGAAGGAAAAATTTATCACCCACCCCAAACTCAAGAGTTCTACGCCTCCGATCTGCATAGGAATTCTGTCTACTTTGAGCCATAGCCATCCGCTTCCCGATTAACTTAACTCTCTCTGAAGTCTCCTTCACGAGACTTGGCCCCAACAACTCAGATTCACCGGCCTCTAGCCAACACAACGGAGATCTACATGGACTCCCGTAAAGTGCCTCAAATGGTGTCATCTGAATCATACCCTGAAAACTGTTGTTGTAGGAAAACTCAACCAAAGATAGGTGTCTTTCCCAAGAACCACCAAAGTCCAAGACACAAGATCTTAACATGTCTTCCAACACTTGGATCGTACACTCCGACTGCCTGTCCGTCTACGGGTGGAAATCCATACTCAAAAACACCTGCATACCAAGAACCTTCTGCAACCCTTGCCAGAAATGCGATGTGAAATGTGGATCTCGGTCCGAAACTATGGTCCGCGGAACACCATGCAACCACACTATTTCCCGAACATACAGCTCACCCAACTGGTCGACTGTATGGGTCTCCTGAATCGGTAAGAAATGAGAAACTTTCATTAACCGATCCACAATCACCCATATTGCATTATTCTTCCACGACGTCCTCGGAAGACCCGCGAAAAAATCCATTTTCATGTCATCCCACTTCTATTCCGGAATGTGCAATGGATGCAACAAACCGCCTGGGCGTTGATGCTCGGCCTTCACCTGCTGACAGGTAAGGCACCATGCCATAAAGCCCACAACTTCCTTCTTCATTCCAGGCCACCAAAACTGTCTTCGGAGATCACAATACATCTTGGTCAAACCAGGATGCACTGACCACTTTGATGCATGGAACTCACGCATCAACTCTTCCCACACACACTTTGGCACAACCACACGATCTCGAACCCGAACAACACCGTCCACACCGACGGCCCAGCCGGAAGGTAGATCCCCACCTTTAAGGTTTTCCTTCATGATCAAACACCCAGGATCGTCAAGCTGACCTTTCTTAACTCGACTTAAAAGTGTATAATCCATCACTAAGGAAGCAAGAGTGACCTGACCACTCTCCTCCTGCACTTCCAGGTGCATTTCTGCAAACAAAGCCATCACCTTCCACTCAGTGCTAGACTCCTAAACCACCTGATTCTGAACCTTCCTGCTCAGAGCATCAGCAACACTATTCTCCTTTCCCGGCGTGTACACCAACTCAAAGTCAAAAGACTGGAGATATTCAATCCATATTCACTGCCGAAGATTCAGATCCCGCTGTGAGAAGATGTACTTTAGGCTCTTATGGTCGGTAAACATGGTAAAACATTCTCCCAAAAGATAGTGCCTCCAGTACTTCAAGGCATACACTTCTGCAGCCAACTCAAGATCATGAGTGGGATAGTTCTGCTCATGGGGTCTCAACTGCCTTGACCCATAAGCCACAACCTGCTCATCCTACATCAACACAACCCCAAGTCTGATTCCAGATGCATCACAAAACACAATGTACTTCTTACCCGACTCAGGTAAGATCAAGATAGGTGCGGTCATAATCCACTTTTTTCAACTCTTAGAAGGCATTATCACAAGCCTCAAACCATTCGAACCTGATTCCCTTCTTGGTAAAGCCCGAAAGTGGTGCAGCCAAGCGAGACAAATCCTGAATGAACCTTCGGTAATACCCGGCCAAACCCAGAAAACTCCGAACATCAGAAACACTCTTGGGCTGCTCCCAAGATACAACTACCTGCACTTTCTCTGGATCCACTGACACACCTGCCTCCAAGATGATGTAACCCAGAAAATGTACCTCACCTATCCAGAATTGACACTTGGATAGCTTGGCGTATATCTGGTGCTCTCTTAGCATACCCAAGACGATGTCAAGATGTTGGTCATGATCGTCATGAGTTTTCGAGTACACTAAGATATCGTCAACAAAGACAACCAAAAACTGATCTAGATAGGGATGAAAGATCCGGTTTATCAAATACATAAACATCGCCGGTGCATTGGTCAAGCCGAAAGGCATTACCACAAACTCAAACAACCCATACAGACTCTGGAAAGCTGCCTGGGGTATGTCGGAAGACCTCACCCTCAACTAGTGATAACCCGACCTCAGATAAATCTTAGAAAACACTGATGCACCCCTAAAATGATCAAACAGGTCATCAATTCTAGGAAGAGGGTACTGATTTTTCATCGTCATCTGATTCAACTTTCAATAGTTGACACACAGCCTTAACAACCCATCGGCCTTCTTTGCAAAAAGAATGGGAGATCCCCAAGGAGACGTACTAGGACAGATAAACCCCTTATGCTCCAACTCCTCAAGATGAACCTTTAGTTCCTGGAGTTCTGCCGGTGCCATTCGGTATGGCGGAATAGAAACTGGCTCCGCTCCCGGCAGCAACTCTATCGTGAACTCGACATCCCTCTCGGGTGGTAACCCCAAGAAATACTCAGGAAACACATCCTGAAACCGATCCACCATAGGAGGGAAAACAGAATTCTCCCCTCTTGTATTATCATCAAGCATGATACATGCCACTCGAGGCATGAGTCCACTCATCTGTTGATAAAACGGACCCGCATGCCCTGCTCGAACATCTCATTCTCCACGGTGGATGTAAGCGTTACCCTCAAGTGACCTGAATGATAATCTGTGATGGTAACAGTCTATGTGTGCCTGATACGACACCAACCAATCGATTCTCAGGATTAGGTCAAACCCTGACATCTCGAGAATGAACAAGTCCCATAGAAAACGATACCCACCAACTTCCAAGGCACATCCCTTGCACTGCTTGATAGTTTCAACCCGCACCCCCAATGGAGTGTCAATTGACATCACCCCACACACCCCCTCCACAGGTAAATCCAGTGCTACCACAAGTTGAGCAGAGATAAAAGATTGTGTGACACCTGTGTCAAACAACACACTAGAAAAAGTAGAATCTACAAGGATCGTACATCGAATAGTCAATGGTCCAGCCTCGCCATCACTAGGATCAAACTGAACTACCTGAAGCTGACTTGCCCCTCTACCCTGGGCTCTAGCCTAAATGCCCTGCACTGCACTGCCCTGCTAGCGTGATCGATCTTGCCCTGGAGTTCCACGTCCACCGCCCCTACCAGTACAGCTTGTGGAGCTCCAACTGCCTGCCTGATGCGGGGAAACTGACCCCCTTCCTGTATCTGGTACCTGCCTTCCACCATCATACTCACCCACCTGTTGAGGTTTCCTGCAGAAATTCTGCACATGTCCCATCTGACCGCACGAACGACACTCAACTAGAGGTCAAGGACACTGACCACGCATATGCCCCAGCCTACCGCACTGATAGCAGAACACCTGATTTCCACTCTGAGAGGCTGACCCTCTCTTCCAGCCACTTTGCACACTTCCACCATGCTGTGAGTTCTCATGGCATCGCTTTCGACCTTCGGCAGTTGCACCGCTTGTCTGTCCCACTGACACTACAAGCCCACTACCCGAATCTCCCTTCAGGTTTCCTTCCAAGATCAGTGTCTGATCTACTACCTCTGTGAACCTCTTCAAGAAGAAGATGTTTACTTGAGACCTAATCTCATGTCTCACCCCATCCTGGAAATGCCTTGCTACTTCTTCCTCATCCCCTGCTAACACTGGGACAAAGCATCTCAAGTCAGTGAAGCGACTAGCATAGTCTATCACCGATAGCGATCCCTGAGTCAGGCTCATAAACTCTGTAGCCCACTTCTGTTTCAAGGTCTCTGGGTATAAATGCTCCAGAAACTTCTCCTGGAAAACCTTCCATGACATCCCCTCAGCCTGCTCGGTCTGAGCTTGAATGTCCCACCAACACCTCGCTTGGCCTTGCAACATATAAGCGGGCAGCTTCACCCGCTTTTCGACAAGGGTCTCTAGATGATCCAGTATCATCTGGATAGACTCTAACCAGAACTCTACTGCCTCTGGCCCACCCTCTCCAGTGAAAGTTAGAGGGTGCTGTAGCTGGAACTCCCTGGTATACTCAAACATACTCGGTACAACCCACCCTAGATCCCGATCCATCATCTGTATAAGGTGAGCCGAGTTCTCTCAGAACTGGTCCTCTCTAACTTCATTGATTGCCACATTGTCTTGATCTTGTACTGGAGGAGTGTTCTCAGCAACACCTTCCCATTTCCCAACTGGGAACCAACATTGTTGTGGCATTTCTCTACAATTCCAAGCACATGATTTAGCACACATACCACATAACTTTCACGACTTTATCAAAAGCTCTTTACTAGCTGCAATAACCCACTTTTCATACGCTAACCCAATCAACATTTTCCAACTTATTTCAAACCTTATTACTCTATTAAACATCATTTACCCACTTGTTTTATTTCATTCTTCTCATTATTTCTTGGTTTCATGAAATGCATGATGCACCCTACTTTCCTACCTCACGCACCATACCTCGTGCGTGTGTCTAATACAATGCATGTCACCTATCTCCCTAGGTTCCTATAATGATGCATGAATGCCAATCCTCATGTTGTTAAGGCCACAAGCCAAATATCATAAAACAGTCACATCAAACCACATGTGCATCACCCAACGGTGAAATATCATCAACTATAACAACACACAACCAAGAACAACATTTCCCACCCAGGGTGACTTGGGTTTTTCCTCATACATGGGTTAACTACTCCCAAGAATGAGCTCATTACCAAGGCCCGACATATCTTAACCCTTAGCTACCAATCCCAAATAACAAGACCCCAGAGAAGGAGAAGAAAAACCTCCCTCTAGATACCACTTTGTAACATCCCCGACCTAGAAGACACTAAAACGGTGCTCCGAGCCGAGTGGTTACATGACCTTAAGCACGCCTCCTCGTACGCCAAAGGCTGCTGACTAGCAGTGGGGGTCTACAGAGTCAAGTGGGGAGACTATACCCTCTTTTTATCAGAGTAAGCCATAACAAAAATAAACCAAATAGCGGAAACAATAACCAATAAGCAAGGAACATGTATAACATCCATTTCCAATAATAAATATGCCATGTCATACTACAAGTACAAAACTGGACAAAAACCCAAAATAAAGACAACATCCAAAATCCCCAAAATGGTCCCGACTCCACGTCTGGATCCTCCACCAAGTTATACCCTTGTCCACTCACTATCTAGCAAGGACCTTTTCCCTTATCCTGACCTGCAAACATGAAGTCTGCCCGGGTACCCAACGGCAGCCCGAGCAGGGTGTGAGTACAACTCAGTAGGCCACCACCAACAGTGTCTACAAAATATCCAGTATAAACAAGTAGTGAATGTAAGAGAAATATGAATGATAATTTCAAGTTAATCATTTAAGGTACCAATAACCAGTTTAGAGCCAAGCCACTGCCACTTCCCTTACTAATCATTACACACCCATTATCACCATTTACCATTTCATCACATTTCCATGGGTTAATCCCATACATTATGTTACATGGGTCTAAGGCCAAACATCACATGCAAGAGGGTAAACACATCATTATCCTATCTCACTAGGACTAACCCCTCATAGCAACCATAACCTCACCTCGAAGCCTCAGTACGGGTGGATGCAACCGTTAGGAGAATAGATCCTTAATCCCCCTTCCTAACCCGTGCATTTAGGGTGGAGTTGAGAGCATCAGTCTTCGCTCGACCCATGGGCATAGATTCTCAATTCATACCCCACTCTACCAAGCCATGTGCACATGCTTATATATAAGTAACCATCAACCATCCAAACCATTTCCCTTCAGCAAACACTATTAACAAAAATCCACATGGGAAACCATCTAGTGCCTTAACCCATTAACACATTACCATTTCACATCATTTAACCATTCACCCAATTCCCATGTGTTATTCCTATCTCACTAAGCATTCAACATTAAACCCATAACCTATCTCGTTATGGTTTTTAATCAGTTTACACATTAGCCCATTAACCCGTTCATCATTCCCATGAATCAACCATTTAACCCATTCCACTTTAACCCTTAGGTTAATGCCAAGTCTAGGTGAATCAAATAACTTCTATTCCAAGTTCAACCAATCATGCCAACATATTTATCAAGGGCTCTACAATTCATTACAATAAGGTCACTTTTTTAATATCAATCCCTAAATCCGGGAAAAGCCGGCACATCCCATGGACGACCCCAATTAGGTCAAGTCTATACCAACACATCCCACGGGGATCGCGAGGGTTCCCTTTTTCCATTTTAAACACCATTATTACCAAACATTACAAGGTTATCCAAAACATAACCAAAGGAAAGAAAGAACACAACTAAACATTCAAAAATAC
Organism: Viscum album; assembly: GCA_963277665.1. Taxonomy (NCBI): domain Eukaryota; kingdom Viridiplantae; phylum Streptophyta; class Magnoliopsida; order Santalales; family Viscaceae; genus Viscum; species Viscum album. The sequence continues at coordinate 388,807,374 of OY728153.1, read as the reverse complement.
CCAAATAACGATGGGATGTCATGTGTAGACCACCTACCTCGAAACCGTGGTTGAACACACTCTCAATCGAGTCCTTAGACCTCGATCCAACCAACATTTGGGGATTTAACCTAAAACTCACCCAAAAGTTAGGGTTTTAGAGCTTCAGAATGAGAGGGAGAGAAGATACAAACCCTAAACCAAAAAGAGAAGGAAGGATGGGATTAGCCTTACCCGGAGCTTCGATCCACAACCAACGACACCAAAAACGCCTTTGAATCAAAGGTGATCGGTCTTTTGGAGCCATTGGGCGATTTGGTTCATGCCTATAGTGGAGAGGGAGGAAAAGAGAGGAAATCCTGAGTGGGGTTTTAAAGCCTGAAGTGGAAAACTTGTAATTTTTCCCAACTTTAAGTGGTAGCACGGTTTGGAAAACCATGCATAAACCGTGAACATGACACTGTCCAGAGGAGGAGGGTTCACATGATTTAGCCATACGGTTTGGAAAACCTTGCTCATGCTTCTGTCCGGAGGATGAGGGGTCGCACAGTTTAGCCTGGGCAGGCTGCACGGTTTGCCTGGTCATGCGCAGGCCGTGCACCCTGACCTGTCTTGCCCGAATTTCCTTTCTTCCATGCCCCATGCCCTCGGAACACCCCCAAGGCCTCTCACATTTTCAGGAACATTTTAAAGCCCCCAAAACAAAGGGTTCAACCCAAAACACAACAAAAACATACCTTTTCAAAAACCGGGATCTTACACCTTATATCAAGTGCTATTGTTTTGGAAAGATGGGACATTCACAGTATGTGTGTTCCATAGCCAAGAGATATCTAAGGGCACAAGAACAGAGGTGACATCCAAATAGAGAACGGTTATCTATAACATATTTCAAAGGACACTATTTTTGGTATGAAGGATTTGGGAAAATTTCTAGGTACTGTACTTTAACCATACAGAGGAATGTGCCAAAGTAGAATCAAAATGTTCACAAGCAGCTGATCAATAAACCAATAGGTGAGTTGAAAATGAAAAATAGATTTGCAGCTTTGCAAGATGAAGATGGTCCATAATACTCTGAGAAAGATCAGAAGTCTCAATCCGTGTCGAGTGTGAAGGAAAAAATATGGACCAAGAAGAAAAAGTATGAGAAGGCAGTGGTGGTAGAAATTTCCCTTAAAACATCAGATCACTTTGGTGTATGGATCATTGACAACAGTTGCATGTATCACATGACATGTAATAAGGATCTTGTTACAGGTGTAAAATATGACAAAGAAAGAGTTTTCAAGTTTGGAAACGATGAAGGCCTAAAGATTATTGGCCTAGGAAAGGCCAAGTTTGGGGGAAAAGAGATGAGACGTGTTGATGTATTAGTTGTAGAAGGCCTCAGTCACAATTTTCTCAGTGTTAGTCAACTATGTGACTCAGGACATTCTATAAGGTTTACTAAGAAGATGTGTATAGTCAAAGGAAGAGATGAGGCAGTGATTCTATAGGAAAAAAGGACAAAGGTAAATCTTTACCTGGTATGTGGAGAAGAAGATATGTGCTTTCTATCTAGAGAGGAAGAAAATAAGTTGTCGCATAAATGACATGGTCATCTATGTCAACCATCCCTGGAAGATCTGGTAAAGTGTGATGCAGCAAGATACCTCCCTAAGCTATCATGTGATCATACTCACATGTGAGATTCACGCCAACAAGGTAATCTCATCATAAAGATGTATAAGACAAAGGAAAAAAAGTCAAAAAGAGTGATCGAATTGGTGCATGATGATGTTTGTGGGCCTATCGCACCACAAGCAATTGAAGAAAATAGTTTCTACTTTCTTTTCATTGATGACTATAGCAGAATGGCATGGGTATTTGTTATTTCCCATAAGTATGATGTGTTTATCTGCTTAAAATAGTATCAGAGAGAGTGTAAAAGGATGATTGGACAGAAAATTATAAATTTTCATACTGATAATGGTACAGAATTCACAAATAGTCAGGTGGAAGAATATCTCGAGAAACACAGGACAATGCATCAAGTTTCTTCAGTAAGAACCCCCAATAGAATGGAGTGGTTGAAAGGAGAAATCGGATCATCAACAACATGGCCAGAACAATGCTTATAGAAAAAGACCTACCAGAGAGGTTTTGGAAGGAAGCAGTGTTGACATCGGTCTACATTTTTAACAGGGCTCTATTGTTTCCGGAATAAGGAAATACTCTATATGAGATGTGGTACGGAAAGAAGCCAATAATGAAATACTTTCGAATCTTTGGAAGTAAGTGATTCATTTTGAATAAGGGAAAACATAGGATATTTGAGTCACATGGAGATGAGGGTATATTCCTTGGCTACTCAGGATAAAGAAAAGCATACAAATTCTTTAACAAAAGGCTGGGAAAAGTAATTGAGAGCAATGATGTCACTATAGTGGAGAATGAAGAGGGCATTCAAAAGCACAATGAACAATTTTCTGATGAAAGCGATGAGGAAGAAAGAAATGCAGGAGGAGAAAAATTGGCTGATCTTGATTCATAAGAAGATACTGATGATGATCATGAAGAAGAAAAATTTGTATCTACACAAAATCTAAGGAGTTGAGCTAAAATTGACAGGAATAATACCATTAGTGATCAATCAGCTCTAGTTCAGACAAGAAGAATGAAATCACTACAACATACATATTTCTTATCTTAGGTTGAGCCTAAATGATTTGCTGATGTAGATGAATATGAAAACTAGCTTCAGGCCATTAATGAAGAGCTAGATTAGATTGAGAAGAATCAGTTGTGGGATCTTATTTCAAGGCCAGCTGATAAGAATGTCATCAGGACTAAATGGGCCTTTCACAATAAGATGAATGAAGATAGAACAGTGATTTGAAACAAAGAATTACTAGTGTGAAAAGGATACTCCCAGATATAGGTAATTGATGTAGATGAGACATTTTCACCAGTTTCAAGGCTGGAGACAATCAAATTATTCCTAGACATTACAGTGAAATGGAAGTTCAAAGTTTTCTAGATGGATGTCAAATTTGAATTCTTGAATGGGATTCTGGAGGAAGAAGTGTATATCAAGCAGCCAGATGGTTTTCTCATTCATGAGGATGAGAACAAGGTTTGTCGGCTAAAGAAGATGTTATATGGGATGAAACAAGCACCAAGAGAATGGTACTCAAAACTTGATCAGTATTTGAAGAAACTTGGTTTCCAGTGTGGTGGACTTGATTACAATCTCTCTTTCAAAAACAATAGTAATCAAAGGATGATGGTGATGGTTTATGTTGATAACATAATATTTGGTGGTTCAGATGAAGCACAATGTAGACAGTTTTATGAATTCATGAAACATGAGTTCAAAATGTCTATGATTGGAGAGCTGATGTTTTTCCTTAGTTTAAAGGTGACATAAGGAAGTAATTAAACATTCATTTCTCAATCCAAATATTCCAAGGAGGTTATGAGAAGACTTGTAATGGAAAATTCCAAGGATATGAAGACTCTGGTTGAAACCCATATGAAATTATCGAAATATGGTAATGGAAAGGTAGTTAATATCGTAGAATACAGGTAGATTATTGGGTGTTTACTGTACTTGATAGTGACGTGACCTGATATTGTTTTCACCACATGCCAAGCAGCAAAATATCAGAGTAATCCCAAGGAAATCCACATGCTTGTAGTGAAAAAAAAACACTTCAGTATATCAAGGTCATGTTGGATTTCAGCTTGATATATAGTGACAAATATTCGTCAGAGTTATTGGGATATACTGATGCAGATTAGGCTGATTCAATGGATGACAAGAAATCAATGTCAGGAGGTGCTTTTTATCTTGGTGGTTTGTGTATTTCTTAGCTAAGAAAGAAGCAATATTTCATTTCATTGAGCACCGTAGAAGCTGAGTATATTACGACCACTCAAGATTACACATAGTTATTATGGATGAAGCAGTAGCTTGATGATATGGGAGTTGAAGTGAAGTCTCCGATCGAAATTCATTGTGACAAATCAAGTGATATAAATCTCATAAAAAATCTCATCTATAACTCCAGGACAAAGCACATTGAGATAAAGTATCATTTTATCAAGGAGAAGGTTGAGCAGGGAATCGTGAAGTTAGAGTATGTGCCTACAGAACTACAGGTTGCAGACATTCTAATAAAGGCCTTACCCAAGGAAGCTTTTAAGAGACATCAACTGGCTCTGGGAGTCCAATTGACTCCCCGAACTTGAAAAAGTGTGAATGTGGGACCCCCCTCCTCGAGGTATGGTGTGTTTTTATTTACTATGCTAATTTGTGTTCTTTCCAATGTCCCAGACCACAAAGAAGTGACCTTTGGGTTCATTGAAAAAGGTGAAAAAATAGTGACTCCTCAAGGGGGAGAAACTGTTGCTAATTAAGGGAGAAAATGCCTTAGTCAAAGAAATGGGGAGAAGCTGACAGGTGGAGCAGGGAGATAGGGGGAGAGCAATGAGATATAGGGAGAGTTTTGAACTTGACGATGCTAGAAGTGATCGATCAAAGAATATATATCACGATAGATGAGGATCGTGATAAAATAGAAGAGTGGCATTGGAATGGTGTGAGAAGGTTTCTAGCGATCAATAATTGTTATCAGTTTAGCAATTAGTATCAATTTGGTGTCAATAGTTGGTGTATGAAATGAAGTGATTTATTGATGAACTTTTCGTACTACTCTTGTTTCTCATGCCGAACATTGCTCATATGGGCTTAGAGTATGTGGTGAGTGAATCTTTGGTCACTATCTGAATTGAAAGATGCGAATGGTGGTAGATGATGGAAGGAGACTTAGTGAGGTATCAAAGTGTATAAAATCATTCTGAGAAGAGTTGTCAACAAATCCAAAGGGCGAGATTTTTGGGAAAAAATCCCTCAAGGTAACATTGCAGTATTTTGGGTTGATTGTGTTTGTTTACAAAGAAGGTTTCCATGGTAAATTGTCAAGTTCTAAAGATTTTGTTGAAAATCCATGTTGACAACGAACCATGACAAAGGAATGGACGATCTGGATGTGGTACAAAATATTAGATGCAAGGTGGCATTGTTTTCCAGTGTTTTCCAAATTTTTGGGGTCCAAAATTTGGAGTTTTGTGAGCATCAAAAAATATGTATTTCCTTGAAGATCTCATCAAAATATGGAAACGACATAAGTTTCTCAAAGATGGGCCTCTTGATGTGGATTTTGTAAAGACATGAAAAAAGTCGATGGTGTTTTTTGTGATTACGACGAGCTTCACAAATAAAAGTGTTGAATAGAATTGCAGTAGTGAAGGGAATTATGAGTGGAGATTTTCAGCAAAGACGTGAAGGAATTGACGGAAGGCTCTGTGATTACAAAGAGCTCCGCGATCCAAAAATTGTCATGATGCTTCGCGATATTGAGAGAATTTTGGCAGAAATTTCAGAGCTTCGTGATTTGAGATGACGTGACGCTGACTTCGCGTGGAAGGTTTAGGGGTTAATGGAATTTTCTATAAATAGAACTCAAGACCCTTGAGAGAAGTATAGAGTTTTACAAGAAAAAATTGTTGCTATCAACTCTTGAAGGAGGTTCACAAAGGCAGTGTGCTTCACGAAAGAAGGAGATTCGCAGTGGCTAATTTAGCTCCACGAAGTAAGTCGCTCTGTGACAACTTGATCTCTGCGACGACCTAAGAATTGTGAAGGCTTGAGATTTGTGAAGGTCTAATCTCCATAAAGCCGTGTTATTTGCGAGGTAGTGAGATCTACGAAGGCGTGTGCTTCATGAAGAGGCAGGAACTTCGCGAAGGCTTGTTTGAGATTTGTGAAATTAGGATCTTCGCAAAGTAGGGTGCTTTGAGAAGGTATTTCCAAAGTGTGTTGCCTAGCGATCAGTGGAAAAGGGGTATTCATCAGCGGATGAAATTTGGACTTCAATAGAGCATCTGCATACAGTGTAGGATGCATTCGTTAGTGATAATAAAGAGACCTACAGATCTATAAACTGTGAGTGGATCTTCTGAAGAAGCAGTGAGCTCACTTCAGATGAGAGAGCAGTGTGTTCTAAAATTGTGATTGGTTGTAAACCAGGAGGGACATTGCCGGTTTATGCTCCTTGGATGTATCCCAGTGAAGGTGAACCAAGTAAAATTGATGTTTCATGTGCATGCTTTATGATTCATTTATACTCTACAACGGGACGGAGAGAGAGAAGAGGATTTTTTCTAACAACAAAATAAGATCAAAGGGGCAGTTGTTGTAATTTGCCATACCCTAATTCACTCCCTTTTAGGGTATCTAGCCTAGTGGACCTAACAAATATTTGTATATTTTGAAGGTTAATATATGAAAAGGCCTCCCATAATATGATATTATGCATACTCAGTTCTAGTCACCAGCCCCATGCCTATTTGAGGAGGGGTTGGGGTGGAAAACATTACTTACTATTAGCTCAGGTGGGGGCCTAGTGAGTCAGGATGTGTTATGTTGTATCCAAAATATCCATCCATTAAAGAGAGGTCTTGGAAGCTAATAATCACATTTATTAGTAGCTCCATGATAGATACTAGGAAATAAACCTTTAGGGCATGTTGGTTAATATCTCTAAAATTAATACAGAATAAGATTTTATCATTATTTTCTTGATGGGGATGATGCTGGTGAGACACTTTGGGTATTGAACATCCCAAATGAAGTTGGATTTAATCATATTATCAACGTTGAATTTTACCTTAGTAGTATGGGTCAAAATAATTCTCTTCACTTCCTGTTTATAATTGCGGAGGATATTTTGAAAACCCAAATTATGGGTAGTCACATAGTGTTCCAATCCAAAAAATTCAATATATTTCCATGAAAAATAATTTTCAATGCAGTTTATTAAAAAGGCCACAAATCTTCCGTTATACCAAAGATTAACTTGTCTGAGTTTATAGTTGATGGTAAAAACACTTTCCTCAAATTTTTTAGGATCACCGTAGAGATATTCTTATTAATATTATTCTACATTTTTAATGTTAAAAGTTCAAGGTTGATAAAAATTTTGAGATCTTGTTTTTTATTTGAGGGTATTTTTAGTCCCATCAGAGTGAAATCCTTCCTCTAAATAGTTGGGATCATTCAATGAAATTGATACCATGAGAATGGAATAGAACATACCTAAACCCCATGGTATTCTTATTTTAGGATTTATATCGAGTTGGTCGAACAGTTGAAACCGTGTTTACTAAATATATATCCAAAATACATAGTAATAAAGATGACCAGGGGCCATGATAATATCCATAGACTATGCCAAAGTTTTTACTTTCTTGGTGTCCATTACTCAATGAAGATATCTAGCAGAATGGTATATGGAAGTAAAGTTATGGGAATCTTTTTTTGATATTCTAATGGAACCTACATGACATGATAATATCATTGATTCAAATATTTTTACTCAATTCGATTAATTGGAAACACCTAGTCCTCACCAAGATCACTTTATGGATTGATGGGAGGAATTTATAGGCCATTGTGGGTAGTAATTTGGATGTAATTATATACCACTTTCTGCTTCCCCTCCCTTTTGTAAAACATTTCATCTATATATTAAGATTCCCTTGACTCAAAGAAATAATTATCACCATAATAAAATAAAAATCTCCCAATAATATAGTACTTTGGGAGTTGATGTCATGATGTGTGAACTTCTGTATACATATAGAGATAGGGCCTTCCTAAAAATATTTTGAAAGAAGTAACATGATATAACAATATAAAATCATTTTCAAAATGAGATCATCAAACTGGGTCTTAAGATTAATCCTTATAATAGGGATTCATTCAATATTTTTGTAGTCTATAATTCTCATATGATAATCTGACATGTTATCTTCACAATATCCTTTAAATTAGAGGGTTTAGACTGGTACGAGATTGATCCCAAAACTGTTATCTTTTAAATATTTACATATTTTTATATCATTATGATTTCTTTATATATAAAAGGGTTTGATGTGTTTATGTAAGTGATCATCCATGTATTTTTTGTGTGAAGGATATTTCTAAGTGGTATTAAATGGATATAGTCTCTATGTGATATGTATAATTTGTAAAAACATTAGCGTTTAACTCTTGACAAAGTAAAAGAGACTCAATAAATTTTTCTTTCAGTTCGGTAGAGAGTTGAAGGGAATACATGATTGGTATCTTGGTTGAAATTATAGAAAACTATTTTAAGATAACACATTTCTAAACAAAGGGTATTCACTTCATATCATGAGGTTGTTCCCCAACTTGTGTTAGTGGTTCCTTCCCTTGATAGGAACATGTGGACATAATTATTGTCTGTGGGTTTGGATGAGTTAGACCCTTTTATTCATATATTGAGCAAGAAATTACATATCTATTTCTCATACTTCTAGTATGTCTAGTATGAACTAACCCTATATGATTCAGTATCATATTAATTTTCATATTTATCTCATTCATGTGATTTTATTTAGATCTATACATAATGTATATCCTTAATATAAATAGTTATAGATTATTTGGGTCCATTATGACCTCATCTTCCTCAACCTTCTCAATATATATTACCCATTCCATGATTATTGGTAGGGAAATTGGGTTCCTATGTATCCTATACATTAGTAAAGGGGCTATTCATATTGATGTCTTTGGATGATCCATTTTGTGACCATTAATGTAATAAGAGATTCATTTGGTAGGGTAGTCCAAATCCTCCCAATTATGGGGATAAGAATTTTGAGAGTGTCTGGACAAGATTAGGTTTTGATAAGGTACCTTTATATAATTTATTCTTCTACATATGTTGTTTTTTAATCATATAAGATTTTGAGGATTAAGATATTATCTCTTACTTCACAGGTGGAACTAGAGTCACCACTGGAAAGTTTAGTTTAGCCATATGTATACAATGTTCATGATAAAGTTTTTTCCTAGTCATGTAGTCATAAAATTTCCATACACACCTATATTGAAATTTTTATCACTATCAATATTCCTATGGTGCATCAGTGAAGAAAGAAACCACATATGATGGGGGTTTTACTAACTTGACATGCCTAAAGTCAACCAATGCATAGATTATATCCTTGAAGATTGAGAATTATCAGATGTTCTATCTTATAATTATATAGTTTGGGAAATATTTTGGATGATAAATTATCATTATTACATTGGGATGCCTGATCTATAGTAGTTTTTATAGGTTATTCCCTATGGAAATGTTGAAATACCAAGAAACCTACACACCCTTGAAGGAAGAAATTTTATTATTCTGATTCTCAAACATTGAATCACAATGATTCTTATTCACATGTTGAGGAGGTATATATTATTGCTACTATAATTTAGTGGGAGGCATCATGTGATATTGTATGTGATTATAATATGGATTTAGAATTAGTTTAAATTTCAATGTGATAGTCATAGTTTCCACTTAACTAGGTTTCTTCCCTTATGATAGTGATATTGGATGATACTTGGACATTGACCACCATATATTATACTCTAGAAACATTTCCATAGCTGAAAAATCCCAAAATACACTAAGAAATTTCAAAGGGATTAACAACTTATGAAACTCATCACTGAGGTTCTCTATAAAAATATTCAACAGCTACTTGTGCAGGAGTTTCATATTCATTGAATACTTTTATCCTTTCTACCAAGATATGAAGTTTAGGAAAATATCATCATTATGATATTTACTATTCAAGTGATCAAGTATCATCATCTTCCTTAACATGGATATGAACTAGAAAATGAACATAAATCATATATCTTCCATGTTAAAAATAGGCCTTGCTGGTAGGTTACTATACAAAAAAAATTGTATCTCATCCAAGGATTTTACAAATCACCAGAGTTAACATATCATTCTAATCTAATATTCCCTTGATGGTTCCACACTGAGATATGAGGTGTGTGAGATGCTACTCTAGACCCCCTATTCAATTAATGATTAGAAATTTTGGATTTTCATAGTTGGCCTAAGGATGAGTTGAATCCACCCACATTGTATATGAATTACTTTCTAACTACACTGGTGTATGTATCCACTTCATAGCCTCCATACAAGGGATAATGGACTTGATATAATCAAGGAGTTAGGGTGGTAATAATAATTATACTGATTCATCGAAAATGGAACTGGGTGGAACCTAATAAAATTAACTCACTTACACATACTGTTGATATCAGGTTTGATCTATCTTGAGGTATATTACTTCAAATGGTAGCAGTTGTTGCTCTATTAGAGGAAATTATGGATAAAATTCAGCCATCATGTTTAGATAAATAAATTTTCTAGACCTGGATTATTATAGATGGTTGAAATCTTATCTTATTATCTGAAAATATACTTCTTGTAAGATATATATAGAAGGATGGATTTTTGGTATCTATATGGTAGTTATACTCATCAGGAATATTACATCAATTAACCTAGCATTGAGTCACCTCAATATGTCCAAATCAACTTACCAATGATTTAACATCCCCTCAACACAAAGGGGATTCACTTATTTGGGTAGAAGGTGGGCTGTTGATATTGTCATTCCCTTCCCTTTATAATTGGATAAATATTTTTGAGTTGGAGGAATCTAGATATTTCGAGGATATCCTAAATATTTAGTGTTTTAATAATGTCATATATGCACACCTTATTCATGAATATCATTGAGAACCATGTTTAGAATGTATAAATCCCCCTCACATTTAGTGTTAGTTTCATGCTCTATGTTTTCCACTAACTAGCACTATTGATATTTACCACCACAAACTATGTAGCAGAAATCATGTTCTAATCATAGATATATGGATATTAACCATCCCATGATTATGTATAATGGGATAAATCATAATTTTCCATGACATTCACCTTCTAGGTTGACTGGTTTGGTTTACATCCCCTACAAGGCTACACTTTTTTCCATGATGCTCCCCAAATAGAAATTTATGGATAATGTTACTGAGGGAGTCCCCAAAAATCACCATTGAGAATTCTCTAAATAAATGGGATAGATTATGGAGGGATATAAAAAATTATGGGGGATTACTATGATGTTGATCCCAATATTGAAAACATATACTTAGTTAGAGGAAGTTGGGATAATAATTCCCCCAACTCCATGGGTTGAGAAATTCTCAATTCTTTTACAATTTAATCCATGAGTTATTATGTTTTTGATGAACCATGTGGTGAATATGATAGTAAAAATTCCCCATCCATATGGGCTGGGGTTACTCATAGAATGATATAAATGTAATTTCTATAGTAGCATTCTTATATTTTTTGGGCCTCTATTTGGGCATGATCTAGATAAAACATGTGTTCAAGGAAAGGGCTCAACATCATTTAGGGATTCTCTGTAGTTTCATGTTAATTGGGCCTCAATCAAATGGAATGTTTGAAAATACTGGTAGCTGGATGAAAGAGTATATAACTATATCACTATATTCTGGTACAAAAAATATGGGCTTTATAAATTATAGAATTTCATTGGATAGACCAACTTAAATATTTAGAATCAAGGACTGATAGTTGGAATAAATCGATGATGTTCTATGATTCTTTTTTTAATGGGACTTATTGTCTTGTGGGTGGGGTGAAGTGTAGAGCTGCATATTCACCCAAACCGTTGACACACACATGAGGTGGGGAATTAATGATTATTTGGTTGTGTGGATTCATCATATTGAGGTAAGCATACTAGTGGTATTCAAATTTCTTCCTAGAATCAGGGATCCAAACAACTTAGAAGGTGAGTAAGTCTACATGAATACACAATCCATTCAACATCATTATGTTATCAACATACTTTCTATAAGTTATATACGTATCCGTGAGATTTCATAATTTTTCCCATAAATTGTAACATAAATAAGATGATCATTCCACCTTCAATGTCTCTATAATATCATACTAGGGGGTGTAAAATATCTAAAACAAGACCAATTTTCCATCTTTATCCATTTTTTCACACATTATCATGGGGTCCTCCTCATATTAAAAATCATGTTTTGAAAAATTAATTTATCTAAAAAGGTCATTCCCCTATTTATTTTTCTTATTGAACATGGTCATTTAAATCCTATTCTGTTTCATCAATGGTTGTATAGTTTGGGGGAGGATCGTATGAGAAACACCACTCCATATCATCCCCTAATAGGGATGAAACACCATTGGTCAATGATATGACACTCAGTGTAACCATCAACTAATTATTGATTGCCTCTTAGTATGAGTGAAACATCATGATAATTTTTACACAAGGATGAACATTATACCAATGTGAGATGTTATTTTTGGGAATATCATCATAATGAGAACCATGGGAAGAACGTCTATGGCTATTGAATTTACATCAATGAGGAGGAACATTATAGTTACAAACTTTTGATGGGTTGGTAGGGTAGGACTTCCCTACTGGTCAGCATTCATTCCATATAGAGTAACTCTATGGTATGTTTTTTGGGGAGAACCTCCAAATTAGATGATCATGGTATCATAGGGATAACCTTCAAAAATATATCTTCCATATTTTTTTGATGAATAAATAAAAAATTAGTGATCTTCTATATATAAACATTGAAGATCCTAAAGAATATCATTATTGATAATGGAAATAATATGAGACTACTCTAGGAATATTTGTTTCTCAAGATGAGATATCCTTTTAAATTATCATGGCCAGGAATCTAGGATTAAAACCTAGATGGAATGAAGTGGATCACACCAGGGGAAATCACCCTTATTAGTGTGATTCTTCCTAGGATAACCCTATGGTGTGTCTAAAATATCTCAATGATCTTCCCAGGTATGATAAAGAATATTAGAATTAGCATTTTTACACTAGTATATATTAATGGGATTATTTAGATTAGGTAGGATAATGGTCTTCCTGTTTTTTTTGTACCAGGATACACTGATGCGTTTCTTCAATTATTTTCTATAATATAATAACAAAAGTCATGATCCATGATAGGGATATGAGCCTATTCATGTGATGCTACTATAACACACTAAAAACATTCCATGATATGATGGTGAGTAGGGATACAATCCCACATCAAGGAATCTATTAGAATATTCTAACATTTCTCCTTAATAGAATTTTCTATATGATATCAATCTTGTGTTCCTATCAGAATATATCAATGATCCACTTTGATAGAGGAAAATATATCATCATACTCCATAGGCTCTATTGGTATATATTTATGGGATACATGAGTGATTTTTGGGATATGATCTTGAACCTGGGCCTTATTTGTTATATTTCATCAAGGTTCTATGATGGGAGAAATAATATAAGATTTCTCTTGAACTACCACAAGGACATATCGACATGTTTTGGTAGAAAAAGGGAAATGTTAACAACCTTGATCTTTATTCTTCACCAAGTTATGCTAATGAAACATATGGATGTGAGTAATTATTTAAAACTTATTTTGAGTATCCCCTGATATATGTCATTGGTATTTTTATATTTCTATTAGGATATGCTAGATTGGTTAATGGGTGTGAGTAGAAATATGGACTCACTCTTTATTTCTAACTAAAATATATTGATGGAACTAATGACTAAGAATAATAATATAATCCTATTATTGAGCTTTAGTTACACATTTACATTATGTATTCATCCTCCTGGGTTCCCTTTTTGAGGAAATAGATTCAAAGATCTCCTAGGTTGCCTCCTCAAAACATTATTAAGGGTCTGGAGTAGCATGTCAGTGCTGATGAAAATGACTAGTAGGAGACCTCCTAGGAAGATCTTGGATCTAACAGGGGAAATAATTCATATCATTTTTTTACATCCCTAAATATAGTGATATATACATTATAGTTTTCTAGGTATAAGATCCGGAAGTTGTTGGAGGTTCCCATTGGTGACACCTATGTCTTCCTAGCTTATTGCTGGTGGGATGATTGGTAGGGCTTCATCACCTAGAGGATTTCATGAGCTACATATAATTTTGTGATGGATAGGTTGAGATAATACTCCCATATAATAATGTTCTTTAATTGGTTTTAGAGACACTGGGTTGGTGACAACGTCCTATAGGGTTGTGGGCCACAAACTTCATTGCCACTAAGGCATAAGTTTTTCTATGGCATCAAATATTAGTCAATGCACATTGTGATGTCACTATTTTTATTGAATATAACTCTGAGATGTTTCTTAAAATTCCTAAATAGATCAATTATAATAAATTATAAACCCATAAAACAAACATCTTATGCAAGATCATGGTCAATAAATCATTTTAATTTGTAAAGCATTATCATCAAGCTCACCATTAAATTTTTGACATAGTACCACACCTATGGAGGGTTTTGACACCTCAGGGAACTATTTACAAAGGAAAGAAGTCTCTGACACTTTACTAGAGATTCTTGGATTTCCCATTTGACAATAGTATGGATGATTGAGCTCATATTACCCCTTTTGGGGGTATTATTCCATACTCTAAGAATCTCATAATGATTTGAGATATATTTTGGAATTATTTCTAGTAATAGTATTACTACTATTTATGAACATGCTCATGATTGGTCAAAAACATGTATCAATTTGAGAATATTAATATAAAATAGGATGTTATTATTTATTTTACATTATGACTATGCATTGTTCAAAGCCACAGAACTAGGAACTTTGGAATTAATCACCATCCAGGATAGTAGTAGGTGTTGATATATTGGGATTAGGCACATGATATGGAATTCCTATATATCCCTATAAAGGAAATTATAACCCATGGAGTTCTATGTCACTTAATGTGACAAATAATACCTTTTATGGACATGTGATAAGGATTATTGTGGTGGGTTTTAAGGTATCAAAACCATGACTTAGTGAAGTTCCATTTAAATTTGTGCATCTAGGACCTACGGGGTGTTGGGATTGAACCTCACAGAGGAATCCTTATTCTCCTGGCTAATAAGAATCAAAACACATGTAGTTAAAGTTTCATAATTTATGGTGGTGTAATAGGCCTGGTGCATGAAATTTATGGTCTTCAAATAAGGATGTTATGATATGATGTTTTGCAGTCATGCTTCCAATAATATTTTTTCTACAATGTATATAAATGGATGGTGTTATAATTAATCATAGAAGACCATTTCATTTTTATTCTATTAATTTTTAATGAAACCTAAGAGTGTATGGTCAGGGTCATAGAGAATTTTTCCCATTGAGTAATATTCAGGGATTATATATGTGTGATCCATAATATGTATATTTCCAAATAATGGGTAACATATGGTGATATAATTAATAAAATAATTATTGATCAGTACACTAAATAAGAGGCCCAAATTTTTTTAGGAGAATTAATGATGAATGTAGGGCTCTAAAAAATGATTTTATGTAGTGTTCAGTCTGGTCGGTGACTCAGGTGAAGGTGGGTTTTGGGTCTTACACCTTATAGAAAACCGATGATTTGTTCCTGGATCATTTAGTGGAATAAAGTATTACACTAGATGATTAGGCCGATCAAATGATAGATATAGGTTAACCAATATGGAAATAAAGATCTTGGTTAGGTTTAATCAATATTCTCGTGATAGGGACCCACACTATCCTGGTAATAGATGATGTCAATTACACTTAGGGGACTATTATTCTATGAGGAAAACCTAAGATAGACCCATTGTCTAGAAAATGCATGATTGAATGGTATCAAATTAATGTGAATAGTACAATCTTGTATCTAAAGATTCCATGGGAGAGGCCTGGCTAGAAACCGTTTTTTAGGGATTTTAACAAGTTTAATGTAACACCATAACATTTTATTACATATTTTTCTTCAAATAAATTTAATTTATTCAATAATTTGCGATGCATGAAACCCTATGTATAAATGAAGCATAATATAGTATATCATTATAACTAAGCCCTTAAATTATTGGTATGAATAGAAATAAAAACATTTGTAAAAATATGAATAGAGGTATTATATAATGAAAATATATTGATAATTAAGTACTTTATTTTTAGTAAAGACATTTTATGCATCAAAAATATGTTTTCTTAAAAAATGTTTTTTATTGTAGTTTGTGCATGGACATTATAATTAAGTTCTATACTTTTTTTTAAAAATATTTTACAAAATAAACATTATTTTGTAAATTAACAAGTAAAAATTATCTTTGGGTAAATTTTTGGGAATTTTCTAAACAATTTGATTTTTGGGTGAATAGTGAAAATACTAATTTTTTTAAAGAAAGTTATATTAATTTTTTCATATTTGTAAAGATTAATTTTGATTTGTATATTTAATAAAACTTTATTAGTTTACTATTTTTAAAAATATTTCATTATATACAAAGTTGATCAACATTATGCATGATCTTGTTATAAATTGTTTTTTACTTACAAAAGCATTTTTATTAAAACTACTTTTCTTTAAATTTTGTATTTTTATATTAAATGAATTTATACTATTTATATATATTGAATATTAAAAAATGGATTCCATATTTTTAATCATCATTTAATTTTTTAAATTATTTTAACTTCTTTTTTGTTTATATTCAGCAGCAACCATGGTAAAAACATTACAACCTTTGAAAAAAGGGTAAATGGGTAAATTTAGGTTAAACTAAGTGATAAGGAAAGAAATTTTAATCTTTATTATTATATAATGAATTAATTTATACCCTCACTACCTTACTCTTAGAATTTAATTGTTTTTGGGACACATGTTTAGGAATATTACTTAATAATATTTATATCCTCTAAAAAAATTCAATGTGTGTCCCTACCCCACTTAAAAAAGGACACCACTAATATTTCTTCTTTAAAAAACAATAATCCACCTAAATCAACCAAAATATATCCAATTATATTATATAATTACATAGTGATTAAATATTTTTTATGGTATTCTTGAAAATCATTCTAATAGTCATTAAGAAGATACCCAAAGAAGGTCTATTGAATAATATGTAATCATCTTACACAACCAAATTCAATTTATTTAATCTTATAAATCCTCTAATTATATGGTATCTATTATAAAATAATTACTTAATTAACTTTAATATAATTCTTTTTTATTATGATTATGGATCAACCATTTAGCATATCATTTCCATCAAATGATAAATGAAATGTATTGCTTATGTGTACATGTGGACTATTGCCTCCACGCAGTAATACGATTCACTCCATATCACTATAATTTAGGTTGGGTTATTAAATTTGATTTAATGTATATATATAATAGTTATAAAATAATTATAATTCTATAATTATAATATCTTATCCACATTCATTCATTTCTATCTGTTGAAACATGATTACATCGCTCGTGTGTACGTGTGGACTACCACCTTCATGAAAAATGTGATTCATTATTCATTATATATTTACATGGATGGTCATATAGAAAAAATTACTTAATATTTATTATATATAAGATATAATAATGATTTTATAAAGGTAAATTGTTGTTTTCTTTTTTTTAACCATCAAATACATGAAACATCACTCGTGCATACGTACAGACTATCATCTCCATGAAGTGATGTAATTCATTTTTCATTGATTATTTATATGAATAATTATAAATGTATATATTATGAATAAAAAATATATTTATTTAATTATTATGATCCTTTATATTATGAAACCATGACCAAGGTGAAATTATTGGAACCATTTAATCTAATAATACTTTAAAAATAAAGCAATTATCCCTATGAAAAGTGGTTTTAATAAATAATTGTTAATAAACATGTGCTAAGATGTTATAAGTAAATAATATTTTTCATTTTCTATATGAATATTGTTTTTGAATATATTTATAACAAATATATATTTATTATATCAGATATTTTAATGTTTATAAAGTAATATAAGACTTGAGTTAAAAGATTTATGTTTCAATACCATTTTATTAGGCCTAGATTATAGTTGAATTTATATTTAGGATATTATATGATCCTTATTTTATTAAAAATTTAAATTTTTTATACTATTTTTATTCCTTTAATTTGATGTTTTAGTACCACTTTTGTCTCTTTGGTCATCAAAATTATTCATTTTTTTAATGAAAATAAAAACTTATTTATTCTTTTCAGTATGAAGAATTTTTTCTTTCATATAAATGTTTTCAAAAATGTTATCAAGAATGTGTTGAAAATTATTTAATTATATTTTAATGTGAATTTTACAAATTTTTTAATTTTAACCAAATGGTTAAAAAAATTATTTTAAATTTCTAAAGAATTTTCTTTTTACCGATGTTTTGAACATAATCTTTATTTTAATGATAATGATGTGAATGGAATTTATCACTCTCATGAAATCTCAATGGTTGGAATCTTAATTTAAATGTTTCCATGGTTCTTTTAAAATAAAATGTTTTCTTTAATATTTTTGAAATATTGTACTTTTTTTAAAGTGATTTCAAAATAAAAATGGTTTTTCCTCAAGAAATAATCAAATGATTTTTAAATAAAATTTTCATTAATGATAATATCCCATGATGTTAATTATTCTTTAGTAGGGATGTGATTTAATTATTCCATCCTTATTATTTATCTAGATGGTTTATGATTATGATGATGATATTTTTATGAAACCATATTACTTCCCATAGGTTATGCTTTGATTTTATGATTGGTGTTTTATGGACTTGTGTCATTCATATGAATGGATTACTATTATGTGATCATTGGGTATATTATATCACTCTAATTCATTAGTTTAATCCTTATATCACATGATATAATAATGGGAAATGAGTTTATGTACTCCATCTACTATGGGAAATAAGTACGGATGCCTGATCCACTATGATATGATAAACAGATAGAGATTCCCGATCCAATATGATATGAGAAATATGTATTATTTCCCAATCTACTATGATATGATGGTTTCAATATTTAACATTGATAAACTATATGGTTTCTAGGCCTAATTTGGTTCCATTGTCATATAATGTGTTTTTATGATTATGATTTTAACTTATGGTTCATGATTGATTTATGATGATTCCTCACTCCTATAATTCATGTCTTTTGAAATGAAAATGTTTTATAACATGAATAATTATTATGATCTATGAATGATTATGTATGAACTTTATAAGTTATGATAACGATCTTATACCCTTATTATTATCTTATACTTACATATAATCATGTATTGATATCTCCCATTTTTTACCATTACATAGTATCTTATCTCACCTTTTCTTGTGATGTTCCCCATGTTTTGAAAAATGGTTTTAATTAGGGTTTTTCAAGGAAGGGTATAATGTGAGAAGGAATTTATGGTAGATGTTATCATCTATCATGGAATAATTTTTTCATGTATCTAGTATCTATTCACACTAAACCTTTTATGGTTATGGAGCATGTAATGTTATTATATTTATTGAATATTCAAAAAAAATATAATATCTATTTTTGTTTGTCTTGGGTTACCTAAATTGGTATCAGAGTAGTGTATAATTATTTTTGGAGATTCACATTAGATAACTGTGACAGAAACCATAGACAAAATCATAAGTTGAAATAAAAATGTTTTTCTAAGGTATATATTATGTGATTTTATAAGCAATACAACCCTATATGGATACTATATGTGGACACAATTTTAGCATAAATTCATATAGGGGTAATAAAACCAAAAATAGTAGGTTGAGTATATATTGACCATAATTTTGGTGAATAGTGAATGAGCCCTTACTGCATATTTTTACACATTCAGGGGATATGAATGGGTTAACACACATTTTACTTATGAACCATTATTATGTATTTGAATAGATAAAGATCGTGGATGACTTAGGATAAACCTACGGTTTCATATATTGAAAATAATTTGTCATGATTTAGACATCCAATGAATTATTTTTCATGATTAACCACTGGGATTAATGATATATGATGGTCTTGCTAAGAATTTTGGTTTTAATAAGGGATTGAAGATAAAATGGTAAAGTTAAGGTGGTTATAGGTATGCTCAAAAATTTTGGTAACCAATTTTACCTTAGTTATTTTAATTCCTACATATTAGTAAAATTATAGAGCAATTAAAATTCATAGACTTAATAAATAGATATTGATTTAGTAATAAAAAATAATAATAGTATGATGATAATTTCTCATGTTTATAGGTCCTATCTGATTGAAGTTTGTGGTAATGTTCTTTTTACAAATTATTTAATTTTCCCTATTATTGAATATGATATGATTATATGAATGGATTAGATATCTTTATATAGATAATATATAAATCACTGATTAAGGGAATTCATTGTTTATATTCTAAATGAACCTATGATCATTTATCACTACAAGGATTAATATAAACTTCCAATAGAAATTACTTATGTCATATGGGTCTTTATTAATATCCATGAGTGGTATATATTTTATATGTTTGGGGGGAAACTCAATATTTAGGATATTACTACTTTATGGGAGTTGGTTGATGTATTTCATGAAGATTTTATCTGTCTTCCAATGATTTTTGAAATTTATTTTTCAATAGAACTCACACATGGTGCTATAACTATTTTATAGAATATATATAAAATGTCCCTGATTGAGTGTTAAGAAATGAATAATAAATTAAAAGAGGATGTTGATAATGGATTCATATACACTAGTACATCAAATTTGTGCGTACCTATTTTTTATTAAGAATAAATATGGGTTAATGTACCTTTTCCTTGATTATCAAGAACATAACCATGTAGATATCTAGAAATAATATCCTCTAACTCATATCGATGATTTTTTTAATTAATTACGAGGATCTCAATAATTCTCCATGATTGATCTTAATTACTTATATCATGAATTGTGGGTTAGGTCAAGGATATAGATAAGAAAACTATCTATATGAGGTTTGAGCATTATGAATTTATAATGATTCCATTTAGACTTTCTAATTCACATGATATCATCATAGATTTAATAAATAATGTTTTTATATATTACCTTAATCATTTTTTATAGTTTATATAGATGATATTTTTATATATTCAAAGAGGAAGGTATAACATAAATATCATTTAGTTATTTCACTATAACCCTATATATGTATAAATTATAAACTAAATTTACCAAGTGTGAGTTGTTTATTCAGAAAGTTTCTTTACTAAATTTTATAATCTCATTTATTAGTATATCAGTGGACCCTTAAATGATGGATGTCATTGTGCAATGGCCTTTACCAACCTTGGTAACTGAAATATGTAGTTTCCTTAGGATTCTTGGATACTATTGAATCATTATGAGATATTTCAAATGTGTATCTAATCCACTAACCATGTTATCTTGAAAGGGTGTTCAATTCTTTGGAATGGATGAATTGGAAGAGAACATCAATGATCTAAAGCGAAGAATGGTCAGTGCACCTATACTCACACTACGCTACAATGGATAAGAGTTTGTGATCTATAGTGATGCATCAAATAAGGGACTGGGATGTGACCTTACTCAGAATGATAGGGTGATAGAATATACCTCTTTGTAATTGAAAATTCATGAGAAAAATTACTCGACTCATAATTTAAAGTTTTTGACTATACTTTTTCATTGAAAATATGGATCCATTATCATTATGGTTAACCGTGTGATATATATACCAACAAAAAATATTATATTATATATTCAGAAAAAATGAGTTGAATATGGAACAAAGGAGATTTTTAGAGTTGAATAAGATTATCAGTACTCAATAAATTACAACCCCGGGAAAGAGAGCAAGGTGGATGATGATCAAATTCATAAAGACCATGCTATTTTATCCATGTTGATGATTGAAAGAGGATCAATATGCATGGATTTATAGAATAGAGATATTGAGATCATGATGAAAGGGTACATATCATATATTTTTTAATGATTATTCAATCATAAATCCATGTGAGGGTTAAATAGGTTCATAAGGAGGATGTGGAACATCAGAATATGGTGAGAAATTCTCAGGAGTTCAACCATTATTATTATGAAATGACAATGTTCAAGGACCAAGTGTGTTTTTATCAATATCAGATCTAAAGATGGTGTAGTTGGATTAAGTTCATAGTTCACTATTCTATATTCATCATGGAATTACATAAATATATAGTGACATGAAAGAGTATTTTTGGTGGGATAATATAAAAATGGATATTGCAGTGTATGTATCCTGATGCTTGATATGTTAATAATTTAAGTATGAGAGATAGAAGTCTAAGGTAATTTTATAACCATTACCCATAAATGAATAAAAATGGGAAAAATTTGACATGTATTTCATCATAGGATCCCCTAAAACATCAAATGGGAATAATTATATTTGGTTTGTAGTCAACCACCTTAAAAAAATAGTTCATTTCATTACCATCTAAGAATATTTATCGATTTATTATCTTGAAAGGATATACATTAATGAATTGGAAAGGATGTATGGAGTACCAAACATTATTTTATCTAATCAGGTTCAAAGTTTACCATGATGTTCTTGAGAAGTATTCATTATGACTTATATATATAGTTGAGTTTTAGTACTACATATCATCCTAATATAGACGGTACGTCTAGGAGGACCATTAAAACACTTAATATATTTTCAAATCATGCTCTATTTATTTCAGTGGTTTTTGGTTTCAACCCCTTTATTTGGTAGAATTTTCATACAATAATAACTTTCAATAAAAACATATAAATTGACCCTTATTAATCTCTCTATGGAAGAAATTGGGAAACTCAAATGTGTTGGGATGAAGTAGGGAAAATATTGATATTGGGACCTCAACTATATGAGGAAATGACAGAAAAGGTTTATGCTATTTTGAAACACATCAAATAGCATAGAGTAAATATGAAAGATATGGTGACAATCATCAATGAGATCTAGAGTTTGAAGATAATGAGAATTTATTTATATAAATTTCTCCTTGAAATAAGGTTATGATATTTACAAGTATAAGAATGTTTATCCCTATATATATCTGTCTATTTAATATTTTTAGTCATATCTAGACGATTTCTTATCCCTTTAAGATTCCATAAAATCTCTTCCATGTTCATGATGTGTTTCATGTATTTATCATAAGGAAGTACATACCAGATTCTTTACTTTACTGAATTCATATATTGTACCACTAGACTATGTTATCTTTTATGATAAACAATTGATGGAGATTATAGATCGAAGTAATAAAGTGTTACAAAACAATACCACTCACCTAGTCAATGTATTGTGGTGAAACCATAAATTTAAAAAAAAATATACAAGGGAAAAAGAAGATGTAATGTGTTAGAAGTATTCTAAGTTGTTTGTATTGTGGTTATATAATTTTAAATGAAGAATTATTATAAAGGGGTTAAAATATAACACCCCATGATTGTATGATGTTGTTTTCAAATAAATTTAATATATTCAATATCTTTCAATATATGAAAACATGATTGAAAATGAATAGTAATATAGTATACCATTATGACTAGACATTAAATTAGTTGTATGAATATGAATAAAAAAATTTAAAAAATAAGTACAAATTTTTTATAAAATGAAAAATATATTTCATATTAAGTACTAAATTTTTAGTAAATACATTATATGATTACACAATATATTTTCTTAAAAAATGGTTATTATTTCATTTTGTATGTAGAAATTATAATTAATATATAAAATTTTAAAAACAATTCTTGAAAAATTTAACTTCATTTTTTAAAATCAACTTTTGAAAATTATCTTATGGATAGTTTTTTAGTTTTGTTTAAAAAATTGATTTTTTGGATGAATAGTAAAAAATAATTTTTTAAACAAAATGGTATTTTCTATTATAGTATTTCTAGATATTTTTTTTATTTTTATTGGATGTGAAATTTAATTAGTTTCTCTTTATTAAATATAATTCAATGTATTCCTTTTTATTAATATTATCCTTGATTTTGTTATAAAAATACTTTTAGACTTAAAAATGTATTTTCATAAAATCATTTTTCATTATGTATTGATATTTTTTATTAAATTAGTTTTTTCTCTTTATAGATATTTATTCTTGAAAAATGGATTCCATATTTGGAATCATCATGTAAAAATTTATTAATGAGATGAATTTTATTTTTTCATTATGAATATTAACCATGGTTAGAGTATTACTACCCTATTAAAAAGGATAAAACAAGAAAATTAATGTTAATATAAGTGATAAATCCATAGGTTTTTGTAAAAAGTATTATTATATGTATATATTTATACCCTTATCAAATTTTTTTTGAAATTTAATTGTTTATTGGACACCTATCCATGAATACAACTTAATAATATTTTAATACTTTTTTAAAATTCTAGGTGTGTCCCTCCACAAACATAAAAATGGAAAACCATCCTCTCTATTATATTAAAAAATTTGGGCCACCTAGAATAAACATACCCTATCCAATTATTTTATAATCATCTATTTACATGAATTAGTTTTGATGGTAATCTTAAATGACTATTCAAAAGGTCTTGAAGAAGAGGTAATCATCTAACTCAACCTCTTTTAGTATATTTCTTTTTCCACATCCTCTAAATATATGGTACCCATTCTAAAATAATAATTTTACTATAATCAATATACTAAATTTTTATTTTGATAATATATCAACCATTTAACACATATATTCCATCAAATGAGAAATGAAAAGTATCGCTCGTGTGTTTGTGTGGACAACTGCCTCCAAGTGGCGATATGATTAATTCTCCATGACCATAATTAATTTTTGGTTGTTATGATGGATTTAATGTTTATATATTATATTTATGAAATAATAATACATCAAGAGTTATAATATCATATATACCTTCTTATTTTTCCATCTGTTGAAAAATGATAATGTCGCTCATGTGTACGTATGGACTATCACCTCCACAAACCGATGTGATTTGTTTTTCATTTTCTATTTACACATATTGTATTAAGTATTTAATTAATGAATTTTTATAATATCTGTGATAAAATAATTATTATATAAATTGGTATTATTATTTACCTTTTATTCATTACAACCGTCAAACAGTGGAAAAATCACTCATCTGTTTCAGCGGACTATCGTCTCCATGAAGTGATATAATTCATTTTTCATTATCACTTTATATAAATATTTATAAAGTTGCACATGATGAGTAAATATGATAATTAAATCATAATTAAAACTCTATATATTATGAATTCATGAACAAGTTACAAGTACCAGAACCATCTAACTGAAACAAACATGAAACATGAAGCAGTTATCATCCAGAACCATGATTTTAATAAATAAATTTCAAAAACAGGTGATAATATGATATAACTAAATAATATTATGTATTATATATATATATATATATATATATATTAATATTTTTATATAATATATTTATCATAAATATATATTTATTTTACATGATATTTTAATTTGTGTGATGTAATATGACACTTAAGGTAGTGGATTTATGTTTCAATCCAATTTTAATTAGGACATTTTCTATTTGAATTTTACATAATGAAATTATATGATACTTATTTGATAAAACCATTTTATCTTAATTATACTTGGGTTATTTTTATAATTTTTAATTTTGAGTAACATTTTTCTCTCTTTGGTACTCAAAATGTTTCAGAAAATGTTTTTAAGAAAATATGAGCTTATTTTTCTTCTTTCAGTGAAAAAACCCCCTTTCTTCCAAATCCAAGAATTCTAATATGTTTTAAATAATATTTTTTAGTAATATTAAATTATTTTTTAATGTAAATCATACCAATGTATGAATTAAAAAAATGTTTTAAAAATATTCATATTTTCATTTTTTGAACAAGGTAATTTTTATAGAATGTTTGAATATAATATTTGTTTTAATTATTATGGAATGAATATAATTTACTTCCCTCATTACCATTCAATGAATTGATGATTAATTTAATATTTTCCATGTTTATTTTCAATGAAAATTATTTCATTTATATTTTAGAAATATTTGGTTTTTAAATCAGTGATTTCAAAAAGAAAATTTTAATTTTCTCAATAAATATTCATGTGATATGTTGAAGAAAATTTTCATTTATAATGACATCCATTTAGGTTTATTATGATTTATTATGGATATGATTCAATGGTACTATCATTATTTGATCTATGTATGTTTATGATTATGATTATGATATTTTTTAGAATCGTTTATTTTCCACGGTTTATGCTATAATGGTATGATAAATATTGTATGAACTTATAGAATTCATATGAATTGATTATAATCATGCAATTATTGGATCAATTATATCCCTATAATTCATTGGTAAACCACTTCTATATTATGATATGATTATAAGAAATGAGTTGATGCACTTGATCCACTATGATAAACATGTTGGGATTCCTGATCCACTATAATATGGGAAACAGGTGGTGATACCTGAACCATTAGGTTATGGGAATCTATTGTTGATTCCATATCTACTATGAAATGATGGTATTTGTAGTTAACTTTTGTATATTATATAGTTTTTATGACTATGATGATGCCACACTCTTATGCCATGTTTTTATCATTATGTTTTGAACTTATGGTTCATTATGGATTTATAATGATTCCTCAGTCTTATGATTTATATCGTTTGAAATGATAATATTTTATTCCATGACTTAGGTTTATGATATATGATATATTATGTATGGAAATTTTAAGTTATGAACATGATCTCATACCCTTATTATTTTTTTATTCTAACTATAACCATCAATTGATATCATCTAAAATTACATTTACTGAGCATCTGAGCTAACCCTTTATTGTGTTTTACCATAGATTATGAAGAGAGGTTTTATATAGGGTGTTCCAA
The DNA here is from genome assembly GCA_963277665.1 of Viscum album. Taxonomy (NCBI): domain Eukaryota; kingdom Viridiplantae; phylum Streptophyta; class Magnoliopsida; order Santalales; family Viscaceae; genus Viscum; species Viscum album. Next base: position 388,780,559 of record OY728153.1, on the reverse strand, counting down.
AGAGGAGTATAATGTGATAAGAAATTTATGGGAGATGTTTAAGATCTATCATAAAATATTTTTTTGTGTATCTAGTATCCAAGCACACTAAACCATTTACAGTTATTATGCATGTAATGTTATTTGATGTATTGAATATTCATCTTAAAGGATGTAATATATATGTGTGTTATATATGGGTCAGCTCAGTGAAGGGGGTCTAAAATATCATTCGAATCAATTAATCTTGATTAAGTGACATGAAAGAAAGAAATAATGTATGTTAGGCTCAATTAACCACATTTGGTTTACTTTGTGAAGTGGCCAAGTGTAATTTAGATATTTCATGGTCTCAGACTATTTCATAGATGGAATGATATAATTTTAAGAACTCTATTTCTGAATATAATCAGCAAGCCATGAGATAATGTTTTATCTATTAATGTAAAATATTTAAGGCAATCATTTATGAAGTATTATTCATAGGTATCCCTATAAAAAGGAACCTTGTAATAGATGTTCACAAAGGGTATTACACAGGTAGATTCACATGACTTTTATGTGGGGAGGGAATTAATTTGAGGCTCTTATGATGTTCCCTTTAACCTCATATCCCATGTGAATTTAAATATTATGTGTTTTTCATCAAAGGTTCACAAATGAATCGTTAATAAAAATAATAATAGAATCCTCCAATATAGATGATATGATTTCTCTTAAATTATGTTTCACCAATCCATCGATGATTTTTTGGTTCCTTTTTATCAATGTGAATTCCAATATTTATAAAATCTCAATCCCATAATATTTATTCTAATGGAATCACACAACTTACAAGTATATTTGATCATGAAATATAAATTCTACCCTTCACAATCAATATTAAATCATAAAGGAATAATGTGAATATATTGGAATCCTATAAACCTATAAAAAACAAATTATATCCATGAAGGAATCCTAATACAACAAAAAACCACATCATCCTGATGAAAATGACTTCCAACCACAAAGGTATCACAAAATAATGTAAGAATTCCATAAAAATACTGAAAATTACTTCCAACCATAAAGGAATTACAAGACCTAGAATTTATCATATATTTTTTATAAAAGGTAATTTTTTAATGAGCACTCTTCTTACATATTTTACTCTTTATTTTATATCATTACATCCAATATTTTTCTGATTGAAAACTGAGATATTTTTGGGAATAAAAAATTACACATTTAGTTTTATTTCCAATTATGATCTAACCATCATCAACAACTCCTTCTATATTATCATAAATAATTTTCAAATTAGGTCTTAATGTAATCATTTTATATTTAAATTTATTTACTATTTAGAAATAATATAATCAAAAATAAATTTTACCATATTTAATAATTTATAAACACTTAATAAATTATTTACCATGTCAATCCACTTAAAATCAAGATTACATTTATCAAAATAACTTTTTATAGTTTAATGTTCCCATCAGACTTGAGATAGTTTTTTAGAATTTTGAAAAACAAAATATTTATGAAAATTATAATAAAAAACATTTCACAAAAACATGTTGTTTCTTGAGGTGATACCTCACACCGAGGGAAGACCATATCCATTTTTTTGTTTTTTAATAATTTAAATCATTTTGACTTATTTTTTTAGAGGGGTATCTCTTTTTTAGGTCATTTTTTTTAAATTTGATTGGAGTTATGTTCATTATATGAAAATTGGAGTTTTAGCTAGCTATATTCCATGTTAAAAGTGTTTAATAATGGAATATTAGTGTTTTTTCATCTATCTAATATGTTTCATGTATGTTAATTGAAACCCAAAAATTATTTTTCCATTTTACTTATACCATGGTGGTATTCATGGTGGATATTGACTATGAAATAACTATCATCCCACCAAAACATAGTGAATAATCCTATAATGCTTTATTTTTCATGAAAAACATATTCATTCAATAATTCCTTATTTAATACTACTTATGTCAGGAAATTTCAAAATGATGAAGTGAAATTGAAATTTTTCTCTAAGCTACACCATGGTCCCGGTATTTCTGGAACTGAAACACCTATTATACATGCGTAACGTTGCAGAATATTGATGATAATATTTTATATATTCTTTATTCATTTTAAAATAAAACCAAATGTTTATATTATTATATAATACTACTAAATTGTTTTGTAAGGTTTAAAATCATCCTTAATGAAATATAATACAATACTAAACACCATAAATAACTAAGACCAATATATATATTTAGAATAAATAACTAAATAATGATAAAAGTGTTTACCATACACATTGATGATATGATTTATCCAATATTAACATGATCTTAATCAATATCACAGATGAGAAATTTATGGATTCCTCCATCCTAGGGTGTCCATGGATTGTGGGAATTTCTCAATGCTAGGGGAAAATTACCCACTTTACCATGATTTAGTGGAACCATAATCAAAGGCAGAAGTGAAATGAGAGATAGAGAGTAATTCATAAAAGGATTTACATAACATTTCTATGACATAGAATTCCTACCCCAATAAAAAAATAAGTTCCAAAATATAACCATTAATGGAGAAACTTTTGGTACCAAACTTTTGACAATATTAAATTGAGCATTTTAGGAATGCATCATGAGTTATAATTCTTATAACTCTTGAATATTCATTTATGATTAATATTTTATCATTAAATGGATAAAAAAATCTACTAAGTAACCTTATATAATTATCTAATAGATGATGATAGCATGAATTAGTTGATTATTGTACATATGTAACATCCTAGACTGGTCTAAGTAGAAAATTGTTTGATTTTTTTCCAAAAAATCCAAAGTGGTTTGAAATTTTCTAAATTATATGTATATTAGAATTTTATATGATGTTATATATGGTTGGGTTTTCATGAATGGTAATTTGGGTCAATCCTTGGGTTGACCATGTCTATTATAACTTCATATAGGTGTTAAGAGTGTTGGAAATGGTTGAGATTGAGTCGTGATAATTTTCTCAGGATTGGGACTTGTTTGTTTCTATTTTTATCTTTTATTTGGTTGGTAGGATCTATTCAGGTGGTAGAATCATTTAAAATAGTTTCAGAATGAATTTTATTTTTGGATTTTCAAAAAAATAATAATAAAAATTGACCATCTACCATATATAATGGTAACCATACGTGACATTCACCTTGTAACGAGTTATTATTATTTATAGGTTTCCCATACATAAGAGTAACCTACCATGTGTCTAAATATTATACTAAGTGTCGGGATACCTATAAATGTATGTGTTCAAAAATATATAAGGGTGGTGAATTTTAGTAAAATCCTTATTATGTAAAAGTTGTTTTTTCAAACATAGAAGTAAAATTAGAGATTCTGTATATGTGTAAGAGTAAATCTATGAATGAGGACATATTAAATAGTAACTCCATGATGCATAAAAGTAACCCTATAAAATGTTTTTGAAATTTTTTCCAAGTGTCGAATTATCCCTATATGTAAAAGTAAAATTCTAAATATGTAAAAGTAAACCCATGTTGTGTATGAGAAAACATTCCATGCATAAAAATAATTTCTGGATGTGTGAGAGTCATCTAATGGCTATGTTGATGCATAAGAGTAAACTTGGAAGTACATACATGTAAATCTATGGTTACTTGGTATATATAAGGGTAGAATTTTTGGTTAAGGGGATGTGTAAAATTAAACACTTTGTATATAAAGATAAACTCTTCTAATATAAGATTAATGTCTTGAAATATAAGAGTAACTCCTCACATGTAAAGGTAAACACATGATATTTATGGGTAACTCTCAGACTTCCCTATGAAATATAAGTGTATTATTTATGACAAAGAAAAAAGGTAAACCTAATTATTTTGTGTGTAAGGGTCATCTAGGGGCATAAATAGAGATTAGAGAGTTTTTCAAAATATTTTTTTTTTATTTTTTTATAAATTTTCAAAAATGTTAATAAAATTTTAAAATTAATTATTAGAAAAAGATTTAGTGTATTTTATTCTTCAATATTACAAATAATAATAGAATAATTCTCTCATTATTCTCTTTATCTGATTTTTTGATATTTATCATTTATCAATCATTTATTATGAAATTTTCTATAAAAAGTATCTACAATAATGTTTATCTCCATAGAGTTTCTATTATTTATTTTTATTATTATTTGTTATAATTTAGATATTTATAGATGATAGGATTTTTATAATTTTATGTGATTTCTTGATTTTGGAAACATAAGAATTAATCAATCAATGATAATAAAGGAATATATTTATAGTTTTATATAGAATATGGTATCTTAGTTATTCGTAAATCTTCTCTTGTTTCCTTAAGCGTGTGATATCTAGTCATTCTAGACTAATGTGTTCTTGAATTTAAACTTAATTAATTAATTTATTATTCCTTTATATGTCGAATTACTACTATTTATTCCATAATTGGAAATAAAGAAATGTAAAACCCATACTTTTGGATACTAAGAGGGGTGTGCCTATGAATTATTAAAACGAGAAATGTTTGAGGTAATCCAAGGGGTTATTTAAATGAAACCATGAACCAACATTTTAGTAAACCATGAAACATAATATCTTGATAAATTTTTATACCATGAATGGTTACTGTTCTAAGGTGGGATGTGACCCTAGAGATAATAATGAGATTCTAGTAAAATTTATATGGTGGGATTTTACCCCTTTGTTAATAATGAGATTATAATAATTATTATAGGGTGGGTTGAGTCCCCATGTGTAATAATGAGATTTAGGTAATGGTTTTTTGTTGAGTTACAACCTCCCATATGATGATGATAAGTTGAGAAAGGTTTTAGGGTATGAAATGGTTTCTTATGGGTGGTATAGTATCATGTTCAAAGATATATGAAACTCATCAAAGTAGGTATGATCAATCCCTGGTGTCACCTTAGTGCTCAAGGATAGACCATGGTTTTTTATTTATGCCTTTTAGTTATTTATTTTAGCATATATTCACAAACTTTATTTAGACAAGATATTATTAATGACACCATTAGTGTTTTTCTACTAAGTCGTACTCACAAATTTCTTAGGCCACTAAGGCCTCTCGAGAATACATCAAGTGTATACGTTGGGATAAGTGAAAGAGACATATGATTGATGGATCATCTATGAGTGGGATGGATCATAGGATATGGGAATATGTTTAGAACCAGGACTAGTTTTAGTGTTTATCTTTTTTATAGCTTTTTTTATTTTGTACTAGTTTTATAATATCCACCTATAAGGAACTGGGATTGGGTATGTATGAATTATGTGACATATACAACATTCATCTTAGTATAACATGTTTTTTATATTTATTTATTTGAATTTTTCTATGATTTCAATTTATTTTGGATCATTGATCGAATGTTATTATAATTTATTCTACTGTAATTTATGGTTATCTAATCATGGGGGTATGGTCTCCACATGATTAGTATTGATTCCCTACTTCTAGTTAGAATCCTCTGAAATATAGGGAGGCGTGCAAGAGGTCTTATTGTTATCTGATTTGTTTATTGTACAGTGAGTTAGGATGGGAAATTATAAAGTGCTATTAGAGCCTCATTTATTTTATTTGGTCAAACTATTTGGGAATGTTATACATGAGAAAGGATGTTTACATATCATGGTATTGATCTTGAGAATGGGATTCTCTAATCTATGTTTGAGGTAAGTCCATGTTATGAGGGATGATATTCTTATTCTCATTTTATTAAATCTTATATTTTTTACATCACATAGTGTGTTGAACCGTGATTTTGGACTTATGATAGAAGATATATACCTCATGAAACATAGTTTAAATGGGGTGTGTGTTTATAAATTGTGTTTTTTTATATAGGATTCACATAATATACGTTTGATTGTATGTGATTGATTATCTTGATCATGTTATTGGGGAAAATTAGTTAAAGTGAGAGTTGAAACTTATATAGTAGTTTCCCATATAACTTGATGGTGATGTATTATCTAACTAATTTTCAAGTGGTTCTATAATTTTTTTTGTGATTAATTATCTTTTTTACTATTTTTTACTGGAGTATTAAATAATCCAATATAAACTTATATTTTTTATTCCTCAATAACTTGTTATTGACATTCGATTTAACTAAATCATAGAAGTGAATACCTCATTAAACACTTGGGTGGTAAAAATAAAATGAAAATAAAATTATGTAAATAATATATTGATGTGATGATGATCTTTTTTATATATATAGTGGTAAATAGAGCATTGTAGTTTTATTACTTTTATTATATAGGGTGTTCAGAATATCAGGTTGTTATTCCCACTACTTGTTTTCCTAAAAACTATGATAGTGAGAACTATTATGGAAATTTATTTTTAATGTATATATATATGATTATAGTAATATTACTATATTTGTACTTCTAATGGAGTGCTAAGAGGGAAAGAATGAGTATACCCCCACCGAAAGTGGAGAAAGATCCCATTATTGCACTAGGAAAGAGAGTGGTTGGTCTGCTCCATGAGATCTTTTAGTGGGATATGCAGTCTAAGGAGAGGGAGACATTATGTGTTGTAACTTATATATAGGATATAGTGAGGGTGTTCAAGATGAATTACACTCATTTATTTATAGGCGAGGGTTTTATCTATGCTATTTAGATCTAGGTTAATTATACATTCTATTTTTGATCATCTAGAGACACCCCCTAAGAGAAGGGTAATGTTGGAGGTTTATATATTAAAAGGACTAACCAAAATCTAGTTGGTTATTTTGGTATGATCAGACCAACGCATTGGGACTTCATGAACCTCATTTTAGGAGGAATTACAATAATTTATTATGTTGTATGTTTTACTAACATGTAGTGATTTTCCCAAACACTGATTGGGGATGAGGTGACTACACAGATATTTTTTTTGAATATATTATTAAATATTCTATATAGGAACATGTAAAGTTATTTTTCCTATCTACGTTATTATAAGTAAAATTATTCCCTTGTTATATAGAGGAGCCTGAATGAGGGTACAAGTATATGATAGATAACTTATATAGATGAATCTAACAATGGGTCCTAAGTCACTGAGAAGTTTCAATTTGATGGATCATTTCAGGTCATCAATGGATAGGGAAACCAGAGTGGTTGAAAATATCTTCATCCTCATGGTGATAGTTCATTGGATTGTTATCCATGTAAAGAGTGTGGTTATTTTCAATCTTAGTGCACCTGAACGATAGTTGAGTGTTAATTATATGGGAACATGGGGAACTTGTAGTAGTATTACAGGAGTGCTCATTGGTTTTATGGTGTCAAGGGACCGTAATATACATAGTGTGTAACACCAAAAAAAATTATTTTAAAACAATACCATGCTCGATATCTTACTTAACATGAAACACCGAGTTTTATGCTAACTATAATATAATATAAAAATATTATTATTTAAATGTCATTGTTATAACATAGAATTTAAATTATCAAGAAGAAATAGTAATAACCATACAATAAAAAATATATATTAATGTTTTAACTAATTAAAATTTATTGATTAATTCATAATAAATAAGTACTTATTTTCTTATTAAAGTCATTTTATGCTTCAAAATTTAATTTTCTTCAAATAAGAATATTATTTTTTTGTGACTCAATATTATAATAAATTTATACCATTTTTAGAAATTTTATTCGATAAAAAATTATCATTTTGGAACTCATAATGTCAAAATTATCACAGGATGAAATTTTTGGATTTTCCCAAAGGATTTCATTTTCAGTAAATAGTTAAAAATATAGAATTTAATAAAATTAGAATTTCATTCCAGTAAATCATCCCATTATTAATTAAATATTATCTTAAATTAAAATATTACTTTATTAATTTGATATAATATAATTAATTACATTTGATTCAGTATTATAAATGATTTTGGAAAAGGTTCATTTTAGGCTTCAACAACATCTTTCTAAAAACGAGTTTTTATTGCATTTTACACATTTAAATTAAAATTGATTTTTGAAAATTATAAAAAATTCATCTTGTAATATAGATTCCATATTTTTAATCCTAAACTTCAAATATAGTAAATAGGTCCCTTTTATTTTTTCCATTTTGAATAGTGACCATAGTAAAAATTTGTCATCTCGGTAAGAGAAAAATTGGAAAAATAAGATTAAAACTATGGGTTAAAAATTTAAAATCACCAAAAAACATGAAATTATTTCATTGGTTAAATTTTTTAGATAATAAACATCTAATATTTGAAAAAATTTCAATTTCTTTTCAAATTTCATTGATAATGGAATTTATGTTTTTTTAATTAAAGGATAAATTCAAGTTGTTACTCTTTTGTGTTAAAATATCTAATATATATTCATAGGGAAAAATGAATCTATGTTCAACTATAAATGTTAATTTTAAATCTAATGAATTATTTATTATCATTATAATTTATATTTAATTTTTAAGTCTGGAATAATTACATAAAATGCTTATGGAACTCCAATACAGTGCTTACAGAAGTGGTAGAAAAATCTAGTAAATGATTTATAAAAACATTAAAATAATAAAATTTAGACTCAATATTGTTTTCCATGATGTTTTTAGATAAATATAAAATATTATTTATTATTTAAAAGTTTATATTCAAATTCAATTAATATCATGATGTCATTAAAGTCAAACTAAGTGAATAATAATGAATATGACTTTAATGTTATATAATGTTAAATAATATATTATTTATTTATTTTAAGTTCATTAAAATATTAAATTTGGATTATTTAATGATATATAGTATAAAATATCATTCATTTTCAATTTATAAGTCAATTTTTCTTTGACAGTAACTTTATTGACCCCTAAATAATAAAAAACATTAATGTCATGGTTATCATCAAAGAGGTTAATGTGAGGATAAAACTAATAGTTAATGGTTAAAACATAACATAAATTTTAATAAATCTTATTTTATGAGGTTATTTAGATTCATAATAATACTATATTATAAATATATAATTTTGGTTCCACTTTTCCATGAAAATTATTTTATATTAATTTAATATTTTAAGAAATTATAAGGGTGTCACTCCACTCACTTATAAAAGAGCACATCCTCCCTTCTCTTTATCACACCTTATAAACACTCTAATTTAGGAAGTACCTTCCAAAATATATCCATAACATCCATTACCACGTCATGAATTACATTGTCTCACCAAAATACCAAAAAATTTAGGTTTATGATGTAACCTAAAGTGTTTACTTGAGGACAATGTATAAGCCATAACCAACCTATTTTAAGTTTATTTATTATTCATCATTATTCTAATATTCTTAAACCATGATGATATAATAACATAAATAACTAAAATATACTAAAAGTTTATTATTACTATGGTACAAACCCTTTTAATCTCCGTTTCCATCAAATGATGAATGAAAACATCATTCCTCTGTATGTGTGGACGAACACCTCCATGAAGCGATGTATTTATTTTTAATTACAAACTAGTCATTGTTATTAATAATTATGAATTTAATTTATGTATATGATATTAAAGAAATAATTATCAATATATAAAGACTATATATCATATATTTTCTTATCCCTCTAAATGTTTGAAAATGATAACTTCGTTTGTGTGTTTGTGTGGATTACTACCTCCATGAAGTGATGTGTTTTGTTTTTAATATACTCCTATCATAGATGGAAAAAAATAGAAATTATTTTATAAAAATTATATATTTTTTATTATTTATATTATTTAAAATTTATATTTTTGACCATGGTCATCATATCGAAGTCATTATGCAACTATGAACCGAACATCTTCAAAACACATGATATGGAATTAACTATTTAAGTACTTAAATATGTCATTTAAATAAATTAATTAAATGGTTTAATGATAAGGGAATAAGACATGAACTATTTCTAAAACATATAAATAATTAATATAAGTTTATAATATCAGAGTTAATGAACATATGTTGTGAGTTAGGACTCGAGAAATTAATTACATAACTCAATATATTTTTATTGGGTTATGTTACTTCCTTATTTTTTACATTATGAAAACATTATGTTTAATAAATAATGATTATTTTATGTTTTATTAACAATTTTTTTATGTTTATTTACATTTTTTACACATAATAAATTCATTGATTAATTCTTATTTCAATATTATGATCTTTATAAGGGGTTTCTCAATTAATTTCCTTTAATTGGGTTATATCAATTCCTCGTTGATAATATTTTTTGATGTTTATTTATGAAATATTTTTTTATTTATGTTGTATTACTACTTTTATTTTTTAGATTTAATTTTTTTATAAATAATCTCTCCATTGATTAATTATTAATTCAATGATATGATATTTATAAGAGTTATTCGTCTCAACTTTTCCTTCATTGGGGCTTATATTTATGTTATGAACCTATCTTTGTTACGAGGTGTATATACTACCCTTTTAAATGTTATATCATAGATATAATTGAATTCATGATATTTTTTTTTTTTTCTTAATTCTTTCACAAGATTAATATTTAGAAGTAACCAAAATGGTAAGTATTTTTATGATACAATATCAGGTTATCTAAAAATTTATTATGCTTAAAGTTCATTCAGGAAGAAAAATATACTATTATTTTGTTGAACTAAATATTTTTTATTCTCATATAGTTATAAATATGTTTTACATGTTTAATTTATATTTTCACCCTTATGTATTAAAGAAAAATCAAGAAATTTTATTGTAAGTGATAAATACTTGTTATCTTCTTTTAGATAGGAAATAGTTCTATTTAATATGAATTTTTTCTAAAATGTTTTCAATAATATTATTATTTAATCTTAAATTATCTGTTATGGTCATTTTCAATAATCATTGAATTTATTTAAAAAAATTAAAAATTGTCTTTTTAACATTTTATGTATGATACATTTTTTCTTTCTTCACCAACGTGTGAAAGGAATATTTTATTTTAACTTATATTGTTGAACCTCCTTTTTGTGACAAAGTGAATATTTTTTATTTGAAGAACCATTTTATTATTTCCAATATAATTTTCAAAAAAATTATTTTCATAATATCATGTAAATCTTTTATTTTTTTCAAAAAGTGATTTTCAACGTTGAAGGGGTATTTTCCTCCATAATGTATTTAATGACCTTTTAATTTTCATGAATCATGAAATCCCTTGATTTTACTGGTCATATACTAGGGGTATGTTGTGATGATATAATATTTATTATTTATCAAAGGGATTATTATTGTTTCAAATATATTATCATTGATCCCATTTCTTTTCCATCGGTAAATCATGCTATGAAAGAATAATGGTTATTTTCATATTGAACAATGAAATGTTATATTTAGTTCCCTCATTATGTGTTACTAATAAACATGTATGGATGATTTATAGGTGGTTCTTTTATTAACCAAGGATGGTTGGTTCAGTTATAAACTAAGGATGGGTGGTTACGTTATAAACCAAGAATGAGTGGGTATGTTATTGCTCTATAATGCACTGGGTAAAGAGATAAAGTTAACATGTTATAGGTGTATCTTAAGAGATTTTCTTAATTCACTAGGTATGTTATTAAATTTTTAAGAGTGATATGATAATTATGTTCCTTGATACTAACATGTTTTCTTTATACTTCCTATGAGTTTTAATGGTCCCCTTGTTCAATAATTGTTATTACAAGGGCTATCACTGTTGTATTATATGACTCTTGTCTTATGTTAAATATTTATTCTATGTTATATGATTTATGATCAACATTTTTATTGGTATAAATTATATTATATTTATCTCTTTCATTATTATTTTATCACATTCTTACTATCATTTTATGCTCACTAATGAAATTAAATTATTAATACCAATGTTTACCCTTACTGAGTATTTGAGATCACCCTTATTATGTTTTCTATGTACCTATGTTATGACTAATTATATTAAATGAATTATGTTTAGAGATCTCTCATGTGTGAATAATTTTATGAGATACATTAAAAAGATAATGTGAAATACAATAAGTGGGGAATATTGGGTAAAATGATCACCTGAAGGCATGGGTATGGTTATGTAAGAGTTTTCACTAATTATCTACATGTATAAAGCTAAAAGGTCCTCAGATGTTTAAGTGATCCAATATTTTTTTATATTGTTTGTTTTGGATGTATAAATTTCAGTCAAGTTTATCAGTATTAAAGACTAAAATGTAATGATTATATTTTTATCACTGGATTCGGGAGTGCATGTACTAGGATATTGTAATTGATACTAGAGAATGGTTTAGATAAATTTGGAGATAATGATTTTTTCACGTGAGGTTAACTTAAGTGTTATAGATACCATAAAGATTTTATACGTTTAATGTTCATCGTGAATTAAAAGGCATATAAACCCCTTTTTAGATAATAGTGGTGGGATTTTGAGGTGATTAATGATATTTAGGGATAATTTTTATTAGATTGAGCTATATATAACCCTTAGGTTTAATGTGAAGGGTTATTTTTTAAGAATGAAATTACATTTTTGTGGGTGTAAGATGATATTTATGAGACAACCATTGAGTTCAAGACATTATTTAATGTTGATGTTATTAAGGTTAATTAGGATATATGGTTATATATTTATGGAATGTTCTTTTTTGATTTTCTTTATTATTATTGGATTTTGAAGATTAATTTATTATTTCTTCATATGAATGTTTATTAATTTTAGGTTTTATCTTATAATGCACTAATTTTTTTTTAGTAAATACCTAATGAATATATTTTCATCTATTTATATAACTCATGGTCAATTGGAAGTTCATTATATTCCTTAAAGAATTAATTATTAATAATTATCATTTGGTGTAAAAGATGATATAAATGTAGAAACTAATTAAAATAAGCAAACAAATGATAAAATTTCATTTATATATTTTATGGAAAACAAGTATGTATATTTCATTATGTTCTTAGTATATGCGGTAAAGTAATTCCTAAAATCTATAAAAAACATGAAATAATATTTTTATCTTATTACCTTGATTTTGGATTAATTTATGGTCTTCATAATTCATTATTAATTTATGGTTTTGTATTTATTAACTTTATCATGATAAAATTATATATCAATTTATATCATTTGGACATTATTTCTTCCTTACATGTCTAAATGTTCACATTCCACTAATTTTCTCCTATTAGGGAACCTAGTTATGTGTTATGCTAGATATCCTTCTAATTTCATTTTCCCTAAATTACAAAGTATGTTTATATCCTTTTTTACAATTTGTGTTTTCAATGCAGGTATTTTTTTAGATATTAATATTTTTTCTTTTCATGATCTTAGGTTTTGTCTTACATTATTTAGAATTAGTTTTAAAAAAAATTAAACCCATTCTATCAGGAACAAGATAGAGTTTTGAGGCTACAATTTCATTAATATAGGTAGAATGTAGAACCTTAAATATTTAGTTAAATTGAATACTATGACAGATATCTTTCTTAACATACTACATCGAGCTTTATACAAATTACAATATACTATATAATATTATTATATAAATGTGATCAATATAATCATGAAATTAAATTTTTAGGAATGAATAATAATAAATATATAATGAAAATATGTATAAATATTTTATATAATAAAAATTTTCTAATTCATTCATAATAAATAAGTACTCCATTTTTATAAAAATAATTTTATACATTGAAAATAAATTTTATTCAAAATTGATTTTTATTTATTATTATTGGAAAATATAATAATTTATTTTCCCTAATTTTATAATTTTTATTAGATAAAAAGGATATAATTTTTGAAATTATAATATCAAAATTATCTTAGGTTGACATTTTGGGATCTTTATTAAATGATTAATTTTTCAGCAAATAGTAAAAAATACATCTTTTGTAGAACTATCATTTCATTCCATCAAAAGGTATAATTATGATTTGACTATTATCAAAAATTAAAAAAATAAATCATTAATTATATATAATATAATAAATTACACTTGAGTCATTATTATACTTTATTTTAGTATATGTTGATTTTTAGGATTAATAATAAATTTTTTCTAAAAATAGTTTTTTTTATTGTGGTTTACGTATTTATTTTAAAATTAATTTCTTCCACTTCTAGAAATTTAATCTTGAAAAAATGATTCCATATTTGGAATTAAGAGTTTAAAATATAGTAAATGTGTCTTAGTAATTTTTGTTTGTTATGAATAGTAACTGTAGTAAAGATTTGTCACATTAGTAAGGGTAAGCAGGAAAAACAAGATTAAAACATTGGGATAAGACTTTTTCATCACTAAAAAACATTTATTTATTTCATTGGATGTTTTTTCTTAAATAATAACCATCAAATATTCTTAAAAATATTAATATATTTCCTCTCTCCTTTTATTATAACATTTATATTATTTTAATTAAAGGATAAATTCTAAATGTCACCCTCTTTGTAATAATATCTCCAAAAAAATCATCTAGATAAAAGAGGTTATGTTTTTTAATAAGTTTTTATTTGAAATATGAATGATTTTTTTTATCGTGGAAATTTAATTTGAATTTCTAGTGATGAAATAATTATTTTAAATAAATATGTAATGTCTACATTGTGCTTATGAAAACCGTGGAAGAATCAAGTAACTGAATTATAAAAAATTAAAAGTAAAAAAAAAATTATTTAATTATAAATTTTCCTGAATTTTTTAGATATTTATAATATATTATTTATATTTTAAATGTTTATATTTGAATTATATTACTATATTTATTTTATTTAAGTAAAACTATGTTAATATTCTTTCAAAAAGACATTAATAGTATATTTTGTTAAATAATATTTTTTTGAATTATTTAAAATTCATAAAAAGGTAAATGACTCTAAGTGGATTCATTATCTTGATTCTCTCATCTTGTGTTTCCCTCAGTGGTGATTTGGAGTGGGTATACATGTGAACCTCTTCTTCAACATCACCTCCACCATTTCCTCACTTTATCCTTCTTCTACACCCTCTTATCTCTTTCCTTTTCCATCCATGCTCTGTCCTTTGTTCCTACTTCCCCCACTCCATCTCTCCCATTAATCGCCTTGTATGGCCATAGATCCCCATTTTAGATCTCATTGGATATTTCTTTACTCTTTTTTTATGGTTTCTATATTTCTGACCCCATTCTAGTAGGGTAAATAGGTTTTCTCAAAAATGTTTTGGATGTGTGGTTCGGGTTGAATTGGTTTCATAGGAGCATGGGTTGCATATGATATCTTCATTTCATGTTGTTATATTTCATGAAGGTTGTTGTTTCTTTTGCGTTCTTTTAGGTGTTTTATATGCCGACTATTGGGGTTGGTATCCCAGATAAGTATGAGTTATTATATTGAGGCCCCAGTCCACTAAAAATGCTACCCTAGATTTCTTTTCTTTCATTACTCCCTGATTTTATCTATCGCAGTGGATTTATAGAGGCTTTTGGATGTGTTGTTCGATTCGTCAATGATATTCTAGAAAGTTCATAATGCATTGGTTCAATATGAGTTGCAGTGGTCCTTGATTGATGATGCTCATCATTAGCGTCTCAACATCCTCATTTTTGTTTTTTATGTGAAGGAATCATGGGATCAGAGGAAAGAATTTAATTATTTTTCTGTTTTCATTAATATTGAAGGATTTTTTATGGAGGATATAAATTTTTATTTGGATATTTTTAGAATATTTGATTTTGGTGGTGATGCAGCTCTATTTTCAAGGATCGAGGTTGCTCTAAGACATTGATAGACAATCCAGGTGATGGTTGTGGATTGTTGTTGAGGTCCTAAACACTTCAAAATATTCTCCAGCTTCAAATTCCATTACTCCTCTCCTAGTCAATTTGCTGTGGTGGTTTTAGTGATGTTTTTGGATGTTATATTTCAGCGGTCGATGGGTTCAAGGTGGATTTACCAGTATAGGATCTTTCTATTCAGAATTTAAGATTCTAGTGTGATGAATTTATGTATTTTTTTCATCATTATAATGTTTATTGTCCTGTATGGTGGCTTTACTAAAGGGCGTTTTTTGGTTATGGTTGTTATTTTTCGTGGAAGGAACCGCTCTTACTTGGTGATGGAGGTGTTGGATCAAGATGAAAACATTGGTGGATAGATGACATAAATTTTGAATGAGTCTTATTTTGTTTTTTCTATCCTCCAGTGGTCATAGGGAGGTGATAATGAAGGTGGTGTCTCATGAGGATGTTGGAAGGTGATGCAAAATTAGTTGATGCATCTAATTTAAGGTCTTGTTTTTTTCCTTCTGAAAGGAGTTTATTTTTTTGACTGTTCTAGTTTGATGGAGATGATGGCATATGTTTTGGTTTCAGGTTTTTGGGGAGAAGGTTCTTCACAAATGGTTCTACTTGAAAATGTTAGTGTTTTTTATGATAATGACATGATTATGATGGTGGTTATTTTAAGAAATACAAAAATATAGGTTCTAATATTAAATAAAAGAAAAATTAAAAGATTCTGAAGGAAATAATTTTACATTTGTCCCGAAGAAATGTATAAATCATGCCACAAGGAGAATATTTATAGTAGACAATACCCTCTTCAGTTACCCCTGTTTTGAAATACCATCTGCAAGATAGTTGGATTCATGGAAGGTGTGAGTGATAATATAGTTCAAAGAGGAAAGTTTTTCATGGAAATTGGCCCATTTTTCTATTAGCTTCCATGAGAGATATACTGTTCCCATCCGGACATCTTGAAAAATGGTGTGGGAGTCACACTCAAACCAGAAGACATTCCAACATCTTCGAGATATGATATCAACCACCCAGATGAATCCCAACATCATTTCATCTAGTTTAGTTACATGAAAACAAGAGCCATAAATCAATTCCACAACATCTCCATTATGGTCTCTAATAATACCAAATCCTAATGGCCCCAGGTTAACCCTCATGGTTCTGTCAGTATTTCATTTTATCCATCTAATAAATGGGGATGTCCAGAAGACTTCAAGAGTTCGATGAGTCTTAGGGAAGTTCCCTGTGAGGTTTAGCTATCTTAGCACCAAGAGATCTCCCACTAATTTTTTTCATCTTTCATTATGCAGTGCATTTACATTATGAATAACATTAATATTGTCTAAAACATCCTGATGATCATTTAAGGGAACATTTATGTGGATGATTTTGTTCCTTCCCCTCCATATAATGAGGATTAATTCAGTATAATCTAACCTTAGAATAATATTAAGCAGTTTGCACTATTTTATACAGAGAATAACAGTTAAAAAGTAATGGATAGAGTCATTTTAATGAATTTGAAGCTCAAATATATCTAAGGCAACATTCCACAGGGATGAGGTAGTTTTACAATATAATAATATGTAGTGAACATCCTCCCGATGCTGATGACACATAAAACATTTGTAGCACAGTGAAATTCCAATATGCTAGAGGTTATCATCCAATGGTAATATGTGTGGTTCTCACTAAACCATAATGTGTTTTTTAGAAACAAATTGAATTGGAAATAAAATTCATAAAAATTAAAAAATTAAAAAATTTAATAGGATATGGTTATGAATATCAACCATTGTCCAATTATGGGTCTATTTTCTTTTTATAATATATTTCTTGACCTTGAAAGTGAAAATATCATTGATATCATGATAATCACCAAAAGGGGTAACATGGGGTAAAAAAAGAGATATGTATTAAAATTCACATAAACTTGTCTATATTTTATTTTATTGGAGTATTTAGACTAATAATCATCCAATATAAAAAAATATATCAATATTTTTACTATTCAATGAAAATTAATTTATATTATTTTTAAACATTAAGAAATTCTAAGGGTTCCTCTACCCCCACTTATAAATGAGAACCACATTTCCCATATTATAGAAATATTTTGAACACTCTATATTGACCAAAACCAACAAAAATATCTCCCCAACATCACTACACAAATACTAGAGGCCTTGGCCTCTATAAATGACCACACTTTTAGGATAAAAGTATATGCCAAATTGGTTACCTGAAGAGATAATATATGTCATAACCGATATATTTCAAGTTTATTTCTTCTTCGACCTAATTAAAATGTCTTAAATCATAATGATATAATAACATTAGTATCTAAAACAAACTGAAATGATATTATTACTTTGGTTAAAACATTTTTCTTCTTATTTTCCATGAAATAGGGAATAGAAGCATCTTCATGTGTGCATGTCGATTGCCACCTCCACAAAGTATTTTGTTTTGTTTTCTATCACTGCCTATCATGAATAATTATAGTTTTGTATTTAATGAATAAATTATATATTCATAAAATAATTATTACTATTAAATGATAACATATCCTCAATTTTTTCACCTTTCTATCATTTGGAAAATGCTAACATCCTTCATGCATATTTGTGTATTACCACCTCCACATAGCAATGCAATATGTTTTTAATGTATGCCTTTTATGTATAGTTATATAATTGTGTTTAATTTATAAAAATGATAATTATTTCATTATTATTATTCTAGATATTATTTAATAATTACCTTTTTTACAATGATTAACATACCAAATTATTTTTGAAACTATGAACCAACATCGTTAAAACACACAACGTATACTTAATTGATTCAGAAATTAAATATGTTGTTGAAATAAATGAAAAAAATTAATTTTAATAGAATAATATTAGGAATTGTTATTGAAAAGGTAAATAATTAATATATATTTATTATACAGATGTTAAGGAATGTACATTTCTAGTCAAGACTCAAGGTTAGGGATTTCATAACTTAATTTATTTTTATTGGGTTATATTACTTATATGTTTTCTATGTTATGCCAAAATTATGTGTGTAATGACATGTAATTATTTTATTTTGTATTTATTCTTATTTTATATGTATTTAAATATATGACATCTAATCAATTCATTAATTAATTATCATTTCATTTTTAAGAAATTTTTAAGGGTTTTCTTAACTCAACATCCTTTTATTGCATAATATCACTTATTAATTGATTATATTATGCCAAGATTATGTGTGAAATGATTGTTTTTTATTTATTTCAAATTTAATTTTTTTTGGATTTTAATTTGTAACACATAATCTCTACATTGATTAATTCTCAATTAAATGATATGATCTTGGTAAGGGTTATTCATCTCAAATATTTACGTCTATGGGATTTATGTTTCTATTATGGCTCAATATTATATTATATGGTGTATATGATACCATTTTAAAAGTTATTTCATATATCTACTTATATTCATGATATTTTATATTTCATTTTAGGTAATTTATTTTATAGTATTAGGACCATAATGTTACCAAAATGGTAAGAATTTTGATGATACAATCTCATCTTATTTCAAGGTTTTCTATGTATGAAGTTCCATTAGGAGGGATCATATTTTATCATTTTATTGATCTATATATCTTTTATTCTAATTTTTTATGAATTTTGTTTACATGTTGAATTTACATTTCCTTTCTTATTTATTAAAGACACATCACGAATATTGTTTGTAAGTGGAACTGATCTTGTATCTACTTTTTGATTGGGAATATTTCTATTCCATTTCCATTTTTTTCTAAATTGTTTTCAAGATTATTATAATTCACATTTCTATGATTTATTAAGTATATTTACAAGTATATTTTACTTTATATAATTTTTTTTCAACAAAAGAATCTTTTTAACATCTTTCATATGACACATTTTGACTTTCTTCACCATGGTGTTAAAGGAATGTTTAATTTTAACATATACAGATTAAATTTATTTTTTCAGCCATTATGAATATTTTTTCATTGAAAAATCCTTTTAATGTTACCATGTTTATTTTAAAATAATTTTTTTGGGGTAATATTATACAATTTTTTAGTTTTTTAAAGTTATTTTTAATGTGGGAGGGTAATTTCCTCAAGAATGATTTTAATGGGATTTTAATGGTATTTCAATTCATCAATGATAGTAACCATTTTTTCTAATTATGATCCACTGTGGATATGTTGTAATGATACCACAATTATTCATTTCTATGATTTATTATTCTTATTTCAAATAAAATATCAAAAAACATGTTTCTTTTTCATGGGTAAATCAAGTAATCAATGAAAAGTGGTTGTTGTTATGTTGAAATGTTAATGATTATAAATTTTATTCAAATTATGTTGTACATGGATATATGTTTGGATAATTTAAGGGTTTTTTCTATTTTAAATCAAGGAATTTTTTTTGTTATAAACTAATTATGGATGGTTATTTTATAAAATAGGAATGTGTGGGTCCATTATATCCCTCCAACTCAATGGAAAAATAGATGATGATTCCTAGTTATATGTTTCCCCAAATATATTTTTATAATTTATCATGAAGGTTATTCCATTTATAAGAGTGAGTGTAATATTTATATGATAATTATGTTCCATGATACCAATATGTTTTCTCGATACTTCTTAGG
The DNA here is from genome assembly GCA_963277665.1 of Viscum album. Lineage (NCBI taxonomy): Eukaryota > Viridiplantae > Streptophyta > Magnoliopsida > Santalales > Viscaceae > Viscum > Viscum album. The sequence continues at coordinate 388,760,059 of OY728153.1, read as the reverse complement.
ATTTTCCAATGGATCTATTATTATAGTGTTGTTTTCACATGGCTCATGATTGTTGGATTATATGACTATTATCTTATGTAAAATATGTATTCCATTTTATATGATTTATGATCCATTTTTTGATGGATATCTATTATATTATTTTATAATCATGAACTTTTTTTATTCCATCATACCTTATTCTCATATTATTCTCACTGATGACGTTTAGTTGTTAATTCTTATCTTTACCCTCACTGAGAATTTTATGTCGCAATTATTATGTTTTCCATTTACCCAGGTTATAAAGAATGGTTCTAAATGAATTATGTATATAATGGTTTCATGTTTTTATAAATTTATGGGGCTTGTTAAAGATGTAATTTTAAATAATAAAAGTGGGGAAGAGTGGGGGTAATTGATCATTGTAAGTCATAAGTATTATTATTTAAGATTATTTCCTAATTATCTAAAACACTAAACCTAAAAGTTCCTTGGGTTTAAGTGATCTAATATTTATACTTGATGTCTTATGTTTTGGATGGATAAATATGAGCCACATTTATCATTATCAATGCTAGAAAATTAATGTTTTTTTAGTATAGAATCTAGGAGTGTGGGTTAGAGGATATTATATAGGGTTGGAGAGATATATCATGTATTTAATAATATACTAGTAGATGTAGTTCCATAGGATGTTTGGGTTTGGGTGGAGAATGTGGTTCTCATTGATATGAGTAGAAGTGCCAGTTAAAGAGTATGGTTCAAGGGGGTCAGTCATGGGATCAAGGTCGAGTATTTGGCATGTTGGGCAATGTTGAGCCTAGTACTACCAATCATTATGTCAGTAAATATATCATATGGGGTATAGTTTTGGTAACACATACTATAGAATCCACTTTATTTGATAAAGTTTTATAAAATTTATTAATTTCTGTTTAGATAATTAATTTCTTGGGGCTATCCATAAAGTACATTTATCGGGTGATGTCAATTGATACACCTTTAAAAGTGTGATTTGAGGGTATATATATGTGTCAGTATTACGCTAGTGATTATTGGCTATATATTCCTTTGCTATTTCATTATACCATAGATTAAATGTTTTTATATGGTTATTTATATGGATTGGGTAGTTTAGTATTGATTTAACATCGGATGTTATCATAAAAAAGTATTATTTACATGATCTAAGGCCAATATGTATATCTATATTGGAGAGCGTGACATGTAGGCTGGTCATGGAAGAACTGAACTTCAAAATTCATATACCATATCATCCAATATAGGATATTGTTATTCGGAGTGAGTAAATCAGGAGGGGTTGAACCAGGTTTCAATAAAATTTGAATTAAAAACCATTTAAAAAAATACAAAAATTAAAAAAATTCTTCAAATTAATCAAAGAAGTAGTTTGATGAATGTTTGATATTTTTAATGATTTCTCAATGCAAGGTTAGTGCTCGATGAAAAAATATTTAAAAATACATTAAATTTTTATATCAATTTACTAAAAAATTATAATTTAAACACTGATTAAGGATAACTATCAAAGTAAAGGTTTTTTCATAGTTAAAATCAAATGTAGTTAAATATTTTAAATTAAGAAAATAAAATATAAAACACAAAGTAGAATAAACAGGGGGTTTAGTATCAAGATGAGACATAATCCCCACCACATGGAAATCACCCACAACCAAGGAGCTTATATAACAATAATCCGATATAAAACATAGATCATGTATAAAAGTAACAACTTATAAGATATGCATGATAAAATCTTATCATTTAGTTATATATGGGAATAAAAACAATACAGTCCATACATGAACCACTTCTTTAATAACTGTGGACAAGTTGATGAAAAGAGAAAGAAGGGAATATAAAGTATTCTCCAGTTATGGTGAAGGAGTCAGTAGGGTTAGTAAACATAAAAAACAATAGAATATATTAAAGTAAAATAAAAAATAGAAAGATAAATAAATGAGATATAGAAAATTTAATGCTTCTTAGTCTATAGTTCTTAAGATGATCAAGTGTCTATGGATGTGTCCTGGTGAGGATCTTGAACAGTTTCTCTGAAAGTTGAAGAAAAATATAGCATGAAAAGGTTCTCATTTATATCTATAGGAAATGATCTTGATCTTCAATGATTTCTACTCTTTTATAGTTTTAAGATAGTAAGCATGAAAACTGTAAGTTCTCATATGATTATCATATTTTAACATTCACATCTATTCTATATAGTGAACATGGAATATCCTATCTAATATATAGCACTACAGGTATAATTATAAATTAAATAATAATCATCATAATCTTATTGATCCTCATACTAAGATCTAACTATTTATTTTATTCATTTGAAAAATATTTTAATGAATGATCATTAAATAATATTTCTGTATTAACTTCAATAAAATATAAGCCTACACATTTAATTCAAACCAGGTAGAAAAAAAGGTTTCATTCTGGGTAGTGATTCATTTTTGGTGGAGACTCATGTCTGGCGGTGACTCATGTCGTGTGGTGAATCATTTATGGAGGTGACTCATATCTGGCGGTAATTTAATCTAGCGGTGAGTCAATCTGGTGGCGACTCAAGTTTTATGTTGAGTCATTTGAACTAATTGTGACTCAAGATAACATTAAGTCATGTCTAGTAGTAAGTCATTATGTTGGTGAGTCATGTTCGGTGGTGAGTCAGGTCTCACAGTGACTCAAGTCTGGTGGTAACACATTCCAACACCTAACAAAAATATCATAAAAATGACTTATAAAATAAAATGATATCAGAAAATAGAAATATCATTATAAACATAATGAAACATATTTGTGAGAATTTAAATAAGTATATTCTGAAAATATCCCCCTTTTGATGATAATAAATCAAGAAATTTTTATAAACCATGTATAAAATAAACTTAGGTATACAGAGATGATTTTAAAGGATCTTTCAAATGTAAAATGTGAGTTAAAAATAAATATATTATTAAAGATAAGTTTAATTATGGTTGTCAATGGTAAAGTAAGTTATATCTAAATAATGATGGTATTAAAGGATGAGTCTAAATAATATATGTAGCAAAGGAGTAATATTAAAGAGTAATCTGAAAAGGTAGATTAAATAATTGTTCCTCCCCTTTTGGCATTATCAAAAAGGTAAAACTATAAATAATAAATAAAATATCTAAAAAATAAATGAAAGGCATTTTATTAATCACAAAATTCATGATATTACAACCTAACTAGAGACACTGGAAAAGGAACAAAAAAAATTATATCAAATAATAAATATAATGTTTAGTCTAATGAACTAAGATTGATATATATAGAAATTAAATTAATTTTTTGGAATACTTAATACATTACACAAAAATACACCCAAACACTGTAATAGTTTAGTTCCTTTTTGAATATTGAAACACATTCTTCTAATTTGGGGAACAATCTTCAATGTCTCCCATAAAGATATTCCCCTTTATTTTTCCTACCTAAAACCTTTATTTATTCCTTGGGAAAAAAACACATATTAGAAGGGTGAGCTTAGATGCTCAGTAAGTGTAAACATGTAAAATATCAAATAGAACATGAACATAAGAATGTAAAAACAAGAAAATAACTTTATAAAATCACACCATGTATAACATATATCAAAATCGGGAGTTATGAAATAAATATTTGTAGTTTATATGGAATATATCATAAAGAAACATGATCTATGAGAAAATATCACTGACATAAAACATTGAATTATTTCAAACACATAAACATAGAAAATCATTTCCATATTATCCAAGGCTCATTTCCATGACCGTCAGAGTGGAAAAATGTTTTTACTGAATCGAGTTTACCCATTGTTCTAGCCCTGTATTACTGAATTGGTTTTACTTCCCATTCCAGTCCTGTATTATTGAATCTATATCATTTCCCATTCTAGACCTATAATACTAAACCAATATCATTTCCTCCTCCAGTCCTACCTATCTCATGAGATAAAAATATTTACCTAATTCATTGTAGGGAGAAATAGGTCGCATCCATCTCATAATAAAATCATTCTTACGTATTCCAAAAAAACCATTCAATATAGAATAATTGAAGGAATAAAATGGTGTTCTTAAGAATCATTCGATCATTACATAAACAATATAAAACAAATGATTTTAATAAATAGAATTCCATAATAAATATAATTAAACCATAAGAATAACAGGTATAGTATACTTGAAACATATCCATATTAATTAATTCCATCTTAGACAGAAAATAATTTTTATTGAACAGTTAAAATTAATTATTGAGGAAAATGTTCTTTATTCTTAAAAAAAATCTTTTCTAAAAATTCCATGCAATTTTAATAGAAAATAATTTCTTTGAAAATAACCTTGAAATATTGTGAAGGAATTTTCATGGAAATAAGGTGTTATGAAAACATAAAAATCTATTTATTATGTATAATTTAATAGAAAAAATTTTCTCATACTTTTTTCGAATAAGTAAAAAAGTATATCATTTAGAAAACAAAAGAAAGATTCCTTTTAAACTATATAGTAAAAATTAAAAAATGGGTAAAAATTACTTTAAAATTCCATAGGATAATATCAAACATTCTATGATAGAATTTTTATAAAACACAGACGTGGATGATAAATAATCCCTAGTAAATACTTACATATAAAAAATCTCAGATAATAATTATATTGTGATATTATCCCATACCTTAGGTTGGGTTCCTACTTATGTGTATGAAACTCATATACAAGGGTTTAAATAATTTCATTAACTTATTCTAGAATCATATTCATTTTTATGATATCATAAGTGATCATATAATTACCTATTTTTTTAAAACATTATTACTCATCCTTCATGTGTTAACTGCTTTATTTTCTTAGTCTTAATTTGTTAGATAAGTTCATATTAATCTTATTAGATTATAGTTATATAATATAAATAATGATATTAATATAATATATATAATATTTATTCATTATAATCATTTAAATAATCATGCCTTATTAAAGATCATGTAGAATGAATCACATCGCATCTTGGAGGTGGTAGACCATACGTTCACACGATCGACAATATCATTCCCTAAATTATGGAATGATATTGAAGTGGATGGGGTATATAATATTTTAGAATCAATATTATGTTATAATAATAATATATATTTATAATTTCCAATATTACACCCATCTACATAAAGTGTTGATGAAAAACAGATTACACAGTGGTGTAGAGACGATAAGTCATACGTACACATGCGTGGTGATATTGTTTTTCAAAGGATGGATATAAGGTGTAATATGGTTTTCCATAATCATAATAACATATCATAATATATCTGATACTAGAGCTATTACTTTATAATGGAAGAAATATAGTAAGAGAATATAGAAGAAGAAATAAGTTTGAAATAATTGGTAGAGGAGATTACCTCTTCTTTGATGTGATCTCTCTAAATCTCATCTTAAAGAAACTGGAGTTGATATTTTGAGAATACCAGAACCTCTAGAATATGACTAAGGAATTTGAGAAGGGAAACAAGAATGGTATATATGAGATTGAATTCTCAATTTGAAGTGAATCTATGAGGGAGGATGTTTCCTTTCACAATTGAGGTAAGGGGCACATTTGGAATCTCTAAAAATATTAATTTACAATAAAATAAAACCTCATCCAAAAACCTAAAAAATGTCATATTTTAATATATGAGATGAGATAAGGTCCTAATATCAGCAAACAATAAATTTTAGATAATTGTTTCTTTTAATTTATACTTTATCATTTTAATTAACCCTTACTTATTCTAAATTAATTTTAACTAAGGTAACAAATATTTCAGTATTGAAATAGTTTAACATTTTACTTATTTGAATACAATTATACTGTAAATGAATAATTTATAAAATTTTGGATGGTATAATAATTAGTTTATATTTTTAATAATGTAGTATGATTTTTAAATAATTCAATAAAACATTATTTTAAAAAAAAATATTAATTGTGTCAATTTTGACACTATTAATTTCATGAATTTTTAAAAATATTAAGATAATATGTTATCCTTGAATTAAATATTTTATTATATCTCTAAGGGTTTATATACACCTATAAAGTTCATTGTATTTATTAATTATCCAAAATTAAATTTATTTTAATGTTTTTAATCATATTAATTTGATATTTCCATTAATAAAATAATTACTACATTAGTTTTGTATAATTTATTTAATATACGTATATGTTGAATAAAAATTAGAAATAAAATACTATCATAAAGATAAATAATCTATATTTTTGTAAGAATACTTATAGTCAAATATAGATTCTGGAAAATTCTACATTAATAATGTTATATGTATTAAAACCTGAATATGATAACTTTAAAATTATATTTGATAAAATATTATAAGTGTCATAATATATTCAATGTGGCTTTAAATGGTTAATAATTTGATCCCTGGATGATTATAATCAATATATAATCAAAAAATAATACTAGATCAAGTGTTTTGGTATTTTATTATTTATTATTATTTTAATAAATTTATTTTATTGATTTTTTATAAATTAAATAATTTCTCCATCATCAATGTATAAGCTTTTAATTTTATTATTTATTTTCTAAAAATTAAAAATAAATTACCATGAAAATGAAAAGAAATTTTGATCTAAAATTAGTATTTATAGTCTAACTTAGATTTTTTATAACCTTTTATTAAAAATGATATATTTATTAAAATTTGAGTAAACATATTTAACTTTTCTTAAAATAAAATATATTGAATGTCCTAATCATGTCCTAGTGGCTTCCAAAGGATACCATTTCGACCCAAGGATTATTAAGTTTAAAAAATACTTACCCAATGATATTTGGAAAAAAATTAGGTTAATTTTATAATATTATTTCTATTCTTAATTACCAAAATTACCCTTTTACTGTATTAATTAACATTACCGAAGTTACTATTCATAATGCCAAAAAATAAAAGATCCCTATTTATAAAATTTGGACCCATTATTTCTCAATATAGAAGGAATTTTTCAAAATTCAATATACAGAAGTTGTATTAATTAATTTAAAATTAATTCGATTGTCTGAATGAGAAAACAAGTTTTTAAAGTTAAAATATTGTAAAAGATTAAATTTTTTTACATCAAAATTCAATGTAAAAGTAATACCAATGACCTAAATTATATTATATAACAAAAAATATAATCTAATTATATTTTTAAACAATTAAATAATATAAATTATCCATATACATTATTTCAATGAAAAATGTTGCTCTAAATTAAAATTTAATACATTTTTACTATTCATAAAAACTTTAAACTAATCAAAAAAATATAAAAAAATTAATCCAAAGTAAATTTTAATGTCCCTCTTCTAAAGAAGATTATTATTTTTTCAAATATAATATAAAAATGTGTTAAAAACTTGATTTAAAATGGGTGTTCCATAAAAAGGCGACAAAATTTCATTTTTGGAAAAATAATTCTTTTATCCGAGAAAAGAATTTGTTCTTATATCATGTCTAAAAAAATATAATATTAATTTTAAAAATTATATTTAATATATTACATATATATTTTATTAATAAAATCCATCGAAAGTGATTTCATTGTTTCATAGACTCACATATTTTCATTTTAATAATTTTTCATAAAAACATTTCCTATTATTTAAAAAATGTTTTATTTTTTATTTATAATTAATTTATCACCAAATAATTAATTGTATATACATGTGTAAAGAATATTTTCATAATTAAGTTAATACTTTTCATACTCACCATTACAATTACTACGTTATAAGGTAACATAAAAATATTTGTTTTTTCTCTTAAACTCGGTCTTTCATGAAATTAATTCTATCAAAAGAAGTTGAAATTTTAATTCACACAAGCCAAAAATAATGTTTTCTATACTACAGGATAATACATTGTTTTATGTGGTATATGATTATCTTGGTGTAGAATACAACACATGACATAGAATAAATTTAAAAAATCTATCTCATAATTTTTTTGGGGTGTTACATGTATCCTCTCAGCATGGGAAGTAGGATCAGTAGGTCCCTTACTCATTTTAGTAGAAGGAGGAATGAATGTAGAGGTTGAGGGTGATGTGGTAGTAACTGAAGGTATATAAAGATAATGAGACAACTCTTTGATGAGCATGGGTGTGAGATGATGAACTGTTTCTATGGGAGTCATACTGAATGGCTGGTATAGAGGAGGTAAAGTGTATGAGGAAGGAATATATATGATGGAAGACATGGAAATTTCCTCCAGAGAAACCATATCCCTACCAGATACATATAGGAATGGTTTTATATGGTTGAAAAAAATCCATAACAATGTTTCCTCCATGCTCCATATTATTAAAGAAATCAGTCTTTTCCTCCTTAAATAACTTGAGTAGGGGTGCCACAACATTCAACTGGTCCACTTATGCATTGAATTACTTAGTAATAGGTGGAATCATTATATTTTAATTCAAAAACGTAAAATGAAAATTCAACTCATGTTTTATATATATCCTATAAAGGTAATATTTAATTTCTTTGGTGATAGTTTCTCCATCAATTTAGTATTTATTTAAAAATTACCTCAACAATTTATATATGTGATCACTTTACTATTGAATCTTCATCATGTACTCCTGATAAGTATAATTAATATATCCCATTATAGATAGAAACTCCCATATACCAATAGACCTAATAAAATCGGCATCAATCTCAGATAAGGGAGGTGGAATACATAATGTAGAAGCCACTTTAGGTAATCTCTCCAACCTAACCATCATAGAAAACTATCTGGAAGAATAGGAGGTTCTCATATCCTCCAAAACCAATCTCATGGAATCCATATCACTAGATGAACTTTGGTTCTCAATTTTCACTTCCTGAATGTGAAAATTAATCTTCAAATGGATATCTAATATAACCAATTAAAATAGGTTCCTATTATCAGCTTCACTAAGTTGAGTGATTGGAGGTACCTGAGACCTCAAAATACTACTAATGTCTAAAAGATGTCTCCCTATGAAGGACTCTAAATCTTTTATAGAAAAAAATCTATAAGAATGGTGTATAAGGTCTCTCAACACTATGAATAATAGACTTTACATGCTTTGATCAAGAAGTAGGTGTATCTGATGGGAATTCCAGAAGCTCACCATTATGGTCAATCTAATCAACTAAAGATCTGTTAGGATCTGTCCCAACTCCAACTCATATAGTAGGTCCACTATGTTCTGGTGGACTATTCTATGAAGTTTGGTACTAGGGGAAGTATCCCCCTTATATGATTCCTCACCCTCTTCCAAAATAGAATCCCCTTGAGAATCCCTATGCTATATAACACCTTTCTCAACATATTTGGGATCCAAATAGTTTAAAATAAGATGAAAATTTCCTAGGAATTTCTCCCACTCATCATGAGAATCTACAATATCTTTGGAAGAATTCATATCAGCAGTGTAAACTCTGAAAGAACTATATGATTTATCCCCCCTCAACAGATACTCTTGTCTCTCCTCTGGAAGATGGAACATCACGAATAGGTTTCTCTTGAACTGATATATCCAAAGACAGATCTATCCGAACAGGTCTATCAAAAGACCTAATTGAGATAATAGTATAAGTATGACATGATTTAGTTCTATCAATACCATCACCATCATCATGATCAGGTCCTCAACCAAAACTATCCTCATAATCATCTCCATTATTTCCATTACCACCATCATCATTACTATCATCATCATAACCATATTATACCTCTACTACTTCTTTATAAGACATAAAAATCTCATGATATACTCATCTCTAGAGTCCTTAGTCTCTTTATCATAATAATATATTTTAATAAAGATACTTTCTATGAAAGGTAGGTAAATTCTAGGGCTATATGCTCTAAATGATATGGTAGTTCTCTTATGGTTTTTGGGGCCCATACCCTCTTAAAAATATGTTTTCTTTTCCTCTTCATCAATAAAAACCATATTAACTTCTTCCTCATATGAATACTCAACTATCTATATTGGATCTAAGAAAGGATCAACAATGTTCATGGGTCTGGTAAGATGATCTATAGGATTAAAATCCTTATAGGCTATTTCATTAATTCTAACCCACCTTTTCATCCAATGGTTTCAAATCACTCTCATCCTTCTACAGATAACCATAGTTAAGAAGAAACCACCAAATATCACCTCATATTCCTCCACCTCATCAATCAAAAGCTTTATTTCAAACATGGACAAAATTAACTTAGTGTAAATGAGATAATTGGATCCCGAGGATCAATAAGACATTTAAATCATGTGTACCATGAGTTATTTAAAAATGGTAATTCCATCCCCTCAATTCATAAGGAATATAAGGTACACATCATGATATCTCATTATATTGAAATCCCCCATTCATGGATATAAAAATTTATGAATAAACTTGAAAGGAAGAATTTATTCTCTACCCCACTCAGTAGTAGCAGGTCTACTTAAAGTACTATTTACAATTGGATCAAGTATCACATCCTCATAAACAAAATAATTGCTGTCACTGAGCATTTTACCTTGGTAGTCTTCAAAAACTCCTCGATGAGGCACCTTGAAACATTTTTCAACTCTTTTGAATAAAAGGTAAACTCATTACCATTTATCATGCTCAAAAAAAATATTTATTATATTCAAAACAAAAAATGATGTATTAATAAAATTGATGAACCAACATTGGATAAAAATTTCTATCATTTCTGGATAACGAGTATACCCATCCTTGGTCTTGGACCACCTTGAGCACTAAAGATTTACTAGAAAGAATCCATTTTCTATAATGATACAAAATTATATCAATGAAAATTTACTTCATTATAAATATTTCATATAGTATAAATCACATAAAATCACTTGGAAAACATGATAAAAACTTTGTAAATAAAGAAATAAATAAATGAGTGGTATTTATAGAAATTTAAGAACCTAAACCAATAGAATAATAACTTGACTTTTAAAATTATAATATAACCCTTATCAATAGAAAAAATACAATAGAATAGTGACCTCACCCATGAAATTATAAATAAAATTTATCCATATTTTAAATGAAAATATGTTATAATTATATCATAGTATAAGTAATTAAATGTTTTAAAAATGATAAATTAAGTGTTGATATTTTTATAAAACATAAATGTTTATTTATAATTTTATAATTAATACAATGATTTAAATTAAATTTTATTTTCATAAAATATATTCAAAAATTATTTTTTTTTTCAAATTATTATAATATAACTTAATGAGACCTTAATTGAATTTTTAGTGTTTTAAAGTTAATTATAACTTTAAAATCAATATTATTTGAGTAAATAATGTTTTTAATTATAAATTAAATTTCATACATTATGAAAATTATTTTCATAAAATGGAGTCCATTTTTGAAATCTACACAATGAAAAATGGCTATGGTGACTTTTTGTGATTTTTCAAAAATTGTTAAATTATTGGTGAATAGTGAAATACATTAATTTATTGTATTTAAAAAATTTAAAACATATTGAGTCATAAATTATGTATAGATTATATAAGATCATGATATTGAACTATAATTCATTATTTAATATATTTAGTGATAATGCTAAATCTATTCTTAGTCTTGAGCCAAATTAATAATAAAAAAGAATAAAATAACAAAAAAACACCTCTCCTTCACTATAAATATTTCCCCCACCATCTCTTCTCCTCACACCTAAAATGACCTGAATATTTTCTAAATTATAATCAAGTCACTTCCCCACTATATACCCCATGACTATGTTCCTTGGGCCACAATAATAGTCTAACCCCAATTCCCCTAATGAGGTTCTCAAGGAGAATAATTCATGAGGTAAAAACCTCTTTCTCTTTTAATCTCGTTTCAATTTGTTTTATTTTCATTTCCTATACTCACCTACCCTTATATAAGTTACATGATAACTAAATTATATTTTATATAATGTAATTTTATTATGTTAATTTAACAACTCATCATCATTTCTATTCCTCAGACATTTTTTTTAGAAATGAAATCATCAACAATGATGTGTTAATTTATCACATTCAAGGATGAAGACATTTTAATTTCCAATAATACATTCAAGGATATTCATAAAACAAATTTTTTGGTTAAATAAAACTCTAATATATGTATTATGTCTTATATAGTGTTTTGTAACCAGTATGCATACATAATAATAATTAATAAAGCAAAACTACTTCGTGATGATCAAGAAAAACACCAAAACAGTCTAACCAGTTATCAGTAATGTTTTATCTAATTAATCAACCTCACATATAAGAAAATTATATATAATACCATTTAATATTATGTAAGTTCCTAAATAACATATAATTTCTATTCTGGACAACTATTTTAATTTTAAATGATATTCCATACAAGTATATAAGTAAACTGACAATGAACATCAAGGAAACAAATGCTCCGAGAACAATGAAATTCTATCTTATAAATTATCCAAAAATTAAAAAAATGAACTTAATAAAAAAATAATAAATAAAATATATTCTAAATAGCATATAAATTAAATCATTAATGAATCTAATTTCATTATTAAATACATTAAGTATAAGTGAAGAACACTTTCAGACAAAGGTAAGTGATTCTTTCCAAACCTCTATTTTTTCTTTTCGATTACACTTTCTCTCACTCTAAACCATTGTAATTATTATTTTTTATGTTATAATTCTTATAAATTCTTTTTTTATGTTCCAAAATTATTTATCCTGCCTAATTATTCTTTTTTTGATGGGGAAATACATGTTTTATAAGGTTCCCTTCTCAATTTCTCCCGATAAGAAATCCATATTAAAGGGAGATTCCTAATTTCTCACCCATTTTCAGGTGAACTCCATTATATATTTTAATACACCAATATTTTTTCTAAAAACACCAATTTTATCATGAAAAAATATCTTGTTTCATTTATGGTTTTATACAAATAGTTATTCTTTTTATGATTGAAACAATATTTAAATTTTTCTATTAAAATGCACTAAAGTGGCACATTTTTAAAGTTTCTTAAACATTATTATCACATTTTTTTAAAGTAATTTTGATATAACATATCAATATTTATGAATATGCTTAATTATTAATGTCCATGTATGATTTAATCTATTCTTTCATGGACACGTTAATGATATGCCCATTTGTTATGCCTTATAATATGATTATGATACCCATTTCTTTCCATGGGTAACCCTTATGTTATTCCTTGTGTATGAATCTTCATGTGGAAAACAAATTCATGAAGATGTTATAATGGGTTCAAATAGATATAAATACAATGAACTTGGTAATTTTAAGTCTCATGAGACGTCATGTGAAATGCTCTTGGTGGTTAGCCTTAACCTAGGCTCCTCCATATGAAATGGTCTTGGCGGTTAGACTTGACTCATGGTTATGTAATGTTGTATATTGTTATCACATTTCTATGATTCTATGATCCTATATTATTTGTTTTATTCTTTCATATTTTTATTTTCATTACATTAATTTTTTTCATCATGTTATGCCTTCAAAATCATGTACTATGATTCATTCATATGATTATTCCCACTCATCACTTTGTTCAATCATTCCCTAGGATATCCTATTCATATTTTAGATCAAAATGGAATTAAAGATATCTTTATGAAGATTAAATAAAATATTTTTTTATTTCATGATGTTTAATTATGTAACTAATCTTCTAAATACACTAGACTTTACGATCCTTGGTTTGTATTTCATGACTAGTTATGCTTAACCTCATGTAATAATATGTTTAAAAGGATAATAACATTATTGTTGGTATCATAGTATGGTCTAGTGATTTTTGGAATTAGTACTAGACCACTTTATTAAGAACACTACAGATAATTCTATCACTGTGTATAACCTAGATTAAAACTTATGAAAGAAAATTCAGGATGCAATTTTTATTTAAAATTTTATCCTTTTATCTTATAAGTTTTTTCTATATTATTATTTGTTATGTATTCAAGGAACCATAATTGTAATTTATTTTTATTAGTAAATGGAAGGAAATATAATAACATGTGACAATAATCAATGTGATAGGATATGTGATGATTTCCATAATTAAATTCCAAATCTGATGGGAATGGGAGAATAAAACTTTATGACAATACATGATCAACTAGATCCAGTTATGAATAACACTTGAATCGCATGGAATTACCTACTTCTAAGAAATAAAAAGTTGTATTTGAATCATTTATATAGAAAAACCCTCCCATATTTATTGGAAATTATGACCACCCTCATAGAATAATAGATCAACTCCACTAAGAAGATATTCTCAATACTCTAGTGCTTAAAAGAAGATAAAGTTGTGTAGGAGGTCTATCGTGTTAATGGGGAAGCTGATCAGTGGTGAAAAATGATCATGAATTAAAATTATAATGATGAAATTGATTCCATGTATTTGGAGGAATTCAAGAAAATATTTTTTAATAAATATATTCCCTGAACCATCTGATTCAAGATGGAACGAGAGTTCCTCTGACTAAAGTATAAGGAAGACGAGTCTATTAGGGCATATGAATAAAACTTCATATAAACTTCATGATACACAAATTGAATTTTCATGAACACTGAAATAAAATTGCAGAACTTCTTTAGAAGAATAAAGTTGATACTAAAAGAAGCATTGGTGAATCAAGACTTTGATAACTATGAGGATGTTTTCTATTGCATCCTTAAGGTTGAAATAGAGACTAGAGACTCTCAATTGTATATTGGGACCAGAGATAAAAAGAAAAAAATGAATTTTAATATCATAGAATCACTAGTTGAATCCCATGATAGAAATAAAACCCAACATCTCATGTGTCAAAATTGTGGGAAGAAGCATCCTGGGAACTATTTAAGGGGAACCAAGAAGTGCTTAAAATGTAAAAGAATGAAGCATATGGCTAAAAATTGTTAAATGGATATGAAGAACCCCACTAATGTGGAAGAATAAAATAATTTTAATATCAACATGTATCTTATAGTGAAGTTTTTAAACTACAAGTTACATGGTAATTATGCAAACTATTTCATTTAGTAAAGGGTTATTTGGGGAAATCAACAACAATAATCACCAAGGCAGCAAGGAAGGGAATATTCCTATCACTAATAATAAAGTAGAGCCTAAAAATGACATGTTTATAGGTACTTTGGTTATTCATTCAAGAATAGTAAATGTAATAATTGATTACGGTTCTACACATTCTTTCATATTTTGCAAGTTTAGTAGAACTATTCAAATTCCACCATAAAATATGGACTTTGAGTTATCTGTGAGAAGGAAAAGTAGCCAAATTATTGGATATAAGGTATATAACTCATCTCTGATTAATTTTTCTTGATTAAACCTCTGAAAAAATATTTTATTACTTCCTTTGGTGGAGTTTGATGAAATATTGGGCATGGATTTGCTATCTTAATACAAATCCAACATCAATTTTCAGGAAAGAGAGATCACTCTTCACATCACAAGGTATCCTACATTACTTTACAAGTGTAAGGAGGAGGATGAATCTCCATAATAATAATTTTATATATCATGGATATTATTTCCATATGATAAATCATATCTATCTCAAATGATTGTGAAAAAGGAGAGGATCATACTTGAAGACATGACCATTGTGAGGGACTACACTGATGTATTCCCCGAAGAATTTCCTTATCTTCATTTTAACTGAGAAGTTGGGATCTCATTTGAACATATTCCAAGATATCTATATATATTAATGAAACCATATATAATATAAACCATTGAGTTAGAATAAATGGAGAAATACCTATAAGATAATTAGGAAAAGGGATTTATATGCCCAAGTACTTCACTATGGGGTGTGCTAGTTATCTTCATAAAAAAGAAGGATAGATCAATGTGCCTAAAAATTGATTATTGTGAGATCAAAAAAATCATGATAAAGGAAAACTATCCCATTTAATGGATAGATGATGTGCTTGATCAACTACGTGGGGCCACATATTTCTCAAAGGCGGACCTTTAGTCAGGATATCACCAATTAAAGATGACAGAAGGAAGATATTACCAATACTGTCTTTCGAATGAGGTATGAGAAATATGATTTCATAGTGATGAACTTTAAAATCACTAATTATACAATAATATTTAGGTATTTAATGAATATATTCTTTATATATTAGATCAAAAAATTTGTGGTAGTCTTTATTGGCGACACTCTAATATAATCCAAGAGCATGGAGGAATATGAGGAGCATCTAAATTCTATGTTGAGGACTTTTTGAAGGGAGAAACATTATCCAATGTAAAGTAAATGTGGGTTTTTTATGGAGGTATTATCATTATTTGGGAATTTAATCACCAGAAAATGAATATATGTGGACCCTTCCAATATAGTGGAAACTAAGAAGTGGCCCATGCTAACATCTATAATAGAGATACTTAGTTTTATTGGTACAATATAGTATGCTCAATGATTTGTGATGAAATTATCATGAATGTTAATCCCAATAACAAAGCTGACTTGAAAAGGAGTGATTTCTTATGGACCAGCGAATGTGAAGACCACATTAAAGAGTTGAAAAATAGGCTTATCACTACACCAGTGTTCACACTACCGAAAAGTGTGGAACTTTTTATGGTGTACAAATATGCATAAAAGAAGGGATTAGGATATGTACTGATGAAAAATGGTAAAGTGATAGCCTAAACCTCAAGATGGTCGAAAATTCATGATCAATACTATCCCATTCATGATTTGGTGTTGGAAGTTGTGATCTTTTCATTGAAAATGTGGTGGCATTATCACTATATGGAGAAGCGTGTGATATATACTGATCATAAGAACTTCATATATATATTCACATAAATAGATCTTAATATGAACCAACAAAGATGGTTATAACTCATCAAAGATGATGACTTCTAAATCCACTGTTATCATAGTAAAGCAAATAAAGTTGTGAATGAAGTATGAAGAAAGGATCTTGCACCTTTCTCAATAATGAGAACTGAGAAGTATCTAATATTTATATACCTACAAAAATGGACATGGGAATAATAAAGGGATTAACATCATGAATCCTCTCTAAAATAAATTTTCAATCATCTATCATGGATAAAATAAAGGATTTTAAAATAAATTATATAGAAATTTAGAAATAGATAGATTCTATATAAAATAGGAAATACTCTGAGTTCAAAATGAGTGAGGAAGGAGTCATGAGATTTGGGTCATGACTATATTTTTCATCAAATCCAGATATAAATAATGTTTTTTTGAATCATTAATATAGCTCAACCTTCTCTATTCACCTAGGGATCAGAAATATGTATTTAGATCTTCAAGAGAAAAATTGGTGGGACTATATGAAGAATGAGATTGCTGAATATACATCAAAGTGATTGGTATGTCCACAAGTGATGATCTAAAGGAAAAAGTGTAAGGGGATGATGAAACCATTACCCATACCATCATTAAAATGGAAAAAAATAACCATGGAAATTATCATTAGACTTCTAAAGACATTTAGAAGAAACAATGATATAGTGTTTTTTTGGATCATCTTACAATGATCTCTCACTTTATCACAATTCGATAAGACTTATCACATGATTAACTTGCACGAATATACATCAGAGAAGTGGTAAGTTTGTATAAAGTACCAATATATATTGAATCTGATTGAGATAATAGAATTACCTCCAAGTATTAGAAAAGTATCCAACATGCTATAAACATTGATATGAAATTTAGTATAGCCTATCATCCAAAAAAATATGGACAATCTATGTGGAGTATTAAGCCACTCTAAGACATGTTGAGATCATGTTTTATATACTTCAAAGGAGGATAGGACCACAATATACCTCTGGTTGACTTCTCTTAAATTAATAGTTTCCACTCAAGCATCAAAATGGCTCCATATGAATCCCTTTATGTGAAATGATGTAGAACAATGGAATACTTGGATGAATTTAGTGAACACAACCTCTTAGGACTCAAGATGTCCAAGAAATGGTAGAAAAAGTGAAAAACATTCAGCAAAAAAACAATGTATCCCAAAGTCTACAGATGATCTATACAAATAATTATTGACGAGACCTTGAGTTTATGGTTGGATACATAGTATTCATATTCATATATTTATGAAATAGGATCTTGAGATTTGGGAAGAAAGGAAAGTTGAGCCTTAGGTACATCGACCCCTTTGAGATTCTTGATTGTGTCGAAGTTTTGTCCAATCATCTACAACATCAACCATCCATGTTTCAAGTGATCGATGTATTCCATGTATCCCAATTGAGAAATTATATACCAAATCTCTCACATTAATTTAATTTAGAGGTGGTACAGTTAGAATCTCTCTTATGAGGAGTATCTAGTGAAGATCTTGTATCATAGAGATAAATTTCTACAAAACGGGACCACTCACCAAGACAATGTACTATAGAGAAACCATAAGTACAAAGAGGCAACAAGGGAATTGAAGGAAGCAATAAAAGAGTATTACCCTCACCTGTTTTCCTGTTATTTTGTAAAATGAAATTTCAAGGGTAAATTTCATAAGAGGGAAGAATGCAACGACCCATAATTCTATCAATTAAAATTTACCTTCATATAATTATGTAATATAATATAAATTACATAAAATAAATTAGATAACACAATAAAAACTTTATAAATTAACAATTAATTAAATAAATATCATTTATAGAAATTAGGGAACCTAAACCAATGAAATAGTAACTTGACCTTTGGAATAGTAACATGACCCATATAATAGTAAAATGGCCAATAAACTAGTAAGCTCACCCATGAAAGTAAAAATGAAATTTATCCATATTATAAATAAAAGTATGATATAATTATATCATATTATATGTAATTAAATGTTTTAAAAATGATAAATTAAGTGTTGGTATTTTTAAAAAAATTAAATGTTTCTTTATAATTATGTAATTAAAATAATTAATTAAAAGAAAAACAATTCTAATAAAATCAATTCATAAATTAATATTATCTCTTATTATGATTATAATATAATTTTACTAGACCTTAATTTAATTTTCAAAGCACTATAAAACCATTTATAATTTAAAAATCGATATTTTTTGAGTAATTGATGATTTTAATTAATAAATAAATATCCAATATTTAGAAAAAAAAATCATAAAATAGAGTTAATTTTTTAATTATACACATCAAAAAATTATTACGGTGAATTTTTGGTATTTTTCTAAAATAGTTAAAAATTTTATGAATAATGAAATACAGTAATTTATAGTATTTAACAAATACATTATTCACTGAGTCATATAAGATGTATGTATAATTTAATAACATAATATTGAACTATTTTTCAATATTTAATATATTTAGTGATATGTTTCAAACAATTTATAGTATTGAGGCAAAATAATGAACAAATGAAAAAAAAAATAAAAAAACACTCATCTCTTCCACTATAAATACCTCCCCTCACTACCTCTTATACTCACACCTCAAAAGCCTTAAATATTATCAAAATTATAACCAATACTCTTCCCAATTATCTCCACCACATCTAGGATCATTTTTTTCAAAAAAATACCAAACCCAATAACCCTAAGGAGGATCTTAAGGAGAAGAATGCAAGAGGTAAAAACCTATTTCTTTTTCTTTTAATTTCTTTTTAATTTAATTTATTTTATTTTCATCTCCTAACCTCCCATTATCCAAGTAAAATGATATCTCTAGTATCCTTATATATTATATTTTTTTGTTAATTTAATAACCCATCCTTATTTATCTTCCCCTCCCCTTTTGTTCTAAATATGAAAACAACATATGTGATGTGTTAATTTATCTCATTCAAGGATGATGAGTTTCCAAATTCCATTATCACCTTTAAGGATGGTAATAAAACCATTTTTATGGTTAAAAAAGATTATAATATATGTATTATATCTTATTTAATGTTTTGGAACCAGTATATATACATAATATTAATTTATAAACCAAAATTAATTCATGATGATCGAAAAAATGCCAAAATAATCTAAACAGTTATCATTAATGTTTTATCTAACAAATCATAATCACATATGAAAAAATATAAGACCATATAATATTCTGTATTTTCATTAAGAAAATATAATTTTAATTCTGGATAACTATTTTCACTTCACATGATATTCTATACATGTATATAAGTAAACCGATCATGAAAACCAAGGAATCAAACACACTTGGAATGATGAAATTATATCATATAAAATTTCAAAAAGGAAATAAATGAACATTATAAAATTATAAAAATAAAATACATGTTTAATTATTTCTGAAATAAATTATTAATGAATCTAAATTTATTATCCAGGATATTAATCACAAGTGTAAAACACTTTTGTACATAAGGTAAGGGATTCTTTCCGAACCTTCAATTTTTCTTTTGGGTTACACTTTGTTTCTATCTACCCTAATTTAATTACTCATTAATATTATACAATTATTCTAAATTATATTTTTATGTTCCAAAATTATATATCCCATCTAATTATTCTTTTTTATGGGTAAATACATGTTTTATAAGGTTCCATTCTCAATTCCTCCTGATAAGTTAGCCCAATTGAAGGGAGCTTCTCGATTTATCACCCATTTTCATGTGCACTATATAATATTTTCTATGAAACATTATTTATCTAAAATCACTCAATTTATCATTAAAAAATATCTTGGTTTATGTCTGGTTTTATACATATAATTATGCCTTTTCTATTTAAAAAAATCTCTATAACTTTCCCTTAAACAGTACTAAAGTGCCTTATTTAATTTTTTTAAATTTTTTTACATATTTTCACATCATATTATTATCACTTTTAGTTTTTAATATATATTTTCCATTATTAATGCCTATTTATTATTTAAATCCATTATTTTCTAGACACCTTTATGATACTCCCATTTTTTATGTCTTATGACATGATTACAATACCCATTTATTTCCATGGATAACCATTATGTTTATTCCATATATATGATTTTTAATGTGGCACACATATTCATGAACACTTTATGATGGGTGGACCCAAATATTAATACAATTCATTGGTTAATTTTTAGTCTCATGAGACATCATAAAAATGGTCTTGGTTTTTAGCATTTACTCATGATCCTCTATATGAAATGGTATTGGTGGTTTTCCTTGACTCATGATCATCCATTTGAAATGGTCATGGCAGATAGTCTTGACTCATGATTAAGTCATGTTGTTTGTTTTTACCACAGTAATATGATTCCAGGATTACATGATCTCATGTTCTGTATGGTATTATTCCATATTTTTAATCATGTTACATGGATTTTTATGTCATCATGTTATGCCTTATAATCCATTTTCTATAGTTTATTCATCTGATTTTTATGTCATCCATTTCCTCATGTATTCCCCAGGTTATCCTATAAATATGTTATAGCTCAACAGAAGTTAGGAGAACTTTATGGAAATTAAACCATTTTTTATTTCATATTGTTTAATTATGTACCTAATCTTCCAATGACACATTACTTTTGGATCCTTGGTTTTTATTTCATAAAATTTTAGGCTTAAAATCATCTAATAAGATGTGTAAAATCAAAGGGCCTTTATATTCGATATCAAATTATTTTTCCCCAAAAACGACCTAATTTTTATATTCTGGGTTCCTCATCTCAACAACAACTCTGCTTTGTTATCCATTACACTTATTCATAGGCCTTGATTCTTTAGGAGATGACTCATAAGGGTGTAAAATTATGACCATTGTAGAGAAATTAGGGTTGATGCAATTGCACAAGAAAGATTATGGTTGGGATATAAAGGTAAGGTGAAATGGATCGAATGGAGCATACATGAGTGAGAGTGACTCGAACACAGACTTTTAATCCCAATTTATCATTTAGGGATTGAAATAATAAAAAATAAAATAAAAATGAATAAATATATTAAGAATATAATATTGAAAATTAGAAATGATAGAAAATCTTGAAATAGAGATTGGTAGAAACCAATGGTGACTTGCGCATGGTGACTCACTAGTGATGACTCTCCAATGGGGACTCATCAATGGTGACTATCCAATGGTATCTTGTCAAAGGTGACTTGTCCAATGGTGAATTTCCAATGGTTAGTTTTCAATGGGTGACTTTATCGATTGATACTTGTCAATGGTTACATTTCCAATGTGGACTAACCAAAATTATTAATTCCTAATTCATGATTTATATAGCTTAATCTAACAAAATTCTATGGTTTTTTGAAAATATAAGAAAATTTATGTTATGTTCCTATTAATTCAAGATTTATATAACTTATTTAAAAATTATCCCTCAAAACATGATGTCTTAAATCAATAATATTTTTTCTAGAATGTGATACTGGATTCTTAGGAATGTTTATCTAACTTATATTGTCATAATTTATAGGGAAATGTTTGAATTGATATCCATAATCAAGAAGAGTGTGTTTTATTCAAAAAAATGTGTGAACAATAATTCATAGTAGCTATGTATGATGTTTTAATAGTAGAATGTGAAATTGAATTTTTTTTCTTAGTATACCAAGTTACTAGAGATTTTCCCAAAACATGACATGTTTCAGAGGTTATTTTTCTAATCTAGATTACAACCACCAAAATAAGCATCTGAATAACTCACTAAGTTAACTTATTAACCTCTAAGAAAGAACATTCCTAAATTGGTTGAATATTGGATATATTTTAAAATCATATTAATAGTAAGTAAATGATATTTTCTTGGGTTTTCTTGAAAACGGGCACAAATATACAAACTAAACATAATAACAAGTTAACTAGTAGTTATGTATAGAGAGATTCCAATCATAAATTTGTTATTGGTTTGATCCATTGGCTTTCTAGCCTCATTAAAATTCAATTTATAGGTAGTACTCATGGGAGTATCACTACTATTATTCCTATCCAAACCAAATTATTTTATAATTTTATTATGGACGTACTTTGATTTAAAAAAAATCATTTTTATTTAGAAAAATTTGATGAAAAAGAAAGAATTTAATTCACCCATTAAACTCATTTCAAATCCATTAGCCATAATTTTTGAGAAATTATTAGACAATAAATTTTTTAAAGAACCAAAAAATAATATCATCAACATAGATTTGAACTACTAAGACATATATTGAAATTATTTTTTCAAAAATATTAGTATGAACTAAAACTTTTTAAAAAAACTTTTGAAATTAGAGAACATATAATCCTATCATACAAAGATATATAGGATTTTATTAAACCATATAAATCCTTTTTTTAAATTATAATAATGATTTTTAAAATTAGTATTTTCAAATATTTGGGGTTGTTCAATAAAAACATCCTCAACTATATAACCATTTATGATTTAACCTTTGACATCCATTTGATATAGTTTGAAATCTAAATGTGATTTATAGGAAAAAAAATTATGATGGATTCAAGAATATCTCTTATGTAATGGTTTTTTAATAGTCAATACCTTCTTCTTGACTATATCACTATGTAAACAACTTATCATTATTTCTTACTATAGTTCCTAACTCATCAACCTTATTTTTAACAGAAATTTTGTTAAAATAACGAGAGTGTCTTTAGGTCTAACTATAAGTTCTAAAACCTTATTCCTTTAAAAATTATTATGTTATTATTGCATTTTAATCATTACAAATTCATCATTAATTGCATCATTGATGTTCTTAGGTTCATGATATGATAAGAATGATTGATGTTTAACCAGATTTCTAAGAGAATCTCTAGTTTGTGCACAACTATCTAGGTCTCCAAATTCATCATCTAGAGGATGAAATATGTGATTCCTAACAACTCTATGAAATGAAGGGATGGTTATATAATGGTCATCTATAGATTCAGGTATAAGTTATTCCTCTAAAATAGATTATTTTTCTTATTTTTTAATATATTTTTTTCACAAGGATTGGAATTCATGTTTAGAATTGAAAAATAATCCTCAAGGTTTTATAAATGGGTTTTATGTTCATGTGGATTTGTTTCATGAAACAAGAAATTAAATGACTCTTATATAGTCTAGAGTCTATTAATAAAAACTCTCTATGTTTTATTATAAGTTTAACAACCAAGGAAATTTCCTTCATTACATTTTGAAGAAAATTTTTAAATATACCCTTAGTGTTAATAATAAATACTTTATAACCAAAAAATCTAAAGTAGTTAACTTTTTTTTCTATTATCTCATAATTCATATGTGGTTTTCTTTATAAGATCTATAATAAAAACTCTATTAATTTTATAACAGGAATTATTTATAGAATCTTCTAAAAAATAAAAAGGATGGATATATTTATTAATCATAGTCCGAGAAATTTCTTTAAGGGTCCTATTTATTATTTCTACACCACCATTCTGATGTGGTGTCTTAGGAATAGAATAGTAATGATCATATACATTTTGTGAAAAAAATTATTCAAATTCGTGATTTCCAAACTCACAGCCATGATCATGTCTTATGATTTTAAACCTAAGTCCACAATGATTTTTTACACCTTTACCTTACTCGGTAATGTAGGTAAAGGATTCAATTTTGTAAGCTAGTAAGAATACCCATGTATACCTAGAAAATTCTTCTACAAGGAAATAATCATAAAGATTATAATTTAGAGTAGAAACTCTAGATAGTCCATAAAAGTCCTTCTGAACCAACTCTAGGTGTTGAGATGTTGAAACTACTTTCTTCAATTTGAAAGATAACTTTTGATGTATCCATTTTTGACATAGGTTACAATTTTTGCTGTTTTGTAATTCTATATTAATTAGATCTTTAAATAACCATTTTATAGTGATAATTCTAAGTGAGTGAATATTTTAATGTCTTAGTCATTTATTCCAATTCCAATACTCATTGTGAAAGGTACTTTGATAGGAAATATTTTTAGAAAATAAATAGTCCAATTTAACTGAATAAATATTGTAATTTTGTAATGGAGTAAAATGTAATGATTTTTTAGAACTAAAAACATTTAAATAATTATTTTCAAATTTTATATAAAAACATCATCACATAGATGTGAGATTCTAAGAAGTTTTTACTTTAAATCATTTATAAATAATACATTAAAAGTTAAAACTATATCAGAATATCTAGTTTGTCGAAGGCCAATAAATTTCACTTTTTCAATGTCACCGAAAGTGAAATTTCCACCATACAACTTTATTAAATTATTGAAACATGAATAATATTCATTCATGTTTTAGTAACATCCACTATAAATGTACCATAGTTTTCTACAGGAGATTTTTTGAGTAGGTTCCCTACACTACAAAGTTTACGCAAAAAAGGATTTTGGTACCCAAATCTTATTAGGACTATAAATGTTTTTAATTAAATCTTTAGGGACCCATAATTTATAACCAGGTTTCCTAGGAGAATATTTTAAACATTTAAAAATAAAGAATATATTGGGTCTATATGAACAAAAACCAGTATCAGATTTCCCGAAACTAGAACTAAGGAAAGAATATTCTTGAAAATCCTTCTCTATCATGGTTGAATACCTCAAATGTGTTTTTTCTAAAAAAACATGGTAGGAATATCATGAATTTCATCTTGTTTAGTGTTTGAATCACTTGATCTATCCTCATAATCACTTAATGTTTCTTTCATTGATCTTATGTTCCTCCTATCATTTTCATCAAATTTTTTAATATTTCAACAATTTATATTCATCTTTGACATTCCCATTCCCTTAACATTTATAGCACACTATTTTATTTAAATTATCATATCTCTTCCAATACTTTTTCTAGTTTCCTATACTATAATATTTACCTTTTTTGATTGGATTCATAAAGAAAATTTTCATCTTGTAGAACATTTTAAATATTCTATAAAAATGGGTTGTGTCTTCATCACTATCAGTAGGCGATTCTTCATTACTTGAACTAACATCTTGAAATTTATCTTTTTATTTGGAAGCTATATATTTAGAGGATACATATTTATTTTTTGGTACAACCTACACTTCTCTATTGACTTTGACCTCATCCTCATACATCATAAATTTTCTAATAAGATCCTTGAATGGATAATCACTAGTATCACATGTTTCTTTGATTGATTATAAACTTTATCTCCATTTTTTTTTAAAGACATCAACTGTAACAGCCCGAGATTTTATGAAAAATATTCTTTTTTATTTCACTAATGTCTTGTGTTGTACGCTACACCAAAAGGAGCTTGCACAACACGCATCCTTGACTTGCCTTGCATTACACGCAATCGCAACCTTCCTCGATAGCGTGTGTGGTACGTAATACTGAGTTTCACGAAACAATGATATGCTATTAAAATATTATTAAAACTAGCCGTTATGAATAGTAATAACCACTTTTTAAATTTTAGAAATTTTAAAATGGACTTCATTTTTGGATTCGGAGTATCGAATTTAGCCTAAGGTGAAATTTTGGTACTTTTCGGATAACTTTCATATTCTGATGAATAGTGAAAATTACTAAATTATAATTAAAAACAACTTTTTTAATCGAAATAATTAATAGTGACAAATCATTAATTTGAGTGGTTTTAAAGTATATTTAGAATATATTTTTACAATTTAATACAATGTTGGTCATTGGATGTAATTTCACATTTAAACTAGACATAAACAAGTGTCAATCTTTTGATAGATATTGTTTCTTAAAAACACGCTATTTGTTTTAACAGCGGGATTTAATTATAAAATTAATTAATGCAACTTTTATGTAATGAATTTGGTAAAATAGACTTCATTTTTGAATTCGGAATATGAAATATAGCTTGGGATGAAATTTTGGCACTGTTCTGAAAAACATCAATTTTTGATGAATAGTGAAACTACTAAGTGGTAGTTAAAAAACTGAATTTTTCATAAAACTTAATTTTACCGCATATGTGAATGGAATTTCAAAAATCCGACAGACACGGTTGATATCAGTAAGTAAAATGTGGTTCAATGAGATAAAAATAATTTTTTGGTGAATAGTAACTTTTTACTTTTTTTACCGCGGTTAATAGTAAATAGGGTAACTAAGGGTAAATATGATATTACTATTACCCTAACACATGTCCTAATTCCATTGGACAAGTTTAATTCGACCAAAAACAAACTTAGGCATAAAATATGACCATTTAGGCCCACTTGGATTAGATTAGGACATTTATTATTAATTTATTTAAAGAAGGGTTAAAATAGTTAAAATCAAAGTTTAATAAGTAAATCATTTTTAATATGGGGTTATACATAAGATAAATTAGATTGTAAATATTTATTAGAAAGCTAAAAAGATTTCCTACATGATGGTATTTTATTTGTAATTTTTAGACATCAAATAATATAATTTATTTATGACACAAAGATGATGCAGTAATTATCTTATTAATGAAATATTGACATAATTGATAATATAAATACCAAAATAAATGTAATTTGAGACTTTTTATGAATTACACTAATTTTATAGGTTACTATGATATATTAGTGTTGATTTAATCAACTTGGTTCGAACATATAATTCTGTTATGACTTTCACAAAAATCATATATCAAATAGTGTCAAAATTGACACAAAGTAGTTTTTAAATCAAATATTATATTATTAATTATTATTTTATTCCTAAAAATCTAAGGTTCGGAAAAATGACTTAGATAAGGATATATTTATTAATAATATACAATTTGGGGTTCGTTTGGCATGTTATAGTAAGTGTATTAACCATATAGTGAAAGAAAACAAAAAGACACGGTAAAAGTTAAATTATTTAACTTAGAGTTAAATCTAATTGATAAGGTTACAATAATACCCTAAACTTGTCTAAATCCTATTGGATGATAGGATTTCGACCCATACCCACTTTAGATTCGAAATAATACCCTTTGGAACCATTATAAACCGATTTTGACTTTAATATAAAATAATATTTTGAGATATTCCTAAGGTGCCCCTCTCCTCCCTTATAAAAGGACACCTCCTCCCCCTCCTCCTCACACCAATTTGAGCACTTAAGCTCGGCCAACCCCTGCCATTTTCTCCTCTCCACTTCCCTAAAATAATCCTAGAGGTCCTGGTATTCTCCAAAGACCAATCTTAGTTCCTTAAGTGGAGGATTCAAAGAGGCGTTCCAAAAGAAGAGGTAATATCCATTGTCGATCTTTTCAATTTCTTTCTTCTTAAACTTCTTATTCATTAGTTGTTTCATGATAAAGTAATAACATCAGTATTACTTACATACTGATATGTTATTATAAATATGAAACAACCCTAATTCACCTTCTATCCATCTTACGGAAAAATGAAATCACCGCGCGTGCGTACGTACGGAATACCGTCTCCACGCCGTGGTGTAATCTATTTTCCACCATCACCTTAAAAGGATGGGTATAATGGTGTAATGAGTAACTATATATGATTATTATGAAGTAATATTGATACTGAAATAATATATATATACTCCAATACAATTCCACGATCATAGGAACGATATCATCACTCGTGCGTACGTACGGAATACCGTCTCCACGATGTGATGCGACTCGTTCTACATGATCTTCATTTCATAATGATTATATAAATGAATTGAATGAATGAATATGGTATATACTACACTAATACCATTCTTGAAATTAATTATATATAACCTAAAGATAAGAATAAGAATTTATTCGACAAAACACGCATAAGAACAAAAAGTTATAAAGACCCGAGTAACAAGTAACAATGAAATATTACTAACAAGAAGCTAATAATATGACCATATATGATATCATATCAATATGTATGATTCTGGAATAAGTCAATAACACTATTTAAACCATTATACAGGAGCTTTGGACACGAACAAAGCAAATCGGACCTAAGGTAAGGGAAATATCACAATCTCATTTTTATCCGAGATTGTTTATTCGTAAGTATTTACTGGGGTATATTTTATCATCCACATCCATGTTTAATCAATATGTAATATTATTTCCATCCACCTAAAATTGTTTAAATCCATTTTTACCCTTCGGTGAGTTTTTAGTAATACTTATGAAAGGAATCTTTTGTCGTTTTTCGTACGAGGTACTTTTTGACTTTTCCGACAAAAGTACGAAGAATGTTTTTTTTAACTTATACGGCACGAACGGATTTCTACTGTTTTATAAAGCCTTATTTTCATGAATCTTCCTCTAAAATATTTCATGACTATTTTCAATAAAATCTCTTTCTTTTAAAATTGCATGATGTTTTGTGAAAAGAAATTGATTTTGAAGAAGAAAGGATATTTTCCTCAAGAATTCAATTCAAGTGTTTTATCAAAATTATTTTCCATCTAAGATAATAAAGGGTTCTGTTTCTATCCATATTTTTACATTGATTTGACTATGTTGTGATGGAATTATGTTTATGAATTCCTTTATCTTATATGAATTGATTTATGATGTCATGATGTTTCAAGAATCCCATTTTTGTTACATGTGTTATGCGATGATGTATGTTTTATGATTATGTGGCACACATAAGAAAGGATTCATTATAAGATGGGTGGGACCTATATCTCCCTCCAATGCATTGGGTAATGATTTTATATCTCATGAGATAGACATGGCTGGAACGGAAGGTTATTTCGGTTCAGTGATACAGGACTGAAACGAGGAGTGAACTCGGTTCAGAAAGGGACTTTGTCCACTAAGATAGTCTTGGCAATGAGTCATGACTAACAAGAAATGATTTTCCATGATTATGTGTGCATGCCACAAAGTTTCAAGTTTTATGTTATGATTATGGGGATCTCATTTTCACTTCTATGATTTATTCCATGTTAAGATATTATGATCTCTTTTGCAGGTTTTGATTTTCATAAAGATATGATATGATTTTTATTTCCTTTATTTGCCCTTGCTGAGCATTTGAGGTCACCCTTTTATGTTTTCTTTTCCCCAGGTCAGGAAGATGGATATTAAGTAGAATATGCTAAAAGGGACCCTAGATATGATGAAATAAATGGGAGACACTGTAGAAGATTTATGAACCAGTTGTTTATGTTTCCCAGTTTCTAAAGACACTATACCTATACGGTCCTTTGTGGTTTTGTCATATGTTGTAATAAGTGTGCTTCAATTTCGAAGTATTAACAATGTATGTAAAGTGTGGGTCTACAGTTGGTATCAGAGGAAAGGTTTAGTCAACTTTTGGAAACTAGGATGCGAAAACGTTAGTGAGATCCCTAGAGATATTTCTAAGGTATGTCTAGGGATGTCCCTAGGGATAAGTATACGTATAGGTTATAGTAATAGAATTACGCTAACGATCATAGAATTAAACCTAAGATGTTGGATATTGAAGGTACTCCCCCTTTATTATGTTGTTTTCCCTAGCATGATTTTTGCCTCTCACACTATTCTTTTTGGGTTTTAGACGATGGCTGGAACCCGAAGGAACCGTGTTGATCAATGCAATGGACAATGCAATGATTGCCCTCCTGAACAAACAAATGTTATGGGAGATGGAGTGCAAAATCTTATTGCTATACTTACACAAGCTATGAATCATTCTGGACTTCCAAATGAGCAGAGAAGGGAAAAATATTCTATTGAGTCCTTCATGAGGCAACGTCCACCTTCTTTCAGTGGGTCTTCTGATCCACTTGTGGCTGAACAATGGATCAGTACTACTGAAAAGATATTTTCAGTTCTTCAATGTTCTGAACATGATAAAGTCATCTTAGCAGTATATCGTTTGGAAGGTGAAGCTGATCAATGGTGGAATCTTATCAAGAATAGGAGGCCAAGAGATGAAATTGAGTCCATGGAATGGGACGAGTTCAAGAACTTGTTTTTCAGTAAGTACTTCCCTCGTATTCTTCGAACAAAGATGGAGAAAGAGTTTCTTGAACTGAAGCAAAGGGATGATGAATTTGTTGGTACCTATGAAGCAAATTTTACAAGACTTTCAAGGTATGCTTCTGGAATTATCATCCAACCTGAAAGTAAAGTTGATCGATTTTTCAGTGGCTTAAAACCAAGTCTTCGAAGGGCATTAGCTATAAGAGACTTCAGTAGCTATGAAGAAATTGTGCGTTGTGCTATCAAGGTAGAAATGGAAGTTGGTGTTACATATCCATCTCATGGTTTTGACAAGAAACGAAAGATGGAGTTCAAGGAGAAATCTCAGAATAATGGTGAAAAGAAGATGAATGTTTCCTTATGCACAAAGTGTGGAAAGAAGCATGGTGGAGATTGTCTTAAAGGGACTAGAAAATGTTTTAAGTGTGGAAAAGAAGGTCATCGAGCAGCTGAGTGTCGAAGTAATGGAAAAAGGGTTTCTAATGATGTGAATAAAGCAAACACTGCAGAGAACGCACCGCCAACACTTCAATGCTTCAAGTGCAAGGAAATGGGGCATTATGCTAATAATTGCCCTAATCCAAGGGTTAGTGATGATCAACATGAGCAACCACTGAAGGCAAAGGACAAAGGGAAATCACATGCGATCACTATTGGCAATGTTGAATATGACAACGATGTGGTGGAATGATTAAGTGTTTATGTAATGGGATTCCAAAATAATGTTTTATCATTGAGTATTGCAATATTTATTGATGTGGTATTCAAAGTGATTGAGATATTTTTTTGGAAATAAGATGATATGCGCATAATGAATACGAGAAAATGAAATGTTTAATAGTATTCATGAGCTCATGATTGATATAAGGACTAAGTGATATCATGGTTTGAGTATATAGAATTTTGAGGATTTTGGTATGTGGAAAGTGTTAACTTTTAACTGCACTCATGTTTTCACTAAGGTATTCAAGAGAATACACGATTACGGACTTTGAATGTTTGGAATGTAACCAACAAGACATATCTTATGATATGTGGGGATCAACGACAGTATTAAATCTCTGGTAATCGTTGTCACTATATTATGAGAGTGGACTGCAGTATTATGTATAAGCCTAAAGATTAGACTGGATTATGTTGGACATAAATTCGTATTGTTTAAGGATAGAATATTTTCGATATTATTGATGGGATGTTATAGTAACGTAGTTTTAGAAAAAGGACAACCTGTAGGACGGGCGACAGCCCATCGCTTCGGACAAGGCTGTAGGAATCGAACCCACAACCGAAGTGCGACTGGCCTTTATCGCCTACCACTGACCTACAGGAAGTCCCTGTTTAGTAGAAACTAGTGTTATTATATTAAGAAGTATGACATATGAAGTATAAGCCCATTTTAGGAACCATATATGATTAATTCCACTATAGATTGACTTATGTATATAAATTTTGCTAACCTTGACAGATGGAATGACCCGTCATTCTATCACATGATCTGCTAACACTTCACGAATAACAAATTCAACTTCATTTATTTAAGAGATGAAGTGGAAATTGTTAAAGGCACGAACAACAGTGAGATTGTACCAAAATAAAGTAAGTATTTATTCTAATTCAAATTCTTTAACTTTAGGGAAATGATCTTAAAAACCAAAAAATGTTGTCCTAGTTCTCTTATACCTGATGAATCAGATGTTACCTTAGATCGTCACAAATTTATGGATTTGTGATTACTGGCTTTTCCATAGCCATGTTCTCTACCACTCTCCATCAGAACATGATGGTTAGATTTCTCTTCCATATCCATATTTTCACCTATGTGGAAACCCAGTGATTAGTTTATTTGGGTAATCGTTACATTTCATACTTTAGTTTTTAAAGCCAAGTTTTGGTATTCCTTTTTATGATGTGGTTTCTATTAAAGAAACTTTCGAATAGTAAACCATTTATAACCCCGACGAATTTCGAGGGCGAAATTCATTTTAAGGGGGGTAGAATGTAACAGCCCGAGATTTTATGAAAAATATTCTTTTTTATTTCACTAATGTCTTGTGTTGTACGCTACACCAAAAGGAGCTTGCACAACACGCATCCTTGAATTGCCTTGCATTACACGCAATCGCAACCTTCCTCGATAGCGTGTGTGGTACGTAATACTGAGTTTCACGAAACAATGATATGCTATTAAAATATTATTAAAACTAGCCGTTATGAATAGTAATAACCACTTTTTAAATTTTAGAAATTTTAAAATGGACTTCATTTTTGGATTCGGAGTATCGAATTTAGCCTAAGGTGAAATTTTGGTACTTTTCGGATAACTTTCATATTCTGATGAATAGTGAAAATTACTAAATTATAATTAAAAACAACTTTTTTAATCGAAATAATTAATAGTGATAAATCATTAATTTGAGTGGTTTTAAAGTATATTTAGAATATATTTTTACAATTTAATACAATGTTGGTCATTGGATGTAATTTCACATTTAAACTCGACATAAACAAGTGTCAATCTTTTGATAGATATTGTTTCTTAAAAACATGCTATTTGTTTTAACAGCGGGATTTAATTATAAAATTAATTAATGCAACTTTTATGTAATGAATTTGGTAAAATAGACTTCATTTTTGAATTCGGAATATGAAATATAGCTTGGGATGAAATTTTGGCACTGTTCTGAAAAACATCAATTTTTGATGAATAGTGAAACTACTAAGTGGTAGTTAAAAAACTGAATTTTTCATAAAACTTAATTTTACCACATATGTGAATGGAATTTCAAAAATCCGACAGACACGGTTGATATCAGTAAGTAAAATGTGGTTCAATGAGATAAAAATAATTTTTTGGTGAATAGTAACTTTTTACTTTTTTTACCGCGGTTAATAGTAAATAGGGTAACTAAGGGTAAATATGATATTACTATTACCCTAACACATGTCCTAATTCCATTGGACAAGTGTAATTCGACCAAAAACAAACTTAGGAATAAAATATGACCATTTAGGCCCACTTGGATTAGATTAGGACATTTATTATTAATTTATTTAAAGAAGGGTTAAAATAGTTAAAATCAAAGTTTAATAAGTAAATCATTTTTAATATGGGGTAATACATAAGATAAATTAGATTTTAAATATTCATTAGAAAGCTAAAAAGATTTCCTACATGATGGTATTTTATTTGTAATTTTTAGACATCAAATAATATAATTTATTTATGACACAAAGATGATGCAGTAATTATCTTATTAATGAAATATTGACATAATTGATAATATAAATACCAAAATAAATGTAATTTGAGACTTTTTATGAATTCCACTAATTTTATAGGTTACTATGATATATTACTGTTGATTTAATCAACTTGGTTCGAACATATAATTCTGTTATGACTTTCACAAAAATCATATATCAAATAGTGTCAAAATTGACACAAAGTAGTTTTTAAATCAAATATTATATTATTAATTATTATTTTATTCCTAAAAATCTAAGGTTCGGCCAAATGACTTAGATAAGGATATATTTATTAATAATATACAATTTGGGGTTCGTTTGGCATGTTATAGTGAGTGTATTAACCATATAGTGAAAGAAAACAAAAAGACACGGTAAAAGTTAAATTATTTAACTTAGAGTTAAATCTAATTGATAAGGTTACAATAATACCATAAACTTGTCTAAATCCTATTGGATGATAGGATTTCGACCCATCCCCACTTTATCTTCGAAATAATACCCTTTGGAACCATTATAAACCGATTTTTACTTTAATATAAAATAATATTTTGAGATATTCCTAAGGTGCCCCTCTCCTCCCTTATAAAAGGACACCTCCTCCCCCTCCTCCTCACACCAATTTGAGCACTTAAGCTCGGCAAACCCCTGCCATTTTCTCCTCTCCACTTACCTAGAATAATCCTAGAGGTCCTGGTCTTCTCCAAAGACCAATCTTAGTTCCTTAAGTGGAGGATTCAAAGAGGCGTTCCAAAAGAAGAGGTAATATCCATTGTCGATCTTTTCAATTTCTTTCTTCTTCAACTTCTTATTCATTAGTTGTTTCATGATAAAGTAATAACATCAGTATTACTTACATACTGATATGTTATTATAAATATTAAACAACCCTAATTCACCTTCTATCCATCCTACGGAAAAATGAAATCACCGCGCGTGCGTACGTACGGAATACCGTCTCCACGCCGTGGTGTAATCTATTTTCCACCATCACCTTACAAGGATGGGTATAATGGTGTAATGAGTAACTATATATGATTATTATGAAGTAATATTGATACTTAAATAATATATATATACTCCAATACAATTCCACGATCATAGGAACGATATCATCACTCGTGCGTACGTACGGAATACCGTCTCCACGATGTGATGCGACTCGTTCTACATGATCTTCATTTCATAATGATTATATAAATGAATTGAATGAATGAATATGGTATATACTATACTAATACCATTCTTGAAATGAATTATCTATAACCTAAAGATAAGAATAATAATTTATTCGACAAAACACGCATAAGAACAAAAAGTTATAAAGACCCGAGTAACAAGTAACAATGAAATATTACTAACAAGAAGCTAATAATATGACCATATATGATATCATATCAATATTTATGATTCTGGAATAAGTCAATAACACTATTTAAACCATTATACAGGAGCTTCGGACACGAACAAAGCAAATCGGACCTAAGGTAAGGGAAATATCACAATCTCATTTTTATCCGAGATTGTTTATTCGTAAGTATTTACTGGGGTGTATTTTATCATCCACATCCATGTTTACTCAATATGTAATATTATTTCCATCCACCTAAAATTGTTTAAATCCATTTTTACCCTTCGGTGAGTTTTTAGTAATACGTATGAAAGGAATCTTTTGTCGTTTTTCGTACGAGGTACTTTTTGACTTTTCCGACAAAAGTACGAAGAATATTTTTTTTAACTTATACGGCACAAACGGATTTCTACTGTTTTATAAAGCCTTATTTTCATGAAGCTTCCTCTAAAATATTTCATGACTATTTTCAATAAAATATCTTTCTTTTAAAATTGCATGATGTTTTGTGAAAAGAAATTGATTTTGAAGAAGAAAGGATATTTTCCTCAAGAATTCAATTCAAGTGTTTTATCAAAATTATTTTCCATCTAAGATAATAAAGGGTTCTGTTTCTATCCATATTTTTACATTGATTTGACTATGTTGTGATGGAATTATGTTTATGAATTCCTTTATCTTATATAAATTGATTTATGATGTCATGATGTTTCAAGAATCCCATTTTTGTTACATGTGTTATGCGATGATGTATGTTTTATGATTATGTGGCACACATAAGAAAGGATTCATTATAAGATGGGTGGGACCTATATCTCCCTCCAATGCATTGGGTAATGATTTTATATCTCATGAGATAGAAATGGATGGAACAGAAGGTTATTTCGGTTCAGTGATACAGGACTGAAAAGAGGAGTGAACTCGGTTCAGAAAGGGACTTTGTCCACTAAGATAGTCTTGGCAATGAGTCATGACTAACAAGAAATGATTTTCCATGATTATGTGTGCATGCCACAAAGTTTCAAGTTTTATGTTATGATTATGGGGATCTCATTTTCACTTCTATGATTTATTCCATGTTAAGATATTATGATCTCTTTTGCAGGTTTTGATTTTCATAAAGATATGATATGATTTTTATTTCTTTTATTTGCCCTTGCTGAGCATTTGAGCTCACCCTTTTATGTTTTCTTTTCCCCAGGTCAGGAAGATGGATATTAAGTAGAATATGCTAAAAGGGACCCTAGATATGATGAAATAAATGGGAGACACTGTAGAAGATTTATGAACCAGTTGTTTATGTTTCCCAGTTTCTAAAGACACTATACCTATACGGTCCTTTGTGGTTTTGTCATATGTAGTAATAAGTGTGCTTCAATTTCGAAGTATTAACAATGTATGTAAAGTGTGGGTCTACAGTTGGTATCAGAGGAAAGGTTTAGTCAACTTTTGGAAACTAGGATGCGAAAACGTTAGTGAGATCCCTAGAGATATTTCTAAGGTATGTCTAGGGATGTCCCTAGGGATAAGTATACGTATAGGTTATAGTAATAGAATTACGCTAACGATCATAGAATTAAACCTAAGATGTTGGATATTGAAGGTACTCCCCCTTTATTATGTTGTTTTCCCTAGCATGATTTTTGCCTCTCACACTATTCTTTTTGGGTTTTAGACGATGGCTGGAACCCGAAGGAACCGTGTTGATCAATGCAATGGACAATGCAATGATTGCCCTCCTGAACAAACAAATGTTATGGGAGATGGAGTGAAAAATCTTATTGCTATACTTACACAAGCTATGAATCATTCTGGACTTCCAAATGAGCAGAGAAGGGAACAATATTCTATTGAGTCCTTCATGAGGCAACGTCCACCTTCTTTCAGTGGGTCTTCTGATCCACTTGTGGCTGAACAATGGATCAGTACTACTGAAAAGATATTTTCAGTTCTTCAATGTTCTGAACATGATAAAGTCATCTTAGCAGTATATCGTTTGGAAGGTGAAGCTGATCAATGGTGGAATCTTATCAAGAATACGAGGCCAAGAGATGAAATTGAGTCCATGGAATGG
Organism: Viscum album; assembly: GCA_963277665.1. NCBI lineage: Eukaryota > Viridiplantae > Streptophyta > Magnoliopsida > Santalales > Viscaceae > Viscum > Viscum album. Next base: position 388,722,470 of record OY728153.1, on the reverse strand, counting down.
GACGAGTTCAAGAACTTGTTTTTCAGTAAGTACTTCCCTCGTATTCTTCGAACAAAGATGGAGAAAGAGTTTCTTGAACTAAAGCAAAGGGACGATGAATTTGTTGGTACCTATGAAGCAAATTTTACAAGACTTGCAAGGTATGCTTCTGGAATTATCATCCAACCTGAAAGTAAAGTTGATCGATTTTTCAGTGGCTTAAAACCAAGTCTTCGAAGGGCATTAGCTATAAGAGACTTCAGTAGCTATGAAGAAATTGTGCGTTGTGCTATCAAGGTAGAAATGGAAGTTGGTGTTACATATCCATCTCATGGTTTTGACAAGAAACGAAAGATGGAGTTCAAGGAGAAATCTCAGAATAATGGTGAAAAGAAGATGAATGTTTCCTTATGCACAAAGTGTGGAAAGAAGCATGGTGGAGATTGTCTTAAAGGGACTAGAAAATGTTTTAAGTGTGGAAAAGAAGGTCATCGAGCAGCTGAGTGTCGAAGTAATGGAAAAAGGGTTTCTAATGATGTGAATAAAGCAAACACTGCAGAGAACGCACCGCCAACACTTCAATGCTTCAAGTGCAAGGAAATGAGGCATTATGCTAATAATTGCCCTAATCCAAGGGTTAGTGATGATCAACATGAGCAACCACTGAAGGCAAAGGACAAAGGGAAATCACATGCGATCACTATTGGCAATGTTGAATATGACAACGATGTGGTGGAATGATTAAGTGTTTATGTAATGGGATTCCAAAATAATGTTTTATCATTGAGTATTGCAATATTTATTGATGTGGTATTCAAAGTGATTGAGATATTTTTTTGGAAATAAGATTATATGCGCATAATGAAGACGAGAAAATGAAATGTTTAATAGTATTCATGAGCTCATGATTGATATAAGGACTAAGTGATATCATGGTTTGAGTATATAGAATTTTGAGGATTTTGGTATGTGGAAAGTGTTAACTTTTAACTGCACTCATGTTTTCACTAAGGTATTCAAGAGAATACACGATTACGGACTTTGAATGTTTGGAATGTGACCAACAAGACATATCTTATGATATGTGGGGATCAACGACAGTATTAAATCTCTGGTAATCGTTGTCACTATATTATGAGAGTGGACTGCAGTATTATGTATAAGCCTAAAGATTAGACTGGATTATGTTGGACATAAATTCGTATTGTTTAAGGATAGAAGATTTTCAATATTATTGATGGGATGTTATAGTAACGTAGTTTTAGAAAAAGGACAACCTGCAGGACGGGCGACAGCCCATCGCTTCGGACAAGGCTGTAGGAATCGAACCCACAACCGAAGTGCGACTGGCCTTTATCGCCTACCACTGACCTACAGGAAGTCCCTGTTTAGTAGAAACTAGTGTTATTATATTAATCAGTATGATATATGAAGTATAAGCCCATTTTAGGAACCATATATGATTAATTCCACTATAGATTGACTTATGTATATAAATTTTGCTAACCTTGACAGATGGAATGACCCGTCATTCTATCACATGATCTGCTAACACTTCACGAATAACAAATTCAACTTCATTTATTTAAGAGATCAAGTGGAAATTGTTAAAGTCACGAACAACAGTGAGATTGTACCAAAATAAAGTAAGTATTTATTCTAATTCAAATTCTTTAACTTTAGGGAAATGATCTTGAAAACCAAAAAATGTTGTCCTAGTTCTCTTATACCTGATGAATCAGATGTTACCTTAGATCGTCACAAATTTATGGATTTGTGATTACTGGCTTTTCCATAGCCATGTTCTCTACCACTCTCCATCAGAACATGATGGTTAGATTTCTCTTCCATATCCATATTTTCACCTATGTGGAAACCCATTGATTAGTTTATTTGGGTAATCGTTACATTTCATACTTTAGTTTTTAAAGCCAAGTTTTGGTATTCCTTTTTACGATGTGGTTTCTATTAAAGAAACTTTCGAATAGTAAACCATTTATAACCCCGACGAATTTCGAGGGCGAAATTCATTTTAAGGGGGGTAGAATGTAACAGCCCGAGATTTTATGAAAAATATTCTTTTTTATTTCACTAATGTCTTGTGTTGTACGCTACACCAAAAGGAGCTTGCACAACACGCATCCTTGACTTGCCTTGCATTACACGCAATCGCAACCTTCCTCGATAGCGTGTGTGGTACGTAATACTGAGTTTCACGAAACAATGATATGCTATTAAAATATTATTAAAACTAGCAGTTATGAATAGTAATAACCACTTTTTAAATTTTAGAAATTTTAAAATGGACTTCATTTTTGGATTCGGAGTATCGAATTTAGCCTAAGGTGAAATTTGGGTACTTTTCGGATAACTTTCATATTCTGATGAATAGTGAAAATTACTAAATTATAATTAAAAACAACTTTTTTAATCGAAATAATTAATAGTGATAAATCATTAATTTGAGTGGTTTTAAAGTATATTTAGAATATATTTTTACAATTTAATACAATGTTGGTCATTGGATGTAATTTCACATTTAAACTAGACATAAACAAGTGTCAATCTTTTGATAGATATTGTTTCTTAAAAACACGCTATTTGTTTTAACAGCGGGATTTAATTATAAAATTAATTAATGCAACTTTTATGTAATGAATTTGGTAAAATAGACTTCATTTTTGAATTCGGAATATGAAATATAGCTTGGGATAAAATTTTGGCACTGTTCTGAAAAACATCAATTTTTGATGAATAATGAAACTACTAAGTGGTAGTTAAAAAACTGAATTTTTCATAAAACTTAATTTTACCGCATATGTGAATGGAATTTCAAAAATCCGACAGACACGGTTGATATCAGTAAGTAAAATGTGGTTCAATGAGATAAAAATAATTTTTTGGTGAATAGTAACTTTTTACTTTTTTTACCGCGGTTAATAGTAAATATGGTAACTAAGGGTAAATATGATATTACTATTACCCTAACACATGACCTAATTCCATTGGAACAGTGTAATTCGACCAAAAACAAACTTAGGAATAAAATATGACCATTTAGGCCCACTTGGATTAGATTAGGACATTTATTATTAATTTATTTAAAGAAGGGTTAAAATAGTTAAAATCAAAGTTTAATAAGTAAATCATTTTTAATATGGGGTTATACATAAGATAAATTCGATTGTAAATATTCATTAGAAATCTAAAAATATTTCCTACATTATGGTATTTTATTTGTAATTTTTAGACATCAAATAATATAATTTATTTATGACACAAAGATGATGCAGTAATTATCTTATTAATGAAATATTGACATAATTGATAATATAAATACCAAAATAAATGTAATTTGAGACTTTTTATGAATTCCACTAATTTTCTAGGTTACTATGATATATTAGTGTTGATTTAATCAACTTGGTTCTAACATATAATTCTGTTATGACTTTCACAAAAATCATATATCAAATAGTGTCAAAATTGACACAAAGTAGTTTTTAAATCAAATATTATATTATTAATTATTATTTTATTCCTAAAAATCTAAATTTCGGCCAAATGACTTAGATAAGGATATATTTATTAATAATATACAATTTGGGGTTCTTTTGGCATGTTATAGTAAGTGTATTAACCATATAGTGAAAGAAAACAAAAAGACACGGTAAAAGTTAAATTATTTAACTTAGAGTTAAATCTAATTGATAAGGTTACAATAATACCCTAAACTTGTCTAAATCCTATTGGATGATATGATTTCGACCCATACCCACTTTAGCTTCGAAATAAGACCATTTGGAACCATTATAAACCGATTTTGACTTTAATATAAAATAATATTTTGAGATATTCCTAAGGTGCCCCTCTCCTCCCTTATAAAAGGACACCTCCTCCCCCTCCTCCTCACACCAATTTGAGCACTTAAGCTCAGCCAACCCCTGCCAGTTTCTCCTCTACACTTCCCTAGAATAATCCTAGAGGTCCTGGTCTTCTCCAAAGACCAATCTTAGTTCCTTAAGTGGAGGATTCAAAGAGGCGTTCCAAAAGAAGAGGTAATATCCATTGTCGATCTTTTCAATTTCTTTCTTCTTCAACTTCTTATTCATTAGTTGTTTCATGATAAAGTAATAACATCAGTATTACTTACATACTGATATGTTATTATAAATATGAAACAACCCTAATTCACCTTCTATCCATCCTACGGAAAAATGAAATCACCGCGCGTGCGTACGTACGGAATACCGTCTCCACGCCGTGGTGTAATCTATTTTCCACCATCACCTTACAAGGATGGGTATAATGGTGTAATGAGTAACTATATATGATTATTATGAAGTAATATTGATACTTAAATAATATATATATACTCCAATACAATTCCACGATCATAGGAACGATATCATCACTCGTGCGTACGTACGGAATACCGTCTCCACGATGTGATGCGACTCGTTCTACATGATCTTCATTTCATAATGATTATATAAATGAATTGAATGAATGAATATGGTATATACTACACTAATACCATTCTTGAAATGAATTATCTATAACCTAAAGATAAGAATAAGAATTTATTCTACAAAACACGCATAAGAACAAAAAGTTATAAAGACCCGAGTAACAAGTAACAATGAAATATTACTAACAAGAAGCTAATAATATGACCATATATGATATCATATCAATATTTATGATTCTGGAATAAGTAAATAACACTATTTAAACCATTATACAGGAGCTTCGGACACGAACAAAGCAAATAGGACCTAAGGTAAGGGAAATATCACAATCTCATTTTTATCCGAGATTGTTTATTCGTAAGTATTTACTGGGGTGTATTTTATCATCCACATCCATGTTTACTCAATATGTAATATTATTTCCATCCACCTAAAATTGTTTAAATCCATTTTTACCCTTCGGTGATTTTTTAGTAATACGTATGAAAGGAATCTTTTGTCGTTTTTCGTACGAGGTACTTTTTGACTTTTCCGACAAAAGTACGAAGAATGTTTTTTTTAACTTATACGGCACGAATGGATTTCTACTGTTTTATAAAGACTTATTTTCATGAAGCTTCCTCTAAAAGATTTCATGACTATTTTCAATAAAATCTCTTTCTTTTAAAATTGCATGATGTTTTGTGAAAAGAAATTGATTTTGAAGAAGAAAGGATATTTTCCTCAAGAATTCAATTCAAGTGTTTTATCAAAATTATTTTCCATCTAAGATAATAAAGGGTTCTGTTTCTATCCATATTTTTACATTGATTTGACTATGTTGTGATGGAATTATGTTTATGAATTCCTTTATCTTATATGAATTGATTTATGATGTCATGATGTTTCAAGAATCCCATTTTTGTTACATGTGTTATGCGATGATGTATGTTTTATGATTATGTGGCACACATAAGAAAGGATTCATTATAAGATGGGTGGGACCTATATCTCCCTCCAATGCATTGGGTAATGATTTTATATCTCATGAGATAGACATGGATGGAACGGAAGGTTATTTCGGTTCAGTGATACAGGACTGAAAAGAGGAGTGAACTCAGTTCAGAAAGGGACTTTGTCCACTAAGATAGTCTTGGCAATGAGTCATGACTAACAAGAAATGATTTTCCATGATTATGTGTGCATGCCACAAAGTTTCAAGTTTTATGTTATGATTATGGGGATCTCATTTTCACTTCTATGATTTATTCCATGTTAAGATATTATGATCTCTTTTGCAGGTTTTGATTTTCATAAAGATATGATATGATTTTTATTTCCTTTATTTGCCCTTGCTGAGCATTTGAGCTCACCCTTTTATGTTTTCTTTTCCCCAGGTCAGGAAGATGGATATTAAGTAGAATATGCTAAAAGGGACCCTAGATATGATGAAATAAATGGGAGACACTGTAGAAGATTTATGAACCAGTTGTTTATGTTTCCCAGTTTCTAAAGACACTATACCTATACGGTCCTTTGTGGTTTTGTCATATGTTGTAATAAGTGTGCTTCAATTTCGAAGTATTAACAATGTATGTAAAGTGTGGGTCGTTATATCAACAGTCTCATCACATGGTCATTATTAAAAATAGGATTCCCCAATGAGTGTATTATATTCACGATCTCATTAAACCTGAGATACATGTCAGAAATATACTCATTAGTTTTCATCTTAGATGTATCATATTTAATAATATAAGTATTGAGGTGCATTTATGTGACATTAGTTGTTCCATTATAAAAATCCTCTAAGGTGACCCAAATTTCAAAATCATTTTTACATGAAGATATTATATTGAATTCATCGTCACCAAAATCACATTAAAAGGAATTCATATCTTTAAATATATTATTATAATAATATTTATTATAATTATCTAATATATTTATTACAGTTTTAGGTATTCCATATTTGTCCATAATAGCAGTCCAAATTTTAAAACGCTTGCTCTCAATATGAATATTAATTTTGATTTTCCACAGAGCATAATTTTTTCGATTAAGAAATGGATGTCTATTTGTTTCAGAACCATCTTGTCTATTATCCATAATGAACTAATCTTTGAACTAAAAACATTTTGATCTTTAAAACACAAATAAATTATAGTTTAAATGATATTTATGATCCTTTGATATAAAATTTTGTTAATAATGAGTAACTCAATATGGGGGTGAATTGAGTTCTAAATAAAAATTATATTAAAAAAATTCAAATAAAGTTCCCCTATAAAAAAAATCTCTCATTTACTCAAATGAATAGTTCCGTAAATTTTTTATATTTTAAAAGATTTATCAATGATTTATTAGTTCTTAGTTAAAAATTATTGAAAATTATATGAACTTTTGAAATCAATTTACTCAATCAAATCCAAATATATACACTGGTTAATATTGAATATCAATGTATAGGTTTTCTTCACATTTTAAATAAAATGAAGTTGAATAATTTGAATTAAGAGAATAGAAAATAAAAAATATCTAAATAAACAAGGGGTTCAGTATCAATTTGAGACCTAACCCCCTCCACTTACCAATAACACAATTCCATGTTGATTATATAATAATAATCTAATCCACAATCTAGACAGGTTATACAAGCAACAACATACAAGATGTCTATAATAAAAGCCTCTTCTATAGTTTTATTTGGGAATAAAATTAACTCAGTATATGAAGGGACCTCTTCCACAATAACCATGGGTAAGAAAATGAGAAAATATATAACAAAATGTCAAGTATTCTCCTCTTATGGAACATGAATCAGTGTGTGTTAATAAAAAGATCAAACTATACAATGCTCAAAACTAAAATCAAACAACAAAAAGTGAATGTAATAAGATATAGAAATGTTAATGCTAGTCGGTCTGTAGTGCTTCAGATTCTAAAATTTCCTTAGATATGAATTTTTTAGGAGATAAAACTATTTCTTTGAATGTTGTAGGAAAATAGAGTTTTCTATGGTTATATTTTCTATCTTTAGGAAAGTATACTGATCTTTAATGAGTTTTATTCCTTCATATTTGAAAGATAGTAGTTATGTAGTGTGTAAGTCCTTGTATTATGATCTTATATTCAACATTCACCTATATTCTCTATAGCACACGAGGAACATCCTCTAGAATAAGTAACAATATTAGAAGGCATACCCATTGAAGAATAATCATCAATATCTTCTGGATCCATGGACTAAGCTCTCAGTTATTCTATAATGCATGTGTGCAATAGTTTAATGAATAATCATTAAATAATATGTATGAGTTAACTTAAATAAAATACTTATTGAATAATTTCATTCAAATTAAGTAGAAAATCAATGGTATAATTCATGGTGGTGACTCATTTCTAGTGGTAACTCATGTCATGATGTGACTCATGTCTAGAGGTGATGATATCTGATGGTGAGTCAATCTGGTGGTGAGCCAATGTGGCTGTGAGTTAGTCTGGTGGTGATTCAAGCTCGCATTCACTCAAGTCTAGTGGTGAGTCATTTGAAATAACGGTGAATCAAGCTAGTAGAAAGTAATGTTTGGTGGTAAGCCATTCTAGTGGTGACTCATTATGGGGGTGAGTTGTTTATAGAAGTGAGTAAGGTCTATTGGTGACCCAAGTTTCATGGTGGTTCTTTCCAACACCTATCCAAACTTTCATTAAATTGACTTATAAGATAAAATACTATCATAAAACCACATTCTCATTATAAATATATTAATCATGATTTTTTATAATTAAAATAAAGAGGCTAAAAAATACATATCCTGTAGAGCTTCATTTATCAATGGATCATCTATAAGAATTGTAGGTAAATGGGTTCATATGGCTGAGTATGTCCCCTTTTCATAATCCAGTATTGTTTTCTAAAAAGTCATATGAATAATTGATATTGTGTGTGGATTATCAAAAGTTAAACTAATAAAATTTCAACAAATGTTATCTACTTTAACTTACTAATGACCTATTCGATCAACTTATATTATCTAGAGTGTTATCTAATTTTTATTTGGGATCAGGCTTCTATTAGTTAAGGTTGAATCGTTTAATCATTACTTATACTTGATTTAGGAGTATGTGTGGACTATAAGAGTACCATGTGATACCATTCAGTTTCAAGAACATTCTAGCAATGTTCATGGACCTAATGAACAAGGGATTCCATACTTATTATGATACCTATATGGTCATATTTTATAATGATATCCTTTTGTACTAAATTATGGGAGTGGAGTATGGGAGACACTTAGATATTGTTTTAGGAACACATAAAGAACATATGTTGCATGGAATGAATTAAAAGATTCATTTTATGATTTATTAGGAATGCTTCATGGAACCTTTGATATTAGAGGATTTTATATCTTTAGACCCTAAGAAGGCTGAGGTTGTAGATTCATTAGAGATAACCAGTAATTTCATTAATATACATAGCTTCATGGGACTGGTGGATTATTATTAGTGATCTATACAAAAATTTTCTCAATTCATAGTGTTGATGACAAACAATGAGAGCCAACATTTTAATATTTTTATATATTTTTCATTAACATTTTATTCCAAAATTAGTATAAAAAATTAAAAATCATATCATTTTTAAAACTATAATAATTTTTTAATTAAAATTTTAAATTGATTAAATAATGATTTTTATTAGTTTTTTATTTTGGAATTAATTGGATATTTATACACTGATTATGAAAATTTTAGAATTAACCTATTTTAAAGACATTTAATTTTTAAATTTAATGATAAATTCATTTTTATTATAATTCAGTTAAATTTATACATTTAGTTGAGTTATAATAGGTTTCAAGTTTGAAAATGAAAAAGGGGTGTAGTTCATATGAATTTCTTAGTGGCTGTGTAAGAGTTTTCTGAATAAATCATGTATGAATTTTCCACCAGCCCATATGAATTTATAGATTTCCATTTTTCAGGATTTTAAAACATTTACTTAGTAGTGAAAAATCATTCAGTAGGGTTTGATTTGACATTAACCTTGCATCAAGCTTTATATCTAGAACATATGAGATCTGTATTGGAGAAATACATTAAGAATTATTATCTATAACTTTCTCAACATCCTATAAGACATTGTCTTATGCACAACAATGACGATATAGGATGTTTAAGACTATTGTTCATACATCTCCATGTATGAATTTTCAACTATCAATGTACACATTTTTCCTTGGTTATTTTTTTAACCTTGCTGTGTAAAATTTTTGGAGACCCCATATGAAATTATACCATTATAATAATTTTTCCTTTTTCATTTCTAAACTATAGGGAATAAAATATAAATTTCTGATTTGAGATGGCCACAACCTAAAATCAAAATCCAATTTCCACTATTTAATAAAATAAAAAATAACTTCTCTTAATCCTTCTCAAGACATCAATCGAGCTAAAAGAGAAGACCATGATCATGTGAAGGGATTTTGAGCATGATGGAAGATTTAAGAGATAACCAAACAATTAAATATTTATAAATACCCAAGATATTTATATATTTGTTTAAAGTTATTTCAAAAAGATAAATATTACATACCATAATAATATCAAAATTCTAATAATGAATGTTTTAGTATCTTTATGGATCAAAAACAAATTATTTTATTATATTTGTGAATATTTATCAACAATTGAGACACACTATACTCCCTTATATGCTTCTCATAATTTATACTAAACCCGAGGAATGGAAACCGAAGAAAAGGGTGAACAAAAATGTTCAGTAAGATAAATCACTTCATCAAGGGTTAGATCCAAATCATATAAGAAAAAAGGGCCAGGGATAAATTTATTATTAAAAATAACATAGAATAATAGGAGTTTTCTATAAGACATGATATCAGAACATTAAATATCAAATAAAAAAATAGGTTCCCTGATACAATATTGTGAGATAATAATAGTAACTTGGAACACATGAATGATATGATAATTTCAAGGGTTTATACATATGTGGAAAAAACATAAATCATAACATCATAAGCATGAATTAAGGATCATTACCAATACTATAATAGTGGATAGATTCCCATAGTGTATTGGGTTCACTTCACATTCCTATAAACATAGTGGATAGAGTCCCAATGTGGATTGGGTTCACACTCTATCTTATTTCATATTATCACATGAGATATAAATATTTATCAAATGCATTGGAGGGATATATAATTATATTCCCACTCATATAATAATAAGAATTATATTATATACATCCATACATGTACCACATGAGGAAAATAAACATATATAAATCATAACCAAGATAAAACCTATGTAAAGAAAGTGGGTCTGATAATCTCATCTCAAAGAATAATTGACGTCTATAGCATATAAATTCACAATAGAAGATGGACTTAAATCATTCCAAAAACTCATATTTTTATAATTAAGTAGATTAATTGAAAATGGTGTTCCAATGTAGGAAAAATCATGATAAGTATTGGAAAAGAGAAAATAAAAATGAACCACTTAGGTGATTCTTTCTGAAGTGAGTAATGTATATTTTAAATAAATAAGGTTATTATTTTTTCCATTTAAAATAGAGTTGAACCATAAGGGTTTTTCATAAAATAAATTATGGGTTTCAAATAATTTTCTTGGATTTTTTTTTGATGTATGTGGTATTTTTTGTGAAATAAGATATATAGAAGTTCTCTTAAATCAGTTTTACATAAAAGAAACATTCTCAAATGGAACTAAAACCATGTGTTATCCCCTAAAAATAAAAGTAAATTAAATTATGTATATAATTAAATAACATAATTAAACAATATAGTAATAAATAAGAATAAGAAATAGTAAAATGGATATAAATAAGATGAATGGGTAATCCAAAAGTAATGAGGGTGGTTCAGATGATCCATTTTTATGTTTTAAAATATCAGTATTGAAACCTATATCATTAAAAAGGTTAATTAGATATTATTATGAAAAGTGGGAATGAGAAATTTTAAGTTAACATGATACAACACATAATTGTGTTTCCATATATAAAGGATAAAATTTATGATAAAGGATAATATAGAAAATGAGTGGAAATTATCATTAAATGGGATTGGAATTATTTTCAATGATGGTATGCTTTTTGAGTAAAAAACTATTCAAGGTAAAATATTTGATTTTTATAAAGAACACAAGATTATAAGTAGAATTACCATGAAATAGATGTTTTGGGTGGAATAAACCAATCATATAAGTAATTAGTCTATTAAAAAATATAATAAATCATATAAAGGTGGTTTGAGTTATATCAAACCCTGAAAATGTTGTAATCATTTCAATTAGAAATCCCAGGATGGTAGAAAATGAGATGAATTTTTAAAACCCCATATTTCATGAAGGTTATGAATAAAATAAATCCATTTCCAAAAACATACACCATAAAAATAAACAAGAGGTTAATATGAAATATATCTCAACGAAAAAAATTTCGATCAAAAATCCCATACCTTGGGTCCAGATTCATTTTGTGTGGGCGCCTAATGTCCTATCTCTCTGGATCTTCTCCCTTGGGTAAAAAACGTAAAGATGATTAACATTGTATTTTTGAAATAAAAAAAATTAAGACATGATGAGAAGGTTTAGGTTATACTAGGGTAGATTTTTAGTAGATCTAAATCTTGGGAATGGGTGTATAAATGTGGTGGAAGTGATCTCCTTTTATTATGGATGAAAATGAAAATTTTGTAAATACCCAGTACTATTTAAATGATTGAATGAATCTATTTCATGGTTAATGAATCAAAAATTGAAGATAATTTAGTGTGGGATATGGTAAGGTTAAATATCCCTCCATCATTAATTTTATTCTATGTTTTTAGTCTTTTTCCATTATGTTTTTCAACTTTTACCTTTTTTGGTTTTTTACTTTGGTAACTTGTTTTTACCCAAATAATTTATAAATTATTAAAAATATAAGATAATCCCAATTACCAAATTTTTATTTTATAAACCTAATGCTAAGTTCCATACAATCTAATTCAATATCTACATAATATAAAGATTCATTTTCAATCAAATCATTTAATATATATAAAAATTGTTTTGAAAAAAAAAATTACCATTAAGTGTTATTAATATTATTAAGTATTTATTACCAATTGAATGAGTGTCAATATACTTTTATATAGATTTAAAAATTATAGTTTCGTCATTTTAAGAAGATATTTATTTATTTTATTAGATAAAAATTATAAAAGTTTTATACAAATTTATTTAAAAATTATAATTTTACCATTATTATGGTAATTAAATTTAATCCTAGTAATATAAATATTATGCCTAAAGATGAAAATTTACATTATTATATAATATGAACTTTTTAATATAAAATATGAAATAAATTTTTTCATATTTAATTTATTTAAATAGATGAAAACTAAATTTTAAAAACAGTGTTTAGAGAAAAATATTAAATATTTTTCCAATGTTAGAAATCCATATTTATCATTGGTATTAATCATTTAAATTTTAGTATAATCCTTTTCTTTATACCAAATATGGAATCCAATTGAGTTCATGGGTGTTTTGGGGGTGTTTGGGGATGTTCGTAACCCGAACCTCAACTTTTGGGGAGAAACAATCTCACCTCATGGTTTGGAGAAACCATGTGGGGCATGATAGTGATTAATAAAGCGATTCATAGTTTGAGGAAAGATTGAAATTTGGGTGAAATGCCTTTGGATATGGTCTGCAGATTTTATCTGATACATTTAACATGGTCAGAACATGGTTAGTCCAACTATGTGGCCAAACAATGCACCTCTATTGTTTTGGATAAAATTAAAAAATTTCCCTTAATTTCTTATATCTATCACCCCTCCTTCCATTTTCTTATATTATCTAGTGTGCAGTGGGTTATCCTCTTGTTGAGATCCTTTGAAGGCCTAATTTAGGTTCTTCAATAATTTCATTATCTGATGTCTGATTTAGCTTTCATTGGTCTCATTGGATTCCTCTAGGTAATCTATTCATTCGTCTTGCACCTTTATTTATTTTTATTCATATTTAAGGAGTTATATAGGTGCATGATCTTATTCCCTATTTTCAACATATTGATTCGTTCTTCTATTTTCTCTCAATATGGACCAAATCAAGGGTCGATACTATAAGAGGAGAGTTGTATGAGCATGAGGTAGGTTAAAGTCATGATTTTTTATAATATGTGATAATTATCACATATTGTTTCCACCATGAATTGACCATAATTTTTATCCAAATTTAATTTTTTTCATAATTGGATCCAAATGTCTTGTTAGAACCCATTAACTTATTTAGATTATCAATCATTGAGTGGGTGATACCTTTGGGTGTTCCCTCCTTATGCCTAATAGTATTTTATTAGTATAGGGCCAAAGCACCACTTATAGTGTTTGGATTACTTTTAAATAATTATATTATACTTGTCAAGGGATTAATATTGTGTTGTAGCATGACTAACACACTTTTCATTTAATGAATTAAATTTAAGTGAGTGGTGATCCCATTTCATTTTCTTAAACTCGATAATGGTTATGCCCTTGTTATTTTTAAATGTGATTGAATTATGAATGATGACTTAGATTGTATTAATTATAATGGATATTATTACTAAGGATATGTTGGCTTGATGACCATCTTAAAATATGATATGGTTATGATGACCATTGAACATGTATTATATATATGGGCATGGTGTCCCATTAATTAAATGGGACACTGGGCATGACGACCCATTAAATATACATATTATAAGGTAATGAATACCATTTATTACTGTGATATGGTCATAGAATCCCTACATTTGATACTGGTCATGGAGACCCATGTTGTTTTATACGAGCATGATGACCCTTACTGTGATATTGGGAATGATGACCCCAAATTCTTTGATGCTGGTCATCGTGACGTAATTTTGTGACATTGGGCATGTTATCTCTTATAAATATGATATTGTTCATGGATTCACATTTACTATTATGATACTTGACATGGTGCCCCCTACACCATTGTGATGTTGGGAATGGATTCACTTATAAATGTGATATTGGGAATTGTGTACCTTGACAGTTGTTCAGATATATACTGGAACGGGGTGAATTAGGTAGAGTCAGCATATTTTCCTTCATGAACCATAGCCAATCCATTTATTGTTTTTATTACTAATTTTCATTATTATATCTTTATTCTTCCATATTATATACATGATTGGATATTTATAGACACCGTTGGTGGTGGAATACTGAGTTTATCTCACACTCTATCTGGGTGGCTGATGGTACCTGGGAAGACCTCATGCTTGAAGGTATAGATAATTGGAAGATTATTATTATAGATTTATATCATCTTTATTATCTTAGGATAGTATTTTTCTAGTATATAACCAAGATGGATCTTGGGATGCTTGGATATTTTTTTTCTTTTTTTCATCTCTTTATAGAGCATGTATAGTTCTTTTTCCGGCTAATTTTATCCATGATTTCATTCTTTATAGATACATGAAATAAATTATCATATATATATATATATATATATAATTTAATTTATAGTTATTAGTTTATTATATTTTCTTGGTTGTTCTGTCTACTTCCGCTACGGTGGGTTACTGGTCTTGTTGTTATAGTGTTTGTTTTCTATTATGCCATTTGTTTGCATGTGCTTCCACTATTAATCTGTTATTATCTTATTCTTTGTGATAAACTCTAGTAATTATGTAATAGTATCCCCAAGGACATACCCTATGTCATCACTATCATATTACAACATCTGGAATTCAGGGAGATGCACTTGAGGTTATGTGGAAAACCGGTCTTAGGGCACTTTTGAGTGGCACCCGAGTTCGGTATATCATATCCAAAGTGTTATACATGAGTTTTATAAGTTAAAAATAGTATATTATGTGAATGATTTAACTTTGTAAATATTTATTTTGTATAAAAATTGTTTAGAATGTATTTATGTAATAAATACTTCAGGATAAATTTTTAAACATTATAGTATTAGTAAAACCTATATCTTATTACTATTACACAAAAAATCAATTATATTTTAAAAATCCTGAATATTGACCTTAAATAATTTTCAAATTATTAATTAAAAAATGGAATTAATATTATCAAATAAAAAATAAAAAATTAATAAAATTATATTTCAAGTAAAAAAATATAATTTAAATTTACATTTATTAAAAAATGAACTTTTAAAATAATAAGAGTTCTTAAAAAAAATTCATACCAATTCCTCACATAATTAATATTAATATAATATTTCATATATTGAAATATTATATATCATCACAAAAATATTTTAAATGTGGTTTATTTAATATATTAGGATAATGTACTAAAATTTTTATAAAAAAATTTATTTGATAATGGAAAATCTTTAACATTAAATCATATTAATTGTTTGTCCTCTAAATGTAATAATTTTTAGAAGATTAATATTTTCTTAATAAAGGTTGAATTATTATTATAATTTTATTAATAATATTCATATAATATGTGAAAATGTTTTTAGTTCTGAGATATGTATGACACAATATATTAATCATTATATTAATTTAGTGAAAAAATATAATTAAAAAATCCCGAGGAGTTCCATTGTCCCCACTTGAATAAATTACACCTTAAAAATTTTAATTATCACTTACTAATGATAATAACTAAGGGTATATTAAATATATTCAAGACTCAGGGTATAATTTCTATAGAAATATAAACCATACAAATTTGGGGAACATATCTTTTCCTCAATGTTGGCTAATTATTGATATTGAGATATTCTAAAATATTTTATTGTAATAAATCCTTATGATTAGGTATCATAAATCTTATAATATAACTTATAACAACCCAATATTTTATGATATATATTTTTTCTAATTAATTTAATCTTTTTGATATTTTTCATTCCATATAATACTGAATATAGGTTTTATTATTGAAAAACACTATATTTGGATTGTGTTATACACAAATCCAATATAAGGTTCACTAAAATGTATTAGCTTGCAGTATAAGCAACACTATTCTTGGATTTTTTTACATGCAATGTTGAGTTCATTTGATAACTTTCATTATAAGAAAGGCTGAGTTTTACCGAACAATAGCATACAATTAAAATATTGTTAATTAATATATAATATGATATAAACTAGCCTTTAAATTAGAGATTATGAATAGTATTAAATAAATTATGAAAATATAAGGTTTATAATATGAATTCATTGGTTATTAATTAATTAGTAATGAATATATATACCAATTTATTATAACGACGATAGTTTTATTTTTATACTCCCAAAGTCATTTTGTCTTAATAAATTAAATTAATTATATAAGTGAATTAAATTAATGAAATATATATTTTATATGATAAATAAAATATTTTTTATATTCATACAATATATTTTATAAGAAAAAGGTAATATCCAATCCAATATTTTTCCTAAAAAATATATTTTTCAAAAGGGTAATTTTAACACCTTTTAATGGATAACTCATTTTAAATCTAATTTTTAACAATTTTTAAATTTTTATATGAAATAATAAAATTATTATTTTAAATTTAAGTATGAAAATTTACATTTGTTAAATTTTTGGTATTTTTCTGATAAGATTCATTTTTTGATAACAAGTGAAAAATACTAAAATTTAATTGAAAACAACATTTTCATCAATTTTTTTAGTGTTTAAATATATTTTTGATTGGTTTTAAAGTATAATTAGATAATTTTTTTATCATTTAACATAATTTAGGTCATTTTAATAAATTTTAAATTGAATTTAAATATAAAAAGTTTTAATATTTTTCTTGTTTTAACTTTAATAACTCTTATTCTGACCCCATCAATGTGATTAATTTTAAATTATTATCTACCAATTAACTGTTTTTTAAAATGAAAAAATGGAATAAATATCTGTAATCATAAGTTCCAAATTATTTAAATATGTCACTTTATTTTTTTGACACTATGAATAGTATATTTAATATGATTTTTTATTACAATGGTTATTGGTAAATCAGGTAATTAAAAGTAAAAAAATGTTATAACTAATAAAAAATTATCCTAACACTTATCCTAATTAGATTATATGAGTTTTTAATGACTGAATTATTCCTTGGGATTATTTTATGTCCACTTGAAGACACTTAGAGGATTTTAACACTTTTATTGTATTACATTCAAAGGAAAGACAATTTTTTCACACTTTTGTTTTTAGAAATAGAAATATTTTCTAGTATGATGTTATATAAAGGATATATTTAAGTATAAATAATATTTAGAAATATAAAATGTTTTTATAAATCATGGTAATTTATTTATAATTTTTATTATATATATAATTAAATTAAATGCTGACATAATAATGATGGAGTAATTGTTTAATTAATTGGAGAATCAAATAAATGATGTTAAAAATATTAAAAAATGTATAATTTTATATAATTAATTCCATCCACAAATTTTTTGGATGAATTTGAAAATTTAGTGATAATTGAAATGATATTTTTGAAGATATCATGTTTGAATGTTTTTTAGAAAGTAAAGTAAAGAATAGTGTAAAAAATGACATTATTAATATTTTAAAATAAATAATACTATATTAAATGATACAAAATTTATAAAAATCAAAGATTCATCCAAATAAATTATATAAGTCATAAAATTTTATAAATGACTCATTTATGATTTTTTGGCCTTTTATGGTAACTATGTTAACCCATAATTAGTAAAAACACATGTTGTCACAATAAGAGTTAAAGAGATTAATTAAGGGTTAAAACCAGACAAAAAGGGTAATAATATGGCCAAAAAAGCCTAAATAATATTGGTTGATAATATTTAGATATATTTTTATATTATCATATACATAAATAACTTTTTATCCATTTGGAATTAAAAATTAATTAATATTAATTTAATTGTTTAGGAGATTAAAAAAGTGACCCTCCCCTCTCTTATAAAAGGGAACCTATTCTTATGTTTTATTCACACCTCCAAATCCCTTTGTCTCAAAATAACTATTTTCATGTATGATAAATTTTTTAAATTAATCATAGAATCCTTAATTTTCTCTTAAAGTGATCCAATGGAGTCCTTTTGTGAAAATAAAAAAGAGATACCTAAAGAAGAGGTAAGGTTCATCAATAGACATTTTTATTTTATTTCTTCCCTGAATTCCTTAAATTATTTTTATTTGATTTTCATATAATAACATCATTATCCTTAATATACTTTGATGTGTTAAATTGAATTTTTTGACCTAAAATCACACATAATTCCTCCTATTGGGTAACAAACTTACTGTTCTTGTGTATGGTGAGCTACCGCCTCACGAAATGATCTTGTTCATTTTTTTCCTTTACCACCTATTATATTTAGAAATTATGATGGAAACTCTACTTTTATATTACATATATAACATATATGATATAATTATACTACAATAATTATTATATAATGTATACATTTTTACTATCTAATATTTTTTAAAAAATGATAACGTCGCTTGTGCGTACGTATGACTTTCCATCTCCACAACACGATGTGATTTGTTATTCACCTATACTTCATAGATAGTAATAAGAATGACCATTTATGAATATATATTTTTTATGTGAAATAAAAATTATTCTTTAATGATAATATATAATACAAGTTCCTTTATCTTAACCTGATAATAAAATGAAAACATTATTAATGCATACGTACGACCTACCCTATCCATGAATGGTGTATTCTATTTCATATATCTATATTTTATATGTTATGATAAATTTTTACATACTGAATATATATGATATATAATTATTGTTTTAAATTCTGGAAATAAGTAAATCATGATTTATGTAAGTGGATCAAGAATTAAATGTCAAGGCACGTACGATAAACAATGTGGTTTTAACACAAACATTACTTTAACATGTGAATTGTTAATAAATTGATAATATAAATTCACAAGTAAATCATATAAAATATTAAATATATGAACATGGTTATTTTATTGATTTATAATAAACTTATATTTATTATAAATGAGTTTTTAACATGTGTGACGAAAATCAAGACTTAAAGTAGAGTAATTTCATCTCACTTTTTATTTCCATGAGAAAAATGACCTATTCACCAATCACTTATTTTGTGTGCTATATATACTAAACTATGCCATGTTATATCATTAATTTACTTTATTTAATGATATTAAAATCTTTAATTAATGTTATTCTTTCATGGGGTTCATAATACTAATGTTACTCACATAGTAAGGGATTTATATCTCACCTTTTTTTGTGGGACACATGCCTTAGACATTACTTGTTTCTTATATGTGCTGAATATACTACCCATGAATTTATTTTATGATTATTATCCATAATATTATGATATTTTCATATCCATATAATTTTATTTCTTTCATGAGCCATAAGATTCTACTGATTATAAAGTGATGAGTGTTTATTTCATAATATCTCTAATACATGGGATTGTTTCGTTTTAAACCTCTATTGGGGAATATTTATAATCATTGTACATTTTTCTACATTTTTTTCATAAAATTGTTTTATTATTCTACCATGTCATTTTAATTTCCCTTTTACCCATTTTTACTTTTTATTACACAGTTTGAGAGGAATCTTTTGTCATTTTCCAAATGAGGTACAATATGAATTTTCTAGAAAAAGTACGAGAAGAATGTTTTATTTTAACTTAAAATTAATGAACATATTTTTATGATTTCATGATTCCTCACATCCTTGAATAATACCTTACAAGATTTCAATTTTACTTTTAAATAAATTTTTTTATTTTAAAAGTACATGTGAGTTTATGAAAAGAGATTTTTTTAAAGTAGAAAGGTTATTTTCTTCAAGAAATGTTTCTAAAATATCTTTCCAAATTACTTCCCATCTAAGATAACATCCATTTATTTTACTAATTAATTTATAGGAAATTATAAAATTATTTAATTAAGATTCTTTCTTTTTATGGTTTATGTTTATGATGGATTGATACTTATGAAACCAATTTATTTTATAAGATTTATGTAATGATGAAATATTTATGAAACCCATTTATTTTTATGGGTTGTAATATGATTTATGATCTTTTATAACAAATATGTATGGTTTGTAATATTTGATGGGTAAGACCTATATCTCACTTTAATTCAATGAGTAAATATTGATATCACATGAGATTTACTAAGATGTTCTTGAGAGTGAACTTTAACTACTAAGTTGGCCATAGGAGTGAAACTTGACTACCAAGATGGTTTCAGAAGTAAAATCCTAATACTAATATAGACATGGGATAGAAAATTGACTACAAAGATGGTATGGGGAGTGAACCCATACTAATACGATAGCCTTGGTAGCAATGAATTGACTAAAACAGAAATCATATTATATTCTTATGTGTCTTCCACAATTCTACGTCTTATTCCAATGTCATGATTTCATGGATTAATTAATTAATTTATTTATAATTCACATATTACCAGATGATAATATTTATGAAATGATTTTTATTTATGATCATTAAAACATAGGTTATGATCTTCCATTTTCATGATCAGGCTCTCAAACCCTTATGCTCATGATTAGGTTTACTTGGCTTCCTTATTTAATCTTATTGAGCATATGAGATCACCCATTTCATATGTATCATTTACCAAGGATATATAAAGTGGTTTTAGTTAGGAATACTAAATAATATGATATTTATGGGATATTTTGAAGATATTTAACTAAATTACAAGAATGTTTTCCAAGTTTCCAAAGGCACTAAACTAATACAGTCTTTAGGTGTGTGTTTGTGTAATGTATGAAATATTCCTTATAAATGATGTAATGTATTTTTATGAAAATTTTGGGTCACTATATTTAGTATCATAGAAAGGGTTTTTTCAAACTTTAGAATCTAGATTGAGAAAAACTTAGTGAGAACCCTAAGTACATGTCTAAGTATAATTGTAAGGATAAGGAAAATGTACTTGATGTTTGGTAAAGGATAGTGTGAGTGACTTCCTAGAAATACATCCATGTATGGATACTATAAGTGGATGTGGCTCTAGAATAGATGTATATAGGGGTAAAAAATATGAAAAGTTTCATCAGGATTGACTCAAGTGTAACATGGTATATGAATACGGGCCTTAATACACACATGGTTTGACATTCTCAGGGGGATATAATTTGAAAATTCATTAACTCCTCCTGAATCATCATAAAGGATTTAAATATAAGTTGTATATGAATAACCTTAATTAAACCTAAGGTTTCATAAATTTAAATATGATAATTAATTTTCCATGATTATACGTGTATACTACTATGATTAGATTTTCTCACAATATGCTTTCTTGTTTTAGTCAAAGGATGGAACTCAAAAGAACCGTGTTAATGATGGA
Source organism: Viscum album (assembly GCA_963277665.1). Classification (NCBI taxonomy): domain Eukaryota; kingdom Viridiplantae; phylum Streptophyta; class Magnoliopsida; order Santalales; family Viscaceae; genus Viscum; species Viscum album. Next base: position 388,700,581 of record OY728153.1, on the reverse strand, counting down.
TATGATGGGTAATGAAATTATTTTTCTCATGATAAAATAAATTTCATGGGTGAATGAATTCCAAATATTATCACTATACTCACAAAATCTATGAATCATACTAGACTTACAAATGAGCATAAAAGGGAAGTGTTTTCTATTGATTCCTTTATGAGGAAACATCCACCATTCATAGGTCATTCAAATACACTTTTCGCTAAATAATGGATCAGTACCACTGAAAAGTTATTTTCTATAATTCACTATTCCGAACATGAATAATTAATTTTGGTTGTTTATTATTTATAATGTGAAGAGGACTAGCGGTGGAATTTAATAAAGATTATGAGCCAAAAAAATGAAATTGAATCCATAAAATGGGATGGGATCAAAAAGTTATTTTTCAATAAGTACATTCCATGTATTATTTTTAGAAATATGGAAATGGAGTTCCTCTAACTTAAGAAAGAGGATGATAAATCTATTTGTACCTATGAGTAAAATTTTACTATACTAGCAAGGTATGATTTAGGAATTATCATCCAACCTAAAAGTAAATTTTATAGGTTCTTTATTGGCTTAAAGTCAATTATTAGAAGGGAATTTGTGATAAGAGACTTTAATATCTATGAATAAATTATTCATTGTGAAATAAAGGTTAAAATATAGTTTGAAGTTACATATCAATCTTATGGTTTTGACAAGAAGAGGAAAATGGAGTTCAAAAGAAAATATAAAATCCCTAGAGAATAAAATATGAGCCTTTATTTATGATCTATGTGTGGGGAGAAGAATATATGAGATTATTTTAAGGGGATTAATAATTTTTTTTAGTGTAGAATGGAAGGTCATTAGGAATTTTATTGTTTAAGCAATAGGAATAAGTTAGATAACAATTAAAATGGAGAGAAAGCTTCCTAGAATGCACCTCCCCCATTTTAGTGCTACAAGTGTATGAAGAATGGGAATTATTCAAACCAGTTTCCAAACCCAGGGGATGGTGATTATGATCGACATCATAAACCTATTAATCCAATGGGGAAGGTGAAATATCATGGGATTACTATCGGTGATGTTGAGTATGAATACGAATTGGTCAAATGATTTCCTATTTATTTACTGGAATTCATTAATAGTGTTACAAAATTAGCTTTATCGTATTACAAAGTATTGAAACATCTAAGGATTGGCCTAATTTAGTTCTTACTGATGGATTTAAAGTAATATGGTACTAGTAACCATGAAAATTGTTTTAGTTGGTGTGGTCTTATTTTTAGAGAACACAAGATTAAGGTAAATATTACCATTAATACATTCTTTATGTTAAGATGATGATACTTAGATAAAGATATGTTGAATATTATTAATTGGGTTACACTGGTTACCTTGGAACTAATTAAGTATTTTCTAACAAGTGGGTTATACTATCATGGATGATGTTTACAACATTTGGTACTTAATAAATATATCAAATAAACATTGGAATAAGGAACCATGCATATTTTTAATAAGGATGTATGGTAATTCAGGTTATTACCATGTTTCAAAAGAATATAAGATGAGGGTATTCACATGTTTTGAATGTGAAAACTAAAAAATACTCTATGATATATGGGGGGATCAATATTAATATTATTTCATGACATTATTTCTAAAGTGTTTTATTTTCATCATTCATAAGGGTTATATGGTTAACCTGTTATGGAAAGATTAAGTTACACACCAGATAAAGTTTTTGTTATCAATGAATTATCTCACCAAATGAGGATTTATGAATATTAGGTAACCTATTATAAAATGTTTTTGTTGATGATAACTAATGACAGATGGGATGGCATATCATGGATCTCATGATCGGTTAGCCCTTCATGAATGAAAAATTCTCCTTATATTTTGAATAAAGAGGTGAAGTGGGTCAAGGAACAACAAAGGTTGAGATTGAACTGAAATCATATAAGTATATCATTTCATGAAAATTATTTAACTTTAGGAAAAATGATCTTGAAACACAAAATCTTATCCTAGTACCTTAATTTTTGATGAATTATATGGTCCTTTAGAAAATCACATATTTATGGATTCATGATTGTTAAAATTATATTGACCATGTTATATATCATTTTCCATAAGAACTTAAAAATAATATTTATCTTCCATGTACAAGTTCTCACTTACCACCTATGTTGTCCTATGTGGGAAGCTAGTTATGCGTTACTTTGGGTAACTGTTATGGTTCCATGTCTCTTTTTTAAAAGATTTTTTAGTATATTTTTTATGATGTGGATTTCTATGAAAGGAACTTTAAAATATTAAACATTTTATAACACAAAATAATTTTGAGGGTGAAATTAATTTTAAGGGGGGTAGAACGTAACACCCTAAGATTTTGGGAAATATTTGTTTTTAAATTAATTTAATCTTTTCAATCATTTTCATTTCACACAATACTGAATATAACTTTTGTTATACGAATAAAAACTATGTTTGTATTGGGTTATGCTACACCGGTTTAGGTTTCAGTACGTGCAATACTATACTTTTCTTATGTTATAAACAATATTGGGTTCCTTTGATAGATTTCATTACATGCAAGTTCGAGTTTTACTGAACAATAGTATATTATTAAAATATTATTATTTAATATATATTAAGATATAAAATAGACATTTAATTATTTTTTATGAATAAAATTAATTATTTTTTGATAATATAGGATTTATTCATTGGTTACTAATTAATTAGAAGTAATAATATATATCAATTTATTATAAAGGAAATAAATTTATTTTTATGCTCCTAAAGTCATTTTATATTAATAAATTAAATTAATTAAAACTAATGAAAGATATTAATGAAATATAAAATATATATACATTCTATCAAATATTTTTTATATTCATCCAATAGATTTTATAGGAAGAAGATAAGATCCAACCTAATCTTATGCATAAAACCCTATTTTATTCAAAAGGGTAATTCTTTCATCTTTTAATGGAGAACCCTTTTGAATTATACTTTTTGAAACATTTATAATTTTTATATAAATAATTTACTTATTCATAATTATTGTAGTATCAAAGTTTACTTTCGTTTATTTTTTGTTATTTTTATAATAAGATTCATTTTTTTGATGAATAATGAAAAATAATGAAATTTTATTGAAGACGACTTTTTAATCAAAATAATTTATAGTTTTAAATTATATTTTTTATTTGTTTAAAAGTATAACTAGATAAATTTTTTATCATTTAATATAATTTAGGTCATTTTAATCAATTTTACATTTAATATAGATATAAAAATGTTTCAATCTTTTACATGTTTTAACTTTAATAACATCTTTTCTCACCTCGTCAATGTGATTAATTCTAAATTAATTTCTTTAAATTATATGTTTTTAATATGGAAAAATGGATTCCATATTTGGACTCATAATTTCAAAATTATGTAAATAAGACCCTTTTATTTTTGTAAATTTTGAATTTTAACTTTAAAAATATTTTTTTTATCACGATTCTAGGTAAATCGGGTAATTAAAGGTAAAAATAACATTATAACTAATATAAAATTACCCTAAAACTTGTCATAAATTTATTAGATGATTTTTTCAACTACAATCTTCTTTGTGATGATTTTATATCCACATAGAGCCACTTTGGGGGTCTTTAACACTTTTATAGTATTATATTCAAAAGAAAGACAATTTTGTTATACTTTTGTTTCTAACAAGAGAAATATTATTTATATGGGGCTATATAATGGGGTTTTAAGATATAAATAATATTTTTAAATATAATATTTTTATACATCGTGGTAATTTTTTTATGATTTTTAGAAAATAAATAATAAAATTAAATGGCGACATGATGATTATGTAGTAATTGTTTAATTAATGATAAAATTAAATAAATGATTTGAAAAATATTAAATTAAATAAAATTTATATAATCAATTCCATAAAATTATTTTATGGATTAATTTGACATGTTAGTGATATGTTAAATGAGTTTTTTTTGAAGATATCATGTTTTTATGATATTTTTAAAAAGTCATGTAAGGAATAGTGTCATAATTGACATTATTGATATTTTAAAATAAATAATATTTTATTAAATGATATAAAATTTAAAAAAATATAATATTATAAAAATTAATTGGGAAAACTCCTAAAATATCATAAATTACTCATTTATGGTTTTTTGGGAATCTTATTGTAACTATATTAACCCATAAGAAGTAAAAACCCATGTTGTAATGGCAAGAGTTAAAGGATTAATTAAGCCTTAGTGCCATAATATATGGTTAATAATATTATGTAAAAATGAATAAAAATTATTTTATGATATTATTTAAACTTATACTTGTATTATATTTGACATAAATCACTTTGGATCCATTTGTAATTAAAAATTAATTTATATTAATTTAATTGATGAACATTACCTCTTCTTTGGGTATCTCACAAATAGAATCTTTTTTTTGGGATTATCACAGAATTAAGGCTTCTAGAATTAACAAAAATATGTTGGAATCTTTTTTATATTATTATATTAAATTTTTTACCTAAAATCACACACACTACCATATAATTGCTAACGAACGTACAGTTCTTGTGTACGGTGAATTACCGCCTCATGAAACAATTTTGTTCATTTTTTCCTTTTCAACCACTTATGGTAGGGTATCATGATGGAAACTATATTTTTATATGATATATATAATATTTATCATATAATTATACTTCTCTAATGATAATATCATATATACATATTTTACCATATAATACTTTGGGAAATTGATAATGTCGCTCGTGCGTACATATGACTTACCATCTCCACAACATGATGTGATTTGTTATTCACCTATATTTCATTGATGGTAATAAGGATGAATTTTTATAAATATATGTGTTTTATATGATATAAAAATGATTCTTTAATGAAAATATATAATATACCTTCCTTTATTTTAACCCAACCATATAATGGAAACAACGTTCATGTGTATGTATGGCCTACCATGTCCATGAACGATGTATTCTATTTCATATATCTATCTTTTATGTATTATTATAAATGGATATATAATGAATATGTGTGATATATAAGTAATTTTTTACATTATTTGAATATTTAAATCATTATTTAAGTAATAATATCTATAATGACAAGTCAAAACACATATGATAAACAAAGCATTTATTACCCGAAACGTTGATTTAGCTTGTGAATTATTAATAAATTTGTAATAGAACATAATAAATAAATCATAGTAGGTATTAATTAAATTAATATAGTTAATTTTTTTTATGTATAATAAACTTATATTTATTATACATGAGGTTTTAACATCTATGAAGGAAATCATGACTTAATATATGTGAATTTAATTTCACTTTTTAATTTCCGTGAGATACATGCCCTATTAACCACTCGCTTCTTTCGTGTTGTGTATATACATACCTATAAAATGTTATATCATTAATTTAATTTATTTAATGATATTAAAATCTTTAATTTATGTTTTTATTTCATGGGGTTCATAATTATAAACTTAACAAAGTAGTAAGGGATTTATGTCTCACTTTTATTTCTATGGGACACATGCCTTATAACCTACTTGTTTCTTCAAAGTGGTGTATATACTACCCATGAATATATTTTATGAGTATTATCTAGAATTTTATGATATTTTAATATTCCTATAGTATTTTTCTTTCATGAGGAATATGAATCTACTTATTATAAAGTGATTATTATTTATTTCATAATCTATACAATATTTGGGGTTGTTTCATTTTAAGTCTCTATTGGAGAATATTTATCATCCATGTACATGTTTTCTAAAAATGTTTTAATACTTTTTTATTCTCCTATTAATGTTCAAATTAATTTTTACCCATTTTACTTTTTTACTACATGGTTTGAAAGGAGTCATTTATTGTTTTCCAAACAAGGTTCTTTGTGACTTTTCTAAAAAAGTACGATAAGAATGTTGTATTTTAACTTATAAGGAATGGATATATTTTTATGATTTCATGAAACCTTATTTACTTGATGATTCCCTTAAAATATTTTATGTTTATTTTAAAATGAAATATTTTCTTATAAAATTACTTATCAATTTACAAAAATAAAAATTTTCGAAGTAGAATGGATATTTTCCTCAAGAAATGTTTTTAAAATATCATTCCAAATTATTTCCCATCTAAGATGAAATCCATTGGTGTTGCGCATTCCATTATAGGAAATACTTGAATGATACCATTCTTATTCATTATCTGTATGGTTTATGTTTATGATGGATTAATACTTATGAAACCTATTTCTTTTCCATGATGTATGTTATGATGAAATATTTATGAATCCCATTTCTTTTTATGGGTTATGATATGATTTATGTTCTAGTGGAACACATATGTATGGTTCTCATTATGTTATGGTTGGGACCTATAAATCCCTCCAATGCATTATATAAATATTTATATCTCACATATTGAATAAGACGATCTTGGGAGTAAATCTTAAATACTAATATGGCCATGGGAGCAAACCATGACTACCAAGATGGTATGTAGAGTGAACTCATACTACAATGATGTTTATGAGAGTGAATAATGAATACCAAGATAGAATGTGGAGTGAAACACTACTACATAGATGTAATTGTCAATGATTACATGAATACTATGAAAATATAATAATATACTTATGTGTCTTCCACAATTCTATGTATTATTATTTTATCATGAATTAATGGATTATGTATTTTATTTCAATATCATTCATGTCTTATGAACCTAAAATATTTATGTGATTATTCCTATTTATGATCATTGATAGACATGTTATGATATTCTATTTTCATGATCATGTTCTCATCCCTTTATGATCATGAATTTTTTTAAATGTCTCCCTTTTTTACTTTTACTGAGCATATGATATCACTCTTTTCATATGATTTTTCCCTATGATATAAACAAAAGTTTTAGGGATAAATACTAAATGGTATGATCTTTATGGGAGATGTTGAAGATCTTTTAACAATTTAGAGGAATGCGTTACATGTTTCCAAAGGCACTGAACTAAAATAGTCATTGGGTATGTGTTTGTGTAATTTATGGAATTTTCTGCATAAATGATTTAATATATATGCATAAAAACATGGGTCGCTATAGAAATAGTTTTCCAAGAGAGAATATTGTTTTCCTTTTACTTATATATTATCAAAGTTTGTATAGATATGTGATTTCATTATTTTGGATGTTAATGTGTTGTCTTTGTAAGGATATAAAATAAATCCCCAAAATCACATCAAATTCATCTAAAGAAACAATTAATTTTACTTGGGTGAAGTATAATAACTAAAACCATTTAGGATATTTATAAAACATTGATATAATAATGACACAACTATGAGTGTTTATTTATAATTAAATATGTAATAGTTAGTGAAAACCTATATGATATAAAAAATATATAAATCTAGAGAGAGTAAAACCTAGAAACACATAATTTTAAAAATACACTTTAACGAAAATATTTTCCTAGGATTTTCAATTTTTCTATGGTTCAGTAGCTTGTTGGTGTTTATTTTCATCTTATTTTTTTGGATTATTACACCGGTTTCCATAAAGACCAAACCCCTCACATCAAAAACATTGAATCACTAGAAAATCCTTAGGAAGACAATTGTATTTACCATTTTGTTGACTAAAATATTCCTTTTTCCTTGGAAACATTTTTCTCAGTGTTCTATTTTACCACATATAAACTAACTTCCCATTCATTTGAGACAATCGCATGGGTTCCTCTTCCAACATTTTTAAACAATGTAAATTGAATATTCGTTCATTTAACATCTTCATCACTTTAACATCCATGAGAATCAATCCTTTTATTATTTTGTGTGTTTAGAAATTAAAATATGCTAACTTTATTAATCATAATTCTTGATATTTTGTTTGAAATAATCAATGGATTTATTACTCTAGCTCCAATCCTAATAGGTTTATCAATAATAAAATCACTTTATTATAAATTTAATCTACTATTAACTTGGTACCTTTATGATTTAACAATTATTAAAACCAAAAGGGCTTAACATGAGTGATGAATAGTTAATATTATATGAAAATTATCATAAATGATCATATGAAAAAATCTACCTTGACATGTATCACCCTTTAAAACTATCCTGTTAGCTTTCAATTCAACCTAAATCTCTCTCAGTTCAATATATTATTATTTTTGTTGGGTTTTCACATACTACTATTCTTAATTTATTAACATAAAAAATAAATCACAATTTATTTTAAATAGAAATTTATTTACCTTATAATATCCACTGGGAGGGTCTATCCAAGTATGTTATCTTAGGCCCACTCATCATTCCCCAAGTGGAGATTGAGTTAATAACCAACCATCTCTTTTTAGGGTGATTACCCCTAGTTATATCTATGACACAACCACATACACTTACTAGTACCTAAGAAGGGATATAATTTTGAGGAAACCAAATTATATAATCCTAACACTAAAAAGAACTAAAATAATCGTAAAAATTTACCAAACCCTACCCTGATACAAATTATAATCACCCAAGGTAAACATATTGTTATTTTACATCATTTCAATAAGATAAACATTACATATCATAATATTCTCACAATATCAATAAATAAATGTTTCGTTTCTTTTATAATTAGCTGTATAAACACCTTATGTTAAGATATTTGTGAATATTTCTCCATAACTGAGCCACACTAGACTTCATTCTATAATTATCATAATCTATACTCATCCTCATTGCTATGGGAATATAAAAAAAAATAAATGAGTAATCTCAAATACATAGTAAGGTAAATCATTTAATAAAAGGTCAGATAAAAAGAATATTTGAAAATAATGGTAGGGGAAATTTTTCTTATTAAAATGTATATCGAACAAAAATCATTGTCAAAATGTCATTATAACATAACATGTAATCAAAATGAATAAATATATTCCATGGGATAATAGTGTTAGAAAAATATGGATACATGTAATAAGGGATTGATATCATAAGTTCATAGAATAATATATATGTGGTAATAATATAAACTGTAGAATCATAATTATTATTCAAGGATCACTACCAAGAATATTATAGAGAATAAATTTCCATTTTGGTTTGGGTCCACTCTCAATTACCATAAACATAGTGGAAGGAGTCCTGTAGTGTATTAGGTTCACTACCCATTATTTTTCATATTATCTTATGATATATAAATCTTTAACCAATATTTAGAGGGCTATTTGATTTAAGGCCCACCTATCACACAATGAAAATCATAATATGTACATGAATACATGTGCCACATGAGGATACTAAATTATACATAAATCATAATCATTTTAAAAATCATGTTAAGAAATTGGGTTCTTAATATCATGCCATAGAACAATTAAAGTCTATATGATAATAATTACAAATATAATAAAGAATTAATTTTTTTTGGATGTTTGTATTTGAATAAATAAAAAAACTACTTGGAAATTTAGTTCCAATGTAGAAAAAATCATGTGAATGATTGGAAAACAAAGAATAATAATTAAAAACTGTGGTGATTCAATATAAAATGATAAAATAATATTTTAAATAAGATTAGGGTGTTTTTTTATTTTTTTATGAATTAAACTAGGAGGGTTTTCCATAAAAAATGAGTTGTTTAAAAATATATTCATTCTAAAAAATGTTTTATAAAGGTGTAATTTTTCATTAAATAATAAATTGGTAAGTTATCTGAAATAGGGAAAACATAAAAGAGAGAATAAATAAGAGAAATAAAAACATATATTATCCTAAATAGTGAGAGATAAAGTAAACATAGTATATATGTAAGGAAGATCTATAAAAAATATTGAAGAAATACATTAGAATGTACTAGGGAAAATGGGATAGAAATTAAGAAAATGTGTTATCCAAAAGTAAATAGGGTGGTTTAGATGATGCCTTTTTTCTTCTAAAATACCTTTACTGAAACCCACATAATCAAAAAGGTTAATAAAAAATTCTTTTTAAAAGTGGAAAAGAGAAAATTGAAAATCACATGAGACAACACATAATTAAGATTCCAAATATAAATGAGAACATTGGTGAGAAATTAAAATATTAACAAGTATGTGAAACCATATTTATATAGGATGAGAGTTATTCTCCACAATTATATGCTTTTTGAGTAATAAATGAATCATGGAAAAATATTTTAATTAAAAAAATTCCAAAGAGGAATAGAAAGTACTATGAAATAAAATATTACAGTGGAAGAAATCAATCATAAATTTGAAAATTTCAATTTGGAACATAATAACTCAATTAACTGGTTATTGATCTAATAATAGCCCATAAATCATTATAATATTTTGAATTTAAAATCCATGCAAAGTAGAACCTGAGATGGATATTTAAATACCATATATTTTATGAAATTTCTAAAAAAATGAAATCCATGTCCAATACATTAACCAAAAAAATATAAAAATAGTGAATAAAAATTATATCTCAATGAAACAAAATTGAGTCCCATATACTCATACCTTGGGTCTAGATTCATTCTACATGTGTTCTGAACGTCCTCTCTCATTGGATGTTCTCCATTTGGTAATAGTGTAAGGCTATTTATCTTGGTATTTTGGTATGAACACAACTTTCAATACATGTGAATAATGTTTTGGAGAGACCATGTTAAGGTTTTGGTAGATATAAATCTTTATAATGTGTTGAGAAATGTAGGGGGAAGTGGTCCCCTTCTATATGTGAATAAAATGGAACTTTTGTAAATACCCATTACTTTTTCAATGATTTCAACACATTATTAAATAGTTAGAGTCTCACAAATGGAAAATAATTTAATGTGTAATGAGTAATGATCGATCAAAACTACACCATTCATTTATTTCCTTGTTTCAAATATATTTTTATTCTTTTACCATTTAGTTCTTTAACTTTTACCTTTTTTGATTTTACATTTGCAACTAGTTTTTATCCAAATATTTTATATTTTATTTAAAATACAAGGCAACCCATATTATCAAATTTTTATGTTATAAACATAAATTTATGCTCTAATTAATATAATTAAAATTTAAAAAGATATAAAACTAAAATTTAATTTAAATTATTTAATATATTGAAAATCAATTTGGTGGAAAATTTTATTTTTAACATTAAGTGTTCTTAATAATTTTTTGTATCTAATAACAATTGAATGAGTGTTAATATATTATTAATTATTTTTACATATTATATATTATTAATTATTTAGAAGAAATTAATTTATTTTATTAGATATAAGTTCATAAATGTTAATATAATAAGTATTTAAAAATTATATTTTTTCTTTATCACGATAATTAAAATTAATCCTAGAAATAAAATTTCCAATCCTAAAAAAGAAATTGAACTTATAAAATAATATTAAACTTATAAGTTAAAATATTAAATCCATTTTTTATATTTAATTTCCTCCATGTGATGAAAACTAACTGCTAAAAATAGTTTTTAAGGTAAAATTTTACTTAAGTTTCCACAATGTAAAAAATTGGGTTTAAAAATTCAACAAAAAAATTTAATGGAATAATTTCACTAAATAAATATATATATTTTTCTAAAAAAATTATACATTATTAATTAAAACATATTTCATGATAATGTCATAAACCATACAATATTCATATAAATTGAATCTTTTTTACTATCAATTTAAAAATCAATTAATTTAGAAGAATCCCAAAAACACACATTTATATAATGTTTACAAGTTGAATCTAAAAATTTATATCATTTTATAAAATAAAAATTCTAAAATTAATAAATTTATCAATTTAATGATAATAAAAAATATAAATAAAATCACTTTTATTGAAAAATGACCTTTTAAAACATTATGTGTTATTATTATTATTTAATAAAAATTCTTCATATACAGAATGTTAAAATATATTTTTTATATATAAAATTATTTTATATTATCAAAATAATCTATTTAAAGTGGTTGATTTAATATATAAGAAAAAAATACATATCACTTTAGAAAAATAGTTATTATAGAAAGAATAATATTTTATATTAAATCATTTTAATTATTTATACTATAAATGTAAGAATTTTTAGTTTATTGATATATATTTACTTACTAGATATTTATATATTCTTATAATTTTATGAATAATATTAATATAATATGTCATGGTTCATGTAAAACAAGATATAAAACATAGTTTAATTTAGAGAAAAAAATATTCCCAATTCTTGAGATGTCCAATTATCCCATATTATATAAATTACATCATCAAAATTTTAATTACCATATACTAATAAAAATAATTAAGTGTATGTAAAATATATCCTTGAATTAAGGTATAAATTATAGAGCAATATCAACCTTACAAACTTAGGGAACATATATTTTTGGTAAAAATAGGCTTATTATTGATTTTTTTTCTCACTGATTTTTAGATAAACTAATATAATGATTAGGAATCATAAATCATATATTAGATATTTTTTCTAAGAGATATCATTGTTAAAATTTAAAATATAGATGATCATAGGTTTGTTTGAAATGTGATTTACATATTGTTTTTAATTAATAGAATGTCTATGTGAATATATAGAATATATTTCTAAAATAAAATCTATTTCATTAATATAAGAATTATTGAGACTCAGGTGAAGCATAAACCCCTAAAAGACAAAGGAGATTCATACACCATGGTTACAATGATGATACCAACATAATTTTTTATTTTTAATTCAAGAGATAACAGTTTATAAAAACTTACATGCTACAAGACAAAAAAATTATAGAGTAATAAACATTTAGAACCACTTTATTAACACTATTGTAATGTCTCGGACCTCTCTAGTCCATTACTTTGTGAAAATGTGGTGTTTGAGGTGTTCCGGGAGGTCAAGGTGACTTATCCCCAACACTTTTCTAAATTTTCAATTCTGTGAACGATTCCATCGGTGAACAGTTCTATCAGTGAGGTTCTGTGAACAGTTCTATCAGTGAGGTTCTGTGAACTGTTCTAACAGTAGGTGTATAGTATAGGTAGGTGTACAGTAACGGTAGGTATACAATGTTTCTAGAATGGTGAGGTCTATCGGTAACCTCTATCGGTAGGTGTACAGTATCAGTAGGTGTACAGTAATGGTAGGTGTACAATGTTTCCAGAACGGTGAGGTCTATCGGTAACCTCTATCGGTAGGTGTACAGTATCGGTAGGTATACAGTATCGGTAGGTTTACAGTAATGGTATGTGTATAGTGTTTCCAGAATGGTGAGGTCTATCGGTAACCTCTATCGGTAGGTGTACAGTATCAGTAGGTGTATAATGTTTCCAGAACGGTGAGGTCTATTGGTAACCTCTATCAACATGTGTACAGTATCGGTAGGTGTACAGTAACGGTAGGTGTATAGTGTTTCTGGAACGGTGAGGTCTATCGATAACCTCTATCGGTAGGTGTACAGTATCGGTAGATGTACAATATCGGTAGGTGTACAGTATCGGTAGGTGTACAGTAACGGTAGGTGTACAGTAACAGTAGGTGTACAGTGTTTCCAGAATAGTGAGGTCTATCATTAACCTCTATCGGTAGGTGTACAATATTAGTAGGTGTACAGTAACGGTATGTGTGGAGTGTTTCTAGCTTCCTACAGTTTCACCCCTTTGACGTTTCCTTTGATGTAAAATACATTTAAAGCCTTATTTTAAGGACTCTTATAGCTGATTCAAAGGCCATAAATCCTATATAAATTATTCCTATGGCTCGGGATATTTTTACTTGGTCATACCGCGTGGGTTAATGCGATCCACTTTTAATGGGGAATTTAGCGTATCTTAAACCATTGCCCCATTAAATCTTTAAAAGGGACAAGATATCTTCCTCCCTTGTTCGTCCTCTTTGTTCTCGGCTATGAGATGCTATAACCTTTCAATCCTCCCCATAAGAGTTGCACAATAAAGCTTTACTCCTCTGATTGGTTCCGCTCTGTTTTGATGCAACCAAGCTGTATCGATTAATCTTCGATATAAGTTATGTTTTATCATCATTCTTTTGGGGTTCATCTTCTCCTGTTTCTCCTTTCCATATCTTATCATGTAATCTTTATGCTTCTAATGGGGTTTTTCTTTGGGTTTTGTGGGTGCGGTTGTACCGTGGAATCCTCGGGTGGATGAAGTTGTCGCGAGAGGAGGATCATGACCCATTATGTGGTTAAAGAACGTTAAGAACTATTTGAGGTAGAGGATTCATTGATTCTATTTTATTTTACATGCAACTGTATTGTTAGCATGTTTAATCCCACTGGATGATAGTGGAATTGACATAATGAATATTTTAACCGGATAAATAAATTAATATCGATCATATGTTATTGCCTCTTGTTTTTATAGATAGTGTGATATCTATGCTTGCTTTACTTAGTTGTTCGTTCTTGATGGAAATCAGTAAAGAACGTAAATTGGGATTAATTGATAATTGTTTGGCTAAAGATAAATAGGCATGTAAAAGAATCTAGTTCTTATTGTAATTTGATGTTAATAAAATTGGCGCCGTAAGCATGTTTAATTATTTGTGATAGCTTACTGATTAGGTTTCCCGAATTTGGAACCTACGAATAATAAATTTGTTAATTCAAGATGGATTAAAGAATTTATTTTTTGATAATTCCTTAAAGGGTTATGAGTTACCCTCTTGATTGTTAAAGGGCCAAGAGCCCAATTGATGTGATGTTTGTTTTCCTGCTGCTTGTGTTGTGATGTGATCTTGGATGTCCGTTGTGATATGTGGGGGCATAGAGAATTTTGGTTGTGGCAGCAGATGATGCCTAGAGTAGCGAGATGCATAGGTTTATGCATGTGGGTATTATGGAGGACACTAGGGATGATGGAATGGGATGGATGTGATTGTTGGATGCTTGCTGTTTCTTTGGTTTTTTATTTTCTTTACTTTTCCCCACTACTCAAGGCAACTGGTCTTACTTACCCTTCTTTCGAAAGAGGTGAATACACGCATGGTATTCCACGTACTTTCTGTGTTTATCTTCTCAAGTAAGGAGGGGAAAATGCTCTTTCTATAAGCGGAAAAGACTCTACGGTAGTACATCTACTCACCGTGTTGAGCCCCTTGTGTTTAGTAGCATATAATATTTTTATAGAATTCCTGGGAATGTGGTAAAGTAATTCTATAATGAATAATTGAATAAATGGTGTTAACCCATGGGGTTGGTGTTTGCCGGAACATAATGATGAGATTGTAATTTTAAAGGAACAATGGACATTGGGTGTGATGCTAATGAAATTTAATGTGGAATTGTTCATGGTTAATTAATGTTTAAAAAAAATTAATTAACGTAAATTGGAACTGAAAAAAATGGAATGAAGTAATATAATAAAGATATTTAAATGGTTGTGTGCTTATAGAATACCTAGTCTTAGAAGTAGAAGCTCGGGGTCTGAGGGACGCTAGATGTAGTTGTGTCTAAGACTAAGTTATTCCCATAGTCTAGTTGTGAGTTATAGTATATTCTATACTTTTTGTGTTTCTATACGCTACTCCACCCTGTCAGTAAGATAAACTGACACCCCGGGGATTTTGAGCTCTGGAGGGGGGGGGGGTGTTTTCCCCAAAATTCTGATGGGAGGATGGATGGATGACTACCCCCTTTGGCCCTACTCTCTTCTCTTGGTAGTTACTTGTGTTGGCAGGCACATTGGTTAGTTTTCCCCATATATGTGTGTAAAAGGCTGTAATGGATTGTGTTTATTCACACACATATATTCTGAACATAGTTTTCTATGGACTACTATAGGTGTAACGTGTATAGGTTGTGATGTCTTGAAGATCCTTACTCGATGTATGGGATGTGATGGTTTGATGTATAATACCCGACATATGATACACGTTATGCGAGCTGTAGTGGCTCCCAGAAACTACCTGGTTACTTTGGTGTGTGGATGTGGTGGTTTTTTTGCATGAGGTGCATATTGTGGTTCTTCGCCCAGGTGTATGCGGGCAAGCCTTTTTGGAGAGAGATGCTTAGGATGTGAGATGTTGCGGAAAATCGGAAAACCAGTGGGGAAGTAGTAGTGGGGTACCCTTGATATTCTTTATTATATGATATATTCTTGTATGAGTTACTTGGTGAGAGTATCCATGGTGAGGATGGGAACTTAGTATACATGTTTAGTTTAAGAGTTAGTTTCACTTATTTTTCACTGTTCTTTAGCATGATTTCTTTACTTTTGCGCGACAGGATTCGGGGAGGATCCTACTGAGTATACTGTTATACTCACCCAATGTATATATAAACTGTTTTTCAGGTCACCTAGAGCAGGTTGGAGATCAAGCTAGTTTCTACTATATTGGGGTTGCAGGAGCTATTTGGGCTTGTGGTTGCTGCTGTTTTTACTTTCTTATGGGTACTTGTAGTTTTTCCCCTTTTAGTTGTAGTACTTCTACATGAAATTTCATATGTGTACTTGGGTTTTCTTTTTATATTTCAGTTCTGAGTTGGAGTTGGTTGGTGTCTATCTTATCTCTCTCTTACGCATGTGTTCTCTTAGAGGGAAATGCATCCCATTTGTGTGTTTACTATACCCTCAGTGCTAGTCACTAACCTGGGGCCTACTAGAGGCAGGACTCAGGGGTCATTATCTCCCTTCTCACATTGCCAACCCAGGAGGGGTACACTTTGTGGGGAGGGGGTCATGACAAAGTGGTATCAGAGGTCAGGTTGAGGGATAAGATGGAGTTTGGAGTTAGGCATAGGTGAGGTTTCATGGGTTGGTAGGGCAACTATGCCATTCATGATTAGCAAGTGAGGTAAACACTAGATATCGACTGAGAAATAGGCATTTATGGACCCCTATGATTTGATGTACGAACCTTTAAGTTTACAATGTCTACTAAACAAGGTGATACTAGTTGCAGGGTAGAGACCTAGGAAAGGATCATGCATCATTCTTCTTTGTTCCTATGTTTGAATGGGTAGACCATGGGATAGGTTAACCTAAAATGAATAAAAGAAAATAATTAATTAATTAATGTTGAGTCATCCATATTTTAGTTTTAAGAGCTCTAATGGTTTGTTATTTTACAGGTATGGCTCCAGGACTACGTCCACATCAGGTTTGTGTAGAAAATGTCCAGTAGGTTGTTCCAGAAGATCGCCAAAGGGTAGAGGTTGACGATGATGACACTTGGAGGAAGACACTCTGATAGTTTCAGCACTAGAGTCTGCAGAAGTATGAGGGATCCATTTCAGATGCAGTCATGAAAGACTGGTTAGAGGAGGTTTAGATCAGATTTAGTTCGATTCGTGCTCGGAAGGAGCACTGGGTATCCTTGGTTGTGACGATACTGCGTGGAGAAGTGAGGCAGTGGTGGTTTTTATTCCTCGGGGATCATGAGGAGTCAATGATCTCATGGTAGGAGTTCCAAGACAAGTATAGAGTCAAGTTTCTTTATTCGACTGCGAAGGCGTCCAATCGCAATGATATTCTTACCCTACGACAGGGGAGATCCAATGTTCGAGAGTTTGGAATCTATTTCAGAAACCTTTTATGATATGCTTCGGACCTGTTTCCAGATGAGGAGGCCAAGGTGAGACATTTTGAGGAGGCTTTGCGTCCAAAGATCCAGCACCAGGTCACCCCATTTATGCTGAAAACATATCTTGAGGTACTGGTAAGGGAAGAGGTTGTCGAGAGGACTTTAGCCAGGACTGGATCATCATGAGAGGGGAATCAGCATGATTCCTCACGAAGCAGATCTGTGGTCCAGGGTTCTCGGTTTTCAGGGCAGAAGGGTTTCCGTTCAGCTGGGGGTAGGTCCCAGCCCTTCACATCTCGTTTCTCCAGAGGCAGCAACTCTCAGGCTTATGCCAAGGGATCAGGTGCTTGTTTTTCTTGTGGTGGTCATGGCCATCAGTAGCAGGAGTGACCGACCTTTCAGAGCAGTCATCATCACCAGGCGCTATGCTCCAGGTTCCTCCATTCAGGCAGTTCCAGTCGAGGTAGTAGCAGCCAGTTGCACCAGCTTTAGATCAGCAGAGGGTAGATGAGGCAGGCATAGGATAGCCCCATGACACTCCCCATCCTCAGAGAGCAGAGCGCAGCCGTGGTGGTGGTCATCATCAGGGTCAGAGAGGCTGTGGAGGAGGTCATGTTTATCTTCATGCTCTAGCGTTACCAGCTCCAGGAAAGCCAGACGTTATTCGAGGTAACCTTTTCTTGGTTTCTACCTTGGTGTATTCCTTGTTTGATTCAAGAGTGACACACTCCTTCATATCACCTACCCTTGTCCATGCTTTGGGACTTGAGGTAGAGAGGCTTCTAGTGCCATTGGCATTGACTACGCCAGTTGGAGGTCAAGCTGACTTGTTTGAAGTATGTAGAGACTATGAGCTAGTGTTGGAGTAACACCGCTCTTGGGGAGATTTCCTATGTTTATGAATACAATCATATGATGTCATACTTGGCATGGATTGGTTGTATTCGGTGCAGGCTATCGTGGATTTCTTCATGAAGAAGGTCATCTTCATTGGTGTGGATGGAGAGCCAGTGGTATTTTTTGGTGAGAGAGATCCTCGGATGGGTCACAGGCTCATTCCATCCTTATCATCCCTGATGGCTAAGATGTTTCTTATTTCTTCAAAGGTTCAACAATTGGCATTTCCTAGGGTCGTAGAGGAGTACCCTGATGTCTTTCTAGAAGAGGTTGTAGCATTACCCCCTCGACGAGAGATCGAGTTTGGGATCGAGCTACATCTAGGAGTGTCTCCTATCTCTATGTCTCCATATATGATGGACCCTTCTAAGTTACAATAGCTATGTATACAATTTGATGGTATGTTACAATGTGGTATTATTTGGCCAAGTGTGTCACCGTGGGGTGAACCAGTTTTGTTCATGAAGAAGGCCGACAACAGTTTGTGGTTGTGTGTCAATTATCATCGCTTAAACAAAGTTATAATAAATAATTGCTATCCTCTTCCGTGGATTGATGATTTATTCGATCAACTGAAGGGTGAAAGTTGGTTCTCAAAGATCGACTTGCGGTCAAGATATCATCAGATGCGTGTGAAGGATGAGGATATCCCAAAGACTGCTTTCCGTTGTCGTTATAGGCATTATGAGTTCGTGCTAATTCTATTTGGCATGATGAATTCTCCAGCTGTATTCATGGGATTGATGAATGTTGTGTTCCATGAGTTCCTGGAAAATTTCTTGGTAGTTTTCATCGATGAAATCCTTGTGTACTCCACATCTGAAGAGGATCATGTAGAGCATCTTCAAGCCATTTTGGGAGTTCTTCGCAAACATCAGCTGTTTGGGAAGTTGTCTAAGTGTGAGTTTTGGGCTCGAGAAGTCCGTTTATTGGGGCATGTTGTGTCCCAACAAGGAGTAGCTGTGGATCCATCGAATATAGAAGCAGTTGTGTCTTGGTAATCCCCCAAGACAGTTTCAGAGGTGCAAAGTTTCCTTGGTCTTGCAGGCTACTATAGGAGGTTTGTATCCAATTTAGCACAAGTTGAGACTCCTCTGACAGCTTTGACTAGGAAGGATCAGGCATTCATATGGACTGATCAGTGTTAGGCAGCTTTCGAGTATCTAAAGGAGAAGTTAGTAAGTGCTCCAGTCCTTTGTCTTCCAGCTGAGGGAGTTCAGTTTGATATTTTCTGCGATGCTTCACATCTGGGGTTAGACTGTGTTCTCATGCAGTAGAGGTCAGTTGTTTCTTATGGGTCTCGGTTGTTACGTCCCCATGAACTCAACTATTCCACCCATGATCTTGAGTTGGCAGCCATGGTGTTTGCTCTGAATTTTTGGAGACATTACCTCATTGGTGAGCGTTTTGTGGTTTTCAATGATCATAAGAGTTTGAGGTATGTTTTCTCCCAGTGTGACTTGAACTTATGATAGCTTCGGTGGATGGAGTTCTTGCAGGAAAATGACTTTGAAATATCATATACACTTGGAAAAGGGAATGTTTTAGCTGATGCATTGAGCCGAAGGTGGAAGAGTCCCAGTTGGGAGATCTATAGGTGGAGGTCTGGAGAGACTGAGTTGTTTGTGGTGAGTCCCCTGATGGTTGGTCGGAGGATGAACAACACCAAGTGTTGTATCGTGGAAGGATTTTTTTTCCCTTGACTACGCGTGAGACAGTTCTCAGAGAGTTCCATAGTTCACCTTTAGTAGTACATCCTGGCATGACAAATATGTATCGATCCTTGAGGAGTCAGTTTTGGTGTCCTGGGCTGAAGCGTGCAGTTGTGGAGTTTGTGTCTCGATGTTTAGTCTGCCAGAAGGTGAAGGTCGAACACCGTGTTCCTGGTGGTCTTCTCCAGCCATTATATATTCCTCAGTGGAAGTGGTAGAACATCTCAATGGATTTTGTTACTGGTTTACCTCGAGCTTCATGAGGACATGATGCTATTTGGGTGGTAGTGGATTATTTAACAAAATCGGTCCACTTCATAATGATCAAGGAGTCGAGATCAGTGAATGTTTTGTCAAGGCAGTATCTAGAGGAGGTGGTGAGACTTCATGGAGTCCCTAGGACGATTATTTCTGATCGAGATCCTCATTTTACCTCCAGGGTGTGGAGAGGTCTCCAACATGCTTTCGGTTCTCAACTATTCCTTAACACTACTTTTCATCCTCAAACAGATGGTCAGATAGAGCGAACCATCCAGACTCTTGAAGACATGTTACACTCTTGTGTTCTTGATTTTGGAGGCTCATGGATAAGGAACTTACCCTTGGTGGAGTTCTATTACAACAATAGTTTTCACTCCACCATTAGTATGGCACCTTTTGAATCCTTGTATGGTCGACCATGCCATTCTCTGTTGTGCTGAATTGGGGTCGGAGAGTCAGCAATTCTCAGACCGGAACTAGTACAGAATACAACAGAGATGGTTCAGGTGATTCGTGGGAGGATGAAGACATCACAAGATCATCAGAAATCATATGTTTATCAAAGGAGGATACCCTTGGAGTTTAATGTTGGGGATCATGTGTTTATGAAGGTGACTCCTCATCATGGGCAGCAAAGGTTTGGTCGTGGAAGTAAGCTTTCTCCCCGGTTTGTTGGGCATTTCGAGGTGTTAGCTCATGTTGGAGCTGTGGCATATCGAGTAGAACTTCCCCCACAGATGAGTCAGATACATGATGTTTTCCATGTATCACAGCTTCGTCGTTATCTTTATGATGACTCCCACATCATCGATTGGGGAGAGATCAATGTTGATGATGATGCAACATTCGAGGAGCGACCTATGGAGATCCAAGACCGCAAGGAGAAGGTGTTTTTTGGGCGTTCTATCCCCTTAGTTCGTGTCTTGTGGTGACACGGTGGCATGGAGGAGAGTACCTGGGAACGTGAGTCATAAATACGTGCTCATTACCCAGAGTTGTTTGATGTTTAACTCTTTTCATGTAACGATGTTCCCTTTGTGGTTAGACCTTTCATGTTTTATTTGTGTTTTTTTCTTTTGTTGCTTTTGTGCCTTTCTCTCTTTTGAGAGGTATCTCGATGGGTGGTTGTTTGGACCCCGTTTCTTTTTTTTCTCTTTAGGTGGGTTTTGAATTCTCGAGGATGAGAATGTTTTGAGAGGTATCTGATGTAATGGACCGGACCTATCCGGTCCATTAATTTATGAAAATGTGGTATTTGAGGTGTTCTAGGAGGTTAAGGTGACTTATCCCCAACACTTTTCCAAATTTTTAATTCTGTGAACAGTTCCATCGGTGAATAGTTTTATCGATGAGGTTCTGTGAACAGTTATATCGGTGAGGTTCTGTGAACTGTTCTAACGGTAGGTGTACAATAATGGTAGGTGTATAGTAACGGTAGGTGTACAGTGTTTCCAGAATGGTGAGGTCTATCAGTAACCTCTATCGGTAGGTGTACAATATCGGTAGGTGTACAGTAATGATAGGTGTACATTGTTTCCAGAACAGTGAGGTCTATCGGTAACCTCTATCGGTAGGTGTACAATATCGGTAGGTGTACAATATCGATAGGTGTACAGTAATAGTAGGTGTACAATGTTTCCAAAATGGTAAGGTCTATCGGTAACCTCTATTGGTAGGTGTACAGTATCGGTAGGTGTACAGTATTGGTAGGTGTATAATAACGGTAGGTTTACAGTAGTTCCAGAACGGTGAGGTCTATCAGTAACCTCTATTAGTAGGTGTATAGTATCGGTAGGTGTACAATATCGGTAGGTGTACATTAACGGTAGGTGTACAGTGTTTCTAGAATGGTGAGGTCTATTGGTAACCTCTATCGGTAGGTGTAAAGTATCGATAGGTGTACAGTATCGGTAAGTGTATAGTAACGGTAGGTGTACAGTGTTTCCAGCTTCCTACAGTTTCACCCCTTTGACGTTTCCTTTGACAAAAAATATATTTAAAGTATTATTTTAAGAAATCTTAAGGTCGATTCAAAGGCCATAAATACTATATTAATTATTCCTATGGCTCGGGATGTTTTTACTTGGAAAAACCGCGTGGGTTAATGAAATCCACTTTTAATTGGGAATTTAGCATATCTTAAACCATTGCCCCATTACATCTTCAAAAGGGACAATATATCTTCCTCCCTTGTTCTTCCTCTTTGTTCTCGTCTATGAGATGCTAGAACCTTTCAATCCTTCCTGTAGGAGTTAGAAAATCAAACTTTACTCCTCAGATTGGTTCTGCTCTATTTTGATGCAACCAAGATGTATCGATCAATCTTTGATATAAGGTATGTTTTATCGTCATTCTTTTGGGGTTCATCTTCTCATGTTTCTCCTTTACATATTAAAGCATGTAATCTCCATGCTTCTAATGGAGGTTTTTCTTGGGGTTTGGTTGGTGAAGTTGTACCGTGGCATCCTCAGGTGGATGAAGTTGTTGCGAGAGGAGGATCGTGACCTGTTTTGTAGTTAATGAACATCACGAACTGTTTGAGGTAGTGGATTCATTGCTTCTCTTTTATTTTACATGCAACTATATTGTTATCATGTTTAATCCTACCGGATGACAATGGAATTGACATAATGAATATTTTAACCAGATAAATAAATTGACATCGATCATATGTTATTGCCTCTTGTTTTTTTAGATAGTGTGATATCTATGCTTGCTTTGATTATTTGTCCGTTCTTGATGGAAATTGGTAAAGAACATAAATTGGGATTAATTGATAATTGTTTGGATAAAGATAAAGAGGAATGTAAAAGAATCTAGTTTTTTTGTAATTTGATGTTAATAAAATTGGTGCAGTATGCATGTTTAATTATTTTTGATAGCTTACTGATTAGGTTTCTCGAATTTGGAACCTATGAATAATAAATCTATTAATTCAAGATGGATTAAATAACTGATTGTTTGATAATTCCTTAAAGGGTTCTGAGTTACCCTCTTGATTGTTAAAGGCCCAAGAGCCCAATTGATGTGATGTTTATTTTCCTGCTGCTTGTGTTGTGATGTGATCCTGGATGGCCGTTTTGATATGTGGGGGCATGGAGGATTTTGGTTGTGGCAGCACATGATGCCTAGAGTGGTGAGATGAATCAATTTATGCATGTGGGTGTCAAGGAGGACACTAGGGATGATGGAATGGGATGGATGTAATTATTGGATGCTTTCTGTTTCTTTGGTTGTTTATCTACTTTACTTTTCCCCACTGCTCAAGGCAACTGGTCTTACATACCCTTCTTCTGAAATAGGTGAAGACACGTGGGGTATGCCACATTCTTTCTGTGTTTAGCTTCTCAAGGAAGGATGGGAATATGCTCTTGCTATAAGTGATAAAGTCTTGACGGGTAGTACATCTACTCACCATGTTGACCCCCCTTGTGTTTAGTAGCATAGAATGTTTTTCTAAAATGCCTGGGAATGTAGGAAAGTAATTATATAATGAATAATTTAATAAATGGTGTTAACCCGTGAGGTTGGTTTTTGCTGGAACATAATTATGAGATTGTAATTTTGAAGGAACAGTGGACTTTGGGTGTGATGCTAATGAAATTTAATGTGGAATTGTTCATGGTTATTAATTTTTAAAAAAAATCAATTAACGTAAAGTGGAACTAATAAAAATGGAATTAATTAATCTAATAAAGCTCTATTTAAATGGTTGTGTGCTTATAGGATACCTAGTCTTAGAAGTAGCAGCCCAGAGTCTGAGGGATGTTAGCTGCAGTTGTGTCTAAGACTAATCTATTCCCATAGTGTGGTTGTGAGTTTTATTATATTCTGTACTTTTTGTGTTTCTATACACTACTCTACCCTGTCAGTAAGGGCAACTGACCCCCCGAGGATTTTGAGCCCTGGGGAGGTGTTTCCCCCAACATTATGATGGGAGGATGGATGGATGACTACCCCCTTTGGCACTGCTCT
This sequence comes from Viscum album, assembly GCA_963277665.1. NCBI lineage: Eukaryota > Viridiplantae > Streptophyta > Magnoliopsida > Santalales > Viscaceae > Viscum > Viscum album. The sequence goes on along the minus strand of OY728153.1, from coordinate 388,676,156 downwards.
CTTCTCTTGGTAGTTACTTGTGATGGCAAGCACATTAGTTAGTTTTCCCCATATATGTGTTTAGAGGGCTGTAATGTATTGTGGTTATTGACACACACATATTCTGGATATAGTTTTTTATGGACTATTATAGGTGTAACGTGTATAGTTTGTGATGGCTTGAAGATCCTTACTCAGTGTATGGGCTGTGATGGCTTGAGGTATAATACCCAACGTATGATACACGTTATGCAAGATGTGGTGGCTCTCAAAAAATACCTGGTTACTTTGGTGTGTGGCCATGGTGGTTTTGTTGCATGAGGTGCATATTGTGGTGCTTCGCCCAGGTGTCTGCAGGAAATCCATTTTGGAGAGAGATGCTCAGGACGTGCAACGTTGGGGAAAAGTGGCAAACCAGTGGGGAAGTAGTAGCGGGGTACCCTTGATATTCTTTATTATATGATATATTCTTGTATGTGTTACTTGGTGAGAGTATCCATGGTGAGTATAGGAACTTAGTATACCTGTTTAGGTGATGATTTAGTTTCACTTGTTGTTCACTGTTCTTTAGCATGCTTTCTTTACTTTTTCATGAGAGACTTAGGGGAGGATCCTACTAAATATACTGTTATACTCACCCTATGTGTATATAAACTGTTTTTCAGGTCACCTGAAGCAGTTTGGAGATCAAGCTGGTTTCTACGAGCTTGGGGTTGCAGGAGCTGTTCAGGATTTTGGTTGCTGATGTTTTTACTTTCTTTTGGGTACTTGTAGTTTTCCCCTTTCAGTTGTAGTACTTATGCATGAAATTTCATATGTGTACTTGGGTTTTATTTTATATTTCAGTTCTAAGTTGGAGTTGTTTGGTGTCTATCTTATCTCTCTCTTCTTCATGTGGTCTCTTAGAGGGTAATGCCTCCAATTTGTGTATTTTCTATACCCTCGGTGCTAGTCGCCAACCCGTGGCCTACTGGAGGCGGGACTCGGGGGTCATTATCTCCCTTCTCACATTACCGAACCAGGAGGGGTACACTTTGTGGGGAAGGGGTCGTGACAACTATCCACTTCAATATTATTTTTTTTCTAGAATTTTCCTCATTATAATGGTCTATGAGGTTATTGGTGTTGATTTTATTCTTGTTCCATTGGATTAGTGCACCAGTTTCCATAGTTCCCAAAAACCATGCATCTAAAACAATTAATTGATAGTGGTTCCTTAATAAGAAAGTTATTTTTCTCTATCATGTCGACTAGAATATTCCATTTTCCATTAGTATAATATTTCTTGATTCCATCATTTTCCATAGATAAACACTTATTCATTCCTTTTAAACAATCTGATGGGTTTCCCTTCCACATTTTTGATACAAAATAAATTAAATCTTCATGACTTTTTCATCTTCACCACATGAAAATTCAGAATACTTCATCCTTTTTTATTTAATGTGATATAAAATTCTATTATGTTCACATTGTTAATCATAACAATTGATAGTTTATTTGGAATAATCAATATATTTAATACTCCATCTTCTATATCATTAGGTAGTTCATTGGTAAAATCTCCATATTATCCATATTAGTCTTTTTTAACTTGAATATTATAGTTTTCAACCATTACATAAAATATAATAGGCTAACTCGAGTGATGAATAATTGACATGACACAATAATTATCATAAATTATCTTATGAAAAAATTAAACTCAAAATGTCTTACTATTTAAAACAATCACAATAGATTTCAATTTGACCTAAATCACTCTCATTTTCCATATATATTAATTTAGATTTTGTTTCTCATTATCCTTATTCTAATTCCATAACATAATAAATCCTTTGTATTTTTCTTGTAATGAGAATGTGATAAAACTAAGAATATCCCCTAGGAGTTTCATTCCAGATGTCCAGTCTTAGGCCCACTAATTTTACACCATGTGAAGATCAAGTTAATACCCAACCATCAATTTTTAGGTTTATTACCCCTAGGAACATATGTTCCATGGATACATCCACTTTATAGTATAAAAAATTATGTAACTTCTAGGAAACCACAAAGTCCCTACTTGACCAAAAATTAATGATGTTATCTGACATGAAGAATCTTTATTAAGATTTTCACTAATTTTTATAATCCTAATCCCAAAAAATAAACAGTGTAATCTCCAAAAATAACTAAAACATTCCCTGATACCAACTATAATCACCCAATATATACATATGTTTATTTTACATCATTTTCATAGGATAAAAATTATATGTCATAATAATCTTACAATCCCAAGAATAATAGTTTGAGTATTTTTAAGGATCAGATACATAAACAACTTATATTATGAAATTCAAAAAAAAATTCTCAATAATTGAGCTGCACTAGACTCTATTATAGTCTTCTCAAAATTTATACTCATATTCATGACTTGGGGAATGAAAAAATAATAAATATGTGAGATCAAATATTCACTATAGTAAGTCATATTGTTTGGGGTTGGATAAAAATCATATGATAAACAAATTACTTATGAGGAATTTATTATTAAAAATAACATAGGATTATAAGAGTTGTCTATAAGTCGATATTTAATGATAGAAAAACATGTAATATGACATGAAAAAAAAATTAGCATGGAATATGAGTGTAAGGTAAGACTTGAAACATGAATCAAGGGAATGATATCACATTTTCATGGAATAATACGTATATAGTGATAATATAAACCATAAGTTCATAATAATGAGCTAAGGATCCCTAAAAAGAGTTTTATATTGGACATATTTCCATATTTGATTTTTTTTACAATATCTATTCCCATAAACATAGTGTACATAGTCACATGGTGGATTAGGTACACCCCGTAATATTTTTTATATTATCTCATAAGATATAGATCATTACCCAATTAATTATAGGTTTATATAAGTTTGGGTACACCCATTACCTAATTAAAATCATAATATCCATATGCATACATGTGGAACATGAGGAAAAGAAACATTTAATAAATTATAACTATGATAAAATTAGAATAAATTGGTTTTCTTAATATGGTCTCAAATCATAACCAAATGAAATATCATAGGAATTACTAAGAGAAGAAGTAATTAAATCATTTTATACATTTATATTGGAATAAATGAGTAATGGAATGTAAAAAAATGTATTTCCATTATAGAATCAATCTTAAGAATTATTTAAAAATAAAAAATAAAAACAACCCACATAGGTGATTCTTTATCAAATCAGTAAAAGATATTTTAAAGAGAGAAATAGATTATTATTCTCCTTTAAACTAGAATTGAAAAATGTGGGGTTTTAATAAAAAAATTGAGTTTTTTGAAAATATTTTCACAGTTAAAAACAATTATTGAGGTGGTATTTGTTATAAAATAATAAATAGATAAGTTTTATTCATTTGGGATTACTTAATAGAGGGAATCAAGAAGGAACAAAAAAGTTGTATGATCCTAAAAAAAATAATGGTAGGATAAATTATATATATAGGGGAAAATTATATATAATATGTAATAAATACATGAGAATAATATAGTGTAAAATAGATAAAAATAAATATAATTCGTAATAAAAAAGTAATGAGGGTGGTTTGTAAGAACAACGTTAATGTTCTAAAAATCATTTTTTTGAAACCCAAATTGTTTAAAATGATAGAAAACATTCATTTGAAATGTGGAAAATGGAAATGTGAAGGTCACATGAGAAAAAACATAATTGGGTTTTGATATATAAATGAGTAAATTTAATGGAAATATGGAAAATGAGGGAAAATCGTTGTTAAAGAGGATTTGAATTATTCTAAATATTGATATACTATTTAAGTAAGAAATGTATCAAAGTAAAATTTATTAATTAAAAAATAACCCATAGAAAAGATAAATTAAACTGAAATAACATTTTAGGTTCAATGAAACATATCATAGAATTTATATTTTTTATATGAAATCAAATAACTCAAAATAAGGTGATTTGATACAAACAAAACACTTACAACATCATAATCATTCATATTGAAAATACATGGAAGGTAGACCATGGGATGGATTTAAAATTACCCTATATTTATTGAAATATATGATAATAAAAAATTCATGTATAATAATTAAAAAATAAATAATTGGTGAATATTAATCATATCTAAATAAAAAATCATAAAAAACCTTACATTGGGCCCTGATTTGTTCGGCGATTGCACTTAACATCCTCTCCCTTTATATGTTCCCCATTAAGTAAATCTTTATGGATCCTTGTATTGATATTTTGGAAATACCAAGGCTTCTAAGATGTGGGGAGGTGGTTTAGGAGAGAATAGGGTATAGTTTGGTTAAATCCAAACTTTGGAATGGTTGTATAATTGTGGTGGAAGTGATCTCATTTTATAAGTGAACAGAATGACACTTTTTTAAATACCCATTACTTTTTCATTATTATAATGACACTATTCAAGGGTTAATGGCATAAAAATTGTAAATAATTGATTGGATAAAGATTTAAGGTCGATAATACCTCCACCATTAATTTGGTTCCAGATTCTAAACATGTTTTTAGTATTTTATTATAAAATTCTCAAACTTTTACCATTTTGATTTTTATCTTCATAACTAGTTTGTGCCAATATAATTTATATTTTTTTAAATATAAGTTAATAGATCATACCAAAATTTTATTTTCTAAAACAAAATTAAATATCCATATAATCTAATTCAATTTAAAGTTTTTGAATTTTATCTTTTAAATTAAAACATTTAATATATAGAATCACTCTTTTATAGAAATTTTTTTTACCATTAAGTTATCATAATATAATTTAGTATTGACTAACTATTAATTTAGTGTAATTATATTTTTATATGGTTTTAAAAATTATATTAAATTCATTTTTTAAAATAATTATTTTATTTTTTAGATATAAATTAAACTATTTAAAAAAAATCTTTGAACAGTACAATATTACTGTTATTATGGTGATTAACTTTTATCCTTATAATCTAATTTTTATGTATAAAAATTAAATTGACCTTCTAAAATTATATTTACATTATTAAATATAATATTAAATCCATTTTCTTAATTTTAATTTCTTCCATGTTATGAAAACTAGATTTTTAAAATAGTTTTTAAAGTGAAATATTACTTCAGTTTCCAAAAAATAAAACATATGTTTTATAAAATTGACATAGTATTTAAAATTAATAATTTAAATCCATAAATATATATTTGAAATTTTTTTCAAATTTTTTTATGTAATATTTATTTCATAATGAAGATATAGACGTTAAAATATTAATAAATACAGCATTTTATATAATTCACCTAAAAATAATTATTTTTAAAAAATCCTAAAAATGTGCCTTAAATATAATTTTAAAATGATGAATCAAAAAATAGACTTCATTGTATAAAATTCATATTATAAAATTAATAATTACATATTTTAAATGAAAATACAATATATATATATCTATTACATGTTTTTTTTAAAAAAAGACCATTTTAAACATTATATGTTCTTAGTAGTATTTCCAACGAATTCATAACTTAAGAAATTTTAATATATTTTCTGATATATTTAAATATTATATATTATCTAAATAATATTATAAAAGTTTATGATTTGATATGTTTGGATAAAATGCATCACACATTAAAAAATGCTATTTTTCAAAGAACAATCATAATATTAAATCATATTAATTGTTTATCCTCTTAATGTAATTTTTTTATTAATATATTTTTTTACCTAAGGTTTTATTATTATTATAACTTTCATAATTTTATTAATCTAATATTTCATGATGCATTTAAGTTCAATGTTTCATGTTAAACAATATTTCAAATATAGTATTAATTTAATGAAACAAATATATCCCAGAACCTTAGGGTGTTAAAATATGGACACTTGGATTATGAATGTATAAACAATGAAAGAAATTTAGAAATTTTTAACAAGAAATATGATTACTAAGGTATTGAAAATAATTAGGGAGGAATATGAATACATTTCTACTCACATGGGAGATACTAAAACTCGCAAGAAATCCTGATCATTATACTATTCCTATAAATATAATGACAGTTCATTGAAGTGTGTGTGTGGGGGGGTGATAAATTGATTTAGGTTAATATAATATTTAATTTCTCTTTCCATTCATTACTATAATTTTTCCAATGACTGAACACTAGAACCTTAGTGGTTGAGACAAGGATAACATCCCCACCGTGGATCAATAATTTCAGTTCTTAATTTTTAATATATTATATTAGATTTATCAGGTTAATATTCATTAACATAGATAATAGGATGTTTCTATTGTTATTAACATATAAATTATTCTTCCATTCATCATTGTTTTTTACACATAAGCCACTTGAAACTTCTTTAATAACTATACAGTAGAGGGTAATGGGTTGATTCCAGAGTGAGTAGAGAAATCTAATCACTTATCTTTCCATCGATATAGAGTAAAATGGTAATTGAACTTCCCTATTTAAGATTTAAATACCATGTGTGGGTTATTAGTTGAGGTATCATATGATTAATGGGGGGATTAGGTGAGGTTAGAAAAAATATTTTAAAACATAATTTAAAAAAAATCAATTTCATTCTCAAAAATCATTGATCACTATTTTCAACACACACTAAAAGAAAAAAACAACCAAACTCCAAAAAATATCCTTCCTCTCTAGCGATAACTTGAGTCCCATATTCAATATTTTTTCTTGGGTATAATTTTTTTGAGATGCCACCCATGATAGGTTCATCATAAACCTAGAACCATTATGAGGGAGGAGGGATGGTGTATTTTTTTTGTTTTTTATTTAATATGTGTTTGATACATGACCATATCCAGTTTTTATCAAAAAAATTTATTTTCTCTCATGGTTGATAAAACTATAATTGATAGAGAGAAATCTAAGAATCACTATGTTAGTGGAGTGGGAGTTTTTCAAAATTCCTTTAACTAAATTTGCATCCTCTTCCACTTCATAAAATAGAGCACATTATGAATTAAAAACATTGAATATAGAATATCTCAAATAAATAAACCTTTAAGATATTCATATACTTATAATTTCAAAAAATTATAATCAAAATTTTCTACCAAATAACTAATAATTCCTTGAACATAAAACCAGAATGATCTAAATACTGCCTAAGTTTCATGGTTTATTAAGAGAGTATCCCAATAATAATTTGAGAGAGTTTGGGAGTTTATGTAGTAGCTTAAATCCTATATGATTCTAAAAAGATCAAATATTTTGGATGGGTTTTACCTTATCCCTTAAAGTCTTATTCAATGATTGGATATATAATCCACAACCTAGATAATTCACCACCTATGATAAATAGTAATGGTGTCTTTCTTAATGTTGTTTCATAACTCAAGTAGTACATAGTTGAGAAAGGAAATCTATGGGATCAAGAAATTATGAAAATATAATTTATATGAGTTTTGGGAAGGATATAAATGACTGAATAAATCATTCCAACATTAAAAATTTTAATATTAACATTTCTCATTATTATTTTACCATGGAATACAGAAAAAAAAGAGGAACCTATTAGATGATTACTCTGTATAATAACTAATAGAAAAATCACTAGTTGAAGCGAGAGAGCCTATTTAATTAATCTCATTAAATTCACTAAAAAAATGGTTCATGATAAACTATAAGTTGAGTAAAATAGGTAAAGTGTTACAAATCTCATTTACATGAAACTAAAATTTAAGAAGTAACTTCTCTTGTGAGACAGTTTATATTGAATAATGTTCTAGAAGTATTATCACCCACACCACCATGGGTATTTAGCTGTTACAATATTTAATTTAATGGATATATTTCCACAATTTTAAGAGTCAAAGATATCTAATTCCATATGCCAAAGATAATAACAAAAAATAGATAATAGTTAAGGATTCAAGTTATAACAACCCTACTCTTTATTACACACTTAAACATGATTTATTACATAAAATATTCACTTGATACAACATATAATTTCGATATATCTAGTGTATTTGGGGATTAATAACATTACATAACAACTTAAAACATGAAATACACATATTTATTGAATAATTCTTTTACATGACCATAACATTCCTTCGTACTTACCATTGCATGAGATAACCTGAGGACATGCATAAGAAAAAGGTGAGATATAAAGCCCAGTATGAGAGTAGAAAAGGCATAACAAGAAAATATAGTACCTATTAGACAATAGGTATATCAATGGATCACAATAGAAACATGAACATAATGGCATGATATAGCATGATTATCATATCATGGAAATCTGGCAACAAAATTTAACATGATATTAGCATGAGCCAAGGATAATTTCACTTGTGGAATGAGTAAAACCTCATTTAACTTTAATTATAATGATTAAACCTTAATTTCACTTGATGTATCATGATACAAATCTTTACCCAATGCATTGGAGTGCTATTAGTGTGCACCATTCTTAATAATTTCATTTCATGCATAAGTGTGCCACATAAATCATATGACATGGATTCATTAAACATAATAATTAATTCCATGATAAAGGAATGTATAATTCATACATGAAACTCTTTAATAAATAAGTAAATGTGCATAAAGTTGAATACTATTTATAGAGAAATGGTCATGGTATACACTACACAATGACTATGGCTTGGAAAATCACAGTGTAATTTCAGCAGCATAACGACATGTCATAAGAATTAATAAAAATGGTTTATGAGAGAGAAAGAGGTTTATCATAATATTTACATGAAATGGACAGTATTGGGGTCATATAGATACATGTACAAACATATTTAATCGAATTTATATTCAAAATAAAAAATAATTGCATGAATGTAAATGAGAAGAGAGAAATTCCTTACATAATTTCAGCATGGTAATGGGTGTACATGGGAAGAATTAATAAGATATAAATAGGTCTCCCATAATTAAAAAATAAGGAGGGGAGTATGGAGGAAGTGAAAAATCATACCCCAACATTTTTAATTAATTTTTTTTATAACAATATAATGAAATTTGGACCAAAATGAGAAAGGAAGAAATCCCTTACTTCGAAGTGTGAACCCAAAGGCTTGGTAGAGGATTGAGAGAGGCTTCTTGGGATCTTGGGGTGACGTGGGGGGATTCTAGAGAGATTTTTTCATATGTTGTTTTATATTAAAAGGCTTTGAGTGAAGATGAAGTGGGATCTTGGGTGAGTTTATATAGGATAAGAGAGGGAATTCTTTATTATTTAGGTTTTGGACACAACACATTAAACTAATGGAAACCACAAACCAAACCATGATTTTTCCCATGGTTTTTTTAAAAGGGGAGTGTAAAAAAATATTTTATAAGTCCAATGGCCTAAAGTTTGAAAATATTAGGCTTTCTTATATGGATGTGAGTCACACTCTTAAGGAAATCAATTTAAAAAGATAAAATGTTTTATAAGACTTAGAGGGTCCACTAAAGCACCATAAAGTTAATAAAACAAATCTAAAATTACATTATTTTAAAGATAAAACATATTTTTTCTGAAAATATCATTTATAGTATTTTATTACCCCACTATTGGGTCATTATGATGTCATAAAACACATTATATATTTAAATGGTATTTAATTTTTACCTGAAAATTTGACTATCTCAGAAAATTATGAAAAATTCACCATTGGATAATTTCAATGTCCTGATTCCAAAAATAATATTTATTTTATCTAAATAATTTTCTATAAATGTGAATTTTTACTTTTTAATATAAAGGCCGACATTTATCTAAAAATCATGGGTTTTGGAAAAAACAGCTTTCAAACCTTAATAAAAATTACAATTGTATTCAAAAAAAATTCCATCGTTTATATTTAAAATGTAATTTAGTAAAAATATTTTATTAAAATATTATTTAATTAAAAAATCCATTAATTCATAAAAACAAATTTCTTAATTGAATATTAACTAAAAATACTAATTTTTTCTTTAAAAATAATTTACAAAGTAACAATAATAAAATGAATGTATATTATTTATTCTATAAGAAAATAATGCACATAATCATTATGCTAGTGTACTGTTACATACCCCCTTATAAAAACCGAATATGAACTAAGGGTAAGGTGTGCGATGGTGACAGACTCTTGGGGTGGCTCAGATAACATTGCTCGAGTTTTAATCTCTATCAACTTCCACTTCCCCCATAGGCGGTTCCGTTTGAGCTTAATGTGTTGAAGCTCAGCTTTAGATTGGTCAAAAGAGAATTCCAGTGACACCACCTCCTTTCCAAGATCCGATAAATGGGTTTCGTTTGGATAAATTTTACTGAATGATGCCATCACATACTTTTTCTGAGTAAATTGTATTTGTTAAAGCCCTGTATTTATACTAATCATGTGATCAATTTTCAACAACTATATTAGAAATAGTAACAATTATTAATGTTATTTGTAAATCTAAAATCATAAAACCAAAGAAGTTCATATGTTATATAACCATTTTACATAATAATACACTTAAATATATCAGGAATAATTTACATTAATAAAAGTTTGGGTGGTTACAATTTTCCCCCCTTAATAAATTTCACCCTAGAAATTTTTTTTCCCAAACTAAAATAGATGAGAGTAACTCTTCTGCATTACTTTCTCTGATTCCCATGATGCTTCTTAAAAATTTTTGTTTAACAAAAACACCATGATGTGGGCCATTGTATTATTTCATAGAACCTTTTCCCTATGATCTAAGATATTCATCAGCTTATCTTCATAGGAGAGGTCGTTATCCAATGGTAACATCTATGGATTGAGTACATTTTATGATTCAGGTATGTACTTCCTCAAGAGTGATACATGGAATACATCATATACTTGAGATAGGTTCAGTTGTAGTGCTCGTTGATAGGCCATGGATCCAATGCGATCAAGGATCTTAAAAGTGTAAATGTACCTTGGACTAAGCTTTCCCTTCTTCCCAAATATCATAACTCTCTTCCTTAGGGATATGCAGAGGAATAACATGTCTCTAACATAAAACTCTAGGTCTCATCGACGGTTATCAGCATAGATATTTTTTCGACTCTGAGTAGATTTAATGTGTTTCTAGATGGTATTAACCTTCTCCACCATTTCTTTAACTATTTATATACCTAGGAGTTTTTTCTCCCCAACTTCATCCCAACATGCTAGTGTTTTGCAGCTCTTCCCAGAAAGGGCTTCATAAGGAGCCATTAGGATGCTTTAGTGGGAACTATTTTTGTATGAGAATTCAACTATAGATAGATGTTTACCCCATCCTCCTTTGAAGTACATTGAGCATGATCTCAATATGTCCTCAAGTGTTTGGATAGTCCACTCAGATTGACCATCAGTTTGAGGATGATAAGCCGTACTGAAGTTCATCTCAGTATCTGGAGCCTGTTGAAGACTCTTTCAAATCATAGAGGTGAATCTTGGATCTCGATCTGATACAATCGATAGTGTTAATCCATGCAGCCTTACCAAATATCTGATGTATATCAGTTCCAGTTGATCCTATAAGAAATCCACTCGAATTTCAATGAAGTGTGCAGTCTTTGTAATACTTTTATCTCTCAGCCTTCACTTGCTGACATACTAGGCACTTTTATGTATACTCAGTGATCTCTTTCTTCATGTTATCCCACCAATAATTCTATTGGAGATCTCGATACATCTTTGTGTTTCCTTGTGAATGAATAAATTTGAACTATGTGCATCTTCCTAAAGTTATTTATTTACATATGGACTTGATGGAACACATAGTTCTGTCCCAAATCTCAAAATTCCTTCTTCATTAACATTGAAGTCTAAGTATTTACCTTTTTCTGAAAGTTTCCACATTCTTCTGAATCCCCACATCATCCTTTTGAGTATCCATTATTCTTTCCAAAAGATAAGGTTGAGCAATAAATTTGAATGGGTTGATGATGTTCCCTTATTTATGATTCCCATCTCCATCTTCATCAAATCTTAGAATATTAGATCCTTTTCAATTCTCATCAATGATAAAATTGTTGGGGCCTTTCTACTTAGAGAATCCACCACCTTGTTAAATTTCCAAGGGTGGTAATGGATTGAGAAATCATAGTCTTTGATCAGATCTAACCATCGTTATTGGAACATGTTCAACTTATTATGTGTGAATATATACTTGAGGATTTTGTGGTCTGTATATATTTCACACTTCTCCCCAAATAGGAAATGCCTCCAAATTTTCAATGCGATGATTACTACAGCCAACTCCAGATCATGTGTTGGATAGTTTTCCTCAATAAAATTAAATTGACTTGTAGAATAGGCAATGAATTTGTCATTTTTCATCAACACACAGCCCAATCCCTTCTTCTAAGAATCACTAAATACCACAAAAAGTTCTCTACTTGTGTGTAGTGTGAGAACGAGTGCAGTAAAAACCTCCTTTTCAACTCCTTGAAGTTATCTTTGCATTAATAACTCTAAGAAATATTGACTCCCTTATGAGTTATCTGGGTAAGATGGTTTGAAAATTGCGAAACATTTCTCAAAAATAAGAGATAATATTCATCTAACCCCAAGAAGATACAAATATCCATCACCGATGTTGGACTCAGCCATCCCTCAATTGTACTTGTCTTGGATGGATCCATAGATATCTCATTGCTTGTGATGATATGACCTAAGAATGATACCTCCTTCAACTAGAACTCACACTTTATGTACTTTTCATAGATATTCTCCTTTTTCAATGTCTCTTGTACAGTTCTTAGATGCTCCTCATGCTTCTACTTGGTTTTGGAGTATATTAGAATATCGTCTATAAAGACTAATTTTTTTTCAAGGTAATCTCTAAAGACTATATTCATCAAGTCTATAAATATTTATAGAGTGTTAGTGAGTCCAAAAGAAATTAATATGAATTCATACTGCCCGTATATTGTATGAAAAGAAGTCTTGGGGATATCCTCTTGCTTCACCCTTACTTGATAATATCCCAACTGCAGATCCACCTTAGAGAAGTATTGTGCTCCACATAGATAATCAAACAAGTCATCAATTCAAGGAAGATGATACTTGTTCTTTATAGTTATTTTTTTGAGCTTAAGATAATCAATGCAAGGGTACATTGACCCATCCTTTTTCTTGACTAAGATGATTGGTGCAGCCCATGGTGAAGCACATGGGTGTATGAACCCTTTATCCAGTTTCTCTTGTAGTTATTTCTTCAGCTCCTCAAGATCCACAACAACCATTCTATATGAAGTCTTGGATATTGGAAATTCCCTAGGTATAGGATTTATTGAGAATTAAACATCTCTTATAGGAGGAAGACCAGACAATTCCTTAGAAAACACATCAGTGAATTCCCTCACAATAGGAATGTCTTCATGGGTGGTTGCATCCTTATAATTAATCAACTAAGCTAGATATAAATTCTTATAGGGCAGTAATACCCATGCTTGAGATGATGGTTCTTAAGAATATTAATTCTCCTCCTTGAACTTGTAGAAAATTAGGGTTCGATTATCTATATAGAGAGTGATTTCCCTATCACAGTAATACATGTTGGCTCTATATAAGGAAATCCAATACATTCCATGAATCACATCAAATTCCACCAAAGGAAGTATGATGAGGTTCTCCAGGAAGTTCAATCCACAAATTATGATAAGGGATGAGTTATATTCATGGGATGAAATGATTCCCCCATTTTACATTCTTGCTGACATCTTTACTTCGACGATTTATGGTGGTGTTGGGATTGTTCTACTAAACATTCAGGATATAAAAGAAAGCATAGAACTAGAATAAAAAATTATGTTTGCTATTATTGAATGAATAAATAGAATACCTGTCACCACTTCATTATCGTGGTTCACTTCAGCAGTAGTGATAGAAAAGGATCACCCTTGCTGTCTTGGAGGTTTTTGGTTTTCCTCAAAAAATGCTTGGATTAGGGCGTTGGTATTAAAAGTTCCTTGGTTCTTTGTAGTTGAAATAATGAACAATCCATTGAGGGTTGAATGGAGTGTTCCTCTCCTTTGTCTTAGCCACTGGTTTTTCTTTTCAGTAGTTGATGGCTAGGTTCCCTTCTCTTCCACAACCAAATCATTTCTTCATCCCCTTCAAGTAATCTCTGGGGTGCTTCTATCCGCACCTTTGGAAAGTGGGGTGCTAGATTTTTTAGCACTGTTGGATTTATCCATAGGACCTCCTGAATTGAATTCTACCTTAGGATTCTTATCCACATGATACCCCTGAGATTGAACAATCTCTATTTCTACTTTAAGGTCACATCAGACAATTTCCTCATAGCTCTCAAATTCATGGATCACTAGGGTTTTCTGTAGGATAGGTTTTAGCCAACCAAAGAAGTAGTAAACCATGAATTTAGGGTAATGGAAAATTCGGAGGCATTTTTTGCAAGACTTTTGAATTTTTCCTCATACTCTCCAATGGATTCATCATCTTTTTTCTTAAGTCCAAAAAATTCCATTTCCATCTAACATCGGAGGGTGCGAGGAAAATATTTGTCAAAAAACATTTTCCAGAAATCCTTCCATTCCAACGCCTCGATCTACTCCTCAGGCTTTGTATTTTTGATCAATTTCCATCATTGATTATTTTTACCCTCCATATAATAAGTATCCAAAAGTACCTTATCTTGTTCAAAACATTGAATGATATAGAATATCTTCTCAATGGAGTTGATACATTGTTCGGTGATTGAGGGATTAGATGATCCATTAAAAGTATGAGGACTTTTTCTCAAGAAGATCTCGATTGTGACTTATTATTTTCTAGGGGGGTTGAATGTTCCTATTGACCCATGTTTCTATTCAAAACATGAGTTAACTGAGAGATTATCATGGAAAATCTCATGATTACCACTCCCATCGGATTGGGAATCTCATTAGAACAATCGTTACATTTTTCTTTGTATCAGCTGTTAGCCTAAGTCCTCATATTATTGGCCATTGGTAGGAATAAAAGGAAATTTAGGGGTAACACATAAAGGGTAATCCAAAGACAAAATAGATGTCTTATAAATTACTTTTATTTCCTTAACTTATGAAATTATAGGCTTCAATCTATGTTATCCTTGATCTACTTCCCAATGTATATTCTTAGGGGAATTTTTTTATTCCCTTAATAATAGTTCATACAAAGCTTATGAATTTACCCAAGCATATCCCCTGGGAGTGTCATAACCAAGCATGCAGCAAGGCCCATTATCGTGCATCGGTTCTCGTTCGATTCTAGCTCAAAGTGGTGTTTTCGGGTTTTATCCCCAGATACATCTGTGCCAAAGCCATCTCTACCTATTTGTATCTAGACATACATGTATTTTCTTGATAAACCACTTAATAAATACTAACAAAAACTTAGGGATGTTTTATTATACTTAGTCTTATCCTTAAGTATTTCACTAGTATTTTCTAATCCTAATCCCAAAAATAACTAAACCTATCCTCAGATACCATCTATAACAACCATGCTCTTAATTACACACCTAAAAATGATTTATTACATAAAATATTCACTCTATACAACATATAATATTGATAGGTATATTGTATTTGGGGCTTAGGAACATTACATAACAATTGAAAACATAAAATACACATCTTTATTGAAAACTTTGTTTACATGACCATAACATTCATTTGTACTTAGCATTGCATGGGATAACCTAAGGAAATGCATAAGAAAAGGGTGAGATATAAAGCCTAGTAAGGTATTAAACTATGAAAAACATGAAGAATATAGTATATGTTAGTCAATAGGTATATCAAGGGAGTATAAGAGAAATATGAACATAAAGGCATGATATAACATGGTTATCATAACATGGAAATGCGACAACTACATTTAACATGATATTAGCATGATATAAGGATCAATGCACATGGAGAATCAGTAAAACTTCATTGAACTTGAATTAGCATGAGTAAACCCTCATTGCACATGACGTATCATTATATTAATCTTTACCCAATGCATTGGATCACTATCAGGGTGCACCCTTCTTAATCATTTCATTTAATGCATAAGTGTTCCACATGGATCATATAACATGGATTCATTAAACATAAGAATTTATTCCAAGATAAAAGAATGTGTAATTCATAAATGAAACTCTATAATCAATAATTAAATTTTCATAAAGGTGAATACCATTGATAGGGAAGTGGGCATGGTATTCACTAAAGAATGACTTTGGCTTGGAAAATCATGGTGCAATTTCGGCAGCATAACAACATGTCATAAGAATTCATAAAAATGGTTGATGAGAGAGAAAGGGGTGTCTCATCATATTTACATGAAATAGACAGTAAGGGGGTCATATATATATATATCCCAACATATTTAATAGAATTTAGATTCAAAATACAAAAGAATTTATTAAATGTAAATGAGGAGAGAGACATTCCTTACAAAATTTTGGCATGGTAACAGGTGTACATGGGAGGAATTAATTATATATAAATAAGTCTATCATCATTAAAAAAATGAGGGAATTATTGGAGAGGTGATAAATCATACCCCAACATTTTTAATTGAAAAAATAGTATAACAACATAATGAAATTTTGACAAAAATGAGAAAGGAAGAAATCCCTTACATAGAAGTGTGATCCCAAAGGCTTGGGAGAGGCTTGAGAGAGGCTTATTGGAAGCTTGGGGAGACTTGGGAGGATTCTAGAGAGATTATGGAAGAGGTTTTTTGAGATAAAAAGACATTTATTGAAGAGGAAGTGAGAGATTGGGTGGGTTTATATAGGAAAAGAGAGCAAATTCTTTATTATTTAGGTTTTGGACACTACATATTAAACTAATCAAAACCACAAACCAACTCATGATTTTTGCCCATGTATTTTACCATAGGGGATTAGAAAACATTATTTTATAAGTAAAATTTCCGAACTTATTAAAATATTAGGCTTGATTATGTTGAGGTGAGTCACATTCTCAAAGAAATCAATTTAAAAAGTTAAAATGTTTTGTAAGTCTTGGAGGGTCCACTAAGGCACCATAAAATTAATCAAACAAATATAAAATAACATTATTTTAAATAGAAAACATATATTGGACAAAAATAATATTTATAGTAATTTATTACATCACTATAGGGTCATTATGATGTCATAAAACACAATATATATTTAAAAGATATTTAATTTTTACCCAAAAATTCGACTATTTTAGAAAATTATGAAAAATTCACTATTGGATAATTTTAACATCCCGATTCCAAAAATAATATTTATTTTACCTAAATAATTTTCTAAAAATCTGATTTTTTACATTTAAAATAAAAACCGATATTTATAAAAAATTAATGGGTTTTTTTCAAAAACAGCTTTCAAACCTTAGTAAAAATTACAATTGTATTCATAAAAAAGAAACGATCATTTATATTTAAAAGTAATTTAGTAATAATATTTTATTAAAATATTATTTAATTAAAAAATCTTATAATTCATCAAAATATATTTCTTAATTGAATATTAACCAAAAATACTATTTGTTATTTAAAACCCATTTAATAATAAAATTAATGTATATTCTTTATTCTATACAAAAAAAATGTACATAATCATTGTTCTAGGGTCTTGTTACATAAACCCTTATAACACCTACATATTACCTAAGGGTAAGGTGTGCGATGGTGACCGACTCTTGGGGTGGCTCAGATAACATCTCTCTGGTGGTAATCTCTACCAACTTTCACTTCTCTTATAGAAAGTTATGTTTAAGCTTAATGTATTGAAGCTAGGATTGGGATTGATCAAGAACGAAGCCCTGTGATGCCACCTCCTTTCTGAGCTCTGAAAAATGGGCTTAGTATGGAGAAATTATACTAGATGAGTCCATCTCTTCCTTTGTCTGAGTAAATTGGATTTGTTAAAGCCCTATATTAATACTAATCTTTTGATCAATATTCAATGGATATATTAGTAATGGTAACAATTCATAATGTTATTTTGAAATCCAAAAACATAAAATCAAATAAGTTAATATTTTATATAAACATTTTAATAATAGGGAATTTAATTATATTAGGATAAGTTTTCATTAATAAAAGTTTGGGTCGTTACACAAGTAGTCCCCAAACTTTCAATATAGATCTAGAACACAATAGCAAAAAAGGACACCCTTCTGGTAGAATTTTCTATAATATTACAATACACCCTAGTTCTAGAGAAACCACACTAATACTTACACTATTTATAAATGATGAAAAAACCCAAAACCCTCAATGAAGAACATGATATGAAAGCTTATGTAATATCAATACAATCAACAATATACCCTCAAACTAACGATTCAAAGCTAAAGTAGATAAAGTGGTAGTTTATATCGACCATTTCAACATTGAAGAACTTGGTAAATCATTGGGAATATAATAACTACTCCTAATAAATTCCTATAACTAATGTTAATGTGAGATATATATGTTTGATACTTGTAATTGAGGTGAAAATAAATTATGAACCAACATTTTTAGGTGAAGCTAGAAATGGAATACATGAGGAAGAATCATTCCTTGAGAAGAAAACCCATGAGTAGGATCCTATTGAAATTAAAATATTAAACATGGAAAAGGAAAATTACAAAATGGAAGATATAAATAAACAATAACCACCCTTTCCATTAAGAATGAACCCACCCAAGAAGACCAATGAAGAGACCCTACGAAGAGAAATGTTGGAACCATTTAGGAAAGTGGAAGTCAACATCCCTTTGTTGGATGTCATCCAAAAAATACAATGGTAGAAAAAATTTCTAATGGAGATGTGTATGAGGAAAACAAAATTTAAAAGAGATTAAAATGCGAGTTTTGTATAAATATTTCTTCTTTAATAACCCCATAACTTCCTATGAAATGTCAAGGCCTAGAAACTTTTATTATTCACGCAATATATAATTGAACAACTTTATTATCATATTGTGATTTTGGAGCATAATTTAATGTTATGACATACTATATCTAATATTACTTATTGATATGATAACTCATTCTAACCCAACTAGTTATAAAATAAGCTAACTGAACCACTTCTAACACTATAGTATTATTTTATTATATACTAGTAAAAGGGAGATGAATCTTATATCAAACTAATATTTACATCTTAAATAAGGAGGAAGAAATAGGTAAAACCAATTTCCCAATAATTTTAGGTAATTAATTCCTTAAAAATACTATAACCATAATAAATTTTTATTAGGGAACACTTTTAATAGAGTTTAGATTAGAATCTATTAATTTTACTATTTTAGATTCAATAAAATATACACATGATTATAATTTTTATACCATATTATTCCAAAATTCTATATTTTCTTGATAAATAAATTAAAATGTTTGTAAAAATAATCAAATCAGTATAATACCTAGAATCAACTAGTATTTATAACATTTTCTTTGAGAATGATTTATATCTATAAATAGATTTTGTGCAATGCCTAATTCATAGAGATAAACAATAAATATTTTGACAGTCTTCTAAAATATTTTAATGAAACTTATAATCTTCATATAGGTTATAGGAATGGTAAACACTAAGTTAAAAAAATATTTAGAACACCCTCCTGAATTGTAAATGAACTTTTTTCCATCTAATATTAAATATGATTTTTTGAAATAAAATAAAAAACTATTTGTGATTATCATAAGTAATTTTCTTACAAATCTATAGAATGAACTAATATTAATTTTGATATAAAAAATTAATTACATTATATTTCCATTGTGAGATATCTGATGGATTAATACCACATTTATTTTGCACCATATTCTCATAGAAAATGAGTAAACACCTATTAAAAAACCCCAAATAAGGATCAATATAACATTAATGGGAGTTTTCTAAAATTAAATTGAATGATTTTTACGATTTGGTATCATTAAATCCATCTCAAAGTCCCAATGGGTGAGTCTCAGTAATATTGTACCTAAAAATTCTATAATCACCATTTTACAAAATGTGAATGATCAGCTAGTTTCTAATAGTATTCAAAACCATTGTATGTTATATATTTAATATATAAAATTAAACTATTTGACTTGAAACTATTATTTTCCCATCTATTTAATAGACCAAATAATTTAGAGACTAATTGTGAAATTAAATAATTATGTTATTGATGGTTTTCTAGTTATTTTCAAGTTCCATTAGCTTTAGAAGCTAAAGATAAAACAACATTCACTGGTTCCTTTGGTATATTTTCATATCAAAGTATTCATTTTTTGGCAATTTTATTACCTATTTTCTTTTCAATGATGAATTTTAAGAATATTTTCAAACACGATTGAAAAATTATTATAAATATTTCTTTATTATGGGATCTATTTTGAAATCATTCATGAAAATATAGAATTGTTTTAACAAAATTCATTAAAAATCAATTTTTAAATGTAATTTAGTAGTGGATATAAATGATATCCTAATACACATAATTTATAATGAAGAAATTGATGACAGAAATTCCATGTTTGAAATCATTTCTATACTAACATATACAAACATTGTGAAGAAAATAAGGTTATTTATAAGACATGTTAGATTTAATATAAGATTTTTCAAATACTTTACCAAAATTAATTTTCCTTTGACCAAATTACTCAAGAAAGGCACTAAATTTCTATTTGACGAAACATGTATTATAATCATTAATGAACTCAAATAGGGTATGAACAATGCTCTTGTGATCAGTCCATCATTTTGTGATCTTCCATTTAAATTTTTATGTAATTTATCTAACCAAGATGAAGAATAATTTTTGTCCTATAAGTTCAATAGAAATTTACATGTGATAAACTATTATTCACAAAACCAAGACCCAACACAAATTAACTATACAAAAATATAGAAAGATTTCGTGGAAATTGTTGTTTCATTTGAAAAGCTTCATCTATTTTTTTATTTAAGTAAAGTAAAAAAATTTCCTCATCATGCAACCTTCATATATTTAATAAACAAATATGATGTAAATTAAATATTTGTTATATAGATAAAAATTATATAAGAATTTAACATTATTATAAAAAATAATATGGGATATGAAAACCTATTTATAGAACACAAGATAAAATTGAAACACACTACAAATGAAGAAACCCCAATATAAATAAAACTGAATGAATTTCTCTATAGAGAGTAACTTTAAGAACCCACAAATGTTCCCTAGTATTCATACATGGTGAACATTTTTATCACTAAAAAGGTACAATTTTTTGTTATAGGAGTAAAAAAAATTAAGCAGGAATATGGGTCCAAATAATAAGTTTTAGAGGATCCTTATCCATATAACAATATATATCAAGTGAATAAGAGATTCAAACCTAAGGAATTGGTAAATTCTATACTGACATTGTTACCCCTACATGTGAAGGCCATATGGAACATTAAATAAATATAGGAAAGGTATTGGAAGATAGTTTTTTTAAAAATTTATAAACTTGTTTATTTTTTGAAAAACATGTTAAAATATTCAATATACCGTAATAATATCTAAAATACCTAAAATTCTACATCAAACATTGATTTTATATGGGAAATTTTATGTATAAGGATTTTATTTCAAGGTTATATTTATAATTTATTATGGATATTCCTATATAATTTTAGTAGTAGATAATGATTCTAATTATATTGAAGAATATGTACCCAAATTGATGATGTCAATATTGTTATTTAGTTTCTATGATCAGATATATATTGTACATTTATAGTTCCTTGAGTAATAATCATTGATCAAGGATTTGTTTTGTAATAAGATCATGGAAGTCCTCAAGAAGAGATATTGACTACACCATTTGATCAATGCTACCTTACATCCATAAAAAATGGGAATGAAAAGGTATCAAATAGAGAGATCAAGAGGATTCATGAAAGAACAGTGAAACCCAATTGAAAATACTGGATCGATAATATAAATGATGAACTATTATCATACAAAACTGCCTTAAAATATACCTATGTATTTCCCTATACAAAATAATTTATTGTACATTATGTTCCATTCTCATTGAGCTAAAAAAACCCTACATTATTATTATGAATGTTATCCTAGAATTTAGTAAGGCTGGTGAAAAAAGAAAGATTCAAATTATGGAACTAGAGGAGATGAGAAGGGTAACATATGAGAACACTAGTTTTATAAGGTTAAATCTTGATCATTCCATGAATGATTCATTTAGAAAATGGACATTCAAATAGGATAAAAGGTTCTATTTTCTTCCTCTAAGATGAAACTCTTTCTAGGTATGAATTTTTGAAAATGGATTGGCCCATTTATAGTAACTAATACATTTCTATTTAGTAAAATCGATGTTAGAGGAATTTATTTCTATCATCCATTTAATGTGAATGAAAAAAAATTCATGAATATTTTTGGAAGGAGATAATGGGGAATTCCAAAACTCCTCTATACTACTTATGAATATGAAATCCTAGGTTTTCTAATTTATGAAAACAAGTACAAATACTCATTAGTTTTTTTCTTTGAAAAAATATCATACTATAATTAATTAGATTTTATTTATGAGATAATTTTGGGGAAAAGTAAAATAAATTAGGATATATATATATATGTTAAATATGGTTTGAATTTAAAGCATTTTTTTATTTTTTTTATTTTTATTATGTTTCTATCTTTGTAAATTGAGTATCAATCTATCTTACCAAGTGAAAAATGGAATTCTAGTTATGAGGAATTCACTGATTTTTAAATTGCTGAATTTAAATGATTTCCATGTGTGTTTGGAAACTAATTTTATATATTATAACTTTATTTTTTAATCTAAAAATGACTAACTAAGCCATAAAATGACCATATAAATTATTTAAATCCCTTAGACTAGTGATATTTTATTATCACTATTGCATATTTATCCATTTAATCAGTTTCATGAGAGTTTCAAGTCATATAGAGAAACTAGAAATTTACATGATTCTATTAAATTTCATATGATTCAAGTGTGATACATTCATAATAGAGGCTACTATTCAATTGAAAATATATTTATATAATTAAACTATATTTTGGTAGATGTTATCATTTTAACATTTATATTCTTTATGGACCATGGAGTGCCTATTTGGATAGATGATTTATAATAATTAATTATCCCTTAATACCTATCTATTTTGGGCATTATTTACTATATTTTCAATAAGTATGGAGAATAGGGTGTTGTTATGGGATTTTTAGGGGAAATATACCATTTTGGGTTGAATAAGTGAATGATTTTGTGGGTAAATTGGTTCACAAGCCATAATTCATCATTTTTAAATACATTTCCCCCTTTTCTCGAAAAAATAAAATAAAAATGTATATAATCTTACCAACCCTTGAATCCTATAAATTTTATTGGAAACCCTCTTGAGTATCACACTATATTATTCTAGTAGAGAACATAGGGCCTAAGAAATCCTATAGTGTATCACATGAACTCTAGGAATCATAAATAAATTTTTATTTGTAACTAGAGTAAAGTGGAATAATTCTTATGTGAGGTTGGTTATACAGTGATATGGGAAAGAAATAAATGTTGATACAATTTTTCAAATAAAATTTTCATTAAGTTACATTAATTGAGGAGAAATTATAATTGAAATCATTTATGGATTATCATTTTTCATCATCAATGGTTTTTTTGTTTATAATCATGTAGGATAATGATTGTTTAAGGTTAAGTTTATTACATTTCCTATGAGTAAAACAGTATAAGTTTGGGGGAGTGATTAGAGCCAAAATTTTCTTAATTTTGATAAAATTATCAAAGATAATTAGCTCCACAATTTATATAAAACCTAGGAAATCATCACATTTTTTGATACTTTAGTAAATATGGTATTAAATTTTTATTTGGATTAAATCACATTTTTTTATTTTTTATTCATTTTGGAATAAATTGGAAATCCATACAATGATATTTTTAATTTTATAATTAAATTATTTTAAAGGATTTTAATTTCTATTTTAATTTTTTCATTTATTTTTTTCTAATTTTGAATACAACATAGTTGAGTTGTAATAGGTTTATTGTATGAAAATGAAAAAGGGGTGTAGTGTGTATGATTTTCCTATTGTTCATGAAAAACTCTCTTAGGTATAATGAATATGTTTTATGTAGTATCCCATATGAATTTAGATCTTTCTTTTTTTCAAGATCTTATGACTTTACCTATACAAAGTGTATGCCTTCTTGAAGGATGCATATAACATTCACCCAAAGTCAAAATTTGTAGCTAGTCAATATGAGATACAAAACTAATAAATCTCATTATATATTTAATTTATGACTTCAATATTATCTCAAAAGACTTTTTCTCACAAATGTATTTGGGTATATAGTCACTTAATGATTTAATCTATCCAACACATCATACGACATTTCTAGTGCCTATATATCACTTTTTTTCTTTTCTTTTTTTAGACCCTACCACATATATCTTTTTGAGGCTATGTATGACATTGTCCCCATATATAACAATTTACTTTTAATTTTTTAAAAACTAAGGATTAAAATATAAAATTATATATTTATCCCAATCACGACCAAAAATCCAAATCTTATTTACACTATTCATACACATCATGAAGAAGTATCAAAAAATTCCACATGGTTTCCATCTAACTAAAGAAGAAGTCGATGATTTTGGTAAGGAATATTTTTAATTCTATAAGATTAAATAGATACCCAAATAATAGAATCTTAACACCCAACCAATGAACATGGTATAAATAATAGAAATAAGAGTCAGATTCTGAGATGTAAGAGGCTTTGGAAGGCATTGGAATCGATGAGTGTTGAAGAGAAGGACCATGCTACTCACATGAGAGATGTTGAATCCCAAAAATGACTATAATAATTCCAATAATTATATAATGAGGATTATTTTTCATTGAAGTTTACGGGCTTATTGGTTGATTGAGAAACTAATACTACTTGATTTTTCATTCTTTCCATTTATATAATTTTTGCAGTGATGCCATAATATACCCTTAGTTATCAGGACAAGGATGATCACAAATCCCCTAAATATATAATTTTTCTCTTCATTACTAATATGTTCAAATGGATTTTTATATAATTTCATTATTTCCTTATATAATAATATGTTTTCATTATTATTCACATTTAAATTCATTTTACCCTCTTCACTAGTTGACACATACAAGTCACTTGGAAATTATTTGATAATAAAAAATGTTATGGTCATTATTTGATTCTATATTTATTAGAGATATCTAATCACTTTTCTAGGAATAGATAGGGAGTACATTAGTTATTTTACTTCTAAATTCATGATAAAACTACCAGGTGGGAGTGATCTATTGATATCTCTTATGATGATAGAGAGGAGAGTTGAAAATTAATAACGATTTAACAGTGAGATGATGGTATTATCTAAGGATAAAAATCACATTTTATTAAAAAACTATAAATAGTTTCAATTTCATTCTCAAAAATTTCTGATCATTATTTTCAACACACACTGAACCCACACAAGAAAATAAATAGACACCAAACCACCCTCCTATTTGAAGAAAATCAAAGTCCCGCATTCTATATGTTTTTGTGGTTTCAAATTTTTTTTTAAGGAGATAACCATGAAAGAATATCCATCATTATCCCTAGCCAAGAATAGGTTAATGTTCCATTGATTAGATTCATATTAGAGGGCCTTTCAAGAGTTGAAAAGGAGATTGAGGACTATTCTGATCCCAACCTGACATGACCCTGGTAAGAAGTATATATTATTTTATGATCCATCAAGAGTTAAATGTAGGGCATTCATGATACTAAAGAGTCATGTGATCTCTTATTGGTCTAGGAAGTATAGGCCACATGAACATAATTACCCAACCTGTGATATTGTTTTTTTAGTTGTCCTAAAATCTATAATATATTAGAGGAACTATCATTTTCAGTGATATATTTTTGGTATATATTAAAAAAAAATATGTTGAGTTAAATTTTCTTCTAGAGAGACTATATTATCTAGAAATGAGGTTGTATTAATCATCTAAAGTCATTTATTTTTTTGTAGGACCATACACTAGGAAATGTGAATATAAATTATGATGCACTGAACAAGAAGAATCAAGTATATATGGTACATGAGTCTGGAATAAAATGGAATATGATGGATCCACTTTCCATATTAAATCATGATGTTTAAAAGTATCATTTTTAAGTAACCCTGATGTACTTTTATATCACCTGTTCAATCCTAATTAGGGTGAAAAGGAGTAAATTGTTAGATTTGAATATTCTGGTGGAAAGAGATAGTTTATATGGGGGGATCCTCCCTTTTACTATTATATCAATTCTTGTGAGATTATTTATGTTTTTGGTCTCATTTTAGTCCATTAGATCATGTTTGAAGGGATTGAGAGGGGATAACACGCCATGATATGGGCCATACATTTGGGTTCTATCATGATGTACCACGATAAACACATGTTGTATTTCTTTGTTAAGATAAATAGTGAAAAGTCAGGTTTTATCCCTTAGATATCCACCCATCTGTACATGAACGATAAGCCCCAGCATCCCACTAGTCTAATTCAGTCATTACCCATTCCTGAGTGGGAATAAGATAGTGTGACTATGTAATTCATGATGGTATTTCTGAGGATTCCCCAAGGCAATGATTCACTAAGGGTTATTATAGACCTATTTTCTAAGGTTTCAATTTTTTTTATGATCCATGAGATGTTCTAAGTTGACAAGATAGGTAAGATGTATGTATGAGGAATAATATATCTAAATGGAGTACCTCAATGTATTATATTTGATCAAGATGACTGCTTTATATTTTTATTCTCATGATAGTTATAAAATGTTCTTCATACATAGGTACATCTAAGCACTATTTACTATTCATAAACAGATAGGAATATTGAGAATACAATTTAGATATTATAGTACATTATACAGTCATGTTTCATGGAATTTTGAGTTTTGTGGGAGTACCATTTGGAACTTGTGTAATTTTTATACAATAATAGATATGAAGTATCAATTTAGATATCAAATTTTGAGGATTTATACTATTGTTCATGTTGACCATCTTTATGTTTTGTGGAAGTGAAAAATTCCATTATTATAGGAACAAGTCTTGTGTATCAGACTTAAAACCACATTCATCTGATCAAGAATTGAATTCAAACCATTCATAGATGATATAGATCATATTTGGACTATAAAATCCATCCCCTGTAGTTTGAGGTGTGAGACCTAATATCATTAATAGTGTGTCCTAGGTTAGGACATCATTTTATTCATGTGAAATGGATTGTATTACCCAAATATGTTGGTATATTTGATATTATATAGGTAATCGGTATAGTATTATACTAGTTGGATATTCCAAAGTGTTTCAGTTCCTTGAATGATATATTTATTATATCAAATTTTCACTAATATTATCCCAAACCTTCACATCTTATCAATACTATCAATTTTGAGGTTGAGGCCAATGTATCATTTATGGATTTTTTAGTTCATATTGTGAACTAGTGTAAAAAGTCTCTACATGAGATGATGATTACTCTATTATAGTGTAGAGGAAGTATATATGAATCTATTAGAATATTTTCGAATAAGAGTTAGATATACTAGATCAATATCTATAGGTTTTCACTGAGGATGCATATTGAAATTTCTGAACACATCTCATATAAGATAAGATATGTAGTATGGGGATGTAACATCTTATACCAATCTTGGTATAAAAGTGTTTTATTATTTTCATAAAAAAATAAAAACGATTTTAATTTTAATGAAATCAATGTATTTTAGTATTTTTGGGCCTGCAATATATGGTTGGATGTTCATGAATGGTAATGGAGATAAAACCTTGGGTAAAACACATATATTTAAACACCATTGAGGTGTTAGTGTTGTTAAATTTTTCTATGGATCACATATCTATAATTATCCTTTGTATGGAGATGGTTTTCAAAAATTAATTACATTCTATTAGGTTTGATGGAGGTCTATGGGATCTAAAATCATTTAAAATGATTTGAGATGAATTTATAGGGTTCAGTGAGGCACATAATTTTTTTGAATTAATTAGAAAAATACCATACATAATCATAACCATACTTAAATATATGGTCCTAAGTGTTAAAAATAGTGATTCAGGATTGACCTTAGTCTGAACATATGAATTCAAACACTCTAGTGGTGTTGGGGGTTTCAACATAGGCTGGGGAATGAGTCTTGAAATTTGTTCTAATATGAGGGGTTTAATTTTTATTAAAATATATTCCATGAAATATTATTAATTGTTATGTAGTTTGGTAGTGTTTTTTGAAATTATTTTAGAAATATTTTATAATTTTCATAAAATTATAAAATAATTTTTCTATTTTTATTATAATTAGCAGATTTCTGGGAAAAAATTTATTTGTACCAAACCTTACGTATTAGAAGGTAGAAATATTTATATTAAACATGGGAATAAATATATTATACATAGGAAATACAATGTATGAAAAATATATGTTGTAATGGGAGAGTAATAAAAAAATAGATAAGTATTGGATGCATAAGGTTTTTTAATGGTATGCATATTGAATTTAAGATTATGGAATTTCATTTACATGTAAAAAAACTACACATCTCAGTGGTGGTTAAAATTTATACTACATATGGATTTTCCATCTATAGGAAAACCCATATGTATGGAAAATAAATTATGTTGGGGAAAAATATATTATGTATGGTTTTTTATGTTACTTCATAATCCTTATTGTTGAAGGAACAATATTATGTATGAGTAATAAAATGTTACATAGATAAAAATATATTACACGTAGGTTTTTGCAATGTCAAGAACCTTATGCCAGGAAGGAACATTTATGTATGAATAAAATAACATATGTATTGGATACTTCACTAAGGAAAATATTTTATTCATGGGAAATATGTTACATATTAAATTAAATGTGTTACATATAAAAATTTTCAGTTATGGGAATAATGGTATGTGATACATAATTGTTTTTTATATTTTGAATGAAATATAAGGGTAATATGTAATATTTTCTCCAGTGTCTGTCAAAATTTGATATTTTGATTTCTTTTTTGAATTTTCAAATAAAATTATAATATTATTATTTAATATATAAATTCTACTATAAAATGTATTTCATGGTTTTCATGACTAGTATATATTTTTGAGCCTTATCTTCTTCATATCTTAATTTTCTTGGTATATATTCATCAATACTTATTTGATGTTTATATGTTCTGATATAGGGAGTAATCATGGGAAATGATAGATATCCTAAGGTGGTTATCATTGGTTCTTCTTTCCATTTTCATTGTTTCCAGAAATCGTTACTTAAAATTGGTTTTTTGTTTAATTTTATTGAATATTACAATTAAAGCTAAATTGGTTGATGTTTCGTGGATAGTGGAGTCCTTCATAATCTAGTTAGGTGTCTCTTAATTATCTAAAAATTAATACATACATTATGTGATGTGTTATAAATAAGTGTGGGTAAGGTCATGGGTGTGTTTCTTAGAATGGAACTACATTGGGTTTCTATTTTTCATATTAGATACCCCTAGGTAACCCATTATGATAAAAGTCATATATGATCTAGTATATAATGCTCACCTAATTTTGGGGATTCAATTAATAATGGGCTTATTGTTGTATGTGTAAATTTGTTTTCATTAAGTTTTGATAATTTATGTGGTTCCTTGTAAATGTATTATGTGTATCATGTGTCACTATGGGTGATGTTGATCACCAAGAATTGGGTGATGAGGTTCATTGGTGATATGTATATTATATTGAAAATTTCAATGAGTTGTGATAGATATTCTATGAGCAGTGGTGGTAGGACGTTTTTATGCCTCTCACTATAGTGTTTAAGCCCATTGGGTTCGTGTGAACATAGGGTAGGGACCATGATGTGGTTTAGTCCACTCATTTTGGGTAATGACTACCTAGAATAAGTAATATAGGTTGATGGTGTTTAATATTTGTATAGAGGAGTTTCTCACTGCAGTTGGGAACTTTTTGTGGAATTCTAGACCACTAGAATTGAGCTTGAGGCTCTCTATATATGTTGGGGACGATGAGATGCTATTATGTAAGGATGGGAGTTATTGTGACTTGGGTTTTTTGGGCTATCGAGCTGAAATTTATAATGGATATGGATGTCCTTATCACTTATGGTATAACTTGGGGATGTATTTTTAAGGAATCATGATATCCATGGGATGGTGATTCCATGTGACATATAATTGGTTGTAATGTTATTGGAAGTTATTATATGACCAACTATGGGTGTATCATTCTGCTCTAGTATAGAAAAGACTATGTAAAGGCTCAGTCGGGGAAGGTTAAGCACTAGTGGAGTGAGTTTCGTAATGTATTTGGTAGTTTTATATTGCTTTTGGAATACATTGGAATACATAGGGATGTTATATAGGGACACAATTGGAGGTGGCCAATTTATTACATAATTACACCCTTCACAGGGCCTCAAAGATGTATGGAAACATTATTTCTGATGGTAAAGGTATGATAATGGATTCAACAACTATACTTTTTTGTATGGAAGGATAAATTGTGAATGATGTAGATAAAATAATTTATAGATGATCCATTATGTTCCTTTGTGTCATGATGGATTTTTCATTTTGATCAACTTTTTATTTGTAATTATTTTTTTGCCTAAGGGAAGTTAGTTGGATAATATATGACTCACATCGCATTTTAAATGATTACTTAGTTGATTGAGTGTATATTTTTTCATCATATTTAATGTTTCTTATATTATGTGTTATTGATATTGTTATTATTTATATTTATAGGGTATAATATCCCCACTATCACCCAATAAACCCTTAGTTATATTCAAAATATTTTGGTATATGAGGAGCTGCACCTAATGTCAAGCACTTCTTTGAGATGGTTATTATGGAGTGAGTGAGGTTGAGGTGTTATAAAGTTTCATTAGAGATGGATGGTACAAATATTTACCCAATAGGTATTCAATAATTATTTGGGATATAGTTGAATTAATGTAATGGAATGTGTGGTAACTTTAGATGGATTTTATATTATGTGTTTGTATATCACTTGTATGTACTAAAGTTCATGTGACCAAGGGGAAGTGGGATTATTGTTTTAGTTTTTCTGGTTATAATTGTGTTATTTATTTTAGATTAATGTGTATTTGAATATATTAAAATACGGTTTAAACTATTTTCCTTGACATTAAAGAAGTGGTACTCAAATATCATCATAGGAATGTGAGGATCACATGACATGCATATGATTTTTAATGATTTATTGTTTATCTATGGTTATAAATGAGTAAAATGAGGGTTTAGTTGTTTATATTTTTGAGAATATGTTAAACAATATTTTACTAGAATACCATTGGTGTAACTATACTAATTTAACCTTTTAATTGTATGTGATTTCCACATTGGTTCTATAAACAAAAGGGGATTCATTTTTTAATGTGTTAGAAACAACCTGTATGGTGTTTTCACGTATAGATTCTTAGTGGAAATCTATTCAGTCATCCTGGGTTATTGATTCATGGTTTGAAAATGTAAGTAAATCATTAATGTATTTGATGTGTGTGTTACTAGACCTTAACATAGGCAGGATGGTCCATGAGGTTGAATATTATGTGACATGGGTGTGGTAGGAGAGTGTTAAAGCTACTAGGCCCTACTGTAAGTTAATAATTCCATTAAATATGATATTATAACTATTATATCTATATTGTTCATGGTATTTAGTTTCCAATGAGATAAAACTTAAAAAAACTCCATCAAAGCATCAGGAGGGTAGTGATAGAGTATCTATAATGACCCTGGTTTTTCTTACATAACTATTGCATAATTTTTAAGATAAACAACATAATAGAGATACAAATCTAGGATCAAAAGGTTTAGTTTCTTGTTGCCATTAGGCTCATACATAACATGTAAATAATAAAATATATAAATTTATTTAAATCATTCTTTCTTTATCCTTCTAAATTCTTGTGTTCTCCTTAGTGCAAGTACTCACATGATGATATACATCAAGGAATGATGTGAGCTAAAATCCCATTAAGAGGATGAATAAGAGACATGAATCAATGTAACATGGGTGATAATAATCATAATTATCATGTCATAATCATAATATCATCATCATAATCATGATATAGATATTATATAATGGAATGGAATGTGGAAATTCATAAAAATAAGAAATCATGTCCTATTGGTCATATACCACATATAGTTGTGAACAAAGCTAGCATCAAGTTCCCACATAACATATGTGTATAATCATAAAATCATCATTGTAAAAAATATATACCATCATGTTGCAAAAATTACACACTATATAATGAGATAAATCAAATTACCCATGAATTAGAGGGATATATAATTCCAGGCCAACCCGACACATCATAATATTTACCTAATCATGTATTCCACATAAAACTTATTAAAATTATTTTCATGAAATAATCCATGGAAATGAATGGGTATTATAAGTATTTGAAATAGATTAAATTAATTAATAAAATTTAGGTCTCTTGAATGAAAAATGGATATCATAATTTAGAGTAAAAGATCATTTTTCTTTGGATAAGAAACAACACATGAGGGTTTGATGATTTTTTAGGAAATAAAATTCTTTTTAGAAATTCTTTTGAATTTTTCTTAAAAATAAAGTTTGAAACATGTATATACCCAAAATAAAAGGTATGAATAATCAAATTATATTTAAATAACATTAAATGAATATACATACTGAATTTTTTGTAAAATAGGGAAAATACAAAGAAAGGGAGTTGGGTTTGAGAATCACCTTACCTTAATTCTTGCTTTATTTCACCGCTTTTGCATCTCCTGAATAATAAAAATAGATTTATTTAAATATTGATATATAATTTAATTATTTTAATTTTTACCAATATTTATTTATACTAATAATTTGATTATATTTCTTAATTTCCTTGGTTATAAGGTAGTCATTTTGATATCATGTTTTACTTAAAAAATTCATGTTTTCCTTCTATTTCAACATTTTTCTCAATTTAGTTTTTACATTAGTATAATTTATTCTATAAGATTAAAATAAATATAATTATATGTTTATATATTATATATAATTCACAATATCAATCCATGATTATGGTTATAAGTGTTGAAATGGAAATTTATCTATAGGTAGCTAACCGACATTTGACGATACATTATTGGGAGAGCATGAAAGGGAAGTTTAAAATTTATATATATAGTAAATATGATACATACAAAAGGTTAAAATAATTAATATGATGTTAAATTACTGCCTAATTAATCTTATAATGTTTCTTTAAAGGTTTTGAGAAAATTAAAACAAAGAAGAAGAGGTAGAAGAAAAAGTGAAGAGTTGATCAATACTTACTTAATCCTATATGTAGCTTTTCTTATACGATACTAAAAAACCTTAATTATTAGAGTTGAATTACTATTAAAATTTGATAAGTATTATAATTGTATTTATAGGAAGTATTTTGGTAGAGTTTAATCTTTTTAAATATTAGTATGATTGCTTTTCCAATGGGTGAGAGTAGGGTTATTTATACTTGAGGATATGGTAATTATAGAATAAAATATTATGAAAAATAATATATCAAAGTAAAAACTTCTAATAGAAAATTTTTTAAACTAAAAAACCATATATAAATATAATATATTTGTTTCTAAGTCATGAAAACTCTTTAAAATTATAATTCATGTGTTTATGAAAAAGGAATGAGGAAACAAAGAAAGATTATTGTTTTATGGGATACCTTTTGACTTTAGGTTTTGGAAAATGTTTTTTAGGTTTGGAATTTTATTTTAATGAATAATTTATGAAATTAAATATATCATTACCTAAACTCAAGTTATAGAACATATTATGTCATTATCACATCATGAATGATGTCATTTAAGACACACCAGTTATGTGAAAAACTGTATTTTTACTATTCACATAAAACATGAAGTATTTCAGAAAACTACCAAAAAATAACCCATTAAAAATTTCAATATGATGATTTCAAAAATATTACTAATTTAATAAAAATAAAGAACAAAAATTTGTATTTTTAATTTTTAATTTAAATATTATGACTTTTATAGAATACTTTAAAATAGAGTTTATTAAAAATGGACTTATATGTTCTTTGAGATTCTTAATCATGATATTTATTTTATTCGTAATTATAATAGTTATATTACCTCACAATAATCATGATAAATATTTTTTATATAAAAATACATTATTTTGAGTAATAATTATTATTCTAATGATCATGTTACTATTTTCAACTGTCAGGTCACTATTCCCAATGGTTAGGTTAATATTTCAATGGTCAAATTACTATTCCAAAAGTCACATTACCTCATATATATACCACTTAATTATTTCAATAAATATTCACTATAATTTCTCCCATGGTGATATATTTTCATTTTCTAAAATATTGATTGGTTTTATAATATTTTGATTCATTTCTATAGTCTTCACCATGGGGGTGATGATCTAAAATGATCGGGAAAATCCATATTTTTACGTTTTATATTTTGTATCCAATTATAATGATTACCATTTTAATTAGTTTCAAATATAACTAATGTAATTATATTTACTAATCAAATAATATTTTTGTCACGACCCGTCCCAGTGGGGCCCACGCCGTGACTCCCCAAGCCCGCCTCCAATAGGCCAGGGGATGGTGACTAGCACCGAGTAGGCATATTATTAACCATGGGAGGCATTGCCTAAGTACCTGTACACATGCACAAATCTCCAAGCCCACAAATGCTGAAATGTAAAAACAATAAGGAACAAAATGCATGCATACAACTAAACCCAACCAACAGAGTACGACGGAAGGTAAAGTACTGAAAGTAAACTGGGCCAGAATACAAGCCCACCAAAACAAAAGTCCAAAAACTAAAAAGTCCAACCTGTAAACACAAAAGGTACTGGGACTGCCACTCATAGCCGTAGGAATGCCTCAGCCTATAGGGAATAAATCTTGGTCCTATCCTGGTCCACCCTGGACTATGTCAAAAGGCTGCTCGTCTGCACAAGAATGACACGTGCAGTCAAAGCCTGTGTAGGGGTGAGTATAACAATACTCAGTAAAGGACCCCAAAAACCACAAATCAGTACACAAAGTAAAGTTACAGTCATCTATGCATAGTATATGTCTACAGAACATATAGCACAAACCAGATATACTCAAAACTCAGACCCGTAGTCTAGAGACAAGTCACAAAACCGCATACCCCCAGCTAGGGGTTCCGTTCGAAGATTCCATGAAGCACTCGTTCTGGGAGAATACACTCCACGAGTATTATAGCTCTGATGATGTCCGTACGAGAATTATTGTTCATCGGGAACTGTCACAAGAGGTAGTTACACTCATTACAGGAGACACACTCCTAAGTGGAAAGATTCTGATAGATAGATGCAATCATTATGGGAGACACACTCCTGAGTGGGAAATATCACGATACACGGATGAGGATAACTGCCAGGGCCATGGAGGATACCGTGACTCATCCAGAATTCAGTTACTAGGTACAGGATCGACACCCGATGGAGTTGGTTACGTCGATTCCGGACTCTACCTAGGGTCAATAATGGATAGAGGATCTCGATCTGGGCCACTCAGATGGATGCCTGACTCTATCATAGAAAGTCCTGCTGAAGGGACCATACTCCTATGTGATGAAACAATGTCTGACCTTCAGGGGAACGAGAAGAAGGGGCACTAACCTAAATAAAATATGTACAAGATACGGTGAACAATAGGACCACGCCATTTTCGAAAAAGTACACAGTGTGTAGAATCGTTACACGCCGTGTTGTCTGGCCCCGGGTACTGCCCGTGTACAACAGCCTATGTCATAAAGATGGTCATGTAGAAAAACTGAGTACACGGCATGTAGTACGGTGTACATTCCATGTCTGAGTGACTAGGGTTGGCTCCGTGTACATTTACCATGTGCCCATACATGGTCATCAACCCGTGTACTCCAACCTGTGTAATCAGTATATGGGGTGGCCCACATTACTGGCCTCGCCTGGACATGTGATGGAGTACACGGTCGTGTACTACATCCTATGTCCGTGTACCCCCTGAATACACACCGAGTTCTGCGTAGCCACATCTTCCATGTTGTACATACCGTGTCTCCTGAAGTTGTGTAGTCCAACCCATGTCCATGTACTTCCCAAATACACACTGAGCTTCGGGGAAAGTCTAACACGCCGTGTCTCCTAAAGCCGTGTAGTCCAACCTGTGTCTGTGTACTTACCAAAATACACGCCGAGCTTCGGGGAAGGTATAACACACCATGTGACCATGGTCACATGCCGTGTGCTTCCTCTCTGACCCCCGAAACCCTACCCACCACCGCCAGTACTACACGGTGTGTTCTTCGGAAGTACATGTCCTGTATTCTAGAAATTTCCAGAAACACGGACCTCCGCCATCGCGCCTCCGGTGATGTCCCATTCGTCGATCCAATCATCCAATCTTCATTAAACTTCTAGGTTTTGGTCACCCCGAAACCAAGAAGTTTCTTCTTATGTTTTCAGACCTCCGATCGGCTCAAAAAACATGTTTTGATCTTCCTGCGTGAAGAACGCTCAAAGAATGACCTTTTCTGATCCGAGCCAATTCATTGTCCGCCATGGCCATCGCACCTCTGTAGGGTCTCTGCGATATTAGATCTCTAGTTTGGGATCGTGGCATTACAATACGGGTGCACAACGATCCATTTTCTGTCACCCCGCGAAGAACGTGAAGACACGAAGAACGCACGAGAGGAAATAGGGAAATAAATCCAATAAAACAACCTGAGGAACGAACCTCCACCGTCGTTTGTCACAACGTTGACCTTCTCCCGTTAGTAGGCTCAAACAGAGTATAAATCAACAAAAAAACAACATGGATCAATTCCCCAAATCATCTTAATAAAACCCTCCTACAAGAATGAACGAATCCACAGATCAACTTGTTCGTGGTTGATTCGTGTTCGTCATTTAAAATCAAGAACGAGTAAAGGAGATTTGAAATAACAACCCCTAACTCAAGAATGGATCAATCATCGATGAAGATGTTGTGCTATCGTCATCATCGAGATCCTCCAACCTTGTTGGTGTAGTGATGCATAGCTTCGATCTGTCATCGTTCATCGTCGAGAGTTTTCTCTATCGTTTCTCTCAACTTTTCGACAATGATCGACGTTCGATTATCCCAATAAAAAGGGAAACGTGAATTTACATTCAAAAATATGTTGCGGTATTAATGAGTCCAAATTTCCATTCTTGATTCATTATGACATGTCATTTATTAAGGAAACAACCGCCCCGTTGCCGCTCTACAGTGGATATTTCCATAAAAGAAATAAAATAAACTTGTGAATTTATTTTATTTTATTTTACTTAAAACGTATGAAAATTAACTTTTTCCCTCGACCTTTTCCAGTCAAGGTTAGGCTCGTTATTAGGTAAAGTCATCGCCCTGGACGCAATGGTGCCCTTAGATTTTTAATCCGGGCATCTGTTTTTAAATTTCCACTAACATGCACAAGTGTTGACTCACTTAAATTTAAAAAAAAAATCAAACCACGATTTCGGGCTCACTGGGCCTCAAAATTATGTTCCGTTTTTGTGCCTGGTCTCAAAATAATTCCATATATTATTTAAAAAATCATACACAGAAAATATGAGACATTACATTCTCCCCACCTTGGGGCTTTACGTCCCTGAAAAGACAAAACAAAGGCTACTCAAAAAGATGTGGGTACTAGGCACAGATCAGGGCCTCTCGCTCCCATGTGCTCTCTTGAAGATTCTCGTGCTGCCACCAGATGTGAACCAAGGGAATCGATCGCCCACGAAGGATCCTCTCCTGATGATCCTCGATCTACATCAGGTACTTAGCAAAGGTCACTCCATCCTCAATGTCCAGCTCTCCCCAGTTGACGACATGTGATGGGTCATGCACATACCTCCTCAGTTGCGACACGTTGAAGACATCATGTGCCTGATGCAACTATGGTGGTAAAGCTAGGTGGTACGCCACATCGCCAACTCTTCACAGTATCTGGAAAGGTCTGATGAACCTCGCAGATAGCTTTCCGCCTCGGCCAAATCTCCATAACCCTCGTCGAGGTGAGACCCGAAGAAAGATGTGGTCTCCCTCTTTAAACTCTAGAGGTCTCCGTCGTATGTCAGTATAAGATTTCTGTCGGATCTGTGTAGTCTTCATCTGCTCCCAGATGATCTGCACCTTCTCGGTGGTAGCTCGCACCAACTCTGGACCCATGAGTGCTGACTCTCCGGGGTCGGTCCAGCAAAGCGGAGACCGGAAGGGTCTCCCATACAAGGCCTCGAACGGTGCCATACTAATGGTGGAGTGGTAGCTATTGTTGTATGTAAACTCCACCATTGGTAGGTGGTCCTCCCAACTGTGACAAAAGTCCAAGACACAGGACCATAACATATCCTCCAGAACCTGAATGGTCCTCTCCATTTGACCATCAGTCTGGGGATGAAACGATGTGCTCCAGCGTAGCTGAGTCCCAAAAGCCTCCTGCAATCCCTTCTACAACTGGGATGTAAAGCGGGCATCTCGGTCCGAGACTATCATCAAGGGGATGCCATTAATCCAAACTATATCCTGCATGTAGAGGCATACCAAGCTCTCTACGGAACTCGGCTCCATGATATCTAGGAAGTGGGATGACTTGGTGAGTCGGTCAATGATCACCCAGATGGAATCATACCCCTTGGACGTCCATGGTAATCCTATTACAAAGTCCATCGATATTACATCCCACTTCCACTCTGGAACTTCTAGGGGTGGGCTAATCCCGCTGGAACCAGGTGCTCAGCATTCAACTACTGTCATGTAAGGCATCGAGAAATGAACTCTGCTACTGCCTTCTTCATTCCTGACCACCAGAACTGTCATCGGAGATCCTAGTACATATTTGCCACTCCAGGATGTACTGCCAAGGTGGATGTATAAAACTCCCTCAGGACCTCCTCCTGCAACGCCACCGGTACAACAGTGCGTCCTATGAAAAGAAGTACGAGTTCCCCACCTTGTGAATATCCATCAGGAGCAAGTCCTGTGGATAACTGAGCACATAAATCCACACAGTCAACAACTCCTAGCTGTGCCTCTCTAACCTGCTATAAGAGAAGAGAGGTGAAAACCATTGAATGTAGGTAGGTTGCATCTTCCTTGTCCATGAAGGAAAACTGAAACATGGCTAACTGTTGTGTCGCCTCACTCAACAGCTGTGAGCTTGACCTTCTGCTAAGAGAATCCTCCACCTTGTTCCCCTTACCAGGAGTATAGATGATCTCAAAATCATATTCCTAAAGGAACTCTAGCCAACGCATCTGCCTCAGATTCATATCCTTCTGTAAAAATATGTACTTGAGACTCTTGTGGTCAGAGTAGACGATAAACCACTCGCCCATAAGGTAGTGTTGCCACATATTCAATGCGAAGACTACCACTACCAACTCGAGATCATGGGTTTCATAGTTCTTCTTATGTGTCCTAAGCTGGTGCGAACCATAAGAAATCACTACCTGCCTCTTCATCAAGACACAGCCAATCTCGGTCCCTAATGCATCACAGAAAACTATGTACTCGACACCCTCCTCTGGAAATCTCAAGATTAGGGCACTCGTCAAACCCTATCTCAACTGCACGAAAGCCTGCTATCACTTCTTCTTCTATATGAAGGGTTGCCCCTTCTTGGTCAAGGCTATCATCGGTGCTGATATCTGGGTGAATTTAGGAATTAATCTCCAGTAATATCCTGCCAACATAAGGAAGCTCTGCACCTCCGTCACGCTCCGAGGTGGCTCCCATGCTAACACAGCCTCCACCTTGGTTGGGTCTACAGCTACTCAATCTTCTAAGATGACATGTCCCGGAAAGTGGACCTCCTAAATCCAGAACTGGCACTTTGAGAGCTTCCCATAAAGCTGGTGCTATCGAAGTACGTCTAGAACCATCCGCAGGTGTCTCGCATGCTCCTCTTCTAACGTCGAGTACACAAGGACGTCGTCGATAGAGACCACTATGAACTGGTCTAATTACGGCGGGAAGATCCGGTTCATCAGTCCCATGAACACTACAGGGGCATTCATTACGCCGAAATGCATCACAAAGTACTCATAGTGACCGTAGCGACATCTGAAAGCCGTCTTCAGTATATCCTAATCCCACACTCATACCTGGTGATAGCCTGGTCGAAGGTCAACCTTAGAAAACCACCTTTCCCCTCTTAGCTGATAGAAGAGGTTATCTATCCTAGGTAGTGGATACTTGTTCTTCACTGCCACCTGGTTTAGGCACCGGTAATCTACGCACAACCTCAAAATTTCGTCTGCATTCTTGGAAAACAAGACTAGGGCTGCCCAAGGTGAAACACTGGGTCTCATGAAACCCTTGCTCTGCAAATCCCCCAACTGCACTCTAAGCTCGCAAAGCTCTGCAGGGGCCATCCAATATTCTGATGAAGAAATCTGTGTCGTCCCAGGGTGTAAGTTGATAAAGAAGTGTATTTACTGGTGGGGAGGTAATCTTGGTACATCTTCGGGAAAGACGC
Source organism: Viscum album (assembly GCA_963277665.1). Lineage (NCBI taxonomy): Eukaryota > Viridiplantae > Streptophyta > Magnoliopsida > Santalales > Viscaceae > Viscum > Viscum album. Next base: position 388,635,483 of record OY728153.1, on the reverse strand, counting down.
CCTCATACTCCGCCACTACTACTGGGAACTAGTAGCTCACAACATCCACTACTCCGAGGGCAAGGCTAGAAAACTCATGAGTGATTTTCTGAACACTTTTATGCATAATCTCATTCTTCACTGCCTAGGTTTCCCTTTCTTCAACAAAGGAAAAACTCGTTCCGTCACGGTGGACACACCGCACTCTTCGCCTAAAACATTCAATCTGGGCATGGACTGAAGATAACCAATCCATACCGAGAATGACGTCGTAAGGCCTCGATGCCACCACCAAGAGGTTCCAACTAAAACTCTCACCTCCAAGGGTAATATCACACTGCCTGCAAAGGTGTGTGATCGTCGAGTCTCCTCCCATAGGTGTCTCCAAGCGTAAGGATCGAGTCAACGGTTCTATCGAAATCTTGAGGTTTCATACAAGACATGTTGCTATGAAGGAATGACTAGCACCTATGTCTATAAGTATGGAAACTAAGGTAGAAAAGACACAGACCATACCTCGAATCATCCCTGGAGCCCCTGGGTCGTATACCTTGACCGCATGCAGCTATCCCCACCCCTGTCCCCCTACTCCCTGAGCCTGGTGCGGACCTCCTGGGGGTGGTGGTGGAATTAAGTCAAAGAATCTTCCATCACCCGTAGCTCTCTCTGCTCCTCTACCACGTTTGTCGCCTGGAGGGTATATCTTCTTCAATATTTGCCTCTGCCTCGGTGGTCCATCCACCGCTTCCCTGTCAGCAGCTCGATGGGTTGGAAAATCTCTAGTGAGATTTCCCCTACCGTTGCACGCATAATATTGCTTCTCCCTAGGCTGACTGGATCTAGCCTGAGAGCCTTGGACTGTCGATCCTCTGTCCTGGGTTCTCCTATGATGCTTCCCACATCCAGATCCCTGACTGACGTTGGCTCCCTGCTGCCGGTGTCTCTTCACCTGTCTGCCTACTGCTGACTTTTGTCTGTTTTCTCTGCTCTACCAAGAATCTCTCAATCACCAAGGCTCGCTTGAGAACTCCAGCATAATTCGATATGCATAGAGGCACGATACTAGCTCGGATGTCCCACTGTAGACCTCACTCGAAGGTCCGAGCTTTGAAGTACTGATCCCTGACCATATCCATCGAGTACCTGGCATGGTTGGTGAACCTCTATTAATAGTCAGCTACTATCATACTACCCTGCTGGAGTTGGAGAAGCTCATGGATGTGTACTGCTCTCAGCGTAACGGGGGAGAACTTTTTCCTGAAGAGTCGCTCAAACTCCATCCATGAAAGAGTCTCCTCATCGCGAGTCTGTGTGGTCAGACTCCACCATCGTCCCACCGAACCGTGAAGAAGGCTCGCTCCTAGGATCACCATCTGGTCTTCTGGTGTCCTCACTAGATGAAAAACTATGTTCACCGCCTCAAGCCAGTCCTCAGCTGCCTGAGGATCGGGCTCGCCTCGGAACCTGAGGGGTCACTGTCTCTGGAACTCATGGAGTACGCTAAGGTTGCACTCCTCGTCGGTCAGTATCGAAGGTACCACGAGATTCTCCACTGTGGTGGCATAGCAGGTGCACCACCTGGTGGCAACGCCTGGGGGACTGGCCCTTGTATCAAAGCCTCTTCACTGAGGGGGTCGTCTTTGTGATCGTGCTACTGGATCCTAGCGGGTATGCGTCGTGGAGGCATCCTGAAATGAAACAATATGTACCATGGTCAAAGAGTATATCTGGATAGCAGACACAAATGATATGGAAAACACAACTCATTCCTATATGATGCATGTACCTTTCTTTTATTTCCCCATAACCAGTGTCTTCGTGTACCGAGTCGAAAAGTAGGTTATCAGAGTCCTGGTGTATGGATACGTCGGCCGCCACACCAACACTGGAGTCTCTGGCCTAAAAGTTGAACTCGAAACACGTAACACTGTTCCCCAAACCAAACTCACAGACTCTTGGTCCTAAGGTAGAACCGACCACCTCTGATACCACTCTATCATGACCTGTCCCAGGGGGGCCCGTGCCGTGACTCCCCAAGCCCACCTCCAATAGGCCAGGGGCTGGTGACTAGCACCGAGTAGACATATTACTAACCATGGGATGAATTACCTAAGTACATGTACACACGCACACATCTTCAAGCCCACAAATGAAAAAATGTAAAAACACTAAGCAACAAAATGAATGCATACAAATAAACCCAACCAATAGAGTATGATGGAAGGTAAAGTACTGAAAGTAAACTAGACCAGAATACAAGCCCACAAAAACAAAAGTCTAAAAACTGCAAAGTCCAACCTGTAAATAGAAAAGGTACTAGGACTGCCACTCATAGCTGTAGGAACACCTCGTCCTGTAGGGAACTCAGAAAGCTTGGTCCTATCCTGGTCCGCCCTGGAATCTTTCAAAAGACTGCTCATCTACACAAGACATGACGCGTGCGGGAAAAGCCTGTGTAGGGGTGAGTATAACAATACTCAGTAGAGGACCCAAAAAACCACAAAGTAGTCTGCAAAGTAAAGGTACAGTTATCTATGCACAGTATATGTCTACAGAACATATAGAAAAAACCAGATATACTCAAAACCCAGACCCCTAGTCTAGAGACAAGTCACACAACCACATACCCCCAGCTAAAGGTTCTGTTCGAAGATTCCATGAAGCACTCGTTCCGAGAGAACACACTCCACGAGTCTTATAGCTCTGATGACGTCCATCCGAGAAGTACTATTTGTCGGGAACCATCATGAGAGGTAGTTACAATCATTACGGGAGACAAAATCCTAAGTGGGAATATTTTGATAGATAGATGCACTCATTATAGGAGACACACTCCTGAGTGGGAAAGATCACGATACACAGATGAGGGTCACTGTCAGGGCCATGGTGAATAATGCGACTCATCCGGAATTCACCTGCTAGGTAGAGGATTGATGCCCGATGGATTTGGTCACATCGATGACGGACTCTACCTATAGTCAAGAATGGATAGATGATATTGATCTGGGCCTCTTGGATGGATGCCTGACTCTATCACAGAAATTCCTCCTGAAGGGATCATACTCCTATGTGAGGAAACGATGCCTGACCTTCAGGGGAATGAGAAGAAGGGGCACTAATCCAAACTAAATATGTCCAAGATACGGTGAACAAGAGGACCACACCATTTTACAAAAAGTACATCGCATGTAGTAACGTTACACGCCGTGTTGTCTGACCTCGGGTATTGCCTGTGTACAAAAGCCTATGTCGTAAGGCTGGTCGTGTAGAAAAACTGAGTGCACGATGTGTAGTACGGTGTACACGCCATGTCTGAGTGACTGGTATTGGCTCCATGAACATTTTCCATGTTCCCGTACATGGTCATCAACCTGTGTACTCCAACCCGTGTAATCGGTACACGGGGTGGCCCGCATTACTGGACTCGCCTGGCTATGTGATGGAGTACATGGTCGTGTACTCCATCTCATGTCCATGTACCCCCTGGATACACACTGAGTTCTGTATAGCCATCTCTTCCATGCTGTACACACCGTTTCACCTGAAGCTGTGTAGTCAAACTCGTGTCCGTATACTTCCCAAAATACACGCTGAGCTTCGGGGAAGGTCTAACACGCCGTGTCGCCTGAAGCCGTGTAGTCCAAACTATGTCCGTGTACTTCCCAAAATACACACCGAGCTTCAGGGAATGTATAACATGTTGTGTTACTAGGGTCACACGCCGTGTGATTCCTATCTGACCCCTGAAACCCTAGCTTCCTTCACCAGTACTACATGGCGTGTTCTTCAGAAGTACATGTCGTGTATTCTGGAAATTTACAGAAACACAGACCTCCAACGTCGTGCCTCCAGTGATGTCCCGTTCATCGATCTGGTCATCCGATCATCACAAAACTTCTAGGTTTTGGTCACCCCGACACCATGAAGTTTCTCTTGATGTTTTCAGACCTCTGATCGGCTCCAAAAACAGTTTTTGATCTTCCCGTGCGAAGAATGCTTGAAGAACAACCTTTTCTGATCCGAGCCAATTCGTTGTCTTCCATGGAAATCGCACCTCTGTAGGGTCACTGTGATATCGGATCTCCAGTTTGGGATTGTGGCATCGCAAGATGGGTGCACAACGATCCATTGTCCATCACCCCGCGAAGAATGTGAAGATGTGAATAATGCGCGAGAGGAAAGAGGGAAATAAATCCAATAAAAAAACATGAGGAACGAACCTCCTCCATCGTTCGTCACGACATTGACCCACTCCCATTATTAGGCTTAAACTGATCAGAAATCAACAAAAAAACAACATGGATCAATTCCCCGAATCATCCCAATAAACCCCCCCAAGAACGAACAAATCCACAGATCAACTTGTTCATGGTTGATTCGCATTCGTCGTTTAAAATCAAAAACGGGGAAATGAGATTTGAAATAAAAACCCCTACCTCAAGAAGGTATTGATCGCCAATGAAGAGGCAGTTTTACCATAGTCTTTGAGATCCTTCAACCTTGTTAGCACAATGATTTACAGCTTCAATCCATCGTCGTTCGTCGCCGAGAGTTTTCTCCAGCGTTTCTCTCAATATTTCACTAACGATCGATGTTCGATTATCCCAATAAAAAGGGAAATGTGATTTGAAATTCAAAAATATGTTGCGGTATTAATGAGTCCAACTTTCCATTCTTGATTCATTATGATGCATCATTTATTAAGGAAACAACCGCCCCATTTCAGCGTTGCACCATATGTTTCCATAAAAGAAATAAAATAAACTTGTGAATTTATTTTATTTTATTTTACTTAAAACGTCCAAAAATTAACTTTTTCCCTAGACCTGTGCCGGTCGAGGATAGGCTCGTTCTTAGGTAAATTCATCTCCCCGGATGCAACGGTACCCTCATATTTTTAATCCAGGCATCTATTTGGAAACTGCCACTACCGCGCACAAGTGCCGACTCACTTAACTTAAAAAAAATATTCAAACCAAAATTCCGGACTCACTGGGCCTCAGAATGATGTTCCGTTTTCGTGCTCGGTCTTGAAATAATTCCATATAATATTTAAAAAATCATACACAGAAAATTCGAGACATTACAGTTTTTTTTGGTTTCTCAATATTTTTTATGTGTATAAAATTATATTATATAGTACAACCCACATTTATACAAGAAAAACATATTACTAATAATCACTAGGTTGTTACATTCTTCCCCCTTTTACAAATATCATCCCAAAAATTTCAAATCATATTCTCAGTTGAGAATAGATGAGGGTACTTATATTTCATTATTTCTAATGTTTCCCATATCACTTCTTCATACTTATGGTTCCTATACAATAGTTTCAAAGGGTTAGATTTATTGTTGCATATAAAATTGTCTCTATGGTCCAAGATCTTCACCGAATTATCTTTATATGAGAGGTCATTCTCTAGTTGTACCACCTATAGATTCAATAAATTTGAGGGGTCAGGCATGTACTTCCTCATGATTGATACATGGAACACATAATGAACAGGATCCATACTTGGTGGAATTTCAAGTTAATATGACACTTCTCCTATGTGATCGTGGACCTCAAAGGGTCCAATGTTTCTTAGGTTATGATACCATATCTTTCCAAAATATATGACTATATTCCATGGTGATATTCAAAGTAAAAAAACTTCTCCCACATTGAACTCTATGTCACTTTGATGGTTTTCAATAGAGCTCTTTTTTTACTAAGAGTAGATTTTATTTGTTGTTAGATGGATTGAACCTTCTCTATCGTCTCTTTAACAAGATCAAGACCAAGTTTATTTTATTATATAACTTCATCCTAATAAGTTGGAGTTATACATCTCTTCCTATACATAGATTCATATGGAGCCAATTAAATACTCATGTTGAAGCTATTTTTATATGAGAACTCAACCAATTGAATATTTTTATTCCATCAAGATTTGAATTCCATTGTGAATTCTCCTGTCATTTCCTCAAGATCCTAAATAGTCAGTTCAAATTACCCATCTATTTAGGGGTGATATGTCATGATGAAATTTAATTCAGTACTCAAATCATGTTGAATAATTCTCCATAATTTATAGGAGAACATTGTATCACGATGAGAAATGATTTAAATTGGAACCCCATGAATACTCACCACTTTCTTCACTTGTATCTTGGAAAGTTATTCAAGTAAAAAATCTACCAAAATATAGATGAAGTGAGCAGTCTTGGTGACATGATCTACCAAAAACCATATCACATTGTGTCATTTGGATGTCTTCAAGAGACTGGTGAAAATGTACATAGTGACATTCCTCATTTCCATATGGTTATAAGAAATTGTTGCATCATCCATTTAGACTTATCTCAGTCTATTTTAACTTTTTGACATACCAAAAACCTTGATATATGACCCATAACATCCTTCTTCATGTCGTCCCATAATATATTCCATTTAATATCATGGTACATATTGGTACTTTCCATATAGATAGAAGAAGTTGAGCTATACATACTATCAAATAACTTCTTATTTTATCTTAGGTGATAAATAAACAAAATGCATCATTATAACCAAAATTACACCATCATCGTCAAGGGGAACTCATGTAGTTTCCCTTCCTTTATTGGTTTCACGTTCTTTTATAGCTCTATATCATCCCTTTATGCATCCTTGATCTTTTCATGGATATATGGTTGGGAAATAATTTGGTAAATCTAGGATTTATTCCCTTACATTATGATTTTAAGATCCATATTTTTCATATCCATAAAGTTAGGGTCTTTCTCAATCCCCTTTATATATAGAGTAGTGTGTTCTTTTCTTCGAAGAGCATCAGCTACCTTGTTCACCATTCCTAGATGGTAGTGAATAGAGAAATCATAGTCCTTGATTAGATCTAACCAAATTCTTTGATTCATGTTGATCTCAATATATGTGAATATATACTTTAGACTCTTGTGATCGGTATATATATCACTCTTTTCACTATATATGTATTCCCACCAAATCTGCAGAGCAATGATCACAATAGCTAACTCAAGATCATGATTCAGGTAGTTATGCTCATGATTTTCTAGTATATCGAGGAAAATATTATCATATTATAATTATTCCAGAGTTCAAAGACTAAACCTTTATTTAAAGCATTAATTTATATAAAAAAAGCTTCTCTATTTCTGATAGTGTGAGTATATGAAAATTTATTAGTCTCTTTATGATATCCTTAAAGATTTACTCACGTTACTTTATCCAGAAATAATTAACACATTTCCTTGTTAACATAGTTGTTGGGATAGAAAATCATTAGAAATTATTCAAAAAACATCAGTATTACCCAAATAATCCAATAAAACTACGAATTTCCAGGAAAATGGTGAGATAGGTACATTCATAAATTACTTTTTATTATGGAGGATCTATATAAATTCCCTCACTTTTGATCATGTTCCCCAAGAATGTGACTTGATATATCTTAAAGTCGCGCTTTTTGAACTTAGTATACAATTTATCCTTCATTAATTTCACCAAAACAATCAAAATACTATCTTCACATTCCTCATCTCTCTTGAAGTAAATGAGAATATCATTGATAAAGAGTACCAATTTTTTTTTTGAGGTAGCCTCTAAAGAATATTTTCATCAAATAAATCAATATTATAGGGGAATTATTAGGTCCTAGGTGAATCCCTATGATCTCATAGTTCCCATACCATGTATAAAAAGAAGTCTTCTAAATAACATCCCTCTTTACCATCAGTTGATGATATGAAAAATGATGTTTTAGATTTGAGAGTTATTGAGATCCACATAGTTAATCGATAAAGCCATGAATACTTGGAATATGATACTTTTTATTATATTACTCTTTTTAAGATATCAATAATCAATACAGAGATGTATAGATCCATCGTTTTTTTACTTAGAACACTAGATCACCCCAAGGTGATGCATTGGGTTATATAATCCCTTTCCCCAGATTTTCTTTAAGCTTCTTATTTAATTACTATAGTAATATCACGGTTATCTAATATTGAAATTTAGAGATAAGTGTGGCTTCATGTATGATCTCTATATATAACTCCACCTCATGATATTTTGGAAGTCCATGTAACTATTTGGTAAATACATTAGTGTATTATTTAATAGTGTGAATTTCCTCTATGATGATACATTTCTTTGACTCAACCACTTAGAAATTTTATTATTATTTACAGGGTATCGACATCTACACCATTGATGGATTTTCCAAATGAAATTCATGATCACCCTTGCATTTTTAGAGGATCACATGTTAGTTAGTAATATGAAAGGATATTTCCTTTACCTGATAGTTAATGTGTTCTCTATATAATAAGAGACAATCCATGCCTAGTATAGAATCAAATTCTACCAAGGGAAGGATTACAAGATTCACTGGAAGAATGTTCTATCATATGTTAAAAGAAGAAGATTCTGACACTTGGGAAACAATTATAGCACCACTTGTTTTTTTAGATATATCTACTTAAAGGAATCAGGGATTTGATTCAATAGTTCTAAAAAAATTCAAGATATAATGGAAGTCATATTACATGAATCAAATATTTGTTTCCCATTTTTGAGTGAATAGGAAGTGTTCCTTCCATGACTTCATTTTCACCCAACACATCAGTAGTAGTGATGGTGTAATATTTCCATTGTTCTGTTGAATTTGGTGGGTTTTGATGTTGATTACCATTAAGGACCTGTGGTTTGGTGAACTATCTTTTATAGTGACCTTTCTCCCTACCATTGATGCATTGAAACATTAGTGGTGCATTATGAGGTTCCTTTATTAACTCCATTATGCTGGTTAGCCTCTTCATGTCTCTTTAACATTCATGATATTGTTGACCTTTTCTACCACTCATGAAGCATTTCCACCTTCCTTTGAGACAATACCCATGATGTTTCTTCCACATTTTTGACATGTGTGTAGTTAGATCCTTTTTTCACCTTTATCATTTGACCCACCATCTTGAAACTCCATTCTTCTCTTCCTATTTCCATAACCATGGGACCATTCTCAGAACTCCATATCTTATTTGAGAGTATATAAAACCACTTCATCATAACTCCCAAATTCTAAAATATATAGATCCTTTAGAATGTGTGGTTTTAAATTTCTAAATAATCTATCTATTTTACTATAATTGTTTATAAAAAACTTGCTGCATATCGTCAAATCCTTATGATTTTTTCCTCATAATCCATGATAGATTCACATTCCTTTTTTTATCTATATGATTTCTATACCCATATTTGTTCTAAGAGTTATATGGAAATATTTTTTAAGAAATATTTTCTTAATTTCTTTCCACTCAATCTCTTCCATTTCATCCTTTCTTGGGTATTTTTTATCAACACCCACCATTAACCAGCTTCTCCATCTAAATGATAAAATTCCATAGTCAATTTATCCTTCTTTGAATATTAAAGTACATAAAGGATCTTCTCGGCTGAGTTAACCCACTATTCCATGATAAGTATATCGGAAGATCATCTAAATTTTAGTGTCCATTACTGTATAAAGGACCTAATGCCTGGTTGATAATTCTTGGGTGAAAGAAGACATTCCACATGGTTCATGTTATTATTAATATCCTAAGATAAATGGGTATGCATTTTTATGATTTTTTTAACTACACATCCCATGTGATTGGGAATTTATTTTAGGAAATCATTGATTTGTCCCTCATACAGGTTATTTTCCTTACTTCTCTTGGTTTCACCATTTTCTAAAATAAAAAATGTTTAAACAAAACATATGACAATGAATCAAGAATTAATAATTTATTATTTTATTCAATTAACACTAAAAATTTATCATACATGATCCCTATTTTTTATACTTTTTTTAAATATTATATATTTAAATATACTTAGACTTATTATTAGGGTTTTAAATAATTTTTTCTAATACAAATTCCAAAATAAACTAAATTGTAGCTCCAATACCAACTATAACAACCTTACATTTTATTACATGACTATTACATTGTTTTAATATAAATAACATAATATAGAAACAAATATTGGACCAAAATGTTTAGTTTAATGGGAAAATTAAGCTTATAGATAACTTTTAAATTATAAAAAATAAAAAATTCTTTAATTCTTTATTCTTTATACTTTTAAAATCTCAAAATATCTTTATTAAAAGTACTCCCTATAGGATATACATAAATGAAAAGGGTGATCTAAAATCGATGTAAGATGACGAATAAGGGATATGAATCAATATAGCATGAATGAGAATAATCATAATCATATTATCATAACCACAGAATCATTATAAAAATAATGAGACATAAATTAGATAAAACTATGGAGTGTGGAAATACGTAACAATGAAACATATTATCATAGGGGTTAAATACAACACATCATTGTGAATAAAGCTAGCATCATGTTCACACATAACATAAGTCCATAATGATAACATCATCATTGTGAACAATGATAAAATTGTGTTCATGTATATTACACATTATCTTATGAGATAAGTCACATTACCTAATTCATTGTAGAGATATATAATTTTGGGACCACCCATCATATCATAATACTTATATAATCAAGTATGTCACATAGAAAGTATAATAATAATAGTAATGAAATAACTTATATAAAAGAATGGGTTTTATAAGGATTTTATAGAGAATACATTCATAAAAAATTCGGTTTCAAAAAAGAAAAATGGTGATCATAATTTTGAATAAATGTTCATTTTTCTTTGGATATGAAATAACACATGAGGATTTAACTATTTTTTTGGAATGAAAATCCTTTTCAAAAAATAATTTAAATTTGGCATCAAAATCATGATGTAAAAATGTATTTTCCCGAAAGAAAAGGTAAGAATAATGAAATTTTATTTAACAAAAAATTAATAGAATATACAAACAAAAATTGATGTGAATCCAGGAAAACCAAAGAAAGGGAGTTGGGTTTGAGAATTAGCTTACGTTATATCACTCATTATTTCATCACTTTTTCACCTCCTCAAAAATAAAATTAGATTTATTAAAAAATAAATACAAAAATTAATTATTGTATTTTTTACCACTACTTATCAATTATAGGAATTCAATTATATTTCATAATTTCTTGGTTATAGAGTAGTCATTTTGATATCATTTTTTACATAAAAATTTCCCTTTTTCTTCAATTTTTCAATATTGTTCAATGAAATTTATACATTAGTAGAATTAGTTTTATAATAATATAATACATATCATTAAATGTTTATATATTATATATAATTCATAATATCAATCCTTGATTATGGTTATAAGTTTTGACATGAAAATTTCTTCATAGGTGGTTAGCCGAACTTTTACAGGACATTGTGAGGATGTCAGGAAAGGGAAGTTTGAAATTTATATATATAGTATATATGATTCATACAATAGGTGAAAATAATTAATATAATATTAAATTATAGCATAATTAATATTATAAGGTTTTATTTTGAAAGGGGTGGTGTACAAATAAATATAAGAATAAGAAGAAGAACAAGAATAAAGGAGTTGATCAAAACTTACTTAATCCTCAATGTAGCTTCTCCTATACAATACTAAAACTCACATGATATTTGGATTTTTATTACACTAAAAATTTGTTAAGTATTACAAGGGTTTTGAGAGGAATTATTTTTTCATAGGTTAGTTTTTTTATAGTGGAGGTGTGTGGTTTTACAAGGGGAGTGGGTGGGGTTATTTATACTTGTGAAGAGGGGTATTTTTAGAAAAAAGTATTAGATTAAATAATATATCAAATGTAATAATTGTAATAGTTAGTTTTTTACAATATATATCATATATAAATATAAAATAATATTTTTTAATACTTAAAAATTTTAAAATTATAATTCATTGGTTTATGAAAAAGGTTTGTGGAAGGAAATAATGATTATTATTTTAAGGGATCACTTTTGACTTTAGGTTTTGGAAACTAATTTTCAGGTTTGAAATATTATTTGAATGGGTAATTTATGAAATTAAATATATAATGACCTATACTCAAGTTCTTGAAAGTATCAGGCCATTATTACATCATGAATGATGTAATTCAAGATACACATGTTATGAGCAAAACTACATTTATACTATTCACCTGAAAATTAAAGTATTTCAGTAAATTAAAAAAACAACATTTAATAATTTCAATGTGATGATTTAAAAAATGATATTAATTTTAAAAAAATAAATTTATAAAATTTTTAGTTTTAGTTTTTAGTATAAAAATTATAACTTTTGAGAAATACTATAAAATACAGTTTATTAATAATGTGTTTATGTTTTATTTTTGTTTCTTAATCATTATTTTTTTTTATAAATATAATTTTTAAATTTTCTTAGATTAATCATGATAAATATTATTAATATCACAATTTATTATTATGTTTTGTAAAATTAATACTCCAATAGTCCAGTTACTATTCCCAATCACTAGGTTACAATTACTAATGGTTATGTTACTATTATAATAGTCACATTTATATTCCAACAGTCACATTACCTCTTATATATACCACTTAATTACTTTAATTTATATTCACTAAAATTCTTCACAGGGTTATATATTCTAATTTTATAATATTATGATTAGTTTACTAATATTTTTCATCATTTATATAGTCTTAGTCGTGGGGTTGATGATCTTAAAAGATTGAGGCAATCCATATTTTTCCATTTTAGAATCTCTATTTTTTATTTTTTATCCAATTTTAATGATTGGAATTTTATTTGATTACATAGATGACTCATGTAATGATATTTATTAATGAGATATTTTTTTTGTCGGTTTCTATAATTTTTTTTTGTTTATAATATTATATAATATAATACAACACATATTTATTCAAAATAAAAAAATTAATAATAAACACTGGTTCATTACAATATCATTAAATCATAATCTTGATAAGGCCCCTAGAGAGGATGTGGGAATGAGTTACAGGTATAGGGTATGAGGCAAAGAGTTTAACCACTATGATAAGAGGAATTTGTGTATTTGTTGGACAAGAAGCTTAGGGAAAGACTGGAATGAGTTATACATAGCATTGATCGATGAGCACTGGGAACTAAGTCATATATATAATACATGACATGTGAATTATAATCCCATCATCCCCCTTTATTTAAAAGATATAGTGGTCCCCTAACCATATAGTACTATGTTGAATCATTATAGATTATTTTTGATCAAATCAAGGAACATTTAGGGAAAAGTGTGAAATTGGTTATGTATATGCTTGAGGAATAATAAAATGTTTGGGTTTGTATAGGTAATGAAACATAGAGATGAGGGTTTTCATGAAAGTATTTCAAGGTGATAGTCTATGAATAGTTTTCACATATGATTTTTATGGAAGGGAGAGTCTAAGAGTTTATATACATCACTCATACGGAGAAAAGAGTTGTGAAGTATACTGTGAGGTTCATAGAATTTTTCCACTTTTCACAAATTTTACTAGGAGACAATAAAACCGAGTTGATATGGATTGAGGATGGATTATAACATGTTATCAAGGTATAAGTAAACATATTTAGGCTGAATTAATACTCAAAGGTAGTGAACTAGGAATTAATAAGAGATTAGAACCAAGAATATGGAGGAATTATAGGAAAAAGCATGGTATAGAGATACATTGGTAGTAATGCTCTGAGTATCCAGTATCAATGCCATGAGGGGACCCAATAAGGTAGTCAAATTAGAGGATTGATAATTCCACCACATATTAGATAATCAGATTTGATTTTTTTATGTATATATTGGGAATGTGTATGTTTAGTGTGAATTTACACTAAAAGATTATAGAAAAAGTATATAGAATGGAAATTTAGAGAAATATTTTCTGAAAACCTCAAATCAATTAGGGAAAATGGATTAAGGAATATATAGGCATTTGAGGAAGGGCCATGAGTGTTATCAAGAGATGAAATATTTGATACGAAAGCACATGTGGTTCATGTATGTGGATCAGATACTCAGTGGTGTGGGAAGTGGATGACTATTAGTGTGGATCTATGTGTATGATATACATCAGGTAATCAAGCTTTGTATTAGTTTTCATATGAATGAGATGATGTTTTCAAAGTATTTTGGGGAATCATATACTATTGTAGGCATGATATGAGGGTATATATATGGTGTTTTATGGTGGATATGGGTGCTTGAGGTGTGTGTGTGTGTGTGTGTGTGTGTATGATTAAATAATTGTTCGTTAATATGTGGAAATCATATATTGTGAATGATAAATGTGAGATGCATTAGAATTATGTTTAAAGTGGAAATTGGGAGTGATGTGTAATAAATTTGGGAATACTTGTTATACAGGATACAAGTGGGAATTACTGTTAAGTGAGAGGACTATGGTATCAAGTATGATATGGGATGGAATGTGTAATGATTGGAATATTTTTGTGTTCTATGATAATGTATGAGATGATACCAAAGTTTTATCAAGTAATTTGGTTGACATGAGACTGGGTAAATGATTATTATACTTGGGAGAACCCATGAAAGGGATAAGGTTATTAAATATGGAAATAGTGTTGATTAGGAAAGAAATGGATATGTTTGGAATTGTCTCAGTGTTCTAGGAATGATGTGAGTTGGACACTCTAGTCTTGGTCAAGGTGGGTTAGTATGTGAACCAAGATAGGTTGGGGATGGAATATTTTATAGGATGGTGTTTGTAAGCTCCCATGTATTAAAATTCTTTATTCATGATGGACCTTGGTTTGGAATTACAAATTTAGACAATTAATAGGTGCCAGGTGTGTCTCCATTGGATCATGAATGAGTCTCAAGACTTAGCCCAAGCTTGGCGGTTGATTTTATGTTAAAATATATTTCTAGTGATATTTTAATTTGTTATGTAGTATAGTAGTGTTTTTTAAATTATTTTATATGTATTTTAAATGTTTTAGTCAATTAAAATATAATTATAGTTTTTTTTATTTTTTATTTTTTATTTACAAAAAAATTAAAAAGTATAAAGTATTACGTATAAACAGGTGGATATATATATATATATATTATACATCTGGAAAATATATTACACATGGTTAGTCTATTGTACACAAAATATAAATTCTATTGGGAAAATGATGGGAAAACGATCAAGGGTTAGATACCTATGGTTTTTAATGGAATGCATAAGGAATTTAGGGTTGTGGAAATTCATCTAATTGTAAAACCTTATGAATTTTAGTAGAGGTGGAAATTTATATTAATTTTAGTTTTTCCATCTAAAGGAAAAGACATAAATTTGGAAAATGTATGTAAAATGAGTAAACATATATACATATGGGTTTTTGAGTTAAGTCTTGAATATTATGTTTGAAGGAAATATATTACACATGAGTAATAAAATGTTAAACAAAGATGAATATATTACATATAGGGTTTTTGAAACGCACGGCCGATTGTCGCCTATCGACCGGTCAAAATTCCGGTGCTCTGCTAATGTGTATAGCAGCACTCGGGTCGAATCCTCGGCGATGATACTTTGTAATAGTCGTTTGTTTTTAGTTGATTGTATTTTGATTAGGGGGGTTTGTTTGCAGAGCTTAATTGAAATGATTTATGGATGATGTTTGATTTACCAAATTGATAAAGATTGGGGTGAGTTCATTATTGGGGAGTTAAGCATGTGATATCCTTGAGCCTTACTTTGTATTGCATTAAATTAACACCCATGTCATAAGTTGATGTTGATTGGAATTCCTAAGTGTGAAGGCTTTAATCCAAGCCTTAACTTAACTTAGGGTTCTAATCTCAATCAAAACTTATTTATGGTAGTGTATTTATGGTTCCAATAATCCATGGAAACCACTCGTTAAAAAAAACATATCATTAATCCATGACATATTAAGTTTAACATACACAATATTAATTTAAAGAATACTCATCGAGCAAAACTCTCAATCACTTAACATCCCCGAATTATAACTCACCCAAATGAGAGATTTACTCAGCCATTTGGATATTTAATATTCTGGTTAAAATAATTATGATGATAAATTAAGAATAGAAGAAAAAGAAAGGGATTAGAAAAGAGTGGTATGTTGACACACACACACGAACGATGATGATAATTAAAAACGGATTTTCGATTGAATGAGGAAGCAAAAGAAGGGAAGGGGATTGAACTGAATTTAAACTATTTTAAGAACATAAATATTAAACTACAGATGGTGGATGAGAATAAGATATATTGAAGAAGTAACTTGCATTAAAACAGAATTACAAAGAAAGAGAATTACAAGATTACAAAAATGAAGAACACAAAAGTAAGTGAAAACAAAGAGAGGAGGAAAGGTCTCTCAAGTGAAAACTTGAGTATGGAAGGTCCTCCCAAGCCTTTGGCAAGGCTTTGGTCTTTCCAATATGATATCCTCTCTTCTGAAATGCCAACCCCTCTCAAGGAGAGAAGGGGAGAGTATTTATAGCCCAAGGAGTGGACTGTTTGCATTCCCAATCTGTCCCTCCACTTGTATCGCCAATTTGGCTATTCAGACAGCCGAATATTCAAATATCTCCTTCTTCAAAGTTGTAGAAAATAATGTTGGACGACTACTGTCAAAATATGGAGGCATTTGGACAATTGGATCCAAAGTTATGGCGGTTTTATTAAACAAAGGTAAACTGTCCATTTCTATCCATGCTTTTTCGATGGTCAAAATATGAATGGATTTTTGAACAGGAAGATGCCTTCAAATCCGAATGACTTATTCAACAAAGTCGGCCGACTATATCTCCTCTTTCCCACTGCAAAAGATCAGCTCGATTTGATGCTTACATCATGAGATATGTCATGAATAGTATACTGAGTTTAATTCTCGGACAGAATGGTGGGCTGGAATTCAAAGCTTCATTTGGGCCCCTTGTACTTGGATTTGGGCCATGAAATTTTTATCCAAGATTACATGTAGTGTCCCCCGAATTATGGTGGAGATTTAATGGTTTTGGACTTCTGTATTGAGCTCAGTAAATCAATCTTAAAGGCTGGTCCAGTTTGTTCACAGATTCTTTGGTCTTGTTTGTGAGGACCATATGACCCTTCAAATGGCAGAATTGGATCATGGTTCCTTCTAATGAAATGTTTTATATTGAAAGTAGAATCCTACAAAACAAGAACCACACAATTTGGATCAGTATAATGACAGTTATAATTAAAACATTAAACTGACTCAATTGGACTACTTCTAAAAATGGTCAAATATTATACTTAATATTAAAACATTAATATTTCACACAAATTATGCACATTTTATATAAAATAAGTAAAGGGGGAATATAATAATTCATGAAAATATTAATAACATCAACTCCCCCACACTTATATTTGTGCGTGTCCTCATGTGCAACAAATATAAAAACATGACAAAATCATTTTCACTCACCAACAAATATTAAAATTTTGTTTTCTCCAATCAGGGGAGGTTTAGACTATTTCACTAATCCATATTGAATTCCATCACAAATTTGGTTCACAATAATGCATCAGAAACAATTCATTTTTTCATGTTCAAGGTTTTAATTGGAAAATGTAGGCACTCAAAACTTACTGCTCTCAAGATGATAAAAATGTATTTTAGGAGGTTCACTCATTCACCAACAAAAAGTGAAAATCAAGAGTTTGTAAGAGCTCTCAGCTTCCATTCCCAAATCTAATGTGTATAAGAATCAAGAGGTATTTTAAGGGGTTTTTCAGTGGCTATGGGACGGTAGGTATATAATGTCCAAAGGAAAAGAGGGGTTAAAAACACCAACATGGAAAAATCAATGCACATTTTTTTTGAAATTTGATTTGAAAGGAAATAGAAACACATATTTACAAGGGCATGAATGTGTGATGAATGAAAAGTGAGGGAGATAGAAAATGGAATAGGGTGAGATGATGGAATATGTACAACATGGAAGAATTCCAATAATGACACAATACAAGATTATTCAAGTGTTCTTTTTTTTCTCTTTTTGCTCTTTTTTTTCGAAAGTTGTGCTTGAAACAAGTCTCACAGTCATCTCCCAACCCATGTTTGATCTTATCATGGAACTAATTTTAGTAGTTATAACACAATAAAAGGTTGATGATGAATGATTTTTGACCCACCCAAGACACAACCCATTCCTTTTTTTCATTTTTTTTTAAATATAATTTTTTTCATTTTTTTTGAACACTTTTCAATGACTTTTGTACAAATGAAAATTACACATATACACCCCAAAGCTCACAGAATTATAACCTCTCCCCCACACTTGAATGGATGCTTTCCCTCAAGCATATGATGACACATTGGAAATCAATGAAAGTACTCCCAAAAATGAAGTCCATTCCCCCCACACTTAAATTTCAATAAATTGTACAATGAAAATCCATGAAGATGTTGGGTGGGACAAGGTATTAGGCTTGTAATGTGGCTATCAAAAGAAAGGTTTTCATAGGCTCAAAGGGGATTTCAAAAGTAGGATCATTGTAAGGGTAACGGGAGGCTATTTGGCTATTCTGATTCTCATGTGGCTTAGAAAATGCCTCTATCATATTAATGCACACAAAAGATGGAAATTCAGCTCTAAGGTCCACAAACTCAAGACTCACAATCAGTGGTGAAGACACACAATGAAAAAGATGGCCATAGATGACCTTGGCATGAAGGCTAATGTTATTCCTCACGGTAGGGGAGAATCATTTTCCACAAAAAATTGTTCATTCAAAATGTTTGTTATTGACACAAAATTGTTTACCCAAGTTTGAGATAAAAATTAAATATATTTTAGTTTAAAAAAAGCCTTTTGACTCCCCAAAATTGTTGGACATAATTTCAATATTGGATGATTAGTAATTATGACACCCCTTTTTTTTGTTAATTTTCATTTTTTTAATTAATTTTTTTTAAATTTTTTTTATTTTTAATGACACATCCACACAAAAGAGAAAATAGAAAAAAAAGGTTGTGGAAGAATGTTGTAAAAAAAATGATAGGGAGAGAGGAAGAAGAAGAAATAGAGAGAAGAAGAGAGGGAAGAGAGATTGAGGAGAGAGAGAGTTAAAGGGAAAGAGGTGCCCCTGGTTTGGATTTGGTGGGTCGCCATTTCCATCTAGTGGTGGGTCAATGGAAGTCGATGTGGAACCTGAATTGAATGGCCTCTCATGGTGATGCTTTAACCGGTGTCCATTTACCGTGAATTTTCTTTTTGAAGAAGGGTCTTGGACTTGCACTGCACCAAATGGGTAAACATTAGTAATAATAAAAGGTCCATCCCAATGAGAATTGAGCTTACCTGGGTGAAGTCGAAATCGAGAATTGAAGAGCATTACCTTTTCACCTTCATGAAATAACTTTCGAATAATGTGCTTGTCATGGAGTGACTTTGCCTTTTCTTTGTAGAGAATGGAGTTCTCATACGAATCGAGTCAAAGCTCCTCCAATTCAGTCAACAGAAACAGTCTTTCTTCACCAGATTTTTCATAATCAAAATTACATGTTTTGACAGCCCAAAATGACTTATGTTGGATTTCAACTGGTAAATGATAGGCTTTACCAAAAACTAGCCTAAATGGAGACATCTCAATGGGTGTCTTATAGGCTGTTCGATAGGCCCAAAGTGCTTCACCAAGTCTATCGGGCCGGTCTTTTCTTGTGGGCTTAACAATTCTTTCAAGCACTCTTTTCACTTCTCTGTTAGAAAGTTTAGCCATTCCATTTGTTTGAGGGTGATATGCAGTGGATGTTTTATGTACAACCCCATTCTTTTTCAAAAGTGACTCCATGGTTCTATTACAGAAATGAGTTCCTAAGTCACTTATCAAAGCACGTGGTGTTCCGAATCGATGGAAGATATGGGTTTTGAGGAACTCACTCACAGTTTGAGCATCATCTTTCCTAGTGGGTTTGGCCTCGACCCACCTAGAAACATAGTCAACAGCAAGGAGAATGTAGGATAATCCATTGGAAGGGGGAAAAGGTCCCATGAAATCGATGCCCCAAACATCGAAAAGCTCACAGAAGATTAATGGCTTTTGAGGCATTTCGTTTCTTTTGGAAATTGTGCCAAACTTTTGGCAAGTGGGACATGATTGACAGAACTCATGTGAGTCCTTGAAGAGTGAAGGCCAAAAGAATCCAGAATCTAGGACCTTTCTAGAAGTCCTTTGTGGTCCAAAGTGGCCACCTCCAGGCATTGAGTGGCAAAATTCCAAGATGGAGGATTGTTCAGTTTCATCAACACATCTCCTAATTACCATGTTAGCCCCAGTTTTCCAAAGTTTATTATCTTCCCAAAAATAATGCTTTGAATCACTTTTCATCTTTTCTTTTTGTTCTTTTGAAAAATATTCAGGGAAAACACTAGAAACCAAGTAATTGACAATTGGGGCATACCATGGTAACTTTGGAGTGAGAGATGAGAGGTGTTCAGTTGGAAATTCAGGATCAATTATTTCAGAATGAGAAGAATTAGAAATTCTACTCAGGTGGTCAGCCACAGGGTTTTCTTTTCCAGGTTTATCTTTTATCACAAGGTCAAACTCTTGGAGCATTAAAATCCATCTTATTAGCCTTGGTTTGGAATCACTTTTCTTAAGTAAGAACTTTAATGCTGAGTGGTCCGTGAAGATGATGATTTTGGCACCTAAGAGATAGGGCCGGAATTTATCCAAGGCAAAAACCACAGCTAAAAGTTCTTTTTCAGTCACAGTGTAGTGTGATTGAGTTTCATCCAATGTTTTTGAGGCATAAAAGATGACATGAAGAATGTTTTCTCTTCTTTGACCAAGAACAGCCCCAATGGCCCTATCAGAAGCATCACACATCAATTCAAATGGTAAGGACCAATCTGGGGGTTGGATTATTGGAGCAGATGTGAGAGAATATTTGAGTTCAATGAAGTCTCTCTTGCAAGCCTCATCAAAATTGAATGTGACATCATTTTGAAGTAAACGAGTGAGTGGGAGGGAAATCTTGCTGAAGTTCTGAATGAATCGCTGATAGAAACCGGCATGACCAAGGAAGGACCGAATGTCTCGAACTGATTTGGGTTCAGGAAGTGATTGGATCACCTCAATTTTGGCTGGATCAACTTGGATACCCTCTTGAGAAATTATGTGCCCTAGAACAATCCCATTTGAAACCATGAAGTGACATTTTTCAAAATTCAGAACAAGGTTGCACTTGACACACTTTTGAAGGACCAAAGAGAGTGAATGTAAGCAAGATTCAAATGACTCGCCATAAATGGTAAAGTCATCCATGAAGACCTCCATGCAATTCTCAATGAATTCAGAAAAGATACTCATCATACACCGCTGGAATGTTGCAGGAGCATTACAAAGGCCAAAAGGCATTCGCCTATAGGCATAGGTTCCAAAGGGGCAAGTGAATGTGGTCTTTTCTTGGTCTTGAGGTGCGATTGGAATTTGGAAGTAGCCG
Source organism: Viscum album (assembly GCA_963277665.1). Classification (NCBI taxonomy): domain Eukaryota; kingdom Viridiplantae; phylum Streptophyta; class Magnoliopsida; order Santalales; family Viscaceae; genus Viscum; species Viscum album. The sequence goes on along the minus strand of OY728153.1, from coordinate 388,614,057 downwards.
GTGTAACCATCAAGAAAGCAATAGTGTGACTTTCCGGCCAATCTCTCAAGCATTTGGTCAAGGAAAGGAAGTGGGTAGTGATCTTTTCGTGTTTCAGCATTCAATTTGCGATAATCGATGCACACACGCCATTTGTTTTTCACTCGAGTTGTGACCACTTCTCCATGTTCATTTGTGACAACTGTTATCCCACCCTTCTTAGGAACGACTTGAATTGGACTAACCCATTCACTATCAGAAATTGGGTAGATAATACCAGCTTGAAGAATCTTGGTAATCTCTTCCCTAACTACCTCAAGTATGAGTGGATTGAGTTTTCTTTGAGGTTGCCTAATTGGTTTGGATGATTCCTCTAGATGGATGTGATGCATGAAAAGGGCAGGGTTGATTCCTGGAATATCCTCTAGGGTCCAACCTAAGGAATTTTTGTTTTCCTCTAACACTTGAACAAGTTGGGACTCCTCAGTTTCAGAAAGTGAAGCAGAGATAATGACAGGGTAGGAGGGGTCATGGAAAAGGAATGCATACTTGAGGTGTGAAGGAAGTGGTTTTAGATCAGTTTCAGCCTTGATTTGAGATCTAGACAAGTTAGGAGCAGGAGAAGGGATTCCAGATGGGTTTGGATCATTTTCCTCAACACTGTCCAAGGTGGAGCAGTAGAGATCAGAGTTGATGTGGGATTCAAGAGAGTTTTCAAGTTCCTCTAGATTGATGGAGTCTATGAATGAGAGGTCCACATCAACTTCACCATTTATGACTTTGTTAATCATGGTGCAGATTTCACAAGATCCTTTATCATTAGAACATGAAGAACATGGTGGATTGGGGTTCGATTGAATCTTAGAAGTGTCCTCAAAAGCATGGATTGAGAATGCAGAGTGATCCTCAGATGGGTATCGCATGGCTTGGAAAATGTTGAACTTGACCAGTTGGTCACTGAATTCCATGGATAAGATGCCTGAATGGACATCAATCTTGGTTCTCGCAGTCATGAGGAATGGTCTTCCTAGAATTAGGGGAGATCGAGAAGAGGTCGTCTCACCTTCCATGTCAAGGACATAGAAATCAGCTGGGAAGATAAGATCATTGACTCGAACAAGAACATCCTCAATTATCCCCTCAGGACTGGTAGTGCTTCGATTGGCTAATTGAATGACAACACCCGTTGGGTGCAAGGGACCTAGACCAAGGTTGGATAAAATGTATTTGGGCATGACATTTATTGAGGCTCCAAGGTCTATGAGTGCATCATCAAAGTTGGAACTCCCTATTTGACATGGAACCGTGAAGGTCCCTGGATCTTTGCACTTCATGGGAATGGACTGTTGAGTTGAAACATTTTCAATGTTTCTAAGTTGCCTCTTATGGGTGCACAATTCCTTAAGAAACTTGGCATACTTAGGGATTTGTTTGATGACATCTAAGAGGGGGATGTTCACTTCAACACGTCTAAACATGTCATGCATTTCAGGATCAGGTTCAAAGGACTTCTTAGGCTTGGAGATGGCTTGAGGAAAAGGAATTGGGTTCCTTAGAGGAATGGAAGGAGGTGAAGGAGTGGATTCAAGTTCCTTTTCCAGCTTTTTGTTCTTTTCATTTTCTAGATCAACATCGAAAGGGGAGGTAGAGCAATCAGCATGGGGCATAGCAATTTGGTTTCCCGATCTAAGTGCAATTGCACTTACATTACCCTTAGGGTTGGGTAATGGTTGAGCTGGGAGTTGGGATTAATTGGATGGTTGTTGCTGGCTAAGGTGGGATGCAAGTTGACCTATTTGGGTTTCAATGTTCTTGAGGCTAGAACGGGTGAAGGAAGTAAGATCCTCTACAGCACTTTCCCATGGTTGTTTAGAAGAAGAGGCTTGTCCCAAATTGGGTTGGCCTTGATTTTGGTTCTTGGGAAAGCGATTGTATTGGGTGGGGAATTGGGAAGGCTCGTTAGGATAGTGGAATCCAGGAGGAGGATTGTTCCTTTAGGGTTGAGGAACAAAAGGATAAGGTTGATGGATGTTACCACCACTTTGACCATATTGGAACTGGTTTGGATTTTGATGAGGGAAATGAGGAGGATGAGAAATGGGATTACCATACCTCAGAGGTGGGTTAAAGGTAGAAGAGAAGGGCTCAGAGTGGGGTTGGTTGAAGTTTCTAACAAACTGACCTGATTGTTGAGGGTTGAAGTTTCGCTGAGCATATGCCGCATTGAGCTCCATTGGACTAGATGAATCAGATGGATCATCTTGAAGTTGTGGACATGTGTCAGTCAGATGAGATGGAGAGTTGCAGATTCCACAATTCTTGATAGGTCCAGGGAATAGTGACTGTGGAGAAGATGAGGTTGGGGCTTTGGTAGCCACCGCTAGTTGATGCACAAGACCTGTAAGTTCACTCATCCACTCAGTCATCTTGTTGGGCTCTATGGATTGATTCTCTTGGGCTTGTTTCACTTGAGCATGTGCTCAAGTATGGAATTGCTGCGTGTTTGCAGCCATGTTGCTTATGAGTTCTCGTGCAGCTGCAGGAGTTTTGTCAACAAGAGCACCGCCACTTGCGGCATCAATGAGAGTTCGCTCCATAGCCAATAACCCCTCATAGAAGTATTGGATCAGGAGTTGGTCATAGATTTGATGGTGTGGACAAGTTGCCACAAGCTTTTTGAACCTCTCCCAATACTCATGGAGTGATTCATTAGGGAATTGATGGATGCCGCTTATTTCCTTTCGGATAGAAGCTGTTCGAGAAGCAGGAAAGAATTTCTCAAGGAAAAGTCTCTTCATGTCAACTCATGAGTTTATGGAACCAGGTGGGAGGTAGTAGAGCCAAGACTTGACAGAATCTGCTAGGGAAAAGGGGAAAGCTCTAAGATTGATTTGTTCTTCAGAAACCCCTTGAGGCTTCATGGTAGAGCATACTACTTGGAACTCTTTAAGGTGAAGATGTGGATCCTCACCAGCTAGCCTGTGAAAATGAGGGAGAAGATGAATCAAACCCGATTTGAGTTCGAAGTCAGCTTCAATGTTTGGATATTGAATACCAAGAGGTTGGTAATTCATATCAGGGGCAGCAAGTTCTTTCAATGTTTTTTTCCCTAGGATTGGTCATATCTAATTCAATTGGTAGGGCAATGATTGGTTCTTGGGTGATTTGGTTATCCCTAATGGTCCTCCTAAGTCGACGAAGAGTTCTATCAATTTCAGGGTCAAACAAATCCAAGGGATTGTTTGGAAGGCTACGGGGCATTCAGAGAGATTTTGGAAGAAAGAGTAAGATGGGGTTTTCTTTGTATTTTTTCAGTTTATGATTTTTAAGAGGAAGACGGGTTTTTCTTTGTGTTTTTTTTCAATTTTTTTTTCAAAAATTTTGATTTTTTTGATTTTTTTTACAATAACCAGAAACTAATGACTATTTAAAGCACCATCCCCGGCAACGGCGCCATTTGAAACGCACGGCCGATTGTCGCCTATCGACCGGTCAAAATTCCGGTGCTCTGCTAATGTGTATAGCAGCACTCGGGTCGAATCCTCGGCGATGATACTTTGTAATAGTCGTTTGTTTTTAGTTGATTGTATTTTGATTAGGGGGGTTTGTTTGCAGAGATTAATTGAAATGATTTATGGATGATGTTTGATTTACCAAATTGATAAAGATTGGGGTGAGTTCATCATTGGGGAGTTAAGCATGTGATATCCTTGAGCCTTACTTTGTATTGCATTACATTAACACCCATGTCATAAGTTGACGTTGATTGGAATTCCTAAGTGTGAAGGCTTTAATCCAATCCTTAACTTAACTTAGGGTTTTAATCTCAATCAAAACTTATTTATGGTAGTGTATTTATGGTTCCAATAATCCATGGAAACCACTCGTTAAACAAAACATATCATTAATCCATAACATATTAAGTTTAACATACACAATATTAATTTAAAGAATACTCATCGAGCAAAACTCTCAATCACTTAACATCCCCGAATTATAACTCGCCCCAATGAGAGATTTACTCATCCATTTGGATGTTTAATATTCTGGTTAAAATAATTATGATGATAAATTAAGAATAGAAGAAAAAGAAAGGGATTAGAAAAGAGTGGTACGTTGACACACACACACGAACGATGATGATAATTAAAAACGGATTTTCGATTGAATGAAGAAGCAAAAGAAGGGAAGGGGATTGAACTGAATTTAAACTATTTTAATAACATAAATATTAAACTACAGATGTTGGATAAGAATAAGAGATATTGAAGAAGTAACTTGCATTAAAACAGAATTACAAAGAAAGAGAATTACAAGATTACAAAAATAAAGAACACAAAAGTAAGTGAAAACAAAGAGAGGAGGAAAGGTCTCTAAAGTGAAAACTTGAGTATGGCAGGTCCTCCCAATCCTTTGGCAAGGCTTTGGTCGTGCCAATATGATATCCTCTCTTCTAAAATGCCAACCCCTCTCAAGGAGAGAAGGGGAGAGTATTTATAGCCCAAGGAGTGGACTGTTTGCATTCTCAATCTGTCCCTCCACTTGCATCGCCAATTTGGCTATTCATACAGCCTAATCTTCAAATATCTCCTTCTTAAAAGTTGTAGAAAATAATGTTGGACGACTACTGTCAAAATATGGAGGAATTTGGACAAGTGGAGCCAAAGTTATGGCGGTTTTATTAAACAAAGGTAAACTGTCCATTTCTATCCATGCTTTTTCGATGGCCAAACTGTGAATGGATTTTTGAACAGGAATATGCCTTCAAATCTGAATGACTTCTTCAACAAAGTCGGCCGCCTATATCTCCGCTTTACCACTGCAAAATCTCAGCTCGATTTGATGCTTACATCATGAGATATGTTATGAATAGTATACTGAGTTTAATTCTCGGACAGAATGGTGGGCTGGACTTCAAAGCTTCATTTGGGCCCCTTGTACTTGGATTTGGGCCATGAAATTTTTATCCAAGATGACATGTAGTGTCCCCCGAATTATGGTGGAGAGTTAATGTTTTTGGACTTCTGTATTGAGCCCAGTAAATCAATCTTCAAGGCTGGTCCAGTTTGTTCACAGATTCTTTGGTCTTGTTTGTGAGGACCATATGACCCTTCAAATGGAAAAATTGGATCATGGTTCCTTCTAATGAAATGTTTTATATTGAAAGGATAATCCTAAAAAACAAGAACCACATAATTTGGATCAGTATAGTGATAGTTATAATTAAAACATTAAACTGACTCAATTGGACTACTTCTAAAAATGCTCAAATATTATACTTAATATTAAAACATTAATATTTCACTCAAATTATGCACATTTTATATAAAATAAGTAAAGGGGGAATATAATAAGTCATGAAAATATTAATAACATCAGTTTTATCAGAGGAAAAAACATTACATAAGAAAAAAACATATCCATCATGGAAATATCATATGAATTGGATATTTCACTAAATGAAATACATTATTCATGAAAATATGTTGTTTATTTAATGAATAATGTTATGTATTGTATTTTTAGGATATGGGTACAACCTTATATGATACATAAGATTTTTTTTTTATATTTCACATAGATCTCTAGGTTGGAATGTATGGGTTTCTCTACCATTATAAAAAAACATTATTTTCCATGTTTTTATAGTTTTTTTGAAAAAATGAATAAAATTATTATTTAAAAAATATATTCAATTATAAAAGTGATTTTAGGGTCTACGCGACTAGTATACATCATTGAGAGCTTGTTTCTTTAACACTTTCATTTCTTGGGAACTCTTTTTTTTTTCTAGATCTGTATACTATCTAATATATGGAGTATCTACAGGTAAGGATTTTTACCCTTGGTAGTTTTTCTCCATTTTTTATGATTCTATCAACGGTTCCTTATAGTAGGGTTTTTTTCATATTTTGATGAATATTATAATTAAATATGAATCAAATGTAGTTTCATATCCACTTTAGTATTTCATACTATAGGTAGGTGGTTCCTAAAAATCTATTTAGTTTTAAGTGTGTTATATGAAGTTTAATAAAAAGGCATGGGTTAGTTTATGGGTGTGTGACCTGGAATGAAACAACTTTGGCTTTTCATTTTTCATAAAAGTTATCCCTAGGTAGTCTATTTTTGAAAATGGTGGATATGATCTGGTATGAAATTCTTTCCAATATTGGGGATTAAGGCCATGATGATATTGTTATCATATGTGTAAATTGGTGATTCTTAGGTTGCGATAATTAAGGTGGTTCCTTGGGAATATATTGGGTGTAGAAATTGTGAGTACGAGAGATGTTGATTTGTAGGAATGAGATGATGAGATATGTCGAGGAGATTCTAATTGATTTGACCATTGTTTTAGGTGGGAATGTAGGTTTGTTGATTTTTGGACATAGGATGTTGGTGATGCCACTCACTATGGGGGATGAGGCCATTAAGGTTGTGTGCAGATAGAACAAGGCCCATGAGATGGTTTAATCCAAACATTATAGTTGATGACCTCTGTGGATTAAGAATCATGGGGGAGGTGGTGATTAATATCGATATCGAGAAGATGTTCACTATAGTTTTACACTGTTTATAGAAGTTTTAACTAGAATATATGAACAAAAAACTCAAAATATATAATGTAGATGATGATATAAAATATGGAATGTATGGTTGTCTTCATGCCTTTGGTTTTGTGGGTATATTGAGATAATAATGCTAAAGGATGTGAATTCCTTGGGACTTTTTTTATAACCTGTTGAAATTTATTTATTTAATTATGATTGTGGTTCCATGTGACATGGAATTAGTGGGAAGGATGATTGAAAAAACTATATGAAAAACTATGGGTTCATAGTTCTACTCCAACATTATAAAAAGAAGGAAAATTCTCACTTTGGGTAGTTTGAACATGAGTGGAATAAGTTGGGTAATTTATTGTACAATTTTTTATTTATTCTCAAACACACAAGTATATGTATGGATAATAATTATGGACTCCATTGGTGGTGGATGACTTATTCAATAATCATATCTTATACATGCCCTTTGAAATTCATAACAACTATATGTATCATAGTATAACAAGGTAAATGATCCTCTATTTTGTGTTCAGTGGATGTAGGTCTAAATAGTGCACAATCTGAATAACATGGGATGAATATTGGATGGGTGGTTACCCAATGTCATAATAGATGTTCTTGAATAAATTTATACTTGTAAATATGTGATTGTCCTAAGGAATATATAATGGGTTTTGTATGAATAACATACAATGGTAAATGATTATTATGTTGACCATATGTATATTTTGGATTGATAGTTAATGTTTCTTTTACTATGTTGCATTGGTATTATTATTATTATTGTTATTTATATTCAAAGGGTATAATATCCCCACAATCACCTAATAAAACATCGAATCAATTCACAATCCTTTGACATATGGGGAGGATCCCCTAAGGTGAATTAGTTCACAAGGATGGTTTCTACAAAGATAGATGGGTTAGGGTGTTATAGTAAGATTCTCCCTATAAAGAGTTACTCATTTTCCTGGTTCCCAACTGTAAAAATAACCCCCTATGTGTCTAAAATTTTTACACTATAGTGGATTACAAATATATGAAAGGGTTAGGAAATGGTAAAGGGTGGTGTGTTAAAGTAAATCCCTCAATATATAAAAATAGTTTATATATATATAAAATTATCTCAAGAAATTACATATATGTGTAAGAGTAAATTCGTGACTAATTAAATATGTAATATTAACCTTATGATTTATAAAAGTCACCCTATGGAGGGTTGGGAAAACATTTACCAAGTGTTGAAGTATCCCATTATATATAAAAGTAAAATTTTGACTATGTAAAAGAAAAAACCCATTTTCTAAAAGTAACTTTTCCATGATTAAGAATGACTTATGGATGTGTAGGAGTAATCCATCATTTATTTCAATTCACAAGAGTATCCATAAGAATATGTAAATGTATGTTCGATGTTAAATTGTATGCATAAGGGTAAATTTATGGTTAAGGTGATGCATAAATGTATACTCATTTTTTATAAAATTAAACTATACATATGTATGAGTGAACCCTTATTACATCAGTGTAAACACCCCCTATGTAAAGGTAAACCTAAGATACATAAGGGTATCTCTGACCTTCCTAATGATATGAATGGGACTTATTTAGGACTAAGGTAATAAAAAAAATTATTGGTGGGTAATATTTTTCTTGGGGTGTACATCAGCATCAAAAAGTTTGTTAAAAATTTTTTTTAGGAATTTTTCTATATTTTTAAAATTAATAATTAAATGTAAAAATAAAGTATTAAAAATTAATTTAGGGTATTTTAAAAAAGAACACCATAAATACACCCAGAATCATTCTCTCATCCTTATATTTGTTCTGTAGTGATATATTCATATTTTTTGTGGGTGATATATTCATTTTATTCATTTCAAGAAGTATCCATGGGTAATAAAAGCTCCTATTGGATTTTTATTTGTATATTTCTCTTTAGGTTTCTTAGACTTATGCTGGTTAATGTTGTTTTTATGATTTTTAGGGTGTTCTTTGATATCTTTATTCATTTCACTTAGGAAAAAATTACATGATGATACTAAACGGTTAACTTATTATGATCTTAAGTTAAGTGGTCACAAAGTTATCCTAAATTCTACTATTGTTAGCTTTTGTGTGTGAAGAGTGGTCATGTTGACTTAATTTACACTTGAACTAAAAACTAATGAGACAATATGTGATTATTTTCCAAGTGGAATTCTCAATATTTATTCCAAGACGGACAACAAGAAAATATGAACCCAAAACTACTATCCACCAAGAGGGGAATGTATTTGAACATAGAAAATGGGGAATATTTGAGGTAACCATGGGGTTTCCTAAAACTCATGAACTAATTTATTGATAAACCATGAAAAATAACCCTGAGATAAATGCTTAAAGAATGAATGGTAAATGCTTGGTGGTGGGATGAAACCATTGGGGTAATATTGAGATCCTTGAAAATGTTTTTGTGTTAGTTGGGGCCCTTGATAATAGTGAGATTCTAGAAAAGGTTAAAAGGTGGGATACAAACCCTTGAGTGAGAATGATTAATTGAGAAATGTATTGGGGAATGATTCTATTCCCTTTCAAAGGTATGGTATCATTTAAAAACACACCCATACTAGTTAAAAAAAGTTATCTTGATCCCATATTTCCCCATGAAAACCATATATCAGTGCTAATTTTTATATTTACTCCTTCAATTATTTAGTTTTTTACATCATCAAGAACACTATTAAGACTATATTTTATTAAGGAAGACAAAATACCCTACATGGGCCTCCATGGGTCCTGATCTGATGTTGTGTATGCACTATAGGATAAGGTAATGGTCCCTATGATTTATGGATGATATTTGAGTGCAATAGAGCATGGTAGATGGAAGGAGGCTTTAACTCAAGGATAGTTTTATAGTTTATAAAATTTTTACTTATTTTATTTATTTTGGACTTGTTGTATTTGATCTTCACATGAGGTATCTTGATTGGATATCTATGACTTGTATGACATGTTCAAAAATAATTTTTTTATATCATGGTTAGTATAATTGATTATTTACATTTTTATATATTATTTATTTATTCTAGATTATTGATTTGATGTTATTATAATTGAATTTATTATTATTTATGGTTATCTAATCCAAGGGTTATAGTCTCCCAAAAATTACTATCAGACCCTTACTGCTAGATGACAACCTCTAAAGTGTGGGGAGGCTCACCCAAGGCCATGTATAACTACGATCTAGTTACTATTGGGTGATCTGATCTGTGATGTTACAAGATTCATGTGATATTTAATATCATTAAATATTACATGAATAACATTAAAATGTAGTAAAACTCACCACACCATTGTAAATATTAATAAATACCATGAGAAGGTCTAAACCCATTCTACATGGTGGTTCCTTTAGTGTTTAATTTCAATAATAATTGATTTTTTCAGTCTCTAAATTACAGGCTGATTATTAATTATGTGACTTATACATGTATTTTTTGGAAATTAATTGAAATTGTATGAAATATATTTTTATTTGATATCATTTTTAACATGAATAAATACAATTATAATAGTAACATATATATAATTGATTTGTGAAATTAGTATTTTTAATGAAAATAATCTTTTTCTCAATAAATTTTGTAGGTATATGGGTATGTTCTAATATATCTGACTTTTAAAGTATTTTATTGATTTGATATAATGATTTGTTTTGGTAAAATTAATTACAAATTACTAAAATCATTTATGGGGTTTTTTCAAATCTGACGTGTAATCATTTAATAACGGTAAATTATTTGGTAAAAATTTATTATGGTTGGATAAATAAAATTCATCTTAATTGATTACTTATTTTAAAGTGGTTAGTAGTTTAGTTAATTTTTTCTAAACCCTTTATTATTTTAAATTTAATATGCTTTACAAAAAAATCAATTTATTAATTTACATGGAATATATTTTATAAATAATATGTTTTCAAATAAATGGGAAAAGATGTGTCTATTTAATCATTGAGAAAAAGGGTCTTTAATTAAGTATTAATTATTTTGATAGAGTTTAATTTTTTTTATTCATTGTACTGATGATTTAATATTGATTACATTTTTTTATTATTTACATGGTATTATAATGTGTATTTTGAATGGTATTTTGATTATTAGTGTTTTTTAATCATGTAGGGTGTGGAAAAATTTGATTCTCTGGATACTCACTCCTGAGTCCAGTTCCATAAAACCATAATTTTCATACTTGATTCAATAATAACAATTTATTCTCTTACATAAGTATCCAATAGTTACATGAATTTTAGAAAATATTATATTTTATACATTCCCAATACTTTTAGGTTTAGAGATTTTTGGAATTTTTAAAAATCCAAAACTAACAATACCCATTTTCTTTATATAAAACAAAAACTTTTTCCATTATATATAAAACTACTTAATTCATGATAATTTTTCATCATTACTTATAAATTTCCTTTTTTTGAAAAGGGTATCTTGGCCAAAGGGCCAAGATGATTTATTATAATTTAATAAAGTAGAGTTACAAAAGTTGAAAAGAGGGGATTTTATTACAGTATTTCTCAAGAATATTGATCAGATTAGGAGTGATATCATCAAACCAAGTAAAATCTGGGTTGACGTCTTTGTTAGCAAGCTTGTATGCCACCACATTGGCTTCATGATATACATGTGTGATGATGAAGTTACAGCTTGAGAAGAATGTGAGATAGTCCATCCATCTCATAGTGAGTTCCCAAGCTATGTGTTTTACACCATTTCTAATTGCTTGCACCATGGTAGTGGAGTCACTTTTGATCCATATGTTGTTCATGCTTTTATGTCATGCAAAGTGAGCTGCATGAATAACACTAAGCATTTCAGCTTCAAGGGCAGAAGAAATTCCACACTTACCGAAAAAACACCCAAGGACTTTCCCATTGTGATATCGAAAGATAGCACCACAGCCTGTAGGACTATGGTTCATTTTTGAGGCTCCATCTACATTGATTTTGATCCATCAAGGAATGGGAGGCTGCCAAAAAACTTCAAGGAGACCCTACTGCTTCAAATAGTTTTCTTGCACACCAATTCTCTTTAAAACAGTGAAATCATGAATAGTATTGTAATAGTGACCTGTTTGTAGCGAATTAGCTTCCATGGTAGTTGTAAAGAGGTAGAATAAGGCTGCTTAAAGGTAGAAATATGATTTTTTATGCATGATGTCATTCCATCCAGTCCAAAAGATGTGCGCAAGCTCTGCAATAGTTTCCAAAAAAAGAGTGTTTGAATTGCGAAGAGGCTTGAGTTGTGGCACAGTATTGCAGGCGATCTGCAATATCATGTCTCACCGGGATATATATTTCAAAGATGTATTACAATGAATTCTAGAGAGTAGATGCAGTGGCATGTGATAAGAACAGGTGGGCAATGTCCTCCCTGCGCTGATTACAAAACCTGCATCTGTAACATAGAACAATGCCATGAGATTATAAGCAGTCATCAGTAGGTAATTTGTGATGAGAAGGACGCCAAATCAAGGTCAGATTGGAGGGTCTGATCCAAGACTTTTCATATTGTTTAATATAAGAAAAATTACTATCATTAACAAAATTAGAGTGGTAGTAAGATTTGGAGTCAAGAGTTCCATTCCGAGTACATTCCCAGATGAGTGTGTCTTTATCTGGTGAGAAGACGCAGTTGTTGAGTAGTTATCTATGATTTATGTACATCTCTATATTGGAGAGGTCCAAGAAGTTTTTCATTGAGACATTCATGTCAATAAGATCATGTTAAGGATCAACACCAGATATGAGAGGGGGGCACATCCAGTTTTCAAGACAGAAGTTCAGAGAAGATTCCCTACAAGAAATCCATCTTGCATGAGACATAATATTATTATAAGAGGATTTGATGGCAGGAAAAATAGAGGAGCTTAAAGGTGAGTTGTGGCCCCTCTTCAATTTGTCAATGAATCTATTTATGAGAAAGATGAGGTCCATCAGGTCGCTTCTAATAAGATTCCAAGTGAACTTGGAAATGAGAGACTCATTAAAGAGCTTAATGTTTTTTATTCCCAAGCCTCCCTTGTCAAGAGGTCTGCATGATTTACTCCAAGAAACTGTGACTAATTTCTTTTCCAAAATGCTTCCACTCCAAAAGAAGTTCCTGATACATTTTTAAGAATATTTTTCAATGCGACATGCCATTTATAAATCATAAAGGAATTGATGAGTTTAGCAACAATGATGTGTTTGACTAAGTAGATTATGCCCGCCATAGAGAGAGTCTTCCCTTTCCATGTTGATATCTGATTTTTGATTTGATCCACAATTTTGATGAAGTGGCTATTCTTAAGTCTCCCCCAAAAGAGAGGAACACCCAGATAATGAGTTGGCAACGATCCTTCTTTAATCCCAAGGTCCATGAGAATTTATAATCTTCTCCCAGTGGGAAAATTATTACCTAAGTATATCGATGATTTGTTCTAGTTGATAGTTTATCCTGAAACCTCCTCAAAGTTTGAGAGGGAAGACTTCATGTTTTGTATGTTTCTTTTGGTACCTTGAAAAAAGAGAATAATTTCATCAGTATACAAGAGATGTGTGGGGTCAACTATATTCCTAACAGTGTGGATAGAATTAAGATTTCCCTGATCCACCATGCCAGTGAGAAGTCTACTTATATAGTCCTCTGCTATGGAGAAAATAATGGTAGAGAGAGGATTGCATTGCCTGACACCTTTCGATCATGTGAAGTACCCTTTAGGAGAGCCATTGATAAACACAGAGATATAAGTAGACTGAAATAGATTTTTAACCCGATAAACAAATATGTCATTGAAGCCGAAACTATGAAGAACTTTGAAAATGAAGCTCCAATCAATGGTATAGAAAGTTTTCTCAATGTCCAAATTTAGAAAAATATGGCTGCCTCTGCTAGATTTGTTAAGGATGTTGACACATTCAGAGGCCGTACTAATACACTCTTGTATATATCATCCTTTTACAAAGAAAAACTGGTTCCAGTTAAGGATTTTTATGGAAATTATAGTGAGACGGTTGGCGAGAATCTTGGTAATTATTTTATAATAAGTGTTGATGAGAGCGATGGGTCTGAATTGATGTATCTATGAAGCATTTTCAACTTTTGGGACCAGTGCAAGGAATTGAGCATTGATGCCATGCGGTAACACACCTGTAGAGAATAAAGAATTAACAAACCTACAAACATTAGTTTGTATTACCTCCCAGTAGGTTTGAAAAAAGGCGTTGGTGAAGCCATCTTGACCCGGAGCACTATCTGGTTTTAAGGCTGAAAACTACCTCATGAATTTCAAGATCATTCGGTCTACAATTGAGCTTGTTATTATCTTTGTGAATTAAGGTTTTTCTTAATTGTTTTTTTTCATATTAAATTTGTTTTAATATGTTTTCCTTCCTTTATTGTTTTCCACGCTGTTTGTTTTTTTACCGTGTTTTTTTTATTGGGGCTGGTTGTTTGAGATACCCGTTGGAAATTTTATGCATGCAATTGTGTGGGGCGCTGCTTGTTTTGAGGGCTGTATTTTCCTGCCCACTTGACACGCTGGCAAACCCTACTTTACTCTGGTTTTATTTCCACCGTTGATCTCCCTGCACCGCCCTTTCACTGCTGGTCGTCCATCTTGCACCTTGTTCTGTTCGGGTTTTGTTGGGCAGGCCGTTCAGCTTTGGTTTCGTGGCGGTTGTGGATAGGGCGTGTAGTTACGGGGGTGAGGTCGTTCGCAGGGGGTTTCATCACCCTTGTTGTGCCTCTTTCTGAGGCAGCGAATCGATTCATCCTCTGGATTCTTGGGTCTCTCGTGGTGGTGTGTGTTGGTCTTCCTCGGTGAGCCCTAGCGATCTGCTCCTGGTTCTGTGCTTAATCCTCCTTCTCGGAGCACTGGTCTTTGCCTGTTGTTCTCCTTTGGCGCCTACCCCGCGGCCGGATCTAGGTGGAGACAACGACCCTTCCTGACGGAAGATGTGCGGCCTTTGGCGACGATTTTCAGAACCGTGAGAGGAGCAAGTCATTGCTGCTCAACAAGGTCCAGGAGCCTGCGTTTTCTTCATCCACGTGAAGCGATCAGGACCGCCGGACCAGTTGTCGTCCGGCATTGTGAGTATTGTTTACAATTTCTTTTCATTCGAGACTTGTATTTTTTCTTCTCGTTTTGTGTCTTGTTGGTTGGTTTGGTTCTTGTAATCTGGTTCTTTTTTTGAGCAAGTAATAAAACGTGTGCGTGGGTGTGGTGTTCTTGCCGTGCAGTAGGCCCCCAAAGGGGCCGAAGCATGTTAAATTCTTGCATTCCTTTACTATTTCAGAACTTTCTGTTTTGTTTCGATTCATGCGATATCAAAATAACAGCTCCAGGCCGGTCCTTGTTTATCTTGTGGTCATTTAGAGAGGTTGCCTTCGAGTCCACTGCTGCCGGCATTTGGTTGAAATTAGAGAAATTGTATATGACTGCTTCATTAGTTGATAGATTGTATAAAAAACATCGCATGTTTACTTTTAAGATGAAACCTGGTAGTTCTATCAAATCGCATCTTGACGAGTTTAATAAAATCATGTTAGACCTTGCCAACATAAATGTAGCAGTCAATGACGAGGATCAGGCAATGATTCTCTTAATTTCTCTTGACAACAATTATAGTTCTTTGGTAGAGACTATGATGTATGGTAGGGACTCGCTGACCTTAGAAGAGGTTAAGTCCGCCCTTCTTTCAAAAGATTTGCAGGTTAAGAATGGGTTAGGATAAGTGGGGGAGGGGCTTAATGCTGTGGGTAGAACAAATGATAGGGGACAAGGGAAAAGCAATGATAAGGGTAAAAAGAAAGGTGCAGGTCAGTTTAGGACACTAAAGTGCTATCAGTGTGGGAAACCAGGACACTTTAAAAGGGATTGTCCTGAAAGGAATGGTTCAAGGGGTGATGGGGCTCATTCTAATGTAGTTGAGCCTGGTTTCGACGATGTTGTCGTTCTGTAGTGTGTTTAGTGTGCTGTAGGGGGTAGATTTGTGGGTCCAACTCTGGGTTTGTTTCCTTCTTTGTGTCCTAGGTGTGTTAGGCCTCTCGGGAGGTAACCTGGTACGAGGACAGTGTAACGTTGGGCAGTGGTTAAGAGAAGCAGATCATGGGAGGCGTCTGGCTGATCACCAGACTTCATGATGGGGGTGTTGTTGGTATCTCTTTGTCGACATTGGATGGGTACCTGGGAATAAGGTGCTTGATGTCGCGGTTGGGCTAGACTAGGATGGTTTTTCCCTAGGTCGGTAGCGGGCTGCCCTTGCTTGCTGGGTGTGTTTCCTCGGGGTTATGAGTTGGCTCTAGGATTGGGGTTGTATGGGTTTTACAGCGGTTGAGGTTAGGAGGTGTCTTCCCCTGTTGCACATGTCTAGGCAGTGTCTTTTCCTTAGGTGGAGAGAGTCTTCTGGGTCTGTCGTAGATCTAGGTGGAGTGAGTGTTTTCCTTGATTTGAGTCTTATGCATTGTTTTCTTATTTGTTTTCTTTTGCATGAGCTGTTTTCTTTGCTGCTACTTCTTGCATATAAACTGTTGAGTTAATGTTCATACTTTGTATTACTGTTATACTTTGAGGATTGGTACTGCTGTATATGCTGCTTGTGTGCAGGTACTAGTTTGCAGTATGAGACTTCCTTGATATCATGATCTCAGCAGTCGGCTCAGGTAAGTGCAGGTATGCATTTTGTTTATGTTTAGAGAGTTTACTTCTAAGCATGTTTAAGTAGTAGTTTAGATGGAATTGATGAGGGAAAATGTGTATCACATTGATACACATGTTGAACATAAGCATTGAATAGTTTGACTAGCACTATATATCGTCGTTTTTGTTTTTCTTAGGTTGTTTAGCATGATTTCCCGATTCAATTCATAGGATAGGTGCAAGAACATCGCCAAATTTAACTGAAAAGGTAGAGATTTGTGAATTAAGGTTTTTCTTAATTGTATTTTTTTTCATATTAAATTTGTTTTAATATGTTTTCCTGCCTTTATTGTTTTCCACGCTGTTTGTTTTTTGACTGTGTTTTTTTTATTGGGGCTGGTTGTTTGAGATACCCGTTGGAAATTTTATGCGTGCAATTGTGCGGGGCGCTGCTTGTTGTGAGGGCTGTATTTTCCTGCCCACTTGACACACTGACAAACCCTACTTTACTATGGTTTTATTTCTACCGTTGATCTCCCTGCACCGCCCTTTCACTGCTGGTCGTCCATCTTGCACCCTGTTCTGTTCGGGTTTTGTTGGGCAGGCCGTTCAGCTTTGGTTTCGTGGCGGCTGCGGATAGGGCGTGCGGTTACGGGGGCGATGTCATTCGCAGGGGGTTTCATCACCCCTGCTGCGCCTCTTTCCGAGGCAGCGAATCGATTCATCCTCCGGCTTCTTGGGTCTCTCATGGTGGTGTGTGTTGGTCTTCCTCGGTGAGCCCTAGCGATCTGCTCCTGGTTCTGTGCTTAATCCTCCTTCTCGGAGCACTCGTCTTTGCCTGTTGTTCTCCTTCGGCGCCTACCCCGCGGCCGGATCTAGGTGGAGACAACGACCCTTCCCGACGGAAGATGTGCGGCCTTTGGCGACGATTTTCAGAACCGTGAGAGGAGCAAGTCATTGCTGCTTCAACAAGGCCCAAGAGCCTGCGTTTTCTTCATCCACGTGAAGCGATCAGGACCGCCGGACCAGTTGCCGTTCGGCATTGTGAGTATTGTTTACAATTTCTTTTCATTCGAGACTTGTATTTTTTTTGCTCGTTTTGTGTCTTGCTGGTTGGTCTGGTTCTTGTAATCTGGTTCTTTTTTTGAGCAAGTAATAAAACGTGTGCATGGGTGTGGTGTTCTTGCCGTGCAGTAGGTCCCCAAAGGGGCCGAAGCACGTTAAATTCTAGCGTTTCTTTACTATTTCAGCACTTTCTGTTTTGTTTCGGTTCATGCGATATCAAAATAACAGCTCCAGGCCGGTCCTTGTTTATCTTTTGGTCGTTTGGCTTGATTGCATTGCTGTTTTTTTGTTCCGCTGGCCCAACATACCACAACAATCTTCATCGCTGACAATGTTTGGGATAACACCCTCTTGGAGGTCCTTGTTGATATCAGGACAATTGAAGAGATGCTCAAAATATGAAACAACATGCTGCAAGGGATTCCTCATTTTCAAGCACTCTATCACTATATCTCATGACCGCGAGAGGTCTACAGGATTTTCTAGTTCGTTGAAGAGCATTATAGAATTTAGAGTTTCTATCTCCATCCTGTAACCATTTAACCCTAAATGTCTCTTTTTGAAGTTTGTATTTCATGAAGAGGAGTGAAGTCAGTTTGGAGGAGAGGACAATTTCTTGTTGCATGTTTCTTTCGAAATCAGAGCAAGTAGTGTCACATTGGATATGATTGAGCTGCGCCTCCATAGATGCAATTTCATTCTCCATATTGTGATAAATATTTTTTCACCAGCTCTTAAGATTATTCTTTAAGTGCTTTATCTTGATGATGCAATAATAAACATCGCTGCCATAACTGCTAGAAATCCAAAAAAAATTAATCAGCTTGTTAAAATCGGGGTGAGAGGGCCAGGCATTATTGAATCAGAAAGGCAACCTTGGTTTGAAAGTCCTATTGGTAATGTAGGTCAAAATAGGATGATGATCATAGTTTATCTTTGGAAAGGTAATACTTTCAATATCATCAAACATCTCAAGAGCTTTGTCATTAGAAAAAGCGCAGTCAAGTTTACTAGCAATTATTTCAGTGTTGTGCTGTCAGTACCAAGTATACTTAGCTCCCACCAAGTTTATCTCAATCAGATTACTATTCTCAATGCAGGATTTGAATTCCTTTGAGGAAAGGGTGGGATGAACAGCTCTCATTATTTCACTGGGGCACAATATATCATTAAAGTCACCAAGGATAATCCAAGGATCTTGTATTCCATGGCTATTGGAGCACAATGTTTTTCCAAATAAATCTTCTTTCCTGATAGTTGTTCTTAGTGTAAACAAAGGAGTAGAAGAATGGATCATTATTGATGATAGCTTCGTAGGTGATCATTTGTTGATCCATGTTGGAGATGTGAGTAAAGACCCATAAGGTGTCAGTATTCCCAGAAGTACTGGTGTTTCCTACTAGAGTGTAACCTCTATTTTCAGGACTAGAAACTTCTGTAGAGTAGCAGATTTTGGGTTCAGTGATGCCCAAGAACTTGGGTTTATGCACAAGTATACACCTGTGCAACGAAGTGGCAGTGTCATGGTTTGCCACTCCTTGACAGTTCCAAAAAAAATATTCATTTGTATTTGCGTTTGGGGGGAGAACCTCCTTTTTTCTTCCCACATGATTTTAAATTTCTACATGATTTTCTGGTTTGTATGCAGTCTTTGCTAGGTTTTTCAGATTGATCAGCATGATTAGGTGAGGATACTAGTGCTTTTTGACCTGCTTCAGTAGTTAAATCAACATCCTTTGGAGATCCATTCTTTTGAATGCTGTTAAAAGCTTTTGTGTTGTTTTCGGGTGCCTTTCTAGGTGAGGCAGAGCAAGTTCTCATTGTGATATCAGTAGTGGTAAAATGAGAGTCTACAGTGTTCTGTTTGAGCATGAGATTGTCACCTTTATCAGCGAGGTTCTATTCTGTGTAATTGTGCACATGCAACTCAGCACTTGCAATATCAATATTATTCTCTATGCTGGTTCCCTTGGAGTCTATGGCCTTTTTTGGGTCCCTATAATTAGAATTAGTTCGGCCAGATGTAACTGAGATACCAGGACCAAGTTCAATTTTTTTTTCCACCTCAGAGGAGCAGCGTAAGCCGGTAGCAGCTTGTAAAAAAACATGCAAAATTTTCAATGTTATGGAAGCATGTAGAAGAGCTTCCAGCCACTGGGATATTCAATGATTCTGCAGATGGAATAGAGTTTATAACATTGAGAATATCTTGGGCAATTTCTACGGCCAAGTTGTCCTCTTCCATAGATTGTTCCTCCTCCTCCAGCAATATGGCCAAGGAGATACTAGGAATAGTATTAGGGGTTTGTTTCTTAACCCATTTCTGTCCATCAATCTTTTTTAAACCCTCCCCTTTTTCCATGAATCTTTCCATCCCTTTCTTACCCTTATGCACTTCTGTCCATACATTTGAATCAGCAGCTGGCTTCACTTGATTTTGTACAATCCCACAGTTAGCAAAAGAGTGGCCAACAATTTTGCATACCTCACAAAATAGTATCTTGTATTCATATTCGACATTGACCTCCAGCTTGTGATCATTGAAAATAAAACTAATGGAATCTGGGAGCTTGGATTCCATGCTGGCCTCGACTTGTATCCTTGCATATAGGCCCAATTCACCACTTAGAGTGTGTGGATCTATCTTTAGAGGAATCCTGATGCATGAAGCAATGTCATTCAGAATTTTTGGGTGCCAATATACCCAGTTCAAGCCATGTAATCTAATCCAGATTTGAGCCGAGGTGAGTCTTTGTGAGAAGGGATTGAAATTAATATCCCAATTTGTAATCCGTAGGACTCATGGCTTCAGTTGAAGATTTACAGATTTCCAGGCAGAGTCGATGTCTTCCTTGCTTCCCAGGACGACGTGGAAGTATCCTTTCCCAATCGGGATGAGTTTTCAATTCTCGATGCCCCAGATATGAGAGATTCTTAGTTTGATTTCAGAATAGGGCCACGGTTTGTCCCCTTTTGTGTAGAAAACCTATTCGAGCAGGGAAAATCTACATAGATATAGCCTTTTTTGAAGGGATTCTGGATCCATGATAACGAAGTATCTCCCATCATCTGCCCGTTTGATGTGAGTCTTGGAGGAAGATATGCTCGGTAGCTCCGATCCTTTTAGAACCTCCAGGAACGAGATAGCTCTGGATCTGGAGCTTCGATTAACATCAAGGGTATTTGTTTTTGGAGCCTCATTATTAACCTTTTTGAAGGCAAATTCTCTATCTGGGTTGAACGAATCCATATATGATAAAGATCAGAAGGTGAAGGATTCATCATACCAGATTACTGCAAATCACGATCCAAGCTTTGAGAGAGCCGTGGTGCATTTTTTGAGAGTGTTCCATTACCATCTCGGGTCTACAAATTTCTCAACACATGTTATCATTCTAAACATATCACTTGTACTACTATACTTACACCAAGGGGAATAGGAACATAATAAAGTAGTGATAAATATTCTTAGTAAAGAAAACATACAACTGAGGTAATCATGAAATAACGATGATATAAAATTATGGAATACATAATTAATCATCATAATTCTATAATCAACCGAAATAAAGATAATTATATATTAATGAAAATAAATTAAAATATATAAATTAGTAATACTGATCTTATAAAGTTGAAATTCATAATTCTAGGCATCAAAAATTTATTTCATGGACTTTTACAAAGACACTATCCTATTATGGGAAGTGGTGTACCCCAAAATCCATCTTGTTTGGTCTTAGTATACCTGTCACTACATTGAGGGAATATATGATTTCAAGACTCACCTATCACATGTTTATGTATAATTAATTCACTACAAGATTCAGAAATAAAATTTATACCATTCTTTAAGGTAATTCTTACTGAATGGAATAATAGCTATCTGAATAAATAATTTTGCATATAGTTAATACATAATCAACTACTGCTAGTATTTAATAATCATAAAGAATATCAATACCATTCCCCATGTTAAAAAAGGGATGAAATTATCATGATCCAACCATAGAAAGAAGGTGGATAACAAAACAATACATTTTAAACTTGATAATAATAATCGATATTGTAATTAAAATATATGAAACACCAATAAAATTTCATATTCCAATAAATAAACATTATTCCAAGGCGATTATCCTTTAATCAAAATTTGTAAAATAAGATGTCTGCACCATATAGGGTAATGTGTATAAAGTTAATTCTATGCTAGAATAACATGAAAATAATCCATCTAGAGAAATAAAATTTATGATTTCAAAAAAACATATCCCCAATTGTATAATTGAAATATAGGTGGGTGTTTACATAAAAGAGAAACACCCTTGAAAAAACAATTCTTTAAACGAATCACAAAAGAAGGGATCAAGAATTGAATTGTTTGATATGAAAAATTCAATTACCCAAATGATAATATATATATATATATATATATATATATATATATATATATTAGTACATAAATCATGAAACATTAACCCCATTCTAGAAAATAGTTTCAAAAATAATAATGGAAATGTAATTGAAAACATAAATTATCATTTAGAAAATATTTTTAACATTGATTTAAAATAAAATTTAAAATGTTGATTTCAAAGAAATCATTTGAAAAGGTGGTGTGAAATCCACTTAAAATATTTAATTTTAAAAAGAATATATAATAATTCAACCTTGAAAATACATAAAGTTTCTCTGGGAGAAGAAGATAGGATGAAAAAAAATGTGAAATCAATTGTAAAAAACCCTTTTTATTATTTATAAAATACCGTTATTAGAAAATAACATTGTTAGAAGATTAATAAAAAGTTAATTTTTATTAAAACCTCATTTTCCAAAATAAGATTGTTGACCTCACCTGTTTTGATAATCCCAATTATACTTTCACATACTTTGATAATCCCAAATAATGTGTATCTATATAATTAATTCTTTCAATCTATGATCAAGTTGATAATTATATTAAAATAATCTTTGAAATATGTTAATCAATGTTTTATCTATGTTTATATGACTTTTGAAATAATCCTAACTCAATCGGATATGTTTTGCATAAAACAGATAAGTGTTAGTCATTGATATGCTTGTAGCTACTGATACAGATCTACTGATACTTAGTCTACCGATAAACATAGTCACCGATAAGCAAAGGTCACCGATACACAGAGCTACCGGTTTGTATAAGTCCGCCGGTAAGCGCATACCGCTGACAGATCAAGTCCACCGATACATACAGCTACCGATAGAAGCTAAGCTACCGATAGAAGAAGTCTACCGATATACACTTCACTAGTACAAAATGGAGCTACCGATATGCACAAGCTACCGATACAAAGTTCACCGATACAAACAGTCACCAATACATCAAGCTACCGATACAAGCGAGTTACTTCTAGAACAAGCGAGCTACCGATAGACCAAGAGCCACCGATACAAGGAGCTACCGGTACAAGAACAAAGAGCTACCGATAGGAGATCACTGCTATACAAAGTCCACAGTCACACTTATACCGACAGAAGTCTACTAATGAAAGACTGACCAGTCAAACTCTATACCCTCAATATTATTTATTTATTAAGCAACGGTAATATTTGATGTTTTTAATGCAATTAATGTTATTTAATAATAGTTGTTGGCATGTCAGAGAACCATACCTAGTACCCATAAAAAGGTAATCATTCCCATTGCCGGAGTTGAAAGCTATAAAAGGAAGGACAAAGACTGGGCACAAAAAGCGATGTGAAAAGAGTGTAGAAAAGTAGTTGCACGAAGAGTACATATAACGGGAAAAAAGAATGCTGAAAGGTGGTGCATACAGAAAACCTACTTCCATACTCAAAGATCACTGAACATACACGAAGCCATTCTTCCTGAAGGAGAACACAAGCTGCACCTTACTCAAGGAGTGAAGAACTACAACGAAAGCTCTTCATGCACTCAAGCAGTTCAAACTGAACTTGAAGAAAACGACCCTCTGTTTTTCAGACAAAAACTAGAGAAGGACTCAGAGCTTCATTTACATCAATCTAAGGAGTCCAGAGCTTCACTCACAACACATAGAGCACTTTAAACTCATCTCTATCTATTTATCTCTATTGTGTTTATTCATTTAATTTTTGAGCAGTGTATTTACACACTGACTCCTGGACTGAACTGGAGGATACTAAATCCTCACTCCAAACTTCGTACACATTACTTTATCCCACTGTGAATTGTGGAAGAGGTCAAGTGTGACGTGGATAGCTTGTGTGCTATTGTTTTTTTCCCACTTATAACTGTGGTAGTGGTCTTAGTACCTAGACAGTCTCTGCACTGTTGTTTACCCCGATCCAGGGTGTGGATAAAATTTATATAAATTGTTTGAGAGGACTAAGTCTCGGCTTGAGACTGAACCTCTTGGTTATATCTGCTGTGTATTTTAGATTATGTTTAAAGTATACTATATATTATATATTCCGCTGCAAATTACTTTGAAATACAATTTGTTTAAAGTTACTTTGATAGTTAAATTAGAAAGTGTTTATACTTATTGTGAACCAGTAAGTTAGTTTCAAAAGTTAATTTAATCTCCTGATTAAATTAACTGAGACCTAATCAATCTTTGAGAAACTAATTGAACCTTTACAATCTGTATAAATTCACTACAGTTTAACTTGTTTTTAAATTGGGGGATTTTAATATAAATATTTTTTAACAGAAATTTTAATTGGAACTCAATTCACCCCCCTCTTGAGTGTCCACTCCGACCAACATTTGGTATCAGAGGATTTTTTTGTTTGTCAATGTTTTTCAAAACACTCTGTTTTCAACTATGATTTTAGTTGTATCTTAAAGATCTTAAATTTCTGTTAGTTCTAAATTTTATATCTTTAAGTATTTTTTTGCTAATCTCTATCTATGGATAATAGACTAGAAGGTGCTGCTTCCAACAGACCACCCTTCTTTAATGGTACAAATTATGCCCATTGGAATCTTAAAATAAAAATTCATTTAGAGAGTATGGGATTTGATATCTGGACCGCCATAAAAACTCAATATAAGATTCCAGAAACTGTTAGAACTACTTGGGATGAAGCTACTAAAACATCTTACAATAATAATTGTAAAGTTATGAATGCCCTGTATTGTGCTCTAGGAGATGAAGAGTTTAATAAAATATCTTCTTGTAAAACTGCTTATGAAATTTGGGACACTTTGGCTATTTCCCATGAGGGAACAACCAATGTTAAAGAAATGATACTGAATACCTATACTATTAAATATGATAATTTTAAAATGAACCATGATGAACCCATTTATGATATGTATCTCAGGTTCAATGAAATTGTCAACACCATGAGATCTCTTGGTAAAGTTGTTCCTGCAAAAGAATAGATCATGAGAATATTAAGATGTTTACCAGAAAGATGGAGAGGCACATCTGTTTCAATTAGAGAATCCTGTGATATTGGTACTCTGCCTGTAAATAATTAATTGGTAAGCTTATGATGTATGAGGAAGAACTCAAGGTGAATAAGGAATAAGATGATGAACCTAAAAGGAAGTCAGTGGCATTTAAGTCTACTGCCTCAAGGAGAAAGGACAAGGAGAAAGTTCACATACAAACTGAAATCTCAACAAGTGAAAGTTCAGAATCTGACAGTGATGCTGAGATGGATCAAATAGCCAGAAGATTTAAGAAATTCTATTGGAAAAATAAATTCTTCCTAAAATAAAATTACAAAGGAAAATATGATAACAAAGGTCATTGGAAGAAGGACTGGAAGAAGTCTGATAAAGGCGATGAGATTATCTTCTATGAATGCAAGAGGAAAGGACATGTAAATGCAGACTATCCAAAATTGAAGTTCAAAAAGAAATATGACTACAAGGACAATAAGTACAATAAAGCTACCTGGAGTACTTTAGAAGATAGAACAAGTGAATCTGAAGTTTCTAACTCTGAAAATAATTGTGGTAACATGTGTTTTATGACAAACACATCTGAGGTAACACTAGACCCTCCTGCTTTAAATCCCTACTATTCTGGAGTTGATTCTGATTCTGATTCTGATTCTAAATCTGAAAATATGTCTAGTGAAGAATTATTTGAATATTGTAATATGCTAGAAGAGACCTGTAATGAACTTAAGGACAAGTACAAAGCCTTAAAGAAACATCATGCTTTATCTAGCACTGTTAAATCGGCCCTTGAGATTGAAAAGGAAAATAATGCTCAACTGTTAAAAGAAAATACTGAACTAAAAATGTCTAATGAGCAACTAAAAAAGGAGTTAGAAAAGTTCACAAATGGAAAAGATACTCTCACTCAAATTCTAGGAAATCAATTGGCACCAAAGTACACTACTGGAATAGGCTATCAGCCTGGATAGAGACAGTTCACTAAAACTAGATTTATTCCAAAATATGGATAGAATGCTGCTAGTTCAAGTTCTGGAAATTTGTCTGCTTCAACTAGTTATTCATATGGTTATAGATCAAATAAAGTTTATCTTTCAAAATATATTGATTCTGTAAATTATATGAGACCCATAAGACAAATCTAGGTACCTAAAGCTTTGATTGCTAACCTGTATGGACCCAAGAAGATATGGGTACCAAAATCATTCTCCATCTAAACCTGTTTTGTAGGAAACCTTCTTGATGAGTTCTCATAAGAAGGTATGGTACTTGTACAGTGGATGTTCAAGGAACATGACTGAAGACTACTCATGCTTTAAGAGTTTAATCAAAGTTGATGGAGGCCATGTCACCTTTGGTGATAATTCTAAAGTAAAGATCATCGGCCTAGGCCAGATTGGCAACACTGATTCAGTTTTAATTTCTAAAGTTTTATTTGTTGATGGACTTAAATATAATATGTTAAGTATTTATCAGTTATGTGATGATGGTTTCAATGTTAAATTTGAAAATTATTCTTGTAATGTTTTTAAATCTAAGAATGTTTTAGTATTTTCTGCCTTGATAAATGAAAATGTTTATACTGTTGATTTGAATTCGTTAGCTAAACAGAACATTACTTGCTTAAATTATTTTCATAAAGAATCTTGGTTATGGCATAGAAGATTAGGACATTGAAATGTTCACTCACTTAGAAAACCAACTTGTAAGAACTCAGTTAGAGACTTACCCAAACTTAAATTCTCATAAGACAAAGTTTGTAATCCCTGTCAAAAGGGAAAGAAACATAAAGTTTCTTTTAAATCAAAGAAAGAAGTTTCAACTTCTCAACCTCTCGAGTTGGTTCACTTGGACTTGTTTGGACCTTCTAGAGTTTCTAGCTTAAATGGGAAGCACTATGTCTATATCTTAGTAGATGAATTTTCTAGATATACTTGGGTATACTTCTTAGCTCACAAAAGTGAAGCTTGTTCTTACTTTATTAAATACTCCAAGTCTGTAGAAAACCTTAGTGGACTTAAGATTAAGACCCTGAGAAGTGATCATGGTCGTGAGTTTGAAAATCATGAGTTTGAGTCTTATTTCTCACACAATGAATATAATCACAACTTTTCTACCCCTAGGACACCTCAACAGAATGGTGTAGTATAAAGGAGGAATAGAACCCTTCAGGAGATTGCAAGAACAATGCTTAATGAGTATGACCTGCCAATTTATTTTTGGGCTGTAGCTGTAAATACAACTTGTTATATAATCAATAGATTCTTGATCATACCTGTCCTCAAGAAGACCCCTTATGAGTTGTGGAATAATAGGAAACCTAAGGTTAGTTACTTTAGAGTCTTCGGTTGCAAAGTCTTTATTCTTAATAATAAGGATAATCTTGACAAGTTTGCACCCAAAAGTGATGAAGTAATTTTTCTTGGTTATTATATATCTAGAAAAGCCTATAGAGTCTTTAATAAAAGAACCAAATGTGTGGAAGAATCTATTCATATCAAGTTTGATGAAACTGATCCACATGAACCTAACTCTTCTCTTGAACATCTTGAAGAAGATTTGTCTGTTCTGGACCTTAATGATAAAACCAATGAGCCTGTTGTAAAGACATCCAGTTCTGGACATATTCCATAATCTTCTTCTATAGAACCCGAACTTAGATAAGATCCTGAAATTTATAGTCCTACCTTTACTAGATCAACTAGGATTCTAAAGAATCATTTTTTAGATGCTGTTGTTGGTAATCTTGATAGAGGGACACAAACTAGAGCTTCTTCAAGAAATCAGGTTAAACATCAAGCCTTTATTTCATAGTTAGAACCTAAAAATATCAATGATGCAATCAATGATGAATTTTGGGTAATGGCTATGCAAGAAGAACTTAATCAATTTGAAAGAAACAAAGTCTGAGAATTAGTTGATAGACCTAAGGACACTTTGACCATAGATACTAAATGGGTTTTTAGAAACAAAGTTGATGAGTCTGAAAATTTAGTTAGAAACAAAGCTAGGCTAGTTGCACAAGGATATAGTTAAGAGAAAGGTATAGACTATGAGGAAACCTTTGCCCTTGTAGCTAGATTAGAAGCTATTAGGATTATACTTGCCTATACTGCTCATCTAAATTTCAAGTTATATCAAATGGATGTTAAAAGTGATTTTCTAAATGGTTTTATAATTGAATATTTTTTTATTGAACAACCACCTGGATTTAATAATCCTCATTTTCCAAATCGAGTTTTCAAGCTATCCAAAGATTTATATGGTTTAAAACAAGCTCCAAGAGCTTGGTATGATAGACTTAGTAATTTTCTTATTTCAAAAGGTTTTACTAAAGGGATTGATGATCCAACACTTTTTATTAAAATAATTTCTAAAGATGTTTTGATAGTACAAATCTATGTTGATGATATTATTTTTGGATCTTCTAAACATTCTTTATGTACTGATTTTTCAAAGAGTATGCAAAATGAATTTGAAATGATTTTAATGGGAGAACTAAAATATTTTCTTGGATTTCAAGTTTTTCAAAATGAAAATGGTATTGTTTTGAATCAAAGTAAATAAACAAATGATCTTTTAAAACGTTTTGGTTTGGATAGTATTAAGGAAAGTGATACACCTATGAGTACTGTCTGTAAATTGGATGCAGATGAAACTGGGAAACCAGTGTATCAGACCAATTATAGAGGTATGATTGGAAGCTTACTTTACCTTACTTCTAGTCGAATAGATATTATGTTTAGTGTGTACATGTGTGCAATATTTCAAGATAATCCTAAAGAATCACATTTAATTGCAGTTAAAAGAATTTTTAAGTATCTTAAACATACTGAAAATTTAGGTTTGTTTTATCCAAAAGGACAATCTTTTGAATTAATGAGTTATTCAGATGATGACTTTTCTGGTTATAAGTTAGATAGAAAAAGCACATCTAGAACATGTCATTTATTGGTAAAATCCTTAGTATCATGGTGTAGTAAGAAACATAATTCTGTAGCTTTATCTACTGCCGAAGTAGAGTATATAGCTGCTGGTAGTTGCTGTGCAAAAATTCTGTGGATAAAACACACTCTTTTGGACTATGGATATGATTTTAAGCATGTTTCTATTAACTGTGATAACAATAGTGCAATTAACATTTCAAAGAACCCTGTGTCTCACTCTAGGACTAAACACATTGATGTAAGACATCATTTCTTAAGAGATCATTACCAAAAAGGTGATCTTACTCTTGAATTTATAGGTACTGAACATCAATTAGCAGAAATTTTCACTAAACCTTTAAGTTCGGACAGGTTAAGTTACATTAGAAATGAGTTAGGAATGATTAACCTCATTGATGTACCTCACCGATGTGATACCTCACCGATGGACCTCACTAATAGATAAACCTCACTATTAGTAATTCTCACCGATATACCCTACTGATGCATTGTTTTAAAACTTCTGTCTGCCACCAGAATATATATTGTTTATACTTTACTTATTATATTATAATTACTTATTTTATAATTCCTAAATGATATAACTAAGCCTTAATCACTTTTCTATCCACATCAAACCCTTTTCCCTCAAGCCTTAGCTCCTGAATCTCTCGAAAACCCTAAGTTTCTCGAACCAGAGATGGAAAAAACCAAAATGCCCTCTATCAGAGATGATGTTGATAAGCCGAATGCGAAGAAGCAGAAGATAGATCAAGAAGGAAGTAGCAGTGTTAGTAGAAAAAGGTCAGGAAGGCGACCAGTGAACCCACACTTACAAAATAGAGTTATTGTGATCGAAAAAGAGTTGTGCGTGGAATGGCTGGTGTCTAGTATATTGTTAGTTCTCGAGGTACTGGAAGATCAGAAGTGGGTATATTGCTTTTTTAACAACAATGGCCCCTACTATCTGAAGCTAGTGAAACAGTTCTATGAGTTTGTAAGCTTTGAGAAATCAGAATATGAGAACCAAATGATTTCACTTGTGAATGAAAAGGAGATATCTTTTTCATCCGTTGAGTGGGATGATTTCCTGAAGGTTCCACACGAAGGTGTTCCTAGATATTTCTCGAGATCAGTACCACCTACAAGTGACATATTTGATTATGAGACTGCTTTAGAGGAGCTCACTAGTAGTGGAAAGCAGAGATAGGTGGTGGCTGCTGAAATGGATGGAGAGAATAGATTGTTGTTCAAGTTTGTTCAGCATGTCTTAATTCCAAGAAGAGGGGACTTTACTAATTTAGGATACCAGGATATCTACTTGTTGTATCTTTTGAGACATGGTGTGAAAGTGAATCTATGAAGACTGCTGATGATTCAAATGGAGGATATGATTAGACTAAAGTAAAAAAAAATGCCTTATTCTTTGCCAAGATGATCTCAGGGATGATCAAAGTGAAAGGGGTTGCTGAGTCTCAGGATGAGACAATGGTAGTAAAAATAATTTTTGTATCACAAACACAGTTTTCAAATACATGAAGATAAACTGGAATTCATGGAGAAGAGAATGGGTTAATGATGACAAGAATCTATATGATAATTTCAATCATGTGGATCATCATTCAAGGCCTAAGGATGTGAGGGATCTAAGTCTAGGACCTGATGAAGAAGAACCTGAGTATAGTGATGAGTCTGATGAAGAGGAGACTTCTTTGGCTGATGGAAGGGAACCAGACTTGCCCCTAAGTCCTGTTGCTGAAATTATAACTACAGGAAAGGAAACTTTATTAGAAGAAGAAACACCTGTTGTTGAGGAAGACCAGCAAGTTCCTGAGAATGAAGAAGAAAGAGAGAATGAATCTGAAGCCTCTGATTCTGTCTGCTTAAGTCTGAGTCCATTGATTGGAAGCTCAGTTGTACCTGTTAAGGAAATAGTGGGTGAGATGGAAGGACCTATTCCCAATCCAGAGGAGACTCTTGCTGTTTCAAAGATGGAATTGATTGTAGAAGATTCTTCTGAGGAAGAAAGACCTGCTGAGAATGCTGTTGCTGTACAAGAACATGCACTGGTTGAGGGGGAGCATCTAATCAGATTTGGCAGTGTTTCAGTAGCAGTTGAGATTGAGGATTGGACAAAAGACCCAGGTTTTGTGGTTTGTGTATTGGATTATCCAGATTCTGATAATGAGACACCCCTCGATAGACCAAAAACCAATTATGATATTCAGACTCAATTGTTACCTGAAGATGTGGTCAGAATACATGATCTGGATAAGCTCAAGTCTGATCTCAAAATCAGTTTTGTGGAAGAGATAAGGAAAATGGAAGATTCACTAGTTTCATCCATTCAATTGATTATGAATGACTCAGTAACCATTATAGTATCTAAAAGAGCACCTGTTGTGGTTTCACCTGCTGATATGATCACCAAGGCTGATCTTGAATCCTTAAAGAATGGGCTGAAAGAGTCTTTTAGTGCTTCTACTGCCAAATTGAAGCAATGATTTGTTGAAGAGATGAGCAATTTGGAAAAGTCTTTTGAACTCTCTCTTGGCTGTAATGTCTCTACCTTTTTGGCAGAGATAGTGGATGAAGTTACAACTTTCCAGACTCAAGTATCTAGATTGGCAGAGGATTTTGAAATTCTAAAGAAATCTGTTATCTCTTTAGAATCTTATATGAGTTATAGATCTCAAGAAGACAAGGATTTAGATTATGTCAAAAGTGTTGTAAGCCAGATGGTATCAGTCTTTGAGGGATTTAAAACCTCCATGATAGATCATGTTAGCACCCAGGATTCCCAAGTGAAAAATCTTATTAGTGGGTTGACTAAAAACTTAAAGGAAATAGTAACCTTTTCTATTGGTTCTCTTGAATCCATACCTTCAGTGGATTTTGATCAGATTAGAGCTATGATGAAGGAGGAGCTTGGTTCAACATCAACCAGTGGCTCTATGGACTCATCCGATCTGACCAAAGTGGTCACTTCTACTAGAGATTCAGCTAGAGAAATAATGAAGATAGTCCAAGACTATATGAGAGAAGCTTCTGCCTCTCATAAAGAGGTGAAAGACATGGTAGACTACTATTTCCAAAGGGTTTATACCAAGCATCAGCTCAAAAACCATTTCAATCTTATGTTAGAAAACATGAAGCTACCTCCTGTCAATCAAGCCTTCAGAGAACAAGTTAGCAAGCTCAGAGAGTTGACCCCTACACTGGACAAATTTATGGAGAACAAGGATGATTTCATATATACTATGGAGAGAGGATGAGGAATCATTATGGATTTTAGAAATCTTTTATTGCCTTTCTTGCATGTCGATGCTAGGCTAGTGATTATATGATCGCGTTGTCGAGCGCGTCAAATTAGTTGTTTAATTTTGACTAGAATTTCTGCAGTATAGCAGCAACCCTAGGTCGTCTTTCGACGGAGCCTTAGATCATTAATTTAAAAAGAGGGTTTTTATTATGAGAGTATAAGGAGAATTAGGTTTTGTAAAACTTGTGGGTTTTATAATTAATGATGAAAATAGAAAATGAAAGCGATAAAACAAAATAGAAATGAACAAGATTGATTAAACGTGATCAACCCGGGGAAGTCTCGTGATGCTCATCCTTCATCGCTTAAAGGGATGGGGTTATGATATTTTAATCCATGGTTTGTAACACCTAGAACCATAATGTTACTGAGTTTGTACTAGGATACCTCCTAGGGTTTAGTCGAAAACACATAACGATTCACCAGACACCGCCGATGATTGGGTGATTTGTGTTCGACATCATAACCGAAACTCACCAAGGAAACACATGAAGAATTCGATGTTCTCTCCAGGTTTGCATGTTATTTCATTGTGATACCATGACATAAATGTACATGGCCTTGACAGTGCTTGTGTGAGTTCAATTGACCAATATAAACCACACAAACACTGCAATTAAAAGGGGGAAAGAAAGTGGTGAACGGTGTGTGAAACATCACATGAATGGGTACCCCCAAACATGATCATATGAGTTGAGAATGACATAATAGTACATAAATCAATAAAATAAGAATAGAGTATGATGAAAAACTACACAACAACCTGGAATTTAAAATATCATTCAAATATTACAAACATGAAGTTCGGGATGTATATCACGTTCCTCCCCGGGTGATCACAAGGGGTTTAAAAACCCATGGGAGAGGAGGAAGAGAAAGATGTTGGGGTAGAACTTCCCATAGCCTCCAGAACATCTAGGGATTTTTATAAGAATATTTGGGGAATCCAAAATGATAGCACCTTTCCTCTTGTCCGAACTTGCAAATGGGGATCCCAAGGTGCCATTTTATAGGAAAAATGGAAGGTGGTTTTAGGCACACAGATTTCATCAATCCACTTTTACCACGGGTTTCGGCATTCAGAAAGTCTTATCTTGCTTCGGAAAAAATAGAAAAGTTGTAGAAATACCTCTTGAATATCTCCACCGAAAGTTTGGCACCCATTGGACAACTACACCTCAAGATATTGATAAAATACAGAACACCGTATTTGACTTGGTCCAAATTCGGTGGCTTGGACAGATCAGTTCTGATGGGCCCCATAGAAGCCTAATAATCATTGGGTTCCTTAATATAAAATGTATCCTATTAGATTTTTGACAGGCCCACAAAATTTCATCCCATTTGGATGCACGGATTTCGTGTACTCTGCAAAACAGTGGACAGATGTCCATGGATCCATGCAATTTTGGCCCATTTTTCTTCCACTTCAACAAAGGCCCTCCAAATCACCTCCACCTACATTGAAACAATAAAAACAAGTAACATTTAACATTATAATATTGATTAAAATTTATTTGATTTATTCAAACATGAAGTGAAATTTATTATTATATTTGGAATATTCATTACAAAACTAGTTTAAAACTGCGGTGTAAGGGTGGAATAAAACAGTGAATCGTGGTACGATCACACCCCCACACCTAAACATTTGCACTCCTGGGAAAAGTCACATATCCAAATACAATGATTCATATATATATATATTTCCAACATCCTGAAGATTTATCATTTGAGGAAATTTTATTTAAAGTAAATTAATCAATGCACGAACCACACCAAGGAGTTCTTCCTAGTGAAAATAGAAAAAGATGTCTCATACATCATATCATAGCGAAATTAAAAAAGATTCATGATACCCAATTGAGAAAGGAATTCAGAAGTAAACCATGACACTAAATCTCCATGTGTGTGTGTGAAAACCATTCCATGCTATTCTTTCCACTTTCTATCCAATAAATATATGTTATTTTAACATTTTTTAGCTTAAATGATTTTTTCACCGAACCTGTCCTACATCCTTTGAAATCATATTTCAAGACTCACTCATTTAAGCATTCCCAGAAGTCAAACCATAAGCTCCCAATCTAGATATTCACATATGTTGCACATTTCATCACTCCCCTCATTTATTGTATTTTTTTTGAAGTTGCAATTAGAACAAATCTCACACTCATCTCTCAAACCTTGTTTGATCTCCTTACAACACTAATTGAAATAGTTATAACAAGATCAAAGGTTGAGGAGTAGTGGTTTTTGACCTGCCCAAGACACAACAATTTTTTTTGAGGGCGTACAACAGTCGGACATTAGGTACACACGCATAGGTCAATCTGGTACAGTAATGAAATAGATCGGATAAGGGACGAACGTATGGAAATATCATTTAAAGTTGAAAAATATTAACCCAACATATATTTACCTTATATTAAGTAAAAAATAATCACACTTTGTGGTTTGGTGCAAAAATTTGTGGAGATATTAGTGACACAGTTTTCCAAAAAAACTACTCACACAAAGGGCATCAATCATCTCAAAGGTTTCACATAGATACAACCATTTATATCATTGACAGAAAACCAATTCACTAAAAATCACTCCTTGATGGTAAACTCATGCACAAATTCTTTTTAGCCTTCGTTATGGTATTTTTACTTTCCCCACTTTATGGTCGTCACATCATGGAATTTCAAAATTGTTGATGGGGAAAAATAAAAATACCATAAAGAAGGCCAAAAAGAGAAAACAAAAGGAGAAAACGATGAAAAATCCTAAATAACCCAGGAATGTATCCACCCCCACACCTAGAATGTGTAGTGTCCTCACTGAAATAATTGAAAATGTGAGAAGGAAGGATAAAACCTGGTGTTTTTTATTGGTATGATGCGTCGAGAAGGTGTATTTCTTCCACCAGATTATTTGGAAAATCCTCAAAGAATTGTTTAAGTCACTGCCCATTGACAGTAAGACTTCGTCCACTATGCTCATGAAAAACCTGTATTTCACCAAAAGGGTAAACATTAGTAACAGTATAAGGACCGAGCCATCGGGAACGAAGCTTACCTGGGTGGAGCTTAAGCCTAGAATTGTACATGAGGACCTTCTCACCAATATGGAACATCCGCTGGTGAATCATGCTATCATGAATAGCCTTTTTCTTCTCTTTATATATTCAGGAGTTGTCATATGCATCACGTAGAATTTATTCCAACTCTTGAATCTACAGCTTTCTTTCCTCACCTACATCTGAAAGGTTCATATTACATTGTTTAACAGCCCAATATGCATGGTGTTCTACCTCCACTGGGAGGTGAAAATCTTTTCCAAACACAATACTATACGGTGACATTCCGATCGGTGTTTTAAAAGCAGTACGGTATGCCCAAAGTGCATCATCCAAGCACAAACTCCAATCTTTCCTATTGGGTTGTACCGTTTTCTCCAAGATTCGCTTAACTTTCCGATTTGAAATTTTTTCTTGTCTGTTAGTTTGGGGATGATATGAAGTGGAGACTTTATGAACAACCCCATACTTACAAATCAAGTTTTTCATGTTACGATTGCAAAAATGTGAACCCTGATCACTAATGATGAATCTTGGTAGACCAAACCTACTGAAAATCTGGGACCTCACAAAATCAACAACCACTCGAGAGTCATCAGTCTTGGTGTCCTTTGATTCCACCCATTTAGATACATATTCAACATCCAATAATATGTACACAAAGCGAAATGAATTTGGAAAAGGCCCCATGAATTCAATGCCCCATGCATCGAAGATTTCATAGAATAACATGGGTTGTTGGGGAATTTCACTCCTCTTAGAGATATTCCCTATGAATTGACATCGAGTACATGATTTAAAAAACCTATGGGCATCTCTATACAATGTTGGCCAATATAATCCTGAGTCAAGGACCTTTCGAGCTGTACGTTGAGAGCCAAAGTGGCACCCACATGCCAAGGTGTGGCAGAAGGTCAAAACAGAGGTGAACTCATGGTCAGGGACACACCTACGAACAACCTGGTCACTACAAATTCTCCACAAGTATGGGTCATCCCAAATGTACCATCAAGAATCATGTTTAAGTCTCTGATATTGTGAAGTTCTAAAATCAGTGGGGACCCTAGATGTTGCTAGAAAATTCACAATATTCGAATACCAGGGGGTAAGGTCCACAACATCACAAAGGTTATCATGAGGGAAGAATTCTCCAATGGGTAGGGGTGAGTCAATATGATGGTCCAATGGTGGGGAAATCCTACTAATGTGGTCAGCTACAACATTCTCCACTCCTCTCTTATCTCTAATCTCAAGTTCAAACTCTTGGAGGAGGAGCATCCACCGAATGAGACGGGGCTTGGCTTCAGGTTTCTTTAGGAGGAAACGAAGGGCAGCATGGTCAGAAAACACAATCACTTTTGACCCAAGAAGATATGAACGGATTTTTTCCAAGGAAAACACAATATAAAGGAGTTCTTTTTCTGTGGTTGTGTAGTTTACCTGGGCAGGGTCAAGGGTACGCGAGGCATACACAATGACATGAGGAGCCTTTTCAACCCTTTGTGATAAAACTACCCCAACTGCAAAGTTAGAGGCATCACACATAAGTTCGAAGGGGAGATCCCACCTAGGTGGTTGGATTATGGGAGGTGATGTGAGACTCTTTTTTAGTGAGTTGAATGCATCCTCACAATTTTTATCAAACACAAACTCAGAATCCTTTTGTAATAACTGAGATAAGGGAAGTGCGATCTTACTAAAGTCTTTAATGAATCGGTGGTAAAAACCAGCATGAACCAAGAAAGACCGCACCTCACAAACACATTTTGGAAATGGAAGGTATGAAATTAATTCAATTTTAGATTTATCAACCTGAATTCCCTTATTTGAAATTATATGACCAAGAAATATCCCCCGCTCAACCATGAAATGACATTTTTCATAATTTAAAACAAGATCTTTTTCAATGTAGTGGCGGAGGACATAACCTAGATTTTCCAAAAAATCATCAAAAGAAGAACCATAAACCATGAAATCATCCATAAAGACTTCCATAAAACTCTCAAGGTACTCAGAAAAAATACTCAACATACATCGCTAAAAAGTACCAGGAGCATTACATAGACCGAATGGCATCCTTCTGTATGCAAATGTGCCAAATGGACAGGTAAATGTTGTCTTTTCTTGATCCTCAGGGGCTATATGGATTTGTAAATAACCCGAATATCCATCAAGGAAACAATAATGGGACTTACCTTCCAATCGTTCTAACATTTGGTCAATGAAAGGTAAAGGAAAGTAGTCCTTCTGTGTGGCTTGATTCAGTCGATGGTAGTCAATACAGACTCACCAACTATTTTGCACACATGTTGGAACCAATTCATTCCTTTAATTTGACACAACTGTTATTCCGGTTTTTTTAGGAACAATTTGCACTGGGCTAGCCCATTTACTATCAGATATAGGATAAATGATCCCTGCAGCAAGTAATTTACTGACTTCTAATTTTACCACTTCAAGGAGAGTGGGATTCAATCGGCATTGAGATTGTCTTACGGTCTTAGCCTCATCATCCAAAAGTATATGGTGCATACAAATAGATGGGCTAATCCCGGGAATATCAGCCAATGTCCATCCTATTGCCTTTTTACACTCTCTCAAATGTTTGAGCAGTTTCAATTCCTTTTGTGGAGAGAGGTTATTGGCAATAATGACGGGCAATTGGTCAATACCCTCAAGATATGCATATTTTAAATTAGAAGGAAGTTGTTTAAGTTCAAACAACAGTTGTTTCTGGATTGAGGGAGGGGATTTAGGGGGAGTGAGGTCCATGAAACTATCGATATGCTCATGTTTATTCTCAAAGGAAAGAGAATCTATTTAAATGAGATTTACAGAATCATCGATAGTCATGGGTACCTCAGAATAAACACACTCATCAATTAAAGCACAAAATTTACATTGTTCTGAACCCACACAACATTCAAAAGAAGAACCAAAACTCAAATCATCCAAGGGTGAAGAAAACAAAAAAGAATCAGAGTTTGGGTTGAGGAGAGAATTGTGTGTGTGTGCATCGTTTGAGAGCACTTCCATCGAATAGACAGGAAGAGTGGAGTTCTCTTCAACGGGGTGTTTCATAGCCTCAAGGATGTTAAAACTTACCTTTTATCCTCCAAATTCCATGTACAACGTACCATTGTGAACGTTGATGATCGTCTTTGCTGTTTTTAGGAGTGGCCTCCCAAGTATGAGAGGGGCATGTCCTTGGGTTCGGGTATCTTCCATCTCAAGAATGTAGAAATCAGCGGGGAAGATGAGATTATTCACTCTAACAAGGACATCCTCAATCAATCCTTTTGGATGTGTTATACTCTGGTTGGAAAGTTGCACAACAATGCCTGTTGGTTTAAGCTCTCCAACCTATAGAGAAGTATACACGGAGTGAGGCATTACATTAATGGAATCACCTAAATCTAGCATAGCATCAGAAAAGAAGGTCTCCCCTATGGTACAAGGTATGGTGAATGTGCCGGGATCCTTTCATTTGGTTGGCATTTCCGGTTGAATTAAGGCTGATACATTTCTTCCCAGGTTGACTCTCTCATTCCCCTTCAGCCTTCGTCGATGGGTGAAAAGCTTTTTAAGAAATTTGGCATAACGGGGAATTTACTTGACTGCATCCAACAATGAAATATTAACTTGAATTTTTTTAAATGTATCCATTATTTCATTGTCAATCTCATTATCAAAGTTTTTATTAGATTTAGAGAGTCTTTGAGGGAAAGGAAGAGGAATGGATTGTTCATTTGAATCATAAATGACTATTCGATTGCCATTTTTTTCTTGTTTTTCTTTACATGAAGTTTTTGAGGGTTGGGAAAGAGAGTTTTCATGAGGGGGACATACCTGCTGTGCAGAATCAGTAGAAGGAGAAACTTCTTTACCACTAAGAAGTGTAACTGCACATACATTACCTTTTTCCTTTGGATTGGAAATGGGTTGGGATGGTAGTTGTCTAGAACCTTGCATCTTAAGCTCACCGATGGTGTTTTCCAATTGCCCCACTTGGGTTCGTAGGTCTTGAATAGCTGATTGTGTGGTCTGTTGGAACTGAAGTTTCTGGGTTGCCATTTTCTTCACTATATCCTCAAGGCTTGGTTCAGAATTGGGAGGAGGAGGATTGTTTTGAGATGTTGAAGGATACGAAGGTTTCATACCTTGGCCTTGTTGATACCAATTCTTCTTGGGGTAGCTTGACTTTCCTCCTTGTCGGTATTTTGGTTGTGCTTGCCACCCGAGGTTTGGATTTGGACTGAATGGTTCTTGCTTGAAGGGAGGTGCTTGTTGGAACGGACGCCTTGGGAATACAGCTGCACAGGACTCAGATGAATCTTGAAGTTGTGGGCACTGGTAAAAAAAATGAGTGTTATCAGAACAAATACCACAATGCAATGGAATAGAAGTAGAGTGTGAGTTACCTTGTGCTTGAGCTAATTTCATTAGAAGGGTATGCATCTCATCAAGTTTAGTATCTACCTTTTGTTCTAGGGCTGAATGACTTACCTCATGAACTCCTCAGGCTGGTGCAATATCTTGTGTACCAAATTGTTGTGCATTTTGAGCCATGTTGGCTATTAAGTCACGAGCGGCAGAAGGAGTTTTGTCAACTAGGGCACCACCAGCCGCAGCATCAATCATTCCACGATCCATGGGGATAAGTCCCTCATAGAATTATTGGATTAATAGTTGTTCACTAATCTATTGGTGGGGGAAGCTTGAGCAAAGTCTCTTGAATCTCTCCCAGTATTCATGAAGGGTTTCTCCTTGTGATTGCCTAATTCCATAGATTTCTTTCCTAATTGATGCAGTTCGGGAGGCAGGGAAGAACTTCTCTATAAAAAGTCTTTTTAGGTCATTCCAACCCCCAATTGTGGAAGGAAAACAGTATAGCCAATCTTTGGCTACACCATCAAGGGAGAAAGGGAAGGCCCTAAACTTAATGAGGTCCTGAGATACATTTTGTGGTTTCATGGTGGAGCACACTATGTGAAACTCCTTTAGATGTTTGTGAGGGTCCTCA
Organism: Viscum album; assembly: GCA_963277665.1. Lineage (NCBI taxonomy): Eukaryota > Viridiplantae > Streptophyta > Magnoliopsida > Santalales > Viscaceae > Viscum > Viscum album. The sequence continues at coordinate 388,574,029 of OY728153.1, read as the reverse complement.
CCAGGAAGACCATGGAATTTTGGAAGAAGGTGGATGAGACCTGATCTAAGCTCAAATTTGGATGCTTCCTCGGGTATTGGATGTACGCAAGTTGGTACTCCACATCAGGGGTAGTAAGTTCTTTTAAAGTTCGATTATTTGCAGCCATGTTTTCTTGGGTTTGATTGGGTTCAATTTTGGGTTGGTTTAGAACCACTTGAGGTTATAAATGATGTTCCACAATGTTACTTTATTGAACTTATCTAGATACCTTGATTTGTCTGTGAAGTGACTTTTCGATTTCAGGATCAAATTCAAGTAGTGTTCCTTTACCATATCTTGTCATGCAACAATGATGTCCAGTTTGATTGATTGATTGTTTTTTAAGTTTTTATTTATTTATTTGAGATGGAAAGAAAAAAAAACTTAATAATGGTGAAAGAAGAATATAATTTTATACTATATAATTAGAGAGGGAGATGGAGAAGAGAGATAGAGAGAGAGAGAGAGAAAGAACACACCAAAAATAACAAAAAAAAGACAAAACCCAAAACAAAAACAATCAAATGGGGGTGGGGTATTTAAAGGAGTACTAATTAAGAAGTAAAATAACTAAATAAAAGTAAATAAAGAAAAAAAATGATCTTGGCTCCCCAGCAACGGTGCCAAAATTTGATCGCGTTGTCGAGCACATCAAATTAGTTGTTTAATTTTGACTAGAATTTCTGCAGTATAGCAGCAACCCTAGGTCGTCTCTCGACGGAGCCTTAGATCATTAATTTAAAAATAGGGTTTTGATTATGAGAGTATAATGTGAATTAGGTTTTTTAAAACTTGGGGGTTTTATAATTAATGATGAAAATAGAAAATGAAAGAGATAAAACAAAATAGAAATGAACAAGATTGATTAAAGGTGATCAACCCGGGGAAGTCTCGTGATACTCATCCTTCATCGCTTCAAGGGATGAGGTTATTATATTTTAATCCATGGTTTTTAACACCTAGAACCAGAATGTTACTAAGTTTGTATTAGGATACCTCATAGGGTTCAGTTGAAAGCACATAACAATTCACCGGACACCGCCGATGATTGGATGATTTGTGTTCAACATCATAACCGAAACTCACCAAGGAAACACATGAAGAATTTGATGTGCTCTCTAGGTTTAAATGTTATTTCATTGTGATACCATGAAATAAATGTACATGGCCTTGAAAGTGCTTGTGTGAGTTCAATTGACCAATATAAACCACACAAACACTGCAATTAAAAGGGGGAAAAAGTGGTGAATGGTGTGTGAAACATCACATGAATGGGTACCCCCAAACATGATCATATGAGTTGAGCATGACATACCAGTACATAAATAAATAAAATAATAATATAGTATGATGAAAAACAACACAACAACCTGGAATTTAAAAGGTCATTCAAATATTACAAACATGAAGCTCGGGATGTACATCACGTTCCTCCACGGGTGATCACAAGGGGTTTAGAAACCCATGGGAGAGGAGGAAGAGAAAGATGTTGGGGTAGAACTTACCATATCCTCCATAACTTATAGGTATTTTGAGAAGACTCTTTGGGGACTCCAAAATGGCAGAACCTTGCCTCTTGGCCGAACTCGCAAATTGGGAGCCCAAGGTGCCATTTTATAGGAAAAATGGAAGGTGGTTTTAGGCACACAGATTTCTTCAATCCACTTGTACCACACGTTTCGGCATTCATAAAGTCTTATCTCACTTTGGAAAAAATATAAAAGTTGTATCCCTACCTCTTGAATATCTCCACTGAAAGTTTGGAACCCGTTGGACAACTACACCTCAAGATATTGATAAAATACAGAACACCGCATTTGACTTGGTCCAAATTCGGTGTCTTGGACAGATCAGTTTGGATGGGCCCCATGGAAGCCGAATCAGCATTGGGTTCCTCAATATAAAATGTATCCTATTAAATTTTGGACAGGCCCAAAAAATTTCAGTCCATTTGGATGCACGGATTTCGTGTACTATGCAAATCAGTGGAAAGATATCCATGGATCTATGCAATTTTGGCCCATTTTTCTTCCACTTCATCAAAGGCCCTCCAAATAACCTCCACCTACATTGAAACAATAAAAACAAGTAAAATTGACCATTATAATATTTATTAAAATTAATTGATTTATTCAAACATGAAGTGAAATTTATTATTATATTTGGAATATTCATTACAAAACTAGTTTAAAACTACGGTGTAAGGGTGGAATAAAACAATGAATTGTGGTACGATCATTATACCCCTAGCTTTACCTGCCTCTACCTCTAATAATTCTCCTGTTCAGATGACTCTATCCCAAGCCATCAGAAGCCTTACTCCGATGATCTCTCAGAGAGCTACACACTATAGACCATGAATAGTTTTAGTAGCTCAGGCACCTCTGATCATCTCTGGAATTCCTAAGCCTGCACCTGCATCCACCTCACCTGAATCTTCTTCTGATCCCAAGGGGAAATCTCATGCTGAGGATGTGGATTGATCAGTGGCTAGGATTTTTTAATAGGCATCACCTGTATTTATTTTTGTTCCATTTCTATTTCTCTTTGTCATCTGTTTGCTCTAAGGGATATTTATGGTCTTAATTTCTTTTACCAAATGTTACTTCTATTTTCATATGTTTTTCCTTCTTGTCCCACTTTTTGATTATCAAAAAGGGGGAGAAATATTGTCTAAGGGAAACATATCTAGGCATAATAACTTTTTTGAGAAAGGGGGATAAATTTATGAGTTTAATTCATTTCTCTCTGATACATTTGTTTCCTATTTTATCTTTACTATATGTGTTTTATAATACATTATTTTCTATGATACTTTAATGCACTATCCTCTGATACATTCCTAATTATTTTGAGACTATAATATCATAAGTTAATATCATAAGTTGTGATTATCAAAAAGGGGGAGATTGTTGAACTCACCTATTTTGATAATCCCAATTATGCTTTAACATACTTTGATAATCCCAAATAATCTGTATCCATATAATTAATTCTTTAAATATATGATCAAGTTGATAATTATATTAAAATAATCTTTGAAATATGTTAATCAATGTTTATCTATGTTTATATTACTTTTGAAATACTCCTAACTCAATCGGATATGTTTTGCATAAAACAGATAAGAGTTAGTCATTGATATGCTTGTAGCTACTGATACAGATCTACTGGTACTTAGTCTACTGATAGACATAGTCACCGATAAGAAAAGGTCATCGATACATAGAGCTACCGGTTTGTATAAGTCCACCTATAAGTGCATACCGCTGACAGATCAAGTCCATCGATACAGACAGCTACCGATAGAATCTAAGATATCGATAGAAGAAGTCTACTGATATACACTTCACTAGTACAGAATGGAACTACAGATATGCACAATCTACCGATACAAAGTTCACCAATACAAATAGTAACCGATACATCAAGCTCCCAATACAAGGGAGTTACTGCTAGAACAAGCGAGCTACTAATAGACCAAGATCCACCAATACAAGGAGCTACCAGTACAAGAACAAAGAGCTACCGATAAGAGCTCACTCCTATACAAAGTCTACTGTCACACTTATACCGACAGAAGGCTACTAATGAAAGACTGACCAGTCAAACTCTATACTCTCAATATTATTTATTTATTAAGAAACAGTAATATTTGATGTTTTTAATGCAATTAATGTTATTTAATAATAGTTATTGGAATGTCAGGAAACCGTACCTAGTACCCATGAAAAGGTAATCATTCCCATTGTCGGAGCTGAAAGCTATAAAAGGAAGGACAAAGACCGGGCACAAAAAGTGATGTGAAAAGAGTGTAGAAAAGTAGTTTCACGAAGAGTACATACAACAGGAAAAAGAATGTTGAAAGGTGGTGCATACAGAAAGCCTACTTCCATACTCGAAGATCACTAAACATACACGAATCCATTCTTCCTAAAGAAGAACACAAGATTCACATTACTCAAGGAGTGAAGAACTACAATGAAAGCTCTTCATGCACTCAAGCTGTTCAAACTGAACTTGAAGAAAATGACCATCTGTTTTTCAGACAAAAACCAGAGAAGGACTCAAATCTTAATTTACATCAATCCAAGGAGTCCAGAGATTCAATCACAACACATAGAGCACTCTAAACTCATCTCTATCTATTTATCTCTATTGTGTTTATTCATTTAATTTTTGAGCAGTTTATTTATACACTGACTCCTGGACTGAACTGAAGGATACTAAATCCTCACTCCAAACTTCTTACACAATACTTTATCCCACTGTGAATTGTGGAAGAGGTCAAGTGTGACCTGGATATCCTATGTGCTATTGTTTTTGTTCCCACATATAACTGTGGTAGAGGTCTTAGTACCTGGACAGTCGCTGTACTATTGTTTACCCCGATCCAGGGTGTGGATCAAATTTATATAAATTTTTTGAGAGGACTAAGTATCAGCTTGAGACTGAACCTCTTGGTTATATCTTCTGTGTATTTTAGATTAAGTTTAAAGTATACTATATATTTTATATTCCGCTGATAATTACTTTGAATGAAAATTTATTTAAATTTACTTTGATAGTTAAATTAGCAAGTGTTTATACTTATTATGAACCAGTAAGTTAGTTTCAAAAGTTAATTTAAAATCCCGATTAAATTAACTGAGACCTAATCAATATTTGAGAAACTAATTGAACCTTTACAATCTGTATAAATTCACTACAGTTTAACTTGTTTTTAAATTAGGGGATTTTAATATAAATATTTTTTAACAGAAATTTTAATTGGAACTCAATTCACCCCCCCTCTTGAGTGTCCAATCTGACCAACAATGATTATGAAACAACATATATTAGAATGTTATGGGGGGAGAACCCAACCATGTAAAACCAAGATCATGATTATAACTCAAAGGAGACTCGAGTTATCAATATCCTCTATGGGAAACATACTCCACAAATCATGAAACATTTAAAAAGGTGATTATATAGTAAAAATGTAAAAATTGATATAATAACACATACTAAAATAACAGTTTCTAATTTACTCAAATAATATTAAATAATTTCAAGTGAGTGATCATTACTCAATGAATGAAAATTGAGTTATCAAAAACTCTTATTATTGGGGTAACACTTGATGGAAAAGTCATATATAGGAAAGAAATTAATCTCTCCCACTTTATCCCATGAATTATAATGAAATATTTTATGAAAAATTAATGGGATAATATATCAATAAAACTCCATGAAAAATAAACATGGTGTATAACATGTATGAACTCTCAAAGAATCAGATTTTAAACTAAGAAAACCCTTACAAATTTAGTAAAGATGAAATCATGATACATTGAAAGAGTGGGGTATAATTAAACATAAAATACCATGATTAAAATATAGTTAATTATATAATATCTCATATATGTGGTATATAAAACATATAAATAAAATTAGGTTTAAAATACCATTTATGTTTTAAATAGGGGAGTTTGAGATAAAAACCCTTACCTCAACTTGGATTTGTTCTACACTTGAACCAAAAAAACATAAATAATTAAATTATGTTCACTAAAAAAATTCATAAGAATTTTATTCATAACTAAAACTATATATACTCCTAATTTAAAATCATTCTATAGATATAAATATTAGTTAGTTGTTACCTATTTTAAACACGAGGTTTATGAAAGCTATATCACATTGAACTAGTTTCATAAAAATAGTGTCAGTATTCACTATTGATAAAAATTTAATCATTATAAGATAAATAGATATATTGGAATATATGTTAAATGATAGATATAAAGGTATAATTTCATTTCATTTGTGTTTTTTCTTACAAACTACGATGATAAAATCAATGAAAATAATGTTTATACGAGTCATAATGGATGAATGATGTTTTATTAATTAATGAGTTAAATATAGATAAAAAAATAAAAGAAAATAAGTAATTTTTTTATATTTAGATCATATTATACCATTAAAACGTTTTTCATTCAAATCCATGATATAATTGTATAATATTGTTCAAGTTGGTGGTTAAATCAACTCAAATATGAATTTGACATGATTAATAGTTGATTACAAGGTGGTTTAGATGTAATATAATTATTCTATAAGTATAATGATATAATTTAGTGTTTATTTGGGTTATATATTATAATTTAAAATACTTATATAAGGTTTATAATTTATTCAATGTTATAACTTAGAAAGGAGAGATTGTTTTTCTCTTTATTTGCTTGTTCTAAATGATTGAATTAACAATAATTGTATTTTATCATATAATCAATACGTTATAATATTTTATATACCAAAAACATAATTATATCTTAAACTTAATATTTATAATTTAATACCATCCTCATGAATACCCATTTAAGGTGGCGATGAAAAGAAAAATTCAAATCGATCATTCTAAGAGCGGTAGTCCACACATATACATAATTGATGATTTAATTTTACATATAATGGGGTAAATGAGTAATATGGTTTATTATATGAGAATAATAAACATGATATAAATATAAAAAAATATTTTTGATATTATAATTTTATAATAACCTTATAATTCTTTGAAATAAAATGAAACATGTTGCGGCGCAGATGTGGTAGTTCCTAGAACGTATAAATGACAATTTCATTTTTCTTAACAGAAAAGGTAAAATGTGATAAATGATTAGTAAAATAGAATAATAAAATATAGTATATTAAAAATCTTATGTAATTTCATATAGATTGTAAAATTATAAATGGAAAATAAAAATAGAATAGAAACATGTTAAGTAAAACTAAATACTCAAGTTTAACACTTTGAGATTTATTTGGAAGATCCCTTGGAAATGGATGAAACATGATAATGTATTATGAACACAAGGTCAATATAGTGAAATATTATTCTAGTATATGGTAAATTGGAATATTTTCAGGAGGAATACAAATTTATTTGTGTTCCTTAAAGGGGTTGTGAGAGACCCCTTTTAAAAGTGGTGAGAAGTGAATTTTTATCAATATTTCAACATAATATAAAGGGGGAACAAGATTAACCATTAATATAGCTCCAAAATTGATAAATAAATTTTTGGGGAAGATATAAGTTTGAGATAGACCTAAACCTCTAAATTATATACATTTTTTGAAGTTTTAATCACTTTACCCCTTGAATTATTTCTTTTACTATGTAAACTAGTATCCACCTATGGTTATGTAATCTTTATGCCTCAAAATAATGTGGTCCTTATTTGAAAACTTACACCAAATAATTAAAAATTTGAAACATATTTTATTTTATTAAATTTATTAATTTGGATAAAATTAATTTTAAATTAAAAATGTAAATTGTATTTTTTTTTTGAGAATATATTACTTATGTTATAAAATATCAAATAAGGGATTGTAAATTAAAACTATTTTTTTGTTATAATTTCAACAAATAATATATATATTCTTCTTATAAAGTTTTTAATTAATTCCCAATTCAAAATCATATACTATTAATATCATAAAATTAATGTTGTTCACAAACACAATATTTTTCACAACTCACCTAAAAATTAGACTTTTTAGAAAAAACCAAAAAATCACTATAAATGTATAGTATTATTTTTAATATAAAAATGATGATCAATTTTTCAAATTAAATATCCAAATTTTATAATAAAATATTTAAATATAATCCAAAAATATTTTGGAAAAATATTCATTTTAAAAAATAGTTTTTCTAAATGTTTACTATTATTTATTCTAATTTCATATCAATTAATTTATTGGTAAAATATTATTCAAATTATAAATATATGTATTTTATCAAAACATAATATAATTATTTTCTAGAAAGAAAACATAAATTTTAGAAAAATATATTTTACGCATTTTCTGAGTTTTTTTTAGAGATACTAATTGATTCTCAATACAATTAAAGTACTCATTATTTTATTTTTAAAAAAATTCATAAAATGGTTACTCCTATAAATTCCAAAAAATTCAATAGATAGTTTTTAATAGACAGTGTTAATATTTTTATTTTTATTAAAATATATTGTGGTTCCATTTAGTTTGGTATTGCATTTCGAACAAGCTATCAGACAAATTGGGCCCTTTTAAACATATTCATATTTTAAATTTTTACAGGTGTTACACCCCCTCCTATAAAAAAATTACATCCTTGTAATTTGATTCATAGTATTATAGTAATTTCTATAGGGAAATCATAAATGTATATGCACATCTATATGATCATGGTATTATTTTGGATATGGAATGTGATTTATCTATATGAAAAATTATTTTTAGCACATTATAAGGTGAGATAACTGATTCCTACACTCACATAGAATCATACTATAGGAATAAGGTCTATATCCATAAGGAATAAATTTCTATATAACTTGAAAATTATTTATAAGATAATCATACTGTTATGAGTTTTTATTTTAAACCCAATATCTCATTGTTGTTGAAAACTTACAATAAATAGTAAACTAGAAAATGAAGAGTGAAAACACACTATCCAATACATCAATAGAAATTACATAGGATTATCTCCATTAACATGGTTTTTGGTGACTATTTCCCTCATTGGACCTTATATCAGGACATCGAGACACATAATTCCCAACTATCTTGAAATTAATGAAATATAGTTTTATAGTTTCTATCTTTCCCTTTCACTTGTGAGTATGATTACCATTATCACCATAATTATTGAATTTACCCATCACTTTATAACAATTTCCCCAATGATTCTCCCCACATTTTTTAAATATAGGAAATTGAATCTTCTCTCCTCTATCATCTTTATTAGTTTAAATTTCATGGGACTACATATTTATATTATTTGGTGTGTTTGGGAATTTTAATGTGATTACATTGTTAATGAAATTTCATTATAGTTGGTTTGGAATAATCACAATATTTCTCACTCCAACCCTTTTGAAATTATATTGTTCATTGAGAGAGTTTTTGTACTATCCATGGAATCCAATTTTATCTTTTTTCCATAAAGCATCATCATTTACTAAAACCAAAAGTCTTTCTATGAGTGATGATCATTATAAGTGAATTATTATTAATATCCTTAAAAACATTTAACATCAAGATGCATATCTTTTTAAAACAATAATGTTAGCCTATATTTTTTACAACTCAACTCATATCTATTTTTTTAAACCTATACCATTTTAATTTTAACATATATCATTCTTAGTTGAACCTGATTTAATTTTCATTGGGATCTCTCATAATTCTTAATGAAATACTGAAAATGAAGCCCCTAAATTACCATGAAATCTGTCAAAATATTATAAACCCAAAATATTTGAAATTTATGATCTCAAAATACAATATAGCCTCTATCTGAGAAATAAATTATAAATTAATATGTACCTTAATGTATGAGTCATTAAATTTAAATATATGTTATATATGGCCACATTCATTTTTATGTTATCTAACATAAACATATTTAAATCACCCATAATTTTTCATAATGTGAATATGAATTAACTAAAGCATATCACGTGGGAGTGTAAACTAGGTGAACTATTAGGACTATTTTTTGTGCACCAGGTCATGATAATGTTAATATCTAATCCACCCTTTTTAAATTTTTTATACCTAGGTACATCTATTCCAGATCCTGTATCCACTTGTATTATTTGGACATGGATGTAATTCCATGGAGGAACACACAATCTCTACATTACAAAAACATTAGGCTGTTATTCTATACAAATAATTCTCACTCATACGTTTCACTTGGGTTTTCACTGAATATATATTATCCAAATCACAAATAAAAAGGGAATTATATACTTATTATTAAATCATATAATACCACAAAGGGTTATCTACACCTTTTAAATTTTGATCACCCCTAACTTATCAATCTATAAACTATCCACAATAAACATCATAATATACAATGTTTTCTAAACCTTAACCTGATAAAAAATGTGATACACAAAACCCAAACTCCCATTCATTGTGCTATAAACACATATATTACATACTAGATTTGACATCATCTTTAGATTCTCAGACATACATTTCTGATAGTTCCATGAATTTTAGGAAATATTTTGTTTCATGCATTCATAATACCTTTTTGGTTTACAGCTTTATAGAATTAAAAATAAAACATACACTAATAAAATCCATGTTCTTTGTATAAAATAGATATTTTACCCATTATGTATGAAATTTCTTCATTCTTAATGATCCTTTGGTATCTCCCAAATTTGTTCCACACATGTTATCATTATAAACATGGAAGGTATTATAATATACTTTATCTCCCATGGAATAGTAACATAAGAAAGGGGTGATATCATATGATTAGTAAGAAAAAACTTATAGAAAAGGTTATAATGGAATAAACATGATGTAATGTCTTATCCCTAGTGACACTATATCTGGTTCACTGAGTCAGTTTTCCACAACACCTGAAGTGTTCCTTCTAGTATGCCAGAGGATTTCAACTAGTATCAAGGTTATAATGGGGCTTGTCGAGAAAATAAACCCTCTTTATTATCATAGAAAAAAAAGTAAATCATAATAAACATCAACATTCAATAATAAAAAATATCATAAACATCACATACCACATTACCAATCCTATATTGTTCCCATAAACTGAAACGATATGTTATTCCATGTACCTAGTGTTATGTTGCATAAGAAAATCCAAAATAAGGCATGTTGAAAAATCCTAAAAATGGGTCCTAATGTCATGTTTGGTTCCACCATCCATGTTCTGTTTCAAACCAAAAATCAACCATCTAGAATAGGTCCTTTGCCCATATCATGCCATGTAATCATGAAGTATTCTTCAGAACCCGATGACAAACCACACAAGGTGCACATAAAACACACTTGGCCACCACCAACGGTGTCTAAAACAATATCTAGTCTAATACAATGCTTGTAAGAGTACATAAAATAATGAAGATAAAAAAATAAACTAGGTTCCATCATTTAATAGTATTTAAATTAATAAATTTTATTCATAGTTCCATGTTTTCCCCATATTTATCCAACCTAATTCTTCCCATAAAGGTTGTCTATACCAGGTGTTAAAGGAGTCAAAGGTTTCAAAAAAATGAGTGTCATTCCATGCATCTAACTGAGATTAATAAATCCATGTTCGACTATTACAACCATGATATTGAACACTATGTTCATACCCTTAAAGTCAGTAGAATCAGTTCTTTATCTAAAAACTATTATTTATAGGGGTGCTAAAAGCATCAGGCTGGCCTTCCCAAGGGAGATGAACATCATTTAAATATCCCACTAACCATTAGTATACATTCAATGACTCATAATATTTAACCATTTTATCAAACAAATAAAAAATAGGTTCACCATTTTAATTATCATAATTACATATTTCATTACATTCAACATATTCCAATTTCCTATAGTTAGATCATTTAACACTTAAAACCCCATTAAAACAAGTTATCACCCCTTTCACTATAATTAAAAATATATGAAAACTCTTTAATCATTTATTACATTTACACATTTATAAACCATATCATTCTTAACTTATTTGAGTATATCCAAACACCAAATTATTACATTATAACAGGATTCCCACGATAAAAATTGGTTTAATATCATAAACTCTTAAATTAATCATATAAAAACATAGTTCTCCAGTCCAAGGAAGTGTCCCTACCTAGGGGCTACTATAGGCCTTGCCAAATCTACCCCAATGAGTCAAATGAGAATATTTATGGGTTTAAGAGACCATTTACATGCCTAATTTATCATTTCCTACCATGGACTCAAATACACAGCATAACGACACCCAAGCATAACCACCACCACATAAATTAAACGTCAAGAATATGGACATAACTTATAGACTACCTACCTCAAGTTTGTAGAAAAACTCTTAGATAACCATATCCATTGATTTTAACTCAAAAAACCCTCTATGACCAAATATAGAATCTACTCTAAATATGGATTTTGAGTCTTTAAAAGGAGAAGAATGATTATGCATTTTCTATACCAGAAAATAGAGTAAACATGAGTGATATAATCACTCCGATATTCTATTCATACCCAACAACTATTAAAATTACTTAAAATTGAGGGAAATGACCCTTGAATTATGGGGAAGCTCATGGTTTTTCACTCAAGATACTTGAGATAGAGAGTGGAAAAAATAAGGTAAGAAACCTTAATGATCCAGGGGGGGGGATTAGAAAATTAACCCTTTTAATTAGCCACACTATTTGGCCACATGGTTAGTGAACCTATACACCAACCATGCATCACACTCTATTCAAGAAGTGGCCTAGGCCACATGCCGAGGGATGGGTTCACACCTTAATTCCCTACAATATTTACAATGTTCTTATTCTTGATTTTGTAAAAACCTTTTCAACTTGGCTTACACACACAAACACACATATATATATAAGTATTCCACTAGAGTTTTTGTTTTAAAAATATAATCATACATTAAAAACACATAAACAATTATATTTATATATAAATGTATAAATATAAACCTTCATGGAAAATCACTTATTATACTTAGAAAAACCAAATATCTTGTTTCTTATACTTTTCATATTTACATGAAAGGTTAATTAACATCCATGTACATAAAATTTCATTCATAATCTCATAAAAATCTATTTTAAAGGTATTTATGATAAATGTAAAATTAATTCAATGCTTATGTATATATGTGTCTCTCTATATATATATATATTAATATTTGAAATGTCATGAAATTACAATGATGTATGGTCATAATCATGATTTCTATATGACATGTATATAACATGATGAAATTATGATATTCTTAACATATAATTCAAACATAGAATAATAATTGGTTAATCACAATTTATCTAAAATAGTTATAAAAATGAAAATTATAAAATTATATATATATTATCAAATAATTTTAAATTTCAAATGGAGTAATACATATAAATTTTAAACTCAAAAAATATAGAATAATTAAATAATTTACATCCATAATCTGAGAATTAAGATCATAATTAGAAAATAAATAATTGAAAGATATCCCTTGCATTATAATTTATGAAAAAAATAGATATTAATACACACACAGATATATATATATATATAGATAGATCATTATAAAACAAAATAATTTGATCAACAAAAATTAATCACCTACATGATTTATTAAAATTTAGAAGAGGATATAAACTGTAAAATAAGAATAACCCTTATAAGAATGATAATTTTTGAATGATTTTAAATTAAGAAATCCCTTTTATAAAAGCATGAAATAAAATTATGTACTTTAATAAAAATAAATAATTTAAAAAACTGATCCCTTATAAAATTAATTTCAACATAAAATAAAATGTAATTAATTAATTAATAATCCCTTGAATATGAACATAAATTATATACTTAAATAAATAAACTGATTCTTTATAGTAAAATCATGGATTAGAACATAATCTTGGCATATATATATATATATATATATCCCATTATGTAAAATAATTAAAATTGAAATATAATTTTGATAAATTGAATATATATCTTTACCTTAAGAGAAATGAATGAAATTCTCAATGTTTTGACACACCAGAATTTTGAGAAAAAAATTCAGAATACAATGCTTACAAATTGTACAATGATCATGCAGAGTATAAAAAAATAATGCCGAAATGTGTAATTAAACTGTAGTGCATAAAGAATGAAACTTCTTATAGAAGACAATATAGAACATAAAAATATATATCATATAGAAATAGAATAAAAATAAAATTTATAATATTCAAAAATATCAATTTAAAGACATAATCAAGCTTGCAGTCCATGTTGTGAATAATAATACAGACAAAGGAATAAAAATAGTTCAAAAACATTGATATAAATGATATATAATGATGATAGTAGGGAAATCTACACACCAAAAATCAAAACCTATTATTCCTAATCCAAACGAAAAACAATATACAATAATCAGACCACAAAATTAAATGATGAAAATATATTGACGACTAATGTGATAAAAAGACACACAAATCACTATTAATCTGAGATCGACAAAAGATTTAGAAAAAATACCTAACTCGCCTAGATCTATGATGAAGATTATGATCTCACCTTATCGTAGTTGAACCCCAACCACACTCAAAAAAACCATCAATGTCTCCTGGTCCATCGGTGGTAGACAACCCCTCAACCGCGGTCGAGATCCTTCCTCTCCGAGATTGAACATCACTTAGGGTACCCTTTCTAGTCTTTGACTTGAATCCCCTCATCAACTCTCCCATCGCGACTATGATCAAAACTCCCCCTATCTCAACCTCAACCCCATCTCTAAGCCCTCATTTATCCCCAAATTCGGAACCCCGAATCACATCACACATCCCCATTTTTTTATACTCATATACTAAATTATTTTTTTATAATGTAATTATATAATTAAAAAATTTTATAAAAGGAAAAACAGAGCATAATATTATATATAATAAAAAAATATAATCCTTAAATTTAGTTATTATTATAATTTAATGTTTTTAATAAAAATTGAATTTTACATTTTGGTAAAAGAAAATTCTAAAAAAATATAATTATAAAATAAATTCATATATATATATATATATATTACATTGAAAATAATAATAAGTTTCTTTGAAAAAAAATTATATCTTTTAATTAATATTATTAATATTATGTTTACATGTGATTCAAAAATTTTATATCATTATATATATATAATTTAGAAAAATTTAATTTAATATATTAAAAAAATAATTTATTACATTTAATGTACCTTTAATTATTTTTATTTATTAAAAAAACATACTACAATATTATCTTATGAAAATTAATTCAATTAAATATCATGTTATAATATTTACATGTCAATTTATATATAGTTCCTAAAAATCATTTCAAAAATGATTTTATTAATTCATATTTTTATTGATTTTTTATGTATAACATATATATTAATATATTTATTTATAATAACATCACAATTAAAAATAATACCACTTTTAGAAAATTAGTATTTAATTTAATTTCAAAACATACTAAATTATCATTATAATTATTTAAAAATTTGTTTTATCATTATTAAAAACATTGAATTAATAAAAATACTAATAAAAAATATTTTTATTTAAAATTGGGGATGTTACATTCTACCTCCAAAATAAATTGCGCCCTTGCAATTCATTTGTTGCACAAAAAATTATTCCGAGTATGTTTCATGAGAATTAAGAAAAACTAGGACTACTAAACTCTAATACTCCACTGCTTAGATGACAACATATAATCTCCAAAGTTTTCTAGACTATTCCTATTATTCGAATTAAAATTCCCGAACACACAATTTTGGATTCAGTGCTTAAAATGATGTGTATAATTTTTTATAAAAGAAATTGAAATAATACACAAAGCTTTATACAATAGAGGACCTATTCTGGTTCAGTTTCTTGAAAATTAGTCAAACCTTACATTATTATCAGTGCTTTGAAAGAATAAAAAAAATAAAAAAAATGAAACCGTGTGTGATTACTCTATAAGAGAAGCAGACACCTTTGGATAAATATACTAAACCTGTGAAAATGAATTAAAAACTTATAGTGAAAAATTATTTTTCCCATTAAAAAGGTTTTAAAAATATTAGATAAATAATTTTAAAATATATTTTTAAAATACATTAGAAAAAAACATTAAAATATATTTTTAAAATTTTATTTGAAATTACTTATGCCTTCAAAAAATTATAACAATTTTGAAAATACTTATATTCAAAAATTCCCATAAACATATTTCAATGATTTTTTTGAAAAATTTAAGAAATTTTTTGAAAAAAAGCACATGAGGCCACATAAAACATTTAAGTATTCCTTGGACCTACCCACTTGCCACGAGATGTATTCACTCCCCAATTTCCTACCATATTTACAATGTTCAACTGGTGGATTTTATAAAAACCATTTCAGATTGCCTTATATATATATATACATTTTCCATTGCGTTTAAAAAAATCATACATTAAATACACATACACACATATATTTATATATAAATTAATAAATATAAAGCTTCCTTGAAAATAAATTATTAGACTTGGAAAATCCAAATCCCGTATTTCTTAGACTTTCATATTTTCATGGAAGGTTAATTAACATCAATGTACATAAAATTTCATACATAATCTCATAAAAATCCATTTTGAAGGTAGTTTCAATAAATATAAAATTATTTTAATTCTCATGTAAATATTTATATACATATTTATACATATATTATTGTTTTAAATGACATTAAAAATAAATAATGTATGGACATAATCCTGATTTGTGTATGAAATGTATATGACATAATGAAAGTATGATATTATTAACTTTTAATTCAATCAGAGAATAATAATTGGTTAATTATAATTTATCTAAAATAGTTATATAATAGAAAATTATTAAAGTATATATATATGCTTGAATAATTTGAATGATGAAATAGTGTAACAAATATAAATTTTAAACACAATAAGTATAGAACAATGAAATAATTTACTCTCATAATATGATAATTATGGTCATAATTAGAAAATAAATAATTGAAATAATCCCCTTACTGTATAATTTCTGAAAAATAGATGGATAAGAATATATATATGCATATATATATGTATATATTTAAAAAAACATAATTTTATCTATAAAATTAAACCTTTACAAGATTCTATAAAATTTAAAATAATATATAAATTTTAAAATAATAATAATGATTATAAGATCTATAAAATTTGAAAGATTTTAAATATAGAAATACCTTATATACAAGAATTAAATAAAATTATATACTTTGATAAAAAAATAATTAAAAAAATTGACCCCTTATAAAATTAATTTGAACATAAAATAATATGTAATTAAATAAATAATAATTCCTTCCATGTAAACATGAATTATATACTAGAATTAATTAATTAATCCTTTATAGAAAATCATAAATTAAAACATAATTTTGGTATGTATATATATATATCCCTTTAAGTAAAAAAATTATCATTTATATATACTTTTGATAAACTTAATATAATTCATTAACTTTAAATAAATGAACCAATTGATCCACGTTTGCACACACCAGAAGTATGAGGAAAAAAATATAGAATACAATGCCCAAAAATGGTGCAACGATCAAGAAGAGTCTGTAAAAATAAGGAAGAGATGTGGAATGAAACTATAGAGACTATAGAATGAAACCTCTTGTAGAAAACAATACAGAACACAAAAAATAGATAGTATAAACATCAAAATGAATCTGATTTTATAATCATAAACAAATATAAATTTGTAGACATATTCAAACTTGTGGTACAAGCTGTGAATACAGATGTAGAACAAAAAAAATAAAACTGTCATACAAACATTGATATAAATGATATAAAACTATGATTACAGGGACATTTGTGGACCAAAAATCAAAACCTACTATTCATAATCTAAAAAAATCAGTATAAAATAATCGAACTAAAAAAACAATGAACATAGATTGACGAGTAATGTGAGAAAGATACACATATCACTATTAATCCGAGATCGACAAATTTTTTGGGAAAAAACATATACCTACCCATCCTAGATAATAGATGAATAAAATTCTCACACCTTACCATGATCAATCCCTAACCGTACTCGAAAAACCATCAACATCATCGGGTCCATCAGTGGTAGACGAAGCATCAACCATGGTCAATCTCCTTCCTCGCTAAGATTAAACATTCCTCAGGGCCCCCTTACTGGTGTCAGAATTGACGCACCTCACCAGCTCGCCCATCGGTACTGTGATCGAAAATCCCCATGTGTCAACATCAACCTCAGCTCGAATCCCTCAGCTCCAAGCCCTTGTTTCTCCCACAAATCAAAACCCCAAATCACAGCGTATATCTGATTTATCTAACTCATATACACATTTTTTATAAAGAAATTATTTAATTTTTAAATTTTATAAAATTAAAAATATAACCTAATAATATATATAATAAAAATATATAATTCCTACCTTTAGTTATTAATATTATTTATTTTATTTAATAAAAATTGAATATTATATTTTGGTTAAATAAAATTCAAATAATAATTTATAATTATAAAATAAATTCATAAATATATATTACATTGAAAATAATAATGAGTTTCTTTAAATAAAATTTCTTTATTTTAATTATTAATATTAATATTATGTTTACATACAACTTAAAATTTTATTTTAGAATATATATATAACTCAGATTAAATTAATTCAAAACATTACAAAAAATAATGTAATACTTGTAGTGTACCTTTAATTGTTTATATTTATTAAAATAATATATTTCAAAATGTCATTTTATGAAAATTAATTAAATAAAATAGCATGTTATAAAATTTATATGTCAATTTATATACAGTTCATAAAAATAATTTCAAAAATGATTTTATTAATTTTTTTTTGATTTTTTAATTATAACATGTATTTTAACATTTTTATATTAATAACCTGATAATTAAAAATAATACAATGTTTAGAAAATTAGTATTTAATTTAATTACAAAACATAAAAAATTTTCATTATAATTTTTTATAAATTGGTTTTATCATTATTACAAACATTGAATTAATAAAAATAATAATAAAAAACATGACTTTTATTTAAAACTTGTGATATTACATTAGATATATCCAAAATAGTATGGTTTTTATAATCTCCTTGGATATTTTCCAACCTTTACAGCTCTCCTAAAGGATTCATGGTTAAGGAACATGGTTAATAATAATTTTGTTCCAATGGTGGAACCTATATAATGTAGCACTTTTCTTCCTTTTTTGTCTCTCGAACCCCCATGACACCCCTAAGTCCACTCATATTCTAGAGAATCATTCCATTAAACATTATAAAGGGAGTGAACTAAAAATTTAAACAAGGGAACAGCTCATCAAAGGGATGAGATCTTACAACCTTCCAACCGTATAACAACTCTTCCTAAAGTTTCAATCCCCTACATTTATAAGCATCAAAAGTAAAAAGGTTGGTCCATAGAGCTTGTATATCGACATATATTTCCAAACATTTTTCTTGAAAATTAATGTGCCACTACATCACTTAGACCAACGACAGAGTCCTAACCCACAAAACCTTCTCATTGTTATCTATAATATGAACACATGCTCCTTAAAGGATATATCGGTCTCAATCTTCACATCATCAACACTGATCAAATGAGAAAGGTTGGGGTGATACTACTGAAACTATGACACATGGAAAACATCATTAATACCAGTATACCAATGTGAAATATCCAATCAGTGCACCACTAGTCTGATCATCTCCACATTATCAAACGACCCTGCATACCGGGGCACCAACTTTCCCTGTTTCTGAATCTGATAGTGATCCAATATTTGTGAAACTAGAACGAACACACTTTCATCCCCCATAAAACCAAGTGGTAAACATCATAGATCTATTTATGAATTCTATATACTCTGAGCTATATCCATATTCATCAAAATCAACTAAACCTGCTCTGATTTATCCTTCATGAGACTCAGTCCCACCAAATTTGATTCCCTTGATTCCATCCTATATTACATAGATTGACATGGCCTACCATAGATAACCTCATATGGTTCAGTATGAATAATATCCTCATTAATATTGTTATAGGTGAAGCCAATGAGCACTATGTGTTTCTCTATAAATATGCCAATGTCAATAGAAGATTCCCTAAACATGTCCTCTAAAACCTAATTATTATGTTATGATTTTCCGTCTATTTGTGGGTGAAATTATGTACTCAAAAATACATGATTAACCAACACCTTTAAAACACCTTTCTATAATCATGATGTAAAATTTAGATCATGATCTAAAATAATAGTCTATATTACACCATGAAAACGTACTACCTTCTTGAATATATTGGTCACCCATTTAGTTCATAGAGAATGTCTTGTGAATAGATAAGAAATGAGTAACCTTAGTCAATTGATCCACAATTACCCAAATTGTATCATTCTTATGAGGGATCTTCAAGTTACATACCAAAATATCTAGGGTAAAATCCTCCCACTTCCATTCTGATATGAGAAATGACTATAAAAACCCACAAGCTCATTGATCATTAGCCTTCACCTGCTGACATATGTAGTATCATGTTACAAAAGCTACAATATTATTTTTCATTCCTAGAATCCAAAAATATCTTTGAATATAAAGGTACATTTTGGTCAAAATAGGGTGAACCACCCAGTATGAATGATGAAACTCATGTATCATCTCTTCCCATATAAATGTAGTCACAAAAATATAACCAAACATTTGAATAATCTGATCATCATCCATATTCTAATCAGATGGTGGATCCCTAACTTCAAAACTATCTCTAAAATCTATACATTCTAAATCCTCATATTTCCTCCTCTTAACACGGCTCGAAAAAGACGACTCAATGAAAAAGGACATAAGTGTAATCAAATCATGATCCTACTAAACACCAAAATTCATATTATGAAAAAAATACATCATCCTCCACTTGTAAATATACTAAAAGAATTCTTGATTCTATGTCTTTCCACTCAAGTCATCTATAACACTGTTCCCATTCCTCAATGTATAACATAAATCAATGTGAAAAATACTACATGTACTCAATCAATCTACACTATAAAAGATTCAAATCATGCTGGGAAAATACGAATTCAAGGATTTTATGGTCAGTATAAACCAAAAACTTCTCACGTAGAAGTTAATGTCACCAATTTTTCACAAAATAATCCAAAATGAAAAATTATAGAATGTGCATATGATATTTATATTTATGTGGAAATAACTATTTTGATCAAAATTTCATGACTTGATCTCTCTAAACCAACACTGCCCCAAGTCTGATCCTAGAAGCTTCACAAAAAAAGTATACACCTTAACCAGATCAGGTAATATTAAGATCGATGCAGGGGTCAAGCATTTCTTTAGATCCTAAAAATAAATCTTGCATGATTCAGAATACTAAAATATCATACCATTTTTGGTTAAGAATGAAATAAGTACATCCAAGTGACAAATATATTTAATGAACCTTCAAAAATAACCCACCAAACCCAGAAAGATTTATATATCAAGAACATTCTTGGGATCTTCCATGATTTAATGGGGGTCCATTGACACACCATCCCATGATATGATGTGACCCAATAAATTTACATTGTCAATCTAGAAATAAAACTTAGATAACTCTACATATATCCAGTACTATCCTAGTGTACTCAAGATGATTTCTATATTTGAGTAATTATCATCATGGTATTAAGAGTACACTATGATTAAATCTATAAAAAACCAAAAACTTTTCCAAGTATAGGTGAATGATTTGATTAATCAAGTAGATAAAAACTACATAATAATTCATCAAACCAAACTGAATTAATATGATTTCATACAAACCATAACTACTCATAAATGTATTCCATAGTATACTACAAGGTCTCAACATTAGATGGTGTTAACCAAACCTCAGATCAATTTTGGAAAACATAAAAGTATCCTGCATCTATTCAAAAAGGTCATTGATTTGTAGAAGATGGTATCCATTCTTAACATTCATCCTATTAAACATATGATAATCAACAAAAAACCACAATTTTCCACAAAAATTATTATAAAACAAGACTATAGATCATTATAGTGATGTAATCAAATTAATTGTCCCTTTAATCTCTAATTAATCCAATTGTGTTTTACGTTATTTAAGATCTTCTAGTTCCATGATATATAGAAGAATCAAAACTGACTCAGCTACATGCACTAAATCTATCTCTCAGGTGGAATACTTGAGAATTCCTCAAAAAATTCCTAAATCAGTCTACCATAGAAGGAAAGAAATTATGATGAACCCCCTCACCATCCAGCAAAATACTTGCTACCTAGGATGTGAGCTCACATAGTTGTAGATGAATTGGCCCTGTAGGTCCTTCTAAAATATTTCATTCCCCACAATGGAAATAAGTTTCACCTCAATGAGATATGAAACTCACTCTCCAAAGGTAATAATAAACGTGATCATAGAATGTAGCTAACCAGTCTATCCCTAGTATCAGGAAAAAATTGACATCTCAGGAATGTACAAGCCCCAAAGGGGAGAGTATCCACTAGCCTCAAGGGAACACTCCTTACACTATTGAATACTTTCTAATTTTACTCCCATGGGTGTATCAACCTACATAACCCCACATATATATTCTACCACTATACTCAAAAAATTCTTTGAATTCGAAGATATAAAAAAATGTGATGCCCCTATATCAAATAAAGCACTAGAAAGTTATGAATCTTAATGATTTGTTCCTTGAATAGTGATGGTACAACATCACCAACTCTATGTGCAGGCTGAACTGAATAAAGATAACATGTCCTTATCTCATGAAATCTAGTCTAAGATCCTAATAATCTACAGAACTAAAGCTATGGATTATCTTGTCTTTAAGTACCATGTACCAAACCATGATAAGTATGTCTAGTGTAACTCCAACTGCCTTATTGATATAGGGTAGTTGACCACCTTTTGGCACTTTGTACTAGCCTATATCTCCACAAAATCCCACTAGCTTTAGGTTCCTTTAGAACCTATGTATATGAAACATCCAACCTCATGATTGGAATTATTTTGGTGGTTTAGGAAATTGACCTCACATGTGTAATGATCCACCACACTAATAGAAGATGACTGAAATACATCCATAAGAGATAGTTCCTCTCCCCTTGATACTTTTTCATCCACTACACTAGTGAAAATTCACATAATGATGCTTTCTAATATTGAAGACATTCCACTATATTTCTCAACTGAAACAATATTTCTATTAGTATAAGATTCTATTAGGTACCCTTCAGATATTAGAACCCAGTAAACTACCTCATCAAAACACTTTAAACATAAGATACTTACCTAGGACATGATATTACATTGAAGTCCATCCTGAAAATGGATAGTTGTAGCTACCACATCTCCTATTAAATTTGAGAAGACATGTTTTAAATATGCGAAGCATACATCATAATTCATAATAATTATACATCTTTTAGTGAAGCACCTAAACTTCCCAGATTTCCCCTACCTCAAGGTCTTTTGGGTAAAAGTGATCTTAAAACTTCTCCGAGAATTATTTCCATGAAATGACCTCCATCTTCTCATTCCATGCTATTCTATACCACAATCACTTCACTGGTCCTCATAAAATGTAAGTTTCTAGCTTAAATATTTTCATGAGAGGGGTATTCTAGTGATATAGAATCATCTAAATAGATTTAATACAAAACATGTATGCCCTAGGTCCACTCTCTTTGGAAAACATTAGGGCATGCTGTAGCTGAAACTCTCTAGTCAGGTTGTACATACTCAACATATCCAACCTGATTCCTGATCTATAAACTACATAATAATAGAAAAGTTTTCATAAAACTTCTATTCCACCATATTATCTAAAACCAACAAGGGAACTATTCCCAATACCAGAGGATCATTATTGGTGATTTCCTCCTCTTTCCCAATTGGTAAACACCATAATAGTGGAATCTATCTATAATGCCAAACACAAGTCTCAAAACACATATCATAAGTTTTTGACCCTCCCAATGGGTACAAAAAAAACACCACTACTACCCTCAACCAAACCAATCATGGGAAAAGGTCAAAATAGGGTAAATAAAGCTTTCATAATTATAAACCTTTCATTAGACACCCTTTTAACTATTTCACTTCCAATTTCTTAAATATTTCTCATTTAAGAACCACTTTAATCCTTCCAATTTCAACACATCACAATTAAAATCATTTAAAACTTTTTATTAGGTACTATTATTTATCAATTTCTATTTTAACACCTTTAAAATTTAAACATATGAACAATTTTCATTAGACACAAATTCTTTAAAATCCAAATAGCAACCAAATGCATTTTGAAATCCCAAAACCCAACCAAAACCAGATTTCTATGTGTTCCTAACATGACATATGCAAAATATATCCCTAATTTCCTAAAATGATTTAGGCTTACACAAAACTCATGCATTATTGAACATTAATAAATGGTTAGAAAATATTAACATCACACAACTAGTGCATCACCCAAGGTAAAATAAAATTCTATAATAATAACAAACATTAAGAAAAAAATCCCATCAAGGTACTTGGTTTTTTCCCAACACATGGGTTATCTACTCTCAAGATATATCTCATTACCAATGCTAGAAACATACTAATATACTGTATAACATTCCTAAATAATAAATAAACATAAAAAACTCCTCTGATATCAATTTGTAACATCCCAACCCGAGTGACACTGTATCAGTGCCCCGATATCATTCTCCCAAGTACTCAAGCATGCCTCCTAATATTTCAAAGGCTACCAAATAGCAACGAGAGTCTAATGGGTCTTATGGGGAGACTATTACCTCTTTACTAGAGTAAACCAACAACAAAAATTAAAATAATCATCAACATACAATAATAACAAATACAAAAAACATCCCATACCATATTCCCAAACTAAGGTGGAACCACAAAACCAATAAAGTAAAATATTCCATGCCACTCATGTCATATTACAAAAGAAAACAAAAAATAAAGCATGTTAAAAAATCCTAAAATAAGTCTTGACATAATTTCTAATTCCATCACCCATGCTCTGTCCCATACCCAAAAATAACCATATAGAATTGGGACTTTGACCTTTTCTAGACCTACAATCATGATGTCTTCTCAGGCACCTAACGACATTTAGAGAAAGCTATGAGTATAACTCAGTAATCCACCAACAACAGTTTCTACAATAATATCCAATCTCATATAATATATGCAGGAGTGTGGAAAATAATTATGACATTAAAATAAATTAGGTTCCATAATTTAATAATATTTAAATCAATCACTTTTATTCATAGTTCGATGTTTTATCCATTTTCATAAAGCCTTATTTTCTTCTTTAAAGTATTCTTAACCATGTTTCAAAGGGTTCACAAGTTATAAAATAGGGAGAATTAATCCAAAAATCTAACTAGGACTCGTAATGCCATGTCTAACCATCCCACCATGATATGGAATTCCATTTCCATACCCTTGCAGTCAGAAGAATTAGTCATTTCTAGTAAAACTACTTTTCAAAGGGGAATATAGTGTATCAATCAATCCAAAAAAAGGGAGAGGTGTATCCATGTAACATCCCAACAACCATTAGATAACATTTTCAAAGTCTCATAATCATTAGCCATTTTATCAAACAAATAGAACACAGGTTTACCATTTCATTTATCACAATTTAATAATTCATTACATTAAACATATTCATATTTCCAAAAATTAAGAAATTTCACCCCTAAAGTATGATTATAACCATTTATAACCCATTTTAATCCAATTAACCACATAGAAAAACCACTTTAATCATTTCTCACATTTACCGATTTACAAACCATAACTCGTTTAACTCATTCGAGTTAAGCCAAACCCTCTATTTTTCAAATACAATGTTATTACTAAAATTAAAATTATCATAATCTCATAAACCCTTAAATAAATATTTTAACATATTAGTTCCCATTTTAAAGGAAGTGTCACACCCCATGAGTGACCGTAGTGCTGGTCTAATCAACTTCAATGAGCCCAAGGGGAATCATGAGGGATTCAACACACTATTTACACACCCAATTTATCCTTTCTTACCAAGGATTCAAATGAACAACATAATGGTACCAAAAAAGAAATATAATTTATACATCCATACCATGATACAGAACTTATATACCACCTTTCTGAAGTTCATAGAATAACACTTGCTTATCCTTATCCCTTGATTCGAACTCAAACAACCTTCAATTCCTAAACATAGAATTTGTGGGAAAACAAGAGTTTAGAGGATTAATAAGGGGAAAGATTATTATAAAAGACCTATTTGAGGAAATATAGGAATGGGGAGTGATTGAATCACCCTATGATTTTATTTTCACACAATAACTCTTAAAATGACTCAAAACGGAGGGAGAACAATCCTTGGAAGAGGGGGAAGCTCATAGTTCATCACTAATGTTTTTAGAGATGGATATGGGAATAAAATAATATAATATCCCTTAAATAATGAGGTGGAAAAAATGATAAATTCAATATTTTAATGAGGCACATAGTTTGTATACATGGTTGGCTAAACCATGTGCCAACTTTGTGCCACCCTCTGTCCAAGAGGGGGCTTAGGCTACCCGAACTTTTCAAACCATGCGGAGGATATGAGTTTGTATCATTCTAAAACCGCATGATTTCTAGGATCATCTTGAATGTTTTATCAACTATGAACTATACCCTTTCATTTTACATGTTTAAGGTGCATGTAATGTACTAACTATGTGCTTTCCATGATCCCTACACAATACATAATCTTTTCTTCCTTTTTCATGCCTATAACCCACAAGACACCATAGATTCCCCTCATATTATAAGAAAAAATTCATGAACAATATTAAGGTGATTTAACTCAAAATTTAATTAAGTATGTACCTCCTATAAAGTTCAAGATATTACACATGACATAATATTATGGAAGGAATAAGTAACCATCATAATTCTTTAATCAACCAAAACAAGGAGCATTCAATAATCATTAAAATAAATGAATTATTGGATATAAATAATACTAATTTTATACATATGTAATTCATTATTCTAGACATAAAAATATCTTATCAATTCCTTATCCCATGAAACTTTCTTTTCATAGTAATATGTATACATAAAAAAACCAACACGATTTGTCTCATAAGAAATGTTGATGCATCTAGGGTATATATAATTCTATTCCCAAATTTCTTCTATTTAATTCCAATGAATTGACATAAGAGTCAAAAATATTTTTTATATCATTCCCTAAGTAACCTCTTACTGCATAGAAACATTCTTATTCATGTATTGAAAGATACAGAATGCCAACACATAAGCAACCTATATTTGCAATCAATAATCATCAATAATATCAATACATTTACCCATTTCAATATATGGGATAACATGATCCAAAACCATTAAGATAAATAAGTATGAAGATCATAAATACATATTAAACTTATCAATAATCATCATATTGGAATTAAAAAATGAGTAATTCTATTAATTTTCCCCATATCAATAAATAAACGTTTATCTAAGGTCAACTTCCTCAAATTTGAATTTGTAAACTGTGGTGTTCACATTATTTAGGGTAATGATTATAATAATAAATAAATATAAAAATAAAATGATCATAATAAATCAAGAGAAAAAAGTGGATGATTTCAAAATAATATATCCCCAACTATACAAAGTAAAAATAAGAGTTTATATACATAAATAAAAAAACACTTGAAAAAATCGTGCTTCAAACAGTATCACAAAAGAAGGGATCAAGTATCAATAAAAATATATCTTAAGTTAAATCCTACAAAAGGGTAATATATATATATATATATATATATATATATATTTGTTGGGAAAAAATCCCTCAAGGCATCATTGAAGTATTTTTGAGGTGATTGTGTTTGTTGACAAAGTGAACATCTGTGTTGTGATTGTTGACAATGCAAACCATGACATACAAATTTGTTGACAAAGGGGATTTCATGGAGGAATGTCAAGTTCAAGAGCTATGGTTAATGATCAATGTTTGATTCAAGAACTTAGATAAAGGAATGGATGATCTGGAGGCGGTACAAAAAGAACAGATACAAGGTGGTGCTGTTTTCCAGTGTGCCAAATTTTTGGGCCTGAAAATCGACAAATGAAGAAAAGTGATTTTTGGAAAAGGGACTTGCGTGAAGAGGTCTTGTAGGATAGGAAACTTGTGCATCATATGTTTTTGAATATTAGATCATCAAAATATGGAAAAGGGATAAGGGTCACGCAAGTATTGGTGTGGTCACGCAGATGACTTGCACGCCGTGAAGAGACTTGCGCGCCGATGCATTGGATGCTTGATAACTTGAATGCCTGTTGTTTTTCAAGATTAGATGATCAAAATATGGAAAAGGAAATAGGGTCGCACAGGTGTTTGGTTTGGTCGTGCAAGTGTCTAGGAGGACAGAATACTTGTGTGCCGAAACTTGCGCGCCGAGGGGTGACTTACGTGGTGTCGCGTAGGGTGTTCAAATTGCCTATAAATACTAGACCACCACTCCTCATTTCTAACCGGAGTTCAACACTTAGCGGATTCAGAGATCCCATCGCGCAGATGTGGTGGTCGTGCAAGTGGTGGTGTGTCATGCAAGTGGGACTTGCGCGCCAGTGTTGGAAGTTGCACGCCAAGAGTTAGTTGCGTGCCTGAGGTGGTTTAAGCGAGTAAGGAAGTGAGTCGCGCATGTTTGGATTTGAAGAAGCTTGTGTCACGCAAATGGCTGAGGTAGACTTTCGTGGCATTTGTGACTTGCACGCCGATACTTGCGCACCAAGTAAGGTTGTTTTTCCAGCAATGTTTTCGTGCTGCGTGGAAGCTGGAAGTTTTCCCGATACCTTCGGTGCAAAGAGATATTCATCTATGGGTGAAAGTTGGACTTCAACAGAGCATCAATATAAAGAGGAAGATGCATTACTTCATGCAAATAAAGAGACCTAAAGGTCTATAAACTGTGAGTGGATACCTTCCAGAGTAGTGAGAAAAGGAAGAGAAAGAAGGTGATCCTCTCCACCAGTAGTGAGCCAGAGAGAGAGAAATAGGGAGTGACCCTTGGGTACGCACTGAGCTGACCCTAAATCTTATAAAGGCAGTGAGCCTGAGACAGAGTGACTATGCCCAAACCTTGTAATCCACAACTAGTGAAGTTTAGTGGAATTTTATACGACCAGCAACCTATCAGCGTATGCTCCTTGGACATAGCCCTTAGCGGTGAACCAAGTAAAATTGCTGTGTCCTGTGCTTGATTTACTTTTTGTTTATATTGTGAAATAGGAAAGAGAGAGAAGAGTGTTTTGATTAACAATGAAACAAGATCAGAACAGGCTTTAATTTTAAATTAGTCATACCCTGATTCACCCCCCCTCTCAGGGTATTCATCCTTGTGGACCTAACAATATTAGAGGATAAATCATGAAACATAAATCCCATTAGAGTAAATCCTTTTGAAAATGATAAGGGGAAAGGTTGTAAAAATTTAAAAGATATTTTAGATTTTTTTTTAACATTGATGTAAAATTATAATTTAAAAGTTTCATTCAAAGGTATAATTTGAAAAGGTAAATTGAATTTATTTTAAAACCATTAATTTTAAAAATAATCTCTAATATTGGATCCTTGAAAAAATATAAATTTTTTCTTTGAGAAATTGGTAGTGGAAAATAAAACATGTGATCATGAAAGGAAACCCTTTTTATCATTTTCAAAATACATTTTATAAAACTCACTTTGTAAGAAGAGTAACAAAATATTTGTCTATATTAAAACATAATATTCTCAAAGTGGATTATATGATACCGTATAATAATATTTTAGTGTGGGAGAACTTGATATTAGAAAATAATTGTTCAATATTATAAATAAAAAATAGAGATTTAATTTATCAATATCCCTTACGAGAAAAATACACTAGGAATCTTTAAACATTTTAAAAGGAGTTTAGGTTGTAAAAATTTCAACAAAAAATGGGAATAATGTACCCATATTATATGAATTAATTTCATGTGAATGGTCATAACACAATTAATGGAAATTGAGTTACCAAAAAACTCTTACGACTGGGGTGACACTTGAGAAAAAACACAAAAAAAATAAAGTATTTATTTGTAATAGGTCACATAATTAATTAAAATTAAATAATTTATAAACTATTTTTGGGATAATATTTTAATAGAAAACCCTACAAAGTAAGCTTGGTGCAGAACATGTATCATGATTCAATAAATCAGAAATTTGACCAAGAAATCCCTTACTACTTGAGTAACAATTTAATCAAAGAACCATAAAAGAGATGAACTATAAGTGAATAATAAATATCATTATTAAATGATAATTAATGATATTATATCTCATATAGAAACTATATATACCACATACATGAAATTAGGCCTATAAAACCCAACATGTCTCAAAGTGAGGAATTTGAGAATATAACCCTTACCTCTGTCCTGATTCATTTTACACTTGCACCAAACACCCTAAATAATTAAATTATGATCATAAAATTAATTCCTAATAATACCATTAATAATTATAACCATTCATACTCATAATTAATGATAATATTATATATATTAGTTATTTTTTAGTTATTTTCATCATCGGGTGTAATTAGTCCTTATCATTTTAAATCAGTTTCACAAAAATTGTGATGGTATTCATACATGTTACAAATTTCATCATTAAAATATAATTAAAAGAACCTAAAAATATGTTCCATTATATTAATAGATTTATAATTTAATTCTTTTTTATTTTTTATTACAAATAATGAAGATGAAATCGATGGTTATCATGTTTCAATGATTCTTATCGAACTAAGGGGTTTTCCATAATTAATGAGTTAAATGTTGATACAACATTACCAAAAAAAAATAATGTACATATTTATATCATATTATAATAGTAAATAAGTTTTCATGTTCATCAATGATATAAGTTCATAGTATAGTTTTGGTAGGTTGTTAAATAGGCTCAACCATGAACCTTCTATGATTTATTACTGATCATGATTTGGTTTAATTTTAATATCATCATTCTAGAAGAATAGTGATATTATTTAGTTTTAATTAGTGTGATATATAAGAATATTAAATAATTTTAATGAAAAAATAATTTTTAAAAAGTCATTATAAAGAATGAATAGATTATTTTTCTCATTGATTTCTCATTTTAAAGGACTAAATTAATGATAATCATTTGCTAATCACATTATTAAAATGTTATAAAATTTTCTACAACATAAAATTTATGATATCATAGAAATTATATTTATTATTCACTCAAATTTTCATGACCATCCATGTAATGTAGTGATGAAAATAATAATATAATTGAATCAATCCTTGAAGGTAGTAGTCTAAACATACGCATGGCTAATAATTTCATTTTTTACATAGAATTAGAGATATTATTAATGATGTTTTTTAATCTATTATTAAAAAACGATATAAATATAATAATTATTTATTAAATTCCACATTTATAATATAATTTTACAGTGTTTATAGAAAATAAAATATATGCATTATAGAGGTTGTAGTCCGCACAACACATAAGTGACAATTTCATTTTTATTAATATAAAATGGAAAATATGATAAATGATTATTTCCATATAATAATAATATTCATTATATAATATTTATTTAATTAATCAAACATTAATTTCAAAATTATAATTATAAACTTATAATGGAAATAGATAAGTTGAGTAAAAATGATTAATCACATTGAGAACTTTGAGATTTCCTTAGAAGATCCCTTAGAAATGGATTGTATAACCTTGTATCATGTGAAAAAAATAATAAGGGAGTAAAATATTATTTTAAGGGATGTAAAAATGGAATTTTTATTAGGGAAACCAAATTTTATCAATTCATTGAAAGGGATGTTAAAGGTCCCTTTTATATGTGGCAAGAATGAATTTTGTTAAATATTTGAACTTAATATAAATAGAGCACATGTTAAACATGTAAAGTGGATCCATAATTGGGAAATAATTTATTAAAGAATCTAAAACATTGATCCAAACCACATAAACTCAATTATATAATTTTTTTTATCATGTTTCAATCTCCTTACCCCTTGAATTATTACTTTTATTATATCATCTTTTACTACATAAACTATTTTTACCTAAGGTAACATAATATTTACGAATAAACCTAAATTAGTCTTTATTATATAATTTTACCCAATTATTATAAACATTAAATCCATTTTATTTTATTATTTTTATAAAATTGATAAAAAATAATTTTAAAATAATATTTTTTAATATATTGAAAACAATATTTTAAAAAATATTACATATGTTCGAAAAAATTATGTATGGGTTTGTAAATTAAAACCAAAATTTTTGAAATTATAAAATTTATTATAAAATTCATATTTGAACTTATAAAAATATTTAAATAATTTCCATCTCAAACTTATATACCAGTAAGGTCACGATAGTAATATTGTTTTTAAAAATGGAATTTTTCACTCTTTCTGTAAAATTAATTTTTTAGAAAAATAACATAAAAAGAATAATATTGTTATATTATTATTATTAATCCAAAAATTATTTTCATTTTTTAAAATTAAATTTCTAAAATTTTATAATTCAATATTTAAATAAAACCCTAAAATATGTTGGAAAAATATTCAAATTGGAGAATAGATTTTTAAAATGATAATTATTATTTATTATTGTTTCCTATGATTTAATTTTTTAGTAAAGTATTATTAATATTAATAAAAATTATTATATCATATTATTATAATATAATTTTTTTTAATTGAAATATTAGTTTGATGAAAAATATCTTTTTAAGAATAAACTTATTTTATTAGTTGTTTTAGCTATACAAATTGAATTTCCTTTATAGTAAAATTAGTCATTATTTTATTTCTATAAATAGTTCTTAATGTTTTTACTATTATTCATCCCCTATAATTAAAAATCCAGGTTTTAATGATCATAATTAATATTTATATTTTTAATAAAATATATTGTTGGTCTATTTTAGCATGGTGTTTCCTTGAGAGTAAGATATCGAACACATTTTGCTTATTTAAAGGTATTCATATATTATATTTTTGTGTTTTACATAAAATTTTATTGGCCTTGATAAATTTTAATATTCAATGGAAAATTTTATAACTAATGTTAAAACGTGTTTTCTAGTTTTACCTTAGTTAGTTTTAAGTTTCTAGTAAACATTACAGTCAGTTTGAATATATATATATATATATATATATATATCTGTGTGTGTGCATGCATGTGTGCACATATATCTATATGTTAATTTATTTCTCTAGAGGTTTAATGCACTAGGTAAAAGAAAATTAATTTTTATAAAAAAAATGATTGGTAGGAATTGAGTAGTGTTATTCCCGCTTATTTGGACAATTTTTTAGTTAGAGGTTTTCTTAGGAAATATTCTATTTTACAACTTTGATATATATGAATAATAAATATGTGTTATTTTTTCAACAATTACATTGGTATATAGTTGGGAACAATGTTTTAAATATCTTATTGGTAATTTTTTTTTGAACCCATAGTTTTAAGACATTAGAATGGTTTAAATAGAAATAAATAATTTTTTCAAATGGATAATTTTATATTTTAATTTCTTTAACTATATTCAAATATAGATTGATAATTAAATTAACTTATGAAAGAGTTTTAAATCATTTTTTATATTAAATGAATCAGACTTCAATTTATGTATTTTAGATCCAGATAGAGTGAATTGAAATATGGGTTTTAATCATTTTTTAATATTTTTCTTGAAATAAAATTAATTTCATGATGGGTGTTTAGTAATGATTTTAATATGAATATTTAATATTAAAATGATCAAGTAAATATTATTATAAAAATTGTACATTCTGTTGTAGATGATCATTAAATACCTAATGTAAATATATGTAATTGAATATATACATGTTTTAAGGATGCAGTTGAGTTTATATGGTCATTTTCAATGTGAGATAAAAACATTTATTCCAAGATAAATTAATATTTATTTATTATTAAATTAATTTTCATTTTCTATTGTATGTTAATTATTTATTATTTATATATTGATGTGTGTATGATCCCAACCCATAAATAAAGAACGCCCTGTTTAAAATTATTGGTTTATATAATGTTTAATAGTAGTAAGAAATCTCTCGAGGGTGTCTCGGGGGTTCTGGGTATAGAAAAGTGGGAAAATATGACAATTTTTATTGAAAGAATAGTTGGAACATAGTTTAGTAGTAACCATGTTCCATAACTATGTGGTATATACAAGGTGTTTTCATGGTTAGGGAAACCATGTAGGGTGGCCAAAGAGACCATGAAGATCATGTTTCCCTCAGATATTTGAGAACACATAGCTACCACATAGTTTTTCAAAACATGCAGGTGTCCTGAAAAATTGTGTTTATTGGTTTATTCTTATATAGAAGGAAATGTATAGTTGGTTCATGGTTAGGAAAACTGTGTGGCGAAACCGTGCACCACATTAAAAGTGAATTTTTTACCATTTCCCCTCCTCATATTATTTCTTTATACCATAATTTTCTTCCCCATTCGAATCCTAATAGTTAGGGTGTTGAACCAAGAAATTATCTATCCCCCATTGATGGTTCTCACCCATTTTTTATTCATTTAAGGTTAAATGGGTTGAAAATTAATTCTCCTAGCATGTCTTTGAATTCGTTTCCTACCATTTTATAGAAGCATATTTTTTGAATGATTACTCCCCTTTAGACACTCTAAACCCTTATTTTTACATGGTGTTATTTTTCTAGGTGTTTGAGGTCATTTTCATATTAATCAAGGGCTGAGGTTAGATGAGTTTTTGTTTATGAGCACGAGGTAGGTGGTCTATAATATTTTTACCATAGTCTTCATGTATGTACATGGGTATGTAGTTATTCTCAGTTGATTCCTTACTGCGTTCCCATTTATTTAGACAATGAAATGGATTTAGGAATTAATGTGAGGTGTGAGATCCATCATGGACCTCATTTGGTCTGTTGATAACTTAATACGAGATGTAGGGTTACCCATAGGGTTTTCTAAACAATTGGGAATGAAGAAATACTTTGGTAAAAATAAACATAGGGTAATTATGAAATAGAATGGGTTATGAATTATTATTTGGATATAGGTATGGTTAATGGGATAATTAAAATTCTAATTTGTTATTATTTGTTAAATACCATAGAGGGTTTTGAAAATTATTAAACGATGTGTTTTCGATTTTTATCCATCCATGGTTTTTAATAAAGGAAGATACTGTTTGAAATGGGGTAATTCTTTAGAAAGGAGGTGTTGAACTCAAACTATTTAAAAACGTGTTCTTTTTGGACTTCATATGGTCTTTTATTTGTGTGTGTGGTTTGTACTTGAAAACATTCTGTATGCGTACTTTAAAATAAATGAAGGGAACAATTTTCCATTGGCATTGTTTTGATGATTAAATAGAAACACCCTTATTGATGGGTATTTTTAAAGGTTTTAATAATGTGATTGGTTTTTAAGGCCCTCAAAATGTTTAAGTGGTGTTTACAGAATTTTAAATGTTAGCTAGATCTTGTTGGTATATTTTTTTGTTTTAAGGGTCCATGAGGACCATAGTAAATAAATAAAGATTTATGAAATAGAATTTTGATAAATGATGTAATAAATATGTAGATGATTGAAAATTTAATGGTTGGGGGTTGGTTATCCATGAAATTCAGAATCCTTTTTAGATTCATTAAATGATTTTCTAGGGTTTTTGACATGTGACTAATGATTTGGGATGTTGGAATGATACTCCACAACCCAGTTTTGAGTGGTCCAGATAGATTCTACAAGCACACTGATGCATCATAGTTTTTTGGGGGAAGGCCTGATTCTATTAAACCCAAGGATGTGGACATGGAATTCTATATCATAGTTGGGATGGTTGTACACATATTTCTCAGTCCTAATTGAATTCAGGCACCGATGCTCGATGTTTCTGAACTGGTGATGTAGTGGTTGGGATAATCGAACATGAAGTACCAGATCCCGACTATATTCTTGGACCTAGGTTCATAATTTCCAACCTATGATCCATGTACTATATGGTAAAAGTACCATATTTATACTATATGGTACACTAGATTCAAGTAATGTATAAATGAATTCCCTTGTGAAATAAAATTGTTGTTTTCTATAGTGGTGATATGTTAGAACTTAAATATTTAATTGGATAATTAGTAAATGTTTAAAATTAATGCCTATTACCATTACTGGTTATTTATTTATTTTACCTTTGATTATCAACATACACTATTGTATGGGATATATATTTCTTTAGAAACCATTATTGGTGGCCTACTAATTTGTAGTCACACCCTACTCAAGCCACCATGGCACTTGGGTACTCGAGTAGATGGTACTTGTTTTTTGTCAAATGTTTTGGACAGGTTCATGGTGTTTGGTTTATGCATGAGCATATAGGTTGGATCATGATATGTCATGACCAATTTTGGACTAAATTTCATGTTTGGTGTTTCTATGTTTTTGGTATTGGGGAATATTTTTTTATGACTGCTAGACTTGTAGTGAAATTGTCATATTTTTATAGCATGTGTTACTTGGTTACTTGTTGGATCTTTCTATATGTTGTGAATTTATTACATATGTTAGTTATTATATATGTTTAAATTATCTCTGTTTTGGTTTTTCTCTAATAAGCTTGTGTAATCTCCGCAATGTATCCATATAGACATGCACTTATACTCTATAGAATCATGTGTACGTGAAGGTGTGCCTAAGGTCATGTGGATCTCTGTCTTGGGAAACTAGTTTTAGTGGAACCCAGTTCAAGAAATCCTAATTAGACATCAGTTCTAGGTTTATTTTGACTTACTATTTGGGGCATGGTAGGCAAGATACTAGGATCTCAAAGAGTCTTGGTAATGAGCTCTTTACTGGGTTCCTATAACTCTAGGTACAAGGGAAAACCCAAGTTTCTAGGGGTGTGAATTGATTTTATACCATGTTATTTTATATATTATTGGTAATCCCACTCTAAGTATCACACATGGATGTGATATTATTGATTTATGAGTCCTTATCTCTTGGACCAATATGGAAAGAGAGGGTGTGTGCTTATGCATCATTCTAGGAAAATAGAATTTATAGGTCATCCATATATTTTCTGTGATTGATAATTACTTATGATGCATATGTTGGTAGTGTAATTTTTATAATTTTGGATTATTCATGTTTATATTCTTGGAAATATTTTTTAATGAAATTTTTTCGAAATGTGAATTTGAATAAAGAAGGCATCTCTTGAAATGTGGTTTAATAAAATGGTTTTAGAAAGTGAAAATCTTCAGGTTTTAAAAATGTAAAGCATTGAAATGTGAATTCTTTGGGTTTTAAAATGGTAAAGTTTTAATTGAAAATGTATTTTGGAAATAATGGGACCTTGATATGAGGATAACTAGTGCCCTTTTATCATTTATCAAGCATCTGGATGTGTTGTCTGGGCAGTGAGGCTAACTTGTTTTTGAGACCATGGGTTATGGGCTGTGAGACCTTGAGGGGTTCAGATGTGCCGAATTGTGGAATGTTTCTTGTTATACCTTTAGTTAAGTTGGTTACTTAAGGTTTTAAATGGTCGTATTTTAATATGGATGTGGTAACCCTTGTGGATTGAGACATTTCTAGTGTTGTTTTGGAACTAGATTGGGTGTCTTTTTAGTAGTAATGATGAGTGTGTGTGTGAAAGTATCTTTGGTGTGGGACCTATAGTAAATGGTTTCTTGGTGCATTAGGCACATCATGTTTTAGGATAAGTCCAGGAGTTCCTCCCATGAGAAGTGATGTTTTTGTGGTCCGATGTGTATAACTTATAGGGGAGACATTGTCCTTTATACACGTGAATGTAGTTTAGGTAGTTGGTGTCAGTTGAACATTGAGGATGACTTATGGGAGTGGTCAGATGGGTTTCTAGTGCTTTTGGGTGCATTTGGAAATGGTGGACGTTTTGGACTTTGAAAGTGGCATACACTGAGTGTTACCCAGTATGGGTTTATCATAGAATGACAAGTGTAAATATAAATGGTTTTAGAGAATTCGACTTGATATGTGTTTACACATCAATGGTTTTTGGAAATTGAGGGTAACATCAAGAGATATTAGCCTAGTTTTACAAGAGCCTAGGAATTTGAAGCATGATTGGGTGCTTTAGAGATAGAATAGATGTATAGTGGGTTCCATCAAATTTTGGTAAACCGAATGGATATTTCTTGGTTTCATTCTCAGGGAAGCACATGAGTTCTTGTAGTTGGTTATAAAGTCAGTTATGTAAGTTCATAGGTCTTTCAAGTGTTTTATCTGGATATTTTGTCAAAATACAATGTGGGTATCAATGTTAAATCAATATGGAATTTTTGGTATGGAAGTGATACCCAAGGGGAGGGGTGGTCATGTGGTTGGGAATGGTTGTGAGGATGGTTGGTCTATTGGATGGGAATGATAAGGATTCATTGAGATAGATGAGGCTGATAGAGTATGATTCTTGACTAATTTTGTGAGTAGGAATTAGTCCTAGTTATGGTGATGTACGACCCATGGGATTTAGGGTCGGGTTCAGTGAATGATCACAGGATTGTGTGTAACCTCAAAGGTTCTAATGAGGTCTTAATATTGATCATGTCCCAAGAGATACACAATATCATTTGGGATGTGGTAAAATTTTTCACAGAAATAAGTACCTATGGATTTTGTGAGAACAAAGTGGGAAGTGATGGTTATGTGAGAAATCAGTTGGTTTTGAATTGGTTTTGGTGGATTTCATCAATGATATCTTGATGTACTTATAGACTCAATACAATCATGACCAATAAGTTGACATCGTTTAGGCTACACTAAGAGTTATTTTGTTATACTCCAATATACCAAAATGAATTTCCATGGTGATGATGGGTTGATTCTTGGAGGTTTTGTTGTGGTGAAGTGTTTTAGAAACCAAAAGGTTGATGGTGTGCCATCTCCAGCAAGTGACTAGGGTCCTCATGAAAAAACAAGTGTGAATTAATTCCATGGGTTCCATTCTCGGACGATGGGGATGGGTGGTGGTTAGATTTTTTTTGACACATGAGGGAGAGTAGGATGGACATGTCAACTTCTTAGGCTATAAATTAATGGGAGAGTGAGACATGGTGGTTGAAATTTCTTTAGAAATGTGGTTCAAAAGACACTCCTAAGGTGGGGAGTGATGTCTTAGTCATGGGAGTGTGACCCTCAAACTGGTTGGTTTGTAGATCTGTGGTGGAGATTGTGGGTTAGATGTGGTGGAATCTATATGTGAATAAGAAACCCATGAGAACCATTCTTGGATTTTCTAGGAAGGATAAGTGGGCCTTGGATGTGGTGGTTGATCTATTCGAGCATTATATTTTAGCTCAGTTGGTTCTAAAACAAATCTTATTATTTGTGTCAGATATTTATGAATGGGTGATGTAGAGAATGATGTCGGTTTTGGGATCAATGGACACCCAGATAGTGGAGCTTTATATTGGGGATAGAATCCGATAGGTGTGTTTGATGATGGTGGAATTCCTTATGTGAGAAGAATCCATGGATGAGTAAAGTAGTATTTTTCTAATAGTATGAGTTATGAATTTCAGGATGAGTCGGCCAGGGATGGTCCAACACATCCTGGATAAAGGAACAAAGGTGGTTATTTGTAAACCAGCTTCAGTAGAGGTTTTATATGATAAGTGTGTTTTGAGAATGAAACAATTCTCTTACCGAATTAAATTGGGTTGTTCATGCTTCCTGGATGGATGGTGGGTGTATGCCTATCCTAGGTGTTTTTCATGTACAAGATTGAGGGCGATGTTGTTTGGAGCACTTGTGGAGGTTTGTTCATGGTGAGTTCAAAGATGCATTAGGGTTTTTTTTGGAATCAGGAGTTGTGTTTTGAGTGTTGTTTTCCTATGATATAGGTTCTAAACATAGGATGATGGTGATTGTAATCGAAAAAGAATGTTGGAAAGCACCATAGTGGGAAATTGGTCAATTGATAAAATGATAGGTGTTACTGGTAAGATGGGCTTGGGAAAATTTCATTAGAGTGTTCAGTTTTTGATACAATAATTGGATTGGGTTTTAATTGGTTAAAATTTTGGGATGGCAGTTGTAATTTGGTGTTTGGATATGATTATAGGCTATTGGAACATGAGTTGTTGACTGAAATAGGTTGGGGGATGTGGTTGTAAAATCGGAAATTCCTTCGGTTGACGCCAGGTGTATTGGGTTGTTCATATATTTTATATTGTTAGTGTTCAATTGAGTTTAGTGCTTCCTTTAAAAAGAATTGGGATCATGTTGTCGATCAGAACTAGAAAATTTATTGGGGTAGGACAATTTCTTTGGTCCATCAATCATGATGGTCTGTCCATGTTTATGTGGAAACATGGGAGATGAATGTGATAAGTGGGCCTGGTGCTTTGACTATTTTTATTAGAGTCTTTGTTATATTTGGGAATCAAACTCAAGAGTGAGATTTTATAATGTGGGGAGTTTATAAGATCCCGAACCAGAGATATAAAACATCCTAGTTAATATTTTTTTATTATATAATATTTATTGAGATTAGAAAATATCTCTAGGGTGTCTCAGGGGTTAATGGAATAGAAAAGTGGAAAAAGAGGAGAATGAGAACTGAGTTCATGGTTGGAGAACTGTTAGTAGTAACTATGTTCCATTACAATGTGTCCTATAGAACGTGTGTTCATGGTTTGAGAAACCATGTAGGGTGGCCTAGGAGATCTTGCGGCTCGAGTTTCCCTTGGATAGTGGAAAATATATAGCCCCCTCATGGGTTATTAAACCATGTAGGGTGGCCTAGGAGATCTTGCAGCTCGAGTTTCCCTTGGATAGTGGAAAATATATAGCCCCCTCATGGGTTATTAAACCATGTGGGTGGCCAAACAAACCGTGTGGCTCAGTTTCCTCTTAGATAAATGGAACTCCATGGTTTGGCTAGCCATGTGCCTCATTAAAAGTGGGGTATTTACCATTTTACACTCCCAATTTAATCTATTTATCTCTTGATTTTCTCTTCCATTCGTCCCCTAGAATCTAGGGTGACAAAACATGAGTGCCTCTCTCCTCCATGGATTATTATTACTTATTTCATAGGAATTTGGAGTGTCTTTGGGTGTGAATAGAAGCTCAATGTACATTATTGACCTCATTTCCTTCTTTTTATATGAAATTGGATTTTTCATTTTTTCCTCCCCTTCTAAATATCTAAACCCTTGTTTTTTTCAGGGTGGTATTCATCTTGGGGTTTTAGGCCACTTTATTTTGAATCAAGGGTTGTGTTTGGATGAGTGGTAGTCTACAAACCTGAGGTAGGTTTTCTATATGATTTTCCCTATAGTATTGATGTTTATATATGTGTCTTTACATCTTCTAATTTTCTACCTTATTGAGTTTTCATTACATTTTCTATGGAAAGTGATTTAGGAATTAGTTTGAGGTGTTAGACCCTTCATGGATAGCATTGGGTTTGTTGTTGACTTGACATCGAACCTAGGAAAAAACATGGGGTATGAAAAATCCTTGTGAATGTTGATGTAAAGACCCAGAATTTTCATGTAATTTTTTTTAAAATAAATGGGGATTTTAAAAGTCTGCAAAAATTTATGGTGCTTGATTCCGAGGCCCGGAGTGCCTGGAATGAATTTCTGAACATTTTTTGGGTACGTTTAGTAAACGTGCGAGTGGGTTTTTCAAACTTTTGAACCGGTGCTCGGAATTGAAATCTGAGGGCACCGTTGAGCTCGTAGCGCTGGTATTCTCTTAAGGAGACTTTCACCTAGACGACAGTGGGTCAAGAGTGAAAGATATTTTTTGGGTTTTTTTGTGTTAGAATAAAATAAAAATATAAGTGAGTGACATTTTTATTTTTATTTGCAACACCCATGTGGGTGTTGGGAGGTGGGGTCCACCAGAACTAAACCTCCATGTGGTAGTTGGAAGTGCGGACCACCATACCTTAACCTCCCATGAGAGGTTATGGTGGTGGAAATCACCCGAACCATAACCTCCCATGAGAGGTTATGGTGGTGGGGACCACCCGAGATTAAACCCCCTTGAAACCCCCATTAATTGGGAGAAACTATCAACTCCCTAATAAATGTGGGGGGAGCCTCTTCAACACTTCCACAATTTAATTGTGCCAATGCACCACATTAATTGCGCCAACTTAGTTAATTGGCTTGCCCCCCTTTTTAAGTTAAGTAATAGTGTTGTTGGAATTTAGGAAGGTTCCTAATAAATGAACTGTCATAAATTCCATGATCGTTACCTACCTTCCTCCCTCTCCTATATATAGGGAACTTGGGAGGAGGATTTGGGACAACTTTACCAAGTGATTAAGAGTTGGTAAAGTGATGTGACTCCCAACACTTGGGAGAAAGCTCCCAATGAAGAACACTCCACCAAAGAAGAACACTCCACCAACGAAGAACGCCGATGAGGAACACCTTCGACTACGAAGAACGACCTTGAATTCGACCTTATTCCTTGGAACATCCTTCGATGTAGGACATGTTTGTCTACAATGAATCGACATCCACCTTTTGACACCAACATCAACCCGAGGTAGGGTTTTAATGATGTTTGATTATCACTTCACAAGTACACGCTTTATTTATTTTGCGGGTTGGGAAGAATCTTTGTGGGAGGGTTTGTTGTTCTTTGTTCTTGTGAACCACTTGATACCGCTCTAATGCGGAGAGTGTGGGCCAAACTAACATGGCCCATCCTCTCCGTAACCCTTGTGTTGATTTGTGGTGTTCTTCGAAATGGAGAAAGGAGACAAAGGCAACGAAAGCGACAAAGGTAATGACGCCACCACCCGTGGTCTCTGTGACCCGCGCTGCCCTCGAGGCGCTCTGGCCTTCCGGCCGAAACGGCCCCGCATTGCCGCCGGCCAAACAGGCCCCAAGACATGCCGCGCCCCAGCTACGCTGCACCCCGGCCTCCCAGTCGTACCAACCCTGACCGCCCTGTCCGCGCCACACCCCGGCTGTGCTGCGCCCCAGCCGCACCGTGCCCCGAACTCCTGGCTGAACTAGCCGCGCTGCACACCAGCCGCGCCGCACGTCGGCCTCCCTGCCGAACCGTTCCCCAAACACCCCGACCCCCTGACCGAGCCACCCTGGTTGCGCCATCCACCGGCCGAGCCACCCCGGCCGCTACGACCTCCCGCTGGCCGAACCGGCCCCGGCCGCACCACCCCGGCCCCCGGGCCAAGCCGCCCTGAGCCGAACCGGCCCTGCGCCCTTAGCGGAGCCACCTTCATGGTGCCCTTCGGGCCGAGCCTCCCACGCGACACCCTCCGTTCCGAACCGCCCTCACGCCAATTCGCCGCCGGTTCGCACCCTCACGGCCGGTCCTTGCCCTCATGGCCCTTCGCGGCCCCTCGCGCCCTGCTGGGCTGGGCCCAGTGGGTCGGGCTGAACCCAATGGGATGGCCCACCCAACGGGCCGGGAAAGACCCAACGGGTTAGGCCGGGTTGACCCGAACCAGGTCTGCCCAGGCTGGGTCGGGCCGGGTTGGTCTGACTGGGTCAGACCGGACCCGGGCCCACTACGACCCATTTATGCTCCATCTGCCATATCTTTGGCACCAGATGTCCATTTAATGAACCATCAGCGGTGTTGGAAATAATGGAGCGAGATGATCCCTTTGAGTATACTCCACTGAGTTTTGGATTGAGATGAGAAATGGTTAGGTTGGATCGAGCACGAATCCAACCGGCCCCCCGAGACTAAACGACTAATAACTCACAGACCGGGCGTCCGATTGACACGCCGTCTGTTACGTTGATACCCCTATGATGTGGCGGACCTTTGAGATACTTCTTCGTGGAACTTTAAGGTAGTTGGAGTATCGACCAGCAGCTTTTGGATCAGATCCTCCCAGAGACGAGCAAGCATAAAGCAGAGACATAGTGGCTGGCTGAGACTTGACGACTGCTGACTGTTTGACTATGAGTGACTCAACAAGCCCAATAGGGAGCGCCTTGGTGACGTGGAAGAACCATGGTGGGGAGAGCCTCTGTGTGACACGGCAAACCCACGATACTCGACAGGAGGAGTGCCTCAACAGGATTTGAGGGGGAGCGTGCTTGGTGACGCGACAAACCCACGTTGGGGAGCGCCTCTATGTGACGCAGCAGACCCACGATACTCGACAATAGGAGTACCTAAACTGTCCAAGGTTAGTGGGAAGTGCTCTTGGTGTCGCGTCAAGCCCACTATACTCAATATAAGAGGATTTCCCCAACAATTGAGGTGTTCGACGTTGTGTTCTGAATTTTTCTTGATTTTACCCCATGAATAAATCCTGATTTGAGCCGAGTCAGTCTTTCTGTGTTTTCCTCATGATTGAGATGGATCACTTGATAAATTAGGTATATGTATGTGAATATACCTAAGTAAGGTTATCTGTTTATTTCTTACTTTTTGGTTTATCCTTGATGGATTTTGTGAGACCTTAAGGGTCTTGGGGTCCCTACTGAGTATCGTTATACTCACCCCTACACGGGTTATGCCCACTCTTCATTGTGTTGGATGAAGATGACAGATAGTGCCGATTGAGGCATAGAGTACCAGGATTGGACGATACCCAGAGGTGGACCATATGGCGTGTCGGTACCCGGAGGAGACAGATGAACGTGGAGCACTAAGGAGGCGATCTGTACCAACCCTTCAGGTAGGAAACTTGGAGGACAATATAGTAGCTGCTTTTATTTATTTTTCTTCAGTTGTATTGTTTTCAGTTGTACTTGTACCTTTATTGTTGGACTTGTATTCTGGCCCCTTTTACTTTTAGAACTCTTTTAGTTAGACAGTTTACTCGTGTTCGTATCTTGCTGTGTGTATTTAAAAGTTATAAAGGCAATGCCTTCACAGTTTTAAGGAATTATGCCTTTGGTGCTAGTCACCATCCCCTGGCCTATGGAAGGAGGGATTGGGGTAGTCACGACACGAGCCGTGGGGGACGGGTTGTGAAAAATTGGTATCAGAGGATTCGGTTCTACCGCAGAACATAGGACTCTGATCTTTTCTG
This sequence comes from Viscum album, assembly GCA_963277665.1. Taxonomy (NCBI): domain Eukaryota; kingdom Viridiplantae; phylum Streptophyta; class Magnoliopsida; order Santalales; family Viscaceae; genus Viscum; species Viscum album. The sequence goes on along the minus strand of OY728153.1, from coordinate 388,529,193 downwards.
TGAAGCAATAGTGTTATGTGTAGTGAGTGTGGTTTTCAGTTTAGGGAGTCCAGTGTTGGTGTGGTAGCTAAGGTATCCATACAACAGGACCCTGATTTCTGATTTCCGACTCAGTGCACGAAAACACTAATTTCGTGTGTGTTTTCAAAAGTTTTCTTTAAGTCCACTAACTAGGTCAGCTCACAAGGTATAAAATTTTGACCGTAGCGCACCTGTTTCTTTTCAGGATGCCTCCACGCATACATCCGGCTAGATTTCCGAGAGTTGTATGCACAGATAGCCCACCGAGCAACGAGGCATTGGTGCATGGCCCTTTTCCAGTAGAGGCACCAGTGGAGGAACCAGCGGTACCACTCCCCGTTGGGCCACTGATTCCATCAGCCCCAGTAGTAGAGGGTGAACGCCACTTGAGTGCGTTGCATGAGTTCTAGCACCAGAGGACACCCATGTCCAGGGGAGGGATAGACCCACAAGTGGATAAGGATTGGCTGGAGGCCATGTTGAGAGTTTTCTGACTGGTAGGGACACCATCCGATCTCATGATGATTCTTACTGTCAGCCTTTTATAGGAAACAACATGAAGATGGTGGAGCTTGATTCTCTAGGTCCACAATGAGGTGACACTCCTTTAGGCAGACTTCAAGAGCCTGTTTTGGGCAGAGTTTGTCCCAACGACTCTTCGCGCAGTGCACATTCATGAGCTACTTCATATGAAGCAGGGAAACATGACTGTAGCTCAGTACTTAGTGAGGTTCACTGACCTCTCACTCTACTCCACTGATATGGTGTAATACCCATTCTTCAGGTCCCGACCATCAATCAGGGGATTAGGTGGGAGATCAGGGCTTCAATGATCTCACTCAGCATCCCGATGCAAGTAGAGGTGTTAGAGAGATCCATCCTAGTGTAGAGTTTCCTCGATGATTAGTCTCCAGTAGCAAGATCCACCACTAGTCAACACATTGTGGAGTCTTATATAGCTAGCAGCAGACAGATGTCCCAGAGTTCCAAGAGGATCAGACTTACAGGTGGATGATCGCATGATTCAGAGTCGGTTGTGCGGGGCACCCGATGTGGAGACAGACATTCTATGAGCAAGTAGTGTTACTCATGCGGCGGGCAGGGTCACATGGCTCATGACTTTCCGACCCGTCGTACGGATGATCAGCAAATGGTTGAAGGACCGCCCAGGCAGAGAAAGAGCATTGATCGAGGTGTTCCGCATGGAGAAGGTGGACATGGTAGAGGAGATGGTCATGCATCTGGCAGTGGGCTACGATTTGAGATGTTACCGCTACCACCAATAGGAGGTCTACCCCGACCGCTGGGAGCAGGTGGACATGGGAGAGCTCATTTCCAGGAAGCTGAGGCCTATGACCACGGTGCTTCGGAGATGATACGAGGTACGATCTGTGTCTACTCCACCTTAGCTGTAGTACTTATAGACAAAGTTACCAGTCATTCCTTTATTTACACTTCCCTCATTTGGAGCTCAGAGATTCCAACGGAGTCGTTGGTTCGATCGTTATGGCTAGAGACTCCTACGGAAGTAGATTCGATGATTGAGCACTGGTGCTAGAAGTGTGAGCTTACTCTAGGAGGTGAGAGCTTCGACTATAATCTTCTAGTAGAGGAATCAAGGCCTTATGATGTCAACTTGGGTATGGAATGGTTATCTACAGTCCATGATCATATTGACTATATTAGGTATAAAGTCCGATGTGTCCGCATGGATGGGACCAGGTTTACCTTCACCAGTGAGAAGGGAGCCTTTGCAGCATAGGATGGAATTGCTCGGAGGAGAGTTCAGCTGATCACTCATCAGTTGGATATCCTTACCCTCAGAGCTGTTGATGTGAAGATTCCGAGTTATCCTACAGTGGTGGACTAATACACGAATTTTTTCCCTAATGATGTCCCAATTCTACCTCCTCACAGAGAGGTGGAATTTTATTTTTACTTGTACCCCAGGAAGACACCGATATCTAAAACAAAATATTGGATGGCTCCCACAGAGCTTCGTGAGCTGCGGGTACAGCTAGAGGACTTGCAGGTGAAGAGATTCATCCGGCCTAGTGATTCTATTTGGGCATCCCTAATTCTATTCGCCAAGAAGGTGGATGGGAGCTTGAGGATTTATGTTGACTATCAATGCCTGAACAAGGTGACCATGAAGAACAAGTACCCACTCCCGAGGATTGACAACCTCTTTGATTAGCTGAAGGGAGCATAGTGGTTCTTGAAGATAAACCTTAGATCAGGCTATCACCATCTCAGATTTCAAGATGAGGATGTGCAAAAGACAACCTTCATATATCGGTATGACCATTTTGAGTTTCTGGTTATTCCATTTGGTGTAACCAACGCTCCAACAGTGTTCATGGGACTCATGAACAAGATCTTTCAGCCGTACCTTGATCGATTCGTAGAAGTCTTCATTGAAGACATTCTGATCTACTAAACTATAGAGGAGGAGCATGCATATCATTTGCGGGTAGTACTGGACACACTCTGAGAGCACCAAATTTATGGTAAGCTCTCGAAGTGCCAGTTATGGATCCGAGAGGTTCACTTTCTGGGACATGTCATATAGGAGGCTAGATTTTCAGTGGATCCAGTGAATATTAGGGTGGTACTTTCTTGGGAGCCACCCAGGAGTGTGACGGAGACACGAAGTTTCCTAGGTTTGACTGTATACTACCGAAGATTTGTGCCAGATTTCTCCAGAGTTGCAGCACCACTATCAGCCTTGAAGAAGAAGAAGGGGAAACCCTTTGTGTGGTCGGAGAGATTCCAGTAGAGCTTTCAAGAGCTGAGGCAGAGGCTAACTAGTGCCCCCATATTGAGGCTTTTAGAAGAAGGCGTAGGGTACGTAGTCTAATACGACGCATCAGGGACCGAACTCGGATGTGTCCTGATGCAGGAGTGAGCAGTGACCGCATATAGTTTTCGACAGCTGAGACAACATGAGAAGAATTACACTACCCATGACCTAGAGTTAGCAGCAGTGGCCTTCACCTTGAAGATGTGGAGACACTATCTGATGGGTGAGTGTTTTACCATGTACTCTGATCACAAGAGTCTCAGGTATATATTATCTTAGAAGGGCCTGAAACTGAGATAGAGACGTTGTCTTGAGTTCCTCTAGGACTATGAATTCGAGATAGTCTATACTCTTGGGAAGGGGAACGTTGTTGCAGATGCAATCAGTAGGATATCTGATATACAGCTTCTAGGTGAGGTGACAGAGCATTTGGCCTCTTTGTAGATATCGTTTGTAGATAGAGACATAGCAGCTTTTCTACAGTCTCATACATTCACTCCCCATGGTACAGAAACCTGATGGATTTTATGAATGTGGGGAGCACGTCATACTCTTCATAGGACATACCATGGTACCAGTGTCACTTTAGGAGGAAGTGTTGAGGGATCTCCACACATCCGCTCTAGCGGTACATCCAGGAGTGGAGAAGATGTACCAGGACCTCCGACGACAGCACTGGTGTCCGAGAATGAAGAAATTAGTTGCAGATTTTGTCTCTCGATGCCTCACTTGTCAGCAATTGAAGGCAGAGCATCAGGTACCAGCAGGCTTGGTTCAGCCTTTAGAGGTCTCCTAGTGGAAGTGGGATGGAATATCCATGGACTTCGTGACAGAACTTCCACGTACATCCAGGGGTCATGACTCTATTTGGTTGATCGTCGACCGACTCACCAAGTTGGCCCACTTCCTACTGATCAGAGAGTAGGGTTCAGTAGAGAGCTTGGGAGGCCTCTATGTGCAAGATATTGTGTGGTTACATGGAGTACCTTTGACGATTGTCTCCGATCGTGACACACATTTTACTTCTCGGCTATGGAAGGGGTTGCATGAGGCTATCAGGAGGTAGCTTCGTTTGAGCATCGCCTTCCATCCTCAGATGAATGGTCAGACTAAGTGGACCATTCAGACCCTCGAGGACATGCTGTGTTCTTGTGTCCTCAACTTTGGCCGCAGCTGGGAGGATCACTTGCCTTTGGTGGAGTTTGCGTACAACAACAACTATCACTCCACCATTGGTATGGCACCTTTTAAGGAATTGTACGGGCGACCTTGCAGATCACCTTTGTGTTGGATAGACCCATGGGAGTCACCACTCGTCAGACTAGAGATGGTACGGGCTACCACAGAGAAGGTGCAGATCATCCAAGAGTAGATGAAGACTGCACAAAGAAGGCAGAAGTCATATGCCGATAGGAGATGAAGACCTCTAGAGTTTGAGGATGGCGACCATGTCTTTCTATGGGTCTCACCTCGACGAGGTTTGTGGAGATTTGGATGAGGCGGAAAGTTATCTCTGAGGTTCATCGGAACTTTTCAGGTCCTCAGCAGAGTTGGCGAGGTGGCATACCGCTTAGCTCTTCCACCTCAGTTGCACCGGGTGCAAGACGTCTTCTACGTACCCCAGCTGAGGAGATATGTGCATGAACCTTCTCACATCATCGACCATGGAGATCTGGATGTCAACGATGGGGTGACTTTTACGGACGTTCCAGTAGAGATTGAGAATCGACAGAAGTGGGTCCTTCATGGATGGTCGATACCTCTGGTGCGCGTTCACTGGCAGCAGGGGAACCTCCAGGAGAGCACATGGGAGCGGGAGGCTCAAATGCATGCTTAGTACCCCCACTTGTTCCCTTAGTTTGAGTTATAGCTTACGGGGATGTAAAGTCTTGATGTGGGGAGAATGTAAAGACCCAAAATTTCCATGTAATTTTTTTGAAAAATAAATGGGAATTTTACGAGTCCGTGAAAATTTACAGCGCTTGATTCCGAGGCCTGGAGTGCCTAGAATGAATTTATGAACTTTTTTCAGTTATGTTCAGTAAATGTGCGAGTGGGTTTTTCAAGCTTTTGAAATGGTGCTCGGAATTGAAATCTGAGGGAACCATTGAACTCGTAGCGCCAGTATTCGCTTAAGGAGACTTTCACCTCGACGACAGTGGGTCGAGAGTGAAATATATTTTTTGGGGTTTTCATGTAAGAATAAAATAAAAATAAAAGTGAGTGAAATTTTTATTTTTATTTGCAACACCCATGTGGGTGTTGGTTTGTGGGGTCCACTAAAACCAAACCTCCATGTGGAAGTTGGAAGTGGGGACCACCAGACCTTAACCACCCATTAGAAGTTATGGTGGTAGGGACCACCTGAACCATAACCTCCCATGAGAGGTTATGGTGATGGGGACCACTTGGAATGAAACCCCCTTGAAACCCCCCCTTAATTGGGAGAAACTCTAAACTCCCTAATAAATGTGGGGGGAGCCTCTTCATTACCTCCACAATTTAATTGTGCCAACGCACCACATTAATTATCCTAACTTAGTTAACTAGCTTGCCACCTTTTTATGTTAAGTAACAACATTGTTGGAATTTTAGAAGGTTCCTAATAAATGAACCGTCATAAATTCCATGATAGTTACCTAACTTCCTCCCTATCCTATATATAGGGATTTTGGGAGGATGATTTGGGACGACTTCACCAAGCGACGAAGCGCTGGTAAAGTGATGTGACACCCAACACTTGGGAGAAAGCTCCCAATGGATGTAGAGTGCTAAAGAGACGATCTGTAACTACCCTTCAGGTAGGAACCTTGGAGGACGATCCAGTAGCTGCTTTTCTTTCCTTTCCTTCATTTGTATTATTTTCAATTGTACCTATACCTTTACTGTTGGGATTGTATTCCGGCCCCTTCTACTTTAAGAAATATTTTGGTTATACAGTTTACTCATGTTTGTATCTTGTTGTGTGTGTTTACAGGATATAAAGGTAATGCCTTCCCATTTTTAGGGAATTACACCTTTGGTGCTAATCGCCATCCCATGGCCTATGGAAGGCGGGCTTGGGGTAGTCACGACACGGGCCCTGGGGGACGGGTCGTGACAGTTGAAATTCTTTATTAAACATTGAGATAGGGTAATTATGAAATGGAATGGGTTGTAAATTGTGATTTGAATATTGGGATGGTTAATGGGATATTTGGAATGATTATTCTTTTGCCTTTTTGAAATAACTAATAGGATTTTGATATGGTTTAAATGATATGTTTTTTATTTTGATTTGGCCATGGTTTTTATTAAAAGAAAATGGTGTCACGACCTGTCCCCCAAGGCCCATGCTGTGACTACCCCAAACCCACCTTCCATAGGCCAGGGACTGGCGACTAGCACCAAAAGGTGTATTCCCTAAAACGGGAAGGCATTGCCTTTAAACCTATACAAACACACAGTTGTAGAACCCACCAAGAAAAAACTTTGAAGTAAAATACTATAGGGGGCTAGAATAAATTCCCAACTGTAAAAGTAAAAGTACAACTAAAAAGTAAAAAATAGCTGAAAAGGTGAAAAGAAGCTCCTAGATCATCCACCACGGATCCTACCTAAAAGGTAGGTACAACTCACGGTCAGAATTCCCTACATCATGTCACATCAAATGGTTCACCTTCGAGAACTATCCAGTCCAAGATCCCTCATCCTCAATAAATGTCGTACATCATCTATACAGGACACAAAATGGTGCGGGTGAAGCCCGTGTAGGGGTGAGTATAACGATACTCAGTAGGGACCCCAAGACCCCGTAGGTCTCCTAAAGTTTCACAAAGGAAAAGGCACAAAGAAAGACATAAAATCTACTTAGGTATATTCCCATACATATACCTAAGTTATCAAGATATTCTCATCTCATATGTGAGGGACGTATACCAAAAAGGTAACACCATGAAGGTAGAAGTTCCACACAAGTAACACCACGAAGATAGTACCACAAAGGTAAAAGACTTAGTTCAAACAGAGCCTCAGCTCAAACCAGGTATACAACTTAGAGAAACAAGATTATGATGCTGACCCACATAGGATCAATATGAATGTTGATAGACAACCACATATTCTCTAGGCCCAGGAATAGGTAGCATTCCCAGTCACAACGTCGAACACCTCGGCTACTGGAGAACTCCTCCTCTACTGAGTAAAGTGGGTCTGCTGCATCATACATAGGTGCTTCCCACTAACCTTGAACTGTTGATATACTCCTCCCTATCAAATACCGTGGGTCTTTCGGGTCACACAGATCTGATCCTCCACTGTGGACTACTGAGGTACTCCTCCCCATGGCATACCGTGGCCGTCAAGTCACTCCGAGTCAAAAAGTTAGCAGTTGTCAGGTCTCATCCAGTCGCAAGGTTCTGTACGTAGTGCACTTGAGAGAACCATTCCCCAAGACATCAGTCATATTTAAACCAGCACTAAGTCTCACGAAGAAGTAACTCGATGATCCTTCATGTCACAAGGGTTCCAACGCAATAGACGGCGCGTCAACCGGATTCCCGGTCTATGCGTTATTGGAATTTCCATGCCAAGGGACCGGTTGGATTACGGTGCAATCCAAATTGACCATACTACAAGTTTATCCAAAAATATCATGGAATAAGTCAACAGGATTATCTATCTCCAAGGATCCCGATGCCATAGATGGTTCTTCAAACGAACTGCTAGTTCTCAAGATAAGGCCCTTCAAGTGTTTTTGATCCAGGGTTCGGTCCGACCCAGGTTGACCCGGTTAGGGCTGGGCTGCAGAGGACTCTGCCCGACCTACAAAAAGGGACGTCCCAACCCATATAGGGTGGCCCTCAAGGGTGGCCCGAACCATATAGGGTGACCTGTAAAGGGGAGTCCAGACCCGCAAGGGGGCGACCTGCTCGAGCGGCAGCCCGGTTGGACGATGGCCTGATGGGGCGGCGGCCTAGTGGGGCGCGGCCCACGGTGCTTTTGCCAGGTGGCTCAGAAGAGCCTCTCCGATGAGTTCCCGAACGACCAGATGCCGTTTGGACTTTGAAGCGGCGACACCACGTGGGTGCCACCCGGTCGCCACGGAACCCGCCAGAGGCACAAGTTTTGTCTCCTCCACCATGAATTCAACCACGGTCTCCTGCTCACCAGCTGCACATGACAGCACGCCGTACTTCCCTTCCGTGGCCGGCTGACAAGCCAACCGCCTTCTCCGACTGCCGTGGCTGACGAGCTGTGACCACTTTGCACACTGACGGCGCACGACGGCCTGCTACACCTCCTCCACGTCCAGCCAGTGCCGACCACTCTAATGTCCGCTGCAGCTTCATGTCGCAGCCTCCTATGGTAGCATGCACCGGCGTGTCGCCTCCTTCGTAGCTGGTTGATGGTGCTGCACCGGTGGTATTCCACAGAAGATGTAAGGGTAACAAAGTTACAGATAGTTCGGGCTAGGTTCGTTAGGCCCGATCCCTTCGCATTAGCTCGTGATCCAAGGGAGGATAAAATGGGTTTAACAATTCCTTGTATTAAACAACAAACAAACCCCACAAGGATACCCCATAACAACCTCCCACAAAAAAAATGAATCGCGGATCAACCCGTTAGTTGGTTGACCCGCGTTCTTCGTATAATTTCAAGAATGGGAAAGAGGGAATAAAAAATGCACAAATGAAATAACCCCTACCTTGTAACCTGTTGGAGAGCGTCCACGGATTGAAGGCAAATCGTGTTCTTCGTTTCTGTAACCGGTTCCCAACGATGACACTCTCACACCATCCTTCGATTTGTGGTTCGGTGTTTCCCATCAATTCTCACTAGGATCAGCTCCGTCCTCTAAGGGTTCAGTATCGCAATGCTCCTTCAACACTTTGTTTCTTGGCAAATCTATGCCAATACCTCTCCCCAAGCTCCATATATATAAGAGTGGGGGAGGGTAAGTAACGACATTTGAGTTTATTGGGGATCATTAACTAGGAAGCTTCCTAATTCCCCAATGACATCATTACTTAGGATTGGAAAGTCAAGCCATTTATTGGATTGACACATCGCTGGCCCCACCAATTTTCCTTTTCATTAAAGGATATGAAATAAAATAATAAAATTATTTTATTTCATTTCTTTTAAAAAGTCAAAAAACATAACATTTTCTCCGGACCTACTACGGTCAAAGTAAAGCATTCATTAAGAGAATCATGGTGCTGTGAATTCAATGATGCGCTCATATTTTTAATCCAAGAAATGGTTCAAAAGTTAGAAAATGCCACTCATGCGTTTACCAAACGTACCCAAAAAAAGTTCAATAAATTATTAATGTTTACCCTCAAACCGAGTCGGTCAAGGTTAGGCTCCGCCTAAAGATAATATTACCCAACGAACCAAACATAACTCTTGTATTTTAAATCCAAGTTACCATTTAGATGTTATGGATTTTACAATAAAAATAATTTCCACTTAATTAGTTTATTTATGGCCAAAAAATAACTTTCATTGGTGGTCCACACCGGCCAATGTTAGTATCTACCTAAGGAGTGAATACCCTAAAAAGTTTAGCAGTGGTCTCAGATTTTCAATCCGAGTTACCATTCGTGAGTTATAAGCATTTGAAAATAAAATAACTTTATTTAATTATTTTATTTATGGTTATGCCATTTTTGGGTATTCTCATAGAAGGCATGCACCGACTAAACTTAAGTAGCGCCTAGGGTAAACCCGCTATCTTAAACTCAATGGTGCCCTCAGATTTACGATCTAGGAAACCGTTTAAGAGTTATTCCACTTTTTCAGGAAAACTACTTACACGTGCTAATTAAAGCTTAATAAAATGTCAACGGATCATTACAGGCACTCCGAGCCCCAGAATCACATGCCGTTAGATTTTGCGGTCTCAGAATAATTCCATATAATTAAAAAAATTATACAGAAATTCTAGGATATTACATTCTCCCCACCTTATGGATTTATGTCCCTAAAATCCAAAACAAAGGTAAAACAAACAAATGAGGGTATTGAGCATGAATATGAGCCTCCTGCTCCCATGTTCTCTCCTGGAGGTTCTCGTGCTTCCAGAGAATGAGCACCAGAGGTATCGACCACCCATGAAGGAACTACTCCTATCAATCCTCAAACTCCAATGGGAACTCTGTAAAAGTCACCCCATTGTCAAAGTTCAACTTGCCCTAGTTGATAACGTGCGATGTATCATTCACGCATCTCCTCAGCTATGACACATGGAAAACATTATGCATCCAGTGCATCTATGGAGAAGGAGATAGATGGTATGACACCTCACCCACTTTTCTAAGAATCTAGAAAGGTCTGATGAACTTCAGAGATAACTTGTCTCCCCGACCAAATCTCTGCAAACCTCATCAAGGTGAAACCCATAGGAAGACATGGTCTACCTCCTTTTATTGTCATAAGAATTCTGTAGTCTCTGTGTAGTCTTCACTTTCTAACAAGTGAGGAATCGTGATACAAACTCTTCCCCTACTTCATTCATCCTTTGTGATTAGTACTGACGCCGGAGGTCCTGGTACATCTTCGCCACTCCAGGATGTACCATTAAAGGGGATGTATGGATATACCTCAACACCTCCTCCAAAAGAGTCACTGGTACCATGGTGTATCCTTTGAAGAGGATGACATGCTTTCCACCATCATAGAATCCTTCAAGAGACCGTCCTAAAGATATCTAAGGACGTCGGGCCTCATAGTCAATGTCTCAAGCTGTGCCCCCCCAATTTTGCTGAAGAATTGGGGGAGTGATAGTCATAGATTGGAGGTAAGATGCTCTATATTTATCCATGAAGGATATCCGAAGCGTGTCTAGCTACTCTGATGCCTCACTTAGCAATTGTAGACCGGACCTCCTACTGAGTGCATCTGTTACCATGTTCCCCTTCCCAAGAGTATAGACTATCTCAAGGTCATAGTCCAAGATGAACTCTAGCCATCATCGATGTCCTAGGTTCAGGTCCTTATGTGAGAAGACACACATGAGACTCTTGTGATCAAAGTAAATAGTAAATAATTCACCCATCAGGTAATGTCACCACACCTTAAAGGCAAAGACCACTGCTGCTAACTCTAGGTCATGGGTAGCATAGTTTTGCTCATGTTGTCTTAGCTATCACAAGCCTTAAGTGATCACTGCTCACTCCTACATCAGGACACACCCAAGTATGGTCCCTGATGTGTCGTAGTAGACTACATACCCAACTCCCTCTTCTGGTATCCTCAATATGGAGGCACTCGTCAGTCTCTACCTCAACTCTTGGAAACTCTACGAGAATCTCTCAATCCAAACGAAGTGACGACCCTTATTTTTAAATCATGAAAAGGGTGCCACAACTTTGGAAAAGTCAGGTAAAAATATCCAGTATTACCCAGAAAAAGTAGAGGTGCCTCTCCCTTCGGGGAGGTAATCTTGGAAACATATTTTGAAAAGATATCCGCACACTCTGACACTCTTGTTGGGAACTTAAAACTCAAAACTTCTGCTTCCACGAGGGTAAGTCTGGATGACTCAAGAAGGATCAACTAAACCCTCCTATGCATGAGTTTATCCTGTGTTTCCTGGGATTCCTTTTTCTCCGACCAAGGAAAACCCCATTCCAACGTTTTAGATAAACCACAAACTTTTTTCCTAATATACTCAATCTGAGTATGAACTGTGGATGTCCAGTCCATACCCAAACTAATATCTTAAGGCCTCGACGTTGCCACTAAGAGGTTCCAACCGAAACTCTCACCTCAAGGGTTAGTTCACACCATCAAGAAAAATGTGATTATCAATTCTCCTCCCAAAGGTATCTACAGACATGAGGGTCAAGTAAACAGTTTAACCAGAAACTCTAGGTCTTGGACAAGATTTGTGGTAGAAAGGAATGATTGGTATCTATGTCTATTAATATGGAATCTAGTAGAAGACAAAAACCATACCTTTAATCATTCATAGAGCCCTTGGGTCGCACTCCTTGATCGCATGCAGCTACTCCCTTCCCCTGTCCTCCAGCTCCCTGAGCCTAGTGGGGACCATATAGGGGGGTGGGTTGTAACATGTCGAAATGTACACCACCGCATGCTGCTCTCCTAGATTTGATTCCACATTTGTAGCCCTATAGATTCATATTTACCTATCACACCCTCTTCCTAAAAAATTTTACTCACCCAGGTCTCTGAGACTGGCATCAGTTTTCTGCTTTCCCACTGTTAACATTCACTGGCTGCATTCTCTCATCGAAAGAACATTCAACCACAAAGGTTCTCTCTAGAACCCTAAAATAAGTAGTAATTAATAGATGAATAGTGCTGGCTTGGAGGTCCCTCAACACACCTCACTCGGAGTTCAGAGCCCTGAAGCACTGATCGTACTATATTCATTGAGTACCTGGGATGGTCAGTACGCCTTGATGAATACCCAGCTACCGACATGTCGTCTTGCCGAAGCTGTATAATCTATAGAGAACTCTCATCCCTTATCTCTTTATGGAAAGATACCCCCTTCTCTGAGGAAGGTTCACAATCTTTCCATAGAAAAGTTACCTCTTTTCAAGACCAGGGTAACCTAAATCCTATCATCATATTACTGAGACACATAAAAGTCTCTATACCAGAACCACCATCTGATCGAATGGTGCCCTGACTAGATGGAAACTTGGCTACCTCCTCAAGCCAGTCCTTAGCCGCCTGTGAGTCAGGATCGCCTCAAAACATGAGGGCTATCTGATGCTGAAACATGTGTAAGACACTAAGCCTACATGTGTCCTCTACTGGTACCACCAGTTGTAACTTCTAACTAGCGGGCAGTGATATAGCTGACACACTACCTGAAGGTACTATCTCAGGAAAAAATCCAAGTACCAAAGCCTTATTAACCTGAGGACCATCCTCATGGTCACATACTGAAAAATACCAGCAACTAGGATCACCATCTACTCAACTGGTGTCCCAATTAGGCATAAAACTCTAGCCATGGCCTCCAGCCAGTCCTCAGCGTCCTGGGAATCTATCTCAACTCGAAACCTTAGAGGCCTCTGTGTCTAGAACTCGTGAAACGTGCTCAGTCGATGTGCACTGTCTGCTGGTGGGGATGGTGGCATCTGCTTCCCAGCTAGTGGTGGTGCTATTGGTGTACAACCCAAAGGTTCTAACACCGTAAGTGGGCCTTTCACCGAGGCCTCATCACTCAGTGGTCATTCATCGCACACTCTCTCAGGAATCTTAGATGGCTATCTACGCAGCAGCATCCTAATAAGGAACAAGTGCCCCACGGTCATTAAGTTATACATAGTGAGATGACTCCAAAGAAATCAAAAGAAAAATTCTTAAAACACACACATAATCAGTGTTTCCATGCACTGGGTCGGAAATTAGAATTCAAGGTCCTGGTGTATGGATACGTCGACCGCCGCATCAACACTGGATTCCCCAAACTGAAAACCACATTCATAAAACTTAACACTATTTCCACAAAAAAGGTAAGAGACATATTTCTTCGGTAGAACCAAAATCTTCTATTACCACTTTGTCATGACCCATACCCCGAGGCCCATGTCGTGACTACCCCAAGCCCACCTTCCATAGTCCAGGGGCTAGAAACTAGCACTAAAAGGCGTATTTCCTAAAATGGGAAGGCATTGCCTTTAAACCTGTACAAACACATGGTCTGAGAACACAACAAGAAGCAATTGTGAAGTAAACTGCTGTAGTAAAAGAGTACTGAAAGCAAAGGGGCTGGAAAACAATCCCAACTTGAAAAGTACAAGTATAATTGACAAGAAAAAAACATTTAAAAAGGTAAAAGGAAGCTCCTAAATCATCCACCACGGATCCTACCTAAAGGGTAGGTACAACTCACGATCAGTAGCGCCTGCTTCGCGTCACATCAAACGGTCCACCCTTGAGCACCGTCCAGTCCTGGCTTCCCCAGCCTCAATCAATGTCGTACATCATCCACACAAGACATAACAAGGTGCGGGTGAAGCCCGTGCAGGGGTGAGTATAACGATACTCAGTAGGGACCTCGAGACCCCATAGGTCTCCTAAAGTTCCTCAAAAGAAAATCCACAAATCAAGAAATTAACTCTACTTGGGCATATTCCCATACATATAACTAAGTTATCAACATATATACTCATCTCATACATGAGGGAGGTATACCACCAAGGTAACACCATGAAGGTAGAAGTACCACACAAGTAACACCATGAAGACAATACCACGAAGTTAAAATACTTAGTTAAAACAAAGCCTTAGATCAAACCAGGTATACAACTCACAGAAACAGGATTATGATGCTGAACCATAGAGGATCGCTATGAATGCTGATAGCCAGCCACTGATTCTCTAGGACTAGGAACATGTAACATTCCCAGTCACAATGTCGAACACCTCGGCTGATGGAGAACTCATCCTCTATCGAGTATAGTGGGCCTGCCGCATCACACAGAGGTGAATACCAATAACCTTGAACTTTTTAGTTACTCCTCCCCATCGTGTACCGTGGCCATTGAGTCACTCAGAGACGAAAATTCAGCAATATTCAGGTCTCAGGCAGTTGTAGGGTTCTGTACGTAGTGTGCTTGGGAGAACCGTTCCCCAATCCATCAGTTGTATTTAAACTAGTACTAAGTCTTAATAAGAAGTAACCCAATGATCCTTCATCTTAAAAGGGTTCCAATGCAATAGACGATGCGTCAACCGGACACCCGCTCTGTGCGTTATTAGCATTACTATGTCGAGGGCCCGGTTGGATTCGGGTGCAATCCAACCTGGCCGTACTCCAAGTTTCTCCAAAACTGCCATGGATTAATTCAAAAGGACTATCTCACTCCAAGGATTCTGGATACATAGACAGTTTTTCAAATGGATGTCCGATTCTCAAGATAATTCCCTTCAAGTGTTTATGGGCCCGGGTCAGGTCCGACCCGACCTGACCCGGTTTGGGCTGGGCTGCGGTGGACTCGAACCGCTGGGCCGAGGTCTGGCCTGACCCACAAAAAGGGGAGGCCCGCAAGGGGGATTGAGCCATATAGGGTGGTCAAAAGTGGTGTCCTAACTCATATGGGGAGGCCCGCAAAGGGGCGGCCCAACCCGCTAGGGGGCGGCCTGCAAAGGCGGTGGCCCGGTCGGGCAGCAGCCCGATGGGGCAGTGGCTCACTATTGTGCGGCCTACGGTGCTTCTTCTAGGTGGTTAGAGAGATAAAATCCCCTGAGATCATGAATGGACAGTGGCCGTTTGGCCTTTTAAGCGGTGACGCCACATGGGCACCGCCCAGTCACCGCGGAACCCGCCGGAGGTGCGGGTTTCCCCTCTTTGTAGCCGATTGGTGCTACCGTGCTGGAGGTCTTCCACAGAAGGCGCAAGGGTAACAAAGTTGTGGAGGGTTTGGGATAGGTTCATTAGGCCCGCGCCCTCTGTGTTAGCTCATGATCAAAGGGAGGATAAAATGGGTTTAACAATTCCTTGTATTAAACAACAAACAAACCCCACAAGGATACCCCGTAACAACCTCCTACAAAACGAATGAATCACAGATCAACCCATTAGTTGGTTGACCCACCTTCTTAGTATAATTTCAAGAATGGGGAAGAGGGAATAAAAAATGCACAAATGAAATAACCCATACCTCATAACTCATTGGAGAGAATCCCTGGTTTAAAGGCAGATCGTGTTCTTTGTTTCCGCAATCGGTTCCCAACGACGACACTTGCATGTCATCCTTCGGTTCATGGCTCGGTGTCACCCTTCACCTACTGTCAGGATCAGCTCCATTCTCTAAGGGTTTGGCATCACGACGCTCCTTCAACACTTCATTGCTTGATGAAACTGTGCCGATACCCCTCCCCAAGCTCCATGTATATAAAAGAGGGGGAATGTAAGTAACAATGTTGGAGTTTAATGGGACTCATCAATTAAGAAGCTTCATAATTCCCCAATGATATCGTTACTTAGTGTTGGAAGTTCAAGCCATTTATTGGCTTGACACATCGCTGACCCCACCCATTTTTTTGTCCATTGAAGGATATGAAATAAAATTATAAAATAATTTTATTTCATTTCTTTTAAAAAGTTGAAAAACATAAATTTTTCTCTAGACCTATTGCGGTCAAAGTAAATCCTCCCTTAAGAGAATCCTAGCACTGCGGATTCAACGGTGTACTTAGATTTTTAATCTGAGCAACGATTCAAAAGTTATAAAATACCGCTCACGCATTTACCGAACATACCCAAAAAAAGTTCAATAAATTATTTAAATTCACCCTCAACCCGTGACGGTAGAGGTTAGGCTCCGCCTAAGGATAACACACCCCAACGAACCAAAAGGTACTCTTTTATTTTTAATCCGAGTTACCGTTTAGAAGTAATGGATTTTACAATAAAATAATTGCTACTTAATTATTTTATTTACCACCAAAAACTAACATTCACTGGTGGCCTGTGCTGACCAATGTTAGTATCAGCCAAAGAAAATCATACCCTCACAAGATCAGTGGTGGTCTTTTATTTTCAATCTGAGTCACCGTTCATGGGTTATAAGCATTTTAAAAATAAAATAACTTTATTTAATTATTTTATTTAAGGTTATTCCATTTTCGGGTTTTCTCATAGGAGGCCCGCGCCGACTAAAATTAAGTCGTGCCTAGGGTAAACCAGCCATCTTGAACGAAATGGTATCCTTATATTTCTAATCCATGAAACTGTTTAGGATTTATTCCACTTTTTTCAGAAAAACTGCTTACTTGCGCTAATTAATTCTTAAAAAAACTTTGACGGATCATTCAGGGCACTTTGGGCCTCGAAATCACACGCCATCAAATTTCACGGTCTGAAAATAATTCCATATAATTAAAAAAAATTATACAGAAATTCCCGTACATTAAAAATGGTGCTTGAACTAGGGTAATGTTATAGAAATGAGGTGTTGAGATCAAATTGTTTGAAAATAGGTTCTTATGGAATTTAAAATAGTGTGTGATTTGAGTATGTGGTTTATAATGGTGAAAATGACTTAGTGGTTACTTTTGAAGAATCAAAGGGAATAGTTTCCCTTTGGTTGTATTTTGATGTTTACAGGGAAATATTATAGTTAAAGTGTATCTTTGAAATTTTTTAAAGAAGTGAGTGTTTTCGTTAAGGCCCAAAAAAATTTTAAGTGGTGGTTATGGAATTCTGAAAAGGGGTTTGGTTTTCATGTGACATGTTGGGTTTAAAGGGTGTATTGGGATCGTGGTAAATGAATAATGATTAATGAAATACAAATTTGATAAATTATGTGATAAATATGGATATTATTGATAGTGTAATAGTAGGGGATGATCAACAGTGATGTAAAGAATATTTATTGGATTCATGGGAAGATGATCCATGTTTTCCGGTATATGACTAATAATTTGGGATGTAGGACTAATGCTCCACTCCTCAGTTTTGGGTGGTCCAGACTGATGGTCTAGGCTCCTCAGTGCACCATAGTTTTTCGAAGGAAGGATTGATTCTCCTGAACCCAAGGGTATTGACATGCAATTCAATATCAACATTGGCATATTTAGACACACCATTCTAATTCTCAGTTTGATTCATGTATGGATGTACCATGTTTTCTAAATTGTGACCTAGTGTTTGGGATGGACATACATGACATACCAGACCCCGATTGGATTCTTGTATTGAGGCTCCTTGATTTCCAACCTGTAATCCCTGTGCCATTATGTATGGGTACCCAAACTGATGCTATGTGGTACATTGAATTCAATAAATTGATAAATAAATTCCATTTCCAAATAAAATGGTTGTTTTCTATAGTGATGAAATGATGGAAATTAAATATTTTATTGGTTAATTGGTAAATTTTATAAAGTAAAATGGGTTCCCCTTACTACTTATTTAGGTATTGAACATTTTAATATCTTCATAGTATTTTGTACGAACTATATATTACCTTATATACTATTTGTGGTGGCCTACTCATTTGTACTCACACCCTTCTCCTGCTGCCATGACAGCTGGGTACCTGAGAAAATGCTACATGTTTTCAATCACAAGTTTATGACAAGGTATTGGTGTTTTTTTTATGCATGGGTTGATAGATTGGAGCATGGGATATTAGGAAAGGTGTGGGAATCAAGACCGTGTTTGATATTTTTATGGTTTTGGTATTGGGTATTATTTTTATATAGATTCCTAAATTTTTGTGGGTTCATCATATTATTATATTATGTTTTACTTGGTTACTTGATGTCTCTTGTCATATATTTTCCATTTTTACTTCCAACTGGTTATTATATATGTTTGTATTGTCTCTAATGTAGTTTTCTTATGATAAAGGGATATAGTATCACAAATGTAACCTATAAACTCACCCTACTAGTTGGAATCCTTTGGAATATTGTGATGTCTGCATTAAATCATGTGGTTCTCTAACTCGGGGCACCAGTTTTAATGGCACCTTGGTCGGGATGTTAAAATGTCAATTTTTATATGTTATGAATATGATTAAGGGAGAAATTTTTTATTTGAGAAAGTGTTTTGGAAATTATAATAAACATGATTTTTTTTAAAGTTCTAGTAATTTATTTATCTATGGTGGTTATTAATTTGATTCCATTTTATTTTTTTTCCATTGAAATTTTTAAATGATTTTTGAATTCTAGTTTTTATGGAAAATTAATTAATAAGCTTGTAAAGTCAATGAATTATACAATTTATATATCCTAATTAATTTTAGTATATTAATAATGTGGTGAATGTTTTTTATTCTCTATATTATTATTTTTTCAATAAATTTTGACTCTTTTAGTTATATATTTTTTAATATTTTCCTTATAAAACATTGTACATGCTGAAATTTGGTTAGTAATTCTCAATGATATAACTTTTTTTGTCTATAATTGTTTTTAAAATAATTTTTATTTAATTCTAAACATTTTAAAATATTTTTTTAACTTAATATATATTTTTTTCCCTTTTAAATGGAATATTTTAATTAAGAAGTTTCAATACATAGAAAGGTCATTTAATTAAAATATTTAGTTGGTTTATTCAATGTAAATATAATTGAGATAAATTAATATTTCCAAATGATATTATTATTCATAAAACATGGTCATATAGTTAAATGAATGGGTTAGTCCCATGACTTTGATTTTAAAATATATATTTTTTTAGTTTTATATAATAGTTGATCACCAATGTAGTTGTTTAGATAGTCATAAATTGAAATTTAATCATTATTATCATATTTCTAGGTTCTATAGTTTTTATAAATTAAATATAGTTCTAAATAATTTTATATTAAATTAGGATGTATTTAGAATTTGAATATGATTTATTTTTTTGTTTGATGAAATTTTACACTAACATGTATTTGTATTTATTTTGAGAGGTAAAAAAATTTAATTTACATGATATTATTTTCTTATAGTCTAAATTATTAAATAATATTCTCTTTCTTATTTTTCAAAAACCAATAAATTTTTTAATTTTTTATAGAAATATATTTTTATTAGTAAATTTTTATATATGATTTTAAATATGTTTTGGTTATTAATAAAATTACCATTAACATATTCATTCAAGGTTTCATAGGTTTGAAAAATGTTTGAATATAATTATGAATTGATATATATAAATTTATACAAAATTGTTCTATGATTTTTGATATTAGTTTTTATAATGGGGATTGACCCCCAGAGAGTGAAATTTTGGGAAGATGAATTTTTGGAGTAACTTAAGTGTTTTTTAATGGTTTTATATTTTATATTTATATTAAAATTATTGTATCCTTTATTTATATAACATGATATTATTTAAATTAATGGATTTATATGGTATATTAAAATTGAGAAAGTATTATGTTGGTATGAATTATGACACCCTAATTTTATTTATTTTATGTATGTTTTATTATTTGTGTATTTTTATGAATTTTTTTGAATTTAGTAAAATATTAATGAATTTTTTTCTTTGATGTTTAATCCATAAGACTATTATCCCCATATATATAAGTTAAATTTAAGGTATGTGATGAAAATATGATCCAGAAACTATTTCAGGGAATATTGATACAAATATTACATCTCTTAATAACCAATCAAAACATCATTTTGAAGAGAAAAACATCTCGATGCATAGGGAAATAATTTTTTAATGGTATTATGTTATTATTATATGTTTTTTACTGTTTTTTGATCTATGAATTATTTTTTGATTATTTTATTAAATTTTTTCATTTCAAAATGAATTTTGATTGAAAAAATATTATTAATTTATTCATATAATTATCAATTATTAATAGTAATGATATCCATTTTACAGATAAGTTATTATTGTTACTACCATCATCATCATCATTAAATGATTTATATTTTAATAAAATATAGGAGGTTCATCAAATTTTTATAATTATATTTTAATAAATTAAATATGGGAAATAATTTTATTATATTTTTGGAATATTGTGTAATGTAAATATTTTTTTTCAATTTATGATAAGTATAAAATTAAACATAAATATTATGATCACAATTTTTTTTATTTATCATTATATATGGGTATATTATCTCATGGAACCATAAATATGACTATTTTTATTATAATTGATTGTGAAGTTTGAAATAGACCTATATTAAGAACAAACTTAGGGATGAAATAGTGGTATCTCAACCGTGGGGAGTTAGTGAATCGATCGAGTTTGTAGGGTTTGTGAATTGTTTAATTTTATTTTATAACAAATAAATAATTCAATTATTTTTATTATTAATATAATAATGGTGAACTTTTATCCCAATGGTATTGGTTGTTCCCTTGAAATATAAGAAACCATTGTTTTCATATAGGAAAATGAAAAAAAATTTATACTATAATAGTACTATACCATGAACAATATGGTTACTATATCACAGATTATATAGGGAACTGTAGTAGGAATTTTAGAGGGTACAATTGAATGCATTGTAGTAACTCACTAAACTATCAAAAAAAGGATCATTGGTCCTTGATTGTATGGCCTTTAGACCCTATTTATAAGTCATTTTGGCCCTGGTGTGTAGGCCTTCAAGTACATGTGTAATAAACTATAATAATTGGTGGTTTGATACCCTGGGGGATTTTGGCCCTATCTAATAGGATCCAATTTGTGTTTCGGTGTTGTTTCATATGATTATAACCCCAAACAACTACATATATTATTATTGCAATCAAGGAATTTTCTGAGTGGGTGAGTCTTTCTCTTTTGCATCAAATCTATTGGGTTAGAACCAATATTTCGTAATTTTATAGAGGATATCCTTAGTCTCCAATAGACTAACACATTAATTTGTGTGGAACTATGTTTCAAGTCCAGGAGTGGTGATGGGATTCATGTGGGGTGAGATGCAAGCATTTATGGAGCGTTGTAATTGATGATGATAATAATAAGGGAACTCTATTTTTCATGATGGATGGTGGGGGAGACATGTAGATATGCATAACATTAAAAAGGGAAGATTCCATAAATACCTATGTATGCATGTGTCATCATGCATCCTTGATGAAAAAATGAGTTACATTACATGGTCACGTTGGAGAAAAATTCTTACAGTCTTATTATATATCGCTTTAGGGGAAAAAATTTAGAAACATTTTAAAACATTATCAAAATAAATTATTTAGGGGGTTCTATGAGGCATTTTTCTTCTAATATTTTTGTCATTTAATTTAATTAGGAGAAACTTAAAAGTATTAACAATCCTTGAGTGGTTTTAGTTACAAATTCAGGTTGAAAAAAATATGTGCATGTCTTGGATGAATAAGAACATGAAATTCTAGGTGAATTTTAAACTCATTACTCAAAGTTCTATAAGGAAATAAATAAGAAAATGAACTCTAATAGAATAAGGTGTAGGTGGTCTTTCACTAATGGGGATTAATAACATATTTCACCTTATTGAGGCACTCCATATATGAATTCTATGGAAAGGAGTAAGTATCCTTTTGTGGATAGTAAGGGACTTCAAGCTATCCTAACAAGGAATTATTAAAGGAAGGTGGTCTAATCTCAATTGAAAATAAAACCAGTGACTAGGTATGAAAATTAATCTTCATACAACTCTGAATGGGATGATGAAATTTTGGATAAGTATTAAAATAATTATATTCCTTATTTCTATTAATTTATTGAATTTATATTTTTTATTTTAAAACAAGGTCATTTTTATATCCTCACTAGTAAAAATACCTCATTTGGTATATTTTTTAATTATTTAATAAATTACATCATAATGTTTTAGACTCTAAGATCTTACTACTTTGATCGTCATTATTATTATTATTATTATTTTATTAATATTATTATTATTAAGTTTCTTATAATAAATTTATGGGAGAATAAGGAAATCATTTTAAGGGTTTTTTATAGATGCTCGATTGGATGGGGAAATAACATGGTCATACTTATCCACTTCATTTTATTCATCTTTTTCTATTATTCTTTGATTTACCATTGATTTTTGTTTCCTCCCTTCATTTCTCATCACTAGTTATTTTTACCCTCTCCTATTATTCCCCCTATATTTTTTTATCATTTTATGTATTAGGTATTAGTGGTTTCTCTAGAGTATGGAGTAACTTAAAATTATAATGGGTTATTTTTGGTTAGGATGTATTGAAAGGTTTTATCGTGGGTGATCTCAAATGATATTCGGTTTCAGGCTATTTTAGGTGCAACAGAGTGGCTAACCAAGGTCGTCTCTCAAAGGAAGAAGTAATTAAAGAAAACATATTGAAGATATTTTAAAAATAAAATTAAATAAATCAAACACACAATTTGAAAGGATGGGGGTTGTTTATCATTTATAAAACTAGAATATGTTTTCTAAAAGTAGATTTAATTTTTTGGTCTTCAATTCTTGAAATGAACTTTGATTAAAAATACACAACACGAATATGTTTTTTAAAAAATATTTTAATAGATGTAATTGATATAACTCTACTTATTCACTCAATTATTTATCATTATCATTTAAATCAACATCCACTTAATTATGAACCCATAATTTGTTAACCCCCAAACCCTACTAGAATTAACTTTACCCCCAAGATGAAATTAATTAAACCCAAGGATATCTTTGAAACATGCAATCACAACACCCTACTTTGATTAATGTTATAAATCTAGCTTATGTTCAATGGTACATTAAATAACATATTCATTCTATAAAATGAGTATGAATTGTGTTTAGGGATTATATTTTAACTCTAAAAAACTATTCTATGTGGTCTTGTTTTACTGATTAAGTTTTCACTCTCATAATTTACACAAATCTCGACCTCGCGTGGTTTTGTGTTAATTGTTCAATTGCATACTTAGTTTCTTCTAATAAAAAAACTCAATTTATGAATCAAATTAGTTTAATTACAATATCTTATTGATTAAAAATAAATAAATGAATAGGGTAAGAGGTAGATTTAATAATAAAAAGAACTACTCTTCCATGGGTGGTGTAGTCATCGTAGAAACGTTTTTCATTTGCAAAGGTTTAGAAAGGGTATAACCAAATTTATTTTCTACTCTTGATTCCAAATCAATTAGAAAGATTAAGAGAAGAATAAATTTAAACAAAACATATGAAAATAGAATAAATAAAAGAAGAACAAATAAGTTTATTATGCAAATTCAAACATTACAACATGAAGAAGAAGAAGACTTTGATGGGGGGATCCGTGATTCAAGAGATACCCCTCTTACAATGGTTGGATAATTTGAGTGAAACCAATTATCCACTTCCTTGAATATCATAATTCAGGTCTCATCCCCTATAAATGATAAAATTACCAATTTATATAGTGGAGGGGTGGATAGGTTTAATGAGGTTTCAAGTGTGAATGGGGAAATTCGTCCAAATAAATTAATACAAAGTAAAATGACTATTTTGCCACCAAAACACGTGAATGAGCTATCCTTCTAGATGGATGATTTGTGAGAAAATTAATGTTCTAGATCCTCTCAAAATCTGGGCCTCATCCAATCAAGGATGAATATGTTATGGCCCAAATACCTAATCAACTTCCAATCTGGAAAGTCCATCCCAACTCTGACTTCACAGACCTTTTACACCCATCAAATGACCAATTTAGATCCAATGTCATGGATGAAAGTTTTATACCATTAAATTATGAATATATTTAAAAAAATTTAATTTCATATAATACATATCAAAATATTTATGTCCAAAAATCTATAGTGAATTTTAAAGGGTAAAACTGATATTTTTACCAACTTTTCAAATGAATGATGTAATCCCAAATATTTTATAAATAAACATATTTAACATAATATGAGAAATTTTTTCCATTTATTATCAATAAAATATTCAACAAAATTTTGTTTTATCAACTCCCACACACTTACCCTTTTACACTCCTGTGTAAAATCTCATATCATATATTCAAAAAAATTGTGACAAGATATGCATATTCAAATTTCTCAATCCACAATGAAAATATAGGCAAAGTAAGAATCCCATAAAGAGTCAATATCAATAAATTTTAACGTTATTGCCTCATAAATTGTGTCAAAACAAAATCCATTGAGATTCATGACACTAATCAAAGATAAACAAGTCATGGGTCAACCATGATAATAATTATCCACGTGTGTGTGTGTCAACCATTCTAATCTCAGAAATCAACCATTTATTCAGTATATTCAGGTCAGGTAAAACAATTCTTCTTACCTGGTTTAATTTACCAAACCTCTTCTACATTCCTTTTTAATCGAATTTCAAGACCCACTCACTTAAGTATTCCTGAATGAAAAACCTTACACTTCCAACCTAGATATCCCCATATATTGTACATTTCGTCACTCCCCTAATTTATTATTATTTTTTGTTTTTTTTACATTTCACTTGGAAAAAATCCCACACTCAACTCTCAACCAGTGTTTGATCTCCTCACGACACCAATTTTAATAGTTATAATGATATCAAAGGTCGATGAAGAGTGATTTTTGACCCATCAAAGGAATAACCCATATTTTTTTGAGGGTGTATAATAGTTGGATAAAAGGTACACATGCATTTGTCAATTCGGTACAGTAATGAAACTGATCAGAAGAGAAATGAAAATATGGATCAACCAATTATTTTTTTTATCAAACTTTACTATACCTTAAATTGAGTAGGAAAAATTTCACATGTCATGGTTGAGTGAAAATTTGTGTGGAGAAATCAAGGACATAATTTACCATAAAAAAATATCACAAAAAATGATGTCACAAGTTAAAAGGTTTTATAATGAAACAATAATTCATATCATAAAAAACATTGATTTTTATAAAAATCAACCCTAGATGATGAAATATTAATCATTTTTATAATTCCACCAATGAATTTTGAAAACATGAATTTTCCATAGGCTCTACAATAGAATTTTACATGAAATATTTATTTTTTTTATTGATTTTTTTTTTCTTTATGTTTTTTAAATTTTAACCAAAAAATTAATAAGAAATACACAAAAAATACAAAAAATGATAATCATAAATATCTATCCAAAAACTTTTCCCCTCCCCCACACTTAAAATATTGTATTTTTCTCAATGTGAACTGATGAGATGATATATGCACATGAAATATATAATTTTAAATAGGACAGAGAATAAAAAAGTAAAATGGTTTGGAATAACTTGATATGTTCAAGTGATTATGGGGTCATGCAGTGTGATGAAATCCACTGCATCAGTTGGAAGTCCGTCAATGTATTTCTTCAAAAGTTTCCTATTGACTATAAAGATGCTTCCAGTTTACTCTTGTGCTATCTCCACTAAACCAAAAGGAAAAACATTAGATACAATATAAGGACCTAACCATCTGGAACACAACTTACTAGGCATAAAATTTCGTTGTGAACTATAGAGTATGACTTTCTCTCCAACACAAAACTTCTTGTGTTGGATCATTATATAATGAGATGATTTTGATATTTCCTTATAGAGCCTTGAGTTCTCATATAAATACAATCAAATATCTTCAAGATCTTGAATTTACAGCTTCCTTTGGATTCCAGCTTGGGCCAAATCCATGTTGCATTTCTTTATAGCCCAATAATCCTGATACTCGACTTCCACTGAGAGATGACACACTTTCCCAAAAACAATAAAAAATGGGGACATACCAATGGATGTTTTTTATGATGTCTTATAAGCCCATAACTCATCGTCCAATCGCTTTCTCCAATCCTTCTTATTCGACTACTCAGTTTTCTCTAAAATTTGTTTCAACTCATAATTTGAAACCTTATCCTGGACATTTGTTTAGGGGTGATATGGTGTTGATTTTTTGTGTGTAACCCCATAATTTTGAAGGAGGGAAGACAAATTCGAATTACAGAAGTGTGTCCTTTGGTCACTGATGATGGAATTTTGTACTCCAAAACTACAAAATATCTATGTCTTGAAAAAGAATACTACAACATGAGAAATATTTTTCCTGGTGGCCTTATCCTCCAACAATTTACTCACATAAAAAATGGAAACCAAAATATAAAAAACCTAAAAAGAAAATGGAAAATGACCCATAAAATCAATGCCCCACACATAAAAAATCTCACAAAATAGTATGGGCTGTTGGGGGCATCTCATGTCTCCTAGAAATATTCCCAATGTGTTGGAAATGAGAGAATGACTTAAAAAACACATGGGAATCATGGTATAATCTAGGACTATATAATCAAGAGTCTAAGATTTTCCTATCTATCCTTTGGGGTCTAATGTATCCACCACAAACAAGTTTATGACAAAAATGTAAAACAGGCTCGAAATCATGATCAGGATCACACCTCTTATTAAATTGGTCACTACACATGCGCCTAAGTTATGGATCATCCCAAAAATAAAATCTTGAATCACTATTTTACATTTGGAATTGATGTTTCTTTTAATTGGTAGGGATATCAGAGGCAATATGGTAGTTAACTAAATCTTCCTACTTTGGATGTGTACCTAAGATGGCATAAATATGATCATCGGGGATAGTGTCTCGAAGGGGTACCTTTTCCAAGGTGTCATCCTATAGTGTGTGTGTAATCCTACTCATTTGGCCCACCACCATGTTTTCTAACCCCTTATTATACTTTATCTCAATATCAAATTCTTAAATAATAATAATCCATTGGATATGTATGGGCTTTGCATCTGGCTTCTTAAATAGGTACCTTAGAGCTACATGGTCAGAAAAAACTACTAATTTAGAGCCTAATAATTATGAATGAAATTTATATAAATAAAATACGATGACAACAAAATTATTTTCCATGGTAGTGTAGTTTTATTGGGCTGAATCTAATGTCCTCAATTCATAAGCAATCACATGTGAATGTCCCACCACCCTTTGTGATAAGACAGCTCCAACTATGAAGTTGGAGGTGTCAAACATAAGCTCAAAAGGAATATCCCACCATGGGGGATGTATGATCGGTGGAGTGGTCTGGAAATTATTTAGCTCATTAATGGAATTCCTATAAGAATAATCAAACACAAAAATAGAATCCTTTTGAAGTAATCATGACATAGGAAGAGAAATCCTAATAAAATCTTTGATGAAGCACCAAAAAAATCCTGAATGCCCTAGAAAAGATCTAACATCACACACACATGAATGATAAGGTAGGGATGAAATAATATCTACCATAGATCTATCAACCTCTATCCCTTTTCTTAACACTACATACCCAAAGAAAATTCCATGTTCTACCATTAAAGGACACTTTGAAATGTTCAAGACCATATTCTTCTCAATACAATGATTCAACACCTTTCCAAAAACTACATAGACATTAATCCAATGAGGATCCATATACTGTATGTAATCCATAAATACCTCCATGAAGGTCTCCACAAAATCAAAAAAAAAAAACTCACCATGCATCTTTGGAAGGTACTTGGGGAATTGAAAAGTCCAAATGACATCCTCTTATAGGCACATATGCTGAAGAGATAGGTGAATTTGTTATTCTATTGATCCTATAAAGCTATTGGAACATGAAAATATCCATAAAATCCATCCATGAAACAATAATGTGTCTTCCCATCTAGTCTCTCAAGAATTTGATCAATAAATGAGAGGGGGAAATGGTCCTTTCAAGTGGTTTGATTTACCTTCCTATAATCAATAGACACACACCAACTATTTTTCATCTTCATTAGAACTAACTAATTTTGAAAATTTTAACAACAGTAACACCACTTTTGTAGAGACCCATATCTTGATGTACATGGACATTACATGACTTTTTCATAATACTTAATACCTAAAAAAATGACACCCAAGGAGCATAATAGGTTAGTGTCTTTGGAAACTCGGAACATAATCTTCTAATCATGGTGAAAGATCTTCAACATATCCAATAAAGATCTTCCACTTTTTTTTCTTACCTAAAACCTTTCTTTATATCCTGGGGAAAAGAAAACATATAAAGGGTGAGATAAAATGCACAGTAATGGTAAGCATGGAGAAAATAAAACAAACCATACACATTTGAATATAAAAACATGAACATAATGTTTAAACATCAAGATATTTAGTTGTGAAATAAATCTTGGAGTACGTAAGGCATAGATCATAAAGAAACATTAATCATGATAAGAGAGTATGGGAATAAAACATGTAATTGTGGAAACCATTAATCACATGATATGATTTCCATAGTATCCAAGGCATTGCTACCAAGACCATCATAGTGGACAAAGTTCCTTACTGAATCGAGTTCACTCCTCATTCCAATCCTGTATCATTGAACTAGATTAACTTACCATTCGAGCCATGTTGATCTCATGAGATATAAATATTTACCCAATTCATTGAAGTGAGATATAGGTCCCACCCATCTCATTTTGAAATCATTCTTACTTGTGCCAAAAAATAAACATAAACCATCCATCATAACCCAAAGAATAAAATGGGTTTCATAAACATCATCCCATCATAACATAATCCATATAAAACAAATGGATATCATTTCATCATAAGAAGAATCAAACCATGGAAATAATAGATACATTATACTTGGAACATAATCATACTAAATAATGTCATCTTATATGGAAAATAGTTTTTACAAAACACTTGAAATGAATTATTGAGGAAAATATCCTTTTGTCTTCAAAATAATTTTCTTTTCACAAAATGCCATTCAATTTTAAAAGAAAAGGATTTTGTTGAAAATAATCATGAAATATTATAGAGGAAGATTCATGAAAATTATGTGTTATGAAACCATAAAATTCCGTTCATGCCGTATAAGTTAAAAAAACATTCTCCTCTTACTTTTTCTGAAAAAGTCAAAAAGTCCCTCGTATGGTAAACATAAGAAATATTCCTTCCATAATACAATTTAAAAGTTAAATAGGGGTAAAAATGACATTAAACATACATGGAAGAATATTAAACAATTTATGAAAAGAATTTTTATGGAAATGGATGAAAAATATAACCCCAGTAAATGCTTACGTATAAGTAATCTCATATAAAAATGAGATTTGCAAAATTATCCCTTACCTTAGATCCAACTTCTTCCGTACGTGTCTGAAACTCCTCTTCTTCGACGTGCCTTCTCTTAACCTCCTCTTAGGGCACTAAAGTTGGTCTTTGAAGAAGACTAAGACCTCTAGTAAGTTTATATGGAAGTGGAGAAGTGAAATGGATAGGGGTTGGCTGAGCTTGAAGGATAAAATTTTTGTGAAGAGGAGAGGGAGGAGGTGCCCTTTTACAAGGGAGGAGAGGGCCACCTTTGGAAACCTCAAAAATATTAATTTAATATAAATTCAAACCCCACTCAAAACATCCAAAATGACTCAAATCTGAAGCTTAGATGAGATAGGGTTGTAATCTCATCAACCAATAAAATTTATAAATGTTGGAAATTTATTTTAAACCTTATCAACATGATTTATCCTTATTTAATATATTTAATTTTATTTGTGGTAATAATATTCTAAATTTTAAATTGTTATAAATAATTACTTATGTGTTGTTAATTATCCATAATTGGGTAATTTATTACATTTTAGACCATATAAATTTTAATTTATAATTTTTAAATATTTTTGTGATTTTTAAACAATTTAATAATATGTTATTTTTATAAAATAACAGTAGTGTTAATTTTGACACTTTTCATTTATTTTAATTTAAATAAAATAAACATAGAGGATATATTAAAAAAAGATTAATAGATTTTTAATATGTCATATGAGTCTATAAAATTTGTGGAGAACATTAATTAGTTCATATAATATTTATTTTAATATATATAAAACCATTTATTTGATATTTCTCTTAATAAAACAATTACTACATCATTTTTGTATAATCATTTAATATACTTATTAGTTTTATAAAAATTAAAAATAAAATACTATGATTATGATAAATAAAATATATTTCAATAGAATACTTTTTCTAGAATTTATCATCTTAAAATCACAACATTTAAATTGTTATATTTATTAAATTATGAAGGTGACAACTTTGACATCATTTAAAATAAAATAATATAAGTGTCATAATTGATTTTATAAGGATTAAAATAGTCAAACATTCTACCATTGTATGGTTATGGTTTATATATATACGACTAATAAGTTTCGGTTAGGATTTTGGGCCTTTTAATGGGTATTATTATTTTAATAAAAACTATATTACTGATTTTTCACTAAATAAATAATTTCTGAATCATTAATGTATAAGCTATTAAAGTAATTAAATATCTCTTAAAAATTAAAAATAAATTACCATAACAAAGAAAAAAATTTTATCTTTCAAATGAGAATTTATAATCGAATTGATATTCTGTATAACCTTATATTAAAAATACTTTACTTATTAAGGTTTGAGTGAGACATATTTCACTTTCTTTAAAATAAGATAAATTAATGGTCTTAATCACATCCAAGTGGGTTCCAATGGATTCCATTTCTACCCAAATATGAATTAGGACGAAATTTAACCATCCAATTATATTAATATAACTGTTAGGGTAATTTTATAATATTATATTTACCCTTAATTACCCAATTTACCCTTAACTATGGTAAGTAAAATTTACCATAGTTACTATTCATAGTGCCCAAAAATAAAAAGTAGCCTATTAACATAATTTAGACCTACTGATTTAAAATATGGAATCCAATTTTACAAATTCAAATCATATAAGTTTCATAAATTAATTTAAAATTAATCCCGTTGTTAAGAAAACGAGTTTGAAAAGTTAAAACATTTCAAAAGATTGAAATAATTTTACCTATGAATTCAATGTAAAATCTATGATAATGACATACATTATATTACATGATAAAAATATATTATATTTATACTTTAAAACCGTTAAATATTATAATTTAACCATATAAATTATTACGATGAAAAAAGTTGTTTTTAATTAAAATATAGCGTGTTTTACTATTCATTAAAATATGAAAGTTATCAGAATAATATGAAAAATTTATCCAAAGTAATTTTTTACGTCCTGATTCCAAATAAAAATTTTATTTTGTCAAATTTATCATATAAAAATGTCAAAAACTAGAATTAAATTGGTTGCGCCATTAAAAGGCGACAAAACTGCATTTTTTGAAAAATGCTTATTTTACCCAAAAAATTTATTTTGTTTTCATAACATGTTCTATAAAATGTGTAAGATGAATTATAATGTCATAAAATTCAAAATTTAGTTACTAATATTTATAACGGCTAGTTCATAAAAATATTATAACAATATATCGTTGTTTAGTGAAACTCAGTATTGCGTACAACACACGCTATTGAGGAAGGTTGCTCTTGCATGCAACACAAGCCAAGAATAGTGTTTGCGTATAATACAAGATAATAAGGTGTTGTATATAGCACATGATAATTTTGGTGTGGTTTACAAAAAAATACATCAATGAAATTAAAAGAATATTTTTCATAAAATCTCAGGGTGTTACAACTTTTCTTAAGAACAACCTGAATAGGACTCACCCACTATGAATCTGAAAGGGGATATATTATACGAGACTCGAGAAAATTTTCAACCTCTTTTATCACAATATCTAGAAGAGTTGGGTTCAATATCCATTGGGGTTGTCTAACCGACTTATCCCCATCATTCAAAATAATCCTATGTACGAAAATGGAGGGAAAAATAGCTGATATGTCACCCAAGGTCCACCCGATCTCCCTGATGTTCTCCCTCAAAAGATTCAAAAAAAATTATTCTTTTTCAATAGGGAGATTGTTAGAAATGATAACAGGCAATTTCTAACCACTTAACAAGTATGAGTATTTGATATTAGGTGGAAATTGATTGAGTTCAAATGAAGGGGGTGTATCATGGATGGAGACATTGAAGGAACTAAAATATGTGCACAATGAAAATTATTACCAGAATCATCATCATCAAAATTAGTGAATAATGCATAAGAACCATCAGCATATTCAATATCCATGTCATAATCAGAGTTCACATGATCAAAATAAAAATATGAATCCATTTTAATATCAAATATAAGAGAGTTTTGTTCATTAGAAATAGGTGTGGAAGTTCTATTAGACATCAAACTAGAACCAAAGCTCATAATCTCCCTAATCATAGGACAATAAAATTCCATGGGGTTTTTATTTTTTGGTTCAAAATGGGAGATAAAAAAAGAATAATGGTATTATGAGGTGTACTTCATGGATTCCCTGACAATAAATATCAAAAATTTATTTCCAAACTCTATGTAAAGTGTAATCTCATTGACATTTATGATAGTTTTTTTCAGTTTTGAGGAAGGGTCTACCTAAGATAATATGAGCACATGAACTTACCTGATCATCCTTCATTTTAACCATGTTGAAATCTACTGTAATGATCATGTCTCTTACTCGTACAAGTACATCTTCATAGACTCCCACTATATATGTTGTAGCTCTATTAACCAACCACACCACTACTCTCATCAACTTCAACTCACCAGCCTGTAAAGAATACAATATAGAGCGAGGTATTACATTTATGGAAGATCCTAAATCACATAAAGCATCAGAAAAGTGTAACTCCCAATGGTTCATGAGATAGTGAATGTCCCTGGATCCTTGCATTTTTTTTTAATTACTAGATTTGGTGTAATGAGTGTTGACACATTCCTTCCAAGATTGATTCTATCATTTCCCTTGATCCCTCTTCGGTTGGTACAGATTTCTTTTAAGAATTTGGCAAACCTTGGTATTTCTTTAATGGCTTCAAGTAAAGGGATGTTGATCTCAAAATATATTAATGTATCCAAAAAATATTTTTTCATCACCTCTTAAACCATATTTTAGGTTTGAACAACTCTATTTTGTAATGGAAGGGGTTTAAGAGGAATATCATTAAACTTTTTCTTACCTTTATCTTTATCATTGGTTTTCTTAACAGTTTGTGTGGAATAGGGATTTTCTAGAGTTGAGGTGAATCCTGGTGGATCTTCCCAATTCTCAATGTTATGGAACTAAAATTACCCTTGGGATTTGGATTAAGTTGGGAAGGATGATTTATGGATTTCTTACTCACCATTTCAAGGAGGGCAGTGAAAATATAGATCAATTGTGTCTTTGACTCCCTCAGCTCTGAACCTTGACTCTTCAGCTCATTCTGTTGATTAAGAACAATTTACACAAAAATATCATCAGTGTAAGAATATATATTTGGTGGTGGATTCCCTTGTTATTTTCCTATTGATTCTTGGGCTTCGAATCTCCATTGGGGTTGTCGTAAACCCTACTGGTATGGCGGAGGCTGCTGGAAGTTTTGTTGAAAAGGGGGCCTTTGTTGTTTTCCAGAGGCATACCTATTGTCTAATTGATCCTTCCACCCTTGGTTGTATGTTGGAGAAAAGGAATAAATCTTCTTTTGGGGATATGTTTTTTTGCTACTGATATGGTCTCCTAGGAAACACTGCTACATAATCTTTTATTTCTTATAGTTGGGGGAAACAGTCATTTGGGTGTCTTTTCTCAATGAAAATGGCACAAGGCCTTGAGGAGGGGGTTGGGATGTCTTTTGTGCCAAATTAATCTATCTCACCATATTTTTAAATTATTCCAACTTGGTATCAATAATATGACTTTCAAGAGAATATGGACTTACCTAATTTACTCTTCTAACATGTGGGGGCCTCAATTGCCAAAATTTTGAGATTTTTGTGCCATATTGTCAATAAATGCACGTGAGGCTGCTGGTTTTTTGTCAACCAATTCCCCTCCATCCATAACATACACCATTATTCTCTCCATAGGTGTGATTCCTTTATAGATGTACTAGATGAGGAGTTTCTAACTGATTTGGTGATGTGGACAGCTAGCGCAAAACTTCTTGAATCACTCCTAGTACTCATAAATTGACTACCCTTGTGCTCTCTTGATCCCCAAGATCTCTTTATGAATAGAAGAAGTCCTTGATTCCAGAAAAAATCTCTGCATGAAAAGTCATTTTAAATCATTCCAACATGTTACATCTTCATTTTATAAATAATACATTCAATCCATAGCAGTTCCATCAAGTGAGAATCATAATTCTCTTAGTTTTAGTTGATCTTCAGATACATTTCTTGGTTTCTAGGTTGAGAAAACCACAATTAATTCTTTAATGTGTTTGTTTGGATCCTCAGTAGATAATTCGTGAAATTTTGGAAGAAGGTGAATTAATCTAGATTTCAGTTCAAAGTCTAATTCAAGATTTGGGTATGCAATGAAATTTGGCTGACAATTAATGTTCGGTGATTTAAATTGTATTATGGTTCTATTAAGTTTATTGTTATTGTTTTTAGCCATTACATCTTGTTTTATGTTGGATTTATAATTGTTTCAAATTTCAATGTTCTTAGAGTGGAGGAATTCTTCTATTTGTTGAATGTTGAAACTTCCAGTAGACTGAGAATGTTTGATTCATGCCGAAAGTCTACGTTCAATCTCAGGTTCAAGATATAAGAGATCGTCAGAATTGGTTCGTGTCATAAATCATATAAAAATAAAAATAAGGAAATTGGATCATAATAAAATGATGTGGTGTTTGATTTGATGGTTCAATAAAAAGAGAAGAAGAATAAAAATAAAAACTTGAGAAAGGGGAAAGATGAAAGAAATAAGAGAAGAAAATAATAAAAATGAAAAATAAAACAAATAACTCAAATTGGTTTAATAAATTAATTACCTCCTGGAAACAAAGCCAATTTAAAGGAGCTTTTGTGGGTGCTCTCAAATGATATTCAGTTTCAGGTAATTTTATGTGTAATAGAGTGGCTGACCAAGGTCATCTCTCAAAGAAGTAAGTAATTAAAGAAAACATATTGAAGGTATTTTAAAGATAAAATTAAACAAATAATACACACTAATTGAAAATGATATGGTTTTTTATCATTTATAAAACTAGAGAAATTTTTCTAGAAGAAGATTTCATTTTTTTTTGTTTTTAATTTTTGAAATGAAGTTCGATTAAAAAGACATAGTAAGAAGATGTTTTTTAGAAAATATTTTAATAGGAATAATCAATATAACTCTACCTATTCACTCAATTATTAATCATTATCATTTAAATAAATATCCACTTAATTATTATACCTTAATTTGTTAACACCTGGACCCTACGAGAATTAACTTAACCACCAGGATAAAATTAATTAAACCCTAGGCTAGCTTTGAAGCATGAAATCACAACACCCTACTTTGATTAATGTTCTAAATATTGTTTATGGTCAGTATAAAATTAAATAATATATCCATTCTATAAAATTAGGATGATTTTTTAGGTATTATATTTTAACTCTACAAATTTATCCCGTGTGGTCTTGTTTTACCGATTAAGTTTGCACTCTCACAATTTACACAAATCTTGACCTCACGTGTATTAATGTTAATTGTTCAATTGCATACTTAGTTTTTTATAATAAAATTCTCAATTCATGAATCATATTAATTTAATTATAGTATCTCATTGATTCGAAAAAAATGAATGAAGAAGTTAAGAGGTAGACCAGTTACTAAAAAGAACTACTTTTCCATGGGTGGTGTTATCATCGTAGAAACGTTTTTCATGTGAAGAGGTTTAGAAAGGGTAGAACCCAAACTCATTTCTACTCTTGATTCCAGAAAAATTATGAATATTAATAGAAGAAGAAATTAAAAAAAAACATAATAAAATAGATGAAATAAAAGAAGAACAATTATGTTTATCACACAAATGCAAACATTACAACATGAATAAGAAAAAGGAGGCTTTGATGAGGGGATCCTTGCTTCAAGGGATACCCCTCAGAAAAAGGTTGGATAATTTGAGTGAAACCAATTCTCCTCTGACTTCAATATCCGAATTCATGTCCCAACCCCTCAAAATTCTAAAAAAACCAATTTATAGAGTGAAGGGGAGGCTGGGTTTAATGAAGTTTCAAGTGTGAATGGAGAAATTCAGGAAAATAAATTAATCCAACGTGCACCACCTATTTGACCCCAAAAAACGTGAAATAGATAACCTTCTAGAAGTATTATTTGTGACAAAATGAATTATCTATCTCCTCTAAAACGTGGGGCCTAATCCAAGAATGGACATAGAAATTATTTCCCAAATACAGAGCCAATGCCCAATTTGGCGAGTCCAGTACAACTTTAACTTCATGACCCTTTTACACCCATAAAATGCACAATTTAGCTATGATATCCTTGATTAAAGTTGTATCCCATTAAGTTAGGAATATATTTAAAAAAAATTTAATTTCAAATAATGCATATAAAAATATTTATTTCTAAAATTCTATAGTGAATTCTAAAGTGTAAAGCTGGAATTTTTACCAAATTTTCAAATGAATGATCTAATCCCAAATATTTTATAAATTAACATATTGAACACAATGTGAGGAATTTTTGTAATTTATTATCAATAAAATATTAAAAAAATTATGTTTTATGAGGGACTAAAGTAAATGATGCAATTCCATAACATATCATTTGAATAAGTTGTCCATTATATTGATACCATTTAAGGGTCCTATGATTTTTTCATTTTCTACATTTTTTATATCATGTATATGTTATAAGGATTAGAATGAGGTGTTTCTTAAATATGTATTAAAAAATTAATTTATTTTTATTAATTATTTTCATCGCATGGTATCAATAATATTATTTTCTTGCTTCTTTGATTTCACCATACCTTAGATAAAAAAGTACTTTTTTATATTCATAATATTTATTTACCATGTTATTTAAATTTAACAAATTTCAATATAAGGGGTTTTAGGGATCTAAAAATTCTCATTAATAGTTTTTTAACTTTGATACACATATTTCTTTCATAATTTTTTGATCAGAATATTTTACTATGAAATAAATAACTATTATACATAAGTTTAACGTAAATTAAAAAAAATAAAAAATATAGTTTAAATGTGATATGGTTGTGTTTGGATTCTATTAATATTAATCTTATAATGATTAATACGTTTTTTTCATAGATATACTATGTTTCTTTTTTAAAATAAATCATTTTTGGCATGGAATTATAATGAAAAAAATATAATGATTAGTTTACTTGAATAACTATGATACTGCTAGTTTGTTATTGACATACATATGATTTTATTGGGTATTTTCAATTTTTACAATGTTTTAATGTTGTA
The DNA here is from genome assembly GCA_963277665.1 of Viscum album. Lineage (NCBI taxonomy): Eukaryota > Viridiplantae > Streptophyta > Magnoliopsida > Santalales > Viscaceae > Viscum > Viscum album. The sequence continues at coordinate 388,491,720 of OY728153.1, read as the reverse complement.
CTTTTAACATTATGGAATGTTTGTTTTGTAAATTATCATGACCCACTCATTCTTACATTCATGACTTACATCTGATGACTTATGATAAATGTATAAGACATTTGGATTATTTCAGACCCAATATCAATGTTACTCTTTATGTAGGGGTTTTTTCATGAAGTTATATTCAGTGGTGAGATATGACTGTTTTCATAAATATTTTTTTGATTTTATAGTTTGAATTAAATACTTAAGAATTTAGTTGGGAATAACAAGACATGAAACTCTGGTTATTCTTATATTATTCTTACAAACTTGGTTCCTCTTATAATTCCTAGGTCTTAAAATTTTGGGGATTTAGTTGGATTGTGTCGATGCTAGAAATATGGATCCATCAAGATGTATTTTATTGGTTTTTTCTCCTTAGTTCTTGGTGTGATTATTCTATGATAGTGACATTTAATTTGGGGTCTATTTCAATTTTTTAGTAGTGTTGGTTTTATTTAAATTCTTCCTTTAAAATTTTTTATATTTTAAATATATATATATATAGTTTTAAAATGGAATAAAATGTAATACACTTATAAATAAACCCCTTATTTAAATTAATATGATGTTTTATTATCTTATTTTAATTTATTTTCAGTGGTTTTTACCCTGGAATAGAAAGGTATTGAATCTTTTTAAGTATCCCACTAGGGTTTGTTCTTATTCCCATCATGTATAAATTGGATGAATACATAACTATTATTTTATTATTATTGGTAGATGGGATTATATTACATTTGAGTAAGATTTAATCCATGATTTTGGGATAAAATTTAAATGGGGAGTGGTCTATAGATGTAGTGCATGCTCCACATAGATTAGTTGAAGTTACATTTGAGTTAATTGAATTTTTTGTCAATAAGGATTTGTGAGAATATGTAAAAAAATTGAGGCCTAGATGATTTCTACAAATTCATCCTCATATTTTATGTGGTGATTGTTAAATTTTTCTTAATGAAAAATACATGTTCCAATTTCCCTTGAGATGTTAACATTATTTACAATAGGTGAAGGGTGAAGATGAATAGATGATTAAGTGCTCTAGATTTTATAATTCAATTCCAAAATGAATGAAAGACAAAATTGATTATCAATTTATATTTTTGATTTTGATTTAAAAAATATGTAGTGGTAATATTTGGATAACACTTTTTTATAGCCTTTATTAAATTTTTTTCAACTACCTAGCCAGCTAAGGGGACCTTCCACCAATGCTTAGGTGGGTAGGTCAACCCTCAGACAAACATGGTAGTGGAAAGGGTGGGTACGCCTATATAGTAAAGTGTGAGTGTGCACACAGAGGTCAAATGGAGCATAGTGGTTCTACTGTGCAGGGTGGAACTATGGAATAAGATATAGAACAAGTCAATAATAGTGGTTGATTGGGAGTGTACCCCAATAATCACATATATTGGGTCACTCATGCAAACTATAACATTAATTACTAGAAAAACATTCAAAAGATCAATGTGGGATAAATTATAGCTTGTTAAAATTCACCCAAAATTTAAAAATTATAGTCATATCAAAACAATTGATTTGTTATATCAGTGTTGTTTGATTGATGGTGTTTGTTTTCTTCTACCTTGTGCTCATTGTAGGATCTTATGTTCTCTGCAATCTAATTTTGATGATATCTAGACAATAGAACTATGAATTGAAGAAAAATTTAATCTCCAACAATTTCAAATATGATTAGAACATTATGAAACATCACTTTAATGAAAAATGAGGTCCAAATAGAGAAAAAAATGAAAATAAATAAGATATTTTTATTATGATATTGATCTTCAAATTTGAGTAATTTGAGGACTTGTTAAGAAATTTAAGGTTGTACACATATGTGGAGAAAGGTGATGAAGTTATGTTAGTTGGGGTTCTCTATAAATACCCTAAGATGTGACTATTTATAAGTATGAACTGATTGAATATCCAAGATAAAATATTGAGAGAGAAAAATAGAAGAGGAAGTGATTTTTATTCATAAAGGGTTTCCATGCATTTGTATAGAGTGTTTCTTGACCTTAACATTCTCATGATGATGGTTTGATTAGGTGAGCCCGTGTAACATAACACTGTTTTTCAAAGGACAACAATAATTGTATATGCTATTTTGACAAGCATACATCTATATTACATACTATGTAACATGAAGGATATTTAGTATCATTCACAAAAAATAATAAATATTTAGAGAAAACTAGATTTAATATAGTAATGATATTTCTCACTTGAGAAGAAAAAATATTATTGTCACGACCCAACCCTACCCGGGCTTGAGCCACGACTACCCCAAGCCCGCCTCCATAGGCCAGGGGATGGCGACAAGCACCGAAGGCTAAACAACTCGGGGAGGCCATTGCCTGAGTACCTGTATACACACACGCATCCCACTCAATACAGAAGTGCAGAGTAAGAAGAAAAGTAAAGTACCAACTTCTATAAATAAACCACAAAGTGAATCGACCTCTAAACAATACAAAGCAAGTGCTGAAGGTAATCTGAAAAGAAAAGGTAAAAAACACACGCCTAATCAGAAAAGTGCCACAACCCAGCAACAGGTAAACAAAATGAAAACATCTGTGAGATTCCCACACCTGGAACCCAACTACGACCACCGTATGTGGTCCAATATCCCGAACTCCTAAGATCCTCTGACGTCACGACCAACCTATCTGTTGTCTGCAAGGGCACACCAAGTGCGGGAAAAGACCAAGTAGGGGTGAGTATAAAAATACTCAGTAGGATGCCTCTAAGGATCGAGGGATCAACAAAGGAGGTAATGAAGATGTGAGCGGTATATAGAATAGAGAAAAGTAAAGGAGTACAACTGAGAGTGTAGTAAAGAGTAAAACTCAACCCAACAAGTGGAAGGAAGTAGACTCATCCTAAAACAAGGAGCTAGGAATGGTGAGAAGATGAACTTCTCATCGAGTCTTAGATACCTATAGTAGGAGAGTAGACTCATCCAACCACGAGAAGCTAGACACGGAAATCACATGGCATACCCCACGCATCTTCGCCTCTCATGGAAGGAGAGTAACCAATACCCAAGAAGTGGGTATTGGAACAAGGTATATACATATCCATATGCTCAAACTAGAAACCCGAACAAGGTCATAAAGGGATCTCTATATCATAGCTCAGCCCAAGAAAGTGAGTCTCCAACAGTCCCAGAAGTAAACACCATCGATGCCCAACATCTCACACACCTGCCCTGAACTGCAAGTCAAGGGGCTAAAATCACATCACCTTGATACTATCCGCTTTGGGTAGCACTGAATCGTCCTCACGGTTTTAGGTCGCTTCATAAGGACGCGTCTTGGTGGGGAAATCACCCCTCATCCTTGAGAGTTCAAGGGTAAGTCGAACCACACCACATCACTGCAAAAGTAGTCACATCACTGACCTGTACAACCAAGGGTCCCACTCTGGAAGTCACGGAGAAAAACCACAGACTAGCCTAGTAGAAAGGACTGAGTCTGAAAGAAGTTGTCAGGTGACCCACTGCCCAGTCTCTGCTAGAGGGTAGACCCTAAGAGGCTGACAGGTGACCCACTGCCCAACCCTGCTGGAGGGTAGACTTGAAATAAGTCAACATGCAACCCACTGCCCAGTCTCGCTGGAGGGTAGACCTGAAAGAAGTCGACAGTTGACCCACTGCCCAGTCTCTACTGGAGGGTAGACCTAGAAGAAGTCGACATGCGACCCACTACCCAGTCTCTACTAGAGGGTAGACCAGGAAGAAGTCGACAGGTGACCCACTGTCCAGTCTCACTGGAGGGTAGACTTGGAAGAAGTCGACAGGCGACCCACTGCCCAGGCTCTGCTAGAGGGTAGACCTGGAGGAAGTCGATAGGCGACCCACTACCCAGTCTCTACTGGAGGGTAGACCTGGAGGAAGTCGATAGGTGACCCACTGCCCAGTCTCTGCTAGAGGGTAGAGCTAGAAGAATTCGACAGGCAACCCACTGCCCAGTCTCTGCTGAAGGGTAGACCTGGAAGAAGTCGACATGCGACCCACTGCCCAGTCTCTGCTGGAGGGTAGACCTGGAAGAATTCGACTGGCGACCCACTACCCAATCTCTACTAGAGGGTAGACCTGGAAGAAGTCGACAGGAGACCCACTGCCCAGCCCTGCTGGAGGATAGCCCTGTAAGAAGTCCGATAACTCAGCACTGCAACTTACAACATCGGGTGTGACCAACATCGCTATCGTGCGTTGGTTTGTAGTACATCCAAAGAAGCTTTTGACCAATGCCCTTTAATATTTACACATTTAATAAGATCATGTAAGAATCTTCAAACGCACAAACAGATTACCCCATTGTAATCCTCACTAAAAAACATGCGATATGGACTAATTACTCACTGGAAATGGGCTCCTATTGGAAAAGTTACTCAACGCTGCTCTATGCCCACATGACGTCTCATGGGGCCCACACATCAGTCCTGAAAGTGGTCGGGTGAACTGAGCCACCGTGACGCTCTCAGAAAAGCACGCTGAAACAACTATTCATACGCCCTAGACGGACGACTGATGAAAAGTTCGCAGTACACTGTCACAACTCCAAAGATGGCTCGTGGGACCCATGCCTCAACTCCGGTTTCAATGCTTGAAAACCACCCCGGTCAATTCCGCCTCGATGCCAGGGTCACAACGCTACTAATTGTGCCTAAAACAGACTCCAGATGCAGAAGCTGCAATTTCCCACATTATACGCAAATGGGCCCCTGTGGGGCCCACACTTCGAGCGCGAATTTAGGTAGGCGGATTGCACTGTTACAATCCTCTAGGAAAAACACTCAGAAATGAGTACTGAAACACCCTAAACAGATGTCAGGTGAAAAAGTGGCATTCCACTGTAAAACGTGCAAACTAGTCCCTATGGGTCCCACGCCTTGTCTCCAATCCAAACGCTTCAGAAACCATCTAAAAAAAGTCCGCACGAGAACTGGGGTCACGCTGCCGCTGACGACGCATCAATCAGACATCCCAAGCAGGAGTTAGGTCCGATGCAACAATTAATTAATTAATTAAAATAATTAGTTAATTAATCATCTTAAGCATTTTGTGGCACCGAGCAACGAAACCAAACCGCAAGGGCTCCGAACCAACCTTAGAAGGGTCTTCTCAACTCTAGGTCCACAGCGCCTCTGACGCCGCATCAGACGGGCGTCCGGCTCACGAACCACGCCCGACGCAACTTTAATAAAAAATAATATTATTAAAGTAAAACGTTCGGGGCACCTGTCATTAGGTGCAGAACCCAAAAACCCCCAAAACAAACTTCTAAATGTCTGTCTTGTTAACACAGACCCGCAGCCGTAGAGGGCGCGTCAATCGGACGTGCCGTTTTTAAAATACATCCCCCCCGAACGCAAGGGGGGGGGGGGGGGGGCTAACCAGGCCGGTTCAACCCAACCGATCCGGTCCGAACCCCCGGTCCGTGACCTGCTGGCCGTGACACACCCAGCAGCACTAGACCCGCTCCTCAGGTCCGATTTTATAAACTGACCAGCCTTTTGGCTGGTCTTCGCATCGTCGCCCAACAGGACCCGCAAAGGGCGGGTCCTGGTTTTTCTTTTTCTCCCCCGAGGTCGCCGCCTCGGTTCCGCCCCGCTTACCGCGACAGGCCGGCACTCGCTCCCTCGGCTTCTCCGCCTTTTGCAGCATGCCGCTGCACTACCCTGAGGCCGTCGTGCCTTGTTGGATCCGGCTTGGACCCGCCGTGCTACCCCCGGTTGACACCACCTCACCGCCGACCCCGCTTGAAGCCCGACACTCCGCCACTGCCTTCAGCTCATCGCACGACACCGCCGAGCTCCGCCGCTGCCTCCGGCTCACCCCCAACCTCTCGACGCACCACGTCCGCCACGCGCAGCCACCGGCCACTCGGCCGCACCCACCGGAGCCCGTAACTCTGGCTCCTCCCAGCTTGCTGCCGCCTCCTCGTCCGAACCCCCGACCGTACCTGCTGCCCGACGCCCGTCCTCCGGCCACCGCCCTTACCAGAGCCGGGACTTTTGATGGTCATCGCCACCACTCCGATGGCCTGATTTCAAAACTGAACGTGGGTTCGGGATCCTCGAGATGAGGCCTTCGCAGCGCTTGCCTCTGATCGTCGATCCAATGATATTTGGCGCGTCTGATGTTTTGGACGAAGAATGCTCAAGAACGGGGTTTAGAACGGGGCTCGGATGATGGCCATGTTCGTTCGACCATCATCCCAATACAAGAATTATAGAAAATAAATAATGAAATTGAAAGAACACCAGAAATTGACAAAGGTGCAAAAATTTAGCAGAAATCCTACCTCAAATTCGACGCGCGTCGTAGGCGATGCTTCCGTGATGCTCCACCTTCGAACCACCGAGGTTTCGGAAAATATTGCTCCTAGATCCAGAAAAGAACGGAGAGAGAGAGAGGGAGATAGGGGAAGAGAGAGGGAGAGAGAAGAAAATGGGCCTTCCCTCAACACTTAGTGAATTTATAAAAATTAACTAAAACTCTCCCAACGGGTGCATATTCCGAAACTTCCACGCCCGCCTATTTTATCTCACGCCTAGGAAAAACGCTCCATTTCGAACTCAACGGAAGTCTCAGATTTCAATTCCAACACTTTGTTCGAAAGTTATTTAAAAATAACGCTAGTGATTAAAATCACTAAGTGGACATTTCAAAATGACCACTTTTCCCCTGGGTGACATCTCTCAGAGCAGGCCCGCGCCCACAATTTGTACACCCCGCATAGGGTAAACGACATGCTCCGGACTCAACAATTCCCTCAGTTTTCCCATCTGAGCTACCATTTATGAGAGACTTGCGTTTAACCATTAAATGAATAAATTAGTTATTTTATTTATCCGTCTAATGTTCCATTAACGGGCGAGGGGTCCCAATGTCCCACGCCGACATGTTTTATGTCGTTTCGGGGTTAAAAACCCCGTTTTGAACCCATCCATACACTCATATTTATGATCCAAATTACCGTTTAAGATTTATCCAATTTATTTTGTGTGCCTAGTGTGAACGCACTGAAAATTTAATTCCGGTCACACCAGGGCTTGGTATTGCATGCCGTCTGAAGGCGCTGCTCTGGAATAACATCAAGAATATTCCAATGTCTTTTATAGCAAAAACCGGGTTCTTAGTTCATTCCCTAATTCAAGATTTTCGTCCCCGAAAAGTAAAACCAGGGAAAAACTTAGGGTACTAAGCCCACACCTGGCTCTTCTGTACCCAGAAGAACTAATGCACAGTTCTATGCCACCACACACTGACCAAAGGATTTGATCGATTCACGTGAGGTCTGACCTTGCTGATGATGTGCATAGGAGCATGCACACATCTCCTCAGGTAAGCCACGCGGGAGATGTCGTGCACCCACTCCCAACCTTTGGGTTAGGGCAAGGTGGTAGGGAACCTCGCCATCCCTACACAGGGTCTCAAACAGCCCGAAGGCCCTCGAGGGTAAATCACCTCCCTGATCGAACCTCTACGTCGCACGCTGCGTCTGGAAATCACTATTCGAACATGGGATAAGGCCTGATGATTCCCTCCTTCAGAATATCCATATGGGGAAACACCTAAGGATATTTGGTCATGCAAGGTTTCATAGTCGATGTCTCACAACCTAGGCTCTCTTACACGCTTGAAGAGTGAAGGAGTTGACACCATCGACTAACAGAAAAGGTCCCACGCCTTCTACCTTTCTGACACAGGGTTACACCGATGCACCACGTCACCCTGGTAACTCCTCAAGCATGGAGCAAGGAGAAAATAATTTCACACACAGAGTCTAACAATTCTAATGAAAAAATTAAAATATCCTTAAAGAGAACCTCTTATCATCTCATGCTCTGCAGGATCGTTGACATCCAAAGCTCACAGTTGTCCGTGATCCCAACTATCAGCTTGTGAAGCCTAACGTGGATCGCCTGGTGGTGATGGGAAGACCTCGTGAAGTTGTCCCCCAATACCAGCTCCTCCCTCTCCCCTGCTAGAACCACCTCTTTGGCCATTACTCCAATCATGGTGCTGCCCCTTTTGTGGTGGCGCACCTGCTGCCTGCCCAATATTCTCAGTGTGCCTGGTTGGGCAGACTCGCGCCAGGTGACCTCACCCATCGCAAGCATAACACTGACTCTCTCCAGGCTGCACTGGTGCCCTCTGGAGGCACTGTGGTTTATGACCACGCCCCTGAGTTCGGTTATCGAAAATCTACCTGCATCGAGGTTATGTCAGCCGACGTCTGCTAGCTGCGGCAGACATCCTGGCTCTGTCGAGCCTGATTCCCCCACCAACTGTAGAGTATGACAAGAATATTTCTATCACTAGCACCTACTCTAGAACCCCGACATAAGTAGAAAATCCCAAGGGTACTATGACAACATTAATCTCTCTACAGAGACCCTGCTCTAACTTCCATTCTCGGAAGTTTCCGTCGTGGACTAAGTCCAGGTAAAAATGTGCATGGTCCGCGAACCTAGTCGTGTACTCAGTCACCGTCATCCCTCCCTGCTGAAAATGCTGGAGCTCCTGGATATGAACGAAGAGTAAGGAGGGGTAAAACTCCTCATGAAACAGCAGCTGAAAGTAACCCCACGAAAGTGACGACTCATCAAGTAACTGAGTCACCAAATTCCACCAACACCTAGCTTCTCTGTGGAAAAGGCTGGTTTCCAAAGCCACCCTTTGATATGCCATCGTCTACATGAGACTAAAGAGGCACACCACTGTCTTGAGCCAAACCTATGATGCCTAAGGGTCTGGCTCACCACCGAACATCAGCGGCCTCTGTCGTTGGAACTCACGAAGCGTGCTCAACCTGCGCTCAAGCTCAGTTTTCTCTACTGAATCTATCTGCTGCTCACCAGGTGGGGGTGCTACAACTGGCCCACCCGAAGAAAGGGACTCACATGATGGTTCCTAGAATGAGGACTCATAGCTCACATGGTCGTCATCATGAACCAAAGATGGTATCCTGGATGGCTGTCTTTGTGGAGACATCCTGAATGTTATCAAGGAGTGTCGCGGTCAGATGAGCATATATGTATATGACAGTAACAACAATGGGGATATGACTCAAAACGACAGTCAAAGACTCAATCCTAGGAGATTCACAAACCAATTTTACTTAAAACAAGTGTCTCAGCATGCCGAGTCGACAAGCGGGTTATCAGGGTCCTAGTGAATGGATACGTCGGCCGCCACACCATCGCTGGACTCCCTGGCCTGAGAGCTTCTCTCGAGACACGTTGAAACCATTTCCCTAAATCCCAACCAATTCCTTTTTAGGTACATCCGAACAACGTCCCAAGGAATGAACCACCTTTGATACCACTTTTTCATGACCCAAACCTACCCAGGCTCAAGCCGCGACTACCCCAAGCCCTCCCCCATAGGACATGGGCTGGCGACAAGCACCGAAGGCTAAACAACTCAGGGAGGCCTTTTCCTGAGTACCTGTACACACACACGCAGCCCACTCAATGCAGAAGTGCAGAGTAAGAAGAAAAGTAAAGTACCAACTGCTATAAATAAACAACAAAGTGCATCGACCTCTAAATAATACAAAGAAATTTCTGAAGGTAATATGAAAAGAAAAGGGGCAAAACACGTGCCCAACCAGAAAAGTGCCACAACCCAGCAACAGGTAAACAAAAGTAAAATAGCTGGGAGAGTCCCACACCTGGAACCCAACTACGACCATTTCACTTGGTCCAAGCTCCCAAACTCCTAAGCTCCTCTGACGTCATGACCAACCTATCCATTGTCTACAAGGGAACACCAAGTTCGGGCAAATCCCAAGAAGGGGTGAGTATAAAAATACACAGTAGGATGCCCCGAAGGATCGAGGGAGAAACAAAGGAGGTACTGAAGAGGTGAGAAGTAGATCGAACAGGGAAAAGTAAATAAGTACAACCGAGAGTGCAGTAAAGAGTACAAATCAACCCAACAAGAGGAAGGAAGTAGACTCGTACTAATACAAGGAGCTAGGAATGGTGAGAAGATGAACTTATCATCGTGTCTTCGATACCTATAGTCGGAGAGTAGACTCATCCAACCACGATAATATAGACACAGAAATCACGTGGAATACCCTGCACGTCTTCGCCTTGCATGGAAGGAGAGTAACCAAAACCCAAGAAGTGGGTACTGGAAAAAGGTATATACATATCCATATGATCAAACTAGAAACCTGAACAAGTTCGTAAGGGGATCTCCATCTCATAGCTTAGTCCAAGAAAGTGAGTCATCAAAAGTCCCAAAAGTAAACACCATCGATGCCCAGCATCCCACAATACTACCCTGAACTGCAAGTCAAGGGGCTCAAATCACTGCACCTTGATACTATCTACTTTGGGCGGCACTGAATTGCCCTCATAGTTTTAGGCCATGTCACAAGGATGCAGCTCATTGGGGAAAGCTCCCCTCATCCTTGAGAGTTCAATGGTAAGTCGAACCACACCACATCACTACCAAAGTAGTCACATCACTGACCCATACAACCAAGGTTCCTGCTCCGGAAGTCACGGAGAAAAACCATGGACTAGCCTAGTATAAAGGACTGAGTCTGAAAGAAGTCATCGAATGACCCACTACCCAGTCTCTGCTAGAGGGTAGACCCTAAGAGGTTGACAGGTGAACCACTGCCCAACCCTGCCGGAGGGTAGACCTGGAATAAGTCGACAGGAGACCCACTGTCCAGTATCTACTAGAGGGTAGACCCTAAGAAGTCGACAGGCAACCCACTGCCCAGTCCCGCTGGAGGGTAGACCTAGAAGAAGTCGACAGACGACTCACTGCCCAGTCTTTTCTGGAGGGTAGACCTAGAAGAAGTCGACATGCGAACCAGTGCCCAGTATATATTAGAGGGTAGACCTTAAAGAAGTCGACAGGTGACCCAATACCCAGTATCACTGGAGGGTAGACCTGAAATAAGTAGATAGGCAACCCACTTCCCAGTCTCTGCAGGAGGGTAGACTTGGAAGAAGTCGACATGCGACCCACTGCCCAGTCTCTGATGGAGGGTAGACCTGGAAGAAGTTGATAGGCAACCCACTGCCCAGTCTCTACTGGAGGGTAGACCTGGAAGAAGTCGACAGGTGACCCACTGCCTAGTCTCTACTGAAGGGTAGATCTGGAAGAAGTAGACAGGTGACCCACTGCCCAGTCTCTACTAGAAGGTATATCTGGAAGAAGTCGATAGACGACCCACTGCCCAGGCCTGCTGTAGGGTAGACCTTGAAGAAGTCCGATAACTCACCACTGCAACATACATCATCAGGTATTATCAACATCGCTACCATGCGTTGTTTCGGAGTACGTCCATAGAAGCCTCCAACCAACACCCCTTCATATTTCCACAATTATTAAGATCACATAAGAAGCTCCGCTCACATGAACAGATCACCCCATTGTAATCCTCGTGAAAAAACACGTGAGATGGAATAATTTCTAGAAATGGGCTCCTGATGGAAAAGTTACTCAACGCTGCTCTACGCCCACACGACGTCTCGTGGGGCCCGCACCTCAGTCCTGAAAGAGGTCAGGCGAACTGCGCCACCACGACGCTCTCAGAAAAGCACACTGAAACAACTATTCATACACTCCAGAAGGATGCCTAATGAAAAGGTCACAGTACACTATCACAACTCCAAAGACAGCTTGTAGGGACCACGCCTAAACTCCGGTTTCAACGCCTGAAACCCCCTCAGTCAATTCTGCCTCGATGTTAGGGTCACAACGCCGCTGATGGTGCCTAAAACAGACTCCGGATGCAGAAGCTGCAATTTTCTGCATCATATGGAAACGAGACCCCATGGGTCCAGCACATCGAGCCCAAATTTAGGTGGGTGGATTACACCATTGCAATCCTCTCAAAAAAACACTCAGAAACGAGTACTCAAACACCTCAAACGGATGTCGGGTGAAAAAGTGGCGTTCCACCGTAAAACGTGCGAACTAGGCCCTATGGGGAACGCACCTTGTCTACAACCCGAATGCTTTAGAAAGCATCTCAAAAAGTCCGTATGAGAATTGGGGTCATGCTGCCACTGACGGCGTATCAATCAGACATCCCAAGCAGGAGTTAGGTCTGATGCAACAATTAATTAATTACTCGTCTTAAGCGTTTCATGCCACTGAGCAACGAAACCAAACCGCAAGGGCTCCGAACCAACCTTAGAAGGGTCGTCTCAACTCCAGGTCCACAACACCTGTGACGGCGCGTCAAACGGGCATCCGACTCACGAACCACGTCCGACGCAACTTTAATAACAATTAATATTATTAAATTAAAACGTTTGGGGCACCCGTCATTGTGTACAGAACCCAAAAACCCCGAAGCATACTTTGAAATTTCCGTCTTGTTAACATGGACCTGCATCCATAGACGGTGCATCAATTGGAAGTGCCATTTTGAAAATACGGCCCCCTGAACACAAGGGGGCCTAACCGGGCCGGTTCACCCTGGGCGGCCCGGTCCGAACCGCCATTCTGCCGCACGCCGCCCGCGGCCCACCCAGTAGCACCGGACCCGCTCCTAGGGTCTGGTTTTACAAACTGACTGTCCTTTTGGCCGATCTTTGCGTCGTCGCCCAACAGGACCCGCAAAGGGCGGGTCCTGGTTTTTGTTCCACTCCCCCGAGGTCACCGCCTCGGTTCCGCCCCGCTGACCGCGACAGGCCGGCGCCCTCTCCCTCGGCTTCTCCACCTTCCACAGCACACCACTATGATACCACAAGGCCATTGCACCCTGCCGGCTCCAGCTTGGACCCGCCGCGCTTCCCCCAGTCGACACCGCCTCACCGCCGGCACCGCTTGAAGCTCGACACTCCGCCGCTGCCTTCGGCTCACCGCACGACGCTGCCGAGCTCCGTCGCTGCCTCCGGCTCACCTCCACCCGCTCAACGCACCGTGGCCACTATGCGCAGCTGCCGACCGCTCTTTCTCACCCACCGGATCCTGCAACTATGGCTCCTCCCAGCTTTCCGCCGCCTCCTTGTCCGAACCCCTGGCCGTACCCGCTGCCCGACGCCCGTCCTCCGGTCACCAACCTTGCCAGAGCCGGGACATTCGACGGTCATCACCACTGCTCCGGTGGCCCGATTACAAAACCAAACATGGGTTCAGGATCCTTGGGATGAGGCCTTCACAACGCTTTCCTCCAATCGTTGATCCGATGAGATTTGGGGCGTCCGAAGTTTGGGACAAAGAACGTTCAAGAATGGGTTTTAGAACGGGGCTCAGACGATGGTCGTGTTCGTTCGGCCATTTTCCCAATTCAAGAATTATAGAAAATAAATAATGAAATTGAAATAATGCTAGAAATTGACAAAGGTGCGGAAATTTAGCAGAAATCCTACCTCAAATTCGACGCGCATCGTAGGCGATGCGTCAGTGAGGCTCCACCTTCGAACCACCGAGGTTTCAGCGAAGATTGATCCTCGATCCGGTGAAGAACAATGAAGAATGTCTAGAGAGAGAGGGAGGGAGGGTAAGAGAGAGAGATAGAGATGAAAATGGGTCTTCCCTCAACACTTAGTGAATTTATAAAAATTCACTAAAACTCTCCCAATGGGCGCAGATTCTGAAACTTCCTTTCCTGCCTATTTTATCTCATGCCTAGAAAAAACACCTCATTTCAAACTCAACAGAAGTCTCAGATTTCAATTCCAAGACTTCGTTCGAAAGTTATTTAAAAATAACTCCAGTGATTAAAATCACTAAGTGTACATTTCGAAATGACCACATTTCCCCTGGGTGACATCTCTCACAGCAGGCCCGTGCTCACAACTTTTACACCCTGCCCAGGGTAAACGACATGCTCCGGACTTAACGGTGCCCTCAGTTTTCCCATCCGAGCTACCTTTTCATAGATACTTGCATTTAACCATTAAACGAATAAATTAATTATTTTATTTATCCGTCTAATGTTCTGTTAACGGGTGAGGGGTCCCAATGTCCCGCGTCAAAATGTTTTATGTTGTTTCTGGGGTAAACACCCCATTTCAAACCCATCCATACTCTCAGATTTATGATCCAAATTACTGTTTAGGAGTTATCCCATTTATTTTGCATGCCCAGTGTGAACGCACTGCAAATTTAATTCCGGCCACACCGGGGATCGGAATCGCACGCCGTCTGAAGGCGCTGCTCTAGAATAACATCAAGAATATTCCAAAGTCTTTTATAGAAAAAACCGAGTTCTGAAAATTATCATATGATATATTTTTTGTGTTGGAAAATGAATGTTTTATATGTGAGGTTCATGGTGTGAGTACATACAAAAAATAAATACTTTAATAATATTTCAAAAAGTGAAACAAAAATGCAGTATATTTTATGTGTGCTTGAATATTAGTGTGAAACATAAAAGGTAGTGAAGAACTAAATTAGGAATATTTCATGCACCTGAAATAATGCATGCATAAAAAATGATAAATGAATGAATTTGTGTTAATTCATGAATATTGAAGAAATTCATATACAAAATACTATTTATAGTTTTTATTAATGATTTGATACTGATATTGGCTAGTATTTCAAAATGAATTCATATTTGAGTATTCAATGATCAATGAGGATGAGTATTCAACTGAAGAAAGAATATTCTCCTTAGTAGTGTCTCGTTGTGGAAACTAATCAAACTCTACTGATAAAAAATAATTGAGAACAACCATTGAGTTGTAAAGGTTCTCAAATAGAAGTACATGATAATGTTAGATCCATTTAGTTTGTGGAGGAGGATCATAAGAGGATCTTTATATAGTGTTCCAAGTCACTTGAAGAATAAATCTTCAGTCGGGGGGGGGGGGGGTCTAACTAGTTGCAAGAATATTGTGATTGGGGGTGGGTCTAACCAATCACATAAGAAGAGAGTACAATTGGTGGGTATAGAAAATTGTGGATTGTTGATTGAATCTAGTGGTATAACCAGCTTATTATTAGGGGAGTATAACCAATTACTATTGCAGTCACCTTCTCTTATAGTGGTGACTATATTTTGGGGTTTTTAACAAACATGAAAAGTAGTAGTTTTTTTTACCAAACCTTGTAAATCATTGTGTGTTCTTCCTTATTGATAATTATTTTTTGTAGGATAAGGATGAGGATTAAATATGAGGTATCATGAATTTAATTAGTCAAAGTTTTGAATAAACATATAAATTATTTATAAAAATAGTTTACTAATAATTCACTCACCCACTCATGAGTACCTAAAATATCCTTGTGTAATTCAACTACTATCATTGCAACGTCTGATCTTAAGATCCAATATCTTTTTGAAAAATGGTGAATTTGAATTCAATATCAACTGAGGAATTATTACTTTTTCTAGAATGAACTACCATAGAGAGAGGATTAAGATTCTTCATTACCTTCTATCAATTTTTATAGAAGTGAGATATGTAACAACATTATGACTCCCACATATTTCTGAGGATTTTTCTTTATATGAAGGTGAATTGAGAAAAATGGAAGTTAATGGAATGGATTAAAAATAAAACATTATGTCTCTATCAGAAAATGGTATACTCTAAAGTGATGAGTCTCAAAACTACAAAAATGATATGGGATAACGCGAGAACTAGTAATAGAGGAAATCAAAATACCAAAGAGGTAATATTGAAAATATAGAGAAGCATGTTTGAGGAAATACAAATAGATGATAATGAATCAATTAATTACTAATTTACCATATTAAATGATAATTTATATAATATTTGTGGTTTTGGTGAGAGGATATATGATTATATGATTGTAAATACGTTAATGAGAAATTTCCCAAATAGATTTGACCCAAAGGTTTATGTTCTGTAAGATCAAGAAGATATATCATTGGATGAACTTCATAACATTTTCTTAACATATAAAATGAAAAAATATCCAACATAAAAGGAATAATTAACTAAATGAAATGTCCCTTGAATCCATGATAAAAAGTAAAATTAGAATCAAATAAGAACAATAATCAAGTGATTCTATGGATGAGGACGTTAAAGGGGAATTTAATCAAATGATAAACTTATTTTTAAGAATGTTTAAGAGGGATATAAGGAATGTAAATTGAAGATAACCAAAAAAGATATAGAATTTCCAAAAAATTGGTCATTTTTTAGTAATTTTCCAAATATAATTGTCGGTGACAATAAATCAGATGAATAGTATTAGAATTCCAAAAAAATGAAGTGGAAGAATCATAATAATAGATATTATTCCAAAAAATAAATGCACAATTAAAATAGAAATGGATTAACTTTCATAATCATGTAGTGATTTATATGATGGAAGATGTTTTAAGAATAATATAAGTTTTATAGGAAAATATAATAAAGCTAGAGACTCAGTTGAAGGTGATGAATGTGATGGGAGAGGTATAAAATAATGTATATTAAAAGATAATTTGGAAGATACTCTTATAAAAAATATGCAACTCAAGAAGGGAAAAATTGAGGAAAGAAATTGATAAGATCTATATTTATAATAAAGATCATGTTAAGAAAGAGGAGACACCTCTGAGTGTAATAAAAAAAAATAATGTGAATATTTAGGATTTATAAGGAAATATGAAAAATATTGATGAAAAACTAGTAGAAATAGAATATAATGAAAAGGATGAATTGAAAATAGTTGAAGAAAATAAAATAAATAGATTCAATTTAGCTTATTTTGATAAGATGTTGAATGATCTTGAATAAAGTATTATTAATAAAGAGTGAGAATTATCGAAGAAAAAAATATATGTTCCATTAAATTCAATTTAGGTTGATGAATATTAAATAACGCTTTAGAAAATATGTTTAGGTCGAGGGATAATATTATTATGCTGTTGAGAAGAAGATTCTATAGAAAAATGATGATTCTAGAAATAATAAATCTCAATACACATTTTTATTTTCTCTAACAGTGTAGGATTGAAATAAAATACACAATATGTAACACCAAGATACTTCTTGTATTATTATTTTTTTCAAATAAATTTATTATTTTCAATATTTTTTTTATATTCAACACTATGTTTAGACTATATTACACGTTACAATGAGTTTACACGAAACAAGAATTACTATTGAAGATTTATTATTTAATATGATAGTTTTTACCTAGATTTTGGACTGGTATTTATGATTATTATTAACAAAATCATGGAAATATATGGTTTACATATTATATAAAATCAACTCTTTGGTGACCAATTAATTATAAATTCAAAAATAAAAACTATTCAGAAATAAATGAAATGGATTTAAAAAAAACTACTTTTTTGCACAATTTTTTTTATCACATAATAAAATTATATAAATTATTATTTTTTAATTATTATATTAAAATTTATATTTTATTTATTCAATCAAATATTTAACATTCAAATTATTTTGTTTATAAAAGAGATAATAATAAAACCATTTTTTTCGCTTAAACTGTATTTTGGAAAAAGCAATTTTGTAGCCTTTTACGTACATATTTTTGAATTTTTTTTTGAAATTTCATAATATTAATATTATAAAATAAATGAAATTTTTAAATAATAATATTAGAATTATATTAGGTTTATTTTGTGCATTTTTATGAAAATATTATTTTTTCGATTAATAGTGAAAAATACTTGTTTATAATAATAATTTCAATTCCATTTAATAATTTAAAAAAATTATTTTTAGATAGTTTTAAAAGAAAAATTACTTCTATTAAATATTTATTAATCCAATTTAGTTCAGTGGAATCATTTTCATAATTAATTTTGATATAAAAACATCTAAAACTTTTGAACATTTTCTCCTTGAAAACCTACTTTCTCTACATGTCTATGAGAATAATTTTAAATTAAAACTTTTCACTTAAGTGAATAGAGTTTATAAAAATTGATTAAATATTTTAAGTTATAATAATATATATTTTATAATAATTCCAACTTAATTTTTTACCATAACAAATAGTAAAATATAGAAAATTTATTTACCCTAGTTAATGTAATAATGGGTTTTCTAGGGAGTTAAACTAAATGGATAAGAGTTAAAAATGACCCAAAAACTATCCAATATCAAATTTATAGCCATAGTTTGACATATAATTTTATATTTTTAATAATTACCCATTTTGGATGCCTTTTACATGAAAAAAATCCGGGCACACCATTTTGTTTCAAAAAGTACAATTGTGCCACCCACCTAACTTATAAAAAGCCAACACCTCTCCTCTCCAATTCACAAAAAAAAAACAATTTGATTTGAACAAAAACTACCCAAATGACGTAATTAAATCTATAATATAATACTATAATTATTTTTATGGTCATAAATCCAAACTAAGAAGCCTTTTATTGTAAACCAAAATATGTTCTTTGAAGAAGAGGCAACATCCCTAATCAAGAGTTTTGTTTTATTTTTCTATACACATTCTAAAATTACTATTAAACAAGAATGATATAGAAAAATTAATATAATTCATATACTGAGATGTTATAATGTTATGTTCATGACCAAAACCCATCTTATCTTCCATCAAATGTGTTATGAAGTCATTATTCTTGTGTATCACAGACTACCACGTCATGAACTGATGTCATTTGGTTTTCCATTACCATTTATCACATCATGATATAATTATGGATTTATTATTTATATATTTTATTTATGATATTATTATAATTCTATAATCATTATATCACATGTTCCATCTTAATTTTAATTTTGTGGGAATACGATAATATCTTCCATGTGTACAACGGACTACCACATCATGAAGCAATGTAATTCATTCTTTTTTCACATAGAGGGTAATAACAACGGTTTTAATGAATATATATGATATATATAAAAAAATTATTTTATAATAGAAATATACTATTTATATATTGTAATTCCCCGAACCTAGTTACCCAAAGTCAGTGCATTATTACCTAACATGGGCATGATCACAAGGGATCAAATCCCGAAATACCAATCAGTTTAGTAGCTTTGCAAGTACTAGATACAAACATAAGTTTTACATTACATTATAAAATGAAAAAGAAACAACATCATGTCTTCTTTTAACACATCCATTATAGAGGCCCGAAGGTTGACGTACATGGAAATTACATTACTTTTGCAGAATACTTAATACATAACAAGAACCAATACTCAAGGACCGTAATAGTTTAGTGTCTTTGGAAACTCGGAACACAATCTTCTAATCGTGGTGAAAGATCTTCAACTTATCCCATAATGATCTTCCCCTTTTTGTTTTCTTACCTAAAACCTTTCTTTAGATCCTGGGGAAAATAAAACATATAAAAGGGTGAGCTCAAATGCTTAGTAAGGGTAATTAATGAGAAAATAAAACAAATCATATACATTTGTACTTAAATACATGAAAATAATGTTTAAACATCAAGATCTTGAGCAATGACATAAAACATGGAAGTACGTAAGGAATAGATCATAAAGAAACATTAATCCCAATAAAATATAATGAGAATAAAACATGTAATTGTGGCAACAATTAAGCACATTTTATGATTTCAATAGTAGCCAAGGCATTGCTTCCAAGACCATATTAGTGGACAAAGTCCCTTTCTGAATAGAGTTCAATCCTTGTTTCTGTCCTGTAACACTGAACCGGATTAACTTACCATTCCAGCCATATCTGTCTCATGAGATATAAATCTTTACCCAATGAATTGGAGGGAGATACAGGTCCCACCCATCTCATAATGAAATCATTATTACTTGTTCCACAACATGAACATAAATCATTCATCATTACCCAAAGTATAAAATGGGTTTCATAAACATCATCCCATCATAACATAATCCATAAAAAATGGATATCATTTCATCATATAAAAAGTGGAACCATTTAAATCATAGAGACATTATACTTGAAACATACACATATGAAATAATGTCATCTTAGATGGAAAATGGTTTTGATGAAACACTTGAAATGAATTCTTGAGGAAAATATCCATTCTTCTTCAAAATCATTTTCTTTTCACAAAATTCCCTGAAATTTTAAAAGAAAATGGTTTTGTTGAAAATAATAATTAAATATTTTAGAGAAAGCTTCATGAAAATAAGGCATTATAAAACCGTAAAAATCCATTCATGTCCTATATGTTTAAAAAAACATTCTCCTCGTACTTTTAACGAAAAAGTAAAAAAGTACAACGTATGGTAAACAAAAGGAAGATTCCATCCATTACACAAAGTAAAAGTCAAAGAAGGGTAAAAATGAATTTAAACATACATAGAATAATACTAAACGCTTTATGAAAAACATTTTATGGACAAGGATGAAAAATATAACCCTAGTAAATACTTACGAATAAACAATCTCAGATAAGAACGATATTGGAATAATTATCCCTTACCTTAGGTATGATATGCTTCATACGTATCCAAACCCCCTATATAATGATTTAAATAATGTCATTGACTTATTAAATAATCATATTCATTGTTATGATATCATATATGGTTCACTTATGACTTTATATTATCCATTCTTTTGTAAATTTCATGTTAAAGCAGCGTTTTGGGTAAAATCGTTTTATTTATCGTACGTGTTTTGACTTGTTGTTATTGATATTATTATTACTTATATCATGATTTAATTACTTCCAGAATGTAAATCATGATTTATATATCATATATATTCAATATATATATATATATATATATAATATAGATATATGAAATGAAATACACCGTTCACGAAGACGGTAGGCCGTACGTACACATGAATGCTGTTTTTCGTTTCCTTATTGAATTGAATGGAATTAAGTAGATGACATACATATATATATATACATAAATCCAGTAGAATTATTATTTCATATATTTCATGATTAATTATTATATATACTTTATAATCATTCTTCAATTGTTAACATGGAAAATGAATCTCATCGCGTCGTGGAGACGGTAGTCCGTACAAACGCACGAGCGATGATATCATTCCCATGATCGAGGAATTGCATTGAAGTGTATGTATAATATTTCAGAATCAATATAACTTTAAAATAATCATATATAGTTATCTATATACACCATTATACCCATCCAAGTAAGGTGGTGGCAAAAAACAGATTACATCACGGCGTGGAGACAATATTCTGTACGTACGCACGCACGATGATTTTGTTTTCCGTAGGATGGATAGAATATGAAATTGGGTTGTTTAATTTTTATAAAAAAATATCAGTATATTAGTGATACTGATGTTATTAATTTATAATGAAACAACTAAAGAATAAGAAGTTGAAGAAGAAAGAAAACATGAAAGAATCAGTAGAAGAGATTACCTCTTACTCGACGCACCTCCTTTAAAATTCTTCTTAGGGAACTAGAGTTGGTATTTTTAGAAGACCAGAACATCTATGATATAAATAGAAAGGTTGAGAAGATGAATTGTTAGGGGTTGGCCGAGATTCAAGGCTCAAAGTTGTGTAAAGAGGTGAGGGAGGAGGTTCCCTTTTATAAGGGAGGAAAGGGGCACTTTAAGAAAAACTTAAAATATTATTTTATAATAAAGTCATATTTTCCTTTTAATATCTCTAAAATGATTTATTTAAAAGATAAGGTGGGGATGGGTCTAAATTATCTCAACCAATAGGTTTTAGACAAGTTTCGGTTACTATTTTATCCTTATCATTTAGATTTAACTCTAAGTTAAATAATTTAACTTTTACCATGTCTTTTTGTTTTCTTACACTATATGGTTAATAAACTTACTATAACAAGACAAACGAACCCAAGTGGTTCATTATTAATATATATATCTTTATCTAACTCATTTGGATGAACCTTATATTTTGAGGAATAAAATAACAATTAATAATATAATATTTTTTTAAAAACTATTTTATGTCAATTTTGACACTATTTGGTACTTCATTTTTGTGAAAATCATAACAACATGACCAGTTCTAAAAAAGTTAATTAAATAAATAATAACATGTTATATTAATTTATAAAATTAGTGTAATTCATAAAAAGTCTAAAATTACATTTATTTGGGTATTTATAACATTGATTATGTTAATATTTCATTAATAAAGTAATTACTGGATCATCATTGTGTCATAAATAAATTAAATTATTTAATGTCTAAAAATTATAAATAAAATTTCATTATGTAGGAAATATGTTTAGATTTATACTGAATATTTATAGTCTAATTTATCTTATGTATAACCCTATATTAAAAATATTTTAGTTATTAAACATTGATTTTAACTATTTTAATTCTTTTTTAAATAAAATAATAATAAATGTCCTAATCTAATCCAAGTGGACCTAAAGGGTAATATTTTATTCCTAAGGTTGTTTTTAGTCGAATTATACTTATCCAATAGAATTAGGACATGTGTTAGGGTAATAGTAATATCATTTTACCCTTAATTACCCTATTTACTTTTAACCATGGTAAATAAAAGTAAAAAGTTACTATTCACCAAAAATTATTTTTATCTTATTAAACCACATTTTACTCCTTGATATTAACCATGTCTCTTGGATTTTCAAAATTCCACTCACAAAAGCGGTAAAATTATGTTTTATGTAAATTTTCAAATTCTCTTAGGAGGTGGGTAAAAGACAATGAAAAGTTCAATAAAATTTTTATACATCTAAAATTATTATAATTTGACTCAAATGAATTAAATTGAAATTATATAGGTATTATGTATAAATTTTGACCTAAAATAAATTTAAATAAAATAAATAATTATTTAAATAAAAAGTTGGTTTTTAAATAGTAACCCAGTGTTTTCACTATTCATCAAAAATTGAAAGTTTTCAGAAAAATACAAAAATTTCACCTTAGGATAATTTCGATATTCCAAATCCAAAAATGAATTCCATTTAGAAACATAAAATTTATAAAATTTCAAAAAGTGGGTATTACTATTCATAACGGCTAGTTTATATAACATATCATTATTTAGTGAAACTTGGTATTGCGTACAACACACGCTATCGTGGAAGGTCACGATTGCGTGTAATACAAACCAAGTTAAGGATGCGTGTAGTGCAAGATCCTTTTGGTGTAGCATATAACACAAGAGATAAATGAAATTAAAAAGAATAATTTTCATAAAATCTCGGGGTGTTACATTCTACCCCCCTTAAATTGAATTTCGCCCTTGAAATTCATCGGGGTTATAAATGGTTTACTACTCGAAAGTTTCTTTAATAGAAACCCACATCGTAAAAAGGAATACCAAAAATTATCTTTAAAAACTAAAGTATGAAACATAACGGTTACCCAAATTAACTAATCATTGGGTTTCCACATAGGATAACATGGGTGAAAATATGGACATGGAAGAGAAATCTAACCATCATGTTCTGATGGAGAGTGGTAGAGAACATGGCTATGAAAAATCCAACAATCACAAAGCCATAAATTTGTGATGATTTAAGGTACCATCTGATTTATCAGATATAAGGACACTAGGATAACATTTTTTTTGTATTCAAGATCATTTCCCTAAAGTTGAAGAATTGTTTAAAATAAATTATTACTTGATTTTGGTATAATCTTACTGTTGTTTGTGCCTTGAACAATTTCCACATCATTTCTTAAATAAATGAAGTTGAATTTGTCTTCTGTGAAGTGTTAGGAGATCATGAGATAGAATGATATGTCATTCCATCTATCTCAAAAAAAAGGATAGTAAAAGTTATTAAATATACATAAGTCTATATATAGTGAGATTAATCATATATGGTTCCTAAAATGGACTTATACTTCATATATCATACTGCTTAATATAATAAAACTAGCTTCTACTAATCAAGGACTTCCTGTAGGCCAGTGGTAGGGGATAAAGGCCTGTCGCACTTTGGTGGTGGGTTCGATTCCCATAGCCTTGTCCGACGCGACGTGTTGTCGCCCATTCTGCATGTTGTCCCTTTTCTTAAACTACACTATTATAAACATTCCATCAATAATATCAAAAAAAGTTCTAGCCTTAAACAATACTAACTTATGTCCAACATAATTCATTCCAATCTTTGGGCTTATCTAAAATACTTCTGTCCAAGCTCATAGTATAAAGAAAAAAATTACTAGAAATTTCATCTACCGATCATGTGAATACCATCATTTATCCCTCATATATCATAATATATATCTTGTTGGTCACATTCCAAACATGTGAATTACTTAATCATGTATTCTCTTGAAACATAAATTACCATAGAACCTTAGTGAAAACATGAATGCTATCAAAAGTTAACTCCTTCCACATACCAAAATCCCAAAAATTCTATATACTCAAACCATGATATCACATTGTCCTTACATCAGTCATGAGATCAATAATACTATCAAAAATCTCATTATCTTATTATCCTTTCATTATGTGCATATCATCTACTTTCCAAAAATTTTACAATTACTTTTCATGGTTACCGGTACCATATAATTATTGAAAACCAATACATAGATATTCCAAAATTCCACGATGCCATAAATGATATTCCATTATCCCATTACATAAACACTTAATCATTACACAACATCATTGTCATACTCAAAATCTCAAATAGTGATCGCATGTGACTTCCCTTTATCATTTGACTTAAGTGTTTTCTCACGTTGATCATCATTAACCCTTGGATTAGGGCATTGATTAGCATAATGCCCCATTTCCTTGCACTTGAAGCATTGAAGTGTTGGTGGTGCTTTATCTACAGTATTTTCTTTATTCACATAATTAGCAACACTTTTTCCATTACTTCGACACTCATATGCTCGATGACCTTCTTTTCCACACTTAAAACATTTTCTAGTCCCTTTAAGACAATCTCCACCATGCTTCTTTCCACACTTTGAGCATAAAGAAACATTCATCTTCTTTTCACCATTATTATGAGATTTCTCCTTGAACTCCATCTTTCGTTTCTTGTCAAAACTATGAGATGGATATGTTACACCAAATTCTAGTTCTACCTTGATAGCACAACGCAAAATTTCTTCATAGCTACTGAAATCTCTTATAGCTAATTCCCTTTGAAGAATTGGTTTTAAGCCACTGAAAAATCGATCAACTTTACGTTCAGGTTGGATGATAAAACCAGATGCATACCTTGAAAGTCTTGTAAAATTCACTTTGTATATACCAAAACATTCATCATCCTTATGTTTAAGCTCAAGGAACTCCTTTTACATCTTTGTTCGAAGAATATGAGGGAAGTACTTACTAAAAAACAAGTTATTGAACTCGTCCCATTCTATGGATTCAATTTCATCTTGGGGCCTTGTATTCTTAATTAGAGTCCACCACTGATCTGCTTCACCTTCTAAATGGTAAAAACCTAGAATGAATTTATCATGTTCTAAACAACGAAGTATGGAAAATATATTTTCAATGGTACTGATCCATTGTTCAGAAACAAGTGGATCAGAAGACCCATTGAAAGAAGGTGGACGTTGCCTCATGAAGGACTCAATAGAATATTGTTCCCTTCTCTGATCATTTGGAAATCTAGAATGATTCATATCTTGTGTAAGTATAGCAATAAGACTTTTTACTCCTTCTCCCATCACATTTGGTTGTCTAGGACAACAATCATTGCATTTTCCATTACTTTGATCAACACGATTCCTTCGGGTTCTAGTCATCGTCTAAAACCCAAAAAGAATAGTGGGAGAGGCAAAAATCATGCTAGAGAAAAATACATAATAAATGGGATTACCTTCAATATATAACATCTTAGGGTTAATTCTAAGATTTTTACCATATTTCTAGGACTATAACCTATACTTATACTTAACCTTAGGGACATCCCTAGACATACCTTAGAAATCTCTCTAGAGATCTCACTAAAGTTTTCACATCCTAGTTTCCAAAGGTTAACTAATCCTTTCCTCTGATACCAACTGTAGAGGCCCAAAGCTTGACATATATGGAAATTACATTACTTTTTAAGAATAATTAATACATAACAATAACTAACACTCAAGGACCGTAATAGTTTAGTGTCTTTGGAAACTCAGAACACAATCTTCTAATCGCGGTGAAAGATCTTCAACTTCTCCCATAAAGATCTTCCCCTTTTTTGTTTTCTTACCTAAAACCTTTCTTTAAATCCTGGGGGAAAGAAAACATATAAAAGGGTGATCTAAAATGATCAGTAAGGGTAAGTTTGGAGACAATAAAACAAATAATATATATTTGAACTTAAATACATGAAAATAATGTTTAAACATCAAGATCATGAGAAATGACATAAAACATGGCAGTACGTAAGGAATAGATCATAAAGAAACATTAACCCTGATAAAATAGCATGAGAATAAAACATGTAATTGTGGAAACCATTAAGCACATGTTATGATTTCCATAGTAGCCAAGACATTGCTTCCAAGACCATCTTAGTGGACAGAGTCCCTTTCAGAATCGAGTTCACTCCTCGTTTCAGTCATGTAACACTGAAGCGGATTAACTTACCGTTCCAGCCATATCTATCTCATGAGATATAAATCTTTACCCAATGCATTTGAGGGATATATAGGTCCCACCCATCTTATAATGAAATCATTATTACTTGTTCCACAACATGAACATAAATCATTCATCATTACCCAAAGTATAAAATGGGTTTCATAAACATCATCCCATCATAACATAATCCATACAAAAAAATGGATATCATTTCATCATATGAAAAGTGGAACCATGTAAGTCATAGAGAAATTATACTTGAAACATACACATATTAAATAATGTCATCTTAGATGGAAAATGATTTTGATGAAACACTTGAAATGAATTCTTGACTAAAATATCCTTTCTTCTTCAAATTCATTTTCTTTTCACAAAATTCTATGAAATTTTAAAAGAAAAGGATTTTTTTTGAAAATAGTCATTAAATATTGTAGATAAAGATTCATAAAAATAAGTAATTATAAAACCGTAAAAATCCATTCGTGTTGTATAAGTTAAAAAAAACATTCTCCTCGTACTTTTAACGGAAAAGTCAAAAAGTACAATGTATGGTAAACAGAAGGAAGATTCCATCCATTACACAAAGTAAAAGTAAAAGAAAAGTAAAAATGACTTTAAAAATACATAGAATAATATTAAACACTTTATGAAAAACATTTTATGGACAAGGATGAAAAATATAACCCCTGTAAATACTTACGAATAAACAATCTCGGATAAGAACGAGATTGGAATAATTATCCCTTACCTTAGGTCCGATATGCTTCGTACGTATCCAAAAATCCTGTATAATGATTTAAATAATTTCATTGACTTATTAAAGAATCATATTCACTGTTATGATATCATATATGGTTCACTTATGACTTTATATTACCCATTCTTTTGTAAATTCCATGTTAAAGCAGCGTTTTGGGTAAAATTGTTTTATTTATCGTACATGTTTGGACTTGTTGTTATTAATATTATTATTACTTATATCATGATTTAATTACTTATAGAATTTAAATAATGATTTATATATCATATATATTCAATATATATATATATATATAAAATATAGATAAATGAAATAAAATACACCGTTCATGGAGACGGTAGGCCGTACGTACGTATGAACGCTGTTTGCCGTTTACTTATTGAATTGAATAGAATTAAGTAGATGACATAAATATATATATATATATATATAAATAAATCCAGTAAAATTATTATGTCATATATTTCCTGATTACTTATTATATATACTTTATAATCATTCTTGAATTGTTAACATGGAAAATGAATCTCATCGCGTCGTGGAGATGGTAGTCCGTACGTACGCACGAGCGATGATATCATTCCCATGACCGAGGAATTGTATTGAAGTGTATGTATAATATTTTAGAATCAATATCACTTTAAAATAATCTTATATAGTTATTTATTTACACCATTATACCCATACAAGTAAGGTGGTGGTGAAAAACAGATTACACCACGACGTGGAGACGGTATTCCGTACGTATGAACGCGTGGTGATTTCATTTTCCGTAGGATGGATAAAAGATGAAATTGGGTTGTTTAATTTTTTAATAACATATCAGTATATTAGTGATACTGATGTTATTACTTTATAATAAAACAACTAAATAAGAAGAAGTTGAAGAAGAAAGAAAACTTGAAAGAATCGGTAGAAGAGATTACCTCTTCCTCGACGCACCTCCTTTAAACTTCTTCTTAGGGCACTAGAGTTGGTATTTTGGGAAGACCAGAACCTCTATGATATAAATAGAAAGGTTTATAAGAGGAATTGGTAGGGTTTGGCTGATCTTAAAGGCTCAAAGTTGTGTAAAGAGGAGAGGGAGGAGGTGCCCTTTTATAAGGTAGGAAAGGGCCACTTTAGAAAAAACTTAAAATATTATTTTATAATAAAGTCATATTTGGTTTTTAATAGCTCCAAATTGATTTATTTAGAAGCTAAGGTGGGTATGGGTCTAAATAATCTCAACCAATAGGTTTTATACAAGTTTAGGTTACTATTTTATTCTTATCATTTAGATTTAACTCTAAGTTAAATAATTTAACTTTTACCATGTCTTTTTGTTTTCTTACATTATATGGTTAATAAACTTAATATAACAAGCCAAAAAAACACAAAGTGGTTGATTATTAATATATATATCCTTATATAAATCATTTGGCCGAACCTTAGATTTTAGGAATAAAATAACAATTAATAATATAATATTTGTTTTAAAAACTATTTTATATCAATTTTGACACTATTTGGGACTTGATTTTTGTGAAAATCATAACAACATGATTAGTTCGATAAAAGTTAATTAAATCAATACTAACATGTCATATTAACCTATAAAATTATTTTAATTCATAAAAAGTATAAAATTACATTTATTTGGATATTTATAACATCGATTATTTTAATATTTCATTAATAAGGTAATTACTACATCATCATTGTGTTGTAAATAAATTAAATTATTTAATGTCTAAAAATTATAAATAAAATACCATTATGTAGGAAATATTTTTATATTTCTACAGAATATTTGTAGTCAAATTTATCTTATGTATAACCCTATATTAAAAATGTTTTAGTTATTAAAAATTGATTTTAACTATTTTAATTCTTCTTTAAATAAAATAATAATAAATGTCCTAATCTAATCCAAGTGGACCTAAAGGGTAATATTTTATTCCTAAGGTTGTTTTTAGTTGAATTACACTTATCCAATATAATTAGGACATGTGTTACGGTAATAGTAATATCATTTTTACCCTTAATTACCCTATTATTTTTAACCGTGGTAAATAAAAGTAAAAAGTTACTATTCACCAAAAATTATTTTTATCTTATTGAACCACATTTTACTCCTTGATATTAACCATGTCTCTCAGATTTTTGAAATTACACTCACAGAAGCGATAAAATTAAGTTTTATGTAAATTTTCAAATTAACTTAGGAGGTGGGTAAAAGACGGTGAAAAGTTCAATAAACTTTTTATATATCTAAAATTATTATAAATTGGCTCAAATGAATTACATTGACATTATATAGGTATTATGTATCAATTTTGACATAAAATAAATTTAAATAAAATAAATAAGTATTTAAATAAAAAGTCGTTTTTTAAATAGTAACCCAGTGTTTTAACTATTCATCAAAAACTGAATGTTTTCAGAAAAATACCAAAATTTCACCCTAGGCTAATTTCGATATTACAAATCCAAAAATGAAGTCCATTTCGAAACATAAAATTTATAAAATTTGAAAAAGTGGGTATTACTATTCATAACGGCTAGTTTATATAACATATCATTGTTTATTGAAACTCGTTATTGCGTATAAGACACGCTATCGTGGAAGGCCACGATTACATTTAATGCAAGAAAAGTCAGGGATGCGTGTAGTGCAAGATCCTTTTGGTGTAGCGTACAACACAATACATCAATGAAATTAAAAAGAATAATTTTCATAAAATCTCGGGGTGTTACATTCATCTCTTATAGACTATCCTTACAGGTCAGTCACAATATACTTCTTCGCATCCTAGGAAAAATAAAACATAGAAAGGTGTGGGCTCAGGTTCATAGTAAGGACAATAATATAGCATAAACTTTCATAACTAAGAAAAAACATTTAAGGAAATGTATAAGACTAATACAAAAGCCTTTTAAACTTAAAATTAAGCATAATATGGAAAAGATAAATCAAATAATGACATTTACTTACTCACATTGATATTCTACTAATCGAATAATCACATGTAATATCAATAGTCAATTTTATAATGATGGAATGTATAATGCCAGACATTATAACCACATAGTCAAGGCCTTGTGCCAAGACTACAAATAATATTTTTTCAAGGCCTTGTTCGAAGACACTAGTTTGTTTCATGAGACCTACCGATGCATCGAGGAGATATAACGAGCTCCACCCATCACTTTCTAAGTCCAATTCATTCCTCATATGAAAATGTTGAAACATAACATAAATATTCGTATTAAAACTAGCATATGAAATGTAAATACTTTAACCATAAACCATGAATGGTTTAAAAATATCACATCCATAGTCAAACATATCACAAAACCTTAAATACAATATGGAAGATTGTATAATAATAAATCAACTTCAAACAATTGTAAAATCCAACAATGGATGTTGACATAGATTAAATCAAAACTATTTGAGAGAAATATCTCTTTCTATTTTGAAATCATTTAAAAGTCATGTAATTTTAAAAGAAAACATTTATTTTGAAAATATTATTATAATATTGTAAGGGAAGCTTCTAAGGTTTTATAATGGTGGAAAATAGCCGTACCCACCGCATAAGTTAAAAAACATTCTTTCCTTAATTTTGTCGAAAAGATCATAAAGGAACTTGTTTGGAAAACAACATAAAGATTCCTTTATAAGAATATAATAAAAACTAAAGAAGGGTATAAATTAATTTAACCCATATTCAAGGAAATATTAAAAATGTTTTTAAATACATTTAAAGAAACAAAGATGTGGATGATAAAGAGGTACCAGTCGATACTCACGTATAAACAACCTTAGATAACAAAGATATTCTAGAATTAAACCCTACCTTGAAATTTTCATTGGTTGAGGGTACATTACCCTTCTCTATAATAGTTAAATAATTTTTTTAAATTATACAAGAACCACATATATAAATATGATATCATATATGATTTTTAATATTTATTTGTTAATAATATTTCAGTAGTATCATTGTTTTGGGTGATAACTGATTCATTTTCCTTTATATGCTTAGTTACGTAAGCCATGTTTGTTGTGGATAAGATGTATTTGATTTATGTCCAGAATGATATTAAGTTATTAAAAATTATTTTTATTCATAAAATAAAAATTATTCTTGAATGGTTATGATAGTGAATGAATTTCATCGCCTTCATGGAGACAGTAATCCGTACGTACGCACGAGCGGCAATATCATTCTATTAATGGTGAAATCGTATGTAATTGGATGGTATATCATATATAAAGAATCATTAACATGTTATATTTATTATTTAAATAAGTTATAATTATTATTATACCCATCCAAACAATGAAGTGTTCGAATAACAAACTACACCACGATGTGGAGACGGTAAGCCGTAGGTATGCACGTATGGTGAATTGTCATTAATAGGATGGATAGAATAATGAATATGGTTGTACCATATTTATAATAACATCACAATATGTATAAGGTACTGGATTTATTATTTTGGTATGAAAACAACAAATAAAGAGGAAGTGGAAGAAGAAAATAACTTTGAAAGAGGTGGTGAAATTATTACCTCTTCTTCAGGTGTTTCCTTTTGAGTTGATCAAAAGGGCTCCTTTGGTTGGATTTATAATCAAAGTAAGGCCTCTAGGTAAAAGTTAGTGTATTTGGGAGACTATTTGAGCTGGGGTTGGCTGAGCCAAATGGATTTGGAAGAGATATTTATCTCATTGGCATGATACAAGGAAGTGCAATGCATTCATCATATGAAAAGGTTGAAACATAACATAAACATTCGTATTTAAAACTAGCATTCAAAATGTCAATAATTTAACCATAAACCATGAATGGTATAAAAATATCACATATACATTCAAAAATTTCAGAAAACCTTAAATAGATTATGAAAATGTTGAAATATAATTCAATTGATTTCTTTGTACGGTACATTTCCCTTTGAATAATGCAATAGCTTGTGTTGTACGTAACTTGGAGTTTTAAAACACCACGACCAATAAAACTAGACGTTATGAATAGTAATACCCAATTTCTAAAATTTTATAAATTCTATTTTTCAAAATTTACTTCATTTATGGTTTCAGAACATCAAATTTAGTTTAGGGTAAATTTTTGGAATTTTTCTGAAAACATTCAATTTTTAATGAATAGTGAAAACACTATGTTATTGTTTAAAACTAAATTTTTATTTAAATAATTAGTTATTTTATTTAAATTAATATTAGGTAAAAATAGATACATAATACCTATATATGTTCAATTCAATTCATTGGATTCATTTTATAATAATATTAGATATATAAAATTTTATTAAACTTTTTACCGTCTTTTACCCACCTTCTAGGCACATTTTCAAATTTGCATACAACATAATTTTACTGCTTCTGTGAATTTAATTTAAAAAATTTGAGAGGCATGGTTTAAATCAATAAGTGAAATGTGGTTTAATAAGATGAAAATAATTTTTTGGTGAATTGTAACTTTTGACTTTTATTTATCATCGTTAAAAGTAAATATGGTAATTAAAGGTAAAAAATGATATTATAATTACCCTAAAATAAGTCTTAATTCTATTGGATAAGTTTATTTCGTCCAAAATCAAAATTTGAAATAAAATATGATCCTTTTGGCCCACTTGGATTATATAAGGACATTTATTATTATTTTATTTAAAGAAGAGTTAAAAGTGTTAAATTAAAAGTTTAATAACTAAACAATTTTTAATTTTGGGTTATACATAAGATAAATTCGAAAATATATATTCATTAGAAAGATAAAAATATTTTCTACATAATGGTATTATATTTATAATAAAATAATATTTCAAGATTTTCCTAAAGTGACCCTCACCTCTCTTATCAAAGGTTACTTTCCCTTCTCTCAAAATCACACCTCCAAATCCATTTGGATCAGACAACCCCTGCTCAAATATCCTCTCAACTACCCTAAATTTGACCTAGAGGACTTAATTTGATCATAAATCCAACCTAAGGAGACATTTTGATCAACTAAAAAGGAAACACTTGGAGGAGAGGTAATAATTTCACCACCTCTTTCAATATACTTTTCTTATTCTACATCCTCTTTATTTATTTTTTCCATAAAAAAATAATAAATATAGTACCTTATACATAAGGTGATTTTATTATAAATATGTAAAAAAAATATTCATTATTCTATCCATCATATGAATGAAAAGTCACTATACGTGCGTACATCCGGCTTACCGTCTCCACGTCGTGGTGTAGTTTGTTATTCAAACACTTCATTATTTGTATGGGTATAATAATGAGTACAACAGTTGTAAATAATAAATATAACTTGTTAAGGATTATTTATATATGATATACCATACAATTAAATATGATTTCACCATCAATAGAATGATGTTGTTGCTCATGCGTATGTACAGAATATCGTCTCCACGAACGCGATGAAATTCATTTCCCATCATAACCAATCAAGAATAATTTTCATATATTGTTTAAAAATAATGTTTAAGAACTTATTATCATTATGGATATGAATCAAATACATCATATCCATAACAAACATGGTTTACGTAACCAAGCATATAAAGGAAAACGAATCAGTTAACACCTGAAACGATGATACTACTGGAATATTATTTACAAAGCAATATTAGAAGATCATATATGATATCATATTTATTTATTTGGTTCTTGTATAATTTAATAAAAATAATTCAACTATTATAACGGAGGTTAACGTACCCTTGATCAAGGAAAAGTACAAGGTAAGGGTTAATTCTACAATCTCTTCATTTTTTGAGGTTGTTTATATGCGAGTATCTACTGGGACCTCTTTATCATCCACATCTGTGTTTCTTAAAAATGTATTTCAAATTTTTTTAATATTTACTAGACTATGGGTTAATGTAATTTATACCATTGTTTTAATTTTTATAATATTTTTATAAAATAATCTTTCTTTCATTTTCCAAACAAGGTCCTTTACGACCTTTTCGAAAAAATTAAGGAAAGAATATTTTTTTCTTATATGGCGGATGTAGCAATTTTCTGCCATTATAACACATTCGATGATTCCATTACAAGATTATAATTTTTTTTTCAAAATAAATGTTTTATTTTAAAATTAAATTACTTTTAAATTATTTCAAAATAGAAAGAGATATTTCACTCAAATAGTTTTTGATTTCATCTATGTCATCATTTTTTTTGGATTCTATGCTTGTTTGATGTTGATTTATTATGATACAATCATGCACACTGTATTGAAGATTTTGTGATATTTTTGAATGTTTATGTGATATTTTATATCATTCATGGTTTATGGTTATGGTATTGACATTTCTTATGCTAGTTTTAATATGAATGTTTATGTTATGTTTCAACTTTTTCATATGAGGAATGCATTGAACTTAGTAGGTGACGGGTGGAGCCTGCTATATCTCCTCGATGCATCGATAGGTCTCATGAGAAAAACTAGTTTATTGGCACAAGTCCTTGACAAAATCTTATTTTTAGTCTTGGCATGAGGCCTGGACTATGTGGTTATGATGTCCGTCATTATGCATTCCATCATTATAAAATTTTCTATTGATATTACATGTGATTATTCGACTAGTAGAATATCAATGTGAATAAGTAAATGGAATTATTTGATTTATCTTTTCAATGTTATACTTAATTTTATGTTCAAAAGGCTTGTTTTTTAGTCTTATACATTGCCTTAAATGATTATGGTTATTTATGAAAGTGTCTGCTATATTGTTATCTTTACTGAGAACCTATGCTCACCCCTTTATATGTTTTATTTTTCCCAGGATGCGAAGAAGTATATTATGACTGACCTATAGGGATATTCTAAGGGATATTATTGTGTTAAAATGAGGCACAATGTTTTTTTTTATATCATGATGTAATGTAAAACATATGTATGTATCTAGTACTTTCAAGGAAATTAAACTGATCTGTCTTTTAGGACATGATTCATTGTATCATGTCAATGTTATGTAATAATGCACCGACTCTAGGTAACTGGGGTCAGGGCATTATAGTTAGTATCAGAGCCAAATGGCCAAGCCAAAATGCTTTGGATGCGTGATTTTGAGATAAGGGGAAGTACCATTTTATAAGAGATGTGAGGGTCATTTTAGGAAAATATTGAAATATTATTTTTTATACAATCATATTAGGTTTATAATGGCTCCAAAATGATTTATTTAGTGGATAAGGTAAGTCTAGATATGAAACCACTCAACCAATAGGTTTTAGATAGTTTTAGGTCACCATATAAACCTTATCTTTTAGATTTAACTCTTAGTTAAATAGTTTAACTTTTACCATGTATTCTTGTATTATTATAATTAATGGTTAATAAACCTAATATAAATAGACAAAAAAACCCAAGTGGTTCATTATTAATATATCTAACCTTATCTAAATCCTTTATACAGACCTTATATTTTTAAGAATCTTATATCAATTAATAATACATTATTTTTTTAAAAACTCATTTATGTCAATTTTGACACTATTTGGTATTTTGTTTTTGTGAAAGTCATAACAACTTTATCACTTCAAACAAAATATATTTAATCAAACCTAACATGTCATATCAACCTATAAAATTAGTGGAATTCATCATAACTCTCAATTTATATTTATTTAGATATTTATGATATCAATTATTTTAATCCATCATTAATAAGGTAATTA
Organism: Viscum album; assembly: GCA_963277665.1. NCBI lineage: Eukaryota > Viridiplantae > Streptophyta > Magnoliopsida > Santalales > Viscaceae > Viscum > Viscum album. The sequence goes on along the minus strand of OY728153.1, from coordinate 388,455,767 downwards.
CTGCATCATCATTATATCATAAATAAATTTAATTATTTAATGTTTAAAAATTATAAATAAAATACCATTATTTAGGAAATATTTTTAGATATATAATGAATATTTATAGTCGAATTTATCTTATGTATAACCCTATATTAAATTTTTTTTAGTTATTAAACATTGAATTTAACACTTTTAACTATTCTGTAAATAAAATAATAATAAATATCCTAATCTAATCCAAGTAGACCAAATGGATCATATTTTATACCTAATGTTGATTTTGGTCTAAATAAACTTATCCAATAGAATTAGAACATGTGTTAGGTAATAATAATATCATTTTTACCATTAATTACCCTATTTACTTTTAACTATGGTAAATAAAAGTCAAATATTACTATTCACCAAAAATTATCTTCATATTATTGAACCAAATTTTACATACTGATGTGAACTGTGTCTCTAAGAGTTTTTAAATTCAATTCAAAGATGTGGTAAAATTACTTTTGTTTGCAAATTTTCAAATGCGCCTAGAAGGTGGGTAAAAGATGGTAAAAAGTTTAATAAAAATTTATATATCTAATATTATTATAAAATGACTCCAATGAATTAAATTGAACATTTATAAGTATTATGTATCTATTTTATCTATTATAAATTTAAATAAAATAACTAATTACTTAAATAAAAAGCTGGTTTTAACCAATAACGCAGTGTTTTTTACTATTAATCAAAAATGGAAGTTTTCAGAAAAATACCAAAAATTCACCCTAATATAATCTTGATATTCCAAACCAAAAAATGAAGTACATTTTGAAAAATAAAATTTATAAAATTTTAAAAAGTTGGTATTACTATTCATAACGACTAGTTTGATTGGACATGGTGTGTTAAAACTCCAAGTTGCGTAAAACGCAAGCTATCACATTATTCAAAGGGAAACATGCCGTGGAATCTTGGGGTGTTACATATATATATTTTATTTAATTTAGGAAAATGGAAACAATGTTCATGTGTATGTAGAACCTATCATCTCCATGAAATATATTTTCGTTTCTTATCTAAAAACTTATTAATTGATCTAAATAAATGTATGTTGATTATATATGATATTTAAATCATTTTTAAAATTCTTAATATGATTTAACAATGATCAAAATAAGTGAAAAAAATAAAAAATCAAAACATACACAAAAAATAAAGCGGTTATTGCCCGAAACATGACTTTAACAAGGAATTATTAATAAATGGGTAAGAAAAGGTCACGTGTAAAAAATATATGGTATGATATATACATAAATATATATTTATATAATAGATGTACAATAAAATAAAATTTATTATAAAGGAGGTTCAAACTTCTATGAAGGAAGTCAATACTTAAGGTAAGGGACTTTGAACTCACTTTTATTTTCTACGAGACACATGCCATATTCAATTCTTGTTTCTTTTATGTGGTGTATATAATGGACATGAATTTATTTTATGTTACTTATCCTTAAAATTATTGGTATTTAAATATATATTTTAGGATCTCTCTTTTATGGGGTTTATGGTTTAGATGTTACTAAAGAAACAAGAAATTTTTATTTCAAATTACTTTCTCAGGGACATATGTTTTGTTATGAAGCCATCATATTTTAATTTCTTTATTTATTAATGATGTACATGGATGTTACTGACATTTTTTCTCTATTTTCATTTAGTTTTAATTAATTTGCTAACCGCTTCTTGTGTTCTTAGGTTATTTTTGTAGTATTTTAAATATTTTAGTTGTTTCTATAGTTTTTAGTTAGTATTATATTAATATTAGTTATTTATTTTCATTTTTTAGAATTTTATTTTATTAACATTTCATATTTTATTTTAATATTACTTTTAGTTTATTAATTAATTATAACTATAAATATTCATATAACTCTATTTATACTAATTTATTATTATTTAACCCTTTTATTTAATTAGTTTTTATTTTATTTTATTTGAAATTTGATTTTTTTTTATTTTTCCTTTCCCTCCTATTTCCCTACCCCGCCGTTTTTTATCCTCCCGGCTGACCCGCTCTCCCCCGCATCTCCCACACCTCTCTCTCCCTATCAACCCGCTACCGGCCGCTTCTTTTTTTTATTTTTTTATCTCCTCTCCATCCCGCTGGCCGCGGACGGGATTCCATCACCCTTCTCCCGGCGTCGTCCTCCATTCTCCCAGCCGCGCACCTCCTCACCATCTGCTCCTCTTCACCCAGCACACTACCCATCTCCCCACGCCCGGCCTCCTCTCGCCGTCCGTCTCCCTCACCAGCCGACGACCCTCCCCTCGCCGTCCGTCTCCTTCGCCCTCGCCAGCCGCGCGCAACCAGCGGCGCCGCCGGCCTCCCTCACCATCGCGCGCCATCACCCCTCGCCGCACTCTCCCTCCCTACCTCACTTCCCTCTCCTCTCGTGCACCACCCAGCCAGGCCGCCTCATCCTCTCCTCTCGTCCGAACTCACCCCGCTCCCTGCTTCCCTTCTTCACGCCGCTGGCCGGAGACCCCGTCCGCCACCCTGCCCAGCGCCTGAAGCCTACCCAGCCTCGGCCTCTCCACTCTCCCGGCCGTGCGCACCTCCTCTCACCCGCCGTCGGCCCCCTCTCCATTATTCCGGCCGCCTCTCCCATCCCGAGCCGGCTCCCCCTCCTTGCCGCACCCTCTCCCTCACTAACCCGCAACCCGCCGGCCTCCTCTCCCTCTATCTTGTTTTATTTGCAGTGGACCGGTCACCGCCATCCGAGGAGTCGATCATCAGCCGCATACCGCTCATATCATCCGTTCCGGTGGTAGCGAAGCCGGCGCGCGACGTCATCACGTGCCGAGGTGCAGTCAGGCAGTGAAGCGCAAATTGCATGCACCGAGAGTGAAGACCGACACGATCATTTTTGTTGGTAACACGGTTTTATTTTAAATGGCTTGTCCTATTATTACCGTGCTTGCGTTTTCAGTTGTGATGTCGGGGTGATTTTCTTAGTGTCGGGATTTTTATTGAATGATAAAATTATTGCGCATGCCATGCAACGTACTATTTAATGATTAATTGTCAATTAGATTTATTTTAATTGACTATTTATCTGTTTAAATTATTTTTGCACTGAATTAATTGCTAAAATTAAAACTGGCCATTTTAATTATAAGTCGACGCGGCGGTCCGAGAAGGTAAACCGCGTTGACTGATGGTAGGTGCAAATGAGTGACACAACTTTGTGAGAAACGGGTTGTGTCATTTCGCCGTGTAGTTCGAGGCTTGAACGAGTTTTCTAATTTATTTATGACACCAGAGAACGGGACTTTAAATATAATTGGGAAATTAAAATTGAGCATCTAAAAAATGGTCATATTTTCGGAACTGGCGATAATTAAACAGAATAAATAATTAATCATCCCAAAGAATACCTTGCACGGCTGCGTGATAATTTAATTGTGACACCAACATCCCCGACACATTTTGTTGAATTAGAATCCATCATCATTTCCGTTTGCAATTTTCTTTTTATCTTTTGTCTTCTCACCTTTTAGTTTAAATAAAAAAAAAGGAAAACTCAAAAATAGGAATTCCCTCAAACCTTGTCCATCTAAACATTGTCCAACGAAATATTTTTTAGTAGAATAGATTCCGTGCTCTCTGTGGTTCGACCCTGCTCGCCACTTTTACAGTAGCCAGTTGGTTATAAAATTCGCAAATTTGCACGCGTTGCGACGCGCGTGCCAAATTTCTGGCGCCGTTGTCGGGGAGCACGCGCACGTCTAGCATTAAGAAAATTTCAAGTAGACCTTGCTTTAGGCACTGTTCGCCTAAATGGTGAACACTCGTACTTCTGATCCATCAAAGAACGACACACCCCTTGATCCACAACTTGAACATCAAAGAAAGGGAAAAGAACAAGTCGGTACCTCAGCTGCAAACGCAATGCATCCACCTGCGGAAAGCGTTGAAACTCATATTCCGACACTTCCTTGTGGAAAAGTCCATCCACTTTTCCAAAACCGTCTCGATAATCAAAGACCTCGGACTACTATGAGACAGGAGTTGCGACCCAACACGGTCGGAATAAGCTCAGGTATAACACGACCCAGGATTCAAGCAACGCACTTTGAATTGAAGCCGTCCACGATCAACCTGCTCCAACAACATGCACAGTTTCATGGATTAAGCAGCGAAGATCCTTATATGCATGTGAACAGATTTCTTGAAGTCTGTGACACATTTAAATATAACGGAGTAACGGATGATGCGTTGATCCTACGACTGTTTCCATTTTCGTTGCAAGGGAAAGCAAAGGACTGGTTGGAAAGTCTCGACCCCGAAACAGTTTTCACATGGGAAGTGTTGAGAAGAAAATTCCTTGATCGATATTACACAACAGCCCAATCTTTGAAAAACAAGAGAGACCTCGACTCCTTTTGTCAAAGTGAATACGAATCGTTAGGAGAAGCTTGGGAAAGATTCAAGTCCATGTTAAGACGTTGCCCCCATCATGGGATGAAGTTGGCAAACCAGCTGCAAGCTTTCTACTATGGACTTCAATCCGAGAGTAAGTCTGCCATCAACACAGCTACTGGAAACGCGTTCATGGAAATGGATCCGGAGGACCTGTACATATTGATTCAAAACATGGCCGAACACAGTTTCCAGTGGCCAGAAGATTTTTCAAGACGAAAGGCAGGAGTGCATCACGTTGATACTCAGACATTCATGGCTGCACAATTTGAAGCTCTCAACAAGAGGATTGAAAACTTGTCAATAAACCCGCCTAAGCCAGTCCATGTTGTTCAAGCTGAACATTGTCCACACTGTGGTGGCCCTCATGATTATCCCATGTGTCCATATAACACATCTGAGACTAAGATGTCTGAAGCTAACTTTGTCAGCTACAACAAAGGAAATTATGGAAACAACTACAACACAAACTGGCAAGGAAATAACCAAAATCAAGGTTGGAAGGATCCATCAACTACTCAACCAATAAACCAGAATGCAGGTCCACCTGGATTTCCTGCTCAATCTTCCTTCAGACCCTCCATGCAATCGCAAGAGCAAGGATATCAACAGAAATACCGACCCCCATTTCAGCAACAACAACAAAATAAGGAGCAAAAGCAAACAGACTTGTCCCCTCCTGCAATGAAAGGACAACAAGATTGGGGAGCAACTATTGCTAAACTAATGATGTCCAATCAATCAAGGGTTGAGTTACAAGAAATTGCAACTCAAAATTTGCAAGCAACAACTCAAAATTTGCAGACGAACACCCAAAACCTGCAGGCTTCCATGCGTAACATTGAAAATCAAGTCGGTCAGATAGCCGCACAAATGTAGAACCGACAACAAGGAACACTACCGGGAAGCACAAGAGTCAACCCAAGAGAAGAAGCAAAAGCCATCACATTGCGAAGTGGCACACAGTTACCAGAGCACCAAAAGCCTGATGTTCAACCAACAGATGAGACGCCTATACCTTCCACTGAAAATGGCGACTCAACAAACAAAGCAATCCAACTTGAACCCAAAGGGGAGGAAGATCCAAACAACCTTGCAAAGAATGAAAAGGCAAGAAAGGAGAAGAAAAATGAGGCACTCAACGAAAGAGCGAAAGCCCACATACCACCTCCTCCATTTCCACAAAGACTGAAGCAAAGGAAGTTGGATGCTCAATTTTCAAAATTCATGGAGATGTTCAAAAAGCTTCAAATAAATATTCCTTTTGCTGAAGCCATCACACAAATGCCCCACTATGCCAAATTTCTCAAAGAACTTCTGTCAAAAAGAAGAAAATTAGATGATGTGGGAACGTTCATAATGCACGAGGAATGTTCAGCAGTCATACCCAGATCCATACCTCCAAAACTAAGAGACCCTGGGAGTTTCACTATTCCTTGCAATATTGGAGGATGTCAATTCGTAAGAGCTTTGTGCGACCTTGGAGCTAGTGTCAATCTCATGCCATCTGGAATCCTTGAAGAACTGGGCATCACCGAATTAAAGCCAACGAGAGTCGCCTTGCAAATGGCTGACCGATCAGTGAAGCATCCTCGAGGGATTCTAGAGGACGTTCTTGTCAAGGTTGATAATTATTACTTCCCTGCTGACTTCATTGTCCTCGATATGGAAGAAGATAAGGACGTCCCACTCATTCTCGGGAGACCCTTCTTGGCGACATGCAGAGCACTGGTTGATGTCCAAGAGGGAAAGTTGATTTTTAGAATTGGGGATGAGAACATAACATTTGATGTCCTAAAGGCCATGGAAAAACCATCTGTAGTAGACTGTCATTTCCTGGATACGATTGAAGAATGGGATGAGTTTGCAAGCGATGTGCTGGACCTCGCAGATTTGCACAAAGAAAATAAAGAGTTCACTGAATCAATCGAGGAAGTGGAATTCATCAGGAATATAGTCGAGCCTTTAGATAGACATGAATTCACTTCACTTACTCCATCACTTGAAAATCCTCCAACACTTGAGCTTAAACCTCTTCCATCAAACCTGAGATATAGCTACTTGGGAGATTTAAACACCTTACCAGTCATCATAAATGCCAATATTTCGAGTGAACAAGAGAGCAAATTGCTCAATGTCCTGTCACAAAGGAAACCAGCAATAGGTTGGACGATTGCTGATCTAAAAGGTATAAGTCCTGCCATCTGTACTCACAGAATACATATGGAAGATAATTCAAAACCCTGCAGGCAACCACAACGACGCTTGACACCTCCCATGAAAGAAGTAGTCAAGAAAGAAGTCATTAAACTTCTTGATGCCGGTTTAATTTTTCCAATCTCCGACAGTCAGTGGGTTAGCCCGTTACAAGTGGTACCTAAAAAGGGTGGAACCACAGTGGTTGAGAATGATAAAGGAGAATTGATAACCACAAGAATAGTGACTGGATGGAGAGTGTGCGTCGACTATCGGAAATTGAATGATGCCACTAGAAAGGATCACTTCCCATTACACTTTATTGATCAAATCCTTGAACGATTGGCAGGACGAGATTACTACTGTTTTCTGGATGGATACTCGGGCTATAATCAAATAGCAGTGACACCAGAGGATCAAGAGAAAAGCACGTTCACTTGTCCATATGGTACATTTGCTTATAGGCGAATGCCTTTTGGAATGTGTAATGCTCCAGCCACGTTTCAACGATGCATGATGGCAATATTCCATGACATGATTGAAGAGTTCTTGGAAATCTTCATGGATGACTTCTCAGTGTATAGAAATTCTTTTGATGACTGTCTAGAACATTTGGATAAGGTTTTGGAAAGATGCGAAGAAAAGAATCTGGTACTTAATTGGGAAAAGTCACACTTTATGGTCCAAAGTGGAATAGTCTTAGGCCATCAAATTTCAAAGAAAGGAATTGAAGTTGACTCCGCAAAGATCAGTACAATCTCTGAGTTACCCATGCCTTCTTCAGTTCGTTCCATTCGAGGTTTTCTTGGGCACGTTGGATTCTATAGATGCTTCATCAAGGATTTCTCTGTTATTGCCCGACCCCTTACGAATCTATTGGGAAAAGATGTCAAGTTCCACTTCGGCCCTGAATGTCAGGAAGCATTTAAATTATTAAGGCAGCGTTTGGTTGAAGCTCCAATAATGATTTCACCTGATTGGGAGCAACCATTCGAGTTAATGTGTGACGCTAGTGACTGGGCAGTTGGAGCTGCCTTGGGGCAAAGAAAAGAAAAGATCTTTAGGCCAATCTACTATGCTAGCCGAACTTTGAATGAGGCCCAACATAACTACACAACAACTGAAAAAGAGCTGCTAGCAGTTGTTTTTGCCTTTGATAAATTTCGATCCCATCTGTTGTTCTCAAAAGTCACTGTCTATACGGATCATGCGGCACTTCGGTATCTAATGGCCAAGAAAGATGCAAAACCGAGACTCATTCGATGGATACTATTACTTCAGGAATTTGACATTGAAGTCAAGGACAAAAAGGGAACAGAGAACGTCGTTGCTGATCATTTATCACGCCTCGACCATGACACAAGTGAAATCAATGTCGAACTAATCACTGAAACATTTCCTGACGAACAACTCTATGCCATTGAGACAATCACACCTTGGTATGCTGATTTCGTGAACTACTTAGCTTCAGGTGTGATACATCCAGATTTATCAAAGGAACAGAGGAAAAGATTTCTGAATGAATCACGACATTACTACTGGGATGATCCTTTACTTTTCAAAGACTGTGCGGATGGAATGATAAGAAGATGCATCCCTGAAGAAGAAGTGGAAAGTGTTTTGAACCTATGCCATACTGGAGAAGCTGGAGGACACCATGGGATTCATCGAACAATCAGCAAGGTGTTACAATGTGGTTTGTACTGGCCAACCATGAATCGTGATGTTCGTGAATTCGTCATGAATTGTGACAAATGCCAAAGAACCGGGGGTATAAGCTGGAAGCGCGAAATGCCACAACACTCAATCATGAGAATTGAAATTTTTGACATATGGGGAATTGACTTCATGGGTCCGTTTCCTAAATCTTTTGGGAAATCCTATATCCTTGTATGTGTGGACTATGTGTCAAAATGGGTGGAAGCTGAAGCGTTATCAGAAAATACTGCTCGAGTCGTCATCAAATTTTTGAAGCAACACATTTTTACCCGGTTCGGAATTCCAAGGCTCATCATCAGTGACCATGGTACCCACTTCAATAATGCGCTGTTTCAGAAGCTAATGACTCGCCATGGATGTCACCACTACATGAGCACCCCATACCATCCACAGACCAATGGCCAAGCTGAGGTTTCAAACCGAGAAATTAAGGGTATTTTGGAGAAAACTGTAAGTACATCTAGGAAAGATTGGGTCACCAAACTTGATGATGCACTATGGGCCTACAGAACTGCCTACAAGACACCCATTGGAATGTCCCCATATAGGTTGGTCTTTGGGAAAACCTGCCACTTACCTGTAGAATTGGAACATAAAGCTTATTGGGCTGTGAAGAAACTGAATTTTGATCTCAAAACTGCCCAAGAGAAGCGTTTTCTACAAATGAATGAACTAGATGAGATGAGGAGAGAAGCATATGACAATGCTTTGATTTACAAAGAGAAAACTCGATCCTGGCATGACAAACGGATCCAACAAAGAAATTTTTCAACAGGTGACAAAGTTCTCCTCTTCAACTCACGACTTCGAATCATGGCTGGAAAACTCAAATCGAAGTGGTCAGGTCCTTACACCGTCACAATTGTTTATCCACATGGTGCTGTCGAAATTTCTGATGGAAAGATGCCCCCATTCAAAGTAAATGGTCAACGCCTTAAACTTTACCACACTTCGGATAAAATAGGCATCATTGAAGAACTACAATTGCAATGAGAAGTTATCCGTCTGGCTGAAGACGTAAAACTTAGCGCTGATCGGGAGGCAACCCGACTGCTTCTTCTTTCTTGATCTTTGTTTCCTTACTCTATCTCTATCTCTCTATCTGCTTTGTGAATGCAGCTAAAAAGAAAAATGTCTAGCTCTTCTGATTCTTCTATGGTCATCGATGCGCTTGTTCCGTATCCCTCTGACTTAGTACGACGGATAACTCAGGAGCTGGCTGATATCGAGCGCCGGCTTGAGGAACTTTCACTGGAGATTCGTGCTCAGCATCCAGCACCACCACAAAGAGCACAGATTCCGTTCCTCCCTCACCAGCTTCACGCTCACTTTGCTCCAGAGGTGGTTAATCCCACCAAGCGTCCCTGTGAGATCGAGGATACAGCCACTAGTTCTCGTAAGAGGCAGAGGAATTCTGAGCTAATGGACCAAGACGATTGAACATTGTCCATCCGTCTGGCTGAAGACGTTAAACTTAGCGCTTCCTGGGAGGCAACCCATGTTCCAGTTTCTTTCCCCCCCTTTTTTTCTCCTTTTACCTGTTCTAATTTGTTTGAAAAAAAAAACATGGCATGTGTGATTTTTCTTTTAGCTCCTCCTGATATCTGTATGCACCTGTCACTCTTCTGCATCTCTGCTTCTATTTAGATGATTCTTGGTGTTATCTTTATAATATGATGCGGGTATGTGTTGTCCATATGTAGATTTTACAGGTACATCATTTCTGGAACTTCATCGGATACAGGCAGCCTCTCCGCATCTATCTGCACTTACACAGGGAAGTATTTTAATTTTCGCCATATTTTCTGCTTCCAAAAACACCATGTGAAAAAAAAAAACTAACACTCCTGTCATTCATGAACCCACATAATAACTGTTGTATTTTTACCGCAACCCAGTCGGGAACATACCACTTGTGTCCCTAGGCAGTTTGAGCACCTGATTCTTGTTCTGGATTTCTTTAATCCTTGACCTCATGACTTAGATGATTGCTGATATTATTTCATGCTTCAAAAGATTTTTCAAAAACTTGAATATTTTTGAGACACTTATTTGCACTCATTCTCATCTGTGCTGTCCAACATTATATTTCCATACCCGTGAGGACTCTAATCCATTTTAAAATCATCTCCTATTTCTCTTTTTCTTGAGGGAATCTCAACCATGTTTTGTCTTCTAGAACTTGCCATGTTTTTCCATCAAAGCGATAGGAATTTTTGAAAGTTTCACCAAAATGATCGAGGCATCTGTTTGATTTTTCAGCCCCGTTGACCCACTGAGCCACCCTTACATTTTCTCCTTCGTATAGCCCTTAGAAGCCATGAAGAATCCTTTTAGGATGAGCCCAAGCCGATACCCTTCCCTACCAATTTCTTGAATTTATGCATGATTATTTCAATCTAAGTGTGGGGGAGAGAGACTTCCTCATGGAGAGGGTTCTTCGAGGGGCAGTGAGTCATTTGATGTCCATGGATTGACATTATCCCATCCTGATCATTGAGTTCTTTTTCACAATAGCGACATTCATTTCATATTATTTTGATATAGGAATATAGAACCCTTTTCAGTTCCAACAATGAGTACATTGGTGGTCATTACGCGGTAACCCTCGACTTTGGGGATACCTATTAAAGTGATGATCCATTACTCCAGGAACTAGAGAGTTTTCTATATGACCTACCTTCATTGAGATGTTACAGCATTTACGCTGCTTGTGTACCATTCTTTGGGATTATTGTCTGACACCTATTCCATGGGGTTTTTGGGTTGATACTCACCAGTTTTTCCTGACCATATTGTGAGTGAGTTGTGTCTTAAAAACAAAAAGTGAAAAAAAAGAGCAAAACATTGGCTTATCATATGCTTGGGGACAAGCAATGTTTTAAGTGTGGGGGAGCGAGAGTTTGAGGGAGACATTTAGATTGACTTATCATGCATTTATTTCAAGATTCAACCCTCCTTTTTACCAAAAAGATGTCAATTTTTTTTTACCCACCGTCCCACAGCTTCAGAAACATTTGAACCTCAAGTAAAGTCCTTGAGATTGGTGCATTATTTTGATTTCCACTAGTGGAGATGAGAAATTCATGGCAAGCCTATGGTAAGCATGCATGGGTATGAGAACTGAGAAAAACTTTGATCAAATTTTTTTTTTGAGAGATGAGAGTGATGGTGAGGTAGGTCACATGATGAATGAGTGCACGTACTTGTTTTGGAAAAAATGCAAGTGAAAGAAATTTTTTTTTTGAAACTGAAGTTTTAAATGAAGCATGATATTTTATGAGAAAAGAGATTGAAAAATTTTGAACTTGTAATTTTGATGTTTTGATTTGTCTCCTGTCACTTGTGTTTTCTTTCTGATTGTTTTGCCCAGGAGTGCAAAAGTTTAAGTGTGGGGGATTTGATGTACATGGATGTTACTGACATTTTTTCTCTATTTTCATTTAGTTTTAATTAATTTGCTAACCGCTTCTTGTGTTCTTAGGTTATTTTTGTAGTATTTTAAATATTTTAGTTGTTTCTATAGTTTTTAGTTAGTATTATATTAATATTAGTTATTTATTTTCATTTTTTAGAATTTTATTTTATTAACATTTCATATTTTATTTTAATATTACTTTTAGTTTATTAATTAATTATAACTATAAATATTCATATAACTCTATTTATACTAATTTATTATTATTTAACCCTTTTATTTAATTAGTTTTTATTTTATTTTATTTGAAATTTGATTTTTTTTTATTTTTCCTTTCCCTCCTATTTCCCTACCCCGCCGTTTTTTATCCTCCCGGCTGACCCGCTCTCCCCCGCATCTCCCACACCTCTCTCTCCCTATCAAACCGCTACCGACCGCTTCTTTTTTTTATTTTTTTATCTCCTCTCCATCCCGCTGGCCGCGGACGGGATTCCATCACCCTTCTCCCGGCGTCGTCCTCCATTCTCCCAGCCGCGCACCTCCTCACCATCTGCTCCTCTTCACCCAGCACACTACCCATCTCCCCACGCCCGGCCTCCTCTCGCCGTCCGTCTCCCTCACCAGCCGACGGCCCTCCCCTCGCCGTCCGTCTCCTTCTCCCTCGCCAGCCGCGCGCAACCAGCGGCGCCGCCGGCCTCCCTCACCATCGCGCGCCATCACCCCTCGCCGCACTCTCCCTCCCTGCCTCACTTCCCTCTCCTCTCGTGCACCACCCAGCCATGCCGCCTCATCCTCTCCTCTCGTCCGAACTCACCCCGCTCCCTGCTTCCCTTCTTCACGCCGCTGGCCGGAGACCCCGTCCGCCACCCTGCCCAGCGCCTGAAGCCTACCCAGCCTCGGCCTATCCACTCTCCCGGCCGTGCGCACCTCCTCTCACCCGCCGTCGGCCCCCTCTCCATTATTCCGGCCGCCTCTCCCATCCCGAGCCGGCTCCCCCTCCTTGCCGCACCCTCTCCCTCACTAACCCGCAACCCGCCGGCCTCCTCTCCCTCTATCTTATTTTATTTGCAGTGGACCGGTCACCGCCATCCGAGGAGTCGATCATCAGCCGCATACCGCTCATATCATCCGTTCCGGTGGTAGCGAAGCCGGCGCGCGACGTCATCACGTGCCGAGGTGCAGTCAGGCAGTGAAGCGAAAATTGCATGCACCGAGAGTGAAGACCGACACGATCATTTTTGTTGGTAACACGGTTTTATTTTAAATGGCTTGTCCTATTATTACCATGCTTGCATTTTCAGTTGTGATGTCGGGGTGATTTTCTTAGTGTCGGGATGTTGATTGAATGATAAAATTATTGCGCATGCCATGCAACGTACTATTTAATGATTAATTGTCAATTAGATTTATTTTAATTGACTATTTATCTGTTTAAATTATTTTTGCACTGAATTAATTGCTAAAATTAAAACTGGCCATTTTAATTATAAGTCGACGTGGCGGTCCGAGAAGGTAAACCGCGTTGACTGATGGTAGGTGCAAATGAGTGACACAACTTCGTGAGAAACGGGTTGTGTCATTTCGCCGTGTAGTTCGGGGCTTGAACGAGTTTTATAATTTATTTATGACACCAGAGAACGGGACTTTAAATATAATTGGGAAATTAAAATTGAGCATCTAAAAAATGGTCATATTTTCGGAACTGGCGATAATTAAACAGAATAAATAATTAATCATCCCAAAGAATACCTTGCACGGCTGCGTGATAATTTAATTGTGACACCAACATCCCCGACACATTTTGTTGACTTAGAATCCATCATCATTTCCGTTTGCAATTTTCTTTTTATCTTTTGTCTTCTCACCTTTTAGTTTAAAAAAAAAAAGGAAAACTCAAAAATAGGAATTCCCTCAAACCTTGTCCATCTAAACATTGTCCAACGAAATATTTTTTAGTGGACTAGATTCCGTGCTCTCTGTGGTTCGACCCTGCTCGCCACTTTTACAGTAGCCAGTTGGTTATAAAATTCGCAAATTTGCACGCGTTGCGACGCGCGTGCCAATTAACAATAAATTTATGAATTAATTTTTCTTCCCATTATGTACTCAATAGTTCAAATTGATGTTTTTAAGAATAATCATCTTTATTTATCTCTTTAGTCAAAACCCCTATTTCTTCCAAAATAATATTTTCTAAAATAAATTTCAATTTTTTTAAAAGTAATTTAATGATAAATTAAACACATTTTAACCCATGTTTCAGTTTTTAAAAAATTATTCTTAAAAAATGTTTATTTCATTTTCCAAACAATACCCATCTGAATTTTACCAAAAATGTGAAAGGAATATTTTTTTAATGTGTAGGGCATGAACAGAATATCCAGCTATCAGGACCATTGTTTTATTTAAAACTTAATTTATAATCTTTTAGGTTTATTTTAAATTAAAAGGATTTATAAAATATTTTATGAATGGTTTTAAGAAAAAAATTTCAAAAGAACTTATTTTCCTCAAAATTACTTTTTTATGATTTTCTTTAAAAATAAATTTCTATCTAAGATAAAATCCTTTGATATTGATTATTATTTATTGGGTATATCAACCATGTATACCATTCTCATTATTAATTTGGGCAGTTTATTTTTTTAATGAAAATACTTTTATGAAAACCATTTATCTTCCATGGGTTTTAACATGATAAAATACTTGTGAAAACTTCTTTTTTTACATGGGTTATTCTTTGAAGAATTTATAAAATGATTTTGAAACTTTTTTATTTTCTTGGGTTCTGATATGATGAATATTTTATAACACTATGGAACATATATTTATGATTTTCATTATGTGATTGTAGTTACATTATAACTAAATAAGGGTGGTACCTATGTCTCCCTCTAATTCATTGGGTGATGATTAATGTTATATGAGCTCAAAGGATACATTGGAGGTTATTCCATGCCTAAAATAGGGTACATGAGAGGTTATCCCAAGACTAAATGAGGGTACATGGGAGGTTATCCCATGATCAAAGTAGGTACATGGGTGGTGATCCCAATACCAACATGTAATGAATTTATTTTTTGGGAGAAATGAAATAATATTGTCTATTAATATGTATATTAAATATATTTATATATATCTTATTCCATTATTATTCTCTCATGGTTCATGTGATTATATTTCATTATGATTAATTTATTATGAACATCTAATATTTTTTCATGAATCAATATTATGAACCTTGATATGAAGGGTATGATTTTAACATTTAATGTTCATTTTCTAATCCCCCTATGTTATTTTTATGTTTACATATCTCCCTTGTTTACCCTTACTGAGAATCTAAGCCCACACATTCTTATGTTTCCTTTCACCGGTTTATGATGAAATTTTTCAAGTGGGGTATGTTTGTAAAGTCTACTGAAGGGGGATATGTTTATGGGTGATGTTTAATATAATTCACCAAATTTTATGATTGTGAACCTAGTCTCCAAATACACTAAACTATTATGGTCCTCTGTCATGTGTTTTTGTAACATAATTAATATTAATAAAAAAACTGTAATAAATATGTATGAATACCCTGTGTTTCTATAGTTGGTATTAGAGGATTTGTTTAGTTAATATTTGGAAACTATGATTAGAAATATTTAATGAGATCACTAGGGATATGTCTAAGGATATTTATATCGATATTTGTAAGGATAAGTATAAGAACGAGTTAATGTATATGAAAATATCATGGAAGTTTGGTAATTGAAAAATAATGAGGTTAGTAATAAATTAAATCCTTGTTTGGATACTACAAGTGGATGTGTCTTTGAAAAAGACATAGCTAGTGGTAATAAATATGAAAAGAGTGCATTGATCTTGACTTTATCATCACCTAGTTCATTACAATGGGCCTTACTGCACACATATTTTAATACTCCTTTGGGATATTATTCAAAAATTCACAAAATATTCACAACTGTTAAGATGTATTTAAATAGATGATGACTATGTATCACCAAGAATAAACATAAGGTTTCATAGATTTAAAAGAATGTTCCAAGATTTATACATCATATTAGTGATTTTTAATGATTATGTGGTTCACCATTATGATTAGTAATACTTACACTCTGATTTTTATTTTAATTGATGGATGTAACCTAAAGAAATCATGTCAATGATGAATGTGATGGAAAAAGTAACAAATTTCCTCCTGAGAAACTAAATGTTAAGGGATATAGAATGAAAATATCATTTCTATACTCACACAACATTCTAAAATTGTGAATCATGATGGAATTATAAACGAGGAATAGAGGGAAAACATTATATTAAGTGCTTGATGAGTCAATGACTACCTTATTTCAGGGGGTCTTCTATTCCACTAGTCACTAAGCAATGAATAAGTGACACATAGAATATATTTTACATACTCTAGTGTTTCAATCATGAGAAATTCATTTTCGGTGTCTACTATATGTATGGTGAAGTAGATCAATGGTTGAATCTTATCAAGAATATGAGGCAACATGATCAAATTGACTCCATGTATTGGGATTAGTTCAAGAACTGATTTTTTAAAATTAATTTCCTCATATTCTTTTTATAAATATAAATAAGCTGTTCTGTGAGATAATGAAAAAGGATGTTGATTATACTGGTACCTTTGAGGAAACTTTTAGAGGAATTATGATGTATTCTTCTGGTATTTTCATCCAACCTGAAAGTAAGGTTGATTGATTATTTAGTGTCTTAAAACCATGTCATTATGTATAATAGACTTCCGCATATATGAGGATATTTTTTTATATTATATGAAGGTGTAAATGGATATTTGAGTTACATATCAATATCATGGTTTCGATAATAAGAGAAAAATGGAATACAAAGGAAAATCTAAAAACCATGGAGAAAAGAATATGAGATTTCCATTTTTCATAAAATGTGGGAAGAAATGTGGATGAAATTATATTAAGAGAAATAGTAAAGGATCTAAGTGTAAAATGGAATGTCATCGAGAAATTATATTCCAATTTTATGGGAAAAAGTTAGCTAATAATGAAAATATGGAGAATATTGTATAAAATGATTTACCCACACTCTATTATTTCAAATGCAAGGTGTATGTGAATTATTATAAATCATGTACAAATTAAAGGGATAATAAAGATGATAAGACACAACATACTTTGAAAACAAATGTAAAAGGAAAATATTATGCAATAAAAATAGTTTAATACAATCATGATAATTAAGACACACTTATACTCTACTTCCTAGTAGGTAATTTCATGTTTCATTATTTATGAATGAGACTTGTGAAATATTAATGTTCATACCTTGGTGAAATTGTATATAATTTTGAGCATTTATTATCTCTCTCTATATAGATTATGAAATTAATAAATCACATTTTATATTCTATCAGTATAAGATAGAACCCAAGATTCCAATGGAAATGTTCTTGTATAAGAAAAGATCCTATTAAAGGAATATAGGGTGAAATATTTTATAAAATCATATATGTATCTAGTAAATATTAACTATATTTTTTTATACCATCCCGGGTTTATGAGTTTAAGTATGATCACATGTTCAAAGTCATTGAAAACAATTTTAATGATTCATTTGGTTGGAGTTTAAAAAGATTGAGGATATTTTAAGAGATATTTATTTCAACAAAACACATTGGTTTTTTGCATGTTTTTGTGGAAATTTATTTTATTAGGAATACCTTTACACCTTTAGGACATATGATTAAAATTACTAGTAACCTTTAGGCTTTATCATATATTTGATGTTGAAGTAATTAAGGGTTTTAGTTGACCACCTTAAGAAGTTCACACTAATTGTTGCTATCAGGGAATGTTTTTTTTGGTTCATATTTTAAGAATATACATAAAGGGAAGTGGTATGGTTTCATGGGGGGTACCAAATTTGATTATATATTATCTGAATATAAAGGATACCTCATTGTTTTGGTGAATTCTTCTACAATATCCTAATAACGAGTTGAGTGTCAGCACTATGTTTCATCCTCTTATAGATGGTTAGTTTGAGAGAAAAATTCAATACCTAGAGAATATTCTAACAACTTTTTATATGTATTTCAAAGGTGGTTGGATCAAAACCTTCCTCATGATTATTTTTCATGTAATAATATCTTTCACTCAAGCATTCAGATGGCTCTTTATCAAGACCATTATAGAAAGAAGTGTAGAAACCCAACATACTGGAATGATGTTTCAGAAATAAATCTATTGGAACCTGAGTAGGATGATGAGATATTAAAGAAAGTTAGAGCATTTAAAAACACATAAAGAAATCACAAATATGATATAAATGTTACTCCAAAAATAATTGACTCGATCTAGAATCTTATTTTGGTGACTGAGTATTTATATGAATTTATCTATAGAATAAATAAGGTAAATATAATAACTAGGTATATCCAACCATTTGAAATACTTGATAATATTAAGATAATATCTAATCATTTGTAACTTCCAACGAAACTCTCTCAGGTTCACTATGTGTTCCACATACCTCTCATGAGAAAGTACATACTTGATCTTTCTCATGTATAAATCTTACAGGTTGTACCACAAGAGAATGGTATTTCTTATAAAGAATAATAGGTTGATATTCTGGATCATACAAATAAAATTCTATAAAAAATAGACTTTTTTTGTGAAACCACCATCTTAATAATGCTACATAAGAACCCAAGCATGTCAAGAGGCAGAAGTATCCTTAGTTGTTTGTAAAAAAGTAATGAATTTAGAGGGATAAATTCAGGTTAAGGGGGGGTAGAATTTAATACCCTGATATTTTTTAATTATTATTTTTTCAAATAAATTTAATCTTTTCAATATTTTTCATTATACTCAACACTAAGTTTAGATTAAATTACACACAACACTATGTTTAAACGAAATGTGACTTACTGTTATAAAATTATTAATTAATATGATTGATATCACCTAGCTATTGGAATTTATTTTAGGAAAAGGATTAATTAAATTATAAAACTATATGGTTTACACATGTATATAAAATAAATTCTTTGTTGAAAATTAATTATAAATTAAAATAAAAGAAATTTTAAAATAAAGGGAATCTTTTTCTAAAATGCTATTTTCATGAACACAAATGTATTTTACCTAATTAAATTAAACAAATCACATTTTTTGAATGATATTAATTAAATTTATAATTTATACATTCAATCAAAATTTTAACATTAATCTTATGCATTTTCTATATAAGAGATAAAAATAACACCAATTCTATGCTCAAAAATTGCATTTTTCAAAGAAGCGGCACTGTATCCTTTTCTGAAAATAGTATTCAAATTAATTATTGAAACTATTATAAAATTAATTTTATAAAATAAAAATAATTTTATAAATCATCAGGTCAAAATTATCTTAGGGTGAATTTTTGGGTTTTTCTAAAAACAATAATCTTTCAATTAATAGTGACTAATACTGGTTTTAATTAATATTTGTCATTTCATTTGAAGATTTTAAAAAAATTATTGTAAGAGAGTTTAAATAAAAAATAAGTTCAAATATATATATATTAAAATAACTTTTTTCATTATAATAACTTTCATATTGAATTTTGAAATATATTTTTTAAAATATTTTGATCATTTTCTCTTTGAAAACCAGCTTCCTCGATGTGTTTATGAGATTAAGTTTTAATTAAAATTTTCCAATCATGTTAATAAAATATGAAAAATTTTATTAAATATTAGTAATTGTAATAGAAATTACCTTATTATAATTATGTCATAAAATCACATGAAAACACAACATAATGAACTACTAACTGATAAGTGACCTCTAAACATAAGTTTGTCACTTATGTATTGGGAATTTTGAGAATCTGACATACACGGTTATGTTCAAGACGATTTTTGGAGTCTAATAAAACAAAATTATTTTTTTGGTGAATAGTAACCTACCCGTATGAATAGTAACATACCCTTATGAATAGTAATATGACCCTTATAAATATTAAATCATCCAACAAAAGAGTAACCTTACCCATGAATAATTAAATAAAATTTAGACATCTTAGAAAGTGACAATTTGACCTTAGTAAACATTTTGGTATTTTGTAAGTCATAAATAAATAATTATAATTAATTAATTAATTTAAAAGAAATATTATTTTCTTAAAATGTGTTCATTAATTATCAAATAAATGTCTTATAGTTTTTATATAATTTTATAAGACCCTACATAATTTTTGAAAGCACTATAAAATCAGTTTTAATTTTTAAAACTATTTTTAAGTAAATTATGATTTTAATTAAATATTAAATCAATAATAGTTAGAAAATTATTTTTGAAAAATGGACTTCATATTTGGATTATACACGTAGAAAAATGTTAGGGGTAATTTTTTGGGATTTTTCTGAGATACTTGAATTTTTGATGAATAGTGAAATACCATAATTTACAAAATAAGCTAAATAAGCTAATTATAGAGTCATGTGTGATGTTCTACTGATGTAAGCCCACTTGGTTTGGGATCACATGATAAAATTACTTTTCTTGTTCATTTAATACTCACTATTCTTTTTCTTATGGGACATTAATAAACTAATGAATTTTATATTAAGGAAACCCCTCTCCCCTCCATTATAAAAACCACCCTTCCCACCCTCATTTCCTCACACCTCTCAAGCTCTAAGCCTTCTATAAACTCTTCCCAAACATCCTAACTAGCCCCTATCCCAAGTTCAAGAGCTACTGGTCTCATCAAAAGTCCAATCCTAGCTTCCTTAAGGTGGATCTGAAGAGGAAGATTTAAGAGGTAATTTATCTCCCTCTTCTCATTTAATTTCCTTTCAAGTTCAATTTCATTTATTGATCTATCCCCATCTATATTCATCAAAATGGTATTGTAACTCCATTATTATACATAAACTGTAATGTTATGATGCAAATGGGATATTATATCATCCAACCCCCTTTCCCTCTTCCTTTTATTTTATTAAGGAGAACGTTGTTCGTGAGGTGTTAATTTATCACCTTTAAGAACGACAAGTTTTCTTCTTCCATTCTTACCTTCATAACTGTTCATGAAACCATTTTTATGGTTGAACCAGAACATCTTATATGTATTATCTTCTATTTAAATTTCTGTAACTAACTTATGACCATATTGCTAGTGATAAAATAAAACAAGTTCATTATGATCGAAAAATAGCTCAAATTAACCCAAATAATCATCATTTAATTATTATCTAATGATAAATCAACATGGATATAATATAATTCATTATAAGATCAGTAAAACTCCTATAATATTATTAATAACATGAAATATCAGTTCTAGATGTTTTCCCATGTTTTACCCGAACTTTAATTTAAGAACACAAGTGAACCACTCAAGAAAACCATAAAAACAAACATTCCCAAACAATGTTTTTTTGAAACTCTATAACTCATACAAAGGCACATAAAATCACTTAATAAAACCATAATGAACCATATTAATGTAAAAAAGGTTCTGTATTTCTAATTAATGAATATAATGTCATTATATAGGACATTAAAGAGAAGGAAGCATTCAGATACAAGGTAAGGGGAAATTCTCGAACCCAACTTTCATCCTTAGGGTTCTCCCTCTTTCACTCCATTTTTTTGATATGGTTACTCCATAAAGATCATTAGTTCATAATTGTATTTACTTTTATAGTATATACATGTTTTTCAATGGTTTTTATGTCAATCAAAATGTTTTTCAAAATAAATATTCTTTTAAGAACACACCTTTTACTTCTCTCTCAAAGTGGATGGTTCTTGAAACATGTATGTTATTCCATATTTCTTTTGGGAACCTAGAGTTTATGAATGTGTTCTTATTATATGTAACCCATTACTTTCCATGGTTTATTTATGTTCACTTTTGATATATGTTCCATGTGGAAATCATGATAATGATAATGTTATGATATGATGGGTGCACCCAGAATTATATAGCGCAATTTGAATGTTTGAATGCGACGGGTGCGCCCAGAATTATACAACGCTCCAATGAATTAGGTAAAGTGATGAATCTCATGAGTAAATGTGAAATGATGTGTGAACAATATTCTATCTAGTTTCCCATGTATGTGCGGTAGTTAACCACTAAGACATGATGTTTTATTTTTATGCATTGCCACATTTCAAGTCTTTTATTTATGCTCCTATCATGTTCATGATATTTTGCCTATGTCATGATTATGCTCACCCCATGCTATATTATTCTTATCTATCCTCTTACTAGGCTTTTATCTCACCCCTTTTGATGGATATTTCTAGGTGGATACATGTACTAATGAGAGGAAAAGTGACAATGAGAAGCTAGAGAAGAAGAAATTAAATAAATGTTTATGCTTGATGTTGTAATTGTTATGTACGATCCTAGTTTTCCCAAGACACTAAACCTTTGGATCCTCTATGTGTAATAATATTATGTTCTTTATCTTTAAAATGATGTAATAATAATGTAAGAAAAGCCAGGTTCTCTATAGTTGGTATCAGAGGAAAGGTTTATTTAATTTGGGAATTAGGATTAGTGAACCATATAGAAAACCTCTAGCATGAGACTAAGTACAATTATGCACACAAGTGTATATACATAGGGATCCCATATGTTATTCTTTTATTATAAATTGTGCAAATAAATAAGTTATTTATTCATGAATTTTGGACTTATTTTTTGCTCTAACCCTTTCTATTTTATAAAATGGTGGGAACCAGAAGAAATCGGACCAAAAACTCTTGCGAGGGCTAATGCAATGATTTCCCAAATAACATCCCCAATGATTTGGGAGGTGGAGTTAAAAACTTCATGGAGATTATTACCCAATTATCTCAGGTTATGAACAATAACCATAATAATGGGGAACTTCCTCCTTCACCAAAGAGGGAGAAACTGGCTATTGAATGTTTTATGCGGCAATAACCACCGACGTTTAATGAATCTTCTGATCCACTAGCTGCAGAATAGTGGGTCAACTCTATAGAGAAAATATTTTCTGTCCTTCACTGTTCCGAGATGAATAAGGTAAACTTAGCCATTTATCATCTAGATGTAGTAGTCGACCAATGGTGGGATTTGATTAAGAACACGAAGCCAAGGGAGAAAATTAAAGAGATAGAATGGGAAGACTTTAAGATAATGTTTCTTAACAAATATTTACCAAGAACTCTTCACACAAATATGGAGAGAGAATTCATAGAGATCAAGAAACAAGAAGGATAATCTGTCACAAACTACGAAGTGAATTTCACAAGTCTTGTATGGTACGATTTGGGTTTTTTATCAATAATGATAGAAAAATTTATAGATTCTTTAGTGGATTAAAACCACACCTTCGAATGGACCTTGAAATTCAAGACATTGGGAGTTATGATGAAGTTGTTCAGTGTGCTCTCAAAGTGGAGATGGAGTTTGGAGAATGGTCCCACGACTATGGTGATAAGAAACGAAATAAGGAGTTTCAAGATGGTGGATCTAATGATAAAGGTGGGAAGAAAAATAAATGACCCACATGCAAAAAATGTGGAAAGTTGCACCATGGGAACTGCCTCAAAGGGATGGGGAAATGCTTTAAGTGTGGGAAAGAAGGACATCATGCTCAAGAGTGTCGAAAAGACACTAAAAGAAAGGAGAATGTAGCTGATGAAAGGAGAGAACCACTCATGGTTTAATGTTACAACTGTAGGGAGCTAGGGCACTATACAAAACAGTGCACTAAACCTCGAGTTCTCGATGGTAATCGGCATCAACAGCCACCGAAGCTAAAGGAACAAGGGAAGGATTATTCCATCATTACTGCAAAAGTGGAGCAAGATAATTAAGTCATACATGGTACACTTCCAATTCACTCAAGAATGGAAAAAGTCTTATTTGATTATGGTTCTACGTATTCCTTTATATCTTTAAAGTTTTCTAGAACTATAGAATCAAAGCCCCAAAACCTTTAAGTAGAGATATCTATAAAAACACCAAGTGGTGCAATAATTGCAACCCAAGTGTTTGACTCTTCTCCTATTAGTGTTTGTGGGAATATTGTTCCGGAAAATCTTGTAATACTTCCCTTGGTAGAATTTGATGCTATAATGGGAATAGATTGGCTCTCGTTATATATAGAACATATCAACTATCGAGAAAAGAAAACATCTTTTCATATTCCGAACCATCCCATGCTCCTCTACAAATGCAAGGAAGATCATGAATCTCCTTTGAAAAATCCTTAAATGGTTTGGGTGTTGATTACCTAAGAAGAAGCATACCTCTCCCAAATGGTTGAGTCGAAGGAAAGTGCCAACCTTGAGAAAATTCCCATCGTGGGGGAATACGACGATGTATTTCCCGAAGAGTTACCAAAAATTACCCAGGATCGTGAGGTAGAGGTCTCAATTGAACTCATACCCAGAGGTACTCCTATCTCGAAGTGTACCTATAGGATGGCTTCTATCGAACTAGAGGAGTTAAAGAAAAAGCTGCAAGAGCATATGGAAAAAAGGGTTCATACGCCCTAGTGCATCACCTTAGGGTGCGCTAGTGCTCTTTGTGAAGAAGAAGTATGTAACAATGCAGCTGTGTATCAATTATCAGGAACTCAACAAGATGACCATAAATAAAAAGTATCCTCTCCCTAGGATTGATGACTTGTTCGATCAGTTAAGAGTAACTCAATACTTCTCAAAGGTGGATCATTGTTCTGGATATCATTAGGTAAAGGTGAATAAGGAAGATATTCAAAAGACTTCCTTTCATACAAGGTATGGGCACTATGAGTTTTTTGTGATGCCCTTCAGACATACTAATTCCCCTGTAGTATTCATGGATTTGATGAATAAAGTCTTTAGACATTACCTTGACAAATTTGTGGTAGTGTTTATTGATGATATTCTCATATACTCCAAGAGCAAGTAGGAACATGAAGAACATCTATGACTTGTTTTGGAGACATTAATAAAGGAGAATTTGTATGCCAAGTTTAGAAAGTGTGACTTTTGGATGAAGAAAGTCACATTATTGGGACATGTGATCACAAGTGAGGGAATTTCTGTGGATCCTTCAAAGACAAAGGCAGTTGAGGAATGGCCCCGACCCTCTAGTCTCACAAAAATCCATAGTTTTCATGGATTAGCTGGGTACTACCGATGTTTTGTGAGAAACTTCTCACAATTTTCAAGACCTCTAACTAAGTTTACAAGGAAAGGGGTGAAGTATGTCTGGATAGAAGAATGTGAGGGAAGCTTCAAGGATCTAAAGAGAAGGCTGATCACTGCACCTGTACTCACACTACCGAAAGTGGAGAAAATTTTGTGATATACAGTGATGCTGCAAAGAAATGATTGGGTTATGTACTCATGAAAAATGATAATGTGATAGCCTATGCCTCACGATAGTTGAAGATCCATGAGCAGAAATACTCGACGCATGATCTAGAGTTGGTAGCTGTGATTTTTGCCTTGAAAATCTGGCGGCACTACCATAATAGTGAGAAGTGTGACATATACACTTACCACAAGAGCCTAAAGTATATATTCACACAAAAGGAGATCAACATGCATCAAAGGAGATGGTTAAAGCTAATTAAATATTACAGTTTCTATATTCATTATCATCTGGGAAAGGCGAACAAGGTAGCTGATGCACTATGAAGAAAAGAACTTGCTACTATATCCATGCTACGGATTGAGAAAGACCCTATCTTATTGGATATGAAAAGAATGGATTTGGAAATAATAAGGGATGGGGATACATCCTACCTTTCACAAATGATTGCACAAACATCCATCCAAGAGAAGATTAAAGAAGCACAAAGGGATGATGTGGAGATACAAAAGAGGGTGGATGCAGTAAAGGAAGGGAAGATGCAGGAGTTCCATATCGACAATGATGGTGTGATTCGGTTTGGAATGCGACTTTGTGTGCCTTCATCACCTGGGTAAAGAAGGAGATATTGGAAAATTCTCATAGCTCAACATTCTCTATCCCTCATGGGAGTACCAAGATGTACCGTGATCTCCGAGAACACTTCTAGTGGGATAACATAAAGAAGGAGATTGTAGAATATATATCAAGGTGATTGGTATGTCAGCAAGTTAAAGATGAGCGAAAAAATTCCGAAGGTATGATACAGCCATTGCCCATACCCATGTGGAAATGGGAAAATGTTACTATGGGATTTTTCACGAGTCTCCCAAAGACATCAAAGGGAAATAATGCGATATGGGTTGTGGTTGACCGACTCACCAAGACTGCCCATTTTATTGCTATTCAGGAAGATCTCTTGCTTGAACAACTTTCAAAGATATATGTGAAGGAAGTGGGGAGACTGAATGGAGTTCTACTCTCGATTGTCTCTGACCATGATCCAAGGTTTACATTTAAATTCTGGAAAAGTATTCAATATGCTTTGAGTACTAAATTAAATTTCAGCATGGCCTATCACCCCCAAACTGATGGCCAGTCTGAAAGGACTATTCAGATGCTTGAAGATATTCTAAGAGCCTAATATCTATAATTCAAAGGTGGATGGGATCAGCATCTCCCATTGGTTGAGTTCTCATACAATAATAGCTTCCACTCGAGTATTCAGATGGCTCTATATGAAGCTCTGTATGGAAAGTGATGTAGACCTCCAACCTGTTGGCATGAAGTTGGAGAAAGAAAGCTACTTGGACCTGATCTTGTGCAAGAGCTGACAGAAAAGGTTCAAGTCATCCAGAAACACATCAAAGCTGCTCAGAGTCGAAAAAAGACCTATGCTGAAAACCTTCGAAGGGACTTGGAGTTCGATGTTGGAGATAAATTCTTCCTATGAATTTATCCAAAGAATAGAGTCATGCGATTTGGGAAGAAAGGAAAGCTAAGCCCAAGGTACATTGGCCCCTTTGAGATCCTTGACCACATAGGATCCGTGGCCTATCGACTTCCACTTACACTGAATATGGCTCAAGTTCATGATGTGTTTCACGTATCACTCCTGAGGAAGTACATACCAGACCCGTCACATGTACTAAACTTAGATGTGGTACAACATGAAGATGATCTCTCTTATGGGGAACAACTAGTAGAGATTATGTATCGGAGAGATAAGGTACTACGGAACAAGAAAACGCACATTGTCAAAGTGTTGTGGAGGAACCATAATGTAACACCCGAGACTTTTATGTTATATAAATCATCAAAGGAATCTTTTTCTACACAACACTTGCTTGGCTTGCTTTACACGCAATCGCGACCTTCCTCGATAGCTTGCGTCGTACGCAATACCGAGTTTCACTAAACAACAATATCCTATTAAAACTAGCCGTTATGAATAGTAATAACCACTTTTTAAAATTTTATAAATTTTATTTTTCAAAATGGACTTCATTTTTGGACTCAGAATATCGAAATTAGCCTAGGGTGAAATTTTGGTATTTTTCTGAAAACTTTCAATTTTTGATGAATAGTGAAACCACTAAGTGGTAGGTTAAAAACTGAATTTTGCATAAAACTTAATTTTACCGCTTATGTGAATGGAATTTCAAAAAACCGACAGACACGGTTGATATTAGTAAGTAAAATGTGGTTCAATGAGATAAAAATAATTTTTTGGTGAATAGTAACTTTTTACGACTTTTACCGCGGTTAATAGTAAATAGGGTAACTAAGGGTAAATATGATATTAATATTACCCTAACACATGTCCTAATTCTATTGGATAAGTGTAATTCGACCAAAAACAACCTTATGAATAAAATATGACCATTTAGGCCCACTTGGATTAGATTAGGACATTTATTATTAATTTATTTAAAGAAGGGTTAAAATGGTTAAAAATAAAAGTTTAATAAGTAAATCATTTTTAATATGGGGTTATACATAAGATAAATTCGACTATAAATATTCATTAGAAAGCTAAAAAGATTTCCTACATAATGGCATTTTATTTTTAATTTTTAGACATCAAATAATGTAATTTATTTATGACACAAAGATGATACAGTAATTATCTTATTAATGAAATATTGACATAATTGATAATATAAATACCAAAGTAAATGTAATTTAAGACTTTTTATGAATTCCACTAATTTTCTAGGTTACTATGATATATTAGTGTTGATTTAATCAACTTGGTTCGAACATAGAATTCTGTTATGACTTTCACAAAAATCATATATCAAATAGTGTCAAAATTGACACAAAATAGTTTTTAAATCAAATATTATATTATTAATTGTTATTTTATTCCTAAAAATCTAAGGTTCGGCCAAATGACTTAGATAAGGATATATATATTAATAATAAACAATTTGGGGTTCGTTTGGCATGTTATAGTAAGTGTATTAACCATATAGTGAAAGAAAACAAAAAGAAACGGTAAAAGTTAAATTAATTAACTTAGAGTTAAATCTAATTGATAAGGTTAAAATAATACCCTAAACTTGTTTAAATCCTATTGGTTGATAGGATTTCGACCCATCACCACTTTATCTTCGAAATAAGACCCTTTGGAACCATTATAAACCGATTTTAACTTTAATATAAAATAATATTTTGAGGTATTCCTAAGGTGCCCCTCTCCTCCCTTATAAAAGGACACCTCCTCCCCTTCCTCCTCACACCAATTTGAGAACTCAAGCTCGGCCAACCCCTGACAATTTCTCCTCTCCACTTCCCTATAAACATCCTAGAGGTTCTGGTCTTCCTCAAAGACCAATTTTAGTGCCCTAAGAGGAGGTCTCAAAGAGGCACTTCAAAGAAGAGGTAATTACCGTTACCAATTCTTTCATCTTTATTTCTTCTTCCACTTCTTCTTCTTAGGTTGTTTCATTATGAAGTAATAACATCAGTATCACTCATATACTGATATGTTATTATAAGTATGAAACAACCCTATTTCACCATCTATCCATCCTACGGAAAAAGAAATCACCGCGCGTGCGTACGTACGGAATACCGTCTCCACGCCGTGGTGTAATCTATTTTCCACCACCACCTTACATGGATGGGTATAATGGTGTAAAGAATAACTATACATAGTTATTACAACATCATATTGATTCTGATATATTGTATAATCCACTCCAATTCAATTCAATATTTATAGAAATGATATCATCGCTCGTGCGTACGTACGGAATACCGTCTCCACGACGCGATGAGATTCATTCTCCATGTTAACCATTTAAGAATGATTATAATGTATATATAAGAAATAATAATGAAATATATGACATTATAAAGCTACTGGATTTATGTATATATATATATATATGTATGTCATCTACTTACTTCCATTTCAAGACAATAAGGAAAGTAAAACAGCGTTCATGCGTACGTACGGACTACCGTCTCCATGAACGGTGTTTTTCATCTATCTATTATATATATATATATACTGAATATATATGATATATAAATCATATTTTATATTCTGGAAGTAAGTAAATCATGATATAAGTAATAGTGATGTCAAGAACAACAAGTCAAAACACCTAAGATAAATGAAACGATTTTACCCAAAACGCTTCTTTAACATGGAATTTACAAAAGAACGGGTAATATAATGTCATGAGTGAACCATATATGATATCATAACAATGAATATGATTCTGTAATAAGTCAATAACATGATTTAAATCATTATACAGGAGGTCGGACACTTACAAAGCAAGTCGGACCTAAGGTAAGGGAAATATCACAATCTCATTTTTATCCGAGATTGTTTATTCGTAAGTATTCACCGGGGTGTATTTTATCATCCACATACATGTTTCATCAATATGTAATATTATTTCCATCCACCTACAATTGTTTAAATCCATTCTTTACCCTTCGGTGTGTTTTTAGTAATATGTATGAAAGGAATCTTTTGTCGTACGAGGTACTTTTTGACTTTTCCGACAAAAGTACGAAGAATGTTTTTTTTAACTTATACGGCATGAATGGATTTTTAAAACATTATTTACAAGAAGCTTCCTTTACAAGTTTCAAGTTTATTTGTAATCAACTTCTTTTATTTTAAAGTCGTATGACATGTTATGAAAGGAAAAATGTTTTTTGAAGAAGAAAGGATATTTTCCTCAAGAGTGGAGTTCAAGTGTTTTATCAAAATTATTTTCCATCTAAGATAATAAAGGGTTCTGTTTTTATCCCTATTATTACATTGATTTGATCATGTTGTGATGGAATTATTTTTATGAATTCCTTTATCTTATATGAATTGATTTATGATGTCATGATGTTTCAAGAATCTCATTTTTGTTACATGTGTTATGCGATGATGTATGTTTTATGATTATGTGGCACACATAATAAAGGATTCATTATAAGATGGGTGGGACCTATATCTCCCTCCAATGCATTGGGTAAAGATTTTATATCCCATGAGATAGACATGGCTGGAACGGAAGGTTATTTCGGTTCAGTGATACAGGACTGAAACGAGGAGTGAACTCGGTTCAGAAAGGGACTTTGTCCACTAAGATAGTCTTGGCAATGAGTCATGACTAACATGAAATGATTTTCCATGATTATGTGTGAATGCCACAAAGTTTCAAGTTTTATGTTATGATTATGGGGATCTCATTTTCAATTCTATGATTTATTCCATGTTAAGATATTATGATCTCTTTTGCAGGTTTTGATTTTCAAAAAGATATGATATGATTTTTATTTCCTTTATTTGCCCTTGCTGAGCATTTGAGCTCACCCTTTTATGTTTTCTTTTCCCCAGGTCAGGAAGATGGATATTAAGTAGAATATGCTAAAAGGGACCCTAGATATGATGAAATAAATGGGAGACACTGTAGAAGATTTATGAACCAGTTGTTTATGTTTCCCAGTTTCTAAAGACACTATACCTATACAGTCCTTTGTGGTTTTATCATATGTTGTAAAAAGTGTGCTTCAATTTTTGAAGTATTAAAAATGTATGTAAAGTATGGGTCGTTATAGTTGGTATCAGAGGAAAGGTATAGTCAACCTTTGGAAACTAGGATGTGAAAGCCTTAGTAAGAACCCTAAGGATATGTCTAAGCATAGAACACAATCTTAGTGTTTAAGAAATGTCCTTGAATAACCTAGGATAAGACCTTAAGTATGAAAATTTTATTCTTTAATTATGTGGTTTCCTATTATAATTAGTGTTGCTCACACTATTCTTCTTGGTTTTAGTCAATGGCTGGAACCCGAAGGAACCGTGTTAATGCGGAATGCGATGGGCAATGTAATGATTGTCCCCCTGAGCAACCAAACGATATGGGAGCTGGAATGCAAAATCTTGTAGCCATGCTCACACAACTTTCTCAAGCTATGAATCATGCAGGATTTCCAAACGAGCAAAGGAGGGAGCAACATTCTGTTGAATCCTTCATGAGGCAGCGTCCACCTTCTTTCAGCGGGTCTACTGATCCATTAGTTGCTGAACAATGGATTAGTACTACTGAAAAGATATTTTCAGTTCTTCAATGTTCTGAGCATGATAAAGTCATCCTAGCAGTGTATCGTTTGGAAGGAGATGCTGATCAATGGTGGAATCTTGTTAAGAATACGAGGCAAAGGGATGAAATTGAGTCTATGGAATGGGACGAGTTCAAGAACTTATTTTTCAATAAGTACTTCCCTCGTATTCTCCGAACAAAGATGGAGAAAGAGTTTCTTGAACTGAAGCAAAGGGATGATGAATCTGTTGGTACCTATGAAGCAAATTTTACAAGACTGACAAGGTACGCTTCTGGTATTATTATCCAACCTGAGAGTAAGATCGATCGATTCTTTAGAGGCTTAAAACCAAGTCTTCGAAGGGCGTTATCCATAAGGGACTTCAATAGCTACGAGGAAATTGTTCGATGTGCTCTCAAAGTCGAGATGGAGATTGGAGTAACCCATCAGTCACATGGGTTTGATAAGAAGAGGAAGATGGAATTCAAAGAAAAATCTAAAGAGCACACGGAAAAGAAGATGAGATTTTCCTTATGCTCAAAGTGTGGAAAGAAACATGGAGGGAGTTGTCTTAAAGGGACAAGTAAATGTTTTAAATGTGGAAAAGAAGGTCATCGGGCATTTGAATGCCGTGATAATGGGAAGAAGATGTCTAATGACGCAAACAAAGTAATGGATACACAGAATGAACCTACTACACTTCAATGTTTCAAGTGCAAGGAGATGGGGCATTATGCCAATCAATGCCCAAATCCAAGGGTTGATGATGATGGTCGACGTCAACAAAATCTTAAGGCTAAAGACAAAGGAAAGTCACATGCAATTTCTATCAGCGATGTGGAGTACGATAACGATGTGGTGAAAGGTACACTTACCATCCACTCTAAAGTAGCAAATGTTTTATTTGATTCTGGATCCACCCACTCTTTTATTTCTGAAGACTTTTCTAAGGGTATCACCGTATTACCTCAACAATTAGATGTTGAGTTAGCTGTGACAACACCTAATGGCACATCAATCGCATCAAAAGTCTATAATTCTTCTCCGATCGAAGTTTGTGGGAAAGTGCTTCCTGCAAATCTTGTGATCCTTCCTTTAGTGGAATTTGATGTGATTCTTGGCATGGATTGGCTTTCTCTACATGGAGCTCATATCGATTGCCAAAGAAGGGAAGTCACATTTCATATTCCAGATCAATCTATGATCGTCTATCAATGCAAGGATGAACATAACCTTCCAGTGGAAATTTCTTCCATCTTATGGGTATTGATTCCACTAAATGAAGGTTATTTATCTCAAATGGTTGGTGAGAAACTCACGATTAAGAATATGCCCATTGTACGAGAGTTTGATGATGTCTTTCCGGAGGAATTGCCGGGTCTTCCACCAAATCGTGAAGTTGAGTTTTCAATAGAACTCGTACCGGGTGCTTTGCCTATTTCAAAGACACCTTATAGAATGGCCCCAATTGAGTTGTAGGAATTGAAGAAGCAACTCCAAGAGAATCTTGATAAGGGATTCATACGCCCTAGTGCGTCACCTTGGGGAGCACCTGTTCTATTTGTTAAGAAGAAAGATGGATCAATGAGACTTTGCATTGATTATCGAGAACTTAACAAGATCACTATCAAGAACAAATATCCTCTCCCACGCATTGATGACTTATTTGACCAACTACGCGGAGCTCAATACTTTTCCAAGATTGACCTTCGTTCAGGGTATCATCAATTAAGGGTCAAAAGGGAGGATATACCAAAGACGGCTTTCCGTACAAGGTATGGACACTATGAATTTATAGTAATGCCATTTGGTCTTACTAATGCCCCTGCTATCTTCATGGATCTAATGAATAGAGTCTTTGGAGACTATCTTGATCAATTTGTGGTAGTCTTTATAGACGATATTCTTGTCTATTCAAAGAGCAAGGAAGAGCATGAAGATCACTTGAGAATTATATTGAAGACCCTGAGAAAGGAGAAGCTTTATGCCAAATTTACCAAGTGTGAATTTTGGCATCAAAAAGTTGCATTTTTGGGTCATATAATCTCAAAAGAGGGGATATCTGTGGATCCAGCAAAAACAGAGGTTATCGAAAGATGGTCAAGACCAACAACAGTAACTGAGATCCGAAGTTTTCTTGGTTTGGCTGGATATTATCGACGTTTTGTAAAAGATTTTTCACGATTATCTAATCCACTCACCAAGTTGACTCGGAAAGGAGTTAAGTTTGTCTGGACAAAGGAATGTGAAGAGAATTTCAAGGAGTTGAAAAGAAGGTTATCCAGTGCACCTGTGCTCACACTGCCTTGTAGTGGAGAAAGGTTTGTGATCTACAGTGATGCATCCAAGAAGGGATTGGGGTGTGTTCTTATGCAAAATGATATGGTGATAGCTTATGCCTCACGACAGTTGAAAATCCATGAGCAAAATTACCCAACACATGATTTGGAGTTGGCTGCGGTAATCTTTGCATTAAAGATTTGGAGGCATTACCTTTATGGTGAAAGGTGTGATATTTATACTGATCATAAAAGTCTAAAGTATATTTTCACACAAAAGGAGTTGAATATGCGTCAAAGAAGATGGTTGGAGCTGATTAAGGATTATGACTGCTCAATCCATTACCACCCTGGGAAAGCAAACAAGGTGGAAGATGCATTAAGTCGACAAGACCATGCTAGTTTATCCATGATGAGGATCATAAAGGATCCAATATTTATGGATTTACAAAGGATGGATCTTGTAATTATAATGGAAGGGGAAAAATCTTATCTTTCTCAAATGAATGTTCAACCATCTATACATGTGAAGATTAAAGAGGCACATAAAGAAGATGTCGAGTTACAAAAGAAGGTGAGAAATGTTCCTGAATTCAACCTTGATTGTGATGGGATAATAAAGTTCAAGAATCGGGTTTGTGTTCCTCCCATCCCCGAATTAAAGAAGGAGCTGCTGGATGAGGCTCATAGTTCTTCATTCTCTATTCATCCTGGAAGCACGAAGATGTATAGGGACCTGAAAGAGTACTTCTGGTGGGATGGCATGAAAAGAGATGTTGCTGAATATGTCTCTCGATGCTTGGTTTGTCAACAAGTTAAAGCTGAGAGACAGAAGTCTAAGGGGATGTTACAACCATTACCCATACCCGAATGGAAATGGGAAAACATCACTATGGACTTTGTCACAGGACTTCCTAAAACATCCAAAGGCAATAATGCTATTTGGGTCATAGTTGATCGTCTTACAAAGTCTGCACACTTCATTGCTATTAGAGAGGATTTCTCTCTAGATCAGCTTGCCAGGATATATGTAAAGGAAGTGGTAAGATTGCATGGAGTACCACTTTCTATTATATCTGATCGGGATCCGAGATTTACCTCGAAGTTCTGGCGAAGTCTTCAGCATACTCTGGATACAGAGTTGAGTTTCAGCACTGCTTATCATCCCCAGACAGACGGTCAGTCTGAGAGAACAATTCAAACCCTAGAAGATATGTTGAGAGCTTGCTCTATGGATTTCAAAGGAGGTTGGGATCAACACCTACCTTTGGTAGAATTTTCTTATAATAATAGCTTTCACTCCAGTATTCAGATGGCTCCTTATGAAGCTCTCTATGGAAAGAAATGCAGGACTCCAACTTGCTGGGATGAAGTTGGGGAAAGAAAGCTATTAGGACCTGATCTCGTTGATGAAATGGCAGAAAAGGTCAGATCTATTCAACAACACATAAGAGCAGCTCAGAGTCGACAGAAAAGTTATGCCGACAACCGAAGAAAAGACCTAGAGTTTGAATTGGGTGATAAAGTGTTCTTACGAATATCTCCCTGGAAGAGGGTTATGAGATTTGGAAAGAAGGGGAAGTTGAGCCCTAGATATATCGGTCCTTTTGAAATACTGGATCGTGTTGGGAAGGTAGCTTACCGATTGGCGCTTCCACCGAATCTCTCTCAAGTTCACGATGTGTTCCATGTATCTCTCCTGAGAAAGTACATACCAGATCCTTCACATGTACTCAGCTCAGAAGTTGTACCGCTGGAGCAAGATCTTTCTTATGAAGAACAACCGACAGAGATTCTGGATCGTAGCGAAAAAGTCCTACGAAACAAGACCACTCGCTTGGTGAAAGTTTTATGGAGGAACCACCAACTTGAAGAATCTACATGGGAGCTTGAGGATATGATGAGGGAGAATTATCCTCATCTGTTTGTTACAAAGTGACGAATTTCGAGGGCGAAATTCTTTTTAAGGGGGGTAGAATGTAACACCCGAGACTTTTATGTTATATAAATCATCAAAGGAATCTTTTTCTACACAACACTTGCTTGGATTGCTTTACACGCAATCGCGACCTTCCTCGATAGCTTGCGTCGTACGCAATACCGAGTTTCACTAAACAACAATATGCTATTAAAACTAGCCGTTATGAATAGTAATAACCACTTTTTAAAATTTTATAAATTTTATTTTTCAAAATGGACTTCATTTTTGGACTCAGAATATCGAAATTAGCCTAGGGTGAAATTTTGGTATTTTTCTGAAAACTTTCAATTTTTGATGAATAGTGAAACCACTAAGTGGTAGGTTAAAAACTGAATTTTGCATAAAACTTAATTTTACCGCTTCTGTGAATGGAATTTCAAAAATCCGACAGGCACGGTTGATATCAGTAAGTAAAATGTGGTTCAATGAGATAAAAATATTTTTTTGGTGAATAGTAACTTTTTACGATTTTTACCGCGGTTAATAGTAAATAGGGTAACTAAGGGTAAATATGATATTAATATTACCCTAACACATGTCCTAATTTTATTGGATAAGTGTAATTCGACCAAAAACAACCTTATGAATAAAATATGACCATTTAGGCCCACTTGGATTAGATTAGGACATTTATTATTAATTTATTTAAAGAAGGGTTAAAATGGTTAAAAATCAAAGTTTAATAAGTAAATCATTTTTAATATGGGGTTATACATAAGATAAATTCGACTATAAATATTCATTAGAAATCTAAAAAGATTTCATACATAATGGTATTTTATTTGTAATTTTTAGACATCAAATAATGTAATTTATTTATGACACAAAGATGATACAATAATTATCTTATTAATGAAATATTGACATAATTGATAATATAAATACCAAAATAAATGTAATTTAAGACTTTTTATGAATTCGACTAATTTTCTAGGTTACTATGATATATTAGTGTTGATTTAATCAACTTGGTTCGAACATAGAATTCTGTTATGACTTTCACAAAAATCATATATCAAATAGTGTCAAAATTGACACAAAATAGTTTTTAAATCAAATATTATATTATTAATTGTTATTTTATTCTTAAAAATCTAAGGTTCGGCCAAATTACTTAGATAAGGATATATATATTAATAATAAACAATTTTGGGTTCTTTTGGCATGTTATAGTAAGTGTATTAACCATATAGTGAAAGAAAACAAAAAGACACGGTAAAAGTTAAATTAATTAACTTAGAGTTAAATCTAATTGATAAGGTTAAAATAATACCCTAAACTTGTTTAAATCCTATTGGTTGATAGGATTTCGACCCATCACCACTTTAGCTTCGAAATAAGACCCTTTGGAACCATTATAAACCGATTTTAACTTTAATATAAAATAATATTTTGAGGTATTCCTAAGGTGCCCCTCTCCTCCCTTATAAAAGGACACCTCCTCCCCTTCCTCCTCACACCAATTTGAGCACTCAAGCTCGTCCAACCCCTGCCAATTTCTCCTCTCCACTTCCCTAGAAACATCCTAGAGGTTCTGGTCTTCCTCAAAGACCAATTTTAGTGCCCTAAGAGGAGGTCTCAAAGAGGCACTTCAAAGAAGAGGTAATTACCGTTACCAATTCTTTCATCTTTATTTCTTCTTCCACTTCTTCTTCTTAGGTTGTTTCATTATGAAGTAATAACATCAGTATCACTCATATACTGATATGTTATTATAAGTATGAAACAACCCTATTTCACCATCTATCCATCCTACGGAAAAAGAAATCACCGCGCGTGCGTACGTACGGAATACCGTCTCCACGCCGTGGTGTAATCTATTTTCCACCACCACCTTACATGGATGGGTATAATGGTGTAAAGAATAACTATACATAGTTATTACAACATCATATTGATTCTGATATATTGTATAATCCACTCCAATTCAATTCAATATTTATAGAAATGATATCATCGCTCGTGCGTACGTACGGAATACCGTCTCCACGACGCGATGAGATTCATTCTCCATGTTAACCATTTAAGAATGATTATAATGTATATATAAGAAATAATAATGAAATATATGACATTATAAAGATACTGGATTTATGTATATATATATATATATGTATGTCATCTACTTACTTCCATTTCAAGACAATAAGGAAAGTAAAACAGCGTTCATGC
The DNA here is from genome assembly GCA_963277665.1 of Viscum album. NCBI lineage: Eukaryota > Viridiplantae > Streptophyta > Magnoliopsida > Santalales > Viscaceae > Viscum > Viscum album. The sequence continues at coordinate 388,418,088 of OY728153.1, read as the reverse complement.
GTACGTACGGACTACCGTCTCCATGAACGGTGTTTTTCATCTATCTATTATATATATATATATACTGAATATATATGATATATAAATCATATTTTATATTCTGGAAGTAAGTAAATCATGATATAAGTAATAGTGATGTCAAGAACAACAAGTCAAAACACCTAAGATAAATGAAACGATTTTACCCAAAATGCTTCTTTAACATGGAATTTACAAAAGAACGGGTAATATAATGTCATGAGTGAACCATATATGATATCATAACAATGAATATGATTCTGTAATAAGTCAATAACATGATTTAAATCATTATACAGGAGGTTCGGACACTTACAAAGCAAGTCGGACCTAAGGTAAGGGAAATATCACAATCTCATTTTTATCCGAGATTGTTTATTCGTAAGTATTCACCGGGGTGTATTTTATCATCCACATCCATGTTTCATCAATATGTAATATTATTTCCATCCACCTACAATTGTTTAAATCCATTTTTTACCCTTCGGTGTGTTTTTAGTAATATGTATGAAAGGAATCTTTTGTCGTACGAGGTACTTTTTGACTTTTCCGACAAAAGTACGAAGAATGTTTTTTTAACTTATACGGCATGAATGGATTTTTAAAACATTATTTCCAAGAAGCTTCCTTTACAAGTTTCAAGTTTATTTGTAATCAACTTCTTTTATTTTAAATTCGTATGACATGTTATGAAAGGAAAAATGTTTTTTGAAGAAGAAAGGATATTTTCCTCAAGAGTGGAGTTCAAGTGTTTTATCAAAATTATTTTCCATCTAAGATAATAAAGGGTTCTGTTTTTATCCCTATTATTACATTGATTTGATCATGTTGTGATGGAATTATTTTTATGAATTCCTTTATCTTATATGAATTGATTTATGATGTCACGATGTTTCAAGAATCCCATTTTTGTTACATGTGTTATGCGATGATGTATGTTTTATGATTATGTGGCACACATAAGAAAGGATTCATTATAAGATGGGTGGGACCTATATCTCACTCCAATGCATTGGGTAAAGATTTTATATCTCATGATATAGACATGGCTGGAACGGAAGGTTATTTCGGTTTAGTGATACAAGACTGAAACGAGGAGTGAACTCGGTTCAGAAAGGGACTTTGTCCACTAAGATAGTCTTGGCAATGAGTCATGACTAACAAGAAATGATTTTCCATGATTATGTGTGCATGCCACAAAGTTTCAAGTTTTATGTTATGATTATGGGGATCTCATTTTCACTTCTATGATTTATTCCATGTTAAGATATTATGATCTCTTTTGCAGGTTTTGATTTTCAAAAAGATATGATATGATTTTTATTTCCTTTATTTGCCCTTGCTGAGCATTTGAGCTCACCCTTTTATGTTTTCTTTTCCCCAGGTCAGGAAGATGGATATTAAGTAGAATATGCTAAAAGGGACCCTAGATATGATGAAATAAATGGGAGACACTGTAGAAGATTTATGAACCAGTTGTTTATGTTTCCCAGTTTCTAAAGACACTATACCTATACGGTCCTTTGTGGTTTTATCATATGTTGTAAAAAGTGTGCTTTAATTTTTGAAGTATTAAAAATGTATGTAAAGTATGGGTCGTTATACATAAGTTTGAGGAAGTAACTTGGGAACCAGAAGAGGCAATGAAGGAGAATTACCCTAACTGGTTTGTGTAGAGTGAAATTTCGGGGGTGAAATTTCTTAAGGGGGGAAGAATGTAACGGCCCAAAGTTTTTCAATGGAAATTACCTTCGTATAATTATGTCATAAAATCACATGAAAACACAACATAATGAACTACTAAGTGCTAAGTGACCTCTAAACATAAGTTTCTTACTTCTGTATTGGGAATTTTGAGAATCTGACAGACACAGTTGTGTTCAAGATGATTTTTAGAGTCTAATAAAACATAAATAATTTTTGGTGAATAGTAACCTAGCCTTATGAATAGTAACATACCCTTATTAATAGTAATATGACCCTTATGAATAGTAAATCATACAACATAAGAGTAATCTTACCCATGAATAATTAAATAAAATTTAGACATCTTAGAAAGTGACAATTTGACCTTAGTAAATTTTTTGGTATTTTGTAAGTCATAAATAAATAATTATAATTAATTAATTAATTTAAAAGAAAAAGTATTTTCTTAAAATGTGTTAATTAATTATCAAATCAATGTCTTATAGTATTTATATAATTTTATAAGACCCTACGTAATTTTTGAAAGCACTATAAAATCAGTTTTAATTTTAAAACCTATTTTTTAAGTAAATTATGATTTTAATTAAATATTAAATTAATAATATTTAGAAAATTATTTTTGAAAAAATGGACTTCACTTTTGGATTCTACAAGTCGATAAATGGTAGGGTTAAATTTTTGGGATTTTTCTAAGATACTTGAATTTTTGATGAATAGTGAAATACCATAATTTACAAAATAAGCTAAATAAGCTAATTATAGAGTCATGTGTGATGGTCAGATGATGTAAGACCACTTGGTTCGGGATCACATGATAAAATTAATATTCTTGGTCATTTAAGACTCACTATTATTTGTCTTATGGGAAATTAATAAACTAAAGAATTTTATATTAAGGAAACCCCTCTCCCCTCCACTATAAAAACCACCCTCCACACCCTCATTTCCTTACACCTCTCAAGCTCCAAGCCTTCTATAAAATCTGCCCCCAAATCCTCCCTAGCCCCTCTTCCACGTTTAGGATCTTCTGGTCTTATCAAATGACAAATCATAGCTTCCTTAAGGAGGATCTCAAGAGGAAGATTTAATAGGTAATTTATCTCCTTATTCTCCTTTAATTTCCTTTCAAATTCAAGTTCATTTCTTGATCTCTCCCCATATATATTCATCCAAAGAGTATTTTAACTCTATTATTATACATTTAATGTAATTTTATGATGAAAATGGGATATTACATCATCCAAACCCCTTTCCCTCTTCCTTTTATTTTATTAAGGAGAACGTTGTTCATGAGGTGTTAATTTATCACCTTCAAGAACGACAAGTTTTCTTCTTACATTTCTACCTTCAGAATTGGTCATAAAAACATTTTTATGGTTGAAATAGAACATTTTATATGTATTATATTCTATTTAAGGTTCTGGAACTAACTTATGACCATATTTCTAGTGATAAAATAAAACAAGTTCATTATGATCGAAAAAATGCTCAAATTAACCCAAATAATCATCATTTAATTCTTATCTAATGATACATCCACATGGATCTAATATAATTCATTATAAGATAATTAAAAATCCTGTAATATTATTAATAACATGAAATATCAATTCTGTATGTTTACCCATGTTCTACCCGAACTTCAATTTAAGAATACAACTGAACCACTCAAGAAAACCATAAAAACAATCATTCCCGAACAATGTTTTTTTAAACTATATAACTCATAAAAAGGCACATAAAATCACTTAATAAAACCATAATGAAACATATTAATGTAAAAAAGGTTCTTTATTTCTAATTAATGAATATAATTTCATTATACATGGCATTTAAGAGAAGGAAGCATTCAGATAAAAGGTAAAGGGAAATTCTCGAACCCAACTTTCATCCTTCAGGTTCTCCCTCTTTCACTCCATTTTTTTGATATGGTTACTACTTAAAGATAATTTGATCATAATTGTATTTCATTTTATAGTATATACATGTTTTTCTTTGGTTTTTATGTAAAACATAATGTTTTTCAAAAGCAATCTTTTTTTAAGAACACACTTTTTACTTCTCTCTCAAAGTGGACGGTTCTTGAAACATGTATGTTATTCCCTCTTTCTTTTGGGAACCCAAAGTTTATGAACATGTTATTATGATATGTAACCCATTCCTTTCCATGGGTTATTTATGTTCAATTTTGATATATGTTCCATGTGGCAATCATGATAATGACAATGTTATGATGTGATGGGTGTGCCCGGAATTATATAGCACAATTTGAATGTTTGAATGTGACGGGTGAGACCAGAATTATACAACTCTCCAATGCATTGGGTAAAGTGATGAATCCCATGAGTAAATGTGAAATGATTTGTGAACAAGATTCTATCTAGGTTCACAAGTATGTGTGGTAGTTAACCACTAAGTCATGATGTTTTATTTTTATGCATTTCCACATTTGAAGTCTTTTATTTATGCTCCTCTAATGTTCATGATCTTTTGCCTATGTCATGATTATGCTCACTCCATGCTATATTATTCTTATCTATCCTCTTTCTGGGATTTTAGCTCACCCATTTTGATTAATATCCTCAGGTGGCTACATGTACTAAGGAGAGGACAAGTTCCAATGAGAAGTTAGAGAAGAAGAAATTAAATAATTGTTTTTGCTTGATGTTGTAATCGTTATGTACAGTCCTAGTTTTCCGAAGACACTAAAACATTGGATCCTCTATGTGTAATACTATTATGTTCTTTATCTTTAAAATGATATAATACTAATGTAAGAAAAGGTAGGTTCTCTATAGTAATCCTAATAATTATTTCATTTAATAAGGTAAAAAAAATTTCTTACCATAATGAATAGTAAAAAACATAAAAATTATTTGTCGCGGTTAAGGTTAAAATGAGTTTACTGGGGCTTATAATAAAATGATATGAGTTAAAAATGAACTAATCCTTGTAAAACACCCATTTTATAGACCATGTTAGAACATATCTCTTCTAGGATAAATAATGGAACATTTGGATCCTTTTTTTATATAAAAAACATTGATACACCTTTTTGTTTTAAAAAATTACAAGTATGCCACTCACTTCACTTATAAATGGCCACCCACTCTCCTATCTACTTAACACATCCAAAAATCTTTGGATGGGAAAATAAATGAAAAATTAAATTCCTTAATTCTATAATATCATCCTATAACCCTTATTTTGATCATAAATCCAACATATGAAACCTTTTGGTGAAAACCAAAAGATCTGTCTAAAGAAGTGATAACATCCGTAATCAAGCATTTTATATTATTTCTTCCTAAAAATCCTTAAATTATTATTAAAAAAATATTATCTAATAAAATAATTATCTTAGATATATTTATTTGTTTTATTGTTAAGGTTTTTAACTACAACCATATCCTCTTCAATCATATGGGTTACAAAATCATCATTCATGTGTATAGTGAACTATCATCTCTTAAATAAATGTCTTTCATTTTGTCCATTAAAACTATAATGTATGGATATAATGATGGATTTATTGTTTATATATTATATTTATGATATTATTATTCTTATTTAATCATGATATAACATATTTCTTCTTATATTCCATTCAATGGGACAAAGATAACATCATTCAGGTGTATGATAGACTACCATCTCACGAAGCAATGTGATTTATTCATGATTTATATAGTAGGTGATAAAAATGGATTTAATTAAAATATGTGATATATATGAAATAAAAATTAATCTATAGGGTTAAAATATTATTTAACATTATTTATTTTCTTCAGGAAAATGGAAACAACATTCATGCGTGAGTACGACCTACTATCTCTATAAATGGTGTATTTCGTTTTTTATTTCTAAATTTTATGGACCAACATAAGTAAAATTATAGTTAATATATATGATATTTATATCATGGTTAAAAAGATTTATATGATATAAATACCATCAAATTATGGGGACCAGAAATTAAAAATCAAAACATACATGAATAACAAAGCAATCATTTCCCAAAACACGACATTAACATAGAATTGTAAATAAATGGGTAATAAATTGTCATGAGGAAATAATATACGGTATGTTATATATATATGTATGGTTATATAATATATTTATAATAAACTCATATTTATTATAAATGATTCTCTAACATGTACAAAATAATTCAATACTTAAGGTAAGGGATTTTCATGTCACTTTATCTTTTGTGAGACATAAGCCATATTCACCACATGTTTATTTTATGTGGGGTATATAATTCCCAAGGATGTATTTTATTATTAATTTCCTTAAAATTATGTGGATTTAAATTTACATTTTAGCATCTCTCTTTCATGGGGTTCACAAATTAAATGTATCCAAATAGGTAATGGGTTTTTTCTCAAATTGTCTTCTTAGGGACCTAGGTTATGTTATGAACCTATCATCTTATATGAAGTGTATATAATGACCCTTTTACAAGTAAAATCATTAATCACCTTAATTTAAAGATATTATAAGGCACATTTAATGTTATTTTTTCATGAGGATTACAATTTAATGTAACAAGGTGGGAAGAGATTTATGTTACAATCTCATCATTTACTAGGATGTTTATAATTATGATTCCAATGGTGAAATATTATGATAAATTTCTCAAGAAACTCAGGAATTTTATTTCCTGATATTTATTTCATGATAATACATTTCCCAGTAATTTTATTATCATTATGTATTCAAGAGATCAAAATTTTGTTTTTAAGAAAATTCTGGTTTATTTACCTCGTCGTTTGAAAACCAGTTTTCTTCTAAAACCATGTGTACTAAAAATAATTTAATTTTTCTAAGATTTCATAAAAATGATTTATTAAATGAATTTTTACCCATTTATTACATTTAAAATAAATTTTAATAGAATCTTTATGTTGTTTTCTAAACAATGCCCAATTGGATTTTACTGAAAATGTGAAATAAACCATTGTTTTAAGGTGTAAGACCTGAATAGAGTTTACTATTCTCATGAAAATTATTATATATGAATATTATTTTATAACACTTATAGATAATTTTATAATAAAATTATTTCAAAAATATTTAATGATTTTTTAGTATTAAAAATCATATTTTCAATGAAAGAATATTTTCTTAAAAAACGTTCCATGTGTTTTTTTTATTTGAAATACTTTTCTATAGAGGACACAACCCTTTGATGTTAATTATTATTTATAAGGGATATAAACCAAGGATTTAGTTATTTTTCATTCTATATATGGTTTATTTTTATGATGATAATATTTTTATGAAACCCATTTCTCTTCCGTAGGCCATAATATGAAAACATAATTTGGAAAACCACTTCATTTCCAAGGGTTATACTTTGAAGAAATGATAAAATGATAATAAAACCCATTTATTTTCATAGGTTATAATATGATTGATGTTTTATAATATTTTTTAATATATACTTATGATTTTCATTATATAATGTTGTTTATGTAATAAAAAAATATTGGTGAGGCCTATATCTGCTTTAAATGCATTGGGTAATGATTAATGTTATATGAGATCAATGGGTACACGAAAGGTTATCCCAATCCTCAAAGTGGGAATATAAGAGGTTATCCAAATCCTGAAAGGGGGTATAAGGGAGGTTACCCCAATACTAATGCTTATAAATGGGTGGTTATCCCAATCCTAATATTTTATGAATGTCTTGGTGGGTAGCCATGACATAATACTTTCTATGAATATGTATTTTCCATAAATATATGTATTCTGAAAATTTTATGCACTCATGGATATTTTTATTTGTTTCCATTGTTATTCAGGTCTTATTAACCACCAATATTTATTCCATGACTCAATATTATTATCTTTGGTATGTTGGGAATGATTTTCCCATGTTATGATCATTTTATCATACCCTTATGTTCAAGTTATGAATCTTTATTTTAATTATTTACCCCTAATGGGAATCTGATCTCACCCATTATTTTGTTTCCTTTCCCTGGGTTATAAAGAAATGTTTTTAGGATGGTATGTTTGAGATGATTACTAAAGGAAAATATCATTAAGTTATTTTTATAATATCATTCAATATATTTGAATATTATATACCTAGTATCCAAAGAAACTAAACTATTACAGTCCCCATGATTGTATTTTTGTAATGTAAATAAAATTATTCAAAAATGGTATGATAAATATGTATGATAATCCAAGGCCATAATATTATCCAACTAGGGAAAAAGATAAAATGAGAAAAAAATATTCCATAAAGGAAGAGTGGAATAATTTAGCTAAAAGGGTTCATCAAAAGAAGATAAAAAATCAAATTGGGAAAATAAAACAATAATAATAATTAGAGTAAATATGATATCATTCAAGAAGTTCAAGGATCAATGGATACTACTAGTTTTGTGGTGTGTTTGGTCATAAGGATTATTTATGCTAGTATAACATGTCACTACTAAAAAAGTTTCATGAATTAAGGGAGAGAAATATTAAGTATATAATATCATATTACCAAAAATATAATACTATGACCAACAATTCACCAAAATTATAAACATAAAACAAATTACAATTCTCTAATGAAGTTTTTAGAATATGTAAGATGATAAAAAGGCTGATAAATACAGATTTAGTTTACTAATTGAGATTCTTTACAACGTAAATGTGAAGAAGAGTCAGAAAGTGAAGAATGCTACAATCACAAGTGAATTTTGTGAGAATATCGATCATAAAGATAAATATTAGATTCTAGAAAAGATAAAAGGAAAGTATGTGGTGATATTTTAAAATGGTAATTTTTATAATATGTAATCTACAAATGATTACCTGAAAATTATAATGTGCGAAATGTGTGAACAAACTAGAAATAAGAAAAATTGAATGAAAATCCTACCATCTAAGGAGATGAATGTCAACTCTTCAAAATATATGTTTATAAGGAATAATGAAATGGTATGTTTTAGAGAAAACACTCATATAGAGTTATATTTTTGGGAAAAAATATGTCCTTCCTTATTCCCTTAAATATATGCTTTTTTACTAACATGCAGGGAATTAAAGGAGATGGATGCATCGCATAAGGGGGAATGTCTATGATTTTATGCTTTAAAATATTCACAACTTTTTGAATATAATAGTCACACTAAAATTCATAATTTTAATATTAAAAAAACTGTTATCAAGATAGATTTTATATTCATAGAAAATGGTTTAGCCATATGTTTTTTGTACTTGAACATTCTTATGTGTCATTTGAGATGTGTATAATAATTATATTGAAAATATTTCTCAAATATCCCCTATTAAGATGATTTTAAAATGGGTTTAAAAATGGTATCCCATTAAATAATTTTTATATCATTGATTCTTAGGTGAAATCACTCTTGATTTCTTTACCATTTTCCCACATAGACATAGAGTTCGTTAACAAAAATCTCATTTATTTGTTTTAGTATAGTTCAAATATTTGAGAATAAATTGATGTGAATGAGAATTTGTTTGAAAAGATAACTCATAAATACACCTTTGTATTCATTTCCAACAAGTGGGAGAAATAAAAAAAGAAATATTTACATACAAGTATTGAAAAATAATATAAAGGGAGATACTGTAATGCCTTTAGGGTGAATTTAATTTGTTGTTAATAAGTATTTTTAAGAATATTTCAATAAATGTCATGTCTTGGCGGATTTATATGAAGCAATTATCATATTTATTTGTGAATATTTTCTTACTGTTCTTAATGTCAAAGTCATATACCAATTAAACTAGGGGATGTGAACATTGTTTACAGTAGATTAAATTTGAATATGAATTGATGATGAATAAATCCAGAATTTATAATTGAATTATAAATTGAAAAAAAGAATAAATCTATGGGGATTAAATATTTTGGTATTTTATTTGAGAATTATATGATGGTAATATTTGGATGAATCTTTTTTTCTAACCTTTAATAAATTTATTTAACTACCTAGCCAGCCAATGGGACCCACATAAAATGTTTAGGTTGGAAGTTACACCCCTATAAGACCATGGATGCTAAAAGGGTGGGCATGCCTATATGGGAATGTGATATTAAACATACAGAGGAGAAATAGATTATAGTGGTTCCACCATTCAAGAAAACACAATTATAGAGAAGCTAGCATGGGTCAGTGCTAGCGGGTGATCAAAAGCGGACCTTGGTACTTGCATATTCTAAGTCGTCAAAATTCGTTCTAATATTAAGTAGGATAAATCCATTAAAAAGATATATGTGGGATAAACAATCATAAAAAATTGTTCATCAATCATTTAAAAGTTATGGAAATATCAAAGACATATGATCTATTATATCAGCATTGTCTGATCAAGTCCATTGGTTTTTTTCTACCTTAAGATCACTGTAGATACTTCTGTTCAATAAGATCTAATTATAACAATGTTCGAATGATCAATCCATGAATCCGAGAAAAAATTGATCATTATAAAAATTTTAATATGATCAAACCATCTTAAAATTTTGTTTTCATGAATAAAATGAGTTCCTAACAAAGAAGCAAAAAAAAAATTAAATGGTTATGTTTTATAGGGATAATGATTTTTTAGTTGTGTAACATGATCTTGTGCACAAAAATGTATGAAAGTGGACATAGGAAAAGAATGAAATTAGATTTGTATCTGGGGGGTTCATAATAAATACCCCCGAATGCAACCATTAATAGGTATGAAATGATTTAACTTCCAAGAGAGAAGATTAATTTAGAAATTGAGAAGAGTAAGATCTCTGAATTCATGAAGGGTTTCCATGAATTCATACCGAGTCTTTATTGAACATATAGTTCTCAAGATTATGATATGATTACATGATCCAATTCAATGTAACACTATGTTTTCTAAAGGAAAATAAAAACCGCGTATACTATTACATGACGTATGATGATATATTTTGAACTCTATTATGTGAAGGATTTTGAGTTTCATGCATGTATAACTATAAAAACATGAATGTAGTTAGATTAAATATAGTGAAGATGTTTCTTTCTTGAGAATAATAAGTATCAATGCATGAAATATTTTTATGAAAGAAGGTGAATGTATTCTATGTGAGGTTCATGGTATGAGTGCATACATAAAAGAAATACCATGAGTATCTTTCACAAAGTAAAGCAACGAGGTAGTAGAGTGTACATGTTCTTAAAAGGCAGTGTGTACTATACATGGAATTGAAGAAATAAATGTGATATACTGTATACACATTAAATAATGCATTCATTAAGAGTGATACTTCTAGGTATTTGTGTTCATTCATGAATTTTCTTGAAACACACATGTGATATACTTTTTTATAATGTGTTGTGAATATTTGAAACTAAAGTTGAGTAGTATTTTAGAAGGAAATTTGTAACCAAGTATTTAGTGGTAAGTTATCTTGGGTCTTACACATAATAAAGAATATTTTCCCAATCTGTGTTACACTAAGGAAACTGATTATACACTTTTGATCAGAAATATTTGAGTAAGACAAGTTCACTAAAAATGTTCTTGAATAGGTGTACACAGGAAAGTTACATCTAGAAAGCTCATGGGGAGGTCCATAAAATGATATTTCAATAGTGGATCAAGTCATATGAATAATAATTTTGTTATTAGTGGGTCTAACTAGTTTCATTATTATTGTAATTGGGAATTCTAACTAATCAATAGAGACAAATGTACTACTAGGGGGGGGGGGGTCTAACCAAAAATTAATGGTTGATTGGAGTTTGGGGGTATAACCAATTTGTAATTAGGGGTCTAACTAGTCACAATTTTAATCACCTTCTGTTATAGTAGATAATCTATATTGGTGGTAATAACTAACTTGAAAAGGAGTAGGTATGTGGAAAAACCTTTTAAATCCATATGTGTTATGCTTTGTTTATTATTATTTATTTTTGGGTGAGGTTGAGGATTAAATATGAGGGATTGAGACTTTAATCAGTCATTGAGGTTGAATCAATGGAGAAATAATTTTTAAAACTAGTGTACCACTGATTCTCCCCCTCTTAGTGTTACCTAATAGAAACTTGTGTACTTTAATAAAGATTGTTCAATCTGGCTTCATTTTTTGTAATGTTTTGTATTATCAACTTATTAAATTTTATTTATGTATGAATATCTATAGAATATTAGGTTTTAGTTTATTATATAATGATATTAAATTATTTAGTTCATTCTTAATAAATGTTATGCATTTTTGGTTGTCTGATTTTGGAAATACATATTTGCTTCAATTGTGACTTGTCCAATATAGGGGCAGTTAATTCCATATTTCTTTTTGAAATTGTTTTCTTTTATTTATTTATTTTAAAATGTTGTAATAAATCCTATTTATCATATCTATAAACTCGACACTTTTTGTTATCCTATAAGGATTGAGAATGTAATTTAGGCCTTGTGTTAAATCTGGATGATTATTGAGATATAGTATTTAGGTAGGTTTTTTATCATATAAAAATAAACCAATTAAATTTCAGGATATATAAAAATGATATATAACAACACATAATTATAATAATTTATCATGAGGGTTTTTGAGTTTATTTAAGTGCCTAGTCCTTGGTGATTGGTCAATAGTATCCCATATCTCACAATTATTGTATTATTATAGATAAATGGATGATAAGGTGGGTATATAGTCTTATTCCCTAAAAATATGTCTACTAAAAATAATAACATACTTCTCTCTATTTATGATATAAAATAATGAAATACAATTTCAATAACTATCAATAATTAGCACAATAAAGAATGATTAACGTTCATTATTTAACATAATGTTCCCCCGATAAACCAAAATTTCTTGACCATATATCATAATAAACTCTATAAAATCCTTAACACAATCTTCCGAATCTATATATATATTATAATTAGTATGGTCTTGTGATAAATACCAATGTTTAATTAGTCTTATCCTTTAAAAATATGATATAAGATTATGACCTAACACGTTCCTAAAGTTTAAGAAAGATAAATATATAAATATATCCAAATATAGATCAAGAAACACTAATATGGATATTTTCCATTCCATAAAAATTCTTTAATTTTTCTTATTTTATCATGTTGATGGATTATAGAAAAATCATAAAGAATATGATATAAAAATAATTTTTTTTGTGTTATTATTGAACTTTCCAACTCTAATGGATGTATAAATTTTGTCTTCAAACCACAATCTATGGATTATGACATAACTAAATGTACTATTGTTTGTTTCATGAAATAAGAATTATATTTTTTAGTGGTGATGACTATACATGCCTTCATCTATACATCCTTTTTTGAAAATTTGTGAGACAATTCAATATGATTCACGATAAACATTATAACATAATTATGTAATATTATTGAAAACATGGTTTTAAAATTTAATCATACTCTTTTATTTTCAAAAATAAATACTTAATAAAATAACCCTGAAATAACTAACTAATGGTGATAAAATTTTGTTGAATTATTTTCTCACATATGTGAAAACTCTTAAAAGTAGATGTCAAGTTATCTATTTCATATATGTGAGGTAAAATTACCAATTTATTCATAAAAAAACATTGTAGTGTTTTCAAAACCCCTTCTCATAAATTTACCCCTCCTAAGACGACAATCAAGGAAGGGAGATAACGATCCCTATGTCCAACCTCCAGTAGGCCCTAGGTGGGATTCAAGAATCAAGGGTATAAAATCTCAAGAATGGGATCCATTACCCTCTATAATATAATATTAGAAAGTGGAATGAAAAAACACCAAACAACTCCATAACATAATATAAAATAAAGGAAACAAAAACCATCCTTGAATGCATGTGTAAAAGAATGAAATAAAAAGTGTCTCCAAATAGTTACCCAACAATAATTCCTAAGGAAGCGAAACAAAAAATCCAAAGTTTGAGATTGTAATGTCTAGAATGTTCCACTAAGTCCTCCTATAAATTTACATATATATATATATGTGTGTGTTTGTGTGTGTGTTTAAGGTGTGAATACTTGTATACATTGTAGGATCACACCCAAATTCTCATTCACATGTGAAAATAGAATAAAAAATCCTCAATGAGTAAATAATATAACCAACAACACTTAAGCAATGCATATAACGAATACCATCCTAACCAAGACATGCTTACCAAATAACATATCCAGATATAATAACATAATAAGTATCATACCAATAAATGGGTACCCCACGCTTCTTTCCCAATATTTTTATTCTCCCATACCCTAACAATTTATGTCTAAGAGATCCCATCTTATCCACATAGAATCTTTCCAGAAGACACTTGGGTTATCAAATCACATCAAATCACATCAAATTTTGACCATAACTATAACCATAATAGTAGGGTATCATAAAAATGAATTAAATCTACCTCATTAAATCCTCTTACCATGAAATACCACCACTATATGTAATCTCATAAATCTCTTTAAACTAAACCAAAAGTTCTATTTTCACTTCAGGAGATCATTGCCTATGATTATTAAAATCACCTAGAAAATAGAGAGTGATGAGGGATTATCCATCCATACTTCATCACTATCTGGATGTTGGAATACAAAACTCATGAAACATTTTGTTTTAAGCATAATGTTCTTGATGCAGATGGGGTGCATATATAAATTACAATGAAAAGAATATATATATATATATATATATATATAGTAGTTAACCATAATCCCAACCTGTTGGTTCAAACAACCAAGACCATCCAACTTCCACAATCTGCACAACACCACTATCTCTTGTCAACGTCACTTCTATGACTAAATTAATCACACTAGATTGGAAAACCATAACCTCAAGACATATTCCACCATTATTTTCAAGTTAATACAACTTATAGAGTTACCAATTACTAACCAATCTCATTTAATAAATCATATTCATTACATTTTAACCATGGACTATAGTATCCACACATCTAATTTTTTAAAAATATTTCATTATCTATTTATTCATATTCCTTTTTAGTTTCACCATTAAAAAAATTATTCTATTACTATCTGGAAAATGACACAACACCTAAAAACAAACGAACAAAAAAACCTATACTCCTTATACAAAAAATCCAAACATTACCACCATTATAAATAGAAACCAAATTTTCATCACAAAAGCCATATATCACACAAACTTTGCATCACATATTCCCTATAAACCTTAACCACACATCAAAACTAGACACAAAAACAAAAAAACTTTCACATATTTCATTTAGATTTAACAAAAATTCATTTAATCACATTCACTTATTTAGTTTGAAAACAATTCTCACACACACCAAAATTTACATGGGTAACCGAATTATTATTCAAAGTAACATTCTCAACCAATTTCATTCAAGGAGATATTGAACAATAACATGATAATAAGTTCAAAATCATATAAACTACAACAAAAATAAATCCCCCCAAATCCATGTTTTTTAGAAAGGCATCAAGAATGAATAATCAATATAACAATAACATCAAAAATGGTAAAAGATACATTTCATCCTCCTTCACCTTCAATTTCAGTAAAACCGATTCATTATATTCATTATACCAGTGGAAAATATCCTTCTGAAGCATAATAAAAAGCACAATACCTATCACACGTAAAATTAGAAGAAAGAAGAAGGATCCCCAACCTCAAAAAAAATTTCCATACAATTTCCCATTGTTAGATCAAGAAGATGATGACCTCCAAGAACAATAATAAAATTGATCTCCATGATCAAACTAGAAAATAACATCCCATATAATTTCATTTTTAAAACATAATCAAAACCAATAGTTACATGAACATCACCCTTCCCCATCTAAAGAATAGGAATGAAATATGTATAATAGAAGATGGTAACTCACCTAAAATAAACAAGGATCAATATCCTAAGTATGGAGTAGAAATAAAATGGGGTTAAATTTTTTTATGGATACACATAAATTTTCCAATAAATGGGGGAAATTATATAATAAATTTAGGGTTTGAGGGGGTTTGGGTTTTTATAGGAAGTGTGAAAAACATGATACCATGGAGTAGAGCTGTTGAAAAGAGACAAGACAATGGTGTAAGTGAAGGGACAACACTATAGTAAATATGGCCAAATACATATCGATGAATCACAGTGAGGTATATATTATGAATTTTATAAAATATGAAAAATAACATGATTTACAAAGAACCACCATGACATATAACTCTCTCTCTAGGGAAAGGGCTACGCCGTAGCCCTACTCTGAAGAGAATCTACCCCAAAATAATAGAAGCATGAAATCCACTTCTAAAAAAATCCATGATGTATTCTGGTGATGATTACACAACTATGAATATTATGGTAGATCCACTATAAATCATCCTCGTGGACTCCATGCTACAATCTCCATATCTAACCCACAGAAACACCCACTAAAATAATGTTGTGGTAGAACCCTAGTCTATGGTGTATCTATTTAAAAAATGGTAAAACCATCAAAACTACACCCTCAGAACTCTAAAAAATCTTCAACCTCTCTACACTATAGTGACACTCCATACAGTACAGTACAATCCTCCACATTGCACGAACCTTCTAAAAATAAATATCATTTAAAAATATAGTACTTACTCTCAAACTCCTCTGAGGATTCTACCAAACACCTTCACCACTCAAATTCCCCCAAATTAATGGGTTGAAAGGTCTAGAACATTGAAATATATACCAATAAAACTATTTTCATCTTTGAGAATCAAAACTAGAACTAAAAAAAAGAAAATATGGGGTTTGAATAACCATTCCATGAGATACCTCTAAACGATCTCATTATAATTGAAACACCACCACCACCCAACACCACATTCAAGTAAATTTTTACCCACAAATATCCACATCACTATTCAAACCTCCAAACAACCCAATCTAATTGTTACCATAACCAATAAAAAGCATGACTACAGTCACAAAAATCAGAGAAAGTATTCTTCTGAAATTAAGATATTTTCTTATTTAGTTGGGAAAAACTCAACCGTACAATTTAAATGTAATATAGTATAAAATTTCTTGAATTTTAAGGGTTTATCCCCTATTAATATGTTTGATGATTTAATCACACATCAACATTAGAAAAAATCATATCTGTAAACAAATATGATCTAGGAATCACATTAATAAGGAAAATAAATACAATAGAAAACTCAAAACAAAACCAGGTATTGGGCACATATCTACATATCATTCTCCCAATTACTATCCTATAGTATACTATGCCTACATAGCACTCAAAACAAATGAATGGTTCATCTACACAACACCTTCTATCGATGATCCAAGATTTATATTTTTTCCAGGAACTTTTCATTGTCCCCAATATCCAACTCTCCTAAGTAAATTAATTGGCGATCATCATGATGATACTGAAAAAGTTTATAAATGTGGAATACATCATGGATCCTACTCATACATATAAGAATCACCCACCAATAATCGACCTCTCCAATTCACAAAAACACCACAAATATCCCAACAAACTATGGAGATATATTACTCCCTACACCAATCCTCCACTACCCACAATGACGAGAAACCATTGAGAATAAAATGATTAAATTCTAATTCATGATTGGAAAAAAATTTAAAAATAAAACAACAATGAATGATTTTTTTTCTCCCTAGATTCAACAAATCCTAAGATGCATACCTATGATATATCCACTAACTTTTGGATGGTTTGATCTGTCTGTCTATCTGTATGAGGGTGGAAAAAAATGTTGAGGAATAAATAAGTATTGAAAAAATTATGATATCCTCTCTAGACTTATGTGGTAAATAATATATCATGATCTGAGATAATGGATCATGAAACTCTATGAATCCACACAACCTCTTCCACATACATCCTTTCCATGACATCCATGAATGGATCTCTATACAGAACTCTATCAGAATTTATTCACAGGTAATATCTTCATCCTTACACTAACCAAGATATAATGTACACCATTAATTCCAAACTCCTCATGTATGAATGATTCCCAATAAAACTCAGTAATCTACCCCGTCTTGGTTTATAACGAAGGTGACCTCAAGCTCCTATAATAAGTGATCTATCTCTAGATCAAATACACTCCATCATACTTTACCAAATCCTATTGTTGTAAGGACAAAAAATTTCATCTCTCACTAATCATCCTCCCCAAAAGGATAAACCCTCTCAAAATCAACAGAGTTAGCCTACAAGAACTTACCAAGATGAACCAGATATGAACAATGTCTAAGATCCATAGTTGAAAAAAGAAACACGATTTTTTAAGATAGGTAGTATGAAAATTTATTGATTAAGACACATTTAATTAATTTATTTTATTTTCCCTAAGGTCACCCAATTCAAACAATAACGATCCATGTATGTTCTATATGACAATTACCTACAATCAGTGTCCCCTCACTTAGATATTTAGTAAGTTCAGATCCCTTGAATCAGATCATGGTTGGCCCTAAAGTTACATTTTATTTCTAGACTTCTCTGGCCTATTTCACACACCATGATCAATTGAATTTTTTCCCTACCAAACCATTCAGTAATCACATTTTCTAAATCTAAAACCCATACTATATCTCAAAATATAACCTTTAATACCATTATTTCATGACCCCCCAAGGCACCCCTCTTTGGTTAGAAATGAAGAGAGATAAATAATGACCTCTAAGTATCACCACCAGTAGTCCCTGGGTTAGCAATAAGCAACGAGTGTATAAAATCATATGAATATGGGGAATTACCATATATAATATAGAATCAAGAGATTAAATAAAAAACAAGAAAAAAATCCATGACATAATATAAAAATTGAAATCCAAAACCATCCCATAATGAATGTGTAATGACAAGAAGAGAGTCTTTGAACATGTACACAATAATAAATTCTAACGAAGAGACACAAAAACCACCAAAAAGACTATACTAGTATTTTCTTTCATGGTCCATGATGTCCTCCTAGAAACCTAAAATATTTTTCTGTATACATACAATGAGAAAATATATATACTTGGTAGGATCACACACACTGTCTCTTGTGCACATGTGAAAATAGAATAAAAATTCACTAATGAGAAAATAACAGAATCAAAACACCTAAAAAATTCGACTAACAGATCTTATCCTCACCAAGTCATGCTCAAAAAATAATTCTTCCATTTATAATAACATAATAATAATAATATCAATAAAAATGATACCCCACACTACTTTCCAATTAGTTTTTCACTCTCACATACCATCAATAACTATTCTTGGACTCTTATATATTTTTTATTGAATCCTTCAAAATGTCATGTTAGCCATCACATAATATTACATATTAAGAACAACCATAAATAGAATAGTTGGGTATCATGAACATTATGGAAATGAACATCATTCACTCATTCATCCATTATCGTCCCCAACATAATCCATCTCATAAATCTCAAAAACATAATGACTACTTCACTTTTTTTACTTCTATCAATCACAACCTATGAATATCACTCTCAAAATGAAGAGAGTATGGAGAATAGGGGGTAGTAATTCATCTATAATCACCATGTGGATTTTGTAAAAAACAACCTCGAATCATTTTTGGGTCTACTCATTGTGCTCAGTGTGGGTGGGGTGTGTATAAGAATCACAATAATATATATATAGTAGTTACACACAAGCTCACCCTATGGGTTCAAATATCCAAAACCACCCAACTAACATAACCTCCATAAGACCACTATCATATGTATTTATAAATACCATGAATAAATATATCACAACACATAATAAAACCACAAGAACATTCCATAATCCACATTTCTTTTTAGGATATCCAAATTCTAGATTTACCAATTACCAAGCATTCTTAATTAATAAATCCCAATCATTTAATTTAAAGAATCATCCACTTTATCCATAACTACCATTTTAAAAAAATATTTCATTAGTATTATTATCCCATATTGTTTTAGTTTCAATATTAACTAATCTAATCCATTACTACTATGAAATTAGAAAAAAAATCACAACACAAGCACATGAACCGATCTTTATCGTGCTAAAAAACAAACATTACCAATACAACAAATCCAAACCACTTCCTTATCATAACCGAAATATATCACAATTGATTATCACCATATATTATTCTAACACCACAACCACATAAAATAATCACACACAATAAAAACACATTTCACATATTGAATTTCAGTTTTACAAAAAAATTCATCACATCAAATTTTTTTACTTTCAAGGGAATTCTCAGAAAAAGAATAATTTTAATCAAAAATCTATTCATTGTCTAAATATATGTTCTTAAACAACTTTATAGAATCTTATATCAAAAAATAACACAAAAAATTATACAAAAATCATATAAAAAATAACAAAAACAAGTCCCCAAAATATGTGATTTTTAGGAAGGCATCAAGCGCATGCAATCTCAGTAATAATTACATAAATATTATTAAATCATGCTTTTTAGTACACTTACCATTAAATTTAAATTAATAAAATTATTTATATTTATTATTATAGTGAAATTAATCATCTAAAGGAATAAAAAATATTGATCCCCCCCACATATACCACTAAAAAAATGGAAATGATACCCTACCTCAAACAGAGCATCTTGAACCATTTTCCATGTTTGGAATAAGATGAATATGATCACCAAGAACCAAAATGAGTGTGATTACCTTGATCAACCAAGACCATAGAGTTCCACATAATCCATATCACAAAAAAAAAAACAAAACTAATAGATCCCTTGAAAAAAACCTTCTTTAGAATAAGAACATGGAGAAATTAGGGAGAAGAAAATATGGGAACTCACCTAAAACCATAAAGTATTTATCTCCCATGTTATTAGTTAAAATACAACAAAAAGGGGCTGAAATACCTCCTAGGTTTTTACTTATGTAAGGACCCCAACTCCTTTAACCTGGATATAATGTCTTACTTCAATACATTGTCACAAGGTATAAGGAATTACATCCCAAAGGAATGAATAGTTTAATATTCTTGGTAAACTTGATATATACATGATCCAAATATAAAATTTGAATTTGTTTATGAAATTTGTTTCTATAATATCATTATTCACTCTATAAAATCCTTTCTTACCATTCTTACTACACTTCCTAGATTCTTATGAAAGGAATAAAAATTAGGGTGAGATCAATTTATCAATAAGGGATATGTATAAAGGAAACTATCATGGATCAATAATAATAATAATTTAAAGCTAAATAAATGAAAACACATGACATTTAATCAATAAATTTATAATGAAATTCATCTTGAGATAATATCATTGTCAAAATTTTATATATAATAAGATAAGGAATAATTAATATGGAAAGTAAAATAAAAAAAATTCATTTTAATCAATAAACATAGAATGAATTATATCAAAAGATAATATCAATTTGAAAATATCATTCATAATAAGATAAATTACAATCAATATGGAAAGATAAATAACTAAAAATAAATTCCATTTAATCAGTAAATTGAGAACGAAATATATCAATAGATAATATCATTGTGAAAATATCATGGATAATAATAGTTTAATTATTAATGAAGAAATTTCTTAAACATTGGATGTCATGTTCTCAAGCACATGATACCTATACTTTCATGACCTTTCACAATATTATTTAAAACTATAGGTATAAACCATCTTAATGCAATCTTATTGATTTTATTTATGATACTACCAATACATCAAAGAGATACCAATAATTAAGAACCACCTGTAATTGCATGTCTTGAAAATTAATCTAATATAAAATATTAGATTTAATTCAAGAATTATATAAATTTCAAAAAAATATCCACATCGAGTAAAGAAAACCAATTTATCAATATTCCCCTGGTTAATTAGAAAACTTTCAAATTGAACCTCGTATGTAAGAATGTTATACAGTTTATGGAATATTTATATCCATGATATAAATAATATACATAACCATGAAGTGAAACATTAACAATCATGAATGAAAAGGTATCCATTTTAAATAAATAAAATCATAATTATTTACACCATGTAAAAGTGAATAGGTGCATATTAACAAAAATGGATCAATGAAATAAAAATTGAGATTAAACCCCTTATAATGATCACAATATTGAAGTGATAATTAATCAATCAATAGATTATTTATATAAGATGAAAATACACATAGAAAAATAAAAAATAAAAAATAATATAACAAATAGTCATTGTAAACAAAATATTTTATTATCAAAGGATAACAATGATGTAATATAACTCAATGAAAAAAATTTAGTTATAAAATTATTTACCACTTGGTAACTTTAATTTAAAATTCCCTTGGATGAATTAATTCTAATTGAAACTTAAAAAACCTTTAATTTTTATGAAATCATAATATTACATTTCATGTGGAAGTAATGTAAATAATATATAAACAATTTGTTTCATAGAATTACAATATTCCTAGAAGAAGAGAAATTAAGATGAAGTCCCTTAAATTGAGTACGAGTCATCTTATAAAATGGTTATCTTCAGGAATAATAAAATTATGTAAATTATTTACCATTTTATGAACCCTTTTAATGTTTATTATTCAATTTAATTAACTTATTAACATATTATATATGATTACATAATCAATCATGTATACTTCAAATATTTCATTAATATTTATCTAATGTGTCAAAAATGAATTTGGTTGGTTGAATATGGTCAAAGAGGTCATTATTTTATAATATCGATAAAAATAATCATTAAATAATAATAGTATTTATAATAAATTATATTTTTATTACCAATCATCAATTATGGTTATGAAAAATAGACTATGTTACAATCATGAAGACGATTGGCCTTATATACACATCAGTAACATTTCCATTTTTTTATGATCATTATGGAAAGAAGATAAGTCATATTTTATCCTTACAAATTTATAATAACATCAAAAATACCATATTATATCTTTAAATATACTTATATATATATATCATACATGAGGTTTGATGATGGAAATACAGTCATATTGCTTCGTGAAGGTGGTAGTCCACTTGTATACAAATTACATTATAAGTTTTTAGTGTAATAAATAAAATTATATATTATCTTTTAATAATGATAAATATGTCATTAATATCATAATTATTTAATTTATATACAAATGACATTTTCGAATCACATATGGAATAGAATGTAAGAATGTATATATGATATAACGACTTGAGAGGTATAATTATGTTATAAATTTAATATATACACTTAATTTAAATCATAATATCCAACCGTGAAAAGAGTTTATGGAAAACATGTCACATCAATTTATGAGGTGGTACTCTTCCGTACACACAAGTGACGATGTCATTTCTTGTTTGGGGGAAGATGAAATAGATATAGGTTATGACCATAAAATAATGGAATATAATTTTATGGGATATATTGGTGCTATGATATACTCATAATGTAATAACATTTTAATTAATTGGAAGAATAAATAAAATAAAAACACATAGTCAATAATTTTACCACTTCTCAGACCACCTCTTTGGGATTATACCTAATGTTTTAATAGAAAGGTTTTTTGACCAAAAAAACTTATAAAATGAGGTTATGGACATATAAAATTGATTTTGTGAGGTATTGGAAATACCAACAAGGTTTTATGGTTTTAATAATATAGGATTGTGGGTGACCATTTACGGTGATGTGAGTGAAACACTTCAAATTTTTGAAAAGAAAAGGTGTACCCATGTTTTTCATGCCAAAAGAGTAAAATATTAAGTATTATCAAGAATTATACATTATAATGTATATATGTTTTCCATAAATTATATTTTATACATGTTTATATTTCATTTTAACCCTTATAAGTTTTGTTTAACCCCTGTTAGGAAAAGTTTTAGCTTAACCATGACAATTGATATTTTTTATTATTTTAACTTTTCATTATGTTAAAAAATTATGTTTTTATTATTATAAAATATAAATTATTATTATTCAAAATATTGAATCCATTTTAACAAATTCATTTCACAGAAGTGGAAAATTCCAATTTAAAATATAAATGTATACGTGATGAGAAAGTGAATTTTTGAAGAGAAAATTCACATAAGTATAGGATGTTTTAATATCAAAATTTAATATGAATTTTTTCCCATGACCTAAAATACATAAAATTTAATATAATTTATGAACTTATACTTTAAAAAATATTTAAAAACAAAATTTAACCCTGTGAAATATTTAATGAAAATGGAAATTAAAAAAAATGGGTTTTCACTATTAATCGAAATATATAACATTTCGAAAAAAATAAAATAAAAAAATCACCCTAGGAAAGTTTTGATTATATTAGTTAAAAAATATATTTTAATTTATCAAATTAATTTTCTAAAAGTGGTAATAATTAATTTTTAAATTATGTTCACAAAGAATGAATAAACCGTATTTAAAAAATATAGTGTTTCAAAAAGAATTTGTTTTTCATTTAAATGATATCATTTTATTTCTAATCAAACTATATCCATAATTTTCCTAATTTATTTATTAATATTCATAACCACTAAATTAATATCTAGATTGTAATATTATACTATATTATAGTTCACTTAGACTCGATATTGCATGTTCTAAAAGCTGTCAAAGAGATTAAATTTAAAGAAATATATTTCATAGGTTTTATAATATCAGTGTTATATATCACATAATATATTTACTATAATGATAATTTTTTTAGAAATTTTGTGTGTTACATTATACTCACCAAAAAAAATTTCATCACCATAATTTGATCTTGCTGTAAGAAATCAAGGGTTTGTTATTTTAAAAATCGTTTGTTGAAAAACCACATTTTAAAAATGGTTAATAAAAAATACACATAATTAGAGATAAAGGGAAGTGAATAGGTCAAATGGAATAACACATAACTAGGTTTCTAAGTAGATGAAAATTGGTGGAAAGTAAAGATATGGAGATGGAAGAAAATAATAAAAAATTCTACAGAGTCATATAGGTTATTGATCATAAGAAATATAATGATCAATGGAAAGTTAAAGACCTCAAATTCATAAATATACAATGATTTAAAATATTATTTTTTTAATCATATATGAATTGGATAAGATAATTTTTTTGTTTCATGTTAATTTTCCAATAGTTTAAGAACTATTTTACTCTCTACGAATATAAGGAAATATACATATTTCATATCATTCTATTTTATAAGAACAATTTAATCTATTGGTTGTAGATCAGTCAATTTCCAATTTATATCCCACTATTTGAAATGAATATCGAAAAATATATTTTTATCTCTGGATCACTAAAGTTCAATTTTAACAGATCATAAGATCCATAAACAAGTGAAAAGTATTTCTATCTCTCTCTAGAAATTTTTAAAAATCTATATGGTTAGAACATGTTATCTAATATAATAAATTAATCTTTAAACCTAAAAAATAACACTATTTTTTCACCATTAATAATTTTTTCCAAATATTTTAACTAAAAGATGAAATATTTACCAGTAAATCATGTAGGCCAATGGTAGGTGCTAAATCCATATCATCTTTTGGTTGTGTATTCAAGCCTCGCGGATTTACTGGATGTGATGGTTTATCACCTGGTATGCATGTTGTCCTTTTTCTAAAACCATATAAATATAATTTGAATAACATTACAAAAAGTGTAATAATCCATAATTACCTCAATATCAAAGATAAGATAAATCCTAAAGGTTACCAATGCCTTTAAAGACATGCCTAAAAAAAGTAAGGGTATTCTTTCTTAAATAACGTTTCTTCTAAAACATATAATAAACCCATGTCTTTTATGCCTATAAATGTTTTCCAAAATTATCCTTTATCCTGATTTACTCCTTTAATTTTTTTTTCAAAAGTAGTGTTTAATAATTTTAGCATATGGTCATCCTTAATGTTATAAAACCATAATGGAATCCATAACTCTTAAGTTAATAATGATATATATTATTATGAAAATTTACACAATCCCATGATGATTCATTATTCTAATAATGAAAATAAAATTTGTAACCAAATTCTAAACTTTAATTCATTAATCCCAATACATAAATACTTCATCTATTATATTTCAACATAGTCCCTTACTTGGTATAGGAGTTAACTTTTAGATGATGTAATTGACTCAAATAATGCCCAGGTTCCCCACATTTTGGACAATGAAATATAATTGGATCCCTAGGATCATATTTATTTCCTTTCATCATACCCTTCATTTTTACTAAAAAATTATTTTTATTCTACATTTTTCTCACACATAAAACATCTTCACATTAATTTTACACACATTCCTAGGTTTATCATTAAAAATTTATGACATGAATGACATCAAGAATTCTTTCATTCATGGTATAAACCACTTTATCTCTTAGAAAACTTCATCATTATCTTCATTAGTGAGTTTGAAAATTTGTTAAGGTATAGATTTCAATCATTTCTCAGGACAACTTATTATGTATAATCATGATTTCTTTTAAACCTATCATAATCCCATTTGATTTTTCATAGTCAAAATTTATACCTTAAAATTACTTGTTAACATGATTCTTTTAGGTTCCATCCATTGAAACAAATCCCAAATTAAAAGTGAAAGAAACAATAATATTAGTGGGAAAGCCATATAATAATTTATAGGATCTCTAAATCATGACACATTACTCTAAATATAAGACACCATATGTTAAAAATATGTCATTTTTGTCATTATATATTCAAATCCTATATAGTGGTTTGTAAATAAAATGTGAATTATCCAAATAATATCCCTTTAGAGTGTTAATCCAATAGCCCTTTATGACCTATTTTTCTGCACCAGGGGATGATTGGGTCAAGTTAAATTCACCATTCTTAGAGTTTTTACCTCTAGTTACATATGTCCTATAATAACATCCACTTATATTATATAGAGTGGTATTTATTTTCATGAAAAAATTACATAATATCTACCTTAATAAAAAATTTGGATTTTATTCTATACTTATCCTCTAAGTCTATCAAAGGGTTATATTCCTCAATAAATGTTTGTATAAATCTAGTTACCATATTTTCTAATGATATTCCTATAATACTACCTATAATGACCTAAAATCTAGTAACATTAAGCCAGTGTATTACTTCAAAACATTATCATACGATACAAATAATATCTTCCCAAAGGACTGGATAGATTGGTAGTCATAGTAAAATATATACATTCATGTTTCATATATTACATTTGAAAACATTTGTTACAATTTTTTCCCCAATAAATTCATTCTTTCCTCCATTATATCCTCTAATATCATACTTTGTACAATTCCTTGATTCTCAAGAAATGAAAAAAATTAGTGTTATCTCAAATGACTAGTAAGTGTTATGTACAAAGGAAGATATCGTAAATCAATAAGAATAATCATGAAAACATAAATAAATTAATACATATTAAATTTAATCAATAAAATAATAATGAAATTCATTAAGATATAATATCATTGAGAAAATATCATGTATAATAAGTTATGAAAAAACTCACATGGAAAGATAGATATCTGAAGACACATACCATTTATTCAATGAAATGAGAATGAAATGTATCCAAAGATAATATAATGGAAAGAATCTCATGGATAATATGATAAGAAATAAACAATATAGAAATTTAAATAACTGAAAACACATGTCATTTAATCAATAAATTGAGAATGAAATGAATCTAGAGATAATATCATTGTAAAAATATCATGGTTAATAATAAATGAATTCTTAATAAAGGAAATAAAAAATCAATTTATTTTTGGTTCTTAGGAACATGAAACCATTAATATCAAGATTATTTATAATAAAATATAATACTACATGTAGAAACAAATTTAATACAAGCATATTGATTTAGCTCAAGTGAATACCGATGCATCGAGGGGCTATATATTATCAGGACTCACACTTAACTGTATGTCCAAATCATTCCTTATATATAGAATAATGATTTTAATTCATGAATAATTTTACCTACAAAAAATATTATCATTCATTAAAGAACATGAATTTATTAATATATCCTGATTTAATCAAAAAACTTTCAATTTAAACACTATATGAAATAATGGTATATGGTTTAACAAATATTTATATACAAGATACAAAGAATATGGATGAACTTAAATAGAATCATTAATCATCATGAATTAATATTTATTCATGTTAAATAAATTAAAGGGGTAGTATATGCTCCATGTGAAAGGGAATATGTTCATATTAAAGAAAATGTCACAATGAAACTGAAATTGAGACAATATCCCATAAAATTATCTAAACATTGTAGTGAGAATTAATTGGTGAATAGATTATTTGTATCAAATATAAATCAAAATAGAATAATTGTAAAGAAAAAATGAGATAACAAATATTCATTATACCCACAATCATATAATATCAAAGGAAAATGAAAAAGTAATATACCCTAATGAAACGAAATTGAGTTATGAAACTATTTACCACTTTGTAAATTTCAATTCAAATATAAATGGATGAAATAATTAAAATTAGAAATTAAAATACAATGAGTTATTAAGGATTCATTATATTAAATTTCAATGGGAAATCATATTCACCATATAAAATAACATAGGTGCATAACTATATAATATGCATCAATGAAGAGAAATTGAGATGACGTACCTTACCTTGAGTAAGACTCATCACGTACATTCATTACCTATATGAATAATAAATTTATATCAATTATTTATTTACATAAGAAATTTTTTCATATGTTTTATTAATTTTCTTTCACTTATTACCATTTTATAAATGATTTATTAATCAATTAATTTTACAACGAATGTTTGGATGATATTTAGATTATGTATCAAAAATGAATTTTGTAGGATAAAAATGGTTAAAGAGGTCATTATTTAAACATATATAGAACATTAATCCTGAAATAATTATCATATTTATATATAAATTATACTTTTAAACCCAATAATTAAATATGGTTATGAAAAATGATCTGTGTTATAATCATAATTAAGGGTGGTCGTACGTACGCATGAGTAAAATTTTTATTTCTCAATGATCATTATGGAAAGAAGGTAAAAAAATATTTTATCTTTTCATTTGGATAATAATATCATATATAACATATTATTTCACTAATTATAATTATATATTTCATCCATGTGGCTTGGGGATGAAAATAGAGTCACATCATTTCGTAAAGGCGGTAGTCCACATGTTCATGAATAACATTATCATTTTTTAGTGTAAGAAGTAAAATGATATATTATATTTTAATAATTATATATATTTAATGAATATAATAGTTATTTAATTTATATGAAATAATTTCATTAATAATATCCTTGTTATATTCCATTTAAATCATTTGTGAAAAATGAATCACAACATTTCACGAGGTTGTAGTTTGCCAAACACATGACCGACATTATCGTATCCCCTATAGAATGGAAATTAAAAATAAGAATATATGAAATAATTACTCTTTAGGTATAAATATATTATAAACATCATATATATACTTAAAATACATCATTATACTCAGTTGAGTGAGGTGTTGATGGAAAATAGGTAACATCGGTTTGCTAAGTGGTAGCCCACCGTATACATGGGCGATGTTATTGTTTCCCATTTGAGGGAATAAAAGAAGGATAATGGTCCTTACATTAAAATAATAACATATAAATATAATTTAGATAATTTTTTATTATATAATCATAAATGAATAATATTTTTTAAGGATTTGAAAGAATAAATAAATGAAAAATGCATAGTAAGGAATTTTACCACATCTCACACAACCTATTTTGGATTTTACAAAATGTATACATAAAATGGATTTATGAAAAAATCAGGAATTATAGGATAAGGTTTTGTAATATGGGAATTTATTTTAATGGTAATATTTTATCCAAAAATTTATTTTAGGTGTGATGATGATATGAGAGTTGTTTCCCTTTTATAGGTTAGGTGAGTGGCACACTTGTATTTTTTGAAAAGAAAAAGGTGTAACCAAATTGTTCACATCAAAAATCATTTCAATAATTATTATTATCGAGGCTTAGATATTATTAGGTTGAAAAATAGCTATAGAATATAATTTATACATGTTCTTAAGTCATTTAAAATCTTATAGTTTCAGTTTAACCCCCGGTAAACCACTGTTTACCTTAATCGTGAATTACTTTTTTACTATTTTAACTCGTAATTATTGAAAAAATTAAGTTTATATTATTATAATATATAATTTATGATGATTACAATTAATTAGTAAATTTTAGAAAATTTAATTCACAAATTGTTTAAAAACTAATTTAAAACTATAGCCACATATAGGATGAAAAAGTGTATTGTCAATGAGAAAATTCACAAAAGAATAAAAGGTATTAAAAAAATATAAACATGAAATTAAATAAAATAACCTAAAATAGTAAAATTGTGATATAATAGAACTAATTATACTTTAAAAACTATTTAAAAATGTAATTAAACCTTGTTAATTATTATAATGAACTATAGTTTTGATTACAAATCAGTTTTTCACTATTCATCGAAAAATGAAACATTTCAGAAAAATAATAAATATTTACCATAAGATAATTTTTATATTATATTTTCAATAATTTAGTTAATTTTATCAAATATATTTTCCAAAATTGGAAAAAATTAATTTTAAATTTTTTGTGCTAAGCGGGACTATCCCATCATTTAGAAAAATACCGTTTTTTAGAAAATATTTATTTTTCTTTTAAATGATTTTTATTTTATTTATAATGAATATAGAACCATAGTTTTTATAATTTATGTATTACTATTCATACACACCAATTTAACGACAATTTTTAAAAGATATAATATTTTGAAATTCATTTAGACTTGAGGTTATGTGTTTTACAAACTATCAAAGTGATCGAATTTAAATAAAAATATTTCATGGGTTGTTTAAGCTCAGTGTTTCATGTCGCATAGTCTATCTTAAAAAAATTTATTGTATAATTTTGGGGTTCAATAACATGGGTCACCCAAGAAACAAGATAACATTTGAAAGAAATTTAGGGTTCAGAGGGTTTTGGATTTTTTATACCCCCTATTAAAATCATAAGACCATAAAACAATACTACTCAACATGGTGGAGAACTAATAAAAAGGGATTAGACCAGAATTCAAGGGAAGGGATAATTAAATAGTGAGTTTGGTCAATTATTTGGATAAAAAACATATTATGGTCCACAATGATGATCTGATTAAACTGGAAAAGAACCATAGAGCAGAATGAACCACCATGCCTTAGAACCCTTCCACCAAGAAAAAGGATATTCCATAACCCTAATAAAAGTCACAACTACCCCAAAACCAAATATAAAAACATGATATAACCTTACAAGACTCCACTCCATGTCCATGTGACCACTCTACAACTATTCTAAATTTGGTAGAAACCCATAAAATCCTCCTCCCATACTCAGTGTCACAACATTCATCTTCATGATGCAAAAGACATTATCTAAGAGAATATTATAACATAGCCCCACTTCATGATGTATATATACTAAAAATAGAATAACCACTGAAACTATACCCCCATCCTATGCGGTGCGACCATAAATTCTACACCTCAACAACACTCTATCGGATATAGTAAGATCCTCCACAACACAGAAACCTTTTCATATGAAATATCTGTAATAACTCCACCAATTACCCCCAAAATCCCTCAACAAATCTCCCAGAAACATCCACCATGAAAATTACTACAATTTTATAAGTCATTTTTTCTAGAACATTACAATTTTTGAGTAAATTATTTATTATATGATTTTCAATTTCTCATAAATAATTAATTTCTTTGACTTAAATGTGGATCTAATCAAACTTGATCAAATCTTTGATCATATAGATAATAAACACACCAATAAAAATTAATATACTTTGAATAAAAAAAGAAAACTAATCAATAGTATGCTATTAATGATACTATTATCTAAACCACACAATAATAAATAGAGTTATATTTAAGAGGAATTCTTCTAATGGTGTAAATAAAAATACTACGTGGACTAAGCCTCATTAACTCATAGTCATTAATCAATCCTCCATAAAATCATTTCCTAATGTATCTTAAGACAAATAAAATACTGTTTCAACTTCATATGTAGTTTTTTAATATTCACATTTGTATTAATAGAAACATGTATTGAACACCAAAATATTCTAACATTTTATATTTATCCCTTCAAGGAAACTCACTATGAATGTATTCTTCTCCATTTTTTTATTTTTGACAAGTAATTATCCCCCTTTATTGGATAAAACTCCAATATATTTTCCTCTATGTCATTAATTTGAATGGAATGAATGATAAAAAATATAAAAAATGCATTTAAAGGTATTTTGAGATAAAATTTTCTAACAAAGTAACTCTCAAGTGTGAGAATAAATCCATTGTCAAATGATTCATCAAATGTCTACTATTTTTCCTTTATTAAAAAATAATCTAGTTTAATATCTCTGGATTTCATAAATTATTTGATAATGTGTTATCTTAAGTAAGTATATTTCATCCATGAATATTGAATTAAGTTACTGAAAATATTTATTACACTTAGGTTATCACACTAAAAAAACAACAGATATGAGAATTATACTATCATATTCTCAAGTTAGGTTTATATAAATATATATTTAAAAAATAGTATTCTGGTCAAAGACCAAAACAGAAAATTTATTATTAAATAAAGGGGTTAAAAAAGTCTAAAAGAAGTTATTTTGTTCACATCCTGAAAATAAAGAGGAAGAATCTCAGGGGGGAGATCATCTCTCCAGGTAGTGTCCTTATC
The DNA here is from genome assembly GCA_963277665.1 of Viscum album. Taxonomy (NCBI): domain Eukaryota; kingdom Viridiplantae; phylum Streptophyta; class Magnoliopsida; order Santalales; family Viscaceae; genus Viscum; species Viscum album. The sequence goes on along the minus strand of OY728153.1, from coordinate 388,385,483 downwards.
AATGCCCATGTTTGAAAGGGTATCCACAACTCTGTTTTCTTCTCGGTAAACGTGCATAGTAATGAAGTTGAGGGCAGAGAGAGAGAGTGCAGACATTCAATCCAGCAAGAAGTGAGTTTCCAAGCCAGGTGGATGGTACCCTTCTAGATTTCCTGGATAGTAGTGGAAGAGTTTCCTACAATCTATATGTTGTTCTAGTTGTGCGTCTTGGAAAACGAGATCACATGAATGACGCTGAGTATATCGGATTTTAAGGAGGTAGCCATGCCACATGATCTATAGAAGAAACCGAGAACTTGATCCAGATGATTCCAGAAGATGGATCCACAACCCACTGGGCTGAGGTTGCCTTTAGAAGCACCATCTACGTTGATTTTGATCCAACCTATAGGGGGGGGGGCTGCCGAAAAACTTCAAGCATAAATTTAGGACGAGGATAGTTACCTACAATCCCAAGATGTCGTAGGATCACCAAATCTTTGACTGAGTTGTTACACTGAACTTTTTGTATCGAGGCTGCCTCTCGGGTAGTGATAAGAATTCTCATTTTTCCTGCATTAGGATTGAAATAACTGTTGCGAAAGGTATATTCATTCCTCCCATACCAGATCACATGCAGAAGCTCTGTAATTGCGGCCACAAAGAGATTATTGATTTGTTGAGAGTCAGATTTCTCAAGGCATTTTTGAATCTGAGAGATTAGATAACTACAAAACAACCAGTTGCATTCAAATATGTCAAAAATATAATGCCAAAGAAAAGTAGCCATATCACAAGAAAGGAAAAGATGGCTAAGATATTCATGATTTTGGTTACACATACGACATTTAGAGCAAAGGTTGATTCCAGAAGTTTGTAAATAGGAGTTAGTTGGAATTATATTATGAGCAATACGCCAAACAATAGTAAATCTTGAAGGTTTGATCCAGGCTTTATTGAAGTTGTTAAGCCAGCTAAAGTTGTTCATATCATTAGTGTATAAATGCTTGTAAAATCTCTTCGTGTCAAGAATCCCATTATGGGAAGGTTCCCAAATTAGGAAATCCTCATTAACAGAGAAGTGGTAATTCTCGACAATAGTTTTAATATCTTTAGGAAGGGGAGTTTGTTGCATATTCCTGATGCCTTTAATGGTGTCATTAGTGTGCATAGGGAGATGTGAGGTAGAAGTTAAGGAAATCAAGGGCTTTCCAGTCCAGTTATGTAGCCAAAAATTCAAATTCGAGTCTCTATTGGCCATCCATCTAGAATTGGACAAAATGGAGTTAAAAGTACATTTTATGGATGGACATATGAAAGACGTGAGATAAGTATGTGTGTTTCTTCAAAGTTTTCCAAGGAAACGAGCCAGAAGGAAGTCCATGGAAGGTGATTTATTACAAATGAGATTCCATGTGAGCTTTGCCTGGAGGGCCTGGTTAATGTTTGTGAGGTTTTTTATTCCAATACCACCCTTTTCAATAGGTTTACAGCACGTGAAACAAGGTATGGTAACTAATTTTCTTTTCCAGAGTGCTTCCCGTAGAGACAAAGTTTTTAATGGAAACATTGATTTTCTTTAAGAGACTATCCAACCATTTATAGATCATCATTGAGTAGACCGGTTTAGAAAAAATTGTGGATTTAACGAGGCAGATTCTCCCTTCCATTGAGAGATTTTTTCCTTTCCAAGAGGAAAGGTGTCGAAGAGTTTGATCAACAATGGTAGAGAAGTGAATCACTTTAGGTCTACCCTAAAAAATGGGAATCCCAAGATAGTTAAAAGGTAGAAAGACCTCCTTAATACCAAGCATATTTGTTAGACTACTTTTCTGACGAAGGGGATAGTTTTTTCCAAAGAAAATAAACGATTTCATCCAGTTGATATGTTAACCAGAGACTTCTTCATAGTGAGATATGATGGTTTTATGGTTTCTTAGATTTTTTTGTCTTCTTTTAGGAAAAGGATTATGTCATTAGCATATAGAAAATGGGAGGGGGAATTGACGCTTCAAGAAGCAGGAATGGGCTTAATATTACTATTTCCAATGGCTTGTGAGATGAGTCTACTAAGGTAGTCTTCAGCTATAGAGAAAAGGATAGCCGATAGGGGGTCTCATTGCATGACCCCTTTAGAACAGTTGAAGTAACCTTTAGGCATACCATTTAGCATAATAGAGATATGAACGGAATTAAAAAGAGTGGTAATTCTATTGATAAAGGTCTCATTGAAAACAAAATTTCTAAGAACTTTCAAAATAAAGTTCCAGTCAATGGTATCAAAGGATTTCATAATATCGAGTTTAATGGCCAAATTCCCACCTCTGGATTTCTTGTTCAATACGTTAGTGGATTTAGAGGCTAAACAAATACAATCTTTTATAGATCTGCCTTTAATGAAACCAAATTGTTTCCATGAAATAATTATATTGCTGATATCAGTGATACGATTGGCAATAAATTTGGTGATAATTTTAAACAGCGAGTTAATAGGGGAGATGGGTATGAAATGATTGATTTCATTAGCATTTTTAGATTTAGGAATGAGGATAAGGAATTGAGAGTTTAGACTATGAGGAATAATGCTTTTAGAAAAGAAAATTTTAACCATTTGGTAGACATCATCCTGAATGATCTTCCAATGTTCCGGGTAGAACCCATTATTAAAGCCACCCGGACCTAGGGCACTGTCTATGTTAAGACTAAATAAAATGTATTTGATCTCATGATCTAGTGGGACATTATTTAGTATGAGATTATCCTCATCTGTGACCAATTGAGGAATAATTTAAGGCCGAAGATCTTTATCAATATTAGGGCCATTAAAGATATTTTGAAAGTGAGTGATGACATGATTGGCAATGCTTTATTGATTATATAAAATGACATCAAGTTTTAGTCATTTTTCTTAACATATTTGGCCATACAACCTTTCCATAGTCATCCTAAGATAATTTATTAGTAAGAGAAATTGGTGTAGATACTACTCTTTATTATTCTATTCTAAATATTTTTCTCACCACATGAACATATTTTATTGATCTAAACTTTTAATATTTATTATGTAGAACATAGTAACCCAAGAAATGGTAATCTCAATAATCAATGATTTGTAGAAGTATATCATTATTTAGGGAAAAGGAATTCATAATAAAATCAAATTATTTCTGATTAAAATTATATCATCAACACACACTATCAAAATAAGTGAATTAGAATTGTATTACATGATATAGATATTATAATCCATATTATCTCTCTTAAATTTTATATTTTTCTATTTATTATTTATCTTTATGTATCGTTACTGGGATAATTTTTTAAGTATATTGGGTTTTATAAATATCTGTTACACTCAATCACAATAATCATCAATAATAAATCCCATTAGTAGTTAGGTTTATTCATATTTATCAGGTTATGAATTCAATATTGTATATTTTATAATTAATAAAAAAATATTCTAATTATTTTATAAAAAAATTACATAAAACACTCTTACAATCTAAATAATTTCTACTCTAGTAAATGTTTCATGAAAATAAATAACCACATTTTGATTTTTTTAAAGTATTTAATATTTTCTCAATGATAATTATATTTTATCATTTCGTTTATTCGAGAAAACCCATTCCATCCCTTTTATATTTTTTTCACTGGTATATGATAACAAATCCCATGTTTCATTATTTTCTATTTGATTTATCTATTTCTCTATATCGGAAATCCAATTTTTGTGTGGTAAATCTTCTTAAACACTTTTTTGGTTCTACATGATTACGTAATTTTATGTGATTTTAACTCTTAATGGTTCATTGAGTTATAATGTAATGGATATTTTCTGTAATTATATATTCAACATCCACAAGTTTTATAAATTTTACAAAGTTATATTCCTTTTTTATAGGCCTTTATAATCAATTTAAATTTCTTAATCGGCTTGTACATTATGCAGAAATTCTATATCCACTGAATGTTCACGTTGATAATTATCATTTACTCTATAATCGTCTTCATTCTCATCATAAAATAATAATAATGTTTGTTGAATTCCACATTCCTCCTAGGAAATTACATCAAACTTATACACAATCATCAGATGATATTTTTATAATAAGTATAACTTATTTTAAATGGTGTCTAGCCATGAAAAATACCTTTATTAAAAAGTTCAAAAAAATATTCCAAGATATCATCAATTAATATTAATAATTTAAGGACATAAAAATTCCATCAAGGGATTTAAATTTATATATTTGTTAAATCCCATTTCCAAATAAATTTTAAAAGAAGTTGGTAAAACAGACCCTTAGTTTTTTAATGAATATAGTCATTGAATTTTCAATCCTTTAAAATTATATTTCCATTACATAATATGATAAAATGGTTCTTCTAAAATTCTACATACTCAAAATTTTCACTATATTAATTAATTTTTATGTGTTTATGGAGAGATATATCTGTTCCTCAATCTATTTTTATCAAGGCAATATTAAAACTACAAATTTCTTATTCGGTTCCATTAACATACTGATTTTTTAAGTCATATTAGTTTTATTTTCAAAATATCATCAAAAAAATGAAAATATATCGAGAGAATATTATTTAATAAAAAAATTGATCCATAAAATTATATAAAAATAATAATAAAAAACATTTAAGAAATATTTTTATCTATTATTTGATTAAAAAATCATTCAACCACATACAATGAAATTTAGGAGTTAAATTTTCTTTTTTATTTTGATCTCCACCAATTTTTCAATTTTTTAAATAGTATTCCATTTACGAAAAACCTAAAAATATTTTCTTAATTCCAAGTTGAGCCTTGATATTTTTCTCACAACATTATAAATCATGTGTCTAATAACACACATTTGGTCATCATTACTTCCCATGGGCTATGATTCAATGTTTATAAATTAATATTCATGTCGTTTTACTACTAAAATACTAAATCATAGTATAGTAATATAAATTTTATGCTAAATCCATTGGGAATTAAATTAATATATATCATCCTTGCGGGATGTTCATAATTATTTGTTTCAAAATTTATAATAAAAATAAATTTAAAAGAAATGAAAATAAAAATAAAATCCAAAGAAAACATTGAAAATGGAAACATCATATTAAAATCAATGAAAATGAATTAATTTGATACATGATTTTTTCATTACAACTTGTATTTCAATAACATATGTATTTGAACAAGTTAATTAGTTGTGAAATTCCATATATGTAATCAATTATCACTTGATCAAAGATAATTAATGTTAATTTTATTATTTTTATAACTTATTTTCAAATTAACCTAATTAAACTAAATTTCACTAAAAACCAGTATCAATTTAAAAATAAAAAATAATGATTATTCTCATAGCTACATCCTTCCCTACAACATTATAAATCATCCCTTATTAATTACTTCTCCCAAAGAATTAATAAAAGATGATGTAAAAAATTAGTATCAATGGGATACAAAATCACAACATTCAATCCATAAGAAATTTTAATCAATTATAATAAATTGTGATCCTTCTACTCTCAATCTGTATCCCTTAAGTGATTACTCACTCATGATCAACAAAAATTCTACCACAAGGAAGAATTTCATATTAAAATATTGTAAAAAAATAAATATAGAAGATAATAAATAATGAAAATAGGAGTAGGAGTCATCAATAATCATTATGCATTGCAAAAAAACAAGAAAATAGAAAATACTTATACTAGTAAGCATAATCAAGATGAAATGATATTAATTATGTAATGACTCTTATATCTCTACTAAAAAATAAAATCTTCTCTTCTTAGGGATTCATGGTAAATTAATAATGGGACTAGTTGTTTCATGATATGGATGTATCTTCCTCTTCAAAATTTGAATCCATGAGGATTAAATGGAAGCTTTTAGAGATTTTATTATGATATAATACATTAAATAGGTTCCTTAGTCTAGATGTAGAATGATAGTGTACTTGGTTGTGGCCTGGATTTCAACAAAAAATTATTTAACAATGCATTCAATAATTTAAAGGATGAATATTAGTAGTAAAACCTAATCAACACTAGGTTTAAATTATTAGGCATTACTTATATATGGATTTATGTTCTAAAGGTCAGTACCTTCAATAATAGATTCCCACCTCTTCCATGTTATTCTTACGTAAAGTAATTCATGTTTGGATAGTATTTTCATGATATAAGCTTCAAGTAAGCTTCTTCAAGTTACTCATACACAACTATATCACAGCGTTAAGGAATCTAGTTTCACCATGTCGTCTTCTTCAACTAAAATATCAACATTACCTCTAATTGATGACGACATGATTACACCAACTACAGTGTGATTTTTCAGTATATACGAAACTTTATTTCAAATCATCTCTAAATTATATAAATTTTCAATCATTCCCAAATTCCTTAAAAATCTATCCAATTATATAGTATTTTATTAACTCTTTAATGAATAATTTGTTCATAATTTATACAAAATTTTGGATTATGAAGTTCCCCCACATTTGAATAATTAATTCTCTAAAAAAACCTCAACCATGAATAAAAATGATGTTTTAACCCAATAAGTGAAATATTATTTCAATGATGCTAAAAAAATGATGTCATAGTTGAATATTTTCAAGAGTACATAAGTCATATAATTAATAGTGTTCAACTTATAATTCAGTCATGAATTTAAATTTATGACTCTTCATCTTCTTCTCACGTTATCTAACATTTAATTATTATGCATGAAACATTTGATGAACCTTACCTAAAAAAAATTCACACACCATTTAGTTAAATATATGCTCAATAAAAAATACAAACTATATCATATTATTGTATCTTATCTATATATGTATATAGAAATAAATCCAAAAAAATAAAGTGTACTTTTTAGCAAACAACTGTGAGGATTAAGGTGGGTGGTTAAAAATGTAAACATCAAAATCAAAGGATTGAAAAAGAGGATACATTCATAAGGAACAATTCATGATATTCAACCATCCTAAAAAAATGAAATCCTATTATTTTTTCCTTAGAAAAATTCACCATTCATTTCTTCTATTTATCTGAATTTTCATAGGAAAATAAAATAATAATTGAAAATTGTGATGAACATTGCACTTTTAATAAATAGGTCTCACAATTGTTCAATAAATTATTTATAAGAAAATTTATCAAAACCTTGGAATTAAAATCAAACCAACAACTTGATCCCTGACATAAATATCCACCATGCTCAATTCATGATAGTTATAAAAACAAGGGGCAACATTTCTAACCAATTTCTAATCCAAGGTATTTCATTACTAAAACTTTTTTCTTCAAAAATTTGAGTAAAAATGAAAAAGTGATCTTAAAATAAATATAGATAAAATATGCATAATAAATAATGAATACTCTTATTGGGAAAATAAACAACATTATAAAATCAATCATTGAAAATTAACCTACACAAAAATGTCTAAAACATATATAAATAATTTTTTTTGAGACAATGTATTTTTACTTACAATTGAAATACTTCCCATACACACATTGAATTTACTCCAAATAAAACACTATAAAATCCCATAACTGGTAAATAAAAGAAACATTTAAAACATATTACAATATAGAATTATGTGGATTATAATTAGTTTAACTCAATGGAAGAACACTGCCTCTTCCTTATATAAATAGTAGAATATTGTATAAGACATGCACTGTAGTAAAAATCACCCCACCAAAACAATTTTCCATAGGGATGAATATTTGAAATTATTGTCACTATATTATATTATTTGTGGATCTCCATACCTTTGACAATTATGTTTTCATGATGTCACCACCTCAATAGACCAAACTAGTGAAAAATAACTGAATTCATACAAATAAATCTAAATTATATAGAACTTCCTTTAGAGACTTGTGATTAATATGAATCATAAATATTTTTAATTTGATTCAAAATCCACTTCCTCACTCTCATTATCTAGACAAGTTCACCTTCCAACATGTTTTTTGGACATTGAAATCAGTACCATTCCTACCACCATTGGTCTTATACTACAATAAATACCCCTTATTAAAAATATAAGGTTCTAGATTTTCTAATTTTACAATAAAAATAAGTGGATCATGAAAGGATTCTTCACATGTTATTAAAAACCACTCGTTGAATATTAATTCAAAGAGTTAAGGTAACCTACAATAGTTAGGAATATATTTTAATACTTTATATTCTATAGAAACATTCATCATTTAACATTTCATTTTTTATCCCACCCAAATCCTATTGAGGAAAAATATTTCTATAACTTTCCTGGCCTAAGTCATTTAGAAACATGTTAGTCAAATTTGGACATCCATTGATCATTTGATGGTGCAGTAGAATATCCTCCAATAACATTAATATTTAATGATACATAAGATCAATGTGATTTTTTCCTAAATGAAACATTGTATTATTTGATAGATGAAACATGATCAAACTATTAAATATCAATAAGCCACTTCTCTAACCCTTTTTGAGTTCTTCCAAAAACTCACTTAATTTGGAACAACTCTTTCATATCATATATAAAAAATGATGTACTCTACATCTATTATTGAATGTGAAACTATCAACTATAGTATTGATAAAAAAATAATTATTTTTCCCTTTTAAAGTGAATAAAAAATCATTGAGCTCATTCATCCATCTGTATCTCCTCTAATGTATTTATCGACGTACCCTTGTAAAAAATAAACCTTTTCAAAACAAAGGGATAGTTCTTCCATGGATTTGAGATATTAGAGAATCCAATTCACTTCTTCCTAGTTATATATTCCTAGATTCTCCATATGTCGACTACAAACTATTAAGGCATGAGTAATTTATGTCCTCTTACAAACCATCGCATACAAGAAACCTTTAACAATTTATGAATTTGGAACCTTCACTATGTACTTAGACTCCTCTTTAATTCATAGGGCTCTTTAATGTGGTAAAATAAACAATTTATAACATGGTATGATCAAAGGTTTATGTCCGATCATTTTTAATCCATAAATGATCTTCCAAATGAACTCTTTCTGAGAAAAAAATCAAATATCTTATCATCTGGCCCCTCTTGATCTTTATCCCAATTATTTTATTAGATTAATCAAGATTTTTCTTCTAAAACCTTTCAGTAAAATTAGCTTTTATCACTTTAATAAGATCTATATCTAATACCACAAGTATAATATCATCCACATATAAGAGATGTATGACATAACATCCATCATTAAACATATTTTATTAACAAAAATGATCTACAATGCTTTGTAAAAGACCCTTATAATATATAAATTTATAAAACATTTATTTCCACTACCATGGTGTTTTCTTCAAACCATACTAGCTATATATTAGATGGTATACCAAGATATCATTTCATTTATCTTTGAAACCATCTTGTTTCTTCATTAATATATATTTCTCCAAAACACCATTAAGGGAATCTATTTTTATATATAACTATTCAATATGTAAACCTTTGGATACAACAAAACATAACACTATCTTTATTTTTTTTCATAAAAATGATATTTTTAGAGAAACATATTACTTCATTTTATTAAAAACCATTTATAATATAATGATATTTTATAATTTTATGTATTCCTCTTAATCATTCAATTGACATACACATTTTTTTATATAATACCATCTTTCCATGTGGTAATTTTTTCAACACCTTGGTTTGGTTTTTGCATAATGGATCACTTTATATTTCATAGATAAATCTTATATTTTCATATCATAGGGATATGAATATTCATATAGTATCTCATGTTATCCTCCACAAGTTAGATGAAAGTATAAAAGAATTTTTTTAACCATTTAACTAGTTATCTAATTTGGGTAGATTTACAGAATCTACCATGAGGTTTAACTCCTTCCACAACTTCATCTTCATGAGAAATTCCCCATACTCTATATTCTTATAAATTTCTAGTAATTCTAGCCTTATTAACTCTTAAAACCTTCTGGTACTCCATAAAAATTATTTTACTTTTGAAAATTAATTAAAATAAATTTGGATACATTCAATTTATTATTTTCCCTTACACCAAGTTTTTATCTTTCCATTGGAACTTATCATTGAAGAGAACAATCCATATTTTAATGATATTAAAATTATCAATATCCTAAAGCCTAATCTCATTATTTTTATTTATATAAACACTAAAAAATATTTTAGTTACTTAAAGTTTTTCACTATCATTGTAATAAAGATTAATGTATTTGATAGATACAAAAAATTGATGTGATAAACATCCCTTAGTTTTTTAGGACAATACTATTCCAAAATATCATTCCACATGTGTGTATAATTAATTATGTTAATGATGTAACTGTAAAAATTGACAACTTCGTCCCAAATCACATTTGGGAAGCCAAGAAGCAACCTCATGTTCAAATATTTTTCCTTTAGTATCAAGGTCAACTTTTCTGATTCTCTATTTTATTCTAACATCTCTTGAACAATTTTCTCACACATGATTCTTTTAATTTAAAAAATATACCTAAATTCCCTAGTACTATGTCCACCTCCATTTTATAAACAAAACAAAATAAAATTATTTACAGGCACTTTCTTCACCATGGATCTCCATCGAATAAACACTATGAAAACCTAATATTTGTGTTTAAGGAAGTATGTCCAGTCCATCTAATACACATCATAATTATAGGTAACATAATTTAATAACCCACCATGAGACTTTAATTTATCATGTACCAAAATATCTATATGCATAAGCTCGATCTTCGAAGATTTAAGTGTCCTTCAATTTGTAATTAATGAAACATTTATCTTCTTTCCAAGAATGCAATTATCAGATGATATAAAATCTAGGTTACTGATATTTGGTATTAATTTTTCTACTAATAATCAAATATTCTTTTAAATTTGGGGAAAAAATATATCATTTCAACAATAATGAACTTTTAGAAATTGTTTCTCTAAAAATCACTACTCTACCTTACTTTCTAGTAAAATAAAATGTTTCATATTTGACACCCATATCCACTACCATGGTTCTATGTGTGATTTTACAAACTCCTAAAAATATTATACGAAATCCTATTTCATATATATTTCATGAAAAAAATAATTTTTTCTATAAGTTAGGTATGTAATGAACTTGATATAACTCCAAAAAGAATCCATTTGTTATTTTTAACTTTACATCTCCTTCATCTATGATCTTAAGAGAATCCTCATCCCCAAGATGAAACTTTTAAAATATTTCTTAATCATATTTGTTAATGATTCCATTATTGAAATTATAATGGGATAATTATTTAGAATAAATGATCCATAATTTTAATGGAATATTGAAAATACTGTTAAATTGAATTCATCCTCAACTACAATATTTTTAGAAATTGAAAAAGTTCCCCTTTTAAAATTAACTCTGCGATCTAGAAAATCCATAATCAAATTCCCTTATTACTATAATTATAGCATATTATTCTATGTCTTATTTATTTACTTAAAAACATTACCTTATTTCCCTCTATCATTTTCAAACCATTAAATTAAATAGAAAATCAAATACCTTCTACAATAAATGAGATTCTAGAGTGTGATTGGACTTCTCTCCCACTAATCTCCTCATTTATAATGACATTGAAAATATCTCTAAAAAGTATATTTATCTTACCAAAATAATTTTTAATCGTCATGACCATCAAGAAATAAGATATTTGGAGTGATGATAGCAACAATAATGACCATACTAGATCCAAGAACATTAATCCTATATATAAAAAATAACATTGAATGAAGTTGAATTTGTTGAAAGGATCTAACACTAGTATTCATTTTGAGATTACCAAGTTGAACAACCTCCAAATCATGAAATTTTTTTTCTCATTGAGGACAGAATATCATTCATATTAGCTAGAGTATTAATAAAATATAAAATATTCTTCAGCTCCTGAATGTTGTTGGAAACATTATATACCAATGATATATGTATTACACCAAGTTCCTACCTATCAATCCATTATCATTTCACCTTTTCATTTTATTTTTATCTTATTAATTTAATTTTTTTTTGTACGTATGGAATTGATAATCCATCATCTGCATCCTCCTGAATCTGATCCCCTTTCAATCAAAATTTTCAATCCATACCATCACTTATTCCAACATCATTGGTTATGAAATATATGAATCTAGATGAAATGAAAAGGATAAATATAATTATATTACCAAATTATCTGATGTTGAGTGCTTCGAGTCATTCTAAACCAAATGTTATTATACAACTTATTGGTCCCTAAACCACTGACCTATAAGCCCAACCCAAAATTCACTTATAGAACAAATTATAATTTTTTTTGAAATGAATGATCCCATTTAAATAGTGTATTGTAACTAAGAAAAAAATTAATCTCAACCACACATTGAATATTATATGACTGGATCTCTTATAAATTCTTGAACCACTAAATAAGTTAAATACACATAAGGAATAACAACAAGAAATTAATTTTTTTGAACACATTCCTTATCCATGGAAGAACATTCTTAAGTTCTTTAATAACTAGATGATGAATTCACAAGATATAAATTGAATTATATGTACCCACACCCAAATTTTTATATCTAGGAACAATAGATAAAACTAGTGCCATCATCTTTTAAATTTCTTCGATGACCCCCACTTCAACCATTTTCACCAACTGAATTCCTCCTCCATAACTATCTCATATTTTGAATAGTGCATGTATTTATAAATAAAAATTTATACTATCTAACATATCCATTAGAATCCTATGGTTACTCTGAAACGTCAATAAATTTAATCCTGTTTAGTGTCTACTTCTGCACTCCCATTATCTAAAAATGGTCGCTATCCAACTCGTCATGGAACACTGTTATATGGACTCTGTTGGCCTCCACCGGTCCTTTACTATCACAAACCTCTTCATATATGAATCCCAATCTTCAAATTCTATCATCCTATAATCAAATAAAAATATGAAGAAAGTATTCATAAGACTTTCATAACAACTCTCACAATATTTTATTGTATTCACACCCAAATACGCCAAGAGAAACTCAAATACATATTTAATGATTAAAATGAAATCATTAGATTAATATAAAAAATCAAGGGCTATAAGGGAAAATTGGCCCATGATATGTATTCCAATAATGTGTTTTAGGGAATATATATTTTTAATATAATATAAAATTTATGGTTAAAATAAAGTACAAATAGGTGAAAAAAGAATTAATAGTGGACCTCAATCTTTTCAATTTGTTAAAAATCATCATGATTCAAAAAATATTATACAAAAAAAGTTCTAGTATAGACAATGTCACATGAATCTCTCAATAAAGTGGTTACTATAATTAATTTTACAAAAGGTGTTTAGAGTACCTCTAGAAAATATGATTTAAAACATTGGTCAGTTAGGTCATAATATGAACAATAATGATCATTCAAGGAAAATAAAATATATATGAATTGGGGGAAAAATAATCATATCAGAAATAATATAGAAAATAATGAGAAATTTTAATAAAAATGAAACATTTCTCAATTTTGGACTATTTCAGTAATATTAATGATAATAACCAATCATAGAGTTCCAAAAGTGAGAAATATTTCACTAAATGGTGATATATTTAAAAACAAAATGGTAAAATATCAAAATGGGGTCTACAAATACCTTCCCCATATATAAAAAATATATAATAACACCAATGTTAAACTATGGTGAGGTAATCACTTGTGGATATAAATTAAACACTATTAATGTATTAAAAAAAGTTTAAATAAAGAATCTAATATCTTACCTGATGAATATATCCTCATTTTATTTATTAATGGATTTAAATTGAATTTAGTGAAATACATTCACTTTTTTTATTGTATGTTTTTTTAAATTCCTTTAAAATTTACTCTAGAAAATAAAAATAATAACTTCCAAAAGATATTTTAACAAAAATACACATTGTAGTGTATATAAAAAAGGTGATATTAAATGTTTTTAGAAAAAGGGTTATAGAATTATATAAATTAGTCTCAAAAATTAAATTAATTCATGATATGTAAAATCTTTTGAGACAGATTATAAAGTAAGAGAAACCGTAGAAAATTGGGAGGATGATATTCTTATTATGATCAATATATTTTCCATCCTTTGTGTTGACCTCCTATTCACCCTCTCCCACATCCTTAGGGAAATGATTAATTATTTTTGGATCCTATCCTCATAATATGGCCTTAATAGTGAATATGGTAAGTTGTTATTGAGTAAGAAGATCTACTAAGACTAGTATTGATATAGTGTCCTATGGTGTAGGTGGTTTCATTATGGTCTAGGAAGTGGATGCCTCCTAAGTAGTGGGTGTATTATTTAGATCATGGCCCTCAATAGGCTATACCTATAATAGAGGAGTATCTTTAGTAGTGTTCATTGTAATATGACTTATCTCATTAAACATAGTGGTGATTGGTGTTTCATTAACTATTTGAGTTAATTGTTAAGTCCTATACTGAATTGGGGTCACCCTGATTAAGTGTGATTTTTTACTCCTATCAGCTACATTGATGAATAATGACTTATTTATTTCATGAGAAATCTTCCCTGTGTTATTATTTAGGGAACATAGCCATAATTTCTGGATTATACATCTATTTGGGTCAATAGTTCCCCATGAGATACATATATAGATAATGGATTTTACCACTTTAATGTGTTCTCAAATATGATCTTTATTGGGTTGATGTGTGTAATAGAGGTAGGTGGATGGGTAGGGTCAAAATGGGGGTGGGGACAAATCTTTGGGTTGTTTTTTGATAATATTGATATAAAGAGTAGATTATATTGTTGAAACTAGGGTACAAGTATGAATAGGTGTTGGTTCATAGGATAAATCTAACCTATTAAAATAAAATATTATGATTATGTGATATAATGATATGTATCTTGTAAATACATGTTCATCTCCTCCTAAAAAACAATGGTAGGTGGATCTTATGTAGGGTAGTACTAACATGGTGTGGTAAAATATGTTTAGGGTGGGATGTATCTTAATATTTTCTCTCATTATCCTCATCATATCCTTTGATATAATAATTATAATTAAACCCCTTATAGTTCTTCCCTTATATCATAAACAATATCATCTTGTACAATAATGATAGTTAAATAAGTTATGTAATTCCCAATGACACATGTGACATAAATGTATCAAAAGTACCCATTATCTTTGCCAGATGTGTGATAAAATTTACACCCATGATGGAACACATGTGCCTATTTTCCTTATAAATCAAGATAAAGATCCAATTATCTTTCAAGTTGATGATCATTCCACTAGAAATAGCAATAAGAAGAATGAAATCCAACTGAATTAATAAACACTTTGAATACCCCTTGGTAGGCCAAGCGGGGTCGAGATCTATATGGGTAAAAATAAGGAAATTTGTATTTATATTAATTTTATTATTTATATTATATTATTCTTATTGATTGATTCATCAATAACTAACATCCATTATTAATAGGTAAATCATTTTTTAAGATCTATAATGTGATTAGTATATTCACACATCCTCACAAATTTAGGAATCTAAATATAGATACGTTTTCCAAATTAATCCAATGATATTATCCAATACCATAAAAATAGATTTTAAATCATCATAATTATTATTAGAAGTCATCAATAACACCAGTTTCAACTTTAAAAATTCCTCCTCTTACACATGGATAATATTCTCTATGTTAATTTCCCATAAGTCCATAAAGATTGAATTTTCCATTATATCCTATCATATTATCCCTATATCAAGGGTATTATTCATAACATTATATTTTATCTATAACTTTGTTAATGTATTTCACAAGATTATATTCTTATAATGTATAAATCTATGTATGTGGTTTTTTAAACAATCCTCACTAAAAGGCGAGTTATTATTTTTGGGATAGGGATGGAGTGGGATTTTAAAGGATGTTGGGAAAGGGGAAGGCCTAAGTATAGGATTTATTAAATTAGTTTGGTAGGTTTTAGAATTCTTGAAAAGAACATTTTTGTTTCATGGGAGATTCATATGTTTCATCTTCATTTCTAAAGGAAGAAAAACATTCTTTTAACACTCCCTAGAAGCAAGTGATTGGACAAAGATTATAGAGGGTATTATTTATCTTTTTAATGGATTTTGAGAAATTAGATGATGTTTTGGTTTTATATTGACGGATTAGTGGTTCTATTTAGAAAATTAGAAAACAAAATAGTGTAAAATTATGTGGAAATGTTTATGAATCAATAGAAGTAGGATTTTGAGGGGTTACATGGTTGGTTCAATGGATTTTTTGTTGATTTTTGTTATGTTTTTAGTTTTATAGAGATATTATTTATAGAGGATGATGTGAGTGATATAATAATATAAACTTGTGTTTTTAAATGGTAATAAATACTTCTCCCAAAATTATGGTGAGGCAGACCTAGTTTTACCATTAAAAATATATTTTAAAAAGTATATTTTTAAAATTTTATCATCAGAATACTCATTTCAAGGTATTTATCCTCTTGGATTTACTACATATATTTAATTTGTTCTAATTTTTATTGTGGGTTGGCCATTAGTGTGGAGGAAGTCCATAAAAACTATGTGTCACTATTTCAAACCTCTCTTTAAGATATTGTAACTTGGATAAACAAAATACACCATGATGAATCCTTATCTTCTTCTTAGGTTTAATTTTAGAAAGTTATTGTGCTATGTAGGTGACAACCAGGGAATTTTTTGGTAGATCACCCCACTCAACAATGGATATTATAGAATGGTGTTAAATTACTAGACAATGATAACTATTCACCATGATATTACTAGTTTTGTGAGGTTCCCTTTTTATTTTAATTTAACCTCATGAATATATTCTTCTCCTCTAAATATCATACCCCAAGAATCTATGTTGTGACATGTTATATGGTATAATTGTATTTATTATAAAATTGTTGATGATAATTGATTGTAGAATGACTGAGATGTTTTTGTCATGATTGTTAATGCCTTTGAATACATTTCATTATTACTTACTCAATGAATTTTATATTTTATAGTTCAATTCAATGGATTTGGTATTTTTGGTAAGGAAATGTAATGTTTCTTGATATTGAGGATTAAAGGATAATGACTTAGAGTGTCTAAAGTGTCATTAAATCATATAAAATCCTAAATTAAAACCAACATCTAAGATTATTTAATTATTAAATAAAAAAATAAAAACAATTCTGATATTTCCTCCCACCATGTGCTTTATTTAAAATTGAAATATAGACATACCAACACATCTTCAATCAAATAATAATCTTATAACACACCATGAATAATGGTATTCAAGGTAGTAATCATAGAATTTACCATTTAACATTAATGGTGGTGCTTCATTCTTTTGGATCTTAATAGCTTCTTATAGAAATATTCTCATTACAAAATATGGACCCAACCATCTTTAGTTGAGTTTTATTAGGAAATAATTTTTTTTTGATAAAAGTGACATTTATCTGGAGTGTAAATACTTCATTTTTATGTGTTTTTCATTACACTTCTTGGAAATTTCATTATAGATATTTTTATAAACATATGTGTCTCTTTGTATCCACTTTGGCCTAACAATCAACAATAATGTTTTTCTTATAACATCATCATTCTTATAATTTACCAATTTAACAACCTAATATTATTTTTGGGAAATATTCACTAGTAGTTGATATATTTTCTCATGCACCAAATAGAATATTGAAATTTCTAATAATATTATGTATACTTTTTGGTAAGACAATAATTCATTATTGAGTATCTGTGCCAAATTTTTTCCACCTAAATTGATAGTCTTCTCCACAATCTACTTTAGCTTTTGGTTTTCAATATCCACTTTAAATATCATTTAGATTTGTATAGAGTAGTAATTTTATATAAAAATATGTACTTTACTATTAAAACCTAAATGTAGTGTTATCAAGGTTTTTTAGTTTTCTAATCAACAACTTAAGAACCCTACACCTGGAAAATAATTTTCTTCTTTAATTTTTTACAACCTTCAATATATTGGCCAAGGAATATTTCTCTTCAAACCACTTTGAAATATAATTAATACTTATATGGATGTATGAATGGCCAAAATATCTAGGGGAAGGACCCATAAATTTTATCAGCTAAATTTCATAAACATCAATTTCATAATGTTCTATTGTGACATTTAATCTCTCTATCCAATACTTCTAGTATGACGGAAATGTTTACATGATTACATAAATCATTAAATGCATTATGTAATTTTTTCCAAGTAAATCTATATTAAAGGATTTTAACCACTATTTTATCTAGACCATGTTGTATTTCTCTCAGTGAGGAGTGAAAAAATTCAAACCCATTTCCTAATACATTTTTAAGTATAAACTTGTGAATCAATCCATATGCACACTATTTGATGAATACCTAATCATCTTAAAATTTAGTGTAATCATCACCCATTAATCACTTTCTATATTGGCATGTAAATTTTATAAATATTATCCCAATATCTATCTATTTAAATTTGTTGGTGAACTATGCACATCCCATAAGAACACACATAAAAAAGTGTTCATTTAGAAATTTATCATTGATCTCAACCTATTTATCTCCAATTCATGAGTGGTTCAAATATATCCTTGAAATATGGTTAAAAGTAATCTTCTCTATCCCATTGTTATCTATTATCTAAATATCAATATCTTGGACTTATAATATCCACCAAATCAAGAAGAATGTTATATATTTTTTTTCAAATAGTTCAATTTGACATGATTAGTGTAAATGACCACTTGGGAGAGAAAAATTTAAATATACAATTATCAAAAGAAAAAATATTTAGAAATATATTTTTATAAATCTAGGTGTTATTGAGATATTTATCTTTGATATTTGGAAACACAAAGTAGATAGGATTGAAAATCATGTCCTCTAATTTTATGAGCACTACCCTTACAATATAGTCACTATAATCTTAAATAATATTAAATAGAACCCCCAATCTGGGGGTATAATGATTACTAAAAATGAAAATCAAGTATTTAATACCTTTAATGCATTTTTATAATAAATATATAATGAAAAATCTATGTATTTTTCTGATAGATGGGTTAAGGGTAAGAAAATCTACGTGAAATCCTTCAATAACCTCTCGTAGAAGCAACCATGTCCCAAAAATATCTATATTTTTCTTATTTTCATCGGTTTCAATAATTTCTTTATAATATATATATTTTTTAGGATTAACCAGTATCATGTCTTTAGTAATTTGGTGACCAAGAATAATTCCATATTTCATATGAAATGAAACCTCTCCCAATTCAAAACTATGAATTTATATTTATATATATACAATAACAAGTCATTGTTTTAGATAGATTACTTGAAATTCCATAAATATGCTAAGGATTTATAAAATAATATGTTAAAACAATCCTCCACCATCCAATGAATATATATTTTTCCTGTATAGTTTAATGGTTTTTTGTGAATTATTAATTCTAAATGGCATGTTTCAGTAGGATGAGGTTTCATAGAAGCATGAAAATTTATCATTTAAATAGTATTTTAGTTCCACTAGAATATATTTATAGCTATAATAACCATATATATGGTTTTAATACACATTTATAGATAAATTAACTATAATTTAGTGAAATAATAGAAGGGGGAGCGATCCTTCATTATTGAATCTGTGATTTTACCACAATTGACATAAATTATCCATAATGTAATTATTTGGGTGGAAATAATCTCATAATATTTCTTGGAAAATTTAACAAAAAATTTCTTGGGAACATCATATATAGATCTCACACATTCACTATTAGAAATTGGGTACATGACATTATTTTGTTTCCGCTTTCTTCACAACATATTTCATTATAGGTATCAACCTCCTTTAATCCTTTATTATCATTTATATGCTACTTGAAGTCATACTTTCTACATACCAAGACAAGAATATATACATTTTATATTTGATATACCCTAATCAATGATATTATTATAATAACTCAAGACACCAAAGAAATAGTTTCATTTCACTTTTAAAATACCAGTACTCACTATATGAGTCAATTCATCTACTTCTACAAAGAAGGAATATGTTATATTTATTACATGCTGTTTCAAATAAAACATGGTTGGATTCAAAATTTTGGGAACTAGTTCTATAATTGTATCCCTTGATAGGTTCTACACTAATAGGAACCTTCCTTTAATTCAATCACCCCAATTTTGTTTCAGCATTCTATTCCACTCTATCATGTCAATCATCTCAACTTCTTCTTCTTCTTCTTTCATTACCATGAGTCCATATTCTTATTTTTTCTAGAAAGAATTAGTTCATATTCATTTTAATGATGATTATGTCATGAATATCCTTTATTTAACCTATAATTATCTTCCTTAATAAGGTCATGTTTCAGTTTATCCTATCCATCTAAAAATCTCAAATTAGCTGTATTTTCATCAATGAGTTCTTTCCCTATGGATAATAAATTTTGACCCTTGATGATTGATACATATCTTTCTTCATTTATCTCCAGGATAATAAAATCAATAAAAAACATAAACATTTCCACTTTAAATAATAAGTCCTATTTAATGATGATTAGGTACTTGACATCACACTATATTACTTTAGTAAATTCTATTTTGTATTTGGGTTACTTAGAATAAGCTTCTTTGACATGTTCAATGACATAAGGTTGACACATTCACCAATATCAAAATGGAATTTCTTAAAATTTCATGATCCAATAGTATGTTATATTGAAAATCCAATCATATATTTTAGTTTTTTATTGCATCATCATTTTAGAAATCTGTAAACACTCATCACAAGGAGAAATAACATCGAAGCACTATAATTTATTGTTATTTTAATGGCGTTCCTTGAGGAACCTGGTGTATGCTTACATTTTTGAAAAATCCCCAATAATGGGATATTAATATCTAGAGGATATAATATATCAATTAACTTATTATAGTGTGATTAAAATATCCCCTAGGGTATTCTCTACTAAAAGGGATAAAGTGGTTTCTAACATTTCACTTATGGTGTCTTGATATTTTCCATTATTATTCTTATTGCATCTGATTCTATTTCCTTATTAAATTACTCAGTAGTTCCATACTATAATTTTTTATCTAATTATTCTTTTCCTTTCTAGACTTATTTTTAGTAACCATCTATATCCTTTAGCTGATTACCACACTGATGTCATAAATTTAGATCTCATATCACAACATGATATTAGTGTTTATTTTCCAGTAAATAATTATTTTTTAACAGATTGTGATACAAAAAACATTGAAAAAATGGTCAATGATTTATTTCATTATGTAAGAATATTTCAATATAAAATGTAATACATTAAGATATAACTAAATTATATAGAATTAGTAAAATTACTAATAGAATAAAACTATAAGTAAATAAGACTATTTCAAGATTCAAATTATCATCATCATAGTCATCCATTAATATCATAATACCATTTACTACTATAAAAATAATAGAACACATAAGATATTAGGTAAAAATCATGATAAATGAATTAGATAATTGGGTGAATGATTTTAGAGATGTTTGTATCACTTGATATTAGAATGTAATATGAATTTTATTTATATGATTGCTGGTCATATGATCATTAGACATATGTTATTGGATATATGGCCATTATATATACATTAATACATTAGGTATATTTAACTCTTGTAATTTTTAGTAATGAAATATATATAATTTAATTCAAACATAATAAATAATTCTGACTGAGAATATAAGGATTAATTAAAATTATTTATTATAAAATTTTAATTTTTATTCATTACACATTATTACTATTATAATTTTTAAACAATGATTTTTTATATTTCAAAAAAATATTAATAAAACCAATTATTTGATAAAATTTAATGGTTTTAAGAAAAATAGTTAATGAGATGTAATTAAAACCATTTAATGATAAAAAATAAATATTTGTCAAAAAAGATTTCTATATGTTGTATTTTTTATAAAATAAAATGATATTTATTAAAGAGATATTTTAAGGTAATTAATTATATATATTATATATATTTCATAAAATTAACAATCATTGATTTATTTTTACTTAGTAATTAATATTAATAAACCTTTTTATTATTAAAATACATTTTTTTAAAAAAATTCTTTTTATCTGTTATGTGTTCTTATATTAAAAATAATTATTATAAATAAAAAAATGATTCTAATGAAATGTATTTTAAATTTTTTATTATAATTTTAAAATTATTATAGAAATTTAATTTAATTTTTTGGTATAAAAATTAGTTACCAAGGAAAAAATTGCGTTAAATGGTAAGGGTAAAATAGTAAAAAAGGGATTAACTAACCAATAAAATCATAAAATATTATAAAAATATATCTAACTAAGAGTATTAGGGAATTATATTTCTCAAATTATCATATATACGTTATTGTTTTAATGTGGATCCAATTTCTGTGTAGGAATAAAGTTATTAACCTTTAAAGAATGACTATTTGTTATTATTCCACCCAATATCACCTATAAAAGGACCCCTCCAATGGTCACAACAAGGAGCCCCAAATCCCTCATTTTGATGAAGCTCTCTAAGAGATGATTCCATTATCAAGGTGAGTGTCATCCATTATATAATATTTTTTATTTATATTATACATAAACTCATTCTATAATATAGTTTAGAACATTATTAAAGTTTGTTTAAATTCCTTAATATTATATAAAAGTTTTATTAACACTATATAATAACATGTTGTTACCAATTTATCTTTTAAAACATATTCTTGTCTAGGTTTGATATACCACATGTAAGAACAATGTTATAATGTTTACATCATTAGTGACAAATAAAAACTAAATACTTGTGATATTATGTATTAATGATAAAATTTATACATTTTAAAATTTTTGGAGTCATAATTTTTAAAATATTATTCACCAATAAATAATTTTATTTTGTTAATTCAATAATCACCAAAATTGATACTTTTAGGAATTCAATGTGAACCATCACCATTAGTTACAGGAAATATGAAATGTAATATATAAATATATCAAACACATATACTAAATATTCATTAATGTTATGGAGTTGGGAAACCCATCATCAAGGAGAAACGCCTGAGACTTCTAAACTGAAGAATTCATGAAAAATTGGAGCAGTAAACACTTAAATATTAATTTTATCAATAAAAAATTAGTATTTATGTAATAAAAAAATATAAATTAATGGATTTAAGTAAAATAAAAATGAATATGTCATTATAAATATAAATAATAAAAATAAAATTAATATATATGGAGTTAGAGTGGGTTTTATTAAGAAAAATTCCAAGGTAAGTGTTTTATATCTCAATTTACCTTCATTTAGAAATTTTTTATATTATTTATGTATTTTAATTTATATAGTTTATATATTAATTTTTTTTTCATATTTTATCATAATTATATTTTCATTAATGGAAATTAAAGTTCTATTCCACATTCTTTTTTCCATGGGATTCTAATTTAAAATTTACTAATGTCATAAGAGATTCTTTTCCAATCTCTCTTTGAAATCAAGATTTTCTTTTTATAAAATTTTTATCTGAGAAATTTTATATTCTTAACAAATAAAACCCCATAAATATTTTATCCTATATTTATTTAATAGGGTTTATATCTCTTTTTACCACCACCCCTATTTTATCTTAATTAACTAGAAATGGCTGTTATAAGAGGAGATGACCTTATCTCTTATTTGTAGTCATTAATATTTCTCCACAGTATCCTTGATATTAATATTGTTTAATGGATTTATTAATAGTTACTACAATGAATTATTAATTTCATATTATGTTTACTTTTACATTATTATAAAATTTTCAAACAAATATTTTTAATGTATTTTCACAATTTCCCTTTCTCCTATCATTTTCTTCAGGTTTCTTTATAAAGATTACATTCTATCATTGTTTTAAGAAGTTATTTTGTTAAAATTATCATTATTCTAAAAAAATAGTTTTTTATAATTTATTAAAATTTTAAAATTAAACTTATAATGACAAGTTAAGGATATATATTATTACTTATTAAGTAAATTATCTAATGCACTTATAAATTGTTCTTAATTTTAGTCAATATCCATTAATGTTTATTTTATTTAAATATGTATAAATTTCAATGGCATCGTTCAATTTAATCTCAATGTGATTCATTTTTATTCCTTATGATGACTCTTATAAAAACCATTTCATTCTTATGGGTCTATTAATCTATGATGAAGTTATGAATGTTTCCTTTTTTTTATGTGACTGCTAGTCTTGGAATTATATAGCCCTCCATTTCAATGGGTAAGGATTTATATATTATGAGATAATGATTTTTTACATTTATATGAATGTGGCTATCTATGTTTACAACTTATTTCATGAACTTGATTTTGGTTAGCTTGGTTCACAAATTTTTGTGTTGACATGATTTTGGTTATTTATCTTTAGAATATTTTTCATAGAAATGATAGCAGAATAACATGTTGAAAAATTTATGCATAGACATGATTTCAATTTTTTTTTGTTCAAAAAAATAATAGTCATGATTTGGGTTAGCTAGGTTCAAAAACCTTTTCATGGAAATGATAACAATTATCCATTTTCACAAATCTGTTTATGGAAAAGTGTATGGTTTTCTATCTTTACATCTTTTTTTATGGACATGATTTTGGATAGATAAGTTCATAAATTTTTTGGAGACATGATTACAGATAGATATGTTTAAAATTCTGTGTTTCAGATTTATTTTGATAAACTGTATTCATAACCTTTTGTGTGGACAAGATTATCAATATCTTTGTTCACAATGTTATGGTCTACTTATACTTTTGTCTGTGTCACATGCCTGTGTTATTCCCCTTGAATCATGATTATTTACTCATGTTTTCATAATCATATGACCTAGGTATTATGTTATTCCAAACAAAAATTCATGATTTATGATAATTGTTTTATTTCATATGATTTTTTATGTTATATTTATGCACCATGATTATGATCCTATGATCATGTGTTCATCATATCCTCCACTATTATTTGAAATTTACATATCATTTGATTACCTACCATGAGTATCAGAACTATAGAGACCCAAGCTTAACATAGATGGATGTTACATTACTTTTTCAGAATACTTAATACATAACAAAAATAGACACCCAAATACCGTAATAGTTCAGTGTCTTTGGAAACTCAGAACAAAATCTTCAAATCATAGTGAAAGATCTTCAGCATCTCCCATAAAGTTCTTCCCCTTTTTTTCTCACCTAAAACATTTATTTATATCCTGGGGAAAAGAAAACAAAAAAAGGGTGAGCTCAAATGCTCAGTAAGGGTAAACATGGATAACATCAAACAATCCATAAACATTTGAACGTAAGAACATGAACACAAAACATGATTAATGACATAAATCTTGGCAGTACATAAGGAATAGATCAGAAAGGAACAATAATCATGATAAAATATCATGGGAAAAACATTTAATTGTGCAAACCATTGAGCACATGATATGATATCCATATTATCCAAGGAATTACTGCTAATACCAGCATAGTGGACAAAGTCCATTAATGAATCGGGTTTACCAGCTGTTCCAGCCCTGTATTACTGAGTTGGATTTTACTTGCCATTCCAGCCATGTCTATCTCATGAGATATACATATTTACCCAATACATTGAACAGATATATAGGTCCCACCCATATCATAATGAAATCATTCTTTCATGTTCCACAAAATAAACATAAATCATTCATCATAACCCAATAAATAAAATGGGTTTCATTTACATCATCCCATCATAACATAATCCATATAAAAAATGGATATAATTTCATCATAAACAAAATAAAACCATGTAAATAATAGGGAAATTATACATGAAACATATCCATATTAAATAATGTCATCCTAGATGGAAAATAGTTTTGATAAAACACTTGAAATGAATTCTTGAGGAAAATATCATTTCTTCTTTAAAATCAATTTCTATTCTCAAAATGCCGTGCAATTTTAATAGAAAAGATTGTCATTGAAAATAATCATAAAATCTTGTAGAATAAGATTCTTTTAAATAATTTGTTATGAAACTATAAAAATCCGTTCACGCCGTATAAGTTATAAAAAATATTCTCCTCGTACATTTTATCGGAAAAGCCAAAAAATACCTCATTTGGTAAAAAAATAAAGATTTCTTCCATAACATGTGGTAAAAGTAAAAAAAGAGTCAAAATCACTTAAAAAATACATGAAATAATAGTAAATATTTTATTAAAATAGTTTTATAAGACACAAACATGGATGATAAATATAACTCTAGTAAATACTTACGAATAAACAATCTCAGATAGAAACAATATTGGCAAAGTTACCCCTTACCTTATGTCCAATTTCTTCCGTATGTGTACAAGATTCTTGTATAGTGGGTTTAAACTTATTATTAACTTATAATTTAACCATAATAATAGTTATTATATCATATATTATTTACTTATGACTTTATATTACCGGTTCATTTGTCAATTCCATGTTAAAGCTGTGTTTTGGGAAAAATCATTTCATTTATCGTACGTGTTTTGACTTGTAATTATTAATATGATTACTTAGATCATGATTACTTACTACATAATTTAAAACATGATTCATATATATTCATAATATATATATATATATATATATATAATAGATCGATAAATGGAATTAAATACACCGTTCATGGAGATGGTAGGCCGTACGTACGCATGAACACTGTTTTCGTTTCCTTATTAAATTGAATTAAAGTAAGTAAATAAAATATAAATAAATAAAGTATAATTATTATGTCATATATTTCATGATTATTTATTATATATACTTTATAATCATTCTTGAATGGTTAATAGGGAGAATGAATCTCATCACATCGTGGAGACCGTAATCCGTACGTACGCGCGAGCGATGATATCGTTCCCATAATTATTGATTGGAATTGGAGTGGATGATATAATATCTCAGAATTAGTATCATGTTATAATAATCATATATATTTTTTATTTCCACCATTATACCAATCCAATTAAGGTGGTGGTGGAAAAACATATTACCACGTAGTGTGGAGACGGTATTCCGTACGTACGCACGTGCGGTGATTTCATTTTTCGTAGGATAGATAGAAGGTGAAATAGGGTTGTTTCATATTTATAATAACATATAAGTATATGAGTTATAATTATGTTGTTACTTTATAAGGAAACAACTAATTAAGTGGAATTAGAAGAAGAAAAAATTGAAATAATCGGTAGAAGATATTACCTCTTCCTCGAAGTGCCTCCTTTAAACATCCTCTTAGGGCACCAGAGTTGGTCTTTTGAGAAGAGAAACACCTCTATAAAGTAACTATAGAGGTTTAGAAGGGGAATTGGAAGGGGTTGGCCGATCTTGAAGGCTCCAAATGGTGTGAAGAGGAGAGGGAGGAGGTGCAATTTTATAAGAGAGGAGAGGGGCACTTTAGGAAACTCTCAAAAATGTTAATTTACAATAAACTCAAACCCCAAATAAAAAATTTCAAAGCGACTCAAATTTGGATACGAGATATGATAGGTTTTTAATCCCATCAACCAATAAAATTTAGACATGTTTATATTTTATTTTAAACTTTATCATTTTGATTTATCCTTATTTAATCTATTTCATTTTATTTGTGGTAATAATGATATAAATTTTAAATGGTTATAAATACTTACTTATGTGTTATTAATTGTAAATAATTAGATAATTTATGAAATTTTAGAACATATTAATGTTAAATTTTAATTTTTAAATATTTTTCTGATTTTTAAACAATTTAATAATATGTTATTTTTATAAAATATCAATAGTGTCTATTGTTACACAATTCATTTATTTGAATTTAAATAAAATCTAGATAGAATATATTTAAAAAAAAAACAATTTAATAGATTCCTAACAAGTCATATTATTCTAGAAAATTCGTGGATCACATTAATTAGTTCATATAATATTTATTTTAATATTTTTAAAACCATCTATTTGATATTTATCTTAATAAAAAAAATACTACAACATTTTTGTATGATTATTTAATGAACTGATTTATTGAATAGAAATTAAAAATAAAATACTATGATTAATATAAATCTAATAGATTTTATAAGAATACTTTTAGTCGAATTTTTCTTTTAAAACACCCAACTTTTAAAACGTTATGTTTATTAAATTATGAAGGTGACAACTTTGACATCATTTAAAATAAAATAATATAAATGTCATAATCCGTTTTATAAGGCTCCAAATGGTCCACAAGTCGACAATCGGATGATTATGGTGTAGATATACTCGATCAATAAGTTTTGGTCAAGTGTTTGGGTCTTTTAATGGGTATTATTATTAAAAAAAACTATATTATTGATTTTTCAATAGATAAATAATTGCTGCATCATTAACGTATAAGATGTTATGGTAATTATATATTTCCTAAAAATACAAAATAAATTACCATGATAAAGAAAAAAAATTTATATTTCAAATGAGTATTTAGAATTTAATTTATATTCTGTATAAACTTATATTAAAAATACTTTAACTATTATAGTTTGAGTGAGACATATTTCACTTTCTTTAAATAAAATAAATTAAAGGTCTTAATCACATCCAATTGGGTTCTAAAAGATACCATTTTGACCCAAGTATATCTAAAGTCGAAATATAATCATCAAAATATATTAATATAGGTGTTAGGGTAATTTTATAATATTATTTTTACCCTTAATTACCTGATTTATCTTTAACTGTAGTAAATAAAATTTACCATAGTTACTATTCATAATGTCTAAAAATAAAACGTATCCTATTAAGATAATTTTAACCTACTGATTCCAAATATGGAATCTATTTTTCTAAATTCAAAACACATAAGTTGTAGTATTTAATTTAAAATTAATCCTGTTGTTGAGAAAATGGGTTCTAAAAGTTAAAACATTTCAAAAGATTGAAATATTTTTACCTATGAGTTTAATGTAAAATGAAAGATAATGAAATACATAATATTAAATGTTAAAAATATATTTTAATTATACTTTAAAACCATTCAATAATATATTTTAACCATATAAATTATTTTGATGAAAAAAGTTGTTTTCAATTAAAATTTAGCGTATTTTTACTATTCATTAAAATAAGAAACTTATCAAAAAAATATTAAAAATTTATCCAAAGTAAATTTTTATATAATGATTCCAAGGAAGAAGTTTAATTTGTCAAATTGAACTTATAAAATTGTCAAAAAATAGATTTAATGTGGGTGCACCATTAAAAGGTGACAAAACTACATTTTTTTGAAAAGTACTTATTTTACCTAGAAATTTTATTTTATTCTCATACCATGTTCTAGAATTTGTGTAAGATAATTGATAATGTTATAAAATTCAAAATGTGGTTAATACTATTCATAATGGCTAGTTCATAATAATATTATAACAATATATCATTGTTTAGTGAAACTCGGTATTGCGTACAACAAACACTATTGAGGAAGGTCTCTCTTACGTGCAACACAAGCCAAGAATAGTGTTGCATATACTAAAAGATAATATAGTGTTTCATATAGATTAATCTAATCTTGGTTTATTGTACAACACAATACATCAATAAAAGTAAAAATAATCTTACAAAATTTTGAGGCGTTACATTCTAACCCCTTAAAATGAATTTCGCCCATGAAATTCGTAAGGGTTATAAATCGTTTACTACTTGAAAGTTTCATTCATAAAAACCCACATCATAAAAAAGAATACTAAAACATAATTTTAAAAATTAAAGTAAGAAACATAATAGTTACCCAAATTAACTCATCACTGGGTTTCCACATAGGAGAACATAGGTGAAAACATGGACATGGAAGAGAAATCTAACCATAAAATTCTGATGTAGAGTGGAAGAGAACATGGTTATGAGAAAGCCAACAATCCTAAAGCCATCAATTTGTGATAATCTAAGGTACCATTTGATTCATTGGATATGAGGGTACTAGGAAAACATTTTTGGCTTTTAAGATAGTTTTTATATATTTGAAAAATTTGAATTAGAAGAAATACTTACCTGATTTTGGTATAATATCACCATTGGTCATTACATGAACAATTTCCACTTCATATATTAATGAAATGAGGTTGAATTTTTCATTTGTGAAGTGTTAGCAGAACATGTGATAGAATGATGGTTCATTCCATCTGTCTGAAACAAAAGGTTAGAAAAAGTTATTAAATATACATAAGTCCATATATAGTGATATTAATCGTATATTGCTCCAAAAATGGACTGATAATTCATATATAATACCACTTAATAAAATAATACTAATTTTTACAAACCAAAGACTTTCTGTAGGCCAGTGGTAGGCGATAAAGTCATATCACACTTCGGTTTTGGGTTCAATTCCCACAGCCCTGTCCGACGCGACGGGTTGTCGCCCATCCTACGGGTTGTCCTTTTTCTAATACTATAGTATTATAACATTTCTGAAATAAAATCAAAAAGTTCTAGCCTTAAACAATACTATATGATGCCCAAATTAATCCATTTTAACCTTTAGGCTTATCCAAAATACTTCTGTCCAACTTCATAGTACGAAGAAAATAATTACCAGAAAGGTCATATAACAAGCACGTGAATACCATAATTTTTCCCCCATATATCATAAGATATATCTTGTTTATCAATTATGAAACATGTTAATACCTTAATCATGTATTCTCTTGAAACATGAATGACTATATAACCTTAGTGAAAACATGAATGTTGTCAAAAGTTAACTCTTTCCACATACCAAAATCCTAAAATTTCTATATACTCAAACCATGATGTCACTTTTTCCTTATATCAGTCATGAGCTCATTAATACTATCAAACATTTTATTTTCTCCTTATCCCTTCATTATGCAGATATCATATGCTTTCCAAAAAATATTTCAATAACTTTTTATGGTTACCAGTACCATTCAACATAAACTTTCAAATAATTTATAAAAAACAATAGTGTAACAATCCTTAGATGTTTCTTTATTCCATAGTACCATTAAATTACCTATACAACATTATTCTTGATAAACCTACAATCATTTAACTACCATCTTAGGGTGTTGGTTTTCATAATTCCCATAAATTCCACATTTAAAACATTTAACTATTGTTGATGTCTTAGCAATACCATTATCCTTGTACATATTGTTAACTGAACCCTTTCCATTGCAATTACTGGCTTTGTGTCCTTATTTTTCACACCCAAAGCATCTTCCAGTTCCTTGGAAACATTATCTATGATTTATCTTCCCACATGATTTACATGAGTAGAATTGGACTTTCCTTCCTCTATGATCATCATGAAACTCCATGTTTCTCTTATTAGTTGAGTCAGGAAACTTACCAAAGTTGAGATTATTGATCATATTATGAGATTTCTGATTAGGTATAATATCAATGTTTCACCTTCCAAATCCCGTTTCATTTTCATGATCATGAATAATATCATTCCATTATCCATCATATTCTCCATTAACATGAATCTTCCTGTTTCCAGCCATTTTATAAAACCCAAAAAGAATAGTGTGAGAGGAAAAAATCACACTAGGAAAACAACATAATATAGGGGAGTACTTTAAATATCTAATATCTTAGGTTTAAGCCTAGGTTATTCATTATCTTTATAATAATTCTAGGACTATAACCTATACTTATACTTAGCCTTAGGGACATCCCTAGACATACCTTAGAAATATCTCTAGGGATCTCACTAAAGATTTCGCATCCTAGTTTTCAAAGGTTAACTAAAAGTTTCCTCTAATACCAACTTTAGAGACCCAAGCTTGAAATACATGGATGTTACATTACTTTTACAGAATACTTAATAAATAAAAAAAATAGACACCCAAGGATTGTAATAGTTTAGTGTCTTTGAAAAATCAGAACTAAATCTTCAAATCATGGTGAAAGATCTTCAAAATCTCTCATAAAGTTCTTCCCCTTTTTTTCTTACCTAAAACCTTTATTTATATCCTGTGGAAAAGAAAACATAAAAAGGGTGAGATCAAATTCTCAGTAATGGTAAAAATGGAGAACATCAAACAATTCATAAACATTTGAACGTAAGAACATGAACATAAAACAAGAGTAATGACATAAATCACGGCAGTACATAAGTCATAGATCAGAATGGAACATTAATCAGGATAAAATATCATGGGAATAAAACATGAAATTATGTAAAACCATTGAGCACATGATATGATCTCTATATTAGCTAATGCATTGCTGACAAGACCATCATAGTGGACAAGGTCCATTACTAAACTGGGTTTACCATCCATTCCAGCCCTGTATTACTGAACCAGATTTTACTTGCTGTTCTAGCCATGTATATCTCATGAGATATAAATCTTTACTCAATGCATTGGAGGAAGATATAGGTCCCACCCATCTCATAATGAAATCATTTTTTCATGTGCCACAAAATAAACATAAATCATTCATCATAACCCAATAAATAAAATGGGTTTCATATACATAATCCCATCATAACATAATCCATATAAAACAATGGATATAATTTCATCATAAACAAAACAAAACCATGTAAATAATAGGGAAATTATAAATGAAAAATATCTATTTTAAAGAATGTCATCTTAGATGGAAAATAGTTTTGAGAAAACAATTGAAATGAATTATTGAGAAAAATATCCTTTCTTCTTCAAAATCATTTTCTATTCTCAAAATGTCATGAAATTTTAAATGAAAAGAATTTTGTTGAAAATAATCCTGAAATCTTCTAGAATAAGTTTATTGAAAATAAGGTGTTATGAAACCGTAAAAATCCGTCCACTTCATATAATTTAAAAAAACATTCTCCTCGTGCTTTTTACCGGAAAAGCCAAAAAACACTTCGTTTGGTAAACAAAAGAATGATTCCTTACATAACATGTGGTAAAAGTCAAAAAAGGGTAAAAATGACTTTAAAAATACATGAAATAATAGTAAATATTTTATGAAAGCAGTTTTCTAAGAAATGGACATGAATGATAAATATAACCCCAGTAAATACTTATGAATAAACAATCTTGGATAGAAATGAGATTGGAAAAGTTACCCCTTACCTTATGTCCAATTTCTTCCGTATGTGTTTGAGATTCCTATATAGTGGGTTTAAACATATTATTAACTTATAACAGAGCCACAATAATAGTTATGATATCATATATTATTTACTTATGACTTTATATTAACCGTTCATTTGTCAATTCCATGTAAAGCAGTGTTTTGGGTAAAATCATTTCATTTATCGTATGTGTTTTGACTTGTAATTATTAATATGATTAATTAGATCATGATTAAATACCTCCATAATGTAAAACATGATTTATATATATTCATAATATATATATATATATATAGATCGATAAATGGAATGAAATACACCGTTCATGGAAACGATAGGTCGTACGTATGCATGAACGCTGTTTTCGTTTCCTTATTAAATTGAATGGAAGTAAGTAAATAACATATTCATAAATCTAGTATCATTATTATTTTATATATTTCATCATTATTTATTATATATACTCTATAATATTTCTTTAATGGTTAACATGGAGAATGAATCTCATCGCATCATAGAGATGGTAATCCGTGCGTACGTGCGAGCGATGATATCGTTCCCATAATTATTGAATTGAATTAGAGTAGAAGATATAATATCTTAGAATTAGTATCATGTTATAATAATCATATATATTTATTATTTACACCATTATAACCATCCAAGTAAGGCGGTGGTGGAAAAATAGATTACACTATAGGGTGGAGACGGTATTCCGTACGTACGCACGCACGGTGATTTTGTTTTTCGTAGGATGGATAGAAGGTGAAATAGATTTGTTTCATATTTATAATAACATATAAATATATGAGTGATAATGATGTTATTACTTTATAATGAAACAACTAATTAAGATTAATTATAAGAATAAATAAATTTGAAATAATCTGTAGAAGATATTACCTCCTCCTCGAAGTGCCTCCTTTAAACGTCCTCTTAGGGCACTAGAGTTGGTCTTTTGTGAAGAACAAAACCTCTATAAAGTAACTAGATAGGTTGATAATGGTAGTTGGTAGGGGTTGGCCGAGCTTGAAGGCTCAAAATGGTGTGAAGAGGAGAAGGAGGAGGTGCCTTTTTATAAGAGAGCAGAGGGGCACTTTAGGAAACTCTCAAAAATATTAATTTATAACAAACTCAAACCCCACATAAAAACTTCCAAAGTGACTCAAATTAGGATATGAGATAATATAGGGTTTTAATATCATCAAAAAATAAAATTTTTACATGTTTTTATTTTATTTTAAACTTTATCATTTTGATTTATCTTTATTTAATCTATTTAATTTTATTTGTGGTAATAATGTTATAAATTTTAAATGGTTATAAATACTTACTTATGTATTGTTAATTTTATATAATTAGATAATTTATGACATGGTAGACCATATAAATTTTAATTTGTAATTTTTAAATATTTTTTTTGATTTTTAAACAATTTAATAATATGTTATTTTCATAAAATATCAATAGTGTCGTTTTTTACATAATTTATTTATTTGAATTTAAAAAAAATCCACATAGAATATATTTTAAAAAAACAACTATTTAATAGATTAATAAAAATTTATATTTTTTATATAAAATTCATGTATCACATTTATTAGTTCATATAATATTTATTTTAATATTTTTAAAACCATTTATTTGATATTTCTCTAAATAAAATAATTACTACAACATTTTTGTATGATTATTTAATAAACAGACTTGTTGAATAAAAATTTAAAAATTAAATACTATCATTAAGATAAATCTAATATCTTTAATAAGAATAATTTCAGTCGAATTTATCTTTTAAAACACCCAACCTTTAAAATGTTATGTTTATTAAATTATGAAGGTGACAACTTTGAAATCATTTAAAATAAAATAACATAAATGTCATAATCTGTATTATAAGACTCTAACTGGTCTACAGGTCAAGACTTGGATGATTATGGTGTAGATATACTCGACCAATACATTTTTTTCAAGTGTTTGGGTCTTTTTATGGGTATTATCATTTTAATAAAAACTATATTATTGTTTTTTCACAAGATAAATAATTTCTGCATCATTAATGTATAATCTATTATGGTAATTATATATTTCTTAAAAATTAAAAAAATTAACATGATAAATAAAAATATTTTATATTTAAAATGAGTATTTATAAATGAATTTATATTCTGTATAACCATATATTAAAAATACTTTAATTATTAAAGTTTTGAGTGAGACATATTTCACTTTCTTTAAATAAAATAAATTAAAGGTGTTTATCACATCAAAGTGGGTTTCAAAAGATACCATTTAGACCCAAGTATATTTTAGGACAAAATATAATCATCTAATTATATTAAGACAAGTTTTAGAAAAATTTTATAATATTATTTTTACCCTTAATTACCTGATTTTCCTTTAATTGTAGTAAATAAAATTTACCATAGTTACTATTCATAATGTCTAAAAATAAAAAGTATCCTATTAACATAATTTGAACCTAATAATTAAAAATATGGAATCCATTTTTCCAAATTCCAAACACAGAAGTTGCAGTATTTAATTTAAAATCAATCCCACTGTTGAGAAAACGGGTTCTAAAAGTTAAAACATTGCAAATGATTGAAGTATTTTTACCTATGAGTTCAATGTAAAATTAATGATAATGACATATATAATATTAAATGATAAAAATATATTCTATTTATACTTTAAAAACATTCAATAATATATTTTAATCATTTAAATTATTTTTATGAAAAAATTTGTTGTCAATTAAAATTTAGCGTATTT
This sequence comes from Viscum album, assembly GCA_963277665.1. Classification (NCBI taxonomy): domain Eukaryota; kingdom Viridiplantae; phylum Streptophyta; class Magnoliopsida; order Santalales; family Viscaceae; genus Viscum; species Viscum album. Next base: position 388,349,446 of record OY728153.1, on the reverse strand, counting down.
TTACTATTCATCAAAATAAAAATCTTGTCAGAAAAATATCAAAAATTTATCCAAAGTAAATTTTTTATATCTTGATTCCAAGGTAGAAGTTTAATTTGTCAAATTTAAATTATAAACTTGTCAAAAATTATATTAAAAGTGGGTGCTCCATCAAAAGGCGACAAAACTACATTTTTTGAAAAATACTTATTTTACCCAAAAAATTTAGTTTGTTCTCATACCATGTTCTAGAATATGTGTAAGATGAATGATAATGTTATAAAATTCAAAATGTGTTTAATAATATTCATAACAGCTAGTTTATAATAATATTATAATAATATATCGTTGTTGAGTGAAACTCGGTATTGTGTACAACACACTCTTTTGAGGAAGGTCGCTCTTACGTGCAACACAAGCCAAGAATAGTGTTCCGTATAATACAAGATAATAAAGTGTTGCATATAGTGTAAGCTAATCTTGGTGTAGTGTACAACACAAGACATCAATAAAATTAAAAAGATTATTTCTCATAAAATTTCGGGGTATTTCTAGAACCCATTAGTTTCTTTTATATTCTTTCTCTATTAAATAAAGTGGATTATTATTTTTGATATAAATTAATGGATTTGATGTGTTCAGTATTTTATGGGAAATATTTAAGAGTTTTTTTACAATAATAATATCATGTAGATAATCCCAAAATATACTAACCCTATCAGTTCCAGTATATTATTAATTATGAGATATATCATAGAATCATCTAAAAAGGTTTAATATATATGTATTTTATGGTTGTGTCATCTAAGACGGTATTATTATAAGGATTAGTTATTTTTGGGATCATGTTATACTCAATAATAGGTTATAACTTAAAACAAGAAATGTTTAACCAAAAGTGAGGTAGGTTGAACTAAATATTTCATATATTAAAATAACAGTTTCATAATTTAGGAAATATTATGATTTATTTTCCTTATTATACAATTGTGTAATATATTAATAATTACCTGAAAAAACCATCACAATACTTTCAGGGTGTGGTCTTGGTTTTATCATTGACCATAAAATTACAATTGATCATTTATTTAGTGAAATATGACCGGTTTTCTAAAAAATAGATTTAAGGATATGAGGAAGCTAAGAAAAAATTGTTCAGTGTGATCTAAAGGTGGAAAAGAAAATTGGAGGTTCCCATTACTATTATGTGTTTGGGAATAATGAGAAGATATTTTAGTTTTGTGAAAAACAAAATAATAATACACGTTGAGGAAATAATATTAATCTTATTACATACCAAAATATTGAGAATATGTATGGGGGAAATTACCATAATGAAATGGGGAAATGATTCAATTTTTGTCGATAAAGCATTAATAACATGGATATTGAAGAGATATGAAGTGGTAAACCAATAAAATAGATGAAAAGAAAGACTAACCATATGCACTATACGTGAAAAAATGATTCAATTGTAAGGAGTATATACAATATATCAACCAAATAACTATCCTAAGAGTTTTGATGAAAATAAACATATGTGACATCAAATAACAAAGAAAAAATAAAAATACTATAAAATCACAATGTCAGAAGTGTTTTATTAAAGTAAAGTGGAGAATGCAGGACTTATAATTCCCTCAATAACTAAAAATATTCCATTTATTTATAGTTATACTAGATACTTTATATTTATAAATTCTTTAGATATCATTAGATCAACACAAGTTTTTTTGATATTGAATTATTGATGAAAACTCATAGTGCAATAATGATTGTATCCAAATTTTATAACACATATCTAATAGATGTATTTTTGAATGTTATACAAGAAAATATTATTAATATTTATTTAGTTGAATGTGAGGTGATTAGGTTAATGTATTTTATCTATTTATATATATACCATATCAATATTTAAGATTAGAATGTGATATTTGACACCCTGAAAAAATATAATCATCCATCATTAAATGGATAACTAATAACTCCCATATAAATTATATCCCTTATATGGGTCTTAATACCCAATAGTTTGTTGTATTTAGCTCCAATGGTTGTGGATAAACTCATTATTGGTTGTATAACTATTTTGAATGAAAAAACTGGTGTTTTTACGAAGAAGTATCTTGGTATACCTATAGATCACGTGGTTGATATTTCCATAGAATTCATATATGGTTTTATTGCTATATCAGATACTCCTTATATAGTGGACTTGATTTTATTATAGTAATTGAAGAAGAAAATCCAAGAGAATCTGGATAATGGTTTTATACACCTAAGTGTTTTTCCCTGGATTATAATGGTGTTATTTATTAATAATATTGATAAATCAATTTGTATCTTAATTTATTTTGAAAATCATAAAAAGATTATGATTTAGAAAAAGTGGCCTCTAACCTATATAAATGAGTTGTAAATAAACTATAAGGTGATCAATACTTATAAAATATTTCTTTATATTTTTATATCATCAATTTAAATTTAAAAGAGAGGATATATACAAGAAAACCATTCACTGTTGATATAAATAGTATGAATTCATAGTGATTCCATTCAGACTTATAAATTCCCCAATTATCCTCATAGATATGATGAATATTTTATTTTGAGATTACTTAGATCCATTTTTTGTAGTATTTATAGAATATATTATAAAATATTCTACATTAAACCAAGAGAATAGAGATCATTTGAGAATTTTAATGAAGACCTTGATAAAGGAGAAACTATATGAAAATTTTCATAAGTGTGAATTCCTATAATAAAAATAATCATTCACAAGTCATGAAATCATATGTGTGGTTACATATACTAATCCCTTAAAAAAAATTTATTTTCATAATGGAATATACAAAAATCTATAATATATTCCAATATTATTATCATATTAAATGGATAAAATTGATTCATTGTGATAAATTTATCATGAATGTAAAATCCACTAACAAAGTGAACACAAAAAGAAGTAAAATTTATAACATCCCCAATTCAAGTAAACCATATCTTGTGGTTAATTTATTAGATTAGAATAAATATAAGTGTATAATCCCAATGTCACAATATGTTTAGTAGTCTTGTATAGGAAGATACATGCATGATAAAAATTTTATATTGGGAATAAAATACAACACATAATTAAATAAAATTCTCTACATCCTTAAAACTCATTCAATGATTTATTCTTCATATCCTAAGGAAATAAAGCATAATAAGTTTGAGAAAAATTTGTTCTATAATATATACATAAAATACAAACTATCATGATTAAATAATTAATAATCAACATGGAATGATAAAAAATTGAAAACACTATCCATTTAATCAATAACATGATAATGAAATGATTTCATAGATAATATGAATATAAAATTATCTTTGTTAAAAATAATGGTATTCTAAAATTTTGAAATTATTAATATTTTACATCATTATCTTGGACCTCATAATATATTTACAATAAAGACCTTTTTCTAAGATGGTTTAATTGATTGTTAGGTACACACCAAACACTATTTAATTTGGCCAACTAATTCATCTCATGAGACTACCGATGCATCAAGGGGATATCTATAACCATGCGCCACCCCTAATTAATTTACAATTCATTATATATATATATAATTATAAATTAAAGATATAAAAATATTCCTTATCAATAAATATCTAGGTTCAGTAAATAATATAGATTTATAAATATTTTCCATAGTCAATCAAACAACGTTCATAATAAAACACCATATGTAAAAATTGTATATTGTTTTTGAAATAATTATATCTATGATAAAAATAATATCGATGTTTTATAGAAATTTTATAGCCAATTATCTAATTAAATTTAATGTTTCAAAGGAAACTAAATAATTGAAAACTTTATTAGAGATTAGATATGACCATCAGTTCATCGAGAATACTAGCTTTGTAATAAAATTATGTCTTTATGAAAAAATAAAGTAAATGGATTTGAAATATTTAAATAATAATTTATTAAAGATATTTATTTTAAATAAAATTGAATTTTTTATAAGAATCTAAACATCATAAAAAGGTTATGATAATGATGATGTTCGTTAGCCCTATGTATATTAAAAGACACATTTCATTTGAAATTTTATACATAGTTGAAAATAAAAATGTTCGAGAACATTAAAATTTTTAATTTAAAACATTCTCAAATTCATAGACAATATAAAATTTCCATAATAAATCATCTTATTAAATAAATTTTCTTTTGTACAAAAAAATTGGAAAAATATTGACTTGGAAGAAAAATATAGCTGATTAAAATAGAATTAATATTTATTATCATGATTAAATTTTTAAAAGGGTGGAAAATTTTGTATAAAATTAGGAATATACTTCCATATCTAGTGGATATGAAAATTATCGGTTTTAATGAAGGATAAATGATATGATTCCTTCAATGAAAAATAAAAAATCCCCAAATAAAGTGAGACTGCAAAATAAATTATTACTATTTAATAAACATTTAAATTACAACCCATTGAAAGAATAATTGTTAATTGAAATATTCATCATAACTAATAAATAGTTATTGATGTTAAATATATCAATGGGGTAGTATATAACCCATATAAATGTAAATAGGTGAATAATAACAAATATGTATCAATGGAATCTAAATTGAGATGGAATCCCTTACCTCAGCCTTCCCATTATTTGAATGTGTTTTAACCCCATTTATAATAGTTTTAAACATGTTATTAATTTATGATAGAACCATATTTGTATTATTAATATCATAAATGATCCTATAATAACATCTTATCACCCATTCTTTAATAATATTTCATTTTTACAATTATTTCTTGTGTTATTTGCTTCATTTTCTAATGCAAGATTTGTCATAAAAGTTCAAGTTATTATGTATAAGATTTTGATAAATCATATCCAGAATTATATTAATGTTATATATATAACTTTTATTCATTAGAAAAAAATTTAATATAATCATTATTAATTTTTTAAAATGGAAAATTAATCACATCAATTCATAGAAATGTTAGGACGTACATACAAACGAGCGACATTATCATTTCCATAATGGGTGAAATAATAATGAATAAGATGATATATAAAGTATATAGAATAAATATCATGTCATAATTATCATATATATTCATTGGTTCAACCAATATTACTATCTATGTTAGTCTTTGATGGAAAACACATTTCATCTGTTCATGAGGAGGTAGTTCACTGTACAGATGAGTAATGGTTTTGTTTCTCATTTTACGAAGAAATATAATAATTATTATTATGAAATAAATATAATGAAATATTATTATATATTATTATATTTTATTATTAAATTTTATGTATTAATACATAATTGATGGCTGTAAAAGAAGATGTAAAAAATAATGATCTTGGGGAAGAAAATTATCTATGTTTAAAGTTCCTCTTTTAGATCTCTTAGTAAGGACAATAAGATTTGCATTTTGGGATGAAAATACCTCTAGTATTTAGATAATGATAACAGGGAAAGATTTGTTTGGGATTTGGTGGTTATAAATTTATTTATATGTGGGAATAAGTTAGGGGAGGTGGTTACCTTTTATAATTGAGGCGAGTGACACAGTTTTAATTTTATAAGGATTTTTATTAATTTCAAGTCATATTCTTATAAATATGGAAAAAAATGATCATATTTTAATTTTATAAGGTTAAGGATGTATGAAAACCAAAAAATATGTTTAATCATGTGTTCTAGTCATTTTAACCATTATATTTATAGATTATCTCATGGTAAACTTGTTTTAACCTGAACGAATGTATTTGATTTTTACCGTTCTTATTATTCATTATGACTAAATATTATTTCCAAATATTATTTATTCTGATTTTAAATATTTAATCTATATCAAAAAATGCATTTCAAAAAATTGGAATAATTTAAATTAAATATAAACACACAAAATGTGATGAATAAACTGGTTTTCAAGAAATGTGTTTTCTATGAGTAAGAATATATAATATGATATTACATTAACTATATGACTATTATTAATTATTATATGTATATAAATAATCATATATAGATATAAAATCTATAAATTTTATTTAAATAATTTATCGTTAAATATTTTTTTATTTTATTTCAATGGAATAACATTATTCCTTAAGAAACATTTTTTAAAAAATATCACTTTTTACCTCCAAATTATGTTATCATTATATATATTAAATTAACAATCAAAAATATATTAATTATAAGTATTATAACAAATTATTATAAATAAAATAAAAAATATGTAAATATAACATTTTTATTATTAATAAAATCTTATTTTGAATATAAAATTTCAAAAATTCATTCAATGATTATTTTGACAAATATAGTTAACAATTATTTATATACCTATAAAAATAGAATTTTTGTTCCATAATATTTTAAAATTTTCATTTTATTATAGTTTTATTTAAATTTATTTTTCAGTTACTATAGTTTTATATTGAGTGGTACACAATTTATCTTGAAAAATGTATTTGAATGAAATTTTAAATATTTAAAGTGTAGGTTTATCACTACACCCATAATCACACTACCTTATAATAGAGATTATTCTAGGATATATAGTAACCAATAAATAAAGAAATTGCGAAATTTCCTTTTTAAAAATTTTATGGTGGTAGTTTATGCCTCACATAAATTAAGTTTCATGAGAAAAATTTCCCGACACATCATTTTGAGCTTGAAGTTTTAATATTTTCATTATTGATATAGAAGAAATATATCTATGATGAAAATTTTAAAATATATACCAATCAAAATAGATTAAATTATTTATTCATATATAATGATTTAAAATTTCTCCATGGGATATCGTTAGATATTTTCATTTTCTATGAATTAATAATATATTACCACCATGGGAAAGAAAACAAGTTGGTCTATACTCTAAATAAGAAAAATCATGTTACGCTATCCCTAAAAAAATTGAAAATAACAAAAACATTTATATTTGAAAATGATAGACCTAAGAAACATAAAATAATGGGAGAAATTCCATCCTTCCTATATAAATGTTGAACTATCCATCAATGTGGATATAAAAGAGGCATAAAATGAGAATATAAAGTTATAGAAGAAGGTAAGGAATATTACAGAGTATAACCTCAATAGTGATGGAATTATAGAATTTGATAAATTAATATGTGTAACTTTAATATAATAATTTAAGAGAGCGATTTTATATGATATACATATCTCATCAATCTTTATCCATGATGGAAGAATAAATATGTATAGATATTTCAAGAAGATGTTTTGGTGGGAAAACATGAAGAGGGGGATTAAAGAGTATATATCTAGATTCATGGTATGCTCGAATGTTATAGAAGAATGAAATATGTCTAAGGGGATATTGAAACCATTTCCCATACAAGTAAATACTTGAGAGAACATCGATATTAATTTTTTCAAAATATATATATATACTTTTGAAGTATGTACTTCCATTTGGGTAATAGTGGGCCACCTTAAAAATCATTACATTTCATTGCTATTATATAATATTTTTCTCTTCCTATTATTTCAAAGATATACATAAAGGAAGTGGAAAGGTTTCTTGTATTACCACACTCAATTATATTTAATGAATATCTAAGGTTACCCTCTATGTTCTAGAAACGTATTTAGAAATAATTTTATATATATTTGTCTTCAACACTAATTATCATCCATAGAATAAAACTCAATATGAAAATACCATTCAAACCCCCAAAGATATTTTAAGGACTTTCTCAATTTATTTTATTGTAAGATGATATCAGCAAATTCCCCTAATAGAGTTCTCATATAACAATTATTTTCATTTTATAATTCAAATGGAACCATATGAGACACTATATAGGAAGAGGATAAAAAATACAATATATTGTGGTAATGATAGGGAGTTTAATGTTATGGGATTAGATTTTTCTCATAAATTTTTTAATAATACTAAATCCTATAAAATATATATTTAAACTATATAATGTCTATAAAAGTTCTATTTTGATAATCATTGTTAAGATTTGGAGTTTGATGTTAGAGATTAGGAATTCATTCAAATATCACCAAAGATGATGGTCAGGTAATTCATGAAGAATTTAAAATTTATCCAATGATAAATTCCCCCCTTTAAATCCATAATTATGTAGGGGAAAAGTTATCTTTTTTTACTACCAAAAAACCTCTCCCAAGTTTATGACATGTTCTATGGGTCACTTTTTAGGAAGTGAATACCTAATATTTATATGTACTAAACTCAAAGATATTACAACTAGATTAAACTATCTCTTACGTAAAGAAACTAGTAAAAATCATTTATTATAGAGACAATATACTATAAAATAATCCCACTCATATGGTAAATTTTCCTAAAGGAATCACAAGTTTGAAGAAGAAACCTGATAACCCAAATATTTATTGAGGAAAAATAACCTTAATTTTTTCATCTGATTAATGAAATTTTAAAAGGAAAATTATTTTTTTGTGAGAGGATATAATTTAAAATTTCATGATTTTAGTAATTATTTTTTTTATAAATACTATTTTTTATAGCATGTGATACACACAATAATGAAAAATATGAAAATTTATTTATTTAATTATTAAAGAATATTATGATGAAAAATGGAATGCATTATGAATAAAGTAAATGAATAATAATTAGTATAATTACTAATAGAATAAAACCCCCATTATATTAGACTATTACAAGGTCAAAATTATCATTATCACAATATATCAAGAATATCATAAAACTAATGATAATTATAAAGAGAATAGAACAAATTATAAATATAAAAAACACCATGATAAAGGAATCACATAATATTATGATTGATATTACAGATTTATATAATATTACATATAGGAATATAATATTACTATTATGTATATGGTCATTGGGAATATGGTAATTTTATGTATGGTTATTATATAAAATGTAATTAAAAATACTTGAATATATTAGTCACATTAAATATCTTTAATTTTGAGTAATGATTGAAAAATAATTTAATTCACACATAATAAATAATCCTATAATTAAAACATAACAATTAATCAAATGATTAGTTATAAAATATGTATTTTTATTCATTACATATTAGTAGTTTTATTAAAAAAATGAATTTATATATTTTAATGAATGATTATAATACTAGTGAATTGATAAAATTTAATGTTTACAAGATAAATGAATAATGTGATGTGGTTAAAATCATTTAATGATAAAATAACTATTTTTCAATAGTTGATTATATATATGTTATTTATTTTTATAAATTAAAATAATATATATTAAAGAGATATTTTAATTAAATGAATTATATATATATATTAAAACAAATTATCAACTATCCATTAATTACTAACTATAAAAAAATAATAATAAACTCATTTTTATGCTCAAAAATACATTTTTATTAAAAAATGATTTAATGTGCGATGAATTCATATATTAAAATTAATTCCTCTAAAATTTAAAATATTAATAAAATCAATTGGATTTTATATTTGTAATTATCATTTTTGAATTATTTTATAAGGATAATTTTATTTTTAGAAGTAAAAATAAGTTTCCCAGGTCAAAATCGAGTTACCAAAGAAAAGGTAAATGAGGTGAAAGGGTTTAACTAGGAGATAAATACCTAAAATATAATAAAATATTGTATTTAAATGAGTGAATGTTGGATTTATTGACCCGAATTATCCTATCTCTATTATTTTTCACTTTCTATAGTGTATCCACGCAAAAAGGAATTCATTACACATTAAGAATTGTGTATTTTTGAAAAATCCACTCAAAATCACCAATAATAAGAACCATCCTATACCCACATCAAATCACACATTTATTTTTGTTTCCTCTTGAATCCCCAGTCAAATTATATCTATAATGGGTTTCTCTCATTTTTTAGGATTCTATACTCATGATAAGGACCCCAAATCCCTCACATCCAATAGGAACACAAAGAGAAGACTAAAATATTCAATGTAATTTATATAATTTTTTAATAATTTTTCTTTATATTTATGATATAACCATTATATTATATAAGTTATAACTTTTAAAAAATATTAATAATTAATATTATATTAAAGTAATATTTTATCTATACAATAACAAGTTTTTACTCATTTATTAGTTATAACATCTCCATGTTTTGGTCAGTTTTACTACCAATATGAATGATGTTGTAAGAACCCTCACCGTATGGGTTCCTAGAATGAATATATGAATTAAATATAAAGTGTTGTAAACTCTCAAAATACCCATTTTTTTCATTTAATGAAGTCCTCTAGTGGGATTAAAGGTTTCATAAGCTTCTTTTTGGTTTGGGGCATAGAGTTAGGGGTTTTTGAGCTGTAGCATAAGGTGCACAGTTGGAACTATTAACAGTGAACCCTAACCATGCTAGTTATTTCTAAAGGGGATAAATTTTTAATTATTGTGTAGGGGATAAAAAATCCTTGTGAACACCTATATAAAACTTTATAGTGTCCCATCTGACATGCGCATAGTCTGGTTGACTATGAATTGAAACCATGTAAAGTGGAGAACATTAGGGAAGTGTTGGATGCATGGTTGGTTCAAAATTTGGTAAAAAATATTTATAAACCATGATACCTTTAAAATATAGAGAATGGTTGTCCCCCACGCCAGATCTTTTAATCTTCCATCCCCCTTTCTCCTCTTCTCTTGTATACATGACATCGAGTGGCTCCCTACAATTACCCCTTCGACCACCTTTAATTTGGGTTGTTCCGTCTTGTTTCTTATGGTTTTAGATATGATATGACCTCAATTTTATTACATTATCCTTTTTCATCATCCTCTATTTTTTAGAGTCATAATGTTTAAGTATTTTTATAGATATTTCACCAGATTTTTGTGGAATCAACAGTTTCTCAAAGGGATTTTTGTTAGATTGCATAGAGGAGATCCTAAGATGGATTTTAACTATTTTTCAACATTTTTTATTTATAGATAGATTTCACCATTAAATTTATTATGTTCTAACAGAATTTTCAAATCAATTTATGTTTTTATTTGTTCTATTTTTAGGTCATTTTCATGGAATGTAGTTAGGGTTATGATATGAGTTTTTGGTGAGTAGTTTGCTTCGGTTTTAGTGTGGTGTGATGACTCGAAGAGCTTTCTTCCATTATAAAAAGATGAATTTTAATTAATCAATCAATTAATTATAATTATTTTAATTAAATAATTAATTACTTTTTCATGATTTGATGATATAGATCATGTGGTTATGTAGATCTTGTTTGGACATCGAGGAGTTCAGATGAGTCTTGGGTGAGCCTTAGATGAGCCTTTTTTCCATGGAAATGTTTTATAAATGTTTATTAATGAACAATGTGGTCTAAGAGATATTTAACATAGTGTTGATAGTTTTTTATTATATATGCGGTATGAAAGATGGCACCATTTTATAGTGTGTTCACCTCTATAGATTATGAAAAAAATTGGTCCATTATATTGATGCCTTAATACTTCCACAGATCTTCTTAGGTCCATTGGTAATTATGAGATAGAACCTAGGGCATCCCATGGGGAGTTTCAATCCTTGAAAATGGAAAATTGTTATGGAAAATAGGTAAATTGGTGGATTTTGAGCATAAAAATGTTAGGCCTATTGGTTTGATTGATAGAAGGTTTAAAGGATTACTTAGTATAACTTGGGTATAATGGATTTATGGCATGATAAGAGGACAAAATATAATATTTTTATTTTCTATGATTTTTTTATATTATTATGAGGGTTTTGGAATAGTTTTAGTCATGTGAATTGGATGATGATATTTTTTTTGAGTTTTAATCATTGAAAACAATTTTTGGTAGAGGCTTTGGTTTTGAAATGAGGCGTTGACCTCCAAATGGTATTAAAATGAGATTTTAAATGAATTTAAAATGTTTACTTGAATTAGTGTGTGGTTTCCTTTTGGTTGAAAATTCCTTAGTGTCTCTTTTAAAGGTTTTGATGTAAATGAGTATTTGGACAATTTTGGATGTTAATGTGGAAGGAAGTTCTTTAAGGGTGGATTTGGAATGTTTTAAATAGATGTTTAATTTCTATAATTTTATAAAGAGTGTTTTTAATGGGGTTTTAAAATATTTGAATGGGTTTGGATCCTAATCCACATCTTTGTGTTAATTTAATGTTAAGACCTTGGTAAATGATGAATGAGGAAATGGTTTATGTGCTAGATTGATGATCTAGAAACAATTACGATGTTAGGTCATATTGGATGTTAGACATCACACTAAACATCTATAGTTTTAGATTTTAGAAATTATACTACTCATTTATGGTTTTGGATGTTGGACATGGCGCTCTGTATCTGTAGTTTAGGATGTTTGAAATGATGATCCCCATATATGTTTTAGTGTATTTAAAATTGAACTCAAAATTTATGGTTTAGTATTTTATACATGGCCCATTCATCTTTCTTTTTGTATGTTTGACTTGAAAATATATCCATGGTTTATGTGATGGATTAATGCATTAGAAACTATAGATTTTGATCCATCTTTTAGATTTCAGAATGATGCTCTAGGAACTGGTAGCTATTAAATATGGTATGAGTACCTAAAAATTATGAATCTATGTATTATGAAAGAGAAAACTAATGAAAATTCTTCTTTACATGAATCATATAACACCCAATGATGTCAGGATTAGATGGCTAGAGTGGGTTGAAGTGGAGTTTGTTGGCCCAGGTGTCACATTTGAACTCTACTTCCAAGAATATAAATAATAAATTAATATATAAAAAATATAATTATATTTTTATTTATTATTCCATTTTATATATTTATACATTGTAATCAGACTAGATATTTTTTTAAACACCATTGGTAGTGTCCCACTACATTATACTCACACCATGCTCAGGACACCATTGAACATGGGTACCCCAAAAGTTATAACTTATTTATTGTAAGAATAGGTTTATTATAATTATTTAGTAGAGTTTAATATGATAGAAAATGAAATCTCAGATAGTCTCATGATACAAGATGTGATTTGTATCAGAGATGTAGTGATGCTAATGATAGGATTATTTTATTTTTGTATGTTTAGGTAATTGGCCATGTGGGTAGTTAGTTTTATGTTTGTCATAGATGTTCGATCCTTTACATCATTTATGTTTCTATTACATATTTTTTACATTGATCTAAATCTAAATCTATTTTATTTTGAGATGTTGACCATTATTCAATATTGAAATCTCTGATTTGGTGGTATAGTCTCCCCATTGTACTATCATAGACACCCACTGTTAATCGAAAGTCTATAAAATACTAGAAGGTTCATCACAGTTCTTGTGGTTAACCAGTATAATTACTATTATATATGGAAATCTAGAATGATGTTATGGGCCAATATTAGAGGATTTATTTTCTTTCATTTTATAATTTTTCAAACTAGTAAACTGGAGATTTTGGAATGTGTCAGAGACTGTGTGGATATCAATATGGTGTGTCAAGAACACCTATTTAGGTAATAAGTATGGGTCACCATGGGATGTGATTGATTTTATTTGTATTCAATGTTATATTTTTATATGGTTGTCTCCTTAGGATATGTACACATGTTTTGGATTTTTTTATTTATGATGTATTTCTGGATCTTGGAAGATTGTAAAGTTGCATGTGATTTGATTTTGTATCTTGAAATATAGATGCAAGAAGAGTCTCAGTAATCTGGGCAACTATGTAGGATTCAAAAGACATATTATCCTACTAGTGTGAATCTTATCAATAATGACTAAGGATCAACTATATAAAGTTTCAAAAACTGATCATAATATGTTTTCACGTATAATTACATTATTTCATTCTACTCAGTTGTACCAATGTGTTTATGTATTTCTTTCTAATGATAAGTCATATGATTCAATGGTGAGGTGCTCCACAATGAGGATGATGATGACTCCTCATTCAGGGTAGGTGTAGTGTCCATGGTGGGTTGGCATGTCATGTGTTCATAACTATTGAAATATAGTCCTATTAGAAAAATTGGTGTTTATGATATACCCAACTTGTGTTACTTGTGACAGATTTAGTCAGAGGACCCAATGGGGTTACCAATTAGCTTTTTGATCCTTGGATAATAAATGATTCCATGAATATTTGTTGGTATATGTTGCCTAAACCACTAGGGACCAGTCTTATGTTAATATTCTCAAAGAGGGATAACGACCTAATACTCGGCGGGTGGTTTGGAATATGATTACTTTAAAATATGGGACCTCAGAGATGGGTTTTTTGCATGTTGATGTCATGTGACACTGGGAAGAAGTGTTCTTCATGTATCATGATCTATCCTTCTATGAGTTTTCCTAAAACTATGTGGTTATACCAAGTGACATTTCATGATACATGATTGATAGTTCAAGGCAAAGAGATCCTTGGGATCTAATTTTACATGACCCTATTTTAGTGAGATCGTGTCATGTGACTTTAAAGGGTGGACTGTGAGATGGGTCGTTTGAGTTATGAGAGCCTTTGGGTTTGTGAGGAAGATGTGTTTTTTACTTTGACTATGGATTATTAAGGGAAATTAATATTATGGGGTTTGGTAATGTGGGATGACTTTTGTTTTTTAGGATGATATCTTGTGTCCTAGTGATTCAATCTTTTGGTTGTCATCCAGAGGGGAATGCTTGTTTGGGTTCCTAGACTGGGTAAAATCTATGTAGATGATATCTTCAAGGGGTTATGATCTAGACCAAGAGAGAACAAGGTACTCAAGGCTATATGGTTTTCAGCATGTGGGTTTCACTAGGTATAGTATATATCAGTGATGTTTTACTTCAGTTTTTGGGGATGAGAGAACAGGTGATACGTATGGATAGTGAAACCCTTTAAGAGGGCTTTGGAATGATGAAGTTGGAAGTTTTTGGTATCCTTGAGGTGAAAATCACATTGAATTATAATTCTTTGGTTGTACTTATGGGTTATAATGGATGGGATGGTAAGTTTCACATCATGTTTATCTATAGATTCATTTTAAGGGATGAAATGAGATATGATATGAAATCAATGTATCTTTTGAGTGCCTCTTATTTGTTTAGTGCTTCTTCTAGTGGTTTGGGTTCGATGAGTTCCTCTGGTTTTGGAAAGAACATAGGGTGGTTTTAAGTGACTAAGATGGTCATGTGGGAAAGGTATGACTATTGGATGAGGATTTTAATTTATGTTTTCATGGTACATGACTTTATAGATTCATAAAAAAATTTGGGAAATAGAAGATCATGAAATAGTTAATTTTTAATGGAATCATTGAGAGAAAAAAACATACTTCCACACAGTGTTTTTACGTGTTGATGGGGCTTTATGGGAATGTATTCATGTGACTCTTGAATTAAGAATGAAGATATTTGTAGGATATGAACTAATTTGGCTGTGATAAAAATATTACATGCATGGTTTCCTAAGGTTCTTTGGTGAGATTAATAATGTTTTGTGTGTGGAAATGAGAATGTGGAATGGTAAATTTTGATGGCACAAATAATCCAAGTTGAACCTCATTGAGATTCTCATAGGTTGATGTACGTGTTATAAAATTGTGGCTTGAGAGGAGTGACACATGTGTGGTTTTGGTGAGACCCATCAGGGTTGTCCCTCTGGAAGGTGTTTTAGGATGGTATGAGTGGTGTGGAGTACACAGACTATTTTTAAAATGTTTGAAACATATATTTAGCAGGTTTTATAATGGGAATCATTGTTGATATTATCAATACCTATGAGTTAGTGTTGGTTTTATTTCAAATAGATTCACATGGGTGGGTAGTCTTAGCGATGTGGGGCCATTATTTTAATAGATAAATGTAACACATGTCATGGAAGTTAGTAGTTTTTAATGTGAGAATATTTTAATAACACTCCTATGGTGGGGAGTGACATATAAATTGTAGGTGTATGAGACACATGATGGAAAGGAAAATGGTGTATGGAATGAACCATGAGACGATCATGGTGGCATCCAAACCATTATGGAACAAAAGGGAAACATACATAAATTCTATAGGGAATATTAAATGGTAAATTATATGTGGTTAAAAATTGAGGTTGAGAATTAGATTTGGATTCATTAATGTGACAACATGGATGCTCCTATGGTGTGAAGTAGGATTATTCTTGAGGATAACCGATGGGTCCTCATTTTGGTACTATATTATAAACGAGTAAGTGAATCCAAGTACATTAGGATCCCTTAGTAGATTCCATGTATTAACTCATATGTAGTAATAGATGGCATTTGAGAGATGGTCTGAGGCTAGGATGCACAATTAGAAAATTTGGTTATATATATGATATAGATTTATGGATATAGGGATAAAACCATATCGACAATATATTTCCATTATTCCAGTGGACCATGAATCATATTGGCCTGGCTATAAAAAAATACAGCCACAATTCTAATGAGATGTAGCCATGGTTTCCACTATAGAAAAACCACCAATAGATATAGTTTTTGATATCATGTAAATAGACCTCTTGGTAGTCCCATAAGTACATAGGGATATATCCATGGTGTAAAAATGGATACAAGATTTACTAATATGGAAGAAAAATCTGACTATAGCCCTTTTTAGTCATGTTTATATGGGTAAAATAAATTGTCTCTAGTGGGATTAGATCTCCAGCCCTCCACTATGAGTAACTAGCCATCTTACCAGTATCATACAACCATATATAGTATATAAATATATTTTTTGTTATATATTTCATTAAAAACCTTGGAAATAAGAAACAAAATCTAGAAATAGGGTTTCCCATCACATTCCCACAAGAAAAAATATTCTCGTACTTAAATAAGAAACCTATAGATACAGTTTTAGAGAACCGTGGATATTACCTTTGAAAAACGAATATATATCCATATTTTCATAAAAATGAGGCTATAATTCCCATATAGACATGGTTCTATCAAAACCGTGTCTATAGCCTTGACATAAAATCCTATAGCCACAATTTTAGAAAATGATGGAATATGATGGTTTGAGGTTGAATGATCATGATTGAGTTAATAGTGTATTGTTGCTTACACTGTGGAATAATGGTATAAATAATTGGTTGATGGATCAACCATATAATATCACTGAGAGATAGTTATGAACTTCAGTGGGTGTTTTTAGGTCATTATTTTTGGCCTCTAGGAATGATGACAACGTGATCTGGTAAGTTGGTGAGGTAGTGGTAGTGGGAAGCACACATTTTTAGGGAAAGTCATCCAAGGATCATCCAACTTAGGGTAGCATATTATATATGAATGTTATTTATGAATCACATCCTATGTGTTTTTTTAGAATGGATGAGTATTATTTCTAAATTGAACCTGAAATTTGAGAAAAATCTAGTTAGTTCATTATTCATTCTTGGATGATGGGTGTGAAACTTTTATAGTTGGTATTGAATAATGAGGTTGAGTTCCATTAATTTATCTTATTTCTCAATGATGTATGGTATTTTTGGTTTGGTAACCATGGTAAGTTCATTTTGGGAGCTGAAGTTGGAGATTCCAGTGGGCTTTCTTATGGTGGGGGTTCGAAACAACAAATATTGGTGGTTGTATGAAAAAGATTATGTGGGAAACACCGTAGGACCAATTGGTAAAAAATTGTGTCATCATCCTTTTTTTATGGTAGATATATTGGGTAATTTTTTCCTTTGTGTTTTTGTTTTAGAAAATAAGTGTTGGATTAGGTTTTGGAAATTTGAGAACCTTGAGTTTGAGGTTGTTCCATGAATGTTTTTCAAGCATTTTAAAAAAGAACAAGGTCATTATATTGAAACTATGAAACCAATATAATTCATAGGTGTAGTGGGATTACCATTAATAGTTCTTAGTGATAAAAACTTTTATGATGGGGTGATGGTAAAAACCCTTGTCACTATGGGTGTTTGGAATTTGAGAAAAGTCTATTGTTTCAAAATTGTGGGTGGGTCAGTCTTTAAACTAGACATTAGAATGAGATACTAGGGTAAAATAGCTCCAAATAAAAATTTTCAATAGGAAATTATGACCTTTAGTGTGTTCATAGGTCTCAGAAGTGTCACATGAATTCAAGGCTCATGTTTTGGGTTTTTTTGGACTTTCGGAATTGGACACACAGTTAGTACACAATTTGTAAAAACCATGAACCCAAATTGTGTGGATCATGTTCTAAAGGGTGATGATTTTTTAAACTATGAGTAGGTTTCATCAGACCATGTGAGAACATGTACAAAATTATAGAGGGTCCCTCTTGGTTGGAACACATTTTGGAAAATTATTTACTATAACGTTAAAAGGAAGAGGGCTTTAGGGTAGTTTTGGATGCACCATTGGTGCACGATTTGGTAAATCATGTGGAAAAATTTTGATCCTTTTATAAATTATATAGTAGATCCCTCTAATATTATAACCCCAACCCTTTTCTCCTCCCATGTTGTGTGAGAAACCCCCAGTGGCTCCTTCCTCTTACGACCACCAATCACCTTCATTTGTGGTTGATTTTGACTTATTTATTTGTTATTTTGAGTTAATATCGATCTTTTGGTTTCATTAATTCCTCTTCTTCATCCTCGTATCAATTTTAGAGTTATTTGGTTTATATTTTTATGAAAATTCATCCAAATCATGGTGAAATTTCCAATTTCCATTATTGTGTTTAGTTTTCATACATAGAGGAGATCCTAATATGTTGTCTACACACCATCTCATAACATTTATTTGGAGGTAAATGTGTACCATTAATTTTATTAAGGGTATTATTTAATTTATGTATTAATCAATGTTCGTATGGGAACTCTTGGTTAGGTATTTGGCCTAAAATGTGGTCGGGGTTGTGCTGCGGGTCTTTGGTGAGTGGTTATCCTTAGATCCAGTGTGTTTTAAACACCTAATGAGTTTCCAAACATTATTTTGAGTTGAAAATATATAAATAATTAATTAAAATTATTACAATAAATTATTTATTTATTTATTTATGTGTGTTTAGAGCTTAGGTTGTTAAGGATAGCTTTTTCGGACACTGAGGAGTATAGACAAGTATAGGGTAGGACTTGATAGAGCCACTACACTATGGGAATTTTTATTAAAGCTTCATTAATGAGATTAGTGTTATAAGGGTTATTTACTATAGTCTTTTTAGCATATTTGTTCTTCTATGTGGAATGAAATATAGAGACATTGTTTGGTACATTCACTATGATCACTTAAGATAATATTTTTGGGGATTTTGATTTATGAATTAGACCTTCCACATACCCCCTTTAATTATGTTGGTAATAATGAGTTTGAACCTATTTATTCCAATGGAATTTTTTAATCCCTAAAATTGTAAAGTGGGATATAAAATGGGGTAAATTTTTGGATTCCAAGATACAGTCATTTAGGACTATTGGTTATCTTGAAATCAGGGTCAAAGGGTTACTTAGTATAACATGGGTATAATGGTTTTTTTAACTCTCTAAGAGGATAAATGGAATGTTTTTATATTTTAATCTTTTGTTAAATAAAAATGAGGATTCTGGAATGATTTTAATAATGTAGAATATATTTCAATATTGTTTATGGGTTTAAATGGGTGAAAAATAATGTTTTGAGCTAGATATGGTTTTTAAATGAGGTGTTTTTTCCATGTTATTTTTAAAGGGTCTTTTATAAGACTTTACAATATTTTAATATCAATGTGTATTTTCCATTTGGTTTAAAATTCATTAGAGTCTCTTTTAATTTTTTATCGAAATGTGTTATTTTACATATATGGATGTTAAAGAGGAAGATTAATGTGTTAAGGGTGGATTTGAATTGTTTTAAATCCATCCTCCATCCATCCAAACATAAATCTTTATTAATCCACTTTATGGACAAGTGGGAAACCACAACTAGAAAAACAAAAAACCACTACGTGTTGAAGGAGATCAAAATGTTATTAAAAACCAAACTAAGATTATTTGAGTCATCCACTCTATATAATTACTTCTTCTAAGCACTAACCTGAGTGTTTGGATCCTCCTTGAGAATTTCTTCAAGGTGAGTAACCATCCTATCCATTGTCTGGATGAATTCCTCCAAGGTGATTTTTTCTTGGTTGAAACCCTGAGCTAAGATTCAGTCTTTCTTGTCAATACACACTTATTATTCCTAGGTGGCCTCAACATGAATCTTTATATCATATGTTCTTAAAATATAATCATTTTAGGAATTGATACCAAGTATTTTTTAAATCATTTCTTCCTTGGAGTGGAATATGAGCTCCAGACACTCCCCTACCTCGTCTTCCATCACTTTTGGTTCTCTTCTTGGATCACCACTTTCCCCATCTCACAGGTCTTTTCTTTCATTAATTCCACCTTTCTTGGCCGACCTAGTTTCCATAGAGGGTTTGGAATGGTGTTTCATGACATGTTAATGGGATTGGAATTATGATACATGTTTGGATGTTAAAGGCATGTTGGGAAATTGGTAAATGATTAATGAGGGAGTGTTTTAGGTGCCAGGATGACTCTCCAAGATTTTTTTTTATTTTTTGGTTTTAGGATATTGGACATGGAGATTCATATATATGGTTTAGAATGCTTGATATGATAGTTCACATCTATTGTTTAGGTTATTGGATAAGGTTATCTACATATTTGGTTTAAGATGTTGGATATGATGCTCAACATCTATGGTTTATGATGTTGGAAACGTTATACACATCTATGTATTAGGATGTTGGCCACATTGTTCCACTTCAATGGTCTCAGATGTTGTACATTAAACACTAGACCCATTGTTTATGTGTTGATTGACATAACGGGAGAAATTTATTTTGATGCATGGTTTAGATGTCATAATTAAGATTTGAACATTGGTAGTACTTAAATATTGTATGTGTACCATATAAAGATGTTTTAGGTACCCAAAAGAGATAACTAATGAAAACTACTCTTTACATAAATCATGTAACACCCTATGACATTAAAAAAATATGGAATATGATTTTTGAAGCTTGTTTTTTTTGGCCCGAGTATCACATTAGAACCTGAGGGACAATATATTAAAAAATTAATGGTTGTATTAAAATAAAAGTTCTTATATTTTGATTATTCCAATATATTTATCCATAAACTCTTATTAGACTAGGTATTTATTTATATGGTATTGGTGGGGTCTTACTATGTTGTACACACTCTCTACTCAATCATCCACTGCACATGTTTACTTAAGTAGCTCCCACATGTTAATTGTAAGAAAATGTTTGGTAGGATACTTAGGTTGAGTTTAACATGATCAACAATGATAGCTCTGAATGTGTGATAAGACTATAAGATATTGTTATTGGAGATGTTGTGGATAATTTTATGGGTTTAATTTTTTGGTATGTTTCTATTATCGGCCTAGTGGGTATCCAGTTGTATGTTTAACATGGATATTCAGACCTTTACTACATTTCATTTTTTATTTAGTCTTGATTATATTAATATTATTCTATTCAAAATCTATTTTCATATGTTGACATTTATTCATTATTACACACTTTTTTTAGTTGGTATAATATCATGATGGTACTACACTAGACACCCACTAATAGTTGGATCCCTCTAGAATATGGGGATGCACACCTGAGGTCTTGTGATAATCTAGTCTGGTTACTTTTATGGAGTGAACTAGGGAACTAAATTAATGTTTTTGTCATTGTTACATCATGAATGACTAAAAAAACTATGATTTTAATAACATATGATAAAAATGGTTGGTCAATATTTTTTACTAATTTTATAGTGGTATGATACCAAATTATATTCACCTATAAATTCAATTCTTTTTTGAAAAAGTAATCACTAAAAAGAATATTTTTAATCATTCTATGTGATACATAAATATAAGTTCCATGAAATTTTCATGGGCCACTGGATATATAATAAAATCATATAATCAATCTTAATTAAAAATTTAGAGGTGTATATCCCATGATCAAGGATCAAGTACTGGTACCTCTTGTATGTGTGGTAAAATTGGATAGTTATATAAGATCTTGGATATCCCTTAAGGTATTTTTTTGTTTATGTTTCAATTTGAATTCCTTAATTTGGTTAAATAAGTGTTTCCCAAAATACATGAGTAAGACCAAGGGTGTTCAAGGGGTTTGGGACACGGAAAAGTGAGAAAAAGGGGGGTTTTGGGCATATTGCATAGTTTGTGCATGGTTAGAGAGAACTGTGTGAAAATCCAAGGTAACCATGTGAGGGGGATATTTTTAGATAGTATAATCTGCATGATTTGTACCCATTTTGGAAAACCATGTGGGTAAACCATGAAGCCAAGTATTTTTTGAGAAAATAAAAAAACTACATTACATGATTTCTTATACCGACTTTGTATTTTCCTCCTTCTCCCATGAACCCTAGTAATGCCCCAAAAGCTTCAAGAGCTTCCATGGATCAATCTCCCTCATATTAGTGCTATTTTCAGTGTTGTTGATTGAAAATTGATGATCCGGGTAAGGCTAATCCTACTCTTTGCATCCTTTTCTTGACTAGGGTTTATATCTTTCTCTTCTCTCAATCAGAATCTCTAAAACCCTTATTTTTTGATGAGATTTAGGTTGAAGCTTAAAAGGGGGTTTAGATCAAGATCTAAGGCCTCCATTCTCCACGTGTCCTCCAATAGATTCAATGTAGGTGGTCTATATATTATATCCCATATTTTATGCATAGATTTGTGCATATAGGGTTTCATTCTTATTCCCCTTATTGATGTGTTCTTGATTCCATTAACATGAATAGGTGTATTGGGTGTCTAAATGAATAATTGAACCCCTCTTGATCCCCATGGGATGCATGGAGGAAGGATTGACCAATTTAGGTCCACCTATAGGGTGCATTGTCCATCCCAAATGGGAAAACAGAAATAGAAGGTGTAAAATTTACTCCTAATGATGTAGAGACCTAACAAATAGGTTAAGTTTTCTAGGTAATGATATATAATTGATTGTTTCTAGTTGTTCTTAATGTAGTTAAAGGATACACGATTTTTTGGTTGAAATTTATATGGGTTAAATGGGATTAATGGGAATAAGATAAGGAATTATGTTTACACATGAATATGCTTAGTGAGATAGGCATGAAAAATGGGAAATAAGGTTAAAGGGTTTAGTGATATAAATGATTAATGTGTTAATGGATGGAGGCATAATATTAATTTCCCATTTATTGATATTGTTGTGATGTTCATATGATATTTTCTATGCTTGTTGTTATTTGGTTAATTGTGGTGAATGATAAATAATAGTGTCTACATGGCTTGGTAGAGTGGGGTATAGACATGAGGTTCTACGACCATGGGTTGACCTAGACCAAGGTTCTAGAAACACCCCTAAATTCATTGGTTAGGGACGGGGATAGAGTTTTATTCACCTAATGGTTGCATTCCACCCAAACTGAGCCTTCAAAGTGTGGATTATGAGGTTATTATAATATGATGCCTAGTGAGATATGACTTGATTTTATTCCCAAATTCTTGAGAACATCGAACATACCTAATCCATTGAACACATGAAAATGGTAGATTAAAACATGGGATGCCTAAGTACTAAACCCAGATTTAATGGTAGCATAATTTAATGGAAAATAGTCTTGAATGTTCTATTGAACAGTTTACCTTTTCTCACCATCATTTATCACTTTCATGAACTATATAATTTTACTAGATATTTTTTAGACACCATTGGTGGTGGCCTAATGAGATATACTCACACCCTTCTTAGGCCGTTGTTGGGTACCTGAGCAGACTTCATGCTTCCAGGTCAGGACAAGGGAAATGGCCCTATTCAAGGGATTTGAGTTAGACATGGGACATGTATGGGTGAAGATCCAGATTTGGGATCCAAACCATATTGGGGATTCTATTGTTTTTATTTTTTGGGGGATTCTGTTCACTTGGAACTGTAGCATGGCATGACATATTTACTATTGTATATGGTTTTACCCAGTTTGGGAGTTGGTTATCTATGCATGTTATTAAATTGTTTTTATAACTTTTTATATTTAAATTGAGTTCTTATATGTATTACTCTAGTTAAGAGGGTATAGTCTCCCCATGAAACATATTATACCGTCACTGTTAGTCTTCAACCTTTGTCATACAGGGAGGCACTCTTAAGATCATGTTGTTACCCAGCTCGGGGCACCAGTTTAGAGACTCCCAGATTGGAGACATTAAAAAGTGGTATCAAAGGAGTTATTTTCCATTTCATACTATTTTGGGATGATAGACAGGATGTTAGGAAAATGGTCGAGCCTTTGTAATGATCTCTTGATTAGGAGTAGTTATCCCATGTATGAGGAAAAATCAATGTCACCCAGGCACAAGATTTTTGTTCTTACTGTGTGTTGTTATATTGGATGATATTTCACCATCAGGTGATTCACTTACTGAGTGATTTGATAGTTTTGTGATATATCTCTTGTGGATGGAAGGGTGTGTGGTTGTGCATTCATTCATCATTCTAGGAACCTATGTAATTAAGTGACATGCATCATGGTAGGCACATACACAGGATGGGTGTGCAAGATATAAAGGTTAGGATGTATTTTTTTTCTTAAAAATAAAGAATTTGTGCTTAATAAGGTGGTATGAATGAGAAAAAAGGGAAGTGGAAATCTTAAGTAGTAATTAGAAAATGTTGCTTAATATTTAATTAAAAGTAGATTAACATGTATAAAAGTTAATTGGGATGTAGGAATTATTTTTAATTGGTGTAAATGATAAGGCTTGTAACTGTGTGAGTTAAATACCCATGTTAGCCATGGAATTAAGATATATTTTTAAGGGGAGTGATCTAGTTGTGAATTGGATATTTTGGGTAGTGTATGTGAACTGGTTTGGTTATACCAGTGATAATCCTACTTATATATTTTCTTTTTTCACTAAAGTGTTGTGGTTGTGATTTAAATATCACATTTGGCATTGTAAAGAAATTCCACCACAAAGATGTGTCTCTGTTGAGTGAAAAAAGGATGTTGTCGAGAACGCTCCTCCAACAGTGGATAAATAGAATGTGGTGATCCAAGAAGAGAGGGAATATTTTTTCTATGATAAATTTTTCTCATTTTATGCAGATTATAGAATGATACAATGGGTGGGTTGCACCAAGTATGTTTGAGATGACTAGGGAGTTTCAGTTACAACACCCTCCAACCATTAATGGAGAGGGTAGGATGGAGGCAGTGGGGTTCTAGATAGATTCAATACAAAATATTATGGACTATATAGGGACTCCTCTGAAGAAGAGAGTAAAGTTAGCAGCTTATATGCTAAGAGGTCAAGAAAAGTGTTGGTGGGACATCATCGTTCAGATGGAGTAGGCTGAAGGAATGATGTGGAAATATTTTCAGGAGAAGTTTCTTGAGAACTTCTACCCAAAAACATTGTGGTTGGGGAAGGCTGCAGATTTTATAAGTTTGAACAAGGGGAAAATTTCAGTATTGGAATATGCTAGTTGTTTCACTTATTTGTGACACTTTGTTCCCATGTTGATAGGAGATGAGGCAGTGATGGAGAAATGATTCTTGGATGGGATGAGACACGAGATTAGGTCTTAGGTGAATATCTTCCATCTGAAAAGTTTTTTTGATGTAGTGTACCAAGATTTTATCTCAAATGGGAACATGAAGGGAGCTTCAGGTAGTGAACATGTGGTGCTATATGGGTGGGCAAGTGGTACAACTTTTGAGAGTAGGAAGCATCGTTTCAGAAATTTACAGCATGGTGAAAGTGTACTGAGCAGTCAAAAGGGGGGGGGGGGTAATCTTGTTAGGGTGGTGAACAGGTATTCTGTTATCAGTGTGGAAGAATAGATTGAAAGAATGTCCAGTGTCCCTACCCACCGGTCGAGTGCCGAATGTGTTAATGATTGGACCATGTGTAGAGGTTCTACAGGAACCTGCGATAGTTAGTGAATGTTGGAGGTCAGAGGTAGATACTGAGTGTAATAATGGGGTCAGTTACATCATATCAGACAGGAAGTTGGATCTCCACAGGACGTACTGATAGGGGTGATAGATGTGAAAATCTGGGGTGATATCATACTTTCCAATAAATTAGTGTAGTGTAGGGTACTAAGGTCATATCCAAGGGTAAAGGGGCATATCATCTCTATAATGTTCAGGCTTCACCTTATATTGGTTAGGTGGGACTGTCTAATGTTCGAGGTGTGATTCTTATAGCTTCCACACTCACTAGTGATATAATTGATATAGGTTTTGTGCATTCTTTTATTTCTACTTAGTTCGTAGTCATGTTGGGATTAACCGAGGAGAGAGATTTTTGAGTAATATCACTTGATACTCATCTAGGGGTATGAGTTGAGGACATCAAGAAGTGTAAGGGTAGTGCTCTGGAGGTTGGTGGATATTGTTTTCTATGATAGTTTTTTCCTAGAGATGTCTTGTTTTGGGATAATCTTGGGGAAGGATTGGTTGGTGTTATATCCAGAAAATATTAGATGTTACTACTGTTGGGTAACATTCAAATATCTTGATTGAATCATGTATGTCCTTCATGGTGAGTGGGATACTCGAGTGAGCCGTGCAGGGCCGCTACGCTAGCCGTTGGGAGAACTCACAGCCCAAGTAGCATGCCATATGCTGGATGATGCGGAGAAAGTGAATCCAATATTCCCTTTTGTTGTGGACCAATTTTAGGAAGTTTTTCTGAAGTCTTCTTGAGGCTACCACCTAAGAGATAGGTTGAGTTTATGATCGGATTGTTGCTGGGGCAGAGCTAGTTTCCATTCCTCCATATTGAATGGTTCCAAAAGATCTCCAAGAACTGATGTTTTAGCTGGAGGAGTTATATAATATGGGGTTTATCCATACTATTACATCCCGTTGGGGATCTCTTGTGTAGTTTTATAATAAAGAAGACATATCGCTATGGATATATGTCAATTATAAGAAACTGAACCAGATAATGGCTAAGAACTTATAACCTCTTCATATAACTGAAAAACTATTTGGTCACCTCAGAGGTGCTTCAGTGTTTTCCATGATCGATTTGAGATCATGATACGATCAATTGAGGGTGAGACCTTATGACATACCCCAGATATCTTTCTGAAGCAGGTATGGGTTATATGAATTTTTGGTGATGTCATTTGGATTAACCAATGCACCGACTATGTTCATGGGCTTAATGAACTGGATATTCCACCCATACCTAGATCAATTCATTATTTTCTTTGCTGATGATATCTTGGTGTACTCCAAAACTCATGTTGATCCGGCCAAACATTATGAAATCATCTTGAGTACAATAAGAAATCATAGGCTTCATGCCAAGCTATAAAAATGTCAGTTTTGGATTGATGGGGTAAAATTTCTTAGACACATCATTTCTTAATCAGGTGTGTTAGTGGATACAGAAATGGTGTAGGCTATGGTGTCATGGGATCCACCCAATAAAGTCTCTTATGTTTGGATTTTCATGTTGTTGGATGGTTATTTTTGAAGGCTTATTTGAGATTTATCTCTTTTAGAAGCACCGATCACAGGCTTAACCAAGAAGGGTGTTAAGGATAATTAGTTAAAGGCATGTGAGAATTATTTTCAGGACATGAAGAAGTAGTTGACTTCCACACCAATTTTGATCTTACTCAGACCAGGTAAGAGGTACACCTTGTTTTGTGATGTGTCCAGTGTTTGACATGGGGTAGTGTTGATGTAAGATGATCATGTTGTGCTTATGGGTCAAGAAAGTTGAGGCCACATGAAAAGAATTATCCAACTCATGACATGGATTTAGCTGATGTGGTTCATGACTTAAAGTGTTAGATGAATTACATGTTGGGAGAATCTTTCGTGGTGTTAACTGAACATAAAAGTCTCAAATAAATCTTCTCTTAGTGGTATTAGAATAATTTACAATGAAGGTTGGTTGAGTACATACAATCATTTGATTTTGAGTTGGTCTACACACTAGGGATATGGAATAGTGTGGATGACGCTTTGAGCCAGAAGAATCGGAATCAGGTGGTTCAAGAATCCAGTTTATAGTGGAAGATGATGGAATTGTTTTCTAGGATTTATTTGGGGGTAAAGGATGGACACAGGTAGATGACCCTTGTAACTATAGTAGTTGAATATGGACTTTTGAGCCGAGTTAAAGAGAGTCAGTTGGCGGATCTGGAGTGTTAGTCTATGAAAGATTTTCTTAAAGGTGGGTAGTCACCTTCTAGTTGGACATTCAATACCGATGGAGTTTGTTATGTTCACGACCATGTGGTGGTGCTGGCATGTGTATGAGAGGATTTGATGTTCTACTTTCACACATCAAAATGGGAAGTACATCCTGTCTTGACTAAGATGTACTGTGATCTTCGTAGATAGTAATGGTGGTCGGGAATAAAGAAATAAATAGTGAGTTTTGTGGAATGATGCCTTAGTTGTTAGCAGGTGAAGTTTGATAATCAATATCCAAGTGGGTTTTTACAGTCATTATCTATTCTAGAGTGTAAGTGGAATGAATTAATGTTGGACTTCATAGTGGGTCTTCCAAGGACACCTATGAAGAATGATGCAATTTGGGTGGTGGTAGATCAGTTGACCAAAGTGTCTAATTTCTTGCCGATCCAGGAAACCAATATAGTCGACTAGTTGGAAGAATTTTATTTTTGTGAAAGAGTATGGTTGCATGGTGTGATGATAACTATAGATTCAGATCTTGACCTACATTTCACCTTTCGCTTCTAGAAAGGTCTACAAAAATCTCTTAGAACCCAGGTTTTTCTGAGCATGTCTTGTCACCCAAAGACAGATGGGATGTTTGAGAATACAATTCACGTATTATAAGACATATTGAGAGAATCTATTCTAGACTTTAGTGGTTCATGGGAAAGATACTGGTCTTTTTTTTGAGTTTTCTTACAATAACAATTTTCAGGCTACAATTCAGATGGGTCCATTTGAGTCACTTTATGGGTGACCGTGTAGATCTCCGTTTTATTGGTTAGAGGTCAGGGAGTCTATGATGTTAGGACTGAGTCTTGTGTAGGAGATGTTAGAGAAGCTTTATCTATTTCCAAAGAATATTTAAATAGATCATATTATAAAAAATTCGCATTAAAATCAGCATCATACACCCCTCGAGTTTGGTGTGGGTGATAATTTTTTTCTTCGGGTATCACTAATGTTGGGTCAGTGTTGTATCCAAAACCAGGGAAAGTTAACACCTAGGTATGTGGGGCCATTTGAGATTGAGGAGAAGATATGACCTGTGGAATATTTATTAGCTCTTCCACATCAGTATAGTGGGATGTATGATGTGTTCCATGTTTTAGAACTCTAACAGTATCACCCAGATCCATCACATATGACAAATGTTGATGATGTTGATCTTGATGTGGACGTTTATTTTGAAAAGCACCTGATTTGTATTCTGGATCATAGTGATAAGGTCTTATGGGGAGAGAATATATCATTATTTCATGTTCTATGGTAGCATTGAAACTTTTAAGAGAAAAAATGGGAGTGAGAATTATATATGTGGGCCCAGTGGCCCGGTCTCTTTTATTTAGGATCC
The DNA here is from genome assembly GCA_963277665.1 of Viscum album. Taxonomy (NCBI): domain Eukaryota; kingdom Viridiplantae; phylum Streptophyta; class Magnoliopsida; order Santalales; family Viscaceae; genus Viscum; species Viscum album. The sequence continues at coordinate 388,319,869 of OY728153.1, read as the reverse complement.
CAATGATGCTCGAGAAGAGTTTCTTGAGGATGAGCCATCAAACAGTGGGGAGGTTGTAATATATCCTATATCCCTTAAAGAATGTTTTTGATTATGCTGTAGTTAATGTTCCAAAATTTGGTTAAATAATAATTTTCCAAAATTCATGAGGAAGACTGAGGGTGTTCTGGGGGTTTGAGACACGACAAAGGGAGGAAAGGGGGATTTCTAGGCATAGTGAACAGTTTGAAAATGGTTAGGAAAAACTGTACAGAAATCCCAGGTAACCATGTGAGGGGTCAATATTCAGATAGTAGCATTCACATATTTTCAGCACAGTTTGGAAAACCATGGGGGTAAACCATCTGATCATGTGTTTTTGAAAAAATTTAAAAAATACCATTACATGATTTCTTATACCCACTATAGATTTCCTCATTTCTTCTCCCATGAACCCTAGTGATGCCCCAGAAGATTCAAGAGCTTCCATGGATAAATCACCCTCATCTTAGGGCTAATTGGGGTGTTGTTGGTTGAGAATTTATGATCCAGGTAAGGCTAATACCACTCCTTCATTCATTTTCTTTCATAGTGTTTGTATCGTTCTTTTCTCTCTGCCTAAATCTCGAAAATAAATCTTTTTTTTGTGAGAATTAGGGTGAAGCTTAAAATGGGGTATAGATCTAGATTTAAGGCCTTGATTTAGGTTCAATTTTCCAACGGATTCATGGTAGTTGGTTAATAAGTTATATCCCATATTTTATTCTTATATTTGTTCATGTAGGGTTTCATTATTGTTTCCCTTCATCAGGTGTTCTTGATTCCATTAACCAGATTTGTTGTATTGGGTGTCTAAATGATTAATTGAACCCATCTTGTTACCCATGGTATGGATAGAGGATGACTTGACTAAATTAGGACCACCCATGGTGTGCGCCGTCCCTCAATTTTGGGCTAACAGAAATATAAGTTGTGAAATTGACTCATAGTGATGTCAAGACATAGCGAGTAGGTTAATTGGTCTATGTAACGAGTTTTAATGGATTGTGGATTGTTTTGATTAATGTATTTAAAGGCTATATGATTAGTTGGTTGATATTTAGATGGGTTAAATAGGATTAATTATAATTACATAAGAAATTACGTTTACACATGAATATGCTTAGTGAGATAGGATTGGGAAAAGAGAAATTGGATGAAGTGTTAAGTGATATAAATGATAAATGTTTTAATGGGTTGAGACATAATGTTAATTTCCTATGTATTGATATTATTGTGATGTTGAAAATGATATTATATATTCTTGTTGTGATGTGGTTAATTATGGTGAACAATAAATAAGAATGTGCACATGGCTTGGTAGAGTAGGGTATAGACTTGAGGTTCTATGCCCACGAGTTGAGTTGAACTGAGGTTCTAGCTCCACCCCTAAATTCATGGGTTAGGGAAGGGGACAAAGTTCGATTCCCCTAATGGCTGCATTCCACCTAGACTGAGGATTCGAGGTGAGAATTATGAGTTCATAATATGTGATGCATAGTGAGATAGGAATTGATTTTATTCCCTTATTCTTTAGAGCATTGAACCTTCATAATCCATTGAACACATGAAAAGGGTAGATTACACCCTGGGACACCTAAGTGGTGAACCTGGATTCAATGGTAACATAATTTAAAGGAACACAATATAGAATGGACTATTGAACTCTTTACTTTTTAATGACGTTATTTATCACTTTCATGCACTATATACTCTACTAGATATTTTTTAGACACCGTTGGTGGTGTCCTACTAAGTTATATTCACACCCTACTTAGGCTTCAATTGGGTACCCAATATATTTCATGCTTGTAGGTCATGAAAAGGGAAAGGAAACTATGATAGGGAATTGAGTTGGTCATGGGACATGTATGGGTGAGGTTTTAGACTTGGAGTATAGAACATTTTGGGGATTCTGTGGTTTGTCTTTATTTTGGGGTTTTTGTTCACTTTTCATTGTAGCATGGAATGACTTATTTACTATTGAATATGGTTGTACCCAGTTTGGGAGTTGGTTACCTATGCATGTTATTAAATTGTTTCTTATTTTATTTCTATTTAAATTGTGCTATACTATGGATTACATTGTTAAAGAGGGTATATTATACCCAAATGACCTATTAAACCCTCACCCCTAGTCTACAACCTCTTGCATATGAGGAGGCGTGCTAGAGGTCATGTGGTGACCCAGCTTGGGGCACCTATTTAGTGGATCCTGGGTCAGAGGCATTACATGTTTGAATTATAATATTTATTTTAAAAATAAAAAATTAATATGTGGGTAATGATGAATTAAAAATGGATGGAATTAAATCAATTAAATATGAATAAGTTATTTTACAAATTAATAATTTACCTAAATTTATTATATATGGAGTTATAACATGTTTGATCTTGAGGAAGTTTGGGGTAAGAGTTTTTAATTATAATTTCCCTTATTTGGGACATGTTTTGTATTATTCAGATATTTCATTTATTTGGTGTATATACTACCAATTTGACATATTTTATCATAAGTAACATTTTATTTAGGGTATTTAATGTCAATTTTATGTTCTCTTTTTCATATCCTTTGATTCAAAAGATAACAAAGTTGTAAGGGTTTATTTTCTAATATCATTCTGAAATAGAAATTTTCTATGAATAAATTTTTATTGTGATAAATTGAAGGATATATATATAAACACCCTTTATCCTTTCTTCTGTCCAGTTTATTTTTTTCATATTCTATGCATTATTACAATTCATGTTCCCATTTGATTATAATTTTTGTAATATGATTCTTGTAAGTGGAGCCAATATTATCAATTCTTTTATATCAGAAATGATTCTCCTAAATGTCAATGATATTTATATTTTTTATGTTTGTCCTTATCCATAAATATACTATTAATTAAGGTCATTTTTTATTAACTCTTAATTGTAATGAAAATATTAAAAAGTAATTTTTTATATTTTCTACACAGTATCTTTCTTCTAGAGATTTCTTTGGTTCTCTGTATGAGTATTCCTTTTCTAATTTTATTTATTCTTTAAAGTAATTTTTATTAACATTTTAATTATTTTTAAAAATTATTATTTTAAAAATTATTCTATTTTTATAATTAATGTTATCAAATAAAATTAAAGGATATTTCTTATAATTTTCCATTCCAATATTTTAATGATTTATAACGTGCTTATCAAATTTTTATATATACTTTAACTTTTCTTATGTTTCATTGAGGATATGTTTTAATAAAATTAGAAAATTTATTTTGATGGAAAATAAATTTTATGTTTTATTATAATTATTATCAAACCCATTTCATTATTACTAGTTAATAAGTTATGATGGAGTAATGAATGTTTTCATATTCAGGTGACACATATACATATGATTGTTTATTATTTTACAGGTGGGTCCAAAATTATAAATCCTTATAATGTATTGGGTAAATCATTATATCTCAAGAGATAATGATGATATTCATTGATATGGTGGTGGATAACTATGTATACAACTTTTAGCATAGAAATGGTTGAGGTGAGCTATGTTACCAGGTTTTATGTTTAGACATGAATTTGGATAACTATATTTACAACTCTGATTAATGAAATTATTATAGATACCTATGTTTACAACATTTTTTAGGTTTATAATTTTATTTTTCTATATCCACAAATTTTTATGTGGACCTGATTGTGGTTAGCTATATTTAATTTTTTTATAGAAATAATTTTATTTATCTATGCTTAAAACATTATTCATAGACATGATTTTGGTTAGACATGTTCAAAACATTGTGATTATACATTATTATAGTAATAAATATTATCAACCCAATAAATGGAAAATATTTTAGTTATATATTTCTAAAAACAAGTGTGTAGACATGATTATAGAAAGCTATGTTCTTAATGTTATTGTTTACCTTTGTAAGTGTATGTAAAACATGTATACGTTATTCCCATTGAATCATGATTATTGAATCATGTTTCCACACTATTTTTACTAATTTATAATATTAGGTAAAAAATATTCTGTCACAATTTTTGATCTATGTTTTTTTCGATATTATTTTCTTATGTTATTTTAATGCACACTGATTTTGTTACCATACCAACATGATGATCACATGCTCACTTATGATATTTTATTATTCTATATTATATTTACCGTCATTTAGCATTTGGAGATCAAAATTTTATAATGTTTCCATTACCCAATAATGAATATGAGTATGATATGTTTAAAAAGATTTCATTTGTGAGGTTTTTTATGGGAAATATCGATGAATTTTATTAAAATAATATAATCATGTAAATAATTTTAAAATACACTAAAATTATATTTTATGTGGTAACATTTATATAATATTTAATTAAAGTGATGTAATATGTATGTATGTTATTGTTGGGTTATCTTGTATTACTATTTTGCAACATTTGTGTCACCTAAAAGATTATCAATTTTTCTCTTAAAAAACATTTTGAAAATATTCGACAAGTGAAGATAAACGTTCAAAATAATGTGTTAGTGTAATTTTAAGTATGTATCATTATTAGAGATCATATTCTCTACTTGAGAGAGTTAAAACACATTTTTGAATGTTTTTTACTCAATTATCTAAATATAAATTTTGTCCTAAGACTAATGGTTATATGGTTTTTGGTTTGGGTAATTTTAATACTTTTTCCATCTATGATTGGAATAATTTCCCCAAAAGGTTGAGATCCATTTTATATTTAATAAAATTCCAAATAAACATGGTTAAAATTCATATTTCACCAACCTTCTTGTTATTTCCAAATTTCTTTAATATACCAACAAAGAGTTTTGACAAACCTGACTTTGAAAATATGTCTATGACTAATTATACCCAACATATATCAATTTATCAATTCCATTTTCATCTATCCTAAACTAGAAATCCTAAAATAGTAGTATAACTCTACAAATTTAATAAAACCCCAATATTTTAGTATGTGATTTAATTAAAATAAATACTTTATTGAATAATGTGTGATATACATAACATCAAACTATAGTGAATAATAAATAATTTAAAAATCATAGTAAAAATAAATACATTATTAATATAAAATGTGAAAAATAAATAATTTATCTCTAATTAGTGATTGATTTAGAATATGTTTAAATAGGTCATTGTTCTATAAAAGTGGGTTTCATTTCATTTTTAAATTTATAGTAAAAGTAAAAATTAAAAATTCAAGAAATTGAATCTTGAAAAATAAATCAAATATTTGTAACAATCATAATATAATATAGGTAATAAGTTAAAATTAATTTTTGGTAATAATTAAAATTAACTTGGGTTAATCTTTATCACCTAAATAAAGGCTATAATGAGTTAAAAGGGTTAGAAATGGGATAATGCTTCAAGATAACACAATTTGTTTTCAAGAATCTCATTATTTAGATAGATTTCGACCATAACCTTATAATCTAAGAAAAAAAATGAAAATTAGGGTCCACATTACATAATTGAGATACATATTATATAATAATGTTTCAAGTATTTACATGTTTTACACCCCTCACTTATAAAAGGTAAATTTATGTCCTAACTTTTACAAACTTATTGAGCCACTTAATTTAATTGAACCCAACCCAAATACTTTAATATATTTATTTTTAACAATACATAGGTCTGGGAATCACCAAAAACACCCATTCAATATATCTTAAGGTGTAATCTAATGAAGTTGTGAAAGTAATAGGTATATGTTATTACTGAGATTTTCCATGTTCCCTTCTTTTTAATCCTCCTCCAAATATTCAATAACATTATTAAATTAATTATATTAGTATATTAAAAACATTTATATGTTTTCAAATTAATGGTACATCAATTTTATATGTAATTTAAATCTTATATAAAATTAAAACATTGATCCTTTGTACATATACACTACCATCTCCGCAAAGCAGTGTAATTCATTTTTCTTTACCGAAATACTTATATATTTATAAAGATGGAATTAATTTATATTTATGATATTTATGACATAATTATTATTATTAATATAAAAAATATATCCTTGTTTCATACTCTTCCAAATTTTGGAAAATGATAACATCTCTCACATATACATGTGGACTACCACCTCCTCTCAGTGTTGTGATATGTTTTTCTATTACAACCTTGAATAGATGAATCTATAATTTTATAAAATGAATAAAAACTATATTAATGAAATAATTAAGATTCTATATATTATGAAACCATTTCAAAAATACTTTATTAATAGATAATATATTGAATTATTTTTTGGAAAATCGACAGAATAACCATAAGTGGTCGATTTAAGTAAGAACTATTCAATGAATAGATGTTAAATGATAATAAAAGTACATTAAAATTAATATAAATGAAAAAAATTATTAATAAAGTATTTAATATGTCTAAATTAATTTTTTAGTAGGATATAATGAATTTATCTAGGTAGGAATCCAAGGGGAAATTTTTTCATCTCAATTCCACTCCAATAAGATGTATTTTATATTATGTGATAAATTTATTATATATGGTGTACATACTTACCCATTAACTATTATACTAGGAATTTATATTTATTCATGGTATTTAATCATTTAATTCATGTTTTTTACTTTAAATGGAGTTTTATTCAAATGATAACGAAGTTGTAAAGGTTTATTTTATAATCTCATTCTTATTATATATTATTCATATTTAAATTTATGATTGAATAATTATATGATATATAAATTATTAAACACCATCTATTTTCATATTTTATGGATATTATTGGGTTTAATTATTTTCGTCCAAATTTTCCTCTCTTTGGCACAAAAAAATTATTAAATAATGTTTTTAAGATAACATAACCTTGTTTTTATTCTTTTGGAAAGGAATATATCTCTACTATTTACATAAATTGGTTTATTTAAGTATTATCTAATTTAATTTTTTTTATAAGGAATATTTTTAATTTTTCAGGAACATGTCATTTTTTAATTTTCCCAACCATGTGAATGCAATGTTATTTTTACCATATATATTATAAATGAGTTTTCCCACCTCTATTACTAGTATTCACTATTTAGATTCCTATATTAGTTTCTATAGTTTTTAAAATAAAATAATTTTCCATTGTTATTTTTTGTTTTTAGTTCTCTTGTTAGAATGAAAATGAATTATTTTATTAAATGGTCAAAGAAATTTAGTAAATGATTTTATCTTTATTTTTATAATAAATTTAAAAAATATATAAGGAATGTTATTTTTAATATTTCTTTTAATGTTTCCTCTCTAATTTTTCAAAGGATTAAAATTAAATTAAACCATTATTTCTAATGAAATAATGAAATTCTATAATCCTTTACTACATTATGGATAATAACTTATTTTGTGATCATTTTATTTCTTGTTAAAATGTCTTACATCATACTCACCTTTTCATTAGACAATATTTTTCACCTTCACATATTTTTTTAGTATCATGGATATAATTATAATTTTGATGTTTTATTAACCATATAACATTTCTACATACTATTTTAGTTGAAGGAATCTTCTTATGAGTTAAATTTCATTTACTATAGAAATATTAATGTTTCCTATTCTTAATTAAATATGGATATTTAGTGATTGATAAGGCATATTGATCATAAATTATATTGTTTATTCAATATATAAGATTTTTAATTTACATAGGTAAGTGAAATGTGTGATTTAGTATTAGATAGCCCATTTATGCATAAATATGAATTATATGAAAAAACGTTTTCCAAATTTGTAGGGTATTTGTTGTATGCGTACCCATTCGTTAGAATATAATCTCCCAAGGAATTGAATAATAATTTCATGATGTCTTCATACCTATCCATGAATGTAATGTCATAACTTCTAGAATTGGGTATTTCCTTTATTAATATTTTATTTATTATATTCCATGTTATTTTTATATGGATATTTTATATAGAAGCATTTTAGAAAATAATTTATTAATTAAATGTTGTATATAATTATTATACACAATGTCATATTTTTAATGCTTTATCAACTCAGAATGACTTCTATTTTACTCTATCCCTTACAAAGAATCTGATCTCACCATTTTTATATTTTACATTCCCATGATATGAAAAAGGTATCTTTGAATAATCTTCAAGGATACAATTTCTTTTCTTGAAATGTTTAATATTTACAATTTAATATGGAAACAATGAATGTATCCAGTATCCCAAGACTACTAAAATGATTGATATTTCATGATATAATCCCTTATATTATGTACCGATTTAATATTTTAAACACTATCCCTAGATTACTGGATTTTGGGTTGCTAAAGATGGTATCAAATTAATTTTAGTAGAACCTTGGGGAGTATATTTTAATAGAATATAGTTAATATGAACATTAAGATAAACCCGTATAGTGTTTAATACAAATTTATGATTTTTATATTAGGGATTAATATCCCTGATTTTAGCTTTAATTATATGTGTTCCATTATTTAGAAATGGATCCTAGTAGAAGGAATTTAAATCATATCAACAACCATGGTCTATATAGAGATTTATCATAATATTTTGTCAATATGTTTGGTGTTGTAATTGAATATACTACAACTATATTAGGGAAATATTCTTAGGTTATAAAAATTAACCCTTCCTGTATGGAGTGACCTATTTTTTCTTAGTATAATGAAATGATTTCAGACTACATTATGTGGTAGAAGACTCCATCCTTTATTTGAATTACTAATCCATTGGTAGCTATGAAATAGATACAGCCCCATGAAAATATATATTTTTTCATTTGGGAGGTAATGAAAATGAAAAGGTTATATTGTTAGTATATATTTTTAAAGGATATATGGATTCCATTGATTCAAAATACTAAGTAGAAGTATGGGATACAGGTAAAGTGATGGAATACCTTTATGGTGATTCACCTTCATAAATATTTTTCTTGAGAGAAATAAAATTATATGGAAAATAAATTCAATAATTTAAGAAAATATAAAGTGGATAGTTCTATGCAGTATAAATAAAACATTAAAATATTAGTATGGATTGATACAAAGTATACACATAATATAAAAATTAATATTGAATGTTTCTTTTATGGACATTAGTCAATACTCTAAAGTGACCTGGCCTCTAATTTTTTTCTTCATATGATTATACTGTATAGAGTGTGAAGAAAACAATTATAAACATTACATAAATGATAAATAAATCATATGATTTAAATAATACTCCTCAAAAATAGTTACAAAACCCAAATATCAAAATATTTAGTTTCTTAGAGATCATATACATAAATATAATTTTTAAAAACACTTAAAAACATTTCTCAGTAATTGTGATCCTCTAAACCCTTTACTAGACAAGTAATATGATAAAATCACCATAAAAAAAAGGGAGATATAAACATAAGATAGAGGATATCTGAAATTCATAGTAAGGTAAAAGACATATCATAAATTTTGAGATAAAAAATATGAAGGAGAATATGAATAAGACATAAATATCATAAAAAGGGATCATAAAAACATGTATGATAATCATAACATAATTAAAATATCATTAAGGAATCAAAAAATATATGGCTCTAAACACAAATCAATAATCATAAAACTTGTGAGCATGGTATAAAAATTTGGAATACTTTAAAAATAATGAATAATCATGAAAATGTGGAGTTTAAATGAAATAAAATGAACCTAGAAAATATATAATAACGTTTTGGACAACTTGGATGCGTGGAACGACTAGAAGTATTAGAAAACCAATTGATAAATACCATTATGCCCTTGACTATGGTAACAAACTCGTTATGTCCACTATTGAAAATGTGTGAAAACCCATAATTCCCATGACTCTTTGAAAAAAATAATTATCTCCATTCCTAACTATCTAATGAGATATAAAAATAAACCAGTGCATTGAAAAATGATATAGGAACCCACCCATCATCATCCATAGATATTTTTTCCCACTTAAAATCCATCAAAATCAAATTCTAAATAACCCATGGACAAAGGATATATTTCTTAAACATTCAAAACACATTATATATCATGAACATAAGAAATAATAATATATAGAAAATATATTTTTATAAAATTAATCATGTCATAATAACATATATAGTGTGATTAAAACAAAACTCCATGAAAGATAAACTACATAGGGTAAATAGATGTGAAAATATAAGTTTTTTCACAAAACCTTTTAAAACATTGATGTAGAAATTACCTTCAAAAACGTTTTTGTGAAGGGAAAAAGAAGAATTATAAAACAACTTAATATGAATAGTTTTTAAGAATAGTACCTCAAAATAAATAAAGGATTCACAAAATAAGAAAGTGAAAATAAATTGAAAATATTACATTTAAAAAAAATATTTATTAATTAATACTTACAAATACATAATATTTTCAATAAAATAATTTTAAATACTTTGAAAACATTTAGTTTTAAAAATAAATTTTATTAATGGAAAATTGAAATAATAAACCATGTTTTCTATAAAAGATGTGTGGATACATTGTAATAATTTAAATTTTAAAATAATATTTAATAAAAGAACCCTTAAAAAACATAAAATTTATCATAATAAAATGTTAATTGGATGAAAAAACTATTATTTTGAATATATGAAAATATATTATAATATTTTGAAACTACATTATTTAAACCCCACATATCAAAAAGGATAATGAAAACTCTTTTTTAAAATTAAATTATAGGAATAAAATAATCATTGGATAAAAAAATAGATTGTTTTCCCATATATAATAAAGAATATTTGTGTGAATAAAGACTTGTATATAGAAGAGAAACACATTAAATTAATAAAAAATTATTCATAAACAATTATTTTAATAAAATAATACAAAAACTAAGAAGGAATAAATTTATATGAAATATTATTTTAATCAAAATGGAATGGTGAAATATAACATAACTTATTCATATATTATAATAGGTCATTAATTAAATAGAATAATTATTGAATAATTACTATGACCCCATGAAAATACCTGAGTCACAAAAACCACCACAAACATTGAATGTTTTGAATAAAAATTCTAGGAGAGTTATAAAATTAAATAAAACATTAAATATTATTAAATATAAAAGGATAATGATACAAAATTTCAATATAACGTATTTAATATATTTAAATGGTAACATCATGTATAACATAAACATGTCACATAGAAAAGAAATTGAGAATGAAAAACCCATATAGATTAAGGAACATTCTAATAAAAATAATTTGAAAAAATATATATTTAATTTATATTTAAATGTTTTGAATAAATTACATTAAATTTTCATTTCGATCTATACACACAATCTAAAATAAATTAAGTTCATAACTGAACATGTGTCTCAAGGAATGATGTTTTAAGATGAATCCTATAATTCTTTTAAAAAATCTGAAAAAATACCATGAGAATGATAACATGAAACTGTAAAAATTAATAAAATTAAATATAATATAATAATGATATAAAAATTTATTTTTTAGTAATTAATCAATACAAACATAAACATGATTTATAATAAAAACACATCTCTTCAAAATAAAATTGAGATAAAAACACATACCTTATTACGCAGTTTTTTAGATACACTATATTCTATTTAAAAATTAAAATATATATCTTAATGAATAAATTATTATCCATATTAATATCTAGCACTATTTAAAATTTCAATTTATGATAATTATCTACCTGTATAGTAGTTATTTTTTACCTATTCTCCCACATCGTTTTCTATATTTTTAACAGTTTATTATAGTTTCATAAAATAGGTGTTAGTAGTCATTCCCATTAAAAATTTCATCAATAAATGTTCAATAAATTCACCATAATGGATTACTTATAATTAATTATTAATTTTAGATTTCCTACCATGAATAAATTAATCATTATCTTTGAAAATGAAATCGATAATGAACATTCTTCAGTGATTTACAACCATTGAAGGATGTTTTCTTAATTAATGAGTTAAATATTATTATATACTCTCTAGAAATAAGAAATATAATAATATATATATTTATATTATATTATACCAGTAATTAAGTTTTACTAATCCCCCATGACTTAATTTCATAGCATTATTCATGTACGTGGTCAAACCAACTTAAACATGAACGCTCTTTAACTCAATTGGTGAGTATGGTCAAGGATGTTGTTATTTTGACCTAATATCATTATAAAATGATAACAATGAAATTATTTTTCTTATTTTTATTATTCTGATTCATATTTTCCTATATTGGTATAAATAATGAAAAACTAGAAGAAAAAATGAAAAACGATTCTTCATAAAGGCAATTGTTCTCACAACGCCTGATTTGCATTTTTATTACTCAAAAATTCATAAGTGTAAATGTGGATAGTAAATGATCATTTTATAATAGTATATACATAAAATACATCATTTTGGTAAAAAATTAAATAACGAATACCATCCATGAGAGGTCCTGATGAAAAACTAAAAGCATCTCTTCATGGAGACTGTAATCCTCATTCGTGAACTGATGACTATTCTTGTTTTTTGTAGTATATGGACGATATTAAATAATGGTCATTTCATTATTATAATAAATTTTTAATAAAATAATGATTATTTTATTTTTATTATTATAGTTTTTTTGGTTTTTTTGGAATGTAAATAATAAAAATAAAACATTATTAAAGATGTGAAACATATATTGACACCATAAACTTCCTCTTGGTGAATGCCTTAGATTTTAGTGGATTAGGATAATTATTTGTAAAAATTAGTACTATGGAATCTAAATGAATTCATTTATAAGATATTTGGTTTGTGTTTTAAGGAAAGTATGAAATATAAGTGGTGTATTGAAAGGGTTGTAGTGACCCCCCTTTATAAGTGAAGAAGGGGGGATCTTCTAAGGAAAAGAATGGTATGTAATGGGTAAAAATGGAAAGACATGACATTTAGGTGAAGGAAGGTCTTTGATACATTAATTCAATACATGAGAACCTAAAAAATGTTTTCTAAATGATATAAATTTAAATTTAATTTAGGAAAATTTAAGCTAACTTTGATTAGTAATTAAAACACTTATTGATGTTAATTAACAATTAATCATGTAAATTATTTTATAAAGAAAACATATAAAAAACATTTATACCAATTTCCAATATGATGAATCTAAATTTGGTCTCAATTTATCCGTATTCATTTCAAAAATATGTGATATTATTATTTTAAATTAAACACATAAAGCACATAAAAGTTGTTTTAAAAAAAGAGTGTTTTTAAATTTAAATTTCTGTATAAGATAAATTTTTTTGTTACTAATTATCATGATAGTAATATATTTGTTTTAAAAAATAAATTTTATGTGTAATCTAATTTAATACTAAACTGAATATCACCTTGAAAAGGTTTAACTAAATAACGAAATAAAAACATTATTTAAATTCTAATAATATTTTCATTTATTACAAACATTAGAAAAATATAATAAATAAGTTAAAAATAATATTTTATGTTTCAGAATTATAGCCATTAAAATATATGTGTTCAATTAAAATATTTTTATAATCTTTTATGACATTCACAAATAATGATAATTTTATAATAATCACATCATTGGAAAAACCTATATTCTTCAACATCCACCTAAATATCAATTATTTAAGAAAAATTAAAAACAATCATATTATGATAACAAAACCATGTTAAATTAAAAATTTAATTAAATTTTTTTATATTAAAATCCTAAAATAGATAAATTTAAATCTATAATAATATTATAAAATATCATAAAATTTGTTTTTGTAGGGAATCATTTTTCAGTATATTAAATATTATTTTATAATTATTGTTAATCATAAATATATCCCAAATAGAAAATAATGATTTTATAAAAAAATTAATCCTGTGAACATATTTTATTAGTTCTTTAGTTGTCATAATTTAGGTATGATGTTTAAGGATTTTTCCCCTTAAATTTATTTATATTTCATAATTATGTTACCACCGTTTTTAACAGATAATTCTATAGTTATCTAATAATAGCCTATATTAATTGTGTTTTCAGTGATTCAGGTGTATAAAACCAAATAAAACAATTTTTTCATTGATAAAACGTGGTTTTTAAACCCTCTCACCATTAAATAAATTACATCCTTTATATTTTAAGAAATATACAATGGGAATATTTTCCATTGGGTGATCCGAATTCAACACGCACTGGTAGTTGACCATGGGTCAATTTTGGATATGATGTCATATTTCCCTTAATTTAATTAGATATAATCCCATATAAAATTAGATAATCCATTCCTAATATAAAACTAATAAGTGAATATGAGATAAACCTAAATGTCTTAATTTTCCTCAAACCAAAACTAACTATCATATAGTACATATATAATAATTATACAACCAACCATTTTTTCACTTCTAAAAATAATATGTAAAATCATACTTGACAAATGATATCTAAAATTGTATAGTCAAATGTAACTATATAGCTAAATATAAGATGTTACATAGTAATTTCCTTGTTCCCATGTCCTAGGAGGTGGTTGGTATTTGTCATCCACTTTAACCCTTGTATTTTTGCATTAGGTTGCAGAAGGACCAAATTAATCACATATAAAACAGAGAATCTTTAGTGGACCCTTTATATTTACATTAAATTCCACCATTATACTTTTTTTCCTTTAAAATATTGTCACTTGAAGCCCTAATTTACCCCACATAGAGCATATTTCAGTCCCCTTCATGAAATTTCCTTGATGATTATTATTTTTTGACATATAGGTGGTTGAATATCATTTCTCTCACCATATTCTTCACATGATAATTCATGAGACTCTACCTTTCTACTATTTTGTGTGTTTGGGACTTTTAATATTTTCACATTATTAAACATAATTTAGGATGTATAGTTTGGCATAATCATAAGGCTTCTCATTCCATCTCCCATTTCGATTGGTTTTCCATTGAGGTAACCTCTACAATATCCTTATCAGCCATGGTTCCTTTTGGTTCCATACATTTTAATCCAAAAGGGTTGAAATGAGTTACATAACATTTATAATACTAGGATACTATCATAATCATAAACAAAATTTTATCCTAAAAAATATTATTCTTTTACATCATCACATTGGAATATAGTTCTATCAGTTGAACCAAAATCAATATTAGTTTGAATTAGGCTACTTTAAGTTGGGTAATCTTGTACTTCTCTAACAAATACCTTAAAGTGACAATTAAATTGATCTTTTATAGTGGTTTTTAAAGAAAATATGATCAACCAAATCATATATCACATAATTTTGAAAAAATGTGTGTTGTTAGGTATCTTTTTCAAGCACCCGATGATCATTTTCATTACAAAAAATAGCCCCTTTTGGGGGTTATTATCGCAAGGAAAACCCGATCTTGATACTATTTCCACTTATAGTATACAAAAATGAATTTATTTCAAGGTAAAATATAACAAATTATGTTTTTAATATATGGATATTAAATATTTTAAGGTGAATATTCATTATAATGCACAAACACATGCCCGAAGACTAAATAGTTGTGTGCCTTTGGAAACTTAGAAGACAATATTCTTAATTAATGAAATATGTCAAATGTATACTATAATGATATTCCCCAATAGTATTATTCAAAATTTTACTATACTTAAAACCTTTCATCATAACCTTGGGAAAGGAATTATACAAAATGGATAACATATATGTTTAATAAAGGTAAACAAGGGAGACAATTAAGCATAACAGGATCATAAGGTTTTGATAACATGAATATAAATTTTTAAA
Source organism: Viscum album (assembly GCA_963277665.1). Taxonomy (NCBI): domain Eukaryota; kingdom Viridiplantae; phylum Streptophyta; class Magnoliopsida; order Santalales; family Viscaceae; genus Viscum; species Viscum album. The sequence continues at coordinate 388,304,032 of OY728153.1, read as the reverse complement.
ACCATATCCTTCATATAAAATATCATAATCTATAGTCATAGAATATTTATTTTTAGTTCATAAGACATGAATCATAAGGAAATCAAAGAAATTATCTATGAGAGAATAAAATTTGTATTAGCCATATATTTTTGGCATACACATAAGCATAAAAAATATTACATTAAGGATACCTACCAAGTCATTCATAAAATTTTAGGCCTGGGCTTACCACCAATATACCATCATCAGGCTCGGGATGTCCTCCTATATAACCTATTTCAGTCATAGGATAACCTTTTATGTACCCTTTAGGCTCGTAGAACATTTATCATTACCCAATAAATAAGAGGGAGAAATAGGTCCTACCCATCACATAATCGAAATCATACATATGTGCGCCAAAAAATCTTAAAACATTTATCATATCTTAAACCATAAAATTAAATAGGTTCCATAAACTTTTCATAATATCATAACCTATTGAAATGATCTAGGATTCATAATCATTTTAAAATTCCATAAAACCATAACTCGTAGAAAAATAAGCATGGTTTCATAATAACTTTATAAAGATGTAATCCATATAAGAGAAATGAGTTTCATAAACATCAATACATCATAAACATAAAAAATTTATATCAAGAAAAATAATTGTATACTTACGTTATATCCCTAGTAATATATAGGTAATATCAACATAATTCATCCTAGATAGAAATGTTTTTTATAGATCATGTAATACAATTATAGAAGAAAATACATTTTGTAAATAAAAAAAAATTCTAAAAAATAATTTTTTAAATATTTTTACTCGAAGATAATGTTAAAAAAGTATAAAGTAATATTCCAAGAAAATATTTAAAATAATGATGGGATCTTTCCTTCATTCCATATATTTTTAAACAAATATTCATTTCAAATTTTCTATAAAATATAAATGGGATTTTTTTTCAAAACAACATGAATAATAATTTGAAAAAAAATTAAAAAAAGTGAAACATGGGTAAAATTTTCTATTAAAAATCATATAATAATAGAAAAATGAATTAATTTTTATAAAACATGTTTTTTGATGGAAACTGATTTTTAACCGAAGAGATAAATATTCAATTTTTCTTAGAAAATATTTTATCAATTTTTTTAGGTACCAAAAAACAAAAAAATGGTATTGTTACTTGATATAGTCATGAATTACTAGTGTAGAAGTGATTTAGTGAGTTTCTTCAAATATGGATCATAATATTTTTGTCATTGAAAACATAATTCCAAAAAACTTGATAAATAATTAGATTATAACATAAAAACATTACAACTTGGGTAACTTTGAAACATAAGTCCAATGAAGAAATATCATTAAATGAAACATAAAATATCATTTGGGTAACTAATATAATAATATCAAATCTAAATGGGGTTTTATATAAACCTCATAAAATAATATAAGTGTATAACAAAATATATGTCTTAAAGAGAGAAAAATTGAGAAAAAGATCCCTTATCACATTGGTATATTTTTAACCATAAAACCCACAAAAGATAGATACAAAAATGGATATTTATATAAAAAATGTTTATGAGATTCGTTATAAAATAAAATCATGGTTATCATATACACCAAATAAAAAAAATAGGTGGTCAATATGTAATTTGTCTCATAGAAATAAAAAGTGTGATGAAAATATCTTACCTTAAGTCATGACATCCATCATACACATATAAACCTCAATTATAATAAATTTATGTTTTTTATAGATATATATTAGAACCATATATATATAATACAATTTAATTTTTAATTATTTCCTTTTATAACTCATTTATGGATAATTCCACCTTAAAGTCTTGTTTCGGGTAATAACCACTTTTTTTGTATAGGTTTGGATTTATTATTTTTAGTCTTCATAAATTGATTAGGATTAAAACATCACTAGAATAATAATAATTAAATAATTAAATAATTATAATATTTATATATCACTCATACTTTTCATAAAAATCAGGAAATATTCATTTGGGAAATTAAGTGTGTTGCAATCATAGAGACGGTAGGCCGTAAGTATGCATGAGCAACGTTGTCCTTTTTTAAATGTTCATTAAAGAAAGGGGGTAAGAAATATATTATCATTACTGAATGATAATAATATCATAATTAAAATATTATTTATCTAAATATACTTATACATATCTTCCATTTTGTGTGGTGATTAAAATAGATCCACATCTCTCTATGAAAGCGGTTATCCACACGTACATGAATGATGTTACCATCTTTCAATTTGTGAAACAAAAGGTAATAAAATGATATATTATCATTTAATAAATACAAATATTTCATTAATAACACAATTATTTCATATATAAATATATCATATATATATATATATATATATATATATATTAAATTTATCCTTTTTTATCTTCCATGTAATTCATTAGTGAAAATGAATCACATTACTTTGTGAGGCGGTCTTCCGCCATACAGACGAGTGGAATTTTCATATCACATATGGAATGAATATATATATTTGATATAATGAATCCATAGTTATAATTATGTTATAAATGTAATATATATATATACTTTATTTATTTCATCATACCAAGTATTTTGAGGTGATAATAGAAAAACGAATGACATCAGTTTGTGAGGTTGTAGTCTACGATAAAACAAATGATGATTTTATAACACATTTTATAAAAGGGAAGATTGATTTAGGTCACTAACATAAAAAAAACAATATAATTATATGAAATATACAAATTTTATTATATCATTATCGTATAATAATAACAAAAGATGTTATAGGAATAAATAAAACAAGAATGATTGCTGATGAGCATTACCTCTTCATCGGGTATCCTCGTTATGATTTCACCAAAATACTTACTAGTTTGATTTATGTAAAAAATAATGAGTCAAGGATGATATGAGAAAATTTAGGAAGTGATTGTGGAATTTAGTGGCTGAACCAAAATGGTTTGAAGGTGTGAAAAAGAGAGGAGACGGGGTGGCCTTTTATAAGTGAGGTGAGTGGCGCATTTCAAATTTCTTGAATAGGAAAAGGTATAACCACATTTTTATAACTAAAAAAATGATCCAAAAAGGATTATTATAGATAATTATATAGTTTATGGTATAAATATATTTAAAATGTAGTTTTTATACAAGTTTTTTGCAAGAAACCAGTTCGTATTCTAGAGGTACGAGTTTCTTCTTTTTTTTATTTCCTTAAGTGTTTTTGAGAAAATAAAGAAAATGGGGAAAATCCCAAATTTTGTGGGTAAATTCCGTGTACGTTTCCACACGCCATGTACTTTGGCCACATGGGATGATTACACAGGGCATGTAGGCCTGTCAGCAAATAAGGGTATAAAAACCAACTACACACTGTGTATTTTGGAATTACATTCCGTCTAATTAGTCAGCATGAGAACAATAAGGCGGTGGAGGCAGCCAATAGTGGAGCGAAAGTACACACCGTGTAATCAGAAAAAAATGCCGTGTACTCATGTCAACAGATGAACAGTGCCTCGGTGGAAAGTGGCCTCTAGAGGAACAGTTTAAAAAATGAAAAGTACACATCGTGTAATTGAGAGTACACACCATGTAGTTTGTTTTTTTCTCTTAAAACGGGCATTAGACTCCTCATTCAAGAGAGGAGGAAAAACCACCGTTTGGAGCTCGGGAGGATGTCCGAACATTGGAGGATCACCCAATCGCGTACCGGTAATCCGATTCCACCTCTTTTGATCACGTTGGGACCATACGGGTAATCCTTTCCTTCTCCTAGAGCCTTTAATACCAATTCTTTCCTAAGGAAATGTTATTTGAGTTTGATTGGGTAAACATTTATCTTATATCAACGTCATTCTTGGATGATTCGGGAAACGTCGTTCATGTATATTGCTCAGTGGAGATCAAGGTAGGTGTTCTGGTGTTTATTTCCAACTATTGAGTTGAATTTGTGTACCGTTATGCTAAGAACCCATGTTTTGGGTGTCGTATGGCTGAGGAATTTGCTGAAAAGTTATCCAGAATTGTATAGATGATCTAATGATAAGTTTAGACTGCTGTTTGCGATCATTGCTTGGATCCATGGCCACCCCGGGGGTGTGTTCCTCTATTTATCCATTTGTACAGGATACCCAAGGGTATGCCTTGATTTAGTATTCTTGAGTTTTATTTAGAGAAAATGTATATAATTTCTTACTTTTGTGTTAGGCTCGACCCAGTTACTGTTTAGCCTAAGGGAAAGTCTTCTGTTTATCCTGAAAGAAAGTGCTTGTTTAGCCTGATGACAATGTTTCATATGCCTGAGGGTAGTTGCTACCGTGCCTGAGGGTATTATCTCGTACGCATGAGGGAAATATTCATCATGCCTGAGGGAAATCTCCTGAGGGCGTGATTCTATTTAGCCTGAGGGCGTGATTCTGATTAGCCTGAGGGTGTGGTTCTGTTAGCCTGAGGGCAAGATTCTGATTACCTGAGGGTAAGGTTTCGCATCTCTGAGGACCCTGTTTATTTCATATATCGATGTCGTACCTTCCGAGCCGAAGCACAATCTTGGAGGTAATAAGTAATAATTAAAATGGAAATGGAACTGGTAGTGATAGTTACTTTTGAGTACTTACTAGTTTACTGCATGTTACTTTTGCACACTGATGTTTCATAGTTTCACTGATAGTTGGGCACGGGCCTTTGGTGGGTGAATACTGGGATTTATTTCTCACACACTGTTTGGGTCATGTTTTTGGCCCAAACAGACTATATTTTTGAAGGTGTCGACATGGGAAAGGGTCCCTATACAGGTACATGATTGTAGCAGGGGAGTAGGAGAGCATGTGACCGAGCTTAGGCCTATGATGCTATTGCGTTCTGTTTACTCTGATTTATTATATATGGTTGTACATTGTACATTGAGTTATATTGTATTGTATTGCAGTGTATCCACTTCTGGCTACTTTCATAGAATTAGTGACATGCTGCATCTTTATATATATGACTGCTGGTTCTCTTTTACTTTAATTGTATATTGTTTACTGCTTCCACTGTTGTATGTTATCTTTTCCGTTGCGCTACACTTGAAAAATGAAGGCATAGTTTCCCTACTATCATACATGGGCCCTTGTTGCTATTCAGCAGCCTCTGGCATTTGGGGAAATGCACTTGAGATCATGTGACCAACCGGGTTTGGGGCACCCGTTGAGTGGGTCCGGATCCGGGACGTTACAAAGTGGTATCATATGTGTTTCTTTTCTTTGACTTACTATTTGGAGCCTATAGTCATAGATAGTATGGAATAGGTACTTGTTAATAAGCTATGCTTGGGAGTAGCTAACCCATGTTCAAGGAAAATCCAATTTACCTCATGTTTCAATTTTCTGATTTTGAACTTTTATAGTTGATTTTATTTTCACCATTTGGTGATGCACTTGTAGTGTGATGTTAATATTATATAAGTGGGTTCTATTTAGTTTCAACCTGATGAGATGAGGGTGTGCCATCTCATGCATCATATAGGCACATGATATAAATCACATGTCATGCATTCTTTCCATGCCATGTTGGTGGATTAGAAATTGCATGTTGTTGCGATAGTTACTGTGCTAGAAAATCATGCTATTGTGATAGATGATTTGATAAATACCTGCTATTTGATAGGGTTTTCTTATGTAGGGTATAGTAGAATGAACTCCAAACTTTGGTTTTTGAGGAGTATGGGCCCTCATTGACTTGAATTTGGTGGCTCATTGACTATTTACTTTGTTATAACATGTATAAGATACCAGAATTCGATTCGTGGGGAGTATGGGCCCTTACGGATTGGAATTTGGCACTTAGGTGTTTGTTTTAATGTTTTTCTGGGTTCTGGAGTAGTTTCTAAGGATAACTATCCGGAAAAACCCAGAATACACACCGTGTAGTTTTGATTACACGCCGTTTACTCTTCTGTTCGAGAAGAAAAGAAATTTTTTAAGTACACTCAGTGTACCATATGTACATGCCGTGTAGTTTCTACCTATGTCATAGGTCTTTTAGGTGGGAACATGGGATAATGAAAACCTTAAGGCACACGCCGTGTGGTTATTATACACACCGTGTTGTGCTGAACCTGTGTCTGCCGTGTCACTAACAACATGGGCGGAGAAATCTGACCACCCACATGTCGTGTCAATGATGAACACGCCATGTAGTGTGACCAGGGGATCCGACCGTGTAACTAACAAACACGGGTAAGCGTTACCACTTCATAAACATTTCATGTACCTGTGGGACACGCCATGTAGTTTGGTCTTGGGAAATCCGTGTGGTGAAGCCGTGTAGAAGGAATCGAGTAGGGAAGAAGGATTCAAGTACACACCATGTAGTCCGAAATATACGCCATGTATTTGGGGTGTTACATGGTCAGGTTAAGCTGGAGTGCATGCCCATGTGAATGGATTGTAAGAACATGTCGTGTAGCATTCATACACTCCGTGTAGTCAAGTTTTCTAAATCTTTAATGCTTTCTTTCTCCTATTATCTTCTTGGTCTCCTTGTTTTCAGTCTTCGATAAATCTTGATCTAAGGTGTGCGTTTGAACTTATAGATTCATGCCACCAAGACGAACATGAGTTGTTCTCCAAGAGAGTGGCAACAAAAATACTCCAGAGATGGTAGGTCATGGGTTACCAATGGATCCTCCATCAAAGCCATATGCGGCGCCAACCGTTATACCAGACAAAGGGGTGGATGCACAGTTCCGTGAAGGCTTCATGCGGTTCATGAAGACCTTCTAGGGAGCATCGCAGGCCCCCACATCTATGGTAGAGCTGACACGTATCTTCCAGCATCAGCATCAGCCTACGTTTTCAGGGGATGGTATACCACAAGCTATCGAGTCTTGGCTGGGTTCTATGCAGACTATTTTCAAGCATCTGGATATGCCTTCTAGGTGGAGGGTCAAGCTCGCTACATAGATGTTGCGTGATTCCACCAAGAGGTGGTGGGATGTTACCACCCAGTCCGAGCATCACTGAGACATGGAATGAGAAGATTTTCAGCTAGCATTCTATGAATTCTTCTTCCCAGAGACGCTAAGGGTAGATCGAGCTCGAGAGTTCATGAATCTGCAGCAGGGAACCATGTCAGTGATGAATTATTCTGCTCTCTTCACCGAGCTTCATCATTTTGCACCTGTTCTGGTGGGTGATGAGGTGTTGAGGGATCGACACTTTGACGATGGTCTTTGATATGACATCCGAGTACTGGTGAATGTTTTTATGTTGCATATAGTGAATGCTATTGTGAACCAGGTACTGATTACAAAGAGGAACATGTGGGAATCTAGTGGTACAGGCCAGGGAAGTTCGGCACCAGTTTCTGGTACTATTTCTACCAGTAGGAGGAAGAGATAAATGGATTTCTCTCATGGTGGAAGTACTAACAAGAAGAATTATTTAGGTGGCCTAGTGATGTGATACCAGTACAATAGAGAGGGTCACAAGAGACCTCAATGTCCCCGAGACCTAGTAGAGTGCCGAGCTTGTGGCAAGATCGGTCATCTGCAGCACTTTTGCAGGGTGTTCCTACCAGCGGCTAGTGAGAGGGGTTCTGTACAGACTATGCGTACAGGTGCAGGACCAACAGCTTCTTACCAGTCGGGGAATTTGGACATGTCGGGATGTATATACAGAGGTGGTGGTCATGGCCGTGGTAGCCAGACACCATGATCTCAGAGACATGAGGGAGGATCAGCTCCGGGTAGCCAGGCTATGTCATAGGGCTGCGACACTGGGCAGACATATGTAGTGCAACGGACCCAACATGAGTAAGATCCCAGACATTCCACTATCAGAGGTTCTACTCTAGTAGCTTCTGTTTTATCTTCTATACTTTTCGATACAGGTGATACTCATAGATTCATATCTGTGCCCTTTTTGGAGAGCCTTGGGTTCTGTGTTTCTTCTTCTCCTGATGTTATGACGCTAGAAACTCCGTTGGGGACTAGAACAAATGGTGTGCATCCGTGCAGGAAGTTCCCTCTAAAGGTTTGTGGGTATCACTTCCTATGGTACCTCTATGTCTTGGAGATGACGAGTTATGATGTCATTCTCATGATGGACAGGTTGGTACCTTTTCGAGCCTTTGTGTATTGCTACCACCGCAGGGTGAGTTTCACTTCACTAGTGGGCAGAGAGTTCCTATACAAGGGAGAATGGGATGTCCAGTCAAGCCGAGATGGACCCGAACATCATGGGAAAGTTGGCGTGACAACCCAGATTGCAAGATTATATCTGTATGATCAGAGAACTTGTTAGAAGGATTTCCCTGTAGTAGTTTATCGTTTCCGGGATGTCTTCCCGAATGACTTTTCAGGTCTACCTCCGGAGTGTGAGGTGGAGTTCTCTATTGAGCATTTCTAGGACCAGCACCAGTGTCCATTCCTTCTTATAGGATGGATACACTTGAGTTGTAGGAGCTCAAGAGGTAGTAAGAGGAGTTGCTGGAAAATGGTTTCATCTGACCCAGTACTTCTCCTTGGGTTTTTTGGTCTTTTTTGCGAAAAAGGCAGACAGTACCCTGAGAGTCTATGTGGATTATCGGAAGTTGAACCAGTTGACGGTCAAGAACCGATATCCCTTACCAATGATTGATGATATTTTTGATCAACTTCGGGGAGATCGAGTGTTCTCGAAGATTGAATTGTGGTCCAAATATCATTAGTTATGTGTTAGACCATCAATCGTACCGCTTACAACTTTTTGGAGAAGATATGGTCTATACGAGTACATGGTTATGCCATTTGGACTCACGAATGCTCTAGCTCTTTTCATAGTTCTAATTAATCATGTGTTACATCCTTATCTGTATTCTTTTGTGGTAGTCTTCATGGAAGATATCTTGGTGTAGTCTCACACTCAACTTGACCATGCCACCCATCTTGAGATCATTTTGAGTACACTGAGAGAGAATTCGTTATATGTTAGCTCTCAAAGTGCCAGTTTTGGATGGACCAGATTCACTTCCTGGGTCATATTATCTCATAGGTAGGAGTTGTAGTAGACCTAGAGAAGGTGAGAGTTGTAGTTTCCTAGGAGTATCCTAAGAACATGTTTGATATACATAGTTTCTTGGGGATGGCCGGTTACTACATGCATTTTATACCGGAATTCTCCCACTTAGCAGTGTAGTTGATAGGTTTGAATAAGAAAGTTGTGAAGTTAATTTGGTCATAATATTTCCAGAAATCCTTTCAAGAGCTGAAGGGGAGGTTGACATCATCACTAGTCCTGATACTTCTAGAGCAATGGAAGAGCTATACAGTTTACTGTGATGCATCAGGTATTGGGCAGGGAGCAGTGTTGATGCAGAGCGATCGGGTTGTTGCGTATGAGTATCGGCAGTTGAGGGCACATGAGAGGAATTAACCAACACATGATCTTGATTTGGCTGTAGTTGTTCATTCATTACGCTGTTGTAGAAATTATCTATTGGTAGAACATTTTGTGGTGTTTATGGACCAGAAAAGTCTCAAATATATCTTTACACAACGTTAAATGAATTTGAGATAGCGAAGGTGGGTTGAATACCTTCAGTCCTTTGACTTTGAGCTTGCCTATACACCTAGTAAGGGAAATGAAGTAGCTAATGAACTGAGTATAAAGACTCAGACACATGCAGTGCAGGAGGCCAATAGTGAGTGGAAAATTATGGCTTTGTTCTCTGAGATGCATTTGGAGGTGCACGAAAGTTAGGGGAAAACCTATCTTTCTTCCTTAGCTGTGACTTATACCCTCCTAGATAGAGTGAGGATGAGACAAATATCAGATTCGGAAGGCCTACTTCTATAGGAGTCGGTGGAAAGTGAGAACCCTTCTCCTCATTGGACAATAGGCGATGACGAGGTACTGCATATCCATGGATGAGTGTGGGTTCCGGGGGATATACACGAGGAGCTGATGCGGGAATTTCATGATTTAGCTTGGGTAGTACATCCCAGAGTTACCAAAATGTATCATGACTTGAGACGTTAGTATTGGTGGCCGAGTATGAAATAGGAAGTAGCTAGTTTTGTTGCGAGATGTTCTACCTGTCAGTAGGTGAAGGTGGAGCATCAGAGGCCAGCCGGACTGTTACAACAGTTACCCATTCCGGAGTGGAAATGGGATGATTTCACAATGTATTTTGCGACTGGGTTGCTAAGGTCACCTTGAGGTAGTGATGTCGTGTGGGTTTTTGTGGACAAAATTACAAAGGTAACTCACTTTTTTCCGATCAAGGAGACCTTCAGTGTTGACGAGCTCATAAAGTTGTATATCCGAGAGGTAGTACGTCTACATGGGGTACCTCATTATATCATTTATGATAGGGACGCCAGCTTTACATTTCATTTCTATCAGGGTTTTCAGAGGGAACTAGGTACACAGGTGCTTCTGAGCACAGCTTACCACCCTCAGACCGATGGCCAGTCAGAGCGTATGATACAGGTGCTTGAGGAAATGTTACGTGCATGCGTTATGTACTTTGGGAGCTCTTGGGAGAATCACATACCCATGGTTGAGTTTGACTATAATAATAGTTTTCAGGAAACTATTGATATGGAACCTTATGAGGCTTTGTATGGTAGGCCATGCCGATCATTTTTGTGCTGGTTGGAGGTATGTGAGGCAGCTTTACTAGGACCACATCTCATACAAGAGACTTCTGAACAGGTCCAGTTGATTCAGAAATAGATGGCTACTATGCAGTCTCTTCAGAAATCTTATATTGATCACCACAGATGACCCTTAGAGTTCATGGTCAGGGATTAGGTTTTCTAGCGTGTTTCGCCAAGGATGGGACATAGGTGGATCAGGAGACAGGGTACACTTTCACCGAGGTATGTGGGGACGTTTGAGATTTCGAAGAGAGTCGGGAAAGTTTCCTATCAGTTGCAGTTACCACAGAGGTACCAGGCCATGCACGACATCTTCAATGTATCTCAGTTGCGCCATTATCATTCAGACCCATATCACATTTTTCAGCCCGAGGAGGTTGAGCTACAGGTCGATGCATCCTTTGAGAAGCATCCTATTTGTATTGTTGATAGGAGAACGAATGTTCTCCGAGGCCGATCAGTTCCTCTCATACAGGTGCTATGGTAGCATGATCGAGTGCAAGATGAAACCTGGGAGCGGGAGACCGACGTACGTGCTTAGTAGACATAGTTCTTCACAGATTTATCTTCACCACCCTTGGAAGGGAAATTTGGGGATGAATTGATTTAAGGGGGGAAGTTTGTAGGAACCCTGTTCTTATTCTTGAGGTATGAGTTTATTCTTTTTCCCCTTTCTTTAAGTGTTTTCAAAAAAACAAGGAAAATGGGGGAAAATTCCAAATTTTGTGGGTACACACCGTGTACTTTTCCACACGCCATGTACTTTGGCCGTGTGGGATAAGTATACAGGGCGTGTAGGTCTGTCAGAAAAAAGGGTGTAAAAACTGACTACACACATTGTATTTTGTATTTACACACCGTGTAATCAGTCGACAGGAGAATAGTAAGGCAGTGGAGGCAGCCGCCTGTGGAGTGACAGTACGCACCGTGTAATCATGAAAACACATCGTGTATTCATGTTGACGGATGAACAGTGCCGTGGTGGAAAGTGGCCGCCAGAGGAACATTTTAAAAAAGGAAAATTACACGCCGTGTACTTGGGAGTACACCCCATGTAGTTTGTTTTTTTCAATTAAAATAGGCAGTAGCCTCCTCATTCAAGAGAGGAGGCAGAACCACCATTTAGAGCTCAGGAGGACAACCGAACCTTGGAGGATCACCCAATCACACACTGGGAATCCGATTCTGCCTCCCTCGATCATGTTGGACCATACATGTAAGCCTTTCCTTCTCCTAGATCCTTTTTACTAATTGTTTCATGAGGGAGAGTTATTTGAGTTTGATTGGGTAAACGTTTATCCCAGATCTACATCGTTCTTGGACGATTTGGGAAACTTCTTTCATGTATATTGATCAGTGGAGATCAAGGTAGTTGGTATGGTGTTTATTTCCAACTATTGAGTTGAATTTGTGTACTATTATGCTACAAACCCATGTTTGGGGTGTCGTGTGGCAGAGGCCATTGCTAAGAAGATATCTAGAATTGTATAAATGATCTAATGATAAGTTTAAACTACTGTTTGGGATCATTTCTTAGATCCAGGGCCACCCCGGGGGTGCGTTCCTCTATTTAGCCATTTGACCATGATACCCAAGGGTATGACATGATTTAGCATGCTTGAGTTTTATTGACAGAAAATGTATATAATTACTTTCTTATGTGTTGGGATCGACCTGATTACTGTTTATCCTGAGGGCAAGTGTTCTGTTTAGCCTGAGGGAAAGTGCTTATTTAGCTTGAGGGAAATGTTTCATATTCCTGAGAATAGTTGACCGTGTTGTCATGAAACATCAAATTGATTATGATTTTAAGGTTGATTTATAGTCTAGGGTAGACCCTAGGTCATCTCTCAAGGAGCGTTGATTAGTTTAGAGCGTGTGTTTTTAATAAAAAGTACATAAATTGGGGGTGGCTTTGAAAACAATTTCTAAAATAAAATGACTTAATTTAAATAGTTTAAGAGTTGAAAAGGAAGTGGATTTTGTAAAATATAATATAGGTATGTGATCATTGCAAAGTTACTACAACACATGATGCGTTCTTCATTCTTAATTTATTATTAGGTTGTAGTGTAATGCTTTTCTTGAGGGTTAACCAAGATCTTGGGTACCCACAAGCCTCTTAAAATGATGCGATTAGAACTATAACTTGACATAAAAATCGTGTAGTCAAGTTCTATCCCCTTAGCATGCTTTAAGGTTTGTAAAGGAACACTGAAATCTCAAATTTTTGGGAAAGAAAAGGGTTCTTATGTTGTCCAATCGGAACAACACAAGACACTCACTTAAAATTGCACACCGATCGATTATGAAATAAAAGGTGTTTCAATTAGATGCATCAAAATAAGTTAAGATACATATAAAAGAACAATTATAATCCAAAATATTCACCAAACCAGTAGAGAATTATGTGCCAAAACACCCTCTTCACATGTGTACCTCCCTCGCAATGATCACCTGCCGCTTAGCTTTACATTGGGAGGAGGAGGAAGCTCGAGTGGAACTCCTTCTTCATCCTTGATCCCCCTATGAGGATATGGGCCTCCGAAACTTCTTTGATGAGGAGAGGACTCCTTGGGTACTCCAAAATGGTATAACTTAACCTCTGGTTCTAACTTGCAAATGGGGATCCCAAGGTGCCATTTTATAGGAAAATTGGGAGGTGGTTTTAGGCACACAGATTTCTTCAATCCACTTGTACCATGCGTTTTGTCCTTTAGACAGCCTTATCTCGCTTTGGAGAAAATAGAAAATTTGTATCCCCACCTCCTGGATGTCTCCACCAAATGTTTGGCACCATTTGGACAACAAAATCACTAGATATTAATAAAATACAGAACACCACATTTGACTTCGTCCATATTCGGTGACTTGGATAGATCAGTTCGGATGGGCCCCTTAGAAGACAAATTAAGATTGGGTTCCTTAATATGAAATGTATCCTATTAATGTTTGGAAAGGGCCAAAAAATTTCAGCCCATTTGGATGCACTTATTTCGTTTACTATGCAACACAGTGGACATATGTCCATGGATCTATGGAATTTTGGCCCATTTTCTTCCACTTCATCAAGGGCCCTCCAAATCACCTCCACCTACATTGAAATAATAAAAACAAGAAAAATTTTCCATTCTAATATTGATTAAAATTAATTAATTGATTCAAACATAAAGCAAAATTTATTATTATATTTGGAATATTTATTACAAACTAGTTTAAAATAGTGGTGTAAGGGTGGAATAAAACAGTGAATTATGGTACGATCACACCCCCACAACTAAACATTTTCACTCCTAGGAAAAGTCACATATCTGAATAAAATGATGCATATATATATATATATATATTTCCAACATCATGAAGATTTAACATTTGAGAAAATTTTAATTCACTAAAGTAATGAGATCAATGCACGAACCACACGAAGGAGTTCTTCTTAGTGAAAATAGAAAAAGATGTCTCATAAATCTTATCATAGTGAAATTCAAAAAGATTCATGATACCAAATTGAGAAAGGAATTCAATAGTCAACCATGAAACTAACTCTCCATGTGTATGTGTGAAAACCATTCCATGCAATTCTTTCCACTTGTTATCTAATAAATATATGTTATTTTAACATTTTTCAGCTTAAATGATTTTGTCCACTGAACCTGCCCTATATCCTTTGCAATCATATTTCAGGATACACTCACATAAGCATTCTCAGAAGTCAAACCATAATCTCCTAACCTAGATATCCCCATATGTTGTACATTTCATCACCCCCCTCATTTATTGTATTTTTTTTATGTTGCATTTTGAACAAATATCACACTCATATATGAACCCTTGTTTGATCTCCTCACGACACTAATTTAAATAGTTATAAAAAGATAAAAGGTTGAAGAGGGGTGGTTTTTGACCCGACCAAGACACCACCAATTTTTTTGAGGGCGTACAACAGTCGGACATTAGGTACACACACATAGGTCAATCTGGTACAGTAATGAAACAGATCGGATAAGGAACGAACATATGGAAATATCATTTAAAGATGAAAAATATTAACCAAACATATATTTACCTTATATTAAGTAAGAAATATTCACACTTTGTAGTTTGGTGGAAAAATTTGTGGAGATATTGGTGACACAGTTTTCCCAAAAACTACTCACACAAGGGGCATCAATCATCTCAAAGGTTTCACATAAATATGACCATTTATATCATTGATAGAAAACCAATTCATTTAAAGAAAATCACTCCCTGATGTTAAATTCATACAAATATTCTTTTTAGCCTTCTTTATGGTATTTTTACATTCCCCCCTTTATGGTCACCAAATCATCAAACTTCGAAATTGTTGATGGGGAAAAATGAAAATACCATAAAGAAGGCTAAAAAGAGAAGAAAGGAGAAAACGATGAAAATTCCTAACTAACCCAAGAATGTACCCATCCCCCCCACACCTAGAGTATGCACTATACTCACTGTAGTAAAAGAAAATGTGGGAAGGAAGGATAAACCTGGTGGATGTCATTCATAGTTTTCTTCTTGAACTTGGAGTTCCTCCACCAGGGACTCGAGAATGGATTCATGAAAGTGCTTCAGCCGCTGCCTATTGACAGTGAAGGTTTTCTTGGTTTCTTTATTTTTAAGCTGAACAACACCAAATGGAGATACATTAGTAATAATGTATTGTCCAAACCAGTGGGAATGAAGCTTACCAGGATGAAATTTAAGCCTTGAATTGTATAGTAGGACCTTCAACCCAATTTGGAACTCTCGATGAAGGATAAGGCAGTCGTGGGCAGCCTTGGTTCACTCCTTATAAATCCTGGAGTTCTCATAAAAATCTCTACGCATTTCTTCCAGATCCTATATCAGTAACTTCCTTTGAGAACCTACACCAGAAAGGTTAGAATTGAATTTTTTAATGGCCTAGTAGGCCTAGTGCTCAATCTCAATAGGGAGGTGGCAACTCTCTCCAAAAACAAGCCTATAAGGTGACATTCCAATGAGAGTTTTAAAATTAGTACGGTAAGGCCATAATAAATCATCGATTCTAAGACTCTAATATTTCCTTTTGGGTTGGACCATTTTTTCAAGAATTTGTTCTACCTATCTATTTGACACCTCAGCTTGACCATTATTCTGTGGGTGATATGCAGTAGATACTCGATGACCAACCCCATATCGACACAAAAGTGATTACATTGTTCGGTTGCAGAAATGAGAACCCTGGTCAATGATGATGAACCTAGGTAATCCAAACCTACAAAAGATCTGAGTTCTCAAAAATTATACAACTGTTTTGGATTCATCTTTCCTTGTGGCCCGTGCCTCTACCCATTTTGATACATAATCAACGACCAAAAAAATGTACAGGTTGCCAAAAGAATTGGGAAATGTCCCCATAAAGTCAATGCCCCAAACATAAAAAATGTCATGAAAGAGAAAGGGTTGTTATGGAATTTCATTCCTTTTAGATACATTCCCCATTATTTGATAATGAGGAAAAGATTTAAAAAATTAATGGGCATCCTGAAAAAGTGTTGGCCAAAAGATACCAGAATCAAGAACTTTGCGAGCAGTCCGTTGGGGACCAAAGTGGCCCCTACAAGCAAGAGTGTGGAAGAATATAAGGACAGACTGAAACTCACTATCAGGAACACAACGCCTAAGGACCTGATCACTATATGTGCACCAAAGGTAGGGGTCATCTCAAATGTACCAACGAGACACATGTTTTAGATGACTGTCTTGGTTTTTGTTGAAATCAGTAGGAATGCAAGATGCTACCAAATAATTTACAATTTTAGCATACCAGGGTATAACATCTTGCACTTTGTACAATTTCTCATCAGGAAACATATCATTAATGGGAATACAAGGGGATGAGATAATGTCTGAGGATGGAAGGATCCTACTGATTGGTTTGCCACCACATTCTATGCTCCTTTTTTATCTCTAATTTCTAGATTGAATTCTTTTAGGAGGAGAATCCAATGAATGAGATGTGGTTTGGCTTCCGGTTTCTTTAGGAGATACCGGAGGGCTGCATGGTCTGAGAAAATGATTACTTTGGACCCTAGAAGATATGACTAAATTCATCCAAGGAAAACACAGTGGAAATAAATTATTTTTCAGTGGTGGTGTAGTTTTCTTGGGCAGGTTCCAAAGTACATGAGGCATATGCAATGACATGTGGAGCTTGATCGACCCTTTGTGATAAGACTGCCCCAACTGCATAGTTAGAGGCGTCACACATGAGCTCGAATGGTAAATCCCACTGAGGTGGTTGGATTACCGGGGGTGATGTGAGACTCCATTTTAACTTATTAAAAGCTTCTTCACATTCCTTATCAAAAACAAATTCCTTTTCATTTTGGAGTAAGCGAGAGAGGGGGAGTGAAATTTTACTAAAGTCATGGATGAAACGTTGGTAAAATCCAGCATGACCTAGGAAATACCGAACATCACATACATTTTTAGGGAATGGTAGGGAAGAAATGACATCCACTTTCGATTTATATACTTGGATTCCAACCCCATAAATGACATGTCCGAAAACTATACCTTGTCGCACCATGAAATGGAATTTCTCATAATTTAATACAAGATTATTTTCAATACAATGATGTAGGATGGAACCAAGACTACTTAAACATTCATCAAAAGAGGATCCATAAACAGTAAAATCATCCATGAAAACTTCCACGCAATTCTCCAAGTAATCTGAAAAAATACTAACCATACATCGCTAGAAAGTACCCGGAGCATTGTACAGGCCAAATGGCATCCTTCTATAGGAAAATGTGCCAAAGGGGAAATTGAAGGTTGTCTTTTCCTGATCCTCGGGGGAAATATGGATATGAAAGTATCCAGAATACCCATCAAGATAACAATAATGGGACTTCCCCGCTAGCCTCTCTAGAATTTGGTCAATTAATGGCAAGGGGAAATGGTCCTTCCTAGTGTGTTGGTTTAGTCGAAGATAATCTATACAGACACACCAACTCTTCTGCACATGAGTTGGAACCAATTCATTGTTTACATTTTTAATTATAGTTAGGCCAGTTTTTAGGAACTACTTGAACAGGATTGACCCATTGGATGTCATAGATGGGGTAAATGATTCCAGTAACCAATAATTTTGTTACTTCTTTTTTAACTATTTCTAAGAGGTTTGGGTTCAGTCGACGTTGTTCCTGCCTCACTGGTTTAGACTCATTAGTTAATAAAATATGATGTGTACAAATTGATGGGCTAATACTAGGAATGTCCACATGTGTCCATACCAATTCTTTTTTATAATCCATCAAAAGTTCAAGCAGTCGCAATTCATGCTCAGGAGGGAGTGAACTAGAAATGATGACGGGCAACTAATTTTCATTCTCAAGATATGAATATTTTAAATCTTGAGGTAGTTGCTTTAGTTCCAATTCAGGTGGATTTTTGATTTATGGGAGTATGTGTGAAAGTGAGAGGTTACTAATCTCATCTAACTACTATATGGTATCATCCTCAAATGAGGAATTAGTTGTTACAAGCATAGCAGTATCATTGATGGTCATGTGATCCTCCGTGTTTAAGAAATTATAAATTAATAAACATGCATGAAACTTTTACAGAGTACTACAGCAATCAACACATGATTCATTAACAAGAATTTCAATCAAAGAGGAAAATTCAGAAAGGGGATCAGGGGAAAAAAATGAAGTGATTTTAGGGGAAGGGAGTACATCAATTGAATTTACCGAGAGAGAGGAATGTTCTTCTGAGGGGTTGTTCATGGCATCAAGGATGTTGAAATGGACTATGTCACCACCAAATTCCATAGATAATATACCATTATGGACATTAATTATGGCTTTGGTAGTTTTCAATAAAGGTCTCCCCAATATAATTGGGGCGTGTCCATTCATCCTATCATATTCCATTTTTAGCACATAAAAATCAGCATGAAATATTAAATTTTGAACCATCACAATAACATCCTCTAACACACCAGAATGGTGTGCCGTATTCCGATTTGCTAGCTGAAAAACTATTCCTGTGGGATTTAGTTCGTCGTCCTGCAAAGAAGAGTAAATAAAGTGAGGCATCACATTAATAGAGGCACCCAAATCAAGAATAGCATTATAAAAAGAATACTCCCCTATGGTACATGTAATTGAGAATGTTCCAGGATCATTTCACTTGGTGGGAAGTGATGGTTTTATCAATGCTGAGATATTACTCCCCAAACTTACCTTCTCATCACCACGATGTCTCCTTCGATGTGTACACATCTCCTTTAGAAACTTACCATAATATGGAATTTTCTTCACAACATCAATCAATGGAATGTTAACCTGCACTTTTTTGAAAGTCTCCAAGATTTCTTTATCAAGTTTAGTTTCCTTTTGTTTCCTTGGTTGGGTGGATCTTTGGGGAAATGGAAGAGGAATACTTGGGCTTGGTAACTCATCAATATACACACTCTTTCCTTTGGTAGGACTTCTCTCAAGACAAGGTTCCACCTCATTTGATCCTTTTTCAGTGGTTGGGATGGTGGTTTCCTTAGGATAGGATGACTCTAATGGAGGGTTCATTTGGATTTTAAGTTGAGTTCCACTCCTAAGGGTTATGACACTAACATTTCCCTTATCCCTAGGGTTGACAAGTGGTTGAGATGGAAGTTTACCAGACCCATGGCTTTGGATTTCACCCATTGAGTTAGCTAGTTGGCCTAATTGGGTTTTGAGGTCTTTTATGGCTTCTTGGGTGGTTTTTTGGAACTGGAGATTATTGACAGCCATTTGTTTCATCATATCTTCTAGGCTAGGCTCAGGTTTTGGAGGGGGTTGTTGGAAAGGCCTTTGGGGTGGCTGAATATTTCTGGGTGGAAATGTTTGATGACTACTTTTCCCTGGTTGTTTCCATGGTTGATGAGGCTATTTTTAATACCCCCTTGCCTATAGGCTTGGTTGTCCTTCCACCCAGGGTTGGATGGATAGTAAGGTTCTTGCCTAATGGGTTGGTTATAGGGGCGTCCTGGGAATATTGCCTCACAACTCTCAGAAGTTTTTCACAATTGGGGGCATTGGTCAGAATAGTGCGTATCAGAAGCATATACCACAATGTATGGGAGGAATAGATTGGAATTTCCCTTGGGAAAGAGAAATTTTTCATAGAATAGTACTTACCTCTTCAAACTTTGTGTCCACCTTCTTCTTGAATTCAGTACTTTTCACCTCATGGACACCTCGAATGGGTACACTGGACCTTGAACTGAATTGTTGAGTGTTCTGTGACATGGTCTCAATTAGGATCCTTGCAGTGATTGGGGTTTTATCCACTAGTGCACCACCTGCAGCAGCATCAATAATGTTACGATCTATTGGAATTAAACCTTCATAAAAATATTGTATTAAAAGTTGATCACTTATTTGGTGGTGTGGACAACTTGAACATAATATTTTAAATCATTCCCAATATTCATGAAGGGTTTCTATTTGAGATTGTCTTATCCCACATATTTCTTTCTTTATTGTTGCAGTTCGAGAGGTTGGGAAGTATTTTTTAAGAAAAAGTCATTTCATGTCCACCCAACCTCTAATAGGTGAATTAACATAATACAACCAATCTTTAGCCATATCTTCTAATGAAAATGGAAATACCCTAAGTTTTACTTGTTCTTCATCCACATTATCAGGTTTTAATGTTGAACACATAGTATGAAATTCTTTTAAATGATTATGTGGATCTCCTCCAGGTATTCTATGAAATCTTGGTAATAAATGAATTAAACCAGATTTTAGTTCAAAATTGGGTGCCTCGCCTTATAATTGAATGTAAGTAGGTCGTATTTCAACATTAGGAAAGGTTAGTTCTTTTAGTGTTCTATTATTTTCAGCCACGTTATACAAGTTATGTTCAGTTTTAACTTTGGTTTCAGAAGAAGAAGAAGGATCAAGAAGAATTTTAAGATGTGATGTCTCCTCCTTCAAAGTGTTGTCTTGTGTGTCTCGGTATCGTTGATGTAGGATCCTCTCTGGTCTGGGTTTGAAAGTTTGTAGGTATCCCAGAGTATAAAATTTCATACATAGAACCTATACAATAAATAAATTAGAACACAAAAATAAATGCAAAGGTAGAAGCTAAAACAAACAAATATTCACAAAAATTACAAAACTTTTATCAAAAACACGCACAAAAAACCAAAGTGCTCCCTGGAAATGGCGCCAGAATTTGAACATGTTGTTGTGAAATGTAAAATTGATTATGATTTTAAGGTTGATTTATAGTCTAGGGTAGACCCTAGGTCATCTCTCAAGGAGCGTTGATAGGTTTAGAGCGTGTGTTTTTAATAAAAAGTACTTAAATTGGGGGTGGCTTTGAAAATAATTTCTAAAACAAAATGACTTAATTTAAAGAGTTTAAGAGTTAAAAAACAAGTGGAATTTGTAAAATATAAGATTGGTATATGATAATTTCTAAGTTACTATAGCACATGAAGAGTTCCTCATTCTTAATTTATTATTAGGTTTTAGTGTAATCCTTTTCTTGAGGGTTAACCAACATCTTGGGTACCCACAAGCCTCTTAAAATGAGGCGATTAGAACTAAAACTTGACATAACAATCATGTAGTCAAGTTCCATCCCCTTAGCATGCTTTAAGGTTTGTAAAGGAACATTGAAATCTCAAATGTTTGGGAAGGAAAAGGGTTCTTATGTTGTCTAATCGGAACAACACAAGACACACACTTAAAATTGCACACCAATCGATTATGAAATAAAAGGTGTTTCAACTAGATGAATCAAAATAAGTTAAGATAAATATAAAAGAACAATCCCAATCCACAATATACACCAAAAATATAGAGAATTATGTGCCGAAACTCCCTCTTCACGTGTGTAACTCCCTCGCAATGATCACCCGTCGCTTAGCTTGACATTGGGAGGAGGAGGAAGCTCGAGTGGAACTCCTTCTTCATCCTTGACCCCCTATGAGGATATGGGCCTCCAAAACTTCTTTGATGAGGAGAGGAATACTTTGGTACTCCAAAATGTCAGAACTTCACCTCTGGTTCAAATTTGCAAATGGGGAGCCCAAGGTTCCATTTTATAGGAAAATTGGAAGGTGGTTTTAGGCACACAGATTTATTCAATCCACTTGTACCATGCGTTTTGGCCTTCATACAACCTTATCTCGCTTTGGAGAAAATAGAAAATTTGTAGCCCCACCTCTTGGCTATCTCCACAGAATGGTTGGAACCATTTGGACAGCTAAACCTCTAGATATTAATAAAATACAGAACACCGCATTTGACTTGGTACATATTCGGTGGCTTGGACAGATCAGTTCGGATGGGCCCCCTAGAAGCTTAACCAGGATTGGATTTATTAATATGAAATGTAGAATATTAAATTTTGGACAGGTCCACAAAATGTCAGACCATTTGGATGCACATATTTCGTGTACTATGCAACACAATGGACATATTTCCATGGATCCATGCAATTGTTTCCCATTTTTCTTCCACTTCATCAAGGGCCCCCCAAATCACCTCCACCTAAATTGAAACAATAAAAACAAGTAACATTGAAAATTATAATATTGAATAACATTAATTAATTGATTCAAACATAAAGTGAAATTTATTATTAATTTGGAATATTCATTACAAAACTAGTTTAAAACAGCGGTGTAAGTGTGGAATAAAACAGTGAATCGTGGTACGATCAACAGTTGCTTCCGTGCCAGAGGGCATTATCTCATACGCCTGAGAGAAATATTTGTTATTACTAAGGGAAATTTCCTAAGGGCATGATTCTGTTTATCCTGAGGGCATGATTCTGATTATCCAAAGGGCGTGGTTCTGTTAGCCTGAGAGAAAGATTCTGATTACCTAAGGGTAATGTTTGGCATGTCTGAGGACCCTGTTTATTTCGTATATCGATGTTGTACCTTCTGAGCCGAAGCACAAGCATGGAGGTGATAAGTAATAATTAAAATGGAAATGGAACTGGTAGTGATAGTTACTTTTGATTACTTACTAGTTTACTGCATGTTACTTTTGCACACTGTTGTTGCATAGTTTCCCTGACAGCTGGGCACATGCCTTTGGTGGGCGCCTACTGGGATTTATTTCTCACATCCTTTTTGAGTCATGTATTCGGCCCAAACAGACTATATTTCTTCAGGTGTCGGTAGGGTAAAGGGTCCCTATATAGGTACATGATTGTAGAAGGGGAGTAGGATAACATGAGACTGAGCTTAGGCTTGCGATGCTGTTGCGTTCTGTTTGCTCTACTTTGTTATGTTTGGTTGTACCTTGTAATTTGAGTTATATTGTATTGTATTGCAGTGTATCCTATTATAGATACTTTTATAGAATTAGTGAAAAGATTCATGTTTATATATATGACTCCTGGTCCTATTTTACGTTAGTTGTATATTGTTTACTACTTCCGCTGTTGTATGTTATCTTTTCCGCTGCGCTACACTTGACAAATGAGGGCATAGTTTCCCCACTATCAGACCTAGACCCTCGCTGCTAGTTGGAAGCCTCTGGAATTTGGGGAAATGCACTTGAGGTCATGTGACCAATCGGGTTTGGGTCACCCTTTGAATGGGTCCCGGATCTGGGACGTTACATTCTTATGTCATTTTATCTTTTATTTGTTTAGTTTAACCCCTGCTAAAACCATTTTTTCCTTAACTGTCGTAAATAATTTTTTTTCCATTTTTAAAAATAATTATTTTAAGAAAATAATGGTTAAATTATCATAGAATATAAATTATTATGAATCAAAATAATCAATTTAATTTTTAAATTCCATTCACATATGTGAAAAAATTTAATATAAAATTTTTCCCACATACGAGACGAGAAAGCGAGTTTTCAAATAGAAAATATTTAAATGCTTATAATGTTTTTATATCATAATTAAATATAAAATTAATTTAATTTAACTTATTTTTTTTATAAATATATAATTTTACTAATTTTAATTAAAATAAATTTCAAATAAAAAATAACATTATAAATATTTTAAATGTGAAAGGTTGTTTTTAATTAAAATCCAGTATTTTTTATTATACCTAAGAAATTATACTTTCTAAAAAATCCTAAAACATTAAATATAATATGATTTTGACATGATGATTTAAAAAATAACGATTATTTTTTCAAATAAACTATATAAAAGTGTAAAAAAATAACTTTAAAATAAAACCATTAAACGTTATGAAAAAGTGGGTTTATGAGAAGTGTATTTTTTTTCATGCACAAGATGATTTTATATTATCTATATATATAATAATAAAAATTGTATGAATATAAATAAAAAATTTGGAATATATATTCTATAATTGTTTTAATAAATTATTTCTTATATATTTTTTAAATACTTAAAAATGAGAAACATTAATCAACTGAAAACAATTTTGCAAAAACAATTTATTAAAACAAAAAATAAACATATACAAATATCCAATATAAAACAGATTCAAAATTAATTTTTCTATTAAATATTTCAAAAGAATAATCATGTTACCTTAAAACATATTTGGGAATTTAAATTACTTAATATATTGAAAGTAAATAGTATTTTTATAAAAATCTATATTTTCACTATTCAATGAAAAATCAATTTTTTTTGGAAAATACTAAAATTTCACCATAAGTTAATCTAGATACGATGAGTAAAAAAATTAATATCATTATATAATATAAAATTTATATAATATCTATAAATTAATTATAATATTTTCATATAAATATCATTAAAAATCATTTTGAAGAAAATTTATTTTTGATGAATTTTATCACTTCAATAAAAATTGAATGATTATTTACTATGAATTTATAAATTAATTAATATTGAGTATGAAATTTATATTTGTATTAAATAAATTATTAAATACTATAAATAACCACATATTTAATTCCTATATTATAATAGACATATTTGAAGGTGTAAATATGATAGGAGAAGGGGTGACCTTTTATAAGTTAGCTGAGTGGCACATTTCAAAAGTTTTAATAGGAAAAGGTGTAACCACATTTTTATAATCAACAAAAAAGATGAAAAAAGGATTATTATAGATAACTATATATTTTAGGGTCAAAATATATTTATAAAATATATTTTATACATGTTTTTATGTCATTTTGTCCCTTATTTGTTTAGTTTAACCCCTAGTAAACCCATTTTTTGTCCTAACCTTGGTAAATATTTTTTTTCATATTTACTATTAATTATGGTAAAAAAATTATTTTTAACTCATTGTAAAACATAAATTGTTCTGAATATAAATATTTAATTTACTTTTTTATGTTCCATTCACATAAGTGGCACATTTTAAATTTAAAAATTTTCCCACAGATGTGACGAGAAAGTGGGTTTTCAAATAGAAAATGTTCAAAAGTTTACAAAGTTTCTATATAAGAATTTGATATAATAATGATTGAATTAAACTAAATTTTATTAATAGATATATAATTTAAATAATTTTACTTTAAAATAAAATTTAAATAAATTATAACATTATAAATATTTTAAATGAAAAAGGATGTTTTCAATTAAAATCTAGTAAGTTTCTCTATTTCTAAAAAAATACACATTACAGAAAATTCTCAAAAATTATCCCTAATATAATTTTAACAAGATCATTTCAAAAATTAAGATTATTTTTGAAATAAAATATATAAAATTGTAAAAAAATAACTTAAAAAACCTTCAAACCTTATGAAAAAGTGTGGTTTTGAGAAGTGTATTTTTTCAAGCACAAGAGGATTTTATATTAAATATATGTATGATAATAATAAATATATGAATATAAATTAAAAATTATAAATATACAATCTAAAAATTTTATTTAAAACATTCCTCATTATATATTTTTTAAAATAATTAAAAATGAAAAACATTATTCAATTTAAAACAGCTTTCAAAAATGATTTTTTAAAACAAAAAGCAAACACATACTAAAATACAATATAAAATAGATTGAAAAGTAATTATGTATATTAAATATTAATAAATAATAATTATCTTTCATCAAAACATATTTGGTCATTTAAATTAATTAATATATTGAAAATAAATTCTATTTTTACAGAAATTCTTATTTTTCCATATTCAATGAAAAATCAATTTATTTTGGAAAATCCAAAAATTTCACCATATGTGAATCTTGATATGATGTTTTTAAAAATTGAGTTAATTTTATAATATAGAATTTATATAATATATTTCAATTAATAATAAAATTTTATGAAAAAAATTATTAAAAATCAACTTTGATGAAAAATTATTTTTGATGAATATTATTACTTTAATAAATATTGATTGAATATTTACTAATAATTTATAAATAAATTTATATTGAGTTTGAAATTTATATTTTTATTCAATAAATTAGTTAATGCTATAAATACCCACACATTTAATTGCTTTATTATAATAGACATATTTAAAATAATATTATTTCATGGTTTACTAAAGTTTAGTGTCATGAATCATGCACACATTAGAAGAAACTTTTTATTGTGTGTAACATAAGATAAATTTGGTGTTTTGTGTAACTACAGATATGTAAATTTATTGCAAAAAATATATTTTATAAAATCTCAAGATGATACATTCTACCCCACCTAAATTTGATTTCTCCCTCAAAATTAATATCTATCATCAAAGGTTTAACATTTGAAAATTCTTTCATATAATCCCACATTTTAAAAATGAATAATGAAACTCCCCTTTAGAAAGGAATGTTTTGAACAATAACGTGACCTAATGTATCTCATAACTAGGTTTCCACATAGGATGTCATATGTGGGATGTGGAAAAAATAGAAAAATAAGAGAAAAATAACCCCAAATATTGATGGAGAGTGATAGAGAACATTGATGACATAAAAGTGGGTGATCTAGAGAATTTTAACAACCATAAATACATAAACCAAAGAGGTGCGATAAAAGCCATTTATATAATAAAAAGTAATGATAAAAATAAATTATTTTATTTAATGACCCTTTTCCTAAGGTTTGGGAATAACTTTTACATATAGACTAAGAACTTATTAAAATGTAATTTCTTGACATATTTTTAATTCGTAGGTATAATTTCATCTTTGGTGGTGCATTGATCATTTTAAACCTTATATCTTACACTAATAAGTAAGTTTTTTCAAGTCTAAAGTAGTAAATAAAATACATAAAATAATTTAAACACATTCCATCTATCTCTTGATTAAAAAATTTAAAACTATATATCCAATATGGATAATTATTCATATAGTGAAGTAATGCATTAATATTTATTACCTTGTTCAAAGTTCAACTTAAACCTTTCCATAAATGGATAGTCTCATTACCCTTCCAAAATTTAAATTTATAATGAATCTCGCTAATGTTATCAAAATAAACATAACATTAATCCCCGATATATAAAAAATACCTCTTCATTGTCACATACCAAACACGTGAATTCCTTGGTCATGTATTCCCTTGAAACATAGTAATATCCTAAATTATTATAGAAAACCAATGAGAACATGATTTCTCCCTCATTCCTTGAATTAAACCACAAATTATGGAATATATTCCAAAGATACAATAATGTTGTAAACTCCATAAATGATTATATAAACCACCCTGTCCACAAATGATTTATTAGTTACAAGGTCATTATTAATATCAAAATTACTTTATCCAAATCAATCATCTCTTTATCCCAACATCATTATATCAATAGTAGAAACATATTAAGGGTTACCATTGCCTTCATCATTTGTTATCCATGAATATTACTATTCCATTAGAAAACTTTTCTTGTTCATCGACATATTTAAACATATTATATCATATAATTAATGAAAATATTTTAATAAAAATTCCTTATAAATTTCACAATTCATATAAAATAATTATTCAATCCAACTACATAAGTAAATAAATACTTTCACTAATTGATTGGAATGGAATTGGTCCCTACTTGGTTTAAAAGTTAATTCTTAGGTTGGGGCATTGATTTGGGAAGTACACATGTTCCCTATACATAATAAATTAAACTCATCAACAATTTTCCACTATATGACCTTCTTTTCTAAATAGATTACAACTCCCCCTCCATTTTATATATTCATACGGGTTATTATTCCCACCTTGTTGACATATAGAATGACATTTCTTCTTCCCTCTTTGTTCGTTACCAAAAAATCATTTATAAAATTCTATCTACATATTATTTGATTTGTTAGTAATATCACTTATGTTCACATTGTTAATAATATATCATTATATATGATTAGAAATAATCACAATATATTTATCTCTAATCATCATCCAGTTCTATTTCTTATAGTCATAGAGTTATGCATTAGATTAAATGTTTACATGATTCCTTCTGTTTCTAGACATTGTATAAAACCAAAAAGTGTAGTGGAAGAAAAAATAATCTTAACAAGGAACTATATACTCATGAAAAATCACATATATGATGTCGAAATAAAGGAAGCATCAGTTCAATATATGACACTTTAGGATTATCCTTGGTCATTCTTAGTCATTATATTATTTAAATAGCTCAGGATGGTTAGAAGAGGGTTTTTGAATTCCCAATTTATATCCCCTGGGAATGTCAAACTAGGTATGTAAGAAGGCCCATTTTCATACACCAGGTGATGATCAGGTCTATCTTAATGTTCCATTTTTGGAGTTATTAACCCAAGGAACATTTGTAATAGCTCTACAACCACTTTTAACATACAAATAGTGATGTAAATTCTTGAAAACCAGTCACTCTATCCATGAACAAATTTACAAGACATTTTCTTATACATTGAATCATCCTTATACCTATCCATACACATGTCCATGGGGATATAAATAGGGTTTTCTCATCCAAGATTCTAAAGGATAACTAAAACTATTCTATTATACCAACTATAGTGAACCAGGCTTCTCACACATCTATATTACATACTTTTAGATTAATATTAATTACATTACACAAACTGAAATCTATAGACCAAAGTAGTTTAATACTTTTGGAAACATAGAACAAAATCTTTTTAATTAATAAAATATCTTAAATATCTATCATAAACATCTTCTTTTTTAGTAATATTCATAAACATATGCAACTTAAAACCATTATTCATAATCGGGGGAAAGGAAACATAAAAAGGTGATCTCAGATTCTCAGTACGGGTAAATAAGGGAGATACATAATAATAACATGAATATAATGGTATAATAACATGATCATACTATTTGACAACCATTCCCCACATATCAATGATTATAACCATGTGTCATGGAGTAACTATTGGTTGTTAATAATAAATGAATCATAATGGAATCAAAGAACATTACCCATGAGAGAATAAAATTTTCATAAGACAAAGATTTTTATAATTCACATAAGAATTGAAATTATTATCTCAAGTATACCCACCAAATCATTAATAACATGTTAATCTTGGGATAAACACCTTTGATCCAACATTAAACTTGGTATAACCACTTGTGTACCCTCCTATGGGCTTTGGATAACCTCCCATATACCCTTTGATCTCATATAACATTTTGATTACACAATAAATTAGATAGAGATATTGGTCTCACTCAACACATATTAAAAAATGTACATTTGTGTGCTAAAAGATCATAAATAATTCAATATATCATAAACCATGAAATGAAATAAATTCCCTAAAAATTTCATCAAATCATAACCTACGGAAAATAGATTGGTTTCATATCATTTCATTACTTCATAAAATCATAACCTATAAAAACTAAATGTGTTTTGTAGAAATTCTAAAATGATATAACCCATGGAAGAGAAACAGGTTTCATAAACATCATTCCATCATAAACATAATTTTTTTAGAAAAAATAAGAATAATATCATAGGATTATATACTATTTATGTAATACGTTACATAAATGGACTTCATCTTAGATGGAAAATGATTTTGATCATTAATTTAATATATTTCTTGAGGATAATATCATTTACACTTTGAAAAAAACTTTTCAATAAATAAAAAATGTTGAAATTTTTTTATTCAAAAATAAAAATGAGATATTATAAAGTATTATTCAAATAAAATAATGGCCATGAAATGGGATATTTTTTTTCGCATCACAGACATTAAAATAATCTTGCCTTCACATTTTTGTTAAAATCTTGATGGGGATTGTTTAGAAAATTACATGAATATTCCTTTAATTTTTTACTAGAATTAAAACATAGATAAAAAATTATTTTAAAAATCAGATCTGAAAAATAATGTAATTTGATTTTTAAAAAAAATAATATTTTGGAAGAAAATGGATTTTTATCGAAGAGAGAAATAATATAAAATTTTCTTATTTATTTTATATATA
The DNA here is from genome assembly GCA_963277665.1 of Viscum album. Taxonomy (NCBI): domain Eukaryota; kingdom Viridiplantae; phylum Streptophyta; class Magnoliopsida; order Santalales; family Viscaceae; genus Viscum; species Viscum album. The sequence goes on along the minus strand of OY728153.1, from coordinate 388,274,034 downwards.
AAAGATTAGAATAATTGTTTCATTACTTGAAAATTTCATGAATAAAAATAGTAGAAGAAAATTCATGAGTTTATTGAGAGATAGATCATAATATATTATCCTTAGAAACATAATCATAGATAATCCCTATAAACCAAAACATTGTAACATAAAATATTTACGTCTTTGGTATCTTTGAAACATAATTACCTAGAAGGAGTATCACTAAATTAAACATAAAATATCTTGAAATTAAATAAATTCATGATATTAAATGATAAAGGCTCTATATATATACCACATAAGAAAAGATAAGTTTATAACAAAACAATGTCTCAAAGAAGGAAAAATGAGACAAAAACCTCTTACCACTTTTGTGACATATGAACTGTTAACTTTTTTGAAATAGAGATCCTAAAATGGATATATAAAAACAAATAATTTTCAGGTGAATAATCTTAAAATACAGTCATGGGTAGTATATACACCACATAAAATAAATAAGTGGTGAATATGACATGTGTCTGATAGATGTAAAAAGTGAGACTGAAATCCATTATCCTATGTCATAACTTCTTTTGTACTCAATGAAAACACCTATATAAAAAATTTAAGTTTATTATATATCCATTATTGGAACTATAATTATATATATCATACCATGTATGTTTTATTTAGTTTCTTTTATTACACATTTATTATCAATTCTAGGTTAGTGTCTCGTTTCTAGTAATAACATCTTTTTTTTATGATTTGATTTTTTATTTTTGATCCTTTTACATTGATCATGGTTACAAAATATACATAATAATTATCATGAAATAATAAAAATATTTATACTAAAATTATAATTTTAATACCAATCATGAAATATGGTTTTTAGAAATTAGGTATATTACAATCCTAGAGAAGATATGTTGAACGTACTCAAGAGTAACATTTTTACATTCCATTGATCATTATAGAAAAAAGGTAAACAATATATTATATTTAAAAAATGATAATAATATAATAAATAAAATATTATTTATCTAAATATACTTATAAATATCATCTGTTTGGTGTGGTTATGAAAATAGACTCATATCACTTCGTGAAAGTGGTAGTCCACACGTACACGAATGACGCTATCATCTTTGAGTGAGTGAAAATTTAAGAAATAAAATGTTATATTATATTTTAAGAATTATAAATATGTAAGTAATTTAAAAATTATTTCAGGTATAACATATATATTTATTAATTTTATTCTTATTATCATCCATGTAAGGAACATTGGAAATGAATCACATCACTTCGTGAGGTGGTAGTCTGTCGCACAAAAGAGTAACGTTATAGTATCACCTAAAAAATGAAAAGTAAAAAAGGTATATATCATATAATTAATAAAGAATTTATAATAATATTTTATAAATCATATATATAATTTATATCCATCATAATACACAACTATGAGAGGTGGTAATGGGAAAACAAATGACATTTTTTTGAGAGGCAGTAATCCGTCGTACCCAAGAACAATGATTTCATAACCCATTTTATGGAAGTGGAGATGAATGTAGCTCATCAAAATAACATGAAAAAATATAATTAAATTAAATATACATATTTTATTATATAACTATGGTATAATAATAATTCAAGGATGTGGACGAATAAATAAAACAAAAATGCCCATTGATGAATATTACCTCTTCGTCGGGTATCTTTCATAGGTTTACAGAAAAATACATCCTAAGATGGATTTATGTAAAAAATATGGATTATAGGATGATATTATGTATGTTTTGAAGGTATTATTTTATTAAATTTCCAAAAAATGGTTTGAAGGTGTGAAATGGAGAGGAGAAGGGTGGTATTTTATAAGTGAGGTGAGTGGCCCACATGTATTTTTTTGAAAATAAAAAAGATGTAACCTAGTTTTTCTCATTATAAAAAAATAAAAATAGATTATTATAGATAAATAGACATTATAGGGTCTAAATATTTCTATGATATATATTTTATGCAAGTGTTTAGGTCATTTTAACAATTAACTGTTTAGTTTAACCCCTGGTAAACCCATTTTACCTCAACTACAATAAATACTTTTACAGTTTTTACTTTTAATTATTGTAAAAAATGAAGTTTAACATATTATATAAAATAAATTATGATTATTATAGATATAGAAACCATTTTTTGAAATTTTATTCATATAATTTGAAAATTTTAATTTAAAATTAATCATGCAGACAATATGAGAAGACGAGTTTTCAAAAAAATAATGTTCCAATTTTTATGTTGTTTTATATCAAAATTCAATTTAATTTTTTTAAATTGAACTAAATTGGATTAATAGATATATAATTTAACTAATTGTAATTTAAAACCTTTTTAAAATATAATATGACATTATAAAAAATTATTATTAAAACACTCAATTCAATTGAAATCTAGTAATTTTAACTATTCATAATTAAACTAATCATTCATGAAAATTATAAACAATTAATCCCAATTTAATTTTAAAAATATGATTTCAAAAAGGAATTTTATTTTCTTTATAAATTTTTTATAAAATTATAAAAAAATAAATTTAAAACAAAACCCACATACATGAGTAAAAGTGTGTTTTTGTGAAGTGTATTTTTTTCAAGCATAGAATGATTTTATATTAAATCTATTTATAATAATAATAATTTTATGAATATGATTTTTAATTTATTGATTTATAAAATATGTGATTAATTTTAAAAATTCATCATTGGGGAATATTCTAATTAATTAAAATATATAAACAATATTCACTTTTAAATAATTTTCTGAAAAAAAACCTTTTAAACAAAAAAATTAACATATATACTAAAATCAAATATAAAGTTGATAAAAAGGTAATTACGTGAAATAAATATAATTAAATAGTACTAATTTTAATTTAAAAAATAATTTGGCATTTAAATTACTTAATCTATTGAAATTAAATGATAGTTTTATAAAAATCTATATTTTATACTATTCATTGGAAAATCAATATTTTCTGAAAAATAAAAATTTTCACAATAAGTTAGGTTAGATATGATAATTTACAAAATAAATTTCATTTTATCATGTCAATTTTCTAAAATCACTATATATTAATTATAATATTTTCTCTTGAAAATAAATAAAAATCATTTTGGAATAAAACTTATTTTCGTTGAATATAAATACTTTAATAACAATTTATTGATTATTTACAAATAATTTAAAAATAAATTTATTTTGATTAGAGAATTTATATTTATATTTAATAATGTATTTAATATTATTCATATTCTCAAATTAATGGATATATTATATTGGACATATTAAAAATAATTTCATACCATTATTTATTGATGCTTGGGGTCACATACCATGAACACTTTTGAAGAAACTCATTATTTTTTATAACGTAGGATAAACATGGTGTTTTATATGACTCAAGGTTTTGAAATTAATTTGAAAAAATTATTTCATAAAATCATGGGATGTTACATAAAACCATAAACTCAAGAATTTTCCAATATTTTAAGATATAATTCAATACTTAGCCTCATCTCTAGGGTTTTCACTAAGGTTATCTAAAATAATCACCAAAATAACACCTATAATCTCTAAAAATAACTAAAACATAATCTAATACAAACTGTAGATAAATCTAATTTTTATCATGCATATGTGAACAAACTCAGTATGTCTACGCTTTAAAATTTGAGCAAACCCACCACGCCCATAATAATGTCAACACACTCATTATGTCCACCCCTAACTATATAATGGTATATATATTTAAAATAATTCATTTTATGGATATATAATTCCCCACCAATCATAACTTATACAAAATTTTTCAACTTAAAATCAATCATCATCATATCATTAATAAACTATATAAAAATAAAATGGGTTTCTTAAAACTTAAAAAAAATATCATATAATGTTCTTAATAAATAATATAAAATAAAAAATATTATTTTTCAAAATTAATCATATTTTAATAACATATAAATGGTCATAAAAACAACAATTAATAAAATATAAACCTTTGACGGAAAATATAAGTGAAAATTCAAAAGTTTTCATAAAACCATATAATCATTTTAGTATAAATTACATTAAAAAACATTTGTGATGGAAAATATAATTATATTCAAAACCTTAGAATAAAGAGTTCTAAATAAACGTTCTCTAAAATCTATAAATATATAAAATGGATATTTTACAATACTTTAAAATTTATAATTATACAATAATCATCAATAATGGTGACCTAAAAAATATATAATGTTTTCATAAGAAGAGGTGGAATGACTTAAAAAACTATTACTTTTAAAAAGAATTATTAATATAGGTATCATTAAATAAGGAGTAATGTTTTAAATAAAATAAGATAAAACTCATTGAATACATCTATTTTGGGAAAAAAATATTTCATAATGGAATCACTAAAAAGGAAAAAATTATCATAATCATAATTTGACTGGATGATAAAACTATTTATTTTGAGTGTATGGAAAACCATTTGAACATTTTCAAATAACTATTTTGAAAAACCACATTGTTAAATGGATAATAGAATGTATCATTTAAAATAAATTTAGGTTAATAAAATAATCATTGTAAATAAAAACAAATTTACCATCAAATAGGTATATAAATACACCAGCAGGAAGTAAAAACATGGATATAGAAGAAAAATACTTTAAAACAAACATGAATTATTCTTAAGAAAAATAAGTTAAAAAAAATAGATTCATCAAAGAGGAATAACTAGTTTTAAAAAAATAGTTTACTTAGAAAATATAGCATAATTAAATCTTAACTTCATCATAGTTTAGAATATATCAATATTTAATGATAATAAACAAAGAGAAGTGATTATAACCCAAGGGAAATTTTAGTTATTGAAATCCTATTACATCCATTATAGCTTATGAATAAAAATCCCATGAGAGATATAAAATTAAATAGAAAATTGAATATAATGAAAAATAAAAGGATCATGATACAAAATTAAAATAAGAATGCATTTGGGTCATTGAAAATAAAAAAAGTTGTATAACACAAACATGTCTTAATGAAAGGAAGTTAAGACAGAAAGTACCGTTACATCTTAAGGAACATTATAATAAAAATTAATTAAAAGAAATGGAGACTGAATTTGAAGCTCAAATAACTTAACTAATAATAATAAATGAAAATAAATATCAAAATTGAATTATATACTACATTTAAAATAAATTATGTTTATAAAATATTATGTTTCTTAATGAAGGATGTTTTGATATGAAACCCATACAATATTTGAAACAAATTATATTAAAAATTATAATAATGATAATATAAAATTGAACATTGAGTATCAGGATATATAATAAAATAATTATATAAAAATTATAATGGGATAGTGTGTACACTCTAAAAAAGTAAATCTAGTTTAAAGCAAAAAACTTGTGTCTATAAAAGGAAATTGACTTAGAAACCCTTACCATGTTTCCTATCTTAGTCAAATACAATATATTCATCTATATAAGAAAGTTAAATATGATAATTACTAATTTTATAACCATATTTATTCCTTACAATATTTATAATTTACACTTATCATCATTATGTAAATATATATTAGTTAATATTTTCCTATTTTCTGACATTTGGTGTTAATAATTTCGACCTTATGTAATAGTTTCATTAGAGAGGTTTTCATAATCATTTACCTTAAAAATTTAATCATTAAGAGTAAATTATTGTTAAATTAATGATTTAATTATATTGAATTTTGATGTTTAAATTTTATTTCTATGAGTACTTTAATCCTTATCTGGGATGATGAAGTCAATAATGAACTTTATTCTGTGATTTTTAACCTATGAAGCATGTTTTCATAATTAATGAGATAAATATTACTACATACTTTTCATAAAAAATAAAAAATAATTATTTACATATTTATAACATAATATCAGAGTAATTATGTTTTCATAATCATTCATGTTATAATTTTATAGCATTCTTAAGATGGTGTTCCAGATGACCCAAACTTGAACACACTATAACTAATTGGTGAGTATGGTTAGGGTTGAATTTAGTATTTACCTTATATTATTATAAAATAATCATAATATTATTATTTTTTTATGATTTTAAACTATATTTTATGTTGATTTTATAAATAATGAGAATTTAATATAAAAATTAAGAAAATGATTATTCATGGAGGTGGTAGTCCGCACAATGAAAGACTAGTGTTTTATTTACTCAGTTAATGAGATGTGTAAATTTGGATAGTATGTTATGATTATAAAACCATAAATATATAAAATATATCATATTTATCCACCAATACCAAAATTTTTGACCCTCCATGAGAGGCGATGATGTAAAACTGAAAGATTTGCTTCATGGAGGAAGTAATCCGAACACATTCACTGATGGAAACTCTTATTTTTTGTAGTATATAAAAAAAAATAATTTTTGAACCATTATTATAATAAAATCTCAACAAACTAATAGTACTGAGGTTATTTTTATGCTATTTTTATGGTTGGTTTTTAATGGAAATAAAACAAACTAAATTTTAAGAAAGATGACATAACTATTATGAGACATTGAACTTACTCTTAATGAAGGCCTTAGATTTGAGTTGATTAGGATAATTTTTTATTACCAGGGGAACTAAGAAGTTTAATATAAATTAATTAGAGTAATTTTTCTTGGTTTTTAAAATAAATTTCAAAATATAAGTGGGTTATTTTATGGGCTTAAGTGATCCCCCTTTTATATGTGTGGAAGAGGGAGTTTTACATGAAAAACAATGGTATGTAAAGGATGAGAATGAAAATATAATAATGTATGGTCAGTTTGAATAGGAAATGAAGGTGATACATGTTTGTAAATTTAAGGTCACAAATCCTAGTAGACCTTTTCTTTTTATTTTTTGTGTATTGGTGGTTCCAGGAAGAGTTATGAAGGATTTTATGAAAGAATTTGAATAAGGGAGATTCACTGCCAAAAAATAGAATGGAAACAGAATTCCACCCAAGGTTTTGTCATAGTGTACGTTGTTTAGAAATGGGGATGACATATATATTATAGCTCCTTGAGGACCCACTTCCAATTTCGGCATGGATGTGGTGTGGTCTCCATGTTGTAGTGTAGGGGGAGCTCAGGGTGTATTTCATGGATAATTATTTTTTGGGGTTGTTGTTTTATGGTGGTTGGGTTGTTTAATATCATCCTTGTTAGTGAATGAAGATTGTGGAAAGGTGAATAAGTTTGTACTATGGTCCCATATCCATCATCTTCTATTATTCAAACACGTGGTTTTTCCAAGGGGTTGTGGGGTGGTCTCGGGTTATGGGGTGGTCCCTTGGGAGACGCTATATAATGTCCTTTATTAGTGAGGTCTGTGGCATGGTCCTAGGGTTTTCGACATGTTCTTTATAAATTTTCTCTACTTATAAATACCATATACTCTAATCCAACCCCACATTATCCCACTTACTTCCATCAAACCCTTGTCACATTAAGTTTTTCTTTTGAAGGCTTCAAATCCCCTTCTAATATCGATTTATCCTCATATCTGAGAGATCAATCTATGGTAACACAAGGTGTGTTCTACCTCATTTTTACTGAAGGTTTCTTTCCATTTTATTTTATTTTATTAAACATCATTTCTCTATATTTTTTAGGATTCTTTCTATAATTGAAATGATGTTTTATTTTTTTGTGCAATGGTTATGGAATAGATTCCTTAGAGGGATGAAGTTTACTGTAGGATAGGTGATCAATGAACTATGATATTGATTCATTCTTGGTCAAAGAACTTTGATTCTTTTGAGTAAGGGGATTCCTTTTTCCCCTATTTATTTATATGATATTTTAATGTTTTAAGTATTTTTTTCTTTGTATGGAAGTGTAATTAACCAAATAAAAATTGAACCAAATTAATAAATAAATTGCATAGTGATTGTATGTCAAATTATTAAACCGTGATAATGGTTTACCTCTTGATTTTAAAGATATTATGTTGTATATGTTAGGATTTATGTATAATTTGTTAATTTTTGGCATAGAATGTATAAATTGGTGGAATTGGATAAAGAACATAAATCCAGAATTAATTGATTAATTAGATTAAAAATTGAAAGAAGAGGTAAATTTATATTATGGTGTTCCTTTTAATTTTATTATTATCATTTTGTGAAAGAATTCATGTGTAATTGATTTTTTATTTTCCATGTGTTAATCAAATTGATTACTAACATGCCGTTAAAAAGAATATTAACATTAGTCATGAGAAATATGAAAAGTCATGTTAATCAATAATTGTTCTCTGCATAATTTTATGAAAATGGTATAATGATAATAATATATTTACATAATTGTGATATCATTATATAGTTGATGCCTTAGGTTGACCATAGTTTGGACCTTTTAATAATTAATTTATTACATGGATATATAATAATTAATTGTTGTTTGGTAAATTGAAATTATTGTGGATGAGTGGCAATTATTTATAATGGATGGATGCCTTATGTTTGGGGGCCATGAGAGCCTGTTTTCTTGTGAAGGTTGCAATACTTTTTTTATGGTCTATATTGACATATATTTTATGTTGTTTATTTAATATTTCATGATATTATTAGGATATGAGAAATAATATGTTTGTTATATGAGAATATGATATTTATGCTTGGATGATTTATGAGATATGGATGAGAATGCCCTAGGTTATAGAAGTAGTTGAAAAATATGACTGTGAGATGCATGGTGATGTGAATGAGGGTATTAGGATAGAATAAATGATAATGGAATGGGTTGATGCTGGCCTTACTCATTGTTGGGATTAGGTTGGACAATTTATGTTAATGTATCTATTTAATGGATGATGGTTGAGTTTCATGTTTTATCCGCATTACATTTCTCACTGTTCGAGGAAGATGGATGTGCTTGGTTTAATATCTCTTGGAGGTATATTAGGTTTTTTTCCTAGAGTAACTAGAATTATAAAATTATAATTTTCTTTAAAAAATGACATAACCCATGCGGTAGGTTTGTTGGAATTAAAATGAATAGATCTGAAGAGACTATGGACTCAATTTGTATTATGATCGGAGGGAATGTATATAAAATAAAGGTTAAATTAATATATAATGTTAATTAATTTCTAATGAATCAATTAAAAAGTGGTTATATGTTACATGGAATGAAGTAATTTATGTATATACATAAATAATCATGTGATTATTTGATGTCTAGTATTTAATAGTGGGATTTGAGTGTTTGATTTACGATAGCTATATTTGGGCCTATTACTAGGTTATTCCCACAGTCTGATCAAGATATAAATTATATCATATATGTTATGTGATTTAATTTCAAACCTCATCCATGTTGGCTAGGGTGACTAAAACCCAGTGGACTCTAAGAGGTTGTTTTCCCCAACATCCTGGTGGGGGATGGGTGGATGACTACAGCCACTAGACATACTCCTTTTTATTGGTAGTATTATGTATTGATATATACTATGGATTGTTTCACCATATATTAGTGTATATGGATGTAATGGATTGTGCTTATTTCATATACATCTATCACTATATATAGTATCCAAATGATTATAATAGTTATGACTTGTATGGGATGTGATGGAATGATATATATTACTTGGTGTATGGGATGTGATGGATTGAGGTATAATACCCAAAGTATGATACTTGACATATGAGCTATGGTGAATCTAGTAAACTATATGGTCACTTTATATGGATATGCGGATTGGATGATGAGATGATCTGATGCATGAGATCCATGTTGTGATACTGAGTCTAGATTTTTATGTAATGAGTTGTTTTAGAGATTGATGAATCAAGCCATGTGATTTTTGTGTAGAGTGTTAAACTAGTGGGTAAGTAGTAGCCAGGTACACATGTTAATTTATTATTATAATACATGATATATTGTTTTTAATACTTGGTGAGAGTGAGCCATGGTTGGTTAGGAACATTTTTTATCTGTTTAGTTGCTTTTTTAGTTTCGCTGGTTTTTATTGTGTTTTAGGATTCTTTTTTATCTTTTTCATGAGAGGCTCCGAGGAGGATTATACTCAGTATAATCTTATTCCCACTTCACATATATAAAATATTTTCAGGGAAGCATGATCAAGTTAAATATTGGGATATCTATTACTATTTAATCATTTTGTGGTCGCTATTCATATTTCATGGTCATTGTCATGTTTATCATTTGGTACATAGGGTTTTCTTTCAAGTAGTTTTTGTTTTGTATTACATTATTTGTATATAATTGGGTTTTCATTTATATATATTTTTTAGTATGATTTAATTGGTTTATATGTATTATCTCTCTCTTATACTTGTTTTCTCTTAGATGTCAATACCTCCAAATTTCTTTTAAAATATAACCTTAGTGTTAGTCTCCTACACGAGGCCTACTGGGGGTGGGACCTAGGTAGTTACCATCACCATTACCGCAATGATATACCAAAAGGGGTACTCTATGGGGGGGGGTTAAAGTGGTTATGATAGAGGTACCAATGTTTTAATATGAGGTATATGATGAGGGTTGGAGTTAGGAATAGCTGACATTACATGGGTCGATGAGGCAACAATGTCATCTAAATTTTATAAGCAATGTAAAACTGGTATACTATATAAGACATGGGTATTTATGGCCCACTATGATCTGATGCACAAAACATTATCTTATTAAGCCTACAAAATGGTGTGATACTAGTTTCGGGGTAGATGACAAGGAATATATCATGTGTTATTATTCTTTTTGTTTATGTTCAAATGGGTAGACCTTGGGATAGGTTAAAAATTTAAACAATATAAAAAATAATTAATTAATTATTTTTCGGTATTCTATATTATAGTTTTAGGATTGTAATTATTTTTTTTCATTATACGAATAGATCCTGGTATAAACCATCATTAGGTTCATGACAAATATGTTCAACATGATTCACTAAACAATCATTGTATAGTAGAGTTCGATGATGATGGAACGTAGAGGAGGACAATTAGAGAGTTTTAGAACCAAACATTGCAGATGTATAAGGGATCCATTTCAGAATCATTCATAGAATAATTGTTGGATAAGTTTTATATAACATTTAGTTTTATCTTTTGTCTGAAGAAGAATTAAGTTTCATTGGCTATGATGATGTTATGTAGAGTAGTGATACATTGGTGGATCTTTCTCCTCAGGGATCATGTGGATTTGGATGTCTCAGGGGAGATATTTTGAGACTAGTCCCAAGAATGGTTTCTTTCTTCAACCATGAGGATGGCTAGTCACCAGGAGTCGTTTAACCTTCAATATGGCAGTTCTAGTGTGTGGGAGTTTGAGATCCATTTTAGGACCCTTTTGGGATATGATTCAGATGGGTTTCCTAATAAAGAGGCTGTGTAGAGGCTTTTAACTAAATCAGTACATCTAGAAATATATTTCTTGGTCAACCTATTCATGTTATCGACATATATCAAGGTGATGGAGAGAGAAGATGTTTGTGATATGATATTCTATATAAATAGATCATCACGAGAGAGGGGTCAACAATATTTTTCATCAAGAAGATATATGGTCTAGGGTTCCCATTTTCTAGGATATAAGGGTTTTTAAAAATATAGAGGTTGGCCCCAGCCCTCATCATCTCATTTCTTTAGAGGTGGACAATCTCATAATTTTTTCAAGTTATTAGATGAATGATTTTCATGTGTAGGTCATTAATATCAATGGTGAAAGTGCCTAACCATTTTGAAAAAAAAGTTTTCACTAGGTGTTCCACTTCAGGATACCCTATTGGGGAGGGTTTAGATGTGGCAGTAGAAGAGGTGTGTTTTAGGCTGGGATGAATAGAGATGATATAGGGTAAGTATAGGAAAACCTCAAGAATCTCATTATCTATAGAGAGTATATCATGAGTATGTAGGTGGTTTTTATAAGGGTCATATAGGTCATAGAGTTGGTCATGTTTTGATTCATTCTATAGTGTTTCTAGATCTTGGTGATCCATACATCATTCAAGGTACTATTTTTTCTATATGGTTGAATTATTTTTTACCTAGGAGCTACGCACTCCTTTATATCACCTACTCTTGTCCATTTATAGGGACTTGATGAAGATAGCCTTCTAGTTCCATTGGAAATGACTGTGCCAATAAGTGGTCTTATTCCCTGTACACAGAATTTAAATTATTTTATCTAGTGATGAGGAAGAAGTGATTTTAGGGATAACTCCTATGTATATGGACACAAACATATGACATAATCCTAGGAAATTACTAGTTGTATTTGTTTTATGTTATCGTGAATTTATTTAATATACATGTTGTGTTCTATAATGATGATGGTGATCCTGCAGTCTTTGTTTTCAAGAGAGACCCTAGGATGGGTTATCAGTCTGTTCTGTCCCTTCTTATCCTTGGTTTTACAATTGATGTGGAGTTCATTGAAGGTATAACTGATGGCACTTCCTTGTATTATGGAAGGTTATCATGATGTTTTCCTCGAGGAGGTTGTATCATTACCCTATTTGATGATATATTAGTTTTGGGATAGAGCTACTACCAATGTGTCTCCTATATCGATGTATCTAATTAGGATGGTGCTTTTATAGTTATGAAATCTATGAGTACATATCAATGATATATTATAGTGAGTTTTTATCTAGTAATGTGTGTAACAATGGGGTGCAACAATTTTTTCATAAATAAGGATTGTATAGTTAAACATCTCTATATCGATTATTTTTATTAAAATATGTAACAGTGAAGATCCAATATTTTCTTTAGGTATAGATGCTTTATTAAATATATAAAAAGATATTGTTGGATATCGATGATCTATTTGTGGGTAGGATATCATTAGATCTGAGTGAAATAGGTGGATTTTTTCAATACCAACTTCTAATATTATTACAGACATTATGAGTTTGTTGTTATTCCATTTGGTGTGATGAACTCTCAATATGTGTTCATGGGTTCAATGAATGAAATTTTTAGTGTGTTCATGGATAAATTCATGGTGGTTTTCATCAATGTAATACTTATATAATATGTATATGAGTAGTTGAATATAGAGACTATACATTCTATATTGGGAGTCCTTATTTATGAACATATTTTTGGGATGTTTTTAAAATGTATGTTTTGGACATTTAATGTTATTTTTGTAGGGAATGTAATGTCATGGTAGGGAATAGATTTTCATCCTTAAAAGATCAAGTTAGCCAGTCATTAGGAATCCCCCATGAAAATAGATGAGGTGTGGAGTTTCTTTAGTCTTTCAGAATATTACCCGAGGTTCAAAGCCTATTTCTATCTGGTTAAAACTTCTCTAATAGCCTTGACTAGAAAGGATCAAGCATTCATATGGACTGAACAATTTCATCCATCTTTAAAATACCTAATATAAAAGTTGTTCAGTACACCATTACATTGTTTCCTATATAAGGTAGATTAGTTTCCGGTTCTCTATGACATATCTCATTCGGGTTTGAATTTTGTTCTGATGAAGTAGAGATTGGTATTTTCTTATGGGTCTCGGCAATTGATTCCTTAGGAACATAACTCACCCACTAATTCCCTTGCATTTATGGTTTCTCTATTTTCTTTAAATTTTTGGTGAAATTGCCTCATCAGTTACCATTTTATGGTTTTTACTGATCATATGAGCCTACGGTGTGTCTTATCTAATTGAATTGAAGTTGCAGTAGTGATGGTTCATGGAGTTCTTATAAGACTGTGACAATAGGACTTTATAGAAATTTGGATAGAATAATATAGTATTTTATATAGTGAATAGGATGTCACGTAGTGATTCCAAGCATGAATCATTAGATGTTTGGGAGTTATGAAAGGACTATTATTGAAGAATCTTGATATGGAGATGTCTAATTATAGAGGTTGTCCTTCTAAGAAAGTCTAGTAATATTTATTGAAATAAGTGGATGATGCCCATCTAGGGGATTTTGAGGTGGAGGTTTAGAGAGTATGAATTTTCTTTGGTGATTCCCATGATGGTTGGTCTTTAGAAAGAAAAAAAATGTGTATTTTTACAAAGGTATTTTTTTGTCCCTTTGGTAAAATTTAAGACGTTTCTCTATGATTCACATAGATCACCTATGGTGATACAAAGTAGTGTGAAAAATATATATCTAGATTTGAGAGGCTAGTTTTGGGGGCTTGTCTTGATGTGTTCAGTTTCCACGTTTTTGTCTTGACGGCTGGTCTTTCATAAGGTAGAGGCCTAACATCATGTTTATAGTAGTTTATTCTAGATGGTATTTGTTTCTAAATGTATGTAAGAGGACACATCAACAAATTGTATTAATATATTACCTCAATGTAATGGAATCTATGATGTTCTATGGATGATATTTTATCCTTTGATGAAATAATCCCACATTATGAAGATTAGAGACTTGATCTTAGAAGAGGTTTTTAGATAGTCTTAGGAGGAGGTGGTGAGATTTCATGTAATCTCAAGGGAAATATTATATGATCAACACCCTTGTTTTACCTCAAGAGTGTGGATAGGCCTCAATAATTCTTTTTGGGACTTAGTTATGTCTCAACATTTATTTCCATTTTTTATGGATATGCAGATAGATCAGACAATCCAGATTCTAAAATAAATGTTATGATCTTATGTCAGGGATTTGGATGTTCATGGATGAAGCATCATCCTAGGTTTTAGATTTATTACAATAACATATTTCACTCATCATTGGTAGAAATAATTTTAATAATTGTATGTAAAATCTTTTCATTCTCAATTGTGTTGGATTGGGGTCGATAAATTTTTAAGTCCGAACTAGTGTAGAGTATGGCAAAAAAAAATTGGGTTATTTGTGAGAGGAAGTAAGTAATAATTTATTATCAAAAAGAATATAGTAATCATTGTAGGATACCATTGGAGTTTGATTATGGATATCAGATGTTCTTAAGAGCAGATCCTTGTCATATAAAGTGATGGTTTGGATGTGGGTGTAATGTTTCTCCCTAGATTATTAGACCTTTCAAGGTGTTGGATCATTTGGGAGTTGTGGCATATGAGTAACAATTCCACCATATTGGAGATGGAAAATGATGTTTTCATGTGTTTTATCTCCATTGTTTCCTTTATGATTAATCTCAGATCATTAATTGTGGTGATATTGAGGTTGATGAAAATTTGATCTTCGAGGAGTGGCATATGGTTATCCAGGACCTCTAGGAGAATGTGTTTCACAATAATGATCTTCCCTTGGTTCATGTATTATGGTAGAACGTCTCTATAGACGAGATTAGTTGATAAAGTGAGTTGAAGATACTTTCTCACTACCCTATGTTTTTTGGGTTTTATCACCTATATTTTGGTAATTCCAGTTGGGGTTGTTAAATAATTTCTAGTTGTTTCCATTTTTTATTATTTTAGTGGTATCTCCTCCATGAGATCATTTAGGAGTTGAATTTTTTATGATATTTTCATTGTTCCTATGAGTGAGGTGGTTGAGATATTGTGATGGCTATATTCTTGAGAGGTATCTCCCAGTATGATTAATCAGAAAAATTCTTTTCACTCATTTTATTTGGGTTAATATTTGAATTCTCGTAGATGAGAATAGTTTTAGAGGTATCTAATGTATGGTCCTAGATCCTGGTATGAATATCATTAATATTATTTTTTTAGTTTTGTTTTTTCTTGGAATAGTTTTTGAAGGGTTCAGATGGAAAATATGAAAAGGGGGTTCCACTACCTAAAATTTTATATCAGCACTGTGGCCCCTTGGCTATGTCGTAGTATAGGTAAAAGTTTTTTCACTTTATATCTGTGAGAGGACACTTCAAAATTTGAAAAGTATATGGAATTGGGTCCATGTTGTATTGTATGTAGATAATGTGTAGGACTTTGGGTCTACTTTTTTAAAGGTAGTTCTGCCGTGGTGGTTGGGCTACGACGTAGCCTCCCTATTGGAAAAGGTGGTGGGTGACATGGTTCTTAAGACTTATCTATAGTTTCAGATCCATATTCTTATGTTATTTAGACATTAAATTTTACCAAGGTGGTTGTGACTTAATCCCTTGGGCAATATAGTAGAATGGATTATGTTAGAGAGGTCTGCAGCATGGTCTTAGGGGTTTTGTTTTGGTATTCTAAATTTTTTTCAACCTATAAATACACCATATGAAATTAGAACCCCAGTTTCCCAAACTTACATCTATTTATCCAAAAATTCCACAAGGTATTTTATTGAATTATTAGAATCCAGTCTTGATAGTTATTGACCACTAGATCCAAGAGATACATATGTGGTAATCCAAGGTGAGTTTTACATCCTTTTTCTACTAGCTTCTCTTTATTCGATCCCATTTGATTCTATTTCCTCGTTCTATGTTATTTATGTTTCTATAAATCAATATAATGTATTTTTATTCATCTTTTTTTACCATGGTTGTGGCACAATAACCTCAGAGAGATATATCTTCTTTTGGGAGAGGTGATCAGAGATCCAATATTTTGATCCATTCTCATGTGAAAAACATTAATGATTGTGAGGTAGGGGATTCAATATTTCCCAAAAAAATGAAATATTAAACTTTGGATGTTTTAACCATTTTAATTGAAATGAAATTATCCTAATAAATATAGAACCACTTTAACAAAAAAATTATTTAGGGATAACTTGTTGAAGTTTTATACCATGCTAACAATTTACTACTTATTTTTCATGTTTGTGTATTGTAAAAGTTTTGATTTTTGTTTCATATTATCATTCAAGGTTTAGAATGTATAAATTATAGAAATTTTATAAATTAAATAATTCAAGAATAAATTTATTTATTGGATTATGAAATTAAATAAGAAACATATTTTTAATATAATGTTCCTTTTAATTTGATGGAAATAAATTGATGAAATTTTTATGTGTATCAGAATTTTGTATTCCTTGTGTTAATGGAATTGATCAGGAAAATGAAGATGAATTTAATATTAACATTAATTATAAAAATTATGAAAATTCAAGTTAATTTAGAATTATTCTTCTCATAGCTATATGAAATTGGTTTAATGTTATGGGCATGTTTAAAAACATTTTATAACTTCATATTTCTTATTAGTTATGTTTCCCATAGTTGGTATCTTCAAATATTGAATTGGTTGATTCAATATGGAATAAAGAAAGTTATGTGTTAAATAAAAAATATTGGGTATGAGAGTGCACATTGTTTTTAAATGATGGATTCCTTATGTTTGGGGTCTATGAGATTCTATATTCAAGTAAAGGATGAATTCCTTTCTTTATAGACATGATCTCCATGTTGTATATATCGCTTCTTTGGATCCTCCTAAAGCTATTAGTATATGACCCTTACTATATGTTGTGATATGAGTTGGAAAAAACTGATCTTGGGATGGAAGATGAGATATGGGTGAGGAGAATCAAGGTTGTGGTAGAAATGGATTCATGTGATAGTGAGATTCATGGTGATTTGTATAAGGGTGTAGGGGAATGCACTGAAGAAAATGGAATAGGTTGATGACCAGGTTACACATTGTTGTGATTAAGTTGGATTCATGTCGTTAATACATCTATTTAATAGCCAATTCATGGGTTTCTTTTTTTATCTTTAGTTTGGTCCCCATCGCTCTAGGTATCTAGATGTGTTTGGTTTCATCATTCTTGGAGGTATATTAGGATATTTTTCAATAATACCACAAATTATGTAATGATGTTATTATTATTTAATAAATGACTTAACCCATAGTTTTGGTGTTGTCAGAATATGAATGAATTGATCTTAAGAAATACTGTACTTGGTAGTGATTATATTTAGATGGAACATACTATGACTGATGATTAAAGTAATTTAATATAAATAATGTTAATTAATGTTTAATGAATTAGTTAACAACATTTTAGATGTTAAATTGTAATATTTATTCTAATTTATATCCTCAACTTCTTGTGTTCTTATAGGATTTCTAGTCCCTAGAAGTGGTAGCTGGGTGTTTTAGTGAGAATAGCTATAGTTGATACTATTAATATTTTATTTCAATAGTGTTTTTCAAGATATATTATATCATATACATTATGATATTTCATACTCTCTCTCACCCATGTCTGTTAGGGTGAATAACACATAGTGGACTCTAGGAGGTGTTTTCACCAACACCAATGTGGGACGATGGATGGATGACTACCCAATCTGGACCCACTTGCTTCTCTTGGTTTTATTAGGTGCTAATGTGAAAAATTTATAGTTTCCACATATATTTCTAATGATAATTTTAATGGATTATTATTTTCTTAAACTCATATATCTCTAGATATAACATCAAAATAATTATTATAGGTATGATGTGTATGGGATGTTATAGCTTGAGGCACCTTACTCGGTGTATGGGATGTGATTGTTTGAGGTATAATACCTAATGGATGATACATGAAACACAATATGTAATGTATACCAAAAAATAATTCGTTACTATATATAGAAAACTAGAAAAGATAATGAGATGATGTGATAAATGAGATTCATGTTGTGTTACATAGCTCATGTTTTTTTTGGGGTGGATTATTTTGGAGAGAGATAGATCATGATGTGAGACATTGGGGAAGAGTAAAAAAATTGTGGGGAAGAAATAATTGGGAACTTTTTTTGAGTTATTTTTATAAAAAATGATCAATTTTATGAGATACGTTGTGGAAGTTATCAACAGTGAGGTCGGGAGCGTGGTATTCCTGTTTGGGTGATGAGTTAGTTTCACTATTGTTCATGGTGACTTAGAATAGTTTCTTTACCTTTTTCACCAGAAACTTTGGGGTGTATCCTATTGAGTATATTGTTAAGATCATCCCCATATATAAACTATTTTCATGGAAGCAATACCAGGTTAGAGATCTGTCTAGACATTACTAGCTCATGGTTTTGAATCAGATGTTTGGGATTTGTGGTCATTATCATGTTTACGTTTTGGTGCCTATAGTTTCCATTAAAGTTGTTTCTATTCTATATGAAATTACATGTATATACTTGGGTTATATATTATATACATGTCAGAAAAGGATTTGATTGGTGTATCTATATTATCTATCTATTATGAATGTTTTCTCTTAGAGGGTAATCCACCCATTTATATGTATAATATACCCCCGGTGCTAGTCACTAACCTCATTCCTACTAGTGACCGGACCCGAGTAGTCATCATCTCCATTCTCTCAATAGCAGCCTAGTAGTGGTACTCTTGGGGGGGGGGTTCATTATAGTAATACATTATAACCAATTTTGTTTAGAAGGTATACATATCATCTTTATTTAGGTAAATTCATGCCATATTTGAGTAGACGTTTAACTATTGATCACTCATAATAAAATACGAATCAGGTCCATAATTTTATTAATAAACATATAAGTAAAACCTTATTAATAAATTTAAACAAGATGAATCTTAACTCGTTTAAAAAATATGGGAAAATAAGATTTTAAATTAAATATACATAAAACCTAATTTTTTTAAAAGTTATTTTAAAGATAAAATTTATGTGTAAGATAAATTTTTTGATGGTCACTAATTTTCACGATTGTAATAAATTTATTATAATAAATTAAAAGGTGTTTGGATTTAAAATAAATACAAAACATAATTCCCAGATAGAAATTTTAAATTAATAGAATAAAACGAAAACTATTTTAAAATTCCAATAAAATATTTCTTATGTAATAAAATATTAAATATAGAATTTATAAGTTCAAAATAATATTATATATTATATAATTATACACATTATATATATATAATCAATTAAAGGGGTTTATAAGCTTTTTGGCACTGAAAATTTATTCATAATGTCATAAAATTAATTGTTATGGAAACAACTATATTATTTAACTCTTCACCAAAAAAATATTATTTTAGAAAAATTTAAAACAATTAATATTAATCTAATAAGACACTAATAAATACATGAATTATGTTAATTATATGAAAATAATATCATAAAATCGATATATTTAACTAAGAAATAAAATCATGAAGTATCATGAAATATTTTCTTTACAGGGAATCATTTTTTGGTATATAAATTATTCTTATAAAATTAATTCTAATAAAAAATATATCAATCTTTAGAAAATATCTATTTTTTAAAAAACAATTTGAGCATAAAAGGATATTTAGTTGTAGCTTAGTCTTAGTAATTGATTTCTATGTTTTTGGATAATTTAATTATGTTTTGTTCTTAAATATATATATATGTATCATAATTTTATTACCATTTTGTATACCTTCTAAATTTATAGCTACCTTATGATTTTTTATTTTGTTTATGTTTATGGTTTTTCATGTGGAGTAACCAAAGAACATAGTTTTTATTTAAGGAGAAAAACACTAGTTGTTACAAAGTGCCATCATGATAGAGAAATAATTCTCTAAGTCATATATTTTCTAAGGGAATCAAGAGAAGTAATTAATGACTGGGAACCAAGTAAAAAATAAATGAGTCAATGTACTATAATGAATGGGTAAAAATTTAACCATTTGATAATTATGTGAAGCAATATCCAGCTAAAATCTTAAATTGAATAAGAGTTTGTTACAAGTGTAGAGATAAGGGGAATATGACTCATGGATGAATTGAAATGAATAAAAACACTAATATGTAGTGTTAAAAAAACAAGATGATCTGACAACATTCAAACCAATTCCCAAATTTTAAATAGAATTTACCTCAAAAGAGGAAATAGAAAATACAATAAAATTAATTACTACAGCTGGTCGTGATGTCACATAAATAGTGATAACATGTAATTTTATTATAGAATCAAGTTTTATTTGATTCCATATCTACACCCTATTTTACATTTTTTTCATGAGTATTTAATCATCCCATTAAATGGTAATGAAGGATTATTAAATTAATATTTAAATAGGAATATAGATATAATGATATTGTTTTGGTTAGTCTATATTAAGATGAATAAATTATTTTCCCTGGTTACTTATATGGTTCTTGTGTCAATGATAAAGTTGGAAATAATCATGATATTTTTTGTTTTATTAATTTTTTAGAATAATAGGATTATTAGTTATGTTATAGAACAATTTATGTTGAATTAATTGTATTTTTCATAATAAGGGATTTGAAGATAAAACTTTCTTTTGATATTTTTTACTCATGCTCACCATCATTAATTTATTATGTGATAAATAAAATACTACTAACATATCTTCCTTTTATGGATATTATGATCCATTAAAAGATTATTTTTTTCTTTAATCATTAAAATTCATCATGGGTATTTATCATTTATAATATGAGATGAAAAAAATATGGAAAACTAATCTGAATACAATTAATTGATTAAATAACTTAAAGTAGGGTCTCTCATATTCTCTATCATTATGGAAAATAATTCTCAAAACTCCAAAAATAATATTGTTAACATATAAAGTCTTATGTGATGAAATATCTCTCGCCAATAAGGGTATTCCCCTAGAAACTCTTTTCCATGTTTGGGTCTTATAATGGTAAAAACATGGTTTTTTAAATGTTTAATTTTATTTAGTAACATGGGATTTACTTATAAAGATAAGATATATATCTTAGATTATTCCCATTTCAAGATATATTAATTATAATAATAAGAAAATAAAATTATGACACAATTCATTTTGAGAGGTAGAATATTACAACTAAGATTTTAGTACATGCTTTCTTTTATGTAAAAACAAATATGGAAATAGTTTGATATAAAAAATTCAAAAATAAAGTGAATAAAACATTTTTTAGAATGAAAGTTTAAACTCCACACATTATGAATATACATTTTAAAAATAATAATTAACACTAGTTTGTAATTGATATGATATGTGTTTAAGAGGGTCCTTTTTCTACATTTTTTTCATTAACATATTTTAAAATAGGTTTTAAAAAATTATATATATTGAATCATATAAAATAGAATAATATTTTGATTAATCCTATTAAATATTATGTAATAAGGTAAATTTAATTTTGGTCACAATGAATTACACCCATGGTAATTTTTTTCCACCATGGCCATGTTTAGAAGGGTTAAAAGAGATACAGATTAAATATAACAAAAAAACTATCTTATTTCTAATTGTTTGGTTGCATATTGAACGTGATATTATTATAATAAAAACTATGATAATTTGAAACCACTTTAGTTGATCAAAAAAATATACAATATAATAATTTTTGATATATTTATAAGTTTTCCTCCCACCATTAAAATAAAAGGGAACTTTATATCCTTTTATATCCATACTTCATGAGACAATTTTCTAGAACAATAACTTCAAAAATACCTTTCCTTATTTATATTTCTATAATTCGAGGTAATTTTGTCCCCAAAATAACACATCAAGAATGCTTATGGTGAAATATAAAAGATATTTCCAGAGGAAGAGGTATATGTTCTTAAAGAGTTTTTTAATTTCTTTTCCTCTTAAAGGTACTCCATATTGTAATAAACATCTTAACATAATTAAATAATTATATTTTCTTTACTAGTATTTTTTATGTTAATTTTGAAATTATTTTATGATTACTTTCGATCATATAGAAAATTAAAACATCACTTGTGTGTACATACGAACTACTATCTCCACATACTGGTGTAATTCAATTTTTCAGCACTACCTCACATGAATAATTATAAATATAGAATTACTAAATATGTTTGATATTAATTAACTAGATAAGATTATAGAAATATAAGTTATCACCTACTTTCTTACCCTACCATCTATTGTAAAATGATAATTTCTCTCATGCGTACATGTGGACTATCACCTCCATAAGAGGCATGATTAATTTTTCTATTACCATGATGCATGGTTGATTCAAAAAAATTACACAATGAATAAAAAATATGTTCATGAAATTATTAAATTTATTAATATTATGGAATCATTTAACAAAAACATAACCCATGGTAAATATACTGATGTAATTTTGGAGAAATCGAATGAACAAAATTAATTGATTAATGTAAGAAAGAACAATTAAAAAAATAGAAGTAAAATTATTATAAAAGAGTCATGAAAATGAAATAAAGATTAAAATTTTCGTTAATATTGTATATATTAAATTTAAATTGATTATTCCAGAGTATATAATGCATACAAGCAGGTTTTATTCCAATGTAAGAGTTTTTATCTAAATTCCACTCCAATAAGACATATTTAATACTATACATATAATTTATTTTATATATAGAATATAAAACCACTTTGATGTTTTCTATCCAAAATTCATCTTTATTCATAGTATTTAATGTTTTAATTTAAAATTTATATTTTAACAGGTTTTGATTCAAATGTTTATAAATCCATAATGGTTTATTTTACAATCTCACTCTTATTTAGGATCACCCATATTTAATTTTTTTTGTAAAAATTATATTTAATTTCTCCAATAAAACCCAATATATTTATTTCCCCTATTTATTTATAGGGTATCTACGTAATATTTAAAAAATTACATTTTTAAATAAAAAATAGTGATATAATGTTTTTAAAAAAATTTAACTTCATTTCTATTTTTTCAATCAAATATTTTTTTTGTTTCATATCCATACTCACTTAACTCTATTATGGATTTTTATATAATTTTAAATTATTTGAAAAGGTATTTTTAAACTAACTTTATAATTATTTAAAAAGGTTTTAAACAACCCTTTTTAATGATTTCTAAACAAGTTTATTTTGAATTTTTACAATAGTTTGAAAAGAATTTTCTTTTCAATATATATG
This sequence comes from Viscum album, assembly GCA_963277665.1. NCBI lineage: Eukaryota > Viridiplantae > Streptophyta > Magnoliopsida > Santalales > Viscaceae > Viscum > Viscum album. The sequence goes on along the minus strand of OY728153.1, from coordinate 388,250,253 downwards.
GCATAAATATTTTTCCCCACCACCATGACCAATATTCACTATTTATATTTTTATATAAGTTTCTATGTTTTTTCAATGAAAATTATTTTCAATTATTTAAATAATTATTTATATTATAATAAAAGACATTTTTTATAAACGGATAAAAGGAATGATAGATATGTTTTATATCTACATTTTTAAGACAATGTCACAAAAGATTTAATGAAAGTTATTTTGAATTCTTCATTTCCATTTTTATATCTGATTATCAAAATAAATTCCTTTTCATCAAAACCTTATTTATGATAAATTGATTTTCTTCCATCATTTTTTTCTTGATGATGGGTTATAAATTTTTTATGATCATTAAATTTCTTGTTATCATGTCCTATATCACACTCCATTATTAATTAGACATTGTTTTTTACCATATGTACATTCTCTCAGTGTCATGTATATATTTAAAATTTCAATGTTTTCTTAACTATATATTAATTCTATATATTGTTTTAGTTTAATGTGCATTATTATGAAATTAATTTCATTTACTTGGGAAAATTGATGTTTTTTATTCTTGATTTAATAGAGATAGTAATTTATTATTTGGTATATTGATTTTGAAAAATATTATTGATTCAATATATGAGGAATAAAATTGAAATAAGAAATAGATGGGTTAGGCATGGAATAAATATCCTCTCAATGCATCAACATTTCCAATGAGACAAAAAAATTTCCAAGTTAGTTGTGTATTTTTTTTATATCTACCCATTCATTAAAATATATTAGAATAAGGAATTGATGATAAGGTTTAATATATTTTAGCACAACACCTGACGGTAAGAATAGGACACCCAATGTTATGAATTTCCTACATTAGGATCTCAGGTATTATTTTCCATGTGATTTTTGTATTGATATTTTCTATATATAAATATCAAAGGTCAAGGTAATGATTAAATGAATATTTATTGATTATCCTCTTTTATATATTTTTAATTTCTTATTTAATCATTAGAGTTTTTTTTATTTTAATTTATATGAAATTGAGATCAACCTCTTATATGTTTTTAATTTCCTAGCATACGGAGAAGGGATCATTGAATAAATGTAATATGAATTGATTATCAACTTTTACAATGTAATATAGAAATATGATATGTATATAGTCTCAAATGATAGATAATTTGATAAATCCTTCATTTTGAAATACCATTTATTTTCTTTCAATTTGATAATGAAATCATAAACTATGGGTTACTAGAGTCTCAGTTGTTACAGATTCTTGATGAAATAGTTTCATATGGATTGATATTTTCTCCATTGTTTTGTATGGCTATAAATTCCTCCAAATTTGTAGAAATTGTTTCCACTTAGTGTGCTAGCTTAAAGGTTTCTTATACATGATAGCCTCATAATTAAGTATAACGACCCATACTTTACATACATTGTTAATACTTCAAAATTGAATCACACTTATTACAACATATGACAAAACCACAAAGGACCGTATAGGTATAGTGTCTTTAGAAACTGGGAAACATAACCAACTGGTTCATCAATCTTCTACAGTGTCTCCCATTTATTTCATCATATCTAGGGTCCCTTTAGCATATTCTACTTAATATCCATCTTCCTGACCTGGGGAAAAGAAAACATAAAAGGGTGAGCTCAAATGCTCAGCAAGTGCAAATAAAGGAAATAAAAATCATATCATATCTTTTTGAAAATCATAACCTACAAAAGAGATCATAATATCTTAACATGGAACAAATCATAGAAGTGAAAATGAGATCCCCATAATCATAACATAAAACATGAAACTTTGTGGCATGCACACATAATCATGGAAAATCATTTCTTGTTAGTCATGACTCATTTCCAAGACTATCTTAGTGGACAAAGTCCCTTTCTGAACCGAGTCACCCTCGTTCCAGTCCTGTTTCACTGAACTGGTATAACCTACCGTTCCAGCCATGTCTATCTCATGAGATATAAAATCTTTACCCAATGCATTAGAGGGAGATATAGGTCCCACCCATCTTATAATGAATCCTTTCTTATGTGTGCCACATAATCATAAACCATACATCATAGCGTAACCCATGTAATAAAAATGGAATTCTTAAACAACATGACATCATAAAACAATTCATATAAGATAAAGGAATTCATAAAAACATTTCCATCACAACATAATCAAATCCATGTAATAATAGTGATAAAAGAAGATCCTTTTTATTATCTTAGATGGAAAATAATTTTGATAAAATACTTGAACTCCATTCTTGAGGAAAATATCCGTTCTACTTCAAATTTTTTTTTCCTTTCATAACATGTCATACGACTTTAAAATAAAAGAAGTTGATTAAAAATAAACTTGAAAACTTGTAAAGGATGTATCTTGGAAATAAGGTTTTAAAAATCCATTCATGCCGTATAAGTTAAAAAAAACATTCTTCGTACTTTTGTCAGAAAAGTCAAAAAGTACCTCGTACGAAAAACGACAAAAGATTCCTTTCATACATATTACTGAAAACTCACCGAAGGGTAAAAATGGATTTAAACAATTTTAGGTGGATGGAAATAAAATTACATATTGATGAAACATGGATGTGGATGGTAAAATACACCCCAGTAAATACTTACGAATAAACAATCTCGGATAAAAATGAGATTGTGATATTTCCCTTACCTTAGGTCCGATTTTCTTTGTACATGTCCAAAGCTCCTGTATAATGGTTTAAATAACGTTATTGACTTATTCCAGAATCATACATATTGATATGATATCATATATGGTCATATTCTTAGCTTCTTGTTAGTAATATTTCATTGTTACTTGTTACTCGGGTCTTTATTGCCTTTTGTTCTTATGCGTGTTTTGCCAAATAAATTCTTATTCTTCTTTTAAGGTTATAGATACCTTATATCTAGAATTGTATTAGTGTAACATATATCATATTTATTCATTCAATTCAATTATATGATTACTATGTAATGATGATCATGTAGAACGAGTCGCATCACATTGTGGAGACGGTATTCCGTACGTACGCACGAGTGATGATATCGTTCCTATGATCGTGGAATTGTATTGGAGTATATATATATTATTTCAGTATCAATATTACTTTATAAGAATCATAAATAGTTACTCATTACACCATTATACCCATCCTTGTAAAGTGATGGTGGAAAATAGATTACACCACGGCGTGGAGACGGTATTCCGTACGTACGCACGCGCGGTGATTTCATTTTTCCGTAGGATGGATAGAAGGTGAATTAGGGTTGTTTCATATTTATAATAACATATCAGTATGTAAGTAATACTGATGTTATTACTTTATCATGAAACAACTAAAGAAGAAGAAGTTGAAGAAGAAAGAAATTGAAAAGATCGGTAATGGATATTACCTCTTCTTTGGAACGCTTCTTTGAATCCTCCACTTAGGGAAGTAAGATTGGTCTTTGAAGAAGACCAGGACCTCTAGGATTATTCTAGGGAAGTGGAGAGGAGAAAATGGCAGGGTTTGGCCGAGCTTGAGTGCTCAAATTGGTGTGAGGAGGAGGGGGAGGAGGTTCCCTTTTATAAGGGAGGAGAGGGGCACCTTAGGAATATCTCAAAATATTATTTTATATTAAAGTCAAAATCGGTTTATAATGGTTCCAAAGGGTATTATTTCGAAGCTAAAGTGGGGATGGGTCGAAATCCTATCATCCAATAAGATTTAGACAAGTTTAGGGTATTATTTTAACCTTATCAATTAGATTTAACTCTAAGTTAAATAATTTAACTTTTACCGTGTCTTTTTGTTTTCTTTCACTATATGGTTAATACAGTTACTATAACATGCCAAAAGAACCCCAAATTGTATATTATTAATACATATGTCCTTATCTATGTCATTTGGCAGAACCTTAGATTTTTAGGAATAAAATAACAATTAATAATATAATATTTTATTTAAAAACTATTTTGTGTCAATTTTGACACTATTTGATATATGATTTTTGTGAAAGTCATAACAGAATTATATGTTCAAAAAAAGTTGATTAAATCAACACTAATATATCATAGTAACCAAGAAAATTAGTGGAATTCATAAAAAGTCTCAAATTACATTTATTTTGGTGTTTATAACATCAATTATGTCAATATTTCATAAATAAGATAATTACTGCATCATCGTTGTGTCATAATTAAATTAAATTATTTAATGTCTAAAAATTATAAATAAAATACCATTATGTAGGAAATATGTTTAGCTTTCTAATGAATATTTATTGTCGAATTTATCTTATGTATAACCCCATATTAAAAATGATTTACTTATTAAACATTGATTTTAACTATTTTAACCCTTCTTTAAATAAATTAATAATAAATGTCCTAATCTAACCCAAGTGGGCCTAAATGGTCATATTTTATTCCTAAGTTTGTTTTTGGTCGAATTACACTTGTCAAATAGAATTAGGACATGTGTTAGGGTAATATTAATATCATATTTACCCTTAGTTACCCTATTTACTATTAACCGCGGTAAAAAAAAGTAAAAAGTTACTATTCACCAAAAAATTATTTTTATCTCATTGAACCACATTTTACTTACTGATGTCAACCGTGTCTGTCGGATTTTTGAAATTCTATTCACAGAAGCGGTAAAATTAAGTTTTATGCAAAATTCAGGTTTTAACCTACCACTTAGTGGTTTCACTATTCATCAAAAATTGAAAGTTTTCAGAAAAATACCAAAATTTCACCCTAGGCTAATTTCGGTATTCCGAATCCAAAAATGAAGTCCATTTTGAAAAATAAAATATATAAAATTTCAAAAAGTGGTTATTACTATTCATAACGGATAATTTTAATAATATTTTAATAGCATATCGTTGTTTAGTGAAACTCGGTATTGCGTACGACGCAAGCTATCGAGGAAGGTCGCAATTGCGTGTAAAGTAATCCAAGCTAGTATATAGTGAAATATTCCATTGATGATATATAAAAACAAAATATTACTCATAAAAATCTCGGGTGCTACATTCTACCCCCCTTAAAAAGAATTTCGCCCTCGAAATTTGTCACTTTGTAACAAACAGATGAGGATACTTCTCCCTCATCATGTCCTCAAGCTCTCATGTAGCTTCTTCTAATTGGTGGTTCCTCCATTAAACTTTCACCAATCGAGTGGTCTTGTTTCGTAAGACTTTTTCGCTATGATCCAGAATCTCTATCGGCTGTTCTTCATAAGAAAGATCTTGCTCCAGCGGTACAACTTCTGAGCTGAGTACATGTGAAGGATCATGTATGTACTTTCTCAGGAGAGATACATGGAACACATCGTGAACTTGAGAGAGATTCAGTGGAAGCGCCAACCGGTAAGCTACCTTCCCAACACGATCCAGTATTTCGAAAGGACCGATATATCTAGGGCTCAACTTCCCCTTCTTTCCAAATCTCATAACCCTCTTCCAGGGAGATATTCGTAAGAACACTTTATCACCCACTTCAAACTCTAGGTCTTTTCTTCGGTTGTAGGCATAACTTTTCTGTCGACTCTGAGCTGCTCTTATGTGTTGTTGAATAGATCTGACCTTTTCTGCCATTTCATCAACGAGATCAGGTCCTAATAGCTTTCTTTCCCCAACTTCATCCCAGCAAGTTGGAGTCCTGCATTTCTTTCCATAGAGAGCTTCATAAGGATCCATCTGAATACTGGAGTGAAAGCTATTATTATAAGAAAATTCTACCAAAGGTAGGTGTTGATCCCAACCTCCTTTGAAATCCATAGAGCAAGCTCTCAACATATCTTCTAGGGTCTGAATTGTTCTTTCAGACTGACCGTCTGTCTGGGGATGATAAGCAGTGCTGAAACTCAACTCTGTATCCAGAGTATGCTGAAGACTTCGCTAGAACATCGAGGTAAATCTCGGATCTCGATCAGATATAATAGAAAGTGGTACTCCATGCAATCTTACCACTTCCTTTACATATATTCTGGCAAGCTGATCTAGAGAGAAATCCTCTCTAATAGCAATGAAGTGTGCAGACTTTGTAAGACGATCAACTATGACCCATATAGCATTATTGCCTTTGGATGTTTTAGGAAGTCCTGTGACAAAGTCCATAGTGATGTTTTCCCATTTCCATTCGGGTATGGGTAATGGTTGTAACATCCCCTTAGACTTTTGTCTCTCAGCTTTAACTTGTTGACAAACCAAGCATCGAGAGACATATTCAGCAACATCTCTTTTCATGCCATCCCACCAGAAGTACTCTTTCAGGTCCCTATACATCTTCGTGCTTCCAGGATGAATAGAGAATGATGAACTATGAGCCTCATCTATCAGCTCCTTCTTTAATTCGGGGATGGGAGGAACACAAACCCGATTCCTGAACTTTATTATCCCATCACAATCAAGGTTGAATTCAGGAACATTTCTCACATTCTTTTGTAACTCTACATCTTCTTTCTGTGCCTCTTTAATCTTCACATGTATAGATGGTTGAACATTCATTTGAGAAAGATAAGATTTTTCCCTTTCCATTATAATTCCAAGATCCATCCTTTGTAAATCCATAAATATTGGATCTTTTGTGATCCTCATCTTGGATAAACTATCATGGTCTTGTCGACTTAATGCATCTGCCACCTTGTTTGCTTTCCCAGGGTGGTAATGGATTGAGCAGTCATAATCCTTAATCAGCTCCAACCATCTTCTTTGGCGCATATTCCGCTCCTTTTGTGTGAAAATATACTTTAAACTTTTATGATCAGTATAAATATCACACCTTTCACCATAAAGGTAATGCCTCCAAATCTTTAATGCAAAGATTACCACAACCAACTCCAAATCATGTGTTGGGTAATTTTGCTCATGGATTTTCAACTGTCGTGAGGCATAAGCTATCACCATATCATTTTTCATAAGAACACACCCCAATACCTTCTTGGTTGCATCACTGTATATCACAAACCTTTCTCCACTACAAGGTAGTGTGAGCACAGGTGCACTGGATAACCTTCTTTTCAACTCCTTGAAATTCTCTTCACATTCTTCCGTCCAGACAAACTTAACTCCTTTCCGAGTCAACTTGGTGAGTGGATTAGAAAATCGTGAAAAATCCTTTACAAAACGTCGATAATATCCAGCCAAACCAAGAAAACTTCGGATCTCAGTTACTTTTGTTGGTCTTGACCATCTTTCGATAACCTCTGTTTTTGCTGGATCCACAGATATCCCCTCTTTTGAGATTATGTGACCCAAAAATGGAACTTTTTGAAGCCAAAATTCACACTTGGTAAATTTGGCATAAAGCTTCTCCTTTCTCAGGGTCTTCAATATAATTCTCAAGTGATCTTCATGCTCTTCCTTTCTCTTTGAATAGACAAGAATATCGTCTATAAAGACTACCACAAATTGATCAAGATAGTCTCTAAAGACTCTATTAATTAGATCCATGAAGATAGCAGGGGCATTAGTAAGACCAAATGGCATCACTATAAATTCATAGTGTCCATACCTTGTACGGAAAGCCGTCTTTGGTATATCCTCCCTTTTGACCCTTAATTTATGATACCCTGAACGAAGATCAATCTTGGAAAAGTATTGAGCTCCGCGTAGTTGGTCAAATAAGTCATCAATACGTGGGAGAGGATATTTTTTCTTGATAGTGATCTTGTTAAGTTCTCGATAATCAATGTAGAGTCTCATTGATCCATCTTTCTTCTTAACAAAAAGAACAGGTGCTCCCCAAGGTGATGCACTAGGGCGTATGAATCCCTTATCAAGATTCTCTTGTAGTTGCTTCTTCAATTCCTGCAACTCATTTGGGGCCATTCTATAAGGTGTCTTTGAAATAGGCAAAGCACCCGGTACGAGTTCTATTGAAAACTCAACTTCAAAATTTGGTGGAAGACCTGGTAATTCCTCTGGAAAGACATCATCAAACTCCCATACGATGGGCATATTCTTAATCGTGAGTTTCTCACCAACCATTTGAGATAAATAACCTTCATTTAGTGGAATCAAGACCCATAAGATGGAAGGAATTTCCACTAGAAGGTTATGTTCATCCTTGTATTGATAAACGATCATAGATTGATCTGGAATATGAAATGTGACTTCCCTTATTTGGAAATTGATATGAGCTACATGTAGAGAAAGCCAATCCATGCCAAGAATCACATCAAATTCCACTAAAGGAAGGATCACAAGATTTACAGGAAGCACTTTCCCAAAAACTTAGATCGGAGAAGAATTATAAACTTTTGATGCGACTGTTGTGCCATTAGGTGTTGTCACAGCTAACTCAACATCTAATTGTTGAGGTAATACGGTGATACCCTTAGAAATTTTTCATAAATAAAAGAGTGGGTGGATCCAGAATCAAATAAAACATTTTCTACTTTAGAGTGGATGGTAAGTGTACCTTTCACTACTTCGTTATCGTATTCCACATCGCTGATAGAAATTGAATGTGAATTTCCTTTGTCTTTAGCCTTAAGATTTTGTTGACGTCGACCATCATCATCAACCCTTGGATTTGGGCATTGATTGGCATAATGCCCCATCTCCTTGCACTTGAAACATTGAAGTGTAATAGGTTCATTCTGTGTATCCCTTCCTTTGTTTGCATCATTAGACATCTTCTTCCCATTATCGCGGCATTCAAATGCCCGATAACCTTCCTTTCCATATTTGAAACATTTACTTGTCCCTTTAAGACAACTCCCTCCATGTTTCTTTCCACACTTTGAGCATAAGGGAAAGCTCATCTTCTTTTCAGTGTGCTCTTTATATTTTCCTTTGAATTCCATCTTCCTCTTCTTATCAAACCCATGTGACTGATGGGTTACTCCAATATCCATCTCGACTTTGAGAGCACATCGAACGATTTCCTCATAGCTATTGAAGTCCCTTATGGCTAACGCCCTTCGAAGACTTGGTTTTAAGACACTAAAGAATCGATCGATCTTACTCTCAGGTTGGATAATAATACCAGAAGCGTACCTTGCAATTCTTGTAAAATTTGCTTCATAGGTACCAACAGATTCATCATCCCTCTACTTCAGTTCAAGAAAATCTTTCTCCATCTTTGTTCGGAGAATACGAGGGAAGTACTTATTGAAAAATAAGTTCTTGAACTCGTCCCATTCCATAGACTCAATTTCATCCCTTTGCCTCGTATTCTTAATAAGATTCCACCATTGATCAACATCTCCTTCCAAACGATACAATGCTAGGATGACTTTATCATGTTCAGAACATTGAAGAACTGAAAATATCTTTTCAGTAGTACTAATCCATTGTTCAGCAACTAATGGATCAGTAGACCCACTGAAAGAAGGAGGACGCTGCCTCATGAAGGATTCAACAGAATGTTGCTCCTTCCTTTGATCGTTTGGAAGTCATGCATGATTCATAGCTTGAGAAAGTTGTGTGAGCATGGCTACAAGATTTTTCATTCCAGCTCCCATATCGTTTGGTTGCTCAGGGGGACAATCATTGCATTGCCCATCGCATTCCGCATTAACACGGTTCCTTCGGGTTCCATCCATTGACTAAAACCAAGAAGAATAGTGTGAGCAACACTAATTATAATAGGAAAACCACATAATTCAAGAATAAAATTTTCATGCTTAAGGTCTTATCCTTGGGTATTCATGGCCATTTCTAAAACACTAAGATTGTGATCTATGCTTAGACTTATCCTTAGGGTTCTTACTAAGGCTTTCACATCCTAGTTTCCAAAGGTTGACTATACCTTTCCTCTGATACCAACTATAACGACCCATACTTTACATACATTGTTAATACTTCAAAATTGAAGCACACTTATTACAACATATGACAAAACCACAAAGGACCGTATAGGTATAGTGTCTTTAGAAACTGGGAAACATAAACAGCTGGTTCATAAATCTTCTACAGTGTCTCCCATTTATTTCATCATATCTAGGGTCCCTTTAGCATATTCTACTTAATATCCATCTTCCTGGCCTGGGGAAAAGAAAACATAAAAGGGTGAGCTCAAATGCTCAGCAAGGGAAAATAAAGGAAATAAAAATCATATCATATCTTTTTGAAAATCATAACCTGCAAAAGAGATCATAATATCTTAACATGGAAAAAATCATAGAAGTGAAAATGAGATCCCCATAATCATAACATAAAACTTGAAACTTTGTGGCATGCACACATAATCATGGAAAATCATTTCTTGTTAGTCATGACTCATTGCCAAGACTATCTTAGTGGACAAAGTCCCTTTCTGAACCGAGTCACCCTCGTTCCAGTCCTGTTTCACTGAACCGGTATAACCTACCGTTCCAGCCATGTCTATCTCATGAGATATAAAATCTTTGCCCAATGCATTGGAGGGAGATATAGGTCCCACCCATCTTATAATGAATCCTTTCTTATGTGTGCCACATAATCATAAACCATACATCATAGCGTAACCCATGTAATAAAAATGGAATTCTTAAACAACATGACATCATAAAACAATTCATATAAGATAAAGGAATTCATAAAAATATTTCCATCACAACATAATCAAATCCATGTAATAATAGGGATAAAAACAGAACCCTTTTATTATCTTAGATGGAAAATAATTTTGATAAAATACTTGAACTCCATTCTTGAGGAAAATATCCTTTCTACTTCAAAAACATTTTTCCTTTCATAACATGTTATACGACTTTAAAATAGAAGAAGTTGATTAAAAATAAACTTGAAAACTTTTAAAGGATGTCTCTTGGAAATAAGGTTTTAAAAATCCATTCATGCCGTATAAGTTAAAAAAAACATTCTTCGTACTTTTGTCAGAAAAGTCAAAAAGTACCTCGTACGAAAAACGACAAAAGATTCCTTTCATACATATTACTAAAAACTCACCGAAGGGTAAAAAGGGATTTAAAGCATTGTAGGTGGATGGAAATAATATTACATATTGATGAAACATGGATGTGGATGGTAAAATACACCCCAGTAAATACTTACGAATAAACAATCTCGGATAAAAATGAGATTGTGATATTTCCCTTACCTTAGGTCCGATTTGCTTTGTACGTGTCCGATGCTCCTGTATAATGGTTTAAATAATGTTATTGACTTATTCCAGAATCATACATATTGATATGATATCATATATGGTCATATTCTTAGCTTCTTTTTAGTAATATTTCATTGTTACTTGTTACTCGGGTCTTTATTGCCTTTTGTTCTTATGCGTGTTTTGCCGAATAAATTCTTATTCTTCTTTTAAGGTTATAGATACCTTATATCTAGAATGGTATTAGTGTAACATATATCATATTTATTCATTAATTTCATTTATATGATTACTATGTAATGATGATCATGTAGAACGAGTCACATCACATTGTGGAGACGGTATTCCGTACGTACGCACGAGTGATGATATCGTTCCTATGATCGTGGAATTGTATTGGAGTATATATATATTATTTCAGTATCAATATTACTTTATAATAATAATAAATAGTTACTCATTACACCATTATACCCATCCTTGTAAAGTGATGGTGGAAAATAGATTACACTACGGCGTGGAGACGGTATTCCGTACGTACGCACGCGCGGTGATTTCATTTTTCCGTAGGATGGATAGAAGGTGAATTAGGGTTGTTTCATATTTATAATAACATATCAGTATGTAAGTAATACCGATGTTATTACTTTATCATGAAACAACTAAAGAAGAAGAAGTTGAAGAAGAAAGAAATTGAAAAGATCGGTAATGGATATTACCTCTTCTTTGGAACGCTTCTTTGAATCCTCCACTTAGGGAACTAAGATTGGTCTTTGAAGAAGACCAGGACCTCTAGGATTATTCTAGGGAAGTGGAGAGGAAAAAATGTCATGGGTTGTCCGAGCTTGAGTGCTCAAATTGGTGTGAGGAGGAGGGGGAGGAGGTGCCCTTTTATAAGGGAGGAGAGGGGCACCTTAGGAATATCTCAAAATATTATTTTATATTAAAGTCAAAATCGGTTTATAATGGTTATAAAGGGTCTTATTTCGAAGCTAAAGTGGGGATGGGTCGAAATACTATCATCCAATAGGATTTATACATGTTTAGGGTATTATTTTAACCTTATCAATTAGATTTAACTCTAAGTTAAATAATTTAACTTTTACCGTGTCTTTTTGTTTTCTTTTACTATATGGTTAATACACATACTATAACATGCCAAACGAACCCCAAATTGTATATTATTAATACATATATCCTTATCTAAGTCATTTGGCCGAACCATAGATTTTTAGGAATAAAATAACAATTAATAATATAATATTTGATTTAAAAACTATTTTGTGTCAATTTTGACACTATTTGATATATGATTTTTTTGAAAGTCATAACAGAATTATATGTTCAAACCAAGTTGATTACATCAACACTAATATTTCATAGTAACCTAGAAAATTAGTGTAATTCATAAAAAGTCTCAAATTACATTTATTTTGGTGTTTATAACATCAATTATGTCAATATTTCATAAATAAGATAATTACTGCATCATCGTTGTGTCATACTTAAATTAAATTATTTAATGTCTAAAAATTATAAATAAAATACCATTATGTAGGAAATCGTTTTAGCTCTCTAATTAATATTTATTGTCGAATTTATCTTATGTATAACCCCATATTAAATATGATTTACTTATTAAACTTTGATTTTAACTATTTTAACCCTTCTTTAAATAAATTAATAATAAATGTCCTAATCTAACCCAAGTGGGCCTAAATGGTCATATTTTATTCCTAAGTTTGTTTTTGGTCGAATTACACTTGTCTAATAGAATTAGGACATGTGCTAGGGTAATATTAATATCATATTTACCCTTAGTTACCCTATTTACTATTAACCGCGGTAAAAAAAAGTAAAAAGTTACTATTCACCAAAAAAATATTTTTATCTCATTGAACCACATTTTACTTACTGATATCAACCGTGTCTGTCGGATTTTTGAAATTCCATTCACAGAAGCGGTAAAATTGAGTTTTATGCAAAATTCAGGTTTTAACCTACCACTTAGTGGTTTCACTATTCATCAAAAATTGAAAGTTTTCAGAAAAATACCAAAATTTCACACTAGGCTAATTTCGGTATTCCGAATCCAAAAATGAAGTCCATTTTGAAAAATAAAATTTAGAAAATTTCACAAAGTGGTTATTACTATTCATAATGGCTAGTTTTAATAATATTTTAATAGCATATCGTTGTTTAGTGAAACTCGGTATTGCGTACGACGCAAGCTATCGAGGAAGGTCGCAATTGCGTGTAAAGTAAGCCAAGCTAGTATGTAGTGAAATATTCCGTTGATGATATATAAAAACAAAATATTACTCATAAAAATCTCGGGTGTTACATTAAGGATGGAATTTTTATTCCTTATATTGACATAAATTATCAGATAAATCAACTAAAATGGATTGTTCCTCTGATTGTTCCTTCCACATAGTACCTACTCCAATGGTCAAAACAAAAACCACTCAATAATTTTGTTTCCAAAGAAAATAAATGGTTTGTAGAAATATCTAAAGAGACACTTCATATTGTGTAAATTTCCTAAGTATCTCCTTGAATTTCTCTCATGCATCATCAATTGATTCTCTACTCGGATGAGTATAATTTTGAACGTCACAACTTAGATTCATAGATTTCAGTGATGGGAGATAAATTTCCATAAATATTCTTGTATGATAATTCCATGTGGTAATTGAGCAAGAGGAAAGTAAATTTATCCATTTTTATCTCAGTTCTTTAGTTGTTAGGAACACTCAGGCTGTGGTAAAAATTTAAGGGTGGGGGTGATTCCATGTTTAATATTTTTCTTATAAATATATACCATTCTCCTAATATTCACCATGTTCTACATTGAGTCACGATGGTTTATAAATAAATGAAAATTAACACATCATTTTTGTTAATGATGTTTCTCTCTATGATAGATGAAAATATCACAGGTGTGTGGTGGTCTTTATCCTATGCACACAAAACTCTCCTTTTATTATTAATTAGCAGTTACATGCAATTAAATATCCTTTATTATATTATATATGTTTTCACTAACCATCCATAAAAACGGAATTGTAAATACTAAATATTACATCATTGAATAGTATTCACCAATGAATGTTCATTTCACAATGAAAAATTAGACGTGAAATTATTCCACTCAACTCTCATACAATATTTAGTAGTCACACACACCTATTTTTTTCTATAGAAACGTTCATAATATATAATTAAGTATCATATATATTTTTAACAACCATCTATTTATTCTGTACTTATTCTTATTTATCTATCTATTATAATATGAATATATGTGAATATGGAGATTCTCCCCTGATTTTGTGAAGTACCTTCCTCTGCATAATTAACATTTAATATAAGTTAAAAATATATTCTTTTAATCCTCCAAGGGACTGTATATTTTATTCATTCAACCCATAAAAAAACTAAGGAAAATTTAGCCTTTTCATATTACCATACATGAATAGAATCATGGTGTGGGTACTTTTAATTTACATAATCAAATTCATATGGGTTCTTCACACTCAAATAAACATGATGGAATGACATTATAACATATATAGTGATGTTTTTTTTCTCATATTGAATAATAATTCTTTATAATAATTGTAATGTATAAAGAAATAGATAATAGGTTCAAAATTTACTTGTTTGAATCACAAAAAATATCTCCTTTATCAAATAATAAGATCATACATCATAAATATAATCACTTATGCATCATAATTATCTTACTAATTTTGAAATGTATTTAGACTTCACTGTATTTCTTATGAAAAACTTATAAAGAATAAATAAAATTTCATATACCAAGAAAACATTCTAATACATTTCTCAATATTTTCTATAAAAAAATATTATGTATGCCTTTGAGCATCTTATACACTCGAGTAATGTTTTTGTATTTGTATTCTAGCCATATGAACTTAAAAAATATACAAAACATCCAAAATATTACAAATGAATTTCTTCTAACTTTTTGGTCAAAATCTATATCTTGAGAATATATTACGTATCCAATGCATTAGATATATTTTAGTGTGAACTGTGAATAAAAATTACACAATGATTAGAAAATATTATGCATATTGAAAAAACCAATACAAATCAAGGTTATTTAGTGATTCTATATAATATCATAAATAAAAAATATAGAATATTAAATATCATTGTAAATTTATTCCCCTGTACTATATTCTAGTTCATGAGAAAAAATATTGTGTGTGTCATGGATTATACAATTATTTTTTCAATTCAAAATTATTTAAATCTTGTAAATTGCATTAGAACACCTTTAAATCACCTTAGGGATTATCTAATCCACTCAAAAAATATCAAACTAATTTTAATGAGTTTAAAAATATCTTAGTATTTCAATATTTCTTTAATATCATTTTTCCTGATTTCACTACATTTAAATAATCAAATATGATTAGTTCAATAACCCTTAACTACCTAATCAATTCCATCTTCACACTTAATATTCCCAAACCATATTTCAAAAGACATTATTTCTATAAGATATAAACCTCCACAATTGATAATATATATATATATATATGTATATATTTTCAATATTTTTGCTAAACATACTCTTCATGGGAAACACAATTATAAAACTTCATGTTTTCCAATATATAAAACTCTTCGATCTCTATAAATTGGTTTAATTGAAGATAATTATCTAAGAATCTATAACACTAGTATTTGATTTATTTCTAACCAAGAAATTTTTTTTTGATTCAATAAGTTTCTTTATGAATTTTTCATTCCTTTATGTTTTGAAAATCACAAGCACATTTTCTTAAGGAAGATGTTATTTCTCTAAGAAAATTTCTCTTATGGAAAATTATCTTTCTTTAGTAATAGTTTTTGACTTTACCTGTGATCTTCAATACCTTATCTAATACATTCGAAAACCAAGTCTAACCATATTTTTCTTAAAGACAATAATTAGATTTTCATCTAACTTATAACCTTACAGTTCCATAAAATATAATTTCCCCAGAATTGTAAATCTGATTTCTCCTAAAATCCGACTCTGATTTCTTTTGAAATCAGATTTTGATTTCTTCTAAAATTAGAATATGATTTTTTCGGAAATCAGACTCTGATTTCTTATGAAAATCATAATTTTCTTTATCTTGAAATCATACACTAATTTTTTCAGAAATCTGTGTCTGATATCTTCTGAAATCAAACTATGATTTCTCCTAAAATCCAAATATGATTTTTTCTGAAATAATAACCCTATTTCATCTAAAATTAGACTCATATTTCTACTGAACTCATTCTCCGATTTCCTCTGAAATCAGAATCTGATTTCTATTAAAATCATAATTCGATTTAGTCTAAAATCAAACTCTTATTTCTTTAGAAATCATACTCTGATTTCTTCTAAAATTAGATTCTAATTTCTTCTAAAGTTAAACTCCAACTTCTTTAGAAATAAAAATATGATTGTTAATATTTTTTTATAAACTCTGATTCTCATTTTATTAAAAACCCTATTAATTTTTTTTAAAATATATTTTTTAATGTAATGTTTCACCTTATCATATCTTAAATTGCGATAGTGTTTATAATTTTTGTTAATGATTCAGATAGTTAGTGTAATGAAATGATGTCGTCCAACATATTTTAACATAACTATTTTCTAAGTTTCATATGTACAGGCTCCTCTGAAATTCAAGGAAAAATATGACCATTGGAGGAGGATTTCTACTGTTGGAATCCATACCTAGAAATAATATTCCACTTGAATGAGATTAGTGAAGAATTTTTAGAGAGAGATTCTGTTTTCTACTAGGGTTTTTGTATGGAGATATTGATCTATAGAATGAAGTGATACTTCATGAGATCTCTGGTTAAATTTTCCTTGTGCAAATACTATGAACATATTTGTCAACCATGAACAACTTGTTCAACCTCGCTTGTGTGAATCCGATTATTGCTATTATAAATCGAGGGCATCTGAAGATAGGAAGACAACATTTTTGATAACCTTAGAGATTGAGGACTTGTGGGGAGATCAAGAATGATTCCAATTTTCATATAGAGGGTTATCCTATTGTGGATAAGATTGAATCTATTGAATGTATAAATCAAGGGGCCTTTATCCATGTTTATTGGATACCCTTCTCTTTGGTTTAAAATATTTCTTACTTGTCCTATTTTGTTACATTTTTTTAATTCCGCTGAATTTTGATAAAGATAGAAAGTTTAATGTTTATAAACTTTCATATACTGGTATACTATAATAAATATAATTATATACACTTTTATCTAGAATCTTTCCCCAAGTAAACTTGTCTTTAGTTTCCTTATCCGATCCATTTTATTGGATCCTAAGAATTTTTTTTCATTATTAATAACTAAAGAGGGGTTGTGAATCCATCTTATTTAACTATGTTAAAAATATTTTTTATTAAGAAGATTTTTTTTTCTTAACCTACAATACACCCCTTCTTGTAATTGAGAATATCATTTGAAATTTTATCGTACAATTGGTTTCAGAAGAGGTATCTAAAATACTTATACTAACAATTATGTTTTCCTGCTCATCGTTTATGGATTAACTTTACTTATTTAAGTTTTCCTTAATATTTTCTTTTAAACTATTTGTTTATAAACTTTTACAACTAATACATTTTGTGGAATTTTTTTTTTAATTCTTTGTATATTGACATCAATGAATATTGGATCAATAGACAATACAAATCCTAATAGACCAATAATTTTTTAAGTGAATTGCTTTGAATAATAGAGGGATAGGATGAATACTTTTATTATCAATACCGGTGTTGATAAATTTGTTATTTTAACTAGAGACTACTATATTCTAGTAAAGGAAATCATAAAATTCCCAAATCAAGAAAAGAAAGACAGTCATTTTAACTTTAAGGTTTACAATAATTTATTGTGTTTAATGACTAAAAATATCTATTGCCAGATTTCATCTTGTGAAGCTATTCATAGAATTTGGATGAAATTAAAAGTTACTCATTTTTTCACATCCATGGTTATTGAAATAAGAATATCTATTCTTATAGATGGAAACCATGGTTTTATGTTTCCTTATGGAGAACATGTATGCAAAACTAAACAAAGGTTTATGACTATTATCAATATCCTTAAATCTATGAGTGGTAAAATAACATGATGATGAGATTATTGGGGATAAAATAATAGATATTATTCCAAATGAGTGGGAATCCAAAAGAACCACAATTTTTGAGAATAAAAAAGTTTCAAAAATCACTCTGGACGAGTTATTTGGGACTCTTCTACATATTGAAACTAGAATGAAGAGAGATGCAGAGATCAATAAGAAAAAAAATGTTAATGTAAGTGTTTCTTTCACTAATACATCAAATCATATGAAATAAAAGACTCCTAAAAGAGTTACAAGATCAAAATCCAAGAAAGCTACTGCTATATCTGATTTAAGTGATAGTGATAATTCTGATAATGAACATTCAAATATTCCTCCATGAATGGAAAAGATTATGGGAAAGAAATATTTCAAATATATATACTAGAATAAAGACATAAAGGATAGAAATGATTCAGAAGTGACTTGTTATGAATTCAAGAGGGCATGTTATATCAAACCAGAAATTCCTATGCTCAAAAGGAAAGAAAGAAAGGTTAGGTATTTGGAAAGGAATAAAAAGAAGGACTATAAGTCAATGTATAAGAAAGTACTGAATGATACTGACACATGGAGTTCTAGTGTGGGTTATTCTTCTAATAAATCTTCAGATAGTGATTCTTCTAGATAGAAGAATATTAGTCTTATTGGTAGAATTACTACTAAAAATTATTGTTTCATGGCTAAGGTAAACATAGCTAAATCTTAAACCAATATTTATTTAAATGAAAATTTTATTAATGAAGAGTATTATGAATATTAGGATGCAGAATATTTTTCAGAAGAATATAATTCATTACCTTTATTTGAAGAAGTATCTAGATTTCCTATGTTTCTTGAGAATTAAAATAGTAAGATCAATAAAAAAATAATAAGAAAAATTCTGGAATCTTTATTTTTAAAAAATAAGTATTATATATTTCAAAATATATTGATATTAAAATCATTGATTTTGAAAGTTATTCAAAAAATCTAAGGATGAAAATTCTAAGAAGGATAAGTATTCTTTGTATAGTGAAAATGCTATTTCTAAGAAATATGTTTTAGCGACTAACTCAAATTACAAGACAAATGACTAAGAGGATAAAAATTTATTTATTATACTATAATCTAAAATATTTTTAAATAAAATTTTATCAAATTTTAATTCTGGTAAAGAAAACTAGGATTAAATTTATTAAAAAAAATTCATCTTAGGTATCGTTCTTCATTTTGTTATTTTGGCTCAAAAAAAGTTTTTTGTCATAAATAGTTTGTACCCAAATTTTCTTATATGGAAATGATTGTTAAAGTGGTGGGAATTAGTAGAAAAATTTTCTTTAAATAAAATCCAGTCCTTTTTTTATGAGGATTACTTTTCTAAATAAATGTGGATACCTAATATTTTATTTTCTAACAATTTTGGATCCAAAAATTTTTAGATTCCAAAAGTCTAATTATTATATTTTTAGGAAAATAAAAGAAGTTCCAACAAATATAAATGGTACATGGATAGTGGATGTTCCCATCACATGAATGTTAAAAAAACTTATTTTAAAAGATCATTGAGATGAATTGTGGGAAAGTAACATTTGAAGACAATGCTCAAGAAGAAATTATTGGTATATGAAAAATATTTCTTCTTGGAAAACCATTGAATTATAATGTTTTATATATTAAAGGTCTTAATCACAACCTTATCAGTATAATCCAATTATGTGATGAAAATTAACTAGTGATTTTTTGTAATTATAAATGCCTAGTAAAAAATTCCAAGGAATAATTTATTCTCTCTGCCCATAGGAATGAAAATTTTTATACACTTAACATAGAAGACCATAGGATCCCATATATACCATAAATTAGTTAAATAGAAGATCAATCTTGGTTATGGAATATAATACTAGTACATTATAACCTTATGAACTAATGAAAACACTAAAAAAAGACTTGTTAAGGATCTATCAGTGATAATATTTGATTCTTCAAAATTCTGTGATCCTTATCAATATAGAAAGAAAAAAAAGTTTAGATTAAACTCAACTAGAGAAGTCTTAACTACTAATTTGTTATAGCTTTAGCATATGTATCTTTGTAGTCCAAAACAAACTAGATGTATTGGAGGAAAATACTATGTATTTGTTTTTGTTGATGATTACACTAGATTTACATTGTTCTATTTTCTAGTAAAAAAATCCAAAGACTTTTATTATTTTAAATTTTATGTATCTAAAGTTAAAAATGAGAATAACCTTCCATTGATAAATATTCATAGTGATCATTGAGGAGAATTTAAAAATTCATATTTTAAAACATTTATAGTAAGAATGGAATTACTCGTAACATCTCATATCCAAGAACTCCTAAATAAAATGGTGTTGTTAAAAGAAGAAATTGTATTATTCAAGAGATAAAAGAATAATTTTATATGAATACTCTATTTATAAACACTTTTGGGTTGAGGGTGTTAGTACTATTTCTATACTATAAATTGAGTCTTAAGAAGACATTTTCTTGATAAAACACCATATGAGTTATGGACTGGTTGAAAACAAAAAGTTTCTTACTTCAAAGCATTTGGATGCAAAGTTTTCATCTTGAATACTAAAGATAATGTACATAAATTGGTACCCAAATCCAATGAGTGAATTTTCTTAGGATATTTAACAACCTCTAAGGATTATTGATTTTTTAACAAAAATTCCCATACTATTTAAGAAAAAGTACATGTTAAATTTCATGAAGCTAATCCTTTTGTTTTTAAACGACGCCAACATACATCTTAGGATGTGTTTTCAAAAATCGATTATTATCCTTTATTGGAAAATTATTCTAATCCAGAAAATACTAAAGAAAATGTTTCTAAAGTACTTAACCTAGAATATTTCTTATCTTATGTTGATGAACAGGTTTTACAAAACCCAAATCTATTGTTTCTTAAGAATCATCTCAGTGATAGTATGATGACTTAAATCAACCTGTAAGGATTAAAAGTTATCTAAAGAGTGAAGTAGAGAATGTAGCATTTATTTACCAATTAAAACCTAAAATCACTTATTAATATTTCAGTGATGATGATTGGATCAAATCCATGCAAGATGAACTAAATGAATTTGAAAGGAACAAATCTGGACCTTGGTTGAAAGACCTAATAAATTTTTTGTAATTGGATGAAATTGGGTATTTAGAAAAAATGTGTTGAAAATGGAACCATTGTAAGAAATGAAGAAAGTTTAGTTTCTAAAGGATATTAAGAAAAAGAAGCAATAGACTACGAAGAAACCTATGATTTATTAGCTATACTTGAGTCTATTCCAATTCTCTAATCCATTACAATATTTTTCAATTTCAATATTATTCAAATGGACGTCAAGTGTTCTTTACTTAATTGATATGTTTAAGAGGAATTTTATGTTGAACAACCTCCTGGTTTTGAAGTCAAAAAAATCCTGAATAATTTTTATAAACTATCCAAATATTTATATGGACTTAAATAAGCCCCTAGAGCCTAGTATGATAGACATATATGATTTTTGTTACAAAACAAATATAGTAAGAAAACAGTTGATCCAAACCTTTTTATAAAGAATGATATGAAGAATTTTTTGATTGTTCAAATTTTTGTTCATGATATTATATTTGAATCAACTCAGCAATCCTTAATAGATTCATTTTCAAATCTTTTTAAATGTGAGTACGAAATGAGTATGATGGGTGAGTTAACATTTTCCCTTTGTTTTCAAATATCTCAAAACCCATAAGGAACATTCATATCTCAATATATGTATATTAAATATCTTTTTAAGATGTAAGTATATGAAAACACTAAAAATATAAGTACCTCAATTGGTACTTCAAACACTCTTTATCTTGATGGAGATGGGAAAACAATAGATCAATAATATTTTAGAGGAATGACAGGAAGTCTACTATACGTAGATACTATTTATCTAGACATAATGTTTTTAGTATTCTTATGTGAAATATATTAATCAAATCTCATATAATCCCTTTAAAAAGTAGCAGAAATAAATTTTATCTATTTAACAGGAACCATGTATTTAGGAATTTTTTATTCTTATAGAACTGATTTTGTCCTATTTTTTTTCAAATACTAATTTGGGTAGATGTAGAATGGATAGAAAATGTACATCCAGAACATATCATTTCTTATGAGATTCATTAGTTTCATGGTCATGGAAGAAACAACACTCTGTATCACTTTCCACTATTGAAGATGAATATATTGCATCTAGAAATTGTTGTGATCAATTGTTGTGGATGAAACACACACTCACAGTACATGGAATGTGATTTACCAAAACATAGATAATGTGTGATAATACTATTTCCATTTACTAAGAAAAAACCATGTATGTCAATCTCATGTTAATAACATATACATTAGGAAAAAATTTCTTAGGGATCACACACAAAAAGAAGACATCATTCTTCAATTTATCGGATCACAATATCAACTTGCTAGCATATTTACAAAATATTTACCCTCCGATAGATTTTAATATAATAAAAAAGTTTGGAATGATTACCACAAGTTAATAATACACATAAAATTTCTGTAGATACTGATATCTTAACATTAAGATATTTTTTTAATAGGGGGAGTACATTTTTTATTCTTCTATATTTTTTAACAATTTTTTTCTGTAATCTAATTTTTTTATAATCTACAAGGTTTTCTTTCCTTAAAAAAACATTTTAGAACCTATGTTTTATAAGAGGAACCTTA
Organism: Viscum album; assembly: GCA_963277665.1. Lineage (NCBI taxonomy): Eukaryota > Viridiplantae > Streptophyta > Magnoliopsida > Santalales > Viscaceae > Viscum > Viscum album. Next base: position 388,227,306 of record OY728153.1, on the reverse strand, counting down.
TCAATACTGAATAATCATTATGAGTAATCCAGAAGGTATGTATCCTTAATTATGTTATATAAATTAATTTTTTTTATTGTTGGTATTTTCAAGAAAAACCTTATCAGATTCACGTTCCTTAAATCTGATTTCTCTTTAAAACCTCAAAAGATCAGAACCTATAAATCCTTCTTTGGCTTTGATATCTACTATTAGATTAGGTAGAGTAAATCTCAACCACTGGATTGATTTGAGAATATGAATTGTCATTATGAAACCTATATAAAGAAACTGCCTATTGGCATATCACATCAGTTGTCTTAGTGTTTTTATGCCAAAACCCAACCAATATTCAATTTTGATGTTTATTTTTACCTTCAATTCAACTCTGAAGGCCCCTTGAAGTTTTCTCTAAGCCTCTGATGGACTCCAACAAGGAACTCAAAGATTGAATAATTTTTAGGGAATGGTTGGTGGACCCAAATTTCATTGTTTTGTATGACTCATTGAATTCGAAAATCATAAAGAAGAATATTTTGGAAAGTCTCTGTATTGATAAGGAGAAGAGTCAAGATCTAGTGTATCCAGATTTAGTTATATAATTTTATAATATAGTTCAGTTTTATGAACCAGGATAAAGTGAAATGTTTTCGTTCAAGAGTTATATAATGACATATTCTTTATCTTACTAAAAAGCTGTAAGTATTTTGGACATACCTTACGACGGAGAAGAAATATTTTTCTTAGAATAATTTACATAAAAAGAAGGTTATTTTGATAAGGCTATTATTCTTGAGTCCCTTTGGATTAAAGGAGTAAATACACCAAATATATCTCATCTCTCTACAAACCAAAGATTACTGGCCCTCTGGATTCAAGGATTTCTTATTCTATATAAGGGAGACAATTATTCTTTAAAGATATATGATGTCATTATGATGGTTTTATTTGTGAATTTAAGGAAGATAAATTTCATTATGTATATTATTTTGACTATAATCAATATTAAGAATGAAAACATTAAGTCTCAAATCATAATATATCTTGTAATCTTATCCAAGATTATTGTCTTCTTCTTAGAGTATTTCAAATTTTTGTGCATATCTGTGCCTAAAACCTTCAAGACAATGTAGTTAAGTGACGATTCATTGAGAAAGATGAATATTTGTTTTAGAGTTAATTATTGAGATTTCATGGAACATCCTGAAAAGAATGATCAAGTTGCTATCAAGAAAGGTGAAGTCAGAGAAAGCTTCAAACCAACCCCAAAGAAGGGAAAATAAAAAGATCTAGAACCAAAAGAGAAAGCACCAGTGACTGAACCAGTATCTGATTCAAAAATGACAATGAAACAAAAGACTTTTAATTGATGATTTTTTTCCAAATAGAGAGATCACAAGAAGAATAATAAGTAAGAAGGAGATTCAGTTTTTTGGTTTAGATATTGTCAAGGATAAGGCCATAAAAATACATGAAGATGATGAGATTGAGAGTCCATATAAATAAATGAAGTTAAAGAAGGAAAATTAGGCACCCAAAACTATCAAATCATTTCTTAAAGACACAGAGAAGAAATCTAAACAAGTTCAGGAACTGGAATCATTCCTATAAGAACTAGTTCCAACCGAGGATCCTGCACAAGTTATGAGAAAGAAATATATTTTAATTCAAAAACCCATTTTTGAAGAAGAAGATGTTCATAAAGAACAACAAGAATAATAATAATAAGAAGAAAATGAGGATAGTGGTGATTTAATAAAAATAATTGATGAATATCAAGGAAAGGAGAGCCTATATGAAATTTTTTCAATCAAAACATCCTAACATGAATCCACTAAAATAGTTTCATATGGAAAATATGTTCAGAAAGGTGGTGATTCTCAATATGAGGTTAACAAATTACCTTCAGATGATGAGAAAAATAATGAATATATTTTTAAACATGATTATGATACATGGGATAATATATAAGTTGATGTTAGTATTGATAAAATTGTTTATGTTTCTAATAGTTAGCATGAGACTCAGAATATAAGAAAAGAAATATCCAAGGATTTGAATGGTAAACACGTTTTTGTTGATTATCCAAATAATGTTTTAGTTGAAAAATAAAATAATGAAGTTGTTAGAGACTCTAAAAGGAAAGAATATTAGGAAAATAAAGTTCCCTAACCAATACAAGAATCTCTCTGATAGTCTTCATCTTCCTTAGGAATGATTTCGTGGTACAGTCCATGATGAAGATTGTGAATTCAATTCCTTTATTACTAGGAATTAGTTTCATATGTAATTTTCCTCAAGAAATAATCAATCAGATGTAAGATTCATTGAATATTTTTATGGTGAATTTTGTAAAACATGAATTTGACTTCAAGACCTTCTAAATTGGTTTTGATTGACACGTGATATCTTTTAAAGAAATCACTATGTGGTATAAGTCAGTGATTGATGACCTAAAACTTTTTCATGATTTCACTGATTCTGTTAAAGAATAATTTGACAAGTCTAATAAGAGGATAAAGAAACATTAAAGAAGTATATCACAAAAGATAAAAGAATATCAAGCTAGCCGCCAACAAGAAGATAAATATCTGAATGGGAAGAAAAAGTTTGTTTCCTTAAATATGAAAAGGGAAAGGGACCTCCTTGAAGAGATGACTGAAAAAAATAAAGATCAGGAAGAAGTAATAACATCTCAAGGAGAATTTCTTAAGACTCATAAAGAAATAATCAATGATCTTGAAAGAAAAAAACCAGGATCAGGAATAATTGATCAAGAAGTTTGAAGATGATCATAAATAGTTTAAGAAGCTAAAAGCTACCTTTAAAAATTTGATGCCAAAGGAGAAAAATAACGATGAATGATTTTATTTTAAACTCATTTTTTTTGTAAAATGTTTTATTATCTTAATGAAATTTTTTATCTTTCTAATGTTTTGTTTGTATTATTTCCTAACCTTTTAGGTACATTATTTTTCTCTCCGTCCATTGCTTTTTGAGAATCAAAATGGTAGAGAAAACAATTATAAAAAATAATATTATGATAAAGGAAGAGAATGACTAAGTTAGGGATATAATACTTAAATATTAAATTATTAGGTAATAAAGAGTTATTTCTATAAGAAAGACAATATTAAGATCCTTAGGGATTTCATAACCTAAGGGGGAGATAGTCTTATTCAACATGAGCCTTAAGCAAACAAAATGGATATAAATTTTTCTTTTAATATCAAAAATGAAAACTTTAGTATTTTATATTCTATTTCGAAAAGTTATACTTGCTTTCCAAAATAAGAGGGATTGTTGAGTCAATTATTTTTATTATGTGTTTTTAATTTATTTATGTTTTGAAAATACCAAACACATTTTATTAAAGAAAATATTAATTCTCTAATAAAGTTTCCCTTATGGAGAATTTTCTTTCATTAATAATTTCCTTTGAATTTAGTTATGATCTTTAATACCTTATCTAATATTTTCTCAAACCATGTATAACCATCTTTCTCTAAAAGAAAAAATAGGTCCTTATCTAATATAGAACCTTAATGTTCCTTATAATCAGATTTCCATAGAATTTTGAATATGATTTCTTCAGAAATTTGACTTTGATTTCTTTTAAAATCATATTATGATTTCTTCTAAAATCAGACTTTTGTTTCTAATGAAATCAGATTATGATTTATTCTGAAATCAATACCTAATTTCTTATGAAATCCAGCTCATATTTCCTTTGAAATATCACTCCAAATTCTTTTAAAATCGAAATCCAATTTCTTCTCAAATCAGGCTCTGATTTCTTTTGAAATCATACTCACATTTCTTATAAAATTAGAATCTTATTTACTCTAAAATCATATTTTTATTTCTAAATAAATAAGACTTTTAATTTTTTAGAAATCAGAATATGATTACTAGTATTTTTTATAGAATCTTATTATCATTATCATAGAAATATGATTAAATATTTTTCATAAAGATACCAAATTTCCTTAAATTAGTTTTTTAGTTTATCTGATCTTAAATTGTGATAATGTCTCCTAAAATTGTTAATTATTCTCATAGTTAGTTATATAGAATGATGTATCCCAATCTATTTTAACTTCACTATTGCCTGATTTCCAAGTGTACATGCCCCTTAGAAATTCGAGAAAAAATATGATCGATGGATGAGGAAGTTGAATATTGGAATCCATGCCTAAAAATACCCATCCACTTGAGTAAGATCTGTGAAGAACTTTTATAGAGAGATTTTTTTTGCGGATATATTTTTTGTAGATAAATATTGATATCTGGAATGAAGGGATACTCTATGAGAGATCTACTCAAATTTGTCTTGCATGAATAATCTGAAAATATTGTTCATCCGCAAACAACATGTTCAACCTGCTTAGTGTGAATCTAATTTTTTTTGTTATAAATTGACAGATTCCAGGGATATGATGATAGAAGTGCTGATCACCTTACATATCAAGGGCTTGTAGGGATAACAAGACAGATTCCAATATTCATATTGAGGGTTACCCTGGTGTAGGAAAGACAAAATTTATTGAATGTATAAATCAAGGGATCTGTATCTAAGGTTGTTTGTTGCCCTTCTCTTTGGGTTAAAATATTTCTACTTGTCCTGTTTTGTTACAGGTTTTAATTTCGCTCTATTTTGTTAAGGATAGAAATTGTAACTTTCTTACACTTTAATATACTTGTATACTATGATAAATTAGATTATATATTCTTTATGTTAGAATATTTCCTTAAGTAAACTTGTATTATATTTCCTTATCAGATCCATTTTATAGGATCCTAATCATGTTAGTTTCTGTATTATGAACTAAAGAGGGTTTTTGAATCCATGTTGTTTAACTTGGTTAAACATAGATTTTATTAAGGAAAAAAAAATAATGTTTTTAAACCAACAATTCACACACCTATTCTAATTTATCATCTCATATCCTATTTTTATGTTATATAATTTTCATGTGTAATGCTTAATCATTGACTATTTTCATCGATGAATTCCAAGCAGTGGAAAAAATCACCAATTTTCAAGGGTATCTTCTTCCATCAGCAAGTATCACCCAAAATCATAATAATTTTTTTTTACAATTATTGAAAATAAATAATACATCATCCTTATGTTGGTTATATAATCCCCCTTTGGATTTTCGTTCAATGTTATTATGAACACTTAATGATATGCTCAACTCTAAGAGGGGATGATTTAGTATTGGGAACTTTTTACTCAGTTGAATATTTTCATCCCTTAAACTCTTTGATAGATAAATATTTTTATTCCATTACCTTACCTTTCCATCAATTGTTAATTCATTTAAAAAAAAGGACAAGATATTTTCATTGTTCAACTCTTAAGAATACAAGCTGGTCCTTGGTGCAATAGAGAAATAATCCCCGATCACATATTCCATATAATGAGTCAAAATTTAATGTGGGTTGGATAAGAAACTCTTAAACATGATGTGTGGTTACAGACACTAAAAATAAGGGATATAAATAATTTATAATACCCTTAAATAGTGATAAACTAGTCTAACTATTGTTCCCCATGGGTCATTATTCTACCTATATATAAAATCATTAAATTCATAATCTTCCTTTAAACATATAAAAGGTCCTCCACTAGATGTGACTTATTTTTATTTTTTTCATATTACTTTTTCCCATATTCCTCTAATTTTTTTTTTCTTGCACAACAACATTCAAGAACCTCCCCTTCTTCTCCTACTATATGTATAGCAGTTTACACAATCATCTTTTCAATATCCTTCTTCTCTTGTGCTGATTGATATAACCTTGTTTCTTTATAAAAATATAAAATCACAAGCCCTAGTTCCTCTCATTAGAACCACAACCTACTAATCCAATTATCCTTCTTATTATTTACATTTAAATTAACTACATGACACTCCTATATTTTTATATATTCTTCTTATCCTACTTATTATTATTATTATTATTATTCTTGTCAAAAAAGATATCCAAATCAATCTCTTCTCTTAATACCTAATTTCCAACTATATTACTCAGTTCTAAATAGAATTCACCATAAACCATTTCCATTATTTTACACTTTAGTTTGTATAATAATTACTACAGGTAGGTCTCTCTATTCTTCTTAGATACAAAAAAAATATTTACTTCATTTTTTATATCAGATCCTCTAACACATCCCTATATTCTATAACCACTATTTTATTAATACATAATAATTATTATAACATCTTTTATTATCCACCCTCTCTCTTATTAATTACATTATTTAAAAAAATAGAATAAATAACTATTTTTAATTACTTTTTTATTGAAATTAAAATCCTTCTAGATATCTGGTAACTTCCCTTGACCAGATCGATAATTCTTGACCTCCATTTTATTTTTAAATAATTGTATATATTTAAATTACCTAAAATTATAATAATATAATGTAACTATCATGGTTATTCTTGTCCTCATCTTTACACTATAATTTCATGAGATTAATAAAATTTTAAATATTTTCATAAATATGTGAAACTGATTCAGTCATAGAACCTCCATTTTTCTTATAGGATATAATCTTGCAAGTATTTATTTCCTACATGATCTCATTATATTTAGGAATTAATAAAAATACTTTCATTCATGATATCATGTCACTTAGAGAATTGTGCGCAAGCTATATCACATGCGATGTCCACAACTTTTTTTTCATAATCCATGATAAAATATGATCACAAGATCATGACCATATTTTATTTTTTATTTGTTAAATAGGAATTTTAAAAAAACTTTAATGTATTCAACATATGAATATATTATTATATATCATTAAATTGATAATTCATATATACATTTCCTTTTATTTTTTGATACACATGCATCAAAATGAAGTTTCAAGAATTTATCTCAAACTCACCCATAATGTTTGAAACCTCTCTTTCATGCTAATTATAATTCATTATTCTTCACCATATATGGTAGATTCATCTTGAGTAGTTGACCCAAGAGTTGGTTAGGTTTTCAAATAAAGTAACACGTATAGTCTATCAGTACACACCTAGTCGGTATGAATATGTCATGATGTTGATCGAGATGATCGTGAGGTTGATCAAATGGTTTTATAGTCGATTTTCGTTGATCTTGGTGTTCAATTGATCTCACTGGACATGGTCACTCTAGAAACCATACTATTGGATGAGATGTGTACATGAAATGTCTCGTAAAATGAATGTTCAAGCACTCCCTGGTTAATAGAATTTTGTTATGTATTGAATTGGAATAACACTTGTGGTTGATCTAAAAAAACATGAATATAAATAAATACTTTATAAACATTTAGACTTTTGATCCTATGTATGATTATTGGAATGTGGCGGTCTTTCATTTTCCAATTTGAAATTTCTTTCTTTTAAATGATGATGTAACTTTGCCATACTAATCTAGGACCCCACATCATAATATCCAACAATATTAAACCCTTTAATAATACAGGACCCCACATCAATTGACCAGTTGTGATTATCTCAGTTATCTTTATGAACCCTATATTTCACCCTCAAAATACCCCATATGGTGGTCATATGCTGCTTGTCTACACACCCTGTGAAAATATTACAACCATTATCTTTAGGCACTGTGTGTTCACTATACTCCCAAGTAGTCTCAGGCTATCCTAGAGAGTCTTGATGCTATACGAATGATACATCGCCCACAAATGTAGTTGATATGTCTTAGCATGGATGGTTTGGGCCTGACCAATTTTTATTAAACTTTTATAATAACTGTTAATATATTCATTATATAATCCTTGTGCCATCTCAAATATATTGATGAATGTTTTTTTCATGGAATTCATCAAATATTTGAATTATATTTTAGCATTAAAAATAAATTCATTTAGATATTAGAAGGGAATGAACACCATTATTATTCCAATATGTACAAAAAATAACTTGGGAACACATCTTCTAAATGATGTAATCATGAATAAGAAATAAATCATTATATCCATCTATATTTAATATCCAAGCTACTCATTGTTCATTAAAATAGTGAAATTCCTAAAAATAATCCCTTTAAATCAAATACAATTCACAGTAATATAGATCAACAATATCCCCTCTATTTTTTTTGATAATACCACATCAATGATGGGATAATATGTGTAATTCCTTCTCTCCACATTTATTATCAATATTTTAATTTCACTTTCTCCCCATATTGATAAATAATACAATGTTCTGAGTGAAACTGGAATCAATTAATACATATAACGTTTTCATTAACCATAACACTCTAATTTTACTAGATCCATTCTAAGTATATAAAAAAAGAAGTTTTGATCTAGAAATTTTTTTTTACCCTTATAAAATAGAATTATCCTAAATGAAATGAGAAACAAAATTGTCCTAAAGGGATGTTCATATGATATCAAAGTGAGACAAATGATTGATATCAATTGAGATTCAATATTATCATAAATATCAACCTAGAAATTTTTTACTCACCTCAATAAACATATTAATATAATTCAAGTATAAATATCAGGATTAATTGATTTGATACTTGTTAATCCATGAAATTTTAATATTTCATTTATTAATTCAATCCCCCCACTTAATGATTAAATATGATTTTAATTATCAAGGGTGAGATATAAAGAATTCATACCTCTACAATGACATAAAATTCAAGTAACTTCTAGAAGAATTAGATTTGTATTAGATAAAAATTATGGTATCATATTCATCATTCATCATTTTTATCTCCCTTAAGAATACATTCCTCTTGATCTTCATAGAGTTTGATCTATTAAAAATATAAATCAAATGATTATTCATGTTGATAATATAAAAAACATAACTTCTTGATATGGATATCTGGATTTGAAAACCTCCACATCATTATAAATAATGCTCTTCTTCAATACATGTTCCACAAAATACCAATTGTAGGATCACTGTAGGATATAATTTTACTTATTTTTCTAACAATTTTTGAAAAAAACCACTTCCTTAAACTTAATAATAGATGATATGATAATCATGTTTTATATAATATCAATTTGGAGATCAATATTTGATGATGAAATCCTCATCTAGACATTCCAAAATCAACAATCACCACTCCTTCTCATGTTATCCCCCAATATAATTCTTCACCTTTATCTCGTATCATTATAAGTAAAAATAAAGCACAGAGATAATAGGGAATAAGGTGGATCTTATTACTCTGTTAGTGTGAACAAAATGGTTGATATGATTTTATTAGCCAAGTTACTTCAATATTTACTCTAGAATATTTTATTTCAAATATGGTTTGACTTTTATAATAATTTAACTCTTCATTTATCCAACTCCTTCATGTGGAGAGCATGCATTCCTATCAGCCTTCATGTTGAGTGAATTGCTGATTTTTCTTAAGGATACTTATTGTTCTTATAGAATAGTTAAAAAACCATTTATATTTTTTTCATATTTATTTCGTATATCACATAGAACATTTTTAAATAAATTATGTATCTTCTTAAATATCTCTCATCAAATTTATAATCCCCATGTAGAATACTCTCTATTTCTTTTGTATCAGCACTTGTTTATGCTTCTTTAAATTTTATTGGATTATCTAAATCTATTAGAAAGATTACTATAAAATCAATTGGAATATTGGAATCCTTCATATATTTTTTACATAAAAACTTGTGAGGGTAATTATTCACCTAAAAAGTTTTAGATGCGATACTCTTCATAGTATTCATAGACATAGTACCCAAGGGTGATTCATTATTTTTTTAATTCTTCATGATATTTATTCTAATATGAAGAATTATATAAATTATTTTTCATGTATGTAACATCATAGATCAATTTACCTTATGTTAATTTCTATATATTATAATTTTATATAAACATAGATATGCATCCATCATTCATTGGACCACTACAACTATAATCATCACAAATATTACAAGTTATTTTAAATATTTTTGACGTATATGAAAATCTCTTAATATGTTGATGTTTCTTTTTCATAAGTTTCTTGATCTTAACTGAAATTAACATTCACAGTGCTTTAGAATTTAATGTTTTATATCAAAAATATATTAAAAAAAAATCCAAACCTGTTATATCCTCAACACTAACCCACAAACCATACCTCCTTTCTATGTACTAATTTCTATCTAGATTTCTATGCAAGTTATTAGCATGGATTTTCTCTATTTTATGGGATATTATTAGGGAAGTATCCTCCACAATTATGTTTCTATCCACCATAGATATTTTAGTAGGTTTATCTTTATTTTTCAGCATCTATACTTGTAAAAATTTTATTTTTAGACCTATACTATTCATAGAAATATTAGATATATTATTACAAAAAAGTATGTATGGTACCTTTTTATTCAAATATACTTGAGAAAATACATCGTGTGATGTAGTGATGTTCTTATTATTATAATCCTCCATGTAACAATGTGTGGTTGTAACCATGTTTCCTACTTTATTGAGGACTCAATAAGTTTTTTTTCACGATTATCTAGATGGTTTTCAATTATAAACACTTCATATTGAGGGTGTTCTACTAGTCCTAAATCTACATAACCTTATCATCACACTCCTTATACCTCACAACTTACACTTCATGCTTTCTATTTATTTCATCTATCATATTCTTAATAGTCTTGCTATTTTTATATTTAATCTATAACTATGTATTCAAAAAACAAATGTTATTATTTTGATTATCCTCTAATGTAGGAATACTTTATTCTAAATCATGAGTGACTACATCCTTTTCTTGGATTGAATTTATCAACTCTTGTTTAAACATAGAAAAATTTTCTTTAAGGATCCCATTTTTTGCTTCCTTGTTACCTGCTTTATTTGATAGGTTTTTACATGAAATTATATTCCTCTTTGAGGCCTTTTCAAATATTTCTTACTTATCCTCATGCTATGTTGTTTTATCATATATCCATCCAAAATTACCATTTTTAATCCAAAGGGCACAAAACAAAAATAAATAGCAGACAACATACAACGAACAAGGAGCATCGAGGCTTATGGAGGGCGGAAATAATGAAGGCCAAGGGAATCCCCCCAGATCATGATCACCCCCTCAGGTTTGAGGTGAGAAACATGGGAAATACATTGAAACAGGTTACCTGGGATTTCCATAGAAGCCACATGGTCTGCCAACTTATTCCCCTCCCTTCATGTATGTGTGACTTGAGTGTTGCTGCCGATTAGAGCCCTGCGTCTTCGGATTGTATATACAATGGACCAAGGTATCATTACTATTCCGCGCAAGGCTCTGCAGATGATCAATGAGTCTGTCTCCACATGGGTAATATGGAGCTACCGTTGCCTACATAGGATGATGCCCGAGAGAATAGCCTGCGCATTTGCCTGCAGGGAGAAGCCTTCGCCATAATGGGCCGAAAATGTTGCGTACACACTGCCCGTGCAGTCCCGAACCACACCTCCACTGCGCATAACGACTGCCACACAAGGGCCATCAGTATTCAACTTGAGGCCGAAAGCCGGAGGGTTCCACCTCACCCAGGCCCCCTACTGTCAGAGACCCAATTGTTGTGTGGGATGATGCACTTTCAGGTTGCGCATTGAAGGAACGTACGACCAGAGTCCCTTTACCCTACACCATTCGAGTAGGAGCTACGCGTGTTGGAGATGATGGTATGACTCAAGGCTGGTACGCCCTCAAACCTGGACCTGTTCCGCGTGGAGCAAAGACTCCAGCATCCCGCGTTTAAGAAACACGCCCGCGTCGCGATCTCTTTAACCCTCCCAGCCGAACCCTAAAACCAGCCCTCTAGAAAATCCCCACTGCTTGCCACCATGGGGTTGCACCCAGAAAAACTCCCCAAGTAGTTACAGACCTTCTTATCCAACTCCCCTTTGAAGAACAGATGATCAATTCTCTCCTCGCTTCTACTCCCACAACAATTGCAACTAGATGCTAAACTGATCCCAAGCCTTTTAACATTGTCATCAGTTGGAAGGGCACGATGCTGAATGCACCACGCTAGGAAGTTATACTTAGTTGGGATCTTCTTTCACCACACCTGGCCAAACCATCCCCCTATCTACCCTTGAGTAGTGTCGATCCTGTGAAAATCCTTTGCATTAAAACAACCCGAGGAGGAGGGAGTAAAAACACATAGATCCGGGATCGAGCTCTAAAATGATGGAGTCGAAAAGCTCCAGCTGGTTCACATATAGAAATCCCTTGAAGAAGTGAGGGAATTGACTCACCTCCCTGAAAGAGATCATCGAGGCTGGAAATCCCGGATAGCCAAGGGCCCTCCCCGACCAATTTTGGTGCCAGAAGAGGACATTTCCCTCCCCAATAATCCACCTCGAGGAATCAATTAATCTCGGGATCATGTTACCCACCGACGAACAGAGCGGGGACTGACTCCCCAAAGAAAAATCATCATTATCCCCTTGTCGTAGAGCCATCATATTTCCCCACATGGTACGCTCTTCAATCACCTCCCAGGCCAGCTTTGCGTGCATGTAAACAATGATGTTCTCAAGGATTTTGACATCGACCCCTACCTCCGCAATGGGACGAGCCATCTTCCCCCAGGAGACCCAATGCCTCTTCCCTTCCAACACTGAATCCCAAATGAACCGAGACAAGAGTTTTTCAATGGCCCTAATAACCCCCTTTGGCACATTCAAGGCTGAGAGAGCATGCACATGAATAGCTGAGAGGACACTATTCACGAGAGTGATCCGACCACCAAAGGATAAAAAATTATTCTTCAAATTAAGAATTCAACTAAAAATATTTCACACCACATGGTCAAAGTCTATGATGCGTGTGCGGCCTAGAGAAATAGTGGTACCCAGGTATTCCATCGAAAATAGACCACGACTCATCCCCAAGCTAGAACTGAAATCCGCCACCCTTCTTGAGTTGCATGTGTCAGCTATGTAGAATCCACTATTTTCTTTGTTAATTTGTTGGACAATCTATTGGCAGTAATCCTCAAGAATCTTGTTTATTCCATGTATGGATCTCTTTACCACATTAATAAAAGATAAGGGTATCGTCCGCAAATATAAAATGGGAAATGGAAGGAAGCCTCAGTCTCTGCCGGTACGGAAGAATATCCCCTCTTGCAAGACCACTGCCGATCAGCCTGCTCAAGGTATCCTGCATAAGGATGAAGATGCTCAGGGATAGCGGATCATCTTGCCTGAGGCCTCTCACCGTCTTGAAGAAGCCATGTGTACGACCCAGAAAGGACACTTCCATCCAAAGCGAACTAAAACACCTGAACATGATGTTGCAAGACCATCTGGAGAAGCCCATCTTTTGCAGGACCCTGTTGATGAAGCCCCATTCAATCCTATCATAATACATGCTCATATCAATCTTGATGGCCAAATTGGTCCCTCGGGACTTGAAAGAGAGGTCTCTTAACATCTCCTCTGCCACTGCTATGGCACCCTGAATAGAGCGGTCTCTCACAAAGCCGTGTTTCTCCTTAGATATCCACAGTTCCAAATTTCCGGATAGCCTCCTGTTGATAATACTATCCAGAATTTTGTAAGTGAAATTAAACATGCTTAGATGCAGATAATGGATCAGGGATGAAGTAGCCTTGATCTTCGATAGGAGAACAAGGGTCGTGGCTGAAGAAATCTGCGGGAGACTACCCCCTCTGAAGAAGTCCTGAATGGCGTTGATGATATCACCCTTAAGCACCTCCCAGGACTGTCTGTAGAAAGAACCAGGGAAACCATCAGGCCCTGGTTCACTCTCATGATTAAGGTTTTGCATTGCCACCCTGATATCCTCCTCCTCTGGGACACTCTCCAATAGTTCATTTTCATGAGGAGTAACCTGAGAAGGAACCCTCTCCCAGAAATCTTCGCCCCCCGTGGGATACCCTTGCGGCCTATCCGGATTAGTGCCCACGAGAAGGTCCCTGAAATACAAGACAGCCATGCCCCAAACCACTTCCCTTTCATCCGTGAAAGAACCATCCTCAAGGGCCAGATTTGTTTTGACTGTATGCCGCATCTCCCTGATGCATGAATGTAAAAAATCCGTATTCTTGTCGCCCTTCTTAGGCCATTTAACCCTCGTGCCTTCCCTTACCCTGCTCTCCTGTGAGAGTAACAAAGCCTCCAGATATTTCTTATTTTTTGAGAGCTCGCCGAAGACGCCATCATCCCAATCCTCCTCAATTCTTGCCTCAATCCACTCAAGTTCATTCTTTATCACATCTAGATTCCGATCATCGGGAGGAATACCCCTAGCCCAAGTATGCAGAGCCTACTTGAGTCTCCTCAACTTCTCGTGCAGACCCATCCATAAACATCCCTAGATAGGAGCTTCCCAGCTTTCTCTCACAACCTAGTGAAATCCCAGAACACCATACCAGTGCCTCATGTAACGGAATCCCAACTGCGGGTCCCCACCCCTATTTAGGAACAACAGGAGTGGGAGTGGTAAGAGAGACTCCGATTCAAGTGGAAAACCCTCTATTTCGGGAACAAGGACACCATGTGAACGTTGGGCAAACATCAGTCAAGCCTTCTCCAACATCGACTGTTTCCCCTTCGTTTGTTGCACCAGGTGAAAGGGTCCCCTGAATATTCCAAGTCCATCAGCCCCCTTCCTACCATAAATTGACCGAAGGCCCTGCTATCCCACCTAGGGAATTCACCTCTCCCCTTTCTCTCCACTTACTCCGCAAAAATATTGAAATCGTTTCCCAAAATCCATGGTTGATCCCCCAGATCAAACCCGTTCAGTTTGATCTTGAGGAACTCCCTCCTCTGGGCATCACAACTACCATTGATGAAAGATACAAAAAGGGATGATCCGTTATAGGTTACCCTCGTTGTGATATACTGATCTCAAGCTTGAACCAAATCCACTGACACCTCCTTGTTCCACAGGATCCAAATATGCCTATTGACTGGCTCTACCTGCAATGAAGCATCCATCTTCACCTTACGAGCAAATTCTTTGATCTTGGAAGAGGGTTGATTGTGCTCAATAATCACCACCACTTTGACATTATTCTTCCTAACTTCCGATGCAATGAAATCAAACATGACCCTCACCCCAACCCCTCGGGAATTCCAGATAAGAACCAGGTTCATGGAAACAGAGGCTACCCGAAATTGACCCCAGGTGGCGTGTTCACTTTTTCAAGGGATACTACACCTTCTCTAGACTTCAAATTCCTCAGAGAGTATCTCATGTTCACTACTGATCTTCATTCCACAGGAATGGATAAATAAGGAGACTGAAAGGGAGAGCACCTGGACCCCTTCCCATGCACCACCTGGCTGGGCGAACAGGCCATGGGTGCCTCCTGTAGTAGGAACTCACCATTTGAAGAAGAAGGGGTGCCAACACTGAACAACTGGTGTTTCTACGGGGAGATCCTAGCTTTCTGAGGCCCATTCGCTCCTTTTCCCCCGCCACTGCATCCCTACCCCCCAGACCCAGAAGAACCCAAGAAGCCCTAAACACCATCTTCCAAACCCTGCACCCCCGGACAGGTGGCCTGATGAATAAGCAAAGGACCCCAAGGAAAAATCCGACACAACTCACAGGCCGCCTTCAGCAGGGACTCCAGCCCAACACCTGAAACAAACACCCGAGAGAAAGGCCAAGGCCTAGGCAAAGATACCAGGGGAACCTCATTGAAGCTACATTGAGAGGATGAAACCAACCCCAACCTAGGGGAGCTCTCGACGCACTGGGAAGCCTGCCCAACACCAACACAAGCCGCTGTAGGGGAGGAGAAACCATTGGAAGAGCTCGAAGCAAGCAGAGCCAGCTGCTCAGGCACAGGACTGGACAACCCAGCTGTAGAAACTGAAGAACCTCTGGACGTGAGATCAAAGGCACCTGGAGGGCGCACCCCTAGACGTTGTTTCCTACAACGAAGATCCGAATGCCCCTGCAAAGAGAATCCAACACAAAAATGAGGATACACTGGGTACTCTATGGCCTGATGCCAAGCGACCTCATCTTGCACTTTCAAAGACAAATTCTCTGAAAGAGGTAAGGACAGATCCAAGACGACACAAATACGGGGAACCAGCATCTCCACTCCACTGCGAGTGCGCGCGTTCGTGCATAGGACTCCCTCAAACCCATCGCCAATGGCTTTGAGGAATGCGATATTCTGGAAAGGGAGTGTTAAGCAAGGCAGACTTACCGACACCGCTGCCCGAGAGTCTTCCTTCCCCTGATGCGCCGCCATCGACCAACGTGTCAGGTTGAAATGTCACCTCCCAAAAACCCGAGGGGAAACGCACCAGGCCTGGACAAAATCTACTTCAGAATCCATAACCAAGCAGAACGAGCTTCTGTGAAGCACGGAAACTCGAGCCTCCACCTGCAGCACCCAAGTGCCCACGAACCGCTTGAAAACAGAGATCGGCGGCTTCACCACCCCGAAACGCACTACTAGGGACCATTTTAACCCAGAGGCCGCTTGGGAGAATGCTGAAGAAGGGGACAAAAACTTCACCCATGACCCATCCCACACCATAGTGTGGGAGAACAGATCGATCGCTGGAAAACACAACTCCGAAAACCCAGATCCAGATCTGCACAACGCCTCCTTGAAAGACTTCTCCGCTCACCGCTGAGGGGGAGAGGGAGGAGGAGACCCCCAGCCGGAGGAAACACCCGCAACTAGAGACCCCACTTCAGGATCAAACACCACCGTAGATAGAGGCACCACTGGGGAGGAAGCCACCGGAGGCACCACCGGAGGGAAAACGGGCGGGCCGATATGAAATTCAGGGGTCGCGTGCAGCGCGTTCTCCTTGAGCGAAACCATATCCAAAGTCCATGTCTTATCGTATATGATTTCAAATATCCCATATATAATAGAGACCAATTATTTGAAAAAATTATGAATCATTTCATTTAATGCATCAATTAAAAAATTAACTAACCCATTATCACTCTCATTAGTGATTGGATCTTCTTGAGGATACTTTTGACTTGTATTAACTCATACCTCATTGTCACTTTAATTTTTTTGTCCATTTGAGGTTGAAATATTATTCAAAACCATAGTTATAGACTAAAATACAAATTCTTGTTCATTCAAGATAGATCTACCAATTATATTTTCAATAATTGGGGATATTTATATTTCTTCCCTTTTTCGTAAGTGGAAAAAATTATTCAACATAATTTTCAATTTCTTTTTCCAATTCCCTATATTCTTTATGGAAATTTAATTCTTATTTGAGATAATAGAATATTTACCAAAACCACACACCATTTTAAATAATATAATGAATATAAAACATTTAAAGAAAAAAATTTCTAATAGAGGTAATTCAATAGAGGTGAAACTCCCACTGATACTAATTTTTAGAACCACTTAGGGATATAATCAATACTAAGATGGGGGTGAACATGTGTTGTGAACTTATTATAAAATTTAATCCCTTTATCCCTTTAACCCATTTACTAGTTAAGTTATTGATTCACTCATTATATTACCTTTCCTTAGTTTGATACCACACATTGAAAATGGAAAATAGATTTTAGAGGATCACTTTTCAATAAGGCTAGTCCTTCCTGAAACAAAGGAAAAATACTTCATCACACATTCCATAATAATGAGTTACTAGTGGGCCAGATAGAAAACAATATTGAACATGAATTTTGGTTCCCTATACTTAAGAAAGGGGATCAAGAAAAATATTACACCTCTGTAGTGGGGATTAACTAATACAAATAAAGCTCATATTTGTGTCTTTATACTAACAATATAAGAAATATTTACCTTATTCAAGTTATTTTCAATGTCATTAAGGACCTCCACCAGATGTGTATATTGTTGATTTTTGTAGTTCTACATTATTATTATCCTCCTTTTTATTATATTTTTTCTTATATATTAGCATTCAATAAATTCTTCTCTTGATATACCTATATGAATATTAGTTCACATAATATTCTGCTTGTATTACTTTTTATCTGACATTGAATGCAAGACCCTTCTCCCTATATAAGAAAATGCACTGCATAAAGCCTTATTCCACTTGTGAGCTTCATGAAAAAATCATCCAATTAAACATCTTATTTCTATACTATAGAACTGAAAGACACTTTATTTTATTCTCCTCCCTTATCATCCTCATTATCCTATAACAAAAACACAAATATACAATACCCTCTTTTTTTCTTGTCTCTTATTCCCTCATTATTCTTTAGTAAAAACAAGACTAAAATGGAACAGTTTTTATCTCCTTGACTATTTTGGTTGTATATGAATGATAAGAGTCAGGTCTCTCTATTCATCTTTAGTACCAGTAAAATATTCTCTATTGTTTTTATTGGATCTTCAACCCATCCTAATGTTTGGAAACCTACAATTTTTAAATATATAATAATAACTACAGAATAGTTTATATTCCCCCACTCATTAGTTTTCATTCAATTATTTAAAAATATATATAAATAATTATTTTGATTTACCAAGTGCTATGGTAATTCAAATTCTACTGAATCATTTTTAAATTCCCATAAATAGATGCATAACTCTAAAAACCCATTTAATTTTTATAAAAATCATTTTTTTTATTTTTTTGGTAACTTTATGAACATGAAGTATCTATTACAGTTATTATTATCTTCATATTTTCATTATATTTTCATTAATACAATATTTTTTAAAATATATGGATAAATTAATAAAATCACTTCAGTTATGGAACCAGTGTTTGTATCATATGATAATCCATAAAATACGTTCAATATCCCCAAAAACATTGTATTTGATAATACATGAAAATAAAAGAATGTGTACATTTTATATTTTCATTTCTAGACTTATCTACAAGTTATAGATCAGGAACTATCTGTATATTTTCATCTTTGCAAACTAGACAGAAAAATGACTAAAAGATCATGATCATATGTCATTTTCATCACATCACTAGGAATCTTTTGAAACACTTGAAATCATTTCGAATTTGTATATGTTATTCCACATCATTCCATAGATAATTCATATCTGGATTTCCATATAGAATTAAATTCACATGCTTTCACATGAAGTTGAAAGCATGTCTCTCAAACTCATCCAACCATGATTGAAACAACCCATACATGATAGTGAGAATACTTTTTCATTACAACACATGTCATGTTTATCTTTCACAATTGATCCAAGATAATGCGGTTGATTAAAGTAACACTTGAAATAAATAATTTCACATGTGGTCAATAATCATAAGTTATGCAGTCAATCCAAATGATCATGAGGCCAATATGATGGACATATGGTTTATTTTCATTGATCTAGTCATGTGGTTGATCTCATTACACATGTTCAATCCAAAAAACCTTACAATCCATCAATATTTTTCGGTCTCTTATATCGTTAATGGTTGATCACTCCATGGTTAATATAAATAATTTCTTGAGGACTATTCTAATAAAACGTGCAGTTGAACTGAAATAAAGATTAATTGATTAAATAATTTGTACATAGGAATATGTCTGACCCCAAGGAGGAATATGGTTGTGTGGTAGAATTATATTCATCTGTGAGAAATGTACACATTTTAAATGATGGGGTAATAGTGACAGGCTACTCTAAGATCTGACATTAGAATATCTCACAACTAAATACTCCAAAATAATATAAGACCACATGTCAACTAATTTTTTTTGAGTTTCTAGGTCTAATCCTAAAATTATCTCTTTAACCATCCTATACCAACATAAATACTTATAAATGAAATTGTTTTTTCTAATGAGTAAATAACTTTTTAGGAAAGGAAATTATAGAAAACCCAAGAATGAATTTGGTTATTTATACCATAATAAGTTATATCATGTAAGATTTTAAAGACCATTAATCGTTATAGTAGTTGATAGTATAACTGCTATATAGTGATCACATGATTAGTATATATATATATATATACAGGGTTATGGTAGGCACATTTTACTCAAAAAAAGGATATGGTGGCCTTGACAAGTAGCATCATAAATTATGAATCCCATTTATCAGAGTTTATGAGATATATAGAATCCCTTGGATTTTCCCTTGACCAAGACAAGACAGTATTCAGTAACTAAAAGTTGATTGAAACTATTTATGTGAAAAATTCAGGATATTTGATATTATGTCCCAAACCATGTTTGCTGAGACGCCACAACAAAATATCACAATCTAACACAATACTATTATGAAATTAAATGGTATAATAAATGGACATATATATAGAACATAACAATATGAATTTATTAATTTTTAATTTAACAATGACTATGTTTATCTATTATTACCCTATAAATGATTCAATAAAATGTTTGATAAAAAAATTATTTTGATAAAATAAAACATACATTTTTTTTGAAATATAGAGTTTCGATCAAGACCCTATTTTTTATGAACTCAATAATTTTTTTGAAATAAATGATATTTTTATAAAAGGTTATTATTAAATAATATTTATTAAGTAAAATTCATAATGTAATTTTAAGATGTGAAACATAATTTTCATAAGGGAAAAAACTATTATTATTAAACAAATTGATAAATAAGGATTTTTTATTTAATAGTGTAAATTATCATATTTAGATAATTACATTTCTAAAATAAATATTTTTTTTGAAACCATTATGGAAAAAATACCCAAGGGTGAATTTTTCAACATTTTCAGAGATAGTAATTTTTTTTGGTGAAACTTAAATAAAATATAATTATATAATGTCTATTATGATATCATAAAAGCCCAAAAGTGTTGTAATAAATTATTTACTAATTATCCATGAACCAAAATATTTTTCCAATTTGAATTTATGTGTCTTTTATGATAATTTATTAATTTTATAAACCCGTAATGAAAAATCAAAAACCAATACTATATTTCATGTTTTTAAAATAATTTTTTTATGAACATGGCTAACTTCCACATCACTGAGGGTATTATATTTGGAAGTTTGGTTTATAACCCCATGAAATAATGAAAACTAATTATATTTTTCAGAAATTACTGGCCAAAAACATGGGATGGTTTGTGGTTTGTATTAATTTATCTTATATATTCCAAAATAAATGGTTAGGAATTAATAAAGAATTATCCTATCTTTTACTATAAAATTACTCAAAAGACCACATTCCTCTTCACTTGAAACAATTAGATCATAATTTAACTATACACACTGCTCTATATATCCCTCCAAATGTGTTCCCAAGATCTTAAGAATCACTTCCCAATCTTTTAGAAGTCCCTTCTCAAGGTAATGGAATCTCTCATCTTCCTTTTTATTTCAGCTAATTTCCTTATACTAAGCACATTCTAATTTAAAAATTTCTATATTAAAACGCATTTTAACACATTAATTTTCTTTCTTTATGATTTCTATGTAATTAGAGGCCCCCTTTTACTATCATTTAACCCTACAATAAACCTTTATGTACACTTGTTAATCTATCTAAATCATAGAGTTATTTTTTATGCCAAACATTTGTGTAGTGAATAACCATACCCATTTCCACTCAATTGTATTCACATATTTTTACTGACCCTTAATTGATTTGGTACTTCAATATATATCACCTTCAGTCCTTAATGTTCGATTATAAGTGTTTAAAGTCATCATAGTGTTTTAAGATCTATTTGGCACACTTACACACATACATGATTTGAATGTGAGGGGTGGGGAAAAAAATTATATAACTCTAAAATGCATTGGGTGATGTTTTTATCTATTGATATTTCATGTATGGTGACTATGAGGATATCTTAAGCACACTATTTATTTTATACTCGTTTATCATTCTTTGATATTCATATTTATAACTCTCACCAATATTATTTTACATTGATATTTATATTTACTCACATGTATTACTTTCATATTGTTATTAATTTATTATTACCTTACGAAACTTTGTAGCTCACTCTTTTATTTTTTATGTCCCCAGGTTATCCCATTTAGTCATAGAAGATCAAGGAAATTTAAGGGGATATTATAGTGTTCTGGTTTACATCATTGAATTTATTCTTCAATATTATATTCTATATACCTAATTACCCAAATAATCTAGTCGTCATGATCTTCTAGGGTTTTTATGTGAATATTTGTGAAATAAATAATTAAATAAAGAGTTTGAAAGATATGGTTTGTCATAGTGGGAATCAGAGAAATGTTTCATAATTTTGGTGATTAATATTATAAAATTATTATTAATTCATTAGGTATAAGACTAAATAAAGGAAACCATACCTAGATTAAGGTAATATATAGAGTATATGGTTTCCAAGGAAAAATTTCTCTATCTTGATAATACAAGTGAATCTGGCACTAACATAGTTGTAGCTAGGGTTAATGAACCCAAAAGGGAACATTGGGTATTGAATCAATTGTTACCAAGTGTATAAAGAAAAAGACTTTCAAAACACCTAGTTTGACACTCCTTAGATATATTCTTATATAAATTCAAATTATCTTTAAAAACCATTATGAAACTAATAAAAATGCTCATAAAATTTTATGTTACGAATTAGAGCATAGACAATATAGTCTTAATCCTAGAAGTACATATTCTATGAAATTTATTTCATTTAGGATATATATTTTTAGTGTTCATGGTTTCACATTTAATTGTTTAATATTTGGAAAAGTACCTTCCCTAATACTATATTATATTAATTTAAAGATTAGAACCAGATTCAAATAGTGAAAGGTTAGATAATCTTATTTTCCTAAACATAATATTCCTAATGTGACTATGGTTATATGAATTCCATTATATCAAGAATGTTTAGTAGAAATATTCAAAAAATGTCAAAAAATGGAAGTAGAGGTTTTGGGGAAAAAAGAACTGGGGTAACTATTTCATCCCATATATATAAATCTTCCCTTATCAAATTTATGGGATGAAGTTCTATGAAAACCTTGTGATAACAAAATTTGAGTAATTAGATGCTATTATATGAATGGATTGGAGTTACTTTTATAGAGAAAACATAAATTTATGCGATAATTAAATCACATTCTATATAAAAAATAACCTTATGTTTCTATATAGGTGCAAGGAGAAGGATGATCCTCTTTTAGTATCATCATATCAAGAATATATATTATTTACTTCTGAGAAATAATATATATCAAAAATAATTGAGAAAAATGAAAATATCATTCTTGAAAACATTGCAATTTTAATGGAATAATTTTATGTGTTTCTTAAAGTATTTTTTAGTCTTCTTCTTAGCAAAGAGGTTGATTTCTTGATTGGACATATATCCTAATATTTTAAAATATCCAACACTCCCTATAGAATGGCCATTATTGAACATGAGGAGATATATATGAAACTATAACCGTATATAGATAAAATTATTATAATCCAAAGTGCTTCCTCTGGAGGTATATCGGGCCTCTTCATCATAAAGAAGGACAGGTCAATGAGATTCTCCATTTACTATCGTGAAATAAAAAATTTGATAAAGAAATGTATCAACTTCTATGGATTTATCTCTTGAATGGTTTTCAATGTGAATCCCAGTACTTATATAAGAGAGATCTTGAGTTTGGATATTATCAAATAATGGTGAATAAAGAGGATATCCCCAAGACTATATTTCATACAAGTTTTGGTCACTATCAGTTCATAGTGATGCATTTTGGACTCACTAATGATCCAATAATCTACATGGGCTTCATGAATTTATCCTTTATGGATTATCTCAACCAATATGGGGTATTATTTATAGAAAACATTCTTATCTTCTTTAAAATCTAATAAGAGCATTAGGATAATTATTATGTTGTACTAAAGACCTTGTGGAAATATTTTTTTAAAATTAGATTAAATTTGAGTTTTATATAGAGCATATTACATTCATGGGATATCATATCAATAGTTTAGTGACATATTTAGATCATTCAAAAATAAAGGAAATTTATGTATGGACTAGATGCACCCCTATGACAGAAATCTACAATTTCCTAAGATTATCTAGGTTCTATCATTGATTTTTAAGAATCTTCTCAAGAAATTTCAATCCCACAAATTGAGATATCTTAAAAGGGGGTGATTTTTTTCTATAATGATGAATGTGAAAAAAATATTTAATAAGATAGAGAGGAGTCTAATAACTGCATCTATTCTCATATTACACAATAGTTTTTAGGGATTTTTAATCTATGGTGATGTATCTAAAAAAGTATTTGGTTGTGTACTCCTACTAGATGAAAATTTGATAGCCTATTCCTCTCACAAATTAATGATCCTCTTGAAGAAATACCCATAACATGATCATGATTTGACTATAGTAATATTCACTCTGAATATTTGTTGACATTATCTCTAGATAAAAAGTGTGACATATACATGGATAAAAAAATAATCATGTATATTTTCACACAGAAAGAACACAATATATTCCAATGAAGGAGGTAAGATCTGGTCAAGGATTTTGATGGTTCATTCCACTTCCATCATTTGAAGGTGAACAATGTGGTATATTCATTGAGTAGAAGGGATCCAACACCCTTATCGACATTGAAAATCATACAGGATCCAATAATCATGTATATACATAGGATAGACATGATAATAATAAAATTATCTTCATCCCATCATTATCAAATGAATTGTCAACCATTATTTCATAATAGGATCAATGATGCACAAAAAGGATGATGAGGTTCTAGAAAAATGGTATTCAATCAAATAGAGTTCTATATTTTTAAAGATGGAGTTACAAGGTTTCAAACCAATATATGTAAACCATAAATAAATAGGGAACTTCTAGAAGATTCACATGGCTTATCCTTATTTATTAATAAAGGAAACACTAATATATATATTATTCAAAACATCGCATGGTACAACATTAAGAGGGATAATAAGTAATTTTTATAACAATTCATAATATACCATTAAGTAAATATTGAATGAAATAAGTTTATGTGTATGATTCAATCATTTCCCCTACAATTATAGAAATGGGAAAAAATAACCATGAATTTTTTAATAGGACTCTCCAGAACCCCTAATGTAAATAATTTCATCTGTTTGGTAGTTTTTGCCTTACCCGGTTATCACATTTCACATTTGTCAAGGAGGTTTTATATCTCGAAAAAATCTCAAATTTAAACAAAATGGAAGTGGTAAGAATTCATTTAGTTCCACTCACTTTTGTATTTGATCAAGATATGAGTTTTACCTAAGTGTTCTGGAGAATCCTTCAGCAAGTGTTTGATATTGAAATGGGGTTGAAAACCTCTTATAAACCTAATATGGATGGCCAATATGAAATAAAAATTAAAACATTGGAGGTTATCCTGATATATTATTTAATGGATTTACAAGGATGTTGGGATCAACATTTTCCCTTAGTGGAGTTCTCAAATAAAAATAGTTTTCATTATATCATTCAAAGGGAACCTTATGAAGATCAATAGGGTAATAGGTTTTGCACATGAACCTGATGGGATGATGTTTGTAACACCTGAGATTTTTATGAGTAATATTTTGTTTTTATATATCATCAAAGGAATCTTTCACTACATACAAGCTTGGCTTACTTTACACGCAATCGCGACCTTCCTTGATAGCTTGCGTCGTACGCAATACCGAGTTTCACTAAACAACGATATGCTATTAAAATATTATTAAAACTAGCCGTTATGAATAGTAATAACCACTTTTTGAAATTTTATAAATTTTATTTTTCAAAATGGACTTCATTTTTGGATTCAGAATACCAAAATTAGCCTAGGGTGAAATTTTGGTATTTTTCTGAAAACTTTCAATTTTTGATGAATAGTGAAACCACTAAGTGGTAGGTTAAAAACTGAATTTTGCATAAAACTTAATTTTACCGCTTCTGTGAATGGAATTTCAAAAATCCGACAGACATGGTTGATATCAGTAAGTAAAATGTGGTTCAATGAGATAAAAATAATTTTTTGGTGAATAGTAACTTTTTACTTTTTTTTACCGCGGTTAATAGTAAATAGGGTAACTAAGGGTAAATATGATATTAATATTACCATAACACATGTCCTAATTATATTGGACAAGTGTAATTTGACCAAAAACAAACTTAGGAATAAAATATGACCATTTAGGCCCACTTGGGTTAGATTAGGACATTTATTATTAATTTATTTAAAGAAGGGTTAAAATAGTTAAAATCAATGTTTAATAAGTAAATCATTTTTAATATGGGGTTATACATAAGATAAATTTGACAATAAATATTAATTCGAAATATAAAAAGATTTCCTACATCATGGTATTTTATTTATAATTTTTAGACATTAAATAATTTAATTTAATTATGACACAACGATGATGAAGTAATTATCTTATTTATGAAATATTGACATAATTGATGTTATAAACACCACAATAAATGTAATTTGAGACTTTTTATGAATTCCACTAATTTTATAGGTTACTATGACATATTAGTGTTGATTTAATCAACTTGTTTCGAACATATAATTCTGTTATGACTTTCACAAAAATCATATATCAAATAGTGTCAAAATTGACACAAAATAGTTTTTAAATCTAATATTATATTATTAATTGTTATTTTATTCTTAAATATCTAAGGTTCGGCAAAATGACTTAGATAAGGATATATGTATTAATAATATACAATTTGGGGTTCTTTTGGAATGTTATATTAAGTTTATTAACCATATAGTGAAAGAAAACAAAAAGACATGGTAAAAGATAAATTATTTAACTTAGAGTTAAATCTAATTAATAAGGTTAAAATAATACCCTAAACTTGTCTAAATCCTATTGGTTGATAGGATTTCGACCCTTCCCCACTTTAGCTTCGAAATAAGACCCTTTGGAACCATTATAAACCGATTTTGACTTTAATATAAAATAATATTTTGAGATATTCCTAAGGTGCCCCTCTCCTCCCTTATAAAAGGGCACATCCTCCCCCTCCTCCTCACACCGATTTGAGCACTCAATCTAGGCCAACCCCTACCATTTTCTTCTCTCCACTTCCCTAGAATAATCCTAGAGGTCCTGGTCTTCTTCAAAGACCAATCTTAGTTCCCTAAGTGGAGGATTCAAAGAAGCGTTCCAAAGAAGAGGTAATATCCATTACCGATCTTTTCAATTTATTTCTTCTTCAACTTCTTATTCTTTAGTTTTTTCATGATAAAGTAATAACATCAGTATTACATACATACTTATATGTTATTATAAATATGAAACAACCCTAATTCACCTTCTATCCACCCTACGGAAAAATGAAATCACCGCGCGTGCGTACGTACGGAATACCGTCTCAACGCCGTGGTGTAATCTATTTTCCACCACCACCTTACAAGGATGGGTATAATGGTGTAATGAGCAACTATTTATGAATATTATAAAGTAATATTGATACTTAAATAATATATATATACTCCAATACAATTCCATGATCATAGGAACGATATCATCACTCGTGCGTACGTACGGAATACCGTCTCCACGATGTGATGCGACTCGTTCTACATGATCACCATTACATAGTAATTATATAAATGAATTGAATGAATAAATATGATATATGTTACACTAATACCATTCTGGATATAATGTATCTATAAACTTAAAAGAAGAATAAGAATTTATTCGGCAAAACACGCATAAGAACAAAAGGCAATAAAGACCCGAGTAACAAGTAACAATGAAATATTACTAACAAGAAGCTAAGAATATGACCATATATGATATCATATCAATATGTATGATTCTGGAATAAGTCAATAACATTATTTAAACCATTATACAGGAGCTTTGGACACGTACAAAGCAAATCGGACCTAAGGTAAGGGAAATATCACAATCTCATTTTTATCCGAGATTGTTTATTCGTAAGTATTTACTGGGGTGTATTTTACCATCCACATCCATGTTTCATCAATATGTAATATTATTTCAATCCACCTAAAATTGTTTAAATCCATTTTTACCCTTCGGTGAGTTTTTAGTAATAAGTATGAAAGGAATCTTTTGTCGTTTTTCATACGAGGTACTTTTTGACTTTTCCGACAAAAGTATGAAGAATGTTTTTTTAACTTATACGGCATGCATGGATTTTTAAAACCTTATTTCCAAGAGACATCCTTTACAAGTTTTCAAGTTTATTTTTAATCAAATTCTTTTATTTTAAAGTCGTATGACATGTTATGAAAGGAAAAATGTGTTTGAAGTAGAAATGATATTTTCCTCAAGAATGGAGTTCAAGTATTTTATCAAAATTATTTTCCATCTAAGATAATAAAAGGGTTCTGTTTTTATCCCTATTATTACATGGATTTGATTATGTTGTAATGGAAATATTTTTATGAATTCCTTTATCTTATATGAATTGTTTTATGATGTCATGTTGTTTAAGAATTCCATTTTTATTACTTGGGTTACGCTATGATTTATGGTTTATGATTATGTGGCACACATAAGAAAGGATTCATTATAAGATGGGTGGGACCTATATCTCCCTCCAATGAATTGGGTAAAGATTTTATATCTCATGAGATAGACATGGCTGGAACGGTAGGTTATACCGGTTCAGTGAAACAGGACTAGAACGAGGGTGACTCGGTTCAGAAAGGGACTTTGTCCACTAAGATAGTGTTGGCAATGAGTCATGACTAACAAGAAATGATTTTCCATGATTATGTGTGAATGCCACAAAGTTTCAAGTTTTATGTTATGATTATGGGGATCTCATTTTGACTTCTATGATTTGTTCCATGTTAAGATATTATGATCTCTTTTGCAGGTTATGATTTTCAAAAAGATATGATATGATTGTTATTTCCTTTATTTTCCCTTGCTGAGCATTTGAGCTCACCCTTTTATGTTTTCTTTTCCCCAGGTCAGGAAGATGGATATTAAGTATAATATGCTAAAGGGACCCTAGATATGATGAAATAAATGGGAGACACTGTAGAAGATTTATGAATCAGTTGTTTATGTTTCCCAGTTTCTAAAGACACTATACCTATACGGTCCTTTGTGGTTTTGTCATATGTTGTAATAAGTGTGCTTCAATTTTGAAGTATTAACAATGTATGTAATGTATGGGTCGTTATAGTTGGTATCAGAGGAAAGGTATAGTCAACCTTTGGAAACTAGGATGTGAAAGCCTTAGTAAGAACCCTAAGGATAAGTCTAAGCATAGAACACAATATTAGTGTTTTAGAAATGGCCATGAATACCCTAGGATAAGACCTTAAGAATGAAAATTTTATTCTTGAATTATGTGGTTTTCCTATTATAATTAGTGTTTCTCACACTATTCTTCTTGGTTTTAGTCAATGGCTGGAACCCGAAGGAACCGTGTTAATGCGGAATGCGATGGGCAATGCAATGATTGTCCCCCTGAGCAACCAAACGATATGGGAGTTGGAATGAAAAATCTTGTAGCCATGCTCACACAACTTTCTCAAGCTATGAATCATGCAGGACTTCCAAACGAGCAAAGGAAGGAGCAACATTCTGTTGAATCCTTCATGAGGCAGCGTCCGCCTTCTTTCAGTGGGTCTACGGATCCATTAGTTGCTGAACAATGGATTAGTACTACTGAAAAGATATTTTCAGTTCTTCAATGTTCTGAACATGATAAAGTCATCCTAGCAGTGTATCGTTTGGAAGGAGATGCTGATCAATGGTGGAATATTTTTAAGAATACAAGGCAAAGGGATGAAATTGAGTCTATGGAATGTGACGAGTTCAAGAACTTATTTTTCAATAAGTAATTCCCTCGTATTCTCTGAAAAAAGATGGAGAAAGAGTTTCTTGAACTGAAGCAAAGGGATGATGAATCTGTTGGTACCTATGAAGCAAATTTTACAAGACTTGCAAGGTACGCTTCTGGTATTATTATCCAACCTGAGAGTAAGATCGATCGATTCTTTAGTGGCTTAAAACCAAGTCTTCGAAGGGCGTTAGCCATAAGGGACTTCAATAGCTACGAGGAAATCGTTCGATGTGCTCTCAAAGTCGAGATGGAGATTGGAGTAACCCATCAGTCACATGGGTTTGATAAGAAGAGGAAGATGGAATTTAAAGGAAAATCTAAAGAGCACACTGAAAAGAAGATGAACTTTCCCTTATGCTCAAAGTGTGGAAAGAAACATGGAGGGAGTTGTCTTAAAGGGACAAGTAAATGTTTTAAATGTGGAAAGAAAGGTCATCGGGCATTTGAATGCCGCGATAATGGGAAGAAGATGTCTAATGATGCAAACAAAGGAAGGGATACACAGAATGAACCTACTACACTTCAATGTTTTAAGTGCAAGGAGATGGGGCATTATGCCAATCAATGCCCAAATCCAAGGGTTGATGATGATGGTCGACGTCAACAAAATCTTAAGGCTAAAGACAAAGGAAAGTCACATGCAATTTCTATCAGCGATGTGGAGTACGATAACGAAGTGGTGAAAGGAACACTTACCATCCACTCTAAAGTAGAAAATGTTTTATTTGATTCTGGATCCACCCACTCTTTTATTTCTGAAAAATTTTCTAAGGGTATCACCGTATTACCTCAACAATTAGATGTTGAGTTAGCTGTGACAACACCTAATGGCACACCAGTCGCATCAAAAGTTTATAATTCTTCTCCGATCGAAGTTTGTGGGAAAGTGCTTCCTGAAAATCTTGTGATCCTTCCTTTAGTGGAATTTGATGTGATTCTTGGCATGGATTGGATTTCTCTACATGGAGCTCATATCAATTTCCAAATAAGGGAAGTCACATTTCATATTCCAGATCAATCTACGATCGTTTATCAATGCAAGGATGAACATAACCTTCCAGTAGAAATTCCTTCCATCTTATGGGTCTTGATTTCACTAAATGAAGGTTATTTATCTCAAATGGTTGGTTAGAAACTCACGATTAAGAATATGCCCATCGTACGGGAATTTGATGATGTCTTTCTGGAGGAATTACCAGGTCTTCCACCAAATCGTGAAGTTGAGTTTTCAATAGAATTCGTACCGGGTGCTTTGCCTATTTCAAAGACACCTTATAGAATGGACCCAATTGAGTTGCAGGAATTGAAGAAGCAACTCCAAGAGAATCTTGATAAGGGATTCATACGCCCTAGTGCATCACCTTGGGGAGCACCTGTTCTTTTTCTTAAGAAGAAAGATGGATCAATGAGACTCTGCATTGATTATCGAGAACTTAACAAGATCACTATCAAGAACAAATATCCTCTCCCACGCATTGATGACTTATTTGACCAACTACGCGGATCTCAATACTTTTCCAAGATTGATCTTCGTTCAGGGTATCATCAATTAAGGGTAAAAGGGAGGATATACCAAAGATGGCTTTCCGTACAAGGTATGGACACTATGAATTTATAGTGATGCCATTTGGTCTTACTAATTCCCCTGTTATCTTCATGGATCTAATGAATAGAGTCTTTAGAGACTATCTTGATCAATTTGTGGTAGTCTTTATAGACGATATTCTAGTCTATTCAAAGAGCAAGGAAGAGCATGAAGATCACTTGAGAATTATATTGAATACCCTGATAAAGGAGAAGCTTTATGCCAAATTTACCAAGTGTGAATTTTGGCTTCAAAAAGTTGCATTTTTGGGTCACATAATCTCAAAAGAGGGGATATCTGTGGATCCAACAAAAAAAGAGGTTATCGAAAGATGGTCAAGACCAACAACAGTAACTGAGATCCAAAGTTTTCTTGGTTTGGCTGGATATTATCGACGTTTTGTAAAAGATTTTTCACAATTATCTAATCCACTCACCAAGTTGACTCAGAAAGGAGTTAAGTTTATCTGGACAGAGGAATGTGAAGAGAATTTCAAGGATTTGAAAAGAAGGTTATCCAATGGACCTATGCTCACACTGCCTTGTAGTGGAGAAAGGTTTGTGATCTACAGTGATGCATCCAAGAAGGGATTGGGGTGTGTTCTTATGCAAAATGATATGGTGATAGCTTATGCCTCACGACAGTTGAAAATCCATGAGCAAAATTACCCAACACATGATTTGGAGTTGGCTGCGGTAATCTTTTCATTAAAGATTTGGAGGCATTACCTTTATGGTGAAAGGTGTGATATTTATACTGATCATAAAAGTTTAAAGTATATTTTCACACAAAAGTAGTTGAATATGCGTCAAAGAAGATGGTTGGAGCTGATTAAGGATTACGACTGCTCAATCCATTACCACCCTGGGAAAGCAAACAAGGTGGCAGATGCATTAAGTCGACAAGACCATGCTAGTTTATCCATGATGAGGATTACAAAAGATCCAATATTTATGGATTTACAAAGGATGGATCTTGGAATTATAATGGAAGGGGAAAAATCATATCTTTCTCAAATGAATGTTCAACCATCTATACATGTGAAGATTAAAGAGGCACAGAAAGAAGATGTCAAGTTACAAAAGAAGGTGAGAAATGTTCTTGAATTCAACCTTGATCGTGATGGGATAAAAAAGTTCAGGAATCAGGTTTGTGTTCCTCCCATCCCCGAATTAAAGAAGGAGCTGCTGGATGAGGCTCATAGTTCTTCATTGTCTATTCATCCTGGAAGCACGAAGATGTATAGGGACCTGAAAGAGTACTTCTGGTGGGATGGCATGAAATAAGATGTTGCTGAATATGTCTCTCGATGCTTGGTTTGTCAACAAGTTAAAGCTGAGAGACAAAAGTCT
Organism: Viscum album; assembly: GCA_963277665.1. NCBI lineage: Eukaryota > Viridiplantae > Streptophyta > Magnoliopsida > Santalales > Viscaceae > Viscum > Viscum album. The sequence goes on along the minus strand of OY728153.1, from coordinate 388,194,607 downwards.
AAGGGGATGTTACAACCATTACCCATACCCGAATGGAAATGGGAAAACATCACTATGGACTTTGTCACAGGACTTCCTAAAACATCCAAAGGCAATAATGCTATCTGGGTCATAGTTGATCGTCTTACAAAGTCTGCACACTTCATTACTATTAGAGAGGATTTCTCTCTAGATCAGCTTGCCAGGATATATGTAAAGGAAGAGGTAAGATTTCATGGAGTACCACTTTCTATTATATCTGATCGAGATCCGAGATTTACCTCGAAGTTCTGGCGAAGTCTTCAGCATACTCTGGATACAGAGTTGAGTTTCAACACTGCTTATCATCCCCAGGCAGACGGTCAGTCTGAAAGAACAATTCAAACCCTAGAAGATATGTTGAGAGCTTGCTCTATGGATTTCAAAGGAGGTTGGGATCAACACCTACCTTTGGTGGAATTTTCTTATAATAATATCTTTCACTCCAGTATTCAGATGGCTCCTTATGAAGCTCTCTATGGAAAGAAATGCAGGACTCCAACTTGCTGGGATGAAGTTGGGGAAAGAAAGCTATTAGGACCTGATCTCGTTGATGAAATGGTAGAAAAGGTCAGATCTATTCAACAACACATAAGAGCAGCTCAGAGTCGACAGAAAAGTTATGCCGACAACCGAAGAAAAGACCTAGAGTTTGAAGTGGGTGATAAAGTGTTCTTACGAATATCTCCATGGAAGAGGGTTATGAGATTTTGAAAGAAGGGGAAGTTGAGCACTAGATATATCGGTCCTTTCGAAATACTGGATCGTGTTGGGAAGGTAGCTTACCAATTGGCTCTTCTACCGAATCTCTCTCAAGTTCACGATGTGTTCCATGTATCTCTCCTGAGAAAGTACATACCTGATCCTTCACATGTACTCAGCTCAGAAGTTATACCACTGGAGCAAGATCTTTCTTATGAAGAACAGCCGATAGAGATTCTGGATCGTAGCGAAAAAGTCCTACGAAACAAGACCACTCGATTGGTGAAAGTTTTATGGAGGAACCACCAATTAGAAGAAGCTACATGGGAGCTTGAGGATATGATGAGGGAGAAGTATCCTCATCTGTTTGTTACAAAGTGACGAATTTCGAGGGCAAAATTCTTTTTAAGGGGGGTAGAATGTAACACCCGAGATTTTTATGAGTAATATTTTGTTTTTATATATCATCAAAGGAATATTTCACTACATACTAGCTTGGCTTACTTTACACGAAATCGCGACCTTCCTTGATAGCTTGCGTCGTACGCAATACCGAGTTTCACTAAACAACGATATGCTATTAAAATATTTTTAAAACTAGCCGTTATGAATAGTAATAACCACTTTTTGAAATTTTATAAATTTTGTTTTTCAAAATGGACTTCATTTTTGGATTCGGAATACCGAAATTAGCCTAGGGTGAAATTTTGGTATTTTTCTGAAAACTTTCAATTTTTGATGAATAGTGAAACCACTAAGTGGTAGGTTAAAAACTGAATTTTGCATAAAACTTAATTTTACCGCTTCTGTGAATGGAATTTCGAAAATCCGACAGACACGGTTGATATCAGTAAGTAAAATGTGGTTCAATGAGATAAAAATAATTTTTTGGTGAATAGTAACTTTTTACTTTTTTTTACCGCGGTTAATAGTAAATAGGGTAACTAAGGGTAAATATGATATTAATATTACCCTAACACATGTCCTAATTCTATTGGACAAGTGTAATTCGACCAAAAACAAACTTAGGAATAAAATATGACCATTTAGTCCCACTTGGGTTAGATTAGGACATTTATTATTAATTTATTTAAAGAAGGGTTAAAATAGTTAAAATCAAAGTATAATAAGTAAATCATTTTTAATATGGGGTTATAAATAAGATAAATTCGACAATAAATATTCATTAGAAAGCTAAAAAGATTTCCTACATAATGGTATTTTATTTATAATTTTTAGACATTAAATAATGTAATTTAATTATGACACAATGATGATGCAGTAATTATCTTATTTATGAAATATTGACATAATTGATGTTATAAACACCAAAATAAATGTAATTTGAGACTTTTTATGAATTCCACTAATTTTCTAGGTTACTATGATATATTATTGTTGCTTTAATCAACTTGGTTAGAACATATAATTCTGTTATGACTTTCACAAAAATCATATATCAAATAGTGTCAAAATTGACACAAAATAGTTTTTAAATAAAATATTATATTATGAATTGTTATTTTATTCCTAAAAATCTAAGGTTAGGCCAAATGACATAGATAATGATATATTTATTAATAATATACAATTTGGGGTTCGTTTGGCATGTTATAGTAAGTGTATTAACCATATAGTGAAAGAAAACAAAAAGACATGGTAAAAGTTAAATTATTTATCTTAGAGTTAAATCTAATTGATAAGGTTAAAATAATACCCTAAACTTGTCTAAATCCTATTGTTTGATAGGATTTCTACCCTTCCCCACTTTAGATTCGAAATAAGACTCTTTTAAACCATTATAAACCGATTTTTACTTTAATAAAAAATAATATTTTGAGATATTCCTAAGGTGCCCCTCTCCTCCCTTATAAAAGGGAACCTCCTCCCCCTCCTTCTCACACCAATTTGAGCACTCAAGCTCGGCCAACCCCTACCATTTTATCCTCTCCACTTCCCTAGAATAATCCTAGAGGTCCTGGTCATCTTCAAAGACCAATCTTAGTTCCTTAAGTGGATGATTCAAAGAAGCGTTCCAAAGAAGAGGTAATATCCATTACCGATCTTTTCAATTTCTTTCTTCTTCAACTTCTTCTTCTTTAGTTGTTTCATGATAAAGTAATAACATCAGTATTAATTACATACTTATATGTTATTATAAATATTAAACAACCCTAATTCACCTTCTATCCATCCTACAGAAAAATGAAATCACCGCGCGTGCGTACGTACGGAATACCGTCTCCACGCCGTGGTGTAATCTATTTTCCACCACCACCTTACAAGGATGGGTATAATGGTGTAATGAGTAACTATTTATGATTATTATAAATTAATATTTATTCTGAAATAATATATATATACTCCAATACAATTCCACGATCATAGGAACGATATCATCACTCGTGCGTACGTACGGAATACCGTCTCCACGATGTGATGCGACTCGTTCTACATGATCACCATTACATAGTAATTATATAAATGAATTGAATGAATAAATATGATATATGTTACACTAATACCATTCTGGATATAAGGTATATATAACCTTAAAAGAAGAATAAGAATTTATTCGGCAAAACACGCATAAGAACAAAAGGCAATAAAGACCCGAGTAACAAATAACAATGAAATATTACTAACAAGAAGCTAAGAATATGACCATATATGATATCATATAAATATGTATGATTATGGAATAAGTAAATAACATTATTTAAACCATTATACAGGATCTTCGGACACGTACAAAGCAAATCGGACCTAAGGTAAGGGAAATATCACAATCTCATTTTTATCCGAGATTGTTTATTCGTAAGTATTTACTGGGGTGTATTTTACCATCCACATCCATGTTTCATCAATATGTAATATTATTTCCATCCACCTACAATTGTTTAAATCCATTTTTACCCTTCGGTGAGTTTTTAGTAATATGTATGAAAGGAATCTTTTGTCGTTTTTCGTACGAGGTACTTTTTGACTTTTCCAACAAAAGTACGAAGAATGTTTTTTTTAACTTATACGTCATGAATGGATTTTTAAAACCTTATTTCCAAGAGACATCCTTTACAAGTTTTCAAGTTTATTTTTAATCAACTTCTTTTATTTCAAAGTCGTATGACATGTTATGAAAGGAAAAATGTTTTTGAAGTAGAAAGGATATTTTCCTCAAGAATGGAGTTCAAGTATTTTATCAAAATTATTTTCCATCTAAGATAATAAAAGGGTTCTGTTTTTATCCCTATTATTACATGGATTTGATTATGTTGTGATGGAAATATTTTTATGAATTCCTTTATCTTATATGAATTGTTTTATGATGTCATGTTGTTTAAGAATTCCATTTTTATTACATGGGTTACGCTATGATTTATGGTTTATGATTATGTGGCACACATAAGAAAGGATTCATTATAAGATGGGTGGGACCTATATCTCCCTCCAATGCATTGGGTAAAGATTTTATATCTCATGAGATAGACAAGGCTGGAACGGTAGGTTATACCGGTTCAGTGAAACAGGACTGGAACGAGGGTGACTCGGTTCAGAAAGGGACTTTGTCCACTAAGATAGTCTTGGCAATGAGTCATGACTAACAAGAAATGATTTTCCATGATTATGTGTGCATGCCACAAAGTTTCAAGTTTTATGTTATGATTATGGGGATCTCATTTTCACTTCTATGATTTGTTCCATGTTAAGATATTATGATCTCTTTTGGAGGTTATGATTTTCAAAAAGATATGATATGATTTTTATTTCCTTTATTTTCCCTTGCTGAGCATTTGAGCTCACCCTTTTATGTTTTCTTTTCCCCAGGTCAGGAAGATGGATATTAAGTAGAATATGCTAAAGGGACCCTAGATTTGATGAAATAAATGGGAGACACTGTAGAAGATTTATGAACCAGTTGTTTATGTTTCCCAGTTTCTAATGAAACTATACCTATACGGTCCTTTGTGGTTTTGTCATATGTTGTAATAAGTGTGCTTCAATTTTGATGTATTAACAATGTATGTAAAGTATGGGTCATTATAATGTTAGATAGAAGAAGATGATGTGACCCTATCTTATCAAAGGGATGATAGATATGGGTCAAACCATTCAGTTTCGTATGAAATATGCATAATGTCGATTGAAATGATATATATACAATGTTTTTTGAGACTTGTAGTTTTAATTCATAGATAATGTGTTCATTTTTATATCAATATGATAGAAAGTTAAGAGTTTTAAGGAAAATGGAATGATTAGTCCAAGATATATATACCACTATTTAGATTTTTGATTGTATAGGAGCTATACCATATCAACTAGAACTCCCACTGAACCTATACCAAATACAAGACGTGTTCCACAAATCCCTCTTCAAGAAGTTCATATTAGACCCCTCATATGTACTAAATCAATAGGTGGTTCCATTTTAGAATAATCTATCATAAGTGGATCATATGATAAAGTTATTATATTATATAGAAAAGGATATATATAAATCACAAAAACTCACATGGTCAATGTTCAATGGTGAAACCAAAAGTATGAAGAAGTTACATGGTTACTAGAATAGGTAATGAAAGAGAAGCACCATAATATTTTTACTATAATAAATTAAATTTTAATAGTGGTATTTCTAAAGGTGGGGATAATGTAATTTATTCAACAATTATAAATTAAATTCCTTTTTATCGGAGTAAACTCATTATTAAAAAAATATAATTATAGAAGACATATGCACTAATTTAGTTATTTTGGACTGTTATAAGTTATATACTATCATATTGAAAAGACCATTAAGCATCATAAATGTTGATATTATGTCCATTATATAGTTATTGTATGATTAATATCTATATATATGGTTACGATGAATCTATTTAACATAGAAAATGGAAGTGATTCCCTCGACCAGTTGGATTGTACCATATAAAAGTCATTTATCAATGAATCTAGGGGAGATAACATAATTAGTAATTTCCCATGACCATTCCAAATATGGCATTCGAAAAATAAACCACGAGTGAAAACCTTTATAGGATAACATCAATATCATCATGATCATGGCCCAAACCATGTTCGTTGAACCACCCCATGAAAATATAATCCTAACACACCATACCCTTAGCACATTTATTGATGCATTAAAGGGATATGTATCGAGATCCATATATAATGAATTCAAATTTTTTATTTTTTAATGAAATAGTGGTAATACCTATCTATTATTATTCTATATTTTTTTAATCAATAAGTTTGACAAAAACAGGATTTTGATATAATGAAAAACATATTGTATTTTTGGGTAATATATAGTTCAATCAGGACACCCTTTCTAATGAATTAAATAATTTTTGAAAAAAATGATATTTTAATGAAATATTTTTATTAAATAATATTTATTTAATGTAAATAATAATATTATTTTATGAATTCAAACATAATTTTCATAAGGGTTCAAAAACTGTTATTATAAAAAAACATGTACTTTTTAAAAAAATTGGATTATTTATTTAAAAGTGAAAATTATCATACATATATGATTAAATATATAAAATAAATATTATAATTGAAATGAGCATGTTTAAATTATTCAATAATTATTTTTTCATAATTTTCTAAAGACGGTGAGATTTGTAGGTAGAAGTTAAATATGGTATAGTTAAATGACATGTATTATGAAATCATAATAGCCTAAAAATGTTACAATCATTAAAATAAAGATTATTCATGACCCAAATTATATTCCCCCTTTAATGTAACATTTTTTATGTTATTTCAGTAATTTTATAAACCCTTATTGAATCCTCCAAAATCATTATTATATTTCAGGGCTTTAAAAACGATTCTTTATAAACATGACTCACTTACACATCAACATGGGTACTATTTTAAGGATTTGAGTTCATAGAAATATAAAATAAATAAATATACTCCTTGTTGGCTGAGACCATGGGATAAAAACATTTCATGGTTTTTATTTTGAGTTAATTTATTCATCGGAGAGTGAAACCTCTATTTATAAATTTTTAATGATTTTTCATCTTGTTCACTATAAATCCCACCGATATTTTCATTAATATTAACTAAAAACCATTGGTTGATGAATTTAATCTACCATTATATCCTAATATCAGTCCCAAGGTGTTACCAAGATCTTATGAATACCTTACTGAGCTTTTATAAGGTCCTTATCAAGTTCAGAGCATCTCTCCTCTTCCTTTTTGTATTAAGAAATTTCCGTGTCCTAAGCCCATTTTGATTTCCATTTTTATATATTGTAATGTTTTTGGACCCATCAATTTAAATAAATTATTATTCCTTTGTATTCATATACATTATTTTAATATCATTTCCACCCTTGCAAGAGCCTTTATATACACCTATTATGCTATAAATGTACCTTTCATTTATCAAGAGTATTATTTTTGGGGTGAATACTCATCCCTATTTAAATTCAAATGTATTCACCTAGTAGTACCCATCTTTAATTTAACATATAATTACATTTATGTAAACCAAAATTCATAAAAATGGGATGAAAATGATGAAATACATCCTTATATTATATGATCCATGTAGAACACTTATGCATGTACATGATATGAATGTGATGGGAGGACATATAATTATATTGGCCTTTTATACGTTGGGTAATTTTTTATATAACGAGATTTTGTTGTTGGTTCAAGTGATTTTATCCTAATAAAGTATGTTATGATGTATTGTAGTTTTCCTTATCTTATGATTCTAATGTCATGTTTTATGTTCTTTCCACATTCCCATATTTCCTTTATATTATCATTTTTATCATGGTTTGTTATTAAAGTTTATTTTTGTCACCCCTGTTATTTTACCTTGATATTACTATTAACTCACATGTATTACATTCATCATATAACTCTTTGAATATTCATTTATTGGGATTTATAGCTCAAAAATTTCTCATATTCACCTTAGTGTTTTCTTTTAAAATTTTTGAAGATCAAGGGAATTGAAGAGCATGTAATAGAGAATTATTTTACATCTTTTCATTTTTTTCAAGTTGTCATGATATATATTTTTACCCAAAGAAACTAGCCCTCATGATATTTTGGGTTTTTATTAATTGTATCATTGTTAAATAAATCATTTAAAAGTATATTAATGATATGTTATGTCATGTGTCTTGTCACGTCACACTATGACACTCCAATACTTCTTTCTACAACTAGTGCACATGCTCCATCTTGCCTGTATTGGCTATCCAACATAACTATTCTCCCCAACCCTATCAGGCTATCCAACCTACACCGTCTTCAATTTGGTTTAGATTACTCCCATAAACATAGATGTGAGAGCTTGGGTTGGTTCGTTCATGTTTAGCTAATATTTTACTAAAATCATATAAAAAGAGATAGTAATTTATTTATAGAATCCCAGTTCTATCTCAATTATCCTAATTAATTATTCTCATATGGAACTCCTAAAATTTTTATATGATCGTTTACCTTTAAAATAAATGTCTCTAGATCTTAAAAAGCAATTAAAACCAACATTATTCCATGATTTTTCACACATCACTTGGGGGATACTCCATAAATAACATGGATCATGAATAAGAAGTAAATTATCATCACTATCCTTATTTGAAAACCAAGATACTTCTTTGTCATCAATATATTGAAAATACTTTGAAATAATTCCTTGACAACCAATCAAACTCACACAAAGTGGTATCAACAAATATGATACATTTTAGTTTTAATAATATAATCCACCTCAATCATTCTAGGAAACTAAAATATAAAACATTTTTTCTCCACTTATATACAGTATTGAAAAAAGAGAAATGTGAAAGAGGTGGTATTATGTTATTCAAATAAATTATATATGAAGAAATCAACTCTATGTACACTTGATCTAACTCGGTATAGAAAGAGGTATGATTAATTCATAAACCAATTGTGATTAATAAATGTAAAAAATGATACCTACATTATAAAGACCCAAGATTATCAAACATGGATAATAGATCATTTTTTTAGAATATTCATTACATTATAGTAACACACTCTTAAGGACTATAATATTTTTGTGTCTTTGGAATCTTAGAAACATAAAAAATTGGTACATAGGTAAACTACATCATCTCCCACTATGATCTTTATAACTATTACCATTCTTCGACATATCATACATAATGCATTTCTTCATATCTTGGAGAAGGGAAGCATAATAACTGGTGATACCAGATGCTCAGTAAGTGTAAAAAATGGAGACATGTAATTATACCATAAACATTAGTGTATGATAACATGATAATTACATTTAAAAACCATACGCTCTATATAAAAGATCATAATCTCGAGTCATGAAAAAATGATTCGCTGTTTATAAGACATGAATCACATAGGAATCAAAGAAAATGATCCATGAGAGAACAATATTTTTATAAGACATAGACTTCTGGAATACAATTAAGCAGAGAAAATCATTTCTATAGTAGTAAAGTATTACTAATAATGATCTATTGGTGGAATTGGTTTAGTTAAGGTTCACTACAAAGACTATCATAAAAATTACCCTATTGAACTTGGTTCACTCCATATTACACTATTTTCTATCTAATAAGATATAAATATTTACACAATGCATCTATAAGAGATATAGGTCCCAAAAATATCATAATGAAAACCATAGACATATATTCAACGAGATTATAAAATATTAGTCATACCATAAAACATAAAATGAAATGTGTTTCAAAAAAAATTCATCATATCATAACCTATAGAAATTTAAAAGGTTTTATAATCACCTTATCATTTAATAATGTTATAACCTATATAAAAGAAGTAGGTTTCAAAATAATTTTGTCATGGCATAAACTATAAAAGGAAAAAATGGTTTCATAAAAATAATTTCATCACAAACCTAATACATTCAATGAAATAATTAAAATGGTATCCTTGGATAATGTTCCCAGTAAGGCATAGGTAATATCAAAGGATGTCATATTATATATAATTATATTTTGATAGATCATTTAAAACATTTCTTGAAGAAAATATCATTTTTATATGAAAAAACAATTTAAAAAATAAATCATTTTGTGATTAATTTTAATTTAAAATTATTATGAACACTTATATTGGAATATTCAAATAAAATAATGTTCATGAAGATAGATGTTTTGTTCATTTCATATATATTAAAACAAATATTCCTTTCACATTTTTCATAAAATACCAACAATAATTATTTTGAAAACAACATGAAGATTCCATTCAAAATGAAAAGTAAAAAATGGGAAAACTTTCTTATAATAATAATAGGAGAATAATAAAACATTATTGAATAGATTTTTAGAAAACATGGTTTTGGAAGAAAATATATTCTGGACCAAAGAGAAAAATAGTCAAATTTTATTAAATACATTTTCTCAATTATTTTATGTAAAAAATAATGGATAAATGAAAATGTTACATTAAAATATATTGATTAAATATATTACTAGAAAATTAATTATTTTCTTGAGATATTTATCATAAGATTTTATAAATAGAAACATAATCTTAAATAATCTTGATAATTGATTAGATTGTAATATAAAATCATTACCAATTTGGTAACATTGAATCATAATCCCAATGAAAGAATGAAATAAAATGGAACATAAAGTATATTTTTGATAAATAAATTCATTATAATATGTGTAAAATGGGATTTATATAATTCTCATTAAATAATATTATTTCATAACATAACATACGTCTCAAAGAAAGAAAATTCAGACAAAAATTCTTTACCATAATTTTTGACTTCCGTTTTACACATTAAAACCTTTGGTATAATAAAATTATGTTTATATACATATTTTGTAAAAAAATATTTATATATATCATAACATATATGATGTTATTATGAACTTTTATTACCAATTTTTTTAATAATTCCATATTAAAGTTACGTTTCGGGTAATGACCCGTTTTTTCATATATGTTTTCATTTATTAATTTTGTACCTATTACATTAATAAATATTTAATAACATCTATAATTTTAAATATGATATAAATATCATACATATTTAGTGTATATTTATTTAGAGTAGAAATAGAAAATGAAGTACGCTTTTCATCGAAACGATACGTATTACGTACTCATGAAAGTTGTTTCCATTTCCTTAAAATATTGATACAATGAATGGTAAAAGGTATATAAATATTAAATAATAATTAATATATAATATATATAACATATTTTCATTAAAATCAACCATAATACCTTCCATGTAAGGCATGAATGTATCACATCACTTTTCAAGGTGGTATTACACCAAACACACGAGTGACATCATCGTATTCCCATAAAATAAAAATTATGAAATTAAATGTGATATAATAATTATATTGATACAATAATATAGCAAATATCATATATAAACAATAAATAAATCTGTATTTCTAATCTTGGTGGGAGGTAATGTAAAAAAAATAACATCAGTTTGTGAGGTGGTAGTTCTTTGTACACATGTATGGTTATTTTATAACCCATTTTATAAAGTATATATTCTTATATGTCATTAACTTGACATAAAAACATATCAATATATGTAGGGTAATTATTTTATTATATCATCATTTTTTAATAAAATTTGAAGGATTCTTAGTATGAAATACAACAAAATTTATCGTTGATGAAGATTATCTCTTCTTATGGTATCCTCCTTTGGTTTGCATCAAATGCATTCCTTGGTTGTATTTATTTTTAAATAAGGATTCTATGATGATATGAGGGAATTTTTGAATTTTAATTTTCTAGGTATTTTATTATTGAAATTTTTTTCAAGGAATTAATATGAGAGGATAGGAGGAGGTCTTTTATTATTGAGGTGAGTGGAACACATGTAGGTTTTTTTGGAAAAAAACAATTCCACACATGTTTATTCATGTCACATGGCTCCAATAATGGACCATTATTGATAATAGAAGATATAAGGTTGACATATATCCATAAAATTAGTTTTTAACTTTTTTTTGGTTAGTTTTGATCCTTATCATTTTAGTTTAACTCCTCAGTAAACCAATTTTTACATGAACCGTGGTAATTGTTTTTTTCATTTTTCTTTATTAATTTTGGGAAAAAAATTAATTTAACCATATTATATAATAAAAATTACTCTGATTTAAAATATGGAATAAAATTTTCTAAATTCTATTCATAGAAGTGAAAAATTGTAATTTAAAATTAATCCGGCTAACAGAAAGAGTAAGTGGGTTTTCAAAGAAAAAATGTTCAAATGATTATAAAGATTTTATATAACAGTATAATATGAAATCATTTAAAATAAAATAAATTGGAATAGTTAATATATAATTGAAATTATTTTACTTTAGAAAAATATAATGTTACTTTACAAATAAATTAAAGTAAAATGTATTTTTCAATTAAAATTCATTATTTTTCAATAGTCATTAAAAAGATGAAACAATGCAAAAAAATCCCAAAAACCGTCATAATATAATTTTCACATTATGATATAAAAATTGAATTATATTTTATCAAATTAATTTCACAAAATTATTATATTTAATTTAATTAATTTTTTACAAAAAATAATAGGATTGTTTTTTGAGAAAATAATATTTTTGAAACATATAAAGAATTAATAAAAAATTAATTACTTTGCTATCAATATGTTATATTTATATATAACAATTAAAATCAATATTCAAAAGCTAGATATTACTATTCATATTTATAGATTTAAAATCATAGTTATAATGGTCACATTTAAGTAACTATATTAATGATACATCATGGTTTTATTAAAACTGAGTGTCATAAAATAAATCAGTGTTTCGTGTAGTGTAAGCTTAAATATGGATTGTCTATAGAATAATCGATCAAATAATTTTTATTTATTCAAAATAAAATAATTCATAAAAACTCATGGTGTTAAATTTACCCCACATAAAATGGATTTCTCCCTTAAAATTTTCACTATGATGCAAAAATAAATAAGGATAATTATGCATACTCATTTCCTCAAGTTAGCACATATCTTCTTCATATTGGTGGTTTCATGACCCAACATTGAGCAGGTGATTGGACCTGTTTCTTATTAATTTATATGTATGGTCCTGAATCGCCACTATTTTTTCCTCATAAAAAACATCATGCTCATGTGGTACGTCTTTTGAGTGCAGTATATATGAAGGGTCAAGTATGTACTTCCACCAAAGAGATACATAGAACACATCATATAGTTGATAGAGGTTTGGTGGAAGCTCTAAATCATAAGCTATAGTTCTTATGTTAATAAGATTTTAGAAGGGACTAACATACCTAGGGCTCAATTTATTTTTCCTGTTGAATCTCATAACCTTCGTTGATGGATAAATTGTTAAAAACACCTTAGCATCAACATAAAATTCTATATAATTATAGTGATTATCATCATAAATTATCTACAAAATATGAGATTTATTAGTTTCTTTTTGAATGGATCTAACCTTCTCTTCCAATTCTTAAAATATCTTTGGCCCTAATAGATTTCGTTCTCCATCATCATTCCAACATGCTGGAGCTCAACATTTCATTCTTTAGAGGTATTTATATGGATCCATATGAATTATTGAGTGAATTATTATGTTGTATGAAAACTCAAATAGGGAAATTTTCTTTTACCAACCAACATTGAAATCCAAAGAATGATATCTCAACATATCATCAAGGGTTTTAATTATTATCTCTAAATTATAATCTTTATGAGTTTGATATGTAGTATTGAAACTAAAATTCATATCACGATCATGGTAAAAGCTCCACCATAACATTGAGGTAAACCTTGAATCCTGATTATACATAATGGAATGTGGTACTCCATAAAAAATTAAAACTTATTTAATTTATATCATGGAAAAATAATCCAGAGATAAGTATTCTATAACAGATCTTAATTTTGATGAATTAGTAAGATGATAGAATACAACCCATATATAATTATTCCATTTTGATTCTTTGGGGATTCCAAAAACAAAATATATGGTGATTCTTTCCCAATTCCATTATGGTACTAGTAATGAATGCAACAACCCATTATTATTTTTTCTTTCAAAGTAAATTTTTTTACACACCTTGAATCAAGATATTAACTCTAAAATATCTCTCTTAATTCTATCCCACTTGAAATATTATTTAAAATTTCTAAACAACTTCATAAATTTCAGATGAATATAGAATAAAGAACTATGAGCTTCCTATAACAACTCCTTCTTAAAATCAAGTAGAGACTAAACATATACATAGTTCCTAAACCTTATCATTCCATCATGATCAATGTTAAACTCATGATCATTTTTGACATTACTTTAAAGCTCTAAATCTTCCTCTTGTGCCTTTTTAATCATAACTTGAATAGATGTTTGAAAATTAAATTGAGAAAGATAATATTTTTCTCCTTCCTTCAAGATTTCTTGATCCATCCTTTTTAAATAAAAAGAATATTGAATATTTTTTAATCCTCATCATAGACCTCATTCTATTTCCCTGGGATGGAAAGTATTTATAATTTGTAATCATGAATTATCTTTAACCATATGATTTGGAACATATTGAAATCTTTTTGTGTTAATATATACTTTAAACTTTTTTGAACAGTATAAAAATCACACATTTCTCTATAATGATATTTCCTCTATATCATTAATGAAAAAATTATTCTAGATAACTCTAAATCATGATTTGGCTAATTTTTCTAATGAATCTTCAATCATTGTGAAGTATAAACTATGACAATATCACTAAGAAAAACAATATTTCACAATACCTTCTTGGATGAGTCACTATAGATTAAAAACCCTTCTCTAATATAGTGAAATGTAAGCATAGATGCATTGAATAATCTTCTATTCAGTATGAAGTTTTCCTCACATTGATCTATCTAGAGGAACTTGGATCACTTCTAAGTTAAATTGTTGATGGTATAAGATAATCATGAGAATTTCATCAAAAAACCGTTTATAATATCTAGATAAAATATAAAAAATATAGATCTCAATCGCTGTGGTTGGTTTGGTCCATCATTCAAAAGCCTTTGTATTTTATGGATATACTGATATACCCTCTCTAGAGGTTATATAACCCAAAAACAAAACATTTTCCATCCAAAATTCATAGTTTTTAAAATTTTCATATAGTTTCACCTTCCTTAGGATCTTCAGTAAAAATCTCAAGTGATCTACATGATCTCCCATTGCATTTGAGTAGTAATAATATCATCTATAAATACTTTTGAAAAGATATTAAGGTAATCTTGATAGGATATATTCATTAAATCTATGATTATTGTGGAGGAATTAGTGACACCGAAAAGTAGTCAATGTATATTCATAGTTTCCATACCTTGTATATAATGTTTCCTTGGGTATATACTCTTTCTTGACCCTCAATTTATGATAACTTGAACAAATGTTAATCTCGGAATATTTTTGACCACTACAAAGTTGATCAATAAATTCATTAATATAAGAAATATGATACCAGTTCTTTATTGTGATCTTGTTTAGCTCTTGATTATCAAAACAAAGTTTCATTGATCGATCAGTTTTTTAAATAATGGACAATTTCACCCCAATGTGACATACATGGCAGAATAAATCCCTTGTCCTGGTTTTCCTAGAGTTTTTTCATCAATTCATACAACTCAATTAGGGCCATTCTATAGGAAGTCTTTGATATTGTTATAGAACTGGGTATGAGTTATAATGAAATATAAGCTTCACATTTTGGTGGAATTATACGAAACTCTTTTAGAAATATATTTAAGAATTTCCAAACTATATGAGAATAATTGATGTCACATTTCTCCTAAACCATTTGATATAAACACCCCTTCTAAATGGTAATTAATACCCATAAAATGTATGAAATATCCATTGAATGATTTTAATTATCATCACATAGATAGAAGATCATAGTTTTTTTTGTAATATCAAATATAAAATCCATACCTTGAATTTGTTATATTACTTATTTATATAAATCTAATACATGCCCAAGATGACATTAAATCTAACCAAAGGAATGAACATATTTTCAGGAACCACATTCTTGACAATGTTAACCAAAGAGGAATCATATACATGACATGCAATGATCATACCAGTAGCGGTTTTCACTAGTAGTTCTACATATAAAATTGTGGGAAGAATCTTGATACCCATATAAATTGATTCATATTAGAATGAATGTGTATATCCAAATTTAAAAAAGACATTATCAGTTCTAGAGCGGATGGTATGCATACCTTTCACCATTTAGTTATTGTACCCCACATCAGAAATAGTAATCACAAAAAATTACCCTTTTTCTCTTCGTATAAAAGGCTTATAACAACAATAACAATAATTAACCATTATATTTTGTCACAAGTTAGCATAATTTCTATAATACATTCCATTAAAATAGTGGAGTTTGTTTGGTGCATTTTGTATAGATTTATATCTATTTACATCATTAGCTAAGTTAATCCCATCAAATTAGAAATCAATTTCTCGATGACCTTTCCTTCTACACTTAAAAAAACTAAATAGCCTTTTTAAGAAAATGTCCTCCATTCTTTTTGCAACACCATGAACACAAAAGAAATATTATCTTACTCTCACCATGGTTATTAGATTTTCCATTAAATTTCATTTTTATTCTTTCCAAAACCATATGATTAATTTATATCTTTAACCTCTATTTAACCCTTTATTTCACATTGAAAAATATCTTCATATCTACTAAATAACCTTATGGTTAAGACCCTTTAAAGACATGGTTTTAATCCACTTATGAATTGATCAACCCTACTTTTAGGTTGGATGATAATACCAGATGCGTACCTCACAAGTCTGGTAAACTTTTCATTATAATTACTAACAAATACATCATCCTTCTTATTTATATGAAGGAACTCTTTCCCCACCTTAGTATGAAGAATAATAGGAAATTAATTACTGAATAATATGGTCTTAAACTTATCTCAATACATAGATTAAATTTCATCATGTTTCTTCTTATTCTTGATAAGATTCCACCATTGATCCACTTCTGATTCCAAACAATAGACATCCAATATGAATATTTTATGTTCTAAACACTAGAGAATGGAAAATATATTTTCAGTGTTGTTGATCTATTACTTATCAACGAGTGGATCAGAAGACCCACTAAAATATGGTGGTCATTGCCTCATTAAATACTCAACAAATCTTTATTTTATCTTTTGTTCATTTGGACGTCCATCATGATTCATCACATGAGATAGTTGTGTTAGTATATCAATGAGGTTTTTAATTCGAACTATTTAATTTTTTTATTCTATGGAATCAATTAATTACAATGTCTCTCCCACTCGTAATTAATAAGGTTGCTTTGGGTTCTATGCATTGACTAAAACAAAAATAGAATTTTGTAAGGAACAATAATAACGATGGTGAACCACATAATCATAAAAAATCATTTATAATATTTCAAAATCATGAATCCTTCTTCAATCGATGGAAAATTAGTTCTATCGTAGTTTATTCATAGTCATATTCAATATAAATCTTTAATGATTGTTCATAATGATTTTGTGATATTCCAAAGTATATCCCATGGGAGTGTCAAACCAGATGAGTAGGAAAGTTGTTTTGATGCACCAGGTGACAATTGAGTCTAGATCAATATTCCATTTTTGGATTTATTACCCCAAGGTACCTATCTTACAAATCCAGATCCAATTTTTGTATCCATACAATGATTTAAATTATTGTTTTCCACTCACTAAATTCGTTACCAAAATTCCATGAAATGTTTCTATAACTTCAATCATCCATAGAATTATACATAGACATGTCCTCAGGGATCACACTACGGTTTTCTTAACTTAGTTTATAACGGTTAAATATAACTATACTCTAATGAAAACTATAGAGACCTAAGATTATCATAAATAGATATTACAAAATTTTTTATGAATATTGATTACATTACACAAACACATGACTGAGGACCCTAATATTTTAGTGTCCTTGGAAATATAAACAACTGGTCCATAGGTTAACTACCTAATCTCCCACTATGATCTTCATAAATATCACCCTTCTTAGAAACATTATATGTAATGAACTTCTTAAAAACATAAGGCAATTAAATATAAGAAAGGGTCATGTACGATGCTCAGTATGGGTGAAAAAGGGAGATACATAAGCTTAACCAGATCATTTGGGGATGAGAACATGAGTAAAACATTTGAAAACCATTCCATGTATATGAAATATCATAATCACGAGTCATTAAATAAATATTGGAACTTTATAAGACATGAATCATAAGTGAATCATATAATATAAAAGTTTAGATAAAAAAATTAGCATAATACATAGATTTGTGTAGTAGAAATAAGCATTGAAAATTATTTATATAGTATTAAAGGCTCATAACCAATGTCATTACAGTAGAATGATTTCACTCTATAAACTATCATAGTAGTAAAGGTTCACCCATAATAACATCATAGATACATGGTCCCTTACTAAATAGGGTTCAATACCCATTTTATCTATATCATGATATATAAATCTTTACCTAATTTATTAGAGGGACATGTTAGTAACAACCATCTCATAATGAAAACCATAATTATTTGTTCCAAAAGATCCAAAAAATTTCATTATATCATAACACATAAAAATGAAATGGGTTTCATTAATATTTAATTATATTATAAGATATAAAAACTAGACAGGTTTCATAATCATTTTATCATTCCATCATTTCGTAATCCATGGAAATGAAGGAGGTTTCATAATAATTTTATCATGGTATTTCCTGGAGAAGAGAAATGGGTTTCATAAAAATCATTCCATTGTAAACCTAAATCATTAATAAAATGAATAAGAATGGTGTATTTGGATCATATTCCCAATATGGAATAAGTGACATAAATAGATGTCATATTATATATAAATGGTTTTGATCAATCAATTAAAACATTTCTTAAGAAAAATATACATTCTACTTTGAAAATACTTATTTAAACATAAAACCTTTTGAAAACAATTTTCATCAAAACTATCCTTGAAAGCATTTAATGGAATATTCAAAGAAAATAATGGTCATGAAGATAGAGAGGTTTGTTCATTACATACATGTTAAAACAAATACTCCTTTCACATTTTTGGTAAAATCCAAACGTGCATTGTTTGAAAAATAAAATAATAATTCCATTCAAATATTTTCCAATTTTTTTAAAATTTGTAAAAAATTTATTTTAAAACTAATAGAAAAATAGTAAAACATTTTTGAAAACGTTTTTAGAAAAAATAGTTTTTTGAAGAAAATAGATTTCGATCGAAGGGAGATATATAGTCATATTTTCTAAAAAACATATCCTTAATTATTTTACGTACCAAAGGGTGGGAAATGGTATTATTAATTTAAAATTTCATGAACAACCATATGATAATAAAATTAATGTTTTTATTGAGAGTTTTATCATATGATTTTATCATCGGAAACATTATCATAGAGAGTTCTGATAAATGATGGATTGTAACATAAAATCATTACCACTTTGGTACCTTAGATTAATAATCCAGATGAAGGAATAACATTAAATAGAACTCAAAATATAATAAGAATAAATAAATTAATTATATTACACTTTAGAGGGGTTGTATATGTACCTTGTAAAAGAATATAGGTACCTAAAATAACGCACATCATAAAGAAGGAAAGTTGAGAAAAAAGTACCTTACATATGTATTTACTACTATTATACACATTAAATTATACTATATAACTAATATATATTTATTATAGATATATTACATTAAATACAAATATATATATATATGATACCATATATGATTTTCTTAGGGCTTTTTGTTACATATTTAATAACAATTTCATTTAAAGATACATTTTAGGTAATAACCGCTTAGTTTTTCATATATGTATTGATTTTTTTTAATTTGATCATGATTTAATAATATATAAAATATTAAACATGATATAAATATCATATATATTCATTATAAATGTATTTATAGTAGTCCATAAAATTTAGTTATAGAAAATGAAATACACCGTTCATGTGGATGGTTGGCCATACGTATGAATGATCGTTGTTTAAATTCTTATTATAGGATTTAAAAATAAATATAAATGACATATAAATATTAAATAATCATTTTTATGTCATATTAATCACACTGTTTAATTTAAACATCCTTAATTCCTTCCATGTAAAGTGTGAATGAATAACATCACTTCGTGAGGTGGTATCCCACCCTATACTCAAGCGATGTTATCGTATTCCCACTAAATAAAAAGTGTAAAATTAAGTGTGATATAATAATTATATATGTATAATATTATCATAAATATCATATATAAACATAATTCAATCATTATTTTTAACCATGAGAGGTTGTAATGAAAAAAATGGCATCAGTCTGTGAGGTGACAATCTGCCGTACACATAAATGACGATTTCGTAACCCATTTGATTGAAGTGGAGATGATTATTAGTCATGAAATTAACATAAATAAAAATCAGTGTATGTAATATACTATGTTTATTACATAATTATGTTTTAATAATAATTTAATTAGGTGGTGGAATAAATAAAACAAAAACACACATTGATGGATATTAACTACTCTTCAGGTATCCCCCTCAAGTTTTCCCCAACATTCTTCCTAGGTTTTATTTTTATTAAAATAGAGATTAAAGGATTTTATTATGAAATAATGGAATATATTCTGGAAGGTATTATTTTAACCTAAACGGTTTGAAGTTATGGGGAATAGAGGATAGTGGGTAGCCGTTAATAAGTGAGGTGAGTGTAACACATGTAACTTTTTAAAATAATGAATTCCACCCAAGTTGTTTTCATGTAAAAAGTATAAAACAATATATATAATTATTGATTATGGATTATATAAAGTAAAAATATGGAAATAAAATGTATTTTGAACATTTTTGGGATTATTATTAAACCTTATCATTTTATTTTGACCCTTGATAAACCCATTTCTACTGTAACAACGATAATGAATTTTTTCTGTTTTCACAATTCATTTTGGTCAAAAATTTAATTGATATTATTATATGTTAAAATTATTGTGATAAAAAATATGGAATCCAATTTTCTGAATTCCAGTCATCTAATTTAAAATTTTAATTTAAAATAAATCTCACGGACTTGATGAGAAAGAAAGTTTTTAAAAAGAAAGTGTTCAAAAGTTTAAAATGTTTTTATATAAATATTCTAGAAGAAATTAATTAAAATGAAATAACTTGTATGAATGGATTTATAATTGAACTAAATTTACTTTAAAACCAATTTATAATATAATTTATCTTTGTAAATAATTTAAATAAAATGGTTTTTTTCAATTAAAATTCAGTATTTTTCACTATTCATCAAAATATGAACCCTTTTCAGAAAAATACCAATTATCCACCCAAAGTTAATTTTCATATTATTAACTAAGAAATGAGGTTTATTTTATAAATATTAATTTTTATAAAGTTTAAAATATTAATTTTTTTATGATCATAAATTTTATTTTAGAAAATTGTATTTTCGAAACATATCAATTTGTTTTTCAAAAACTAAGTACTTTTTATCAATATTTTTATATATATAACTATTATAATTAAAAATTAAAAATTATTTATTACTATTAATATTTATAAGTTTGACAGATCAGTTATAAAAGTAAAATTCAAGTCATTATATTAATAATATATCATGGTTTTGTTAGAACTTAGTGTCATAAGCTAACCCACTATTGCATGTAACACAATATTAACATGATGTTCTATGTAATAAAAGATGTAAAAGAAATTTAATTTAGTAAAAATAATAATAATTCATAAAAATTACAGTTTTATATGATTAAAATATTCATTTAATAAATAAGTAACTAGTTATAAATCAATTTTCCAATTTGACTCAAAAAATGGAATTAAGAATTTTTAAAATAAAGCAGGTTTCTCCCCTATATGATACATTACCCAATTTAAGGTAATTCAAGAATAATTTCAATAGGATATGAAACTAAATACCTTAATTTTTTTAAGTTGGTTTTACTCCCATTTTAATCCCTAGCTTCTTAGAAGTCAATGTTATAAGTGGACTTATATTAATATATACAATATACTCCTTGGATGAAACAGATTTTAAAAACATAATTTTTTTCAGATACATTTTCCTTAAAAAATGATACTTAATTTCAATTTTATTTGATATATAATATTTTATTAGATTCATGGATAGATTTATTTCACTTTTATTGTCACATTGAATAACTATTGGATATAAATATGTTACATTCATATCTTCATGATAAGTCCTTATCCAAGTATTTTTTTATTATTTCCAATAATACAACCACATATTATTATTATTTCTAGATCTATACGATTGATTATTGATTCATGAATTCCATGCTACATAGTTTTCACTAAAAAATGATCCACATTATATGGAATTTTTATCATCCGCATCACCTACCTAGTTTACAATTGTAAAACATTTCAATTCGATCTCACTATACCTCTTATACACCATGATACAATTTATTGGGATTAAGAAAAATATTAAAATTATATTTACTAAGAGGAGATTTAATTCTTTAGGATTATATTGAAATCAAGAATAAAGAGTAATTGTAAAGAAAATATATGTCCTAGATGTAGTTAAGTAAAAAAGGTTCCCATTTATCTTTTTAAAATCATTTTCATTAACATTTATTATTTCATCATCCTTACTCATTTTTGTGACTACTTGAATTCATGTAGAAACTCTTATTTGTTACTCTATCTCAATAGTCTTAAATACATCCTTTGCATTATTTTGAAGGGAGATAAAATTGTAACTATTATATTGAGTTATTTGAAATACAAATAATAATTTCATTTCCCCATGAATAAACATACTAATTTCTTCACATGAATTTAAAAAATTATATACACAAATTTTCAACATTACTGGAAAAGATAATATAATCAAAATATATTGTCACAAAGAGTTATGTAATGTTGGTCTTTTTCAGATATATATAGTTTTTCTACATTACCTATTTAAAATTATATACCTCTCTAATAGTTATTTTTCTTTTAAATAGAAATATTTTGGATCTTTTTCTAATATATAAAGAGACTTATTAATCTTAAACACATTTCCTATATTTTTATTGGAGGGTCCTTAGATCCGTACTATTGGATATATTTCTTCAAACAATATACTTTACAAAATTCTTTTGATACAAATCCTTGATTAAAATATCTTTCATAAATACTATATCCTTTATATTACAATGACATATTTTGGTTTAGAGTTTTATAGAGTTAGGAAAATGATTTTACTAGTAGAACCCTTGTTCTTTGAATCAAATGGAATCGTTCAATGTAAATAAGTAACTACCCAATTCATAAAAATCCTTCAAAATATCCCACGAATACTAAAAATAATATACTCTCTTTGAAACATATTAAGTATTAATTTTATTTATAACTTGGGGAAATAAAAACATAAAAAATGGATAATATCATATGCTCAGTAAGGAAAACCATAATAGATAATAATAAACTATCATTCGTGAACATAATATGATCATATGAGTATAATCAAGATAGATAAGAATCTTATACGACACATAAAATATATTATAAATCATGCCATAAGTCAAAGAATAACAGAATACATTAATCAAAAGAGTGTGTAAACTATATTCAATAAACTAGATCCATAATATCATAACATTAGAATGATAATAAGAAAAAAACTAAAAGGTATTTAAAAAATTTCACATTAATTACTGTAGAGAAACATTAGTCCCATAATCCACAATATCTGTTCCCATGTTTATGAGTAATTTAAATGTAATTGTTAATACATATATTATGATATATAAAATTGTAACCAATGCATTAGAGGGTTGTATATGACCTCACATGACATTTATCCATACATATTAGTTCCATTTGGATATAATTGAATTATCACATCATAAAGAATCCCTAGAAATAAAAAATAATCTCATAAAACATTTAAATGAAAACAATTCACTTCTCATAGTATACATAACACATGAAAATAATATGGGTTTTATTTCCTATTAAAATTGATTCACTTAAGTAAATAATTAACATATCCATCTATGAATAAAACATTCTAAACCCATTTGAAATAAATGGGTTTCCAATAAAATCTAGTAACACTCTTTGTAAATAAAATTCAATCCTGATTATAAAAAATATGGTAGTTACACTTTATAGAAAAATGGTGTATTCTTATGAAAATAATTTCCACATGTAATAAATGAATGTAATCTCGGTAAAAACTCTTCAATCATTGTAAAAAAATAGGTAATTCACAAAGTAAACTCTTTGGGTGAAAATTTATGATTAAACATAGTGGATGATTATAAAAGATAAAGGGAGTGATGCAAAATTTAACCAAACGATAATGAAATTATTTAATCTATCATAATAAATAATGCAGATGGAATCATATGAATTGATTACTTGATCATTCATAAGATATTTAAAATAATAATTACTTAGATTAAATCACAATTTTTAATGTTTTTTGAGAAACCACTTTAGAAATAAGAAATATTCAAGATTTTTTTAAACCATTTTTAAAGAAATATTTTTTAAAACTGTGGTAAAAATAATTTAATTTAGATTACATTAAATTATATATATAATGTTTCATAGAAAATTAAATTAGTTTTTTAATAAATTTTTAAACTTAAATGTTAAGAAATAATCTTTTCACATTTTAACCAACATGACATATTTGGAAAATAATAAAAAATTAAATATTTGTTTTTAAAATAAGTTAATGTAAGATAAATGGAATATGATCAACTATTTAGGAATATAATAGTTAAATTTTCAGATGAATATAATTAATATTAATATATAAAAATGGAGGTTCCCGATCAAAAAGAAGAGACAATTTTTGATTCACTTACAAGGACTAATTTATGTAAAATAAGAGTCAAGAAGAAATAGTTATCTTACAGAACATGATAAACCCCATGAAAATAAATTGAAGATACTGAGCATTTAAAAAAAAATAAAAAATCCATATATGTATTATCTTTCTAAAACAAAAACTATTTTGAAAAATAATATTGGCACTCAACACCCTTACGAGATGAGTTATTTTGATTAAAACCCATTTCAACCTTAGTAATATTCGTAAAGAATGTCATTTGTTAAAATTTAATGATATTAATTTTAAAACCTCATTAATATGGTATTATAAATTAATTAGGTTCTAACCACACAATAATAAAGGTATTATGGATCAAATTAAGAAATAAGTCTCGAAAGTTTAATTTGAGGCAATGAACCCCCTGATGCAAATTACTTATTAGTGAAAATGAAGTTTAATAACCTGTACAAAAAAAAATAAACTAACTTGATCATTCATTGAGTATCCTTTTTCATATTTTTAACATTATATGTTAGGTCTACTAGGCGAGATACCCTGAGAGGGGGGTGAATCAGGGTATGAAAAATTAAAACAACTTCCCCTTTTTGATCTTGTTTTTCTATTAGACAAAACTCTCTTCTCTCTCCTTCATGATGAAGAGTATGAATAAACCTTAGAGCATGCACAAGACACAACTATTTTTACTTGGTTCACCCTCACTAGGCTACTTTCAAGGATAATACACCAACAGTATGCCGATGTACCAATTTCACTATAAGTGCACTGCTGTTTACAAGTTTGGAGCGGACTCACTGTCCCTCCTGGTTTACAGCTACTTACAATATGAAAGCTCACTGCTCTCTCAACTGAAGTGTACTCACTAATTCTTTAGAAGATCCAATCACATTTTATTGACCTGTAGGTCTCTTCATTATCTATAATGAAATCTACATCCTTAACTATTGATAGATTCTCTGTTGACATTCAACTTTCACCCATAGATGAATCTCACTTGGCACCGTATGTACCATGAAACCCCAATTTTTATGTACCGCCCTTACGGAAAATTTCACTTAATTCCCTTGCCTTGTGCGAAATAAAATTTTCGTGAAACTCTACTTTTACGCGCCACCACCAAATTTTACGCCCAACCTCTACACTGCATTGCATGTAATTTTCCGCTTTTGCGCAAAATTTACTTTTCTTGAAACAGTCTTCTTTTTGCGCAACTAACTTGTGCACTCCAATTTCACACACCAGAGCTCGGAAGATCTCTACGTCTTAAGATTCCCCGAATTATGGTGGTCACTTTATATTTATAGTCAAAATCGACCCCGCGCGAAAAACCCTGCTTGAGAATGTAATTCACTTCGAGCGCGAAAAACAAATCTTCCGCCCAATGCTATTTTTCGCGCACAACTCCAATTTTTCGCACACCTCATTCCATTTCCAATTTTCAAGCTACTGATCTCGAATCACCTCTTGCATGAAAAACTTCATCCATCTATTTCAAGCATTCCACAAATATTTCACGCACCGCTTTAGTATTTCGCACATCGCACAAATATTTCGTGCATCCCGCTGATTTTTCGCACATCCCGCTAATTTTTTGTTCCATAATTAATTTTTTGCACAACTCTTTCTTTTTTCATGCCAAAACCTTTACCAAAAACATATCTCTCAATTTTCTGATTTTCAGGCCCAAAAATTTGACAAACACTGGAAAATGGCGCCACCTTGTATCTGCTCTTTTTGTACCGCCTTCAGATCATCCATTCCTTTGTAGAGGTTCTTTAATCACTCATCTATTGTTGAAAGAATCCCTTGAACCCAAAAAATCACCATGTAAACCACATTTTTCAATAAACTCTTAAATCATGGTCTACTTTGTCAACAAACAAAACCTGGAGGCCCACTTTGTCAACAAACACAATCACCTCAAAAATGATTCAATGATGCCTTGAATTATTTTTTCTAAACATTATGTAAATGTTAATGATAGTTATTATATAAATTTATATTAATTATTTATCAATTTTTGATATTAGGTTTGTGTAATCTTGATCATTTTAACTAGTTTCATAAAAACAATATTTTTCTTCACTATTCTCCCATTGTTTGTCATCAATAGATCATAAATGTGATATAATTTATATTATATATATATTTTTTAATTTTAATAATTCTGTATACGGGATTCTTTATATGTCTAAAAGATTATTTTGATGATGAGTATATTTTGATGATTCCTAGAGAACAAACGACGTTTTATTAAATTTATAGTTATTTTTTGACATTACCATTACAAAACCAAAAAAAATAAATACTTACTTATTTATATAATATATTACTAGAAATTAAATTCTCATAGTCATTCATGATATAAATTTTATTCATAATTTAATTTGGTGGTTAAAACAAACCAAACAAAAACAAGTTATAATAAATGGATGATTATGAAGTGATTAAGTTGTAATTTCAATTTAACAGATTCTTAATGACCATATTTAGTGTTTATTATTATTTTATATATTTGTTTTTAAAAAATATAATAATTAAATAACCGTTATGAAAATATTTCATTTTATAATGAAATCATAGTTTTCTCATATAATTCTCTTTTAGAGATTTGAATTTACCATTGTTGTTTATTTCTTATAATATTAATAGGTTGTCCAATTTATTTTTAAATAACCTCAATAATTTGATAAATATAATATTATTACATTAAACCCATTATCATTACCATCCACATACGACGATAAGGAAAATCAAAATATAAATCTGTCATTCCATAGATGCGGTAGTCCACACACACACACAGATTTGGATAATGATTTTGGTTTCCATAAAATAAGGGAAAAAGAATTATGGTTAATCATTTAAAAATAAATAAAATAATAAATTTCAAAATTAGTTATTAAATTCTATTTAATAACATTATTTTATGGTAATTAAGTAGAACAAAACTCATTGAATCATGGAGGTTATACTTATCAAAACACATGAATGAAAATTTCATTTATCATAATAAAAAATAGAAATATGGATAATGATTTTTCCATTATTATAATAACATTAAATTAATAAATGTATACTGATGTTGTTTTTTATAAATTTTTAATTGAATTTTACTATAAATAATTACATGTAAGAAAATAAAAATGATAAAGGAGAAGTTAAAAATTCATATAACACTTCTTGGATTATCTCATTTTCAATAGGGGTAAAGCCTTTGTTGGATTTTCTTTTCAGAAGAACGATACCACTGGAATGTATCAAGGATTGATTTGGAGATATTTTGGTAGAGTATAATATAAACAATTTAATTTGTTTTTGAATAAGGGGAAATTAGAAGATGATTTCCCCTTTTATAACTAAAATGGGATGATTTTTTTTTCAATACCCAAAAAATTAAATAATGGGAAGTCACCATAATATTAAGTAGCTAAAGAATTATAAAAATAGGGAGTATAAGGGAAATAGTAAATAAATTCATCAAACACACATTACTAAATAAATTTTAAACATATTTTTTTTGTAACATTCTTCCCCAACTCATTAGGATGAGAAGTGATGTGTGTGATACTAGGCCTGTGGTGACATCCCCAAGAAACCAATGGTTAAAACTAAATTCTATGGGCCTCAAAATCATTTTGCAGATCATTTTACCATTTAAAGATAAAAAATTAAAACTACATATAAAATAACCAACCAAACCTCTATATGATGCATGAGTACAAAATACAACTGAAAAAGGAGACCAATAAACTATATCATCATATAAGTAGAAACCAAAATACATACTCAAAGAGAAAAAAAGGACCAAATAACTCATAACTCCCAAGTGACATCAACCAGAAACACACAACCCACTCCAATCTCTAAATCCACATTCCATTTCCATGTTATCAGGAGAAAACACTAAATAACTTAGATAACATGACTTTACGTATGTCTAGATAGATGACATATTTTAACACAAAGTAGTTACCAAGTAGGGGGTGAGTAAAAACAAAGTATAATTTCTTGAATGACTTACCAAATCACTCTAATATGAAAAAACTTATTATAAAAATTTATATACAATAGTTTAAAATTAGTATAAACAATTTATATGAAAACCAAAAATAATTTCCAAAATCACTAGCATGTATAAAAAAATTCTCATTTATTTGGAATACCATTAAAAATGGATCTACACACACACACACACCAAAAATTACTAAGTAATAGTTCTATACTCACGATTAGTCTCTCGTCAATCCGCCAATTCATCATATGGTTACCAATACCACATTTCTCAATGGCATACACCCCTTCGAAATGGGATAATATATGAATTCACCCACACCAACAATGTATTTTAAATTTTCATGTCAACCCGTTCAATAAAGCAATTTCATTCAACAAATAATTCCAAAACACAGTTTACATATATCAAAATTAAATTATAATTTAAAAATCATAATTTAAAAATTATCAACAAAATGGTGTTTTTTTGAAATATATCAATTTTTTCCAAATTCTAAAGCCACAACCACTATAGTTTTCCATAAATTATAACACAATGGTTTCATAACCATTTCGTGAAAATAATTTAATAAAAACTATGCATTTAATTTCGATTTCATGTAGAGATAAGGGAGAAACAATCTACCTCACTATGGTTGGTAAAAATAAAGAAAAATAATACAAAACTCTAGATCTTCCATTGGATCTCACTTCACTCAATAAATCCAATGATTATAAATCAAGATTACTATCACGGATGATGAATCTATCTACCATGGATTATATATAATATTCCAAGAGAAAGAAAATGACAATATCTAAGAAGTGAGAGGAAGAACGGGTAATTACCATGGAATATAGACCATAAATGTGTTTTGATTCACTAAATGATATCTTCTAGATTTAATGGAAAAGTATATCAAGACTTCTAAGAAAATAAAATTTGGGATCTAGAGTGATTTGTAAATTGAATAGGATTTTGGAAGTTAATTCAAATAAGATCAACATTTTTAAGTGTGAAAAATGTACACCACGTGGTAAGGACACACGATTTCATAAACCATGTGAAAATCAGGCAGTCCCACTATTTAAATATAACCCATAACATGGTTGGCTCACATGGTAAGATAAATAGTTTGTCACCCTTAATTTTTTCATTTGTTTCATGTTTTATGGTTTACCTGGTATAAATTATAGTTTTTTCCAAAACATAGACCAATTTTGTGCCTTCCCAGTGCCCAATTTATTCACTTATACATTTTTCTTGAGACGGTGTGTGGTTTGTACTAACTATTCACATATCATGAATATTCAGAAAAGACTCCAAACATGAAAAAATACTTAGAACCTCCTGAAACATAACTCGAACATTATATAGACTAATAAGTAGAATATTAAAGGTTTATGCACCTAAAACTAGAGGTTCTACATTCTCTATATCATTGGAATGTCCATAATAAATAAAGTAGAAACCCCATGTGACCCTATAAGAGTTCTCTCCATTGCTCAAACATTTATTCCCCATGGTCTAATTTTTCTTCTTGAATCCAACCAGGTTGTAATCAAATTCTCACTAGACTAATTCTTTTCTCATGAATTATTTTTTATTTCCTATCAACAATCCATGATGGCACATGAATTGACATAGAATCCAGATCTTGGTTAATACAATCCCGTAAAACCCCATGGATAAGATCTAGTTGGTAATTTTTCAACTGGGATACATGATACACATTGTGCATATAAGTGAAACATTTTGGAAAATAAAACTGATATTCCACCTCAAAAAATCAGTCAACCTTCTCAAAATGAACTTTGTATAAAAGATAAAACCTTTACTTCTTACCAAATAAATGATTCCAAAGCCTTATAATGACTATCAAAAAAATATGATCACTCACTTAAAACAACATCAATCAGTGATGATGATCAACATATGATTTCTGGTTACTCTGATCCATCTCTATCCTCTTTTTGATCAACTAAATCAACATTGGTGTATCTCTTACAAGTATCAGTTCAATTAGTGAAATATCACATGTTACCACCCAAACATTGTATAACGTAAAGGATGATCATACAATTTTTTTAAAAGGATCAATATGTATCAAGTACCAATATCTATAATTGTAAGATAACTCTACTTAAGGTGTATGATCCTCCTAAGAGCCTCTAAAATCCATCAGACAATCCCTAAGAATGAACTCCAAAGTTTGGATTTTGGATTTAAACTATCCATCCATTTTATTATGATAAGTTATACTCAAAGTCAATTAAATTCCAAGGGATTTCTATAAGTATTTCCCACAATGAGATGTAATCCTAAGGTCTTAGTTTGATACAATAAGTATTGGAAGGACTTTTCTCTTTATAATTTCTAGAATTTGTAGTTTAGAAAAGTCTTCCATCATATTATATTCATGAATAGGGATGAGGGGGGAAAAATTTATGATCCGATCCACAATCACCCATATAGAATCATGTTTCCTAAACAACCTTAGTAGATATTTTAAAATATCCCCAGCTATATTATCCTATTTACACATTGAAATCCATAAAGACTACATCATACCTAGTGGTTGTTTATGCTCAATATTGAATTTTTGTGTAATGTCCTGGTCTAGGTTCTAAACACCGGTGCCCCTACCCAGACAACCACATGACCTCAAGTGTGCCTCCCCATATGCAAAAGGCTTCTGACTAGAAGTGAGGGTCTAATATCAGTCATGGGGAGACTATAACCTCTAACTATTAGAGTAATACTCCAACATAAAATATAAAATAATAATATAATAACATATAATCAATATCCATGAAAAACTATTATATCAAGATGACCAAAACAGGAAATACAATATCAAAATAGAATAGTATATATGCTTGGAAATAGTACGTTCCAAGTGTCAAAATGAATATACAAATGTAAATAAATGGACAATTCCAATGTGTCCCAAACTATGCATGGTACCATATTCCATGCTCTATCCCAAATCGGCCATCTAATGTTGGGTCTTGTCCCTTATCGTTTCCCACAGACATGAAATCTATTTGTGAACAAATCAGGCAGGTTGAGTTGGGTATCAGTACAGCTCAATAGGCCACCACCAATGACCTCTAAAACAATATATAGTCAAAATACTGTTTGAAGTTTTATAATGAAATAAGTACAATTCATAAGTAAATAGTTTTCACAATATCATTTACTCATTATTTAACCACATGAACCCTTAAGTTCCTGAGGAAACCCTAATAAGAATACCTTCATTAGACAGTGCTGGAGTCTGACCCCTTTCACATTATCAATTCACAACCCCTTTTACAAATGGGATTTCATTATCCATTTCATCCTAATGCATTATATGGCTAATTGAAACCATAGTCCAAAGCTACTATTTGGGGGAATTAATCCCCACGTCAAGTGCCCCGTTAGTATTTTGGGTAACAATTCATGCCACATACATTATGGGTATTTGAAGCATCAGTCCATGTTCCACAGATCATGGGTATTTTAAGTATCAGCCTCTACCCCATACAATTTGAATGTAATCCTTAGGTCCTAGAACATGATGGATATGATACCATGGGTATTTGGAGTGTCATTTTCTATCCCACACACCATTTTCTCAAACTATATCATATATCACATGTATAAAATGTATCACATGTATCATATATGTCACATGTATCACATATATCACATTAATTAATTAATCATGACAATCCATTCATTTAATACATCAATTAATTGGAAAAATAAAATCAGTCAATTAATTAAACAATTAATTAACTACATCAACAAAATATATAATTAAATATTTAATTTATCATGTCAAATACATTAATAAATTCACTAATTAATTAATCTCAATAATTTCATTAATTGATTCACCAATTAATTAATCCAATTAATTCAATTATTTACTTATACAATTAATTAATCGAATCCATAGACTCAATTATTCCCATAATTAATTCATCATTTAATTCTTCACATTCAACAATATTAATATTCCAATAATTAATTAAAAAATTAATTATTCTTAATTCACAATTAAAAATTCTAATAGTTAAATCACAAATAATTATCTCTAATTATAATTCAATAATATGATAATTATTTCATCAAATAATATCCCATTTTATAATTTCATTATTCAATCAAATCCCCAATTTCTCAATTAATTAATTGATCTCATTAATTATTTTAATTTGGGAATTACAATTTCTAAAATCCCTAGAAATTATAAAATCACATGCATATAATCAATATCATGATTGTGGGATTTGAATAATAGAAATCATACCTTGATTCATTAATGATCTGTCACCTACTAAATATCCATAATTTCTATAGAAGAACAATGTAGCATGAGATCCAAATATATAACCTATATCCAAGATTTAAAAAATCAGGATACCTTAATACTAGATATTGATCCATAATCCTTGATCTAGATTAAAAAAATCTAGATCTAGATCCTAAAAAATAGAGTATAACAACCCACCAAAATAATGGGAGAATAATGGGAGATCATTCCCAAAAAAACCACATACCAAAGAGATGAAGATCTTCCAACCAGGATTTGAATCACCATAGACGGAGGTTGTACGTACTTGGGATCCATTCAGGAAAACTAGAGTTGATAGAAAATTTTTATGGGTTAAGCTATGGAATTTATAGGTATTAGATGGGAGTTATTGAAAAAAATTAATAAATTTTGGGGAAATAAAATCCCATATGCATAATTTTATACTTGGGATGCATGGTTTTCTATACCCATGAGCCTATTTGTGTGCATCTTCTAGGGGTGAATAGTTTATATTAATAGGAATAAAGGTTTGGAAAACCATGTTCCATCCAAGAGAATCCCTAGTATCCAGGGTTGTACGATTTTCTGGTCTATGTCACACGGTTTGAGAAAACTGTGCACCAACCATGCACAACACTCTTTCTTCTATTTTCTTCAAAATTCCACCCAATCACACCCAAAAATTAAAACAAAAATGTAATGTACTCAACAAAAGGAAAATAAATAATTGTAAACAAGTCTAATACATCTTAAAAAAGTTTTTGATCTTACAATCTCCCCACCTTAATAATGTTCATCATCGAGCTATACTCTCAAGCATCTATAAGATTATGAGTCAAAAAGATCAGGTCACTAAGCTCTCATATCTACTTCTCTCTCCCATTTTACCTCCTGCACACGTCTATGTTTCTACAAAACCTCTAATATTGGAACAATATTTCCCCATTATACTTTCTCACTACAATCCAAAGACGTATCAGATTCCTATCAAAGGATGCATCTATCTTAAGATCGACATCATCCACATCGACTACATGAGAAGGTTCATGGTGATACCAAAATATTTGTGACACATATAATAAACCATTCATAGAACTATATATCTAAGGTAGAGATAATATATATATGAGATTCTCGATTCTATCCAAAACCTTAAACAATCCAATTAAGATCAGCACCAGCTAGCCCTACCGCCGTATCCTGAGGTGACCCAATCTTGGAAAACCCCAAAGGAATGCACGATCACCCTATGTAAACTCTAGGGTTATTTTTCATCTATCAACGTATGAATTATGTTTATTATAATTTATAACCATATGATTTTGATTTAGTTGTCCCTTCTCTGATGTGTCCTACATGAGACTCGGTCCCAACAAATCTATCATCGTTGCCTATATATAGCATAGAGGTTATCTATATGGCCCACCATGAAGAGCCTCATATAGTTCCATATGTATCGTATACTAATAATTGTTGTTGTATAAATACTACACCAATGATAGGTTCTTATTTCAAGACCCACAAAAATATAGGACACACAATGTAATACTATACTCAATCACCAATACAGTACTCTCTAACTTCCCATATGTTTGTGGGTGGAAAATTTGTACTTAAAAACTGTGTATCAAGTACCTTTTTAAGACCTGCTAGAAGAATTAGGTTAAACATGAATAATGGTATAAAACAATAGTTTTTGGCACCACATGATGATTCAATATCTCCCAAACATACTATCCTCCCAACCACTCCACTGAGAAGGTTTCCCATAGAGGCATGAAATGTGATACCTTCATCAATCGGTCCACAACTACCCAAATAGTTTCATTCTTCAAAGGAAACCTCAGAAGACCAACCAAAAAAGAAATAGTCAAATCATCCCAAATAAATTATTTAATGGTAAAATCCATATAAAACCTCATGGTTATTGATGTTAGTCCATCACCTACTGATAGGTGCAACATCATGTCATGAACCCAGTTATCTCTTTTTTCATGCATGGTCACCGATACTACCATTGAAGGTCACAATATATTTTGGTCACACCCGTATGTACCAACCACTTAATGGCATAAAACTCATTCATAAGATCATATCACATACTCAGATGGAAAAACCACATTCCAAACATATATGATCTATTCCTTATCTGTGCTCTAACCTGAAAGTGAATCCCCACATTCAAGGACTTCTCACAAGGTCACGCACTCTATATCCTCATAATTTCTATATCTAATATATCTCAAAAATATAAAATCCACTATAAAAGGCATCATATAAATATTATCCTGACTTTTATGAACCACCACATGCACCTCTTCCATCAAGGTCATCTTCTTCCACTCAATTCTTGACTCATGAACTTCCTGATTTTGTGATTTTATACTCAAAGCATCAGCCCCATTGTTTCCCTTCACAAAAATGTATACAAGATCGAAATCAAAGGATTACATATACATGACCCACCTCTACTCATGACGATTCATATCTCAATATGAAAATATATAATTTATACTCTTGTTTTCTATATACAAAGTAAACTTTTCACCAAACAGACAATTCTTTCAACACTTCAAGGAATAAAAAATTTCTTCTAACTTGAGTTCCTATGTAGGGTAGTTCCATTCATGGGGCCTCAACTACTGAGAACCATTCAAAATAAATCAATCTCCCTACCTCAAAACTACTCCACGATGGATCCTAGAGAATTCACAATACACCATATAATCCTCACCTAAATTTGGTAGGATCATGATTAGGGCTAATGTAAAATGATTCTTCAACACCTCGAAGGACTACTCACATTCTTACAACCATTCAAAGTTAATCACATTTTGGTCAAGAATATAAGTAGAGATATCAATAGGGAAAAGTCTTGGATGAACATCTAATAATATAATGCTAAACCCAACAAGCCTTAGATATAAAAAATCATTCTTGGATTTCTCCCAAGATATAGTTTCATGTACTTTGTCTGGGTCCATTGACATACCTTCCTCTGAGTTGATGTGACCTAATAAGATTACCTAGTTAATCAAAAACTAAAACATAGATATCTTGGTGCACTGCTGATGCTCTCTTAGTGTACTCAAAACAATGTCAATATGTTTGGAATGACCTTCATGATTCTTGGATTACACAATGTTGTCATCCACAAAAACTATAATACACTTATCTAGGTATAGATTAAATATCATGTTCATCAAGTTCCTAAACAATGGTGATGCATTTTTTAACCCAAAAAATTTAAACAAACTCATATAGTCCACACATGCTTCTAAAAATATTCCTTGATATATCAGGAGTATGAACTCTCAGTGGATGATACCCTAATCTCTAGTCGATCTTTGAGAAAACAAAATATACACTCAACTAGTCAAATAGATCATCAATACGAGGAAGAGGATAATGTTTCTTCACTATCATATGGTTAAAATTATGGTAATTTAAAGATAATAAAATCTCCCACTAGGTTTCTTAGAAAACAACACTATTGAACCCCAAGGCGACTAATTGGACTGTGATTCAAAATTTTATTTCACCGTTATACCACTGCATTAAAATAGTTTTTTCTTATAAATTAAAATTATTATAACAAATTTAACTTCATTTTAATAAATAATTTAATTGATATCAATTTTAAAATGTCTATTTAATTTTTTTTGATGTTTTAATTGTATTTGGTGTTGATTTATGGGGCCCATAACATTGTTGAAGAAAATGAGAAAAACTACACAGAAATCCAAGAACATATGTAGACTCAAACACATAGTTCTACTAATACGTGCATCCAATTGGGTTGATAATTTTTGAAAATATCCGAATATATGTGGTTTAAATATTTATTAAATACACAAAATCCTAATTCATCAATGTATTTTAATAATAAAACTGATCTATCCAAGGAGCAGAATCTGTAGAAAATAAAAAGTTATGTTCTGAATTTTGTCCATATATCTATATTTAGTTGTCCAAATGATACCAAATTTTTTGTAGAGTTATCCAATATGTGGGGATTTTTTTTAGTATTTTAAAAAGTTATATATGATTTTATGGCCACCTAAAACCATGGTTCAAGTGGTTTATCAAAATCAAGGTGCCAAAAACCACCTTCCACTTTGCCTATAAATTGGAACCTTGGGCACCCTATTTTTATGTTAGAAAAAGAGGAAAGTTAATGCCATTTTGGTGACACAAAGGATTAATATACTCATTCCAATTAGTTCTTGAGGATATGGTATGTGATAATTGAATATCTATGAATTACATCCATTTACTGAAGTTCTAAACTCCTTGTGATCACCTGAGGAGAAACATGATGTAATCCCAAGATTCATGTTTGTAAAATCTGAATGATATTTTAAATTATGGGTTTGTGTGTTGTTTTAATCATCATATACTCTTAATTAATTGAGTTATCTAATATTATGTCATTCTAAAACTCATACGATCTGGTTTGGGGTATCCTTTCATGTGATGCTTCACACACTGTTCACCATTTATTCTTCCCACTATTAATTACGGTGTTTGTGTGGTTTATATTGGTCAAATAAGCTCTCATAAAATCTGGTAAGGACATGTAAATATAATTAATTGTATAATAAATAAATAACAAACAAACGTATAAAGTGCATTGAGTTATTTGTGTGATTCATTGGGGATTTTAAGTTATTACGTCAAACACAAATCATCCAATCAGATGTGGTAACTAGTGAACCATTTTGTGTTTTTGTCTAAACCCTTAGAGGTATCCTAGTAAAAAATCATTAAAATTATTGTTTTATGTTTTATAAACCATGTATTAAATGATATATTCCCTTTCTCTAGAATATATGAAGGATGATAATCATGACAATTTCCCAGGCTGATCATGCTTAATCAATTCTATTAATTTTCACTTTGTTTTATTACCTTACTTTTTCTATTGGATTATTAAATTAACAAAACCCAGGTTTAAAAAAATAAAATTTCTCTTTTTATTTTCATAATAAATACATTTTTATTAAATTAATGACCAAAGGCTTAATCGAGAGACACCCTACGTTTCCTACTATACTAAATAAATTATAGTAAAAATTAAACAACTAATTTTACATGGTCGACAACACGATCAAATTTCTTCACTATTTCTAGGGAGCCAAGATCATTTTTTTCTTTATTTCATTTTATTTTTTTATTTAAATTTTTATGCATTACTCCTTTCAATATTTCTAAACATTTTTACTGTTTTTTCTTTTGTTTTTTGTGTGTTTATTCTTGTTCTCTCCCTCTGTTATTATTTTATATCTCAGTATATAATTAATTAGTATGAAATTATCATTTACTTTATCATTTAATTATTAATTATTTCTTTTATTTTATCCATCTTCCATCATAAAATTAAAAAAAGAGAATAAAAAAATAAGGATCAAAAATTATTTTCATTACCCGATCAAAAAAATAAAACTACCAAAATTTGACCCAAAAATTAATATGAAACTTCACTCAAAAATTAGTTCATATAGATTATAAAAATTAATTTATATTGTGGAACCCATTGTTTAACATAAGTTGGTCCCAAACCAATAAGAAATTGAACCGAATCAAACCCTGAAAATCAAGGTTGAAAATAATCAAACATTAAAGGAACTAGCAACCACATATGTAGAGTACCAACTTGGGTACATAAATTATCTTGAGGAAGCATCGAAATATTATATGAGATCATGCCTCATACACCTCCTTCAAAAATTCCATGGTGTTTCAGGCGAGGACCCTCACAAACATCATAAGTAATTTCACATAGTGTTCTCTACCATGAAACCCCAAAATCTATATGTGGTCAACATTAGGTTTAGGGACTTCCCTTTCCCCCCTTAACGGTGTAGCCAAAGACTGGAAATACTTACTACCTACCATGATTAGGGGATAGAATGACCTGAAAATAATCTTTCAAGATAAGTTATTACCTACATTCTGAACTATATTAATTAGAAAATAAATATGTGGCATTAAGCCATCACAAGGACATACCATTCTTGAATATTGGGAAAGATTCAAAAGATATTGTTAAAGTTTCCCCTACTAAATTAGTGAAAAATCTATAATTCAATACTTCTATAAGGTAGTTGTCCACATGGATCATGGTATTATAGATTATGCAGCCAGTTTTTACCTATTTGATAAAAACAATTCCACCACAGAGATATAATAGAGAACATGAATCAAAATTAATAAGGTTCACGAGCCATTGCACCCACTTGATGATTTCATGAAGTAATGAATTCATCCCTAGAATAAAAGTTCGATAACAAAATTGATAAGATTCACACCATTTCAAGGAAATTGGATTATGAATAATGTAATTCAAACTTTCCTTATATTCTATTACATTGTCTTATTTTTTCTCATAACACTCATTATTCTAACCAATGTCTACACTTCAGGATTCATCTGAGTCTCATGTAGCATAATTCCCTAGTCATCCTTTTCAAAAACCACCTCCCATAAACTAAGATTACTATAGTCCAAATCAAAACCCTAGGTACCAAGAATAACCATATTATAGACAAAGAAAAAAAATAAAGCTACAATAAACAGAACATGTCTCAACAAGGCCAAGGTATGTAACTATTTTATCTTTAAACATCTCAAAGCATTCATCCTCCTCCATAATATGAACCATGTCTTAATGACATGGTGATTCAAATGGAATCCCATAACATCCAATTCCAAAAGACCACATAATTGGTTATTCAAGACCCATGAACTCAAGTGGGACAATTGGAAAACAACATTGGTGAGATAAATATGCAAGTTTCTAGGAAAATACCATCCTAACACACTGTTAATCCAAAATAAAAAGGCAATGTTTGTGAAATTGCAATTTTTAGTACAGAAAATATTCTTCTTCAAATGATTCTACCCAAAATGTATGTCACCCTTTTTAAAACTATCATTCCCAACCCTCAAAATATTCATGTAAAGAAAAACAAGATCGAATGGGAAAAAATTATCATTGAATATTTTATTGAACAATCAATTAAAACTCCTTTCCCCCAAAGACTCTCTAAGCCTAATAAAAATTATCATAATGATATTTTTAAGGAAAAACAGATTCATTTAAAAAGGTTCAAGTTAACATTCTTTTATTGGTTGCTATTAAACAAATTCCTTTCATTTCCAAATTTCTTAAAGAACTTTTCACACATATATGACTACTGAAGGGGAATGAGAGATTCAACATGTGAAGGAATGTATCGACTTTGATACAACCATTAATTCCAACCAAAATTAAGTATCCATGAAATTTCATGATACCTTGGACTATAAAGGATACCCTTTTTAGATGCACTGCTAAATTTTGTTTCTTTAATTAATGTGATTCCTTAATTTATGTACACCTCTCTTCAGGTATGAGAGATTCAACCAACATGAATCATCATGAAACATTCCAACCAAATTACAATACACCCATCTAGAGTGATCATGAAAATCCTAATAAGAGGGTAGGATATCATCTTCCCAACAAAATTCTCGTTTCGTGAGATGGAAGATACCTGGACCCAGGGACATGATCCTATAATACTTGGGAGGTCATTCCTTAAAACATCCAAGATGATCATCAATGATTACAATTTTATGTTTTTCATGGATTTTAGTGGAGACAAGTTATGTTTTAATATTATTGATTCCACAAAAGAACCCATTGAAGAGAAATAAACACTTCCTGCCTATTTTATGGATGTTCTCTCAAATGAATAGCAGACAAAATATTATCCCCTCGACCCATAATCTAACTCATTTTCCTCTTCTTCACCCTTTGATGATTTCAACTTTGATTCATGTTTTTGTGTTGTGTGGGTTCATAAAAGTGTAAATTTTTTGCTTTAATTAATGAGGTTTATCATTATGAGGTACCCATGACCATCGATGATTTTGAAAATCCAATTTTCATAGATTATATTTACCTAGACAATAAACATGAGAAGATATATAGTTTCATTAATCTTACTTCCCCTACATCCCATCTCTCAACCCAAAAACCACCAGTGTTGGAATTAAAACCACTTAAATATAATTTAATATATGTTTATCATGAGTGTATCGATCAATTTCACATCATTATTTCTAATAAACTCTCTCCACAGCAAGAATCAAAACTTCTCAACATTTTGAGATACTATTAAAATGAAATTTGATGAACATTAGAATATATTTCTGATGTTAGAAAATTAATTGATTATGGGATCATTTATCCTATATCTTATACTAAATGTGTTATACCAGTGAAAATTGTGCCTAAAAAACTGGAATAATGGTTGTGTCTAATTAAAGTAATGAATTTGTTCTAATACATGTGAAAAATAGGTTGTGAGTCTGTATTAACTACCATTGACTGAATCAAGCCATGAGAAGGGAACACTTTCCTCTATCTTTCATTGGCCACATGTTATAAATATTTATGTTTATGTCCCATTTTTTCCTTGATTACTATTCAGTTTATTTTCAAATCTGTATAGCCCTTGAGGATCAAGAAAAGACAATATTTTCCTTTCAATTAGGCACATTTTCATTCTGAAGTATTCCTTTTGGTGTCTGTAATTCTCATGGAACTTATCAATGTTGTATGTTGTGTGTATTTTTAATTGACTTTATAATTGAATGGATTTTTTTGTTGATTTCATAGTTTATGGAACTTTCTTTTGTGACTGTTTGGTTCACCTAGTTTCTATACTCTGCCATTACATTGAAAAAGATCTTTTATTAAATTATGAGAAATGTAATTTCATGGTTGAGTGAGTGATAATTTTTAGGAATTTTATTCTAAATGGGATAATTCAAGTCGATAAATAAAAATTTGAATTAATTTTCTCCCTTCCATATCCAAAATTTGATTGAGAGATGTGATCTTTTGTGGAACATGCTAGTTTTCCTTGTTGATTCATTAGAGAATTTAGTAAGATTGAACTTCCCTTGTCCCAATTATTACAAAAAATATTTAGAGAATGTGTATAATAAAAATTTTAGGACTCATTCAATTCACTATACAGGATTCTCACATCACCTACCATCATCCAACCACCATGGTGGGATATATGATTCCAACTATTTGTAAATCCTATAACTTTTCAGTGGGTGCAGTTTTATCACAAAGAGTTTAGAAGGATGCTCATGTCATTGCATATTCATCAGGTACCCTTGAACCCACCTAGGTAAACTAAAAAACCCCTAAAAAAGAAATCCTTTCTATTTGGTTTGCCTTGGAAAAATTCCATTCATATCTTCTTGGTAATCGAATCATTTTGTTTTATGATCATGTGGCCCTTTATTTTGTCCTAATGAAACATGAAGGTAATCCCCACCTCATTAAGAATAATATCCTCCCCCAAGAGTTTGACCCTTATATTCAAGCTATGATAGGAATGAAAAATATGTTATCTTTCCATATTAGTAGGATTTTCCCACCAATAAACTACCATGTTGATTCATCCATCCCCATTGAAGAATTATATCATCATAAAAACCTTTGTGATGTTGTGGAACTTACCCCATGGTATGCATACATTCTGAAATTTTTTACCACATCTTGGGTTCCCACTGATTTCATCACTTCAGAATCCCATAGAGATAATAATTATTCTCAATTGAACATTTCAGATGACCCATATTTTTGGAGAGTTTTTAGTGAACAAGTTGTCCATAGACGTGTCCATGACCATGAGTTCGCCTTATTTTTGAGCTTCTAACAGACTTTGGATTGGCATGGCCTCTTTGGATCTCAATGTATAGCTTGGAAGGACCTTGGATCATGAATTTATTGGCCAGCGTTTTATAGACATTCCTATTAGTTTTTTAAGTCTTGTATTCAATGTCAATTCATAGGGGATATCTCTAAGGGGGACTAAATTCCCCAGTAGCTCATGTTATTTTTTAAAATCATCGATGCATGGTGAATTGAATTCATGGGGTCTTTTCCAAATTAATTTTTCTTTTTTCATATCATAATAGTTATTAACTACATCTCTAAATGGGATGAATAAAAGGATACCATGAGTGATGAATCTCAAGTAGCTATTGATTTTGTGAGATCATATATTTTCAGAAGTTTTTGGTCTCTAATATTCTTCATTTCTGATTAGGGTTCACATTTTTTCAATAAAAACATGAAAAACATGAAAAACATGCTCTATAGTATGGGGTTGTTCATAAAGTATCCACTCTATATCACCGCCAAACAAAAAAAAAGTTACAATATGAAATTAGGAAGTTAATATAATCATGGAAAAATTGATACAACCCGATAGGAAATATTGGAGATTGAGCTTCTATGATGCTGTTTGGAAATATCAAACAACATTTAAACCCCTGAATAGAATGTCACACCATAATATTGTGTTTGGAAAGTCTTTTAACCTCTTAGTGGACATATAGAACCATCCATATTTGGATGTTAATAAATGTAATATGAATCTCTCAGATGCTGGTGAGCATAGAAATTTGTAGATTCTTGAGTTGGAATGAATTTGGCATGATGAGTATGAAAACACCTAAATCTATAAAGAGAAGAGAAAGGATATCTCTGACAGGATGATTAATCAAAGGATGTATCATATTGGTGATATTGTCCTTATTTTCAATTCCATGCTAAATCTCCCCTAGGTATGCTTTGTTGATAATGGCTCGGTCCTTACACAATTACTCATGATTACCCTTCTGCTGCAATACATGTTTTTCATGAGTAGATTGGTTGAAGTATTATAGTCAATGGGAAGAGACTTAAACACTTTTATAAGTATATTACAATGCATCTAGTGGAGTAAATCCTCTTTCATGAAGCAACATACTAGTGAAGGCCACTAGAATTTATCCTTCATTCCCACATTATCATGTAATATTATGAGGAAAATACACACTATAAGTTTGCAGGATGGGTATATTCATAGATTAGTTAGGAATTTTCATCACCTTTCTTCATTTTCACTTTTTTCTTACTAGACTGTATTGTTACCTCCCCTCCCCTCCCACATTCTTTCTACTGAATTTTAATTATGGATGACCACATTATCATGGAAATTTATTCACCTTAATCATTAATGTTGTTGAGAAATGATGATGAATTTACCTATTTCATGTGGTTTTAACAATTTAAAAAGTTTTTTTAATGATGAAATGTTTTTTTCTACATGAATTTAACATTATGGTGTGAAGTTTTCTATAAATTTTGTTTCATTTTTATAATATAATTTTTTTATCACTTTTAAACCTTTGAAAATAATGGAACCATTTGTGTGAGTAGTTTATGGGAAAATTATGCAACATAATTTCTGAAGACATTTGTTCACCCACCCAAGAAGTGTGATTTTTTACTAAATATAAGGTAAAAAATAAGTTAT
Source organism: Viscum album (assembly GCA_963277665.1). Classification (NCBI taxonomy): domain Eukaryota; kingdom Viridiplantae; phylum Streptophyta; class Magnoliopsida; order Santalales; family Viscaceae; genus Viscum; species Viscum album. The sequence goes on along the minus strand of OY728153.1, from coordinate 388,150,208 downwards.
ATTAATGTTTCTATAATTTGAAAAATGATTTTTCCATACGTTAATTCCTTATCTGATCTATTTCATTACTATACAATATTAACCTATATTTGTTTACATGTTATCCAAATATTGTAGAACCTCAAGAAAATTTATTAGAATAAAGAAAAATAGAACCAAACACACAAAAATATTCCTTGCTTCTTGTTCAAGTAAAAATACATTCTTCTTTGACCTTTGATCATGTTATAACTATTATAGTTAGTGTCCTAAGAAGGTAAAATAAAGGTTGAGTGATGAGTGTGAAATTTTTTCCATGTGAAAATTTTGAAAATAATATAATAAAGGATGTGATATATGAATTGTAAATCTTATTGGGGTGTCATGGTTGGGATATTAAGGTTTTTCTTTCATTATTTATTAATTGAGTTAGTCTTGAAATTTGATTACAAAATATGTAGGGAAGGTTTGATGGATATAATATTTTAAGAAAAATTTTATTTTAATATAATCTATAATTACTGGATATAAAGTGGAAAGAATAAAATGTAATGGTTATCAGACAAACACATGGAGAGTTAGTGGCATGGTTGAAATTTTAAATCCTTTCTCAGTTTATTATCATGCATCTCTTTGAATTTAATTTTGATAGAATTTATCAAAAATCATTTTCCAAGATCACTAGGAATAACTCCTTGGTGTGGTTTATTCATTCATCACATTGATTTAATAAATATATGTTTAATTAAAAGTTAAATATTATTTAATTTGGGAATAACTAAATTCATCATTTTTTTTGTAAATGTGCCTTTTCCTAGGAGTAAAATTGTTTAGCGGTGGGGGAATGATCACACCACAATTCACTGTTTTATTTCACCCATATACCACTGTATTAAATTGATTTTTTATTATATATTCCGATTATTATAAAAAATTAAAAATCATGTTTGATTAAATAAATTGATTTTTATCACTTTTAAAAATGGTGATTTCACTTTTTTGATGTTTTCATTGTAGTTGTAGGTGATTTGGAGGGCCCGTAAAAAAGTTGAAGAAAATGGCCCAAATTGCAAACGAATCCAAAAAAAATTGGACTCAATAGCATATGGAAACTAATTGTGCATAAAATTGGGATTCTATTACATCGTCAAATTAAAAAGTATGTTTCTTATAACACTACTGATGACAACCATGCCTCATTCTGCCATATTTTTCCTGACTAGACAGATCTGTCCAATTTACCAAACATTCAGTAATTGAAAAGTTTTGTTATTTATGTCATCTATATATTAGGCTGTAATTGTCCAAAATATTCCAATTTTTTTAGTGGATTTATCCAAATTGTGGGTAAAAAACATTTTAGTTTTAAAAAAAGAGAGATAAGGCTGTATGGCCACCGAAAAGTATGTTTTATGTGGTTTCACAAAATTAGGGTGCCCAAAACCACCATCAACATTTCCTATAAATTGGCTCATTGGGAACCTTATTTTTATGTTTGACCAAGAGGAAAGGTGCTAAAATTTTGGGGACCCAAAGGAGTCTAATAATTATTCATACGAGTTCTGAAGGAAATGAAAATTTCTACTTTAACATCGATGGATTCATCCCGTTTTATGGAGTTTTAAACTCCTTGTGATCACCTGGGGATGAATGTGACGTAATACCAAGATTCTTGTTTTTAATATTATAATTATAGGTTAATTTTTAGGTTAATTTTTGTTTTTCATCATCCCATATTCTTAGTTAATTGATTTATGTGCTATAATTTCATGGTCAAACTCATATGATTGTATTTGGGGGTACACATTCATATGACGTTTCACACACTATTAACCATTTCTTCTTCCCAATTTTAATTATTTTGTTGTGAGGTTCATCTTTTCCAAATAAAATATAAAAAAATCATTCAAGTCCATGTATATTTATTTCATGGTATCACAAATAAATAACATACAATCATATATAGTGAATCAAGTTCTTCATGTGTTTCCTTGGTGAGTTTTGATTATTAATTCAAACATAAATCACCCAATCAGCAGAGGTAAACGGTGAATCATTTTATTACGAATGAACCCTAAGAGGTATCATAGTATAAAATATTTAAATTTCTAGTTCTAGGTGTTAAAAACCAGGGACTATAAAAATATAATCTCTTTCTCTTGATGCGATTAAGAATGATCATCATGATAATTCCCCTGGCTCATTAAAATTAATAAATTCTATTAATTTTATCTTTGTTTTATCACTTTAATTTTTCTATTATATTCTTAAATCATCAAACCCAATGTTGTCCAAAATCCAATTTTCCTTTTATTTTAATATTAAAATCTTTTTTATTAAATTAATGATCTAATTCTACATCAAGAGATGACATATGGTTCATGTTATACTGCAATATATTTGTAAAAACTAAATAACTAATTCGGTGTGCTTGATAATGTCATAGAGAATGTACTCAGTCAGTTAAATTTTTTATCATAAAACTCCTCTAGCTGAGACTTTAGCTCAGCATGCTTTGTCAGTTCCAATTTGTATAATGGAATAGAAACTAGTATAGCCCTTTTAATGAGATCAATAATGAATTCCAAATCTCACTAAGTTGTAGCCCTAAGAAATCTTCTGGAAACACATACTGAAACCTTTCCACTATGGGTGGAAAGAAATCATGTTTCTCACCTCTATAATCCAGTAATAGACCTGTAACAGGGGTTGTGATCTTTCCCAGTTACAGAGTAATTGTCCCTGCTCAGGCTTCCTCGATATCCCACTATCTATGATGAATATAATGAGAACCATTAGAAGATGTAAAATCACTATCCTGTTTTAACAATAAATGTGGTATATATATTCCTAGAGGTGTGTCTATCATTAAAACCTCACCCATGAACTCCACCGCCATTCTCAAGCCATTAACAAGTTGTGTAGAAAAAAATGAATTAGAGGAACCAATATCAAATAAAGAACTAGTTATCTTAGAACTTACAAGAATAGTACCTCTCACTATCAATGGTCCAACCTTGATATCAATAAGTATAGGATGGAATATATAAAAATGTCCCACCCCACATCTCTATGATGCAGTATAACCCCCCTAAGCTACAATACCCTGCTCATATGGGTGATATTTCCCAGAAGAACCATTTCCACATACTCTACTACCTCATCATGCAAAACTACAACTTCAAAACTAATATTATGTAGAATATCCCTTTATCACACACAGGTTATATATAGCTCCTCTATCACTACTCATATATCACAGGTTCTGATATAACTTTTCAAAATGAACCATATTTCCATAATATCAGCACTCTACAAGTGTTTATGGAAAATTTTTATGAATTTGGCATGGCCTACTACACAGGTGGTAAAGAACTTGGGTAAGATCCGGGGTAATTGATCCCACTGGCTAGCCAATTTTCTTCCCCTAGCTCAAGATAAAGTTCTCATATGATGCTTTAGGTTCTCAAAATCAAAAAATCTTAATATTTGAGTAGAAACCACATGTCCACCACTTAAAACCTCCTCTAGGATCTCCTATGATATGAGATCCCCATTTAGAACTTCTATAAAATACTTCATCTTGAATATGTTAACTTGGAACTTATCTTCCCATTAAATCCAATCTTGAAATTATTTTTCTAATGAAGCCTCATCTCCTGCCAATGTTTGAACAAAGAAATTCAAATCAATAAATCAGTATGTATATTCCATCATGAATAGTCTCCCCTGAGTGAATCTGATGAATATAGCTACTCTCTACTACCAGAGCGTATCTGGGAAAAACTGCTCCATAAACTTGTACAATAAATCCTTTCAGTACATAGTCTACAACCTTCCATCCCATGTCTAGATGAGCCAAAAATTTTTTACTTGACCACATAAAAAATAGGGATCCAATTGGACTCTCTTCTCAGCAATATTCCACAAGTGGTAAAGTAAAGTCAGAATAGGATCAATCCAAAACTCAGATCCCTAGTATCCATCCTATTTAGTAAAAGTCATAGGGTGGTTGAATTGGAACTCCCTCATCAGATTAGATTGTCTTTTAAAAACCCAAATTAGGTCTCTTTACATAATTTTTATGGAGCGATCAAATTTCTCTCATAACTGCTCAATAAATTCCTCACTCGACACAATTTATCCCTCAGGTTACATAACTGGATGATCATCACTAGCCATGTCCTCTGGTCTTCCTCTCAATAAGTATCACCATGAAAGATTATTCCATTCAATGACAAACAAACATCTTAGTAAACATAACACTAATTTATCACATTTATTTAAGAGGAAAATCACTATATGGTGGAACAATTCATTTCCACAAACCTCACCACACGGTCAAAACAATGGTGTTATCACTACCCTTAAACATCATTCACCTAGGTCGTGGTTAATAATTGTAAACACATTATCATATAAAGATTATGATTATAAACTCCTTTATTCATAACTCTCATCATTTCAAAATGTTTTCCGAATTTCATGTTAGGAACCATTGGCATTTAATTTTACCATGAATGGAAAAATGGTTTATGTGAATCAACTTTCCCAAAAACCTATTTCCCTATGCATGCTTAAAATGATATAGGTCATAATAATCATGTGTGACTTGAATTATGAATGCAACTAAAATCTTGTTCTATACCATTCCTTGAGTAAATTATCAATAATTTTTAGAAACAATAATCACATCACACAAAAAGTGTGTCACCAAAGGTGAAATAATATTCCACCGTAACAACAAACAACAATGACAACAATCACACCCTCGATACATGAGTTTGCAACTCCCATGCATAATTTCATAACCAAGGACTGACTCTTCCAAGTCTTATATCTACAATTCTCAAATATTAATACAAAAGAATAAAGAATAAAAGAAAATTGTGCTCTGATTCTACTTTGTAACATCCCGGTATGGGTGCCACATGTTGGTACCCCGAGCTAGACCATCGAATGACCTCATCCGTGTTTATATGTATGAAAAAGGGAACTGAATATTAGTTAGGGTCTAATATAAATCATGGGGATACAATACAATCTTATCATAAGAGTAATACACTAGCAGAAAATAAGAATCAATAACAAAATATCATATATTAAATAATAACGGAAAACCAGTATCTCAAGATGACCCAAACTAGAAATACTATATTATAACTGAATAGTAGATATGCCATGCTAAATTATTTTTTGTGTTTCATAATAAATAAAAAAAATTAATGAAACTGAAAACTCTCAGCAGGTCCCGAACCACGTCTCATTCCCTCATCGATGCTCCATCCCAAATCAGCCATATAACACAAGGCATTTCCCTTATCCAGTCTTACAAACACAAAATCTATCTAGGTACCGATATGGAAGCCCGAGTAGGGTGTGAGAATAACTCAGTAGGAAACCACCAAAAGCATCTAATGAAATATCTGGTCAATAATACTATATGCAGTTTTATAATGAAAGAAGTATTATGCACAAGTAAATATTTATCAAATTATTATTTACTCATTATTTAACCAAATAAACCCCTACGTTCCTGATGAAAATCGAACCTCAATACCTTCTTTGGGCTGTGCTAGAGTCTAAACCATTTCACATTATCAATTCAAAAATCATTGAACAAATGATATTTCATTACCCATGTAATTTCAATTCGTGATATGGATAATTAAAACCGTAGTCCAATGCCACTATTTTGGTATACAGATCATCATGTCACGAGCACTCTGAGTATTTAGATTATGAATCCATTTCTCACACATCCTCAGTATTTGTAGCATAATATATTTCCCACACATCATGAATATTTTTATCATCATTCCATGTCCCATAAAAGTTTTATGCTTTCCTTGGGTCCTAGAACGTCAGGGTTAGGACCCCATGGGTATTTGAAGCATCATTCTATTTACCACACCCAATTTTCACAATCAATCACATATATCACATGTATCACATATATAACATGTATCATGTATATCACATGTATCACATATATAAAATTAATAAATTTAGTAATTTATTAGTCATAGTAACTCCATTAATTAATTTAATAATTAATTAATCATGATAATCCCTTCAATTAATTCATCAATTAATTTGTCACATCAATTCCATTAATTAATTGAATAATTAATTAACTACATCGACAACATTACTAATTCAATATTCATTTTATCACATCAATAAAATTAATTAATTAAAAAATTAATTAATCCCCATAATTCCATTAATTGAATCACCAATTAATTAATCTCATACATTCATTAATTAATTAACCTATTAATTAATCAAATACATCACCACAAATATTCCCATAATAAATTCATCAATTAATTATTCGAAATCAACAATATCAATATTTAAATAATTAATCCAACAATTAATTATTCTTAATCTACAATGAAAAATTATGAGAATTAACTCCCAGGGAATTATCCCTAATTCCAATTCAATCTACTAATAATTAATTAGTCAATCAATTATCCCAATTCAAAGTTCCATTATTCAATCAAATACTTGATTCCTCAATTAATTAATTGACTAAATTAATCAATTCAATTTATCAATTCAAATTTCTAAATTATACTTATAAATTATACAACAACATACAAATAATTAATATCAAGAATATGGTATTTGAATTATATATTGCCTACATTGATTCGTTAGTGAGCGATCACCTAATGGATATCACCAATTTCGGTAGAATAATGACGTAGATCAAGATCCCAATAAAAAACCTAAATACAGGATTGAACAAACTAAGATCCCTTTATTTTAGATCTAGATCCATAATACTATATCTACATTCATCAAACCTATATCTATATCCTAAAAAATAGATGATAAAAACACAACAAAAGAATGTGATAATAATGGGAGATCATTCGGGATGAAACCAAGTACCCGAAGAGATGAAAATCTACCAATAGTGATTTTAATCCACAAGAAAATAAATTGAATGGCCTTGGAATCCTTTTTAGAGGCATTAAATTAGAGGAAAAACATTTATGAGTCAAGCAAGGGTGTTCAAGTGTATTTTATGGGGGTTTTTGATTTTGTTTATAAAATTCAGGGAATTAAAATGATGTATGCATGGTTTTCTACTCATGGTGCATGGTTTCCCCTAATTTTGCACCTATTCCAGGAGGGGTAAGGCATAGTCTATCCTAATATGGGGAAAAGATTGACAATCCGTGTGCTATCCATGAAAATCCCTACTTTTTATGTTTGTACAGTTTACTAGGCTTGCCTGCATGGTTGGGTAAAAATCGTGCATCAACTATGCACTTCCCTCTTTCTTCACTTTTACTCAAATTTTCACCCAAAAACACCCCAAAGTAAGACCCAAATGTAAAGTACTCAACACAAGAAAAATAGTACCTATATATGATCCTGATACATCATTAAAAATGTCAGGATCTTATATGATGACAGTTAAATCATATGAAAATGTACTCCACTATAGATATTTTCATTCCAACCCACCAAAACTATGCTTTCAACTATATTTATAGCTTATGTATTCCTGGATGAATTTCCAATATCTAATAGTGATTGGCACTTACATGATGTTAATAATAAGATAATGATACCACCATCTTCTCTCTCTACCATAACTCTAAACTCCCATGAAACTTCCAACCATCAGTCATCTTCCCACTATTCAGTTTTGACCTCATATTAACACAATCAATATTGTATTTTGAGAAAATATTACCTACTCAACCAAATTAAGGAAAAGCAAAACTAGAAATAAAACTACAACATCACCTTGGTCTGATAAATCTAGATGAATATCCACTTTGAATTTCATTAGTTTCCACTGGTTCGAACCATCTTTATCCAACTGAAAATATGATTTATTACTCAATGCATCTGCTAAAAGGTTCAATTTACATGATATACACATCAAGTCGATGTAAAAAGTTTTTATATACTACATCCATCTATGATACCCTAAATTAAATTCTCATTGTGAAAAAATGTGTTTAAAACTCTTATAATCTATAAACAATTTTAATGTATCATAAAAGAGATAATGAAGAAAAGTCTTCAAAGAATATACCACAATAAATAATTACCAATCATGTATTGTGTATTTTTTCACATGAAATTATAACAAATGTGAACCATAAGCAACAATATGATATATCTACATTATAAAATAACCCTTCCTAGATCTTTATGCCTCATAATAGACTATATAGCCCTATCCAGACTCTAGAAATGTGTGTATCCATGTGAATGATAGTATAACATTATATTCTTGATAAGATTTATATCATTCATCGATTCATTAGAAAGGAACATCATTCCCCATAAAAGCTATCATCGGTGATGCCAAATGTGAAAAATCATGTAAAAAACTTCTAAAGTATCCCTATAATACAAGGAAACTATTTATCTTAAGTCATTCTTTTGGTTTTTCCAAGAGATAACAACATCTATATTTTTGGGATGCATATAATTTTTTTTAGAATTTAAATGCCCAATGAAGAACACATATTATATATAGGAATCACACATCGATAAATTATAATAAAAATTATATCCTACATGACACCCAACTTAATAGACAAGTGTTTCTCATGATCTTATTTTTTTCTATAATGTAATAGTATATCATCAAAAAATTCATCCATAAAAAATATAAATACCTCTAAAATATTTGATTTGTTAATTCAATAATGATGGATAGTGAATTCGTAAGACAAAAAAACATTACCACACTATCATAATGGCCATATCGTTCCCTAAAACATTTTTTTAGAATATCCTCCTTACCAACTGGTAATTAGTGATACCCTGAATGTAATTCTATTTTAGGAAACCACTGATCTCCAAAAAATTCATGAAATAGATCATCAGTTTGGTGAATATGATACCGATTCATTGTGATAAGTTGTTTAAGCTAAATATAATGAATAAAAATTCTAATAGTTTGATAATACTTCATTTTAAATAGAACTGATGTTTTCGACGATGGTGTTCTTGGTCGAATGAAACCTTTACTTTTGATCACTTTCAACTAAAATTTTGATTCAATTTTTTTTTTCTTTACAACTTATAAGATGGTAGTGGGCTATAACTAGTCCTTGGTAAAAGGTCAAATTTGAACTCAACTTATAATTTAGGTATAATACCTAATAAATATTCATGTAAAACATTATAAAAATTGACTAAAATAGTTGGAAAATATAAATTATTTATCTCATCCATAGATTCCAATGTAAGCACTACCAACTAATAAGATACAGTTCTAACCACTAGTGTCCAAAGTCTTCTTCTACATTCCATTATATAGTAATATTCTTTCAATATATGCTCGATGCCACAAAAATATGTGAAACAAACCTTTTATGCATAATGTCTCATGTGGGCTTTAAATGATGTAAACTAATCCATAATGAAAACTAATTCATATAAATCCATCTAAAACATAGATAAATCCCAAATAAACTCATCCCCATCAATAGTTATAAAAAAATCAATACATAAAATGATTGAAATTATCTTTGGACAATAGATGTTTGATGTTTAAATATACAATATATAATCTCAAAATGAAAACCAATTGGATTAATAGTAATATAAGTAATAAATGAGTTAGATGCACCCATATCAAAACAATTATTTCATAAGTACACAATTCAAAATAATCATACCTCTCACTTTTGAAGGACCAAATTGACCATCCACAGTCACTTGCCCATCTCCATAAAATTTTTAATCCCTTAACTTTTATCTATATTACCCTATTGTTACTGAAATATTTGAGGGGTCCTAGTGTTCCTAGAAATTAATTGCACCACAACTTTCTGTGGATGTGAATTATTCTGATTCACTCATCCCATTGAAGTATATGTTGTTGTGAACCATGAAATTTTTCTCTATCACCAGACCATAGAGCATTGCGATAATAGTATTGAAGATGTCCCATTAGGTTTCATTTACAACAATATCTAGGTGGTGTCATATAATATCACTTCACATTGTCAAAAGAACAACATTGAAAACATCACAACATAATTTTTAGTCGAAGAGGAATATTTATTGATCCCACAGTCTGATTCTGAGGTGTACCACCACTTTATAAGTATCTTTCCCTCTTAATGTGATTCCTAAAATTTGAGTTCCCACCTATCCCCATAGGGATAAACATTTTCCCTAAAACCTTATTTCCTGAGATATCATTTTCTTCCACTATATCTATATTGAACATCTCTGTATAATACATTATATGAAGAACAACGAAATCTAGGTGAATATTATTCCTGAACACAAAATAATTTTTTTCCCTTAAATGATGAACTTGTAGAAACATTCATTGAAAAGTAGACTAAATTATTTAATATAGTTACATACTATGTCATTGTGAGTTTCCCTTCATTCAAATAGAAAATATTAGTGGTTCTTGAAAACTAAAGATTGTGAGGATAGATTTTATTCTTAAAAAATTCTTCAAAATACTCTCATGTAATTCCTTGGTACAATTTAGAATGAACTAATAATTTACACCATTGGCATGAAAAATCCTTCAAAATATACATATCTAAATTTATTTTTAGATCTACTCTTGTCCTAAGGAAATCTAAAACATGATTCATCCAAATCGATCATACTTTTTCTTTTTCCGGCTTAGAATCCACCAGAAAGATGGGTGGATTATAAATTTGGAACTAAATATAATGGAATAATTTATGAGGTTAATAATTCATATTACCTATATACATTTCATGAAATAACGAAAAAATAATTTAGAACAGCTATTGATTCATCTATGGCTCAGATGCAACTGCATTCTCAACAGCCTCCTCTTGTTGGTTTTTATGATACCTACCATGTTTTACTAACTATAATGAGAAAAAACACCATTTAATACAACTCTACAAGTAGTATAATTTATATCAATACCAATTTATTATATCTACAAATATGGAAAAATTTCATTCCATAATTCAATAATCTTCAATTTTTCAACTATTTTTGAAAATACTCTGACCATTCTTTTCAAAACAACAATTTTTACTATTTTCAAGAAACATAACTTTTTTATATTTGATAAATCATTAAAAACTATGTGAACAATGCCGACTTAGTGGGAATTCATACCATCAATGCATGTCATGAAACTATCATCAGATAAACCCATGAGGATTAGGTAACTATACACTTAAAAGATTATCCAAACACTCATCTACCCAAACACAATGATAAGTTTATGCTCATCATAAAAATTTTAGCTACATATTTCGATTCTATAAATTTCATGTTCCAATGATCCTATATCCCTGATACTAACATAACTCAAGGAATGAACAAGAACTATGTCTTTTTTTCTAAAATGATAGATGGACCAAGAAAGACTGGTATCATCTTCTACTGATGGAATGATAAAACATCATACCATTTATGACTGAAATAATGAATAATGATGATATCATTTATAACATCTCACCCGCTCCTCGTTGGATTGAGAAGTTACATGTGTTCTGTTAGTCTTGACATGACATATCCAAGACACCAAATGATGGAAATAAAGTCAAATGTCATTGAGAACATTAGAGGGAAAAATTTACCGTTGAAAGATAAAACATCCAAAAATATATAGATGATAACAATCCAAACATATATATAATGAATGAGTACAAAATACAACTCAAAACATAACCATGCCAAGAAACCATACCATATTATAATCAAAAACCAAAATACATGCTCTAAGATAACCAAAAGACCAAAAAAATCAAAACTCCCAAGTGAAATCAACCAACAACACCCATTTCATGGTTGTCTCACATGATTAGAAAAAACATGCATCAAATTTACTTTTTCCTATATTTAAGTTTCACATATAATGACCCAAATTTTCAAAAAGGTAGTCATAGTTATTTTTTAATTTTTAATTCCATGTTTTTTCTTGGTAAAAATACCCTATGTCCTTAGGAATTCATTGAGAGCATCTAAGGATTTTTCATATACTCAAGACCCAAAAATTCGGGAGGCAGACTGAGCTGCATGGTTGCCATGTGGTTAGTGATAACTATGCGACACCACAGTGTGAGGCACTCTATGGGCAGTAAGAGGCTGCACAGTTTTTTTAAAACTATGTGAGCCAGGGCACACTCCCATGTATGTGTTGTAGAGGTTGTGATAGTATCATTTCAGGTTTCTTTCATATGGTTAGCCAAACCATGTTCCTGGACCGTGTAAGGTGGGGTTCTAGGACAGTTGAGGGGGCACGATTGGTAAATGGTTTGGCCAACCATGTGTCCAAACCATGTGACTCCTTATTTAAAGGGAACTTTTATGATTCTTCCCCTAGAATGTTTTTAAACCCTCACCCTATTTTTTCTACCTCGTCTAGTGGAAAACCCACTTTTTCCTCTCCCATGAGTGCTTCCTCCTCCTTTTCTTACATTATTGATAACTCCTATGTTTGATATCTGTTTTTTTCATCATCAGTCACATTGGATACATAATAGTAATCTCATTAATCCTCTTCCTTCCTATCATGGTTTCTATCTCCATATCATCTACTATTTTGGTGAGAGATAATATTACCTATTTTAAGGAATTGTTCCTTTCTTCCATTTTCAAGCATTATAGCACAATTGAAAGTTATAAAATGGATGAGGAGATAAATACAAACATAAGGTAGGTGTTCTAGAAAGTTTCTCTGCAATCTTAGGTGTTTTCAAAATATTTTCAAAATTTCCACATTTCAGAAATTTCCACACAATTAAATGAAAATCTGTTTTACCTCAAAAATTTATTTCACCATACTATGGACCTCATTTAGATTCATATTAGTTTTTTAGTGTTTTACAACCTCTTCAATTCCAACCCATTAAGAGTGTGGAAATATTTTCCATTTTTATGAAAATTTTCAAATGACCAAAACACTATCTATGTGTTTGTCTTAGCTATAATATGGATCTCCTAGTCAGATGAATTAAATTGTGTATTTTAATTGAATGAAAGTTATTTGAAAGGAAATTCCCCAAGTTATATATTTATAAATATAAATCATATGAAATGTGATATCCATGGTTAGATTGGGTAAAATGTTTTATAATTATTTTGAGGTAATTCCTCATTATTGTTGTTAATAGAAAATGAATAATGGTTGTTAAAAAATTGTTAATGGTTGTATTGATAATTTCATTTCATGATCCCTTTTGATGGGTGAAGGGATTGACGTCTCACACTATTTATATATTTTGGATGATGGGCCTTGTGTTCAGAAATCCTTTTCATTAGGTGTTGGGAATGAAAAATCAACCCACTGTCTCAAGTGATGAGAAAAATATCTCACTTTAATATATTATTTAAGGATTATACCCTTCCATGGAGCCTATATCTCATTATAGTAGTCGTAGATGCTTGAGTTACACCTCGATTCCAGGTATCACCTAATATCCATGTAAATTTTAATATATATTTTTATGAATACAGTGTATATACATGTACACATATTATTATATAAACATATATGCTTACTTATATATATACATATATATAGTTACAAATGATTGACTTACTCAGGCCTATTCTGAAGATGGTAGAGCTTTTCAGGTGTCGTATATGAACCTGAGTTGGCTAGTATTTAATTTTTAGCATTACTTTTTATCTTCTACACCTATAAAGTACTATGTTTTTAGACTATATGTATTATTATAAAAACCATCGGTGGTGGCCTACTAAGTCTATCTCACACCCTACATAAGCTTCCCTTGGTACCTGAGTAGAATTTGTTACTATAGGTGTGTATAAGGGAAAGAATATTGTCATAGATGGTTGATGAATTTTTCTTATAGCGTGGAGCATGGGAGAAGATGACCGAACATATGCTCGTGATGCTAGTAGAGGATTTTTTTTTTATTTTTTCTATAGTATATTGTATATGCATTTCCCATGTATCCCCTATATCCCTTTTTTCATATTATCATGATATGAAATGATTTGTATATAACTCAACCTATAGATTTTTATTATAATTATTGTTTGATGTTTCTTATTCCACTGTGTTTTTTTGAATGTATTTGTTTTTATGTGATTTTGGTTTTTATATGCTTATGAAATTTTGTATTTATATTTATATCCAATGTGACACTCTGATATAAAGGTATAGTCTCCCCACTATACCACCTCTAACCCTCACTGCTAGTATCCAACCTCTAGAATATAGGGATGTGTTCCTAAGGCTATGTGACACACCAGCTCGGGGCACCGTTTTAGTGTATCCTAGTTCAAGAAATTACAAATTGGTATCAAAGGGGTATTTTCCCATTTGTATAAATTTTAGGGTATTATAATGGTGATAAATAAGGTTATGGGATTTGGTAATGAGGATATTCATGGGACTAGATCACTCACGAATAGGGAAAAATAAAATTACCTAGGATGGGTTATTACTATTATTGGATGTCACTTATTACTATTGAATTGATTTAACTACTATACAACGTCATGAAGTGAATGTTAATGTTATTTCTATAATGAGTATAGATTTTGAACTTGACCTAACATATAAAGGATGTACCTTCTCATGCATCATTATAGGCACATTTTGACTTATATGTCATGCATTTTTTTAGGCCGTGTTTACTTTTTCCGGAATTTTCTACTACATATAGTAAGTCCCTTGATTATTATACTTGGAAATGTGTTAATTATTCATATTGAGATAACATAATTGGGTAATTTAAATTGTCTACATCAATCTACATTGTGTCTTCCAATATATATTGATCATGAAACCTTAATTATCCAATTATACTATATTAGGGTTTTTGGACCTACTGGTTATGGATCACTATGTGTGTGTGTGTGTCTTTGTGAGTTTGTGTGTCTATGTGTGTGTGTGTGTGTGTATAAAAAGTTACACAATTAAATGAAATTAATCATTAAAATGAAATGGTTACTACTAAATATCATATCAATTGAAAATTAAAGGGTGATTTATTCTGAACCATGCAATTGATCATCCATATATCGGAACCTATATTGTGTTGTATGATACCTAGAAACTAATCTAGCCTTTGTAGTTGGTAGTAGGGGGTGTTACTTCTGATTATTATGGCCATCTATGGTCTTCCATCATCACGTAGACCATGATTTTTGAGCAAGTAGGGAGGTGTGACCTCCTATTAAGGAAGGCTCTCTACCTATCCTATTATATATATATATCTTTTAAATGACTATGTTATATTATTAGGAATTAGTTTTATATTGTAGAATCATGCATCCATGAAGGAATTCAATCATATGCTAGGAAGGCGGTGACGATCCTGATTCGAAGGTGGTGGGACCTGAGCTGCCAGTGATAGCTCCTATAGTACTACCTATGAAACCACATTATATTCTTGATATGAAAACTGATGCCCAATTTGGAGAGGGTTTCCTTAATTTGATGAAGTATATGAAAGGTTTTCATCAAACTTTCTTGAATATGATAGATTTTACTAAATAGTTCTAGAAACATCATCCTCCCTCCATTTTAGGCGATGGTGGACCACATGCTACAAATTAATTTTTTGAGGCGATGCTTTATATATTAGAGTACATGGACACCTCATGATTATAGGGTCAATATGGATACCTATATTCTATTCAGTTCTACCCAAATATAATGAGATGACACTACCAAGGTAGACTAATAATGAGATATAGTCTAGAGATAATTTCATATGGTTGTATATGAATATGTATTTCAATAGACATTAAAATCTTACCAATCTATAGAGTTAATGAACAGACGGTATAGGGATATGTCTATAATGGCATATTCTAACTGTTTTACTCAAGTGTATTGATTCTCTATGACTCTAGTGGCTGATGAGATCATAGCCACAAGTAGATTTGATGATGGGATGTTTTTCCCATCTAATCATATGTTAACATCTTCTGGTTGACTAATATTTATAATATCATAAACATATTCATATTCAGTGATTATAATTTGATGGAATCCAATTGCGGGATCCTGTAAGATTCGTCATTGAGACTTGATATAGTATCTTCTATAAGAAAATTTTTTCACTTTGATGTTTCTCTTGAGGTGTAGCAGCAGTCAGATTTCATGTACTTGTAGCTTCCTTATATGTCACCAGTGCGGAAAAACATGAAACACTAAATCCCATTGTATGTGAGATCTAGTTGATTATAGAGACTGTGGCATGGAATTATGTGTAATATCGAATAATTTTACCATAATTTTCTACAAGTACCTAGTGATAGGGGATATAAACATACTCTATGCTCTTTAGCGGGCCTTGTAGTTTCTTTCTAAGAAGGAAGATGTAATTTCATCATCCGTATAGGCTGAAGAGGTGGTTGAGGAAGAGGGAGTCGGACTTAGGACATATAGTTCCAGCAAAGGGGGCTTACTCAGGGTAGTCAGGTTTTGAATCAGGGTCACGATATAGGTAATTTTCATACATTTAAACCTATTGCAATGGATTAAAGAACCATACCTTCTACTGTTAGAGTTGTTATTCTAGTAAACTCTACCATAGTTTATTCTTTACTTTATAGAGGCATATCAAACACTTTTATATATTCAGAAATTATATAGAGTTTTTTCATTGAGATTTATTACTTTTTTGGTGTGATAAAACTCAATTACCCATTGGGTGTCTAATTAGAGAGTAATTATCGATGATAGAATTATCCCCATAGGATGGGGATATATTTTTTTGTGTGGAATATTTCCATCATTGACATGGCACAGTTTGATGTAATTATTGACATGGAATGGTTATCTCCCTATCAATACCACATTGATTGCTATCACTATAGGGTGATGTTCACATCACCCAAGGGTTATTGACATGTCTATATGAAATTGTGGTATGTACATGCATCTTGAGATGGACTGAAGCATAATGGGATGTTAAGTGTGACATCCAAAATTGATGATCTCCTATTTGATGATCTATGAGTAAGGACAACCATTTTTCCTCATGTGGTGGATGGTTTTAGGTATTTCATCCCTAGTGACTTTTCTAGGGTATATTTAGAAAGAGAGTTGGAATTAAACATTGATCCAGTGATAGGATTAGAACTAGTGTCCATTCCTCCTAAAAGGATGGAACCTATGGAACACATAGATCTTAAGAAGTACTTAGAAGTCCTAGATGATAAATGTCTTATCTAACCTAGTGACTATCTATGGGGTTCACCGAAATTTTTTTCATAATAGGTAGACTGTACACTCATAATTTTCATGGATTACCATTGGTTGATCCTTCTCAGGATAAAACACTCATCCACTTCTTCTTTTATATTACCTTTAATATTATTGTATTTCTAGTTCGAATCCACTGTGCATCAATTTCTTTTTTTTCTTTGAATACACGATTTCTTAGAAGTGGGTTTAGAGAGACGACTTCCAAACTAATTTTGGATAATTTTTGTTTCTTATAATTCTCATCTATTTTAGAGTTGATTTTGCATCTTACTTCACATGGGAAAATTTGGATCAGTTGAAGGATTCATGTGGAACAAGGAAGATCGAATATCAGTTCGAGAGGAAAGAAATGGTTCAGAATATTAAGGGTTAATGGTAGATAATCAATTTAGAGTTATCCTGGTGATTTTATCATTTAGGTATTATAAATAAATAATAAAAAAAATAAAAAAATAAAAAAATAAGAATTTAATCGGTAAACGAAAATAGAAATGGTAATAAAACAACAGTAACATAATACAGAATAGTGAATTCATAAATAGTGACTTATCAATGGTGACTCATCAATAGTGAATCATCAATAGTGACTCATAAATAGTGACTTATCAACAATGAATTATCAACAGTGACTTATCAACGGTGACTTTTCAACCTATGTTTACCATTCCTAATTAATGTTTGAGTTAGTTTATTATTTCATAATTTAAAGGATTTGTGAATATATCAACTAGCTGATGTTCACTTCTAATAAACTCTTAATTTATTTCACAATTTTGATAACAATATCTAAAAAAAGTTATTTCTTACATAAATGCCTTTTTTTCTAGAGTGACATACTGAATTTTTTGGAAATGTTTATTGAACTTTAGTTATCAAAATTTAGGGTTACATGTATAAATTGGTATCCAAAGTCTAGTAATGTATATTTCATCCACAATATTTGTGTACATAAAATTCTTGTTACTATATATTCATCATCATCAGTAGATAGTGAAACATAATATTAATTTTTACTACAACATGATACATTAATTTTCCTAAAATATTACATGTTACTCATGTGCTTTTTATATATAAATTATAGCCACAAAAACCAGAATCTGAATAACTAACTAAATAAAAATCATTTCCTCTTTGATAGAACAATCCTCATTTGGTTGAATATATGAGGTATTAAAAAATTATTTTGAAAGATAATATATCAGTCTCTTGTGTATTTTCTTGAAAGAGAGTGCACATACACACACAAAACATAATATCAGGTTGACTAGAAGTTAAGTACAAAAGATTTCCAATCACACCTCAATAAATAGTTTGATCTACTGATTTACCATCTTCTTTAGGGTCTAGTTTATAGGTGGTATAAATGGGAGTATCACTAAATTTTGTACTTTCTAGGAAAAAACATTTTAAAACATCATTATTGTATTCACTTTGATATAAGATAATTCTTAGTTTATTTTGAAAAATATGAAATCCAGGAATGAATTTGAGTTAACCCATTAAACTGATTTCAAATTCATTTTGCATCATTTTTGAAAATTCAGTACATAAGTAACATTGGGTAGATCTAAAATAAATATCATCAACGAATATTTGTACTATTAAAACATCTTTTAAATTATTTTTATAAATATGGTTGGATTAAATTTACCTTTTTAGAAACATTATCAAATAAGGAAAGATGTAAGACTATCATACCAAGCTCTATGAGCCTATTTTAAACCATACAATGATTTTTTTAATTTAAAAACTCGATTTGGAAAATGGAGATTTTGAAATCCCTGGGGTTGTTAAAAAACATATTTTATTATAAATTCACATAAGAATTCACTTTTTCACCGATATGATATAGTTTGAATTCCAGATGTGTGGCATAGGAAAAAAGTATCCAAATGGCTTTAAGTATTACTACAGGTGAAAAATTATATCCATAGTCAATACCATCTTCTTAATTATAACATTATGAAACTAGTCTATCATTTTTTATTACTATATTTCAAGACTCATCAACCTTGTTTTAAACACTTACATTGTGTAGTTAAGGTGTATTTAGGCCAGTCAAAAAGTTACAAAACATTCTTTCTTTCATATTTAATAAGTTATTCTTTCTTACTTATTACCCATAATTCAACATTGACGGAATCATTAATATTTTTAGGTTCAAGTTGAGATAAGAAGTCTTGATGTTCAATTTTATTTCTAAGGTAATCTTTGGTTTGTGTTCTTCTATCTGGGTTTCCTATTACAAAATCAAAGGGGTGTAATTTATGAGTCATAATAGGTCTTTGAGAAGAGGGACTGGTAAACTTAGGGTCTTCATTCAGTTTAGGTTTTAGTATTTTATTGAATGAACTATATATATTTTTTACAGATCTTTCAGAAGGTTTAGAATTGAGTTTCAGAGTTGCAAAATCATCCACAAGGTCTCCAAATATATTCCTATCTTCATTGGGATCATTTTTATCGAATGTAATGAAAACTGATTCTTTCACTGATCTAGTTCTCTTGTTAAACACTCTTAAATCATTACTGGAGGTTTAATATCCAAGGATAATTCCTTCATCACCATTGTAATTTTTTTTCCAAATTATTGTATTTTGAATAAAAACATTGCAACCAAATACTCTAATGTAATTAACATTTGGAATTCTATTATTCTGTAACTCCTAAAATGTTCTCTTTAATAGAGGTCTAATCAATACATTGTTTATAGTGTAATAGGTTTTTTAAATCTCTAAGACCAAAATTATATGGGTAGGTCATACTCATCTAACACGGTTTGGGCTATCTCTTAAAGAATCTTATTTATTATTTCTACCACAACATTTTTTGTGGTGTCCTAGGAGCATAAATGTTGTGATTATAACCATTTTGTGAATGAAAGTATTCAAAGTCATTATTTTAAAATTCTCAAACATGATAACACCATATGTTCTTAATCCTAAGTCCAATAGAGTTTTCTAAATATTTAGAATAATTAATAAAGTAAGAACAAGATTTTCTTTTTGGGGAAAGAAAGTATACCCAGGTGTATCTAGAGAATTCATCCATAATGACATATATAAAATATTTTCCATTTAGACTGGAGACTCTAGAAGGTAAAAAAAATCTATATAAATTAACTCTAGATGTTGGGAGGTTAAAACTACTTTTGTATATTTAAAA
Organism: Viscum album; assembly: GCA_963277665.1. Classification (NCBI taxonomy): domain Eukaryota; kingdom Viridiplantae; phylum Streptophyta; class Magnoliopsida; order Santalales; family Viscaceae; genus Viscum; species Viscum album. The sequence goes on along the minus strand of OY728153.1, from coordinate 388,129,864 downwards.
GATATCATATGACGTTTTACTTTTTTGGCAAGGATTACAAACTCTATCATTTGAGAATTTATGCTTTGGTTAGTCTCTAACTAACCCTTTTCATGTTAGCTTTATAAGTGATTGAATATTTCAATGGCCTAATCTTTTATTCCAAAGCCAAAATTCATTGTTAATGGATCTTAGGAAAGAAATATATTTAGAATATATTGAATTTAAATCAATAGAATAAATATTATCATTTCTCAAATCTGTAATAATTAAATCTTTTTATCATTAAAATCATGGAAGGAATTGTTTTCAAATTCCACATAAAATCTACCATCACATCATTAGGATATGCTAAGTATATTTTATTTGAAACCATCTACATAAAAAATGTTTGAAATTAATACTGAATTAGAATTAACAATTTGTCTAAGACCAATGATTCTCTGTTTTTCATTGTCACCAAAAGTAACATGTCAACTATCAACATTGATTAAAATTTTAAAGTGTTAATGCTCAACAACCATGTGTCTATAACATCTACTTCCTAGATACCATTAGATTTTCCAGTGGTTTTGAAACAGGTTTCCTGCATCAAAAAGTTTATGAAAAAATGATTTTGATACCAAAAACATCATGGGTCCAGTTATGTTAGTAATAAGATATTTTGGAATCCATATTTTCCTAATGGATTTCATAGAAACAGATTGAAGAATTTTATATGTAAAAACCTTATTGGGTTTAGTTGAGTAGGTATTTCCAGTATATAAACTTTCAGAATAGTTATATGATGTAATTATGGTTTTGGTAATTTTTTGTTGTCCTGGAAGGTAACTATTGATAGTTGTATAATTTTGAGAAACATACTTTCCTAGTATTTGAGTTAATGTTTTCATACTATTGGTAAATGTTTCTATGTATTTCTTTAACACTTCATTTGAAAATTGTAATTCATTGTTTTATTTCAATAATTGTTCAATTTTCAACTTTTCAATAGTAGGGATATTTTTAAATTTTACTATTAAGGAATGTTGTTTTTTGAGTGACTTGTTTTTATATTCCAATTTTGTACATTCATCTTTAATGTGACCTTTACTCATACATTCATAATAGGTGACTTCATTTTGAGTGTCATCCCATTTCCAATAATATTTCAACTTTCCTGTTTTTTCATAATCTACTCTCAAATTTGATTTTTTGAAGAACTTATATTTCCAATATAATTTCTAGAATATTTTGACCATGTGTTCCATTTCTTCATCATTTTATTCAAGAGATACTTATTTATTGGAATATTTATTTTTTTTCTTTTTGTTTATGTCTAGAGGTTTTAGATTTTAAGGCTACATATTTTTTTTGGTTCAACTTGATCAATATCTTTTTTGAATTTAATCCCTTTTTCGTACATCATGAACATTCCTATTAGTTCCTTGACATGAAGTTAACACACATCACATGATTCTATGATTAAAACAGATGTTCCTCTCTATCTGTCAAATAAGCAATGGAGTAGTCTCACTACTTGATCCTTGACTATCACTTTCATTACATGTGAGTGCATGGAATTGACTATATCATTGAACCTGATATACATATAAAATATATTTTCATCATGTTTCATTTTAAAAGTATCATACTTGATTTTTTAAGTATTTAATCTCATTTCCATGACAATTAACCTTCCTTCATGCAAATCAAACAAATTATCCCGTATTTCAAAAGTATATTTCAATGTATATATTTTATTGAATTCATCATCTCCCAAATCACAAAACAAACCATTCATAGAAAGATAATTATTATTGTAAGTATCTTTTGTTGAATTACTTGATTCACTTATCGTATTTTTTTGGTATTTCATATTGATCTTGTATTAGAGTCCATATATCCAAACCTATACTTTCCAAATGCATTTTAATCTTTATTTTCCATTGACATTAGTTATTACCATTAAAATATGGAGGTATGTTAGTAGAACATCTATCTTTAATTTTATCCATAAAACACTAATATTTAGAATTGATAGAAATTTTATATCTTTAGAATATAACTAATATCATAGTTTAAAAGGTAATTATATATATATATATATGAACAATATTTGATACTAAAGGTTGGTCAGAGTGAGTAAATCAAGATGGGGTAAATTTTGTTCCCAATCGAAATTTCTATTTAATATTATGTTTAAGTATAAATATATTTAATAAAAAAACTGTTCAATTAATTAAAATATCTTATTGATATAACATATATCCTTTTAAAATATTTCTTAAATAATGATTAAGTCTCAGTTAAAATATTGTTTAGAAATACCATAACTTTTGAAATTTGTTTACTTAGATAAAAACAAATATAAAAAATAGTTAAGATTAATTATCAAATTAATTGAATTTTATGTAGATATAATTATAATATAGGACATAGTAGAAAAACAAAATATAAAGACCTAGAGGAATACACAAGAGGTTCAATACCAATGTGAGACTTAATCCTCTCAACTTAGAAATAAACTACTTTTAAGAAGATTATAAATTTAATAAAATGAATCCACAACCAATATTAGGTATATAGTCAATAATACCATGTTTTTAGATAAAAAATCATTGCACAATTATTTGTGGGATGTAATAATAGCATAGGTCACACATGTACATCTTCCACAAACACAGTGGGCAATATATTGAGAAAGAAGAGAATAAACAATATTCTCTAGGAATGTGTAGGAGAAGGTGTGTGTTGAATGATATAAAAAACACAAATGAAAAGTAAAATAGATAGAATAAATATGAATATAAAAATCTATGTTTGATGTGGGATTTAGATTTGTACTCACCAGATCATCACTGGTGAGGATTCTGTGATTTGTTCTCAAACATTTAAGCAGAACAGAGGATCAAAGAAATATGTTGGTATGTTTCAATTGATATCTATCTGACATCATTATCAATCTTTGCAATGGGTTTTGTGCTTCTATTTCATTGAGATTCAAATAATTTGAATCTGAATGTTTGTGAGAATTCACAAATTTAGTTGCAAAATCTACTACAGGTTTGTAATAGATCATATGAATATGTCATTCTCTATCTATGTCAATGATAGAGAGATCCTTTGAGAATATATAGTAGAGTCAGTTAGAGGAGATCCACAATCCTCAAATCATATTTTACTATTTCATGTTGACTTGGTCAAACTATACATGAATTGTTTTAACCATTGATCCATTCACACCAATGTCCTCGGACAGTAATGGTAACAAGAACCTAGCAGTGACTCAGTATTTGGTGGTGAATCACCTCTAAAGGTTGATCCTCCAGATGTAACTATGAATCGCCTCCAGTGATACCTCATCCTGGAGGTAAATTCTATTAGCGGTTTCTGTGACTCTTTTTGGCGGTATCTTATATTGACGGTAATGGTAACTCTGTTATCCTAGTAGTAACGGTGACTCCGTCTGGCGATGGCTCATCCTAGAGGTAACGGTGACTTCCTTATAATGAAGAATTTCCATAATACTTAGAAAATATATAATAGAACCATTATTATCATATATAATTCTATCATTCTGTAACACCCCGAGCTTCCACGATATGCTTCTCTTTCAATAATGCAATAGCTTGCATTGTACGCAAGTTCGAGATTCTAACGCACCGCGACCAATCAAAATAGCCATTATGAAGAGTAATACCCACTTTATGAAATAATATATATTTTATATTTCAAAATTGACTTCATTTTTGTATTCAGAATATCAAAATTAGCCTATGTTGAATTTTTGGTATTTTTCTGAGAACTTCCAATTTTTTTATGAATAGTGAAAAATACTTAAAACAACTTTTTTAATAAAAATAATTTATAGTGATAAATTATACTATTTAGTGGTTTTAAATTATAATTAGATTATATTTTTACCATTTTATCCAATGTTGGTCATTAGAATTAATTTCACTTTGAAATTGGACATAAACAATTGTCAATCTTTTGATATATATTGTTTCTCAAAAACATGCTATTTGTTGTGACAGCGGGAATTAATTATGAAATTAATTAATGCAACTTATATGTTTGGAATTTTATAAAATAGACATCATTTTTGAATTCGGAATATCAATTATAGCTTAAGGTGAAATTTTGGCATTGTTCTGGAAAACTTTAATTTTTGATGAATAGTGAAACCACTAAGTGGTAGTTAAAAAACTGATTTTTCGTTTAAATGAAACATTACCACTTCTGTGATTTGATTTTCTAAAATCCAACATACATGGTTTTCATTAGGAAGTAAAATTTTGTTCAATGAGATTAAAATAATTTTATGGTGAATAGTAACTTTTAAGTTTAATTAATCGCGATTGAAGGTAACTAGTGAAATTTATGGTAAAAATGATATTATAAAAATATGAAAATACCTTTACACTTGTAATAACCCTATTGGATGAGTCATGGCCGACCAAGACAATCCATGGGTCAATATGGGGACCCCATGGAGCCACATTGGTAGGAAAATGACATTAAAAACTTTTTATTTAATGTTAAAATAAAAATGTCAGAAACATGAGTTGTTTTACTAGACAAATTATTAAATGGGGTTATAAAAGTCATATTTTTTTACTATAAATATTAATTAGAAAGATAAAAATATTTCCTACATCATGATATATTTTTTATAGTTTTTAGACATTAAATAAATTAAATTATTTATGACACCATGGTGATGCAGCGATTACCTCATTAATTAACGATTTAAATAAAATGAAAAGATAATGTAAATTATAAGACTTAAACTTGTAATAAACCTATTGTATGAGTATATTTATAACCCTTATAACCTTATCCTTGAAATATATAAGTGTGGGACCTTTAGAATTCGAAAAATCATTTCATAATAAAGTAACATTTCAATCTTTCCAAGAGTGCCTCTTCTCTCCTCTAATAAAAGGCCCCCACCACTACCACCTTACTCACAACTTCAAAGCCTTTTGGCTCGGCCAAACTCTGCCCAAATACTCTCTAAACTTCCCTCCATTACTCCTAGAAGCATCACTTTTGTCATAAGTCTTCCCAAGGAAGCCTTTGGCTCATATCAAAAAAAGTTACCTGATTTTAAGGTAATGTCTTCTCTTGTGTTCTTTTATATTATTTTTCTTCTCCAACCCCCTAAACTCTTTTTATTAATTTCTTTTGTAACAACACCAGTATCCTCAATATACTATTATGTTTTTATAAGAAGGATTCGAGATACACTTACACAAACCTATATCTAATGGTTAATGAACATACTGTTTCTGTGGATGACGAATTTCTGCCTCACGAAACGATGATTGTTCAACACTTATATAACACCTATAATGGTGTCCATTATGATGAAACTACTTTTATATATGATATATATTATGTTTTTGTTTTCCTTATGATTTTTTATTTTTCATTTATGGCATACCTTTATGGTTTCCATTATGGGTAAACACGATATTTTCATTTTAGGAAGTGCGGACTACCGCCCCCTCAAAGTGATTTGAATCGTTAATACCATATGTGGGATGTATAAAGGATGGAGTAAATGGTATTATAAACTATATTATACTGGAATTATATTATACCTTTATATCATTATGTTTCATTCCATTAAAATATGAAATGAAAGTAGCGTTCATGCATACGTACGGCTTACCGTCTCCATGAACGGTGCATTTCATTTCTTACCTCTAAATGTTATGTAATATTATAAATGCATGTATGTACTGGATATATATGTTATATATGATATCTACATCATGAATATAATTATGTATATAATTGATATTTCACCACATGAACAACTTGTAATTATAAGAAGTATATTTTTGACTCAAGTACCAAAGATCGACAAAACGACTGTTATTAACATAAATAATTATATAATGTTCATAACATGGTAATAAGTGATATAAAAGGAATAATGAACATGAAAAAAGTTTTTAAGAAAATATAAATTAACTCTAGTTTATTATTCAGGAGATTAAAGAACGATCGAGTCAAGTCAGACAAGAGGTAAAGGAATTTCTTAACCCAATTTCCATTATTTGGGTTAATCTCCTACTTTCAAATTATTTCATGATATTATTATGTACTATCTTGAATTTTTACTTTATTTATGTGTACTTATAGTGAATACACATAATATATCTATTTTATAAAAAAAATGATCTTTTCAAGGGACTTCGTCTCAATCTCCTTTCGTTGAGGCATATTTGGTTTTATACACAACTATCCTTTATACTGTGTATAAACCCCTTTGACTTTGACTTTTATTCAAAAGGAATCTTTTATACGATGATTTTTTACTAAATGACAAAAGGAATGTTTTTTTCTTACGTATGCAGCGACAACGACTTCTCTGCCGCCGTGACTATTATTTGAGTTTCGGCTTCCTCTATAAGCCATAACTTTTTTTAAAAGAAAAATAAATACCTTTTTTTACTTTTCTTTTATTTTGGTATTTAAAGTGGGTTTGATAATGTTTTTATTATATCAATGTATTGTATTGATATCTTGTGATTGAAGTGTGGAAATCTTATGTTTCCTTTATGCATGTTTTATGTGATACAATTATGTTATGGTTTATGATATGTTTAAACCTGTTCATATGAGTAATGCATTGGACTTAATAAGTGATGGGTGGAGCCCGCTATAGCTCCTTGATGCATCGGCAGGTCTCATGAGACAAATTAGTGTCTTGGCACGAGGCCTTGACAAAATCTTATTTGTAGTCTTGGCATGAGGCCTTGGCTACGTGGTTATGATAGTCTGGTATTATGCATTCCATCATTATGAAAGTGGTTATTGATATTGCATGTGATTATTCGACCAGTAGAATATCCATGTGAATAAGTAAATGGAATTATCTCATTTTAATTTTGCCATATTATGTTGAAGTTCATGTTTAAAAGGCTTTTGTTTTATCTATACATTGCCTTAAATGTTAATGTTTATTTATGAAAGCTTCCGCTATATTGTTATCCTTACTGAGTATCTGAGCTCACCCCTTTCAATATTTTAATTTTTCCAAGATGTGAAGAAGTATTTTAGGAATGGCCTGAAGGGATAGTCTAAAGGGGATATGAGTGTGGAAAATGGAGACTATGTTATTGTAGTTTTTCACATTATGTTGTAATGTAACATTTATGAATGTATCTAGTGTTTACAAGGCTACTAAACTAATCGGTCTTTCGAGACATGATCTTTTGTGATCATGCGAATGTTAAGCAATAATGCACCGACTCTGGGTAACTGGGGTTGGGGCGTTAGAGTTGGTATCAGAGGCAGTTTAGTACTAACCTTGGAAGCTATATTTAGATAAACTCTGATTAGAGCACATAGCCCAAAGATAGACTTTTAGGATTAGTATAGAAGAACTTCCTAGAATTTTGGTATTATAGAGATGTTGTGAGTTTTCCGAGCAATACATCCATCTCTGGATACGAGCAGGTAGAGGCGGATCTGGAACAAATGTACCTAGGGGTAAAACCCGAAAACACCGCTTTGAGCTAGACTCGAACGGGAACTGGTGCACGACAACGGGCCTTGCTGCACTCTTGGTTACGACACTCCCGTGGGATATGCTTAGGATAATTCTCATTTTCTTTAAAACCCACTATGAAGGGTTATGAGTATATACTTTTTCAAAGAAAACATTTTTATGGATTATATCCATAAATAGTTCAATTTATGTTAAGTATTTTACAAGTATGGAATTATGTATTTTGATTCATAAACTAATCTAGTTTATGCCATTTTTTAGAAATGACGCATAGTGGAATGAATGGAAACCGTATCAATGCATGCACTCCATGTAGGGATTCCCCTCATGCTCAAGATAATTATTGTGGAGTTGGAGATAAAACTGGTGCTGATCAACTTATTATCATACTGGGACAACTCACTCAGGTTATGAATAATAACTTTACTCGTATGGAGCACCCTGATCCGCAACGTGGAGGATCAATGTTAGACCGCTTAATGAGGAAACAACCGCCAACATTTAATGGGGGTACAAATCCATTATTAGTTGAGCAATGGATAAACTCCTTAGAGAAAATATTACATGCCTTGGGGAGTAACGAAAGGGAAAAGGTTATCATGGAAGTTTACCGCCTCACTGGAGATGTCGATCAATGGTGGTTGCTGATTCAAAACACGAAAGAAGATGAAGAAGTATCAAGTATGGAATGGAGGGTTTTTAAGGAAATTTTATTAGAAAAATAAATTCCTCGTGACCATTGAGCAGATATGGAAAGGCAATTTTTGAGTCTGAGACAAAAGGAGGATGAGAATGTCGCAAAGTATGAGGCCAACTTTACAAGGTTAGCGAGGTATGCTGCAGATTATATACGTAACCCAAGAGGTAAGATTAATCATTTCTTTGATGGTTTTAAACCATTTATCCGTCGAGCTTTAGTATCACAATCCTTCTCATCGTACAAATATATTTTCTCGTGTGCTATTAACACAGAAAATGAATTCTCTAAGTCTTATAACAACAAAGTAAAGCAACAGAATAAGAGAACGGTGGAACAAGAGACGGATAAAGGGAAAAAGGGAAAGAAGGATTTTCCATTATGTGATAATTGTGGGAAGAATCACCCCGGTGCTTGCCTAAAAGGAATGGGAGTTTGTTATAAATGTGGCGAAAAAGGTCACCAGGCTCGTGATTTCAAGGGAAAGAAAGAGGCTATCAATGTTGAATGCTACAATTGTTGGGAATTGGGGAATTATGAAAATGAATGACCTAATCGTCAGGGAAACTTACCTTAGAAAAGGCCAAGGGATCAAGGAAAATCTATGCTGTTACTACAGTTGAAGTGAAATAATTAATGTATTGGTGCTTTTGGACTCAAGGATTATATTCTAGTTATAATAATAATGTGATATATATAAGGATTGTACTGCAGTACTTGTTTTTTTCATTAAGATTTTAACATGATTATGGTAATCATATTTTTATTATGTGACAATAAGAGAAACTTTATTTTGTTTGGGGAATCTGATGTTACAATTGATTTTGGAATTTAGAGACCTTTTAGAGAAAGTCTAGACAGAGGGATTTTGGATATCTATAAAGGTTGGAATGGATTAAGTTTCACTTTGGATAGTATTGTTTAAGGTTAAAACATTTCTGAAGATTATTTTTAGAATATTATAATATTATAGTTTTAGGAAAAGGACAACCTACAGGTTGGGGGATAGACCGTCGCGTTGGATAAAGCTACAGGAATCGAACCCACAACCATAGTGAGATAGGCCTTTATTACCTACCACTAGCCTACAGGAAGTCCCTGGTTATTATAAAATAGTTTTCCTAATCTAAATGGTATGTGTAACCTTGTACGATTAGGATAAATATAATATTTTTGAGTTTTATTATCTTTTTGAGTGAAAGATGAGTTTGTGGTAGAAATTTGTTGAAGGTTGAAACTATACTTGTCAAGCATAAATATATATATACCTATCTCTTATTCTATGAATAAATTAATTCTTAAACTTTAGTAAAGGGATATTAAAACAAAAAAAATGTGTTATCCTAATACCTTATGTCTTGTTGAACTGATAATATTTTAAATCAACATAGATTGAAGGCTTTGAGGCCCACAATTTTACACTTGTTTGTGATTGATGACCTCAATCACTCCCTATAAATATTTACGTTTTTCCTCCAATTATATGTCTCTAATTTCCACTAATGTTATCCTTATCAAGATCATAATTTGGTGGTGACTTTTTCATTTCCCTTTCTTTCTTATTAAGGCTAAATCTTATTAACCTTATTTATGATGTGGGTTTTACACAAAGGTATTTTCTATTTTAAACCTTTTATTTTCAAAGAAAAATTTCAAATTGCGAGGACGCAATTTATTGATGTAGGGGAGAATGTAACTCCCTGAGCTTCCACAATACACTTCTCTTTCAATAATGCAATAGCTTGCATTGTACGCAAGTTCGAGATTCTAATGCACCGCGACCAATCAAAATAGCCATTATGAAGAGTAATACCCACTTTTTGAAATAATATATGTTTTATATTTCAAAATGGACTTCATTTTTTGATTCAGAATATCGAAATTAGCCTATGTTGATTTTTTGGTATTTTTTGAGAACTTCCAATTTTTTTTATGAATAGTGAAAAGTACTTAAAACAATTTTTTTAATCAAAATAATTTATAGTGATAAATAATACTATTGAGTGGTTTTAAAGTATAATTCGAATATATTTTTATCATTTTATCCAATGGTGGTCATTAGAATTAATTTCACTTTGAAATTGGACATAAACAATTGTCAATCTTTTGATATATATTGTTTCTAAAAAACACGCTATTTGTTGTGACAGCGGGAATTAATTATGAAATTAATTAATGCAACTTATATGTTTGGAATTTTATAAAATAGACATCATTTTTGAATTCGGAGTATCAATTATAGCTTAGGGTGAAATTTTGGAATTGTTCTGAAAAACTTCAATTTTTGATGAATAGTGAAACCACTAAGTGGTAGTTAAAAAACTGATTTTTTGTTTAAATGAAACATTACCACTTATGTGATTTGATTTTCAAAAATCCTACATACATGGTTATCATTATGAAGTAAAATGTTTTTCAATGAGATTAAAATAATTTTTTGGTGAATAGTAAATTTTAAGTTTAATTAATCGCGATTGAAGGTAATTAGTGAAACTTAAGGTAAAAATGATAATATAAAAATATGAAAATACCTTTACACTTGTCCTACCCCTATTGGATGAGTCATGTCCAACAAAGACAATCCATGGGTCAAGATGGGGACCCCATGGAGCCACTTTGGTAGGAAAATGACATTAAAAACTTTTTATTTAATGTTAAAATAAAAATGTCACAAACATGAGTTGTTTTACTTAAACAATTTTTAAATGGGGTTATACAAGTCATATGTTTGACTATAAATATTAATTATAAATATAAAAAGATTTCCTACATCATGATAGTTTTTTTATAATTTTTATACATTAAATAAAGTAAATTATTTATGACACCATGATGATGCAGCGATTACCTCATTAATTAACGATTTAAATAAAATGAAAAGATAATGTAAAATATAAGAAATAAACTTGTCAAAAACCTATTGTATGAGTAGATTTAGAACCCTTATCACCTTATCCTTGAAATATATAAGTGTGGGACCTTTATAATCCGAAAAAGAAATTCATAATAAAGTAAAATTTCAATCTTTCCAAGAGTGCCCCTTCTCTCCTCTTATAAAAGGCCCCCACCTCTACCACCTTAATCACACCTTCAAAGCCTTTTGGCTCAGCCAAACTCTGCCCAAATACTCTATAAACTTCCATACCTTACACCTAGAAGCCTCACTTTTTGCAGAAGTCTTCCCAAGGAAGCCTTTGGCTCAAATCAAAAAGAGTTACCCGATTTTAAGGTAATGTCTTCTCTTGTGTTCTTTTATTTTATTTTACTTCTCCAACCCCCTAAACTATTTTTATTAATTTATTTTGTAACAAAACCAGTATCATAAATATACTAGTATGTTTTTATAATAAGGGTTCTAGCTACACTTACACACACATACATCTAATGGTTAAAGAATATACTGTTTCTTTGGATGGCGAATTTCTGCCTCACGAAACGATGATTGTTCGACACTCATATAACACATATAATGGTGGACATTATGATGAAACTATTTTTATATATGATATATATTATGTTTTTGTTTTACTTTTTATTTTTTATTTTTCATTTATGGCATACCTTTATGGTTTCCATTATGGGTAAACGCGATATTTTCATTTTAGGAAGTGTGGACTACCGCCCCCTCAAAGTGATTTTAATCGTTAATACCATATGTGGGATGTATAAAGGATGGAGTAAATGGTATTATACACTATATTATACTGGAATTGTATTATACCTTTATATCATTATGTTTCATTCCATTAAAATATGAAATGAAAGTAGCGTTCATGCGTACGTACGGCTTACCGTTTCCATGAACGGTGCATTTCATTTCTTACCTCTAAATGTTATGTAATATTATAAATGCATGTATGTACTGGATATATATGTTATATATGATATCTACATCATGAATATAATTATGGATATAATGGATATTTCACCACATGAACAATTTTTAATTATAAGAAGTATATTTTTGACTCAAGTACCAAAGATCGACAAAACGACTGTTATTAACATAAATAATTACATAATCCTCATAACATGGTAATAAGTGATATAAAAGGAATAATTAAAATGAAAAAGGTTCTTAAGAAAATATAAATTAACTCTAGTTTATTATTCAGGATATTAAAGAACAATCGAGTCAAGTCGGACACGAGGTAAGGGAATTTCTTAACCCAATTTCCATTCTTTGGGTTAATCTCCTACTTTCAAATTATGTCATGATATTATTATGTCATATCTCATATTTGTACTTTATTTATGTATACTTATAGTGAATACACATAATAGATCTATTTTATAAAAAAATGATCTTTTTAAGGGACTTCGTCTCAATCTCCTTTCATTGAGGCATATTTGGTTTTATACACAACTATCCTTTATACGGTGTATAAACCCCTTTTACTTTTACTTTTATTCAAAAGGAATCTTTTTATACGAATCATTTTTACTAAACGACAACAGGAATGTTTTTTTCTTACATATGCGGCGACAACCACTTCTCCGCTGTCGTGACTATTATTTGAGTTTCGGATTCCTCTATAAGCCATAAAATTTTTTTAAAAGAAAAATAAATTACATGTCTTACTTTTATTTTATTTTGGTATTCAAAATGGTTTTGATAAAGTTTTTATTATATCAATGTATTGTATTGATATCTTGTGATTAAAGTGTGAAAATCTTATGTTTCCTTTATGCATGTTTTATGTGATACAATTATGTTATGGTTTATGATATTTTTAAACCTGTTCATATGAGGAATGCATTGGACTTAATAAGTGACGGGTGGAGGCCGCTATAGCTCATCGATGCATCGGCAGGTCTCATGAGACAAACTAGTGTCTTGGCATGAGGCCTTCAAAAAATCTTATTTGTAGTCTTGGCACGAGACCTTGGCTACGTGGTTATGATAGTCTGGAATTATGCATTACATCATTATAAAAGTGGTTATTGATATTGCATGTGATTATTTGACCAGTAGAATATCCATGTGAATAAGTAAATGGCATTATCTCATTTTACTTTTTCCATATTATGTTGAAGTTCATGTTTAAAAGGATTTTTTTAGCTATACATTGCCTTAAATGTTAATGTTTATTTATGAAAGCTTCCGCTATATTGTTATCCTTACTGAGCATCTGAGCTCACCCCTTTAAATGTTTTAATTTTTCCAGGATGTGAAGAAGTATTTTAGGAATGACCTGTAGGGATAGTCTGAAGGGGATATGAGTTTGGAAAATGGAGACTATGTTATTGTAGTTTTTCACTTTATGTTTTAATGCAACATTTATGAATGTATCTAGTGTTTCCAAGGCTACTAAACTAATCGGTCTTTCGAGACATGATCTTTTGTGATCATGTCAATGTTACGCAATAATGCACCGACTCTGGGTAACTTGGGTCGGGGCGTTAGACATTCAATATGTGAAATAATTGTACTAAAATAATCATGGGTTTTATCCTTAAAATAAGAGTGTCAAAACCCTCCACACAAGGAGATTCCAAAAACATTTGATGTAAAATAACGTGAATAAAGTTGGTTTCAAAATCCTGATAAAATTTAATTTAATTTTTTATAAAATATTTTTTATTTATGTAATAATATAAATGATTTAGATAAGGTAAAATAGAAATTAAAAAGGAAGTGATTGGTTAAGGTGATTACCTCTTGTTTGAAACAAAACCTTTAGATCACCACTTATGTATCATAGGGTTTGTCTTTTAGGATGCCCAGAACCTATATAATGTGGGTAAGGAATATTATAATTGTTTTTTTGGAAGTGAAGGTTGATATATAAATCTCAAAATTGTGTAAAGAGGAGAAAGGAGGGGTTCAATTTTATAATTGAGTGGAGGGGTGCTCTTGGGATTTCATAAAAGAATAAAATATAATATTCAATATCTATCCAAAGTACTATAAAAAAGCTTGGTGTTCATAAATATGTTAGGATGGGTTTGAAATACCATAATATAACAAAATTTGGATATATTTATGTGGTTTTTTAAACATTAACGTTTGGTTTAACCCCTTAGTTATCCCATTTTAAACATGAATATGGTAATATAGTTTTCACTCTTAAAAGGTTATAATTTTACTTATATGTGTATAATTGTCTCATAAATGTCAAAGGGATAAAATTTTAGGCCATATTTTCCCACATATTCTTATTTAAATATTTTTATTATTTTTAAATAAATTAATAATATATTAGTTTCATAAAATATCATTAAAGTAAATTTTGATACAATTCAGTTAATTTTAGTTTAAAGAAACAAATGAGTGTTTGAATTAGAATATAATCCTTTAACACAATAATAATTTGTCATAACCATATATAAAATTATCATAACACTATAAATCAATTAAATTATACCACCTTTAATATTTTTATTACCATTTATTTTATTTCTATTTCAATTTAATAAATAATGCTCGATTAATGCATAATTATTTATGGTGACAATGTAATTTTTAAAAATTGGAAACAAATTTCAATATTTGAAATAATTTAATTATTCTCAAAATATACATGTATGTTCATCCATTACTTACTCTTTTCCCTATGTGTACACATAATTTAAATTTTAATGTAAGTGAGTGATCTTTTGAATTTTTCATTATTTTAGATGTTATATACGTACTTTTCATGCATATGAATCCATTTATAAAAAATAAAATTTTAGATGATGGTGATAATAGTAAAATTAGAATCATTTAATAAGAATTATGAAAAAATATATTGTGAACTCATTAAATAGTTTTAACCTAGATTAACCCAATTTACTATTTAGTGGGGTGACATATTTTATGATGGTTACTATTAATATTGAACAAAAAACAGAATCACTAATTTACCAAATTTAAAAATACTAACTAAAATTATGGAATTAATTTTTCATGATCAAATTTGAATATGTGTCAGAAAATAATTTTATATATATAAATGAAAAACAAGGAGAAACCAATTTTTTGAACAATAACATTTTAAATCAAAAAACTAAATTTATTCTTATCTCATGCATTGTAAAATTTTTATATAAATATTAAATAATTTTAATGAATATATTATTTATAAATTTAACTAAAATCATTCAATAATGGGGATTAATTTAATTTATAATGATAATAATTGGTTATGTTTATAAAAATAGATTTTTTAGAAAAATGTCACTTTAATTTTCAAATGATTTTTATTTTCATTTTTCATTAATTGATAACTAGTGAATTAATTTTATTCATAAATTCTTCATTATTTAGTTATCCATATTCATATCCACCAATCTAATTTCCAAGATACAAATACCACATTAAATAACAATTTTTCAATATTATATCGCATTTCATTAGAACTTGGTGTTACACAAGAAATAATGTTTATTTATAGAGAACTATTTTATAAAATCTCAGGATGTTACATTATAACTACATTAAAATTATTATTTTTTTTAAAATTCATCACTCCAAAATAAATAAATGATGATAATTCCACCTCATCACATCCTTGGGTTCACACATAGCTTCATAAAATTAGTGGTTTCACCATAAAACATTGAACAAATAGTGGTGTTATTTTATAGAATTTCTCTCTATGATCCAGAATATCCACTGGTTGTTCTCTATATGATATATATTTTTCAATTGGTACAAACTCAATGTTTATTACATGTGATAGATAAGGTATGTACTTCTTGGGAGAGACACATGGAAAACATCATGTATATAAGAGAGATTTTGTGGAAGTTCCAAATAAAAAACTATTTTACCAATATGATAAAGAAATTAATAGGGACCACTGTATATAAGGCTCAAATATCCTATATTTACAAACCTCATAACCCTATTTCAAGTATATATTATTAGTAATCATTTATCACAAACTTTAAAATCTATATCTTTATGATGATTATCACCATAACTTTTCAGTCGAGTTTGTGCCTCCCTTAAGTATTGCTAAATTTATCTAAAATTTTATGTCGTTTATTCAATTATCATAGGACATACCAGGTTTGTTTCACTAACTTTATCCCAAAAATATGGAGTTTTCTTGTGTTACTGTAGAGGGATTCATAAGGATCTATCTGAATGATTGAGTGAAAACTATTATTGTAAGAAAATTTCAGAAAAGGTTGGTGTTGATCCCAACAAACTGTTAATCACACAAGAAAATCACACAACATGTCTTATAAGGTTTTAATGGCCCATAAAAATATACTATCTTTATGAGGATGATAATAAGTGGGGATACATAGCTCTGTATGCAAAGTTTGTTGAAGACTTCTCCAGAACATCAATGTAAACAATGGATCCTAATCAAATATAATAGAATATGGGACTCCACACAACCATACCACTTAATTAATGTATATTCTATAAAGATGATAAATATATAAATATTCTTTAATGGAAATTAAGTTTTATGACTTCATATTTTTATCGATGATAACTCATGTGGCATTATTCCATTTAGATGTTTTGGGGAGTCTAATGAAAAAATACATTGTAATGTTCTCCCATTTACATTTTGGAAAAGGTAATTATTATAAAATTCTATTATACTTATATCTAACTATAATAAGCTAATGACATACCATGAACCATGAAACATTCTATGCAATATCCCTCTTCATGTTGTCCCACCAAAAGTACTCTTTCAAATATCTATACATCTTCGTAATTCCTGGGTGAATAAAGAATGGAGATCTGTGAGCTAAATCTGGTATATCTATCTATAAATCTAGTATTTTGGGGATAAAAACATGGTTCCAACAAATTATCATTTGATCAAAATCAAAGATGAACTCAAGTACATTTCACCCCTTCCTCATGAGATATACATCTTATTTCTCTACCACATTAATCCTCACATGGATAAAAATTTAAACACTAATTTTAGAAAGATTATATTTCTCCACTTCAATTAATATTTCTATATCCATAATTTTTAAATCTAGAAATATTGGATCATTTTTATCCTCATCATAGATAAGATAACATGATCCTTTTGACTCAATGATTTGGTCACCTTGTTTACTTTCCCAGGTTGGTATTGTATTTATCATTTGTAATCTTTAATTAGATATAACCATATTATATGGTATATATTCATATATTTATGTGTGAATATATGATTTAATAAAATATAATATATATATATATATCAAGCTTTTTAGTATAAAGATAATTCCTCCATATCTTCAAGGAAAAAATTCAAGCTACCAGCTCCAAATCATAGGTTAGATATTTTTTCTCAAAAACCATCAATTGGCATGAGGGATAAGATATCACCATATCATTTTTCATTAGGACACATCACACTATCTTATTTGATGAATCACTATTGATTTCAACCCTTATCCATAGTAATTTAGTATAATAATATGTGTGCTTACAATCATTCTCTTTGGGAAATTGAATGTTTCATCACATTCATTAATCCAAAAAACTTAGCTCCCTTTTTGAGTTTACTTGTTGAAAATATTATATATCAATGAGAAAATATGCATAAATTATTGATAACATCTATTAAAACCAAGAAAAAAATGGATCTCAGTAAGGATAGTTAGTCTAGGATATTTCTCAATAACATCCTCCTTTGAAGTATCCACTAAAATACCCCCACATGATATTGCATGACCCAATATTGAAACTTACTGAATCCAAAATACAAACATGTTAAATGTTTCATAAAAATTATTATTCCTTAGGGTATTAAAACAATTCATAAATGATTTACATGATCTTCATTTATCTTCAAATATATAAGAATAAAATCTATACATAAGATGACAAGCTGATATAGGTAATATCTAAAGAAACAATTCTTTAGATCTATATAGTTTGTGGGGGAATTAGTAAGACCAAATAGAATAACAATAAATTCATACTATACATACCATGTATGTAATTTTTTTCTTCTCAAAATCTTCTTTCTTGAAACATAGTTGATGAAATCTATAATAAAGGTAAATATTGGTAAAGTATTGAGATCTATGAATTTTATTAAAGAAGACATCAATACGCGGTAGTGGATACTTTTTATTGATTGTTATTTTTTATGTTCTCAATAATCAATGTAGAGTATCATTGAATTTTATTTCTTCTTAACTAAATGAACTGGTGTACTTTATGGTGATAAACTTGGATAAATGATAACCTGTCAAGATTCTCTTAGACTTTCTTCTTTCGTTCATGAAACTCAATTGGGGACATTATATATAGAGTCTTAGAAATACGTTTAAAAAATGGTATGTGTAACATTACGAATTTTTATTGATCATTTTTGTTTAATAAATTAAAATTTTCATTTATATATTGCAATTCACTAAGTCAGACATTCCTTTCACCCTAAACAGAATTATTGTATGTTACACGCAACATCGAGTTTGTGTAAAATAAACCCAAAACTGAGTGCATATTTTTTTCAATGTATAAAATAACTATTTTTGTATTTTATTATACATAAAGCCAAAATAATATTTCAATACACGCACCACTGACTTGGCTTTTGTTACACGCAATAGTGAACTACCTCGAGTGGTTGTATTGTACACAATACAGAGTTTCAATAAATAATGATATATTATTAAAATATTATTATTAAATGGGATCTAAAATTTCTATTATGAATATAATTAACCACATTTCTAATTATATATAACATTAAAATTAATCTTATGTATTTTCTAGACATGATATAAGAAAACAATAAAATGTTCGGATAAAAGAAGTGTTTTTCAAAAAATGCAATTTTGACACCTTTTGATGGAACATCCATTTTATACCTAGATTTCAAAACTTACATATATTATAATTGAAAAAGTGATCATCTTCTTTGTAATTGGGACATCAAAATGTACGTTGTTTTAATTTTTTTTTTGATAAAGTACATATTCTCATAAATAGTGAAAAATACTTCATTTTAATTCAAAACTAAATTTTCATCTAATTTATTTATATAGTTATATTATCTTTTTAATTTTTTTAAAAAATAATTTTATCATGTTATTATAATATAATAAATTTTGTTATTTGGAAACAATTTTACATTTAAATTGGACATAAGCACGTGTCAATCTTTTGATAGTTATTACTTCGTAAAATCCCGCTTTCTAGTTTCGATAATGGGAATTAATTTCAAAATAATTTCTAAAGATTATGTGTTTTGAATTCCCAAATATTTATTAAATATTTTGAATGATAAGGTCCAAATTTTGTAAATATGACCCTTTTATTTTAGGACATTTTAAATAGTAACTTTGATAAATTTTTTTATTTACCATGGTTAATGTGTAAATCATGCAAAAAAATAAAAAAAAATAAAATTATAATACTATAAAACTACCATAACACGTGTCCTAATAATATTGGATGAGTCATGGGAGACCAAAAAAATCCTTAGGTTGAAATTTTGGCATTTTAGGAACACTTGGGTGCTAAAATGACATGTTACAATAATTATTTTAAAGTAAAGGGAAATATAACACAAACAAGTAACTTTTTTCTAAAACATTTTTATTTTGGTTTATATGAATGATATATTCTACTGTAAATTTTCATTAGAAATATAAAAAT
Organism: Viscum album; assembly: GCA_963277665.1. Lineage (NCBI taxonomy): Eukaryota > Viridiplantae > Streptophyta > Magnoliopsida > Santalales > Viscaceae > Viscum > Viscum album. Next base: position 388,110,112 of record OY728153.1, on the reverse strand, counting down.
ATTTCCTACATCATTATAATTTATTTATAATTTATAGATATTAAATATATAAATTTATTTATGACACAGTGATGATTAAGTGATTACCTTATTGATGTTGTATTCAAATAAATTATATTATAAATATTAAAATAAATGTAATTTGAACATTTTGATTCCATCCATGAATTTTTTGGATGAAATTGAAATTTTAGGGATGATTTAATTCCTTTCTTTCTAAGTAATAATGTGTTTATGACTTTAACAAAAATCAATTACTAAATAGTGTCAAAATTGACATAAATAAGTATTTAAAAAACAATATTATTTTATTAAATGATATAATATTACTAAATATAATATTCTTCTAAATGAATAATATAATGTCAAAATTTCATTCATGATACACTTGAGGTTCTCTTGGTATTTTAAAGTAACTCTAGTAACCATATATTAAGAAAATACAAGAAGACATAGTAAGAGTTAATGTTTTTAACTAAGGGTTAAAGCTAAAATATAAGGTTAATGTTACGACATGGACTTGTAAGAAACCTATTTTTTGAGATTATTTAGACCCATACTCATCTTATCTTTGGAATAAATGATTTTGGTACCATTATAAACCTAAAATCAATTTATAAAAAATTAATATTTCATGACTTTCCTATAATGGTACCAAACTCATTTATTTATAAATACCTTTGGATCGGACAAAACCTACCCAAAACTCCTCTCGGATTCCCTCAATTAATTCTATTGTCCACACATTATGAAGAAATCAATCCTAGGGAGACCTTTTGTATAAATCAAATGGAGATACTCGAAAAAGTGGTAATTTCTTTATCAACTCATTCAAAAATATTTTCTACTTCTACTTTCTCTTATTATGTTGTTATTATAATAAAGCAATAAATCCTATATATTCTAAATTGTGATATTTTATTATAATTATTGGAAAAACTTATACCTCCTTTTATCCATCCAATGAAAAACAATATCACCATGTGTGTGTATGTACGACTTACCATCTCTACACCATGGTGTAAACTATTTTCCATCTTAACTTTATTTCGAGTGGATTAATGATGAATATAAATGACTTAAAAAATAAATATAACATTATATTATTCCTATAAAATTCATATACCACTCGATTCAATACAATTTAACCATCGAGGTAATTATATCATCGCTCGTGCATACGTACGACTTACCGTCTCCACGATGTGATGAGATTTATTCTCCACGTTACCCATTCAAGAATGATTGTAAAGTATATAAAATAAATATTCCTGAAATATATGACATAATTATGCTACTCAGTTTATATATATATATATATATATATATATATATATATTTCATTTATATACTTCCATTCAATTCAATAAGGAAACATAAACATCATTCATGTATACGTACAACCTACCATCTCTATGAACAATGTATTCTATTTCATTTATCTATCGATTATATAAATTCATATAATGAATATTTGTGATATATAAAACATGTTTTACATTCTATAATTATTTAAATCATGATCTAAGTAATAATATCAATAAAAACAAGTCAAAACACATATGATTAATAAAATGATTATTACCCTTAATGTCGATTTAACATGGAATTGTAAATAAATGGGTAATATAAAGTCATAAGTGAATCATATATGATGTAATAGATATTATTATGGTTTATAAGAAGTTAATAAAATTTTTAAACACACTATATAAGAGTTTTGAACATATAGAGATTAAATCTAACCCATGTTAAGAGATAATTTTGCAATCTCATTTTTATTCGATATTGTTTATATGTACGTATTTAAATGGGTATATTTATTCTCAAAATTAATGTTTCCTAAATATAGAATATTATTTATATTCTTATATTAATAAGTTCATGTTAATTTCACACTTCGGTGAATTTTTATTAAACAGTATGAAATGAATATTTTGTCAGTATTTGATTTGAGGTACCTTTCGTATTTTCGGAAAAAAGTACAAGGAGAATGTTTTTATATTATATAGTATTAATTGATTTTTACTCTTTGAATACACCTTCCTTACATTAATCTTATTATAAATGATATAATTTTTATTTTCACCTACATTATTTTCTTTAAAAAGTTTGTAGAATTTTGAGAAAAGAAAACATTTTTCAAAAAGAAAGTATATTTTCCTAAAGAATTATGTTAAAGTATTTTATCAAAATTATTTTCCATCTAATATGACATAGGGTTATATTTAAATCATAATTATTACTTTGATTTTATTGTGTTTGTGATGTAATTATTTTTATGAAATCAATTTAATTTTTATGGATTATGATGGAATGATGTTTAAGAAACCCATTTTATTTCACTGGTTATGCTATAATGAATGATTTATGTTTTGTGGAACATGTAATAAATATTTCATTATAAGATTGGTGGGACCTAAATATCCCTCCAATTCATTAGGAAGTGAAATTAATCTCTATATATGAAAAGTTTTACAATACCTTGGTGAATAACCTTGGTAATTATTATGATACCTTGGTGAATAATGTTGGTAATTTTTACGATAGCTTAGAAATAACAAGAGTAATTTTTATGATACATTGGTAAATAACCTTATTACTATTTATGACCAGTTTGGGATAAAACTTGGTGATATGACACCTTCGGTATGGACCTTGGTGATATAACACCTTGGGGATGGACATTGGTGATATAAAAAAGTAGATAACTCATGATTTTGATATTAAAATATTTTGTTCATGTTTTTACATCATTATGATTATGTTTTGTTTTATGTTCTTCATGTTTACCCTTAATGAGAATTTATATCACCATTTCTTATGTTTTCATTCCCCGTATATTAATTGAGATGTCTCAATGGGGGTTCTATTTATGAAGGAAGATGTGTGATAGGATGTAGATGTTTTATGAACTTTTTGTTTATGTTTCCATGTTTCCAAGGGTAATAAACTATTTCAGTCCTCAGGTGTGTGTTTTTTTAATTTAATTAAAATTAATCAAAAAAATCTGTTATATTCATGTATATCAAGATTGGGTCGTTATAGTTGGTATCAGAGGAAATGTTTAGTCAACCTTTGGAAACTCAGATGTGAAAACTTTAGTGAGATCACTATAGATATTTCTAATGACATGTCTAGGGATAACCTAAGGATAATTAAAGTATAATATACAATCCTAGAGTTTTTTTGATAATCATGAATAACCTAATATTAAACCTAAGATATCATAGATTTAAATATCATACATAATTTACCTTACTTAAGTGTTTTTAATCTCTGATATGTATTTCTCACACATTTTTATATGGTCTTATTCTATAGCCAGAACTAAAAATAACATGGTTAAATATTTAATGTTTTAGATATAAAAATTATGAGAATAATGAAGATCAATTTCCTAAGTGAAAATATCATGAAGAGAATCATAAATACGGCATGAGTATTGGTCATATTGATGAGGATAAAGGAATTGTAAACGACATGGGAAAGGTATTTGATGTTATTCTAGAATTTTTTTCATTAAACCTAAGAATATTAAGGTGATAAACCTTGTGAAATGGCTCATATTTTAGGAAATATGAATATTATTCATCTTGAGTAATAGCTTAAGAATAAATTTTCATGAATGAGGTGTATATTTTACAGAATTCAATGAATATGTTATATGAATCATGAAATATATAAGTGTTTTCAGTATAAATTTTTTATTAAGGATTGGAAAAAATATGTTAGATAGTTAAAAGGGTCCAAATATGTGATTTAAGGGTAAGGTGATGTACTTAGGGAACACATGATTAAGGGAAACATAACCCTTAATATGTCCCTTATGTTCAGATAATGATGTTTGGATAAAGACATGTTGGAGTTGAATAAGAAAATTGGATGATGATAGTTTCTTGGGAAAAACTTATGGAGTTATATACAAGTGTATTATGCTAAAATTGATCAACTATGCTACTTTTTGGGACTTCAGGAGTATATTGAATAAATTTTGAAATAAGGAAACATGCATGTTTTCAATACAGATATATGATAATTCAGGTTGTTACCGTGACTCAAGAGAATACATGATGATCGTGTTCACTTTTTTGAATGTGAACAACCAAATATATCTTATGATATATGGGGTATAAATATTAATCCATGTTTTTGATCCTTTTTCTATAGTTTTGGATTTTTAACTTTTATAAGGATTATAAGGTTAGAAATTTTTCGGAAAGATTAAACATCAGATGAAGTTTGTTAGAATAATGTATTATCCCACCATATATGGACTTATTCATGTTTGATAAATTTTGATAACCTTATTATAATAAATATATATGGAATGAACTATCATTAAATTTATGTATCACATCATTTTTTAATACTTTAGGAATGAAATATTCAACTAATTTTCACTAAATAAAAAATGAAGTGGAAACTGTTCAAGGTATGACCAATAATGAGATTGTACTATAATCAGGTAAGTATTTATTATCATGTTCCACATTTTTTGTAAATTGATCTTAAAAACCAAAATTTTTATCCTAATGTTTAATTATTTAATAAATTAAATAGTCCCTTAAACCATCACAGATTTATGGCTTTCTAGTTGTTAACTTTCTCTAAATATTGTTCTCTATTACTATCTATCAGAATATGATGGTTAGTTTTTTCTTCCATATCCATGTTTTAACTTCCCACCTAAGTTCTCCTATATAGAAACCCAATGATGAGTTGCATTGGGTAACGATTATGTTTCAAATTTTACATTTTAAAATGAAGTTTTAGTATTCATTTTTACGATGAGGGTTTCAATGATATAAACTTTTAAGTAGTAAACCATTTATAACACCAAAACATTTTGAGTGATAAATTAATTTTAAGGGGGTATAATGTAACACCCTGAGTTTTTATAGAACATTTTTTTGAAAAAATTAAAACTTTTATTTATATCTTCCAATGCACTAAGTCAAACATTCTATTCACACTAAACTGACTTATCGTATGTTACATGCAACATCAAGTTGGCATACGATACACACAACACTAAGTATTTATTTTTTTCAATGTATAAAAGAACTATGTTTGAATTATGTTATACATAACACCAAAGTAATCTTTCATTACACTCAACACTGAACTGTCTTGCATTACACGCAAGAGAAACCTTCCTTGATATCTTGTGTTGTACGCAATACCGAGTTTCACTAAACAACAATATATTATTAAAATATTATTATATAATGAGATATAAAATATCTGTTATGAATAATTATAACAAAAATTTGATTTTTATATAATTATATCATTCATCTTATGTATTTTGTAGACATGATATAATAACAAATTCAGTTTTTAGATAAAAGAAATATTTTTTAAAAAAATGTAGTTTTTCTACCTTTTGATGGAACATCCATTTTAAATATAGTTTTTATTACTTATATATATTATATTTGAAAAAATAAACTTCTTATTTTCAATAAGGACATACAAATTTAATTTGGTTGATTTTTTGTTATTTTAATGATAAAATTCATATTTTAATGAATAGTGAAAATACTGCATTTTAATTCAAAACTGCATTTTCATCAAATTTATTTGTATTGTTTGATTATTTTTTTTAATATATTTTAAATTTTAATTGGATTATATTTTTTTAATTTAATAAAATTTTGGTCATTGGAAGAAATTTGACATTTAAATTTGACATAAACACATGTCAATCTTTTGATAGTTTTTACTTTTTGAAAACCCTCATTCTAGTTTTGACAACGAGGATTAATTTTAAAATATATTCTTCCAATTCTATGATTCTAATTTAGAAAAATGGATTCCATATTTTGAATCAGAAGTTTAAAATTATGTAAATAGGTCCCTTTTTTGGACATTATGAATAGAATCTTCAGTAATTTTTTTATTTACCATGGGTAAAGGGTAAATTAGGAAAATAAGGGTAAAAAGAATATTATAAGAATATAAAACTACCACAACACGTGTCATAATACTATTTTATGAGTCATTGAAAACCAAAAAGAAAACTTTCAATAAATTTTTTTAATTTTAAGACCACTTGGGTGTGAAGGTGACATGTTATAATAATTATTTTTAAGTAAAGTGAAATATAACATAGGCATATTTTTCTTTACCAAACAAATTTTATTTTTGTTTATAAAATTGATCTCTTTGACTATAAAAATTAATTAAAAAACTAAAAAAATTTCCTACCTCATTATATTTTATTTAATATTTTTATACATTAAATATATAAAATTTTTATATGACCTAAAGATGATGCGTTGAATACCTTATTAATGAAATATTCATTAAATGATATTATAAATCTTAAAATAAATGTACTATGAACATTTTCATGCCTTTAAATGAATTATTTTGGATGAAATTGACAAGTGAATGACGATTTAATTCCTTTGTATGTAAGGAATCAATTTTTTTATGATTTAACAAAAATCAATTTCTAAATAGTGTCAAAATTGACATAAATGAATTTTTGAAACAAATACAAATTTATTATATGATATAATTGTCCAAAAAATATAGTATTCAACCAAATGACTTATAAAATGTTAAAAATTTCATTAATTATCCACTTTAGGTTCTCTTGGAATTTTATAGTTACTATATTGACTATATATTAAGAAAATACAAGAAGACATGGTAAGAGTTAATGATTTAAAGTAAGGGTTAATGGTAAATGATAAGGTTACTTTTGTGACTTAAAATATCTAAAACCTATTGGTTGAGAGTATTTCAACCCATAATCATCTTATTTAAAAATAAATGAGTTTGTGACCATTATAAACATAAAATAAATTTATAATAAATTTATATATCAAGACTTTCCTAAAGTACCCATTAACTCTCCAATAAAAGAGAACTTCTCTCTCATTTATTCAAACCTCCAAATCCCTTTTTCTCTACCAAACCATAAAAAAACTTTTCTATATATACCTTACTTCATAAATATTTGTAAGTACTCAAGAAGTACATCTAGGAGACCCGAATTCACAACCGGTCAGACAGATAATTTCCTTGTACCGGAGTATGCACTATAGCAAGCACTATAGCAGGCACTGTTCAATACTGTAGAAGCCATAAATATTCATCTATTTGGACTTTCAGGCATTTTTTTGGAACTCGTGTCCATTAAGGCCTTTGGTCCTCCTCAAGGCCTTTGGGCCACCTAAAATTGTGCTTAAAAATGACCATACAAACTCTATAAGGAGTAGACTCTAGTTGGGTATTCAGAGCATTCACTAGAGAAGAATCTATGTGGATTTGTTCAGAAAGAGAGGGTATTGAATTACCATCAATAATAGCTTGTGCATGGACATAAAACCTAGAAAAACAATCCATGAAAAGGTTTAGAGCTTATATCACGATGAAGAAGTTAGGGAGGAGCAGTTCCAAGTATAGTTTGTATATTTCCTAAGACCTACGAGTCATGAAATCTCTATGATTTTGGACCTTGTAAGGGTTGCCCCGCATCCCATGGAAGGGGGGTTATCAAAAATCAATAAAAAATAAGTAATTTATTCCATTTGGGCCATAATATGACCATAAAGGCATCAGAGAGAGACATTTTGTGCAAATAAAAAAGGGATACTTGAAAAAGAGATAATTGTTTTATCACCTCATTCAAACTTATTTTCGTTTTCTACTTCCTATTCTTATGTTGTTCCTATAATAATGTAATAAATATAGTATATTATACATTATAATATGTTATTATAATTATAGTAAAACTTTATATCTCATTTTCTCAATCATATGAAAAACAATATCACCATGTGTGCGTAGGAACAACTTATCATCTCCACGTCGTGGTGTATACTATTTTTCACCTATAAATTTTTTATGGGTATAATAATGAATATAAATGACTTATATAAAAAATAAAACATGATATTATTTATTTAAAATTTATATACCATCCAATTTCATAACATTTAACCATCAAGGGAATGATATCATCACTCATGCGTACATACGGCTTACCGTCTTCATGACGCGATGCGATTCATTCTCAACATTACCCATTCAAGAATGAATAAAAAGTATATATAATAAATAATAATGAATTATATTACATAATTATTATATTGGTTTTATGTATATATATATATATAATTTACTTTCTTCCATTCAATTCAATAGGGAAACCGAAACAACGTTCATGCGTATATACAACCTACTATCTCTATGAACTATGTATTCCATTTCATTTATCAATCTATTATATATATTTATATATTGAATATTTATTATATTTAAATCATTTTTTACATTTTGGAAGTATGTAAATAACAATATAAGTATTAATATAAATAATTACAAGTCAAAACACTTATGATAAATAAAATGATTATTACTCAAAACATTTCTTTAACATGGAATTGATAAATAAACAGGTAATATAACGTAATAAGTGAGTCATATATGATATCATAGATATTATTATGGTTATTTTAGATGTTAATAATATTTTTAAAACCACTATAATATATTTTCTTATATGTAGAAGAAATCGGAGTTATGTTAAGGGATAATTTTGAAATCTTATTTTTATTCGAGATTGTGTATACGTATGTATTTAATGGGGTATATTTATCATACACATTCATGTTTCTTAATTATTTAATATTTTTTATATTCTTCTAATGAAAGTTAAATTTAAATTTTACCCTGTGGTGAATTTTTATTAAATAGTATGAAATGAATCATTTGTCGTTATTCGATTTGAGTAACTTTATGACTTTTCTAGAAAATGTACAAGGAGAATGTTTTTTTAACGTATACAAAACGAATTGATTTTTACTATTTCATGAGACTTTATTTACATTAATGTTAATCTAAATCATTTCAATTCTATTTTCAACAAAATTTGTTTCTTTTAAATTGGCGTAACATTTTGAGAAAAGAAAACGTTTTACAAAAAGAAAGGATATTTCCCTCAATAATTAATTTCAAGTGTTTTATCAAAATTATTTTCCATATAAGATGAAAAAAAGTTTTGTTTATATCTATATTATTAATTTTATTTTATTTTTTTATGAAAGAATATTTATATGAAATCTATTTAATTTATAGGGATTATGATGAAATTATTTTTAAGAAACCCATTTTATTTCATGGGGTATGCTATGATGAATGATTTAAGTTTTGTGGAAAATGTAACAATGATTTAATTATGATATTGGTGGAAAAATATATCTCCCTCTAATTTAATGGGTAATGCAATTAATATCTATAGATGAAATGTTTTACGATACCTTGGTGAATAAACATTGAAATATTTACGATACCTTAGTGAATATCCTTAGTAATTTTTATGATTCCTTGGTGGATAACCTTGGTAATTTTTATAACACCCTGGTGAAAAAACATGTCAACTTTTATGAATCGTTGAGGATGGTTCATAGTGATATGACACCTTGGGGATAGACCTTGGTGATATTACACCTTGGGGATAGATCTTGGTTATATGACAAAGTAGATAACTCACGATTTAGATTTAAAAAAATTATATTCTTGTTTTTACATTCTTATGTTTATGTTTTGTTTGATGTTATTCATATTTACCCTTTCTGGGAATTTGAGATCACCCATTATTATGTTTCTGATTCCCAGTTTTTAAGTATGATGTGTCAAATGAGGGTTTAGTTAATAAGGAAAACACATGAGGCAATGTAAATGTTTTATTAACAAACTGTTTATGTTTCCAATTTTCCCAGGTCACTAAAATAGTGTGGTACTCAGGTATGAGTTTGTATAATGTAGTGAATATTCATCTAAAAAATTTAATATCCATTTATGTCATGCTTTGGTCATTATAGAATGAGTTCTATTGAAAAATGAAATTTAGGATTTAGAGGAAGACCAAAAAAATGCTTCTGAAAATATATCAAACAACACATGAATAGTAGGAATATCATTGATTTTGAGTTTCTCACAAATCATCAAAGATAAATAACGTTAATAGATAGTAATCAACACACATAAGAAATATGAAACTTCTATTGGAAGTGTGTATCTATCCTCACACTGATAAATGATCAACATTTATTTTGGAATAAAAAATTTGACTTCTATTCCTAAATAATTAGTATGAGATGCATATAAAAAAATAAAATTCATGCATATAATCACAAAAAAATCAATTAATGGGATAATCAAAATATATTTAAGAAGAATATTCCCAAAAACAACAACGGAAAAATAATAATGGACATGAGATTCGACCATCATACCATTTTTAGTTTTTATTAGTAAATTGATATCTAATCACTGAGATAGTAATTTCATACCCTTATAAAATTACATAGATATAATAATATAGGTAGATGAATTATAAATTAAGACACTTTCTACTAAAGAGTGAATGAAAAATGAAACTTTGACCATGCCATTCGCATAACCCACTTTGACATCCATGATCACATGATATTTTCCTTTGTATTTTGGCTTAATATGTTGTTAAAAAATATCATTAAAACCTTTATATTCAATTGAATTTTCACATTATTACAATATTATTTATATTTTAATAATTTTAGTGGGGGTGATTCATTATTCAGTGTCTTCTCTTCCTCCATTACATTAAATAGAGTATTCACCACCTTTCTACATTCATGAGATTTATGACCCACCTTTCCACATTTAAATAACCTAACACATCTATTAAAGCACCTAAACTCATGTTTATTCCCATATATCTATCATGTAGATGATCAGAATTTATTTCCACCATGTTATTTATCAGAGTTTTCATTATAATTGATCTTTATTTTCTTATCAAAACCAAGAGAATAGTTGAAATTTCAAATATCTATTTCCACCGTGAGTGCACAAAAAATGATTTCTCAATTGCTACTAAAGTATATTATAGCTAAATACTTTCAGATAATTGGATTTAAGATAATAAATAACCAATAAATTTTTATTTTAGGGCTATTGATTTGTCACGATCCATCCTCGGGGCCTGTGTCGTGACTACCCCAAGCCTGCCTTCCATAGGCCAGGGGCTAGCGACTAGAACCAAAGCCAGGGGCTAGCGACTAGTCCCAAATGTGTAAATCCAGATTGTAGAGTCCTGAAGCTTGAAGTACATGGACATTACATTACTTTTACGGAATACCTAGTACATAACAAAAACAGACACACAAGGACCGTAATAGTTTAGTTTCTTTGGAAACTCGGAATATAATCTTCTAATCGTGGTGAAATATCTTCAACATCTCCCGTAAAGATATTCCCCTTTTTTTCTTACCTAAAACCTTTCTTTATATCCTAGTGAAAAGAAAACATAAAAGGGGTGAGCTCAAATGCCCAGTAAGGGTAAACATAGAGAACATAAAACAATCCATAAACGTTTGAATGCAAAAACTTGAACATAAAATCTAAACATAAAAATCTTGAGCAAAGACATGAATCTTGGAAGTACGTAAGGCATATATCATAAGGGAACATCAGTCATGATAAAATATCACAGGAATAAAACATTTAATTGTGGAAACCATTAAGAACATGTTATGATTTCTATAGTAGCCAAGGCATTACTGCCAAGACCATCTTAGTGGACAAAGTCCCTTTCTGAATCAAGTTCACTCCTCGTTTCAGTCCTACAACACTGAACCGGATTAACTTAACGTTTCTAGCCATGTCTATCTCATGAGATATAAATATTTAACCAATGCATTGGAGGTAGATATAGGTCCCACCCATCTCATAATGAAATCATTCTTAATTGTGCCACAACATAAACATAAATCATTCATCATAACCCAAAGAATAAAATGGGTTTCATAAACATCATTCCATCATCACATAATCCATATAAAAGAAATTAATATAATTTCATAATAAGAAAATTGAAACCATGTAAATCATAAATATTTTATAATTGAAAAATTCACATATGAAATAATGTCATCTTAGATGGAAAATGGTTTTGATAAAACGGTTGAAATGAATTCTTGAGGAAAATATCCTTTCCTCTTCAAAATCAATTTATTTTTCCCAAAACATCATGAAATTTGAAAAGAAATTTTTTTTGTTGAAAATAGTCATGAAATATTTTGGAGGAATCTTCATGAAAATAAGGCTTTATAAAACCGTACAAATCTGTTCGTGCCGTATAAGTTTAAAAAAACATTCTTCTCATACTTTTGGCAGAAAAGTCAAAAAAGTACCTCGTAACGTAAACAAAAGAAAGATTCCTTACATAACATGTAGTAAAAGTAAAAAATGGTTAAAAATAACTTTAAACATACATGAAAACACATTTATAAAACATGGACATGGATGATAGAAATAACCCCAGTAAATACTTACGAATAAGCAATCTTGGATAAAAATGAGATTTGCAAAATTATCCCTTACCTTAGGTCCGATATGCTTTGTACGTATCCGAACCTCCTGTATAATTATTTAAATAATGTCATTGACTTATTAAATAATCATATTCATTGTTATTATATCATATATGTTTCACTTATGACTTTATATTACCCGTTCTTTTGTAAATTCCATGTTAAAGCAGCGTTTTGGGTAAAATTATTTCATTTATCGTATGTGTTTCGACTTGTCGTTATTGATATTAATACTTATATCCTGATTTACATAATTCCAGAATTTAAAACATTATTTATATATAATATATATTCATCATATACATATATATATTATATATCGATAAAAGGAATGAAATACACCGCTCATGGATACGATAGGCCGTACGTACGCATAAACGCTGTTTTCGTTTCCTTATTGAATTGAATGAAACTAAATAGATGAAATACATATATACATACATAAATCCAGTTGCATTATTATTTCATATATTTCATGATTACTTATTATATATACTTTATAATCATTTATGAATGGTTAATCATTGAGAATGAATCTCATCGCGTCGTGAAGACGGTATTCCGTACGTACGCATGAGCGATGATATCATTCCCATGATTATTGAATAGAATTATAGTGGTTGGTATAATATATAAGAATAAGTATGATGTTATAATAACCATGTATAGTTATTATTTACACCATTATACCGATCCATGTAAGGTGTTGGTGGAAAAACAGATTTCACCACGGCGTGGAGACGGTATTTCGTACGTACGCACGCGTGGTGATTTCGTTTTCCGTAGGATGGATAGATGGTGAAATAGGGTTGTTTAATACTTATAATAACATATTAGTATATCAGTTATACTTATGTTATTACTTCATAATGAAAAAAATAAAGAATAAGAATAAGTGGAAGAAGAAATAAAGTTGAAAGAATCGGTAACAGACATTACCTCTTCTTTGAAGCGCCTCTTTAAGAACTCCTCTTAGGGAACCAAAATTGGTCTTTGAAGAAGACCAGGACCTCTAGGATGTTTCTAGGTAAGTGGAGAAGAGAATTTGGCAGGGTTTGGCCGAGCTTGAAGGCTCAAAGTGGTGTGAGGAAGAGAGGGAGGAGGTGCCCTTTTATAAGGGAGGAGAGGGGCACCTTTGGAATAACTATAAGTATTATTTTATTATAAAGTCATATTCAGTTTTTAATAGCTCCAAATTGAGTTATTTAGAAGATAAGGTGGGGATGGGTCGAAAGCCTCTCATAAAATAGAATATACACAAGTTTAGGTTTCTATTTTAACCTTATCATTTAGATTTAACTTTAAGTTAAATAATTTTTCTTTTACCATGTCTTCTTGTTTTCTTACACTATAAGGTTAATAAACTTACTATAACAAGCAAAAAGAACCTCAAGTTGTTTATTATTAATATATATAACCTTATCTAAGTAATTTGGTAGAACATTTGATTTTTAGGAATAAAATAAAAATTAATAATATAATATTTGTTTTAAAAACTATTTTATGTCAATTTTGACACTATTTAGTAATTGATTTTTGTGAAAAATCATAACAGAATGATTAGTTCGAACAAAGTTAATTACATCAATACTAACATGTCTTATTAACCTATAAAATTAGTGGAATTCATAAAAAGTCTCAAATTACATTTATTTGGGTTTCTATAAATCAATTATGTCAATATTTTATTAATAAGTAAATTACTGCATCATCTTTGTGTCGTAAATAAATTAAACTATTTAATGTCTAAAATTTACAAATAAAATACCATTATGTAGGAAAGATTTTTATCTTTCTAATGAATATTTATAGATTAATTTATCTCATGTATAACCCTATATTAAAAATTATTTACTTATTAAACATTGATTTTAACTATTTTAACCCTTCTTTAAATAAATTAATAATAAATGTCCTAATCTAATCCAAGTGGGGATAAATGGTCCTATTTTATTACTAAGGTTGTTTTTGGTCGAATTAAACTTATCCAATAGAATTAGGAAATATGTTAGGGTAATAATAATATCATTTTTACTCTTAATTACTCTATTTACTTTTAACCGTGTAAATAAAAGTAAAAAGTTACTATTCACCAAAAATTATTTTCATCTCATTGAACTACAGTTTACTTACTGACATCAACCGTGTCTCTCGGATTTTTGAAATTTCACTCACAGAAGTGGTAAAATTATGTTTTATGTAAATTTTCAAATTCTCCTACGAGGTGGGTAAAAGACGATGAAAAGTTCAATAAACTTTTTATATATCTAAAATTATTATAAAATTACTCCAATGAATTATATTGTAATTATATAGGTATTATGTATCAATTTTGAAATAAATATATTGAAATAAAATAAATAATTATTTAAATAAAAAGTCGGTTTTTAAATAGTAACTTAGTGTTTTCACTATTCATCAAAAATTGGAAGTTTTCAGAAAAATACCAAAATTTCACCCTAGGATAATTTCGATATTCCGAATCCAAAAATGAAGTCCATTTTGAAAGTTGAAATTCACAAAATTTCAAAAAGTGGTTATTACTATTCATAACGGCTAGTTTTAATAATATTTTAATAGTATATCGTTTTTTAGTGAAACTCGGTACTACGTACAACACATGCTATCGAGGAAGGTCGTGATTGGGTGTAATGCGGCTATGTTAGGGTTGTGTGTTGTGCAAGACTCCTTTTTTGTAGCGTACAACACAAGATATAAATAAAATTAAAAATAATATTTTTCATAAAATCTCGGGGTGTTACATTCTACCCCCCTTAAAATGAATTTCGCCCTTGAAATTCGTCGGGGGTTATAAATGGTTTACTACTCGAAAGTTTCTTTAATAGAAAACCACATCGTAAAAAGGAATACCAAAACCAATCTTTAAAAACTAAAGTATGAAACATAATGGTTACCCATATTAACTAATCACTGGGTTTCCACATAGGAGAACATAGGTGAAAATATGGATATGGAAGAGAAACCTAACCATCATGTTCTGATGGAGAGTGGTAGAGAACATGGATATGAAAAAGCCAACAATCACAAAGCCATAGATTTGTGATGATCTAAGGTACCATCTGATTTATCGGATATAAGGGAACTAGGACAACATTTTTTGGTTTTCATGATCATTTCCCTAAAGTTGATGAATTAAAAGAAATACTTACATGATTTTGGTACAATTTCACTGTTGTTCGTGAATTGAACAATTTCCACTTCAACCCTTAAAGAAATGAAGTTGAATTTTTTATTCGTGATGTGTTAGTAGATTATGTGATAGAATGATGGGTCATTCCATCTATTTCAAACAAAAGGTTAGAAAAAGTTATCAAATATACATAAGTCCATCTATGGTGAGGTTAATCGTATACGATTCCAAAAATGAACTTATACTTCATCTATCATGCCGCTTAATAAAATAAAACTAGTTTCTACTAACCAAGGACTTCTTGTAGGCCATTGGTATGCGATAAAGGCCAGTCACACTTCGGTTGTGGGTTTGATTCCCACAGCCTTGTCTGACGCGATGGGCTGTCGCTCATCCTACAAGTTGTCCTTTTTCTAAAACTACATTACTATAACATCCCATCAATAATATCGAAAAAAGTTCTATCCTTAAACAATACTAACTTATGTCCAACATAATCTATTCCAATCTTTAGGCTTATCTAAAATACTTCGGTCCAAGCTCATAGTATAAAGAAAACAATTACTAGAAAGGTTATCTACCAAGAATGTGAATACAAGAATTTATCCCGCATATATCATAAGATATATTTTGTTGGCTGTATTCCAAACACATGAATACCTTAGTCATATATTCTCTTGAAACATAACTTACCATAGAACCTTAGTGAAAACATGAATACTGTCAAAAGGTAACTCTTTCCACATACCAAAATCCCAAAAAAATTTATAATCAAACCATGATATCACTTTGTCCTTATTTTATTCATGAGCTCATGATTACTATCATATTATTTTCTCCTTATCCCTTCATTATTCGCATATCATCTTCTTTCCAAAAATATCTCAATCACTTTCCATGGTTAACGGTACCATAAAATTATTGAAAACCACAATAGACCAATACATAAATATTCCAATATTTCACGATACTATATACAACATTATTTTGAAATCCCATAACATAAAAACTTAATCATTCCACCACATCGTTGTCATATTCATCATCTCCAATAGTGATCGCATGTGACTTCCCTTTGTCCTTTGCCTTAAGTGGTTTCTCATGTCGATCATCATTAACCCTTGGATTAGGGAATTGATTAGTGTAATGCCCCATTTCATTGCACTTGAAGCATTGAAGTGTTGGTGGTGCGTTCTCTGTAGTCTTTTCTTTATTCACACCATTATCATCCCTTTTTCCATTACTTCGACACTCAGCTGCTCGATGACCTTCTTTTCCACACATAAAACATTTTCTAGTCCCTTTAAGACAATCTCCACCATGCTTCTTTCCACACTTTTATCATAAGGAAACATTCATCTTCTTTTCACCATTATTCTGAGATTTCTCCTTGAACTCCATCTTTCATTTCTTTTTAAAACTATGAGATGGATAAGTAACACCAACTTCCATTTCTACCTTGATAGTACAACGCACAATTTCTTGATATCTACTGAAGTCTCTTATATCTAATTACCTTCGAAGATTTGATTTTATGCCACCGAATAATCAATCAAGTTTACATTCAGGTAGGATGATAAAGCCAGATACATACCTCGAAAGCCTTGTAAAATTCGCTTCGTATATACCAACAGATTCATCATCCTTTTTCTTTAGTTCAAGAAACTCTTTCTCCATCTTTGTTCGAAGAATAAGAGGGAAGTACTTATTGAAAAATAAGTTCTTGAAGTCGTCCCATTCCATGGACTCAATTTCATCTCTTGGCCTCGTATTCTTGATAAGATTCCACCATTGATCAGCTTCACCTTCCAAACGATATACTGGTAAGATGACTTTATCATGTTCAGAACATTGAAGAACTGAAAATATCATTTCAATGGTACTGATCCATTGTTCAGCAACAAGTATATTGGAAGACCCACTGAAAGAAGGTGGACGTTTCCTCATGAAGGACTCAATAGAATATTGTTCCCTTTTCTGCTCATGTGGAAGTCCAGAATGATTCATAGCTTGTGTAAGTATAGAAATAATATTTTTCACTCCATCTCCCATAACATTGGTTTGTTTAGGAGTAAAATCATTGCATTGTCCATTACATTGATCAACACGGTTCCTTCGGGTTCCAGCCATCATCTAAAACCCAAAAAGAATAGTGTGAGAGGCAAAAATCATGCTAGGGAAAACAACATAATAAAGGGGGAGTACCATCAATATCTAACATATTAGGTTAAATTCTAAGATTGTTACCATAGTTCTTGGACTATATCCTATACGTATACTTATCCTTAGGCAATCCCTAGACATAACTTAGAAATATCTCTAGGGATCTCACTAACTTTTTACATCCTAGTATCCAAAGGTTGACTAAACCTTTTCTCTGATACCAACTGTAGAGACTCGAAGCTTGAAGTACATGGACATTACATTACTTTTGCGGAATACCTAGTACATAACAAAAACAGACACACAATGACCGTAATAGTTTAGTGTCTTTGGAAACACGGAATATAATCTTCTAATTGTGGTGAAAGATCTTCAACATGTCCCATAAATATCTTCCCCTTTTTTTCTTACCTAAAACCTTTCTTTATATCCTAGGGAAAATAAAACATAAAAGGGGTGAGATCAAATGCCTAGTAAGGGTAAACATAGAGAACATAAAACAATCCATAAATATTTGAATGAAAAAACTTGAACATAAAATCTAAACATCAAAATATTGTGAAAATACATGAATATAGGAAGTACGTAAAGCATATATCATAAGGGAACATCAATAATGATAAAATAGCATGGGAATAAAACATGTAATCGTGGAAACCATTAATTACATGTTATGATTTCCATAGTAGTAAAGGCATTGCTTCCAAGACCATCTTAGTGAACAAAGTCCCTTTCTGAATCGAGTTCACTCCTCGTTTTAGTCCTGTAACAATGAACCAGATTAACTTACCGTTCCAGCCATGTCTGTCTCATGAGATATAAATCTTAACCCAATTCATTGGAGGGAGATATAGTTCCCACCCATCTCATAATGAAATCATTCTTACTTGTGCCACAACATAAACATAAATCATTTATCATAACCCAAAGAATAAAATGGGTTTCATAAAAATCATTCCATCATCACAGAATACATATAAAAGAAATTGATATCATTTCATAATAAGAAAAGTGAAACCATGTAAATCATAGAGTCTTTACACTTGAAACATACCCATATGAAATAATGTCATCTTAGATGGAAAATGGTTTTGATAAAACACTTGAAATGAATTCTTGAGGAAAATATCCTTTCTTCTTAAAAATCAATTTATTTTTACAAAAAATCATGCAATTTTAAAAGAAAAATATTGTGTTGAAAATAGTCATGAAATCTTTTGGAGGAAGCTTCATGAAAATGAGGCTTTATAAAACCGTAAAAATCTGTCCGTGCCATATAAGTTTAAAAAAACATTCTTCTTGTACTTTTTCCAGAAAAGTATAAAAAGTACCTCGTAACATAAACAAAAGAAATATTCCTTACATAACATGTAGTAAAAGTCAAAAATGGTTAAAAATAACTTTAAACATACATGAAAACACTTTTATAAAACATGGACATGGATTATATAAATTACCCCAGTAAATACTTATGAATAAGCAATCTCAGATAAAAATGAGATTTGCAAAATTATCCCTTACCTTAAGTCTGATATGCTTCGTACATATGCGAACCTCCTGTATAATGATTTAAATAATTTCATTGACTTATTACAGAATCATATTCATTGTTATGATATCATATATGATTCACTTATGAATTTATATTACCCGTTCTTTTGTAAATTCCATGTTAAAGCAGCGTTTTGGGTAAAATTATTTCATTTATCGTATGTGTTTCGACTTGTCATTCTTGATATTAATATTTATATTCTCATTTAAATAATTCCATTATGTAAAAAATGATTTATATAAAATATATATTCATTATATACATATATATATTATAGATCGATAAAAGGAATGAAATACACCGTTCATGGAGACGGTAGGCCGTACGTACGCATGAACACTATTTTAGTTTCCTTATTGAATTGAATGAAACTAAATAGATTACATAAATATATATATATACATAAATCTATTAGAATTATTATTTCATATACTTCATGATTACTTATTATATATACTTTATAATCATTTATGAATGGTTAATCATTGAGAATGAATCTCATCGCGTCGTGGAGACGATATTCCGTACGTACGCACGAGTGATGATATCATTCCCATGATTATTGAATAGAATTGTAGTGGATGGTATAATATATCAGAATCGGTATTATGTTATAATAACCATATATAGTTACTCTTTACACCATTATACCCATCCATGTAAGTTGTTGGTGGAAAAACAGATTTCACCAAGGCATGGAGACAGTATTCCGTACGTACGCACACGTGGTGATTTCGTTTTCCGTAGGATGGATAGATGGTGAAATAGGGTTGTTTCATACTTATAATAACATATAATTATATGAGTTATAATGATGTTATTACTTCATAATGAAACAACTAAATAAGAAGAAGATGTGGAAGAAGAAATAAAGTTGAAAGAATCGGTAACGGACATTACCTCTTCTTTGAAGCGCCTCTTTGAGACCTCCTCTTAGGGCACCAAAATTGGCCTTTGAAGAAGACCAGGACATCTAGGATGTTTCTAGGGAGGTGTAGAAGAGAATTTGGCAGGGTTTTTCTGAGCTTGAAGGCTCAAAGTGGTGTGAGGAAGAGAGGGAGGAGGTGCCCTTTTATAAGGGAGGAGAGGGGCACCTTTGGAATAACTAAAAATATTATTTTATTATAAAGTCATATTCGGTTTTTAATAGCTCCAAATTGAGTTATTTCGAAGATAAGGTGGGTATGGGTCGAAATAATCTCATCCAATAGAATTTAGACAAGTTTAGGTTTCTATTTTAACCTTATCATTTAGATTTAACTTTAAGTTAAATAATTTCTCTTTTACTGTGTCTTCTTGTTTTCTTTGACTATAAGGTTAACAAACATACTATAACAAGAAAAACGAACCCCAAGTTGTTTATTATTAATATATATAACCTTATCTAAGTAATATGGCCGAATATTTTATTTTTAGGAATAAAATAACAATTAATAATATAATATTTGTTTTAAAAACTATTTTATGTCAATTTTGACATTATTTAGTAATTGATTTTTTTGAAAATCATAAAATATGATTAGTCAGAAAAAATTTAATTAAATCAATACTAACATGTCATATTAACCTATAAAATTAGTGGAATTCATAAAAAGTCTCAAATTACATTTATTTGGGTATTTATAAATCAATTTTGTCAATATTGTATTAATAAGATAATTACTGCATCATATTTGTGTCCTAAATAAATTAAATTATTTAATGTCTAAAAATTAAAAATAAAATACCATTATGTAGGAAAGATTTTTAGATTTCTAATGAATATTTATAGTCAAATTTATCTCATGTATAACCCTATATTAAAAATTATTTACTTATTAAACTTTGATTTTAACAATTTTAACCCTTCTTTAAATAAATTAATAATAAATGTCCTAATCTAATCCAAGTGGGCCTAAATGATCATATTTTATTCTTAAAGTTTTTTTTGGTCGAATTACACTTATCCAATAGAATTAGTACATGTGTTAGGGTAATAATAAAATCTTTTTTACTCTTAATTACCCTATTTACTTTTAACCGTGGTAAATAAAACTAAAAAGTTACAATTCACCAAAAATTATTTTCATCTCATTGAACCACATTATACTTACTGACATCAACCGCGTCTCTCGGATTTTTGAAATTCCACTCATAGAAGTGGTAAAATTAACTTTTATGTATATTTGCAAATTCTCCTACGAGGTTGGTAAAAGACGGTGAAAAGTTCAATAAAATTTTTATATATCTAAAATTATTATAAAATTACTCCAATGAATTGTATTGAACGTATATAGGTAAAATGTATCAATTTTTACCTAAAATAAATTTAAATAAAATAAATAATTATTTAAATAAAAAGTCAGTTTTTAAATAGTAACCTAGTGTTTTCACTATTCATCAAAAATTGAATGTTTTCAGAAAAATACCAAAATTTCACCATAGGATAATTTCGATATTCCGAATCCAAAAATGAAGTCCATTTTGAAAGATGAAATTTAAAAAATTTCAAAAAGTGGTTATTACTATTCATAACGGCCAGTTTTAATAATATTTTAATAGCATATCGTTGTTTAGTGAAAATCGGTACTGCGTACAACACATGCTATCGAGGAAGGTCGTGATTGGGTGTAATGCAGAAAAGTTAGGGTTTCGTGTTGTGCAAGACTCCTTTGTTGTAGCGTACAACACAAGACATCATTAAAATTAAAAAGAATATTTTTCATAAAATCTCGAGGTGTTACACCAATAAAAAGGGAAGGAATTGCCTTTAGAAAGTAAACAAACACCGCAGAGTATGAAAGATGAGTAAACACTAAGTAAAATGAGTACAAAAGTAAGTGCTGGAAAGTAAATGGGCTAGAATACAAACCCAACTGTAAGTAAAGTACAACTAAAAAAAGTAAAACAACTGAAAAGTAAAGCAGTGAGTCTGGGCCGTCCTATGGGAATCCCACATGAAGGGTGGGTACAAATAGTCTCCTCTGCTCTTCGGCTCCAGCCGTCCACTCTGAGTACGTCCCGTACAGTGATCCAACTCCAGGTACCATCAAGCTCCATGAGCTCCCACCTCGATCAGCACTGTCTGTCGTCTGCATCCAACCCAACGTAGTGCGGGCATAGCCCATGCAGGGGTGAGTATACGCTACTCAGTAGGGACCCCGAGACCCCTAAAGGTCTCCCAGAATCCACGAAGGATAAACCAAAAAGGAAAGTTACATTCAAGAAGTAACAACCAACTCAACTTAGGTATATTCCCATACATATACCTTAGTCATCAATTCCAGCTTGGCTCCAGCACATGAGCCCAAGTACAACCCAGTCCACACAGAAAAACAAAACCCATTCCACATAGGAATTCACAATCCAATCCACACAGGAAACCACAACCCAATCCACTCAGGATAGCACAAAAATCATATCGATGACATTGATTGTAAGTTATGACCCAGCTCAGACAGGTATACTTCTTTGTAAGACAATAGAGATGATCAGATATAGCCACTGATTCATCTAAGATGTCGGACCCACATAGGATACAAGACCAGCTAAGCTAACGAACCCACAAAGGATACAAGACTAGCTACTCTGCCGAACCCACGTAGGATACAGGTACATAGTCAAATACTTCCAGACCCACTTAGGATACAAGAACATTAGTCAAGTACTACCAGACCCACATAGGATACAAGAATAGTAGTCATCGCCATCGAACCCACGAAGGATTCCAGTACGGTAGTGGTCGCTGTCGAACCCACAGAGGATTTCAGTACAGTCGTTGTCGTCATCATAGTCACAACCAGCTATAGGGTTCCTGCACACAGCATACTCGATTCCAGGAGGGTCCGCTCCTCGAGTCAAGGGGGTGGATACATCAACCGTCACGAAGACCAGAGATGATGTATTCCAATGTTCCGTCACACGTCGTAGGGTAAAACCAAGAAAAACGTGCCCAAGTCATGGAGAAAGTGACAACCAAGCCATTTTCCAAAATTACACAGCGTGTAGGTAAGAAATACACGCCATTTCATCAGACACCGGGTACTTACCGTGTGAAACGGCTCGTGTCATAGAATTGGTCGTGTAGACAAAAGGTCAGTACACGACATGTGGTATTGTTACACGCTGTGTCTTTAGTCCATGAGTATTGTCCGTGTACAACAACTTGTGTCGATGGGTTGCTCGTATAAGGAGTACGTACATGGCATGTGGTATGGTTACACGCTGTGTCCAGTCTTCTGGGGTCGGCTCTGTGTACATTGGCTATACCTGGCTGTGCGGTGGAGTACCTACTCGTGTACTCCAACCTGTGTCCGTGTATTCCCGAAATACACGACGAGTCATCACGAAGTCGCTTCTCCCAAGGGGAAGGTAGTAAATTCCGTGCCTCGTGGCCATGTGGTTCTGCCCGTGTCCGTGTATCTCCCGGATTACACGTCGAGCCTCTTGAAGCCACTTCTTCCCTTCAAAGAAGATAATACACGCCATGCCTCATGGCCGTGTATTTCTTTCCACGTCCATGTATTTCCCTTAATTACACACCATGTCCATCGATGTCTCCTCTGTCAGACTATGTGGACAGTACACGCTGTGGGACTGGTGTCACACGCCGTGTGTCACTTCTCTTGATGTCCATTACTTCTCCCACTGAACTCTTCTACTACACAATGTGTGCTTTGTAGGTACACACTGTGTATTCTAGAATTTTCCTGAATCGACGCCTCAGGCCAGAACGCCTCCCGAGGCATCCGTACATTGTCCCGATGATCCGTTTGCAAAAAAACTCCCATTCCTAGGTTTTCCCGATGTTTCGAGGATGTTTCCGATGGTTTTGGGCCTCCGATCGGCTCCGAAAACTTGCCTTGATTCTCCTCTCAAGAATGGTTAGAAAACACCATACAACAAGAACGACGGAGGAATCAGACCGTGTTAGTTTGGTCTGGTTCATTCCACATTAGTTTGATAGCAAAAGGTTTAGATAGAAACAAAAAAATGGAAGGAAAACCATTATTCCAAAATTCAAAACACACCCCTACCTTGAAGAAGATGTCGGACGATTATCGTCATGGGAAACTATGTCACGAGGTGAAGCTCCGTATGCAATGACGGAGTTTGTCCGAGGAAGAAATGATGTTCCCCTTTTCTTTGACGTGGAGAGAAGATGGAATGGCATGTCGGCATTCTTCGCGTTCCTTAAGGAGGAAGATGAAGTTCTTCAGAGTTTAGAACTCTCTGTATCTCAACACAATAAAGAAACCAAAACAAAATAAGGCTTTGCCTTATTTTATTTACACATGCCAACATTTTTAAAATTCGAAAGAGAATTCACCCCATTAATTACATCTTGTGTTGTTAAAATTAATGGGTGTAATTTGGCATCATTTAAAGTGGAATAGGAGTTATGGGAAATGAAGGGGTGGGGTTCTTGTGGGACCCACCTCACTAATATCCTATCAAGAGGATTTAGGTTCAAGTGGGTCCCACTCAACTCCCTCAAATGGGGTTAAACAACTTGGATGTGAAAT
This sequence comes from Viscum album, assembly GCA_963277665.1. Classification (NCBI taxonomy): domain Eukaryota; kingdom Viridiplantae; phylum Streptophyta; class Magnoliopsida; order Santalales; family Viscaceae; genus Viscum; species Viscum album. Next base: position 388,085,365 of record OY728153.1, on the reverse strand, counting down.
AGAAATTGTGACACAGTTTTTATTTCACTTTAAACTTAATCCATTTTTTTACACAACTCTTACCGAGAAAACGCAACTCCAGAAAAGGTCTTTCTATGCAATTACTGGTGATGCGATTTTTCGGTGCCCTCATATTTCAATTCCGAGCACCAGTTCAAAATTTAGGAAAACATGCTCGTTCTTTCACTAAACGTACTTAAGCCAAATGTCAGAAATTGATTTCGGGCACCCCGGGACTCGGAATCATGTGCCGTTAGAAACTGCGTACTCATAAAGTCCCAAAGAAATTAAGAAAAAAAATTTCCTTGAAATTTATGGGTCTTTACATTACTCCCACCTCAGGGCTTTACGTCCCCATAAAGATACATCACAAACTAGGGGAACAAATGAGGGTATTGAGCACGCATCTGAGCCTTCCGCTCTCAAGTGATCTCCTGGAGGTTCCCATGCTACCAGATGATACACACTAGAGGAATCGACCACCCATGTAGGACCCACTCCTGTCGATCCTCGATCTCCACCGAGACCACCGAAAAAGTCACCCAGTCATCAATGTCCATCTCCCCATGGTCGATGATATGTGTCGGGTTGTGCACGTATCTCCTTAGCTGAGATATGTAGAAGATGTCGTGCACCCTGTGAAACTGAGGTGGTAGAGACAGGCGATAAGCCACCTCTCCTATCCTGCTGATAACCTGGAATGGTCCTATGAAGAGAAGAGATAACTTTCTACCCCAGCCAAATCTCAGCAATCCACGTCGAGGTGAGACCCACAAGAAAACATGGTCGCCATCCTCGAACTCTAGTGGTCTCCTCCCCCTGTTAGTATAAGAATTATGTTGGCTCTGAGTTGTCCTCATCCACTCCTGGAAGACCTGGACCTTCTCTGTCATGGCCTGGACCATATATGGTCCTATAAGTGCTGACTCCCCAGGGTTTGTCCAGCATAGAGGTGACCTGCAAGGTCGGCCATACAATGCCTCGTATGGTTCCATCCCGATGGTGGAGTGGTAGATATTATTGTATGCAAACTCCACCCGGGGTAAGTGAACCTCCCAGCTGTGACCAAAGTTGAGGACACATGCACGGATCATGTCCTCGATTGTCTGAATTGTCCTCTCCATCTGTCCATCCGTCTGAGGGTGAAAGGCGGTGCTCAAGAATAGTTGCGTCCCGAATGCCTCCTGCAACCCCTTCCAAAGCAGGGAAGTAGAGCGAGCATGATGATCAGAGACGATAGATGAGGACACACCATGAATCCGTACAATCTTTTGAATGTAGAGGCATCCCAAGCTCTCCATTGATCCCTGCTCTCTAATGGGGAAAAAGTGGGCCGACTTGGTGAGTCGGTCGACAATCATCCAAATGGAGTCATGACCTCTGGAAGTACGTGGAAGTCCAGTCACAAAATCCATAGATATCCCATCCCACTTCCACTCTGGGTCATCCAAGGGATGTACCAAGACTCCTGGTACCTGTTGCTCCGCCTTCACGTGCTGGTAGGTGAGACATCGAGAAACGAACTCTACCGCAACCTTCTTCATACCCGGCCACCATTGCTGTTGCCTAAGATCCTGGTAAATCTTCGCCACTCCTGGATGTACTGCTAAAGGGGAAGTTTGAAACTCTCTCAGCACATCCTCATGTAAAGTAGCTGTAACCATGGTACGTCCTCTGAAAACGACAACATGCTCTCCTCCTATCGAGAATCCATCAGGTGCATGTCCTGTGGAAATCTGTGCACACCGAGTCTCATAGTCAACGTCCCCACGCTGTGCCTCCCTAACCCACTGGAGAAGTGGATGTGTGACTGTGAGTGACTGTAGAAAGGTTGCTTCATCTTTATCCACAAAGGATATCTGCAACGCGTCTAGATGCTCAGTCTCCTCTCCATGTAGCTGAATGCCCGTCCTCCAGCTGAGAGCATCAGCTACTATATTCCCCTCTCCAGGAGTATAGACTATCTCAAAGTCATAGTCCTAGAGGAGATCGATCCATCACCGCTGTCTCAGGTTCAGGTCCTTCTATGAGAAGAAGTACCTAAGACTCTGGTGGTCAGAATAGACTGTATAGTGCTAGCCCATCAGATAGTGCTGCCACATCTTCAGAGCGAAGACCACTGATGCTAACTCCAGGTCATGGGTAGCGTAGTTCTGCTCATGCTGCCTCCACTATCTTGATCCATAGGCAATCATTGCCCGCTCCTGCATTAGGAAAAAACCGATTCTGGTCCCTGATGCATCGCAGTAGACTAAAAACCCTACTCCCTCCTCCGGTAGCCTCATGTTGGGCACACTGGTCAATCTATGTCCTAGCTCCTGGATGATTTGCTGACATCTATCTGACCACACGAAGGGTCTCCCCTTCTTCTTCAAAGTTGAAAGCAGTACTACAACTATGGATAAGTTTGGAACGAATCTACGGTAGTATCCAAACAAACCTAGGAAACTCCGCACCTCCATCACGCTCCTGGGTGGCTCCCAAGATAGTACTGCCTTGATCTTTTTAGGATCCACTGCAACTCCCGCCTCAAAGATGACATGTCCCTACTAACCTGAAAACTCGAACAACAGCCTCCAGCCAATCCTCAGATACCTGAGGGTCCATCTCCGCGTGGAACCTGGGAGGCCTCTGACGCTGAAACTCATACAGTGCACTAAGGCGACGTGCACTCTCAGTGGTCGGGGCTGGTGGAATTGGTGTCTTGGCGGGTAGAGGTACCGCCGGTGCATCCGCTGTAATAGGGCCATGCACCAAGGCCTCGTCACTCGGTGGGCTGTCGTCTCGCACAAAGCTCGGAACCCTAGATGGCTGCCGTCATGGGGTCATCCTGAAAAGAAACAGGTGCGCCATGGTTAATACAGTATACCTGGTGAGCTGACACAAGTAATCACAAAGAAATCTTTTGAAACACACATGCAATCAGTGTATTAGTGCACTGAGTAGGAAATAATAATTAAGGGTCCTTGTGTACGGATACATTAGCTGCCGCACCAACACTGGACTCCCTGGACTAATAACCACACTCAATACCCTTAACACTATTTCTTCACATAGAAGAAAGATCAGAGTCCTGTGTTCTACAGTATAACCGAACACCTTTGATACCAATTTGTCACGACCCATCCTCAGGGCCCATGTCGTGACTACCCCAAGCCCACCTTCCATAGTCCAGGGTCTGGAGACTAGCACCAACGGCGTAAATCCCGATAAAAAGGGAAGGCATTTCCATTAGAAAGTAAATAAACACCACAGAGTACGCAAGCTGAGTAAAGACTAAGTAAACTGAGTACAAAAGTAAGTGCTGGAAAGTAAATGGGCCAGAATACAAACCCAACTGTAAGTAAAGTACAACTGAAAAGAAAGTACAACAACTAAAAAGTAAAGCAGTGAGTCCGGGACGTCCTCTGGGAATCCCACCTGAAGGGTGGGTACAGATAGTCTCATCTGCTCCTCGGCTCTAGCCGTCCGCTCCAAGTACGTCCCATCCAGTGTTCCACCTCCAGGTATTGTCCAGCACCATGAGCTCCCACCTCGATTAGTGTTGTCCGTTGACTGCATCCAACACAACGTAGTGCAGGCACAGCCTGTGCAGGGGTGAGTATACGCTACTCTGTAGGGACCCAGAGACCCCCGAAGGTCTCCCAGAATCCACGAAGGATAAACCACAAAGGAAAGTTACATTCAAGAAGTAACAACCAAATCATCTTAGGTATATGCCCATACATATACCTAAGTCATCAATTCCAGCTCAGATCCAGCACATGAGCCCAAGTAAAACCCAGTCCACACAAAAAACATAACCCATTCCACATAGGAATTCACAATCCAATCCAAACAGGAAAGAACAACCCAATCCACTCAAGATAGCACAACAATCATATCGATGACATTGATTGTAAGTTAAGACTCAGCTCACACAAGTATACTTCTTCGTAATACGATAGAGATGATCAGATGTAGCCACTAATTCATCTAAGCTGTCGAACCCACATAGGATACAAGACCAGCTAATCTGTCGGACCCACAAAGGATACAAGACCAGCTACTCTGTCAAACCCACGTAGGATACAAGTACAGAGACAAATACTGTCGGAACCACGTAGGATTCAAGAATAGTAGTCAAGTACTGCCAGACCCACATAGGATACAATAACAGTAGTCATCGCCGTCGAACCCACGAAGGATTCCAATATGGTATTTGTCACTGTCGAACTCATAGAGGATTTCAGTACAGTCGTCATCGTCATCACAGTCGCAGCCAACTCTAGGGTTCCCGCACACAGTATACTCGATTCTAGGAGGGTCCACTCCTCGAGTCAAGGGGGTGGATACATCAACTGTCACAAATACCAGAGACGATGTATTCCAACGTTCCATCCCACATCATAGGGGAAAATCAAGCAAAACGTGCCCAAGTCACGGAGAATGAGACAACCAAGCCATTTTCCAAAAGAACACGACGTGTAGGTAAGCAATACATGTCGTGTCATCAGACACTGGGTACTGCCCATGTGAAATGGCCTGTGTCATGGAACTGGTCGTGTAGAAAAAAGGTCAGTACACGACGTGTGGTATTGTTACATGTCATGTCTTCAGTCCACGGGTATTGTCTGTATACCACAGCCTGTGTCGATGGACTGGTCGTGTAAGTAGTATGTACATGGAATGTGGTATGGTTACATGCCGTGTCCAATATTATAGGGTCGGCTCCGTGTACGCTGGCCATGCCTGACCGTGCGGTGGAGTACCTACCTGTGTACTACACCCTGTTTCCGTGTATTCCTGGAATACACTCCGAGTCATCATGAAGCCGCTTCTGCCAAGGTCAAGGTAGTACACGCCGTGCCTCGTGGCCGTGTGGTTCTGCCCATGTCCGTGTATCTCCCATATTACACGCCAAGCCTCTTGAATCCGCTTCTTCCCTTCAAAGAAGATAATACACTCCGTGCCCTGTGGCCATGTATTTCTGTCCGTGTCCGTGTATTTCCCTTGAATACACGCCATGTCCATAAAAGTCTCCTCTGTCAAACTGTGTGGACAGTACACGTCGTGTGACCGGTGTCACACACCCTGTGTCACTTCTCTTGATGTCCATTACTTCTTCCACTAAACTCTTGTACTACACGGTGTTTGATTTGGAGGTACACGCCGTGTATTCTAGAATTTTTCAGAATTGACGCCTCAGGCTAGAATGCCTCCCGAGGCGTCTGTAATTTGTCCCGATGATCCGTTTTCAACAAAACTCCCGTTCTTAGGGTTTCCTGATGTTCCGAGGCCGTTTCTGATGGTTTCGGGCCTCTGATCGGCTCTGAAAACATGCCTTGATTCTCAGTTCAAGAACAGTTAGAGAACACCATACAACAAGAATGGAGGAGGAATCAGACCGTGTTAGTTTGGTACGGTTCATTCCACATTAGTTTGATTGAAAAAGGTATAGAGAGAAAAATTAACATAGAAGGAAAACCATTATTTCAAAATTAAAAACAAGCCCCTACCTCGAAGAAGATGTTGAACAATGATCGTCGCAAGAAACGACATCGCGAGGTGATGCTCCGTAGGAGATGACAGAGTTCGTCTGAGGAAAAAACAACGTTCCCCTTTTCTTTGACGTGGAGAGAAGACGGAATGGTGTGTCAGCATTCTTTGCATTCTTCAAGGAGGAAGATGGAGTTCTTCAGAGTGTAGAAGTCTCCCTCTCTCAACACAATGAAGAAACCAATATAAAATAAGTCTTTTCCTTATTTTATTTACACATGCCAACATTTTTCAAATTCGAAAATGAATTCACCCCATTAATTACATCTTGTGTTGTCAAAATTAATGGGTGTAAGTTGGCATCATTTAAAGTGGAAGAGGATTTAGGGGAAATGATGGGGTGGGGTTTGCATGGCCCCCACCTCAATAATATCCTATAAAGAGGATTTAGGTTCAAGTGGGTCCCACTCAACTCCCTCACATGGGGTTAAACTACTTGGATGCGAAATAGATATTGTGACACAATTTTTATTTCACTTTAAACTTAATCCATTTTTTTAAAAAAAACTCTTCCCGAGAAAACGCAACTCCAGAAAAGGTATTCCTAAGCAGTTACCAGCGATGCGGTTTCTTCGGTGGCCTCATAATTCGATTCCGAGCACCGGTTCAAAAGTGAGGAAAACCCGCTCATTAGTTCACTGAATATACCCGAGCTAAACTTCAGAAATTGATTTCGGGCACACCGGGCCTCGGAATCAGGTTCTGTCAGAAACTGCGTACTTTTAAAATCCCAAAGAAATTAAGAAAAAACTTTCCTTGATATTTAAGAGTCCTTACATGATTACGCAAAAGGAATAAATTAAAATTCTTGTAAAATTTTCCTCACAAGTTCCGATGGATTCATCATCATTTTTTTATTTTGGAATTTCCTATAAATAATTATACATATTATAAAGTGGGATTACTTATTGAAAAATATCCTCTTAAACTAGTCCCATTAATAATAGTAAATTTATTCCACTTTTCTCATATTCTTAATAAGATTCCACCAATGATCCGTTTTTACTTTCAAATAATAAATGTATAGGAAATTTGTTTAATTTTATAATAACATTTGAATAAGAAAAATTTTCCCTATAGTGATAATCCATAACTCAGATACTAGTGGATCATAATACACACTAAAATAATCTGGGTGTTCCCATAAGAAAGAATCAATAGTATATTGATCCCTTCATTGTTAATTTGGAATCTCATCATGTTTCATATCCTAAGAATGTTTTGTGAGAGTAGAAATAAGATTATGAATTCCATATCCCATTGAATTTTATTTATCATGTATAAAATAATTATAATTTGCATCAAATTCATTATTATCATGATGTCTTCTAGTTCCACCCATTGACTAAAACAAAAAAATGTAAAGTATAAGAAATAGTTATCATCTTGGGAAAACACATAATCAAGGAACAATTATAGAATGTCTAAATCACATAACCTTATTTTAAATATATGTGAGCATAGGTTTCTCCTATTTTATCCCAAGTAATTACCAAAACATTAGGATGTTATCATATAGTTGAACATATCCCCATGGTTTTCAGTAAATTTTTTAATCCAAATCTCTAAAGAAAGTCTAATAACAAATTTGATACAATATTTAAAGGCCAAGTATTATAATACATAAATATTATATCTTTTTAGGTAATTATTCATTATATTTAAAACAGACATGCCCAAGGAACATTATGGTTTACTATCTTTGGAGACTAGAATCACAATATTATTATCATGTAAAATATATTCAACATCTTCCAAAATGATTTCCCATTTATAAATACTTATAAAACCCCACTAAAAACATTTCTCAATACACTTTGGAATAAAATATAATAACGGGATCTCATAGATTATCATTAATTTTAAAAATGGTAGATATAAATTCATGATCATATGAAATATTATGATAACCTTTAGGGTATGAGATCAAGGACATAACGTCAAATGTTCATATTAATTCTTTAACAGATCATAAAAATGAGTAATGATATAAATATTTATCATTTAAAAAAGCATGTATCATAGGAGTGAGAAAAAATCACAAATCAATCATGCACCATATGTTCATGTCAAAAATGTATGGAACCATCATCGGTGTAGAAACTCTTTATATGTTATGGTTAACTTGTGAGATAAAAAATCATAACAGACCAGTTATCAAAACCAATTTTACATAGTAGATGAAGTACATTAACTTGATTCCCAAATTGGATTAAGAAAATAAACTTGTTTCCCATAATGGATCAAGCACATTAACTTGTTTCCCATAATACATAAGGAATATCAACTTCATTCCCATAATTATCTCATGAGACATAAAACATTTACAAATGAATCAGTGGACTATATAGTTCAGGTCCCACCCATCAAATAATGAAAACACACACACACACACACACATATATATATATGTCTGTGTGTGTGTGAGAGGGTATATGTGTGTGTGTGTTTTTTGTATGATCGTAATTACATTCATCATGTCCTCAAATACACACCTGTAACACCCCAGGTAAATGAAGAATAAGACATATTTCATATTTATTAATATTTTGAATTAAATATTAATTTTACCATAAATGGGTTTCTATGTTCGATAGCGTACCCGATACGCAACAACAAGTTTCTTTGGAATCGTACATTTCACACTAATAATATAATATAATTATTTTAAACGGTAGTTAACTCCTAGCCGTTGTATTGGCGGGAATGAACAAAACTAACTACAATATGATTATACATGTTTGTTAAATATATGTACATTTATCAAATAAAATTTAGAGGATTAGAATGTGAATGAATCTAATTTTAAGCATAATTTACAATAAAAGGCCGATTTACCGCCTTTTAATGGAAAACCATTTTTAAATATCATTTTGGTCACTTTAATACATTCTATATGACCAAATAAAATCATTCTTTAGAATGGGTACATCAAAATTTACTTTGTGTAATTTTTTGGAATTTTTCTGATAAAGTTCATTTTTAATGAATATTGAAAAATATTTTATTTTAAATTCAAAAGTGCCTTTTAATCTAATTTATTTATATGGTTAGATTATCTTTTTAATTGGTTTTAAACTGAAATTAAAGTATATTTTTACCATTTAATCCAATTTTGGCCATGAAAATTAATTTCACTTTTAAATTGGACATAAAAAAGTATCAATCTTTTGATAGTTTTTGTTTCTTAAAAACACGCTATTTGTTTTGATAATGGGAATTAATTTTAAAAATTAATTAATTAGAATTCTATGTTTTTAATTTGAAAAAATGGACTTCATTTTTGAATTTGAAATATAAAATATATCTTAGGCTGAATTTTTGGTATTTTTCTTAAAAACTTTAATTTTTTATTAATAGTGAAACCACTTAGTGGTAGTTAAAAAACCGACTTTTTCATTTGAATGAAATTTTACGACTTCTGTGAATTGAATTTAAAAAATATGACATACATGGTTGTTATCAAGAAGTATAATATGGTTCATTAAGATTAAAATAATTTTTGGTGAATAGTAACTTTTGACTTTTGTTTATCGCGGTTAAAGGTAAATAAGGTAATTCAAGGTTAAAATAATATTATTATAATTCAAAATTAACCTAACACTTGTCCAAACCTTATTGGTTGAGTAATTAACGACCATGAGAATCTTTGGGTCGATTTTAAGACCCATTTGAGCCACTTGGGAGTGATAATGACAATTTATACTAATTAATTTAATGTAAAGGAAAAATAGACAAAAACACAAATCTTTTAGTAATTAATTTTTATATGGTGTTATATAAGGAATATTTTTTACTATAAATGTTCATTGGATAGATAAAAAGATTTCCTACATCATGGTTTATTTTAATAATTTTTAGACAACAAGTACATTAAATTATTTATGACATAATAATGATACAGTGTTTACATAATTAATAAATGATTTAAATAAATAAGATTATAAAGCTTAAATTATTATCCAAAACATACCAAATTCTGATTGGATGATTTTATTTCGAATATGAGTCATATTATCTTCTACCTTTGTAACACCCGATACTTTTATGTTATATAAATTATCAAAGGAATCTTTTTCTACTCACAACACTTGCTTGTCTTGCTTTACACGAAATCGCGAGCTTCCTCGATAGCTTGCGTCGTACGCAATACCGAGTTTCACTAAACAACGATATACTATTAAAATATTATTAAAACTAGCCGTTATGAATAGTAATAACCACTTTTTGAAATTTTAAAAATTTTATTTTTCATAATGGACTTCATTTTTGGATTCGTAATATCGAAATTAGCGTAGGGTGAAATTTTGGTATTTTTCTGAAAACTTTCAATTTTTGATGAATAGTGAAACCACTAAGTGGTAGTTAAAAAACTGAATTTTTCATAAAACTTAATTTTACCACTTATGTGAGTGGAATTTCGAAAATCCGAGAGACATGGTTGATGTCAGTAAGTAAAATGTGGTTCAATGAGATGAAAATAATTTTTTGGTGAATAGTATCTTTTTTACTTTTTTTACCACGATTAAAAGTAAATAGGGTAATTAAGGGTACAAATGATATTATTATTACCCTAACACATGTAATAATTCTATTGGACAAGTGTAATTCTACCAAAAACAAACTTAGGAATAAAATATGACCATTTAGGCCCACTTGGATTAGATTAGGACATTTATTATTAATTTATTAAAAGAAGGGTTAAAATAGTTAAAATAAAAGTTTAATAACTAAATCTTTTTTAATATGGCTTTATACATAAGATAAATTCGAATATAAATATTCATTAGAAATCTAAAAAGATTTCCTACATAATTGTATTTTATTTGTAATTTTTAGACATTAAATAATTTAATTTATTTATGACACAATGATGATGCAATAATTATCTTATTAATGAAATATTGACATAATTGATATTATAAATGCCAAAATAAATATAATTTGAGACTTTTTATGAATTACAGTAATTTTCTAGAGTAATATGACATGTTATTATTGATTTAATTAACTGTTTTCGAACAAATCATTCTGTTATGATTTTCACAAAAATTAATTACTAAATAGTGTCAAAATTGACATAAAATAGTTTTTAAAACAAATATTATATTAGTAATTGTTATTTTATTCCTAAAAATCTAAGGTTCGGAAAAATGAGTTAGATAAGGGTATATATATTAATAATAAACAACTTGGGGTTCTTTTGACTGCTTATAGTAAGTTTATTAACCTTATAGAATAAGAACACAAGAAGACACGGTATAAGTAAAATTATTTAACTTAATGTTAAATCTAAATGATAAGGTTAAAATAGGGACCTAAACTTGTATAAATTCTATTGGATGAGAGGATTTAGACCCCTCCACACCTTAGCTTCGAAATAAATCAATTTGGAGCTATTTAAAACCGAACCTGACTTTATAATAAAATAATATTTTTAGTTATTCCAAAGGGGCCCCTCTCCTCCCTCTTCATCAAACCACTTTGAGCCTTCATGCTCGGCCAACCCCTGAAACTTTTTCCTCTCCACTTCCCTAGAGACATCCTAGAGGTTCTGGTCTTCTTCAAAGACCTATTTTAGTTCCCCAAAAGGAGGTCTCAAAGAAGCACTTCAAAGAAGAGGTAATGTCTGTTACCGATTCTTTCATCTTTATTTCTTCTTCCACTTCTTCTTATTTAGTTGTTTCATTATTAAGTAATAACATCAGTATCACTCATATACTGATATGTTATTATAAGTATGAAACAACCCTATTTGACCATCTATCCATCCTACGGAAAAAGAAATCACCGCGCGTGCGTACGTACAGAATACCGTCTCCACGCCGTGGTGTAATCTATTTTCCACCACCACCTTACTTGGATGGGTATAATGGTTAAATAATGACTATATATGACTATTATAAAGTGATACTGATTCTGAAATAGTATACATACACTCCAATACAATTCCACGACCATAGGAATGATATCATCACTCGTGCGTACGTACGGAATACCGTCTCCACGATGTCATGCAAATCATTCTACATGATCTTCATTTCATAATGATTATATAAATGAATTAAATTGAATGAATGAATATGATATATATTACTCTAATAGCATTTTGTAAATGAGGTATCTATAACCTAAATAGAAGAATAAGAATTTATTCGACAAAACACGCATAAGAACAAAAAGTTATAAACACACGAATAACAAGTAGCAATGAAATATTACTACTACGAAGCTAAGAATATGACCAAATATGATATCATAAAAATAAGTATGATTCTGGAATAAGTCAATAACATTATTTAAATCATTATACAGGAGGTTCAGACACATACAAAGCATATCAGACCTAAGGTAAGGGAAAATATCACAATCTCATTTCTATCCGCGATTTTTTATACTTTTGAAATTTACTAGGGTGTATTTTATCATCCACATCCATGTTTCCTAAATATGTAATATTATTTCCATCCCCCTACTATTGTTTAAATCCAATTTTACCCTTTGGTGAGTTTTTAGTAAAAGATATGAAAGGTATCTTTTGTCGTTTTTCATATGAGGTACTTTTTGACTTTTCCGACAAAAGTACGAGAAGAATGTTTTTTTAACTTATACAGAATGAATGGATTTGTAAATAATTATTTCCAAGAAGGTTACTTTACAAGTTTTCAAGTTTATCTATAATCAACTTCTTTTAGTTTAAAATTGTATGACATGTTAAGAAAGGAAAAATGTTTTTGAAGTAGAAAGGATATTTTCCTCAAGAATGGAGTTCAAGTGTTTTATCAAAATTATTTTCCATCTAAGATAATATAGGGTTCTGTTTCTATCCCTATTATTACATGGATTTGATTATGTTGTGATGGAAATATTTTTTTGATTTCCTTTACCTTATATGAATTGTTTTATGATGTCATGTTGTTTAAGAATCACATTTTTACTACATGGGTTATGCAATGATGTATGATTTATGATTTTGTGGAACACATAAGAATGGTATCATTATGAGATGGGTGGGACCTATATCTCCCTCCAATTAATTGGGTAAAGATTTTATATCTCATGAGATATACATGGCTGTAACGGTAGGTTATACCGGTTCAGTGAAACAAGACTGAAACGAGGGTGACTCGGTTCAGAAATGGACTTTGTCCACTAAGATAGTCTTGGCAATGAGTCTTGAATAATAAGATATGATTCTCTATGATTATGTGTGTATGACACAAAGTTTCATGTTTGAAGTTATGATTATTGGGATTTCATTTCACTACTATGATTTATCCCATGTTATGAAATTATGCTCTCTTTTGCAGGTTAAGATCTCTAAAATGTTATGTTCTTATGAATATGATGTGATTGATATTTATTTTGTTTACCTTACTGAGCATTTGAGCTCACCCTTTTGTATGGTTTGTTTCCCCAGGTCAGGAAGAAGGTTATAAAGTAGAATATGCCAAAAAGGGACTCTAGATATGATGAAATAAATGGGAGGCAATGTAGATGCTTTATGAACAAGTTGTTTATGTTTCCCAGTTTCTAAAGACACTATACCTATACAGTCCTTTCTTGGTTTTGTTATAGGTTGTAATAAGTGTGCTTCAATTCTGAAGTAAAAAAAATGTATGTAAAGTACGGGTCGTTATAGTTGGTATCAGAGGAAAGTTATAGTCAACCTTTGGAAACTAGGATGTGAAAGCCTTAGTAAGAACCCTAAGGATAAGTCTAAGCATAGAACACAATCTTAGTGTTTTAGAAATGGCCATGAATAACCTAGGATAAGACCTTAAGTGTGAAATTTTATTCTTGATTATGTGGTTTTCCTTTTATAATTTGTGTTTCTCACACTATTATTCTTGGTTTTAGTCAATGGATGGAACCCGAAGGAACCGTGTTAATGCGGAATGCGACGGGCAATGCAATGATTTTCCCCCTGAGCAACCAAATGTTATGGGAGATGGAATGCAAAATCTTGTAGCCATGCTCACACAACTTTCTCAAGTTATGAATCATGTAGGACTTCCAAACGAGCAAAGGAAAGAGAAACACTCTGTTGAATCCTACCTGAGACAGCGTCCACCTTCATTCAATGGGTCTACTGATCCATTAGTTGCTGAACAATGGATTAGTAGTACTGAAAAGATATTTTCAGTTCTTTAATGTTCTGAGCATGATAAATTCATCTTAGCTGTGTATCATTTGGAAGGAGATGCTTATCAATGGTGGAATCATATTAAGAATACGAGGCAAAGGGATGAAATTGAGTCCATGGAATGGGATGAGTTCAAGAACTTATTTTTCAATAAGTACTTCCCTCGTATCCTCTGAACAAAGATGGAGAAAGAGTTTCTTGAACTGAAGAAAAAGGATGATGAATCTGTTGGTAACTATGAAGAAAATTTTACAAGACTTTCAAGGTACGCTTCTGGTATTATTATCCAACCTGAGAGTAAGATCGATCGATTATTTAGTGTCTTAAAACCAAGTCTTCGAAGGGCCTTATCCATAAGGGACTTCAATAGATACGAGGAAATCGTTCGATGTGCTCTCAAAGTTGAGATGGAGATTGAAGTAACCCATCAGTCATATGGGTTTGATAAGAAGAGGAAAATGGAATTCAAAGGAAAATCTAAAGAGCACACTGAAAAGAAGATAAGCTTTACCTTATGCTCAAAGTGTGGAAATAAACATGGAGGGAGTTGTCTTAAAGGGACAAGTAAATGTTTCAAATGTGGAAAGGAAGGTCATCGGGCATTTTAATGCCGCGATGATGGGAAGAGGATGTCTAATGATGCAAAAAAAGGAAGGGATGCATAGAATGAACCTACTACACTTCAATGATTCAAGTGCAAGGAGATGGGACATTATGCCAATAAATGCCCTAATCCAAGGGTTGATGATGATGGTCGACATCAACAAACTCTTAAAGCTAAAGACAAAGGAAAGTCACATGCAATTTCTATCAGCGATGTGGAGTACGATAACGATGTGGTGAAAGGTACACTTACCATCAACTCTAAAGTAGAAAATGTTTTATTTGATTCTGGATCCACCCATTCCTTTATTTCTGAAGAATTTTCTAAGGGTATCACAGTATTACCTCAACAATTAGATGTTGAGTTAGCTGTGACAACACCTAATGGCACAACAGTCGCATCAAAAGTTTATAATTCTTCTCCGATTGAAGTTTGTGGGAAAGTGCTTCATGAAAATCTTGTGATCCTTCCTATAGTGGAATTTGATGCGATTCTTGGCATGGATTGGCTTTCTCTACATGGAGCTCATATCAATTGCCAAAGAAGGGAAGTCACATTTCATATTCCAGATCAATCTATGATCGTCTATCGATGCAAGGATGAACATAACCTTCCAGTGGAAATTCCTTCCATCTTATGGGTCTTGATTCCACTAAATGAAGGTTATTTATCTCAAATGGTTGGTGAGAAACTCACAATTAAGAATATTCCCATTGTACGGGAGTTTGATGATGTCTTTCCGGATGAATTACCGGGTCTTCCACCGAATCGTGAAGTTGAGTTTTCAATAGAACTCGTACCGGGTGCTTTGCCTATTTTAAAGACACCTTATAGAATGGACCCAATTGAGTTGCAGGAATTGAAGAAGCAACTCCAAGATAATCTTGATAAGGGGTTCATATGCCCTAGTGCGTCACCTTGGGGAGCACCTATTCTGTTTTTTAAGAAGAAATATGGATCAATGAGACTCTGTATTGATTATCGAGAACTTAACAAGATTACTATCAAGAAAAAATATCATCTCCCTCGCATTGATGACCTATTTGACCAACTATGCAGAGCTTAATACTTTTCCAAGATTGATCTTCATTCAGGGTATCATCAATTAATGTTCAAAAGGGAGGATATACCAAAGACGACATTCCGTACAAGGTATGGACACTATGAATTTATAGTGATGCCATTTGTTCTTACTAATGCCCCTACTATCTTCATGGATCTAATGAATAGAGTCTTTAGAGACTATCTTGATCAGTTTGTGGTAGTCTTTATAGATGATATCCTTGTCTATTCAAAGATCAAGGAAGAACATGAAGATCACTTGAGAATTATATTGGAGACCCTGAGAAAGGAGAATCTTTATGCCAAATCTACCAAGTGTGAATTTTGGCTTCAAAAAGTTGCATTTTTGGGTCACATAATCTTAAAAGAGGGGATATCTGTGGATCCAGCAAAAATAGAGGTTATCAAAAGATGGTCGAGACCAACAATAGTGACTAAGATCCGATGTTTTCTTGGTTTGGTCGGATATTATCGACATTTTGTGAAAGATTTTTCACGATTATCTAATCCACTCACCAAGTTGACTTGGAAAGGAGTTAAGTTTTTTTGGACAGAGGAATGTGAAGAGAATTTCAAGGAGTTGAAAATAAGGTTATCCAGTGCACTTGTGCTCACACTGCCTTGTTGTGAAGAAAGGTTTGTGATCTATAGTGATGCATACAAGAAGGGATTGGGGTGTGTTCTTATACAAAATGATATGGTGATAGCTTATGCCTCACGATAGTTGAAAATACATGAGAAAAATTACCCAACTCATGATTTGGAGTTAGCTGCAGAAATCTTTGCATTAAATATTTGGAGGCATTACCTTTATGGAGAAAGGTGTGACATTTATACTGATCATAAAAGTTTAAAGTATATTTTCACACAAAAGGAGCTGAATATGCGCCAAAGAAGATGGTTGGAGCTGAATAAGGATTACAACTGCTCAATCCATTACCACCCTAGGAAAGAAAACAAGGTGGCAGATTCATTAAGTCGACAAGACCATGCTAGTTTATCCATGATGAGGATCACAAAAAATCAAATATTTATGGATTTACAAAGGATGGATCTTGGAATTATAATGAATGGGGAGAAATCTTATCTTTCTCAAATGAATGTTCAACCATCTATACGTGTGAAGATTAAAGAGGCACAGAAAGAAGACGTCGAGTTACAAAAGAAGGTGAGAAATGTTCCTGAATTCAATCTTGATTGTGATGGGATAATAAAGTTCAGGAATCGGGTTTGTGTTCCTCCCATCCCAGAATTAAAGAAGGATCTGCTGGATGAGGCTCATAGTTTTTCATTCTCTATTCATCCTGGAAGCACGAAGATGTATAGGGACCTGAAGAAGTACATCTGGTGGGATGACATCAAACGAGATGTTGCTAAATATGTCTCTCGATGCTTGGTTTGTCAACAAGTTAAAGCTAAGAGATAGAAGTCTAAGGGGATGTTACAACCATTACCCATACCCGAATGGAAATGGTAAAACATCACTATGGACTTTGTCACAGGACTTAATAAAACATCCAAAGGCAATAATGCTATCTGGGTCATAGTTGATCGTCTTATAAAGTCTGCACACTTCATTGCTATTAGAGAGGATTTCTCTCTGGATCAGCTTTCCAGGATATATGTAAAGGAAGTGGTAAGATTGTATGGAGTACCACTTTCTATTATATCTGACCGGGATCCGAGATTTACCTCGAAGTTCTGGTGAAGTCTTCAGCATACTCTGGATACAGAGTTGAGTTTTATCACTGCTTATCATCCTCATACAGACGGTCAGTATGAGACAAGAATTCAAACTCTCGAAGATATGTTGAGAGCTTGCTCTATGGATTTCAAATGTGGTTGGGATCAACACCTACCTTTGGTGGAATTTTCTTATAATAATAGATTTCACTCTAGTATTCAGATGGCTCCTTATGAAGCTCTCTATGGAAAGAAATGCAGGACTCCAACTTGCTGGGATGAAGTTGGGGAAAGAAAGCTATTAGGACCCAATCTCGTTGATGAAATGGCAGAAAAGGTCAGATCTATTCAACAACACATAAGAGCAGCTCAGAGTCGACAGAAAATCTATGCTGACAACTGAAGAAAAGACCTAGAGTTTTAAGTGGGTGATAAAGTGTTCTTACAAATATCTCCCTGGAAGAGGGTCATGAGATTTAGAAAGAAGGGGAAGTTGAGCCCTAGATATATCGGTACTTTGAAAATACTGGATCATGTTGGGAAGGTAGCTTACCGATTGGTGCTTCCACCAAATCTCTCTCAAGTACACGATGTGTTCCATGTATCTCTCCTGAGAAAGTACATACCTGATCCTTCACATGTACTCAGCTCAGAAGTTGTACCGCTGGAGCAAGATCTTTCTTATGAAGAACAACCGATAGAGATTCTGGATCGTAGCGAAAAAGTCCTATGAAACAAGACCACTCGATTGGTGAAAGTTTTATAGAGGAACCACCAATTAGAAGAAGCTACATGGGATCTTGAGGATATGATGTGGGAGAGGTATCCTCATCTGTTTGTTACAAAGTGACGAATTTTGAGGGAAAAATTCATTTTAAGGGGGGTAGAATGTAAAACTCGAGACTTTAATGTTATATAAATCATCAAAGGAATCTTTTTCTACACACAACACTCACTTGTCTTGCTTTACACGAAATCGCGAGCTTCCTCGATAGCTTGCGTCGTACGCAATACCGAGTTTCACTAAACAACGATATACTATTAAAATATTATTAAAACTAGCCATTATGAAAAGTAATAACCACTTTTTGAAATTTTATAAATTTTATTTTTCAAAATGGACTTCATTTTTGGATTCGTAATATCGAAATTAGCCTAGGGTGAAATTTTGGGATTTTTCTGAAAACTTTCAATTTTTGATGAATAGTGAAACCACTAAGTGGTAGTTAAAAAACTGAGTTTTTCATAAAACTTAATTTTACCGCTTCTGTGAGTGAAATTTCAAAAATCATAGAAACACGGTTGATGTCAGTAAGTAAAATGTGGTTCAATGAGATGAAAATAATTTTTTGGTGAATAATAACTTTTTACTTTTTTTTACCACGGTTAAAAGTAAATAGGGTAATTAAGGGTAAAAATGATATTATTATTACCCTAACACATGTCCTAATTCTATTGGACAAGTGTAATTCGACAAAAAACAAACTTAGGAATAAAATATGACCATTTAGGCCCACTTGGATTAGATTAGGACATTTACTATTAATTTATTTAAAGAAGGGTTAAAATAGTTAAAATCAAAGTTTAATAACTAAATCATTTTTAATATGGGGTTATACATAAGATAAATTTGACTATAAATATTCATTAGAAAGATAAAAATATTTCCTACATAATGGTATTTTATTTGTAATTTTTATACATTAAATAATATAATTTATTTATGACACAACGATGATGCGGTAATTATCTTATTAATGAAATATTGACATAATTGATATTATAAATACCCAAATAAATATAATTTGAGACTTTTTATGAATTACAATAATTTTATAGATTAATAGGACATGTTAGTATTGATTTAATTAACTCTTTTCGAACTTATCATTCTGTTATGATTTTCACAAAAATTAATTACTAAATAGTTTCAAAATTGACATAAAATAGTTTTAAAAAAAATATTTTATTAGTAATTGTTATTTTATTCCAAAAAATATAATACTCTGCCAAATGACTTAGATAATTTTATATATATATATAATAAACAACTTGGGGTTCTTTTGGCTGCTTATAGTAAGTTTATTAAACTTATAGTATAAGAACACAAGAAGACACGGTAAATGTAAAATTATTTAACTTAATGTCAAATCTAAATGATAAGGTTAAAATAGGAACCTAAACTTGTCTAAATTCTTTTGTATGAGAGGATTTCGACCCATACCCACCTTATCTTCGAAATAAATTAATTTGGAGCTATTTAAAACCGAACTTGACTTTATAATAAAATAATATTTTTAGTTATTCCAAAGGTGCCCCTCTCCTCCCTTATAAAAGGGAACCTCCTCCCTGTCTTCATCACACCACTTTGAGCCTTCAAGCTCAGCCAAACCCTAACACTTTATCTTATACACTTCCCTAGAGACATCATAGAGGTTCTGGTCTTCTTCAAAGACCTATTTTATTGCCCTAAAAGAAGGTATCAAAGAAGCACTTCAAAGAAGAGGTAATGTCCGTTACTGATTCTTTCATCTTTATTTCTTCTTACACTTCTTCTTCTTTAGTTGTTTCATTATGAAGTAATAACATCAGTATAACTCATATAATAATATGTTATTATAAGTATGAAACAACCCTATTTCACCATCTATACATCCTACGGAAAAAGAAATCACCGCGCGTGTGTACGTACGAAATACCATCTCCACGCCGTGGTGTAATCCATTTTCCACCACCACCTTACTTGGATGGGTATAATGGTGTAAATAATGACTATATATGATTATTATAAAGTTATAATGATTCTTAAATAGTATACATTCACTCCAATACAATTCCACGATCATAGGAACGATATCATCACTCGTGCGTACGTACGGAATACCGTCTCCACGATGTGATGCGAATCGTTCTACATGATCTTCATTTCATAATGATTATATAAATGAAATGAATTGAATGAATGAATATGATATATATTACAATAATACCATTGTGTAAATGAGGTATCTATAACCTAAAGAGAAGAATAAGAATTTATTCGACAAAACACGCATAAGAACAAAAAGTTATAAACACACGAATAACAAGTAGCAATGAAATATTAATACTAAGAAGCTAAGAATATGACCAAATATGATATCATAAAAATGAGTATGATTATGGAATAAGTAAATAACATTATTTAAATAATTATACAGGAGGTTCGGACAGGTACAAAGCATATCGAACCTAAGGTAAGGGGAAATATCACAATCTCATTTCTATCCGAGATTGTTTATACTTTGAAATTTACCGGGGTGTATTTTATCATCCACATCCATGTTTCCTAAATATTTAATATTATTTCCATCCACCTACAATTGTTTAAATCCAATTTTACCCTTTGGTGAGTTTTTAGTAAAATATATGAATGGAATCTTTTGTCATTTTTCATACGAGGTACTTTTTGACTTTTCCGACAAAAGTACGAGAAGAATTTTTTTAAACTTATATGGCATGAATGGATTTTTAAAACATTATTTACAAGAAGCTTCCTTTAAAAGTTTTCAAGTTTATTTTTAATCAAATTCTTTTAGTTTAAAATTGTATGACATGTTAAGAAAGGAAAAATGTTTTTGAAGTAGAAAGGATATTTTCCTCAAGAATGGAGTTCAAGTGTTTTATCAAAATTATTTTCCATCTAAGATAATATAGGGTTCTGTTTCTATCCCTATTATTACATGGATTTGATTATGATGTGATGGAAATATTTTTATGAATTCCTTTATCTTATATGAATTGTTTTATGATGTCATGTTGTTTAAGAATCCCATTTTTACTACATGGGTTATGCAATGATGTATGATTTATGATTTTGTGGCACACATAAGAATGGTATCATTATAAGATGGGTGGGACCTATATCTCCCTCCAATGCATTGGGTAAAGATTTTATATCTCATGAGATAGACATGGCTGGAACGGTAGGTTATACCGGTTTAGTGAAACAGGACTGAAACGAGGGTGACTCGGTTCATAAATGGACTTTGTCCACTAAGATAGTCTTGGCAATGAGTCTTGACTAATAAGATATGATTATCTATGATTATGTGTGTATGACACAAAGTTTAATGTTTTACGTTATGAATATTGGGATTTCATTTCACTACTATGATATATCCCATGTTATGAAATTATGATCTCTTTTGCAGGTTAAGATCTCTAAAATGTTATGTTCTTATGAATATGATGTGATTGATATTTATTTTGTTTACCCTTACTAAGAATTTGAGCTCACCCTTTTGTATGTTTTGTTTCCCCAGGTCAGGAAGAAGGTTATTAAGTAGAATATGCCAAAAAGGGACTCTAGATATGATGAAATAAATGGGAGGAAAAATAGATGCTTTATGAACCAGTTGTTTATGTTTCCCAGTTTCTAAAGACACTATACCTATACAGTCCTTTATTGGTTTTGTTATATGTTGTAATAAGTGTGCTTCAATTCTGAAGTAAAAACAATGTATGTAAATTATGGGTCGTTATAACCTTAATGATTTTTGGACCATTAGAAACCGAATATAATTATATTATAAAATAATAGTTTCACACTTTCCTAAAGAGCCCCTCCTCTCCCTTATAAAAGGAGACCACTTCTAACCAATTCTTCACACATCTCAAGCCATTTGGCTCATCCAACCTCTGCCCAATTAATCTCCCATCATCCCTCTCATCATCCTAGAAGCCTTAACTTAAGTATAAGGCACTTCAAGAAGTCCTTTGGTTCAAACCAAAGGGAGTTACCCAAATTAAAGCTAACGATTTCTCTTAAATTGTTTTCTTTTATTTTACTTCTCCAACCCCTAAACTCTTTTTTATTCCTTTATTTTGGTACAACACCAGTATCCTAAATATACTAGGATGTTGTTATGAGAAGGATTCGATCTACACTTACACACACATCCATCTAATGGATTAAGAACATAATGTTTCTGTGGATGGGAAACTAAGGCCTCACGAAACGATAATTGTTCAATTACATATTACCTTTCTCATGGTGTCCCTTATGATGGAACTGTATTTATATATGATATATATTATTTTTATGTTTTCTTTATGCTTCTATATTTTCCATTTATAGCACACCTTTATGGTTTCCATAATGGGTAAATATGATAATCTAATTTGAGGAAGTGCGGACTACCGCCCCCTCAAAGTGAGGTGATTCGTTAATGACTTATATGGGATGTATAAAGGATGTTGTTGATGATATTATATATGATATTATACTTGAATTATAATATCCCTATGTATCATTATGTTTTATTTTCAGAAATAGGAATGAAATTAGCGTTCATGTGTACGTACGACTTACCGTCTCCATGAACGGTGCATTTAGTTTCTTACCTCCAAATATTAAGTACTATTATAAATACATGTATATGCTGGATATATATGATATATATGATATCCAAATCATGAATGTCATTTTTTATATAATAAACCATTGACCACATGAACAACATGTAATTATAAGAAGTCTATTTTTGACTCAAGTGCCAAATATCGACAAAATGAACGTTATTGACTTAAATGGTTACATAATGTTTATAAAAATGTAATAAGTGAAATAAAAGGATTAATAAACTTGAAAAATGTTCTTAAGAAATTATAAATTAACTTTAGTTTATTATTCAGGAGATTAAAGAACGATCGAGTCATGTCGGACGCGAGGTAAGGGACTTCATCTCAATATCCTTTCATTGAGGCATATTTTGTTTTAATACATGACTTTATTTTATACGCTGTATAAAAACCCTTGACTTTTAAAAGTGAATATTTTTCTAATAATAGTTTTACTAAATGAAAATAAAGGGATGTTTCTTTTAATGTATGCAATGACAACGACCTTTTCCGCTGCCGCGAGTATTATTTGATCTTTGGCTTCGTCAACAAGCCATACTGTTTTTTATAAGAAAATAAATACCATATACTCTTTTATGTATTTTTGGTATTGAAAATGGTTTTGAAAATGGATTTTTTTATATCAATATATTTAAGTGATATATTGTGATTGAAAAGTGGAAATGTTTTCTTTCCTTAATATTTCTTTTATGTGTTATGATTTTATAATGGTACTTGGAAATTTGACAGGTGGTTACATGATAAACCAAATGATGGGTAGTGCCTTGAATATCAGGATGGGTGGTTACATTATAACCTCCAATGCATTGGGTATGGAAGTCGATGTATAGATATTCCATTTAATGATATGTGTAGAAGTCTACTATATGGTTATTCCATTTAAGTATGATTATGTCCCAAGTTACCTTTATATGTTATGTGTTTCTTATATAGATTTTATGGTAATATTTTTGTTACAAAAGGGTAAGTAATGATCTTTTATTCAGTGAAGAGTATTTAATACTTCATAAAGGTGAATAGTATTACTTATGTTAAAGTATTCATGGTTTACTTATTGTTTTGAAAATATAACTATTTTATTTTTTTGTGTATCCCTTACTGATTTTTTATGCTCATCCCATGTTTTGAAATATTTTTCACAGGACATAAAGTGAAATAGGGTCATGGATGGGATCAAGGAAAAGTCATGCCATCTAAAACATGGAACTAGACATGAATCCTTTTATTAATTCAATATTATGTAAGGTTTAAGGCCGGGTCCTTGAAGTTGGTATCAGAGGTCGGTTTAGATAACTTTAGGTGTTAGGGTATTGTTAATGTATTATCCATAAAGTAATTTATGTTAATATTGAAATCATATAGCATTTACAAATTACCATGTTTCTTCACCTAAGATATTTCTATGTTAAGAATGGTTTTTCATAGAGGAAACAGAGAAACTTTTTTGGGAAGTCATATAGAGGGAAATGACCTTCCAAATCAGCAACCCGAGATGGTCAGAATCAGAACTGAATAGTTTGTTGTAATGATGACTTAGTTGAACCAAGTGATAAATGGTGGTTGTGTTTATTGATGATATTTTAGTTTATTCAAGAAGTAAATAGGAGGATGAAATTCATTGAAGGGTCATCCTGCAAACCTTAAAAGAAAAGAAAATTTATGGGAAATTCAGCAAGTGTGAGTTTTGGTTACAAAAAATTTCATTCCTTGGTCACATTGTTTCAAAAAATGGAATAACTGTTGATCCTGCTAAAACAAAAGTTGTTGAAGAATGGCCAAGACCCAAAAATATAACCCAGATTCGTAGTTTTATTGGTTTGGTAGGTTATTAACAGAGGATTGTTGAAACTTTTTCATGGTTATCTAGTCCAATGACTATGTTAACTCGAAAAGGTGTTATGTTTATCTGGAAAAAAGAATGTGATGATTGTTTTCAGGAATGGAAAAGAAGATTGGTGAGTGATCTTATTTTGGCATTGCCTTCAAGAAATGGTAATTTTGTTATCTATAGTGATGCTTCGTTGAAAGGACTGGGTTATGTCTAATGAAAAATGATCAGGTAATTGCTTATGCTTCATGTTAGTTCCAACCTCATGAGTTAAATTGCCCTACACATGATTTGGAATTTACTGCTGTTGTTTTTTGCTTTAAAAATTTGGAGGCATCAGTTGTATGGAGTGATGTGTGAAATATATACTGATCACAAAATATTGAAGTATATATTCAATCAGAAAGAATTGAACATGAGACAGAGGATATGTTTGGAATTAATCAGGGATTATGATTTCACGATCCATTACCATCTAGGAAAATAAAATAAAGTGGATGATGCTTTGAGTTGAAAAAGTAATGTCTCATTATCCATGCTACGTTTGGAACGACATCCTTTGGTTTTTGATTTGATGAATTTTGGCATAGAAGTTGTTGTTTCAAGAAATTATTCTGTTTTGTTTCAGGTGTCGGTGATATCATCTCTATCAGACATAATAAAGCAAGTGAAGAAAGAAGACAGTGAGTTACAGAAAAAGGTAGAGTTGGTTCAAAAGGGTAAGTTGCCTGATTGTAACGTTGATAATGATTATGTTTTTAGATTCAGAAAGAGATTATATGTGCCTTGTTATTCACAGTTGAAGAATGAGTTGTTATGTGAAGCTCATAGTTCTCCATTTTCAGTTCATCCTGGCAGTACTAATATGTACAGAGATATTCGGGAGTATTACTGGTGGGATGGAATGAAAAGAGATATTGCTGATTTTACTGTGAAATTTTTGACTTGTCAATAGGTTAAAGCAGAGCGGTAGTTACCGAAAGGATTGCTTCATCCTTTACCGGTGCCAGAGTGGAAATGGGAAAATATATCCATGGACTTTGTTGTGGGATTACCAAAGACATCTCGAGGTAATAATGCAATCTGGGTTATAGTTGACCAATTGACTAAATCTTCTCATTTCCTTCCTATTAGGGATACTTTTTCTCTAGATCAACTTGCTTGGTTGTATGTTAAAGAGATAGTCAGGTTGCATGGATTTCCCCTCTCCATTGTATCTGATCGTGATCCTAGGTTCACTTATAACTTTTGGAAAGGCCTTCAGAAGTCATTAAGTAATGAATTAAATTTTAGTACAACTTTTCATCCTTAATCAAATGGGTAGTCAGAACAAACAATTCAGACCTTGGAGGATATGTTACGTGCTTGATCGATGGATTACCAGGGAAGTTGGGACCAACATCTTTCTTTGGTTGAATTTTTATATAGTAATAGTTTTCATTCTGGTATACAGATGGCTCCATTTGAGTCATTATATGGAAATTGTTGTTGAACTCAAGATTTTTGGGATGAAATAGTTGAAAGAAGCTGATGGGACCAGAATTGGTAGAAGAGATGGCAGAAAAAGTTCAGTTGATTAAAAAGAACATGAGAACAGCTTAGAGAAGACAGAAAAGTTATGCAGATAACTGGAGGAAGGATCTTTCTTTTGAGGTAGGTGATCATGTCTTTCTCAAAGTTTCTCCATGGAAAATTGTGATGCGTTTTGGTAAGAAGGGAAAGTTGAGTCTGAGGTTCATTGGACCTTATGAAATTCTGAAAAAATTTGGATCAGTCTCATATAGAGTGACTTTATCCCCAAGTTTATCCTAGGTACACAATGTTTTTCATGTTTCGATGTTGAGAAAGTATATGCCAGATCCATCTCATGTTTTGAACCTAGAGGTAGTTCAGTTGGAACATAATCTCTCTTATGAAGAAAAATCAGTTCAAATTCTTGACCGTAGAGAGCAGGTGTTGTGGAATAAGGTAATTCACCAGGTAAAGGTTTTGTGAAAAAACCACATGGTTGAGGAGGAAACATGGGAATATGAAAATGCTATGAGGGACAAATACCCACACTTATTTTTTTAAGTGAATAAAAATTGTGAGGATGAAATTCCCAAAAGGGGGAAGGATGCAACACCCCAGGGAAATGATGAATAAGACATATTTCATATTTATTAATATTGGTGAATTAAATATTAAATTTACTTTAAAGGGGTTGCTATGTTCGATAGCGTACCCGATATGCAACAAAGGGTTTCTTTGGAATCTTACGTCTCGCACTAATAATATAATATAATTATTTTAAATGGTAGTTAACTCCTTGACGTTGTATTGGCGGGCATGAAAAAAACTAACTACAATATGATTATACATGTTTGTTAAATGTATTTACATTTATCAAGTAAAAGTTAGTGGCTTAAAATGTGAATGAATCTAATGTTAAACATAATTTACATTAAAAGGCCGATTTACCGCCTTTTAATGGAAAACCCTTGTTAAATCTAGTTTTGGTCACTTTAATACATTCTATATGACCAAATAAAATCATTCTTTAGAATGGGCACATCAAAATTTACTTTGTGCAATTTTTTGGAATTTTTCCGACAAGGTTTATTTTTTAATGAATAGTGAAAAATATTGTATTTTAATTCAAAAGTGCCTTTTAATCTAATTTATTTATATGTTTAGATTATCTTTTTAATTATTTCTAAAGTTAAATAGAAATATATTTTTACCATTTAATCCAATGTTGGTCATTGTAATTAATTTCACTTTGAAATTGGACATAAACAAGTATCAATCTTTTGATAATTTTGGTTTCTTAAAAACACGCTATTTGTTTTAATAACTGGAATTAATTTTAAAAATTAATTAATTCCACTTCAATTTTTTGAATTTTGAAAAATGGACATCATTTTTGAATTTGGAATATAAAAAATAGCTTAGGCTGAATTTTTGGTATTTTTCTAAAAAACATTATTTTTTGATGAATAGTGAAACCACTTAGTGGTGGTTAAAAAAATTGACTTTTTCATTTAAATGAAATTTTACCACTTTTGTGAATTGAATTTCAAAAATCTGATATACAAGGTTGTTATCAAGAAGTAAAATGTAGTTCATTAAGATGAAAATAATTTTTGGTGAACAGTAATTTTTGACTTGTATTTCCTGCGGTTAAAGGTAAATAAGGTAATTCAAGATTAAAAGAATATTATAATAATTCATAATTACTTTAACACTTATCCAAACCTTATTGGTTGAGTCATTAACGACCATGGGCATCTTTGGGTCGATTTTGGGACCCATTTGAGCCACTTGGGAGTGATAATGACAATTTAGACTAATTAATTTAATGTAAAGGAAAAATAGACATAAACAAAAATCTTTTAGTAATTAATTTTTATATGGTGTTATATAAAGATTATTTTTGACTATAAATATTAAATGGAAAGCTAAAACTATTTCTTACATCCTGGTATTTTTTATAATTTTTAGAGAACAAATAAATTAAATTATTTATGACATAATAATAATGTAGTGTTTACATCATTAATAAATGATTTAAATAAATAAGATTATAATGCTTAAATTATTATCCAAAACATGTCCAATTTTTATTGAATGATTTTATTTTGAATATGAGTCATCTTATCTTCGACCGTAATTATTTTTGGACCATTAGAAACCAAATATCATTGTATTGTAAAATAATAGTTTCACACTTTCCTAAAGAGCCCCCTATCCCTTATAAAAGGAGACCACTTATAACCAATTATTCAAACCTCTCAATCCATTTGGCTCATCCAAAATCTGCCCAATTAATATCCCATCATCCATCCCATCCTTCTTGAAGCCTTACCTTAGGCATAAGGCACTTCAAGAAGTCATTTGGTTCAAACCAAAAGGAGTTACCCAAATCTAGGGTAACAGTTTCTCTTAAATTTTTTTCTTTTATTTTACTTCTCCAACCCCTAAAATCTTTTCTATTCCTTTATTTTGTAACAACAATAGTATCCTCAATATACTAGGATGTTTTTATGAGAAGGATTCGATCTACACTTACAAACACCTCCATCTAATGGATGAAGAACATAATGTTTCTGTGGATGACAAACTAAGGCCTCACGAAATGATGATTGTTCAATTACATCTTACCACCTCTCATGGTGGAAATAATTATGGAACTATATTTATATATGATATATATTATGTTTATTTTTTCTTTATTCATTTGTATTTTCCATTTATATTACGCTTTTACGGTTTCCATAGTGGGTAAATACGATAATCTCATTTGAGGAAGTGCGGACTACCTCCCCCTCGAAGTGATGTGATTCGTTAATGACTTATGTGGGATGTATAAAGGATGTTGTTAATGATATTATATATGATATTATACTGGAATTATAATATACCTATGTATCATTAAGTTTTATTTTTAGAAATAGAAATGAATGTGGCGTTCATGCGTACGTACAGATTACCGTCTCTATGAACGATGCATTTCATTTCTTACCTCCAAATGTTAAGTACTATTATAAATACATTTATATTCTGGATATATATGATATATATGATATCCAAATAATGAATTTCATTTTTTATATAATAAACCATTGACCACATGAACAACATGTAATTATAAGAAGTCTATTTTTGACTCAAGTGCCAAATATCGACAAAATGAACGTTATTAACTTAAATGGCCACATAATGTTTATAACATGGTAATAAGAGATATAAAAGGAATAATAAACTTGAAAAAGGTTCTTAATCAAGTAGAAATTAAATTTAGTTTACTATTCAGGAGATTAAAGAATGATCGAGTCAAGTCAGACGCGAGGTAAGGGACTTCGTCTCAATATCCTTTCATTGAGGCATATTTTGTTTTAATACATGACTTTATTTTATACTCTGTATAAAAACCCTTGACTTTTCAAAGGGAATATTTTTCTAAGAAGCATTTTACTAAATGAAAAAAAGGAATGTTTCTTTTAATTTATGCGGTGACAACGACATTTTCCACCATCGTGAGTATTATTTGATCTTTGGCTTCCTGAACAAGCCATACTGTTTTTTAAAAGAAAATAAATACCATATACTCTTTTATGTATTTTTGGTATTGAAAATCGTTTTGAAAATGGATTTGATATGTCAATATATTTAAGTGATATATTGTGATTAAAATGTGGAACTGTTTTCTTTCATTAATATTTGTTGTATGTGTTATGATTTTATAATGGTACTTGGAAATTTGACGGGTGGTTATGTGATAAACCAAATAAAGGGTGGTTCCTTGAATACTAGGATGAGTGGTTACATTATAAACTCCAATTAATTGGGTATGGAAGTCGGCCGTATGGCTATTAAATTTAGCGATATGTGTGGAAGTCGACCATATGGTTATTCTATTTAAGTATGATTATGTCCCAAGTTACCTTTATAAGTTATGTGTTCTTTATATGGGTTTTATGGTAATATTTTGGTTACAAAAGGGTAATTAATGATCTTTTATTCAGTGAAGAGTATTTACTACTTCATAAAGGTGAAAAATATTACTTATGTTAATGTATTCATGGTTTACTTATTGTTTTGAAAAACTGACTGTTTTATTTCTTTGTGTATCCCTTACTGAGATTTTTGTGCTCATCCCAAGTTTTGAAATGTTTTTCACAAGACATAAAGTGGAATAGGGTCAAGGATGGGATCAAGGAAAATTCATTCCGTCTAAAACATGGAACTAGACATGACTCTTTTTTTCAAGAGTTCATGTTTTTGTAAAAAAAATTGAAACTGAGTAGAAGTGTCTACTTTGTAATATTTTGAAATGTAATAGTTATGGACTAACTCTCTAAAACTCTAAACCTGAAAAGATCCTCAACGTGAATTATTCATTTAATTCAATATTATATAAGGTTTAAGGCCGGGTCCTTGAAACACCCATGAAAATAAAACATGTTTTAAAACAATTTCATTAATTCAATATATCATATCCCATAAAAGATAACAGAATTTATAACAACCCTGCTATTTAATACACAATTAAACAAAATTTATTACATAAAAACATCACTTATTACAACATAAAATATAAACAGCTATAGTGTCTTTGGGGCTTAGGATCATTACATAGCAACTTAAAACATGAAACACGCATCTTTATTGAAAATGTTTTTTATATGACCACAGACATTCCTTCGTACTTAGCATTTCATGTGATAACTTGAGGATATGTATAAGAACAGGGTAAGCTATAAAGTACTATAATGAAGTAAACAAGTAATAAAACGAATAATACATTACATGTTAGGAAATAGGGATATCAATGGATCATAATAGAAACATGAACATAAATTCATGATATAGCATGATTATAATAAGATATAAATGTGGAATCAACATTTAACAAGATATTTACATGAGAAAAGGATCATTGTATATGGAGTATGGGTAAACCCTCATTGAAATTGAATTAGCATGAGTAAACCCTCTTTTCACAAGATGTATCATGATACTAATCTTTACCCAATGCATTGGAACGCTATCAGGGCGCACCCTTCTTAATCATTTCATTTCATGCATTAGTATGTCACATGGATCATATAACAAAGATTTATTAAACATCATCATTTATTCAAAGATAAAATATTTTTTAATTAATACATGAAAATATATAATCAATAAGTAAATATTAATAAAGGTGAATACCCTTGATAAATAAATGGACATGGTATTACTACACAATGACTTTAGTTTGGAAAATTGCTATGTAATTTCAGTAGCATAACAGCATGACATAAGAATTAATAAAAATGGTTGATGAGAGAGAAAGGGGGTCTAATTATATGTAAATGAAATGGAAAATAAGTGTTTCATATAGATACATGTACCAACATTTGTAATGGAATTTAGATACATAATACAAAAGAATTTCTTAAATGTAAATGATGAGAGAGAAATTCCCTTATGGAATTTCTGCATGGTAACAGGTGTAAATGGGAGGAATTAATGAGATATAAAGGGGACTATCTTCATTACAAATTAATGATGGAATTATATTAGAGTTGAGAAATGATACCAAAAATTTATAATTTAAAATACAATGGTATAGAAACATAATGAAACGTGGAAAACATGCGAGAGGATGAAATGCCTTATTTAGAAGTGTGATCGCAAAGGATTGGGATAGGCTTGGGAGAAGATTTTTGGGATATTGGGGTGACTTGGTAGGATTATAGAGAGTGGAGGTCAGAGTTTGGTCGAGCTCCAAAGGCATTGAGTTAAAAGGAAGTGGGATATTTGGTGGGTTTATTTCGGAAACGAGAAGAAATTATTTATTATTTAGGTTTTGTATAGCCAACATTATACTAATTAAAACCCCAAACTTGCCCATGGTTTTTGCCCATGGGTTTTCCCAAATTTTATAAGAAAACATTATTTTATATGTCCAATGTCTGAACATCTTAAAATATTAGGCTTGATTATGTGGAGGTTAGTCGCACTCTCAAGGAAATCAATTTAAAAAGACAAAATGTTTTATAAGTCTTGGAGGGTCCGCTATATCTTTGTAAAATAAATAAAACAAACCTAAAATCACATTATTTTAATATATGAACATACAGTGGCCAAACAAATCATTTATTTTATATTATTAAATCACTATTTGGTCAATATGATGTTAGAAAAAAAATTTTATAATTAAACGATATTTAATTTTTTTACCCAAAAATTCAGCTGTCTAATAAAATTATGGGAAATTAACCGTTGGATAATTTAGATGTCATGATTCTAAAAATAATATTCATTTTCTATAAATAATTTTTCAAATATGTTAATTTTTTTACTTTTAAAATAAAAACCAACATTTATCGAAAATTCATGGGTATTGATAAAAACGGCTTTCAAACCATAATAAATATCCCAATTGTATTCGTAAAATTATATGATAATCATATATAATAAAAAGTATCATAGTAATAATATTTTATTAAAATATTATTTAATTCAAAAATCCATTAATTCATCAAAATAGACTTCTTAAATGAATATTAACTAAAAAAAATACTATTTGTGATTTAAAAACTATTTACAAAGTAATAATAAAAAACAAATGTATATTTTTTACTATATGAAAATATAATGAACATAATCATAGTTATATGGTCTTTTTAAATATCCCCTTATAAAACCTGTACAAGACCAAAGGGTAAGGTGTGAGATGGTGACAAACTCTTGGGTGGCTCTGATAACATTGCTTGGGTGGTAATATCTATCAACTTCCACTTCTCATGTAGGAAATTTCGTTCAAACTTAACATGTTGATGCTCATATTGCACTTGTCCAAGAGAGAACCCCAATGACACCACCTCCTTTCCAATCTTTGAAAAATGGGCTTCGTACAGAGAAATTCTATAGGATGAGGTCATCACTTCATTTATCTAAGTAAATTGGATTTTTCAAAGCCATATATTTATACTAATCATGTGATCACTATTCAGTGGATATATTAGAAATGGTAATAATTCATAATTGTATTTTTAAATATAAAATAATAAAACCAAAGAATTGAATATGATATATAATTAAATTATATCAAGGGGAATTTTCATTAATGAACGTTTGGGTTGTTACAATATTCCCCCTTAAGAAATTTCTCCCTCAAAATTTCATTTTTAACACACGAAAAAAGATTTGGGTAACTCTACATCATCAATTGCTCCAATTCTCATGTGGCTTAATCAAAATTGTGTTTTCTCCGTAACACCTTGATGAGGTGCATTGTCTTATTTTTTAGAAATTTTTCCCTACGATCTATAATCATCATTAGCATCTTTTTATAGGAGAGGTCTTTATCTAATGGTACCACCTCTAGATTGAGTATATGTGATGGGTCAGGTATGTAATTCCTCAATATTGATACATGGAATGCATCATGTACTCGAGATAGGTTCATTGGGAGTTCCAGTCGATATTCCACTACTCCAATGTGATCAAGGATCTAAAAAGGGTCGATGTACATTGGAATAATCTTTCTGTTCTTCCCAAATCTCATAACTCTCTTCCAGAGTGATATGTAGAGGAATACCATATCTCAAAAATCAAACTCTAGGTCTCATCAATGAATATCATCATAGCTCTTTTTTTACTCTGAGCAGCTTTAATGTGTTGTTGGATTGTGTTAACCTTCTCCACCATTTCATTGACTATTTCTGGACCTAGGAGTTTTCTCTCCCCAAATTCATCCCAACATGCCAGCATTCTTCACCTCTTCCCATATAGGGATTCATAAGGATCCGTTTGGATGCTTGAGTAAAAACTATTATTGTAAGAGAACTCAACCAAAGGAATATGTTGATCCCATCCACCTTTGAAGTCCATTGAGAATGCTCTCAACATGTCCTCATATGTTTGGATAGTCTGCTCAGATTGGCCATTAGGTTGAGGATGATAAGTTGTATAGAATTTCAGCTTAGTATCCATATCATGTTGAATAATCCTCTAAAAATTAGAGGTGAATCTTGGATCTCAACCAGATACAATAGATAGTGGTACTCTTTGTAGGCTTACCACATCACTGATATATATCTATTCTAGTTGATCTAATGATATGTCCTCTCGAATTACAATGACATTTGTAGTATTTTTAAGATGATCCACAACAACTCATATAGCATTGTTTCCTTTGTATGTATTCGTATTTTGAGTGACAAATTCCATGGTGATGTTCACCCATTTTCATACTGTTATGGTTAATGGTTTCATCATCCACTTGGACTTCTGCCTATTAGCCTTAACTTATTGATATACCATGAACATTGATGTATACTCCATGATATCCTACTTTATGTTATCCCACTAATAATGATCTTGGAGATCTCAATACATCATTGTGTTTCCTAGGTGAATAAAGAAATTTGAACTATGTGCATCATCTAAATGTTCTTTCTTTAACTCTGGATTTGATGGAACACATAGTCTTTTCCCACGTCTCACAATTCCATCTTCATTAACATTGAACTCTAATGATTGACCTTTTCTGATAGTTTCCACATTCTTCTAAATTCCCACATCATCCTTTTGAGCATCCTTTAAACTTTCAGAAAGATACTCGTAAGGAAACATTTGTGAAAGGATTGATGATGTTCCTTTTGTCATGATTCCCATGTTCGTCTTCATCAAATCTAAGAATATTGGATCCTTTTAAATTTTCATCAATGATAGAATTGATGGGTAATTTCTACATAGATCATCTGTAACCTTTTTCACTTTCACAGGGTGGTAATGTATTGTGCTTTCATAGTCTTTGATCAGATTTAACAATCTTCATTGGTGCATGTTCAAATCTTTCTATGTAAATATATACTTGAGGATTTTATGATCTGTATATATTTAACACTTCTCCCCCAAGAGGTAATGTCACCAAATTTTTAAATAAATGATTACTGCAGCCAACTCCAGATCATGTGTTGGATAGTTTCTCTCATGAATATTCATTTTCATTGAGTCATATTCAAGGAATTTGTCATTTTTCATCAACACACATCCTATGCCATTCTTTGAAGAATTACTAAACACCACAAAAAGTTATCCACTTGTGGGTAATATGAGAACATGCGTAGTGATAAGATTCCTCTTCAACTCCTCGAATCTCTCTTCGTATTCACCACTCAAATCAAAGATGACTCCCTTCCGAGTTAGCTTGGTAAGAGGGTGTAAAAATCATGAGAAAGTTCTCAAAAATTGGCGATAATATCCAACTAACCCCAAGAAGATATGGTTATCCATCACTGATGTTGGCCTCATCCATCCCTATATTGTATCTTTTTTATAGGGATCCATACATATCTCATTGTTTGTGATGATATGACCCAAGAATGAGGCCTCCCTCAACCAAAACTCACATTTTCTATACTTTTCATAGAGCTTCTCCATTCACAAGGTCTCTAGTACAATGCTTATATGCTTCTCATGATTCTCCTTAGTTTTAGAGTATATTAGAATATCATCTATAAAGAATACCACAAATATTTTTAGGTAATATCTAAAAATCTACTCATCAAGTACATGAAGATTTTTGGAGCATTAGTGGGTCTGAAAAGCATTATTTTGAATTCATAGTGCTCGTACTTTGTAAGAAAATCTGTTTTGGGGATATCTTCTTTATTCACCCATACTTGGTAATATCCCGACCTCAAATAAACTATGGAGAAATATTTTTATCCACATAGCTAATCAAACAAGTCATTAATTCATGTCAGATGATACTTGTTCTTTAATGTGATTTGTTTTGAGATCACGATAATCAATGAAAATGTGCATTGACCCATCCTTCTTCTTGACGAAGAGGACTAGTGCACCCCATGGTGAGGCACTTGGGTGTATAAAAACTTTATCTAGATTCTCTTTTAGTTTTTTATACAGCTCCTCATGGTCCATACAATCCATTCGATAGGGTGTCTTGGATATTGGTAATGGACTAGGTATAAAATCGATCGATAATTAAACACCTATTCTAGGAGGAAGATCGTGTAGTTCCTCAGGAAACACATCAGTGAATTCCCTCAACATAGGCATGTATTGAAGGATGGTTGCTTCCTTAGAATCAATCATCTGAGCTAGATACCCATGTTGATAGGGTGGTAATATCCATGTTTGAGATGATATTGCTAAAGAAGATTCGTCTTTCTCTTTGCACTTGTATAGAATCTAGGGTCGATTATCTACATGGAGAGTGATTTCTCTCTCATGGAAATTTATGTTTGCTCTATATCAGGAATTCCAATCCATGCTAATAATTACATCAAATTTCACTAGATGGAGTCTGTGGAGGTTTTAAGTTCAATCCTAAAATTATGATAGGAGAGGAGTTATATTCATGGGATAAAATGACTGCCCCATTTTCTGTACTCACCAATAGGTTTAATTCCATGATTTTTAGTGGTGTTGGGATTGTTCTACTAAAATTTCAAGATACAAAAGAATGCATAAAACTAGATTGAAAATTATGTTTTCTATTCTTGGGTGAAAAACTAGAGTACCTATCACAACATAGTTTTTGAGGTTCAGTTTGGCGATAATGATGGAAAAAGATTTCCCTTTCTACCTCAGAGGTTGTTGGTTTCCTCTGAAAACCCTTATATTATGCCACTGGTTTGTAATGTGCCTTGGTTATTTATAGTTGAAGTAATAAACATTTTATTGAGGGTTGAATGGAGTGTTCCTCTCTTATTTTATAGCTATGGGTTTTTCTTGTTGGTAGTTAACGTCCTTGTGCCCTTCTCTTCAACACATAAAACATTTCCTCATCCCCTTTATGAAATTTCTTGGGTTATTATTTCTGCACCATTAAAAAGTGGTGTGCTGGATTTTCTTAGCACTATTGGATTTATCCATCAGACTTCTAGATTTGAAGTCCACCTTATGATTCTTATCCCCATGATACACCCGAGATTGGACGATCTCTATTTCAACTTTGAGGGCACATCAGACAATTTAATCATAGATCTCGAAGCCACAGATCACTAGGGCTTTCCGTAGGCTAGGTTTTAGCCCACAAAAGAAGTAGTTAACCTTGAATTTTGGGGTAACTGAAAAGATAGAGGATTGTCATGCAATGCTTTTGAAGTGTTTCTCATATGTTCGGATAGTTTTTCTCATATTTTCTGACAAATTCATCTTAGGAACCCCTTGTCAAATAATTTCAATAAATAACTAAGAATTACATATCCTATAATTTCAATAAGTAGTGAATAATTAATTTACAATAAAAATAATAAATAATGAGGAACATCAAGTCCATAAATTTCAATTAAAGGATTAGTATCTCCTTTTCCAACACCACTTTACCACAAATACATAATTCATGCATAATAAATTTCCATGTCATATATGCTTGTCCAAGTCATTTCATGTCAGAATCAAAGTATCACTCTGGGAATACTATACTTATAGGCTTGTTTCATTTAATAGTTTAACATAATACCTGAGATTTATACATGCCAATTTTCAATCCAAAATTCATTTAATAATTTCATTTGTATGTTCCGAAAAGGACTACTCACACGATCATCCCTAAAGGGTTTACATGATCATGTAAAAGGTCCACACCATTCATATAATTAATTTACTTCATTAAGTAATTCAATAATTTATGATATTCTGACACACATTAATATGGTATTTATAAATATATAAAATCATATATACATGGAACATTTAATATTACAATCCCAAAGGGGTGGTCCTAAATCGAGCCCATCGACCTATGATGGAACTAAGGGCCTCACATCTATGGTCATAAATTTAATTATGGAAGTTTCAAATACCTTTTTAATCCCTTTTATCCAAATGATAAAATTATAACAAATCAAGGTCTATGTATACATGCACTAATGTAATTCTATCAATTTAATTATTATCATTTAATTCGTTCTCACTTTAGGTGTCAAACTAAACAAACCAGAGTAGATTTTTTATCATTTGGAAGAAATGGAAACTAATGGGATCATAATAGGCCACTCATGAAGGGGTTTTCCAAGATGAGGTTAGAAAAATCCATTTATGTTAAGGTGTCTGAAAATTCAGGGATATGGTCTAGGAAATTAATGCACAAAAATTCATATTTTGAGATAAATGTGCCAATATTTCAGTACATGGAACAATAGAATCCATTAAAAATTATGAAACATTAAGGGTAGATCATTTAGAGAAAACACATATGGTTTAGGATGCTTTAATCATCAATTATTGGGATTTTATTTTATCCAAAATGAGATAAAATGAATAATGCTCTACACTAGGGTTTCAAACCCTTTTATATCGCACAATGATAATCCATAAGATAGAAACGGAAACTAGGAAAGTAAGTAAGTGGTTTTTTATAATCACGTTTTCAATTATAACACATCCAATGATGATCTATTAAGACCAATAACAAGTAATATCCACCATAAATGAGGAGAGGAAGAGGATGGCTCCTATGAGATGATTTTGGGAGTGAATGGAGAAGAAATGGGGTAAAACCCCATTTAAGTTTTTAGTGAAAATAGGTAATTTTATCCCCTTTAATAAATCACAAGGTTAAGATAAATGGTTATGAAAACCATGTTTCAACCATATGGGGATTAATACCCAAGCTCCCTCACCTCACATGGTTGAATCTCATAGTTAGAGTGACCATCTTCCAACTGTATGAACTCCACTACACCTTTTCACCAAGCCGCATGGTTTTACGTATCCCCCATATAGCTTAAATAGATTGTGACCCAATACAAATGGTCTACACGGTTTATACATACTGATATCCAAAATAATGTGCAAACTATAATCACAGTGCTTTCTCCCCATAAACTAATATTTTAAATATTGATGCATTAAAAATAATATTGACTTCTGAGAAACCATGTAGTCCATAAAACCAATAATAAAAATAATTTAATGTTTTCTATTTATCTAAAATACATTTCAAATATTATATTACAACTTGGCTGGTCCACCAAACAAAAAAATAAAATTCCCTTGGAAATATAAAAGTAATCGAAGAAATGGATATTAAATAGTTTTCATAATTGATAAAACTAAAAAAGATTAATGGTGAAAGTTCATTCCATTTTTAGGTATGTTATAATAATATGGAAGTATTCATAATTAAACATATAAATAATATTATAAGGGAAAAATGAAGTGGTCAAAATTATTAATGTCACATTCAAGACATTATTTAAAGGTATTTTTCATTTAATTTACATCCTTGCTTTTTTGGGGGGGTTTCCCTAGGTTTTAGGGAGGAATAGATGAGTATTCATGAATTGGGCCAAACCGTGAGCCCAATTCCAGATTAAAAAATAAATTTTGTATCTTTTATAACTTTTTCATTTTTCAACATTTTTCATCCATTTCAATTCCTAATTGACCTCCACTAACCTATTAACACCATAAAGGTAATTTGAAGATTTTAGAAATCCATAACCAAGGTTTATATGGGTTTTTATCTAAGGGGTTGGGCCTTCCGGAAAGCCCAATTCCTGTTTTAAAAATAAATTTTGATTATGTTTTAACTTATTCAATGTTTGGGATTTTTCTGTGATTCCAAGTCTCACCCAAGACCAATTAACCCAGACTCGCGTCTGAACTCTCTCCCCCCTCTTTGGAGCTCTGGTTAATCGTGATTTGGTGTCGAACTTCATAGGCTTCCTCAAATCTCCCAGATTTGAAGAGGTAAAGTATTTATTTCATAACTCTCTCAATTATCAATATTTGTCCTCCATTCCAGCTCCTGAATTAACTAATAAATATTTTTCTAACTAACTCTAAATTTTGTGTATTTTAAATTTCAGATACTGGTGTTTTAGAGTGATTACATCAAGATACTTGAAGTAAATGAGTCTTTTTCTTTCCTCTTTCAAACTACTTAGGGTTTCATTCATTGTCTTAGGGTATATTTGCTTATCATTTAGTTTCTCAATGTCCAAAAACTATGTTTTCTAACCTATGGTTTATCTTTGGGATTTATTGGCCAATTTTTGTGGTTTTAGGTTTGATCTAGTTCTCTCTTGGTGCGGCCGGGGTGTGATTTGATTTTTTCACGGAGATTCAAGGGTTTTTGTTACTTTGGTAGGTGATTCCATTGTGTGTGCAATTTTTGTGAATTATATTTCTATGTTAATGGTACCTTAATGTTTATTTCACTTGAATTTTTCTATAAAAATTGATTTTAGTTGAATTTATAATGCAAATGAATTTTAAGTTCCAATTTTTGGTGAAATTGGAGGTTTTTCATTCAAATATTTTATTGGTTCATTTTG
The DNA here is from genome assembly GCA_963277665.1 of Viscum album. Lineage (NCBI taxonomy): Eukaryota > Viridiplantae > Streptophyta > Magnoliopsida > Santalales > Viscaceae > Viscum > Viscum album. The sequence goes on along the minus strand of OY728153.1, from coordinate 388,045,310 downwards.
GGCTGAACTATAATTACTTAGTTGATTTTATTGGACTATATTAGGACTGAAAATCATGTTTTTAATGTTTATTCTTTTTTTTTTGTTTCTGTGAAAGTTTGTTTAAATGGTGTTTGGGAAGCAAATGGGCTTTAAGTTCCATGTTTGTGTGAAAATTGTGGTTTTTAAAAGATATAACTTCTTCGTTCACATTGGACTGCTACATAACTGAATTGTTGGTTTAATTAAAGGGTATTGAACTGAAATTTTGTTTTAATGACTTAAAAGTGTTAACATAGTGTGAAAAGTGGATATCTAAAAGAGCTTTGGGTGCAAAACAATGTGATGTTTTGAGAGGTTGTTTTATTGAAATTAAAATTATTTTATTGTGTGTTTTAAATGGTATAAAATGTGTGTAGCTATTGAACTATTTTTTTGTGACCAGTAGTGATATTTTATATTCAAAAGGATGTGTGTTGTTTGCTGAAATATTTTGAGCACAAAGGGGGAAGCCCGGGTACCTAGGTGGGGCAGATTTGTACTAGTACGGCTAGTGGATCGGATGGGTTTTGTCCCTGTTCAACTTAGCATTTAGATAATGAAAACTCTAACTAAACTATGTGGATGATGATTAGGGACCACTAGGTCATGGGTATGTTCCATACTAGTGGCTCGTGAATGAGAACGGATTTTTCTATGTTTACTCTACACCGAAGTACAAGGTACATAGGGCCCGAGACAACCTAGTGCTTAGGGGTGTTCCCGATTTTGTTTCTCATTGGATTTGTGGTATTTACCCTTGTTGTGGGGTGTTTTTGGAAGTAATTTTCAGTATATCACATGTCTATTTAATGTGTTAACATTCTGAAATTCCCAGATTGAAAACTGTTTTCATTTGAAAGTTGCATTTCTTTGAATTTTAACACTGTTTCACCTTGTGTATTAAAATTGCATGTTTTGTTCACATTGTATTGAATGATCTTTGGAATAATATTGTGGTATCCTATTGGTCTTAGGCTCACAACCTAATTACACCCCTTGGGTGTAATTATACCTGCTTATGCTTGACTCAGGTAAAGGGAAGGCTAAGGGTGATGGCGGTTCAGGGTGTTAGTCCCCATCGTTGGGGCGGAGTTGCGGAGAAGGCTTGCTGGTGATGACCCCCTTGTCATGTGGAGTCCATGGGGATGTATTTATGGTGTCATTATTTGTTTTTATACCAATTTTATCCTCTTTAAACATATGTATTCAGATATGGTTTTGTTAAGAATTTTTTGGCATGAAAATTTCAGATTCTAATAATTGATTGTTTTTTTATGATTTATGATTTCATACTCGGGTAAAACATTCCCAAACCAGATTTGTTTGATACCCAGGCACTTTTTCCAGCCCGTGGGGATAGGGAACGCCCTTCGGGCCTTTCCAAGGGCCGGGTTTGGTGCCGTTAATGGTGGCGACCAGATCCGGTTCGTGACAATTACTTCTAGTAACTTGATAATGATTATTATGTTTGATGGAATTTATAGTAGTGATTATATAATGAAAATTATAATTATCTTTAGTATTCTATTGTAAATTTCCTTAATTTAAGAGTTAACTGATTTAAATTATATTTTTATAGTGTTTAAATTTTTTTATAATGGTTTGGGATGAGAAAATCATTGGGGTTTTAGTGTAGTAAAGGCACTACATACCCCATAGTATGGAATCTAAAACACGATGTCTAAAAAATATTTGATAGATCCACATAATATTTGTGGTACGTCCTAGGCATTATTTTCTAATATATTTCAAAACCACCCATTTTCATTAAAAATAAAAAAATTATAAATGTTATCCCTCTAGGTTTATCACTATTACCCCATATGTTCTTCAAATAAACACTTTTACCACATATGTTTTTCCCTCCAACATGATAACATCATGAAAATTGATATGTTTCTTTCGTATGTCTACTAAAATAGATTAAATTTTAAAAATAAAATTCAAGGAAGTGATATATAGGTATTTTTCCTGGATCCCCATATAGATAAATTCTTATTTTTATAGGAATGAATCATAGTGTCATTGCTGAGGGTTGATCACAAGGAGGCTTCTCATAAAACAATGGATTCCTATAATCAATATTATAAATTCAAAATAATATAATAATAATATACTAAAATAAAAGGTAAGTGATATCAAATTCATGATATATAAATATAAATATAAATATATAAATAAAATGAATAATATAATTTTGCTAGAATAAATAATTAAGGAAATGTTCTTAGGAGGTTATGGTGGTAGAAATCACTATTAAAAAAAGTAATTAGTATTCAATTATATGAGATGATCAAGACCTATCATACCTCACCTTCTTGTTTTATTTTTCATCACCCCATACTAAGAACTTTACATACTAGTTAATTATATTACTTATTTTATCTTTGAAAACTCTTCTATGATCATCACTACTGTTAGGACCAATATGGGCCTATATACCCTAAGAGGGGGGGGGGGTGAATCAGGGTATGGATATTCTTTTTCAAAGTACTTCCTGCCCCACTGGATCTTGACCTCTTTATTACAAGGGTCACTTTGTTTGCAATTGTGTGTTTATTATGATCACTTCTTTTCTTCTTTATCTGATGATGATGCTTTAAATGCAGTGCAGGGAAGTAAGTAGGCAGACACATAGATTTTTACTTGGTTCACCCTCACTGAGCTACGTCCAAGGAGCATACGCCGACAGGTTGCCGGTCGTACCAAATTCCACTATTCTTCACAAGATGTGGATACAAAGATCAGGCTAGATCACTTATATGCTCAGGCTCACTGCCTTTACAATGTTTAGGGTTAGCTCACTGCTTTCCCAAGGGTCACTCCCTGTTTCTCTCTCTCTGGATCACTGCCGGTGGAGAGGATCACCATCTTCCTCTTCCTAAGCTCACTTCTCTTGGGAGGAATCCACTCACAGTTTATAGACCTGTAGGTCTCTTCATTTGCATGAATGAATGCATCTTCCTCTGTGTGTAGATGCTCTGTTGAAGTACAACTTTCACCCGTAGATGAATATCTCTTTGCACCGAAGGTATCGGCCAACGTACCAGCTTCCACGCAGTCCGAGAATCAATGCAGGAACAAAACCTTACTTGGTGCGCAAGACAATCTCGGCGTGCAAGTATTGGCGCGCAAGTCACAACGGGCGCGCAAGTCCTCCTCAGACACTTGCGCGACTCAAGCTTTCTCAACTCCAAACTTGTGCGACTCTCTTCCTTTTACACCCAAACCAACATTGGAGTGCAACTACCAACTGGCGCGCAACTTCTAACACCGACGCACAACTTCAACCACTGGCGCACAACTTCACCTGCGCGACCCACACTCACCACTTGCACGACCACTACACCTGCGCGACGGGAGCTCTAATTTCTCAAAGTGTTGAAATCCGTTGAGAATGATGAGGGGTGGTCCAGTATTTATAGGCAATATGACCACCCTGCGCGATGGAGCGCAAGTCACCTGCGCGACCCAGTTTCGGCGTGCAAGTCCCCTGTCTTTTTGGACACTTGCGCGACTAACTCTCAAACTTGCGCGAACCTTTTTCCTTAGCCATATTTTGATCTTCTGATCTTGAAAAACATATGGAGCACAAGTTTCCTATACTCCAATTCCTCGGCGTGCAAGTCCTTTTTCCAAAAAACACTTTTCTTCATTTGCCGATTTTTAGGCCCTAAAATTTGGCAAACACTGGAAAACGGCGCCACCTTGTATCTGTTCTTTTGTACCACCTCCAGATCATCCATTCCTTTTATAGACGTTCTTGAATCAAACATGAATCGTTGACCTTAGCTCTTGAACTCAACATTCCACCCTGAAATCATCTTTGTCAAAAAAAAATTATGTCATTGTTTTGCTTTGTCAACAATCACTACTCAGATGTCCACTTTGTCAACAAACACAATCACCTCAAAAATGCTTCAATGATACCTTGAGGGATTTTTGCCCAAAAACTACCCATGCCAGGATCCATCATATCCATGAAACAAATAGTAAAGGGAAAGAAAATGATAAATTAGTAGAAGAATTTTATTGAAGGAAAATAGAGATAGCCCTCATCATAATCGATATGACCATATCCAATATTCCTAGAATTGAAAAATGATAACAAATTAAAGCACAAGAAGATCCATAATTACACTATTCTCTCCTTAAAAAAACATTTAGGTTAGTTCTCTATTCATAGTGGATTTCATAAGGGGAATGTTGGGAGAAAATAAAAAAATATAAATAGAAGAATGGAGATATGAGGAAAAAGACTAATATATAAATATTAGAATATTATTATAGAAAATTAAATCCTATAAAGAAACTTAAAATTAAAAAATTAAGGTTACCCCCATGTTTTCAACCCCTTAAAATGAAATAGGGATTCATTTATATAGGGAGAGGGATGAAAATTTTGGATCCAATTCATTCCATCATAAGTTTTCTCATGGTATACCTAATAAATGATTGAATTAGAAAATGAGTTATTGTTTAATTTTAATTTAATATGTTTTCATCATGAAACAATATTATTTTATCTTGATTTGACATAAAATTAGGTTTTTATTGCTGATTTACTATGAAAAATTAATCTGTCCTGGATAAGTGTTTATATTCTAAGGCTCTGACTTCCCAAGAATTTATGGCAGTGATGATGGAAGAATCAATGATTTCCATAGTTAATGAGGTTTTTACTCATATAAATTTCAATATCTATGTTTGATATCAAATCAGGTAGAATTTTAGTTCTGGATATATGGCCACTTCATTAAAAATGATCTGTTATGTGCACAGATTTTGAGGTCCAAATTGTGAGCTAGTTTTGAGCATCTAATTGAGGGATTGGGATTTCGTTCTAGAAGAATAAAATGAATAAAAACTTGTATGGAAGCCTAAAAAATTAATTTCACAATTTAATTTAGTTTAGAAAATGTTATGAATAAAATACATAATACAGATAAAATAATTAAAATCCAAAATTTGACCATTTAGAAATTAAGATCAAAACACTTCTAAAACCTAAAAAACAACAATTTCCCAGAGAATTACAATATAGTTGGATTATAAATATTTAATTATAGTATAATTTTTTTGAAAATATTATACTTATTTCTCCCCCATACATAACCATTTCTCTCCTAGGAAATTATCTAATACTAACGTCAAAACAAACTTCCCAATTTATAAATGACAACACAACTCAATTAGCACATATAAGGAAATATAATGCCCCCAACATGGGATAAAATTCCCAACAACCTCAAAAATCATAAAAATAAATTTAGTATCATGTTAATCTTCATGTTTATGTCTTACCTACCTCCTTGAGAAATTATTTATCTCTTCAGTCAAAGATTTGTTTTCAGGGTTTTTCTCATTATCATGAACATGAGTGATCTTCATAGGTTTTTTATCCCCCTAGTATCTACACTTCATAGAGTTAAAAAAATTAAATCTTAATTTATCTTTTATGGGTAATTTTGAGGATTAGGTTTGTATGGTTTTAAATTTAATAACATCTGAGGTGGAATGTAGAGGGTTAGACTCAAAAGTAAACTAAAAAGCTTGAAAACAACTTTTCTTAAGTATGGTGTGCTCCTCAATTTGATCAAAAAATGAATCACCTCCAATCCATAGTGGATAAACTTGGGAACTTCACACATGGAATATCAACATTAATATAAATGCCTTCATACTTTTCCCTATTTTTAGCACTGTTTCATCTTGAATTCACAACTAGAATTTCTCTTCAGAATTATATTTTTGAGGAAAAAGATAGGAAACTATTGATGTTCAAATATTGGTGAACTCACTACCCAATATTGTAATGATATTTGGGAGACCTATACATCATTCCAACAACAATGTTCTTCCCATAAATATTTAATGTACCTGAAAAAACTTTCAATTCATTTCAAACAATTTATTAAAATCGGAAAAATACATCCAGTATTCTCACTCCCATACACATGAGTTCAACAACAATAATGTATTTAACATATAGATCATGTAGGAAATAGATAAATCCCATTTAATGTTTCTCCCAAATATGATATTTCATGGATTTTAATGGATTAATAAAGGTCATATGTAAAGGTAGTCCAAAATCAGAGTTAAATATAATAAAGGGATTACAAAGTGGTGCCTCAATCATAATTGACACATTCCATAAACTCTAAAAACATTGAAAAAGAAAAAAACATTATTCTATGTATATTAAAACATGTCTAAATACTATAAAGAAAAATATAAATGTAAATAAAATTGAAAAAATGTTTAAAAACATCTCGGGTTGGGAATCATTTTTAATTTAGACACCACTAGTGCACATGATATTCACAATCAATGAAATATCATTAATTGAATAGATTGAAAATAAGGAAAAAATACATTCATATGTAATTAATGCCCTCAAATATTCAATTAAATAAATGTTCAAATAGACTAATATGGTTTTAATTTTCTTAAGTATTCGATTGAGCTCAAGATTCCTAAAAACAATCAAAAAATGAAAATAAAACCATAGAATTTTTTGAAAAATAAAAACATGGATAACAAAATTAAAGAAAACATAAAATTCCAAAAAATATATTGATATCCCCCACACTTATTCCATTTAAAATACTACATTTATTTCAAATCAAATTAATAAATATTTTCACACATAAATTTAAATGTGTAAAAAGATTATTAAAAGGAAATACACAACACGATTAATTTTTAATTGGAAGTATTGAGTTAATATATTAGCTAATACAAATTTAACCTAAAATAAATAAATTAAAAAATATTAGAAAAATAAATACAATGAAATATATATGATGAATAAACTTAATAATTATTGGTTTGTCCTCTATGAAGGTTCCAAGTTTTTACTACCCCTAGTCAGGCAATTGTAGTGGTTTAAACATAATCCAAAGGTGGATGGGGATTATTGTTTAGAAACCAACAAAACAAATTTATTCCCATGATATTTATCCCCCACTAGTATTTGTCGATCCCATGGATATATTAAATCATCTCATTCCCTTTATAATGTGGTATAACATGGATAATAATGGAAATGAAAAAATGGGTCATCATTGTTTTGTGCCAGTACTTGTCTGGCCTCTTTAACATCAACATTCAGGTCATTCACATGTGATTATACTTAATAAATCAAATCAATGGGGAATTGAGAAAACACTTCAACATGAATATGATGAATATGATGAATAATAAATAATGAAATCATCCCCTTTAATGAGGTTATCATGAAATAAGATCTCTTCAGGAAAGGACACTGGGAATTATATCATAGTAGGGTCCTCTTCATTTCCTTACAAAGAAAGAGAGAGGTATCAAGAAGTATTTTTTCATCTTTAAATGTGGAATAATTATAATTCCTCAAACCCAGAACCCTTGAGCATGTGCATTACTTTATTAAATTGGAATAATTACAAAGAATAAAATCCAAAAGTACTGAATAGTTTAGTAATTTTTCAAACCCAGATTAAATACATGATTCCCACTTTAATTATGAGAATAAAATAATATAAAACAAATACAATTAAACTACATCATTGAAACTCTATCTAAGAATTGTCTTCATATCATGTGGAAACAAAACAAAATAAGTGTGAAATCAAATACTCAGCAAGGGTAAAGTACAATGGAAGTAATGATAAAACAATAAGAATAATCAATATGGAATGGTAAATAATTTAAAAAACTTCCCATTTAAATAACCAGATAAGGAATAATCTGTAACGCCCCGACCCCAGCTACCCAGGGTCGGTGCATTACTTCGTAACATTGGCATGATCACAAAAGATCAAGTCTCGAAAGACCGATTAGTTTAGTAGCCTTGGAAACACTAGATACATTCGTGAACATTACATTACATCATAAAAATGAAAAACTAAAATAACATGGTCTTCATAGTCCACACTCATATCCCTTTCTGACTATCCTTCCTGGTCAATCCTAAAATACTTCTTCACATCCTGGAAAATATTAAAACATTGAAAGGGGTGAGCTCAGATGCTCAGTAAGGATAACAATATTGCGGAAGCTTTCATAAATAAACATTAACATTTAAGGCAATGTATAACTAAAACAAAATCCTTTTAAACATAAACTTCAACATAATATGGCAAAATTAAAATGAGATAATGCCATTTACTTATTCACATGGATATTCTACTGGTCGAATAATGACATTCAATATCAATAACCACTTTCATAATGATGGAATGCATAATTCCATACATTCTGAATCATTTTTTCAAGGCCTCGGCCAAGACGTCTAAAATGATTAAGGCCTCGGCCAAAACCATAAATCAAATTGGGAAAGGGCCTCGTCCAATTCCACGTCTAGTTGTCTCATGAGACCTACCGATGCATCGAGGAGCTATAGCGGGCTCCACCCGTCACTTATTAAGTCCAATTCATTCCTCATATGAATAGGTTTAAACATATCATAAACCATAACATAATCGTATCACATAAAACATGCCTAAAGGAAACATAACATTTCCACATTTCAATCACAAGATATAAATACAACACATTGATATAATAAAAACGCTTTCAAAACCATTTTCAATAAAATAAAAGAAAGTTAAAACTTTGTATTTATTTTTTATTAAAAAAATGATGGCTTGTAGAGGAAGCCGAAACTCAAATAATGGTCACGGCGGCGGAAAAGTCGTTGTCGCCGCATAAGTACGGAAAGAAAAACATTCCCTTTTTTTTGTTTAGTAAAATGCTTCGTATAAAAAAGATTCCTTTTGAATAAACGTAAAAGTCAAAGGGGTTTATACACCGTATAAAAGAAATTATTTATAAAACCAAATATGCCTCAATGAAAGGAGATTGAGACGAAGTCCTTAAAAAGATCATTTTTTTAAAATATAATAGATCTATTATGTGTATTCACTATAAGTACAAATAAAGAATGTACAAATACAAGATAGGACATAATAATATCATGACATAATTTGAAAGTATGAGATTAACCCAAAGAATGGAAGTTGGGTTAAGAAGTTCCCTTACCTTGCGTCCTGTCCTGACTCGACCGTTCTTTAACCTCCTGAATAATAAACTAGAGTTAATATCTACCTTATTAAGAACCATTTTCAATTTAATTATCCTTTTTATATCAGTTATTACAATGTTATGAACGTTATGTAATTATTTAAGTTAATAACGGTCGTTTTGTCGATCTTTGGTACTTGTGTCAACAATAACCTTCTTATAATTGCAAGTTGTTCATGTTGTGAAATATCCATTATATCCAGAATTATATTCATGATGTAGATATCATATATATCATATATATCCAGTATATACATTCATTCATAATATTACGTAACATTTAGAGGTAAGAAATGAAATGCACCGTTCATGGAGACGGTAAGCCGTACGTACGCATGAACGCTACTTTCATTTCTATTTCGTATTTAATGTAATGAAATCATAATTATATAAAGGTATAATATATTTCCAGTATAATATCATATATAATATCATTTACTCCATCCTTTATACATCCCACATATGGCATTAACGATTCACATCACTTTGAGGGGGCGGTAGTCCGCACTTCCTAAAATGAAATTATCGCGTTTTACCCATAATGGAAATCATAAAGTATGCCATAAATGAGAAATACAGAAGCATAAGTAAAACATTAACATATTATATATCATATATAAATATAGTGACATCTTAATGGCCACCTTTGAAGGTGTTATATGAGTGTTGAACAATCATCGTTTCATGAGCAAGAAATTCACCATCCACAGAAACCGTATGTTCTTTAACCATTAGATGTAGGTGTGTGTAAGTGTAGCTCTAATCCTTATTATAACAACATCCTAGTATATTGAGTATACTGGTGTTGTTAAAAAAGAAATTAATAAAAGAGTTTATGGGGTTGGAGAAGAAAAATAAAACAAAACAACATTAGAGAAGACATTACCTCAAAATCGGGTAACTCTTTTTGATTTGAGCCAAAGGCTTCCTTGAGAAGTGTTCTGCACAAAGTGAGGCTTCTAGGAGTAAGAGGGGGAAGTTGGGAGAGTCTTTGGGCAGAGGTTGGCCGAGCCAAATGGCTTGATGGTGTGAATAAGGTGGGAGAGGTGGGGGCCTTTTATAAGAGGAGAGGAGGGGCTCTTTTGGAAAGATTGAAATGTTACATTATTACACAATGCTTTTCGGATTCTAAAGATCCCACACTTATATAATTCGTGTCTAAGGTGATAAGGGTTCTAAATATACCCATCCAATAGTCTTTGGACAAGTTTAAGCCTTGGATTTTGCATTATATTTTCATTTTATTAAAATCGTTAAATAATGAGGTCATCGCTGCATCATAATGATGTCATAAATAATTTAATTTATTTAATGTATAAATATTATAAACAAAATACTATGATGTAGGAAATATTTTTATCTTTATAATTAATATTTATAATCAAAATTTGGACTTGAGTAACCCCACTTAAAAACTGTTTTAGTAAAACAACTCATGTTTGTGTCAATTTAATTTTAACATTAAATAAATATATATTAATGTCATCTTCCAACTAAAGTGGCTCCATGGGGTCCCCAAGTTGACCCATGGTTTTTCTTGGTCGTCCATGACTCATACAATAGTAGTAGGACAAGTTTCAAGCCCATCTCATATTATTAAAACATTATTTTTACCTTAAACTACACTAATTACCTCTAATCGCGATTAAGAACTTAAAAGTTACTATTCACCAAATATTATTTTGATCTCATTGAACCACATTTTACTTCTTAATGACAACCATGTATGTCGGATTTTTGAAAATAAAATCACAGAAGTGGTAATATTTCATTTAAACGAAAAATCAGTTATTTAACTACCACTTAGTGGTTTCATTATTCATCAAAAATTGAAGTTTTTCAGAACAAGGCCAAAATTTCACCCTCAGATATAATTGATATTCCGAATTCAAAAATGATGTCTATTTTACAAAATTCCAAACATATAAGTTTCATTAATTAATTTTATAATTAATTCCCGCTGTCACAACAAATAGCGTGTTTTTAAGAAACAATTTATATCAAAAGATTGGCAATTGTTTATGTCCAATTTCAATGTCTAATGACCACCATTGGATAAAATGGTAAAAATATATTCTAATTATACCTTAAAACCACTAAATAGTATAATTTATCACAATAAATTATTTTGATTAAAAAGTTGTTTTAAGTATTTTTCACTATTCATAAAAAATTAGAAGTTCTCAAAAAAATAGGCTAATTTCAATATTCCGAATCCAAAAATGAAGTCCATTTTGAAATATCAAATTTCTATAATTTTAAAAAGTGGTTATTACTATTCATAACGGCTACTTTGATTAGTCACGGTGTTTTAGAACTCGAAGTTGCGTACAATGCAAGCTATTGCATTATTGAATGAGAAGCGTATCGTGGAAGCTCGGAGTGTTACATTCTCCCCTCCTTCAATAAATTGCGTCCTCGCTATTTGAAAATTTTCTTTGAAAATAAATGGTTTAAAAGATAAAATACCTTTGAGGAAAACCCACATCGGAAATAAGGTTAATAAATATATAACATTAAAAGAAAGCAAGATAAGTACAAAGGTCACCCGATATAGCCCATTCTAGGATTCTATGAAAATATGGATATGGAGGAGAAACAAACCATCAAGGTCTGATGGAGAGTTATAGAAAACAAGATTAGGAGAAAGTTTAACCACAAGAAAATCACAAACTTGTGATTGGTTAAACGGCCATTGAATCCCCAGTTGGAAAAGTTAACCGACAACATTTTTGTTTTAAGTTACCTTTTATAATGTTGAGGAATTTATTTAGGAGATTTACTAAGAACGTAAGGGAATATACATACTTGTTATGTATACTTTCATTCGTTAATAAATTTTTACCACAAACAAAACTTTTACTCCAAATGGTAACGGAACTCAAAAATATTCTATTTATCCTAATTGTATAAGGTTCCAAATGTTAACACATACCATTTACATTAGTAAAACTATTTTGTAATAACCAGGGACTTCCTGTAGGCTAGTGGTAGGAAATAAAGGCTTGTCGCACTATGGTTGTGGGTTCGATTCCTGCAGCTTTGTCTGACGCGATGGGTTATTCCCCACCCTGCAGGTTGTCCTTTTCCTAAAACTATAGTATTATAATATTCCAAAAATAATCTTCAAAAATGCTTTAACCTTAAACAATACTATCCATGGTTCAACTTAATCCATTCCAACCTTAATAGTTATCCAAAATACCTCCGTCCAGACTTTCTCTAAAAGGTCTATAAATTCCAAAATCAATTGTAACATCAGATTCCCCAAACAAAGAAAAGTTTCTCTTATTATCACATACTAAAAATATGATTGCCTTAATCATATTAAAACCTTACTGAAATCCAAAAGTACTGCAGTACAATCTTTATATATATATCACATTATTCTTATAACCAGAATATAATCCTTGAGTCCAAAAGCACCAATACATTAATTATTCCGCTTCAACTGTAGTCACAACATAAGATTGTCCTTGATCCCTTGGCCTTTTCTGAGGTATGTTTCCTTGACGCTTAGGACATTCATTTGCATAATGCCCCATTTCCCTACAATTGTAGCATTCAACATTGATAACCTCTTTCTTTCCCTTGCAATAACGAGCCTGGTGACCCTTTTCTCCACATTTATAACGAACTCCCACTCCTTTTAGGCAAGTACCAGGGTGATTCTTCCCACAATTATCACATAATGGAAAATCCTTCTTTCCTTTTTTCACTTTATCTGTCTCTTGTTCCACCATTCTCTTCTTCTCTTGCTTTACTTTGTTGTCATAAGACTTAGAGAATTCCTTTTCTGTCTTGATAGCACACGAGGCAATATCTTCATATGATGAGAAGGATTGTGATACTAAAGCTCGACGGAGAAATGGTTTTAACCCATCAAAAAAACGATCAATATTACTCCTTGGGTTACATATATAATCGGCAGCATGCCTCTCTAACCTTGTAAAGTTAGCCTCATACTTTGCGACATTCTCATCCTCCTTCTGCCTCAGACTCAGAAATTGCCTTTCCATATCTGCTCGATGGTCACAAGGAAAGTATTTTTCTAAGAAAAGCTATTTGAACTCCCTCCATTCCATATTCGATACGTCATCATCTTCCTTTGTGTTTTGAATCAGCGACCACCACTGATCGGCATCTCCAGTGAGGCGGTAAACTGCCATGAAAACCTTCTCCCTTTCACTACTCCCCAAGGCATGGAATATTTTCTCTAAGGAATTTATCCATTGCTCAGCTACTACAGGATTTGTACTCCCATTGAAGGTTGGTGGTTGTTGCCTCATGAAACGGTCTAGCATTGATCCTCCACGTTGCGGATCAGGGTGCTCCATACGAGTAAGGTTATTATTCATAACCTGAGTGAGTTGTCCCAGTATGGTAATAAGTTGATCAGCACCAGCTGTATCTCTAGATCCACAATAATTATCTTGAGTAGGAGGGCAATCCCTACACGAAGTTCGTGCATTGATACAGTTTCCATTCCTTCCACTAGGCGCCATTTCTAAACAATGGCATAAACTAGATTAGTTTATGAATCAATATACATAATTCCACACTTGTAAAACACTTTACATAAATTGAACTATTTATGGATATACTCCATAATCATAAAAAGAAATGTTTTCTTTGAGGAAGTATATACTCATAACCCTTCATAGTGGTTTGTAAATAAAATGAGAATTATCCTAAGCATATCCCCCGGGAGTGTCGTAACCAAGAGGGCAGCAAGGCCCGTTGTCGTGCACCAGTTCCTGTTCGAGTCTAGCTCAAAGCGGTGTTTTTGGGTTTTACCCCTAGGTACATCTGTGCCAGATCCGCCTCTACCTGCTCGTATCCAGACAGGGATGTATTCCTCGAAAACACATAACATCTCTACAATACCAAAATTCTAGGAAGTTCTTCTATATTAATCCTCAAAGTCTATCTTTGGGCTATGTGCTCTAATTAGAGTTTATCTAAATCTAGCTTCCAAGGTTAGTACTAAACTGCCTCTGATACCAACTGTAACGCCCCGACCCCAGCTACCCAGGGTTGGTGCATTATTTCTTAACATTGGCATGATCACAAAAGATCAAGTCTCGAAAGACCGATTAGTTTAGTAGCCTTGGAAACACTAGATACATTCGTAAACATTACATTACATCATAAAAATGAAAAACTAAAATAACATGGTCTTCATAGTCCACACTCATATCCCTTTCTGACTATCCCTCCAGGTCAATCCTAAAATAATTCTTCACATCCTGGAAAATATTAAAACATTGAAATGGGTGAGCTCAGATGCTCAGTAAGGATAACAATATTGCGAAAGCTTTCATAAATAAACATTAACATTTAAGGCAATGTATAACTAAAACAAAAGCCTTTTAAACATAAACTTCAACATAATATGGAAAAATTAAAATGAGATAATTCCATTTACTTATTCACATGGATATTCTACTGGTCGAATAATCACATTCAATATCAATAACCACTTTCATAATGATGGAATGCATAATGCCAGACATTCTGAAACATTTTGTCAAGGCCTCGGCCAAGACGTCTAAAATGATTAAGGCCTCGGCCAAAACCATAAATCAAACTGGGAAAGGGCCTCGGCCAATTCCACGTCTAGTTGTCTCATGAGACCTACCGATGCATCGAGGAGCTATAGCGGGCTCCACCCGTCACTTATTAAGTCCAATTCATTCCTCATATGAATAGGTTTAAAAATATCATAAACCATAACATAATCGTATCACATAAAACATGCATAAAGGAAACATAACATTTCCACATTTCAATCACAAGATATAAATACAACACATTGATATAATAAAAACGCTTTCAAAACAATTTTCAATAAAATAAAAGAAAGTTAAAACATTGTATTTATTTTTTATTAAAAAAATGATGGCTTGGAGAGGAAGACGAAACTCAAATAATGGTCACGGCGGCGGAGAAGTCATTGTCGCCGCATAAGTACGGAAAGAAAAACATTCCCTTTTTTTCGTTTAGTAAAACGCTTCGTATAAAAAAGATTCCTTTTGAATAAACGTAAAAGTCAAAGGGGTTTATACACCGTATAAAAGAAATTATGTATAAAACCAAATATGCCTTAATGAAAGGAGATTGAGACGAAATCCTTAAAAAGATCATGTTTTAAAATATAATAGATCTATTATGTGTATTCACTATAAGTACACATAATGAAAGTACAAATACAAGATAGGACATAATAATATCATGACATAATTTGAAAGTATGAGATTAACCCAAAGAATGGAAGTTGGGTTAAGAAGTTCCCTTACCTTGCGTCCTGTCCTGACTCGACCATTCTTTAACCTCCTGAATAATAAACTAGAGTTAATATCTACCTTATTAAGAACCATTTTCAATTTAATTATCCTTTTTATATCACTTATTACAATGTTATGAACGTTATGTAATTATTTAAGTTAATAACGGTCGTTTTGTCGATCTTTGGTACTTGTGTCAACAATAACCTTCTTATAATTACAAGTTGTTCATGTGGTGAAATATCCATTATATCCAGAATTATATTCATGATGTAGATATCATATATATCATATATATCCCGTATATACATTCATTCATAATATTACGTAACATTTAGAGGTAAGAAATGAAATGCACCGTTCATGGAGACGGTAAGCCGTACGTACGCATGAACGCTACTTTCATTTCTATTTCATATTTAATGTAATGAAATCATAATTATATAAAGGTATAATATAGTTCCAGTATAATATCATATATAATATCATTTACTCCATCCTTTATACATCCTACATATGGCATTAACGATTCACATCACTTTGAGGGGGCGGTAATCCGCACTTCCTAAAATGAAATTATCGCGTTTTACCCATAATGGAAATCATAAAGTATGCCATAAATGAGAAATAGAGAAGAATAAGTAAAACATTAACATATTATATATCATATATAAATATAGTGTCATATTAATGGCCACCTTTGAAGGTGTTATGTGAGTGTTGAACAATCATCGTTTCGTGAGGAAGAAATTCGCCATCCACAGAAACCGTATGTTCTTTAACCATTAGATGTAGGTGTGTGTAAGTGTAGCTCGAATCCTTCTTATAACAACATCCTAGTATATTGAGGATACTAGTGTTATTACAAAAGAAATGAATAAAAGAGTTTATGGGGTTGGAGAAGAAAAATAAAACAGAACAACATTAGAGAAGACATTACCTCAAAATCGGGTAACTCTTTTTGATTTGAGCCAAAGGCTTCCTTGAGAAGCGTTATGCCCAAAGTGAGGCTTCTAGGAGTAATAGGGGGAAGTTGGAAGAGTATTTGGGCTGATTTTTGCCGAGAAAAATGGCTTGAAGGTGTGAATAAGGTGGTAGAGGTGGGGGCCTTTTATAAGAGGAGAGGAGGGGCTATTTTGGAAAGATTGAAATGTTACATTATTACACAATGATTTTCGGATTCTAAAGGTCCCACAATTATATAATTCGTGGATAAGGTGATACGGGTTAGAAATATACCCATAAAATAGTCTTTGGACAAGTTTAAGCCTTGGAGTTTTCATTATCTTTTCATTTTATTAAAATCGTTAAATAATGAGGTCATTGCTGCATCGTAATGATGTCATAAATAATTTAATTTATTTAATGTCTAAAAATTATAAAAAAAAAATTATGATGTAGGAAATCGTCTTAGATTTCTAATGAATATTTATAATCAAAATTTGGACTTGTTTAACCCCACTTAAAAACTGTTTTAGTAAAACAACTCATGTTTGTGTCAATTTAATTTTAACATTAAATAAATATATATTAATGTCATTTTCCAACTAAAGTGGCTCCATGGGGTCCCCAAGTTGACCCATGGATTGTCTTGGTCGGCCATGACTCGTAAAATAGGAGTAGGACAAGTGTCAAGCTCATCTCATATTATTAAAACATTATTTTTACCTTAAACTACACTAATTACCTCTAATCGCGATTAAGAACTTAAAAGTTACTATTCACCAAAAATTATTTTGATCTCATTGAATCACATTTTACTTCTTAATGAAAACCATGTATGTCGGATTTTTGATAATCAAATCACAGAAGTGGTAATATTTCATTTAAACGAAAAATCAGTTATTTAACTACCACTTAGTGGTTTCACTATTCATCAAAAATTGAAGTTTTTCAGAACAAGGCCAAAATTTCACCCTAAGCTATAATTGATATTCCGAATTCAAAAATGATGTCTATTTTACAAAATTCCAAACATATAAGTTGCATTAATTAATTTTATAATTAATTCCCACTGTCACAACAAATAGCGTGTTTTTAAGAAACAATTTATATCAAAAGATTGGCAATTGTTTATGTCCAATTTCAATGTCTAATGACCACCATTGGATAAAATGGTAAAAATATATTCTAATTATACCTTAAAACCACTAAATAGTATAATTTACCACAATAAATTATTTTTATTAAAAAGTTGTTTTAAGTATTTTTCACTATTCATAAAAAATTAGAAGTTCTCATAAAAATAGGCTAATTTCGATATTCCGAATCCAAAAATGAAGTCCATTTTGAAATATAAAATTTCTATAATTTTAAAAAGTGGTTATTACTATTCATAACGGCTACTTTGATTAGTCGCGGTGTTTTAGAACTCGAAGTTGCGTACAATGCAAGATATTGCATTATTGAATGAGAAGCGTATCATGGAAGCTCGGGGTGTTACATAATCAATATTTAATGGTAAATTAATTACACACATTAAATTTTATCAACAAACTGAGAATAAAATGCATCCATAGATATGTTAAAGAAAAAATATCAAGGATAAATACTAACTAAGTCTGAATGAGGTAAATAATAAATTATTAGATTCCTTATTTCATAGGTACATGGTAGCTTTACCTTTAATACCATTCAAAATAATATTTATTATACTTATGTTAAGTCCCTTCACAATATAGTTTAGAATGTTCTTGTTTATAAACTTTAAGGGTTTGTTCTAGGATAATTTCATCTCATGATATCTGTTGGTTGGAGGGGATACTCAAGAGGGGTGGTGAATTGAGTTCCAATTAAAATTTCTGTTAAAAACTTTTAGTATTAAAATCCCCCAAATTAGAACAGCCCGGTCAATTAAGGAAGTAGAGATATAAGTGAGTTATTGTTCAACAGGTTTCTCAAAGGTTGATTACTCGTCAGTTGAATCGGTATGAGAAGTAATTCGACTTTTGAAACAAGTTTACTAAACAAATCAGATATACACACTAAACAGAACTAACTATCAGAGTGCATGTACAAACAGATTTCTGTCTTTGAAGTTATACACAGTGGATAGATGTTAAACAGAGTAAAGAAAACATGAACACAACAAATTTAAACAAGAGGTTCAGTATTAAGTCAAGACATAGTCCTCTCCACTTGGTGATCACCTGCCACTAAGAAGTTATATTAAAAAGTGATACATAGCCTGTATCAGTCTTTACAACATCTTTCACAAACTATGCAGGTTTTGAAACCTCTACCATAGTTCTACGTGGGGAAATAAACTTCCAAGCCACACTAGGCTTCTTCCATAGTTATACGTTGGAAAAAAAGAGAGTTTAGAATGGGGATTTTCAATATCCCTCAGTTCATGTACAAGAGTCAATATGTGTAACATACACACTGCTCACAAATGTAAAGTATTTAAACATAGTAGAGCTAAAGATAGTGGGGTTGAGTTTAGAATGATCTGATGTGTTGGCAGATCAGCTCTGGACTCATTCGAATGAATAAAATGAAGTTTTGGTCCTTCTCTGCAGGTTGAATCCAAAACAGAGTGTCACAACTTTCAGGTTATGACTTCCATATGTAGAGATGATCATCTTTTTGGATGTTAAGATCTTTGTTGCACACCAAGACAACTTGAAAAAGATTCTTTCAATTGATCATCTTGAATCCTGGTGTTATTCTAAATGAGAGCTTGAGGATTCTTATTCAGATTCTGTATGATTCTATCTTATGATTTTTCTCTGTATAGTCAATATCTCAACACCACTTCTCTTGTTTTTGTATGCATATATCGGTCACTTGGCTATGAATGTATTTCATATATATATATATATATATCTGTGTGCTCTCTTCCAGTTCAGTCTTTTTGATTTGGTTCAGCAGGGTCCGACAGGAAAAATGCTTCACCCACGTGTGGTCTTCCCCGTTCATCGTACTTCTTCCTGATGTGCCTGCACATAACATTAAATAATGTCAGGTGCATTAATTTTTTCAGACATTACTGTTATAATAGTATTAATAATATTGGTAAAGGAAAGAATAGAATATCATTTTAATGGTAGCAGATGCATGTCACACGGTTGACTTCAACTGCAGTCTTTTCAAATGTGGACTTCATTGGTAGATTATTCAATTGTGAAATTCATAGGTAGGCTCTTTGACTGTAGAATTGTAATGGTGAACTTTTTTCTTAGTGGATGTCTTGAAACGGTAGCTGTTTAATGTTTGTAATAGTGGCTCCTTATCAGTAAACTCCATCTGTAGGCTCAACAGTATACCTTTAACAGTAAGCTTCTAATCGATAGTTTCGTAACATTTGACTACTTCAACTGTAACCTTTCCAACTATGAACTTGAATAGTGAAGTTCTCAGCAGAAGACTTGAGAAAAGTTTTTGACATTGGACTTATAACAGAAGCCTTGTCACAACAATGACCTTGTGACAGTAACTCTTTGTCTGTGAGCTTTGATAAGCAGGTCATCGGTAGACTTGTGACAGTAACCTTGTACCGGTAGCTTCTAGAAGTGACTGTAAATATTCAACAGTGATCTTCTAGCATTAGTGACTTAGAGTGATAGTGATCTATAACAGTGACTTTGAGCAGAAGGCTCTTACGAGTATCCTTTAATAGTGAACGTATATTTAGATAAATATGGACTGTAAGTTGATGCAGCAAAGTCATGAGTCTTAAAAATATACAATATTGAGAATAAGATAATTGTATATGTAGATTAAAAAGATTAATGACTGACATAATATATTATGATCAATATTTGAACATGATTTGGGATTATCAAAATAGGTGAGTCCAACAATCTCCACCTTTTTGATAATCACAAATTATGTCATTATGTATTAAAAATAAGTATCAGAGATTAATAAGAGTGTAAAACCATAAAATATTAGTACATGGTATCAGAGAGAAAGGCAGATAAGATTCAATATAGTATCATAGTAGCATAGTAGAATATGTTTCCCAATCATAAGATTAGTCTAGAATCAGTACATTATTTCTCAAATTAGCACAATATTTCTCCCCCTTTGTGATTAGCAAAAAGAAAGATAAATGAGAGAACATAGAAAAATTGTATTAATAAATAGTTTAGTACATGAACCAAAAAGAATATAGAGTCCCTATCAAAAGACAAAAACATACTCAATCTACAGCATCCATAGGTAAGGGGTCTTTCCCTTTGGAAGAAGAATATGGAGAAGGAGCTGGTGGATCAGTAGGTTTAGGAATGGCTGTAGGAATGACTGGAGGGGCAGCAACAGAAGCTCATGTGGGTATGTAATGGGTATCTCATTGAGGTATCAGTGGATTAAGGCTTCTGATAGCATTAGCAGGAGACATCGTAAAAGAACCACTGGGTTGAGATGCAGGTAAGGCAGGAGGGTTGATGACAGGGGTGCAGTCCACATGGAGAAAGTGTAGAAGAAGATTTATGAAATCTATAATAATGCTTCCTCCTCTTTCCATAGCAGATAATAAATCATCTTTATTCTCCAAAAACTTATCCAAACCAGGGTCCAATTCTCTCAGCTTGCTGACCTTCTCCCTGAATTCCTGAGTCACTGGAGGCAACATAATATTCTCTATCAAGAGCTTGAAGTGGTTGGTCATTTGATGCTTGGTATAGACCTACTCAAAGTAAGAATACACCATATTCTTAATGGCCTCTTGAAAAGCAGTAGCTACTCGTAGGTGGCCACTAACTAAACTGCTGACTTCCCTAGTGGTAGCAAGTATCTGAGTATCAGAGGTCCCACTGGTACTGGCCTTAGCAAACTCTTCCTGGATCACAGTTATTATCTAGTCAATGTTCACAGTGGAGCTGGATGAGGGAAGGGGTTTTACCGAGAAAGCTAATGTCTCCTTGAAATACTGAGTCAAATTCCTAACCACCTTCTGAACAAGTGCATCTTGACTGTTCAAATGTTCTTTGACTGATGTCTTAAAGGTCTCATATACTTCCACAATCTTCTTGACTACTTCTTTGATATATCTAACATTAGCATTCACTTGGGTTTGAGAACTGTTCATGGCAGTCAATGAAGCAATCAATTGTCTTAGAGCAACCACATCTCTTATCCAGGTCTCAATTTGAGTATGGCATACTTTAACTTCATCCATCATTTCCTTCACTAGACTAGACACAACAAATTCCAAATATAGCTCTAGGGATTTCTCTAAACTCCTCATCTCTTCAACTAGGCTTTTCTTCAAATCTGCCACTAATTCTCTCAGTGCTTCTTTCATTTCAGCCTTTAAGGACTCAAGGTACTCCTTGGTTGCCAAATTGTCAGCCACAATATGTCGGATAACAGAATCCCTTTGGGGCTGGTCTTCCTCATCAGAATCTTCATAATTGAGTCCAAGAACCATATATCCTAGATTTGATGACCAACCTTCAATGTCATACAGCACAAAAACTGAACCAAGATGCCACCCCTCACTTAGAGCGTTATCCTGAGGAATATCCTCTAACTGTTCTGCTCTAGGTAACTCCACAACCTCCTCTGCAACTTTAGTAGATTCAATAACCATTTTCTCTGTTAGTTCAACAGTAGTGTGTGTCCCATCCTTTTCTGGGTCATCAATGACTTCATCATCAATGGTAGTAGATTCCACTCATGCTTCCTGGTCAGGCACTATCTTGACTATACTATCTATCAGAGGGCTTAAACTGAGCTCTTTTTCTTCATTGTCCTCATCATCGGCTTCATCAATAGCCTCCTTTTCTTCACGAGTAAAATGATCTGACTTGGTAACCTCATCCTCTTCAGAGGTGTAATTGAAAACAATCTGATATGCTTCTTCTTCTTCTTCTTCAGTGGTCTCAGTATCACTATCCTTCAGAACAGTCTCTCTCCTTGGTAGTTCTCTTGGAGGGATAGCTGCTCCAAAATCTACTGTCCTTATAGGACTGTGAGGTAAATCAGGATCACTCCCATCATCAATGGGGGTGTCCTCTCTTTGAGGGTCCACAGCTCCATCAACCTCCTCCTTATCAGAATAAACCGGTTCTGGCTCATCAGGCTTCAGGCCTGGATCTCTTTTGTCTTTTGGCCTAGTTGGATGAGTATTAGGGTCATACTTTTCGTATACCTTTCCTTCATCATTCACCCATGTCATATTCCAGGGATTCTAGCTAATTTTCATGAACTTGTAAATTACCTTGGAGATACAGTCACTGTTCTTGGATACTATCATTTCTTCTTGATTTCTAGCCACACCCTTTACCTTTAGCATAACTGAAATAAGATTGGCATTGAATAAGGCATTGGAATTTGAGCTTCCATTGGTCATATCATCAAATTGTGCCATCACTAACCTACATAGGTTAATCTTCTTTCCATGCTTCAGTAAGTACATCAGGAATATGTCTTGGTACTTCAGTAATGAAAAGTCCCCTCTCCTCAGACTAAGTACATGCTGAATAAACATTAATAACAACCTATCTTCTCCATTCATCTTAGCTGTAATGATACTTCTTGATTTTCCATCTCCTCTCAGTTCTTCCAGAGCTTTTTCATACTCAAAAACTTCACTGTCTGGAGGATCCATTCCAGAGTAGTAATCAAATATACCTTCATGAGGAACTCTCAAACAGGCAGCCCACTCAGCAGACGAGAAACTAACTTCATTAACATTGAATCTGGACATTATCTTATGCACATCCTCTTCCCATTTGAACGTCAGATACTCATAGAATTCTTTCACAAGATTCGGGTAGTAAGGTCCATTGTTGTTGGCAAAGCATTCGGTCCATCCTTGGGCATCTAGTACTTTCAGTACTAATGACTTGCTCGACAGCAGCCATTCTTCACATAGCTCCTTCTCAGCAAAGATTTGTCTCTTGGTTAGATGTGGATTTACATGTCCCGATGAGGTGTTAATGGTGCCACTAGATTCGGCCCGATTTCTCTTAGGCCTTGGCGCATCCTCATTGACAGTCGGGGGTTGCTTTGTTCTGGCCATAGAGATTGAGAGAGGTTTGAGGGCTCAAGTGAAGGGATAAGGTTTCGGAATTTCGAGAGAAAGGTTCAAGATTGAGAGAGGAGGGTGGATTAAGATATGTTCGTTGCATTTGATTTTATCATTTATGGATTAAAATAAAATAAAATAGAAAAACGAAATAAAAATGGTTTGAATTCCTGTAAATAAAAACAAACTGTGAGGTATTCAATAGTGAGATGTATTAGTGAGGTACACCGGTGAGGTGAAACAGTGAGGTATAACAGTAATGTCCAACTATGAGATCCAATTGTGAGGGTCAACTATGAGTTCTAACAGTGAAATTCAACTACGAGGTCTAACTGTGAGGTTCGACTGTGAGATCTAACTATGAGGTTTGATTGTGTGATCTAACTATGAGGTTTGACTGTGCAATATAACTGTGAGGTTTGGCTGTGCTGAAATTAATCATACCTAACTCATGTTTGATGTAATTTAACCTCTCATAATTCATGAGCATTGGGAATATATCAGCCAATTGATGTTCAGTGCCAATGAATTCAAGAGTGATATCACCCTTTTGACAATGATCCCTCAAAAAGTGATGTCTCGCATCAGTATGCTTTGTCCTAGCATGAGATACTGGATTTTTGGAAATTTTAATAGCACTTGTATTGTCACACTTTATAAAGACATGTTTGAATTGATACCCATAGTCCAGTAAAGTTTGTTTCATCCACAGAATTTGAGCGCAACAACTACCAGCAGCTATGTACTCAGCTTTGACAGTATATAATGCAACAGAATTCTGCTTCTTGCTACACCAAGATACTAGTGACTTGTCTAAAATGTGACATATCCTAGAGGTGTTGTTTCTATCTAACTTGCAACTGACAAAATCAGCATCAGAATAACTCAACAAATCAAATGATTGTACTTTTGGATAAAATAATCCTATGTTGGGAGTATGTTTGAGATGTTTAAAAATTCTTTTAAAAGCAGTTAAATGAGACTCTTTTTGATTGGATTGAAAGTGAGCACACATGCATACACTGAACATGATTTCAGGTCTACTAGCTGTAAGATAGAGTAGACTTCCTATCGTACCTCTATAATTGGTTTGATCCACTGGTTCTCTAGCTTCATCTGTATCCAACTTACAGGTGGTACTCATAGGTGTGTCACTACCTTTACTACTACAAAAAAACGTTTTAAAAGATCCTTAATATATTTTCTTTGATTCAAAACAATTCTATTTTTATTTTAAAATATCTAAAATCCATGGAAAAATTTGAGTTCACCCATTAATTTCATTTCAAACTCATTCTGCATCATTTATGAAAAATCCACACATAATGAAATTTTAGAAGATCCAAAAATAATATCATCCACATAAATTTTCACTATCAAAATATCTTTAGAAATCCATTTGATGAAAAGAGGAGGATCAACTATCCCTTTGGTAAAACCTTTTAAAATAATAAAAGAGCTGAACCTATCATACCATGCTCTTGGAGCTTGTTTTAAGCCATACAAAGCTTTAGATAGTTTGAAAAAATGATTGAAAAACGAGGATTCGTAAAACCAAGAGGTTGTTCAAAAAAACACATCCTCAACTATGTACCCATTTAGAAAAGAACTTTTAACATCCATTTGATAGAGGTTGAAATTCAGATGAGCTGCATAGGCAAGTAGTTTCCTAATAGCTTCTAATCTAGCTACAGGTGGAAAGGTCTCTTCATAGTCTATTCCTTCTTCTTGACTATATCCTTGTGCAACTATCCTGGCCTTATTTCTAACTATATTTCCAGATTCATCTACTTTGTTCCTAAACACCCATTTAGTGCCTATGGTTAAGGTGTCCTTGGGTCTTTCCAATAATTCCCAAACATTGTTCCTTTCGAACTGATTCAGTTCTTCTTGCATAGACATTACCCAAAATTCATCATTGATAGCATCATTAATATTTTTGGGTTCAAGCTGTGAAAGAAAAGATTGATGTTCAACCTGGTTTTTAGAGAATCTCTAGTTTGTGTTCCTCTATTCAAATCGCCTACAACAACATCTAGAGGATGATTATTAAGAGTCCTAGTACCTCTAGGAAGGGTTGAACTAGATTCTTCATTGTTGTCTGTTGGTTCAAAGTCGGCAGGTGCAGATTCTGGAAAATTTCCAAAACTGGATACTTTTGCAGGGGATTCACTATCCTTATCATTAAGGTTCAGATTTGATAAATCTTCCTCAATATTTTCATGAGAGGTTTTAGGCTCATGTGGATCAGTTTAATCGAATTTAATATGAACTAATTCTTCCACACATTTGGTTTTCTTATTGAAAACTCTATAGGCATTAATTGAAATAGAATAACCATGAAAAATACCTTCATCACTTTTGAGAGAAAATTTGTCAATATTATATTTAGTATTAAGAATAAAGACTTTGCAACCAAAAACACTAAAGTAATTAACCTTAGGCTTTCTATTATTCCAGAGATCATAAGGGGTCCTTTTTAGAATAGGACTAATTAAAACTCTATTGATAATGTAACAAGCTGTGTTTACAACTTCATCCCAAATATAAATAGTTAAGTCATACTCATTAAGCATAGTTCTTGCAATTTCTTGAAGGGTCCTACTTCTCCTTTCTACAACTCCATTTTGTTGGGGTGTCCTAGGGGCAGAAAAGTTGTGAGTAGTAAGATTCAAACTCATGATTCTCAAAATCATGGCCATGATCACTTCTTAGGGTTTTAATCTTATGTCCACTAAGGTTTTCTATAGACATAGAATATTTGACAAAGTAGGAACAATATAACGACCCATACTTTACATACATTGTTAATACTTCAAAATTGAAGCATACTTGTTACAACATATAACAAAACCACGAAAGGACCATATAGGTATAGTGTCTTTAGAAACTGGGAAACATAAACAACTCGTTCATAAAGCGTCTACACTGTCTCCCATTTATTTCATCATATCTATAGTCCCTTTTGGCATATCTTACTTAATAACCTTCTTCCTGACCTGGGGAAAGAAAACATACAAAAGGGTGAGCTCAAATGCTTAGTAAGGGTAAACAAAAGAAATATCAATCACATCATATACATAAGCACATAACTTTTGGAAATCTTAACCTACAAAAGAGATCATAATTTAATAACATGGGATAAATCATGGAAGTGAAATGTAATCACAATAATCATAACTTAAAACATGAAACTTTGTGGCATACACACATAATCATAGAGAATCATTTCTTGTTAGTCAAGACTCATTTCCAAGACTATCTTAGTGGACAAAGTCCCTTTCTGAACCGAGTCACCCTCATTTCAGTCCTGTTTCACTGAACCGACAAAACCTACCGTTCCATCCATGTCTATCTCATGAGATATAAAATCGTTACCCAATGCATTGGAGGGAGATATAGGTCCCACCCATCTCATAATGATACCATTCTTATGTGTGCCACAAAATCATAAATCATACATCATTACATAATCCATGTAATAAAAATGGGATTCTTAAACATCATGACATCATAAAACGATTCATATAAGATAAAGGAATTCATAAAAATAATTCCATCACAACAAAATCAAATCAATGTAATAATAGGGATAAAAACAGAACCCTTTATTAACTTATATGGAAAATAATTTTGATAAAACACTTGAACTTCATTCTTGAGGAAAATATCCTTTCCACATCAAAAACACTTTTCCTTTCTTAACATGTCATATAATTTTAAACTAAAAGAAGTTGATTAAAAATAAACTTGAAAACTTGTAAATTAATCTTCTTGGAAATATTGTTTTAAAAATCCATTAATGCCGTATAAATTAAAAATAACATTCTTCTCGTACTATTGTCGGAAAATTCAAAAAGTACCTCGTATGAAAATCGACAAAAGATTCCTTTCATATCTTTTACTGAAAACTTACCGAAGGGTAAAATTGGATTTAAAATTTTTTAGGTGGATGGAAATAATATTACATATCGAGGAAACATGGATGTAGATGATAAAATACACCCCAGTAAATGCCAAAGTATAAACAATCTCGGATAAAAATGAGATTGTGATATTTCCCTTACCTTAGGTATGATTTGCTTTGTGCATGTTTTAAGAACCTGTATAATGGTTTAAATAATGTTATTGACTTATTCTAGAATCATACATATTGATATGTTATCCTATATGGTCATATTCTTAGCTTCTTATTAGTAATATTTCATTGTTACTTGTTACTCGGGTCTTTATTGCCTTTTGTTCTTATGCGTGTTTTGCCGAATAAATTCTTATTCTTCTTTTAAGGTTATAGATACCTTATATCCAGAATGGTATTAGTGTAGCATATATCATATTTATTCATTCAATTCATTTATATAATTACTTTGTAATGATGATCATGTAGAACGAGTCGCATCACATCGTGGAGACGGTATTCCGTACCTACGCACGAGCGATGATATTGTTCCCATGATCGTGGAATTGTTTTTAAGTGTATTTATACTATTTCAGTATCAATATCACTTTATAATAATCATATATAGTTACTCATTACACCATTATACCCATCCTTGTAAGGTGATGGTGGAAAATAGATTACACCATGGCGTGGAGACGGTATTCTGTACGTACGCACGCGCGGTGATTTCATATTTCCGTAGGATGGATAGAAGATGAATTAGGGTTGTTTCATATTTATAATAACATATCAGTATGTAAGAAATACTGATTTTATTACTTTATCATGAAACAACTAAAGAAGAAGAAGTTGAAGAAGAAAGAAATTGAAAAGATCGGTAATGGATATTACCTCTTCTTTGAAACACCTCTTTGAATCCTCCACTTAGGGAACTAAGATTGGTCTTTGAAGAAGACCAGGACCTCTAGGATTATTATAGGGAAGTGTAGAAGGGATTTTGGTAGGGTTTGGCCGAGCTTGAGTGCTCAAATTGGTGTGAGGAGGAGGGGGAGGAGGTGCCCTTTTATAAGGGAGGAGAGGGGCACCTTAGGAATATCTCAAAATATTATTTTATATTAAAGTCAAAATCGGTTTATAATGGTTCCAAAGTGTCTTATTTTGGAGCTAAAGTGGGGATGGGTCGAAATCCAATCAACAAATAGGATTTAGACAAGTTTAGGTTATTATTTTAACCTTATCAATTAGATTTAACACTAAGTTAAATAATGTAACTTTTACCGTGTCTTTTTGTTTTCTTACACTATATGGTTAATACACTTACTATAACATGACAAACGAACCCCAAGTTGTTTATTATTAATATATATATCGTTATATAAGTCATTTGGCCGATCCTTAGATTTTTAGGAATAAAATAACAATTAATAATATAATATTTTATTTAAAAACTATTTTGTGTCAATTTTGACACTATTTGATATATGATTTTTGTGAAAGTCATAATAGAATTATATGTTCGAACAAAGTTTATTAAATCAACAATAATATATCATAGTAACCTAGAAAATTAGTGTAATTCATAAAAAGTCTCAAATTACAATTATTTTGGCATTTATAACATCAATTATGTTAACATTTCCTTAAAAGGGTAATTACTGCATCATCGTTGTGTCATAAATAAATTAATATATTTAAAGTCTAAAAATTATAAATAAAATATCATTATGTAGGAAATATTTTTATCTTTCTAATGAATATTTATAATCGAATTTATCTTATGTATAACCCCATATTAAAAATGTTTTAGTTATTAAACTTTGATTTTAACTATTTTAACTATTCATTAAATAAAATAATATTAAATGTCATAATCTAATCCAAGTGGACCTAAAGGGTCATATTATATTCCTAAGGTTGTTTTTGGTCGAATTAAACTTATCCAATCGAATTAGGACATGTGTTAGGGTAATAGTAATATCATATTTACCCTTAGTTACCCTATTTACTATTAACCGCGGTAAAAAAAGTAAAAAGTTACTATTCACCAAAAAATTAGTTTTATCTCATTGAACAACATTTTACTTACTGATATCAACCGTGTCTGTCAGATTTTCGAAATTCCATTCACAGAAGCGGTAAAATTAAGTTTTATGCAAAATTCAGTTTTTAACCTACCACTTAGTGGTTTCACTATTCATCAAAAATTGAAAGTTTTCAGAAAAATACCAAAATTTCACCCTAGGATAACTTCGATATTCCGAATCCAAAAATGAAGCCCATTTTGAAAAATAAAATTTATAAAATTTAAAAAAGTGGTTATTACTATTCATAACGGATAGTTTTAATAATATTTTAATAGCATATCGTTGTTTAGTGAAACTCGGTATTGCGTACGACGCAAGCTATCGAGAAAGGTCGTGATTTCGTGTAAAGCAAGCCAAGAAAGTGTTGTGTAGAAAACTATTCCTTTGATGATTTATATAACATAAAAGTCTCGGGTGTTACATTCTACCCCCCTTAAAATGAATTTCGCCCTCGAAATTTGTCACTTTGTAACAAACGGGTGAGGATACCTCTCCCTCATCATATCCTCAAGTTCCCATGTAGCTTCTTCTAATTGGTGGTTCCTCCATAAAACTTTCACCAAGCGAGTGGTCTTGTTTCGTAAGACTTTTTCTCTACGATCCAGAATCTCTATCGGCCGTTCTTTATAAGAAAGATCTTGCTCCAGCGATACAACTTCTGAGCTGAGTACATGTGAAGGATCAGGAATGTACTTTCTCAGGAGAGATACATGGAACACATCGTGAACTTGAGAGAGATTCGGTGGAAGCGCCAATAGGTAAGCTACCTTCCCTACATGATCCAGTATTTCGAAAGGACCGATATATCTAGGGCTCAACTTCCCCTTCTTTCCAAATCTCATGACTCTCTTCCAGGGAGATATCCGTAAGAACACTTTATCGCCCACTTCAAACTCTAGGTCTTTTCTTCGACTGTCAGCATAACTTTTCTGTCGACTCTGAGCTGCTCTTATGTGTTGTTGAATAGATCTGACCTTTTCTGCCATTTCATCAACGAGATCAGGTCCTAATAGCTTTCTTTCCCCAACTTCATCCCAGCAAGTTGGAGTCCTGCATTTCTTTCCATAGAGAGCTTCATAAGGAGCCATCTGAATACTGGAGTGAAAGCTATTATTATAAGAAACTTCCACCAAAGTTAGGTGTTTATCCCAACCTCCTTTGAAATCCATAGAGCAGGCTCTCAACATATTTTCTAGGGTTTGAATTGTTCTTTCAGACTGACCGTCTGTTTGAGGATGATAAGCAGTGCTGAAACTCAACTCTGTATCCAGATTATGATGAAGAATTCGCCAGAACTTCGAGGTAAATCTCGGATCCCGATCAGATATAATAGAAAGTAGTACTCCCTGCAATCTTACCACTTCCTTTACATATATCCTGTCAAGCTGATCCAGAGAGAAATCATCTCTAATAGAAATGAAGTGTGCAGAATTTGTAAGACGATCAACTATGACCCAGATAGCATTATTGCCTTTGGATGTTTTAGGAAGTCCTGTGACAAAGTCCATAGTAATGTTTTCCCATTTCCATTCAGGTATGGGTAATGGTTGTAACATCCCCTTAGACTTCGGTCTCTCAGCTTTAACTTGCTGACAAACCAAGCATCGAAAGACATATTCAACAACATCTCTTTTCATGCCATCCCACCAAAAGTACTCTTTCAGGTCCCTATACATCTTCGTGATTCCAGGATGAATAGAGAATGAAGAACTATGAGCCTCATCCAGCAGCTCCTTTTTTAATTCGGGGATGGGAGGAACACAAACCCGATTCTTCAACTTTATTATCCCATCACAATCAAGGTTGAACTCAGGAACATTTCTCACCTTCTATTGTAACTCGACATCTTCTTTATGTGCCTCTTTAATCTTCACATGTATAGATGGTTGAACATTCATTTGAGAAAGATAAGATTTTTCTGCTTCCATTATAATTCCAAGATCCATCCTTTGTAAATCCATAAATATTGGATCTTTTGTGATCCTCATCATGGATAAACTAGTATGGTCTTGTCGACTTAATGCATCTTCCACCTTGTTTGCTTTCCCAGGGTGGTAATGGATTGAGCAGTCGTAATCCTTAATCAGCTCCAACCATATTCTTTGATGCATATTCATCTCCTTTTGTGTGAAAATATACTTTAAAATTTTATGATCAGTATAAATATCACACCTTTCAACATAAAGGTAATGCCTCCAAATCATTAATGCAAAGATTACCGCAGCTAACTCCAAATCATGTGCTGGGTAATTTTGCTCATGGATTTTCAACTGTCGTGTGACATAAGCTATCACCATATCATTTTTCATAAGAACACACCCTAATCACTTCTTGGATGCATCACTATAGATCACAAACCTTTCTCCACTACAAGGAAGTGTGAGCACAGGTGCACTGGATAACCTTCTTTTCAACTCCGTGAAATTCTCTTCACATTCTTCCGTCCAGACAAACTTAACTCCTTTCCGAGTCAACTTGGTGAGTGGATTAGATAATCATGAAAAATCTTTCACAAAACGTCGATAATATCCAGCCAAACCAAGAAAACTTCGGATCTCAGTTACTGTTGTTGGTCTCGATCATCTTTCGATAACCTCTGTTTTTGCTGGATCCACAGATATCCCCTCTTTTGAGATTATGTGACCCAAAAATGCAACTTTTTGAAGCCAAAATTCACACATGGTAAATTTTGCATAAAACTTTTCCTTTCTCAGGGTCTTCAATATAATTCTGAAGTGATCTTCATGTTCTTCCTTGCTCTTTGAATAGACAAGAATATCGTCTATAAAGACTACCACAAATTGATCAAGATAGTCTCTGAAGACTGTATTCATTAGATCCATGAGGATAGCAGGGGCATTAGTAAGACCAAATGGCATCACTATAAATTCATAGTGTCCATACCTTGTACAGAAAGCAGTATTTGGTATATCCTCCCTTTTGACCCTTAATTGATGATACCCTGAACGAAGATCAATCTTGGAAAAGTATTGAGCTCCGCGTAGTTGGTCAAATTGGTCATCAATGCGCGGGAGAGGATATTTGTTCTTGATAGTGATCTTGTTAAGTTCTCGATAATCAATGCAGAGTCTCATTGATCCATCTTTCTTCTTAACAAATAGAACAGGTGCTCTCCAAGGTGATGCACTAGGGAATATGAATCCTTTATCATGATTCTCTTGGAGTTGCTTCTTCAATTCCTGCAACTCAATTGGGGCCATTCTATAAGGTGTCTTTGAAATAGGCAAATCACCCGGTACGAGTTCTATTGAAAACTCAACTTCACGATTTGGTGGAAGACCCGGTAATTCCTCCGTAAAGACATCATCAAACTCCCGTACGATGGGCATATTCTTAATCGTGAGTTTCTCACCAACCATTTGAGATAAATAACCTTCATTTAGTGGAATCAATACCCATAAAATGGAAGAAATTTCCACTGGAAGGTTATGTTCATCCTTGCATTGATAGACGATCATAGATTGATCTGGAATATGAAATGTGACTTCCCTTCTTTGGAAATTGATATGACCTACATATAAAGAAAGCCAATCCATGCCAAGAATCACATCAAATTCCACTATAGGAAGGATCACAAGATTTGCAGGAAGCACTTTCCCACAAACTTCGATCGGAGAAGAATTATAAACTTTTGATGCGACTGTTGTGCCATTAGGTGTTGTCACAGCTAACTCAACATCTAATTGTGGAGGTAATACGGTGATACCCTTAGAAAATTCTTCAGAAATAAAAGAGTGGGTGGATCCAGAATCCAATAAAACATTTTCTACTTTAGAGTGGATGGTAAGTGTACCTTTCACCACATCATTATCGTACTCCACATCGCTGATAGAAATTGCATGTGACTTTACTTTTTCTTTAGCCTTGAGAGTTTGTTGACGTCTACCATCATAATCAACCCTTGGATTAGGGGATTTATTGGCATAATTCCCCATCTCCTTGCACTTGAAACATTGAAGTGTAGTAGGTTCATTCTGTGTATCCCTTCCTTTGTTTGCATCATTAGACATCTTCTTCCCATCATCGCGGCATTCAAATGCCCGATGACCTTCCTTTCCACATTTGAAACATTTACTTGTCCCTTTAAGACAACTCCCTCCATGTTTCTTTCCACACTTTGAGCATAAGGGAAAGCTCATCTTCTTTTCAGTGTTCTCTATAGATTTTCCTTTGAATTCCATTTTCCTCTTCTTATCAAACCCATATGACTGATGGGTTACTCCAATCTCCATCTCGACTTTGAGAGCACATCGAACGATTTCCTCATAGCTATTGAAGTCCCTTATGGCTAACGCCCTTCGAAGACTTGGTTTTAAGCCACTAAAGAATCGATCGATCTTACTCTCAGGTTAGATAATAATACCAGAAGTGTACCTTGCAAGTCTTGTAAGATTTGCTTCATAGGTACCAACAGATTCATCATCCTTTTGCTTTAGTTCAAGAAACTCTTTCTCCATCTTTGTTCGGAGAATACGAGAGAAGTACTTATTGAAAAATAAGTTCTTGAACTCGTCCCATTCCATGGACTCAATTTCATCCCTTTGCCTCGTATTCTTAATAAGATACCACCATTGATCAGCATCTCCTTCTAAACGATACACTACTAGGATGAATTTATCATGTTCAGAAAATTGAAGAACTGAAAATATCTTTTCAGTAGTACTAATCCATTGTTCAGAAACTAATGGATCAGTAGACCCGCTAAAAGAAGGTGGACGCTAACTCATGAAGGATTCAACAGAATGTTGCTCCTTCCTTTGCTCGTTTGGAAGTCTTGCATGATTCATAGATTGAGAAAGTTGTGTGAGCATGGCTACAAGATTTTTCATTCCAGCTCCCATAACGTTTGGTTGCTTAGGGGGACAATCATTGCATTGCCCGTCGCATTCCGCATTAACACAGTTCCTTCGGGTTCCAGCCATTGACTAAAACCAAGAAGAATAGTGTGAGCAACACTAATTATAATAGGAAAACCACATAATCAAGAATAAAATTTCACACTTAAGGTCTTATCCTAGGTTATTCATGGCCATTTCTAAAACACTAAGATTGTGTTCTATGCTTAGACTTATCCTTAAGGTTCTTACTAAGGCTTTCACATCCTAGTTTCCAAAGGTTGACTATACCTTTCCTCTGATACCAACTATAACGACCCATACTTTACATACATTGTTAATACTTCAAAATTGAAGCATACTTATTAAAACATATAACAAAACCACGAAAGGACCGTATAGGTATAGTGTCTTTAGAAACTGGGAAACATAAACAACTGGTTCATACAGCATCTACACTGTCTCCCATTTATTTCATCATATCTATAGTCCCTTTTGGCATATCTTACTTAATAACCTTCTTCCTGACCTGGGGAAAGAAAACATACAAAAGGGTGAGCTCAAATGCTCAGTAAGGGTAAAAAAAAGAAATATCAATCACATCATATACATAAGCACATTACTTTTGGAAATCTTAACCTGCAAAAGAGATCATAATTTCATAACATGGGATAAATCATGGAAGTGAAATGTAATCACAATAATCATAACTTAAAACATGAAACTTTGAGGTATACACACATAATCATAGAGAATAATTTCTTGTTAGTCAAGACTCATTGCGAAGACTATCTTAGTGGACAAAGTCCCTTTCTGAACCGAGTCACCCTCGTTTCAGTCCTATTTCACTGAACCGGTATAACCTACCGTTCCGGCCATGTCTATCTCATGAGATATAAAATCTTTACCCAATGCATTGGAGGGAGATATAGGTCCCACCCATCTTATAATGATACCATTCTTATTTTTGCCACAAAATCATAAATCATACATCATTACATAATCCATGTAATAAAAATGGGATTCTTAAACATCATGACATCATAAAACAATTCATATAAGATAAAGGAATTCATAAAAATAATTCCATCACAACATAATCAAATCAATGTAATAATAGGGATAAAAACAGAACCCTTTATTATCTTATATGGAAAATAATTTTGATAAAACACTTGAACTTCATTCTTGAGGAAAATATCCTTTCTACTTCAAAAACACTTTTCCTTTCTTAACATGTCATACAATTTTAAACTAAATGAAGTTGATTAAAAATAAACTTGAAAACTTTTAAATTAAGCTTCTTGGAAATATTTTTTTAAAAATCCATTCATGCCGTATAAGTTAAAAAAAACATTCTTCTCGTACTTTTTTCAGAAAAGTCAAAAAGTACCTCGTATGAAAAACGACAAAAGATTCCTTTCATATCTTTTACTAAAAACTTAACGAAGGGTAAAATTGGATTTAAAAAATTGTAGGTGGATGGAAATAATATTACATATTGAGGAAACATGGATGTAGATGATAAAATACACCCCAGTAAATGCCAAAGTATAAACAATCTCGGATAAAAATGAGATTGTGATATTTCCCTTACCTTAGGTCCAATTTGCTTTGTGCGTGTTCGAAGCTCCTGTATAATGGTTTAAATAATGTTATTGACTTATTCCAGAATCATACATATTTATATGATATCCTATATGGTCATATTCTTAGCTTCTTATTAGTAATATTTCATTGTTACTTGTTACTCGGGTCTTTATTGCCTTTTGTTCTTATGCGTGTTTTGCCGAATAAATTCTTATTCTTATTTTTAAGGTTATAGATACCTTATATCCAGAATGGTATTAGTGTAACATATATCATATTTATTCATTCAATTCATTTATATAATTACTATGTAATGATGATCATGTAGAACGAGTCACATCACATCGTGGAGACGGTATTCCGTACGTACGCACGAGCGATGATATTGTTCCCATGGTCGTGGAATTGTTTTTAAGTGTATTTATACTATTTCAGTATCAATATCACTTTATAATAATCATATATAGTTACTCATTACACCATTATACCCATCCTTGTAAGGTGATGGTGGAAAATAGATTACACCACGACGTGGAGACGGTATTCCGTACGTACGCATGCGCGGTGATTTCATTTTTCCATAGGATGGATAGAAGATGAATTAGGGTTGTTTCATATTTATAATAACATATCAGTATGTAATTAATACTGATGTTATTACTTTATCATGAAACAAATAAAGAAGAAGAAGTTGAAGAAGAAAGAAATTGAAAAGATCGGTAATGGATATTACCTCTTCTTTGAAACGCCTCTTTGAATCATCCACTTAGGGAACTAAGATTGGTCCTTGAAGAATACCAGGACCTCTAGGATTATTCTAGGGAAGTGGAGAAGGGATTTAGGAAGTTTTTGGCCGAGCTTGAGTGCTCAAATTGGTGTGAGGAGGAGGGGGAGGAGGTGCCCTTTTATTAGGGAGGAGAGGGGCACCTTAAGAATATCTCAAAATATTATTTTATATTAAAGACAAAATCAGTTTATAATGGTTCCAAAGGGTCTTATTTTAGATATAAAGTGGGGATGGGTCGAAATACTATCAACCAATAGGATTTAGACAAGTTTAGGTTATTATTTTAAACTTATCAATTAGATTTAACTCTAAGTTAAATAATTTAACTTTTAACGCGTCTTTTTGTTTTCCTACACTATATGGTTAATACACTTACTATAGCATGACAAACGAACCCCAAGTTGTTTATTATTAATATATATATCCTTATCTAAGTCATTTGTCCGAACCTTAGATTTTTAAGAATAAAATAACAATTAATAATATAATATTTGATTTAAAAACTATTTTGTGTCAATTTTGACACTATTTGATATATGATTTTTGTGAAAGTCACAATAGAATTATATGTTCAAACCAAGTTGATTAAATCAACACTAATTTATCATAGTAACCTATAAAATTAGTGTAATTCATAAAAAGTCTAAAATTACATTTATTTGGGCATTTATAACATCAATTATGTTAACATTTCCTTAAAAGGGCAATTACTGCATCATTGTTGTGTCAAAAATAAATTAATTTTTTTAAAGTATAAAAATTATAAATAAAATATCATTATGTAGGAAATATTTTTATCTTTCTAATGAATATTTATAATCGAATTAACTTATGTATAACCCC
This sequence comes from Viscum album, assembly GCA_963277665.1. NCBI lineage: Eukaryota > Viridiplantae > Streptophyta > Magnoliopsida > Santalales > Viscaceae > Viscum > Viscum album. Next base: position 388,007,897 of record OY728153.1, on the reverse strand, counting down.
ATATTAAAAATGTTTTATTTATTAAACTTTGATTTTAACTATTTTAACTATTCATTAAATAAAATAATATTAAATGTCATAATCTAATCCAAGTGGACCTAAATGGTCATATTATATTCATAAGGTTGTTTTTGGTCGAATTACACTTATCAAATAGAATTAGGATATGTTTTAGGGTAATAGTAATATCATATTTACCCTTAGTTACCCTATTTACTATTAACCGCGGTAAAAAAAGTAAAAAGTTACTATTCACCAAAAAATTAGTTTTATCTCATTGAACCACATTTTACTTACTGATATCAACCGTGTCTATCGGATTTTCGAAATTCCATTCACAGAAGTGGTAAAATTAGGTTTTATGAAAAATTCAGTTTTTAACCTACCACTTAGTGGTTTCACTATTCATCAAAAATTGAAAGTTTTCAAAAAAATACAAAAATTTCACCCTAGGATAATTTCGATATTCTGAATCTAAAAATGAAGTCCATTTTGAAAAATAAAATTTATAAAATTTCAAAAAGTGGTTATTACTATTCATAACGGCTAGTTTTAATAATATTTTAATAGCATATCGTTGTTTAGTGAAACTCGGTATTGCGTACGATGCAAGCTATCAAGGAAGGTTGCGATTTCATGTAAAGAAAGCCAAGCAAGTTTTGTGTAGAAAAATATTCTTTTGATGATTTATATAACATAAAAGTCTCGGGTGTTACAAACAAGCTTCACTTTTGTGAGCTAAAAAGTATACCCAAGTATACCTAGAAAATTTATCTACAAGAACATAAAGATAGTGTATCCCATTTAAACTTGAAACTCTTGATGGTCCAAACAAATCCATGTGAACCAACTCAAGTGGTTGAGAAGTTGAAACTTCTTTCTTTGCTTTAAAAGAGACTTTGTGTTGTTTTCCCTTTTGACAGGGATTACACACTTTATCATTTAGGAATTCCAATTTAGGTAGGTCTCTAACTAAGAATTTTTTAGATAGCTTCTTAAGTGAGTACACATTACAATGTACTAATATTCTATGCCACAACTAAGATTCTTTATGAAAAGCATTTAAGAAGGAAACATTTTGTTTGGCTAAGGAGTTTAATTCAACAACATATACATTCTCATTTCTATATGCAGTGAAAACTAAATCATTTTTTGAATTAAAAACATAGCATGAATTATTTTAAAATTTAACATTAATTCCATAATCACATAACTGAGATATGCTAAGTAAATTATACATTAATCCATCAAAAAAAGTACTTTAGAAATTAATATTGTATCAGGGTTACCAATCTGGGCTAAGCCGATGATTTTTCCTTTTGTATTGTCACCAAAGGTGACATGACCACTATCAACTTTAATTAGACTCTTAAAGAAAGAATAGTCTCCTATAATATGTCTTGAACATCCACTGTCCAAGCACCATAGGGTCTTACAGGAACTTCTTAAGCAACTTCCCTACAAAACAGATTAAACATAGGATAATTTTGGTATCTAGATCTTCTTGGGTCCAAAAAGGTTAGCCAATAAAACTTTGGGAACCTATATTTTCTTTATAGGTTTTCTAAAGTCAAAAAACATATTTTGATACATAAATACTATGTTCAGTCCTTTAGAGAATTGTTTCTCAAAAGATTTTCCAGAATTAGCAGTGAACTATCCAGATTTTGGAACAAATTTGGTTTCGCTAATGTGTCTCTGTCCAGGTTGATATCCTAGACCAGTTGTATATTTTGGAGCAATATGTTTTCCTAGTAACTGTGTCAATGTATCCCTACCAGTAGTGAACTTCTCAATATCCTTTCTTAATTGTTCATTAGATAATTTGAGCTGGGTGTTCTCTTTCAACAATTGAGCATTCTTTTCTTTTTCTACACTTAGATCTATTTTAATGTTACTAGTCAAGGAATGTTGTTTCTTAAAAGATTTATATTTATCTTTTAGTTCATTGCGGGTATCTTCCAGTATATTGAAATATTCAAACAGTTCATCCATAGAAATATTTTCATCATTATCTGAATCACTATTATTTCCAGAATAATAATCATTTAGAATAGGGGAAACAGGTACCTAAGATACATTAGTCATGAAGCACATGTTGGCATGATTCTTTTCAGAATCAGTGGCTTCTGATTCATTTGTGCTGTCTTCCGAAGCACTGAAGGATGATTTCATGGATTTCTTATACTTCTTGTCCTTATAATCATATTTCTTCTTGAATTTTATCTTTGGACAGTCAGCCTTGACGTGTCCTTTCCTCTTTCATTCATTGCAGACTATATCATCTTCCTTATCATATTTCTTCCAATCCTTCTTCCACTTACCTTATTGATCATACTTAACCTTGTAGTTTGGTTTTATGAAAAACTTCTTCTTCCTATAAAACTTCTTAAATGTAGAGACCCGAAGCTTGACTTACATGTACATTAAATTACTTGTGCGGAATACTTAGTACATAACAAAAACACACACTAAAGGATCGTAATAGTTTAGTGTCTTCGGAAACTCGGAACGTAATCTTCTAATCGTGGTGAAAGAACTCCAATATCTCCCATAAAGATCTTCTTTTTTTTACCTAAAACCTTTCTTTATATCCTGGGGAAAGGAAAACATAAAAGGGTGAGCTCAAATGCTCAGTAAGGGTAAACAAAAGAAATATAAATCTCATCGTATACACAAGCACATAACTTTTGGAAATCTTAACCTGCAAAAGAGATCATAATTTCCTAACATGGGATAAATCATGGCAGTGAAATGTAATCACAATAATCATAACTTAAAACATGAAACTTTGTGGCATACACACATAATCATAGAGAATCATTTCTTGTTTGTCATGACTCATTGCCAAGACTATCTTAGTGGACAAAGTCCCTTTCTGAATCGAGTAACCCTCGTTTCAGTCCTGTTTCACTGAACCGGTATAACCTACCGTTCCAGCCCTGTCTATCTCATGAGATATAAAAACTTTACCCAATGCATTGGAGGGAGATATAGGTCCCACCCATCTTATAATGAATCCTTTCTTATGTGTGCCACATAATCATAAACAATACATCATAGCATAACCCATGTAATAAAAATGGGATTCTTAAACAACATGAAATCATAAAACAATTCATATAAGATAAAGGAATTCATAAAAATATTTCCATCACAACATAATCAAACCAATGTAATAATAGGGATAAAAACAGAACCCTTTTATTATCTTAGATGGAAAATAATTTTGATAAAATACTTGAACTCCATTCTTGAGGAAAATATCCTTTCTACTTCAAAAACATTTTTCCTTTCATAACATGTCATACGACATTAAAATAAAAGATGTTGATTAAAAATAAACTTGAAAACTTGTAAAGGAAGTTTCTTGGAAATAATGTTTTAAAAATCCATTCATGCCGTATAAGTAAAAAAACATTCTTCGTACTTTTGTCGGAAAAGTCAAAAAGTACCTCGTACGGAAAACGACAAAAGATTCCGTTCATTTCTTTTACTAAAAATTCACAGAAGGGTAAAATTGGATTTAAACAATTGTAGTTGGATGGAAATAATATTACATATTTATGAAACATGGATGTGGATGATAAAATACACCCCAGTAAATACTTACGAATAAACAATCTCAGATAAAAATGAGATTGTGATATTTCCCTTACCTTAGGTCCGATTTGCTTCGTATGTGTCCGAACCTCCTGTATAATGATTTGAATAATGTCATTGACTTATTACAGAATCATATTCATTGTTATGATATCATATATGGTTCACTTATGACATTATATTACCCGTTCTTTTGTAAATTCCATGTTAAAGAAGCGTTTTGGGTAAAATCATTTCATTTATCGTAGGTGTTTTGACTTGTTGTTCTTGACATTATTATTACTTATATCATGATTTAATTACTTAAAGAATATAAAATATGATTTATATATCATATATATTCAGTATATATATATATATAATAGATAGATAAATGAAATGAAAAACACCGTTCATGGAGACGGTAGTCCGTACGTACGCATGAACGCTGTTTTCCTTTCCTTATTGTCTTGAATGGAAGTAAGTAGATGACATACATATATATATACACATAAATCCAATAGATTTATAATGTCGTATATTTCATTATTATTTCTTATATATACTTTATAATCATTCTTAAATGGTTAACATGGAGAATGAATCTCATCGCGTCGTGGAGACGGTATTCCGTACGTACGCACGCGCGGTGATTTCTTTTCCCGTAGGATGGATAGATGGTGAAATAGGGTTGTTTCATACTTTTAATAACATATCAGTATATGAGTGATACTGATGTTATTACTTCATAATGAAACAACCTAATAAGAAGAAGTGGAAGAATAAATAAAGATGAAAGAATTGGTAACGGTAATTACCTCTTCTTTGAAGCGCCTCTTTGAGACCTACTCTTAGGGCACTAAAATTGGTGTTTGAGGAAGACCAGAACCTCTATGATGTTGCTAGGGAAGTGGAGAAGAGATTTTGGCAGGGGTTGGCCGAGCTTGAGTGCTCAAATTGGTGTGAGGAGGAGGGGGAGGAGGTGTCCTTTTATAAGGGAGGAGAGGGGCACCTTAGGAATATCTCAAAATATTATTTTATATTAAAGTCAAAATCGGTTTATAATGGTTACAAAGGGTCTTATTTCGAAGCTAAAGTGGGGATGGGTCGAAATCCTATCATACAATAGGATTTAGACAAGTTTAGGGTATTATTTTAACCTTATCAATTAGATTTAACTCTAAGTTAAATAATTTAACTTTTACCGTGTCTTTTTGTTTTCTTTCACTATATGGTTAATAAACTTACTATAACATGCCAAACGAACCCCAAATTGTATATTATTAATACATATATCCTTATCTAAGTTATTTGGCCGAACCTTAGATTTTTAGGAATAAAATAACAATTATAATATAATATTTGATTTAAAAACTATTTTGTGTCAATTTTGACACTATTTGATACATGATTTTTGTAAAAGTCATAACGGAATTATATGTTCGAACCAAGTTGATTAAATCAACACTAAAATATCATAGTAACCTAGAAAATTAGTGGAATTAATAAAAAGTCTCAAATTACATTTATTTTGGTATTTATAATATCAATTATGTCAATATTTCATTAATAAGATAATTACTGCATCATATTTGTGTCATAAATAAATTAAATTCTTTGATGTCTAAAAATTACAAATAAAATACCATAATGTAGGAAATCTTTTTAGATTTCTAATGAATATTTAAAATCGAATTTATCTTATGTACAACCCTATATTAAAAATGTTTTAGTAAATAAACTTTGATTTTGACTCTTTTAACTCTTCTTTGAATTAAATAATAATAAATGAGCTAATCTAATCCAAGTGGGCCTAAATGGTCATATTTTATTCCTAAGCTTGTTTTTGGTCGAATTACACTTGTAAAATAGAATTAGGACATGTTTTAGGGTAATAATAATATCATTTTTACCCTTAATTACCCTATTTACTTTTAACCGTGGTAAATAAAAGTAAAAAGTTACTATTCACCAAAAATTATTTTCATCTCATTGAACCACATTTTACTTACTGACATCAACCGTGTCTCTCAGATTTTTGAAATTACATTCACAGAAGCGGTAAAATTAAGATTTATGAAGAAATTAATTTTTTTAACTACCACTTAGTAGTTTCACTATTCATCAAAAATTGATGTTTTTCAGAACAAAGCCAAAATTTCATCCTAAGATATATTTCATATTCCGAATTCAAAAATGATGTCTATTTTACCAAATTCATATCACAGAAGTTGCATTAATTAATTTTATAATTAAATCCCGCTGTTAAAACAAAGAGCGTGTTTTTAAGAAACAATATCTATCAAAAGATTGACACTTGTTTATGTCTAGTTTAAATGTGAAATTACATCCAATGACCAACATTGTATTAAATTGTAAAAATATATTCTAAATATACTTTAAAACCACTCAAATTAATAATTTATCACTATTAATTATTTCGATTGAAAAAGTTGTTTTTAACTAAAATTTAGTAATTTTCACTATTCATCAAAATATGAAAGTTATCCGAAAATCACCAAAATTTCACATTAGGCTAAATTCGATACTCCGAATCCAAAAATAAAGTCCATTTTGAGAGCTAAAATTTCTAAAATTTTAAAAGGTGGTTATTACTATTCATAACGGCAAATTTTAATAATATTTTAATAGCATATCGTTGTTTAGTGAAACTCAGTATTACGTACTACACACGCTATCGAGGAAGGTCGCGATTGCGTGTAATGCAAGGCATGTCAAGTATGCGTGTTGTGCAAGCTCCTTTTTGTGCAGCCTACAACACAAGACATTAGTGAAATTAAAAAGAATATTTTTCATAAAATCTCGGGGTGTTACATTCTACCCCCCTTGAAATGAATTTCGCCCTCGAAATTCGTCGGGGTTATAAATGGTTTACTATTCGAAAGTTTATTTAATAGAAACCCACATCGTAAAAAGGAATACCGAAACCAATCTTTAAAAACGAAAGTATGAAACGTAACGGCTACCCAAATAAACTAATCGCTGGGTTTCCACATAGGTAAAAATATGGATATGGAAGAGAAATCTAACCATCATGTTCTTATGGAGAGTGGTAGAGAACATGGCTATGGAAAATCCAGTAATCACAAATCCATAGATTTGTGATGATATAAGGTACCATCTGATTCATCAGGTATAAGATCACTAGGACAACATTTTTGGTTTTCAAGATCATTTCCCTAAAGTTGAAAATTTGAATTAGAATAAATACTTACATTATTTTGGTACAATCTCACTGTTGTTCGTGCCTTGAACAATTTACACTTCATATCTTAAATAAATGAAGTTGAATTTGTTATTCGTGATGTGTTAGCAGATCATGTAATAGAATGATGGGTCATTCCATCTGTCTCAAACAAAAGGTTTGAAAAGTTATAAGTTCATCTTATGGTTAGATTAATCGTATATGGTTCCAAAAATGAACTTATACTTCATATATCATACCGCTTAATAAAATAAAACTAGTTTCTACTAAACAGGGACTTCTTGTAGGCCAGTGGTAGGTGATAAAGGTCAGTCGCATTTCGGTTGTGGGTTCGATTCCCACAGCCTTGTCCGACGCGATGGGCTGTCGCCCGTCCTGCAGGTTGTCCTTTTTCTAAAAAAAACTTCTATCCTTAAACAATACTAACTTATGTCCAACATAATCCATTCCAATCTTTAGGCTTACCCATAATACTGCAGTCCACTCTCATAATATAGTGAAAACAATTACCAGAGATTTAATACCATCGTTGATCCCCATATATCATAAGATATGTCTTGTTGGTCACATTCTAAACATTCAAAGTCCTTAATCATGTATTCTCTTGAATACCTTAGTGAAAACATGAATGCAGTTTAAAGTTAACACTTTCCACATACCAAAATCCTCAAAATTCTATATACTCAAACCATGATATCACTTAGTCCTTATATCAATCATGAGCTCATGAATACTGTTAAACATTTCATTTTCTCGTTTCCCTTCATTATGCGCATATCATCTTATTTCAAAAAATATCTCAATCACTTTGAATACCACATTAGACCAATACATAAATATTCCAATACTCCATGATACAACATTATTTTGGAATCCCATTACATAAACACTTAATCATTCCCCCACATCGTTGTCATATTCAACATTGCCAATAGTGATCTCATGTGACTTCGCTTTGTCCTTTTCCTTAAGTGGTTGCTCATGTTGATCATAACTAACCCTTGGATTAGGGCATTTATTGGCATAATGTCCCATCTCCTTGCACTTGAAACATTGAAGTGTTGGTGGTGCGTTCTCTGCAGTGTTTGCTTTGTTCACATCATTAGAAACCCTTTTTCCATTACTTCGACACTCAGCTACTCGATGACCTTCTTTTCCACACTTAAAACATTTTCTAGTCCCTTTAAGACAATCTCCACCATGCTTCTTTCCACACTTTGTGCGTAAGGAAACATTCATCTTCTTTTCACCATTATTCTGAGATTTCTCCTTGAACTCCATCTTTCGTTTCTTTTCAAAACCATGAGATGGATATGTAACACCAACTTCCATTTCTACATTCATAGCACAACGCACAATTTCTTCATAGCTACTGAAGTCTCGTATAGCTAATGCCCTTCGAAGACTTGGTTTTAAGACACTGAAAAATCGATCAACTTTACTTTCAGGTTGGATGATAATGCCAAATGCATACCTTGAAAGTCTTGTAAAATTCGCTTCGTATATACCAACAGATTCATCATTTTTCTGTTTCAGCTTAAGAAACTCCTTTTCCATCTTCGTTCGAAGAATACGAGGGAAGTACTTATTGAAAAATAAGTTCTTGAACTCGTCCCATTCCATGGACTCAATTTCATCTCTTTGCCTTGTATTCTTGATAAGATTCCACCATTGATCAGCTTCACCTTCCAAACGATATACTGCTAATATGACTTTATCATGTTCAGAACATTGAAGAACTGAAAATATCTTTTCAGTGGTACTGATCCATTGTTCAGCAACAAGTGGATCAGAAGACCCACTGAAAGAAGGTGGACGTTGCCTCATGAAGGACTCAATAGAATATTTTTCCCTTCTCTGCTCATTTGGAAGTCCAGAATGATTCATAGCTTGTGTAAGTATAGAAATAATATTTTGCACTCCATATCCCATAACATTTGTTTGTTCAGGAGGACAATCATTGCATTGTCCATTGCATTGATCAACACGGTTCCTTCGGGTTCCAGCCATCGTCTAAAACCCAAAAAGAATAGTGTGAGAGGCAAAAATCATGCTAGGGAAAACAACATAATAAAGGGGGAGTACCTTCAATATCTAACATCTTAGGTTTAATTATATGATCGTTAGCGTAGTTCTAGTACTATAACTTATACGTATACTTAACCTTAGGGACATCCCTAGACATACCATAGAAATATCTCTAGGGATCTCACTAACGTTTTCGCATCCTAGTTTCCAAAGGTTGACTAAACCTTCCCTCTGATACCAACTGTAGAGACCCGAAGCCCTACTTACATGTACATTACATTACTTGTGCGAAATACTTAGTACATAAAAAAGACACACACTAAAGGATCGTAATAGTTTAGTGTCTTTGGATACTCGGAACGTAATCTTCTAATCGTGGTGAAAGAACTCCAAAATCTCCCATAAAGATCTTCCTTTTTTTACTTAAAACCTTTCTTTATATCCTGGGGAAAGGAAAACATAAAAGGGTGATCTCAAATGCTCAGTAAGGGTAAACAAAAGAAATATAAATCTCATCGTATACACAAGCACATAACTTTTGGAAATCTTAACCTGCAAAAGAGATCATAATTTCATAACATGGGATAAATCATGGCAGTGAAATTTAATCACAATAATCATAACTTAAAACATGAAACTTTGTGGCATACACACATAATCATAGAGAATCATTTCTTGTTAGTCATGAATCATTGCCAAGACTATCTTAGTGGACGAAGTCCCTTTCTGAATTGAGTAACCCTCGTTTCAGTCCTGTTTCACTGAACCGGTATAACCTACCGTTCCATCCCTGTCTATCTCATGAGATATAAAATCTTTACCCAATGCATTGGAGGGAGATATAGGTCCCACCCATCTTATAATGAATCCTTTCTTATGTGTGCCACATAATCATAAACCATACATCATAGCATAACCCAGGTAATAAAAATGGGATTCTTAAACAACATGACATCATAAAACAATTCATATAAGATAAAGGAATTCATAAAAATATTTCCATCACAACATAATCAAACCAATGTAATAATAGGGATAAAAACAGAACCCTTTTATTATCTTAGATGGAAAATAATTTTGATAAAATACTTGAACTACATTCTTGAGGAAAATATCCTTTCTACTTCAAAAACATTTTTCCTTTCATAACATGTCATACGACTTTAAAATAAAAGATGTTGATTAAAAATAAACTTGAAAACTTGTAAAGGAAGTTTCTTGGAAATAATGTTTTAAAAATCCATTCATGCCGTATAAGTAAAAAAACATTCTTCGTACTTTTGTCGGAAAAGTCAAAAAGTACCTCGTATGGAAAACGACAAAAGATTCCTTTCATTTCTTTTACTAAAAACTCACCGAAGGGTAAAATTGGATTTAAAAAATTGTAGTTGGATGAAAATAATATTACATATTTATGAAACATGGATGTGGATGATAAAATACACCCCAGTAAATACTTATGAATAAACAATCTCGGATAAAAATGAGATTGTGATATTTCCCTTACCTTAGGTCCAATTTGATTCGTATGTGTCCGAACCTCCTGTATAATGATTTAAATAATGTCATTGACTTATTAAAGAATCATATTCATTGTTATGATATCATATATGGTTCACTTATGACATTATATTACCCGTTCTTTTGTAAATTCCATGTTAAAGAAGCGTTTTGGGTAAAATCGTTTCATTTATCGTAGGTGTTTTGACTTGTTGTTCTTGACATTATTATTACTTATATCATGATTTAATTACTTCCAGAATATAAAATATGATTTATATATCATATATATTCAGTATATATATATATATAATAGATAGATAAATGAAATGAAAAACACCGTTCATGGAGACGGTAGTCCGTACGTACACATGAATGCTGTTTTCCTTTCCTTATTGTCTTGAATGGAAGTAAGTAGATGAAATACATATATATATATACATAAATCCAGTAGCTTTATAATGTCATATATTTCATTATTATTTCTTATATATACTTTATAATCATTCTTAAATGGTTCACATGGAGAATGAATCTCATCGCGTCGTGGAGACGGTATTCCGTACGTACGCACGCGCGGTGATTTCTTTTCCCGTAGGATGGATAGATGGTGAAATAGGGTTTTTTCATACTTATAATAACATATCAGTATATGAGTGATACTGATGTTATTACTTCATAATGAAACAACCTAAGAAGATGAAGTGGAAGAATAAATAAAGATGAAAGAATTGGTAACGGTAATTACCTCTTCTTTGAAACGCCTCTTTGAGACCTCCTCTTAGGGCACTAGAATTGGTCTTTGAGGAAGACCAGAACCTCTAAGATGTTTCTAGGGAAGTGGAGAAGAGATTTTGTCAGGGGTTGGCCGAGCTTGAGTGCTCAAATTGGTTTGAGGAGGAGGGGGAGGAGGTGTCCTTTTATAAGGGAGGAGAGGGGCACCTTAGGAATATCTCAAAATATTATTTTATATTAAAGTCAAAATCGGTTTATAATGGTTCCAAAGGGTATTATTTCGAAGGTAAAGTGGGTATGGGTCGAAATATTATCATCCAATAGGATATATAAAAGTTTAGGGTATTATTTTAACCTTATCAATTAGATTTAACTCTAAGTTAAATAATTTAACTTTTACCGTGTCTTTTTGTTTTCTTTCACTATATGGTTAATACACTTACTATAACATGCCAAACGAACCCCAAATTGTATATTATTAATACATATATCCTTATCTAAGTCATTTGGCCGAACCTTAGATTTTTAGGAATAAAATAACAATTAATAATATAATATTTTATTTAAAAACTATTTTGTGTCAATTTTGACACTATTTGATACATGATATTTGTGAAAGTCATAACAGAATTATATGTTCGAACCAAGTTGATTAAATCAACAATAATATATCATAGTAACCTAGAAAATTATTTTAATTCATAAAAAGTCTCAAATTACATTTATTTTGGTATTTATAATATCAATTATGTCAATATTTCATTAATAAGATAATTACTGCATCATCATTGTGTCATAAATAAATTAAATTATTTGATGTCTAAAAATTACAAATAAAATACCATCATGTAGGAAATCTTTTTAGCTTTATAATGAATATTTAAAATCTAATTTATCTTATGTACAACCCTATATTAAAAATTGTTTAGTAAATAAACTTTGATTTTGACTCTTTTAACTCTTCTTTGAATTAAATAATAATAAATGTCCTAATCTAATCCAAGTGGGCCTAAATGGTCATATTTTATTCCTAATCTTGTTTTTGGTCGAATTACACTTGTCCAATAGAATTAGGACATGTGTTAGGGTAATAATAATATCATTTTTACCCTTAATTACCCTATTTACTTTTAACTTTGGTAAATAAAAGTAAAAAGTTACTATTCACCAAAAATTATTTTCATCTCATTGAACCACATTTTACTTACTGACATCAACCGTGTCTCTCGGATTTTTGAAATTCCATTCACAGAAGCGGTAAAATTAAGATTTATGAAGAAATTAATTTTTTTAACTACCACTTAGTAGTTTCACTATTCATCAAAAATTGATGTTTTTCAGAACAAAGCCAAAATTTCATCCTAAGCTATATTTCATATTCCGAATTCAAAAATGAAGTCTATTTTACCAAATTCATATCATAGAAGTTGCATTAATTAATTTTATAATTAAATCCCGCTGTTAAAACAAAGAGCATGTTTTTAAGAAATAATATATATCAAAAGATTGACACTTGTTTATGTCTAGTTTAAATGTGAAATTACATCCAATGACCAACATTGTATTAAATTGTAAAAATATATTCTAAATATACTTTAAAACCACTCAAATTAATAATTTATCACTATTAATTATTTCGATTGAAAAAGTTTTTTTTAACTAAAATTTAGTAACTTTCACTATTCATCAAAATATGAAAGTTATCCGAAAATCACCAAAATTTCACCTTAGGCTAAATTCGATACTCTGAATCCAAAAATAAAGTCCATTTTGAGAGCTAAAATTTCTAAAATTTTAAAAGGTGTTTATTACTATTCATAATGGCTAGTTTTAATAATATTTTAATAGCATATCGTTGTTTAGTGAAACTCAGTATTACGTACTACACACGCTATCGAGGAAGGTCGCGATTGCGTGTAATGCAAGGCAAGTCAAGGATGCGTGTTGTGCAAGCTCCTTTTGGTGCAGTGTACAACACAAGACATTAGTGAAATTAAAAGGAATATTTTTCATAAAATCTCGGGGTGTTACATTAAATCTCATGGCTATTTGAGCCATTTCTTCATCACTGTCTGAATCTGAATTTTTACTAGCTGAACTTTCCAGTAGGTATATGTATTTTCTCCTTGTCTTTTCTCTTTAAATGAATATACTTGAATGCTACAGATTTTCTTTTGGGTTCATCATAATCTTCTTTGTTCACCTTCAATTCCTCTTCATACATCATTATTTTCCCAATCAACTCCTTAATCGGTAGCTTGATGACGTCACATGACTCTCGGATAGGCACAGAGGTGCCTCTCCATCTGTCAGGAAAACATCTCAATATTCTCAAGATCTTCGCCTTTTCTAGAATAGCTTTTCCCAGTGAACTCATGGTGTTGAAAATCTCATTAAACATAAGATACATATCGGAAGTGGGTTCATCCGGTCTCATCTTAAAATTATCATATTTAATAGTATAATTATTTAATCTCATTTCCTTAACATTGGTTGTTCCTTCATGAGAAACAACCAAGGTGTCCCAAATTTCATGAGTTGTTTTACATGCAGAAATTTGATTAAATTCCTCATCTCCTAAAGAGCAGTAAAGGGAATCATAGCTTTATAGTTATTATTATTGTCAGACTTTGTAGCATCATCCAAGGTATATCTTGCAGTTTTGGGAATTTCATATTCTAATTCTATAGCAGACCAAATATCAAAACCAATACTTTCCAAATGAATTTTCATTTTAATTTTCCATTGAGAATAATTCACACCATTAGAGAAAGGTGGACTGTTTGTAGCAGCCCCTTCTAGTCTATTTTCCATAACTAGATTTTAGAAAAGATATTAAAGAGAGAAAATTTTGGACTAATAGAAATTTAAGATCCTTAAGATAAAACTAAAATCACAGTTTAAAAAACAGAGGGTTTGAAAACCTTTTATAAATAAGAATGTAACCTCTGATACCAAATGTTGGCCGAGGTGGATAATCAAGAGGGGGTTGAATTGAGTTCCAATTAAAATTTCTGTTAAAAACTTTTAGTATCAAAATCCCCCAAATTAGAATAGCCCAGTAAATTAAGGCAGTAGAGATATAAGTGAGTTATTGTTCAACAGGTTTCTCAAAGGTTGATTACTCCTCAGTTGAATCAGTATGAGAACTAATTCGGCTTTTGAAACAAGTTTACTAAACAAATCAAATATACACACTAACCAGAACTAACTATCAGAGAGAATGTACAAACATATTTCTGTCTTTGAAAATATACACAGTGGATTGATGTTAAATAGAGTAAAGAAAATACGAACACAACAAGTTTAAACATGAGGTTCAATCATAAGTCAAGACCTAGTCCTCTCCACTTGGTGATCACCTGCCACCAAGTAGTTATATTAAAAAGTGATACACAGCCCATATCGGGCTTTACAACAGCTTTCACAAACTATCCAGGTTTTGAAACCTATACCACTGTTCTACGTGGGAAAATAAACTTCCAAGCCACACCAGGCTTCTTCCATAGTTATACGTGGGAAACAAAAATAAAGAGAGTTTAGAATGGGGATTTTTAGTATCCCTCAGTTCAAGTACAAGAGTCAGTGTGTGTAACATACACACTGCTCAAAAATGTAAATTATGTAAACACAGTAGAGCTAATGATAGTGGGGATGAGTTTAGAATGCTCTGATGTGTTGGCAGATCAGCTCTGGACTCGTTGGAATGAATGAGATGAAGTTTTGGTCGTTCTCTGCAGGTAGAATCCAAAACAGAGTGTCGTAACTTTCAGGTTATGACTTCCAGATGTAGAGATGATCAAATTTTTGGATGTTATGTTCTTTGCAGCACACCACAACAACTTGAAAAATATTCTTTCAATTTATATTCTTGAAGTTCGGTGTTATTATGAATGAGAGCTTGAGGATTCTTCTTCAGATTGTGTATGATTCTGTCTTATGAGTGTTCTATGTATATTCAATATCTCCACACCACTTCTCTTGTTTTTGTATGCATATATCGGTCACTTGGCTCTGTATTTCTTTCTCATATATATATATATATGTGCTCTCTTATAGTTCAGTCTTTTTGATTTGGTTCAGCATGGGATGACAGGAAAGATGCTTCACCCATGTGTGGTCTTCCTCGTACATCATATTGTTTCCTGATGTGCCTGCACATAACAATAAATAATGGCAGGTGCATTAATTTTTCCAGACATGACCATTATAATAGTATTAATAATATTGGTAAAGGAAAGAATAGAATATCATTTGACTGGTAGCAGATGCATGTCACACGGTAGACTTCAATTGTGGTCTTTTCAACTGTGGACTTCATTGGTAGATTATTCAACTATGAACTTCATCTGTAGGCTCTTTGACTATAGACTTGTAATGGTGAACTTTGTGCTTAGTGGATGTCTTGTAACGGTAGCTGTTTAATCTTTGTAAAAGTGGCTCATTATCAGTAAACTCCATCTGTAGGCTCAAAAGTAGACCTTTAACAGTAAGCTTCTAATCGATATTTCTATAACATTTGACTTTTTCAACTATAACATTTCCAACTGTAGACTTGAACAGTGAAGTTCTGAACAGAAGACTTGAGGAAGAGTCTGACAGTGGACTTCTAACAGAAGCCTTGTCACAGTAATGACCTTGTGACAGTAACTCTTTGTCTGTGAGCTTTGATAAGCAGATCATCGGTAGACTTGTGACAGTAACCTTGTACCGGTATCATCCAGTAGTGACTGTAAATATTCTACAGTGATCTTCTAGAATTAGTGACTTAGATTAATAGTAAGCTATAACAGTGACTTTGAGCAGAGGGCTCTTACCATTTGTCTTTAACAGTGAACTTATCTTTAGATAAATATGGACTGTAAGTTGATGTAGCAAAGTCATGAGTCTTAAGAATATACATTGTTGAGAATAAGATAATTGTATATGTAGATTAAAAATACTAATAACTGACTTAATATATTATGATCAATATTTAAACATGATTTGGGTTTATCAAAATAGGTGAGTCCAATAATATTACTATGGAATTGGGGGAATTACATTAAATAGTCCCCAAACCCTATCATACCTATCAAAATAATTATTCATATATTGAGTAATTTATTTATTTCATGAACAATGCGCCTTATCAAATATCTATTTGGAATGAAGGATAGAAATTTATCAAACATTTCTTAGTTAATCAAATAACTGTCATAGTGAACACTTTTTGTAATGATGGTATACATTTCTTAAAAACATAGATATTTAAGATAAATTTAATGAATAATAAAAATAATAATAATGAAGTTATTTTTTCGAGAAAAATTAAATAATCACAGAAGAAAGTAATATGGAAATGAAAAATTTTACCACTTGGTAATTTTCAAGTCAAACCCATTTGGATGGGAAAATTATGAGTAAAAAATTAAATTACATGAATATAAATGGATTCATTATTTAATATATCAAAATGGAAACTAGATACACCACATAACAGAATTAAGTGGTGAACACGACATTTATCACACATATGTAAAAAGGGAGATGAAATTCCTTTACCTTGAGTCCAAATTGTCATGTGTGTCTCTATATTCTTGAATAATAAACATATATTAATTATTTACTTCCATAAAAACATTTTTTATTTTTATCATTAATTTAACTACACTTGTTACAATGTTTTTAATAACTACTTAAAAAATTATATTTACATATATTTTTTTTATTTATTTCGTTTTTTGTGTTAAAAATTACACTGGTAGGTGAACTTTGGTCAAAGAAATAATTATACAGACATATCTAGAATAATAATCACAAAATAATTTTTATATTTATACTTCAATTGTACCATAATACTTAACCATGTAATATTTAAAAAAAATGAACCAATGTTACAATCATGGAGATGGTTTTTCAATGATCTTTATAGAAAGAATGTAAGTAACTTTATACTATTTAATAATGATAATTATATCTTGTATACAATGTTATGTAATAAGATATACTTATATATATAATTATTTTTATGTAAAAGTAATCCCATCGCATCAAGGAGGCGATAATCCCCTTTTCCACAAAATACGATATCAATTTTGTGTGTGTTAAAAGGTTTATATAGAAAATGAAATATTATATTTGAAGAAATGTAACTATTTAGTGAATATTATATAGATTTAATTTGTGTAACATATTTTTAATTAAATCCATCCTCAATACATTCCATGTTATGTTTGAACTTATCACATCACTTTGAAGAGGTGGTAGTCCACACATCCACAAATGATGTTATCACATTTACACCAAATGGAACTCAAAATATTATGTGTTACATAAAAAATTATAGAATCACAATGAAATAAAAAATATCATATATATCATATATAAATAGTGTTTCCATCATAATTCCCAACCATGAAAGGTGGTCAAGGAAAAACAATCGACATCATTTTTTGATGTTGTAGTTCGTCCTACATGAATGGTATGTTTTTTACCCATTTATTGGAAGTGTGTTTAGGTTTTGGTAGAAATCGTAATATAATAGCATATAATAATAATAGAGATACTTATATTATTATATAATAATGGAATTATAAGAAATTAATGTGCGGATAAACATAAAAAACATAAAACCATATAGAAAAATGTTACCTCTTCTTCAGGTAACTCCTTTTGGTTTTCACCAAAGGGAATCCTTGGATTAATTTTTTCCACATTTTAGGATACTATGGTGAGAGTAGAGATATTATGAGAGTATTTGGGAGTATTTTGGATGATATAATGTGTCTTTATGGGTGTGATGAATAGTAATAGTTAATTACTTTTTTATAATGGTGTGGGAGTGGAATTCTTGTAAATACTAAAAGGTATATACAATTGGGAGGTCCCCTTTCCTAATGTTTTGTGGTTGAAATGTTTGAATCTAATGGATTTTGGACAAGTGTATAGGTCATTCTGGCCCTTATGTTTAAACTATAAACATGTTTATCTTAGTTCTAAAAATGGCCTTTATTAGTGCTAGAGACGCACTGACTACAAGAGTGAGATTAAAAGCCCTAGTCTTTTATCCGTTCTTATAGAGGAACTAATAAAGTAGAATTATGATCTGTCCTATAATAGAACAACACTATAGAAAAAAACCATGAAATCAGTAAAAATCTATTACCGATACTTAATTTAAGTGGAATAAAATTTATAACAAAAATACAAGAAAAAAACTATATTATAGAAATTTACATTGGTTTATACAATCACATAAGTAAAAATGATTACATACTTTAAAAAATCAATTTTATTTTCCATTTTTATTCTAACACATACTATTGAAAAACACCCATTTAAAAAAACAATTGTTATGTTTGTAACAATATAAAAAAATAAAGTAACATAAAGTGTTGATTATAAACTAAATACTGAGTCATACTAGGAACATTGTGCATCAGATTGAGTTGTGATTGATTCATTATTGTCACACCATTTCTTGTTATTCTTTAAGAATTACCTCTGCAAAAAAATTAGTATAAGTTAAAAATTATGAGGAAATTAATTAAGTAATATAAGATAGAATGATAATAAAAATATCTAGTATTTGTTTTTTCATTTTTTGCGATGTGAAGTGAATTTTATACTAAAATGGCACTTATATATTGAAAATATGCAGCTGGAGTCATACTGGTCACACTATGCGTCAGAATGAGGTACACATTATTCTTAAATGTCTCAAATGACTTATATATTATTTTATTAAAGTATCAAAATACTCAAAATGTTATTTCTCAGTTTTGAATAAATTGGTTATATTTTTTATTAAAATGTAATTTTAAATTGGAAAAAAACTCATTGAATTATATCTGTCAGCTCTTGGGTTGGTTTCATGTGAAAATTATTCCTACAAATTAACAATGACTTATGATTTTTTTTCCAAAATCATCTTGATAATATGAGTGTATTTTGTTATCTTTTAGTGACTGATACTTTTTGAAGAAAAATATCTATTTTAAACTGATAACAGATAGATTGGGTTATATTAGGGACATCGTGTATCATATTGAGGTGAAGTGGATTCCTACACATCAAAAATTACATATGGATCATTTTCATAAAGTTTAAAAATATTCCAAATGTGTTTTCTTAGTTTTCAATAGGCCAGTTTTCCTTTTTACGAAACATGATGTCAATATTAAATAAAACGACACATGTGGAGTCATACCGACGTCATATTGTGGTGTTTCTAATTTCAACACATCTAAAATTACTTTTGGATAATTTTTCTAAAGTATCAATACAATATTATTTTATTTACTCATTTTTGAGTATGTCACTTATCTGTTTTTAATAAAATGTCATTTTAAACAAGAAAAACTCATATTGACTCATACCAGTCACACAATAAATTAGTTTTATGTGAGGCAAATTCTTACACATCACAAATATGTTATGAATCGATTTCTATAAATTATCATGAAAATATGATTATGTTCTTTTAGTTCTCAATGAGTGGCATTTTTTTGAAATAAAATGACGATTTTAAACTGATAATGGACACATTGAGTCATACTGGGAACATCATGTATCATATTGAGGTCCATATTATTCTTTCATGTACAAAATGACATATGGATCATTTTAATAAATTATGAAAACAAATCTAAATATGTTTTCTCAGTTTTTAGTTGGTAATTTGTTTTTATACTACAATTTATGTTAATTTTAAATAAAAAGATTCAGTTTGATTCATATCGGTCACACCGTACATCAGATTGTGGTTCATCTAATTCTAACATGTCTTAAATGACCTATAGATCCTTTTATAGAAGTATAAAGTTAATATTAATGTGTTTATTAAGTTTTGAGTGTTTCAGTTGTCATTCTTACTAAAATGTATTTTTTAAGCTTGAAATAGACACGTTGAATCATACAAATTACATCGTATATAGATTTTATGTAAGACCAATTGCTACACACAAAAAAATTACTTATGATATTATTTCCAAAATTTAAAAGAAAATCGATGTGCCTTTTCTAGGTTCTCATTGATTGAATGTTTTTGAACTAAAGTGTCAATTTTAAACTCAAAATGAACACATTGAGTCATATAGGGAATATTATGTATCTGATTGAGGTGTAGTTGATTCTTAAACATCCAAAATGACTCATGGATAATTTTACCAAAGAAGAAAACCAATATAATTGTTTTTTCTCATTTTTGAGTAGGTCATTTGTCCATTTTAATAAAATTAATCTCAATTTTAAATAAAAAGATACACATGGAGTCATACCAGTCACATTGTGTGTCTTATTGTGGTGTGGATTATTCATAAAAATCTCAAATGACATATTTATCATTTTCATAAAGTATCAAAATAATATGAATGTTTTTAATTTGTTCTTAGTACGTCACTCTTATTTTTTAATAAAATGCCATTTTAAACTAGACTCATGCACATTGAATCATACGGATCTCATCGTGCATCAGTTTCATGTGAAACAAATTTATACACATAAATAATGACTTATGAATCAATTTTTAAAATTATCAATAAAATCTTGGTGCGTTTACTTGGTTTTCAGTGAGTGAAACTTTTTAACCAAAATATCGATTTTAAACTGATAATTGACACATAAAGTCAAACTAGGCACATCATGTATTCTCTTTAGGGTAGATTGATTGATATTGGTCAAAATGACTTATGGGTTATTTTACCAAATTATAAAAATAATTGGAATGCGTGTTATCAGCTTTTATAAGTTTAGTTTATTTTTTTACTAAAATTGAAGTAAATTTTAAATAAAAAGACAGACTTGGAGCAATACTAGTCACACTATGCATCAGATTAAGGTACAGATGATTCTTAAACATATTAAATGATATATGGATCATTTAATTAAAGTATAAAAACAACATGAAAGTGTTTAATTATTTTGATTAATTCACTTATCTTTTTTAAGAAAATGTCATTTTGAACTGGAACCACACACTCTAACTCATACCGATCAAATATTGTATCTGTTTAATGCGAGACTGATTCCTAGAAATAAAAAATAATTTTTCAAATAATTTTCTAAATAATAAATAAAATAGGAGTGTATTTTCTTATTTTTCAATGAGTGACACTTTTCAAAGTAAGAGGAATATTTTAAAATGATAATGGACACTTTGTGTTGTATTGGTATCATTGTGTATCATATTAAAATAGGATGATTTCTACATATCAAAAATGACTTATATACAATTTTCGTAAGGTATAAAAATAACAGGAATATGTTTTATTAGTTTTGAGTATGTTTGATGTCTTTTTTACTAAAATTAATGTCAATTTAAAATAAAAAGAATCACTTGGAGTCATACCTGTTAAATTGTGTATAGGATTGAGGTGCAACAGATTCCTACACATAAAAACATCTAAAATCAATCTTAACTTCCAATGTTACCCTGATTTACTTTTCCTTCATTTTTTGAACTACCAACTCTGCTTATTGAATTGATGTTATTATCTAAAAATTCATTCTCATTGTTGAAATGAAAAAGGGAAGAGGGAGATCATGTGCCCATTATATCACAAGAATTCAATGTAATGGCCACACAAAATTCCTATCCTCTTCTGAATTTCAACAATGTGAAAAAATTTTGTCTAAGAAAATCAAATCAATATAAAGTGATGGTATTTTGAAAAAGAAAGGAAATGGAAATCAAAATCATGGTAACATTGGCAGAAAGATACATTTTATCTATTTTGTAGTTTGTTATATATAGTTGAATGAAAAATATTACTTCCCGAAATATTTTTTCAAATAACTAAATAAGTATTATATTAAAATTATAAAGAAATTATCTTACAAATAATTGAAAAAAATATCATAAAATTTATTAAATAAGTAGTGGAAATTCACTATTTTGTGATGGTTTTATACATTCTTAATGATTTTATTTATTTTCATTGTCTCAATTGTAGTATCAAATTCTAAACTCTCTTTAGCATTATAAGAATAGATAAAAACAACTCAACTTTAACAAAATAATCCACCCATATAATATAACATTATTATATGAGTATGAATAACAAATTAGACGTAAATATGAAACAGTACATTAATTCTATGGAAAAGAAATAACTGTGAAAACATCAATATTACATATATGATTGAGCAGTGGAGATAATATGAATGAAATTTAAAAATTCCTACTCTACTTGGGTGAAAAGGATTTCAAGGAGAATAAGTATGTGAATGTTTTTATGCAGAAAGGAAAGAAAGATGGACAGTCCACCCCAAATCAAACCAAAGAATCCACATTTATAAGAAAAAAATTATTATGTGAGTAAAAATAAAAATAAAAAAATAAAAAATAAATATTAAAAAATAAAATAATTATATGGAAAATTGTTTTATTATTAATAAATAATGAATAACTTTGTGATTAAGTATAGGCAACATCATTTATCTTCCAACAATTTGTATGCATTCTCTGTTGATAACAAGATGAAATCTTTAACACCATATACATAATAATTTTTCAAAAAATTAGAGTGATAACATTTTTGATTGATATCTATCCTTCTGGGTTTATAGAATATTCATTTTTTATAATATATAAATAAATACACATAAGATATTCATTATCAATTGTGAATGTTATAGATAATTCTAATAAGGAAAAATCAATTATTTCAAATAATTTTAGTTTTATTTAAAAAAATGTGTAATTGAATTTAATAAAGGAATTACTCCACTATGGTAGGTGTTATATTATAAATTCATTCAATATTGAATGTTATAGCCAACTATTATCCTCAATAACTCATCTCCTGAACATTTTTCATTGCATTTTTTTAACGCACATCCACTATTTCTTGTGGACATGAACCTATGTATCTTACAATACTCGTAAGAAGAAAGAATCCATGGGAAGAATATTTCCCAATGTAGTATAAGAAAGATAAAATATACGGTGAATGAGTATCAAGAATTAAATTCTAATAACTATTCTTGAGATGAAGTTAATGAAGATAATAATTGTAGTGTATTATGTTATCTTAAAGGGGTAACCCCCCCCCCCATTTGTGAGAATTACACTGTTGTCCCATGTTATTAATGCATGACTGAATAAAGGTGAGATTTGGGAGTCATAAAAATTATGGGCTGTGATTTAAGGGGTCTAGGTAGGGACACGTTATAATATATGATTATTTGGGGCCTCTATGAATTCTATATTTATATGAGAAATCCCTCTTTTAATAATTTCAATATTCTAACTAGACCAGTCATACCTCTATTAAAATGATCCACCAAGACATTCTTAAATCCCCTAAACAAATTAGAATATTATAAAAGAAACTATGGAGTAATAATAAAACCAATATGATAAAAAAGAATAATAAAATATCATTAAATCAACTAGAAGATATAAAAATGTATTGATAAAATATTTTAATATATAAACAGATATTTCATGTACATGGAAGGTAATAAAATATTTATAGGGGTTGAACAAATACATGTAGACCTAAAATGTTGAATACCTTGAAATAATTTATAATAACTATTCCAACATATATAGAATTTGATAACATTCTTTCTATTTTTTGGAACAATTTATATAATAACCTAAGGAATTATTACATTTAATATTAATGGTATATAAATTTTTTTAAAACATCTCAAAATTACAATTTAAATTAAAAATTGAAAAATAATTGAAAAAATATTTTTAGATATTGAGACATTTAAATACTAACATAATAGGGTGGTTTGTGTTGTTTTTATGATCACAATATAAAATTGATAGATATTTTAACTAGTTATAATGGTAATATTGTTAATAATTAATAAAATAGGGATTTAAATTAAACAACCCTTGGGTTTCCCCTAGTGAGACTTTTTCGTGGACATGATCTATTAGTTGGAAGTGGATATTTGATGAAACTAGTGATATCCAATTTTATTTCTCTCTCAAATTACTCAAAAGTTTAATTAGAATATATGAATGAGATATTGTAATGTTTAGAGTAATATAATCCTTCCCTTAAGTGGTATTTCCATTCTATATTTTCATTTTAGTTAATATGGACCATCATCTCCCATAATATATGGATAGTATATTCAATCATATTGGTAGCTCATTTCACATTAATGAATGATGGGATCTTGAGGGAATCAAAGATCCTATCAATTTTCTTCACCCAATCCTCTATCTCTTTAAGAACATATTCCATTCAAATTATGTAGGCTTGTGGTGGATAAACAATTCTTCAAGATTTTTATCTCCATCCAATGTTTTGTTAAATCAACAAAAAATGGATATTAAAATTCATGTAACTCTATAAGATATAGTTAATGTGCACCATCTATGGCCTAACTCGAATAAAATGATAATATAATTGGTAATTAAAATATTGTTCCCAATATTATATATAAAATCAAGATAGTATTCTAAGAGTTTTGGATAAACACTACTTTACACCTATTACTCAAGGTCTCATAGCCCTATCTTCTTTCAACCAAACATGCCCAATAAATAGTGTCAACCATAGGGATATACTGAATGTAAATAAATAATGATGATAAAGAAATGAAAATAGATTTCATTAAATAAGAAACTAATGAGTGAGGAGGAAAAGGTAAAAATAAGATACCATGGTTTCAAGCTATGAATCATCCGTGGGAAAGTAGTGATATTGAAAACCTAGAAAACATTCTAGCCTTAGATTTGTTTAACCATTGAAACGTTTGGGAAATGAATTTGAGCCTTGGAATTATTTGTGAATTGATTCAAGTTTTTATTCACCGAGGAGGAGCACAGTAGAGGATGGATTCCATGGAAAGCTATAATAAAGAAATATGTTTGTGACTCATTAGGATAATTTAAATAGATTTAGACACTTTTATCAGCTCTTCCATTTTTTTTTGATAAATATAGATCCTTATTGGTGCTGAGAAGGAGCTAATAAAGTTTCCTTTTATTGGTGATAATCAATCTCATGATGATAAAAAGATTTATAATTAAAATTATAAATAAAATATCTTTTAAACATATTTATATAATTATATATATAAAATAAATAAATATAAATATAAATATAGTAAATATATCCATTATTTAAATAAATTTAACATAATTTTATATTTATTTTAATATATAATTATTTATTTATATTTATGTAAATACATTTTTATAAAATAACATTTATATCATTATATATATTTACAAAATTATATATATATATATAATAAATATATATATAAATAAAAATATAGTAATTTTATTCATTATTTTAATAAATTTATTGTAATTTTATAGTTCTTTAAATATATACAGTTATTTATTCAAAATTATATAAATAACTTTTCAAAAAAATAATAATTATTTATTTATAATTATAAATAAATAAATCTAAGAATATTATAAATATACATTTAAAAATTTATTTATTTATAAATATTTTTTACAAATATATTTTCAATATTATTAATGAATATTTGATCTTAAATTCATGCATATTCGAAATGAGTGAAATTGAATAATTAAAATTAGTTCACTTTAACAATATTAAAAAATATATATGTTTTTTTAATTAAATATAAATTGTTAAAATAATGTGGCTATATTTTGAAATGAATATGAATGAACCTTGAAAATATTAAAACATAGTGTATATATATATATAAAATAAAAAAATTAAATTTCCCAGAAAATGAAAAATAAATTATGAAAAATAAAACATATTTAAAATGAATTAATGCATACCTGTAACAAAATTTAAGAAATAAGATTTACCATGATTAAAGACATTATATATTAAATTTATAATAATAAAAAGGAATAATATTATGAATACTAAAATTTGAATAAATTACACAAATATTAGGTGTATATGTTTTCATATAAGATTTAATTAATTACATAAATATTATTATATCTGGGTTGTATATAAAAATTCATTAATTATGTATATTTGAAATTGATATAAATTTTTTTTATCTATGTTAAATTGAAAAATAAAACTACATTCAATTATATTCATTACTCGATGCAATTAGTTAGTATTTTTAATTCACACTAATTTTTAGTTACAAACCACTATTCATTAAATATATTACTATTTAATGAAAATCATGGAAATTTTGAATCGTATAAATCATATTTATAAAAATTTATATATATCAATATATTTCATATATACTATTTATTATCATTATGAATAATTATTTACTTAATAAATTTAGTAATATTTTTCTCAAATTACTTTTTTTTATTTGTTATTTTCTTAATTTTCATTTTACATATATCTATATATTCAATATATACTATTTATTATTATTTATAATTTATAGATAGTATAATCAATTTATTCATTTTTGTGAATAATTATTTAATTAATAAAAAATATAAATAGTTTTTAATGAAATCAATTTTTATTTAATTATTTTATATTTTCAAACCATTATCATCCCTATAAAAGTGATTATAAAGGACCCCTTTGTGGGAGAATATAATTAAGTGCTCATAAAGGGTTCCCTTTATTAGTTCTAATAAAAGGTGCTGATAAAGGGCATCCTTTATCAGTGCTATAAAAACCACTGATAAAGGGTACCGTTTATCCGCGCCTATTTTAGATCTAATAAAGGTAACCATTATCATCACTTTTTCTATATTTTATAATGACTAGTGATATTAAATATTTATTTTTTATTAGTCTTAGTCCTTTATTAAGCTTAATTTTACCTTAATCACTGTAATTAATTTTAATTACTTTCACTAATATTTTTTTTCCAAAAACTATGTTTATCTTATTAGACTATAAATATTATACAGAATCTATCTATGTGTTTTCATTTTCCAAATTAAATTCATAGAAGTGGAAAAAATAATTTTAAAGCTAATCTTGCATACATGGCGAGAAAGAGGGGTTTTTAAGAAAAAATATTTAAAAATGCATTAAGTATTTATATCTAAATTCAATATAAAAATGGTTCCAATAACAACTATTGGGTTAATATATTAATAATTTTTCTATTATGAATTTAAAATATAATTTTAACTATAATTTTACATTAATAATTATTTAAATGAAAAGGCAGTTTCTAACTGATATGTGGTATTTTTTTACTATTCATCAAAAAATGAATCATCTCGTAAAAATACCAAAAATTCACTATTACCTAATTTTAATGTTTCAATTTCAAAAATGATGTTTATTTTCTCTTGTGAACTTTATTAATGTTCTGTAAATTGGATTTAAAATAAGTTCACCCTTAAAAGGTACTAAAACTCAGTTTTTCAAGTAAGGCATGTTAACTTAGGGTTATGTATAGCCTAAATATAACTTTGTGTATAAATGGTACTATAAAAAAAATTAAATTTATTCTTAAAAGAAAATATTTTAAATTATTAGGGTATTAGATTCTCCCCACATCAATTAAATTTTTTCTTCACAATTTAAAATTGATCATGGTAATCTGGGAGTTAATATTTGAATATACTATTGTTGAAAACCCTACATTATACAAAGGGTTAAAACAAATCTTCTTATTAAGAGGGAAAATGAAATGAAAATTTTACCAAAAACTAAACTTTCTAATAGGAGAACTTTAGTGTAAACTTGGTCATGGAAGAGAAATCTAACTAATAGTTTTTGATGGAGACTGATAGAGAAAATATATAGCTTAAAGTTGATGACTACAAGATCCTAAACTAGAGTTATGAAAAAGGTCATCGATATCATCAAAATTGAGGATAACTGGACAACATTTTTTCAAGATTTTTATTCATATATTTAAGTAATTCTTTCTCCCTCTACAAATTTAAGTAAATATATATTTCTATAAACTCAATATTTTCCTTTGATTATGCATTGAACTATTCCTACTTCATCTCTTGGAATAAGGTGATTAATATAGTAAAGTAATATATCAATATCCAAAACCACATCCAAATTTCAAATCAATCCATTTCATAAGTGGTTAAATTTTCCAAAATGTTATAATAAAACAATTTAGAAATAGTAATAACATGAATTACCAAAAAACCTTATTGAAAATATACATTCTTCTTTATTACATAAGTAAAACACTTGTTATTTTATATATTTCTTAGATACAAAAGTGTTATAAACCAAAAAAAGATATCATAAGACATATTATCAACAAATAATTAAATAGTTATAAGGTAATATATAATATCCAATATATATAACCCACATTAATCATATCATTATCAAAGTGTCATTACATCAGCTTTAGGATCATATTAAGGCTTCTTTTTCCCTCAACCATGTGTTTTTCAAAAAAAATCAACTTACTACCGTATCACTATTCTTGGTTATCAGAACCGATCAACAAAGGCTTTAAAATCCTTGTAGAAAACTCACATTCCTTTTAAGAATGAAAACAAGTGATTATTACCAAAATTATTACATGTGGTAAAATATCTCATTCCCATATTCCCTTTATCCATCTTCTTCCCAGTTGTTCACTTGTTCTTTTAGTTCCCTCTGAATCCATAACACTTAGATAATTTTTTGATTGTCTCATTATCACATGATACTATCTACTCATTTGATTATAATGTTCATGAGACTATTTCAATGCAAAATATTAGGTTAAGACAATAAAATATATGCACTTTATTACCCTTTAGATCATGTAAAACTATGAGGTTTATATTCCTTCTGCTAAGTTGAATTTCAAAATGATGAACTAAAATGTGATAGATCATATCATTATGAAATATAATGTATAATCCCAAAACAATAAAAATATTTATCATAAATTGAAATTTTTATGTGTATATAATCTTATAATCATAAACACGATTTCGTTGGGATGTTCTTCTATACTCATCTTTAAATATTTTATTTGTATCATGTTACATAATGTATGTTTTCTATATCAAGTTTCCATGTTTTTTTTTCTAAACATCCTCTTATACCAACTTTAAATATTCAAACCCAGAATCCTAGAGCCCGTTCATTACTTTATTACATTTTCATTATTATAAGTAATCAAATACTAAAGGACAAAATAGATTAATAGTTTTGGAAAACCAGATTATATACATGATAAAAATTTACATTTAGAGAAGAACAAAATACATAACAAATACAAATAAACTGCATGCTTTAAACTCATTATAAGAAATTATCATTATATCCTGGGTAAATGTAACAAGATAAAGGTTTTCCCAATTTCTCATTAAGGGTAAAATAGAGTATAAGTAATCATGAAACAAAAAAATAATCAATATAGATCATTAAATAAAAGAAAAAAATTCTATTTAAGAAATTATATAAGGAATAATCAATATATAAAGGACACTAACTAAAACACATTCCATTAAACCAGTAAACTATTAATGAAATGAATCCATATATATGATAATGAAAAAATCTCATTGGTAACTAATAAATAATTCTAAATGAAGGAAATGATTATTTATTGGAAAAAAGTTTTCCCAGGTACATGGTACCTTTACCATGAAGACCTTTCAAAAGACAGATTAGCATACTACTCTCTATACCATTAACAAGATAGTTTAGAATATTCTCGGTCACAAAATCGGATTGTTTGTTCACAACCTATTTAATCTCATGTGACTGCAGATGAATCGAGGGGCTTATGTTAAATGGTCTCCCGCACATTTCATGTATTTATAAATAATTACTCATATTTCAACTAATCGATTCATTAATGAATAATGTTCCTTATAAAATCTATGTATTTAATGAATGGTACAGATTTATCAATAATTCCCTAGTTAATCAGATAATTGTCAATGTGAACAATATTTGAAAAAAATGGTATATAGTTTAGAAAGTAATAATATAAATTTTAGGATAATACGTATATTTAAGATAAATGTAATTTATAATAAAAATTATCATAAATAAGTGAATGTTTTGAGATAAAGTTAACCATCACAAATAAAAGGAATATAGAAAAGATATCATTTACCACATCATAATTTTCAAGTCAAAACCCTATAGATGGTAAAATTCAGAGTAAATAATAAATACCATAAATATAAAAGGATTCATGATATAATATGTCAAAATAGGTAGTATATACACCACACAAAAGAAGTATGTTGTGAACATGACATTTATCTCACTAATGTAAAAAGTGAGATGAAAACCACTTACCTTATGTCTGACTTGTTATGTCTGTTTCTATCTTACAGAATAATAAACATATGTTAATTATTTTATTACATTAGAACATGTTACATGTTTATAAGTAATTTTACTTCACTTTTTACCATGTCATAAAAAACTACTTAAACAATTCGGTTTACGTTTGGGTGTTTTGACTATATTCGATTTATGTGTTAAAAATGAATTTGGTAGGTCAAATATACTCAAAGTGGTCATTATATATACATTTATAGAATAATAATCATTAAATAATAATCTTATTTATACATCAGTTATAAATTTAATACCAATAATTAAATGTGGCTATCAAAAAAGAACTAACATTATAATTATTGAGATGGTAGGTCGTACATATGCATGAGTAACATTCCCATTTTTCAATGATTGTTATGGAAAGAATGTAAGAAACATCATATCTATTCATAAATTTTATTATATAATAAATTTTATTTTATTTAGTCATATATACTTATATATATAATTACTTTTACCTAAAAGGAATCACATTGTGTCAAGGAGGTGGTAGTCCACACGCCCATGGACTACATGATAACTTTTTTAGTGTGTGAATATGGTAATAATGAAAATAACAAATAGAATTTTTTAAAAACTAATTTTTCAAATAATATCATATATATTCCATTTATTTAACATATTTTTTTTTAAAACCATATTTATTAAATTCCATGTAATGTGTGAACGTATCATGTCACTTTGAGGAGGTAGTAATCCACACGTCCTCAAACAAAGTTATCACATTTACACCAATTACAACACATAAAGGTATGTGTTATATAAAAATTTAAAAAAGAATGAATACATAATAAATATCATATATATCATATAGAAATAATATCTACGTGATAATTCCTAACCATGAAAGGTGGTAAAGGGAAAATGAACAACATCATTTTGCGAGGCGGTTGTTCTCGAAACACAATGGGTATGTTCGTTACCCATTTGATGGAAATATATGTAGGTGTAGGTAGAAACCTAAATATTAAAAAATATCAATTTATTTAGTATAATTATTTTATTATATAAGATTATAATAATAATAAATTAAATAGAGGAGAAAAATAAAATAAAACAAAAATGCACATTAGGGAATGTTACCTCTTTTTTGGGAAAATCCTTTTGGTTAGCACAACAAAAATTCATTCATTTAATTTAATCCCAAGGTTAGGCTTAAAAGTTTAGTGGAGGGGTTTTGGGAGACTATTTGGACACATTTTTATGATACAACATTTCTTGAGAGGTGTGAGGATGTGGAAGAGGGAGTTCCTTTTATAATGGAGGGGAAGCAGGATTCACGTAAATACCAAAAGAATTAAAAGGTCCCACTTTTCTCACGTGCCTAACAATAGAAAAAAATATTAATGGGTAATTATGCTCAATATAATCCTCCATCACAAAAAAAATTAATCAATTTTTATAATTTTTTTATTTAACTTCTATGTTTCCCCAATCCTATCATTAAAAATTTTATTAAAGTAACTTATTTTCTATGCAATGTTATTTAAACAATAAGATTAAATTATATTGAGAATTATTATAATAGTTTTACCCAATTAATTATAAAAATCATAAATAATTTACAATGTTTAAATCCCATGTGTTAAGAAATTAATATTAAAACAAACACATGTAACGTGAATAAACACTATATTTACGCATGATATGATAAAAATGTTTTTACTATATATGTGTAAATAAGTTAATTATGAAAGATAAATTTGTCTTTTGATGAATTATATTTAATAATTTTTAACACATAAAATTCAATTTTCTTAATATAGTATTTTTAGCTCATTTAATAAAATATCATTTATTTTAAAATAAATCTAATTTCAATTTTTTACATTATTTAAATAATTTTACTTTTAATATACAAAAAAAATATTTGAATTGAAATATATTAAGTATATTTTTGTGTAAGATGATATATTTATCAACAAAAATTATGGACAAAAATAATTAATAAAATTTACTTTACTTTTAATGTTTTTAGTATCATTTATCTTATTTAATTATAAACTATATAATTCATGCATTAGAATTTATTAAGAGTTTAATTTAATTATATAATTTCTAAAAAAAAGTAAATTAACATGAAAAAAATTCATTTACCTTTCAAAAAAAATTTATAACTAAAATTATGTATCTTTTTCCATACTCTAAATCTTAATATATATTAAAGGTAAATAAAGTTATGTTTTTTTCTTTTTCATTACTTAACTTATGATATGGGTCACATTCATGAAATTTTATCCCAATAACACATACATATTGAACCAAGATACGATACTATCTAAATAGTAGAATAAAATAGCTTTTGGATCAGTTTCTATGTCATTTTGGGCCTTATGTTTAAGGTTTAGTTCCTTATGAAGTTTAATTTTTCTTTAATCACTGTAATTACATTTAATTATTATCACAAATATTTTTTTTAAGAACACATAGTTGATACTATTATACTATAAATATCATACTTATTAAAACTTTTTATTTAATTTTTTTTAAATTAAATTCCTAGAAGTAAAAAATTAAACTTCAAGTTAATCCCACAGACATGGCAAGAAAGTGGGTTTATAAAGTGAAAATGTTCAACACATAATTAAGTATTTATATCTAAATTCAATATAAATATTATTCCATTGACATAAATTGTGTTAATATATTATTTTTTGATCTATTTAAAATTTAAAACCCAATTTAAAATTTAATTTAAAATTAATAATTATTTAAAAAGAAGAACATTTTTAAGGAACATGTAGTATTTTCACTATTCATAAAAATCACTTCTTAAAAAATAAAAAAAATTAAACCTATAAAAAATATGATATTATTATTTAAAAAATAATTTTTATTTTGTCTTATAAAATTTATTTAAGTTTTAAAAACTGAATTTAAAATATTTTCAACATTAAAGGTGTTAAAACTCAGTTTTACGTGTAAAACATACTAACTGGGTGTTGTGTGTAGCATAATTTAAACATTGTGTATAAATAATTATGGAAAGAAATTATTCTAAAAGGAAAATAATGTAATTTATTGTGGTGTTAAAAGAATAAATTATCTTTTAGAGTATAATAAAATCTAACCAATGCTAATCATTATCAATTTGTTCTCTTATAGTTGAAACTGGTGGCATGATATCATTAGAAACCACTTTGAAAAATGGCCAAGAAGAGATGATTGAATCATCAAGTTGCATCATCATACCTCTTTAGGGTTATTCAAATTCAAATGTATCTATAACCATAATTGTCTCTTCTAGTTTATTTCCCTTCTAGTGTTATTTTTCTGGCCATTGGACATTGTATTCTTGAATGAAGGGAGAAAGGTTGTACAATTTATTTCTTGTCCCCTCTCTTATTTTATGGTTTTATATAATTTATTTCATTGAAAATTCACCCCTTATAAAAAAATCATCACTAAGCCTCACATATGATAAATCAGTAAATAATTCGATCTCAACCTAAAAAAATGAAATATATTTTATTAAACTATTTTTTTAGTTTGTGATTTCATTGAATTTTATTTGTAAAAAATAGTGTGTTTAAGCACTTGGGCTCCCTGAAAATGGTGGAAAAATTATATGATGGAATTTTTCATGGATCTCTAGTTATGTAATTCTTATTTTTCTAAGAATTCACCATATTTTTACAACATAGGGTCGATCAAAAGGAGAACTCTCACAATATACTACATTACTATTGTCACAATTATAAATTTTGTTCTATATAAAACCACTAAAATAA
Source organism: Viscum album (assembly GCA_963277665.1). Taxonomy (NCBI): domain Eukaryota; kingdom Viridiplantae; phylum Streptophyta; class Magnoliopsida; order Santalales; family Viscaceae; genus Viscum; species Viscum album. Next base: position 387,973,932 of record OY728153.1, on the reverse strand, counting down.
TATAAATTTTGTGAGGGTATTAAATGTATAAAATATAAATGTTAATATAATTATATATGTAAAAATTAAATAAAAAATGAATTATTTTTAGATGGAATCTTTCTCTATACCCACAGTTTGAAACTGTGAGTATAGACATTAAAATCCTAGGTATTGACTATACACATGAATTTAAGGAACCATGGGATACCGAGTCGTTGGTATAACCCCTTTTCTTTACCCAAAGTTTATAAAACCATGTGTATAAGTACAATACATGGTTTCATGTACCATTCCACCATGTCATTAAATTATACCCATAGTTTTAAAACCATGGGTATTGCTTTGAAAAAAAATCATGGCTGTGAGATTCGATCCCTTGACCACTTGTTTATTCCACTCGCACCCATCCACAATCCCATATGTATTATTGGTATATAAATATATATTTAGTTATATATATTTATATAAAATGTAGATATAGGTAGAAAACAGTGGGAATAGGTTTTCCCATGAAAACAATTTGTGCCCTGCAAAATTATTTTTCTCACCATAATGTGTGAATCTTATACGCACATTTTACAAAACCTTTGGTATATGTCTTCAAAAATATACCATATACCCACAGTTTATGTTAAACCGTGGGTATAGGTCTCGAAAAACTACCATATGCCCATGGTTTTGAAAAAACCATGGGTATAGGGGAACCAATACCCACATTTCTGGAAAACTGTGGGTATAAGTTTCCATAATATACATATTCCAACAGTTTCCCCAAAAATGTGGTTATAGGGGTGCCTATACCCATGGTTTTGGTAAAACTGTGGGTATAGGTTCTTATAAAATACTAATACCCATGGTTTTGGAAACCTATACCCATAGTTTTAAAAACAACAGGTATATGTATAGTATAGGAACCTATACCCACAGTTTTACAAAACCATCTATATAGGATACTGTACTATACATATACCAACTGTTTTACTAAAAATATGGGTAGAGGGGTGCCTATACCCATGGTTTCGGAAAACGTTTTGTATAGGTTCCCATATAATACTTATAGCCACAGTTTTAGAAGCTTATACCCACATTTTTGAAAACCATAGGTGCATGTATAATATGGGAACCTATACACACTTTTTTGGAAAACCATGGGTATAGATTCCCACGCTATATATATACCACAATTTTCCCAAAACCGTGGGTATATGGGTGCATATACCCACGTTTTTGGTAAAACTGTGGGTCTAGGTTCCCATAAAATACCTATACCGAAGGTGTTTTTCGAAAACCATGGGTATAAATACATTTTCTAGTAGTGAAGGTTATGATGATGGAAATAATTGTTTTAAAGAGTTCTCAATATTTATTTCAATGAGTTATTCATGACCTGTTACCCGTCACCTTCACATTTTATTGTCTTCACCCCATACTAAGACCTCTGTATATGAGTTAATTGTCTTACTTATGTTTTCTATGATACCTCCTCAAAAACTAGCTCCACCCATTCCATGCTCCACCATAAGTAAGACAAAATGTTTAAGGGAAAGAAAATAAAAAATGAGAAGAAGAATTTGAATAATAGATAAAATGGGGTAAATTCTAATAGTAATTAGTTTAACTATTGAAAAAATTCATATAATTGAATAATGTAATGAAATTAAAGAAAATTAATCTAAATAAATTCAATATTCCTTCCCTCAAGAAAATATTGAGGTTAGTTCTCCATTTTTAGTGGATATGAGAAAAGAACATGGTTGGAGAAACACATAAAAATTAAAATATAATAATGTATATATAAAGAAGAAAAATAATATATTAAAATTATAATACTATTAAAGAATATAAATTCAAAAAAATATTATAGAAAAATTAAAACTACGGTTACCCCCAAGTATCCAACACCTTGAAATAAAAGAGAAATACATTTTAATAATGAGAGGTGGTGAAAAATTCAGATTGAATTTATTCTTCTATACATTTGCACTTGTGAGACCTAATAAATGACCAAATTGTGAAAATTTTTTTCATCAAGGTTGTTTTTATAGGTATTTTTTATTCACCATAAAAAATCATCTTGATTGGACTAATTATTAAGGGGATATTTCTAATTTACTCTAAGAAATTAATCTGTCCACCATGACATTTTGTATTCAAATGATCAAACCTTAAATGAATTTATAGAATTCATGAATTCCAAATAATTCATGTTGATAGTAAATAAATTTTTTACCCATATCATTTTATATCACCATGGTTAATTTAGTCTTCTTTCATATTTTATTCTAGAGATATGGCCCCATCATTAAAAATGATGCTTTATGTGAATAGATTTAGAGGCCTGGATTGTGAGCTAGTTTTGGGTCTCTAAATGATGGATTAGGATTTGTATCCAGAATAATAAAATTAATCCCAACATGTTCGGAATAAAAAAAAATTATAATTTCACCCAGTTTAGTAAAAGTTTTCACATAAATTCAAAATTACAATAAAATAATAAAAATCCAAAATTGGTCCACTTTAAAAATTTAGCTAAAAACACTTCTAAATCCTAATAATGTGAAAATTACTATTAAAATAACACTATGGTGGGATTATAAACATTTTATTAAATTGTAAAATATATGAAAATATTATCTTCATTGGGAAGCTATCATTTTTTCATATTTTCTATTACCCTCTTGAGTAGTGATCACAAAATTAATGTCACACTGTCATGGTTTCTATAATGTTCTGGGTAATTAAATATTTCTTACTGCATATTTTATATTTTTTTTATGTAGGTAAATTGGTATGTGACCCTTCCTCTATAACATATTTCTATAATGAAATGGTTTCAATTAGCATGGGTTGAGTGAGAATCAACCTAAAATCTATGTGTCTCCAAAGAAAATATTTTCTGAAAACAAATTTCTCTTAAACATTTTTTATATTTAGTTATTTATTTTACATTATATGTGTTATGATTTAGTTAATGGGATATAAATAAATAATTCATAAATATTATTTATGTCTCCATTATCAATTTATCTTCCAAGTCTTTCATAGAAATTGTTAGAATATAGATATTCTTGTACATTTCGTAAACTCGTAACATAGTCCATTGAGGATATGAATTAGGGGTTTTTTTTTATTCAGATTGGATATTATTTTTTATTTTAATTATGTTCTATCATAATATCATAAGTTCATAAGTGGCATGGATATATTGCTCAAAATTTCTTATAGTTTTCTCATGTCTTTAACAAAGGTGTCGATAAAGTGTTATATGGATATGCCTATGGAACATGATATTTTCATCCATTCCTCGAGATATATTTACCTTATAAGGGAGGATTTAGTCATATTTTCCTAATTATATATATTTGTTTTCCACCATATATAAGATATTTTATGGATGATTATTTTCCCTCCCAATTTAAAAAAGGTATATGTCACCTTTATTTTTAGATTCCAAACATTGCATAATGAATTTTTGTCCATTTTACATGATAACATAGTTATCATGTAGAAACCAACACGTGAGGTAACTTATTTTATTTATTTATTTCTTACTTTATAAAATGTTGGATGTTATATTTATATTAACTTTCTCATTTTTTATTACTATTTACACATGGCCTTATTATAGTTTCATAAGATGAAGGTGTTTACCATCAACAAAGTACAGTGTAATCACACCATTATTATATTGAATTAATTTAGATCATATTATCATTAATACATGTAGTCTAAATACCCCAACACTTGAGTATTTATAGGTTTTGTGGATGAGAGGCTTGGTGAGTATTTTTTTAGTTGACGATGGATGGTGGAGGGGAGATTATTAATATTTTGTTTTATTTTCATTTTGGACCATGAATATACATCTTGGATTATAATTTTCTTAGTTTTTTGTATTATATTTATGGTATATTTTTTGGGTCTATGTTTTCTAGATATCTATTTTACTTTAATACATTTTACTCTCAGATTCAACTTTTGGCTCCCAAATTTCTTTTTATGGGTTTCATTCCATTTGAGAGAAATTTTTTGTTTTTTTGCAATGTATCACTTGTGAACTGGTCATTATGGATTTTTAAAAAATATATTAATGAAATATAATATCTCTCAAGTTGGGAAAATAAATTCCCATGTCATTCAATTTATCCCTTTCTAATTAAACTCGCTTGTATTATTCGAGAAGCTTAAATTAGTTCTTGTGGTAATTATGTTTAGACAATAGGATATAGATAGGGTTTTTATAATTTACACTCTCTATAATAAAGTATTTATCTGAAAAATGAAATTATTAATATAAAATATACTCAAAATTATCAATATTTTGTCTTAATTTTGATACCAATTCATATTCTCATGGGATAATTATGAGATCTATAAGGGGTTAATGCTCAAAAAATAATTTCACGCTTACTTATTTATTCTCATTTTTGTTTGGTGTTAAGGATATGATAATCAATTAGTTAAATAGAAATTCATTGAAAAATTAGAAATAATATCACATAAACATTAATATTTTCTATAATCCTCACAAAATCTATAAAAGTGGCTAGAACATGATGATTAATGAGTAGTACCCCATATATTTTTGTCTTTTTATTATTATCTATTTAGAAAAAAATGAGGCAAGAATATAGACCTAAACACCTTATAAAGTGCATCTTAAAAATATCAGTGTGTCTTCTTCATATTATGATATTTAAAGAATATTAAAATTTCTGTAAAAATCTATAATGAGTGTAAGGAAGAATGTTTTATGTTCTTATACCCACATAAAGTAAATTTGAAGAACCAAATATTTGTACAAAATATTATTCTCTAAATTTTTCATTTTTATGAAAATAAATCTGTCTATAATTTTTGGGTAGCTGTCTATCAAAACCTAAAAATAAATACACATTTATTTATGAATATTAAAACAACATGGAATAATTATTTTAATTATGGTGTAATATATTATGAACAATATATTATAAAATCATAGATCTAATAGCATGATCAACAATATAAATTCCTCAAATTTATATCTAAAAGAAATATATATCTTAAAATTATTATGATTTATTGACAATTAACATAGTGTAATTAGTTTTTCATTTAAAAACATGATATATGTTTATCAAATAATGTTTTTCTCATATAGAACATAGATGCCACTAAAAATCACTTAAAATTTTGTTTTGGAAAATTAAACATTATGTTTTTCACACCAATTCATGTTGCTCCTCAATTTTCCAACTACGAGCATTTTGAAGGATTATAGACTATATATAAAAAAATGTAATGAAAATAACAATTAATTTGTTATTTTTTGACTCTAAACTATAGTGGATACAAAAATATATGCTTGAAACCATGATTATTGGATTAAAAACATATTTATGTACATTTTGGAATAATTTAATAAATAATGTTGTGATTTCGTCATAGATATAACCAATTGTGCCTTCATATCAACTTCATTATGATTTTAAAATGTTTGTAGAAGACTTTTTTAAGAATAATGACATACATTGCGACCTAATTATTAAATGTATAGAAACCATTATTAGCACATGGTTTCTAATCCTTGTATTTTATGAATTAAATACTTATCTAAAATCCTTAGTAAACAGACATTTATTAATCAGATAAAATTATAGTACCATTATACCACATATATAAATAATATATCTCAAGTAGGTCAATTTACCACCATTACATAATTAATATAAATTCACCAATATCATTATAAAAATACAATATGACGTGATAAAATTTTATTGCATCATGACTTCCAATTTCATATGAGGTATTAATTCCATTTACATACATACACTACTAATAAAAAATAAAATAATCCATAACCAATTTTATAATAAATAAAACCTAAAAACAAGTTCATAGATCTAGAATCAATAACTCATAAAAATAAGACATAATACACTTCATGTTTGATATTAATTTAATGAAAAAATTCACGAATAGATAAATGTTTGTTAGATAACTCCATATCTTGGTGTAAATAACAATAAATTATTCTTTATTTATCAACACCTAATGAAATTTGATCTATTCCTTTCTAACTCGCATAAAAAGGTCACTTCATGTCATCCCTTAATGATTTAACCTGATTGAGATATCTTTAGATTTAGAAGTCAAAAAAATGTTATAAATTTAATTTCATGTTTTAATATCCAAAAAGTTGTTTTTAAAATTAATTTGGATAGTTTAGATAAGTATATTTTAATATCCTGATTCCAAACTCCCAACTAACAATTACATGTTGATTCTCCATGTTTCACTATATAAAATTACCACTCCACCCAATTATTCTCATTATAAAACCTCTAGGTAGGGTAAACCTATTATAATATCTTGACATTATCTATTCATGGGGTTTATATGGGTTATAAGGGTGTTATTTTTCATATTCTTTTATATCTCAAGGTAAAGAAGGGGTTCTTATCCCCTCTCTCACTATTAATTTACTATTTAAAATTTCGTTGTTGTAAGTTTTTCATATTCAATTTTATAATAAAGTATAATTATATTTACATAGAATAATTAAAAATGTTATTAGTTATTCCCATGTGTAATAAATTTTATTTCAATATAGTCCATTCATTGTAGATATCATCTTATAACCGAAACATTTTGTATTCCTAGTGAAAAAAGATAATTTGTGGCTCCAAATAAGATTTATTTTTTGTGTGTGGGTCAGTCAGACTGTGTACTTGAATGGAAAGATTATGTGTATTATATATTCACTATTAGGGGCTCAAATGTGGTTTCATAATTATATTATACTTCAGTGGTGAATAATTATATTAATATCTTAATAACTATTTCACACAACCTTTTTATAACAATATTTATTTTTTTATCATTATTTTAAAACCTTTCTATTTAAATTACTAATATATATTGAATTTATAGAAAAATTATAACATCCTGACCAAACTAATTTTCTTAGTAAAGAATAATATTTCTCTAACCATATGTTTAATCTCAAAGTAACAGGAGACTGAAAAAAAATTTCACAGTCTATATTAAAGAATGGGGAGATATTTTCCCCCAAATAAACAACTTGCAATCATACGAATATGAAGAATCGTAAAAACCATAGTAACTATAAATATATAACCAAAAATAATTAGGGTAACATCAGAAGTGGGAAAAAAGAAAATTTATAAAAAATAATTTAATATGAATCAATGTAATGAAAACTCGAGATAAAAAGTACACAGTGCACCAAGGTGTAATCACACCAATTACTAAGACTTGACATCCACCCCAAGCTCTAACACCTAAAATCTAAGATTATAGAGTCATGAGACTCAACTATTATAATACCAAACCATACCCTTTCATGTAAAATGATAAAAAATTATTCATATTCACCAAGTATCATATGTAATGGATGAATATACAACCCATTCGATAAAAACTAAGATTCTCCCCCAATTCCACTAAAACAAGAAACATGTTAACCCTAATTTTATTTAAAATAAAATATAGAAACTAGTATAATACTAGTGAAAAAATCTTATATATATATATATATATATATCTAAATATAGTGAAATAAGTAACACTAAAAAAACCCCTAGAATGAACCAACATGCTCTTGTACAACACCAACCAATGCAACCAATGCCCAAAGGTTACTCTTGAACATCCCAACTCATGAGTGGCTTCCATACCTCTATTACGAGTTATCCCTTAATGGAATAACCAAATTTGAGACAATATTTTAACCATGAACATGTATAGCCATCATTGTCCTACCTATATGAATATGAGAACACACCCACCAATTTGATTATATGTTCTCACATTCAAAACCATTATTTTTAATACCAATTTAATTAAATAATTTAATTGATCAACTTGTATGTGTCCCCCACAATTCTATTATTGATGAATAACAATGAAATGATATTTTCAATAAATATTTTACAAGGATTATCAATGTAAAATAATTAAATATTTACTTAGAACATAATAGGAATTTTTATTGTAGGAGAAAGTGGGAAAAGAATAGAATAAACAAACTTCTAACGTGTTCAACATGATTCTATTATGATATTGAAGATAAGGTATTTCTAATATATTCATTATAAGAATCCCAAAAAAGAACAAATCATACAAAACATAACCAGTATATCTTAGAAGGGTAGTCCTTATATAAGGTTTTTATTTAGATACAATTGATGGGTCAAGGTGAAAGAATAAGAACAAGGTTCTTACCTTCAATTTTCAAGATGTCTCACTCTCCAATCAATTGTAATTGATCACCATAATGATTAATATCTTTAAAATGTCTTGGTATTGTGATATAATTCAATAACCTATGTTAGAGGCAGAATAAAAAATATTTTTTGCAGAATTTTAAGATCTTTAATTGAATTTTTAGATTTAATTATTTCTATTTATTGGTTTGTCTATGCATATTTCAAAACTATGTTCTAACCATGTGTATCAGATATGTCCTAAAAATTTTAAAGTCACACTATTATCATACAGTTTTGAAAAACTATATTCCAACCATGTACCTCACTAAGAGAACCATCCAACTCTTATACGGATAACAAGGGTTTCTACATAGTTTCCTATGACTATACGCAAACCATAAAGCCACCAAAATCTATCCTAAACACTTAAAAACATCCTAAATCATATTAAGCCCTAAAAAACAACTATATATCATAAAATAAAAGATAAATAAATAAATTTATAAAAATGTTGGTGTTAAAACAATTATTAGAGATGAGTGTATTCATCCACCACTTTCTACGTCTTTTCTAAATGAAATCTATTATGAAATATGATATATTCAAATTATTATCTATTTTTTCAATTCATTCCCTTATGAGAAAATCAATATCTATGAAAACATTGACACTATATGAGATTTTCTATTTTCATGATAACCTTAAGACAAATACCCTATACTATACTATTTTAATGTAATTTATTCATCTTGATAGATATAACCTTTAATGATATAAAGATTTTCATATTTACACCAAACTTATATGATCAGAGACATAAATGTATTAAAAAACATATTATTACAATCAAAATACATTTGACTATATAATCTTACTATAATACACACTAAAAAATTATATTCCTAAAAATGGTGGTAATAATTACAAAAAATATTGACCAATATAAGGTAGTTCTATAATCCTGAACTCTAGATGATCATATCATTAAAATAATATAAAATATATAAGATATAAATCAATTATAAGGATCAAATAATCAATGGAATAGACATGGTATAGAATCTAATAGAATGGTGAAATTGATTTAAGATGATATAATGAAGTATATATATTAGGGGTAACATAACCATTGTAAGATTAAGGTGAAAATTGAAATCTACACCTTCGTTATTAGATCACTATAATAGTAATATAACTGTTATTAATTCAAGTGTCCAATAAATTACTAAAACATAATTTTTAATAACATAATTAATAATTATTAATAATGTATACTATTCAATGAATAGTAGTATAATTGCACACATATGTCTTAAAATATAGATAAAATTAATCAAGAAAGTTTATTTAAATATTTGGATCGAAATGTGTGATTCGGAAATAAAATAATAATGTTATTTAATAATAAAAATAATAAAAAAATAAACATAATCTCATAAAAAATAATTCATATTTAGAATTAACCTCTAAAAAGTGTCCAATGGTAAATTCTTGAGAATTTTATGTTACAATCAAATTTTGAGTAAAGAGTAAAAATACAGTATGTTTATACATTAAGAAATATGACTTTGTTATTAAGTTACAAATGATATAACAAATAATATAATGAAATTCTCATTCAGAAGAAAATTTATTCATCAAAAAATAGATTTTCAGATAATAAAATTAATTTTCCAAACCAATAGAGAAATTTTTAAATCCTTAAATAAATTTTACAATTTCAAAAAATTTATTTATGAATGGATATATTACCCATGTAAAATATAATATAAATCATGAGATTTCATCTCTTAAACTTGAAAAAGAAAAATTCATCTTCTGGATATCCAATAATAGGGTTCATAACTATGTGAAAGAAAAAGGTTTAAATCTTCCATAATCTAATGTCCAAGGTATATGTATAGAAATAACCCATCCATTTTTTATAAATACCACTAGATTCCCCATTTATATTATGGAATATTTTCCTTTTTATTACATAACATTTCTTTACATGGAAAAAATATAGGATCTTTTCATGTAAAGTTTCTTTCAAAAATGGTACATAATACAAGAAAACATATATCATTATTATAAGAACACATGAAGACACCTTCATGCATACACCCTAAGTTACTTTTATTTCATATCATATCTTCGGTACAAACATCATTGGAAAGAGGTAAGCATAAGGCCAAGTATGTTAAAACATGATAGAAATATAATATGAGATCTTGATACATATCAATATAAACACAAGGCATAACTATAAGGAATGATAAAAAGACATAACTTAATAATAAGAACATGAATAATTACATAATAATTTGGATAATAATTTTAAATGATTCAATCATAATCATATCACCATGTTTTATCAATAATGTGTTGTAAATTAAAATTACAAAATTTATTCACCAAGGTATTGTAAAACATGTCATATTTAGAGATTAAATTATTTTCCCAATGCATTAGAGTGCTATTAGGACACACCCTCTATATTTTAAAATTTAATGTGATCCACATAGATCAAAGTAAATCATTTCATAAATAACCTAGGGAGAATAAATAATGAGTTTTGTATCAAAATCATTACATATAAAAGATCTTAAAAGAGATTTTCATTACATCATTTTTAACCCATAAAAAGAAAATGTGAGTTTCATATATTCAAATATCAGAATAAAAAATAATTTTTAAATCTCGTTGAATACCCATTGGAAAGATAATAGATTTGGTTATTCAAATAAAATGAAAAGATAATTTCTTATTTCAAAGATGAAAATTCATGAAAACAAATTTACAGTATGAAGGGTATAAAAAAGTGTTATAAAAAAGGGGAAATGTGAGGGGGAAAGGGTATATCATTAAGAAAATAATATTCTTGAAGTAATGGAATTAAATAAACTGGACAAAATATCCACGTCTATAAATTAAATACACACCACATAAAAACGGACCTTATAATGGAAAAGAGAAGTGAATATTTCTCTTACCTCGATGAATTTTTTATAAAACATGAGGATGGAGCCTTGGGGGATTGAGGAAACATTGGGGGAGTTCATAGTGGAAAACATCACCATAAAATCATGGAGGATGGATTTAGAGTGAATGGAAATAATAAATTGGTGGGAATTTATAGGAGAAGTGAAGGATTTTTTAATATTCTCCAACTATATATCTTGGAAAAATGGTTTTGGTAACATAAAAACCATTTGATTACCCATGGGTTTTGCTCATGGTTTTTGAAAATTGGTACACATTTTATGTTATTTTATTCTAACATAACTGAACATAAATTTTAAATACCATTTTTTTCTAGAAAGTTAAATATTCGACAAAGTAATGTCTTTAAAAATCCAAATTTTATTTTTAGAATATGGAAAGTAATATATATATCAAAACAATTGAAATAAAGATATTAAAGTATGTAATATAAATAAAATAACATATTTTAGGTCTTATATTGTTTTTAAGAAATTATTACATCATTATGACATAAATATGATGTCATATAGTATACTGAAACCTTTAAACCCCATTTTTTTAATATTCATGAAAAAATAAATTATTTTTGAAAATTTTCAGAAATTTACCCAAAAATAAATTAAGTGTGTTGATTTCAAAATTGATGCTTATTTTATTATAAAAATTATAAAAATATGAGAAATTTAACTTTTAAATATAAAAATCATTATTCATTTAAAGATTTCAGTTTTTAAGGAACTATGAAATTTATGACACCTATAACAATTTATTGGAAAATTATAAAGTTATTTTATAATTTATTATTTAAATAAAAGTGTTTTAAAAAGTTATTTATATAAATATTGTAATATTTAAAATACCTTGGTATGTAGCTAAAATCGAATATATTTTCTAGAAAAAATGCATTTATGTTTTATTTGTGTCCAAATATAAAACTATAAAATCTGTCTCAATTAAAATAATCTTTTAGTAGGGAAAACTATTACTAAAAATAAATGATGGAATAAGAATTATATTTATAGAGTTATAATTAGACATTATGTAACTCTGGTCTGGAAAAGTAACCTCTTATTACACCCACATACCCACGGAGGGTATGGCATGTGATGGTGGTATATTCATGGGTTGTCTCGGCTAACATAAAATTAGTGGTAATCTAACCTAATTTGAACTTATCATGTACATGATTTCTTTAAATCTTCACTTGTTGATGCTCATTTTGGGCTTGGTCATGGGCGAACCCCAGTGACGATACCACCCTCTCAAGTTCTAACAAATGGGCTTTAAATAGAATAACTCTACTATTTGAGGCCATCTGTTCACCTTTCTATATCAATTATCCTTTATCATTACTTTTTATTAATTCTAATTATAATGGTAAAATTGCCAACCAAGGGAATAGTTTCAAATAGTAATATTAACCAATGGTTGTATTTGACCAATAGTCATATAATGGTTAAATATTAATGGTCAAATTTCCCTTTATTCTATAAATACAACTTCATTATTAAAGATATATGGTTGAGTTGTGTAAAATAATACACATTTTTTGGAAGCAAATATTATTTTAAAAGTCTCGTTCATTTCATACATCCAATCAAAATTTATTAGTCATGTGATTGTCTTATTTTATCACTTAAGAATATTTTTTTGGAGAATTATGTAGATAATGTTTTCAAAAACAGTCTCCCTTTATCTCTCAAAAGTTGGTCCTGTGATTTTTTATCAAGAGATTAATAAGGTAAAGGTTGTAAAACCCATATCAACATTTCCCATTAGAGATCCTTAACTCTTATGGATTTATAGAGATCACATTAAATCTTTGGGATGAGACAGATCAAGGTAAGGGTTTCCTTACCATTATCTAATTATATCATCCAAAATTTATTCGAATTCTTTTATATTTCCTTATATAACTATGTTTTATTTCTTTTTTACAAATACATAATTATATTTTGAATACTAAATTACTATTACTACTTATTTTTACCCCTTCATAAAACATTATACATCTAAAATAATAATATACATCGACTTCATTTCTCTATGAGAATATTATTCTATCATTACTTTAGCCTAAAACCATTGAATTTAATACCCCTAAATGATAAAATTATCCCACCCTATTAAAAAATAATCATTTATGAATTTACATTCATTTTGAATATACCATATTTCCTACTATATTAATGGATATTCACTTTGATATTCATTTAATTAAATTTATTGAGGAATCTTTTATAATTTGTACACCAATTCCATTTATAATAAATATTATTATATACTAAGAGGTGTGTATCTAAATAGTTACATTGAACATTATTGTAACGCCCCAACCCTAGATACCTAGAGTTGGTGCATTATTACATAACATTGGTATGATCACAAAGGATCAAGTCTCGAAAGACCGATTAGTTTAGTAATCTTGGAAACACTAGATATATTCATAAGTCTTACATTACATCATAAGGTAAAAAAACTAAAACAACATCTTGTCTTCATATCCCCTCATACTATCCTTTCAGGTCATTCATAAATTACTTCTTCTCATCCTGGGAAAAATAAAACACTGAAAGGGGTGAGCTCAGATGCTCAGTAAGGATAACAATATAGCAGAAGCTTTCATAGATAAGCATAAACACTTAAAGCAATTTATAACTAAACCAAAAGCCTTTTAAACATGAACTTTAGCATAATATGGCAAAGATAAAATGAAATAATGCCATTTACTTATTCACATGGATAATATAATAGTAGAAAAATCACATGCAATATCAATAACCACTTTCATAATGATGGAATGCATAATTCCAGACTATCATAACCACATAGCCAAGGCCTCGTGCCAAGACTACAAATAAGATTTTGTCAAGGCCTTGTGCCAAGACAATATTTTGTCTCATGAGACCTACCGATGCATCGAGGAGCTATAACAGGATCCACCCGTCACTTATTAAGTCGAATGCATTCCTCATATGAACATGTTTAAACATAACATAAACATTCGTATTAAAACTAGCATACAAAATGTAAATAATTTAACCACAAACCATGAATGGTATAAAAATATCACATCCACAGTCAAACATAACTCATTTGATACAATATGGAAGATTATATTGTATCACATTAACCTAAATCAAGAATAATGAAGGATGTTGACATAGATGAAAATAATCATCAAAACTATTTGAGAGAAATATCCCCCTTTTTCTTGAAACCATTTAAAAAAAACACTATTTTTCAAGAAGCCATTTAAAAATAGATTTTTGAATCAAAGTTTCCCATACCACTTTGAAACTTTTTTAAAAGGAGTTTTAATTTTAAAACACTAATGTCCATATAAATAAATCCTTAAAACCATTTTTAAAACATGGACATTAATGAGCAAGATTTAGAAGAATAAGTCTTTAAAACATTTAAAAATGGTATTTTAGTTAGAGTTTCTAACCAAAAGAGAGACACTTGAATACAAATAATTTAGGTAATAAAAACATTGTAATATCATGAGAATAAAGGAATTCATGATATACTATGTCAAATTACATTATATACACCACATGAAAGTGATTTGGTGTATAACAACAAATATGTCTCAATGGAATGTAAATTGAGATGAAATCTCTCATAAAGGCTGTATCCTTAGATTAAGGATAAATCAACGACATAGTTATGTGTGATAAATATAAATACACTAAATATGATTGGATATTCAGTGTAAATCAATCAATGGAAATTCACACATATTCTTGTAAAAACAACACCAACGAATTGGATGTTTAACTCAACAAATGGAGAACGAGTTAAAATTACTATTATCCAATTCATATCAATGACTTGAGAATTATCAATGGAGTGATTATGTGTATAAAATGTATATCCATAGGAATGGGAGTGTAAATAATGACATAATAAAATGAATAGTGATTCCACACATAATCTTGGGGTAATATAATCAATGAAATATGTGTAAAGCCAAATGAGTGGAAATTGAAATTTCAATTTCCCTTATCGATTAGGTAACTTACAAAACATACACCCATGAAAGAAGAATCATACCACGATGATGTAAATACCCATAAATTATATTATATTACACAATGAATAAAATCATGGGCAGTATATATACACCACATGCAAATAATTAAGTGGTGAACAATCGAATTCTCACGAAATTAAAAGTGAGTTAAGAAACCCCTTACTTTGTACTTTTTCCTTGGTCGATGGTAGGTTAACCTATTGTATAATGGTGAAATAATTTTTATTGAATTATACAAGAATAATTTACATTAATATGATATCATATATGATCTTTTAACATTTATTTGTTAATAATATCTTAGTATTATCGTCATTTTAGGTGTTTACTTACTCATTTTCTTTTATATTCTTTGTTACGTATGCCAGGTTTGTTATGGATAGGATGTATCTTATTCATATACAGAATTATATCAAGTCCTTAAATATTATTTTTAAATCATCAAATGATAATTATACTTGAATGGATACGATGGAGAATGAATCTCACCGCGTTCGTGGAGACGGTAGTCCGTACATACGCACGAGCGACAATATCATTCTTTTAATATTAAAATAATATATAAATGGATGGTATATCATATATACAGAATCCCTATCATGTTAAATTTATTATTTACCTAAATTACACATCATTATTATACCCATCCAAATAATAATTTATTGAATAACAATTACACCACGACGTGGAGACGGTAAGCTGTACGTACGCACGTATGGTGACATGTTATTCAAAGGATGGATAGAATACTGAATATAGTTGTACCATATTTATAATAACATCACCGTATATATATATGATACTGGAGTTATTATTTTATAATGGTAACAACAAAGGAAGGAGAAGTGGAAGAAGAAAGGAACTTGAAAAAAAAGTGGTGAAATCATTACCTCTTCTTTGGGTTCTTCCTTTTGATTTGATCAAAAGGGATTCTTAAGATGGATTTCTGACTAAATGAAGGCCTATAGGATGAATTGAGGGATTTTGAGAGAGTATTTGGGTAGAGGTTGGCAGAACCAAAAGGCTTTGAAGGTGTGAAGTAATGAGAAGGGAGAGTTCCCTTTTATAAGAGGGGTGAGGGGAACCTTTGGAAAAGCTAGAAATACTATTTTATAATAAATTCATATTCGGTTTATAATGGCTCCAAAGTTGGTTATTTAAATGTTAAGGTGGGGATAGGTCGAAAACCATTCAACCAATAGAATTTAGACCGGTTTGGGTCATTATATTAACCTTATCTTTTAGTTTTAACTCTTAGTTAATTAGTTTGACATTTACCATGTAACTTTGTATTTTTATATTATATAGTTAATAAACATACTATATACATTAAAGAGGCCCCCAAGTGGTACATTAATGATACACATATCATGATATAAGTCTCTGGGCAGAACCTTAGATTTTTAGGAATTTAATATCAATTAATAATATAATATTTTTAAAAAAAACTCTTTTATGTCAATTTTTACACTATTCAATAGTTGATTTTTTTAATACTCATAACGGAATTATTACTTCTAAAAAAGTTAATTAAATAATTAATAACATTTCATATTAACCTATAAAATTAGTATAATTCATTAAAAGTCTCAAATTATATTTATTTGGGTATTTATAATATCAATTATTTTAATTTTTCACTATTATGGTAATTACTGTATCATCATTGTGTCATAAATAAATTAAATTATTTAATGTCTAAAAATTATAAATAAAATATAATTATTTAGGAAATCCTTTTATATTTCCAATGAATATTTACAATCTAAATTCCAACATATATAACCCTATGTAAAAATTGTGTTTCTAAAAGATATATGCTTGTGTCATTTTTGTATTCATTTTAACTTAATTAAAATAAAGTGTCCCTATCACTTAAAAATGGCTCCATGGGGTCCCACAATCGACCCGAAGATGCCCATGGTCGGACATGTATCCCCCAATATGGTCAGGACATCTTTTAGGGTAATTTATTATTATTATAATATATATTTTTTAACCCTTATTTACCGTATTTACCCATTAAGCATGATAAATAAAATATTTACCGAAGTAATTATTCAAAATGTATAAAAATAAAAGTTACCTGTTCACACAATTTGGACATCCTAATTCCAAATATGGAATCAATTTTTTCAAATTCAAAACATAGAAGTGGCAGAAATTAATTTAAAATTAATTCCTGCTGTCAAAACAAAAAGCGTGTTTTTAAGATATAATAACTCTCAAAAGATTGATACTTGTTTATGTTCGGTTTAATTGTGAAATTATGTCCAATGACCAAAATTGTATTAAATGGTAAAAATATATTCTAAATATACTTTAAAACCACTCAAATTAAGAATTTATCATCATTAATTGTTTTTATTAAAAAAGTTGTTTCTAATTAAAATTTAGTAATTTTCACTATTCTTCAAAATATGAAAGTTATCCGAAAAGTACCAAAATTTCACCCTAAGTTAATTTAGATATTACGAATCCAAACATAAAGTCCATTTATAAAGAAAAAATGTATAAAATTTCAAAAAATATGTATTACTATTCATAACGGCTTGTTTGATCGGTTGCGGTGTGTGTTAGAACTCGATGTTGCGTACAACACACGCCATTGCATTATTCAAAGGGAAACGTACCTTGGAATCTTGGGGTGTTACATTCTCCCCTCCTTCAATAAATTTCGTCCTTGCAATTTTCTTTTTTTTTAAATTGGGCTTTAGAATATAATGTAAAGTCCCAGATCGGAAAAAGAGTCAATAAAACTATCACTTTAATAGAAAGAAAGAGAGGTATAAAGGTCACCCAAGATAACCCATACTAGGATTCCATGTCGGAAAACATGGATATGGATGATAAACTATGTGTTATGTTCTGATGGAGAGGGATAGAAAACATGATCAGGAGAAAGTTAACAATAAGAAAATCACAAAATTGTGTTGGGACAAACGATCATTAGTCTCCCAGTAGGAAATGTAAACGGACAACATTTTTTGTTTTAAGTTACATTACATAACGATGAGGAATTAATTTATGATATTTACTAAGAACATAAATATATATACTTACTTTTTATGTATAGTTTCATTATTTTATAAATTTTTACCACTAACTCATTTTTTTTTGAACAATGAGTATTCAAGAAGACATGGTCACAATGGAAGAGCAGGAATAAACTTATATATAAATACATGATCCACATAGGATAAACTATATATTTACCTTGTAATTAGAGATTAATCAAAACCAAAATGTTTAGTATAATATCTGATGATCCCCTAAATGGATATTCCATTAGATAAAGAAAAAAAACACAAATATTAATTTCTAAAATTAAACCATCAATACCTCAAAGTTAAATCAATATCATTCAATAATCAATTGCCCCTAAAATACTTCAATATAATCCAAACTAATATTGAATCCCAAAACTTATAAGAATGTAGTCTTCCACGTTAAATTGTATCTCCAAATGACATTAATTACTCTTAAAGTCACATACTTAAAAGTAATAAACCTAATCATTTCCATAAATAACCCAAATCATTATAAATCCACAATAAAAACATAGATAAAAATCCACCATTACTCCTCAAATGAAATCCCATACTATTCTATTTTCCTTGGGCATATTGTGTTCACAACAAAGAGAACAAATTCCAAAATAAAATTTATCACTTAATCACCAAATCATTTTCCTATACTAAGGGTATTCATTTGATAAGACATAAGATCCCAAATCAAATTATTATTGATCAACAAAATAATTTAACTAAAAATAATAGACACACTAACCAGGGACTTCACGTAGTCTAGTGGTAGGCTATAAATCCCAATCGCACTTTGGTTGTGGGTTTGATTCCCACAGCTTTGTCCGACACGACGGGTTGTCACACGGTCTACGTGTTGTCCTTTTCAAAAAATATGTTTTATAACATTACTAAAATGAGATAAATTCCTAAAAATAACTATAACATAATTTAACCACAAATCTTATAT
This sequence comes from Viscum album, assembly GCA_963277665.1. Taxonomy (NCBI): domain Eukaryota; kingdom Viridiplantae; phylum Streptophyta; class Magnoliopsida; order Santalales; family Viscaceae; genus Viscum; species Viscum album. The sequence continues at coordinate 387,954,738 of OY728153.1, read as the reverse complement.
CATACCTTGCATTTTCATCCCAAATTATAATAACTTATAATTGCCTCAAACCCAATGATCATATAAAACCAAATGGTTATTCAAAACTATATCCACAAGAGAAAAGATAATTATTCCTCAAATATCATTCTGACATGGAAAACTACAGGGTTAAAAATACAAGAGAAAATTATTCCAAAGTAAACCCATCAACAAGGAGTACTAACACTTTTTAAACATTTCTCCAACCATTTATTTCCACATAGCTTCTTCTTTGACCACGAAAATATCTTATAGAATAGGGCATTCACTCGAGTAATGGTCAGGTCCCCTACATTTACAACAAATGACTGTAAATAGATTCTTGGGACCATTTTTATTTTCTTCCATAGTACTCTTCATTCTTCTTCGGCAATTCTTCACTTTATATCCTTCCTTCCCGCACGTAAAGCATTTCCTTGTCCCATTAAGACACTTTCTTGGGTGTCTCCTTCCACATTTCCTGCATGATGGAAATTGAGGATTCCTTTCTCCATGGTCTCCACTGCTGGATCTCTTATCATTCATCACCTTTCTTTTCTTTGTTGAGTCTGGGAATTGGTTAATATATATTATTGATCATATTTTTGTAAAATTGGTTTGGCATAAAGACGATATGTTTTACGCCTATCAACATTCCATTTTGTTGCTCATTGCCACCACCGTTCCCACCTTGTACATCATTCTCGAAGTCACTATGAATTCCTTGGAATCCAGCCATTGACTAAAACCAGAAATCATTGTGTGAGTAACAGTAGTCATAAAATCATTTAGAGATTAACATGTCACCATATTCTCAGTTTGAAACACATTAGGATTAACTGAGGTCATTTACTCTCATCTTATATATATAATACCTCAAATTGGTTTGTAAAGAAAATGTAAATTATCCTAAGCATATCCCCTGGGAGTGTCGTAACAAAGAGTGCATCAAGGCCTGTTGTCGTACACCAGTTCCCGTTCGAGTCCAGCTCATAGCGGTGTTTTCGGGTTTTACCCCTAGGTACATCTGTGCCAGAGCCGCCTCTCCCTGCTCGTATCCAGACAGGGATGTATTGCTCGAAAAACTCACAAAATCTCTACAATACCAAAATTCTAGGAAGTTATTCCATACTAATCTTCAAAGTTCATCTTAGGTGTACGTTCTCTAATCAGAGTTTATGTAAATCTAGCTTCCAAGGTTTATACTAAACTTCCTCTGATACCAACTGTAACACCCCGACCCTAGATACCTAGAGATGGTGCATTATTACATAACATTGGTATGATCACAAAGGATCATGTCTCGAAATACTGATTAGTTTAGTAGTCTTGGAAACACTAGATATATTCATTAGTCTTACATTACATCATAAGGTAAAAAAACTAAAACAAAATCTGGTCTTCATATCCCCTCATACTATCCTTGAAGATCATTAATAAATTACATCTTCTCATCCTAGGAGAAATAAAACACTGAAAGGGGTGAGCTCAGATGCTCAGTAAGGATAACAATATAGTAGAAGCTTTCATAGATAAGCATAAACACTTAAAGCAATTTATAACTAAAACAAAAGGTTTTTAAACTTGAACTTCAGCATAATATGGCAGAGATAAAATTAAATAATTCCATTTACTTATTCACATGTAAATTCTACTAGTCGAAAAATAACATGAAATATCAATAACCACTTTCATAATGATGGAATGCATAATTCCAGACTATCATAACCACATAGCCAAGGCCTCGTGCCAAGACTACAAATAAGATTTTGTCAAGGCCTTGTGCCAAGAAACTATTTTGTCTCATGAGACCTACCGATGCATCGAGGAGCTATATCGAGCTCCACCAGTCACTTATTAAGTCCAATGCATTCCTCATATGAACAGGTTTAAACATAACATAAACATTCATATTAAAACTAGCATACGCAATGTCAATAATTTAACCACAAACCATGAATGGTATAAAAATAGCACATCCACAGTCAAACATAACTCATTCGATACAATATAGAAGACTGTATTGTATCACATTAACCTCAATCAAGAATAATGAAGGATGTTGACATAGATGAAAATAATCATCAAAACTATTTGAGAGAAATATCCCCCTTTTTCTTGAAATCATTTAAAAGTCACACTATTTGTCAATAAGCCATTTAAAAATAGATTTTTGAATCAAAGTGTCCCATACCACTTTGAAACTTTTTTAAAAGGATTTTTAATTTTAAAACTTTAATGTCCATGTAAATAAATATTTGAAACCATTTTTAAAACATGGACATTAATGAGCAAGATTTAGAAGAATAAGTCTTTAAAACATTTAAAAATTATATTTTAGTTAGAGTTTCTAACCAAAAGAGATACACTTGAATACAAATAATTGAGGAAATAAAAACATTGTAATATCTTCAGAATAAATGAATTCATGATATACTATGTCAAATTACATTATATACACCACATAAAAGTGATTTGGTGTATAACAACAAATATGTCTCAATGGAATGTAAATTGAGATGAAATCTCTCATAAAGTCTGTATCCTTAGATTAAGGATAAATCAACGACATAGTTATGTGTGATAAATATAAACACACTAAATATGATTGGATATTTAGTGTAAAACAATCAAAGGACATTCACACATATTCTTGTAAAAACAACACCAACGAATTGGATGTTTAACTCAACAAATGGAGAATGAGTTAAAATTACTCTTATCAAATTCATATCAATGACTTGAGAATTATCAATGGCACTAGTGCAGAAAACGTTTTTTACGTCACCATTTTTTACGTCGGTTATATAAAACCGACGTCATAATATGTAAAACGAGGTTTTTTACGTCGGTTAAGAAATAACCGACGTAAAAACCTGTGTTCGGTACACATTTAACGTCGGTTATACAAATAACCGACGTTATTAATCTCGCGGCTTCGTTTTTTACGTCGGTTATTTTTATAACCGACGTAAAACACGCGGTTTTCGAAGGCCCTTTCACGTCGGTTATTCAATAACCGACGTAACAAACGCGGTTTTTGAAGGCTTTTTGACGTCGGTTATAAAATAACCGACGTAAAAAAAGAATCCGCAGATGTTTTTGACGTCGGTTATTCCATAACCGACGTAAAAAAACGCGGATTTTGAGCCATTTTTTACGTCGGTTATTATATAACCGACGTAAACAATGAATCGGAGGAAGTTTTTTACGTCGGTTATTGAAATAACCGACGTTATAAATGTTTTTAAAACAATTATCACGTCGGTTATTGAATAACCGACGTGATAACTCAATTAAAAATTTACCCAGACCCGTGGATTGTCATTCGCGAGTTTACCTTCGACAGTCGCGACTCGTCTCTCTCGCGCGTAAACCCGAATCGGCTCGTCCATTTCGTTGGTTTAGATTCGTTTTGCGATCATCGTTTCTCATATTTAATCTCCTCGGATCAATCATCTAAACTCGCAGCACTCAGGTAATCCTCCCACTCGTTCGTTTTTTTTTTCGCGGATAGTAAATATATATGTGTTGTGATTTTTTTGTTGAAACTAGCTAAGATTCTTCGATTGCGAACCCTTTTAACTCGTTTTGGCACCATAATCTTATTTATCATCCCTAGATCTATTTGTTCGACTTGCAATATTGAGTAATTTTATGATTTCACTAATTTTTCATCGTTTTCTATAAATCCCCGAGAGGGTTGGGGCGTGTCCATTTGGATGGGTTGCCCTTTTACAGTTGTTACTACTTTATTCACACACAACCATGGCATAGGTGCATGGATTTGGGGTCGGGGGGTGTCCAGGGGGGTTTACAAGGGGGTGGGTGGGTGTGGGGGGCTGTCCAAGGGTGTGGGTGGGTGTTGGGGGGTGTCCAGGGGGGTGTCCAAGGGGGTAGGGGGTGGGGGGTGGTGTCCAGGAGGGGTGGGGGGGCTGTCCAGAGGGTTGGGGGGTGTCCAGGGGGGTGTCCAAGCAGGTCGGGGTGGGGGGTTGTGTCCAGGAGGGGTGGGGGTGCTATCTAGAGGGGTCGGGGGCTGTCCAGAGGGGTCGGGGGGTGTCCAGGGTGGTGTCCAAGGGGATGGGTGGGTGTGGGGGGCTGTCCAAGGGGGTGGCGGCCTGTCCAGAGGGGTCGGTGGGGTGTCCAGGGGGGTGTCCAAGGGGGTGGATGGGTGTGGGGGGCTGTCCACGTGGGTGGCGGCCTCTCCAGAGGGTATTTGGGGTTGTCCGGGTGGGTGGGGGGGCTGTCCAGAGGGTTGGGGGATGTCCAGGGGGGTGTCCAAGGGGGTAGGGGGTGGGGGGTGGTGTCCAGGAGGGGCGGGGGGCTGTCCAGAGGGGTCGGGGGTGTCCAGGGGGGTTTACAAGGGGGTGGGTGGGTGTGGGGGGCTGTCCAAGGGCGTGGGTGGGTGTTGGGGGGTGTCCAGGGGGGTGTCCAAGGGGGTAGGGGGTGGGTGGTGGTGTTTAGGAGGGGTGGGGGGGCTGTCCAGAGGGTTGGGGGGTGTCCAGGGGGGTGTCCAAGCAGGTCGGGGGTGGGGGGTTGTGTCCAGGAGGGGTGGGGGTGTTTTCTAGAGGGGTCGGGGGGTGTCCAGGGTGGTGTCCAAGGGGATGGGTGGGTGTGGGGGGCTGTCCAAGGGGGTGGATGGGTGTGGGGGGCTGTCCAAGGGGGTGGATGGGTGTGGGGGGATGTCCAAGGGCGTGGGTGGGTGTTGGGGGGTGTCCAGGGGGGTGTCCAAGGGGTAGGGGGTGGGTGGTGGTGTTTAGGAGGGGTGGGGGGGCTGTCCAGAGGGTTGGGGGGTGTCCAGGGGGGTGTCCAAGCAGGTCGGGGGTGGGGGGTTGTGTCCAGGAGGGGTGGGGGTGCTTTCTAGAGGGGTCGGGGGGTGTCCAGGGTGGTGTCCAAGGGGATGGGTGGGTGTGGGGGGCTGTCCAAGGGGGTGGCGGCCTGTCCAGAGGGGTCGGTGGGGTGTCCAGGGGGGTGTCCAAGGGGGTGGATGGGTGTGGGGGGCTGTCCAAGGGGGTGGATGGGTGTGGGGGGCTGTCCAAGTGGGTGGCGGCCTCTCCAGAGGGTATTTGGGGTTGTCCGGGTGGGTGGGGGGGCTGCCCAGAGGGTTGGGGGATGTCTAGGGGGGTGTCCAAGGGGGTAGGGGGTGGGGGTGGTGTCCAGGAGGGGTGGGGGGCTGTCCAGAGGGGTCAGGGGGTGTCCAGGGGGGTTTACAAGGGGGTGGGTGGGTGTGGGGGGCTGTCCAAGGGTGTGGGTGGGCGTTGGGGGTGTCCAGGGGGGTGTCCAAGGGGGTAGGGGGTGGGGGTGGTGTTTAGGAGGGGTGGGGGGCTGTCCAGAGGGTTGGGGGGTGTCCAGGGGGGTGTCCAAGCAGGTCGGGGGTGGGGGGTTGTGTCCAGGAGGGGTGGGGGGCTGTCCAGAGGGGTCGGGGGGTGTCCAGGGGGGTTTACACATCGATTTGTTTTATATTTCAAAATTGTTATATTCAAATTATGATTTTTTTCATATAAACATATATTTGTCTTATCTAAAAAATATATATATTTTTGCTATTTTTTATAGGTAATAATGAGTCGAAGTTGGATTACGGCACATCGAATGAGCAATGAATATGAGGAAGGTGTTGATGCCTTTTTGGAATTTGCTAAACGAAATGTTCCAAGTAGTGACATTTTTTTCTGTCCATGCCTGAAATGTCTGAATATGAAGAAGTTGAAAAGTAGAGAGATAAAAGATCATCTGATTTGTCATGGTTTCAATCCGAGTTACAACCCTTGGATTTGGCATGGCGAAACTGGACAGAATGTCACTGATGATAATGAATCGCAAGATGGTAACTCCGATGGAATTGATGAAATGATTCGCGATATTGTAGCAGAACAAATTGAGATAGAACCGAGAGTTGCACGTCTATATGGTGATGCCGAAAAACCATTATATCCTGGTTGTACAGATTTTACGGTTTTGTCGGCGGTGTTAAGATTGATTAACCTGAAGGCGAAACATGGATGGAGTGACAGAAGTTTTACAGAGCTGCTACAATTGATGAAAGACATTCTTCCAAAAGATAACGATCTTCCAGATTCACATTATAAGGCCAAAAAAATATTATGCCCGATGGGATTGGGATACAGGAAAATACATGCATGTCCGAATGACTGCATTATATATAGGAAGGAATATGAATTTCTGAAAGAGTGTCCCAAATGTGGGACATCACGGTATAAGGTGAAAGAAAAATCACAAGCTGATGTAGAGATTACAAAGCTCCCTTCAAAGGTATTTTGGTATCTTTCTATAATTCCTCGTTTCAAACGTTTATTTGCTAATTCACATGATGCAAAAAGGTTAAGATGGCATGCTGATGAGCGGGTATGTGATGGAAAAATACGTCATCCAGCTGATTGTCCACAATGGAAGAAAATTGATGCCCAGTACCCTACATTTGGAAATGAAATTAGAAATCTGAGACTAGGCTTGTGCACAGATGGAATGAATCCATACCGAACCCTCAGTAGCACACATAGTTCATGGCCTGTTTTATTGGTAATTTACAACCTCTCTCCTGAAGTTTGTATGAAGCGCAAATATGTCTTGTTGAGTATCATGATCTCTGGTCCAAAGCAACCCGGCAATGATATTGATGTATACTTGTCACCGCTGATTGATGATTTGAAACTTTTATGGGCTGATGGTATTAGGGTGTATGATTCTTATAAAATGGAATATTTTCAACTGCATGCAGTGCTTCTATTCACTATAAATGACTTCCCAGCATATGGAAATTTGTCTGGATACAGTGTTAAAGGGCATAAAGCATGTCCAATTTGCGAACAACAGACGTCATATTGTCAATTGCATCATGGGAGGAAAACAGTGTACATGGGTCATCGAAAGTTTTTGCCTATGGATCACCCTTATAGAAGACTAAAAAAGGCATTCAATGGCTCACAAGAATTTGATACTGCACCTCAACCTTTATCCCCAGAATTGTATTTTGAGAGGGTGAAAAACCTTGATGTGACATTGGGAAAGACACAGAAATCTGGTAATGATAGACATATTTGGAAGAAAAGGTCAATATTTTTTGAGCTACCATATTGGAGGTATCATGAAGTCAAACATAATATTGATGTCATGCACGTGGAGAAGAATATCTGTGATTCTTTGATCGGAACATTGCTAGATATTAAAGGAAAGACAAAAGATGGGTTGAATGCAAGGTTAGACCTACTGTCAATGGGAATACGTTTAGAGTTAGCTCCCACTCCTAAAGGAAGACGAACATTTCTTCCCCCGGCTTGTCATACATTATCGAAGAGGGAGAAAAGTAGCTTCTGTCAGTGTCTTCATGATATCAAAGTGCCTCAAGGTTATTCTTCAAATGTAAAAAATTTTGTCTCATTGAAAGACTTGAAGTTGATAGGTATGAAATCACATGATTGTCATGTCATGATGCAACAAATTCTACCAGTTGCACTGCGTGGAATATTGCCCATCCGTGTCAGAAAGACTATAATGAGGTTGTGTTATTTTTTCAATTCAATTTGCAACAAGGCGATTGATGTGAATGCTTTGAACATTTTGGAAAATGATGCAATTATTATACTTTGTCATTTGGAAATGTATTTTCCTCCAACTTTTTTTGATATGATGGTGCATTTACTGATTCATCTGGTTCGAGAAATAAGGCTTTGTGGACCTGTATATCTTCGTTGGATGTATCCTTTTGAAAGGTATATGAAAATATTAAAGGGATATGTTAAAAATCCATATCGACCTGAAGCCTCCATTATTGAAAAGTATATTTCTGAGGAGGTAGCAGAGTTTTGTACGAGTTACTTGGCTACGGCGCAACACATAGGTTTGCCTCCATCTCGCCATGAACGGGTTAATAATGAGGGAAAGGGGATTCGTGGCTTGAAAGTCAAATCACTGTCAGCTGAACATATGAAGAAGTTAGAATCATACATCTTGAATAACATAGCTGATGTTCAACCGTATATCACATTGCATATTAATGAGTTGAAACAATGTCATCCAAAGAAGAAAGAAATGTGGATTTTGAATGAGCACAACAAAACTTTTTTGCCATGGTTTAAAAAGACCTTGCTTGGTAGATCAGATGTATCAGAGACATTAAAATGGATAGTGGGTGGTCCATCTTTAAATGTGATAACATGGTCCGCTTATGACATTAATGGCTATACATTTCATACGAAAGCTCAGGACAACAGAAGTGCAGTTCAGAATAGTGGTGTATTGGTGTTTGCAGAAGCAATGCATTTTTCGAGTGCTAAGGACAGAAACCCAATTTCGGCATCAAGTGCATATTATGGAGTGATTGAAGACATATGGGAGGCTGATTACTTTAAAATTAAAGTTCCCGTTTTTAACTGTAAATGGTTTATCGGTAACAACAGTGTCAGACACGATGAATTTGGAATGACACTTGTTAATCTGAATAGATTGGAAGACACAGCTGATTCTTTTATAATGGCAACACATGCCAAACAAATTTTCTATGTAGTAGATCAATCAGATATGCAGTGGGCTGTTGTTTTACAAGGGAAAAACCAATATGTTGGTGAGGATGAATTTGATGAAGATGCTGATTTATGTGAGATCCCTACTTCCATGGAAAGATTAACAGAACATAATGATGAGTATGTTGAAGACATGGTTTGTGCCATTAGGAACGATCACGACGAAGGAATTTGGGAAAACAATCCAACTGTACATTCCTAAAATTACAGGTAACACAAGTATATATCTTGTTTACATTTAGTTTTTTCATATAATGTTAGATACTGTAAATTTTTTACTTATTAAAATATGTATCAAACCAAAACGATAAAACAATAAAAACCATAAAGAGGAGAAGTCCTGCGCGCACCGGCAACCGGTCCTCTCTGTCTGTACCACCGGCCGGCCGCTGGCTCACCACCGGCCGGCCGGTGGTTCAGACAGAGAGCCTTCCTCTCTGTCTGGATCACCAGCGGCCGGCCGGTGTTGAGCCAGCGGCCGGCCGGTGGTTCAGACAGAGAGGAAGGCTCTCTGTCTGAACCACCGGCCGGCCGGTCTGTCTGAACCACCGGCCGGTCGGTGGTGAGCCAGCGGCCGGCCGGTGGTACAGACAGAGACAGAGCCTCTCTGTCTGGATCACCAGCGGCCGGCCGGTGTTGAGCCAGCGGCCGGCCGGTGGTTCAAACAGAGAGGAAGGCTCTCTGTCTGGTCCACCGGCCGGTCGCTGGATCACCACCGGCCGCCCGGTGGACCAGACAGAGAGCCTTCCTCTCTGTCTGGATCACCAGCGGCCGGCCGGTGAGGAGCCAGCGGCCGGCCGGTGGTTTAGACAGAGAGGAAGGCTCTCTGTCTGGTCCACCGGCCAGCCGGTGGTGATCCAGCGGCCGGCCGGTGGTCCAGACAGAGGAAGGCTGTCTGCTCCACCGGCCGGCCGGTGGTGAGCCAGCGGCCGGCCGGTGGCATCAGTGAGTCCACTTTTCAGCTTTCTTATGCCAACTCCTTGGCAACATTTTGCCTGTGTTTACCATGTTTATCATTGTTTAACATGCTTATCATATTACCGATGTTTACTATTATGTAATTTAGTACACTTTTCTATTTGTGAACTAATGTTTGTTTTTTTGATTTGAAGGAAAATGACAGATCAATCAGTTGATCAGCCACATGATTATGGAGATGAGCATATTGGTCATACATCTGGGGAGGAACATTCACATGCTCCTATTACGAAAAAGAGTTCAAAGGTTGGTAAGCGTGGGTGCACACGTTTACCAAAATTATCACTTGCCCGTACGAAGGAGGAGAGGATAGTCGTGGAGTTTGATGAGGATGATCTTCCTAGAGGTCCAAATGCTAAAGATTTTAAGGGTTTTGTAGCAACTCAGGCTAAGAGCAAAGTAAGCATTCTTTATGATGATTGGAGAAGTGTGGATAAGGCGATAATTTCTCAGCTGTGGGAGACCATTTTGGTAAGATCTTTTGCTATTGTTTGACTGTTCTTTAAATGTTTCTAGTATATATAATATTTTTAACCTCTTTTTTATCAGATGACATTTGATATTCCTGACACTGGAGGAGTCAGGAAGAAATGCTTATCGTTGGCTGCTAGGAGATGGAGGGATTTCAAATCAACCCTCTCATCTGATTTCATTTATGGTCATAGGAGTCGTGAGAATCCATGTCGTATATATCCTTTTATAGATGAAGACACATGGAGACAATTTTTTGAAAGTAGAAGAAAAGAATCATTTTTGGTAAGGGCAATGTAAACTTTTATAAGCTTTCTTATATAAATGATCTTATTATTGTTTTGTTAATGATTACTTATTCTTAATTTACAGCAAACAAGGAAATCTCATCAAGAGATCCAATCTAAAAATGTATACCCTCATAGTTTATCTCGGGGAGGGTATGCATTATTGGAAGAACAAATGATGGCAGAAAAATTTCAACAACTAAGAGCTGAGTCTTCAAGCTCTGGAGAGGTGGCCCCTCCATCCCCTCCATCTAGACATGAGAAATGGAAAAGAGCTCGGAAGGGCAAAAAAGGACAATATCTTTCGGAAGAATCGAGACTCGTAGTTGAGAGGATTGTAAGATATCTATTTTATTTATTTAAGTTTACTATTTTCGTCATATATTTCCAATCATTATAGAAAAGTTCAATTAATTATTACAGGACTCTCTTGAGGAGCAGAGTTCACAGGGGACATTTACACCATCTGGGAGGGAAGATATTTTATCTGTGGCATTGGGAAAGCCCGAACATCCTGGCCGTGTAAGAGGATATTCGGCAGGTGTATCGGTAAGAAAAGTGTTGCCACGTTCCTCAACTTCTAACGTTGAGGGAGTTTATAAAAAAAAAATAGAATCGTTGGAGGCTGAAGTCCATAATATTAATGCGACAATGGAGGACAAGATTAGAGCATCGGTGCAGTTAATGTTTGCAGACTTGCAAAGACAATTTCAGGGTGCAGCTCCCACTCCACCTCTCCCAGTAGCTCCCACTCCCCCACCTCAGCCTGCGGACCCCATTTTTGATCCTCCTCCTCCGCCGCAGCTACCTACTTATTGTGAGTTGTATGTTGATGATCCTCAACATCATATAGTTGCATATGGGATGGTATATTGTATAGGAGATACAGTTCATCATCAACAGTTAGAGGTAGAGAATCAGAGGGTCACTGTACAGGATATTATAGATAGATCAGCTCGGATACCATTACCTACAGATGAGGTGACGACAGTTGGACATAGTATCGGCCATTTTTTACTTTGGCCATCCAGACTTCTTCGACTCATTACCATAGAGGTATGGATGTTATATCTTTTATTTTATATTTTTATTAATGTTTTATCATTTGAAAACTAATATATTTTTCAATTTATTTTTACAGGAATACTTCAAAGGTAAAGAAATACTGTATAGACAACAACAAAGACAGATAGCTATGACATCAGATGCAGATACTAGCAGTCTTGACAAATTGTCAAGATATTCAAATTTGTTGGCGGATCATTATGACTTTACAATGGAAGCTCATGTCTGTGGATGTGAACTATGTGTGGGGATTATGAAAAGTGATATCATGGAGTTTGTCACTGGAGATAAGATGGGCATCAACGTGGTGCAAATTTTTATCATGTAAGTCTTAACTCCTTTTCCTTGCGTTATATTTATTAAAAATGTATACTTATGTCTGCTTTGTATTAGGTATATGTATAAAATTTGTGAGAGGAATGAGCTGACAGATGTATATGGATTCATGGACCCACAATTGATTTCCCCTGAAGCATGTGCATTGGATGAGGAACAAAGAATGGTTTATATTGCTGATAGATTTGAAAAGAATGTAATCACACAGTGTTGGATGATGCCTTTTTGTGAGAGGTATGAAACACATCCCTCTCAAAGAGTTAATTATATTTTAACATAAAAAACCACTAACGTTAAATTTCCTTTTCTCAGGGATCATTGGATGTTAGGGGTTTTTTGCCCTAGGGAGAAAACACTTTATTGGATATGCTCTCTCCATGATGATGTGCGAGAAAGTTTTAAGAATATATTGGAAACGTAAGTTTCAATTTCACAATAGTTTTATATATTATAATGAATTTTAAATTTACCCCATTCGTATTATTTTCTAACAGGGCATGGGTCCACTTTCGAAAAAGCGCAAAGAAAAGGAATTACAAGATCAAATATGTACATGCGAAGGTAAATATCCATTTATAATTTGTACATTTTGATTTATTACATAAAAATAATATATTGAATTTACACTCATTCAAACAGAAATGTCATGAGCAACAAGGCATCATCGAATGCGGATATTACATGTTAAGATTTATGTATGAAATAATAACAACTGGGACAGTTCTGAGTTTTGACCTGGTAAGATTTCCTCTTTCTAATAATATTTCAATTTGATTTATTCATTATACACGTTGACTACTATCCTTTTCCTTTGTAGCTTTTTGATGACCCTCAACCCTTTACTGCTGAAGATATCCAACACTTACAAGTGGAGTGGTCAAATTATTTTACAGGTTCGATTGACTTTTAGTTGTTTGTAATGTAAAATGTAATTTTGAATATTGTCAATGTAATTGTGTATTTCGTAGTCGTTTAGGTTGGATTTAGTTTTTTTTGAAGTTGACATTGTAAGTTTTGAATGTTATATAAGTGAATGTTTAATTTTTCTCTACTTCTTGTTTTGGTCTACTGTTGATGGTTTTTCTGGTCTGGATTTTGGTATGGGGGGAGAGGTTCCAAGGGGGTGGGTGGGTGTTTGGGGGGTGTCCAAGGGATATGGGAGGGGTGTCCAAGGTGTGTTTGGGGCTGTCCTAGGGGTCGGGGGGGGGGTGTAAATGAGGGTGGGGGTGTCCAAGGGGTGGGGGGTGTCCAAGGGATATGGGAGGGGTGTCCAAGGTGTGTTTGGGGCTGTCCAAGGAGTCGGTTGGGTGTCCAAGTGGTGGGGGGGTGTCCAAGGGATATAGGAGGGGTGTCCAAGGGGTGTTTGGGGCTGTCCAAGGGGATGGGGGGGTTTCCAAGGGGTAGGGGGGGGTTTCCAAGGGGTAGGGGGGTTTCCAAGGGGTCGGGGGGGTGTCCAGGGGGTGGGGGGCTGTCCAGTGGGTGGGGGGGTGTCCAAGGGGTGGGGGGGTGTCCAAGGGATATGGGAGGGGTGTCCAAGGGGTGTAAATGAGGGTGGGGGGGCTGTCGAAGGGGTGGGGGGGTGTCCAAGGGGCAGGTTGGGTGTAAATGAGGGGGGGGGGGGTGTCCAAGGGGTCTGGGAGGGCTGTCAAGGTGTGGGGGGGTGTCCAATGGGTGTTTGAGGCTGTACTAGGGGTCTTGGGGGTGTCCAAGGGGTGGAGGGTGTCCAAGGGATATGGGAGGGGTGTCCAAGGGTTGTGGTGGGGCTCCAATGTGGTGGGGGAGGGCTGGCCAGGTTGTTAGGTGGGTATAGATGAGGGTGGGGTTCAGTTGGGGCTTGGGGGAGGGCTGGCATGGTTATTTTTGTTTGGTTTCTGGTTGCTTTTTGGTGAGAGCAGTGCAATTATTTAAAAAAAAAAAAAAATCTTTCACGTCGGTTATTTTATAACCGACGTGGTAAATAAATCGGTAGGGGTTTATCACGTCGGTTTTTTCTAGAACCGACGTGATAAACCTTTCCCGGGGATTTTATCACGTCGGTGCTTAGTATAACCGACGTGATAAAAGGCCTGGGAATCGATTTACCACGTCGGTTATTGAATAACCGACGTGCTAAAACGTTTCCCAGGCCTTTTTATCACGTCGGTTTCCTAAATAACCGACGTGGTAATAGGCCAGGGGAAGGGTTTATCACGTCGGTTATGACATAACCGACGTGATAAACGATATCCCAGGCCTTTTAGCACGTCGGTTTAGGGAATAACCGACGTGATAAAGCCCCCCGCGCATATTTATCACGTCGGTTATTATATGAACCGACGTGATAACCACCGTGAAGTTAGGGATATTACGTCGGTTTTAAATAACCGACGTAAAAAACGTTATTTATAACGTCGTCCGTATTAACGTCGCCTAAAAACCGACGTAAATAATAAAAAATAACCGACGTAAAAAACGTTTTCTGCACTAGTGTGGATTGATTATGTGTATCAAAATTATATCCACTATAAGGGGAGTGGAAATTATGACATAATAAAATGAATAGTGATTCCACAAATAATCATGGGGTAATATAATCAATGAAATATGCGTAAAGCCAAATGAGTGGAAATTGAAATTTAAAATTCCCTTATCGATTAGGTAACTTACAAAACATACACCCATGAAAGAAGGATCATACCATGATGATGTAAATACCCATAAATAAAATTATATTACACAATGAATACAATCATGGGCAGTATACATACACCACATGCAAATAATTAAGTGGTGAACAATCGAATTCTCACGAAATTAAAAGTGAGTTAAGAAACCCCTTACTTTGTAATTTTTCCTTGGACGATGGTAGGTTAACCTCTTGTAAAATGGTGGAATAATTTTTATTGAATTATACAAGAATCATTTACATTAATATGATATCATATATGATCTTTAACATTTATTTGTTAATAATATCTTAGTATTATCGTCATTTTGGGTGTTAACTTACTCATTTTACTTTATATTCTTTGTTACGTAAGCCATGTTTTTTATGGATAGGATGTATCTTATTCATATCCGGAATGATATCAAGTCCTTAAAAATTATTTTTAAATCATCAAATGATAATTATACTTGAATGGATACGATGGAGAATGAATCTCACCGCGTTCGTGGAGACGGTAGTCCGTCCGTACACACGAGCGACAATATCATTCTTTTGATATTAAAATAATATATAAATGGATGTTATATCATATATACAGAATCATTATCATGTTACATTTATTATTTACATGAATTACACATCATTATTATACCCATCCGAATAATAATATGTTGAATAATAATTACACCATGACGTGGAGACGGTAAGCCGTATGTACGCACGTATGGTGACATGTTATTCAAAGGATGGATAGAATACTAAATATAGTTGTACCATATTTATAATAACATCACCGTATATATGTGATACTGGAGTTATTACTTTAGAATGGTAACAAAAAAGGAAGAGGAAGTGGACGAAGAATGGAACTTGAAAAAAAAGTGGTGAAATCATTACCTCTTCGTTGGGTTCTTCCTTTGGATTTGATCAAAAGGGCTCTTTAAGTTGGATTTCTGACTAAAGGAAGGACTTTAGAATGAATTGAGGTAATTTTAGAGAGTATTTGGGAAGAGTTTTGCCGAACCAAAAGGCTTTGAAGGTGTGAAGTAATGAGAAGGGGGGGGGGGTGCCCTTTTATAAGAGGGGTGAGGGGAACCTTTGGAAAAGCTAGAAGTATTACTTTATAATAAATTCATATTCAGTTTCTAATGGCTCCAAAGTTGATTATTTAAAGGTTAAGGTAGGGATAGGTCGAAAACCATTCAAGCAATATAATTTATACAGGTTTGGGTCATTATATTAACCTTATCTTTTAGTTTTAACTCTTAGTTAATTAGTTTGACATTTACCATGTTACTTTGTATTTTTATATTATATAGTTCATAAACTTACTATATACATCCAAGAGACCTTCAAGTGGTAAATTAATGATACAAATATCATGATATAAGTCTCTTGGACGAACCTTAGATTTTTAGGAATTTAATATCAATTAATAATATAATATTTGTTTTAAAAACTCTTTTATGTCAATTTTGACACTATTCAATAGTTGATTTTTTTAAAACTCATAACGGAATTATTACTTCGCAAAAAGTTAATAAAATAATTACTAACATGTCATATTAACCTAGAAAATTAGTTTATTTCATTAAAAGTCTCAAATTATATTTATTTGGGTATTTATAATATCAATTATTTTAATTTTTCAGTATTATTGTAATTATTGCATCATTATTGTGTCATAAATAAATTAAAATATTTAATGTCTAAAAATTATAAATAAAATATAATTATGTAGTAAATCTTTTTAACTTCCTAATTAATATTTACAATCGAAAATCCAACATATATAACCCTATGTAAAAATTGTGTTTCTAAAAGATATATGCTTGTGTCATTTTTGTATTCATTTTAACTTAATTAAAATAAAGTTTCCCTCTCACTTACAAGAGGCTCCATGGGGTCCCAAAATAGACCAAAATATGCCCATGGTCGGAAATGTATCCACCAATAAGGTTAGGATACGTTTTAGGGTTATTTAGTATTATTATAATATTATTTTTGAACCCTTATTTATTGGATTTACCCATAAACCATGGTAAATAAAATATTTACCGAAGTAATTATTCAAAATGTATAAAAATAAAAGTTACCTGTTTACACAATTTGGGCATCCGGATTCCAAATATGGAATCAATTTTTCCAAATTCAAAACACAGAAGTGGAAGAAATTAATTTAAAATTAATTACCGCTGTCAAAACAAAAAGCGTGTTTTTAAGATATAATAACTATCAAAAGATTGATACTTGTTTATGTTCGGTTTAATTTAGAAATTGTGTCCAATGACCAAAATTGTATTAAATGGTAAAAATATATTCTAAATATACTTTAAAACTACTCAAATTAATAATTTATCATCATTAATTATTTTGATTAAAAAAGTTGTTTTTAATTAAAATTTAGTAATTTTCACTATTCATCAAAATATGAACGTTATCCGAAAAGTACCAAAATTTCACCCTGAGCTAATTTAGATATTATGAATCCAAAAATAAAGTCCATTTTTAAAGATAAAATGTATAAAATTTCAAAAATTAGGTATTACTATTCATAACGGCTTGTTTGATCGGTTGTGGTGTGTGTTAGAACTCGATGTTGTGTACAACACACGTCATTGCATTATTCAAAGGGAAACGTACCGTGGAAGCTTGGGGTGTTACAATTACGATATGTATTGTTATCCAATATCACACTTATGATGGATGTGTTATACTTAATATATGATGGGTGGGTCCTAGAATTATATATCCTCTTGATGCATCAGTGGGTCTAATTAGAGAATTTAGTTTCAGGTATTTGGTGTATGATATCTTCTAATAATACCTTGATAGTACGGTTAAGATGTTTTGAAAAAGTACCTAATGGTATGATTAATATGTCTATAATTGTGTAACCCATCACTAAGAAATAATTTATTATTATCCATGTTTATATATGTCATTATGTTTTCAATTGAAATATTATTCTCATATAGAATCCATTGAGTTATTTATTCCTATGATATTTTATTTGCCAAGATCATACCTTATTAGATTCCACTATGCACAAAACATTACAAAGTTCTTAAAATCATCCTTTTTTTATTTTTTACTAGATAACCATTAAGAAAAATATGAATGTTGTCATGATAGAATCAATTGAATAATATTTTTTTATGTAATTTAATATTCTAAAATATAATACATCTATCAATTTTGTACATATTCTCATAATACTACTAAAATATTAGGAATTGTATAATGTGACCCCTCATATGATATATCAATATTATAAAATAAACTATCTTTCCAGGTTGTAAGAGTTTGAGAATTAATGTTTCTGTTAGAGATAGTTTAGTAGAATCCATAGGAAGTAAATTGAGAAGAACATATCTTGGAAGAATAACATTATGATAAAATCTTATATAAATTTCATTGATAATACATAATATAAATATAAATCATAAACTCTGTTTTATTCAATATATCTATACTCAGGAAATAATAAAGAATACAAAATTCTTTTTAAATGTTTACAAAATAGAAGTTATTGAAATCATCTCAATATCCATAATTGATTTGGGATTTTTCTATAGAGCTGGCCAATGATTCTAATTTTATAGTAGAGTAAATTATCCCAGTATAAGTAAATTTGACTCAGGGTATAATCAATATCTTTTCCTATAAATAACAACCTATTAACTATAAAAAATTTTAACAATGTTGGACCTCTTCATGAGAAAAAAACTCCATCCATCAATAGAGCCCTGAATCTAATATTATCTTATGTAATTTCCCAGTAAAGATAATTGTATTGCTAATATGAGGAGACAATGAATCTATAATAAATTTTTCTTTTAGTTTGCCTTCATTCTGAAAAAATCTTCACCTCCTATTAAATATTTTTTCTCTAATTAAAAAAACACACATTCAGATGAATATAAGAATTTATATGTTTCCTTACTCAAAAATAGGAGATGCCTCTATGGTATGGTTTGGAAACAATTAAGAACCTAACATTCCACTAGAAAAAAATACTTTTACATAGAATACAATGAGTAGGATATTCCATTACACTTTTGTTCCACTATATTCAGTATAATAGTGCATGTGGTTCAAGTAGCACAAAGGTGTAATAAAAAGTTTTTGTAACAAACATTTTTTGGTGTTATTTGATCAATTTTCACATATATTTTATTCAAAACCTATTATTTACTTCCTTACATATTGGAAAGAAAAAACTTCTTCTAGAATTCATAATGGTTCTCAGTCTGATTTTCCAGTCCACTTTCTCAATACAATATTATACCTATGTGAAAATACTAATGATACCATTATAAACATCATCATCTTCATTCTAGAAATCCAAATAAAATTTATTAGTCTTATTACCCATACCAATATGATAACAAGACGAATTTAATATTTTCTCTTCTCCTTTCTTCTTCTCTTTACAAAACATCCTCAAATAAGCTCAATCTGGAAAATTATTCCCCCTATAATTTCAGAGCTTCTATCTCTAATTCTCTGTAGTACATATTTTTAGGGAATGTACATAGTTCATAGACTATTTATAGGTGACCTAAAAAGGGTTTGGGTGGGTTTGAAAAATATTTTCCCTCTCCATGAAATTTTCTAAAATCCCTATTTCCCTTAAACTTCAGATGAAATTATAAATTCATCAATGCTTCAAATCTCTTCTTGAATCCTCTCAAATATTATTGAAACATTATATCACTATAGTTTTATGAAATAAATTTATTCTAATTATTATTTTGATTCTTATTGACCATTAAAATTTCTTTTTAATGATAAAGGAAATTGGAAACTCAATTTTTTTGACGCTCTTCCAAACAAATAAGAACTTAATACATGTCATTATTTTTCTATGAACCAATCGAAATAATAATCTAAAAATTCTAATTTCATTATTATAATGAATAAAACATAGTATTAAATAAGTTTTGCTATACCAAATATGAAAAATGATAAACCTTTATCTTCACATTATGATATTCTGTACCAACTGATGAAAATAGACATATTCTTCTTCAAACATTTTAAGCTTTTTATCCCTATTTTATATCACTTCCAAAAATATATAAAAAATATTCATCTTCTTACTTTTTATGTTTTATAATCTTTTAACTGATGGGATACCATTATCTATATCATTCCAACAATCAGTGTCAACTCTAGTTTGATATCTCTCGACCCAATTGTTAAGGAAAATCTTTTTTCTCTTGGCCCACTTAGAAATAGATCAGGTTTCTTCTTTCTCTTGACCTATGTGTAATATAGTAAACAAATATTTTGTCATGATTAAAATGGTTGACTACATTATTTATCAGTCTCTAAATTTCTTCCATACATCAGTCTCAACAACTTAACTTATTTTCTTTTTCATTGGACCAAATAACACCCAATGATAAAACAACTTTAACTTATATTTTATCGGTGAAAGACCATATCTCATGGACTAGTTCAATGATCATTTACTCCAGCAATATCTTTATTTCCTTGGATATGAAATAAATTAACATCCATAACTTAACATGTTTCTAGTTATTTATTACATTTCTCATTAGCTTATTTATTTGTTGATTTAAATCTTTTGTATTTTCTATGACTGAAAACTAGCACCTTAAATTTCACTCCATACAATAAAAAGTTCTAATATTAACACATATATGAATCTTCTATTCTAAGTCTATAAAACATTAAATTTTATAGAATTATTCTTTCAAAAAAATATTGTAATAGTGACGTCTTCATGACTTGATTAAGTTTAAAATCGGCTTTTTCATCATCTAACATATAATGAAAATTATTATAATAACTCGTTCCTCCATAATCATCTTTCCTTCCAACCACCTGAATATGATTGGAAGAACTATTTCTCCCATGCTCTTTAATCAAGATAAAATCACAAGTTTTATAACTTTGTTATTATTTCTGGGAAATAAAAAATAGTAGATCATTGTTATATTTTCATTATATCCATGAATACTCTACAACAACACTGCAATACGATCTCCATATCATTCTAAACCCAAGTTGTGTTTGATGATCCTTTTCTTCCAGAAAACATATTCTAAATATGATAGAAATTCTTATAAATTGTGAGTTTGATAATCAAAATAAGATGGTTAATATAATTTGTACAAATTTAATTAATTTATCTAATTTGAAAATAAAATAAAGAGTACTTGTAAAACAAACAACTTCTTACTACCAAAAACATTCTTCATCAGACTTGGTCCCAAAAATATCCCCCTTTATATTTATTGCCAACCAGGATTCATAAATCATTGATAATGTAAAACTCACTTTATGGATTACTTATCAAAAATTATAATCCTTTTTTTCTAACTCATTGTGGGAAATAAGAATTATTGACAACAAAAAAATGATGTCCAAAACCATGTTGTCCAAAATCCACGACTCATTGAATATGTTTTAAAACTCTTATGTAATCATGTATAAAAGGAGAGTTATAGGTAAGCTCTGATAATAGGATAGTAATGTGTGTAAAATTCTAAATTCTTATTCAAGTTTTTTCAAGAAATAAAACTTTTCTTATATGAAAGTTGAATAATAAAGGAAAGTTCCAACGAAATGTCGATGAGGTTTCATGAGTCACTATTTCTTGAAAGAATGGTTTTATTTTCAATAATTCACATTTTTATAATTAGTTATATCACATAGGCTTTAATTTTTTGATAAGTAATCCACATCTTGAGGTTACAAAAAAAATTTATTTATCTTAATTGAAAACAAAATACAAAACACTTGTAAAATAGACTTCTTCTTATCTCCAAAAACTATCCATATCTAACCTGGTCCAAACAAACCCACCCCCTAAGATTTTATTCCCAACAATGATTCATAAATCACTAAGATTTTTAACCTCAATATATGGATTATTGATCAGAAATTATAATCCTATGTTAGATAACTCATTATAAGAAAACATAATTATTGACAAAAAAACAATGTGTCGAAATGTAGCGACTAATAAAACATCCTCATCATTTTTCACATTTTTTATTTTCTTATTTAACTTAATTTCATCTACAAAATTCCTTTAGAAAATATTTTCCTCCCATAACCAATCCAAAAAAAGATATAAATGTTAACACATTAACATGTTGAGTTTCACAACTTACCCACAACTCCCTTATATATGGCTACATAAAAGATTTAGCATATATTAAATAGATATATTTATGAAATAATTGTCCCCCTTGGAAATACTATCAAAATAAAATATGATAGAGGGAAAAAACACATTCCTAAACCATGATGAGAATGAGGTCAGATTCCCATGTTCAACCTATGTTTTGAAAATGCAAACTTAGGTAATGGTTTTTGGAAAATGATAGAAAATTGTTCTAATATAGTAACATCCTATAGCTCCAATTCATTATTCTCCACATTACCTTTCATGAAATGATATTTGATATCAATTTGTTTTGAATGATAATGTTTTACTAGATCCCTTCTATGGTTGATTGCACTTTGATTATCACAATGCAAAAACAAGGGTAAAATTACTTCAAAAAGTAAGTATTCCAACTAAGTACTCACCCATATATGTTGGGTAGTGTCATGAGTGGTAGAAATATACTCTCATTTAGTTATGCTAAGAGTTAATAAATTTTATTTCATTTTAATAACAAAACTTTTCTAAAGAATGAAAACTCCATAATATTTGTATCATCTATCATATAAATTTATTGACCAATCGTCATCTAAATACACAATGAAATAAATAATATCTCAACTATCATACCAGATTGTGAATTTTTTTACCTTTTATATTTCTCAGAATTAGTTTTCCATCAATTAAATGTGATTCTTTAGAAGCCCTCTAAAATCATGAATAGAACTTAACAGTATAAAAAATTTCGGTTATTAAGGTAGTGAAATATAAAACAAATTCCCATCATATTTTGAAACTCCTTCTAATGAAATAATTTTGCATCCCTATATTTATAAAACCTGGTTCCCATTGAAACTAGAGTGGAAATGTGTTCCAAATTTTCCATTATGAAATTCTAATGAAGTTCAATATCATACTTTTCATGAGAAATAAAAATGTGTTTCATCTTTGGTAGGATTTATAACCCAAGAAATTATTTCCTTTCTCCCAGCATGGGAATCCGAATCAAAATTTTCATTTTTTCTTCAAATCATCCAAAAGATCTATCATCATTCCAAGAAAAAATAATTTCTTCAACATAAAATATTATAATTGGGAAAATTCCTTATTTTCCATGATGTAAAGCATGTTAAAAACTATTCCTTTCATGAAACTCATATACATAAATCTAGTATCTAATTTGTAATAACATTCTCTTAGAGCTTATTTTATTCCATTCAAGGCTTTCCCTAGATTACACACATAAATTTCATCTTTCCTAATAAAAAATCTACATGTTTTGCTAATGTAAACTTCCTCATTTGGATCCCTATTCTGAAATATAAACTTCACATACATTTGAAATAATTTGTAACTTTTTTGTGTAGAAAAAGGAAGAAATATCATTATTGTTTCTAATATTTATACTAGAGAAAAAGACTTATAAGAATAAACATCTTCAATTTTGGAGTGACCTTTTCACACTAATATTTCCTCATTCTTTATCACTTTTACTTATTCATTAATACTTTTCTGAAAAAACCATTTTGTATGAATACATTTTTTTATCCATCTTAGGTACGAGTTATCATGTATCATTCATTTATATATGATCCAAATCTTTATTCATGGCATATACCTATTCTAGATGATCAAAATATTTATTCACACCTTTCGGCTCTACATTTGAATATAATGAAGTATGAGTGACAAATTTTTATGTTCATCTTTTTTGAAACATATGTTGTTGATCAATAATAATTTTTTGAGCTTCCACTTGCATCATCATCCAACGATAATATTTTTGAGTTTCTTTCCCATCAATATAAATAACTGAGTTGGATTATTTTTCCTTGTTAAGATTATATTTTTTTATTTCCTTGTTAGAATGGTAAACAAAATATTCCTTATCCTACCGAATTTCTTTATTATCACAAGTAATTTCTTTTTATTCTTTTCCCATTACAACAACATTTAACCCAAAAAAATCAACAATTAGTCATGTTTATTTTTGGAACACCTGTATCTTCCTCTTTCTAGAGAATAGCCATGAAAAATTCCATCCTTACTACTACAGTAATTTTTTTAGGATTCCACCTATATTTCATATGATGGATGGACTCTAAAAAAATCATAAGAATCTCAAACCTGGTGTTTAATCATAATTTTTTATGGATTCATATATGAAAATGGTTTGTAGAAACATTGTTTTTGAATATATATAGTAGTTCTCAGGGATTTATTTCAAAAGTAATTAGGAAGTCCATGTTCAAGTAACATAGTTCTGCCTATTTCTACTAAGATTCTATTTTTCCTTTCAGTGGTCCTATGTGTATGGTGAACTAAACTAACTCAAAATTCTATGCCTATAAAGAGAACAATAAAATTATTAATTTATGTATACCCCACCATTATCAGTTCTCAACATCTACACTGAATACTCACATTCTTTCTCATATTTCCTCTATAAATTTTTTTAAAAATTAGAGCATCTAAATTATCTTTAATATATATATAAAATAAGTATTGTAACTAATGTATCCAATGAAAGTGATGAAGTATTAATCTTTATTACTTTATTGTTTACTCATTGGAGCACATATATACTAATGGAAAATCTCCATGGGTCATTTTGAACAAATTTCATCTTTCTTATACACTGAATTTGTAATATTTCCATTCAGAAAAATAGTGCAACACAAATATATTCTTATTAACATGCCAGGAATATCATAGAATGTTTCTCACTTAGATAACTTTATCATGTTTTTCAGAAACATGTTCCCAATCCTTTTTTCCACAAATTATTCTCTTCCACCATACCCAAGTAAGAAGAGTTTTTAATTTCACCGACTGGAAATATATTTCTTTTTGTACATTAGCCTCTTTTATGTATCTTTCCATCTTATCCACTATTCAAAACAAACTTATATTTTCTAAAGATAACATTTTTCTTTTATCACAGAATTTTGAAAAACATATAAGGTTTGTTTCATTCTATCCATAAAAAAATATATCATGGACTTTTAATTTTCATTCCCAGTGATCGTTAAGATAACACCTTTTATTCTTAGATATTCAACATTTCCAAAATTCATTGCTCCTTCTTTAAAATCATTCATATTCTTCAACAAATTTAAATCTCCTGTCATATGAGAAAAACACCCATTTTCCAAAATATAAGGTCTATATTTTTTTTATATTTCAAATCAAATTTTACAATTGGATCTTTTTTATTTCCATTATCTATCTTAATGTCTTTCTTCTGAGAATTATGAAACTTTTGTTATTCTGATAACAAAACAATAAATTATTTTGTGAGATATCCGGGTTGTTCACACCTTTTACAAATAATTTCCATAGGCATGAATCTATTTTAATCTTTCACACTATCCTTGTTAGATTTCTTCAGAATATCCTTCTCAGAATTCTTTATTTTATGATATTAACTCCCCCCTAAAACACTGACTTCTAAAATTTATGGATTATTTGTAATGTAGTTGGTTGAGGAAACACATATTTTTCATGCGTCTTAATTATCAACAATTCCACCAGAATCCATATAAAGAATATTTTCTTTTTATACTTCCTTACTGAATAAATTTTTGAACATGTTTCCCAAAATCTATATTTTCGTTCTTGTCATAAAAATTATGTTCAACAACCTTATTATTTTCAATTAGAATAGTCTTTTTCAGCTCAATTGTTTTTAGAATTATTGGAACCAAAAGTAATATAAAATTTTTTAGACTTGGGATGTTTATTAACTTCTGAATTCTCGACATTTTTAGTATTTCACATATACATAATAATCCTTTATTTCTTTTTTTAGAAATACTTTCATCTTTCTTCTCAACATTTGAGGGTAAATTTTGTTGACCCATCTTAGGTTTCTCCTTACAGGAAATTTCACTAAATTCATCGATATATTTATTAAAACCTATACCTCTATATTTATTATTATAATGTTTTTTGGAAATGTTCTAAGTCTTCTTATTTTTTATTCATCATAACTTCCAAATGTTAATTAATATTATTTTATCCCTATATATATTTATTCAAATTATCAATCTCTTCCATTAGCTTGAATTTATCATTAGGGAAAAAAACTATTGTTTGATGTGGAATTTTTATTTTTCATATTCCTAAATATTTCTACATGCCTCTGAATATTATATATAAATTATTTCAATTATTCTTTAAAATGAGATTATAATTGGGTTTCTTATACTTTTTCATTACTGATAATTTTAAATTATTCATCACTTACTCTTGCAATAGATGTATTGTCTCAAGAAAGTTAAGTGGATTTTTTGATTTGTCTTCACTGTATTCTTCTTCACCATCAGTAGATAAGAAACATACAATTTTTGATTTGGATAATCTTCTAACTTTACCTCTGGAAAAATATTTAGTTTCTCACCATGTTTCTTCCATGAAATTATTAGCCTTATTTATTTTTCAATGCTATAATATTATTCTTTTGAGGATTATTAACTTCAAAGTGACTAATGGCCCAACATTTAAAACCAATGAATGAATGTTTCATTTTTTTTATTTACTTGTACCTATAATCACATTTTTATTAAACAAGGATAAAAATTCAATAAGGTTTTTACATACATAATTTTTAGTGTAGATTCAGCAACATCAACTTACTCAATAACATTGTTATTCTTTTCTTTCTTGACCTACTTGAAAGAGGATTCTCTATCAATATTGTTTTTTTCATTCATGATGTTCTTCCTTATCATTTCATAAGTAATAAAATATCTATGAAGATCATCTATAGAGACAGTTTTAGGATCATTATGTTCCACCAATGATATATTATCATCAAAATTGGCTGGAATAGTTCTTAAAATATTTTCATCAATTATAGAATCATCAAAAAAATTCCAAAGAAATATGAGAGTGCTGAATATTTAATTTACCCTGGTAAAGAAGACACCAATAAATTCATACTCACCCTTTTTAGATATTCATACTTTAGCCTCTAGATTTTTAGATTTTCCTTTTTGAATTTAGTATTTCAATAATGAATGTTTTCAACTTATATCAGATGCCTTTGTTAGTAGAAACACACTTCACCCTTAAAAACTCACTTTCAGAAAGAGATGAGTGAAAATTATTTTTACCCCTTTCATAATTCTCAATATTTTTCTTGTCAACCAAAGTATGAATAACTTTATCCTCAATTAAAGGTAATCCATCTATTTTGCCTTAAATAACATCATACAAAAGAGAAATAAAATATATAAACATTCAATCCTTCTCGATATGATAGATATTACTATATAATACTGGAATACATTTACTATTGACACAATTCCTATTCTCTATAATATTCTCTTCAAATAATTAGAAAAAAATAAATGATGGGACCTTCACTTTGATAGTACTTGTAATTTCCTAATCAAGATAGTTTTATCACTAAGAGGGGGAGGTTTGAATCAGTGATATATTTTTATTTTATGTTTCCTTAATCTTGAGATAATTTTAACCACCTATTAAATATTTCTTTCTCTACTGAAAAAACAAACACACACCCAAAGGAACATAATAATTTACATGGTTAACTACACAACAGAAGTATCTAAATCCTTGGTATGGTTTGGAAACAATTCAATACCCCACATTCCACAAGATAATAATTTTTTTGGTTGGAATAAAATGGTTATGATATTCCCCCAAACTCATATAGAACTATTTTCAAAAAAAATTACATGTTCTTTAAGTAACATTAAGATGTAATACAAATTTTTTGTAACAAACATATTATAATACTTATAAGGACCCATCCATAAAAATTACACAATCTTTAGTTAAGTCATCAATTTTAATTTCATGAAATTTAGTATCTTTTCAGGTTTATAGATCTATAGAATACATCCATAACTCATATATAACAAAAACATGGAATAACGATGTGGACACTTCCAATAGTATCTATTTTATCTATAAAATAGACATTTTTAAAATGAAACATGGTTTATTTTCGTGTATAATTACCATAACTTTTAATTGATCCCATCTATGACTCTATTATTTTAAAAATCTTGTGAATAACATTTAAATAACTTGGGATGAGCCCAAAAATCTTAGTATGTGATATAAAATAAGGAATGAAACTTTAAGTACGAGAATATTTTAAAATCACCAAAACATTTTCAAGAAAACATAATTTTTACCCATAAAAGATAAACAATTTATATTACTTCATGAAATAATAAAATTATTATAAAACTTCATAGAAATCATAAAACATAAAGGTAACTTGTGTCATCAATATCATATGTACATTGTAGATTTTATTTCTATATAAGGAGTAACCTTCATGGTTACATTTGGAATACCCATCATAGTATATTCCATAAATATATTAGGATAAAACTTATATTTTAAATCCATATCATTACCCAATGCATTGGAGAGCTATCAAGGGCTCACCCACCCTCAGTTTCTCATGGAACCACCTATATATATAAGTGATTCCCAAGAACCACAATCAAAATACATTAACAAGCATAATAGAAAAATAAAATTTATAAATTGTAATAATAAGTTATCATTTTACTATCTTTAAAAAATCAATACCTTGTCAAAACCATTTTTAATAAAAAAAATACATGAAAAGTTAATATGGTATTTATTTATATTTTAAAAACATTGTAGAATGTAGAGGAAGTCAAATATCAAATAATGGTCACGGCGAAGAAATCACACAAATTTAAAACAAACATTCCTTTTATCAGTTAGTAAAACAATTTATAGGAAAAGATTAATTTTTAAAATCTTTGAATAAAATAAAATGGTAAAAGTGTTTTATTATAAACCACATAAAATAATGTGGTGTACATTATCAAAATATGCCTCAATGAAAAGAAATTAAGATGAAGACCCTTACCTTGAGACTGACTTGTCACGTACAATTTTAATATTCTTGTATAATAAATTTAGAATAATTTATAATTTCTTGATAATATTTTTAATATTTTATTTGTTTTCTATCACATATTACTATGATATAAAAATAACATAATTTATTTATTTCATATTAGATGTTGAGTTGATATTCGATACTTGAATCAAAAATAAACTTGGCCTGATGTTAATAATCTATGTGGTCATAAGTATATCATATAAAAAAGAATATTCAAGACATAATAATAAATTTTATATATAAATTTTAATGTTAAATCAAATAATTTATTTAGGGTATGAAAAATGAACAATATTATACTCAGGGAGACAATAAGTTGTATGTTCGCATGAGTAACGTCTTCCATTTTTCATTAATCATTATGGAAATAAGGTAATTATTGTTTTATATTTATAAAATTATTATAATTTTTTTAAAATTATTATAGTAATTTAAATATTCTTATATATGTCATTTAAGTGATGTGGTGAAAAATAAATGATTCACAGAGCTTCGTGGAGGTGATAGTCCATACTTACACACAAAAGACATTATCATTTTTATTGGCATGGAAAGTAAGAACATAATTGATATATTATTATGTTAAAATGACAAATTTTTCATGAATATATTATATAAATAATGAATCCATATTTATAAACAATCATGATAGATGACTATGGAAAAATAATTAGATCAGTTTGTGAACGTGATAGTTCATACGTGCACATGAACAATTAATTCCTTTCTCATTTAATTGAAGTGGAGATGGATTTAGGTTATTATATTAACATAATAACATATCAATATATTTAGGATAATGGAACTATTATTTCATCTTGGAAAAATAATATTTTATGTAAGTGAAAGAAGAAATAAAATAAAAATACTTAAAGAAAATAATACATATTCTTTGGCTAATCACATTTTAAGAATAGCTTAACACCTCTAAAAAGGGTATTATGCCTAAAATAAAAACTGAAGAATTTGAGTTCAGGTTATATGAAGGGTTTTGGAAAGAGCATGTCTAAACCAAAGAGTTTTAAAATTTTTCTTATTAGAGAACAATGGGTACCTTTTATAGGAGAGGGGACGACCACCCTTGGAAAGTCTAAAAATATTAAATTAATATAAACAAATTTTTAAATCCAAAAATTTAAAATTAAATTATATTGAAGATAATAAGATTAAAACTTGAAATCCTCTTATAAAATAATTTTAGAACTTTTATTGATATTATTTTCAAACTTATCATTTTGGTTTACTCTTAATTATTCTCTTTTAAAATTAATTGTGGTAATAACATTTTAAATATTAAGAGGCTAACATGTTTAATTATATGGGTTAAATTTCTCATAATTGGAAAATATATGAACATTTATTCCTCATAATATTAAAATTTTATTTTCTAAATATTTTTATGATTTTTAAATAATTTAATAAAATATTATTTTTATTAAATACAAATATTGTCAATTTGGAAAATATTTATTTCACAGTGACCTATAAAATTCTTGTATAGCTTCAAATATCTCAAATTATATTTATTTTAATATTACTAATTTCATTTATATGATTCATTATTTAATAAATCTATTATTACTTCAAGTTTGTGCCACTATTAAATTTAATTATTTTATTCCCAAAATTTATTAATAGATTACCATTATGTATGTAATAATTTTATCTTTATAAATAATCTGTATAGTCTAGTATATCTCCTATATACATCCATATTAAAATAAATTACTTGAATAACGGGTAACAAAAATGACTATTCATTTAATATAACATTATAAGTGCATTAAAGCCATCCATGTGGCTCCAAGTGGTTCTAAATTCAACAAGAGGATCTAAAGGTCAGGATACACTAATAAAATTTAATTAGGATATATTTAAGGTTAGTTTTATATTACTATAATATTAATTTTTTTCTTATAATTAGTTGATTTACCTTTAACCAAGGTAATAAAATTTATTACAAAAGTTACTATTCATAATGCCAAAAAATAAAAAGAACCAATTTACATAATTTGGAACTTATAATTCAAAAATATGCAATCCATTGTTTCAAATTCAAAACATATAAGATGAAGTATTCAATTTAAAATTAATCTCCATTGTCAAAATGAGAAAACAAGTATTTGAAAAGTAAAAACCATCGATAGATTGACATGGGTTTATATATAATTTCATTATAAAATTACTTTCAAGGAATAAAATGGGATTAAATTTTAAATCAATAATATAAATATTATATAAAAACAATTAAAAATATAATATGACAATACAAATAAATTAGATGAAAAAGCTGTTTTGAATTAAAATACAGTATTTTTCACTATTCACTAAAATATTAATTTTACCAGAAAAAAACAAAAATTTTAACCTAGTAAAATTTTAAAACCCAATTCTAGATAAGAAGTTTATTATTTAAAATAGAACAAATAAAAGTGTCAAAAAAATATTTAAAATGGTGTCACCATCAAAAGGTGGTAAAATAAGATTTTAGGAAAATACTCCTTTTATTGGAAAACTTGAATTTATTCTTATATCATGTCTAGAAAATTCATAAGATGAATATTAAACATAAAATTGAATTTATATTTAATTAATATACTCTAAATGGGTGATTTTATTATTTTATAAACACAATTATTAAAATTTTAATAGTTTTTCATTAAAATAAATCTTTTATATTATATAATTTTTTTATTGTCATTTCTAATTAATTTGGTGACCAATGAATCATTCTCTAAACATGTTTAAACCATATTTTCATAATTTAGTTAAAACTATTCATTCCCTCTATTCTAATGTGTAGGTGATAAATACCATATTAAATAATAGTTTTTAGTTATTCATTTATGCTTGATGTTGTGTATCATGTACGCTAGCAAACATTGTGTTTCTGTTTAAAAGCTCGAGATGTTACATTCTACCCATAACAATTTAGAAATTTCATCCCCACAATTTGAATTTGGTTTCAGGTAACTATGTTATGAACTTTTAAAATACCTATATTACAATCCCACATCATAAAAAGAATTAATTAAACATCCACTATAAAAGAAACAATGGATTGTACATAGGTCACCTAAGATAACACAAACTAGAATTCCATGTAGAAAAACATAGACATGAATGATTAAACTATCTATCAAATAATAATAGAGAGTGATATAGAATATACTAATTGTAATGTTAACCATCACAAATGCATAATTATGTGATCGTCAAAAGATCATTGAGAAATGTAAAAAGATAATTTTTAGGTTTAAAGATCCTTTTAATTGAGTTGAGGAATTCATTTAAGTCCTAGACTGAGACCATATGGATATATAACCAATTTAAAAGTATAGTTTCAACTATTAATATATTTTCACCACAAAATCATATTTTTCTCTGAACTATGAGTAATTAATATGATTTTTTAATCCCGAAGCACTAGAATCGACTTCTATCACATAATACAATAAATATTGACTCTATTTATCTCATTTCATTAGACATTAAAAAAATTTATTATTACATGATTATATAATTCCCAATAATAATAAACCTTATATGATGAAAAACTACTTCAATATCCAAGATTCAACAGTAATATCCAAAGTTGAAAAAATACCATTCAACAAATAATTTTCCTTAAAATTAAAAAAACTATTACAAACTAATATTTTAACCCAAAATTGAGAACAAATTGATAACATATTTTTACAAGATAAATTTTAAAATTTATCTTTAAATAACATCAACCACTCTTAATGTATTATACCAAAATCAAAAATTCTCTAAGACAGGATAATCATTTCTATAAATAACCAAAATCACCATAAGTCCATAATTAAATAATTCCACTTTTTTTTCTCAAATAAAATTACATAGTAATATATTTAACATAATAATATAATGTTTCAAAAATATTGAACATCTTCCAAAATAAAATTTATCACTTAATTCCCCAAATCATTTTTCAATACCATGGTTATCTTTTAAAAAAATATAGGTCTCCCAAATAAAATTATTCTTAATATATAAAATCATTTAACAAAAAATATTAAGTAATATTATCCTAGGACTTCAAGTAGTCCATTGGTAGGTGATAAATCCCTTTCACACTTTTTTTGAGGGTTTGATTCACGCAGCCATGTCTGATACGATGAGTTATCACACATTCTAGTGTTATCCTTTTTCAAAAACTATATAATTCTATTAATAGTACCAAAATGAGATAAAATCCCACAAAATATCTATAACATTTTTTAACCTCAAAGGTTATTCTGTACCTTTCATATTTCATCCCAAAACATAATAACCCCTTACTACCTCAAAAATAAATGTCTTAAAAAATTATGTTAATCACCTTCAAATTTTATAACATAATCCCCAAAATATTTTCTAATAAATTATACTTACGATCCACCTTAATCCTAGAAACCCATGATGATATCTATATCACATAAAAATACATCCTAATCTATAATGATATCTAAACCCTTCCTCTGATACAAACTACAAGTCCTCAGCCTTAAATATAACATAATATTAAATTAATTCAATAATTTTAATTAATTATCATTGATTATATATTTTGGTTTTGAGATATATATAATTATTCCATAACTCATACATAACAAAAACATGGAAAAACAAAGTGGACACTTTAAACAGAATCCATTTCTACTATAAAACATAAACTTTTAAAATAAAACATGGTTTCTTTTCATGTTTAATCATCATAAATTTTCCCGGATCCAATCCATGACTCTATTCCCCCTTAAATATTGTGAATTGTTTTTCAAAAATATGGGATGAGCACAAAAATCATATTAAGGGATATAAAATATGGAATGAAACCATTAGTCCATGAATATTTTAAAATCATGAAATTTGTTTCAAAAAAACATAATGTTTACCCATAAAACATATACTCTTTAGCTTACCTCATGAAATCATAATATTCCAATAAAAATTCATAGAAATCATAAAACATAAATGTAACTTGTTGCATCCATATAGTACTTACATTTTAGCTTTCACTGCTACATAGGGAGTAATCTTCAGGGATATGGTTGGAATACCCATGATAGTATATTCCATAAATCTATTAGGTGAAACAATATTGCTTAAATCTATTTCATTACCCAATTAATTAGAGAGCTATCACGAGCTCACCTGCCCTCGATTAATCACGAAACTACCTAGATACATAAGTAATACCCAAGAACCATAATGATAACACATTAAAAAGAATAATGAAAAAAATTAAATTTCCACATTACAATAATAAGATATCATTTAATAATATTTATATAATCAATAACTTATCAAAACTGTTTTCAATACCAAAATACATGAAAATTGAATATGTTATTTGTTTTTATTTTAAAAACTTTACAACTTGTAGAGGAAGCCAAGTATTAAATAATTGTCATGTATAAAAGAAGGTGGTATATATTATAAAAAATACATGAAAATGGAATATAGTATTTGTTTTGAAAACCATTTAATGAAATTAAAAATTCAAATGGTTTTATTATACTTCGTATAAAATAAGGTGGAATATATTATCAAAATATTCAATATTGAAAGGAAATTGAGAAAAAGTCATTTACCTTGACTCTGAATCGTCTTGTAAAATAATTATATTCTAGAATAATAAAAATAGGTTAATTTATACTTACTTGAGAACCATTTTCATATTTATTATTATTTTTACATCACTTATTAACAATTTATAAAAGACCATAATTATTTAAATTCATATCGGATGTTCAGCTGATATTCGGTACTTGAGTCAAAAATGAACTTGGACTAATGTCAATAGTCCATGTGGTAATAAGTCCATCATCTACAGAATAATATTCCTGGTATAATAATAACTTTTATAATTCAATTATAATTTAAAATGAATTAATTTATTTGTGGTATGAAATAAGGACAACGTTATATTTATAGAGATAGAAGGTCGTGTGTAAGCATGTGTAACATTTTCCATTTTTCATTGATCTTAATGAAAATAAGGTAATTATTATTTTATCTATAAAAAATCATAATATTATTAAAATAATAATAATTATTTAAATATACTTATATATACCACACAAGTGATGTGGGTAATAAAAGTGATTCACATATCTTCATGGGGGTGATAGTTCACACGTATGAACGAACGATGTTAACATTTTTATGTGCATGGAAAGTAAGAACTTAATTGATATAATATTCATTTAAAATGATAATTATTTCATGAATATAATATATAATCATATATTCTATCATTATAATCAGTCATAAGATATGACTAAGGAAAAAAATTAGATCGGTTTGTAGAGGTGATAGTTCACACATAAGAACAAAGGATTAATTACAATCCCATTTAAATGAAGTGGAGATATATTTAGGTGATGATATTATCATAATAACATCTTAGTATATTTATTATAAATTTGTTATTATTTCTTCATGGAAGAAGAATATTTGGATTAAGTGTAAGAAGAAATAAAATAGAAATACAACAAGAAAATGATACCTCTTCTTTAGTTGATCACCATTGAAAACAAACTTAGCACCTATAAGAAGGGTGTTATTCCTAAACTATGGTCTTGAAAATGAGAGGAGGGATTATAGAATGGGTATTGGTAAGAAATGTTCAGAAAAAAATAGTTTTAGAGGAGTGATTATTATAGAATAGTGGGCACCTTTTTATATGAGAGGGTGTGCCCTTGAAAACTCTTAAATTATTAAATTAATATAACTTAATTTTCATGTCCAAATGACTCCAAATTCATTTATGTAAAATATAATCTAATTATAGTTCTAAATTCTCCCATCTAATAATTTTTATACATGTATTGATATTATTTAATACATTATCTTTTCAGTTTACTCTTATTTATTCTCTTTAAATTTTAATTTCAGTAATAACATTATAATTTTAAGAGGCTACAAATTTTTTTTATATGGGGTCAATTTTCCATAATGGGAAACCTTATAAACTTTTTATACTTATAATTTTCACCTTTTAACTTTAAAATATGATTATGATTTTTAAATAATTTAATAAAAATTTATTTTATAAAACAACAATACTATAAATTTTGACAGAATTCATTTCATTGAAATTAAATAAAATCATAACATTGAGATATCTCTGGAAACAAGGCCATTTAAGGGAATCCTAATATATGATAGTCACTTATAAAATTTTTAGAGGACATAAAAATATTTCAAATTATATTTATTGTAAAATTATTAATATCATTTATTTGATTCTATCTTTAATAAATCTATTAGTGCATTATATTTGTGTCACAACTAAATTCAATTAGTTAATATTTAAAAATAATAAATAAATTACCATTTTGAAGGTAATAATTTTAACTTTATAAATAATATTTATATTTGAAGATATCCCTTGTATTACTTAATATTAAAATACATTAATTTTTAAAACAAAAGTGTAACAAAAGTGACTATTCATTGAATATAAAATTATAATTGCATTAAAGTCATCCATGTGGCTAAAAGTTGTCCTAAAATAGAAAAAAGGATTATCATGGATGAGATACACTCATAAAACTAAATTATTTCATTTTGTAGGTTATTTTTATATTATTATAATGTTGTTTTATCTTTAATTACCTTATTTACTTTTAACTGAGATAATAAAATTGATTACTAATGTTACTATTCATAATGTCAGAAAATAAATGGGATCTATTTAAATAATTTGGACCTTCTAATTCCAAAATTGGAATCCATTTTTAAAATTCAAAATAAAAAATTCTCTGTAATTAATTTAAAATTAATTATCATTGCCAAAATGAGAAAATGAGTTTTTAAAAAGTAAAAACCATGAAAACATTTACATGTGTTTTTATCTAATTTCAATGTGAAATTACATAAAATAAACAAAATTGGATTAAATTATAAAAAAATTGTATAAATATACTTTAAAATCAATTAAAAATGTAATTTAAAAATATAAATAAATTAAATTAAATTCCAGTTTTGAATTAATATGTAGTGTTTTTCGTTGTTCATTAAAATATTAATTTATTAAAAAAAATACCTGAGTCTCAACCTAAGTTAATTTTGATGTCCCTTTTCCAAATGGAAATTTTATTTTTTTCAAAAATAACATATAAAAGTGTCGAAAACTATATTTAAAATGGGCTCACCATCAAAAGGTGGTAAAACTGTATATTTAGGAAAATAATCCTTTTATCTGTAAAATTGAATTTGATATTATATCATGTCAAGAAAATACATATGATGAATTTTTAAAATTATATAAAATTTATATTTAATTAATATACTCCAAAAATTGTTATTTGTTTATTTTATAAACAAAATTATTCACATTAAAATAGTTTTTTAATAAATATACATATGAATCATAACATAAACATGTGTAAACCATATTTTCAGAATCCAGTAAAAACTATTCATTACCTCCTTTCTAGCATCTAAGTGATAACTACCATATTAAATAATAATATTTTGTTCCTTTTTTAAGCCCTATGTGGTGTATCATGTATGTTAGCGAACAATGTGTTTCCTTTTAAAACACAGGATGTTATAATATTCCTTGATCAATTTTCACAAATATTATATTTAAAAAAAGTATTCACTTCCATACCGAGCAGAAGAAAAGAACATATTCTGGACATTGTAATGATACCCAGTCTGATTTCGAAGTCCAATTCAAAAGCCTGATTTCTAAATATGATAATATTGCTATGTGAGAATACTACTAATACAATTCTAAACTTCTTCTTCCTCAATCTGAAAATATCCAAATAAAATTTTCTAGTTCAATTATCCATAACAATATGATAAAATGATTAATACAACCCAGTCTCTTCTATTTTCTTCATATATCCAAAAAAATTCTTTAGAAAATATCAATTTGGAAACATATTCTCTCTATATTTACAGTGCTTCCCTCTCTTCTTCTAAATTGTACATCCATATAAGGAAATTAAAAGTTACTTTCACTGTTTATAGGTTACCCAAAAAGGGTTTGTATAGGATTCTAAAATATTTTCTTGATAATCCAAAGTTCTTGAAATCTATATTTCCCTGGAATTTCGGATGAATTTATAACTTCTTTAACACTTATAAACTCTTCCCAAATCTTTTAGAATATTATTAAAACTTCATATTTGTTTATGTTGGGAAAAGTCCCTCAAGGTCTCATTGAATAATTTTTTGAGGTGATTGTGTTTGTTGACAAAGTGGATATCTGAGTGGTGATTGTTGACAAAGCAAAACGATGACATACAAATTTGTTGACAAAGAGGATTTCATGGTGGAATGTCGAGTTCAAGAGCTGTGGTCAACGATCCATATTTGATTCAAGAACGTTGATAAAAGGAATGGATGATCTGGAGGCGGTACAAAAGAACAGATACAAGGTGGCGTCGTTTTCTAGTGTCTGCCAAAATTTTGGGCCTGAAAATAGACAAATGAAGAAAAGTGTTTTTGGAAAAGAGACTTGCGTGCCGAGGACTTGCAGTGTAGGAAACTTATGCGCCATATGTTTTTCAAGATCATAAGATCAACATATGGCTAAAGAAAAAGGTTTGCACAAGTTTGGGAGTTGGTCACGCAAGTGTCTAAATGACAGGAGACTTGCCCGACGAAACTGGGTCGCGCAGGTGACTTGCGCGCCATCGCACAGGGTGGTCAGATTGCCTCTAAATACTGGACCACCCCTCCTCATTCTTAATGGAGTTCAACACTTTGAGAAATCAGAGCTCCCGTCGCGCAGGTGTGGTGGTCACACAAGTGGTGAGTGTGGGTCGCGCATGTGAATTTGCGCGCCAGTAGTTGAAGTTGTGCGCCGGTGTTAGAAGTTGCGCGCCAGTTGGTAGTTGCGCGTCAATATTGGTTTAGGTGTAAAAGGAAGAGAGTCGTGCATGTTTGTAGTTGAGGAAGCTTGAGTCGCACAAGTGTCTGAGGAGGACTTACGCGCCCGTTGTGACTTGTGCGCCGATACTTGCGTGCCAATATTGACTTGCGCGCCAAGTAAGGTTTTGTTCCAGCAGTGGTTTTCGGGCTGCGTGGAAGTTGGAAGTTTGCCCGATTCCTTCGGTGCAAAGAGAGATTCATCTACGGATGAAAGTTGAACTTCAAAAGAGCATCTACATACAGGATATGATGCATTCTTTCATTCAAATGAAGATACCTATATGTCTATAAACTGTGAGTGGATTCCCTTCCAGAGTAGCGAGCTTAGGAAGAGGAAGAAGGTGATCCTCTCCACCGGCAGTGAGCCAGAGAGAGAGAAATAGGGAGTGACCCTTGGGAAAGCAGTGAGCTGACCCTAAACTTGTAAAGGCAGTGAGACTGGGCATAGAAGTGATCTATCCCGAACTTTGTGTCCAAAGCTAGTGAAGATTAGTGGAATTTGGTACGACCGGCAACCTGTTAGCGTATGCTCCTTGGACGTAGCCCTTAGTGGTGAACCAAGTAAAATTGTTGTGTCATGTGCTTTCTTTTCTTTCTGTTTATATTGTGCAGTAGGAAAGAGAGAGAAGAGTGTTTTTCTTAACAGCAAAACAAGATTAGAACAGGCGTTAATTTTTAATTAGTCATACCCTGATTCACCCCCCCTCTCAGGGTATTCAGCCTAGTAGACCTAACAGTTTAATATTCATAATAAACATTAGTAAAATTGTGATTTTTATTCTTATTACACAATAAAAATTTCATCATTATGATAAAGGAAATTGGTCACTCTAATTTCCTTGACCTTATTGCAAATAAATCAAAACTAAAGACATCCCATTATGTATCTCTACACCAATTAAAAAACTAATCTACACATTTTGATTTCCTAATTATGTTGATGCAAGTATATTATTTAATCCATTTCTATATACCAAATATCAAAAATAAAAAAAATATACATTCCTATTATGATTCTCTATAGCAATAAAATGAAAAAAACATATTATTGTTAAAACTCTTAATGATTTATCTCCTTTTGACAGAACTTCCAAAAATATATAAACAAGATTATTCTTCTTATTTTATTCAATATGATGATCATGTTTCTGATAGGATACTGGTCTCTTCTTCATTCAAATGATAAGTATCAGCTTTAATATGATATCTCTTGACCCAATTGTTAAGGAAATTATTCTTTCTCTTGACCCACATGAAAATAGATCATATTTATTCTTTCTCTTGACCTAATTGAAATTCAACCAAAATATATTTTATCTTTATGAAAATGGTTGACTATATTTTTGATATGCCAATGAATTTCTTCATTTCACAAGTCTAAATTTATTATCTTTTTTTCCTTTTCATTGGTTTTAACAACTACAAATGATAAAACAATTCTACCTTAGATTTTATTAGTGGAACTACATGTTTGATGGACAGGTTCTGGAGTCTTTGAATCCAACAAATTTTTTTTTCTTTGAGTATGATAAAAATGAACTTCTAGAATATAAAATATTTATCCTTATTGAATATGACTCTCATAATTTTATTTATTTTAGGATTTAAATTTTAATCCTTTCGATCTTAATAAATAACACCTCCTTCAGTTTCTCTCCTTACGATAAACCTTACCAACATTTAAACAAATCTGAATCAGATGATTTCAGACTGTAAAACATCAACTTAGAAAACATCCTTCTTTCAGAAACCACTTCTTGTAGGCATAACATCATCCGGAATTTGATTACATTTAAGATCTTCTTTATCATCATCTAACTTATAATGTAAATTACTGTAACTTCCCATTCTTTTATCAATGTTTTTCTTTCCACACCCCTAAATACGATTAGAAGATCCT
Source organism: Viscum album (assembly GCA_963277665.1). Lineage (NCBI taxonomy): Eukaryota > Viridiplantae > Streptophyta > Magnoliopsida > Santalales > Viscaceae > Viscum > Viscum album. The sequence continues at coordinate 387,914,545 of OY728153.1, read as the reverse complement.
TTTCTCTCCATTTACTTGATCAATATAGCGTCACAAGTTTTAAAAGATACATATGATTTTTTGGAAATAAAAAATATAAAAGAATCATCATATTTATGTTAAAGCCAGGAAGACTATGAAGCAACCCCTCAATATGATCTTTCTTTAATTCCACAACCAATATGAGTCAGATGATCTTTTTCTTCCATAAAACTTATTCTCATCGTAATGAAATTCCTTAATAATTGTGAGTCTGATAATTTGAATATGATAGGAAATCCGATTTTTATAAAGTGAATTTATTTATCTACTTTTACCACAAAATACGACATATTGGTAAAACAAAAATCTTCTTACTTACAAAACCCATCTTCATCCAAATTGGTCCCAATATATTATAATATATTATGTCCGTGAAAAGATAATCCTTTTTTTGGATGTAGTAAAATAAAAGTTTATTATAGCAGTATATATCTTTAATGGATAGTTTGATAAATAGTGGATATTTATTTAAAGCATTGTATAATATATGAAGATAGAAAATATGGGATTGAATTAATTTAAGTAAATATTAATTTAAAATTACATTCCTTGTGCGCAAAGAGTTGATATGGAACGAATATAAAAAAAATCAGATAAATTAAAGAGGAAAATATTACTACTTATATTTCTAAATATATATAATAATAAATACATACTATAAACTATATAAAAAATCGAGAAATAAGGATTGATTACCTATTTTATGGGATAACTCTAGTCCTTCTAAGGGAATTAGTCTCTCCATAATTTTCAAAATATGAGGAGATAGTATCAAGTGTTATAAAAATTAAGAATGAGTTATCTAAATCTTAAATTTTAAAATTAATGAAAGAGAAGAAAAAGACTTATGTGTAACACATGGGGGTACATTTGTAAATGAAAAGTAGAGGAAGAATAAAATTTCTAATATATAATAATTTTGTGAAGAAACATTCTGATAATTTTTATGAGAATTTTTTTTCAACATATGTGAAGATAATGTCCCTCAAACTCATGAGTTATAGGGAAATAAATAATCAAACTATTTTATAATTTTTAAAATAGAAATATATGAGTCACTAATCAAATAAATTTCCATACATTCAAGGTAATATTCCACACAAGAGGCTATGGTAGACTGAAATGATTATTAAATTACTAGAGTTGAAGATGAAGTCTGGGATGATGCCATAACATGAACATTAATCATAAATTCTATGTTAGATAATTATTTATTTTATACTAGATACACACACTATTTTATGTCTTTTATGTTCTCTTATAAAACTTAATTATCCCCATATATATTAAGGAAGAAGTTTTAAATTAAAACACTTAGTCAATATCTTATTGAATTGAATATATATTGGATTATTTCTAATAAAATTCGTATAGATTCCCTAGTTGTAAACATTATTGTTATACCTATGGTTAACTTTCAAATAGTAAATTGGATGGATATTCTACAAAAGTATAATATAAGAATTTATTTCTAAGAGAAATATATTCTAATCATTAAGGGAGGTGTATAATCCCTTATTAGTATAGGGATCTTAATGTCTAACTCTTATATGGATCTACCTCTAGTTTCTTATCTTACTGAAATTATTGGATATGAAGAAGAGAAAACAAACCCAATGGAATAGAATAATATACTAAAAATAGAGTACATACCTATGGTGAAAGAATATATTAATGTATTTCATGAGTAATTCCCCAAATTTCTAATGGATGTGATGTTTAATTTTAAATTAAACTCCTCTCTGTTGTGAAACTATGATTTATAATTCCACATAAAAATCCATAGTAGAATTGGTGGAGTTGAGAAAAAAACTAAAATATTTTTTTGATAAGGGATTCGTACAACCTAGTATTAACCATGGTGAGCATGTGTTCAATTTATTAAAAACAAGGTTGAGTTTATGAGTTTATGATTTAATTAAAGAGAATTCAATTCTGTTTCTATAATGAACAAGTATCATTTACCAAACATTAATATGTTTTTGGATCAACATCATTTTTATCAATACTGAAAAATGATTTATCTTTATTCTGGGAATTATAAATTAGTATTGAAAATAGTAATATACAAAAGATAGTCATTTTGTTCAAAGTATTTTTTTAATTTTTCGGTAATTCCCATTAGATTTATTAATTCAACCTCAATGTTTATTGATTTTAAGAATTGATTTTTCAAATTATATCTTGATAAAACCTTTTAAATATTTATTCGTTATATCTTAACATACTATAAAATATATAAAGGTCATGATAGCCAAACTATGAATTGTTCTTAAGGCCCATAGAAAAGATAAGTTGCATGGGAAATTTAGTAAGTGTAAATTTTGGAATCAATAAGTTTCTTTTCTAGTCCATATTATCTCTAAGGATATGATATCTATAGAACTATCAAAGAAAAAGATCATAAATTAATGGTAAACGCCAATTAATTTTTACATGATATATATCTTTTCTAGTTTAGTTGGTTGTAATTGGTGATTTGTTAAAAAGAGTTCCTGATTTTCCAACTCATTATCCAATTAAACAGATAAAGTGGTCAAATTTAAGTAATAAATGGAATTAGAAGAATGTTTTGATGAATATAACAATGGATTGGTTAATGAACAATTATTAAATTTCTTGTCATAGGAGGACATATTTCTTATATATAGTGATTCATTTAGAAATGAAAAGTGTGTATCCTTATAAAACAATATAAGGTTATAGTTTATGAAACAAAATAATTAATTATCAATAAATAATCTATCCAAATCATGATCATGATTCGGATATAATATTATTTCCCTCAAAGATACATAAAAATTTTCAAATACTATGAAGTATGTGACATAGATATGGTTTATAAGAGTGTGAAGTATAAATTCAAACATAATGATATGATCATTAGAGGATGGAGTTGGAAAGAACTACTTAAAGAGTATGATAGTGAAAAACACTACCACCATGAGAAAGAATACATGGAGAATAATGTATTGAGTAGAAAAAATAATGGAGTTATATTCAATATGATTATGGATAATGATATAATATTCATGGATTTATTACTGTTGGGTATATATGTTTTTTAGGGAAGTAAAAACATCATCCATTTTACAAGTGATTACCCAACAAACATTACATGTGAAGGTAAATAAGTCACAATAATATAAAAAGTGATTAATGATATTATTAAATCCATGAATAATGGTAAATAGGTGGGATTAATCTATAAAGATGGATTATTTATGTTTGGACATAGTTTATGTGTTCCATCAATACTTCATAAAAGATAGAAGGTAAAGCTCCTTGGTCAAATTTCTATTTACCCAATGGTAGTAAAAATATATATATAGATTTAAGAGAACACTGCTAGTGATTTAATATGATGTAAGATATTTTAGAACAAATTTCAATATTCTTGGTAAGATCACCTGTAAATGCTTAGATACAATTTCAAAGGGTATCCTATAACCCTTCCCTAGACAAATGTGGAAGTGGACTAATATTTTAATGGATATTATTACTATACATACCTTGTAATCTACTATGAAGGATTCAATATGTGTTATAATGTTCAACTTATAAATTATGTATATTTTATTAATATGTTAGGAATTAACCTTCAAAATATTACATAACACTATATCAGTGATGTTTTGAGGATTGAGGGTGCATCTCACTCAATTGTATCTAATTCAGACCCTCACTTCACATTAATTTTAGGGTAATATTTAGAATTATCTAAGAACTGAGATACATTTGATCATAAAATTTAATCCATAGACTAATGGGTATTCAAAATTATCTATCCAAATACTTGAGAAAAAACATTGTTATTTCTCACTTGACTTATAGGGAACAATGTAATAGTATATAACTTTGGTGGAATGTTAATAGAACAATAGCTTCTATTCAACCATTAAAATGGAAACATATGAAACATTTTATAGGAAATTATTTCCAATTGTAACAAACTAAAAAGAATTTGGGTAAAGAAGGCTATTTGGTATATAACTCAATGAGGAAAAAACTATGAAAGGGTATACTATTCATAACCATATCAAGATATCTCAAATAAGGAGAAATTTATAGGGATAATCAAAGGAAGGACTTATAATTTAAAACAATAAATGCTTTTTTCTTTAATGCATCATTATATAACGAAGTAATAAATTTTTGTAATAAAGAGTAGCTAACATAGATGTAAATGATTAATTTTTAGATTTTAGAGAAAATTGGAGTTGTGAATTATCATTTTGTTATTCCGCACAACCTCTCTAAAATTAAGGATGTATTATATTTTTTTTAAATAACTACATGAAAGATCTAATACAAATAATAATCACGAAATTAATAGTTTTGGTAACTGAATGTACCTTTAATGATGATCCTATCCATATTCTTGAATTTTTTGGGAATGCGTTATAAAATTGGATAACCCAATTAATAAAGTTAAATTGGGGGAGTCATAATATAAATGAAGTGACATAGGATTCCGAGTATGTAATAATAAATAAATACTAGTACTTTGTTATGGATTTCCATATACTATACATTTTAAGGATAAAATTATTTAATAAGGGAGAATATATGAATCAGGAAATAATTATTATAAATAAAAATAATATTACATTCTCAAGAAATTTTTTACATGACAATTTCCCAATATATACTAGAAAATTACATTCAAGATAATTGATAAAACTATATCTATTAAATACATTATAATAAAAGGTAGAACCATAATCGGGAACTTTTGAAGAGAATACTCTAACATAATGATAAATATATAATATTTGTATCTATTATGAGGAAAAAAACAAGTAGTGGAATATATAAGGTATAATATCTAAGATAAGGATATAAATGATTTATGGTGTTTGAATAAAGTGTTTGTATAAGGGGTAATATTATCATTGAAGGTATAAAGAGATTGTTAGGATCTAAATATTGGGTATTATGCTATTGCAATATTACCATTACCATTATACATTAAATTTTTCAATAAAATACATAAAATCATTTTCTAATAATATAATTAATAATTATTGTCAATTTATATTGACTAATGAATAGTAATATAATTACCGACATATGTCTTAGAATAAAAATATTATTTTTTTAAAAAGTTTGTTGATTTTTTGTGTTAAACATGTGATCTTGAAAAGAACTAAGAGTTTTATTTCATAATTAAAATTAAAATATATAGAAAATTATTTTCATAAAAAGTAATTAAAATTCAGAATCATCATATTAAAATTTTCTAAAAATGATTTCCTGAGAGTTTTAATTTTGAGTGAATAGTATAAATATATTATGTGCATATGGTTTGAATTATGACTTTATTATCATATAAAATGACTTAATAAATAATATTAATGATTTCTCAAAGAAACTTATGTTTATTAAATATACTATATATATTTATCCAATACCAAAAATATATTTCATTATTTAAAATAATTCGTTATGGATAAAATTCATTGTTATATTCAAAAAAATTATAACTCAAGGGAATTTAGTTTCATAACTTTTCAAATCCAAAAAACAAGTCCTAATTATCAAACACCATGGATTTAGATCATGATAAAGCCAATGGTTTTCACTTTTATATAACTTAATGTCTAAGGCTTTTATTTTGAAATTAATAACTAATTCACCCTAATTTTCTATAAACTTCCCACCCACACACCTATTTCTATCGAAACCAAGACCATTGAACATGGTTTTCCTCTAATTTTCCACATCAAGAATCATTGGGAAGAGAAATTTTATATTAGGGTTTCTGAATCTATATCCATTTCTCTTATGAAATTCTTTCCTAAGATTTTTTCTCAATGGACTTGGTTAGGTAAGGGTAACCATAGACTTATCTACATTCCTCTTTCATGATCCCATGTTTTTATGGATCTAAAGATATTGTTCTTAATAATTATTATCAATATAATAATTTTTATATGTTTATATTTATATCACTTTCAGGATTCATTTTAATTTTTTTATATTTCAATAATAAATGATGTGTTGTTTCATTATTATAAATCCATGATTTCTTTTGTGAATAAGAAATTATTATTACAATTATACCACCCTCACAACACACTATAATTCCCAAATAATTCTATAACATCACGTTCATTTTTCAAATATGGGATTATTCTATAATTTAATTAGTATCCAACCATTCTATCTAATAACCTTATAAAATTTATCTATCTCACCCTACTACACTATTATAATAGATATTTTCAATAAATGTAGAATATAAAATAATTCATACTAAAATTAAGGATATTTACCTTGATATCCATTTAATTAAAATGAATAGGAAAACATTGAAAACCCATATAAATATTAATTTTATACAAATAAGTATTGAATACTAAAAAATTTATATGTAAATGGTTTATTTAGAAATTTTAACATTTATTTTTTGAAAAAATATTTCATTAAATAAACGCCTTGGATTTATTATGTAATGGATGGGGTATACAATTTATATATCCACTTGATGTATCTACATGTCTTATGATACAAAATAGTTTTTGGTATTTAATGTATTTTTTACATATCATGAATAATGTCTTGGAAAAAATCCTTGACTGTATCATTATAATCTATTAGAAAAGGCCTCAATGGTTTTGATTAAAATTCTCAACATTTAATATTCTATCAATATGAAATCATTTATTTTTATCAATTTAAATGATTATAGTTATGTTTTATCTGGATAAATTATGCTCATCCAAGATTCATTTGATTATTTATTCTCTATTTATTGCTTATTACTTGTTATATTTAATTAAAAACTACCCCTTACTAAACACCTAGGAAAACCCATTTATTTTACTTATAGTTTCCATGAATTAAATAATAGTATCATGTGTGATCAATGTATGGGAATGGAAGAATAATTAATTTTTATTATGTAATTTAATTTATGGGAAATTATTATTATGATCTTGTATGCATTTGGTCTCCTTTGGTAGTTTTACTATTAGATCCTATAAAATGTGATAACTTTTATTCCATACCAATGTAATAGAATAACCTCTTACATAATGTTACTAAATCTGTAGGTGTTATATTTTATATCAAATAAATTATAGGTTAAACCATAGAAACTATATTTATAAGATCATATCTAGATAGTCCAAATTCATGATAATTTCTTAAGGAAATGCCATATAGAAATTGTATACATAGTAATGATATACTATGATTTAAAATTCATAATATTATTCATAAATTAATAAAATATTCTCTATTTTTAGAAATTTTATCAAAAGGAAGGATACAAATTCATGTCAACACCCATAATCATTGTAGTGATCATCATATTGGATAAGGAAATGAATATTGTGTGGGGGATTAGAAAATTATAATTATAGTAGGCCAGTTGAATTAGGTTATATCCCACAAAATTTAACTTATTGAGCCACATATCTCCTCTAAAGATGTTATAAAAACTTTTGGTCACCTGATTTTATAGAAAGATCCATAAATAAAGAATTTTATCCATTTGTATCATTAGAATAAATTGAGTCCCTATAAAAGTTATTCCTCATATTGGGATTTATTGAAGTGGATAAAGATACCATGGTATCATATCATATTAGGGGAGATGTTTATAAATTATGTCTATTGGTCCAAAACAAAAATAAGGAGTTTTAGATAGAGGCTACAGAATGAAAAACAATTATTTGATATTCTTTAATGTTATTTCATTATGAGGTATGGGATTATATGAAAAGTAAATTCTGTAATTTATGAAATTATAAGATTAAATTTACATGTTTAACAAGAAATGATTCAGTCTATATATACAATTCTTAAATCAATATTTCTCACTTATTTAGTGTGTTAATTCTACTTCATTGAATAGAATTAGTCTGTTAATATTTTTCAACAAATGATGATATATTGATATGTTACATCAAGAATGAGATGGAATTATCATGTATTTTAATTTCAATGTAAATTAAGAAAAAAATAGGATGGTTTAAAACCACATGGGGGAACATTGGTGAAGGATAATAGAGGAACAGAGGAATTGACAACATATAATAAATGTGGGACAAATACCCAAGATCCTTATCGAATGGAATGATACATTCTAACAAGTATAGAGATAATGGAAATTAAAATAATAAATTTAAAGGTATGATAGAACTAAATGATGTAAAATTATTTACCTTTATGGAGGTGGGACACCATTTAAATAAATACCTTAAGAGTCAAGGTAATTTATATCATAAGAGGCCATGGGGGAAAGGCTTACTATGTAATAATAACCATGAAATTCAAAGACCTGAATGATGTGATTGCATGAGATTTTATTATGAACTCATCGATAACTAATAAATTATTTGATTTTATATATATATAATTTTATATATTTTATGTTTTTAAAGATCATTCAATCATTCCTACATATATTTATAGTTTATTTTTCTATAAAAGAAGGTAGTAGTAATTTTATTACAATATATATATACACGAAGTTTTCTATTAATATACATAGATATTTCCTAGTCTATAACTCTATTGTTATACCTATAGTTGAATTAAAATATAAAATATAAATTATTATCTCACAAAGTATAATGCATGAATATAATATGAAGATAAAAAAATTATATTCTACGAGGGAGGTATAAATTCTTTTTTTAGGGGAGACTAAATTAGTGAATTGTTTTTGGAACCACCCCCAATAACACATATTAATTAAATTATATGAGGATAATAATATAAAAAATTATCTATGGACAAGAATATCTTCAGAATTTATAATGGGACTTTTTTGTAAGAATATATTGATATATTTCTTATGAAATTTCCCAAACATTCACATAAACATGATGTTGAGTTTTCTATTGAACTCATACCATATAAAACCCCACATGTAGACCTCCCTATAGAATTTAACAAGATTAATTGGTTGATTTAAAAAAATAACTAAAATATTTTGATGATAAATTATTCATACACCCTAGTTTTTCTCATTGGGGAGATGATGTTGTATTTTAAAAAAGGATGTGTCTATGATGTTTTTTATTGATTATAGATAAATAATTGTAATCCTTATAAAGGATAGATATCCATTATCTCATATTTATTATTTGTTTAATTAATTTTAATGTTATCAATACTTATAAATGGTATAAATTAATTATAGTTTTCATCAATTAAGTGTGATGATAAATGATTTACCAAATTTAAAATTTCATGTGTGGTATGTATATTATGAGATTATAGTAATTCCCTTTGGATTAACTAATTCACACTTAGCCTTTACAAATCTCACATATAATTTTCCATGGATTATTTAGATAAATATATGGTGGTTTTTTAATGAATTGTTGATATACTCTGAAATATATAAGTAGGATGATAAATTTTTGTTAATTATTATTTAGAACCATATTAAAAATGGGTTATATGAGAAATTTAGTAAGATTGAATTTTAGACTATTTTTTATTTCGTAGCCATATTAACATAATGGATGGGATATCCATATACACTTTAAAGAAAAAGTTGGCTATAGATTTTCCAATATATGTTAATATAATTGATGTTCATGGTTTTCATTGTTTATATGGTTACTCTCGATAATTTATTAAAAACATTTTTTTATAATCATAACTATTAACCTAGTTAACATATAATGGGGTAAAAGTTTCATGGTCGAATGAATATAAAAAATGATTTTAGGAACTAAAAAATTGATAGTTCCATGTACTGGTATTAACTTTATCACCAGGGAAGGGAGGATTTTTTATATATAGTACTTCATTAGAGAAATAAAAGTGGGAGTATATTTATGAAGAATTATATGGTTGTGGATTTAAAATAAGGATAATCAAATAAACCTGAGAAAAACTATCTGACATTTATATTTATTTGGATATTGGATTATTTTCCTCAAAGATATGGATTCTCTATATTTTTAGTGAAATATGTGACATATATATGGATCGTAAGATTATAAAGTATTTTTTCACAAAGAAAGAGAACAATATGAGAAAAATAGATATATGGGACTTATTAAGGACCATTAATATGCAATACACTATCCCCTAGTATGAAAACAAAGATGTTGATGAATTACGTTGGAAGGATCACAGAGTAATGTCCTTGATGGGGATGGTAATGTGTCCAATTTTCATAGATTTAGAATTGTTGGATATTTAAATTATTAGGTAAGGGGATACACTATTCTTTTCCCCTTGACTTCACAATCATATTTACCCGAGAAGATAAAATGTGCCCCATTAGGATGCTAAGGTTCTACAATTTAACATTAAATATATGAAAATTTAAAATATAAAATGATCATATTTGAATGTGGTGTATTTATTTTTTAGAATAGATAATATATTTCCTCAGTACATGAGTAGTAGTGATAATTTCTAGGTAAATATCAAAACTAAAATTTCTCTATACAACATATTCATACAAAGATATATTGGGATTTAAGAGAATTCATCTTATGGGAAACATGAAGTGGAAAATATAAGACTATGTGTTAAGATTATAGGTATAAATATAATAAAAATAAAATAGAAAACATTTAAAAGGTCTCAAAAACAAACCCTCTAATGTAATATAGATGTGATAAATAATATATCAATCTTTTTTACAAGACATACTAAGTCACCTAAGAGGAAATATAAAATAAGGATTATTTTATATTTCCTTAAAAGTGTAAAAATTTACTATAAATGATGGTTGACCTACCCTTTGAGTGTCTTGAAAGAATATATATAAATAAATTTTATGGGATTTATGGAACACCTCAATCAATTAAATCTGATAATGGCTATAATATCACATTGAAATTTAGGTGGTGTATTTAGATATATTTAATCACAGGGAAAAATTTCATCATAATGTATCATCCTCATACTAATGGGTAGTGATAAGGGACAATATTTATACGTTTTTCACCAATATTTTTTAATATATCCCCCTGACTGATATAAAACCCTGGTAATTACCTTATAATTGTTATGTTACTAAATCTATAACTAAATTGTTTCAGTGAAAATCATGATTTTAAATTTTTATTAATTTTTTGGATAAATTAAATAATTAATAAATTGAATTATATTTTGTAACTAATAGTGAAAAATTATAATAGATATATGTTTTATGTTTTATTCATTTTTATATTTATTTGAATGAGGCTAACCCAATTTTTTTATTTCCTAAATGTTGGCCTGGTGTGGATAAATTAGATTGCCATGATGATTTCATATGACTTGGTAGTGTTTTAATGAATTTTCATGTCTTATCATCTAAAATAGAAATCTAGAGATAATTTTAAAAGACATTCATCATTTCAGAAGACATCACTGACCGAAGAATATGACTACCTTAATCATTTAGTATAACTTCATATATTTCATTTAACTTTTCCTAGGATCATATGACTTTGAAGGAGAACCAAAAAAGGCATGTTAATGTACACTTAGGCACTAAGTTGAGGTAATAAAATAACATATAAGGGAACCACCATTATTTATAGGTTTCATAAAGGTATCAAAGTTAAGATGCTTCAGGTTGACTAGACCACTCCCACTAATTCATAGGGTTACTACTATGTTTTTAGGCTTCATAAAGGTATCCATAATAATATGAATTATGAAAATTTCACTGTCCACAAACATGAATTTTATTTTCATTTTTTATTCCCAAAAAATTAGATATTTGAGAGGATAAGAAGATGGTTTTACCTCATACTTATCCTTCCCCATTTTTCTCTACACTACTATAATCATTTTCTCACCCACTATTCAGATTCTTTATATATAATGGGATTAGTAGTCTTAATAGTAGATACACTGATGATTATAGTTTATTCGATAGAGGAGTGGTTATAAAAATTTTGAATTACCTAAGTGTGACTTCCATTCACACCATTAATATATTCAGGTAGTGTGTAGATTTTTGAAACACATTAAGAATAAGATAGAAAGTTAATATTATGAGATAATAATTGATCACTATGGTCGAATACAGGGGTGACCTCTTTACCTCCTTAATCATCCTTTCATATTCATTCTTTCCTTATATCATATATAAAACCCCATAAATTTATTGATTTGAATTTAGTAATAAATAAAAAATAAGCTTTTTGATAGCGGGTCTCCAATCCAGGCTCTATGATATATGACCCTTCTCAGTCACTCGCATTCATTCTAAGTCTTTTAATGAAAAATTTATTATAAGTCCTGAAAAATCCTTCACATTAGGTAGTCTCAAAGAACTATCCAATAACTCTATGACATGTTGATATAATGATAAAAAAAATTTAGGGAACATTGTTAAAACCCTGAGATTATTTGAAATTTGTTTTCAAATAAATTTAATTTCATTAATAGATTACGTTACATGAAACACCATTTATTAACAAACCATGATTTACTATTATTTAAACAAGACTGTTAATACCTAGACATTATACATGTAACTATAAATATAAATAACCATTTTTGAAATATTAAGTATAATTGTTTTATATAAATAAATCATATTGGTAAAAATGTGCTTAATTTTTAGTAAAGTCTTTATATGTTCTGAAAATACTGCTTTCACTATAAATTTTATTTATTTAATTTTTGTAAAAAATAATAAATATAATTTTAGAAACATTTATAAAATTTATTTGAAAAAATAAAATAATTTCCTGAAATTTACATGTCAAAATTATTTTTTATTTAATTTTTTAAATTTCACAAAAAAGATTAATTTTTATATGAATAGTTTCAAAATATTGACTTTTATTAAAAAGAATTCAATTTCATTTGAATCATTTAAAAAGTTTCATTATATTTAAAAAAAATTAAAAAAAATTATTTCAATTATATATTTATTAATTCCATTTTTATTATTTGAATCAATTTTATATTGAAATTGGATAACAAAAATTTCTATACTTATGAATTTTTTTTATTTATCATAGTAAGTTTTGGTCACGTCAGCAGGTTTAATTTTAAAATAAAATTCTAATCATATATAATGGGAATTTATAATAATATATTCTAAATTTGAAGTCATAATAGTTAATATTATATAATAATTTCATCTTAATTTTTGGTCAAAGTGAATAGAAAAAATTAATTATCGTGGATAAGTATAAAATAGGTTTAACTGGGATTATAATAAAAATTTAAAAATAAAATGACCTAAAAACTTGTAAAAATACCATTTTATTGAAATATATAGACATTATCTCCTCTAATATTTATTAATGACTATTTTTAAAGACATTTTTATTATGAAATTGTGGATAAATATGATTCTTTTCAAAACATCCAAGTGTGTCATCTCCCCACTTATAAAAGGCCAACACATATTATCTCCTCTTCACACTTCCAAAAAAACATTTTTAAGATATGAACTAATAAATATATTAACTAATTATCTACCCACATCCTACAGTCATTATTTTTATTAGAAAAACCTCCTAGGAAATCATTAGCTATAACCTTAAATGGGTTCTTTGAAGAAGATGTAAAATTCTTAAACTTGTGTTTTTGAATTTCTTATTCTCCCACATCCTTCTGATATTATAAAAATTTGATTTAATAACAAAAAAATTTCAAAAATATAATTATATTTTATTATATTAATGTTATAACCTATATCTATCTCCTACTATACCAAATGTAAAATGAAACTGTCGATCAAGTATACAATGAACTACTGCCCAATGAACTGATGTAATACGTTTTCCGTAACCATCTCCCATGGATAGAAAAAATATTGGATTTGACATATTTTTTTGATATTTATGTCATGATTATAATTATTTAATTATAATATTACATATACATTCTTACATTTAATTTTTGGGGGAATGATAATGTCACTCGTGTGCACGATGAACTATCACCTCATAAAGTGATGGCATTCATTTATAGTTGAACTATACATTGAATGTAATAATTCAAAATTTAATGAAGGTTATATATATATATATATATATAAATTAAATAATAATTTCTCTATAATTTTTATTTATAATTGGCCATATTTTTGTTTCATCAATCACGAAAATAGAAAAAACATTCACACTTTCGTAGAGCATATCGTCTCTCAGAATGGTGTATTTCATTTTCTATCTCTAGATTTTATGGATTAATCTAAATAAATATTCAATGAAAAAATATTAAATTTATATCATGGTTAATAGATTTTATATTATGGATCCATTATAAACATCATATAATCCATAATACCAAATCAAGACTTACATGAAAAACAAAGCTCTTATTGACCAAAATGTGATTTTAATAAGAAATTTTCAATAATAATTTTATAAAAGTTTATAAAAAAATTGAATATGGTATGATAAATATAATTATGGTTCTATATTAGGTTTATAATAAACTAATATTTATTATACAAGAGTTTATAACCTATATTATGGAATTCTAAACCTAAGATAAGGGAATTTCATCTCAAATTATTTTCTTTGGGACATATGTTATGTTATGAACCCATGTTATTTTATGGGGTGTATATAGATACCCTTTTAAATTTTATAAAAAAAATTCTTTATTATCATTATATTTAATGTTTTATTTTATTTTATTATTTAATGGGGCTTAAATTCAAAATTTACAAAAGTGGTAAATGTTTGATGTTACAATCTCTCTGTTTATTGGGGTTATTTAGGATTATGCTTCCAATGATTAGATATTATTATCTAAGTCTCAATAAACACATGAATTAAATTAAACATTGGTTATTACTTCATAATACATGTTTTCTTTTACATTTCCTCTCTTTACATACTCAATATTCAAAAATAATTTTTTTAAGAAAAATTAACTTTATTTCTATCTTCGATTGAAACCCATTTTTCTTCAATATCCATGTTTTTTCAAAACATGTGAAATATATTTTTTTATTTTTCACCAAATAAGTTTTAAATTTATTTTTACCTATGTTTATGTTCTTTCAAAATATATTTAAATGATATATTATTTAAATTTTCTAAACTACAAACTTTTTAACTTTTATAAAAAATGTGAAAATAATTGTTTTAACATGTTTGTAATGAAAAAAACTTCCCTCCCTAATGACAACACAATATTTTAAAGATTCCATTATAATTATAAAATGTTATTTTCTAAAAAAATATATTATGTTTTGTGAACTTTTAGTTTTAAAAAGACTATTTTTAATGTGAAATGGTTATTTTCCTCAAGAAGTAATCCATGTGATCTTTTAAAACAATTTTACGTATGAGATGTCATATTTTAGTGTTACATACGATTTACTAGTGATATAATACAATTATACCACCATTATTCTATATCAATATGATATATGTTTATTATAATAAGATTTTTATGAAATGTGTTCCTTTCCCATGGGTTATACTATGATAAAAATGAAACCCATTTTGTTTCTGTGTGTTATGATATTATGAAATTTTTATGAAACCCATTTCATTTCAAACTGTTTTTCTATGACAAGATATTTATAAAATTAATTTCCTTTCTTAAGATTATGATATGGTGAATGTTTTTTGATCTTTTTCCATAACAATTTTTCGATTATGTAATGGGTTAGACATTATCTCCCTCGAATGTATTGTGTAATTATGTATAACTCTTTAGTTAATTATGTTATGTGAGAACCAACTTTTATGTTCAAAATTTCATTCTTATAACTTATTTCATGTATGTAAGATTTATATTAGGCCTGGTTTTCATGTACTTATGAATAATTTTAGGCCTAGTAATATATTCATAAGTTTATATTATGGTATAATTTTATTTTCATAACTTAATGACTGAGCCTATTTCTATTTATAAATGGTCACAACGTTATAATGCTAATTTTATAAAAAAAATATTTTTATTATTCCAATGTTATCATCTCATAGATTATATACATTAATTAATTTATGATTCATGTTTTATGAACTACTATAATTTATTACATTATTCAGGTTTATGATCTATTATATATGGGGTATGGTTTTCAAATGTCATGATTGTTTTTTCATACCATTATGTTCATGTTATTTTTATTTGATCATTAATGTCTCCCTTGATGTTTTACTAATATTATAATATTACCCTTTGTTATGTTTCCTTACCTAGGTTATGAAAAGATTTTTATCTATGTGACATTTATAAGAAGGGTTCTATATGTGAAGAAATGTGATGGAGAATATATAGTCCACATATGAACCAGTTGTCTATGTTTCCCTATTCCCAAATTCACTATACCTAAATTGTAACACCCTGAGATTTTATGAGATATATTATTTTTAATTTCTTTTATCTCTTCTATTATACACCACACCAGTATTATCTTGTAATATACGCAACATCGTGTTAGCTTGTAGTATACACAACACTATTCTTGGCTTGTGTTACACACAAATTCAAGTTTGTTTTGTGGAAATTATTCTACGCAACATTAAGTATAGATTTTGTTTAATGTATAAATGAAATATGTTTTCATTATGTTATAGGCAACACCAAACGAAGATTTCACTATATGCATCCCTGACATGGATTTCATTTCATGCAATCAAAACCTTCCTCAATAGCATGTGTAGAACACAATTCTGAGTTTCACTAAACAAGGTATTATTATAATATTATTATAAACTAGCCGTTATGAATAGTAATACCCAGTTCTTGAAATTTTATAAATTTTATCTTTCAAAATGGACTTCAATTTTGGATTCGGAATATCAAAATTAACCTAGGGTGAATTCTGTGGTATTTTTCTGAAAACTTTCAATTTTTGATGAATAGTGAAAACACTAGGTTACTGTTTAAAAACTGACTTTTTATTTAAATAATTATTTAATTTATTTAAATTTAATTTAGGTCAAAATTGATACATAATAACTATATAATTTCAATATAATTCATTGGAGTCATTTTATAATAATTTTAATTATATAAAATTTTTATTGAACTTTTCACAGTCTTTTACCCACCTCATAGGAGAATTTTAAAATTTACATGAAATTGAATTTTATCGCTTCTGTGAGTGGAATTTAGAAAATCTGAGAGACATGGTTAAAATCAAGGAGTAAAATGTGGTTCATTAAGATAAAAACAATTTTTGGTGAATAGTAAATTTTTACTTTTATTTACCTAGGTTAAAGGTAAATAGGGTAATTAAGGGTAAAAATGATATTACTATTACCCTAACACAAGTCCTAATTATATTGGATAAGTGTAATTCGACCAAAAACAAACTTAGGAATAAAATATTCACTTTAGGTTCACATGGATTGGATTAGGACATTTATTATTATTTTATTTAAAAAAGAGTAAAAATGGTTAAAATAAATGTTTAATAACTAAAACATTTTTTATATAGGGTTATACATAATATAAATTCGACTATAAATATTATTTAGAAATATAATACTATTTCCTACCTAAGGGTGTTTTATTTATAATTTTTAGACATTATATAAATTAATTTATTTATGACACAATGAGGATGCAGTAATTACATAAATAATGAAATATTAAAATAATTGATATTATAAATACCAAAATAAATGAAATTTGAGACTTTTTATGAATTCAACTAATTTTATATGTTAATATGACATGTTAGTATTGATTTAAGTAACTTTTTTTGAACTAATCATTCTGTTATGAGTTTCACAAAAATCAATTACCAAATATTGTCAAAATTGACATAAAATAGTTTTTTAAAAACAATATTATATTATTAATTTGTATTTTATCCCTGAAAACCTAAGGATCGAAAAAATGACTTATATAAGGATATATATATTAATAATTAACCACTTTTGGTTCGTTTATATTTTTATAGTAAGTTTATTAACCATATAGTGTAAGAAAACAAAAAGACACAGTAAAAGTTAAATTATTTAACTTAGAGTTAAATATAAATGATAAGGTTAAAATAGTAACCTAAACTTGTCTAAAACATATTGGTTGAGATGATTTCAACCCATCCCCACTTTATCTTCGAAATAAATCAATTGGGAGCTATTATAAACCTAATATGACTTTATTATAAAATAATATTTTAAGTTTTTCCAAAGGTTCCCCTCTGCTCCCTTATAAAAATATCACCCATTCCATCTTCTCTTCACACCATTTTGAGCCTTGAATCTCGGCCCAACCCTGCCCATTTCTCTTCTCCACTTCCCTAGAAACATTCTATAGGTTCTGGTCTCCTCAAAACACCAACTCTACTTCCTTAAGAGAAGGCTTAAAGGAGGTACGTCGAAGAAGAGGTAATCTCTTCTTCCGATTCTCTTAAGTTTCTTTCTTCTTATACTTCTTCTTATTTAGTTGTCTCATTATAAAGTAATAAAATCAGTGTTACTTATATAATGATATGTTATTATAAATATGAAACAACCTTATTTCACTTTCTATCCATCCTACGGAAAACAAAATCACCGCGCGTGCGTACGTACGGAATACCGTCTCCACGTCGTGGTGTAATCTGTTTTCGGAAACCACCTTACTTGGATGGGTATAATGGTGTAAATAAATAACTATATATGATTATTGTAAAGTGATATTGATTCTCAAATATTATACATTCACATCAATACAATTTCATGATCATGGGAATGATATCATCGCTCGTGCGTACGTACGGACTACCGTCTCCACGACGTGATGAGATATATTCTCCATGTTAACCATTCATGAATGATTATAAAGTATAAATAATGAATAATAATGAAATATATTAAATAATTATGATACTTGATTTATGTATATATATATATATATGTATGTCATCTACTTAATTCAATTCAATTCAATAAGGAAATGAAAACATCGTTCATGTGTACGTATGGCCTACCGTCTCCATGAACTGTGTATTTCATTCCATTTATCAATCTATCATATATATATGTATATTCTGAATATATAATATATATATATATCATGTTTTAAATTCTGTAATTAAGTAAATCAGGATATAATAAATAATATCAAGAACAACAAGTCAAAACACATACAATAAATGAAACGATTTTACCCAAATCGTTGCTTTTACATCAAATTTACAAAGGAATAAGTAATATCTAGTCATAAGTAAACAATATATGATGTCATAACAATTAATATGATTGTGTAATAATTAAATGACATTATTTTAATCATTATACAGTAGGTTTGGATATGTACGAAGCATATTGGACCTAAGGTAAGGGATAATTAATCTAATCTCATTCTTATCCGAGATTGTTTATTCGTAAGTATTTACTAGGGTTATGTTTATCATCCATGTCCATGTTTTCTAAAAATGTTTTCATAAAATGTTTAGTATTATTACATGTATGTTTAAAGTCATGTTTACCCTTTTATGACTTTTACCACAAGGTTTGGAAGGAATCTTTCTTTTGTTTACCATACGAGGTACTTTTTGACTTTTCCGACAAAAGTACGAGGAGAATATTTTTTTTAAATTATACGGCATGAATGGATTTTTACGGTTTATAACACCTTATTTTCATGAAGCTTACTCTACAATATTTCTTGACTATTTTCAACAAAATCCACTTCTTTTAAAATTGCATGGCATTTTGTGAAAAAAATGATTTTAAAGAAGAAAGGATATTTTCCTCAAGAATTCATTTCAAGTGTTTTCGCAAAACTGTTTTCCATATAAAATGACATTATTTAATATTTTTATGTTTCATATATAATGTCTCCATTATTTACATGGTTTTATTTTTCTTATGATGAAATGATATCCATTTTTTTATATGGATTATTTTATGATGGCATGATGTTTAATAATCCCATTCTATTACATGGTTTATGCAATGATTTATGATTTATGATTTTTTGGCGCATGAAAGAATGATTTAATTATGAGATTGGTGGGACCTATATCTCCCTCCAATGCATTGGGTAAAGATTTATATCTCATGAGATAGACATGGCTAGAATGGTAAGTTAATCCGGTTTAGTAATACAGGACTGGAACGAGGAGTGAACTCAATTCCGAAAGGGAGTTTGTCCACTAAGATGGTCTTGGTAGCAATGCCTTGGATACTATAGAAATCATATCATGTGCTTAATGGTTTCCACAATCACATGTTTTATTCCAATGCTATTTTATCATGATTGATGTTCCTTTATGATATATGCCTTACGTACTTCCAAGATTTATGACTTTGATCAAAATTTTGATGGTGAGATTTTATGTTCAAGTTTTAGAATTCAAATGTTTATGGATTGTTTTATGTTCTCTATTTTACCCTTAATGACAATTTGAGCTCACCCTTTTTATGTTTTCCTTTCCCCAGGATATAAAGAAAGATTTTAGGTAAGAAAAAAAAAGGCGAAGATCTTTATGGGAGATGTTTAATACCCTTCACCATGATTAGTAGATTACGTTCTGAGTTTCCAAAGACACTAAACTAATATGGTCTTTGGGCGTCTATTTTTGTCATGTATTAATTATTCCGAAAAAGTAATTTAATGTCCATTTACATCATGATTTGGGTCTCTATAGTTAGTATCATAGTGAAGGTTTAGTTAACCTTTGGAAACTAGGGTGCGAAAACTTTAGTGAAATCCTTAGAGATATTTCTAAGGTATTTCTGGGGATGTCCCTTTGGTTAAGTATAAGTATAGGTTATAGTCCTGGAATTATAGTAAAGATCTTATAATTTAACCTAAGATGATAGATATTGAAGGTAATCCCCCTTGATTATGATTTTGGCGTCTCACGCTATTTTTTTGGGTTTTAGGAAATGGATGGAAACAAGAAGATTCACAATAATGGAGGATATGATGGACAATGGAATGATATTCTTCATGAGGATTCGAATGAAATTGGATCTGGAGGTCCACATATTGTTATTATGCCTAATTAACAATCTCATATTATGATCAATCATTTCAACTTTAGTAAGTTTCCCGACTCAGCAAATAAGATAAAGATGGAGTTTCATGATGATCATAGAGGAAAGAAAGTTCAATTTCCATCATGTAAATCATGTGGTAAGAGGCATTAGGGAGTATGTTTCAAAGGAATTGGAAGATGCCTTGGGTGTGGAAATGAAGGAAACAAAGCCAGTTAGTGCAATGGAAAAGGTTCATTTAAGACCATGGACGAGGATAATGGTATTTCTACGACATCAACAATGGTTAAATGTTTTAAATGTGGAATGTACGGGCATTATGCAAACCAATTCCCTAAGGGAAGATCTCATAAAGAGAATCATCATGGTTGTACGAGTAGTATTTATGTGGATGATGATAAAGAGACTACAAATGATATATGAAATGAAAGAAGTGTTGAGGAATAAAATGACGAAGCTCAGTCAGTGGTTTAAGAAGGTAGTGGAAAGATTGTATGTTTATCAAGAGTTATATTGTAGAGGTATGTTAATGGTACTATGGAATAAAGAATCATCTAACGATTGTTACACTTTTGTTTTTCCAAAATTATTTGAAAGTATATGTTGAATTGTACCGGTAACCATGAAAGGATATTCAAATATTTTTGGAAGGTAGATGATATGTGTATAATGAATGTATAAAGAGATAATGAGATGTTTGATAGTATTAATTATATCATGAATGATATAAGGAAAATGTGATATCATGGTTTGAGTATGTAGAAATTTTGGGATTTTGGTAAGTGGAAAGAGTTAACTTTTGACAGCATTAATGTTTTCAATAAGGTTCAATGGGTATTCATTTTTCAAGAGAATACATGATTAAGGTATTCACATGTTTGGAATGTGACTAACAAGACATATCATATGATATATGGGGGATAAATGATGGTATTCACATGATAGTTTGATGACATTTCTAGTAATCTTTCTCTTTATACTATAAGATTGGATAGAAGTATTTTAGATAATCCTAAATATTGAAATGTATTATTTTGGGCATAATTTAGTAATGTTTAAGGAAAGAACATTTTTTCGATATTATTGATTGGATGTTATAATAATGTAGTTTAAAAAAAAGGCCAACCTGCAGGACGGGTGACAACCCGTCCCGTCGGACAAGGCTATGGTAATCGAACCCACAACTGAAGTGCGACAGGCCTTTATCGCTTACCACTGGCCTACAGGAAGTCCCTAGTTAGTAGAAACTAGTTTTATTTTATTAAGCAGGATGATAGATGAAGTATAAGTCCATTTTGGAACCATATCTGATTTATCTCACCATAGACGGACTTATTAATATAACTTTTTCTAACCCTATGTTTGAGACAGATGGAATGACCTATCATTCTATCGCATGATCTGCTAACACTTCGCGAAAGACAAATTCAACTTCATTTCTTTAAGATATGAAGTGAAAATTGTTCAAGGCATGAGAAACGTTGAGATTGTACCAAAATCAAGTAAGTATTTCTTTTAATTCAAAAACATTTCAACTTTAGGGAAATGAATCTTGAAAATGAACAATTTTGTCATACCGCTCTTATATCCGATGAATCAGATAGTACCTTAAATCATCACAAATTTTTGGCTTTGTGATTGTCGGTTTGTTTAAAAGCCATGTTCTCTACCACAATCTATTAGAACTTGATGGTTAGATTTTTCTTCCATATCCATATTTCCACCTATGTTCTCTTATGTGGAAACTCAGTGATGAGTTAATCTGGGTAACCATTACATTTCTAACTTTACTTTTTAAAATAAAGTTTTAGTATATCTTTTTATGATGTGGGTTTCTATAAAAGAAAATTTCAAGTAGTAAACCATTTATAACCCCAACGAATTTCAAGGGCGAAATTCATTTTAAGTGGGGTAGAATGTAACACCCTGAGATTTTATGAGATATATTATTTATAATTTCATTGATGTCTTCTATTATAAACCACACCAAGATTAGATTGTACTATACACAACACCGTATTAGCTTGCAGTATACGCAACACTATTCTTGGATTGTGTTACACACAAATTCATGTTCGTTTTTTGGAAATTATTCTACGCAACATTAAGTATAGATTTTGTTTAATGTATAAATGAAATAAGTTTTGATTATGTTATATGAAACACCAAACCAAGCTTTCACTACACACAGCCCTGACTTGGCTTGCATTATACGCAATCAAGACCTTCCTTAATAGTG
Organism: Viscum album; assembly: GCA_963277665.1. Classification (NCBI taxonomy): domain Eukaryota; kingdom Viridiplantae; phylum Streptophyta; class Magnoliopsida; order Santalales; family Viscaceae; genus Viscum; species Viscum album. The sequence continues at coordinate 387,891,439 of OY728153.1, read as the reverse complement.
TGTGTAGAATGCAATACCGAGTTTCACTAAACAAGATATTATTATAATATTATTATGAACTAGCTGTTATGAATAGTAATACCCACTTTTTGAAATTTTATAAATTATATCTTTCAAAATGGACTTCATTTTTGGATTCAGAATATCGAAATTAGACTAGGGTGATTTTTTGATATTTTTCTGAAAACATTCAATTTTTGATGAATAGTGAAAACACTGGGTTACTATTTAAAAACCGACTTTTTATTTAAATAATTATTTATTTTATTTCAATTTATTTTAGGTCAAAATTAATACATAATACCTATATAAGTTCAATGTAATTCATTGGAGTCATTTTATAATAATTTTAGATATATAAAAACTTTATTTAACTTTTCACCGTCTTTTACCCACCTCTTAGGAGAATTTGAAAATTTACATAAAACATAATTTTACCGCTTATGTGAGTGGAATATCGAAAATCCAAGAGGCACGGTTAATATAAAGGAGTAAAATGTGGTTCAATAAGATAAAAATAATTTTTGGTGAATAGTAACTTTTTACTTTTATTTACCACGGTTAAAAGTAAATTAGGTAGTAAAGGGTAAAAATGATATTACTATTACCATAACACATGTACTAATTCTATTGGATAAGTGTAATTCGACCAAAAACAACCTTAGGAATAAAATATTACCCTTTAGGTCCACTTGTATTGGATTATGACATTTATTATTATTTTATTTAAAGAAGAGTAAAAATGGTTAAAATCAAAGTTTAATAAATAAAACATTTTTTATATAGGGTTATACATAAGATAAATTCGACTATAAATATTAATTAGAAAGATAAAAATATTTCCTACCTAATTTTATTTTATTTATAATTTTTATACATTACATAATTAAATTTATTTATGACACAATGGTGATAAATTAGTTACCTAAATAATGAAATATTAAAATAATTGATATTATAAATACCAAAATAAATGTAATTTGAGACCTTTTATAAATTCCAATAATTTGATTTGTTAATATGACATGTTATTATTTATTTAAGTAACTTTATTAGAACTAATAATTCTATTATGATTTTCACAAAAATCAATTACCAAATAGTGTCAAAATTGACAAAAAATAGTTTTGAAAACAAATACTATATTATTAAATGTTATTTTATTCCAAAAATCAAAGGTTCATCCAAATGACTTAGATAAAGATATATATATTAATAATTAACCACTTGGGGTTCGTTTGACATGTTATAGAATGTTTATTAACCATATAGTGTAAGAAAACAAAAAGACATGGTAAAAGTAAAATTATTTAACTTACAATTAAATCGAAATGATAAGGATACAATAGTAACTTAAACTTGTATAAAACCTATTTGTTGATATTATTTCGACCCATCCCCACTTTATCTTCAAAATAAATCAATTTGGAGCTATTATAAACCGAATATGACTTTATTATAAAATAATATTTTTAGTTTTTCCAAAGGTGCCACTCTCCCCCCTTATAAAAAGGGCACCCCTTCCCTCTTCTCTTCACACCATTTTGAGCCTTGAATCTTGGACAAACCCTTACCATTTCTATTCTAAAATTCCCTAGAAACATTATTTAGGTTCTGGTATCCTCAAAAGACCAACTCTACTTCCTTAAGAGAAGGCTTAAAGGAGGTGCGTCGAAGAAGACGTAATATCTTCTCCAATTCTCTTAAGTTTCGTTCTTCTTCTACTTCATATTATTTAGTTGTCTCATTATAAAGTAATAACATAAGTATTACTTATATACTGATATTGTAATATATATATATGAAGCAACCTTATTTAACCTTCTCTCTATCCTACAGAAAACAAAATCACAGCGCGTGCGTACGTACGAAATACCGTCTCCACGCCGTGGTGTAATCTGTTTTCGACCACCACCTTACTTGGATGGGTATAATGGTGTAAATAAATAACTATATATGATTATTGTAAATAGATATTGATTATTAAATATTATACATACACATCAATACAATTCCACGATCATGGGAATGATATCACCACTCGTGCGTACGTACGGACTACCGTCTCCATGACGCAATGAGATTCATTCTCCAGGTTAACCATTCATGAATGATTATAAAGTATACATAATGAATAATAATGAAATATATGACATAATAATGATATTGAATTTATGTATATATATATATATATGTCATCTACTTAATTACATTCAATTCAATAAGGAAACGAAAACAACGTTCATGCGTACGTACGGCCTACCGTCTCCATGAACGGTGTATTTCATTCTATTTATCGATATATCATATATATATATGTACATGTTGAATATATATTATATATATATCATGTTTTAAATTATGGAATTAAGTAAATCTATATATAAGTAATAATATCAAGAACAACACGTCGAAACACGTATAATAAATGAAACGATTTTACCCAAATCACTGCTTTTATATTGAATTTACAAAGGAACGAGTAATATAAAGTCATAATTAAACCATATATGATATTATAACAATTAATATGATTCTGTAATAATTCAATGACATTATTTAAATCATTATACAGGAGGTTCAGATACGCACGAATCATATCAGACCTAAGGGAAGGGATAATTAATCCAATCTCATTCTTATCCAAGATTGTTTATTCGTTAGTATTTACTGGGGTTATGTTTATCATCCATGTCAATGTTTTCTAAAAATGTTTTCATAAAATGATTAGTATTCTTCCATGTATGTTTGAAGTCATTTTTACCCTTTTATGACTTTTACCACAAGGTTTGGAAGGAATCTTTCTTTTGTTTACCATACGAGGTACTTTTTGACTTTTCTGACAAAAGTACGAGGAGAATGTTTTTTTTAACTTATACGGCATGAATGGATTTTTACGGTTTTATAACACCTTGTTTTCATGAAGCTTACTCTAAAATATTTCATGAATATTTAAAAAAAATCCACTTCTTTTAAAAATGCATGGAATTTTTTGAAAAGAAAATGATTTTGAAGATGAAAGGATATTTTACTCCGGAATTCATTTCAAGTGTTTTCTAAAAACTGTTTTCCATCTAAAATGACATTATATAATTTATTTATGTTTCATGTATAATGTCTCCATTATTTACATGGTTTTATTTTTCTTATGATGAAATGATATCCATTTTTTATATGGATTATGTTATGATGGAATGATGTTTAAGAATCCCATTCTATTACATGGGTTATGCTATGATGTATGATTTATGATTTTGTGGTACACGAAAGAATGATTTCATTATGAGATGGGTGGGACTTATATATCCCTCCAATGCATTGGGTAATGATTTATATCTCATGAGATAGACACAGCTAGAATGTTAAGTTAATCTGGTTCAGTAATACAGGACTGGAATGAGGAGTGAACTCGATTCAGAAGGGGACTTTGTCCAGTCAGATGGTCTTTGCAGCAATGCCTTGGCTACTATGGAAATCATATCATGTTCTTAATGGTTTCCCCAATCACATGTTTTATTCCCATGATATTTTATCATGATTGATGTTACTTTATGATATATGCCTTACGTACATCCAAGATTTATGTCTTTTCTCAAAATTTTTATGTTTAGATTTTATGTTCAGGTTTTTTCATTCAAATGTTTGTGGATTGTTTTATGTTCTCTATTTTTACCCTTACTAAGCATTTGAGATCACCCTTTTTATGTTTACTTTTACCCAGGTTATAAAGAATGTTTTTATGTAAGAAAACCAAAAGGGGAAGATCTTTATGGGAGATGTTGAAGATTTTTCACCATGATTAGAAGATTACGTTCCAAGTTTCCAAAGACACTAAACTAATACGGTCTTTGGGCGTCTATTTTTGTCATGTATTAATTATTCCGCAAAATTACTTTAATGTCCATGTACGTCAAGCTTTGGGTCTCTATATAAACTATTTACGAGTAGAATTTTATATTATATAAATATTATTTATTTATTAAGATATGATATCTAAGTATGAAAAATATGTTTTATTATAGCTTTTATTAGAGCATGTTTTAGTTAACCATTAAAAATATGGGTGAAAAAATGATAGTGGGAAACCGTAGGATAATACTAAGTATAATAAAATATCATAAGTGATAGAAATAAATGGAGTTTGATTTTTCTATAAATATATCTCTATATAGATACTATAAATGAAAGTGGTTTGGGAAAATATGAACCTAGTGGATAATAACTCTGAAAAAGGGACATCGAGGAGGACTAAAGTGTTGATTGATACATAACAACATGCCTTTCTGAGCACCTATTTTGATACTCCAAGGGGATATGATTTGGTTAATAAACATTTTCTTTATGAAACAAAATGATGTATTAGAATAATGACAACAAATTACCTAGTTTTAGCCTAAGGATTAATATATTGAATAGAAGGTGTCATGATTTAGACATCCTCTTAGTGATTTCTCATGATTAGGTGGTTCCCAACTATTATTATTATTACTTAAACTATGTTTTTTGATTTTAAGTAAATGGATAAGACTTGAAGAAATCATTTTAATATTGAGTTTTGGGAGGATGAATTTAATCTAGAGAATTTTTTTAATAGAATCTATAATAAAAAATCTCATTATTATGCTCATATATGTTTCTCAATCAATGAACGATGATGAACTTACAAACAAGAAAAAGATTGAATAATGTTTTATTGAGTCTTTTATAGAGAAAATTCTACCTTATTTTATTCTTATTGGTGATATATTGGTTTTTTATAAAGTTATTAGTATCATAGAAGAGATATATTCCCTTATCTAGTTTTTAGTGGATGAAAAAATCATTTTGGTTGCCTGTCATTTAGAAGGAAAAGCAGATCAATAGTGCAATTTTATCAAGAATACATGTTAACAAAATTAAACTAACTCCATAGAATTGGATGTTATTAAGAAAATATTTTTCAATAATTTATTTCATTTTATTCATTATATGAAAATATAGAAGGAATTATATGAGTTAAAAGATAAGGATGGTGAATCCATCATTACCTATTAGGTGAATTTTACCAGAATTGCAATATTAGTGTATAGAATTATCACCCAAACTAAAATCAATGTTGATTGACTATTTAATGGTTTTAAAACTAGAATTGAAAATGAATTATACATAAGATACTTTTGAAGTTATGAAAAAAAATTATTTTGTAACACCCCAATATTGCAATGTATTTTTATTTTTAAATTTAATCTCTTTGATATATTAGGTTGCATGCAACATAGAACATAAAAAAACCACAATATATTATTAATATTATTATATAAAATGAAATTATGTAATAGTCATTAAATTTTTGGATATGAATAGGATTAAAAAACTTATGAAAATATATTATTTAATTCCTTGGTTACCAATTAATTATAAATAAATATAAAAATCCAATTTAATATAAATGAATTTTTTTAACTATTTAAATGCGTGCAAGTGTGTTTCATACCTATAAAATAAAAAAAATCACACATTTTGGATTATATTAATGATATATATATATATATATATAATAATCAATCTAATATTTAATAATCATTCTATTTGTTTTCAATATAAGATATAAGAATAAATCCAATTCTACACATAATGGATGTACATTAATAAAAATGCTATTTTACCGCATTTTAATGGTGAAGTTATTTTAAATCCAATTTTGAATATTTTATAAATTTAATATTAAAAATAATCTTCTTATTTTAAAGAAGAGATAAAATTTTTATTTGTTTGATTTTTTATATTTTCGTAAAAGATTCATGTTTTGATGAATAATGATAAAATATTTCATTTTTATTGAAAATATATTTTCTTCTAAATAATTTGTCATGGTAAATTATATATTTAATTATTTTAAAGCATAATTAAATAAATTTTTTATCTTATAATAAAATTTAGTTCATTTGAATAAATTTTAGATTGAATTTATACATAAAAACATTTCAATCTTTTGAACATTTTAACTTTAAAAACCAGTTTTATCATTCCATCAATGAGATTAATTTAAAATTATTTTTAGCCGAATATGAATTTTAAATTTTAAAAAATGGATTCCATATTTTTAATTATACGTTCCAAATATAGTAAATATTTATCTTTTATTTTTTAAATATACAAATCATAAATTGATTAAAAAATTCCAACAATTAAGTGTAAATCACGTAATTATGGGTAACAGTAATATTATAAGTATTATAGAATTTCCCTAAAACGTGTATTTATTTTATTTTATTAGATATTTATGAGAAAAATAATCCTTGGTCTTGTTTTTTGGCTTCTTGGTATGACTTGGTTGACTTTTTTTCTTTTTAGTAATTTATTCAAAGGAAAGTCCAATATATCATCCACATGTTTTTAAGAAGTATTACATTTTTTATATAGGGTTATAAAAAATATATATTTGAATATAAGTAGTAATTAGAAATATAATATTTTTAATTCATCATTATAATTTATGTTAATTTTTAAGAAAAAAATAATTATATTAAATGCTTGAACAATGATGATATTGTAATTGTTTAATTAATGGACATATCAAACAAATGTAAAAAAAATTAAAATAATAAAAATTGATATAGTTAATTTCATTAAATAATTATATATATTACCTATACATTTTATGGATTTTTTAAAGTTCTTAGTTAAAATTTATCTTATGTATTGATATTTTTTTAAAAGTTAAGAAATGAATAGTGTCAAAATTAGCATAAATTATATTTCAAAATAAATTATATTTTATTCATTTATATAAAATTAATTATAATATAATATTATTCTTACAGATTGGGATATGGTTAAATATGTTATAAATGATCCATTTATGGTTCTTTTTGAATTTTATTGTAACTATATTAACACAGAAAGAGTGGAACACCAATTTGTCCGGGTAAGAGTTAAAGGGTTTAATTGGGTGTTAAAGTCAAAAGATAAGGGTAAAAATATGACCTAAACTAGTCAAAACATTATTCTTTAAGATTATTTAGACCCATATTTAACTTTTATTCTAATTAACTCAATTTAGATCCATTTTTAAATTAAAATAAATTTATATTAATTTAATATTATTTGAGTTTTCAAAAGTACCCCTCCCCTCAATTATAAAAGTGCATCTCCTCCATCATTTCCTCACACAAAATTAAACTTTATAGATAGACCAAAACCTTTCCATTTATCCCAAATACATCCTTCCATTCATCCAATAATTTTTTAATTTTGGTATAAATATGACGAAAAATTCTTTTTGTGAAAATCAAATGGAGATACCCAAAAAGAGATAATGTTCCTCAAGAAACATTTTTTTATTTATTCATTAAACACATTAAGTTATTTTTATTTAATTTTTATTTAATGAACTTAGTATAATAAATAAATAATATGTTTTTAAATTAATTTTTTGACCTACAACAACACACACTTCCATTAAATGCAATACAAAATCACTGTTCGTGTGTATAGTGGACTGTCGCATCAAGAACTGATGTGGTATTCTTCCATTTCCACCATTCATGGTTTGTAATAATGATGGAATTTATGTTTTTATATGATATATAAGATATATATGATTTATTTATTCTTCTATAATTATTATATATCACATGCCTATATCGTTACATTTTTTTGTAAATGTGATCACTTCGTTTATGGATGTGTGGACTACCGTCTTCTCAAAACGATGTCCTTCATTCACACATTGAATAGAATGTATTAAATATGTATTTAGTGAACATATATGTTATATATATGAAATAATAATTCAATTAGACTTATATTAATTACTTTATTTCTTTCAATACAAAAATAAAATATAAATAGAGTTCTTACGTACGTACGACCTACTTTGTCCATAAATGATGTATTTCAATTTCTAATTTTTATATATTATAGAATATTAAAAATAAATATATATTTAATATATATGATATTTATATTATTATTATCATTTTGGATATTATTATATCATTAATAAGTAAGAGGATATAAAATATAACAAATCTGAACACAAGAAAAAAACAAAGAGGTTATTACCCAAAATGAAATATTATAATGGAATTGTTTATAAACAGGAAATATAAAGTCATAAGTAAGTCATATATAGTATTATAAATATTTTTATTTGATAGATTAATAATAAATTTATATTTATTATACAGTATTTTAAATCTTGATCGACTAAAAGAAGTATAAGGTAAGGGGACTTTGTCTTATTCACCTTTTATTGAGGCATATTTTGATGTTATACACCCACCATAATTTATAATGTTTATATACATCCCCTTTTACTTTCCATTCCATTAATTAATTTATTTAAAAGTTTTGTAATGTTTTATTATTATTTTTCATTCATGGTTCATATTATTTAATTGTTCAAAGTGGTATGTGACACCATTAATATTTAAATATTTAATTATCAAATATTTTTCTAGAAGTCAATAATATTTATATTATTTTATTTAAAAGTATTATAAATGAAATTTTATGTCGATTTTTAATTTCATTAAAAAAAATTAAAAAATGATTGTTTTTACTGGTTTTATGTGGAAATTTTTTTTAAACAAAAAAAGGAATGTTCTATTCTCAACATATATGGAGACAATGAATTTTCCTCCACAGTGACCATTATTTTATTTTCCTCATCCATTTCAAGATATCATGTTTCCTTAAATGAAAAATCAACTTTAAATTTTTCTGTATTTTGGTATTCATAATGGGTTTTCAAATAAAATGGTATTTTGGTATTGAAAATGGGTTCCTATAATGAAAAGGTATTTTTATAAGAAAGTTTTTTTAATATGGGTTTATAAGAGTTGTTTAATCAATATTTTTTTAGAATGTATTTTCATATAGTTCAACATCCTTTAGTGAATATTTTACTTAATTTAGGTTTATCTCTTATGATACCATATTCCATCCTTTAGTAAATGGTTTACGATCAGTTTTACTGGGAAAGTATTGATATACCAAATGACTAGTTATTGATTTTATTAATACATATTGATTATGTTGTATTATTTTTTGATGTGAGGAATGCATTGGATATAAAATAATTGGTGGGGACCATATAAAAAATAATGATGCATCAGTAGTCACTTGAGATGAAATTAATTGGTGACGAACCATTCTCATTTGTTTCCAAGCATCTTTAAACTGTCGGGAGAATAGATCTTGACACAAATCAGATAGGTTTCTCCCCACATACATAAAATATCATAAGTATAGTTCTTAACTACAACTATATTGATGATATATCATGATATTGAAGATGTCCCGCATTATGCATTCCATAATTATTATTATTCCACATGGTTATTCAATTATTTAGAACATCCAAGTTAAAGATTATAGCTCATGTGATTATTTATATATAATTATTAAATCATAATTAATTATTGAAATATTTATTATTCATTATTAAATCAATTTAGATTCTACTATACATTACCCTTATAGAGCATTTTATCTCACCCATTTCTTATGTTTTATTTCCATAAGGATTCCTAGAAGTCTATTATGACTAATATTCAAGGTTAATCTAGGAGAATAATCGTGTTTTTCTTGTATCTTGTAACGCCCCGACCCCAGCTACCCAAATTCGGTGCATTACTTCGTAACATTGGCATGATCACAAAAGATCAAGTCTCGAAAGACCGATTAGTTTAGTAGCCCTGGAAACACTAGATACATTCGTAAACGTTACATTACATCATAAAGTGAAAAACTACAATAACAAAGTCTCCATAGTCCACACTCATATCCTCTTCTCACAATCCCTGCAGGTCATTCATAAAATACTTCTTCACATCCTGGAAAATATTAAAACATTGAAAGTGGTGAGCTCAGATGCTCAGTAAGGATAACAATATTGCGGAAGCTTTCATAAATAAACATAAAAATTTAAGGCAATGTATAACTAAAACAAAAGCCTTTTAAACTTGAACATCAACATAATATGGCAAAAGTAAAATGAGATAATGTCATTCACTTCTTCACGTGGATATTCTACTGGTCGAATAATCACATGAAATATCAATAACCACTTTTATAATGAGGGAATGTATAATGCCAGACATTCTGAAACATTTTGTCAAGGCCTCGGCCAAGACGTCTAAAATTATTAAGCCCTCGGCCAAAACCATAAATCAAATTGGGAAAGGTCCTCGGCCAATTCCACGTCTAGTTGTCTCATGAGACCTACCGATGCATCGAGGAGCTATAGCGGGCTCCACCCGTCACTTATTAAGTCCAATACATTCCTCATATGAATAGGTTTAAACATATCATAAACCATAACATAATCGTATCACATAAACATGCATAAAGGAAACATAACATTTCCACATTTCAATCACAAGATATCAATACAACACATTGATATAATAAAAACTCTTTCAAAACCATTTTCAATACCAACATAAAATAAAGTTAAAACTTTGTATTTATTTTTCATTAAAAAAATGATGGCTTGTAGAGGAAGCCGAAACTCAAATAATGGTCACGGCGGCGGAGAAGTCGTTGTCGCCACATAAGTATGGAAAGAAAAACATTCCCTTTTGTCGTTTATCAAAATGCTTCATATAAAAAAGATTCCTTTTGAATAAACGTAAAAGTCAAAGGGGTTTATACACCGTATAAAAGAAATTTCTGTATAAAACCAAATATGCCTCAATGAAAGGAGATTGAGACGAAGTCCTTAAAAAGATCATTTTTAAAATAAAATATATCTGTTATGTGTATTCACTATAGGTACACATAAATAACGTAAAAATACAAAATAGGACATAATAATATCATGACATGATTTGAAAGTAGGAGATTAACCCAAAGAATGAAGTCGGGTTAAGAAATTCCCTTACCTTGCGTCTTGTCCTGACTCGACCGTTCTTTAAACTCCTGAATAATAAACTAGAGTTAATTTATATTTACTTACGAACCTTTTTTATGTTCATTATTCCATTTATATCACTTATTACCATGTTATGATCTTTATTTAATTATTTAAGTTAATAACGGTCGTTTTGTCGATCTTTGGTACTTGAGTCAAAAATAAACTTCTTATAATTACAAGTTGTTCATGTCGTGAAATATCCATTATATCCAGAATTATATTCATGATGTAGATATCATATATATCATATATATACAGTATATACATTCATTCATAATGTCACGTAACATTTAGAGGTAAGAAATGAAATGCACCGTTCATGGAGACGGTAAGCCGTACGTACGCATGAACGCTACTTTCATTTCTATTTCGTATTTAATGGAATGAAATCATAATTATATAAATTTATAATATAATAAAGTATAATATAGTTTATAATACCATTTAATCCATCCTTTATACATCCCACATATGGCATTAACGATTCAAATCACTTTGAGGGGGCGGTAGTCCGCACTTCCTAAAATGAAATTATCGCGTTTTACCCATAATGGAAATCATAAAGTATGCAATAAATGAGAAATACAGAAGAATAAGTAAAACATAAACATATTTTATATCATATATAAATATAGTGACATCTTAATGGACACCTTTGAAGGTGTTTTATGAGTGTTGAACAATCATCGTTTCGTGAGGCAGAAATTCGCCATCCACAGAAACCGTATGTTCTTTAACCATTCGATGTAGGTGTGTGTAAGTGTAGCTAGAATCCTTCTTATAACAACATCCTAGTATATTGAGGATACTGTTGTTGTTACAAAAGAAATGAATAAAAAGATTTTAGGGGGATGGAGTAGAAAAATAAAACAAAAAAACATTAGAGAAGACATTACCTCAAAATCGGGTAACTCTTTTTTATTTGAGCCAAAGGCTTCCTTGGGAAGAGTTCTTCCCAAAGTGAGGCTTCTAGGAGTAAGAGGGGGAAGTTGGGAGAGTATTTGGGCAGAGGTTGGCCGAGCCAAATTGATTTAAAGTGTAAATGAGGTGGGAGAGGTGGGGGCCTTTTATAAGTGGAGAGGAGGGGCACTCTTGGAAAGTAAAGAAATGTCACTTTATTATAAAATGAGTTTCGGATTTTAGAGGTCCCAAACTTATATAATTCGAGGATAAGATGATTAGGGTTCGCAATATACTCATCCAATAGGTTTTTGACAAGTGTACGCTTTGTATTTTACATTATCTTTCCATTTTATTTAAATCGTTAAATAATGAGGTCATCACTGCATCATCATGATGTCATAAATAATTTAATTTATTTAATGTATAAAAATTATAAAAAAATACTATGATGTATTAAATCTTTTTATATTTCTAATTAATATTTATAATCAAAATTTGGACTTGTGTAACCCCACTTAAAAACTGTTTTAGTAAAACAACTCATGTTTGTGTCAATTTAATTTTAACATTAAATAAATATATATTAATATCATTTTCCAACCAAAGTGGCTCCATGGGGTCCCCAAGTTTACCCATGGGTTTTTTTGGTCGGCCATGACCCATACAATAGGAGTAGAACAAGTTTCAAGCTCATCTCATATTATTAAAACATTATTTTTACATTAAACTACACTAATTACCTCTAATCGCGATTAAGAACTTAAAAGTTACTATTCACAAAAAAAAATTATTTTAATCTCATTGAACCAAATTTTACTTATTAATGACAAGCATGTATGTCAGATTTTTGAAAATCAAATCACAGAAGTGGTAATATTTCATTTTAACAAAAAAGCAGTTTTTAACAACCACTTAGTGGTTTCACTATTCATCAAAAATTGAAGTTTTTCAGAATAAGGCCAAAATTTCACCCTAAGCTATAATTGATATTCTGAATTCAAAAATGATGTCTATTTTAAAAAATTCCAAACATATAAGTTGCATTAATTAATTTTATAATTAATTCCCGTTGTTACAACAAATAGCGTGTTTTTAAGAAACAATTTATATCAAAAGATTGGCAATTGTTTATGTCCAATTTCAATGTTAAATTAATTCTAATGACCGCCATTGGATAAAATGGTAAAAATATATTCTAATTATACTTTAAGGACACTAAATAGTATAATTTATCACAATAAATTATTTTGATTAAAAAAAAATTTTTAAGTATTTTTCACTATTCATAAAAATTTTGAAGTTCTCAGAGAACTACAAAAATTCAACATGGGCTAATTTCGATATTCCGAATCCAAAAATGAAGTCCATTTTGATAAATAAAATTTATAAAATTTCAAAAAGTAGGTATTACTATTCAAAACGGCTAGTTTAATTCGTTGTGGTGTGTGTTAGAGCTCGAGGTTGCGTACAACACACGCTATTGCATTATTCGAAGTGAAACGTACCATGGAAGCTTGGGGTGTTACATTCTCCCCCCCTTAAATAAATTGCGTCCTCGCAATTTGAAATTTTTCTTTGAAAATAAAAGGTTGAAAAGAGAAAATACCTTTGAGGAAAACCCACATCGGAAATAAGGTTAATAAATATATAACATTAAAAGAAAGCAAGATAAGTACAAAGGTCACCCGATATAGCCCATTCTATGATTCTATGAAAATATGGATATGGAGGAGAAACAAACCATCAAGGTCTGATGGAGAGTTATAGAAAACAGGATTAGGAGAAATTTTAACTACAAGAAAATCACAAACTTGTGACTGGTTAAACGGTCATTGAATCCCCAGTTGTAAAAGTTAACCGACAACATTTTTGATTTAAGTTACCTTTTATAATGATGAGGAATTTATTTAGGAGATTTACTAAGAACGTAAGGGAATATACATACTTGTTATGTATACTTTCATTCGTTAATAAATTTTTACCACAAACCCATATTTTACTCCAAATGGTAACGAAACTCAAAAATATTCTTTTATCCTAATTGTATAAGGTTCCAAATATTAACACATGCCATTTAGATTATTAAAACTATTTTGTAATAACCAGGGACTTCCTGTAGGCTAGTGGTAGGAAATAAAGGCTTGTCGCACTATGGTTGTGGGTTCGATTCCTGCATCTTTGTCCGACACGATGGGTTATTCCCCACCCTACAGGTTGTCCTTTTCCTAAAACTATAGTATTATAATATTCCAAAAATAATCTTCAGAAATGCTTTAACCTTAAACAATACTATCCAAAGATCAACTTAATCCACTCCAACCTTTATAGTTATCTAAAATACCTCTGTCCAGACTTTCTCTAAAAGGTCTCTTAATTCCAAAATCAATTGTAACATCAGATTCCCCAAATAAAGAAAAATTTCTCTTATTGTCACATACTAAAAATATGATTACCTTAATCATATTAAAACCTTACTGAAATCAAAAAGTACTGCAGTACAATCCATATATATATATCACATTATTCTTATAACCAGAATATAATCATTGAGTCCAAAATCACCAATACATTAATTATTCCGCTTCAACTGTAGTCACAGCATAAGATTGCCCTTGATCCCTTGGCCTTTTCTGAGGTAAATTTCCTTGACGCTTAGGACATTCATTTGCATAATGCCCCATTTCCCTACAATTGTAGCATTCAACTTTGATAGCCTCTTTCTTTCCCTTGCAATCACGAGCCTGGTGACCCTTTTCTCCACATTTATAACAAACTCCCATTCCTTTTAGGCACGTACCAGGGTGATTCTTCCCACAATTATCACATAATGGAAAATCCTTCTTTCCCTTTTTCCCTTTATCTGTCTCTTGTTCCACCATTCCCTTCTTCTCTTGCTTTACTTTGTTGTCATAAGACTTAGAGAATTCCTTTTCTGTTTTGATAGCACACGAGACAATATCTTCGTATGATGAGAAGGATTGTGATACTAAAGCTCGACGGAAAATTGGTTTTAACACATCAAATAAACGATCAATCTTACTCCTTGGGTTACGTATATAATCGGAAGCATGCCTCGCTAACCTTGTAAACTTAGCCTCATACTTTGCGACATTCTCATCCTCCTTCTGCCTCAGACTCAGAAATTGTCTTTCCATATCTGCTCGATGGTCACGAGGAAAGTATTTTTCTAAGAAAAGCTCTTTGAACTCCCTCCATTCCATATTCGATACGTCATCATCTTCCTTTGTGTTTTGAATCAGCGACCACCACTGATCGACATCTCCAGTGAGGCGGTAAACTGCCATGACAACCTTCTTCCTTTCACTACTCCCCAAGGCATGAAATATTTTCTCTAAGGAATTTATCCATTTCTCAGATACTATAGGATTTGTACTCCCATTGAAGGTTGGTGGTTGTTGACTCATGAAACGGTCTAGCATTGATCCTCCACGTTGCGGATCAGGGTGCTCCATACGAGTAAGGTTATTATTCATAACCTGCGTGAGTTGATCCAGTACGGTGAGAAGCTGATCAGCACCAGTTGTATCACTAGCTCCACCATAATTATCTTGAGCAGGAGGGAAATCCCTACACGGAGTGTGTGCATTGATACAGTTTCCATTCCTTCCACTAGGTGCCATTTCTAAACAATGTCATAAACTAGATTAGTTTATGAAATAAAATACATAATTCCATATTTGTAAAATACTTTATATAAATTGAACTATTTATGGATATAATCCATAATCATAAAAAGAAATGTTTCCTTTGAAGAAGTATATACTCATAACCCTTCATAGTGGTTTGTAAAGAAAATGAGAATTATCCTAAGCATATCTCCCAGGAGTGTCGTAACCAAGAGTGCAGCAAGGCCCGTTGTCGTGCACCAGTTCCTGTTCGAGTCTAGCTCAAAGCGGTGTTTTTGGGTTTTACCCCTAGGTACATCTGTGCCAGATCCGCCTCTACCTTCTCGTATACAGACAGGGATGTATTGCTCAGAAAACTCATAACATCTCTATAATACCAAAATTATAGGAAGTTCTTCTATACTAATCCTCAAAGTCTATCTTTGGGCTATGTGCTCTAATCAGAGTTTATCTACATCTAGCTTCCAAGGTTAGTACTAAACTGCCTCTGATACCAACTGTAACGCCCCGACCCCAGCTACCCAGAGTCGGTTCATTACTTCGTAACATTGGCATGATCACAAAAGATCAAGTCTCAAAAGACCGATTAGTTTAGTAGCCTTGGAAACACTAGATACATTCGTAAACGTTACATTACATCATAAAGTGAAAAACTACAATAACAAAGTCTCCATAGTCCACACTCATATCATCTTCTTACAATCCCTACAGGTCATTCATAAAATACTTCTTCACATCCTGGAAAATATTAAAACATTGAAAGGGGTGAGCTCAGATGCTCAGTAAGGATAACAATATTGCGGAAGCTTTCATAAATAAACATAAAAATTTAAGGCAATGTATAACTAAAACAAAATCCTTTTAAACGTGAACATCAAAATAATATGGCAAAAGTAAAATCAGATAATTCTATTCACTTCTTCACGTGGATATTCTACTGGTCGAATAATCACAGGAAATATCAATAACCACTTTCATAATGAGGGAATGTATAATGCCGTACATTCTGAAACATTTTGTCAAGGCCTCGGCCAAGATGTCTAAAATGATTAAGGCCTCGGCCAAAACCATAAATCAAATTGGGAAAGAGCCTTGGCCAATTCCACATCTAATTGTCTCATGAGACCTACCGATGCATCGAGGAGCTATAGCGGGCTCCACCCGTCACTTATTAAGTCCAATACATTCATCATATGAATAGGTTTAAACATATCATAAACCATAACATAATCGTATCACATAAACATGCATAAAGGAAACATAACATTTCCACATTTCAATCACAAGATATCAATACAACACATTGATATAATTAAAACGCTTTCAAAACCATTTTCAATACCAACATAAAATAAAGTTAAAACTTTGTATTTATTTTTCATTAAAAAAAATGATGGCTTGTAGAGGAAGCCGAAACTCAAATAATGGTCACAGCGGCGGAGAAGTCATTGTTGCCGCATAAGTACGGAAAGAAAAACATTCCCTTTTTAGTTTAGCAAAATGCTTTGTATAAAAAAGATTCCTTTTGAATAAACGTAAAAGTCAAAGGGGTTTATACACCGTATAAAAGAAAGTTGTGTATAAAACCAAATATGCCTCAATGAAAGGAGATTGAGACGAAGTCCTTAAAAAGATAATTTTTAAAATAAAATATATCTATTATGTGTATTCACTATAGGTACACATAAAGAACGTAAAAATACAAAATAGGACATAATAATATCATGACATAATTTGAAAGTAGGAGATTAACCCAAAGAATGGAAGTTGGGTTAAAAAATTCCCTTACCTTGTGTCTTGTCCTGACTCGACCGTTCTTCAAACTCCTGAATAATAAACTAGAGTTAATTTATATTTACTTAAGATCCTTTTTCATGTTCATTATTCCATTTATATCACTTATTACCATGTTATGAACATTATTTAATTATTTAAGTTAATAATGGTCGTTTTATCGATCTTTGGTACTTGAGTCAAAAATAAACTTCTTATAATTACAAGTTGTTCATGTGGTGAAATATCCATTATATCATGAATTATATTCATGATGTAGATATCATATATATCATATATATACAGTATATACATTCATTCATAATGTCACGTAACATTTAGAGGTAAGAAATGAAATGCACCGTTCATAGAGACGGTAAGCCGTACGTACGCATGAACGCTACTTTCATTTCTATTTCATATTTAATGGAATGAAATCATAATGATTTAAATTTATAATATAATTAAAGTATAATATAGTGTATAATACCATTTAATCCATCCTTTATACATCCCACATATGGCATTAACGATTCAAATCACTTTGAGGGGGCGGTAGTCCGCACTTCCTAAAATGAAATTATCGTGTTTTACCCATAATGGAAATCATAAAGTATGCCATAAATGAGAAATACAGAAGCATAAGTAAAACATAAACATATTTTATATCATATATAAATATAGTGACATCTTAATGGCCACCTTTGAAGGTGTTATATGAGTGTTGAACAATCATCGTTTCGTGAGGCAGAAATTCGCCATCCACAGAATCATTATGTTCTTTAACCATTAGATGTAGGTGTGTGTAAGTGTAGCTCGAATACTTCTTAAACAACATCCTAGTATATTGAGGATACTTTTTTTGTTACAAAATAAATGAATAAAAAGATTTTAGGGGGTTGGAGTAGAAAAATAAAACAAAACAACATTAGGGAAGACATTACCTCAAAATCGGGTACCTCTTTTTGATTTGAGCCAAAGGCTTCCTTGGGAAGCGTTCTGCCCAAAGTGAGGCTTCTAGGAGTAATAGGGGGAAGTTGGGAGAGTATATGGGCATATTTTGGCCGAGCCAAATGGCTTGAAAGTGTAAATGAGGTGGGAGAGGTTGGGGTCTTTTATAAGTGGAGAGGAGGGGCACTCTTGGAAAGTAAAGAAAAGTCACTTTATTATAAAATGAGTTTCGGATTTTAGAGGTCCCACACTTATATAATTCTAGGATAAGATGATAAGGGTTCTAAATCTACTCATCTAATAGGTTTTTGACAAGTGTATGCTTTGGATTTTACATTATCTTTCCATTTTATTTAAATCGTTAAATAATGAGGTCATCACTGCATCATCATGATGTCATAAATAATTCAATTTATTTAATGTCTAAAAATTATAAAAAAAATACTATGATGTAGGAAATCGTTTTATCTTTCTAATGAATATTTATAATCAAAATTTGGGCTTGTTTAACCCCACTTAAAAACTGTTTTAGTAAAACAACTCATGTTTGTGTCAATTTAATTTTAACATTAAATAAATATATATTAATGTCATTTTCCAACCAAAGTGGCTCCATGGGGTCCCCAAGTTGACCCATGGGTTGTCTTGGTCGGCCATGACCCATAAAATAGGAGTATTACAAGTGTCAAGCTCATCTCATATTATTAAAACATTATTTTTACCTTAAACTACACCAATTACCTCTAATCGCGATTAAGAACTTAAAAGTTACTATTCACAAAAAAATTATTTTAATCTCATTGAACCAAATTTTACTTCTTAATGACAACCATTTATGTCGGATTTTTGAAAATCAAATCACAGAAGTGGTAATATTTCATTTTAACGAAAAATCAGTTTTTAACAACCACTTAGTGGTTTCACTATTCATCAAAAATTGAAGTTTTTCAGAATAAGGCCAAAATTTCACCCTAAGCTATAATTGATATTCCGAATTCAAAAATGATGTCTATTTTAGAAAATTCCAAACATATAAGTTTCATTAATTAATTTTATAAATAATTCCCGTTGTTACAACAAATAGCGTGTTTTTAAGAAACAATTTATATCAAAAGATTGGCAATTGTTTATGTCCAATTTCAATGTTAAATTAATTCTAATGACCACCATTGGATAAAATGGTAAAAATATATTCTAATTATACTTTAAGGCCACTAAATAGTATAATTTATCACAATAAATTATTTTGATTAAAAAAGTTGTTTTAAGTATTTTTCACTATTCATAAAAATTTTGAAGTTCTCAGAAAACTACAAAAATTCAACATAGGATAATTTCGATATTCCGAATCCAAAAATGAAGTCCATTTTGATAAATAAAATTTATAAAATTTCAAAAAGTAGGTATTACTATTCAAAACAGCTAGTTTAATTCGTTGTGGTGTGTGTTAGAGCTCGAGGTTGCGTACAACACACGCTATTGCATTATTCGAAGTGAAACGTACCGTGGAAGCTTGGGGTGTTACATTCTACCCTCCTTAAATAAATTGCGTCCTCGCAATTTGAAATTTTTCTTTTAAAATAAAAGGTTTAAAAGAGAAAATACCCTTGAGGAAAACCCACATCGGAAATAAGGTTAAAAAATATATAACATTAAAAGAAAGCAAGATAAGTAAAAAGGTCACGCGATATAGCCCATTCTAGGATTCAATGAAAATATGGATATGGAGGAGAAACAAACCATCAAGGTCTGATGGAGAGTTATAGAAAATATGATTAGGAGAATGTTTGACTACAAGAAAATCACAAACTTGTGACTGGTTAAACGGTCATTGAATCCCCAGTTGTAAAATTTAACCGACAACATTTTTGTTTTAAGTTACCTTTTATAATGTTGAGGAATTTATTTAGGAGATTTACTAAGAACGTAAGGGAATATACATACTTGTTATGTATACTTTCATTCGTTAATAAATTTTTACCACAAACCCATCTTTTACTCCAAATGGTAACGGAACTCAAAAATATTCTTTTTATCCTAATTGTATAAGGTTCCAAATATTAACACATGCCATTTAGATTAGTAAAACTATTTTGTAATAACCAGGGACTTCCTGTAGGCTAGTGGTAGGAAATAAAGGCTTGTCTCACTATGGTTGTGGGTTCGATTCCTGCAGCTTTATCCGACGCGACGGGATATTCCCCACCCTGCAGGTTGTCCTTTTCCTAAAACTATAGTATTATAATATTCCAAAAATAATCTTCAGAAATGCTTTAACCTTAAACAATACTATCCAAAGATCAACTTAATCCACTCCAACCTTTATAGTTATCCAAAATACCTCTGTCCAGACTTTCTCTAAAAGGTCTCTTAATTCCAAAATCAATTGTAACATCAGATTCCCCAAACAAAGAAAAGTTTCTCTTATTGTCACATACTAAAAATATGATTACCTTAATCATATTAAAACCTTACTGAAATCAAAAAGTACTACAGTACAATCCATATATATATATCACATTATTCTTATAACCAGAATATAATCCTTGAGTCCAAAAGCACCAATACATTAATTATTCCGCTTCAACTGTAGTCACAGCATAAGATTGGCCTTGATCCCTTGGCCTTTTCTGAGATAAGTTTCCTTGATTCCTAGGACACTCATTTGCATAATGCCCCATTTCCCTACAATTGTAGCATTCAACTTTGATAGCCTCTTTCTTTCCCTTGCAATCACGAGCCTGGTGACCCTTTTCTCCACATTTATAACAAACTCTCATTTCTTTTAGGCACGTACCAGGGTGATTCTTCAAACAATTATCACATAATGGAAAATCCTTCTTTCCCTTTTTCCCTTTATCTGTCTCTTGTTCCACCATTCTCTTCTTCTCTTTCTTTACTTTGTTGTCATAAGACTTAGAGAATTCCTTTTCTGTCTTGATAGCACACGAGACAATATCTTCGTATGATGAGAAGGATTGTGATACTAAAGCTCGACGGAGAAATGGTTTTAACCCATCAAAGAAATGATCAATCTTACTCCTTGGGTTACATATATAATCGGAATCATGCCTCGCTAACCTTGTAAAGTTAGCCTCATACTTTGCGAAATTCTCATCCTCCTTCTGCCTCAGACTCAGAAATTGCCTTTCCATATCTGCTCGATGGTCACGAGAAAAGTATTTTTCTAAGAAAAGCTCTTTGAACTCCCTCCATTCCATATTCGATACGTCATCATCTTCCTTTGTGTTTTGAATCAGCGACCACCACTAATCGGCATCTCCAGTGAGGCGGTAAACTGCCATGACAACCTTCTCCCTTTCACTACTCCCCAAGGCATGGAATATTTTCTCTAAGGAATTTATCCATTGCTCAGCTACTATAGGATTTTTACTCCCATTGAAGGTTGGTGGTTGTTGCCTCATGAAACGGTCTAGCATTGATCCTACACATTGCGGATTAGGGTGCTCCATACGAGTAAGGTTATTATTCATAACCTGCGTGAGTTGTCCCAGTACGGTGAGAAGCTGATCAGCACCAGTTGTATCACTAGCTCCACCATAATTATCTTGAGCAGGAGGGAAATCCCTACACGGAGTGCGTGCATTGATACGGTTTCCATTCCTTCCACTAGGCTCCATTTCTAAACAATGGCATAAACTAGATTAGTTTATGAAATAAAATACATAATTCCATATTTGTAAAATACTTTACATAAATTGAACTATTTATGGATATAATCCATAATCATAAAAAGAAATGTTTCCTTTGAGGAAGTATATACACATAACCCTTCATAGTGGTTTGTAAAGAAAATGAGAATTATCCTAAGCATATCCCCCGGGAGTGTCGTAACCAAGAGTGCAGCAAGGCCCGTTGTCGTGCACCAGTTCCCGTTCGAGTCTAGCTCAAAGCGGTGTTTTCGGGTTTTACCCCTAGGTACATCTGTTCCAGAGCCGCCTCTACCTGCTCGTATCTAGAAAGGGATGTATTTCTCGGAAAACTCATAACATCTCTATAATACCAAAATTCTAGGAAGTTCTTCTATACTAATCCTCAAAGTCTATCTTTGGGCTATGTGCTCTAATCAGAGTTTATCTACATCTAGCTTCCAAGGTTAGTACTAAACTTCCTCTGATACCAACTGTAACGCCCCGACCCCAGCTACCCAGAGTCGGTGCATTACTTCGTAACATTGGCATGATCACAAAAGATCAAGTCTCGAAAGACCGATTAGTTTAGTAGCCTTGGAAACACTAGATACATTCGTAAATGTTACATTACATCATAAAGTGAAAAACTACAATAACAAAGTCTCCATAGTCCACACTCATATCCTCTTCTCACAATCCCTACAGGTCATTCATAAAATACTTCTTCACATCCTGGAAAATATTAAAACATTGAAAGGGGTGAGCTCAGATGCTCAGTAAGGATAAAAATATTGCGGAAGCTTTCATAAATAAACATAAAAATTTAAGGCAATGTATAACTAAAACAAAAGCCTTTTAAACATGAACATCAACATAATATGGAAAAAGTAAAATGAGATAATGCCATTCACTTCTTCACGTGGATATTCTCCTGGTCGAATAATCACATGAAATATCAATAACCACTTTCATAATGAGGGAATGTATAATGCCGGATATTCTGAATCATTTTGTCAAGGCCTCAGCCAAGACGTCTAAAATGATTAAGGCCTCGGCCAAAACCATAAATCAAATTGGGAAAGGGCCTCGGCCAATTCCACGTCTAGTTGTCTCATGAGACCTACCGATGCATCGATGAGCTATAGCGGGCTCCACCCGTCAATTATTAAGTCCAATACATTCCTCATATGAATAGGTTTAAACATATCATAAACCATAACATAATAGTATCACATAAACATGCATAAAGGAAACATAACATTTCCACATTTCAATCACAAGATATCAATACAACACATTGATATAATAAAAATGCTTTCAAAACCATTTTCAATTCCAACATAAAATAAAGTTAAAACTTTGTATTTATTTTTCATTAAAAAAAATGATGGCTTGTAGAGGAAGCCAAAACTCAAATAATGGTCACGGCGGTGGAGAAGTCATTGTCGCAACATAAGTACGGAAAGAAAAACATTCCCTTTTGTCATTTAGCAAAATGCTTCGTATAAAAAAGATTCCTTTTGAATAAACGTAAAAGTCAAAGGGGTTTATACACCGTATAAAAGAAAGTTGTGTATAAAACCAAATATGCCTCAATGAAAGGAGATTGAGACGAAGTCCTTAAAAAGATCATTTTTAAAATAAAATATATCTATTATGTGTATTTACTATAGGTACACATAAAGAACATAAAAATACAAAATAGGACATAATAATATCATGACATAATTTGAAAGTAGGAGATTAACCCAAAGAATGGAAGTTGGGTAAAGAAATTCCCTTACCTTGCGTCTTGTCCTGACTCGACCATTCTTTAAACTCCTGAATAATAAACTAGAGTTAATTTATATTTACTTAAGAACATTTTTCATGTTCATTTTTCCATTTATATAAATTATTACAATGTTATGAACATTATTTAATTATTCAAGTTAATAACGGTCGTTTTGTCGATCTTTGGTACTTGAGTCAAAAATAAACTTCTTATAATTACAAGTTGTTCATGTGGTGAAATATCCATTATATCCAGAATTATATTCATGATGTAGATATCATATATATCATATATATACAGTATATACATTCATTCATAATGTCACGTAACATTTAGAGGTAACAAATGAAATGCACCGTTCATGGAGACGGTAAGCCGTACGTACGCATGAACGCTACTTTCATTTCTATTTCGTAATTAATGGAATGAAATCATAATAATATAAATTTATAATATAATTACAGTATAATATAGTGTATAATACCATTTAATCCAACCTTTATACATCCCAAATATGGAATAAACGATTCAAATCACTTTGAGGGGGCGGTAGTCCGCACTTCCTAAAATGAAATTATCGCGTTTTACCAATAATGGAAATCATAAAGTATGCCATAAATGAGAAATACAGAAGCATAAGTAAAACATAAACATATTTTATATCATATATAAATATAGTGACATCTTAATGGCCACCTTTGAAGGTGTTATATGAGTGTTGAACAATCATCATTTCGTGAGGCAGAAATTCGCCATCCACAGAAACCGTATGTTCTTTAACCATTATATGTAGGTGTGTGTAAGTGTAGCTCGAATCCTTATTATAACAACATCCTAGTATATTGAGGATACTGTTTTTGTTACAAAAGAAATGAATAAAAAGATTTTAGGGGGTTGGAGTAGAAAAATAAAACAAAACAACATTAGAGAAGACATTACCTCAAAATCGGGTAACTCTTTTTGATTTGAGCCAAAGGCTTCCTTGGAAAGAGTTCTGCCTAAAGTGAAGCTTCTAGGAGTAAGATGGGGAAGTTGGGAGAGTATTTGGGAAGAGGTTGGCCGAGCTAAATGGCTTGAAAGTGTAAATGAGGTGGGAGAGGTGGGGGCCTTTTATAAGTGGAGAGGAGGGGCACTCTTGGAATGTAAAGAAAAGTCACTTTATTATAAAATGAGTTTCGGATTTTAGAGGTCCCACGCTTATATAATTTGAGGATAAGATGATAAGGGTTCGAAATCTACTCATCCAATAGGTTTTTGACAAGTGTACGCTTTGGAGTTTACATTATCTTTCCATTTTATTTAAATCATTAAATAATGAGGTCATCACTGCATCATCATGATGTCATAAATAATTTAATTTATTTATTGTCTAAAAATTATAAAACAAATACTATGATGTAGGAAATATTTTTATCTTTCTAATGAATATTTATAATCAAAATTTGGACTTGTTTAACCCCACTTAAAAACAGTTTTAGTAAAACAACTCATGTTTGTGTCAATTTAATTTTAACATTAAATAAATATATATTAATGTCATTTCCCAACCAAAGTGGCTCCATGGGGTCCCCAAGTTGACCCATGGGTTGTCTTGGTCGGCCATTACCCATCCAATAGGAGTAGGACAAGTGTCAAGCTCATCTCATATTATTAAAACATTATTTTTACCCTAAACTACACTAATTACCTCTAATCGCGATTAAGAACTTAAAAGTTACTATTAACCAAAAAATTATTTTAATCTCATTGAACCACATTTTACATCTTAATGAAAACCATGTATGTCTGATTTTTTAAAATCAAATCACAGAAGTGGTAATATTTCATTTTAACGAAAACTCAGTTTTTAACAACCACTTAGTAGTTTCACTATTCATCAAAAATTGAAGTTTTTCAGAATAAGGCCAAACTTTCACCCTAAGATATAATTGATATTCCGAATTCAAAAATGATGTCTATTTTAAAAAATTCCAAACATATAAGTTGCATTAATTAATTTTATAATTAATTCCCGCTGTTACAACAAATAGCGTGTTTTTAAGAAACAATTTATATCAAAAGATTGGCAATTGTTTATGTCCAATTTCAATGTTAAATTAATTATAATGACCTCCATTGGATAAAATGGTAAAAATATATTCTAATTATACTTTAAGGACACTAAATAGTATAATTTATCATAATAAATTATTTTGATTAAAAAATTTGTTTTAAGTATTTTTCACTATTCATAAAAATTTTGAAGTTCTCAGAAAACTACAAAAATTCAACATGGGCTAATTTCGATATTCCGAATCCAAAAATGAAGTCCATTTTGATAAATAAAATTTATAAAATTTCAAAAAGTAGGTATTACTATTCAAAACGGCTAGTTTAATTCGTTGTGGTGTGTGTTAGAGCTCGAGGTTGCGTACAACACACGCTATTGCATTATTCGAAGTGAAACGTACCGTGGAAGCTTGGGGTGTTACATATATTATGACAATGTAATAAATTAAGGTATTGAATCTGGGAAACTAAGGTCGGGGTCATTACAGTTGGTATCAAAGGAAGTTTAGTAGAGACCATAGGAACTATATTTAGTAAAATATATATTAGAGAATGAAATCCTATGATATAATTTGGAGATATATCAAAATAAACACAACTTATGACATATAGATTAGTTATTACTAAATATTCAATTTAGGTTATGTGAATCACCTATTTTGATTGTATATATTATGTTTCATAATGTAATAATACAATCTACTATATTTCCTTTCTTAGAAATGGAGCCTAGTTGAAAGAATTGAAATTGTATCAACACAAGTAATCCATATAGGGAATTCCCCCTATGTAGATAATGATTTTGGAGATAGAGATGAAATGTGTGCTGAACAAATTATATTTATCTTGGGAAAACTAAATCACTTTATAAATAATAAAATTAACCATATAGACCATCATGATCCACAACGCAAGGAAACAATGTTAGACCTCTTCATGAGACGACAACCTCTATCATTATATGAGACTATTAATCCATTCTTGCTGAGAAATATATAACATCTTTATAAAATATATATCTCGATTTGGGATGTAATAAAAGGGAGAATGTTTTCATAGAGGTTTATTTTCTCTCAATAGGTAGATATCAATGGAGGTAATTAATTCAAAACATGAAGTATGAGGAAGAAATAAAAATCATAGAATGTAATGATTTAATGTAACATTTATTAAAAACAAATTTCCCATTGAACTGCCATTGGATATGGAGAGGAAATTTTGGATTCTGAGGGAAAATGAGGACAATAATGTTCCTATGTTTCAAAAAACAATACAATATTTTTAATTCAAGCTACGGACTACAAACGTAATCCAAGGAGTAGTATTTATTGTTTATTTAATGGGTTAAATCCATTAATCTAAAGAGAATTAATCTCCCAAACATTCTCTTCATTTGAATATATCATCATATGTACTATCAAGACATAAAAAGAATTATCAAATATTAATTACTTCAATGAGATGAAAGAGAATAAGATTGAAGTATAAGAAAGATATTGGTAATGGGAATAAGGAAAGATGGATATTTCCACCAAGGATAATTTAGAAATAATCACCCTAGGATGTTCTAAAAAGGATTGGGTGTTTATCATAAGTGTAAGTAAAATGGACACCATGAAAATAATGAAAAGGGAATAAAAAAATATTCATATTTAGGGTTTCAACTCTAATAAAATAGGGCATTATGAATATAAATTTCCCAAGAGTCAACAAAATTTAGTGATATTTTTACAAAAAAGTTTGGACATTGAATTTGGATAGAATTATTTTGAATGATTCTTTAGGTAACTTGTTATGGAATGGATTAAATTGAACTTTGAATTTTATTTTATGTGGTTAAAGTTGGATTAATTGGATACATAATTCAATTATTTTTTTAGTTATCATTTAGAGGATGATGTTAATACTTGAGAACCTTATAATTTTTTAAAATTGATTTAGGTATAAAAATTAATTTTTAATATCCATCTATGGGTGTAAGAAATGAATTGAAAAATAGATCAAATGACAACAAAATGATGAAATAATGATATGGAATGAAATCAAGAGGATGTTTTATTAATAGTTTTTTTAAATGTTTGGGGCTGAAGCCTCAATTTATTATTTAAAGAAAAGGCATATTTAGACTAGGTAGAGGGAGACCCATTACATAGTCCGAAGGCCCAAGGCCATGGGGTTTGAATACAAGGCTTGATAGCCTTTTTTTGCCCAAAGGACCCCACGGTGAATAGTACTTTTATAGTACCCACGCTGCTACAGTACCTGCTATAGTCTTCTACAGCTATAGTATCTACTATAGTCCCTCCGCCGCTACAGTGCTGCAGCTGCTACAGTGCCACCGCTGCTACAGTACTGCTACAGTACTAGGAAATTTGTCCCTACCTGGATTTGATCTTGGGTCATTTGGATACCACGCAGGAGCCTGTACCACTAGGGTACAGGCTCGTTGGTGGTTAATACTATTTATCTAGTTAGTAAAACAATCCATCAACTATAGGGAGTAAAATAATCCATCAACTATAGGAAATGTTTTTTATCAAAAACACTATCTTTTTTACTTTTCATACTACGAAGTCAAAGGTCTTTTAAACAATCATAATATTTTTGGTTTTGTGATGATTAACATTCTAATGACCATGTTCTATATCACTCTCTCTCAGAACATCATAGTTATATTTTTCTTCTATGTAGATATTTTCACTTTCTAATAATAATTTCATATTCTAAAGTCTAATTTTTTAGTGACTTTTGTATTTCTCTTTCCATCTTATTAAGAAGATGTTTTATTAACCCTATTTACGATGTCAGTTATATAAAAAGGAATATTGAAGTATAATTTTATTATTTTTTGATGTGAAATACAAATTTAGAGGAAATAATTTATTAAATATGGGGATAATTTTACACCACAAGATATTAATTTATGTATATTTTTAAATTTAATCTCCTCGATAGCTTTAGTTGCACGAAACAAAAAACTTAAACGAACCAGGATATTCAATTAAAATTACTATTTAAAACGAAATTACCTCCTAGACATTAAATTTTTGGTTATGAATATTATTAAATAACTTACTAAAATATATTATTTAATTCATATGTTACCAAATAATTTTAAACAAATTGAATGAAAATTAATACAATGAAAATGTTTTTATAAAAACTATTTAAATGCGCACAAGTGTGTTTTATACCCATAAAATAGAAAAATCACAATTTTTATATTATATTATATATATTTATAATATTAAATCTAATATTTAATAATATTCATATGTGTTTTCAAGATATGATATAAAAATAAATCCAATTTTATGTATAAAAGATGTATTTTTATAAAAAGTTATTTTCACCGCCTTTGGACGACACATTTGTTTTATATATAGTTTTTCATTATTTTATAAATTCTATTAGAAAAAATATAATTATTAGTTTAAATATTTATATAAAAAAAATTATGTTGATTTTTTGGTATTTTTCTAATAAGCTTCATGTTTTGAAGAATATTGATAAAATATTGGATTTTAATTAAAAACTGTTTTTTGTTTAAATAATATATAGTGTAAATTACTATTTTTAATTAGGTTTAAAGTATAATTAGATCAATTACATAACATTTAATATAATTTAAGTCATTGGAATCAATTTCACATTGAATTTATATATAAAAACATTTCAACATTTTGATGGTTTTCACTTTTAAAACTCATTTTTCTCATTCCATCACGAAGATTAATTTAAAATAAATTTAATCTAATTATTTGTTTTGAATTTTGAAAAAATGATTCGTTATTTGGAACGAAAATGTACAAATTTATTAAAATTTTCTCTTTTATTTTTGGACAATACAAATAGTATCTTTATTATTATTTTAAATTACCATGGTTAAGGGTAAATCAGGTAATTAAGGATAAAAATAATATTTTTCAAATATAAAACTCCCAAAAATATAACTTAATTTTAATGGATAAGATATAATTGACATAAATTTTTCTTGGGTTTATTTTATGTCCCCTTGGTTACACTTTCATGAATTTAATCCTTTTTAATATTTTATTCCATGGAAAGTCCAATATATCATACTCATGTTTTTAATAAGTATTAAATTTTTTATATATGGTTAATTAGAATTTATCTTCAACTATAAATATTAATTTTAATGAAAAAATATTTATATTCATCATGATAAATTTTTTTTAATTTATAGGGATTAAATTATTAAATTAAAGGAACACAAAATGATAGTGCATTAATTGTTTAATTAATGGACATATAAAATAAATGGTATTAAAAATATTAAAATAAATTATGTTTTATTTAATTAATGTCAGTCAGGAATTGTATTGATTTACTAGACATATTTGGATATATTAAAGGTATATTTAGTTGTTATCTTGTGTATTTATATTTTTTAAAATGTTAAGAAATGAATAGTTTCAAAATTGACAGTAATGATAATTAAAAATAAATAATAATTTATTAAATGATATAAAATATATAAAAATATAAACATCATATAATATATTTTTATAATGTTTAATATGTCATAAATGATCAATTTATTTTTCTTTTGTCATTCTATAATTACTATATTAGCCCTTAAGAAGTAGAAATTCATATTGTTGTGGGAGTTAAAGGGTTTAACTAAGTGTTAAAGACAAAAGATAAGGGTAATAATGTAACATATACTTTGATAAAGAATATACATTATGATTATTTAGACACATAATCATATTTTATCTATAATAAGTCACTTTAGATCCTTTTTTAATGAAAATTAATTCAAATTAATTTTATATTTTTGGAGTTTCCAAATGTTCCCCTCACCTCAATTATAACTGGGAACCTCCTATACCACTTCCTCACTCCACATTGAACCTTCTATCTCAACCAAAACCTACCCATTTATCCTAAAAACATTCCTCCCTTCATTATAGAAGCCTTAATTTTGGTATAAAAATTACCAAATAATTATTATTTTTCAAATAAAAAGATTGTATCCAAAGAAGATGTAAGATTCATCAACGAATTTTTTTATTTATTTTTTCCTTAAACACATTAAATTATTTTTATTTCATTTATATATAATCACCAAAGTATCCTAAATAAACTAATATGCTTTTATATTAGGTGTTAAACCTACACTCACAAACATTTCCATCAAATGGGGTATGCAATCATCTTTCGTGTCTATGGAGGGAAACCATCTCACAAACCGATGACATTCATTCCTCCATTCCCACCTTTCATGGTTGGGAATACTAATTTAATTTCTATTTTAAAATTATATATATGATATTAACAATTTATTTATGATTCTGAAATTATTCTATAACACATACCTATATGGTTTACATTTTTTTAAAATATGATAACTTTTTGTGTGGACGTTTGGACTACCGTCTCCCTAAAACAATGTGATTTATTCACACATTACATTGAAAATATTAATGATGGGTTTAGTGAACTTATATTATATATATAAAATAATAATTCTACCAGAATTATATTAATTACTTTCTTTCTTTCAACATGAAAAAAATGGAAACAACATTCATGCATACGTACGACCTACCATCACCAAGAACGATGTATTTGATTTTTTATTTATATAATTTTTATATTGTTATATCTAAATATAAAGTGAATATTTAAGATGTTTATTTCATGGTTTAAATTTTTTATATGATGAAATAATTATATAAGTACTCTGATAAAAATATAACAAATCAAAAAACAAAGCGGTTACTAGCTGAAACGTAAAATTAACCTATAATTGTTAATAAATAGGTAATATAAAGTCATAAGTAAATCATATATGATATAATAGTGATTAATATGGTTCTGTGATATATTTATAATAATCGTATATTTATTATACAATAGTATAAATCACTTTCGACCAAAGAAAGTGTAAGGTAAGGAACTTTGTCTCAATCTCCTTTCATTAAGGCATAGTTTGATTTATACACGCACCTTATTTTATGAAGTGTATATACATCCAATTTGACATATCATATAATTAATTAATTTATTATAAGTTTATTTAATTATTTGTTAATTTTTATTCCTTCATGGGGAATATGACTTAAATGTTTAATGTTTTATTGGACACCTTTAATGTTTAAATATTTAATTATCAAATATTTTCCTATATGTCAATATTCCAGATATTATATTATATAATAGTATTATAATATAAATTTTATGTATATTTTTTAATTTCATTAAATTATTTTCAAAAAGGAATCTTTTTATGTGAATTATATTTATTTTTTGAAAATTGAAAAATATATTGTTCTATCCGTAATGCATACATCGCCAATAAATTTTCCACCACAGTGGCTATTAATTTATTTTTGTCTTACATTTCATGATTTTTGGTTTCCTTAAATTAAAAACCATATTTATTTTATTGGGTATTTTGGTATTGAAAATAATTTTTCAATTAAAATTTCATTTTTGAATTGAAGACGATTCTTAAAAGGAAATGGTATTTTTATATGAAAGGTTTTTTCATGTGGGTTATTTAGAGTTTCTTTTTTCTCAACACTTTTTCAGTAATATCATTTGAAGTATTTTGATCTATATCGATATCTTTTATTGAACAAAGTACTTACATTAGATTTATATCTTATGATACCAACTTCCATACATTATTAAATGGTTTATGGTCAATTTTACTAGGGATGTATTGAAATACCATATAACTAGTTGATGATTTTTTAAGACATATTTATTCATTTTTATTATTTATTCATATAAGGAATGAATTGGACAAGAAAGAATAAGTGGGGGATTAATATAAAAAATCCCCTCAATGGATCAGTATTCTCTCTTGAGATGAAATCAATTGGTAAGAAACCCTTCAAATTTGTTTGCAAATAATTTTCAAATATTAGGAGGATAGATATTGACACAAATCAGAGGGGTTTTACTGACATATATAAATTATCCTGAGGATAAATACAGATTGTAAATATCTTGAGGATATATCTTGATAGTGAATTCTCCCAATATTATGTGTTTTGTCATTATTATTATTATCATGTGTGGTTATTTTATTAGATAAATATTGATGGTCATGTTTTATGCTCATGTGATTATTTATATAGAATTATTCAACCATATTTTATTTTGTGAATATTTGTTATTCATTATTAATTCAAGTTATCTTCCTCTATGCTTTACCTATACTATACATTAGAGTTTACCCATATCCTATGTTTTACTTTTCCCTAAGATTTAAAAAAGTTTATTATGACTCATATTCAGGGTCAATCAAAGAGAACAATGGTGTTCCTAAGGAAAATATTTTTTTTTTAATTTTAATTTTTAATATAATTATAATTTCAAATATATATATTTTTTATTAATACTATTAAACTCTTCAATATTTTTGGATGTGATCTCTTGTATATGATGATAATGTAATAAATTAAGGAACCGAGTCTGGGAAACTTGGGTGGGGGTCTTTACACTTTGTGCACTCAAAAGGGTAAATAGGAACTATACATCCTTCTAGTTCATGAGATAATAAAAGGAATATAGAGTTTCCAGGAAGCACCAATGATATTTCACATTGAGGGAAAAAAAATTTAACCTCTAACCTTCTAGAAATAAATAAATCACACTCAGGTGAATAAAAAAATCAACAACAATGAATTTGAAGTGTGAGAGAACTATCCATAAAAAACTATAGAAGTTAAATGAAGATTACAGTTAATAAAATGAATGTTGAGAATGATCAACATAATTTACCACCCACACACCAATTTTTCAAATGTAAGGATTTTAGGAATTTTTCTAACCAATTCCAAAATTAAAAGTTTGATGATGATGATGATGATCGATGTTAGAAATATTTTTATAGAAGACAAAAAGGGAAATCTCATGTGTTCACTATTTCATATTAGGGGTACCATAACTCCATGGTGAATGGTTCACATAATATATGTTGGTCGGAGTGGACACTCAAGAGGGGGGTGAATTAAGTTCCAATTAAAATTTCTGTTCAAACATTGTCTAGTTAAAATCCCCTGATTTATAAAATAAGTTAAACTGTAGTGAATTTATACAGATTGTAAATGTTCACTTAGCTTCTCAAAGATTGATTAGGTCTTAGTTAGTTTATCCACAAGATCAAACTAACCTTGGAAACTAATATACTGATTTACAATATCTGTAAACACTTGCTAATCTAACTATCAAAGTAGCTTCAAAATAATTTTGTATTTTAAAGTAATAGCAGCAGAATACATATAATACATGTCGTATACATTAAACATAAATAAAAGATGCACAAAAGATATAACAAGAGGTTCAGTCTCAAGCCGAGACTTAGTCCTCTCAAATATATATTTGAGATTGATCCACACCCTAGATCGGGGTTACCAACAGTTTTACAAAAACAGTCCAGGCCACACCGGGACCTCTACCACTGTTCTTCGTGGTAAACAAAACAACAGCAAACCAGCTGTTCAGGTCACACGTGACCTCTACCACTATCCCAGTGGGAAATAAAAGTTGTAAGAGTTTGAGTGAGGATTTACAGATCCTCCAGTTAATGTTCAGGAGACAGTGTGTGTGTAAAAATACAGAAGATGACAAACAATGCTTGAAAGTTAATACATAAATCACGTAGAGAATATAGATAAGAGTTTAGAAAGGTCTAGTGATTATCAATGCAGCTTGGGACTCATTGGATTGAGCAGAAATGCTTCTGAGTCCTTCTCTGGTTCTTCTGTTGAAAAACAGAGTGTCGTAGTTTAGCTTGTATTCCACAGTCTCCTGATTCGTCATCTGTTCTTCAGAAATTTAGGATTACATGTATGGAGCTTATTTGAGGATCGTGAAATGTGTTCTTCACGGTTGTGCTATGGATTGTTCTTCGGTTCAGTAAAGAGCTCGCATGTATGTAGTATATGTGTCGAGACGTGTCAAGTGCATGTATGTGTATATATATATCCTCTAATGGAGCTCAATCTTCTTTATATTCCACGAGTACTGGCAGTAGGAATTATTCCCTTCTCATAGGTACGAGATACGGTTTCCTGTCAGGCCAACAACTAACATTAAATAACATTAATTGCATTAAAAACAAAAAATGTGACCGTTAGAATTATTTAAAATAATATTGAAAAAATCTTGAGAAATTGTGTCATGGTGATCATGGAAACTGTGTCTTCTTCATGGTGTCTGATCACGGTGTCTGGTCACAGTGAGTGGTCACGGTGTCTGGTCACGGCGAGTCCTTCACGGTGTCTGGGTTATGGTGAGTGGTCGCGGTGTCTGGTCATGGTGTCTGGTCATAGTGAGTGGTCACGGTGAGTCCTTCACGGTGTTTGGGTTACGGTGAGTGGTCACGGTGTCTGGTCACGGTGAGTGGTCACGGTGTCTGCATACTTAGACAAAAAAACCGTACTTGGACTAAAACAGTTATATGCAGAATATGAGTTAAGGTTACTCATTAGAGATAATATATGAGAGAATTGTAATTAGGCATAAAACATGTAAAGAGTAATTAACATCCATAAGATTATAAAAAACATGATATGCACCAATTGTTGAGTTTGAAGAGCATTAGAAAGATGTGCACTGAAGATCAAGATTAATTAACAGTAATGAGATTTGTGATCATTAAAACATGATTAACACATGAGTAATCCAACAATCTCCCCCGTTTTGATGATCACAAATCATATATGGGCAGAATATAAAAGACATATAATATTAAAGATACTAGAATATCAAAAACAGATACTTGCAGTTTTTCTCCCCCATTTGTACTATTGCAGGTATTGCAGGTTGTTCTACCCCTTTTGGGATTATCAAAAAGTAGTGAAATGGAAATGAGACTCGGCAATTGTCATTAAACAAAGCATTCATAATACAAATTATAGGATAAATACAAACTGTAAACAAGAAATGACATCCCATCAAAAAGAAAAACAGTCGCTAAACTCTCTAGGGATCCATTTCTGTCTTCCCTTTATCAGCAGCAGGAGGTGGTGCTGAAGTAGAAGAAGGCACAGAAGAGGTATACAACGAGGGTAAGGGTAGACCTTAAAAAGCAGAGGGAGCCAAAGTAGGAGAAGTAGAAGATCTAGGCTTAGGTTGGTCAAGAATGACTGGCCAGATCTGAGAAAGGGCTTGACTAACTGTCATGGTAGTTGATGGTAAGGCAGGAAGTCCAGGTCTAAGGGTTACAGCAGCTGGAGAAACTATAGCAGTACTCTGCACATGAAGATACAACTTTAAAAGATTGATGAAATCAGTAATGATTTCACCACCATACTGCATATCCTTTTCAAAATTGTCCTTATTCTCCAAAAATCTGTCCAACAATCTGGTGAACTCTGAAAGTTTCTGAACTTGAGCTTTAAAAGCATGAGTCACCGGAGGGATTCTCAGATTTTCCGCAAGATATCTGAAGTGATCTGTCATGTAACTTTTATAGAAAATCCGGGAAAGATACAAATCTATTTTCTTGTAGATCTCTTGTTGAGCATCATTGGCTATCTTTGAATGGATCCTAACCAAGTCAAATGCTCTATCACTATTCTTAATTACTTCTTACATGGAGGATAGATCCAAGCCACTGAAGGCATTCTGTAATTCTTCCTTAATTAAGGATCTCAGTAGAGAATCATCCAAAGCAGGTGTGGAGGTCTGACCAGAAGTAGGTGAAGCCTTGAGAGCTTCAGTTAGAACTTTGAGCTGTCTCAGAACTTTTTGCAGACATCCAGTGTATTCATCTGTAAGCTTATTTAGATTTTCCACAAGCTCTCTCATGCGTTCTAGCATTTTCGTGTGCCTTTTTCCAATATTTTCATCAAAAGATAGTAGGTAAGGATGAACTTGAGACACAATATCCCTAGCAAGGAGGGAATCAGAAGACTCAGGTGAAACAACAGCAGGTGCAGGGGTAGAAACAGGAGCAGGCTCTGATCTCACAGATAGCTCATTCTGCAGACTTGCTACTATACTCTTCAGATTTGAAACATCAGCACTCAGCAGCTTATTCTCTATTCAGACTTCTTGAATTTCTCGGATCATCCTTGGTTGAATATGCAGGATAATATTTTCTAAGATAATTGATGCATCTTCTTGACTTAATTGAGTCACTGGGCGAGGATGAGTGGAGACAATTTTCTAAAAACCAGCTAACAAAGTCTCACCAAAAGCTTTCAGATCATATTTGGTTACAATGGAATGAAGCTCAGGTAAGGATGCAGGTAAAGGTAGAGGCTCAGATTCTGGTTGAGGGTCAGAGGCATCTTCAGATTTAGATTCTGATCCAGATTTAGGTTGGGGCTCTGATTCTGGTTCTGAATGAGCAAAGGACTTCAGTTGAAATAGAGAAGAAAGATCCATTCCAGTTGCAGTTACTTGTTGTGACTCATTCACAACATAAAATCTTGGGAACTCATATCGAGAGTATACAGAGAAAGTGACAGAAGGTTGAGAAGCTTCACCAGATCCAGCTTCCACAACATCAAGATTTCTAGTTTCCTCCCCCTCAACTTGTGCTTCCCTTTCAGATTCTTGAGGTTTAGGAACATGAACAAGATCCACAGGATCATCCCTAATATCTTTATCAAATTTTTGCCTTGCCAGCTGAAAGGAAATTTCCATTCTTTCTTCAGTAGATGGAATAATCTAAGGAACCGATTATTCCACTGGATAAGCTTCCAAACTTGCTTCTTTCTCAACAGAAAGAGTCTCTTCAACAAAAAGTTCCTCAAAGGTTTCTTGTTGTTCTGAACCAGGAAAATCTAATTTCCTTGCAGCATTGGGATGAGAATCTTTCTCATGAAGAACAGCTGAAGGATCCTCAGTCCTTTCTTTTTCAGCAACAACTTCCTCTCCTTGAGGTATTTCAGCAGGGATAATAGTAGGGATAACACCCCTTTCCTCTTCTATAGGATGTATTTCCATTGGAGATATTACACATTCTTCTCTAGGTGGGACTTCAGCTATTACTTAGTCTTTTTCTTCTTCTTCCGAGTACTCAGCCACTTCATCTGGTTCCAAACCAGGATCAGCTAGGTTCTTAGGCCTTCTTGGATAGTCAATAGGATTAAACTTTTTATACAGTTGATCACTATCCTCAACCCATTTCTTTTTCCATGGATTCCAGCTAATCTTCATCCTTCTGATGATAGGAATGGATAGGCAGAAATCAAATTCCTCTAATTTTTCTTCATTCGGTCCAACCATTACTTTTGATATTAACATGGCTGAAATTATCCTTGAATAAAACAGGGAGGTGGATTTGGAAGTTACTTTGATCAGCTCACAGATATTATTGATAACATACTTATACAGATTGATCTTTTGGCCATTCTTCAACAGGTTAATCAGGAACACATCCTGATACTTCATCACAACAAAATCTCCTTTTCTTGGACTAACCAGATTCTGAACAAACTTGAACAAAAGTCTTGTCTCCCCATCCAGTTCAGCATTTATGGCCCTTTGCTTGGTTCCATTTCCCGTTAGATTTTCCAAAGCGGTTTCTAGGTCAAAGATGTCAGTTTTTGGAGGAGGGTCTCTTTGGCAATCTTCACACACTCCTTCATGTGGAATTCTTAGGCATGCAGCCCACAACATTGAAGAGAAAGAGCACTTCTGAACATCGATCCATCTGGTCACCAAAAATCTTTCTCCAAACTCAAAAGAGAACTTCACATACTGATAGAATTGAGATACAAGCCTCGGGTAAATCGGTCTATTCTATCCAATGAACCATTCAAGCCATCCTTGTTCTTTTAACACTTTCAAAACTAACGATCTGCTTGATAGCAACAATTCAGGGCAGACCTCGTTTTCAGGTACAATGGTACGGCTTACCAGGTTTGGGTTTAGAGGTCCTTCAGGTTCTATCCTCGGTATCCTCCTTTGTTTCTTAGAGCGGCGCTTCTCAGACGAGGGTGAAGATGGATGATTCATCCCTGGCATTCACTAAAGGTTCAGGAGAGAGGGAAAAGAAAGTTTAGGAGAGAATTCGGGTAAGGAGTCGAATGAAACCCCTATGTTTTATCATTTGGGAATGTCAAACGTCATAAAACACAAGCGCGGGAAATCAAATAGCGGTGAAATAAAAATTACCGTGATACGGGTAAAAATAAAATAAAATAAAATAAAATAAAAATAAAAATATCATACTTCTCACGGTGAGACAGAAAACTAGCCATCACGGTGAGACAGTGAGCAGCTTATATAGTCACGGTGAGACAGTGAGTTGTCAGACCGTGAGCATAAAAACAGTAACTTAGAAATAGTAAGTATAAAGGCGTAAAGTATAGTACAGTAAAGTATTAAACATTAAGATCATTAAGATATTCATTTATGATTAATCATACCAAGATAATGTATGATGTAGTCTAATCTTTCAGAATTTAATGGTTTAGTGAATATATCAGCAATTTTATATTCAGTACCAATGAATTCCAGAGTGATATCACCTTTTTGATAATGATCCCTCAAAAAGTGATGTCTTACATCAATATGTTTTGTCCTAGAATGAGAAACAGGATTCTTAGAAATATTAATAGCACTTGTGTTGTCACAATTTATTGAGACATGTCTGAATTGATATCCATAGTCTAGAAATGTGTGTTTCATCCACAAAATTTGTGCACAACAACTTCTAGCAGCTATGTATTCAGCTTCTGCAGTTGACAATGCAACAAAATTTTGTTTCTTACTACACCATGATACTAGTGACTTGCCTAAAAGATGACATGTTCCAGAGGTGCTTTTTTTATCTAGCTTACATCCAGCAAAGTCTGCATCCGAATAACTAACTAGTTAAAATGATTGTCCTTTGGGATAGAACAGTCCTAAATTGGGAGTATGCTTGAGGTATTTAAAAATTATCTTTACAGTATTTAAATGTGACTC
This sequence comes from Viscum album, assembly GCA_963277665.1. NCBI lineage: Eukaryota > Viridiplantae > Streptophyta > Magnoliopsida > Santalales > Viscaceae > Viscum > Viscum album. Next base: position 387,851,878 of record OY728153.1, on the reverse strand, counting down.
TTTAGGGTTTTCTTGAAAACAAGCACACATACACACACTAAACATAATATCAGGATGACTATAATTCAGGTAGAGTAGACTTCCAATCATTCCTCTATAAGTGGTTTGATCAACAGATTTACCATTTTCATCACGATCCATCTTACAGGTGGTACTCATGGGAGTGTCACTACTTTTTGTGCTATCCAATCCAAAACGTTTTAAAAGATCTCTAGTATATTTACTTTGAGTTAAAATAATTCCATCATCATTTTGAAAATTTTGAAAACCAAGAAATAATTTAAGTTCACCCATTAAACTCATTTCAAATTCATTTTTCATCATTTTTGAAAAATCAGTACATAAATAATTTTTAGAAGATCCAAGGATAATATCATCCACATAAATTTGTACTACTAAAACATCTTTAGAAATTCTTTTTATAAAAAGAGTAGGATCAGCTATTCCTTTTGTAAAACCTTTAAAAATTAAAAAAGTACTTAATCTATCATACCAAGCTCTTGGAGCTTGCTTTAAACCATATAAAGCTTTTGATAATTTGAAAATATGATTTGGAAAATGAGGGTTTGAAAAACCAGGTGGTTGTTCAAAAAAAACATCCTCAGCAATACATCCATTTAAGAATGCACTCTTAACATCCATTTGATATAGTTTGAAATTTAGATGTGTAGCATAAGCAAGTAAAATCCTAATAGCTTATAATCTGGGTACTGGAGAAAAGGTCTCCTCATAGTCAATACCTTCTTCCTGACTATATCCTTGTGCAACTAGTCTAGCTTTATTTCTAACTATGTTTCTGGATTCATCTACTTTATTTCTAAATGTCCATTTTGTGCCTATTGTGAAAGTGTACTTAGGTCTTTCAACAAGATTCCAAACTTTATTTATTTCAAACTGATTGAGTTCTTCTTGCATATAAATTACCCAAAATTCATCATTAATAGCATCATCAATGTTTTTAGGTTCAAGCTATAACAAGAAGGCTTGATGTTCAACCTAATTTCTAAGAGAAGCTCTAGTATGTGTCCCTCTATCAAGATTTCCTACAATAGAATCTAAAGGATGATTATTTAGAATTCTATTTGATCTAGTAAAGGTAGGTCTAGAAATTCCAGGTTCATCGACAGGTTGGGAATCAACAGAATCAGGTTCTGGAAAATTTCCAGAACTAGACGTTTTAACTATAGGTCCACTGTCTTTATCATTAAGGTTCAAAACAGAGAGATCATCTTCAAGATTTTCAAGAGAGGTTGTAGGCTCATGTGGATCAGTTTCATCAAACTTGATGTGAACAAATTATTCAACACACTTGGTTCTCTTATTGAAAACTCTATAGGCTTTACTGGAGATAGAATAACCTAGGAAAATTCCTTCATCACTCTTGGATGCAAACTTGTCAAGAGTATCTTTGGTTTCAATAATAAAGACTTTGCAGCCAAAGGCTTTGAAGTAGTTAACCTTAGGTTTCCTATGGTTCCACAACTCATAAGGGGTCCTCTTAAGAACATGTCTGATTAAGACTCTATTGAAAATATAACAAGGTGTATTTATAGCTTTAGCCCAAAAATAAACAGGTAGGTCATACTCATTATGCATAGTTCTAGCAATTTCATGCAGGGATCTATTCCTTCATTCTACAACACCATTTTTCTGGGGTGTCCTAGGGGTAGATAAATTGTGATTATAGCCATTGTGAGAGTAGTAAGATTCAAATTCATGATTCTAAAATTCACAGCCATGATCACTTCTCATAGTTTTAATTCTAAGTCCACTAAGGTTTTCTACACATTTGGATTATTTAACAAAGAAAGAACAAGATTCACTTTTGTGAGCTAGAAAATATATCCAAGTATATCTAGAAAAGTCATCTACTAAGACATAGACATAGTGCTTCCTATTTAAACTATAAACTCTAGAAGGTACAAATAAATCCATGTGAACCAACTCGAGAGGTTGAGAAGCTAACACTTCTTTCTTTGATTTGAAAGTAACTTTATGTTGCTTCCCCTTTTGACAGGGATTACAAACATTGTCATTTGGAAACTCAAGTTTGGGTAGGTCTCTAACTAAGTTCTTCCTAGTAAGTTTTCTATGTGAATTCACATTGTAATGTCCTAAACTTCTGTGAAAAATACAAGACTCTTTATGAAAAGAATTTAAACAAGTAATATTCTTCTTATCTAAAGAATTTAAATCAAAAGCATAAACATTTTCATTTCGCAGGGCAAAAAATACTAAAGCATTTTTAGAATTAAAAATATTGCAAGAATCATTTTCAAATTTAACTTTAAAACCATCATCACATAACTGAGAAATACTTAACAGATTATATTTAAGTCCATTAACAAATAAAACTTTAGAAATTAATACAGAGTCAGTGTTACCAATCTGGCCTAAGCCGATGATTTTTCCTTTAGAATTATCACCAAAGGTGGCAAAACCTCCATCAATCCTGACTAAGATTTTAAAGCATGAGAAGTCTCCACACATTTGTCTTGAACATCCACTATCCAAGTACCAGGTCTTCCTACAGGAGCTCTTTAAGAAGGTTTCCTACAAAACAGATTTAGATAGGAAATGATTTTGGTAACCAGATCTTCTTGGGTCCAGACAGGTTAGCAATCAAAGTTTTTGGTACCCAAATTTGTCTTATGGGTCTCATGAAAGTTGTAGAATCAATAGACTTTGAAAGGTAAACCTTATTAGATCCATAACTATGAATATAACTAGTTGAAGCATAGAAATGTCCTGAACTAGAATTAGCGGCATTCTATACAGATTTAGGAATAAATCTATTGTTAGTAAACTGTCTCTGTCAAGGTTTTTAGCCTATTCCAGTAGTGTATTTTGGTGTAACTTGCTTTCCTAGAATTTGAGTTAGTGTATCCTTTCCATTTGTGAATTTCTCTAAATCCTTTCTGAGTTTCTCGTTAGATAATTTCAGTTTAGTGTTTTCTTTAAGAAACTGAGCACTATTTTCTATTTCAATATCAAGATCAGATTTATGTTTAACAGTTAAAGCATATTGTTTCTTTAAACCTTTGTATTTGTCTTTCAGCTCATTACAGTTTTCTTCTAACATATCACAATATTCAAACAGTTCATATTTTGACATGTTATCAGAGTCAGTATCATCTCCAGAATAATATGAATTAGAAGCAGGAGTTTCTGAAGTTACCTCAGAAGTGTTTGTCATAAAACACATGTTTTCCTGATTTTTGTGTTCAGTTTCAGAAACTTCAGATTCAGTGGAGCTATCCTCAGAAGCACTCCAAGTAGCCTTCATAGCCTTTTTGTACTTACTATCCTTGTAATAATATTTCTTCTTGAATTTGAGCTTTGGTTAGTCTGCTTTAATATGTCCTTTCCTTTTGCACACATAACAGACAACTTCATTACTTTTATCTGACTTTTTCCAATACTTCTTCCAATGTTCCTTATTGTCATACTTTCCTTTGTAATTTGATTTTTTGAAAAACCTCTTCTTCCTATATAACTTGTCAAAGCTTCTAGAAATGTGAGCCATCTCAGCATCAATATCAGAAGAACTTTCACTGTCTTCACAGCTTGAACTTTCATTTATAGATTGGAGTTTCTTCTTATCCTTGTCCTTTGTATTCGAAGATTTGAAAGCAACAGACTTTCTTCTAGGTTCATCTTCTTCTTCTTTGTTTACCTTGTATTTTTATTCATACATCATAAGCTTACCAATGAGTTCTTTAATATGTAGAGCAGAAATGTCACATGACTCTCTGATTGAAATAGATGTGCCTCTCCATCGGTCTGGTAAACATCTCAAGATTCTCATAATTTGTTCCTTTGCAGGAACAACTTTTCCAAGTGAATTCATTGTGTTGACTATCTCATTAAACCTGAGATACATGTCAGAAATAGGTTCATAAGTTTTCATTTTAAAATTATCATATTTAATAGTATAATTATTTAATCTCATTTCCTTAACATTGGTTGTTCTTTCATGAGAAACAGCTAAGGTATCCCAAATTTCAAAAGCAGTTTTACAAGCAGAAATTCTGTTAAACTCTTCATCTCCTAAAGCACAGTACATGGCATTCATGTCTTTACAATTATTATTGTAGGCAGTCTTTGTAGGTTCATCCCAAGTTGATCTAGCAGTAGTGGGAAGTTTATATTCTGATTCTATGGCAGTCCATATATCAAAACCTATGCTTTCTAAATGAATTTTCATTTTAAGCTTCCATTGGGCATAGTTGGTACCATTGAAGAAAGGTGTCATGTTAGTAGCAGCACGCTCTAGTCTATTATCCATAACCAGATTTTAGAAAGACAATTTAAAGAGAAAAAATTTCGAACTAACAGAAATTTAAGATCTTTAGAGATGCAACTAAAATCACAGTTGAAAAACATAGTACTTTAGAAAATATTTAAACAATCCTTTGATACCAAATGTTGGTCGGAGTGGACACTCAAGAGGGGGGGTGAATTGAGTTCCAATTAAAATTTCTGTTAAAACATGTCTAGTTAAAATCCCCTGATTTATAAAATAAGTTAAACTGTAGTGAATTTATACAGATTGTAAATGTTCACTTAGCTTCTCAAAGATTGATTAGGTCTCAGTTAGTTTAACCACAAGATCAAACTAACCTTTGAAACTAATCTACTAATTTACAATAAGTGTAAACACGTGCTAATCTAACTATCAATGTAGCTTCAAAATAATTTTTTATTTTAAAGTAATAGCAGTGGAATACATATAATATATGTCGTATTCATTAAACTTAAATAAAAGATGCACAGCAGATATAACAAGAGGTTCAGTCTCAAGCTGAGACTTAGTCCTCTCAAATATATACATGAGATTGATCCACACCCTGGATCGGGGTTAACAACAGTTTTACAAAAACTGTCCAGGACACACAGGGACCTCTACCACTGTTCTTCGTGGGAAACAAAACAACAGCAAACCAGTATTTCAGGTCACACACGACCTCTACCACTATCCCAGTGGGAAATAAAAGTTGTAAGAGTTTGAGTGAGGATTTACAGATCCTCCAGTTAAAGTTTAGGAGACAGTGTGTGTGTAAAAATACAGAAGATGACACACACTGCTTGAAAGTTAATAAATAAATCACATATAGAATACAGATAAGATTTTAGAAATCTCTAGTGATTATCAATGCAGCTCAGGACTCGTTGGATTGAGCAGGAATGCTTCTGGGTCCTTCTCTGGTTCTTCTGTTGAAAAATAGAGTGTCGTAGTTCAGCTTGTATTCTACAGTCTCTTGATTCATCATGTGTTCTTCAGAAATGTAGGATTTCATGTATGGAGCTTCTTTGAGGATCGTGCAATGTGTTCTTCATGGTTGTGCTCTGGATTGTTCTTTGGTTCAGTACAGAGCTCTCATGTATGTAGTATATGTGTCGAGACGTGTCAATCACAAGTATGTGTATATATATATATCCTCTAATGCACCTTAATCTTCTTTATATTCCATGAGTTCTGGCGGTAGGAATGATTCCCTTCTCATAGGTATGAGATACGGTTTCCTGTCAGGCCAACAACTAACATTAAATAACATTAATTGCATTAAAAACAAAAAATATGACTGTTATCATTATTTAAAATAATATTGACTAAAGCTTGAGAAACGGTGTCACAGTGATCATGGAAACAGTGTCTTCTTCACGGTGTCTGATCACGGTGTCTGGTCATGGTGAGTGGTCACGATGTCTGCTCACAGTGAGTCCTTCACGGTGTCTGGGTTACGGTGAGTGGTCACGGTGTCTGGTCACGGTGAGTGGTCACGGTGTCTGCATACTTAGACAAAAAAAACTGTACTTGGACTAAAACAGTTATATGCAGAATATGAGTTAAGGTTACTCATTAGAGATAATATATGATAGAATTGTAATTATGCATAAAACATATAAAGAGTAATTAACATCCATAAGATTATAAAAAAACATGATATGCACCTATTGTTGTGTTTGAAGAGCATTAGCAAGATGTGCACTGAAGATCAAGATTAATTAACAGTAATGACATTTGTGATCATTAAAACATGATTAACACATGAGGAGTCCAACAAGATCCACTATTGAAATTCTAATGTATTATTTGAATTTAGATCTTCCCACTATTTCATATTTGATTAATTTTATAATGGTATCAGAATTCCAACCCAATGATTAGATATTTAATTAGTAGTGAAAACACCTAATGGTTCAATAATCACATCTCAATTCTATGATTCTTTTCCAGTTAATGTATGTGGGAATGCTCTTATTGAAAATCATTTTATTATCCCTCTAGCATAATTTGATGTTATCTTAGGAATGAAATATATTTCTCTATGTATATATGAAATCAATTTACAAGGACGGTAAGTCATGTTTGATACTCCAAAACAACCTTTGATCAACTATCAATATTATTATATGTACTGACTTCTTATAGAAATAACATCTATTTTATGGATTTTTATTCATATTAAAAAGGGTCTAGTATTTAATATGGATGGAGAGAAACATAAAATTGATGATATTCCTATTATGTGGGAGTTTATTTATGTCTTTATAGAATATTTTCTTAGCCTTCCACTAAATATTAATGTAGAGTTTTCAATAGTACACACACTAGTTTCCACACCTATTTCAAGGAATCCCTATAGAATGACCTCGATTGAGTTTCAATAATTGAATATGTAACTCTAGGATAATATTAACAATTTATTTATAAATCAATGTGTGTTACCTTAAGCTGAACCTGTACTTTTGACTAAGAATATAGATGGATTTATGTGACTCTTTATTTATTATTAGGAGTAGAAAAATAATATAATTAAGAATAAATAACCTCTACCTAATATTTATGAATTATTTGATAAAATTTTCATACCTCAATAATTTTATAATATTGGAATTAATTATATATATATTCTATTAATGTTCAAGGAAGAGAATAAACCTTATAAAACATTTTGTATAAGTTCTATACACTATGAGTATATATTTATTTCATTCATTCTTACCAATACCCTGCTATATTCATTGATTTACTGAATAGAATATTTAGATATTACATTGATTAGTTTGTGGTAGTATTTATAGACTATATTATTATATATTAAAGGAGTAAGGAATATAATTAAAATCAAATTTTAATTATAATGAAGACCATAAGGAATAATAAATTGTATGAAAAAATTAAAAAAATTAATTTTGGCTATAGAAGGATTTATTTTAGGGTCATATAATCTCAAAAGACGGTATATCGGTAGATCCATCAATGAATGATGTCATTGAACATTGGTCCATACCATCCATAATTATTAAGATCCATATTTTTCTTGGATTATATGGTAATTAACGATGGGTTGTGTAGAAATTATCATAATTATCTAATACACTCACCAAATAACTTGGAATGAATCCAAGTTACTCTGGATAAATGAATGTGATTGAAATTTTAAGGAACTGAAAATAATATTAGTTAGTTGACTTATTATTACTATATCCTGTAGTAGGTAAGGGTTTGAAATCTATAGTGATACATCAAAGAATGTATTGGGATTTTTCATGTCAAAAATGACATGGTTTTAGCTTATACAATCTGAAAATCGAATGTTCATGAGAAAAATTACAAAAACATGTTTTGGATTTAGCTATGGTATTTTTTGCATTAATAATAGAGGGATTATCTGTATAGAGAAAATTGTGCTATATATAATGATAAAAAAATTAAAAGTGTATATTCATACCAAAGGAGTTGAATATGCACTACAAAATTTGGTTAGAAATGATTAAAGATTATGACTTCTCAATTAATTACAACCTCAAAGAAGTAAAAAAGGTGGTTTATGGTTTTATTTGAATGGATTGTGTAAGATTATCTATGTGTAGGATGATAAAATATCCAATATATATTGATTTACAATGGATGGATCTTTAAATATTCATGGAAGGGGGACAAAATATCTATCAAAAATAAGTGTTTAACTATCAATACATGTGATGATAAAAGTGACACAGAAGGATGATATAGAGCTAAAAAATATTGTAATATATTTTTCTAAGTTAAAATTGATAATTATGGATTGATAAGGTTTAATAAATATGTATGTGTTTTGTACAAACCAAATTTGAAGAAATATTTTTTAGAGTATGTTCAATGTCATTAATTCTCTATCAATCCTTAAAGGTAAATGGTTTATAAATATGGGTAATGGATATAGAGTACTGTCAGTCAATTCTCTTTTAAAATCCATTAATTCTCTATTCGTGAAGATATATATTAAACAAATTACCTGGATTCTTAGTATATTATCATGTAAAGGCTGGTAAAATTGTCTAAGGGTATTTTATAACCATTACCCATAATAAAATGGAAATGGGAAAACATATCTATGGATTTTATCATTAGAATACCCAAAACATATAAATGAAATAATGATATATGGGTTATTGTTGATCAACTTACAAATTTTATACACTACATCACAGTCATAAAATATTTATCTCTTGATTAACTAACCATAATATACATTACGTAAGTGGTATGGTTTCATGGAGCACTAAATTCAATTGTATCTGATCAGATCTAAGGTTTACCTTAAAGATCTAGAAAAGACTTCAGTAACGTGTTGATATGGTTTTTTGTTTTAGTGTTGCGTGTCATCCTCAAATAGATGGACTATCTGGGAGAACCATTAACTCCCTATAGGATATGTTGAGATCTTATTATATGAATTGAAAATATGTTTGGGATCAACACCTTCCAGTAGTTGAGTATTCTTACAACAATATCATTCACTCATTCTTCTATAGGGGTCCTTATGAATCCCTATCTGAAAAAAGTGTACAAATCCAATTTAATATGATTAAGATAGATAAATAAAGATACTAGGACCTCATATAGATAAATAAATGGAAAATAAGGTTAGATCTATTTTGAAACACATAAGGGAAACACAAATTTTGTAGAATAATTATACTGACAATCACCGACCTGACCTAGACATTGAAGTTGGTGTGAAAGTGTTTCTAGGAATTTATCAGTGGAAGAAGGTAATGTTTTTTGGAAATAAGGGAAATATAATACCTATGTATATTGTTCCCTTTTTAAATTCTTGATCGAATCATTATAGTAGATTATCAATTTTCCCTTAAATCGAACCTCTCTTAAGTACACAATGTATTCCATCTATCTCACCTAAGAAATTACATACCTGCTCCTTTACATGAAATAAACTAACAAGTCACAATATAAGAGAACGATATTTATTGGGATGAATAACAATTAGGGATTATATATCAGAGAGAGAATTTTCTATGAAAATATACCACACTAACTTTTAAAATTTTGTGGTGATACCACCAGCTTGAGGAAGCTACACGAGATCTTGAATATGTAATGAGGCAGAAGTATCATTATTTGTTTTGTAAAATAGAGAAGTAATTTTGATGGAGAAATTCATTTTAATGGAAATATAGTGTAACACCTTAATTTTTTTGAAATATCTTTTTGAATAAATTTAATTTCTTCGATATTTTTCATTACACACAAAACCGCATTTGGACGAATAAAGATTTACTACTATTTAAATAGAATATTATAGACTATTTGTTAAACATGGCAGTTTCAATAGGTAATAAAAATTTGAAAATATAAAATATAATGGTTTTATATAAAGATAATATATTTACAAAAAGATTCTACTTTTTAGTAAAGTATTTATCTGTTTCGAAAATACCCTTTTTTTAAAAACAAATTAGTTCATTTTTTGAACAAATAAAAAAAGAAATCTATGAAAATTTTAAGAAATTTACATTGAACAATAATATTCATTTTCTATATCCACATTTAAAAAATATCTTTTAGATAATTTTCGAGATGATTCTGAAAATATTAATATTTTTATGAATAGAAAAAAATACAGACTGTAATTAAAAAAATTCCATTTCATTTAAATAATTTAAGAAGTAAAAAAAAGTTTTAAGATATTATAATATTAAAACTAGTTCAATTATATATTTTTTTTCCAAATTAGGTTACTGGAATAAATTTCATATTCAATTTTTTTATTAAATCTTTCAATATTTATAATAATTTTCTCTTTGGAAAATGTCTTTTTTCATCACATCTTTTGGTTTAATTTTAAAATAGAATTTTCCCATTCTATACATGGAATTTTGAAAAATGGATTATATATTTTATATAAGAATAATTAATATTATTTATTAATTTTAAATTATATTTTATTCAATATTAATAATAAAATAACAAAATTCAATTATCATTGTTAAGGTTAAAACTTGTTCATGAAGGGTGAAACTATAATGATAAGTGGTAAAATGACATACAAACTCATTAAAATACCATTTTATGACTTTATATAGAAATTATCACAAAAAATTATTTAATATAACCCATTTTTGATCCTTTTGTAAAGAGAAAAATATGGGTAAAAATTATTCAATTCAAAAATTACAGGTGTTTCATCCCCGCCACTTATAAAAGGCCACCCATATCATCTTCTCTTCACACTTAAAAAACCCTTTGTATTAAAATATAACTTCACAAATATGTTCCTTAATTACTTCTAATATCCTAGAGTACTTATTTTTATACTAAATCACTCTTCTAATAAACCCATGGGTATATAACTAAAGAGGTTCTCTGAAGATGAGGTAAAATTATTAAAATTGTGTTTTGTTTTATTTATTATTAGACATCATTACAATATTATCCTATTATGATAATATAATAAAACCTATATATACAATATACTTAAATTTTATTATTTTAATTTAATAACTGGAATTCACCACCTATTTCGATAAATGGAAAACCAAAATGTCGATCGTGTTACGTCACACTACCACCTCACACATCAAGGTAATTTGTTTTCCATAAATACAGATCACATATGGATATAATTAAGTATTTAACATATTTATATAATATTTATGAAACAATTATACTTATGAAATTTTAATATCACATATACCTTCTTACATTCTATCACAGGGGGTATGATAAATCACCCATGTGTATGACGGATGAATGTCTCCCAAAGCGATGTAATTATTTTTCCACTTAATCTTTGAAAAAAATTAAATGAGAATATATTTAATTAATAATTTTTATATATATGGAATTATAATTAAATATTAAATTTGATATATAATTTACCTTTGTTTCATCTCATCTATTGGGAAAATGGAATCATTGTTCATGCATACATACTGCATACCATCTCGATGAACAGTTTATTTCATTTTCTATCTCTAAAATTTATGGATTAATATAAAAATATTTATACTGAATATATAAAATATTTATTTAATTTTTAAAATTATGGATATTATTGATACATGATCAAATTATGAGTTCTAAAAATTTGAAATCCAAACATACATGAAAAAAAGAGGTTACTACCAAAAAATGATTTTAACACACAATTATTAATAAAGGTGTAGTAAAAGGTCATATGAAAATAAAATATGGTATGATCTATATAATTATGCTTCTTTAATAGATTTATAATAATCCTATAATTATTATATAGGTGTCTTAAAATCATACTAGGGAAGTCAAGACTTATGGTATGAGAATTTCATCTAAAACTATCATATTTGTGACGTATGTTATGTTATGCACCCATTTTCATTAATGATATGTATATATATATATATCCTTTGACATGTAATATAATGAATTTATTTATTCCCATGATACTCAATGTTTCATTTTATGTTATTCATTAATGGGGATTATGAATAAAATGTTTCCAAACTGGTAATTTTCAGATGTTACGGTCTCCTTGTTTATCAGATTTGTTTATGATTACACTTACAATGATAAGACATTATTATATAAATTTTATGAAACGTATTTATTTTCATCCCCGATGGTTATTTTTTTTATAACATATTTTTTACTTTCTATTTAATTTATTTAAATGCTAAAGATTCCAAAAGAATATTTTTAAATAAATTTACTTTATTTCTCCCTTCGGTCAAAAACATTATTTCATCTATGTACATGTTTTCAAAAAATGTATAATTGTTTTTAAATATTATCATATTATTTTTCAATGTATTTTTAACACATGTTTGATTTTTTTTTTAAAAATAAAAGGAATCTTTTAGTCATTTTCTGAATGAGGCACTTTTGACTTTTTACCAAACATGTGAGTGGAATAATTATTTTATCCTTGGTTTAATGAATGTAATTTACCACCATCACAAGAAAACATTGTTTTAAACCATCCTTAATAAGTTTTAATTCTTTATTTGAGAGAAAAATATTTCCATTTTTTTGAACTTTTAGTATTAAAATTTTTATTTTCAATGTGAATATGTTATTTTCATCAAGAAATGTTCCAAGTGACCTTTCAATCCTATTTTCCATATACAATGAAGTTGATTAATGTTAATTAAGGTTTATTAGGTATAATATCCTATTATAACATCCTTATTACTTCCCTAAATGTTTTACTTTTATGATGACGAAATGTCTATAAAGCTTGTTATTTTTCATGGGTTATTCTATGATGAAATGTATATGAAACCCATTTTTTTAAGTGGGTTATGTAACGACCCGAATCTAGAGACACATAGCTGGTGCCCCGTACCCGGTTTTCCACATAACCTCATGCTTGTTTCCCTAAATGCTAGAGGCTACCGACTAGTAGCGAGGGCCTTGGTGAGTCAGTGGGAAAACTATGCCCTCATTTGGTAAAGTATGCAGCGGAAGAATAAAGATAATCAATAGCAGAAGCAGTAAATATCATGCAAAAAATGAATTAAAAGTATATGCAAAGTCCGATATAATAATGGTGCAGAATGGTACATGTATCTATTGAAAGAAATAAAAAAACAACATGCTGAAATACAACTGAAATTGAAGTACTAAATGTAAACAGCAACTCCAGCAACATCGTGGTCCAAAGCCCGGTCCCATGCTCTCTAGCTCCAACAAGAAATCAAGTACCTGAGGCAGAAGGGCCACAATCCCTACCTATACCCGCAACCATATAATCTGTTTCGGCTGAAAACTGGGACCCAAACAGGGTGTGAGACTAATCCCGGTAGGCAACCACCACAAGATTTGTGCCCTACTGTCAGTGAGTGATATAGAAAATTAAAGGTAAATAAATACATTAATGAACTAGGAGTACACCAATAAATAATACTACCAATTACCATCCACATTCATTTAATTAAACGAGCAAGGAAAACTAGAAAGTTCTCTATTACAAGGTAAAGTAAGTATCACAGCATGTATCTCAAAAGACTACCTAAACAGAAGCAGTACAAAACCCAAGCTTGTTCTTGGGCTTGGTGGACTTATCACAACCAACCATCAAAATTCACAATGAGCCTCTGGGTGGCTCAAAATAGCAGACCCCTATAGTCCAGTAATCAAACAAGGCACAAAAACTATAGGAAACTCTCACGCCAATTCCCTTATGGTCTTGCAACAATAGCTACAGACTCTCTGAGGAAGAACTTACGTCTAATTTCTCATGTGGTCTCGATGTGTGGGTAAACTAAGAACACTCTTGGTAAGCACAAATTCCAATTCCCATAGGTCCTGCATACGAACTAAAACCAATAGACCCTCTTGGGAAGCACTTAATGGTATATTCCCTCTTTGATCTCCCGCACCAGGTTCTCACAGCCCTGAGCAGTCCAGTCGTGCATAATCGACTGTCAGAAACCCTAAGTAAGTTCAACAACTACTTGGATAATAGATACCATTCATCAAAATCATTTAAATAGTAGGAAACACATGCAATTAGTGTTATTAATTAAACTAACACTTGCAATAGGGTTTGTCTCACAGGCAAACGGTGCCAAATGGCAAAAAAAACAGCCAAACAGGGAGAGACACCCATGGGATGATCCTCAAACATGCAACCTAGCATATATTACCAACAGTTAATCATAATCTAACAAGAAATCTAGGGAAAAAACAATTGGAGAAAATCCCAAACCCGGGATACCCGACACATGGTTATCCGGCACTTGTGCAACCAAAACTCAAAGAACTTCAACGTAGGGGAACATACCACCTACCTCGATCCTCGAAGATCGATATACTTGAACCTCGGCCCGTGAATTGGCCGATCTTCAAAAACACCTCAAATGTTCAACCTCAGATAACTGACATGAGAGAAAGTATCAGGAAACAAGGCTAAAGAAGATCCAAGAACTCACCGCTGTGATTCTTCTGCAATCGATGAAGTTCAATTCAGAAAACCGGTGATGGATCAGTGGCTCGGAGAAGAATCATCCTCCTCGGATGCTCTAGGTGGAATTAGGCAGAGAAGAAGACGTTAATGACCATTAGGCATGACCCTATTCTGATAAATGAAATAAAAAAAATACATGGAGTATACTTTTAAAGTACACGACATGTAGTGGGTTTTTCCGTACTCCCCCAAAATCGGCCTCCACGTCCCCCCTACAAACCATGTGTGTGGTCCAAACACGGCCAGCACATAGCTTCGGGTGGGAAAACAGTACACGGCATGTACTAATAATGTACACGGCGTGTACTTCAAAAATTTCCAGAAACTTCGTTTTTTCTTTAAAAAGACTATAAAAGAGATCCATACCTGAAACTGAATATCTAGGTTCATACAAACATCACCACTTAATGAAATTCGTCCCCGAATTTCCCTAACAAGGTGTAGGAGAAGAATCCTCGAATAACTCTAGCCACTATGATCAAACATAAGCCTCCCTCTCTGAGGTCTCGTCCTGTACTCACCCATGCTGCCATAGCATACGTACTAGAGGAACAGACCGACCATGGAGAACCTTCACACTACGATCAACAATCCTAATAGGATGCTCCTTGAAAGATGCATCCTGCTCCAGCTCAACCTCATCGGGTTGGAAAACATGAGATGGGTTTGAGAAATACCGTCGAAGCTGAGAAACATGGAAAACGTCGTGCATAGCCTGGTACCTCTGATGTAACTACAACTTGTAAGCAACCATCCCGACTCTCTCCAGAACCTCAAATCGCCCAACGTATCTTGGTGAAAGCTTCCCCTACCTCCTAATCCTATTATGTACCATCCTCAGGGTAACACGTAGGAAAACCTGATCTCCAACCTTGAACTCCAAAGGTCATCTCCGCTGATTAGCATAAGACTTCTGTTGAGATTGTGTTGTATCCATCCTCTTCTGAATCAACTCTATCTACTCTGAGGTCTCCTTAACAAGATGAGGTCCCAACAAAGCCACCTCTCCTACCTCTAGCCATCATAAAGGTGATCGGCATGGCCTATCATACAAATCCGCGTAAGGTGCTATCTGAATAGTAACCTGAAAACGGTTATTCTAGGCGAACTCCACCAGAGAAATATGCTTCTCCCAAGTACTTCCAAAGTCTAGAATGTAAGCTCGGAGCATATCCTCAAGCACCTGGATTGTATGCTCTGACTGTCCATTAGTCTGGGGATGGTATGTTGTACTCAAAAGTACTTGTGTACCGAAAGCCCTATGTAGCCCCTACCAGAAATGCGAAGTGAAACGTACATCCTTGTTTGAAACAATGGAGTCTGGAACTCCATTCAGACGTACAATCTCTTGGATGTACAACCGCCCCAACTCATCAACACTGAAGGTCTCCTTGATCGGCAAGAAGTGTGCAACTTTCGTGAGTCTGTCCACTACAACCCAAACCACATCATTTCCTCGAGATGATCTTGGTAATCCTGTCACGAAGTCCATTGCGACATCATTCCATTTCCACTCAGGAATGGGTAACTGCTGTAAAATCCATTCTGGTCATTGATGCTCTGCTTTCACCTACTGATAGGTGGGACACCGCATAACAAAACCAACGACATCCTTCTTCATACCTGGACACCAATACTAACGACATAAGTCTCGGTGCATTTTGGTGACACCAGGATGAACTACCCAAGATGAAGCATGAAACTCCCACATTAGCTCCTCATGTATGTCTTCTGAAACCCATACGCAGCCATGAAAACATAGCACCTCGTCATCGCCAAGTGTCCACCCCAGAGTAGGGTCTCCATATGACACACCCTCCCATAGGACTAGGCCCTATGGGTCTCATAGCTTCCTTATTCGAACTCGATCTAAAAGGGTAGAGGTAACAGCTACAGAAGAAAGAACAGTCTTTCCCAGTCTGTCGTGCACCTCCGAATGAATCTCAGAGAATAGAGCCTTGAGCTTCCACTCACTACTGGCCTCCTAAACTTCCTGAATCCGAGTCCTCCTACTCAGTTCTTCTGCCACAACATTTCCTTTCCCAGGCGTATAAGAAAGCTCAAAGTTGAATAACTGTAGGTACTCGGACCACCTCCGTTGTCTCATATTCAAGTCACAGTGCAAGAAGATATACTTGAGGCTCTTGTGGTCATTATATACCACAAAAGGATCTCCCATGAGATAGTGCCTCCAAAAACGCAAATCATGAACAAAAACAGCCAACTCCAGGTCATGCGGAGGATAGTGCTTCTCATGTGGCCTCAAATTCAGAGATCCGTACGCAAAAACACGATATCCCTACATAAGCATTGCTCTAAGATCGATGCGAAATGTGTCACAGAAAATTGTATAACTCTTTCCCAGCTCTGGAAGAACTAGAATTGGTACTGAAGTCAATCTCCCCTTCATCTCCTGGAAGGCTGAGTCACAAGCTTCTAACCAAACATACTTCACACCCTTCTTAGTCAAGACCGTCAACGGCGCTGCTAAGTGTGAGAAGTTAAGTATAAACCGATTGTAGTAACCAGCCAGTCCCAAGAAACTCCGTACCTCAAAGACATTCTTCGGCTTCTCCCAGGTAACTACTGCTCTCACCTTCTACGGGTCTACTAATACTCATGTCTCAGAGATGAAATGTCCTAGGAAGCGAATCTCATTCATCCATAAGTGGCACTTTGTGAGTTTATCATATAACTGATGCTCTCTCAGTGTACTCAATACGATCTCAAGATGGGTAGAATGGTCGTGTCAAGTGTGAGAGTACACCAAGATATCATCCACAAAGACAACGATGAAAGATTCCAAGTAAGGATGGAAAACTCTGTTTATCAGTGCCATGAAAACTACAGGCGTGTTCGTGAGACCTAACAACATAACCAGATACTCGTACATACCATACCTGCTTCGGAAAGATGTGAGTGGTATATCAGATGTTCTGACCCGCAACTGATGGTAGCTGGATCTCAAGTCAATATTCAAGAACACCCTGGCTCCTCGAAGATGATAAAAAACATCCTTAATCCTCAGTAAAGGATATTGGTTCTTGACCGTCAACTGGTTCAGCTTCCGATAGTCCACACAAAGCCGTAAGGTACCATCCGCCTTCTTCGCAAACAACATAGGTGAACCCCAAGGGGAAGTACTGGGTCGGATGAAACCCTTAGCATGTAACTCCTCTAACTGCTTCTTGATCTCTTGAAACTCAAGTGTAGCCATCCTATAAGGAGGTGTGGATACCAGTGTTGCTCCTGGCACAAGCTCAATAGAGAAGTCTACCTCACACTCTGGAGGAAACCCTGAAAAGTCTTCTTGAAAGACATTCGGAAAACGGTCAACTACTGGAGGAAAGTCCATCTGAGAGGTCCCCTAATCATCCAGATATAAACTAGAAATTTGTGCTGTAACACTGCCCAAACCATGATGCTCTGGTCCAGCTCTGCTTGCCTGGACATCCCATCCGCCCTTGTGATGAAAGGACCCGCACTCTGGTGACGTGCAACTCACCCTATGGCGATAACAATCGACAAAGGCCAGAAAAGGAACTAGACAGTCCATTCCGAGAATGACAACATAACCCATCATCTCAAGGACATAAAGATCCCACAAGAAGTGACACCCCACAACCTCAAGGGGGCACTCATTGCACTGACGAACACTAGTAGTTCTATGTCCCAAAGGTGTGTCTAGTGCCAAAGTATCCTCAGAAGTAAGGACAGTAAGTCTAAGGATCTCCACAGTGTGCACAGAAATAAAGCTATGAGAAGCTCCAATATCAAAAAGTGAAGAAGATAAAACTGATGCTATTAGGATTGTACCTCGAACTGTGGAAGGTCCAGGATCCTACTCCCGATGAATCTGCTCAACTACAAACGTTTGGCCAGTACTGCGACCCTGTGTAGCAGCCTGATATCCCTGAGCTGATCCGCCCTGAGCCTGACCACCATGTCCGCGACCTCTACCCTGGCCTGAATGACCTGAAGAACTCCATCCCCCAGTCTCCTATGGAACTGGTAATCCTGCTCCTATACGAGGAGTAGAAACCAATCCTCCATCACTAACTGCTGGAAGAATAACCCCGCAAAAACGCTTCAGATGACCCATCTTGCCGCTGGCTTGGAACTCCAATAGATCTCTCGGGCACTGAGGATTTTTATGCCCGCTATTTCCACACTCATAGCACACCACCTAGTTTCCATAAGAAATATCTCGTCTACCAGAAGTAATACCTCGCTTCCTCAAGTCACCTCGAGTGGACTCTCGGTGGTGCTTCCTGATGTCAGCATGAAATGAGTCAGCCTTGGATGCCGAACCGCCCTGGTCAGCAGCTTCAGTCTCCCTCATATTTCATTCGGTGATCAACTCCTGGATGACTATTAGGGTAATATAAGTCAACTGGAAGACTTTCACCTATGATCTGATCTCTGGTTTGAGTCCTTCCTCAAACTTCCTTTCCAAAAATAGCTCGCCATTTCCCAGATCGAGAGTGAAATTCTGTAACTCAGTGAAATGGGAGAAATACTCCATAACCGAAAGGGTACCCTACTACAGGTTCATGAACTCTCTGGCTCTGTCGGCCCTCAGCGTCGCCAGATAGAAGTAGTCATAGAACGTACGTTGGAACTCGTCCCAAGCCATAGTCCGTTGGCGACCTGCCTGCGAGACTACATCCCACCATCTCTTGGTATAATATCACTGCATGTAAGTCATGAGCTTCACCCTCCTATCTGGGGGTGTCTCCAGATGCTCGAAGATAAAAATCATGATTTCTAGCCATGACTATATAGCTTGAGGTCCTCCATCCCCTATAAAAGTGGGAGGATGCTGTTGTTGGAAGACTTGCATCAGCTCTGCCATAGACAGGGCAGGATGCTGAGTTCTCTGAAAGGTCTGCATGAATCTCATGAAACCCTCTCGGAACTTATCATTGGCACCAGTGTCTGGAATCACTGCAGTTGCCATGTCCAGAATGATCGGCGGAACTACAGGTAGTCCCTGGTCTGCCCTATCAGGCGTACGGTCACTGCCTAGTTCCAGACGTGCAACGGGAGGACGTCTTGGTGCCATGGCCCTGAAAGGTCAAAAGCACACCTCAGATTTAGGATTAACAAGTACAAAAAACACAAGAGTACAAAATAGGAACAGGAGAGATAAACACTTAAGTTTTCAAGAAAGGACTACACGGCGTGTATTTAAACTACACGGTGTGTTTGTTAAATCCATTTAAATGGGTGTGTACTTCCGCCACCACTGGTCGTGTAACATCCCAGACTAAACGGTGTGTTGTCCCAAAACATGGCGTGTACTTTAATTCTACTCCCCTGTCTGAGTCTCTTTACATGGCTAACCTACATGGTCCTCCAAATCCTAAACTACACGGCGTGTTCACTAAAGACATGGTGTGTACTTGACAGGTTTCAGCGGCCCGTGTAGAGGTTACACAGTTGGATACACGGCTAACCCCTTACACAGCGTGTTCCAAACAAACACGGCATGTATAGTAAAATATAACATCGACCCATGTTTTTCATGACACGGCCGATTACCTAGGAGAAAAATACATGGTGCATTCGTACAAAACACGGTGTGTACTACTCAAGTTTCCACGACCCGTGTTGTTAGTAACACAGTCGGGTACATGGTTGACTACGACACGACATGTACTTATGGTACATGGCGTGTCCTCGAAGACTCTCAAACACCCCGTGTTTTTGTTCACACAGTCAGTAACATGGTTTAAAAACTACATGACATGTATTAATAAAGTACACGCCGTGTATTCTGGGTTTTTCTGGGCAGTAGCTTATAAAATCCACCGAATTCCAAAAACACGGAAAAACAAACATCTATGTGCCAAATTCTGATCCATGGGGGCCCATGCTTTTTGGGAATCAGAGCTTGGCATCATAACAATGCATATATCAAGTAAAACATCATAGGAAGTATGTACATCACAAAAACTATCACAACAACATGCATAATTTATCACGACATCTATCACAACAGCATGAAATTCTAATGCACCTTAGATGGCATGGTAAAATGCATGACATGTGATCTCATACTCAGTGCTTATATGATGCATGAGATGGAACTCCCTCATCTCATCGGGTTGAGACAAAATGGAACACCAATCATATAAATGGTAACAGTACAAAACATGTGCATCACCCAATGGTGAAATATAATAAACTATAACACCTGCAAAAACTGAAAACTGAAATTACGAGGTAATATAGCTTTTCCCTGTACACGGGTTAATTACTCTCGAGAATAGCTAAGTACTAACTACCCATTTCTTCATATCCATGTCTATTGTTGCAAAACATTAAGGCAATAGAAAAGAAGGAAAACCCTCTGATACCACTTTGTAACGACCCGAATCCGGAGCCACATGATTGGTGCCTCGTACCTGGTTCTCCACATAACCTCAAGCGCGTTTCCCCAAATGTCAAAGGCTGCCGACTAGTAGCGAGGGCCTTGGTGAGTCAGTGGGGAAACTATTCCCTCATTTGGTAAGGTATGAAGTGGAAGAATAAAGCTAATCAATAGCGGAAGCAGTAAATAGAATGCAACAATTGAACTAAAAGTAGAAGCAATGTCTGATATAATAATGATACAGAATGGTACATGTATCTATGGAAAGCAGTAAACAAAAAAACATGCTGAAATACAACTGAAATGAAAGTACTAAATGTAAACAGCAACTCCAGCAACATCGCGGGCCAAAGCCCGATCCCATGCTCTCCAGCTCCAATGAGAAAACAAGTACCTAAGGTAGAAGGGCCACAATCCCTACCGATACCTACAAGCATATAATCTGTTTGGGCTGAAAAGTAGGACCCAAACAGGGTGTGAGACTAATCCTAGTAGGTAACCACGACAAGATTTGTTCCCTACTGTCAGTGAGTGATATAACAAAAGTAAAGGTAAATAAATACAGTAATGAACTAGGGGTATACCAAAAAATAATCCTACCAATTACCATCCACATTCATTAAATTAAACGAAAAAGGAAAACTAGGAAGTTCTCTATTCCAAGGTAAAGTAAGTATCACAGTAGGTATCTCAAAAGAAAACCTAAACACAAGCAGTACAAAACCCAAGCTTGTTCTTTGGCTTCATGGACTCATCACTACCAACCATCAAAATTCACACTGACCCTCTTGGTGGATTAAACTAGCAGACTCCTATATTCTAGTAATCAAACAAGGCACAAAAACTCTGGGAAGATCTCACGCCCATTCCCCTATAGTCTTGCAACTATAGCTACAGACTCTCTGAGGAAGCACTTACGTCTAATTCCTCATGTGGTCTCGATGTGTGTGTAAACTAAGAACACTCTTGGTAAGCACCAAGTCCTATTCCCGTATGTCCTATGTACGAACTAAAACCAACAGACCCTCTAGGGAAGCACTTAATCGTCTATTCCATCTTTGATCTCCTGCACCAGGTTCTCACAGCCCTGAGCAGTCCAATCGTCTGTAATAGACTGTCAGGAACCCTAATTAAGATCAAAAACTAGTTGGATAATATCTACCATGCATCAAAAGCATTTAAACAGTAGACAACACATGCAATTAGTGATATTAATTAAACTAACACCTACAATAGGGTTTGTCTCACAGTAAAACGGTGCCAAACGACAAAAAAAACAGCCAAACAGGGGGAGACACCCTTAGGGTGATCCTCAAACATGAAACTAGCATATATTAGCAACAATTAATCATAATATAAAAAGAAATCTAGGGAAAATAAACAATACGATCAAAATCACAAACTCGGGATACCCTATACATGGTTATCCGGCACTTTTGCAACCAAAACTCAAAGAACTTCAACATAGGGAAAAAACCACCTACCTCGATCCTCGAAGATCGATATACTTGAACCTCGGCCTATTAAATATCCTATAATGAAGTAGATCTGCAAAAATGTCTAAAATGTTCAACCTCAGATAACTCACACGAGATAAAGTATCAGGAAACGAGGCCAAAGAAGATCCAAGAACTCACCGCTGCGATTCTTCTGCAATTGATGAAGTTTGATTCAGAAAACTGGTGGAAAATCGGTGGCTTGGAGAAGATTCGGCCTCCTCAGACACTCTGGAAAGAATTAAGTGGAGAATAAGATGTTAATGATCATTAGGCATGACCCCGGTCCGATTAATGAAATAAAAAAATACACGGCGTGTACTTTTAAAGTACACGGCGTGTAGTAGGTTTTTTTGTACTCTTCCAAAATCGGCCACCACGTCACCCATACACACCATGTGTGTGGACCAAACTCAGATAGAACATGGCATCAGGCTGGAAAAGATTACACAACATGTACATAGAAAGTACATAGCGTATGACCATAAAGTACATGGCATGTACTTCAAATATTTCCAGAAACATCGTTTTTTCTTTAAAAATACTATAAAAGATATCTGTACCTAAAACTGATTATCCGGGTTCATAAAAACTTCCCCTATTGAGGAAATTTGTCCCCAAATTTCTCTAATAAGGTGTAGGAGAAGAATCCTCGAACAACTCTAGCCACTACGATCGAACATCGGCCTCCCTCTCTGAGGTCTCGTCCTGTACTCGCCCATGCTGCCATAGCACCCGTACTAGAGGAATAGAACGGTCAGAGAGAACCTTCTCACTATGATCAACAATCCTGATAAGATTCTCCTTGAAAGATGCATCCTGATCTAGCTCAACCTCCTCGGGTTGGAAACATGAGACGGGCCTGAGAAATAACGTCGAAGCTGAGAAACATGGAAGACGTTGTGCATAGCCTGGTACCTCTGAGGTAACTACAACCTATAAGAAACTATCCTGACTCTCTCCAGAACCTCAAATGGCCCGACGTATCTCATTGAAAGCTTCCCCTACCTCCTAATCCTTTTTTGTCCCAACCTCGGGGTAACACGCAGGAAAACCTGATCTCCAACCTTAAACTCCAAAGGTTATCTATACTGATCAGCATAAGACTTCTGCCGAGATTGTGTTGTAGCCATCCTCTTCCAAATAAAATCTATCTGCTCTGAGGTCTCCTGAACAATACAAGGTCCCAACAAAGCTGCCTCTCCTTCCTCTATCCATCATAAAGGTGATCGGCATGGCCTACCGTACAAAGCCTCGTAAGGTGCTATCTGAATAGTTTCCTGAAAAAAGTTTTTATAGGCGAACTCCACCAGAGTAATATGATTCTCCCAAGTACTTCCGATGTCTAGAATGAAAGCTGAGAGCATATCCTCAAGCAACTAGATTGTACACTCAGACTGGCCATCAGTCTGGGGATGGTATGATGTACTCAAAAGTACTTGTGTACCCAAATCCCTCTATAGCCCCTGCCGAAAATGCGAAGTGAAATGTGGATCTTTTTATGAAACAATGGAGTGTGGAACTCCATGCAAACGTACATTCTCTCGGATGTACAACCACCCCAGCTCATCAACACTGATGGTCTCCTTGATCGACAAGAAGTGTGTGCAACCTTCGTGAGCTTGTCCACTACAACCCAAACCGCATCATTTCCTCGAGGCAATCTCGGTAATCCTATCATCAAGTCCATCGCGACATCATTCCATTTCCACTCAAAAATGGGTAACTGCTGTAAAAGCCTTTCTGTTCACTGATGCTCTGCTTACGCCTGCTGATAGGTGGGACACAGCATAACAAAACCAGCCACATCTTTCTTCATAACTGGCCACCAATACTAATGACGTAAGTCTTGGTACATTTTGGTGACACCAGGATGAACTGCCCAAGCTGAAGAATGAAACTCCCGCATCATCTCATCACACATGTGTACTGGAACCCATACGCAACCATGAAAACATAGCACCTCATCATCGCCCAGTGTCCACCCCGGAGTAGGGTCTCCATCTGAAACACCCTCCCGTAGGACTAGGCCCTCTGTGTCTGATAGCTGCCTCATTCGAACTCGATCTAAAAGGGTAGAGGTAACAGCTATAGAATAAAGAACTGTATGTCATAGTCTGTCGTGCACCTCCAAATGAATCTCGTAGAACAGATCCATGAGCTTCCACTAACTGTTGGCCTCCTGAACTACCTGGATATGAGTCCTCCTGCTCAGTGCGTCCTCCACAACATTGCCTTTCCCAGACGTATACGAAAGCTCGAAGTCGAAAGACTATAGGTACTCGACCCACCTCTGCTGTCTCAGATTCAAGTCATGCTACGTGAAGATATAATTGAGGCTATTGTGGTCAGTATATACCACAAAATGCACTCCCATGAGATAGTGCCTCCAACAACACAAATAATGAACAACATCATCCAACTCCAGGTCGTGTGTAGGAGAGTTCTTCTCGTGTGGCCTCAACTTTTGAGATCTGTATGCAACAACATGATCTTACTGCATAAGCACTACTCCAAGTCCAATGCCAGATGCATCAAAGAAAACTGTATAACTCTTGCTCGGCTTTGGAATAACTAGAATCAGTGTTGAATTCAGTCTCCCCTTCATCTCATGGAAAGCTGAGTCGCAATATTCTGACCAAACGTACTTCACACCCTTCTTAGTCAAGCCCATCAATGGCACTGCTAAGCATGATAAGTTCTATATAAACCGCCTGTAGTAACCAGCCAGTCCCAAGAAACTCCGTACCTTGAAGACATTCTTTGGCTGCTCCCAGGTAACTACTTCTCTCACCTTCTCTGGGTCTACTGATACTCCTATCTCTGAGATGACATGGCCCAGGAAGTGAATCTTGTTCATACAGAAGTGGAAATTTGAGATCTTAGCATATAATTGATGCTCTCTTAGTGTACTCAATATGATCTCAATATGGGTAGCATGGTCGTGTCGAGTGTGAGAGTACACCAAGATATCGTCCACAAAGACAACGACGAAAGAGTCCATGTAAGGATGGAAAACATTGTTCATCATCACCATGAAAACTGCAGGCGCGTTCATGAGACCGAACTACATAACCAGATACTTGTACAGACCATACCTACTTCGAAAAGCTGTGAGAGGTATATCAGATGGTCTGACCCGCAACTGATGATAGCCGGATCTCAAGTCGATCTTCGAGAACACCCTAGCTTCTCAAAGCTGAAAGAAAATATCATCAATATTCAGCAATGGATATAGGTTATTGACCGTCAACTGGTTCAGCTTCCGATAGTCCACACAAAGTCTTAAGGTATCATCCGCCTTCTTCACAAACAGCACAGGCGAACCCCAAGGGGAAGTATTGGGTTGGATGAAACCCTTAGCCTGCAACTCCTCTAATTGCTTCTTGATCTCTTGCAACTCAGGCGAAGCCACCATAAAAGGAGGTATGGACACTGGTGCTGCTCCTAGAATAAGCTCAATAGAGAAGTCTACCTCATGCTCCAGAGGAAACCCTAAAAATTCTTCTGGAAAGACATCCCGAAAATGGTCAACTACCAGAGGAAAGTCTATCTGAGAGGTCCCCTGATCATCCAGATATAAACTAGTAATCTAGGTTGTAACACTACCCAACCCATGATTCTCTGGTCCAGCTCTTCTTGCATGGACATCCTATTCGCCTTGTGAATAAAGGACCCTCCCTCTGGTGACGTGAATCTCACCCTACGGTGATAACAATCGACAAAGGCCTAAAAAGGAACTAGCCAGTCTATTTTGAGAATGACATCATGACCCATCATCTCAAGGAAATAATGATCCCACAAGAAGTGACACCCACCAACCTCAAGGGGGCACTCCTTGCACAGACACACACTAGTAGTTCTATGTCCCAAAGGAGTGTCTAGTGCCAAATTATCCTTATAAGTAAGGACAGTAAGTCTAAGGCTCTCCATAGTGTGAACAGAAATAAAGCTATGAGAATATATGGTATCAAAAAGTGCAGAATATAAAACTGAGGCTACTAGGATCGTACCTCAAACTGTGGAAGGTCCAAGATCCTGCTCCCAATGAATCTGCTCTACTACAAACGTCTGGCCAGTACTGGGGCCCTGTATAGTAGCCTGATATCCCTGATTTGATCCTCCCTGAGCCAGAACACGGTGTCCACAACCTCTACCCTAGCCTGAACGGCCTGAAGGACTTCATCCCCCAGTCTGTTGTGGAACTGGTAATCCTGCTCCTATATGAGGAGTAGAAACCAATTCTCCTTCACTAGTTGCTGGAAGAAGAACCCTGCAAAAACGCTTCAGATGACCCATCTTGCCGTAGGCTTGGCATTCCACTGGATCTCTCGGGCACTATGGATTCTTTATGCACGCTCTTTCCACACTGATAGCACACCACCTGGTTTCCAGAAGGAAGATCTCGTCTACCAGAAGTAATACCTCGCTTCCTCGAGTCACCTCGAGTGGACTCTCAGTGGTGCTTCCTACTATCAGCATGAAATGGGTCAGCCTTGGATATTGAACCGCCCTAGTCAAAAGCTCCAGTATCCCTCAGATTTCCTTCAGTGATCAGCACCTGGTTGACTATTAGGGTAATAGAAGTCAACTAGAAGACGTTCAACAGTGATCTGATCTCTGGTTTGAGGCCTTCCTCAAACATCCTTGCCAAAAACAGCTTGTCATTTCCCAGAACGGGAGTGAAACGCTGTAACTCAGTGAAATGGGAGGAATAATACATAACCGAAAGAGTACCCTACTACAGGTTCATGAACTCTCTGGCTCTGTTGGCCCAAAGCGTCACCGGATAGAAGTAGTCATAGAACATACGCTGAAACGTTTCCCAAGCCATAGTCTGCTGGCGACCTGCCTGCGAGACTACATCCCACCATCTCTTGGCAGAATCTCGCAGCATGTAAGTCATGAGCTTCACCCTCCTGTCTGGGGGTGTATCTAGATGCTTGAAGATGTAAATCATGGTTTCTAGCCATGACTCTGCATCCTGAGGTCCTCCATCCCCTATAAAAGTGGGAGGATGCTGCTGCTGGAAGACTCACGTCGGCTCTGCCAAAGACGGAGCAGGATACTGAGCTCCCTGGAAGGTCTTCATGAACCTCATGAAACCCTCTCTAAACTGAGCATTGGAACCAGTGTCTGGAATCACTGTGGGTGCCATGTCCAGAACAATCAACGGAACTACAGGTAGTCCCTGGTCTGCCGTATCAGGCGTACGGTCACTGCCTAGTTCCTGACGTGCAACGGGAGGACATCTTGGTGCCAGGGCCCTGAAAGGTCAAAATCACACCTCAGATTTAGGATTAAAAATGATTGAAAACATAGGAGTAAAAAACAGAAATAGGAGAGAGAAACACTTAAGTTTGCAAAACAGGACTACACGGCGTGTATTTAAACAACACGGTGTGTTTGTTAAATCCATTTAAATGGGTGTGTACTTCCGCCACCACTGGTCGTGTAACATCCCAGACTACATGGCTTGGTGTTCCAAAACACGGCATGTACTTGAATTATACTCCCATTCCCGAGTCTCTTTACATGGCTAACCTACACGGTCCTCCAAATCCAAAACTACACGACGTGTGCCCTAAAGACATAGTGTGTACTTGATAGGTTTCAGTGGCCCGTGTAGCGGTTACAGGGCCGGCTACATGGCTAACCCCTTACACGGAGTGTTTTGAACAAACACGGTGTGTATAAGAGAAGATAACATCGACCCGTGTTGTTCGTGACACGGCCGAGTACCTAAGAGAAAACTACACGGTGTGTTTGTACAAAACACGGCATGTACTACCCGAGCTTCCCCGACTCGTGTTGTTAGTGACACGGTCGGGTACACAGTTGACAACCAAACGGCGTGTACTTATGGTACACAGTGTGTCCCCGAAGACTCTCCGACACCCTGTGTTTTTGTTCACACAGTCGGTAACATGGTTTAAAAACTACACGGTGTGTATTAAAAAAGTACACGCTGTGTATTCTGGGTTTTTCCAGGCAGTAGCTCAGAAAGTGCACCGAATGCCAGAAACATGGAAAAAGAAGAATCTATGTGCCAAATTTTGATCTTTGGGGGCCCATACTCCCTTCAAATCAAAGCTTCGCATCATAAAAATGAATATATCAAGTAAAACAACATAGCAAGTATGTCCATCACAAAAACTATCACAACAACATGCATAATTTATCACGACATGTATCACAACAGAATGAAATTCTATTGCACCCTAGATGGCATGGTAAAATGAATGACATGTGATCTCCTACTCAGTACTTATATGATGCATGAGATGGCAGACCATCGTCTCATCGGGTTGTGACAAAATAGAACCCCAATTATATAAACGGTAATAGTAAAAACCATGTGCATCACTCATTGGTGAAATATAATAAATTGTAACACTTGCAAAAACTAAAAATTGAAATTACGAGGTAATATAGCTTTTCCCTGTACACGGGTTAATTACTCCCGGGCACAACTAAGTACTAACTACCCATTTCTTCCTATCCCTGTCTATTGTCGCAAAGCAGTACGACAATAGAAAATAAGGAAACCCCTCTAATACCACTTTGTAACGACCCAAATCTGGAGCCACATAACTGGTGTCCCGTACCCGGTTCGCCACATAACCTCAAGCCCGTTTCCCAAAATTCCAGAGGCTGCCAACTAGCAGCGAGGGCCTTGGTGAGTCAGTGGGGAAACTATGCCCTCATTTGGTAAGGTATGCAGCGGAAGAATAAAGATAATCAATAGCAGAAGCAGTAAATAGCATGCAACAATTGAACTAAAAGTAGAAGCAATGTCTGATATAATAATGATGCAGAATGGTACATGTATCTATTGAAAGCAGTAAACAAAACAACGTGCTGAAATATAACTGAAATGAATGTACTAAATTTAAATAGAAACTCCAGCAGCATCGCAGGCCAAAGCACGGTCCCATGCTCTCCAGCTCCAACCAGCAATCAAGCACCTGAGGTAGAAGGGCCACAATCCTTACCTATACCTACAACCATATAATCTATTTGGGCTAAAAAGCCGGACCCAAACAGGGTGTGAGACTAATCCCAATAGGCAACCACCACAATATTTGTTCCCTACTGTTAGTGAGTGATATAACAAAAGTAAAGGTAAATAAATACAGTAATGAACTAGGAGTACACCAGTAAATAATCCTACCAATTACAATCCACATTCATTTAATTAAACGACCAAGGAAAACTAGCAAGTTCTCTATTCCAAGGTAAGGTATGTATCACATCAGTTATCTCAAAAGACTACCTAAAGACAAGCAGTACAAAACCCAATCATGTTCTTTGGCTTGGTGGACTCGTCACTACCAGCCATCAAAATTCACACTGACCCTATGGGTGGGTGAAAACAGCAGACCCCTATAGTCTAGTAATCAAACAAAGCACAGACACTCTGGGAAGCTCTCACGTCAATTCCCCTATGCTCTTGCAATGATAGCCACCGACTCTCTAAGTAAAAACTTACGTCCAATTCCTCTTGTGTACTCGATGCGTGGGTAAACAAAGAAAACTCTTGGGAAGCACAAAGTCCTATTCCCATATGTCCTGCGTATGAACTAAAACAAATAGACCCTCTAGGGAAGAACTTAATCGTCTATTCCCTCTTTGATCTCCCGCAACAGGTTCTCACAGCCCTGAGCAGTCCAGTCGTGTGTAATCGACTGTCAGCAGCCCTAAGTAAGTTCAATAAATAGTTGGCTAATATCTACCATGCTTCAAAAGCATTTAAACAGTAGGAAACACATGCAATTAGTGATAATAATTTAACTAACCATTTCAATAGGGTTTGCCTCACAGGAAAATGGTGCCAAACGACAAAAACAAAACATCCAAACAGGGAGAGACACCCATGGGGTGATCCTCAAACATGAAACCTAGCATATATTAGCAACAATTAATCATAAGCTAATAATAAATCTAGGGAAAACAAAAAATAGGATCAAAATCTCAAACCTAGGATACCTGATACATGGTTATCTGATACTTTTGAAACAAAAGTCAAAGAACTTCAACGTAGGGAAACAAACCACCTAACTCGATCCTCGAAGATCGATATACTTGAACCTCGGCCCATGAATTGGCCTAGAACAGAGTAGATCTGCCAAAACATCTAAATCTTTCAACCTCAGATAACTCACACGAGAGAAAGAATCAGAAAACAAGGCCAAAGAAGAACCAAGAACTCACCGCTTCGATTCTTCTGCAATCGACGGACTTCGATTCGGACAACCGGTGAAGGATCGGTGGCTTGGAGAAGAATCAGCCTCCTCAGATGCTCTAGATGGAATTAGGTAGATAAGAAGATGTTAATGATCATTAGGCGTGACCCTAGTCTGATTAATTAAATAAAAAAAATACACGGCATGTTCTTTTAAAGTAAACGACATGTAGTGGGTTTTTTTGTACTCTTCCAAAATCGGCCTCCACGTCACCCCTACACACAATGTGTGTGGCCCGGACACAGCTAGCACACGACTTCAGGTGGGAAAAGACTACACGGTGTGTACTTCAAAAATTTCAAGAAACTTCGTTTTTCCATAAAAATCCTATAAAAGAGATCCATATATAAAACTGAATATCTGGGTTATTACAGGTTATGCTACGATGAAATATTTATGAAACCCCTTTTATTTATATGATTTATTTTATGATGAATGTTTTATAATGTTATGGTCCAACAAAAATATGGATTATGTGATGGGTCAGACCAAGATCTATCTTCAATGAATTGGGTAATGAGGGATAAAACATGAGTTAATTATGTAATGAATGAACCTATTTTCAGGATCATAATGTTATGCATAGACCTGATTTCATATCCACAGTATTAAACATGTTCTAATTTTTCATTTCTATAATATTATGTGTGGGTTGGTTTTGAGGTACACATGTAATGTAAGGGCCTAATTTATTGTCATAAACCTAATGAGTGAACCAGTTTCTATTTATATATGTTCAAAATGTTATAATATTATGTGTATGCCACAAATCTATATCTCATTTTTTTTCTCTCATGTATTATGTACTTTGATTTCATTATGATTCATATCTTATGAACTACTATGATTTATTCCATGACTTGTGTTTATTATCTATGATCTCAAAGTTATGGTTTTAAAATGTTATGATCATGTTATAACTAGTGAAAACAAATGTTTTTTACGTTGTTTATTATTCATTTTTTACGTCGGTTTTTAGCCGAAGTTAATATGGACAACGTTATAAATATAGTTTTTTATGTCGGTTATTTAAAAAATGATGTAGAAAACATAACATCGAGGTGTTTTTCAGGTCGGTTATTAAATAACTGATGTGAAAAACCAGTGGCATAGTTTTTATCAGATCGTTTATTAAATAACCAATGTGATAAACTATTTCCTAGGGGTTATCATGTCGGTTATTCAAATAACCGATGTTATAAACCCTTCCTAGTCCTTTATCACGTCGGATATTTTATAACCAACGTGGAAAAATAGTTGGGGGAGGGTTTGTCACGTCAGTTAGTTAATAACCAACATGATAAAAAAGTGTGGGGGTGTTTATCATGTTGGTTATTAAATAACTGATGTGATAACCCATTCCACGGGGGTTTACCAGGTCGGTTATGTAAATAACCGACGTGGTAAACCATTTCTCAAGCCTTTATCACATCGGTTATTAAATAACCGACATGAGAAACCATTCCACAGGGGTTTATCACATCGGCTATTCAAATAACCTACGTGATAAACCCTTCCACATTCCTTTATCACATCATTTATTTTATAACGGACGTGGAAAATCAATTTTTTTTAAAAAAATTAGCAGTCCTCTACTCTCCCCAGAAAAAACCAGAAACCAAATCAAGAATTCGTACCATAAATTTAGAAGTAAACCAAAATAACAACTAAAAAATATTAATCATTTACATTGATAAAATTTAAAACATACAATTTCAACTAAAAATAACTTAAATAAAACCAAAATGATCACCAAATATACAGTTAAAATTACAATTTTCAAAATTACATTTTACATTACAAACAAAATAAAATCCAATCAAACTTGTAAAATAATTTGACCATTCCACTTATAAGTGTTTGACCTCTTGAGAACTGTTTGGATTACGGGAATAAAATAGCTACAAAGTTAAAGGAAAATAGTTAACATGTAAAATGAATAAATCAACTGAAATATTATGGAAATGTTCATAAGAAAATCTAACCTATTAAAACTTCAAAAGTGTTCATGTCGTAATTATTTCATACATAAATCTTAACATATAATATCCACATTCGACGATGCCTTATTGGTTATGGAATTTTTGTTTAAATGAGTGTCAATTAAATATAACTTGTTATGTAATACATCCAAAATACAAATTATAAATGGATATTTACCTTCACTTGTACATATTTGATCTTGGAACCCCTTTTGTTTTTGGTTTTTTGAAAGTTGTTCCATCCCCTGTTAGAAAATAATATGAATGAGATAAATTTAAAATTAAATATAATATAAAAAACTATTAGTAAATTGAAACATACTTCTCCAACGAATTCTTAAAACTTTTCCATGAATCACCACGGATAGAGCATATCCAATATAGTGTTTTCTCCGGTGGACAAAAAACACCCAACATCAAATGATCACTGATAAACACAAAAATTTTAGGTTAGTAGTTTTCTTGTTAAAAGAGATAGAACACTATCATATATATGTTTCATAACTCTCACAATAAGGCATCATCCAACACTATGTGAAAATATTTTGTTGAAATCTTTCAGCAACATAAATTGCTCTTTCTTCCTCATCCCATGAATGTGCATCAGGGGAAAGAAAATGTGGGTCCATGAACCGATATACATCTGTCTGGTCATTCCTCTCACACATGATATAAACATACCTAATACAAAATAGAAATAAGTACTCGTTTTTATAAATTTAACACGGGGAAAAAATTCTGTTAATACTTACATGGAAATAATCTACACCACATTGACGCCCAACTTGTCTCCAGTAACAAGCTCCATGATATCATTTTTCAAAATTCCCACATTTATTACACGTAAAAAACATGACCTTCCAATGGAAATGAATAATGCTTGGCTAATAAATTTGAATATCTTGACAATCTGTCAATACTACTAGAATATGTCTCTGATGTCATAGCCATTTGTTTATGTTTTTGTCTATAAAGTATTTCTTTACCTTTAAAGTATTCATGTAAATAAATTAATAAATATATTAGCTTTAAAATACTAAAACAACTTTATTAATAAATAAAATATAATATATAACACACATACCTCTATGGTAATGACTCATAGAAGTCTAGATGGATAAACTAAAAAGTGTCCAATACTATGTCTAATTGTCGTCACCTCATCTGTAGGTACTGAAACTCGAGCTGATATATCTATAATATCTTGTACAGTGACCCTATACTTCTCTACCACTAACTGCTGATGATGAATTGTATCTCCTGTACAATATACTAGCCCATATGCCATTATATGATGGTGAGGATCATCAACATACAAATTATAATAAGTAGGAAGCTGTGGAAAAGGAGTAGGATAAAAATGGGTTACACAGGTTGAGGTGGAGAAATGGAGGACTCAGGCTGAGGTGGAGGAGTGGGAGCTACTGCCGGAGGCGGGGGAGTGAGATCTGATTCTGGAGGTGGAGGATAAAAAATGGGTTTGCAGGGGGAGCTGGAGGAGTGGGAGCTGCGGTCTGAAATTGTCTTTGCATGTCTGCAAACATATACTATATTGATGCTCTGATCTTTTCCTCTATAGTCGCATTAATATTTTGAACTTCAGCTTCCAAAGAATATATTTTTTATACACACATTTAATGGAAGATGTTGAAGAACGTGGAAACACGTTTCTTACTGATACAACCAACATGTATCCTTGTACACGACTGGGTGTTCGGTCTTTCCCAATTCTTTAGATAAACTATCATGCCACCCAACAGTTGTAAATGCCCCCTCTGTGCTCTTCTCTTCAATAGAATATTGTATTGATTAATTAAAAAAAATTTATTGATTCAAATTATATAATTCAAAGACAACAATTTAAATAAAATAAATAAATATCTTACAATACTATCAGCTATGATCCTCTATTCATCTGAAAGATATTTCCCCTTTTTGCCCATCCGAGCCCTCTTCCATTTTTCATGTCTAAATGGAGGGGACAGAGGAACAACCTCTCATGAGCTTGAAGACTCAGCTATAAGTATTGCCAATTTTTCTTCCATCATTTGTTCTTATAATAATCTATACCCTCCCCAAGATAAGCTATGAGGTTATAAATTTTTATCTTGGATCTCCTGATGATATTTCCTTGTTTGCTGTAAATTGACTATAACAAATCATTAAAAAAGTATTAATAAGTTCAGTTATATAAGGAAACTTATAAAAGGTTACATTTCACTTACCAAAAATGATTCTTGTCTCTTACATTGAACAAATTTTCTCCATGTTTCTTCATCTATGAAAGGATATATATGACATGGATTGTCATGATTTCTTTGATCAAAAAATAAATCATATGTGAGGGTCGATTTGAAATCCCCCCATCTTCTAGCTTCCATCAATAAAAATTTCTATTTGAGTCCTCCAGTGTCAGGAATATGAAATGTCGTCTGATAAATAAGAGAGTGTTTATATTATACTACATATTTTTTAAAGATAAGTTAAACTGTAGAAAAAGATCTTACCAAAATAGTCTCCCACAACTGAGGTTTCATTGTTTCGTCTACACTTATCCAATAATTGTAAAAAATTCTAACTTTTCTTTTGCCTTGAGTTGATACAAAACATATAAAATATTTTGCATTTGGACCTCTTGGAATATAATTTTCATCAAATTCAACTACTATCCTCTGGTCCTAGGCACGGGCAACTGATAATTTTGGTAAACGTGTGCTGCCACATTTACCAACTCTTGAACTCTTAGTTGTTATGGGATCACATGAAGACGATTGGGGAACATCAACTATAGCATGTAAATGTTCCTCCCTAGAAAAATCATCATGGTGATCACCTTCAGAATCATGTGGTTGATCAATTTATTGATCTGTCATTGTCCGTGAAATCAAAAAAGGAAACATTAATTAACAAATAAAAAAATTCAACTATCACAATGGTAAACATGGTAAATATGGTTTATCATGATAAACAGTGGTAAAGATGGTAAACATGGTAAACATGGTAGTGTAATTGGAATTTCAACAAAATAAATATATATATAACTTACGTAAAGGAAAACATGGTAAAATATGGTAAAATATGGAAAACATGTTAAACATGGTAAAATATGGTAAACTATAGTAAACATGGTAAACATGGTAAACATGGTAAACATGGTAAACATGGTAACATGGTAAACATGGTAGACATGGTAAACATGGTAAACATACATTACCTGTAATATTAGGAATGTACAAATGGATGGTTTTCCCAAATTCTGTGGTTATGATCATTCCTTATGACATAAACCATGTTTACAACATGCTCATCATTATTTTATGCTAATCTTTTAATGGAAGTAGGGATATCACATAAATCCGCATCTAAATCAATTTTATCCTCATCAACATATTGTTTTTTTCCTCGTAAAACAATAGACCACTTCATATCCGATTGATCAACAACATAGAAAATCTATTTTTCATGTGTTTCCAGTATAAAATAATCTATTGTGTCTTCCAATCAATTCAGATTAACAATTTTCATTCCAAATTCATCGTGTCTCACACTGTTGTTACTAAAAAACCATTTTCAGTTAGAAATAGGAACTTTAATTTTAAATTAATCAACCTCCCATATTTCTTCAATGACTCCATAATATGCACCTGAGGTAGAAATTGGACATCTGTCTTTAGAAGTCAAAAAATGCATTGCTTCTACAAACACCAAAACCCCACGATTCTGAACTGAACTTCTGTTGTACTAAGCTTTCATATGAAATGTATAGCCGT
The DNA here is from genome assembly GCA_963277665.1 of Viscum album. Taxonomy (NCBI): domain Eukaryota; kingdom Viridiplantae; phylum Streptophyta; class Magnoliopsida; order Santalales; family Viscaceae; genus Viscum; species Viscum album. The sequence continues at coordinate 387,815,768 of OY728153.1, read as the reverse complement.
TAATGTCATACCCAGACCATGTTATCAAATTTAAACTTAGACCCCCCACTAACCATCTTAACATCTCTGAGATATCTGATCTACCAAGTAGGTTCTTTTTAAACCATGTAAAAAATTATTTGTTATGCTCATTGAAAATCGACATTTTATTCTTTTTTGGATGACTTTATTTTAACTCATTAATATGCAATGTGATATGTGGTTGATCATCAAATTTGTTATTCAAGATGTATAAATTTACCTTCTTCATCTATTCAGCTAAAAAAAATTTGACATTCAAGCCACGAATCCCCTTTCCCTTAGTATTAACTCATTGATGATGAGAAATAGGCAAACCTATGTGCTCCACTGCAGACAAGTATCTCGTACAACACTCTGCAACATCCTTAAAAATATACTTTTCAATAATGGAGTCTTTAGGTCGATAAGTTTTTTTAACATACCCCTTCAATATTTTCATATACCTTTCAAAAGGATACATCCAACGAAGATATACAGGTCCAAAAATCCTTATTTCTCAAACCAGATGAACCATTAAATGGACCATTATATCAAAAAAAGATGGAGGGAAATACATTTCCAATTTACAAAGTATAGATATTGAATCCATTTCCAAAATGTTCAAATCATTCACATCAACCACCTTATTACAAATTTAATTGAAAAAATAACACACCTTCATTATAGTCATTCTGACATGGATGGGAAATATTACATGCAATGAAACAAGTAGAAGTTGTTGCATTATGACATGATAATCATGAGATTTCATACCTATCAACTTCAAATCTTTCAGAGAGACAAAGTTTTTTACATTTTATGAATAACGTTGAGGCACTTTGATATCATGAAGACACTAACAGAAGCTAATTTTCTCCCTCTTGGATAATGTATGACAAGTCGGAAGAAGAAATGTCCATCTTCTATCAGAATTCAGAGCTAACTCCAAACGTATTCTCATTGATAGTAAGTATAATATTTCATTCAATACATATTTAGTCTTTCCTTTAATATTTAACAATGTTCCAATCAATTTTTCACAGTTATTCTTCTCCACGTGCATGACATCAATATTATGCTTCACTTCATGATATCTCGAATATGGTAGCTAAAAAAATATTGACCTTTTCTTCCAAACATGTCTATCATTACCAGATTTATGTGTCTTTCCCAATGTCACATCAAGGTTTTTCACCCTCTCAAAATACTCATCAGGGGATAAAGGTTTTAGAGAAATATCTAATTCTTGTGACCCATTATATGCCTTTTTTAGTCTTTTATATGAGTGATCCATAGGTGAAAAAAATCAATGAACCATGTAGAATATTTTCCTCCCATGATGAAATTAACAATATGAAGTATGTTGTTCACAAATTGGACATGCTTTATGCCCCTTAGCACTGTATCCAGACAAATTTCCATATACTGGGAATTGATTTATAGTGAACATAAGCACTGCATGCAGTTGAAAATAATTCATTTTATAAGAATAATAAACTCTCATACCATCCTCCCATAAAAGTTTAAAATCATCAATCAATGGTGACAAGAAAACATCAATATCATTTTCGGGTTTCTTTGGACCAGAGATCATTATACTCAACATGACATATTTTCACTTTATAAAAACTTCAGGAGAGAGGTTGTAAACTACCATAAAATTGGACATAAACTATGTGTGCTACTAAGACTTCGATATGGATTCATTCCATCTGTGCACAATCCAAGTCTGAGATTTCTAATTTCATTTCTGAATGTCGGATACAGCTCATCAATTTTCTTCTATTGTGGAAAATCACCTGGATGATGAATTTTTTCATCAGATATCCGCTCATCAACATGCCATATTATTATTTTTTCATCATGTGAGTTAGAAAATAAATGTTTCAAACGAGGAATATTAGGAAGATACCAAAATACTTTGGTAGGGATCTTTGTAATCTCTACATCAGCCTGTGCTTTTTCTTTCAAGTAATACCGTGATGTCCTACATTTAGGATACTCTGACAGAAATTTTTATTCCTTCCTATATATTATATAGTCCTTCAGACATGCATTTATTTTCTTGTATCCCATTCCCATCGGGCATAATATTTTTTATCCTTATAATGTTATTCTGGAAGATTTTTTTCTTTTGGAAGAATGGTTTTCAACAATTGTAGCAGCTCCATAAAACTTTTGTCACTCCATACATGTTTCACCATTAGGATAATCAATCCTAACACTGCCAAAAAAACCATAAAATCTATACAACCATGATACAATGTTTTTTTAACATCACCATATAGACGTGAAACTGTCGGATCGATCTCAATTTGTTATGCTACAATATCATGAATCATTTCTTCAATTCCATCTAAGTTATCATCTTGTAAATAATCATCATCAATAGATCTGACATTCTGTCCAGATTCACCATTCCAAATCCAAGGGCTGTAACTTGGATTAAAACCATGACAAATCAGATGATCTTTGATATGTTTACTTTTCAACTTCTTCAAATTCAAACATTTCAGGCATGGATAGAAAAAAATGCAGTTTCTTGGAACATTTAGTTTAGCAAATTCCAAAAAATCATTAACACCTTCCTCATAATAATCACTAATTAGATGTGTCTTAATAAAACTTCGACTCATTATTACCTATAAAAAAAATAAAAATTAGACATCTTGTAAAGAAAATAAAATTTTATATTTATATGAAAAATATCATAATTTTAATGCAAAATAATTTTGAAATATAAAGAAATGAAATCAAACATGTGTAAAAGTTTTAATTAGTAATAATAAGAAAAAAAATTATGAAGAAAAAAAAGAAAAACCATAATCATGGAATTATACAAAACCCTTGTTGTCTAAACCCATAATGACAAAATGATGATACAAAACCCTCAATGTCTCAACCCATAATGACTATATGATGTAAAATATAGAATTTATTCACCACAATTTTTGTAACAGACAACCCCTGTTCATTTGAAAAAAATCAATTTGATTCAATCATCATATTAATTGTCAATATGCATTGAAAACATTCATAAATATATGAGAAACTAGATTATAAACTTGAACATTATAATCAAACTAAACGAAATAAAAAAAAATGAATTTAGGGCATCCTCAAAAAATAAGAAATGGAATCAGGGTGGGTTGAAAGTCTTACTTAGGTATTGAGAGTCGATCTAAGAGATTTTATAATAATAAACATGATTAAGGATCTAGACAAACCGACATTGAGGGAACAAGTTCTAGGTGGGTTTCTAGGTTTTTCGCGCATGAGAGATGAGCCACAAGCCACAGATCGAAGAAAACAGATGTGCATATGGGTCCCGATAAATCATTTAAAGGGTTTATCACATTGGTTATTTTATAACCGGTGTGATAAATGAACGAGACTTTACTTATCACATCGGTTATAAAATAACTGATGTGATAAATCATCAGCACTTAGTTTATCACGACAGTTATTTTATAACCGACGTGATAAACCGATTTTTTTTAAGATTATCACGTCAGTTCGAAAATAACTGATGTGATAAATTATTTTTTTTCGGTTTATCACGTCGTTTTTATTATAACCAATGTGACAAACCCCCGAGCCTCAATTTATCACATCGATTATAAAATAACCAACGTGATAAAGCACTTTTTTTATGTTTATCATGTCAGTTACAAAATAACTGATGTGATACACCATTTTTTTAAAGTTTATCACATCGGTTATAATATAACCGATGTGATAAACCATTTTTTACAGTTTATCACGTCATTTATAATATAACCAACATTATAAACCACTTTTTTTAAATTTATCAGGTCGGTTATAATATAACCGACGTGATAAATCGAGGGTCGGCGGTTTATCATGTCAGTTATTTTATAACCGACGTAATAAATCCAATCTTGGAGATTTATCACATCGGTTAAAAAATAACTGATGTGATTAATTTACATTATATATTTATCACATTAGATATAAAATAACTGACATTAAAAATACAGTATCATGGTTTTTCAGGTCGGTTATATATAACTGACTTAAAAAATGCCATCGTGATAAACGTTTTCTACACTTGTGTATCATACTTTTATTCTCATTTTATTATTATGTGATCGTTGATATCTCACTTTTTTACCATTACTAAGAATAATATATCACACTTTATTTTGTTTTCTTCACAAGGTTATGAAGAAAGGTTTTATTGATGATAATTCCAATAAGGGTGTTGTAGATGAATAAATTAATGGGAGAAAATGTTTTAAACATATGAACCAATTTTCAATGTTTAAATGTTTCCAAAAGCACTAGACTTATAAGGTTTTAGAGTGGATCGTTATGTTATGTCATGAATATTTTTCTATAAATATATAATATCTATGTATGAATAATTTTGTTCATTATAACATGAGAAAAGTATCTACCTTCATTATAATGTTAATATAATATCATATTCTATTTAACATTGAAATGGATTTATAGAAGTAATTTTATATTAAAATATGTCATAATCCAACCCATTGGGATGAAGTTGGGGAAAATATGGTAATTACTCTAGATTTTTTTTTAGAAAAATAATTAGGAATTAATGAGTTGTCTAGAATCATTTCAGGATGTCTCAAAGTAGACAAATATGCAATACTCATAATTAGGGTAAGGAATTAAAAATTGAAGTAGGGGTCACATTTTATTTAATTTATCCAAATGGAAGAATTTTATATGCTTTGGTAATAATGGTAAATTGTCTCCATGGTGCATTGAGAATTTTGATATTTTGAATAGAATCATAGTTATTATTAGTAATTTTGTTATGACACCAAACCACTCTAAAGTTCATGATGTATTCTAGGTATATCTATTAAGGAAGTTGAACAAAGACACAACTCACATACTAATCATTGAGAATATAGAGTTGGGATATTACATTTCTTATAATGAAGTGAATGTTTAGATTATTGAATCTATAGACCAAGTGTTGTGGAATTAGATAACATGGTTGAAAAAGGTACCTTGGAGGAATTATAATATGGAGTAAGTGAAAAGGGAGTTTTGAGAAAAAATAAGAAATAAATACCAATTTTTTATTTATTTATTAAAATATACATTAAATTTAGGGGTTGGAATTTTTTATTTGAGGAGAATTACAAACCTAAGACATGACTATAATAAATAAACATTTTAATATAATCAGAATCCATTTTATTACATAATCATAGTTCAATACACACTAGTAAAACTCATTCATGTTAGTGACCACAACTAGTGCTATAGATTACATGCCATTATAATGAATAATAATAATCTTGAACTCTATAGGATCATACTCAAAGAATAATGACAAATATATAAGATACAATTCTATTATAAAGGAAAGAATATGTAATGGAATATACATGGTATAATTACTATGAGAATAATATAACTGATTTTAGATGCTAGAATAAATGTTATATAAAAGAGGTAATTTGAATTCCAGAAGGGTAAATCGTTTGATGGAATCTAAACACTAGGAATTACACTATTTTCATTATAATATAACTGTTATAAGTAAAAGTTTACAATCAAATGCATAAAATCACACAGTAAAAATATTGTTAAAATTAATAATAATTTATATTTTTTAATTAATGTGAGAGTGTTATCTATACTTTATTGGGTTTTCCATGGTGTAGGTATCCATATAATGGATATATCCCCTCCACCACCAGAAGGGTGAGGGGATTTCCATTAGGATTTCATATATATTGGATTTAATTGGTTCTTTGGGCCTCCACTATCCCCATTTGGTAAATGTTTTTGGTCAGATTCCACATCAGTTTAAATATTCATATAGTTTCATTTTCAATTCATGGGGTATAAAATATTGAGTACTCCTATATGTTTTTATCCATACAATAACCTCATAGAAATGGTAGTTTAGTAATCCCTTATTTAATCTTAGGATACTATATTATGTCTCTTCAAGGGTTATATTCTTTTTTTTCTGGTGGATCTCATTTTCTACTTGATGTGTGATCCCATAAACATATCTATATGGGTCAATTTTTCTATCTTAATGGTAATAGTTAATAATAAAATAATAATACAGATGCTAATAAAAATTGTTTCGTAATTATTCTTCTCTGATATTAGAACAATATCAATCTTCTATTATATCTCACCTTTTATGTGCATTTTGGTTGATGTATCAAAATCAGAAGCATAATCCCACTAGAGTGAGATTGAATGGGAATATAATTATAATAATTCTGTTTTATTCAATCCTTATATTTTTTTAACTCCTCAGATATTTGGAAGGGATACTACCCTCCAGACTACACATATGTTATCTCTAGTTAATCAATTAATATTTAAGGTGGTGTTGATTAATTTGGAGAGTTTTTAGAAGACTTTTGTATGGTAATCATCTTTGTATTTCATGGTAGGAATCATTATCCCATAATATTTATTCATGGATGATGTTGTAGAAAAGGTATATATATAGAGGTTAATTTAAATGATGTTGATTATAGTTTCATACAAATTTCTGGGTAGTGATTTATTTTTTATTTTTATTAAGTATCAATTGTACCAACCATAATTTAACAATGAACTTTCCCTTTATTTTTTTCTACTTAATATTATATGTTACTGTATCGATTGATCATCCTTTTGTTCAACTTTTATAAGATTTATAAAAAGTTTTGTTCTTTAAAATATTCATTATAGAGAAAATATAATCCCAAATTTATTCCTAGGCCATTTGGATTCTCAATATAATTTTACATAAAATTTTGATTTAGTTATATCTATTTTTATTACTATTGAGCATACTAGATGTGATAAAAAAAATTAATTTTATATCTAGATGGTCTCACATGACTCTGAAGGATGGGAAAATAAATAGTATTTATATAAATGATCTCTTTCCTAATATTGTCATGGAAATTTCTTTGATATATTGAATGAAGTATTACAAGAGAGAGAAATGGAGAGTGTGATTTGGTAGATAAAGGGGTTTAGTAGGTAGAAGAATATTGTTCAGGACAATAATCTAGAGCCTAAACTAAATTCCATGTATCCTTCAACATAAGATATGGACTCTCCCTTAAATAATGGGTCTGATGCTTCATCCAAATAATAAGTTTTTTTTATTTTAATAAATCTTTATCACTATGTTTGACTAGGTATATATGAATAAAATAATGAAATTTATGAATTTAATTACATTTTAATAAATTTTGGGGAGAAATTAAGGAGTTTTCATCCGCTAATAATGGGAATAAAATATGTTGTTGGAAATAATATTACACTCTACTTAAACCCATTATGAAATGTTAAATGGGTAAAGCTAATAAATCCAAGGATAATATGAATTACTTATTAGAGTGGGAATAGATTAATCTTGGCAATAAAATGTTGGGAGAGTCTTTGTAAGGCATGAAAACCAAATATTTCTTCCCCAATAACTTCTCAAGGAAAATGAAATATTTGAATAAAATGTTTGTAAATGTATAATAGGAGGAACCCATTGAGGAAATACACTTAGAAAAAAATTGTCATAGGAAGAGAATGTTTTGTTGAGGGGGATAAAGAAAATAAAAATCTTGGATGAAGGTAACATGAAATTTTTGTACTCACATATGAATGTTTATATTTTTTACCTAGATAAAAAGAATTTCCTATTTATTTCTATCTTATAGTTTATAATTTATTATTCAGGTCTATTTAAGAACTATAATAATTTCATATTGACCTTGATGATAAATATTTGACCTAGAAATACTAATTTGACTATTATGGTTTGGTCATCAGTTGTGACTTTTGATGGTGTGGAAATCGTTTTCTGTTTATTTGGTTTCATAGGATATTGGTTTTTGAGTTGGATGGTTCATTTTGAACTACCCCTTTAACTCATAATTTCTTTTTTAATAGTAAAAAATATATAATTTTGAGGTATTTGGATCATGTAAGAGTAATATAATTACACATATATGTGTTTGAATAAAAATAATATTTGTGATAATATAGTTTTAAATCTTTTTCACAAAATTCTTGATTTTGAAATACACTATGATTGATAATTAAGAGATAAATTATAATATATAGAATTTTGTTTTAAAAAAAATCTAAAAATTAAGAACCATAATTCCATGATTAAAAATTAATAATTTATATACTTTTCTATGAAAGTAAATGTCTTGGTGAATAGTACAAATATATTATTTTTATATGAGATTAATTATGACATCATTATTTTAAAAAAATTAATTTATAAACTGTAAAAATAATTTCTTGAATAAAATTATTTCTACTCAATAAAATATTTATTTATAAATAAATTTAATTTCCCAAAATTATAATGATATTTCCTAAGACCAAAATATATCTTACGTTTTTTAAGACAAACATGGGTGAAGAAAACAATTTCCCATATCAATAATAATATAATATATGGGAGATTGATTCTTTAACATATAAAAGTAAAAAATGGTCCTAAATTTGAAATACAATGATTTATATCTTTAACAAAGCCAATGGAAGTCGGTTTTATGAAACCAAAATTATAAGGAATAATTTTAAAAATTAATAAAAAAATTATACATACTTTTCTTTAAATACCATATGATCCACCTGTTTCTTCCTTTATAAAAATAATTTACCACTCATTTTCACTCATTTCCCCTTATAAATATAATGTAAGTGACTTATTTAGATAAAGGATTCAAAATGTATCACAATTTCTCTCAAAAGATAGATATAAGAGTTCTTATTGGGATAATTTATGAGGCATGTGTTCCCAAACACTTATCTACATTTCTGTTTTGAGATCCATGACTCTTTAAAATCTAAAGATATCATTCCAAATTTTTATGAGTGGACATTTCAATGTAATGGTTTCCATAAATACATCATTACTTATTTTGTTGGAGTCCTTTGAATTCATTTACATTTCTATATGTAATCATGTTATGTTTTATTGTTAAAAATAAATGATTGTACTGTGAATTATAAATTTCCATTTACATATATTAGACCACCCTCATAATCTATTATAATGCCAAAATATTTACATTTAAAAAAAATCATTTTTTTAAAGAGGTTATTGTTGTATCATTTATTTTATCTATAACCATTAAATTTTATACACCAATATGATTAATTTATCCCACTCTACTACACATTTATCAAGGATTGATTCTATAACATTATGATTATACTATAAATCCCACTAGATTGAAGTATACTCACCTATATATCTTTTTAATAAAATTTATAGTGGAAACTTTGACAATTATTATATCTATTAATTATATATATAAAATTATTTAATTGAAATTCTTATGTATGTATATGGTTTCATTAAAAATTATGACTTATATTATAGATAAAGTATTTTATATGATTGATGAATTGGAATTATTACGTGACAAAAGAAAAAATTACATAGCCCCTTGATGCATCAGTATGTTTCAAGATAAAAACTAGTTATGGATATAGGTTGTGTTTATTGTATCATGTATGATGTCTTTTCACAAATGCTTAATGTTATAGTTATGATATCTTGGATTAGGTCTTGATAGTTTGATTAAGATATCCGTCATAATGCATCGAATCACTATAATGTCATTTAATTTAAATATTTAACTAATATCTCTATATTTTATATGGATATATTATACTCATATGGAATCTATTTGGTTATTTACTCCAATATTATTCTTTATTCCTTAATTTGTTTATCCTAGATTCTCTTTTATGCTTCCCCTTACAGGGTACATGATCTCACCCGTTTATCTTTTTTTTACAATAAATCAAGAAGGGTATTATGAATGATTTTAGGATAGACAAAAAAGAATAATAATAATTATTATGTAATTTATTTTATTAAAATATATTAAATGGATCTAGAATTAATCTTGTCTCCTAAGACTACAAAATTTATGGATCATGCATAATTTGACCTCTTGTATTATAAACCAATGTAATAAAATAACCTACAACTCTAGATTACTATATTCGAGTCCTTACAAACCACCATTACATATGGGTTACCTATAAATATATTTCATATATTATAAATGCTTTACGTTATGTTATCTGGTATGTATTTAATGTATTGTATTGATATTCTATAAAATTGAGGGGTATGCCAAAAATTATATATCCCCTCATTGTGTTGGGTAATATTTTATTATTATAGATATTATATATGTGGAATAATTATGATATAGTGATATTGGTAGGTACCCATGGAATTGTATCCCATTATGATACTTTGACATTTAAGGGTATCCATATCATTGGTGTTCTTATGACCATGTTTTTAGGACTTCAAAGTATTATTCATTATATATTCCATAAATTTATATTTTTTATATTTATATATTAATTTAAATGATGAAGCAAAATTTTCCATAATTATATAAAATATTATATGATGATACCTAACATTTCTTTTTGATATGACATGATCTATGTTGATTACTTATGTTTTAGGATCACTCCCCTGTTTTTTTGTATCCTGAATATTGATGATCTATCACATTGTTATGTTTATCTCTGTTTTATATTGATGGATGATTTATTCATGATACACTATTATTCTTTTATGATAACCGTAGTAAGTGTTTAAGATAATCCTTTTCTTATACTTTCCATTCACCATGGAAATTGATAATATTTTGAGATTCATAAGATTTAAATATTATATGAGTTGTGGAATCTATTGGAATATTTTTTAAATAATTTTTTTCCTTTTCATTTCATGAAATTTATTTTGTTATGAAATAAATTGAACATGTAATTCTAGGATTTTTTTTAATATATTGATTGATTCTATTATAATTAAATGATGTAATAATCTAACACCCAATTTAAAAGTGTAGTTTTCGAGTATGAAATCCCTTAATTAGATTTCAATATTTCAAATGAAAACCTATGTTAACAATATGCAACTACAATCCAGCTCAACAACTCATTCCATTAAAACATTCCTTTTAATCCATATCTCCAAGGTCTTTATTGATATATCCATCTCTACAAGATATAATATTCAATTTCAATGGATTTACACATAGCATGATGAATCCTTTAAGAGGGATCTAATATGTACTGTGAGGCTGATAGAATTTAATATACTCATATCAATGTCTCTCCATTCTATCATAGTTTTCTCGATAGTCATCGTATCATATATATTCTTATAATGGAGTGTATCCTCCTTTCCATGAGGATATATGATAAAATAAATGGTTATAAACCACATCATGATAATGAAAACTCCATTAAAATCCAATTAAACCATGAAACATAAATGATTCCATAAAAAATAAGGTATCTTAATATCCAAATTGAATTATACTCAAATATAATCTTTTCACATATCAATATGTTGTTCCCCAACACAAAAAAAATACCTGAGGTCATCAAAAATTCATATCGAAAAATAAATCCCAAGTAGATCAATTTTATAATCACATAAAACAAGAAAACCAACGTATCCAAATGAGGAAAATCACTCCCACTATTAATTTAGAATATGGTACCACCAACCTTTCTAAGGTATACCTCCCTTTCATGATTATATAAAATCAACCGATCAAGTCCCAAAAAAGAGTATGACTTATATCCAAGGGGTTGAGAATGACTGGAAACCAAAAACTATCATATGAATCATAATTAAACATTTTGTTCACTAAAATGGATAATCAATTTCTCAACAATAAACTATATTTTATCTAATGGATATATTCTACAAATCCCCCCATGTAAACTATCCCATTCCATAAAGGAAAAAAGCTCAACCATGACTAATTCACAATAATGAATAAACCACATGGATAATAATTAAACTATATACATCTGATACAGATAAAATTTATGGGTAAAATGATTATGATTAAAGAGAAAATAACTCACCACAAAACAAATTTTATAATAATTTTGAAAAAACAAGGAAACAACACTTTAATGAGAAAAACAATTTTATTAGAAAAATGTGAACCACACTAAAAAAACCAAACCTAAAATAGCTAAAAAACTATAATAATAAAAACTTTTAACATTACTAAATATTTTATAAAAAATACCATCTCCATTATATTTATAGAAATAAGACAAAGTCAAAAAAATAACTTTCCACCAAATAGAAACGATTTTTTTTAAAATAAACTATAAATAAATGTTTCTATAAAAAATCATTAAATATTCAAAAATAATCATTAGAAATCACATTATCTATCCTTTTTAGAACGAAATACCATGTATTAATTGAAATCACTTAAAAACTGAAAAAAAAACTTCCTATAAAATGAATATTTTAAATCTAACTCATTTTTAGAAAATCTATCTTAAAATATAATAAAAAAATAATAAAAACTCAACTAGAACCCTTTAAATGTGGAAGCATCAATTTTAAATATATAAAATCTATATTTTAAATTTTATCTATGCTAAGACTCAATATATTCCAATTTTTGACATTCCACTTGATCAAATATATTAAAATTAACTATAAAAATAATATAATATGAAATTTCCAATGTAAGACATGATAGAAAAATTATACAGAATCTATAAAAATATTATAAGATTAATAACCTAAATAATATTTAGACCAATAATGAAATAGAGACTCGATATATTTTAGTTATTGATTTTCTAAATAAATTAAACTATCAAAATAGTTATAATGATAATAATAATACTTATTATTATAATAGTAATAATAAAATACTTGAAAATTTTTTGACCAATGTTCTTAGAATAAGACAAGTCGTTTAATCGCTGAAGGAAGTGGTTCATTGTTGGACAATTAAAATCAGTTAAGCTGGGTAGTCAACTTGTTATAATATTTAATTATTATTTTTGATATTATGTTGTTTTTATCATTTTTTTTATTTAAAATATAATAGTTTTACCATTTAATTACTTAAATGATACTAAATTTAATATTTTTCCATTATAAAACAAAATATTATTTATATATACCTATATGTTTTATTTTATTTTTTTATATTCATTTTTTAACATAAAAATACTCCCATTATTGTTAAATGTGCAGTCCCACATTGAAAATAAAATAATTAAAAAAACTAATTAAAAATAAAAAAGTTGTTTTTATTTGATTTATATCCCACATTTTAAAATTCATACGACCTCATAATACAATTACATTATAAAAAGTGTGTTTGGGAAGTGAGTTTTTATAAAACAATATATTTATAAAAAAATACTTTTTGAACTATTAATAATATATTTCAATAAATGTTTTATAAATATTATATATATATATACATACATTCCTAAAATAAAATAAAATTTATAAAAACCCATACACCCATCTATTGGACATTAAATATTCAAATAAAAAATTTACAAACAGGGAGGGTAAAAAAAATTTAAAAATTACTTTTCACATATTTCGTCCATATTTTTTCTATTGTATTTTTTATAACAATATAAATAATAATAAAAAATATAACTTTATAAATATTTTAATAGTTCCCACCCTATATTACTCTTTAATCAAAGTTCTCATCTTAACTAGGTATACTATGGGATTAGGGTGAGCTAATCGATATAACAACCTTAAGAAACTTAAATCCTATCAATGAACCAAACTAGCCACCAGTTGGTGGTACGTATAGACTAAATCATCCATTTGGGTTTTTAAAAGACTATTTTATACCCAATATACACATTATTTAGGTTCTATAATAATAAATATAATGGTAATATTGAAGAAAAAATTTAAAATCTTAGTCACAACAATTCATCAAATTTTACCCACTAAAACTCAAAATTTTAAAATACACTAACCTCAAGATTATATGAAATATATTGCAAAATATTTTTCATTAGATCAGGAAAAATATAGATTAATGAATATATAAAATGATATTTTTATTAAATGAAAAATTAGGCACATTTTTTTCAAATGTCAATGAATCAAAAAGATACATTTTTTGTTTAATTTATACTTATGTTCAAGATATTAAATCTATTAATGGATCATAAATTGAATGAAGATAAACAAATACTTGAAAAATAATGTATTTGAAGAAATATAGGGAAATAATGATAAAATTGGGAGAGTAGTGTTAGGGGAGGTTTCCTGGTAAATGATCTTACTAAAATATATAGATTTTACTCCCTAATTTTAAGAATTTAATATTTTTTTCAAACAATTTATCTTTGAAACTATGCATACCCCACCGGTAGACATTATAAACATTTCCCATTTCATTATTCAATATAATATATATAATTTCAATAATAATAATAATAATAACATGTATAATAAATCTATTATGACTTACATAATAATAATAATCGTAATCCCTATAAAAATAAACATAATGTCATCACATGGGTGTTTCTGACTTTAATACTCATAAAAAATATTAGTCACAAAATGAACACAAAATATACTATTGTATTTAAAATAGATAATTTCCTATGTATTCAAAAAAAAGGTTTATATTTTATATTTTAATATATTTTTTCAAATTAAATAAAAATGAAAAAATAAAAATAAATAATGTCACAAGTGTCCGACCCGTCCCAGTGGGGCCCGAGCCGCAACTCCCCAAGCCCGCCTCCAATAGGCCAGGGGTTGGTGACTAGCATCGGGTAGGAATGTTACTAACATGGGAGGCATTGCCTATAAACCTGTACACACACACACACACACATCTCCAAGTCCACAAAGGTGAAAAGTAAAAACTACTAAAAAATGGAAATGCATGCATACACTAAAAATCCCAACCAACAGAGTATGATAGTAAAGTAAAGTACGACAAGTGTAAAACCCTGGGCCAATAGTACAAGACCACCAAAAGATAGTCTGTAACAAATTCCAACCTGTAAAGAAAGGTGTTGGGACTGCAGTCTATAGCCGTAGGAACACACCTCGGTCTGTCTGATCTCACTGAGTATCGTCTGCTCCTGGTCCGCCTAAAATCATGTCGAAGGATCGCTCGTCTTCACAAGACATGACACGAGTGGAAAAAGCCCGTGCAAGGTTGAGTATAACAATACCCAGTAGGACACCCCGAAACCACAAAAGAAATACAACAAGGGAAATACCACAAAGGAAAGATACAGTCAACTCCACACAAAATATGTCTACAGAACATATAATAAGAATATTCAGATATACTCATACATGATCGACTGTCTCGAGACCACCACTAAGATCCAGCTCGAAGATTCCACTATGCATGAAACCGGGAGAACACACTCCTAGGTCTGAAGAGAGAGATACGAAGTTCTCATTCCAGGAGAACACACTCCACAAGTACTTGAGAACATGATGCTCAGATAAGGATCACAACCAATCTCCATGGGGTGATTCCCATAACTCATTCGGAACTAATTAGCTAAGTAGAGGATCGGTTCCCAGGTAAAGTTGGTCACGTAGATACCAAGAACTCTTCTTAGGGTTCTAGTAATTAATAGAGGATCCATATCTAAGTCTCACAGAGGGGATTCCAACAACTCTATTCAAGAAGTCCTACTGAAGGGATCATACTCCTATATGTAGGAAATGATACCGGAAACCTTCAGGAGAAAGACTAAGGGGACTAACCCTAAGGAATCTAGCCTAGTTCACAAAAGGAAACTGGCTCAAGCCTTGATGAATTGGTTACATAGCGTGTAGTATGGTTACACACCCTGTTCCTTGACCTCTGGTACTGCCTGTGTAAATGGCCCGTGTCATCCGTTCATGCTGTGTAAAACTCAACTACACGACTTGTAGAAAAGTACACGCCATGTTCTTGACTCCTGGTACTACCCATGTAAACAGCTCGTGTCACTCGACTTGTGGGTTAGAAAGTAACTACATAGCGTGTAGAAGAATCAGAGGTCGTGTCCGAGCACCTGGGGCTCGCTCCGTGTACGCTGTCCATGTGCCCGTACATGGCCTCTGTCCGTGTCCGTGTCGCCTGCCCATGTACCAGTACACGGTGTATCCCGTGTATCTGGCCAGGTCTGGCCAGTCAGGGGTATACACACCGTGTCCTTGGCCATGTACCCAACCCATGCCCATGTACTCTCGGAGTACACACCACGTGTTATGCTGACAAACACATGGCATGTATCCCATACTACACGGCGTATAGACAGGAAGATTCCATAAGTGTCGTCTTCCTCCTCGCACCTCGGCCAATTCTCTGGATCACGTTTCTCTGGTCCGTTTTCCATGAAACTCAAGATCACGGGTCGCTTCTTTGTCGTGATGCCTAATCCATGGGTTTCGGGCCTTCGATCGGCTCCGAAATCCGATTCTGGTCACCCATATAGAAATCATTCGAAGAACAATATCTTCCAATCCACTTCGATCCATCTTTCGCCACTGTTGTCGCACCTCCGTAGGGTTGTACCGACGCCATGTCTTCAATTTGGGATCATTGCATCACATAACCGGTGTGAAACGATCTATTGTTCATATCCCTGTGAAGAACGTGTAGAACGTAGTGAAGAACATGAGAATTTGGGGAAGAAGAACACAAAAAATAGAGAGGGAAAAACCTCGATCGATGTTTGTCTCGAACTTGGTCCATCACCATTAGGAGGTTGAACGAAACCAAAATAATTTCAAGAATCAAATCCCCACGATTCTTGCAAAATCCCATCTGGCAAGAAAGATTGATCTGTGGGATAATATGTTAATGGATTAGTCTGAATTCATCGTGGAAATAAAAAATGGGGAAGAAATCACAAAAAACAAAGATCCTACCTGGATCCACGACGTTCGTTGGCAAATACTCGGTCGTCGCGTCGTCGTCGCCGGTGAAGCTCGTCAAGAACATCGTCACCGCGTTGGGAGGTTTTCTCTAGAGCCTCCAGTGGAATTCAGGGTTATGGAAATTGTTAACCTAATCTACTATGAAATCTACATTTAAAAGATAAGATATTTCACTGTAACAAGGATTTAAATAAAATATTTTCATAAAATATTTTATTACGGTTGCATCCAAAAACCAGATTTCACCACCGACCTGCGTCGGTTGGTGATAGGTCTCTTATAGGGTAAACCAGCTGCTCTGAACGCAACAGTGCCCTCAGATTTTTGATCTGGGAACCCGTTCAGGAGTTACTCCACTTTTTTAGGAAAACCACACGCGCGCGTTATTTAATTATTAAATTAAATTCAAACATTTGTTCCAGGCTCACCGGGAATCGGAACTGCATGCCATTTCAGAGCCCAGTCTCGAATTAATTCCCATATAATATTGAAATAATACATGGAAAAATCCAGGACATTACATCACACCCACCTTAGGGCTTTTACATCCCCAAAAATCCAAAAAAAGGCTTCTCAAAACTATGTGGGTACTACACATGAATCTGAGCCTCCGGCTCCCACGTGCTCTCTTAGAGATTCCTGTGATTCCACCGGACATGCACTAATGGAATAGCTCACCCACGAAGGATCTTCTCATACCGATCCTCTATCTCCACTGGGTACTCACTAAAGGTCACTCCATAATCGATATCCAGCTCTCCCCAGTCGATAATGTGCGATGGATCATGCACGTACCTCCGCAGCTGCGACACAATGAATATGTTGTGTGCCCGGTCCAACTGAGGAGGTAGAGCCAAGCGATACGCCACCTCTCTAACTATACTCAGAATCTGAAAAGGGCTGATGAACCTCAGGGATAGCTTTCCACCTCAGCCAAATCTCTGCAATCGTCGTTGAGGTGAGACCCAAAGGAACACATGGTCTCCCTCTTCGAACTCCAAGGGCCTCCGCCTCCTGTCGGCATAAGACTTTTTCCAACTTTGGGCAGTCTTCATCCGCTCCTGGATGACCTCCACCTTCTCTGTAGTAGCTCTCACCATCTCTGGGCCCATGAGTGCTGACTCTCCTGGGTCAGTCCAACAAAGCGGTGACCTGCAAGGTCCCCTTACAGAGCCTCGAATGGTGCCATACCAATAGTGGAATGATAACTGTTGTTAAAATCAAATTCCACCAGTGGTAGGTGATCCTACTAGCTACGAATGAAGTAAACTATGCATGGTCGAAGCATATCCTCCAGAACCTGGATGGTCCGCTCTGTCTGACCATCAGTCTGAGGATGGAACATTGTGCTCAAGCATAACTGAGTCCCAAATGCTTCCTGCAATCACTTCCACAACCAGGATGTGAAACGAGAATCACGATTTGAGATGATCGTGGATGTAACTCCATGAAGTCGAACTATCTCCTGCATGTATAGGTGTCCAAATCTCTCTACTAAACTCTTCTCTCGTATGGCTAGGATGTGGGCCGACTTGGTGAGTCGATCAACGATCACCCAGATTGCATCGTGTCCCCTGGACATACATGTTAAACCCATCACGAAGTCCATGGATATCCCATCCCACTTCCACTATGGCACCTCATGGGGATGAGTCAAGCCTGTTGGCACCTGGTGCTCAGCCTTTACTTGCTGACAAGTAAGGCACCAAGAAACAAACTCTACCACACACTTCATCATTCCTGGCCACCATAACTGACGTCGGAGGTCCTGATACATATTTTCTACTCCTGGATGCACCACCAAAGGGGATATATGGAACTCCTGTAGAACCTCCTCCCGCAATGTCACCGGTACTACTGTACGTCCTCTGAAAAGAACAACGTGCGCCCCACCTTATGAATATCCATCAGCCACAACACCTGTGGATATCTGAGCACGTAGAGTCTCACAGCTAGCATCCTTGCATTGTGCTTCTCTGGATCGATGTAAGAGTGGAGGGGTACCAACCATCGATTGAAGGTAGGCTCCATCATCTCCATCCATGAAGGATAACTTTAAGGAGGCCAACTGCCTCATCGCATCATCCAGCAACTGCGAACTGCATTTCCTGCTGAGAGCATCTACCACTATGTTCCTTTTCCTAGGTGTGTAAACAATCTCAACGTCGTAATCCTGGAGGAACTCAAGCCATCGACTTTGTCTCAAATTCATATCCTTCTGAGAAAACCTATATATGAGACTATTGTGACCAGAGTAGACGGTAAACCACTCACCCACCAGGAAGTTCTGCCACATCATCAATACGAAGACTACCGCTGCCAACTCAAGATCATGGGTTGTGTAGTTCTGCTCGTGTGGCCTCAACTGATGTTACCCATAGGAAATCACTGCTTGCCTCTGCATCAGGACACAACCAAGCCCAGTTCATGGTGTGTCACAGAACACTACGTACTCAACACCCTCCTCCAGTAATCTCAAGATCAGGGCGCTCGTCAGACTCTGTATCAACTGTTGGAAAGCCTGCTAGCATCTCTCGATCCACATGAAAGGCCGCCCCATTTGGGTCAAAGCTGTCATGGGTGCTAAAATCCTGGAGAAATCAAGAATGAATCTCCGATAGTAGCTTGCCAACCCAAGGAAACTATGCACCTCCATCACGCTCCGGGGTGGCTCCCATGCAAGAACTGCCTCCATCTTGGCTGGGTCTACTGCTACACCATCTGCTGAGATAACGTGTCCTAGAAAGTGGACCTCTTGTTTCCAAAACTGACACTTTGAGAGTTTCCCATACAATCGGTGCTCTCGGAGTGTGTCCAGAAACATCCTTAGGTGTCTTGCGTGCTCATCCTGGGATACAGAGTACACAAGGATATCATCGATGAAGACCACTATGAACCGATCTAGATAGGGATGAAATATCTGGTTCATGAGTACCATGAACACTGTCGGGGCGTTTGTTATGCCGAAGGGCATCACCAATTACTCATAGTTACCATAGAAACATCTGAAATCCGTCTTCGGTACATACTCATCCCGTACTCACAACTGGTGATAGCCTGATCATAGATCAACCTTCAAGAACCATCGTTCTCCTCTCAACTGGTTGAAGAGGTCATCGATCCTCGGTAGTGCATACTAGTTCTTCAAGGTCACCTGATTCAGGCACCGGTAATCCACACATAGCCTCAAGCTCCCATCTATCTTTTTGGTATACAGCACTGGGGCCACTCGGGGTGAAACACTGGGTCTCACAAATCCCTTATTCTGCAAGTCTTCCAGATGCACCCTCAGCTCACGAAGCTCTGTAGGAGCCATCCGATATGCTGATGCTGATATCGGTGTCGTCCCGGGTTACAACTCAATGAAGAAATCTATCTCCTGATAGGGAGGTAGTCCAGGGACATCCTCCGGAAAGACGTCCTCGTACTCATCCACTACTGCTAGAAACTGGGAACTCATAACATCTGTTGCTCCAAGAGCTAGGCTAGCCAACTGATAGGATATCAGTTGCACCCTCCTGCGCACGAGTCCATCCTGCGCTGCATGGGTCTCTCTTTCACTGACAAAAGAGAACCTCATTCCGTCACTGCGAACACACCACACCCTTCGCCTAAAACAGTCGATCTGGGCATGAACTATGGATAACCAATCTATACCAAGAATTACATCGTAAGGCCTC
This sequence comes from Viscum album, assembly GCA_963277665.1. Lineage (NCBI taxonomy): Eukaryota > Viridiplantae > Streptophyta > Magnoliopsida > Santalales > Viscaceae > Viscum > Viscum album. Next base: position 387,795,356 of record OY728153.1, on the reverse strand, counting down.
GACGCTTCCACCAAGAGGTTCTAACTGAAACTCTCACCTCTAAGGGTCAGGTCACAATGTCTACAGAGGTGTGTGATCTCACAATCTTCTCCAGTCGGTGTTTTTAAGCGTAAGGGTCAAGTCAACGACTCAAGTAGAATCTCAAGGTCTCGAAAAAGATTAGAATCCAGAAAGGAATGACTTGAACTTGTGTCTATCAATATGGCAGCCACAGTAAAAAAGACCCAGATTGTACCCCTAATCATTCCAGGAGTACCTAGGTCATAAGCCTCTGCCGCCTACAGCTGTCCCTGCCTCTATCCACCGGCTCCCTGAACCTGGGGTGGACCTCCTGGGGGTGGTGGTGGTAAAAGTTTAAAATGCCGACCACCTCCAGCTGCTCTCCCATATCCCCTACCACATCTTCCGCCCCATGGATATTTCTTCTCCACACGTTGCCTCTGCCACAGTTGTCCATCCACTGCTCCCGTGTCAGTAGTATGGTGGGTCGGATATTCTCAAGCGATATGTACCCTACATTAACATGAGTAGCATCGCCTCTCTCGAGGCTGGCTGAATGTGCCCTGCAAAACCTATACCGAAGATCCCCTGTTCTGGGATATCCTCTAAAAACGTCTCCCATGCCTGGGTCCCTGACGTCGGCTCCCTGCTGCCGAGGTCTCTGCTCCAGCTCACTCGCTATTGACAACTGCTGACTGTCTCTGTTCTACCAAGAAGCTCTCGACCACCAAAGCCTACTCGAGCACACCAAAATATGTAGGAATACTCATAGGTATGATTCTAGATCATATATCTCTGCGCAAGACCCACTCAAAAGTCCGATCTCTAAAGTACTGATCTCTGACCATATCCATCGAGTACCGTGAGAGGTTGATAAACTGCGATGAATAGTCACCCACCATCATGGTTCCCTGCTAGAGATGGAGAAGCTCCTATATACATAATTCTCTCAGGTTAACCGGTGAAAATTCATCTCTGAAGAGATGCTCAAACTATGACCAAGAAAGAGTCGGCTCGTCGTGGGTCTAGATAACCAAACTCCACCATCGTCCTACTGAGCCCTGTAGAAGGCTCGCTGCCAAGATCACCATCTGGTCTGATGGTGTCCTGAACAAATAGAAGACTCTGGTCACTGCCTCAAGCCAGTCCTCTGCTGCCTAAGGGTCAGGCTTGCCTCAAAACCTGAGGGTTCTCTGTCTCTGAAACTCGTGGAGTGCAGTCAGCCTGCGCTCCTCCTCCACTGGTACAACAGGCAATAAACACTGCTCCACAGGTGGCAGGACAACCATCACACCACATGATGGTAAAACTGGGGGATCCGGTCCCTGTATCGAAGCTATATCACTGAAGGGGTCATCCTCGTGATCAAGCTGCTGGATCCTAGCGGGTGCGCGTCGCGGAGGCATCCTGTTAAAGAAACAATATGTATCTCAGTCAGTGAGTATATCTAGAGAGTTGACTCATAAAGGACATGGAAACCACAACCCATTCCTATATGATGTATGTACCATTATTTTCCCCTACAACTACTGTTCTCATGCTCTGAGTCGAAAAGCATGTTATCAGAGTCCTGGTGTATGGATACGTCGACCTCCCGCACCAACACTGGTGTCCCTGGCCTGAAAGCCAAACATGAAACACTTAACACTGTTTCCCCAAACCAAATCACAGACTCTCGGTCGTAAGGTAGAACTGACCACCTTTGATACCACTTTGTCACGACCCATCCCTGTGGGGCCCGAGCCGCAACTCCCCAATCCCACCTCCAATAGGCCAGCGGATGGTGACTAGCACCGAGTAGGCATGTTACTAACATGGGAGGCATTGACTATAGACCTATACACACACACACACAACTCCAAGCCCACAATGGTGAAAAGTAAAAACTACTAAAAAATGGAAATGCATGCATACACTAAAAATCTCAACCAACAGAGTACGACAGGAAAGTAAAGTACAATAAGTTTAAAACCCTGGGCCAAAAGTACAAGGCCACCAAAAGAGATTCCGTAACAAAGTCCAACCTGTAAATAAAGGTGTTGGGACTGCAGCCTGTAGCCATAGGAACACACCTCAGCCTGTCTGATCTCACTGAGTATCGTCCGATCCTGGTCCTCCTGGAATCCTATCGAAGGCTCGCTCATCTGCACAAGACACGACACGTGTGGGAATAACCCGTGCAGGGGTGAGTATAAAAATACCCAGTAGGACACCCCGAAACCACAAAAGAAATACAACAAGGGAAATACAACAAAGGAAAGATACATTCAACTCCACACAATATATGCCTATATAATATATTACAAGAATATCCAGATATACTCATACACGATCGAATTTCGCGAGACCACCACTATGATCCAACTAGAACATTCTACTAAGCATGAAACTGGGAGAACACACTACTAGGTCTGAAGAGAGAGATACAAAGTACTCGTTCCAGGAGAACACACTCCACAAGTACTTGAGAACATGGTGCTCAGATGAGGATCACAACCAATCACCATGGGGTGATTCCAACAACTCAGTCTGATCTAATCCGCTAAGCAGAGGATCGGTGCCTGGGTAAAGTTGGTCACGTCGATACCAAGAACTCTACTTAGGGTTATAGGAATTACTAGAGGATCTGGATCTAAGTCTCACAGAGGGGATTCCAAAAACTCTATTTAGGAAGTCCTGCTGAAGGAATAATACTCTTATATGTAGGAAACAATACAGGAAACCTTCAGGAGAAAGACTAAGGGGACGAACTCTAAGGAAACTAGCCCAAGTCACAGAAGGAAACTGGCTCAAGCCTTGAATAATTGGTTACATGGTGTGTAGTATGGTTACAGGCCGTGTTCCTTGACCCTGTGTATTTCTCGTGTAAATGGCCCGTGTCAACCATTCAAGCTATGTAAAACTCAACTACACGGCATGTAGAAAAGTACACGCCGTGTTCCTGACTCTGAGTAATGCCCATGTAAAAGGCACGTGTCACTAGGCTTGTTAATTAGAAAGTAACTACATGACGTGTAGAAGAATCACACGCCATGTCTGAGCACCTCGGGCTTGCTCCATGTACGCTGGCCATGTGCCCGTACACGGCCTCTGTCCGTGTCCGTGTCACCTTCCCGTGTACCAGTACACGAGGTATCCCATGTATCTGGTCGGGTCTGGCTGGGGAGGCGTATACACACCGTGTCCTTGGTCGTGTACCCAACCCATGCCCGTGTACTCCTGGAGTACATTCCATGTGGTCTGACGACAAACACACACAGTGTAGCCCATACTACATGGCGTGTCGTCAAGAAATTTCCAGAAGCGTTCTCTTCCTCCTCGCGCCTCGGCTGATTCTCCGGATCACGTTTCTCTGGTTCGTTTGCCATGAAACTCAATATCATGAGTCGCTTCGTCGTCGTGATGCCGAATCCGTGGGTTTCGGCCCTTCGATCGGCTCTGAAATCTGATTTCGTCCACCCGTACAGAAATCATTTGAAGAACGATATCTTCCAATCCGCTTCGATTCTTCTGTCTCCACCGCAGTCGCACCTCCGTAGGGTTGTACTGACGCCAGATCTTCAATTTGGGATCGTTTCATCGCACAAAGGGTGTGCAACGATCCGTCGTTCATATACTCGCGAAGAACACGTAGAACGCAACCAATAATATGAGAATTTGGGGAAGAAAAACACAACAAATCGAGAGGGACCAACTTAGATCGATGTTCGTGTCGATCCTGGCCCTTCACCGTTAGGAGGTTGAACGAAACCAAAATAATTTCAAGAATAAAATCCCTACGATTCCCGCAAAATTCCATCCCACAAGAAAGATTGATCCACGGGTTAATATGTTCGTGGATTAGTCCGTGTTCATTGTGGAAATCAAAAATGGGGAAGGAATCACAAAAAACAAACATCCTACCTGGATCTGCGGTGTTCGTTGGTGAAGACCCGGTCACCGCGTCGTCGTTGCCGGCGAAGCTCATCAACAACATCGTCGCCACATTGGGAGGATTTCTCCAGATCCTCTAGAGCCTCCAGGGGAATTCTGGGTTATAGAAATAGTAACACTGATCCCCTACGAAATATTCATTTAAAAGATAAGAGATTTCGCTGTAAGAATTATTTAAATAAAAGATTTTATTAAAAATATTTTATTATCGTTGCGTCCAAAAACCATATTTCACCACCGACCTGTGCCAGCCGATGTTAGGTCTCTTCTAGGGTAAACCCGCTGCTCTGAACGAAACGGTGCCATCAGATTTTTGATTCGAGCACCCATTTGGGAGCTACTCAAATTTTTCAGGAAAACCGTACGTGCACGTTATTTAATTATTAAATTAAATTCAAATATTTGTTTCAGGCTTACCGGGCCTCGGAACCGCACGTTGTCTCAGAGCCTGGTCTCGAATTAATTCCCATATAATATGAAAATAATACCTAGAAAAATCATGGACATTACAACAAGACCATAGGTATTAAACATTTATGGGTGTTTCTTTATTTTATTAAAACAATACCCTTATTATATTTGTTTTTAAATAATATTTCGATGGGTTTTTATTAACTTTATGATTTATCATTGTAAAATTTTAAAAAAATCGTGTGAACACTTCTTTATTGAAATAATATAATTTAAACTTTATTTTGTATTTTTTTTATTTCCTATCATGATTTTGTTAGAAATTTTAAAAAAAATATTCCTGGATAAAACATCGTTTTAATATTGTGAATCCTCTTGAAGTGTTTCATTCTTTGTATCACTTTTTAGGCCATCAAATGATTTGAATGAAATATCATTCTCAAATTTTTCTTATTTTCTATTCTATATTATTCCCCATATTATAGTTTATAAATATGTTTTAAATTTCATAAAATGTTAAACTAACCAAATTTTAATATATCATAGAAATCATCTATCGATAAAAAAATTTAGCATGTAATCACAATTGATTCTTAAAAACCACTATAACCAAATATAATAATCAAAATTATGCTCACTTAAGAAGAAAATCATTAATGGTTTCATTATTCACCATTTGTAACTCCTCAAACCAAATTTATTTTTTTTAAGTTAAGACTTCGTCTCATTTTTTACCATTCTAAGATTCCATTAATATTGTACTCTATATATTTATTTTATTCATAGCCCATACCCCTTATCAGTTTCTAGTCTAAGAGTGATGAAAAGAATTCATCACTAACATTAACATCGATATCAATTTCCTGGTAATAAATTTGGTTGTATGCTTCATCTACATTTGAAAGAGACAATACATGCATAATGATCTCTATTATGTTGTGACCCAATGAATTAAAATACATATCCCTTAACACCTTCCATAGAGGGAATCTATTTATATTAAAAATATGTTTTTGATTACTTTTAATGGAATTTATATGATCTATCCTTAAAATAGGTTACTAAATTACTTATGAAGAGATAAATTGGTATCTATGGGGGTGAATCAAGCTGTAACAACAATAAGATAAACCCCAGAGATCATATAATACTAATAGGGGAATCCAAATTATGATAACATTACAAAACTTTTTTTAGGATTAATGTCACTAAAATGACTAATATATATAATAATTTGATCTGATGTTGATCCTTAAGAAAAAATTATAAAATATGGATTTTTTGAATTATGATGTTGAAAAAAGAAGAATGGTTTTTTAATTCAATAACTCAATGATTTCAACTTCTCCTCTATAGATTTTAATATATTTACAAGGTCTTCAAAAAGAATAATTTCTTTATAATTTTTTTTATAAAAAACTCACTTTAAAACATTCATATTCATTATGAATAGAGCTAAATCAGTTTCATTTTAATTTTAACAGGTTAACAGGGTTTACCTTGGAAGTTTATTAATATAATTAATTTTTTTAAATTATTTAAGAAATATTAAATCTAGTAAGGATCATACAAAAATATATTTTATTTAATACAAGGATAATATTAACATTTTTAATGTAGATATATGATAAAATTATTTTAAACCCTTCTTATAGATCCTTCAAATCACTCTTGACATTATATGGTAAATTTTTTAACATAATCCCAAATAAAACATTATATAATTACTATTTATCACAATGGGACGTGCTTCACTAGTCCTTCAACTAAAATATAACTTATAATTTATCATAATGCATTAATTATGTTAAAAGTAATATGATATTCCTTTGAATCATGAATAATTTATTTATAACCATTTTATTTAACAATTTACATGAAATATACAATAGAAGTAAACATTCCACAAATATAGTGGTGATGTTTTCTCACCCTTTAGTAATAACATTATAAAAAACATTTTAGTCATAAATATTTATATAAAGATTAAATTTTTTAACTAAAAATAATAATGATTTTCTTGATAATATAATAAATATCATTCATTTTAAGAAAAATCTATATTAGACACTTTAATTGTATAAAATATTCTTTAATCTACCACTAGTTAACTATAATGTGTTTTCACTACAAATAGATATACACTTGTAAGAGATACAACTTATGAATATTTTCTTTTAAAATTAATTAAAAAAATCTTGAAGAATATTACGTCATGAAATAAATTTTAGTATTTTATATGATTTCTAGAAATGTTCATTTAGATGGTCAAACAACCACCAATGTATAAGATATATTCTCAATGCTCCATTATTTCATAATTTGTCGATATAAACTTCTAGAATTTGTAAAAATTTAAATATTTCTTTGGTTAAGATACCATAAATGATATTTATAAATATAACGTATAAGGATAAATTTATCTATTATTAAAGAAAAAATTGATTCTCTATTCTAAGAAAATTGTTGAAAATATGTTTAATTTTTTTTATTGGTTAAATAAAATATGTTTTGTACTATATTATATAAAAAATACATTAACTTTCTTATAAATGTTCTTAACTTTCATAGAATAAATTTTGGTATCTTTTTAGACATATATGGTTCTCTTATATGACAAAAATCCACTCTAATATCAGGTTTTTTTATGGATAGAACATTAGTTATTTGGGTAGATGGAACACATTCTATTAAATTACTTTTCAAATAGTTAACTTATCACACATATAAAGTTATTATAAAATTATTAAATGGATATTAATAAATATAATCATCTTTTAGTGTAATTTTCCTAATATTTATCCTTTTTCTTTGAAACATATTTCTAAATAATGAGTAATATTGGAAGAAACAAAAAAATTCATAGGGTTGGAAGAAATTATAAGGCTCCAACCTTAAAAATTACATAATCATGAGTTAAATATGTAATTCACATTGAAGATATTTTCAGGTTTATAATTTTATATAATTAGGTCATAACTATTACAATAAATCTCAAAAGTTACAAAGTATACACTCCTACTATATCCAAAAATTTTTACAATAATAAAACTCCTTTAATAAAACTAGAGTTATTTTCTTGATATAAATCTTCTTGAATACTTCCTTTCTCTTACCCTTCCTTATAAACTATGAAAAACATTTCAAAAACATGGTATGAGCATAAAAAACTCAATAAAGATTATAAAATAAATAAAGAAAACATTATCCCATCAATACATAAAAATAAATGAAATCATACTTCTCAATCATAAAACCTAACATCCTTAACATAACTCACAAAATCATAAGATTTTTTAATGACACGTGGAAATAATATATCAGAAAAGGTAACTTTTGGGATCCATATCATACTAACATTGTATCTTTCACAAATACAAATGGAGTTACGTTTGGATCACCCATCAAAGTATATTCTCTAAATCTATTAAGAGAATCATTAACATTTACCTCTTTGATGTTACCCAACATATTGGGGAGCTATCTCGGGCTCACCCACACAAGGTTTATCTTAGAACCACCCGTATATATAAACAATTCCCTAGAACCATAACATAATAATAACAAATAAAAAAACATAATGGAATGATAACATTTCCACATTGCAATGACAATATATAATTTAAATATAATGACATAATCAATCCATTCTCAAAAACCATTTTCAATACCAAAATACATAAAAAGAGTATATGGTATTTATTTTTCTTCTAAAAACATTTCGGCTTTTTAAGGGAGCCAAATATCAAATAATGATCACGCTGGAGGAAAGGTCATTATCACCGCGTATGTTAAAAATAAACATTCCCTTATTTTTTTGTAAAAGTATTCATGGAAAATGATTCCATTTCAATAAAACTAAATTCCAAAGGGGTTTATACACCGTATAAAGGAAATTTTTATATAAATCAATGTATGCGTCAATGAAAAGGGATTGAGACGAAGTCCCTTACCTTGAGTCCGACTTGTCTTGTTCATTATTTATCTCCCTAAATAATAACAATAAGTAAATTTATACTTGATTCAGAACCTTTTTTAAGTTTATTATTCATTTTATATCACTTATTACCTTTCTATAACAATTATTTAATTATTCAAGTTCATATAGTTTGTTCTGTCGATGTTCGGTACTTGAGCCGAAAATGAACTTGTTATAATTACAGATTATCCATGTGGTCAAAATTACATTATCTCCAGAATTATATTCATGATATATATATCATATATATCATATATGTCTAGTATATATGTATTTATAATAGTCCATAACATTTGGAGATAATAAATGAAATGCACCGTTCATGGAGACGGTAAGCCATACGTACGAATGAACGCTACTTTCATTTCTATTTCATAGTTAATGGAATGAAAAAATAAGGATACAAAGGTATATTATAATTCCATTATAATATAATTTTTTATATATGTTACATAAATTCATTAATTCTATCTTATTTACTTTCCATGTATAACATGAACAAGTCATATCACTTTCAGGGGGTGGTAATCCACAATTCCTCAAATAAAATTATTGTATTTTCGCATTATAGAAAGCATAAAGGTATGCTGAATATGAAAAATACAAAAGCATAGATACAATATTTATATATAATAATATATATATATATAGTTCCATCATAATGTCCACCATGAGAGGCAGTAGGAGATAATTTAACAATCATCGTTTCGTAAGGCAGTAGTTCACCGTCCACATAAACAGTATGTTCTAAATCCATTATATAGAAGTGTGTGTGAGTGTAATTCAAATAATTATATTAAAAACAACCTAGAAAACTGATTATAATGGTATTGTTCTCAAAAAATAATAATAAGATCATAGGGACTGGATAAGGAAAATAAAATAAAAGAACTTGAGAGAAGGTTTTACATCTATATCGAGTAACTCTATTTGATTTGATCCAAAATGATTTAATGAATTTACTTAGGTCCAAGTTAAGGATTATTAGAGAAATATATGGATTTTTTGAGCTTATTTGGGAAGATTTTGGATGATCCAAGGGGCCTGAGAGGTGTGAGTAAGGGTTAGAGGTGGTGGCCTTTTATAAGAGGGAGGATGGGCACTTAAGGAATATTTTGAATTATTATTTTATTATAAATTATATTTCATTTATAAATGAGTCAAAAAAAGTTAGTTCTAAGATAAGATTTATATTATTATGAATTAAATCATCCACTTATAAATATATAGGTTTTGGATTTTTTTAATCCTTATCTTTTTTATTTAACCCTATTTTACTCTTACAGTTTTATCAAGCATTTAACACTTTGAGAATAAACAATAGATACCAAAACATGATAAATATATATAATTAAATATCTAATAACAAACTTTTAGAATTATTATATATATTTGTAGGAATCTTAGATTTTTTGGAATTTTATAATTTTTAATAAAATATTTTATATTTTAAAATATGAATTGTGTCAATTTTGACACTATTCATATCACAAATTTTTAAGAACCCATAAAAACATGATTACTTCGAAAAAAATCATTAATACAAATAATACTTGTAACTATAATCCATAAAATTCATTTATGGAATCAAAATAACCAAATTACATTTATTTTAACATTTCTAATGTCATTTATTAAAATCCTTTATTAATGAAGCAATCACTACATCATCATTGTGTAATAATTAAATTTATTTATATTACTTTCAAAATTTATAAAAAAATACCATAATGTAGAAAATATTTTTATATTTCCAGTGAATATTTATAGTTGAAAAAATCACTTATTTAACACCATATAAATATTTATTTGGTAAAAGATACATGTTTCGGTTATATTTTCCTTAACTTTTAATTAAAAGTAATTAAATAACATTTTCACACAAAAGTGGATCCATTGGGTTCTATAATTGAACCAAGGATTCCCATGGTAGAACATGTATCACCCAATAGGGTTAGGAAATATGTTAGGGTATTTTAATATTATTATAATATTATTTTTTACCCTTATTTATCAGATTTACCCTTTAACAATGGTAAATAAAATATTTACTGAAGTTAGTATTCATAATGTCTAAAAATAAAAGTTACCTATTTACACAATATAGACCACCAGATTTCAAATATGGAATCCATTTTTTAAAATTCAAAACACAGAACTTTTAGAAATTAATTTAAAATTAATTCCTGTTGTCAAAACCGAAATGTTGTTTTTAATAAGTAAAAAATACTAATAGATTGACATGTGCTTATGTCCAATTTCAATGTGGAATTACATAAAATGGAAAAAAATTATTAAATGATAAAAATATAATCTAATTACACTTTAAAACCAATTTAATGTACAGTCAAATCATATAAATAATTTAGATTAAAAGGCATTTTGAATTAAAATGCAGCATTGTTCACTATTCATTAAAAAATGATGTTTATCAGGAAAATACCAAAATTTTACCCAATGTAAATGTTGATGTCACAATTATAAATAAGATTTTTATTTTATAAAATGTAACATATAAAATTGATAAAACTATATTTAAAAAGGGTTCACCATCAAAACGTAGTAAATCGACCTTTTACAAAATATTAGAAAATTTAATTCTTAAAATCAGATTCATTCTTATTTTAAGCCTCTAAAATTTATTGGTTAATAGTAAAAACTTATAAAAAACAAGTGTAATCATATTAGAGTTAGTTATTTTTCATTCCTGCTAATATAATGGCTACCTGTTAACTACCATTTAAAATAATAATAATATTATTTTATTTTTTGGTATAACTCAATGTTGTTTGCAACATAAGATTTCAAAGAAAATCATTTTTGCATGTTGAGCATGCAATCATATATAGGATCCTGTTTAAATTAAAATTAATATTTAATTCAAAAATATTAATAAATATGAAAGTATCACATTCTTTTCTTACATGGGATGTTACATCCTTACACCATTTTGGAAATTATATCCTCGCAATTTAATTCACTTATCAAATAAGAGAGGGTATTTGTCCCTCATAACATTTTCAGATTCCCATGTTTCCTTTTTAAACATATAGTTTTTCCACAAAACCATTTTTTGATGAATTACCTTATTCAGTAACACTTTCTCTCTATGGTCAAGAATATGGCCTCGTTGTTCCTCATAAGAAAGATTATCTCCCAAATGAACAACCTATGGGCTCAAAACATGAGATAGAACCAATATATACTTTCTCAACATTGAAACATGAAAACAATTTTGTACCTAGGATAAACACGGAGGTAAAGCCACCTTTAAAAAACTGATCCAACTTACTCCTGGATTTCATAGGGTCCAATGAACCTTAGACTCAACATCCCCTTCTTACCAAAAGACATCACAATTTTCCTAGGGAACACATTGAAAAAAACCTGATCACCTACCTCGAAAGATAGATCATCCCTCTAGTTATTGACATAACGTTTCTACATACTCTGAGATATTCTCATGTGATTCTAAATCAATTGAACTTTTCTTCCATCTCTTCTACCGATTCCGGTCCCATAATCATCCTTTCACCTACTTCATCCCAAAAAGCTAGATTTTGACACCGCTTCCCATATAATGCCTTAAATGGTACCATTTGTATACTAGAATGAAATATGTTATTATAAGAAAACCCAATCAAAGAATGTTGTTGGTCCCAAATTCTAGGGAAATCCATTGAACAAGCACATATAATATATTCAAATGTCGTAATTGTTCATTCTGACTGCACATCTGATTGAGGATGAAAAAGTGTACTAAAATTTAATTCAGCACCCAATGACTTCTAAGGGACCTTCCAAAAGTTATAAGTGAACCTGAGATCACGATTAGATAAAATGTATAAGAGTAATACATGTAACCTGAATACCTATTAAATATAAAATTGAGAATTTTGATATAGAGATAGAGTATCTCAAATTGGATTAAAATGAGAAGATTTAGTCAATCGATCAACAATAACTTAAATTTCATTGTTACCTCAAGAAGTTTTTGGAAATCCCACTATGAAATGCATAGACACATTTCACCATTTCCACTCTAGCATTGAATAATGTTGAAGCATCCCTTTTAGAATCATCCATACTGCTTTAACCTCTTGACAAGTTAAACACTTCACAGTAAAATATGTAATACCTACTTTTTTCCATCCCACCAGTAATAGTCATGAATATCTTTGTACATATTAGTACGGTCAGAAATAACTAAATACAGAGAACAATGAGCTTTACATAACAACTCTTTCTTCAACTTTTAATAAAAAATCACACATAACCTCTTTCCAAACCTCAAAACATAGTCTTTATCAATGTTATATTCAGGTAACATACCATTCTAATCCAACTCTACCTTTTTATGCAACTCACTGTATTCCTTCTGCACTTTCTAAATTGTTTCTTAGAGATATGATTTCAATAACACATGAAACAAAATGAAAGAATTTCTTGCACCAACAACTTCTATACCAAAGTTCATCAAATCATTAATCAAATGATATTATTCCAAACATAGCATAGTTAATGCAACATTACCTTTTCAAATCAGAGAATCAGTCACTTTATTTTCTTTTCCTGGATGGTAATAAATTGTGCAATCATAATACATGATTAATTCTTGCCATATCCTCTAACTAATGTCCAATTATTTTGATTTAATATATACATCAAACTTTTAAGGTATATATATTTCACATTGTACTTCATATAGATGATGCCTCTAAATATTTAAAGAAAAAACAAGAGTATCTAATTCCAAAGCGTGTGTAGGGTAATTTAACTCCTAGGGTTTCAAATGACAAGAAGCATATAAAATTACCCGATCATTTTGCATAAGGACAAAGACAAGTCCTTTCAATGAAAAATCACTATAGAAAACAAATTCACCATCTCTAGAAGGCAGTGCCAAAACAAGAGAATTCCACAATCTAGTTTTGAATTCTGGAAAACATTCATCACATTCTTTTGTCCAAATGAACTTAACTCATTTTTGAGTTAACATAGTTAGTGGGCTAGATATCTTTGTAAAATATTTATCAAACCTTCTATAATGACATAATAAACCAACAAAACAATGAATATTTTTAATATTTATGGGTTTTGACCATTCTTCAACTACACTTACTGAATGAAATTTTATGATGTCAAAACCCACACTTACTGAATTTCCCATACAATTTCTTTTCTTTTATGGTTTCCAAGACAAATTTAGATGAATTTAGTGCTCTTATTTAATTTTTAAATATTCCAAAAATTTCATCAATAAACATAACCAAAAACTTATCAAAGAACTCACAGAAAATTATTTTCATAATATCAATGAATACAACAGGTGTATTGTCTAACCCAAAAGGACTAACTACAAATTCATAATGGCCATATGTAGTCTGAAACATAATATTCAATATGTCATCTTCATTTACTTTTCATCTGATGGAACCCTGACCTCAATTAAATCTTTGAAAAATACCAAGCTCCCTGGAGATGATCAAACCAATCATCGATATGAGAAAAAAGATACTTGTTCTTAAAAGTAATTTTATTCAAGGCACTATAATCAATACAATGTCTCATTAAACCATATTTTTTGACAAAAAAGATAGGAGCACCCCATGGTGATGTGCTCGGTCGAATTAAACCTTCATCGAATAAGTTTTTCAATTACTTCTTTAACTCTAAATTTTAAATTTGGGTTATTTGATAAGAGGGTTTGGAAATTGGATTAGCATCACGAACCAAGTCATCTGTAAATTCAATTTCCCGATCAAGTATTATAACAGGAAACTCATCAGAAAAAACATAAAGATACCAATTTACCACTTCCACATCTTTAATCTAAATAGTTCCTTTTTTTAACAATGTGTGAATGGTAACATTCATTTATATTATTTACTTGTTTCTCAACTTCCTGAAAAGTTATCGAAAGTAAGGGTTCTTTCTTGTACACAAAATGAAATTCATTCTGAAAATAAACCTATTTATATCTACATTCAATCTTAGCATGATAAACAAAAATCCAATCCATACCCAAAATAACATCAAAATCTATTAGTGGAAAAACAATATGGTTTCTAGATAGATTCTTTATATACACAAGGATGGGAAGGTACTCGTAAATTCTTTTAATCTCAACATTTCCTCATGTTGTTTTTACTATAAGTATAGGATTCATATATTGAGATGGAATTCCAAATTAACTAGAAAATTTATCAGAAATGAAAGAAAGTTTAGACCCCAAATCAAACAACACATTGGCATAATCTGAATAAAAAATAGCGTGCTTGATACTACTTCATTCTATGGTCCAACATCTTCTTAAGTAGTTACAATGGATTTCACCACCCCTTTCTTATTTTAGTATGACTTATTTCCTTTAGTTGAGTTATTTGTTGGACACTCATTTTCATAATGACTCATTTCATTTCACATAAAACATTTTAGTGACATTAAATCAGATTTTTATTTACAATTACCTTGATTTTTTTCAATGCAATTACGATCCTTATGTCCCATTTTAACACATCTGAAGCACTTACCTAAATTCAAAAGACATTCCCTAGTGTGATTTTTTACCCCAATTTTCACAAATAGTGAAGTGATGTTTCTTTCCATCAGATATTTTTGAAGAGTTTTTCCCTTTCATCTACTACCTCAACCTTTTATTCTGTTATTTTTTAAAGAAAAATTTATCATCAGAAAACTCTATTTCCACCCTCTCTGCAAATTGAACAAGTTTTTCATAACTTTTGAACTCATGAGAAGCTAGTTCTATTTGATAATTTAGAATTAATCCTTAGTAAAAAATTGATTTTAATATCAAGATATCGTATGAAATTTAGAGGCTAAATTGCTAGTCGAGTAAAGTTTTCTTTATAATCAGCAACTAAGTCATCCTCTTACCTCAATTACAGGAATTGTTTTTTATCCTCTATTGAACCACCTTAGGAAAATATTTCTCAAGAAACATACATTTGAATTCATCCCAATCAAGTAAATCAACTTGATAACTATCCCTGATATTTTTAACAACCAACTATCATTAATCATCTTCAACTTCAAAACGTTAAACAACAAGACTAACCTTTTGATGTTCTGAACACCCCATGAAATCAATAACCATTTATAGTTCATTAATCCACCGTTCAACTAGTACATGGTCATATGATCCTTTGAATGATAGGGGATGATGCCTTGTGAAATAATATACTACATACATATTTTTTGTGGTTGATCTTGATAATATCATGCATGGATACCACCACAACTTATATTCTGAATCAACTATTCCATCACTAAAAAATCTGTTCAGTTCTGATTTTGACCATCTCAGGTTGCTGATTTAGAATGTTGTTTTCCTCTTGATTTTGTCTCAGCATACCTGTCATTTTTCCACTATATAAATCTATTCTAAACATAGAAATGTATTTGGATAAGAAACATGATAATATGTAAATGCTATATCATTTCAATCATAACATAAATTAATGTATGGATATTAATTTTACAATATCCTAACTCTTAAATATGTCTAAACTGACCTTTGATACCAATTATAAGGCCCGAGACATAAACATTACATAATCATGAGTTAAATCAACAATTCACATTGAGGATATTTTTAGGTTTATAGTTTTATGGAATCATGTCATAACTATTACATTACATCTCAAATGTTACAGAGTAAACACTTTTTATCTATTTAAATTTTTTCACAATAATAAAACTCCTTAAATAAAACTAGAGTTCATTTCTTAATATAAATCTTCTTGAATACTGCCTTTCTATTACTGTTCCTAATACATTGTGAAAAAACATTTCAAAAACATATTATGGGCATAAAAAGCTCAGTAAGGGTTATAAAATATAGAAATAAAACATTAGTCCATCAATAAAAACAAATCAATGAAATCATACTTCTCAATAATAAAATATAATCTATTTCACATAACTCACAAAATCATAAGATTTATGAATAACACGTAGAAATAAAAAAACATAAAGGTAACTTGTTTCGTCCATATCATACTTACATTTTATAAGGAGTTGCTCTCTGAATACCCATCATAGTATATTCTCTAAATATCATAAGAGAAAAATTTAAATTTACCTCCTTCATGTTACCCAATGCATTGGAGAGCTATCTCGGGGTCACCTTCCCTAGTTTTATCACGGAACCATCTGTATACGTAAAAAATTCCCATGAACCATAACATAATCAAAACACATAACACAAGCATAAACGAAAGATAAAATTTATACATTGAAATCACAATATATAATTTCAATATATTGACATGATCAATCCATTCCCAAAACTATTTTCAATACCAAAATATGTAAAAAGAGTATATGGTATTTATTTTCCTTTTAAAATCATTACAGCTCTTTATGGAATCCAAATATCAAATAATGCCGGCAGTGGCGGAAAGGTTGTTGACACTGTCTATGTTAAAAAAACATTTCCTAGGTCATTTAATAAAAATATTCAAAGAAAAAAATTCCCCTATGAATGAAATTAAAATTCATAGGGTTTTATACACCATTTAAAGGAATGTCATGTATAAATCAAAGTATGCCTCAATGAAAAAGGGATTGAGATGATGTCCCTTACCTTGAGTCCGACAAGTCTTGTTCGTTCATTATATCCTTGAATAATAACATTAGTTAAATTTATACTTTCTTAAGAACCTCTTTATATTTTATTATTCCTTTTATATCACTTATTACCTCTCTATGACAATCATATAATTATTCAAGTTCATATCGGTCGTTTTTTCGATGTTCGGTACTTGAGTCAAAAATGAACTTTTTAAAATTACAAATTGTCCCTGTGGTCAAAATTACAATATCTCCAGAATGATATTGATTATTTATATATAATATATATAATATATATCCATTATATATGTATTTATAATATCCCATAACATTTGGATATAAGAAATGAAATTCACAGTTCATAGAGATGGTAAGTCGTACGTACTCATGAATACTACTTTCATTTCTATTTAATATTTAATGGAATGAAAACATAATGATACATAGATATATTATAATTCCTATATAATATCATTTTTTATATATGTAACATATGTTCATTAATACCTTCCTTTATACATTCCATGTATAGCATGTACGAGTCATATAACTTTGAGGGGGCGGTAGCCCGCACTTCCTAAAATGAAATTATCGTATTTACGCGTTTTGGAAAGAATAAAGGTATGTTTTAAATGAATGATAAAGAATAATAGAGACACTTTAAATATAATATAAACAAAATATAAATATATTTCCATCATAATGGCCACAATGAGAGGTGGTAGGAGATAATTGAATAATCATCATTTTGTGTGGCAGTAGTTTTCCATCCATAGAAATGGTATGTTCTAAATCCATTAGACAATGATGTGTGTGAGTTTAAGTTGAATAATTCTCATAAAGACAACCTATTATATCTAGGATAATGGTTTTGTTATATAAACAATGAATAAGAAGATCATAGGGAGTGGTGAAAGAAAATAAATGAAAATAATTTGAGAGAAGATGTTGCCTCTAAATCATGTAACTCCCTTTGATTTGAACCAAAATGATTTATTGAATTACATTACTCCCAATGTAATGATTATTAAAGGAAGATAAGGATTTTGGGAGCTTTGTTTGGAATAGTTTTGATGATACAAGGGGCTTTAGAGTTATGAGTAAGGGTTAGAGGTGGTGGACTTTTATTGGAGCAACGAGGGGCACTTAAGGAATATCTTGAATTATTATTTAATTTAAATTTTATTTCAATTATAAATGATTCCAAAAAAATTTAGTTCAATTACATGATGAATATAGGATGAAATAAAATAATCCCATAATATTTAGAGAGGTTTTGGATATTATTAATCCTGAAATTCTTTATTTAATCCATTTTTACTCTTACCATTTTATCAAGCATTTAACACTTTGATAATTTATATAGTTACCAAAACATGACTAATATCCAATTAAAGATTCAATAATATACATTTATACTTATGATAACTATTTGAAAGAATCTTATATTTTTTGAAATTTTATAATATTTAATAAAATATTTTATATTTTAAAATATGAATTATGTAAATTTTGATACTATTCATATCATGGCTTTTTTATAAATCTATAACAAATTTATTACTTTATAAAGACATAATTAATAGAATGATAACATGTAATTATCATCCAAATTTTTTTTGGATAACATCCAAATGACCAAATTACATTTTGTTTAACATTTGTAATATCATTTATTTGAATTATTTATTAATGAAGCAATCACTTCATCATCATTGTGTCATAATTAAATTTATTTATTTTATGTCTAAAAATTATATATAAAATAACATGATGTAGAAAATAATTTTATATTTCTAATGAATTTTGATATTTGAAGATATTTTTTATATAACCCCTTATATTTTTTTACTAAAATATATAAGTTTAGGCGATATTTTACTTAAAATTAAATTACAAGTAATTAAATGTCATTTTCACAAAAAAGTTGCTCCATGTGGTCCTAATATAAACCCAAGGGTGACCATGGTCGAAACTATATCTTCCAATATTTATAGGACATGTATTAGGGTAATTTAATATTAATATAATATTAATTTTTTACCCTTATTTACCATATTTAGCCATTAACCATGGTAAAAAAATATTTACTGAAGTTACTATTCATAATGTCTAAAAATAAAAACCTACCTATTTACACAAATTGTACCTAAAAATTATAAATATGGAATCTATTGTTTAAAATTCAAAACATAGATGTTTCTAATATTAATTTAAAATTAATTGCCTTTGTCAAAACCAAAAAATTTGTTTTTAAGAAATAAAAAGTACAAAAAGATTGACATGTGTTTATGTTGAATTTCAAAGTGAAATTTCATCCAATGACAAAATTTGATTAAATGATAAAAATATAATCTAATTGATCTTTAAAACCAATTAAATAATTGTATAATAATACAAATAAATTAGATTAAAAGTCTATTTGGAATTAAAATGCAGTATTTTTCATTGTTCATTCAAAAATTAACTTGATTAGAAAAATACCAAAATTTTATCCAAAGTAAATTCTTATGAACCACATATAAAGAAGAATTTTATTTTTTTCAAATGGAATATATAAAAGTGTAAAAATCTAGATATAAAATGGTTCTCCATCAAAAGGCAGTAAATAGACCTTTTAATGAATATTAGAGTATTTCATTCTTAAAATCTGATTCAATCTTATTTTAAGATTCTAAAAATTATTGGATAAAAGTAAAAACATTTAAAAACTATTTGTAATCATATTCTAGTTAGTTCTATTCATTCACACAAATACAATGGTTAAAAGTTAACTACCATTCCAAATAATAATATTTTTATATTATTTTTCGGTATAACTCAAAGTTGTGTGCAACATAATATTTCAAAGAAACCCATTTTTGTATGTTGATAAAAATATTAGACATAGCATCTCCTTTAAGTTAAAATTAATTTATAATTCACTAATATTAATAAATATGAAACTATCATATTCTTTATTTGTCTGGGATGTTATAGAACTTCTTTCAACCCCTTTTGTTTCCACTATACCATCATCATCTCATTATTTATTTAATCCCAAAACAGAATGTCAATAGAAAAAAGGAAAAAAACTAGAAAATAAAAAAACAATAATAATTATTGGGACTCTGGTGGCATGAAATTGTTGAATCCAAGATAATCTCCTCATTCCAAATTCACCCCCACAGGATTAATGGAACTCAATATTGTAAACCTTTTAATACTATAACTTTGGTCTACTATAGATGAAATATGGTCCATAACCTTATTTCCCCCACACAAAGTATGAATAACCTAGACAAGGTTGGTGAGGAGGCTCATGCAACTCTTGACTTCATACGTAATTTACCACCACACCAAATTCATAGTTTAGCATTGATTTTTTTTCATCGGTATTCTAAAACACCACTGAAAAAGAACAAAAATTTATTGGTGGATTTTTAAAAAGTATCACTAAATTTTAACCATTTGTTAAAAAACACACTCTCTCCCCATACCCCCTGGTCCCTCTCCACTATGCTTCACCCCTTGTTGGACACTCTGTTCCATTCCTCCTCACCGGTTCTACCCATCGTAACTGTTATCCTTCCCCTCAACCCCCCTGAGTCTGAGTGGTCATTAGGGTTTCGTCCTCTAGCACCCCTCTCCCTTCTTTCTTTCACTAGCCTCTGATTTGAGGCATGTTTTTTGTGTTCTTTTAGTGATTTGAGGTTAGTATCACCCTACGCAAACCTTCATTGATCTTTTTATCGGTTATTTTTATTTATTTTGTTCAGTCGGAGTTTTGTTTGGTGATTCTAGTGGACTATGGTGGAATCTACCAATTATCTTGGGGATTATATTCATCCATGGAAAAGGACATCTGGGGTATTGTTTTTCGATATTGTCTTCCCACTTCATTATGTTATGATGTTCATGTGAGATTCCTAATATTTTTCCTTGTTTTTATTTTAATTTATCATTATTTTTCATGTGGTTTTATTGGTGGATTTATCCCTATTTTTTCATGCATTTTTTAAATATATTTATAATTTATACTTTCATTGTACTTAGTAAATATTAGTACAATTTAAATTTTCTGATGTTGAGAATATTTTTTTCTATTGGAGCAACTAAATATTGATCATTGGATGACCTCAATGTATATGTTCAAATATATATTTAAATTTTCATATATAACCTTCTTATAATTACGTGAGGTATAAACTCTCACTTAAAGTGTTTTTTGAACAGTTACCATGAATAGTTTTTATATTTTAAACTTTTACGTAATGCAGCAGAAATTTTTTATTAAGAATGTTTTTATTTATTCTATATTTATATTCAATTTTGATCACTTCAATATTGTTCATTGAAACATTATAAATCTTATGTTTATCATTTAATTATTTTTCATCATTGTTTATCACAATTATTTGAAATCAATTTGATTTTTTTAACATCAATAGAATTATTCTAGTATTTATAAATTGTATAGAACTTCCAATTAATCATTTCATTAACCTAGAATGTATTAATAACTTATTTAGGACAATCATTTATAACGTTAGAGAATATTTCATCAAGATCTATATTTTTATATTATTTTACTTTCATTTTTCTGTGGCACTATTTCAGGTCATTACATTTTGTTATTGTACATTTTCCTTCCAAAAAATGCTTTTTCCTAGTGGGATATCTCCTTCTTCAAGCATCTAAATTAGACACAATTAAACGTGACTATTTATTTTGTATATTTTTACATAAAATGTTTTTACTCAGTTATTTAGGCATCAAGTGAATCAACAACCTTATGATCTCCCTGATTTGTTATTTATTCTTATGTAGTAAAAGTTTGGTAAGAAATATCAGTTACTAATTTTCTTCAAAATAATTGTTTGATCTTATCAAAGTCAAAAAAACTTCCTTCTCCTTGTAAGTTAATGTAACCATAAGATGATTAGATTATTACATTATAAACCAATATATAATATAATTACAACATAAGAAAATTGAATATTCAGTTTCTTTCCCGAATAGATATGTATTCCACATATTTCATATTTACATTATATTTTGGGCATTAGTGTCTGTGGGGACATTTAATTCTAATAAGAAATAGATAAATAATCACTTAAATTAAAATCCATTATGAATTTTTAAATAGAACTTAAAACCAAAAAAAAAATTAAACAATGAGACAATTGTGATTCCAATTAGCGATTTATCTTACCTATATAAAACAATTTGTAGGACCACTCTGGAATTTTTCATACACTAATAGGGGCCGAAACATCATAGTACAAATTATTTAAAAAATTAAAAATTATCCCTTATTTTGGGACCATAATTCATTATATGAATTATTTCAGGTTTTAAGAGAATGATATCAAGGTTTTAAATTCTGTTTCTAATTTATCCATGTTTGGATTGAAGTAATGGTGATAATATTTAATTATATCATTTATATATTTTACTTTTTATCAAATTTATAATTTTGGAATCATATGTTATGAGATAGTGATAAATTGATATGAAACTTTTTGTTTCTATACATGTATTCATATGTGTAAACAAATAGTCGTATAAATATTTAGTTTTTTGTTTTGATGTTTTCATTAGAAAAACTCATAGGAAGACTTTCGTATCTAATTGAGAGTTATAGGTAAATGTGTTATAATAGTTTGATTTTATTCTACTCGTACCTATTATTAGAATTTTACTATACCTATTAGAATTAATTTATCAACCACTTATGTCATATGTGAATTCATTCATTATCATTGCTTTGTATATTTGATTTCTCAGTATTGTGCATATGTTATAATTTTTTCATATATTTTTTAAAATGTGTGTTTTGAAGTTAATTTTATTTATTTCAATGGTATTAATTTAAATGAGGAAGAATTATATTGATCCCAATCGACACTTGGACAAAGTTCCCTCAACCAAGTTGATAGATGATGATCTGACAGCCTCCCTCCCTATATCATCTAAGACACCCTCCATCTCCCCTACATAATCTATCACACCCTCCATTCCATCATTATCTGGTGCACCCTCCTTCAGTGTCCCATTAGCATATGAGGAAGTCCCTACCCATTCAACAGCTTCAGCATCAAGGTATAAGGTCTTCACTCTTGTTACCATATGATGATATTGGAGGGTGATAGTTATAGGTACAAATTCTTATGTGAATAATGTTATTGAACTTTTTTTGTACTACTAGTTTTTTTCATATTATATGAAAGAAATGTTTATATTTATAGAAATAAGAACAATTAAGATGTCTATAATCAAAATGTATTGAAGATAGTTATACCATTTGACTATTATAGGGTATTCATGGATGATATTGTAGGATTATTTGGACAGATTCTAGGCCAACTAACAGCATAGTCGGTTACCCTTCCAATTAACTTTTTTGATTGGAGGCATGTGACTCAATCTTAAAAAAATGAAGTCTGTGATTAATGTATAATTGTAATTTTAATACATTATGTTGTAACTAAATATCATTATGTTATAAAATTATAATATTTTTAAAATGACTCCCTTTGTACATATGTTATTCCACATTCCCATTATTGATATTACAACATTAAAGCTGGCATTAAGAATATTGGGTAAGAAATTACAGGATTTAAAATGGAGATTATTGAATGAATTTGATGATACAATGTCGAGAACTCTACATCTATATGAAAAGGTAACTAAAGGAGTACCTAGAGAGAAATTGAAGGTTTTTATTCATATTTATTATCAAGAAGATCATGTGGTATTGAAATGTATTTTATTGTATTAATCCTTGTTTATATATATATATTCTTATGATAAGGATATGACATTTAATACATTACTATTAAATTACATGTTATTTATTTTAGGACACATCAAGGAAAAATCCATCAAGTGGTGCTAAACAAATCATCCCTCATACTTCTAAGTGAATGATTTTTTCTAGAAAAATACTGAATCTAGTAATATTTTCATTATTTGAAATATTTATACGATAACATAAGTTTTTTTATATATTAATTTTTTTTTATATTTTTTTATTAAAGACAAATAATTTAAGGAACTAAGTCTTCTTGATAAAATTTTAGTTGAATGTTCATGAAAAATCTAATGGGAGTTATGTTAATGAGTCTGTCG
This sequence comes from Viscum album, assembly GCA_963277665.1. Lineage (NCBI taxonomy): Eukaryota > Viridiplantae > Streptophyta > Magnoliopsida > Santalales > Viscaceae > Viscum > Viscum album. The sequence goes on along the minus strand of OY728153.1, from coordinate 387,771,322 downwards.
AAGAATTTATGGTATGAATTCCATTTTCATTGTAATATCTTATTGTTAGGCGTCACTCTGTTAATATTTATTTTTTAAAATATAAAAAATATTTTATTTATAGGTAAAAATAAAATAAAAAATTTATTCTAATATCATGAAATGCTTCTCAGTCTCTTAGGATGATATATCTGGTCAAGTCCTTGGGAAAGAGTATCCCAGTCGAGTGCGCGAGATGGGTTTGAGACCATTAATATCTGAGGTCGTTGGAAGGCCACCAGAGATTTCAGTATTATATAATCTTATTTTTAGTTACTTCATACCTTTATATGTTCAGATAGATTTTTTAGTAATGAAATGAAAAATTCTGGAACATAGGGCTCATATAAATATGAAAAATGCGAAGGGCTTAAATATATAGAAATCAATGATGGAATTATAATAGATGAATTTCAGATCTATCCTTGGTGATATTGCATTGGTGGATGGAAGATATAATGTAAATCACATCACTTAAAACAATTTAGTAGACAATCTTCTATTGTTTTTTAGTTTAAATTTAAATATAAAACATTTTTTAATTTTAAACATTATTTTCATGCATGTGATGGTACCAGGATGTGAAGATAGAGATGGAGAGTGTGTCGATAAGAGTTCATCAGGTATTAATTAGGTTTCACTTTGGATTAATAGATTATGTGTAATATGTAACCATTCACAAACATGTCCCAATGGAATAATTTATGTCATGACCTGGGGGTTTTGAGCATTACAACTAGTATATCATAGATTAATACCATGTTTAGTTTTTGTACACCTTACTGGGATTTTTTAATGAGATTAATATTCTATTCATTGATGTATTTATACAATTTCTTATTAATTTTATATCCACTTCAATGTTTTTACATTATTATATGTTGTAATTTATTCTTGGACTAGTATATTATGTTTTACGTGATAGTAAACCATGTTTGTTACCTTCATTCTTATATGATATTATAGTTGGGTGTGGTGAACAAAATATTATTTTAAACATATTTTTTCTTTTCATTATAAGTCATGTTGTTACTTTCTTATAATGACCATGATGGTTGATATAGTTCTTATCCTTTCTTTAAGGATATCTACAGTTTGTTTTATATAATGGTTTTTTCTTTGATGGTTAGTATACGTGTTGTCTAGGTACTACATTTTTTTATTATTGAAATTGTGAGTAGGACCACTAGTTAGTATCATATTGATTTATAATGTGAGATGGTCTTGAAACACTCTACATCTATATACTTTATATTGGAAAAAATATTTCCCTCACACATTATACCCATCCACTATTCCCTATGATGGGTGGCAAGAATTTACTTATTATCTCGGACAAATTTTTAAACCTAAAATGGGTTTCTTAGACCCTGAATTATTTTCATACATCTATTCAAATTAGTGTGTGAATATGTATACATGTTTTGGGTATTTAAAGGTATTCATATTTCCTCCCATAGTGGTTGTCCAATGATTATAATATCTAATTTTGAGTTGAAACTCAATGCAGGTAAAATATTTATAGATCATCCTAATATAGAGGGTTATCACATATATCTAGTATTGAAATTTATATTTCCTTATTATTGACCAACTATTATATCTTTTATATTAATTTCCAAATATATCTAATGTATTTGTATCAAATATTGATTCTCACTTATAGAGTTGCAGATTTTGTAGCTTGTTTTTTAAAGAAATATATAGTGTCTATTTAAACTACCTCTATATATTGAAAATTATTTTTTAGTAGTAGTTTTAACATCCACTATTTAAGGTTGATATTTATCTAGCGGATGTTTTTTTTGGATTAATGGCAGTTTTCCCAATCAAAAAACATGGATGATATAGAGATAGTTTAAACCATAGTTATATCTTCATCGTTTTTTTGGCAGGGTAAATCACCACTAAAACTAAAAAAACCATGCCTAGAAATATATTATATTATGGTTCCTTGAAAGCACCCCTAAATGGATAAAACTGATGCTAGTTGGATGTCGATGCCAAATTTTGGAGTGGTTTTTGAAACTATCATTAAACCATACAGTGGAGGTTTAAAATACTTCCAAAACAACCATTGTTGTCTTGAAATTTTTTTGTACTGTTCATATAAAAAAATTTAGTGCATTTCATTGAAAATAAAATGACCTCTAATAATCCTAAAATTTCAAGAAAATATTCTTAAATAATATCTAATAGTAATATTTCCCATGTTGATAAAAAATAAAAAATAAAATAAATACCATATTCCAATGAATGATAATTTAGTTGAAAATCATTTAATTACATAAGATTAATCTTCACAATAGAGACTCTTGGCCACACATAATAGGATAGAGTGATGGTTTTGAGATAAATTTACTATTTAGTGTAAATTAGTAATTATTTAACAGAATTATTCAATTAATTTATCTTGTGATATATTCAAGGGAGGTTATGAATGTGAAATTTTTTGATTTCTTATTATGTGAGATTCATTTTATCTTGATAAAGATAAATACCATTAATCCATAGGGTTGGGGGAATTTTTATTAATTCACACTAGTGCAGAAAATGTTTTTAATGTCACCATTTTTTACATCGGTTATATATAACCGACGTGAAAATATATGATACGTTTTTTTTACATCCGTTATTTTATAACCGACGTAACAAAAATGAAGAGTAAATTTTTTACATTGGTGATTTGATAACCGATGTCAAAAACCAAAGCGAGGAGTTTTTTACGTCAGTTATTTGATAAACGACATAAAAAACGAGGTTTCTACGACTTTTTTACGCCAGTTATAAAATAACCGACGTAAAAAAGGCGGCATCTGAGGCCTTTTTGACGTCAGTTATTTGATAGCCGACATAACAAACCAATCCAAAGAATTTTTGACATCGTTTATATTATAACCAATGTAAAAAATTGACACCCGGTAGTTTTTAAGTCGGTTATAAAATAACAGACGTAAAAACTGTGGTTTATGATGTGTTTTTTACGTCAGTTATAGAATATACGACATAAAAAACCAACAAAAGGCTCCTTTTACGTCAGTTATTTTATAACCAGCATAAAAAAAGCAATATCTGATACATTTATAACATCTAATATTATAATAACTGACATTATAAATTTAATAAAAATAGTTTATAACGTTGGTTATTAAATAACAAACGTTATGAACTATTTAAAAAATTAACATGCCCCATGGATTGTCATTTACGATTTTTCGATCGACAGACCAGCGACTCATCTCTCTCGCGCAGAAAACCCTAATTGACTCTTCAATCTCGTTTCATTAAACTCATTTTTCCATCATCTTTTATCATATTTACTCTCCTCGGATCTATCATATCCACTCACAACACTCAGGTAAGCCTCCCATGAATTTATTTCATTTGTTTTTTTTTCGGATAGTATATATTTACGTTTTGCGATTTTTTTGTTTAATCTAGGTAAGATTCTTCGATTTCGAACCATATTACCTCTTTTTTCCATCATCATCTTATTTATTATCACCATATCTATTAGATCGACTCACAATATTCACGTAAGCCCCACCTACTTCTATTTCGTTTGTTTTTGTTTCACGGATGCCTGACATTGATGGTAATTTTTGTTTTCATTGACAACTAATGATCTCATTCACCTATATTACTGCAATTTATATGTAAACCATTTTGATACACCCATTCCATGTACCAGTGTGATTTATTTTATAAGTATATATGTTTTTCATGGTGGAATGTTTGTTTTGGATCCTTGGTTGTTTCTATTTAGGGTATCACTTATTGTTGTTCCATAATCTATTTACGTCACTTATTTTCGTGGACTATTATAAGTCTTCATATTCTATTAAAACCTAATTCATTGAATAATAGAGAATTTTAGACTAGTAGGAGATATAGTTCATGTTTCTCATTTTGAATAATGGCATGATACCTAAACTAGTAGCTTGAGGTTAAAATCCCTAGATATGGAAAAACTATTAGCTTGAGGTTAAAATCCCATAATTCTGGGGGGCTGTCAAGAGGGTTGGTGGCTATCCGGGGGTTGGGGGTTGTCCAGAGGGTTGGGGGCTATCTAGGGTGTCGATGGAGGTGGGGGGGGGGGCAGTCCAAGGCTGTGGGGGGGGGGGGGGGTGCAAGGGGATGGGGGTGTCAAAGGGGTGGGGGCAGTCCATGGGGGTGGGGGGGGGGGATGTCCAAGGGGGTGGGGGACTATCTAGAGGGTTTGGGCGGTTTTCCAGGGGGGGCTATCTAGAGGGTTGGGGGTGTCCAAGGGGGTAGGGGGTGGTGTCCAGGAGGGGTGGGGGTGGTGCTGTCTAGAGGGGTGGGGGCTGTCCAGGGGGTGGGGGGGCTGTCCAGAGGGGTGGGGAATGTCTAAGGGGGTGGTGGTGTCCTGGGGTTGTCCAAGGGGGTGGGGTGGTGTTCAGAGGGTTCGGGGGGCTATCCAGAGGGTTGGGGGTGTCTAGGGTGTCCATGGAGGTGGGGGGGGGGGGGGTAGTCCAGGGGTGTGGGGGGGGGGGGGGTCCACGGGGATGGGGGTGTCGAAGGGGGTGGCGGGGGGGATGTACAACGGAGTTGGTGGGGGTGTCCAAGGGGGTGGGGGCCTGTCCAGTGGGTTTGGGGGGTTTTCTGGGGGTGGGGGCTGTCCAAAGGGTGTCCAAGGGGGTAGGGGTGGGGGTGGTGTCCAGGAGTGGTGGGGGTGTTGTCTAGAGGGGTGGGGGCTGTCTAGGGAGTGGGGGGCTGTCAAGAGGGTTGGGGGGCTGTCCATAGGGTTGGGGGTGTCTAGGGGGTGTCCAAGGGGGTAGGGGGTTGGGGTGGTTTTTCGGAGTGGTAGGGTGTGTTGTCCAGAGGGGTGGAGGTGCTATCTAGAGGGGTGGGGCTGTCCAGGGGGTGGGGGGGCTATCTATATTGGTGGGTGATGTTCAAAGGGGTGGTGGTGTCCATGGTGTGTCCAAGGGTATGGGGGTGGTGTTCAGAGGGTTCGGGGGGCTGTCTAGAGGGTTGGGGGTGTCCAGGGTGTCCATGGAGGTGGGGGGGAGTCCAAGGGTTGTGTGTGGGGGGGGGGGGTCCAAGGGGTGGGGGTGTCTAAGGGGGTGGGAGGGTTGTACAAGGGGGTGGGGGTTGTCTACAGGAGGGGTGTGGGGTGCTTTCTAGAGGGGTGAGGGTGCTGTCTAGAGGGGTGGGGGCTGTCCAGGGGGTGGGGGCTTTCCAGAGTGGTGGGGGTTGTCCAAGGGGGTGGTGGTGTCCAGGGTGTGTCCAAGGGGGTGGTGGTGTCCAGGGTGTGTCCAAGGGGATTAGGGGTGGTGTTCAGAGGGTTCAGGGGGCAGTCCAAGGTTTTGTGTGTGGGGGGGGGGGGGGTCCAAGGGGGTGGGGGTGTCTAAGGGGGTGGGGGCTGTCCAAAGGGGTGGGGGCCTGTCTAGAGGGTTTAGGGGTTGTTTGGGGGGGGGGGCTATCTAGATGGTTTAGTGGTGTCTAGGGGGGTTTTTCAAGGGGGTAGGAGGTGGGTGGTGGTGTCCATGAGTGTGGGGGTGTCAAGGAGGGATGTGGGGAGTTGTCCAAGGGTGCGATGGTGTCCAAGGGGGTGGGCGATAAGTGTCAGTTGGGATTGACTAATGCATCTTGGTTTGTGAGATTATAACAAGATGATTGTATTGTTTCCTGGAAATTAGTGTTGAAATATGATTCTATTTGGTTATATATATTTTGACCAGTCATCAATGATGAGAAAATTATGGGTTATGGGGGATACCATGTCATGGTTTTCAAATATGTATAGTTATCCTGACCCCATTGTACCGTGATGATTGGATTTACATTGCGATTTTCTCCATCTGAGTTTTTATTTTAAATTTGATTTGATTCTCAGGTTTACACCATTTTCTCCAATTTTCTATCAACCATTAGAGGCCTCATGGTTTTCTTTGATTCAATGGATTTTAAAACTGTTATATCTAACTATATTTTCTTTTTTAAAATCATATTCAAGCATATTTTTTTAATTACTCGTAGATTTGTTTTATATTTCAAAATTGTTTTACATTCAAATTATGATTTTTTTCATATAAACACATATTTGTCTTATCTGAAAAAGATGTATAATTTTGATATTTGTTATAGGTAATAATGAGTCAAAGTTGTATTATGGAACATCGAATGAGAAATGAATACGAGGAAGGTCTTGATGCCTTTTTGGAATTTTCTAAACGAAATATTCCAAGTAGTGACATTTTTTTCTTTCCATGCCTGAAATGTTTGAATATGAAGAAGTTGAAAAGTAGAGAGTTAAAAGACCATCTGATTTGTCATTGTTTTAATACAAGTTTCAGCCCTTGGATTTGGCATGGTCAAGATGGATGGAATTTCACTAATAATGATGATTCAAAAGATGGTAACTCTGATGGAATTGAATAAATGATTCGCGATATTGCATAAGAACAAATTGATAAAGAACTGACAATTGCGCATCTATATGGTGATGCTGAAAAACCATTATATCCTACTTGTATAGATTTTCCATTTTTGTCGGTAGTGTTAAGATTGATTAACCTGAAGGTGAAACATGGATGGAGTGACAGATGTTTTACAGAGCTACTACAATTGATGAAAGACATTATTCCAATAGATAACGATCTTCTAGATTCACAGTATAAGGCCAAGAAAATATTATGCCTGATGGGATTGGGATACAAGAAAATACAAGCCTATCTGAATGACTGTATTATATATAGGAAGGAATATTAATTTCTGTCAGAGTGTCTTAAATGTGGGACATCACGGTATAAGGTGAAAGAAAAATCACAGGTTGATGTAGTGATTACAAATATCCCTTCAAAGGTATTTTGGAATCTTCCTATAATTCATCATTTCAAACATTTATTTTCTAAATCACATGATGCAAAAAGGTTAAGATGGGATGCTGATTAGCGGTTATGTGATGAAAAAATATGTCATCCATCTGATTGTCCACAATGGACGAAAATTGATGAGAAGTAATCTACATTTGGAAATGAAATTAGAAATCTCAGACTAGGGCTATGCACAGATGGAATGAATCCATACCGAACCCTCAGTAACACACATAGTTCATGGACTATTTTATTGGTAATTTAAAACCTCTCTCCTGAAGTCTGTATGAAGCAGAAATATGTCATGTTGAGTATAATGATCTCTGGTTCGAAGAAACCCGATAATGATATTGATGTTTACTTGTCACCGTTATTGATGATTTGAATCTTTTATAGTCTGATGGTATTAGGGTGTATGATTATTATAAAATAGAATATTTTCAAATACATGCAGTGCTTTTGATCACTATAAATGACTTACCAGCATATGGAAATTTTTCTGGATATAGTGTTAAAGGGAATAAAGCATGTCCAATTTGCGAACAACACACGTCATATTGTCAATTGCATCATGGGAGGAAAACAGTGTACATGGGTTATCGAAAGTTTTTTCCTATGGATCACCCTTATAGAAGACTAAAAAAGGAATTCAATGGTTCACAAGAATTTGATATTTCTCCAAAAACGTTTTCCCCTGATCTGTATTTTGAGGGGGTGAAAAACCATGATGTGACATTGGGAAGGACATAGAAATTTGGTAATGATAGACATATTTGGAAGAAAATTTCAATATTTTTTGAGATACCATATTGGAGATATCATGAAGTTAAACATAATATTTATTTCATCCACGTGGAGAAGAATATTTGTGATTGTTTTATTGGAACATTGTTAGATATTAAAGGAAAGAAAAAAGATGGGTTGAATGTAAGATTACACTTACTATCAATGGGAATACGTTTGGAGTTAGCTCCCACTCCTAAAGAAAGATGAACATTTCTTCCCCCGGCTTGTCATACATTTTTGAAGAGGGAGAAAATTAGCTTTTATAAGTGTCTTCATGATATCAAAGTGCCACATGTTTATTCTTCAAATGTAAAAAATTTTGTCTCATTAAAGGACTTGAAGTTGATAGGTATGAAATCACATGATTTTCAGGTCATGATGCAAAAAATTCTACTAGTTGCATTGCATGGAATATTTCCCATCTGTGTCAGAAAGACTATAATGAAGTTGTTTTATTTTTTCAATTCAATTTGTAATAAGGCGATTGATGTGAATGATGTGAACATTTTGTAAAAGGATGAAATTTTTATACTTTTTCAATTAGAAATTTATTTTCCTCCAACTTTTTTTGATATAATGGTGAATTTAATGATTCATCTAGTTTGAGAAATAAATCTTTATGGACCTATATATCTATGTTGGATGTATCCTTTTGAAATGTATATGAGAATATTAAAGGGGTATGTTAAGAATCTATATCAACCTAAGGCCTCCATTATTGAAAAGTTTATTTCTGAGGAGGTTTCTTAGTTTTGTACGAGCTACTTGGCTGTGACGCAACACATAGGTTTTCCTCCATCTCATCATGAATGAGCTAATAATAAGGTAAAGGGGATTCGTGGCTTGAAATTCAAATCATTGGCAGTTGAACAGATGAAGAAGTTAGAATCATACATAATGAATAACATAGCTGATGCTCAACCATATATCACATTGAATATTAATGAGTTGAAACAATGTCATCCAAAGAAGAAAGAAATGTCGATTTTGAATGAGCACAACAAGACATTTTTTTCATGGTTTAAAAAGATCTTGCTTGGTAGATCAGATGTATTAGAGACATTAAAATGGATAGTGGGTGAACCATATTTAAATGTGATAACATGGTCTGGTTATGACATTAATAGCTAAACATTTCATATCAAAGCTCAGGACAACAGATGTGTAGTTCAGAATAGTGGTGTATTGGTGTTTTCAGAATCAATTCATTTTTTAAGTGCTAAGGACAAAAATCCAATTTCTACATCAAGTGCATATTTTGGAGTGATTGAAGACATATGGGAGGTTGATTACTTTAAAATTAATGTTCCTGTTTTTAACTGTAAATGGTTTATCGGTAACAACAGTGTCAGACACGATGAATTTGGAATGACACTTGTTAATATGAATAGATTGTAAGACATAGCTAATTATTTTATAATGGAAACACAAGTAAAACAAATTTTCTATGTAGTAGATCAATCAAATATGAAGTGGGCTATTGTTTTACAAGAGAAAAAACAATATATTGGTGAGGATGAACTTGATGAAGATGTTGATTTATGTGATATCCCTATTTCCATGGAAAGATTAACAGAACATAATGATGAGCATGTTGAAGACATGGTTTGGGACATAAGGAACGATCACGATGAACGAATTTTGGAAAACAATCCATCTGTACATTCCTAAAATTATAGGTAACATATGTTTATTTCTTGTTTACATTTATTTTTTTCATAAAATGTTAGATATTGTAAGTTTTTTCTTTATTAAAACTTGTATTAGAACAAAATAAGTTTAATTTTTATGTTTGTTTAAGTTTTTTTAGTTTACTTTATCATGTTTACCATTACATGAATTATATATCTATTATATTTTTTCAGTGACAATTACTTTACCATGTTTAACAGGTTTACCAGTTTTACCATGTTTACCATGTTTACCATCATGACCATATTTACCATCTTTACCATTGTTTAACATGATTACCATATTAACAATGTCTACTATTACATAACTTAGTACAATTTTCTATTTTCTAATTACAGTAGTATTAAAACATTAGAATTTGTATATTTGTGAACTAATGTTTGTTTTTTTGATTTTAAGGATAATGACAGATCATTCGGTTGATCAACCCCATGATTCTGTAGATGAGAATATTGGCCATACCTCTAGGGAGGAACATTCACATGCTCCTCTTGATGTTCCCCAATCTTCCTCGTGTGCTTCTATTACGACAAATAGTTCAAGAGTTAGTAAACGCGGGTGCACACGTTTACCAAAATTAGAACTTGCTCATAAATAGGATCAGAGGATACTCATTGATTTTGATGAGTATGATATTCCTAAAGGTCCAAATGAAATAGATTTTAAGAGTTTTGTATCAACTTAGGCTAAGAGGAAAGTAAGAATTTTGTATAATGACTGGAGAAGCATGGATAAAGCGATAATTTCTCAGTTATAGGAGACAATTTTGGTAAGATATTTTTCTATTGTTTGACTATTCTTTAAATGTTTATAGTATATATAATATGTTTATCCTCTTCTTTATTAGATGACATTTGATATTCCTGACACTCGAGGAGTCAGGAAGAAATTCTTATCGATGGCATCCAAGAGATTGAGGAATTTCAAATCGACCCTCTCATCTGATTTCATTTTTGGTCATAGGAGACATGACAATCCATGTCGTATATATCCTTTTATAGATGAAGACACATGGAGACAGTTTGTTGAAAGTAGAGGGAAAGAGTCATTTTTGGTAAGGGCAATGTAAACTTTTATAAGATTTTTGAAATAAATGATATTATTAATGTTTTTTAATGATTTATTATTCTTAATTTACAACAAACAAGGAAAGATCGTCAAGAGATCCAATCTAAAAATTCATACCCTCATAATTTATCTTAGGGGGGGTATGCATTTTTGGAAGAAAAAATTATGGCAGAAAAGTTTCAAAAACTATGATCTGAGTCTTCAAGCTCTGGAGAGGTGGCCCCTCCATCCCCTCCATCTAGACATGAAAAATGGAAGACATATCAGATGGGAAAAAAGGGAAATATATTTCAGAAGAATCAAGAATCGTAGCTGAGAGGATTGTAAGATATCTATTTTATTTATTTAATTTAACTATTTTCTTCATATAATTTCAATCATTACAGAAATGTTAAATTAATTAATACATGACTCTTTTGAGGAGCATAGCTCACATGGGGAATTTACAGCTACTGGGAGACAAGATATTTTATCTGGAGAATTGGGAATGCCCGAAGATCCTAGTCATGTAAGAGGATATCCAAAAGGTGTATCGGAAAGAAAAGTGTTTCTTCGTTCTTCATCTTCTAACATTGAGGGTGTTTATAAAAAATTAGAATCCTTGGAGGCTGAAGTTCATAATATTAATGCGACAATGGAAGAAAATATCAGAGAATCGGTACAGTCTATGTTTGCAGACATGCAAAGACAATTTTAGACTACAGCTCCCACTCCTCCACCTCCCTCGGCAGACCCCATTATTTATCATCCACCTCCTCCAGTAGCTACCACTCCCCCACCTCAGCCTGCAGACCCCATTTTTTATCCTACTCCTCCGCCACAACTTCCTACTTATTTCGAGTTGTATTTTTATGATCCTCAATATCATATAGTTGCATATGGGTTGGTATATTTTATAGGAGATATAGTTCATCATCAACAATTAGAGGTAGAGAATCAGAGGGTCACTTTACAGGATATTATAGATAGATCATCTCGAGTACCTTTACCTACAGATGAGGTGACGATAGTTGGACATAGTATCAGCCATTTTTTAATTTGGAAATCTCGACTTCTTTGACTCATTAACATAGATGTATGAATGTTATATATTTTATTTTATTTATTTATTAAAGTTGTTTTATCATTTTAAAGTTAATATATTTTTCTATTTATTTTTACATGAATACTTCAAAGGTAAAGAAATATTTTATAGACAAAAACAAATACAAATAGCAATGACATCAGATACAAATTATAGTAGTCTTGACAGATTGTCAAATATTCATATTTTTTGGCGGGGTCATTATGAGTTTCCATTGGAAGCTCATGTTTGTGGATGTGCAATAACAGTGGGTATTATGAAAACCGATATCATGGAGCTTGTTACTGGAGATAAGTTGGGCGTCAACGTGGTGCAAATTTATTCCATGTAAGTCTTCACACCTTTTCCCTGGGTTATATTTATTAAAACTGTATACTTATGTCTGTTTTGTATTAGGTATCTTTATAAAATTTGTGAGAGGAATGATCTGAAATATGTATATGGATTCATGGACCCGCAATTTATTTCCACTAAAGCATGTGCATTGGATGAGGAACAAAGAATGCTTTATATTACTGAAAGACTTGAACAGAATATAGTCACACAATGTTGGATGATGCCTTTTTGTGAGAGGTATGAAAGTTATCTCTCTCAAATAGTTCATTATCTTTTAACATAAAAAACCACTAACCATATATTTTCTTTTATCTTTGATCATTGGATGTTAGGGGGTTTTTTCCGAAGGGATGAAACACTTTATTCGATATGCTCTGTCCATGATGATGTGCAGGAATGTTTTAAGAATATATTGAAAAAGTAAGTTTCAATTTATCAATAGTTTTATATATTATAATTAATGTTAAATTTACCCCATTCGTATTATTTTATAATAAGGGATGGGTCTACTTTCGAAAAAACACAAAGAAAATGAGTTCAAAGATCAAATATATAAATGTGAAGGTAAATATCAATTTATAATTTGTACTTTTTGATTTATTACATAAAAATAATATATTTAATTTACACTCATTCAAACAGAATTGTCATGAAAAAAAAGGCATCATTGAATGCGGATATTATATGTTAAGATTTACGTATGAAATAATAACAACTGGGACAGTTGTGAGCTTTGACCTGGTAATATTTCCTTTTAAATTTTTCCATGATATTTAAATTTTATTTATTCTTTATACATGTTAACTAATATCCTTTTAATTTTTAGCTATTTGATGACCCTAAACCCTATAATGCTGAGGACATAAAACACTTACAAGTGGAGTAGTCAAATTATTTTAGAGGTTTGATTGAACATTAATTGTTTGTAGTGAAAAATGTAATTTTGAATATTGTCGTTGTAATTATGTATTTGGTAGTCATTGAGGTTGGATTTATTTTTTTTAGGTTGACAGTGTATGTTTTGAATGTTATATATGTTAATGTTTAATTTTTACATACTTCTTGTTTTGATCTACTTATGATTGTTTTTCTGGTATGGGGGGAGGGGTTCTAAGGGTGGGGGGGGTGTTTAGTGGGGGGTGTCCACCAGTGTAGGAGGGTTGTCTGGTGGGGTGGTGGGGGATGGGTTCCTAGGTGTCCACGAGAGTGGGGGGGGGGGTAGTCTAGGGGGTGGGAGCATTTCTAGGAGGGTGGAAGGGCTATCCAGGGGAGTAGGAGGCTGTCAAGGGGGTGTACAGGGGTGTGGGGGTGTCCTATGGGGTGAGGGGGGTTTCCAGGGGTGTGGGATGGATGTCTAGTGGGGTGGGGTGGGGGTGGGGGTCCAAGGTGTCCATGGGGATGGTGGGGGGGTAGTCCAAGGGGGTGGGAGAGGAGGCGCCGCTATCCCTCGGGGGGTTGAACGCCACTGGAGGGTATTCATCACTCCCACATGTGAAACATTTTGATAGCTCAAGCTTCGCATGTGGGGGTGATGAGTACCTTCCAGCAGTGTGCCCCCTAAGGGGGTGTCCAGGAGGGTCGGGGGTGTCCAGTGGGTGTCCAAGAGGGTGGGGGAAGTCCCGAGGGTGGGGGGAGTTCGGGGGTGTGGGGGGGGTCCAGGAGGGTGGGTGGGAGTCCCGGGGGTGGGGGCAGGTCCAGGGGTGTGGGGGTGTCCGATAGGGTGGGGGTCATCCAGGGTTGTGGGGGGCTATCCAGGGGTGGGGGGAAGTCTAGGGGTGGGGGTTTCCAAGAGGGTGGGGGTGTCCAGGGTGTGGGGGGTGTCCAGGGGTGTGGTGGGGGCAGTCCAGTGGGGTGAGGGGGTCCTGGTCTGTTTTTGGTAAATTTTTGGTCTGTTTCAGGGGTGTGGGAGGGTTGTCCAGGGGTGTGGGAGTGATTTCAAGGGGTGGGGGTATATAGAAGGCTGGGGGGTTTTCCATGGGTGTGGGGGGTTTACTAAGGGATGGTGGGGATGTCCAGGTGTGTGGGGTGCTGTCCAGGGGGTTGGGGGTAGTCCAGGGTGGGGGTGTCCAGGGGTGTGGTGGGGGCTGTCCAGTGGGGTGAGGGGTGTTTTCCATGGGTTGGTGGGGAAGTCCAAGAGGGTGGGGGTATCTAGGGTTGTTGGGGGCTGTCCAAGGGATGGGGGTAGTCTAGTGGTGTGGGGGGTGTCCAGCGGTATGGGGGGGTTGTCCAGGGGGTGGTGGGGAAGTCCATGGGTGGGGGTGGTGTACAGGGGGCTGGGGGGTTGCCCTGGGGTGTTTGGGTCTGTCCAGGGGTGGGGGTAGTCTAGGGGTGTGGGGGTGTCCAGGGGTGTGGTGGGGGCTATCCAGTGGGCTGAGGGGGTTCTGGTATGTTCTTGGTAACTTTTTGGTCTGTTTCAGGGGGTGTGGGAGGGCTGTTCTGGGGTGTGGGAGTGCTTTCCAGGGGTTGGGGTGGTATACAGGAGGGGTGGGGGGATGTCTAGGGGTGGTGGTGATGTCCAGGGGTGTGGGGGTGTCCATTGGCGTGGTGGGACAAGTCCAGTGTGGTGAGGAGGTTCTGGTTTGTTTTAGGGGTGTGGGAGGGATGTCCAGGGGTATGGGAGTGTTGTCCAGGGTTTGGGGGTATACATGAGGGTGGAGAGTGGTCCAAGGGTGTTTGGGGCTGTCCAGGGGGTTTGGGGCAGTCTAGTGGTGTGGTGGGGGATGTCCATTGGGGTTAAGGGGGGTGAGAGGGATGTCCAGGGGTGTGGGAGTGTTGTCGAGGGTGTGGGGGTATACATGAGGGTGGGGGGTTGTCCCTGGGTGTTTGGGGCTATCCAGGGGGTCGGGGGGTAGTCTAGGGGTGTGTTGGGGGCTGTCCAGTGGGGTGAGGGGGGCTGTTCAGGGGGTGGGGGGGCTGTCTAGTGGGGTAAGTTTTAAATATTATCAATTTAAATGCTTAATTTTTCTTTGGTTATTGTTTTGGTCTACTTATGTTTTTGTGGTATGAATTCTTAATATGGTATCTAGTTGTTTCTGGGGAGAGAAGAAGACTGCATTCCATTTTAAAAAAAATGGTCTTCCACGTCTGTTATTTTATAACCGACGTGATAAAGGAATGGGGAAGGGTTTATCACGTCAGTTATTTGAATAACCGACCTGATAAACACCTGTGGAATGGTTTATCACATCGGTTATTTAATAACCAAAATGATAACCCCCCCCCCTCCCCAGACAGGTTTATCATGTCGATTATTATATAACTAACATGATAAACCATTTCCCAGGGGTGTATCAAGTCGGTTATTTAATAACCGACGTGATAAATATCTACCACACTGTTTTATCACGTCGGTTATATAATAGCTGAAGTGATAAACCCCCCCAGTTTATCACATCGGTTATTATATAACGGACGTGATAAAGCTCTGTGAAATGGTCTATCAGGTCAATTATTATATAACCGATGTGATAAACCATCCTCCCTAGTTTTTGCACGTCGGTTAATTAATAACCGACGTGATAAACACAATGATGTTATGTTTTTGACATCGATTTTTAAATAACCTATGTAAAAACAATATTTATAATTTCGTTCGTATTAATGTCGGCTAAAAACAGACGTAAAAAATGAAAAATAACTGACGTAAAAAACATTTTCTGCACTAGTGTCATAATATTTAGAATAAAAAAATTCATTTCAAGTGATTGTTTTAAACAATGGTTAATAATAAAAAATCATTGATTTGAAATGTAATATATGATAAATGTAAATAATTATATGTCTAAGATTTATTATTATTTCTATATTGGGTTATCATTTAGGAAAATAAATTCACTTGAAATTTATGATCATAGTATTGGAATGAATAGTTTTATTTATGGGATGTGAATGGATAAGTTTCAAATTTTAAAGTCTATTTTTAGTAACCATATATGATAGAAAAAATATGACTATATGGTACAATTATTCTATCATTGTTTAGAAACCATAATTTTTTTAAATTACTCCCTAAAACAATGTCCACATTTCATAATTTATAAAGTCATATCTTTTGGACTCACCTATTTTGATAATCCCAAATCATGTTTCATTTATGTAATAATCATGTTTCTATCAAGTGATAACTATGTGTATTTAATCTCATTGTTCCATTGTTTAAGCTTACAGTACAAAATTTATCTATGTATGAAGGTCACTGATGAAAGGTCACCGATGAAGGTCACCAATGAAGGTCACCGATGAAAGGTCACCAATGAAAGGTCACCGATGAAAGGTCACCAATAAAGGTCATCGATGAAGGTCACAGATGAAAGGTCACCGATGAATGGTCACCGATGAAAGGTCACCGATGAAGGTCACCGATGAATGTCACCGATGAAGGTCACCGATGAAAAGTGACCGATGAAAGGTCACTGATGAAGGTCACCGATGAAGTTCACCGATGAAGGTCACTGATAAAAGGTCACCGATGAAGGTCACTGATGAAATGTCACCTATTAAGGTCACCGATAGAAAATCTACCACTGAAGGCTACAGTTACCAGTCTACCGATGCTCATTCTTCTACTCAATACTTTGTCAAATTCTTAATATTATTCTAACGTTCATATTTGGTAAATTTAATTATTTAGACATTAATTAATGCTGATTGTAGACATATATAGAGACCATATCTGGGGACAGTATGAGGTATGAGGAGGACCGAACATTGTTTAATTATTCCTATATTCTGACCTCAAATATAAAAGGCACTACCACAAAACAGGGCAAGGGAAGCGCTTCCCTTTATCAGCACTACATATAAAGTGCTGATAAAGGGGCATGCCTTTATCAGTGCTAGTTAAAAGAACTGATAAATCTAACCTTTATCTGCACCTTTTTTAGTGCTGATAAAAGGTTACATTTATCAGCGGTTATTTTAGCGCTGATAAAAGTTTTTATTCTTAATTTATCTAAAATTATAATATTTATTAGTGCTAAAATCAAAGCGCTGATAAAACATAAATTTATCAGTGCTATAATTATAGCGCTAAAAAAGAGATGATAAATTTATGTTTTATCAGTGCTTTTATTTTAGCACTGATAAAACATACCTTTATCAGTGCTTTCAACGAGCGCTGATAAAGGTTCCAATGGTTTCTATTTAATAACCCTAACAGGCCCTCCTCTCTCGCATGTGGTAAAGCTTTCACAGAAGCTGAAACATGCCCCTCTTCCACCTCGACCTCTCCTCCTCATTCTCCTCCTCTTCCACATCCTCGTGATCCTCATCCTCCTCCTCCGCCGACGCCTTTCGTTTTTGCTCCATCACCCCTGCCTTCGCCGCCGTTGGGTTTTTCTCCTCCGCCATGACTGCTGTTGCCTCCACCGCCACTGGGTTTTCCTCCTCCGCCACGACCGCCACTGCCTCCACCACCACTGGTCAATGTGGGAGTATTTTTCATTCTCTTGGGTTAGTATAAATGAGAAATGATGATCCTTGAATGATTATGATGACTTATAGTTTTTTTATATCTGATTCGAACCTATGTATGAGTAGTTGGGGAAAGAATGAGAGCCCAGGTGGTGAGACCCTTGTATTGTAGGTTGTTTTAGATAGTGGGTGTGTGAGAACCTATAGTATGTGGTTGGTTTGGTTCACTAGATGATGTATGTTTTGAGGTGGGGATAAGAGTGGCACCCATGGTCTAAGTATTGTGTAATAATTAATGTTAGGGGTTTGTGTGAGATCCCAGTGGTCATTAGCTTGTGACTCAGGATGGTAGCGAGTTAGTGAGTTTTGGTGGTTGGGGTAGACTAATGAGTGGGGTTATCTTGGTGTTATGAATACATTAGATACAAAAATCCTAGGTATATTCTTTAACATGAGGGATTGATTCATATTAGGTGTTATCAAGTTGATAATGAAGGAATGGTCATGCCTTGGATTTGTATATGGGAAGCACTCTCTATTCTTGAGTTTTGGTGTTATGACTGGGTTGAGGGACATGATCATTTGGATTTATAACCCTATTGATTTATAGCATGTTTTTAATGTGACCATCACTATTGAACCTAGATTGATGGGTTTAGGGTAATGAAGCATGGGTATATCCATTTGGTTTTGGAATAATGTTGGGTAACTGGTGATCGTGTGGTGAGTTTTAGCATGGTGTGATGTTAAGATTAGAAAAGAGTACTAGGGGTGTCCCATTGGAAATATGTTCATTCCCCCTAATTTTTTCAAAATGTATGGGTAGGCTCATTGAGTTTGAATAGGGATATGATCCTACTCACTAGATACCACGTGTTGTGTTGAAAAGATTGTACTATGAAGTTTAAAGT
This sequence comes from Viscum album, assembly GCA_963277665.1. Lineage (NCBI taxonomy): Eukaryota > Viridiplantae > Streptophyta > Magnoliopsida > Santalales > Viscaceae > Viscum > Viscum album. The sequence goes on along the minus strand of OY728153.1, from coordinate 387,753,176 downwards.
CATGAAATTAGGATGTATGTGTTGTGAAATGAGTAAGAACAGAGGATTGATCAGGTGTTACTCATTTGGGATATTCCATCTAGAATAAACTTGGCAGTTATACCTAGTAAGGAGGACCTATTGGTCAGGGCTTACCCATTGTATGTTCATCTTTTATATTTTAAAAAGTCTGTTGAGCTTGTTCTATCGATGGTGGGTTCTATAATTTCTAGTTATCTTAAGGTGTGCTTAACCATGGTGTGGGTTGATTTTGGTTTTAGTGGGTTCTTGGGGTTTGTGGGATGTGGTAAATGGTGTACTCAGGTTTAGATTATTTTATTCTCATGAGTTTCCCCTATTTTGTGTTATCTTTTCAGTTGGAAATCTCATATGTTGTGCACCTCTCCTCTGCTACGAAGGCACATGTGTCGTTTGCTTAACGACACCTTCACGGTGAGTTTTCTCCTATTACTCATTGGTTTTATCTTGTTCTCATATTATTAATGTTTGATATTGATGGTTATAATCTGAAATGTATGGGCTAAATGCACCGCTGAAAATGATGGTCGTTGGTGGTCCTTGTTTGCGCACTAAATGAATTGCATGTTGGTTGGTTCTTATTGAACATTTGAATATAAAAATTGGTAATTTACATATACTTGACTTATGAATGAATTACCCAGGATGATAAAACTTCTGTGATAACCCCTGAATTAACAAACAAAATTGAATAAGGGATTCTTTGTAAAATCTAAAATTGTGATTCTTTGGTTTTTATGGTGTTGCGATTGTGGGCACGATTGTGTTTTTACATGGTGTTGTAGTTGTTGGCATGATTGATATGCCATTTGTTTTCCATGTTGTATTTCTTACACCATTGAATATCAATCCAAACTTTACCCATTTCAATATAACCACCACTTTGTTACTAGTTCAATTCCACTAAATCCAAAAAAAAACCACTTATAGAGGACTCTAGGAGACACTTTATGGTGTGAAGATGATGTTTTTCAGATTCAATATATTTATAAAATACATGGTATGTAGACTTTTTAAATAGAACATGTTTCACCATACATGGATTTCATATAGATTTTAATTCCAGACAACAGTTATCTCCAAAATTTACACCACATGACTCATATTCTGACACAAACTTGGAATAAGTTTTATTTTAAATGTTACATGTCATGTGAATGTAGGTCACACACAATGTATCTCCATGATATATACTTCAGCATGAAACTATATACATTCCATGAAATAATGGTAGAACCATATGATATGTGTTTTAATTCAATCACACTATGTATATATACTATAGAAACTTGACGTGTATAGACTATACACCCCAAGTGGTCATGTAAGGACTACACACTGTGTATTCCACAAAACTGTGATGCATAGCTGGTGAACTGACTCATTTTGTATCTAAAGTGCATGCTTTTAGCTCAAGTTGTTCTATATGTCATGTATTTTCAAATGCATCATGCAGTCTTTGTAAGACTAACTTGGAATTAATTTGATATATGTCAGATTAAATCAGGTATCTTATCGATAGAAGATGTTAACCCTACTGGACAGACCATGTATATGGATTTCACATAAGTTTAGAAATGGTAGTATACAACCATCCTTGACTGAGAACCCTACACATTGTGTATCCATTGAAAAAATTGGGTGCTATGTTAATTTCATTATTATTATTTATTTTTCACTTAGATGGTAATATTTCATGTATGAGTAGCCCATTATAAATATCTTCTCATGTAGATCACAGTATTATGATTCCCTTATTCATTGAAAATTGCACACGATGTGGTTTGGATATTTTAATTATCTTAACTCTGCTTGAGAGTTGACAATTGACAAGTGAGATGTTTGGAGAAAATATGAAGTATGGTACTCCCCCATGTTTCGGTGAAGAGTCCTCCATGTATAGGTTTTAGGTACTCCATAGACATATACAAAAGACAAGGCACAATCCCCCGTATATAGATAGAGTTCAAGTACTTTCACATGTTTTGGGGTAGGTTCCTCTATTTCATTGTAGAGGAATTTGTACCATGATTTTATTTAGAAAACACAAACAATGCTACTTGATTAATTAAAACATAATATTAGGAAAGATTGAGATCAAACCCATAAAGATGATGAATATGAATAAAGAATGGATGAATGTCAATTAGTTGAAAAAAGTGTATGAAGATTGTGTGAAAGAGTTTATCAAGTTTGCAGAATATCATGCATGTGGCCCTTCTCAAATCCTTTGTCTGTGTTTACGCTATTGTTATTCAAGAAAAATTAGTCTAGAGGGGTCGGAAGAACACCTAATCTGTCACGGAATAGATCGAAGTTATACATGTTGGAATAAACACAGGGAAAAAACAAATGTAGGTAGTGGCTCAGATAACACGAAGTTTTATGGAAGATCTAATATGATTACAAGCGTGAACAGTGGAGACGATCGTATGGAGGGTGCGATTACAGACGTGAATGATGATGAAGATCGTATTGAGGAAATGACAAGGACAGTTAAAGATTAACTTCGTGATTTCCCAAAAAATTTTGAGAAGTTAAAGAGTTGTGGAAAAATGCCATTGTATGCTGGTTGCACTAAATATACAACATTGTCAGCCGTACTGAAGATGTATAATTTGAAAGAAGGCAACGGGTGGAGTGATGCCAGTTTTATGGAACTACTTGCTCTTCTGAATGACATGATCCTACAAGATAATGAACTCCCAAGCCAAACATACGATGCCAGACAAATGATACAATCGATGGTTATGATCTCTGAAAAATACACATCTGCTCGAATGACTATTTATTGTTTCACAAGTACCACAAATCACTTAAATAATGCCTAAAGTGTGGTGATTCTCGATAAAAGAAAGATTATTCTAGTCCTATGAAAGTTTTATGGTAATTTGCAATCATTCAAAGGTTTAGGTGCTTAAATGGAAGTGAGGAGACTGCAGGACAATTGACATGGCATGCAATTACAAGAATTAAATATGGGAAAGTACGTCACCCGGTAGACTCTCCTCAGTGGATGAGAATTGATCAAGACTATCCTAAATTTGGAAAGGAGCCGAGAAACCTTCATATGACGTTATCTACAGATGGGGTGAATCCTTTTGGTTTTCAAATCAGCATTCACATTACATGGTCGGTTATGTTGGTAAAATATAACTTACCACCATGGTTATGCATGAAACGAAAATACATCATGTTATCTATGCTTATATTAGGACCAAAACAACCAGGTAATGATATTTATGTTTATTTGGCTCCATTGATCAAGGATTTGAAAGTATTGTGGGATTTAGGTGTTAAATTGTATGATGCTTATGAAAAAGAAGATTTCACTTTGAAAGCCATGTTGTACGGGACGATAAATGAATTTCCTGCTTACGGAAATTTGTCATGATATAGCATTAAAGGAACTCAAGGGTTTCCCATTTTCGAACAAGGTACACAGTCAATTAGGTTGAAACATTCATCGATAACTATGTTTTTAGGACATCACAGATTTATACCCCGACGGCATAAGTACCGATCATGGAAAACATCATTCGGAAGAAGTTCAGAAGAACATACAACACCGTCTCCACAAACAGGTGATCAATTGTTTGAGAAGGTAAAATATTTGGACACTACTTTTGGTAAACCATTTTCGAAAAACCATACGAAAACTGGTTGGAAAAAGAGATCAGTTTTTTTTGAATTACCATACTGGAATTGTATGTATGTCAAAAAAATTATTTATGTTATTCATATTGAAAAAAATGAATGTGATAGTGTCATTGTCACATTGCTAAATGCACCTGAAAAAACGAAAGATTAAATTAAGGCTAGATTGGACATGGTTGAGATGGGAATAGGAGAAGAAATGGCACCAGTGAAGGGTGAAAAATGAAAATTTCTTCTTCCTTCTGCTAACAATCATTCCAGGTTGGAGAGATATCAATTTTTCAACTTCTTGAATGACATAAAGGTTCCAGAGGGGTATTCATAAAATATCAAGAACATCGTGTCAATGATCGATTTAAAATTAAAAGGTCTGCAATCACATGACTGCCATGTTTTGATCCAAGATCTAATTCCTATATATTTACGTTTCATTTTTTCCAAGAATGTCTGCCATACATTAACGAAGCTCTGTTTCTTCTTCAAAGCAATATGCAACAAAGTTATAGACCCGGCTAAATTGCCAAATATGGAAAGAGAAATTTCTTTCATATTATGTGAATAGGAAATGTTCGTCCCACTGACATTTTTCGATATGATGGTTCATTTAGTGAGAGATATTCGACTATGTGGTCCTGTAAATTATAGATGGATGTACCCCATTGAGCGGTATATGAATATTTTTAAAGGGTATGTCAAAAATAGAAGTTAGCTAGAGGGTTGTACTACGGAGAAATATATTGTTGAGGAAGCTGTTGAATTTTGTACTGAATACCTGTTTGGTGTGGAAACTGTTGGCCTACTGAAATCTCATCACACTGAGGAAATTGAGGGTAAAGGATTTTCTGGAAGAGAGGTTGTCACAATCAATATTACAGATCAGGGGTGGGAATACCTTTATGTTTTGCATAACAGTTTCGACGTTGACCAATATGTTCAAACCCACAAAAAAATTCTTAGGCATTTGAATCCATCTAGGGTTGGAAAATGGATATCAGATACACATAATCGATAGTTTATAGGATGGTTTTAGGACCATATTTTGAAGCAGTTAGATAAAAATCCAGACTCAATTTCAGAACGACTTTTGATGGCTAGCTGGAGGAGCAAGTGTGTATGTATTATCTTAAAATGATTATACAGTTAATGGTTATACATTCTATACTAATGAACATGATGAAGACAATACCATGAAGAATAATGGGGTTACACTTGTGGCTGAGACGATGCATGTTTCCAGTGCTAAGGACACAAATCCAATTTATGCAAATATGTCATACTTTGGCATCATCAAATGAATATGGGAGTTGGATTATACAAAATTCAAAGTGATGATTTTTCAATGCAAGTGGGATGATAATAGGATTTCAGTTAAAATAGATGAATTAGGATTCGTGAAAGTTGATTTCAGTAAGGAAGGGGATAAAGACAAACCATTTATAATGGCATCACAGGCAGTACAAGTATTTTATGTTCCAGACCCCGCAAACTGAAATTGGTCAATTGTTCTGTTATCGACCAAAAAAACTGAAGGGTCAGATGAAAGTTTAATGGAGGATGACCCTTTTATAGGGACTTCACAATCATTTTGCAGCGATCCCAATGTAGACGGTGTTTTGTATGTCAGAGGAGACCACAATGAAAGGATTTACATAGTCGATAGAGGAGTCGAATCTTTTCAGCCTTTAACAAAAAATAGAGTACAATAATCAGGTAATTTTTTTATTGTAGTATACATTGTGTTACATTATTTTATTATTTTTCTACTGCTGCTTTTATGTAATCTAAATTAAATGTTAAACCAATTCTGCAGATAATGACTTCTGCACCTGCTGATGTGCCCAATCCTGAGGATCAAAAGGTATCTCAACCACCTGCTGGTGGTCCCAGTGCAGAGCAACAACTGGTTTCTCAACTAGCTATTGGTGGTCCTAGTGCAGAGCAACAACAGGTTTCTCAACCAATTTTTGTTGGTCCCAGTGTGGAGCAACAACAAGTTTCTCAACCTGTTGCTGGTGTTCCCAGTGCTGATGCTAGTGCTTCGGAGAAAGATATTGATGATACTTCTGAGGAAATGGTAGGAAATGAAACCCTGAAAGCACAAAAAAAATAAGAGCTTCGTATTTGACAATGTTAGCCAAAATCCTTAAGGCACAAGAAAAAGGCATCAAATTTGAGGTGGGATGGAATAAGTGAGGCCGACATGTTAACCCCAATAAAGCCATCTTTAATAGCTACATTGGGATCGTCACTCAGCAACGTGTGCCAATTAATGTACAGTCGTGGCACCATTATGTCACCGGTCATAAGTCACTAATGTGGGAAGAGATTACAGTAACATTATGATATCATTTTTTTAATTTATTAAAATAAAATACCAAAACATTGAATTACTCGTCATCGTCCATTGTAGAGTGCATTTATAGTAGATGAATCGCACAAGGAATATTATTAAGAGTTGTAGTAAGGATTTATAGATGTTTATGCACAATTTTAACGAAATATCATCATAAAGATGTTGAAGGGAAAATCAAGCCGCACCCACCTCCTCTTTATGCACACTTGATATCCCAAGGTGCGTGGGACGCATTTAACAAACTTCATGAGGAGCAGACTTTTCAGGTACATTGTGTGGGTTAATACGTTGTTTGATGTTTCTTGTATTCATCCCTTTCATTGACAGTTTTTTCTTTATGAAACTGCAACTGAGTGCTGAAAATAAAAAACGTGCAGCAAAACCAGCGTACCCTTACCGTAAAGCAAGGACGGGGTACACTTCACTTGAGAAAAAATTGGTACGTCTTTTAAATCTACCGTACTACTTATATGTGACATTAAACAACACCATAACCATGTTTCTATATTTATATGCAGATTGATGAATCAAAATCGAAATCTAAATCCATCCCACGCCAAGTACTATAGAAGGAGGCTCATGTAAATAAAGAGGGGATACTGATAGATGAAAACACACAAAAAGTGTGGGAAACATGTGTAAGTATGACATAATATAAATTTGATTTTTTTAAATCTCTATTACATTAGAAAGACTACTTATTTTTATATATTTTCTATCTGACATAGTCACAGGAATCCACAACACCCACACCAGATGAAGACATACTTTCTGCAGCCTGGAAGCGGCCAGACCAGTATGGCCACATCAGAGGTGCGGGTTTTGGGGTGACACCCCGAAGATATTTTCAAAAAGAAAAACAAGTAGAGGATGAAAATGAAAAAGTGGAAATGCTGGAAGAAAAATTAGATATTTTCAAGAATAATTACAATACCAGGTAGATATGATAGAAACATTGATGGGAGAGGGGAAAAGAGAAGAAAAAACTCAACAACAACTCGTGTGTGACGATCCCGTACCACCCCCACCAGCTTTTAGGCAAGCCATTCCCCAAAAAAACCTGACTTAGCTGAGGTAATAAATGTTTTAATAATTGTTTCTGTGGAATGTGATTTACATAGACATTGATACCTTTCCTGTACTAATATTCTACAGTGTGAAAATGACTGTGATTTAAATCTATCAACTCCAACCTATCACCTTGTAGTGAGGGCTATAGTGTTCAATACGCAGAATGGCATGATACACAACAGAAAGCTTCCAACAGATAATTTCAGAGTGTCAATTAACGTAGATAATGAGCCGAGTGCCGAGCTACCTGTTCCAAATGATGATGATGAAATTCATACGGTTGAACAAGCTATTGGAACATTCATCGCATGGTCGTCAGTTCTTGTAAAAACACATGTTGACAAGGAGGTATCCATTTCTATGTTATTTTTCAAGATTGACCTTTAACATTGAATGAAAAAAGGTCTGAATCGATGAATGTTATTACAGAACGGCAAAGAGAAGGGGTTTAAATGAAATATTAGCTCAAAAATATCTCAAGGATCAACCAACCAATTGAAATGGTCTACTGAGAGCACCTTCACCCCACATGTTCTATATCCACAGTTAATATCATTGCAGGCTCATGTGGATACAAAGTTGATAGACAACAATGCTCACACAGTTGATTTTGAAAAAAATATGTACCGAGAGGAAGAATCATATTTAATTAGTGCTGAAAATGTAAATGAAATCCTCAGGTATGAATGGCTAGGCGCCTCAGTTGTAAATGTTTACATGAGGTATGTTTTCATGATTTTATTTTACAAAAGTTTATATACTCTGATAATTATGACTAAATACATTTTATATTTTTCGCAGGCGTATATATGAAAAAAAATTGTAGGGATTTCCCCATGAAAAAAAATTTGTACTCATTAGTCCTCACACCACCTCTTCAAAAGAAGAAATAGATTCGAATAAAGAGGCTGCAATAATGTCATCCCTGCTCAAATCGTTTGAAAAAAAAAATTACAGATGACATACTATTTTTAATACCAACGATGCAGGGGTAAAACTCTACAGTTTAATCATATCAACTATATTTTTATTTCTTTCTTTACGTATTCCTTTTTTTATTTTTAAGGAGCATTGGATGCTGATTACAGTCCATTTGGATACTGCAAATATTTATTTTCGGGATTCAATGGATGGATATCCAACAAACCGACCCTGCATGATGGCGTTTGTTAATTTTTAATACACTAGATCCAACATTTTAAAACTAAACATCTAATTATATAATTTATGTTTTCTTTTAATGAGTATTCTGTTATGATAGGGTGGTGCATCAATATCGTCTAATGCATGGAATGAATCCATGGCATAAGGATGAGCATGCCTACAAGATCTACATCTAGAAAAGTATTCGGGTATATATAATAACAATGCACTATCCAAAAACTTATCAAAACAAATTAATTATTGTTTTCAATGTTTTTTCAGTGTCCAGAATAAAAAAACGGAAGGAACTGTGGTTATTATGTTTGTAAATTTATGAAAGAGATCATATTTCATCAATAAACTAGCATCCTTGACGAGGTATTTTCAAAAATAATTACGATTTCATTTAAAATATTTATTAATACTTTTTGTATTTATATTTTTTTATTACTACCATTACTATCACAAAAACTCATATTCAAAAGATGATATAGATGTCTTTAGAAACGAATGGGCAACATACCTGATGGAAGATTGTACACAAATAGGATGAAGGTGAATCCCTACTAATGTCATCCATATATGACCATTGCTATCTCCCTTGTTTACAATTATTGAGCATATATGATCACCCTTTATTATGTTTTATATACTTAAGTTATGAAGAATGGTTTTAGATATGATTTTTCATTCTAGTAAAGCATAACTCATTGAACTACACTGGTCGATAGTGTAGAAGTCGACTGATGCATAGTCATTCAGTCCACTCACGAGCATCTTAATCTAATTATAAGGAAAAAATACTCTATGTCACACTTCACCAATCTCTATATGGAATATCATACTCATCACACACACCATGACTCTTATATATCCTTAAGAGGATGTTCCCCATCATACGTGATATATAAAACTATATTATCCATCTTGTTTAGGCCTAAGATTCTAATACCCACTCAAATAGCCTTAGAAAACCTAACTAGGATATACAAATCTTATACCAAACCCTATCCTCTCATAAAAACAACTATACACCTCTCCTCTATGGAGACATAATCTTTGGATGATCACAAAATCACAAAAATTCAATAGAACCCTCACTCTATCTCTTGGTGGATCAAAAACAAACTATTCAGAAAATAGTACTACTGACATATGGAATACCAAGAAAACGAGTTCAGATTGTTTTGATACTTTAGGACAACGATCCATGAGTCATCTGTAACGTGTAATAATAAACCACACCTCAATCTGACACACGGTCTGATCGGTATGGCTAAAAGTGTCTGATTTCAGTTTGAAATTGACTTTAACTTTAGAAAACAACACAATTGACATACGAAAAACTGAGCAGATGCATTCATATTGTTTTGATACTGTAGGAAAACAATAAATGAGTCAATTGTGAGGTGTACGAATTAACCTCACCTCAATCTGATGCACGGTGTGACCGGTATGGCTAAAAGTGTTTGATATTTTTTTTTGAAATTGACATTAAATTTAGAAAACAACACTAATGACATACACAATACTGAGAAAACGTGTTCGGATTGTTTTGATAATATATGACAATGATCCATGAGTCATTTGTGAGATGTAATAATTGACCGCACCTCAATCCGATGCATTGTGTGACCGGTATAGATAAAAGTGTCTGATATCAATTTCAAATTGACATAAACATTAGAAAACAACACTACTAACATACAAAAAACCGAGCAAACATGTTCGGATTTTTTTTTGATATTTTAGGAAAATGATCCATGAGTCATTTTTGACATGTACGAATTGACCGCACCTAAATCCAACGCATGGTGTGATCGGTATGGCTAAAAGTGTCTAATATCAGTTTGAAATTGACTTTAACTTTAGAAAACAACACTACTAACATATGGAATACTAAAAAATGCATTTAGATTGTTTTGATACTTTATAACAATGATACATGAGTCATTTGTGACGTGTAAGAATCAATCGCACCTCAAACCAATGCAGTGTGTGATCGGTATGGATAAAAGTGTCTGATATCAGTTTGAAATTGACATTAACTTTAAAAAAAATACAAGTGACATAAAAAAATAGAGAAAAAGCATTCGGATTGTTTTGATACATTAGTAAAACAATACATGATTCATTTGTGAGGTGTAAGAATCAACCACACCTCAATCTGACACATGGTTTGACAGGTATAGCTAAAAGTGACTAATATTAGTTTGAAATTGGCATTAACTTTAGAAAACAACACTACTGACATACAGAATACTAACAAAACACATTCGGATTGTATTTATACTTTAGGAAAAATATCCATGAGTAATTTGTTAGGTTTAAGAATTGACCTCATCTCAATCTGATGCACGGTGTGACCGGTATGGCTAAAAGTGTCTGATATCAGTTTCAAATTGACATATACTTTAGAAAACAACACTAATAACATACAAAAATCTGAGAAAATGCTTTCGAATTGTTTTGATATTTTAGGAAAATTATCCATGAGTCATTTTAGAGGTGTACAAATCAAGATCACCTCAATACAATGCATGGTGTGACCAGTATGGTTAAAAGTGTCTGATATCAGTTTCAAATTGACATAAACTTTAGAAAACAACAATAATAACATACAGAAAACTGAGCAAACATGTGCGGATTGTTTTGATACTTTAGTAGAATGATCCATGAGTCATTTTTGACCTGTACGAATCTACCACAACTCAATCTAATGAACGGTGTGATCGGTATGGCTAAAAGTGTCTACTATAAGTTTGAAATTGACATTAACATTAGAAATCAACACTACTGACATACAGAATACCGATCAAACGTGTTCATATTGTTTTAATACTTTAGTAAAATGATCCATGAATCATTTGTGACATTTACATATCAACCGCACCTCAATCCGACACATGGGGTGACAGGTAAGGCTAAAAGTGTCTGATATCAGTTAGAAATTGACATTAACTTTAGAAAACAACACTATTGACATAATGAACACCAAGAAAACTTGTTCCGATTTTGTTGATACTTTAGGAAAACAATCCATGAGTCATTTTTGAGGTGTAATAATCGACCCCACTACAATTTGACACACGGTGTGACTAGTATGGCTATAAGTGTCTGATATCAGTTTCAAATTAACATAAACTTTAGAAAACAACACTACTAACATATGGAAAACCAAGGAAACACATTAGGATTGTTTTGATAATTTTGGACAATGATACATGAGTCATTTTTGATGTGTATAAATTGACAACACCTCAATCTAACGCACAGTGCGATCGGTATGGCTAAAAGTGCCTGATATCAGTTTGAAATTGACATTACCTTTAGAAAACAACACTACTGACATACGGAATACTGATAAAACGTGTTCTGATTTTTTTGATACTTTAGGAAAATGATATATGAGTCATTTGCGACGTGTATGAATCTACCGTACCTCAATATGACACACGGTGTGACCGTTATGGCTAAAAGTGTCAGATATCTGTTTGAAATTGACATTAACATTAGGAAACAACACAAGTGACATACTAAAAACTGAGCAAACACGTTCGGATTGTTTTGATACTTTAGTACAACAATCCATGAGGTATTTTTGAGGTGTATGAATCGACCAAACGTCAATCTGACACACGATGTGACTGGTATGGCTAAGAGTGTCTGATATCAGTTTGAAATTGACATTAACTTTAGAAAACAACACTATTGACATACAGAATACTGAGAAAATGTATTCGGATTGTTTTGATACTTTAGGAAAATGATCCATGAGTCATTTGTGAGGTGCAATAATTGACCACACCTCAATCTGACCCACAGTGTGAATGGAATGGCTAAAAGTGTCTGATATCAGTTTCAAATTGACATAAACTTTAGAAATCAAAACTACTAACATATGGAAAACTGAGAAAATGAATTCGGATTTTTTTTATACTTTAGGAAAATGATCCATGAGTCATTTATGAGGTGTACGAATCAACCTCACATCAATCCAATGAACAGTGTGACCGTTATGGTTAAAAGTGTCTGATATCTGTTTCAAATTGACATAAACTTTAGAAAACAACACTACTAACATAAGGATAACCGAGCAAACGCATTTGGATTGTTTTGATACTTTTGGAAAATGATCCATGAGTCATTTGTGTCATGTAAGAATCGACCACACCTCAATCCGATGCATAGTGTGATCGGTATGGCTAAAATTGTCTGATATCATTTTGAAATTGACATTAACTTTAGAAAACAACATTACTGACGTACGGAATATTGAAAAAATGTGTTAATATTGTTTTGATACTTTCGGAAAATGATCCATGAGTCATTGGTGACGTGTATGAATCAACCGCACCTCAATCTGACACATGGTGTGACTGGTATGACTAAAAGTGTCTGATATCAGTTTGAAATTTACATTATCTTTAGAAAACAACACTAGTGACATACAATAAACTGAGAAAACGCGTTCGGATTGTTTTGATACTTTAGGAAAACAATCCATGAGTCATTTTTGAGGTGTACGAATTAATATCACCTCAATCTGACGCACGGTGTGACAGGTATGGCTGAAAGTGTCTGATATCAGTTTGAAAATGACATTAACTTTAGAAAACAACGCTACTGAGATATGTAATACCGAGAAAATATATTCTGAACGTTTTGATACTTTAGGAAAATAATCCATGAGTCATTTTTTAGGTTTAATAATCAACCGAACCTCAATCCAATGCACGGTGTGACCGGTATGGCTAAAATTGTCTGATATCGGTTTCAAATTGACATAAACATTAGAAAAAAACACTACTAACATACGGTAAAATGATCAAACGATTTCTGATTGTTTTTATACTTTAGTAAAATGATCCATGAGTAAATCTTGATGTGTAAAAATCAACTGCACCTTAATCTGATCCACGGTGTGATCAGTATGGCTAAAAGTGTCTAATATCAGTTTGAAATTGACATTAACTTTAGAAAATAACACTACTGACAAACGAAATACCATGTATATGTGTTCGGATTGTTTTGATGTATTAGGAAAACTATCCATCAGTCATTTTTGACGTGTAATAATCAACCTCACCTCAATCTGATGCACAGTGTGATAGGTATGGCTAAAAGTATTTGATATCAGTTTGAAATTGACATTAACTTTAGAAAACAACACAAGTGACATACGAAAAACCGAGAAAACGCTTTCAGATTGTTTTGATAAATTAGGAAAACAATCCATGATTCATTTTTGAGGTGTAAAATTCTACCTCACATCAATCTGATAGACGGTGTGACTGGTATGGCTAAAAGTGTCTGATATCTGTTTAAAATTGACATTAACTTTAAAAAAAACACTACTGACATACGGAATACCGAGTAAATGTGTTCATATTGTTTTGATACTTTAGGAAAACAATCCATGAGTAATTTTTGAGGTGTAAGAATCGACTGCACCTCAATCCAACACACGGTGTGACCGGTATGGCTAAAAGTGTCTGATATCAGTTTCAAATTGACATAAACTTTAGAAAACAACACTACTAACATATGAAAAATAGATCAAACACATTAGGATTATTTTGATACTTTAGTAAAACTATCCATGAGTTATTTTTGACATGTAAGAATTTACCGCACCTCAATCCAATGCACGGTGTGATCGGTATGGCTAAAAGTGTCTGATATCAGTTTGAAATTGACATTAACTTTAGAAAACAACACTACTGACATAAAGAATACCAATAAAATGAATTCAGATTGTTTTTATACTTTAGTACAATGATCCATGAGTCATTTTTGACATGTACGAATCAACCTCACCTCAATCTGATACACAGTGTGACCGGTATGGCTAAAAGTGTATGATATCAGTTTGAAATTGACATTAACTTGAGAAAACAACACAAGTGACATACGAAAAACCGAGCAAATATGTTCGGATTATTTTGATACTTTAGGAAAACAATCCATGATTCATTTTTTAGGTGTATGAATCTACCTCACCTCAATCCGACGCATGGTGTGACCGGTATGGATAAAAGTGTCTGATATCTGTTTGAAATTGACATTAACTTTAGAAAACAACACTACTACCATACGGAATACCAAGTAAACGCATTTGGATTGTTTTAATACTTTAAGAAAAATATCCATGAGTCATTTGTGAGGTGTACGACTTTACCGCACCTCAATCCGACACACGGTGTGACCATTAAATCTTTTCATTAGATAAAGAATCAGTATTTATTAATCGAGATAAATCATCCAAAAACATATTGATTTTACACTATTCCCTTTGATTGTTATCAGAATGAAAAAATTTGAGTTTATCATTTCCATATTTTAGTTTCAAAGTTATATATTAATGTATTCTTGCATATTAATGTTTTAATTTATTACATTATTGTATTACTAACATAATATCTATTTTCTTATATTGGTGATTTTTTCCCTTGAGTTCGGATGCTTTGTTCGGAAAAAAATACCATGGACAAAATTTTTTGAGAGAGGATCATAGATATCAAAGGATGAGACATTAATTTTTATAACGGTTGTTGGATAATTGTAATTGTAACCATGTAAAATAATATTTGAAATTTATATACCTGTGTGTTTTTTTGTATTCATAATGTTAAGTAAATGTATATAGAATTTTTTGTCAAAATATTTTGTGCGGGTGCTATTTTGTACAGGTGTGCAGGTGCTATTTTTTGCAGGTGTGAAGGTGCTGGTTTGTGCAGGTGTTGGTTCTATAGGTGCAGGGGAAGGTTCCTTTATCAGCACTTTTTCAGCGCTGGTAAAGGACACCTTTAACAGCGCTAAAAGAGCACTGATAAAGGGCCCTATTATCAAAGCTCAAGATAGCGATGATAAAGGAACCCCTTTATCAGTGCTAGAAAAGCATTGTTAATGCCGGTGTAGATAAAGGGGGGGGGTCCCCTTTATCAACTCTCTGAAAATAATTGTTATAGGTGACCTTTATCATCACTAAAAAAAGAACTAATAAAGGGTGTCCTTTATCAGCGCTTTTCAGAGCATTGAGAAAGGGGACCCCCCCCCCCCCCCCTTATCTTCACTAGCATTAACCGTGCTTTTCTAGAGATGTTAATGTTGGTTTTTTGCACAGATAAAAGGCCAAGTTGTAGTATTAATAGAAGACTATGGAATAAAAAATGTGTGGTGAGAAGGGTGTGTGAAGTGTGTAAAGACAGACGAATCCATGAGAAAGAGATTACTTGCTAGATAAAATAGAACAAGGAAAAACCAATGAGTACATACACTAAGAACCCAAGATCCTCAGGAAGATCATTTTAGGAGGAAAAATTCAAGGATTTATTCTATGCTTCATCAACTCTCTATCAACACATGAAGTAGAACACTCAGTTCCTTGAAGCTAGAACATAGAGTCGCGACACTCTGTTTTGGGGACAAATTCCCAAGAAATACTGGAACTGCAATCTCTTCACTCCAAGGAGTCAAGAGATGATATATAAACACATAGAGGATTCGAAACACAATCTTATAATATTTTATCTATTGTGTTTCTTTATTTTTACATCTTTGAGAAGTGTGTGTCTATCTGTTACACAAACTGTCTCTTATACTTGAACTAGAGGATACTTAAAATTCTCACATCAAAATTCTCTTACACCTTTTTTCCAAAATATAACTATATAAGAGACCGTGTGTAGTACGTATGGTTTTTTTTCAACGATAAACTATGGTAGAGGGTGTGATCCCTGAAAAATTTGTTAAAATTATTGTAAATCCCAATATGGGTTGTTTATCATGTTTATTATTTATATAAACTGCTTGGTGGTATGTGATCAACAAGTTGAGAGGATTAAGTCCCAACTTGATATTGAACCTCTTGTTTAACTATACTGGGTACTATATTTAGTAATACGCTATTTTTCTATTTTCTACTGCTCATTATTTCAAAAAGAGAAAAGTGTTTTTAAATTAACTCTAATAGTTAGTTCTGGTTAGTGTGTCTAAGTTTTTAATTCAGTAAACTTATTTCAAAGTTGAAGAAGTGTTTTATACTGATTCAACTGAGGAATAATCACCCTATGATAAACCTATTGACCAACTAAACATTTATATCTCCACTGCCTTAATTAATATGTAAGAACTCAATTCACCCCCTCTTGAGATTCCACTCCAGCCAAAATTTAGTATCAAAGGATTATATTTTTATTTCTACTATCTGAACTGTTGTGAAAGTTTTCAAATTATTTTCAATAGTGATTGTAGTTGTATCTTAAAGATCATAAAATTTCAGTCATATCTAAATTTTCAGTTCTTTAAAATTCTAATTAACTATGGATAACAGAGTTGTGGGTGCTTATACTAATAGGACACCGTTATTTAATGGTAATAACTATGCCCAGTTCAAATTAAAAAATGAAAATGTATCTAGAGAGCGTGGGTTTTAAAATCTAGGACACAATTAAAGAAGAACATGCATTTCATCTTACTGCTAGGAACACATGGTATCAGTTTACTAAATTTACATATAACAACAACAGTAAAGAAATGACTACATTGAACTATTCTCTAAGAGATTAATAATTCAATTGAATACCTTCTTATAAAACTGTATATGCAATTTGGGATACCTTGGCTTTTTCTTTTGAGGGAACTACCAATGTTAAAGAAATGAGATTAAATACTTATACTATCAAATATGATAATTTTAAAATGAAGCCTAATGAAAATATATATGAAATTTATATTAGGTTAAATGAAATAGCAAATACCATGTGTCTTCTTGGAAAACTAGTGGACAACAAGGATCAAATTATGAGGTTGCTTCGATGCCTACCTAATATATGGAGATGAACTTCTTTTTTATCCAAGAATCACATGACATAGGCAAGATAACAATGAAGGAAAAAATTGAATAATGTATGATATATGAATAATAGCTTAAGGTAAATCAAGAAGTAGATGAAGAATAAAGAATGAAGTCTGTATCATTCAAGACTACTACCTTAAAGAGAAAAGATAAAAAAATCAAGCTCTTATAGACACTTACACTATTGAAGATTCAACTTTTGACAGTTATGATGAGATAGATCATCATTATAGAAGATTAAAGAAGTTCTAATGTAAGAAGAAGTTCTTTAGAAATTCAAACTATAAAATAAGGTATAATAGTATAGAACAGTGGAAAAAAACTGAAAATGGAATGATAACACAAAGAAGATAGTCTGCTATGAGTGTAAAAGAAAAGGCCATGTGAAGGTTGATTTCCCTAAGATAAAATTTAAGAATAAACATGGAGACAAGGGAAGGGGATATAAAAAGAATATGGAAGATACTAGGAGTTATTCAGAAGATAGCTCTAGTGGATCTGACTCTTCTGATATTGAGAAGAACAAACATGCAAATCTGTGTTTTGTGAAAGAAACATCTAAGGTAACACCCAATTCTCCAATACATAATTCTTACTATTTTGATAATGAAAGTGAATAAACAAATTGATGAGAAAATGACTAAGGATGAACTATTTGAGTATTGAGGAATGCTTGAGGATACCTTTAATGAACTCAAGGATAAATATAAGTTATTGAAAAGGACACATGCTTCAAATGCTAATTGTAAGTCTAATCTGGAAATTGAGAAAGAAAAGTGTTATCAGCTATTAAAGGAAAATACTAAACATAAATTATCAAATGAGAAATTAAAAATAGATCTTGAGAAGTTTAATATAGTTATGGATACCTTGAATTTGTTTCTAGGGAAACAGATTGCTTAAAAATATACAATTGGTCTCGGATATCAACCAATATTGAGAAGGATTATTAAAAATAATTTTCTTCCAAAATCTGGACAGTTCACTACTAGTTTGAATTCTAGACCATCTTTTGAAAAAAAACTTCTAAACGACCTAACAATGTATTAATGTCTCAAAACATATCTTTTGATTATAAGAAACCTGTGAGACAAGTATGGGTTCCTAAATCATTACTTTTTATCCTATCTGGACCCATGAAAATCTGGATACAAATGTTATCTTACACTTAATCTTTTTTTCAGTAAAATTAACTGAAGAGATCCGATAAGACCCTATGGTATTTGGATAGTAGATGTTCAAGACATATGATAGGATACTATTGATGCTTCAAGATCCTAATTGAATTTGATGGTGGACAAGTCACATTCAGTGATAATTCCAAAGGGAAGATCGTCAGCTTATGCCAGATTGGTAACCCCAATACTATATTAATTTTAAAAGTACTATGGAACAAAAGCACCCCATCCACACCGAAAAGATCATTTCTCAAAATTATTAAACCAAACCATCACTCTAATACTACCACATTCATATAATTATTAGACCATTGAATTCTATTTATTCGTAAAACACTATGATAATGATAATAATTGAATTCCAAACCCTGTACAACTTTTTTTACCATTTTAACACATTTTTAATGTTTTTTACATCAAATAAAACAAAATATAATGTAACAATGATATTAAAAACAAAATAACACATATACAACTTATACCACAACTATTTGAAACCTCTCTAAAAATTGATTTATTTAATTTAATTAGAAAAATTCAAACCACTTACTTAAAGAAACGAATGAGTTTCAATTCCACACTAAAAATAGTAATGATTAAGATTTTATTCTAATAAAATTACCATAAATCAATGATTGATTCCTCAAGAAACCAAAATAAAATAATCAATTTCAAAATCTACAATATTCACACATTAATATTACAATCTATCATACTCATATACATATTTCACCACCAACAAACACAAAAAATCAACAATAATCCTCATGAATAAATAATAGTATAAAAAGAGAGATAGAATATTATGAATGACACTATAGATTATGGGGGTTATATAACACAAAATTTATAATTTAAAATCCTTTCAATTCACTTGAAAGTGAAATATACTATTACTATTTTATAGTAATCATAAACCCCTCTTTTGATCATTTTATGGTTGCGTTCCATTTATGGGTTCTTTGGGTGAAATTTTGTAAACTTTAATGGGATTTTATGATTTTTCACATTTGGCCCACCGTTTTCCAATACATTTTTCCCAGTTAGTGAAAACTTCTCAAACCCATGTAGGGAGGATTCACACGGTTGTTGATCAGTTTGAAAAAATGTGCACCCATCAAGGAGAAACTGTGTGACCCATCATTAGGGGCACATAGTTTGGGAGCACAGTTTTTCTAACCATTCTTCCCTACCCAGCTAATTGTGCCCGTGGATTTTAACTAATTCAAATTTTGGTAAAAAATTTCTACAACCCCCTTTTAGACCTCTTCTTTGGCCCAACTCAACCTACATTGATTTACATGGTTAGGAGGGATCTCAATTACCAATTTTGTATCCTATAAATCCTCTCTAAGGCACATAGAAGATCATCATTTGGTCCTTCCTTAGTAAGTTTCCTCTTCTCAATCTCTATCTACTGCTCTTTTATACTCCCCTTCCTAGAGTTTAATAGAATTACATGTTTTTGGAGGACCCAATCCCCATTTTTAGAATATTGAATCTTGGTTTTACTCTCAGATCCTTGTTTATGGTGTTTTTTGTTGGACTTTTCTTATTCAGGGATTTGTGTTTCAGGATCACATGATCTTGAGGTAGGTGGTTACATTTTTGATTTCCAATTTTATTAACCCCAAATTATTTTATTTAAACGAAATTATTTTATTAAAATGTAATTTATTTCAATTTTTATTTGAAATCCCAATTTAGTGAATTGAGGATTTTTATTTAACATGGAAAATAAATTACAAAAAACACTAAATTCCATTAAATTGAAGATTTATTAGAAATTTGAGGGAATTTATTTATTTTTAATTGTGTAATTTAAATTGTGAAATTAGTTTGTCAAATTGATTTGTAAAATTTATTACAAATTCATATTTAAGAAAAATTGATTATATTGTTTTGATAGAAACTTGGTGGTTAATACAAGAAAAAGGTAAGATTTGGTTAAATATTAATTTTTTATTTTAAATGGAAATTGGTATATTGAAATGGAATTAAATGGGTTAATATTATTTGGTATAGTTTGGAAATAAATTTCCCATCATTGATTGTTGTTAGAGTACCTAAAATCCTAGGTAGTTAGTGAGTTATTAGGAAAAAATATGATATGATGTGAACTCCCTTGCAATGTATTGATGATTTAGAACTCTAACTTAAACATATTCGGATATCATATCCTTAGTAGGATGTTGTTTAGTCCTCTTTGGCCAGTTTCAAAGGGACATGTGTGCACATTACCATTTTCATATTATAATTGTGTGAGGACCCCATAACATGGAACGATCATTACTCTTGGCAGATTACCATGTTGCTCATTGTTAAATTTTTGATATATATTCCATTATTTTAAAACATAATTCACTTGACTTATGAATTTATATAGAATATTTTAAATAAAATATTTATTAATCCTTTTTTTAAAGTATTTTAATTTGTTTAAATTTGAATCACTATTTGTTTCAAATATACTTTTGACATTCCCTTCTTTTTTACTTATAATTGAAAGCATTATTTGGTTAATAATTATGGAATATTATTAGAGAATACTTGGGGATACCCTACTAGTATTTTAGCTCACACACTATACATGCCTTTGTGTGTTTTTAGATTTCCTCTTACCAGGCTTGAGAATAGGGATGTCACCACTTAAAGATGGATGATGTTATTGATCTTTGGGATTGAGTTTCTGTGTCCACTGGGACATGGGTGTTTATCCTAGTTTTTGTACTTTAATGAATTATATTAGGTTTTTTATCCCTACCTAACATCTGGTAATGTTCTCCCAATGTAAATTTTATTTATTAATACTAACTTGATCTTTTGGTTCTATTTTGTTTGTGGATAATTCTTTCCCGCTCTCATATTGTATGATGTCAGGTGCTAGTCACCCACCAATGGGGACTAGGAATTCCCTTCAGGATAAGTTAAGACTATCCTAGTTATCATGGTTCCAAGGTATCCAAACTAGTTCTTGACTAATTTGTATAAATGGTGCGGGCTCATAATATTTCATTGATGTTAGTATGTAGCTTTGTGATCTTTTTGGGACATAGGAGGTAGTTTCGATGTAGTTTATAGTCTTTTCTCATCGTAATGATCCTTATATCACTAGAGGTAGTTTTGGAAGGTCTTCTTAAAGATTAGTTCTAGTATTTTCCCACATTTGGATTTGAATATGATGAAACCAAATCTTGTTTATCTATTTATTGGAATTAATTTCCCTCATTTATCTATTTTAGTATTAATCTAATGTCTACGATGTTGTCTTCTAACGTTGTGTAGAATCCTGCCTTCCATAATACATGCGGACTAGATCCAGTTGGAATCGTTGGACAAACCAAAATGAGGTAATATTTTTGTGGACCTACATCGGGTTTAAGACATTGTGTGTACCGTCCAAGCTCTGGGACAGGCACCTACACCAATTCCTATTTAGGAATCAGCTATAGAAACTTAGAGGGAAGTTTTCTAGAATAATTATCAAGAGTTCCTTCACTAGAATCCACTAGAATTTAGAGACTCTAATGTACATTATGATGGTATAGAATGGTTCCGTTGGATTGAGAATTTGTTTAAATTCATGGAGACACCTTATATAATCCAGGTGATGTTTTCCACCTTTTTCTTCAAGGGATCGAGTAGGAGATAGTGGGAAATGTTGCTATTGGGGAAGAAGTATGATTTATTAGAGTGTAAAGACTTCAAGGATCTTTTCCCAAACTAGTTATATCCATTTTTATGGTGTTTTACAAGGATATTTAGTTTTTCAAACTTGAGGAGACTCATAAGACCATGACACAATATGAAAACCATTTTACTAAGTTTAGGTAGTTTACACATGTTATTGTATCGACTAAGAATATGAAGACTCAATTGTTCGAGATGGGATATTGATATGATATTTGTTCTCATGGTCTATTTCAAAATGTATTTCTTATACTGATGTGATAGATAGAGCATTGATGATCTAAATAAACCTATTTGTCAATTTAGGGTTGACCAGAGTTTATTTTTATCTTAGTGGTCGTGTGAATTACTCCACAAGGAAGCGAAATTATAATGATTCTCAAAGTGATTTTTTACATTAGTGTTTTCATAGACCTGTTGTAATCCTTGGAAGAGGATCACTGATTTATATCCAGTGTGGTGAGTTAGGGAACTATAAAAGGATTTATTCTGAGACACCCAATGTATTTGTTTCAGTGGATGATCATGTCTCTTTCATATATTCTTCCATATGTATAAAACTCCTCATAGTTTCATTAGATCATAAGAACATACCAAAACTACTGAGCAATTATATAATTCATGAAAAAATTTGATCTACCCATATGCATATAGAATGAATATTATTCATTCAATAGAATAGTATCTAGAGGAAGCATATATGGGTCCAACAACTATGAGAGGTTCCATCACTATGGGTTCATAATTAGTGGATTATTTATTTGATATGGGTTTATATTAGTCATTTATTTCAACCCATATTTTTAATATACTAAATCCCCTTATGGATATTTTATCTTATGTTATGGATATTACTACACCCATCAAAATAAATAGAGTGTAGGTTCTTTTAATTCTTGCTTGCATTTTCACTTTATCAGACAAAAATCATTCTGGGGATTTTATAGTTCTTGGCATGAAACACTTTATTTCATATTCAGGATATATTGGCTCATTTCCCATAAAGGATAGATTGGTTTTTTTCAAAGGGCCACCTTAAATACACCCAATGGGGTTTACCATATCTTTTAGGGGGAATGAGACCCATGGTCAAGTAGAGATGAGACTTTCTATCCAATGTTGGGGAAAGTAATATCAGATTGTTATCTTTATATGAAGTGAGAATATTTGAGAGGAAATCACCCTCTAGTTTTTATTGAGTTTCCATCTATCTTACCTTTTCACTTCTTTGGTTTTCCACTGGCAAGGGCGGTAGAGTTTTCTATCGATTTAGTTCCTAGTACTCAGCCAAGGTTTATTCCTTATTACAGAAATGCACAAGTTGAGATGACAGAATTGAATACTTGACTAGATGATATTTTATAAAAAGTCTTTATACACCCGAGTGTGTCACCTTGGGAATCACCAGTTTTCTTTTTTATGAAATCTGATGCATTACATCACATTTATGTTGATAATCAAAAACTAAACCAAGTTATAGTAAATAAAAAAGAATATTTTACCATTGATTGATGAATTGTTTGATCTTTTCAAGGTAAATGGTTTTCAAATATTGATCATCGATCCGGCTACCATTAGATGTGAATAAAAGAACCTGACATTTATAAAACCACATTTTGGATCATGTATACCTATTATTAGTTCCTTTTCATGACCTCTGGTATAACCAAGGATTATGTAGTCTTTATGGATTTAAAAAATATGATTTTTCACAACTATATTGATACTTTAATAGTAGTCTATGCGGATGAGATCTGTACCTACTCTTAGAACATGGAGGATCATGTGCATCATCTGAGAGCAGTTCTGGAATTATTGAGAAATCACTAAATTTATGCCAAACTATCCAAATGTAATTTCTACATTTATGATGTGATGTTCTTGGAACATGTTTTGTTAGATCATGGTATATCAGTTGATCCGAGAATGGTAAAATAGGTTATGTTATGGGACCAACCATGAACTGTTTTCGAGATTCAAATATTCTAGTGTTTAGATGGATATTATCATTGGTTAATTAAGTATTTCTCAAAGTAGTATTCTCCGATAACTAATCTAACTCGGAATTGAGTGAAGATTTATTGGTGTGAAAAATTTCATAATTCATTTATTTAGTTGAAATTTCATTTAACTACTACTCCTTTGTTGAATCTTATATTGGCCTGGCTGGGCTATGGGGTCTTTTGTGATGCCTTGGGATTAGGTTTGGGTTGTGTTCTTATAAATGGCGATCATGTCATTACTTATGTCTCTCATCATCTTAGGCCACATGAGAGGAATTCCCTGATCCATTACCAATAACTTTCATCTGTAACATATGCACTTATGTGTTGGTGGTATTACCTTTTCAAAGAAAGGTTTACCTTGTATTCCGACCATAAGAGATTGAGTTATGTATTCTCTAAAAAATATTTGAATCTCTGCTAGAGAAATTGGGTGGAATACCAGTAGTCTTTCAACATTGACTTGACCTATACCTAAATGAAATGGAATTTCTTCATGAATTCCTTGATCATGAGGCATTTGAGCCAAGAAGTGTAGAAATCATTGATATAAAAGAACTTTATGGATCTCTTTCCATAGTGGCACAAAAGATTTTTGGAGTCAGGGGTCAAGGTTTTTTTTTCTAGTGTTCATTTGGATTCTTCTCTTCTCAAAATGATTCTTCAAGAATAACAGCTTCATGATGTGTTTCGTAGAATATGATACTCTCTTTATGGTGGGAAGACTATGGTGGACTAGTCTTTCCCCAAAGAGGGTATTCTATATTATCAAAATTATTTTGAGGTACAATTATCGATCAATAATGAAGTGATGGGGGATTTCCATAACTCTTAGTGGGATGTGAACCCAGGAACCAAAATGATGTTCTATTACATTTTTCAATGATTCTACTAGCCAGGTATGAGGCATGGAATTGTTTATTTTGTCTCTTATTTTTATACATTCCAACAAGTCAAGATGTAGCACCTGAGACTTTTGAGTTTTCTTTAGCCCCATCTAGTGTCAACTTGTAAGTAGGATGTGATCTTTATGGAAATTGTGGTAGGGTTTCGGCATACCTAGAGAAAAAAGAATATGATATGGTACTTGATCAATATTATGACAAAATCGTCCCAATTTTTCCCCATTCATGATATAACCAAAGATGAGAAGTTTAAAAATCTTTATGTGAAAGATATTGCTTGTTTTCAAAGAGTTATATATGTTATAGTTTCTGATATATATCTTTGGTTCACTTATCGATTTTGGAGAGGCCTTTAGGAGGCCCTAGGATCTCAGGTTCATTTGAGCATGGCATACCTTCAATAGATGGATACCCATAACGAAAGAGCTATAAATATTCTTGAGGATATGATTCATTTACGTGTACACAACTTTGGTGAGGCCTGGGATGACCATATGGAAATGATTGAGTTTTCATATAAAAATAATTAAAAATCTGGCAAAAGAATGGATTCTTTTGGGGACTTGTACATCTAGAATTTTAAATCTACACAGTGTTGGTCGAATATCAATGAATGTTTCTTAGTTAGACCGATCTTGGTTTAAGATACAATAGAAAACATTCAGTAGATTTTTCATAGAATGCATACATTATAGATCCATTATAAACCATACACTGATCATCATCGTAGACTATTGGGATTCTCAGTTATTGATCTTGAATTCATTAATGTTTCACCTCATTTGGGTCATCGATGAATTGGGAGGAATGGGAAGCTCTCTCCTTGTTTTATGGGATTATTTTTTTGTTTTTGAGCCACTAGGGAAAGTGGTTTTATGTTTATCACTTCCACCACATCTGACATCAATACATAACATTTTCCATGTATCTCACCTAAAAACATATCCTTCTAGTCTATATCACATTTTCAGTTGGACCTTTCATGACATCGAGCCTAATTTACTCATGACTGATCATCCAGTAAAGATCGTTGATTCTAAAACCATATCACTTAATGGAAAGAAAATACCTTTGGTTTGAGTGCAATGGTAGTTTGATTTTAATTATCAAGAGACTTGGGAGAGGGGGAACTAATGAGACAGAAGTGTCTCATATTTTTGACATGGAAGATTATCAACATGATTTATGGGGATAAAAGATTCTATGGTTGGAGGTTCTAACATCCTATTTCTATTTTATGATACTCCAAATAAAATATTTTAATCAATCTTTGATTGGATTTCATTTGAGGGTGCTTCTGGTAAAATTTTTGAAATATTTAATGTCTTTGTTTTGTGCATGGCTGGCACATGGTTTTTCCAAAACCATTAACCATGAAAATAAAAACTATACAAAACTATGTAGTGAGGGTTTTCATGGATGGAGAAAGGTTTGAAAACCCATGAACCCTCTAAGGAGAAACTGTGGAACCCCAAAAATTGGGGTGCATGGATAGGGTTCAAGGTTTATCTAATAGTGTGTCCCTACTAAGTTAACTGTGCATGTGGCTTTTAATTAATCCCAAATTTGGTTAAACATTTCCCAAACCCCCTCTTAGACCCCCTTCTTGGGCCTAACTTGACCTAGACTAATTTTGAAGGATTTTAGGGCTCTCAAGAACTGATTTTACCTCCACCAAAACCTCTCTAAGGGGGATCAAATATAGTCTCTCTCTTTCTTTTCATTACCTAGTAATTTTCATCTTCATGTTCTCTATCCCATGATCTCATCTCCTATCATCCCTTGGGGGCTTTTTTTATATCCATTTTTTTGTAGGATCTAATCTTTATTTATACATACATTGAATCTATGTATGATTATTGGATTTTCATTTCTGACATTATCCATTATATTTTTGCTTTTATGACTTTTTGTTTTGTGATCTCATGATCTAGAGGTAGGTGGTTCCATTTATGATGGCTAATTTTAACAATCTGAAATTTCATCATTTAAATTAAATTATTTGATCTAAATTTAATTTTGTTTTGTTGGTTTGTTTAAAAAAACTTTTCAAGTGAATTATGGTTTTTTATTTTATTTGGTATAAAATTGGGGACCCCCCCCCCAATTTCATTGAATTCGGGATTTATATTGAAATTGAATGGAAATTATTTAATTTTAAATCATGTAATTTTAATTTGTGAAATTGAATTTTAAATTTGATTTGTGAAATTGATTTCAAATTCATATTTTAGAGAAATGTATTAAAATGTTTTTGATAGAACCCATTATTCTTTATCCTGGAAAAATCATGATTTGATTGGTGACACATTTATTTAAACGGAAATTGGAATATCACAAATGGAATTAAATGGTTTAATTTTATTTTCAAATGATTTTAAAATAAATTTCTCAGGATTGATTGTTTGTTATAGAATATGAAATATAACATAATTAGTTATTTATTAAGACCAAACATTCTAGGATGAGAATGTGTTAGAAATATATTGATGCTTTAGAACTCAAACATAAATTTATTGGATGATATTACCCTCATTAGAATGTTGGTAAATCTTATTTGACTAGTGTCAATGGGATGTGTTTTCACATTTCCATTTTTATATTATTTGTGTGTGGGGATCCTGTAACATAGAACTATCATGAAAATTATATGATGACCATATTTCTCATTTTTAATGTTTTGATATATATATATATATATCTTTTTTAAACCATTTTACACATGCTTGTGAATTTAATTAAAATATTTTATATAAAAAATATATTAATCTATATGTATAAATTAATTCCATAAATTGAAATGTGAATCATTATTTGTTTTAAATATGATTTCAAAATACCATCTCTATTTATTTAAAATTGAAATCATTATTTGGTTTATATTTATGGCATCCATTTATGTAATCCTTGGTGATACCATATTGAGATTTTAGATCACAACCTAAAAAGGCCTTTTGGAATTTATAGATTCCCCCCTTCCAGGTTCAATAAAGATGAAAAAGACAATGTGGAGGTGGTATTTGTTATTTATTTTTGGGATTAAGTTGATGTGTCCCCTAGGACATATATGGTTATACTGTTTTATATTACATTAATGATGTCATTTCGGTTGTTTACAAATATTTTTCTTATGTTATGTCTCTCTATGTAGATTTTTAATTTATTCATACTGCCTTTTATCCCATGATTCTGTTGTGTTTGGGGAAAAAATTTTCTCACTTCCATGTTGTCTAATGTCAGGTTCTAGTCGCCAACCTATCAGTATTGGGAACTCCCTTTAGGTAATGCCAAGACCGTCCTGGTTATTAGGGTAACAGAGTATCTATGCAGGTTTGTGATATAAATAGTACTACTCCACCCTCTATGGTTGAATTAAATAAGGGGTAAAAGAGTGAAATAAAGAAGAGTTCATGAGTTTATAATTATACTTTGGGTGGGGTAACCTATAATGTGGTGAAAACCCCATTGTACTAATTTGGATCAATAAGTTACTATTTGGAACAATCAATGTTGAATTAAAAAGAAATATTTCCTAAAATATTAATATAGGAAAATCACTCTATTGATTTCATTACAATAACAAGGCTTTGATAGAAATGATGATATTGTTCCCTATGCTGTGATATTTTTTTCTCAGCCTATTCCATAACTCTAGAAAAACCCAGCATATAGATCCATAATCTGCACCATTTTTTAACTATAAATAATGTCACATTATAATAAAATCTCTTTTCATACATAGGATACACTAAAATGTAACTCCAAACTCCCACATACCCAATGGTTAATTTATAAAATCAATATATTGGTAGGAAAAACAATGACATGTTTCCCTTCTTATAGTGACAAAGGAAAAATATAATATATTTAAACTATAAAATGTCCACTTCCCATCATGAGAACCATGACCATAACCATAGGAGTAAGCCATAACTAATAGAAACTACACCCTAGTTTGGTTATTGTTAGAACCCAAAACTCAACTTTTATTTTATAATCCACCCTTATACTCTTTCTCATTATGTTCAACACCCAAAAACCACAATGTATAGGACATAAAAAAATATCCCCATATAATGAATCACTAAGTAGCACTCAAGATGGTTGGAATCTTCTAAGAACCTAAGTCATGAAATTTCAATTACTCAAAAGGGTTGGCTTTGGGATTAATTATAGGAAACATTAATGTTATAAAATATAAAGATAAAATAATTTTGTATTTTTTGGTGAATCAGGACCCAATAATAATGGGATTAGGTATAATTAATAGACATTATTTTATAATTTTTTATAATCCCTATTACCACTAATGAATATTTTAAAACCTACATTACAGATGGACAGACATTAAAGTGGTGGGATACTATGAAACAAGTGAACATTCCCAATAATCAAACCTGGTATAGACCTTAGAATATATTTAATTTAAAGTTACATACCAAGACTCTCAAGAAGGAAAAGTCATTAAAATAATTTAAACGTCTTCAGATGAATCATAGAGTAGTGTATCAGTCATATCATTTTACTTTTTTTATTGATTTTCACTATGTTTAGATATAAATTGGGAGATATATGTGTGAAATATAAAATGGGTCCCCCCATGATCTATGATATAAAGTTATATTATTTTGCATGTATAGAAATGTTGAGGTTGTGAGTATGTTAATGAATATTGAAGTTGATATGTAGGGAGAACAAGAAATAGAGATTATTCACTCTCAATAATGTAGTGATAGGAGTAATTATAGTTGG
Source organism: Viscum album (assembly GCA_963277665.1). NCBI lineage: Eukaryota > Viridiplantae > Streptophyta > Magnoliopsida > Santalales > Viscaceae > Viscum > Viscum album. Next base: position 387,723,546 of record OY728153.1, on the reverse strand, counting down.
TAAATGTGGAAGGTAGAGTAACTTCATCAAATAAGCGATAATACCTAGATACAAAATCATTCAAATACCTCTAAATCAACTCAATGAATGATTAAAAATATTTTTCCCAGTGTACATTACCCGAGAATATTAAAAAACTATAAAATAAATAAATAAATAAATTGTAAGAATATGGGTCATATTTTTTGGTTCCTTAAGTTTATAGATCATGAAATGTTTTTGGGAAACGTTAATAAAAAATAGGGTTTAAAAATTCAATTATTCATGTCTTGGTATGGTAGATACCAATACTATATTTTATTTGGGAGGATAAAAAAATATCCTTATCATAATAAAATACAATCCACTTCCACTCAAGAGGGGAGATGATAACCAAATATTAAATTGACTAATATATATATTGTTGATTATAACTAAGCAAAAACATATTTGTATTCATCAATATATAATGTTCCTTACACACAGTATTAAAATTTTTACCTAAATTATTTGAAACATGAGAATATCATTATTTTATATTTTCTTAAGAATTTGGAATATTAAATTTTCTTTTTGTGTTTATACCACATTTTATGGGGATTATTATTTCATAGGGTTATGAAGATATCCTAGGATTTAAATTTCCTCCACGTATTTTTATGATTAAAAATGTATAAACCTCATGGAATTTATGGATTATTGAGATGGAACTATGTGATATAATCATCAGAATTGAGGGATTAATAAAACAATATCCATACTGGACCCATTAATAATTGTATAAATTTTACTTCTTTTTTATTGGATGACCATGATTTGGAGGAAATGTGAATGATTTAGAAATTATGACTTTCAACAGTTACTTATAATTACATTGATGTTTTTATAAATGATTTTTCAAATATTCCTCCCTAAAATGAAATTTTAGACTCTATATATTTATTTTTAGGAATTATATCTATTTCTATTAAAAATATATAAAATTTTTCCATTATAATTTTTTAATTGAAATATTAGTTTGATGATTTATGGAATTTGGAGTTGATGAGGCCTTATGATACTCTCTATGTTGTAAAAATACCCTTTACCAAATAATCTTAAGGTAATCTATGTTTATTTGTTCGCTATAAAAGGATAAACATAGTAATGGTTGAGAATAAATATCATTTTTATCCTAATGATGATTTATATGAATAGTTAAATTGGTAATGGGTTTTATGTGAAATTATTTTTTATTTAGAAAACAACCAACATTTTGTAAATAAAGAATACAATATAAATATGTTTTTTTAAATCAGGTATAGATATTAGGATTATCTCATCGAGATTTATATCTTAAAAATTATCCAGTGATATTCATGAAATAATAAAAAAAATTAAAATATATATATTGTAATTTTTTATGATCTATTTTAAGAATATATTTTTTATATTATTGATCTTTGGTTAACCATGATAAAAAAATTAAATCATATTAGAAACATAATGATAAATATATTAATATGAAAATTTTAAATATTGTTGTATTGGAAACTAGTAGTTTATTTCTTTGGAAAAAAAATTCCAAAAAAATGAGTGGATTGGAAAATTATTAATATAAACACATAATACATTAAAAACCCATTAATTTCATTGAAATTTGTATTTTACTTGGGTTATCTAATTATTTCTATATCTTTTTTCTTGATTTATCATAGTTGGAAGTGAAAAAATGGATTTAACATGAAAGTGTTTGAGTTTATATTAGAATAAATAACGTTGGGGTCATATTTGGAATAAAAAAAGATTACCTCTTTGACTATATTTATTATATGTTAGGTCCACTAGGCTAGATTCCCTGAGAGGGGGGGGGTGAATCAGGGTATGACAGATTAAAAAAACTGCCCCTTTTGATCTTGTTTTGTTGTTAGACAAAACCCTCTTCTCTCTCCTTCCCGATGTAGAGTATGAGAAAACATTAAAGCATGAACAAGGCACAATGATTTTTACTTGGTTCATCCTCACTGGAATACATCCAAGGAGCATACACCAGCCGTGTGTCGATGTACCAATTCCACTATAAGTGCACTGCTGTTTACAAGTTTAAAGCATACTCACTGTCCCTCCTGGTTTTCAACCACTCAAAATTTGAGAACTCACTGCTCTCTCAACTGAAGTGAGCTCACTGCTTCTTTAGAATATCCACTCACAGTTTATAGACCTGTATATCTATTCATTTTCATGAAAGCATATATCCTCAACTATTGATAGATGATCTGTTGATGTCCAAACTTCATCCATTGATGAATAACCCTTTGCCTCTGAACACTGGGTAATTCCTTTGGAAATACCTTCGCAAAGCACCCTACTATGCAAGGATCCCAATTTTTCGAAGCTCGAACAAGCCTTCGCGAAGCACCTATCTTTTCTAGAAGCACTATCGTGAAGCACTATCACAAAACTAAAGTCGTTGTAGATAAACTTCCCTTGCGAAGCTCACTGAGCCAACGTGGAGTTCACAACATTCGTGGAGCTACAATTTCTACCACGAAGCTCTTCTTTCGCGAAGCACACGGGCTACGTGAACTCCCTTCTCCAAACGAGAGCAAAATATCTTCTTTGAAAATTCTCTCTACTTCTCTCGAGGGGGTAGACCTCTATTTATAGGAAATTCCACCGACCCTCGACCCTTCTGTGCGAAGTCAGCGCCACATCATCGCCAATCGCGAAGCTCTGAAATTTCCACCGTAAATCTCTCAAAAACGCGAAGCACCACAACAATTTTCTGATCGCGAAGCTCGTCGTAATCGCGGAGCGTTCTGTCAATTACCTTGCGCTACCGTCGCAAATCTCCCTCGCAAATCCCTTCAATGTCGTGATGCGCTTCAACCTCTGTCATTCTCGAAGCTTGTCGTAATCATAAAGAATCACCACCATCATTCTTCTAGTATTCTCGAAATCCAAACCATGAAGCCTCTCTTCGCGAAATTCATGCCTTTTCCATATTTAATTATGATCTTCATAGAAATACACTTTTTGCGATGCTCACCTACCTCTAAATTTTGGACCCCAAAAATTTGGCAAACACTAGAAAATGGTGACACCTTGTACTGCTCTTTTGTACCACCTCCAAATCATTCGTTCCTTTGTCATTGTTCTTTGTCAACATGGATTGTCAACAACTTCTATGGAACTCAACAATTCTCCATGGAAACCTACTTTGTCAACAAACAAAATCAACTCAAAAATGCTGCAATGCTACCTTGAGGGATTTTTTCCCAACATTATACTCAATCCAAAGGATATAAACATTTTTTATTACATTGACTTTGAAGTGTTATTTTTATTATTTCTTATAAAAAATTACCTTGCTTTGACATATGGATTATTCCAATTAAGTAATTATAAAGAAAAGTACCACACACATGGCTTGGAATTGCTACTTATAATTCATGAATTAAATTCTTAGAATCATAATTTTTTTAGTGTGAAATTTACCATAATCTCAAATAATTTAAATTTGATGCACTTATTACAATAAACTAATTTAACATTTAGACAACAGTGTTGGATAGATTATCTAAAGGATTTGATTTTATGTTGTCATATACATTTATGAAAGGAAATGTAATATTTGTTGTCATTAGAAAACAACTGATATAGAATAGGTTCATGAATCCAAATTTTAGATTTTTTTTGAGAATTATAAATAAAATATATTTAATTATATATGAATGAAATAGATATATGGTATTACATTTAGAGTATATCACCTCTACTCTAGTACAATAATTATGAGAATTATAATTATCGTACCATGAATATATAAACATTAGGAAATTCCTAAATGGCGTGGTGACAATATATAGATGATCTTATGTAGTGAACATGGAACTTTATTTCCAAATATGAATAGTGTTACCCTCCTCCAATTTTTAGTAAGTTATGAATACATTTCATTATTCAAATTGGGTATATCACCTAGAATTTACCATTATGTATAATGATATAAAATAGAAATTTTTTCCAATAATAATAATGGAATGGTAAGTTGTATATATATTTTATTTACCAATCATTGATTAGTTGGACAAAATTAATAAACTATAACATGATTTCAACCCTTTCCTCTTCCAAAATGGAAATGGAAAATTATTTCAATAGATTTTATCATCATATTTCTATGAAACCAATAAAAGAACCAAACCATCTAGGTTTTTATTGATCATAAAACCATGTCACCATACTAAATTCCTATAACAACCCCAATTCTAATAACCTAGAGATAATGGTTAATTTATTACATTTTTAAAGAATACAAGATATCACATAAACTAATATATAATAGTTTACTTGTATTAAGAGACTAAATATATAAATGATTCTTATATTACATTTTAAAAATTCAAATATAACATTAATCATTAATGAAAAAAATATTAATACTATCAAGAAAATACTTGGATAATTTATATTACACTTTCTGGTTCCTTTAAAAAAATAGAAACAAAATAATGGGGTGAAATATGATTATCTATAAGTGGTATCATATAATGGATGAAATCATGGAATAAAAATGAATTAAATAACATGCAATAAATAAATATAAATCAAATAATACCATATAACTGATAACATGAACATAAAATATATCTATGGATAACAATAAAATAAAAGAAAATAATCACATGGAAAATAATAAATAATTTTATATTGATGGAATGCATAATTTTGGACATCATAAACATACCATCATGGTCTATTTACATGAAATTATACCCAAATGGGTAAGGTATGCACCCAATACCAAAACTAGTTTGTCACATAATACATATTGATTCATCAATGGGATATATAATTATAGACCCCACATATCACAATATAAGTCCAATGCATTAATCATATAAAAGAGTTTGGATAACAATACACATAATATTATCCCCAAAGGGTCCATTTATATATAAATTTCATAGTAATTATTACATGTTTATACAGAAGTAATGTGTATATTGATCATAAATATTTGCTATGTAAATTTAATTAAGAGTATATCTAGATGAATATCAATAATAAAAGTATGATTTATTAGATATTCACATTTTAATGGAAATTATCCTTGATGATGGTCTATTATAGTGTGATACCTTCATCGTATAAGGGTATTTTAGGAATTATACAATGAATGAAATGGATGGAGACCAATGAAATGACAGAAAAATACTATATTTAATGATTTTAAAAGAATTATATTGTCTTTTTTAGGGTTATATAATGTGATTCAATTAAATATCTTATTCACATTATAATAATTTATTTTCAATAATGAAACATTACATCATTAAAAATATAAATGCAATGAAATTCATGTTGATTTCAAAATAGAAATGAAGAAAACGTTATAGAGACCCTTACATTACTATATTCTTTCCAAAACAATGAAAAATAAACTCCTTATATCTTTATAAATTTTTCCCAAAAGGGGAATGTTGATAAGAATTTAGGAATTCTTACCTCAATAATACTCTTGAAAAATATTTACAAGGTTGACCTTGAGAGATAAGTTGAGATAGAATTAGAAACTATTATCTATAAAATTATCTTCCCAAATCTTTTTGAAAGTGAAAATGACAAGAAACCCATTCTCAACGGTTTTTTTTGGAAATGATTTGTGGAATGGGTGAGTATTTAGAATAAATAGTGGGTAATTGTTTATTTATTTTTAAAAAAATCCTATGAAATTTAGGTTTTTTAAAAATTTAAATACATTATCCTTCCCCTAGTTTTCAAAAATGATAATTTACATTCACTGCCTAATTTATTACATTCAAAATTTTATGAGCCTAAATCCTTTGAAATATTTCATTTTAGACATTGATAAAACATTTATGCATATTAATTTTATTTAAAATTATAAAATATACATTTGGATTTGGAAACATCTCTGTATGTTTGGAAAATTAATTTTATTATTTAATAAATAAATGTATTATTCATTAATAAATAAATTAAAGTCTTTATTAAAATATTATAAAATCCATATGATTCCATAAAATATACTCTATATTCATACCATATTATACTATTAAACCAAGTATTTTAATATCTCGATACATTATAAAAAATTCCCCCTTAGAGAATCATGACACATTGTTTCAAAATTTTAATTCCATTTTTATGAAAATAATTATTTATCTATGTAATGATTAATTATTAAATTAAATAACTAGTGTATTTTAAAATATGGCATTTAGCAATAAATATTGAAAACCCCATCTTTAAGAAATATGTATATTGTAACATTTTTATTCAAGAATTTGTATTATTAATTATTTATGATTTCAAAATTATTTTTTATATTTTTATTGGAAACATTTATGGTTAAGGGCTACATTACTATTAAATTGTCATATTGAGAAGTTACTATTCTAAAACTCTAATTCCCAATCATAGGATTCCAATAATCACTATATCCATCCAAAAATCATGTTAACCATTTATAATTATAATCTAAAGTCATTTTAAACCTTATATTAGTTCGCATAACATTTTTATTGTATTGTATATTTTTTTAATTTAAAATTATCTCATATATCTTTTAATCATTTGAGAGTATGAAAATTTAGATTTCAAGATTATAGTATGACCCTATATTTTTAATTTTTCTATGGTACTATTTGTAGCAGTTATTGTGAATATAATTTTCTAATTTATTATTGTAATATTATTATTGAATAATAGAATGTGTATTCATTGATAACTTTTTTTATGAAGAGTTTATTTACATTAGTTAAATATTGGGTCATACAATCTCACCCAAGTTAATAATTTCACCCTTTAAATTTGTGGTATATATAATTCCAAAAATATATGTGGGTATTTTTCATCATTATTTTCTTCAAAAACCAATGTTTCTTCTTGTAACTTTTCATTCCTTCAATGTAATTTTGTAAGCCTGAATGCTTTAATCCTCAATAATTTAGCTATAATTTCAAGAATATATATAGAAACATCATTAAAATATACTTCAAGTTCTAATTTTATTTCTTTATTATTGATTATGTGCATTGGTTTTGGCATGTACTTCATTAGTTGTTAGACATGGAAGAAATCATGCACTTTAAATAGGTTGGTTAGCATAACAAAATGGTAATCTGTATCTCTAATTTTATGTAAAATTTTAAAAGGCCCAAAATAACTTGGAATTATATTCCTCTTATTACCAAAAATTTAATTCCCTTTTAATACATATACCTTAAAGATCACATGATCCCCTATTTGAAATTATCAGTTCATCCTCTAATTATTTAGCATACCTCCTCTGTACACATTGAACAGTCTTGATATGATTTTGAATAGGTAAAACATTTTTTGTTGTATCCTATATGATTTTGGGACATACTATATTTATTTCCCTGACTTAAATCCAAAAGGTTTGGGTATTACATATTTTCCCATAAAATACTACATATGGTTTCATTTTAATACTTGGGTATAATATATTATTATATTCAAATTATATTAAGGTAAGATACAATCCCTTTGTTCTTTCGATGTCAAGTGAGCATGACAACTATATGTAGTCTACTACTTAGATAGTTTTTCTATATGTCCCATCAATTAGATTATTATATGTGGTTATCAAATGTATCTTTGTGTTTATATCCTTATAAATACTACTCTAAAATTATATTTTGAAATGATGACCGTGATCTGATAAAATTGATATAGGTTAACCATGATGTCTCAAGACACCAATAATATATTTTTATACTAGATTCCCAATGGTCAAATCCTCTATCATTGAAATAAAATGTGTATAATTTTTTAGGTGATACAAAATATCCTATATTAATTCACCATTCTTATATGTCTTGGGAAGTCTAGTAACAAAGTCTATTGTGATAGAATACCACATGAACATTTTTACAGGGAGAGGATGCATACTACCCTTTTTATTTTCCCTCTCACACTTTAGTTGATTACACACCAAGACTCTTGGAACATATTTACCAATTTACCAGTTCATATTAACCCACCAATAATGTTATCTTACATCCATATACAAATTGGTGTGAAAAGGAAGTATAATGACATTAGATCTAAGAGATTCATCTGTAAATTCCATATTCAAATCAGGTGCTGATAAAACACATAGTCTATTTCCAAACATTAATGTATATACTTCATATATAAATTTTATTATGTTTCTATCATTAATATATTTAATATTATTTTTTAAACTCTTATCCTATTTATGGGGACTTCTTTATATTATCATGTATTGATATTGAGCTAATAATATGTAAAAGGAATAATGTTTCCACTTCTATAATAATTTCCATATCCAAATTTACTAAATTTATGAATATCAGATCCTTTTATATTCTCATCTTATATATAAATCCGTGATCATTCCTACTTAATACATTATATACATTGTTTTCCTACCCAGGGTGGTAGTGTATCTATAAGTTATTGCCCTTATGTATTTCTAGTCATCTATTTTGTCTTATATAGATCACTTTATAAGTGAATATATATATTAAACTCTTTTGATATATAAATATATATGTCATATTCTTCAATATAGAGAGAGTGTATCCATACATTGAGGTAAAAATTAATAATTTTAAATAAATATCTTGAGTTGGAAATTTTTATTCACGGGTATTTATTTTTCTTTGTTAAAAAGAAATAACTCAATGATTTTCCATAAATAGAACCTCAATCCTATCTTAAATGCATAATTATATATTACAAATCCTTACTTATTAAATGTTAATTTTAATATTGGTGCATTTTCAAATATATTCTTCAGTTCCCAAAAAATTTCATCGCATTATTTTGACCATGTCAATTTGATAAATTTATTTGATAACATTTTTAATGGGGTAGATAATTAGAAAAAAGATGCAACAAATCACTTATAGTAACCTATTAGAACAAGGAAAAAATTTATCATAGTTATATTTGTTGATGTGGTACACAATTTTAATTCATTTTTTATTTAAAGGGTCAACAGATATTATATCCTTAGGGAAAATTTGGCTAGAAAAGAGACCCATGGGAGGAAAAATTGTTACATACAAAATATCTCAAATAAAATATTTTCTCTATGAGTCTTATGAAAAATTCACAATTTTTTTATGATCTTAATATATTTTAGTGTATATGAAGATATAATCAAAAAATTCAATGTTAATTAATAAATATAGTCCCCAAAAACTCTTTTAATAAATGTAATAAACCCTAAGGTTGTATTATTTAATCCAAAGGTAATTACTATGCAATCATAATGTACATACCTCTTATGACATTTTATCTTTGTATATCATCCTTTCTCAATTTAAATTGATGACACCAAAAATGAATATTGGCCTTTGAGAAGTATTTATTTCCTTTATGATGATAAAACAAGGCATAAATTCATGACAAAGGATGCATGGAATTTATTGTAATTGAGTCAGTTTCTCTATAATTGATTCACAGCCTCATAGACATATCATTCTTTTTTTACAATTAGGATAGATTCTTAAAAAGGTGAGACACTAGGTCATGTGAATCCCTTATCAAACAATCTTATAGTTTATTTAACTCCTCTAATTATAAATGGGTTATTCTATAGGGAATCTTATATATAGATTTTTCATATAAGATAATTTTAATTTAAAATTTGACTTCATGATTTGGTGGATTTCTTAGTAATTTTGTATTAAATACATCAATTTATTAATGTATAATAGGTATAGAATATATTTATATGGTAATTTTACAATCCATATTTATCCTTTTTCACTTATTATTTTTCCCATAAATTTATTTATATGAATCACTAGAGGTGGTTCCAAAAAAGGCGCAAATAATGTAGCCTCTCCTCTATTCCTCCATCACAAATGATAATGAAGCTTGAAACACGATAATATATATGAATATTAATAGAATTTTTCCAATATATCAATATTGGAATGACATTTCCACAATTTATTTTGATTTCAAAAATATATATTATTGTTTTAGGGGACAATTAAATGCTTATAGAAAAATGAAATATATAAAATCATGTGGAGATCCAAAACCATATAATTGATTGTCTAAATATGATTTGATGATCTATTTACCTACTATCACATCAATCTAGACTTCAACTTCAATTATATCAATCCCATAAGCCCATCCTTTCTCCATCATCCTCTTCTAAGGTAAATACCCATGATGCTTGGATAATTTATTAAAATAGTTACCCATCACATTTACGTTAATTTGTTGGACATTAGTGGATTTTCTTTTTCCTTTTAACTTAGGTGATTTATGAAATTTATCTCCACACTTATAAAAAACTGATATCCTTTTAATGAAAGTCAGTATAATGATCTATACATTTCATAAATATATATTAAATTATTTATATGAATATTGAATAAGTTTTATAACAATAAAGTTTTAATTATTATAGAGTTTTAGTATATTTATAAACATGGATATGTTTAAAATAAGTACATAAATATCTATATCATTTATAATTTTGTTATGCATAAATAAAACATTTCTTAGACATATCAAACACAAAACCTTTCTTGAAAACCTAGGGAACAGAATAATAAGAATAGTTGATATCATATTAATAGTAAGGGTAACTATAAGAGATATCAATCAATGATAATAAGTGATAATAAGATAAGCATAATGTAATGAATACATGACTAAGAATTACAATAATCAAACCCCGTCAGTCAAAGATCTTTAATAATGAAACATGGAATAATGTTTTGTCCAAATAATTGCATAAGACATAAGTGTGTAGAATAAAAAATTATCAATTATAAATCATGAAAACATATCATAAAAATACGACATAAGTTTTTAGATTTCACATAATCATATAAAATCATTTCCTTTATCAAGGTTCACTGTGAAGATTATTATAGAGGATTGGGTTAAATCCCCATTAAATCATTTAATTATTCATGTTTCACTCCCATTCTTATCTTATTAAAGAAATTACCTTATTTATCTGAATTTAATCCTCATTCCAGTCCTCATTATTTTATGAGAAATCCTTCTTTACCCAATTCATTAAAGAGATATCTAATCTTATGAGCACCCATTTCATAATTAAAACCACACATAGGTGTGCCAAAATATCCTAAAACATTCACCATATCATCAAATCATAACCCATTGGAAGGATATGGGATCCATAAACATCTCATAATAATAATAATAATAATAATAATAAATCGTCAATATAAATATTAATGATGTTAACACTAGATATTATCCTCAGTAAATCAAAATAAACATCAAAGGATATTGTTACATGTAAGAATACGTTTAAAATATAACTAGAACATGTCATTGAAAAATAACATTTTATTTGAAAAAAATTATTTAGAATATAAAAATTTCATTGAAATCAAGTAAAATATTTTATTTTAAAATAAAAACAAAAAAATATATGAATCATTAAAGAAAAAAAAATTTCATGGTGTTAGGGGAATATTTTCTTGTGGTGTAGGTTAAAACAAAAAATCCTCAAATATTTTTGATAAAAATTCATAAAGTGGAATATTTGGAAAACTATAAGAATGTTTTTTTAAAACCTTTGTATGGAATGTAAAATATTGTAAAAAATTGCTTTAAATTTATTTTTACTATTTTAAAACAATTCCTGAAACCAATTCAATGAAAAATATTGACTTGGGGAAAAAATGTCCGACCAAAGCGGTAAAAGGTTGGTCTTTGTTAAAAAACATTATTTCAGTATATTGATGTCTTAATGAGAGTAAATTTAAATTAGAAAATTAAATATATAATAATAAATAGAGTAGAAGGAAATATTTATTATTATGGAGAGATATATCGTACAATCACATCATCAAAAAATTAACCCATAAAGAATTCTAATAAAAATAAAATTGTAAAATAACACACTTACCTAAAATATGTATTTCTTCATAAGAACTGTAAATATATATAAATTATATTTTAATTTATTATAATTATATTGAATAAAGAAAATCATACCTATAATACCATACATGGCTTACTTATAACAACTTATCACCCATTCATTAAAAAAAATCATTGTCATTACCATTGATGGCGTTAACTACTTAAATTGTCATAAATTTTTTATTAATATGTTATGGTACTAGAACTTTAATCATGGTTTGTTAATCTATAAAACTTTTATCAGGATATAAATATCTTATATATTTATTATATCAAAATTTATAACCACCCATATAAAGTTGTAATGAAAATTTAACTACATCACTACTTGGAAATGATAGTCTATACATATTCATGAGGGATGTTTGTATTTTTAAATTGTTATAAGTAAAGAAAGGTGAATTTTAATTATTTTTTATATAATAATTATTAAAATATAAATATCATTTATAAAAATTAAACATATCTTAATAACCAATGATTAATGATAGTGGTGGAAAATGATTTGTATCTTTATGCGGGGGAAGTAGTCCACACATATGCACAAGCCATAATTTCATCTCCCATTTGATTTAGAATATGTGGTGAATTATTTTAAAAACATTAAAATAACATCTCAATATATTTATTAAATTGGGGTCATCATGTTTTGATTGATACATTAATTTTATAGAATGAAAAAGATGAAAAAAAATTGAAAGAGACTGGTTATGATATATTTATCTTCATTGAGAAATAAACTTTGGGTTACTCATTAATCCTTGTATTATTGGTATCAATAGTATATCAAAATATATAGGATGAAAGGAAGGATTCCGAAAAAGATTTGGAATAGTGATATTATGGTTTATAAGGCTCAAATGTTGTGAATATGGGAGGATAAGAGGTGTACTTTTATAAGTGAGAGGAGGGACACACATGGAATTTATTAAAAAAATATTAATTTTACAATGCATAATTTATTTGAATTTGGATCCAAATGGCCAAATATTATAAAGTAGGATAACTTGAGAATAAAATATCTTTAGTTCGTAATATATTGACAGGATTGGGTGACAATCCTACACTTATCTCATGGTTTTACCCCCACCCACACCCACCCCCACACCCCTGATAAACCCATTTTAACATTAACTGTGTAACAAAAATTTACTGATTTTTTATTAACTATAAAAAAATTATTTCTCCCTTTTTAAATTAGGCACAAAAAATTAAAAATAATATCTTTTTAAAAACATGAATTTTTAAGCATAAAACATATTTTACTTCCATTCCGTAGCATGTAAAAATAATCAAACGAATGATAAAATACTATATTAATTATATAATTTTTAATTTTCATTAAAATAAATAATAAATTAAGATTTAATTGAAGTTTTTAGATAAAAACACATTGTGTTCATAAAAACAGTTTTAAGAAAAATGTTTTTTTAAAGGAAAAAACTTCTACCAAAATAAACTAAAATAAGGATTATTATCTGATTAATTATATTATATATAATTAAATTTGTAGTAGGTTACTTTAATATCAAATTAAAAATATATTGGTATTTTTCCTTGAAAATAAATGCTTTCTTTTACAAAAAACACTATAATTTTCACTATTCACCTATAATAAAATATTTTAAGACAAGCCCTAAAATATTAACCAAATTAAATATTGAAATAAATATTTTAAAAATGTTATCAATTTTCTAAAATAAAATTCCAAGAAAATGGAAAAAATTATTTATAAATTTCATGTGAAAAAAATGAGATAAAAACATTCTTAAAGGAAAAATATTTTTGAATTGTAAAATGTCTTTACTAATAGTATGATGCATAATTATTATGAATTATTAAATATGTTTTAATTAAAAAAAAATTTGTACATATTTTTTAAATATCCTTTATGTCTATTCATACTGTCATATTTGAATAGTATGGTTACAATGGTTTACTATATAACATTTCATATAAACTCAAGGTTCCATGTAAGGAAAGCTATTAAATAATTACTGTTTCATTTCAAAAGAAACACATATAAAATATTGTGGTTTTACATTATATCCACCACCCTGAAATTAATTTATGCCACAAAATTTCATCACCATGGTATAAAAATGAGTATATATCTAATACATCCCATATTTTTGTTCCAACGTAGCTTCCTCAAATTTATGATTCCCCCAAAGAAATTTAACCATGTGAGAATTATTGTTTCATATAACTTTATCTATATTACCAAAGATTTATACTAGTTTTTATTCATAAGAATGATCATTCTCCAGTTTTATAACCTCCAGGTTTAGTACATACAGAGTATCAGGTATGTACTTCCTGAAAAGATATATGTGGAATACATCTTGAATATGAGAGTGGTTTAGTTGGAGAGACAAGAAATATTCAATAGTCCCTACTCGATCATGATAATTGAAGGGACCCATATACCTTTGTATCATCATTCCTTTTAAAATCACATAACATTATTCCATAGAAAAAATCATAGAAAAACATCCTCACCATCATCAAATTCCTGATCTCGACAACAATTATCTGCATAACACTTTAATTGGCCTTATATATCTTATATGTGTTACTGAATGTATCTCATTGTCTCTTTCATTTCCTTATCTAACTCAGACCCCAATAGGTTTCTTTCTACAACATCATCATAGCATGTCAGTCTTTTACACTTCTTTCCATATAAGGTTTCATAAGGATACATTTTAATGATCGATTTAAAGTTATTTTTCTAATAAAACATGATTAAAGGAATGTGTTGATCCCATTCACCTTTGATATATATATAGAATAGAACTTCAATATATCCTACAAGGTTGGAATGTTCCTCTAGAACTAACTATCTATTTGAGGATGATACTTAGTATGAATAGATATCACTATATATAGAGCTTATTGTAGACTTCTCTATAACTTAGAGGTAAATCTCATATCCTGGTCGGATAAATTAAAAGGTGGTACCCCATGTAGCCTTACAAAATCCTTAATGTATATCCTAGAGATATGATCAAGGGACATACCATAACTAATAGTAGTGAAGTGTGTTGAATTTATATGATAATCAACTACAATCTAAATATAATTATGGTAATGAAATGTTTTGGGAAGTATGTCAAAAAAATAAATAGTTTTGTTTTCCCATTTTCATTCTAGTATATGTAATTATTGTAACATAGCCTTATAATTCTATATTTTATGCTTAACATACTAACATACCAAACCCCGAGATATATACTACACAATATCTCTCTTCTTGTTTCCCACTATAAATACTTTTTTATAACATTATACATCTTTAAAATTTATGAACTAATATAGAATGACTAGATATGATATTATTTTAGTAGTTCATTTGGTAGTTCTATTATTGATGGGATGTGTACTTGCAACAAACACAAAACTGGGTTTCCACAGTGCCTCCCTTTAACAGTGCTAAAAAAGGCTTACAAAGGGGGGCCTTTATCAGTGCTAGAAAAAGCGCTCATAAATGGAACTTTTAACAACACTTAAAAATCCCTTTTAAAAGTGACCCTTTATCAGTGATTTTTGTATCGCTGACAAAGGAACCCCATTTATCAGTTCTTTTTTAGTGTTGTTAATGGGACACCCTTTATCAGTCGTTTTTTAGTAGTGCTGATAAAGGGGGTCTTTATCAATGCTTTTTTCTCTAGCGCCGATAAAGTGTATATTTCAAAATAAAATTCATAAAAAATAAATTATCGATATATAGGTATATTTATATTGATATTAATATAATATGTATATTTTAAATCTGTTTTAGATCGATTTGATATGAGTTAGATGCAAAACAGACACCGAAAGAAGAAATTATGGATGTTTGGAGAGGTTAAAGACCTCTTCATTCCTTAATGAATATGATAATGTGTTAAAGTGGTCACCTAAGTGCATGTATAGTTTCAATATTTGATTTTATATGTGTTAGAGGCAAAACGGACACCTGGAGTAGAAGTTATGGAAAAACAGACACCTGGATCCAATCTTTTGACCATCCAGAGGGATTTTGGACATTTTGGGGCCTTGAAGAATGTGTGAAGAAGTTCCAATGGTCACCAAAATGTGTATATTTTAAAAAGTATCTATTTGATATATGGTAGTGCCAAAACGGACACCCGGAGCAGATGTTTTTAGCATTTGAAAGTGAGCAACCCTCCTAGCACCTAAAAACCTAGGAAACCCACGATTCACTAGTCCGGGCATAACATTTGCTCTCTATTTCCATTTGAGTTCCCAAAATAGTAAAATTGAATCATGTTAGATATTTTAGGACCATGTCCTATCATTATCGTGATAAGATCAAAGAAACAGAAGATACACTAGTTATACCACTCCAAAAAAACTCCAACTTTAAAAGGCCATAACATTCACTCTGGGTTTTTGTTTGGGCTCTACCACATATCAAAATTAGGGGAACGAAGATATATATGAATTAGTATTATTAAAAAATATTTAATCACATCACAGACTCTAAAATCCCAAAAACCCATCAGATGGCCTCCAAAACTCCATTTCGGTGTCCGGTGTCGAGTCATATTTTTTATAAAACGAAAATAACTCCCAATCCATGTCTCTTTCTGTCCTCGTACAACTGTTATATCATATTTCGTTTCATGATCATCTATTTGACTGGTCACATATCTGAAATAGACACCCGGATCAAAATTTATGCCCATTTTATTGACTATGCAATTTTTCAGGTTTTTCAAGCCCCCATTTCTAAAATTTTTGTCTTATTAACTATTTTTTCAAACATCGAAATCTTATGATATGTCTATAAATTTGGCCTCCACCACCTATCATATCAGATCATGTTTGATGATCTTCAATTTGACTAGTCACAAAGCTGGAATGGACACCCATATCAGAAGTTTTCATCGTTACCCGGAGTTTAGGGTTTCTTTGACTTTCTGACTCTATTTACGGGTTTTGAGGGTTTCTCAATTTTTACCTAGTTTATTAGGTGTTTAGGGTGTGTTGTGGTTTTTCATAATTAAAATTTATTTTTAATCAAATGTATAACAATATATACATTTTTTTTTTATATTCACACAAAAAAATTTAATTTCATAAATAATTAATTAAACATATTTACATATAAAATATATTTCTCAATATATAATCCTTATCAAAATAAAAAACTAATATCCATTTCATTTAAAATAAAAATATATGAATATTTATATACCGATATAATTTTTACATATATATATATATATATATATTTGTGTGCGTCTGTATTGACAAACATATATATATTGTCTATATATTATAAACAAATGTATGTACATATTAATATATAGTATTCTGTGTATATACATATAAATATGTATAATTATACTTACATAAACACATATAATATTTATATATGTGTGTGTGTGTGTGTTTTATATATGTATATTTATTTATTTAATTACAAACACAAAAAAGCATATTTTATAAATGTATTTAAAATTGATCTTATAAATATTAAAATATGGATATATATATATATATATATTAATATACAGATATGTATATATGTATATATTAACATACAGATATATATATATATTAATATATGGATATATATATTAATATACATACATATATATATATATATTAATATTAATATATATATTAATATATGTTAATATAAATATATATTAATATACAAGTAAATATAACTAAATATATATAAATAAATAGATATATTAATAAATGAAGATAAAAAAATGTAGTGGAGTGGTAAAGGTTTAGGTGCATAGAAAAAAGGTCCCAAGTTTGAATCTAGGGGGAGGCATGTTGCGCGTGGGGGTGGGGAATAAGACCTAGCATTGCTAAAGGTGGGGGTTGGGTGTGGGGGGAACTATTAAAGTGGGATTCAAGCGCTGTTGAAGACCCTCCCCAAATTTAAATAACATTTTTATTATTTTTTTATTTTTTTTAACTATTTTCAGTGCTTTTAAAAAATCACTGATAAGGGACCCATTTATAAGTGATGGTTTAGCACCGATAAAAGACACCATTAATCATTATTTTTTTGTGGAACTGATAAAAGGGCCCGTTATCATCACTTTTTAAAGTGCTGATAAAAGGGAACCCTATATTTGTTGAGATTAATAGTGCATTTTTAGTGCTGTAAATGGACTTTTATAGCACTAATAAAAGCCATATTTTTCGTAGTTCTTGGTTCCTAAAACCTATCATTCCATAAAAATCAATGTTTAACTCAAGAAAATATATCTCTTTATTTTATGTATCCACACTGTCCTTCTGATCCTCTTTAACCTTTACATGGATAGATGGTTGAACAATCATTTGAGAAATATGTGATTTCTCCTCGTACATTATGATTTAAATTTCAATCCTATGAAAATAAATAAATAATGGATATTTTGTAATCCTCTTCATAGATAATATTGTGTGATCCTTTCGACACAAATCACAACACACTTTTTAATATTTCATAGGGTAGTAGTGTATTGAGATGTCGTAATATTTAATTGACTCCAACCATATTCATTGGATCATATTAAACTCATTATTTATTAATATATGATTTAAACTTTTATAATAATCATATATGTCACAAATTTATTCATAAAGGTAATTAATTTATGTATTTAATTCAAATATTACTTATACTAACTCCAAATCATGATTTGGGTATTTTTTTCTCATGAACCTTCAATTAGCATGAGGCATAATCTATCACCGTATTATTTTAAACGAGAACACATCCCAATTATTTCATTGATGAATCTCTATAACTCAAAAACCATTCTCTACTTCAGGGTAGTGTATGTATAAGTGTACTAACCATATTTCTTTTCAGTTACTTGAAATTTTATTCACACTCATCAGTCCAAATGAAAATAACTTTATTACAGGTTTACTTGGTCAGTGGATTAGATAGGTTTGATGTATCCTTCAAAAATCATAGATAATATCCATTCATTTAATAAAATTATGGATTTCAATCACATTTTTTACTTTTGAACTATTTTAAATAACTTATATCTTTGATGGATCCACTGATATACACTCACATGATATTATATGACCAAAAAATGTAAATTTTTATTGAAATAATTTATACATGGTAAATTTTATATACAAATTTTCCTTACTATTTTTCTTCATTATAACCCTCAAGTGATCATCATTCTCTTTCTTTATCTAATAATATATTATAATTTCATTTATAAATACTACCAAAAACTAATTAGGGTAGTTTCTAAGGACTCTATCTATTAAATAAATAAAGATAATGGCAGCATTAGAAATAACAAGTGGCATCCAACTAATTTCGCAGTTTCTATACATAAAATAAAAACTTGTCTTGGGTATGCCTTTATTTTTTACCATCGACTGATAGTATCCAAATCAAATATAATTATTTTAAAAATATTTAACTACTTAAAATTGATCAATCAAATCATCAATAAAAATCATATGATAATTATTATTGATCATAATATTATCTACATCCCAATAATTAGTGAATAGTAGCACTGATATATATTTCTTATTAAAAAAAATATAGGTGTGCCACATGATGTTGCACTTGGATAAATGAATTCCTAATCAATATTCACCTGGAGTTTCTTCTTCAGTTCTTTCAACTCAGTTGTGGTCATTCTATATAGAGTCTTTAAAATAGTCATAACACTATCTATGAGTTCTATTGAAAATTCATCATCCTGTTTTGTAGAGGGATGATGAAAATATTCAAAAAATATATCACCAAACTCTTATACAATATGAATATAATTTATTTTTAGTTTCTCCCCAAATATGGATGATAAATACCCACATAGAATAAGAATAAAGACCCATCTAATGGATATAATTTCTATTTGAATCTCACATTTATACTCGTGGAAGTATAAAATTATAGGTTGGTTCATAATATTAAATATTAATTCCCTTATTCATAAATTAATATAGGATTTATATAAATAAATCCAAATCCATTCCCAAAATCATATCAAATTTATTTATAGGGAGAATAACCAGATATAAAGAAATAACCTTCCCATAGTCTCTAATTGGGGGAAACTAATATACTTGAGATGTGATTATTATACCATTAGAAATTTTAATATTTGTTCTAACATCTAGTCATATATGTTGTAATATCTTACCCTTATAAATTTTTTTAATATAAAATAGTGGTTAGATTTATAATCAAATAAGATATTATTAGTTCAAGAGTGGATGGTATGTGTACATTTCACCACTTCATTATCACATCCCACATCAATAATAAGGATATCATGATATTTCCCTTTGTCTTTGGGATTAAAAAGTTGTTGATGTTTATAACCTTCATTAACCCTCATTTTTTGAGCACTGGTAAGAAAAATTTCAACACTCCCTATATTTATAGCATTGGAGTGTGGTTTGTGCATTCTATTGATATTTATCCCCATTTGTATCATTATATACCTTGTCTACATTACATAATTATTTGGATTATAGATATTCTTCATTTTCAGAAATAAATTATTCATAAGTCCACTTATGACTATTACCTCCATGTTCCTTTCTATATTTCTCGCATAAAAGAAAAAACAATTTTCTTACCTCGATGATATTTTTATTAGAATTTTTTTAAATCTCATTTTCTTTTCTTATCAAAACCATGAAATTGATAGGTGAATATAATTTCAATTTATACCTTTATAGAACATAAAAATATTTATTCATAGCTACTAAAGTCTTTTATGGGGAACACACATCAAAGACTATGTTTCAAGATCCTGAAGAATCCATCGATCATGCTTTAAATTTCAATAATAATACCAGAATCACACATTTCAAGTCATATAAAATTTTCTTTAGGCGTAATAATGGATTCATCATGCCACTACATAAGTTCACTGAATTTTTTCTCCTTCATCATATAAATAATACATAAAAAGTTACTACTAAAAAATAATATCTTAAGTTCATCCCTCTCCATGAATTTAGTTTCTACCAATTTACTAATTTTATTGAAAAGATTCCACCATTAACTTAATTCTCTTTTTTAATGATAAATAAGTAATATAATCTTTTCATGTTCAGAGCACTATAGAATAGAAAGTATTTTTTTATTGGTACTGTACAGTTTCTCAATAATTAGTGGATCAATGGGCCCACTAAAATAATGTTGAACAATCCTCATAAATGAAAAAAATACAATTTCCCCTCCTCATTTGTTTAGTAATCTTAATATAATTCTTGGGTTGAGAAAAAAAATATGTATAAGAAGAATATTTTTCTTTCAAACTCTCAAAAAATGGTTTCTTAGAGGGAAAATATTTTCATTGTCTATTACATTCATCATTAACATGGTTTCTTATCATTCCATCCATTAAAAAACAAAAAATAATATTATGATAAGATTTAATTGTAGTGATAAATCATATAATAATGAAAATAATTTATAGGATATCTAAATCATGACACCTTATTTTCAATCTATGAAAAAATATGTTTAACCTAGATCATCTATGGTCATCATCTATTAAAATCCATTACAATGGTTCTTATACAAAATGTAGATTATCCTATGTATAAACCCCAAGAGATTCAAAATAGTATGCAATAAGGGATCATTCACTGTGCACTAAATGATAGATAATATATACTAGGACAATTATTTTTTGGGTTATTACCCATAGATGTATCTCTTTCAAAACCATTTCCACTTAATGTATCTTTACATGGATTATTTTCTTAGGGAATCTACAATCGGTTATTTACTATAATAGAGGGTGTTCTCTTATATATTGTATTATTATAAAGGATTTCACTAATGCTTCGAATAATATATTACAAATGACCTTAAACCTTTTAGCTGATAATAATTATAGTTACCCACCCTTTTCATACATAAATATTACAACATTTCATATGAATATTTAATACATCTTATCATATTATACGCTTAAAGACTGTAGGGGTTTAGTGGATTTTGAAACTTGGATACCTAAAAAGCTGGTACATATAAAATCTATGTCATTTATGATTTATTTCTTTATATCTAGCACCATTTATAGATATATCATACTTAAAAACGTTCTTCATAACAATGGGGAAGGAAACAAAAGAAAGGGTGAGCTTTGATACTCATTAAGGGTAAACACAATATATATTAATAAATGATCATAAGTGGGTATAAGATAATCATAAGTGTATAAGAACATGATAAAGAAATAAAAAAATCACACCCAATTAATCAACATTCTTTAATCATGAAATGTAGTGCAAGGTTTTAAGAAATCGACATAATACAATTTAGTGTGGGTCATCAATAATTGATCATGACCCATGAAAAAATATCATATGAGTTAGACATGAATTTTTTTTATGCACATGAGAATCGAAAATAATTTCCTTAGTCGATGGTAAATTCAGTGACTACCATAGCAGATTAGGTTCACTCCCCATTCCATCATTTCATTGGTCAAGGTTCACTCCCAAGACTATCTTATCAGACAAAGTCCCTTACTAAACTGTGTTCACTCCCCATTATAGTCCTTTTTATCTCATGTGATATACTTTCTTAACTAATGAATTGTATGGATATATAATTTCATTTCAACCCATCACATAATGAAAACCATATATATGTACACCACAATATTATAATAAATTAATTATATTATTAAATCATATCTCACAGAAAGTAAACATGTATCATAAAAAAATAGTCATTATAATTATAAACCATCCCATGAAAGAATAAAAATGGTAACATTGGATCACACCATGAACAAATCATAATAAAAATCAAATTATGTTTATATATATATAATACCTTTAAAATATCACTAGAACATATGTTGAGGAAAGTAATTCTTTTTAAATAACTTAATTAAAATCTACAAAATTCAAAAATATTTAAGAAAACTTTCTTTGAAAATAAAAAAAATGAATATTAAAAATTATTTTTTAAATACAATGATATTCATTATGATGGGGGAATTAGTCCATGAGGTGTATGTTAAAAAAACCCCTTTCACATTTTTGGTAAAAAGAAAAATCACCCCATTTAAAAAATGGTAAGAGGGTTCCTTTTAATACATGGTATAGAAATTAAAATAATGTCAAAAATGAAATTAAATAAAAAATTTATAATTGTAAGAACATTATTATAATCCTATTTATGAAAAAAATGGAAATGAAATAAATTATTCCTGAACAATGTGAAAAATAATATCATTTTTCCTTAAAAATATTCCTTGAGTCTCAAATGTTATTAAATAGGAGAAAATGAAGTGAAAAAATTAAATATCCAAAAAAATAAATATATTAGAATAAAATAAATTATATTTTGGTGTGATATATTGTTTATTTTCATTATCAAAAAATTTAAGCATAATCAATCTTGAAAAAATGATATTGTAACATAAAACCCCTACCTCAAGTTCATATTACATCATAAGCACTCCAACCACATATTTTATAAAAATAAAATTATTATAATTATATAAAAGAACAGTAATAATACCTATAATATCATATATGGCTTATTTATAACTTTTTATCATCCATTAATTAATAATATTTCATTATCATCATCTTGTCGGGTGTTAACTTCTTCATTTTTCATGTATGATTTGGTTCATTGATCATGGTCCTTAGAATTTTATCATCTTTCATTAATATATATAAATTTAACAATGATTTAAATATATTATATATTTATTATTTATATATTAATAACTATTCTTATAAAGAGGATATGAAAACTGAATTACATAACTACGTGGAGATAGTAGTCAATACATAAGCTAGAGTCGCATTTTTATTTTGCAATGGATGAAAAAAAAGAATATAGATATTAATTACTCAAATAATAATTATTCTAAAATAACTATAATATATAAGTAATAAAATTTTTGTAATAAAATATCATGATTGGCGGTGGTGGAAAATGGGACCTATTGTTAAGTGGAGGCGAAAGTCCACATGTACGTATGAGCGATACTTTCATCTCTCATTGGAATGTGAAGACAATGTAAATGGTAATGAAAGAATCATAATAAAATCTATGTATATTTTATTATAAAATATAGAATTTTTTAATGGAGAAGCAATTTTATATTAATTATAATTAGAATTAAAATTGAAATATCTTTATTAAGATATATACCTCTTCTTTGAGAGACCTTCTTTGGCTTCCTCTTCATTCTATAAATTATTAGTCTTAAGAGAATACTAGAAACACTACTATGAAGGTATTTAATCTAGGAGTATTTTTTATTAGGTATTTTTTAAAATATATAATCCTTATATGGTGTGGATAATTTCAAATAACATGTTCCCTTTTATAAGTGATGGGAGGGGTATGTATTGAATTCTTAAAAGATTTCAATTATATGAGTTTGATTTCATTGGAATGTGCATAAAAATGTCAAAATATTTAAAATTATGGTATTATTAGGTTTAAATATTTCCATACAATAATAATTTTATAGGTTTTTTTTAAATCTTACTCTTATCTCATTATTTAATCCCCCCTTGGAAACCCCATTTAAACCTTAACCATGGAAAAAAATATTACTGTTTTTACTATTCTATATGACCAAATAGTAATTTAACCCATTTAAATTATATTATTTATGATTATTATAAATATATAATCTATTATAATAGATTCAATTTCTATAGGTTTCATAATTTAATTTTAATTAAGCCTTCAACGCACAAATAAAACCATTTTTAGAGAAATGAATTTGAAAGTTTAAAACATAACTTACATTCATTGCATGACTTTTAGAAACAAATAAAGTTAATTTTAAAATAATATATACAATTTATAATCAATAAATTTCATTAAAAACAATAATAAATTGATATTAAATTAATATATTAGGACAAAAACACATTATATGGATAAAAAATGTTTTTTAGAAAATGTGTTTTAATCCTGAAAATTAACTTACCCCAAAATAATGTATAATAATGATTCTTATTTAATTTATTATATTATTTATAATTATATAAAATTTATTATAATTTATGATCAAACTCAAAACATAATGTTATTTTTATTTTAAATGACATTTAAATTTTTACAAAAATTTTTATTTTCCTTTATTCAGGAAAAATAACTCTTTTTAAAAAAAATATCAAAAATTTACCAAAAGATAATATTTAAATGATTATTTTTAAAATGATATTAATTTCTAAAATATAATTTCTTAATTTTGAATAAATTTATTAAATATTTCTTTTAAAAAATTCGATAAAAACCATTTTTTATGAAAATATATTTTTAAGAGTAAAATGAATTTACTAAAATTTTGTAACTTTTTTATTTTTCACTAATAAAAAAATAATTTATAAAAACATTAATAATTATTTTTTATAATGTGGTTATTACTATTCATACCTTTTAGTCTAATAGCTAGCTTATAACAAATTATTATATCACGGTTCATATAGACTTATTATTGTGTCAACAGGAAACTATCAAATAATTAAAGTTTTGTTATTATTTAAATATATATAAATTATTGGGGTGATAAATTCCTATAGTTTTTTCCTTTAGTTATTGAATGTTGGTTATTTCACCCCTAATTTCTTCTTTAACACCAATTTCATCTTATTTAGGGATCACTCATTCTCTTTTTCTCTTACATTCTTTTAAAGATAATAAACATGTAGAATTACTTATCAGTCCTTATGAAACATGATATCATATTCTTATAAAAAGAAAATTGTATAGAGACTAATTAATATAGATGGATTTCCTTTATCTCGTCTATATGGGGGTAATTATTTGTTCCAAGGTTATTCATATAGTCCAAATCATATCATTAAAACCATGTAAATTAATCCATATATAGAGAAATATTTTCCTATTTATTATATTTAATTTTGGAATTTCATTTTCATGTCAACATGTTTCTTAAGAGGAATGTACTTTTAAAAGAATCTCACCTTAATATACTTTCATTATATACTCTCTATCTCCTTCTTTTTTTGAATCAATAATCATAATCGATCAACATCTCCTATTTGACAATATACTTCCATGGTCACATTATCTTTTTTATTACTACACAGTGTGTGGAAAATAATCTTTAGAAACGTGATCTATTCTTCGATAACAAATGGATTAGTCGTTTTATTGATATATGGATGATATTTTCACTTAAATTGTTCATACATTGTTACTCTGTATAATTGAAAAATATTTTATTCCATAATGAAAATTTTATTGTTCATAACCTAATCCAACCTCCCTAATATAGTTATAATACTATTAGCTCCAACATCATCCTCATTAGCTTGATTAGGAGGCCAATAACTACATTAAATATGGGTATTTACATAGTTCTCATTTCTAATATTATAAATTATTTCGAAACAGTGGAATATAATTAGTTGTCACAAAAAACTAAAAAAAATTAATCATGGTATAAAATTTATATATTGGTAAAGTATTCTTGAATATCCTAAGGGTTTATCATAACGTTATTGTTTTCTAAATATAATATTTTAAATCTACTTACCAATATTTCAACTAAAATTTCTCTAATACAAAGTGAAGAAACCCAATTCTAGTAAGTGGTATTTAATGTTTACTCTATTACATTATTACAGAATACAAGAAAACATTGTTTCGGTGCGGATGTGCGTCGGGTTTCTGTTCCAACGCTGTTCCGCCAGGACGTGTTCGCGCGTGCACCCGTCGACCCGAGGGGATGGGTGCGCGGCTTGTGGCCCCGCAGTCCCGCTTTCCAAGGGCGGGCGGCATTCGTCCCTTATTCAGGGGCGTCTGCTCCTTGATCGAAACCGGGATGATGGGATGTCGGCTCCTCCTTCCGTGGACGTCTCCTCGGAACTCGTCACCTAATCCGGGTCTCCCTCATAGATTTAATAATGTTCGTGAATCTCGTTCCTGGCGCCATATCTTCATGGACACCGGTTAATTACGCTGCTTCCGCCCGGACGCTCCAAGGAGTCTGGTTGGGGCAGAAACCTGCGGTGAGGAGACCGGGTAGCTCTGGGTGTTGGGGGCGTGTCTTAACACTGCGACTCTGCATGTCTGCCTTCCGTCCCTAATAGGGATTCTCGAAGGCGTGATGGCCTGAGGCATCCCGCGCTGGGTGCGGGGAACTATGTTACCTGAGGTTTTCCTCAGCCTCCCATGTTTAACACGGGGTATGCCGCGAGTTTAACGTCCAGCGGGGACGGCATCGGACTGATCAACACGAGAAGTGGATCAGATGATAGAACCCCTTGCGAGGAACCTCCGATGCTGGGGCCAGCACATGGGCGGCTTCCCGAGTGAAGTGGAGTGGAATGAAGTGGCATGACCCCACCGGGATGTGGCGGCCCGGGTAAGGATCAGGATGGATGATGGAGTGAAGAGCTTGGACCCCGTAGGGGCTTCCTACGTACCGCGCGTTAGCGCGGATCAAAGTCAGCGTAGTTCGAGTATACAGTTTAACGTCATGCTGGACGTCGGCAAGCCAACTCACGAAGAGATCGAGGCCCCCGGGTGGAGGATTGAACCGAACCACCTCGCACAGAGGGGGATGGAACGGCCAGGTGGATCACAGTTTCACGTCATGCTGGAAGTTGAAGAGAGAGATAGAAAGAGGCAGTGGGGAAGCGCAATGGAGATACACATGTGCAGTCCCCCACAAGAGCAGATTCATAGGTGAATCGACGCAAATGTGAACCCGGGAGGGGTCCACTGATGGATGAACCGACGTGAATACGACCGGGACGACCAGGTGGTGGGCTTGAACCTCTGGGAGGCTTCCTATGTACCCTGTTTAGGAGACAGGGATCAAAGTCCACGTAGTTCGTTCGGTTTGTAATACTCTACCCCCGTGGGCGAAGGCCACTCCAATCCCGACATCCCTGCAGAGACGAGCGGGTGGGGGCCACATCCAGACCGGGAGGACCCTGCGCGCAGGGCACGGGATCAGGTGATGCGGACGGTTTAACGTCCTGCCGGACGAAGTACAGTTTAACGTCGTGTGTTGAGGACGAAGCGGACGGTTTAACGTCTTGCCGGATGAAGTACAGTTTAACGTCGTGTGTTGAGGACGAAGATGCTTGGCAGTTTAACGTCTTGCAGTGCGGACGTGGTACAGTTTAAAGTCATGTTGGACGATGGATGCTTGGAAGTTTAACGTCTTTTCGCGCGGACGATGGAGGCTAGGCAGTTTAGCATCGTACAGCTTGGACGTTGGAGCGCCGCCAAAGGGTCTGTGTCACTTCGCGCGAGCCTGGAGGGCCGCACGGGAAGACAACGCACGGTGTGAGGCACCCGGGACGAGGATCATCGGGCGCCACGCAGGCGGGTACCCTCAGGGGGTCAAAAGGGGCGACCCTGGCGGTTTGCGCGCAAAAAAGGAGCTTGGCGCGCAATACCGCGGGTCGGCGCGCAAAAGGGCGGGCTGGCGCGCAATTGAGCCAGCACTTTGAGCGCGGAAGATAGAGATTGCGCACACTGGGCTTCGGATAGCGCGCGGGGGCAACGGCTCATTCTTTAATCGAATGGCCACTTTGAAGGGGGGGGGGGGGGTGCGCGCAATCGGGCCGGATTGCGCGCACCCCGGGGGAAATTGCGCGCAAGAGGCTTCTTTTGCGCGCGAATGCCTTTGGGTGAAGAATTATTCAAAGGGAAGGAGCCAAAGGGATTGCGCGCGAAGGCGAACCCCGAGGATTTCTTGCGCGAAAGAAAGGAGGTTACCTGAAGATCGGCATTGCGCGCGGAAGGGGTTGGATTGCGCGAACGAGCGACCTTTTGAATTCCGGCCACCTTCAAAACGTCGGGGGTCGCCTTATATTTATAGGCAACCCCGGGCGCGGAATCCGGCTCGGGGGTGCGCAAATTCCTTCGCGGGTGCGGAATTGGGCCCGGCGCGCAAGGGAGTCACGCGGCCAACGGGCGCGCAAAATTGTGCGCCGGCCCAGCGCATTGTGCGCATCCCGGGAGGTTTGCG
This sequence comes from Viscum album, assembly GCA_963277665.1. NCBI lineage: Eukaryota > Viridiplantae > Streptophyta > Magnoliopsida > Santalales > Viscaceae > Viscum > Viscum album. The sequence continues at coordinate 387,694,669 of OY728153.1, read as the reverse complement.
CGCGACACTCCAACTTTGCGCGCGGGTCTCCGAAATTCCGCGCAAGACTTCCGGTCCTTCTGAAACGCGCTTCTGACTCCAAATATGACCACGCTTTCCGCATCCGGAGCTTCGTTTGGGAACAATGGACTTTTCCGGCGTCTACAAAAGCCCCCCCTCGGAATCTGATCGGCGAGAGGTCGCAACGATCGGGTTTCGAGGGAGACGCCGGAATGCTGAAGTCCTGGGTGGCGCGGGACTGTGGCGCGCAAAAAGGGGCGTCGGGCGCGAAATTCGCTAGCTCGGTCGCGCAAAGCGCTTTCTGCGCAGCGCGGACACCCGGCCTCGCCTATAAATAGAGGCCCTGGGTCCCCCGCACCGTACACCGGCCTTCCGCGCAATAAGCATTCGAGCTCTCGTGCGTGAAATTTCCCTTTCCGGCGCGGAATTCACCCGTTCGTCGCGCAAACCTTCCGGATTTCGGCCTGTTCTTTCCGCGAACACCCGGGGTTTTACGCGACAAACTTCCCAATTGCGCGCCGTCCACTAGGATTGCGCGCCAACTCCCAAATTTCTCTACCAGCCTCGTCCGATTCCGCACGCTTCATCCCTTAACCCACACGACTCCCGGAGCTTCTGAGATGGCCGCGAATCAAGGAAATGAGGGGGATGCCGCCACTCGCAGAGCTGAGATGGCGACGAACGAGGAGGTCTACGGAGCCAAGGAGATTGTTTCCAACAATCAATCCTTGTTCGACTTGCTGACGCCGGCCCAGAAGACATATCCACTGTCGGACAACCTGCCGCTCTGGAACTTCGGCATCCTAGATGAGGTTTCGGTGCCAGGGTTCGAGGTTGAAGCACCACGGACCTGGGTGACTCGGGAGGACGAGCTTCCCCGCTATAACATCACCAACAATGGGCATCCTGCCAGGGAGACCAGACACTTAGATGTCTATGTCCTGAACCCGAGGACGCGAACCATCGTCGGAAGTGAGCCTACTGCGGAGAGCTCTCCAGCCCTCTACTCGAGCACATATCGCCAGAGTGTCACCGACGACACCAAGGGATGGCTGAAGGACTGGGACTTGCGATCTGGGGGTAATTTCACCAGTGAGTGGGCCTGGGCGTTCTGGGTACGCCACACTTGCGATCACTTCGCGGAGGAGCTGCGGTACATCGGCCTGTTTGAGGCGGTGTGGACGTCGCAGTTCCACTTGTACCAGAAGTCTGAGCTCGGGCCGGAGCTGTTCACCCGCTGGTCCCCGGATACCAACACCTTCCATCTTCACCATGGGGAGGTCGACATCGGTCTCTGGGACATCCACTACATCGGAGGTATCCCGCTGGAGGGTTACCAGTACGATGAGTTCCTGCCTCCGAAGAACACCTGGGAAGACAGGTCACGGACCCCCATTCTGACATGGCATCTACTTGACCTGGCTACGCAGCGGCTCGGGATCAAGGACTTCCAGAAGGACATAGCCTACAAGGAGTGGTTCGGCCAGTTCTTGGAGCATGACCCAGCGGTCAAGATGCCATGCAGGGGGAAGCGGTGCCCGACCGCGGCTTAGAGGAGCCGGAACGGGTCGTACTGGCGGGTCCTGGAGACGGGCGACTACCGCTCATGGGGGTACCACGTCATCGAGGCACGGGACCCAAATGTCCGGTGCACGGCGTTCCTGGCCGCCTTTCTGAGTGGGTGGCTCCTGCCAGTGCGGGACGCGAGAATGGGCGTCCGCCCGGCAACACTGGCGATGGCGGGCGCCATGGCTGCCAATAAAAGATACAACCTCGCGGTCCCAATGCTGGCTAAGTTGTACGCCATCCTAGGACGCATCTCGCGAGGGGGGTCGCCACGAAGGATCTGTGGGCCCTTCCAATTCTTCCACGGCTGGGTGGCTGCTCACCTTGGTGGGTACACATTTCCGAACGCCATCATTCCTCCGGGCAACGGCCTGTGACCCTCCCTGCTGAACATTGTGGGGGTCGCTCCGATGACCCTAAATGAGGAGGGCGTGAGGATTCGGATTGGAAATCATTCCAATTTCAACTTCAGCCCGTTCCCCACTCCCGTTGGCCAGATGATCGACAACGGGCAGGGTCCGCTGGAGCAGCACGAGTACTTCCTGAACATGCGGGGCGGGGTGCTCGTGGCTCGGATCGACGGGAAGGTGATCTTCGAGCCCTACGTGCCAACCCGGTTCGCCAGGCAGTTCGGGTGCCTTCAACGGATGCCGAAGAGGGTATTCACTGCTGTCCGGGAGGAGACGAACCCTGGCGTCCTTCGCCAGATGTGGCTGATGTTCGCCGCCTTTGGCTCTGGCGACGTCATCACTCTCCCTCCTACCGGGGTCGACGCAGGCTTGGAAACCGAGTACGCCGAACACTGGGCCATCGCGTACCCCGAGGGGCTTCTACGGAAACCAGTTCGGCGGCTCGAGGTCACCCGTGCGGAGACCGGGCGTCAAGGAAGGAGGCGAAGCGCCGTTACGCGGGGGAGAACGGAGGCGCGCCAAGCAGTGGAGCCGGCGCGAGCAGGGACTTCGGCGGCGGGCACATCGCAGGCTGCCGCTACGACCTCGGCGCCCAGAGAGGGTGCACGTGCGGTAGTCGAAGAGCGGCCCGGGAAGCAGGTAAGGCGTCTGCTCGAACCCTCCAACGATGCAGTCTTCCCGGCGCTGTGGTTGGCCTGGATGACCCTGCGGCAGTCACTAGGGACCGAAGCCATCTGGCGAAAGATACTCAGAGAAGGAATCCATATGCCAGAGGTCGGGTGCCTCCAGATCGTCGACAGGGTGAACTTCCACCGGCGATATGCGTATCTGACGTCCATGGACGAGTACGCGCACCAACGTGCTCAGCGTGCGGAGCCATCCCTTATGGTGAAGGTGATGCTCGGTCTAGAGCCTACTCCAGAACAGATGCCGCCGGAGGAAGATGAGAGTAACGACGAATCCGAGGAAGAGGAGGAGACGGGGGAGGATGAAGGCTCCGAGGGGAGGTCCCATCAGGGGAGCCCACGGTAGAGCGGCGAGGTGGCCGGCTCTGGAAACATTGACATCACTGAGCTCCTCGAGGTCCGCTTCTATCCCTAATCAACCTGCTTCATCCATTCTCTTATGCAGCTTCTAACCCATTTCTCCACCTTTCTCAGGAGTGCGTGGATGTCGGTCAGGCATCCTCAGTAGGAGTAGGAGAGGCGCCAGCAGGACAAGGCGGGGGCCAGACACCCATCATTGAATTGACAAGCGCGGAAGGGTCCCCTACTGAAATTGTTCCTGCGGCGGCCGGGACAGCGGAAGATGACGCTTTGAATTCCCGTAAGTCTCCTTACTTTACTACTGGTGCTTGCCGTTGATGACCCGTGATTAACCGCGGAATGCCTTGCGCAGTGATCTCAACACTGGAGGCTCGTCGGGCTGTCGAACCCGGGCCATCCACGAGTGGACCAGTGGCAGAGCTGCCGCCTGCTCCGGAACAGACTTCCCACACCGAGCCGGCCCGACCAACTGCTGATCAAGGGGCTGCGGACGCCGGCGGTGCTGCCATCGGAGAGAGGTCGGGGGCTGATGAGGGTGTCAACGCCACTGGGGCGGGAGAAGAAGGTCGCCCAAATGTTGGGGAACCTATCCCTCGTGAGGACATCCCAGGGGAGGACCCTGCAGCAGACCTGCTGGCTGCCTTCCCTGCCTACCGGCCTGCCGACCCCGAGGAGATGAATGACTCAGATGTGGAGGCGGTCGAGGAGAGCCGGATAACGCGCCGCAGGGGGTGGAAATGCATCCAGCTCTTCCTCAAGCGAGACCCATCAGAGTGGCTGGGGCGCATGGGATCCCTTCAATCCTGGCTGCGCTTCCTGTGTGCCGGGGGAGCTAATGCTCAATGCCTCCATCTGACGGTCCGTGATTTCATAGCCGAAAAGATGCGCGAGAGCCGCCGGCGCGCCGACGTCGCACAATGTCGGGACGTATCGGAGAACACGCGGGCGCTCCTTGCGGCGGAGCAGGATGTCCGGCGTCTCGAAGGGCAGGCGGCAGAGAAGGAGGCCTTCGTCGCAGCGTGCACTGAGCTTGTGGAGCAACTAACGGCCCAGCTGATCGACGCCCAGGTACAGCTGACGGAGGCGGGCCAACAGATGGTCACACTTCAAGTCGAGCGGGAGCGTGCATAGGCCAGAATCGACGAACTGCGTGCTGCGACCGCCGATGAGGAGAGGGCACGCAGAGAGCGAGAAGCAGCTCTGGAGGCCGCCAGCCAAACGGTAGCGGCGTTAGAAAGACTTATTCAGCACGCTAATCCCTAGGGGATTTGTTTTTGCCATTCCCAAAACATTTTGCTTCCGCTACTAAATATTTCAATCCATTTGTATGAATCACCATATTTATCTGTATCTTTTGGCTAAACATGCTCAACCACAATTCATTGTCTCGCGGGAGCGTTAACCAAGCTTCAGGCATCCATAATTGGGCCTGGATTTCTAAAGAAAAGAGGGAGGTCATTCCTAGGAAAGGAGACCTCAGACCTAATCAATGTATCATCCCCCGAACTTGTTCCAACACATGAGCGGGACAACGCTAGGGGCGTTGAGATTTTATCCGAACATAGGGAAATGAGAAAGGGTGAATCGCGTGTCCCGAATTCAGAAATCCACAATGGTCGGCCTTCCAGGAAATTCCCAAGACGGCAAGCAGACAATGGATCAATCGACCATACTACTGCAATAGACGGACCGAAGGTCATCATTCATATTGCAGGAGGCGGATCACATGTCATCATCAATACCACTTTGGGGGTTCCTTCAGGCGCAAGGGTGGAAATCCAGATCAACAGGGCTTGCGAAGCGTGGGGCGAAGTGAAGATTTGTTCGGACAGAATCTAACGCTCTCAAAATTGCGCCACCGTGGGGAAAATGTATTAGGCGGATGCACTAATCTGGCCGTGAATCACCCCAATTCTCAGACAGAACCCCTTTGACGAGGAAACTGTCGCTTCCCATCATTGTGATGGGGCATCCCAAGATGAATCGGGGAGAATGTCCCAACTTCACCACTCTAGCAGAAGCCAGGCCAGTCGGCCGGCGACGAGGAGGGGCGGGACTTAGCGATCCCTGAGGCTGGACCCGAGTCGAGATGCCCGGGCGTTCCTACGTACTCCATCAGGCTGGAGATCAAGCCACATGTAGTTCTGAAAGTGCAGTTTAATGTCATGCAGGACGTAGAACCCTGTTTGGGGAGATCTTAGTTTAAAGTCGTAGAGCTCGGACCATAGGGACAGATCTTAGTTTAAGGTCTTAGAGCTCGGACCATAGGGGAAGATCTTAGTTTAAAGTCTTAGAGCTCGGACCATAGGGGCAGATCTTAGTTTAAAGTCTTAGAGATCGGACCATAAGAACCTCAAAGTACGCCACATCGTGGTCCTATCCCCTGGATATGCGAAGATGCACTGAGGGATAGCGTCAAGAGTGTCGAGGTTTCGCCTGGTCAGAATGGGAGGTGGAAAATGTAATGTGAATCATGCGGCCATTCACTCAAGGACTGGGGGCACCGGCGTAACAATATGGGAGTACTGCCGACCGTGGCGGAAAAGCAGCATCAATATCGTAATGACCGTTGATGGAATGAGGCAGCAAACGAGCATCAACTGCTCAAGCGCAGGATTCATATCGATTTGCTGCCCGAGGCCCTTGGGGGGCACCAGCCCGAGTCGGTGGGAGAGCACTGAGGCATTGTGTCCAGACCGCTCACGGGGGCTCCACCCAGGGCGTAGGCGATGGGTCTGAATGAAAGGGAGCAGGAAGCCTGAAAAGTGGAAGGAACCTGACCAAGCTGAACCTGACCCTCCTGGAAATAAACCAGAGTACTCTTGACACCGGTGGACCACTGCAAGGGGTCGAGGGACACGCCTTGAGGGTGACCCGAAGGCGGTGGATTCCACAGAGAAGGGGGAATCTCTAAGAGGTGGGGGCTGGACCCGAAGTTTCAAACATCCGGGCGTTCCTACGTATCCCATAAGGATGGGAATCAATCCATACGTAGTTCTTGAAGCGCGGCGCAACACAATCGGGCACCAGCGCGGGGAGGGGTGCGGGTCTGGCCCTCGCACCCAGAAGAAGCGGCATTTGATATTTCTTGTTTGTCCTTAAAGATGGATGGTTTTTCTTTGTGCAGCGACATGCCTGTGATTAGGAAATCCCTGGCGTCGCCACAATAATCAAGCCATAAAAGGCATTGAAAAATGGCGTGGTTAGTAACCAGCGCCCAACGTGAGTGTCCTCTGAGGAGAACATCACGATGCAGTGCCGTTTCTCATCGGGCGGCCAAGACGATCACAGTTTACGGTCGTGTGGTAGGACCAGGAAACACAGTTTATGGTCGTGTGGTTCGGACCATGAAGGGATCTGCTCATTGCGATATGGCAGACCCAGCGGAGGTGGGAACATACCCAGCCCTGCGGTCACGCACGATTCCAGGAGATGGATCCTGGGATAGGGGCCTGCGTATGTCCATCACTCGAGGGGCAGAGATGCTAGCCTCCAGCTATACTGGGCCCAGAACGCGATTGTTCGGGCGACTGCTTCCACCTTATGGGGACGAGGGTCCAGCTACACATGGCCCTTAGGGAGGAAATCAGCATATATCCTTGGTGCTCAGATCGTGGGAGCCTCGAAAGACACCATTACCCTGGTCGGCCTGCCTAACGTGTAAAGGTGTACTGAAGGTCAGTATGAAGAGAGTGTCGAGATTCCACTACAACGCACAAAGGCGGAGTGTGATGAGGACTACGCAACCAACGTTCAGAGCCTGAAAGAGCCGACATGGCGATCAAGGATGTCGCTGACCATATTCGCAACACAACATCCGATCGCATCAGCCTAGGACAGGGCAAGAAAACGAGCATCAACCGCTCAAGCGCAGGATTCATATCGATTTGCGGCCCAGGACCCGCCGGTAAATCGACCTGGAGCGGTAGGAGAGCACTGAGGCATCGTACCCAAACCGCTAACGAGGATCCCTTTGAGTGAAGGCTCAAACAAGAGGAAGCGCGAGGTCCGACAAGCAACACAGGACTTGTCGGGATTGAATCCGACACTACGGGTCATAGACCGAAGTACCCAAAACATGTTAACAGATCACCGGAAAGGGTCGGAGGACTCACCCTGAGAGCAACCAAAAGACAGAAGATCCCCGTGATCAACCAAGAGACAGGGCTGGACCTGAAACACAAGCATCCAGGCGGTCTTACGTATCCCATAAGGATGGGAATCAAGCCGTACGTAGTTCTTGAGAGGCAGTTTAACGTCATGCAGGACGAAAAGAGAAAGGGGGGAGCAGAAGGCATGCCCAAACGTGGGGGGCGTACAGCGTGGCGAGCAAACTGACGTGAATGAGGGAATAGCCCCGCGTTCACACCATACGCCGCACACCTGGAGGCAACTGGGCCAAGGGCCCGAGATGGGATGGAAATTCCCGAAGGATGGGGCTGGGCCTGAAACATGAATGTTCAGGCGGTCCTACGTATCCCATAAGGATGGGAATCAAGCCACATGTAGTTCTTAAGGTGCAGTTTAGCGTCATGCAGGACGAAGATGCTTGACAGTTTAATGTCTTGCAGCGCGGACGTGGTGCAGTTTAGCGTCATGCAGGACGAAGATGCTTGGCAGTTTAACGTCTTGCAGCGCGGACGTGGTACAGTTTAACATCATGTTGGACGATGATGCTTGGCAGTTTAACGTCTTTCCACGCGGACTAAGTGCACTCAGGCAAAGTACTGCTTGAGGAACCTAGCGTTGGTGGGAGGAGTGACACACTCACCATCCATAGTCTCTAGGGAGTACGCGCCATTGGGATAGACTTTGTGGACGACAAGAGGTCCCTCCCACTTGGGCTCCAACTTGGGTGGCTTCCTGCCGGGGATCATTGGCGCTCTTAGGGCCAGCACTAGGTCACCCTGCAGGAAGGAGTGGAGGCGAACCTTCTTATTGAAAGCTCGAGCCATCCTGCTCTGATGCCTCTCCAAGTTGTGCAAGGCGCGAAGTCTATTCTCATCCAGTGCTTCCAACTCGACTAGACGGGCTTCAGCAGCTCTGTCCGGCGCTTACTGGTCGTAGACCGCAGTGCGCAAGGATGGTAACTGGATCTCGATGGGCAGGACGGCCTCAGCTCCATACACCAGGGAATAAGGGGTCATCTGGGTTGAATTACGAGTCGTCGTCCGATAATACCAGAGGGCGTTGGGGAGCTTGTCCGGCCAAATCTTCTTGTTCTGACCAACCATCTTTTGCAGAATGTTAGAGAGGGTTTTGTTAAACGCCTCAATCTGTCCATTCGCCTGCGCATGATAGCGAGATGTATGGTTCGAGCGAATGTTGTACTTGGCATACAACTTCTTCAACTCAGCTGCTCGGAAATTGGCTCCGTTATCCGTGAGGATAGCGTGAGGCACTCCAAATTGATAAATGATGTTGGAAGTCACGAAGTCAGCGATCGAACAGGATTTGACCTCTCTGAGCGGAATCTCCTCTGCCCATTTGGAGAAGAAGTCCGTAGCGGTCAGAATGAACCGGCACTGGCGAGCCGTCGCCGGTGGGTAAGGTCCCACAACGTCCATCCCCCAGACTGCAAAGGGCCAAGAATACCTGGTGGTATGGAGAGGCTCCGGCCGCCGATGCACAAAGTTCGCATGAACCTGGCACGCATGGCACCTCCTGGCATACCCGATGCAGTCATGGATCATGGAGGGCCAGAAGTATCCCAACCTCCGAATCTGGTGGGACAGCTTCGGCCCAGTCTGATGGGCACCGCATGAACCAGCATGAACCTCTTGCATGACTCGTGGGATCTCAACTCCATGAAGGCAACGGAGGAGAACACCATCAATTCCGCGTCTATAGAGGATCTGCTCTAGGCCGGGACTGCTCTGGAGGAAAAACTGCGATGCGCGGCGTCGAACTCGCTCGTGCTCGGCCCGATCCGACGGGAGAATGCCATGTTGGAGGTACTCAACCAAAGGCACCCTCAAATCAGGGGCTGGTCCGACTGCCATATCAGGGGTACTCGGGGCTCCGGGCACAGGGGAAACCGCGGTGAGATTACTGACCGACGGGTTGCGATCTCCCTTCAGGGTAACGGGGGCGATGAGCCTGCGGTGCGTCACGCGGACGATCAGGTTGTCTTGTTCAGGCTCTGCAAGTGACGCAGCAAGGCTGGCCAAAGCACCTGCTCGACCGTTCTGCGACTGGGGAATATGGACAATTTCTGGCCGAGAAGGGAACTGGGCCATCAGAAGGAGGGTGCACTCCAGCAATGGAACAAGTTCCGGCTTCCTGACAACATAGTCGCCATTGATCTGCTTAACGACTAGCTCAGAGTCCCCTTTCACACACAGATGGGGAACGTCGATCTCGAGAGCTAACTCGAGGCCGGTGATGAGGGCATGGTATTCCGCCTCATTGTTGGTACAGCCCTCTGACAACAGGAAAGAGTATGGCAGCACGGCTTGCTCCGGGGTAATGAAGACGATACCCAAACCCACTTTTTGAGCTTAGGATTATCGAGTCTTCTACCGGTGGGGCTCCGGGAGGCACCGTCAAAGTGCATCTTCCAGCATGGATCGGCTCGATCGACCGAGAGAATGGCCTCATCAGGAAAGCCTAGATCCAGCGGCTGATCCACGGAGGTCGGGTGAGCAGCCAGAAAGTCTGCCAATGCTTGCACTTTGATGGCCTTCTGAGACACATACCTGATGTCGAACTGCTGGAGAATCACAGCCCATCGCGCTAGACGACCAGTCAACATAGGCCGGCTCAGGATATATTTCAACGGGTCTACCCGAGAAACCAACTGTACCTCATGGTGCTGCAAGTAGTGTCGTAATTTCTATACGGCAAATACGAGCGCCAGGTAGCTCTTCTCGATGGGGGAATACCTAACTTCCACATCGAGGAGCATGCGACTGAGGTAATAGAGGTTATTCTCTGTTCCCTCGTTGTTCTTCTGGGCGAGAAGGGAACCAAGGGACCGTTCCAGGGCAGTCACATAAAGGACCAGCGGCTTCCCGGATACAGGCGGCATCAGAACCGGAGGTTGAAGCAGGTACTGCTTGATTTCCTCGAAAGCGGTCTGACACTCTTTATCCCATACATAGGTGGCACCTTTCTTCATGAGCCGAGAAAAGGTCTTACACCTGCCGGCCAGATTCGCGATGAATCGACATATATAGGCTAAGTGGCCTTGGAACCCTTGCAGTTCCCGGATGTTACCTAGGGGAGGAATCTGGCTAATCGCCCTGATCTTCTCTGGGTCGATCTCAATACCCCGGTATCTTACCACAAATCCAAGGAACTTTTCGGAGGTGACCCCGAAGGCACACTTCAACGGGTTCATCTTCAGGCAGCGATACCGGAGGAAGCCGAACACTTTCTCAAGATCTTTGAGATGGTCCTGACGCTGGCGCGATTTGACCACCAAGTCGTCGACGTAGCATTCCACCAGTGTGCCGAGGATTGGCTTGAATATGCGGTGCATCGCCCGTTGATAGGTGGCACCTGCATTCTTCAGGCCGAAGGGCATGACCTGGTAACAAAAGATACCTTGGGGGGCCCTGAAGGCAGTGAACTCCTCATCCTCAGGGGCCATCTGGATTTGGTTGTATCCGGAGTATCCATCCATGAAGGATAGGGCTCGGAACCCTGCTGTGGCGTCAATCAACAGCTCTGTCACTGGAAGGGGAAAATCATCCTTCGGACAGTGGCGGTTGAGATCGCGGAAGTCGATGCAGACTCTGATCTGCCCGTTCTTCTTCCTGACCGGCACAATGTTGGCCAGCCATTTGGGGTACTGAACTTCCCTCATGAAGTTGGCTTTGATAAGCTTGTCAACTTCGGCCTCAACCATGGCACCGTGGGATGTGTGCATCTTCCTGGGAGGCTGCTTGAACCCGCTATGGTTCGTCGGGAGACCAAGGCGGTGGACGGCTACCTGTGGATCTAGCCCCGACATCTCGTCATAGCCCCAAGCGAACACATCACGGTGCTGCCTGAGGAAGTCCACGTACTGCTGCCGCTCCTCAGAGGGCATGGCGGCACTGACCAATGTGGGTCTTGCATCTGCTTCGGTTCCAAGGTTCACCTGTACTAACTCATCGACCGTGGCTGAGACTCCCTCCTCAAAGGCTGGGGGTGAATCTTCCACGTCCTCTCCACTCGGGGAGGGATCGTCCACGGGAGAGACTGCGTTGAAAACTGCATTGGGGCTACCAGATCCTACTGGGCCGCTGGTGCTGGCACGGGCGGTCGCGGTCATCTCATCAGGAGACTCACAGGCCGTCGATACCAGGGCTACGTCCAACCGTTGAATCGGGAGGACGTAAGCGTCATCCAAGCTTGCCCAGGGATCACTTGCAACAGCGATAGGCTCAACCTCACCTGCCAGGATCTGCTTATCCTTGCTCTTGTAATAGTCCGCGTCCAGATAACGGGCTTCACATGAGGCAAAAGGAGAGGCATCTCCCTGAAGCACGCCTACTCGACCATTATGGGAGTATTTGAGGCATTGGTGGTATGACGAGGGAACCGCCGCATGAAGGTGGAGCCATGGCCTTCCCATCAATGCGTTGTACGCAGTGTCTTGAGAGACTACCATGAATTCGGTGTTGGCAACCAAGTCACCGAACTGGGTCTTCAAGCGTATCTTTCCGACCAGGGTTTGCTCGGTGCGGTCGTACCCCTGGATCCTGAGGTCGGAGGGGATCAAGTCATCCTCAGACAACCCCAATCTCCAGAGCGTCCGAGTTGGAATCAGGTTAATCCCGGACCCCGTTTCGACAAGACAGCGCCGGACTTCAAGGCCATTGAACTGGCCAGTAACATACAACGGACGAATGTGCCCCTGTATAGGAGGGTCTTCATCCTTACCAGAGAACGAGATAACTGCCTGACATTCGGCGTCCTCAATCGTTTCGGCGTGAAAGGCCTCTGCAGCCGCAACCTCTGTCTCAAACTGGAGGGGGCTCTTCAGGGCTTCGGCGAGTGCCTCGCGCATCTCAGATGACATGCGCAGAGCCTCAAGGATGGAGAGCCTTGCTGGGATGTCGGCCAAGTGCTTCAGGACATCATACTTTTTGGCCAAGCGCGAGCCCCTGGTTGCAGGAGGTTGCTCTGCGGTTGGAGGCATGACGGGCCTTGCCGGTTGGACCGGCGGCCGACTGGTACTTGGCGAATCTCGCTGTTCATTGGTTGAAGCCGGGGAAGTAGTCACCGTACTGGGGTCAGGAGGCCGGGATGGACTCGTGGCAGGGCGGAGCTGGTCGCGACGCGGCTGAGGCGGTTCTGCCTGGTCCCACACCACAAACAGTGGCGGAGGCGAATCTGTCATCCCCGGATGGGGGGGCTACGCACGCTGAGCTCGGTTTTGAGCCTGCTGCCTAGTCTCAGTGGCGTGCACGTCCTGGCTGGAGGTACCAACTGCTGTGCCCCGGTGACTCCTGTTGTTGCGGTTCCTCCGACGGTGGCGACGACCGGGGACACTAGGGAGGTCCACCTGGTGTTCCTCAGCGTCGGGAACCGAAAAGGGATTTACCAGCTCGACGGTGTTAACCGAAGCGTACCCAACACTTTCATCGGACGAATCATTCACTACTGGGCGGATCCGAGGAGGGATCCCCATCTCCGGGGGCATGAAATCGCCGAGAGTGCGGGATAGTGGTGGAACTGGCGGGGCGCGCTCTTCCTTCTTGCGCCACCACCGTTTGCTCTTCTCGGAAGAGGCAGGCTGGGATGACGATGTCGAAGCAGCACCCGCAGATTCTGGGGGCTCAGGCTGATTCAAGCGCGCACGGATGATTCCATGGGCGCGAATGATCGTCTTGCGGGCCATCCAGTTTTTATACTTCTGGGATCCGCGGTCGGAGACCAGCTACCATTCGTCCTCATTGCCACTATCGTCATCTGATCCCACGAACACGCCCACCACTTGTGCCGGAGCTGGGCCCAACCTGATTACATTGTTGTTAATCTGGTCTTGGAGCCAATCCTTAAACACATAGCACCGCTGGATGGTGTGCCCCAGGGCCCGATGGTAAGGGCAGTAGCGGGGGTTATCCGTGAGATGTGCCTCCTCTGGCCTCCAACACTCAGGCAGTTGCACAATCCTCTGCTCCAGGGCGCTCCGGAAATAACCGAGGACCTGATCCTCGTGAAATGATTAAGTCAGGTATCGCGGGCCCCTGGGAGCGTGGTCTTGACGAGGGGCTGGAGGGACCTGCCGAGGAGGTGGACCCTGATTATCTCGCCTGGGTTGTGGCAGTACATTACGCGGAGGGGCCGGCCGGTTCTGGGGCTGCCGTTGCTGGGCCGGGAACTGAGCCCGTGGAGGCGGATTCCTGTGAGGCTGTGGAGCTGGCCTCGCCGGCAGCAGCTCCAACGGCCTGGGGGCCTCTATCTGGGCAACAGCAGCGGGCTCAGCCCTGCTGACTCTCCTTGCAGGAATCATAGGAGGCAGCGGGTGTGCCTGGCTGGCCTGTTGCAGGGCTTCCTCAAGACGTTGAGCTTTGTCTGAGAAGTCCCTGAACCCTCCGGGGTAATTCTGAGTGATCAGGGAAGGGACCAGCTCGGTCTTGACGTTCCTGACGCACATTGTCAGCAACTGCTCCTGAGTCAATGGCATGTCAAGGGAATACGTGAGACCCTTCCATCGGGCGACGAAGTCCGCGACTCGCTCATCAGGCCTCTGCTTGCACTTGAAGAGGTCTGCGATACTCGTCTTCCGGGTCGTGGAACTGAACTGGTAGAGGAATTGTCTACGAAGGTCCTCCCAGCTAGTTATCGACCCGACGGGGAGCTGGCTGTACCAGACAAATGCTGGCCCTTCCAGCGTCTGGACAAAGCAGCGAAGCTTAGCGGCCTCTTGCTGCGCCGGAGTTCCCAACATAGGCCCGCACCTCGAGTTGAAATGGGCCAAATGCTGTGGCGGATCTCCAGTCTCGTTGAAGGGGGCGAAAGTGGGGTTCCCGAATCCCGGAGGCGCCGGCATGTCATCCACCCATGATGGGTATGGCTTGCCGTCCGGTGGGATCGCCACTTGCTGAGTCTCCAAGGCTTCCAAGCGGGCGATGAGTGCCGCCATCAGATCGTCTGGACATGGGTTCCAGTCCTAGCGAGGATCTCTAACCACGAGCGCATTGCACGACCCTTCAATCGGGTCGTCGACCGGGTCGTCGAACTCAGAAGCTCGTGGGATGGCGGGCGGAGCAGCTCTTGGGGCAGCGGGAGGAATCTGAGCGGGGTCTCTCAGGTAGTCACGCCGCTCGGGAGGGTGTGGTGAAACATACCGCGCCCTCTTTCCATAGGCAATGGCCTCTCCCCTGTCGGCGAACACGGTGTAATCACGGTTGCCCGGGAGAGCCTCATCGAGGGGTGGTTGTTCCTGTCCCTGCTGTCCTGGCCTAGGATCACCGTAGTCAGGCCGCCGTTCTGCAGTGCGCTCGGCGAGGAGCTGGTCAACCAGCTTCTTCTGCTCGGCGAGCTGTTGACGTAGCATAGCCTTCTTGGGATCCTCATCCGCCCTCTGTGTGGAGGAAGATGGGTCGGCGGGCTTTATAGCCCCGCCGTGCTCTTTACCTTTGCTGACGTTTCGGCTCAACGTCAGTGCTTCAGTGGGTGTGGGGAGACCCAGGAGGTTCCTCTGGTGACGAGTAACTCTCGCCGATGGATCCAACGACGTCTTGTCTTCGGGGGGAGAGCCCCTGTCGCGAAGTTCCATGTCGTTCCCCTCTCCCGACAGGTTAGCCATATTGACCGTTTCTGTCCCTGGGGATGTACCCTCAGGGACACCCAGTGAATCGGGCTGTCGGCGAATCGCACTGAAGCGTAGGGCAGCGTACTTCCCCCATCCACGGATATACTCATGGGGGGTGGCTTCCTCGATAACCATGCGGAGTACTTGAAAACACTCGACGCATCGTTGTTGGAGGGCCTCGTGGTGCCCAAATGACCCGGGGTGCCGAACCGCGGGGAGCGTGGCCAGGTCAATTTGACGGCACTGCTCACCAACATCCTCCAGGTGCAGTTGACTCCTGGGATATGGCATTTGTAAGCGGTGAAGACGGGAGTGAGTCTCCCGGAGAGTTCGGCGGAAGAATTCGAACTCATCCGGGGTGAGCGATTCGGGTGCATCAAAGTCTGGTCCTGCGACTGGCCAAAACTTCTCAGGGAAGTGGCCCTCTGCAAGGACGGTCCAGAAGCTCCACGACTCAAACTCGGGACCCAGGTCTCCTTGGTCCTCTTCAACGACTGGGAATGGACGGGGAACCGACAGTGGTGCCGAGGCGGGCCGTCGGGCCGACGGGCTGGCCGGCGGTGAATACGGCGAGCAGGACGATTGGCCTCCATATCCCGGGCCGCCCTCTGAGGGTGGCGGTGCCCCAGCTACCACATCACGATAGGACGGGCCGGTGAGCGTACATCCTGCCGTAGCGTCGGTGCTCGCCGAGGGTGCACTAGATCGTGGTTCGACCGTCAGTCCCCAGAAAAAGTCTTCGGCTTCTCCAATCGAGGCAGAAGGTGCTTCCGGAGGGGCCGGTACCAACCGCAAGCTTGATCCTTGGGGGTCTACCAGGCCCTCACTACTCCGGATATACCTTCGGAGAGAAGCTGGGATCGTATCGATCTCGCTCTCGAGAAGTACGAGGCTGATGTGCCGCATTCCTACCCCTGCCCCTAACTGGCGGGATCGGGGGGAGGGCTCCGTCGCCGAATCATACTCCGCCTCTGTATCAGAGAAACGAACCGGTCGGATCTCTGTCCGGAATTCCAAAACATTCTTCCCTCGGCGTCGACGCCTCTCCTTCCTGCCCCTGGGTGGTTCTTCGGGGCATGGCTGATCTCTATCCTGGCGTCCTCCGGCCGCACTGGTGCTGGGGCCAAGAGGACTGGAAACCAAGGTGCGAGGAGCACCGAGACAAATATCAAAGGGGATGCGGGGAGAGATGATTCCGGGAAGGCCTCCGGGCCGGGATCGAAAGGTGGGGTGACCCATGCCTCTTGGATCGGCCACGCGGAGTATACCCTGTTGGTGAATAGCGCTACCGCGAGGTGGTCCGCGGTGGCTATTTCCTGTACCAGCAACCGGGAGAGTCAACCCAACCTGCCTTTGGGGCGGTCGGGGCCTCGATCCAGGTCGGGCATAGAAGTGCCCCTGCTCAGGATGCGCAGGGGCCTGGTGACTGGAGCCAGTAGTGGTTTGAGCCAATGCGGTCGCGGTTACTAGGGCCCCGAGGTGGGCATCCTCTTCCGCTCGTGCCCGACGTTGGCGTCGGGACAAACGAGTCGGGATGAGCGGCGCGGGCAGGTGGAGAGCCCGTCCTTCGACTTGAGAAGCCTGGCGGCGATGTCGCCGTGGCCTGACAGGAGCCCTTATCGCGGATCCCTGGAGCGAATCTCGGATAGGGTGGTCCCGGACATCTTCCACCTCATCCTCATAGGGGAAGGAGTTGTCGGAGCGCTCCGGGGATAGGCTCCCGAAGCGGTTGAATGTCGAGGTAGGCAGCGGTGCCTCCCTGCGCGGCCCTCGGGGGCGGCGTTGGTGGCGAGGTGCAGCTTCCTCGAGGTCTAGGCGAGCCATGTCCCTGGTGGGGATGACTCCCTCTTCCTCATATCTCCGCACCAAGTTGTTGATCACCCTTCTCTGGATGACCTCCGAAGGGGAGAGAGGGCGTGGTTGCCCCGCAGCTGCGGCTGCTGGGACGGCTGTGGAACGGGCGGGGCCGCACGGAGTAGTCGCGTCGGTGTTTCCCCTACCCCTGCGCCAGTGGGCGGGCAGCGATCGGGCACTGGATTGGGCGACCTGATTCCTGAAAGCAGGGAGAAAAACCCATTAACACTGACAGGAAAAGGAATCGACAACCAACCATTCGTGCCACGACGCCCTCCGTGGGGGGGAACCCAGGCCATCGACGTCGTGAGACGGAGTGCCCGATTTCCCTTCCCCAGCCCCTGGCGGGTTCCGTGCCCCGGTGTTGAATGCTCGGTCGAGCAGCATGCTGGTCTTCCAACACCTCTGAAAGCAATCGATCTTCGTATTGAGGAGAAGAGATTCACGTCGGGTTCACCATTTTTCTGTTTTGGTGCGGATGTGCGTCGGGTTTATGTTCCGACGCTGTTCCGCCAGGACGCGTTCGCGCGTGCACCCGTCGACCCGAGGGGATGGGCGCGCGGCTTGTGGCCCCGTAGTCCCGCTTTCCAAGGGGGGCGGTATTCGTCCCTTATTCAGGGGCGTCTTCTCCTTGATCGAAACCGGGATGATGGGATGTCGACTCCTCCTTCCGTGGACGTCTCCTCGGAACTCGTCACCTAATCCGGGTCTCCCTCATAGATTTAAGAATGTTCGTGAATCTCGTTCCCGGCGCCATATCTTCATGGACACCGGTTAATTACGCTGCTTCTGCCCGGACGCTCCAAGGAGTCTGGTCGGGGCAGCAACCTGCGGTGAGGAGACCGGGTAGCTCTGGGTGTTGGGGCGTGTCTTAACACTGCGACTCTGCATGTCTGCCTTCCGTCCCTAATAGGGCTTCTCGAAGGCGTGATGGCCTAAGTCATCCCGCACTGGGTGCGGGGAACTGTGTTACCTGAGGTTTTCCTCAGCCTACCATGTTTAACACGGGGTATGCCGCGAGTTTAACATCCAGCGGGGACGGCATCGGACTGATCAACACGAGAAGTGGATCAGATGACAGAACCCCTTGCGGGGAACCTCCGATGCTGGGGCCAGCACATGGTCGGCTTCCCGAGTGAAGTGGAGTGGAATGAAGTGGCATGACCCCACCGGGATGTGGCGGCCCGGGTAAGGATCAGGATGGATGATGGATTGAAGAGCTTGGACCCCGTAGGGGCTTCCTACGTACCGCGCGTTAGCGCGGATCAAAGTCAGCGTAGTTCGAGTATACAGTTTAACGTCATGCTGGACGTCAGCAAGCCGACTCACAAAGAGATCGAGGCCGCCGGGTGGAGGATTGAACCGAACCACCTCGCACAGAGGGGGATGGAACGGCCGGGTGGATCACAGTTTCACGTCATGCTGGACATTGAAGAGAGAGATAGAAAGAGGCAGTGGGGAAGCGCAATGGAGATACACATGTGCAGTCCCCCACAAGAGCGGATTCATAGGTGAATCGACGCAAATGTGAACCCGGGAGGGGTCCACTGATGGACGAACCGACGTGAATACGACCGGGACGACCAAGTGGTGGGCTTGAACCTCTGGGAGGCTTCCTACGTACCCTGTTTAGGAGACAGGGATCAAAGTCCACGTAGTTCGTTCGGTTTGTAATACTCTGCCCCCGTGGGCGAAGGCCAATCCAATCCCGACATCCCTGCAGAGACGAGTGGGTGGGGGCCACATCCAGACCGGGAGGACCCTGCGCGCGGGGCACGGGATCAGGTGATGCGGATTGTTTAACGTCCTGCCGGACGAAGTACAGTTTAACGTCGTGTGTTGAGGATGAAGCGGACGGTTTAACGTCTTGCCGGACGAAGTACAGTTTAACGTCGTGTGTTGAGGACAAAGATGCTTGGCAGTTTAACGTCTTGCAGCGCGGACGTGGTACAGTTTAACATCATATTGGACGATGGATGCTTGGCAGTTTAACGTCTTGTCACGCGGACGATGGAGGCTAGGCAGTTTAGCATCGTACAGCTTGGACGTTGGAGCGCCGCCAAAGGGTCCGTGTCACTTCGCGCGAGCCTGGAGGGCCGCACGGGAAGACAACGCACGGTGCGGGGCACCCGGGACGAGGATCATCGGGCGCCACGCAGGCGGGTACCCTCAGGGGGTCAAAAGGGGCAACCCTGGCGGTTTGCGCACAAAAAAGGAGCTTGGCGCGCAATACCGCGGGTCGGCGCGCAAAAGGGCGGGCTGGCGCGCAATTGAGCCAGTAATTTGCGCGCGGAAGATAGAGATTGCGCGCACCGGGCTTCGGATAGCGCACGGGGGCAACAGCTCATTCTTTAATCGAATGGCCACTTTGAAGGGGGGGGGGGGGGTGCGCGCAATCGGGCCGGATTGCGCGCACCCCGGGGGCAATTGCGCGCAAGAGGCTTCTTTTGCGCGCGAATGCCTTTGGGTGAAGAATTTTTCAAAGGGAACGAGCCAAAGGGATTGCGCGCGAAGGCGAACCCTGAGGCTTTCTTGCGCGAAAGAAAGGAGGTTACCTGAAGATCGGCATTGCGCGCGGAAGGGGTTGGATTGCGCGAACGAGCGACCTTTCGAATTCCGGCCACCTTCAAAACGTCGGGGGTCGCCTTATATTTATAGGCAACCCCGGGCGCGGAATCCGGCTCGGGGGCGTGCAAATTCCTTCGCGGGCGCGGAATTGGGCCCGGCGCGCAAGGGAGTCACGCGGGCAACGGGCGCGCAAAATTGCGCGCCGGCCCAGCACATTGCGCGCATCCCGGGAGGTTTGCGCGCGGCACTCCAACTTTGCGCGCGGGTCTCCGAAATTCCGCGCAAGCCTTCCGGTCCTTCTGAAACGCGCTTCTGACTCCAAATATGACCTCGCTTTCCGCATCCGGAGCTTCGTTTGGGAACAACGGACTTTTCCGGCCTCTACAAACATATTACACAAGATAAAATAGTTTAGTAGCCTTAAAGTCTAAATATATACACGATCCTTACATTACAATTTAAAACTTAAAATAAATTATAAAAATTAATTAAAACATTATTAAACCTCCTAGAATATCCTTGGATCATTCATAATAATATTCTTGGTTACCTAGGGAAAATATAAACAAAATAAATGGGTGATCACAAAGACTCATTATAGGGTAGTGTAAAATAGATGGAATTAAGAAATAAAGAAGAAAAAATTATATGGAAATAATAAATAGTAATTAAATAATTACATATAACTCATAACATGAGAATTAAATATATCCCTGGATAATAAGACAATAAAATTAATTAATCACATGGATGATAATAAATGATATAATTTTTATGGAATGTGTAGAGACCTGAATATCTTATAGATAAATATTACATATTTTTAGATTAATATTACATAAATTTTACAAATAAATTCTCATGGATCATATATTTTTAGACTCTTTTTAGGATATATTAAATATATTCTTATTTCATGAAGGATCATCAATGTATACCAAAAAAATATTCCCACATATTACACTTCATAGACATACACTACTTAAATTCATTCTTTATAACCTATAGAAGGAAAATATAAAAATGAAGAATTAGATGCTCAATAAAGGTAAATAAGAATGATATCAACATATCATGAGTATAATGTAAGATAACATGAGAATAATTTTTCAAAACCATACCATGCATATAATATATTATAAACTTGAGTCATGGAATAAATATTAAAATTTTATAAGACATTAATTGTAATGGAATCAAATAATATGGTATATGATAACATAACATTATCATAATACATAGATTTATGGAATATAAATTATAATATAAAATCATATGTTTAGGATTCCCCCAAGACATTAGTAACATTTTATTCTTGGGATAACCACACATTTACCTACTTCGGTCTTGGGATAACCTCTCATGTACCCAATTTTGGGCTTGGGATAACCTCTCATGTATCCTATTTTATGATTGGGATAACCTCCCTCATACCCTCTTCCAAGATTGGGACAACCTTAAATATACCCAATTTGGGATTTATATAAATTATCTTATACACTCTTTTATGTTTGGGATAACATCTTATATTCCCTTGTTCAGTCTTGAGATAACCTCATGTGTACCCTCTTTTGGGCTTGGTGTAAACTTCTTTTTACCCTT
This sequence comes from Viscum album, assembly GCA_963277665.1. Lineage (NCBI taxonomy): Eukaryota > Viridiplantae > Streptophyta > Magnoliopsida > Santalales > Viscaceae > Viscum > Viscum album. Next base: position 387,673,871 of record OY728153.1, on the reverse strand, counting down.
TTATATCATATAACATTAATTATTACCCAATTAATTGGAGGTATATATATATCCCACCCATCACATAATCCATACATCTTTGTACCATAAGATCACAAAACAGTAATAGTATCATAACTCGTGAGAATAAATGGGTTTTATAAGCATTAAATCATATCAAACCACTGTGGAAAAGAAATAGATTTCATATAAATTTCATCATTTCATCATATCATAACCTATGTAAAAATAATTGGGTTTAATAGTAATTTTATCTTTGTGTTATCCTTGTAAAATAAATTGGTTTCGTAAAAATCTTATCATCATAAATATAAACCATTTATAAAAAGAAAAATAATGGTGTCCTTGGATCATATTTACATTAAAAAATAAGTAACATTAAAGTATTTCATCTTACATGGAAAATTATTTTGAAAAGACACTAGGAATATTTCCTGACGAATGTAAAATTTCTTTTCAAATCAATTTTTAAAACTATAAATTAATAAAACATTTTTGAAATCCATTTATTTGAAAATAAAATTTGATTCATATAAATGAATCCTTAAAAATAATTTAAAACATTTCATATGTAATATATCCTTACCAAATTGAAGAAATATATTTACATCATAAAATTTTTCAAAATATTTTTTTTAAATAACTATACAAACTTAAAAAGTATTCTTAAAAACATTCATTAGTCATGATGGTGGAAAGTTATGTGAACTTACGAAATAATATTCCTTTCAAATTCTCTATAAAATTTAAATATGGATTATTTTGAAAATGACATGATTATTCCTTATAATCTAATTTATAAAAAATTCAAACATGGGTAAAATGTATTTAATAAATCATTTAATAAATGTAAAATTATTTGTGAAAATATTTTTACAAAACATGGAAATTGAAAAAAATGGTGTTTGTGCCCAAATATACCTTATAGGTATATGCGGTTGTTTTTGTATTAGTAGGGATATAATCTGCAAAGATTAAAGAAGAAACCTTGAGACACTTAGATTTGTTCATGGATTGGATATGAAGTAGAAAAAATATAGTTTTTATTGATTTGAATAAATTAGTATTTAATTAAAGATTATGGAATATCCCTTTCTATTAATGAAAGGAAAAGATGAGAAAAAAAAAGATGAGGTCATACATGCACACATGCCCTCGTACCCAAGGAGAACCAAATAAAAGAAGAAACCAAATATCAAAGTCACATGGATAAGAAGTGTCATTGTCATCGTCCCTTACAGAATTATAAAACCAATTCTTTAATTAAATATAATAAAAACACAAAATGATTTGAACTATAATATTTTATTAAGATGATTTGATCCTATGTTGTAAAGTGGGGTGGATTGACTTATTTGTTTTCTTATAATTTTGGAGATTAATAATTCATGATGTATCCACAAAACAAGATAATTATATAACCTCATTCACCTATTTATTCCATAAAAAATTCCAACACTAATCACTAATTCATTTTGATAATAAATTTCATGATCACTCTAAAAAATTGGATCGTACTAGCACTTAGAATGTGTCATTGTTAAACTTGTCAAAGAGAAAGAAGAAAATAATTCATCGAATAGAAATATTAAATTAATGAAATTACTAAAATATTAAAAACATGAAATAACATCCAATCCAAACCCTTATTAATCTCTTGGATCACACTATAATAATTTTATCCCTCCATTTAGGTTATTTCATTAAAGTATGTGGGGTGTAGACTTATGAGGGTGAAATTGAAGAAGAAAATTAAATACATATCACTCCACTATTGTGTAAAAATTATAAAAAGGTTTCTTGTGAATACAATACCTCCCTAAGGAAATGGTATCAATTTAATATAATCAATAAATAAAAATATCATAATAAGAATAATTATTATTTAGAAAAGAACATGAATGAAAAAATATACAAGGAAAAAATGATGGTGCGATTCCAAAATGAATGAATAAAAATTTCAATTGAAAAGAAAATAATGGTTGCTATTTTAATTCACCACCAGATCTTTATGTTGTCATATTATGAGCCCAAACTAGACCCCCCAACAATCAATTCCCTCTCTATTAATTAAAAGGGTCATAATGATATTGAGAAAATCAAGTGAAATTTGACATTTCAATGTTTACTTGTAAAATCATCCAGATTCATTCCCATTTTTGACATGTGAATTTGTAACTAAATATTTACAAATAATTAGGGTTATATATGATACCTGTTATCTTAATTTTGTTCTCTATCACCTCTCAAAATATTATGAGAATTGTTTTTGTGGTTTTTATTTTATGCCTAAAATGGTGGGCTGAATTTATGAGCGTTCAGATTAGGACCACAAATTAAATGTCAAATTTAACTCCCTAGATCTCCTTAAAAATATCATAATTATCTAATTCTATAGTTGGATAAAATTACCCACATTGAATTCTATTTATAAATATAAAATATTAGCCTTATTGGGATTCAATTATGGGCCCCACTTTTTTTATGGGACTTAGGCCCATTATGATTTGTCCAGAAAATTTATGTATTTATGCCCAAAAATGACCACATTCCCTTAGTATTATTACATATATCCTAAAAGAAATAAATTTCCTATTAAAGAGATAAGTTATATCCCAAAATAAAAAATTATAATAATTTCTAAAATTTATTCAGTTAATATAGTATTAATTGGTCAAAAATTGACACTTTAAACATGAATCATACAATGATGTGAAATGATGTTCAATATATGTATTGGCCTACAATTAGTGTTTATGGAAATTGAAACATATTAATAATAAGATATAAGAAATTAATATTATCCTATTTTAGGGGCTAGTCACACCCCCCCCAACTTGAGTTTCTCTAGTCCCGAGCAAAAAGATCCTCAAAAATATGAATTAGAATTCCCTTTCTCAAAAATATTTTAATATACACTAATTAGTCAAGGAAATCATGTAAAACGCCATTCAATATATCAAAACAATTTCACAAATACAATGTTCATAATCATATCCCAATCCAAAGATCATTATTTTTTTTAAATTCATCATCACATTTCATTTGATTTCAATTAATCATAATGATGTGTTTTGCATCACAAAAGAAAAGGGGAAATTTTCTTATTCAAGGGAAATAATATAAGCGCTAGGTGGGAATCTTACTAAACCATAAGATTAGTATCCATTTTTTTATTTGTATTTTTTTATGATTTTTTAAATTATAATAGATATTAAAAGACAAAATTTGTGTAAGAAAACTATTGTGTCGTGATCTCTAAATGTCAGATGCAACACATATTGTCAATTCTATGCTCTATAATAGAGATGTAAAGCCTATATCTAGGTAATACAGTCATATAGTCGTTATCCCCATTTGTAGAGCACTAAACATTTTAGAAAAACATTTCTCTACGTATTATTTCTCAATTTTTTATTTTTTTTTGTGGGACACTCAAACAAAACTAAAAGTGTCCCCAACCCCATGACATGAAAAAAAGGAACCAATAACTTAAACTTAATCCCAATATTTAAAATGTGTGTATTGTGGAATTTTGATTAAAATGATGAAAATATTATTAATGAATAATCACATCGGAAAAACCTACTTTCTAAAAACTGTGCTTCTGAACATAAACATACATTAATTTCATAATCAAGGAATTCAAAATCATTTGAAATTCAGTATTCTTGTTTCAAAATGTAAATTAATGCATTCAAGGATAATGAATTGAATTTTTATTTTCATTGGATTTCTTTTTTATCATAAAATGTCATTTTTTTCAAAATCCATGATTTTTACTCCCCACAACTTAAAATAAAACATCCCTTAGTTTTGAAAAAAAATATAATAGATAGATTATAATTAGAAAAAAATATTAGAATATGTTATTTGAATGAAATCATCGAACAAGACCACCTGGTTTGAATTTTAATATCCATTAAAAAGAAAATTATCACTTTTCCTTCATGTCATACCTAGACCCCATCTGCATGATTGATGGTTTAGTTTAAACTTAGAAAATAAAGGGTTTTATATAGAAATACTAAAAATGATTCACCTACTAAATTTCAAAGGAAATATCCATTAGATCACATTGGAAACCCCTAGGGTTCCCTTAAAAAATAAGAACACACAAAATAAAATAAAAAACATGCAAAAGTCAGGTTTCATTCTAGGAAGTTCTTAGTTTAAAGTATTTATCTTAACTTCCCACAAAAACTTATCCAATACCGACTTTAAAAATTTTAAGGACCCCTTTATTCTCCACTTAATATTGATAGATATTGAGTCTTTGTTTTGAATTTTTTTATGTACAATCCAATTTTCAATAATGAGTGTGAAGGTCCAACGAATTTACGAAATGGATGATCCTTTTTCTTATCTTTTATTTCCTAGGATATCAATAATCATTCATATTATATTGGATTCAAGTGAGGATTAAATTATTAAAAAATTTATTGGATTATCCACTATGATTGAAGAGTTATTAAGGAATGTATGGACCTTGAATTTGATCTTGGTTGGTATAACGACCCATACTTTACATACATTGTTAATACTTCAAAATTGAAGCACTCTTATTACAACATATGACAAAACCACAAAGGACCGTATAGGTATAGTGTCTTTAGAAACTGGGAAACATAAACAACTGGTTCATAAATCTTCTACAGTGTCTCCCATTTATTTCATCATATCTAGGGTCCCTTTTAGCATATTCTACTTAATATCCATCTTCCTGACCTGGGGAAAAGAAAACATAAAAGGGTGAGCTCAAATGCTCAGCAAGGGCAAATAAAGGAAATAAAAATCATATCATATCTTTTTGAAAATCAAAACCTGCAAAAGAGATCATAATATCTTAACATGGAATAAATCATAGAAGTGAAAATGAGATCCCCATAATCATAACATAAAACTTGAAACTTTGTGGCATGCACACATAATCATGGAAAATCATTTCTTGTTAGTCATGACTCATTGCCAAGACTATCTTAGTGGACAAAGTCCCTTTCTGAACCGAGTTCACTCCTCATTTCAGTCCTGTATCACTGAACCGAAATAACCTTCCGTTCCAGCCATGTCTATCTCATGAGATATAAAATCATTACCCAATGCATTGGAGGGAGATATAGGTCCCACCCATCTTATAATGAATCCTTTCTTATGTGTGCCACATAATCATAAAACATACATCATCGCATAACACATATAACAAAAATGGGATTCTTGAAACATCATGACATCATAAATCAATTCATATATGATAAAGGAATTCATAAACATAATTCCATCACAAAATAGTCAAACCAATGTAAAAATATGGATAGAAACAGAACCCTTTATTATCTTAGATGGAAAATAATTTTGATAAAACACTTGAATTGAATTCTTGAGGAAAATATCCTTTCTTCTTCAAAAACATTTTTCCTTTCATAACATGTCATACAACTTTAAAATAAAAGAAGTTGATTAAAAATAAACTTGAAAACTTGTAAAGGAAGCTTCTTTGAAGTAATGTTTTAAAAATCCATTCATGCCGTATAAGTTAAAAAAAACATTCTTCGTACTTTTGTCGGAAAAGTCAAAAAGTACCTCGTACGGAAAAACGACAAAAGATTCCTTTCATATTCTTTACTAAAAACTCACCTAAGGGTAAAATTGGATTTAAACTATTTCAAGTGGATGGAAACAATATTACATATTTAGGGAACATGGATGTGGATGATAAAATACACCCCAGTAAATACTTACGAATAAACAATCTCAGATAAAAATGAGATTGTGATATTTCCCTTACCTTAGGTCCGATTTGCTTTGTTCGTGTCCGAAGCTCCTGTATAATGGTTTAAATAATGTTATTGACTTATTCCAGAATCATACATATTGATATGAGATCATATATGGTCATATTATTAGCTTCTTGTTAGTAATATTTCATTGTTACTTGTTACTCGGGTCTTTATAACTTTTTGTTCTTATGCGTGTTTTGTCGAATAAATTCTTATTTTTATCTTTAGGTTATAGATAATTCATTTCCAGAATGGTATTAGTGTATTATATACCATATTCATTCATTCAATTCATTTATACAATCATTATGAAATGAAGATCATGTAGAACGAGTCGCATCACATCGTGGAGACGGTATTCCGTACGTACGCACGAGTGATGATATCGTTCCTATGATCGTGGAATTGTATTGGAGTATATATATATATTATTTCAGTATCAATATTACTTAATAATAATCATATATAGTTACTCATTACACCATTATACCCATCCTTGTAAGGTGATGGTGGAAAATAGATTACACCACGGCGTGGAGACGGTATTCCGTACGTACGCACGCGCGGTGATTTCATTTTTCCGTAGGATGGATAGAAGGTGAATTAGGGATGTTTCATATTTATAATAACATATCAGTATGTAAGTAATACTGATGTTATTACTTTATCATGAAACAACTAAATAAGAAGAAGTTGAAGACGAAATAAATTGAAAAGATCGGTAATGGATATTACCTCTTCTTTGGAACGCCTCTTTGAATCCTCCACTTAGGGAACTAAGAGTGGTCTTTGGAGAAGACCAGGACCTCTAGGACTATTCTAGGGAAGTGGAGAGGGGAAAATGGCAGGGGTTGGCCGAGCTTGAGTGCTCAATTTGGTGTGAGGAGGAGGGGGAGGAGGTGCCCTTTTATAAGGGAGGAGAGGGGCACCTTAGGAATATCTCAAAATATTATTTTATATTAAAGTCAAAATCGGTTTATAATGGTTCCAAAGGGTCTTATTTCGAAGATAAGGTGGGGAGGGGTCGAAATCCTATCAACCAATAGAATTTAGACAAGTTTAGGATATTATTTTAACCTTATCATTTAGATTTAACTCTAAGTTAAATAATTTAACTTTTATCATGTCTTTTTGTTTTCTTTCACTATATGGTTAATACACTTACAATAACATGCCAAACGAACCCAAAATTGTTTATTATTAATATATATATCCTTATCTAAATCATTTGGCCGAACCTTAGATTTTTAGGAATACAATAACAATTAATAATATAATATTTGATTTAAAAACTATTTTGTGTCAATTTTGACACTATTTGATATATGATTTTTGGGAAAGTCATAACAGAATTGAATGTTCGAACCAAGTTGATTAAATCAACATTAATATATCATAGTAACCTAGAAAATTAGTGTAATTCATAAAAAGTCTCAAATTACATTTATTTTGGTGTTTATAACATCAATTATGTCAATATTTCATTAATAAGATAATTACTGCATCATCATTGTGTCATAAATAAATTAAATTATTTAATGTCTAAAAATTACAAATAAAATACCATCATGTAGGAAATCTTTTTAGCTTTCTAATGAATATTTACAATCGAATTTATCTTATGTATAACCCCATATTAAAAATGTTTTAGTAAATATACTTTGATTTTAACTCTTTTAACCCTTCTTTAAATAAATTAATAATAAATGTCCTAATCTAATCCAAGTGGGCCTAAATGGTCATATTTTATTCCTAAGTTTGTTTTTGGTCGAGATAAACTTGTCCAATAGAATTAGGACATGTGTTAGGGTAATATTAATATCATATTTACCCTTAGTTACCCTATTTACTATTAACCGCGGTAAAAAAAGTAAAAAGTTACTATTCACCAAAAAATTATTTTCATCTCATTGAACCACATTTTAGTCCATGATATTAACCGTGTCTCTCGGATTTTTGAAATTCCATTCACAGAAGCGGTAAAATTAAGTTTTATGCAAAATTCAGTTTTTAACCTACCACTTAGTGGTTTCACTATTCATCAAAAATTGAAAGTTTTCAGAAAAATACCAAAATTTCACCCTAGGCTAATTTCGATATTCTGAGTCCAAAAATGAAGTCCATTTTGAAAAATAAAATTTATAAAATTTTAAAAAGTGGTTATTACTATTCATAACGGCTAGTTTTAATAGCATATTGTTGTTTAGTGAAACTCGGTATTGCGTACGACGCAAGCTATCGAGGAAGGTCGCGATTGCGTGCAAAGCAAGCCAAGCAAGTGTTGTGTAGAAAAAGATTCCTTTGATGATTTATATAACATAAAAGTCTCGGGTGTTACATTCTACCCCCCTTAAAAAGAATTTCGCCCTCGAAATTCGTCACTTTGCAACAAACAAATGAGGATACTTCTCCCTCATCATATCCTCAAGCTCCCATGTAGCTTCTTCAAGTTGGTGGTTTCTCCATAAAACTTTCACCAAGCGAGTGGTCTTGTTTCGTAGGACTTTTTCGCTACGATCCAGAATCTCTATCGGCTGTTCTTCATAAGAAAGATCTTGCTCCAGTGGTACAACTTCTGAGCTGAGTACATGTGAAGGATCTGGTATGTACTTTCTCAGGAGAGATACATGGAACACATCGTGAACTTGAGAGAGATTCGGTGGAAGCGCCAATCGGTAAGCTACCTTCCCAACACGATCCAGTATTTCAAAAGGACCGATATATCTAGGGCTCAACTTCCCCTTCTTTCCAAATCTCATAACCCTCTTCCAGGGAGATATTCGTAAGAACACTTTATCGCCCACTTCAAACTCTAGGTCTTTTCTTCGGTTGTCGGCATAACTTTTCTGTCGACTCTGAGCTTCTCTTATGTGTTGTTGAATAGATCTGACTTTTTCTGCCATTTCATCAACGAGATCAGGTCCTAATAGCTTTCTTTCCCCAACTTCATCCCAGCAAGTTGGAGTCCTGCATTTTTTTCCATAGAGAGCTTCATAAGGAGCCATCTGAATACTGGAGTGAAAGCTATTATTATAAGAAAATTCCACCAAAGGTAGGTGTTGATCCCAACCTCCTTTGAAATCCATAGAGCAAGCTCTCAACATATCTTCTAGGGTTTGAATTGTTCTCTCAGACTGACCGTCTGTCTGGGGATGATAAGCAGTGCTGAAACTCAACTCTGTATCCAGAGTATGCTGAAGACTTCGCCAGAACTTCGAGGTAAATCTCGGATCTCGATCAGATACAATAGAAAGTGGTACTCCATGCAATCTTACCACTTCCTTTACATATATTCTGGCAAGATGATCTAGAGAGAAATCCTCTCTAATAGCAATGAAGTGTGCAGACTTTGTAAGACGATCAACTATGACCCAGATAGCATTATTGCCTTTGGATGTTTTAGGAAGTCCTGTGACAAAGTCCATAGTGATGTTTTCCCATTTCCATTCGGGTATGGGTAATGGTTGTAACATCCCCTTAGACTTCTGTCTCTCAGCTTTAACTTGTTGACAAACCAAGCATCGAGAGACATATTCAGCAACATCTCTTTTCATGCCATCCCACCAGAAGTACTCTTTCAGGTCCCTATACATCTTCGTGCTTCCAGGATGAATAGAGAATGAAGAACTATGAGCCTCATCCAGCAGCTCTTTCTTTAATTCGGGGATGGGAGGAACACAAACCCGATTCCTGAACTTTATTATCCCATCACAATCAAGGTTGAATTCAGGAACATTTCTCACCTTCTTTTGTAACTCGACATCTTCTTTCTGTGCCTCTTTAATCTTCACATGTATAGATGGTTGAACATTCATTTGAGAAAGATAAGATTTTTCCCCTTCCATTATAATTCCAAGATCCATCCTTTGTAAATCCATAAATATTGGATCTTTTGTGATCCTCATCATGGATAAACTAGCATGGTCTTGTCAACTTAATGCATCTGCCACCTTGTTTGCTTTCCCAGGGTGGTAATGGATTGAGCAGTCATAATCCTTAATCAGCTCCAACCATCTTCTTTGGCGCATATTCAGCTCCTTTTGTGTGAAAATATACTTTAAACTTTTATGATCAGTATAAATATCACACCTTTCACCATAAAGGTAATGCCTCCAAATCTTTAATGCAAAGATTACCGCAGCCAACTCCAAATCATGTGTTGGGTAATTTTGCTCATGGATTTTCAACTGTCGTGAGGCATAAGCTATCACCATATCATTTTGCATAAGAACACACCCCAATCCCTTCTTGGATGCATCACTATAGATCACAAACCTTTCTCCACTACAAGGCAGTGTGAGCACAGGTGCACTGGATAACCTTCTTTTCAACTCCTTGAAATTCTCTTCACATTCCTCTGTACAGACAAACTTAACTCCTTTCCGAGTCAACTTGGTGATTGGATTAGATAACCGTGAAAAATCTTTTACAAAACGTCGATAATATCCAGCCAAACCAAGAAAACTTCGGATCTCAGTTACTGTTGTTGGTCTTGACCATCTTTCGATAACCTCTGTTTTTGCTGGATCCACAGATATCCCCTCTTTTGAGATTATATGACCCAAAAATGCAACTTTTTGAAGCCAAAATTCACACTTGGTAAATTTGGCATAAAGCTTCTCTTTTCTCAGGGTCTTTAATATAATTCTCAAGTGATCTTCATGCTCTTCCTTGCTCTTTGAATAGACAAGAATATCGTCTATAAAGACTACCACAAATTGATCAAGATAGTCTCTAAAGACTCTATTCATTAGATCCATGAAGATAGCAGGGGCATTAGTAAGACCAAATGGCATCACTATAAATTCATAGTGTCCATACCTTGTACGGAAAGCCGTCTTTGGTATATCCTCCCTTTTGACCCTTAATTGATGATACCCTGAACGAAGATCAATCTTGGAAAAGTATTGAGCTCCGTGTAGTTGGTCAAATAAGTCATCAATGCGTGGGAGAGGATATTTGTTCTTGATAGTGATCTTGTTAAGTTCTCGATAATCAATGCAGAGTCTCATTGATCCATCTTTCTTCTTAACAAATAGAACAGGTGCTCCCCAAGGTGACGCACTAGGGCGTATGAATCCCTTATCAAGATTCTCTTGGAGTTGCTTCTTCAATTCCTGCAACTCAATTGGGGCCATTCTATAAGGTGTCTTTGAAATAGGCAAAGCACCCGGTACGAGTTCTATTGAAAACTCAACTTCACGATTTGGTGGAAGACCCGGCAATTCCTCCGGGAAGACATCATCAAACTCCCGTACAATGGTCATATTCTTAATCGTGAGTTTCTCACCAACCATTTGAGATAAATAACCTTCATTTAGTGGAATCAATACCCATAAGATGGAAGAAATTTCCACTGGAAGGTTATGTTCATCCTTGCATTGATAGACGATCGTAGGTTGATCTGGAATATGAAATGTGACTTCCCTTCTTTGGCAATTGATATGAGCTCCATGTAGAGAAAGCCAATCCATGCCAAGAATCACATCAAATTCCACTAAAGGAAGGATCACAAGATTTGCAGGAAGCACTTTCCCACAAACTTCGATCGGAGAAGAATTATAAACTTCTGATGCGATTGATGTGCCATTAGGTGTTGTCACAGCTAACTCAACATCTAATTGTTGAGGTAATACGGTGATACCCTTAGAAAATTTTTCAGAAATAAAAGAGTGGGTGGATCCAGAATCAAATAAAACATTTGCTACTTTAGAGTGGATGGTAAGTGTACCTTTCACCACATCGTTATCGTACTCCACATCGCTGATAGAAATTGCATGTGACTTTCCTTTGTCTTTAGCCTTAAGAGTTTGTTGACGTCGACCATCATCATCAACCCTTGGATTTGGGCATTGATTGGCATAATGCCCCATCTCCTTGCACTTGAAACATTGAAGTGTAGCAGGTTCATTCTGTGTATCCCTTCCTTTGTTTGCATCATTAGACATCTTCTTCCCATTATCACGGCATTCAAATGCCCGATGACCTTCCTTTCCACATTTAAAACATTTACTTGTCCCTTTAAGACAACTCCCTCCATGTTTCTTTCCACACTTTGAGCATAAGGGAAAGTTCATCTTCTTTTCCGTGTGCTCTTTAGATTTTTCTTTGAATTCCATCTTCCTCTTCTTATCAAACCCATGTGACTGATGGGTTACTCCAATCTCCATCTCGACTTTGAGAGCACATCGAACGATTTCTTCGTAGCTATTGAAGTCCCTTATGGCTAACGCCCTTCGAAGACTTGGTTTTAGGCCACTAAAGAATCGATCGATCTTACTCTCAGGTTGGATAATAATACCAGAAGCGTACCTTGCAAGTCTTGTAAAATTTGCTTCATAGGTACTAACAGATTCATCATCCCTTTGCTTCAGTTCAAGGAACTCTTTCTCCATCTTTGTTCGGAGAATACGAGGGAAGTACTTATTGAAAAATAAGTTCTTGAACTCGTCCCATTCCATAGACTCAATTTCATCCCTTTGCCTCGTATTCTTAACAAGATTCCACCATTGATCCGCATCTCCTTCCAAACGATACACTGCTAGGATGACTTTATCATGCTCAGAACATTGAAGAACTGAAAATATCTTTTCAGTAGTACTAATCCATTGTTCAGCAACTAATGGATCAGTAGACCCGCTGAAAGATGGTGGACGCTGCCTCATGAAGGATTCAACAGAATGTTGCTCCCTCCTTTGTTCGTTTGGAAATCCTGCATGATTCATAGCTTGAGAAAGTTGTGTGAGCATGGCTACAAGATTTTGCATTCCAGCTCCCATATCGTTTGGTTGCTCAGGGGGACAATCATTGCATTGCCCATCGCATTCCGCATTAACACGGTTCCTTCGGGTTCCAGCCATTGACTAAAACCAAGAAGAATAGTGTGAGCAACACTAATTATAATAGGAAACCACATAATTCAAGAGTAAAATTTTCATGCTTAAGGTCTTATCCTAGGTTATTCAAGGCCATTTCTAAAACACTAAGATTGTGTTCTATGCTTAGACTTATCCTTAGGGTTCTTACTAAGGCTTTCACATCCTAGTTTCCAAAGGTTGACTATACCTTTCCTCTGATACCAACTATAACGACCCATACTTTACATACATTGTTAATACTTCAAAATTGAAGCACTCTTATTACAACATATGACAAAACCACAAAGGACCGTATAGGTATAGTGTCTTTAGAAACTGGGAAACATAAACAACTGGTTCATAAATCTTCTACAGTGTCTCCCATTTATTTCATCATATCTAGGGTCCCTTTTAGCATATTCTACTTAATATCCATCTTCCTGACCTGGGGAAAAGAAAACATAAAAGGGTGAGCTCAAATGCTCAGCAAGGGCAAATAAAGGAAATAAAAATCATATCATATCTTTTTGAAAATCAAAACCTGCAAAAGAGATCATAATATCTTAACATGGAATAAATCATAGAAGTGAAAATGAGATCCCCATAATCATAACATAAAACTTGAAACTTTGTGGCATGCACACATAATCATGGAAAATCATTTCTTGTTAGTCATGACTCATTGCCAAGACTATCTTAGTGGACAAAGTCCCTTTCTGAACCGAGTTCACTCCTCGTTTCAGTCCTGTATCACTGAACCAAAATAACCTTCCGTTCCAGCCATGTCTATCTCATGAGATATAAAATCATTACCCAATGCATTGGAGGGAGATATAGGTCCCACCCATCTTATAATGAATCCTTTCTTATGTGTGCCACATAATCATAAAACATACATCATCGCATAACACATATAACAAAAATGGGATTCTTGAAACATCATGACATCATAAATCAATTCATATATGATAAAGGAATTCATAAACATAATTCCATCACAACATAGTCAAACCAATGTAAAAATATGGATAGAAACAGAACCCTTTATTATCTTAGATGGAAAATAATTTTGATAAAACACTTGAATTGAATTCTTGAGGAAAATATCCTTTCTTCTTCAAAAACATTTTTCCTTTCATAACATGTCATACAACTTTAAAATAAAAGAAGTTGATTAAAAATAAACTTGAAAACTTGTAAAGGAAGCTTCTTTGAAGTAATGTTTTAAAAATCCATTCATGCCGTATAAGTTAAAAAAAACATTCTTCGTACTTTTGTCGGAAAAGTCAAAAAGTACCTCGTACGGAAAAACGACAAAAGATTCCTTTCATATTCTTTACTAAAAACTCACCTAAGGGTAAAATTGGATTTAAACTATTTCAAGTGGATGGAAACAATATTACATATTGAGGGAACATGGATGTGGATGATAAAATACACCCCAGTAAATACTTACAAATAAACAATCTCAGATAAAAATGAGATTGTGATATTTCCCTTACCTTAGATCCGATTTGCTTTGTTCGTGTCCGAAGCTCCTGTATAATGGTTTAAATAATGTTATTGACTTATTCCAGAATCATACATATTGATATGAGATCATATATGGTCATATTATTAGCTTCTTGTTAGTAATATTTCATTGTTACTTGTTACTCGGGTCTTTATAACTTTTTGTTCTTATGCGTGTTTTGTCGAATAAATTCTTATTCTTATCTTTAGGTTATAGATAATTCATTTCCAGAATGGTATTAGTGTATTATATACCATATTCATTCATTCAATTCATTTATACAATCATTATGAAATGAAGATCATGTAGAACGAGTCGCATCACATCGTGGAGACGGTATTCCGTACGTACGCACGAGTGATGATATCGTTCCTATGATCGTGGAATTGTATTGGAGTATATATATATATTATTTCAGTATCAATATTACTTAATAATAATCATATATAGTTACTCATTACACCATTATACCCATCCTTGTAAGGTGATGGTGGAAAATAGATTACACCACGGCGTGGAGACGGTATTCCGTACGTACGCACGCGCGGTGATTTCATTTTTCCGTAGGATGGATAGAAGGTGAATTAGGGATGTTTCATATTTATAATAACATATCAGTATGTAAGTAATACTGATGTTATTACTTTATCATGAAACAACTAAATAAGAAGAAGTTGAAGACGAAAGAAATTGAAAAGATCGGTAATGGATATTACCTCTTCTTTGGAACGCCTCTTTGAATCCTCCACTTAGGGAACTAAGAGTAGTCTTTGGAGAAGACCAGGACCTCTAGGACTATTCTAGGGAAGTGGAGAGGGGAAAATGGCAGGGGTTGGCCGAGCTTGAGTGCTCAATTTGGTGTGAGGAGGAGGGGGAGGAGGTGCCCTTTTATAAGGGAGGAGAGGGGCACCTTAGGAATATCTCAAAATATTATTTTATATTAAAGTCAAAATCGGTTTATAATGGTTCCAAAGGGTCTTATTTCGAAGATAAGGTGGGGAGGGGTCGAAATACTATCAACCAATAGAATTTAGACAAGTTTAGGATATTATTTTAACCTTATCATTTAGATTTAACTCTAAGTTAAATAATTTAACTTTTATCATGTCTTTTTGTTTTCTTTCACTATATGGTTAATACACTTACAATAACATGCCAAACGAACCCAAAATTGTTTATTATTAATATATATATCCTTATCTAAATCATTTGGCCGAACCTTAGATTTTTAGGAATACAATAACAATTAATAATATAATATTTGATTTAAAAACTATTTTGTGTCAATTTTGACACTATTTGATATATGATTTTTGGGAAAGTCATAACAGAATTGAATGTTCGAACCAAGTTGATTAAATCAACATTAATATATCATAGTAACCTAGAAAATTAGTGTAATTCATAAAAAGTCTCAAATTACATTTATTTTGGTGTTTATAAAATCAATTATGTCAATATTTCATTAATAAGATAATTACTGCATCATCATTGTGTCATAAATAAATTAAATTATTTAATGTCTAAAAATTACAAATAAAATACCATCATGTAGGAAATCTTTTTATCTTTCTAATGAATATTTACAATCGAATTTATCTTATGTATAACCCCATATTAAAAATGTTTTAGTAAATATACTTTGATTTTAACTCTTTTAACCCTTCTTTAAATAAATTAATAATAAATGTCCTAATCTAATCCAAGTGGGCCTAAATGGTCATATTTTATTCCTAAGTTTGTTTTTGGTCGATATAAACTTGTCCAATAGAATTAGGACATGTGTTAGGGTAATATTAATATCATATTTACCCTTAGTTACCCTATTTACTATTAACCGCGGTAAAAAAAGTAAAAAGTTACTATTCACCAAAAAATTATTTTCATCTCATTGAACCACATTTTAGTCCTTGATATTAACCGTGTCTCTCGGATTTTTGAAATTCCATTCACAGAAGCGGTAAAATTAAGTTTTATGCAAAATTCAGTTTTTAACCTACCACTTAGTGGTTTCACTATTCATCAAAAATTGAAAGTTTTCAGAAAAATACCAAAATTTTACCCTAGGCTAATTTCGATATTCTGAGTCCAAAAATGAAGTCCATTTTGAAAAATAAAATTTATAAAATTTTAAAAAGTGGTTATTACTATTCATAACGGCTAGTTTTAATAGCATATTGTTGTTTAGTGAAACTCGGTATTGCGTACGACGCAAGCTATCGAGGAAGGTCGCGATTGCGTGCAAAGCAAGCCAAGCAAGTGTTGTGTAGAAAAAGATTCCTTTGATGATTTATATAACATAAAAGTCTCAGGTGTTACAGTTGGGTTGACACATTTAGAAATAGGTAGGGAATTTGAATTAGATTCTGTTTTATTTTCAAATTTGATTAAAATAATTGGTTCCTTTTGAATTGATGTTTGAAACACCAAATTAGATGATCTGTTTCAGAAATGGGTATTATATCAATATTTTTTATTTCACCCAATGGTTTAGTGATTGGTATTTCTAAAAAATTATTAATGGTTAATTTTATGGGAAACTTAATCCTTGATGAAATTATTCCCTCTTGTGAATAATTAAAATCAATTTAATCTTGATTTAAACACCCTCCAACAATTCCATATAGTTTCTCAATTTGACTTCCAGTATTACCTACAAAATTCACATCATTTTCCATCTTGGATTTCTTAAATTTTAATGTGGGTTTATTAAAATTTTACTCTTATTTTAAAGCCTCTTATTGTTTGGGAATCATTATATCATGTATTTTTATTATTTTTCTCTATCATGTATATTTTCACGTCTTAGAAATTTTAATGTGAAATTTTTGTGTAAAAATATTCTTCTGCAAATGTTGTGGTAGGAAAAACAAGAGTGGTATTGGGTTTCATAACTATTTTAAATATTTGTTGTCCTACTCTCGATTATGACACTTCCAAATTCATTTTAACCATTTGATCATATAATTATTCAATAATTTTTTATGGATTAGATCATATAGGATTTGGTACAACATTTAATTCCCTAATAATGATCTATTATACCATCCTTTAGAGGGATGGAAACTTTAATATGAAACATTCATCATCCCATTGATTGTATATCTCACCTTGTGTGGGGTAATCATTAAAGGATTGATCAGAGAAATTAATTAATTTAAGTTCTTACCAATATTGATTTATCATTTGATAATAGAATCAGTTTTGAAATGTTTAATTTAAAATATACTCCATTGGGGTTGATTGAAATGAGGATTTCAGATTCCATAGTAACACAAAAACAAATATTTGAAAAGATAAGAGAAATGCAGGTGAGAAAAGAAAGTTTAGGGTGAGAAAAAAATGATATAATCTATGATTGTTACATAGGTATCTGGAAAAGTTTCCAAAATTTGATTGTTCCCAAATTTAATCATGTTATATGGTGTAAGTGGTCGCTTGTAGTACATGAAGGGATCAAATTCACAAGGACTGAAGAAGAAACCTTGAGACCCTCAGATTTTTTTATGGATTAGCTATGAAGTGGAAAAATACGGTGTTAATTGATTTTAATAAAAAATTAATAAATTTAATGGATACAAAAAACCACCAATGACTTGAACTATTATAGTTAATTAAGATCATTTGATCTTAGGTTGTCTCTTGTGGTGGATTGGATGTATTTGTTTTATTAGAAAGTTGGAGATCGATAATTTAATATTTATCCAAAAAATGACATAATTCTACCACCTAATTCACTAATTTTAGTGTAACACCCCAGGTATATAAAGAATATGACATTTTCATATTTATCCATATTTGTGAATAAAATATTTATATTACTTTAAAGGGGACACTATGCACGATGGCGTACCCAATACACACCAATGAGTTTCTTGGGAAACTTGCGTTGCACTCTAATAATAAAATATTATTATTTTAAATGGTAGTTAACACCTAGCCATTGTAATGGAGGGAATGAAAATAACTAACTAAAAAATGATTATATATGTTTGTCAAATATTTTTACTCTTCACAATAAATGTTATAGGATTAAAAATGCGAATGAATCCAATTTTAAGTGTAAACATTCCAATATTCTTTAAAAGGTCGATTAACCGCCTTTTGATGGAGAACCTCTTTTAAATCCACTTTTTGACAATTTTATGTGTTATATTTGACAAAATAAAATTCTTCTTTATAATTGGTACATCAAAATTTACTTTGTGTAAATTTTTGGTATTTTTCTGAAAAAGTTCAATTTTTAATGAATAGTGAAAAATGTTGTATTTTATTTCAAAACCTATTTTTAATATAATTTATTTATATGATTAGATTATCTTTTGAATTGGTTTTAAAGTGAAATTAGAATATATTTTTACCATTTAATCCAATATTGTTCATTGGAATTAATTTCACTTTGAAATCGGACTTAAACTAGTGTCAATCTTTTGATACATTTTGTTTCATAAAAACACGCTATTTGTTTGACATCGGGAATTAATTATTAAATTAATTAATGAAACATATATGTTTTGAATTTTTTAAAATAGACATCATTTTTGAATTCGGAATATCAAATATAGCTTAGGGTGAATTTTTGGTAATTTTCTGAAAAATATCAATTTTTGATGAATAGTGAAACCACTAAGTAGTACTTATAAAAACTGATTTTTCCGTTTAAATGAAATTTTTCCATCTTTGTGTTTTGAATTTCAAAAATCCGACATACATGGTTTTCATTAAGAAGTAAAATGTGGTTCAATGGGATTAGAATAATATTTTGGTGAATAGTAACTTATTAAGTTTTTAACCGTGATTAGAGGTAATTAGTGTAGTTTAAGGTAATAATAATGTTTTAATAAAATGAAATGACCTAGACACATGTCCTACCCTGATTGGATGTGTCATGGCCGACCAAGACAATCCATGGGTCAACTTGGGGACCCCATGGAGCCACTTTGGTTGGAAAATGACATAAATACCTTTTTATTTAATGTTAAAGTAAAAATGACACAAACATGAGATGTTTTACTAAAACAATTTTCACATGGGGTTATACAAGTCAGATTTTTTACTATAAATATTCATTGGAAATATAAAAAGATTTCCCACATCATATTATTTTTTTATAATTTTTAGACATTAAATAAATTAAATTATTTATGACATCATGATGATGTAGCGATTACCTCATTATTTAACGATTTAAATAAAACGGAAAGATAATGTAAAATCTAAGACCGAAACATGTCCAAAACCTATTTGATGGGTGGAGTTCGAACCCTTATCACCTTATCCTTGAAACACATCAATGTGGGACCATTAACATCCGAAACTCATTCTAAAATAAAGTAGCATTTCTTTACTTTCCAAGAGTGCCCCTCCTCTCCTCTTATAAAAGGCCCCCACCTCTACCTCCTTACCCACACTTCCAAAGCCTTTGGCTCGGCCAAGCCCTGCCCATTTTTTCTTTACACATCCCTATATAACTCCTTTAAGCCTCACTTTGGGAAGAAGTCTTCCCAAGGAAGCCTTTGAGCTCAAACCAAAGGGAGTTACCTGATTTTAAGGTAATGTCCTCACTTGTGTCCTTTTGTTTTATTTTGCTTATCCAACCCCCTAAACTCTTTTTATTCATTTATTTTGTAAAAAATACGGTATCTTAAATATACTAGTATTTTTTTATAAGAAGTATTTGAGATACACTTACACACACCTAAATCTAATGGTTAAGGAACATACTGTTTCTGTGGATGGCGAATTTCTGCCTCATGAAACGATGATTGTTCAACATTCTTCTAACACCTTCAAAGGTGGCCGTTAAGATGAAACTATATTTATATATGATATTTAATATGTTTATGTTTTACTTAAGCTTCTGCATTTTTTATTTATGTCATACCTTTATGTTTTCCATTATGAGTAAACGTGATATCTTCATTTAAGGAAGTGCGGACTACCGCCCCCTCAAAGTGATTTGATTCGTTAATACCATATGTGGTACGTATAAAGGATATATTTAATGATATTATATATGATACCATACTGGAATTAAAATACTATTATGTATCATTATGTTTTAATTCCATTAAATATAAAATAGAAATGGAAGTAGCGTTCATGTGTACGTACGGCTTACCGTCTCCATGAACGGTACATTTAATTTCTTATCTCAAAATGTTATTTGCTATTATAAGTGAATATATATAATGGATATATATGTAATATATTACATATAAATTATGGATATAATTCTGGAATTATAACATATATATATATATCTCATTTTTTTTAATTCCATTAATATGACAAAAAATGAAAGTAGCGTTCATGCGTACGTACGGCCTACTGTCTCCATGAACGGTGCTTTTAATTTTTATCTCCAAATGATATGGAATAGTATAAAATTAATATATACTGGATATATATGATATTTAAAACATCAATACTATTCTGTATATGATGTAACTATAACTACATGGAAAATTATTTTCCAACAAGTTAAATTTTTGACTCATGTACCAAACATCGACAAAAACGTCTAATATGAACTCATATTATTAACCAATTATTATAACATTAAAATATGTGATATTAACTGAATAATAATCTTTATAGGAGATCCTTAATAAATTATAAATTGACCAAATTTTATTATTCAGGAATATAAAGAAACGAACAAGACAAGTTGGACTTGAGGTAAGGGACCCTACCCCTCTCTTTCTTTTTAAGTACACTCTTTTATGTCATTCCTTTTAAGCTCATCTTTCTTGTGATTGGGATGTTATTTTATATTACTACTACTATAATTTTTTATGTTCATATGATGAGAGACCCTATTCTCTCTCATCAATCCATTTTGGATGTTTTGAGTGGCGCCGTTAGGCTGCCGAATTTTCGTAAGAGATCTAACCTCTCTCTTTCTTTTTAAGTACTCTCCTTTATGTCACTTATTTTAAGCTCCTCTTTGTTATGTTGGGGGATGTTCTTTTATATTCCTATTTCTTTAAAAATTATTTTAAAATTATTAGAGACCCTATTTGATCTCATCGATCCATTTTTGTAAGTTTTAAGTGGCGTCGTTAGGATACCATGTTTTCGTAAGGGATTTTTCATCTCACTTTTATTCCCGTGAGATTTATACTACATTTTCCACAATTTCCTTTGATTTGTTTATGTAATGCCCATTATTTTACTCATTATGTAATATACCTTCATTTATGAGTATTTACATAAATGTTGTATTGTCCTTCTTTCGCGGGGTGCATGTCTTGAAAGATACCCATGTCGGTAAGGGAACCTTTCACTCTCCTCTTTTTAAAAGACTTATTTTGTTATGTCTTTTAATTCACATACTATTATGTTGGGATATGTTCTTCTATATCATTATTTATTTAAATTTTATTTCTATGTGATGAGATACCCTTTTTATCTCTCATCAACTCATTTTCTGAATTTTGTAGTGATGTCGTTCGGCTGTCAAATTTTTGCAAGGGAACTTCTTATCCCAAATTTGATTCTTTGGGATAAACTTGTACTCCTTTAATATGTCGTTCTATGAATATATATTAATAAACTCTGATTTTTTTACACTTAATATCCACTTATATTTCATGTATTCATTTGTCACACATAATTATGTAATTGATTTATCCTTAATCCAAGGATACCGTCTTTGTATGGGACTTCGTCTCAATCTCCATTCATTGAGGAATATTTTGTTTTATACACAACTTTATTATATATGGTGTATAAACCCCTTTGAATTTTACATTTATTCAAAAGGAATATTTTTTATACGAATCATTTACTAAACGACAAAAGGGAATGTTTTTGTCATACATATGCGGCGACAACGACTTCTCCACTGCCGTGACCATTATTTGAGTTTCGGCTTCCTCTACAAGCCATACCTTCTTTTTAAAAGAAAAATAAATACCATGTTTTACATTTCATTTATTTTGGTATTGAAAATGGTTTTCATAATGTTTTTATATCAATGTGTTGTATTGATATCTTGTGATTGAAAGGTGGAAATGTTATATTTCCTTTATGCATGTTTTATGTGATACGATTATGTTATGGTTCTTGGGCATTGTTATGAAGATGGGTGGTTCCGTGATAAACTAAGGGCGGTTGATCCTGATATAGCTCTCCAATGCATTGGGTAACCTGAAGGAGTGAAACATTAATGTTTTTCCAAAGAGATTTAGGGAATATACTGTGGTGGGTATTCCAAACGTAACCAAGATGGTTACTGCCTACGTAAGAATGTTATGAATGCCTCAAGTTACCTTTATGTCTTATGATTTCTATGATTTTTTCATTATTTGATGAGGTATGTTAATGTTCTTATGTTTTATGAGTAAAGTATGATTTCATTGATTCTTATGTGTACATGTACTCATGTTTCCATTCCATATATTTTTATATCCCTTATAGAGCTTTTTATGCTCATCCCAAGTTTTTGAAATATTTTTCACAGGTCAAGGGAAAGGTACATGATATGATGATAATGTCAAGGAAGTGTCAAGAAAGAATCCATGTTTTATTTTAAATATGTTTCTATTGATGGGAAAAAATGAATACTAACTTTTATGTAACCACTTTGTTTAAATATGGAATGTAATGCAAGTTTATGATCTAATTCTCTAAAACTCTAAACCTGAAAAGATCCTCAATGTGTAATCTTGTATTAACTCAAGATTATGTAAGGTTTAAGGCTAGGGACTAATATTTAGTCCTTAAAAATTTCCAAGTATAATAACAATTGCACTTTGATGATCAATTTAATGATCAATCCAAGAATTGGATCATATTAGCACTTAGAGTGTGTTGTAGTTAAACTTAGTGAAGACAAAGAAGAAAATAAATCATCAAATGGAAATCGTAAAATACTGAACTTGTTGAAATATTAAAGAAAATGAAATAACCTAAATTTTATACCATTGATACTCCCTGGGATCATAAAATAAAAATCTATCCCTTCGTTGTGGTTATTTAATTTAAGGAATAAGAAGGTAAACTTGTGGGGGAGGTGTTGAAGAAGGAGAATAATAAACAAACACCACTCACCCATTTTGTGATGATTATTAAATTTATTTTGGGAATATAATCACTATATAATGTAACATTATCAAAATTATATTAATAATAAATTAAAATATAAGGATAATAAAAAAATTACTCATTATTGAACATTAATGAAAAAACATACAAGTAAAAAATGTCGGTGCAATTACAAAATGAAAGCAAGAAAATTAAAATTGAAAGAAAAAAATTGGATGATAATTCCATTCACTATAACATCATTATACAGGAATATTATGAGCCTTAGTTCAACCCCCAAACAATCAATTCCCTCCCCATTAATTGAGAGAGTCAAAATGAGTGTGTGAAAATCAAGAGAAAGATGTCATTTAATGTTGACCAAGACAATCTTCCATATTCATTTCACATTTTGATGTGTGAATTTGAAAAAAAAAATATTTCTTAATAAGTTATTTAATAGAAGATAAATATTATCATACATTTTTTTTATTATATTTCAAAATTTCAAGATAGTTGGTTCATTAGTTTGGATGTTATTCTTGAAATAGTGGGACTACTTTATGGGCATTCAGATCTATCCCAAAATTTTATTGTCAACATAAACTCCTTAATTCTACTTTAAAAATTCATAATTATTTCCAACCACAATTTAATTAAATGATCACCATAATTTTCTATTTCTATAGTTAAAATTTTAGCTTCATTGGGCTTTAATAATGGGCCCCAATATTGTTAGATGGGCCTTAGGCCCTATTATACTTTTTCCTGAAAATTTATACATTCATTCTAAAAAATATTCATATTCCCTTGGGATTCATCCACATATCCTAAAAGATAATTTTATCCAATAAAAATTTTAGATCATATCTAAAAATATTAAATTAATTTAATGAATATAATGTATTCCACAATGAGGTTATTAATTGGTCCCAAATTGACACTTTAAACATGAATTTGACAAAGATGTGAAATGATATTAAATTTATGAATTTGACTAAAATTGGTGTTTATAGACAATGAAATACATCAATATAAAGATATAAAAAATTAATATTATCCTTTTTCAATGGATAAAAATTTTATTTTGACCATAACTAGAAATAAAGATGGTTTTTAAAACATTTTTTTAGAATCTTGAGTAAATAAAGATATAAAAATTAAGAGAAATAATTTATTTTCATGGAATAAATATATTATAATAATATTAAGGAAATAATTTAGAAATAAATCATAATTTTTCATTATTGAATTCATAATCGTAAATAATCCCAATATATAATTATATTGTAACATTAAAACATTAATACTATGGTATCTATTAAATCGTAGTCCCCATTAAATAATAACATGAAATGTAACTTAAAAAATGTTAATAAAAATGATATTAATTATAAAAAATGTAAATGTATCAGTATATTCCCCTCATAAAATAAGATAGATGCACAATATAACTTGTTTCCCAAATAAGGTAATTTAACACAAAACCACCATACTGCATTGGTAACATTGAAACTATAAATATCATGAAGGAAAGATCATAAAATATATCTTTAAAAAAAAGTATCTTTCTGTATAAAGAAATAAAAAAATTTATTCAAATTATATAAGCCAAATTTTTTTGTTGAATATGGAATGTGTCTCATTGATAATAAAATTGATGCAGAAATCCCTTACCATAAGCCTCAAATTCAGTCATAGTTGTTAATAAATATGGTATAATAAATATAAATTATATATATATATATATTATTGAATCAAAATTATAAATATCATACCATATATGATTTATTTATGACTATTTATTTCCCTTTTATTAACAATCCCATGTTAAAATCACCTTTTGGGTAATAGCCACATTTGTTTGTATATGTTTTGATATGTTATTTTCAGTCCTCTTATATTTATAATGGTTCCCTAATCTATAGATTTTTAACCATGATATAAAAATCATATTTATTCATTATATATGTTTTTATAGTAATTCTTAATATTTAGTGATAAAAATGAAATACACCATTCCTAGAGATGGTATGTCGTATGTAATCATTAATGATGCTTACATTTTCTTGAAAGACTAAAAGAATGGATGGTAAATAATATATTACCATTATAGAATCATTTTTAATTAATATATATCATTTATTTTTATTTAAATCTGAACTTATTTCATTTAATTAAGAGTACATGAAAATGAATCACATCACTCTGTGAGACGGTAGTCCACATTATACACGAGCAACATAGTCGTATTCCCACAGAAATGAAGGTAAGAAGGTATTTTTGGTATAATAATTCCATAAGAGTAATAATATCATAAATAATATATATATATATATATATAATCCATCATTATATTCATCCATGAATCGTGGTGATCGAAAAATCTATAACATCAGTTCCTAAGGCAGTAGACCTCCATACATATGAATGATGATTTTGTAACCCATTTGATAGAAGATGATATGGTTATAGGTTATTCCATAAACATAATATCATATAAATATATAGCAGATACTTGTTTTATTATATTTTAATTTTTAATACATTAATGATAGTGGTAAGAGGAGTTGTAAAAAGAAAACTCTTAGGGAAGACAATTACATTCCTTTAGAACAACCTCCATTAGATCTCTTATTAATGACCCTAGAATTGGACTTTTTTTAGGACCATATGATATATAAAATTTATATGGTTTTTGGGAGGCATTTAGTTAACTTTTTGTCGATCCAAATGGCCTAAGAAGTGTGTATATGAGAGGATATAAGACATCCTTTTATTATTAGGGAAACAAACCAACTTGAAAACTACTTTGATGTTTCCCATAAGTATCTAAAGGACAAAGTTGTTCGAAAGAGAAAATATTACATATGACCATAGATAAAACATTATGATGTATAATATTTAAATATGGCCAAAAATAGGCTTTGTATGAGTTTTTTATTTCAATGTTACTCTTAGCTTTTTAGTTCGACACCCTAGTAAACCAGTTTGAACTTTAACTATAGTAATTAATTTTTACTAATTTTACTATAAATTATGTTAATACATTTAATTGAATTTATTATAAAATATTAATTATTAATAAAAAATTGTAATCCATTTTTTCAAACTTGATTAACATTAGTATAAAAAAACTAATTTATAATTAAATCATATATGTGGGGAGAAAGCGGGTTTCAAAGAAAAATGATCAAAATATTAAAACTTTTTGATATAAAAATTAAATATTAAATTGATTACAATGAAAAAAATTTGATTTAAATATATGTACATGCACTAATTTTAATCTTAAAACCATATTAATATAATTTAGAAGTTTTTAAGTTTATTAAAATAAATGATAATTGTTATTAAAAACTAATATTTTTACTATTCATACAAAGAATTATCTTTTCATGAAATTATCAAAAATTAACACCAACATAATTTTGACATGTGGATTTTAATAATTAAATTGTTTTATTAAATAATTTTTTTTTAAATTAACAAAAAATAATTTCAAAATAAGGGTACAAAAGGTGACAGAATTGATATTTTTGAAAAAAAAAATACAATTTTAAGTGTAAAATTGGATTTATACTTATCTCTTGTCCAAAAAACACATAATATGAATATTAGACACTTAAATGAATTTATAATTAATAAATTTTCTTTAAATAATTAACCAAGTGATATTAATTTAATTTATTTTTGTAAAACACATTTTTTACATAAAAATAGTTTTTAAGAAAAAGATTTATTTTATTATGAAATAGTTTTTAGTTATGATTAAATTGGTCACCAAATAATTAATTTTGTATATATGTGTAAATAAAATATCTCAATGACTTATTTAATCCAACTTTTAGCCAAAATTCCAATATCTAGGTGATAAACATCATATTAAAGAATAATATTTTAATTGTTATTGTTATTTTCTCTAAAATTAGTGTTATGAGTAACATTATATAAAATCTGTTTTGATTGTATTTCATGATAATATAAGCATTTATCATAACAAAAAATATCAAAATTATTAAATTATTTTGAAAAAAAATATTCTAATAAAATATCTGGGAGTTACATTTACCCTCCCTAAAATGAATTTTTCCAACAAAATTATTCAAATTGGTTGAAAAAAATAAGGATACTATTGGATAAATACATCATTAAGTCCCCACAAAGCTTCCTCGAGCTATTGGTCTCAACAAAAAATACTGACCAGGTGCATGGTCTTTTTTTAGAACATTCTCTTTATAGTCAAGAATCTCTACCAGTTTTTTCACATTAAAAATATCATTTTCCCATGGTAAAAACTACGAGTTCAACATATTTTAGGGATAATTTATGTAATTCCTTAAGATAGATACATTGAATACATCTTCAACCTTTTATAGGTTTAGTGGGAATGTCAAGAGATAATATAAGGCCCTGAAATGAAGAATAATTTCAAACAGTTTGATATACAAAAGTCTTAGTTTTCCATTCTTTATTGGACAAATAAATTCATAGAAACACCTTCTATCTAAATTAAAATTATAGATATTGTAGATGATTATCAACATTAATTTTTTGTCAAATCTTTGTTTCCCATATATTTTTCTAAATAGATATAACCTTCTCTTCCATTTCCTCAACCATCTCAGCTCCTAATAGATTTCTTTATAAAACTTTCTTCTAGTGAGTTGGAGTTCTAGAATTATTTATAAAAATGTATTCATAATGATGCATATGAATTGTCATGTAAAAGACATTGTTTTAGTAAAACTCATCCATAAGAAGTTTTTGATATAAAACACCATTTAAATCCATAGAATAAGATCTTATCATATTCTCTAGGGTTCTTATTGTTCTCTTGGACTGACCATCATTCTAATGTTGTACATAGTGATGAAACACAACATAGTCTCACGATGTTATTGAAAACTTAACAAAAGTTTAAGGTAAACATAGAGTCTCAATCAGATTCAATTGGATGTGGTACTCTATGAAAACACCCCACTTCCTTAATATATATTATGTAATGTGGATCTAGTGATTAATATTCTCTGATATAAATGATGTGTGATGAGTTCATAAGTTAATTTTCTACAACCCATGATTACCTACATATCAAAGATAAGTTAAACACTAATGGTTAAGAGTACCATTAATCATATGTCAATAAACTGTAAAGTCATTCCTCCTCAATTTAATTTTTCCCTATAACATATAAAAAACCAAAGGGTTCTATTTCCATAAACTTCTCAAAAAATGTCCTTAACATTGATAAAATCCCATCATATAAAACATAAAAATGGGTTTCAATCACTTTTAACTTATGATAAAACTTAAACTCATAAAATAACGATGATATTCACAACACTAAAGTTACTATTACATATAGATATATACACTTCCAAATATTAATTCACCATTTACTCCTTATATAATATCTTATATTATACAAATAAAATTTCTATAGAAGCTTGAGTTCATCGTTGTACTGATATAATATCAAAAGTGATTTCCTTATTCTAAAATACATGCATAGGAAGATAATCACATTAAATTTCACTAAAGGATAAACAATTATAATTTCATAAGATTCATTAATACAAAATTAAAAATTAAATTACCAACTATTGATGGGTGGATATGTGTTACATAATTATCATGTTTCACTAAATCTATTTTTATTTCATATCCTTTCACTTTTTCCATTGTATTAAAATGTTTTTGTGTCTTATCATCCACGTTAGCCCTTGGATATTGGCATGGAATTTCATAATGTAAAACGATGAGATTTTTTTAAAAAAAAATAAAAAAATAAAAAAATAAAATAAAATAAATATTTTTGATATTTTTAATTACATGAAAAACTGGTTTTATCTTGTGTTACATTAGAAACTAATTTTATCCTACAGTACGCACAGCACAGAGTGTATCTTGTGCAACATGCGACACTGATTTTAAATGAAGTGTGAAAAACATTTAAAATATTATTATTTAATATGATAGTTATCTTCAAATTGTTGGATAGGTGATAATGAATTGGTTTAACTAAACTATGAAAATATATGGTTTACACATGTATAAATAAAATAATTTTTATTTATTAATTAATTAGATATAAAAATAAAAACTATTTGAAAATAATGGAAATCTTTTTCTGGAAATATGTTTTTTGAACACAAACAAGTTTTACCTTAATAAATTTAAAAACAATAATCATTTTTGAATGATTTTAATTAAATATATATACATATATTATTTAATAAAGTATTTCTAATTCATATTATGGTTTTCTATATAAGAGATAAGAATAAATAAAATTATACAGATAAAAATATTATTTCTCTAAAAAAAATTTCTCCACCTTTTATGACAGTATTTTAAAATTAATTTTTTCACATTTAGAAAAATTAATTGAAAAAATAAAACAAATTCAAATCATAATTTTAAAATTATTTTGGATTTGGTTTTTTATAATTTTATGAAAATATAAATTTTTGGTGAATAGTTAAAATACTGATATTTAAAATAAAATTTAGTATTTTTATAGAATTTATAGAATATAAATATTATTTAAAGTTTTATTTAAAGTAAAATTAGTTAAAATAAATATCAATTAATCCAATTTATGTAATTTTAATCAACTCGATATTGAATTTTCATATAATTGTTTTTAACACTTTTAAAATATTTCCCTTTAGAAATCCTCTTTTTTATCACGTCTGCATGATTGGTTTTAAATAATTTTTTCCCACTCACGTGAATGGAAATTGTACAAATGGATTCCATTTTTGGAATAAAAATATTTTATATTATATGATAATTTTTAATTAATTTCTGAGTAAAATGAATATTAAAATTAGTAAAATTTAATTGCATGATTATTGTTAAAATAGGTTTACCATGGGTTTAAGCTAATGTAATATTGGTAAAAATGATCTATAAACTTCTCTAAAACCCTTTTTATTTTCGTATTTTGACAATTTAATCTATATGGTTCTATAATGTCTCACTTCATAATATTTTTGAATGTTAACGAATTGGTAACACATTTCTCTTTTCAAAAATTGCAAGTGTTTCACTCAACACACTTATAAAAGGTCAACCAATATATTCTCCTATTAAAACTTCTAAAACACTTTGGTTTGGAAAATATATAGCCAAATACCTTACATAAATCCCTCATATTACACTATAATATTTATTTTGGTTATAAATATAACCTAATAAGTCATTGGAAGAAAACCAAAATAAGTTTTCCAAAGAAGAGGTAACATCACTAACCGAGTTTTTATTCTCTTTTTAACTTCACCTCCTTAAATTTTTATTAGAATATTATTATGTAATAAACTAGGTATAATTAATATAATTATGTGATGTATGTTATGGTTATAAATTAAATCCATTTCATGTTCTATCAAATGGTAGATGAATTCATCATTCGTGCGTACGACAGACTACCACCTACAAAAAAATGTTATTCGTTTTCAATCAAAAAATATCATTGATGGATATAATGAAAAATTTAATATTCCTATAACATATTTTTGATATTTTCAAACCTCATTAATTATAATACCACTTCAAACATCTTACCTCTAGACCCGTTGGGAAAAAAATAACATCGCTCGTGTGTACGGTGAACTACTGCCATATGAACCGATGTGATGTGTTTTCATTTTCGTTTTACAAGGATGTTAATAAAGATAGATTTAATGAACTATTTTTATAATAATTATACTTTTTTAATAATTATATCACATATAAACTCTTATATTCCATTATGTAGGGGATATAATAATGTCATTCGAGTATACGACAGACTAACTTCTTGCAAAACGATGTAATTCATTCACATTTTACATGGACATTAATATGGATGGGTTTAATGAAAAGATATGATATATATATATGAAATAAAATTTATTATAGAATTAAAATATAATATTTACCTTTATTTCATTCAATCTACTGAAAAAATGGAAATAATGTTCACACATACATACGGTCTGTTGTATCCATAAAACGTGTATTTCATTTTATATTTCTAACTTTTATTGATTACTATAAATTAATATATATTGAATTTATATTATATTTATACCATGGTGGAAATTCTAAAAATTATGGAACCATGATCAATGTTATAGGAACAAAAATCAAAAATCAAAAAAAACATGAAAAACAAAGCAGTTATTACCCAAAATGTTATTTTAATAAGGAATTTTTAATAAACAGATAATAAAAGGACATAGGTAAATAATATATGTTGTGATATTTAAAATTATTTTTATTTAATATATTTATAATAAACATATATTTAGTATACATGTGTTAATAATGTGTTTGATGGAATTTGAGACTTATGGTAATGGATTTCCAGTCTCCCTTTTATCTTTCAGATATACATTCAATTTACCCAATCATTTCTTTTTTTATTGTCTGTATATATCCCATTTAACATGTTATATCATGAATCTACTTATATTCACGATATTTAATGTTTCCCTTTATTTTATAATTCATTGGGGATTATTATTCAAAATATTACTAATACAGTAATGGATTTTCATCTCACATTTATTTTCTATGAGACACATGTCATATTCACCATATGTTTTTTATGTAGTGTACATAATACACATGAATGTATTTTAGGATGATTCATATTAAAATTATTGTTATTAATATATCAATTTAAGGATATATATTTCACAGTGTATAAAGCTCAAAAGATTCCAAAGCTGTGATATGTGTATTTCATGCATACATTTTAGAGTGTTTTAATGTATTAATTTTGTAACTAAATGAATAGTATTGCCAATTTTGGAATTGATTGAACTGTTTTGTGATTTATGGTAGTAAATGATGAATTTATGAAAATTGATATAAAAAAGTTAATTTACGAGCTAAATAACACTTTGTGAGGCAAGAAAAGTAAAGCGGTACGACAACTGATTTTTGAGAAAGAAGCAGGGGTGGAAAACTAGGGGATGACAGATACACATTGTGTATTGCAATTACACATGTTGAGCTTCTAAAAATAGATTTATATGTAAGAAATTATATAAATTAAATATACACTATGAATGACCATGAAACAGCATGTAACTACATTACATGACATGACTATTTTCGGGACAATTTTTTAGAGAATACTATGCTAAGATTTATGATGCCTATGAATTAAAGGATGACACATCATGTAACCTAGTTACAAGTCATGATGAAGGTGTCGAGTGAAACAATAAATGAAAGTTGGCTAAGGTTTTGATGGTATTTCCTATAAATAGAGTCTCTCGGCCTCTCTTTAAAAAGATTATGAGACCATATGAGGCCATGCGACACTACACGAAGGAGACACACACACCGAGTGATGATCTAAAGCCCTAGTTCACCACCATTTTTTCTGCCATTATTTTATGGGTACCCATGCTAATGTTTCTAATTATGCATAGCATGAGTGATTAGTTTATTTAGTTTTGGGTGATTTGATTTTAGGGGGGTACTTCTCAGGATTGCTTTTACATATTATTCATGTTTTGGATTGCTACAAATTGTTTATTCAATTCAAATTAATATTATTTTCAAATATCATGACCATTGATATGTTATGAGGTTTATTTTATACCATAAATTAATTAGAATATTTTGTGTATGACCATTATTCAATCTAGTCTAGTTACGTTCAAATATTCTTTTTGGTCACCTAGTTTTGCGTTTCCATGAAGTATATGACCATTCCAAAGGTGTAAACATGGGATTAGGGTAGGATACCAAGACCACGAATCCATGTTTACCCAATTCCTATATTAAATTGAATAACCCCATTTCAATTAAATCCCTAGTGCACATACCTGAAAATAAATGAACTTTGAATGTATTCTATATTGATTTCAACCCCAATACTTGTTATATTATTTATATTCTTCGAAAAAATAAAACAATTTCAATTTTAGTTTCCTTAATTAATTTTGACCATATGATCCATCCCTATGGGTTTGACACTCCGAATTTCTAGATACTACATTTTTATTTATGTAGTTTTACTTTTAATAAATTACTAAATTTTTATTGCCCTGTAGAAATTAATGACGCCCCATGGGAAATCAAGTGGTAAGGGATTTTCCTAAAATTTCATTCTTTGAGAGATATATGTGTTATGTTATTCATGTATCTTATTTTATGAGGTGTACATATATCCCATTTAAAATTTTATATACTAAATATAATTATTTTAATGATATTTAATGTTTCATTTTATTTTAATAATTAATGGTACTTACAATTCAAAATATACCAAATTGGAAAAGTGTTTATTTAACAATCCCATTTATTATCATGATTGTTTATGATTATTATTCTAATAAATAAAAATTTTATTATCTATCTATCAAGAAACTCATGAATTTTATTATTTTTTGGTTATATCATTAGAATACATGTTTCCCTTCATTTTCCTCTCTTTATGTACTCAAGAGACTAAACTAGTGTTTTTTTTAAAATAATTTTTGTTTATCTCTTCAGTAGAAAACTAGTTTTCATCCAAAATCATGTTTTCGAATAACATTTTCAAAAGTATTTTTAAAATTTTACAAATGATTAATTTAAAAATATTTTATGTATATTAGAATTTGAAAAAACATTAAAAGGAATCTCAATTTCATTTTAAAAAACAAGGATCGTTTAGATTTTACAAAATATGTAAAAGGATTATTTTTTTAATGTGTATAGAATGAATAGAATTTCTTGATATCATGACCATTATTCTATTTCAAGATTACTTTATTATTTTTCAAGGTTATATTCAAATAATATGACTTAAAAATACATTTTATAAATTTTTTATTTTAAAAAATGTGATTTTCAATGAAAGGATATTTTCTCCATGAAGCGTTCTAAGTGATTTTTCTTTAAAAATCATTTTCTATTTAAGATGAAATACTTTTATTTTAATTTATCATTATTGGGATATGATCTAATGATTCCATATTTATTATTTCTCTACATGGATTATGTTTATGATTAAAAGATGTTTATAAATCCTAATTCTCTTCCATGGTTTATACCATGATAAAATGATTATGACACAAGTTTCTTTCTCAATGGGTTATTATTTGATAAAATAATGAAATAGTTTTGAAAACTCTCACTTTTCCAAATGTTATGTTATCATGAATGTTTGTGAAACCCATTTACATTCATGTATTTTGATATGATGAACATTTTTTTACCTTATGTAACATGTATGTATGATTTTCATTTTGTGATAGGTGCGATTTATATACCCCTTCAATGAATTAGGTAAATATTGATATCTCATGAGATAAAAAGAACTATAATGGGTATTTAACCCAATTCATTAATGACCTATATCCACAATGATCATATTCTGAGTTAACCTAGATTACTATGACGATTTGGGGATTAAAATGATTCCACCACGATATTCTTGGAAATAATCCATGATATTATAAGGAAATTATTTTTTATTTTTATATGTATAATGAAATTCCATGTCTTATGCCATTTTTATGATCTCGTGGTTTTTTTATTCCCTTATGATTTATTTCTTATGAATTGAAACTCATTATTCCATGATCTAATATTTTGATCACTAATATGCATGGAATAGTTTTAAAATATCCTGCTCATGTTCTCATACCCTTCTACTCCTATTATTTTTACATATCTCCCTTATTTTCCATTATTGAGTATTTTTTCTCACCATTTATTATGTTCATTTTCCTCATGCTATGAGGAAATTTATTGTGTTTGATTTTTCTAAGAAGGGTGATATTTATGAAGAACATAGTGAAGATGTTGTAGTTTACCTATGAACCCATTTTTTATGTTTATACATTTCCAAATAAATGATACCTTTATGATATGAGGTTTTTTTTAATGTAATGAATTTTCATCAATAAATAATCTATTATATATTTTTGAAAATCCTAGATCGTTATAAATAATTCCAAATCTAATTTCACATAAAACACTAGAGTGTTGGGGGAGTATTCTTTTAATCCCTCTCCCCACCCATTTCATTGACTAGGCTATCCACATCAATTATAAATTATATTTCGTGACGGCTTGTCATCACATGCTTTTAACACCCTATTATTCATTGAAAAATTCAGCTAAGTACATATTCCCACATTTCTATCATGTAGGTGACTGCAATTTCATTCCACAATGTGATTTATTTGATTTCTCATGAGATTTGATCTTCCTTTCCTTATAAAATCAATAGGAATGGTTAGAATATCTCATTTTGATTTCTATGTTCAGTTCAAATTGAATGACTTCTTTGTATCTAATAACGTATCTTATGGACAATTTCATTCTAAGATATTGTCTTAATCTACCAATGAATCTATAAATTTTTATTTATATACAAATTATTAAACCATAAGTGTACCATGTAAGTCTTATAAAATTAGCATCGTATATACCAATAGTTTTACCACCCTTTTGATTGTGATCAATTAATTATTTCTGCATCCTTGTTCATAAAATATGAGGGACCTACTTATTGGAAAATATTGATTTGTTTCTTTTTTTTCTTTTTGCAATATAATTATTGTAATTAATTGTATTTTTATTGTTAAATAATGTTTTAAATTTAAAAATTCACAGTTTTAGTTTATATTTTTAATTATTTAAACTCTATTCTATTATTCAAATTTTTATTATTGTAGTCATGTTGTCACATTTTAGTAAATTAAATAAAAATAATAATTATTAATCATTTTTCTACTTTGTAATTTTTTTAATTATAGTTTTTTAGTTATTTGATTTTTTATTCATTTTATTCATCTTTCCTTTTATTCTTTTTTAAATAATAATTTTAAATTTAAATTTTTATTCATTTGATATTTTTTTATTGAAATTTCATTTCAAACAAATAAATTTTTCATCTTTTAATATTTTATTTAAGATATTTCTTCCTTCTATTAATTAATTGTAATTATAGTTATTTAATTTTACTTTATTATAAAAATTAATTTTCTATATGTAATAAATCATTAATGGTTTAATTTTATTTATTATTTTTCTATAATTAATTTTATGATCTTTTTATTCATTGTTTCAGACAAGTTATAGGCTATGGTGAGTATATGATTGTTTTGTGATCAGTAAACTGACTATGATGACCTACCTTCTATGGTTGCAACCATCTAACCGTGACCACATACTAGGAAAAGCTATAGCCAACTAATCGTGTCCCTACTACAACCTTTCACCCCATCATGGTAGCATTGTCTATCTTGCGTCTCTTCTGCTACCTGACTATGCCAATAAATTCACCCTACTATGAGATTCAACATGGTCACCTCTAAAACCCATATTTTTTATCTCATCTAACCAATTAATGATTATTCCACATCTATTCACCCTAAACATTCACTATAAATGAATAAAACCATGTCGATCCACTAAATCAGAGCCATGATTCTATTGGATTATTGGATGAGATCATTGGTGGAGCTAAAATTTACTAAACCGAGATCCACTTAAGAAGTGGAAGAAACTATGAGATCTCATTTTTAGTTTCTTGTTATCTACTCAAACATCACCAATTAAATACCTAACACTACATGAATAATTGAACCAGGTGGAGGAGGATGAACAAAAAATTTGTTAATCCAAAACTCTAAATTGAGTATCCCTTAATTTTTACCAGAGATCCTGAAACTGCATATTATCCTTTCCAGATGGCCGACTGAAGAACAATGTTCAATTGTGAAGATGGTGATATGCCGACTCTGATAGAATCCACATATTTTTACCTAGAGTGATGAGATTATTAAAACTCCCAATTAATACAACTTCTAATGTGTAATTTTTGAGGGAGTTTTTTTTAACTAAAGATCATGAAAATGTACATTTGATGTTTGAGTTATTGGAATATATATTTGTAATACCAATTGATGAAGAAAAGAGGGATAGATCTACCCTAATTCATTAGTTGTAGTTTTAGAGATCAGTCTACTCAACTTAATCTACGAAATAATGATTAGTTTCAATAAACCTAATATAGAGAGATGATAAGGATTAACTAGTTATTTCGGATGATGAAAATTTTAATGCAAAAACCTAGGATGAATTTTGATCTATTTATTTGGAATTTTTTTTGGGAATTAACTCTATTGAGATTGCATGATGAGTTCATTAGTGGATTTTTATGTGTGTTGTGGCCAAGACAATTATTGGGAACATATAGTTTTAAGGAAGATGAAGATTATTTGATCACACTTTAATTTGGTTGTGATTTTATGATTGATAATTGAGTTGGGCATCACTTTTTGGTTCAAGATCATAGTGAAGACTCTGGTCGAATTCATGAAAGCATTTCAGGTTAATGGTATGTAATTAATAATAATGTAATCTAAAATTGATGAAGATTCATCAAAAAAGATTTTAATATTTTTTATCATATAAGTATTTAAAGATCAACTTTAAAAAAACCAAGGTGGTTATAGTGTGATATAGTCAAATGTATCAAATTGATTACGATATTATCTTGGGTAGAGTTGTTTCTAGGAATCAATTCTTAGGTGTAATTGAAAGAAGTGAAAAGGTTTAGTGAAAATATTTTATAAAATCCATCTCATTCCATGGATTCAATTACCATATCTTGAATCATTTTATTAATAAAGTTCCACCATTTATCTTCTTCAACTTCCAATTGATAGATAACCAAAATGAATTTTTTATTCAATGAACACTGGATAATGGAAAATATAGTTTTAGTTTTACAAGATTAATTGCTCAATTATTGGAGCATTAGTAGACCCACTAAAAAAGGATACATGTAGCCTCATGAAGGACACAACCAAATTTTGTTCCATAAATATTTCATTTAGAACATCATCGTGATTAATAGCTTCAAAAAAATTGTGATTATAGTAATAAGGTTTTTCATTCCAGATACCATAACATTCACCTTCTCAAGAAGACAATCATTTAATTTTCTAATTCATTAATCATTAACATGGTTCCTTCTATTTCCATCCATTAAATAAAACCATAAATCATAGTTTTAGAAACACTAATCAGACTAGAAACCCAAATAATCACAAGAAATAATTTATAGGATTTCTAAATCATGAAACCATTATTTTAACGTATGACACCTTAGGATTAACCTAGTAAAATCATGATCATTATATAAATCCTTCATAATGGTTCATAAAGAGTTTGTGAATTTCAAAAACATATCCCTCAAGAGTTTCAAATCATTTGTGTATCAAGGGAACTTTTCATGCACTAGGAGACGATCGAGTCCAACTCAATATGCACTTTTTAGAGATATTACCTCTATATACCTCTATAATAGAGACACATCCAATTTTAGACTCCGGATTGGGATGTAATATTATGGAAACCACTTAATATATCCATCACAAAAATACCAATACATTTTACTATTCATTTATTCATCCATAGAAATATCCTTAGTTATATCCCTACACTTATCTTTAGAAATATCCCCAGGGACTTAACTAATGTTTTCTCCTACTAGTTTCCAGAGGTTAACTAATCCATTACTCTTATAAGAACTACAGAGACCCAAACTTCTCATACATAAATGTTATAACTTTTTTGAGGAATATTCACTACATTTAAAAAATTGACACCCATGGACCTATGAGTTTTGAGTATTTAGAGACTATATTCACTATCTTCTAATTTCATGAAATATCTTCGATGTCTCCCACAATTATCTTCCCATTTTGTACTCTTTATAGAAATTCCCTACATTAAATCATTATTAATAACTTGGTGAAATTATATATAATAAATGGTGATATAATATTCTCATTAAGTGTAATCAAGGGAGATATCAATATATAATGATCAAAAGGGTATGATAACATGATAATAATGCTTGAAATCCATAACCTGAATTTCATTGATTTTAAACATCATTGAATTCATAAATCATGGAAATTCAAAAGACTTGAATCTTAATGGAATAAAATAAAACAATCCCTTTAAACATAACATTAGTATAAGACATATGTTTTTAGAATATTCATAAGCATAGAAAATATTATGTAAGTGCTACACACTGATACATTCATAACATGTTAGTCTTGGGTTAACCACCCATGTACCTACTTCATGCTTGGTATAACATCATGTGTACCCTCTTATAGGATTGGGATAACATCTTTTTACCCTATTTTTTTATTGGGATAATCTTCCATTTTATATACTTTAGGATTTGGATAACCTCCCATGTATTGTCTTTTGGGATTAGGAAATCATACCATGTACCCTCTTTTGGGATTGGGATAAACTATCGTTTACCCTCTTTCGGGCATGGGATAAAATCTCATGTACCCTTTGAGATTTTAAAAGTGTATAAAATTATTTAAAAAAA
This sequence comes from Viscum album, assembly GCA_963277665.1. Taxonomy (NCBI): domain Eukaryota; kingdom Viridiplantae; phylum Streptophyta; class Magnoliopsida; order Santalales; family Viscaceae; genus Viscum; species Viscum album. The sequence continues at coordinate 387,634,325 of OY728153.1, read as the reverse complement.
TATTTTCAAAGGTGAAAAAACTTCTTTTTTAGAAAAAATATAGTCTCTAACTGTAAAACTGGATTAATTCTTATCTCTTGTACAAAAACAAAAAAGTTGAATTTTATATATTTTATTGAATATATAATATAAAAATTTCATTAAAATTATACACCAAACGTGATTTTTTTAATTTATTCAGTAAAATTCATTTGTCTGCATAAAGATAGTTTTTCATAAAAACATTTTCCTTACTTTCAAATAGATTTTATTTCTAATTAGTTGGTCACCATAAAATTAATTTTATATACATCTGAAAACTGCATATTTTTATAATTTATTTAATCCTATCGATACCTTCCATTCAGATGGATATGTGATAACAACCATATTAAATAATAATATTTTAGTGGTATATCGTATTTTTTTACATAGAGTGTTGCGTTAACGGAAGCTGAACATAGTGTTTCATGTAATGCAAGATATATATTTGTTTGTATGAAACTAAAAATATAAAAAAATTAAACTTATTTTAGAAAATATTTTCAAAATCATTGAGTTTTACATAATACATAATATTTTATATCCTAAATATAAATCCATGGTCTCATGCTAAAACATCATACATAAATAAGTAATTAATATAAAAAATACTCAAGATACTTATTCATTTTGAAGATACATAATGCTATTCCCCAAACATAGTATAATAAATTTAATAAATCCAATATGGGAAATGATTTTTAATATAATAAATATCATAATAATCCAAAAGAACAACTTTCATAAACTTTTATTATTAATCACTACTTACTCGTATAAAAGTAATGGGTATATATATTTTTAATACTTTATAGGAAAACTAAATTAAATGGATATATAGGGGAATATCCATAAATATAGTAAGAGTTAATGGATATTCACATTGTAATGTAAAATATCTTTGATGATGGTGTATTATATTGGGATACTTTCAATATATATTGGTATTATTCGGAATTGGTCGAAGAATGAAATAGTTAGAGACCAATGAAATGATATAAAAACCCCATGTGAATTAATTTTATTGAGATTTATTGTCCTTTTAGGATTGTATAATAATAGGTAATGGAAATATCATATTCCCAATATAATAATGGATTTGTAATAATGAAACACAACATCATCACAAATGGAAATTTAAACGAATTCAATAGGCTTTCAAAAGATAAATGAAAAAAAAGGCATGGTGAACCTTGCCCTTTTATGTCCCTTGTAAAATCTAGAAAATAAACTCATTATATTCTAAAATTTTGGGGTCTTTATAGAGAAATTTAGATATGATTTTAGGAACATTTACCTATATAAGTATCTTGAAAAAAAACTCCTAGTACCTTCTTTAAGAGAGAAATAGATAAACAGTTTTACAATCCAATATTATAAATTCACTTCTCGAAAAATATTAATTGGGAAATTGAGATTGAAATCATTGTTAATGGTTTTGGAGTGGATTATAAATGGAGGATGGGTGGGTATTACAATAAATGAAGTGAATTTTGTTATTTTTGAATAGTAACCCTTATACTATATGTTGTGGAAAAATTAAAAACTATATGTATTTACATTGTTTTAAACCATGTTATTTGAGATTTAGGGATTGTTTTTTTTTACTTTCATAAGTTTTAGAAGTGATCTACTTCACACTATATTATTTTAGACATTGAAAATTATTTTATTCATATATACATTTTTTAAAAAATCATAAAATATACTCTATACTATGAAAAACCTATTTATAGGATAGATAAATTAATTTTATTATTTTCAATACATAATTCAAAAGAAAATTCATATTTTTATTTAATAAAGAGTTAATTTTATTTATCAAATAATTTTTAAATCATAATTTTTTTCATAATAATTACTATATAATTATACCATAATTTACTATTTAGCAAAAACATTTACAGGATTTTTTATAAAACACTCACATTTAACTAATTTTGACATACTTATATAAATTATCATTTCATTTAAAAATAAATAAATTATTTTCTATGTAAAACATAATTATTAAAAAAATTATTAATTACAAAATCATACGTTTGATACTAAAAATTTTATAACACATTTTAAAGAATATATATTTAGTTACATCATTATTCAAGAATATAAATTATTAATAATGAATGAATACTAAATTATTTTTTTGTATTTTTTGTAGGCACATGTATTCATAAGGATTTCATTACTGTTATAACATCTATATAGGGAACAAACTATTCTAATGATCTCATTCCCAATGGTATGATTTATACTATAACATTACCCATCTAATGGTCATATTAGTCAATATATATACACTTCATAATAATCATATAAAATCATTCATATCCATCTCTTAGTTCCCAAAACATGTATATTCCATTTCTTATTATTTTCATCATAATAACAATGTATCTCATATAGTTTTGATTATTTTAGAGTATGATCTTCTGGATTTAAATATAATGGTGTTTTCCTATATAGTTACATTTATATAGTAAATGATGCATCTATTATTTTTTATGTAATATTATAGTTTTTTTGTTATTATGATGAAAAAATATAATGTGTATTGTGAAATGTTTTTTTGAAGGAGCTTTTGTTATTATTATTGAATATCACGTCTTACAATTCCCACTCAATAATAATATTAAAGGGATGATCTTATATATATTTATATATTGAAAATTAATAGGGTTTATGTTGTTCATACCTCCATTACATCTCACCAAAAATAATGATTTTGTTCCATGTTATAAAATTCATTAGAAATTTTCCTTCAGTTCCCATTGTGATTAATCATTTATTATCACACTTAAATCAATTTTAAATATAAAAAATTATAATCGTGTTGAAAAATAAGGTTATCTACTTTGTTTCTAAATTTGAGGGATCATGGGAGAACAATTTACCTATTATTAACTTCTCCTACAATAATAGTTATATGGATTATATAAATATATAAATTTATTAAAATCAATATGGAATTTCATGTTAATCACCTCTATTTTCAAGAGGGGTTATTATAAAAATATATTTTATATTTGGGCCTTGTACCAGAGACTATGGAGGTGATTCAACCAATAAAAAACAAATGGACACAAATTTGAGTCCTTAAAAATTAATATGGGAACCATCAATGACATCGTATTTTGTCAAAATAATTTCTTTTTTAGAGGATTTCATAGATTGGGAAACCAATATATTAATTAAACGGTTAGATTTTTCATTGATATGGAGTCCTATTTTATATCATTGAGAATGTTGGAATGGTGGTTTACTATTTATCCAAAACTCCTCAACATAGATCGATTCTAAATGTGTTCTTTGTTTTTTAATAACAAAAAAGAAAATATTACCACTATTATAAACTAATCTTGGAATATATTGTCTTATAATTTGATATGCCGTTTTTGGAGAGACCCATTTCTATTGTGGATTGACAAAAGAAAGTGTTATGAGATAATATTATCCCAATAGTTTTGTTATTATAACATTAAGGTTAGATCAAAGAAGAAATTTTGAGACAAGGGGATATAATGAAACACCAAGGTTTTGATCTATTTTTTTAAATGGTTTTTAATAAATCATCAGGGATGAAATACTTGGAATTTAATTATTTTTTGGATTATGAACCCCATTAAAAAACATAAATTTTGATAATTTTTGTAATATAATTCCAATAAAACCAGTAGTAAAAATTTAAGTGTTTAATTATATATAATGACTATTTTTGATGATTATAATTTATTATCATTTTTATTTTACTAATTATTTATTTATGTCAATAGATTCATATATATATATATATATATTAATTTTTATGATAATTTTTATATAAGGACTCGACCTTAAAGAATTACATAATATTGAATTAAACGAATAATTCACATTGAGGATCTTTTCAGGTTTAGAGTTTTAGAGAATTAGAACATAACTATTACATCTCAAAAGATAAAAAATTAGACACTTCTACTCATTTTCCATTATTTTCAGAAAATCTATTGAAAAAAGGGTCATGTCTAGTTCCATGCTTAAGACATCATGACTTTTCCGTGATCCCATCCTTGACCCTATTCTACATTATGTCCTGTGAAAAACACTTCAAAAACTTGGGATGAGAATAAAAATCTCAGTAAGGGATACATAAATAAGGGAAACTATTAGTTTTATAAAACAATAAGTAAACCATGAAAACTTCAACATAAGTAATACTTTTCACCTTATGATGTAATAAATACTCCTAACTAAATAAAAGATTACTACTTACCCTTTTATAAACAAAATATTACCATAAAACCCATATAAATAACACCTATCATATAAAGGTAACTTGGGACATAAACATACTTAAATGGAATAACCATACGACCACACATATCAATAAATGGAATAACCATACAGCTGACTTCCATACCCAATGCGTTGGAGGTTAAAATGTAACCACATGTCCTGGTTTATCATGACACCACCCATCATTTGGTTTATCACATAACTACTTGTCCAATGTCCAAGTACCATTATAAAATCATAACACATAAAACAAATATAAATGAAAGAAAAAATTTCCAAATTTCATTCAAAATATATCACATAAATATATTGACATAACAAATACATTTTCAAAACCATTTTCAATACCAAAATACATAAAAAGGTATATAGAATTTAATTTCCTTGTAAAAAAACATTACAGCTTGTAGAGGAAGCCAAAGAACAAATAATACTCGGGGCGGTGGAAAGGTTATCATCACCACTTACATTAAAAGAAACATTCCTTTTTTTCATTTAGTAAAACACTTAAATGAAAAATATTCCCTTTGAAAAGTCAAGGGAGTTTATACAGAGTATAAAAGAAAGTCGTGTATTAAAACAAAATATGCCTCAATGAAAGGAGATTGATACGAAGTCCCTTACCTCGTGTCCGACTTGACCGGTTCTTTATTTAATCTCCTAAATAATGAACTAATGTTAATATTTACTTTCTTAAGAACATTTTTCAAGTTTATTATTCATTTTATATCACTTATTACCATGTTATAAACATTACGTAATCACTTAAGTTAATAACGTTTGTTTTGTCGATATTTGGTACTTGAGTCATAAATGGACTTCTTATAATTACAAGTTGTTCACATGGTAAAAATTTTATTATATGGAGAATTATATTCATGATTTATATATCATATATATCATATATATTGACTATATACATGTATTTATTATAGTACATAACATTTGGAGGTAAGAAATGAAATGCACCGTTCATGGAGACGGTAAGCCGTACGTACACATGAACACTACATTCATTTATATTTATTATTTAAATAGAATTAAAACATAATTATGAATATATATATTATATTTCAAGTATAATATCATATAATATAATTAACTCCATCCTATATACATCCCAAATATGGCATTAACGAGTCATATCACTTTAAGGGGGCGGTAGTCCGCATTTTCTCAAATGAAATTATCGTGTCTACCCATAATGGAAATCATAAAGGTATTCTATAAAAGAAAAATATAGAAGAATAAAGAAATAATAAATCTGATATATATAATATATAAATGTAGTTTCATCTTAATGTCCACCATGAGAGGTGGTATAAGATAATCGAACAATCATCATCTCGTGAGGCGTTAGTTTGTCATCCACAGAAATAGTATGTTCTTCAGCAATTAGATGGAGGTGTGTGTAAGTGTAGTTAGAAAAAAATCTCATAAAAACATCCTAGTATATTTATGATACTTTTTTTGTTATAAAATAAAGGAATAAAAAGAGTTTAGGGGTGGGAGAAGTAAAATAAAAGAAAATAAATTAAGATAAATTGTTACCTTTAATTTGTGTAACTCCCTTTGATTTGAACCAAAATGGTTTGTTGAAGTGCCTTATGCATAAGGGAATGATTCTAGGCAGAAGAGAGTGATTTAGGGAGGTTAATTAGGCAGAGGTTGGATGATCCTAAAGGATTGAGAGGTGTGAGGAATTGGTTAGAAATGGTCTTTTTTTATAAGGGGGAGGAGGGGCTCTTTAGGAAAGTGTGAAAATATTATTTGATTATAATGATATTAGGTTTATAAAGGTCCAAAAATCATTATAGTCTATGATAAGATGACTAATGGTCAAAATACAAATCATCCAATAATAATTTTACAGGTTTTTGATATTATTTTAATACTTATAATCTTATTTATTTAAATGATTTATTAATGAGTTCGACACTACATCATTATTATGTCATAAATAATTTAATTAATTCGATTTCTAAAAATTATAAAAAAAATAACATGATATAGGAAATATTTTTATCTTTCCAAAAAATATTTATAGTCTAATATATGACTTATATAACTCTCATGTAAAAATTAATTTACTAAATGATTTTTGTTTATGTCATTTTTTTCATTACTTTAAATTAATTAATCTAAAGTGTCGTTATCATTCATAAGTGGCTCCATGGGGTCCCAAAATCGACCCAAAGTTGGTAATGGTCATAAATGACTGAAAAATTAATGTTAGGACAAGTGTTAAGTTAATTTCGAATTATTATAATATTTTTTTTACCTTGAATTACCATATTTACCTTTAACCGCGGTAAATAAATGTCAAAAGTTACTATTCAACAAGAATAATTTTCATCTAATTGAACCAAATTTTACATTCTAATAACAACCATGTATGTCGTATTTTATAGATTCAATTCACAGAAGTGGTAAAAAATTATTTAAATGAAAAAGTCAGTTTTTTTAACTACTACTATGTGGTTTCACTATTCATCAAAAATTGATGTTTTTCAAAAAAATACCAAAACTTCAGCCAAAGATATATTTGATATTATGAATTCAAAAATGATGCCTATTTTACCAAATTCAAAACATAGAATCTTCATTAATTAATTTAAAATTAATACCCGTTGTGAAAACAAATAGTGTGTTTTTAAAAAACAATAACTATCAAAATATTGATGCTTGTTTGTGTCCAAATTAAGATTGAAATTAATTATAATGAAAAAAATTGAATTAAATGGTAAAAATATATTCTAATTACACTTTAAAAAAAATTAAAAAGATAATCTATCTATATAATTAAATTAGATAAAAACACAGTTTTGAATTAAAATACAATATTTTTCACTATTCATTAAAAAATGAACTTTATCAGAAAAAATTCCAAACATTTACACAAAGTAAATTATGATGTCCCCATTCTAAAGAAGAATTTTATTTTTTCAAATAAAATGCATTAAATTGACTGAAACTCGATTTAAAGAGGTTTTCCTATGAAAATGTGGTAAATAGACCTTTTAATGTAAATTATGCTTAAAATTAGATTCATTCACATTTTAACCATTTAAAATTTATTGGATAAATGTAAATACATTTAACAAACATGTATAATCATATTATATTTAGTTTTGTTCATTCTCTCCAATACAACATCTAGGAGTTGACTACCATTTAAAATAATAATATTATATTATTAGTGTGCAACGTACGATTTCAAAGAAACCCGTTGTTGCGTATCGGGTATTCTATCGAACATAGCATCCATTTAAAAGTAAAATTATTATTTAATTCAAAAATATTAATAAATATGAAAATCACTTATTCTTCATTTACCTGGGATGTTATATCCTTCCCCCCATTTGGAAATTGTGCCCTCACAATTTTTATTCACTTATCAAAATAAGTGGGGGTGTTTATCCCTCATTTCATTTTCAGATTCCCACGTTGCCTCTTCAACCATATGGTTTTTCCACAAAACCATTACCTGGTGAATTAGATTTTTCCACAAAACTTGTTCTCTATGGTCCAGAATCTGGGCTGGTTGTTCTTCATAAGAGAGATTTTATTCCAATTAAACTGCCTCTAGACTCAATACATGAGATGGATCTGGTATATACATTCTCATCATCGAAATATGAAAAACAATTGTGTACCTGGGATGAACATGGAGGTAAAGCCACTCTGTATGCAACTAATCCAACATTCTCTAGGATTCCCTAAGGTCCAATGAACCTCTGACTCAAATTTCCCTTCTTACCAAAATGCATCACAGGATTCCATGGAGAATATTTAAGAAAGACATGATCACCGACCTCAAAAGAAATATCCTTCCTCTGGTTATCCACAAAACGTTTTTGTCTGCTCTGGGCTGTTCTCATTTTCTTCTGAATCAAATGAACTTTCTCTGACATCTCATCTACCAATTCTGTTCCCATTAGCTTCTATTCACCTACTTCATCCCAAAAAGTTGGAGTTCGACAATGCTTTCCATATAATTCCTCAAATGGAGACATCTATATACTGAACTGAAAACTATTATTATAATAAAATTAAACCAAAGAAAGATGTAGGCCCGAAATTCACCGGTAATCCAGTGAACAATTACATAGCATATCCCCCAAGGTCTGAATTATTCATTCTGACTGCCCATCTGATTACGGATGAAAAGATGTACTAGAATTTAATTCAGTACCCAACAACTTCTAAAGTCCTTTCCAAAAGTTAGAAGTAAAATTGGGATCACAATCAGATATAATGGAGAGGGGAACTCCATGAAACTGAAATATCTCTTTAACATACTACCGAGCAAGTTGATCTAGAGACAAAGTATCTCGAATAGGAAGGAAATGAGCAGATTTAGTCAATCGATCAACTATAACCGAGATTGCATTATTACCTCGCGATGTCTTCAGTAATCCCACAACAAAGATCATGGATAGATTTTCCCGTTTCCTCTCTGGCACCGGTAAAGACTGAAGAATCCCTTTTGGTAACTGCCACTATTCTTTAACCTACTGAAAAGTCAAACACTTCACTATAAAATCAGTAATATCTCTTTTCATTCCATCCTACTAGTAATACTAGAAAAGATCTTTGTACATCTTAGTACTACTAGGATGAACTGAAAACGGAGAACTATGAGCTTCACATAACAACACATTCTTCAATTGTGAATCAAAAGCCACACATAATATCCTTCCAAACCTCAAAAAAATCATTATCAACGTTAAAATCAGGAAACATACCCTTATGAAGCAACTCTACCATTTTCTGCAACTCACTCTCTTCTTTCTGTGCTTGCTTTATTCTATCTGATAGAGATGATTTCACTGACACCTAAAACAAAATAGAATAAATTCATATACCAACAACTTCTATGACAGAGTTCATAAAATCAAAAACCAAAGTATCTCATTCTAAGCATAGCATGGTTAATGATACATTACTTTTTCAACTCAAAGTATCAGACACTTTATTTTCCTTTCTCGGATGCTAATGGATCGCACAATAATAATCCTTGATTAATTCCATCCATATCCTTTGTCTCATGTTCAATTATTTCTGAGTGAATATATACTTTAAAGATTTTTGGTCAGTATATATTTCACATTTTACTCCATACAAATGATGCCTCTAAATTTTTAAAGAAAAAACAACGGCAGCTAATTCCAAATCATGTGTAGGGTAATTTAACTCATGAGGTTTCAACTGACGTGAAGCGTAAGAAATTACCTGATCATTCTACATGAGGACACAGCCAAGTCCTTTCATCGAAGAATCACTGTAAATAACAAACTTTCCATTTCTGGAAGGCGGTGCCAAAACTGGAGCATTCGCCAATCTTTTTTTCCAATTCCTGAAAACAATCATCACATTATTCTGTCCATATTAACTTAACACCTTTCTGAGTTAACTTAGTCATTGTACTTGATAATCGTGTAAAATTTTCTACAAACCTCTGGTAATAACCTTCCAAACCAATAGAACTATGGATCTCGGTTATATTCATGGGTCTTGTCCATTCTTCAACTACTTTTGTTTTACTTGGATCAACTTCTATTCCATTTTTTGAAACAATGTGACCATGGAAAGAAATTTGTTGTAACCAAAACTCACACTTGCTGAATTTCCAAAATAGTTTCTTTTCTTTTAAGGTTTGTAGGACAACCCTTAAATGACTTTCATGTTCCACTTTAATTTTGTAAAAAACCAAAATATCATCAATGAACACAACCACAAACTTATCCAAGAACTCATAAGAAATTATACTCATAAGATCAATGAATACAGCAGGTTCATTGGTTAAACCAAAAGGCATAACTAAAAAGTTATAATGGCCATATCTAGTATGAAACACGGTCTTCGGAATGTCGGCTTCCTTTACGTTCAACTGATGGTACCCCAACCTCAAATCAATATTTGAAAAATACTGAGCTCCCTAGAGCTGATCAAAAAAATCACCGATATGAGAAAAAGGATACTTTTTCTTAACAGTGATGTTATTCAATGCTCTATAATCAAAGCAAAGTATCATTGAACCATCTTTCTTTTTAACAAACAAGACATGAGAACCCCATGTTGATGTGATGGGTCAAATGAAACCTTTATCTAATAACTCCTACAATTGCTTCCTTAACTCTAAAAGTTCAATTTGAGCTATTCTATAAGGGGGTTTTGAAATTGGCTTAGCATCAGGAACTAATTCAATAGTAAATTCAACTTCCCGGTCATGTATAATACCAGGCAAATCATCATGAAAAACATCAAGGTACTCATTTACCACTATCACATCATTAATATAAACACATTATTTATTTTCAACAATATGAGCAAGGTTAAATTCATTTCCATCTTTTACTAGTTTCTCACCTTCTTGATATGTTATCAAAATCAAGGGTTCATTCTTGTACACAAATTGAAAATCTTTCTAAAAAGAAACCTCTTTATCTCTACAGTCTATCCTATCATGATAAATAGAAATCAAATCCATACCCAAAATAAAATCAAACTCCACTATAGGAAAAATAATAAGCTTTTTAGGTATATTCTTCCCGCACACAAGGCCAGGATGGTTCTTATAATTTCTTTTTATCTCAACATTTATACCATGTGTTTTTACCATAAGATCTGTATTTATATCTTGAGATGTAATTTTCAATTTACTAGAAAATATCTCATAAATGAAAGAGTGTGTATACCCTGAATCAAACACCACATTGGAATAATCTGAACAAACAAAATGAGTACCTGATACTACTTCATTTGATGGCCCAACATCTGCTGAAGTAGTTGCAAAGGATTTCACCACCCCTTTCTTCTTGTATTCTAGCTTCTTTCCCTCAGTTAAGTTCTTCATTGGATACTCATTTCCATAATGACCCACTTCATTGCACTTAAGACATTTTACTGACTGTAATTATGATTTTGTCTTACCATTAACCTAATCATTTTCAGTGCAATTTCGAGACTTATGTCTCATTTTACCACATCAGTAGCACTTACCAGAATTCAAAAGACATTCCCCATCATGCTTTTTACCAAAATTTTCACAAACTGTAAACTTAAGTTTCATACCATCATACTTTATTAAAGAGTTATTCCCTTTTTCATACCACCTCATCCTCTTATTATATTGTCTGTCAAAGAACACTTGATCATCGACAAACTCCATTTCCACCTTTTCCACACAATGAACAAGTTTTTCATAAATTTTTAACACACGAGATGCTAATGACCTTCAATACATTGGCTTTAATACTGAGTAAAAATGGTTGATTTTACTATCAAGACCTCGTATGAAATTTAGAGCATACCATGCGAGTCAAGTGAATTTTTCTTCATAAACAGCCACTGAGTCATCCTCCTGCCGCAATTCCAGGAATTGTTTTTCCATTCAATAGAGAACCACCATATGAAAATATTTCTCAAGAAACATACCTTTGAATTAATCCCAATAAATAGCATCAATCTCCTCAATATCCTTGATATTTTTCACCATCGACCACCACTTATCATCCTCAACTTCGAAATGGTAAATAGAAAGACTAAAATTTTGATGATCTAAACAACCCATGACATTGAAAATCTATTCAAGTGCTTTAATCCACCCCTCTTCTAGCACAGGGTCAGATGATCCTATTAATGATGGGGGGATGTTTCCTTATGAACTGATCCACTACTGACATGTTCCACTATGGTTGATCTTGCTAATCTCGTACATGGATACCACCACCATTTATAGCCTGAGTCAACTATGCCATCACTGCAACAAACTGTTCAGTTTAGATTCTGACCATCTCAGGTTGCTAATTTGGAAGTTTGTCTTCCTCCTGATGTCTTCCCAACATAGCTACCCTGTTTCATCTATGAAAAACCATTCTGAACACATAAATATCTTATGTGAAGAAACATGGTAATCTATAAATTCTATTTCTTTTCAATATTACTATAAATTAATTTATGGACATTTATTAAACAATACCCTAACTACTAAACTTGTCTAAACAGACCTCTGATACCAACTATAAAGACCCGACCTTGAAACATTTCATAATATTTAATTAAACGAATAATTCACATTAGGACCTTTTCAGGTTTAGAGATTTAGAAAATTATGGCATAACTATTACATCTCAAAATATTACAAATTAGACACTTCTACTTAGTTTCCATTTTTTTCATAAAAACTCTTGAAAAAAGAGTCATGTATAGTTCCATGTTTATGACAACATGAATTTTTCTTGATCCCATCATTGACCCTATTTCACATTATGTCCTGTGAAAAACATTACAAAAACTTGTGATGAGTATAAAAATCTCAGTAAGGGATACACAAAGAATAAAAATTGTTAGTTTTTTTAAAGAACAAGTAATCGATGAATACTTTAGCATAAGTAATATTTTTCACCTTTATGAAGTAGTAAATACTCTTCACTAAATAAAATATCACTACATACCCTTTTGTAACCAAAATATTACCATAAATCCCATATAATGAACACATAACATATAAAGGTAACTTGGGACATAAACATACTTAAATGGAATAACCATACAATCGACTTACACACATATCACTAAATGGAATAGCTATACAGCCAACTTCCATACCCAATGCATTGGAGGTTTTAACGTAACCACCCGTTTTGGTTTATCATGGAACCACTCGTCATTTGGTTTATCATGTAACCACCCATTAAATGTCCATGCACCATTATAAAATCATAACACATAAAACAAATATAAAGGAATGAAAACATTTCCAAATTTCAATCACAATATATCACTTAAATATGTTGACATAAAAAATCCATTATAAAATCCATTTTCAACACAAAAATATATAAAAGAGTATATGGTATTTATTTTCCTTGAGAAAAAACATTACGGCTTGTTAAGTAAGCCAAAGAACAAACAATACTCGCGATAGTGGAAATCTTGTTGTCACCGCTTACGTTAAAACAAACATTCATTTTTTTGATTTATTAAAACGATTCATAGAAAAATAGTCCCTTTGAAATTTCAAAAGTATTTATACATCGTATAAAATAAATTCGTGTATTAAAACAAAATATTCCTCTATGAAAGAAGATTGAGACGAATTCCCTTACCTCATGTCTGACTTGGCCCGTTCATTCTTTAATCTCCTGAATAATATTCTAAAGTTAATTTCTACATGCTTAAGATCTTTTTTCAATTTTATTATTCCTTTTATATCACTTATTACCATGTCATAAGAATTATATTATCTTTTAAGTTAATAACATTTTTGTTGCCAATATTTGGTACATGAGTCAAAAATAGACTTCTTATAATTACAAGTTGTTCATATGGTCAAAAGATCATTATATCCAGAATTATATACATGATTTAGATATCATATATAACATATATATCTAGTATATTCATTTTTTATTATAGTACATAACATTTAGAGGTATGAAATGAAATGCACAGTTCATGGAGACGGTAAGTCGTACGTACGCATGAATGCTACTTCCATTTCTATTTCTTATTTTAAAGGAATTAAAACATAATGATACATTTTTATATTATAATTTTAGTATAATATCTTATAATATAATTAACTCCATCCTTTATACATCCCACATATGGCATTAACGAGTCATATCACTTTGAGGGGGCGGTATTCCGCACTTCCTCAAGTGAAATTATCGAGTTTACCCATAATGGAAACCATACAGGTATTGTTAGGGTTTGTGTTCGGAGAACCAACTTTTTTGTACTTTGATTACATGAATGTACACTTATTATATATTATTCATTGTTTTACATGAATATAATATAATAATGTCCTAGAAAATTTTTCGCATTGATAAGGTCATGGAAGATCCCAGCTATGATGAAAACATTGAAATGCTATAACAATATTCATAAATAAAGTTCTACAGTTGAATGAAATACTTTGATATGACACATAGTATACATACCGTCATGTGCGAGTACTCATAAGAAGACGAGACTCTCTCTCATAGAGTTCACACTTGGTAACCTCCATGATAGGAGATTATGAGAACAAAGCCGCCAGTAGTAATTCCACATGTCTTCGTGTCATCAGACATTACTATCTATGAGCGTGTGTAATATTCCTTAGACTAGAAGATTATCATTAACTCATGTCATGACTCACACACTTTGATTTGCTGAATAAAACCGTCAAGAAGATAGTTGGTGGGAAGTAGGGTACGTTTGGTGCGTCACGAATGACACGTTGTTAATGAATATGTCGAGGAAGGATTTGTCCCTTATATATTTATGGAAGTAGATATATAGTGCCCTTTGATTGAAATAGAACTTTCGAACAAATTCCATGGCCATGGTGACACAAAGAGTTTATTTCTGGAAGTCAAAGAATGACAGATCAAGAATATAGGTTTATGAAACTTCCATGAAACCTTCTTGATGAGATATTGAGACAAAGGTATTAAATTACATGGTAAGCGCTCATATGAGGTGACACGTCAATGCGGCGTCAACTTCTTTCTATTGGGTGCCTTGACCCATTTATAGACAGTATTCTTAGACTTTAGGAGGCCTAGAGGGCCACACACTAAGTGTATTCAAGTATATCAAGTAGAATAAAGATTATTCTCATACATGGTTTAATAATTATTCAAGGAAGACTAGATTGTTTTAATATTGGAAGAAGAATAAAATGAAAACAAATACATGCCATGAATTAATGATTACATGTCATATAGTTTTATTTTAAGAACAAGTACATGTCATGTACTAATGATTACACGCTGTGTAGTTTTCATTTTGAAAATGAAATGAATAAATGAAAACAAGATATACATGCTGTGTACATTGAATGTACACACCGTGTAGTTTTCAATGAAAAATAAGTACACGCTATGTATTTATGATTACACGCCGTGTAGTTTTTCCAGTCGGGATTTTGAGAAAATAATGTCATTTTATTAAATGATATTTATTATAATCAGTGTGGTCGCACATCAAGGAATTAATTACTCAACATGGGGTTTCTCAAAAGAGTTAATGATATAAATTAAATGGGTAATGCGTTTATTTATTTTCATAACTTCACAACCTAAAACCCTATTATGAAGATCCTCACAACCCCAACTCCTTTCCTAAGAGAATCGTTGTGCGCAACAATTCTGGAGAATTATCTGAATACTGAAAGAAATCTATCCTCTAAGAACACTCTCAATACCAAGAGAGATCCACTTCTATTGAATGAAGAAGATCTAAGGCAGACATCACAAGAAAAGGTTTCTCCACACTAGCACCCAGAGACTCTTTTGGAGTTGTCCAGAGATATGAGGTGAACGTATGGACCAACACTAGAGGAAGTCTACACATGGATTCTGTGACGCAATGATGAATCACATGAGAACGTGATCATGAATATCAACAAAAAAAGAACACCCAAAAGGTACTTCTTTTCAATTAATTAAATTAATTATAATCAACTTGTGATGATCTGCTTTTTTGGTTCTGGGACCTTTCTTCTTCTTTGTCTATTTATGTGAATCGATCCATGGAGACTGGTATTTATCTTCATATTTATCCTGGATTGATCAATGCTAATGAAAAAAATCCATGTGTGCATATCCATCCATGAGCTTCCGCTGCTCCTAGAACATTCAATTGGTATCAGAGGGAGGCTAAAACATTGATTATAGTAATTTAATTTTCATTGATAATTTATGCATTTATATTTGTTTTAATTCATGATAAATCTTTCTATAAAACTGAATGAATGTGATCTTTTCTTCCTCCTTAGTTTCTCGATTCAGATCATTGAAATGAACTTTTAATTTTTATTTTTATTTAATTGAAAATGAGGAACTCATCTAGAGGAGCCAATATTTTTGTCTGTACAACAAAAGAATACATGGCATGTAGTGAAAACTACATTCCATGTGAATTGAATATGCCTAAGTATTTAATACACCATGTTGAACAGAAATGAACGACGCATGGAACAGGAATACACGTCGTGTATGTTAAATCAACACACCGTGTATTCAAATCCTGCCTAGGTGAAACCATGTATAAGGAGAAGTTGTGTTCTGCATACACAGGATTACCAGGCTGGTAACCGCATAACAAGAAAGTACACACCATGTTAGATTAATCTACATGGTGTACTCAAAAATTTCTAAAGTAGATAAAACACGCCAAATCCCCTGGTGTGTACTTTGGATAAAGGGTGAAAAGAAATACACACCATGTAAATATAAACATCACGCCGTGTACTTTCCAGAAATTGAATTTCACCAGGTTTCATCCAAAAGTACGAAGAACTGTGCAAGGGATATGAATGAGAAGAATCTCGAGGAAATTCAGAAAGGGATTTAAGATAAAGAATTGATAAATTATAAGATCATAATTAATTGAATTCAAGCACAAATTATCTTAAATTTAAGAATGATTAAAAGAATTTAAATTCAAAATATGCAGAAATGTCATTGCATGCTATGGATGATCATGAGCTAGACCAAAGATCCTTTGTGCATGTATAGTTTCATTTAAATTTATTTAATTTAAATTCGTTGGCATGTGAGCCTTCTTCCAATAAAATATAGGGCATGCGTGCCCATGGTTTCTTTAATATAAACCCTATGTAATGGAGGATCTCCCAAGCCATAGGAGATGGTTCAAAATCCAAAGCTGAAGAGAAACCAACACAAGAAGATACAAAGTCGGATAGGTGGGAGCTATAAAAAACAAACCATCGGGTTCAAGGTGTTTTTCCCTAGGTCAGGGTTAGCTTATCAAAACCGCTAGATAATCTAACCAATAAAATTTCATGATCATGTCAACTTATTTTATTTCTACCTAATTACCTAGTTTATTTATAATTTATGTGTTGTCACGATCGCATAGTTAATAAAATGAACAAGCATGAAAATATGAAATAAAATAAAAACCGGACTATGTGTAAACATTATCAGAACATGGTTAATAACTTAAGCAATAGTCACTTAATATTAACAAGCTTGTGATAATGCAAAACTAAGAATAAAAGATTAAAATACCTCAATACCATATTAAGTTAGACCAAGCCTTCCGTTACTTCATTAATGGAAAGACTCAACAAAACTATGTGTTTGACCAACCATTGTTGGGAAACTTACTTTTATAAAAGAATCCCTTAAGAAAGGTTTCGGGTTAACATAACCATATTAGATGAAGAGAAGTAGCCCTTTCTAGACTTTGTGTAATATTGGAGACAAGTGTTGATGAAATCCAAGTCAGGATTTCAAGATTGGGGAGTCCACTCAACAGATCAAGGAACTGTAAGCTCATAGTTGGCAGAGACCTGCCTACCTAAATTTCTTCAATTATCTTGACCAACCCGTTTTGGGGTTAAGTGAATTGGAATATGGATCCTTGTCACTAGAATTTCAAAACAACTAGACATTCCAAGTCCAATGGTGAGGGCCATTGGTACTTGATAAAATAGTGGGAGACTTAATAAAAATTTATTATTTCTCATAAAATATAATCGAGAAAGTATAGATAAATCTGCCCTTATAATTTGAAGAATCAAAATGAAAAACTCGTCAACCAAATTTTCTCTATGATCAATTTTGGATAAAGATAATATCCTTACCGGTAGTAACTTTCAGGAATGGTTTAGGCACTTTCGGGTTATCATATGCCATGAACGAAAGTTTTACGTGATGGGGTCCTCACTTCCTGATTCGCCCACCCAAGGGGAAAGTGATGAATATTTCCTAGCCTATGATCAACATTTTAATGATGCAATTGATGTTCAATGTTTGATGTTATCATCAATGTCTTGTGAGCTCATGAATTCTCAAGAAGACATGGATGCATATAGGATTCTCGAGCACCTCCGAGGTCTATACCAGGAGCGAGATAGATAGGAAAGGTTTGAGATATCCAAGGATCTATTCCAAAGAATTCTTAGAGAGGGTGCCCCATCTGGGCCTCATGTAGTTAAGATCATTGGCTACATTGATCTCTTCAAGGTTCTAGGTTTTAAACTCCCCGAAAACTAGGAACCAATCTCATTCTTGCATCACTTCTGAAGAGCTTCTCTAACTTTGTTGTAAATTTCAACATGAACAACATTGAGAAGTCTCTATCTGATCTTCTCATCCTTATTCTACAAGTGGTGGACAATGATATAAAGCGTGAAAATACTTATGTCCTTATATTGAATAAAATGAAAGGGAAAGAGAAGAGCTTTAAACCCAAAGCTTCTTCAAGGCCTTCCAAGAAAAAGGCGATCAAAGGGGAGGCAAGAGAACAAGAGGTTGTTTGTTTCACATGTGGAAATAAGGGTCACTGGAAGAAAAAATGCACCCAGCCAAGGAAGCAAGGGGAAGGTTCAGGTGAATTTGTTATCAAATTCAATATATCTGTTTCTACCAATTGGGTATTAGATACTACTTTTGGTGCTCACATATATATCAAAATACATGAACCAAGTAGATTTAGAATGATTTATCGAGGTGAGGTTGATCTGTGAGCATCCAATGGAGCCAGAATCACTGATGTAGATGTCAGAGACTACCACCTCACATTGCCTACTGGGATGGTCTTGGTTTTGAATGGATATTATTATGTACCCTCTATAACCAAAAACATTTTTTCAGTTTCTTGATTAGATATAGATGGATTCATCTTCAAGTTTGGAAGTGGATGTTGCTACTTTTATAAAGATATCATTTGTTTTGGTAGGGAATATTTATATAACAGCCTTTATATGTTAGACTACACAAACCAAGTAATAGAAATCGATGACAAAGTTAATTCACATGACTCATAACACACCCAACTTTGGCATCACTAGATAGGTCATGTTAATGAGAAATTTTTGACAAAATGACATCAATATGGGTATTTAGATTCTTTTGAACTAAACCCACTTGGTGTATGTCATGCATGTCTACAAGGCAAAATGACGATAGCCCCATTTAGTGGGAAAGGTGAAAGAGATAAAGAGCTTCTAGAATTAGTTCACACAGATGTGTGTGGACCATTTCCAGTTGAAGCAGGGGGTGGGTTCTTGTACTTCATAAATTTTACTGATTATTTTAGTAGATATGGATATATTTACTTAATGAGGTATAATTCAGATTCTTTTGATTAGTTCAAAGAATACAAGAATGAAATTGAGAACCAGCTTCGTAAGAAGATTAAGAAACTCTGCTCAGAAAGAGGAGGAGAATATCTTAATCAGGACTTCATTGATTTCTTATGAATGTTTGGGATTCTATCTCAAATCAATCCTCCTTACACGCCTTAGTGGAATGGAGTAAGTGAAAGGAGGAACCACATCCTTTTGGACATGGTGAGATCAATGATGAGTCATGCAAGTCTTCCATTATCCTTTTGAGGATATGCATTACAAACAGCAGCACACATACTAAACCAAGTACCAACTTAATCGATAAATGGTATTCCATACAAATTATGGAGTGGACACAAATCCATGTTATCAAATTTACATGAGTGGGGTAGCGAAGCATTTGTTAAAGCCTCTTCAGGTAACAAGCTTACACCCCGAGGCACAAAGTGTATCATTATAGGATATCCCAATGAAACAAAAGGGATATTACCTATACAACCCCTTAGATAAAAAGGTAACAGTGGAAAGACATTCCATATTCCTTGAGAGGGAGAACATATCAAAAACATATAGTGGTAGAGAGATAGACTTCGATGAAGTCGGGGCTCAAGATACACAAGAGTTGGTATAAGAAAAGATTCCACAATGCCCCGTGGAAGAACAATCTGTTCTAGAGACTCAAGAACTGTGTAGGAGCTTGAAAGAGGTGAGAGAACCATAACGATATGGTTTTCTTGTCACCGAGTATGGTGACTCATTATTGGTTGAAAATGATGATCCTTTTACCTACAAGGAAGCATTTGAAGGCACAGATTCTGCCAAATGGCAAGAAGCCATGAATTCTGAAATGGATTCCATTACCAAAACCAAGTCTGGATTTTGGTAGATCCTCCAGTTGATGTAAATCTTGTTGGTAATAAATGGGTATTCTAGAAGAAATTGGATATGGAAGGGCAAGTCAACACTTATAAGGCACGACTGGTTGCAAAAGGTTTTATACAGCATCAAGGAATTAAATATGATGAACCCTTTTCACCGGTTGCGATGCTGAAATCCATCAGAATCCTATTGGCCATTTCCTCTTACTATGACTATGAAATTTGGAAAATGGATGTCAAAACAGAATTCCTTAATGAGAACCTCTAGGAAGATGTTTACATTACACAACCTGAAGGGTTTGTGACTCTAAAGGATGCCAACAAGGTATGCAAGTTGAAAAAATCCATTTATGGATTAAAGAAGGAATCAAGGTCATAGAACATTCATTTTGATGAAGCCGTAACAGAATTTGGATTTGTTAAAAATGAATGTGAGCCTTTTGTCTACAAAAGGTTTAGTGGAAGTGCAGTTATTTTCCTAATAGAATATGTTGATGAAATGTTACTAATTGGAAACGAAGTACCTGTCTTACAGTCAGTTAAGGCATGGTTGGATAAATGCTTCTCTATGAAAGACATGGGCAAGGAAATATATATTCTTGGGATCAAGATCCATCGTGATAGATCCAAGAGAATTCTATGCCTAAGTCAAAGTACATATGTTGACAAGATATTGAAGAGATTTAGTATGGAACAGTCCAATTGGGGATTGTTGCCAATGTCACATGGAATTCATCTTTCAAAGAAAATGTGTCCTCAGACACATAAGGAAAGAAAGAAAGTGGCAAGGATCCCATACGCATCCACGATTAGGTCAGTCATGTATTCCATGCTATGTACAAGGCTATATGTTGCTTATGCATTAAGGGCGGTAGGCAGATATCAAGCTGATCCAGGAGAACGCCATTTGATGGTAGTCAAGACTATCCTTAAGTATCTGAGGCATACTAAGGATATGTTCTTAGTTTATGGAGGAGATTAGGAACTAGTTATCAGAGGACATGTAAATGATAGTTTCCAGACTGATAAAGATGACATGAAGTCACAAACTGGATACATATTCAGTTTGAATGGAGGTGTAGTGAGATGGAAGAGCTCAAAGCAAGTTGTCATCGTAGATTCTACAGTAGAGTCTGAGTGTATCATAGCTTCTAAGGCAGATAAAAATGCAGTATGGATATGAAGCTTAGTCCAAGAGAAAGATGTAGTACTTAGTATTAAAGATCCTATCACACTCTATTGTGATAATACTACATTGGTGGCACTTGAAAAAGAGCCAAGGTCACATCAGCGGAAAAAGCACAAACTTCGAAAGTATCACCTCTTGAGGGATTTTTCTCAGAGATTTAAAGTTGCAGTGAGCAGTATTTCAATGGAAGACAACGTGGAAGTCCCCTTGACTAATGCCTTGACTCAGTAGAAACATGATCATCATGTGAGGTATAGCGGACTAAATTTTTTTGGAAGTTGGCTCTAGTCTAAGTGGGAGTTTATTAGGGTTGGTGTCATGAGAAACAATTGTTTTGTACTTTGATTACATGAATTTACACTTATTATATATTGTTCATTGTTCTTCATTACTATAATATTATAATGTCCTGAAATATTTATTACATTGATAAGGTTAGGGAAGATCCCTGGTATGATGAGAACCTTAAAATTCTATAACAATATTATTTAATAAAGGTATACGTTTGGATGACATACTATGATAGGACACATAGTATATAGATCATCATGTGTGAGTACGAGTAAGAAGACAAGACTCTATCTCATGGAGTTCTCACTTGGAAACCTCAAAGATAGGAGATTATGAGAACAGACCCACCGGTAGTAATTCTGCATGTCTTGGTGTCATCAGACATTACTATCTACGAGCATGTGTAATGGTCCATAGACTGGATGATTATAATTAACTCATGTCATGACTCGCGCACTTAGATTTTATAATGAAAATAGTCACAAAGATAGTTGGTGGGAATTAAGGTACATTGGGTGCATCATGAATGACATATTGTTAATAAATAAGTAGGGGTAGGATTTTTCACTTCCATATTTATGGAAGTAGATATCTCGGGCCCTTTGATTGAAATAGAACTGTCAAAAAAATTCCATGTCCATGGTGACATGACGAGTTTATTTCTAGAATTCAAAGAATTACAGATCAAGAATATAGGTTTATGACACTACCATGAAACCTTCTTGATGAGATATTGAGAAAAATGGATTAAAGTACACGATAAGTGTTCGTATGAGGTGACACGTCAATACGGCGTCAACTTCTTTCTCTTTTGTGCCTTGACCCGTTGCTAGAAAGTAATCTTGGACTTTAGGCAAGGCCGCCTAATCCCAATGAGAAAGATTCCTAGTGTGTCACACACTAAGTGTATACAAGTATCTCAAGTAGAATAAATATTATACCCGTACGTGGTTTAATAATTATTCAAGGAAGACTAGATCATTTTAATGTTGGAAGAAGAATAAAATGAAAACAAGTACATCCCATGTATTAATTATTACACGTCGTGTAGTTTTCATTTTGGAAAGTAAATGAATAAATAAAAACAAGATATAC
This sequence comes from Viscum album, assembly GCA_963277665.1. Taxonomy (NCBI): domain Eukaryota; kingdom Viridiplantae; phylum Streptophyta; class Magnoliopsida; order Santalales; family Viscaceae; genus Viscum; species Viscum album. Next base: position 387,611,476 of record OY728153.1, on the reverse strand, counting down.
ACGCAGTGTACATTGAATACACGACCATGTAGTTTTCAATGAAAAACAAGTACACACCGTGTATTTATGATTAGGTGCCGTGTAGTTTTTCTTGTCGATATTTTGAGGAAATAATGTCATTTTATTAAATGATATTTATTATAATTAGTGTCGGCACATGTCATGGAATTAATGACTCGACATGGGGTTTTTTAAAAGAGTTAATAAAATAAATAAAACTCATAACGCGTTTATTTATTGTCATAACTTCACTACCTCAAACCCGATTATAAATATCCTCACAACTGCAACTCCTTTCCTAAGAGAATCGTTGTGAAAAATAATTTGGGAGAATTATTTCAAGACCGAAAGAACTCTATCCTCCAAGAACACTCTCAATACCGAGAGCGATACACTTCTATTTGATGAAGACAATCTAAGGCAGACATTACAAGCATAAGTTTCTCCACGCTAGCACCCGGAGACTCTTTTGGCGACATCTAGAAATATGAGGTGAATGTGTAGATCACTGTTAGAGGAATTATACACATGGATTCTACGACGCAATGACAAATCACATCAGAACATGATCAAGATTATCAATAAAAAAAAAAGAACACCAAAAAGGTACTTCTTGTCAATTAATTAAATTAATTATAATCAACCTATGAGGATCCACTTTTTTGGTTCTGTGACCTTTCTTCTTCTTTGTCTATTTCTGTGAATCAATCCATGGAGACTAGCATTTATCATCATATTGATCCTGGATTGATCATTACTAATGAAAAAAAATCCAAGTGTGCATATCCATCCATGATTTTCTGCTGTGCCCAGAACATTCAATTTGTATTAAATGGAGGTTAAAAGATTGATTATAATTATTTAATTTTCGTTGATAATTTACGCATTTATATTTTTTTCAATTCATGATAAATCGTTCAATAAAACTGAATAAATGAGATCTGTTCTTCCTCCTTAGTTTCTTGATTCATATCGTAGAAACTAAATTTTAATTTTAATGTTGATTAAATTGAAAATAAGGAACTCATTTGGAGGAGCCAATATTTCTATCCGTACAACAAAAGAATACATGGCGTGTAGTGAAAACTACATTCCATGTGAATTGAATATGCCTAAGTATTTAATACACCATGTTGACCAGAAATGAATGGTGAATGGAACTAGAATACACGGCGTGTATGTTAAATCAACACGCTGTGTAGTCTGATCCGGCCCAGGTAAAACCATGTACAAGGAGAAGCTGTGTTCCGTATACACAGGATTGTCAGGCTGGTAACCGCGTAACAAGAAAGTAAACACCAGGTTAGATTAATCTACATGTCATGTACTCAAAAATTTATAAATTAGAGAAAACACGCCAAATCCCCCGTAGTGTAAATTGGATAAAGGGTGAAAAGAAATACACACCATGTAAATATAAACTACAAGCCATGTACTTTCTAGAAATTGAATTTCACCAGGTTTCATCCAAAAGTACAAAGAAATGTACAAGGGATATGAATGAGAACAATATCAAGGAAATTCAGAAATGGATTTAAGATAAAGAATTGATAAATTATAAGATCATAATTAATTGAATTCAAGAGTGAATTAATTAGCACCTATAGAATTCCCTCAAGACCGAAAGAACTCTATCCTCTAAGAACACTCTCAAGACCAAGAGATATCCACTTCCATCGGATCAAGACGATCTAAGGCGGACAACGCATGCAAAGGTTTCTCCATGTTAGCACTCAGAGACACTTTTGGTGATGTCTAGAGATATGAGGTACACATGTAGATCACAGCTAGAGGAAGTGTACACATGACTTCTATGACACAATGACGAACCACATTGGAACATGATCAAGAATATCAACGAAAAAAGAACACCCAAAAGGTACTTCTTGTCAATTAATTAAATTAATTATAATCAACCTGTGATGATCCACTTTTTTGGTTCCAGGACCTGTCTTCTTCTTTGTTTATTTCTACGAATCGGTCCATGGAGACTGGCGTTTATCGTCATATTGATACCGGATTAATTATTGCTAATGACCAAAAGCCAAGTGGGCACACCCACCAACGAGCTTCCGCTGCGCCCGAAACCTTTAGGTTTGTTATAAAAGAAAAATATATAAGCATAATGAAATCATAAACATAATATATATCATATATAAATATATTTTCATCTTAATGTCCACCATGAGGGGAGGTAGGAGATAATCTAACAATCATCATTTCGTGAGATGTTAGTTTTCCATCCACAGAAACAATATGTTCTTCACCCATTAGATGGAGGTGTGTGTAATTGTAATTAGAAAACTTCTCATAACAATATCCTAGTATATTTAGGATACCGGTGTTGTTATAAAAGAAATTAATAAAAAGAGTTTAGGGGATGGAGAAGTAAAATAAAAAGAAATAAGTTAAGAGAAAATGTTACCTTTAATTTGAGTAATTTCCTTTGGTTTGAACCAAAATAGTTTTTTGAAGTGCCTTCTGCCTAAGGTAAGGATTCTAGGGGGAAGATAAGGATGTAGGGAGTGTAATTGGTCAGAGTTTGGATGATACAAAAGGCTTGAGAGGGGTGAGGAATTGGTTATAAATGGTCTCCTTTTATAAGGTTGGGAGGGTCTCTTTAGGAAAGTTTGAAAATATTATTATATTATATGATGATATTCAGTTTCTAAAGGTTCCAAAATCATTAGATTCAAAGATATGATGACTCATGGTTGAAATAAAATAATCCAATAAGAATTGGATAGGTTTTGGATGTTATTTTAATATTTATAATCTTATTTATCTAAATGATTTATTAATGAGGTAAACAATGCATCATTATTGTGTCATAAATAATTTAATTTTTTCGATGTCTAAAAATAAATAAAAAAATACCATGATGTAGGAAATATTTTTAGATTTCCAAAAAAATATTTATAGTAAAAATTATGACATAAATAACACCATGTAAAAATTAATTTACTAAAAGATTTTTGTTTTTATCATTTTTTACTTTAATTTAAATTAATTAATTTAAAGTGTCATTATCATTCATATGTGGCTCCAAGGGGTCCCAAAACTGACCCAAAGATACTAATGGTCGTAAATGACTCAACCAATAAGGTTAGTACATGTGTTAAGATAATTTTGAATTATTATAATTTTATTTTTACCTTGAATTACCCTATTTACCTTTAACCGTGGTAAATAAAAGTCAAAAGTTACTATTTACCAAAAATTATTTTCATCTTATTGAACCATATTTTACATAATAATAACAACCATGTATACCATATTTTCAAAATTCAATTCACAGAAGTGGTAAAATTTCATTTAAATGAACAAGTCAGTTTTTTTAACTACTACTAAGTGGTTTCACTATTCATCAAAAATTAATGTTTTTAAGAAAAAATTCCAAAAAATAATACTAAGCTGTATTTTATAATTAAAATTCAAAAATGATGTCTATTTTACCATATTCTAAACATATAAGTTTCATTGATTAATTTAAAATTAATTTCTGTTGTTAAAACAAATAGCGTGTTTTTAAGAAACAATAACTATCAAAAGATTGACGCTTGTTTATGTCCAAATTAAAAGTAAAATTAATTCCAATGACCAAAATTGGATTAAATGGTAAAAATATATTCTAATTACCCTTTAAAAACTATTATAAAGATAATATATCCATATATGTAAATTAGATTAAAATTAGTTTTTAATTAAAATACAATATTTTTCACTATTTATTAAAAAATAATCTTTACAGGAAAAATTCGAAAAATTTACACAAATATAATTTTGATGTCCCCATTCTAAAAAAGGATTTTTTTGGTTAAATAGAATGTATTAAAGTGACCGAAACTACATTTTAAGAGGGTTCACCATTAAAATGCGGTAAATCGACCTTTTAATGTAAATTATGCTTAAAATTAGATTTATTCACATTATAAGCCTCTAACATTTATTTGATAAATGTAAATACATTTAACAAACATGTATAATCATATTGAAGTTAGTTTGGTTCATTCTTTCCAATACAATGGCTATGAGTTTACTACCATTTAAAATAATAATATTATATTATTAGTGTGAAACGTAAGATTTCAAAGAAACCCGTTGTTGTGTATTAGGTACTCTATCAATCATAACAGCCCTTTTAAAGTAAAATTAATATTTAATTCACAAGTATTAGTAAATATGAAAAAATATTATTCTTCATTTACCTAGGATGTTACATTTTACATAATATATATGTTTCATCCATGGAATGTTTCACTTATATTTTTAGATTTCATCATGTATAGAGTAATATGGAAGTGAATTGGGAAATTGTTTTAGCTTATTACTCACCCCGATAGTTTTATCTTATTTATTAATATATATATATATATGTATTATATGTTTTAATACTGGTAAATGAAATACATAATTAATTATAAGTGATCTAATAGAACTATATAAGGGATCTTGGAGGAGTTTTATCTAGAGATGGAAGTCAAGGGATTCTTTTTCCCACTTATGTGTCATGTTGAAGGTGTCGGGATTTTTTTAGGTTTCACTCCTTTACATTTTTCATAAGTTTTATGTAGGTCTTAATTTTTTGTTTATTTTGATTATCAATTGTATATATTCACCTTAGCTTCATGTTTTTATTTTTATATAAAATATTTTGGATTATATTATTATATTTTTTAGATGAATTATATACAGTTTATTTATTTTTTTATTTTTTTTTACTCAAATAATTTTTTTATGTAATGCCTTGAATAATTAGTTAAAATAAGAATTCATTAATCCCTAATAATCACTTGGAGATATTGTTTATTTTCTTATTTAATAGGTTTTAGGATTTATTTTATATATAGATTATCAATGATTTAGTTGTGGAAGACTAATTTATATGAGGTGGTATAGTTTAGTGAGGGGAATTATTTCCATGTGATATGTGTTTACTCTTATTATTTTATATAAAAGCCTTTGACAATTTATAAGAATATGTTGAATGATATTTTTTATTTAGTTCAAATGGTTTTCATTCTAGGTCATGTCATTTTAGGTAGAGTAGAATAAAATCCGAATCAACCCTATCCATATATGGTGTAAAAAAGACTACATAATGTTAAGGTTATATGATTTTATCTAATTTTCACAAACATTTAAAGTAATTATTTTTAATTTCTAAGAATAACGTATAACATTCATTAACATAATTCCAAAAAAATATAAAACAATAATATTTTCTCACCCAGTTAACAACACATATATTAATGTTAAATTTGTAATCTACAACATTAGGATAGATTAATTATATTCTTAGATAAATATACTATTAAACCACTTTAATATCACCAAAAAATCATCTAGAATATTTTCCTTTTCTCTTGATACAAGTCATAACTCGACCAAAAAACTAATTTTGTTAACTTAGAAAATAAATTTATATTATTTATCATACTTAAATAATTTACAGAATAAAATTGAGTTAATTAATAACAACTAATCATCAATTTATGACCCATGAAATTTATTTTAGGGGATTTAACAAAAATTGTTCGAAATAAAAATATAGATTATCATAAGAAAAAAATATATCGAGTGATAAGTGAAAATTATTTCACATATTTTAAAGATATTAAATTCGTTTTATCTCATAAAATAATATAAAAAATATAAATTTTTTGGATTTAGAATTCGTGTCTCATTTCCATAGTATATGAAAATATTTATTAATTTGACCAATTTGACAATTTCATTGATTGATAAATTATAGAAATAAAAAATATGAGTGAAATTTTATTTTGGATATGTTTAATGAATGACAGGACAATGGATGAAAAACCAAGATATTAAAGAAATGGAAATAATATAAAAATCAATGAAATGAGATTAGTTATTTGGTTAGGATCTTATACTGTCATCATTGATCAGTGAGAGTAATAAAATAAAAAAAATTCATGGGGTAATGACATCCCTATATCATAGTTCATGATATAACATCATGTAGTAACATCTATGTGACATCGATTTCAATGGGCATTACTTCTTAAAATAAAACCATATCTTTATTTAAGTAAGTTTTAATACATGAAACCCTATAAGGAACTAGATTTAACAATCCTATATACCTCTTATAATATGTTCTAGGAACTGAGGAATCTAATTGGTGTAGCAGTGATATGATGTTATCAAACCCTGTGATTTGGTCATCACATAAGACTTTCTAATACTGTTTCATGGAAACAAATAAATTTATATGATAAAATGATATTAGAGGTCATGCCATGGGAATCATTGAAGTTAATTAAGGGATATATTGAACCAGTCATTTTTAACAATATAGGTATATCATGATAAATAAATGGTACACTATTTATATATTTTTTGAATAGTGAATGTCATATCTTATGATATCTTGATACTGATGAAAGTAGTGTATATGTGGTTCTAGATCAATGTCTTTGGAAAGAGGATATTGATATGTAATGTATTATGTATGTATAAAATATTATATTGAAAATAAATGAACTTGAATATGAGAAAATAATTTTTAATAACTAGATTGTATCATATTCCAAGGAGGATGTCATCACCAATGACATTATGGAATCACTATCCATGAGAGAGGAACGATCTTATATAATATTCAATAGTTTTCTATGTCATATTTATGTGATGCACAAATTAAAGATAACACTAATAACATTTTTCAATGATGATTATTCTTGAAGTCCAAAAACCATTAAAATCGTAAAGTGGGTGATCTAGTAGCGAAGGATCCTAAGAGTATTCACAAGAATAAATTGATGAAGAAGGATAAAAATGTAAATATATCTAGATAAATCTCACCTTGAAACCTCTTTGAAAAAATCAAGGAATACCCCAATAAAAAATACATGACAAAATGATGTGGCCTTTAATTATATTGTTTTGCACCTACTTTTTATGTATTTTCAGTATTTATATGATTAAATTAGTCTCTTAATGGTTAATTAAATTTTAGTGGTCATTTTAATGTTAAATTAGTAATAAATGAAAGCAATGGAAGATTTTATGTTAAAATTTTCCATTTTTTTATAATTTTGGTAATTTATTTAATTCATTTCTAAATATTCTATTTGAATTTTTATGCTAAGTATTTTTTGTTAAATTTCATTTATTTTTAAAAAATATTTATCAATTTTTTTAATAGTATTAAGATAATTAATTAATAGTGGTTTAATTTAATTTTCAATATCATATTTAAAATAATTCTAATAATTTTAATTTTCATTTTCATTTTATTTTATTTTTGATTATTGATTAATTACATATTCAGTTATTGAATCATTTCATAATTTAATTGTTAATATTTTATTTAAATATATTAATTAAACTTAATTTAATCTATTTTAGAAAAGGATGACTAATTTAATTTTTATTTTCCAGGTATAGTTGACATGTCTTAGGTAAAATTGGAAAACGTAAGTGACCATAAGAAATTATACATCAAATAAACCCCTACAATTTCATTGACCATGAGTCTAGGAAAGATAAAAAATATAGAAAATAATGGAATCTGTATACCTTATTGGAATCTACCATTAGTGTTCAATTCAATTGATAGTTCCCTATATAGAGATAAAAATATAGAAAATTAAAAAATGATTGACTGTGAGGAGGTGATCGACCGTGTGTTTTCCAAAATTCTATAATGTATCTAGATGATTTTACCCTATGATGACTTATGGCACAAAATATTATGAAAGAGAACATACCATTTTAATCCACCATGTACGTGAAGACGTCACTGAAAAATTTGAGAAGAGGTCAATGTCGAGTGGTATATTGGGAAGAACCTTGACCCGAGGGGCTTGAAACCATGTGAACTAGTAGAGGAAATTGAATGAGAGGATGAAATCTTGATCTATATTTAAAGAATAGTTATTTGATGTGTTTTATTTTGAATTTCTATGATCAACTATTTTTTATTGGATTCAATTATCCATGATCTTTGGAAATTGAACTCTAATTTATTGAACCTTTCTCGTCAATGTCGATCAGTGCAACGGCTTATTAAGGATAATGATAACAATTGATCTGGGGTTGCATTTATCTAATGATGAAAAACTAGTTCAGGAATGAACAATAAAATAACAAAGAAGCTGAGATCATGAGATTGAAATTAATAGATCAAGGAAATCTTTTCAGGTTTGAATAGGATACGACCCAATTAATTTTTTTTTACCTTTTTCTAAAGTCAATTCCACCCTATAAGATTTTATTGGGCTATGATTGAAGATGCAGCTTCTTCTTATCTGAGTTTTTTTAACTACAAGGACCGAGGTTGAGTGAGGATGTTATAATAGTGTTCAACCACCACCAATTGAAAAAGATTCACTAATGATCGGTGATTTACATTTTTTAAAGAATGAAAAAGGTGAATTCAGTGTGGCCTCTTGCCGAAGTCGACAAACAACTATAAAAACACCGAGCTGATCCACACATATTTTTTAACCATAGGATTCTAGAAAATATAATCTCTCATTATTACAATATGTTTTTCTTAATTAATCCCAACCTAATATTAGTATACATTTATTTCATTATATTTTTAATAAATCCACACAACATTGATGAGATGAGCTTCATAAATCTCCTCGTGCAACACTAATATGAAGGCAAATGATAAATTTTCACCAGACAGAGAAGAAAACAAGGTCCTATAAAATCAACATAAGTTATAAATACATATTTGATTCATGTGGGATTTGATCAAAACAATTAAAAAGTTAATCCAAATTCACATGGTAATTTAATGTCAATTGGGGATCTTAGGATCTTATGTTTAATTTCATAGAGTTTTGAGAAATTCAACCAATGAAAATGATAAATTTACTAAGTTGAAAAAATGTCTAGATACATTTTTAATTAAGAGAACATGAATCTTTCACAGTCATTGTAATTATACTACTTAAGTCACATATAGGTTAAAATAATACCATCACTGATGAAATTTGGTTTTTGTAAAAATGGGAAATGAATTAGGTTAGTGAAGTGTTTCAGTGAAAAATCTAAAAAAGAACTAAAAAATTTTGAATGAACATTATGATCTTTAATGGAAGGAAACACAAATTTTTCAGAGCTAATAATCAAGATAATGAATGAAAAGAAAGTCTAGTGACCACTACTACATCCAATAAGAATAAATATTGAAGGCCTCTAAAACTACAGGACCATGTTTTTCTAAGTTCTACAATGGCTAAATTGTCTAGATTTAAATGATTATTTCTTTCCATGATTTAATTTCTGAAATATTTTACTATAATACTTCCCCATAATATTTTTTATCGAATAGTCAATTAGAATTTAATGATATATTTTTCTCCCATTTTATTTTATTATTATATCCTTCATTATATGATTGACACATTTTCAAACCGAGTGATTATAAAATGGTTTATTTTATATAAATAACGGCGGATTAAAAATATTATAGAGATCACTTAATAATGGGTGATAAATCAGGAAGTTTTATTTAATCGGGTAGCTTATCAAGAATAATTTATAATTAATACTTATAAAACACATATTTTCCCATGTAACACCCCATGATATCATAGTACATTATCTCTTCAAAAAAATTTAATAACTAGCACTACACACAACACCGAGTTAAAGCGCACCATGACTTACCAAACTAGTCATTCAAAAAGAGGTTATGAATAATATTAACCAAAATTTGGATTTTATATACTCCATATAATTTTAGAATCTATATTATGTGTTTCCTAAACATAATATAAGAACAAATTAATTTTTGTACATAAAAGAAGTATTTTTCCAAAAAATTAAATTTTACCTCCATTTAAGGGAGAACCTTTTTTAAAATAAATATTTGACACTTTTATATATTCCTTATAATGAAATTAAATTATTATTTTGAATCAGGATATAAAAATTTAGTATGGATAAATGTTTTGGTACTTTTCTGATAACTTTCATATTTTTAGGAATATTGAAATATACTAAATTTTAATTGAAAACAACTTTTTTAATTGAAATAATTTATAGTGCTAAATTATACATTTTAGTGTTTTTAAAATACAATTTTATTATATTTTTACCATTTAATATAATTTAGGTCATTGGATTAAATTTACCATTTAAACTAGACATAAACAAGTGTCAATCTTTTGATAGTTATTATTTCTTAAAAACACTCTTTTTCTTTTGACAATAGGATTTAATTTTAAATTAATTTCTACCAATCCCGTGTATTGAATTTGGAAAAATGGATTCAATATTTGGAATCAAGAGGTAAAAATTGTGTAAATAGGTAACTTTTATTTTTATACATTATGAATATTTACTTCAGTAAATATTTTATTTCTCATGGTTAAAAGGTAAATCTGGTAAATAAGGGTAAGAAAATATTATTAAAATTTTATTAAATTACTTTAACTTATGTCATATCCCTATTTTTTATAAATGTCCGACCATGGGAATCTTTTGGTCTATTTTTGGACCCCATATATCCACTTGAGAGTGATAATGACACTTTATAATAATTAATTTAACGTAAAGACAAAAATGGCACCAACATATATCTTTTAGTAAAACAATTTATACATACGGTTATATAAGTTATCTTTTCAACTATAATTATTCTTTTTCAATCTAAAAAAATTTCAAACATCATTTTATTTGTTTTATATTTTTCGAAATCAAATAAATAAAATTATTTATGAAAAAATAATGATGCATTGTTTACCTCATTAATAAATGATATAAATAAATAAGATTAAAAAATTAAAACAATATCCAAAACCAGTCAAATTGTAAATTTTTGATTTAATTTAGACATGGGACATTTTATCTTTCACTTTAATGAGTTTTTTTACCGTTATAAACCAAAAATTATTATATATTAAAATAATATTTTCAAACATTCCTAAAGATCCCCTCCTCCCCCTTATAAAAAGTCCTCAACTCTAACCCATTTTCACACCTATAAATCACATTGGCTCATCAAAACTCTTCCCAATTAAGCTCCATAAATCCATATCATACTCTTAGAAGCCTTACCTTAGAGATAAGTCACTTCAAGGAAGCCTTTTGGTTCAAACCAAAGGGAGTTACCCGATTTAAAGGTAACATCTCTTCTTTAGTTCTTTTATTTTCTTTTATTTCTCCAACCCCCTAAACACTCTTTATTCCATTATTTAATAAAAAAACCAGTAACCTAAATATAATTTTTTGTTGTTATGAGATGTATTTGAACTAAACATACAGACACATCCATCTAATGTGCATAGAACATAATATTTCTATGGACGACGAACTATTGCCACACGAAATGATGATTGTTCAATCATCTACTGCCACCTCTTATGGTATCCAATATGATGGAACTATAATTATATATGATATTTATGATATTTATTTTATCTATAAACTTCTGTAATTATCTTTAATATAATACCATTATTATTTTCATGTTGTATATATATGTTAATTTTATTTGAGGAAGTGCAGACTACCACCCTCTCAAAGTGATATGATCATTCAGACCATACATGGAACGTATAATGGATGGTGTTAATGAACATAAGTAACATATATAATATATTATATTACACTGGAATAATAATATACCTATGTATCATTTCGTTTTCTTCCTTTTTAAATTAAAAAAATGAAATGGAAGTAGCGTTCATGCGTACGTACGGATTACCATCTTCATGGACGCGATGAGATTCATTCCCCATTGTAACCATTCAAGAATACTCTTCATTTTATTATTAAAAAAATTATGAAATTAATATCATTTTGGATATGAATCAAATAAATCTTATCCATAATAAACATGGCATACATAATAGAACATATAAAGGATAAATGAATCTGTTAACACCCGAAACAATGATTCTACTAAAATATTATTAAAAAATAAATATTAAAAAATTATATATGATATCACATTTATGCATGTGTTTATTGTATAATTTAATAAAAATGATTTAACTATTATAAATGAGGTGAACTTACCCTCAACCACGGTAAAGTACAAGGTAAGGGTTAATTACCCAATATCATTATTATCTGAGATTTTTTATATGTAAGTATTTACTAGGTAATTTTTATCATCCATGTCTATGTTTCATAAAAATGTATTCAAAATTAATATTTTAATGTTTTGTGGAAGGGACTCTATATCATGATCATCATTTTAAATTTTTTCATGATATATTTTTCTAAATATTTTTAATTAATGTCCACATTTTAAAAATGATTTTAAGAATTTATTTTTATGGACATGATTGTTTTAATATGTTAACTCCTTTAAAAAGTTTCAAAGTGGTATGTGACATTTTGATTCACAAATTTCTTTTAAATTTCTTCCTTTCAAAATGATGTTACTTTTAAATGATTTCATGAAAAAGGGATATTTCTCTCAAAGAGTTTTATTGATCATTTTCAACTATGTCGACATCATTTATTGAATATTATTCTTTATTGAGGTTGATTTATTATAATAAAATATTCTATATTGTATTGAGGTTTTTTTTGATATGCCTAGTTGTGGATGTTCTATTTTTATACCATTCATGATTTATGGTTCAAGTAATAACATTTATTATGCTATTTTTAATATGAATTTTTATGTAATATTTCACCCTTTTCATATGAGGAATTCATTAGACTTAGTATGTGACAGGTGTAGCCTGCTATAGCTCCTCGATGCATCAGTAGGTCTCATGAGACAAACAAGTGTCTTGGAACAAGTCTTTTAAAAATCATATTTGTATTCTATGCATGAGACCTTGACTATGTGGTTATGATGTCCAGAATTAAGTATTCCATCATTATAAAATTAGCCATTGATTTTATATGTGATTATTCAACCAGTAGAATATCCATGTGAATAAGTAAATAGCATTATTTGATTTATATTTTCAATATTATGTTAATGTTTATGTTTAAAAGGATTTAGTTTTGGTTTTATACGTTGCCTAAAATGTTTATGCTTATATATGGTAGTTTCCACAAATTTTTATCCTTACTGAGCCTTTGAGCTCCCCCTTTTATAATGTTTTCTTTTCCCTAGGATTACATGAAGTGTATTATGTTTGATAATCAAGGTTAATCGAGGGGAATAATTTCATTTACAATAGATTATTTATGTTATGTTTTATGTTTGAATGTGTAATGTAACGTTCATGTATTTAATCAATTTTTCAATACTGTTAAACTAATCGGCCTTTCAACACATGATTCCTTGTATCATTCCAATGTATTAAAATAATTAATCGACTCTCAGTAATTGGGGTTGGGGCATTACAGTTGGTTTCAGACTAAGTTTAACAATAAAATTGGAAACTATATTTAGAAGAACTCTTATTAGAGAACATTGACCTAAGATAGAATTTGAAGATTAGTATAGAAGAATATCTAGGAATTTTGGTAAAGTACATATTTTTTAAATTCCTTAAAAATACATCACTGTCTAGATACGAGAAGGTAGAGGAGGATCTGGCACAGATGTACCTAAAAGTGAAAACTCTGACAAGGAGTTTTGGGCTTGACCTGGGGTATCCTAAAAAAAGACAATAACCCTTACTGGACTATTGGTTACAACACTATTGGGGGATATTTCTAGGATAATTCACATTTTCTTTACAAGACATTATAAAGGACTTAAAGGTAAATAATTTCTCAAAGAAAAACTTTTATAATGATTATATATTATATGTATAATCATATCAATTTACATTAGGTATTTTACAAGTTTGGAATTATGCATTGTGATTTATAAACTATCCTATAGTATGTCATTGTTTATAAATGACGCCTAGTAGATGGAATGTTAACTCCAGCAATACACATTATCCAAATAGTAAGAAGGATCATATTTTTCATAGAATTAGGCCAACATTTAAAAAGGAAATATTTTATTACATATTATTATCATATGATGAAATCGTATCATGTGGTAACAAGATAAGTAAACAATTATCGGAGTCCTATGTCTTTGAAGATAAGCCAGTGAAGAAAAGGATGGTAGAGAGAATGATGGATAAATGGAATATGGGAATGAAGGGTCTTCCCATATGTGATAAGTGTGGAAAGAATCACATTGGTAAATTCATGAAGGGACTGGGAGTTTATTATATGTGTGGAGGAAAAGGACACCAATTACGTGATTGTAAAGGTATGAAAAAGGTTTCAAATGTACAATGCTTCATCTACAAGGAGTTGGGACACTACGCGAATCAATGTCCCAATCATCAGATTATACCTCAAATAATGTTGTTGGATAATAATAATGTAATGATATTACCATAGATGAAGAGTAATGACTAGTGTTCTTATGTTTATATTAAAGAATTATGTCATTTGAGTGTTGTGTCAACGATGTACTGGTTAAAATAATTATTGAGTATATAAGGATTGTACTATAGTACTATTTCAATAAGGATTTGAGATTGTGTGGTACTCAGAAAATTAACTCAATAGAAGGTTAAACTTTTGGAAAAATACATGGTTGAAGGAGTGATAAACTTTAATATGGTTTTGATATTGTGGTATTGATTTTGGAATAAGATATAATTGATTTGGATATATTATATTGGATATTATTGACTACCTTTGAACTAATTAATGGTTTTTTATTCCATCATTGTTGGTTATTACAACATTATTTGGATTTAAGGAGTATATACAGTATTCTATGATTTATATAAGGAATAAAAAAGTATATACCTATTCAAATATGGTTTTCGGACAATTCATTTTATTACCAAATTCTAAGGGAACACGCAATGAAGCTATTTAGATGTATATTATGTGACCTCCCTAATAAATTTTGGACTGTGAGTTCGGATAGATGTATTGTGGATAAGTCTAAAGGTTGGAATAGATTAAGTTTAACATTGGATATGATTGTTAAGGTTAAATCATTTCTTAAGATTGTTTTGGTATTTTAATAAAAAGGACAACTTAGAGGTCGATAAATAACTCGTTGCATCTGGTAAGGTCGTGAGACTTGAACCCACAACCGAAGGGAGACAAGTTTAAATCACCTACTATTAGCCTAAGTGATTTCCAAGTTTGTATAATGTAATTGTTTTAAATAATCTAACTAATAAATTATAAATTAATTATTTCTTGAACCCTTTAATATTAGGATAAACATAATATTTTTCAATAATATTATCTTTTAGAGTGAAAGATGAGTTTGTGGTATGAATTTGTTGATGGATGAAACTCTACTTATTAGTTATATTTTTGCAACTCATTATATGAATAAATTAATTCTCAAACATTCGGGAAGGGATCATAAAACCAAAAATGTGTTATCCTAATACGTTATGTTTTGTTGAACTGATGATATTTTAAATAATCATAGATTAATGGCTTTGAGGCCCTCAATTTTACACTTGTTTGTGATTGATTACCTCAATTACTCCCTATAAATTTTTATTTTTTTCTCAATTTTTTGTCTTTAATTGGAACCAATGTTCTCTTAAACAAGATCATAATTTTAGGGTGACTTTTTAATTTCTCTTTCCCTCTTATTAAGACTAATTTTCATTATCCAATTTCAGCATGAGTTTTCCAAAAATGTAATTTTCAATTTTTAACCTCTTATTTTCAAAGAAAAATTTCAAATTTCTAGTAAGAAATTTATTGAAGGAGGGGAGAATGTCACACCCTATGATTTCATAGTACGTTATCTCTTCAAAGAAATTCGATAACTTTCACTGCACGCAACATCGAGTTCGAGCGCAACACGACTTACCAAACTAGCTGTTTAAAAAAGATGTTATGAATAGTATTAATTTAATTTTAAATTTTATATAATACATATAATTTTAGAATCCATATTATGTGTTTTTTAAACATAATATAAGAATAAGTTCATTTTTTCAGATAAAATTTGTATTTTTCATGAAATGTAATTTTACCGCCTATTATTGGAGAACCTTTATTAAAACCAATATTTGACACTTTCATATATTCAATTCAATGAAATTAAATTATTACTTAGAATAAGGTCATAAAAATTTAGTTTTGATAAATATTTGGTACTCTTCTGATAACTTTCATATTTTGATGAATATTGAAAAATACTAAATTTTAATTGAAAATAACTTTTCTAATCGAAATAATTTATAGTGTTAAATTATAAATATGAGTCGTTTTAAAGTATCGTTAAATTATATCATTATCATTTAATATAATTTATGTCATTGGATGTAATTTTACATTTAAACTGGACATAAACAAGTGTAAATCTTTTGATAGTTATTATTTCATAAAAACATGCTTTTTGTTTTGACAACAGTAATTAATTTTAAATTTATTTATTCCATTTCTGTATTTTGAATTTTGAAAAATGGATTCTGTATTTGGAATCATGAGGTCCAAATTTTTTAAATAGGTTATCTTTATTATTAGACATTATGAATATTTACTTCAGTAAATATTTTATTTATAATGGTTAAAGGGTAAATCAAGTAAATAAGGGTAAACAAATATTATTATAATAATATTAAATTACCATAGGATATTTCATATTCCTATTGGATGACACATTTACGACCATGGAAATACTTGTGTCGATTTTGGGACCCCAAGGATCCACTTGACTGAGATAATGACGTTTTATATTAATTAATTTAAAGTAAAGGCAAAATGATATAAACATATATCTTTTAGTAAAACAATTTTTACACGGGATTATATAAATTATTTTTTCGACTATAAATATTCATAATAAAGATAATAATATTTCCCACATAATTTTATTTTGTTTATAATTTTTAGACATCATATAAATAAAATTATTTATGACACATTAATGATGCAGTATTTACCTAATTAATAAATGATTTAAATAAATTAGATTATAAAAATTAAAAATATATCCAAAACCTATACAATTCTTATTGGATGATTTTATTTCGAACATGAGTCAACTTATATTATACTTTATAAAGTTTTGGACATTTATAAATTGAAAATAATTATATAATAAAATAATATTTTTAAACTTTCGTAAGAAGCCCCTCCTCCCCCTTATAAAAATCCCTCACTTCTAACCCATTTCTCACACCTCTCAAGCCTTTTGGTTTATCCAAACTCTACAAAATTAATCTCCCTAAATCCCTCTATTCCTCTTATAATCATTAAATTTGGAATAAGGCACTTAAAGGAATATTTTTGGTTCAAACCAAAGGGGGTTACTCGATTTAAAGATAACATCTCCTCTTAAGTTCTTTTCTTTTCTTTTACTTATCCAACTCTCTAAACTCTTTTTAATCATTTATTTTATAAAAAAACTAGTATACCAAATATACTTGTTTTTTATGAGAATAAATTGAACTACACTTCCATACAACTCCATCTAATGGGTATAAAACATAATGTTTCTATGGACGGTGAACTACTGCCTCACAAAACGATGATTGCTCAATCTTATACTACCACCTCTTATGGTTTAAATTATGATGGTACTATAATTATATATGATATTTATGATATTTATTTTATCTTTAATCTTATTTAATTATCAATTATAGAATAACTTTATTCTTTTCATGTTGTATATATACGATAATTTCATTTTAAAAGTGCGGACTACCGTTACCTCAAAGTGATATGACTCATTCATACCATACATGGAATGTATAATGGGTGGTGTTAATGAAATTAAATAACATTTATAAAATATTATATTAAACTATAATAATAATATAGATATTAATAATTTGGTTTTATTTTCTTTTAAAATAAAAAAATAAAATGGAAGTAGTGTTTGTGTGTGCGTACGGATTACCGTCTCCACAAACGCGAAGAGATTCATTCCCCATCATAACCATTCAAGAATAATTTTCATTTGATTATTAAAAATAATGTATAAGAAGATAATATCATTTGGGATATGAATCAAATAAATCCTATCCATAATAAACATGGCTTTTGTAACAAAACATATAAAGGAAAAAATGAACGAGTTAACACCCGAAACAATGATACTACTAAAATATTATTAATAAATCAATATTAGAAGATCATATATGATATCATATTTAGGTATGTGGTTATTTTATAATTTAATAACAATTATTTAGTTATTATACATGAGGTTAACATACCCTTGACCAAGGAAATATACAAGGTAATGGTTAATTCCTCAAACTCATTATTATACGAGATTATTTATGTGTAAGTATTTACTAGGAAATTTTTATCATCCATGTCCTTGTTTCAAAAAAAAAATGTTTTCAAAATTCATATTTTAATGTTTTTTATGAGGTAATCATTATAAAGATCATCATTTTAAATTTTTTATTGATTTATTTTTCTAAATCATTTTCATTAACGTCCATGTTTTAAAATTTATTTTAAGGATTTAGTCATATAGACGTGATTGTTTTAAAATGTCAATTATTTTTAAAAGGTTCAAAGTTGTATGGGAAATTTTGATTCAGAATGTCTTTTAAATGTCTTCTTTTAAAAATTTTGTGACTTTTAAATGATTTCATTAAAAAGGGATATTTACCTCAAAAAGTTTTACAGATCATTTTCAACTGTGACAACAACCTCTACTGGATATTATTATTGATTGAGGTTGATTTATTATAATACAATATTCCATATTGTATTGATGTTTTTTTGATATGTTTGACTGTGGATGTGTTATTTTTATACCATTCATGGTTTATGGTTCAAGTATTAACATTTTGTATTCTAGTTTTAATACAAAATTTTATGTTATGTTTCAACATTTTCATATGAGGAATGCATTGGAATTAGTATGTAATGGGGGGAGCATGTTATAGCTCCTCGAGGCATCGATAGGTATCAGGAGACAAACTATTGTCTTGGCACAAGGCCTTGAAATAATATTATTAGTAGTATTGGAATGAGTCCTTAACTATGTTTTTATGATGTACAACATTATGAATTCCATCATTAATAAATTAGTTATTGATATTAAATATGATTATTCGACTATTAGTATATGTATGTGAATAATAAATTCACATTATTTTATTTTTATTTTCCATATTATGCTGAATTTTAAGGTTAAAAGGATTTTTTAGTTTTATACATTACCTTAAATGTTTATGCTTATTTATGATAGTTTCCACTAATTTGTATCCTTACTGAGTATCTAGTATCACCCCTTTCATATGTTTTCTTTTTCCCAAGATTCCATGAAGTGTATTATGTTTGATATTTAGGGTTAATCTAGGGGAATAATGGTGTTCACAATAGATTATTTAGGTTGTGTTTTATATTTTAATGTGTAATGTAACATTCATGTATATGATCTATATTCCAAGACTGTTAAACTAATATGTCTTTCGAGGCATGCTTCCTTATATCATGCCAATGTATTAAAATAATCTACCAACTCTGGGTAACTGGGGTTGGGGCGTTACACCCTATGAAAGAAAGAAGGACTGTATTAGGTAATTTCATTTGGAACATATTCAATGAATTTATGAGGAGTACATAAAAATAAGTAATAATTACATTACAGTAGATAGAGATAAAGCGTAACTTGAAGGAAAAATGGTGGTTCTCATAGAATCCCTTAACATATGTCCAAAATTTTCTTGTACTTGTAATTAATGTTATGTATAATGAAATTAGATTCCTTAATAATTTCAATTAAGAACCTATTTAACGTGTATTTTATTTATTATGATTTTATTAGGTTCTTCTATGATTATTACAAGTGATAAGATACAATTTCATTTTTCTGAGAGCATTCGTTTCCTTTATTTTCATGATTGGTTTACTTGTGTACATGTATGGAATATCATGTGAAATGAGAATAGATGCAAAAAAATGAAATTATTTGTTATTAATGATTTGAAAAATATAAAAATGGTATTATATACCAGATTTTCATATTTTAGGTGGATTCATTTGATAAAACGTTAATGATAACATTTTATATTATTTTGACATTTTTTCGATTATCACAAACTAGTTTTGTTTTATTAATTAATATTATGAATATATACTAATTAAAGAACATTAAATAATCCATAATAAATATATTATAATCACATTTAACCATAAAAATTATTTTATGACCATACATGGATGTGGTAATGGAAATTAAAAATTCATCCGCTTTGAATGTGGTGAATTAACGCATCACGGATGATGCTTTCATTTTTAGAACAACAAGGGAGGGGAAGAGAGATGATCATGGGTTTTTCAACTAAAAAAAATATTCTTTTATATAAAATATACTTGAGTATTTATGTCACCTTGATAAGTGGAGGTGAGGAGAGGAAATCAAAAATATTGAAATTTAAAAGAAGATAAATAAAAGAAAGAGATTTTTACCTCTTGAATTTTTCTCCTAGTGAACCTCCTTAGGGGAATTGGGTTTGGTACTTTGTTGAGACAAAAGGATCATAAACATGGTGTAGTTAATTGGGAATATTATTGGGATAAAATTGGAAAATATTCAAAGCATTTGAGGTTTTTAGAGAAGAGTTAGAGAGTGGTGGTATATATATTGGGGGAGAGGTGTGTTTTTTGATTAATTTTTTCATTTGTTTATTATTTTTGATCAATACTATGAATAGTGATTATTATTTCAATTAAATACAAAAAATATTCTACTTTAGTTCTAAACAATGGTTATTTCATCATCCATACCTCATCCATGACTAAATAATTCACGTATTTATCATATGCTTTAAATTTCCATAATTCACTATTCACAAAAAAATCAACTATTTTATAAAAATCTGAAAATATATATCCTAACAATTTTCCAAAATGTAGAATTCAAAAATGATCTCTATTTTATAAAATTAATTTATAAATAATATAAATTTAATTTTTAATTAGAATCATCATTTATTTTAAAAATATAAATTTTAAAATTATAACTAATTTTATAACAGCTTAAAAAATTAATTAATGTCTGAAAAAATAATCTTATAATACTAAGAAAAAAAATCAATTTATGAATAAATTTTATTAAAATATTTTTTATTTTAAATCATTATATTAATTATAAAATTTTGAACAAATATTCATGTCTTAAAAAAATTTAAACACTTAATTTATCGTTTTCAAAACATTTATTTAATTATACTATGATATAATTTTATCATGTTTGCATTTAAATGATACCTATATATTATTTATACATTCATAGGTGAGGTTACTATTATATTGGATATATTACTATTACTAAGGGTTATATTACTATTTCCTAAAGTCACGTTATTATTCTATTGGTTTATGTTCTTTTATTTCTATAAATCCTCTTATTTCAACCATTCTCTATTTATAAATATTTTATTGTATTATCTATGTGACTTTATGTGATTAATAAAATATGAAATAATTTTGATAAGGAAAAATTTCATTGATAGAATTTTAGTTTATTACAAATAGTACCATTTTATCACTCTTAGGTACTTAAAATTATTGAGAAAATATTTTTTAGAATATCATACTTTATTTTTAATTTTAGTTGAAAATCATTTTTCATCAAAATCGATGTTTTCTAAAAATGTTTTTAAAAAATGTTTTTAACATTTTATAAAATATTTATTAAAGAAATTTTAAAACATTTTTATATTTTAAAAAATATTTTTTAGGGATTATTAAAGTCGTTTTAAAAACAATTTCCATTTTGGTTTTGCCAAAAATGTGAAAGGAATCTTTGTTTTCACTTGTACAACATGAATGAAATTTTCTACCAAAATAACCAATCAATATTTTAAGTATTATATTGTAATTTTTAAAAGTTTATTTTTAAGGAAAAGTATTTTCAAAATTATTTGTAAATATTTTATTTTAAAATTTTATTTTCAATTTGAAATGTTTGTTTTCCCCATGAATGTTTTTAAAAAAAATTATTGTATTTATATTAATAAAAAAATCAACCATTTATTTTAATTATAATACACTATGGATATATTGTGTTGATTTCATCCTTATTCTTCATCTAGAATAGTTTTATAGTAGATATGCTATTTTGATACTATATTCCATATAACTCTGAAGTCATTATGTTTATGTTTATTGATTGTGGTAATTATCAACATTTAGTATATTAGTTTGTTAATACAAATGTTTATGTTGATTACATTTCAACCATTTCATATGAGTAATGCATTGGACTTATAGAATGATAGGCTGGCCCATTATATCCCCTCAATGAATTAGTAGTTATCATGAGACTAACAATATTAGGTTTTGGTTGATCCCTTACTAATTTATATAGATTTTCATAGAAAAAATAACATGATGGCTTTAGAAGTCTTGGCACAAGGCCCCAATATTATGTTTTATATGTCCATAATTACAAATTATATCATTACGAATTCATTTTTATATTTTCCATGTGATTATTAAATTATATTGAAAATACATGGTTACCTTTAATTCTCATGTTATTATATATATGGGATTATTTTACTATCATTTATTGATGTCATATTATGCTCAAGTTATTGATTAAATGGAATGTGTTTCAGTTATTTTCCTATTCATATTGATTATTCCTAATTTATTAATTACTTTCACAATACTCTTACCTATACTAAGCTTCTGGGATCACCCTATTCATATGTTTTATTTTACTCATGATTCAAGGAAGTGTTTTTTGGTTGATATACAGGGATACACTAAGGGGAATAATAGTATTCTAAAAAAATTGTGTGTGTGTTTTTTGTTTAAAAATGTAATTTGAATATAATGTCTGTATATATTTTACCAAGATAACCTAAATATATATTCCTTAATGATACATTTCATTGTATCATATTCCAATTTAAAAAAGAAACAATCATCTATGAAACATTATATTTGGGGTTAGAACAGTTACTCAATGATAGTTACTCCACTTAATCAGCTACTTATTCCTCATTGTATAATATAACTTTAATCTCCCAACAAGATAGTTTCTTCAAAAACTACATAAACCTATTAAAGATAATGTTGGTACCATTTCTTAAGAACTTATCATTATATTTTCTTGATGATAAGATCTTTCAATCAAATAATTTGAGTGAGATTCACACATAGCATCAAGATTTTCTAAACATCTTTTAAAACATATGAAACTCCCTTTGAATATCTAATAGTGGAGTACTCTTTATCTTATTTGAGAGGATAATTATTCCATCACATATTACTTCTTTCTCATTGACATATTAAATCATAAATTATTTATTAGAAATAATTACAATTACACACCAAATGACACTTCAATATTCCCCTTTGGATTTTTTATTAACACACTAAACATCCAAATATATTTAATTCATACCAATACTCTACATAATGTTCATTTTCCTTCTCCTAGTTAATAAAAGAAATAAATAATAGGGACAAAACTTTTCTACCCCTTATTCATTTTATTGATTCATGCGGAGGCCTTTTTAAAGAAATATTTTTTCCTCATTGCTCATCTGACATAAAAAACCATCTTCACCCATAGGTTTCATTGTATTTATTATTTCTCCACCTTTCTTGATGAATTTTATGCCTTGATTTTGAGAGAAGGATGACAACATAGAAATTTTTGTTAATGTTCCTTAGCTAATTCAACTAAAAGTCTATATGGTTAATCCCAATATAGAAAAAAGAGTGACTTTTTAAAATCATTAATGTTATATATTCACATTTCTCAAGGTAAAAACCAATAAAAATACATATATTTAGGTTTTTTATAAAAAGAATGGGTTTAAAACTATTCTCAAATATGAAAAACACATAAAAACCCATGTTTAAGTCATTTCACGTCCCTATTATTCTATACAATCACCCCTTTAATGATTAGATAAATCATAGTTTTTAAAAGGTATGGGATATTGAGTTTCATATATCAAGATCTAGCTTCAATTTGGTTGTCATAATTTCATTGTTCAACAAAAATAAACAAATACTAATAGTTTTCTCTCTTTTTACAACTCCTCTTCAAGTTATTACTTCAATTAAACATCACTATAGAAATGAAAATTATGTTTTCAAGTGGAATTGATACCATTTCATGATTGATATTAATTAAAAGTTTACTCCATTAAAGTATGAAATTATTATTGATTAACCTTCAAATTCTTTTAAAAAGTGTAATTACCGATATACAAGAATTGGAATAAGGAGGTACTACACTACCCTTCTGTTATAATATGGGTATTTATACAACTCTCTAAACCTGGTAGTAATTTTCTCTACTAAATTAAAATGTTTACCCTGATTTATGCTTAAATTATTTTTCACTTCCAAAATTTATTTAGATTGAGGAAGCACCGATTCTTTCACATTTTTTAATTTATTATTAGTTTGAAATGGTATTTTCTATTAAGAAATAAATATACATTCATTATTAACAAATTTCTCTTCAAGTTTAGAATTTACAACTAGTTAGACCATATTATCAAGAATTATTTTACCTCATTTTGATCATTCTTTATAGGTGTGGATCTATCCCTTAGAACAACATATTTGGAATGTGAAATTAATGGTTCTTTCCCATTATCAATAATAAATATATTTTTACTAGTAATACATTCCATACAACTATATGCTATACTAACCACCTTATTTCACATTCCACGAAAAAATTATTTCATAATTTAGTTTCCTTTCTTAAGAACCTTCTTAAACTCTTCATGAGATACGTCTTCAAAAAGTCCAACATTCTTGTGAATTTCTTTTATTAACATATTATTGGTTTCTAAATTTCTATAATTAGACTTATGAATCTTCCTATCTAATTAGTATTGATCTATATGATTGAATTTTTTTACCACAATTGTATCTTTTTACTTTTTTGTGACATCTATATCAGCCTTCATCACTATCCACTTGAGAGTAGTATTCATATCTTCTTTTATCACTTATTTACTTCCTAAGGTTGAATTTATTTTATTTCTATTTTCCTATCCATGTACATTAATGTGAACTCAACATAAATATATTAATTTAGTCTATTTAGGAAACATTATAATTCTTCATATGTGTGGTCATACATGTTATAGTACACATATATGTTTATAAGGTTCATAGATATATTTCTCATAATAAGAGTCATTCCAATCTATGAATTCTATTTAGTATTTTTTTCTTCTTGATTTTGAATTTATCCATATTTCTCAGGGTCTCCTTACAATTTTATGAGTTAATTTGTTTTTCTAATATTCAATAGTCATATGGAAAAAACTAAATAAATAGTAACATCTACCAACAGATCTTGTTATTTTAATTTTGGGTGTATGATATCCTTATTTTATTTATTTTGGACCTATATAAATTTGGGTTTAAATCCAATTTTTTTGGATATATGGAGGGAGATTATATTTCTAGACATTTTTTCATTCACCTTTTATGATATAGTGGGATTAATAATATTTTTGATTACTTAAATTTGTAAATAATTTGACCTCTATCGAGAAATTACTGATAAAACATATTTAGTACTTATAGATTTATTAAAGAAATCAAATACCTTATTCAAAGATCATGTGGTGGAGGCTACTCAACATGTTATAAGACACCCTCTACCACCATGATTAGTCTCTTTTTAAGGAATACAATTATCAGAGACATGTGTGGAATCTCACTTTCTTAAAGCGTCTTGTGTGGATACATGCTGAGTAGTTTCCAAATATCTCAACATTGTTCCATGATCTAAAAACATCATGTTAAGGGAATAATTTTCAGAATTAACTGATTTAACCTTACTCTCCCAATAACTTTTATTCTTCTAAAATGTTTCATCATGCATTCTAGTTATCTCATGATGTAAACTATCATGATCATTAACTCTGCTAGTTTTTAGATCCAAATGTGAAACTTTGACATTCACAATGAAATTATAAATCACCTCAAGTCCATATAATTCTTATGTAAGACATCCGTAAAAAAATACATCTCAATAACAATTTTTTAAAACTTTTCATCATTCTAAGTAGGGGTATCGATGAAAAATGATGTTTTTATCTCCTATCATTCACTTGTTCTAAGTGAATGTAACACTATCAAACATGTTTATCTAAAGAATTCGATATGAAATTATCTTTTTTTACTTTGATTGGTCATTTAGTATTTCATGGATATGAGATAATACATATTCAATAATGTTATTGGTAATTTATTTTAATTTTATTTGATTTTGTAATTTACACCACAAAGTGATTTATCCTAATCTCATGCTATCCATATAATATTATTTCTTTTTTTGAGTAATAAAAAGATTAACTTATCATGATTATTAACATTTGGAGTTCCTTATGATAATAGTGATTCATCTAAATAATTAATATTTTTTTATTTATTTTCATTCTTTCAATTTCTATTTTTACTATCATCATTGAAATTTTATATTCTGTATAAAAAGGAGTAGAAATTTATTCTTACATTGGTGGTGATACTTCAATCATCTCAAATATGTACTTAATAAATTATCTAAATAAATTAACTATGCAATAAACTAAGATCTAACTACAGTTTACCTTTCTCTAATACTAATTGAAAGCCCCTTAATTATTGGTTCAGACACTAGAGAGGGTGGTTAGTCAGGTGTTGATTATTTTTTACCAAATTCCAATTAATCTTTGAAACTTTTACTCCCTTATAATATTATAATATATTGTAGGTTATGGTAGAGGGATCATTTCATGTTAAACCTAATAGTCACCCACCACATGAAAAGTATGAAAATAAAATAAAATAGAAAGAATAATTTCACAAGGGTCATCTCGAAGAGCTACTCCTTTATATGATTTGTTACTAACCCCAATCATGGTTTCTACACTATAATCAAATTATGAATTCAGTGGTTGGTGACTATTATAAATATATGGAGTCATTTCAAACATACAATTTTATGCTTCACCAAAAACATCCATAAATCCAGGTTTCTCATTATACACTCACTTCATATCCATATCCCCACAGGTTCTATGGATTCGAACTATATATATGAAAGTGTTACTTTATTATTTTTCTTGAAGAATATTGACACATATTACCAAGGATGTATCTATAACAATACACTAATCTATTTCCCTATATCATAGCATTTTATTAGATGAATGTATTCAATAAATACTTATGAAACTCAATCATGGGAATTCTATATAACATCTGGTTCTTTAAATCCATTATTTAACACTCAAACTCAAACTACCAAGAACATTAATACTACTATCTATTCAAAATAACTAGTTACCAGTTATTATTTCTCTTCTTATTAACATATATTCTTCTTATTCCTCTACTGTATAATTTCATCTTTACAAATCAACACACTCACCTTATTCTTATTATTTTCTTTCATTGAAACAAAAATGGTATTATCTCTTTTCAAAAGTATTTTATTTTATCTTTATATTATTTATCATTATAACATGTGTTATATTCTCCTTCTTTTTATCCCCTTAGTTATCTATTTCTCTCGGATACTTTTATTGTTTTAACCACCAGTAACATTATATTTTTATTTTTCTTTCTTTCTCGATTTTCTCAAGCTATAGTGTCTTTGTATTAAATTTCTCATTTCATTTTCAATATCCACAAATAGGATATAAAGAACAATTTTTTAGTTCTAGATTAAATATAAAATTATAAAATACCCACTATAGGTCCCCATTATATATCATGCAATCATTTTCCAACTCATATGATATTCCAACAATACCGTCATTAAATGCATCTCAAATAGGAAAAATTATGTTTTATTTTATTCTTCAACATTGTTATATTTAACTTCCTCAAAATTTCTATAATAAATTACCACTTAAAACTATATTATTATATTAAATCCATACAAAACATGGTTTGTGGTGTGGATTCCCCCTCTTACAGCATGAGATCATCTCTGAGAGATTGGTATAGATTCAGTTGAACATGTACACACCAGTAGAAACTCGACATCATTCTTATCTCCCCAATATTAAATCAAAATGAGGTGATTGATAATTAAACACACAAAAATTTATAAAGTATCATGTGAATCTATATTTCGAGATTCATTGAACTCTGGAAGTTCTTCTTCCCTCACTAAAACAACATCCAAACCATGCATCTCATCTTGGTTATTTTTTTTCTCATTTTCAGATAAATAAACATTCATTAATATCTATCCAACCTTTTTATTTAAACATATCAGATCTCATTGATTTGGAATTTAGTTAATAAATTGATCAAAAATGTTATTTTATTTTTATTTTTTCTTAAAAATATAGCAAACTTATTCCGTATAAATAAGTGGTTTTTCAAGAGTTTAAGTCACACTTGATTTTTCTCGTACTCAAGATTAAATCAAGGGTAACCATGAATAGTGATACTAAGAACATGAAATCATATATATTTTTTCTTTAAATTACATTCTCACCCAAATTAAGTAAATCTATATACTCCAATTATAATTTATTATTGATTTTATTCCACATATTCTTTAATATATTCACTTAATATTATTTATTCTTTAATGATACACCATTATATTTGTTTGTTATTTTTTCAATGAATAATATATCTTTCATCGTATTAATTAATTTACTCTTTAAATAATTAAATATAGAAACTAAATTATTATTCTGTAAAAAACTAAAATTTTCACTATGTCCATAATGGCTCATACACAAACTGAAAATGAAACTTACACAGTGAAAACCACTTCTTCATAGATATGAAATCACATATATGTAGTTAATGGATCATATAATGAAAATACTTGAAACATATGGAGATTTATGATGGTGGGTACACCAAATTATTGGACTCATATTATACTCCCAACTCACTTGTTTGTGTTCAAACCAAGTTGAATGGAAGAGTTTTCTAGAAGAAAAAATAAGTGGATGATATTTTTATGGTATTTTATTGTCCATATGTTAAATCAATCCACTTTTTAAATATTAACAATAAAGAAAACAAGGATCATACTTAGAATATTGGATGAATTCTAGATAATAAAATCCATCCGTTTTAGTTTTCTTTTATGGAAATGTTTTCTAGGTGAAAATGTTTTCAGACCCACATTTTATCCTAAATGAAGTTTTATTAGAATAAAGAAATATATCAAAGTCTAAATTTCTCTATAGTGAATTTGATGATGATTTTTTGTTTTTTAAGTCTTTAATATCATATTTTTTCTAAAATAATATGATTAATTTTGTGTCAAATAAAGGGGTAGAAAAGGTGTCTGAGTTTTGTTAGATATTTGGAAGTCAGTTAGAGTTTATTATATAAAGACAAAACATGCTAGAATGAAGGAAAGTCAAATAACTTCCCAATTTAATTCAAATGATTCTATATCAATCATAATGTTCTCAACATCATAAACAATTCATGATATAATTTGGAGTTTGTGGAAGAAGAAAGGTCATAATGTCAATGTTTTTTATCTTACTAAATCAGTGTAAGAACAACTTGTTATATGTTTTGTTAAAATTATGGGATGTTTGAATTTTATTAATTATTCACAGACTAATCAATTAGCTGATATGATCCATTAGACTGTCTGATCCACCTAACGATCATGTCCAAATGATTAATCTTAATTTGTAGAGAAATTAGTCATTTCCAACATTAATACATCGTATGCAGTGTGGAATTATTCCAATAGATTAAATTTCCATTAAAGGAAAACAAAAGTTATTGTAGTTGATTGGGAAGATGATAAAGTTATTAGAGAAAAATCAACCTGATGAAGATCAATAATAATGTCAACCATTTTCCTCACAATGGGAATTCATGTTGTGTTTCTTTATATGGTTCAAAAGAAAATTAATTAATTATTTGTTTTCAAGTGGGTCAAAAATCAATACACTGATCAAAATAATGAATATAAACTATTTTATCAACCATTTTTATAGAAAAAAATTACTTTTATATTAAATTAAGAAAATTTCCATAAAAAAAGTTATGATTCTGATCCATCAGACTAAATCAAAGAATATTTCATCAGATGTAGGATAGAATAGATATTTCATTGGATGAAAAAATTAATTGCATTTCATATTAGTAATTATTAAACATTTAATGAAAATGTTATTTATTGAATATTCTGATGTAATTAGATGGGTTTGGGAATTTTACAAGTTGCGATGTTGTTTATGAGAAGTAATCGAAATATAAAAAGTTTAAAAAATTATATAATATTTGCTTCAATTAGTATGAATATATGTAATCAAAATTTAGTCATATTTCAAATGATATGGAGCATCATAATGAAAATTTGTCAGCCTTACATTTTATCAAGTGGTTCGTGAAAATTGATATGAGAAATTTTATTTGACTTATGAATGATATCATATTATATGGTTTGAGAGTTTACAACTGGATATATTTTATTATAATATTTGAATTTTTTTATAAGAATAAATAATATTTGGGAAGTTATGAAAGAGTTAATGTTTATCTCAAAAGAAAAGTCAAATTTATGTTTTTGAGAAGTTTTTTGAGTAGGAAAGTGAAAGTGTTTTATCAGTCAGTCCCCTTATGGATATCCTATAAATTGATGAGGAAGTACATCATAATTTATTACTAAATAATTATTCACATGAGAAATATACTATGAGAGAACTGAAAGTTTTTTGGAAAAGGATGATTCTAGATAGAGATTTTCTAAGGAAGTATTCAAAATAGAAGAAGAATCAAGAAGTCATTACCATATTAAACCATGACATTATACTGAGATTTAAGAACGAATGAAATAAGTGGTTCATGATTGTTTCTAGAAGATATTTTCATATATGTTTTTATATTAAATAATCAAATTTAAGAATTTGGACTCTTCCATTAGATTCGGTTTTAGTAAAATGTTTTTAATATTTGTTTCTATATTCTATTGGTTAGTAAAATTCAATATTTGTGTTTTGTAGAATTACATAACTTTAATTTGTTTAGTATAATTGTAAAAATGTTTAGAACCAACTACTTAATATTTATAAACTTGTTACAAAAACCTATTTTATATCACTCATGCTTGAAAAATTCCATGCACTGCTATGTTGATCATGGTAGTACACAAGTTTAAGGGTATTTATTACTTATTTTATCCACATAAATGTATTGTTTTCTTGTTGATTTTGTGGTATTTGGAATAATTCCAAACCATTCCAATTACTAGATTCTCTTTTTTAATAGTCATCCTTGTATACACCTTTGTTTCATATGGATGTTTAATTGTTTTCTTTTTAGAAAATTGATAATTATTAAATAGGAGGAAAAGGTTTTTTTGTAAGAAAGATAACAAAAAAGAAAAAGATATAACTCAATCACCCCATCCCCCTATCAGTAATACATTGATCATGGTTGGGGTTTATAAATTGTTTTAGATTGAAGGAGCCCTTTCATTTACTCTTTATTGTAGTTTTGGGAGAGAATTTGTTATGGAGAATCTCAATTATTTGAACAATAATGGGATTTTAGTCATTGATATAAAGAACTATAATATCTAGAGAGATAAAATATTGTCATATCTTATGTCTCTTAGGTGTGATGTTTTGGAAACTAATACAGATTGATTTTATCCATATTTTGAAAATCATAATCTTAAATCTGTGGATGAGAAGAATCTTGAGAATAATGGAAGAGATAAGAATTCTTTAATCTCATCACTCTATGAAAGTAAAATACTAATAGTGAAGTTATTTTTTATTGAAAAAGGTATCTAAGAGAAGTTGAAAAACATTTATGAAGACAGTATAATGCTATATAAAGAAAAAGTTAAAAATATGGAGGTTGAATTATGAAGACCTCAAAATGGGTGAGAATGAATTTTTTTGGTGACCTCTTTATAGGTGTGAATGATATTTTTAACACTATAATATTTTGTTGTGATAAGATATAATATTAAACTATTGTTGAAAATATATTGATAATTCAAGATGATAAGTTTGATTCCAATGTTTCATCCTTAGAAAAAAGGGAAACTGAAAATCTATATTTATATAACCTTTATAGTACTCCCATTAATTTTCTAATGATAAGGTATAATTTTATGAAAGGAAAAGAAAAAGTAAATAGAGAAATGTCCTAAAAATTTTTCAATCAAGTAAATTATAATATGATTCGTAATGAATATTAAGATAGTGAATCTGAATCCAAAAAATAGGTATGTAATTATCATGATTAATATTTATCCTTTATATATATAAATTTGAAAAGCAGTGTAGGGAATTATAAAGGGGTGTTACCTATAAAATGATTTGAATGTAGAGATGTTAGGAACATTGCTGTGAATTTCTAATGAAAAAATAATGAATAAAATGGTGAGGAATATGATAAAATGTCAATAATATCTTGTAAGAATCAGGGGGATATGTAAAAATCTTATTCTAAGGGAAAGAAAAAAAATTTAAAAATCCCTAACAATTAACAGAGTTTACTAAAGAAAATACTTTTACTGAAATAGTTAATGATGATGTGTTTAGAATCATTTTTTCTCAAAAATAATAAGAATAAGATACTGACATAGACATTCACCTAAAAAGAGAGTTGAAATAATGTCCCAAAATTATTTTAAGACTTTAAAGGGAACTAAAAATTTATAGAAGGAAATTCATATACACAAAATAAAGAATGTTTTTCTAAAGAGAAATCTATGTTACTATAAGAGGATGATTGTATAAATAAGTTTCTTAAGAAGTAAAATAATTGTAATGAAAATATTTAAGTGAAGTTGAAAGAAAAATGAGGTAGAGTTGGAACATGATCAAAAAAAATTTCTAAAGCTAATTAGGGAGTTAAAAGATTTCAAAAAACTATCTCTAAAGTTGGTGAAAGATCTATAAAGGGTAAACATGAGAATGATCTTCAAAATTTACCTTCAAAGGTTTAAAATAATATTGAAATTATTCTTAAGAATAATAAATATGAGAAAATCATGTATGAGGCCAAAACTAAAAAGGATGGAAATTCTAAAGTCTCCAAAAAATATTGAGTCCAAAAGAAAAGTTGTTATAAATTTTGGTTATAAAAAAGTTGGAAAGAAATACAAACATAAGAATAATATTTTTTGTGACAATAGAAATTTTGAGGCTTACTAATGGTTGGATGTGAATTATAAGAAAGTGGTTGAGAAAAATGTTCACAATTCCGGATAGTATGGAAGCTATAGAGGTAAATATTTTTTCAAGGGTTACATCTAGTATGGTGGTGTATTTGGTCTTAAAATAAATATTTTTTTAATCAACAACAATATAACTATTCAGCATGTTTTAAAATGAAAACCTCAATGGGGATTCAATCCTCCCAATGAAATAATTCTGAGAAATATGTGTTGAAATTTGAGAATATGATAAAATATTTGGAAACTATTTTTGAAATGTGTAAAAACACATAGATATAATTCAATAGGCTATCTTTTTTTCATACCATCACAACAACATGTTTATAATATATCTCAGGATTTTTATGTGAATAAAGACAGAGGGAAGTAAAAATCTAAAGTTGCAGTAACCTCTCTCAAAGAGACAAAAGGAGAATGACCTTGGATTTTTTATTGTGGGTATTTTTCCCATAAGAAAAGATATTTGAAATTTTCAAATAATATAAATCATTTTAATGAGTGAATATTGACATTCAAAAAGTATTAATCTCTCAAAATCAATGGTGTTGGACCCACTATTATAGTAGAAGAAAAGTTGAAATCAAAGAAAGTTTTGTTTGTTTATGGGTCGAAAGACAACATGTTTAGTATTTCACAACATTTTGATAAAGGAAATATAGGTTTTTTGAGGAAAAGTGTTTTTTTTTTGTAAAAATAGAGGGAGACAAAATGTTTCTTACAAAAGGAATACACACAAAAATAAAGTACACAAATGAAAACTTGTTTCAAATTGGTGAAGTCTATAATTCATGTTTTCCAATCTTTTTGGAAAAAAATTTGTTGTCGAATATAATTTGAGGATATATGTTTCATAGACAAATGAGTAAGCTATCAAAAATATTTATTGTATGTGGTGTTCTATATACTTCAAGAAGAATATATTTTTGTTATGAAAATTGTAAGAAATGTAAGATTACAAAATATATGTATAAAAAATTTCATATTTGTTCAACTCAACCCTAATAACTTATTCTTTCATATATCTTTGGGAAAATAAAAAAGAATTCAAGTTTCATAGATAAGTACTTCATTTATTCCATTCATTATATTATTCATATTAATTGTGTTATGAATTTGAACATAAGTCAGATGCTCTGAAGATGTTTAAAATATTCAAGAGAAGAGACAAGAAGAAATGTATGTATTCTTTGGGGAAGTTAAGGACTAATAATGTAGGTGAATAAAATAATTACGAATTCAAAAGTTATTTTAAAAATCATGGAATTTCGAATGAGTTTGGTACTCCTTAAATGCTACAAAAATGGTGTCATTGAGAGGATGAATAGAATTTTAGTTGACATGGGGTCTATAATTTTACTTAGGCATTATATTTCTCACTACATATAGAAGAAACCCATGAGCCCAACTATTTATATTCAGAATCAATGTTTCTATAAGTAAATTTCATATATGACTCCCTATGTAATGTTTTTTGATAACACACCATGTTTTAAACACTTAATTGTTTCTGGGAATCCTGTATTATAAAGAAAAAAGGTGAAAACATTGTAATGTCTGATTAGAGAGGTGAATATGGAGTCATTATTTTCTATTATTCATATTGATGAGTATATATATTCTTTAAAAAAATAGACATGAATCATAGTTTATTTTATTGATGTAAATGTTCTTGAACGATTTTAGGATGATGTTTTACAAACACATGAAGATGAAGAATATAGAGAGGTCGCAATAATTTATATTAAGAAACATAAAAAGTATTCAAAATTTATGATACCAAACATATAGAAGAATAAGAGAAAACTATTTCTTGTGATAATGAAGAATATTTTGCATCTCATCCTTGGATGAGGAAGAAATTGGAATATCAAAACAAAATTGGTGATCAAAATAAAAAGGTTCAAACAATAAGAACATAAAAAGTTATTACACATAATTCTTTGTATTCAAAAGTTGAGAAAAACTATTTTAATTAATATTTGAGCATCTAAAATGGATTCATGATATGAATGAATATTTGGACTAGATTTAGAAGAATCATAATTGGAAACTTATACCTAAACCAAATGAAAAAAATGTTATCGACACAAATTCTATGTTTTGGAACAAGTTGAATGGATATAGTGAACTGAAAAGATAAAAAAGAAATATTAGTTTGAAAATGATACTAAAAAATTAAAGGTATTTATTTTTATGATACTTTTTTATCTGGTGTAATGTTTATCAAAAATCAGAAACTTCTTTCTATTATTAAAAGATAAAGTTATAAAAAAAATTAGATTGATGTGAAATTAGAATTTATAAATAGAGAACTTGATGAAGAATTTAATGCTCAACAACCATGAATTTTTGTGATTGGGAAGGATAAAAATTATGTTTTCAATTTTAATAAATCCTTGTATGTTCCAAATCAATCTCTAATGGTATGGTATTTTAAATTGGATACTTTATTAAGAATGATGTACTTTATGAAAGGAAGAGTTGATATTAATACCTAAATAAAAGAAATTAAGTATATTAACATCATTATTAGTGTTTATGATGATGATATTATCCTTGATGGGAATGATATTTTGACTTGTGAAAGGTTTAATTACGAAATGAAGAGGATATTTGAAATGTCCATGCCTGGTGAAATTAAATACTATATTAGGTTAAAAATATCACAAAAGAAGAAATAAATCATTCCTTCTCAAGAAAAGTATGCCATGGAAATTCTGAAGAAGATTATCATGGAAAATTTGAAACCTATTTCCACACCAATTTTAGTGGGAATCTAGTTGACTAATGATGGATAATGTAATAATATCAACACTAAAAAGTTTCAAAATATGATTTGATCTTTTTTTATCTGAATGAATCAAGATAATATATTGTTCATACAATCAACTTGTGTGAAAGATCTCAAAGGTATCCAAAATAATCACATCTCTCGGATGAGAAAATAATTCATAGATACATCATAAACACTACAAATTTTAGAATTATAAATTATATCTAAGATAGAATTTATTTTTTCAGGTATACAAATGTTGATTGGGTAGGAGCTATTAATAATATAATTTCCACATCTAGTGGTGTATTAATTCCTAGGGTAATTTATATAATTTAGAAAACTGAGAAATAGAATCAGTAACTCTCATCATGTTTGAAGTAGAGAATGTTACAAAAACTCAAGTTGAGATAAAAATTATGTGAATTTAGTATCAATTAGAAAACCTTCTTGATATAGTGAAGTTATCTATTCTCTTATGTTATGATAATCAAAATAAAATAAACCATAAAATAAGTCTCATAAAACCATATTGTTCAAAACATATTGATATAAATTATCACCTCAACAAAGAGAATGTGGAGAATAATTAACATATTATGGAGAATGCCCCTATAATGAAACAAGTTTCCATAATTTTCAAAAAACCTTTAATAATAGAAGAATATTATAAACTGGGGCTAAATATGGGCATCCAACCTCTTTCTCTCCAAGGTTGTGGTATTGGTTTTTGTCACGTATATAATCTTATCATTAAATTATTTTTCCATGTAGAGGAAAACAATGTTTCATAAATATATCATTTGATGTGTTCTAAACATTTTCAAGAACCATGTATGTATGGGGTTAGGAAATCTATGATGAGAGACTGTATGTGTGTGAATTGTTCTAACTATTTGTTGATGTTTTTTTTAGAAACATGTGTTTTTTGGGAAGAACGGAGATGTGGAAAGGTGGGAGGAATGTTTCCTAGGTTGAAGATGTTTTGTACATCGCTACTTATGGAAATCATAGTTTTTCTGAAAATAATTCTTGTTTTATAAAAACGATATTCTCATGTAGGTATAGAATTGTTGATAACTAATCCATGTGTTGAGATTAAAAAGTTAAATGATTTAGGAACCAGAGTTGAAAAAAACAAAAGGGGGTTATATTTTTGTACAACATGTCTAACAATGTTTTTAAGAAGTAGAAATAAGTGGTTGATGTTTTTTTGTATTTTTTATCATTATGATAAATCAATATACATTTTTAAATGATGAAAATAAAACATAAGGAGGATCATACTCATAATATCAGATGAATTACATATAATAAAATCTATAGGTTTCCATTTTATGTTCTGTATAAGTTTCCAGGGTGAAAATATTTTTAAACTCACATTGTGTCTGGAATGAATTTTTTTTATTGAAATAATGAAATATATTATATTATAAATGTATATATACTAAATAAAAATATTACTTTGTTTTTTCATGTGACCAATATAAGAATATTTCTGATAAAACGTGTGATAAAATCTATGTTAAAGAATGGGGAATGTGTCTAAGTTTTTTCATAGGATTGATAATCGGTTTTGGTGCCTTAAATAAAGTTTAAACACAATGAAATGATGGGAAGTCATAAAACATTCCATTATAATTTAGATGATAATATAATGGTCTTAATATTCTCAACTTTATCAAGTATTCATGATACAAAAATGAGTTTGTGGAAGAAGAAATGTTATGAATTCAACGTCTTTTGTTCTCGTTCCTTGGTGTGAGAATCACTGGATATAGGTTTTGTATAAAGGGTGTAAATTTTGAAGTTGTTGAAGTGCTAATGGACTGATCCATCAAATGATCCAATACATTAGACTATATACTCCACAGAATAAATAAATCCAAAGGATTGGTCCTTAGTTGTGGAAAACGTATTGTTGTCAACACTGATCCATGGGAAGTGGTGTGGCACTATTACATTAGATGATAATTTATATCAGTGGAAGAATATAGTACTTGGATTTCATTAGACTGATGAGAAATGGGATCAAAGACCTATCAACTTGAGGAATATGAAATATTAATTCAACTGTTTTCATCAGAATGAGAATTCAGGTTATTTTATTTTCAATAGTTCAAGTGAAAAAGAATTTATAATTTTTTTCAATAGGGTTAAGAGTCATTATACCGATTTAGCTAATGAAGATCAACATGGTAGTCAACAATTTTCATATAAAAAAAGAAATTTTGTTTTAAATTAGGTCTAGTTTCATCGGACATGTTGTGATGTTGATCCATAATAGTGAAATCGGAACCAATTCATCAAATGAAATCTGACACCGATACGTCATCAAATGCCAGACTTCATCAGACATGGTCTGAGGAAGTATTTAGAAAATAAATAAAATAGTAATTATCTTCAAGATGAAGATTTTTTTTGAGGGATTTAAGAATATATATAAGTTGAGATGATGTTTATGATAATAATTTCAATTATAAAAAAAGGTAAAAAATTTGGAGTATTTTTTTAGTTATTAAGGAGCTGTGGAATGAAAATTCATACGTATTTCAAATGATATGGAGAATCCAAATGAGAATTAATGAACCTTAAATTTTATAAAGTGGTTCATAAAAATTGATTTTAGAAATTTTATTTGAATGATAATTGTTATCATAATGATGAATATATTTAAAGTTCAATGTTGGATATAGTTTATGCAGTTATTCGAGACGTTCTAAGAATAAACCAGGAGATTTTATAAACACTAAAAGATTCAAAGATAAATTCAAAATGAAATTAAAATAAGTTTTTATAGAAATTTTGTTAAGCGGGAAAATGAAACTGGTTTCCCAACAATTTCACTACAAGATATCTTATAACTAGATGAGGATGTAAAATATACTTCCTAACCAAAGAATTGTTCATATGTGGAAGAGAGAGATAGTTTTCACTGATTGTTTTGTGGAAAAGGAAGTTACCAAAATTTTTCTTCCTAAATAAGTTTTCTGGATAAAAGAAGAAGAAGGATAATGTTACCTGATTAGACTGATCCATTAGACTAAGAATTGCAAGGAAATAAAAAATCAAGTCTATTTTTTTAGAGTATCTTTTCTTATTGTTTTTTCAGACATTAGTATCAGAAAGATGAAATTAGACATATACATCAGACTCAGTTTTCATACAAACTCAAGAAGAGCAGTCTATACCTACTGCTAGATTATAAAGTGAATATTTTTTATTTTAAGTATTGAAAATGTGGATGTTTTATAGTAGCATAGTGTAAATGTTCAAAAAAACTGGTGAATGTTTCATAACTTGTTTTATATCATTCATGAAAGAATAATCACCTGATATTTTTTATTCATCATAGTGTTACACAAGTGAAAAGTTGTTTCCTGCATTTTTTATCCACAAAAAAGAATTTTTTACAGTGGGTTGTGTGGTATTGGATTATTTCCAAACCATGAGAAGGATTATATACTCTTGTTGAGTAGTGAACCTTGCAAACACCTATTTTCCTATTTTCTTGTGATTGTTTTGTTCTAAAAAAATTGAAAAATTTTCAATAAAAGGTTAATTTTCTTATATAATAAAAATAACATAAAAAAAAAAGAAATCACTAATTTACCCCTCCCCCTATTAGTGATACATTGATCATAGTTGAGCCTTTTCAATATATAGTTTGTTCCCTTGTCAGAGTTTCTATATATGTGTAGAATAAAAATTATGTATATGTTTAATGAAATATACACAAGTTTGATACATCATATATAGATGAATTTCTCTCAAAAAAGAAAAAATAACTTGAGAAAAAATTACTCGTAAAAATTATTTTAAATGGGTCAATTTGTGTTGGAACTTTAAAATTTTTCAAATTCTTACTCTAATTGACTCGTATATATATTCTAATATTTATCCAAATCATCATATTATAGCACATAAATTATAGAATTATTCATGTTGACATTGATTCATATTAAAGTTATCACAGACCATCTTAAACATTCATCCAAGAGTTTATAAACACTAAATAAAAAAATACATCATTCTTATGTACTTATGGATGGTTTCTCCACTATTTAATTGGATTGTATGCCTTGTATAATAACACATCAATCTCACCACTAGATATTTACTTTGAAAACATCATCAAAATATTATAGAAAGGGCTGAAACACATTCTGTAGCACTTTTTATTCTATTCCCACGAAGATCATATTAATAATCACCTAATGTTAGTTTTTTTTACACCTAACATCCATATTTTTCAAACAAATTTTCCAATATATGAACATCCAATGGTATCATACTCTTAGTATTCTTTGGTAGGATACTTATTCTATCACCCAATACTCAATTCCCAATGACATAAGAATATTGGAATTCTTGATTGAAATAAATACATCCCCACACCATAGTGAAATTTATAAACAATAAATGTAAAAGTAGATGACAATAAAAGGGTAACTATATGATGTTGAGTATTAATAATAGATAAATTATTATATTGTGTGAGTAAGCGCAAGAAGATTAATATTTTTTACCTTACTCAAAGGCTCATTATTTCATTGGAAACCATTCAGAAAGATGACTGATTATACAGTACTGACAAGAATCTATAACTTTTTTAATACCATAGTTGAATAGGTTTAAGGTTTTTCCCTTTTAAAAGTTATTTCTTTATAATAAAACAATAATTTTGGTTGCATGGGATAAAAATCAACAACACAACAGGGACATGGTCATCCTTTCAAAAGGTATATCCTATTAACAACAATATTCTGTCTATTATATATATTTTGGATCATTGTGAGTTTGTGAAATGATTTTTTTGAACATGTATGAGGGCTATTGGGTGTTGAATTTTTTTTAAACACTAATTTAAACCCCTATAAATTTTATTCACCCTTCGCGTGATTCTAAAAATTTATATTAGAGCCATGTTCTTTATTTGATGTCTCTCTCAAAAGATCATTATATACCCACATAACACAATAAATAGTTAATGAATTATATATTTTGATGTAAAATTATTTCATATATAGAAATATAGAAAGGTACCTTTGTAACACCCTATGATTTTATAAAATATTTCTCTTCAAATCTAAAATTATATGATAGTTTTTGATAAATTCAAACCTGAGTCTAAATGAACTATATATTGAAAACCATTATAAATTATAAATTAAATTTGAAGGTAAGAATAATATTAACAAATTTGTGTACAAAATATGGTTTACAAATGTTAAAAATAAATTTATTGGTTATCAATTTAATAGAATTCAAGATAAAAACATTTATAAATAAAAAAAATCATAAAAATACTTATTATGAGCATAATATGTTTTTATCTTAATAAATAAAATTAATCAATTTAAGAGAAATATTTTAACGAAATATATATATTATATAATAAATAAAAACATTTTTTATTCATCTACTATTTTTTTAACATTTGGGATGCAAATGAATCATGTTTTACGCTAAAAATATATTTTTTAAAATGGTTTTCATCAAAATATTCTTGACTAATTTAAATCAAATTTCTAAAAATTAATTTAGTTCAATAATGAAAAAATTATTATATAATTTAAATCTATATGATTTAATATTTTAAATTGGCCTTATTTATTTTTATCTCTTATGAATTGTAACCGTGGTAAAATTCATCACTTTAGTACATCGTAAATCGGAATAATCTAGGTTATAACTAAATTTTAAGGTCTTGTTTTTTCAAATTAATTCTTATAGGATTAAGGTAGATAGATCCTTTTTACCTTTGGGTCAAAATTTAATTTTTTAGGGGAC
This sequence comes from Viscum album, assembly GCA_963277665.1. NCBI lineage: Eukaryota > Viridiplantae > Streptophyta > Magnoliopsida > Santalales > Viscaceae > Viscum > Viscum album. The sequence continues at coordinate 387,569,864 of OY728153.1, read as the reverse complement.
ACTTGTTAGTGAAATTGACCTATATAATATTTAAAGAAAATAAAAAATTCAAAATGTCAATTTCCTACTATTAAATATCTATTATGTGTCCACATGGGGGAAATAGAAAGATATGAAAAGTTATAATAGTTATTCTGATAAAAATTAAATTATTTTCATAATAGAAATTTATTTATAATTTTTAATAGTTATATAATTACCTTAAATTCATAGGCAACACCAACACAATATTTCTTCGATTAGTAAAAAATAAAATAATGTATTTCAAAAATATTAAATTTAATATAATTTGAGTGATTTATAGTGTTACACAAATTTTATAAATGAATATAACACATTAATTATGTTTAAAAGGATAAAATTCAAATTCCACCTTTTCCTTGGCATATTTAATGTTTAATTAAATGAATAGTTACAAAATCTAGATTAATTAAAATTCATAATAAATAATATTTCATTAAATGATTTAAATTTAATAAAAATATTATATCAGATAAGATAAGTGGACTATGGGTTTAAATATCATATATGGTCTATTTATGAGTCATTTTTCCTTTTAAGGTAACAATCTTATCGCTTTAATAATCAAATCCAATCCTATCTAAAATTAATTTTATGATATTATTTCAACCCAACACATTTTTTAAATTCGGGACCTCTTGGAATAATTTTTATGGATATTAGATTTATTATATTTTAATCTTTTAATAAATTATAAGTGTGTTATCTCCCTCCCTTATAAAAGGTCACCACACCTTTCACTTCATTACATCACATTGACCCTTCTAGCTCGACCAAAACATCCCAAATTTCTATATGAAATTCATTATTCATGTTATTGAGGTTTTAGTATTCCCATAAGAGAAACCCTAGGTTCATTAATAATGGATCTGATGGGGGTCTCTAGAAGAAGAGGAACTCATTCTACCCAACCTATTTCAATTCATTTCATACTCTAACTCATATAATTATATGGTCTTCATCATATATTAATATATTCTATATACTAAATATACTAAAATATTATTTTTATTATGGTATCACCATTACCCAAACTCTATTAAATTATGTGGGAAGTGAAAGTATTGCTTGTGTGTACGTAAGAATTATCATCCACACATGATGATACAATTCAATTTTAATCACCTTCTTTCATGGATGGTTATTATAATGATTTTATAGAATATATATATTAATTCTCAAATAATTATATTTCTATAATCATAATATCATGTCAACAATATTAACATCAAATATGTGTGAAAATGATAATATTTCTCGTGCGTATATGTGGACTATACCTTCCACTAAGATATATGATTTGTTTTTGATTTTTAAATTACTTGGAAATTAATAAGAATATATTTAGGGAATATATATATTATATATAATATAATAATTATTCTATAATATTTAATTATTATTTACCTTTCATTCATTCAATCCATTGAAAAGTTAAAACAGTTTTCATGTGTATGAATAGGCTACCGTCTCCTTGAAAAGTGTAATTCAATTTTAAATATTTATCTTTTATTACTGATTATAAATATGTTTACAATGAATATATATTATATTTATATCATGATTAATATTATTTAGATGATATAACTGTAATCAATCTACAAGGACTGAAATTAACGAACAGAAATTCTCATGAAAAACTAAATAGTTAACACCCAAAAATAACTATTTTAATAGAGTAATTAGTAAATCAGTCTTAAAATATTATAAGAGGATCATATATGATATTTTATTTTCATTATTAATTCTGATTTATCGTTATAATAAATTTAAATTTATTATATAATAGGTTAGAGTTCTTTGAAATAATACTAAAACTCGATGTAAGGGTCCTATGTTATAATCTCGTCATTTATCTGGATTATTTATGATTAATTTTACAATGATAAAATTTCATGATATACCTGTCAAGAAAATAATGATTTTTTATTATCCAATGTTTATTTATTTAGAATACATTTTTTCTTTCATTTTACTCACTTTATGTACTCAAGATACTTATATAATATTTCTAAGGGGAACTGACTTTATTTCTCTCTTCGATCAAAAAAATCTTTTCTTCGATAACCACAGTTTTTTAACCTATTTTAAATAATGTCTGAAAAATTATACAATAATTTTTTAATGTAACTCTTACCTATGATTTAATTATTAAAAAATTATTAAATGCAAACTTCTATTCATTTTACGAATAAGGTAATTTTAATTTTTTTCAAAATTAAGATATGATTGTTTTCTTTTAACTTATACCAAATGAATGGAATTTAACATCATCATGACAACTAAATTAATTGAATATTTCTATAAAATATTTCAAGGTTCACTTCAATAAAATTTCTTCCATAAAACTAGGGAAATATTTATATTTAAAATTATTTATTTCAAAGAGAAAAGTGTATTTTCCTCAGGAATTGTTCCAAGTTATCATTTTATGGAATTTTCTATCTATGATGACATATTTTTATTTTACATAAAATTTTATGGGTATATAATCCAATGGTATTGTCTTTATTATTTATAAGGATGTATTATGATTATTAATAAAATATTTTCATAAAACTCACAAATTTTTCATGGGTTATTCTATGATAAATTGCTAAAATGGTTATGAAACCCATTTCTTTTAAATAAGTTATTCTATAATGAAATATATATGAAACTATGTCATTTTCATGAATTATGAAATGTTAAAAATTTTATGATCTTACGTCACAAATGTATATCATTTAATTATTTTATGGGTGGGAGAAGATTTATATAGACCTCCAATATAATGGGTAAAGATTGATATCTCATGTGATAAAAAATAATAGAATGGGGAGAGAACCCAATTCAGTAAGGGACTTATCCACTATGATATTCTTAGGGGTGAACATTTACTACTATGATGGAATGGTGAGTGAACCCAATACAATATGTCATTAAGGTAAATGATCCTTTAATATTAAGTGAATTATTTATTTTTCTTATGTGTATGCTAAAAACATATATATTATTCCAATTTTATGATGTCACATATCAGTTTTTTTTTATTTCATTATGATTCGTGTCATATGAAAATCCATTCGTTAGTTAATAAATCCATATTATAATCCATGATAGTCATGCTATGGTTTTCAAATGTTGAACTCTTATTCTCATAACCTTATGCTCATGTTATGTTTAAGTGATTTTTAATATCTCCCTTATTTAACTTTACTAAGCATTAGAGCTGACTCTTTCTTATGTTTCCCTTCCCAAAGTTATGATAAAATTTTTATTTATGATGTGTTTGAGAAAGGTGGCAGTTATAAATAACTAAATAGGAGACGATATAGATCTTTTATTAATAATTTATTTATTATTACATGATTTCAAAGAAAATAAACCTATTTAATTCTGGTGTGGATCGTTATGTTATGTAATAAATATACATTAATTAAGATATAATATATTTTTATGAAAATTATGGTTCACTGTATTGGAATCAGATAAAGGATTAGTTACCTTTGGAAACTAGGATGAGTAAAATTTATTGAAAACCCAAGAGATCAGTTTATGTATAAGATAACATCATAATATTTTTGGTAAAGATAATGGATTTCCTATCATAAACCTAAGGTGTTATAGACTGAACAAACATATTGATTTATCCATTTAATAAATTTTATTTTATTATACAATTTCCACTGTGATTATTCTTTCTCACAGTATATTTTTGTTTTTACATAATTTGTTAAAGTTGAAGGATTCATGTAAATGTTAAATTTGGAATACAATGATATTATTATCCACCTGAGAAACAAATGTTATACGATTTCTAATGAATATTATCATTTCAATTCTTATGAATATTTCCTAAACTATGAATCATAAACAACTCCCAATCAAGATATGGAGGGACCCACATTCTATTGATTCATTCATGAGGCAACAACGACCATCTGTTTTTGTGCATTTTGATCCACTAGTTTCTTAGTAATGGATCAGTAACACTAAAAATATATTTTTTAATCTCAAATGTACATAACATGAAAATTTTATTTTGGATGTTTATTATTTGGAAAGATAAGTAGATCAATGTTATAATATTATTAAAACATTATTTAATGGGAATAAATTGAATCCATGAAGTGGGATGAGCTTAAGATATTGTTTTTCAATAATTAATTTCTTCATATTATTCAAATGAAAAAATAGAAATAATTCTTTGACCTATAGCAGAATAATAATGATTCAATTAGTACCTATGAGACAAATTTTACAAGACATATGTAGTATGATTCTTATATTATCATCCAACCTAAAAGTAAGGTTGTTCTGTTTTTAAGTGTCTCAAAAACAAGTCTCTGAAGGGGTTATCCATAAGAGACCTTGTAGTTATGAATAAATTTCTCGATGTAATATAAATTTGGAAATAGATATTAGAGTTTTCGATTTATCTCATAGTATTAAAAAAAATAAAGACACAATTCAATGTAAATTCTAAAAAACATGGATAGAAGATGGTTATTTTCTTTTATGTTTTATTTTTTTTAGTAAACATAAAGGAAATTTTATTAAGGGTACTGGTAAATGATTTATGTTTTTAAAGGAAGGTCATAAGGAAATCAAATTATGAAGTAATGTGAATAGACCAATCAATGAAATGAACAATAAAAAGGTACCAAATAATAAACCACCAAAACTTTGGTGTGTCAAATGCAAGGAGTTTGGTTGTTACGCTAAAAAATACTATAATTATACAGTTAGTTATGATGATGGATTCCAATAATATCTTATGACCAAATATAAAGGTAAATATTTAATGTTCACTATTTTTGATGTGGGATAATTAAAAAGTTGTGAAAGGTATGTTTACCATCCACTTTAGAATTTCTAATGGCTAATTTGATTCTGGTTCTACCCACCATTTCATATCTAATAAATTTTCCAAGGATATCACAACACCAAATCAATAACTAGATGTTTAATTAATAGTGAGAATCCCTAATTGTATGATGATTTCATTTCAAGTCAATGATTCTTCTCTGAAAAAACTTTGTGGAAATTTTCTTTAGTTTATTTATTCTTCCTCTATTATTTTTAAATTTTATTTTGTTCATGTATAATATATATTAACATAAATCCCATATAAATTTCCATGTAAGGGAAGTCATAATTGATATTATGAACCAAACTTAACTCATCTATTAGTGTGATGAGAAATATAAGCCTATAATGAAAATTAAATCCATTATATGGGTCATGATTCCTATTAAAAATGGTTGTTTATCTCTAATGGTGTGGGAGAAACTCAACATAAAATATATGCCTATTTTACATGATTTTATTTATATTTTTCCAAAATATTTTCCCAAACTTATCCATAATTAGAAATTTCAGTTTCCAATAGAACTCATATCGGGTATTACACCTATTTAAAAGATTCCATATAGAATGTAATCAATTTAGTTATAATAATTAAAGAATAAACTCTAGTAGAATATTCAAAATGTATTCATTTGACTGAGTGTATCACTGTGGGGTTTAACTATTATTTTTAATTAAAATGAATTATGGATCAATGTGGCTATGAATTGATTATCGAGAACATGACAATATTGAAATCAAGAATAACAATCTCATTCCTCATATTGATGATTTTTTTATCAAATTCGTGGAGATAAATAATTTTCCGCGATTAAACATCAATATTGATATAATTAATTAGTGGTTAATAAATAGAATATACCTAAGACATAATTCCTTACAATGTATGGATAATATGAATTTATAGAGATGGAATTTGGTTTTTAAAATTCACCTGTTAACTTCATGGATTTAATGAATATATTCTATAGAGATTACCTTGATTGGTTTGTGGTGTTCATTATATATGATATTATTATATATTTAAAGAGAAATTAAGAGTATGAAGATCACTTATGGATTTTATGGAAGGCCCTAAGGAATGATAAATTGTATGAAAAATTTACAGTGGGAATTTTGGGTATAAAAATTTTCATGTTTTTGGTCATATAATATCAAGTGTGGGTATATAGGTGGATCAATAAAAGGTAAAATTTATTAATAATTGGTCTAAACCAACCATTTTGAGTAAGATAAATAATTATTTTGGATTATTTAGATATTATAAATGATTTTTGAAGAGTTTATTTGAACATTCTAATCCCTACAACAAGTTTAATCAGAAGGGTTCCAAATTCCATTAGACTAGTGAATGTGAGGAAAATGTCAACAAACTAAAGAAATGGTTATTAAATTCACATACTATTACAATAACCTACAGTGGAAAATGGTTTGTTATTTTTAGTCAAGAATATAATATTGGATTGGGATGAATCGTTTGGAATAATAATATGATGAAATATTACACCTCATACTAATTGAAGGTTTATGATAAAAGTTACCCAACTCAGGATTTAGATTTCACTACTGTAATGTTTCAATTAAATATATATATGAATTTTATATATGAGAAAATGTGTGATATATACACTAATAATAAAATTTTAATGTATTTTTTCTCTCATAGTGAAATGTAAATGATTCATAGAAGATGTTTGGGGTTGAATAAATATTATGATTACCAAAAAGATTATAACCCTGGAAAAGAAAAAAAGGTGGAATATTCTCCATGTCAAAAGGATCATGGAAGATTATATATGACGAGGATCAAAAAATATCCAATATTTCTGGATTCACAAATGATAGATCCAGAAATATTTAAGTAAGGGGAGAGATATTATCTTTCTAAAATGATTGATTGATTATCTGTCCATGTGAGGATTGAATAAGTACTAAAGAAAGTAGTAAAGATATAGAATATGGTAAAAAAATTAAACTCAAAATATTTTAGGAAATAATTATAAGGTTTTGAAACCATGTATTTATTAATGTCATAACAATTTTGAATACAAGGATATTGTATGAGGATAATAGTTCCTCATTATCTACTAATCTTAGAAGTATAAAGATCTATATTAATCTGAAATAGTGTTTATATAGGGAGATCTTGAAGAGAGATATTGGAGAGTATATAACACTTTTCTTGTTATTTCATAAATTTAAGGTTGATATAAAAAATTATAAGGGTATTTTTCAACAATTACCCTACAATAATGGAAATCAAGAAACATCACCATGTATTTTTTCATTAGATTCCCAAAAACATCTAAAATACATAATGCTATTTTGGATATAAATGATCACACTATGAATTCAGCATAATATATTTCTATCAGAGAATATTTCTATCTTGATAATTTGGTCTGAATATATATAAAATAAGTTGTAAGGTTGTATGAAGTACCATATCATATTGTATGTGACTGGGATATTAGGTTTACCTCAAAGTTATAGAAATGTATTTCGTAAGATATGACTACAGAGTTGATTATAAATACTTCTTATCATACATAGAAAAATTATCAATTTGAGATAACAATTAAAACCTTTTAGGATATACTTTGGTCTGGTTTTATGGATTTCAAAGGAGTTTAAGATCAATACTTTCCTCTAGTTGAGTTTTCCTAAAATAATATCCCCTACTTGAGTATTTAGATGGATTCTTATGAAGCCCTCTATGGAAAGAGGTGTATAACTACAACATGTTGGGATGGATTTAAAGAAATGATACTTTTGGGACCTAATCTATCTAAGGAAATGGAAGAGAAATTTTGATCCATCCAATAGCACATCAAGGATGCTTGGAGTCAATATATAATTTATAATGATAACCATCTTTATGATCTAGATTTTAATGGCAATGACAAGCTGTTCTTATGAATTTATCTATGGAAGAATATTATGAGATTCAGAAATAAGGAAAAGTATTTTTTTAGCTATATTGACACCATTGACATTATTGATTGAGTAGGGATCGTGGCATATCAATTAAATCATCCAAAAACCACTCTCATGTTCATGATGTCTTCCAAGTATATCTACTGAGAAAGTATATACATGATCCATCACATGTACTATTCTAAAAGGTTATACCCCTAGTAAATTATGTTTTATATGTAGAATAACTACTAGAAATATTTTATTATAGAGATAATGTACTATGGAATAAGACTAATCACCTAGTTAAAGATCTATGGAGCTATTTAGAATTAGGAAAAGAAACATGGGAACCCATGGATGTGATGAAATAGAAATATCCTTATTTTCTCATATCATAGTGACAAATTTCAAGGAAAAAATCATTTTAAGGGGGTATAATTTTACACCATAAAGTTTTATGAAGTATTTATATACTAAAAAAATAGTTGATAGATTAAAATACACCCAACCCCAAGTCTAAATAAACCATAATATAGTATATCAGTATAACATAACAATTAAATTTATGGTTATGAATAGCAATAACTAATTTATGAAAAAGGTAGGGTCCAAAACATTGAAAAATAAATTCAATGGTCATCAATTTATTATAAATAAAAAAAATCATCTTAAAGTAAAAGATATGTTTAAAAAAACATTTTTATGCATGTAATTTGTTTTTATCTTAATAAATTAAATTAATTACTATTGATGAATGATTTTAAGGAAATTTTTTCATTATATATTTAATAAAATGTTTTACAATTACTATTATATTATTTCTATGTTTTTTGTAAGTTTTATACTTAAAATTGTATTTATCTAAAAAATATTTTTCATCATGTTTGGAGAGATTATTTTAAAATTAATATATGATACTTATTGAAATTGAATATTTGAAATTATAGTCCATATTTGGAATCAAGAGGATAAATTTTTTGAAATTGGTCACTTTTATTTTTAGGCATGATGAATAATAACCCTGGTAAAATTTATCACTATGGTAAAGAGTAAATCATGTTAATCTGGTTTAAAACTAAATGTTAAGGTCATTATTTTTCATATTAATTCTTATTGTGTGAATTTAATTAAACCCTACTCACCTAGTATAGAAATTTAATTGTTTGATACTAATTTTCTATGAAAATAATCTATATAATATTAAAAGCTGAGAAAAATACAAAATTGTAGTTTCTCAATTTTAATTATATATTATGTGTCTACATAAGGAAAAATAAAATTTATGAATGAATATTAATAGTTATTTTTTAATAATTATTATATTTTTATTATTTTAATTTATTTATAATTTTTAGTAGCTATATAATTACCTTAAATTTTTACACAAGATCGATATAGTATTTCTCAAATTAATAATGGAATAAAATAAAATATTTTAATAATATTAAAATAAATATAATTTGATTGATATATATTATTGAAAATAATTTATACATTAAAAAAATATTAATTTTGAGTAAAATTGTTAGATTTGAATTCCATCTCTGTATTAATGTTTTTATATTCAAATAAATAAATAGTTTTAGGATAGACATTAATGATATTTTATTAAATGACATGAAATTCTTAAAAGTATTATATTTGAAATATTTAATGTGATATGGTTGAAAATATAAACCATGTTCCATTTATAATTCATGTTTCCATTTTGGGTAACATTCTTAACTATTTAATATTGAGAAAGATGTCATCGCGGTTAATGTTGAAATAGTTTAACCAAGAGATTAATCAAAAAGAGAAGGTTTAAAATGATAACAAAACCTATCTAATTTCATTGGATGATTTTATTTTGACCATTTACACTATTAATACCAATTAATTTCCATTATTAATCATTTTTTCTTGAGAATTAATTTATTCTATTTTAATCTATTAATAAATTCCAATTGTGGTATCTCACTCCCTTGTAAAAGGACATCATTCCAATATCTTTATTACACCACATTGAGCCTTCTATATTGGAAAATAATCATCTTAATTCCATTATAAAATTCCTTATCCATGTTATATAGGTTATGTTATCCTTAAAAAACTAACTGTAGTTTCCTTATAAAATGATCTAAAGGAGGTATCTTGAAGAAGTGGTAATTATTCTACCTAACTTTTTTCAATAAATTTCATCTTCTACCTCATATAATTCTATGGAATTGAAAATATAATAATATATATAGTATCCTAAATATATTCAATTGTTATTATAATTATGTGATCATTATTATCCATCCTCTATTCTATCAAATGGTATGTGAAAGTATCACTCATTTGTACATATGACTTACCGTATCGAAGTAGTGGTACAATTATTTTTCTATAACCATATTCAATGGAAGGATAACATAATTTTTTAATATATATATATTATAATTCTTAAATAATTATATTTTTTAAATTTTAATACGACATATACCTTATTACCATCCATTCCATTGCAAAATTATAATGTCACTCATTTGTAAGTGTGGACTACCACCTCCACAAATTGATGTGATTCTTTTTTCATTTAAACTTTACATGAATGGTAATAACGATACATTTAATGAAAAAATTTGATATATATGATATAATAAGGATTCTATAATGTTGAATTATTATTTACCTTTATTTAATCATGTCCATCTAAAAGTTAATACAATGTTCATGCATATGTATGACCTACTGTCTCATTCAATGGTGTAATTAATTTTTCTCTCTATCTTTTATGAATGATTATATATGTATATAATGAATTTACATTATAATTATATAATGATTAATATTTCTTCGATTAAGGATTCATTATCAATGAATAATTATCGAAACTACCAATCTAAAACTCTCATGAAAAATGAAAAGGTTAACTCCCAAAAATGATGATTTTAATGAGTTATTAATAAATGTGTATTAAAATGTTACAATATGATCATATATGAAATTAAAATAATTTTAACGATTCTTGTATATAAATATAATAAATTTAAATTTATTATGAAATATTTTATATTGATTTTGAATCATGTGGGACTAAATTTCTTACATAAGATTTTAGAGTGATTTTGAAGCAAGTGGAACTTAAGGTAAGAGTTTCATGTTACACTCTAATTATATTTTAGGATTATTTAGGATTATTTTTTCTATGATGTAATTTAATGATCTAACACTCAAGAAACACATGATGTTTCTTATCTAATAGTTATTTATTAAGATTTCACATTTTTTATCATTTTCCTCACTTTATATACTCAAGATACGTAGATAACATTTCTATTGAAAACTGACTTTATTTTTATCTTCGGAAGAAAAACATTTTTCTTTTATATCTAGTATTTCTAAAAATATTTTCATGAAAAATTTTAATATCCAATAATTTTTTTAAATGTAATTTTTACCTATGATTAATTTTTACAAAATGATTTAAAATTAATCTTTCTTTCAATTTCTTGAACAGGGTAATTTTTTATTTTTTACAAAAGTATATAAGAAATGAATCCTTTTAACTTATACGATAAGAATGAAATTTCCTACTATCATGACTTCTAAATGCGTTGAATTTTCCTTCAAAAAATCAATTTTTTTTCAAGGAAATAATTTTCATAATATTTTGGGAAAATTTTAGATTTAAAATGAGTGTTTTCAATGAAAAAATGGAATTTTCATCAAGAAATGATCCATGTTGTATTTTTAAATAATTTTCCATCTTTAAAGACATAATTTGATGTTACATAAACTATACGGGGGTTATTACCCAATTATTCTATCATTATTATTTCCTTGTTTGGTTTATAATTTTTATGACATGATATTTATGAAATCTGTTTCGTTTCCACAGGTTATGCTATGATGAATTAATGAAATTTTTATGAAACTTGTTTCTTTTAAATGGGTATTTCTATGATTGAATTTTTTTTAAACCATATCTTTTTAAAGGGTTATTATATGATGAATGTTTAATGATCTTATGGAATTCATATTTATGATTTTATTATGTGAGTTTTGGTTCAATAATTATATATCCCTCAAATAAATTGGGTAAATATGGATATATGATGAGATACATATGAGTAGAATGGGGAAGTAACCTAGTTCAGTAAGGGAATCTACACACAATGATAGTCTTTAGATTGAACCTTATCTTGTCTAATTTATTGGGGAGTGAACTAAATAAAAATTGGTAATCTTGGAAGTGATCCTTGATTAATAAGAAAATTATTTCCTAAACATTTTTTTATTCCAAAAACTTATGTATTATTCAATTTTTATACTCTCATGGATCATGTTCTCTGATTACTTTTTGATTCAAGCCTTACCAACTACCAAACATTATTCAATAACAAGATATTTTAGTCACTAATATGTAGGGTATGGTTTTCAAATGATAAAGTCGTGTTCTAATACCCTTATTCTCATGTTATATATGTTCAACTAGTCATTGATATATCCCTTATTTACCCTTACCAAGCATCTAATCTCACCCTTTATTATGTTTCACTTCCCTAAGATATGAAGAATGGTTTTATATATGATTTGTTATAGAAGGTTTTAGTAATAAATAAAGAAGTGGGAGATTTTGTAGATATTTTATGAACAAGTTATCTATTTATCTCACATTCCAAAGATACTAAACCCATAAAATTATACCATGGATCATTATGTTATATAATAATTAACCATCTATGAAGATGTAAAATATTTTTATGAAAGTTATGTGTTTCTATAACACAACCTTATCTTATTGGGTATTATTGTTCTTGATTCTATCTAATATGAGTTTACTACGCCTTGAGATACTTTAGCATTGTATAATTTTGATAAAAATAACATTAAAAGTAATATAAATGAAAAAAATTCCTTATTATCCTCCTTATCATAAATGGGGATTTCCAAATTCATGGGATATTGAACAAAAAACTATTTGTAATAAGATTTATAGTATTTATAAAGTTAACAAAGGGAGGAGTAAGTAAAATTTCAAATCAGTAGACAAAATTTTGTATACATAAAAATTTACAAATATAAAGGATTATATGAATTATTCACAAGAGTTAATATGATTGTTAGTTCCTTCAAAGTATTTTGTGATAATCTTGAAGATTCAACTGTTGTCAAGTAACTTAGGATGATTCTACTATAAAATTTTGATGCCAATATATCAGCCCTTTAAAATATATATCTGAATTATTTTACCATCAACGAACTTAATAACACTATAATTAATTATAAAATGAGAAGAGTGATTAATCTGAAATAAAATGAAATAGGGATAGATAAATTTCATTCATGTACTTCTAAGTCATTAAGATATAAGATAAGAAAGCTTTCTTTGATGATGATAAATGTTTTGGTGAATTTTTAGAGACTCTATATCTAATTTATAGAAAACTTTTTAAAGAAAATTCTATGTTTAAAGGTAAGAATCTAGTAAAATACTTTAATTTTGTAAAATATTTCTACCTATCTACCAATAATCAGTAAAAATATGGGGTGTATTTTAAGATGAAGAAAGTTTTATTAATCTCATTAACTAGAGAGATTCATTGAAAAAAAATCATTCAAATGTAAAAACAAAATGTTAACATAAATAATTCATATATATTATTTTATGAGATGAATAAGAAGTATCAGACAGTTAAGAAAGTAACAATAATGAGAAATATCCAAGAGAATTTTCTCAATGGGTTCCCATGTAATAGAAAGAATAACGGGTTGACTTATAAATAGATGAATCAATAATTAATAGTCAGTATATTCAAAAAAAAGGATAATCATACTTGGAGTAACATATTTGAATAGAGTTTGAAATTTTTATTAAATAGATCATAATTATTTGAGAATAAAACTTGAATCCCAATAAAAACACAGAAAAACACAACAAAAAATAAGAAAAGGGGCTCATTAATGAAATTTAATGGATGAAACTTGATAATAAATAAAAATATAAAATTATTAATTATATGATTTCAAAATTTATTTTTAGAGACAAGTAAGTTGAAAAATTGAAAATTAATATTAGTAAAATAGAGAAACCCTAAAGGGAAATCAAGTGGGGGTGTCAATATGATAACTAAAGAAATAAGATAATGTTACATAAAACCTACATAAATTATTTATTATTTATAATAGATAAGTCATCAAAAGGGAATGTCCGCACAAGTTACTTATCAAAATAAAACAATATTAATTGAATAATAAATTTTTAAACATATATCTATTTCAACAATGGGTTATGAAGAGAAAAAAATTCCTAGATTTTCAAAGAAAATAATTTAGGAAATTACTATATACCATTCATAAATTTATACAAATTAATATCATAAAATGGATCCATAGGTTATACTCAATTATTGGATGATAATAGTACACTATTCTAACCCAATTGGAAAAAAATTATAATAAAAGATTATTTTAGGGTTACCATTAGTATTATGGTATCATTAGAAACAAAACATGTAATTTATGCTATAATATGACTCTAATAAGGAAAAAAAGGAGAAATAATTGAGGGGGAGACAACAACAATGAATCTGAACATCTCAAAGGTCTCAATAGTCAGAAAAGGAATTTAAATAAATATTATCATTAGTAGCTTTCATGTGTTTCATGAGAGGTTTTATTGAGAGGAATAAATATAATATGAATTTTTAACCTTTATTCCACCCTTAATAAATCATTTTCCGAGAGTGCTTAATGTTTCTAATCAAATTAAAATAAACTAATATGAAAATGTTGTTGAGGTAGAATTTAATGCATGTAAATTTGAGAAGACCTAGTTTATTGAAAGTGTTTCATTATAAAATTAAATATGACTTGAAAAATATAAAAAGTTTAAAGGAGTATATGTAACAGTTTTAAATTATATCTCCCTAAATATCTTTGGAGTTTTCATTTTTAGTATTGGGAAAAACTATATTAATCCTAATAATGTTGGTTTTATTAATGTACTAAATTATATAATATATTTTTGATGCTGAAAATGATGTTATATTAATGGAAAATGAATTATTAGTCATAATACTAAGAGATGAAGTTGTAATAACAAAATTATTTAGAACCTCATGAAATTTGTTCCATGTTAATAAAGCTATGATATACCTCTACATTGGATTGAATCCTGAAAATATTTTATTGAATAGATGATTTTCCAAACATGGATAATATAATATAATAAATTTAATCAGTGATGGGGCTATGAGAAATATTCTATTTCAAAAGGAATACACTGAACATATTTTGAGAAATTATTAGAAGGGAAAAATTCAATACAAAAATCCAAAGGTAGGTGATATTAAAACTTCAAGACCATTATAGCCAGTTTAAAATAATGTTTGTACGCCGATGATAAAGATGTCAACAAGTGGAGATAAGCACATTAACAAATTAATTTTATAATTAAAAATAATGACATGTATCATATTCATATCATGTGTGAATGAAGTATTGGATATACTCAAAAGAATTAGAAAATTCATTTAAAAAATGATATAACATTCCTTGAAGTAGTTATGATATGATAGTTATACTAAGTATTACAATAATATTGTCTCTAAGTATCTAGATAAATATGCATTTAGTAATTATTTTAGTGCTCCATAAAATCATTAATATAATATATTGGCAGAGAGTAAAAATAAAAATCATAGTTAATATGGTAAAAAAGGGCTAGTTCAACATAATAACTTGAGATACATTCGGTTACAAACCAGCACTACTTCTACAATAATTCAAAATATCTATCTTGTAAGGTAAAAATTAGATATAAATCCCTATGAAATTCAATTGAAGAATAATCCATGTTTTTTACACTTTAGAGTGTTTGAGAGTCCTTTTCTGATTAAGAGAAAATATAAGAGAGGTCAAAATATTGACGAAAAAGTAAAAGATGGAATATTCCTAAGATATAGAAAAAAAATAGTTTATATAAAAATATAAAAGAATAAATCTATGATTATTATAAAAAATTATGATATTATAGTTCATTAAAATTAACAAAAAATTTATAACTCAATAATTATAGATGATGAATTTGATGTTTTCATTTCAGTCCATGTTTAATAATCTATAGAAAACACACAAATTCATATAAACTATGCATATAGTTCATACTACAGTTTTAATGATGAATTTAAAAGGCTACATTGGTGAATAATAAATTTATTATTAATTTTGATACTAAAAATATTTTTACAATTCAAAATAAAGAGTTTCATACAAGAATAAAATCATAAAAACTTTCCGTATAAGCTTATTGTCAAAGGCTAAACCATATATAGTTGAAGAATACATTGATTATAAAGGAAGGATTAATGATATTATTAAGGATTTGCATAAAAAATAAAATAATGGGACATGTGAACATGTTCCAATGATAGAGAAAAAATTTATTAAAGAAAAATGGGTTTTTATAAATACTTTTTTTATGAATTTAAAAGTGTCTAGAAATAATAATCGAATAGTTTAAAAGGGGTAATAAAAAATGTATGGGGTTCAAAATCATAAAATATTTTCACTAGTTTTAATACCTGAAAAAATAATATTTCACTTAGTTATTCATATCAAATCTGATTTAATTTTTTTTAAATGGACCTAAATTCATCCTTTTTATGGGGAGCTAAATAAATAAGTTTATGTGTAATAGCTTGGGTTTTTTTTTGTGGACTCAGATGACATGAAGGTTCGTAAAATGAATAAGTTTCATTATGCTTTGAACCATGATCAACGATATTGATATTTTAATCTAGATAGATGTAAAATAATCATACAATCTTAGAAAGGGTAGGTGGATATGAAGTTATATGAAAATTACACCACACTAAGAAAATATTTTTGATTGTGTATATTGATGACATTATTTTTTCTAGTTATGAGGAAATATTGTGTGAATATTTATCAAATCACATGAAAAAAACATTTATATGTCTATTATTGAAGAGATTATGTTTTTCTTGGCTTTCAGGATTACCAGAGCTACTGGTTTCATATTTATCTATCTATAAAAGTATGCTAATGAGATTCTGAAGAGTCTCTGTATGAATAAACCTAGATAAGTTTCCACACCAATTAAAGTGGAAACAAAACTAAGAAAAGATTATTAATGATGAACTAATAATGAAATATAATTTAGAAAATTAATTTTTACTCTTATGTTGAAAACATCCATGCCTAATACTGTATATGATGTTTATCTTTGTAAAACATATCAATATAATCCAAAATAATCACATAATTTAGAATAAATATGAATATATAGATATATTTTAAACACATAAAATTATTAAATGATGTATAAGAATGAAGGAGATCTCGATATAAAGGGGGTTTCAAATATTAATTGGTTGGGAGTAGTTTATGGTAGGGAGTTCACATCTGTTAGAGGATTTTTTATTAGTAAAATTTGTGTTTCATGGAATTCAAAGAAGAAATTATCAGTTACCGTGGTATTTATAGAGGATAAATATATTTCTACAACACATTAAGTGAGTCAAAATATATGGATAAATACATAAATTTAGGACCCTGATGTTCCAGATTAATATCATTTTCTCTTTGGGTGTGATAATCAAAGTTATATAAATCTATTAAAAAACTCTAGTACAACATTTCCAAATATAAACATGTTGATAAAAATTATAACTTTTAAAAGGATAATTTACTTTAAAGAAGTTTGAATTTAGAACATATTATATATATTCTGACTAAGATACTTAAAATTGAGTTGTTTGAAAATATGAGGTTTTATGTAGGAGAGAATCCAACTTTACAATACTGGGGTATGGTATTATTTGAGATTCCTACTCATATTCATTAAAATTAAATTTTTTATAAAGAGGATATATAAACTATGGTAGGAGAACTATATTTATTTTATAAGAACAAATTTCATGTGTTTGTTGAGTGGATAAAAATAAGTAATTATGAAATCTATTTAAAATGAATCTCAAACTAGGGTTTATAAATTAAGATTTATAAAATTAATTTTATAAGTAAATAATTGATTATTGAGCTTATTAAACATTTTTTATACATTTAGTTAGCTCAAGTACACTTACAGATGATTGATTTATTATCATTTTTCTTGAGGTGTTTTGTTTTAACATATTCACTTATTCAATTTGGATTTATTTTCAATTAGGGTTAAATATATATATAGTATTGCTATAAATATAAAGGAGGAAAATTATGAACTCATTTGATATTTATGTATTTTTTTCAATACTTATTATAATATTGTGATTATAAGGTCAATCATTATGAAGACCAAATATAGGGGTTTATTTATGAAAATAAACTATCTAAAAACATTTACGTTGATTTTTTTAGGAAAGATGGATAAAAGAGATATTAAATGTATGTTATTAAAGATAAAAAGATAGAGAATGTGAATAATAATAATCCATTTATCCCTAAGAATATTAATTGGTGTATCTGGTAAATAAGATATGTTGGTTGATTTTTTTAGATGATAAAAAGTGATAGATAAATCCTTCTAAAGATTTAAAGAAGTTATGAAATAGATAAATGAAAAAGGAATTGGAATTTTGTGACTTTATAAAAGTAAAGAATAACTTTTTAACCTTAATTTTATTTTATATTGTGAAGAAATATGAAATTTTTTTGAATATAAGAGTTATTAAAGATAGTCATAACAGTCATATTTCTTAAGAGTATACTGGTGTAAGAGTCAATTTTAGTAAGAATCAACTGGTGTATGTGTCAATTAACATATGATTAAACATTTTTAAAATCATATACTATAATAGTCATTAGATATAAAAGTCATTTAATCAAATGAAATTATTTGATCCATAATTTGTAACAAGTAAAATAACTCATGCTAATATTTGTAATGATAATCTAAGATATAAGAATGGTAATATTTGACTTTTTATGAGTCTTTTAGAATCTTCAAAATAGAGACTTTTTTCTTCCTAATACTGATTGGTTATTTTCATAATAGTCACTTCCTAACTTTGTAAGAGTAATTTTCACTATAACAATGTATCTGCAGTAGGAAAGACTGAAAAGGGAAAAATTGTAATAGTCATTTACTCTTACAACATGATATAATGTAGAATATTTGGAAACTTTCTTAACCCTAAGTGTTATTTTTTGTATTCAATGAATAAATTATGAATAATGTTAAACCATATGATGTATTATCTATTATGAGAAGTATTAGACATCTCAAGGAAGTGGTTTATTATTCATGGTGAGTCTTAAGTATAAAAGAAGAAGGGGAACATGCCATGAAGTCATTCTAAAAAGTGGAAAAAACTGATGAAGAGTCTGATGTTTGAAATTTGTCAACTCCATGAGTATATGGGTGAAACTATTATTCTTATATGTGTATATATTAAAAAATGGATCTTTGCACTGTCACAACAAGTTCTCTTTATCATATATGCATGTATGTAAACATACATGCTAATGTGGAAATATTTAGAATATTATGAATTTTATTGAGGGATCATATAATGAAATATATAATTTTTTATATATATTTAAATTAATTTTTAGATATGTATTTAAATGATAAAAAAGACTAAAATAATTCTAATAATTTTGAGTAAATTAAGGATGTCTATTAAGAAGATATTTTCAATGACTAATTTGAATTAAAATTGATGACCGAGAAAGGTGGAACATGAATATATTGTGTAAATACTATCCACTTATGATACAATGAATATTAAATATGATATGATTATAAAAGGGTATAATTATTGTACTGATTACTAATAATTTTCTAAGTAGACATATATACGAGGAAAATAAGGAAGATCAATATTTCCTTAGCCTTTTCTAAAGATTGATCTTTTATTAGAGGTCATTATTTTGAAATAATTATTTTACTCTCTTGATATGAATATGTATCTAGTTAGAGATAAAGTTTTATAGGTTCAAATTCAAACACTTTACAAAATTATTTCTTCAAAATTAAATAATAATTGTGTATAAATGGGAAAAACCCACCACACTTTTGGGACATAATCATTATTTTAAATGTTGAACATCATTAACAAATATGTTGTTTCTATTTCTATTATTCTATATAAATTTTAATTTGTGAGCGGAATTTCTTGAATATTCATGAGGGTTATTTATTGTAGAAAAACATTATGTTAACACTAAGTCACCACCCCAGCTCTTGGTGTTTTCCACCTTATTCTTGATCATTACAAAAAATAAAAAGAAATTTAAAGAAAAAATAAAATTACATACCATTTTTATTATAGAAATATTTTTAATAATCTTAACATCACACATTTAATATTCCTTGACCACGATCAAATCAATTATCAAAACTCCATTTTATATCTTTTAAATAATTTTTCTAATAATGATTTTAAATTCAATAGATCAAATTATGTCATTATAAAAACTTAATAATAGTAATTATAAAACATTTATATTTTATACATATATTATATTTTATAAACACATCATAAATTAGCCATATAGTTTCCATATAAAAGTTATATAACAAAATTTTATGTCATTTTATATGAGAAGGTATTTTCAATATTAACAAACGATATTATGGGTATTTATTTAATAAATGTTTCCCAAACATTAAATTTATTAATAATAATAAAATAAAACTAATTTATTTATAAACACCATTTTTAATAAATAAATATCTCATTATTAATTTTTTTATAATTTTTAATCAATTAATATGTTATTTAATTGAAATCAATATTGAAATATAGAAAAATATAATTATTCTTTATGTATAGTTTATAATTATTTTTCTATGTTATAGGTTACATTTGATAAGCTAGTCACATCGCAAAAAAATATTTTACATTATCAGTCATATATTAGAGATGATAATCAAGGATCATGTATCATAAAACCAACTACTTGTATGAATAATACAGTGGAAGCATGTGATTGTCCTTCCCATGACTAGCTTAACAAGTAAGAGTCTTTTTATGAAGAAATTCATTCTATATCTAATCATACCATTTGGTATTCTACTTTTGGATATTAACTCAGTTCTCTAATGTGCTACAAATGATTAATCTATTAACTTCACATTTTCCACCTATGATCGGAATTACGTATGTTTAATCTGTCATATCTCATATGTGTGGATTACATGTCTTAAAATGTAAAGACCCGTAAATTTCAAGGAAATTTTTTTCTTAATTTTCCTTGGAATTTTACAAGAACGCAGTTTCTGACGGCGCATGATTCCGAGGCCCGGTGTGCCCGGAATTAATTTCTGAAGTTTGGCTCGGGCACGTTCAGTGAATAGACGAGCGGGTTTTTCTAACTTTTGGACCGGTGCCTGGAATCGAATTCTGAGGGCACCGATTAAATCGAAGCGCCGGTATTTTCTTAGAAATGCCTCTTCCGGAGTTGCGTTCGCTCAGTTGTGGTTTTTAATTTTTGGGCTTAAAGTTAAGAAATAAAATAAATTGTTCGACAAACTTTATTTTATTTCACTTAAGCCACTTGGAAGCCACTTGAAGCCACTTAAAGGCGGATTAAGCTGAGTTGATCCAGATAAGATGCTGTCCAGAAATATCCTACCCCCTTGGTAGGATATTTGTGAGGTGGGGACCGCACGAGCCCCGCCGTTTCTTTTTCGCTAAGTAACGCACCCGCGAAAACCCGTCATTATGAAAGTCAACTGACGCGTTTTCTTAAAATCTTAACACACCATTTAATTGGGCAGTTTTATTCGTGAATTAAATGGTCAGTTTCTTTCGTTGAATTAATCCTACGAATTTATGGGTCGTTACTTATCTCTTTTTTGTTTGTTGGCGTAATAATAAAATAAGACCAACACGACATTTGGAGGATTACTCATTGAGAGGTTTTGTTAGAGTTCTTGAGCCTTCATCCTCCTTCGCGAAGAACGCGAAGAACGTCGGCCTCCGACGAAGAACGCTGAACCCGCAGAAATCGACGACGCGAAGCCGTGTGCCGCGACGCCGACGTTTCCCCTCCCGCGACATTCTTCGGCGACGTTCCTTAATCCGCAACAAGAACCTTCGATCATCCATTGAGGTGAGGGTTTCAGATTTCTTTTAATTTTTCCTTTGTGGTTTTTAACTCAAGAAAGATTTAATTATTATTAATTAAATCTTTTTGTTCTTGAACCTCGGAGTTCGTCGACGCGACCCCCTTCCACGACGACGCGACGTCGGATATCGCGACGACGCGACAATCCTCAATCCGCAAAGAACCCGCGGCGACGACTTGACGAGGTAGGGATTATGTTTTAGAAATGCCCTTTTCCCGTGAACGTTTCTTTAAAATTAAAGAACCGTTTTCAAATGAACAATTTTAATTTATTAAAAATTGTTGTTTCATGTGTTGAATTATTTCTCCCGTTGTTTTTATCGAACGCGGAGGGCGAGGGACAAACAAACACAGCCCGATAACCCTCCGTCGTTCTTCGTTGTTGTGCGGATTTGACGGGCGACGACGGAATGTGCTGCAACGGAAAATTTGATGGTTCTGTAGTGAAGAACGAGTCCCGGGAGGAGCAGCGGTGCAGACGGGAACGGAATCGGACCATCGGAGCGACTCCGGTGGCCCGCGGAAGCCACCGGAGGCGCGGGTCCGGCGCACTCGGACGCGGCAATGCCGCGTCCTTGGTCCAGCGCGGCCCCACGCGGGGGGCCGCAGCACCTCCAGACCGCGGGGGCAGTGCCCCGCGGCGCACGGTCGTTCGGCCGCTTGGCCGAACCGAGCCAGGCCGATCCGACCGGCCGGGCCGCGCCCTGGCCGGACCGGGTCGGGTCAACCCGGTTCGGGTCGACCCAGTTCGGCCGACCCAGGGGGGGTCGGGCCGGGTCGGCCCGGGCCCAGACCCCCCGTCTTCATACCATTTTCTGTCTTTTCCCGTAACTTGAGCTACAGGCCTCCGAACGACACGCCATCAGCGGAAACGCGATCCTTGGATCGAGACGGTCATTTAGGTATATCGCACTCAAGGTTTCGGAATACTTTGGGTTCGGCCGGGTTGGTTCGTACACGAAACCAACCGGGCCCTCGGAGCGGAAACACTCATATCTTGAGCTACGGACGTCCGATTGACGTGTCGTCAGCTTTGGTGGATTCCTCTAAGTGAGACGGATCTCTTGGCTCACTCCTCCCGAGGTTTGGACGTAGGTGGAGTACGGTCGGGTTGGTTTTTCCTTAAAAACCAACCGGGCCCCTGGAACGAAAAAGCCAATAACTCTCAGACCGGGCGTCCGATTGACGCGCCGTCTGCGACGTTGAGTTCCTGTTGGCGATACGGAACTTTTGGATGCATCAACTTTGGACTTTGTGTCAGTTGATGTATCAGCCTCTTGGCTCGTGGAGTGCACCCTCCCGAACGAGCTTGCTGTGTGCGGGAACCCTAGTGCTGGCTGCGACTTCGACGACGACGACTATACAGAGATCCTCGGTGGATTCGACTGCGACGATGATGAGAACAGTACGGGAATCCTCCGTGTTTTCGGCAGTGAACACTATGGTACACCTTGGGATACATCAACTCTGAACTGCATGTCAGTTGATGCATTGACCTTTTAGCTCGTGGAGTGGACCCTCCCGGAACGAGCATGCTATGAGCGGAACCCTAGAGCCGGTTGAGATTTGACGACTGCCGATCGAATGACTCGGTGTGTTATGGATATCCTAGTGGGGAGCGCTTGGTTGTAGCGGCAGACCCACGACAGAGGTGCGCTTGGTTGTAGCGGTACAGGGGAGCGCTTGGTTGTAGCAGCACAGGGGAGCGCTTGGTTGTAGCGGCAGACCCACGACCGAGGTGCGCTTGGTTGTAGCGGCATAGGGGAGCGCTTGGTTGTAGCGGCATAGGGGAGCGCTTGGTTGTAGCGGCAGACCCATGACAGAGGTGCGCTTGATTGTAGCGGCACAGGGGAGCGCTTGGTTGTAGTGGCAGACCCACGATAGAGGTGCTCTTGGTTGTAGCGGCACATGGGAGCGCTTGGTTGTAGCGGAAGACCCACGACGGAGGAGCGCTTGGTTGTAGCGGCAGAACCACTGTACTTGGTGGAGAAGGAGCTTCCCAATAGCTTTGGGTCCAACTTCATGATTGATCCTAGGTGGGTCATTGCGGGGGGTTAGTACCTTCCGATCCTTTATGGGTCCGACGGATTAGATGAATCAGTGGCTACATTTGATCATCTCTATCGTCATTTGAAGAAGTATCATGTGTGAGCTGAATCTTGTGTTACTCTCCTTTGTGGATTGTGTTGAACTATCCTGTGTGGATTTACTGTTTACTCTCCTTTTTGGATTGTGTTGTGCTATCCTGTGTGGTTATACATTTTTCTTTCCTGTGTGGACTGGGTTGTGTTTGGGCTCGGATGTTGGAGCCGAACGGGAATTGATGACTTAGGTATATGTATGGGCATATACCTAAGCAGTCTCGGATGTTACTTCGTGATTGTATCTTTCCTTGTGGTTATCCTTTGTGGATTTCGGGAGACCTTCGGGGTCTCAGGGTCCCTACTGAGTAGCTTATACTCACCCCTGCACGGGCTTTTCCCGCACTACGTTGTGTTGGTTGCAGACGACGGACAACGCTGATCGTGGTGGAGGCGTGCGGAGCAGGACGGTACCTGGAGGTGGACCACTGGGCGGGACGCACTTGGAGCGGTCAGGTGGACCTGAGGAGTAGTGGAGGCTATCTGTACCCACCCTTCAGGTGGGACTTCCAGAGGACGGCTCGATGCTGTGGCTTTTCTTTTCAGTTGTTGTTTTCCCCTTTTCAGTTGTACTTTATAGTTGGGCTTGTATTTCTGGCCCCTTTTACTTTCAGCACAGCTTGTTAGAGTTTTTACTTACTGTTTACTTTTCCGCTTTCTTACTCTGTGGTGCTTGTTTACTTTTCAAAGTCAATGCCTTCCCTTTTTTGAGATTTACGCCTTGGTGCTAGTCGCCAGCCCCTGGCCTATGGAAGGCGGGCTTGGGGTAGTCAGGGCACGGGCCCCGAGGACGGGTTGTGACATAAAATAGGCCCATCATAAGTTTAAAACAACATTTTTGGCCATAATTAATAATAATAACATGTTGCATTAGAATTCATAGGTATAGTCTATATGGTATTTTATCTATACAAGAGTAATATTATGTCTTTAGGGTCTGCATGAGATTAAACAAGCTTAGCCTAAATCCATATAACATTAATATATTTAGTCTTACAATTTTTCCCTAGTATTACTAAACCCTTTATCATATAAGAAACCACACTTTATCGTATACTCTATATCCTATAGATTCTATGATACTCTACTTTTCAGTATCACTAAAAACATCATTTTAAAAATGATTTCTAGTATAAAATTGCATGACATGTGTTTGATGTTGTCTTTAGGTTTCTTAGGATTTACAGACACATAACCTACATTGTAGAAACAATTAGAAACCATAAATCCCAATACACTAAGAAATGAAACAAAACAATTCTATATAAAATGATGAAACAAATTTGGGTGTACCTTTGATCAATGATTTGCTCTCTTATATCTAGCATAGAAATTTTATTTATATACCTTAGGAAAAATCCAAATTTTCCTCCCCCATAATGTTTCCATGGGTTGAAAAAAATCACATATTTCAGGGGAGATACTCTATCACATTCCATGGCTTGCTAATTTCTTGATATAAAGGAAGGAAGTTATGAAATCTTAAGGTAAGATAGTGTTTTGGTCGATATATTATCAAGGAACACACACAAAACCCTAGCATCTAGTCTCATTTATATAATACCTCACAGGACACACCTTGATCCCATTCATCTATTCATATGTTACAAAAATCAAGAATAAATTATCAACAATTCAACTATTAATCATTTGAATGCATCCATAATTATCACATGCATTTAAACTTTTAAAATGACTTATTTGATGATATCCCACATTGAATAATCAATTGTTAATAGATTAATGTTATATTACCATGAAACGGTAATTGTTGTGATATTATCATATCATAGTAAATGATCTTCCAATGAATTGTTGTGTGATATCTCTATATCATAATAGATGATATTCCCTTGAATGAAAAAACCTTTGGATATTATCACATACAACAACCCCATATCATACCTTAGGATATATTCTAATCATGTATCATATGCATATAAGTATTTAGGGAATACACTATTTAAATTACTGGCAAGGTTTAAATATTTATTCTTTATATCTATCGTTTTTATGCTAAACATATTATATTAAAGAATATCAACTCATTAACCAATTATTTTTTGTAGATCCTTCTTAAAAATATCTACGAAAATGATAAGTTTTTATGAAGTCACTTTGATTAAAAAATTTATCTAGGACACTATGAATTTTTATATTTTTTATTCCTTGATATATACAAATGAATGATATTTTTTTATCACACTCATACACTTTGAGAAACATAATCTATATAAAAAAAAGTTTCTTCAAAATCAATATTTACTTTAGATAATAAAAATAGGATTAATAATTCAATGGAATGTAATAAAAGAAAATATAATTTTTATTTTACATGAGACATTAGATATAAACCATAGAAGTGTGTAATATGTTAATTAATTTAAGGATTTCAATATATTTGTAATTATAATATAGTTAATAGTTTATCTTTTTTTAGTAATGTCAAGAAACTTTGGAATGTAAACCTAACATGTTACCAAATATTATATGTCCCCCACAATTAGAGATAAAACTATTTCCCTGAGACCTTTAGTATGTGTTCTTAATTTATTAATAAATCCTACTTAAAATAATTTCATATATATTTCCCATTGATCAGTATATAAAACATATCATATTTTTTTAGAGAATTGTTTTGAGAAATTGGTTGGAGTCTAGGTGACATTCCAAGACTTCATTGTATTTTTCTAAGCATATGATCATACTAAAAATAAATAAAATGTATAAGTTAGCCACAACCTATACCTAATCCAATAATGATAGAGGTAATCAAGAATTATATACATAAAATAATTGAGTATGGAATAATTTATCAAATATCTAATTTATAGGGTATATTAATATACATTTCCCCAAAAAAGACAGACCTTGAAATTTTTAACAATGAAAATAATGATTTTATCCCTATGAGATTTAAAAATAATTTGAGGTTAACCATTGATTGGATACTTAATCAAGTAATAATAAAATATGACATCCTTAAACTCTTAATATATTAAATGTTTTAAATATTAGTTGGAAAAACACACAATTGTTTTCTTGATGGGTTTTTTGGATACTACCATGTCAATTTAGCACATGATGGCCTGGATAATAGTACATTAACATACTATTTTATAAAATTTTCTTATAAAATAATTTCATTAATATAGTTCAACTATCCTTTCATACTAAAGTGGCAAAAGATAAGTATTTTCTATAACGTTGTTAATGATTTCTTAAAATTGTATCGAGATAACTCCACTATTTTTAGAACATCTTTAGATCATTGCCTATAAAAATTTGATAGAGTTTGGAAAACTCACATTTCAATGAATATAGTTCTTAACTTTTATAAATGATCATTTATGGTTAAAAAAGGGTTTGTACATACTCATGTGATCTCAAGAAATAGTATTGGTGTTGATAAATCAAAATTTGAGATTATTAATTCATTACCTTATCTCACTTTTTTGAAATAAATAAAGTAATTTTAAGGAAATGTAGGGGTCTACCTAAGATTCATAAATGATATTAGTAAGATTTAAAATCACATTTTTAATTTTATTAAAAAAACATTGAATTTTCTAGTAATGATAGTAGCTGAAAATCATTTAATGGTATAAAAATTGAAGATGGAAATATCTACTATGAATCAACCAACATGTCAGAACCAATATTTTGGGATATTATATTATTCTTTAAAAAATTATATAGGGTAAGTAATTTCATAGATTGTAGATTAAAAATCATTTCAATTCATATGCTTCAAAGAATATAGATTTCATCCAAACAATTGAACCACTATTGAGAATGATTTCATAACAATTTTTTTAATTAGAAAATTTTTAACCTTATTTAGTTAGAGATAATGTAATTATTTTATATAATAGTTTTTCTAATGAACCTATCTTGGATAATCTTCACTCATACCCAAACCGATTGTTGACAGACCAAAGGGGCGTTCCCGATCCCCACATGTTGGAAATGAGAACACATGCATCAACCAAAAACCAGGGGGAATAATTTTTCCCAGCCTAAAATAATATATATTGAATATACATATACATGGTAGAGATAATGTATGAAATAAACAACTAGAATAATATCTTCCATAAATAAATAAATCCAAAAGTAAACCTAAAATAATACGGAAAGGTAAAAACTAATGGTCTAGGTCCAATAACCCAAAAAAAGACAACCTAAATAGGAAACCATTTCCTTATGTCATATGGGGGAAACCTCCCCCTATCACCCCACCATCTACCCATGCCCTGCTAACAAAATCCATGCCACCTCATTATAGTTCCTTAACTATTACTATATAAAAAGATAATATAAGTTCGTCACATTCTTGTGGGAATGTTTTGGGTGAGATAAAAATAGGATCAGTAATATCCCACACAAGTATTCCATATAAAATCTCTATAAAATAATCCTAATATACTAAACTTTATGAAATATTGCATGATAAGTGGATAGACACTTTTAATATAAATCCTGGTAGACAATTTCCATTTATCATAGTTAGAAAAAAAATTAGGTAAAATAATTTCAAAGAATAATTTAATAAAATGATTTAATTTTTTTAAGATAAATACATGTATATCAAATCCAAACAGTAAAAAATCGTAAAAAAAATGTAAATACGCTAAGAATTATAATATCTTAGGCTATCTGGATCACTCGTTCGACAATATATACTAATATAAGAATCAAGTCCCTATACATATGCATAAAATTGAAGGATAATAGGAAAACCCTAGAAAATTAACCTCTCAAAAATGTATAAAATGTCACTATATCACATTACCTATATGGAATAGAAAGACCCCATGAATGAACCTCCTAACAGATACTAACAGACGAGCGCCATTACTAAACCTGCCACCAAAGAACCCAAGGATTCCTTTGTGATACAGTTAAAATAATTTTAAAAGGCATCATAATATTTCCAAATAACCCTTTTTATAAAAAACATGCTTTGAAATTCATTTCACAATCCATTTCATAGTACTTTGAAAATCACCTTTTTATCGAAATCAGAGAAAAATCCATCATTTCTGTAAAACCTACATACACACACAAATCAAACAATAAATTATTATACAAAATAATTTAAAAAATATATAAAAAACTAGTGAAATTTCGATTCATCATAAATAGGCAAGAGATTGAATATCTTCCCATAAATGTTGGTTGCACACCACCCATAAAAGGATCTAAAAACATAAAGATACATGGGAATAATAAACAGAGGCCCTATAATCTGCCCTAAAATATCAAAATTAACTTCCACATGAAATATTTTAATAATAGATTTTATATCAACACATACCATGAGAATATCAAATAACCCCCCATGACTATCATAATAACTATCATTTAGAAGAGACCTCACTGAGGAATCTACAACATATTGATTGAAAACAAATCCTAGTCAAAATAATACAAATGTATAGCTTAGAATTGTTTTCGAACCAAGAGATACGTAGAAAAAAAAAATAAGATGAAGATCACACTTAACATAATAGAAATAAAAAATTATGTTTGAGATCCAATCACCAAAAGGACAAATCTTAAAGAAGAAGAACCACTCAAAACACTTATAAAATAAACAACCAACCATGACTATGATCAACATAAAATTTATTGTAACTATGATCTATAAGTAATAATTGAATTATATCTTGAATCGTTATCAATATCTTCTATATGAGACCCAGACCCATAGGATATTCCTCACTCACTTCATCCCAACAAAGAGGTCACCTGTATGTGTTACCATAAAAATCCTTGAAGTTTGGAGTTTTGATAGATTATTTGTAATAGTTATTATAAGAGAACTCTCCCAGTCACAAATGGTTGTACCTTGATCCATATAAATCTAATACATATGCATAAAACATATCCCCGATTATCTAAAAAGAACAATTCATCTGACCATATATTTGTGGTTAATAAGTTGTTGTTAACTTGAACATAGTCCCCATTGACTATTGGGGAATCTTCTATAACATATAAGTAAACCATGGATCCTTCTATAATAAATTGTAAGATAGAACCCCATAAAACATAAAAATATAATACACATATATATTACCTAGATCTTCAACATTGAAGGTATCCATGGTTGGAATAGAATGAGTTGATTTCATCAACCGATCAATCATAATGCAGATAAAATTATTTCTATAGGATTTTCATGATAATGTAAAAAAAATAAAAGGATACCTCATCCTATTTCAAAACATTCAATGGAAGGGTATTGATAAACCCAAAAGTCTTTTGGTTCTACACCTTTATCTCATGGAAGGTGTAACAGTGAAACACATAATCAATGATATCACAGTTCATACACAACCACTAGACTCACTATCTCATTTCAAAATACATATTCATAGTGATAGGGTGAATGGGACACAAAGAACAATAAGAATCATGAAACACTGAATTTTACATAGATAATGGGTTGAAAATATATTTTCAAAGAGAAAAATAGATTTAAAATGGAGAGACCAACCAAAAATGATATCCTCATAATATATAGATTCCCACATTCCTATGAACTTATCATCCTATTACTGACCCTATATAATAGAATCTATGAGTGATAGTGATAGTTAAACACTTTTCAAATCCATAACTAACTCATCCTCTTCTGTGTCTTGATGTAACTTGTTATAGATCCCCATAATGTTCTACTCCTCCAATTTTAAGTTATTTTGGGAAGGAAATTTCATGTTGATGTCTTTAGTTTCAATATTCCCTTTCCCATGAGTATTGGTGATGTCAAAGTCAAATAACTAGAGGTATTCCACAAATAAACATTATCAAAGATTTATGTCTTTCTGATAAAATATATATTCCAAACTCATATGATAATAAAATATAATGAAACATTCCACAAGGAGACTATGTCTCCAATACATAATAATGTGAAAAACCATGGAAATCTCTAAATCATGACTTGGGTAATTCTTCTCATGCGTTTGAGTTTGAAGAGAACTATAAGCAATAACATGGTCATCCTTTATAAGAACACAACCTAAAAATAGCCATAAGAATCACAATAAACCTTATACACCTTACTATATTTAGGAATACCAAAATATTATAATAGGTCATAACTTATTTTAACTCGTCAATGGATGTCTGTAATTTAGTTTACCAAGTTAATCCAACCCATTTTCAAGTAAGAGAAATTATATTTTATTCCATATTTAATATATAACTGACGACATATTGATAAAATACATCAAGACCTTGGAAGCTATTAATTTAGAGTATGTTTTGTATCCATCCCATGACAAGACACCATTCACCTTCTTAGATAGACTAAAACTCCTTGTTCTAAAATCACATGCCTGAAGAACATCACTTCTTTGATCTATAAATATCATTTTGAAATTTTCCCTCAAATATGTTGAATCATAGGGATTTATAAAAATATATTCAAATTGTGCTTTTGGTCATGTTAATATATTGAATAAACCAATATATCATCCCTAAAAACTACAAAAAAATTGTCAGGATATAGATGAAATATCTAGTTCATCAAAACCATAAAAATATTTAGAGTGTTAGTTATACCAAAATGTGTCACAGGATACTCATAATGTTCATAAAAACTCCTGAAATAAATATTCTAAATATCATACCCCTTCACTTTGAGATAATGATAACTCAATCAATTTTTAATTATCAAAAACCACTTTGACCCCTTTAACTAATAAAATAATTCATCCAGACAGATAAAAGGATACCTACTAGTAACTGTCACTCAGTTAAACTTATGATGGTCCAAACACAATTTATGTGAAGCATCAACCTTCTTAGATAATATCATATGGAATTATTATGGTGAAACACTTGGGAGAAAAAAAATTCTCTACTAGACCATTCAATTATATCTTGAGCTTATCCAACTTAGTGGGTCCTTTATGATAAGAGGGTATCTAGATCAGATGGGTACCCAACAACAGATAAATTTTAAACTCTAACTCCATATTTGGAAGAATACTATAAAAGTTATCTTGTAAGACATTAGTGAATTCATGAATAATGACAATAAGATCTTTAGAAGAGGGAACATCATTGGGATCAACTTTAATGGAAAATAAAAAACCCCTAAGTTTTGGGCAGGAAGTTCATGTATAACCATACCTCAATACCCACTCTCCCTAAAAAACAAAATAATACCCATTAGTAGAAAATAATTAGACACGCCTATGATAAAAATAAATCTTATCATGATGAGAAATAAGTAAAACCATCCCAATTATGACATTGAACATATCTAGATTGAGAACCAAGAAATCCCAAACTAAAAAAACATCATCTATCAATAGATAAAATGAATGAAATTCAAGACCATTTTTCTCATCTTCCCATGAGGTTTCACCAGATCCATAAAAAAGGAAATTATATATGTTGGATGTTTTAGCACATCACTAAAATAGGTAGATATAAACGAGTTCAAGGAACTTTTATCAAATAAATAAGTTACTATAGAAGACACAACAAAGATGGTACCTCACACTATCATTGGGCCCATGCCAACATTACTAGAAAATCATCCACCCTGCAAAGTTATTTCACACCTAATAAATATGGATAGATCTCTATAGAATTTGAGGCTTCAAACTGTACCACAATTTCCTTTGGATCTAAATAGCCCTAACTATAATAGGTCATATACATTTCCTAAAAGAACCTCTATATACGGCCCTAACAACCCCAATAATTACATGTATTTATAGAGGAGGTAAAAGTATGTTGGGATTACCCAACCTTTACATGCTGATATAAAGTTAGGGGAACACTACTAGATACTATTAATAGTGAAGAGGAGGCCTGATATAGAGAACAAAGTCCACCACCCCTGTAATGATCATGCGAATTTCTCTTATTTCTCTAGGTTCCACTGAATAATCCATTGAGAGAACGATAAGAACTAGAAAATCTATTATTTATGACCATATTAATTTCTACTATCATAGAACTATAAAAGAATGTTATCATTGGTGGGAATATTCAGTATATATACCTTCAATGTGATATTTGGTCGTAGCCACTATATGCATCTCTGAGATCTCAATAGATCATTCCTCACAACCTAAAGTGTATAAAATTTAGCTATGAAAAATGATTAGTGTATTATAACATTGAATGATCCCCCATGTGTATGGAGAGTAACTCTAGATACTTTTCCTCCATTTCCTACAATTGATCTCATAATACATTCTATATTAGAGAATAAACTACAAGAATGAAATCCACGATGATATTCTAATCTAGAGGTGGAATCCATTGAGGAGTATCTCTAAAGGAACCCTCTAATGGAACCTGAGGAATACATCTCTGGGGAATGTTTCCACACACCAAATACATGAAAAATGTTCAAATAATAGTAAAATATCATTTTAAATATTAAAACCATGAGTATAAACAGGGATAAAGGTCAAAAATCAACATATGAGATATGCATACCAACTTCACATGGTAACTTTAGGCTCTCCATCGAAGGAGTTGGTCAGGAACTCACCAAAACTGACCTCTCGTGTCCCGAAAATCTAATATTTTGTATACTAGAAATCCCAAGATAACGAATATTGGGGGGAGGGGCAC
Source organism: Viscum album (assembly GCA_963277665.1). NCBI lineage: Eukaryota > Viridiplantae > Streptophyta > Magnoliopsida > Santalales > Viscaceae > Viscum > Viscum album. The sequence goes on along the minus strand of OY728153.1, from coordinate 387,536,253 downwards.
CTTGATACTATATTGTAATGAACTTCCCTAGGATACCCTTCTCTAGCACTAGGACGGATTTGATACTAAACTAAAGGATGTTTCCAATCCACATAAACTAGTAACTAACATATGATAAGAAATAGGTAACCAGAGGGAACAAATTTTCCAAACCGAGACATGATACAACGAATATATATAAATACCAAAAAGATAAATTGATGAATAAACAACAAGAATAATATATGGAATAAACAAATAATGCCAATTATAATGATATAACTTTAAAGAAAACAATAAGTTAAAAAACAAAGGTCCAGGTCCAAAAACCCAAAAGGATAACCCAAACAAAAACATCAAAACTATGTGATAATTAGGAAACCTTCCACAACCTCGCCACCAGCTACCCATGTCCTGTAGAAAAAGAAACTCATCACCTCAGTAGGGTTCCATTAAATTTCCTTCATAAAAAAAATACAATGTCTTAACATTACTGAGGGAGTATATATGGTGTGATTTAAATAGGATTATTAGGATAACATCTAGATTCTCTATATCAGGTCTATATAATAAAATACCAATATAATCAATTTTTAGAAATAGGGTATGATAAGCAGTTAATTATTTTTATTAAAAATCCAGGTAAAAATTTTTATCTTTTCCAAGGTTCTATGATAAGCGAGGTAAAACATTTTTAAATCATATGTCTAGAAAATCATTTACATTTTATCAATGACAATCATATATATATAATCTAAAAAGTAAAAATCCATAATTCAGTAGTAAAAAGTCCAAAGATCAAAAGATATAAGGATAGAGAGATAACTCACACAACATTATAGGTTACTGCATGCATCAAGTACCTAGACACATGTTTCAAAAATAAGGGGAATGGAATGCCCCATACAGTGGACCTCCAAAAAAATTCAATGAATCCCCTAGAAACCATGTCTTATGGTGTAGAGTGACTCCCAATAGATGAACCTACCAATAAATACCAATGGTTGAGGACCATTAATAAACCTTACACATAAGTACCAAAGGATTACCATGTTCTTAATTTGAAATCATATCAAAAGGTCACATAAAATTACAAAACAAACACTTTTATCAGAAATATACTTTAAAATTCATTTCAGAATCCATTTCACAATAATTTTAAATTATATTTTTTTATAAAACGATTGTAAGACCATATTTTATCGAAAAACCATTTATCCACATAAATCAAACAAATAGAAATCATTCCAAATCATTCATAAACCAATTTATAAAAAAAAGATAAATTAGGGTTCTTCCAACACGATCTAGAGAGGGAACCACCTACCTCAAACTTGGGTTACAAACTACATGAAATTGGATTCAAAAATTTATAAGGAACATAAGATAAAAAATAAGGCCCTGTAATTGATGATGAAATCTGAAAATTTAATTCTATAATAAAAAGGGATAGTGGATAGTTTATATCCATACATTCCTTGGAAAATTCATAGTCCGTACCAAGACTGACATAAGAACCATCAATCAGAATAAAACTGCACTGAGGAATCTACAAAATATCTATAGAAAGAACATCCCAATCGAAAGACTAAAAAAGTAAAGCACAATTCCACTTCCAAACCAATAGATAATTAGAAAGAAGATAAATAGGAAGATCTCACTTACCATAAGAGAAACATATAACTGTGCTAGAGATCCAAGCACCAATAGGAGTAATCTAGAAGAATCATAAATACCAAAAACTCTTAAAAGGTTCCTTGGGTTTGAGATATGATTCTAAATATCAAATAAATTATTATTTGGTATTTAAATGAATTAAAACCACTAGATGTATTGGATTCATGTTGTGAATCTTATATTATAGACACGAATTCTTTTGGTTTAGTGTATGATGAAAATGGAATCACTGTGGGTTAAAATTACTAAATTCTAAATTAATTAATTGAATAAAATTGACATCCTAAACCAATTTAACTTCATAAAATAGTTTTTAAACTTGTGATGAGGGACACATTCACACTATGAATCTTATTCATGGTGTGAATTGGTGTGGCATCCATCATCGAGCAACAACCCTGTGTTAAATTCCTATAACTCATTAGACACCACCGAACCCAAGACATAAACCATTAAAATTCAAATAAATCATACCTTAAAACATGATTTTATAATGTATCAATAGTTTATCGCATGATTAAGGAAGATAAAAAACCTAGACTGGTGTGGTGTATATTACTTCTTGATAAATTAAATGATGATACCCAGAATAATTGATGCCTCAAGAATCTAATTGTAAAACATATGAGTAGATTACCACAAATAGAACATATATAATTTTAAAAAAAATACCACTAAATGATTCAATTATTGTGGAATAACATTACTTTGTATATAGGGAAATAATATGGTATACAGACATGATTATTTTCATTATAAATTCTGAACTCCCATCACACCTTAAAAACATCAAATTTGAAGGATTAAAGATTAATCAAAGTATTATAAATCGAATGATATGAATTTATAAATAATATTTAGTGATAAAATGTTAAGGGGATTCCTTCCAAAAAGATAAATGTGGTCCACACAAAATTTTTGACATATCGAATCCTATAAAGTGAGCTTTAGATTTAAATAAATGCCTGGGAAGGTTCTAAACTCTTGATTATATTTACAAACATAATTTAAATATGCCCACAAGTTATATTAGAAATAAAATTAGTGTTAATTCATTGAAAATATATCCCTGAGATAATAAATTTATCATATTCCATGGGTTTTTTTAATATTAAATTTACTAAGAATGCATTTTTTCGGACCATTTCCCATATATCATATTTATTATTATATCTTAATTGTTTTTTACTATGTTTCAAAATATGTAATGGTTGAAGATATAAAAACTGATGAATATTTTATTATTTAATCATTTATCATGACTATTATATTTTACAGGATAGAAATACCAAGAGAAATTATAAGTGATTAAATGAATCATTTTTGAAAAAAGTATGGAGGAATTTGTGTGAAAGTATAGAGTAAGTAGTAAGACATCGGCACATTCCAGCTAAAAAGTAATGAGAATGATAAAGTTTACAATAGATAATGAATATTAATATTAGATAAAATTATTAATCTAAATAAAAAATATTAGAGTAAAAAACGAGAGGTCTCTTTTTGGGCCTATAAAACATGTTATAAAACTCATATTTAAATAATCCCATTCAAGTAATTATTTAAGGTTATTTCAAAAATTATTATATAATTAGATAATTTTAGGAAATTGGGATAATAAATTATTATTTGGAAGATTTTGGAAAATATAGGATATTATAGATATAGAATCATAAAGAAATTATAAGGAAACTATTTGAAAATAACAAAATTTAGATAGTGAGAAAGGGTGAAACTTGAAAATTTAATTCAGAAAAGATATTGACATCATGGGGATTAAGTGAATCTCTAATATTTATAGATTAAAATCATACATAGTAATATTTTTTCTATAAGGGAATAATTACTTACTATTATGAAAGTATTAAATTTTTTTTTACAGATATAATAGGAGGAGGAAAAACAAATCAAATCACTATATATATCCAAACACTAAAGATATATCTTGGGAATATTTGAGATGGAAATTTATAAGAGATGAAACTCCTCCATAATTTTTAAAAAATCTCCACCAAGTTTTACCTACCTGTAAAATTTTTAATTATTATCTACTATAATTTTTTATTAATTTTTATAACTATGAAAGATGGATTTAGTTTATTTCATGAATTCATTGAGGGGGAGAAGAGCACCTTTTTAGTTTTTTTAGGATATTTATTTTTTTATTCTTTATTTTTTGTATTTTTATATTATTTTTAATCAATTTTAATTTTTTTTATAATCATTTCAATTCCTCGGTAATTTTTAGACTCATGAAAATATTGATAAACTTGTTTTATTCTATTAAATCAACGTAAATAAATATTGAAATGAAATTAATCAATTATTTGTAATTAAAAATATTTATGAACATCTTACTACTTTTTTAATCCCATAACACGAAATATATTAAAAATCTTATATTAAATTCTTCTGAGGAATCTATACAATTTGAAGTTTTATTCCTAGTACCCTCATTTTATAAGATACCCAATCGTTTCCAATTTAACAAATTTCATTTGACTCTTTTTCAAAACATGTGATACTGAGACTTATAGAAAGATAATAAATACATTTTAAAAAAAATCCCTTTTCACTTTGAATTGCTGTAAAACTAACCTCGATATTTAGTAATTTTATTTATCCTATATAAGTCATAAAAAATTTTATAGACAACCACATTAGAGTCCAAAAATCATTATTCATTATTCTGTAAAATTAATTTAATTATCAAAGTGGAACATAAATGAAAGGGATGGATATATTGTGAGTGGGAGGATATTATAATATTATTTATTTTAGGGAATTATCTTTGAGTAATAGAATTAAAAAAAATCTTGAAGAAAAATATTCAACTCTATCTCAAATAATGATTATACAGATACGATGATGAATTTACAAAAGAAAAAAATATTTAAACAAGGGGGAATGGAAATCTTTTAGTACCAGAACAATTAGGTGTGAATATCCAGTAAAATAATGGAATAATTGTTTTGTACATAATTTAAGGGACTAATTAAGGAAACTATTATTTTATTTTTAACTAGAAGTCATATATTTTACATTATACATAGTTAACCCTCCTCATTCCATCTTTTATTAAGAATTTAACCAGCCAACCTTCAAACAAATAACATCCATTCAATCCCTTGTGATTAAGTAATATTTATGACACATGTATTATTTATTTTAGATACATAATAATGTAATGGGGTCCCATTGATGGATTAATGTTGTGATTTTTTTTTAAATAATTTTTTTATAATGAAAGGAACATTTCGAAGAATATTGTTATAAATGAGAATGGGTGAATTAAAATGGTGAGAAATAAAATGGATAGATAAAAAAATTATTGGTATTGTAATACATGAATATTACATGATAATTCTTGGGTAACATAGTCTCAAAAAATATTAATCATTATCAATTATGTTTTGGTATTTTCTTGGGTATTATTTTTAGACTAAATTCTCTATGATTATAAGAAAACACATTTGGGGGAATTTAAAAGTTATAATTAGTACTTATATTTTATATATATTCAATTAATTTTATTCCTTAACATTTTATAATAACATCTATAATTTTTATGTTTTTTAATTAGTACCTCTTTTCATCAAAATTTGAAAAAAAATGATCAATTCTCCCAAATTGAGAATTTTATGGATTGATCAATTATATAAATAAAAATTAATGATTGAACATAGATTTTGGATTTTATTAAGGAATGATAATAAAATTTTGGACCTGAAAAACTATAAAATAAATGGAAATCAATTGGAAATTGGACAACTGAGTTTTATTATTTTGATTTGATCCTATATTGTTACAAGTAATATATTGAATTAGTAAAATAAATAAATGTTTTGAGATAATGATATCCCAATATCATTATTCATGAAATATTAATAAATAGAAACATATCGAGGATTCTAGATGTGTTGGGTGCCACATCCTATGATATTTTTATATCATCATATTGAAACGGATTCATATTTTAAATGACATAAATCACTAGTTCTGAAATGATTATATTTTCCTTATGATGTGTCTCATACACTAAAGAAGGTGATTATATTTAAAGGAAATTATTTTTTCACTTCTGATGGTTAGGTTTTCATGTATGATGTGTTGACATTGTTTTAATATATAAATTTTTAGATTATGAGAAATTTATATCGGAGGAGTGGGTTTCAGAATTGTTGTTGTTGATTGATGGATTTCTTAAATATTAAGATATTTTATTTAATGGTGTATGGATGTCCTAAAATGTTCATGGTAATTTATTTTTTGAGTTTTTTAATATTAATATTAGTATCTTATAATATATATATATTATTGGAAGCAATGTAGGTGTTGTTCTAGATCGATGGATATGATAGGATGATGTCACTACATATGGTATGTAAGATAGGTATGTAATTTATTATGATAAACAATCATGAGTATGACGATACATATCACAAGGGATGGAAATGAATAGTGGACAACATTTTTTATTATTCCATAGTACCATACACCTAGAATGATTTCATCTCCTACAACATGATAAAATCATACTATGCAATAGGGGATTGATATTATATTTTCTTCTAAATTATTCTATATTGTAGTGTTGTGTAGGGAAACTTAAAAAACCACATAAAAATTATTTCAACGTCGATTTTTCTAATATTTTGAATCAATTTTAAAACAAAATGATAAGTGGTATAGTAGAGGATTTACCAAAAATGAAGCATGTGTAGTCATCGATAAAGAATTAAAGACACATAGAGAGAATAAATCTCGAGAAAAATCCTCATAAAATTTGTTTCCAAAATCTGGTAATTCCTCCACATATAAAATGTATGGAAATTATAAAAGATGATAAGATGTTTTTTATGGATCTGGAGACTTATACCCGAAGATAAATTGTAATAAGAATTATCAGTAATACTTAATGTATTTATAATGATTCATGGATACTAAACTAACATTTTTAGTCATTATTAAAGGTAAAGGGGGATTGAAGAGGCTATTTAAGTATATGGATACTTCATTTTATAGGAATTTTTTGTTGATTTCAGATTGTATCAATTTCTTTATTGCTCATTCCCCTCATTAATTTAATCATATACATGGATGTATAGTATAATTTTTCAATTATTTATTTTTTGGGGAAGATTATATATTATTTTTGAGTATATTCTATTTAAAAAAGTTCTTATCTATCTATTGATCTCAGTCTTACATGAGTTATTTCCTCAATTAGTCAATGATGGTTATCAGTTATAAAAATTTATTAAAAATTTATCATTTGATTCCCTCATTTCTCCTTCCACTTGATCATCCCTATATATGATTTAAAAAGGTTCATAATTTGGTAAAAAAACATGGTTATTGGTCACTCATTTGTGAATGGTAGGGTTTTCACTCCCACTTACATTGGAATACCAATTCCTAATAGGGAGTTTCGAATGCAATTTATGTTGTTTTTATTATTATTATACTCAGAAGTATCCTAATACTCTCCCATGCACTTAAGAATTAAGAAAAAATTTACAATGATCATTATTAGGTTGAGAATTATAGTTCCTACAACCTGATATGATTTGTGAATGATGGTTGATATTTTGATTGAAAAATAGTTATATTGATAATTATTTATTTCAATTAATGTGAGATCCTAAAATCAAGAAATATATTATTGAATTATTTTGTGTCCATTATCCTGATAAATTTACCAAATTTTCATGTTTTTTATTAATGTTTCAAATGAAACATCTAAAACCCCTAAAAAATGACTCATAATTACATAAAAATAAAATATTAATAATGACACAGTTCATTGTAAAAACCACTTTAGAGACCAAATTTCTTTCCCATATACTATATACTAACCATAAGAGTATATTTATGTTTAATATCTAATGAAAAAGTTGTCCATTGAGTTGATTGACTTTTGTGTGTCACCAAAACTTAACATAATGTTTTTATCAATGATATCCACAATCTATAGTATCAGCTAAATAATATCACAAATACCTCCAAAATAATTTTAAAATACTCTAAACTGTATACTAAAAAAAACCCAATGGTAATGGTTCAAAAATAATGAAGGATACATATAAGAAAAACATAGAAAATTTTATGAATGAATCGCCTATGATTTAAGGCTAAAACACTTTATAACCGAAGAAATGAAATATTTTGAGGAGAATAACTAAAACAAATCAATTTGGGAGATACATGTTGGTCACACTTCATGTGAGAGGAGTAAAATTATGGTTCTATAAGTGATAGTTACTTTTTAAAAAATTCTCCATATATATTTTGGTTTAATTTTTATTTTTTATAGTTATTAGAAATTCCATATTAACTATCCACAGTCCTTGGATCATCTCAAATGACTTAAATGGAAACATTTCTTAGTTAGAAAATCATGATTTAACAATTAAATATAATTTTTTTTATTTAATTGGTCTTTATTGTTCTACAGTGAAATATTTAAAAACTATGCACATTTATCATATATCACCCAAAATTGTTTGAATTTTTTCATTTACACCAAGCGTCAATAAAAAATTATTAATGTTTATTCTAATAATGGGTTAATCACACAAGGTATGTATTTATAAGTGTAATTATTTTCTAATAATAAAAAGATATAGTTATAGGTTGTGATTATGTTTTTAGAGTATATTAATCTACTTAAATAATAATAAGTTTTAAAAAAAATTTGTGATTTTGAGGATTTGGCTGATTTCACATAAACAGTACTCATTTTTATATCAATTATTGGCATTTTACTAAAATAAAAATTGAAAATATTATAGGTGTAACAATTAGAGATATCACTATATATAATCCTTAAATAAATATTACAGTAATAGAATACATAAAATGAGTCATCAAACTCTAATATACCATAACTCATTTTATTAAGATATATATTGAATATAGTGTGGTGGTCTTTGTATAAATGGGTATAAATAGTTGTAAAAAACTTATAAAATAAAGGTCATTTTATTACATTTTTAACAATTTCAGTTAAGTAAAGAATGAAATATTTTATTATGATTAAAATTTGTTTTATTAAATGGATATTTTCTAGGTCTGAAATATTTATGATGAGCATCAATTTTATAAGCTTGGTTAAAATAACAAAAAATAATTTTCTATTGAAACAGTTTTTTAAAATATTTTATAATTTTATTTAAAAAATAAATTTATAATTTTTGGAATTTAGGTTTGAAAAAATAAATTTTTGAATCTACCATAAAAAAATTAACTTCAGATTAAGTTTTGGGATTTTTCTAAAATGAGTTATTTTTATGTGAATAGTTTAATGTTCCATTTTTATAAATAACATAACTTTTATGAAACTTCTAGAATATAAGTATGAGTTTTAAATTCATGAAACATTTTTTCATAATAAATTTTTATTTTGTATATTAATTTATAATTTTATAAATTCTGTATTTAGTTTACAAACTCATATATGAAATTTTATAATTTAAGTTCATTTTATAAAAAATTGTTTTTAACACATTATGCATTTAGTAATTTAAAATGAATTTTCAAAAATTATATAAAATTATTGTAATAAAATATATTTTATATTTTGGATAATTATTTCTCTGTTATTTAATAAGTACCAATTTATTTTCAAGTATAAAGGATAAATTACATTGGTAAAAACTATTTACCTTGGTAAAAAAAATTTAATAAAAAGGGATAATCCAAGATGGAAAAACCACAAAAATATTTCAACAACATGTGGGAATGGGTGGTTGAAAAATTCTTATAACATATATCATCTTATATCTATTATTTATCAAATATGTATCTAAATTCCTTAATACTTACTTTCCATTACTAAAAAGTTTTTTTCATTTACAAAAATGTCATCCCTTTTCACATATAAAAGGGGTACTCCTATCATCACTTACCCACACACAAAAACCCATTAAATCAATCCAAAAATCTACCTAAACCTATCAGTATCATTTCTATTCACCTTTAATATGATCTTATATTCTCATAAGACCATCCCTTAAAGGCATAAACCCCTTTGAAAAGTAGATAATATAAGAAGTGAGGTGTAGATTTATAAACTCCCACTTCTCATTCCTATATATTTATATGCATTAATTCTTCATAAAATTCCATTAAATTATTTTAAAATGATAAAATAAGTATAATCATTATACAGGTATATTATTAAAATATAGGTACAATAATTAAATACCTTACCCTTTTACTTTAATAAAAATTAAAAAAACATTCATGTGTTGTGCAGACTAATGCCTCCATGAAGAAATGTGTTTTTTCTTTCACTGCATAAAAAAGATAGTACTCATAAAGAATTTAATATATAATTGGGATATTTAGTACATATTTTATAATAATAAATGATAAACTATATTTTTCCTTATCTTCATTCAATGTAAATTGAAATCATAATCCATACATACAGGTGGACTACCGCATCCATGGAGCGATCGATTTCCATTTTTCTTTTCATCATTTCCATACATTGATCATCAAGATAATGGGTTAAATTTAAAAATATAATGTTTATTAAATTATTACAGTTCCAAAAATAAAAATTTTTATTCCTAATAATAATATTATCAGTAAATAATCAATCGATATTTAATTGTCAAAAAATAACATTCTAAGAGAAGAAATGTTATATTCATACTATGAAATTACTTCCTGTAGATTATATTATTCATATAATTCATTAAAATTTTGATATATCATACTGAAAACACTAAATAATATCATTATAAATCTATTATAATTATATTACAAGTAAATCACATCAAAATCATTCTTTAGTTTGGGTATATTCTTCTTTAGGTCGGTTTAACCACCAACTTGATCAATGTTGTAAATTTAAATCGTGGATGAATATATAAATTTAATTTACGATAATATATATTATAAATAATTATAAAATATATATTTAAATACCTTTAATGATATTTTAATGATTAACCTTTCTAAAATAATCAATAACTATATCTTCAGTATAAAACTTGTTCAAAATGATCACGATTACTCACACCTAATATGAAAAATATATAATAAATAAATAATATAAATTTAGAGAATAATTATAAATGAATCTTAAAAATTATAATGTATGTAAAGATTTATATGAAATGGGTGTTTTATACGTTTACTTTTGTTATTAGAAGGTTAAAGATCCTTTATACTAATCAACAGTAGAGGTAATGGGATTTTCACATCTCAAATTTAATTTCGTGAGACTTATTTCTTAATGTGAACATGATTGCATTAATTTGATGTAATTAATTCCTAAAAAAATTATTTTATCATATTCATGGAATTTTATTAGTAATATCATTTAATTTATTTAAATTTCCTCTAATTAAAAAGATACCAAGGTTGAAATGGGTTTTTATTAAAATGTTACTCCAATCGTATGGGTTTTGATTTTCCAATTGTATTTTCAAAATCAGGATTGTTTTAAAGATAAAATAAATTTTTAAAATTTTTTCATTTCTCTAAATCCTAATTTTTTGAATTTAATTTTAATATTGTTTTCATGCTGCATAAAAATATAATTACCCATTAACTCACATTATATTTAAAGTGTTTCTTGTAAGTGAAACCAACCTCGTATCATTTTTCTGTTAGGAACCTCCTTTTCCATATCCATATTCATCAGATGACTTCTAAAGTGTCATTATATTTCATTCAATAATTTATTATGAATTTGTTCACCAGTTGAACTTATTTTAAAGGTTTTAAAGAAAGTTTATCCTTTTATGGGTAACTTTCATCAACATTTGAAAATATTCCTTTTTCACATTGATGTGTGAACATTTTATTCTTCAAATATTAATTCCATATAAATCTTTCTCCATATGTTTTCATGGTTTCAAAAGGGAATTATTTTTTTCTTAATTTTTATAAAATATATCTTTTATAATTATGTTAAATGATTAAAAATATTTTTTTTTTACAAATTGGTTTTTTCTAAAACTTCAGAATAAGTGTTTTTCATCAAAGTAATTTTTTAATACAATATATTATAATTTATCAAGAAAATTATTCAAATAAAATCATCCACCATGTTTCTCTAGATGTCTTATGTAATATTCTTTTATTTTTAAGTAATTATTCATCACAACCTTTTTCTAACCTAATCAGTCACTGTATATAATAATAACTTTTCTCCCAATGAATTTCTATTGCGAATACACTGTTTTTATCCTTTGATTTAAGAGTGTTCACAAATATTTCATTCATAGATTGATTGGTGATCTTATTGTATTAATTGTATACCATTTATCTATATGTTATGAATTACATATTCATTATTATTTTGATTGAGTGGAATTTACCTATAAAGTTACTTTTTTTCAATGGATATCCTTTTATTTTCCAAAAGTTCATCATGTTTTTATTATTGATGGTTTTATTAATGATTTAATTATGTAAATCAATTTGAAAAAAAATTAAACCCATTTTATTTCCAGGGGTTCTTTATGATGTTTTTAATGAACCATATTTTTTTCCATGAGTTCTTTATGCAATAAAAGCATTATGATTTTCATTTGAAAGTTTTTTGATACCCATTTTTTTCCATGGGTTTTTTATAATAAGATAAGTGAATTCTTTTCATGTGTCACTAAATGTAATGGATAAATGATGGTTATGGTCCTATATTACCCTCTAATACATTGTTTAAAAGTTTATATCTCATGATATATGTATTCATAAGTACATTTTAGTTTCTCATAAGTATGTTCACTGATAGTGTGGCTGATGAAATTAATTTTTACTTATACTAATGTTTTTGAAATATTTTAAATATGTTGTAGTTGTCAGATTATTCTCATTATTATGTTATACTCTCATGGATCATGTTTATTTAATCGTATTTCCTTGATTTTTTGATTCATCTATTCTGTTATTTAAAGTATTACTACATGATTTATGATCTATTTTTTGTTGGGTATAAGCATCGTATGCATCTTTATTATTTACATATGATCAACTTAAGATCACTAATGATGTTTAATTTTCAAGAAAATTTTACCATTAATAATAATATGATATCATATGTTTCTTTTGATTCTATTTCCCTTGGTTATGATTAAAATTAATGTGTATGATGTGCCTAGAATAGTATCTTGTTTTGAGGATATACAAGAGATGTTGAAGGCTTATTATGGATTAAGTATTTTCTTATATTATTGGTAAAATTTCCATTTGATATAAATACAATGACTTCTAATAGTTAAATATTTTTCCTAACTTTATAAAATTATAAACCTAAAAGGTCCTTCAAATATAAATGTCAAATTATTTGGGAAATATCTATTAATTATGGATGTGTATCAAATATAGTGTGTAAACTATATTTTTTTACATCGGATCAAGGAGTACGGTTCTAGGGAACCTCATTTATTATTATAGATGGGATTATAAAACATTAGATGTTAGGATGATATATTTTAAAGATAAATTAATATTTATAATGGAGATTAAGGATTTATATGTTAAGGTTGATCATAGTATAAATGGTATAGAGAAACCATTAAGTGGGTTATACTAAATATTTTATATTGATTGGAGATTGGGATAATAGAACATTATAGAAAACATTATGAATAAGTATAATTATAGGATAACTTCATAATGTTTTGGTAAATATGAGATTATGTTATTTTTCTAAAAATAAAAACACTATCCAGTTACTACAAGTGGTTATAGGCTCTAGCCCAAATGTACCAATTGGTAATGACCATAAAAAAAGTGTGTTGGGTATTAAATCAATCTTCACCTAGTGCATAAAAAAGATATCTAGTTGCACAGATGGTTTGATATTCCTATGGTATATGGTACTATTTATTCACATTGTCTCTAATGAAACATTACGATGGATATATGTATGGTGTTACCTAATTAGGTTAGAGAAGCTAGTAAAAAAATGACCCTGGATAGCCATATATTGAATATATAGAAGTAATAAGTTAAATTAAAAGTATAATATGTTAAATATAATGGTATTATAGGAAAATACAAATTAAAATTTATATTTTAATATTCATATTTTAGATATTATCATAACCATTTATGTTTTTGTATTTCCTTAAAATAGGATCATGAATACGAAGGTGAGAAAGGTATATATCTAGAAACCAATATATCTTATAATCAAATAAGGGAGAATACTTAAATGGTTTATAATATTAGTATATTCCTTTTATGATAGAAAATTTGAGTTTTGTTGTCAAACCTAAGGTAATTACATTGATATATTAATAAAAAATAAATATTGATACTATTGTATATTTTCTTTACTGATTGATATTTATAATTGATATTATGATATATTCTAAAATTTAATAGGATTATGGGAATCATCTATGTTTCTTTTTCAATAGTTTTTATTTAATGGTTTTGAAACATATATTAAATGGTATTAAAAACCATAAAAAGTGATTATGTGACAATGTGATATTTTCTGTGATAACTATTGTAACCTCCCAACCTTAGTATCCTAGAGATTGTGTATACTTCATTACATTGGCATAAGATACAAGGAATCATATCCTGAAGGACTGAATTGATTAATAGTGTTGGTAAACTAGCTACATACTTTATTCTTGAATTACATATTAATACAAAAATTTCAAAATATTATTTTTTAGAGAATATCATTTTCCCTCAAGAATGACTGTGCATATCATTCACAATAAACTTCCTGGATTCTTGGTAAAGGAAACAAAATAAGTGTTATCTCAGATGCTCAATAAGAGTTATGTAAAGAAGAAACTACCATGAATCAATAAGGTTAATAAATAGGGAATGGTAAATAACTGAACACACATGGAATTTAAAAAACATTACTATCATGAATATATATGTTTTAATCAATATGGAATGATTAATATCTGAATATACATGTTATTTAATCAATAACTTTGCTATCTTGACTAGATAATGAATAATAAATATTTAATGGTAATAACTAAACACAAAATTCCATTTAAATAACTTTACTATAAATAATAAACAAGTCTTAATTGATATGTAAAGTTAAATAACTAAACATGCTTGCCATTTAATCAATAAATTGACTATTATGAATAGATAAGGCCTAATCAATAGGGTAAGGTAAATAAATGACCACGCATTCCATTTAATCAATAATATTCAAATGAAATGCATCTGTTTATAATATAATTGGGAAAATATCATGGTTGATAATTATAACTAAATTATCATTGAAGGAAATGATTAATTATTGAACATCATTATCTTAGGCATCATGATAACTCTCCTTCCAAGACTTTTCACAAGTCTAATTTAAACTACAGGATGAAAAATATTTAATTATAGCTTACTAATTCATCTCATGAGATTATCGATGCATCGAGGGGATATATAATTCATGGACCCACCCATCACCACATATCTAAATCATTCATAATATATCAATTTATCGATTTTATTAATGAAAAAGTTTTTTATCAACAAATATCTGTATTGAGTAAAGAATACAGATTCGTCAATATTTCCAAAAATAAACAAATAACCTTAAATTTAGAATAATATATGTTTAAATGATATAATATTTATGAAATAAACATATCCATGATAAATAACATAGATATTTATGGTAAATTTAATTTTTATTGATCATAGTGAAGTGAATATTTCAAGTTAATGTTAATGACTATAAAAATGAATCAAGAAAGTGAGTGTCAATACATTACTTGGTCAAAATTATTATAAATCATCCATAAGAATAATAATGATCACATAAATAAAACATATCCCCAATTTATTACAAGTAAAATAAATGTTTTTTATAGTTGATAAATATAAATACAATAAAAATATCTTTGAAAACATTCTTTGAAAAATATACTTGTCAATTTGAGAATAAATATTTTTAAATTAAAATTTCACAAAATATTTTGATAATAATTTTATTTTAAAATAATATTTTAAAATTATAAATGATGTTTTAATAAATTTATCGTTCATGGAGGTAGTAAATTTTTTATTTATATTACATTATAAAATAAATATTCCTTTCATGTTTTCAGTAAAATATAAACGGACCCTGTTTAAAAAATGGAATGAATATTCATTTTGGAAAAAAATAAAAAAAAAAGTAAAAAATGGGTAAAAATATATTTAACAAATTATTTGGATAAAGATAAATTCATTTTTAGAAAATATTGTTTTAGATTAATAATGATTTTCTACTAAAGAGACCAATGAATTTGAATTTTATTAAAAAAATTATAATCATTTTCAGTACCAAAGATTGCAAAAATAGTACTATTACTTTAAAACATAATAAAAAACAAAATGATTTGAAAATTAAATTGTTTTATTATGAAATTATTAGATAATATCATTTAATTTAAATTCAAGTGTAAATATTCCTGAATAAAATTAGATTATAAAATAAACACATACAAAGATCATAACATTGAATTGGGAAATAACCAATGAATTGATTAGGTTTATCAAATTTAAATATACATAAAAAATGGATATACAATATAATATAATAAAAATTAAATACACAAAAAATAATATAATATCAAATACAAAAAATAGTTAATATAACCCAGAAAAAATAAATTGAGTTATGAAATTATTTACCACTAGGTAATCTTCCCATCAAATACCCTTCGATGAAACGATTCCAATTAAAAATTATAATACTAAGAATTAGTAATGAATCATGATATTACATGTAAAAGGTTAACTATATAAACCATATAAAATATATTAGTTGCATACGATTATAATATGTTTTAATCAAGGGAAATTAAGATGAAGTCTCTTACCTCACACATCCTTTTATTTGAATGAATTCTAACCTCATGTATAGTAGTTTTAAATGTTTTATTAACTTATAATTAAATCACATTTATATTTTTAATATCATACATAAACCTTTTGTAATAAATTATTACCAATTTGATAATAATAATTCATTATTACTATTGTTTCGAGTGAAAACTGACTTGTTTTCTCAAGCATGTATTAATATGAAATTTCCAGTTTTTGAGTATATTATATTTTCCCACAATCTATGGAATGGTTTTAATGTTATAAATATCATTGTTTTACCTCAATAAAATTTTAGAATCATTATTTAAATTTTAACATGGATAATGGATAACATTACTTCATGGAGACGGTGGTTCATACATATGCACGAGTGATGCTATCATTTTACATAACAGGTAAAATTGTAAAAAAGTAAATGATATATTAATTTTTTAGAATAAAAATTATATCATATATATATAATATATTCATTAAATTTATCATTATTACATTACCTATAAATTTTAATTTAAAAACGAATCACATCGCTTCATGAGGCAGTAATCAGCCATAATCGAGATTGATGCTATTGTAGCTTAACAGTAATAGAAAACAAGAAGTTATATGTTATATTATGATTATAGAAGGGTAATAATATCATATATATATATATATATATATTAAATACATCATTATATATAATCATGATATGTGTTGATGGAAAATGTGTCGCATCAGTTCACATGGAAATAGTCCACCAGACAGACGTTTGAAGATTTTTTTTCCCATGTGATAGAGGATGATAGGGATACAGGTTATTAACTTAACATAATATAATATAAATATATGTTAATTATAATTTTATTATCATATAATTATTAAGAATTATTTGAGGTGGGTGGAATAATATACAATATAAAAATGATCATTTTAGAATGATATCTCTTCATTAGACAACTTCATTAGGTTTTCACCAAAATCCTTATGAGGGTTGATTTATGATAAAACCAATGGATATAGTATTTTAGGGGGGGAGTAATTAAGTTATATGGGATGTTACAAACTAAACTAAATGGACTTTTAGATTTGAATATGGGAGGACATGGGTGTCCTTTTATAAGTGGGGTAGAGGACACACATAGAATTCTTAAAAAGATTAAATTACACCAACATTTGTGTCATGAAAAAAGAATATAAAATGTGTCATTATTAATAATTAGTGGTTATAAGGTCTGAAAATTTCCATAAAATGTTTTTTGGATAATATTTAGGTCATTTTACCCTTTATCTTCTTATTTTAAGCCCCACATAATTAAGTTTTTACCAAAACCACAAATATTAATTTTTAATTATTTTACTATTCATAATGGTAAAAAATTTAGTTTATGATAATAAATAATATAATTATTATTATTTAAAATATTCAATACATTTATTTAAATTCAATTCATATATGTGGTAGGATACAATTTAAAATTATAGATATAGATGTGTCAAAAAATTGGGTTTCCAAAGACAAAATTCTCATATGTTTTGAAGGTTTTAATATCAAATTTCAATATAAAATTGATTTAAATAAACAATATTACTTAAATTTTAATAGTATTTAATTAATTTTACTTTAAAAACAATTTAATATATTATTTAACCATGTAAACTATTTCAATGAATATATAGTTTTCATTAAACATTAGTATTTTCACTATTCATCAAAAATCATCCTAAGATAATTTTTACACGATGATTTCAAAAATTAATTTAACTTTTTAAAATAAATTTTATAAAAAAAATTAAAATTAATTTTAAATAATTTGTCTAAAGCATGACTAAAATATTTTTTTAGAGAAATATATATTTTTAGAAAACATTTATTTTTTTAAAAAAAATTCTTGTTTTATTTATAATTAAAATATAACTATAATTTTAGTAATTTAGTTATTAATATTAATAATAATGAGTATAATGGATATTTTTTAATGTTATACTATATTATGAATCATTTAGGAACAGGGTTGCATATTTTTCAAGCTATCAATGTGATTAAATTTAAATAAATTAATTTCTTGGGTTTTTATGCTTGGTGTTGTGTGTCACCTATGATATCAAATAGAATGTTCTTATTTTAAAATATCAGGGTGTTAAATTCTCCCCAACTATAATAAATTTCATTCTTACAATTTATACTTGATCTTAGTGATCAAGGGTTTGATATTTTGAAATACCATTATTTATAAATACACATCATAAAGGGGATAGTAAAATATCATCTTAATAAAAGAGAAAGGGAAATTCGAAGTTCATACATAATAAAAAATAAAATATTTTCTATGTAGGAGAATATTTGAGTAAATTAAAGTTTTAGACCTAGAATAAAACCACAAATAACTATGGAGAGTGATATATATCATTGATCATAACAAATTGAATGATCAATGGAATGTTAATGACCTAAAAACCATAAATCTATGATAATTTAAAATCCCATTTGTTTCATCAAATATGAAGGTAACATGACGAAAATACATTCAAGATCATTTTGTTAATATTATGTAATTATTTTTCTTTCTAGGATCATATAGAAATATACTTTCTTTATATCTTCCAATTTAATAAGAAATGTTTCATCCTTTGGTTGTGCATGTATCAATTTTCAATTCATCACTGACTTTAAAAAATTAATTTCCAAAAAACGAGTTAAATATTTCTAAATAACCAAAATTCACTTAAAACAAATCATAAGATATATAAAAGAGTGAAAATAATTTCTGTATCTCTCAAATTATTTTCAATAATTAATATGGTTAGTTAAATTTATCTTATATAATACATTAGTATCTAAACATCTATAATAACCCCATCGGTTTGTAATTAATATTTATTCCTAAAAATGTTTATGTAAAAAATAATGACATATTAACTTAAACATCATTTAGTCCAATGGAAGGTATTAAACCCTTTTTAACCTTAGTTTATGGGTTCAATCCTTGTATTCTACCCAGATGGAATGTGTTTTCACCCATCATGTGTATTGTCCCATTTCTAAATACATATTAATATAATTTCCACGACATTACCAAAGTCTAATAACCCATAATTACCTCGATATGAAGTAAAAAATAAATACATAAGGATACCAATACCTATAGATTTATTCCCAAAATATTAAGATTAATATTATTAAATAACCTTTTAACATAAACATATACTAAACCAATGGGTTGTATATCCAAAAATGTATCCAAAAATTTCCTTAATATTAGTATACTCCCATCACATATAACCTAAAAAAATTTTAAGACATTGTATTTATGATCAATCATAAGATCAGAAACCCATGATGGCATCTATATGTCTTAAGTTAATTAACACATGCATTATTAAAAAAATTAACAAAATCCTAATATGTTTTATAATTATTATAACAAAAATAGCTTTGCTAAAAATACTTCTATGACATAATTCTGTAATAGTAATACATAAATATATTATATTTTTTAATTTCAATAGAGTTCATTCATTAAACTAGGGGTTAAATTTTTTAAGATAGAATTGACTAAGATAATACTTATGTTCCACACATTTATGAAAACAAACTATAAATGTATCCCTAGGTTGAATTTAAATTCCTTCTATTGTAATATTTATTTTTCCTCATCAATTCATTTTTTTACGCCCTTATTTCACACAAATTAAACATTTTACCATTCCATTTATTAAATATAGGTTAAACATAGGGCATTCATTATCATTATCTTTTTAAATCCTTCATTATAAATTTTAAAAAAATGTGAATTGTCAAAGAAAATCCCCTAGGAGTGTCAAACTGGGTGTGTAGTAAGGCCCATTATAATATACCATGAAATTCTCGATTCAATTACAGTGCACCTTTTTTGGTTATTTACCCCTACGTAAATATGTTCCAAAATCACATCCCCCAGTAGTATCTAAACTAGTATTTATTTATATAAAAAACACATAATTTATACCTTACCAAAACATTAGGATGTTCTTCTATACATATCCTCAATTTCTATCATAGTTTTAGGTTCCCTAATATATTTTTTCCTAAATCTAGTTCCTAGTTGTTTTATTTAAATTCCTATAATACAAATTATAAAAACCCTTACCCTGATATCTGAGAGGTAGTGTCTACATTATTACATTGGCATAAGATACAACGAATTACATCCCAAAGGACTGAATAGTTTAGTAATCTTGGTAAACTATACACACACATGATTCTTGCATTACATTTTAGTACAAAAATTAAAAACTATTTTTTTCAGAATTTTATTATTCAATGTACCATATCATTATCAATCATTCATAATACACTTCCTACATTCAAGGGAAAGGAAACAAAATAAGGGTGAGCTCAGATACTTGGTATGAGTTATGTAAAGGGGAATCTTTCATGAATTGATAGGTAAAATTAACATGTAATGTTAAATAAGTAGACACACATTACATTTAAACAACATTACTATCATAAATATATATATTAAAAATGAAAAGGTAAATATCAAAAGACATATGCCACTTAATCAATAACATGGCTATCCTGATTAGATAATGATTAATAAATACGGAAAGGTATGTAAATGAACACACAATCAACTTAAATAACTTTAATATCATGAATAGATAAGGCATAATAAATATGTAAAGGAAAATAATTGAACACACATTCTATTTAATCAATAAATTAACTATTATGAATTGATAAATCTTAATCAATATATAATGGTGAATAGCTGGCCACACATACCATTTAATAAATAATATTACAATTAAATGAATATAGATATGATATCATTGTGAAAATAACGTAAATAATAATATTAAATGAATTATCAATGAATAAAATACTTAATTATTGGATGTTATGATCTCAGGAATCATGATATCTCTATTGTCAATACCTTTTACAAGGAAGTTTAGAACTATATGTAGAAATCCATTTAATACTAGCTTACTGGTCTTCCTCATGAGACAATTGATGCATTAAGGGGATATATATAATTTTTATTCCTAAACATCATTTCATGTACAAATCATTCCTCGTATATTGAATAATCGATTTAAATCATAAATAATTAGCCTTACTATAAAATATCCTTATTGAGTAAAGAATACGGATTTATCAACTTTCCTCCAGGTATAAAAATAAATTTCAATATAGAACATCATATTTATAAATTATATATTTTTTATTTGATAAAAATATTAATGATATATAATATGGATATTTAAGGGAAATTAGATGTCCAATGGTTATAGAAAAGTTGATATTTCAAGGGAAAGTTAATGACTACAAAAATGATTTATTAAAGTGGTTATCAATAATTTTGTTGGTAAAAATGATCATAAACCATTAATATAATGAATACTGATGGTATCAAAAAAATTATCCTCAGTGGTGTTTAATTAAAATAAATGATTTTGGTTTTTAATCGATAGAAATACCATAAAAATATCATTAAAAACATTTTTGAGGATAATATACTTTTCACTTAAAAAATATATTCTTTTAAACGAATGGTTTAAAAATATTTGGAAAATAATTTTCATTCAATATAACTTTTAAATTTATAAATGAATATTTTAAATTTTTAGTGATCATAAACGTGGAAATTTTTATACCTATCATACATATTAAAACAAATTTTATTTTCAAATTTTCAGTAAAATCCAAATGGTCCTTATATAGAAAATAATATGAAAATTCCTTTGAAAAAATTTATAAAAATTTAAAAAATGGTAAATTTTTCATTTATAAATAATTTGTACAATGTTAAAAAAATTAACATATTTTTAGAAAATATTGATTTGGAATAAGGAGGATTTTTTATTGAAGAGATAGATGAATTAAAATTTTATTAAAAACATTTTTTCAATCATTTTAAGTTAAAAATAGTAGAAAATGGAAATATTACTTGAAAAAATAATGAATAAATATATGATAGTAAAATTAAATAGTTTTATTATACAGTGGTAAAATAATTTTCTTTAATGTAAAGTTATTCATAAAAAATCCCGATTAAAATGAGATTGTAAAATAAACCATTACAAATATCATAACGTTGAAGTGAGAATTAACCAATGAATTGATTATGTGTAGAAAATGTAAATACACATAAAAAAGTTGATATACAGTATAATATATTCAAAATTAAATACCTACATAATCATTTAATATCAAATACAATGGGGAAGTTTTATAACCCAACAAAAAGAAATTGAGTTATGAAATTATTTACAACTTGGTAATTTTCAATTAAATTCCCCATAGATAAAGTAATTACAATTGAAATAAAAAATAACATGAATTATAAATTAATCATGATATTACATGTAAAATCGTAAATTTATAGACTATATAAAATAAATTAGGTTCATAACATTAGAATATGACTCAATGAAGGGAAATTGTAATGAAGTCTCTAACCACATGTTTCCTTTAATTTGAATGAAATTTAACCTCTTATATAGTGTTTTGAAACGTTTTATTAACTATTAAAGGAACAATATTAATATTTATAATATCATATATGATCATTTTATAACATATTATCACCCATTTATTAATAATCTATCATTTTTACTATTGATTCATGCGATAACTTCCTTATTTTATCATGCATTTTTTAATGTGAATGTTCTAGTTTTTGAGAATATTATATTTTTCAATCATCTCAAAAACTATATTAATATTATAAATATAATTTTTTCATTATATAAAATTATATAATCATTATATAAATTTTTACAAGGGGAATAGATCACATCACTTCATGGGGGCAGTAGGTCATACGTAAGCACGGGCGACATTATGATTTTCTTAATGGATGAATGTTTAAGAGAGCGAGTGATATAATAATTTTATAAAATAAAAATAATATCATATATGTCACATATATTCACTAAATTTATCCTTATTACATTCCATGTAAATAGTAAATGAAAAATTAATCACATCACCTCGCAATGCGGTATTTTTTCGTACACACGAGCGATGTTATCATATTTTAAACAGAATGGAAAATAAAAAGTTGTAAGTTATATTTAAATTACAAAAGTATAATATTATAATTAATATCATATATATATATATATTAAATCCATCAATATATACAACTGTGAGATGCCTTTATGGAAAACGGGTTACAACGGTTCGTGAGGCGGTAGTCTGTCGTACACACGATAAACGATTTTGTTTTACATTTTCATGAATAGGAGATGAATATAATTAATTACCTTAACATAATAAAATATAAGAATATTTGATATAATTTTGTTATTATAATATAATTATTGAATAATATTTGAGGGAGGGGGAAGAATAATTAATATAAAAACACGCATTTTAGAATGGTACGTCTTTTTCAAACAAATTATTTTGGTTTTCATAAAAATCCTTCCTAGGTTGTATTTCATATAAAAAAAGATATATTATGTTTTTATGGGTTAAAAAATTTATTTTTATAGGAATTTTAAAAACTAAAATGCTTTGGATGTGTGAATAAGGGAGGATAGGGGTGGCCTTTTATAAGTGGGGGAGAAGACTGACATGGAATTTTTAAAAAGATTCGATTACACCCAAATTGGTATGATTCCAAAAGCCTCAAAAATTTCTCATTATCAAACCAAAGAGTTTATAGTGTCTAAATATGTTCATAAAATTGGTTTTGTAAAATTTTTATTTCATTTTTAAGCTTTATACTCCAATCATAACCCCCAGTAAATCAGTTTTTACCATAACGGTAATAATTAATTTTTACTTTTTTTAATATTAATAATGGTAAAAAATTAAGTTAGAATTATTATATAATATTAAATTTTATAATTATATATATGGAATTAATTTTACAAATTAAATTCATAGAACTAGAAGAATCCAATTTTATATTATACCTGTAAATGCGATGAAAACGATGGTTGCTAATGTGAAAATTATCATAAGAACAGACTATTTTAATATAAATATTCTGTATGAAATTGATAAAAATGACATAATTAGTTAAATTTTAATCTAATTGAATTTATTTTACTTTAAAACCAATTTAAAATATATTTTAGCATTATAAATAATTTAAATTAAAAGTTAGTTTTCAATAAAAATTATTGTTTTTCGTTATTCATAAAAAATTTATTCTTTTCTGAAAAATACCAATATTTCACCCTAAGATAATTTTTATAAAGATATTACAAAAATGAAGTTATTTTTTTAAAATGAATTTTCTAAAATGGGTAAAATTTAATTTAACATTGTGTGTGAAAACCATGACTAAATCATTTTAAAAAAAATAAAATTTTATTGAAAACATTTCTTTTCCTATTAAATTATTCTGATTTTATTTATAATAAAAATATAATCATAATTTTCATAATTTACATAATATTTTTCATACACACATATTTAAAATCCAGGTTATAAAGGTATAATATATTATAGTTCATTTAGTCATGGGATTGTACATTTCTCAAGATATCGAAGTAATGAAATTAAAAGAAATGCATTTCAGGGGTTGTTTAAGTTCAGTGTTGTGTATAAATATAAAGATCCAAAATTTCCATGTAATTTTTTTATATGGGAATTTTATGAGTCCACAAAAATTGATGGTGCGTGAATCTGAGACCCGGTGTTCCCAGAATGATTTTCTGAATTTTTTTGGGGTATGTTCAATAAACATGCAAGCAGGTTTTTGTAACTTTTAAACTAGTGCTCGGAATTGAAATCTGAGGACACCATTGAACTTACAGTACCATTATACACTTAAAGAGGCCGTTACCTCGACCATAATAGGTCGAGGGTAAAATATATTTTTTCACTTTTTTGTTGGAAAATAAAAATAAAATTATTTAACATTTTATTTTTATTATTTAAACCTCCTTTGATTTATAGAGGTTGGGGCCACAATAGTTTGTCCTCCAAATTGAATACTCGGTGGTGGGGACCACCCGAGCCCAAAACCTTCCCCAATTTGATTTTAATGATGGGGAACACCCAAACCCTATTAATGGGATAAAACCCTTGAACTTCCTCATTAATGAGGTATTAACCCATGGACTTCCTCCTCATTAATTATTCTCCCATTTAATTCTGCATTGTCAATTGATTAATTTTGCCAACTTGTTTTGTTCCAACAATTTAAAATTGTACAAACACTTTTTATTTTGGTTGGCTATTTCTTTTGAGAGCATTCGTTGGTAAAAGGGTTGAAAAGATTTTGGGAGAACATGGATAAACACATCCTCAAACTAAGAACGCTTCTTCAAACGATGAACACCAACGTTCTCCAACAACTTCGACTCCTTCCTCGTGACATCCTCGAATGATGGACGTCTTCAACAACGAATAACCACCTCCATCTAAGAGTGTTTATCTAGAGAATGAGATTGGCATCAGAGGTGTGTGGCGGGCGTGAAGAATGTTGACATCTTCGACTTCTCTCTCACAACACAACAACAAACCGTCGAGGTAGGGATTTTATTATATGGGAATATGGATTTCCATGATCTTACATTCTAAACAAATAACACAGATCAACTCTATAACTAGTTGATCCGTGGATGATATCTTTTTCTACGGGTTTGAGAATAGTCATTGTAGGGTGGTTGTTTGAATTTTATCCCCTTACACATTCTTGATAATTCATCGTAAAAATCAGGTAGAGATTATAGTTGCTTTCTACCACTCTAATGCGGAGAGTTCATTCCAAACAAACATGGCTCGACCTCTCCACAAATCTTGTTTTTAATTTTTGTGTTTTTTGTGATGGAGGAGGACGGCAACCAACCTCGATGGGGCATGAGAATGGCGGTCGGCAGCACCACTGGCAGTGACGACGGCGACGATGCCACCCCGCGGCCACCGCTCCTCCTGTGGCCTCCTCCGCCCGCGACCTCCACCACCCCGCAGCCTTCGTCGTCCCACAACCTCACAACCCCTATGGTCTTGTGGCCCCCGCAGCCCAACTCGCCGCCCTGCAGTGCCAACTCCCCGCCATCCCTGTATCCCTCTGCGCCACCCTACAGCCTCATTGCACCACAGTGCCCCATGTCCCCGTGACCCTCTACAGCACCCCATAGCCTTGTGGCCCCACAGCCTCCACGGTCCTCGCATCCTCTGCAGCCCGTATGGCCTCTACAGCCCTCGTAGCCTCTGCAACCTCTGCGGCCCCCGCAGCCTCACCGCCCCACAGCCTCATAGCCATGTGGCCCCTACAGCCGCTGCGGCCCCCCATGGCCTCACGCTGCCCTCGCGGCCTCCACACCGCCCATAGCGGGCCAGGCCGGACCCAACAGGCCGAGTCGACCCGAATCGGGTCGGGTCGGCTCATGTCGGGCCGGGTCGGCCCAACCGGGCAACTTCGAACTTTCCACTATATCAGCCATAGCTTTGGCACCAGGCATCCATTTAAAAAGCCTTCATAGGTGCTAGAAACCTTGGAGAGAGACGGTCCCTTTAGTATACCCCCCCATGGGATTTGGATAAAGTTAGGATTTGGTCAGTTTGGATCGAGCATGAATCCAACCGGGCCCTTGGGACTAAAAGGCTAATAACTTACAGACCATGTGTCTGATTGATGCACCGTCTGTTGCTTTGAGACCCCTTTGACATCACGGTACTTTCAGATACTTTTTCATGGTACTTTGTGGAAGTTTGAGAATCAACCAATGGCTTGAGAAGAAAACTCTCTTGAAGACGAGAAAGCTTAGTGCGAGAACCCGGTAGCTGGTTGTGATGTGAAGAATGAATACCGATCCTGTGTGGGTCAGCACCTAGCGATCATGTGTGGGTCACCACCGAGTGTTCCTGTGTGGATCAGCACCTAGTGATCCTGTGTGGTCAGCACCATGTGATCCTGTGTGGGTTACCACCTAGAGATCTTGTGTGGTTTAGCATTGAGTGATCATGTGTGAGTCAGCACCTAGCGATCCTGTGTGGGTCAGCACCGAGCAATCCTATGTGGGTCAGCACCTAGAAATCCGATGTGGGTCAGCACTGAGAGATTTTGTGTGGGTCAGCACTGAGTGATCCTGTGTGGGTCATAAGCAGAGCCTCTTGACAGAGTAAGATGATTTACTAGTTACATATATTCATCTCTACTAATATACCTAAGAAATACATAGTGTTAGTTGAGTTCGTACCTGTGTGGTACATCCCTTCGTGGTAATACCTTGGTGGTATTATTCTATGTGAAATACTTGTGTTGTACTTATCTTCATGGTATTCCTTCCTTTGTGGAATAGTTGAGCTTTGAAATTTTGGGTTGGACCATGTTTTTCCCATGATTGAGATGGGTATACATGGTAACTTAGGTATATGTATGGGAATATACCGAATTAGGGTTTTTATTTGACTTCATACTTTGTGGTTTATCCTTTTTGAAGTTTGTGAGACCTTGAGGATCTCAGGGTCCCTACTGAGTATCGTTAGACTCACTCTTACACGGGATATGCCCGCACCTTGTTGTGTTTGGTGCAGACGACAGACAGTGCTGATGGAGGCTGAGGGTACCCGGGCTAGACGGGGCTCGGAGGTGGACTATATGGTGTGACGGTACGCAGAGGAGACGGGAAGACGTGGAGTGATAAGGAGGAGATATATACCTACCCTTTAGGTAGGAACCTCAGAGGATGACCCAGTAGTTGCCTTTCTTTTTCTTCAGTTGTATTGTATTTCAGTTGTACTTGTACCATTTCTGTTGGGATTCTATTCTGGCCCCTTTTTACTTTCAGCACTATTTTTGCTATACAGTTGATTTGTGTTCGTATCGTGATGTGTGATTGGTTGTGTGTGTTTAGAGGTGCTAAAGGAAATGCCTTTTCAGTTTTACGGAATACATCTTTCAGTACTAGTCGTCAGCCCCTGGCCTATGGAAGGTGGTCTTGGGGTAGTCATAGCACGGGCCCCGGGGGACGGGTTATGACAAATTGGTATCAGAGGAGTCGGTTATACCATATAACATTGGACTATGATATTTTTAATGTAAATAGTGTTATTATATTGAGTGTGGTTTTCAATTTAGGGAATCCAGTATTGGTGTGGCAATCGATGTATCCATACACCAGGACCCTGACGTCTGATTTCTGACTTAGTGCACGAAAACACTGATTACGTTTGTATTTTGAAAAGTTTCCTTGTAGCTTCTTATGTCAGCTCACTAAGTAAAACTAAATTATTGTGGCGCAAATTTTCCTTATCAGGATACCATTATATAGACAGCCAGCTAGGATTCTCGAGAGAGTACATGATGATGGCCCATCGAGCGACAAGGCTCCGGTGCGGGGCCCTCTTACTATGGTGGCACCTTCGAGTGGTGTACCAGCAGTACCACCACTTGTTGGGAAGTAGTTACCGCCAGCCGTACTGGAAGACGGTGCATGAAAACTGAGCGCATTGCACAAGTTCCATCAGCAGAGGCCTCTGAGTTTTCGAGGTGAGACAGTTTTCCATGCAACTGAGGGTTGGCTGGATGTTGTTGCTAGAGTTTCCCACCTAGTTGAGACACCATTAGAGTAGATGGTGATCTTAGCTACTAGTATTTTTCAGTGAGTGACCATGAGGATGGTCCGCATAGTGATGAGGCTTTGGTAAGTGAACCATTACCCAAGATAGTTCTTTTGGGTAGTGTGTCAGCTATATCACTACCTATTGGTCAATAGTTACAATCGATGGTACTCGTAAAGGGAACATATAGGCTTAGTGTCCTACGTGAGTTTCAGCATCAAATACCCCTCATGTTTTGTGGCGATCCTGACTCACAAGCAGCTGAAGACTGTCTTGAGAAGGTGTTTGAGAGTTCTTTAGAGCTTCTACAGCTTTAGCAAGACGACATGTCGGTATCTGGGTATTCATTAATGCGCTCTGACCATATCAGGTACTCGATTAATATGATACGATCTATTTGTCGGGGCTTAGACCTCTGAGCGAGGTGTGTTTGAGGATATTTGAGCCAGCACTCTTCTTATATGCATTCTTACTTATGTTAGGGTGCTAGAGTAAACCTTTTCAGTTAAATGTTCTTTGGAAGAGTGGATACATCCAACGAATTTTATCAGTGGGAAAGCAGGAAACTAGTGCGAGTCTCAGAGACTTGGGCATGTAAGATGTTTCAGGAAGAGGATGTGATAAGGAAGGATGAATCTTCAGGGTAGCAGATGTGGAATCCGAGCTAGGAGAGAAGTATCAGGTGGTGTACATTTCAACATGTCACAAACACCCACTTTTTGTGGACCCCACCTAGCTTAGGAAGTTGGAGGATAGGAGAAGAGATTAGCTTCATGAGGTAAAGGAGTGTGACCAAAGGGGTATAAGAATGATTTGAGGTATGGTCTTTTTCTACTACTAGATGTCGTATCAATAGACATAGGTACCAATCATTAATTCTTTCCAAGAATCTTGTCCAAGACCTAGAGTTTCCGGTTAAACTGTTGACTTGACCCTCACGTCTGGAGATACCTCTGGGAGGAAACTCAATAATCACACATACATCGACGGTGTGATATGAACCTTGAGGTGAGAATTTTGGTTGGAACCTCTTGGTGGCAGCGTTGAGGCCTTATGAAGTTAGTTTGGGTATGGACTGGACATCCACAGTTTATTCTCAGATTTACCATATTAGGAAAAAAGGTTTTAGTTTACCAACAAAATTAGAATGGAGTTTTCCTTGGTTGGAAAAAAAATAAACCCGGACAGCAAAAGATAAACTCATTCATATGAGTTTTGAGTTTTCAGGTCCAAAAAAAGTGGCAGAGCATGGAGACATCTTCTCAAAAGATTTTTCCAGTAATACCTCCCTAATGGGAGAGGGATTTTTTCTATGTCTAGGTAATACTAGAGATTTTTACCCAACCTCTCTTGGTTATTGGAAACATTATTAGTATTGATGAAGAAGGGGAAAACCTTCATTTGGTTAGAGAGATACCAGCGGTGTTTTCAGGAGCTGAGGTAGAGGCTGACTAGTGCACCCATCTTGAGGCTACTAGAAGAGGGTGTAAGGTACATAGTCTACTACAATGCATCAGGGACTAGGATCAGATGTGTCCTGATGCAGAAGAGAGCAGTGATCTCATATGGTTCTTGAAATATGAGATAGCAGGAGCAGAACTACGCTACCCACAACCTGTAGTTAGCAGAAGTGGTCTTCACCTTGAAGATGTGGTGACATTACTTGATGGGCGAGCATTTTACATTCTACTTAGATCAGAAGTGTCTCAGGTATATCTTCTATTATAAGGACCTGAACCTGAGACAACGATGTTGGGTTGAGTTCCACCAGGACTATGACTTCGAGAGAGTCTATACTCATGGGAAGTGAACTTGTAGCAGATGCACTCAGCATGAGTTCTGGTATATAGTTGCTAAGAAAAGTGATGGTGAAGCTGGAAACTTTGTAGTTATCCTTTGTAGATTAGGATGGAATGGCTTTTCTTTAGTCTCTTATAGTCACTCCCCCACTTCTTCAGCAAGTCTTGGAGGCACAGTGCGGGGACACTGACTGTGACACTCAATGTGCCCAGATATCTACTAGGTACGCACTTGATGGATTTTCTGAACTTGGGGAGCACATCATCCTCTTCAGAGGATATACCATGGTACCAGTATCACTTAAAGAAGAAGTATTGAGGGAGTTCCATACATCCCCTCTAGCGTTACATCCATGAGTGGTGAAGATATACCAGGATATCCAATGACAGCACTGGTGGTTGGGAATGAAGAATGAAGTTGTAGAGTTTTTCTCTTCGTGCCTCACTTTTCAGTAAATAATGCAGAGCACCAGGTACCAGCAGGCTTGGTTAAGCCTTTGGAGGTCCCAGAGTGGAAGTGGGCTGGGATATACATGGACTTCGTGACAGGACTTCCACATACATCTAGGGGTCATGACTCGATTTTGGTGATCGTTGACCAACTCACCAAGTCAACCCACTTCCAACCAATCATAGAGCAGGGTTTATTAGAGAGTTTGTGATTCCTCTATGTGTAAGAGATTGTTTCATTACATGGATTACCCTCGATGATTATCTCTAATCGTGATACATGTTTTACTTCCTGGCTATGGAAGTGGTTACAGGAGGATTTTGGGACGCAACTTTTTTTGAGCACCACCTTCCATCCTCAGATGGATGGCCAGACTGAGTGGAACATTAAGACTCTCGAGGACATGTTTTGTGCTTATATCCTTGACTTTGTTCATATCAAGGAGGATCACTTTCCTTTGGTGTAGTTTTTATACAACAACAGATATCATTCCACCATTGGGATGACACCTTTTGAGGCATTGTACAAGAGACCTAGAAGATCACCTTTTTGATGGACTAACCCAGGGGAGTCGTCACTAGTGGGACCAGAGATGGTAAGGGATACCACATAGAAGGGCCAGATCATTGAGGAGCAGATGAAGCCTACACAGTTCAAGTAGATGTCTTATGCCGATAGGAGACGAAGACCTCTAGAGTTTGAGGGTGCTGACCACGTCTTTCTATGGGTATCACCTCGATGAGCTTTACAGAGATTTGGATGAGGTGGAAACTTATCTTTGAGGTTAATTGGACTATTTCAAGTCCTCAACATAGTTGGAATGGTGGATTACTGCCTAGCACTTCCCCCTCGATTGCACTGGGTGGACAATGTCTTCCACGTATCCAAGCTAAGGAGATACGTGCATAACCCCTCTCACATCATCAACCACGGCAAGCTGGAAATTGATGACAGGGTGACATATTTGAAGGTTCAAGGGGATATTGAGGATCAACAGGAGCCGGTCCTTCATGGTTGGTTGATACCTCTAGTGCTCATTCACTGTCATCACGAGAACCTCCAGAAGAGAACATGGAAATGCGAGGATCAGATGCATGCTCCGTACCCACACTTGTGCCCTTAGTTTGAGTTGTGGCTTACGTGGAAATAAAGCCTTGAGGTGGGTAAAATGTAAAGAACCAAAATTTCCATGCAATTTTTTTATATGGAAAAATTAAAAATCTGCAAAAATTGACAGCGCGTGATTCCGAGTCCCGGTGTGCCCGGAATGAATTTATGAACTTTTTTCTGGTACATTTTTTAAATGTGCGAGCAGGTTTTTGTAACTTTTAAACTGGTGCTCGGAATTGAAATATGAGGACACCGTTCAACTCGTAGCGCTGATATTCGCTTAAAGAGGCATTTACCTCGATCGCAGTAGGTCGACGGTGAAAGATAGTTTTTCACTTTTTACTGGAAAAATAAAAATAAAATTATTTAACATTTTATTTTTATTCTTGAAACCTCTTTGGATTTATGGAGGTGGAGACCACAAGAGTTTGTCCTCCAAATTGAATCCTTGGTGGTGGGGACCACCCAAACCTAAAACGTCCCCCAATTTTAATTTAATGGAGGGGACCACCTGAACCCTCTTAATGGGAGAAACCCCATGAACATCCTCATTAATGAGGGATTAACCCATGGACTTCCTCCCCATTAATTATTCTCCCATTTAATTATGCCTCGTCAGTTGATTTAAAGTTGCTAACTTGTTTTGCGCCAATATTTGAAAATTGGAAAAACACTTCTTATTTTGGTTGGCTATTTCTTTTGAGAGCATTCGTTGGGAAAAGGGTTGCAAAGCTTTTGGGAGAACCTGGAGGAACACATCCTCCAATTAAGAATGCTTTTTCAAATGAAGAATGCTGAAGTTCTCTAAAAACATTGACTACTTCCTCGTGACATCCTCCAATGGTGGAGATCGTCAACAACGAAGAACCACCTCCATCGAAGAGCGTTTATCCAGCGATAGACCTCGGTATCAGAGGCATGTGGTAGGCATGGCGAACGTCGACATCTTCGACTTCTCTCTCGCAACACAACAAAAAACCTTCAAGGTAGGGATTTTATTATGTGTGATTATGGATTCCCACGATCTTACCTTATAAACAAAGAACGCATATCATTTCTCTAACTAGTTGATCCGCAGATGATTACTTTTTCGGTGGGTTTGGGAATAATCATTATATGGTGGTTTTTTGAATTTCTTCCCCTTACCCGTTCTTGATAATATATCGTAAAAATCAAGAAAAGATTATTGCCACTTGATACCACTCTAACATGGAGAGTGAGAGCCAAAAAAATGGACCGACCTCTCTGAAAAATTTGGGTTTAATTGTTGTGTTCTTCGCGACAAAGGAGGACGACATCGAACCACAGTGGGGCATGAGAATTTTGGCCAGCACTACCGTCGGCCCCGACGACAGCGATGGAGCCACCCCGTGGCCATCGCGCCCCCCGCGGCCTCGCTGCCCCACGGACCTCCACACCCCCCTACTACCTCACCACTATGCGGCCCCCCGCAGCGCCCCACCACCCCACGGCCTCCGCGGCATCCACAGCCCCAGCGGCCTCAAGCCACCCGCACGGCCTCCGCGTCCCACGCAGCCTCCACCGCCCATG
This sequence comes from Viscum album, assembly GCA_963277665.1. Taxonomy (NCBI): domain Eukaryota; kingdom Viridiplantae; phylum Streptophyta; class Magnoliopsida; order Santalales; family Viscaceae; genus Viscum; species Viscum album. The sequence goes on along the minus strand of OY728153.1, from coordinate 387,502,370 downwards.
CAGCCTTCGCAGCCCCCATGGCCTTTCCGGATCACAACCCTCGTGGCCCCCAATGGCCTCACGCCACCCTCGCAGCCTCACACCACTTTTGCGGACTCCGTGTCACCTAGCACCGGCCGGTTCGGCCCGACCGGGTTGCACCAGACCTGGGCCAACTTTGATTTTTTTTCTCTATCAGCCATAACATTAGCATCAGGCTTCCATTTGACGAGCTGTCAGTGGTGCAAGAAACCTTGGAGTGAGAATTTCATCTTGGTATACCCCACATGATATTTGGATAATGTTGGTAAACATTTGGGTTTGATCGAGCACGAATCCAATCATGCCCTTAGGACTAAAAGGCTAATAACTTATAGACCGGGCATTCGATTGATGCATCGTCTGTTGCGTTGGGACCCCTTTGATGTCGCGGTACATTGAGATAATTATTCATGTGACTTCTTGGTAGTTGGATTATTGACCAGTGGCTTGAGGAGTGGACTCTTCTGGAGACAATCAGGCTTAGTGTGGGAACCTAATAGGTGGCTCTGACATGAAGAATGAATAGCGATCATGTGTGGGTCAGCACCTAGCGATCTGGTGTGGGTCACCATCAAGCGATCTTGTATGGGTTAGCACCCAATGATCCTGTGTGGGTTAGCACCAAGGGATCCTCTGTGGGTCAGTACCTAGAGATCATGTGTGGGTCAGCACTGAGCGATCCTCTGTGGGTCAGCACTAAGCTATCCTGTGTGGGTCAGCACCGAGAAATCCTGTGTGGGTCAGCACCGAGCAATCCCGTGTGGGTCAGCACCGAGTGATCCTATGTGGGTTAGTAGCAGAGACTCTTAACAAAGTAATATGATTCAGTAGTTACATCTAATCATCTCTACTACTGTACATAAGAAATACCTAGTGTTAGCTGAGTTCGTACCTGTGTGGTACTTACCTTCATTGTAATACATTTGTGGTATTCTTTTATGTAATGTACCTATGCGGTACATACCTTCGTGGTATTCCATCCACTGTGGAATAGTTTATCTTTGGACTTTTGGGGTGGACCCTATGTTTCCTCATGATTGAGATGGGTATACTTGGTAACTTAGGTATATGTATGAGCATATACCTAAGTAGGGTTATCTGTTGACTTCATACTTTTTGGTTTATCCTTTGTGGATTTTGTGAGACCATGAGGGTATCGGGGTCCCTACTGAGTATCATTATACTCACCCCTACATGGGCTATGTCTGAACCCTGTTTTGTTTAGTGTAGATGAAAAACAACATTAATCGAGGCTGGGGTACTAGGGTTAGACGTGCCCGGAGGTAGACCATACAGTGTGACGGTACGCAGAGGAGACGGGAGGATGTGGAGTGCTGAGGAGGTGATTTGTACCTACCCATTAGGGGGGAACCTTAGAGGATGACCTAGTAGCTGCCTTTATTTTTCTTCAGTTGTATTGTATTTTAGTTGTACTTGTACCATTTCTATTGGGCTTATATTCTGGTCCCTTTTTACTTTCAGCACTATTTTTCCTATACAATTGACTTGTGTTCGTATCCTGTTGTGCACCTGGTTGCTTGTGTTTACAGGTTATAATGAAAATGAATTCCTGGTTTTAGGGAATATGCCTTTCGGTGCTAGTCTCCATCCCCTGGCCTATGGAAGTTGGTCTTGGGGTAGTCACGACCCGGGCCCCGGGGGACGGGTCGTGACAGTCACGTATGATATCAAATACTATGATATTATTTTCAAATACAGGGGTGCCACACCTATTGGATAACACATGAATTAGTTATGGATAACTCTTAAATTTGATATATTCATGATATTGATATAATAAATAGTGGGTTCATTTTGAATAAGTTAGTTAGATATTATTGGTAATCTTGGGGTTGAAAATTGATTCCTGATATTTTTTTATGAAGTTCGTCAAATTTAATAGGATAGTGGTGTACATTTTATACTATATAGTTTATTACCAATTAATTAATACCATTTTATATTTAAATATAGTGGTAATTTTTTATTAGAATACATGGTTTCACTGGGGTTTAATGTCTTGGATATTCATATAGTTTCAGGAAAGGTATATTTTGGGGAATATACGATTACGTTATATACAGACGAGGGTATAAAATTGTATTATCAATTAACTTTCCTTGAAGAAAGATATATAACTTTTTATATCCAAAAAGGGTAAGGTAGATTTCATATAACAAGTTATTTCCTAAATGATACATATGTTAAGATTACCACTAACTGCTTTCATGGTAGAGTAACACTTAAAATTGTGAGGAAATAATTTATAAAAGGGGGCAAAATGTAACAACCTGATATTTTAAAATATATCATCCTTATAGAAATATTATTTTAATATAATTTTTCTCATGAAACAAAAAACCCTAAAAAATCACAACTCATTTTATTAAATTATATATTGACCAATGTGTGGCAGTCGTTGTATAAGAGGTCACAAATAGTTATAACCAACTTATAGAATAAATGTCCATTTTAATACCATCTATATAAGTTTAATAAAGCCTCTAATAGAATATTTTATTATTCACAAAATTTATTTTATAAAATAGATATTTTCCTATTTTTATAAACTTATGATTAGCACTAATTTGAGAAGAATATTTAATACACCAAAAAAAATATTTTCTGTAAAAAATAGTTCTTCATAATATTTTATAATTTTATTTCAATGTTAAATTATATTTTTTACAAAGTAAATTTGAAAAATAATATTTTTTTAATTAATCATAATAGTATTTACTTGAGTTTAATTTTTTGGATATTTCTAAAAGGAATGATTTTTAGGTAAATAATAAAAAATATAATTTTTAAAGCAAAATAACTTTTATGACAATACAATAATATAAGTATGGAATCAAAATTCATGAAACCTTTTTTAAAAATAAGATATTTATTTTATAGGTTAATTTATTTTTTAGAAAAAAAAAATTTAATTTTAAAATCTAATATTTGATAATTTCTAAATTAAGTTATGTTTTTCAAAAAATATATATCTTTTATACATTATACATTTAGTATTTTAAAATTAAATTTTTTATCATAGCTAAAAAAATATAATAAAATGGATATTAAATTTTAAGTCATTATCTCCAAATTATATAATAAGGACCAATTTACTTTCTAGCATAAAGTATAAATTATTTTTGTAAAAAATATATACTCTATTAAAAATCAAGAAGGGAAAATTGCTTTAGCAAGATGGAAAGGCCGCAAACGTATTTAAAATATGTATGTGAATCTGTGGTTTGGGACTTTATCAACCTTATCTCTTACCCACTATATAATTTTCATATTTTGAAGATAATTTCCTTGAGAGTGACTTCCCATTATAAAATGTTTTTGGGTATTTACAAAAAACATAGATCTCATTTTCACTTAGAAAAGGAGCACTCCTCTCCTAACTTCCCCTCACACTAAAACCCACATAGATCACCCAAAAATATACAAAAACCTCTTCTCACGATTCCTAGTCACGTTAAAGAGGTTTTTTTATTCTTGAAATTCCATCCTTCAAAGGCTTCACTCACTTTATGAAGGAGAAAATCCAAGAAGTGAGGTATATATTTCTAACCACCCCTTTCACATTACTATATCTTTATGTGAATTTTTCTTCCTAAAATTATATTACATCATCCCAAAATGATAAAATCAGTATCATTATTTTTATAGTATGTTATTATAATGATGATACAGGCTATAACCACATTTCCATTTCATATTAAGAAAAACTAAACCATGATTCATGTATTTTTCAAACTACCACCTCCACTATGAAATGCTTTTTCAGTTTCTACATCACCAAAAAATGTTGTTACTAATATGTAATTTAATATATAATTATGGTAATTATGAAATATTTTATATTATAAAATTATAAGTTAAATTACTCTTATTATGGGTTCAATATAAAATAACATCATCATCAATGTGTACTGTGGACTACTACCTCTATGGAATAATCAATTTCTATATTCTTTTTATCATAGCCTTACATAGTTGGTCATTGTCTGAAATTTAATTTCATGAGACTTATTTATTAATTTACACTATGATACAATTATTATAGTATGATTTTAAATACTTAATAGATGTGTATTACCATAATCATAGGTTTTTAAGAGACCTATCATTACTTTTTTTAACTGACATTCAATTCAAAAACATACAAAAGTTGAAATGGACTTTGATCAAAATATTACTCAAACCACAAGGGTTTGTATTGATAATAATATTTAAATAATAAATATTTTTTATAAAAATAATCTAAATAGGTAAATTTAATTATTTATAAAAACCCTCATCATTTTTATTTCATATTCACGGGGTTTTATATTCATCTCAAAATAACATTTCCCCATGAATCATATTTTACCTCATGAGTTTCATATAAGTGGAAAAGTCTCCATCTCATCTTATCAGTCTGGAACCTCCCTTATTCTATATTCATGTTCATTTTATGTCATGAAAGTTTCTTTTATCTATGACTTAATAATTTATTAAGGTCATTTTAAACTACATGACATTATTTAATAAAATTTAAATAGATTTTTAAATTTCATTTATTGTCTATTTTTGTCAAAAAAATCTTCTCTTTTAAATTTTTATATGTGAACACATTATTCTATCACCTTTATCATTATATATAAATATATGTTTCTATATTTTCATTTTTTATAAAATAAATTATTTTTATGAAAATTATATAAAATACTTCTTTTAAAATTATTTCAATATATCAAGAATATTTCTTATTGCCAAAAAAAATTATAAAACATTAACAAAATTCGTCAATTTCATTATTCTTTGAAATATAACATAAATTATCGATGAAATTCTTTTAACAATTCCATCCACCTTCTTTATTTGAATATATATTTTAATTACCATTCATTTTATAGGAATGAACCATCACTGCCTATTTCCTTACTAATCATCTGCAATTTATAATCTTAAAATTTCATCTAATACCTTTTCTTTGTGAAATCCTTAGTTTTTATTCATTTGATTGAAGGATTTTCACCCATATTCTGTTAATTTATTGTTTGGTTAAATTAACAACATAACCATGTAACCTTTATCTATACTATATAAATAATATATTCTATTTTATCTTAATTTAATGGTTTTTACCTAGAACGTTACTTAATATCATTGGATACCAATTTATTAATGGAATTATTAGTGACTTCATTATGTAAATCCTTTTTAAAAAGGATCAAAAACCCATTTTATTTCCTTTGTTTATTTATTAGGAATTTATTGAAAATTATTTTCATTTCCTGAGTTTTTTCTATAAAGTTAATAATTTTAATATGAAATATTTATGGGAAAAAATTTATTTACATGGATTATTTATTTTTTGAGAAGTGAATTATTTTCAAGTGGCACTAATAAGTATAGATGAATCACATTTGGTGTCTTATATCACCCTCTAATGTGTTTTTTAAAATTATATACCTCATGAGTTAATTGTTTTTAAGTACATTTGAGTTGATCGTAGTGTGTTAACTAGTTGGGTGTCTCATGAATGTAATTTCACTTTATATTAATATTTGGTCTATATTTAAAAGATAATATAATTCTATGCTTATTTTCAGTCTAATGTTATTCTACCATGGAACATGTTTATTGACTCTTGTTTCCATGCTATTTCGATTCAGGTGTTATGTTATTCTATTTTATATTCTATGATTTACAATCTATGATTTGTTTGGTATAAGTTCATTTTGTTTCATGATTATACCCATATGCTTATCTTATGTTAACTAATGATATTTTATTGGTATGGTCTATATTTACCCTTACTAAAGAATCTGATATCATCCTTTTATTAGGATTCCATTTTTGATGCTATGATGAAAAGTAATTTTTAAGAATCATATTGAAGAGTATTTTATGTGGATGATTTTTTGGAGATGTCTAAGGATTAATGTAGATTAATTTTTTTATATAGAGGGAAAAATTCCCATTTGATACAAAAATATGGGTTCTGGTAGTTAAATATTTGTCAAAACTCCTTAAAATGTAAACCTAAAGAAGTATTTAGAATTATAATGTTATATTATTTTTTAAATATATTTTAAGTAACTAATTTTATCAAAGTTATTAGGTAAAGTATGTTTTTTATCACTAAATCTGACAGTGTGAGTCTGAGAAACCTCAGTTGGTATCATATGAAATTTTAAATAACATTAAAGGTTAGAATGTTATTGGTTGAAGATAAATTAAGAGTTATAAAGGTGATTTAGGATTGATATGTTTGGTTTGATAATAGTATAACAGGTATATATAAATTTTTAAGTTGGTTATAGTATATATTTTATGTTTATTGGGAATTAGTATGAGGGAACATTAGAAAAACCCCATGGAATAAGTATAAGTATGGGATAACATCCTAAAGTTTTTGTAAAGTATAGATTGTGTGGTTCTCTTATAAATAACATCCATTTATATATACTATAGGTGTATAAGGGCTCTGTAATAGATGAAACTATGGGTAATAACAATGAAAAGGAAGTGCTATGTATTAACTCAATCATCACTTGGTGGATGATAAATAGTCCTTAGTACACACCTAGTCAGCTACTCTAAAGAAATATTTTATTCACATTCTCTATAATGAAAAATTACAATGTAATTTCATATGATTTTAACTAATTATATTATAGAACCTAATAATAAAATGACCATGAATAACCAAGGACTAAATAATGAGAAGTCATAGGACACTCTGAATATAACATATGTTAAATATGAAGGTTTCATAGCTGAAGAGAAATTTAGATTATTTTTTTCATATTTATATTTTTGATATTATCATAAGTTTTTTTAGTATTTGGTTGAAATTGGATCATGAAAATGAAGCTGAGAAATTTATATATCAAGAAACCAAAATTTATTTTAATTGAATAATTGAGAATGCTTAAATAGTTTAGAATCTTAGTATATCACTATTATGATGTAAAATGGGAGTTTCATATTCTTACCTAAGGTAGTAAGGTTAATATCTTAATAGAAATTAAAATTTAATACTTTTGTCTATTTTTAATAATGATTGATATTTTTTGAAGATATTTTGGAATATTCTAAAATGTACGAGGATGGTATGAAAAATATAATTATTTTTATTCAATATTTTATCTCAGACTGTGGAAAATTTTATTAAATGGTATTAATAACCTTAAAAAGTGATTTTATTACATGGTTATATTTTTGTGGATAACTATTAGAGAACACATGTTTGAGGTCTGGAAAAATATTAGGCTTAACATGCCCTTTATTTTGAGATAATAAATAGTGGATTTATTTTGAAGAAGTAAGTTAGATATTATATGTAACATTGGGATTGATAATAGATTTATGATATTTTTGGTGAAGTTCATCACATTTTTTAGATCATAAAATATATTATATAGTGTGTTATTTTATGACCTAGGTATTAATACCATTTGAGACGTAAATATAGTGTTCATTTTCATAAGAATATATGTTTTAATTGTGGTTTAATTTCTTGACGATTCATATGGTATTGAGAAATTTCTATTTCAGAGGATATATAAGTAGGGTATATACTTTTTGGGGTATATGATTGTATAAATGATTAATATTATTTGAGGACAGATAAGTAACTTAGTATAGCCTAATTAAGTAAGTTATATTCCATATTATAAGTTATATCCTAAATTATGTATAAGTTAAAAATACCCCACCTACATCATCATAGATTAATAATTAAAATTGCGAGGAGGCACTTCATTTATGGGGGTAAAATGTAACTACTAGGGATTTCAACATATAAATCCTTAAAGAAATATTATATTAATAGCATGATTTGAATGAAACACTCTACCCTAATGGAAAACAATTGTTTAATTAAAATAGATATTGACCAATTTACGGATTTCATTATATAATCGGCTATAAAAAGTTATAACCAACTTATGAAATAATGGTGTCTTTTAATACTATTTAAACTAGTGCATATGTTCAACTAATAAAATATTGTTTTATACATAAATTTTATTTCATAAAATTAATATTTTTTTGTTTTATATATTTATTATTAGCACTAATTTCATTAGAATAGTTAATATACCAAACATTTCATTTCCTATGAAAAATAGTTTTTCACAATATTTTATAATTTTATTAAAAAATAATTTTTTAAATTTTAAATTTTTTATTATGAATATATAAATTAATTTTTAAATTAATCATAATAATATTGACTTATTAATATTTTTTTTAATTTTTCAAAAAATATTTATTTTTAGGTGAATAGTGATAAAATATAGTTTTTATATTTAACAAGACATTAGTGACATTACCAGTATATAAGTGTGAATTAGAAAAACATAATCATTTTTTAAAGACAAGATATTTATTACATTGTTGGATTGATAATTTAAAAATAATTATTTATAAACCCATATTTCACAATTTAAAACATAAGTAATATTTTTCGAAAAAATAGGTTTTAATAAATTATATAATTAGTATTTTAAAATATAAAATTATCACTACTGTAAAATTAATATAATAAAATGGATTTAAATTTTTGAATCATTTATTCAAATTATGTGATGATGACCAATTTATTTTCAAGCATAAAGGATAAATTACTTTTAAAAAAACGAGTTACCTTATTAAAAAGAAAAGGGGGTAAGAATGGTTTTCCTAAGAGGGAAATACCAAAAAAAATTAAAACATTTGTGGGAATGTGTGGTTGTGTCTTTTATGGAACTAATACCTTATCATCTCCATTATTACACAATTTTGGTGCACAATTCCTTGATACAGTATTCCCATTATTAGAAAGGTCTGGGTATTTACAAACAATCCATCCCTTTCACTTATAAAGGAGAACTCAGGTTCTCACTTTACTTCACACTATAACCCACATATTTTGGGAAAAAAATGAAACAAAATATCCCTATAAGTATTATCTATATCTAAGATGTTCTGGTATTCACAAAATACCATCCTTCGAAAGGTTAACCCCTTTTACAGAAGAAATAACCCAAAAAGTGAGGTATATATTGATAACTTCTTCTTTATCATTTCTATTTCTTTAAGTGAATTTATTCATCCTTAAATTCCATTTCACAATAATAAAATTATAAAATAAGAATCATTATTATACTATTATGTTACTACAATTAGGGTATAATGCTTAACCACCTTTACCTTAGCCTTTTGGAAAAAAATTATCATTTGTGTGTTATACTAACTGCCACCTCTATGAAGAATCATGTTTCATTTTCCATCACAGGCTTACAAGAATGTTCTTAATATGTAATTTAACATATAAGAAAATTATTTATGATATATTTTATTTTATTAAATGATAAAACATATTACTCATTTTCATTTTCCAATGTAAACTGAAATCATAATCCATGCATACAAGTGGACTACTGCCTATATGGAATGATCTTTTTTCATATTTTGTTTCATCACTAACTTACATGGATGGTCATGAGAAAGGGTTTAATGGATAAATATTAATTCTATGAATTTATTGAGATTTTTTTAATGAATATTTCAAAATCTATTAACAATACATGTAATAAACAATTGCGATAAATTTAACCATTCAAAAGAGATTCCTAAGAGAGAAAACTAGATCTCATTATATAATAAATTAACATTTTATAGGTTATATTGTACTTTTAATTATTTCCAATTATGATATATCGAAATAATTAATAATGAATAAAATCATTATAAACCTCTTATAATGATATTACAACAAAATAACTTTATAAACATCCATTAATTATTATATACACATAATTGGGTGGGTTTAACCACCTACATAAACAGTGATATAAATTTATATCATGGATGAATTTGGGAATTTAATTTTTTATAATATGAGATATAAATAATAGAAAATGATTTTTTTGTTCTATAATCATAATAAAAATTAACTCATTAATTAAGAAAACAAATGAAGATTACAAAGATTCATCGAAACAAGATCATCACCAAATTCAAATTTAATAATGGAAACCAAAAATACTATATAATGAAATTATAATATTAAAAATATTTCTAAATCAAAAATTATATTTCCTTTTATTATCGTTGTATAATGACATTTGAGAGAATAAAGAAGAACAACATCGGTATTAAGAAAATAGTTCAAAAAAACGAGAATACTCACACCTGATATTAAAAATTTATAATAACTGACTAATATATATATATATATATATGTGTATATATATATAGAAAATAATAATAAATTTAATATTGAACAAATTTTATAATATTAAAAAGTATTTATTAAATGGTTTGGTTTTTAATTTATATAATTTAAGCTATAAAATATCTTTTATAAAACTACTTGATTTTATTCCATCAAAAAAAATTTGATTCTAAGTAAAGTTGAGTTTTTAAAATTACAGCAATATTTAAAAAATATTAAATATAATATTATTTTTTATTATTTTTCAAATAATAATTCCTTTATTATAAATTCTGATTTATTAAATTTTTTAACAATTATGATTTAATGAAAAATTAGTAGTTTTAAAATCTTATGTTATTTTTATATAAATTATTAATTTCAAGTAATAAGATTTTATTTTAAATTAATATTTAAAAACATAAAAAATTATGGATTTAATTTGTTTAAAATATTATTTTATTTGTTTATAAATTTTTGAATATTTATAGAAATATGTTTTATCATTTAGAATTCTAAAAAATATTATTATATATATATATGAGTATATCAATAAATGATTACTTTTATAAAATTAATTATTTGAATAAAAAATCATGGTAATTTGAAAAGTAAAAAATTTAAGATTGGGAAATATAAATGATAAACTATTCATATAAATCAAATTATAAATTTAATATAATGATTATAATTAATATTCTATCATTATTTAAATTAATTTTTTTTAATATTCATGATTATGTATATTAAGATAATATTTTTTTCTAAAATAAATGAATAAACAAGTTATGGTAATTTTAAAAATAAAAGTTTTATTAAAATTCTTTTTTTTAAAACCCAAAATATGAAATTTAGTATATAAAAAATGGAAAATGGGAAATATAACTGAACAGAAATAGGAGGGGTGACCCCATATTGGGGAAATAAAATCCCTAAATCTTGATTTTAGGGAGGTCAAGCCATGGATAGGTTCTTTTATTTGGGAATAAACTGACCATCAAAGCTGGTTTTGAGTATATATGAGGCTCGAGGCATAGACATAAGATATTAGTTGTCGGCAAGGGAGTTGGATTAAGGTTTGGCCACTATCAAGGGATTTTGTAGGCTGATCAATTTCCAAGGTTCGATCCACAGAAAAATTGTTTGATCATTAAGGAGTGTCAAATCGGGAAGGCATGTTTTTCATCATATTCTTCCTCCTGTAATCGTGACTTATAAGTTTGTATTTTTTTTATTGGTGTTTAATCTTTTTATAGGTCCAATATTGAGGATCATTTTGGCATACTAGTGAAATGTTTGTCTTTTTATTCTTTAGTTATGATCGGTTATCTTTTATTAATTATGCACCTGTATTTATATTTTGTTGTCCATTCGATGTATATACTATAATGCTTTTGGTTTGAGATTAGACTATAAATAGAAGGCAAATCATTTTGGTCTACAAGTAGAAATTTGACTAGTTAAATATATATATATATATATATATGTGTTTATAATATATATATATATATTCCATCATCTCAAATTATTTGGACCAATTTGATTTGGATTATCTTAAAATCGGAACAAATACCATTGTCCATTCTGTTTTTTGTAAAAATTTCAAATCTTTTTCAGATATATGTATTTCCTGAATTAATATATATATATATATATATATATATATATATTTCAAATAAACATTTTTTGTTTCTTTTAAATCCATAGAAATTTGGGTATTCTATCTTGATCATGTACTTTAGTTTTTTTTCTTGAACAATCATCGGTACTTTAAGTATAACGACCCATACTTTACATACATTGTTAATACTTCAAAATTGAAGCACACTTATTACAACATATGACAAAACCATAAAGGACCATATAGGTATAGTGTCTTTAGGAACTGGGAAACATAAACAACTGGTTCATAAATCTTCTACAGTGTCTCCCATTTATTTCATCATATCTAGGGTCCCTTTTAGCATATTCTACTTAATATCCATCTTCCTGACCTGGGGAAAAGAAAACACAAAAAGGGTGAGCTCAAATGCTCAGCTAGGGTAAATAAAGGAAATAAAAATCATATCATATCTTTTTGAAAATCATAACCTGCAAAAGAGATCATAAAATCTTAACATGGAATAAATCATAGAAGTGGAAATGAGATCCCCATAATCATAACATAAAACTTGAAACCTTATGGCATGCACACATAATCATGGAAAATCATTTCTTGTTAGTCATGACTCATTGCCAAGACTATCTTAGTGGACAAAGTCCCTTTCTGAACCGAGTCACCCTCGTTCCAGTCCTGTTTCACTGAACTGGTATAACCTACCGTTCCAACCATGTCTATCTCATGAGATATAAAACCTTTACCCAATGCATTGGAGGGAGATATAGGTCCCACCCATCTTATAATGAATCCTTTCTTATGTGTGCCACATAATCATAAACCATACATCATAGCGTAACCCATGTAATAAAAATGGGATTCTTAAACAACATGACATCATAAAACAATTCATATAAGATAAAGGAATTCATAAAAATTATTCCATCACAACATAATCAAATCCATGTAATAATAGGGATAAAAACATAACCCTTTTATTATCATAGATGGAAAATAATTTTGATAAAATACTTGAACTCCATTCTTGAGGAAAATATCCTTTCTACTTTAAAAACATTTTTTCCTTTCATAAAATTTCATACGACATTAAAATAAAATAAGTTGATTAAAAATAAACTTGAAAACTTGTAAAGGAAGCTTCTTGGAAATAATGTTTTAAAAATCCATTCATGCCGTATAAGTTAAAAAACATTCTTCGTACTTTTGTCGGAAAAGTCAAAAAGTACCTCGTACGACAAAAGATTCCTTTCATAGATATTACTAAAAACTCACCGAAGGGTAAAAGTGGATTTAAACAATTGTAGGTGGATGGAAATAATATTACATATTGATGAAACATGGATGTGGATGATAAAATACACCCCAGTAAATACTTACGAATAAACAATCTCGGATAAAAATGAGATTGTGATATTTCCCTTACCTTAGGTCCGATTTGCTTTGTACGTGTCCGAATCTCCTGTATAATGGTTTAAATAATGTTATTGACTTATTCCAGAATCATACATATTGATATGATATCATATATGGTCATATTATTAGCTTCTTGTTAGTAATATTTCATTGTTACTTGTTACTCGGGTCTTTATTGCCTTTTGTTCTTATGCGTGTTTTGCCGAATACATTCTTATTCTTCTTTTAAGGTCATAGATACCTTATATCCAGAATGGTATTAGTGTAACATATATCATATTTATTCATTAAATTTATATAATTACTATGTAATGATGATCATGTAGAATGAGTCGCATCACATCGTGGAGACGGTATTCCGTACGTACGCACGAGTGATGATATCGTTCCTATGATCATGGAACTGTATTGGAGTATATATATATTATTTCAGTATCAATATTACTTTATAATAATCATAAATAGTTACTCATTACACCATTATACCCATCCTTGTAAAGTGATGGTGGAAAAATAGATTACACCACGGCGTGGAGACGGTATTCCGTACGTACGCACGCGCGGTGATTTCATTTTTCCGTAGGATGGATAGAAGGTGAATTAGGGTTGTTTCATATTTATAATAACATATCAGTATGTAAGTAATACTGATGTTATTACTTTATCATGAAACAACTAAAGAAGAAGAAATTGAAGAAGAAAGAAATTGAAAAGATCGGTAATGGATATTACCTCTTCTTTGGAACGCCTCTTTGAATCCTCCACTTAGGGAACTAAGATTGGTCTTTGAAGAAGACCAGGACCTCTAGGATTATTCTAGGGAATTGGAGAGGAGAAAATGTCAGGGTTAGGCCAAGCTTGAGTGCTCAAATTGGTGTGAGGAGGAGGGGGAGGAGGTTCCCTTTTATAAGGGAGGAGAGGGGCACCTTAGGAATATCTCAAAATATTATTTTATATTAAAGTCAAAATCGGTTTATAATGGTTCCAAAGGGTCTTATTTCGAAGCTAATGTGGGGATGGGTCAAAATCCTATCAACCAATAGGATTTATACAAGTTTAGGGTATTATTTTAACCTTATCAATTAGATTTAACTCTAAGTTAAATAATTTATCTTTTACCGTGTCTTTTTGTTTTCTTTCACTATAAGGTTAATAAACTTACTATAACATGCCAAAAGAACCCCAAATTGTTTATTATTAATATATATATCCTTATCTAAGTCATTTGGCCGAACCTTAGATTTTTAAGAACAAAATAACAATTAATAATATAATATTTGATTTAAAAACTATTTTGTGTCAATTTTGACACTATTTGATATATGATTTTTGTGAAAGTCATAACAGAATTATATGTTCGAATAAAGTTGATTAAATCAACACTAATATATCATAGGAACCTATAAAATTCGTGGAATTCATAAAAAGTCTCAAATTACATTTATTTTGGTGTTTATAACATCAATTATGTCAATATTTCATTAATAAGGTAATTACTACATCATCATTGTGTCATAAATAAATTAAATTATTTAATGTCTAAAAATTACAAATAAAATACCATTATGTAGGAAATCTTTTTAGCTTTATAATTAATATTTATAGTCGAATTTATCTAATGTATAACCCCATATTAAAAATGATTTACTTATTAAACTTTGATTTTAACTATTTTAACCCTTCTTTAAATAAATTAATAATAAATTTCCTAATCTAACCCAAGTGGGCCTAAATGGTCATATTTTATTCCTAAGTTTGTTTTTGGTCGAATTAAACTTATCCAATAGAATTATTACATGTGTTAGGGTAATATTAATATCATTTTTACCCTTAGTTACCCTATTTACTATTAATTGCGGTAAAAAAAAGTAAAAAGTTACTATTCACCAAAATTTTATTTTCATCTCATTGAACCACATTTTACTTACTGATCTCAACCGTGTCTGTCGGATTTTCAAAATTCCATTCACAGAAGCGGTAAAATTAAGTTTTATGCAAAAATTCAGTTTTTAACCTACCACTTAGTGGTTTCACTATTCATCAAAAATTGAAAGTTTTCAGAAAAATACCAAAATTTCACCCTAGGCTAATTTCGGTATTCCGAATCCAAAAATGAAGTCCATTTTGAAAAAAAAATTATAAAATTTCAAAAAGTGGTTATTACTATTCATAACGGCTAGTTTTAATAATATTTTAATAGCATATCGTTGTTTAGTGAAACTCGGTATTGCGTACGACGCAAGCTATCGAGGAAGATCGTGATTGCGTGTAAAGTAACCCAAGAAAGTGTGTAGTGAAATATTCCTTTGATGATATATAAAAACAAAATATTACTCATAAAAATCTTGGGTGTTACATTCTAACCCCCTTAAAAAGAATTTCGCCCTCGAAATTCGTCACTTTGTAACAAACAGATGAGGATACTTCTCCCTCATCATATCCTCAAGCTCTCATGTAGCTTCTTCAAGTTGGTGGTTCCTCCATAAAACTTTCACCAATCGAGTGGTCTTGTTTCATAGGACTTTTTCGCTACGATCCAGAATCTCTATCGGCTGTTCTTCATAAGAAAGATCTTGCTCCAGCGGTACAACTTCTGAGCTGAGTACATGTGAAGGATCAGGTATGTACTTTCTCAGGAGAGATACATGGAACACATCGTGAACTTGAGAGAGATTCGGTGGAAGTTCCAATCGGTAAGCTACCTTCCCAACACGATCCAGTATTTCGAAAGGACCAATATATCTAGGGCTCAACTTCCCCTTCTTTCCAAATCTCATAACCCTCTTCCAGGGAGATATTCGTAAGAACACTTTATCACCCACTTAAAACTCTAGGTCTTTTCTTCTGTTGTCGGAATAACTTTTCTGTCGACTCTGAGCTGCTCTTATGTGTTGTTGAATAGATCTGACCTTTTCTGGCATTTCATCAACGAGATCAGGTCCTAATAGCTTTCTTTCCCCAACTTCATCCCAGCAAGTTGGACTCCTGCATTTCTTTCCATAGAGAGCTTCATAAGGATCCATCTGAATACTGGAGTGGAAGCTATTATTATAAGAAAATTCCACCAAATGTAGGTGTTGATCCCAACCTCCTTTGAAATCCATGGAGCAAGATTTTAACATATCTTCTAGGGTTTGAATTGTTCTCTCAGACTGACCGTCTGTCTGAGGATGATAAGCAGTGCTGAAACTCAACTCTGTATCCAGAGTTTGCTGAAGACTTCGCCAGAACTTCGAGGTAAATCTCGGATCCCGATCAGATATAATAGAAAGTGGTACTCCATGCAATCTTACCACTTCCTTTACATATATCCTGGCAAGCTGATCTAGAGAGAAATCCTCTCTAATAGCAATGAAGTGTGCAGACTTTGTAAGACGATAAACTATGACCCAGATAGCATTATTGCCTTTGGATGTTTTAGGAAGTCCTGTGACAAAGTCCATAGTGATGTTTTCCCATTTCCATTCGGGTATGGGTAATGGTTGTCACATCCCCTTAGACTTCTGTCTCTCAGCTTTAACTTGTTGACAAACCAAGCATCGAGAGACATATTCAGCAACATCTCTTTTCATGCCATCCCACCAGAAGTACTCTTTCAGGTCCTTATACATCTTCGTGCTTCCAGGATGAATAGAGAATGAAGAACTATGAGCCTCATCCAGCATCTCCTTCTTTAATTCGGGGATGGAAGGAACACAAACCTGATTCCTAAACTTTATTATCCCATCACAATCAAGGTTGAATTCAGGAACATTTCTCACCTTCTTTTGTAACTCAACATCTTCTTTCTGTGCCTCTTTAATCTTCACATGTATATATGGTTGAACATTCATTTGAGAAAGATAAGATTTTTCCCCTTCCATTATAATTCCAAGATCCATCCTTTGTAAATCAATAAATATTGGATCTTTTGTGATCCTTATCATGGATAAACTAGCATGGTCTTGTCGACTTAATGCATCTGCCACCTTGTTTGCTTTCCCAGGGTGGTAATGGATTGAGCAGTCATAATCCTTAATCAGCTCCAACCATCTTCTTTGGCGCATATTCAGATCCTTTTGTGTGAAAATATACTTTAAACTTTTATGATCAGTATAAATATCACACCTTTCACCATAAAGGTAATGCCTCAAAATCTTTAATGCAAAGATTACCGCAGCCAACTCCAAATCATGTGTTGGGTAATTTTGCTCATGGATTTTCAACTGTCGTGAGGCATAAGCTATCACCATATCATTTTGCATAAGAACACACCCCAATCCCTTCTTGGATGCATCAGTGTAGATCACAAACCTTTCTCCACTACAAGGCAGTGAGAGAAAAGGTGCACTGGATAACCTTCTTTTCAACTCCTTGAAATTCTCTTCACATTCCTTTGTCCAGACAAACTTAACTCCTTTCCGAGTCAACTTGGTGAGTGGATTAGATAATCGTGAAAACTCTTTTACAAAACGTCGATAATATCCAGCCAAACCAAGAAAACTTCGAATCTCAGTTACTGTTGTTGGTCTCGACCATCTTTAGATAACCTCTGTTTTTGCTGGATCCACAGATATCCCCTATTTTGAGATTATGTGACCCAAAAATGCAACTTTTTGAAGCCAAAATTCACACTTGGTAAATTTGGCATAAAGCTTCTCCTTTCTCAGGGTCTTCAATATAATTCTCAAGTGATCTTCATGCTCTTTCTTCCTCTTTGAATAGACAAGAATATCATCTATAAAGACTACCAAAAATTGATCAAGATAGTCTCTAAAGACTCTATTCATTAGATCCATGAAGATAGCAGGGGCATTAGTAAGACCAAATGGCATCACTATAAATTCATAGTGTCCATACCTTGTACGAAAAGCCGTCTTTAGTATATCCTCCCTTTTGACCCTTAATTGATGATACCCTGAACGAAGATCAATCTTGGAAAAGTATTGAGCTCCGTGTATTTGGTCAAATAAGTCATCAATGCGTGGGAGAGGATATTTGTTCTTGATAGTGATCTTGTTAAGTTCTCGATAATCAATGCAGAGTCTCATTGATCCATCTTTCTTCTTAACAAATAGAACAGGTGCACCCCAAGGTGACGCACTAGGGCGTATGAATCCCTTATCAAGATTCTCTTGGAGTTGCTTATTCAATTCCTGCAACTCAATTGGGGCCATTCTATAAGTTGTCTTTGAAATAGGCAAAGCACCCGGTATGAGTTCTATTGAAAACTCAACTTCACGATTTGGTGGAAGACCCGGTAATTCCTCCGGAAAGACATCATCAAACTCCCGTACAATGGGAATATTCTTAATCGTGAGTTTCTCACCAACCATTTGAGATAAATAACCTTCATTTAGTGGAATCAAGACCCATAAGATGGAAGGAATTTCCACTGGAAGGTTATGTTCATCCTTGCATCGATAGACGATCGTAGATTGATCTGGAATATGAAATGTGACTTCCCTTCTTTGGCAATTGATATGAGATCCATGTAGAGAAAGCCAATCCATGCCAAGAATCACATCAAATTCCACTAAAGGAAGGATCACAAGATTTGAAGGAAGCACTTTCCCACAAACTTCGATCGGAGAAGAATTATAAGCTTTTGATGCGGCTGTTGTGCCATTAGGTGTTGTCACAGATAACTCAACATCTAATTGTTGAGGTAATACGGTGATACCCTTAGAAAATTTTTCATAAATAAAAGAGTGGGTGGATACAGAATCAAATAAAACATTTTCTACTTTAGAGTGGATGGTAAGTGTACCTTTCACCACTTCGTTATCGTATTCCACATCGCTGATAGAAATTGCATGTGACTTTCCTTTGTCTTTAGCCTTAAGATTTTGTTGACGTCGACCATCATCATCAACCCTTGGATTTGGGCATTGATTGGCATAATGCCCCATCTCCTTGCACTTGAAACATTGAAGTGTAGTAGGTTCATTCTGTGTATCCCTTCCTTTGTTTGCATCATTAGACATCTTCTTCCCATTATCGCGGCATTCAAATGCCCGATGACCTTCCTTTCCACATTTGAAACATTTACTTGTCCCTTTAAGACAACTCCCTCCATGTTTTTTCCACACTTTGAGCATAAGGGAAAGCTCATCTTCTTTTCAGTGTGATCTTTATATTTTCCTTTGAATTCCATCTTCCTCTTCTTATCAAACCCATGTGACTGATGGGTTACTCCAATCTCCATCTCGACTTTGAGAGCACATCGAACGATTTCCTCGTAGCTATTGAAGTCCCTTATGGCTAACACCCTTCGAAGACTTGGTTTTAAGCCACTAAATAATCGATCGATCTTACTCTCAGGTTGGATAATAATACCAGAAGCGTACCTTGCAAGTCTTGTAAAATTTGCTTCATAGGTACCAACAGATTCATCATCCCTTTGCTTCAGTTCAAGGAACTCTTTCTCCATCTTTGTTTGGAGAATACGAGGGAAGTACTTATTGAAAAATAAGTTCTTGAACTCTTCCCATTCCATAGACTCAATTTCATCCCTTTTCCTCGTATTCTTAATAAGATTCCACCATTGATCAGCATCTCCTTCCAAACGATACACTGCTAGGATGACTTTATCATGCTCAGAACATTGAAGATCTGAAAATATCTTTTCAGTAGTACTAATACATTGTTCAGAAACTAATGGATCAGTAGACCCACTGAAAGAAGGTGGACGCTGCCTCATGAAGGATTCAACAGAATGTTGCTCCTTCCTTTGCTCTTTTGGAAGTCCTGTATGATTCATAGCTTGAGAAAGTTGTGTGATCATGGCTATAAGATTTTTCATTCCAGCTCCCATATCGTTTGGTTGCTCAGGGGGACAATCATTGCATTGCCCATCGCATTCCGCATTAACACGGTTCCTTCGGGTTCCATCCATTGAATAAAACCAAGAAGAATAGTGTGAGCAACACTAATTATAATAGGAAAACCACATAATTCAAGAATAAAATTTTCATGCTTAAGGTATTATCCTAGGTTATTCATGGCCATTTATAAAACACTAAGATTGTGTTCTATTCTTAGACTTATCCTTAGGGTTCTTACTAAGGCTTTCACATCCTAGTTTCCAAAGGTTGACTATACCTTTCCTCTGATACCAACTATAATGACCCATACTTTACATACATTGTTAATACTTCAAAATTGAAGCACACTTATTACAACATATGACAAAACCACAAAGGACCGTATAGGTATAGTGTCTTTAGAAACTGGGAAACATAAACAACTGGTTCATAAATCTTCTACAGTGTCTCCCATTTATTTCATCATATCTAGGGTCCCTTTTAGAATATTCTACTTAATATCCATCTTCCTGACCTGGGGAAAAGAAAACACAAAAAGGGCGAGCTCAAATGCTCAGCAAGGGAAAATAAAGGAAATAAAAATCATATCATATCTTTTTGAAAATCATAACCTGCAAAAGAGATCATAAAATCATAACATGGAATAAATCATAGAAGTGAAAATGAGATCTCCATAATCATAACATAAAACTTAAAACCTTGTGGCATGCACACATAATCATGGAAAATCATTTCTTGTTAGTCATGACTCATTGCCAAGACTATCTTAGTGGACAAAGTCCCTTTCTGAACCGAGTCACCCTCGTTCCAGTCCTGTTTCACTGAACCGGTATAACCTACCGTTCCAGCCATGTCTATCTCATGAGATATAAAACCTTTACCCAATGCATTGGAGGGAGATATAGGTCCCACCCATCTTATAATGAATCCTTTCTTATGTGTTCCACATAATCATAAACCATACATCATAGCGTAACCCATGTAATAAAAATGGGATTCTTAAACAACATGACATCATAAAACAATTCATATAAGATAAAGGAATTCATAAAAATGTTTCCATCACAACATAATCAAATCCATGAAATAATAGGGATAAAAACAGAACCCTTTTATTATCTTAGATGGAAAATAATTTTGATACAATAATTGAACTCCATTCTTGAGGAAAATATCATTTCTACTTTAAAAACATTTTTCCTTTCATAAAATTTCATACGACTTTAAAATAAAAGAAGTTGATTAAAATTAAACTTGAAAACTTGTAAAGGAAGCTTCTTGGAAATAATGTTTTAAAAATCCATTCATGCCGTATAAGTTAAAAAAAACATTCTTCATACTTTTGTTAGAAAAGTCAAAAAGTACCTCGTACGACAAAAGATTCTTTTCATAGATATTACTAAAAACTCACCGAAGGGTAAAAATGGATTTAAAAAATTGTAGGTGGATGTAAATAATATTACATATTGATGAAACATGGATGTGGATGATAAAATACACCCCAGTAAATACTTACGAATAAACAATCTCGGATAAAAATGAGATTGTAATATTTCCATTACCTTAGGTCCGATTTGCATTGTACGTGTCCGAAGCTCCTGTATAATGGTTTAAATAATGTTATTGACTTATTCCAGAATCATACATATTGATATGATATCATATATGGTCATATTCTTAGCTTCTTGTTAGTAATATTTCATTGTTACTTGTTACTCGGGTCTTTATTGCCTTTTGTTCTTATGCGTGTTTTGCCGAATACATTATTATTCTTCTTTTAAGGTTATAGATACCTTATATCCAGAATGGTATTAGTGTAACATATATCATATTTATTCATTCAATTTATATAATTACTATGTAATTATGATCATGTAGAACGAGTCGCATCACATCGTGGAGACGGTATTCCGTACGTACGCACGAGTGATGATATCGTTCCTATGATCATGGAACTGTATTGGAGTATATATATATTATTTCAGTATCAATATTACTTTATAATAATCATAAATAGTTACTCATTACACCATTATACCCATCCTTGTAAAGTGATGGTGGAAAAATAGATTACACCACGGCGTGGAGACGGTATTCCGTACATACGCACGCGCGGTGATTTCATTTTTCCATAGGATGGATAGAAGGTAAATTAGGGTTGTCTCATATTTATAATAACATATCAGTATGTAAGTAATACTGATGTTATTACTTTATCATGAAACAACTAAAGAAGAAGAAGTTGAAGAAGAAAGAAATTGAAAAGATCGGTAATGGATATTACCTCTTCTTTGGAACGCCTCTTTGAATCCTCCACTTAGGGAACTAAGATTGGTCTTTGAAGAAGACCAGGACCTCTAGGATTATTCTAGGGAAGTGGAGAGGAGAAAATGGCAGGGTTTGGCCGAGCTTGAGTGCTCAAATCGGTGTGAGGAGGAGGGGGAGGAGGTGCCCGTTTATAAGGGAGGAGAGGGGAACCTTAGGAATATCTCAAAATATTATTTTATATTAAAGTCCAAATCGGTTTATAATGGTTCCAAAGGGTCTTATTTAGAAGCTAAAGTGGGGATGGGTCGAAATCCTATCAACCAATAGTATTTAGACAAGTTTAGGGTATTATTTTAACCTTATCAATTAGATTTAACTCTAAGTTAAATAATTTAACTTTAATCGTGTTTTTTTGTTTTCTTTCACTATAAGGTTAATACACTTACTATAACATGCCAAACGAACCCCAAATTGTTTATTATTAATATATATATCCTTATATAAGTCATTTGGCCGAACCTTAGATTTTTAGGAATAAAATAACAATTAATAATATAATATTTTATTTAAAAACTATTTTGTGTCAATTTTGACACTATTTGATATATGATTTTTGTGAAAGTCATAACAGAATTATATGTTCGAATAAAGTTTATTAAATCAACACTAATATATCATAGTAACCTATAAAATTAGTGTAATTAATAAAAAGTCTCAAATTACATTTATTTTGGTGTTTATAACATCAATTATGTCAATATTTCATTAATAAGGTAATTACTGCATCATCATTGTGTCATAAATAAATTAAATTATTTAATGTCTAAAAATTACAAATAAAATACCATTATGTAGAAAAGCTTTTTATCTTTCTAATGAATATTTATAGTTGAATTTATCTTATGTATAACCCAATATTAAAAATTATTTACTTATTAAACTTTGATTTTAACTATTTTAACCCTTCTTTAAATAAATTAATAATAAATGTCCTAATCTAACCCAAGTGGGCCTAAATGGTCATATTTTATTCCTAAGTTTGTTTTTGGTCAAATTAAACTTATCCAATAGAATTAGGACATGTGTTAGGGTAATATTAATATCATTTTTACCCTTAGTTACCCTATTTACTATTAACTGCGGTAAAAAAAAGTAAAAAGTTACTATTCACCAAAAATTTATTTTTATCTCATTGAACCACATTTTACTTACTGATATCAACCGTGTCTGTCGGATTTTCAAAATTCCTTTCACAGAAGCGGTAAAATTAAGTTTTATGCAAAAATTCAGTTTTTAACCTACCACTTAGTGGTTTCACTATTCATCAAAAATTGAAAGTTTTCAGAAAAATACCAAAATTTCACCCTAGGCTAATTTCGGTATTCCGAATCCAAAAATGAAGTCCATTTTGAAAAATAAAATTTATAAAATTTCAAAAAGTGGTTATTACTATTCATAGCGGCTAGTTTTAAAAATATTTTAATAGCATATCGTTGTTTAGTGAAACTCGGTATTGCGTACGACGCAAGCTATCGGGGAAGATCGTGATTGCGTGTAAAGTAAGCCAAGCAAGTGTGTAGTGAAATATTCCTTTGATGATATATAAAAACAAAATATTATTCATAAAAATATCGGGTGTTACATTAAGTCTTATTGTAGAAGATATGAAATGAAAATATATTATATTTCACTTCATTTGAAAATAATACTGGCCAATTAAGTGAAATAGAATGCCTATATATATACAGGTTTCCCTCGATTATCCCATCAGCAAATAACATGACATAAATGTCCAAAACTCTCTCTCTCATTTTTATTAAGAATCTAATAAGTTCATCTTATGGAAGTAGTCGATCTAGATCTATTAAGAGGTAAGGGAAATAATCATTTTTCTAATGTTATATTTTTTAGGAATAGTTTTTTATTTCCAAAATTTATAATCTATATATTAGATGAATTCAATATTTTAGAAATTTCTTTTATTTTAATGTTAAAATATATCAAAATTATGATTTGATTTGTAAATGATATGAATTTATGTTAATTATTCAAACTCAAATATTATTTTATTCTTCTAAAAAACATATATTTTTTCCTACAATGTAAAACTAAAATAACACTTGTTTTTTTACTATTTAATATTATTTTTAAATATTATTATTTTATTAATAAAAATATTTATAATTTCATGTGACAAATGACCTAAAAATTAATAGATTCTAACATTTTATGTGAAGAAGGTTTTTTTATCAATTAATTTCATTCAAGTAGATATGGAAATATTCTGTAAATGTTCTTTTATATAAGTAATTGTTTTAATTTTTATACTATTATTTCTTATGCTTTTACAATATAATAATTTCTTGTGCAAAGATAGATTTCTCTTGAATCACGAGTTATAAGAAAATTTAGCTTCTTTCATAAAAATAAGTTATGAGATTTTTTTAGTCTATGAAAATAATTTATATATGAATTTAAATGTTTACGGATTATGAATGAGATAGGGAGAACCCCTAAAAATATCTCTTTAAATTTGGAACTCTAGTGTCAAATTATATGATAAGATATGGGGAGTAGACCCATGACTTCAAGGGGACATCATCCTACTGGTGATACCTCTTGTGGCCATATGATTCACTTAAGCTCTTCCATGTATCAAGATTAATAAATAAAAGTTTATTATTTTCCAAAAAAAACATTAAATGGAGAAAACCATGTATTATTTAAAAAAATATTTAATTTATAAATTAAATGGTTTTAAAGAATTATAACTACTTTTTAATGTTTTTTGAGATAATTAATTTCAATGTTTTGGAAACCCTATTAGAATGTATTTATTTTATAAATTTTTTTATTTGATAAAATGTTTTAAATATATATTTATGTTATTTCAAATAAAAGTATTTATAATTGGTTTTAAAACCCTTACTAAGAAATTTTTGTTATTAACCTATGGTTTTAAAAAAAATAAGTTTAGTTTAAATTTCTACGGTTTTTATTTCATATAAAACGGTAGAAAACATGAAGACTATTATTTAATGCTTATAAAAATATAATAAATTATATAATTTGACTAATTCTCAAAAACCTATACTATATAAGGTCCTATAATATATAAAAAAATTCTATTACTTAGTTATATTTTATAAAATCAGTGCTAAATATATTTGACTTTTTTATAATGGTGGTTAAAGTGAATTTTTATGAAGAATGAATTGAGGTAAGGGGGTTTTATCTCAAATTTAATTTTATGAGACATATTTCTTAATGTGAACTGTGATACCTTTCATATAGTTTAATTACATCCTATTTAATTTATTTTACCATATTAATTTTTTAATAGATATATAATTTAAATTATTTTAATGCACTTTGGTTCAAAAGATACCAATGTTGGAACTGGTTTGGATCAAAATATTACTCATTCTGTATGAGTTTTGATTTTCAATGTTATTTTTAAAATCTTTTTTCTTTTGGATGATAACCCTATTGGGGAATTTTTATTATTTCTAAAACCACCATCATTTTAATCTTATATTCATGGGTTTTTTATAATACCCCTCAAAATCTAATTTATCCTTAACTCATATTTCACCCAATGTGTTTATTTTTAGTGAAACCAACCTCATCTCTTCTTATGAGTCAACATCCTCTCTTTTACCATATCTATGTTCATTTGATTCCTTTTAAAGTTTCTTTTTTTATTTAATAATTTATTAAGTTAAATTAAAAATAATTGACATTCTTTTAAATGTTTTATAGAAATTTTATTGTTTTTTTATTGTTTTATTCACAGTGTGAAAAACATATCTTTTTAATTCTTATTAGTGAACATGTTATTCCATGACTATTGTCATTTTATATGAAGATTTCACTCTATTTTTTCATGGATTCTAAAATAAATTATTTCTTTTGTTGTTCTATAAAATATTTCTTTTAAAATTATTTCAATGGATAAATAACATTTCTTATATCTTAAGTGGTTTTTCTAATACTTCATCCAAAATTATTTTTTACTAAGTCATTATTATTTCACATATAATATACTTGATTAGGAAAATTATCCAAATGATACCATCCAACATCTTTCATTGGATTTATTATTTAATTTCCTTTTATTTTAGAATAATGATCATTCCCTACCTTTTTCTTTCTTAATCATCCACTGTGTATAATTTTAACATTTCGCCCAAAAAAATTCCTTTATGAATACCATTTTTTATTCCATTGATTGAATAGTTTTCAATAATATTAAATTAATCTATTTGTTTGTTAAATTACTTTATTAATTGAATACACTTTTTTTATATGGTGTATCTGACCCATGAATTATTATCTTAATTGAATTTTTTTTCCTTAGAAAGATACCAGATGTCATTGGATGCCCGTTTATTTTCAATGGGTTCATCAATTTATTATTACTGGTGGTATTATTAAATATTTTCATATGTGAATCCATTTGAAAAGGATATGAAACACATTTCTTCCAATTGTTTTATTATGGTATGTTGATTGAAGCCCAATTTCATTTCATGCGTTCTGTATGTTATAAGCAGTAAAATTTATTCATTTGAGTAATTTTTTAACCCACAATTAATTTATATAGGTTCTTTATTATGTGATAAGTGGATGGTTTTCAATTGGAACTAACATGTATGGATGAATGATGCATTGTATGGTTACTGAGGTTTTACATACCTTTATCTTACATCATTTCCATATGGTGATCATAAAATATAAAAAATAATCAAACAATCCCAAGAATATAAGATTTATATTATTTTAGGATTTTCTAAATGAGGAACTTATTTTAAAACCCTTATGAACATTTATCTGTAATTGATCCACACTATACTCATTACTAGAATTATTTAATGTTATCCTATTCACTATAATTGGGGGAAATGGAAACATAATTAAAGGGTGACCTTAGACGCATAATAAGGGTAAAGATATGCGATAAAAATTTAATATCATAAGTGAACATATGATGATATTATGGGTATAATAAATTTAAAAAAAATCATAACCAAAGAAAACATAGTTAATAAATCATGTTTTATGACTTGGCATAACATAAGACATGAATCAAATTTGGGTACAAACATCAGTCAGTAAACAAGATCCTTGAGATCTTAAACCAATCATTAGAATAAGTGTAAAAATATGAAACATCATTCAACTTCGAGAAAAAATTTAATATGGGTACATTAATTTCATGAGCCACACCATTAGTTCCCACTATTATAAAAAACTAATATTCACTAGTGAATACATATCCAAGAATAAATAAACATTAAATAAATAAATTATAAGATGATATAGGAAGCCAAATGTCATCATCTATACATATGAGTGTAACTTGATATCAATAACTTATAACATCATAAATAACCCATATATATATAATGGGTTTCATAAAACATTATAAATGACAATGTTTCGCTATTATTGAATAAATAACCCATGGAATTAAAATATTTTTTATTCAACACAACATTAGGAATCCATGGAAATAAAAAGGGTTTCATATGGATTCACATAAGGAAATCATTAATAATTCCATAAATAAGAATAAAATTATAGCCTCATGGAAAATAAATTGGCATTCAATGACATAAAGAAACATTCTCAGTAAACACAATTAAATCAAGATAATAAAGATTACGTTATTTACAACATATGGATAATGGGTTTACGATTATATCAACAATTTACCCAAATCAATCAATGTATGGATTCTAGGTGAACACGCATTAATAAAATTAATCAAAAATAGGATATTCACAAAGGAATGGCATTGAGTAATCATTTATGACCGTGTATAGGGGTGATTAATCAAGACAAAGGTAGTAGTGGATCATTCCTCCAAAAAATAAGGACATTACATATTTCATATATAAAACTAATCTGGATTGTAATATTAGAGTAATATCCTTGATCAAGAATAAATAATTTCAAAGCATGTTTATTTTCATGAAAATCATTTATATGAGGATTATGAGAAATCGATTTGAAAATAATAAACATCCATGATCTTTTTTAAGACATTTTATATATAAATATTTTATAAATAAAAGTGAATAAAATTTTATATTATAAAACCCATATATCATAGAAATTATTTATCATGTTAAAATAAAAATATGGTTTAAATATGTGTTTACACTAAAAAAATTCTGATTATATATTTTTTACACTTTGATAAAAACATTCCATATAGAAAATGTGAAAAATTAATTTTAACAATTTTTGGAGGATATCTATTAGTATGAAATTTCCTCAATTGTTTATTTTGGTATATATAGGTACATTTCAAAATAATCCAAGGAATTATGACATGGAAAAACAAAGTTTCTAATCCAAAAAAAGAGATGGGTTTGGTTTCACATACTAGAAACATTACTGGAAACATATTACTCAAGGGAAAATGAAATATCTATGGAAAAAATAAATCCCCTTAAGTATACAATGGAAATTATGAGAAGTTTAATATATAGTAAAAATTACCTAGATTTATTACATATTAAAAACAACATTTATTTGAAAAATAAAATTGGCAATTAAAATCTTATAGTTTGAGTGTCATTTTTTTCCAAACCAATTTCAAGTTGTGTATATTGTGAATCAATGTAAATTTAAAAAATTACATGATATGGATATTAAAAACCCATGATTATGATAAAATAAATTTATTTTTTCTGTAATCACACCAGATTAAAGGTATCATGGTAAGCATTATGAAATAATTCTCAATAAATTAAATTTGAGACATCGAAAACCTTACTATTATCACTACTAGGTTGATTGTGATCTAAACTCATTTAAGACAAAAAATAAATATATTAATTTAATATATCATAACCATTTTCATTCTTAAAATTACTTATAATTTTAATTTATAATCATTTTCTAAATGTATATTTGTTAGTTCTTTCTTATTTTCCCACATCAGGTGTTCATAGTTTTCGTCATTTGTGCTAGTTTCAAAATAATAGTGTTAGAATTCACTATTCCGAAAATTACATCATTATAAGTTCATTAAAATTATTATAATTTATGAATTTTTATTTTTTATTATGTTTAAATATACTTTCATGAGTACTTCATTTTTATCCAAGAATATGAAATCGATAATGAACATTGTTTAGTGATTCTCAACACACGAATGTTTATTTTCATAATTACTGAGTTAAATATTGATATATCTATTCCAAAAACAAAAATATATAATGATATACATATTTATATTATATTATTATTTTATATTATTTTTCATAATCATTCATGATATAATTTCATATCATTATTCAAGTAGGTGGTCAAATCAACCCAAATACGAACAAACCAATATTATTGATGATTATGAGGTGATTTAATTAAAATTTTATTACACTGGTAACATAATAATATAATTCAGTTTATATCACTATGATATATCATAATTATAAATTATATATAATAATAATTAAGGGATATGAAAATATTATATAATTTTAATTTAATATTTGTCCTCTTAGTATGATTGTTTTAAAGGATTGGATTAACGATTATCATTTGTTGATCATATTCTGAATTGGTTCTCTAATTTATAATAACATAAACATAATGAAATGATAAAAAACATATTTATCCCTTAAACTCATTATCATTACCATCCATGTATGGCTGTGATGAAATGAAAAAGAAGAAATCAGTCATCCCTTGGAGGTATAGTCCACACATATGTATTGTTAAAGATTAAGTTTTCCATATAATGGGAGAAATTAATAATAAGTTTTATTATTTAAAAATATAAATTATATTATAAATATCATAATTATTAATTGTATTAAACATTATTATTATCCATGTATGGTGGTTAAGGAAATCGATACATGACATTTCCTGGAGGTGGTAGTCCATGCATACACAAATGTCATTTTTTATTTTCCTACGAAAAAATGTAATGGTGGTTAAATATTGTACCACAATTATAATAACATAACTATATAAAGTTTTATAATTTTATAATTTATATATGGTGAAAATAAATTTTAAATATAATAAATTCACATAAGGAAAAAAGAAAGGGGGAAGAAGTTGTTTGAAATATAGAACTCACTACTTGGGTTTTCTTCTTTGGGAAGGGGTTGAAACATTGAAGGATGGTATTTTGACAATAAGAAAACTCTTTAATTTGAAAATGGGTTATTAATATTGTTTTTAGTTGTGCATTTTTTTCCACAATAAGTGGGTTTTTTTGTAGAGGTATGTGAGGAGAGGTGTTACCCTTTTATAAGTGAAAAGGAATTACTTTTTTGTAAATACACAAAATATTTTATTAATGGGAATTTTATTTTATATAAATTTGATCCAAAAAATAATAAATAATTACTAGCGGAATATATAAGGTTGTTAAAGGTCTCATACACCCATTTATAGGCAAGTTTTATACATGTTTTCAACTCATTACCAATAAATTTTTCATTTTTACCCTTTTAGATTCTAATATATTAAGTAATTTTCAACATAAGGTAACTTAACCTTTATTCACAAAAAATAGAACTTCTTATATAATTTATACCTACTAATCTAAAAAATTATATCCAATTTATTTTTTTCAATTTATAAAATTGATAAAAATTAATTTTAAAATATTAAATGTATAATGTATGAATTTTTTTTTTAAAATAACTCTCATGTTATAAAATGATCATTATTGGATTGTAAACCAAATTATATGTTTCATAAATTATTATTTAACCTATAAAATACATTTGTTTTCAATAAAATGTTTCTCATAAGTTTTAAATTCAAACGTATCAACCTTTTATACCTTTCTAACTCTCATTTTATCTTCAATTGATATCATCCTAATAAAAATACTTATAAAACCCATAATTTGATACTGACTGTAGTAAATAATGAAATAAATGAATTTATTTAACAAAACTTATATAATTTAATCATTATGTCTCATAAATAATCTAATATCCCCAATAATGGAAGGTTTAGTATATAGGAGGACTAGAAACACAAGTAGATTATTTTATAAACCTTGTAACAATTTCTATATAATTGAACTTCAATAGACTCCCTCCAATACTTATTATATTTTATACTCATCGTAAAATCATATAAAAATGGAAACATCAGAAAGAGGTGAGTTCGGATACTTAGTAATCCACTCATTTTAAAGGTATCATGGTATACATTAATAAATAAGCCTCATGAAATAAAATTTTAGACAAAGAACCTCTTACCATCAATACAACTTTGTAAATTTTGATCTTACTCATTATAAAAAAAATATATATATTAATATACTATATTATAAAAATATATATACCTAAAAAATTATAATTATAATTTATAATCATTGTATATATCTATATTAGTTAGTTTTTTCCTTTTTCCCACATCAAGTGTTTATAGTTTTGACCGTTTTACTATTTTCATAGAAGAAATTTTGGTATTCATTATTATTCAAAAATTATTCATTAAAATTTAATTATTTTTACTATAATTTATGACTTATAAATATTTATCATATTTAAATTTCCTTTCTTGAGTACTTTCTTTTTAATCTTAGAAGATGAAATCGAAAACGAATATTTTTTACTGATTTTCAGCCGACGAAGGGTGCTTTATTAATTATTAATTTAAATGTTAATGGACTTTCATAGACCCAAAAAAATAATTATATACATATTTATATCATATTATACCAGTAATTATGTTTTCATAATCATCCATGATATAATTTCATATCATTTTTCATGTAGGTGGTTAAACAGACCCAAACATGAACATACCATGATTATTCATGATTATGAGGTGATTTATTTAGCATATCATTACACCATTTGTATAATGATATAATTTAATTTCCATTAGTGGGATATATCAATATTAAGAATGTTGTATAAAATTATTAATGGATTTGAAAATATTTCATAATTTGAATTTATGATTTTCCTCTTAAAACACTTGTTTTAAACAACTAAATTAATGATGATCATTTTTGGAAAAAATCATTAATTATGGTGCAAAATTTTTAATAACATAACCATTATTTTATCTAAAAAATCATATTTATCCATAATACCTATTTTCATAACTATCCATATGAAGCTGTGATGAAAATAAAAAAAAATTAATTGTAACGACTCTGATTATGTTGATTAGTCCTTTTAATATTTCTTTAAATATATCCAGATTGTTCCTCGGATTCGGTGCAATGTTTGGGTGTATAAGGAACCTAAAAATAATATAT
The DNA here is from genome assembly GCA_963277665.1 of Viscum album. Lineage (NCBI taxonomy): Eukaryota > Viridiplantae > Streptophyta > Magnoliopsida > Santalales > Viscaceae > Viscum > Viscum album. The sequence continues at coordinate 387,469,794 of OY728153.1, read as the reverse complement.
TAAAAATATGAAAATATTTTAATACACACACATAGTTTTTAAATTAATGTTTTTCCCATTGATAGAGACCTCTAATGGGAAATCTGAGACATTGGTTGATTTTGGAATAAAGCGGTTTTCTAGGTGTGTCCTAAGATTGGTTAGTGTTAGATGTTTCATGGGAGGTAACCGTTGTGCTATATTTACCAAAATAAATTATTATTTTTTTATTAAATTTTCAAACCTATTCCTCCCTTATAAATACCATTTTATAGAAAAACTCCAGGGTTAACCATATAACCCTAGGATATTAGAGGGGAGGAGTGTTCTTTAGTGTCATTGGAAAACTAGAGGACCCAAATCAATGATCAGATAGAGGTGAATCGAGAGGTAGTTAGTGAATTAAATTAATATTATTCATCATTGGTGAATGTTCTTATAACTAATGATCAATCCTTAATTGAGATATGACTCGTTATTTATTGGTTTTGACCTTTTTGATTTGGTAGGCATGGATTTCTTACCTGCTTTATCTTTATCTATGACTTTACTTCAACGTATAACCCCAAATAAAAATTGAATTTTTTAAATTGTATTATATTTTTTATTACATGATATCACCCTTGATCCCCAATTTTATTATTTTTGGTGATGATCGCATCATCCAATGATAATCACCATCTTTTTTCATGTTCTTTTCCCCTTGTTATTCTTCATGTTCTTCGTCATTGGCCCATGTGGATTATAGTCAACATCATTGAGGTGGGTTTGAGAGTGATCAAAACTCAGGTTCATGGTGGTTACATGAAATATGGAAGTATTTGAAATTTGGGGTCATATCTTGATGTGGTTATGGGTTTTGGGAAAAAGATATGGGATTAAATACTCCATATAGCGGTGTATGTTCGATGGCCTCTCACGCAGATGATTAGATTTTTATTTCCAGCCACAAAAGTCTAAAAATTTATAATCAAAGTCATTTCCCCCATGTTATTGGGAACTAAAATGGTGGTATTTTTTTAGTGAAGTCTGATCTAGAATCCACATGAATGAAATTTGTCTTCTATAAACTTCTCAATTACATGACGTGTATCGTAGAGGAACACATGTCATGTAATCCCATAGTTGTAACAACATGGTCTTCAGGAAGAGATAAATATCACATGTCATGGATGACATTATACATGTCTTATAACCTAGTATGGGGGTCTCAGTGTGTACTCTAGGATTATACCAGCAGAAACATGGAGCGAATCATGGTCATGGATGGAGTACACAACCAGAAACATGTACTGGAATATGACCAGTGTACATGAGCATGTCCAGTGTACACAGGCATGGGCTGGGGGACACGGGTAGGCCTTGGGTAGAGGAGACACATTTTATACCACTTATACACATAATGTAGTATTAAATGGTTTCATAATTAGTGACCTGGTGATAACACACCAAGGTGATGATATAATGTCGCAGGCTGTGTGACCCGATGTACATGTTGTAGACTTCTCCCAAGAACTTCTCCCTTTCATATATCATTCTTCAAAAATCATATTTTAGCCCCTTATTAATATATCCTGAGTTGTTTTTCATTTATAACATGATGGAATCATTATTTCTGGAATATTAACAATAATTTTAGTTGTTTTGTGGATGAAGATTCTTCAGGAAACGCAAGACGATGTTAGTGATCAGGCAGGATCATCATAGAGATGTTGAGGTCAACACTCCCAAGTTTCTCTAGTGTTAGAGTCATTAGAATCATTATATAGGTGGATTTTATACTCCCTTATAATATATAATGGAACTATTCCTCTCTTTAAAAGTATTTATTCCCCAATTATTATGCAACAATGGCGAGATGGTCCTCACGGAAGTGAGTCTCCCTCGGTTATGGATAATAGTTGTGAAGAGAGGGTCCCTCCACTCAGATTCTTGTGAGGTTGTTCATGATTATTGTAATTATATATGGTACTTTAGTGATGAATATAAAATCATCTTCCTTGTCTGGGGTTTGGAGATATATATCCTCTTTTTCTCTTTTTTGGGATTTTTGAGCACACATATATATATATATATACTTATATAGGGTCTTATTTCACTCTTTTTATGGGTTGATCTGAATTCTATTATATCTTTATATTACTCCCTTTTGGGTTTTCATAGAGTCTTAATGTGTATGTATATACTCACCCTTACATTATATTTTCCCGCATGTATCATGTCTTATGTAGATTACAGGAAGATCGATAATGACATCATAGGATCATAGTGATACTTGGGTGCATTGACCATGTTCGGTGGTCAGACATGGAAATAATGAGTTAGGTTCTATTAAAAATTACTTTTTCGAGTTTTTTAAGGTTTGGACATCATTCCTATTTGGGTGCGTATTTTTTTCCTTCATTATTTGGTTTATATTGTCGTACTTTTTTTCATTCCGTAGAGGTTATTTCATGCATGTTCATACTCTAGATGTTATAGTATTTTATTATTCCTCTAAACATTACATCAAGATAGTTTTATTTTTTTGTATAAGTAAATGGCCTAAGGACTCCAATTTCATTTAATATATATTGGTTCTTTTTTCCATCCCCAAACCTATTGGAGGAGGGCTTGGGTATTCACAGCAGACTTTGCACTGGCTAGGGGGGCTCATTGGTTCATGTTGTAACAGAGTGGTATCAAAGGTGTCTCTTCATTGGGTCAAATTATTGATGGAAAAAATAATGATGATTGGTTGGGAACTTATTGAAATTGTGTCTTATATTCTTGACTATGGATTTTAAGCTAGGGAACCCAATGTTAGTGAAGCGGTCAACATATCTATTCACCAATACATTGACTACGTACTTATTAACTAGGAATACGAAGATATCATTTACATAGAACATCGATACATTCATCATAAATTATTGACTCCTTTTACTATCCTTTTTTGATTTATATCTCTATATATATTCTCATCTAACCATGGTATGTCTTGATCACTTTTAGGATTCCCTCGCAAAGATAACCAGCTAGGTTATCGATACATGATCGTGATGATGATTAGTTAAGAGATGAGGACTCATTTAAGGGGATATCTAATGAGTTTGTTTCTCAATGAAGAGAGGGATAAGTTCCCCCACATGTTGAGAAGAATATAGAACAATTAGTTTAGGCTGATGATGTGCAGAGTCTCATCGCATTACATGAGTTCCATCTTCAGAGTCTGTTGTGGTTCTGTAGTGTTCCAAATCTGCAGGTAGTAGAGGATTGTCTTGGGTTGGTGATCTAAGTATTTAGGGATTTTTAGACCCTAACTAATAATAAATTAGTGATTCTTCCCATACTTTTTCATGGGTCATTATAGAAATAGTGGAATTAGATGATTCACACCTATTATGAGATGACACTTTCATTGTCGAACTTCCATCAAATTTCTCGCAATGAGTATTTACCATCATGCATGTATTCTATGTGTATTAAGGAACTTCTCAAACTTTATTAGGGTGATATGATTGTTTTTATTTATACCATGAGGTTCGTTGACATCATTAATTTCTCCCTTACTATGGTATGAGATGGATTCTTCCAAGTGGATAAGTTTGAGTAGGGTCTCTGTAGAGACATACATTCCAATATAGTATTCTTATAGCAACATATTATTTTGTTATATAGTGGTATCTAGTGATAGATAGATTTATTAAATATTTATTGTTTTGTAAATGAATCCTACAATGTCCATATTGGTCAAGAGTCATCCACATCATCAATTATGTGGAAGATGATAGGCTCTTGGTGTAGGTGGAAAACTTATGCTCAAACATAGACCCATGGATATATGAATCAATGATAATGTAAAGATCTTGTTATCTAAGAGATAAATATTGTATTGATTATAATGGTAGAGGTCACATGGAATGTTATTGTCTAGCCCATCATGCTTAGAATGATAGGTAAGCAGTGGATCGACTGCCATGGTAAAGGAAATGTCTTGATTAAGGAACTCGTAAGTGTGGTCAAGGAAGCACATAGGGAGGAGATAATGATAAAGTAGTTGGTGGAGCTGTGAAGTGATTATATTTTATTAGGGGATGCAATATGAGATGATTCTACCCCCACCACCTGATATCCCATTCTAGGTTTAGAGAGTTTGTGGTCAAGGACATGGACAGTTGTAGGAAATGGATGGCTATGACCAGGTTGTATATGAGATGATTCGATGTATGATCTAAATATTTTCAACTCATTACTAAGTACCATTAGACCTAGGAAAGATCCACTCTATCTATGTATCCCTCATGAGATATCTATATCTTATATTTGATACCTTATCCCGGCATCTATTCCAATAATATCCTACTAGGAGCGATTATTTCATATAGCATATCTTCCAGTAGTGCAAGTTGGAATTCGGTAGAGATAGTTTCTTATGGGACATCATGGTCATTTTAATAAAACCTCGTGGTATCATCTTTGGGATGGACTATTTATCCATTGTTTGTTCCTATATTTATTTTCATCGCAGACTATTATGATCCTTTTGGACAAATCGGAAGAGATTATCCTTTATGGGAGAGAGATATCTGATGGCTGATAAAGTGGTTCTTCTTAGCAGGAATTTGTAACCCATCATCCATCAATTGTAAATATTATCCCTTGGTGTATCAGACTCTTCTAGAATCCAAATTCCTTTATTAGTGAAGGATTATGTAGATGTCTTCCCTGAATAAGATTTAGTACTACCAATGAGCATAGAGATAAACTTTTGTATCAAAATGTACCTCAAGAACACACCAATATATTCTTCATCATATTAGATGGCCACTACTGATCTCCATGAGTAGAGGGTATAGTTGGAGTACCTTCAAAAGAAAGGTTTTATTAGACCTAGTGTATCCCCCTGGGCAGCTCCAGTGTTGTTCATGAAAAATATGGATGGAATCATGAGGATAAGTGTTTATTATAATCATATAAACCTAGTGGAGATAAAGAATAAGTGTCACTTACCATGAATTTATGACCAATTTGACTTATTGGGAGGTGTGAGTAGCTGACACCATTTGAGGGATTTTGAGGATAATATTCTGAATAGGACATTGTAATGTTGCTATATGAATTTTGAGTTCTTATTGATTCAATTCAGTGTGATGAATTCCCTCAGAGTGTTTATGGATATTATGAATTGGATATTACAGCTTTACATTGACTTATTTTTGATGATGTTCATTGATGACATAATCATCTAATCTATGTTAGAGGAGTTGAAAGCAGAGCATTTGATGGGGGTCATAGACTTACTCTGGGAGAAATAACTTTATGGTAAGATCTCAAAGTTTCAATTTTAGATATGTGAGATTAACCTTTTAGGGCAAGTCATATATCATAATGTTTAATTTTTGTGGAAACTAGTTATTGATGTGGTGCTTTCTTGGGATCCACCAAAGATCATTTTGTAGGTGTGTATCTTTATTGTCTTGGTGGGGTACTGTAGGATATTTTGGTTGAATTATCTAGGATTACATCCCCTTTTTCCTCCCTTATTTGGAATAAGAATTTGTTTACCTTAACTAGGTAGTGTTAGATATCCTTTTTAGAGACGATGATGATTATGACTAGTGCTCTTATATTGACACTACTATAGGAGGGTGTTGAGTATGTAGTGTTTGCTTAGCCACTGTATATGGTCTCATTTTCTGGTTGATGAAGAGGTCAGAATTTATCACATATAGGTTGAGGAAGTTGATGAACCATGAGAAAAACTAAATGAATCACAACCTAGAGTTTTTGGAAGTATTATTCACTCTAATTATGTGATGGTAGAATCCTCTAGGTGATTTTTTTCTATTTACTTTTACCTCTAGAGTCTCAAGTAAATCTTCACTCAAACTTATTTGAACCTGAGATAAAGGAATTGGTTGTATTTACTACAATTATATGACTTCTGAGATATTATAAACTCATAGGAAGGAAAAAATGTGATATATTATATTATGATAAAGTCTCGTACTCACATCATGGAGGAGGATTCTGAGTAGATGGATCCATTACAACTAATCCTATAAGAGGAAAGGGATGCAGTTTTTCTTCAGTTGATTGTTGTGACTCATCCACTTATTCAGTGTGTGAGAGAGGCTTGGTTATGATACATAAACTGTGACGGTCTATATGAGAATATATCCTCATGAGATGCACCAGTTTGATTTCCTAATGGAGGGAAGAATACCATCATTTTTCAGGGATGGAAAGTGGTTCTGGTCATATTATGAGAGGTGGCAACAATGGAGTTTCACAATTACCCATTGTTTTTACATACCAATGTATAAAATATGTTTAAGGACCATAAATTAAGGTTTTTGTGGGTTGGAATTAGGTAGATACTCATAAATATTTTATCTCAGTGTAGTAAATACTAGCATGAAATTGTTTATTAATAGGTTATAGATGGATTGACATAGCCTCTTGAGATCCATGAGTGGAAATGGGACGACATATCCATAGACTGGGTATTTCGTATATAGTAAAAGTCCATGATTCTATCTAGGCTATTATTAACCTAAAAAACCACGTGAGTTCACTTTATTTCCATACAAGATATGAGTTTGGTTGATAGTCTGGTGTAGTTGTACCTATAGAAGATTATGGGACTTCATTGGGTAACGTCAACAATCTTCTCCAACAATGATTTTTGGTTTACATCATGGAAGTGATGAGGCACGCAGGATACTTTTGGGACACATTTGTATATGATCACAGTGTTTCAGCCCTAGAAATATGGCCATAATGAGTGAATTATCTAGGTGTTGGATGATATACTAAGCTCTTATGTGTTTGAAATCAACCAGAGCTGGGAGGATCAATTGGAATTAGAAGAGTATTTTAATATTAATATATATCACCCTATTATTGGAATGTAACATTTCAAATAACTATACAGGATACCCTACAGGTCCCCCTTATGATAGAATAAGACTATATAGGAATCTCTTGTTGGACCAGATATGTTGCATGTCATGACATATAAGTTTTAGGTGATCTTCAAGTGTAAGAGGGTAGCCTGGAGAAAAGATAAATGTTACAATGACTGACATAATAGGCCCTTGGAGTTCTATTATAATGAAAACGATTTCTTATGAGTCTCTCCATGATGAGGATTCTATATCTTTGATTGAGGAAGCAAGTTTTCCCTATGTATCATCAGAACATTTGATATCCTATATAGGGTTAGTGGGTTTTTTTTACTACCTAGAATTTCCCCCACAGTTTGACTGAGTTCATGATGTATTACATGTTCCAAGAGTGAGGATATACATTCATCATCCAGTGCATTTTATCAACTAGGGTGATCTGGACATTTATGATGGACACACATTCATTGAGTACCTAATGGAGATCGAGGATTGACAGGAGAGGGTCCTGTGTGTATGGAACATTCCTTTTATCTGTGTGCTTTGGTAACATAGAAGTGTATAGGAGAGATCCTATGACAATGAGAGTCATATGAACACTTAGAACCACCACTTTTTTTATTTTTTATATTTTGGGGTGAAAATACTTGAATATTGGGAGAATGTAACAGATCTAGTTTTGATGGATTAGTCCTTTGAATATTTTAATACATATATCTGGATTTTTCATCGAAGTCGGCATGGTTTTTGGGTGTCTCAAGACACCAAAAATAATATAGTAACAACATTAATATATTTTAACCCATTTTCAGAAATAATTTTTTTATTAATAGTTTTCTCATTGATAGAGACCACAGATAAGAAATCTGGGACCATGGTTGATTCTTGAATGTGTCGTTTACCAATGTTGTGACATAATGTTGGTTGGTATTGAATGTTCTATGGGAGGTAACCATTGTTGGTTGTGTTTAATAAAATAAATAAATAATTTATTTATTTTTATTAACTGACCTATGCTAATACTCCCTTATAAATACCACATTATGTAAAATCATTAGGGTTGGGAAAATAACATTGGGAGATTATAGAGGAGGAGTGCTCTTTATTAGCATTTCCCAACCCAATGTCATAGATCAACAATCAGATCAAGGTGAATGAAGAGGTAGGAAATGAATGTATCTGATCTTATTCATCACTGGTGAATGTTATATTCACTAATAATTGATCCTTAATTGAGGTAGGACTTGTTATTTTGGTTTTATATCCTTTTCTTTTGATACGTATAGATTTTTAAACTTATTTATGTTGATCTGTGATTTTCATTCATCGCATAATCCCAAATTAAAATTGAATTGATTATATCATTTTATATTTTTTTTATTCCATCATATCACCATTGATCCATCAAAATATGATCACATTCTTTACTTTATTCATTGTTGTCCCATGGGGTTACGATTCAACATTTTCTAGATGGTATTGACGGTGATCAGACCCTAATATTCATGTTTGTTTCACGAAAAATTAAATGGTTGGAAATTTGTGGTTATATTGTCATATGGTTTGGGTTATGGGTGATGGATATGGGTTTTTGGACCATGAATGGTGGTGAAAACATAATGGACTCCCATACAGGTGATCAGATTATAAATTTTGACCATCGAAGGAAGGGAATCAACAGCCAGAGGTATTTCCACATAGTTTTAGGTGGTCAAATGGTGGGATTTTTAGTGGTGAACATGAATTTTACATCTTCATTAAAGAATTTAAGGTTATGAAAACATCTCTACTACACACTGTGAATTGTATACGAACACATCTTGTGAATTCCCCTGACTATAGCTGCTAGACTTTCATGTAGATATAAATATCACATTCCTTGCATAACCTTATACACATCATGTGACCCATTCTAGATGCTCGATATATAATCTAGGATTATACAGGAATGGACATGCCCAGTCACAAAAGAATAGATGGAGTACACCAGCATGAATATGTACTCGGACATGGTCAGTGTTCACGAGCATAGCTAGTGTATACATGCATGGTCTGAGAGGTCATGGGTAGGCCTCAGGTGGTTGAGACACATCATGTACCACATATACATGAAATGTAGTATGAAACAGATTCCCAATATCTGTCTATAGGGGAACAAATCTTGGCAATGTTGTGAGGTTTCACACCATGTGACCCCATGTACACATTGTTTCCTTCCACAAGGAAGCTTTAACTTATCTAACTTCTCCTTCATGACTCAGATTTTGGATTGTGAGTAGCCTATACTGGGTGGTTTTCCATATAGAACATAATAGTAGCCTTTATTGCAGAATGAAACATATAATATGAGGTGTTCTGAGTGTGACTCTTATTTAGTAGATTTTTGATGATTGCGGGGACTGTTTAGGATCATCATAGAGATTTTGGGGTCAGTACTCCCTTCTTGCACTAGGGAGTGGGTCCCCCATACTCTTTAAATAGGTAGATTCGTTACTGCCCCTTTTTTTAGTAAGGGTTGGGTCCTATTCCTATGGACTGGTACTCCCACATAATCGATCTCTAGTGGTGAGTGGGTCCCCCATGGGAGTGGGGATCTCAAATATTTATATCGTAGTAGCGAGGAGAAGGCCCATCTACTTAGATTCTTGTGATGGTGTGCCGGATTTTGTGGATTAGAGATAAAACATTACATATATAAAAAAATAATCACCTCATATGGGATATAGAGATGGAAATACCCTTTTTATCTCATCTATGTTACTTTTTTTCACATATATATATATATATATATTGGGTTTCATTTCCCTCTTGTTGTGGGTTGATCTGACTTCTATTATATCTTTCTATTGCTCACTTTTTGGTTTGCAGGGTTCCCTATTGGGTATGTATATACTCAACCCTATATGGTATTTTCTTACATTTATCATTTATTATGAAGTAAAATTTCAAATTAGTCGTTACATCAGTGGAGAATAGTGATACTTGGGTGCATTGACCACCTTCAGTGGTGCGACATGGAAACCAAAAGTTGGGCTCTATTTAGATTTTATTTTTCAGTTTTTTCATCCTACTAATTCATTTACAATTGTGAATGTCTTTTTTCACATTATTATTTATTTTATATGTTGGTAATTCATTTCATTCTCTACAGGTTATTTAATTCAAATTTATACTCTAGATGTTGCGGTATTTTTTATTCCTTTTCACTTTTCATGGAGATGTTTGTGTGAATATGTATATATACATAGGATAATCCTCATATTTCCTTGATATCTTAATAAAAATTGTAACTAGCCCCTATCCTATTGGAAGTTGGATTTCGGTGGTCACATGAGGCTTCCTTCTAGCCGGGTGGGCCCTAAGGGGTTGGGTCATGACACCAATCATCCCAAGGAGGTGGTAGTCTACATGTATTCATGGTTGAAAATATCATTCTCCATATAATGAAAGAAATGAATGGTATATTTCATAATTTTAGAATCTAAAATATGTTATAAATATCATAATTATTTATTAAATTTTATATTAGTACCAACAAAGTTAGTTTATTATGGAAATGAATCATGGAGTTTTGTAGAGGTGAAAGTACACACAAATGTCGTTTTCACTTTTCTTAGGGAAAATGGAATGATAGTTAAAGCTTGTACTTCATTATAATAATGTAAAATTATAATAAGTATAATGATGTTTTATTTTTTATATGTTGAAAATATATTTGAGAAAGAATAAATGCATATAAGGAAAAAATAAAACATGATTAAGTATTTAGAAATATATACCTCACTACTTGGGTTATCTTCTTTTCAATGGGGTAAAAAATTTGACGGATGGTCTTTTGAGAAGACAAAAACCTCCTAAGGGTGTCTAGGAGTGATTAAGATAGGGTTTAGTAGAATTTATTCCAAACAAAAGGAGGCTTATTTTAAGGATACGTGATAATAGGGGTTCCCCTTTTATAATTGAAAAGGAATTTCATTTTTATAAATACCCAAAACTTTTTAATAATGCGAAGTCACATTCAAGAAAATTGGCTCAAATATTGAGAAATAATTTAGAGGAGAAGATATAAGGTCCATAAATCCTTCATCCAACGCTTCCCTCATAGGTATTAAATAGTATTTTAATCATTACCATTATATTTCTCACCTTTTCCCTTTTAACTTTTATCAGGGTAACTATTTTTTTTACCAAAGGTAACTTATCTTGTATACCCCAAAATAAAATGGATCTTTTTATATTATTTAGACCTAATGATTACAAATTTATAATATATTTTATTTTATCTAATTTATAAAATTGTTATAAACTAATTTTAAAATACTAAATGTATAATGTATTAAATAGTTTATAAAAATAACACTCATGTTTTAAATTGTAAATTATTGGATTATAAAAAAAACTAAAAATTTTAAAAAAATTAATTCCACCTTTCAAATAAATATTTTTAAAATATAATGGTTGTTTTAAATTCCTAATTTATACTTATAACATAAAACTTCCATAAAAGTATTGGTATTTATGAATATAGTATATTACATTATTCACCTTAAAATCAATCAATCTAGAAAAAATACCAAAAAGCTCATCCTAAGATAATATTGTTATATTGAATCCAAAAATTAAATTTATTTTTTCAATTTAACATTATGTAGTATATAAATTAAATTTATAGACAACATTATAAATTATAGTGAAAACTATTTTTATAGAAAACTAACTTTTTGAAATACTAGTTGGTCTTATTATTAATTTATATAAAACACTAATACATATGGAATTAGTCAATAAATATTATATTTTATTAACTTCTCCATATAATAACAGTATACATATTTTTCTTTAATAAATTTCACAACATATATAATGATATATTCTTTAACTCAATAATGAATTGTGTAAATTTTTATAGAATAACATTTATATATATATTAATATTTTTCATAATTTGTTTACTCCTATTCACACCTTCTAATTCAATATCTAGTTTTAACTTCCTTATTTGATATTTATAAAATATATATAAATATCATAGTTTGGCTTTAGATCGATGTTGCTTGTGGGGAAAGATATCCAACAGTGTTGACATAATTAGAGGAAGACGTATATTAAAATATAGGGTTATTATAGGTGGGTCCCATATCACCCTCCATTGAATTTTTTAAAAGTTAATATCCCTTGATATAATAATTCTGAAGTACATTATAGTTTATTGTAAGAATGGGAAATGATGGTGTGGATCATGCAAGTAATGTTTCCCTATACCAATGTTTGTGACATATTTTAAAATGTCACAATTTTATTAATATTCACATTATTATGTTATACTATCATGGATCAAGTTTGTTTAATCATGTTTCTCCACTCTTTTAATTCATGTATTATGTTATGCGTTGTCTTATACAATGATTTAAAATCTATTATTTATTAGGTATACGTTTTTTATGTATCTTGATTATACCCATATGCCCCTCTTATGATAACTAATGATATTATATTATTATAACTTATTTTTACCCTTATTGATCATCTGATCTCATCCCTTTCCATTTCCCCATCTTGTGAAGAAAATTAATATATGACATGTGTTTAGAAGTGTCTCTTTTGTGTGTGTGTGCGGGGGGGGGGGTTATGGGATGCAATGAAGGATTGTTATGGATTCACCAGTTGCATATATAGTGGGAAAATTGTTTATTTGATACCATTAACATGGGTTCAAGTAGTAAATTTTTTTTCTTAACTCTATAAAACTCTTAACCTAAAAAAAATTCTTTGGAATTTAAATGTAATACTATTGGTGAAAGATTTTTTAATTAAGGATGTGTATAAAATTAAGTGTGTAAATTATATGTATGTAATAACAGAATCTAGGATTGTAGGTATGGGGAGCATAAATATAATCCCATATCATGAATTTAATGAGTTATTTAAAATAATATCATGGTCTATTTAGTGTTAGATTTTTCTATTTTGATCATAAATTGTGGTTATAAAATGTTATAAAGAGGGTATTTCATGATATCATCAATAAAATATTTATATTTTTCTTCCAATTAAATCAGTATTTACCATCTTATAATCCCTTTATAAACCTCTAGAAGGTAATTTACAATCTTGTATAGATATATAAATCAATTCATTTGTGAAAAAAATTAAAAATATATATGGATTTTAGAAACAAAAACAAGGGTTTTTATTCAATATATGACCCATGTCACCCTTTGATGTTTATTAAATCATGATAAAATTGATATCATATCATGTAAATTATATGATCATAAAAATAACATATAAGATGATAAAGATAATATATTATTAGTATAATTATAATTATTCATCATTAGATTCTAAAACCTTCATTAGAAAAGGATCCTTCATATTCATTTTCCTCAAAAAGAAATTTTTTTAAAGTGTCATCTTATCCATTCCTTGAATATTTTATTCTTATCAATAATCAATATATAAAAATCATCTACCATTTTAGTATAAAAATGATTATATTTAAAATCGTGGTATATATATATATTTGTATAACATGAAATTTGAACATACATGTTGGGTTAGGATAGTTATCTGGACCTAATTAATGCAACAACTTTCAACAAATAATTTATTATTCTAATTGTATGACCCTACTATTTCATAGTACGTTATCTCTTTAAAATAATTCAATAGCTTACGTTACGTGCAACACAGAGTTTGAGCGCACCGCGACTTACCAAACTAGCCATTCAAAAAGAAGTTATTAATAGTATTAAATCCATTTTAATTTTATATAATTTATATAATTTTAGAATCCATATTATGCATTTCTTAAAAATAATATAATAACAAATTTATTTTTTTTAGATAAAAGATATATTTTTTAAAAAATGAATTTTTACCGAATTTTAAAGGAAATCCCTTTTTAAATATAATATTTGACACTTTTGTGTATTTAATTTAATGAAATTAAAAATTTTCCTTATAATAGGGACATAAAATTTTAGTTTGGATAAATTTTTGGTACTTTTATGATAACTTTAATATTTTGATTAATAGTGAAAAATACATAATTTTAATTGAAAACAACCTTTTAATAAAAATAATATATAGTGTTAAATTATTAATTTAAACCATTTTAAGGTATAATTATATTTTATTTTTATCATTTAATATAATTTAGGTCATTGTATGTAATTTCTCCTTTAAAATGTACAGAAAAACATGTCAATATTTTGACATTTTTTACATCTTAAAAACCCACTTTCTTGTTTTGATAATGGGAATTAATTTTTAATTAATTAATTCTACTCATATGTTTGAATTTGGTAAAATAAGTATCTTATTTGGATTCAGAATATCAAAATTATTTATGGGTGAAGTTTTGGTATTTTTTTGACAACAATCAATTTTTTATGAATAGTGTAAAACATTGCGTTATTGTTTAAAACCAATTTTTTTTAAATAATTATTTATTTCAATTAAATTTATTTTACGAAAAAATAGATACATAATACCCATATATGTTCAATTTAGTTAATTTGAGTCTTTTTATAACAATATTATATATATACAATTTTATTGAACTTTTTACCGTCTTTTACCCACCTTTTAGATGCATTTGAAAATTTGCAAAAAACATAATTTTACCACTTATGTGAATTGAATTTAAAAAATCTGATAGATTCACTTGATATAACTAAACAAAATGTGGTTCTATAGGATGAAAATATTTTTTGGTGAATAGTAAATTTTAAATTTTATTTACCACGATCAAAAGTAAATAGGTCAATTAAAGGTAGAAATGATATTATAATTACCCTAACACATGTACTATTTCTATTTTATAGGTTTATTTCAACCAAAATAAACATTAGGAATAAAATATGATTCTATTGGTCCACTTGGATTAGATTAGTACTTTTATTATTATTTTATTTAAAGAGGAGTTAAAATTGTAAAATTCAAAGTTTAATAAGTAAACCATTTTTAATTTAGTGTTATGTATAAAATAAATTCTACTATAAATATTAATTAAAAATATAAAAATATTTCCGACTTAATGGTATTTTATTTATAATTTCTATACATTAAATAATTAAATTTATTTATGACACAATGATGATGTAGTAATTACTTTATTAATGAAAGATTAAACTAATTGACTTTATACATATTAAAATAAATATAAATTGGGACTTTTGATGCATTAAATTAATTTAATAGGTTGATATGACACTTTAGGGTTTATTTAATAATTTTTTTCAAGTGATAAAGTTTTTATGACTTTCAAAAAAACAAAATACCAAATAGTGTCAAAATTGATATAAATGTGTTTTAAAAAAATACTATATTATTAATTGAAATAACATTCCAAAAAATATAATGTTTCACCAAAGTTCTTATATAAGGTTATATATATAAATAATGAACCACTTGGGGTTCTCTTGGTTTTTTATAGTATGTTTATAAACCATTTATTATAATAATACAAGAATACATGGTAAAAGTTAAACTATTTACCTAAGAGTTAAATATAAATGATAAGGTTATTATGGTGACAGAAACCTTTCTAAAACCTATTTGTTGAAAGGTTCTCGACCCATAACCACCTTATCCTCAAAATAAGTTCTATGGGAGCCATTAGAAACCATATATTATTGAATAATAAAATAATATTTCAAGATTTTCCTAAAGTGACCATTACCTCTCTTATAAAAGGGTATTTCCCCTTCTCTCAAAGTCACATCTCCAAAGCCATTGGGCTCGGCCAAAACCCACTCAAATATCCTCCCAACTACCCTCCCTTTAACCTAGAGTAATTACTTTGATCATAATCCATCTTAAGGATCCCTTTTGATCAAATCAAAAGGAAACACCCGAAGAAGAGGTAATAATTTTATCACCTCTTTCAATGTTCTCTTCTTCTTCCGCTTCCTCATTCTTTGTTTTTTACATGAAAAAATAATAAATCTTGTACCTTCTACATACTTTGATGTTATTATAAATATGGTACAACCATATTCATTATTCTATCCATCATATGAATGACAAAGTCACCATACGTGTGTATATATGGCTTACAGTCTTCACGTCATGGTGTATTTTGTTATTCAACACATCATTATTTAAATGGGTATAATAATGACAATAATTGATTTAAATAATAAATATAACATGTTAATGATTCTGTATATATGATATACCATCCAATTACATATGATTTCACCACCAATATAATGGTATTGTCACTTCTTCTTACGTACGGATTACCGTCTCCACAAACGCAATGAGATTCATTCCCCATCATAACCATTCGAGAATAATTTTTATTTTTTGATAAAAAATAATGTATAAGAACTTAATATAATTATGGATATGAATCAAATTCATCCTATCCATAATAAACATTGCTTATGTAACCAATCATATAAAGGAAAATGATTCAGTTAACACCCAACACAATGATACTGCTGAAATATTATTAACAATGCAATATAAGAAGATCATTTATAATAACATATTTATATATGTGGTTCTTTCATAATTTAAAAACAATTATTTAACTAATATACTTAAGGTTAACTTACCCAAGATCTAGATTAAGTACAAGGTAAGGGATAATTCTATATTCTCTTCATTATCCAAGGTTGTTTATACATGAGTATTAAATGGGACCTATTTATCATCCACATATGTGTTTCTTAAAAATGTATTTCGAAACATTTTTACTATTTCCTATACTATGGTTTAAATTAATTTGTACCTTTGTTTTAATTTTTATAAAAATTTTATAAAGGAATTTTTCCGACATTTTCCAAACAAGGTCCTTTACGACCTTTTCAAAAAAAATAAGGAAAGATTGTTTTTTAACGTATATGGTGAGTGCAGATATTTTCTGCCCTTATAACACCTTCGAAGCTTCCCTTAAAAAATTATAATAATATTTTCAAAATAAATATTTTTTTTAGAATTATGTGACTTTTAAATAATTCTAAAATAGAATGAGATGTTTCTCTTAAATAGTTTTGATTTCATCTATGTCAACATCCTTGGATTCATTTTATAGTTGTTGTAGTTGATTTATTATGATACACTATTTCATATTGAATTGATTTTTTTGTGATATTTTTGAATGTGGATGTGTTATATTTATACCATTCATGGTTTATGGATAAATTAGTAACATTCATTCTACTAGTTTTAATACGAATGATTATGTTATGTTTCAACCTTTTCATATGAGGAAAGCATTGGACTTAGTAAGGGACGAGTGCAGCCCGTTATAGCTCCTCGATACATCGGTATGTCTCATAAGAAAAATAAGTGTCTTGGTACAATGCATTGAAAAAATATTATATGTAGTCTTGGAACGAGGCCTTGACTATGTGGTTATGATGTCTCGCATCATGCATTCCATCATTATGAAATTGGCTATTGATATTAATTTTGATTATTCAACTAGTAGAAAAACACTGTGAATAAGTAAATGGAATTATTTCATTTTCCTTTTCCATATTATGTTAAAGTTTATGTTTTAATATCTTGTTTTTTAGTCTTATAAATTGTCTTAAATATTTTTGATTATTTATGATAGTATCCGCTATATTTTTATCCTTACTGAGCATCTGATCTCACCCCTTTTTATGTTTTATTTATCCTAGTATGCGAAGAGGTATATTATGATTAACCTACAGGAATAGGCTAAGGGATATAAAAGTGTTCAAAAGGGGACCCAATGTTGTTTTTTTATTTCATGGTGTAATTTAAAATTTATGTATGTATCTAATAATTATAAGGATATTAAATTGATCAGTCATTCGGTACGTGATTCCTTGAATCATTTTAATTTTATGTAATAATGAACAGACTCTGGGTAACTGGGGTCAAGGGGTTATAGTTGGTATAAGAGGAAGTTTAGTACAAACATTCGAAACTAGATTTAGATAAAATCATTTTAGAGAACATTACCCTAAGATAGACATTGAGGATTAGTATAGAAGATCTTCCTTGAATTTTGGTAATGTAGAGATTTTGTGAGTTTTCCAAGAAATACAACCTTGTAAGGAAATGATCAGGTAGAGGCAGCTCTGGCCCAGATGTACCTAGGAGTGAAAACTCCAACAAGGATTTTTCGACTTAACCTTGGGTATCCTGGTACATGATAATGGGTCTTTCTGCACTCTTGTTTATAACACTCCCATAGGATATGCTTAGGATAATTCACATTTTTCATTACAAACCATTATAAAGTATTTATGAGTATATACCTCCTCAAAGAAATTTTTTTATGATTATGGATTATATATAAAAAAATCAATTTAAATGTAATTCCCTGACCCTAGTTACTCAAAGTTAATGCATTATTACGTATCATTGGAATGATCACAAAATATCAAGTCTTGAAAGAACGATTAGTTTAGTAAACTTGGAAGTACTATATACATTCATACGGTTTAAATTGCATCATAAAATGGAAAACTAAAACAACATTGTTTCCATAGACAACACTGAGATCCCATATACTATCCCTATAGGTCAGTCATAATATACTTATTCACGTCCTATTAAAAATAAAACATAGAAAGAGGTGAGCTCAGATGCTCAATAAGTATAACAATATAGCAGAAACCTTCATAAATAAGCATAAATATTTAAGGCAATGAATAAGTATAAAACAAAACCCTTTTAAACTTGAACTTCATCATAATATGGAAAAGCTAAAAATCAAATAATTCCATTTAATTATTCACTTGGATATTCTACTAGTTGAATAATCACATAAAATATCAATACCCACTTTCATAATGATGGAATCCATAATGCCATACTTTCATAACCACATAGTCAAGGCCTTGTGCCAAAACTACAATTAAGATTTTTTCAAACCCTTGTGCCAGGACACTAGTTTTTCTCATTAGACCTACCAATGCATCGAGGAGCTATAGCAGGCTCCACCCATCACTTATTAAGTCCAATGCATTCCTCATATGAAAGGATTAAACATAACGTAAACATTCTTATTAAAACTAGAATGAGAAATGTGAATACTTTATCATTAAACCATGAAAGGTATAAAAATAACACATCCACAGTCACACATATCACAAAAACTTCAATACGATATGGAATATTTGTATCATAATAAATCAACTTCAAACAATTTTAAAATCCATCAAGTGATGTTGACATAGATAAAAATTATTTGTAAAAATATTTGAGAGAAATGTCCCTTTTTCATAAAAACATTTAAATGTCACACAATTTAGAAAGGAAGACATTTAAGGAAATTTTTTAATCAAAGTGTCCCACACAACTTTGAAACTTCTGAAAGGAATTAACATTTTAAAAACATTCATGTATATATAAATAAATCCTTAAAACCCATTTTGAAAACATATACATTAATGAGAATGATTTATAAGAATAAATAGTTAAAACATTTAAAATGATGTTTTAGTAAAAAGGTACCTTAAAAAATATTGCCTTTGAAAACTCTTTTATGAAACATGGACATGGATAATAAATATGTCCCAGTAGATACTTACGTAAAAACAACCTCGGATAAAAAAGAGATTGTGAAATGAACCCTTACCTAGTACTTTTCCTTGATAGAGGGTTGTTTAACCTCATATATAATGCTGAAATAATTGTTATTAAATTATAAAATAATAATATATATTAATATGATATCATATATGATCTTTTAATTTTTCTTTGTTAATAATATCTTAGTATTATCATCGTTTCGGGTGTTAACTGATTCATTTTACTTTATATGATTTGTTACATAAGTAATGTTTGTTATGGATAGGATGTATTTTACTCATATTCAAAATGATATTAAGTATTTAAACATTATTTTTAATCGTAAAATGAAAATTAGTCTTCAATGGATTATGATGGGGTATGAATTTCATCACATTCGTGGAGACGGTAATCCGTACGTACGCGCGAGAGACAATATAATTCTTTTGATATTAAAATAATATATAATTGGATGGTATATCATATATAAAAAATAATTATAATGTTATACTTATTATTTACATCAATTACACATCATTTTTATACCCATCCAAATAATAATGTATTGAATAACAATTACACCACGACGTGGACACGGTAAGTCGTACGTACGCACGTATGGTGACATGTCATTCAAAGGATTGATTGAATAATGAATATGGTTTTATCATATTGATAATAACATCACAGTATATATAAGATAATGGAGTTATTATTTTTTAATGAAAATAACAATGAACGAGGAAGTGGAAGAAGAAAGAAACTTGAAAGAGGTGATGAAATATTTACCTCTTCTCTGGGTTCTTCCTTTTGATTTGATCAAAATGGATAAATAGGTTGGCTTTATGACTACAGGAAGGCATCTAGGATAAAGTGAGGAAAATTGAGAGGGTATTTGGGCAGAGTCTGACTGATCCAAATGGCTTTGAAGGTGTGAATTAGTGGGAAGGGAGAGTGCCCTTTTATAAGAGTGGTGAGGGGCACCTTAGGAAAAGCTAGAAATTGTTTTTTATAATAAAATAATTTTCGATTTCTAATGGATTAAAAGTGTATTATTTAAAGTATAAGGTGGGTATGGGTCGAAAACCACTCAACCAATAGGTTTTATACAAGTTTGGGTCACTATATTTACCATATATTTTAGATTTAACTCTTAGTTAAATAGTTTGACGTTTACCATGTCTCTTTTGATTTTAATATTATGTGGTTAATAAACATACCATATACTTCCAAGTGAACCCTAAGTGGTTCTTAAATGATACACATATAATTATATAAGTCTTTTGGCCGAACCATAGATTTTTAAAAATATAATATCAATTAATAATATAATATTTTTTTTAAAAACCTTTTATGTCAATTTTGACACTATTTGGTATTTTGTTTTTGTTAAATTTATAACAGCATTATTACTTCGAACAAAATTCTTCTAACCAGCCCTAATATGTCACATTAACCTATAAATTAATTAAATTCATAAAATGTCTCAAATTATAATTATTTGGATATTTATAAAATACATTATTTTAAAATTTCATTAATTAGGTAATTACTGCAACATCATTGTGTCATAAATAAATCACATTATATAATGTCTGAAAAATATAAATAAAATACCATTATATAGGAAATATTTTTATATTTCTAATTAATATTTATAGTTTAATTTATCTTATGTGTAACTCTATATTAAAAATGGTTTAGTTATTAAACATTGAATTTAACACATTTAAATATTCTTTGAATTAAATAATAATAAATGTCCTAATCTAATCCAAGTGAACCAAAGAGGTTAATATTTTATTTCTAAGTTTAATTTTGGTATAATTATACTTATCCAATAGAATTAGGACATGTGTTAGGGTAATAATAATAACATTTTTACCCTTAATTACCCTATTTACTTTTAACCGTGGTAAATAAAAGTAAAAAGTTACTATTCACCAAAAATTATTTTTATCTTATTGAACCACATTTTACTTCTTGTTATTAACCATGTCTCTCATATTTTTGAAATTCAACTCATAGAAGCAGTAAAATTATGTTTTTTGTAAATCTGCAATTACTCCTAGGAGATAGGTAAAAGACAGTAAAAAGTTCAATAAAATTTTTATATATCTAAAATTATTATAAACTGACTCTAATGAATTACACTGAAAATATATAGGTATTATATATCTATTTTGATTGAAAATAAATTTAAATAAAATAAAAAATTATTTAAATAAAAAGTCCATTTTACAGAATGACTCGGTGTTTTTCACTATTCATCAAAAATTGATTGTTTTCAAGAAAATACCAAAAATTAACCCTAAGATAATTTTGATATTCCAAATACAAAAATGACATACATTTTGAAAGAAAAAATTAATAAAATTTCAAAAAGTGGGTATTAGTATTCATAACGGCTTGTTTGATTGGTTGTGGTGTGTTAGAACTCGAAGTTGCATACAACACACGCTGCTTTATTATTTAAATAGAAGCATACCGTTGAAGCTTGGGGTGTTACATTAAATTAGGTATTTTAAAAGTTTATAATTATGCATTGTGATTCATAAACTACCCTAGTGTATGCCATTTTTTAGAAATGGTGCCCAGTATAAGGAATGAGAAATCCAGCAATACGCATGATCCATAGAGTAAGAAGAATCATATCTTTCATGGTATTAAGACAAAATTTAGAATGGAAATAATATCCCATGTATTCTCACCATATGTATAAATAATATCATGTGTTACTAAGATACTTAAAGAATTATTTAAGTCTTATTGCTTTGAAGGGATTCGAGAGAAGAAAAGGATGTTGGAGAGAATGATGGATAAAGGTAAGAAGGGAAAGAAATATTTTCCCATATGTGATAACTATGTAAAGAATCACCTTGGTAAATTTTTGATGTGAATGAGTATTTGTTATAATTGTGTAGAAAAAGGACACCAAGTACATGATTGCAAGGGTAAGAAAAAGGTTTCAAATGTACAATGCTTCATCTGCAATGAGTTTGTACACTATGCGAATCAATGACCAAATCATCCTAGTATGCCCCAATTGATTTTATTGGATAAATTATATTGGATATTTTTTACTACCATGGAACTAATTAATGGTTTTTTATACAATAATTTTTGGAGATTACAACTTTTTTAGATTTAAGGAGTATATCTAGTATTATATGTTTTACATATGGAGTAAGGATATATATAACTATTCAAATGTGGTTTTCTGGTAATTCATTTTATTTCCACATTTTAAGATAATACATGATGAAGGTATTCACATTTATATTATGTGGCCTTCCTTATAAATTTTGTACTGTGAGTTTGGACAGAAGTATTGTGGATAATTCTAATGGTTATAATGCATTAAGTTTGACATTTGATATTATTGTTATGGTTAAATGATTTCTTACTATTATTTTTGGATTATTATAAAAACGACAACCCGGAGGTTGGGCAAGAACCCAGAGGTTAGCTGATAACCTGTCGCATTCGACAAAGCCACGAGACTTGAACCCGCAACCAAAGGGTGAAAAGGGTGCATCACCTATCACTTACCTATGTGATGTCCTGGAATGTATAATGTAGTTTTTTAAAAGGTATTAAATATGAATTATAAATTCATTTATTCGGAACCCTATACGATTATGATAAATAGACTATTTTTGAGTTCTATTATCATTTGGAGTGAAAGATGAATTTGTAGTAGAAATTAGTTAAAGGATGGAACTCTACTTGTCAAGTATTATTATTTTTCTTATTCTATGAAGAAATTATTTATTAAACGTTAGAAAAATAATCTCAAAACCAAAAATTTGTTATCCTAATATCACATTTTTTGTTGAACTGATGATATTTTAACTCATCATAAATTAATGGCTTTGAAGCCCTAAATTTTCCATTTATTATTCACTTGTTTGTGATTGATGACCTCAATCACTCTCTATAAATATTTAATTTCTTTCTAGAATTATGTTTCTATATTTTCCACCAATGTTATTTTATTCGAAACACTAATTTGGTGGTGGCTTTTTTATTTCTCTTTCCCTCTTATTAAGACTAAATTTTATTAACCCTATTTCTAAATTGGGTTTTCCACAAAGGTATTTTCTATTTTAAACCATTTATTTTTTAAGAACAATTTAAAATTGTGAGGATGAAATTTATTGAAGGATGGGAGAATGTAACACCCCAAGATTTCATAGTACGTTATCTCTTTAACGTAATTTAATAGATTATGTTACACGCAACACCGAGTTCGACCACACCATGACATACCAAGCATAATGTTAAAAATGTTGTTATGAAGAGTATTTAGTAAATTTTGAATTTTATATTCTCGATATAATTTTAGAATCTATATTATTTGTTTCTTAGACATAATTTAAGAACAAATTCATTTTTTTCAAATAAAAGAAGTATTTTTCAAAAAAAATGCATTATTACCTTCTTTTTAATGGAGAACAATTTTTAAATACAATATTTGACACTTTTATATATTCAATTTAATTAAATTTAATTATTATTTATAAGAGGGAGATAAAAGTTTAGTTTGGATAAATTTTGGGTGCCTTTATGATAACATTCATATTTTGATGAATAGTGACAAATACTAAATTTTATTTGAAACAACTATTTTAATCAAAATAGTTTATAGTGTTAAATTATCCTTTTTAACTATTTTAATGTATAATTAGATTAAATTTTTATAATTTAATCTAATTTAGGTCATTGGATGTAATTTCACATTTAAAATGTACATAAACACAAGTCAATCTTTTGACAGTTTTTTACTTCTTAAAAACCCGCTTTCTAGTTTTGACAAAGAGAATTAATTTTAAATAAATTAATTCAACTAATATTTTTTGAATTTGGTAAAATATACATAATTTTTGGATTTGGAATATCAAAATTATATTTTGGTGAATTTTTGTTATTTTTCTGAAAACTTTCAATTTTTTGATTAATAGTGAAAAACACAGCGTTATTGTTAAAAACTGACTTTTTATTTAAATAATAATTACTTTATTTAAATTTATTTTCGGTAAAAATTGATATATAATACCTATATATGTTCAATTTAATTCATTGGAGTCCTTTTATAATAATATATATATATATAATTTTATTCAACTTTTTTCCGTCTTTTACCCACCTTTTAGGCGCATTTGCAAATTTGCATAAAATGTAATTTTAACACTTTTGTAAATTTAATTTCAAAAATAAGAGAGTCACGGTTGAAATAATTAAGTAAAATGTGGTTCAATATGATGAAAATATATTTTTGTGAATAGTAACTTTTTAATTTGATTTACCACGGTTAAAAGTAAATAGGATAATTAAATGTAATAATGATATTTTAATTACCCTAAAACGTGTACTAATTCTATTGGATAAGTTTATTTAGACCAAAATCAACTTCATGAACAAATTATTATCCTTTTGGATGACTTGGATTAGATTAGGACATTAATTATTATTTTATTTAAAGAAGAGTAAAAATTGTTAAATTCAAAGTCCAATAAGTAAACCATTTTTAATATAGAGTTATTCATAAGATAAATTAAACTATAAAAATTAATTAAAATGATAAAAATATTTCCTAAATAATGGTATTTTATTTAAAAAAATTAAACATTAAATAATTAAATTTATTTATGACACAATGACGATGCAATAATTACCTTATTAATGAAAGATTAAACTAATTGATTTATAAATATCTATATAAATGTAAATTGAGACTTTTGATTCATTACACTAATTTTTTAGGTTAATATAACATGTTATATTTGATTAAATATTTTTTTTTTGAAGTGATAAAGTTGTTATGACCTTCAAAAAAAGCAAAATACCAAATAGTGTCAAAATTGACATAAATGATTTTTTAAAACAAATACTATATTATTAATTAATATAACATTCCTAAAACTATATGGTTCTATCAAAGGAATTAGATAAGGATATATATATCAATAATGAACCACTTTGGTTTCTCTTGTTTTTTTATAGTATGTTTACTAACCATTTATTATAATAATATAAGAATACATTGTAAAAGTTAAACTATTTAACTAAGTGTTAAATCTAAAAGATAAGGTTATTATGGTGACCTAAACCTATCTAAAACCTATTGGTTAAGAGTTTTTCTACCTATACCCACCTTATCCTTTAAATAAATCCTTTGGAATCCATTATAAATTTAATATTATTGTATAATAAAATAATCGTTCAAGATTTTCCTAAAGTGACCCTCACCTCCCTTATAAAAGGGTACTTCCCCTTCTCTCTAAATCACACCTACAAATCAATTTTTCTTGGCCAAAAACAACTCAAATATCCTCCAAAATACCCTCCCTTCAACCTATAGGCATTACATTTATCTAAATCCAACATAACGATCCCTTTTGATCAAATCCAAAGGAAACAGCTGAAGAAAATATAATAATTTCATCACCTCTTTAAGAGTTATTTTCTTCCTCCACTTCCTCTTTCATTGTTTTTTTGATACCAAAATAATAACTCTAGTAAATTATATATACTTTGATGTTATTATAATTATGTTACCACAATATTCATTATTCTATCCAACCTATGAATGACATGGTCACCATACGTGCGCATGTACAACTTACCGTCTCCACATCGTGGTGTAGTTTGTTATTCAACACATCATTTTTTAGATGGGTATAATAATGAGTATAAATTATGTAAATAATAAATATAACATGTTAATGATACTTTATATATGATATAACATCGAATTACATACTATTTAACCATCAATAGAATGGTGTTGTCGCTCGTGCGTATATACGGATCATCGTCTCCAAGAACGCAATGAGATTAATTCCCCATCAAAACCATTCAAGAATAATTTTTATTTTATGATTAATAATATTTTTTGAGAACATAATATCATTCTGGATATGAATCAAATACATCCTATCCATAATAGACATTGCTTACGTAACAAATCATTTTAAGGAAAAAGAATCAGTTAACACCCGAAACAATGATACTATTGAAATATTATTAACAAATCAATATTAGAAGATCATATAATATATCATATTTCTATTTGTGGTTCTTGTATAATTTAATAAAAATTATTTAACTATTATACATTAGGTTAACGTACTCTCGATCAAATAAAATTACAAGGTAAGGTTTAATTCTACAATCTCTTCATTATCCGAGGTTGTTTATACATGAGTATCTACCGGGTTGTCTTTATCATCCACATCCATGTTTCTTAAAAATATATTTCAAAACATTTTTACTATTTATTATACTATGTTTTAAAGTCATTTAGACCCTTGTTTGACTTTTTATAAAATTTTTATAAAGTAATCTTTTTGTCATTTTCCAAACAAGGTCCTTTACAACCTTTTCAACCAAATTATGGGAAAAAATTATCTTATATGGAGAGTGGAGCTATTTTCAGCCATTATAACACCTTCAATGCTTCCCTTACAGTATTATAATAATATTTTCAGAATAAATTTTTTCTATAATTTTTTTACTTTTAAATAATTCCAAAATAGAAAGTGATATTTCTCTCAAATAGTTTTGAATTCATTTATGTCAACATTCCTTGATGGATTTTATACCTATTTGAAGTTGATTTATTATGATACAATATTCCTTATTGTATTGAAGGTTTTGTGATATGTTTGACTATGGATCTATTATTTTAATACCATTCATGGTTTATGGTTAATGTATTAACATTTATTATGCTAGTTTTAATACGAATGTTTATGTTTTGTTTCAACCTTTTCATATAAGGAATGTATTAGACTTAGTAAGTGACTGGTGGAGCCTGCTATAGATCCTCAATGCATCGATAAGTCTCATGAGACAAACTAGTGTCTTGGAACATGACCTTGTCAAAAACTTATTTTTAGTATTAGCACGAGGCCTTGACTATGTGGTTATGATGTCTGCAATTATGCATTCCATCATTATAAAATTGGCTATTGATATTACATGTGATTATTATACTAGTAGAATATCCATGTAAATAATTAAATGTAATTTCATAATTTATCATTGAAATATTATTCTGAGGATTATGTTTAAAAGGCTTGTTTTTTAGTCTTATACATTGCCATAAATATTTTTGCTTATTTATAATAGATTCCGCTATATCTTCATCCTTACTGAGTATCTCAGTTCACCCCTTTCTTATATATTATTTTTTCTAGGATGCGACGACGTATATTAATATTAACTTGTAGGAATAGGATATGGTATATAATATTATTTAGAAGGGAAAAATGTTGTTTATTTATTTCATGATGTAATGTAAAACTTATGTATATATCTAGTACATCCAAGGCTACTAAACTGATCAGTATTTTAGGACATGATTTCTTGAATCATGACAATGTTATGAAATAATTCACCGACTCTGAGTAATTAGGGCCAGGGAATTACACTAATTATTTAATATTACTACGGTTTTTTATATTATTTTAGAATTAAAATAATATTCACATTATAGTTGAATAATTATATATTAAATTTTTATGTTAAGTTATATCCCAAAAACTTCTTCATTGCTGAATCTTCCATACCCATAATATTATTATTCCTACATATATTAAATGGACATATTAATGTATAAATATGATCATGATCCTATTGAAAGAAAATAAAAATCAATATCCTATGAAACCATACTCAAAGATTCATAATTATTAGAGTTATTAAATAAATTTTGTTAATAAATTACTATGTTATTATCAATTGGGATAAAAATATCAACTCCATTTATCCTAATTTATTATCAATAGTTATTTTTACCAATTTATTCATATTTATTTTTATATTAAATTTTCAATTAAATTTAAAAATAATTAAATATTTCTATAGATTTTGGTTGAGAAAATATTCAATAATTATTGGAAAATAAAATTTCTGGTATTGATAAATGATAGGTCATATAAATGATGGTGGTTATAATGTGTGAATTAGTTATTGTAAATATCATGAAATCATATACATAAAATTTAATTTTAGGAAAATGGTTCATTGAGTTAGCTCAAGCATCAAATTCAATTTTATATATTCAGAACATAAAACATTTTATGGGAATAACTTATTTTTAATTAAGGATAAACTATATATTCATTGGAATATATTCACTATCCACTATTTTGTAAAATGCGCATATTTGAAAGGTGTCACCATTTATTGGTACCCTACAATCACACGATAGGTTATGTTTTTATTTATTTTGAAAAAAGCATGAAATTGAAGTCAAACCTACCATAATATATAATATCACCATCAATTATATATCTTATAAATTTTTTTTTTATAAACATATAATTAAGAAGGGTATAATGATCATTTTTCAATTTAATAAAATCTTCGAATTTGTGGGCCCTTCTTTATGGACATTTATGCTCTTTATATGATATTTAACTTGTTAATGGAAGCTCTTCTATTAAAATTGGACTCAATAAAGGACCTTAGATGTATGATTTTCTCTGACAATGGGAACTTAAACTAGTGAAAATGGTGTCTAATTTCACATCATACTTCTATTGGAATTTTATTGTGTATGTTTAAATATGTTTTTTTATGAGATATGGTTTGAGGACAATGTAACTGTTTAAACTAATCTGTTGATGGGTGTTTTCAACAAATATCTAGGTTAAAATCAGGGGGTTATAATAGGTTCTTTGTTAGATGTAATGTTTACCGATGGTATTAATTTTAGATATGAAGACAATCTGTGTTTTAGTTTTTTACTCTATTAAAGATAGATTCTGATCCTCATGTGGATTTAGACTATATGAATTATCTATGTATCTATGTTTATAGATTTTTCTATCATGTATGGTTGATAAATGTAAACATATTGTTGTTTTTGGTGCTATGTTTTAAATTCAACATGATATGTTATTAGGTGATTCAACTAGGGTGGGAAAGAATGGGTTGTTGTGGCAGTTTTCTCTAATAAAAACATGATTATACGTACATATAAAATTGGAATATAACCTATGTTATTTTAATGTTATTTTCTGTCATCGTTGTTGGTATGATGGAATATATGTTTATATTCTATTTCATTTTCTAGATAGTGTATGATCGTTACACCTCGTCAATATAAAATAGCATTTTTTTTCTTTAATAAATATTTGGGGTTGTGGGATGGGTGTCAAACACAAGTCCTAGATCATTTTGATAAATAAAATTGACAAGGAAAAACATGTTTTTTTAATTCAATATTTATTTTAACTTTTTAAAATTATTTTACAAAATAACTCATAAATATTTTCCATGTGTAGTATAAGATGCCATCTTTAAAAAATTTCTAGTTCCTTAACTATTTTAGAATAAATTCTAGAAAAATCATATTTTAAAACTTTAAATTCAAAAAATTATACTTAAGTTTCACAAATAACTGACTTCTTAAAAAATAACACATAAACTCAAATGTAAATAATGAAATTTAATTTACTAAATATCAATATTAATCTCTTATTTTTATGAATAATTATCGCTTATCCTTCCCCCTAAAATATATTTTAACACATTATTATTACCCAATATTTAAAAAATAAAATTTAAAATATAGGCTAAAAATCCCTTCTATAAACTTAAAATATGACATTGACCTCTATATTAAATAATAATGTGGTAATTCATATGAAAAAAATAAATAAATTCCATATTATACACTCATATACTTTGTAGTATAATAAATAAAAGAATGGAAGCTGGTATTCCTCTCATGGAATTCAAAATTATCTCAAAAAAGATGTCTGGTTGGGTTCCTCATTTCAATATTATGAAACTTATACATTAATCCTCCACAAATTATAATAATTTACATATAATTATATTTTCTAGAAAAAAATAATAAATATATATTTGAAAATAAAAATGCATATAAGTTATGAAAACTCACTTCAGGGTAGGATTTTCTCCCAAAGAGCACTACATTTCACGTTTCCATCTTTAATGGATATCAGAACATAAATATTAAAAGTAAATAATTGAAACATTATCTTGGTTTCTTCCCTAATTTTATATATTAAAACATCAGCAATTCAGTGTGAATATTCTCTCATATTCAACCAAAAATATAAACTAATCTATGTGGGAAAACATTCATGATTTAAAATGGTATGGAACACCATGACTTCAATATCATGGGAATGATTTGTAATAAATAATTTAATAATAAATTATTTTTAAATTAATTAGAGTAATTCTATTTTATGATATGATAAAAAATTTATTACATACTTTTTAAATTTATTAATACATATAATAGTCCAAAATAATCTCCTCAATATCATAGTTTTTGATATAAATCTTCCTATTTTCACTTTTGAGATCATAGTTCATTGCCTTCATTTTATAACATTCCTTATTATCAATATCAAAAGATAAATGAAATTATTTTAAAAAATGAAGGTAGAAATTAAATATAATAGTGGGTGTTTTAAATTTCATTTTATAAGCCCATGTTTTGTCATAAATATTTCATGACCAATCCTTCTTTGTCTCATTACCCATATTTTTCAAAATTAACATTATTTACTAGTTTTCATCCTCCACATTCCCAATTTTTTTGGGTGGTATATAGTTATAATTTTGGGATGATATCTATACAAGAACATTATATCATTGAATTGGTATTTTTTTTACATAAAAACCATTAATACTAATTATGGACTTCAAACCTCAAATGTGTGTAAAAATGAATTTCTTTAAAAATATCCACACATTTGAACAAGTACTCATTGATGTAATTTCCTATTTAATGAATTTAAATACATAATTCATAATAATAATAATCTATTCATTTTTAAAAAATTATTTATAATTTCCCAAAAAAATATAATCCTTAAAAATGAAATCATTAACCCTTAAGAATTTTAACCAATGCAATTTATTGTCTCTTTATAATATTATCATCATGTTGGTAGTGATCGCATTAAAAAACATTCATTTTTTACATATATAAAAAATAAATGTTTAATGAAAAATGGATTGTAATACCCTTGTAATCATTTGATTATGTCCATGATTTTTACAATAAACATATTAATAAAAATGATATATAATTGATACCATTTCATCCTTGGGTATGTATCTATTAATAAATTCATTCATACACCTCATAAAAAGTAATGGGTCATCCCAAAAGCTATTTTTTATCTTAGAAAATCATTTGATTATTTATTAGTGTGAGGAATCATGAGGAATATCTATTACATCCAAATTAATTCACAAATTTGAGGAACCAAAGAATTTAAACATCTTAAATCAACCTTAAATCATAATATAAAAACATAACATAAATCACCTCAATGGATTTTCCTTCCACTCCTTCCACATTTTAAATATAATCATAAAAAAGGTTCTATATTCCTTTATTGTTGATAATTTAAGTATTTAAAACTTTTAAAAGTATAATCCATAAAATAAATCCTGATTTGGATTACATATATGATAATAAGTTTCCCAATGAACCATTCCCGGTATAAATAATCAACTTTAACCCAGTAACATATTATTGAAACTTCTCAATTAAAAAACCCACTAAAATATGTTATTTATAATATTTTTATAGTTTTTCTAGTATAATGTGTTAGATTAAATTAATATGATATGATGTCTAAAATCCCCTTAAATACCCAAAAACCACCCTAATAAAAATATCACTTACACTACACATAACATCAAATTGTAGAATTTAATTTAATGTCATAATAATCAATAAAAAATTAACTTATTATTAAAAAAATTAAAAACTAAAACAAAAATGCACATAAAAATAGTTATTAATATTTTATCCATAATTAACTTAAATTATTTACGATTCAAAAAATATATATAATAAACCCTTGTTATAATATTTCTTCTTCCAAAAATATACGGATTTAATTAAAAGAAGTTAGTGGAATAAGATTATCAATCTAATAAATCTTTTCTCTATCAAATTCAATATAATCTAGAGGTATTTTTTTACCAATATAAAATTAATATGTCTCTAAAAATGTTTTTTCAAATTAAGCACCAAGTTTATTTATTCAAAACACTATTACACATCCTTCATAATA
Organism: Viscum album; assembly: GCA_963277665.1. Taxonomy (NCBI): domain Eukaryota; kingdom Viridiplantae; phylum Streptophyta; class Magnoliopsida; order Santalales; family Viscaceae; genus Viscum; species Viscum album. Next base: position 387,437,333 of record OY728153.1, on the reverse strand, counting down.
GCACTACAAATATAGCATCCCGTCTTTTTATAACATAAACTTTCATTTCATTACACAAAAATGAGGATATTTAAGGTTTAGTGTCTTGGAAACCAGGAACATAATACATGAAAAGAACAAAAAACACTCTTCTTAAACACTTTAAAGGATTCTCCTTAAGTTCATACTAGGTTCATTACTGCATCTCATAACCTGGGGACATACATCAAAAGAAAGGGTGAGCAGAAGGCCCAATAAGGGAAACAAGAGAAACATTTTACATGTGAACTTGAGATACTTCAATAAGGACATGAAAAGAACTTTAAGGCATGAGAAAGAAATCATGAGGCATTTCATAATAAAAATAACATTTTTTTATAACTTGAAGATGTGGCTGCAACATTTAATATTTACAATCTTTTCATTTCACCAAGTTCCATCCCCAAGGTGTCGTTAAAAATTACCAAGGTTATTCACCAAGGCGTCGTTAAAATGGTCATCTCTAGAGATTAAGTCTTTACCCAATGCATTGGAGCGCTATCAGGGCGCACCCTTAAATTTTCCATTATTATCATGTGAGCCACATATATCATCATCAAACATTTCATAAAGAACCCATGTAGCACAAAATAAATGGGATTCATTTCGTAATCATAACATTTTAAAACTGCTTTAAAGACATGATCTTTACATCACTTTAAAACCCACAGAAAAGGAAGGTGGGTCTCATGTATGTAAATCCCATAATTTAAAATAGAACATTTTGGTATATATGTGAATACCCCATTAGAAGAAATAGCTTTGAGTATTCACTTAATAATATAAAAGAACTTTAGAAAAAGAGAGAGACATTTTGAGATGGAAATTCTGCAGCATAACGGCTATGTTACGAGGTTTTAAAAGACATTAAAAAGAGAGGGAAAATGGGTCAAACATTCATAAATGACCCATAAAGCAGTAGATGGACAGAATAAGAAGGATACATGATCATGGTAATGAAATTTCAAGGACATACCATTTGAAATGAAAAACATGGAAGAAAGACAAAAATTAGATTTCTCTTATGAAAGTTCGGCAGCCTAACGACGTTACTTAAACTTCAAACACAATGATTTAAAAGATCAAATAGGGTCTCTCATCATGTGAAAATAAGATTTCAGTATGATATATATAGAGATAATTCCCCAACATAATTAAAAAGTAACTTGAAATACATGACATGAAAGTAGAACTTTGAAAAGAATGAGAAGGGTGAAAGAATACCCTAAAAATTCGGCAGCCTAACGGCGCCACTTAAAACATCAAAATACTGAATTGAAGAGGTCAAATGGGGTATCTCCTCATATGAAAATAAGAGTCCAGTATGATAGATATAGAGATCATACCCCAACATAACAAAAAAGGAACTTGAAAGAATTGACATGAAAGTAGAACTTCAAAACGAGAAGGGTGAAGAACCACTTAAAAATTCGGCAGCCTAACGGCGCCACTTAAAACTTCAAAATACTGAATTGAAGAGATCAAATTGGGTCTATAATCATATGAACATAAGAGTCCAGTATGATAGATATAGAGATCATACCCCAACATAACAAAAAAGGAACTTGAAAGAATTGACATGAAAGTAGAACTTCAAAATGAGAAGGGTGAAGAACCACTTAAAAATTTGGCAGCCTAACGGCGCCACTTAAAACTTCAAAATACTGAATTGAAGAGGTCAAATGGGGTCTCTCATAATATGATCATAAAAGATCAGTATGACAAATTTAGAGATCATACCCCAACATAATAAAAAGGAACTTGAAATACTTTACATGAAAATAGATCTTGAAAAATGAGAAGGGAGAAAGAATCTGTTACAAAAATTTCGGCAGCCTAACGGCACCACTTAAAACATCATAAAATGAAATAATGAGAGTAAGAGGGGATATATCATCATATAAACATGAAAGGGGCAGTAATAGGAATATAAAAGAACATCCTCTCACATAAGAACAAGGAGCATAAAAGGAATGACATAAAAGAGATTACATGAAAAGAAAGAGAGGGGTCGGATCCCTTACCTTAAAACGTAACTCTTAAAACTCAAAGGTTGGGACCTTGAGGGCTTGGGGGCACCTTGGGAGGACTACTTGGGAGTTAAGGAGACCAGAACTTCGTTGAGGAAGAGTGGGTAGTCGAATTGATGAGAGGAGGGCTTGGTATTTATAGGGAGAGTGAGGGGACAAGGCATTAATGGCCAAGGGACACCTCACATGTGCTTTTCTCAAACCCATGTGCTCTCCCTTGGCATTTACCATGGAGTTAGGACACATGGGGCCCCCAAAACAATAATTCATCACCCTTGTCCGGCCAACCCTTAAAATATCTCATGACATCACCATGACACAGTTATGATGTCATTAAACATACCGAAACCCTAAAACTGTATTTTTACTATTCACTGAAAATTCAACTTTCTCAGAAAAATCCCAAAATCTCACACTAACCAAATATCAATGCTCTGATTTCAAAAATTAACTCCATTTTATAAAAATAATTTTCTAAATATTTTTAAATTTATTTTTAAATAAATACACTATTCACCGAAATTTCATTTTTTCAGAAAAAACCCCAAAAATTACCATAACATAATATCGGTGCTCTGAGTTCAAAAATGAAATCCATTTTATAAAAATAATTTTATAAATATTTTTAATTTAACATTTAATTAAAAAACACTATTCACCTGAAAAAACTAATACTTGAATAATAATTTATGAAACCGTTATTTAACCATTTTATTGAATCACATTACTTAATCAAGGTGCCTAGATTATTTTAAAACTTTCTTTAAGTGAGATTACTAATCCATTTGGTCATATTACTAATCCTAATCATAAAATCACTATTCATAATTTACTATTCATCAAAAATCAAGTTGATCTTATTAGACTCCAAATTTTGTACTGAACATAATTGTAGAAAATCATTTTTTGAAAATCATTACACATTTTTAATTATTTAAGGTTTAAATAAACATTTTTAAAATATCCTTTTTCTAAAATTCATCAAAAATATGCATACTATATTTATCCGGTCATTTGAAAATTCATAAACATCATCATAAGAAGAAATCCCAATTTTTTTTTTAAAACAAGGATTACACAAGGCAGTTACGGTCTCATTACATAGCCCCTTATAATACTAGCATAGGACCTAAGAGTAAGGTGTGCTAGGGTGATAGAATCTTGGGGCGGCTCAGTCAACATTGCCCGAGTAGTAATTTCTATCAGTTTGAACTTCTCGCGAAGGCGATTCCGTTCTAGCTTCACATGATGAAGTTCGGCTTGGATTTGGTCCAGAGCAAAGCCCAAAGATGCTACCTCCTTCCCAAGCTCTGTTAGATGGGCTTCGATCGGTCCAAGACTACTAGGTGAGGCCATCGAATCTTCTTTCTATAATAATTAACCAAGATTACTTGTATTTAGAGACAATAATCAAAACATTTTGTTCACAGCAGTCATATTGACCGATGGTCATATAATAGTCAAAACCCACTGGTCTCAATTTAATTATAATCATGTTTATCAAATAAAACATTTTTTTGAGTATAAAAATAAAATAAAATAACACATGAAATTAGGAAACAAGATTTATTCAAAATTTCGGGTCGTTACAATCTTCCCCCCTTAAGAAATTGCATCCTCGCAATTTTTAAAATTAGGTTTTGAAATTTCATTGAAAGTCCCACATCGTAAAAGGAGTCAGTAAAACTATTACTTTAAAAGAATGAAAGTGAAGTACGAAGGTCACCCGAGTTAGCCCACACTGGGATTCCATGTAGGAAAACATGGACATGGAATAAAAACAAAGGGTCAAGTTCTGAGGGAGAGTGATAGAGAACATGATTAGGAGAAAGTTAACCATAAGAAAATCCCAAACTTATGATGTGTGTAAATGGTCATTTATTACCTAGTAGGAAACGTAAACCAACAACGTTTTTGTTTTACATTACTTTTCATAATTTTGAGGAATTCATTTACTACATAGAACAAAAACATAAGAAAATATACCTACCTTTATGTAGAGTTTAATCCTTTAATAAGTTTCTACCAAAACTAATCTTTTCTCAAAATGATGAGCATTCAAAACTACTTGGTCTCATCAAAACACAAGAATCATCTTCTAGAGAATCACATAATCCACAAAAGATTAACTATCTATTTCTTCTATCTTTAAACATTATCCCAAAACAGAAAGGGTAAGGTAAAACAACTCTTCAAAAAGAAAGAATCCCATAGGAAGGGAAACTACTTTTAAATATTCAAAGTTCCATGGTACTACCCAAAGTTCATCATAGACCATCCCATAAATAACGGTCCTTAAAATTCCTCAAAATAAACCATACTAAGATTGAAACCCAAATACAAGATGGATTTGATAACATAGTCTTCCAAAATAAACTTCATTGTTCATCTCCAAACAACATCAACCACACCTAACATCTTATAAAAAAAGTAGCTAACCTAAACATATTTTACCCAAGATAGATCAATCATTCCCATAAGTAACCTAAATAAGTCCACCTTAAGTTCATTGATTCTTCAAAATATAATTCAACCTTACTCCTCAATGAAAATACTGTAGTAATCTATTTACCTCGATCATATAGGGTCCTCAAAATAGTGAACGTCTTCCAAAATAATAATCATCTTTTAATCCCCTAATCATCTCTGTCGTATTAATACGGCAATCGTAGCATTTCCTATCACATTGGTTGTTGGGACATGTTCTTTCATTTCCCGCCATTAACTAAGAAAAGAAACTATAAATAGGGGCTTAAATACTTAGCCAATAATAATGAAAAGAAACTTAAAGCATATAAGGATAAATTTTAGTTGAAAAGTATACCGTAACTTGTGATCCCCTAGGTTCCCATCTAGGTTATCCATGATCATATATTCTTATGTGAACCTTTATTTTATTTTATCTTTGTTCCTTTAACAATTTTTCATACTAAGATTATGAATTTACCAAAGCATATCCCCCGGGAGTGTTGTAACCAAGAGTGCAGCAAAGCCTGTTGTCGTGTACCAGTTCCCGTTTGAGTCTAGCTCAAAGCGGTGTTTTCAGGTTTTACCCCTATGTACATCTGTGCCAGAGCCACCTCTACCTGCTCGTATCCAGACAGGGATGTATTTGCTTGGAAACCCCTTACTCAATACTCAACAAAATACCAGAAAGATTTCCTATATTTAAACTTTTCTATAGGGTTCTTCCTAGAGTTTTCATATCCTAATTTCCACAAATAACTAAACCTTCCTTTGATACCAACTATAGCATCCCGTCTTTTTATAACATAAACTTTCATTTCATTACACAAAACTGAGGATCTTTAAGGTTTAGTGTCTTGGAAACCAGGAACATAATACATGAAAAGAACAAAAAACACTCTTCTTAAACACTTTAAAGGCTTCTCCTTAAGTTCATCCTAGGTTCATTACTGCATCTCATAACCTGGGGACATACATCAAAAGAAAGGGTGAGCATAAGGCCCAATAAGGGAAACAAGAGAAAAATTTTACATGTGAACTTGAGATACTTCAATAAGGACATGAAAAGAACTTTAAGGCATGAGAAAGAAATCATGAGGCATTTCATAATAAAAATAACATTTTTTTATAACTTGAAGATGTGGCTGCAAAATTTAATATTGACAATTGTTTCGTTTCACCAAGGTCCATCCCCAAGGTGCTGTTAAAAATTACCAAGGTTATTCACCAAGGCATCGTTAAAATGGTCATCTCTAGAGATTAAGTCTTTACCCAATGCATTGGAGCGCTATCAGGGCGCACCCTTAAATTTGCATTTATTATCATGTGAGCCACATATATCATCATCAAACATTTCATAAAGAACCCATGTAGCACAAAATAAATGGGTTTCATTTCGTAATCATAACGTTTTAAAACTGCTTTAAAGACATGATCTTTACATCACTTTAAAACCCACAGAAAAGGAAGGTGGGTCTCATGTATGTAAATCCCATAATTTAAAATAGAACATTTTGGTATATATGTGAATACCCCATTATAAGAAAGAGCTTTGAGTATTCACTTAATAAAATAAAAGAACTTTAGAAAAAGAGAGAGACATTTTGAGATGGAAATTCTGCAGCATAACGGCTATGTTACGAGGTTTTAGAAGACATTAAAAAGAGAGGGAAAATGGGTCAAACATTCATAAATGACCCATAAAACAGTAAATGGACAGAATAATAAGGATACATGATCATGGTAATGAAATTTCAAGGACATACCATTTGAAATGAAAAACATGGAAGAAAGACAAAAATTAGATTTCTCTTATGAAAGTTCGGCAGCCTAACGACGTTACTTAAACTTCAAACACAATGATTTGAAAAGATCAAATAGGGTCTATCATCATTTGAAAATAAGAGTTCAGTATGATAGATATAGATATAATTCCCCAACATAATTAAAAAGGAACTTGAAATACATGACATGAAAGTAGAACTTTGAAAAGAATGAGAAGGGTGAAAGAATCCCCTAAAAATTCGGCAGCCTAACGGCGCCACTTAAAACTTCAAAATACTGAATTGAAGAAGTCAAATGGGGTCTCTACTCATATGAAAATAAGAGTCCAGTATGATAGATATAGATATCATACCCCAACATAACAAAAAAGGAACTTGAAAGAATTGACATGAAAGTAGAACTTCAAAACGAGAAGGGTGAAGAACCACTTAAAAATTCGGCAGCCTAACGGCGCCACTTAAAACTTCAAAATACTGAATTGAAGAGATCAAATGGGTTCTCTCATCATATGAACATAAGAGTCCAGTATGATAGATATAGATATCATACCCCAACATAACAAAAAAGGAACTTGAAAGAATTGACATGAAAGTAGAACTTCAAAACGAGAAGGGTGAAGAACCACTTAAAAATTCGGCAGCCTAACGGCGCCACTTAAAACTTCAAAATACTGAATTGAAGAGGTCAAATGGGGTCTCTTATCATATTATCATAAAATATCAGTATTATAAATTTAGAGATAATACCCCAACATAATAAAAAGGAACTTGAAATACTTTACATGAAAATAGATCTTGAAAAATGAGAAGGGAGAAAGAATCCGTTACAAAAATTTCGGCAGCCTAACGGCACCACTTAAAACTTCATAAAATGAAATAATGAGAGTAAGAGGGGATATCTCATCATATAAATATGAAAGGGGCAGTAAGAGGAATATAAAATAACATCCTCTCACATAAGAACATGGAGCATAAAAGGAATTACATAAAAGAGATTACATGAAAAGAAAGAGAGGGGTCAGATCCCTTACCTTAAAACGTAACTCTTAAAACTCAAAGGTTGGGACCTTGAGGCCTTGGGGGCACCTTGGTAGGACTCCTTGGGAGTTAAGGAGACCAGAACCTCATTGAGGAAGATTGGGGAGTCGAATGGATGAGAGGAGGTCTTGGTATTTATAGGGAGAGTGAGGGGAGAAGGCATTAATGGCCAAGGGACACCTCACATGTGCTTTTCTCAAACCCATGTGCTCTCCCTTGGCATTTACCATGGAGTTAGGCCACATGGGGCCCCCAAAACAATAATTCATCACCCTTGTCTGGCCAACCCTTAAAATATCTCATGACATCACCATGACACAGTTATGATGTCATTAAACATACCGAAACCCTAAAACTGTATTTTTACTATTCACTGAAAATTCAACTTTCTCAGAAAAATCCCAAAATCTCACACTAACCAAATATCAATGCTCTGATTTCAAAAATGAACTCCATTTTATAAAAATAATTTTCTAAATATTTTTAAATTTATTTTTAAATAAATACACTATTCACCGAAATTTCATTTTTTCAGAAAAAACCCCAAAAATTACCATAACATAATATCGCTGCTCTGAGTTCAAAAATGAAATCCATTTTATAAAAATAATTTTCTAAATATTTTTAATTTAACATTTAATTAAAAAACTCTATTCACCCAAAAAAACTAATACTTGAATAATAATTTATGAAACCGTTATTTAACCATTTTATTGAATCACATTACTTAATCAAGGTGCCTAGATTATTTTAAAACTTTCTTTAAGTGAGATTACTAATCCATTTGGTCATATTACTAATCCTAATAATAAAATCACTATTCATAATTTACTATTCATCAAAAATCAAGTTGATCTTATTAGACTCCAAATTTTGTACTGAACATAATTGTAGAAGACCATTTTTTGAAAATCATTACACATTTTTAATTATTTAAGGTTTAAATAAACATTTTTAAAATATCCTTTTTCTAAAATTCATCAAAAATATGCATACTATATTTATCCGGTCATTTGAAAATTCATAAACATCATCATAAGAAGAAATCCCAATTTTTATTTAAAACAAGGATTACACAAGGCAGTTATGGTCTCGTTACATAGCCCCTTATAATACCAGCATAGGACCTAAGAGTAAGGTGTGCTAGGGTGATAGAATATTGGGGCGGCTCAGTCAACATTGCCCGAGTAGTAATTTCTATCAGTTTGAACTTCTCGCGAAGGCGATTCCGTTCTAGCTTCACATGATGAAGTTCGGCTTGGATTTGGTCCAGAGCAAAGCCCAAAGGTGCTACCTCCTTCCCAAGCTCTGTTAGATGGGCTTCGATCGGTCCAAGACTACTAGGTGAGGCCATCGAATCTTCTTTCTATAATAATTAACAAAGATTACTTGTATTTAGAGACAATAATCAAAACATTTTGTTCACAGCGGTCATATTGACCGATGGTCATATAACAGTCAAAACCCACTGGTCTCAATTTAATTATAATCATGTTTATCAAATAAAACATTTTTGTTGAGTATAAAAATAAAATAAAATAACACATGAAATTAGGAAACAATATTTATTCAAAATTTCGGGCCGTTACAACAAAACATTAAATGTTTCCCTAATAATATAAAAATCACCAATAAAAATGTTTATTTCCATTTTCACATATTTATGAAATTTTTTTATTATAAAACAATGAAATGTGGAATGAAATATATATAATATATATAGAATACATTTACAGGAAAGTATTCCATATGTATAATTAAATTTAATTATATCTTGTTCCTTTAATGACATTTGAATAATTTCATGAAAAATTACATCAAAGAATACAATATAAATCAAAACCCTAAAAATGATCAAGTATTTTATTAATAAGTAGAATATTTAAATGATATTTTTATATTTATAAATATATATTTGCAAAATAAATTAAACAACTCCACCAGATGATGGTGTGTTTAGGAATTTTCTCATCTTTTTTAATGGAAAAAATATTAAGACGTCAATTTTTTGAAAAACCCATATAGGGATCTCCTATAAGGTATCAAATATTGGATAAATATTTGTGAATCAAGAAACTTTATTACTTAAATTCATACAAACTCATTAATTTTAGGATTAATAATTTATTTACTTTATACAATCGATTTTTTATTCATTTTTGTAAGAATTTTATTCATGTGTATATATGGATTAATACCATTTTTTGAAATAATTTCACCTAAAAACACATAATATTGAAATAATTATGGGTATAAAGATGTATGTGTAATGATTTTGATGTGGATAACAATGGGTTGTATCATATACCATGTAACAACATGAAATATTTTTTGTTTCATACTACTATTATCTTTTTCCATATTATTATTCCATGAATTGGTTAAAATAATTAAATGATTCTTTAATATAGTTTTTAATTCTTATTTGAATATTTTGAATGTTTAAAAACTCTATTTATGGGTATTCCAAATGTTTCAAATAAATTTTTATTTATTATAAAATATGAATGTTTATGAAACATTTTAAATAAGGATTGAGGATTTTAGTAGAATCCTAAAATATAAGAAATATTATCTTATTCCATGAAAAAAATGTTTGAAATATTGAGAACTCTAATTCTAGTATATATATATATATATATATCTATTTATCTACTTCATTTAACATGAAGGTTTTATTAGGTAATGGGAGTTTGAGAAATGAGCTAAAATAACTTTTCAATTAACCATATTATAAGTACATTTATTGATAGAAGATCATTGGCTAGCATTTAGGGATCATCAATAACTATATTGAATATGATGGGTTGAATTATTTAAAAAATTTATGTTCTTTAAATTTTATGCATTAAATTTAAATATAACATGGTTGGATATTATTTAAATGGTTTTTTGAAAAAAAATCCACTATCTTTAAACATTTTCCCCCACCAAATCACTACATTAGTATGAGAAAAATGATTAAGGTTTTATCAATTCCAAAGAACTCGCATGCATGTATATGTGATGAAGTTTTCCACTCCACTTGAGATCTATATTATTTATAAAAATGGTTTTACAAATAATGAAGGTAGGGAAATATATTTCTCTAATAGGTTTATATAGATTCCATATTGAATGTGTTCATATGAGAGATATAATATAACCTCCTAACATTGGTATCAGATCCATTTTTTAGTCATTATATTAGTTTATAATTATGAATTATTCAAAAATATAAAGACAAACCTTCAAACTGAAAATGATTTGTGGATTTCAAATATATTTTTAAGTGGAGGGACACCATGAATATATATTATTTACTAATCTATATTACATAAATAAGGATATGTTATAATGTTTCACAAATCATTTTGGATTATTTTCTTGAAAAATAAATTATTTTTATGCATCAACATAATTAAGATTATGTTTCCCACATCATATAACAAAATTTAAATTTTGAAACAATGTATACTTCATCTTTAATATTTAAATACAAGGATGAATACACAAATGATAACACATGCATCATACATGAGATATGTTTCTTAGATCGATATAGTAGGTATAATCATAAATAATTCAAGACATGAACAATACACACAACATTGTAAAGAGTTCATAATGTGGATAATATTTTTAAAAATTATAAGAATAATGTTTCCTATATCATTCATGGTTTTAAATGATTTATTTTATTTTTACAATAACATAATATATATATATATATATATATTTAAAAAATATTTTAGATAAATATTTTCATATAAATTTTTAATATTATATATCTTAAAACATTCATCAGTAAGGTATCTACTAGCCCACCCAGAATCTAAAGCGTGTTTTAGACCATACCATTTTTTATGTATGAGATATATGTTTAATTTAATTAATTTACATACTTTTATGTTTTTAATTTTAATACAAATTACTTCTTTTTAAATTATAAATTAAATTTACAAAGTGTTTGTAAATTTTAAATGAAATATAATTATAAAAGAGTTATATTTCATTATAAAATGGTTACTAATTTCAATATAAATTCTATAGATTAAATTATTTATTATGGGAATTTAATTTTAAACATACTAATATAATATTGGAAGATACTATCAAAGGATTGAATAAATGTAAAATGTATGATCTAAAATTGATGTAAATTGCTTATATATATTCATATATTGAAAGTTCGTATTTTAATAAATAATATATTTTAATATGAAATATTTCATATTCATACTATGTAAATATTAGATATTAAGAGTTCATAATTATGATATACTTATGAATTCTATAGATTTATATTTTATTAAATGTTCATATAATAATATCTAAATTATAAATTTTGTATAGATGATTAATTTTTTAAAGATTTATAAATATATATATCTTGTATTAATATATGAAATTTAATTTTATTTATTTATTATATATTTATTTAACATTCATGGATATAAAGTACTTATATTATAAATTTTAAAATTATTGAGTTTACACTTTTGAAACAGCATCATATTAATATTATATCACACCTACGATGTGTCAAATACTCAATACAACATACTATTTAGTTTCATTCAACCATGACTATAATTGTTTTGGGTTATTAATCAATTAATTAATTTAAAATATGAATATTTAATATTATTTTTTAGGATTATATTAAAATTGAGACCCACTTGATTATTCATTTCTATTTAGTTAGACATTGGGTCGGGTTATTGAAACCTAGGGATATTTCTTTTCATCAAGGTGATTATTTGGCTACATGACAAACCATACTTTCTCTTAAGTTTCATATTGGTTTTATATTATTCATTCAAATAAAATGAAAAAATTTCTTATATATTTAATATTATATACACTTTGATATAAATTAATGTTAATTTACTTTTTTAATAACATAAATAATTGGTTAAATATAGTGTTAGACAATAATTTTTTAGATTATATTAATTTGGTAAAAGGTGTAATATAAAAGATTAATTCATTAGAGTCATGGATATATGTAAGAAATACATGATAAATGATATGTGACAGATTGAAATCTATCTATACTATTTTGTGGTTTAAATTTGGAATTTTTGATGGTTAAAAAATTGGATCATTTGAATATTTAGGTTTATATTCATATGTTGTTTTTACATTAAAATTAATATTTGATTTTTGGTGATTGAGGATGGTTTTTGAGGATATTTTCGATAGGTTTAGAGGTTTTGTAAGAGGTTTTGATGTGTTTGGAGGAATAAATAAAAATGGATTTACTGTCTTGGGAAATATGAGTGTTTCGATGGAGATCTAATGAAAGTTCGATGATTGAATAGTGGTTATGTAGCCACTTTAGTTTCATTGGATGTCTATTGGTGTGCTACCAAAACTTTTGTGGCCAACTATATAGGTTTTGAATAAATTATTATTAATGTAATTTTTTGTAAAAAAATTAAACCTTTTTAAAACCTAAAATATAACTCACCTCCCTATCATTTCTTATTAGTTTTATACCCTCCACGGGCTCTCTTCTTCATATCCTCATGTGTATTTCATCCTAATTCAATATTGAGTTTAGTTTGGTTGGTTTCCCTCAAGGAAAAGTATTGGTGCGACTTATCATACCCTAACCTCTCATATACTTAGGTTTATCATATTCATTCATGATTTAAATGGATTTTATAATTTGTTATATCACTTAAGTTGTAACTCCTTAACTCGAACCAGTGGGTCTGAACCAGAGTGCCACATGACCTCGTGTGTGCTTCCCTATATGCAAGAGGTTGCTTCTAGTAGTGAGTGTCTAAGTCCTTCAATGGGGATATTATAACCTTGGTATCATGTCATAGAAAAAAATAGTAAATAATAAAAATATAATAAACAATCAGAGTAATCACGTAGAAACTAATATATGGAATACATGTCATATGATAATAAAAGGTTATTTTATAATAACAAGCCAAACTAGAGTATAGAAGAAGAAGATAAATAAAATAATAGAATAGTAGGGTCCTTTGGAGTTTCTCTCATTTCTGACCCAGATTCATAATCCTATTTTCGCCCTTCTACCATGGGCCCCTTTCCCTTTATCAACTTTATAGACATGAATTCTACACATGCATAGAGATTCCCATGTATGGTGTGAGTAATAAAACCCATTGAGATACCACCCATTATTTCTTAAACAACGTGATCATGGAAGCAATTGTATTCTATAAACAATTATTAATTCACAATAAACATGACAATCCAAAATTATTCACATGCATCTTAACCAAGCCACCATGAGCCCCAGAAATTCCTAATTTGTATCCATGTTAGAAGGAATTTCACAATATCAAGAGTAATCAAGAACTAGACAAAGGAAAGTAATCATACATATAAATACATCGTCCCTAGTTTTTCAAATTTAGTGGTTACTTTATTAGATTAGTTCTATATAATATTGATCACATCCTAAAGGACGTAATAGTTTAGTGGTACTGTAAAAATTAATAAATAATTAAATTAAAAATTTAATTTGAAAACATAAAATACAATATAGTAATTCTTTTAATAACATTATCATTACCTTCATAATATCCCTCCATATCAATCATAAAATACATCCAATAATCTTATGAAAATAAGACATAATAAAGGGGTGATCTCAGATACCCAGTAATAGTATTCATACATCAAGATCTATCATGAATACATAAAGAATTATCAATATGGAAAGTTAAATAACTAAAAACACGTTCCATTTAATCAATATCTTGAGCTTGAAGAATAATATGGTAGGAATAAATTATGATCATGTCATGACGCCCTCCCACCCAAGATACCCCTCCTAGGATGTAAATAAAGAAGGGGACATATTGACCCCTGAGTCCTGCCATTAGTAGGCCCCGGTTTGGAGACTACTACCAAGGGTATATAGGTCATACAATATAGAAGACAATACCTATTTTTTAAATATAATCAAGAGAATTTATGGATCATCCATAAAAAAATTATAATAAATCTATAAAAGAAAATCCAAAAACCATCCCATATGCATGCATAAAATAGAACTAGTTCATGTATAGTAAAACTACAAATTAAGGTGAAAAAAATCAAGTTAAAGCAATAAATCATCAATTGTTTCAAAGCCATAGCTAGTAACACCCAGCATAGTCCATGTAATCCTCCTAGAAACCTGAAAAAAAAATTATATACATAATGTGAGAGTACAAGTATACTCAGTAGGAAAAACATAAGTCTCTCATGCACATTTTAAAGTAAGTATACTAATTCCCCTGTGGGAAAACAACAGAACCAAATAAAACCTAACAAGGTATACTAGCAATCCCATCCTCTCCAAGGTACACTCTCTAAGTAACACAAGTCAAATAAAGAAATATAGTAAGTACATAGATGATAGGGTACCATGAACCACTTACCACTGATTAGACACTCTTTCCTAGGGGAAAATATCCTCACGCTATCACCTCTTCTAAAAGTACCACATCACAACCCTCCTGCACATATGTGGGCCTCACAAACCACATAAATTTCTACCCATGGACTCATGGGCCTAAAAACCACACCACGCCCCACCCGCACAAACCAAGGCCTCAAAAACCACATCACATCCCACTTATAGACACCTAGGACAAAAACCACACCATGTCCCACTAGTTGAAACCTTGGCCTCAAAAACCATATCTTATCCAAAGGACGCATAGGAAAGAACAACACATATCATCTTGAATACACCTTATAAATCAGAACACATCTAATCCCAAAAACAACTGAAAAAACACAAACAACTCTTACACAACTAGGCCTCGCATACCACAACCTACCTAAAGAATCATGGGATGCCAATGCCTGTAACAAGGAGTAAGGAAGATAAGGTGGCCAACCAACCACCCCCTACATGAATGTTCGGTAAAGACACTCTCCCGTGATGATGGGGGGTTTTGGGAATGTAGTGATCAACTACGGTGAGGTGTATATAGAAATCACAAGGGAAATATAATTCTATACATATATGATACCAAACACTCAATCCCAACCAATGGGTTCTCAACAGACAACCATCTCACAACACTGACAACTTTTCTGCTACCTCTAAACGCACATCACCACACATCAAACCATAAACTCCTTTCAATTTCCAACCAACTTAATTAACCATTACAATTATTTATTTGAAACTCATTTATCCATTACGTTAACCAAACCAACAAATCCAATTCCAAACTTTATTTACAAATTATTTATTAATTTATTCCACTACTATGGGGGAACTATAAGGCACAACACACAATAAGAAACATAGAAACACATCACCGCATAGTCTGATTGCAGCTCCATTGTGAGACACTTCCCATCCATTACACATTAAATCAATCTATCAACCTGGGATTCTGTTAAATGGTTAGGTTTATGTATTGGCTACAAGATCATGCATGTCACCACCCAAACCAGCCCATAGAACATACTCATGGTTGACAAATATACCATAGCAGAAACACAATCATATCCACACATCACAACATAGCCACATCACATTACATCAATCATGTACACACAAAAACATATGTCCCACAAACACATCACCCCACATACCTTAGTATTATTAAATTCTGGATTTAATAGGGCATACTTTATTTAGATTCAGTTTTTAATTCAGGGGCTATAACAAAAACTAAGTAATCCTAGGACATCTATTTATTATCCAAGTATACGTGATTTAAAAATTTCCATATACAAGTGTTCAATAAGAATTAACCAACATGAATTGTTTTTAGTATGTAACCAATGACAACTAGCAACCACAATTTATAGCGGGTACTTTAGCTCGTATAATTCCCAACCTCACAATAACATCAAGGCCATAAAAATGTGAATTTGATCCCTCTACCCATTTCAATTAATTTACCCAGTTCTTACATTTGATTAGTGTGGGGAAACCATGATCTATAAGAAAAAAAATATCAATCCCATATGATTCACGAACAAGTAGAAATGATGGGAAATTCTACCTTGAAGAGGTGTCAGTGTTCTTCATGTAGAAATGGATTGCACAACAGTCCTCCAATTTCCTCTCCCATTTTGCATCCACTCGAGGATGCAGCAGCACCACCACACCAATCAATGACTGAAGGAGAACTCGTTAGATGTAAGAAATAATTCCTACCATCACATTGGAAGGATATCAAGAAAAAAAGAGAAACCAAACCAAGAAAAATCATTGAAATGGAGGAAGAATGCACATCAGATCGAATAAGGATCACTAAGTATTGACGATATAATCTTGATAGTCGATTCAGGTTGAAGGGATTTCCAAAACATGGCTGGAGGGACTTCTAGGTCACTGGGGATGAAAGATACTGCTAGTGCCATAGGGTTTTTGAGATCCCATGTGGTTGGAATGTTTTAAAACAATATAGCATTATGGGATTACATGGTCTGTAATACCCTTTCATGTCATGTAAAACCTCGGGGTCAGTTTCCACTAATAAACCGCTTGTATTTTGATTTATTTTTATTTTTCATGTGGATTTATTCCCCAAGAACCGAATTATTTCTACTTTAAGATAAACATTTATTCATTGGATGGATATTAACAAACTCTATATCACACAATTAATTTTCTTCTATGTAACATTTCATGTGATAATGTCACAAGAGTAGTTGTTGCATGAAAGGGTCATAATAATTCCCCAGTATGATGAGAACCTGGAAGTACTATTAAAGTATTCTTAGATATATTTTATATAGCTATATGATATCATTTAAGGGACACAAATGATATTTGATATCAGGGGTAGATACTTATAGTACTTTGAAATGAATTTTTATGGTTTACACCCTTAGTGATATCTAGTAGGATATTATGGGAACGAGGCCCAAGAGTACGAAATTAACATTTATAAGGGTCATTGGATGTTCATATATAAAGATTTATTTATTGGTCCTTAGACACTAATATTATAATTAATTGTTATTATGACTCACACACTTAGATGTATTGGAGAAAACCATGATGACATATGTTCATGACGAGATAGGATTTATTCGGTGCGTCACGAGTAATACTGCATTAATAAATATTGTGAGAAACGATTTGTCCCTTTTGTTCTATAAAAGAATTTGATATCTCAATCCCTTTGTTAGAAATGATATTGCTTAAATAAATCCATGGTCATGGTGTTTTAAATGCATGTTCAATTTTTGGAAAGTCAATGAATGAGAAATCAAGCACATGGGTTGATGGAACTTGCATGCAACCTGCTTGATAAGAGATATCAAGAAAAAGTGATTTTATTACACTATAAGTGTTCATATGAGGTTACATGTTGTTGTGACAATAACATCTTTCTCTATTGGTGCCTTATCATGTTTCTAGATGCTAACCTTGGACATTAGGTTTCTCCACCTAAAACCACAAAGAAAGAGTCCTAGAGGGTCACACACTATATGTATCTAGTATCTCAATTAAATATTATATATTATTTATTATTTGAAAAGTTAAATAATGATTATTAATAGTTATGGTCTAATAATTATTCATGTATTCCTAATCACATTTATTTTGACACTTGTTATTTGAGAGAATATATTTTTGGAGAAATAATTAATATTTATTTATTTTCTATTTAGTGAATATAATATTTATATATTTACTAGGGAATAATGAAATGATATTTATTTAACAAATAAATAGTCATTATTTAAGGTTCAATAAATATGGTGAAGTATTGGTAGACTGAGTTAATGTTCAAGTGATAAATAATAATATTGAATATTATTTGATTAAATAATATCTAATTATAACTCACAAGACAAACACATGTCAGAAAATAAAAATGTTACTGTTATAATTTGACAAGGGGGTTTCACTAGGATTAATGAAATAATTAAGTCACTTTTGTAAATTATTTATTATTTCCCTATTGAATTATACACCTGGTTATATTATTCTTTCATCATCCAAGATCAAGATAAGCGATGTATTTTGGTTTTTCACAATGAATTGGATAAAAGCTCCCAAGCCAATAGAGTTCATACCTCCACAAGAATGCTCTCAAGAAAGATAATGACCATCCTCCACCGGATCAAGGACAACGATTTGGATGTACTTCTCAAGTCGATTGAAGGTGGACATCCAAAGCACAAGAATCTTCCATGCAAGAACCGAGAAACTTCTTTGGGGACCTTCGGAGATATGTTTAAAATGTGTAGATCACCGCTAGAGGAGATCTACCCTTGATCTCTACAATGCAATGAAGGCACACTATAAATCAATTTTCATACACCTCAATAAAGAAAGAATCACCTTGGAGGTAATTATTTTATTTAATTAAATAATTATAAACAAAATATTTTTATCTTCTCTCTTAGTTCCAGGGAAAATTATTCTTTTCCTAAATCTATGATACAATTTTGTGAATATAGGAATTAATCATCATATTGATCCCATATCGATCATTGATTATGAAAAAAATAAAATTTGGGCATTATCCCTCCTATGCTTCCACTGTGCTCAGAACCTAAAAGTGGTATCAAAGAGGGATTATTATTATTTTTAATTATTTAAATAATTATTTGATGATTTATTTTTTAATACTTTAGTTTTTAAAATCATGTTTAATTTTTCCATTTTAATCCGAATTAAAAGATCTTTTCTTCCTCTATCATTTATCATAGATCTAACAAAAATGATTAATTTTAGGATTAAAATAAAATCATGTAACTCATCCAGAGGTGCCAAGGATCCTAACCATACAACACCAAACTAAACACTATGTAATCAGAATTATATGTTGTCTAGTATTATTCAATGCATCAATATTTGGTTCGATGGTCAATTTGAGATCTTGTGTTAATTGGGAATTAATGTCACTATTAATAAACATCAATCCACATAGTGTTGACTTGGATTTATTATCACATGGAAACCAGACTACACACTATATGGCCCACTGGACATAGTGTGTATTCCCTTCAGGTCATGGCCGAATCGTGTATCCCACACACGTCTTACCTAGCTGATGAACATGTAACATAGAGTCTATATGACATGTGGACCACTGGACATTCCCTTTACTCTATATATTTTTTAATGTCACATCACATGTCGTTTCCTCGGGTGTGAACTTCGTATGGGTGGTAAGGAGGGTACACATCGTGTAGTCAGATCTACACGCCATGTATACTTTTCAGATTATGAATATTTAAAATTTATTATCATATTAGGTAACCCTTGATATATTTACCATCATTTGGGTGTAAAGCTGGGACACAACATGTTATAGGTGTTTGATATATATGTGTGTGTGTGTGTGTGTGTGTGTGTTTGTGTCTGTGTGTGTGTGTGTGTTTAATTAAAATCTGTGTAATTTTTAAATATTTGCACATCATATATGAGTTGTATTGCAATTAAAATTATGAGTGCATGCTACATGTCACGAAGAATAAAGTATATATAATTATAATACATGTTGGTTAGTTTTGAATGGATATTTACCAGGTTACCTACATGGTACAAGTTATGTATACAGATAATTTTAAATAGATTTATTAATTTTTTAAAATTATAATGGATGGTAATCTTAGTGATATTTAGAAAAGGTTTAAGATAAAATAATTGATTAATTAAATATAATAATTAACCTATTCAATTGTGATTTATGTTAAATAATAATGATTAAATAATTGAATTCTAGTTTTATTTAATTCATAATTTGTTCCATGCATTTGAATGATGAGGATCTTGAACAGACCATTGTAAGTGATTGGATTCCATTTTAATTTATTATCAAATTAAATTGTTTGCAAGTGTTCCTTATCTACACATTAATATATTTGATCTACATTCCCATGGATTATTTTTTGCAAACCCCCTTTTATCCATCACCTGTGTGTGTGTGTAAAAGAATATATAATGAATAGAGCTCTAAACTTAGTAGAGGTTGTTCAAGTTAGGAGTCGACTAAATACAAATCTAGGGAGATACAAAGGTGGATATGGAAAGCTGTAAACATGAACGTAATTGGTTCGAGGTGTTTCACTCTTGGTAAGCAGTTAATTTATCATCCTCTAGATAACCTAACCATTAGAACAAGCTCATGATCATACCCTTTATTTTATTTATATCAGTTACATGGTTAATTCATTATGGATTTATTATTGTGATAACATAATTAATGAATTAAACAAGAATTCATGATAGAACTATAATAAATTGGATTATGTGTAAATATTATCTAATACATGGTTCATCACTTAATCTTACCCCACGTAATATAAAAAATAATTTGGAAATGTAATAAATGGAAATTTACGCATAAAGGATAAAATTACTCAATGAAATATTAAGTCGATATAGCCTTCCATTACTTTGGATAGAATCGAACCATAGTTCAAAGTACTTGACTAACCCAAGTTGGTGTGATTTAAATTATCCAGGAATTATAGTTTGAGGATTTTGGTTGAATTTAATTATGTTACATCAAGGGTTGACTACAAATTAGGACTTGGTGTAACATAGAGGAAAATCTTGAGGAAATCCAAAGAAAAGTATTTCCATATTGGGGATTCCACTCAAAGGGTCAAGGATTTGTGAGTTAATGTAGTGGGAATTTGGAATGATTACCTAAACACTTTCAAATAGATTTACCAACCATTTTTTGGGTAATGTGAAGGGAAATATGGATCCTTGCCATTAAAATTTCGAAGAAATAGTATATTTTAAAGCTAATGGTGAGTACTATTTGGTTTCAATAAAATAGTGGGAGGCTAATGATTTATTTATTTATTTATTTGTCTTAATTTTTATCAGATAAAGTATTAAAACTATGTTCATATTATTTGTAGAAACTACATTAAAAATTAAATCAAACATGTAATTGTAATCCCTAATCATGAAAGAAAACATTCTCATTGTAACTAATTTCTAGGAGTGGTAATGGCACCTTTAGGTCAACCATTTCCTTGAAAGGAAACAATATGTGATGGAAGAACCTTTACTAGTAGTTCTTCAAAATGAGGTGAGTGGTGAGGATGTCTCTATGTATGAGAAACATCTAAATGATGCTATGTATTTCCAATGCTTCATTATATCCTATATAACCAATGATCTCTTGAAGAAACATGAGGAAATGGATGCATATATAATGATGTATCAGTTGATGGATCTCTATCAATATAAGTTGAGTTAAGAGAGGTTTGAGATCTCCAACACTTTATTCACCAATAATCTTGGAGAGTGCATGCCAACATGTAGTCAATATTATTTGCTACATTGAGTATCTAGAAATCTTAGGGATTAAATTTCTAGATGAGTTGTGTACATATATCAAGCTATCATCACTAACCATGACCTTATCTAGTTTTATTGTGAAATATAATATGAGAAATAATGAGAAGTGTCTATCGGAACATCTAACCCTGATTCACCTTGTTGATAAGGACATGGGGAATGGAAAACTCATATTCCTTATGAAGAATAGGAATATAAAGGACAAGTAAATGGGGCCTAAGTCCTATAAATAGTTTCAATCTCCCAAGCACTATTTGAGTAAGAAGAAGAAGATACAAAGGTAGGAAAATAAAAATGAGGCAATGTGTTTTTCATGTGGAATGTCAGGTCACTGGAAGTGGATCTGCACCAATAGGAAAGGGGAAGCTAAAGGTGCATTCATTATTGAGTGCAATATTTCCATTTTTACACATTATATGTTTAATACAAATTTTTTTTTTCATATCTGTATTCAAATGCAGAAACTAAGTATATTTTTGAAAATTACCAGAGGGGAGGTGGATCTAGGAGCTACCAATGGTTTGAGGCTAGCTTCTCTTTCAATTGGTTACTACCACCTTTAAATTCCTACCAAGTTTATTTTTGTTTTACATGACTTTTATTATGTACCAAGTTTTATAGAGAACATAATTTATGTATCAAGTTTATATATATATGGGTTTATTTTCAAAATTATAAATAAAAGTTGTTTCTTTTATAAAGACAACATATGTTATGGTATGGACATGGTGAAAGGGCTATAGAGCATCTAGGATTGGTAAACACAGATCTATGTAGACCATTTCTATTAGAATATAGAGGTGGATATTCTTAAATTATAAATTTTACCAATGAATTGAGTAGATATGGATATTTTTCCTTAATGAGGTATAAATTTGAGTTATTTGATAAATCTAATAAAATTAGGAATGAATTAGATAATCACCTTTGTAAGAAGATAAATAATCTTCAATTGGATCGAGGTGAAGAATATCATATCCAGGAGTTCATCACCTTTCTATGGGAGTTTTGGATTCTATCTGAACTCACTCCACCTTATACACCATAGTGGAATGGTGTTAGTGAAAAGATTAATTTTACCTTGTTGAACATTGTAAGGTAGATGATGATTCATATAGATCATCAATTATTCTTTTGGGTATATGCATTATAAACTACGGCATACACATTAAATCAAGTACCAACTAAGGAGGAAAATAGAATTCCTTTCAAGTTATGGAGTGGAAAGAAACCCATTTTTCACATACACATGTATAGAGATACGAGGTGTTTGTTAATTATTTCTTGTGGTAAAAAATTGCACCTCGAGGCATGAGATGTGCCTTTATAGGGTATTCCAAGGAAACAAAGGGATACTACATATACAACCACTCGTAAAATAAAGTACTTATCACCAAACAAGCCATTTTTCATGAGAGGTAGAACATCCTAAAAATGATAGTGGGAGAAGGATTGACATTGAGAAAGTTGATTCTCAAGATACATGGGATTTGGTATAGATCTAAGATCCATAGGTCGTTGTGGAAGAATTTGTTCCTGAAATACAAGTACTACGTAGAATTGTAAGAGAGGTAAAGGAACCAGAGAGATATAGTTTTCTAGTCACTGAGGATGGCGAATCATTGTTGTTGGAAAATGTTGAAACTCTCTCCTACAAGGAGGAATTATAGAGCTCAAAAGATATAAGATGGCTAGAACCTATGAATTCTGAGATAAATTCCATGTATCATAACCATGTTTTGGTTCTGTTCAATGTGCTTGTTGATGTAAATCATGTTGTGTGTAAATGGTTATTCAAGATGAAACTGTTCATGGACGGTAATGTAAGTACCTATAAAGCAAGGCTAGTAGCTAAAAGGGATTGAATAACATCAAATAATTAACTATAATGAAACATTTTTTCCAGTTTTCTTATTTAACTCCATCAGAATTGTATTTTCCTTAACATCTTACCATAACTATTTGAATTGGAAGTTGGATGTTAAAGCTGCATTCTTTAATAGGAAACTTCATGAAGATGTATATATGAAACAACTAGAAGGGTTTTTGACACCAGGTGACTCAAAAAAGAATTTTTAAGTTTCAAGGATCCATTTATGGATTGAAGCAATCATCTAGGTCATGTATCATTTGATTTTATAAATCTATAAAAATAATTTGGTTTCATTAAAAATGAATGTGGGTCATGTGTTTACAAATGGTTTAATAGAAATTTGACCATTATCCTAGTAGTATGTATTGAAACATATAAATTATAGAAAATTATGTACCAGTCTTATAGTCAGTTAATGATTAGTTGAACAAGTTCTTATCCATAAAGGAATTTGGATAGGAAGCATATATTCTAGGGATCAAGATCATTCATCATAGATCCAAGAGGATTCTTGGACTATGTCAAAGTATATATATTTACTAGATATTAAAGAGATTTAGTATGGAACAATCCAATAGGGGATTGGTTTCAGTGTCACATAGTTTATATCTTTCTTAGAAAATGAGTCCCCATTCACAATAGGAGAATGATATAATGAGTAAGATCTCATATACTTCAGTGATATGATCTATCATGTTTTCTATGTTTTTTACTAGACTTAATGTTTCATATGCACTGAGCATGGTAGTAAGATATCAAGAAGATCTAAGAGAAAAACGTTGGTCTATTTTAAAGACTAGCATTAAGTATCTAAGAATAACTAAGGATATGTTCATGGTGTATATAGGAGACAAGGATATTGTTATCATAAGTTACAATAATTCTAGTTTTTAGACAGAACATAATGATATGAAGTCGGAATTGGGATATGTTTTTTGTCTCAATTGAGGAGCTGTGAAGTGGAAGAGTTCAAAAAAACCATTTTTCACTGATTCTACAATAAGTTTTGATTATATATCAGCTTTTGATGCACCCAAGGAAGAAATATATATTCTTAAAATTATCTAGGATCTTGATTTGGTTCTTATAAGTAAATTCCCTATCACTTTCTATTTTGATAATACTACAGTGCTGGCTCTTGAAAAATAGACAAGGTTTCATCAATGGAAAAAACACATACTCTGCAAGTCTCACCTCTTGAGTGATTTTTATTAAAGGGTTGATGTTTGAATGAGAATAGTATCCATTAAATAGAACATGACAGATCCTTGGACTAAAGGCCAATCTCAGCAAAAGCATGAGTATCATGTTGGATCTAAGGGACTGAAGGTCATTAACAGTTGGATAAAGTGCAAGTGGGAGTCTCTTGGATTTTGTTCCCTAGAACCAACTTCTTTGTAATTTATGGTAAACATATATTCATTGGATTTATATTAATAAAACCCCTATAACATCACGATCGTTCTTCTCCATATCATTACATGTGATAATATTCCAAGAATAGCTATCACACTAAAAGGTCTTAGCAGTTCCCCGCTATGACGAGAATCCAGAAGTGCTATAACACTATTCTTAGATATATATTCTATATCCAGATGATAACATTTGAGGGACACAAATAAAATAGGCTATCATTGGTGTAGACTCATAAGACTTTAAGACACCTTCTCATGGTGTACTCCCTTGGTTATATCTAGTAAGTTATTATGGCAATGAGAGCCGATAGTAGGAAATCCAAATTTATAAGTGTCATTAGATGTTCCTATATATAAATGTTTGTATTGGTCCTTATACTTCATGATTATTATTAATGGATATTACGAATCATGCAATTAGATATATTGGAAAAAATGGTGACAATATATGTTCGCGATGAGGTGGGATATGTTGGGTGCGTCAAGAGTAATACTGCAATAATTAATAATATGAGAAAGGATTTTTTCCTTCTGTCCCATAACAGAATTTGATATCCTATGCCCTTTTATGGAAATATATAGCCAAAATAAATCCATATACATGGTGTTCTATAAGAAACTTCAATTTCTAGGAATTCAATGAATGAGAAATTGAGCACATGTGTTGATGTTACTTTCATGCAACACACTTGATTGGAGATATTAAGAAAAGGGGATTATATTACATGGTAAGAATTCGTATGATGTGACCTATCATTGAGACATTTAATTATTTCTATATGGGTACATTGGAATGTTTCTAGATGATATACTTGGACATTAGGCTACTCCCCCTAATGCCACTAAGAAAGAGGCCTAGAGGGTCATGCACTAAGCGTATCTAGTATCTTAGTTAAATAATATATATTATTTATTATTTAACAAGTTGAATAAAGATTATTCCCAGTGGTGGATTAGTAATTATTCATGGATTCCTGATCAAATTTATTTAAACACTAGTAATTAGAGAGAATATATTGTGGGTGGAATAATTAATAAATATTTATTTTCTATTTAGTGAATATATTATTTATAAGGACCCGGCCTTAAACATTACTTATTATTGAATTAATTGAATAATTCACATTGAGGATCTTTTCAGGTTTAGAGTTTTAGAGAATTTGGACATAACTATTACATCTCAAAGGTTACAAGGTAGACATATCTACTCAGCTTCCATTTTTTCCACAAAAAATAAAAACTCATGAATAAAATATTCATGTCTAGTTCCTTGTTCTAGACAGCCTGACATTTCCTTGATCCCATCCTTGACCCTATTTAAATTTATGTCCTGTGAAAAACATTTCAAAAAAACTTGGGATGAGCATAAAAAGCTCAGTAAGGGTTATAACAATACGGAAAGAAAACATTAGTCCATGTATACATAAGAGTCAATGAAATCATACATTACTCATAAAGCATAAGCAATTTAACATACCTCATGAAATCATAAGATTTACGAATAACTCGTAGAAATCATAATACATAAAGGTAACTTGAGGAATTCATAACATTATTACATAGGGAGTAACTCTCATGGTTATGTTTGTAATACCCATCACAGTATATTCCCTAAATCTCTTCAGATAAACCTTAATTTTTAACTCCTTCGCGTTACCCAATTCATTGGAGAGCTATATTGGGCTCAACCGCCCTAAGTTTATCACAGAACCACCCATATTCATAAACAATGCCCAAGAACCATAACAAAATCACAGCACATAACTTAAGCATAAAATAAAGATAAAATTCCCACATTTTAATAACAATATAACCTTTTAAGATATTGAAATAATGAATCCATTCTAAAAAACCATTTTCAAAACCATTTAAAACCATTTAATAAAGATATTTTTGAATCAAAGTGTCTCATACCACTTTGAAGATTGTAACATTTTAAAACATTAATATCCATATTAATAAATCCTTAAAACCATTTTGAAAACATGGATATTAATGAGAAATATTTATAAGAATAAATCAATAAAACATTTAAAATGTTATTTTAGTTAAAGGGTTTTTAACAAAATGAGAGACACTTGAATACAATAATTGAGGAATAACATTTAATCAGAACTTTTTAATATCATGAGAATAAATGGATTCATGATATAATATTCCAAAGGATATTATATACACCATATAAGAGTGAACTGGTTCATAACAACAATGAAGTCTCAATAGAAATGTAAAATGAGATGAAATCCATTATAAAGAAGGTATCCTTAAAATAAGGATAAATCAATCTCATAATTATGTGTGAAAAATATAAATACACCCAATATAAGTGGATATTAAGTGTAAAACAATCAATGGTCATTCACACATATTCAAAGGATGACATATTCAATAACTACATGTTGAACCCAAAGAAATCGAAATTGGGTTAAGAAGTTCCCTTGGTAAAATTCGACAGCCTAACGGTGTCAGTTTAAAATTCATAAAATTTGTTGATGAGAGAGAAAATGGTATCTCACCAGTTGGACATAAAATTTACATAAATAAGGAAATATATGAACATATACAAACATAAAAATATGTAAATTAAAATATATAACAAAATAAGTCTTCTAAAAATAGGAGGGTGAAAGGTTCCCTTACCAATTTGGGTGACTTTCGAAACGTTCACCCCATGAAAGAAGGACCGTACAACGTTGATTTAAACACCCACAAAAGAAATTATATTACACAACTAATATAATAATGGAAAGTACATACACCACTCAAAACAAATAGTGGAAAATGTAGCATAAATCTCATGGGAATAAAAGTGAGATGAAAAATCTCTTACGAAAACTCGGTAGCCTAACGGCGCCACTTAAAACTTCCAAAAAAGGATTGATTAAATAAAATTTGGTATCTCTTAATATTAATATAGAAAGTAAAGAAATAGGAATATAAAATAACATCCCCTAACATAAGAAATAGTATCTTAAAGTATGTTACATAAAGAAGAGTACTTAAAAAGAAAGAGAAAGGTAGGATCCCTTACCTCAAGTCCGACTTGTCTTATTCGTTTCTTTATCTTCATAAATAATAAACTTTTGTCAATTTATAATTCCTTAAGGAACTCCTTTAAATTTTATTATTCAATTCATATCACATATTATAATGATATAATAATTAGTTAATTATGTGAGTTCATATCAAATGTTTTTGTCGATGTTTGGTACATGAGTCAAAAATGAACTTGTTTGAAAAGAATTGTCCATGTAGTTATAAGTACATCATCCCCAGAATAGTATTAATGATTTAAATATCTTATATATCCAGTAAATATTTATTTTATACTATTCCATAACATTTTGAGATAAAAAGAAATGAAATGCACCATTCATGGAGACGATAGGCCGTACGTACGCATGAACGCTACTTTCATTTCTTTGTCATATTAATGGAATTAAAAATAATTGATATATATATATATATATATATTATAATTATAGTATAATATATATGTTATATAGGTCACATAATTTCATTAATTTCATTCTTTATAGATTCCATGTATTGCATGAATGAGTCACATCACTTGAGGGGGCGGTAGTCCGCACTTCCTCATATGAAATTATCGCATTTGCACAACATGAAAAGAATAAAGGTATGATTTAAATAGAAAATACATAAGCATATATAAAACATAAATATCATATATATCATATATAAAATACATTGACATCAGAATGGCCACTTTTAAAGGTGTTAAAATAATATTGAACAATCATCATTTCGTGTGGCAGAAATTCGCCATCCACAGAAACAGTATGTTCTTTAACCATTAGACGGATGTGTGTGTAAGTGTAGCTCTAATACTTATTATAAAAAAATCCTAGTATATTTAATATACTTTTTTGGTTACAAAATAAAGTAATAAAAAGTGTTTAGGGGGTTGGAGAAGCAAAATAAAACAAAAGAACATAAGAGAAGACATTACCTTTAAATCAGGTAACTCCCTTTGGTTTGAACCAAAAGGGTTCCTTGAAGAGATTTATTCCTAATTTGAGTATTCAATGATGAAGAGAGGGATGTGGAGATATGAAATGGGCAGTGGTTGGCCGAGCCAAAGGCTTGAGAGGTGTGGGTAAGAAGGTAGAGGTGGGAGCCTTTTATAAGAGGAGAGGAGGGGTACTCATGGAATGTCAAGAAATGTTACTTTATTTTAAAAAGAGTTTCAGATTTTAAAGGTCCCAAATTAATATAATTCTAGTATAAGGTGATAAGGGTTCTAAATATACTCATCCAATTGGTTTTTCCCAGTTTAAGTCTTAGATTTTACATTATCGTTTCATTTTATTTAAATCGTTCATTAATGAGGTAATCGCTGCATCATCATGATGTCATAAATAATTTAATTTATATAATGTCTAAAAATAATAATAAAAATAATATGATGTAGGAAAACTTTTTAGATTTAAAATGACTACTTATAGTCTAAGATATCGTTTATGTAGACAAAATTAAAATTATTTTACTTAGGTGTTACATACTTTGGTTACATTTTCCTTTCTTTAAAAAAAATATGATAAAAGGTCACTATCACACTAAAGTGATTCCATGGGGTCCCAAGGTTGGCACAAGGCATCCCATGGTTGGCCAAGACACCATGAATAGAATTATGACACATTTTGGGGTCATTTTATATATTTATGATATTATTTGTTTACCCTTAATTATCTGATTTCTAATTAAACACGATAATTAAAGATAATTACTGTCGTTACTATTCATAATGTCCAAAAACAAAAGAGTATTAATTACATAATTCGGACCTTCAGATGCAAAATATGGAATCCATTTTATCAAATTCAAAACACATAAATTGTAGTAATTAATTTAAAAGTAAATCTCGTTGTCAAAACAAAAGACGGGTTTTTAAGAAGTATAATTTATCAAAAGATTGACTTGTTTTTACATCCAATTGAAAAGTGAAATTACTTCCAATGAACAACATTGTATTAAGTGATAAAAACATAATTAAATTATACTTTAAAAACAATTAAAATGAAAATCTAAATATATAAATAAATTGGATGAAAAGGCAGTTTTGAATTAAAAATTGTATTTTTCACTATTCATTAAAAAAAGCATTATCAGAAAAATACCAAAAATTAACCCTAAGCTATATTTTATATTTAAAATTCATAAATTATTTCCATTTTACCAAATTAAAAACATATAAGTTTCATTAATAAATCATATAGTTAATTCCCGCTTTCAAAACAAATAGCGGGTTTTTTGGAAGCAATATCTATGAAAAGTTTGGCACTTATTTATGTCCATTTTCAAAGTAAAATTAATTATAATGACCACCATTGAATTAAATTATAAAAATATATTCTAATTAAACTTTAAAACCAATTAAAAACATAATATAACCATATATTTAAATTAGATGAAAAATCAGTTTTGATGTAAAATGCAATATTTTTCACTATTCATTAAAAAATGAACATTGTCAGAAACATACCAAAAATTTATCTAAAGTAAATTTCAATGTCCCAATCATAAAGAATAAGTTTATTTTGACAAATAGATCTTATAAAATTGTCAAAATTTATATTTAAAAAAGGTTCGCCATCAAAAGGTGATAAAACAATCTTTTAAAAATATTAGAGTATTTATTCTTAAAATTGGATTCATTTGGATTTTAAGCCTCTAACATTTATTGGATAAATGTAAAAATATTTAACAAACATATGTAATCATTTTTTAGTTATTTCTGTTCATTCCCTCCATTACAACAGCTAGGCGTTGACTATTATTATATTATTATATTATTAGTGTGCAACGTAAGATTTCAAAGAAACTCATTGTTGCGTATTGGGTACGCCATCGAGGATAGAATTTCTTTTAAAGTAATATTAACATTTTATTCAAAAATATTGATAAACCTTAGAATTTAATATTATTTATTTACCTGGGATGTTACATCCTTCCCCCCTTTTGGGAATTGCATCCTCGCAATTTCAAAATTGGGCATGGAAACATCATTGAAAGTCCCACATCGGAACAAGAGTCAGTAAAACTATCACTTTAAAAGAAAGGGAGAGAAGTACAAAGGTCACCTAAGTTAACCCATACTAGGATTACAAGTAGGAAAATATGGATATGGAGGATAAAACAAAGGGTCATGTTCTGATAGAGAGTGATAGTAAACATGTCTAGGAGAAAGTTAACCACAAGAAAATCACAAACATGTGATGGGTTAAACGGTATTTGATTCCCCAGTAGGAAAAGTTAACAGACAACATTTTTGTTTTAAGTTACTTTTCATTGAGGAATTTATTTTTTAGCTTAACTAAATCATAATGAAACATACTTACTTGTCACGTAGACTTTCAACTTTTACTATATTCCTTAATCAAACTCATATTTTCTCCAAAAGACGAGTATTTAGGAAGACTTGTTCGTATTAAGAGTACTATAATAAACTTCTTGAGAATCACCAAATACATAAAAGAGAAATATATATTTCCCATGTCTTTAGATCTCAACCAAAACCAAACCAAAAAGTTTAGTACGAGATCAAATAATACCCAAAAAGGATTTTTTTTTTTACAAAAAGAAAAACTACTCCTAATCTCTAAAATTTGTCAAACAAATCCCAAAGTTCAACAAAGACCATTCAATAAACATCTATCCATAAAATTCTTCTAGTAAACCAAACTAAGATTGAAACCCAAATCTCTGAAGAATTTAATCACATAGTCTCCTGAGATAAATCTTAACATTTTTCTCCAAAATAACATCAGTTACTCTTACAGTCTCATATAGAAAAGTAATTAACCTAATCACATATCCTCCATGATAGGCTAATAATTTCCATTGATAACCCAAAATATACTTACTCTTAATTCATAAAATAATATAACTAAAAAGAATCATTCAAACTAACCAGGGACTTCACGTAGTCCAGTGGTAGGTGATAAATACCAGTTGCACTTTGGTTGTGGGTTCGATTCCCACAGCTTCATCCGACGCAACGGGTTATCACACGGTCTGAGTGTTATCCTTTTTCCAAAACTATATAATTCTTAAAAAATTCCCCCAAAAAGATATAAAATCTTCAAAAATAACCATAACATATTTTAACCACAATGGTTATCTAATAACTTCCATTTTGCAACCCAAAATGTATTAACCAGTAATTTCCTCAAATTCAAGGGTCATATAAACCCAAATGGTTCTTTATAACTATATCCATAAAAGAAAGGATAATTATTACTTGAATAAAATTTTCGTATATCAAACATCAGGGTTACTATAAAAAGTCTTCTAATGTAACCCCATTATCAAAAGAGACTTAATACATCTAAGAATTTCACCATCCAAAAATCTACCATAACTCTTGAATCCTTTATATGTTGACTTCTTAATCATTCAACATTATTCATGATCTATTAGCCATTCCTTTTCAACTTATTCTGAAATACTTCTTTCTTACAAACAAAATCATGAATCATATCCTAAGATTCCAATAATAGGAAAACATATGTTAAGAAATAATCCATACATTTCATTGGTCATTGTCAGTTTCTTCATCCTCAATCGGAATGGCATTAGGTATTGGTAAATTAATATTTGTACGATCTTGGTGACCCCATTCCCGAAACTTCTTCATAGGACATGTGTTTGCATAATGTCCATACAAACTACATTTAAAACATTCAATTGATCCTTCAGAAAGAACTTCTTTCCCTTTCCTAGAGTCAACTAGATGCTTCATTTTTCCATGGCAGGTTATTGATTTATGACCTTAATTTCCACATCTATAGCATATTTCTATCCCTTTGAAACATTTTCCTATGTGTTTCTTTCCACATATTTGACACATAGGTTTTTGAACATACTTACATTTATGATTATTACCTAAACTTCTATAGGGATTTGTTTCCCGCATATAAGATTCCTTATAAAAACCACATAGGTTCAGGTGGTCAATCATGACTCCAGATAATTAGTTGAGGATAACCACAAGAGTTATCATTGCAGTTCCCATATCATTAAGTTGTTCTTTCATAAAACTGTCACAGTTTTCTTCAAATCCACTGTTACTTTGTTTCCTGCTAGATCTATCCATTTACTAAAACCAAAAAGGTCAGTGTGATTATATCAGTAAAATCATCATATAATAACGAGGAAGATAAACACCAAGATATACTTATCCATGTTATCTCAAACTCATTATAACTTTCAAAAAAAACAATGACTCCATCTGATATAATAACCATTGTGGTTGTACACAACTTGTCACTTTTTCTTAAACAACACTCTAACCTCTAAAGTTATCTAAACCGACCTCTGATACCAACTATAAGGACCCAGCCTTAAACATTAATTATTATTTAATTAAATGAATAATTCACATTTAGGATCTTTTCAGGTTTATAGTTTTAGAGAATTTGGACATAACTATTACATCTCAAAGGTTACAAGGTAGACACATATACTCAGCTTCCATTTTTTCCACAAAAATAACAACTCTTGAACAAAAGAGTCATGTTTAGTTCCTTGTTTTAGACAGCCTGACATTTCCTTGATCCCATCCTTCACCCTATTCAACTTTATGTCCTGTGAAAAACATTTCAAAAAAACTTGGGATGAGCATAAAAAGCTCAGTAAGGGTTATAACAATACGGAAAGAAAACATTAGTCCATGTATACATAAGAATCAATGAAATCATACTTTACTCATAAAGCATAAGAAATTTAACATACCTCATGAAATCATAAGATTTATGAATAACTCATAGAAATCATAAGACATAAAAGGTAACTTGAGGAATTCATAACATTATTACATAGGGAGTAACCCTCATGGTTATGTTTGGAATACTCATAACAGTATACTCCCTAAATATATTCAGATAAACCTTAATGTTTAACTCCTTCATGTTACCCAATGCATTGGAGATCTATATCGGGATCACCTGCCCAAAGTTTATCACGGAACCACCCGTCTTCATAAACAATGCCCAAGAACCATAACATAATCACAGCACATAACTTAAGCATAAAGGAAAGATAACATTCCCACATTTAAATAACAATATAAACTTTTAAGATATTGAAATAATGAATCCATTCTAAAAAACCATTTTCAAAACCATTTAAAACCATTTAATAAAGTGAT
This sequence comes from Viscum album, assembly GCA_963277665.1. Classification (NCBI taxonomy): domain Eukaryota; kingdom Viridiplantae; phylum Streptophyta; class Magnoliopsida; order Santalales; family Viscaceae; genus Viscum; species Viscum album. The sequence continues at coordinate 387,403,271 of OY728153.1, read as the reverse complement.
TTTTGAATCAAAGTGTCCCATACCACTTTGAAGATTTTAACATTTTAAACCATTAATATCCATATAAATAAATCCATAAAACCATTTTGAAAACATGGATATTAATGAGAAATATTTATAATAATAAATCAATAAAACATTTAAAACGATATTTTAGTTAAAGGGTTTTTAACAAAATGAGAGACACTTGATACAATAATTGAGGAATAACATTTAATAAGAACTTTATAATATCATGAGAATAAAGGGATTCATGATATAATATTCCAAAGGATAGTATATACACCATATAAGAGTGAACTGGTGCATAACAATAATGAAGTCTCAATAGAAATGTAAAATGAGATGAAATCCATTATAAAGAAGGTATCCTTAAAATAAGGATAAATCAATATCATAATTATGTGTGAAAAATATAAATACACCCAATATAAGTGTATATTAAGTGTAAAACAATCAATGGTCATTCACACATATTCAAAGGATTACATATTCAATAACTACTTGTTGAACCCAAAGAAATCGAAATTGGGTTAAGAAGTTCCCTTGGTAAAATTCGAATGCCTAACGGCGTCACCTTAAAATTCATAAAATTAGTTGATGAGAGAGAAAATGGTATCTCAACAGTTGGACATAAAATTTAAATCAATAAGGATATAGATGAACATATCCCAACAAAAAAATATGTAAATTAAAAGACATATCAAAATAAGTCTTTTAAAAATAGGAGGGTGAAAGGTTCCCTTACCGATTTGGGTAACTTTCGAAACGTTCACCCCATGAAAGAAAGACCGTACAACGTTGATGTAAACACCCACAAAAGAAATTATATTTCACAACAAGTAGAATAATGGGAAGTACATACACCACTCAAAACAAATAGTGGAAAATGTAGCATAAATATCACGGGAATAAATGTGAGATGAAAAATCCTTTACGAAAACTCGGTAGCCTAATGGCGCGACTTAAAACATTCAAAAAAAGGATTGATGAAATAAAATATGGTCTCTATTAATATTAACATATAAAGTACAGAAATATTAATAAAAAATAACATCACCCAACATAATAAATAGGATCTTAAAGTATGTTACATAAAAAAGAGTCTTAAAAAGAAAGAGAGAGGTAGGATCCCTTACCTCAAGTCCGACTTGTCTTGTTCGTTTCTTTATATTCCTGAATAATAAACTTTTGTCAATTTATAATTTCATAAGGACCTCCTTTAAATTTTATTATTCAATTCATATCACATATTATAATGATATAATAATTAGATAATTATGTGAGTTCATATCAAATGTTTTTGTCGATGTTTGGTACATGAGTCAAAAATGAACTTGTTTGAAAAGAATCGTCCATGTAGTCATAAGTACATCATCTCCAGAATAGTATTAATGATTTAAATATCATATATATCCATTACATATTCATTTTATACTATTCCATAACATTTTGATATAAAAATAAATAAATGCACCGTTCATGGAGATGGTAGGTCGTACGTACGCATGAACGCTACTTTCATTTCTTTGTCATATTAATGGAATTAAAAATAATTGAGATATATATATATATATATTATAATTACAGTGAAATATATATTTTATATAGGTCACATAAGTTCATTAATTTCATTCTTTATACATTCCATGTATTGCATGAACGAGTCACATCACTTGAGGGGCGGTAGTCCACACTTCCTCATATGAAATTATCGCATTTGCACAACATGCAAAGAATAAAGGTATGATTTAAATATAAAATAGAGAATCATATATAAAAAATAAATAAGATATATATAATATATAAAATAAAGTGACATCATAATTTCCACCTTTAAAGGTGTTAAAATAATATTGAACAATCATCGTTTCGTGAGGCAGTAATTCGCCATCCACAGAAACAGTATGTTCTTTAACCATTAGATGGATGTGTGTGTAAGTGTAGCTATAATACTTCTTATAACAACATCCTAGTATATTGAAAATACTGGTTTTGTTTCAAAATAATGGAATAAAAATAGTTTATGGGGTTGTAGAAGCAAAATAAAACAAAAGAACATAAGAGAAGACATTACCATTAAATCGAGTAACTCCCTTTGGTCTGAACCAAAAGGGTTCCTTGAAGAGATTTCTGCCTAAGGTTAGGATTCAATAATTAATATAGGGATGTGGAGATATGAAATGGGTAGGGTTTGGCCGAGCCAAAGTCTTAAGAGGTGTGGGTATGGAGGTAGAGGTGGGGGCCTTTTATAAGAGGAGAGGAGGGGCACTCATGGAAAGTCAAGAAATGTTACTTTATTTTAAAAAGCGTTTTGGATTTTAAAGGTCCCACATTGATATATTTCAAGGATAAGGTGATAATTGTTCGAAATATACTCATAAAATAGGTTTTTTCTAATTTTATGTCTTATATTTTACATTATCTTTTCATTTTATTTAAATCATTCATTAATGAGGTAATCGCTGCATCATCATGATGTCATAAATAATTTAATTTATTTAATTTCTAAAAATTATAAAACAAATACTATGATTTAGGAAAACTTTTTATATTTAAAATGACTAATTATAGTCTAAGAGATCGTTTATGTAGACAAAATTAAAATTATTTTACTTAGGTGTTACATACTTTGGTTACATTTTCCTTTCTTTAAAAAAATATGATAAAAGGTCACTATCACACTAAAGTGATTCCATGGGGTCACAAGGTTGGAACAAGGAATACCATGGTCGTCCAAGATACCAAAAATAGCATTAGGACACATTTTGGGGTCATTTTATATTTTTATGATATTATTTTCTTACCCTTAATTACCCGATTACTAATTAAACACGATAATTAAAGATAATTACCGTCGTGACTATTCATAATTTCCAAAAACAAAAGAGTCTTAATTAAATAATTTGGACCATCTGATTGAAAATATGGAATAAATTTTATCAAATTAAAAACAAATAAATTGTAGTAATTAATCTAAAAGTAAATCTCGTTGTCAAAACAAAAGACGGGGTTTTAAGAAGTAAAATTTATCAAAAGATTGACTTGTTTTTACATCCAATTGAAAAATGAAATTACTTACAATGGAAGAAATTGTATTAAGTGATAAAAACATAATTAAATTATACTTTAAAAACAATTAAAATGACAATCTAAATATATAAATATACTGGATGAAAAGGCAGTTTTGAATTAAAAACTGTATTTTTCACTATTCATTAAAAAAAGCATTATCAGAAAAATACCAAAAATTAACCCTAAGATATATTTGATATTTAAAAGTCAGAAATTATATCAATTTTACCAAATTCAAAACATATAAGTTTCATTCATAAATCATATAGTTAATTCCCGCTGTCAATACAAATAGCGGGTTTTTTGGAAGCAATATCTATGAAATGTTTGGCACTTGTTTATGTCCATTTTCAAAGTAAAATTAATTATAATGACCTCCATTGAATTAAATTGTAAAAATATATTCAAATTAAACTTTAAAACCAATTAAAAATATAATATAACCATATATTTAAATTAGATGAAAAATCAGTTTTGATGTAAAATGCAATATTTTCACTATTCATTTAAAAAATGAACATTGTCAGAAACATACCAAAAATTTATCCAAAGTAAATTTCAATGTCCCAATCATAAAGAATAAGTTCATTTTGACAAATAGAGCTTATAAAATTGTCAAAAGTTAGATTTAAAAAAGTATCGCCATCAAAAGGCGATAAAACAATCTTTTAAAAATATTAGAGTATTTATTCTTAAAATTGTATTCATTTGGATTTTAAGCCTAAAACATTTATTGGATAAATGTAAAAATATTTAACAAACATATGTAATCATTTTGTAGTTATTTCTATTCATTCCTTCCATTACAACGGCTAGGAATTAACTATTATAATATTATTATGTTATTGGTGTGCAACGTAAGATTTCAAATAAACTCATTATTGCGTATTGGGTATGCCATCGAGCATAGAATTCCCTTTAATGTAATATTAACATTTTATTCACAAATATTGATAAACCTTAGAATGTAATATTATTTATTTACCTGGGATGCTATAATATTTATATATTTATTAGTGAATAATGAAGTGATATTTATTTAATAAAAAATATTTATTATTCAATGTTCAATAAATATAATGGAGGATTGGAGGACCGAGTTAATAATCTAGTGAGATCTAATAATATTGAATATTATTTGATTAAATAATATTTAATTATAACTCTCAATATAAGTGCATGTCAGGAAATAATAATGTTACTGTTATTATTTTACATGGGGGTTTTTCTATGATTAATAAAATAATTACTGCACTTGTGAAAATAATTTATTATTACCCTATTGAATTAAATACATGGTTATATTATTCTCTTATTATCCAAGCGCTAGCCAAGTGACGTATTTTGGTTGTTCCCAATGAATTGTATAAAATATCTCATTCCAAGAGAGTTCATCCCTCTCCAAGAACACTCTCAAGAACAAGAGAGATCCTCATCCATCGTATAAAGGAGAACGATTTTGTAGAGGTTCTCAAAATGATTGAAGGAAAACATCACAAGCACAAGTATCTTCCATGATAGGGCCTAGAGAATCTTTCGTCGACATCTAGAGATATGTAGAACACATTTGGATCACCCCTAGAGGAGAAATACCATTGATCACTAAAACAGAATGAAGACGCACTAAATATTGGTGGTCAAACACATCAACGAAGAAAGAATCACCTTGGAGGTAATTATTTAATTTAATTAAATTAATTTTGAAAAACAATGTTGATCCTCTCTCGTGGACTTGGGTGTAATTATTGTTTTTCTAAATCATTAATTAATTTTTGAGGATACTGGCATTCATCATCGTATTAATCCTGGATTGATCATCGATTATGGAAAAAATCAAAGTTGTCCACTGGCCTTATCGCATTTCCATGGTGCCCAAAACCTACATTTAATATCCCAAGGCATTTCACATCATGAACCAAAATGGAAAATCCATGAAACCGAGATTTACTCCTTCAAATCTACTTACACTGTGTGTGATTTCTATAGCAACATTGTTGCACCTCTAACTCCTACGAAGACTCCTAGAACATCCCCTGAACATCCCCAACACCGAAAACCAGAAATGTAACAAACCAGGGGGAACACAGACCACTACATCAGATACCTATAAAATGATTATCGCCATTGAGAATCCAAAACCAGGCCTAGATGAAAGAGTGGTATGAACAACCACCCTATGAGATACGTCTCAAAAATCTCGCTACTCTTGAGACACTTCTAATAACCAAACACATTAATGTTCAATGATAAACCACCCTGTGTTGTTTGAAAACTACAGTGGAAATCCCCACATTCAAGAAAAATTCCCCCAAGATCAGCAATAATATCTTATCACAAAAACACAAAAAACTAAAAAACACACCATTCAAGTACAAAAACCACCCCATCCAAACATTTGAATCAGAGAATTTTTTCCTCCATTCCCAAATGCTATCTGATTTGTGTGGCACTGTCTCACTGGCATGGGTTTAATAACATTTCAATTAATACATCTTGGTTAAGAGTCAGGTCATCCCCATCCACACATCTAGATTTTCTCACATAGTGGACCGTACATAAAACTACAATGGGAAAACATATCATCTCATATAAAAAAAGGTTCAAGAATTACATCATAAAACAAAATAGGACAAGGAAAAACTAAAAAAAACTCTGGGTACTGGGCATGCATTTGCGTCTCTCACTCTTATGTACTCTTCTTCTAGCCACCATGCCTCCACAACACACAAACCAAAGGAATGGTTCATCCATACGAAACCTTATCTTGATGATCCTGGATCTCCACTAGTCACAACACAAATGTCGCATTATCATAGATATCCAACTCTACCCAGTCAATTAAATGAGAGTCATCGTGTAAGTACAAATTGAGCTATGAGATATAGAAGATGTATTGGATCCCCTCCATCTGTGGTGGCAATGCCAAATGGTATGCCACCTCTCCAACTCACTCCAACACCTCAAAGGGTCTAATGAACCTGGGAGAAAGCTTACTTCCTCTACCAAACCTTTGTTTCCCATGTCGAGGGGAAACCTTCAAGAAAAAATGGTCCCCAACCTATTACTTCAAGGGACTCCTCTTATGATCAGCATACTCATTTCTCCAGTCCTACGCTACTTTCATCCTCTCACGAACGATCTGGCATTTTTATGTCGTTATTTGTACCACATCCGAACCAAGAACTGCTATATCCCCAACCTCTATGTAGCATAGCATAGAACAACATGGTCTTCCATAAAAAACCTCAAATAGAGGCATGCTGATCGAAAAATCATAGCTATTATTATAAGATAACTCTACCAAAGGTAGGATTCATACCCCAGATCTTCCAAAGTCCAAGACACACACCCAAAACATATTCTCCAACATTTGGATAGTTCGCCATTTCTACCCATCTATTTGAGGGTGGAAAGTTTTATTGAGGAATAACTAGGTTCCAAAAGCATGTTGAAATTCTCTCCATACTCGTGAGGTAAATTGCACATCCTGATCTAATACAATGGCCCTCATAACATCATGCAGCTGCACCAACTCATTTGTATACCTCTTAGAAAAATAATCCACTATTCTTAACTCCTTCATTGCTGTGAAGTGGGGTGATTTCTTCAATCGATCCACTTTCACACAGATAGCATTGTAGCCTCCCTGATCCCTGAGTAAAACTATGAAAAATTACATTGATACTTCATCTCAATTTCACTCGAGGAAATCCAAGGGCTGAAACATACCACAATGAACACAATGCTTATCCTTCACCTACTGGAAAACTATACACCTTCCCAAAAACTCTTCCACTATCCATTTCATCCTATGGCATCAAAAATGCATCCTCAATCCATGGTACGTCTTATAAAATCCTATATGTACCACTAATGGGGAGATATGAAACTCACGAAGGACCCAATTGTGCACCGCTATCAGAGAAAACAACTTGTTGTGTTACTACCTCCGGTTCTGACCATCCCTCCAAAGCATCACCATGGCCATCACGATCATGAAACACCTCTACCTCTGAGTCTCCCCCTGAGACACCTCCACCTGCCACATCATAGAAGACTACACTGTCATATGAAACAAATAGCCTCCACCACCTTCCAATATTTCATCTATGTGAAAGGCTGTCAACTCCTCCTTCACCTTCCAAGCATCCATAGACTCCCGAACAACCTCCTTCTATAACTTATTTCTCAATGAATTGGCCACAACATTTCCATTTCCTGAGGTATTGGAGATCCCAAAATCATAGTTTGGAACAAAATCTACCCCCCTTCATTACTACATGGTCAGATATAACTGGGAAAAGATATACTTCAACCACCAGTGGTTTTTAAAAACAACAAAGAGAACTCGGATGAGTTAATGCCGCTACAATTTCAGCACAAACACAACTGCTACCAACTCCAAATCATGGGTGGCATAGTTACGTTCATGGATACATAACTAGACCCAAAATATATTACTTCTCATTAATGCATCAAGATGCATCCCATTCCTAGATGGGATGCATCACAAACCACCTAATGTATCACCCCTTCTTCTGGAAATCGGAGCATTAGAGCATTAATCAACTTCCCCTTAAAATACCCAAACATTACCTGGAACTGCTCAGTCTACACAAAAGCTTGTTCGTTCATAGTAATAGTTTTCGAAGGAGCTAAAAATTGAGAGAAATTGAGTACAAACAACTAATAATAGTCTATGATACCTATAAAATTGTGAACTTATGTCATATTATTGGGTGATGCCCAACACTACTACAAACCTTGTTTGTAACAACACTAGAATCAAGAATCATCAGTGCTAGAAAATCATTGATAACATTAGCCTGGTTAAAATTAAATTTCTTTTATCAGGACTAAACAATATCTAATAAAATGAGTCTTTTATCAGCTCTTGTATTTACATTGATAAAAGTGTGATTTATCAGTGCTTTTATTTTCACTAATAAAAGATTAATTTTTCATCGCTTTTTTATGCACTGATATAGATAGGCTTTATCAATGCCTATATAAGTTCTGATAAAGGAGTACTTTATCAGTTCTTATTAAAGTTTTTATAAAGGAAATACTGATCAATGCATTTAATAGCACTGATAAAGGTGAAAACTATAGCGTGAAGTTGTAGCACACTGTATCTCTAAAAACAGGTGCATTGTTCTGCAACAAAGCACTACATTAGAAGAAATAAAAAATAAAATTACCAATATAAGATAAAAATATTGAATTTAAATTAAAAAAAATCTAACAAAAATACAAGAAAAACACTATTATAGAGTATTTCAGTTGTTTTTTGATTAAAATTAATGTCAGTTTTGAAAAAAAAAAGATTCACTTAGAGTCATAAAAAACACACCATCCATATGATTGAGGCACAACTGAATGATACATGTACTAAATGACTCATGGGTGCATTTCATTAAGCATCAAAAAAATTAGAATGATTTTTCTCAGTTTTGAGTATATCAGTTGTTTTTTTGATTAAAATTAATGTTAGTTTTGAATAAAAAGACACACATAGAGTCATACCATTTATACTGTGTATCGGATTGAGGTGCATGTGATCCCTACATTTCAGAAATGATGTATGAATCATTTTCCTAAATTACCCAAACAATCATAATTTTTTTCTCGATTTTGAGTATGTGAGTTGTTTTTTTACTAAAATTAATGTCAATTTTAAATAAAAAGACACACTTTGTGTCATACCAGTCACATCATGCATCATATTGAGGCACATATGAATGCTACAAATTCAAAATGACTCACAGATCACTTTACACTAAAGTATCAAAACAATCAGAATGTATTTTCTTAATTTTTATTAAACTAATTGTTTTTTGGATTAACATTAATGCCACATTTGAATAGAAAAGATGAATTTATAGTCATAACGGTCACACCGTGTGTTGGATAGAAGTTCAGTAGATCCATACATATTAAAAATTATGTATGTATAATTTTCTTAATGTGCCCAAAAAATATTGATACGTTTTCTGAGTTTTGAATATGTTAGTTGTTTTTTTACTAAAATTAATGATAATTTTGAATAAAAAAGATGAACTTGGAGTCAGACTATTCATCAGATTGAGGTATAGCTGAATGCTACACTTCCTAAATTACTCATGTATCAATTTCTTAAAGTATCAAAACAATCGAAATGTCTTTTCTTATTTTTGAGTTTGTTACTTGTTTTTTTATTAAAATTAATGCGAGATTTGAATAAAAAGATTCAATTGGAGTCATACCGGTCACAACATGCATCATATTGAGGTTCATCTGATCCCTACACATTAAAAATGAATTATTTATTGTTTTCCTAAATAAACAAAACAATATGAATGTGTTTGATCAATTTTTAGTATGTAAATTGTTTTTTTACTAAAATTGATTTCAATTTTGAAAAAAGGCACATTTGGAGTCACACTATGTGTCAGATTGGGGCACAGTTGAATGCTACACATCCAAAATGACTCATGGATTGTTTTACTAATGTATCAAACTAATTAGAATGTGTTTTTATATTTTTTAGTATGTCTGTTATTTTTTGATTGATATTAATGTCAGTTTTGAAAAAAAATCACTTAGAGTCATATTGGTCACACTGTGCATTAAATTAAGGTTCGATGAATCCCTGCACGTCAAAAATTATATATTTATCATTTCCCTAATGTAACAAAATGATCTGAATGTTTTTTCTTTTTTCTAAAATTTATGTCAATTATGAATAAAAAAGACACACTTAGTGTCAGATAGGTCACATTGTGCATCATATTGGATTCCTATATATCACAAATGACGTATGTATCATTTTACTAATGTACCAAAACAATAAGAATACGTTTTATCAGTTTTCAGTATGCCACGTGTGTTTTTTACTAAAATTTAATTTTAAACTGGAAAGATTCACAATGGATCTTTACTTAAGTGACAAGTGTTGTGTGTACTTTTAAAAAATCATTCCAAAAAACAATCATGGTTTGAACCTTATTCTACTTAATTTCCCAAAAATGTTATTTTTTCCAAGTTAGCACTTTTTATCATCCTCTCCCTCAGTCTCCACCTCAGTCTTCACCTTAACCTCCTCCACCATGTCGGTATCCAACTCCGACACTTCCTCCACCACCGCCTCTACCTATGCATGTTCGTCCACCTCTGTCGACACCTCCACCTCCGCCTCCTCATCCGCCTCTTCCTCTTCCTCATCTCCACCTTCACCTTTGATTCCACTTTTACCTATGTGTTTTCCCAACAATTTTATTGTCTACAGGTCATTGATAATAAAAAAACATTTCCTCCATTAATGTTATCCTTGAGAAAGAGATCAAAAATAATATATAAGCATTCTGAAAATAATGAATTACACAAAAAACATATTTCTGAGGTCATAACTCGTACTAGATCACAAACATAGCATGTAATCACCTAAATTTATTGTCATCATACATTCTAAAAAAAGTACACTTCCCACTCTTCTATAAAGAAAATTGATTTCTTCTTTTAAGTAAATATTTTGTTATAAATATTGATAATACTAAGAAAATATAATTAAATAAATGATTATAAAATATATTTAATGAAATTTTAATTACATTCAAGAATTACCAATTAGGGGATGCTGTTCTTTTTACACTATATTATTTCTCCCATAAATTGGAAAATATAATATCCAAAATTCATTTCATTATCTTGTTTCAGACATTGTAGAAACATTGACCAAAATATGTAAATTTTTTGTAAATGTTTTGATATTTAAATAATTCTATATATACATTTTTTTTCTGTTGTAGTAATCCATGGGATTTTTATTTTTAGACACACACCTCATTCCATGATTTAGCCTATATTTAGAAACCTCCTTATCATAACAATATTCCTATTAAAACAGACACTACACATATAAATCAATTTTTTTCTATAATATAATGATTGTAGTGTATTAAAAATTCATAATACACATCATGTTTGATTAGTTGGTTAGAAATCCATGCATTGAATCCAGAATATAAATATTTCAGGTGTCTATATTGACAGCTATCGGTATCTAGCGATTCATAAAAAACAAAAACAACTAAGTAACAAAAAAATTAAAAAAAAATTTTATGTGATTAGATCATAGAGTTTTAACCTTGCATTGTAGGAAAAAAAGAGTCTATCGTTTGATACTTTTTTATTAAAAACATTGAGTAACTTGTATTTTTTTCTTCTATATTTATCTGTTTTCTAAACTAATTTTTATTATAGAAATGATATTGGTATTAATGAAACCAAATCGTGCTTTGGATGATCTTCCCATAATATAGTTGTCATATAATTTCCTGTATAAAATATGAATAGTTTTTAACATAAATAAACGTATTTATATCACTATTTGGATATAAGTATTATGAAACTTTACCTTATATATGTATTCACAATTGATACACCCATCCATTCATGCTTGAGAATCTCATTTAGAGACTCGAGACCAATTTTTTTTGAAATGGAAGCTCCAAATATTTATTCTTATTAGTGAATGTAAGACATATCTCTATCTTTAAATGTGATCTATGCATGAATTTGTAATGTTAATAAATGTTTCTTTGGAACTGGGGGAGAGAAGGTACTCTTGGATGTTTTTTTGGTTTTCTTATTCGATTCACTAGATTTCCTTGATTCGGCCTTTCATTTGTCCACCGCTTTATCCATATATAGTATCATACCTCACGTCATAACTTTCATCATAAACTGTTACATTTTTTTATATGAAAAAATTTGTTAAAGAAAAACTTGATGTATCTTTATAAGATTATATAACCATGCTATGAATGCTCTAATATCAGCTTTGACAATTGTAATATCTGGATCATCAAGTGTAATAGGAAACTCAGCAATCAAATCATAGGCTACCTCAATCCCCATTATCATGTGTTTTTTTAGATGGGATGATTGTTTAGCTAGTCTCCTAGGATATTATACACTGTACCCCTCACAACACAGTAGTACATGGGTGTTGACAAAAAAAATTACCTAAAATTACATCCTATAGAATTTTAGAAATATAAAGTTATCAGAAGTTGTTTGATTCACATTTAGGAGAACCGGTCCTGAAAAAATTTATTACCCTAGGTATGGTTTTAGGGGGATGACTAGCCTCAATGCTACTGGTAAGATTTGTATAATATACAGATATTTTCTACACCACTGATTCTCTTTGATATTTTCTTAAACATTATTCTGCCAAACTAGATCTTAAATTAATATCTTGTAGTGAGTATATTTGTGTCTACAATCATATTATCATATTATATGTATATTCATGTGGTTTTATATTCTTTAAATATGTTTGAGGAGAGACTCTGAAACCCAATCCTCTAATGTGACCATATTTTTCATGCTTCTTTAAATCTACTGAAAGTCGCTTTTCTTTTGGTATAGTCATTGCAAATTCTTATGTCTAAACCATATAAAATTCATAAACATATTTATTTTAGGTAATATTGTTATAAATCATTAAAAACTAAAATTATTTCTTACTTACACATTCTTACCAACCTTATTTTTTGTTTTCATAAACTAATATACCATCATTATTTACACGAGCATCCTTCCATAGCACATGATGTGGGATGGAAGTGGCTTTATATTCTAATCCATCAATCTACATATAATCAAAGTAACATATGTTGTTTCAAATCACATAATTATACTTTTATTGTTGATTTAAAGTAAATATCAATTTCTTATCCAATGAAGGTTACACGATATTTCATTTGCGAAAGGGAAACACTGGTTTTGATGAATTGTCTTTATTTTCATCACTCTATTTTTGTTTTATAAATTAACAATTTTGAACGATGTTGGATAAAATAAATAATGTAAAATAATATATTATCATTCGTAATTCACCTAAAATGATTTCTCATTGTGACGATTACTAAAAGAACTCCATGTTTCCTGATTTATAATGTGAGATTAAAAAAGTGGTGGGTGGGGATTTATTTTTACATCAGGATATCTAAGATGTAACATCATATGAAGAGTCTAGAAGCCTCTATGGTCTTTTCTAGCACCCGTTAGGAAAATGTTATTATAGCAGTCTTCTAAAATAAACAATATCTATAATGAATAATGAAAACTAAACCAACATTTCATTATGTAATTTCTTAGTAAAATAGAGAATGTATATTGTAACATTATTGTTATATCTTTCCAAAGAATTTCCTTCGTAATAGGTCATAGGTAGTGCCATGAGTCAATATAAATCGGTACATTCATCGTGGTTATAACAAAAAGATAACTAATGAACGTAGATTTGTTGGGTTCAATAGGTTGGCTATGTTGATTCCAACCAACCCAAATTTTATACCCTAACTTCTTACCATAATAATTTAATTCAAGACTATGATATTGCGTCCTTTTTGTTTTTTCATTTTTTTTCATAAACATGTTATTAATCCTTTAATAATTCCATAGATTCATCATCAACAGTATATTCTTTCTTGGGATTGGAAGCATCATCATGTTAAAAATCCATTGTTTTCATGAGTAGTCTAAAATTTAATTTTTCTTGAATAAAAACAATGTAATACAATCCATGTATAAAGTTACAAAATTAAATTAATATTTCATGAAATCTGGAATAGGTATATAATACATTAATACTATAGTACAACTAACCTTAACTACCTTTATTTAATCCATCATCAGATTCTTGATTTCCTTCCATCTCTAGATGATGGGAGGAACACTAGTTTGAAAGAGGGATTCCATTACATCATAATGAGATAGAAGAAAACTAAGAATATAATGATTAATGTTTCCTAGGAACTGACACTAAGGGAATCACTCAAAAAGGATCCTCAATTTATATATATTATCCATATACTATGGATGAACAAAGAAATCCTTCATATCATAATATATGATATTTTCATAATACAATATGACATTTATTTATTTGAAAAACTAATATATTAATACATTGTGTCCTTCAAGAACAAGTCTATGATTCCATTTATTAGTTATAGGGTATCATCCTATTATCATTAGAGTGATAAAATACCTTGATGGGGCATGATTTATCTCAAGGACAAATTTGAATGGAAGCAAAGGAAAAACACATATAGCATACATGTAATAAAGTGTTAGTGGGATCCATCATTACTATTCAATATAATATGTCTGATTAATAACACTGAAGCAATAAAAAAGTATTCTAGACTTTGAGGAGATTACACTAGCCTTCAATCACAGGAATATTTTTGAGGACCCCTGGTCACTGAAGTAGTGCTAGTGCCATAACCCAGTGATAAACAGTGATCAAAGAAGAAGAGAGGGTTGTCTATGGAATACAACAAAGGTTTAATTATAATAGGGGGATCATATCTCTATTTTGTGCATTTTGGACATGGATAACAAATTATCATGACTTATTGATCATAAAAATCCAAACCATCAAAATTATATTTTATTCAATTTTTGTTCTCTATATTGTTATTTACCATGTTAGATGGATTTTAAAATTATTTTTTATCATATAATTTAATTATCTGTCTATTTTTATTCATAAATATATTAATAAATAACATCTCATAGTTTTCAGGATCAACTATCCAACCATGGATAACTCACTTATTTTTGGTAAATACGCTCATTATATGTTTTTGTTTATTTATAGGTCCATTTACCCAATGATTTCTCAACTATATCCAATCTAAGAAATTATTAAAAAATTTATTGAGAATATTTTTTTCAACAAATAAATTCACCATCACTCTTTGTAACAAATGGTTAATATTTAATAATAATCTTAAATTTATTAAAAAATAGAACTCTCACACCAAGAATTATTAAAATAATGATTGGAATGTGATTAATTAATTAATTTTTTTTTTGAATTCTATAAAAAATTATTCATCAAAATCATAAATCTAAATAACCCATTCCATGTTCTAAAAATTTACATGAATAACCAAAATCCACAAAACATGTTTTAATGATTTTTACACTTAACATGGTCCCTATATGTTCATCACCCATAAATGAGGGACACAACATGGTATCCCCTAATCCTTAAAAACCATCATAATTAAGCCTTTTGAATCTATAATATAGAATATAAGATGAATTAATTTTGAAAAACTACCTAGATTTTGGAACCCTATATTATTCAAATGAATAAAAAATCAAACGGGGGATGAGGGGACTCCTTGTTAATGTCGAGAGGAGAGTGAAAAATCTATGTGTGTCTCTAATGAAAATGGTTTGGATAGTAAAATACATATGAAAGGATAAAAAAGATGAAATATAACCACACTCATTGTATTCCAGTAGTGATGAGAGGAGATGTAGGGTTCTTCATGTTCAAGAACATTATAAAAACACAAAAATCTGAACCCAAAACATGAAACAATGATAGAGGATGAGTAGAAAATAACATACATTAAATTCTATCCTTGATTAATCTGGGGGAACATAGAGAAGTTTCTCCAGTAGTTGAAGAGTTCTGTGAGAGCTTGATAATCTCAAGTGAATGAGTCGTGGTTATGGTATTTTTCAATAGATCAGTATCACTTTTAATAGTTCATTTTAAAAAAAATAACTGATAAATATCACTTTTATCAGTTCTAATTTTTTAAGCATTGTTAAATATGTCATTTATCAACACTTTTTGAGCACTGACTATTAAATATCTTAATTAGCGCTAAAAAAGCACTGATAAAAGACATATTTATCAGTGATAACTTTTTATCACTCATAAATATATATTTTAACAATGCTTAGTTAGCAATGATAAAGATTGATCTTTATCAGTTCTACAAAATTGCTATTAAAATTTATTCAATTAAAATTATTTAAATATATTATAATTTTATACTTATTCAAATATACACAATTATTTATTTATAATTGTATAAATACTTATATAAAATTAATAATTATTTATTATAATTCTTACTAACAAATTAATTATAAATTTATTATTTATTTTGATGTATTTATTTACAAATATATTTTTAACATTATTAATGGAAATATAATCTTAAATACTTTCATTTTAATAATGAGTCAAATCGAATAATTCAATATGAGTACACATTAAAAATATTAAAAAAAGTATAAGTTTTATTAATTAAATATGAGTTATTAAAAAACGTATATATATATATTTAAGGGGATGAATACATATTGAAAATACTAAAAGATAATAAATATATATATAAATAAATAATAAAAAATTACCAAATTCAAAATAAATAGAAAAAATTAAAAATGAATATCCTAACTATAGTACTAAAAACAAATAAATAAAATTGAATGATTACAAACATAAAATATATTAAATGTATCATGTTATAATGAAATTCTAAAATATACTAAAATTTGAATAAATTGCATAAATAATAGGTTTTTGTGTTTATATATATTTTGTAGATATATTTTTGGATGTGTTGTGTATACAAATTCATTAATATATAAATATATATATATCTGTGTGTGTGTGTGTGTGAAATAGATGCCACACTCGACATTTAATATAGGTTAAATTGAAAAATAAAAAAAATTAAAAGTGAATGTGTCATTAATATGTTTCAATTAACATTTTATATATATTATACTTATTCATTTTGTATATCTATATTTAATACATAATATTTATTAATATTTATAATCTATATAAATGTATATTAAATTTAATCATTTTTATCAATAATTATTAAAATAATAAAATGTTTGATATTTTCCTTAATTTACACACTTTATTTTTATTTGTTTATTTTTTCATTTTATTTTGGACCTTTATTAGTGCTAATAAAGCACTCATGAAGGGAAATTATTATCAGTGCTAAAAACGTGATGATAAAGGACAACTTGTATCAGCGCTATAAATGATGCATTGATACAGCTTTTCTTTATTAGTGCTAAAATAAAGCACTGATAATGGTTAACATTTATCAACGCTAAAAAAATACTAATAAAGGATGAATTTTATCATATAATTTTTTAGCACTGATACAGGGATTATTTTATCAGTGCTTATTTTAGCACTCATAAATATGAACTTTATAAGTGAATTTTTGAGCTTTGATAAATGCCAGTTCTGTTATAGGAGTGTTTGGTAGTAGTGAAAGAAAAAACTACTTCAACCTTTTATGGGTCCACTGCCACACTCTTGTGTGACACCACGTGCCCGAGGAAATGTATCTCACATATCAAGAACATTTACTGGGAAAAACATCCATAGATATGTCGTCATTGAAGAACCTACAAGATAGTCTTGAGATTCATGGCATGTTCCTCCATTGAATTCGAGTAAATGAAGGTTTCATTGATGAACAAGATGAAAAATCATTCCAGTAATCCACATAAAATTTAGTTCTCAATCCCTATGAATATGGATCATGCATTTGTAACACCGAACCGCCTGACTATGAACTCAAAGTGCACATACCTTCACCTAAAAGAAATATTCAGGATATCTCCATCCTTTACCCCCAACTGATGATATCCAAACCATAGTTTGATCTTATAAAACCAAATTTCCCCTCTCAGATAGTCAAAAATATCATCTATCCTTGGAATAGGGTAATTTTTCTTGACAGTCACCTGATTCAACCTTCAGTAGTCTACACACAACCTCATACCACCATCCACCTTCTTTGAAAACAATACTAGATCGCCCCATGATGACATCTGGGGTTAGATAAATCCCTTATTCATTAGATCATCTATCTAAATCCTCAACTCCCACAACTCACATGGTGTTATTTGATAGAGAGACATTGAAATTAGAGAAACATCAGGATGTTAGTCTATACTGAACTCAATGTCACGTTAAGGGTGTGCATCAAAACTTCCTTGGGGAAAACATCCAGGAACAACCCAATGACTATGAGAACCTATAACATCTCAGCATCCATTTATTCAACTAATATCTCATACATTAAAGAGAGGAGGAGATCCACATGCCTAATTCCCTCTTGAAAACCCCACTCACCAAAATAAACCACACACTGACCATCAACATATGAAAACAAAACTCCCCTATAAAAACATTCAATAATATCATGCACAAAATACAACCATTTTCTGTCAATAATTACATCACATGGTTACATTTGTAGAAATAAGATATCCTCATGGGACTGATGTAGCCATATCATTAGTCTACACCCCTATCACACATCAAACAAGCAAACTTGGCCTCTGACTGATATAATAAACACTAGGGGAACAAGAAGCCTCTCTACATCTAGTACCAAATCATGGTCTATTGTGGGTGCAACGAAGGAGTGTGAATCTTTAAAATTAAACAAAGAATAATAAAAAAAGTATTAAACAAACAGATAATACCTATGATGATCTCAAACCCTACTAGAACCACTGCCTCTATTGGGTGAAACTAACCACACCTGGATCCTCTACTCCTATGTTGATGGCCTCTTCCATGACTATGCTTAGGTCATGGTCACAAATAAACATCCTGAGGTTGGCCCCTACCTACACTGTCTCCACTTAGTGGACCATGATCATGTTGTACTTACTACTAAAATGGGCTAGCTAGAAACTACTGCTGAGGCTAGGACTAAACCTGTTTCCCTCTACCATACTTAGCTCGAACAACCTGTGGGAACTTATTATTAAGATTACCATAAACTCAAAAAAAACACTTTGCTCCCAAGATCATAATAAATGTGCAAGAATCATATAGTAAAAATTGAATTTGTTGAGGTCGACTCCCTATCGGTCGAAACCATAAAGGTCCTGGCACCGGAGACCTACCATTGGTAGCCCTGCCTCTCAAACCACCCTAATAGATCCCTTCTCATAGTATAATTCCTCGTGATTTCATCTTCTCAACCCCTATGCCTTTTTCTAAACCTCCAAGTACATCGGTAATGTAAATTACGTAATCATGTACTCGATAGAAGGATAAAGAACCTTCTCCAGACATCTCATAAGTGTGTCCTTATCTCAAAAGATATATAGGAAAAAAATGAAGAATATTCTTGAACATGATCCCCATATATTGTAATCATAAATTCTCGTATTGAAGGGAGAGTAAATCCTACCTCTTCTCAGGATTCATGGTCGATGATAGGAAGTCTACTTGTAAATGCTTCTCATTTTCAACCCCTGAAACGTATGCTTCCATCCTCTCCACCAGATAAATAATCCACCATTGTCATGCATATCCTTACATCTAAATCACTACCAATGTAACCCAGTACTCCATCGGGGCCCAGATCAAACTAAAGGTGATCTCAATCTCCTCGAGCCATCTCTCTGTCTCCATGTTTGAAACACTTCCCTCATACTTTTCCAAAACCTGTCACTGGAAATCACACAATGTCCTCTGCCACTAGTCATCCTCCTCAACTTGATCAACCTTTCGTTGATCAATGGGATCAACCTGATGTA
Source organism: Viscum album (assembly GCA_963277665.1). NCBI lineage: Eukaryota > Viridiplantae > Streptophyta > Magnoliopsida > Santalales > Viscaceae > Viscum > Viscum album. The sequence goes on along the minus strand of OY728153.1, from coordinate 387,383,795 downwards.
CCTCTACTTCCTAATACACATGTGGACGATGACTAGGATCCATATCTAAAAAGGAAAACAAATATTTTCTAAGCCTAAGTTATATAAAATTTAACATTCATTTAACTTGTTTAATTCATTTCATTAATTTTTTTACCCATTTTAACCTTCCCAAAGTATCCCAATTTTAACAAGAACATGTGTCATTGTAATTCATGTACCTTTTATAAGGTCACTACTCTACAAATGGTTTATCCTCAGATGGTTTTTCGGCCAGTTCAGAATCCTTACATCAGATCAAAGGGGGCCCTAAAATCCCATGTCCTAACTGGTCTTCAAGGACTGTGTTATGCACTAAGATCACCTGACATTGTTTTTCTACAAACCCATTAAATCCTCATTGTGCCTAACTCCAACCTACATATTATCTTTCAACCATATCCATTGATACCATTATTTCTTGACCCCTACCTCCAAATACACCCCTCTTGGGATGGAAATGAACAAAGGGAGATAATGGCCCCTGAGGCTCGCCTCCAGTAGCCTTAGGTTGGAAACTAGCACCAAGGGTATACATGTCACATAATAAGGAAGGTATTACCATTTTTTTGAAACATGATCAGGATATATGATGGATCATCCAAAAAAACTCCAAGAAATATATAAAATAAATTCAATAACCATCCCACATTCATGAATAATATAGAACTTGTGCATGTAAATTAAAACACAAAAGTAAAGTACCCAAAAAAATATAAAGTAGTGACTCAACGACTGTCCCAAAGCTCAAGAAAGTAACTCCCATCAAGGTCCATGTAATCCACTTAGAAACCTGAAATAAATTTTTTTATATGTATCTTGAGCATACAGGTATACTCAAAAGGAAAAACCTAAGTCTCTTGTACACACATGAAAGGAATCACACTAATTCCCCTATGAGAAACCATCAGAACCAAATAGAACCTAACATGGTATACTAGTCATCCCATACTCACCAAGCCATTCTCACCATGTAATGAAAGTAAGGTAATTTAATATAGTAAGCACATCGATGATAGGGTACCCCGCACCACTTCCCATTGATTAGCCTCTCTTACCTTACAAAAAACACCATTGTGCTCCAACCTCTTCTAAAAGTACCACATCCCAACCCACCTACAGACACCTGGGCCATAAAACCCACATCACATCCCATCCATAGACACCTGGGCCTCACAAAACACACCACATCCTTCCTGCGCACACCTAGGACTCACAAATCACATCACATCCCGCACACAGACACCTGGGCCCCAAACCACACCACATCCCACCTCCAGAAACCTAGGCCCCACAAACCATATATCATCCTAAAGACATATAGAAAATCAAAATACATTTCATCACAAAAATACCTAGGGCATCACAACACATCTCGTCTTCAAAACACCTAGGAAACAACCCCCCCCCCCCCCCCCCCGCACACACCTAGGCCTCACATACCACAACCTACCAAAAGAATCTTGGGCTATAATTTTTTAGAGTAGGTTGCAGGGAAGAGTTGGTGGACATCCATCCATCCTCCCACTATGATGTTTGGGAAAGACACCCTCCCCCATGAATATGGGATTGCTTGGCATGTAGTGCTCAATTAGGGTGGAGTGCATGTAGAAATCATAAGGTAAATACAAGTATATACATATATGATACAAGAAAATCATGACCAACCAATGGGTTCTCAATAAAAAACCATCTCACAAAACTACCAACTTTATTTCTACCACTAAATACACAACACCACACATCAACACCGAACCTTCTTTCAATTTTCAACAAACATAATTAACCATTACCATTATTGTTTCACAGCTCATTTATTAATTCTGTTAACTAAACCAATCCAATACAGTTTCAAACTTTTTGAATCAATTATTTATTCATTTATTCCATTATTATATGGGAAACTTCTAGGAAAAACACCCAACAAGAAACATAGAAACAAATCACCGCAAAATCTTATTGCATCCCCATTGTGCATCACTTCCCATCCATTCCACAATCATTCAATCTCTCAACCTGGGATTCCATTACATGGTCAGTTTGATGTATAGTCTACATGTTCATTCATGTAACCACCCAAAACAACCCATAGTACACACCTGGGTTTCAAAAACATACAACAGCACAAACAAGAGCATATCCACACATCACTACATAGCCACTTCACATTCCATTAATCCCAAAAAAACTAGAAATATCCCACAGAAAACATCACCCCACATATCTAATCATAACAAAATTCCATATTTGACAATTCATCCCTTATTTAGTTTCACATGTTAATTCATGGGTTATAACAGAAACTAGGTAATCTTAAGGAATCCATTTATCATCCAAGTGTATGTGATTTAAAAGTATCTATACACAAGTGTTAAAAATGAATCAACCAACGTGAAACTTGTTTAATGTGAAACTAAGGACCACCAACAACCACAATTTTAAGTGGGGAATTTATCTTGTATGTTTCAAAACACCATAATAACATCACGGCCATAAAAACCTATGAATCAAGTCCTTGTACCCCTTTTAATTCATTTACCTAGTTCTTATCATTGATTAGTGTGGGGAAATTGTGATATGCAGGAAAGAAAAAGTAAATACCTCCCATATGCTGAAAAAAAGGAGAAATGAAGGAAAACCCCACCTTGGATATATGTCAATGTTCTTCGCACGGAAATATATTACATAATGGTCCTCCTATTTCCACTCCTATAAGGTCTTCATCCACCCAAGAAAGCAGTGGTGCCATCATACAGATCAATGACCGAAGGAGAACTTGTCAGAAACATTGAAGAACATCCACCATCACATGGAAAGTAGAGAGTGGGGAAATTAGAGACTAACCAAAGTGAAATCACTGAAATGTAGGAAGAACACACCTCAAATTAAAGACGGATCTCTATGGACTGACGATGGAATCTCGATAATTGATTCTTATTGAAAGGATTTCCAAAATATTGAGCAGTGGACTTCTAGGTATCCTTGAATGAGATAAACTACTACAACCATGTGATTTTTTAATACCCAAGTGGATGGAATTTTTTAAAATATTACAACATTTGGGGATTTTATGATTTGTAATCCCATTTCATGTTCTGTAATACCTCGAGGTTGATTTTCACCGAAAAACCCATCGCCTTTCGACTTATTTTTACTTTTCAGACACTAAACCATTTTATACCGTGAACCAACATAGAAAACCTATGAAACTGAGATTCATGTTGTGAAATATACTTACACGATGTGTAATCCCTGGAGTAGCATTTTTGAACCTCTAACTCCAACAAAAACTCATAGAACCACCCCCAAACATCTCTAACACACAAAACTAGAAAAGTAACATACTAGGGGGTACACTGACTGTTACATATCAAATATTTTCATATAAATAATCACATAACTATGAAACATATCTATTGATATCATAAATAATTAAATAATCACATAAAAAATAACAAATCTCATAATAATATAATGTATAACAATGGATTGTACATACATAAGTTGGTAATTACTCATCAAAATACCCAAACATGTTGGTCTCATGAGACCTACTGATGCATCAAGGGGCTATAGCGGGCCCTTCCCACCATATACTAAGTTTAATTCATTCCTCATATGAAAGAGGAGAAAAATTATAAATGTAAACATTCATATAGAAAAACTATAATCTGAAATGTTAATACATTCCCCAATAAATAAAAATAATAATAAATCATTTACAATAATAAGGTGAATTGTATCAAAATAGTATATCACAAGTCAATCTAATCATAAACCATCCATTGAAATAATAAGGATAGTATCATTACAACATATCTCCAATATTTCATAAGTAAAATAAACTTTTTTATCATTTATAAATATAAATACTAAGAAATCATTAAAAAATTCTTGGGGAAAACAACCTTTTCACTATGAAAATCATATTTCAAAACAAAAAATTTACAAAATATTAAGAAAAATATTTTATTTTAAAATAATCATGGAAACATGTAAATTAATCTTTAAATCAATTAACTTTCATTATTGTGGGAATATTCTATACATTCTATTTATGTTAAAAAAAATTCCTCTCACATTTTCAGTAAAAAATCAAAGAGTATATTGTTAAAAAAAATAAAAGAATATTACTTTTAAAACATTTTATAAAATCAAAAAATGGATAAAAATGTATTTAATAAATAATTGGATAAAATTAAAAATATTCTTTAAAACATTTGATGGAAAATATTGATATAAAAGAAAAAGTATTTCCATTTGAAAAGAGAAATAAAGTTGGATTTTCTTAAAAAAAATAAAAATAATTTCAAGTAAAAAGGACATGAAATGGTAAAATTACATGAATATATTACTAATAACCAAATTATAAAAAAAATATTGTTTTTAAAATATAAATATCAAATAATTCCCCCAATAGTTACTTAAATATAAACTATCTTGAAAAATGATGAGATTGTGAAATAAACTCTTACCACTTTGGTAACATTTGAATCATAGGCCCCATGAAAAAAAATATAAGTGGATATATATAAATCATATTTTTAATGACAATAATATTGAAATAAATTCATGGGTTATATATACGCCACATAATATAAATAGGTTGTCATTATGGCATGTGTCTCACAAAAATCAAAGTGGGACAAAAATCCCTAACCTCAGGTCGGATTTCGTTCATACATATTTGAAACTCCCATATAATAAATATATATTTATTAAAAATATATTAAATAACAATTATAATAAATATAATATCATATATGGTTTAATTATTATATTTTATCACCTGTTTATTAATAACTCTTTGTTAAAATAATTGTTTTGGGTAATAATTGCTTCCTTTTTATATATGTTTTTATTTGGTAGTTTTAGTCCTTGTACTTAAATAATACTCACATAATATATAGAATATTAACTATAATTTAAACATAATTTATATTAATTATATACATATTTATATTTATGCATAAAATTTATATAGAAAAACAAATTTCACCATTCATGGAGGCAGTAGGTCATACTTATGGATGAACGTTGTTTCAATTTTTTAAAGAATTAAACAAAAGAAAGATAATTAGTTTTTCACATTAAAAATAATTATTATATTTTATATATTATATATATTAATTAAACATGTCCTTATTACCATCCATTTCAAAATAAAATGAAAATTTTATCGCATCGCTTCGTGGAGGGGGTAGTCCACATTATGCTCGAGCGACGTTGTCATTTTTCAAAGGATAGGAAGGTATGAAGGTAAGTGTGATTTTAGAATTTTAGATGTATAATTATTTCATAAATATAATATATTTATATATTAAATACATCATTATATCCGTTCATGAGTGACGATGATGGAAAACAAATTACATTGGATCACAATTTGGAATTCCTCCTTACACACAAACGATGGTTCCCTTTCCCAATTGATGGAAGATGGGACAGATATAGTTTTTTTACATTAAAAAATTACACCTCATTATACATACTGAACTTTTTTTATTATTTTATCATATTTAGAGAAGATATTTATTTGTTTAAGAGGAAATAAAATAATGAAATGTGGTTAAAAACTATACCTCTTCTACAATGAACCTATTTAGGTTTATACCTAAAGAGATCTTATAATATTCTTATGATAAAACTAGGGACTCTAGGTATTGGTTGTGGATTTAAGGAATGAATTTTATTAGGTATTGGTTTAACCAAATGGGTCTTGATGTGTGGATATGAGAGTATAGGAGGTTTCCTTTTATAAGTGGGGGATAAGACACACTTGGAATATTTGAAAAGAATAAATTATACCTATGTTTTCCACACACCAAATGGATCCAAAATAGACCATTACAAAAAAATAATATTATATAAGGCTTAAATATTTACATAAAATATAAATTAGACAAGTATTTATTTCATTTTAACCCTTTTTATTTTAGTTTCACCACCAGGTAAACCTGTTTTAACCATAACTGCAGTAATTAATGATTTCTATTTTTATTATTAATTATGAAAAAAATTAAGTTTAACATATTAAATAATATTAATTATTTTAATATTAATGTTAGAATAAATTTTTTGAAATTCACATCTAATAATTGGTATAACTTAATTTAATGTTAAACCCATAATCGTTATGAAAAAACATGTTTCCATAAAAGGGGTTCTTAAGTATAAACAAATTTATATCAAAATTCAATATAAAGTTGATTAAAATGACCTAAAAAGATTATAAATAATATAATTTTACAAATTTTACATATAAAAATTTTTAAAAAATGGAAATTTCTGAATTGTTAAAATGAAAAGGTAGTTTTCAACAGAAATCAGTTTTTTTACTATTTATCAAAAAATTAATCTTTTCAAGAAATTCGCAAAAATTAAATTTAAGTTATTTTTTAAATTATAAATTTAAAAATTGATTTAATATTTTTAAATAAATTTATAAAATTAGAAAAAAAAATTATATAAGTATGAAAAACATGATGAAAAGGCTTTTTAGAAAAATAATGTTTTTCAGGAAAAACATTTCTTTTTCTAAATGATTTTCAATTTTATTTATAATTGATTGATGACTATTGAATAAATTTTATACATTGTTAAACCATATAAATTTCATAGTTTATTTATAATTATTCATACCTTCCCATTTAACAACTTAGTTAAAATTTTATACCATTTTACAATTCATTTAGACTCAGGGTTGCGTGTATCACAAGTTATCGAAGATGTTAAATTTATTTTAAAAGAAATATATCATAAATTCTTGGGGGTTACAATAATTATTATAAGTATGTGTAAATAATTATTAGAATCCACTATGAATAAAGTGAATCATGTTATCAGTATACACTATTCATCAAGTGATCAGGCTACACGGTATCGACTATGCATCAAGTAACATGCTTCTTAGTATCTACTTGGTATCGAGTGTATCACAAAACATCCAATAATAATAATAATATCTATAAACTAATCTTATATTAATAATTTTAATTATCTTAATTCATTAATAATCCTCTTATAAGATATAAACATGTCATGATGGTCCATTTTCTTTGAGAACCAAGAACAACACCTCCAAAGGCACATATAACAAGTTCAAACATACAACAAGGCGTAGAATATCATGGTGAGTAAAATTAGAAATATACAATAAATGTGATCAAAATAAAAAAAGAACAAACAATATATGAATATACTCATGGAGACAAGTATCATATATGTTTATTACAGGCAACATATACACACTAACATATGATCATAATCAAGCATGGAAATCAAGTATTTCAACATTAGAATTATTTAATGGAAAAAAGTGTAAACAAGAGGCCTAAAATGGTAAGAAACATCCTAACACAAAGTCATTAATGAAGAAATTAATGTTTGATAAAGTAATTATCAAAAAAAGTGAATCAATATGTTTGTTAATTCAAACAACCTACTAATATTTCCTAGAACTGATTCTGGCTATTATTTTCAAAAATAAATAAAACACCACAAGAGATAATAGTTTCTCTCTAATATATAATTTTCCAAATAATCATTTAAGAAATAGCATGTTCTTAATAATTTATTTCTGTAATGATGATAATAATTTCACATTTGATAATATTATATCACTCTAGAATAATATGGAAAAAACAAGTGATATTTCCTTATAATCATCCTTTGATAATTTTGGGTCATTATTTATCAAATTTCACATGAAATAAGTATATTTGTAAACACAAACTCCTATCTAAAATTTATCTCTCATAAAACGATGCACCCATTAATAGAGGAGTGATAGTGATGATTCTTCCATGAATGGGACCTAGAGGAAGAACTTGTATTGTTTATAGAAGGTTTCAACAAACATGAATAAAGAAAACCCTAAACCATAAAAACCCAAGATAATAATAATAAACAATGGAAACTGAGGTCTGATTATTTTTAATGAAAGTATTATATGTATTGGTTCACACCATTAATGTGACACCCCAGGTATTTATAATAAATTACTATTAGAATAAATTTAATTTTGTTCCAAGAATTATTTATATGAAACAAAAATTTAATATTATGCTACATGTATATTTGTTTTATTTGGAATTACATTCCACATTATGATTATCTTTTTCTATATAGAACATTAAGGTTAGCTTGCATTACACGCAAGATAGAGTTTTTTCAAACTATAAATAACTATTAATATTAATATTTAATATTTTAGTTATCAAATAAAAATAAAAATTACATGTATGAAAAGTATTAAATAAATTTTAAAATATAATTTACATATGTTTATATAATTATTTGGTGTTAGAAATGAATTTAGAACCAAATTAAATATAAAGGATTTGTTTTTATGCAAAACTATTTTACACCCACCAAGGTGTTTTGTATTACTAAAATTAAATTAATTACTTTTAGTGGATGATATTAATAAATATACATGTTATATATCCAAAACAATATTTTTAAATATATATAATATATTATATATTCATAAAATAAGAACAAACCGAATTTTATGCATACAAACTATTTTTTAAAAGGTAGTTTATAGCCTTTTAATGGTGCACCAATTTTACATATGAATTTTGACACTTTCAAAAATTTAATCAGAAAAAATAAACTTCAAAATTTTAAATGAAAACATCACAATTATGTTAGGTTGAAATTTTTCATTTTTCTGTGATATTTTATTTTTTGATGAATAGTTGAAAAATACTTAATTATAATTAAAAACTGCTTTTTCATCTAATTTATTAATATAGTTAAATTATATTTTAATTTTCTTAATGTATTTTTAGTTAAATTATAAATAAATTAATAAAATTTATCTAATAGGATTAAATTTCACATTGAATTGGATATAAAAACATTTTAAATTGTTGAATATTTTTACTTTAAAAACCCTCTTTGTCGTCCCGTTTATGGGATTAAATTTAAATTAATTTCTACCACTTATATGATTATAATTTGGAAAAATTTATTCCATAAATGGAATCCTAAAAATTTATAATTTCCAGTAATTTGAAATTATTTTTTTACCAAAAATATTAGTGAATGCAGGTAAAATTAATTACAGTGATTGAGGTAATGTTAATCTTAACAAGGGACTAATACTTAAACATATGGGGAAAATGACATAGATAATTGAAAAAAATCCATTTTATGGAAATATTTTTACCATATCCTCACTTTTCATGATATTAACCATTATTGTAAGCACAAGATGTATTAGATACCTCTTAATAGTGTTTACTTTTTTATATACTCAAGAATGGCACTCCTCATCCACTATAAAAAATCACTCACCCATACCATTTATTGACACACTTAAAGAACATTGAATCATCCAAAAACTCTCCAAATATTTTTTCAACATCCCTACCCTCATTATATAAGCCTCACTTTGGAAATTAATCCAACCAATGATTCATTTTGGTATAAACCAACAGGAGTTACCCGAAAAGGAGGTAACGTTCTTCAACGATCATCTTTTGTTTCATTTACTTATCCAACCCAAAAATTATTTTAATACCATGATTATATAAAAACCTCATCATATAAAATGTATTGATATTTTTTTATTCTAATATTTCTATCTATACTTTAACTCATACCCATCAAATGGGATATACAATCATCGTTTATGTGTAAGGTGGATCGCCTTGCAAATCAGTGTCATTTGTTCTTCCATTACAACCATTCAAGGTTAGAATAATGATTGATTTATAGTTTATATATTAAATATATTATATTTATTATATATTTATGATTATTTAAATTTTATATAACATATACTAGAATGCGTCTTATTTTGTGGGAATACGATAACATCGTTTGTGGAAGTGTGGACTACCGCCTCCTCAAAGCGATGTGATCTGTTAACACTATACATGGAATGTATTAATAAAAGTTTTCATAAAAATATGTGAAATATATTACCTAAATATGGTACTATAATTTTAATATATATATATATATCACTTAATTTTTTAAATATGAAAAGAAATAGAAGTAGCATTCATGCGCATGTACGACCTACTATTGCCATGAATAGTGCATTTCATTTCCTATCTCCAAATTTTATGAATTGTTCTAAATATATATGTTATAAATATATATGATATTTTTAACACCCCAATATTTCATAGTATGTTATCTCTTCAAAGAAATTCAATAACTTGTGTTACACGCAACACCTAGTTCAAGCACACCCTGACTTACCAAACTAGCCGTTCAAAATAAGGATATGAATAGTATTAACTGAATTTTGAATTTTATATACTCCATATAATTTTAAAATCCATATTATGTGTTTATTATACATAATATAATAACAAATTCATTTTTTCTGATAAAATAACTATTTTTTAAAAAATGAAATTTTTCTACCTTTTAATGGCCAACCTTTTTTAAAACCAATATTTGACACTTTTAAATAATCAATTTAATGAAATTAAATTATTCTGTAGAATCGAGACATAAAAATTTAGTTTGGAAAATTTTTTGGTACTTTTCTGATAACTTCTTTATTTTGATGAATATTGAAAAATACTAAATTTTAATTGAAAACATCTTTTTTAATCAAAATAATTTATAGTGTTAAATTATACGTTTGAGTGGTTTTAAAGTATAATTAGATTATATTTTTATAATTTAATATAATTTAGTTCATTTTATGTAATTTCATATTTAAACTTGACATAAACAGTTGTCAATCTTTTGATAGTTATTATTTCTTAAAAACAAGCCTTTTGTTTTGACAACAAGAATTCATTTTTAATTAATTTTTGACACTTTTTTGTTTTGAATTTGGAAAAATGGATTCCATATTTGGATTTAGGATTTCTAAATTGTGTAAATAAGTATATTTTATTTTTATTCATCATGAATATTTACTTCAGTAAATATTTCATTTATGATGGTTAAAGGGTAAATCTGGTAAATAAGGGTAAACAAATATTATTATTATAATTTTAAATTACTCTAACAATTTTCATATTCTTATTGGTTGATACATGTCTAACCATGGGCATCCTTGGGTATATTTTGGGACCCTATGGAGCCTCTTGAGAGTGATAGTGACACTTTTGATTAATAAATTTAAGTAAAGACAAAAATGACAAAAACATATATCCTTTAATAAAACAATTTTTACATGCGGTTAAATATGTTATCTTTTTTACTATTAATATTAATTTGAAATCTAAAAATATTTCCTACATCATTTTATTTTTTTATAATTTATAGACTTCAAATAAAAAAATTATTTATAACACAATAATGATGCAGTGTTTACCTAATTAAAAAATAATTTAAATCAATAAGATTATAAAAATTGAAACAATATCAAAAACCTTTTCAATTATTATTTGATGATTTTATTTAGAGCATGATTTATCCTATCATATACTTTAATGAGTTTTTGACCTTTAGATACCTAAAATCATTATATAACAAAATAATATTTTCAAACATTCCTAAAGAGCCCCTCCTCCCCTTATAAAAATCTCTCACCTCTAACAGATTTCTTACAACTCTCAAGACCCTTTTCACATCCAAACTCTACCCAATTAAGCTCCCTAAATCTATATCTTCCTCTTATAAGCCTTACCTTATGATAAAGAACTCCAAATAATCCTTTTGGTCCAAACTAAAGGGAGTTACCTGATTTAAAGGTAACATCTCCTCTTAATTTATTTTCATTTATTTTACTTCTCTAACCCCCTAAACTCTCTTTATTCCTTTATTTTATAACAAAACAAGTATCCTAAATATAATATGTTATTTTTATGAGAATTGTTTTAACTACACTTACACACATAAACATCTAATGGGTGTAGAACATAATGTTTCTGTGGACTGCGAACTACTGCCTCACGAAATGATGACTGTTCAATCTTCTACTACCACCTCTTATGGTGGCCATTATAATGGAACTGTAACTATATATGATATTTATGATATTTATTTAATCTATAATCTTTTTTAATTCTCTTTTATAGATTACCTATATTTTTTCATGTTGTATATATACGATAATTTCATTTGAGGAAGTGCGGACTATCGCCCCCTCAAAGTGATATGACTCATTCATACCATACATGGAACTTAAAAAGATTAGTGTTAATGAACATGCGTAACTTATAGAAGTAATATATTACACTGGTATAATAATATACCTATGTATCATTTGGTTTTTTTTTTCCTTTTAAAAAAAATGAAATAGAAGTCGCGTTTGTGCGTATGTACGGATTACCGTCTCTACGAACGCGATGAGATTCATTCCCCATCGTAACCATTAAAGAATAATTTTTATTTGGTTATTAAAAATAATGTTTAATAACATAATATCATTTTGGATATGAATCAAATACATACTATCCGTAAAAAACATGCCATACATAACAAAACATATAAAGGAAAAACGAATTAGTTAACACCCTAAACAATGATAATACTAAAATATTATTAACAAAGAAATATTATAAGATCTTATATAATATAATATTTATTTATTTTGTTATTTTATAATTTAATAACAATGATTTAACTATTATACAAGAGTTTAATGTACTATATACAAAGGAAAAGTTCAAGGTAAGGGTTAATTTTTTAATCTCATTATTATCTGATATTGTTTATGTGTAAGTACTTACTGGGACATATTTATCATCCAAGTCCATGTTTCATAAAAATGTTTTCAAAATGAATATTTTAACTATTGGTGGAAGGGAATCTTTTTCAATATCATCATTTTAAATGTTTTAATGATTTATTTTTCTAAATCTTTGTAACTAATGTCCATGTTTTAAAAATGATTTTAAGGATTTATTTATATAGACATGATTGTTTTAAAATGATAATTATTTTCAAAATTTTCAAAGTAGTAAGGGAAAATTTGATTCAAAAATGAGTTTTAAATTTCTTCCTTTCTAAATTGTGTTACTTTTATGTGATTTCATGAAAAATGGATATTTCTCACAAAGAGTTTTACTTATCATTTTCAATTGTGTCAACATCCTTTTCTAGATATTATTCTTAATTGAGTTTGATATATTATAATACGATATTCTATATTGTATTGATGTTTTTTTATATGTTTGACCGTGGATGTGTTATTTTTATACCATTTATGGTTTATGGTTCAAGTATTAACATTTAATATGCTAGTTTTAATACGAATGTTAATGTCTTGTTTCAACCTTTTTATATAAGGAATGCATTGGACTTATTAAGTGATAGGTGGAGCCCACTATAGCTTTTTAATGCATCAATAGGTCTCATGGGACAAACTAGTGCCTTGGAACAAGGCCTTGAAAAAATCTTATTTGTGGTCTTGGCATGAGGACTTGACTATGTGGTTATGATGTCCAGCATTATGAATTATATCATTATGAAATTTTCTATTGATATTAAATGTTATTATTTGACAAGTATAATATACATGTGAATAAGGAAATGGGATTATTTGATTTATCTTTTCAATATTATGCTGAATTTTAAGTTTAAAATTCTATCGTTTTAGTTTTATAAATTTCCTTAAAGGGTTATGCTTATTTATGATAGTTTCCATTAATTGTTATCCTTACACTACTGGAAAGGGGATCTTTCCCAACAGTTGTATACCAACGGTTCTTTGAACCGTTGGCATATCTTGTCTTTTCCAACGGTTTATAGAAACCGTTGGGAAAAACCCCTCAATGCATAGTTTTCCCAACGGTTTCATAGAACCGTTGGGAAAGAAGGACCTCCCAATCCCCACATCATCCAGCACCTACCAGGTTAGACTCCTATATTTTATCAAGGATATAGTTCCAGCTCTTATAAATCATATACTTCTATTCTTGATTTCATTATTCCCAATTATTAGGGTTTTTGTAAAAATTTATGATTGTTTCGTGGTGGTCTTGTGCGCCACTATAGGTACATTGATTCACTAATTTATTTTGGTATTTCCATAAAATTCGAATACAATTTATTAATGAATCAATGTTGAGTGTTAACATGACATTCATGTTCTTGATTTTTGTTGAACACCTTATTTATGGTATGGGGTCAGATTATTTAAAGTGTAAAAAAATACTTATATAGAATTTCCTTGTAAAACCTGATGGTTTAATTCTAGTTAAATGGAATCATAATTTTTTATGTTATTACTATTTAGTAATTGGTGAGGTGAATCATATATGTATATGAAAAATGGATCAAGATCATTTAGTATTGGATAGAATTATTCCCTAGTAATGTGAGACCCTTATGTTGTGGGGTGAGTATGGAGTAGTGAGATATATTCCTTGTTACTTACCTTTTTTCAATTCTATGAGGTAATGATGGCATGCACTAATTTTTTGAGATCTATCAATGTTTTTATGGTTTTGATAGTGATCCATGATGTGTATCCTAGTATGTAAGATCCTGTTGGGTATTGGACCCAAGATTGGGTGAATTTGTATGCGGTAGGGTGCTTTCTAGGATGGGTTGTAGTGATGTGATGGTAACTTATGAGAGGGGTGGGTATTACTAATGTGGATTCATTCTATATCATAAGCATGTAAATATAATTTGTATTATGATAACTAAATGTGAATGATGTGTGATCAAATATTGTCTTATCCTGGAGAATTCCTTGTGATATATTGATATGGTGGCATGAGTGATGATGCATGTGGTGACATGACCAACATACATGTGTTTTATGGTTAGTGATCCATTAGGTTAGTGATCCTATGATAATTGGGATGTGACTCTAAATGATTCAAGAAGAGTTATTAATATGATAACATGAGGGTGTGTTCCTATTTGGTTTTATCTAGACTCGTAGTATAGTATTGGAGTTGAGTTATTTTTATATATTATCTGTTTTTATGGATGTTTCCTTTTAGTGGTTGTGTGTTTGGGAACCCCCATCCTTCCTAGACCCTAGACAACCCCCCACCCTCCTCCCTGGACCCTGGACAGCCCCGCCGAACAGCCCCCCACCCTCCTCCCTGGACCCCGGACAACCCCCGGACAGCCCCCCAGATAGCCCCCCGGACAGCCCCCCCCCCCCCACCCTCTTCCTTGGACCTCGGAAAACCCCCTGAACAGCCCCAGATAGCCCCCGGACAGCCCCCCGAATAGCCCCCAGACAGCCCCCCACCCTCCTCCTTGGACCCCAGACAGCCCCCCGAACAGCCCCCAGACAGCCCCCCCCCCCCCCACCCTCCTCCTTGGACCCTGGACAGCCCCCCGAACACCCCCCGGACAGCCCCCCGCACACCCCCCCGCACAGCCCCCCCACCCTCCTCCCTGACCCCAGACAGCCCCCCTACCCTCTTCCTTGGACCCCGAACAACCCCCCGAACATCGTTCGGCATGTTTGGACCCCCCCACGCGCGTTTATCAAGCGCGCGCAACGCTTAAAGAACGCATAATGAGCCATACCGCGCAGACCTCACGTCCTATTGATGTGCCATCTATGCGTGCACGTCGTGAATAATAATTGGATTGTTGTCCTATGATTTCAGGTCAATCTGATGTTGTCCGCTATGAGTTTGACCGTTAGACGCCCGTTTTGGCCCTTTATGACACCAGAACGGTGTTCCCGGTCACCGCAGGCACACGACACGTCCGATTGACGTTCCGTCTGCTCAACCACATCACAATTCACTCACCTTTGATTTCGTCCGATTTCAGGCCATTCGGACATCGTTCAGCCAGTTTGGACCCCCCCCCCCACGCGTGTTTATCAAGCACACGCAACGCTTAAAAAACGCATAATGAGCCCTACCGCGCAGACCGCACGTCCGATTGACATTCCGTCTGCACTTGCACGTCGAGAATAATAATTTTATTATTTTCCTGTTATTTCAGGTCAATCCGATGTCGTCCGCTATGAGTTTGACCGTTAGACGCCCGTTTTGGCCCTTTATGACACCAGAACGGCGTTCCCGGTCACCGCGGGCACACGGCACGTCTGATTGACGTGTTGTCTACTCGACCACATCACAATTCACTCACCCTTTTATTTCGTCCGATTTCAGGCCATTCAGACTTCGTTCGGCCAGTTTGGACCCCCCCCCCCCCCATGCGTGTTTATCAAGCACGCGCAATGCTTAAAGAACACATAATGAGTCCTACCACGCAGACCATACGTCTGATTGACGTGTTGTCTACGCGTGCACGTCGCGAATAATAATTGGATTGTTTTCCTATGATTTCAGGTCAATCCGATGTCATCCGCTATGAGTTTGACCGTTAGACGCCCGTTTTGGCCGTTTATGACATCAGAACGGCGTTCCCGGTCACCGCGGGCACACGGCACGTCCAATTGACGTGTCGTCTGCTTGAACACATCACAATTCACTCACCCTTTGATGTCGTCCGATTTTAGGCCATTCGGACTTCGTTCAGCCAGTTTGGACCCCCCCCCCCCCCCCCCGCGCGCGTTTATCAAGCGCGCGCAACGCTTAAAGAACGCATAATGAGCCCTACCACGCAGACCGCACGTCCGATTGACGTGCCGTCTATGATTGCACGTCGCGAATAATAATTGGATTGTTTTCCTGTGATTTCAGGTCAATCCGATGTCGTCCGCTATGAGTTTGACCGTTAGACGCCCGTTTTGGCCGTTTATGACACCAGAACGGCGTTCCCAGTCACTACGGGCACACGGCATGTCCGATTGACATGTCGTCTGCTCGACCACATCAAAATTCACTCACCCTTTGATGTAGTACGATTTCAGGCCATTCGGACTTCGTTCGGCCAGTTTGGACCCCCCATGCGCGTTTATCAAGCGCGCGCAACACTTAAAGAAGGCATAATAATCCCTACCGCGCAGACCGCACGTCCGATTGACGTGCCTTCTACGCGTGCACATTGCGAATAATAATTCTATTGTTGTCCTGTGATTTCAGGTCAATCCGATGTTGTTCGATATGAGTTTGACCGTTAGACGCCCGTTTTGGCCCTTTATGACACCAGAACGGCGTTCCCGGTCACCGCGGGCACACGGCACGTCCGATTGAGGTGTTGTCTGCTCGACCACATCACAATTCACTCACCCTTTGATGTCGTCCGATTTCAGGCCATTCAGACTTCGTTCGGCCTGTTTGGACCCCCCCCCCCCCCACGCGCGTTTATCAAGCGCGCACAACGCTTAAGGAAGGCATAATGAGCCCTACCGCACAGACCGCACCTCCGATTGACGTTCCGTCTACGCGTGCACGTCGCGAATAATAATTGGATTGTTGTCCTGTGATTTCAGGTCAATCCGATGTCGTCCGCTATGAGTTTGACAGTTAGACGCCCGTTTTGGCCGTTTATGACTCCAGAACGGCGTTCCCGGTCACCGCGGGCAGACGGCATGTCCGATTGACGTGTCGTATGCTCGAACACATCAAAATTTACTCACCCTTTGATGTTGTCTGATTTCAGACCATTCGAACTTCGTTCAGCCAGTTTGGACCCCCCACGCGCGTTTATCAAGTGCGCACAACGCTTAAAGAAGGCATAATGAGCCCTACCGCGCAGACCGCATGTCCGATTGACATGCCATCTACGCGTGTACATCGCGAATAATAATTTAATTCTTGTCCTATGATTTCAGGTCAATCCGATGTCGTTCGCTATGAGTTTGACGTTTAGACGCCCGTTTTGGCCCTTTATGACACCAGAACGGCGTTCCCGATCACCGCGGGCACACGACACGTCCGATTGATGTGTCGTCTGCTCAACCACATCAAAATTCACTCACCCTTTGATGTCGTCCGATTTCAGGCCATTCGGACATCGTTCGGCCAGTTTGGACCCCCCACGCGTGTTTATCAAGCGCACGCAACGCTTAAAAAACGCATAATGAGCCCTACCGTGCAGACCGCACGTCCGATTGACATGCCGTCTGCGCGTGCACGTCGCGAATAATAATTTTATTATTTTCATGTGATTTCAGGTCAATCTGTTGTCGTCCGCTATGAGTTTGACCGTTAGACGCCTGTTTTGGCCCTTTGTGACACAAGAACGGCGTTCCCGGTCACTGCGGGCACACGGCACGTCCGATTGACGTTCTGTCTGCTCGACCACATCACAATTCACTCACCCTTTAATTTCGTCCGATCTCACGCCATTTGGACTTCGTTCGTCCAGTTTGGAACCCCCCACGCGCATTTATCAAGCGCGCGCAACGCTTAAAGAACGTATAATGAGCCCTACCGCGCAGACCGCATGTCTGATTGACGTGCCGTCTGCGTGTGCACATCCCAAATAATAATTGGATTGATTTCCTGTGATTTTAGGTCAATTTTATGTTGTCCGATATGATTTTGACCGTTAGACGCTCGTTTTGGCCGTTTATGACACCAGAACGGCGTTCCCGGTCACCTCGGGCACACGGCATGTCCGATTGACGTGTAGTCTGCTCGACCACATCACAATTCACTCACCCTTTGATTTTTTCTGATTTCAGGCCATTCGGACTTCGTTCGGCCAGTTTGGACCCCCCACGCGCGTTTATCAAGCGCGCGCAATGCTTAAAGAAGGCATAATGAGCCATACCGCGCAGACCGCACATCCGATTGATGTTCCCTCTACGCGTGCACATCGCGAATAGTAATTTAATTGTTGTCCTATGATTTCAGGTCAATCCGATGTCGTTCGCTATGAGTTTGACCTTTAGACGCCCGTTTTGGCCCTTTATGACACCAGAACGGAATTCCCGGTCACCGCGGGCACACGGCACGTCCGATTGATGTGTCGTCTGCTCGACCACATCAAAATTCACTCACCCTTTTATGTTGTCCGATTTCAGGCCATTCGGACTTCGTTCGGCCAGTTTGGACCCCCCACGCGCGTTTATCAAGCGCGCACAACGCTTAAAGAAGGCATAATGAGCCCTGCCACGCAGACCGCACGTCCGATTGACATTCCCTCTACGCGTGCACGTCGCGAATAATAATTTAATTGTTGTCCTGTGATTTCAGGTCAATTCGATGTCATTCGCTATGATTTTGACCTTTAGACGCCCGTTTTGGCCCTTTATGACACCAGAACGGCGTTCCCGGTCACCGCGGGCACACGGCACGTCCGATTGGCGTGCCCTCTGCTCATCCACATCACAATTCACTCACCCTTTGATGTCGTCCGATTTCAGGCCATTCGGACATCGTTCGGCCAGTTTGGACCCCCCACGCGTGTTTATCAATCGCACGCAACGCTTAAACAACGCATAATGAGCCCTACCGCGCAGACCGCACGTCCGATTGACATGTTGTCTGCGCGTGCACGTCACGAATAATAATTTTATTATTGTCCTGTGATTTCAGGTCAATCTGATGTCGTCCGCTATGAGTTTGACCATTAGACGCCCGTTTTGGCCCTTTATGACACCAGAACGGCGTTCCCGGTCACCGTGGGCACACGGCACGTCCGATTGACGTGCTGTCTGCTCAACCACATCACAATTCACTCACCCTTTAATTTTGTCCGATTTCAGGCCATTCGGACTTTGTTCGGCCAGTTTGGACCCCCCCCCCCCCCCCACGCGCGTTTATCAAGCGCGCGCAACGCTTAAAGAACGCATAATGAGCCCTACCGCGCAGACCGCATGTCCGATTGATGTTCTGTCTGCGTGTGCACATCTCAAATAATAATTGGATTGTTGTCCTGTGATTTTAGGTCAAGCTGATGTCGTCCGATTTGAGTTCGACCGTTAGACGCCCGTTTTGGCTGTTTATGACACCAGAACGGCGTTCCCGGTCACCTCGGGCACACGGCACGTCCGATTGACGTGTCGTCTGCTCGAACACATCACAATTCACTCACCCTTTGATTTTGTCTAATTTCAGGCCATTTGGACTTCGTTCGTCCAGTTTGGACCCCCACGCTTGTTTATCAAGCGCGCGCAACGCTTAAAGAAGGCATAATGAGCCCTACCGCGCAGACCGCACATATGATTGACGTTCCATCTACGCGTGCACGTCGCAAATAATAATTGTATTTTTTTCCTGTGATTTCAGGTCAATCCGATGTCGTTCGCTATGAGTTTGACCATTAGACGCCCGTTTTGGCCGTTTATGCCACCAGAACGGCATTCTCGGTCACCGCGGGCACACGGCACGTCCGATTGATGTGCCGTCTGCTCGACCACATCACAATTCACTCACCCTTTGATTTCGTCCGATTTCAGGCCATTCGAACATTGTTCGGCTAGTTTGGACCCCCCCCCCCCACGCGCGTTTATCAAGCGCGCGCAACGCTTAAAGAACGCATAATGAGCCCTACCGCGCAGACCGCACGTTCGATTGACGTTCCATCTGCGTGCACACGTCGCGAATAATAATTGGATTGTTGTCCTGTGATTTCAGCTCAATCCGATGTCGTCTTCTATGAGTTTGACCGTTAGACGCCCGTTTTGGCCGTTTATGACACAAGAACGGCGTTCCCGGTCACCGCGGGCACACGACACATCCGATTGACGTTCCGTATACTCGACCATATCACAATTTACTCACCCTTTGATGTCATCCGATTTCAGGCCATTCGGACTTTGTTCGGCCAGTTTGGACCCCCCCACGCGCGTTTATCAAGCGCGCACAACGCTTAAAGAACGCATAATGAGCCCTACCGCGCAGACCGCACTTCCGATTGACGTGTCGTCTGCGCGTGCACGTCTCGAATAATAATTGGATTTTTGTCCTATGATTTTAGGTTAATCGGATGTCGTCCGCTATGAGTTTGACCATTAGACGCCCGTTTTGGCCCTTTGTGACACCAGAACGGCGTTCCCAGTCACCGAGGGCACATGGCACGTACGATTGACGTGCCGTCTACTCGACCGCATCACAATTCACTCACCCTTTGATTTCGTCCGATTTCAGGCCATTCAGACATCGTTCGGCCAGTTTGGACCCCCCACGCGCGTTTATCAAGCGCGCGCAACGCTTAAAGAACGCATAATGAGCCTTACCGCACAGACCGCACGTCTGATTGATGTGAAATCTATGCGTGCACGTCGCAAATAATAATTGGATTTTTGTCCTGTGATTTCAGGTCAATCTGATGTCGTTCGCTATGAGTTTGACCGTTAGATGCCCGTTTTGGCCGTTTATGACACCAGAACGGCATTCCCGGTCACCGCGGGCACACGACACGTCCGATTGACGTGTCATCTGCTCGACCACATCACAATTCACTCACCCTTTTATTTCGTCCAATTTCCGGCCATTCGGACTTTGTTCGGCCAGTTTGGACCCCCCCCCCCCACGCGCGTTTATCAAGCGCGCGCAACGCTTAAAGAACGCATAATGAGCCCTACCGCGCAGACCGCACGTCCGATTGACGTGTCGTCTGCGCTTGAACGTCGCGAATAATAATTGGATTGTTGTCCTGTGATTTCAGCTCAATCCGATGCCGTCCGCTATGAGTTTGACCGTTAGACGCCCGTTTTGGCCGTTTATGACACCAGAACGGCGTTCCCGGTCACCGCGGGCACACGGAACGTCCGATTGACGTGATGTCTGCTCGACCACATCACAATTAACTCACCCTTTGATGTCGTCCGATTTCAGGCCATTCGGACTTCGTTCGGCCAGTTTGGACCCCCCCCCCCCCACACGCATTAATCGAGCACGCGCAACGCTTGAAGAACGCATAATGAGCCCTACCACGCAGACCGCACGTCCGATTGATGTGCCGTCTGCGCGTACACGTCACAAATAATAATTGGATTGTTGTCCTGTGATTTCAGGTCAATACTATGTCATCCGCTATGATTTTTACCGTTAGACGCCCGTTTTGGCCCTTTATGACACCAGAACGGCGTTCCCGGTCACCGCGGGCACACGGCACGTCCGATTGACGTGCCGTCTGCTCGACCACATTAAAATTCACTCACCCTTTGATTTCGTCTGATTTCAGGCCATTTGAACATCGTTCGGCCAGTTTGGACCCCCCACGCGCGTTTATCAAGCGCGCGCAACGCTTAAAGAACGCATAATGAGCCCTACCGCGCAGACCGAACGTCTGATTGATGTGACATCTATGTGTGCACGTCGCAAATAATAATTGGATTTTTTTCATGTGATTTCAGGTCAATCCGATGTCGTTCGCTATGAGTTTGACCGTTAGACGCCCATTTTGGCCGTTTATGACACCAGAACGACATTCCCGGTCATCGCGGGCACACGGCACGTCCGATTGATGTGTTGTCTGCTCGACCACATCAAAATTCACTCACCCTTTGATTTTTTCTGATTTCAGGCCATTCGGACTTTGTTCGGCCAGTTTGGACCCCCCCCCCCCCCCCACGCGCGTTTATCAAGCGCGCGCAACGCTTAAAGAACGCATAATGAGCCCTACCGCGCAGACCGAACGTCCGATTGACGTGCCCTCTGCGCGTGCACGTCGCGAATAGTAATTGGATTGTTGTCCTGTGATTTCAGCTCAATCCGATGTCGTCCGCTATGAGTTTGACCGTTAGACGCCCGTTTTGGCCGTTTATGACACCAGAACGGCGTTCCCGGTCATCGCGGGCTCACGGCACGTCCGATTGACATGTCGTCTGCTCGACCACATCACAATTTACCCACCCTTTGATGTCGTCCGATTTCAGGGCATTCGGACTTCGTTCGGCCAGTTTGGACCCCCCCACGTGCGTTTATCAAGCGCGCGCAACGCTTAAAGAACGCATAATGAGCCCTACCGCGCAGACCGCATGTCCGATTGACGTGCCGTCTACGCGTGCATGTTTCGAATAATAATTGTATTGTTTTCCTGTGATTTCAGGTCAATCTGATGTCGTCCGCTATGAGTTTGACCGTTAGACGCCCGTTTTGGCCCATTATGACACCAGAACGGCGTTCCCGGTCACCGCGGGCACACGGCACATCCGATTGACGTGTCGTCTGCTCGACCACATCACAATTCACTCACCCTTTGATTTCCTCCGATTTCAAGCCATACGGACATCGTTCGGCCAGTTTGGACCCCCCACGTGCATTTATCAAGCGCGTGCAACGCTTAAAGAACGCATAATGATCCATGAGTCATATGTGACGTGTACGAGTCAACCCCGCCTCAATCTGAGGCACGGTGTGGCCACCACCACTCAAAGTGTCTATCTTTTGTTTCAAAAGGACGTCATTTGAAGTGAAAAACATCAACTAGCATACGGAAAACCGAACAAACGCATTCGGATTGTGTCGATAATTTAGCATAACAATCCATGGGTCATATGTGACGTGTACGAGTCAACCCCGCCTTAATTTGAGGCACGGTGTGGCCGTAATCACTCTATGTGGCTCTCTTTTGCTTAAAATAGACAACAATTTAAGTACATACAGAAAACCGACCAAACACATTCGGTTTCCCTTGAAACTTTAGGAGAACGATCAATGGGTCATATGTGACGTGTACGAGTCAACTCCGCCTCAATCCGAGGTACGGTGTGGCCGGAACCCCTCAAAGTGTCTGCCTTTTGTTTCAAAAGTACGTCATTTTAATTGAAAAACATCAACTGGCATACGGAAAACCGACCAAACGCATTCGGATTGTGTCGATACACTAGCACAACGATCCATGGGTCATATGTGACGTGTATGAGTCAACACCACCTCAATACAAGGTGTGGTGTGGCCGCCACCACTCAAAGTGTCTATCATTTGTTTCAAAAGGACGTCATTTGAAGTGAAAAATATGAACTGGCATACGGAAAACCGACCAAACGCATTCGGATTGTGTCGATACATTATCCCAATTATCCATGGGTCATATGTGACGTGTACGAGTCAACCCCGCCTTAATCTGAGTCACGGTGTGGCCGGAATCACTCTAAGTGGCTCTCTTTTGCTTAAAATGGAAAACAATTTAAGTACATACAAAAAAACGACCAAACACATTTGGTTTCCATTGAAACTTTAGGAGAACGATCCATAGGTCATATGTGATGTGTATGAGTCAACACCGCCTCAATCCGAGGCTCGGCGTGGCTGGAACCACTCAAAGTGTCTGCCTTTTGTTTCAAAAGTACGTCATTTTAATTGAAAAACATCAACTGGCATATGGAAAACCAACCAAACGCATTCGGATTGTGTTGATACATTAGTACAATGATAAATGGGTCATATGTGACGTGTACGAGTCAACCCCACCTCAATCCGAGGCGCGGTGTGGCCGGTAGCACTCCAGGTGTATGTATTATGTTTAAAATGGACATTATTTCAGGTAAAAATATATGGTATACAAAAAACCAATTAAATTATGAATTGACTTCCGGATTCCACATATAATTGTCATCTAAATTTTAAATTGAATTCTAAACGAATTATGTATGTTTATAATTACGTTATCAATTCTAATTTAGTTATGGATGTGTATAGTTCCACGATTATATGTAATTGTTAGTTGGTTATTGCAGGTACAATAATTGGATTGAAATATGATAGGGAACCCACAAAACCACACCAGGTGGTGGTCAAATTGGAGACCTGGTTGCAATTGGGGGAGGTGCTGGGCAAATTGCAGGGCTGCTGGGCAATTTGCCCAGCAGAGGCTATGCCAACGGTTCAAAACCGTTGGCATAGAATATCTTGGATTTGTTTTACCAATGGTTTATAAAACCGTTGGGAAAGACTAGATATTGGGTTTAACAGTGTTATTTTCAGCACTTTCCCAACGGTTTGAAAACCGTTGGGAAATGTTTTTTCCCAACGGTTTTGAAGAACCATTGGGATAGGGTAATTTTCTCCACCTATGCCAACGGTTCACTGTAAACCATTGGGAAAAGTTTTTCCCAACAGCTTACTTTCCTACGGTTGGCAGAACCGTTGGTATAACATATACCAACGGTTCCCCAGCCTTTCCCAACGGTTCTAAACCGTTGGGAAATTCTCTATTTTCAGTAGTGTTACTGAGCATCTGAGCTCACCCATTTCTTATAATTTATTTATCCCAAGATTCCATGAAGTGTTTTATGTTTGATATATGGGGTTAATCTGGGATAATAATTGCATTCACAAAGGATTATTTATGTTGTGTTTTATGTTTGAATGTGTAATGTAATGTTTATGTATTTAATCTATTTTCCAATACTTCGAACCTAATCGGTCTTTCGAGACATGATTCCTTGTATCATTCCAATTTATTAAAATAATGCACCAACTCTGGGTAACTGGGGTTGGGGCGTTACAGTTGGTATTAGTGGAAGTTTAGAAATAACCTTGGAAAATAGATTTAGAAAAACTCTAATTAGAGAACATTACCCTAAGATAGACTTTGACGATTAGTATAGAATAATATCCAAGAATTTTGGAAATGTCGGGATTTTGGGATTTTTCCAAGCAATACATCCTTGTCTGGATACGAACAGGTAGAGGCAGCTCTGGGACAGATATACCTAGGAGTGAAAACATTAACATGGAGTTTCAGTATTGACCTGGGGTATCCTGGTACATTACAACGAGCCTGGCTACACTCTTGGTTAAGACACTCCTAGGGGATATTCATAGGATAATTCACATTTTCCTTACAATCCATTTTGATATATTTAAGAGTAAATAATTCCTCAAAGAAAACAATTTTTTATGATCATAGATTATATTCATAATCGTTGCAATTTATGTTAGGAATTTAACAAGTTTGGAATTAGGCATTGCGATTCATAAACTAACCTACTGTATGCCATTTTTTAGAAATGGTGGCTAGTAGAAGAAATGAGATCTCCAGCAATATGCATGATCCAACCAGTAAAAAGGATCATATCATTCGTGGTATTATGCCAACATTTATAAAGGAAATAATCTCCCATATATTATCATCATGTGAATAAATAGTATTATGTGTTAATAATATAAGTAAATAATTATCTAAGTCCTATGGATTTGAAGGGAAGCCAGAGAAGAAAATGATGGTCGAGAGAAAGATGGATAATGTGAATAAGGGAAAGAAGGATTTTACCATCTGTGATAACTATGGAAAGAATCACCTTAGTAAATTCTTGAAGGGAATGGGAGTTTTTTATATTGTAGAGAAAAAGTACAACAAGTATGTGATTTCAAGGGTAAGAAAAAGGTTTCAAATGTACAATGCTTCATCTTCAAGGAGTTGGGACACTACGTGGATCAATGTCCTATTCATCAGAGTATACCGCAAATGATGTTGTTGGATAATAATCATGTTATGATATTACCACAGATGAAGAGTAATGACTAGTGTTCTTATGTTTATATTAAGGAATTATGTCTTTTGAGTGTTGTATCAACGATTTACTAGTTATAATATTTATGGAGTATATAATGACTGTGCTGCAGTACTATTTCATTAAGGATTTGAGATTGTGTAGTACTATAAAAAGTGACTAAATAGCATGTTAAAATTTTTAGAAAATATATGGTTGAAGGAAAGACAAACATTAATATGTTCATGATAATGTGGTATTGATTTTGGAATAAGAGATGATTGAATTGGATAAATGATATTGGATATTATTGATTACCTTAGAACTAATTAATGGTTTTTTTATTCCATCATTGTTGGTGATTAAAACATTTTTGGATTTACATAATATATCCATTATTATATGACTTACAGAAGCAATAAGGAAGTACATACCTATTCAAAAATGGTTTTCAGTCAACTCATTTTATTACCACATTTTAAGAGAATACATGATGAAAGTATTCAAATGTATATTATGTGACCTCCCTTATAAATTTTGGACTATGAGTTTAGACAGAAGTATTGTGGATATATCTAAAGGTTAGAATAGTTTAAGTTTCATATTATATTCTATTGTTAAGGATAAATCATTTCTTAAGATTATTTTTGGATTTTCATAAAAATGACAACCTGGAGGTCGAGTGACAACCTATCGCTTTCGGTAAGGTCACGAGACTTGAACCCGCAACTAAAGGTTGACAAGGGTACATCACCTACCACTGGCCTATGTGATGTCCTAGTTTTTATAATGTAGTTTTTTTTAATATTATTAAACATGAATTATAAATTAATTATTTTTGGAACCCTATAAGACTATGATAAATATAATATTTTTGAATTCTATTATCATTTGGAGTGAAAGATGAGTTTTTGGTAGGAATTAGTTCAAGGATGAAAAAATACTTGTCAAGTATATTCTTTTTCATCTTATTCTAGGAATAAATTAATTATTAATCTTTAGGGAATTTATCTTAAAACCAAAAATATTTTATCCTAATACCTTATGTTTTGTTGAACCGATGATATTTTAAATCATCATAGATTGATATCTTTGAGGCCCCTAATTTTACACTTGTTTGTGATTGATTACCTTAATAACTCCTAAAAAATATTTACATTTTCCATCCAATTATTTGTCTCTAATTACAACCAATATTCTCTTAATTGAGATCAAAATTTGGTGGTCACTTTTTCATTTCTCTTTCCCTCTTATTAAGAATAAATTTTATTAACCTAATTTCTGATGTGTGTTTTCCAAAAAGTATTTTTCTATTTTTATCCTTTTATTTTAAAATAAAAATTTCAAATTTCATGGATGTAATTTATTAAAGGATGGGAGAATGTAACACCCCATGATTTCATAGTACATTATCTCTTCAGAAAAAATTCAATAACTTGCGCTACACGCAACACCGAGTTCGAGCGCACTACGACTTACCAAACTAACCATTCAAAAAGATGTTATGAATAATATTAACTAAATTTTGAATTTTATATACTCCAAATAATTTTATAATTCATGTTATGTGTTTCTTAGAAATAATATAAGAACAAATTCATTTTTTTCATATAAAAGAAGTATTTTTTAAAAAATGAAATTTTATTGCCTTTTAATGGTGAACCTTTTTTAAAACCACTATTTGATGCTTTTAAATATTAAATGTAATGAAATTAAATTATTATTTAGAGTTAAGACATAAAAATTAAGTTTGAGCAGTTTTTTTTTACTTTTCTGATAACTTTCATATGTTAATGAATATTGAAAAATACTACATTTTAATTGAAAACAACATTTTTAATTGAAATAATTTGTAGTGGTGAATTATAAATTTGAGTGGTTTTAAAGTATAATTAGATTATATTTTTATCATTTAATATAATTTAGGAAATTTTATGTAATTTCACATTAAAATTAGACATAAACAAGTGTTAATATTTTGATAGTTATTATTTCTTAAAAACAGTCTTTTTTGTTTGGACAACAGAAATTAATTTAAAATTAATTTCTACCACTTCTATATTTTGAATTTGGAAAAATGGATTCCATATTTGGAATCGGGAGGTAAAAATTGTGTAAATAGGTAACTTTTATTTATAGACATTATGAATATTTACTTCAGTAAATATTTTATTTACCATGGTTAAGGGGTAAATCTGGTAAATAAGGGTAAAAAAATATTATTATAATAATATTAAATTACCCTAAAATGTATTATATTCCTATTTTTTGATACATTTTTGACCATGGGTATCCTTGGATTGATTTTGGGACCCCATGGAGCCACTTGAGAGTGATAATGGCACTTTATATTAATTAATTTAAAGTAAATAAAAAAATGACATAAACATATATCTTTAGGTAAAACAATTTTTCATGGGGTCATATAAATTATCATTTATAATATAAATATCAATTTTAATGATAATAATATTTCTTATATAATGTTATTTTTTTATCATTTTTAGACATCATATAAATAATATTATTTATGACATAATAATGATTCAGAGTTTAACTCATTAATGAATTATTTAAATAAATAAGATTATAAAAATTAAAACAATATATAAAACCTATAAAATTATTATTGGAGTATTTTATTTCAAACCTGATTCATCTTATCTTCTACTTTAATGAGTTTTTGACTTTTAGAATCTAAAAATCATTATGTAATAAAAAATATTTTCAAACATTCCTAAAGAGCCCCTCCTCCCCCTTATAAAAATCCCTCACCTCTAACCCATTTCTCACACCTCTCAAGCCCCTTATATAATCTAAAATTTTCCAAATTAATCTCCCTACATCCCTCTCTTTCTCTTAGAGTCATTACCTTAGGAAGAAGTCACTTAAAGGAAGCCTTTTGATTCAATCTAACGGGAGTTACCCGATTGAAAGGTAACATCTCCTCTTAAGTTCTTTTTTTCTTACTTCTCCAACCCCCTGAACTCTTTTTATTACATTCTTTAATAACAAAACCAGTATCTTAATTATACTATATTGTTTTTATGGGAAGGATTTTAACTACACCTACACACACCTTTATATAATGGTTATTGAACATAATGTTCCTGTGGATGGCAGACTACTGCCTCACGAAAGGATGACTGTTCATTATTATACTACCACCTCTTATGGTAGAAATTATTAGGGAACTATAATTATAAATTATATTTATGACATTTATTTTATCTATAATCTTCTGTAATTCTCTTTTATAGCATACATTTATTCATTTCATGTTTTATATATACAATAATTTCATTTGAGGAATTGCGGACTACCGCCCCCTCAAAGTGATATGACTCGTTCATACCATACATGGATGTATAAAGGATGGTGTTAATGAACATACATTATGTATATAAAATATTATATTACACTTGAATAATAATATACCTCTGTATCATTTGGTTTTCTTTTTTTCAAATAAAAAAATTTAATGGAAGTAGCGTTCGTGCATACGTACGGATTACCATCTCTACAAACACAATGAGATTCATTCCCCATCGTAACCATTTAAAAATAATTTTTATGAACTTAATATAATTATGGATATGAATCAAATAGATCCTATCCCTAACAAACAAGGCTTACGTAAAAAAACATATAAAGTAAAAACGAATCTGTTAAAACCCAAAACAATGATACTACTAAAATATTATTAACAAAGCAATATTAGAAGATCATATATGATATCATATTTTTGTATGTGGTTATTTTAGAATTTAATAACAATTATTCAACTATTATACAGTAGGATAACATACCCTCAACCAATGTAAAGTGTAAGGTAAGATTTAATTCCTCAATCTCATTATTATCTGAGATTGTTTATGTGTAAGTATTTACTGGGACATTTTTATCATTCATGTCCATGTTTCATAAAAATGTTTTTAAAATGAATATTTTAATGTTATGTGGAATTCCCTCTTTATCAATATCATCATTTTAAATTTTTTAATGATTTATTTTTCAAAATATCTTTAATTAATCTCTTTGTTTTAAAAATGATTTTAAGGATTTATTTATATAGACATAATTATTTTAAAATTATAATTCCTTTCAATAATTTCAAAGTGGAATGAGACACTTTGATTCAAAAATGTATTTTAAATTCCTTCCTTTCTAAATAGTGTGACTTTTAAAAGATTTCATGAAAAAGGGATATTTCTCTCAAAGAGTTTTACTGATCATTTTCAACTATGTCAACATCCTTTACTGGATATTATTCTTGATTGAAGTTGATTTATTATAATACAATATTCCATACTGTATTGAAGTTTTTTTTGATATGTTTGACTGTGGATGTGTTATTTTTATACCATTCATGGTCTATAGTTCAAGTATTAACATTTTGTATTCTTCTTTTAATATGAATGTTTATATTTTGTTTCAACCTTTTCATATGAGGAATGCATTGGACTTAGTATGTGACGAATGTAACCTGATATAGCTCATAGATGCATCGGTAGGTCTCATGAGACAAATTAGTGTCTTGGAATAAGTCCTTGACAAAATCATATTTGTATTCTTGTCATGAGGTCTTGCCTATGTGGTTATGAAGTCTGACATTATGCATTCCATCCCTATGAAATTATTTATTGATATTACATCTGATTATTCAACTTGTAGAATATCTAAGTGAATAAGTAAATGGAATTATTTTATTTATATTTTCCATATTATTATGAAGTTAAAGTTTAAAAGGATTTTGTTTTACTTTTATACATTTACTTAAATGTTTATGCTTATTTATGATAGTTTCCACTAATTTTTATCTATATTGTGCATCTTTACTCACCCCTTTCTTATGTATTCTTTTTTCCCATGATTCTATGAAGTTTATTATGTTTGATATGCAGGGTTAATCTAGGGGAATAATAGCATTCACAATGGATTATTTATGTTGTGTTTTATGTTTGAATGTCTAATGTAACGTTCATGTCTGTAATCTATTTTCCAAGACTGCTAAACAAATCGATCTTTCGAGACATGATTCCTTGTATCATGCCAATGTATTAAAATAATGCATCGACTCTGGGTAACTAGGGTCAGAGCGTTACAATATTGACATCATGGTTTAAATTTTTTAGATTATTAAATCATTATCTATATAAGAATAACAAAAATAATAAGTCATAACATAAACAAAAAACATGACAATTAACACTCTAAACAAAGAAAATAATGAAATATTATTAACAAATGGGTTATAATATATTATAATAAGATCATATATGATATTATAAATATTATTATGGTTTATTTATTACTTATTAACATGTTTTAAAACACTAAAAGGATAAAAATTCCACACAACAAAAATTAATCATAAGGTAAGGGAATTTCATCTCACTTTACACATTTATGAGGTAAATGTCATATTCATCTCTTACATATTTTGTGTCATGAATATACTTCCATATTGTCATTTAATATCATGATTCACTGATACATCATGTTATTTTATGTTTCACTTTGAATTGTCTAATCCAATGGGGTTTTGACTTGAAAATTTATATGGGGTAAAAGTTATCTTTGTAATCTCACTTTCTTTTTGAGATTATTAACTTTATCATGAAACAACCACTTTCTTATGATCATTCTTATTTTAATAAATTAAATTTATATAACATATACATATTCAAGTGTTATGGATATTATTATTTCCAAAATTATATTCTATTTTTATATATGGTGTTTACTTTCAATGTTATTTCATTAACTTGGGTCATTTTGATAAATATGTATCTTTTATCCATTAAAGATATTTGATGACAAGGATCATTGTTTATTAAATAAATAGATTATTTGAAGTATAAGGAATTATTTGTACTGATACAAAATTGGTTGGGGATCATTTAAACTAAACCCCTTAATGCATTGATAGTGTTATGAGATGAATCTGTTGGGAAAATCATATGGGTTTCTACATGATATGATAAACCTTCTTGTAAAAGGTATTGATGGTAAATGTACCATGTACCTATGAAACATGGCGTCTAATAATTATTTATTTACATTATTGAGAATTCAATTATTATTGTGATTATCCATGATATTTTTTTATTTGGATTATATATAGAATCATTTCATTCTTATATTATTGATTAAATGGCATGTATCTTCAGTTATTTATATTTCCATACTGATTATGCCTTACCTAGTTTTCAAATGGAAATTTTGTTTGGTCATTTACCTTTACATATTTTATATTCTTATTTATTCATGATTAATCCTTATGTATTCGTACCCTTACTGATAATTTTATATCACCCTTATTTTGTTTCATTTCCCTATGATATAAATATGAATTCTTGAAATGAGTTTCAAGGATGTGGTTTATTAGTCATTGTTATATATTATGTTTTATTATCTATTTCTCAATTTAATATGTGTATCATGTATGTTATCTGATTTTCCAAAAAAGCTAAACTAATTGGTCCTTCAGGATTTGATTCCTTGTAATCATATTAATTTAATAAATTAAGGCACTATCTCTTGGCTTCTAAGTTCAGGGTATTACAGTTGGTATCAAATGATGGTTATTAGAAACATTAGAAAATAGATTTTGGAAAACACCAATTGGGGAACATAAACCTAAGGTATAATTTAAGGATAAGTATATAATAACATCCTAAAATTCTTGTAATGTATATATTATGTCGGTCTTCCTAACAATATATCCCTGTCTGGATATTACAAGTAGATGTTGTTCTAGAATAGATGTACCTTAGGGTAACAACTCTAAAAAGATTGGTTGGACTTAACTCATGTGTAACATGGTATAGAACAATCAAACTTACTTTCCACCTAGTATGAAACTATCATGAGATACACTTAGGACAATTCATGTTTTCTTTACAAATCATTCTAAAGGATTTGAAATTAATGATATCACCAAAGTTTCCATGTTTATGATTCTAAGATTAGCTATGAATAAATTTACAATGTTATGTTAAGAGTTACACCATATTTAGAATTATACAAAGTTCATAATTTTATGAGCTAATCTAGTATTTACCATTTTTTAGAAATGGAACCTACAAGGAAGAAGGGTATCAATACTCCTGGCCAATGTATAGATTACAATAGAAAGAAATATGATATAGTTGGTATTAGAATTTGGAGAGTTATGGATATATTAGGGTAGATTAAACAGGTTAAAACAAATATCATTTCCCAAAAGGAGAATCCTATTCCATATAAATATTCTCCTATTTTAGATCAATTTATGCTATAGAGGCCCCCATCATTTTGTGGGACTACTGATCCAATCACTACTAGAAAATAAGACTATAGCCATGGTTTACTCAACCGTGGCTGATATTTCCATGGCTATAGGGTAAACCCTATATCCACAGCCGTGAACAATGCCTATAGGTCTATAGACATGGTTTAAACTATGTATATAGGGCTATAGCCCCTATTCAAACCTTAGTTGAAACCCTATAGCCATAGTTTGAAAATTGTTGCATAGGATAAATTCACTCATCATCTACAGATATGGTTTTAAACTATGGATATAGGACTTAACAATTCCTAAAAAACAGCACTATTAAGATGGTTTTGGCCCCATTCACCCCCTGTCACAACCACCCTTGAACCCCCCCCCCCCCCCC
The DNA here is from genome assembly GCA_963277665.1 of Viscum album. Lineage (NCBI taxonomy): Eukaryota > Viridiplantae > Streptophyta > Magnoliopsida > Santalales > Viscaceae > Viscum > Viscum album. The sequence goes on along the minus strand of OY728153.1, from coordinate 387,349,964 downwards.
TATTAGACACCCCATTCACACCCTATGTCCTCGTGAACACTTGCACACCCCTGGCACCACCCCTACTAGACACCCCCACTACCCCCCCCCCCCCACCTCATGGACAGCCCCCTAGAGAGACCCCCCCTCCCCCCAAGATAGACACCCCCTAGATAGTATCCCCCCCCCACCCCCATGACAGACACCCCCCCTCTTGGATAACACCCCCCCCCTCCTGGACACCCCCATGGACAGACCCCCATTCCAGACAGACACACCCACCGGACAGCACCCCCATGCACATCCCCCCTTGAACCCCCTTACACATCCCTTACACCCCTTGTACACCCCCTTTTACCCCCTGTTCCCCTTGAACACACCCCCTTGCACACCTACACACACCCATTGTACAACCCTTACCCCTCCCCTACTGGACCCCCTTGCCCCACCCCTGCTGAACCCCCTTCCCTGCCCCCCCCCCCCCACCCCCCCCCCACACACACACACTCATTCCCCCTTGCATCACCCTACCCCCGTGAACACACACCCCTGCACACCTACACACCCCTGCTGGACACCCCTTGCACCACCCCTGCTAGACACCCCCACCCCCTACTAGACCCCCTTGCACCAGCCCTATTAGACACCCCTTTCACACCCCCCCCCCTGTTGGACACACCCCTCTACAGCCCCCCTTTCCCCCATCCCCTTGCACACACCCCCTGCACACCTACACAACCCTACTAGACACCGCTCTCACCACTCATGATGGACACCCCTTGCACCACCCATGTTGGACCCCCATGCAACACCCCTACTAGACACCCCTGCTTGAAACCCCTTGCACCACCCCTGCACACCTACACACCCCTTTCCCCTTGCACACACCCCCCTTCACACCTACACACCCCTTTCACCACCCTTACTGGACACCCCTTGCACCACCCCTACTGGACCCCCTTGCACCCCCTACTGGACACCCATTGTACCACCCCTGAAGCCCCCCCCCCACCCAGCACAACCCCCCTGTACCTCCCCCCTTAAACATCCCTTTCAACCTGGTATACCCTTTTCCTCTTGCACACACCCCATTCCCCCCATTCACCACCCCTATTGGATACCCATTTCACCACCCCTACTAGACCCCCTTACACCACCCCAATTAGACAACCCTTGCACTAACCCTACTAGACACCCCATGACCAAACCCCCTTTCATCCCCTATGAAAATCCCCCTTGAACCCCCCCCCCCTCTCATGAACAACCCCATTGAACCCCCTAAATATCCATTGCACTACCCCTACACACCCATGTCCCCTTGCACACACCCCCTTGAACACCCCCTACACCCTTCCCCCCAACACTACCCCTGTTGGACCCCCTTACACCACACGTGCTAGACACCCCCACTGCACACCCATGTCCCCTTGCAGATACACCTTAGCACACCCCATGAACCACCCCTGCAGGACCCTCACTTGCACCAACCCTGTTGGATAACCCCACTACACCCCCTAGACAGACCCCCCCTTCCCCTAGAACCCCCTGGATAGACACCCTAGTAGATTCAAACTCTCATCCATATAGTGTTAGAGGAGAATTAATAGTAAAATAATTGCTGCAATAGTTGGAGTAGTTATCTACCCACACAACAGAAGAAATCAACAAAAAACAATCTATTCAAAAATGGTGTTTGGTGTGTTGTTACACTTGATTGGAAGTACAGAGAAAAATTTATCAAACTAAAAACATAGGAAATGATGAAGTTATTTATGGAATAATTAATTATGCATGTAATGTTGTGGTTTTGTTATTTTTTTGAACTGAAAAGGAATGGGCCTACCTGGATTCACTTTAATGTAGTGTCGATTAAAATATTTGGAGGTGTGGTGGTGGAATAATTAGAGGCTATGACTACTCAAACAAAATAAGAACTTAAAACTACATTGTAAACTTAAATTGTGGGTGTTATTGGGAATTTAGAGCCTATAAAGATGCAGTGAAATGAGTATAAAGAGGTGTTTGAACTAGCAAATTATCCTGCTAAATTGACTAGTCACCAAGATCTATATTTTTCATTGACACTATAGTCTGAGATGAAAAATGGGGTGCAAGATTAGATGAATATATCTAAATCAATAGGGGTTACTTCTATGTTTTCTTATAATCATGCACTTATTGGATTATTTCTATGAGTTGTGGGGAACAAAAGGCTTTCATTTCAAGTATGACATTTCAATAGGATCCTATGGAGTTTCCATTCCAATGACAAACATTTGAATTTATGAAACCTATTTGGTTTAAGATAAAAAATATGGAAAATATATATGTATATAAATATGTCAATGTGGTGGAAGGATGTAGGTAGGGGCGTGAATCTAGAAAGGATATAGTAACAATCTTTAAAAGTTTGTGTGTTGATAACAAAAAGGCTTGTGACCGAAGGGAATATATAGGGAATCAAGAACAATGCACTGCAAATATTTTCATACTATTTATAAATTATTTTATATGGAATAAGGGTTTTTTTATTGTACTATTGTTTTTCTGTATGTTCCAAAATCATTTAAATATCTATGTAAATATGTATAAATCTTTTATATTTTGGTTATAGTATCATTTAGAGCCCAATTAAAAATTACTTGGATAATATTACTACTTTTGTGGTTTTGTGGTGCGGTAGTAACTACTCTGAGAATACAAATATAAATTTGTATGATTTTTGTGGTCATTTCAATGATAAATAAAATAAAGTGAATATCTATTCTAAACATATGGCTGTTAAGGGAAGTAATTCATAATAGTCCAGCCTAGTTTTTTAGCTTTGGGAAACCACTATTCAAAATTACATATCCAACATAAAAGCTAGGAAATTACAAATATAATATGCCACATTGGTAATTATATTTTAAAAAATAACATGGTGCATACATATTAGAAATCTCTAATAGTTTAAGAGATAACTCACTCTGATAATAAAATAATAGAAATATTCTTGAAAGATTAATTTAGATGCCTATAAGTTGAAATTTTTTATAATGAATATGAAATTATTAAGGATGAAAATGTATAATTTAAACATGGATGTTATGGTTTCACTAGATATTATAGATATCATAACACATAATGTTTCTAATCCTTTTCTTTATGTCAAATAAAAAATCTGACAAAAATTTTTATTTACTTTTGTTGTTCCCATAAAAACACTACAAGAGGTGCATGTTTGGTTGTGGGAGTGGTTCTTATGTCGAGGGAAAATTTATTGTGAAATCAAAATGGAGGATTATTGGGGCACTGGTTTATTTTTTAGAATATAGTTGAAGAAGAACTTAATTAAGAGAAGATGAGAGATCCTATAAAATTTGAGATTAAGAACAAACTTCCAAATTTAGGTTTTGATAGGTATTAAAAAGAAAACATTTCTTAAAATTAAGATTCTCATTGAGTACTTTTTTCCTCTATCATGGAATAAAATTTGAAGATAAATACCATAATATTGAAATATCATCAAATTTTTTTTATTATAGGTGGTCAGGTTTTGTGATGTTCTAAAGTGGAAGAAGGAACTGTATCAAGAATTTTATAATCTATGACAAGGTGGTAGTTATATTTGAATTATTTAGTCTTTACACCTTGTGTAAAAGTTGTAATTTCAAGAGAGTGGTGATGATGGTAACATGGGATTGGGTTCTTGATTTAGAGAATAGTGTGGGGTGGTGTTACACTAGGGGTAGGTGAGTGTCTAATAACGCCTAAGAAATTATTGTAATTGTTATTTAAATGTTTTTTTCCTACTAGATGAGTGTAGGTTGGGGATAATGTCGTATCTCTATTGGCACTTCTAACTTCCATATTCTTCAGTATTCACTAATTGAATTGGTCATATCCTATATTTATTTCACACATCTTATCTCTCAATAAACACACCAATGTTGATAAAATTGTAGGTCAAAAAATATTTTCCAAAAATATTTTCATTTCAATTATTATAATCATGTATTTTATTTCAAGATTTAAGTATGTGAAGTCTATTAAAAAAACTAAAAAAATATTTTCTCAAGAAAAATACAGGGAGAGTAGAGAAGAAGGAGATAACTCTCATGGTAATATCTCAAAAGCCTTATCAACTGCAACTAGCATTGGGTGGTGAATGTGGAACACAACGCTAGTACAAAGCGATTTTGTGATGGGGAAATAAGAACCTAGTGAGAGGTGGATAAAGTCATTTGTCAGGATATGTATGTTTTGTAGATTCTGATTAATAATATGATGCTCAACCTTCCAATGTAAGTGATGTGTTTTATTGATCCCTTTTACAAAGGGAAAGAAAATATGAATTACTATCCTTATGGTAGGCTGCTCTCACTTGTTTTAATGAAGATGGAAGTTTATTTGAATGAGGGAGAGGCTGTAAGATTTTATAAGAGTAATAAACTATCTTCAGTTATTTTTAAGACTATTGGCTACTTCAAAGATACCAACTAAAATTCCTTGAAGACAGTTAATTGGTAATGAGTTGCTCAATATCGAATTATGTATCATTACAAACTTTGTCCCTATAGTGTGATATGTTCACACCATTCCTTATATAATATTTCAAGAGGAATATTATGGGTGAGTTCCATGATACCGTAGAAGATAAAAGTAAGCATTGTATTGGAACTAATAGATTGTTAAATTAAGTAGTGGTCTTTTATGATGAATTTAGTCGGATGTTGAATGAGATCATGAATGTCTCTAAGGATTATCAATGTATGGTTTTTAGATCTCTTGTTCTTGTATCAAGAAACTACTAGAATTTTAAAACCTCTTTGAAAAAATACAATAAATAAGTTCAAGGGATATATTCACATACATCCTTGACAATGCTAGTGGTTATTAGAAAACCATTTTTAAAAAAAATAAAGAAATTATGGACACAAGTTTTTAAAATAATTAGGAAATTATAGAATTCAAATAAAAGGTTTAGGCAGAGGGAACCTACCTCAACCTCAATATGCATTGCTTTTGACGATGAAAACTCGAATCCTCTTTTTTTCCGCTTGCACGCATGTGCAAATTTACATATATATAAGGACACCTTGGCCTTGTGTACATATTTTCAAGGAAAAATATGCACTAGGGGTTCCTTATATATATGTTTATACTTGCATATAACCCTTTACACTAACAAATATATTCATTTTATATATATATAAGCACACTTAGACCTAATATATATTCATATTTCCATGAGTGAATAAATATAAAGGGGGACTTATATATGTACATTCCAACCTATTCATACACATGTAATCCTTCATCAATGATGACTCTAATCCACCTCAACAAAATCCAAAACACACGACAAAAATATAAGGAACCCAAAAATAAAAAAAATACCTAATTAAAATTAGGTCACGGAATAAAAATGAAATAAACCTTACTCAAATCCTATGTTGAACTCACTGTCTTCTATGGTGGTGGATAGAACCTGCCTCATCATGAAAACCAGCTTTAAGAAAATAGTGGGAAACTAAATGAGATATAACAACTTCTTATATATAAGTGATTAGTGTGTCAACTGTACATGATAAATGAAACATGTATCCCTAACAAAAAATGAACAAATAATATTCCGATTGATATGCACATCCCAATACTAAATAACATTATCATTAATAAAGCTCTTTATTTTTCAAATATCACCTTCAATTTCATATTCAAAAATAAAAAATCTCCAAAATATGGGAATAATGGAAACTTCTATCAGCACTTAAAAGCATGAAATAGAGATTAGAAATTTTTCTAAACACAAAAAATACATTCCTCAAATGTATAAAATACCTAAAACTCTTTATCCATATTTTCTTCTTAATTTTGTAGATTGAAACTTAATTTTTAGCATGTTATTCTTCTGAAATTCACCTTTATTTTTAGTTTATATAGGTTTATCAATTTTATAAAGTAAAATATTTTCCTTCTTTCATTCTTACTCATTCCTCTTGGATTTTCCAAACTAGTTTTCTAATATTATTAGACAATCTTTTGGTGCACAATATTCCTCATACTTGATTGTATATTCCTTCTTTGTAGAAAATATTTGAAAACAAGCGATAATTGGTTCTTTCCAATTATCATTCAATAATTATTATCAATATAGAACCTATGTCACAAATTGTTAACAATTTGGACTACATGATTTCACTTCCTCACACACATTCAACAGCATTTAGAGTACCCTTTTTAGGATTCTTTTCAAACACCACACTTGAACTGTCAATCACTATCTCACTACAATATAAAATATTGATACATAACCCAACACATTCAATCTCATAAAATAGGGGACGAAATGCGATCCAAAAAACCTCCACATTCTCCCTTTTATGATTAAATTTATTTATCCATTATGATTCATCTACATTAAATTTAGAAACTTCTAGTTTCACTCATATATCCTCTAGAGTCCCAATCCTTTAAAATAGGAACTAAAGATTTTCAAAATATTCTAAACACCCTATGATCCCATGTCACTACTGAAAATTAGATACTACTACACCTGGAACTCATGGACAACTTAGAAAACCATTTATATTCCTTTTCAAAGGCCTTGGTCAATGGATCAATGTAGTTGTAACATAATATGAGGGAAACAACCCATTGATCATATTTCCTATGATAACACAATTCCATCCTAATTAGAAGCTTTGTTGATGAATTTTGACTCAATATAATCCAGTAATAACAACATTATTAATTAGAATCCCATCACACCATAATCCTAATCAAGCATTATTACCAAAAAATCATAAAACTATGTTTAATACTTACTTGATAACAAAATATCATTTCCTAAACATAGAACCCAAAAGATTACATTAATATTCTAATGGTTTCTCTCTTACACACCATGCATAATAACCAAACCCCACACATTCAACCCTAATAATAAGAAACCATCCACCCCATTAAATGATCTAACAAGAAACATCATAATAAAAGTACATGATAAAATCACCCAGAAATCACCAAAATTCCCTATATCGAGAATTTTACATCCAAACATCAAGAAAACCCCCAACAAGATCCACCAACTTGAGGGATTACCACCAACCTAACACCCCCCCAAGATAAATCCAAATCATTCCCAATATATAGCCATCAAACTCCAAACTTCTAAGAATCTAATATTCTAAAAAAACTAAGGGTTTTCATCTACCATATAAACATGATTAAGATATCATAAATCAAACAAAAACACATGAAAATCACTATTTCAGACTCTATTAATTAACACACTGCCAATAGGTTATTCTAGAAAATATAAATTCATATATTATTAATGTTTTAATTAATCAAAACCACATTCAAATTAATTTTCAAAAAATATTTCCAAAAATATTTCTTTCTCAAACCCACTTTCTAAACACACTTTCCTTTTTTGAAACCATTTTTCAAAGACAAGTACTCATGAACATGTAGAAAAATCCCTATATTTCAAGTACGATTCATGAACTCAGATTCTATTTCCACCCCAAGCTATAAGTCAAACAAAAAATAATAGTCTCAACCAAAAACTAATAATTGAATAAATATTTCATTGGAAAAAGTGTAAATATACAATAGAAAACTACACCCTTAGTGACGTGGGTTTCCACCATATAGGTGTTCTTGATGCATACAACTGGTGTAAATACTAATATCCAACAATTTCAAAATTTATCTTCTAAATCCCCCAAAGTGTAAAACAACTAAAAAATGTTTTGATAACATTTTTTAAATCCTTTATATGGTCTTGTCCAAACTATGGTTATGTTAAAGATGCTATAATACCTCTGGTGTACCTCCCTTTATGGAATAAGATTACAACTTTTGGCGAGAGTACATAATAAGAATGGTGAGACTATAATATTAGTATCATCATACATACTATAATTTATAAATAACTAAATAAACATAAAATATTATAGTAAGCTCAAGGAATTACAATCATAGTAAACCAATAATAATAAAAATATATATTTAATTCTGAAACCAAATGGAATCATATTAAAACATACATAAATACATCAAGATGACCACAAACTAGGTTGATCAAGTACAAAATAGACAAAATATAAAATAACTCATGATGATATGACCAAATAAACCAAGTCCCTCCCAAGTCTAGTCTCCCAATACTCATCAATCACCTCTTACAAGGTCTCCGGTATGGTTTCTTACCCAAAATACAATCATAAACTCTAAAACTACACCAAGGTTCCCATGTAGTGTTTAAGAAATATAAATTAGTATGGAACTTCCATTTGGTTACCCCATATATATCATATAATTTCATAAGATCATGCATGAAAAATAAAAAACAGTACAAACAATATACAATAAATCACATCTAAACATCAAGTGATAACTATGACACCCTAACACCCAAACTCACCTGATTTGAATGATAGAAATGTATCTGGTTTTTAATCAATCAATTGATATTATAAACTACCTAAAATCCCATAAACACATAAATTCCAACCATTTGAGAAAATACACTTGAGTGAAATTTGAGGGGTTAAAACCCTAAATACGTGGCTCTTGATGAGATCATCATAATATGTTTTAAGAAGTTCACTTCCAAGCTAAATAGAACTTTTAGAGTTGATGAACACCAACAAAATAAATTTTGATGAGTGGGAAGAGTTTATGACCATGGATTCAGGTTTAAAAATATAATCAGCAATGAAAAAAATAATTCAAATTGGTATTGTTTTTTTCCTCCCATGATAACATTTCAACAGCAGATTAAAATCAGATCAGTATGGCGCTATGTAATCAAATTCTTTCAATGTAGTCAAAAAATTCATAGAAGAATCTCCCCTCAGTTTTCATCAAGAAAACACCACATGATAACTCAATAATAGTAATTAGAATCCACATACAAAAAATTTTGAACTCATTCAAATTTGAACCATGAGACATGCTAACAATCTTATCAATGTAGAAATTAGCATTTAAGAAAATAAATAGAGAACATCGAATGATTATAAATAAAACCCAACATCCCCAATTATGTTGAACATAAGACAAATGGGACTTTCATTTATTTCACCATGCAATTGTAGGTTCTCTAAGAAAAATGATAAGCATGTTATAAATGAAATAATCCTGAGATGTAAAAGGAAAATTGAATACAAATTAAAAAACTTCTTCTAGCAAGTATCTTCACCTGATAATAAATAAATCAATAAGGAAAATCTGAAGGCACGTGGATATTATAAATAATCCATTGACTCTACTACCACACAAATATAAAAAACAATCTACCCCAAGAAGATAAAATTTCTTTAAACAAAAAAAAACTAAATTCCAATGCCAATGAATAAATAAACTTGAATTATGATCATAAATTCCCAACTATACATGAAGTAAAAACTAAAATCCTCTCTTTCTCCCCCCCCCCCCAACTCTCTATAGTCATCCAGACCGTGATAAATTCATTCAATAATGGATATAAAGAAAATTAAATATAGAACACCGCCTATGGGAGGATTATTCTTCGATAAAAAAACAAGAGGTTTATGGTGGGATAAAAATAGAAGGATATATATTTATAAAGTACATATATATTTAAAGCTTAAGGGCCAATGGATTCTGGATTCGGAAGGACCGTTGTGAATAGTGTGAGAGAGGTCGATGATTCAGGGAGGAGGGTCGTGGTGAGAGAGGTCGACAGTAGTGTGAGGGAGGGAATTGATTGGAATCATCGGGAGGAGGCTATCGTAGTGAGATATGTAGATGGTTTGAAGAGGAGGGTCGCAGATCATAGGATGAGGAGAGGAGAGACTGACACATCTAGAAAAAAAATAAACGTAGTTTTTTAGCCACCTATGTCTAAATAAATCATGGCTACAAAAAATCTATAGCCATAGACCTATAAAACTATAGTTATAGCTTAAATTTGATGTAGTGAAGGTAATTTAAGAAATATAATATTATTTTGGAGAAGTTATTTATGGAATTTGGATGTGGTGAAAAGGAAAAAGGTTACACTTTCAGTGAATTTTCACAATGGTAATCCTGATCAATGGAGGTCGTTGATCCAGAATACTAGGGAGGAAGTTTAAATTGAACTCCTCAGATTGAAATATTTTAAGGACGCATTCTTCAAAAAATATTTCCCTCATGATAAAAAAATTATATGAAGATAAAGTTATTTATATTAAAGAAAAATGATGCATAAATTATTGTGGGGTATCAATATACTTTTACAATGTTATCAAGGTATCCTATAAATTTCATATGTAACCTAGAATGCAATATTGATCACTTCCTTGAATGTGTTATCCATGTCTCCAAAGAGTGCTAGTATCTCAAAAAAAATCTTCATATTATAAATTATTTTTATGTTATATTAATAAAAATAATTAATTCTCCATGCCCTATGGGTTTTAATGGAATCAATATAATAACAAGTCATCTGAACACCATCAAAAATGGAATGTTTAAAGGAAATATATGAATAAATTTCCATTATGTGACAAATGTGGAAAGAAACAACCAGGGAAATTCATGAAATACATGTGTGTTTTTTATAAGTGTGGATAAATATTACACCATATAAAAAATGTTAGGGTAATAAAGAAAACACTTCTATTAAATGTTAAAAATATAAAGAGAAGGGGCACTCTCTAAATGAATACCACAAGCTTCAAGGGAATTTACAACATAATAAGTTAAGGGGTCAAGGTCAAGATTATGTTATTAATACAACTAAAGTAGATTGATTAATTTTCTCTGGTAGTTGGATCCTTTAAAAATGTCTTAAAGGATTTTTTATTATTTCCTTCTTATAAGTATTATAGATTGTATAAGGATTGTACTATAGTACTTTTTCATCAAGTAATAAAAAACATTTTTTTATCAATACTAATAACCAATAAAAGTGATTCAGTAATGATTTGAAATTGTTTTAAACACATGGTTGAGGGAAATATAATCTTTAATGTGTTCTTGATTTTGAGATAATGATGTTGGATAAAGAGATAATTAATATGTATAAAGTAAATTGGATACTTCTTACTACCTTGGAACTAATTCTAATATTTTGGATCATAATACATAGAAGGGTCATAAATATAACCATTTATAAAATAGTTTATGTTGATCTTTGGACATGAATTTAGAGACTGATGTATTACTTCAGTATATATAGAAACATTGTTCTATGAAATTAAGTAGAAATTATTCAACTAAAAACCAAATTATTAGATTATATTTATAAAATTGAAATATTTATTTATTTATATTCGTAGAGTATAAATGAATTTATAAACATTAGGAAAAGGGTATTGAAACAAAAATGTTTTCTTATAATCATCATTTTTATGATATAAATGACCCTTTTTACACCTATTGTTCATCGATTTTTTGTCAAAAACTTTCTCATGAACATGTTCTCTATCACTCTCCATCGGAACATGATAGTTAGATTTATCTTCTATATTCATGTTTTCACTAATGTTATCCTATTCAAAAGCCTAGTTTTTTTGTGACCTTCATATTGACTTTAACCTATTAATAATAAGATGTTTTATTAACCCTATTTACGATGTGGGTTTTTCAAAATTATTATTTTTAAATATCAATTCTTGGATTATTGAGATCAAGTTTGAATTTTGAGGATGTAATTTATTTAAGGTGAGAATAATGTAACACCCTAAGACTTTATAATAATTTCCTTTTTGAATAGATTTAATTTTATTACTAGTATTATTTATAAAAAATTACATTAATCATAAACTATAAGAAAACTAGGTTTAGCTGTCATAAAACACAACATTATTCTTATCTTTCTATATACATAACAATTTGATTACCTTGTGGTACATGTAAGACTGAGTTTCACCAAACTCTAATATATTATTAATATTATTATATAATTTGATAGTTATCAACTAGTTGTTGTAATGACATGTATTAAAATTATTAACTAAATTTTTAAAATATTTTTTAAAAAAAATTATATAATTATTTGGGGTTATAAATGAATATCAAACCAAATTGAATATAAATGATGCGTTTTTATGAAAAAAGTATTTTACGATGACCAAGGTGTATTATCTTAATAAAATTTAATTAATCAACATTATAGGATGATATTAATGAATTATATATGTTATATATCCATTAAAATATTTTTAAATTCATCTAATATATTTTATAGGCATAAGCTAAGAACAAACTCAAATTTACACATTAAAACCTATATTTTTATAAATGTAGTTTTACCGCCTTTTAATGGAATTCTTATTTTGAATATGAATTTTGAAACATTTATAAGTTTAATATGAAAAAATAAACTTAATTGTTTAAATATAAATATTAAAATTATGTTAGGGATAATATTTTTTATTTTTCTGGTAAGTTTTATTTTTTGATGAATAGTGAAAAATGTTAAATTTGAATTGAAAACTGCCTTTTTCATATAATTAATTTATATAGATAGATTATATTTTAATTTTGTTTTAAAGTATATTTAGATAAATTATACATAAATTAATCTGATTTTTTTCATTGGGATAATTTTCACATTGAAATCTGATATAAAAACATTTCAATTTTTTGAAATGTTTTACATTAAAAACCCGCTTTATCGTCATGTCTAAGGATTAAATTTAAATTAATATTTATAAATTCTATGATTAGAATTTAGAAAAATTGATTCAATATTTGGAAAAGAATATTTATATTTTTTTCTATGGTCATATTAGTTTTTGACAAATAATATTAATGAATTCAGTTAAAATTAATTAAAGTGATTAAGGTAAAATTAAGCTTTACAAGGGAATAAAACTTAATCATAAGGGCCAAAATGGCCTAAAAACATATAAAAAATAAATTTTATAGCCATATTTATTACATATAATATATTTTATATAATATTTACCATTATTGGAGTCACATTATGTAATAGTGACCTCTCAATGGTGTTTACCATTTTATATTTACATGAATGCCACTCCCCCTCCACTATAAAAAGGAACTCACCCCTCCCTTTTATTCACATCTATCAGGCCATTTAGATCATAAAAACCCTAAAAAAATAATCTCACAACATCTATACCCTTATCCTAGAGGCCTTAGTTTATCATGAAATCCAACCAAATAAGTATTTTGGTATAAAGTAAAAGGAGTTACCTGAAAATGATGTATCAGTCTCCAACAGTAATATTTTGTTTCATTTACTTCTCCAAGACTTCAATTATTTTTAGATCATGATTATAATAAATTTAGTGTCTTAAATATACTTATTTTTATTCTAAGATTTTGACCTATACATTCATGAACATTAAGATCCCAGACATTTTTGAGATATATTCTTATTTAAATTTTGTTTGAATCTAACAATTTTTGTTAATGAAACGTTTACTATATTTATGATGAGGTTAATTGGTGTTTTGATTGTTTAGGAAATGAATGAAAGAATAATTTTTCTTCCTATTTCATGTTGTATAGTTGGTATGTGGTTAAGGATAATCATGCATGCAAAATATGCAATCAAGGAGGAGGGGTGCATGGTTAAGAAAATTTTTCTAGGGGGAGAGCCCAAACCATGTGGGCCTAGACATATGAACTATGCATGGTTTGTTCATGGTTTCTCAAACTGTAGAGAGCTCCCAGGGTAACTTTGAAACCTCAACCCCTCTGGGATAGTTTTTGGCTCACATTTTTTCCACGGGATGGAAAACCGTGCAGCAAACTCATGCACCCCATTAAAAACTGGAAAATTTTCATTTTCCCACCTTAGGATTTTAATTTATTCACCCAATTTTCTGCCCATTTATTAATACTCTAGACCTAGTATTGAACACAACTCTTTTAATCTTATTAATTAGAGATATAATTTGATTCTAAGATGTTTTGAGTAATGTAGGTTGCAAATTGATGCTCTGGGTAAGTCAAACACTTCTCTTACTTCCTTTTTCAGGATTACAGATTGTGGATTTGTTATTATTTTTTTAAACCCCTAAAACCCACTTTTTGGATAGATATTATGTTTTTGATTAAAATAGTCCTTGAATATATATCTAATTCTAAATTTAAAGGTGTGTTCATCTTTATATTTGAGGTAGGTGGTCTACAAGTTATATCTCATAATTTCATTGTTTATTTGTGAATTTATGGTCATGTTATTGGTTTTCTCTTATTGTTAATATTTTTCCTTTGATAGGGTTTGGTAAAATTGTTTTATAAAGGAATAAATAGACCTCTCATGATCCTCTTGGGATGTGTTGAGTTTGATTTAACCAGTTTAGGTCCTCCCATGGAGTGCGCCAATATTTCCGAACATAGATCATGGTGGTGTTAAGCATTAAATCTACATATATTGAAATAGTGACCATGATAAAAGTTTTTATATGTCAGTTTAAAATTATAAAAGGAACTTATTGTGTTCATTTATAGTTTTTGGAAATGTAATAAGGGATTGTTTGGCATAATTTTTAAGAGGAATTAAATGGATTAATTTGAATGAGTCAAATGGATTATGAAATAAGAATGGAAATGCTTAAGTGGAGTGAGGCATATGAAATGGTTAATGTGTAAATAGATTAATACATGGGTATTTTTTAATATGTTAAATGGGATAATTTATGGTAATTATTGACTATTCTAAATTGGTTAATGTAAAAAAATGGGTTATGTGTTAAATGATCTATGTTAAGTAAATGGTAATGTGTTAATGGGTTAAGGCATGGTAAAGGAAATGAGTACAATGGGATAAGAAATATAATTGGTAAATGTGTTAATGGGTTAATCCATGATGTTTATTCATGTGTTGAATAATTTTGACATGTGAATGTTATGATTATTTACTGTGTATGGTCTGTGATATAGTATATGTGGTAAATGGATAAATAAGCATGTGCACATGGCTTGGTTATTATTGGGTTTTGGACTTGAGGATCTACACACATGGGTTAGGTTATACAGAGGTTCTAAACCTCCCACCATAATGCACAAGCTGGGTAAGGGGATTGAGGATTTATACCCCGAATGGTTGAATTCGATGAGACTACCTGGATCGAGGATCCAAGGTAAGTGTGGTGTATTTGGTTATGAAATGTTTATTCCTATTGAGATAGGAAACTTGATTTATTCCCTTATGAATGATAATTTAATAGCATAGTCTATTGCATAAATGATGTAATTACGAACCCATGGAACATGTGATGAAGATTTATTTTGTAATGAAGATGTTATAAGTGATAAAATGGGAAAAAATGTTGGAAATGATTAATGTGAATATTGTTAACTAATAGAACTTGAGTTGTCTTTTGGTTTACCATACCTTCTATTTAATACTTGAATTCATTATCTGTTTAGACTAGATATTTTATACACACCATTAGTGTTGGCCTACTAATTTTTACTCACACCCTGCTCAGGCCGCCATTGGGTACCCAAGAAGACTTCATTGTTGTGGGTCAGGATAAGGGAAAAGGCCATGTGCTGGAGAGTTGAGTTGGGATTGGGATGTGCATGGTTCAGGATTCAAGAGTAGAGTCAGGAATCATTTTGGGGATTCAAAATTTGTCCCTATTCTGGGTTTTTCTTTACTTTTGACACTACTATCATGATATAGAATATTTACTAGTCAGTTATGGTTTTACCCTATTTGGGAAATTGATTAGTAATGAATGTTTCTAGTTATTGACTATTATTTCCTTAATTTCATATGTTATCTACAATGTATTAATCTAATAAAGAGTATATAGTCTCCCCACATGATATGTTAGACCCTCATTTTTAGTCAAAAACCATGGGCATATGGGGATGCATGCTTGAGGTCATGTGGTAACTCGGCTCGAGGCACTGATTTAGTGGCTTCTAGGTCGAGGATATTACAAAGTGATACCATAGTAGTTATTTTCTATTGTATTTCTGTTTTGGTTGGTAAAAAAGAGTTCAATAAGTGTTAGGCCTTGTCAGTGAGCTCATTCTTGGGATTAACTTACACATGTATGAGGGAAAACCCAAGTATCCTGTGTGGGAATTGTTGTTCTTGATATGTTTTGTTATGGTTGAATGATATTTTACCATTGGGGGATTCACCTATTGTATGATGTGATTGTTTAATTCTATTTTTCTCATGGTCAGAATTACATGATGTTTTTCATTCATTCATCAATATCGGCACCTATGGATATAGGTTTTGTGCATTATGATAGGCACACACAAGATGAGAATGTGGTATAGGTTGGCTATAATTCATTTTACTTGTTGAAAATTTTAAGGAAATGAATGCCTAATGAAGATGACATAAATGGTTAAATATAATAAATGTTAAATAATGGTTAAATAATGGTTCTTAATGAATGAGAATAATAAATTCAAAATTTTGTTTATGGTGAGTTTTTAAAAATATAAAAATGTATGTTTTAACAAACTTTAAAGATAGAAAAGCACCTAAAGAAGAATGTTTTGTGTTGTGAAAGTAGAAATGGTTTAGAAAGAGTATCTAATAAAGGACCTGTGACTATATTAGTTGTTCTACCCAGTTTTTACCATGACCCAGAGTAGCGGTGATAGAGGGTAGTTTTATAGACGTAAAGATGTCTGTGGGATGGTGTATGTGTAATTGAATGTTTCTGTCTAGTGGAGAGTCTTCTTTATGAAAACTATATAAGCCTTATGTTAGGTGTTTTAAGGATCATGTTTTGATATGTATTGAAATGTTACCAGGATGATATGTGTTGTTAGAGTGATAAGAGGACGTCATCATGAATTCTCCTCCATAAATGGAGCAAAAGACCTCGGAGATCTAGGGTAATGGAGGAGAGGATCAGTTCCATGAGAGATTACACATTTATTACAGATGGTAGAATAGGAACCAGGGAAATTTATGCGAAGTATATATTAATTGGAAAGATAATTTAGGTTGTAACACCCTTCGACTCTTGTTGGAGATGGTGGGATTGAGTTCATATAATGAGGTGGGTTGGAACATGAGGGGACACGAGAGATGATTACCCCTATTGTTGTGAGAATAAGTTTTGTATGAGTGGTATACGTAGTGAGAGTGCCTTAGTTTGGATACCTTTGAGAGTTTTATCTATTTAGTAGAGGGGTAATCCTTGGTGTAACTTTATTTAGGTTGTGTCCTTGAGGATGAGAGGTATCATCTGATAATAGGGATGTGGTATCCCTTGTGGGTTGTGATTAAAAATGTTGCATTGGGATTGAAATGGATTTCATGGTTCATGGTATTTTCGGCGGTGGTTTTGGTGTTTTGGTGTGGAACCTAGATTAAAAGGTTTCTTGGTGTGCTGTGAACCGTGTGTATCGGAATGAGGGTAAGAGTTTCACCTTTGAGCAGTGATTTTTATTATGTCTTGATTTGTATTTCTTAAGGAGAGGGCCAGTGGATTTTTCATTCCATGAATCCTATTTAGGGAGTTGGTATTTTTTATCCTTCGAGGTGACCTATTGGAGGATTTGAATGAGGTTTCCAGTGATTTTGGGTGAGTAATGTATAGGTTGGTGTTTTTGAATTTGGAAAAGGAAAATTAAGAGTGTTTCCTAGTGAAAGTTTGTATTAGAGGGTTAAGTGGGAAGTTTTATGGTTATAGTGATGCTACTTGATATGTGGTTACATAATTATTGATTTAAGGAAATTTTGGGTAGCCACATGGGAGGATGGCTCGATGTGGATGATGTCTTAGGATGTGAAGTAGGGGTGGTTTCTTTAGAGGTGGAATTAAATCATGGTAAGTGTATTAGGTTTTTTGTGAAATTTCATGGTTAAAAACTAGTTTTTTTATTAGGGAGGCACTTGAGTTCGATTAGAATTTATAAGGTTGGTTTTGAAGGGTTGGATTTATTGGGAGTCTGGATTGTCTTTTTAATGATGATTAATGGAGGCCTCAATGTTAATTTTGGGCAGAAAATACAAGGGAAACTGAAGCATGGATGGGTCCTTTTGTTATGAAGATCACACCCAAGGTGATAGTGGACATGTGGTGAGGCATTTTTGTATGAATGTTTTGGTTCTTAGGTGAGATGTTGAGAATTCCTTGAGTCTAATTATGCTTAAAAACAAGGAGGAATGGTTAGGTGAGTAAGTAGGAATTTGGACTAGACTCTGGTGATATTTGACTCATGTGATTGGAAGTCAGTTTTAGTGAGTGGTCAAACGAATGTGTGAGGCCTCTAGGAAATAAGAAGGTCCAAATGTGGAAACATGTTGGGAAGTCATGATTACATTTGGGATGAGTACACAGGTGGATTAGATGTAAGTGCCAATCGTTTTCCATTAAATCAATGAAATGTGTTGGCTTTGTGAGAGATTGTTTAGTTATGGATTGGTGTGTCAATTCTTTGTGTTTCTATTGAGAATTGACAGAGGCATGCTAAAGAAACACAATTGGTGTTGATATGGTAGGGCCAAATGAAATGTTGGTTCAAAACTTCTTAGGGAGAGTCGTAAAGTGATGGTGAATTATGTTGGTAAACCCATTTGATTTGTAGTTTCCATGTTTTTATCAGATGTTATAGCTAGGGAGGCCTATAATTTATATAGGTTAATGTGTCCCCGTAGTGGGATTTGAACCATCCATAATCTATTGGTGAGGTCCTTGGGATGGACTGGGGTCGACGAATTTCATGGGTTTCATTCTCAAGATCTGAGAACGGGTTTCAGGTGAGGGTTATTTTAATATTTTAGGAAATGATATATGGTCGTGACCAAGATTTGGGGTTCAGTATATGATCAAAGAATAAGCGGTATTAGTTTGATTTTATTTTTGAAAGTGGTTGTAATGACACTCCTAAGGTGGAGAGCAATGAGTCCGTCCTGGATGTGTGGAGTATAGTATAGAGTTGATGTGGTGGCATCAGGATTCCAGGGGGAAACCTATGAGGTGCACGTTGAGTTCCTCAGAAAGGTCAAGTGGGACTTGGATTTGGTGGTTGAATGATCCATGTGTTTTCTTGGGCTTAGGGTGGTTCCAAAGTAATTTTAAGGTGCCTATGTTAAAATCATTAAAGGGTGTGTTAAGACATAGAAATTGTTTATGGAAAGGGAGGTTTTTGTTTACAACCTCATTGTATATTGGGAATCGACTCAGGTTGGTTTGCTTGGGTGAACATAGAGTGTCCTTAGGTGTAATGGAATTTTGTTAAAGTATTGTATATGTGTTCCAAAGGTGATGTTGAGTGTTTCCAAGATGATATAATAGCTGGATAGATAGATTCAACTAGGAACAGGGAACAAAAGTGGTGAGTTGAAAACTACCTTAGGAGAACGTTTTGGAAGTGAAAAAAATGTTTCATAAATTGTAAATGGATTTTGAGTAAGAACCTACATGTCTGGAGTCAATGTATAGATGTTGTAAGTCCTATTTTAGGAATTTTGATGTGGGTAGTGAAGCATGATGATGATTTGGATGTTTGTATATTCCTTGATGGTATGGTTTACTAGATGTTATGGAATGACCATGGTAGGTGTGTTGGATGATAATGATAGGACTTAAGTGAGGATCTTCCCAGGGGAATTGAAGGGTTAGAATGTCAATAGTGAAATATAGGTGTTCTGGGGCAAGCTAGTTGGGGGTGGTCTTGCACGATTTGGTAAAAGTAAAAAATGTGATAAGTTAGGAACCACCTATAATTTGATGTTCTTAGTGGAAAGTATGATTTAAATATGAATATTCAAGTTGTTCTTAGTTGGAAAATGGGTGGTGGATACATTTACAACATGTGTAGTTGTTAAGAAAATGATGGATACCAAGGAATGATTGTGTTCTTTTGCATGTTGGGGCATAATTATTTGAGAAATGCACTCAGTATGTTGTGAAATTTAAGCAGAGGTTCTGATGTCTTTTTCTATAGGGGAGGTTCCAACCACTAGAAGATGGTGGTGGAAACTAAAGCATATATGGGGGGAGAAACATGGAGGGAAGTAATAGGTTGATGATGTGAATAATGTTTGGGGGGATGGACTCAAGAAAAAACTATATTATTGTTTTGGTTTTGGTGGTGAGCGTTGGGTTGGATTTTGGCCAGACGAGTACCTTGAGTTGAAGGTTATTCTTGGATTGTGATTCAGATATTTGAGTATGGAGTGAGTATATTAGACCTTGGATTGTGGACAAACGTTGGTCAGGAAATTTGGTGGGAAAATGGATATTCCATGGGTAATTCCTAGAACAGGTTATGCTGAAATTTTTATATGGGGTGAAGGTGACGCCAAGTGAATTGGGCCAAGAGATATGGAGAGGGTTGAGCTAGTAGTGTTCTTATTGGATCTTCCTTGGTGGTTTGATGATATGTGTGATTCTTCCTTATGTCATGATTTCGATAGTGTTCCTAGAATTCCCTATAATGTTTTTGGGTTGATTTTTTGTTTAAGTATGATGCATCCTCTTAGGAGAATCTAGATTGTACTGTGAATCACAGTATAAAAGTATTGTGGGTCTAGATCATACCTTTGGTTTGAGTTTTGTGGAATCATTGTATGGTTTAAGAAGAGACTTGAGAAAGAGAGTTAGATATGTAAGCCCAATGGCCCAATCTATCTTCTTAGAAATATCAGTGATACATGGGAATATTTTATTGAGGATGCACCATTATAAGGTGTAGAGGTTATAAGATCCTGGAATTTTTCTATGTATGTTCATGATTAAATTTTGGTTTGAATCTCTCAATTTTGGTCAATGAAACATTTAAAATATGTATAATGATGTTACGGGTGTTCCAAGGGTTTGGACACAAAATAAAGACTAATTTTTCCACATAGTGCATGTTTCATGGTTACCAAAATGTTTGATACAACAGTGTTCCCAAACCATGTTAGTCAGGAGGAGGGTTTCATGGTTAAGAAAACCATGTAAGGGGGAGAGACCAAACCATGTGGGCCTAGACAGAGGAATTCTGTATGATTTCCGCATGGGTTTCCAAACCATTTAGATATCCCTATGTAATCGTGTGATCTCCACCATTCTTCTATAGTGGATGGTGCATGATTTCGGCTCAATTTAGATGATTGTACGACCAACCTGTGCAACCCATTAAAAATTGTAAATTTACTATTTTTCCTCCTCAGGATTTTAATATCTTTACCATATTTTCTCTAATTTATTATTCCTCTAGTCCTAGTGAAGAACCAAACTCCTCCAAGATTTTTATGGATCAATATCCATTGATTTTGCATCTTTTGGAGCATCATTGGTTTTGAATCGATGCATTGGGTGTTTCTAACACTTCTCTTACTTTCTTTTTCTAGAATGGGGCATGTGGATTTATTATTATTTTCATAAATCCCTAAAGTCCTCTTTTTTCAATGGATATTAGGGTGGGGATTTAATGGGTTCTTGAATATAAATCTATGTCAAGGGTTTGGAGTGTGTTCATCATTGTATTTGATGTAGGTGGTCTGCGAGTTATATCCTATTGTTTTATTATCGATTTTTGCATGTATGGTTGTGTTCCTAGTTTTCTTTTAGTGTACACTTGATTACTTTGACAAGTTTTGGTAAAATGGTTGGATAAATGAATAAATTAACCCCTCATTATCCTCATGGGATGCATTTATTATGATTTTACTAGTTTAGGGCCTCCCATAGGGTGCACCAACATCCCCGAACATGGATCATGGTAGTGTTAACCAAGAAATTGGATTATATTTAAATAGATCCCATGATAAAAGTGTTGATATGTTAGTTTATAGTTATAAATTTCACTAATAGTGGTAATGTCTAGTTATTGGTAAAGGTATAAGGGGTCATTTCTTAAAATGTGAAAGAGGAGTTAAATGGATAAGTGTGAATGAGTTAAATGTATTATTAAATTGGAATGGAAATGTTTAAGTGGATTAAGGCATATGAAATGGTTAATGTGTATATAGATTAATACATGGGTATTGTTGAATATATTAAATGGGTTGATGTATTGTAATTATTGTTTATTCTAGATGGGTTAATTTATGAAAATTGGATATGGGTTAAATGAGCTATGCTGAGTAAATGGTAATGTGTTAATTGTTTAATGCAAGGGAAAAGAAATGGGTTAAATGGGCTAGGAAATGTAATTGGAAAATGGGTTAATGTGTTAAGTCTTGATGTTGATTCACTTGTTGAATAATTATGATATTTGATTGTTATATTTATTTATTATGTGAGGTTTGTGATATGCTATACATAGTAAATGGATAAATAAGCATGTGAACATGGATTGGTTGTTGTGTGGTATTGGACTTCTGGATCTATGCCTCTGGGTTGGGTTAGAATGAGTCTCTAAACCCCACCCCATGATGCATGGGTTAGGTAAGGGGACTGAGGATCTATACCCTTAATAGTTTCATTCGATGAGACTACTTGGACTAAGGATCCAAGGTAAGTGTGACATATTTGTTTATGAAATGTTTCTTCCTAGTAATAAAGGAAACATGATTAATTCCATTATATATGATAATTTATGGGCATAGGCCACTGTGTAAATGATGTAAATGACTAACCCATGAAAGTTTTGATGAATATTAATTTACTAATAAAGAGAGTATAAGTGATAAAATGGAAAAAATGATGGAAATAATTAAATTGAATATTTTTAACTAATTGCACTTGAGTTGTATTTAGGTTTACCTTGTCAACTATTCCATAATTTCTTTCACTATATATTTAACTAAATATTTTGTAGACCTCATTTGTGGGGGTCTATTGAGTTGTACTCACACCCTTCTCAGGTTTCCATTGGGTCCCCAAGAAGATTTCATTATTTTAGGTTAGGATAAGGGAAAGGGCCATCTGTTTGAAAGTTGAGTTCTAATTGATATGTTTCTGGTTGAGGATCTAGACATGGAGTCAGGACCCATTTTGGGGATTTATTTTTTTTCCTTATTATGGAATTTTTCTTCACTTTTAACACTAATATTTGATGTAGAATATTTATTTGTCATTTGTGGTTTTACCCTATTTGGGAAATTTTTTGGTAATGCATGTTTCTGGTTATTTTCTATCGTTTCCTTTATTTTATATATTATCTGTTGTGGATTACTCTAGTAAAGAGGGTATAGTCTCCCCACATAATATATCAGACCCTTTCTACTAGTCAGAAACCTTTGGAATACAAGGAGGCATGATTTAGGTCATTTGGTGACTCGCCTCATGCCACCAGTTTATTGTCTCCAATGTTGGGGATGTTACACACACATTCATAAAATGGGATATGCAATCATTGTTTGTGTGTACAGTATAATACCACCTTGCGAATTGATGTAGTTCATTATTCCATTACCACCTATCAAGGTTTTAATAATGATGTATTTGTAGTTTATAAATGAAATATAAGATATTTATGATTTATTTATGCTTATAGGATTATTATACTACACATACCATTTTGATTTTTATTTTTTGGTAATACGATAACTTCGTTTGTGGAAGTGTGGACTACCGCCTCCTCAAAGCGATTTGATTAATTCACACTATTCAAGGAATGTATTAAAGATAGTATTGCTAAAAATATGGGAAATATATTACAAAGATATGTTGTTTTAATGATATTATAAATATAAATATATCAATTACTTTTTTTAATACGAAAGGAAATTGTAGTAGCGTTCATGCGTACGTACGACCTACCGTCTCCATCAATGGTGTATTTCATTTACTATCTCTAAATTTTATGGATTATTATAAATACATATTTACTGAATATAAATGATATTTAAACCATTTTTTACATCCTATGGATGATTAAATCATGACCTACATAAGAATAATAAAATTCAAAACATACTCGAAAAGCATGACAATTAACACCCGAATCAATAAAAATAATAAAATATTATTATCAAACAGGTAATAAGATATTATAATATGATAATATATGATATTATAAATATTATTATGGTTATGGTATGATTTATTGACATGTTTTAAGCCATTATAAAAGAGATTAATGACCACAGAACCTAAAGGAACCCTAAGGTAATGGATTTTCGTCATCCTTTTTACATCCCTGAGATAAATTTCATATTCACCACTTACTTCTTTTTTTGGGTGAATATTCTACCCACTTATCATTTAATATAATTATTCACTAATAAATCAAGTTATTTTATGTTTAAATATTAATTATCTCATCTAATGAGTTTTACATGAAAATTACCATGTGGTAAACATTATCTTTTCAGTCTCACTTTATTTTGTTATTGTTAGCTTTCTCTTGAAACAATCACTTCCTTATGATAATTTTTATTAATATAAATTAAATTTATATAAAATATCTATATTCTTGTGTGATGTATATTATTATTTCTTAAACTATATTCCAATTTCACAAATGGGGTTTACATTGAATGTTATTTGATTAACTAGGGATATTTTGATAAATCTATATTGTTTATTCAATATGGATATTTGATGATAAGAATAATTTTTTATTAATTAAATAGATTATTTTATATATAAGGAATGATTTGGACTGGTAAAAAATGGTTTGGGATAGTTTAAAATAATCCCCTTGATGCATCAGTAGTCACATAGGACGAATCTGTTGGCCATATCAGATAGGCTTGTATCTGATATGCTAAACCGTCTTTTGAAAGGTCATGATGGTAAAGGTTACATGTACCTAGGAAACCTAAAATTAAATAATTAAGAATTTACTTTATTGATAATTTGTTTGTTATTATTACTATACATGGTATTTTTTTTAACAGTATTGATAGATGCATTCCATTCTATGTTTATTGATTAAATGGCACGTGTTTTCAATTATTTACCTTACTATATTGATTATACCATATCCAGTTGTTTAAATGGATATTTTTATCAATTATTTACCTTTTAATTTTTTTTATTATTATTTATTCATGATTAGTTATATTGTATGATTACCCTTACTGAGAATTTTATCTCACCCATAGTTTTGGTTCGTTTCCCCATGATTTAAAGATGAATTCATGGAATGAGTTTCAAGGATGAAGTTTATTAGTATTTGTTCTGTATTGTGTTTTATTTTAAACAAAATAATGTAATATGGGTATCATTTATGTAATTTTATTTTTAAAAATATCTAAACTGATTGGTCTTTTGGGATTTGATTACATGGAATCATGTTAATTTAATAAATCAAGTCCTTGAATCTGGGCTTCTAGGGTCAGGGCGTTATAATTAAAACCAACAAATTAAAGTTATCATTTTATTTGACTTTAAATATGTTCTTAACAGTAGAGTCATTATAATATTAAATGATATGGTCAATGTGCAACTACCCAATATTTTAAAAGGAATCACTATGTTCAATAACATATAGGATACGTCACATAGAGCTTAAACAAATGACTAAAAGTTATTATTTAAATGTGATAGATTACTCTTAGTCATTGGAATAGAGGTAATGAATGATATTAAATAAATTATGGGAAAAAAGTTTATCCAAGTTTATAAAATCAATTAATTTGTTTCTAATTGGTTAAAAATAAATATAAAAAACTAATTGAATATAAAGTGTGTTTTTTATAAAAAAAACTATTGTTATGCCTACAATAGAATTTTATCTTTATAAATTAAACTAGTCACTATTAGTAAAATATATTAATAAAATTTATATGTTATAAATTCAATAAAATGATTTTAAATTCATCCAATAATTTTTGTAGGATGAAGATTAGAATAAATACAATTTTAATCATAATAAGCTAAATTTTTCTAAAAGGCACCTTTACCTCCATTTAATGGCATGCCTATTTTAAAACTAAATTTTTATGTTATTAGAAATTTTATTTGAAAAAATAAACTTTATTTTCTTAAGTGTAAAATTAAAATTATTTTAGGGTAAATTTTCTATATTCTTCTGACAACTTTCATTTTTTGACGAATAGTGAAAATACTGAATTTTAATTACAAACTTACTTTTCATATTAATAATTTATAATGATAAATTATTTTTTAAATATTTTTTAAAGTAAAAATAGTTCAATTATACATATATTAATACAGTTTGGGTCATTTTAATAAATTTCAAATTGATATTAGATACAAAAACTTCGTAAATAATTGAACTTTTTCACTTTAAAAACCCACTTTCTAGTTGCTTCTACATGATTAATATTAAATATACTTTTTTCAAATATGTGAATTGAATTTAGTAAAAAGGATTATAAATTTGGAATCATAATTTCCTAATTATTTATAAATTTCATCTTCATTTTTAGGTATAAAAAATTTACCCTGGTAAAAGGAAATATTTAACATAGTGTTGGTAAAATAATGAAACTGGTTAAAGTTAAATGTTAAAGGCATAAAATATATAAAAAATAAAAAATTTAATAGGAATTTTTGGTTTTGATCTTCCAAAACAATAATTTAAAATATTAATTATCAAAAATATTAGTTTCAATAAATGTCACCCCAATATTATTGGCTTAAAATATAAAATAATCACTATTTAATCACTTAAAACCACCCCTCCCCAAGTATAAATACCACCCCTCACCGCCCCATTTATCCTCAAAACACAGGAATAACATAAAATATATAAAACAAATATCTCTTAATTACTCTCCCCATGTAAATGTTTTTATTTTCTCTCCCAAAGAACACTTCCAATGTCTTTAATGGATCCTTCAAGGATGTGGTATTCAATGGGTAATTTTATCAAACAACCCCTCTTAATTTTTTTTTCTACATTCTTCTCAGCTACTTCATACATAACAGAATAATAACTCCATTATCAAATATATACTAAAATTTTAATTTTCTAATAAAATATTTTATATTCATCCTTTTAATTACCACATCCTTTTAAAGAAACAAAATTGTTGTCCAAAGTATTGTTGTTAATTATCTCCATGGGTACAGATTTTTTTTCATTATTGCCTTCATGTATTGCCATAAAATTATTATTTTGGTTAAATAAAAATTTAATAGGTATATTATTACCTATTTTATGTTCTGGAACAAATATATAAATGTAATATTAAATAAAATGAAACTGGTTTGTGACGGTTAGAAAAACTGCTAAACTAAACCAAACATTTATCATTAACATTTCATCATATGAATCATCCTCGCGTAAAAAAGGAAAATTATTTATGGTAAATTTTATAATATTTTATGATAATTAATATGATTTCATTCCACTTTTGTATTTTTATTTCAATTTGAAGAGAAAATCCAAAAATATACAAAAATGAACTGATCATGAAACCATGAAAGGAATGCACCTGAAACAATGAAATATGAAATATTATTAATTAATGGGTGGAATTATTTTATAAAATGACAATATGTGGTATTATATATATTAATATAGTTATTTACTTAATTAATAACACTATTTAAACCATTATACAACAGGTTAAAGAATGCACCACTAAAGTGAAATGTGACGTAAGGGGTTTTTTAACTCAGTTTTCATTCATTAGGTTATACGTCTACTTCATTGGCTATATTATTCCAATTTTATGTGTAGAAATAAATATTTCTTGATTTGTGTTTAATTTCCAATTATATTTTTTTGGATATTATTCTATTAAACATAATCACACCATTTATTAATCCTCAGATTAGTGATACAAAGTTTGTAAGGGTTTGTAATCTCTCTTTTACTTCTGTTAGATGTATTCCTTATTCACCAATTATTTCTATTTTATTGTGTGTATACTACCATTTCAATTACAATATCATTAATATCATTATCTTCTTGGTATTAAATTTTTAATTTGATAATTATTACTTTTATGGGACATACTATTTGACCGAATACAATGTGATAAGGGAATTATTAACCCAATTTTCATTCTTTAGACTGCCTGAAAATTTACAATAGCCACAGACCGATAGAAATGGTTTAATTGGTTAGTGGACATATATTAATTTATACCCATGGTTAAATTAAAATCATGGATATATGGGTATTTGATTTAACTATTTTCTATGGACTGTTGAAATAGGGTTGATTAAGTCGACTTCCTCCTCCATGACACCCACCTATTATACCCTCTCCTCTGTGAGACCCTCTTCCCCTGAGAGTTGTCCTCTCCCAGACCCTCTCCTATATATGACCCTATTCCTCCAGGATCTCTCATATCCCATAACCTCTTCCCCCAATATTTCCCCTCGCAATATCTCCTCCCCCTGAACCTCTTCCCCTGATGCTACCCCTCACAATGCTACCCCTCACGACCCCATCTCTTATTTCCACCCAACAGGACCACGATCTATCTTGTCAGTGACCCTCCTCCCCCCAAACTGAAACTAAATGTGGAAACCTCACCAATACTTGAATGCAAATCCTAGGTTTCCTTCCCACCTCCTCATCTGGTACACCTCCAATAATTCCCCTCGAGGCTGTTTTAGATTTTGCACACTGGATGGTTTTAGAAATAACCTAAATACATTATCCCATCTGGGTTTCTACAAGGATTTGGATCCAGTAATATAAACAAAAATCCATAGATTTTACTTCACTTTATGTTTCTAATATTATATTTTCTTTGATATCATATATCTATATTTACAATTTTCTCACATTAACTACATCATATAGAGATTATCTTTATTGATAATTTTTAGGTTTATATTTGATTATGCCTTAGATGGTAGTAATTGTCTTCTAATTTAATCATTTATCTAAACAGTTCATTGTGTTCTAAATACATGTTCAAATTTTTATAAATTATCCATAATAGTTAGATGGAGGCTCCCTGTAATTCTATTCAATCTACAATTCCTTGTTTGTGCTCACATAAGAGAGAGGGGGATATTTAAGTATAGCTATATTTTATTTGGAATTTGATTTATATTTTTATACTCTTTCTACTGAAGAGTAAATCTAATCCTCTCGGTTTATTTCACTGATTTAATTATTACTCTAAAATGATTTTTTGTAGCTTTTGTGTTGAAACCCAATTTTGAGACTTTTAAAAGTATCTTGGATTATTTTTCTTTATTTTATCTGTATCTCTATGATTAATAATAAATTGACATTATATTATTACATAAATCAAAAACCCTAATGGGTTTTTTTGATGTTATAGAATTTTTACTTATTACAGTTGACTATCTATTTAGATTATAATATCTGTAAATATTGTATTTCACTCTGCAATAAATTATAATTTATCTAAGTGTTGATGGTAATATATATTATTTCATTCTTTTACAAACCTAAATCATGTTTACATTGAGAGATAATGATTTATACATAGGCCAAGATTTTTTTTATGTTGAAAAGTATTTATGTCCACTCGTATATATTTTTCTTATATAGAGGCAAAATGTTGTTTATGTAAACATGGATAATTCTTACATAGAAAAACATTAATTCCATTATGAAATGATCTAAGATAATTCCTCTAAAATTACATAAGGTAACAACTATTTAGAAATATTACTTTTCAATTTCTAGATTATTGTGAAGTAAACTTCCAATGAAATTGAAAATAATATGAAATCATGTTAAAATAAAAATATTACTTTCATAAATCCATAAATTATAAATCTTAAGGTTTTATGAAATGTATCTTTTAGTGTATGGGTATGATTTTATTTCATAGAATATAGTTTTTGAACAAAAATAAAAAAAATTATTCAGAAATTTATAATCATACTTTAAAAAAAGTTCACTAAACATAAAGAATAAGAAATACCAATAAACATGAGGAATTAATGTAACATATAATGAAAAATGTAAAAATATTGAAACTTACTAAGAATAAAAAATCCCTAAAATATTTTAGGTTTTATAAAACTCAAAAGAAATTTACTAGGAATCGGATATAAAAGTTTGGTTTTTGGGGTAGAGTGACTTCATTTATTTAGAAGTTAAGTTTAAAAAATGTAGACCGTCCTGAGTCTATATGAATTTTTGAAAAGAACATTTAGGTCCTATATTTTCATAATACTTCAGTGTTCATAAGAAAATAGATCTGTATAAATAAAATATAAGGTTTATATGAATGATTAAACTCTATTTAGGGAAAAATTATTTCTCTAGTTTCCCTTTCTTTAACACATCGTGAAAAATAGTTCATGAGAGGGCACAAAATAATTTGATTAATAAGTCAAACATTCAATGGATTTATTTCTATTTCTATATGTATTTATTTTATACAGTTTCAATTATCTATACATTTTTTCAAAATATTTTCCACCATTAGTAATGCTATATAGAATCTTCCATAAACTTTTAATATGTGCTTTCACCTTTTTAACTATATTGCCATGTTATGTGAATAAAACATTATTTCCTTTCTTGATATTATATGAAACATTACCTGTTTTCTTTATGGTGTCTTCTAATGAATTTACTATAACTTTCCCTTTGTTATAAAAATCATGCATTATTTAACTAATATAGATTATCCAAATATGATAGTAACTTATAATTTTCCATTCTTAATTTTTCTAACTTACTATCAAACATAATAAATATTTTATTTCTTTCAACAACGTAATCTTTGATACTTGATTATTTTTTATATATTTCATTATACATATTATCGCATTTAATAGAATATGATTTCATATCTTTATAATTTCATGTACTCCAATTTAATAACTATAAAAAATTTGAATTTTCAACAATAATTTCTTCCTTATAAGAATATAATTATTTTGAATCAAGAGTTAAGTTTGTAAGGGCTTCAGTAGTTATATTTCCCATAAAACTTGTTTCAGTCCTTGGGATGTTATCATAAAAACATTTAATATTTC
The DNA here is from genome assembly GCA_963277665.1 of Viscum album. Classification (NCBI taxonomy): domain Eukaryota; kingdom Viridiplantae; phylum Streptophyta; class Magnoliopsida; order Santalales; family Viscaceae; genus Viscum; species Viscum album. Next base: position 387,319,290 of record OY728153.1, on the reverse strand, counting down.
TATTGCCACTAATATCTTTTAATGATGTGGTATAAGTATTTTATCCTTAACTATAACTCCATGTTTTCATTTCTTTAAATCTATTCTTATCTTTATTCTTATAGGGGTTATTTTAATACTTTTTATCTCATTTCTTAAGCTTAAGAGAGTCTAATATAATGTGTCCAATATTTCTGTAGTCATAAAAAATTTACTAAGAATATTTATTATAATGTTTTTCTTTTCCATATTTTTAATATTTTATATAATCTCTTTTGAAATTATGATTCTTGATCATTCTTCTTACCATACTAGTAATTTCTCCTTCAGTCAATTCCACATCACCATCATCTAATAATTTCTTATAAATTCTTCTGGTTTTTTTTTTGAATTTAAGGCTCTAGATAATGATGCAAAAGAAACTCTATTCTTCTTTATTTATTTATCTACATCTATATTTAAATGAGTTTCATAATAAAATAATCTTCAGATCAAATAATCAATACATAACTTGGTGATGTGCTTCATATCCATGAGATTTTGTTGCAACATACTCATTTTTTGTTGAATGATCCTCTAACTAATCATAAGTTCTATTTAGTTTTGGTTTTTTCATATTTTATTCATTTTTTTGTTCAGTCCTTGGTTAATTTTCAAGTATCAATCACCTTAAATTATGTTTGGTGTCTCTGTTATCTCTTTACTAGTAATGATTTTTAGTTTTTTGTCCAACATCTGTTGTTACTTTCTATCTCTAATGAGCTCAGTAGTGTGATTTTGTATTTTTATTGAATATTATTGATTTTTTATCTGTAGCAAATTAAATTATTAACGCTTTACTAGATGGTTAAAATTTTAAAATATAATGTGTTTATCAAATAGTTTGGTTTATTGTTCCATCCCATCATGCTACATTCATAAAATTATGTATACCAGTTCATGGTGTTTTAAGTTTTTCCCCATTTTATCTTCCATGAAAAATTGATGAAAGCGAAGTTCAAGGAAACTTATAAAAATAAAGAACTACCTTAGGTTCATCAATTAATTTTTTTTCAAGGCTTGTTGATTAAATCTTTATACGTTTTTTCTTATATTTTTCTATTTTGGAGGCAGGGGAAGGTGGAGTTTGAGGAACAATGGTCATATAAACATTAGAATTTAAACCTGAGGTTTGCCTATTTTTCATAATAGTTGTGTTAATTCATATAAAATAATCCTATTTTATCTTTTATGAATATTTTTCTTGATTTTAGTGTGTGACTGAGGATGAATTTCTTATATTCACAAGCATAAAAATGAGGATTTTCTTGTAATATTGAAAATTGTTACTAATAAAATGTAATAATTTATTTCATTTATCACTTCCATATTAAAAACTCATTCAAACAAAATTCTTTCACTTTATATTTCTTTTCAGTTATTGAAAATTTAGTGATTCTATTTTAAATTAGTTATTTATGTTTTAGGTCATGGGATATCATATAGTAGCATCTCCCCTACCTTAATCCATGCAATTCAGTTACATGATGTTGTATTTTTAAATAGATTCCCAAAGCTCTCTCCTGCGTGAGAGCGTCTCTCTCCTTGGAATTCCTAGGTTTCAGTCGCCTTTGGCCGACTAGTTTCGGGCGGCGCCGTCTCCCTTCGCGCACCCCATTCCAGGTCTGCGTAGGTCGCTCCTTCCTCCGATCCGGAGCCTCTGGTTCTTTTCTTCTTTCCTGTGTTGCCCCGAACTCTCCGCGGTGAGAATCCGTGTTCTCTGCCTCCTCTTTCATCTGCCTGCTCTCGGATCCCGCCGTCTGGTTTCTGGAAGGAGTCGGGTTTCTTCTTCTTCATTTGCTCGACTTCGACCTCAAGCGGTGTACCATGCCTCCTCCGGGATCCTGAAGTTCCTTATGTCGCCGTCACCCCTCGCCGGAGTCAGATCTGTGAGAGGGAACACGACGCCAGATCCCTCTTCGGCGTTGTTACGGTCTTCTTCAACAGCGCATCCGATTTGGTGCGTTGGTGATCTTCCTCGATTGTGGCCTCTCCTCGACGGCTTGTCCCCAGTCTACGGAACTCAGTTTTGATCTACTGCTTGAGGTGTCCGATCTACAACCTGTTGTTTCCGATTGTGGCCTCTTCTCAACGATGTGCGGTTCCTAATCGACGGACTGAGTCCCCGTTCCTCTGCTTACGGCCTTCGATCTACAGATTCAGGTCTCCGATCTTCGTCTGGCATTTCTGATCAATGGTTGTGGTTCCAGTTACCTCCCGACCGACGTTTGGCTTCCGACCCTCAATTGGCTCTAGTATGTTTCTGCTCGCGAAGGTCCCTGATAACGGAGATTTTGGATTGGATCACGAAGTGTCCGCTCGCGAAGGTCTTGGCCGCGAAGGACTTAGCCGTGAAGGGTCTGGATCGCGAAGTATTCGCACGCGAAGGTTTGGGATTGCGAAGTGTTTGCAGAATGAGGTGTTTGCTCACGAAGTTCTTCCTCGCAAAGGTCTTGGCCGCGAAGGATTTGACCGCGAAGGGGTCACTCGAGAAGGTTTTGTTTTGAAGTGTTTGCACACGAAGAGTTTTCTCGCGAAGTATAGGATCGCCAAGGTGTGATCTCGAAGGTCTTGGTCGGTGCTTGCGGGGGGCTTTGACTGCAGAGGTTGTGGCGCGCACGGGGCCACGAAGGTCTCAGTTCACAGGGTTTGGTCGGCGCACTCCGTTGACTGCAAAGGTTTTGCTCTTGGAGGACGCTGCTCGCAAAGTGCTCGCAAAGGGTTCTATGGTGACGAGGGAAGTTATCAGTTTCACTTGAGAGATGGTCCTAATGCTCCGTTGACTGCATCGCTGGGAGAAGAAAAATCGGTAATTGTTTTATGGAAGAGTGAAGATGTTTTTATCTCATAGTCAATTTCACCTTTCTTATTGTTGGAAAATCTCAAGCAAAAAGGTCCTTCAATCAGAGATCACTAAAAAATACTCTGCAAAATATCTGACGATTGGAGGACGGCGTAGCTATAAGAGAAGTGGAAGCGGGACTCCTAGTCTTTGAATTCTTCAATGAAGGAGATAAATTAAAAGTCCTCAAAGGTCGACCATGGTCCTTTGAAAACCAAATCATACTCATGGAGGACCTTAAAGGTGAAGAAAATTTCCAGTCAGTTAATCTGTTTTGCTCACTTTTCTGGATTCAAATTAGAGGTATCCCCTTTCATGGTAGAACAGAACGTGTTATGCGTGAGATTGGAGACCGCATCGGTTCATTTGTGGGATGGGACCAGTCCGATCCAATTCAATGGGGACCCTTTGTGCGAATCATAGCTTTTATGGATGTTTCACATCCTCTTATGAGAGGCATGTTTTTGAAAATTGAGGACTCTGACGTCTGGATTTCTTTTGAGTTTGAAAAGCTCACTATTTTTTGTTTCTTTTGTGGATGCCTCGGACACTTAGAAAAGTCATGTGAGGCGAATAAGGAGGATAGACAGTGCAATGTCATTTTGCAATACAGCCCCTGGCTTCGTGCAAAAACCTATGGGGCGGATTTTATTTCCGAAGTTGAAAAACAATAGGACCGTGACAAACTTGCGAAGGCTCTTAATAAGCGGGCTGAACCAACTCATACTAATATAATCATGTTTGGGCCACCAATTATTTCTGATGACAGACATGTGGTTCAACGAGTGAAAGGATGGAATCTGGACAGGCCACAAACATCGGTCGAGCTGAGGGAACAACACATGAGTCAGGGGCAGGGGCCGACTGCCCCCCCAAGACAGACAACAACTTTTTTGAAGACCATTGCCTCCCCATCTGCTAGGTTGCAACCAAACTAGAAGGAACCCCCAGACCCAGGGTCAGGGGTACAATAGCTATGCACCGACCCATCAGACCTGGTTCCCAATTCAGATGATGTATCTACCAGTGCTACCCCTCAGGCAGTTGATGACATGACGAGGATCACATTGACAGGTACTATTGAACATCAGAGGTGGAAAAGAATGATTAGCGGGGATAAAGGTGTGGATCCCCCTAGTTCACAGCCCAGGGACCAAAAACGACACTTGGAGACATCTCAGATGACTGAGAGCCTGCCAAAGAGGTGGAAAGTGGTAGATGGAGGGCGGGTTGCTGAAGTTTCAGAGGCGGCGGCCGGTGTGTCCCAGCCCCCCTTAGGGCAATGAAAATATTATGTTGGAATTGTCGGGGGCTTGGAAATCCCTGAATAGTTCGCGTTCTCTTTCACTGTAGTTCCAAATTTCACCCTGACATAGTTTTTGTATCTGAAACTATGTTAGATTGCAAGGATGCAGGCCTTATGGGCCAGAAGATTGGGTTCAAAAACGCCTTACCCATTGGACGACAAGGACACTCAGGTGGACTTTTCCTCTTGTGGAAGGAGGACCTCAAGGTCAAGATCTCTAATTACTCAAGTAACCACATTGCTGTGACGATTGTTGGCTCAGGGGCTCCTCCTTGGTCGTTTGTTAGGTTCTACAGGTGGCCGGGTGGGTAGGATAAACACAGATCATGGGCCCTTTTGAAGCAACTGCGGGATTCCCTCCCTGGCCCTCTCCTGGTGGGGGGGGGGATTTAATGAGATCTTATCCCCCCATGAAAAAGAAGGGGGACATGCGGGGAGTGGTGCTGTTATGAACGATTTTAGGATGTCTCTTGTTTCGAACACGCTTCATGACCTCGGGTTTTCTGGCTCACCGTTTACCTGGCATCGGGGTAGGTCAATGGAGAACCACATGGAGGAAAGGCTAGACATATTTGTGGAAAATGATGAGTGTACCTCTCTTTTCCATGCCTTCTCTATCGTCCACCTGCCTCCCGTCTCCTCTGACCACTGCCCAATCATGCTGTCAACAGTCTCACAATGGCAACAGAGGGGACCTGAGCGAACCTTTCAATTTGAATGTTTGTGGCTCCAAGATATTGATTGTGAAAAGGTGGTTCAAGCGGCTTGGGAGGGATCGAATCAGTGCATTATGTCCAACTTTCACACTGTTGCGTCTCACCTTCAGATGTGGAGCTCAACAAGGTTTGGTAACTTTCACCGACGTATTATGGAGCTGGAGAATCAATTAAAGCGACTCCACTCATCTCCGTGTTGTGACTCTGTCCTTAGGAACATCGTTGGGGTAGAAAAGAATCTCAATGCATCTCTGAGAGAGAAAGAGAGTTTTTGGTTCATTCGGGCACGGGAGTCCCACATCAGAGATGGTGATCAGAACACCAAATTTTTTCACCAACGAGCATCTTCAAGTAGAAGGAAGAATCATATTGCTCATCTGGAGGACCCCACTGGAAGAGTTGTGCATGACACAAATGACATTCACTCCATTATCTTGAACTTTTTCAGCAACCTCTATTCAGTAGAAAGTATTAGCACTCCCTCATGCCCGATTGGATGCATCCCAAAGTTGGTTACAGAAGAAATGAATTGGTACCTGGAAAGCGATTTGTCTGAGGAGGAAGTTCTTGGGGCCCTGCAACTTATTCACTCTACCAAGGCACCAGGGCCTGATGGGTTTCATGATCTGTGCTTTAAACGCTTTTGGCATATAGTGGGGCCCGATGTGGTGGCCCTAATAAAGGAGGTGTGGGCTGGAAGAGCTGATCATGAATCCCTTAACGAAACTCTTATTACTATTATCCCCAAATACCTGTGCCCTCATAAAATCTCAGAGTTTCGGCCAATCAGCCTGTGTAATGTGATTTACAAAATTTTCTCCAAAATCATGGTGGTCAGACTTCGGAATTTTCTCCCACTGCTTGTCTCAGATAACCAAAGTGCCTTCATTTCAAATATATCTATTATGGACAATGTTTCCATTGCCTTCGAATTATTCCACTCTATGAAAACTCGCTTCTCATCCAAGCATGGCACCATCGCAATGAAACTTGATATGATGAAATCTTATGACAGAGTTGAATGGCCTTTTCTCGAACTTGTTCTATCCTGGTTGGGCTTTGGGACGAAATGGATCTCTAATGTCATGAATTGTGTTACATCTATCTCCTACAGAATCAACATTAATGGGGTCGCTTCAGCGAGCTTTAAACCGTCAAGAGGCTTGAGACAAGGGGACCCCCTGTCACCTTACCTCTTCATTCTGGTGGCAGAGGTCTTTTCTCATCTCATCCTGAAGGCGGAAGATCAAGGAGTTATCCATGGTGTTATGGTATGTAGAAATGGACCCCCTATCTCTCATCTCTTCTTTGCAGATGATAGCCTCCTCTTCACGCGTGCTACCCCACAAGAATGCAGTGTAGTGCTTAATATCATCAATCTGTACGAAAAGGCCTCTGAGCAACGTCTTAATGCTTTGAAATCAGAGTTATCTTTCAGTAAAGGCGTCCCACAAGCTAAGATAGAAGAGTTGCAGTGAATGTGTGGGTTTCCACTGGTTGATAAGCATCCTAAGTACCAAGGCCTCCCGACCCTGGTGGGTAGATCGAAGAAACAAGTTTTCAGCGTAATTGTGGATAGGGTGGAAAATCTGATTTGTCTGTGGTCTAGTAGGAAGATTTCCAAGGCGGGAAAGGAAGTTCTTGTGAAGTTAGTGGCCCAAGAAATCTCTTCTTATGCTATGTCACTGTTTAAATTCCCAGAAACTCTCATTTATCAACTCCACTCCCGGTTGGCCAATTTTTGGTGGGGCTCCCAGGAGGGCAAACATAATTCCCATTGGATGTCATGGGAGAAGTTGTGTGTTTCAAAATTCCATGGCGGTCTTGGCTTCCACAATCTTAAATGGTTTAATGAGGCTCTTTTGGTGAAGTAAGGATGGAGCCTTATTTCCCACCCAAATGCCATGTTATCAAAGGTGATGCGAGCTAAGTACTTCCCTCATTCTGACTTCTTGCATGCCCAGCTGGGGCCACGACCAAGTTTAATGTGGAGGAGCATTTGGGGAGAAAAATCTCTCCTTGATTTGGGCTGCATGTGGAGAATGGAAGATGGGCATAATATTAACATTTGGAATGATCCCTAGCTGGCAGAGGGCACCAATCATAAGGATTCCTCACCGGTTGTCCCTGGATTTGAAGATTCAAGGGTACGTGACCTGCTCGATGACTCGCTTAAGGAGTGGGATCAGGAGAAGCTTTGTTGCTGGTTTAACGAAGTGGATCGTCAGCTCATCCTAGGTATACCTCTCACACCAGGAATGGAGATTGACCAGATTTGCTGTACTGGGGAACCTCATGGGAGATATTCTATTCGTTCGGGTTACAAAATGAGGTGGCAAGGTCTTACCCCGGCCATTACCGATAATCGGTGGAAGTGCGTCTGGTCCCTCCCCGCTCCCTCTAAGGTGAATTTTTTTTGGTGGCAGGTCTATGTTGGGGTTCTTCCAACCCGTGACTTTCTGGTGCAGTGACATTTGGTGGAGGACGACACTTTTCCTCTGTGCCTCCATGATGTGGAATCCCCTCTGCATGCAATTCTTTCCTGTAAGGGGGTGGAAGGGGTGTGGAAGGTTTGGAGGCCGGATTTTGGTACTTTCTTTGATCCTTCAATTGGGTTGGTCTCAAACCTTACTAAATGGGTGTCCTCTCTAGAACCAAGAGTGGTAGGGCTGATATGTACAATTTCTTGGTTGGTGTGGACTAGACGGAATGAATGCATTTTCTAGATGAAGGTGACCCCTGATCACCTATGGGTGGATCGAGTGTTGGAGTGGATGAATGGTTGGAAGAAAAGCAATGCATGGTATTCTTTGAGCCACACTCGATGAGTGACTCCCTTTTGGTCTCCCCCTTTAAGGGTTTCTTCAAGATTAATACTGATGCTGCCGTCTCTATTAATTCAAGGGTCGGTAGTGGGATCAATGATCATAACAGTTTGGGCCAGATTGTGGAAGTCCAGTGTAGGGCAGTGCCTAACTCATGGAGCCCTGTGGTGGCAGAGGCCTCGGACATCCTCCAGGGGCTTCTTTTTGCCCATTCAAAATCTTGGCCTAAGATTCTGGTGGAATCCTACTGCCTCTAAGTGGTGAACGCTCTCTCAACAAAAGATGAGGATTCCCAGCCTTATGGACTCATCTTGAGGAAGATCTGGTCACTGACCGATGGATTCAATGCATGCAAATTTTCTTTCATCAAAAGAGATGGTAATTCAATGGCCCATAGTTTGTCTCGTTTTGGGAAACATTGGGGTAATCATTGTTGGGTGAACTCGTTCCCTGATTGTCTTTGTAATCCCGACTTCATTGATCAGTAATTTATCTTTTCCTTCAAAAAAAATGTTGTATTTTTATATTAAATTTTTTCTAATGTTATTTGTATATTTTTTATTAATTATATTCAAACTACTTATTGCATATAGCACCGTACTCATATTAGTATGGTCTTACATGTTGGGATGTTTTTTATAACAAAAATAAATACATTGTATATTGATTTTATTATTTAAAATATAATTTAAAAATGTTTTTTTAGTTTCATTATTTCATAATATGTTATATATTTACATTATTTAGTATAATAACTATATTTTACTCCTTATAAAATCATTAAAAATATATCATACAAGAATTTAATTTCCTAAGCTACTTCCATAGAATATAGATTTCATAGATGATAAAAAATGGTGTAAAATAATTCTTCTACTCATACTTACATTTTTACTATAGTTCAATGATACACTTCAAATATATAAGAGCTTCATGATGTAATAACTACAATTTAAATTATTTTAGGTTTATTTGCTACTTTAAATTATATCAGTTATATTCTACACCACTGTATTCTCCCAAACCGATATATTCCATATTGTCAACATCTTAAGATATCTCTTCCTCATTATTTGACCAATTAACATCATATTATTTATAATTTCTTATATTTAAATTTGATGTATTATCTCCGTCTGATGACTCTTTATATACTATTACTCAACCCATATGTATCATTTACATATATAATTTATTGTTAACTTATTTATAGAAATATTTGAACTCTTTTATTCTCTTTATTACTTATCATCAAGAATGTATTTATATATACTATTTTTGTGTTCTATTTGTTTTATTCATAATTGTGAATCTAAATTTTTTATAAAATTTACCATATATCTTCATATAGGAACTTCAATGTGATTTTATGGGATAACATTGATCCGGAATACACTAATTTCTATGGGTATTTATGGTTTTAGTTATATTGATATTTAGTTACATTTCATATGTATATTTTATTCTTGGCTTATACATTGATTATTATCATTTTTTTATTCTTATGATAATGATATTGAAATTTTATAATGTTTATCTTGGTTATTAATGAAAGGGGTGTCAATTAGGGTATCACTATATTTTTGAAATGAACACTCCCCAATGATCATGTTCCATGATTAATAGATTAAATAAAATCTATCATAAATAATATGAAGTGTTAAAGTACTAAAATAAGGAAGACCCCAATTATCCTGGATCTCCCTAATCATAACAATATAACAGACATTCTATAACAATATGTCATCCACCAGTAACACTAAGAAAATTTATTTTTCAATCAAATTATGAATGGAGCCTTAGAGTAATATGTATAATATACAGTGGTATAGTTTAAGTATAATACTCTCAATCATAGTGAAACACTTTTTCAAACCCTAGACCATGACTTCTAATCCTTTTACCACATGCTTTGAAATCCCTATAATTCCATTATCTTAAACATAAATTGATATGACCTCATACATCCCAAGCTCAAGGAATACCTCTACAATCTACATGGATCAACTATCTACGTAATAACACATGACTTATTATAATTAGTATATCTAGATATTTTATCCATCTATCCATGATTATAATTTAACTATATGTTATTATAATAGACCTATTATCATCCACCTAACATGATACTAATCCATATGTTAGACATAATACATACATATAACATACCACATTCATCCTATAAAAAAGTGCAATTTTAAAAATGTATTAGGTTGGAAAAAATCATTTTCTTCCACTTATTTAAATAATACATGTTGCAAAACCACTATTTCATGTTATTTATATATTCAATTAGACATGTTTTTGATAAATTACTATGACCAATGCAAGTAGGTATATATTTTCCTAAAAAACTCTTATTTTTATGTTATATATTCATGAAGGAATATTCTCGATCAACTAATATAATCTATCTAAGAAGGTATATATTAAAGAGTTTGTTTCTGTTATTGTCTCAATATATGTCTTTGTATAACTATAATTTTTTCAGGCATGTTTGTGCTCAATAAAATAATCTTTTTAAATAAAGTATATATTATTGATAAATAAAACTTGTTTCTAAACCACTATTTTATATAAGGAGTTTGGATATTATATTTATTTTTCCACAATCATTTTTAGGTAATTAATACTTATTTGAACCAGTCCCATTATACCACAATATGAATTAGGTTCATCATGGTAAATTTAAGTGCTTTGATGTTTTTTTAATATCATCAATGTATTTAGTGATGGGAATTGGATTTTAAAATAGAACTATGGTAGGTGGAACCCAAAGTGAAATTTTTATTGTTACATGATGCATGACTTTGAAGAAAATTTAAAGAAATTTTTTGGGGTTAGGTGAGTGATCTACCAGAAGTAAAAAAAATTCTTTTTAGAAATTTATAAATCTTCACTTAATTAGGTATTCCATGAATTTCAAAATATTATCCTAATTAAGGATATTTAAATGAGTTTTTAGGGCTGATTTTTTTATCATTTCCAAATAAATGTTTCCCATTATAGAAATGAATTAAGAAATATATTTTTTGGTGGTTATGTTATTGACTATGTTTCTTCAATTGCAGTTGGTATCTACGATTATTTATGGTGGGTCTCTTATTCCTCGATGTTTTTTGTAAGCTTATTATTTATTTCATGAATGATTCTATTTATTATTTATTTATCACTCTATCTCCCTCACACATGAATCTACCAAAGTTTCCTAATTCAATATTCTTGAAACTAATTAAATTTCATGTTGTAAATATAATAATATTAGTCGCGACTAGATGGGAGTAGAATGGGTAAATATTTCAACTCTAAAACTATTATGATTATGTATTATATAATCTATCATCTTCACATGTTGATTTTTATTGTTCATTTGACTCCACTTATTGAAAAATACTTATATAATTTATCAGTTATGATAAAAAGTTAGAAAAAATAAGTGGCGTTTGATCCATTTCTAAAAAAACAATTGCACTTAAATAAAGAATTGAATTGGGGAGAGAACAAGAGAGTAGTGAGGAGGAATACTTTTAAAGACAAAACATATAACTTTTTATAATTATTCCATGTATGTATGTGTAAGATAATTATATTACAACTAGATAACCCTAATGTTAATAAATATGGAAAAATATCAAATTTAAAATAATGGTATCATTAAGTTAAACCCATGAAGTTTGATATGAAATCTTGGTGAATGTTCCAAATTACAATTTGCTTTTTTATATGTAAGTGAATATCCTTGGTGTTAAAATATCACATGTTCTTATTTTACTATGTAGGTCGACATACATATTTTTAGATAGCCTTCATTATTTTCGAGGTTAGTATTGTAACATATCATTTTAATGATCTAATGATGATGTGAATTCCTATGCACATTCATTCCCATTTTAGTGATTGTTCATAGTGAACTTCTATAACAAATTTTACTTTCAATGGGTACTAAACTAGATCAAAACATTAATGATATAGCCCATGAATTTTTTGAGAAACATGTAGCCATTAAATTTTAATTACTGTTTCAAGAATCGGATGACTACTGGTTCCACCACCTCAAAATTTTTCTCATACAAACTCACATAATCTTATTATAGAATTCATTTGAGTTGGATTCCATCTTCTAGATATAGGTAAATAAATAATTTTTCTTCCTCTATTTGTTTTAGTTCATCAAAAATACCATGGTTACAACTTATTTATAGGTTCAATTTTTATTTGATGGATGCATTATAGAAAATGATAGGTTCATTATTCTGAGACTTCTTATCGGGAAAGATCATACTTTGAATTTCCTTATCCTTTGGATATTTTATCCACAATAAGTGAATGTGTAACATTTTTTGGGGCACTCATTCTGTTCTTCTTTAGTTATAGTACCCTCTTAGGTAAATATTTTAGGAAACCAACCGATGCCTGAGATGAAATTTAGAAGTCCCCCTCCAATTATCTTGTTCTTGTTGTACTGGAATGAATATGGGAACTTTATTCAAGAGGGAAATATATGAAGAACAAATCCAAAAAGGGCTTGTGGGTTGGGACTAGAAGGCCAAAAGTAATCAAGGTTTCCAAATTGTTGGTGTGAATGGAGGCACAAGTAAAGTGAGTCAATGATGGGGGAATTGAAATGGATAGTATGGTTCATGTAGATTGGAATTCTATATCTTTAAGGCTTATTTTTACCTTTGATGTAATCACACTAATGGATTGTATATGTAAAATATCAATATTTTTTTGCCCATTATAAATTAACATACATGAAGAAATAAATTCCTTTGTGCATTCTAATATTCATTGATTTTTATTTGGAAATAGTAAGCTATATCCACAATTCGAAACTGTGGCATTAGACCTATTACAACAATTTGAACCATGGATATTAGCCTATATCCATGGTTTGAAACCTTGTCTATAGGTCATTCCATTTATAGTTATATCCATGGTATCAAAAAATGGATATATATATAGTTCGATAGTGGAAATCATGGTTATATTTCCAATGTCATGGTTTATATCAGGCTAATAGAGCTATAACTATGATTTCAAAACTATGGTTGTAGTTTTCAATGGAATGACCTATAGCCACTATTTCAAACTGTGGTTATAGGTCTTGTGCCAAGGTGGAAATTGTGGCTATATCTATGGCCCTATGTCCACACCAATAGAATCCATGATTTCCCAAATCATGGATATTATATATATTCATTGTTTTAGGTCCTATAACTATAGTTATAAACCATGTCTATAGCCTTAATTTATAGTAATGTCAGGTTAAACTTATACTTCTTGATTAGGTCATGTTTAGATTATCGATGAATTGAATTTTGAATATATTATGTTTTATTTTAAATTTATTATGTGTAAATATAAAGGATAAACATAACCTATTCATTTGATTAATACTAACTTTAACAATATTATCTCCCTGAACCCCCATATTTCCTTTGAGTTACATGTTCTCTCCCTTTTCCTAAGTTCATTGCATAATTATTCTTGTATTCTTCTCTTATGTTATGTTTATATATACAACCCATGTTTATGTTGCTGAATTCTTCTTTATTTTTTTGGGAATTACATATTTTATAAGTTCCACTTCTCAATTTCACTCGATAAGAAAACCTTACTAAAGGTAACTTCTCTATTTCTTACCCATTTTCATGTACACTCCATAAATTTTTTTAAACCAAAAATAATTTTCAAAATAAGTCATCCTATATTGAAAGTCCATTTTAGTTCATTTTTTATTTTATAAAAACAATTATGCCTTTATTCTCTTTAATGGATCTTTATTATTTATTTCAAGACCGCACTTTTGTGGGACATTTCAATCCACTTTTTTTTTGTATTTTTTAAATTCAATTAGACATCATTAATTTTTTTTATATTATTTACCTTATGATTGTAGAAGATTGATTTAATCCCTTAGTTCATTGATACCATTGTTATATTCCCTTTGGTTATGCCTCATGATAATATTATAATACCCACTTCATTCCATAGGTTACCTTTATAATTATTCCTTATGTTTGATTCTTTATGTGGCACACATATTTGTGAACATATTTTAATGGGTTTTCCTAGATAGTTCTCAAATGAATTGGGTAATGTTTTAGTCTCATGAGACATCATGTATAGGATTAGGGAGTCAACCCAATCCATTATGGAATTTGTCCACCATTTGATATCATCTTGGAAGTTAGTATTGCCTCATGTTTATTTCATGTTGTATGTTACTAAAACTTTCTTATGTTTCCATGATCATATGATTTCATGTTCTATATGTTATGTTTCCATATTTTTATTTATGATCCGTTATTATATGTGATCATGTAATGATTTATAACTTATATGTTTTTCGTCAATATCATGTTTATTTCTTTACTAGGCTTTTTAGCTCATCCTTATTGTTTATGTTTCCCCTAGTTATCCTATATAGTTATAGGATATCAACAAGAGTTAGCAGCTCATAATAGAGATTAATAAAAATATTTTTTATTCTTTTTTCATGTTTTTATTCTCATATCATGTTTGCAAAAAAAATTTCCATGAAGTTAATGGATGATTATGGCCCGGAATGAAGACAAGATAAATATTTTGATGATTTATCATGAAAAGAAACCATGTTTACTATTTAAAAATGTATTTTTGTGAAAAAAATGGATACTGAGTATAGGTGTCCACTTTTAACATACGGCTTCACTATGTAATTTTTTTTCCTAATTCTCTAGAACTATAAACCTAAAAGATCTTTGGGAAAATAAAGTGATTTATATTATTAAAATTACTATAATGTGTATTTTTAATGTTCGGGTCCATAAAATATGAATTTTAAATGAGTAAAAGAACTAATTTCCATGATTTTATGCTTTAAATTCATCAATAAATGAGTTATAGATGCTTTTTGGGGAATAAAAAACCAAAACATGTATTTTTTAATCCCAAAATGGGAACTCTGTGAGGGTAACTTTGTTTTACCATTTCATATCTATTAAGTGTTTCATGTGGGTACTAGGTTACCCTTACATAGACCTTTTAAATATAAATTTACCCTTATTTAACTTTCCCCTATGATTATACACCCTTTAGAAACTCGGAGTTACATTTACACAACATTTATAAAAAAGGGTTGCCTTCACAATGTACCTAAGGTAACCTTACACTTTCTTTAAAAATAATAGGTTACCATTACATAACACATAGGTTACCATTATGTAAACTCTATAAACATAGTTCTACCCTTACATAGTGACTGGGGTACCCTTATGTAGTGACTAGTCTACCATTATGTAGCGGTAGGTTACCCTTACATAGTAAATAGAAATTACTTTTACCCTTATGAAATGGCTTATCTACCTTGACACAATTCATATAAATAAAGAGTTACCCTTAAAAAATTACCAAAAACCTATATATGTATGGGTCGAGGCCTTTTAGCATTATGTAGGCACTAGGCCATATGTAAGGGTAACAAAATTGAAACCTTTTAATTTCCCACAAGTAGAACATATAAAATAAAACAAAAGTGTTTTTTAGAAATATAAAAACATATAATTTTACATTTCTATCCCTTTAATGATTTATTATTCTTGAAAAACACCTCAAATGGTCATGCTTGAAAAATTAGGCCACTAATCTCAAAAATAAGATTTCCAATCCCACATCTCCTTCTATATGTGTCCATGCTTCCATAAGCTCTTGAAATGTCGAACCATATTCCCCTACAATAGCTTATCACTATGGTAGATAGTCCACATGAGGTGCCCCTCATAAGATGAATTTAGATCCAAATCAATTTCCTCACTATATATTACATGCATAGGATCGAGAATATACCTCTTATGTTGAGAAATATGGAACACATCATGCATTACTTGATAATTACTTCCATATGGTACACCAATATCCCAACCTATTCAGTGATCTTGAAGGGTCTAAAATGTGTATTCTAATTTCCCTTGCTTATTTAAACAACGTGCCCCAACTGAGGGGAACTCATAATAAAACCCAGTCCCTAATAGTGAAATCCAAATGACCTCTCCTCTAGTGTAGATACGATAAATTCCTACTCAAAATATTCACTCACTGCTTCTTGATCAATTATACCCTATCTAATGTCTCATGAACCATACTAATACCAACAAATATTTCCTACCCTACCTCATGCCAACACAGTAGTGAGTGGCATGGCCATCCATTGAGTAACATTAAAGGTGTTATCTATAAATAATCCTGAAATTTGTTTTTTTTAAGAAAAATATAATAAGGCTATATGATCACCCCACTCTCCACTAAATTCTAGGATGTAATCTCAAAGCATATCCTCTACTTTTTGAATAATCCACTTTGATTATCCCTCTGTCTGAGAATGGTATATTGTTTTAAATCTCAACTAAGTCCCATGTGACTTCCTTAATCCCTTCCAAAAGAGTTCTGTAAAATGTGTCTCTATCAGATATAATTCTCAAGGTAACTGCATGAAAATTTATGATCTCATGAACATATAGCTTTCCCATCTTGTCCAATGAGTGAGTCTCTCAAATCGATAACAAGTGAGAAACCTTCATCAGCTGATCAAAACTCACCCAGACCATCTCATGACTCCTCAGGGTACTAGATAAACCCTTCCAAAATTCCATTGTAACATCCTCCCACATCTACAGGGACACTAAAAGTGGCTGTAGAGAACCACCAGGATGATGGTTCTCGGCCTCTACCCTTTGGCGGGTAAGTAATTGAGAAACAAAATCTACAATGTCCCTCTTCATCCATGACCACCAGTACTATCACATGAATTTATGGTGTATATTTTTCGAACCTAGATATACCAACCATATAATGGTATGAAAGAACCTCATCATATCCTTTGTGATGGAAGCAGGGACTACTACTCTCTCATGTATGAGAAATACATCATCATAGCCTAACGACCACACAAGTATCGACTCACCACCAAATTATTGTTCTTGTAACACAGTACACTTTGGTTCATTGTTCTATATAACCTTTACCCTGTCTAATAGAGAATATGTGACCACCATTGGAGCAGAATTCATTTATCCCTAATCCTTATAATCATCCATTATATACTCCTCCAATAAGATCATCTAGCACCACTATTCCTTAGAAGGCTACTCATCAAGATCTCGTGTTATCTGGACTATATATATAATACCATATTCTATGATGTTCCCTTCCTAGGGGAATATTTCATCTCAAATTTAAAAACTAAATATACTCCACCCGGTTCCTCTACCAAAAGTTCAAGGCCCACTTTGTGATGATTTAATAGAGCATCTTGTTGTTAGTATAGAAAAAAGACCTATTGTTGAATAGATAGTGTTCCCAAAACGTCATACCATAATCCATGGATATAAAATCCATTTCATGATTTGGGTAGTTATTCTCATGAGATCATATCTATCATAAACCATAATAAACTACCTTATCATTATACATCCTCACCAGTCCCAAACCAATGTTTTATGTATCATTGTATATTTAATATCAGATCCTTGGCTCATGAGGTATCAGTACTAGAGTTATTGTAAACCTCCTCATTATCAATAGAAATTACACTTCACACAGGTCTAACTATTGGAACTTAACTCCCTTCTTCATTAACGTAGTCATAGGTTTTGATAATTATGAGAAGTCCAGGGCAAAACTTTTGAAATATAAAGTTAATCCCAGAAATCTCCTATTCCGGAACACATTCAAGGGACATGTCTGTGAAAAAATTAACTATAATTTCTCTTGTTCCATGTATATATCTATTATATGCAGCACATTCCCTAATAAATTTACCTCCCTAATCTAGAAGTTACATTTTTTACATCTTAGTGTAATGATAATATGATCAATGTATACTTATGGATATCTCAAGATGTATGGAATGATGCTTCAATGTCAGAAAGTAGATGAGGATGCTTTCAATGAGAAACATGATAAAAAAGTTTAGGTTATGGGTGGAATATACTGTTCATGATATCCATGAACACTTATAGTTCATTCTTTTATCTAAATGGAATCATCAAGTACTTGTGTAACCCATACCTACTTTAGAACACCATATTATGGATGTCCTCCTCTCTAATATGTACCTTGTGATAACCCGATCAAAGATCAATCTTGTAGAGCCACCAGAATGACCAAAAAAATCAAAATTGTCATCAATCCTAGGAAATTGGTATTTATTATTCATCGTCACCTAGTTCAGCTTCCAATAATCAACGCAGATTCGAAGAATACTTTTTTCGTTCTTGGTGAACAACACTAGTGTGCCCTAAGGTGATGTAACTGGCCTGATCAAGCCATTTTATTCAATCCATAAAGTTGTACCTTAATCTCCATCAACTCAATTTGAACCATTCAATAAGGGTTTATTAAAATAGATTATGCACCCTGAAAAAGATCTTTCTCAAGGTCAACTCCTCTATAATTCGGACGACCTGTGAAGTTATGCATAAAGAAATCTTGATAGAGATCTATGAATAATGGTCAAGATTATGGTGTTCTAATTGATCCTTCTAAAAGATCTAAGAAAACCATATGAATTATAATCATATTTAGATGAATCAAGTCCAAACTGAATCCACTTTCCCCTCTTTCCCACAATATATTATTCATAAAATTCTCTCTCTTTGGAGAAGTGAAAGACACGTGTCTCTGAAATAAATCAATGTGATCTTATAAGTTGGTTATCTAATCTATATTAAGAATCACATTGAATCTCATCATCTCTAAATTCATGATGTACCACAAATCTCTATAGTTAGAGATGATTATAGGAAACTATTGTTATCACTGAAGACGTTCTACTCTCATTACCCATGGTGTTTGAAGGCAATGTAACCAAGAGGATAATCTGATTTATATGTCAAGTCATTAGAATAATTTTATGGATATAAAGGAATAGAAAGAACCAGTTTCAAAAAAGTAAGTAGATAATGTAAATGTGATCAAAATCATACATCGTATAGTACATGGTCCCCCAGCACCATAATATGGTATCTCATCCACAACATAGACATAGCATGCCTAAGCCTCGTGACCATATCCATGATAAGAATAACTTACATGAGTCAGCATTATCTAGGTCTAGTGTGGATTACCCCAGTCAGATCCATGGTTCCCTGACTACATAGGCATCAACCATCCATGGAAGTATATCCTCAAATATCTAGAGAAAATTTGTTAAAAATTCCCCAACATTATATGTTATTGACATTGGTAGTAAGGTGTTGTGTAGACTCTATAGTAATGACTGGGCTTCCAATAGTTAAATGAGAGTGGTTCTATTCCTGAGGTAATTGAAGATGTGTATCCCTACTCTACTGGAATACCGTTATCCTATTGTACATTCCTAATCTTCCACTTCCTATTACCCAAGGTTCTACTCCCAAAAAAAATGAGAGGAAAACTCATATGAGAAATGATGGATAAAATAAAACCACATACTAAATCCAACTCTAGAACCTTCTCTATCGCTAAATAATTACAAATCATCTAAGCATTAGTTTTTATAGAGAAGTTATTGAATCGACCTCTCATTACATTTAAAATCCAAATCATGAATATTCTAGATTTTTGGGCTTTTTCATCCAAGGAAGGAGTGAATCACAGTAACTCCATTAAACAAGCTGAGTAAGAATACAAAATCATAAACCCTTAACAGATATATATATATATAATTCAGAGCTTAGTCCATATTCGTTTTACATGGAAAGAAAATAGTGAAGAATATGTCCATGATCATCACCCACATGAGATCCTCTCGCCTACCCTCAGCGAGAGTAACATCCCACCATTAAATAGTAGTGCCTTGTAGTAAAAAGGTCGCAAGAATCACATTATATTATTTTGAGGTTTCTACCCGGTCAAATATCATATCCAAAATCTAAATCTGATCCACATGATCTAAAGTCCTCAAGTTCCCTGAAATGATGGAGGATGTTTGAGTTGAAAGTATCGATAAGATTTGACCATAGTCTTGGGGACTTCACTATAGAGACCCAAAGCATGACTTACAAGGACATTAAATTACATTTGAGGAATACTTAATACATAACAAAAAAAAAACACACAAGGACTGTAATAATTTAGTGTCTTTGGAATCTCGGAACATAATCTTCAAATCGTGGTGAAAGATCTTCAACATCTCTTATAAAGATCTTCCCCTTTTGTTTTCTTACCTAAAACATTTCTTTATATCATGGGGAAAGGAAAAAATATAAAGGGTGAGCTCAAATGATCAGTAAGGGTAATCATGGAGAAAATAAAACAAACCATATACATTTGATCTTCAAAACATGAACATAAAGTTTACACATCAAAATCTTGAGTTGTGAAATAAATTGTGGAAGTACATAAGGAATAGGACATAAAGGAACATTAATCATGATAAAATAGCATGAGAACAAAACATGTAATTGTGGAAACCATTAAGCACATGATATGATTTCCATAATAGCCAAGGCATTGCTGCCAAGACCATCTTAGTGGACAAAGTCCCTTTCTGAATCGAGTTCACTCCTCGTTCTAGTCCTGTATCACTGAACCAGATTAACTTACCGTTACAGCCATGTCTATCTCATGATATATAAATCTTTACACAATTCACTGGAGGGAGACATAGGTCCCACCCATCTCATAATGAAATCATTCTTAATTGTTCCACAAAATAAACAAAAATCATTCATCATAACCTAATGAATCAAATGGGTTTCATAAACATCATCCCATCATAACATAATCCATATGAAACAAATGGATATAATTTCATCATAATAATAATCAAACCTTTTAAATAATAGAGAAATTATACTTGAAACATAAACATACTAAATAATTTCATCTTAGATGGAAAATAGTTTTGATAAAACACTTGAAAATAATACTTGAGGAAAATATCCTTTCTTCATAAAAATAATTTTATTTTCGCAAAATGCCAGGAAATTTTAAAAGAAAGGATTTTATTGAAAATAAACATGAAATATTTTATAGTATAATTCATGAAAAAGGGCGTTATAAATGTAACACCCCGAGCTTCCACGATACGCTTCTCATTCAATAATGCAATAGCTTGCATTGAACGCAACTTCGAGTTCTAAAACACCGTGACTAATCAAAGTAGCCGTTATAAATAGTAATACCTACTTTTTGAAATATTATAAATTTTATTTATCAAAATGGACTTCATTTTTGGATTCGGAATATTGAAATTAGCCTATGTTGAATTTTTGGTATTTTTCTGAGAACTTCTAAATTTTTATGAATAGTGAAAAATACTTAAAACAACTTTTTTTAATCAAAATAATTCATAGTGATAAATTATACTATTGAGTGGTTTTAGAGTATAATTAGAATATATTTTTACCATTTTATCCAATGGTGGTCATTAGAATTAATTTAACATTGAAATTGGACATAAACAATTGCCAGTCTTTTGATATAAATTGTTTCTTAAAAACACGCTATTTGTTGTGACAGCGGGAATTAATTATAAAATTAATTAATGCAACTAATATGTTTGGAATTTTGTAAAATAGGCATCATTTTTGAATTCGGAATATCAATTATATCTTAGGGTGAAATTTTGGCTTTATTCTGAAAAACTTCAATTTTTGATGAATAGTGAAACCACTAAGTGGTTGTTAAAAACTGATTTTTCATTAAAATGAAATATTACCACTTCTGTGATTTGATTTTCAAAAATCCGACATACATGGTTGTCATTAAGAAGTAAAATGTGGTTCAATGAGATTAAAATAATTTTTTGGTGAATAGTAACTTTTAAGTTCTTAATCGCGATTAGAGGTAATTAGTGTAGTTTAAGGTACAAATAATGTTATAATAATATGAGATGAGCATGACACTTGTCCTACTCCTATTGGATGAGTCATGGCCGACCAAGAAAACCCATGGGTCAACTTGGGGACCCCATGGAGCCACTTTAGTTAGAAAATGACATAAATAACTTTTATTTAATGTTAAAGTAAAAAATGACACAAACATAAAATGTTTTACTAAAACAATTTTTAAGTGGGGTTACACAAGTCCAAATTTTGATTATAAATATTCATTAGAAAGCTAAAAAGATTTCCTACATCATAGTATTTTTCTTATAATTTTTAGACATTAAATAAATTAAATTATTTATGACATCATGATGATGCAGTGATGACCTCATTATTTAACGATTTAAATAAAATGGGAAGATAATGCAAAATCCAAGGCTTACACTTGTCCAAAGCCAATTGGATGAGGAGATTTCGAACCCTTATCACCTTATCCTCGAATTATATAAGTGTGGGACCTTTAGAATCCGAAAAGCATTGTGAAATAATGTAACATTTCAATCTTTCCAAAAGTGCCCCTCCTCTCCACTTATAAAAGGCCCCCACCTCTCCCACCTCATTTACACTTTCAAGCCATTTGGCTCGGCCAACCTCTGCCCAAATACTCTCCCAACATTCCTCCCTTACTCCTTGAAGCCTCACTTTGGGCAGAACGCTTCCCAAGGAAGCCATTGGATCAAATCAAAAAGAGTTACCCGATTTTGAGGTAATGTCTTTTCTAATGTTGTTTTGTTTTATTTTTCTTCTCCAACCCCCTAAACTCTTTTTATTCATTTCTTTTGTAACAACACCAGTATCCTCAATATACTAGGATGTTGTTATAAGAAGGATTCGAGCTACACTTACACACACCTACATCTAATGGTTAAATAACATACGGTTTCTGTGGATGGCGAATTTCTGCCTCACGAAACGATGATTGTTCAACACTCATATAACACCTTCAAAGGTGGCCATTAAGATGTCACTATTTTTATATATGATATATAATATGTTTATGTTTTACTTATTCTTCTGTATTTCTCATTTATGGCATACTTTATGATTTCCATTATGGGTAAAACGCGATAATTTCATTTTAGGAAGTGCGGACTACCGCCCCCTCAAAGTGATTTGAATCGTTAATGCCATATGTGGGATGTATAAAGGATGGAGTAAATGGTATTATACACTATATTATACTGGAATTATATTATACATTTATATCATTATGATTTAGTTCCATTAAATATGAAATTCAAATGAAAGTAGCGTTCATGCGTACGTACGGCTTACCGTCTCCATGAACGGTGCATTTCATTTCTTACCTCTAAATGTTACGTAATATTATAAATGAATGTATATACTGGATATATAAGATATATATGACATCTAAATCATGAATATAATTCTGGATATAATGGATATTTCACCACATAAACAACTTGTAATTATAAGAAGCTTATTGTTGACTCAAGTACCAAAGATCGACAAAACGACCGTTATTAACTTAAATAATTACAAAATGTTCATATCATTGTAATAAGTGATATAATAAGGATAATTAAATTAAAAATGGTTCTTAATAAGGTATATATTAACTCTAGTTTATTATTCAGGAGGTTAAAGAACGTTTGAGTCAAGTCGGACACAAGGTAAGGGAACTTCTTAACCCAATTTCCATTCTTTGGGTTAATCTCCTACTTTCAAATTATGTCATGATATTATTATGTCTTATTTTGTATTCTTTATGTGTACCTATAGTGAATACACATAATATATCTATTTTATTTTAAAAATGATCTTTTTAAGGACTCCGTCTCAATCCCCTTTCATTGAGGCATATTTGGTTTTATACACAACTTTCTTTTATACGGTGTATAAACCCCTTTGACTTTTACGTTTATTCAAAAGGAATCTTTTTTATACGAAGCGTTTTACTAAACGACAAAAAGGGAATGTTTTTCTTTCCGTACATATGCGGAGACAACGACTTCTCCGCCGCCATGACCATTATTTGAGTGTCGGCTTCCTCTATAAGCCATCATTTTTTTTAATGAAAAATAAATACAAAGTTTTAACTTTCTTTTATTTTGGTATTGAAAATTGTTTTGAAAGCATTTTTATTATATCAATGTGTTGTATTGATATCTTGTGATTGAAATGTGGAAATGTTATGTTTCCTTTATGCATGTTCTATGTGATACTATTATGTTATGGTTTATGATATGTTTAAACCTATTCATATGAGGAATGCATTGGACTTAATAAGTGACGGGTGGAGCCCGCTATAGCTCCTCGATGCATCGGCAGGTCTCATGAGACAAACTAGTGTCTTGGCACGAGGCCTTGACAAAATCTTATTTGTGGTCTTGGCACGAGGCCTTGACTACGTGGTTATGATAGTCTGGCATTATGCATTCCATCATTATGAAAGTGGTTATTGATATTTCATGTGATTATTCGACCAGTATAATATCCATGTGAAGATGTAAATGGCATTATCTCAATTTACTTTTGCCATATTATGTTGATGTTCAAGTTTAAAAGGCTTTTGTTTTAGTCATACATTGCCTTAAATGTTTATGTTTATTTATGAAAGCTTCCGCAATATTGTTATCCTTACTGAGCATCTGAGCTCACCCCTTTCAATGTTTTAATATTTTCCAGGATGTGAAGAAGTATTTTATGAATGACCTGTAGGGATAGTCAGAAGATGATATGAGTGTGGACTATGAAGACTTTGTTATTAGTTTTTCACTTTATGATGTAATGTAAGACTTATGAATGTATCTAGTGTTTCCAAGGCTACTAAACTAATCGGTCTTTCGAGACTTGATCTTTTGTGATCATGCCAATGTTACGAAGTAATGCACCGACTCTGGGTAGCTGGGGTCGGGGCGTTACAGTTGGTATCAGAGGCAGTTTAGTACTAACCTTGGAAGCTAGATTTAGATAAACTCTGATTAGAGCACATAGCCCAAAGATAGACTTTGAGGATTAGTATAGAAGAACTTCCTAGAATTTTGGTATTATAGAGATGTTATGACTTTTCCGAGCAATACATCCTTGTCTGGATACGAGCAGGTAGAGGCGGCTCTGGCACAGATATACCTAGGGGTAAAACCCGAAAACACCGCTTTGAGCTAGACTCGAACGGGAACTGGTGCACGACAACGGGCCTTGCTGCACTCTTGGTTACGACACTCCCGGGGGATATGCTTAGGATAATTCTCATTTTATTTACAAACCACTATGAAGGGTTATGAGTATATACTTCCTCAAAGAAAACATTTCTTTTTATGATTATGGATTATATCCATAAATAGTTCAATTTATGTAAAGTGTTTTACAAGTATGGAATTATGTATTTTGATTCATAAACTAATCTAGTTTATGCCATTGTTTAGAAATGGCGCCTAGTAGAAGGAATGGAAACCGTATCAATGCACGAACTCCGTGTAGGGATTGCCCTCCTGATCAAGATAATTATTGTGTATCTGGAGATACAACTGGTGCTGATCAACTTATTACCATACTGTGAC
Source organism: Viscum album (assembly GCA_963277665.1). NCBI lineage: Eukaryota > Viridiplantae > Streptophyta > Magnoliopsida > Santalales > Viscaceae > Viscum > Viscum album. The sequence goes on along the minus strand of OY728153.1, from coordinate 387,294,203 downwards.
AACTCACTCAGGTTATGAATAATAACCTTACTCGTATGGAGCACCCTGATCCGCAACGTGGAGGATCAATGTTAGACCGCTTCATGAGGCAACAACCACCAACCTTCAATGGGAGTATAAATCCTATAGTAGCTGAGCAATGGATAAATTCCTTAGAGAAAATATTCCATGCCTTGGGGAGTAGTGAAAGGGAGAAGGTTGTCATGGCAGTTTACCGCCTCACTGGAGATGCCGATCAGTGGTGGTCGCTGATTCAAAACACAAAGGAAGATGATGACGTATCGAATATGGAATGGAGGGAGTTCAAAGAGCTTTTCTTAGAGAAATACTTTCCTCGTGACCATCGAGCAGATATGGAAAGGCAATTTCTGAGTTTGAGGCAGAAGGAGGATGAGAATGTCGCAAAGTATGAGGCTAACTTTACAAGGTTAGCGAGGCATGCTGCCGATTATATACGTAACCCAAGGAGTAAGATTGATCGTTTCTTTGATGGGTTAAAACCATTTCTCCGTCGAGATTTGGTATCACAATCCTTCTCATCATACGAAGATATTGTCTCGTGTGCTATCAAGACAGAAAAGGAATTCTCTAAGTCTTATGACAACAAAGTAAAGCAAGAGAAGAAGAGAACGGTGGAACAAGAGACAGATAAAGGGAAAAAGGGAAAGAAGGATTTTCCAATATGTGATAATTGTGGGAAGAATCACCCTGGTACTTGCCTAAAAGGAATGGGAGTTTGTTATAAATGTGGAGAAAAGGGTCACCAGGCTCGTGATTGCAAGGGAAAGAAAGAGGTTGTCAAAGTTGAATGCTACAATTGTAGAGAAATGGGTCATTATGCAAATGAATGTCTTAAGTGTCAGGGAAACTTACCTCAGAAAAGGCCAAGGGATCAAGGACAATCTTATGCTGTTACTACAGTTGAAGCAGAATAACTAATGTATTGGTGCTTTTGGACTCAAGGATTATATTCTGGTTATAAGAATAATGTAATATATATATAAGGATTGTACTGTAGTACTTGTTAATTTCAGTAAGGTTTTAATATGATTAAGGTAATCATATTTTTAGTATGTGACAATAAGAGAAACTTTTCTTTGTTTGGGGAATCTGATGTTACAATTGATTTTGGAATTTAGAGACCTTTTAGAGAAAGTCTGGATGAAGGTATTTTGGATAACTATAAAGGTTGGAGTGGATTAAGTTGAAATTTGGATAGTATTGTTTAAGGTTAAAAAATTTATGAAGATTATTTTTGGAATAGTATAGTACTATATTTTTAGGAAAAGGACAACCTGCAGGGTGGGGAATAACCCGTCGCGTCGGACAAAGCTGCAGGAATCGAACCCACAACCATAGTGCGACAAGCCTTTATTTCCTACCACTAGCCTACAGGAAGTCCCTGGTTATTACAAAATAGTTTTACTAATCTAAATGGTATGTGTTAACATTTTGAACCTTATACAATTAGGATAAATAGAATATTTTTGAGTTCTGTTACCATTTGGAGTAAAAGTTGGGTTTGTGGTAAAAATTTATTAACGAATGAATGTATACATAACAAGTATGTATATTCCCTTACGTTCTTAGTAAATCTCATAAATAAATTCCTCAACATTATAAAAGGTAACTTAAAACAAAAATGTTGTCGGTTAACTTTTCCAACTGGGGATTCAATGACCGTTTAACCAATCACAAGTTTGTGATTTTCTTATGGTTAAACTTTCTCCTAATCCTGTTTTCTATAACTCTCCATCAGACCTTGATGGTTTGTTTCTCCTCCATATCCATATTTTTATATAATCCTAGAATGGGCTATATCGGGTGACCTTTGTAATTATCCTGCTTTCTTTTAATGTTATATATTTATTAACCTTATTTCCGATGTGGGTTTTCCACAAAGGTATTTTCTATTTTCAACCTTTTATTATCAAAGAAAAATTTCAAATTGCGAGGACGCAATTTATTGAAGGAGGGGAGAATGTAACACCCCGAGCTTCCACGATACGCTTCTCATTCAATAATGCAATAGCTTGCATTGAACGCAACTTCGAGTTCTAAAACACCGCGACTAATCAAAGTAGCCGTTATAAATAGTAATACCTACTTTTTGAAATATTATAAATTTTATTTATCAAAATGTACTTCATTTTTGGATTCGGAATATTGAAATTATCCTATGTTGAATTTTTGGTATTTTTCTGAGAACTTCTAAATTTTTATGAATAGTGAAAAATACTTAAAACAACTTTTTTAATCAAAATAATTCATAGTGATAAATTATACTATTGAGTGGTTTTAGAGTATAATTAGAATATATTTTTACCATTTTATCCAATGGTGGTCATTAGAATTAATTTAACATTGAAATTGTACATAAACAATTGCCAGTCTTTTGATATAAATTGTTTCTTAAAAACACGCTATTTGTTGTGACAGCGGGAATTAATTATAAAATTAATTAATGAAACTAATATGTTTGGAATTTTTTAAAATAGGCATCATTTTTGAATTCGGAATATCAATTATAGCTTAGGGTGAAATTTTGGCTTTATTCTGAAAAACTTCAATTTTTGATGAATAGTGAAACCACTAAGTGGTTGTTAAAAACTGATTTTTCGTTAAAATGAAATATTACCACTTCTGTGATTTGATTTTCAAAAATCCGACATACATGGTTGTCATTAAGAAGTAAAATGTGGTTCAATGAGATTAAAATAATTTTTTAGTGAATAGTAACTTTTAAGTTCTTAATCGCGATTAGAGGTAATTAGTGTAGTTTAAGGTACAAATAATGTTATAATAATATGAGATGAGCATGACACTTGTCCTACTCCTATTGGATGAGTCATGGACGACCAAGACAACCCATGGGTCAACTTGGGGACCCCATGGAGCCACTTTAGTTAGAAAATGACATAAATAACTTTTATTTAATGTTAAAGTAAAAAATGACACAAACATAAAAGGTTTTACTAAAACAATTTTTAAGTGGGGTTACACAAGTCCAAATTTTGATTATAAATATTCATTAGAAATCTAAAAAGATTTCCTACATCATAGTATTTTTCTTATAATTTTTAGACATTAAATAAATTAAATTATTTATGACATCATGATGATGCAGTGATGACCTCATTATTTAACGATTTAAATAAAATGGGAAGATAATGCAAAATCCAAGACTTAAACTTGTCCAAAGCCAATTGGATGAGGAGATTTCGAACCCTTATCACCTTATCCTCGAATTATATAAGTGTGGGACCTTTAGAATCCGAAAAGCATTGTGAAATAATGTAACATTTCAATCTTTCCAAAAGTGCCCCTCCTCTCCACTTATAAAAGGCCCCCACCTCTCCCACCTCATTTACACTTTCAAGCCATTTGGCTCGGCCAACCTCTGCCCAAATACTCTCCCAACATTCCTACCTTACTCCTAGAAGCCTCACTTTGGGCAGAACTCTTCCCAAGGAAGCCATTGGCTCAAATCAAAAAGAGTTACCCGATTTTGAGGTAATGTCTTTTCTAATGTTGTTTTGTTTTATTTTTCTTCTCCAACCCCCTAAACTCTTTTTATTCATTTCTTTTGTAACAACACCAGTATCCTCAATATACTAGGATGTTTTTATAAGAAGGATTCGAGCTACACTTACACACACCTACATCTAATGGTTAAAGAACTTACGGTTTCTGTGGATGGCGAATTTCTGCCTCACGAAACGATGATTGTTCAACACTCATATAACACCTTCAAAGGTGGCCATTAAGATGTAACTATTTTTATATATGATATATAATATGTTTATGTTTTACTTATTCTTCTGTATTTCTCATTTATGGCATACTTTATGATTTCCATTATGGGTAAAACGCGATAATTTCATTTTAGGAAGTGCGGACTACCGCCCCCTCAAAGTGATTTGAATCGTTAATGCCATATGTGGGATGTATAAAGGATGGAGTAAATGTTATTATACACTATATTATACTGGAATTATATTATACAATTATATCATTATGATTTAGTTCCATTAAATATGAAATTCAAATGAAAGTAGCGTTCATGCGTACGTACGGCTTACCGTCTCCATGAACGGTGCATTTCATTTCTTACCTCTAAATGTTACGTAATATTATAAATGAATGTATATACTGGATATATAAGATATATATGACATCTAAATCATGAATATAATTCTGGATATAATGGATATTTCACCACATAAACAACTTGTAATTATAAGAAGCTTATTGTTGACTCAAGTACCAAAGATCGACAAAACGACCGTTATTAACTTAAATAATTACATAATGTTCATATCATTGTAATAAGTGATATAATAAGGATAATGAAATTAAAAATGGTTCTTAATAAGGTATATATTAACTCTAGTTTATTATTCAGGAGGTTAAAGAACGGTTGAGTCAAGTCGGACACAAGGTAAGGGAACTTCTTAACCCAATTTCCATTCTTTGGGTTAATCTCCTACTTTCAAATTATGTCATGATATTATTATGTCTTATTTTGTATTCTTTATGTGTACCTATAGTGAATACACATAATATATCTATTTTATTTTAAAAATGATCTTTTTAAGGACTCCGTCTCAATCCCCTTTCATTGAGGCATATTTGGTTTTATACACAACTTTCTTTTATACGGTGTATAAACCCCTTTGACTTTTACGTTTATTCAAAAGGAATCTTTTTTATACGAAGAGTTTTACTAAACGACAAAAAGGGAATGTTTTTCTTTCCGTACATATGCGGAGACAACGACTTCTCCGCCGCCATGACCATTATTTGAGTGTCGGCTTCCTCTACAAGCCATCATTTTTTTTAATGAAAAATAAATACAAAGTTTTAACTTTCTTTTATTTTGGTATTGAAAATTGTTTTGAAAGCATTTTTATTATATCAATGTGTTGTATTGATATCTTGTGATTGAAATGTGGAAATGTTATGTTTCCTTTATGCATGTTCTATGTGATACTATTATGTTATGGTTTATGATATGTTTAAACCTATTCATATGAGGAATGCATTGGACTTAATAAGTGACGGGTGGAGCCCGCTATAGCTCCTCGATGCATCGGCAGGTCTCATGAGACAAACTAGTGTCTTGGCACGAGGCCTTGACAAAAGCTTATTTGTGGTCTTGGCACGAGGCCTTGACTACGTGGTTATGATAGTCTGGCATTATGCATTCCATCATTATGAAAGTGGTTATTGATATTTCATGTGATTATTCGACCAGTATAATATCCATGTGAAGATGTAAATGGCATTATCTCAATTTACTTTTGCCATATTATGTTGATGTTCAAGTTTAAAAGGCTTTTGTTTTAGTCATACATTGCCTTAAATGTTTATGTTTATTTATGAAAGCTTCCGCAATATTGTTATCCTTACTGAGCATCTGAGCTCACCCCTTTCAATGTTTTAATATTTTCCAGGATGTGAAGAAGTATTTTATGAATGACCTGCAGGGATAGTCAGAAGATGATATGAGTGTGGACTATGAAGACTTTGTTATTAGTTTTTCACTTTATGATGTAATGTAAGACTTATGAATGTATCTAGTGTTTCCAAGGCTACTAAACTAATCGGTCTTTCGAGACTTGATCTTTTGTGATCATGCCAATGTTACGAAGTAATGCACCGACTCTGGGTAGCTGGGGTCGGGGCGTTACAGTTGGTATCAGAGGCAGTTTAGTACTAACCTTGGAAGCTAGATTTAGATAAACTCTGATTAGAGCACATAGCCCAAAGATAGACTTTGAGGATTAGTATAGAAGAACTTCCTAGAATTTTGGTATTATAGAGATGTTATGACTTTTCCGAGCAATACATCCCTGTCTGGATACGAGCAGGTAGAGGCGGCTCTGGCACAGATGTACCTAGGGGTAAAACCCGAAAACACCGCTTTGAGCTAGACTCGAACGGGAACTGGTGCACGACAACGGGCCTTGCTGCACTCTTGGTTACGACACTCCCGGGGGATATGCTTAGGATAATTCTCATTTTATTTACAAACCACTATGAAGGGTTATGAGTATATACTTCCTCAAAGAAAACATTTCTTTTTATGATTATGGATTATATCCATAAATAGTTCAATTTATGTAAAGTGTTTTACAAGTATGGAATTATGTATTTTGATTCATAAACTAATCTAGTTTATGCCATTGTTTAGAAATGGCGCCTAGTAGAAGGAATGGAAACCGTATCAATGCACGAACTCCGTGTAGGGATTGCCCTCCTGATCAAGATAATTATTGTGTATCTGGAGATACAACTGGTGCTGATCAACTTATTACCATACTGGGACAACTCACTCAGGTTATGAATAATAACCTTACTCGTATGGAGCACCCTGATCCGCAACGTGGAGGATCAATGTTAGACCGCTTCATGAGGCAACAACCACCAACCTTCAATGGGAGTATAAATCCTATAGTAGCTGAGCAATGGATAAATTCTTTAGAGAAAATATTCCATGCCTTGGGGAGTAGTGAAAGGGAGAAGGTTGTCATGGCAGTTTACCGCCTCACTGGAGATGCCGATCAGTGGTGGTCGCTGATTCAAAACACAAAGGAAGATGATGACGTATCGAATATGGAATGGAGGGAGTTCAAAGAGCTTTTCTTAGAGAAATACTTTCCTCGTGACCATCGAGCAGATATGGAAAGGCAATTTCTGAGTTTGAGGCAGAAGGAGGATGAGAATGTCGCAAAGTATGAGGCTAACTTTACAAGGTTAGCGAGGCATGCTGCCGATTATATACGTAACCCAAGGAGTAAGATTGATCGTTTCTTTGATGGGTTAAAACCATTTCTCCGTCGAGATTTGGTATCACAATCCTTCTCATCATACGAAGATATTGTCTCGTGTGCTATCAAGACAGAAAAGGAATTCTCTAAGTTTTATGACAACAAAGTAAAGCAAGAGAAGAAGAGAACGGTGGAACAAGAGACAGATAAAGGGAAAAAGGGAAAGAAGGATTTTCCAATATGTGATAATTGTGGGAAGAATCACCCTGGTACTTGCCTAAAAGGAATGGGAGTTTGTTATAAATGTGGAGAAAAGGGTCACCAGGCTCGTGATTGCAAGGGAAAGAAAGAGGTTGTCAAAGTTGAATGCTACAATTGTAGAGAAATGGGTCATTATGCAAATGAATGTCCTAAGCATCAGGGAAACTTACCTCAGAAAAGGCCAAGGGATCAAGGACAATATTATGCTGTTACTACAGTTGAAGCAGAATAACTAATGTATTGGTGCTTTTGGACTCAAGGATTATATTCTGGTTATAAGAATAATGTAATATATATATAAGGATTGTACTGCAGTACTTGTTAATTTCAGTAAGGTTTTAATATGATTAAGGTAATCATATTTTTAGTATGTGACAATAAGAGAAACTTTTCTTTGTTTGGGGAATCTGATGTTACAATTGATTTTGGAATTTAGAGACCTTTTAGAGAAAGTCTGGATAAAGGTATTTTGGATAACTATAAAGGTTGGAGTGGATTAAGTTGAAATTTGGATAGTATTGTTTAAGGTTAAAAAATTTATGAAGATTATTTTTGGAATAGTATAGTACTATATTTTTAGGAAAAGGACAACCTGCAGGGTGGGGAATAACCCGTCGCGTCGGACAAAGCTGCAGGAATCGAACCCACAACCATAGTGCGACAAGCCTTTATTTCCTACCACTAGCCTACAGGAAGTCCCTGGTTATTACAAAATAGTTTTACTAATCTAAATGGTATGTGTTAACATTTTGAACCTTATACAATTAGGATAAATAGAATATTTTTGAGTTCTGTTACCATTTGGAGTAAAAGTTGGGTTTGTGGTAAAAATTTATTAACGAATGAAAGTATACATAACAAGTATGTATATTCCCTTACGTTCTTAGTAAATCTCATAAATAAATTCCTCAACATTATAAAAGGTAACTTAAAACAAAAATGTTGTCGGTTAACTTTTCCAACTGGGGATTCAATGACCGTTTAACCAATCACAAGTTTGTGATTTTCTTATGGTTAAACTTTCTCCTAATCCTGTTTTCTATAACTCTCCATCAGACCTTGATGGTTTGTTTCTCCTCCATATCCATATTTTTATATAATCCTAGAATGGGCTATATCGGGTGACCTTTGTAATTATCCTGCTTTCTTTTAATGTTATATATTTATTAACCTTATTTCCGATGTGGGTTTTCCACAAAGGTATTTTCTATTTTCAACCTTTTATTATCAAAGAAAAATTTCAAATTGCGAGGACGCAATTTATTGAAGGAGGGGAGAATGTAACACCCCGAGCTTCCACGATACGCTTCTCATTCAATAATGCAATAGCTTGCATTGAACGCAACTTCGAGTTCTAAAACACCGCGACTAATCAAAGTAGCCGTTATAAATAGTAATACCTACTTTTTGAAATATTATAAATTTTATTTATCAAAATGGACTTCATTTTTGGATTCGGAATATTGAAATTAGCCTATGTTGAATTTTTGGTATTTTTCTGAGAACTTCTAAATTTTTATGAATAGTGAAAAATACTTAAAACAAATTTTTTAATCAAAATAATTCATAGTGATAAATTATACTATTGAGTGGTTTTAGAGTATAATTAGAATATATTTTTACCATTTTATCCAATGGTGGTCATTAGAATTAATTTAACATTGAAATTGGACATAAACAATTGCCAGTCTTTTGATATAAATTGTTTCTTAAAAACACGCTATTTGTTGTGACAGCGGGAATTAATTATAAAATTAATTAATGCAACTAATATGTTTGGAATTTTGTAAAATAGGCATCATTTTTGAATTCGGAATATCAATTATAGCTTAGGGTGAAATTTTGGCTTTATTCTGAAAAACTTCAATTTTTGATGAATAGTGAAACCACTAAGTGGTTGTTAAAAACAGATTTTTCGTTAAAATGAAATATTACCACTTCTGTGATTTGATTTTCAAAAATCCGACATACATGGTTGTCATTAAGAAGTAAAATGTGGTTCAATGAGATTAAAATAATTTTTTGGTGAATAGTAACTTTTAAGTTCTTAATCGCGATTAGAGGTAATTAGTGTAGTTTAAGGTACAAATAATGTTATAATAATATGAGATGAGCATGACACTTGTCCTACTCCTATTGGATGAGTCATGGCCGACCAAGACAACCCATGGGTCAACTTGGGGACCCCATGGAGCCACTTTAGTTAGAAAATGACATAAATAACTTTTATTTAATGTTAAAGTAAAAAATGACACAAACATAAAAGGTTTTACTAAAACAATTTTTAAGTGGGGTTACACAAGTCCAAATTTTGATTATAAATATTCATTAGAAAGCTAAAAAGATTTCCTACATCATAGTATTTTTCTTATAATTTTTAGACATTAAATAAATTAAATTATTTATGACATCATGATGATGCAGTGATGACCTCATTATTTAACGATTTAAATAAAATGGGAAGATAATGCAAAATCCAAGGCTTACACTTGTCCAAAGCCAATTGGATGAGGATATTTCGAACCCTTATCACCTTAGCCTCGAATTATATAAGTGTGGGACCTTTAGAATCCGAAAAGCATTGTGAAATAATGTAACATTTCAATCTTTCCAAAAGTGCCCCTCCTCTCCACTTATAAAAGGCCCCCACCTCTCCCACCTCATTTACACTTTCAAGCCATTTGGCTCGGCCAACCTCTGCCCAAATACTCTCCCAACATTCCTACCTTACTCCTAGAAGCCTCACTTTGGGCAGAACTCTTCCCAAGGAAGCCATTGGCTCAAATCAAAAAGAGTTACCCGATTTTGAGGTAATGTCTTTTCTAATGTTGTTTTGTTTTATTTTTCTTCTCCAACCCCCTAAACTCTTTTTATTCATTTCTTTTGTAACAACACCAGTATCCTCAATATACTAGGATGTTTTTATAAGAAGGATTCGAGCTACACTTACACACACCTACATCTAATGGTTAAAGAACATACGGTTTCTGTGGATGGCGAATTTATGCCTCACGAAACGATGATTGTTCAACACTCATATAACACCTTCAAAGGTGGCCATTAAGATGTAACTATTTTTATATATGATATATAATATGTTTATGTTTTACTTATTCTTCTGTATTTCTCATTTATGGCATACTTTATGATTTCCATTATGGGTAAAACGCGATAATTTCATTTTAGGAAGTGCGGACTACCGCCCCCTCAAAGTGATTTGAATCGTTAATGCCATATGTGGGATGTATAAAGGATGGAGTAAATGTTATTATACACTATATTATACTGGAATTATATTATACATTTATATCATTATGATTTAGTTCCATTAAATATGAAATTCAAATGAAAGTAGCGTTCATGCGTACGTACGGCTTACCGTCTCCATGAACGGTGCATTTCATTTCTTACCTCTAAATGTTACGTAATATTATAAATGAATGTATATACTGGATATATAAGATATATATGACATCTAAATCATGAATATAATTCTGGATATAATGGATATTTCACCACATAAACAACTTGTAATTATAAGAAGCTTATTGTTGACTCAAGTACCAAAGATCGACAAAACGACCGTTATTAACTTAAATAATTACATAATGTTCATATCATTGTAATAAGTGATATAATAAGGATAATGAAATTAAAAATGGTTCTTAATAAGGTATATATTAACTCTAGTTTATTATTCAGGAGGTTAAAGAACGGTTGAGTCAAGTCGGACACAAGGTAAGGGAACTTCTTAACCCAATTTCCATTCTTTGGGTTAATCTCCTACTTTCAAATTATGTCATGATATTATTATGTCTTATTTTGTATTCTTTATGTGTACCTATAGTGAATACACATAATATATCTATTTTATTTTAAAAATGATCTTTTTAAGGACTCCGTCTCAATCCCCTTTCATTGAGGCATATTTGGTTTTATACACAACTTTCTTTTATACGGTGTATAAACCCCTTTGACTTTTACGTTTATTCAAAAGGAATCTTTTTTATACGAAGAGTTTTACTAAACGACAAAAAGGGAATGTTTTTCTTTCCGTACATATGCGGAGACAACGACTTCTCCGCCGCCATGACCATTATTTGAGTGTCGGCTTCCTCTACAAGCCATCATTTTTTTTAATGGAAAATAAATACAAAGTTTTAACTTTCTTTTATTTTGGTATTGAAAATTGTTTTGAAAGCATTTTTATTATATCAATGTGTTGTATTGATATCTTGTGATTGAAATGTGGAAATGTTATGTTTCCTTTATGCATGTTCTATGTGATACTATTATGTTATGATTTATGATATGTTTAAACCTATTCATATGAGAAATGCATTGGACTTAATAAGTGACGGGTGGAGCCCGCTATAGCTCCTCGATGCATCGGCAGGTCTCATGAGACAAACTAGTGTCTTGGCACGAGGCCTTGACAAAAGCTTATTTGTGGTCTTGGCACGAGGCCTTGACTACGTGGTTATGATAGTCTGGCATTATGCATTCCATCATTATGAAAGTGGTTATTGATATTTCATGTGATTATTCGACCAGTATAATATCCATGTGAAGATGTAAATGGCATTATCTCAATTTACTTTTGCCATATTATGTTGATGTTCAAGTTTAAAAGGCTTTTGTTTTAGTCATACATTGCCTTAAATGTTTATGTTTATTTATGAAAGCTTCCGCAATATTGTTATCCTTACTGAGCATCTGAGCTCACCCCTTTCAATGTTTTAATATTTTACAGGATGTGAAGAAGTATTTTATGAATGACCTGCAGGGATAGTCAGAAGATGATATGAGTGTGGACTATGAAGACTTTGTTATTAGTTTTTCACTTTATGATGTAATGTAAGACTTATGAATGTATCTAGTGTTTCCAAGGCTACTAAACTAATCGGTCTTTCGAGACTTGATCTTTTGTGATCATGCCAATGTTACGAAGTAATGCACCGACTCTGGGTAGCTGGGGTTGGGGCGTTACAATAAAACTGTAAAAATCCATTCATGCCGTATAAGTTAAAAAGAAACATGCTTCTCATACTTTTGCTGGAAAACTCAAAATGTACATTGTATGGTAAACAAAAGAAAGATTCCTTCCATTCATCATAATAAAAGTAAAAAAGGGGTAAAAATGACTTTAAACATACATGTAATAATAGTAAACATTTTATGAAAACATATTGAGAAAACAAGGACATGGATGATAAATATAACCCCAATAAATACATACAAATAAACAATCTTGGATAAGAATGAGATTGGAATAATTATCCCTTACCTTAGGTCCGATATGCTTATTACGTATTTGAACCTCCTGTATAATAATTTAAATATTGTTATTGACTTATTAAAGAATAATATTCATTGTTATGATATCATATATGGATCACTTATGACTTTATATTACCTGTTCTTTTGTAAATTCCATGTTAAAGCAGCGTTTTGGGTAAAATCATTTTATTTATCGTACATGTTTGGACTTGTTGTTCTTGATATTATTATTTATTATATCATTATTTACTTAATTAAATAATTTAAATAATTATTTATATATCATATATATTCAATATATATATATATATAATAGATAGATGAATTAAATGAAATACACTGTTCATGGAGACGGTAGACCGTACGTACGCATGAACGTTATTTTCCTTTCCTTATTGACTTGAATGGAATTAAGTAGATGGAATACATATATATATACATAAATAAAGTATCATTATTATGTCATATATTTTATGATTACTTATTATATATACTTTATAATCATTATTGAATTGTTAACATGGAAAATGAATCTCATCGCGTCGTGGAGACGGTAATCTGTACGTACGCACGAGCGATGATATCGTTACCATATTTATTGAATGGAATTGGAGTGGATGATATAATATCTTATAATTAGTATGATATTATAATAATAATATTTAGTTATTCTTTACACCATTATACCCATCCAAGTAAGGTGGTGGTGGAAAAACTGATTACACCACGACGTGGAGACGGTATTCTGTACGTACGCACGCGCGGTGATTTTGATTTCCGTAGGATGGATAGAAGGTGAAATAGAGTTGTTTCATATTTATAATAACATATCAGTATATTAGTGATACCTATGTTATTAATTTATAATGAAACAACTAAATAAGAAGAATTTGAAGAAGAAAGAAACTTGAAAGAATCGGTAGAAGAGATTACCTCTTCTTCAACGCACCTCTTTTAAACTTCTTCTTAGGGCACTCGTGTTGTTCTTTTGAGAAGACCATAACCTCTATGATATAACTAGAGACATTTATAAGAGTAATTTTCAGGGTTTGGCTGAGCTTCAAGGCTTAAAAGGGTGTGAAGAGAAGAGGGAAGGGGTGCCCTTTTTATAAGGGAGGAGAGGGGCACCTTTGGAAAAACATAAAATATTTTTTTATAATAAAGTCATATTCGGTTTATAATAGCTCCAAATTGATTTATTTCGAATATAAAGTGGGTATGGGTTAAAATAATCTCAACCAATAGGTTTTAGACAAGTTTAGGTTACTATTTTAACCTTATCATTTAGATTTAACTCTAAGTTAAATAATTTAACTTTTATCATGACGTATTGTTTTCTTACACTATATGGTTAATAAACTTACTATAACAAGAAAAAAGAAACCAAAGTGGTTCATTATTAATATATATAACCTTATATAAGTAATTTTTCCGAACCTTATATTTTTAGGAATATAGTAACAATTAATAATATAATATTTATTTTAAAAACTATTTTATGTCAATTTTGACACTATTTGGTAATTGATTTTTGTGAAAATAATAACAACATGATTAGTTCTAAAAAAGTTAATTTAATAAATACTAACATGTCATACTAACCTAGAAAATTAGTTTAATTTATGAAAAGTCTCAAATTACATTTATTTGGGTATTTATAACATCAATTATGTTAATATTTCATTAATAAGGTAATTACTGCATCATCATTGTTTCATAAATAAATTAAATTATTTAATGTATAAAAATTATAAATAAAATAACATTATGTAGGAAATATATTGATATTTATAATAAATATTTATAGTTGAATTTATCTTATGCATAACCCTATATTAAAAATGATTTAGTTATTAAACTTTGATTTTAATTATTTTGACCCTTCTTTAAATAAATTAATAAAAAATGTCCTAATCTAATCCAAGTTGACCTAAATGGTAATATTTTATTCCTAAGGTTGTTTCTGGTCGAATTACACTTATCCAATAGAATTAGGACATGTGTTAGGGTAATAATAATATCATTTTTACCCTTAATTACCCTATTTACTTTTAATTGTGGTAAATAAAAGTAAAAAGCTACTATTCACCAAAAATTATTTTTATCTTATTGAACCACATTTTACTCCTTGATATTAACCCTATCTCTCAGATTTTTGAAATTCCACTCACAGAAGCGGTAAAATTACGTTTTATGTAAATTTTCAAATTCTCCTAGGAGGTGGGTAAAAGACGGTGAAAAGTTCAATAAAATTTTTATATATCTAAAATTATTATAAGATGACTCAAATGAATTACATTGAACTTATATAGGTATTATGTATCAATTTTTACGTAAAATAAATTTAAATAAAATAAATAATTATAAAAAGTCAGTTTTTAAATAGTAACCCAGTGTTTTCACTATTCATCAAAAATAGAAAGTTTTCAAAAAAATACCAAAAATTCACCCTAGTATAATTTCGATATTTCTAATCCAAAAATTAATTCCATTTTGTAAGATAAAATTTATAAAATTTCATAAAAATGGGTATTACTATTAATAACGGCTGGTTCATAATAATATTATAATAATATCTCGTTTAGTGAAACTTGGTATTGCGTAATACACATGCTATCGAAGAAGGTATTGATTGCGTGTAATGCAAGACAAGTCAGGGATGCATTTAGTGAAAGCTCCGTTTGGTGTTGCGTATAACATAATCAAAACTTATTTCATTTATACATTAAACAAAATCTATACTTAATGTTGTGTAGAAAAATTTCCACAAAATGAACTTGAAATTGTGTGTGATACGAGCCAAGAATAGTGTTTCATATACTGTAAGATAATACGGTGTTGCATATAGTACAATATAATCTTGGTGTAGTGTATAATATAATATATAAAAGAAATAAAAGAAATAATATATCTCATAAAATCTCGGGGTGTTACATTCTACCCCCCTTAAAATGAATTTCACCCTCAAAATTCTTCGGGGTTATAAATCATTTACTACTTGATAGTTTCTTTCATAGAAACCCACATCGTAAAAAGTAATACTAAAACTTAATTTTAAAAAGTGAAGTAAGAAACATAACGGTTACCCAAATTAACTCATCACTGGGTCTCTACATAGGAGAACATAGGTGAAAATATAGATATGGAAGAGAAACCTAACCACCATGTTCTGATGGATAGTGGTAGAGAACATGGCTATGAAAAATCCAACAATCACAAAGCCATAAATTTATAATGATCTAAGGTACCATCTGATTCATCAGATATGAGGGCAATAGGAAAACATTTTTGGTTTTCAAGATCATTTCCGTAATGTTGAAAAAAATTGGAATTAGAAGAAATACGTTCTTGATTTTGGTACAATCTCATACTTGGTCATTCCTTGGACAATTTCCACTTCATCTCTTAAATAAATGAAGTTGAATTTGTCATTCATGAAGTGTTAGCAGATCATGTGATAGAATGATGGGTCATTCCATCTGTCTCAAACAAAAGGTTAGAAAAAGTTATCAAAAATACATAAGTCCATCTATAGTGATATTAATCATATATGGTTACTAAAATGGACTTATACTTCATATATCATACTTCTTTATAGAATAAAACTAGTTTCTACTAACCAGGGACTTCCTGTAGGCCAGTGGTAGGCGATAAAGGCATGTCACACTTCGGTTCTGGGTTCAATTCCCACAGCCTTGTCTGACACAACGGGTTGTCGCCCGTCCCGCAGGTTGTCTTTTTTCTAAAACTATATTTTTATAACATTCCATAAATAATATTGAAAAAAGTTCTAGCGTTAAACAATAATAACTTATGCCCAACATAATCCATTCCAATCTTTAGGCTTATCCAAAATACTCTTGTCCAAGCTCATACTATAAAAAAAACAATTACTATAAATGTCATCTACCGAGCATGTGAATACCATCATTTATCCCCCATATATCATACGATATATCTTGTTGGTCAAATTAAAAACATTTTAATACCTTAATCATGTATTCTATTGAAAAATTAATAACCATTGACCCTTAGTGAAAACATGAATGCTGTCAAAATTTAAATCTTTCCACATTCCAAAATCCAAAAATTTCTATATACACAAACCATGATATAACTTTGTCCTTATATCAGTCATCAGCTCATAAATACTATTAAACATTTCATTTTCTCCTTATCATATCATATTCTTTCCAGAATCACATTTCATGGTTACCAGTACCATAAATTTATTGAAAACCACAATTGACCAATACAAAAATATTCCAATATTCCACGATACTATATATAGCATTATTTTGGAATCCCATTACATAAACACTTAATCATTCCACCACATCGGTGTCATATTAAACATCACCAATTGTGATTGCATGTGACTTCCCTTTGTCCTTTTCCTTAAGAGGTTGTTGATGTCGATCATCATTAACCCTTGGAATAGGGCATTGGTTACCATAATGCCCCATTTCCTTGCACTTGAAGCATTGAAGTTTTGGTGAAGCGTTCTTTGTAGTATTTTCTCTATTCACGTCATTAGAAACCTTTTTCCCATTACTTTGGCACTCAGCTACTTGATGGACTTCTTTTCCACACTTGAAAAATTTTCTAGTACCTTTAAGAAAATCTCCACCATGCTTCTTTCCACACTTTGAGCATAAAGAAACATTCACATTCTTTTCACCATTGTTCTGAGGTTTTTCCTTGAACTCCATCTTTCATTTCTTGTCAAAACCATGAGATGGATATGTTACACCAACTTCCAATTCTACCTTGATAGCACAACGAAAAATTTCTTCATAGCTACTAAAGTCTCTTATAGATAATTCCCTTTGAAGAATTGGTTTTAAACCACTGAAAAATCGATCAACTTTACTTTCAGGTTGGATGATAAATCCAGATGCATTACTTGCAAGTCTTGTAAAATTTGCTTCATATATACCAACAAATTCATCACCCTTTTGATTATGCTCAAGGAACTCCTTTTCCATCTTTGTTCGAAGAATACGAGGGAAGTACTTACTGAAAAACAAGTTCTTGAACTCATCCCATTCCATGGATTCAATTTCATCTTGGGGCCTTGTATTCTTAATTAGAGTCCACCACTAGTCTGATTCACCTTCTAAACAGTAAACAAATAAAATGACTTTTTCATGTTCTAAACAGTGAAGTATGAAAAATATCTTTTCAATGGTACTGATCCATTGTTCAGCAACAAGTGGATCAGAAGACCCATTGAAAGATGGTGGACGTTGCCTCATGAAGGACTCAATAGAATATTGTTCCCTTCTATGATCATTTGGAAATCCAGAATTATTCATAGATTGTGTAAGTATAGAAATAAGATTTTTCACTCCATCTCCCATAAAATTTGGTTGCTTGGGAGGAAAATCATTGCATTGTCCATTACATTGATCAACACGGTTCCTTCAGGTTCCAACCATCATCTAAAACACAAAAAGGAACATTTTGAGAGGAAAAAATCATGCTAGGAAAACAACATAATAAAGGGGGATTACCTTCAATATATAACATCTTAGGTTTAATTCTAATATCGTTACCATAATTCTTGGGTTATAACCTATACTTATACTTAATCTTAGGGACATCCCTAAACATACCTTAGAAATATCTCTAGGTATCTCACTAAAGTTTTCGCATCCTAGTTTCCAAAGTTTAACTAAACCTTTCTTCTGATACCAACTGTAAAGACCCAAAGCTTGACGTACATGGACATTACATTACTTTTGTGGAATAATTAATACATAAAAAAACACACACAAGGGCCGTAATAGTTTAGTGTCTTTGGAAACTCGGAACATAACCTTCTAATCGTGGTGAAAGATATTCAATATCTCCCATAAAGATCGTCCCCTTTTGTTTTCTTACCTAAAAACTTTCTTTATATCCTGGGGAAAAGAAAACATATAAAGGGTGAGCTAAAATTCTTAGTAAGGGTAAGCATGGAGAAAATAAAACAAACCATATACATTTGAACTTTAAATTATGAACATAAAGTTTACACATCAAAATATTGAGTTGTGAAATAAATATTGGCAGTACGTAAGGCATAGGTCATAAAGGAACATTAATCATGATAAAATAGCATGAGAATAAAACATGTAATTGTGGAAACCAATAATCACATGATATTATTTCCATAGTAGCCAAGGCATTGCTACCAAGACCATATTAGTGGACAAAGTCCCTTTCTGAATCGAGTTCACTCCTCGTTCTAGTCCTGTATCACTGAACCAGATTAACTAACCATTCCAGCCATGTCTATATCATGAGATATAAATCTTTACCCAATGAACTGAAGGGAGATATAGGTCCCACCCATCTCATAATTAAATCATTCTTACTTTTTCCACAAAATAAACATAAACCATTCATCATAACCCAAAGAATCAAATGGGTTTCAAAAACATCATCCCAACATAACATATTACATATAAAACAAATGGATATCATTTCATCATAATAATAATCAAACCATTTAAATAATAGATAAATTATACTTGAAACATAAACATACCAAATAATTTCATCTTATATGGAAAATAGTTTTGATAAAACACTTGAAAACAATTCTTGAGGAAAATATCATTTCTTCTTAAAAATCATTTTCTTTTCACAAAATTCCATGAAATTTAAAAAGAAAAAGATTTTATTGAAAATAACCATGAAATATTGTAGAGTATGCTTCATGAAAAAGGTGTTATAAAACTGTTAAAATCCGTTCATGCCATATAAGTTAAAAAAACATTATTCTCGTACTTTTGCTGGAAAAGTCAAAAAGTACATTGTATGGTAAACAAAAGAAATATTGCTTCCATTCATCATAGTAAAAGTCAAAAAGGTGTAAAAATGACTTTAAAAATACATGTAATAATAGTAAACATTTTATGAAAACATTTTGGGAAAACATGGACATGGATGATAAATATAACCCCAGTAAATAATTACGAAAAAACAATCTCAGATAAGAGTGAGATTGGAATAATTATCCCTTACCTTAGGTCTGATATACTTCGTATGTATCCGAACCTCCTGTATAATAATTTAAATATTGTAATTGACTTATTATAGAATCATATTAATTGTTATTATATCATATATGGTTTAATTATGACTTTATATTACCCGTTCTTTTATAAATTCCATGTTAAATTAGCATTTTGGGTAAAATCGTTTTATTTATCGTACGTGTTTGGAATTGTTGTTCTTGATATTATTATTACTTATATCATGATGTAATTACTTCCATAATTTAAATAATTATTTATATATCATATATATTCATTATATATATACATATAATATATAGATGAATGAAATTAAATACACCATTCATGGAGACGGTAGACCGTATGTACACATGAACGTTGTTTTCCTTTCCTTATTGACTTTAATGGAATTAAGTAGATGAAATAAATATATATATACTTAAATCCAGTAGAATTATTATGTTATATGTTTCATGATTACTTATTATATATATTTTATAACCATTCTTGAATTGTTAACACGGAAAATGAATCTCATCGCGTCATGGAGACGGTAATCCGTACGTATGCACGAGCGATGGTATCGTTCCCATATTTATTGAACGAAATTGTAGTGTATGATATAATATCTTATAATCATCATGATGTTATAATAATCATATGTAGTTATTATTTACATCATTATACTCATCCAAGTAAGGTGGTGGTGGAAAAACTGATTACACCACGGTGTGGAGATAGTATTCTGTACGTACGCACACACAGTGATTTCGTTTTCTGTAGGATGGATAGAAGGTGAAATAGAGTTGTTTCATATTTATAATAACATATAAGTATATTAGTAATACATATGATATTAATTTATAATGAAACAACTAAATAATAAGAAGTTTAAGAATAACGAAACTTGAAAGAATCGGTAGAAGAGATTACCTCTTCTTCGACGCACCTCTTTTAAACTTCTTCTTAGGGCACTAGAGTTGGTTTTAGAGAAGACAAGAACCTATATTATATAACTAGAGAGGTTTAGAAGAGTAATTGTCAGGGTTTGGCTGAGATTCAAGGCTCAAAAGGGTGTGAAGAGAAGAGGGAAGGGGTGCCCTATTTATAAGGGAGGAGAGGGGCACCTTTGGAAAAACATAAAATATTATTTTATAATAAAATAATATTCGGTTTATAATATCTCCAAATTGATTTATTTAGAAGATAAAGTGGTTAAGGGTCTAAATAATCTCAACCAATAGGTTTTAGACAAGTTTAGGTTACTATTTTAACCTTATCATTTAGATTTAACTCTAAGTTAAATAATTTAACTTTTAGTGTGTCTTCTTGTTTTCTTACACCATATGGTTAATAAACTTACTATAACAAGACAAAATAACCCCAATTGGTTAATTATTAATATATATAACCTTATATAAGTCATTTTTCCAAACCTTAGATTTTTAGGAATTTAATAACAATTAATAATATAATATTTCTTTTTAAAAACAATTTTATGTCAATTTTGACACTATTTGGTAATTGATTTTTTGTGAAAATCATAACAACATGATTAGTTCGAAAAAAGTTAATTTAATAAATAATAAAATGTCATATTAACCTATAAAATTATTGTACTTCATAAAAAGTCTCAAATTACATTTATTTGGGTATTTATAACATCAATTATGTTAATATTTCATTAATAAGGTAATTACTGCATCATCATTGTGTCATAAAAAATTAACTTATTTAATGTCTAAAAATTATAAATAAAATACCATTATGTAGGAAATCATTTTATATTTCTAATGAATATTTATAGTCAAATTTATCTTATGTATAACCCTATATTAAAAATGATTTAGTTATTAAACTTTGATTTTAACTATTTTAACCCTTCTTTAAATAAATTAATAATAAATGTCATAATCTAATACAAGTGGACCTAAATGTTCATATTTTATTCCTATGGTTGTTTTTGGTCTAATTACACTTATCCAATAGAATTAAGACATGTTTTAGGGTAATAATAATATCATTTTTACCCTTAATTACCTTATTTACTTTTAACCGTGGTAAATAAAAGTAAAAAGCTACTATTCACCAAAAACTATTTTTATCTTATTGAACCACATTTTACTCCTTGATATTAACAATGTCTCTTGGATTTTCTAAATTCCACTCATATAAGCGGTAAAATTATGTTTTATGTAAGTTTTCAAATTCTCCTATGAGGTGGGTAAATGACGGTGAAAAGTTCGATAAAATTTTTATATATCTAAAATTATTATAAAATGACTCAAATGAATTAAATTGAACTTATATAGGTATTATGTATCAATTTTGACCTAAAATAAATTTAAATAAAATAAATAATTATAAAAAGTCAGTTTTTAAATAGTAACCCAGTGTTTTCACTATTAATCAAAAATTGAAAGTTTTCAGAAAAATACCAAAAATTCACCCTAAGCTAATTTCGATATTCCGAATCCAAAAATGAAGTCCATTTTTAAAGATAAAATTTATAAAATTTCAAAAAAATGGATATTACTATTCATAACGGTTAGTTCATAATAATATTATAATAATATCTCGGTTAGTGAAACTTGGTATTGCGTACTACACACGCTTTCGAAGAAGGTATTGATTGTGTGTAATGCGATCCAAGTCAAGGCTGCGTGTAATGAAAGCTATGTTTGGTGTTTCGTATAACATAATCAAAACTTATTTCATTTATACATTAAACAAAATCTATACTTAATGTTGCGTAGAATAATTTCCACAAAATGGACTTGAAATTGTGTGTGACACGAGCCAAGAATAGTGTTGCATATACTGTAAGATAATACGGTGTTGCGTATAGTACAAGCTAATATTTTTTTAGTGTATAATAGAAGATATAAAATAAATAAAAATAATAATATATCTCATAAAATCTCGGGGTGTTACATTCACCACCATTGAAAGACACAAGACAAAAAAATCATAGCTGAAGTATTCTTTTTGACTAAACTAATGGAGATAGTGCATGATCTTGCTTATAAAAACCCTCTTACATAGCTGGTGATCCCTTAAAACCCCTATGATATTAAACCTTCTATAACATATAGAAACATTAGTAACATAAAATATATCATAACCATTCTATGGGATAACACAAGGTTTCCCTAGCTGTCTACCTGTAACCTAAGGTATAACTCTCCAAGTAGTAACCTTGATCTCATTCTTACACATTATTCATAGTCATATATAATCAAATAAAACATATCAGTATGATCAGTTCAATGAATTAATGCTAAGAAAGATATATCACAACATCATGGAATATCACGTAATAAGGAAACTACCTCAAATAGATAGTGAAACAATGGAATGAAATTAAATAACTAGTATACACCCCAACAACGGGAATATATTTGGAATATGGACCTGATTTTCATTTCATGATGAATGAGAACACCCTAAATATCATAATAATAGTAACATAGGTTATACTAATGGTAACTTAGAGGTCCATTACACATGTGATGTCTGTGAACATGGAAACTCCCCTACCTAAGTCCTGTACTGTTGTCTCATTTATATCATGTCTCAAGTTAGTCCAAAAAGAAAAGTATAAAACTTTATCTAATGCAATTTTTTAATACCCCAACTTGAACTAAAAAGTTTTAACCAGAGTGATGCATAACTATTTGTACGCCTCTTGGTATAATAGTGGCTATTTAAAATTAGTGAGGGTCTAAGTCCTATCAGTGGGTATAATATATTATTTGTATAATTTCATAGAACAAATAATAAATTTTAAACAATCATAATAATCATATAGAAACTAAAATATTTCATAAATTTTATATAATAATAAAAGGGTCCTCCAAAGTGGAAATCCAAACTACAATATAAAATTATATGATACATAAAACAATAAAATAGTGGGGTTCACCAATATTCTTTTCGGTCTGCTAGCAGCTCCATGCTCCTTTACTCATCTATCGATCATGACCCCCCTTCTCTTACTCAAATCCCTATACATGAAATCTGTATGGATATCGAGATACTCATAGAGTGTGTGAGTAAAAAACCAATTATAAAACGTCCATTTTTTTTTCCGTAACAGATTTTCTCATGTAAACAATTATATTACATAAAAAATATTAAATGGTTAAGCAAAACCAAAAATCCAAAACCAATCACTTTTTTTTCTAACTAAGAATCCATGAACATAGACCATAACTACTTTGGCTCCATGTTAGATATACCATCATGATATGTGGAGTCATCAAGAACTTGCAGTGAGGGTAGTAATCAGGATGCTCGATATGATGTGTATGTACTACTTATCATCCATTGGGCATCAAGTGAGTTGTGTTCTTAGTGTCCACTAGTAATCAAGTGATCTTTCCTTTCTATATCCACTATGGATTGAGTAACATTATCCTTGGCTTATTCTAGGAAATGAGTGTATCACCCAAAATCCGTGAGGAATCATTGTATCCCTACCCTATGCTTAGGTCCATCATCACCATCACTGTAAGTCATGTTCACTCCCCCACTAATACATAAATATTTCATGATGGTCCACCTTCTTTGGAAACCAATAAAAACACCGCTAAAGGCACACATAATAGGATAGATCATATAATAAATAATATAATATGATCATGAGTAAAATTTGAAACATATGATACATGTGATCGATATCAAACGTGAAAAACATTCCACAAACATACTCATGAATGCATGTATTATATAATGTTATCCTTGGATACACACATACCTATATGTTATCATAATCATGCATGGATATCAAGTATAACAATAGAAGAATTGTATCATGAAAAAAGTGTTAATAAGAGCCACAATAAGGTGTGTATCTTCTAACATCAAAGTCATTGATGTATAAATTCAATGTATATAAAGGAAACATCACTCAAACCACATCCATGTATTTATCTAATCAAACCACTCACTATGGATTCCTAAAACTAATTCCAACAATTTTATTTTAAAAAATAAATAAAACATCAAATGCAATAAAAGTTTATCTCTAATGGATAATTTTCAAATTTATTAATTAGTTCATATAAATTTATTTACAATTATTATCTTTAAGGATAATTCTCATTTCACATGCTCTAATATTTAACAATTACATAATAATCCATGAAAAATATGTTATGAATTTTTATAATCACACTTTGATAATTTAGGGTCATTATTTCATAGATTTCATATGTAATAAGGAGAGGAGGAAACAAAAACTCCTACTTATAATTTATCACTCTTAAACCATTGAACCCAAGAATATATAAGGGAGGGTGAGGGTTATTCTATGCCTAGAAACCAGAATAAGAACCTGTATTATTTATAGAAGGTATCACTAAAATTGAACCAAGTAAAACTTGGGCTACCTGGACTAAAGAGAATAACCAAAAAAGAAGGAAAATGATATATAAGTATTTCTAAAGAAATAATCCCTCATACTAGTTAATTAAATTGAAACCTATAAGTTAAACTTATCATTTAATTTTTATTTTATTCAATTACTAATTAAAGAAAATTTATAATATTCAATATTATGGTCTATTAATTTTAAATGATTAAAATAAATTATTTTTATAATTTTAGGTTTTTTTAAATCCTAAAAAATAAGTTAAAGATGCATGATGTTGAAAAATAAACAAAAAATGGTATTTAAAACATTTTCCCCAGAAAAGGTGTTATATAATGGTAACATGGTTTTACCTTGACGTAGATCTTAAGTGTTGTGTGAGATTATTGGGTTACCCTTATTTAACCCTTTTAAATAAGGTGTTACCATTACACAACATTCCCCTACACTTACACACCATTTAGAAATTAAGATTTACCCTTACGCTGTGTATATAAATAAAGGGTTACCTTTATAGATCACCTAAGGTACCCTTACACATCCTTTGAAAATAGGGGTTTACCCTTATGAAACACATAAATACCCTTATTTAACCTTTAGAAACATAAAAATACCCTTATATAGAGACTGGACTACCCTTATACCGCAATTTGGGTACCCCTATATAGTGGTGGGTTACCCTTATGCGTCATATAAAAATTCCCATTACCCTTATGAAACATTTTATATACCTTTGAAAAAGTCATAAAAATTTTGATTTGGCATTATGTAACTCCCAAAAACCTTCTAGTGTGATAATAGTGGACTTTTTACCTTTATGTAGGGCCTATGCCATATGTAAGGGTAAAAATATTGAAATTCTAAAATTTTCCACAAAATTAACATATAAAATAAAAAATGGGTTTTTTTTAACCATTAAAAATGAGAATGCTTCATATGGCATGTTGAAATCCATTATAATGAACTGGGTTCTTTTTTTCTTGGATTAAAGAAGTATTATGTGATTAATTTCATAACCTTTAGTAATTTTTTATATAAATCCATTGTGTAGAAATTTCATTAGGGGTTTCCTGATCTCAGACACTAATTTAAGGCTTTATGGGTTTATATTAATTAGTCTTTTCTTACATTCTTGAATAGAATAATTATGGGAGTAGTTTGTCTTGGTATTTATTATGTTTTACTTGATCTTTAAATATGTTTTTTTGGTATTATGTAAAATCCAATTTCATTGATTGTGAAATGTTTATTTGGTGATTATTGAGGACAATATAGTATGATTAGAGTATAGGTGGAGATTATTTAAGGATAAATTAATTGTAGGTGGTCTCGAATCACCGTTTAATTCTTTTTTTATTCATAAAACAATCCTACCTTAAGTTTAAAAAAAATATTAATAAACCATAACTAATTTTTTCAAGGATATAAATGGTTGTTTTACCGATGATATTTTGGTATAAAAAATCAAACATTTTATAAGGTGATTCAGTTTGAACTATGTCATAAAAACATTTAACTCTTGATTATATTAAGATATTTAATATACCACTTTATCTTTAAACACTCAGTGATACTTGAACTATGTTGTTGAGTTTTACTTTATTTGTGGGTTGGTAACCCATTCCAATATTATATTTACAAACCAAATAATCTAAATGTGTTGGAAACATTATTTAATATTAATATTGGTATGAAATAAAACCCTTGGACTGTTGTTAGTCTCCAAAAATCATAAGGATAGTTTTCATGTTAAAATTCTTTCTTTGGTTTAAACCTCATTGGTTTGTTAAGTACATAACCCAAGTGTACTTCCATAATTCCCACCTATATTTTATAATGATAATAACTTGTTTCCACCTATAAATTAATGGTCTATAAGGAAAAAAATACACTCTTAACCTATCACAATCCAACCTGATTCATCCCTCCATTGGATACATGAACTTTCCCATGACATACTCAAGGTGCGTTCCTGAAAACCCTAGGTTGGAAACTACATCCATGGAATAAAATAAATATAATGAGAATTGATTTTCCCAATAATAACAGTTTAATAAAAAATTAAAATTTTCATAACGACTTCATACATTGATGTTCCATGAACAATAAGATAAGAATAAACAATATAAAAAATTAAGTAAAATATAACTTATACAAAGAAAATAATGTAAAATAAATCCCTTAGGTTGCCCCCAACTACCACACCTAAAATAATGGCCACCACCAATATCTCCAATCTCCAAATATATAATGAGATCCACCAATAACCATAATTGAAAGTATCAAAATTTAAATTTTGATGATTCACCAATAGAAACTAAGTAATATTAAAAGACTAACACAACTTCTTATGACACTATAACTC
Organism: Viscum album; assembly: GCA_963277665.1. Taxonomy (NCBI): domain Eukaryota; kingdom Viridiplantae; phylum Streptophyta; class Magnoliopsida; order Santalales; family Viscaceae; genus Viscum; species Viscum album. The sequence goes on along the minus strand of OY728153.1, from coordinate 387,267,143 downwards.
ATCTTCCGACCTCATAGAAAACATGATCCTTGAGAAATCAATTACTAAACTAGAACCAAAAATAAAATGATATAAATAGGTATATGAAACGGGCTCAGTAGTAATTTCAAAGGAAACCATACACCATTTGTGGTCATTAAATAAATGGTCTATTTAATGCTAGTCTGAAATACAAAAAAATTAGTTTTTTTAATTTAATCATTAGTTTCAAGAATATTGAAAACATTACATATTAAAACCTAGAGGTTTGTGTATTTCAAATAAAATTGTTCTTCTAGAATTTAAATATAATGGAATATTTAATTTAATGAAATAATTAAATTTATAAAAAATAATCAATTTATGAGGACTAAAAAGAAAATAAATAATGGTAGATAAGATAAAACAAACACCTTGGGAAGTCCTATGATTCTATGGTTAGTACTAATCCCAGGATCCTCATACTCATAGTGATCAAACCACACATATTCATTCTCATGGATGATTTATTACAAAGGATGAATCCAAATCTCCAATGGTAACGAATCCATGTCATTATGTAGTCTAGTTTGCATTGTAGTATAGTCAAAAGGAAAGTTAAAGTATACATTTACCTAGAATACATTTCCTAGTTATCCCACATAATTACCTAGGGTTACCATGTGTTTTCCCCTTTAAAACAAATCAAGTTAACAAGATCACACATGCTATATAAACCATTTTCTCATGAGAACCAAGAGATTCATTAAAGAGAAACTATATATATATAACTTTTCCTTCGAAACAATAATAACATCAATTTAATAAATCAAGACAATTTTTATGAATCTAAGATAGACATGTATGAAATGACAATTGGTCCTTCATAATTTAATTTAGAAAATAATTTAAAAATTAATTTTCAAACTAATTTTTAGTATCAAAATTAGTTTTCTATTGTTTCTCTTTATTGTTATAATCATATAAATTTATACACACACACACACAAAATATATATATATATGCCTCTAGTTTCAAAAATTCACATATTCACATGTGAATTTGTACATATATAAAAACCCATGTATATGTGTATAACCACCCAACATATAAAAATCTATATAAAAACATAATATTTTTAGTCAAATAAATTCTTGAAATACTTTATCAACACTCAGAATTTCATGTATTACTTAGAATTCTATGAAAATATTAAGGGGGTAGTATAGAATTTACTTCAAAACCCAAAACATATTTTAAATCCTTAGAATATATTTATAATGTCCATTTTCGTAATTTACCAAATAGTTAGTCTGTGTAATTAAGAAAAATTAGTTTGAATGATGATTTTAAATTGGAGGATCATTTTTATTTATATAAAAATCATGTGAAACGAGGTTTTACATTCAAATAAAATTTATACATATTTAATTATATAATTTGATATTTAAATAGTGGATTAAAAACACAAGCATTCTTGGTTCCATAATTTTATGGCCAAATAATAGGGGAAACCTATCTAGGTCGAGTATAGATGATAAAAAACACACCAATAATGGAAATTAAAAGGACCTATAAAGGAATCACATTCCCTAGGAAACAAAAAAAATTAAATTAGGACCAGATCCCTCTTAGGGTTTGGCCTGAGGTGCACCCAGAAAGAATAAAATCAAAATCAAGGAGGGGGAGGAAAAAAGTAACAGGAGAGGAAGAAACACCAATATAGATACATCACACTATAAATCGGAAGAGAAATCACCATGAATCAGAGGAGATAATGAGTATGGGTGTGTTCAAGGGTCTCCCTAGGTCATAAGTTACATTGAGATACGATATTTGGAGGTGTGAGTGTGGATTAATGATTAAACATAATGGATGGGTTATTTTGGAATTTTAATTTTTAAATTACTAGGTGAATACCCTAGTTTTTATAAAGTTTACCAAACTATTAACCCGTTATAGGAAATACCTATATCACCCACATGGTTTTGTCACACAGTTTGTTAAACCATGATCTAATAATAGATATCAATGTTATTATGTTTATAGACTCACCCAAACGGTTTCCATGTGGTCTATCAAACCCTGAAACATGAAACAATTCTTAAAAACATCAATTTTATCCAAATATTTAAGACCCAATCCATTGAAAATAAAAATAATAATTAAATTAATTAAGGAATAAATAATGTAATTAATAATATCAGGGTCTGGGTGTGACAATTCTCCCCATAATAATTCTATCTGTACCTATAAATCCATCGAATTCAAAAGTAAGACACACAATGAGACCTTAAAATTGAAAGGGAATTCACCCAAAAAACTATCTCCAAACCAATCCACCTTAAAATAAATTCTAGAAATCTACAAACTTCCTAAAATTCATAATTCACACCTGACGGACCTTAATTAGGATCCCACAACTGATTCCCCGATATGTATTCCCCTATAAAAGAACCACTATGAACAACACAAATCAAAAAATAAAGACACATAAGAAAAAATCTATGAAATTTACAATAACCAATAGCCAATAGAGTTATAAATACATCAATAAAGTTTCACATCCATAATTCACAAAAAGAATATATCTCATTATTTGAGTGAGAACAAGATCTCAAGATTCCTATATATTTTCCATAGATCAAAAGTAGTAGTAATGAAGGAACAATAGAGAGGAATGAAGGGAAATTAATATTTAAAAATAAACCAAACTTATACAAAAGTATATCATGACCAAAATAAATCTATCAAGATTCCATAAAATAAATACCCCCAATACTTTCATCACCAAAATTGTATCAAAAAATAGAAAGTAAAAGAGGTGTAAATCATGAGAACACCTCTTCAAAGTACATGGGTTTCAACCCAGGTTCAAGGATAAAATAAGTGGGGGTTTAAACATGGACCTAGAAAATGAATCACCAATGATTAATATTGCAACAATAATAAATCAAAAACAAACACAAGTGTAAACTCAGCTAGTTTAATGTCCATCCTAGTCACATGAAACACACACTAAGGGTTTTCCAGGTATAGTCATTCAGAAACAATTCTCCCTAAATCCTTATCCACATAAAAACCTCAAAAAAATATATTTACATGGGATAGTTAGAGACACAAACCAAAAGTATCACAATATACAAAGAACTATTAAATAGGAACCAAATGAAACAAACTCAACAACGAATTTCCTTAAAGACTCTATCAATAAAGAACCATTCATAGTCTATCTCAAAATAATGAAAACACTCAATACTTCCCTAGAATGTATATTTAAACTACATGTAACAAACACCCAGATGAATAAAAACTAAATATGGTAAAATAATTAAAAAAATTCCCTCAGAAAAAAACCACATACCCGATTTTTAATACCACCTCCTTTTACAAAATATTTTTTCCTTAAAATAAATTTTCATATCTTCCAACATAAAAGAAATTCAATTTAAAAACCCCTGATTAAAAATAATTTACATTTAAACACAAAAAATAAGGAACATATATCAAAGTCAAATTCTAAATAAATTGCAATCAAAATAAATAAAAATTATTCTTTTTATTTCATTATAACCTTTTAAAAACCTCACATTGAGATTTCAAAATCATAAAAACTTTTTGAAATGATAATTTAATCCTTAATATCTAATTTGAAAACATTTGGTGTCCATTGGTACCACTTTACAACTGTTTAGTTTTATTCCAAAAATATCAAATTCCAATTTGAAATAATTTTAAAGATTTAAAATTTCATTTTTAATTCATTTAATATGTTTTAAAATACCAAATACATTATGGTTCCTTTTCAAAACTACATCATTATTTATTTTTTCTCAAACATTATTTCAAATTACCTTTTCAATTTAGAAAATATCTATTTGAAATCACTTCAAACCCATGTTTTTTATATCACTCTATGAATATTAAAACTCCATGTCTATTTAAATTTACTTAAAATAGAAACCTCATCAAATCAAACCAAATCATACTAACATGGCACATAAAATAATTCCAAATCAAAGATAATCCAAGAATAATAATTTCATAGGGACTAGTGTTAGTTCATGGTTGGATGACATGGTTTGATATACCATGGTCATATCATAAAACCACCATTTAGAGTTTCTCATAACTACACACATGGGACCCACATTCTTTATCAAGCCATGTGAACATCAGATGCATCTTCTTACACTCCCCTTTCACCCTAAATATTGAAAATACATCAAATAAACCCATAAAAACACATATGAATCCTAATTAAATCAATTCAAATAAAAATTCATCAAAAAATCAATGTAATCACAAAATAAAAACACAAATCTTGACTTTCCATGGTAACTCAAGTTTGGAACTGAATGTATTGGAAAAACAATTATTTATACCTACACAACAAATATCTACAATACTAACTCCATTATACCTTTAATACCCAAATATTAAATGGATGATCTAAAATCTTTGTCATATTAAGAACCTAACTTTGATACAATTTTTTCATGAACCAACCTGATTCATACCTTGACCAGATTCTGATGTAAACCCTTAATAAATATAAGGTGTGTTCATAATCACACGGGGTTAGAAACTACTATCATGTAATCAAATAAAATCAAGGGGGAATATATTTTCCCAATAAAAAAATTTAATTATAATGGAAAATATTCATAACCACATCATAAGTTTAAATTACATGTTCCGATAGATAAGAAGAAACAATATAAACAGTTAATGTAGTAAAAGAATTTTAAAGAAGAAAATAAAATAAAATAAATCCCTCTACTCATCCCTAACTCCCTCAATGATAGAAATTTCTGCCAAATGTATCCTCATTCTGCACATAAACAATTAGATCCACCAATAATAGTAACTAAAAGGAGTAAAAGTCTGTTTTAGGTAATATTATTAAAGAAGCATAATAAAATAAAATAATTGACATACCTCCTCGTGACTCCACAAGTCACCATAAACTCCACACTAAACATGTTACATGAGAAATCAAGTAATAAAAGAGAGCCTTCAATAAATTTATATAAATATTTTTTCTCATTCAGATCAATAGGCATTTTAAATGAAACTACACACAATCGAAATATTTAAATAAAAGGTACATTTAAATCTAGTTTGAAATTTAAATAGATAAAATTATTCTTATTTTTTATTTAAAATAATTACAAAAGTTACCTATAGTTTAAAAAAATTATCATATTAAAAAATGGAGAGTAATGATTTCCAAATAAAATATTTCTTAACGGATTTAAATAGAGTGAAATATTTCATTTAAAGAATCATTCCAATTTAAAAAAAATGAATAATTTACGATCATTTAAAATGAATTAAATAATGGATTATAAGGAAAACCAAGAACCATGTAAGCCCTCAAATTCTAAGGTTGGGAATCATCCTAGGATCCTTAAACTCCTGATGATCAATCCGCATATAGTCGCTCTCAAGCATGATCTACTATGTAGGAAAATACCAAAGTCTCAATTGTAAAAAATCTATGTTATTATATTGTTTAGTTAGTGTTGTATCACAATATAAAGGCTAGGGAGGGTGGATATTTTCCTAGAATACTTTACATAGTCATCCCACCTATAGAAGTGAGGTTCCAATGTAATTATCCCCTTTCAAATAAATAATGTTTAAAAAAATAACACATTCCACATAAAACATTTTCTCATGACAACCAAGGGAACCACTGAATACAAACCATAAATATATATATTACTTGGCCTTCCAATATATCATAGCATGGATTTAATAAATAAAAACACTTTTCTTAAATCTTATCAAGCCATGTAAAACATTCCAACCAAACCATTATAATTTTTTTAGAAAAACACATAAATTTTTATTTGAAAACTGATTTTTAGTATCGAAATTAGTTTTCTAAAGTTTATATTTATTATTATACTCATATAAATTTACACACATGGATATGTGTGTGTGTGTCTAATTTCAAAACTTTTCCCATTCACATTAGAATTTGTACACACACACACACACACACATATATAAGTATATTCATATAACCCCCCAACACATAAAAAGTATTTTTAAACCTCATATTTTAATTCAAATCCATTCTGGAAATAATTTTTAAACACTTGGAACTTATGGAATTTTATAGAATGAAATTTAAAACATAAGGTTCCAATTATGAATTTAATTGATAAACTATAAACACCTTTCAAAACCCCACAATTTATTTATAAAGGACTTTCAAGAATTTTACCAATCAGTTACTGTATGAAATAATGTAAAACCAGTTTGAACCGTGGTTATAAATCATGGAATCATTTTTAATGAAATGAAAATCAAGTGAAAAAATATTTTCTTTTTGAATAATACATATAAATATTTAATGTTTTCATTCAATATCAAAATAGTATATTAAAAAAAAGAATGCAGGTTTTAAGAATTTAAAGGCTAAATGAAAGGTTCAACCAAACTAGGTTGATCACAAACATTTTGAAACCACCAAAAACGATGATATAAAGGCTCTAAGAGGGAATAAAACACCCTGAAAAACAAAAATAAAAATAAATTATGATTGAAACAAACCTAGTGTTCAACCTAGGGTGGGTGTAGAACTGAAGAAAAAAATAATGGGATGAGGAATAGAAATAGGAAGAGGAGTGGAAGAAACCCCAACTTGGATGCATCACACATGAAATAAAAAAGATAAATTTATAAGAATTACAGAATCCAAAGAGGATGTGTATGCAATAGGGTCTCCCTAAATCATGGGATGCATCATAGGGATATGATATGAGGGTGAGCTTATTTTAGGGTTAAACATAAGAGAGAGTAGTTTTGAAATTTCAAAATTTTAATTACAAGATGAATCACATGGTTTGTTTGTGTTTTAATAAACTATTCCTCGACTATGTTCCCCTTACTAGATGAACATGGGTCTCCTTCACTATTTGGTTAGAATATTTCATGAACCATTCTCTATCCATGTTAAATGATATTGTTAATATTAGAGACTCTCCCACACAGTTTTCAAGTAGTTATTCCAACCATGCTGCCAGACCATGAAATTTGAAAAAAAGAAAACATACTTCAATTATATTAAAATATTTAATACCCAAGCCTTAAAAACGAAAAATAGAATAAAAACAATAAATGAATAAACATAATAAGTATTAATGTTAGGTTGGGGTGTGGTAAATTCTATGGTTAAATGTGCTCATTGGTATCAATGTAGGGGTCAGTTTTTTGATTTTGTAAGAAGTTATTCAACATATAAATCTATAAGGATTTCCTAAATAGAAAATATTGACACATAAAAAAAACTATTGTTTTTGAGAGAGTTAAAATAAGTTTTATATAAAGAAAATACACAATATTAAAATCATTCCTTTTAGAAATATTTTTTACTAAATTATATTTCCTCACTTCTTTTCTTAATTATTAATTTAAATTTTTTATTGAAATATATTTTTTATCATATTCACTTCTTTTATTTTTAATCCTTTTTACATTAATAAAACATATTTGTATCAAACATCAGGTTTAAACTTAAATGTATAATTTTGGTTTTAAATTAAGGACTTAAACTTATTAAATTCTAGTTCTTTTTCCTCCACAGTCATATCCATATTGGTATAGTTCAAGCCTTTACCCTATTAGCCTATGCCTTACCACATGTAATCCTGAGTCTATAATCATGTTTGGTTAATTCTCAATTGGTCATAATTAATACGATAAAATGTTAGTTTCCTTAACTAGTACCTCTTTATTATGCCTTAGGGGTTGAATGTGTCATACACTTGTGGTTCCCTTAAAATTAATCTAGTGTGTCGAATTCTACATGATTCTAGCTATGTTTTAGAATAGTTTATTATCACTTATATTTTTATAACCCATGTTTGTTAGTTTCATGTCTTTACACTCTGATAGTTGGGAATATAATTCATGGATATGGATTCATTATATTCGTATATAACAACTTATTTTTGGTAAGTATCTTAGTGGTTGATTTTACGAACCAAGTTGGATGTTAGTTTATAAATTCATTTTATGCATGTTTACCACTTGTTGTATACGTTATTAATTTCCTTGAGTATAATTTTGTGTATATATATTGAATACTTTATATTTTGGTTATACACTACTTGAGAGGGTTCTTCATCCAATGAAATATAGTTCATTGAGAGATGTAGCTCCAATATTCCTTAACCATAGTGTAGGATAAGATCACAATGCCCTAACTTGTTAATCCCATTCTTTTACTCCCCAAGACGGGCTCCGAGACATCTCTGAGTAGCTTAGCCTCATTCATATACATAGGATGGGTTTCTATGACACTTACTTCTTTGTACACATCTATATATATATGTGAGTGTATAAGTGCACATGTGTAAGATATTTACATTTTTTGATGTTTCCTTCATAAGGGATGGCATTGGGTTAAGATCTCAAATTTCGAGCTAAGGCTCAATGTACGTAGTACAGGGATGGAGCCTCTAAGTGTTGGGTGTTATCAACTGTGGCTAGTATTGATCATTAAATTCCTCAAAAATTGACCTAATATCATATCTCATATCTATATTTGTTGAATCATTGTTTCTTTATAGTGTATAAAAAAATAAAAAGGTAAATACCTTAGAAAAAAGTGGAGAAAACACATAAAGATAATCAATATTTAAAAATTATTGAAAATTGGATCGCCTTAGCCTAGACAAAACACTGTCGGTGCGCAAGGTACTTGCGTGCCACAATTTGGCATGCAAGGCACCTGTGCTCCCATTCTCTTTTTTCCTAGGGTCCTATTTTTTCCAATAAATAGACCCTTGGGGACTTCATTTGTACTAATGAATTTCCTTGAATCCTAATTGCTGCTCTAGTCTCCCTAGTTCTTTGCTCATGTCTTCTGAAACATTCAGCTGCTTATTACTTTTAGTCTTCCATAATTTACTATTGTATGCCATTATTACTGCTTCCACTATTGTTATCTGTTTCTCTTCTGTTGTGTTACTTTGCCAATGAAGGAATAGTTTTCCCACTATCACACCCAAGGCCCTCACTGCTAGTCGGTAGCCTTTGGAATTAGGGAAAATTCACTTGAGACCACATGACCAACCAGGTACAGGGCGCCTCTAGGTGGATTCTGAAACCAGGTTGTTACAAAATGTTTAGTAAAGGCACATAAGTGTGTCTATTATTTGGGTTTGTATATCTGCATTCATAGGTTTCCCAAATTTGTTTCATAATTGGGTTAGGATTCATGGAGTGTTTGTGGGATTGTATATCCACAATCACATGGGCCTTTATCCTAGGAACAATGTTGCAAAGTTCCTAGTTTAGAGGATTAGGTTTTGGGTTCTGACCTCCCCTTCTCATCTCTAAAAACAAAACCTCAGGTCTCTGTTAGGGGAGGAATGGTTCACACTTTCTTTTTCAATCAAGCAAAGGAAAAGTCAACCTCCCCTACCAGGATCAATTTTTGGGCATCCATCTTGGTGTAAGGCCCTAATATTTAAGGTAGGAGGTTACAGTATTGCTCCTCTATACTTCCCTCACCTTCACTCCTTCCTTACATTGGTCCCTTATACATTGTAATGAAAATAGAGGGAAGGATTGTTGCCTCTCCCTCTTCTTCAGTATCCTCACCGTCTTTCACCATCGTCTCTGTAGGCGTATCCACTTTCACCAGCAGAGGAGGAAAATTTTGGGTACCTTTGTTGAATCTTTTATATACTCTTGTTTCTCACACCATCATGACTCACATGGTCTTATATATTTTTCATGATCATAAAATTTTTACAAACCATGAATGAACTATGAGAACTCTAATTCCCACAATAATTGTGATACATAGGAAGCATTCACGAGGGCCCAAGAACACTAGATATCTAAACAGAAATCCAACCCTAATTCTCTTAATCTGGGCATCCACATTAAGAGTTATCCTCAAATTAAACCCCTAAATCAGCAAGGAATCCTTTTCATGAAGTAAGCCCAAACTCATTTCTCTCAAATGACTACACTCTCATATGATACCTATAGATCTACGTGGGATTCGATTACCATACAAATGGGATACATAGTAATCCTCCCTGAGGTACAAACCCAACACTTCAAATACACCTTGTTTTCCTTGGGCCATATTCCCAACAATGTATAATATAACTTGGAAACCCATATTATTTCCATGTTCCTTGGGCTTATTAGGCATAAGTCTCATACCAAACATTTACTAAGAACCTTTTTCTTATATTTCCTTACCACATGACATTAAAACTGTATGTCTAGGTCCTTATCACATGACCATAAAAGGTATGATGTGTCCCATTAAGCATCATTGAACTATGAGGGTTCGGATTCCTTTCACAAGGATACGTAGGTTTCCCATTTTATAGATACGATCCCAACATCAAAATAAAACTTCGTCTCCCTAGATGATAATAAATTCTAGATTTCCCTACTAAGTGACTTAAAAATCAGTATCATCATAACTATGATTGTAAGAATCTCTAAATCATATATGAGAGGATACCATTAGTGAAGAACCTCGAATACATACAGATGATTCTAAAGTTCACACATTCTAATAATTGATTGAAAATTCAATGAGAAACCTATGTTTTACTTAGTGAATTAATAAGGATATAAGAAAATATCTCAACTATATAAAGAGAGTCTTGGATTAGATAATAATTCCCCCCAAAAGGGTGTGATGAGTTTGAACTCCCATCCTCTCGACCAGTGTACGTTCTTAAGTATTGTAAGTTTAATCACAACGAATATCTGCCTTTGGAAAGTATGTCCCTTTTAGATAAAAAACTACTGTATGTTATCGGTTCCATGAATAAATCCAATGAAAAACCACTAGTATGTAGTGATTCTTAAACCATAACACATGTTCCTCGAACTACAAAACAAAAATGGTGAACCAAACATGAATCCTTAACCATGTTAATCATTTTACCCAACTCTTTAGTCCCTATAAATAGATAAAGGAAGGATGGTCAAAAGAATCAATCACTCAAGTATCCATATTTGAGACATTTCTTTAATGGAGTTTAATGTTTTTATCATGTTTTTTTTCTCAGAACTTCCTTCACTCCAAATGGATTCCTTCTAGTTATCACTCATGAATGCTCTGAATGCTGCTCAAGCTGGATCCTCATCCACTGGAAGGATGTCATCGTAAAATCAGTATCTTAAATGTTGGGTCACCAATGTACTGGTAAGAGAATACTTTCATCATGGTAATATACCAACCTTGGAGGCTACCCGAAATTCTCTTTAGGTTAATAAAAACCCTCGAACGTCCGGTCAGTGATGATTGACGATCAAGAAGCAGATGGCGCCAACCACCATCACCAACTGTTTCGGGTCCTTATCCCTAAAATGAAACAACCAATCCCTATTGTACTATAGGGAGGTGGATCAAGAGGTCACTTATGGCCTCAATAAAAATATGCATGGGTCCTTCCCAAGGACTCCCTTCAATAATAAACTTCAACAGAATTGTGCGGCAGTGAACCCCCAACAAGGTGGGGGTGTTGCCTTTGGTTGTTCGGCCCAGTTCCCCCAAACCCGGGCATTCAAGATGAACCATTGGAGATGAAATCCATCCCACAAAGACCATGTTTCTAACTTTTTCTCCCCTGGAGAAGTCCATCATCCTAACTTGATGGCAAACAATGTGTAGACACATACACCCGTTGGTCCTTATTCTGCTACCCATCAGACTCATCCGGCAGCGACCCCGCAATAATTCCCGGTAAATCCAGTGGAGTACCATGAATAGGCACATACACCTATTTACAAATTATCATCCAGTTAGTAGGCTTGTCTGACTGCATTCAAAGACGCCCTCCAATCAAATATGGTGGAAACTAGTAAACATGAATATACATGTACTTACAATCACCAATTCTTGAAACAGTCTCATCTGCCAATATTGAAAGAATTCCTTAAACCATACATGATGGAAAACAGCTAGCATGAACATTCACCCACCGATGTTCATCAATCCTACCAATAGTCTCATTTGGAAGCACCTAGAGAAGTCGGTCGAAAATATATGAAGACAACCCTAAGACAGACTCAACTCTCTACCCACATACCTAATAATTGTCAGTATCCATTGATGGGAAAAGGGGGATAGAGGAATGCACGCAAACCTACTCCAGATACAAAATGGATGTATTTTCTCATTCCATCTACTAAAGTCACAAAACACATCTTAGAAATTGTGAAAGGGCAAACACAAATTCTTACCCATATTCTGGAAGCATGACATAATATCATAACAACAACATCAGTAGTTCCAGGGTAATAGACATGTAACTCTCTCCCCACACTAGGGATGACACATCAACATGCCATCCTGGAGCAGATAGATACCTATGTTCTAGTACAGGTGGTTATGGGGAATACTACCCCATATCATATGGACAACAGGATCGAGAACATACACCCTTTCTAATTAGAGGTAATTAGCCCATTCTGAGGACCACTCCAAGGCAGGGACATACACCTTCCCATGATATACTCTTCTCCTAGAATGTGGCCCCAACTAAGTGTAAGAGAGTATCCAAGAATAATCCTCTTCAAACAATGTTGGAAAACCAAGAGCCAATATGTGACATGGGTCCTATTAATGCTGGATTTCTTGAAGCACTCATGCATTTATTTATTACAGCTCATAATTATACCCTCTCATTACCAAATTATAGGAGTATTAGTAGTAATTCTGAAGATCCCCATAGGATACATCGTCATGAAGGATTACTCGATGAAAATCCATTCGATCTAGAGACCCTATCTTCAGATGAGATCCATGGATACCATATGTCTATCCAGAAGACCATGGAGCAAGAGGATTAATCCTTTTTCTGTAATCCACCATGGTTTTCCTTCCCATGATGGAATTCATTGCGAAATTCCTATCCACAGTAGTATTTTGCATTGTCAAGAAATTTTTTTAATCGACATGGTAGTAAGGAGAAATCCCTATTTTCTTGAGGCACTTTCCAACACATGGACAGTCATGTATGAGGCATTTAAATTAAAGGGTGAAATAATTTCTCAATTAGAAGACATCCTAAAGAGATGTTCATTCTTCTAAAATCCCTTGGTCCATCTACCTTCTAATGTAGCAGATGAAAAAGATACTGATTACATGGTATTTAATAAAATAATTGAGAAGTGTCCACTTTGGTCGGACTAAGTGGAGAAAAGTTTAGTAAAAGATGATGAAGATATGTTGAACTTAAGAAAGAAATTGGATAAAGGAGAAGTACCATTCATGTTTTGGGAAGTGGAAAACTCTCCATACAACATTCCAAAAATTTATGTCATAAGATTGCATTCATGATGTCCGCCTCAACTTATGGAAGAATCTTTGTCATATGAAAACCAAATTATTTCCATATGGTGAATATCAAAATCCTTCTAAGATAATAAAAGGGTTTCATTGCCAAATTGATTTGGAATCTCTCTCAGTTTCTTGACATCCAAAGGTTGAGAAGCAACTGATAACCCTTCAATGTGAATTCCTTGATGCATTACAAAGGTTGAACTAGTTCATTTCTAATACCTCATCTAGCGTTCATATCAAAGGATGGGGTGCACACAGAGCACTGCATTTCACTGTATTGAAAAATCAGCAAAGTTCTCCTAATGTGGTCTCATGCAATGTTATTGACCAAAGACAGCTACAATCAACATATTTTGTATGTAATCATGTATACAATCAAGAACATGGCCCAACTACATCTAATTAAATTCCGGACCAAAGAAAAAAACAATTCAGATACTTTTTCATCAATATTTTGAGAATATTCAGTAGGACTCCCACTTAGAGGATGTCAGTCGTCAGATAGCCCAAATGTTTGAAATAACACAGTGGTCTTCCGAAATAGGCGATTTGAATGGTTGTCGGATAAAGCACATATCCAATGTTTGAACAAAAATTTGGAAGATCAGAAGAGTAGTTGCGTGAATCTAAACTTTAGTAGTTCAAGATCCACCTTTTCCTGTAGGCCTAGTGGCCTATTTAATTAAACGTTAGAATTCAATAAACAATGTTCAAAGGTTTGAAAAATAAGATCATGGAAATACCTAGACAACAGGGCTAGGGTATTTTCCACATCTACAATCCCCTCCTCAACCGAAGTATGTTTTCTCTTAATTAGGGAAGAAGCCGCCAATATAACACATAATTAAACTATCCAAGTATTCCCATCATGTTACTATCCAACAAATAGTTCCATGGAATTCATCATATAGAAGAACAAGGAATCATGGAAGATATATAAGGAGAAGATCTTACAAAGATACAGACAGAATGCCATCAATTCATTATGTGTGTGTAAATTTCATTAATACAATTGAAGAAGATCCTGTATAAAATTAGTCTAGTTCAGGGGAATCAAAAGATGAAGTTCTTATCCATAATACATTATACACTGATGAAAATGAAGGAGGGGTGCATACCCAGAATCAGAGGCTTACCCCAAATCTATGTATTCCCTCAAGTAACCAACTCCCACCCCTCCAAAAGGAATATAACAAGAGGAAAGGTAAAAGTCAGATCACATCTCACTTTTCCACGAGAGAAGGTCAATATCTTTCACTTTAAGAAATATGTGTATAATAAGTAGATGAGATGAAAGAGTTCAAAATATTCAATTCATAGTTACTTCGAAGAAGCATTTCTACTAGACATGCCCCCTAGGAAGATCCTCAACATGAACATCCAGTAGGATTTCTTCAATAAAGAGGATTTGTTGTAACTAAAGATGTAGATAATGAATTATTTCTATTGGGTCCACAACTAGGGCATGATCAAACATATCCTTATAGGTATGGACCCTTGGGTTATCCAATACAAATACCAGCAGCACCACCAGTGTTTTACTAATCGTTTCACCAGTTCATGCTTCATTTATTGTACTTGTACAGGTCCTAGCACATCTAGATATTCCCCAAATTATTATGAACACAATTGAGGCATTTACAAATCTATTGGAAGCTATGGACGAATGGTGTGTGCCAGTGCAGCGGGAAAATAGAGCATACCCTGAATGGGTGGATCCGATCCCTCCCACACCAAACTTTTTGAATACTACATTCCCAATAATTAATGGTTCAGGAGATATAGAACAACACTTAACACATTTTGTTTTTCATTGTGATCCCTTGATGGGGGATCCTCAACAACAAGAAGTAGTAAATCTTAGATTCTTTGTGAAATCATTACAAGGGTTGGCTTTTATCTGGTAAAAAAGATTGTAATCTCGATCAATTACTAGATGAGAAGATCTCTATCAGAAATTAATTCTACAATTCAGCTCAACACTACCAAAAACAACATTTTATCATCATACAAATTGAAAAAAAGGGAAAATTAAATAGTTTCATATTTCATCGCTCGATCAAAAGTATTAATATATTCCTCAAATCTGACACTCCCTCAAGAATATTTGTCACCAATTTGTGTAGAAAATATGTGTGATGAGTTACACACACCACTGATCCCTATGAAATACAAAATAGGGTTTTTATACCTTTATTTAATTTCTAAATAGGTGGAGGATTCCATTGTGGAAAATAAAGATATATCTCTTATAATTCCATCAGCTCTTGGAATGAGAACATGGAAAGATGAAGTTGCTACAGTGACACTCAAGAAAGCACCTGTGCCTCCTCCCACTTCAAAACCTTCATCATATCAAAGGTATCTTCCTACCGAGTGTTAGAAGCAACGAACACCTCATCAAGATGATAAAAAGATCCAATGTGGAGAAAATTTGAGGAGTTAAAGAACAATGTTTATACTTTTCAGAATAAAATGGTTCCTGGTTACTTTATCTCAACTCTGGAGAACAATTTGGTTAAGTTTCCAAGGCCGAAGAAACCAAATAAAGAAGGAGACGAAGATCTTTCAAATTATTTTTATTTTCATCAAATGTTGGGGCATCCCATTCATGAGTGTTTTGTTTTCAAATACCTTAGGAAAAAAAATGATAGACTCTGGACAAGTGAAACTGAAAAGTTAGTCAGCCCAAGTGGTATGTGTTACCGTTACTGATCTATAGGAGGAAGGAGAATGGAAGGAAGTCAAAAGTAAAAATGAATAGAAATATGTTGATTGGATTATTAGTAAAACGATCAACTAAAATCATGTCATTCTAAGAACACAGTTGAAACAACCAATTGTATCTTTTTCCACTTTTCCACAACAAAACTGCCATCATCAAAATATCAGTCCTCCATAGGTCAATACTTAAAGAAGGAACATGATCATAAAGATAAATGGAAGTCAAAATAAGACAATATCATGTGACAAAAAAATTTATCCTTGAATCTGGAAGACTTTATGCCATCTTTTTCAAAAGCACAGTCACTACCCTACCAAATGGCACAACCAGAACCGACCGGTCAAGCAGAATATTAATTAGATGAAGAACTAATCTTTGGTCCCATTAATTTTATCTAGATATCAGATCCATATGATATTGATGATTCTAGTTAGGATTATTCATAATTCCCTCTTCCTAACTGGGTAATTAGAGGAAGATGTTAAGTCAATAAGGTTTTCCTTATGACTTTTTTCATTCCTTCTTGTTTTGAAAATCACAAACACCTTATACTTAAGAAAATATACATTTTACCTATATAAGGAAAATTTCCTTCTCAAAGGAATTTACCCCTACTATGTTTCATTGTCTATATCAATATTTTTCTTAAGTATAAAAATAGGATTCATATCAAAAACCTCGAAATCATATAATAATTAGATATGAAGCATTCTATTTTAGGATCCGAATTCTGGATATGAATTGTAAGGAAGTTCCACTCCGAATTCTGGATATGAACTGTAATGAAGTTCTACTCTGAATTCTAGATATGAACTGTAATGAAGTTCCACTCCGAATTATGGATATGAACAATAATGAATTTCCACTTCGAATTCTCAATATGAACTGCAATGATGTTCCACACCAAATTTTGGATTTGAACTGTAATGAAGTTCCACTCCGAATTCTAGATACGAACTCTCATGTAGACCGACTTCGAATTCTGGATACAAACTATCATATAGTTCGACTCCGAACTTCTTTGAGTTTGACTCCGAACTTCTATGAGTTCGACCCCGAACTTCAATTTTTTCGACTCTGAATTTCTATTAGTTCAACTTTGAACATCTATGAGTTCGACTCTGAACTTCTATGAGTTCAAATCCGAACTATGTAAGTTTGGGTTTTAAATTCTAGTGAAACTAGGCTCCGAATTTCCTTAGACATTCAGACTCCGAATTTCTACAGAATTTAGGTTCCGAATTCCTATAAAACATAATCCAAATATCTCTTTATTATAGACTCTGAATTCCATTTTGGTTAGAATCCGAACTTTTATTTGCTTACATTTCGAACTTCAGTTTTACTTATACTTATACTTGTTTCATTACAAAATGATGTCGTACTTTCAGTTACACATGTTTTGTTATAAAACGATGCTGTCCATTCTATTTCTAACTAACCATTGGTTAAGTGAAACATGTACAGGTCCCTCCGAAATTTAAGGAAAATATGACCGTTGGAGGAGGGAGTCGACCATTGGAGCTTCGCCTATAAATATGAGCTCATTTTAAAACAAGCATCAACTTTTGGAATTTTGGTGATCAGAATTTCCTAAAGTGATTTCTAGAGAGAGGCTCTTATCAGCTCTCAAGCTTCATACAGAAAGTTTGAATGACTTGTTCAAAATTTGGATTGTGTAGATTTCTTCGTGCGACTCCGATTGTTGGTGATTACAATCGAGGGCTTCCGGGGATAAGAAGACAGAGGTGCCGACTACCTTGAAGTTCAAGGGCTTCCTTGCTGAGGAAGACAGAGGTTCCAACTACCTTGAAGTTGAGGGTGTAACACCCCGAGATTTTATGAATTTTTTTTAATTTCATTAATATATTGTGTTGTATGCTACACCAAAAGGATCTTTCACAACACGCATCCCTGACTTGTCTTGCATTACACGCAATCGCGACCTTCCACGATAGCGTGTGTTGTACGCAATACCGAGTTTCGCTAAACAACGATAAGTTGTATAAACTAGCCATTATGAATAGTAATACCCACTTTTTGAAATTTTATAAATTTTATCCTTCAAAATGGACTTCATTTTTGGATTCAGAATATCGAAATTATCCTAGGGTAAATTTTTGGTATTTTTCTGAAAACTTTCAATTTTTGATGAATAGTGAAAACACTGGGTTACTATTCAAAAATTGACTTTTTATTTAAATAATTATTTATTTAAATTAATTTTAGGTAAAAATTGATACATAATACCTATATAAGTTCAATGTAATTCATTGGAGTCATTTTATAATAATTTTAGATATATAAAAATTTTATTGAACTTTTGACCGTCTTTTACCCACCTCCTAGGAGAATTTGCAAATTTACATAAAACTTAATTTTACCGCTTTTGTGAGTGGAATTTCAAAAATCTAAGAGACACGGTTGATGTCAGTAAGTAAAATATGGTTCAATGAGATGAAAATATTTTTTGGTGAATAGTAACTTTTTACTTTTATTTACCACGGTTAAAAGTAAATAGGGTAATTAAGGGTAAAAATGATATTATTATTACCCTAACACATGTCCTAATTCTATTGGATAAGTGTAATTAGACCAAAAACAACCTTAGGAATAAAATATGACCATTTAGACCCACTTGGATTAGATTAGGACATTTATTATTAATTTATTTAAAGAAGGGTTAAAATAGTTAAAATCAAAGTTTAATAAGAAAATAATTTTTAATATAGAGTTATACATAAGATAAATTCGACTATAAATATTCATTAAAAATATAAAAAGATTTCATACATAATGATATCTTATTTGTAATTTTTAGACATTATATAATTTAATTTAGTTATGACACAATGATGATGGAGTAATTATCTTATTAATGAAATATTGACATAATTGATGTTATAAATACCCAAATAAATGTAATTTGAGACTTTTTATGAATTACAATAACTTTATATGTTAATATTACATGTTATTATTGATTTAATTTACTTTTTTAGAAATAATCTTTCTGTTATGATTTTCACAAAAATCAATTACTAAATAGTGTCAAAATTGACATAAAATAGTTTTTTAAAACAATATTATATTATTAATTGTTATTTTATTCCTAAAAATCTAAGGATCGTCCAAATGACTTAGATAAGGTTATATATATTAATAATAAACAACTTGGGGTTCGTTTGTCTTGTTATAGTAAGTTTAATAACCTTATAGTGTAAGAACACAAAAAGACACGGTAAAAGTAAAATTATCTAACTTAAAGTTAAATCTAAATGATAAGGTTAAAATAGTAAACTAAACATGTTAAAATTCTATTTGATGAGAGGATTTCGACCCATCCCCACCTTAGCTTATAAATAAATCAATTTGGAGCTATTTGAAACCGAATATGGCTTTATAATAAAATAATATTTTTAGTTTTTCCAAAGGTTCCTCTCTCCTCCCTTATAAAAGGGCACCTCCTCCCTCTCTTCCTCACACCACTTTGAGCCTTCAAGCTCGGAAAAACCCTACCAATTTATCCTCTCCACTTACCTAGAAACATCCTAGAGGTCCTGGTCTTCTTTAAAGACCAATTTTAGTGCCCTAAAAGGAGGTCTCAAAGAGGCGCTTCAAAGAAGAGGTAATGTCCGTTACCGATTCTTTCAACTTTATTTTTTCTTCCACTTATTATTATTTAGTTGATTAATTATGAAGTAATAACATCAGTATCACTCATATACTTATATTTTATTATAAGTATGAAACAAACCTATTTCACCATATATCCATCCTACGGAAAATGAAATCACTGCGCGTGCGTACGTACGGAATACCGTCTCCACGCCGTGGTGTAATCTATTTTCCACCACCAACTTACTTGGATGGGTATAATGGCGTAAATAATGAATATATATGATTATTTTAAAGTGATATTGATTCTGAAATAGTATACATACACTCCAATACAATTCCACGATCATGGGAACGATATCATCACTCATGCGTATGTACGGAATACCGTCTCCACGATGTGATGCGACTCATTCTACATGATTTTCATTATATAATGATTACATAAATGATTTGAGTGAATAAATATGATATATATTAGACCAATACCATTCTGGAAATGAGGTATCTATAACCTAAAAATAAGAATAAGAACTTATTCGACAAAACAAGCATAAGAACAAAAAGTAATAAACACCCGAATAACAAGTAGCAATGAAATATTACTAATAATAAGCTAAGAATATGACCATATATGATATCATAACAATGATTATGATTCTGTAATAAGTCAATGACATTATTTAAATCATTATACAGGAGGTTCAGACACTTACGAAGCAAATCGAACCTAAGGTAAGGGAAATATCACAATCTCATTTTTATCCGAGATTGTTTATACTTTGGAATTTAATGGGGTGTATTTTATCATCCACATCCATGTTTCCTCAATATGTAATATTATTTCCATCCACCTACAATTTTTTAAATCCAATTTTACCCTTTGGTGAGTTTTTAGTAAAATATATGAAAGGAATCTTTTGTCGTTTTTCGTACGAGGTACTTTTGAATTTTCTGACAAAAGTACGAGGAGAATGTTATTTTTAACTTATACGATGTGAACAGATTTTTACAGTTTCATAATGCCTCATTTTCATGAAGATTCCTCTTTAATATTTCATGACTATTTTCAAAAAAACACTTTTCTTTTAAAATTTCATGGAATTTTGTGAAAATAAAATTATTTTGAAGAAGAAATGATATTTTCCTCAAGAATTTATTTCAAGTGTTTTTATCAAAACTATTTTCCATCTAAAATTAAATTATTTAATATGTTTATGTTTCAAGTATAATGTCTCCATTATTTACATGGTTTGATTCTTCTTATGATGAAAAGATATCCATTTTTTTATATGGATTATGTTATGATTGCATGATGTTTAAGAATCCCATTCTATTACATGGGTTATGATATGATGTATGATTTATGATTTTGTGGCACATGAAAGAATGATTTCATTATGAGATGGGTGGGACCTATATCTCCATCCAATGCATTGGGTAAAGATTTATATCTCATGATATAGACATGGCTGGAACGGTAAGTTAATCCGGTTCAGTATTACAGGACTGGAACGAGGAGTGAACTCGATTCAGAAAGGGACTTTGTCCACTAAGATGGTCTTGGCAGCATTGCCTTAGCTAATATGGAAATCATATCATGTGCTTAATGGTTTCCACAATTACATGTTTTATTCCCATGCTATTTTATCATGATTTATGTTCCATTATGATCTATGCCTTATGTACTTCCATGTTTTATGTCGTTGTTCAAGATTTTGATGTTTAAACATTATGTTCATGTTTTTAAGTTCAAATGTATATGGTATGTTTTATTTTATCCATGCTTACCCTTACTGAGAATTTGATATCACCCTTTTTATGTTTTCTTTTCCCCTAGGATTAAAAGAAAGGTTTTAGGTAAGGAAACAAAAAGTGGAAGATCTTTATGGGAGATGTTGAAGATCTTTCACCA
This sequence comes from Viscum album, assembly GCA_963277665.1. NCBI lineage: Eukaryota > Viridiplantae > Streptophyta > Magnoliopsida > Santalales > Viscaceae > Viscum > Viscum album. Next base: position 387,245,582 of record OY728153.1, on the reverse strand, counting down.
CGATTAGAAGATTACGTTCCAAGTTTCCAAAGACACTAAACTATTACGGTCCTTTTGTGTCTGTTTTTGTTATGTATTAAGTATTCCAAAAAATTAATGTAATGTCCATGTACGTCAAGCTTTGGGTCTCTATAGAGGGTTTGCGGGGATAGCAAGATAGAGACTCTGATCTTCATATCGAGGGCTTACCCTAGTGTGGATAAGACATACTTGCTTGAAATTATAAATCAAGGGACCTTTATCCAAGGTTGTTGGATACCCTTCTCTTTCGATTAAAACATTTATATCTTGTTACTTGTTTTTGTTACATGTTTTTCCGTTGCATTATGTATTGTAAGGAAAGTATAACCTTATTATATTTCCATACACTTGTACTCTGACTTAGTTATATTCTATACGCTTTAAGGTAGAATCTCATATTGTAAAATTTGGTTAAGTTTCATTTTCCAGATCCATATTTCTAGAACCTGTTTTTCAGAATCACTTTCCAGATATAAGAAAGTGTATAGAACTAGAATTTTGTAACTTCATACTTTGTCCCAATCTTTCAATTAGTGTTAGAGGTGTTTTGAATTTTCTTAGTTTAACTTTGTTAAACTTAGATCTTTCCTTGTTTAAGGAAATTTTTAAAGTTTACAATTCACCCCCCCTCTTGTATATTGAGCATCTACATCATTATTTTGATCCTACAATTGGTATCAAAGGAGGTCTCTGAAATACTTATATTCACATATATGTTTTTCTTGCTCAGTTTTTCATTGTTATATATTTTTCTTCCTTAGGAATATTCTCATTGAATCCAAACATTTTTTATTAACAAGTTTTTGTGTAAAAGGATTTTTTAATATGGAAGGAATCAATGTTGGTTCCATTTACAACTTAAATCCTACAAGACCACCAATTTTTGATGGCAATGATTATAAGTATTGGAGAGATCGAATGAATACTTTCGTTATCAATACTAGAGTAGAATTTTTTGTTATGCTTACTGGAGGTTATCAAATTCTTGATAAGGAAGTTAGTACTTTCACAAACCAAGAGAAGCATGAATACCAACTCAAATATAAGGTACGCAATAATTTACTATGTTCAATGACTAGGAACATATATTGCCAAATTTCTTCTTGTGAAACAACTAACTATATATGGAAGAAACTTGAAGTTACTCATTTTGGTACATCTAAAGTGATTGAGACTAGAAGAGATATGTTGAGAGATGAGTATCATGGTTTTAATTTTCCTTATGGTGAACCCATATGAAAAGTACAACAGAGATTCATGAATATCGTGAATAGCTTAAAATATATGGGAGAGAAAGGTTTGGATGATGAATCTCTTATTGACAAGATCATTGATATTATTCCCAATGAGTGGGAATAAAAGAGAAAAACTATTGATGAGAACAAGAAGGTTACTCAAATTTCCTAAGATGAGATGTTTGGAACTCTTCTCCAACATGAAATAAGGATGAAGAGAGATGATGGCAACATTAAAAAGAAGAATGGGAATGGTACTGTTGCTTTTACTACAACATCAAATCACATGAAAGATAAGACTCCTGAGAGAGTTACTAGATCAAAGTCTAAGAAGGTTGTTATCCAATCCGAATCTAGTAAGAGTGAAGTATCATAGAATGAGTTAGCGAATCTTTCTCGAAGGATGAACAAGATAGTTGGACAATGAAATTTCCAATCCAATTATAAGAAGAAGGATAGGAAAGATAATAAAGATTTAGAGGTCACATGCTATGAATGAAAGAGAGCTGGACACATTAGACCTGATTTCCCTATGATTAAAAAGAAAGAATTAAAAGAGAGGCATTCTGAAAGGAATAGGAAGAAATATTAAAAGTCCAAATCTAGGAAAGTTCTGAAAGCTAATGAAACCTGGAGTGCTAGTGGTGGTGACTCTTCAGATGAGTCTTCTGATTATGAATCCTTAGGATAGAAGAATCTTGGTCTTATAGTCAGATTACCTATTAACAATCATTGCTTTATGGCTAAGGTACACAATGCTGAATCATTGACCAATTTTTCATTAAATTCTAATGATAGTAAATATTGTAACTCTTCGGATGAAGAATCCCTTTCTGATGAAGAAAATACTTTACCTACCTATGAAGAAGTATCTCAGTTTGCTGAAATTCTTGAGATTGAGAATTCAAAACTCAATAAAAAACATGATAAGGCAAACTCTAGGAATATTATTCTTACTAAAAAAATTATATCTTTCTGAAGATCTTGATAAGAAAAATTCTTATTTTGAAACTATTTCAAAAAATCTTGAGGAAGTAAATTTTGAGAAGAATAAACATTCTAAAGATCTAGAAAAAGTAATTTCTAAGAAAAGTGTTTTTGAGCCTTTCTCTAGTTCTAAATATAATGATTTTGAAGATAGAAACTTGTTTATAAAACTCAAGTCCGAAATATTTTCCTTAAATAAGTGTTTGTCAAACTTTACCTTAGGTAAAGAAAATTTTGATAAGATGTATTCACAAATATGAACTTTAAGAAACAAATCCGGATTTGGTTATACCCATGCAAAACCAACTTTTAGTAACAATTATTTTGTTCCTCAAAGTGCCCCATTTTGTACCATGTGTCAATGTGGTGGTCACTGGGCAAAGAATTGTTCTTTAAACAAAACCCAATCTTTAGGTTTTTATAAGGCTTATTTTTCTAAGAAGATGTGGGTACCCAAAATTTTGTTATGTGGAAGTCTTGGATCCAAAAAAGTTTGGATTCCGAAAGTATAATTCTTTTCTTATTTTCAGGAAGATAAAAGAAGTACCAACAACAATACATGGTACATAGATAGTGGATGTTCCCGGCATATGACTAGTAACAAAAACTATTTTGAAAAGGTTATCAAGACAAAAGGAGAAAAGGTAACTTTCGGAGATAATGCTCAGAGAGAAATTGTTGGTATAGGTAATATTGTTCTTCTTGGTATAACTTTGATTTCAAATTTTTTTTGATAAGGGTCTTAAGCACAACCTCATCATCATAAGTCAATTATGTGATGAAGGATACCTTGTGAATTTTAGGAATGATAAGTGCTTAGTACACAATTCCAAGGAAGAGTTTATTCTTTCTACCAATAGGCAAGAGAATGTATACACATTAAACTTAAAAGTCCTTGGGAGCCAAGACTTACCTTGCCTAAGTGCAATGGAAGATCATTCTTGGTTATCACATAGAAGTCTAGGTCACTGTAACCTTAGAAACTTATGTAAACTCTCTAAGAAGAAACTAGTTAAGGATCAACCAGAGATTATATTTGATTCTTCTAAAGTTTGCGATCCTTGTCAATATGCCAAGCAACATAAATCTAGTTTTAAATCAATCAGTGATGTCTCAACAACTGATGCACTACAGTTGGTGCACCTGGATCTTTTTGGTCCAACACAAACTGGAAGCATTTGGGGAAAGTATTATGTATTTGTCTTAGTTGACGATTACACTAGATTTACATGGGTCTATTTTCTAGCAAAGAAGTCTTAAGATTTTTCTTATTTCAAAAGTTTTATAGCCCAAGTTAAAAATGAAAAAAACCTTCCATTGAAAACTATTCATAGTGATCATGGATAAGAATTTCAAAATTATGATTTGGAAACTGTTTGTAGTAGAAAAGGTATTACTCACAACTTTTTATCACCTAGAACTCCTCAAAAAAATGGTGTAGTTAAAAGAAGAAATATAATTCTTCAAGAGATAACTAGAACCATGTTGAGTGAATATTCTATAGCTATACATTTCTGGGCTGAAGCTGTAAGTACTGCTTGTTATACTATAAATCGAGTTTTGATTTGACCTTTTCTTAATAAAATTACTTATGAGTTATGGAATGGTAGAAAACCTAGACTTTCCTACTTTAAGGTTTTTGGTTGCAAAGTATTCATTCTGAATACTAAAGATAATTTACACAAATTTGCACCAAAATCTAATGAAGGAATTTTCTTACGCTACTCCACAACTTCTAAGTTTATAGAGTTTTAAATAAAAAACTTGCACTGTTGAAGAGACACTTCATGTAAAATTTGATGAGTCTGATCATTTTGTTTTCAAACAACCCCAACCTACATCCTCGGATGTGTTTTCATAAACTGATTGTCAACCTTTGATAGAAAATACTTCTGATAAGGAAAATGTCCAAGAAGATGCTTCTGAAACATTTACCCCAGAAGATTTCCTACCCTATGTTGATGAACAGGTTTTACAAAACCCAAACCAGTTGTTTCTAAAAAATCATCCCAGTGATAGTATCATTGGTGATGTAAATCAACCTGTAAGGACTAGAAGTTCCTTAAGAAATGAAGTAGATCACCTAGCATTCCTTTCCCAATTAGAACCAAAAAGCACTGATGAAGCTTTAGGTGATGATGATTGGATTAAATCCATGCAAGATGAGCTAAATGAATTCAAAAGGAATAAAGTCTGGACCTTGGTTGAGAGACCTAAGGAAACTTTTGTTATTGGAGTAAAATGAGTCTTCAGAAATAAGTGTGATGAAATTAGAGTCATTGTTATAAATAAAGCTAGAAATTTTGTTAAAGGCTATAATCAGCAAGAGGGAATAGACTATGAAGAAACCTATGCTCCAGTAGCTAGACTTGAATCTATTCATATTCTACTCACCTTTGAATATTTCTTCAATTATAAACTTTTTCAAATGGATGTGAAATGTTCTTTCCTTAATGGTTATGTTCAAGAGGAAGTTTTTGTCGAACAACCTCCTAGTTTTGAAGACACAAAGCATCCTGATCATGTTTTTAAACTTACAAAAGCTTTATATGGCCTTAAACAAGCCCCACGAGCTTGGTATGATAGACTTACGAGATTTTTGATTAAAAATAACTATGTTAAGGGAAATGAATATCCAACCATTTTTATAAAGAAAGATAAGAAAAATGTTTTGATAGTTCAAATTTATGTTGATGACATCATTTTTGGTTCAACTCAGCAATCTTTAACTGATTCTTTTGCAGATCTAATGAAATCTAAGTTTGAAATGAGTTTGATAGATGAGTTAACATTTTTCCTTGGTTTTCAAATTTCTCAAAATCCATAATGAATCTACATATCCCAACATAAGTATATTAAATATCTTCTTAAAAAGTATAGGTATGACAACACTAAGAGTATAAGTACTTTAATTGGTACCTCAAACACACTTGATCTTGATGAAGCTGGGAAACTAGTAGATCAAACATCTTTTAGAGGAATGATAGGAAGTTTACTTTACTTAATAGCTAGTCAACCATAATTAATGTTTTGAATATGGTTATGTGCCATATAACAATCCAATCCTAAGGAATCTCATTTAAAGGTAGTGAAAATAATTTTTCGCTATTTAAAGGGAACCATGGATCTAGGATTATTTTATACTTATGGAAATGATTTTATCTTCAAGAGTTTTTCAAATGATGACTTTGGTGGGTGTAAAATAGATAGAAAAAGTACATTTGGAACTTTTCATTTCTTAAGAAATTCATTAGTTTCTTGGTCCTGCAAGAAGCAACACTCAGTAGCACTCTCCACTGCTGAAGCTGAATATATAGCAGCTGGAAGTTATTGTGCTCAAGTGTTATAGATTCAACACACACTCACATATTATGGCTTGAGTTTTACTAAGACTCAAATATTGTGTGATAACACAAGTATCATTTCCCTTATTAAAAACCCTTAACATCACTCTCGTGCAATGCACATAGATATTAGGCATCACTTTCTTAGGGATCGCACACTTAAAGGAGATATTATTCTTCAATTTATCGGAATGCAAGATCAACTTGCTTGCATTTTCACAAAATCTTTACCCTCTGATAGATTTGAATATATTAAACAGAAGTTAGGAATGATAACTGTGAGGTAATCCTTCTTCATTAACTTCTTTTTGAACAATTCTCCTTATAGTAATAAACTTCTTTTCATAGGGGGAGTACATTTGCTAGTTAGCATAATCAAAATTTTCGTAGTCAGTTTTTTTTAAAAAAAAGATTTTGTAACCAAAATTTTCATAGTCAGCTTAAAAAAAAGCATTTGTAACCAAAATTTTTATAGTCGTTTTTTAAGTTTTTGCAACTAAAATTTTCGTAGTCAGTTTTTCAAACTTTTGTAACTAAAATTTTCGTGATGGAGTTTTCATACTAAGAATTTTTGTAATGAAATGTTCGTACTGAGAATTTTCTTAATGATGTTTTTGTACTGGAAATTTTCGTAATAGAAATTTTCGTAAAGAGAATTTTCGTACTCATATTTTTTATAGTTAGTTTTTTGTAGTGAAATTTTTCTTCAAGAAGAATATCACCTATTACGAATAAACTTCATGGAAAATCCGAAAGGTATGATTTCCTTACATAATTGTTCATAGTCATGTTTTTCTTGCTGCTATTTTCCAATGAGTTTTAAAATTTATTGGATTCTAGTTTTCTTAAATCTGATTGTTTTTTCTTAAAACCTCAAAAGATCGGATTCATGAATTCCTTGCGGGTATGTTTTCAACCATCTGATCAGATCATAGTGTTTTTCAACCGTTAGATGTTTTTTTAAAGCTCAAAGGTCACTTTCATCGCCTATATAAAGGGAACCCATGATCATTGTCCCATATCAATCTTCAAGCTCTCCCGTGTTGAAGTTCTGCCTCCCTTCTTAAAGCCCGTTCTGAATCTTCGTGAGCTTTTCATTCTGAATATCTGTTAAATCCACTTCTCCAGATATGTCATCTATGAAGCCAATCTCAAAATGGTTAGTTTACAGGGATAGGTTAGTGCATCCGAGTTTCTACTATTATGATTCTCTTATATCTAAGAATATCAAATTGAATGGCTGGGAGGATGTTTCCTTATCAAAGCCAGTGAATCAGGATCTGGTTTATAAAGATTTTCTTGTTGAGTTTTACGAGTCTGTTTCCTTCCTTAAAGAAGATTATAGAGAGAAGTTTTCATTCAAATCTTATGGGAAGACTTATATGCTTTCTTACACCAAGGATGCAAGCTTTGTGGGTCTATATTATGAAGGTGAAGCTGAGTTCTGTTCACATAAGCTTCCGGATGAGCAAGGAAGTTTCAACAAAGTGAAGGCATTGAAATTCCTCGGACTTAAAGATGCCAAGATTGCTAAGATTTCTCATTTATCTTCGAATAATCGGATTCTACAGCTGTGGGTACAAGGTTTTTTTCATACCGAGAAGGGGTGATAAGGATAATCTCAAGAAGAGTGACATATACATCATAGATTTTTTGGTAAATCTAAGAAATTTGAATTTGATGAGTCATGTTTTGATTACAGTTAAAAATATTAAAGAAGGGAATCTGAAAGCTCAGATCATAATGTATCCATCCTTTCTTTCTAAGATTATTATCAGATGTCTTGATTCGTTCAATGTTGCTTTCACTTCCAAGAAAATAAATTGTAAGGTAATGATAATTAGTGATGATACATTAAAGAGGATGAAGATAAGTTTTTATATTTAATCCGAAGAATTCTACCCCTTACCAGAGGAAGAGGCTGAGGCAGCTTAGAAAGATCAACAAACTCTAGAACCATCTATAAAGGCAGGGAAGAAGAGAAAGTTAAAATAAGTGGTGGTTAAAGACAAGACCCAGAAAGCTAAGGAAACTCAATCTGCACCACCCAAGCCAAAGAAACAAAAAGCCTACCCAGATGAAGTGGCTTCTAAGTGGAGGGAAGACAAGGAGAAGAGAAAATAAGGGGACCCTCAATTCGGATTAGATCCTGCTGAGTCTAAGGCCTTAAAAGAGAAAGATTATGATGAGTTGGAAAGAAAAGAAAAATAAAAGAAATTGAAGAAGAAGATATCAGAAGAAGATATTGTTCAGTCTCTTTTGAAATCAACAGAGATGACTTCTGAGCAGATTCTAGTTCCGGAAACTTTCCTTGCTGAGCCATTACCAGAAACCCCTGGGAAGAACTACTTCACTCAAGAAAAGCTTAAAGAGAAAGAAGTTGTAGAGAAAGAAGCTCGTGAAGAAGAAGTAGAGGAAGAAGAAGAAGAAAAGAAGGAAGTGCTGATCTAGATAACCTAATTAAAAAAGTTGAGGATTATCAAGAAAAGGATGAATCCGCAAAACTTGTCACACCAAGAAAGGAAGTTGAGAAAGATGGTAACAAAGATGATGATAAGGAAGAGGAATATAAAGAGTATGAATTGTCTGAGGAAGAGAACTATGAGAAGAATTTTCTTGAGGAAGGAGAAGAAAAGAAGAAAATAGATGAAGACAAGGTTGTTCAACTATCAGAGAGTGAGGAAGAATCTCCAGATGATCAACCCATTCTGAAAATCGATAAAGGTAAGCAAGTACTCATGGATACACCAACAAAAGATATCATCAGGAAGAAAGAAGTGGGTGGTTCTTCTATAAGAAAGCTAGTGGAGGTTGAAGAAGAGCATTCACCTAGTAAGGTATCAGATTCAGAGTCATCAGCTTTGGGTCATGACTTTTTTGTTGAGTCTCTGATGAAATTGGTAGACACCATTTTGATTATTCCCCCCATAGACTCAAGGTTCCAAATGCTTCAACATAGTCTAAATCAGAAATCAGAATCCTTATCCATTTTGATGGATAAGTGTGTAAAAATTGAAGCTGACCATAGAAATTTTGTCATTAATTATGATGTTCATAGAAAATCTTGCTGCAAAATCATGCTTTGGTCAAAGAAGGTGGATAATGACTTGGTTGAGTTTTATAATTTTCAGAATGAGGTAAAATATTCTTTTGATACCGAGGATGCACAGATAAAGAATCTTCAGGAGAAGCTAATCCTTGAGAAAAATTCGTGGAATCAACAAGTTATAGACCTGAATGATAAGGTTAACTCTCTTGCTCAAAATTCTAAAAGGGATAGAGATCTCCAGATTGAGCTCAAATAAAAACTTGTAAAGCAAGATGAGTTAGTGAAGATACAGGAAGAGGCCATGAAGACTCAGGCAGTGGTGCTGAGGGCTCATCAAGAAAGGATCATAGCTTTGGAGAAGCAAGCTGAGGAAGATCAGAAAGATTTGAAGAAGCTGAAAACTCTCTTGAAAAAGTTAATTCCGAAGGAAAAGGAGGACAAATAGACAAATCCAATCTTTTTTTGCATTTGTCTTTCCTTGTAAAAATTATTTCAACTCTAATGAAATCTCTGGTTGTTTGTATCTTGTGTTGTTATGTACTAATATTTCAGGTACTTTATTTCTTTTCCATTCCCATAAATTATTTTTGAAAAATCAAAAAGGGGGAGAAGGAAAAATAACTACTCAAAAGACGGAGAAAGAAAAATTTTTATGTCAAGAACCATCCCTAAGTAAGGGGGAGTTTATATAAGGGGGAGTTACTCGTTACAATGTTTTTTTCCCATGATAATGAAAACTCTATTCCAAAAATCCAGAATACAATCCCTAGAGTTCCTAAGACTAAGGGGGAGATAGTTTTATTTATTATTTTCTATGAACCAAAGGGAGATAAGTTTTAATTTCAAAGTATAAAGAAATTTTTCCAAGTATTTATATTCGTTTTCGTAAGGTTGTTTGTGCTTTCCAAAAAGGGGGAGATTGTTAAGTCAATAAGGTTTTCCTTAAGACTTTTTCCATTCCTTATTATTTTTAAAATCACAAACACCCTATACTTAAGCAAATATACATTTTACTTATATAAGGAAAATTTCCTTCTCAAAGGAATTTACCCCCACCATGTTTTCATCATCCATATCAATATTTTTCTTAAGTATAAAAATTAGATTCATATCAAAAACCTCGGAATCATATAATACTTAGATATGAAGCATTCTGTTTTAGGATCCGAATTCTGGATATGAACTGTAATGAAGTTCCACCACGAATTCTGGATGTGAACTGTAATAAAGTTCCACTCCGAATTCTGGATATGAACTGTAATGAAGTTCCACTCCGAATTCAGGATATGAACTACAATGAAGTTTCACTCCGAATTCTAGATATAAACTACAATGAAGTTCCACTCTGAATTCTGGATTTAAACTATAATGAAGTTCCACTCCGAATTCTGGATACGAACTCTCATGTAGATCGACTCCGAATTCTGGATAGGAATTCTCATATAGTTTGACTCCGAACATCTATGAGTTTGACTATGAACATCTATGAGTTCGACTCCGAACTTCTATTAGTTCGAATTTGAACTTCTATTAGTTAGACTATGAACTTCTATGAGTTTGACTCCGAAATTCTATGAGTTCGACTCTGAACTCTGTAAGTTCAGGTTCTGAATTCTAGTGAAACCAGACTCCAAATTTCCTTAGAAATTCATACTCCAGATTTCTACAGAATTCAAATTCTGAATTCCTATAAAACAAAATCCAAATATCTCTTTATTATAGACTCTAAATTCCATTTTGGTTAGACTTTGAACTTTTATTTTCTTAAATTATGAACTTCATTTTTTCTTATACTTATACTTGTTTCATTACAAAATGATGTCATGATTTCAGTTACACATGTTTTGTTATAAAACGATTTCATCCATTCTGTTTCTAACTAACCATTGGTTAAGTGACACGTGTACAGGTCCCTCCAAAATTTAAGGAAAATATGACCGTTGGAGGAGGGAATCGACCATTGGAGCTTCACCTATAAATAGGAGCTCATTTGAAAAGAAGCGAAAACTTTTGGAATTTTGGTGATCAGAATTTCCTGAAGTGATTTATAGAGAGAGATGCTATTATCAACTCTCAAACTTCGTGTAGAAAGTTTGAACAAATTGTTCAAACTTTGCTTTGTTCATATTGATTTGTGCGACTTCTATTGTTGGTGATTACAATCGAGGGATTCTGGGGATAGGAAGACAGAAGTGCCGACTACATTGAAGTTCAAGGGCTTCCTTGCAAAGGAAGACTGAGGTTCCAACTACCTTGAAGTTGAGGGCTTACGGGGATATCAAGACAGAGACTCAGATCTTCATATCGAGGGATTACCCTGGTGTGGGTAAGACAAACTTTCTTGAAATTATAAATCATGGGACCTTTTTCCAAGGTTGTTGGATACCCTTCTCTTTGGGTTAAAATATTTATATCTTGTTACTTGTTTTTGTTACAAGTTTTTCTGCTGCATTTTGTATTGTAAGGAAAGTATAACCTTATTATATTTCCTTACACTTGTACTCTAACTTAGTTAGATTCTATATGATTTAAGATAGAATATCATATTGAAAACTATGGTTAAGTGTCATTTTTAGGATCCATATTTATGGAACCTATTTTTTGGAATCACTTTCCAGATTTAAGCAAGTCTATAGAACTAGAAGTTTGTAACTTCATACTTTGTCCCAATCTTTCAATTGGTGTTAGAGGTGTTTTGAATTTTCTTAGTTTAACTTTTTTAAACCTAGATATTTTCTTGTTTAAGGAAAATTTTAAAGTGAACAATTCACCCCCCTCTTGTATATTGAGCATCTTCATTGTTATTTCGATCCTACAAATGAATCCAAGGTCAAGGATACATGGGAAGATGTGGGTATGCTAGAAGCCACCATTTTAACTCTACCCCTACTTGAACTGTCTATGTGGTGAAAAATCATGGGATATCCCTTCAACGGGCTCAACAAAAACAAGGAAGTTCTCTTTTACATGACGGTATCAGTACTGAGATTAATATTTGGGAGGACCGATTAGAGGTTACGTCATATTTATCTCAGCAAGTAGATGGAACTAGTCAGTCTAATTTACTAAAACCCAAAGTATTTCTGGATTCTGCTCCAACACAGGGAACATATACATCTTGAGTGTCTACTTCCAAGATACCTACAAAACCACATCTCCATGTTGGAAAACAAAGGCCTCTGGACCAATAGTATGATGTTTTGAAATAGCTAGACCATATACCGGCTATGTTGTTCATTTTATATGCCTTGAATTTATCAAAAGATCGCTGAGAAAAACTTATTGAGGATTTGTGAAGTTATATAGAGTTTGAAACTGAAGTTTCTACTACTAAGGTTTACTGGATAGAGAATGATAATGTAGAATGTCATGCATTTATATCTGTTATGGATGAAGATGAATATGATGTTGTACATGGACACATTAGGTCTTTATATCTATCTAGACTGGTCAATGATATAGACATCCGATGAGAATTCATTGATAATGGATCAGGAATCAACATCATTTATATTTGTACACTTCGTCAATTGGGCCTCACTGAATTTGATTTATCTCCTTCCACTTTAATATTGTAGGTTTATGATAAGAATGATCATGAACAACTGGGCAATATTACACTCAAAACTCAGTTTGGAGATCTTATATCTATTTCAGATTTTATAGTTTTCTATCAAGAAACATCCATTAACATTCTTCTTGGAAGGAATTGGCTTCATTAACAAGTATCCATTTCTTCGTTATACCACCAAGGTCTCAATTAATGTTTCAATAGTCAAATCGTGAGATTTTATGGTGACAAGGTTCCATTAAAAACATTTGAATCTTTGTATACCGAGGTAGTGTTTTATCAAACGAAGGGAATGAGGTCCATGAAAAAATAGTTAAGCAGGATAAATGATCTAAATAGCCTAGAAAAGATCCCAACAAACACATTAAAAAATTTGAGTAAATATTATGTGTTACCTATCAATCAAATTGATGGGATAAACCCAAATTTGAACACTTATCCAATGACTTCCATAATGTTAATTACAAAAATTGAGATGGAAAACGTGGGAGAAATTTTTTATTTACCAAGAAGTGGTGAAAACATAAATGGATATGTCTTCATTTCATCCACTGAACTTCAAAAAGAATCTAATTCTCCAATCATACTAGAATAATTCTTCTCAATATTAGAGCAAGACAAAGACATTGATTCCCTACCCATCATATCTTCTTAATTACTCTAGGAATACCCTTCATCATTAGTTGGGTGTGAAATGGCACCCTCTCCTTCAGGATGTTCAGATACTAACTCCTCCAATAGATTTGATTGTTTTCCTTCATCATATACAATACAAGTAGAAATAGAAGAAGTGACATGGAACAAATAAAAAGAAGAAGATCTCAGGGATGCTCCTCCAGCATTTAAGGATGGTGTCTCCTCCACTATGGATGAGTTCAGAGAAATAAATCTAGGTATAGAATAAGATCTCAGGGATGCTCCTCCAGTATTTAAGGAAGATGTCTCCAACACTGTGGATGAGCTCGGAGAAATAAATCTAGGTAAATTCGAAGATCTACACCCCACTCTAATTAGTGCAGCCAAGACTTATGAAGATAAAGAGATATATACTTCAATTATAATGCAACATCAAGATATATTTACTTGGAACATTACATAAATCTAATGACTTAATCCTGATTTATCCACTCATCATTTGGGTTTTCCAGAAGAATATCGAGGATTCAAGTAGGCAGTAAGAAGAACACACCCAACTTATGCCTCAATAATTGAAGCTAAAGTTGAAAAGATTATAAAGGATAACTTTTCTCGAGAGGTGAAATATCCCAAATGGCTGGCCAATAATGTCCCAGGGAAAAAGATTAATGGAAAAATAATATTTTTCATTGATTTTAGAGATCTTAATCGGAATTGTCCCAAATATAACTTTCTAGTTCCAATAATATATATTTTAATTGATTCAAAAGCTGGATATGAGGCTCATTACTTCATGGATGGTTACTCTGGGTACAATCAAATATGCATGTCCCCAGAGGATGAAGATTCTAAATCTTTCAGATCCCCTCAAGGTGTGTTTTTCTATCGGGTAATGAACTTTGGCTTAAAGGATTCTGGTGTAATGTATCAATGTGCCATGCACCATATCTTCAAACCTTAAGAAAATTTGTTGAAAGATATGTGGATGATATTTTAGTTACATCTTGACAACATTCCGATCACTTTATGGATTTGGATACCATATTCTATAATCTTCAGCAACATAGTTTGACGATGAATCCCTTGAAATGTGATTTCGGGGTAACCTTAGGAAAATTCCTCGATTTCTTTGTATTCCATCATGGAAACAAAGTTGATCTTGAGAAGAAAAATGAAATCATTGGCATGTCACCTCCATAAAATTTAAAATAATTAAGAATAATCATAGGAAACTTGGCCTATATTCAGCAATTTATCACCAATTTGGTAGGAAAGTGTTTACCTTTCATTAGATTAATAAATAAGGTATTCACCTATTAATGTAATGAAGACCGCCAAGAGGAATTTGATACCATTAATAAATATCTCTTGAGTACACTGCTATTAATGCCACCTATTGATGGATGGCCACTTATTCTTTATGTGACATCTTTAGAGCGATCACTGTGTGTCTTCCTTACCCAAAAGTACAATGATGGGAATAAAAAAAACCTTTAATATCTCAACTGAACTATGCTTGACATAAATAATTGATATTTAAGTAACGAGAAGTTCTTCCTGACACTAATATTTGCAGTTCAGAAATTGAGACACTACCTGCAACATCACAAGGTCCAATTAGTGTCTTGCAATAACCCGCTCAAATTTATCCTCATTTATCATATTCTTAATAGTATTTTTGCATAGTAAGTAGTTATTTTAAAACATTTTGATATATAGTTTGTGACTCAAAAGGCATTAAAAGGGAATGATTTGGTAGATTTCTATTATGAACATCCTTCTGCAAAATATACATTACTGAATATTGATCTTACTGATGAAGAGGTCTTCTCTATGCAATATAATCCTCAAATGTGGAAATGTACATTGATGTGGCCTCAATAAGTCCAATATGTAATATAATGGAAAACTCTAAACTCAATAAAGTTGGGTTAGGAATTTTACTTCTCTCCACAGAAAAGGCTGTGTTGACATATTCCTTCCTGTTTTCAGAAGGCGGAACTAACAATGAGGTAGAATATAAAGCTCTCATAACAGGCTTGGAATTAGCTCTCTAGGTACAACTGAACCACCTAAAAGTGAAAGGTTATCCGGATTTGGTAATAAAAAATCGATGAGGATTATTGTTTTAGAAAATAAGAGTAAATCACATTATGTGATTACTTAAGAGGGTTAATGGATGAATTTACCTCAGAGCCAACATTGAATTATGTTCCATGATCAAGAAATGCCCAAGATAATGTACTATATAATTCAACCATAGCCCTGGTAGATCCAAATCAGGATGAGACAATCATTAATATTTCCCATTGTCATGTAGTCTCACCTTTCATTCAATCTATATTGGAGAAAATAAGTAAACTTTCCTCTATTTTTGATCCATACGGTCATGCCACATGATGGATGAAACCCATCATGGAATGACTTCAAAATGGAGTACTTCCACCAGATAGAGTTGAAAAAGAATAGATCTGACAAAGAGTGTCTAATTTTACTCTTTATAATAGTCCAGATCACTGGAATATCCTCTAAAAATGAGGATTTGGTGGAATCATCTTCAGGTGTATTGTCAGAGAAGAAACTACAACTATCATGAAAGAAGTACATACAAGAGCTTATGGTGCTCACCTATCTGAGCATAGGCTTTATGATCAAATCTGAAGGCTTGGATAATTTTTTCCTTCAATGATGCAAGATTGCACAGATTTCACCAAGAAATTTAATCCCTACTAAGTGCATTCCAACATCATTCATCAACCCCCAGATGGGTTGAGGCAATACCTCTTAATGGAGTCAGAGCAAAAAGCATTGTTAGTTTTGTTAAAACTAATATCATCACTATATTTGGTCTCCCTCATACTATGTTTATAGAATAAAACACCAATTTCTTTTCTATTATGGTAAAAAAATTATATTAGGATCACAATATGAAATCCAACCATTCATCTCACTATCATGTGGTGGTTAAATGATAGATAGAGGATTTAAATAAAACCCTGTCAAACATGCTCCAGAAGATGCTGGTTAAAAATAAAAAATCTTGTCTGGATAAAATTTTGAAATCTTTATGGGCTTATCAAACTACTAACCCTACTACCAATCAAGAAACTCTATATTCATTGGTGTGCGGAATAGATGCAGTTTTTCCAATTTAAATTCAATTTCCTTAACTTTGAATTGAAGTATGTGATTAGTTTTCTATAGATGAAAAGTCTTAGAAATGATTTGATGGGATGTAATGATTATAAGAAGAGATATTACATAATTTTCCTCATTTATAAGAGTATCAAAACAGAATAACATGAGATTTTGACAAGAAATTTCCTTTGCATTCATTTCTTCATAGAGAATTGGTACTAGTCCTTAAGACTCCTATGATACCAGGAATGAATCCTCCAAATCATTATCCAATGTGGGAAGGACCTTATTCTATACATAAGGTCTACTCAAATGGAGATTACTCTTTAATATCAATGGATCAATAGCTTATTACAACTCCAACCAATGGGGGATTCTTGAAGAAATACTTTGTGTAACTGCACACAATTTCCTCATAGAATGACTCTAAACTGCATAGCACAACATCCCAATTGCATGACATTAAACTAGATAACAAGCATATGCATCCATGCTGCACGACGATAAAATTCATATAATCTTGGTCCTTGTTGCAGGATGTTAAACTAAATTACATCATTAGTCCTCCTTACAAGACATTAAATTGTATGGTTAACATATTCTTTATTTTGACGTTAAGAGCATTTATATGTAAGAATAATTGAAATCATTAATACTCCTTACATTGAACATGAGTTCCATTTCTGTATATGTTTAAATTATATCTTCATTGGTGCCTCATTTCAAGAACTACATGTGGATTGATTTTCATTTTCAATGAGATATGTAGAGACTTCTGGATATCCCATATTAGGCCCAACCACAACCACAAAAAATTGGATTTCTTTTTTCTCCTCCTGTATATGAACCAGATCTATACAGAGTGTTCTTATAAAATATATGGTTTGATCTTTATACCATTTGGTGTTTTAAGTTTAAACCATTCTTCCATAATGTGTTAAAAATCTTGTCTCCAACATCAAACTTGATTGGTGCGAGAAATGATTGTTTCAAGAACTATGTTTGTCTTGATTATCATTTTAATGGGATACATAGAGATGCCTAAATCTCCAATCTTGGGCCCATATACAATTAAAAACCCCCTTTATTACCTCTGCACGAATCAAACCTGAATAGGGAATGTTCATGAACTACGTACGAATTGATTGTCATCCATATGAGATATGTAGTGACACCTGTATTTAATTCCTTGGCCTAGATGAAATATTCCATTTTTATGTAGGAATCACTACAATGTCCTCACTGCATGAATCTAAACTTCACAACACAAATTATTCACTGCATGACTCTAAACTGCACATAAAAAATTCCTCGATGCAAGACTCTAAACTGCACAACACAAAGTCCTAGCTGCACGATATTAAAATTCCATGCACCCAAAGAACTAAGTATAGATTAATTCTCATACATATGAGATATATAGTGAAATATAGGCCACATATCCAAGTCTCGGTCATAGGATAGTTTTTTAATCTCTTGAGTTCTCTCCTTAGAGATCCCACCAAGGAAACAAGAATGTCCCCATTTTACATATGAGTCAAATATATGTACGGGACTACAAACTCATGGCCAATATTTATTCATATATTTACATTTTTCATTGAGTATTACAACTTTTCATATTTCACACTATTAATATTTAATATTTTCAGATCTTCATAATTTTTCTTGGAGTTTTTGGTGATAGAGTCTCTGTTATCTGATAACTCTTCTACTTGACTATGTAGTACGTGCCCTTAGGTGGCCTTGAAAAAGTCACCTCTATAATGGGAACGTTAGTCAAAAGATACCACTATTTGGATATGCAGAATATTCCTTATTTACACTATATAATATAGCCCCCATAATAGGTTTGTCAAAAAATATTAATTTTTTTCTTTTTTAAGTTTTGTTTTCCCCCTTCAAAATTTGATAACAATATACATGAATATGTATTTTCAAGCAGTAATTCATGTATATGTGTCCCATTACCTTTCTCTCAATATGAATGTCATTGAGACCATGTTTTACACATTTCCCTCCTCATGTGTTCAAATCAATATGAAATAACCTTGGATCACTTGACCATATATCATAAATTGTTTCCATCTTTTTCCTTGTCATATGACCATAAACTACAGACACGATTATTATAATTTTTGGGGCATACCTTTGTAGAAATTATATTCCTATGATCCTTTGGAAATCATGATTGGAAAAAATCCCTCTTTATTAGAGTATTATTCTACATAAAATGAACTCTGTGGTGTGGAAATATGAATCTCCATAAACTTTCTTTGGCTTTTATCTATAGAATGACATATTTTTTAGAAATATTTTTCCTAACTATGCAGTATGTGCACAAAGGTGGCCTTGCATAAGGTTCCTACATAACATAACTATCAATCAAAATATACCACTATTTTTTTATGAAGTATATTTCCTAGTTGGACCTACATAGAACAACCCCCATAATGGGTTTTTCCAATAATGGTAACTTCTTTCTTTGGAAAGACTACCTATGATTCCTTTTAGCCCTTTTCCCATATCATTCTTCACATCCAGAAATTAAAATATTCACAGTTTACAATTCTTCCCTTCCATACATGAATATCATAGTATGTTTCCAAATAAAGTAACAATAAATTGGGAGAGTATCAAACCATTGGTCAAAGCTAAAGACCTTAAAATTAAATCCACTCAATGTCCCTACTGCATGACTTTAAACTGCATAGTACAATGTCCTCACTGCATGACATAAAATTGCATAGTACAATTTCCTCCCTCCATGACTTAAAACTGCATAGTAAAATGGAATCACTAGAAGAATTAAAACTATACAGTACAATGTCCTCACTTCATGATTTAAAACTAAACATTATAATTTCCTCACTTCATGACTTAAAATTGCACAGTATAATGTACTTAAAACTGCATAGTAAAATGTGCTCACTATAAGAATTAAAAATAAAAATTCTGATATCATAAATTCCCCTTTCTGACGAATTTTAACCATTCACCGCACAAACTAATAAATCCCAACACCATTTAATTCATCCGTAAACTCTGCACACATCTTTCACACCTAATACGCCCACATCTATGTAGGTTTTACACCCTCTTCAGGGTGTGAATCCCAACTCTTCTTTTATCCTTTTGATTGATATGTCTAAGAATCTTGAAAGATGGACACATAATATTGTGGTTACAACTCGGGTGTATGTGCTTTTAAATCTGGAGCACACGGGTTGTGCTGCGTGAAATGGGACTTATCTGCTATCCCAACATTAACATATTTTCCCTCAATAGAAAAATTGGCAGGTGAGAAATTGGTATATTCTTGAAACCAATAAAGTGTAATATAGTTTTCAAGTCTGGAATGTTGGAATATTGCCGATGGACATAACATTACAAATGCAAATAAGTGCCTGGGGGAAAATTAATGTGTTATTTCATCAAATATTTTTCCAAGTCTGGAAGTGTTGAGTAATAGACGTCAAAGTAGTCTAGACTGAAAACCTTCATCATGTCATCAATTATATTACTAGCCAATTCATCAACATTTCTGATTCTTTTGGGAGCCATTTAACCAGCAAAAGGAATAAAAAATCATCATTAAAGTAAGATAATTTTTGATGTTCTAAAAAATGAATTGATAAAAATTGACAAAGGCATTAAGGAACTCAATGTTGAACTTAGAGCACAAGTATTAAACTAGTGCACAAGTGTGGCATCCCAGTTCTGGTGTGCAAATAAAAAATATACAAATAAAGCATGACTAAACAGTAGTGTTAGAGCGAAAAGTACTTGTACTCCGAGAGATGGATTTATGAATGTGATGAGAATTTTAGCAGAAATGAAGCCAATATATATAAGAGATGTGAATTATCCTTCACACCAGAATCATGTGCACTATCCCTTGTGTTCCCCATTTACCTTAAGTGCTACCACTAGCATGCCACAGTAATATTTTTTTCTTGTTCATAACTTTACCTCAATATAGGATCCCTTTTTCATTCCGGATCCCATTATAGGGGGGATTTTCTTGACAATTTGTTCCATCACAGTGTTTAATAAATAAAAAAGGTAAATACATTAGAAAAAATTGGTGAAAACACATAAATAAAATCAATAATTGAAAATTCTTGAAAATAGGATTGCCTTATTCTAGCCAAAACAACATCGCATAGAAGCCACTTACACAGCCAATATTCTTACCCCCAGTGTCCTATTTTTTCATATAAATAGACCCTTGGGGCCTTCATTTGTATATAAGAATTTCCATGAAGCCTAATTGCTTATATTTTCACCCTCATTCTTCACTCAAGTCTTTTGAAACTTGGATGGTAGTTCTTTAACACCTAGAGCAGAGGAATTGGAGGAGGATCATTGGACTTAAGTCCTTTCAGTGTTTGTAATCCATAAACCTTGCATGCCTAAAGTTCCCAACCTCCCCAAAATAGAAACACTTGTGCACCATATATTCCTATCAAAGGAAATTGAGCACCCCACTTCTAGAAATGCATGTGAATAATCTTTAAGGCTTGATTCCAATCTCCCCCAAGTATTAACATCCAGGTTGTTCATCACTTAGTGAACATCAGGTGGCCCAATCCTACTTGCGCTTCCATACTTGTGTTCTAGTAAGTAATTGGGTGCCCATATTTGATCACCTACTATATTCTGTCTATAATCCATTAATCCCTCTTCAAAGCCATTTTTGGCATGGTTGTTTCTTAATTGGCTCCCTTATATGAAAGGTATTCTGTTGAGAACTCCACCAAAAACCTCCTGACTTATCAAACCTTTGGGAAAGGCACATCAGTATGTCTCCTATTTTGGTTTGTATATTTATAGTCATATTATTCATACATTGGTTTCACAATGGGGTTAAGATTCATAGAGTGTCTGTGGGTTTGTATATCCACAATCACAAGGGACATTCTCCCACGAACAGTGTTGGGAAGTGTTTGGTTTGGAGGATTAGGTTTTGTGTTATGACTTCCCCCTTTCATCTCTTAAACCTGGATCCTCGTGTCTCTGGTAGGGAAGGTATGTTTCACACTTTATTTTCCATGAAATCAATGGAAAATTATCCCTCCCCTACTAGGATCAATTTTAGAGCAGCCATACCGGTGTAATCCCCTAACCTTTCAAGTAAGAGTTTGAAGTCTTTCTCCTCTATACATCCATCATATTCACTCCTTCCTTATATTGGACCCTTGAACAATGTAAAGTGAGTAGAGGGAAGCCACCTCACCACTCCCTCTTCCTCATTCACCTCGCCCTCTAACACTATTTTCGTCATAGTTGTGTACTCTTCAACCAGCGGAGGAGGAAAAGTGTTGGTGCCTTTGTTGAATCTTTGACATACTCTTATTTCTCAGACTAACCATGACTCACGTGGGATTAGTGATTTTTAATGATCACAACATTTTAATAATCTAAGAATGAACTCTGATAACTCTAATTAACACCATAATTAGGATATGTAGGAAGCCTTCATCACAACTCTAGCTCACTAGATATCCTCTTCAAGAATCCAGTATTAATTCCCTTAATATGGGCATCCTCTTAAAGAGTAATCCCAAAATTAAACCCCTAAATCACAAAGTCATTCCTTTCAAGAAGTAATCCTCAACTCATTTCTCTCAAAGGACTACACCCTCCTATGAGACTTATCAAACTCTGTGGGATTTTATTCCCATACAAATGGGATACGTAAGATGCTTCTCTGAGGTTCAAACTGAACACATGAAATCAACCATATTCTCCTTGGGTCATATTCCCCAAAAGGTCTAATCTATCATGGAAACCCATATTATTTCCTTTTTTCCTTAGGATTCTTAGGAATAAGTCCCATACCAAACCTTGACTAAGAACCTTTCACTTATATTTTCATACCACAGGACATTAAAACCGAATCACTACATCCTTATCACATGACCTTAAATGGTATGATGTGTTCCATTAAGAGGCACCAAACTATGAGGGTTCTATTTCCTTTTACAAGGATACATAGTTACCCCATTTTATAGGTGTTTTCCAAATATCAAAACAAACCATTGTCTCCTTGGAAAATAATAAATTCTAGAGTTCACCACTGAGTGTCTTAAAAACAAATATCATCATAATGATGACTAAAAGAAACTCAAAACCGTATATAAGAGGATACCATTAGTGAAGATCCTAAAATACATATAGATTATTATTAATTTTACACATACTAATAATTGAATGCAAATTCCATGGGACACTAATGTTATACTTGGTGAATTAATAAGAATTAATGAAAATATCTCAAATCTATAAAGAGAGTCTCGGAGTAAAAAATAATTCACCCCAAAAGGGTGTGATGGGTCCCACCTCCCATACTCTAGACCAATGCATGTTCTTAAGTATCCTAAGTTTAAACAAAAAGAAAATTTCTTCCTTTGTAAGCGGGTCCCGTTTGGAAAAAAACAGTTGGATGTTTCTGATTCCATGAAAAAACCCAATGGAAACCGCCTAGAAGAAATTATTCATAAACCAGAACACACATTCCAAGGATCTACAAAGCAATATCACCAAAATGTTTTATTTTTAAATATATGTAAATGAGTATACATGTACATGAATGAATCATTATATAATTGATATGTTGATATACCATTGGTGGTTCCATACTATGTATTATGTGTTCACACCCTATATGGACACCTCGGTGGACATGCATCCCCTCTTCCACTACTTTTTAGGTTCTTTAATGTATTATTAGTCATTATATAATCATAGAATGTTTTCCATGTATGTTAAGAAAGTAGGATCGGTTCCCACATTATAATTTGAGCAACTAGATATTTTTAGAAATTTGGTTTGAATCTTCATCGACTTTTATTTTTAGGGGAGTTTTTTTAAACCATGTTTAGATTTTGTTTTTACCATGGGTTAGTTTATTTGATATGGTTTCTTATGACCTGATTTATATGAATATAGGCATATTTTTGGGTATTTTATTCATTTATTTGTATTCTTATATGATCTATTCAAATGGATTTTTATTTTAGATACATATTACTTAAGGATGATTCATTTTATATTTATGATAGATTCTGGCTATAAATGTCATATAAAAAAGTAGTAAAAATTATTCCCTAAATGTATATCGATACCCAAAACACTAGTCACCACCCCCTCATGACTGAGGGTCAATAATATGGTTTTCATGAACATGATCTAGGTGTCATACGACAATTTTGGTAACAAATTCAACAAGATATTGATGATATGATTACACAAATATTAGATTATTAAAGAAAACCTATAATTAGTAAGTTCCAAATTCCATCCAAAAAAAACATCATAACCTTGATAATTCATTATAGGTGTCCCTAATATGATTAGGTACCCATGGATCATATTATGTAACACAATAAACTATTCAAAGGCCCCAATAAGATTATAGGTCAACACTCGATGTGATTTTTATGTTACACTTAGAAAAATCCCCCTAATAGGATAATGTTTCAATAGGAATAGGGTTAGAAAAATCCATATGATGAATTGTGGGAATGATTTGTCCTATAAGATATCCAAAATTCATATATAATATAACTAATATGATTAACCACATAAATATCTATGTGATAATTGAAATGATAAATTAGACTCATATATTATGTAAAATAAGTATCATAGGCAACTTATATATATGATGTGAAAATGGATCATCATTTTAGTGGAAATTTATTGAATAAAATTTATTCTTTTATATATATATAACATAATAATCATATGATATATAATTATATTATATCTAAAATTTTATCATCATAAAACCTGAATTTTTTTATCAATCATGGAATAAGAAAAGATAAATGACATCAATTTTTTTGACCCATATAAAGATTAATGAATTGTTATTAAAAAATAATAAAAAATATTATGCTTGGAGAAATGATTTCATGAAACTCTTATTTATTATTTTAGTCATGTAATAATGGATATGTGTTGTATGAACAAGAAGTTCTCTCTTGAGATATTTTCATTTTTTAGTTTCCATATATCCAAAACTATATAATAAATATGTGAATATAGATGATTTTGGGATTATAGATAACCTAAAAAAGTATTTATCATGAATAATATTGGAATGATGGATATAAAGATTTAAAGGTACACTTTTTATGTAATATGAATAAGGGTACATCATTCACCACCCATATACTAGATATGATTGAGTATGTAAATGACATAGAGAGAATGGGGTCACCTCTCATAATATATCAAGTGATGGACTTAATCATGAAACAACTTCAAGATAGATCTAATCTATTTGTCATTTACTATAATGGGAACAAATTTATAAAAATTCTACAATGTCTCTTCAATGTGTTGAGACCATGAAGATTATACACCCACTTCACTAAAATGAAAATGTGATATTACTAACAATGGGAAGTGTTTCTACTAGGGAAAGGATAGATATTTGATGTAAAATTCCCTATAATACTTAAATGGGAGTAATAAAAATTGTTTTCATGATTCATTTTACCAGTATATAAACTCTCCAACCCCACCACTACTAGATCAGAGGCTATGGACTAGTACTGAGGTATAAACACATAAATAGAAATCATTGTATCTATAAACAACATGTCAATTACTAAATATATAATAATTGAATAATATATAACAAAGTAAAAAAACCATTGATAATTACCTAAAATATCACTAAGAATTCATAGAGTTGGGTTTGAATCATTAAATTCAAATCCTTTTAAGTTTATTTCCGAAATAACATTCACTATATGTTAATTTAAATGCCTTGGTAACTATCATACACACCAAATAACACACGTAATAGGCACAATGGGTTTTCATAAGATACAATACTCAAAATGAGTAGAAAATCAGTGCATGACTCAAAATAACCCGAGTCTATATAGTCCTCTAGTATCATCACTTTGGATTATAATGACTTGGGGTTATCCTTAAACTCATGATTCAAAAATATTTCTACTGACTTGTGGAAAATTATTCTATACAATATATATATGATTTGTTTTTCAACAATAATAGAGTTTTCAACTGACTTAGACTTCTATCTAATTGTCATTCTGTTTCTTCTTATTTTCCATTTACCTCATTTTTCACACCTTTCTACACAAACTATCCTTGATTATTTTTATGCACAAAAAATTATAAATTGTTTTAAACTCACTTATTTTATTCATGTAATAACATTATACATTTTTATATTATAGATAAAAAGTATCTCTCATGTAAAAAAAGTATGTTAAATTCAAATTCAAACAATAATATTAATTTAAATAATTTCAAATTATTCTCATCTTATACCGCTTCTTCATCACGGATCTATCTAGGTGGAAACTGTCAAAATTTACAGTGTGACAAGGTAGTTACATAAAATACTTCTTAAAACTTTTTCTCTTTGTGGCATGAAAATTTTAATCAAATTGTGACACTTATATATTATTTACCAATATATAAATGTCACATCATGACACTATATAATATATTGTGATATATAAAACCACATAAAAATATATCACATATTATGAATCACTGATTCTTTTTACAGTGTGACTTTATCCAAGAGGACACACTTCATTCAATATAATGAAGTCTTCATCTCATCATAGTGCTATAATAACTTAAATCATAAACAAATTTATATATTTTTATCCATCCTTACCTTGCATCATGATGTAATTATCATCTTCATGGTATGACCTTTCTTATCCTAAAAAAATGTTATCTTATTAACCTCCCAGTTAATTTCCTAAAATCTCACATTATGGAAAATTCATGAAGTTTTATATATTAAAGTTACTTTTACAAATTAGAGTTTTTTTATTTATAATAGTTTCTTTTATGTATCAGAGTATCTTAGAGGACTTTTCTATTTTTTTAGTCTACTCGGATTAGCCCATATATATAGGGTATTTAAAAATAGTCCATATGATAACTCTTATGCATCCTTTATAGAAACTCACCCATAAAATTTTGTTCTTTATTTATTTTCGAGGTCTTCTACCCCCCATCATAATGACCCATACATATAGGGCATATCCAGTTTTCTTTTATTTTTTCCTTATCAAAAACTGACATCTTCTAGATACTTAACATTAAAACTAAGAAAACTTAAAATTTATAACTTCTAGAGGTCTAACTAGTAGCATCTCAAAATAATTCTAGATATCTCAAATCAAATCATCATCACGTATAAATTTTTTAACTTTTAATATATTCATCCCTTTTAACTACTAAACTAAACATAGAATGTAAATTCTGAAAAATATTACCAAAGTTTACTTTTCATATTACTCTTCCACAAATGAATTATCAAAATTCTTACCTAAATATTCTCATCCTTAAAAACATCAACATTTCATCCAAAAAAATAAAAACATCTTTCAAACACCTAATAAATTCCAAATAACCACCACCTTACATAATAAATGTTTTTATGTGAGTTGGAATAGGATGTATGTATTGAAAGAAAATCAACGTAATAACTAAATCCGCTTAATTATTTTCACACCATTTCTTCCATATTATATATAACCATGAAACAGATTATTCTTAAACTCTTAATTTTAAAAAACAAACTTTGGATTTTAGGATACTTTTCAAGGAAACAACAGTTTTAGATTTCAATATCTACAATAAACATCTCTTGGTCTCAACAATCTCTCCCATTAGATTTTTTTGTTGACCTAGGAATATAAATCACTTCTAAACAATTGAAACTTAGAAAATAATCACAAGTCAATAATTATAATCATAATTGAGTGAATATAGTGTATGAAATAATATTATTGAATAATAATTTTATGTTGGACACTAAGGTGAATGACATCCACTTCTTCATATCTCTTTATACCAGCTAGAAATAACTCTTCAGTCACTTCTAAAAACTATTCTATAAACATTTTTATAACATTTTCCAATATATTTGGTCACAAAACATGTTAAAACAGTTCACAACACACACAACCATGCTGATTTCATAGCTTAACACTTATAAAACTAGCTCTAAATATATACTCCCCCTAAATAAGATATATGTTTTCTTTTATGTTAAATACATATCTTTAAATTCACCCCTATATAGATTTCATACCCATTTTTAAATACATTAACAAATTTAATTTAAAGTGATTTACATTATATTTATCCCCATTTGAAAACAAAAATCTAAAAAACATGTCAAATTGATAATGGGAACTCAATAACATATCCTTGATAGGAGTGAGGTTGAACTCCCATTATAAACTTCAATCCTTTATATGCATGTATTGGAAGTATTTTAGTGAATAATTTTTTTTTCTCCATTGTTGGGACAAATTTCAGATTCATCATATCTTTCTCCACAATCTCATTGATTATGAAATATTTTATATAAGTGTTGTTTGATCGAAAATACTAAACCAAATTTCATGATAAATTAATTTCAAATTTATAATCATAGACCGCCAACAATGGAGACATCAATTTTGTAAGATCCCTTTTTTTTCTAGGTATGCCCCTCTTTGATATTTGAGTTAATCCTCTTTTATTTGGTTTTTCTACTCCTTTGAACCTTTGTAGTCAACTCACTTTTTTGGAATGTAGGGATTTTTTTGGATAAAATGACCTAATGTTTTGGGGTGTATGTTTTTTTGAATTAATAGGATCTGAGGGTAACCATTTCAAGGGATTATGGGGGTAAATAATGATTCTGGAAGGCTTTAAAGGTGGTTTGATATCTTTTATAGAAACTAGGCTGAGTATTGTCTATTTGACATTTACACACTGTGAACATGTCAAACAATGTGTAAATATTTCTACATATACATCAAGAACTACATCAGGTCGGGAAATGATTACCTACCATGAAATCAGTTCATGCTATTTAATGTTCGATCGGGGTTATTTTGACCCACACTAAAACATTTTTTTTAATTCATAAATTAATAAAAACACAATGTGAAAGGATTACACACACTGAATTTATCATGATCAGGTTTTTAAAATCCACTGTGTGCATTTAATTCATTCTTTATCCACTGTTAAGACATCTATCTCGAATCTGATAGAAATTCCATTAAACTTTGGAGTGCTTCCTTCCCTTCTAGATGTCTCGAACAAGTGTATGATCCCTAGTGATTTGTTTTGATATGGTTTTCCCCTCCCTTTCATTAACCTCCATTGTAGTGGTGGAATATCCTAACTATGATTGTTTTGGGTTTTGATCAGGATCTTGTGTGATCTAGGTTCTTTTTTTGATCTTCATTGCCTTCTTCCTTTGATGTCATTACGTGTTGGAAGAATTTCCTTGATCACTAGTTAAGGGTAGGTGTTCTAGAACCAAACCCTATGGTCTATTTTTATTTGTTCAAATATGTGAAATATTATGGTATTGTTATGAAACATATGCATGTTAATAAATATAATAAATCTTGTGTTTGGACTACTCATTGGAGCCCATTTGATCTAATGGTGTTGATCATGTCTTGCAGCTACCTGTAGGGTGATCCTACCCTTGAATAATAAAGAACATGATAATGGATTAAATTATGTTTTATCAAGGCATGAAATCTCAGGTGATTACTTGTGATATATTATACTTGAAAATATCTTAATGGATTATACAAATACTAGTGGTTATTTGATATAAAATGGGTGTTCATATTGGAATGAAAATTAATTAAGATATAATTTAATGAATGAATGGGTAATTTAATGACAAATGGTAATTGATTGAATTAACCATTGTGGATTGTGATATTATGATGTTCCATTTATTCGATATTAACTTGTGTTGTGATTTATGTTGAAATGATTATATTAAGTGGTGGGCCTAGTCATAATGAAATTCTTATATAGATGGATTGCCTCAGATACAATGAAATGATTATATAGAGGGATTGGTCTAGTTATGATGAAATTATTATAGATAGGACTTGGCCCAGTTATGCTGATATTCTTATATAGAGGGCTTGGACTAGATTCTAAAGTACTT
The DNA here is from genome assembly GCA_963277665.1 of Viscum album. Lineage (NCBI taxonomy): Eukaryota > Viridiplantae > Streptophyta > Magnoliopsida > Santalales > Viscaceae > Viscum > Viscum album. The sequence continues at coordinate 387,216,613 of OY728153.1, read as the reverse complement.
ATATAGATGGTTTTTCCTAGTTTTGTGATTATACCATGGACTTGTGGTTAGGTTGGCTTGGTTATTCTAAACGGTCTGATATATTCCAACATGATGTTAATTTAGGTTGATTATTGTATTATATTATTTGATTAATAAATACACCTATTTATATCTTTAATGGACACACTTATTACTAGATTAATTTTTTTTTAGACACGATGGTATTGAGCTACTGAGTTTTACTCGTACCATGTTGGTTCCACCTTTTGGTACCTGAGAAGAATACATGCATATAGGTTTATAAAAAGTAAAGGAGCCTTATTTTTTTATTGTTTCTTGTGGGATGGGATGGATCTTGGAGATGAGACCAATATAGGTTTCAGGACGTGGGTTTTTTGAGTTTATTTTTTCAGCTAGTTATTTTATTTTTATTACATTTAGTTTATAATTTTTAAACACTCTATCCTATCATTACATAGTTCACTATTATTTGGTTTATTGGTTCTTCCTTTATCTTCTAGTTGTATGTTTTACTGTTTTTCTAATTCCATTACTCTGATATTTATTGATATTTATTTTTTTACTTATACTATATTACAACTCTATACCAGGGGGTATAGTCTCCCCACTATGATCTATACACACCCTAATACTATTATATAGCCTCTCTAATATGGGGAGGCAAGATTGAGGTATCTTAACCAACCTAATTTGGCTATGTGAGATAGTGGTAGATCGAAGGGAATTATAAATTCAACCACGAGATCTTCTAATTCAGTCTTCATCCACTAAAATTGGGTTATACCTTGAGTTGGTGACAAATATTATACCTTAATAGTACTCAATTTCACTAAAAAAAATTTCTTTATAAGATAACATACACCCCTTCATCCTAAAAATATAACTCCACCTGATGTTGATATTTTATCATCAATATTTTCATTCTATTACACATAGAAATATTTAAATAGATCAACCCCTAAAATTCAATCATATTTCAATTTTTAATCTATTATTCCATTAATATACTTGCTAATTCAATTTCTATTAAAAAAATTTGATTCCTTTGGTGCACTATTATATCTAGAACCTAATGTACCCCATGCATTATATTTGTACCTAAAACTTTTAAATAAATAATACTCACAATAATCTTCCTAAATTATCATGAATAAACTTCGTTTTCTTTTTCATCCTTTAAAATCATAGTTCCCTGTGAAATTGTGGTCTAATCTAGCTTTGAATCGTCAATTAAAACCATTTTAAAAATTTATCATGAAAACTTATCTTTAGAAAAAAAATTATCTTCTACTTGAGAAATTTATATTCCTAATAAATTACTCATTTCCCCAATCATGGACATCTCAAATATTTTCCTCATTTCAAAATAAAACTCATTTCACACACATTCTTATTTTCAAGAAAATATAATATCATCAACGCAAACAATAATAGTAAGTGATACTTATTTACCCTCATTAATGTAGATATTTTTTTTAATATTCCTTTATTCATTTTAAAAAATATTAAGAAATTTTATAAATTGTAATACTATGATCAAAGGGATTGTTTAAACCCATATGGAGCCTTATTTAATATGAAAACATATCCTTCATCTTCTCCAATCAATAAACCATCATGTTTCTCAATGTACACTTCAACTCCCAACTCTCTATTGAGGTAGGATGGTGTAAAATCCAATTAGATGATCCTACATCACCTTTGTGCTATAATAAAAATAAACATACAAATATACTCAATCCCAGTAACCCTTATCATGGTATCATTGAAATCAATTCATTCAAACCTTTGAGTACCCTTTTCACATAATAATTTCCTTATTTATTATAACTTCACCTATATTATTAATTATTCTATGAAACACCCACTTTTTTATAATAAAAATAATATATTATGTCTTCGTAACCATATAAGATGTTTCATTATTTATATATGATCTAAATTATCATTTATATAATCAATACACTCTTGGTGATTCAATAACTCGTTCACATATTTTGGCTGAACTTGAGAACACAATTGGGTGTGTGTTGTTGTACAAGAACTTCTTATAGTTTGACTCACTTTTCCATGTTCTCTAATGATATTTTGGACCTATTCCCACTTTACCTTACTTTAATGGGATTAAAAAGTTTTTTATTAACCACTTAAAATGGATGAATCATCATCCTCAATATTCACTACTTATAAATTCTTATTATTTTCAGAAACGTCTCCATGTTTCTCAATAAAAATTGTTTCATCATCATAACATATAAAACCTGATTCATGATTTTGAATTCATTATTTGAGTGTTTTAGGAATTTTAAATCCATAGTATCTAAAATATTCCAAATCTCTTTATTGTAATAATTATACCCTCTTTCATTTTGAGGATAACCAAGGAACATACCATCGACTGCTTTCTACCCAAACTTCTCAATATTTCCACCATTAATTTTGATATTATATAGAATACCAATGTTTCCCTTAGAATGCATGTTCTGGATAAGAATCACAATTTTTGAATGGTTTCCAACATATTTGTTTATGGAACTGGAAAAAACTAACGATTCTATATCCAAATGACCTTCCTTCCAAAGGCAGGAATTCATTAGGTATTTTGACCTATGACTCTTAAGAAGATGCATTTGTCGAGAGGATGGTAGGGAAGGCTCATCACACCCTTTTGGGGGGAATTATTGTCTACTCTAGAATTCTCTTATATATTTATGATATATTTGTGAATCCTTCATTAATTCCCAAGCATTATGTGGGTCATCTAAATATTAGAAATCAATATTTTGCATATATGGAATTTAGAATCATTCATATGTATTCAAGGATATTTATCAATGGATATATTTTTTTCTATCCGAGGTTCTCCATTGATGGTATCCTCTTATATACTACATGGAGATTTATTGTTGTTATTATAATTATGCTGGTTTTCAAGCCACTCAATGGAGAACTTTGAAGTTTTTGTTCATCCAGGTAGATGAATTTCACTCTGGAATTCATCGTCATCCATGGAGAGGGATGTTTTCTTTGAAGTTTATTGTCATCTAGGTAGACAAAGGGTATTATGGAGTTTAACATCATCTTGTGAGATTAATGTTGTTTTGATATTTGAATCGAACTCATAGGTGGGATCCTTATATATCATTGTGAAAGTAATATGAATCCAAGTAGTTTAGTGCAACTTAATGGGTCACAACATACATTTTAATTTTGTGTAATATGGACCCAACCATACAGTTTAATGTCATGTGGCAAGGACATCTAGGTGGAAGTTTCCTGGTCAAATATTTGTGTGGGACTTATGCCTAAGAAGCCAGAGGAACCTAGAAGAAATATGAGCTTCAAAGTTGAATTAGACCCTATTGTGGATATGTCATAATAGAACAAGTTTATTTTAGGATGCTAGGTTTTAACCTCAGGGAGCCTTTGTTAGGATTGTATGACTCTGAGTATGATATACTCTATGATACCAAACGTAGGATCGAAATAAGAATGATATTCTCATATACAAGGGGGGGGGGGTGAATTGTACCTTTTAAAAATTCCCTAAGGAAATTTTTAGGATGGTTATGTTTAACAAGGTTAAACAAGATAATTCACAAGACCTGTATAAGTTCTAAAGACTTGCTAGATTCCAGAAAAGTGAATCTAGAAATGAAACTTAACAAAAGTTACAATGATTAAGATTCCACCTTAAAGTTTATAGAATATAACTAAATCAGAGTACCAGTAAGTAAGTATAATAAAGTTATACTTTCCTTAGCAATACAAAATGAAGCGGAACAAAAAGTAGTAAAACTACAAGTAACAAACAATTACTCTTTTAACCCAAAGAGATGGGTATCCAACAACCTTGGATAAAGGTCCTTTGATTTATACTTTCACAAAAGTCTGTCTTACCCACACCAAGGTAAGCCCTAGATACGAAGATCAGAGTCTGTCTTGCTATCTGTGAAATCCCTCAACTATAAGGTAGTCGGGACCTCTGTCTTCCTCAACAAGGAATCCCTCAACTTCAAGGTGTTGGAACCTCTGTCTTCCTATCCCTGGAAGACCTCGATTGTAATCAGCAAAAATCGGAGTCACACGAAGCAAGTCTGCACTAGGCAAAGTTTGATCAAGCTGTTAAAACTTTCTGCACGAAGATTGATAGTTGATAAGAGCCTCTCTCTCTATAAATTACTTCAGGAAGTTCTGAGCACCAAAATTCCAAAATTTGTCGCTTCTTTTCAAATGAACTCCTATTTATAGGTGAAGCTCCAATGGTCGACTCCCTCCTCCAACGTTCATATTTCCCCTTGAATTTCAGAGGGACCTGTACATGTGTCACTCAACCAATGGTTAGTCAATAACTAAAATCATGAAATTGTTTTGTAATGAAACAAGTGTAAGAATAACTAAAACTGATGTTCAAAATGTAAGAAAATAAAAGTTCGGAGTCTAACCAAAATGTAATTGGGAGTTTATAATAAAGAGATATTCAGATTCAGTTTTGTAGGAATTCGGAACCTGAACATAAAATGTTTGGAGTCAGAGTTCAAGGGAATTCTGAGTCAGAACTCATAAGAGTTTGGAGTCTGAATTCAGTGAACTCGGAGTCAGAACTTAGATAAGTTCGTAATCCGAATTCAGAGTCGAACTACATGAGAGCTTGTATCCAGAATTTAGAGTTGAACTACATGAGAGTTATTATCCAGAATTCGGAGTGGAACTTCATGAGAGTTTGTACTCATAATTCGAAATGGAACTTAATTAGAGTTCGTATCCAGAATTCGGAATGGAACTTCATTAGAGTTCTTATCCAGAATTCAGAATGGAACTTCATTAGAGTTTGTATCTAGATTTCGGATCCTAAAAAAGAATTATTCATATCTAAGTATTATATGATTCCGAGGTTTTAGGTATGAATCCTATTTTTATACTTAAGAAAGAATATTGATATGAGCAATGAAAATATGGTAGGGGTAAATTCCTTTGGAAAGGAAATTTTCTTTATAGAAGTGAAATATAGATTTGCTTAAGTATAAGGTGTTAGTGATTTTCGAAATAAGAAAGAATGGAAAAGTTATAAGGAAAACCTTATTGACTCAACAATCTCCCCCTTTTTGGAAATCACAAAAAAAACTTTCGAAAAATAATATAAGGACTTAGAAAAAATTTCTTTAGACTTTGAAATTAAAACTTATCTCCCTTTGTTCATAGATTATGGTGAATACAACTAACTCCCCCTTAGGCATTGGAACTCTAAGGATTTTATTATGGATTTCCGGAATGGAGTTTTCATTATCATGGGAATGAAAAACTTCATAATGAGAACCCCCCTTACTTAAGGATAGTTCTTAACATAGAAATTTTTATTCTCCCTTTTATATTTATCCTTCTCCCCCTTTGAGTAGTTCTTTTTCCTTCTCCCCCTTTGTGATTTTCAAAAAGAATTTAAGGGAATGGAAAAGATATAAAGTACAAGAAACATTAGTACATAATAGCACAAGATAAAAACCACCAGATATTTCATTAGAATTGAAAGATTTTTTACAAGGAAAGACATTACAACAAAAATTCAGATTGGTCTATTTTTCTTCCTTTTCCTTGGGTATTAACTTCTTCAATAGGGTTTTCAGCTTCTTCAAGTCTTTCTAGTACTCCTCAGCTTGCTTTTATAAGGCTTTAATACTTTCATCTTGAGCCTTCAGAGCCTCAGACTATGCCTTAAAAATTTCATCCTCCTTCACAAGCTTCTCTTCAATCTCAATCCAGAGATCTCTTTCCCCTTTCCAGTTTTGAGCTACTGAGTTAAGTTTCCCATTCAGATCCCTCACCTGTTGATTCCAAGAATTTTTCTCAAGGATCAGCTTATCCTGAAGATCCTTTATTTTGGCATCCTCAGTTACAAAAGATTATTTTACATCATTCTGAAATTAATCAAACTCTACCATGTCATCATCAATTTTCTTTGACCATAGAGTGATTTTGCTGCATGATTTTCTGTGAGCATACTAATTGATACGGAAATTTTTATGCTCTGCCTCAATATTCACACACTTATCCATCACTATGGATATAGATTATGATTTCTAATTTAGACTGTGTTGAATCATCTAGCATCTGAATTATATGGTGGGAAAGATTGGAATTGTGTCCACCAACTTCTTTAAAGAGTCAACAACAAAATCATGTCCAAGTGTTGATGATTCCGAATCAGACACCTTTCTTGGGGATTGTTCTTCTTCAATTTCCACCAACTTCCTTCTTGAAGAGCCACCATCATCCTTCTTCCTTATGATATCTTTTGTTGGAGTGTCTATAAGAACTTGCTTACCCTTACCAACTTTTGTAATGGGTTATTCATCAGGAGATTCTTCATCACTTTCAGATCGTTGAACAATCATGTCTTCATCATGTTTCTCCTTCTCTACTCCTTCAAGAAAGTGATTCTCATAGCTTTATTCCTCAGATAATTCATTTTATTTCCCTTCTTCCTTGTCATCATCTCTCTTACCATCTTTCTCATCTTCATTTCTCAGAGTGACATGCTTTGAGGACTCGGCCTCAGAAGTTCGGAGTGGTAGTTTTTCTGAAAGGTTTTCCTTCTCTTGATATTCCTCAACTTGTTTAATCAAGTCATCTGGATCACCACTGTCTTCTTCTACTTCTTCCTCTTATTATAATCTTTCAACAACTTCTTTCTCTCTAGGTTTTTCTAGAGTGAAGTAGTTCTTTCCAGGGGTCTCTGGTAGTGGTTGAACAACAAAAGTTTCTGATATAGGAATCTTCTCAGAAGATGCCTCTGTGTCTCTCAAAAGGTATTGTACAACTTCAGCTTCAGACATATTCTTATTCATCTTCTTCTGTTTTTCTACCTTCTCCAAGTATTCATAGGTCTTCTCCCTTAAGGATTTAGCTTCAGCAGGGTCCAATCCAAATTGAGGTTCCCCTTATTTCCTTTTCTCCTTATCTTCCCTCCATTTAGCAGCCACCTCATCTGGATATGATTTTTGTTTCCTCGGCTTGGGAGGTGCGGATTTGATTTCTTTAGCTTTAGGGGTCTTGCCTTCAGCTACAGCTTGTTTCAATTTCCTCTTCTTACCAACCTTCTTTACTGGCTCATCTTTCTTCACATTTTCCAGAACGGCTTCTGCCTCCTCTTCTGGTAGATCGTAAAACTCACCTGACTCTTTTGAAAAACCGGCTTTCATCCTCTTTAAGGTGTCATCACTTATCCACATCATCTTACAAATTCTCATCTTGGATGTGTAAGAAACCTTGAACGAATCAATACAATGAATAATAATATTGGAGATAAGAGAAGGATACATAAAAATTTGAGCTTTCAAAGACCCATTCTGTATATTCTGAACTGTAATAAGAACGTGCCTCATCATATTGATCTTTCTTAGATTTACCAAGTAATCCAAGATGTAAATATCACTTTTATTTAAGTTATCCTTATCACCTCTTCTTGGAACAAAAAACCCTTGAACCCACAACTGCAGAATCCGGTTGTTGGTGGAAAGATGGGAAATATTTGCTGTTTTTTCATCTTTAAGTACAAGGCATTCCATTTCCTTCACTTTACTGAAACTTACTTGAACATCTGGTAACTTATGTAAACAAAATTCTTATTCACCATCGTATGAGATCCCCACCAAGATTGCATCCTTGGTGTATTAAAGCTTGTAAGTCTTACCATAGATCTTAAAAAAGAATTTTTCTCTACCATCTTCTTCATAGAAGGTATCAAACTCATAAAATTATACAAGTAAATCTGTATAAACAACATCCCGATCCCCTGGTTTCGATACGCAAAAATCATCCCATCCATTGTGTTTGATATTCATACAAATTAGAGAATCATACTCAATGAAAAAGTTCAGATGGACCAACCTTTCCCTGTAGACTAACCATTTTGAGATTGGATTCATAGAATACATATCTTGGGAAGTGGATTCTACAGACATTCAGAATGAAGGATCACTGAAATATTCAGAATGGGCTTTAAGAGATGAGGAAGAGCATCGACACGCGAGGTCTTTTAAAATGATGTGGGACAACTATGGAGGTCCCCTTTATATAGGCAATGAAGGTGACCTTTCAACTTCCAAAACAATATAATGGTTAAACAACTCTCTGATCTGATCTGATGGTTGAAAACATACCCGCAAGGAAATATTGAATCCGATCTTTTGAGGTTTTAAAAACATTCAGATTTAAGAAGAATCAAATCCGAGAAATTTTATAAGAAAAAGAAACTACCAGCAACTAAAAACGATTATGAAAAATTAAGTAAGGAAGTCATACCTTTCAGATTGGCTAGGGAGATTATTCGTAATATGTGATATTCTTCTTAAAGAAAAAATTGAATACAAAAAACTTATTATGAAAAAGTTTTATTACAAAAGCTTTGAGTACCAAAACTCTAGTACAAAAAGTATGAGTACAAAAATTCCCATTCCGAAAATTCTCATTATGAAAATTTCCAGTACAAAAATTTTCATTACGGAATTTCGATTCTGAAAAATTTTCATTATAAAATTTTTGAAAAACATTATTACAAGAAACATGAAAAACTCTATTATGAAAGACAAAAAAAGAAGAAAACATCACTACGAATAATTTGAAAAACTTCATAACCGATGTACTCCCCCAATAAAAAGGAGATTATTACTGTAAGGAGAATGGTTCAATAAGAAGTTAATTAAGGAATATAACCTCATAGTTATCATTCCTAACTTCTGTTCAATGTATTCAAATATATCAGAGGGTAAGGATTTTGTGAAAATGTCAGCAAGTTGATCTTGCGTTCCAATAAACTGAAGAATGATATCTCTTTTTAGTGTGTGATCTCTAAGAAAGTTATGACTAATGTCTATGTGCTTTGCACGGGAGTGATGTGAAGGTTTTTTAATAACGACAATGGAACTTGTGTTATCAAACAAAATTTGAGTCTTAGTAAAACTTAAGCCATAATCTGTGAGTGTGTGTTGCATCCACAACACTTGAGCACAACAACTTCCAACTGCTACATATTCAGCTTCAGCAGTGGAGAGTGCTACAGAATGTTGCTTCTTTCAAGACCAAGAGACTAATGAATCTCCTAAGAAATGACAAGTTCCGGATGTACTTTTTCTATCCATTCTACACCCACCAAAGTTAGCATTTGAAAATTTCATTAAAACAAAATCATTTCTAGAAGTATAAAATAGTCATAGATCCATGGTTCTCTTTAAGTAGCGAATTTTTTTTCACTACCTTTAAATGAGATTCTTTAGGATTGGATTGATATCTTGCACATAATCATACTGAAAACATTAAGTCTGTTCAACTAGCTGTCAAGTAAAGTAGACTTCCTATCATACCTCTAAAAGATTTTTGATCTACAGGTTTCCCAGCTTCATCAGGATCAAGTGTGTTCGAGGTACCAATAGGAGTACTTATACTCTTAGTGTTTTCATACCCATAATTTTTAAGAAGATATTTAATATACTTATGTTGGGATGTGTATATTGCTTCTGGATTTTGAGAAATTTGAAAACCAAGGAAAAATGTTAACTCACCCATCATACTCATTTCAAACTCAGATTTCATTAGATCTGCAAAGGAATTAGTTAAAGATTTCTCAGTTGAACCAAATATAATGTCATCAACATAAATTTGAACAATAAAAACATTTTTCTTATCTTTATTTATAAAAAGGGTTGGATATGCATTTCCCTTAACATAGTTATTTTGAAGCAAAAATCCTATAATTCTATCATACCAAGCTTGTGGGGATTGTTTAATGCCGTACAAAGATTTGGTATGTCTAAAAACATGATCAGGATGTTTTGTATCTTCAAATCTAGAAGGTTGTTCAAAAAGAAATTTCATCTTGAACATAACCATTAAGGAAAACACATTTCACATCCATTTGAAAAATATTGAAACTGAAGAATGCTTCAAAGGCAAGTAAAATACGAATAGATTCAAGTCTATATATTGTAGCATAGGTTTCTTCATAGTCTATTCCTTCTTGTTGATTATAACCTTTATAAACCAATATAGCTTTATTTCTTATGATGATTCCATTTTCATCACATTAATTTCTGAAGACCCATTTTACTCCAATTATAGAAGTTTCCATAGGTCTTTCAACCAAGGTCTATACTTTATTCCTTTCGAATTCATTTAGTTCATATTTCATGGATTTAATACAATATTCATCACCTAAAGCTTCATCAGTGCTTTTTGGTTATAATTGGGAAAGGAATGCTAGATGTTCTACTTCATTTCTTAAGGAACTTCTAGTCCTTACAGGTTTATTCACATCACCAATGATACTATCACTGGGATTATTCTTTATAAATGACTGGTTTGGGTTTTGTAAAACTTGTTCATCAACATAGGGTAGGAAATCTTCTGGGGTAAATGTTTCAAAAGCATATTCCTGAACATTTTCCTTATTAGAATGATTTTCTATCAAAGTTTTATAATCAATTTTTGAAAACACATCAGAGGATGTAGGTTGGGGTTGTTTGAAAACAAAAGGACCAGTTTCATCAGATTTGGCATGTACTGTCTCTTCAACAGTGCAATTGTTTTTGTTGAAAATTCTATAAGCCTTAGAGGTTGTGGAGTAGCCTAAGAAAATTCCTTCATCATATTTTGGTGAGAATTTTTTAAGTTATCTTTAGTATTCAGAATGAATACCTTTCAACCAAAAACCATAAATTAGGAAATTCTAGGTTTTTTACAATTCCATAACTCATAAGGGGTTTTATTAAGAAATGGTCTAATTAAAACTAGATTTATAGTATAACAAGCAATACATACAGCTTCAGCCCAAAAATGTTTAGCTACAGAATACTCACTCAACATGGTTCTAGTTATCTCTTGAAGAATTCTATTTCTTCTTTCAACAACACCATTTTGTTAAGGTGTTCGGGGTGATGAAAAGTTTTGAGTAATACCTTTTCTACGACAAAAAGTTTCAAAATCAGAATTTCAAAATTCTCCTCCATGATCACTACGAATAGTTTTCAATGGATGGTTTTTTTTATTTTTAACTTGGGCTCTAAATCTTTTGAAATAATAAAAAGCTTCAGACTTCTTTTCTAGAAAATAGACCCATGTAAATATAGTGTAATCATCAACCAAGACAAATACATAATACGTGCCTCCAATTCTTCTAGTTTGTGTAGGACCAAAATGATCCATGTGTAACAACTTTGGTGCATCAGTTGTTGAGACTTCACCAACTGATTTAAAAGTTTATTTATGTTGCTTTCCATATTGAAAAGGGTCACAAACTTTTGAAGAATCAAATCTAAGCTCCGGTAGATCCTTAACTAAACCCTTCTTAGAAAGTTTGCATATGTTCCTAAGGTTAAAATGTCTTAACATTCTATGCCATAACCAAGAATTATATTCCATTGCACTAAGGTGAGTTAAGTCTTGGTTCTTAAGGTCTTCTCAGTTTAGTGTATAAACATTGTCTTGCCTATGGTCAGAAAGAATAAATTCTTCCTTGGAATTGTGTAATAAGAACTTATCATTCCTAAAATTCACAAGGTATCCTTCATCACATAATTGAATTATGCTGATGAGGTTGTGCTTAAGACCTTTAACAAATAAAAAAATTGAAATTAAAGTTTTTCCATGAAGAACGATGTAACCTATACCAATAATTTCTCCCTGAGAATTATCTCTGAAAGTTACTTTTCCTCCTTTCGTCTTGATAATCTTTTCAAAATAGATTTTGTTACCAGTCATATACTGGGAACATCCACTATCCATGTACCATGTATTTCTGTTGGTACTTCCCCTATTTTCCTGAAAATAAGAAAAATATTAGGTTTTCGAAATCCATAATTGCTTGGATCCGTAAATCTCTGAAAGGAAAATTTTGGGTTCCCACATCTTCTTAAAAAAATAAGCCTTATGAAATCATAAAGATTGGGTTTTGTTTAATAAAAAATTCTTTGCCCAGTGACCACCACATTGACACTTTGTGAAAAAATGGGACACTTTGAGGAATAAAGTAGTTGTTACTAAAAATCGGTTTAGAACTTGTGTAACCAAAACCAGAATTATTCCTTCAAGGTCGAATTTGTGAATACATTTTATCAAAAAATTTCTTACCTAGTGTAAGTTTGATAAACACTTTCTCAAATAAAATATTTCCGATTTAAGTTTTATAACAAGTCTATTGTCTTCAAAAACATTTGAACTAGAGCTAGGCTCGAAAATATATTTCTTAGAAATTATATTTTCAAGATATTTTCAAAGTTTATTCCTCTCAGAACTTACTTCCTCAATAATTTTTGAAATATTTTCAAAATAAACATTTTTCTTATAAAGATCTTTAGAAATATCTGATATTTCCTTAGTAAGAATAGTATTCCTAGAGTTTGTCTTATCAGGATTTTTCATGAGTTTTAAATTCTCATTTTCAAGAAGTTCAGCAAATCTAGAAATGTTTTCATATGTAGGTAAAGCATTTTCTTCATCAGAAGAAGATTATTCATTAGAAGAGTTATAATATTTACTATCATTAGCATTTAAAGAAACATTGGTCAATGATTCAACATTGTATACCTTATCCATCAAGCAATGATTATAAATAGGTATCCTAGCTATAAGACCAAGATTATTCTATCTAGAAGATTCATAATCCAAATATTCATCTGAAGAGTCACCACCACTGGCACTCTAGGTGTCATTGGCTTTCATAACATTCTTATTTTTGGACTTGTAATACTTCTTTATTTTCCTTTTAGAATGTATTTCTTTTCTCTCTTTTCTTTTGAGCATAAGGAAATTAGGACTTATGTGTCCAACTCTCTTGCATTCATAGCATGTGACCTCTTAATCTTTCTTATGTTTCCTTTCATTCTTCTTATGCTTATATTAGAAATTTCTCTGTCCAGCTATCTTGTTCATCCTTCGAGCAAGATTAGCTAACTCATTTTCTGAGACTTCACTCTCACTAGATTCGGATTGAATAATAACTTTCGTATATTTGGATCTAGTAACTCTATCAGGAGTCTTTGATTTCATATGATTTGAAGTTGTAGTAAAATAAACACTACCATTTCCATTATTCTTATTTATGTTATCAGTATCTCTCTTCATTCTAGTTTCATGTTGAAGAAGATTTCCAAACAGTTCATCAAGAGAAATTTGAGTAACCTTTCTATTTTCATCGATAGCAGTTCTCTTTGATTCCCACTCATTCGAAATGATATCTATGATCTTTTCAACAAGAACTTCATCATCTAGACCTTTCTCTCCCATAGATTGTAAGATATTCATGATAGTCATGAATCTTTGTTGCACCTTGTAAATTGGTTCTTCATAAGGAAAATTGAAACCATGATACTCATCTCTGAGCATGGCTCTTCTAGTCTCAATCACTTTAGATGTACCAGAATGTGTAACTTCAAGTTTCTTCCATATACAGTTAGCTGTTTCACAAGAAGAAATTTGGATATATATGTTCCTAGTCATTGAACAAAGTAAAGTATTGCGTAACTTATACTTTATTTGGTATTCATGCTTCTATTGATTAGTAAAAGCACTAACATCCTTGTCATGAATTTTGTATCCACCGGTAAGCATAAAAAAATTATCTACTCCAATATTGATAATTAAAATCTTCATACGATCTCTCCAATATTCCTAATCATTACCATCAATGATAGATGGTCTAGTAGGATTTAAGTTGTCGATAGAACCAACATTTTAACCTACCATCCTTAAGAAAATATTTGGCACACAAACTTATTAGAAGTATAAGTTTGTAAACAGGAGAAAATATTCTAACCAAGAAATATTTTATCTCTAAGAAAAAATTGAATCCAAACTATGATTCCGAAAAATAGATTCCGAAAAGTATGAATCCAGAGAAGCAATTCTGAGAATTATCTTTCGAATCTAATCATGAGATTAATTCAGATGGAACTAAATCCTATGATACCAATTTTTATGATGGTATGACTATCAGTATGATATACTCTGTGATACCAAACGTAGGATCAAAATAAGAATGATATTCTCAGATAGAAGAGGGTGGGTGAATTGTACCTTTTAAAAATTCCCTAAGGAAATTTTTAGGATGGTTATGTTTAACAAGGTTAAACAAGATAATTCACAAGACCTTTATAAGTTCTAAATACTTTCTAGATTCCGGAAAAGTGAATCCGGAAATGAAACTTAACAAAATTTACAATGATTAAGATTATATCTTAAAGCATATATGATCTAACTAAATCAGAGTACAAGTAAGGAAGTATAAGAATGTTATACTTTCCTTAGAAATACAAAATGCAGTAGAAAAACAAGTAGTAAAACTACAATTGAAAAACAATAACTCTTTTAACCCAAAGAGAAGGGTATCCAACGACCTTGGATAAAGTTCCCTTGATTTATACTTTCAAAAAAGTCTGTCTTACCCACACCAGGGTAAGACCTCGATATGAAGATCTGAGTCTGTCTTGCTATCCCCGCAAGCCCTCAACTATCAGGTAGTCGGCACCTCTATCTTCCTCATCAAGGAATCCCTCAACTTCAAGGTGTTGGAAGCTCTGTCTTCCTATCCCTGGAAGCCCTCGATTGTAATCAGCAACAATTGGAGTCACACGAAGCAAGTCTACCCAAGGAAAAGTTTGAATAAGATGTTCAAAATTTCTACATGAATCTTGAGAGTTGATAAGGACCTCTCTCTGTAAAAATCACTTCAGGAAGTTCTGAGCACCAAAAATTCAAAATTTGTCGCTTCTTTTCAAATGATCTCCTATTTATATGTGAAGCTCCAAAGGTCGGATCCCTCCTCCAATAGTTGTATTTCTCATTGAATTTTGGAGGGACCTGTACACGTGTCACTCAACCAACGGTTAGTCAATAACTGAAAGAACAACATCGTTTTGTAATGAAAAATGTGTAAGAATAACTAAAACTGATATTCGGAAAGTAAGAAAATAAAAGTTCAGAGTCTAACCAAAATGGAATTCAGAGTTTTTAATAAAGAGATATTTGGATTCTGTTTTGTAGGAATTAAGAACCTGAATTCTGTAGAAATATTGAGTCTGAATGTCAAGGAAATTTGGAGTCTGGTTTCACCAGTATTCGGAACCAAAACATACAATGTTCGTAGATAGAGTTCAATGCAATTCGGAGTCAGAATTCATAAGAGTTCGGAGTCTGAATTCAGCAAACTCGGAGTCAGAACACAGATAAGTTCATAATCCGAATTCGGAGTCGAACTACATGAGAGTTTGTATCCATAATTTGGAGTCGAACTACATGAGTGTTCGTATCCAGAATTCGGAGTGGAAATTCATGAGAGTTTGTACTCAGAATTCAGAATGGAACTTCATTAGAGTTCATATCCAGAATTTAGAATGGAACTTCATTAGAGTTCGTATCCAGAATTCGGAATGGAACTTCATTAGAGTCCGTATCCAGAATTCGGATCCTAAAACAGAATGCTTTATATCTATTTATTATATGATTCCAAGGTTTTAGGTATGAATCCGATTTTTATACTTAAGAAATAATATTGATTTGAGCAATGAAAATATGGTAGGGGTAAATTAGTTTGGAAAGGAAATTTTCATTATACAAGTGAAATATAGATTTTCTTAAGTATAAGGTGTTTGTGATCTTCAAAACAAGAAATAATGGAAAAGTCATAAGGAAACCCTTATTGAATCAACATCCTTCCCATGTACCTCACTTGGATGGGAATAAAATCCCACATAGTTCGTTAAGTCTCACAAGTGAGTATGGAACTTATATAGGATTAAGATAGATCTTACTCTTGAGAAGCATACCCCCATGAGAAATTTCATGAGTGATATATTATGTCATGGTTATTTGTGGGGATTAACTCTGGGTTTACTCCTGAAGAGGATAACCGTATTAAGGGAATTATGATTGTGGATTATTCCTAAGGAGTATGCCCATTGATCTTGGGCCCAGAGTGGGATTCCTATATATCCAAGCTAGTAGGAATAAGATTTATCGTAGTTAAGCCAATTTAGGGATTACACCTAGATGGAGGCCTGTTGGGGGGAGATGATTTCTCATTTCAGGAATGAGATAGATATCAGGCCTTGAGAAGGATTCCTACGTATCCCGGTTATGGTGGGAATTATAGTTATCATAGTTCATTAAATTTAGTTGGGTTGGGTGGTTGTTGTAATCATCACAAACCTATAATCCCACAGGATTCATGCTTGGTGTGATAAATAAGAGGGTGTGAAAGATTTAACAAAACACACACCTTAATTCCTTCTATAATAGAAGATGTATGGACAATGGTGAGAGAGGCTGAAGCTATAGCAGAAGAGGTTGTGTCTACTGTGCTTCCCCCTCTTAAATTTACATTACACATGGGTCCAATTTAAGAGAGGAATAAAGGTGAAGAATATATATAGGATAAAGACTACAACATAGTACATGAAAGGCTAGGGGATTACCTCAGGAGAAGTTATCTATAATCTATTTCATAGTTGGAGAAGAATCTAATTACCTATTTAAGGGAAAAGCAAGTGTGATCTTCACCCTCCGTATTGGTAACAGGAGGATCTGGTTCTTCGAGACGAGAAGGGTCAAACATGGTCCAAACCCAAATTATCCAGACCAAGAAATCATTAATACTTTCTTTGGGTTAAGGGTTCACATGATCGTATAGATTCAAATCTACATGCATCTCAAGGATCCTTACCCTCTGGTAGGACATGTGTGACAAACCTCTGGCCGTAAAAATCCAAATCCAAATGGGAGACACATTGATGTTCCTTTTCAAAAGGCTTTGTAAATAAGGAGGTCTTGGGGAAGGTTTCAAATTCATCCATTTTAGATGAGGTATCCATGTAGGGAGAGGCACATCCGTGTTTGGATTTTATGAGAGCTTCATGGTTGAATCACATAGATCATGAGAACAGGTTCTCAACGTAGGTGCACCGCATAGGTGTGCTGTGCAGGTGTGTTGTGTATGTCAATGGAGGAACTAAAAGGCCTTAACATAGGGTAACCAGGTCTGCATGATCTATAAATTCCTTTGTTAATGGATCATTGGGGTACATAATTGAGTGAGGCCCTAACCTAGGCACCCTAGGTCTCCACTAGTGTGCATGAATGAGTCTCACACAGGTCCCTATTCTGGGAGAGGTACCTTTCATAGGTGAATTTTTCTTATAGAAGAAGGATCATCGAA
Organism: Viscum album; assembly: GCA_963277665.1. Lineage (NCBI taxonomy): Eukaryota > Viridiplantae > Streptophyta > Magnoliopsida > Santalales > Viscaceae > Viscum > Viscum album. The sequence continues at coordinate 387,199,413 of OY728153.1, read as the reverse complement.
CATGAATCGTTTATTTTATACCCTTAAAGAATCTTAATCTTACTTTTCCCCTTTAATTATAACTTATCTCATTTTTTAGAGCTACTTCAGAAATTTGGGGGACCTGGGTGAAGGTGTTGCACAATGAGAGCTCTGGGATTTCCTCCATGGTCTTCAATTGTTCAAATGAGGAGCCCAAGAGTTCTTTTTTATATGCAAGAAGGGGACCTAGTCCATGTTATTTGTTGGAATAAGTCCACCACGTAGGTCCATAATGCATATCTCTTGCATAGGGGTGAAATAATAATACAATCTCATAGGTCTCTGGCATATGTCCTCATTGTAGGGGGGCTACACTGTGTGGGATGCACAAGTAAGACCTAATCTAGCCTCTTGGAGTGTAGGTGTTCCCCTTAGATTTATTTATATAGGCCTATAAGATTCTTCTAAAATTCTTTGATACATTGAAAATGTTCAATGTGATATTCATAAAGTTTTTTCCTTCACTAATTTAAAAAGGAGTGTCACCCCCCCCCCAGAATTTGATCCGAAATGAAAGAAGAGGTTCTATTTCTGAGGTAAAAAAACATTAGGAAAATATTATAAAGGATCACAACTGGATCACGAAAATTCTTCACGTAGTTATTTCATGGAGGTCATCAACGTAGTTTGTTCAGTGTAGTTCGGTGGCGTAGGCATGCATAGTAGGATGGAAGTGACTATAAACACCCCTTACCATTGTCACTTTCTTCACTTGTGTTTTCATATTTCCTCCATCCTCGCATAGCTCATTTATCCAGCTACGATGCGCTATGCTCTAATGAAGGTTCACTAGGAGTTTTCTCAAGGTATACAAACCTAAGATACTGAGAGTATGGTGCCTGTAATTTTAGTTCATACGACTAGGAAAAAGATATCAGGGAAATAATGAATGATATTGTGGTCAAATGACCTACAATTATTCCAATATGATTTTAAAAAATGATAGGGGAAAAGTGTAAACCCTTGTCTTGAAGACGTTTAGGTTGAGAGAAAGGATAAGGTAGAAATATAAAAATGATGATCACATTAAACTACAAGTTTCTTCTTATCTTCATCAAATCTTAGAGGGATATAAGAGGATTCTCCCAAGAATGAATTTACTGCTATTTGAAAAACTATTTATGGGGGTTTATTATGCAGGGCCATCAAGGAAATATGTTTCATATCCAAACGGTGGAATACATTGGTCGATAGGATAGTTATATGAATATCTGATGAATGTCTAAATGGGGGCACGTACTGCATTGTTAGGAAAAAGATCTCTTAAGTATCAGACATTATACCACCAGAAAAAATATAATGATTATGAAGATCTGAAAGTATTCAAGATTAGGAGTATGAAATGTGAAAGGGGTAGTGTCCAAAAAACAAGGGAAGTATTTGGAATTATATTTCCCATGAGTTTGGAGTTCTTTACATTGATCTATCTCATATGTATAAAGCGGACATTTCTTGTTTCCTTGGTGGGATCTCTAGGGAGATGACCCAAAATAAAATCTCCTTTATATAATTTGTTATTCATATGTGAGAAAGTGAAGGATTTTTTATGTTGTGATGATACTAGGCCCAGGGTTGAAGATCTGAACATCACTACATATATCACAGGGGTGAGAATCAAGACACACATAGTTCTTAAATAAATATCCCATGCCCCAATTGAATTCATGAGTGGAAAATAATGGTAGTTTTCTTGAATAAACATTCATATATAAGATGAGAACTCATATTAAATCTCATCATGTATATCTAACTCATACATGGGAGGAAAGATGAATTATTTCCATCATGCTGCTATTGGGCCAAATATTGAAAGTCTAAACGTCACTGTATATCTCATATGAGTGAGAATAAAGCCACATGTAGTTCTAGTAATTTGTCTCCTTGAATTGGATTGGTCCATACATAGGGGGGAGGGGTATTTTTTAATGGTGGTTAGATTAGGATGTAGGATCTGTGCATTAATACATATCTTGTTGGGGAATGAATCAAGCCATATGTAGTTCATTAAATTCCATGAAGTTTAACATCATGTGGTAAGGACATAGTTTAAAAGAGGTGAAGTGATGGAGACAATAAATTTTGGCCTATGAATAAAATTTTGGGTGTCACAACATATCTCATATGGTAAAGAACCAAGAATCATGTAGTCCTTGACAAGATACCTATGTAGATCTGATTCATGTATAAGATGTAAAGGGGCTAAATGATTAATCATGGCTGGACCCGGGATTTGAGATCCAAGCATCATTGTGTATCTCATTGGAATAAAAATCAAGCCACACATAGTTATTGAATAAAGCTCCCCACACCAACTGAGGTTTTATGTGAGGAAGGGGGATTTAATAAATTTTATATATTTTATCGAATAATGGTTGGGCCTAAGATAAAATATGGCATGAGAATCAAGCCATATGTTCTAGAAGAGTTCCCAGGATAAAATTGGATAATACATAGGAATATGGAAATTTTTTTCTTTTATGATCATGGAAGATCCTGGGTTTGGAGATCTGGCCATCACTATGAATCTCATTGGAATGAAAATAAAACAACATGTAGTTCTTGAATATTCGTGCAGTTTAACATCTAGAGGTATGGATAAAGGTGAAATGATATGAAATTAAAATTATGGTTGGACTAGGGGATATGACTCGGGTTTCACTATGTATCATGTAGAAGCGTGAATCAAGCCACATGTTGTTATTGAATAAAATATTCCCTATCCCGATTTGACTCATACACACAAGGAATGAATGAGACTTTTTTTATAATGTATGTACCCGAGATTAATGATTTGGGAGTCACTATGTATCTCATTGGAATAAGAATCAAGCCATACATTGTTACTGAATATGGTTCCCCATGTGGGTCTGACCGAAACATATGGAAGAAATGGGGCTCAAATTCCACTAGGGAGTAGAAATGATGTGAGTATGGATTATTCAAGGAATCTTATAATAATTTATGGGACCATAAGGAATGTAAACTTTTGGTATTATAAGGGATTTATTAACATCAACTGAGGGGAACATCAACCATATAGTTGAATTTCATTTATTAAGGACACATGGTGTTTTGTAGTTTTAGGTCACACGACTAGGACATCATGTCATATAGTTTACCATCTTGTGAAAAAGATGATGATGTTATGAAGTTTAACATCATGTAGATTAGATAGTGGTTGTAATTTAGTTTACCATCATACAACTAGGAATAACTTTGTGTGATTACAAAAAGTACATCTTTAGGAACCTTTCATTGGTTGAAGTTGTAATGAGTTCTCTATACATTTATATTAAAGAATAATATCTATTATAATAGACCTTATGTATGGAATAAGTTCCATACCACTATGGACCAAGAATTGAAGGCTTCTTTCTTGGTATCATTAGAGTCCTAATAACCAAACCCAACTCTCCTTGGAGGAATGAACAATGGAAGAACTTTTGGTTAAAGGCACGTTCTATTTAGATCTGATAGAATTCTAAGTGATCCATGGTATTTATTCTCTTTTCATCCAGTCACGCCAAATCATTCATCCATTTCTGATATTTATCATCAGTGGATAATTGTTCAACGTGGGAAACTATGAGTGATGGAAAATGAATTTCAATTGGCGGAAATACTTTTGTCCCATATAGAAAAAGTATGGGGTTGACCATGTGGCGATATGTGTTGTAGTCTTATAATCCCTTAAGGCATACAAGAGTTTATGAAGCTATGATTTATTATCTTTATCCAACATATTTTGGAGTATGTTTGAAAAAGTATTGGTGAAAGACTCTATCTATCCATTGTCTACTTCATAATAGTGGGATGAATTTCTAGATTCGATATTGTATTCCTAATATAGATTCTTGACCTTAAAAGAATAAAAATTTCTGTCATTTTCCATCAATATGGTATTAGGGACACTAAATTTGGAAATTATTTTAGCATTGAAAATGATAATAATTCTTTTGGATTTGACTTATTTTATGGGTATTGCCTCAACCCATTTGGAGAAGAAATCGTTAGTCTTAAGGATGTACTTGACCTACTTAGTCATAGTTAGAGGATAAGGTCCTACTATATCAATTCCCCATGTAGAAAATTTATAAGAATATTAATTGGTATTTAGAAACTCTAGGGGATAATGGATGAAGTTTTCACACAACTAGAAGGAGTGACACATCTTAGTGAAATCTAAACAATACTGCATCATCAAAAGGCATAAGTATCCAAGATTTCAGATTTGATCAGAAAGTATATACCCAAATAGGTGGGGACCATAGGCTAATGCATGTACTTTTTCTTGGAATCTTATGTTTCTCTTCCATCAATGAATCTAAGGATGATTCTGTCAAAACCTCAACTATAAGGGATCTTTTGGTGATTTGGGCCACAAAAAAAGAGTGAAATTAACTACTCATTGCCAGATCTATTCTCCTAAAAATCTATCTGGTGGAAGTACTTCGTCTTGGATATATTCCATGATGGGTTTCATCAATGCCATGGTAGGACCAAATGGTTCAGTAATGGGACTGATTTCATTTATTTGAACAATTTTCATTTGAACAAATGGTGGAACCACATGATGATGAGCAATGCTAATGATTGTTTTATACTTGTTCGGATCTTCAAGGGTTGTAGCTACATTTTCCAATGCATAATCATGGGAATTTTGTGACTATGGGACATAATAAAATTTTGTTTCTAAGGGAAATTATTCCATTAATCCTCGGACATAATCATATAGTGGAATTAGATATTCTTTTTTGTTGGCATAATCCCCATTAATCTGTTTTATTACCAACTTTGTTTTACCCTTCACCTCTAGGTGGTTTAATGGTACTTGGAGTGCCAATTACAGTCCTTCAATGAGTGCCAAATATTCTAATTCATTGTTAATACAACCTTATAATAACTATAAAGAGTATTGCAACACTCCCTTTTTTGGGTAGATAATCACAATTCCCGACCCAACTTTGTTGATCTTAGGTTCTTCCATTATCATCCACGTTATACTTTCAGAATCACCATCAAAGTACATTTACAACATTCTATGTCTATTCTGAATAGAGATGATAATTTAATCAGGTTGTTCAGTATTCAATGAGTTTTATTCCATAGATCGGTGCTCAGCAAGAAAGTTTTCCACGTCTTGACCTTTCACTACTTTTTGAGGCACACACTATATATCAAACTACTGCATAATAACTACCCACCTATCTAGACATCCTACCAATATAGGATACCTAAAGATAAATTTGAGTGGGTTATTATGAGAAACAAAATATACCTCATGATGATAAAGGTATTGCCTCTACTTCTGAAGTAAAAGATTAATACAAGGTAAATTTTCTCAATATTTGAATATCGAGTCTCTATGTAGAGCATGGTTTGACTAAGATAGTAAAGTTTGTTTTCATTTCCATCATCATTATTTTGTGCAAGGAAGGAAACTAGAGATCTCTCCAATGTTGTCACATAAATAATGAGTGGTTTTATATCAATAATTGGAATTAATACTAGTAGACCAAAGAGGTATTTCTTAAGGTTATAAAATTCCTCTTGGCAGTCATTGTTCCATTGAGAAGTGACCCCTTATTTATTAATTTGGATAAGGTAAAACACTTTCCTACTAGATTGGCTATTAATCACTGAATATAAGACAATTTTCCTTGATTTCCACTCAACTATTTCTAGATTTGAGGAGGTGAAATGATAAGGATTGCTCAGGATCAACTCCGATGTCACGATGGTGTAAAACAAAATCGATATATTTTGATGAGGTTACCCCGAAGGAAAATTTCAATGGGGTTATCTTCATATTATGCTATTGAATCTTGTTGAATATGGTCTCCAAGACAGTTAGGTGATCAAAACGTTTTCTAGATTTTACTACAAGATCATCAACATTGAATTAAAAAAATTTCCCCAATAAGGGTTTGAAGATGTGATGCATTTCACGTTGGTATGTCACACTAGCATGCTTCAATCCAAAGGGAATTACATGTTGTAAAAAGATTTAGTGAAGGGATATAAAGACTAGAGATTCCTCATCATTTGGGAACATCTATATTTGGTTATACACTGAGTATCCATACATGAAGGAGAGGTCTTGGTAGCTAGTTGTTTCATCAATTAGAAGGTATGTGATTGGAATCACAGAGTTATCTTTAGGAAAATTCCAGTTGAGATCTCTAAAATCAAGAAAAACTGTAATTTTTTCATTCTTATTTTTCATAGGTAAATTGTTGGTTATCCACTTTAGGTATTGCACCTCTCTAATAAAGTCATCCTTGATGCGTTTTTTGACTTCAACCTCAATTTTTGAGGCGTGAGCCGGGTGTTTCTTCTTGGCTTCTTACTTGTATCAATGATGATCTTCTGAAATACCCAAATTATGGGTGTCCACCATGGGGAAAATACATGGAATTTATAAATAATTCCAAGAAAAAATATCCTAGTGTTTTGTATAAAGGATGTATACACCACTTGATATTCTATAAGTTATGGCCACACTAACCAGATTTGGGTGTATATATTCTTATATACCCAAATTTATTTATATGATTTCACCCATAGATGTGGAGATGCATTCCTCAAATAATGGAGGGGAATCCCTAAGGTCTTCCTCTTCTCCCTCTTCTTTATCTATAACTTCTTCTACCTATTCTTAGAGGGTAGTAAATGTATCAAAAATATCAGGACTAGGGAAGGAGTTAGTATCATGACATCCCAATGATGAGGATACCATATATGGACCAATTGATGATGAAGGATCTTTGTGAAGCTCTGAAGGGATGATAATGGGATGAGAATTGGAATCCCATTTTTTTTTCATGAGTGAGATAACTTATTCTATCCTTGCTGGTGAAGAATAGACTTGATTAGGATTGGTGGATGGAATTAAGACATCTCTATTTTGGCTTTCATTACTACTTAGTGAGTTAATGATTTCTCATATGCTGTCAGGCTCAGTTTCCACAATGGACATTATGGAATCAATGAAATGATTCCATGGATTTGGGCCAAAACCTCTCAATTTGATTAATGAGAAGCATGTAATATGCATTGAGATGCTTGAATAGGTAATCTTGGATCTTTTCTAGACAATTAGAAAGATTTATTCTAGTAACATCATTTATCATGGACTATTTTCCCCTTATGTGATAGAACTCAGCATCAATGTAATGAGATTCACACATTCTAACTGGGGCCTTATCACCATGAAATGTCCCAATTTGACCATTGATAAAATATTTGAGACATTGTTGTACAATGAAAGAATGGATGCATGATGATGTATCCAAGGTCTCCCTAATATAATGTTGAATATTGTGTCCTAACAGACAACCATGAACTATAAATCAGATATGAGATCCCCTAACTAAGTTTTGAGAACAATCGTGTTGAGAGGTTCTTTCTCATTCTTTTCATAACCTTATAACATCAAAGTGGGGGGAGTCAAGTGGGATTCAGTGAGGCCCAATTGGCAGTGTGTATGAATAAGAATTATATTGACACCTAATCCATTATCAATGAAGGATCATTGGATATAAGTATCATTGATCTTGCTGAATAGGTATAAAGGCCTGATGTTTCCTTGTATGAAAATATCCTCATCCTAGTCCTAGACAGATATGACTTCATGGAATTTTTCCAGATAATTCTCTATATGGTAAACCTATATGAAAGAAACATCGAATTCAAGTGGTTGAGGTCTTAACAAAGACTCAATGAGTGCTTCCTAAAGATCCTTCAACAGACTCAGGGCATCTAGGATCAATAACATGGCTGGTACTTGGTCCAGTTTTTTCAACACATCAAAATTTTGATCTATATGTCTATGTTTTTCAATATGGAGATGCTCTTTTTTAGGTTCCTTGATAGATGATTCTCTAAATTTGGATGGACCATCCTTTAGAATAAGTTCTTGAATTGATTCTCCTCTTGGTAGATTAGTTTGGCTAAGTCTTCCAACTTTTATAAGAGGTAGTGGTATAGCCTCTAGCCAGTCTTCCAAGATGATTATGTTAGGGAAAACCCTATCTTTTGTGGGATAATGAACATGTTCCTATTGAGCCTGCTAGAGGGGTCTTCCATGAGTTTCTACAACATAAATAGTTTGAGCAGGGGGTGTTTGATGTAATTACTCCTATAATTACCTCATCATTCCCTATATCCTTGAACCAAACAACCTCTTCCCCTAGTTCCCCAATCCAGTGCAGGGAAATTAGGTTCATATTTAGTATCATAATTTTAGTAGGGACCTAGTAAATTATTAATATTAATGGAACTGAAGATCAAATTCTCATCTAATGAATATTCTACAATTGTGTTGACTCTTTTTGATCAATTTGTCAGGATAGTGGCCGTGATTTTGAGTCGATTGTCATGAAATCTACAAAGGTCAAGGAAAATTTGTGCCTTGACATGATATGATCTTCTTATTCTTTCCCCTTATTCTTCTAGACATGTGGCTTCTTCGAGGATTGGCCTTCAGATGACTGGGATTTCATGAAGATGGATTTTCAATAACGGGAATGGTAGGAGACATATTTAGTTGTTTCAACTATGTTTTTAGAATGGAATGAGTTCAGTTGATTTTTCCCTAACTATCCAATAATCGTATTTATGAGTATTCTTACTATTGACTTCCTGCCACTCACCTTCCTTCTATGGATCGGTAGTAGTGACAAATGCTACTAGGGTTGGTGAATTTTTTTAGTTTTACTTGTTCAGAGTCCACAATATTTTGTAGGAGGTCCATAAAAACAAAACACACCTGGATTGGGTTCCCCAAAATTTATGGAAGGTTAAATAGTTTGGGAGGTCCTCATCTCCATCTTTTTTGTTTTCTTTGTCCTTGGAAACTGAACTAAGTTATTTTACAAAGTCGAGATTAAGTAGCCAAGGACTTCATAATTTTGAAAAGAATAAACCTTATTCATAAACTCCAAAAAATTCCTCAAAATTTGATTCTTTTGATCATCTTAATGAGACGGTCATTGCTGCTGATGCTCAAGAGGTGGTTTCCTATAGAATGATTAGGTCTTTGATGTAGGAGTAGGTACAGGGTCCTTCTTAAGTGTGACTATAGAGGCCTCTGAATTTCCTTCTCCTCTTCATAAAGTTAGTGGGACTATTATAGATTTGGATCTAGTCTCTAATGTAGAGTTTTCCACCTGTTGATAAATAGAGGCTAGATACCTAAACCCTCCTTTCTATTTCATAGGGATTGATGGTGCGTGAAACTCATAATAGATATTTTCTATAGAAATGGTCAAAAACTCTTCTTGATAGGGAGGTATATTCAAGGAGTATGTTAATCCTCTCCATCGACCAATAAATTTGAAAACTCTTTCATTCTCCATTTTCTTGCAGTTTGTGAGATCTAAGGTTATTATCTTCTAAAGTGTTAAGTTTAACTGAACAAGGAACTTCTCATAGAGATTTTCCTATTCAGTGATCGATCGATACTACAAACTTGAATACCAAAAAAATGCTAGCCCCTGAAATGACATTATAAAGCATTTGGGTTTCACTGCTTTCTATTTATCATGGTTCTCCATCATAGGATCACAGCGAGAGATAAAATGCATTTGGTTTTTCTCTAGATCTTCCTAATTATTGAAGATTGAGAAGATGGGATTCACAATGTTTGGTGAGGGAGGATTCAGATATACCCATTCAAGATAATCCTTCCTTTTCGATTGAACCAATGCATAACATCATTCCGTAGCTTCTAATCAATTCATTAGCAACTTAATGGTATTCATAAGAATTATAGGAATATTTGGCTGAGCTGAACCCTAATATGGTGTGGCGAATGGAGTATAAATTGGTATAGAGACTAGTAGTAATACTGGTAGGGGTACTACTGGTATTTTCTTTAGATAACCCATGGGGAGAGGCCTGTAAGGATGTGCCTGAATCTTCTCTAGTTTTACTTAAAAAATAAGGAAACTCATAATCTACATCAATAGTTTCAAAAAACCCTCTTTGCTGAGGCACTCTTACTAGAAGTGAAAACTTAGGATCTACTTATAGAGCATATCTGGCAGGATTTCTACCTCAAATTAAATCTTCATTGAATCATCTCAACTTATTCATTTCCTCCTCTTTCTAAGAAAATATTTCATTAAGTGAAAGGGATTGACCTTTTACAAGACTAAGGTAAAACATGTTGTAACCATTACCTTTTACCCTATTAGGATCCTTTAAAAGAGGTGTAATTTGATTATTTTATGGGATACCTAAATTGTGGGTAAGCCTCTGATTTAGGGTATTCACACCTCTTTCATTTGCATCATTGTGGACCAATATATGAATAAGAACCTTATCATATAACCCCTATAAACTACATTCATTTTATAGAGGATCTTCAATGATGGCATTGGTGAAATTTGTCGATGCATAATAAAGTATGGGCATTATATATCTATCTTTTTGAGATCTCCTTCTTCTGATTTTACGAATTTTGGTCTGAATGTTAGTTGAGTGCATTATCCAACACTCACTTAAATTTCCAAATTTGGGATAATGTTCTTCTATTTCAAACATTTATGTAATTTTATTGCTGAAATACTCCAAGGAGTCATGATCGATGTTCTTAGATAATTGATGAAAAAATATCTCCATACCTTTATCTCTTTGGTCATAACATTGGTGGAAGCTGATCAAGGCATGTTCTTGCTGAGCATCGCTTTGGTCATGAATTGAATTTGTTTTTTATAGTCAGCCTAGGAAAATTAAATATCATGAGATGAATTTTGGATGCATTTTCTATCTTTAGAGTGTAATGAAATGCAATTCTCCATGTTCACCCCATCCTCTTTATGAACATAACATGGGCTATATGCTATTAATCATTGCAAACTCATTAATTCATCTAGTCATGCATATTGAAGGGATCCTTATTACTTCTCAATATTTGGATGTTAGGAAGCCATGATAGATTCCAAGTCAATTTGATGTTGCAACCCTTCTATTTCCGGTACATGACTTTAATATTATTCATTTGGTAATACTTTCTCTTTTAGATTACAAATATTCTTCCATATGGTGGGTGGGATATCATGAATACAATCTTTTTCCAACATCTCTAGAATGTTGTATTGAGAAGTGGACAATGGCCATAACAAGACTGGTATTTCACCCCTAGAGTTGTTTCCTCATGTTCGAAATATCCTCTTCATCTTTTTCCAGACATTTCTCCACTTTATCAGAACAAAGTTGGGGTTTTCATGCTACTTTATCAAAATATGCAAGATTGGTAGAGAGTTCCCTTATTGTATTGGAAGATAAATGGACCAAGGGTGGTTCAGAGATTGAAAGTTAACATGGGATGTCTTTCGGTTGAGAAATAATTTCACCTACCAATGAAAAGGAATCAGACATGACTAGACTTGTGTTGGCAAGTGCCTCAAGATAAGATGGCTTACTCATCACTACATTGTCAGTTGAAAAATTCTCTAGAAAATATGAAACACTACTATGAAGAGAACTTTTGTATAAAATTACATCATGGGCCATTATAGTAAATTACAGGAAGGGGAAGAATCTCTTTATCCTTAGTCTTTTATCCACAAAAAGAGTTACTATGGACCTAATCAAGAGATAGGTTCTCAAGATTGAAAAAATTGTCCTGAAGCAATCCATTAGAATGATTTGTATGATTAGGAACTTTAGAATTACTACTAATACTCCCAGAATTTTCTTATGGGAGGGTAGGATCTTGACCTGCATGAAATAAATTTCCAATGGATTCAATAACTATTGTATTGAGTAGAGACACATCAAAAATTGTCTCTTAATTTTACAATTATGTTTGATAATACTTCGTTTTGGATGTATTCTTACAAAAATATAGGGACACTTACTGGGAAAAGTGGTTATCATGGGTTGGTTCATGTGTATTTCATGTAGTGGCTTTCAAAATAGGCCAATTATATCCAATAATAATGGGTGTATATTCCGGATCTGGTTTTCCATATGACATGGGGGAGTATTTCCCATAACCCACCTAGATGGGAACAAAGGTTTGTATCTTCTCTACAGTGACATGTTGATGAGCCTCCCTACATGTGGGGAAAGAGTTATGATTATGTACCTCAGGTACTATTGTTTCCTCTCTGATGATATCTTGGAAGGTCTCTAGGATATGAGCATGAATTTGTGTCTTCCCTTTAACCATTTCCATGATTTTCATGGTGTCTTCTGTGACTGGAATGTTAATATACATATATTCCATGTATGGAGTAGGGGTATGTAACTACTCTCATCCTCCCTTTCCCGTCAGTGGATACTGACAATACTTGTGTGTCAGACATAGAGTAGAGTCTGCCTTTTGTTTGTCTTTGGGGATTTCCAACTGAATTCTCTGTGTTCTACCAAATGAGGTTGTTGGCACACATGATGGGTGCAAGTTGGTGTATGTTTCTGCTTACAAGCTGCCAATGTATTTGGTTGGCGGGATTATTTGAACACCGCAAGATGAATATGATGGATGGATGGATGGGTGTAGGTAGGTGTATGTTCCTCCTTACAATACTCCACTAGATTACAATGGAGGGATTCATTGGATTCCACCAGACAAGTCTTCCAGTTGGCTGATTGATAGTGAATGGGTGTATATAACCGATCATTATTTTTCATCAAACTGGGTTAGTGGGATTCTCCGGAGGGGTAAAATGTAATATCTTGCTCCCTGTTAGCTGGTTGTTGTCCCCAATGATCCAACTTGCATGTATAGATATAAGGGACCTGGACTATAAAACTAAATGCAACACCCTCTTCATGTTTAGGTTTTACTTCCGCGTAGTTTTTGCGGTAGCGATTATTGGTAGGAGCCCTTTGGAAGGACCCATGTGTCTTCAGAACGAGGCTTTAGGTGGTATCTTGGTCGATCTACTTGGAATGTGGGAGGGATTGGTGATTATGTTTTATGGATAATATCCTAAAATGGTTGTAGATGATGGTCAGAACTACCTACTTATGGAAAACCAGTCATAGCCAACCGGACTATCGGGGGTTATTCTTGATCTGGAGGGTCTGTTGGGTAGCCTCCAAGGTTAGAATGGTACCACGTTGATGGTACTCTCTAACTAGTGAATTAGAGACCGAGTGTTGAAGATGTAGATCCAGTGATGGCATCTTTAGTGAGGATTAGGATCTGACCTGAGAAGCATCTGGGGTGTTCATAGGTGTAAACATAAATGAATCCATTTGGATTGTTTGGTGTTCTTGATAAAGGGTGTATGTATATATATGAAAAAAAAACAAAGAACACTAAAATCTCATATGTGTTAACAAATTCATGATTAATTATCTTGTTTGGAAATTTTTTATCAATTGACCGGGTCCTAAAAGCCCAATGGTTCTATTTCCAAATGAACTACTATACAAAGGCATAAGTTCATTGTATATTTTGACCAATGACTCTTAAAAACTAGAATTGTTCGAGAGGATGGGATTTTAGGCTCATCACACCCATTTGGGGGAAATTATTCCTTACCTTAAGACTCTCTTATAGATTTAAGATATTTTAGTGAATCCTTCATTAATTCCCAATCATGATGTGGCTTATCCTAATATTAGAAATCAATTTTTAGCATATGTACAATTCAAAATCATTTCTATGTTTTCAAGATTCTTCTTCAAGGGAGATATCTATGTGTATTCGGGGTTCTCCATTGATGGTATCCTCTTATATACTACTTATAGATTCTTTGGTCATTATTATGATGATGCTATTTTTCAAGAAACACAGTGGAACACTCTGGATTTTATGGTCATCCAGGTAGATTAATTTCACTATGGAATTTATCACCATCCAAGGAGATGGGTGTTTACTCTAGATTTTATTATCATCCAGGAAGACAAAGGTTAATCTGGTGTTTCTCGTCATCAATCGAGACAGAAGCTGTTTTGATTTTGGGATCAAACCCAAATGTGGGATTCCTACGTATCCTTGTGAAAGGAATCAGAACCCACATAGATAAGTTCTAAATTAATGGGGAACATCATAACTTTTATGTTCATGTGATAAGGACCCAACCATATAGTTTAATGTCATGTGTCAAGGACATCTAGGCGGAAGGTTCCTAGTCAATGTTTGGTGTGGGAATTATGTCTAAGCTATCCAAGGAACTTGGAAAGAATATGAGCTTCCAAGTTGAATTAGACCCTACTGGGGTTATGGACCCAAAGAACAGGGTTGGTTTAGGATGTTGGGTTTTAACCTCATGGAGGCTTCCTTCATAAATTAATTGGATGGGAATAAAAACCCACATATTTTTTTAAGTCTTGTAGATGAGTATGGCTCATTGAGAGGGTTAAATTAGGGCATAATCATTAGAAGGATACACCCCCATGAGAAAGTCCATGAGTGAAATATTATCTCATAGTGATATGGGGACTTCACCTGAGGTTTACTCCTTTTAGAGGATATAGAGATTATGGGAATTATTATTGGGGATTGTTACTAAGGAGTATGCCCATTTATCTTAGGCCCTGAGTGGGATTCCTATATATCCTGGCTAGCAGGAATCAAATTTTTTGTTGTTCAGTCAATTTTGGGCTTACACTCAGAAGGAGGACCATTGTGGGGGGAATGATTTCTCATTTCATGTATGAGATAATATAGAGAATAGGAATTGAGAAGTATTCCTACTTATCTCAGTTATGGTGGGAATCATAGTTCTCATTGATTATTAAATTTGGGTGGTTTTCTTAATAATCACAAACCTCTAATACCTCATGATTCATGATCATTGTGAGAAAAAAGAGTCTGTAAAAGATTAAAAATAACAAAAAAAAATCTTTCCTTTGATTATAGAAGATGTAGGGGCTACAATGGGAGAGGTAAGAGCTATGGTGGAAGAGGTCATGGATAAAATTCTTTCCTCTCTCTAATTTACATTGTAAAAGGGTCCAATGTAAGGAATGAATGATGTTGAAGGATGTAGATAAGAGCAATGATGCAACATACTACATGAAAGGCTATGGGATTACCTCAGGAGGTGTTTCCTATAATCTATTCTATAGTTATAGGATGATCTAATTCCATGTTTATGGGAAAAGAATGTGTGATTTTCACCATCCCTTCTGGGAATTGGTAGCTCTGGGTCTTAGAGACGAGAAGGGTCAAACATGGTCCAAACTCCAATACTCCAGAACAAGAACTCCTCAACACATTCCCTAGGTTAAGAGTCCACGTGACTGTAGACATTCAAATCTATAGACTCCTCGAGGATTTTTACCCTCTAGTTGGACAAGTGTGAGAAACCTCTGACTGTAGAAATCCAAATAAAAATGAGAGACATGCAGATATGAGTTTTTCCAAGGCTTTTTAAATCATGAGTTCTTGGTGGAGGTTTCAATTTGGTACCTTTCAGATGAGGTATCCAAGGAGGTAGAGTCTCTTCCATGGTTCGATTTAAAGGGGGCTTAAAGGTTTACTTGCATAGGTCCGGATCACAGGTTCTCAATGTAGGTTCACCGTGTAGGTGTGCCTCATAGGTCCTAGGAGGAAGTAAAAGGCCTTAGTATAAGGAAATAAGGGATACATAATCTATAAATTCCTTTAGTTATGGATCATGAGGGTACAAAACTTGGGTGAGGTCTTGACCTAGGCATCCTAGATCGCTACTACTGTCCTAGTGTTAGTCTCATACATGTCCTTGATTAGTGAGAGGTACCTCACATATGTGATATTTTCTTATGGAAGAAGGATACTCAAATAAGTGTCTTTTATTTTAGACCCTTAAGGGAACTTCATCTTACATTTCCCCTTTAATTATCACTTCTCTCAAGTTTTAGATAGCTACTTTAGAAATTTGGGGGACCTGGGAGAAGGTGATGAACAATGAGAGCTTTAGGGATTCTTCCTTGTTTTTTAGATGTTCAAATGAAGAGCCCAAGAGCCATATTTATAAGAAACAAGAGGACCTAGTCAAAGGAAAAAAGTTGGAATAGGTCCATCACACATGTCCATAGCATAGATCTCTCATGTAGGTGTGCAAGAATAATTTAACCACATAGGTCCCTGTCACAGGTCCCTGGTGTGGGTCATTAGTATAAGGGGTATATGCTTTATGGGATGCACCGGCAAGACCTGCGCTTGCCTCTTAGAGGGAAATCATATCACGTTGGTCTATTTGGATATGCCTCTTAAATTCTCTTACAATTCCCTGGTTCTTTAAAAAATTTCAATATGCTCTAAATAGTCTTTTTTCTCTCCCTTATTTAAAAGGGAGTATCAGCGGCTAAAACCACTTAAATATTTTAAACTAAGAAATCAAGTGACATATGAATTTTTTAATCAAAAAATGATTTTTTATATTAATTGGTATACCGATTTCTTGTCTCTATAAATAATGAGTTTTATTACTCTCAATCAACATAGTATGATCCATATCGACCAAACTTATGTTCTTATGCTCAACAACACCAATTTTTTATGATGTGTATGATGAAATATATTCATGTTGAATACCATGATTATCTATATATTATTGAAATATTTATCAATTATATTCAACACCTATGTTTGTCTAAAAATATTTCAAGGAAAAACCACACTCTTAGTCACTTCTTATAAATCTATTGAATAATTTTAGAGCCATTGGCTTATGATTCATGGACACAATGAATGTGATATAATTGAATTATTAAATAAAATAAATAAAATATTTATCTTTTTTGTATATATTAATTATAAATACTCCCATAAATCACTACTGGAAATCATGGATTTCCCAACACTTGTATACCAACGGTTCAAAAGAACTATTGGTATAGGTGATTTTTCCCAACGGTTTCATCAAACCATTGCGAAAGATGGGGAAAAATTATTTTTCCCAACAGTTTGATGAAACCATTAGGAAAGATGGGAAAACAATGAGTTTTCCCAATGGTTTAATGAAACCGTTGGGAAAACACTATCTTTCCCAATAGTTTTTAATAACCGTTGGAAAAAAGATGCCCCAAATTCGAGAAACCTAGGTAGCCCCCTCCCCATGATTCTAGAAGCATTCTAGAAGCATTCGATGCTCTCCCAAAGACGATTCTGACTCATATATGCTCTTAGGAAGCCCCACCGTAGGCACACCTCTTCCATTGGATCAGCTGCAAGGTTAGACTACTTCCACCTTTCTCAAGGATATCCTTCCACCTATTCTTAAGGATATCCTTATATTTTAAAGGATATTGTTATTCCCAATTTTTAGGGTTTTTGGAAAATTTTATGATTCACTACTCCATGAATTTTTTACTCTAATCACTACATTGGTGTACACATTATCCAATTAATGTTTTAATTACACATATAGATTTATAAGGGAATGGTGTCTCTTTATTGTGTTCTAATTTTGAAGATTCATAGTTTTTTTTAATCTCAATGCTTAAATATTATATCTTCATGTATATGAACTCATAAGAAATTTTTTGTAATATTTATTCATAGTATTTCATGAAAATCACTCCTTTCATAAAGATCGTTTCAAACATGAAGATCTTGTCCATCTTAATTTTTGTACACTATGTGTATTACATAACAAGTATATATCATGTTTCTATCAAAATCTATATATATATAAAATGACACACTGTTCACTTATCCTTTACACAATAGAACATATGGAGTATCTTATTGAACTTTGAAAAATAGTATGTGGTCCCTAATTAGTACTTCTTCCTTCTTCATGAAACTAATTCACATAATGTCAAATTCGCAATATTAGTGAATATTAGTTTTCCTAATATAACCATTAATCATTCTTCCTTCAACATCATACATGAGTTATTCAATCACCTTTTTAAAACACAATGACCATTTTCATTGATTTGGGGTTCCTCAAAATGATTGGGAAAATAAGAAAAACACATGTATTGAATCATGTTTCTCACATGGTTTCATGGATACACGTTCATCTCGAAAATCATGACTGCGTGGTTCAAATATCATGAGGACCATGGGATTATTAATATTCACACAAATGAATTTGTTTTCTGCAACTATGTGTTTTTTTCACTTTTGATTTGGCCGAAAGGGGAGCTTTGTGGTCATTAATCATGGTTGTGGGTGGTAATTTAGGATGTAAGATAATATGACTTCATTTTACTTGATATATCCAATATTATTATTGATTTATGTTCAATTTGATTATCTTTGACAAGTGATGTTGTTTAATAAGTTGTTATTAATGGTTGTAATAATGACGATATGATATAAGGGTTCACATGGTGTGTATAAGGGTTCACATGGTGTGTATAACGGTTGACATGGTGTCTAAGTGGGGTGACGATAGGGCTGTCTAGGTGGGGTGAGGGGGGGATGGATTTTCCAAGTGGGGTGTGGGGGGTAGGGGTGTCCAGGTAGGGTGGATGGGGGGGGGGTTGGGTTTTCCAAGTGGGGTGGGGGTAGTGGTGTCCAAATGGGGGGGGGGGGCTGGGTTGTCCGAGTGGGGTGGGGGTAGGGCTGTCCAAGTGGGGTGGGGAGGGTGTGCAGATGGATGAATCTCATAACTATAAACTCTCTATAAATTCTGGAAGTATGAAAACGTATAGGGACATTCGTGATCATTTTTTGGTGGGATAACATAAAAAGTGTTTGATGTTTTTAGTTCTTTTTTTTGGAGTTTCTTTTGATGCTGATGTTTATTATTGATACCTATGATGGGAATTTATTTTAGTTTCTAAATCGGCTGAGACTCCCCCACCATGCATAGTGTATGCAACCTCTACCCTTATTTAATCATTCTATTTACACAGCCTATGCAACCTCTACCCTCATTTAATCAGTGAACTCAAGTCATTAATTCAAGTCTTCATTCTCACTATCATGTAAGAAATTGAATGATGTAAACCCATCCTTACATTATTTCTTACCTTAGATAGTGTCCAACATATGGAATACGAGCTTTTGAATTCATCAGTTAACCAGGATCATATATTCCATTTTCCCCAAGAAGACTGTACTAATATAACTTTAGGGTCAATTAAATATGGTTCTCATTTTACGTTGTATATTATGTGTCCTTATTGGCCAATACTCACTTTTATGAGGGTGGGGTGCTTTTCACTAGCCATGCTGGCATGTGTAGACATCCATAAAAATGTTAGATAAGTCACAAGTTTAATTTAGTAATGTTGTTATCATTGACATACATTATTATTAATCTCAAATTTAAAAATAAATTTTTTTGTCTATACTTAATGAAATTAAATATTTTTATAATCCATGAACAACCTGTTAGTGTAGAAGCCTAAAATTTATTCACCCATGGGGTGCGCTTGACTTGGGGATGTAATTGGGTAATGAAAGGTATGGCCATAGAGGTGCCAATAATGAGTTATTGAACATGAGTGAATGATTTGGGATGCCTATAACACTTAATGGGACCTGAGGCATGTGCCTTTTATAGACCTAATGAAAATGAATATAAATAAATTTTAATTTAATTTATGAGTACTTGTTCTTTACATTATTTTAATAGTTCACTACATCGACTAGAAACTTATTCCTTTATCATTTACTTAAATGTATTTTCTATTAAAGTTCAATCCTATTGAATTGTTTATGACAAAATGACTTATATAAATTCTTTTTACAGAATGGACAAAAGTTGTATGTATGAAACTGATCTGATCTCAACCGGTTTTCAAAACAATTTGGGGAGATTTATAGATTTTTCATTTCACAATGCTTCAGATAGTGGTCGCATACACTTCCCATACTCCAATTGTGTTGGTAGACCTTGGTTGACCCGTGAAGAAGTCAACTACCACATAACCAAAAATGGTTTTCAAGAAAACTATTTTGTGTGGTATCACAATGGGGAGAAAATGAAATCTCAAATTGGTGATGATTGAAATGAAAGGACTGGAATGAAGAATTTGTTAGATGATCAGTTTCCATTTATTCGTCATCATGAAAAAGAAAGGATTTAGACTCACGAAGACTTCGATATGGGGACAGCTGATGCATCTAGTGAAAGTGATGATATTGATAGGGTGAAAAAACTGAATGATGCTACCACGACTCCAGTATACCGACAATGAGAAAAAATGAAAAATATGGAATTTTTAATCCGATTGTTTCATGGGAAAACTATGTATGTGATTTCTAATACAGCAATCGATTAAATTCTTACCCTCTTGAATGATTTACTTCTAGATGATGAAGATATTCCCTCAAAACACTATATGGCATGGAAGTTAGTTGAGGAACTTGGATTTTCAAGAAAAAAAATTCATGCTTGCCTGAAAGATTGTAGTTTATTCTGGGAGGAAAACGCTGAAAGAAATGATTTTATAAAATGTGGCACATCCTGATGGAAGTCAAAATATGATGGAACACCATCCTGCATTCCACATAAAGTAATGTGGCACTTTACATTGATCCCCAGACTCCAGAATCTTTTTATGTCTGATTACATATCAATAAAAATGAGTTGGAATGATACCGAGGGAAAGAAGACTAATGATGAGTTGGTTCATCCTGCAGATGGATTTTCATGGCAGATATTTGATGCTTGACATCTTGATTTTGCAGATAACGTGCATAATGCGAGGCTGAGTATTTCATGCAACGATTTTAATCCGTTTGGGCAGATGCTTACATCACACAGCACATGGCCAGTTTTTATACACATTTATAATCTTCTCCCATGGTTGTGTATGAACAAACCTTTCACTTTCATGAGTATACTCATATCTAGTCCTTCTGATCCCGACATTGATATTGATGTATACATGAAACCTTTAATAAAAGAGTTGAAACTTATTTAGGATGTGGGTGTGTGCACATACGATGCAAGTTTGAAAGACATATTTCATATGCATGTTGCGCTTATGTGGACAATCAATGTTTTTTCGGCTTATGCAATGATGTCTGCATGGAGCATGAAGGGAAAACTGTAATGCCCAGTTTATATGAAGAATACACGATCCAGATGACTGAAACATAGTTGTGGTTTTAGTTTTATGGGACATCAACGATTCTTTCCAAATGATCATCCATATAGAATGAATCGTCAAAGATTTGATAATACCATAGAAATCGATTATCCACATCAGCGTATGTATGGAACTGATGTGATTAATGAATTGAAAGATTTCAGTTTTTCATTCAAGAAGGGTCAAATGAAATCTGGAAAGAGAAAGAATGTTTCCACTGAAACCTGTTACAATTGGAGGAATTGGAGTATCTTTTTTTATTTGCCTTATTGGTCAACCAATTTGTTACATCATTTCTTAGAAGTAATGCATCTTGAAAAGAATATATGTGAAATGTTGCTTTCGGTTCTTCTAAATGTCAAGGGGAAGACAAAAGATGATCTACGATCTCGGCATGAGTTGGTGGATTAAGGCATTAGATTAGAATTGAATCATGTGCGTATCAGTGAAAATAAATGGCAACTTCCATGTGCTTCTTATGTGATGACACCTACGAAAAAAAACAATTTCTGGAAGTATTAGAGACTATTAGAGTTCTTGATGTCTATTCAAGAAACATATCTAAACGGGTTAATAGAAGAGAGTTGAAGCTAAAATCTTTGAAGACTCATGATTATCACGTTATACTGCATGAGTTGCTTCCAATATAAATATGTCATCTTTTGTCCAATAATGTAAGGGTGACTGTTATTTGGTTGTTCCATTTGTTTAGAGATCTTTGTGGTAAGAATTTGTCCAAGTCTTTCTTGTAAAAAATGTTGACAGATGCCCCATTAATTTTGTGTGAGTTGGAGAAAATATTTCTTCCATCATTTTTCACATGCATGCTGCATCTGACTATCCATATTCCCACTGAAATACTTATCGGAGTACCTGTTTCTTTATGTTGGATGTATCCAATAGAAAGAAATATGTACACATTAAAATCTTATGTTCGAAACAGGAATCATCCCAAAGGTTCTATCATGAACTGTTTTTTGGCTCAAGAATGTATGGATTTCTACTCAATGTATTTGTCTGATCTTACTACAAGAATGAACAGAACAATGAGAAATGAAGAAGAATAGTATGAGAAAATTGAACCTAGTTTTCCATCACTTACTCAAATAGGAGGAATTCTAGGATCATATACATTGAAGACATTAAGCCATGAAGAGCGGGAGATGGCACATTTCACAGTTTTGTTCAACTGTGATTTGTTCAATGTCTATATTAGGTAACTAAATAGAATATGAAAATCTTACATATATATCTATCAAACTATTCATATTTTTAATCTACAGGGAACATAAAACAATGATAAATAGGAATCATCATTCTTTATCTTTGAGAAGGTGAGAGAATTTGCATAGAAAAGAGTTTTCTGCTTGGTTAAAATTGAAGGTAAAAATATTACTGTTTAAAATAATTATATCAATATTTAATTAAGTTTAATAGTAATTTATATTGCAGGTGTTGAGTTTGTCTGTTGACTCTATCTCTGAGGAAATAAGAGCTTTGGCTTTTGGTCATAATACCGTGGTTCGTGACTGTAAATCAATTGTTATCAATGGGTACAGATTTATTGTCACTAAATGAACAAAGAACATGAGAACACAACATGATGGTGTTATGGTTACTATAACAACAGATTGTTATGCCAGTGCATCAGATAGTAGACCATGATTTGAAAATTTGGGTTATTATGGAGTCGTTGAGAAAATAATAATATTGGATTATTACTCTCATGGATGAGTAACAATGATGAAATGCCATTGGTTTGATTTGATGACGAGGCAGAGCACATTTCTTTATGATTGTGGATTTTGAGTAATTAATATGACTCACAATCTTACTACTGAAGAACCATATGTGTTGGCATCAATGGCTAAACAAGTTTTTTATG
The DNA here is from genome assembly GCA_963277665.1 of Viscum album. Taxonomy (NCBI): domain Eukaryota; kingdom Viridiplantae; phylum Streptophyta; class Magnoliopsida; order Santalales; family Viscaceae; genus Viscum; species Viscum album. Next base: position 387,176,561 of record OY728153.1, on the reverse strand, counting down.
TCAAAGACCAACTTCGACCTGAATTTGGTGTCATAGTTGAAGTAATCCCAAGAAATATTTTTGATGATGGTGATGATGGATTTGACACTGTCCCTAGTGCCATTGGAACCAATCCATCTATTTCTTTTGATGAATCTAATAGCTCAATTTTCAGAGTTTATTGTGAACCTGAAGTTGTGGTTGAAAATATATAGAATCATTCATCAATGTTCTCAATTCTTTTGGTTTACCTCGAGTTAGGTTGTAAGGATGGTAATATTCAAATTGATTTAGTATTGATCACAAATATGCTTTAGCTGACTTGACCGTTATGTGAACATTCAATGTTTATTGGTTGCAGTTTTATTTGAATTGCATTTTCTAATTTGGAATTGAACTGTATTCAAACCTATTCAAACAAAATTTCTAACTTTCTTAACATTACAACTTGTATGATTTATTAAATCCATTCAAGATATTCTAAAAAAATTGATATCTAAATTACCAATGATTCCCCCTATTCCCTCATATATTTAGTTTTTTGGGTTACACATTAGTTTCCTTTTTCTAATTAATTAAATATTTGTTTTCAAAAATAGGAAATGCAGCTAGTTGAAGAGAGACGAAGGAAAAAATGATGGAGAACAATCTTCGAATGGCGGAGTTGGGAATTCCACCATTACTTCCTGCAGTGAGTACTTTATTTCAAATATATATATATTTAATGAATATTTAATTTCAGGTGGTTAATTTTTTTGTAAACATTTTTGTAGGATCCACCTATACGTTGACAGTTATTCGATGAGGATCTTAGTACTGGTCCTAGTACTCATGCCGATGGTACGAGGAGGGTATGTACCAGAGGTGGATGAGCAGCTTCGTGTACCCAACTAGACCATGTCCCTCCCACTGACATGTCATCCTTCCCACATTCTGATCTCAGTGTGCCATTAGGGACACACGGGATATTTAGGTTCTCATGTTTTTGGCACCTTTTGCATCTTCTGGCCCATCTTTTCCATATCCCATGATGATTCCCACTCCCCAGTCAGAATCCGGTCATACAACTATCCCATCTTCTTTTTATTCTACTTATGTCTCTCTGAGCTTCTATATTCCATCATCTTTGACTCCTGTTCCACCAAAAGGTGTTCCATCAGTTCCTGTGGATCCAGCAGCACTCAGCGATCAGACTAGTACAATTATATTTATAGAACCCTAACAAATTTTTATAGAAATATTTATTTTAATTATAAAATGTTTTGATAAAATATTTGTTTTTCTTTCATGATAGATACATCTACTGACAGGAGGTGGGGGCAGGGGTGTACATGCATGCATGCGGTGTGGAACCTCCGCATACAGGTTAGGGTGGATTACAATGAAGACAACCAAATGGTTTAGAAAATAGGGCAACAATGTCGGTGTTTTTTGGCAACGCTTGCCAAATACTCCGACATCATTTCCGTCAACCCGCTATCATGGAGAAATTTTCCACATGAGGTCAAGGATAGAGATTGGGTAGAGATATGGGTAAAAAAATCTATTGTATTTAATGACATTAATTAATTTTGTATTTATATGAATTAATATTTTGATGTCAGCTTCGATTTAATTTTCCCGATAGTGAGGGTGTATGACCGGAATGTCTAAAGGATTTAAGCGAGCTATTGAGAGCCTACAATCATGAGTTGTATATTGTCTAGCATGCTAGAGTTGGTCTAAGTTAGAGGTGGTACCAGTGGTTGATGATTGTCCTATAGAGCAGCATCGTCAGATGATTACTCATTGAACGACAACCCAATTTAAGGTGTTAATTACATTTGAGGTATTTAAATAATAACTTTCATTTTTTGCATTAATATTATCCTTTGAAATATCAAATTTTATTTAGGAATTATATAGAAAAAATAAAAAAAACATTGATGCTAAAAAATATCTCCACACACTGGGACGTACTACGATGCCTGATCATGAGAGGAAGCAGGTATGACAATTTTTTATAATTTTTCTTTACAACTTACACATCCTTTTGTTTCCTAAATTATTTAATAATTTTATAAAGTTTTCATATAACTTTAGTTTTCAATGTCATTGTAGAGGAAAATACAAAATATTGAAGGATGTGTGCCTCGAGCAAAAATGTTTTTCTCGAGTAGAAGGAAAAAGGATGGAAGTGCCGTCAACGAAGCGACTCAGCTGCAGATTGTAAGTTTTAATCTATTTATTTTATATTTCAATATCTATTTTTTAAATTAATAATATATTTATATTTTTAATAGGCTACTTTAGAGGCCCTAGATTCCCAAGAACCAGACAATTTTGGTCCAACTGATCACTTACATCAAGTCTTGGGAGAGGAGCATCCTAGCAGAGTACGCTACCGACCTAGGATAGCCCCGACGAGGTATTGGACCTCCTCAGGTACGAGTTATAGTGCCACCGAGCTGCAAAAAGTTAGGGAACATGCAGAAAAATCTGAGAAAAGGGCTACAGAGACGGCAGAACAGTCTTCTAGGGCAAACAGTGCATTTATGAAATTTATTAAAGTTATACGTCCAACACTTCCACCAGAGGCCAACATAGATTTTGATGAATATATGTCTTCAATACATTCTATATATGGTTCACCAGGTGACAGTTCTAGTGGTGGTCAAGACGATTTCTAGCCTGACGATGATGATGGTGAGGTGTCTGATGCAGAAGAGGATGGATAGGAGGAGGGAGAGGAGGAGGGAGAGGGTGAGGAGGAGGGCGAGGGAGAGGAGGAGGGTGCTGAGGAGGGTGAGGACGATGATGGGGATGAGGACGAGGGTGATGATGATAGTGATGATGGTGATGGTGATGTGGTAAAAATTGATCCATTACATTTTTGACTAATATTACTGAGATTTGATGTTTAATCTATTCTAGTTGTTCATTTTATCTAGACCCATAGTATAGTATTGGAGTTGAATTATTTTTATATATTGTATGTTTTCATGGATATTGTTGTCTTTTAGTGGTTGTAGTGTATCTTGAGCATGTTTATAGAGTTTTTTGTGTTTGGGAACTCCCTGGACAGCCCCCCTTCTTTCTGGACCCTGTAAAACCCCCCACCATCCTCCTTGGACCCCGGACAGCCCCCCGGACAGCCACCCAGACAGCCCCCTGGACAGCCCCCCACCCTCCTCCCTGGACCCCAGTTAACCCCCCAGAAACCCTCTAGATAGCCCCTAGACAGCCCCACCCTCCTCCCTAGACCCTAGATAGCCCCCCGGACACCCCCCAGATAGCCCCCCAGACAGCCCCCACCCTCCTCCTTGGACCCCGGACAGCCCCCCAAACACCCCTCGGATAGCCCCCCGTACAGCCCCCACCCTCCTCCTTGGTCCCCGGACAGCCCCCCAGACACCCCCGAACATCCCCCCACCTCCTCCCCGGACCTCGGACAACCCCCCAGATATCACCCCCCCGGACAGCCCCCCCACCCTCCTCCCTGGACCCTAGACAGCCCCCCGGACAGCCCCCAGACAGCCCCCACCCCCACCCTCCTCCTTGGACCCCAGACAGCCCCCTGAACACCCCCCGGAAAGCCCCCCGCACAGCCCCCCACCCTCCTCCTTGGTCCTCAGACAGCCCCCCGGACATCCCCCCCCACCTTCCTCCTTGGACCCCCAGACAGCCCCCCACCCTCCTTGATTTCACGGGCTTTTCTTTATTTCTCTAATCATGCAATGTTATTTAGGATTATTCCATTATTGTATGTCTTGAATTATATAAATGTATTAGTAATATTATTAGCTCACGCTCATCAAATTCATGTGATGGTATACTTTAATTTGAAGATAAATTCTTGTTGTACATTCTTCATGTTATGTGAATTATGCCTTGTTTGAAATGGACATCATTTTAATTGATAACAACAACTAGCATACTGAAAACCAACCAAACACATTCAGATTCTATTGAAACTTTAGGAAAATGATACATGGGTCATATGTGACGTGTAAGAGTCAACCGTGCCTCAATCCAAGGCTCGGTGTGGCCGACACCACTCAAAGTGTATCTCTATTGTTTAAAATGGACTTAATTTTAAGTGAAAACAACAACTAGCATACAGAAAACCAACCAAATAGATTCTACTTGTGTCGATACTTTAGCATAATGATCCATGAGTCTTATGAAATGTTTACGAGTCAACCCCACCTCAATCTGAGGTGTGGTGTGGCCGACACCATTCATAGTGTCTCTCTTTTGTTTAAAATGGACATCATTTTAAGTGAAAACAACTGACATACGAAAAACTGACCAAACGCATTTGTAATGTGTTGATGCTTTAGGAAAACTATCCATGGGTCATATGCGACGTGTACGAGTCAACCCCGCCTCAATCCGAGGCATGGTGTGGCTGGCACCACTCTAAGGGTCTTTCTTTTGTTTCAAAAGGATATCATTTTAAGTGAAAACATCAACTGGCATACGGAAAACCAACCAAACACATTCGAATTGTGTTGATACTTTAGGAAAATGATCCATGGGTCATTTGAGATGTGTACTAGTCAACACCATCTAAATCCGAGGCATGGTGTGGCCGATACCACTCTAATTGTGTCTCATTTGTTTAAAATGGAAAGGATTATAAGTGAAAAGAACAAATGGCATACGGAAAACCAACCAAACGCATTCGGATTCTGTTCATAATTTATCAAAATTATCCATAGGTCATATGTGATGTGTACGAGCCAACCTGGGCTCAATCCGAGTCACGGTGTGTCCGGGATCACTCAAAGTGTCTCTCTTTTGTTTAAAATGGACAACATTTTAAGTACATATGGAAAAATGACCAAACACATTCGGTTTCCATTTAAATTTAGGAGAATGATCCATGGGTCATATGTGACGTGTACGAGTCAACCTCGCCTCAATTAGAGGAGCGGTGTGGCCGACACCACTCAAAGTGTCTCTCTTTTGTTTAAAATGGACTTCATTTTAAGTTAAAACAACAACTAGCATATGGAAAACTGACCAAACGTATTCTGATTGTGTCGATACTTCAACACAATGATCCATGGGTCATATGGGATGTGTAAGAGTAAACCCCGGCTCAATCCAAGTCATGGAATTACCGACACGATTCATAGTTTATCTCTTTTATTTAAAATGGACATCATTTTAAGTGAAAACAACAACTGACATACGAAAAACTGACCAAATGAATTAGAAATGTGTTGATTCTTTAGGAAAAAGATCCATGGGTCATATGTCACATGTACGAGTCAACCATCCCTCAATCCGAGTCACGGTGTGGCTGGGACCACTCTAAGTTTCTTTCTTTTGTTTAAAATGGACAACATTTTAAGTACATATGGAAAACTGAGCAAACGGGTTCTGATTGTGTTGATACTTTATCACAATGATACGTGGGTCATATGTGACTTTTACGAATCATCCCTGCCTAAATCTGAGACATGGTGTGGCTGGAACCACTCATAGTGTTTGTCTTTTGTTTCAAAAAGACATCATTTTAAGTGAAAAAATCAACTGACATATGGAAAACTGACTAAACCCATTTGGATTGTGTTGATACTTTAGGAAAAAGACCCATGGGTCATTTTAGATGTGTACGAGTCAACCCCGTCTAAATCCGAGCTACGGTGTGGCCGATACCACTCTAACTGTGTCTCTTTTGTTTAAAATGGATAGGATTATAAGTGAAAAGAACAACTGGCATTCGAAAAACTGACCACACACATTTGGAATCTGTTGAAACATTAGGACAATGATCCATGGGTCATATGTTAATTTTACGAGTCAACCGCACCTCAATCCAAGTCGCGGTGTGGCCGGGACCACCCAATGTGTCTCTCTTATGCTTAAAATGGACAAAATTTTAAGTACATACGGAAAACCGACCAAACGGATTCTGATTGTGTTGATATTTTAGCACAACGATCAATGGGTCATTTTTGACGTGTATGAGTCAAACCCGCCTCAATCCGAGGAACAGTGTGGCCGAAAACATTCAAAGTGTCTCTCTTTTATTTAAAACCACTTCATTTTAAGTGAAAAAAATAACTGACATACAGAAAACCAACCAAACACTTTCGGAATATGTTGATACTTTAGGACAACGATCCATGGGTCATTTGTGATGTGTATGAGTTAACCTCGCCTCAATCTGAGGCATGGTGTGACCGATATCACTCCAAGTGTTGGTATTTTGTTTAAAATGGATATCATTTATAGTAAAAGCATATGGTATACCAAAAACCGATCAAATTATGAACTAAACCATAGATTCCACATATAATTGTCATCTAAATTTTAAATTGAATTATAAATGAATTATGTATGTTTATAATTACGTTATGAATTATGATTTAATTCTGGATGTGTATAGTTCCTGGATGCATTATATGTTAAATGTGCATGAATTTGTTCTCTATATGTATGTGTTAGTTGGTTATTGCGGGTACAATAATTGTATATATATGTGTTAGTTTATTGCAGGTACAATAATTGGAAATGATTGAAAATGAGAGGGAATGGATTGGGTAACTGCTATACAAATTGCAGGTTGTTGTGAAATTTTCACAGCATAGGCAATGCCAAAAGTTTCAAACCATTGGCATAGCCTATCTGAGTATTTTCTTTACCAACGGTTGTATGAACCATTGGTAAAAATACTTTCCCAATGGTTTAGAAACCATTGGGAAAGAAGCCGTCTCCTTGGTTTTTCCAATGGTTCAAGACAAACCATTGGGAAAAACTATCCCAATGGTTTGAAACAACAGTTGGGATAGGTTAATTTTTTCAAACATATCCCAACGGTTCACTGTAAACTGTTGGGAAAAGCTTTCCCAACGACCGTTGGTATAATATATACCAACGGTTCTGTAGCCTTTCCCAATGGTTCAGAACCATTGGGAAATCCTGCATTTCCATTAGTGAATATGTAAATGAATGACCTCTAATGGGTCAAATATTTGAATATCTACTCTCTTGTGTGAATAATTAACAATCCTTACCTTTTGGTATATAGAGAAAATTTAATTTATCTATCTCTTAAGAATAGGTATATTATAAAAATTATATTCTTAGGTAATCCCTTTCTTTTTATTTAGGCCAAAATCTCCAATCCATTGAATAAAAAGTAATTTTCCTACTTTAATATTAAGTGGTACAAGTTTTCAGCATCACCAACCATAATCATGTTGCCTCATGTTTATTTTCCTCACCTCAATACACATTCACCTTTCAACCTCTTCAACAAGAACCCATCATTTAAAAGAAACACATTATTCTCATCATCACAAAGTCAATATAAACTTTATAGATTTTGTTTTATCCTATCAACATATAATAATTTTTTTGACTTCAACTAATATTTTATTTTCACGTCCTCAAACAATTTTTCATTTTATAAAAATCCACTTTAGGAGGAGTGGTCACCTTACATTCAATTTTAAAATATTCACACACCGATCAACCAAAGCTTATATTTTGAAAGTACACAAAGGTGGCACCCACAAATCCTATAGCTTCATGTCCCCGATACCATCAAATCCATAGAACACTCATTGAGAAATCTCTAAGCCTCGATTTGAGAACAATCACAATTAGACGAATCCAAGTCACTGGCCTACACCATCATTACATCTCCACTGTTGACACTGTCATCATAGGCCTTCAAATCAACAAATTTGATTTTAAGTGACCCATAATTTATTTGGTTACTGAGTCTTACAAGAATGTTTTAGTATCCTTAAAAAACGTTAAATCCCCCATCATGTGTAACTAACATCCACTATATAAAATCTATGTCCATTCCTTTTTTATTATTTATGTCAAACTTCATAAAAAAACGCATTTTCTTTTCTTTTTTCTTTATTATTCTATGTCTTTTGAGTATAATAAATCATAATTAGTAGGGTAGATGTAATGGTGATAAAATATTCAATAGAGTTTCCAAACTTATAACATTTTCAATAAACCACTTCCATTAGTTAAAAATTGTTCTTAATCATTAACCAAGATTTTTTAGATTGCATCAAAACCTTCCTTTTTTTAGTGGATTGACACCCCCTCAAAATTCCTCTCATAAATGTTCTAGTATCATATAAATATTGTTAGTTTGGAAACAATATCCTTTCTAAGTTAAAAAATGATTTAAAATTAAAATTGTATCTATGAATTGAATATTTTCCATTAAAAATAGCTTATTATCAAGTTGTTAACACCTGTTATTATGTCATATTTTAACCAATAATTTTTTTCCCTTTTGAAAAACCAATATTTTTTAAGACTCAAAAAACATTCCTCTTTACTCTATTAATTTTATTTTAATATTAAAATTCACAATTTTGTGTTTTTTACTTCCAAATTATTGTTACTTGAATTTTTTGATTTATGAGAATCATTCTTCAACATAAATTTTACTTTTTCATATGTGAAATTGAATTATATTTTTACCAACAATTTCAAGAAAAATTTTAAACTTTTAAAGTGATATTTATTCACTCACCATATTCTCATAAGTATTTAAAAATTTAACTCTATTCACAATATTTTCCTTTAAGCATTCCCCAATATCCTTCATAGAATCTCTATAGTTGATTTTTTTTTAAATTCCTTTACGGAATCTAATAATTTTTGTAAAAAAGTTTCTATATCATTATACATTTTATTAGTTATCAATCCTATTTAATCATTGAAATTATTATCTTCAACAATAAAATTCTTCAAATCTTCAATCTCTTTTATAATTTTTGACTTTTTTAAGGTTTCATATAATCAATGTTTATTAAAGATTGATTATTTTTTAATTTTTTTTAATATCCTTATATAATATTGAAATATTTGAAAAATATTTCTTAGGATACGTAGGGTTTTAGTCCAAACCTCATCAAATATGATGTGAATATATTGGTTGATGACGACCTAAGATATTGGATCCTATGGGAGGTCGGTATGGTAGGGTTGTGGTCTAAACCACATTAGTTGTGATGTGGTAGGTATTATATAGATGTGGTTGTGATGATATAGAAGGGATGTAAGCATAGGTTATTTGAAATTAGGGTTTGAGAGAGGGAAACTAGTGGAAAGTGTTTGGGGTGTTCCATCTTGTCATATTTATGAAATTATGTTACCTCATTGGATGCAGGATTGGGTGAAAAAGCCTTATTGAAGTTGTGGGCTAGTTAAACTTATGGAGGTGCATGTGGTATCTACTGTTTGTTCACTAAATCATTAGTATACATCTTTCAAATTTTCATGAAAGGTCTTGGGTATGATATTACTGAGTATACATGTTACCCTCACCCATATGTAAATATATTTTAATTTTCCAGGAGGGTTGTAGTGATTGAACTAAATAATACTAGCATAGAGCTTTGGATTTATTGAAGTTTCTACCTTATGATAGTTTAACTATTTTTTATTTAATGATTTTGTATTTGTATATAATTACATTAATTTTTATTATGTTGGTTTATTTTTTATTATGGTGTTTATGGGTGGATTTATTTATATATTTATAGGATTTAAGAGGGAAGGGTCTCCCATTATGAAACTTATAACCTCGGTGGTAGTCATCACCTTCTATCCTATTAAAGGCTGGATTTGGTGGCTATTATCATATTCATTATAAGACGATGAGGGGTTACCATTGGCAGGATCATGAAATGGTGATATCAGATCATTGGTTGAGATTTAGGATAGAGATTGATGTTAGGTAGTGGTGAGAAAGTCATGGGATGGTAGGGAAACAACAATAGTTTTACTTTCTATTCCATATAAGAAAGGTAGATCTATAAATCATGATTTTAGAAGGTCATATGATCTAATGAATGTATCTTAAGATTGTTTTTACATTTATTTGAATTTGGGTGATTATTTTAAATTAGAATTAATTTAATTAAATGATCCTTAAATAAATTATTTCATACTATGTTTGGGATTTTATCTTATGTTTATATATATTCTTTCTAGTCAACACCCATGTGTGGATCATGTTGGTTAGGTTCAGTCCGATAATCAGGTTGATCACTAAAGGGTTGACCCAACCAATGAGAACAGGGCTTAGAATATGATGATGTGCGAGTAAGACTGTTTGGAATTGTCTGTGTATGGAGGGAGTCTCTCTAGTTTGTATAATGATATCTATTTGTAAGATCTATAGATCACATTTAGTCAGTTATAAGCTATATAAAAGTATTATATTCTATTATAAATTATTCAAATGTGAGGGGAATCATAGTTGGGGGGTGGAACTTGTATCTTAGGGATCAAAAAGAGGTAGACAATTGATGGGAATATTTATAGTGGTATTTTTTGTAGAGTTCTAATATTCGATGATGAGATTAGTAAAGATGAAGGATTTTCTCTCCCTTTAGTAGGGGATCATAATTGTGAGGGATCTTAGGATCCAATTCAAAAACTTTCTTCACTAAATCCAATACATTTTACCAGATGAGGGCTCTAGAGTGTGTTATATAGAGGATTAATTGTTCCTTTTCATTTGATATATGGTCACCCCATTTATATGGACTACATATTTGGATTTACAGAAGAAGTATGTGGTGTTTATATGACACATGAACAATCAGGATCATCTCAGGAGGGGATTCATCCGAGCTCCTTAAGGAGAAGGGATATTAGTGGAGGATTATATATTTTAATGTTGTTGAGGTTCCAATAAACTAGAAGTTGTATTTAGTTGTTTTTTCTTCATGATTCCCTATGTAAATTAGTTTGCATAAATCCAATATAAGATCTTGTAATTCATTCAGGTAGTTTCTCATTTAAAATTTGGTTTAAACCTCTTAAATTTGGTTAATGAGATGTTTACTAAATGTACAAGGAGGCTCGATGGTGTTCTGGGGGTTCAAGACCTGAAGGAAACATAATTTTGGCCATCATGTGCATGTTTTATGTTTATTTCATGGTTAGAGTAAATAGTAAATGCAAACCATACAATCTAGAAGGAAGGGTGCGTGGTTAAGAAAATTGGGAAAGCAGGATGCTAAACCTTTTAGTTTTGGATAGAGGCATTCCACACAGTTGGTATACAGTTTAAAAAACTGTGTGGAATATCCAAGTAACCATGTGACTTAGCCCCTATTGGATCATGTTTGGGGCACAATTGGTTCATTATTTGGAATACTTTGCAGCCAAATTGCGTGCCTCATTAAATGTGGGTTTTTATGATTTTCTCCCTTGGGATTTTAAGGTTCTTACCTGATTTTATTTCTTATTCTTCCCCTTTCAATAGTAGTGATGAAATAAAATGACCAATGATTCCCAAGGGTGGTTCTTCTTCTATTATAGGTCTTTTGGATTTTTTTGGGTGTGGATATAATCTTCGGGTAATTATAACACTCCTCCTTCTTCTCTTTTCTAGATTAGGCTTTGTGGTTTCATTATTCTTCTTCTAAATCCCTAAAAATCTCTTTTTCCAGTGGGTAATAGGTTGGAAATTCAAATGGTTATTGAATCTAGATCTAAGTCTATGGATAAGGGTGAATTGAACATCGGATTGGATATAGGTGGTCTATAAGTTATATACTATAGTCTTGAAGTTGATTTGAGCATGGGTGGTCGTGTTCATGGTTCCCTATTGATGTGAATTTGATTCCTTTGAAAGGGTTTTGTAAAGTGGTTGGATAAATAATAAAATGAACCCCAATGATCCTTGTGGGATGTGTTGAGGATAGTTCAACTAGTTTAGAGACACCCATGGGGTGATCCAACATTCCCAAACATGGGGTATGGTGATGTTAAGCGTGAAACTAACTTATATTGAAATTGATCCCATGATTAATGTGTTTACATGTAGGTTTAATTATAAAGAGGCACTAATTTTAGTGTGTGTAGTTTTTGGCGATGACATAAGGGATTATTTGGTATAATATGGAAATGGGTTAAATGGGTAATTTTGAATGTGAAAAATGAATTATGAATTTGTAATGGTAATCTGTTAATGGATTAAGGAATATGAAATGGTAATGTGTTAAATAGGATAATGTTTGGGAATTGTAGAATATACTTAACAGATTAAGGTTTGAAAAAGGGAATTGCGTTAAATGGCCTATGTAACGTAAATTTTAAATGTGTTAATGGGGTAGATCTTAGTGATGGTTTACATATCGAATCAATATAATATGTGAATGGTGTTTAGTTGGATAACATGGAATGAAAATGAAATTGATGTTAATGGTGATGAATGATAATATGGCATAATGGAGCATTTAGAAAAGCATTAAAATTTTAATGAGAAAGGAATTGTAAATGGTAAAAGTTCTAATGGGTTTGGGATTGATGTTAAATTCACATGTTGGATAATTATGAGATATGAATGTATTTCTTTTATTGTGTATGGTTTTTGATATGGTATTTATGGTAAATGGATAAATAAACATGTGCACATTTCCTGGTGATATGTGGAGTATTGAATTAATGTAATACCCCCATGGGTTGGATTGGACTGAGGCTCTAAACCCCTCCCCTAGAATGAACAAGCTATGGAGTGTGAATTATGATCTATACCCCTAATGGTTGAAATGGACGAGACTACCTGGACTAAGGATCAAAGGTAATTGTAATGTTTTTTTATGAAATGATCATCCCTAGAGAGATAGAGAACTTAAATTATTTCCTTATGCATAATAACTGACCAGATTATACCATAGTTAAAATCATGTAATGCCTAACCTTTGGAACATGTCATGAATATGAAATTATAAATCAATATAGTATGTATGATGAAATAGAAATAATAATTAAAATGGTTAAAGTTTATATTGTTATCTAATGGTACCAGAGTTTTCCTTTGCTTACCTTTACATTTATTTTACTACCTTCATGCACTATTAGTTTAGACATTTTATATTTTAGACACCATTAGTGGTGGCCTACTGAGTTGTACTCACACCCTTCTTAGGACGCCATTAGGTACCCGACTAGATTTCATTATTGCGGGTCAGGACAAGGGAGCGGTCCCTATGCTAGAGAGTTGAGTTGGGCTTGAGAAGTGCATGGATGAGAATATGAACTTGGACCCAAGATATTATTTATGGATTTGATTGTTGTATTTAATTTTTGTTTCCTTCACATTTGGAATTGTTATCATCACATGGAATATTTATCGTTTGGTTTTGATTTTTACACTTTTGGGGGAAATGGTTAGTAATCCATGTTTCTTTGTTCATTGTCTTTTGTTTCATTTATTTCACTTGTTATCTATTATGGATTACACTGGAAAAGAGCTTATAGTCTCCCCACGTGATTTATTGGGCCCTAATTGATAGTCAAAAACCTATAGCTATGGGGAGGTGCGCTTGAGGTCATGTCGTAACCTAGCTCAGGGAAATAGTTTAGTGGATTATGGGCTAGGGATATTACAAAGTGGTATTAGAGTCATTATTCTTTGTGGTATTATAATTTGGAATGGTAGAATGGATATTAGGATGTTTCAGGCCTTAGAAATGAGTTTCTTCATAAAAGTAGCTAACTCATGTATGAGGTAAAACCCAAATACCTTGGGGGTTGTTGTTCTTGATGGGTATTTTTATAGTTGAATGACGTTTTTCCATTGGTTGATGCACTTTTTGGGTGATGTGATTGTTTTATGATATTTTTCTCATGGACAGAATGATGCAAGGTCTTGCATTCATCCATCATTATAGGAACCTAGGGATATAGGTGGAATGAATCATGATAGGCACACATGGGATGAGTGTGTGGGATATTAAGGGGAGGATGCATTTTACTTTCTTGAAAATTTGAAGAAAACAGTGTCTAATAAAGATGATATAAATGGGAAATTATAGAATTTTATAGAATGTAAAATAATGGTTAAAGAATTTCGATAAATTAATTTTTTAAATTAGTTAAATTTTTTGTTGTAATATGTTTTGAAATGAAAAGTCTACCTAAAGAAGAACTATTTTCATTGTGAGGTTGGAAAATGGTTTTCAAAAGGGGGTTACTAGTGAATGAATTGTGACTATGTTGGTCGATTTACCCCATGTTTTCCATGACCCATGGTAGAGATGCTTTAGGGTAGTGTTAGGGCTGTGATTATGACCATTGGTATGGTATATACAGAGTGGGTAGTTTATGATTGAGTGTGTAGATTTTTTTTCCATTCTATGGTTTACTCATATCGATCATCCATTGAAGTGTCTATGGGATTTTTTTTGAAATATGGATTTAAGTAAGGTAGGGACTTTTGAAACATTGGGTAGATAGAAAGTTTAAAATTTGAATTCTTGAGTTTCAAAAGGGGGGAAGTTAATTATAGATGTGCTTATTGTACCCTCAGTAGGATTGTAGTCTTAGGGTCATGAGATGTTGTTCGGTAATGTGAGTGTGGAATCCCTTGTGGGCCATGTTCGTGTGGGGTGTATATTGGACCTTAAGGTTGGTACAAGGGATTGTTGTAACATTTGTGGGTTGGGACCTTGTGAGTTTTTTTAACCTCATAGAGGGTGTTTGGTACATCATTTAGATGTATGTGTTTGAGTATCGTCGGTGTAAAACAAAGAATAAATGGTCACTTGGTATGCGAGGTTATGGGGGTATCATAATGGGAGTAAGAGTTATACCCATGAGAAATGAATTTTTTATGGCTTGCTGTGAATGTTTTAGGGATATTTCAAATGTATTTTTCTTTTCATGACTCCATTTTTTGGAGTTGTTATCATTAATCCTTTGAGGTGACCTATGAGAGAATTTGGATGATGATTCTAGTGCTTTTGGGTGTGTATTGAAGAGGTGTATGTTTTGGACTTTGGAATTTCCTAGTGTGAGATTGGACTAGAGGGATAAGTGAGAAGGTTGACGGTTTTGGAAATTCGACTCGTTTTGTTTTTACACGTTGAAAGTTTTGGGTAAATTGAGGGTAGCCTCAAGGGAAGTTGGTAATTTTTTAAAGTGCCTTAGGATGTCAATCAAGGGAGGTGGATTCCGAGGTTGAATTGAAACACGATTAGGGTTGTAGAATTTTTGGTCAATGTGCATGGTTGCGCCATGATTTAATTCATAGGGAGACACCAGAGGGCTGGTCGAGGTTGTAAGGTTGGTTTTGAAGGGTTTGATCACTTGGGTGTCAGACACATCTATTTTTATGATGATTAATGGAGGCCTTGATTATTATTTTTGTAGGACCATACAATGTATTGGAAATTTTGTATGGATGGTTTTTTCATGAAGTTGACACCTTAGGTGAGGGAGGTCACGTAGTTAGTATTGTTTGTATTAATGGTTTGGAGTTTGGGTAATATGTCGATAATTCCTTGATAATCATGAGTATGAAAAACTAGGATGCGTGTTCAAGTGAGTAATAAGGTGTTTAGGATAAACTTTGGTTGTGTTTGTATCTTGTTATCTGAATTTTGTTTCAATGTATGGTTATAGGAATGTGCATGGCCTCAAAGTCTTTAAGGACGACTATATTGGGGAACATTCTGGGAAAGTGAAATGTCATTTGGGAATCATATAAAGTTGGATAATGAGTTTGTACTTTTTGTTTCCTTGAAACAGGTGGAATGTGATAGTTATATGAGAGACCATTTGGTTCTGTACTGGTGTGATAATTCTTTGTGTTCCCATTTTGAATCACCAGAGTCTTGCTAGTAGAAACCGAGAGGTTTGTCAGTGGTATTGTCAAAGGAAATGTTGGTTCAGAAGTGCTTGTTAAAGAGTTGTGAAGTGGGGGAGAGTTTGGTTGGTAACCCCTCTTGAGTGGTGGTGGTCAAGTGTTGATGAGATATTACAGGTAGGAAATCTAAAGACTTTTTATAGGTCAATGTGTACCCATAGTGGGAGGTGACAATTATGACATATAATTTGAGGTGGTGTTCGATGATGAATTCTTAGAGTACTTGTATCTATAGATGAAAAATTTCCAACAAATTGACATCAACTCAAGCACACTATAAAAGCTCTGGATTTATTCCTGGAGACTTATATGTGTCTTTTATAGAGGTGGGACATCATGAAGGCCGTGCTCATGGAGTAGTGTATGGGGAACATGATTGTGGGATGTACACCATTGAACATTTACGTGTGAGGTTCGTTGGATGTATCAGGTTTCAACAAACATTGTGCATTCCATCCTCATTAACTGGGAATGGGTATTGGGTGAGGTTGTTTTTTTTGTTTTAGGAAAATCTTCGAGGTTATGTCCATGTTTTTTCGGTTCATATTTTAATCAATGAGGGAATTCTGGTGGTTATAATTGATTTTTGAAAGCGATAATAATTACATTTCTATTTTATGGAGTGATATTTCATTCCCAGAAGTGTGGAGGAGAGTGTGAAGTTGATGTGGTGAAATCAGGATGCCAATAGAAAACTGTGAGGTGCATGTTGAGTTCCTCAGAAAAGGAACGGTGGGCCTTGGATGTGGTGGTTGAACAAGCCAAGCATAGTATTGTTCTCAGAGAGGTTCCAAATGGAATTTGATATGCCTATGTTAAAGTTGTTACAGGTTTTGGTAAGACATGATAGTAGTTTCTTCCAAGGGAGGATGGGTTCTAGAACCTCATTAGAGGTTAGGAATGGACTCTAGTAGATGTTATTTGGTGACCATGGAGTTTCCCTATGTGTTAACTCATCTTGGTAAAGTAAAGACGTGGTGTACAAATAGTGAAGTCGATCGCTTCTTGGTTGAGCCAAAAGAGGGACAACTTGACTCAAATTAGAACAAGAGATGAAAGTGGTGAGTTGAAAACCATCTTCGGTGAATATTTTGAAGTGAAAAGCACATTTAAATGTTTTAAAATGGGTGTTTTGTATGAACCTAGTCATCTTTAGTCACTTTATGGATAATGAAACTACTTTTGTTAGGAATTTTGATGGGTGAGTTAGAGCATAATGATGGCTTGGGAGTAGTGGATGCCTCAATGGTGTGGTTTTAACAAGAGTTAGGGAATAACCCCAGTAGGTGAGTTGGATGATGGTGATAAGCCTTAAGTTGGTATGTTCCATAGGAAGGATAAAAGGGGTTAGTGTAAAAATAGTGGAATATGGATATTCTCAGACAATCTAGTTTGTGGTGGCCCGAAACGATATTGTAAAATGAATGGATGTGGTATGTTATGACCCACCTCCAGTTTGGTGTTCATAGGGGAAAGGGATTTTTATAAGTGAATGAGAACTAGAGTGAGGTCAAGTTGATCTTAGACCATGAATGGATGGTGTATGGATGACCTTATGGGTGGTTTCAATGGTAATGATGGATTCCAATACAAGGTGATGTCCTTATAGACATTTGGGCGCAGTGAGTTGGGAACACATCAGGTTTTTTATGAAAGTTGAGTTGATGTTATGGTGGTATTTTTTTGAAAGAAAAGGTTCTAGAAATTGGAAGGTAGTGGTGTTAATATAAATTCTGTGTTGGAGGTCACTATAGTGGGAGCGTCATCAATTGATGATGTGGCCGCTGCTTCGGGTTGAAGGGACTCGATTATGTACAATTTTAGAAATTTGGCCATGATAATGAGCATTGGATTAGTTTTTAACCATATGGGTACTTGGATCAGAAATATATACATTTATCATGAAATATATGTTTCAATATGGAGTGAGTCGAATGGGGAAGGCCGATCTTGGGCCATGTTGTTTAAGGCCATGATTGGGTCACATTGAAATTTTGAAAAGGGAGTAAGATGGTTTCAAGTGAATTGAAAAATGAGTTAGGGAGAGAGTTGGAATGATAGAGTTGTTATTAGATCTTCCTTAGTGGTATGATCATATTTAAAACACCTCCTTGTGTAACGATTTAGGTAGTGTTCATAGGCTTCCCTATAATGTTATTTTGGTTGATTTTTGGTTGGAGGTGGATGCATCCTTTTAGTTGTATATGGTTCATATTGTGGATTATAATGATGAAGTCTTTCAAGGAAACACAATGCTTTTGGTTCATGTTTTGTGGAAGAAAATTAATTTTCATGAAGAAACTTGGAAGGGAGGTTGGATATGCAGGCTCAATGTACCAAATATTTTTACTTTGAGAGCTCAGTGATTCTTGTAAGTGCACCTCAGGGATGATCCATTTTAAGGTGGGGAGTTTATAAGATCTAAAACATTTTTGAGGAATGTCCTCATTTTAGTTTTTGTCTAATCCTCTTAAATTTGGCTGATACGATGTTTATTGATTGTAAAAGGAGGTTATGCCGTGTCCTCGAGGTTCATCACCTGAGGGAAAAGGAATTTTTTCCATCATGTGTAAGTTTCATGGTTGGTGAACGGTTATAGTAAACCATGCACCCAAACCATGCTATCTAGGAGTAAGGGGTGCACAGTTAAGCAAACCATAAATGGGGGAGGAAAAACTATGCGGTCTTGGAAAGATGCATTCTACACAGTTGGTTTTTGGTTTTCCAAACCATTTAGAATCCCTAGGAAACTATGGGACTCATCCCATCTTGGACAGATGTTGGCTCACAGTTGGCGCACAATTTGGAAAACTATGTATCCAAGCCCTGCGCCTCCTTTGAATTGGGGTTTTGTGGTTTTCCCCTCAAAATCTTAATGTTATTATCTAGTTTTATTACCCATTCATCCACTTTCACCCCTAGTGATGAACTAAAATGACCCAATAGTCCCAAGGGTGGATCTACTTAGATTCTAGGCCATTTGGAGAGTTTTTGGTGCATATCAATTCTCCGGGTAAGTCTAACACTCCTCTTTCTTCTCTTTTCCAGATTAGGGTTTGTGGTTTTGTTATTATAATTTTGAATCCCCCAAACCCCCTTATTCTAGTGGGTCTTAGGTTGGCGCTTCAAGGGGTGCTTGAATCCAAATCTGAAGTAAGGGTTAAAGGTGTGTTCATCTTCAGATTCAAGGTACGTGGTCTACAAGTTCTGTCATATAGTCTTAAAGTTGATTTTTGCATGGTTGGTTGTGTTCTTGGTTCTCTCTTATTGTAAATTTGATACCTTTGATATGGTTTGGTAAAATGGTTGGATAAATGATAAAATAAACCCCTCATGATCCCCTTGGGATGCGTTGAGGATGATTTGACCAGTTTAGGGCCAACCATGGTGTGCTCCAACATTACCAATAAATGAAGTATGGTTATGTTAAGTAGAAAATTGAATTATATTGAAATAGATCTCATGCTTAATGTGTTTATTTGTATGTTAAATTATAAATTTCATATAATGGTAGTTTTTATAGTTGTTGGTGATGATATATAAGGTATTGTTTTGACGAATGTGGAAATGGGTTAACGTGAATGTGTTATATGTGTTATGAATTCATAAAGGTAATGTGTTAATGGATTAAGGAAAATAAAATGGTAATGTTTTTAATGGGATAATGTATGGGAATTTTTGAATATACATAGTAGATTAAGGTATGAGAAATGGAATTGGTTTAAATGGGATATGAATCATAAATGTTAAATGTGTTAATGGGTTAGATCTCGATAATGGTTTACCTATCAAATGAATATGGAATGTGAGTGGTGTTTAATTTGTTAAAATGAAATGAAAATTTAAATTTATGTTAATGGAGATGAATTATAATATTTGATAAGAGAGAGTTTTGCAGAACGTTAACAATTTAATGAAAAACGAATTTTAATTGGTAATGGTGATAATGTATTGAGGCATGATGTTAAATTCACATGTTGGATAATTGTGAGATGTTAATGTCTTTTTATTCATTGTGTATGGTTTTTGATATGGTATATATGGTAAAATGTGCACACAGATTATTGGTATATGGGGTATTGAATTGTGGTTCTACGCCCATGGGTCATGTTAAACTAAGGCTCTAAACCCCTCCTGTATAATGCATGGGTTGGGCAGTCTGGATGATGCTCTATTCCCCTAATGATTTCATTGGAGAGACTACCTATAATGAGTCTCCATGGTTTGTGTAATTTATTTTTTACAAAATTTTCATCCCTAGTGAGATAGGGAACTTGACTTATTTCTTTATGTATAGTAATTGACTAAATTAGGACATAGTGTAAATTATGTAATGCCTAACCCACAGAACAAGTGATGAATATGAATTTAGTAATGAATATAGTATAAGTGATGAAATGAAAATAATGATGAAAATGGTTAAATTGTATACTGTTATCTAATTAAACTTGAGTTGACATTTTTTTACCTTTCCATTTATTTACTAATTCTATACACTATATGTTTAGACAAGATATTTTGTAGACACCATTGGGGGTGGACTACTAATTTTTACTCACAACCTACTTGGTCCACCGTTCGGTAATTGATAAGATTTCATTATTGCATGTCACGACAAGGGCAAGAGCCCTATGCTAGAGAGTTGAGTTGGGATTTGGATGTTCAAGGATGAGGATCCAAAATTGGAGTCAGGATATGATTTAAGTATTTTGTTATTTTATTTATTTTGGGTTTACTTCACTTTTGGCACTATTATCATGACATGTCATATTTGTCATTTGGTTTTGATTTTTACCCTGTTTGGGGAAATGGTTAGTAATGAATGTTTGTAGTTCATTGTATATTATTTCATTTATTTCATATTTTATCTATTTTATATTACTCTAGTAAAGAGGGTATAGTCTCCCCACATTATCCATTAGGCCCTCTCTTCTAGTTGGAAGCCTCTATCTATGGGGAGGTTCACTAGAGGTCATGTGTAAACCCAACTCAATGCACCGGTTTAGTGGCCTCTAGGTCAGGGATTTTACATCCACCATTTTCTCAATTCATATATATTTCATTTTTTGAGGTTATTCCCATTATAAATAAAAATTATTAGATGTTTTTGGGGATTAACGTGATTTGGGATGTTGGGTTCTTTATTATCCCCAATATCCTTAGTTTCCTTAGAGGCAATATTAATAGAAGAGATAGAAGGAATATATTCCATGGATGGGAGATCGAACTGGTAGAGGTTATCCACATGAGGTACCTCACCCTCAATTAAATAGTATTAAGAGCTCCCATAGAGGTGGTCTTCATTAGTGAGGTAAATCATCTAAACATGGATAGTTATATGCTATTGAGGTCCCAACACCAGATGGGCCCAAGATTATACGAGGTATAATCTATTTTAATTATACATTGGATTATGATTTTTTTATTATAGATCGTACACTCATTTATTTCACTTGCCTTTTTTGGGTCTTGGGACTGAAGGTGTATATTTTTTCAAGTCCACATGTGATTATCCTATTTCAATGGATCTCTATTGGATAAAAGTTTTCAAGCTACTGGAGCATTGGATTTGGATTAATGATTCAATGCATAAGGGATTTACCTGAACCAGTGTGTTTTCGGTGGGTTACATGAGTGTTATTTTATAAGAAAATAGATAGTGGTCTATGATTTTGTATAGATTACCAGAGTATAAACTAGATGACGGTGAGGAACTTTTACCCTCTTTTGAAAACTGATGATTTTTTTACCAGTTTAAGGTAGACAACTAGTTTTTATTGATCTATTTTTTATCTGAGTATGACCATATAAAGATAAAGAAGAAGGTTATATCAAAGGCTTGTTTCATATTACACTATGGGAACATATATTTCATGGTTATGTAATTAATTTTTATAAACACCACCATTTTTATAGGACTCATGAACTCTATATTACCTTAGATTTGGGATCATTTCATGGTAGTTTTCATCGATTATTTCCTCGTATACTCAAGGTCATAAGAGGATCATGTTTAGAATATCAGTGCTATTTGACAGGCCGTTAAATTTCTATGTGCAAGTATTGGATGAATAAAGTGTATTTTATTAGGTTTTTGGTGTCTCATCACGGAGTAATGGTCGATCCTTCAAAGGTCAATGTTGATATTTATTAGAAAAAAAAATCACTGAGATCCATAGATTCCTTGCTCTGGCATTCTATTATTGAAGGTGTGTGTATGATTTATCACAAATTTATGAATTTTTGATATCCCATACTGTGATGGGATATAACATTATTTCTAATGATAAAATTTAGATAGATTTTAACTACCATAAGGAGATGTTGATCGATGCTCCTACCCTTCATCTTCTAGAGGAGGGAGTGATGTTTGAGGTTTTTTATAACACATAAAATCTAACTATTAAAATCATATTGATTTAGTATAGGGATGTAATTTCATATAATCCAAGATAGTTAAATCCCCTTAATCAATAATATTCTATCAATGATCTTGATTTGTATATGGTGGTTTTTTCTTAGAATTTGTGGAAATATTACCTAATTGGGGATCATTTTGTGGTCTTTACAAATCACAAGAGACTAAACTATATTTTCTGTTAATGGTATATGAATCTATGATATATGAGGTGGGTAGAGTTTCTATAGGATTATGATTTTTAGATCTACCACACCCCAAGAAAGTGTAATACAGTTATTTATGTGTTGATTATGAAGTTGTGAGGTAATGTTATTTAAGAGTCGGGAGATATGTGAAGAGTATGATAGGAGATTTCTATGATGCATCATGATGTTGAGGAGGATGATAGTAGAGGTTTTATATTGAATATGATGGTAAAATCATACAAAGTGAAACAAATAGAAGATGTTATTGGTGATACTCCTAGGTAGAGTTGATGCGATATTGTGTCATCCATGGTGATGCTCTAATGGGATAGTCAATGGATGCCCGATGTCATATGATGTTCTAGGGGAGGTTTTTCATTCTGTCAATGATGTGAAATAAGGTCATCTATGGGTTTTATAACATAGATTTAATAGTGTATCCTAGAATATCTAATATGAATCATGCATTGAGGTGTAAACATTTTTGGGCTAGGATGAAGCAATCAGTAGCGGATTTTATGTCCCAATGTTTGATCTTCCTGGCGGTGATGGTAGAACATCAGGTATCTGGAGTTTTGTTACAACAATTAGATTTTCCCAAGTAGAAATGGGAGGACATATTGATAGATTTAATCACCATTATAACTTAATCTTTGGGATAATATGATGTTTTTTTGGGTGATCATAGATTGGATGAAAAATCTATCTCATTTTATATAAATTATGTACTTGGTTGTTGTGGATAATCTATTGAGGTGGTGTGTGGATGAGATTCCATGGCATTATGGGGGGTTGAGGAACATTATTTCAAATCCAGAACCTCATTTCACCTCATGATTTTGGGGAGGTCTCTATCATGATTTTTAAACTCAACTACATCTTATAAATTCTTTCTATCCTTATATGGATTTTTTGACATAAAATCCATTAAACACTATAGGATATGATACATGCATGCGTTTTGGATTTCAACATATTATTGGTAAATCTCCTTTATTTGGTTGATTTTGAATATAAAAATGGTTATAAATATTCTATTTTCATGGATATATTTAAATAAATATATGGTAATCCATATCAATCTCAGATATTCTAAACTTATATTGAGGAGTATTAAATCATCAAACCCAATGTGGTACAGATCATGACAGAGAAGGTGAAAGTGATTCCTGAGAAGATGAATGAATTTCAAGATCAAAAAAAGACTTATAGTGAATGGGGTATGTGACCACTGGAGTTTAATATTTGTGATCATGTATTCTTGAGGGATTCTCCACATCTTGGTTAGTTGAGGTTTGGATAGAGGAGTAAGTTTATCATTGGTTTTTTAATCCCTTTAAGTTGTTTGAGAATATCAATGAGGTGTTGTATCGGTCGGTGCTTCCCCTATAGTGGGATCATATTCATGATTTCTTCTACACTTCACAACTTTATTGATATCTTCATGATGATTTCTAAGTGATTTCTTGGGGGAGTAATTGATGTAGATAGTGATGTGATGTTCATGGAGTGGCTAGTTGAGATTTTTGAACAATAGGATAAAGTTCTACATGGGTGAGTAATTATTTTAATTCATGTTCTATGGAGGAATTTTGGATTAAATAAAAGTATGAGGGAATGTGAGACATAGAATCATACTCAGCATCCCAATATTTTTTAAGATTTTTTTTACTGTAATTTTTCAAATGATTGATTTGGTGATCGGTAGATTAACCTAAATATCTATGGTTGTTTCATTTTAGGATTATTCTTATATTGTTTTTATGTTTTTTCTGATGGTTTCATTCCATTTTAGAGGTATCTTATGTGGAGTTTTTGGGATGAAAAAATTTAGTTTTCTTTTAGTTTTTATTTACAAAGAGGATAATTGTTTTAGAGGAATTTATTGTAAGGTCATATATTTCCAAGTCCCTCCCTTTATGTTTTTTTGGATTTAGTGGTTCTGATAAGGGGTTTGGATGTATTTAAAATGGGATAGTATATTTTTCACCCTCTATAGGTTCATTATGACATGGTGTTCAACATAGTGGTAGCCATTTTAAAACATGTTTTGGTGTTTTGAGTGCAGTGTGATATCATTATGGATCTTCATCCATATATCACAACCACTTAGGTTCTTGGTGAAACATAGGTTATAAAAAACCAATTATGGAGGGTGTAGTTCCAAGATAATTCCCCTTTTTAAATAGGCAAGTTCTATATTCATATGGTGTAGTTCATAGTGTTGTGGGGAGTCTATGAGATTTTCCCAATTTTTGGCATGTGGAGAGGCATGCTCACAGGGTATCCATTTCGGTGGGCATAGCACTTTCATAGTTTCTGTATTGAAAAAAAGACAAATGAAATTCCTAGGTTGATTGGAATGGGGATTATTCTATTTGAGGTTCAGGTATATAAAAATGAAAGTAAATGGAAGCACAATCTCTCCACAACATGGTCTCAGACATGTTGAGATTAAATGGTGATGGAATTTCCTTTATGTCATTATAAGTAGTCCTTGTGGTATTCTAGAGGTAAAAATAGCAGCTACCACACCATGTTGTATGTATTCATTATGATCAATCCTATTTAATGTAGTTTTAGAAAGTGTGTGAGGTGTGATTGGAAGATAGCCATTTTAAATTCATAGAAAATCATATCTCATTTTGACTTGGGGAAACCGAGTCAGGGTTGAGGTCACCACACCATGATGGAGGTATGTTGGGCATTAACTATAAATAAGATAATAGTTATTCCTTGTTTTGATGATTATTTTGTTCATTAAAACCCTATCCAAACATAGTATATCTTAGTGATCCTTAATTAATTTTCATAAGGGTTTGAACTTCTGTGATATTTTTAGATCAAACTCTCTTGATTTAAGGAACTCTCTTCTCCTCTTCTCACTTGTCCCATTTCATTTTTATGGTTTACTACATGGTGTTTTCTCTATTTTTTGTCGTATTTTTATCAGGTATTGATGGATGTTCACTATGGATTGGTTCTAAGGAGGTTTCCATCATTTTTGGTGATGGTCAATTCCTTATTCATCCATTAATGTATAATGATTCATCAAAACATAGAATTAAGTTAGGGGATTCGATAAATCTACAATTTTATGTGTATGTTATAGAATTTACAGGATTTTATTTTCATTGGGTGGATATTATGGATAAATTTAAAGAACACAATGAACCATAATTAATGAAATTGAAGGTAAAGGGGGTGGTTTGCATGAATTTTATTTGATTCATGTTATTCTATGAACTTCTTGATGATATCACTAGAGGTTTTTGATTATAAATACAATATATGAGTATTTATTGCTAAAATTTAATATTTTTAATGACCTTTCATAAACGTTTAATAATGTAGACATAATAAATGAATTGGTATAGTCTAATATAATATTAATTTGGTGTTTCTTGATAAAATAATAGTTATTATGGTGTGGTTGGATCTAAAATTGTTTAATTAATGGTGGAAGTATACTAATTTTTTGATTGTGATTCTGTTATTAATGTAGAGGAAATTATTTTAGAATTATGTGTTTTGTTATGGTCTTTTCATGAGTTGGGAACCCAGTCTATGATTGAGTTGAATGAGTTTGTAACATTGAATATGGGTGTTAATTGAGATGTCATGATGGTTGTTGAAATATGGTAGTGTAGAGGATTTTGTGTCAGGTTTTGTAGTAGTTGGTGGATTGTTGTGGGATTATTTTTTCTTAATATAAAATGAATATGATGTTGATAATTAAATTAATGGGTGTGTTTTGGCATAAAATAAATAATGGAATGTTAATGGGATGTTAATAGATGTTATAAATGGATAATCGTTGAGATAAACATTGGAAATGTATGAGAATTTTTTTTCATTAAATATGGAATTAAATGGAATAATGAATTTAACGTGGATGTTAATGGTAAATATAAAACTAGTTAGTTTTATGAATAAAATTGAAATTTTTTAATAATAATTATTTTTGTTAAGTGTTGTAAAGTGGGAATATTGATGAGGTAAAGGTGGAAACAAATTTGTATGAAAGGTGGTAGCCATTTGGCGATGTTTATTGGATATTATGCATTTATTTTAGTATGAACTTGCTTGTTTGGGATTGTATGTGGATATAAATATACTTGTATTCTCTTTTTATTTCTTTACACACACCACCTGATTATAATAATCTTACAAAAATCCTAATATTTTGGTTTCCCATTTTTTCCCCTAATAACTAGGCTGATGAGGAAAAAACTAGCTAACTTATCCCACTTCCCCACTCTCCCTTCCGTATCGAGTGCATTGTGGTATTGGTAAATGGTGGATATTATTCACGGAAGGAGGATAAAATGAGATTGACGTCCTTTATTTTCATGATATTGTATTGTGATGGATATGGATATAGTTTTTTGGCTATAAATCGATGATAACATGGGATATTGGTCCAGGTGGGAGGTTTAGATAAGTAAGGTTGCAGTTTAACCCACCTCAGTTTGGACCTAAGTATATTTACTAATGTAGGTATGGTATTTTGTACCCTCTCGGATGTTGAGATTGGTTGGTCTGCTGTCCGAACCACATCAGTGGTGTCTTGATATATTATATATATATATATATATATATATATATATATATATATCTTTGTCATGATATTGAAGGGATATAAACACATGATATTTGATGGTGAGGAATGAGAGTAAAAACCCAATGGGGAATTGGTTACAGGGAGACTTCCTGATATATATATATAATATTATGTTACTACATTCCATGCATGATTTGGTGAGTGAGACTTGTTGAGGTTGGGGTCTGGTTGACCATCTGTAAGTTCATGATGGTTATGTTGTTTGTTCCCTAAAGAATAAATATCCTTATTCCAATTTTTTATAAGAGTTCTTGAGTTTGAGACTATTGAATATATATTTTATGCTTAAATCTATATATAAAAATAACTTTTATTGGTTTATAGGATGGCTTTGGTGACATATCTCAATTATACTAGATTGAAACATTTGATTGGATGAGAGGTTTTCGCCTTATTGTTATTTTGGTATTTTGTTTTTTTTGGACTTCGTATTTTTATGGAATTACATGATTTTTTTGGATATTGGTTTATTTTATATAATTGTGTTCATGGGTAGTTTCTTTAATATATTATTAATATTTAATGGGGTAATGCCTCCCATTTTTGTGACTCATACTCTTAGTTCTAGTTGTGACCCCATGGCCTATTGGAGGTGTGATTTTTTGGAAACTATCATATTCCTTGTTTTCCAAAGAGTGGTCCATAGTGGGGGTGGTTCATGAAATCACACATCTAGAACATGCACTTAGATATCTTCCCACACATATGGTTTCATCTCTGGATCTCTAAAATAGATCTCAAATTCTCAACACCATCCTCCCATGATTTAGAATACACCAATATTTCATCAACAAAAACTACT
Source organism: Viscum album (assembly GCA_963277665.1). Lineage (NCBI taxonomy): Eukaryota > Viridiplantae > Streptophyta > Magnoliopsida > Santalales > Viscaceae > Viscum > Viscum album. The sequence goes on along the minus strand of OY728153.1, from coordinate 387,148,907 downwards.
CTAAACCAATCTATAAAATAATAGGATATTAAGTTCATCGGTACTATAAAAATAGTCATGGTATTCAGGGATCCAAAAGGAATAATCATGAACTAGATGTTCTTATAATGACACCTTAAAGAAGTCATTAGAATATCCTCCTCTTGTACCCTCATTTGATGATACCCAATCTATAAATCAAACATTGAAAACTATCTATAATAATTCAATGAATAAAATAAGTATTTATTATTCATTAGGTAATAATAAATCTTCACCATAACTTGATTCAACTGATAGTAATTAACGAACATATACAAAATACCATATATCTTTTTCAATAACAATAGTAGAGCACCCCAAGATGAAACAATAGACCGGATGAAACCCTTATACCATAGATCATCGATCTCAATTTGAAAATCCAATAACTGTGAAGGTATCATCCTATAATAACATATAAAAATAATATATACATTAGGTTGAAAATCAATCCTAAGATAAATGTCGTGTTGAAGGGGTAGTGTCACAAACTCATCAAAAAACACATAATGAAATTACTCAACAATTCTAAAAAAACCCACTACTTGAACTTCTATGAAACACTAATAGATAATATGAATGAGTATCAATATACATATGGTCTATTTGATGATCACGCTTTCTAATTAAAACTACACTCTAACCTTCAATGGAAATGAAAACCACTGTCCATCTAAATATATCTATGATGGACTGTACAGAATACAACCAATCCGTGTAAATGATGATAATGTCACTACTGGAAATAGTATATTTCCCAACGGTTCAGAACCGTTGGGATAGGCTGAAGAACCGTTGGTATATCTTATACCAACGGTTTTGTTAACTGTAGGGAAGTAAGGAATTGGGAAAAAGTTTTCCCAATGGTTTATGTAGAACTATTGGGATAGGTTAGTTACATTAACATATACCAACTGTTTGGTTGAACCGTTGGTATAAGTTTTGTCAACGGTTCAACTAAACCATTGGTAAAACCTCTTATAGGAACCTTTTCCAATGGTTTTGTAAACTCTTGGAAAATGGTTTTTACCAAAGGTTCTCATAGAACCGTTGGTAAAAACATCCTAAAAAATTTATGCCAATGGTTTGAAACCGTTGGCATAGGCTATGCTGTGAAAATTGCACAATAGCCTGAAATTTACACAGCAGGGTCTGCAATCCAATTCCTGCATGCTGTAATTCTATCCATTATTATGTAATTCTCTATTACCTATCCTTTACAATTATTTAACATATAATTCATACACATTTAACATTGCACCCTTGAACTATACACATCCAGAATTAAATCATAATTCATAACGTACTTATAAACATACATAATTGATTTAGAATTAAATTTAAAACTTCGATGAGAATTATATGTCGAATCTGGAATTCAATTCATAATTGAATACATACATAATTTAATTATAAATTATCAATAAAATACATAAAAACTGAATAAGTAATTATATGTGTTATACACAATTAAGAATACATACAAGTGTTTTTTACTAAAAATGATGTCTATTTTAAACATTATACATACACTTGGAGTGATACCGGCCACAACGTGTCTTAGATTGAGGTGGGGTTGACTCGTACACATCACATATGACCCATGGTTCGTTGTCCTAATGTATCTAACATATTATGAAAGCGTTTGGTCGGTCACAAAAGAGAGGCACATTGAGTGGTTCTGGCCACACCACACCTCATATTGAGGTAGGATTGACTTGTACATGTCTCACATGACCCATGGATCGTTTTCCTAAAGTTTCAACGGAATCTGAATACATTTGGTCAGTTTTCTGTATGCCAGCTGCACTTTTCAATTAAAATGTTGTCCATTTCACATAAAACTGAGACACATCAAGTTTTTCCGGCCACACCATGCCTTGTATATAGTCGGTGATTACTTTTACATGTCACATATGACTCTTGGATCATTTTACTAAATTTTCAATAGAATCTTAATGCATTTGGTTGGTTTTTCGTATATTAGTTGTTGGTTTCACTTAATATGATGTCCATTTTAATCAAAAGGGAGACACTTCAAGTGGTGCGGGTAACACCGCCCCTCGGATTGAATCGGTTTTAACATAGACATGTTAAAAATGATCCATAGATATTTTTCCTAAATTTTCTGTAGAATCCGAATGTGTTTGGTCAGTTTTCCGTATGTCAGTTGTCGTTTTCACTTAAAATGATGTCCATTTTAAACAAAAGAGAGACACTTTGAGTGGTGTCGGCCACACCGTGCCTCATATTGATGTAGGGTTGACTCATACATGTCACATTTGACCCATGGATCATTTTATTAAAGTTTCAATAAAATCTAAATGCGTTTGGTCAGTTTTCCTTATGTCAGTTGTTGTTTTCACTTAAAATGAAGTCCTTTTGAAACAAAAGAGAGACACTTTGTGTGGTTCCTGCCACACCGGGCCTCAGATTGAGGTCAGGTTGACTCGTACATTTCTCATATAACCCATGGATCGTTTTACTAGAGCATCAACACATTCTGAATGCATTTGGTCAGTTTTCCGTATGTCAGTTGTTTTTTTTCACTTAAAATCTCATCCATTTTAAACAAAAGAGACATAGTTCGGGTGATACCGGCCACACCATGACTCAGATTGAGGCGAGGTTGACTCATACACGTCACATATGACCCATGTATCATTTTACTAAAGTTTCAATGGAATCCGAATGCATTTGGTCAGTTTTCCGTATGCCAGCTTTTGTTTTCACTTAAAATGATGTCCTTTTGAAACAAAAGAGAGACACTTTGAGTGGTTCCGGCCACACTGGACCTCGAATTGATGTGGGGTTGACTCTTACACATCAAATATGACCCATGGATCATTTTACTAGAGCACCAACACATTCCAAATGCGTTTGGTTAGTTTTTCATATGTCAGTTGTTCTTTTCACTTAAAATCCCGTCCATTTTAAACAAAAGAGAAACAGTTAGAGTGCTATCGGCCACACCATGCCTCATATTGATGAGAAGTTGACTCGTACACATAAAAAATTTCCCATGGATTTTTGTAATAAAGTTTCAATGGAATTCAAATGTGTATGGATGGTTTTCCGTATGTTAGTTGTTGTTTTCACTAAAAATGATGTCCTTTTGAAACAAAACAGAGACACTTTGAGTGTTGCTGGATACAACAGGCCTTGTATTGAGGTAGGGTTGACTCATACACATCACATATAACCCATGTATCATTTTCCTACAGAATCAACACATTCATAATGCATTTGGTTGGTTTTCCGTATGTCATTTTTTCTTTTCACTTAAAATCCCGTCCATTTTAAACAAAAGAGACATAGTTTGGGTGTTACCGGCCACACGGTGTCTTGGATTGATGCAGGGTTGACTTTTACATGTCACATATGATCCATGGATTGTTTTCCTAAATTTTCAATAGAATCCGAATACATTTGGTTGGTTTTCTGTATGTTAGTTGTTGTTTTCACTTAAAATGAAGTCCTTTTGAAACAAAAGAGAGACACTTTGAGTGGTGCCGGCCACACCAGGCCTCGAATTGAACAAGGGTTGACTCATACATGTTAAATATGACCCATGTATTTTTTTCCTAGATCATAAACACATTCCGAATGTGTTTGGTCGGTTTTCCGTATGTCAGTTGTTCTCTTCACTTAAAATCTCGTCCATTTTAAACAAAAGAGACACAGTTAAGGTGATACCGGCCACACCGTGCCTCATATTGAGGAGAGGTTGACTCATACACGTTACTTATGACCCATGGATCATTTTCCTAAAGTTTCAACAGAATCTTAATTCGTTTGGTCGGTTTTCCGTATGTCAGTTATTGTTTTCACTTAAAATGATGTCCTTTTGAAACAAAAGAGAGACACATTGAGTGGTGCCGGCCACACCAGGCCTCATATTGATTCGGGGTTTACTAGAAAACGTCAAATATGACCCATGGATCATTTTACTAGATCATTAACACATTACGAATGCGTTTGGTCGGTTTTCCGTATGTCAGTTGTTCTTTTCACTTAAAATCCCATCCATTTTAAACAAAAGAGACACAGTTAGGGTGATACCGGCCATACCGTGCCTCGGATTGATGAGGGGTTGATTCATAAACGTCAAAAATTTCCCATGGATCATTTTACTAGAGTTTCAATAGAATCCGAATACATTTGGTCAGTCTTTCGTATGTCAGTTGTTGTTTTTCACTTAAAATGATGTCCTTTTGAAACAAAAGAGAGACACTTTGATTGGTGCCAGCCACACTGGGCCTCGTATTGAGTTGGAGTTGACTCTTACACATCACATATGACCCATGAATCCTTTTCCTATAGCACAAACACATTCTGAATGTGTTTGGTCAATTTTTTGTATGTCAATTTTTCTTTTCACTTAAAATCTCGTCCATTTTAAACAAAAGAGACACAGTTAGGGTGATACCAGCCACACCATGCCCTGTATTGATGCAGGTTTGACTCATACACATCAAAAATGTCCCATGGATCGTTTTACTAAAGTTTCAACATAATCCTAATGCGTTTGGTTGGTTTTCAGTATGTTAGTTGTTGTTTTCACTTAAAATGATGTCCTTTTGAAACAAAAGAGAGACACTTTGAGTGGTTCCGGCCACACCGGGCCTCGTATTGATGCGGTGTTGACTATTACATGTCACATATGACCCATGGATCCTTTTAATATAGAATCAACACATTCCAAATGTGTTTGGTTGGTTTTCCGTATGTCATTTGTTCTTTTCACTTAAAATGTCGTCCATTTTAAACAAAAGAGACACAGTTAGGGTGCTACCGGCCACACAATGACTCGTATTGATGCGTGGTTGACTCATAAACGTCACATATGACCCATAAATCGTTTTCCTAAAGTTTCAATGAAATCTAAATGCATTTGGTTGGTTTTATCAGTTGTTGTTTTCACTTAAAATGAAGTCCTTTTGAAACAAAAGAGAGACACTTTGAGTGGTTTCGGCCACAACGGGCCTCGGATAGAGGTGGGGTTAACTCTTAAACATCACATATGACTCATGGATCATTTTACTAGAGCATAGACATATTCCGAATGCGTTTGGTCAGGTTTCCGTATGTCAGTTGTTCTTTTCACTTAAAATCTCGTCCATTTTAAATAAAAGAGACACAGTTAGGGTGATACCGGCCACACCGTGCCTCATATTGAGCCGAGGTTGACTCGTAAATGTCACATATGACCCATTTATCATTTAAATAAAGTTTCAATGAAATATGAAAGCGTTTGGTCGGTTTTCAATATGTCAGCTGTTGTTTTCACTTAAAATGATTTCCTTTTAAACAAAAGAGAGACACTTTGAGTGGTGACGACCACATCGGGCCTCAGATTGATGCGGGGTTGACTCATACACGTCAAATATGACCAATGGATTGATTTACAAGAGCATAAACACATTCCTAAAGTGTTTTGTCAGTTTTCCATATGTCATTTATTTTTTTCATTTAAAATCCCATCCATTTTAAACAAAAGAGACACAGTTATGGTGGTACCTTCCTCACCATGCCTCGGATTGATGTGAAGTTGACTATTACAAATCACAAATGTCCCATGGATCATTGTACCAAAGTTTTAACTAAATCCGAATGCGTTTGGTTGGTTTTTCGTATGTCAGTTGCTGTTTTCACTTAAAATGATGTCCTTTTGAAACAAAAGAGAGACACTTTGAGTGGTTCCAGCCACACCATGCCTTTTATTGAGGCGGGGTTAGCTTTTACACATCAAATATGACCCATGGATAGTTTTCCAATAGCATTAACACATTCTGAATGCGTTTGGTTGGTTTTCCATATGTCAGTTGTTCTTTTCACTTAAAATCTCATCCATTTTAAACAAAAGAGACACATTTAGGGTGCTACCGGCCACACTGTGCCTCAGATTGATTAAGAGTTGATTATTACACGTCAAAAATGTCCAATGGATCGTTTTACTAAAGTTTCAATGAAATCTGAATGCATTTGGTCGGTTTTCCGTATGTCACTTGTTGTTTTCACTTAAAATGATGCCCTTTTGAAACAAAAGAGAGACACTTTGAGTGGTGTCGGCCACAAAGGGACCCGTATTTAGGCGGGGTTGACTCGTCCACATCACATATGACCCATGGATCATTTTCCTATAGTATTAACAAATTATGAATGCGTTTGGTCGGTTTTCCGCATGTCAGTTGTTCTTTTAACTTAAAATCTCATCCAATTTAAACAAAAGAGACACAGTTAGGGTTTTACCAGCCACATGGTGCATCAGATTGATGTGTGGTTGATTCTTACATGTCACATATGACCCATGGATCGTTTTCCTAATGTTTCAACACAATTTGAATGTGTTGTTCAGTTTTTCGTATGTCTGTTGTTGTTTTCCCTTCAAATGAAGTCCTTTTGAAACAAAAGAGAGACACTTTGAGTGGTGCCGACCACACAGGGACTCAGATTGAGGAAGGGTTGACATTTACACGTCACATATGACCCATGGATCTTTTTCCTAGAGAATAAACACATTTCGAATGCATTTGGTTGGTTTTCCGTATGTCAGTTATTCTTTTCACTTAAAATCTCATCCATTTTAAACAAAAGAGACACAGTTAGGGTGATATCGTCCACACCGTGCCTTAGATTGAGGCGGGGTTGACTCGTACACATAACATAAGACCCATGGATCATTTTTCTAACGTTTTAATGGAATCCTAATGCATTTGGTTGGTCTTAAATTTGTTAGTTGTTGTTTTCACTTAAAATGATGTCCTTTTGAAACAAAAGAGAGACACTTTGAGTGGTCCTGGCCACACTGGGACTTGGATTGATGCGGGGTTAACTCGTACATGTGAAATATGACCCATGGATATTTTTCCATGAGCATCAACACATTTCTAATGCATTTGGTCAGATTTTCATATGTCAGTTGTTCTTTTTTACTTAAAATCTCGTCCATTTTAAACAAAAGAGACACAATTATAGTGATACCAGCCACACCGTGCCTCGGATTGATGCGGGGTTGACTCGTACATGTCAAAAATGTCCCATGGATATTTTTACTAAAGTTTAAATGGAATACGAATGCATTTGGTCAGTTTTTCGTATGTTAGTTGTTGTTTTCACTTAAAATGATGTCCTTTTGAAACAAAAGAGAGACACTTTGAGTGGTTCTGGCCACACTGGGCCTCTTATTGAGGTGGGGTTGACTTTTACATGTCACATATGACCCATGGATCGTTTTCCTATAGAATCAACACATTCTGAATGTGTTTGGTCAGTTTTTTGTATGTCAGTTGTTCTTATCACTTAAAATCCCGTCCATTTTAATCAAAAGAGACACAGTTAGGATTCTACCGGCCACACCATGCCTCATATTGATGTGGGGTTGACTTTTACACATCAAAAATGTCCCATGGATCGTTTAAATAAAGTTTCAATGGAATCTGAATGCATTTGGTCAGTTTTCCATATGTCAGTTGTTGTTTTCACTTAAAATGATGTCCTTTTGAAACAAAAGAGAGACACTTTGAGTGGTGACGGCCACACCGGGCCTCGTATTAAGGCGGGGTTGAATCTTACATGTCACAAATGACTCATGGATAGTTTTCAAAAAGCATAACCACATTACGAATACATTTGGTTGGTTTTCTGTATGTCAGTTGTTCTTTTCACTTAAATTCTCGTCCATTTTAAACAATAGAGACACAGTTAGGGTGCTACCGGCCACACGGTGCCTCAGATTGATGCGGGGTTGACTCATAAACATCACATATGACCAATGGATGGTTTTATTAAGGTTTAAACTGAATATGAATGTGTTTGGTTGGTTTCCCATATGACAGCTGTTGTTTTCACTTAAAATGATGTCCTTTTGAAAGAAAAGAGAGACACTTTGAGTGGTTCCGGCCACACCAGGCCTCAGATTGAGGAGGGGTTGACTTGTACAAATCACATATGACCCATGGATCATTTTCAAGAGAATAAACACATTATAAATTCTTTTGGTCGGTTTTCTGTATGTCAGTTGTTCTTTTCACTTAAAATCACGTCCATTTTAAACAAAAGAGACACAGTTAGGGTGCTACCGGCCACACTATGCCTCAGATTGATGCAGGTTTGACTTGTACATATCAAAAATGTCCCACGGATCGTTGTACTAAAGTTTCAATGGAATCCAAATGTGTTTGGTAAGTTTTTGGAATGTCAATTGTTGTTTTCACTTAAAATGATGTCCTTTTGAAACAAAAGAGAGACACTTTGAGTGGTGCCGACCACACCGGGCCTCGTATTGAGGTGGGGTTGACTTGTACACATCACATATGACCCACTTGGACAACCCAGCCCCCCCACTTGGACATCCCACCCCCCCACCCCACTTGGACAGCCCGACCCCCACCCCACTTGGACAACCCAGCCCCCCACCCCCACCACACTTGGACATCCCTACCACCAACCTACTTGGACAACCCCCCCCCCCACCCCACTTGGAAATCCCTACCCCCACCCCACTTGGACAACCATACCCCCACCCCACTTGGACATCCCTACCCCACCCCACTTGGACAACCCATCCCCCCCAACTTGGACAACCCTTCCCCCACCCCACTTGGACAACCCAGCCCCCCCCCACCCCACTTGGACAACCCTACCCCCACCCCACTTGGAAACCCTCCCCCCCCCCACATGGACACCCCAACCCCCCACACCCCACTTGTAAAACCCAGCCCCCCCCACCCCACCTGGACAACCCTACCGTCACCCCACTATGACAACCAATCCCCCCACCCTACCTAGACAGCCCCTCCCCCACCCCACCTGCACACCCTCCCCCACCCAAACATCCCTACCCCCACCCCATTTGTACAACCCAGCCCCCTCCCCCACCCTACATAGACATCCCCTTCCCCACCCCACTTGGATAGCCCTCGACATCCTCCCCCACCCCATCTGCACACCCTCCCCCACCCCAAATTGAAACCGAAATTAATTCAAATAAAAATCCAATTTTCAACTAAAATAAAGTCCAACAAAAGTACCATATCACCCCACTAAACAAACCCTTTACCATGTTTGAAGTGTAGAAAAAAAATAGAAAAAAAATCCAAGGGTTCTGTAGACAGAAACCCTAATTTAGCCTAAATCAAAACATCAAACACCAAAAAAATAGGAATAACAATAAATGTAAGGTAACACTTACTAATTTGAAGTGTGAAATAATTATTTTTTTTATTGAAGATGGATCTTGGCTTAAAGGAGTCTTGCATTCAAGAATAATTCAGGAGGAGTTCGATTAGGGTCTGTCTGCAATCAGGTGGAGTGGGGGATCGGGTGTTCGGTATTTGGAGGAAATCTTTCCCAATAGTTATTAAAAACCGTTGGGAAAGAGTATATTTACCAATGGTTAACAAAACTGTTGTTATATGTTAAATAAAATCATGATTTCCCAATGGTTTTCCAAAATCATTGGGAAAACTGAAATTATTTTACACATTGCCAACGGTTTGAACAAACTGTTGGGAAAGGTTACCTTCTATACACTATACCAATGGATTCTTTAAACCGTTGGTATAATACCATTGGGAAAACTCTAAATTTAAGTAGTGTGTATGGTTTTATTTATAGTAATAAAAACTCCACCATGAGATGATGTTACCCTATCATCATCTCAACACCCTGTCATAGCTTAAAAAATGTAGACTAACTTTTAAATGGAGTATTCAACCCCAAAGTCATGGGAAGTCTCTCCTCCTTTATTCTCAATGTTTAGACCAAGGTAGGTGAAACAAATGAGTGTCATAATTCTAAATATAACAATTGATAAATAATATTATAATATTAATATAGAGTATCTTGAATGATGATTGGTCCACCTATATATAACAACTCCATATCTTGAAACTAACTTTGCCATGCTCATCTTCCTCACGAGCCCTGATGATAGCCACCATTACAAATATTCTCAACCTTAGGACTATAAGTAAAGGTAACATATGAATTTATCCTCTATATACTCTACAACCTGTTGATTTTATAAAAATATGAAAAACCTGCAAATTTTAGGACATAGTGGAAACTACTACTAAGGATGCATCAAAAGTTGGACACCTACCCCTTGCTAACCACTGATGATGAACGAACATAGGAAATGTTGATGCCATTGAACTATACAAGACAATAAATTCAAAGATCATATTAGAATCCCAAGAACATCCATATCTACAAAAATGAAATAAAAAAATATGGAACCAAATCCTATATGATTGAAAATATTACTTTCTAGATAATCAAGATCCATCATCTATGTCTCTACTCATTAGGGAGTTTTTATAGTAGCCTTATTGAAATGAATTGGCTCATGAAAACATATTATCTCTCACCTCATCCTTCTCTAAAACCTAATGATACATTGAAAACAAATATGGGGAATCTTGTCACTAAATATCAAGACAGAACACCTTCTATAAGTGTTATTCCCAATTCAATTTATTTGAAATAAAATTAAAAGAATAGTGAAGAAGGTTTATGAACCTAACACCATGATCCCACACACATAGGATCCCTTACCAAAGGGTGGGAAACTCTTAATATTGGACCACCTTTAGTGTTGAGGATAAGAACTTTTACCAAAACAAAATTTTAATCCTATCCCACATTACCTTTAATTCCTCACAATCACTAGGAAATAGAATCCATTACTAACAAAAAAAACACCTCAAAAAATTCCCAATGAAATATAGCACTCCTTCCTTAGACAAATAAAACCAAAATTAGTCTCCATTTTCTATAACCACTACTCTATATCCTGATAAAATATAGTCACCACAAACATTAGAAAACTCTAACATAAAAACTCTTGAATTTCCTTCCACCATAAATCATCGTCATTAGGCTCAACCCACTTATGATTAATTAGAAAATCCTGATGTTCCTCACTAACCTAAACCACATGAGGACACCAACCACAAATCATATCTAAAAACATGAATGAAAACTATAAATACAAGATACAGAATTTATTAAAATCTATTTAATTAAATTTATTGAAAACATTCTAATTAATTTTCCCCAAATTCAAACAAAGGAAAAAACATGATGCACATACTACACCTATGAATCCAACACATAATCATTATAATAAATATTTTTTATGTTAACAATTGTTAAGGTCCCTTCATCATATCATAGGGGTCATGTCTACATCGAAGTTGGTATCCATTTCCTACATCACACAATATGTTTGAATAATATTACTTCTCAACCAAACTAATGAAATCCTCACTAGTTTCTAACTCCATGATCTATATTAAATTTCATCCAAAGATAAAATACAACTTATTCATGACTTACCCCCACTAGAACCCCACTTTGGATGAAAATGAACAAAAGTGAAACCTAGAAGCCTACCTCTAATAGGTCATGGGTTTGTGACTAGTACTAAGAGTATATAATATACATATCAGTAGAATTACCCTCATAAATCCCAAGAAAAATAATAAAAACCACCAATAAACGCAAACATATAATGAAAATAAAATTTATGATCTCAATAATGCATGCAACATCATAATAATTATAAAATGTCAAAAAAATAAAAAAAATGACTCATATGGTAGTGTCATAAACACAAAAAATCACCATGCTCTAAGAAATTAATGTACATCCCAGCCACCATATCCATCAATAATATCTATATCTATATATATGTAAGAGAAGGGAATGAAAATAGTTATACTCAGTAGGATCCTTCCCAAAAGCTCTTGTGAAAATTTGAATGAAGCATATTAAAATCTCAGTGAATAAAATGTAAAACCGACTTATTTCATATCCTAAAGAAAACTACAAACCCATCATTATAAAGTCTCACTCACAAAGTCAACACAAATTTATATTTATATAATAGTCTTGAAAACATAATGGGAAAGTTACATTGTGCACACTTCCCCCACTGGGCTTGTCCCCCTTATAGGCCAACATCTTATATTTTGGTTCTCTCAACCCTTAAATATATGTATAACCTCATTCTACAAAATCATAATATGAAACAAATATGATAACTACACCAAAGTCACAGATGAATAATCACATTATTGTTATAACCAAAAATTGCATCATATCCAGAACCATATAACATTGTACAATCACAACTACATAACAACATCAAAACCACATTATTTATTGAATAAGACATCCACATACCACTAGAACATACCAAAACTTCACGCAAGACATATAATACATTTGTAAGAGAGATAAGGGAAGGGGTAGTTAACAATCTGTATTGCCTATACCTTATTAGGTGTACACTTGAGACCCAAAAATTATATAGGAATTGGTAAGATTACAAGACTCAGCTGGTGGTGTATAAGAAATAACAAGAATAAAATGAATTAATACTACTAACACATAAGATTTACTGAGGTTCCACCCCTACCACAACTACACTTCCTCACTACAATTCTATCACCACTCATCATCGACCACTGGCACCTCTAAACACATCACAAAACACAAATACATCTATATGACAATGACACATCAACCAAAAATCTTCTTTGAATTCTACTTCAATATGTATTCATTATTAGAAACTTTAAATTCATTTAATTTATTAATTCTAACATGTACAACATCATATAGTCATTATCTTTACTAGGAAAATTACATCTCTTTACCGAAAAATATAATAAATGATAACTCCACATACATGCTATAAATAATTGAAGAAAGGATGATTCCCCTACCTTGAAAGAAGTTCCAACAATGAAATGTTGAAAAAAGAGAAATAAATCAATATTTAAACTCTAATTGTCCCATGAGGAATCTTCAAAAAACTTGTACACATAATCTATCATGAAACCTATAACTTGAGAATGAAAAAATGAATATTCATATATATAAAGAATGATGAAGAATAAGATTAGTAATGAATAGAGGAACTAACATGGAAATACAAAAATAAAACTGAATCTAGCCTCATGGAAGTAATAAAATCAAATACTACATAAGATAGTGTTCTGGTCTTTCATGTAAAACCCTTGTGTCATAAAAAGTTGAGATAAAATGAAAATAACCAAAAATAAATTAAGAAAAAACTAGAATATATAAAAATATATAATACCTAAAAACACTACACAATGTTTTACATCATGAAATAGTAGTGTTGGGTGAACTACATCTCTAAAAACCAAAGTAAAATCTCACCCTTGCTCCCTCTTTCAATGGATAAATAGCCATTCAATATTGATTTATTAAAATAAATTCGCAATGTAATGGGATTCACCATAACATAATAACCCAACCTCTACACATCACAATTTAATCCTCACCAACCTTCAATTCCTCAACTAGTACAACACCCTTAAATTCAAAAATCACCTGAAATCATCATAGTTTAATCACAAGCATCACAACGCAACACATCAAATAAAGGTAAGAAAAGATAATCATTACCAATTATTAATAGTGTAATATAATTCTCTGTACCAAAATATAATAATTAACATAATAATGTACATTTCATAATAACCAGATTCATCTCATATCTTATAAATATAATAGAACACAAATCACAGTGTAATAGGAGGATGTTACAGTGTGATTATTCTATCCACTTAAATTTTATCACAATATCTATGTCTCCTTCACTTATCACCTCCAAACTAACTACCAACACATCCAACACCTCCAAATCATAAACTATATGACTAAAAAATTTAAGTCCTCTATACTGCCCACCCATAAAATCACCTTATACCTCTCGATTGATGATTGAAAACAACAATCCAATATGTAGATGGTCGTTACATAATAGAGATAACATATCCAAATGTAATGTAAGCATCTCATATCCAATCATAATTTTTCTTACCGAATATTTTACCATGGATTTGTTTTCATATGATGTTATAGAAATTCTTATATAACAATTCCATACTAGAGTCATAGTTATATATCTATTCTACCACCAACCTACAACTATTGGTTAAAAATAAATTGGTACTCAATGCATCACCATCCCAATGATTTAGGAGGGAAAGAGTCTAAACACTTGGGTCAAACATAGTCAATATCAAACCCAGATCAATGGTATACCATCATTAGTCTGTTATCAAAAGAATTTGATAAGAAGATAATACATTCTAAAATATCACAACACAATTTTAATTCCATGAAAGTGGGAATATACTAAATATAGTCCCCAATTTATCATCATCATCAATTTCTACCATCAATAACTTTAATCACTTGGAATGCAACATAATATAATCAAAATATACTCATTGACTATTATTTCAATTATACATCATAATCAAAGCTATTTCATATTCACTGTGTTTTAATAATTGTAACCTCACTAATAATTATTTCTATAATTTTCATTTGTAAATTACCATCATCAATATTAAGAATTATCATTTTCAACATAAGATAAACTCATAAAACCAATAAATTCTATCCATTAATTGAAAGTCAACTTCTTTAATAAAAAACCATCATCATTATTTGATAAAAACGTTAATAAATAATTAGCATCTTCATATATTATATAACCATTCAATTTTAATTCATTTGATATTAATTTAAAAAATTAATAAACAATTCTCTTATTAAAATCAAAATTGAACTCATAACTGAAAATATATTATGGAATCACTAATGTAAACCAAGATTGACACTATGAACATCATTGTTCATGATGAAGTGTTCCATTTTTTAACACGAAAACAAATTTACCTATAGATAAAAAGACACAATTTTTGAAATTTAATAAAATTGAACTTCTAAAATTTACTGGAAATGACTAAAAAATATAGTAATATCTTTGGGATTTTTAATGGTGTTTAAAAAAAATTCGCATTGAAAACATGCCTACCACACACCATGTATACCTTTTAGCCAATCAAGGGGTGAGACACCCCAAAAATGTACTGCCAGATTTAGTTCTGAAACACATACTTTACAACTAAATTAGATAACAAGTGAGATGCTTCAAACCGAACTTAGATATATTTTCATATTTTAAATATTACATATTATAATAGTCACCCAATCTGAGAACCCAAATGTTTAGTGTCATTAGATATTAGAAAAGTAAAAAATATTATTATGTACATTTCACTATAATCTCACCATATTGGATCCACTTATAGACATATCCTAGATTATACTCATATTTCTATTTTGAGAATGAAAAATATAAGATAGGGGTAAACTAAAACATCCAGTAATGGATGAACATATCAACATATCATCAATGGATATATCGTAGGCATACAGTAACATGAATAAGGAATTAATATATTATTAAAATGAACATGGAATAATAAGATTTTTATATAAGGAATATAATATCATAATGATCAAACATATACCATGGTGTATGGGTGAAGGAGACAAGACACAATAATCATTATCTATTGGGCATATAACATGCATAATGAATAAAATTAAAATGTTTCGTGGGTATATGAATATAAAACCATCACATTATGAAAAATGAATTTATTATCACACATTATGTTGTGAGAAAAGAAAAATTACCATTTATAGGATTATAAACAAATCAAAATGACCATGAATCTAATTATTAACAATGAAAAATGTCCATGCATCAGGTTGTGAACAAATTAAAATGCATGTTCATCATATCATTATATCATGAGACATAAATCTTAAACCAATTCAGTTGTGGTGATATATAACCCCAACCACCACATAGCAATAATAAATAAATATGTATTCAACATTAAATAAATCATTCAAAATACCATATAGAACCCATTGAAATAAAATGGGTTTACAATATTCCTAAATGGTATCAAATAAAATGACTTCAATAAGTATATCGATTGATAGTAAAAATTTAATCACCCAAAAGGATTATCTTTCAATGAAATAATGAGGGTGATTTTATTAAACATTACTTCATAGAAGATATATCTATTATATATAAATATGTTAATGGGAGGGAAACCATGAAAATGGGCTTTTATAAATCATTTCATAACATTGTTGAGTAGAGGTGAAGCTACGATCCACTTTCAAAAAAAATCAAGAAGGTTATATGAAAACCTTTTTAAAACACCAATTTGAAATAAATCCCAAAAATGGATATTAGAAAGGATCAAATGGTTAATTTACCAAATGTATAGAAGAATATAAAATATAAGATTTTGAAAGGAAAACATTATCGATATTCTAAAATTACATTATTGAAACCCACATCATTTAAAAGAGTAATAAATTTTCATTTTGAAAAATGATAAAGTGAACTATGAGAATAAATTGAAATAATACATATTTTTATTTCAAAATAATAATTAAGAACATTTTGTGGAAGAAGAATATGGGAATGAAATAAAATGTGTCATTAAAGAGGATGAGGATTATTCTTAACAACATCTAATTTTAATGAAGAAATAAATTCATCAAGAAGAATATATTAGTGTGAAAATATAAATTTTATATAAAAGGAAATGGAAATTAAATATAACATAGTTCAAGGATATAATCAATAAATCTTAAAATAACTGAGTTTAACAAGAATGATTACAACTCAATAAAAGGTAATTTATTTTAAAAATTCTATTACAACATTGTTATCCCTTTAATAAAAATAACATGAAATATATAACTTGATATATATTTTAAATACATTTAATTTCATAAAATTATGATAAATATCCATAGGTATGTATATACACCATATAATACAAAAAAAGTGGTGAATATGGAATATGTCTTAAAGAAACTAAAGTGATATGAAAAACCCTTACCTTTACTCTCGACTTCCATGAAAGAGAATTAAACTCATACATAATAAACATAAATTTCGTAATAAATAATTTTATAAACTTATAAAAATATATTAGACTCTATATTATCCATTTAAAATCATTTACTATACCTTTATTAGTTAGTTAATGTTTATTTTCATCATGAGATGTTAGTAATTTTGATTACTTCATGCATGTTTTTTAATGGAGATGTCGAATCCTATTATTTTATAAAAAGTTAATCATTAAAATATTATTCAAGGTAGTTGAATAAAATTTCAATAATTATCTATAGGTTTCAATACCATCCCATGATACTCTTAGTTATGATTTGTGAAGATGAAATCAATGATGAACTTGTTTTGAGTAATTTGTTGATGTAAATGGATTACTTTATAATATTTTCTATTTTAGTGGAATAATTTCAAAAAAATACTCATGAAATATATTACTCCTTAATATTATATAATTTTATCAAATATACTTTTATAATCATCCAGTAATGTGGTTTTGAAAAATTAAATACATCACTTAATAGCATTGGTATTCTACACATACGCGTGAGCGATGTTCTCATTTTTCAATGGATAGAAAGAAAGGAAGGTAAAAAATAGTATATAATTAAAAATCATAATTGTGTTATATATATCGTATATATTCATTAACTTAATCTATATAACCACTCATGATAGGAAATGATGAAAAATTAAATATATCACTTCACGGAGGTGGCAGTCTGTATGTACACATGATTGATTTTTTTATTTTTCATTGGATGGATGGGAAGTAGTAAATGGTTTTTGTATAAAAATAATGAAATTTATATATGTAACTTCCCCCAATTTGTCACTCTCTCATGTGGCAGAAAAGGTATTGTTAAGAGACCTTAAGCATGACTGCCTGTATACCAGAGGCTGCCGACTAACAGCGGGGGTGAAAAGTGTATAGTGGAGAGACTATACCCCATGGTATGAAGTTTCATAGTAGTATAAAAAATAATATTAATCGGAAAAACAATTAAATTATACAAATAATGGAATAAATTAATAAAATCTAATTGAGTAATCCAAAAAATAATAAATGAATATTGTAATGACATGATTAAGTGTATCTAAATGTCATGCAAGAACAATATAAGAAAAAGACCTGCAAAATCAAATAAAATACTAAATGTCATGGGTCCCAAACCCCACGTCGGTCCCAACTCCAAACTCCAGCCCAACCGCAAACAAGCAATCAACTGTAAGGTCCTTTTTCTTTGTCCAAACATGCATCCACATAATCTGTTTAGGTACCAAATGATTTCATGAATAGGTTGTGAGTATAACTCATTAGGTCAACACCACACTGTATAAACAAAAACTATCTAATAAAAAGTGGATGAAATAAATCGATATACATGTATATTAATTTTTTCATCAATAAAATAAATACGAAAACCAACTTTTTCTATATACTAGAATATATCTAAACATTTCTTACTACCATGACAACCGCAATCATATAACTAATGTAATATGACCTACTTCGAAGCTACGTTATAATATATATGACCATGTCTTACAACCATTACAACCACAATCATATAACCAAGGTAAGATAAACTGATTTGGTTCCTTGTTGGAATACCTCTTAGAATGTCTTACAACCATGCCGACCACCACCATATAACCATGGTATAGTCACAATAATCTGGGTCAAATCCCTATAATATTTACAACATTTTCAGGGTTAAAATACCTATAAGCATTACAATGTGGGACTGAAAATAGGCCGCTCTCTATAATAATTGCATCATGGATTGGCTCAAGCCTGTTCAATATCAACATCACAACATATAAGTGTGTAAGTTCCATGGACAAGCTCGATATGTAAGTATTAAATCATGGAACACAATTCCTTTCATATATCATGGATATCACATTATCTCGTGAAAATTATCAATGGTTAATCAGTATAATTACCATTATTCTTTGATATGACACTAGTAATTCAATTCATAATTGATAAACAATTATATCAATAAGAAAAAAGTTACAATATAGGGATTCTATAACAAGAAATCACCCTAGGTCACATGTCATTCCAAACATACTTTATTCCATTATAAAATTAAAAATCTATTTGAAACCAAAGGAATTCAAGTAATTATATCATTCAATTATTTAATTGATTCAGATGCACACAATGATGGTTCAATCACAATATTGTACACATTTGGCAATTATCTAACCATAAGGTTAAGATTTAAGCACCCTAACTTTAAATAATGATAAAAAAATGCTTCCAATGGCCAAATACCATAAGAAATAATGTATAGATGATTAAAAATATGTTCCTAGATCAAAAATAATCAATACCAAATCCAATAATTCAATCGGCCTATGGATTTCATCACAACGGTCAGAGAACCAATGAAAATAAAGAATAAACCTAAGCAAAGGAACTTACCAGGGATTGAAGTTATAAATAGAAGATTATTAAAGTAGGTTGGAACTCCAATATTTCTTAAAGAATTCCCTAGGGTTGAGAGGATAGGATCTATAAAAAAATATAATGAATTCTAGCTGCATATCATGTTGAAAACAGTATGTCAAGCATTTACAGAGTGTGTAATGTGGTTACATGTCATGTAAGTGTTTTTAATGGAATTTTCTGAAAAACCCATCACCTTTGAATTAATTTATTAAATAAATCTAATAATTACATGTTGTTTAATACATTTACATTACATGAGATTGTTTTTTAGTTAATTTTGCATCTCATTTTCCTTTTAAACAACCCGAACCCTATTTAAAGCTTTTAAACTTACCAAAACCCCATATTAATACATAGTCTCATTCATAACCAGAATATATTAACTCAAACAAGCATACATCCCAAAATATTATGTCATTTTCTCCAAAATATTCTCTCCATATTCGAATAATATCTATCCACCAAGGCTCAAATAAAAATCTTAGATTGAAATGTACTTTGACAAAGATGGGATCCTACAACTTCCACACCTTATAACAGCTCATCCTCGAGCTACTCCAAGCATCAATGTGAGGTATTAGTGAAAAAGTATAAATACTATGTTCAAATATCAAACTCCCTCTCCCAGATCTCATCCTAAACTATCTCATGCTACTACTACATTGAAACCAATGGTATAGTTTGACCCTGAAGATATTTCTCACTACAATACACAACCCATATCAGATGCTTCTCAAAGGACACATTAGTACAATTCTCTATGTCTACTGTGTATATCAAATCGGAAGGGTGTATATGATATATTCATAGTTGAGACAAGTTTAACATGTCATGCATGAAATTTTAGTGATATAGAATGGATAAATGGCACACCACTGGACTGACCCTTTCCACTATTTCAAACGTCCCGAAAAAACTAGGTGCTAGCATTCCCTATTTCCTAACATGGTCATTACCCAATCTAGGTGACACCTAAAGAAAAACATTATGACCAACCATGAATTCTAGAGGTCATCTCTGATGCTTAGTATATGATTTCTTCCTTCTTTACATAGCCACAAACCACCATCTATTCAACTGAACCTATTTAGATGTCTTAAGAACGAGACTAGGAAAAACAAGTGTTGACTCGCCTACCCCTAGAGAACAAAGAGATGAATTAAACAACCTTCCATACAAATCATCAAACGTTTCAATTTGAATTCATGCATGGAATCTATTATTATATGAAAATCCATGAGTGACATATGTTGCTCCCATGAACCACTGAAATCCAAAACATAGGCTAGTAACATATCCTCTATAACCTGAATAGTCTGGTTAGATTGGACATCAGTATGTGGATGATAGATTTTTCTTTAAAGGACTTGTGATCCCCTGGATTTCTAAATACCCTTCCACAAATTCAATTTGAAATGAGGATCTTGGTCTAAAATGATACTCCTCATAACAACATGCAACTGAACCACCTCATGCATGTAAATGTTTCCTGTATAGTCGACTATAATGGTCTCACTAATATGTAAGATGTCAGATACATTAGTCATTTGATCTACAACAACCCATACAACATCATTATTTTGTGTCATCCTTGGTATTCATGTCACAAAATCCATTGTGACATCATCAAATTTCCACTCTTGGATGGGTAAAGGCTACAAAAGCCTAGCTAGTATTTGATGCTCCACTTTCACCAGCCAAAAAGTGAAGCATCTTTCCTTGAAGCTTGTAACATTCTTCTTAATTACTAACCACCAATACTATCTACAAAGATTATGGTACATATTTTTTAAACTAGGATTCAACGCCTCTCTTAAACCATTAAACTCCCTCATCATCTCCTCATGCAAGCCTGTAGGAACACATTATTATCCATAAAAAAGAAGATAATTGCAACTATTGAGAGACCATCCTCATAGTTAATCCCCACTATATAATTTTTCTCTTAGAACCAATCCTTCCAAATCATCCAACTACTCAGTCATAATACGATTCATAAGCATGGGTATAATAGATATCTATGTTATAGCTAATTTTCCCTGATATTACTGAACATCTAGATTCATGTCTAAAAAAAGGCCCATTATCCAACACTCATCAAAAGACTCCCATACTACCAATGTTTGTGTCATCCATCTCAAAGAGTTATAAATGATGTTTCCCTTACTTGGTGTATAATCCAATTCAAAGTTGAAAGAATGTAGATACAATACTGACCTCGTCGGGTAAAGGTTAAGGTATCACTAATAAAATATATACCTGAGGCTCTTGTGGTACGTGCATAACACAAAAATATAACCCATGAGATAGTGTATCCAACATCTTAGGGAATGTTCCACTTCATCTAACTCTAGTATGTGAGTAAGTAAATTTCTCTCATGTAGACGTAGTATCCTGGAGCCATAAGCAACCAAATAATCCTACAACATTAGAACAACTCTGAGTCTAACTCTCTGTGCATCATAGTCCACGATAAATACTTTACCCAGAACATGTGAAGTGAGGATAGGTTCTGAGGTCATCTTTCACTTCAACTCTTGAAAATATCTCTTATAAGCATCTGACCATGCATACTTCACACCTTTCTTGGTCATCCCAAAAATTGGTACTGCCAACTTGGAGAAATCATGGATAAAACACATGTAATAACCTTATAAACCTATAAATATCATAATTTCAAATACGTTCTTGAGATATTCCCATGATACTACAACTATGAATTTCTCTGGGTCCACTGACACTCCCTCTGAGATTACATGGCCCAATAAGTGAACTTTATTTATCCATAAACTGCATTTAGTTATCTAGGAATAAATATGATTCTCTCTCAATATATTGAAGAAGAAGTATATTTTTGGCATGATAATATAATTACTATGGGTACACAATGGTATTTTTCATTTCCTGAACCTCTTTCGGTGCCATTCGGTAAGGCGGGATAGAAACTGGCTAGACTCCCGACACCAACTCAATCGTAAAATCGACCTCTCACTCAGGCGATTAGCCATGAAAATCATTAGTGAAAACAACCCGAAAATGATCTACCCCTAGAAGAAATTAATCAGGATTTATTCCACACTTATCTAGAGTAAAATAGGAAATCAGATCAATGAGACAGTCAAATATGCACTAGATTGGTCCCACACGACCAACCAGGAGATCCCACCCACCCTGGTGAGAATAGCTGCTTAGATCTGGAGATAATAATGTAACTCTCCTATTATAACTGTTGATATAAACCTAGTATATAACTAACCAATACATTCCAAGAATCAAGTAGAAGAATTTCATTTCCATATTTAATAGTTCCCAAAAGAAATGGTAATCACCAATATCTAGAGAACATGCCTTACAACAATTGATATTCTCTTACCGCACTCCCAATGGTGTGTAAATGGTTAACACATTGTCTAATATTTCCACATACAATCCTAAATTGTTTCAAAAAGAGTAGATAGAGAATTATGTGACACTCTTGTATAAAAAATACAAGACAGGTTAGATGATACAAGAATCATACCTCTAATGGTAGACAGTCTTGCATCCATCTTAGTTGGAGTAGTTTTCATTACATGAAACTGGATTGTCCCTCTAACTTAGGCTTTAGTCTGACTACCATGAGATACATCCCTTTCTTGGTAATATTTCTCATGCACTGGGGTAACTTGTCCCATATTATGGCCTGAACGACCTGTGGAACTCCAACCACTAGTCTGTTAAGGGGTAGTTGATCCCCATCCCGATATATATACCTATCATGATCATTTACCTCTGGTCAACTGTGGAATATTCACACATATCCTCTAAAGATAACAAAATTTTCCACTGATACGACACTAAACTATGGGGTAAGGACATGGTTGTCTCATGTTGCTAAATTTTCCACACTAATAGCACTAGAATTGAATGTGATCTCAAGATTGTAGTTCACTTCCCTAATTTCTCTTCCCACAATTAATTTAGTGGAAACTATTATAACAACACTTCTTACCACCTGAAGAAGAACTTCCAGATTGCCCTGTTAAAATAGGCCAACTACAGCTTGGGGCCTCTCTCATATTCCCTTCCATGATGAGTGTCTAATTTATCACATATATAAAGATGATTAGATGAAAAACATTTACCTAAGACCTGATCTCACAATGAATATTGTCCTAGAAATGTCTTTCCTTGTAGATCTCATCAATATCCAAATACGGCGTAAAGCACTGAAGGTCGGTGAAACGTCCAGCATAGTCCAGAACTGGCAACCCCTCCTACATCAGACACATGAACACACAATATTTTTCATGCCTCAAGGTTTAGGGAAAGAAATGGATGAGGAAAATCATCTCAATGTCCTTCCAATATAGCTCATCTGGCTACCCATATTCTTATAAAATATCCCACCGATGCTTGTAAAGTCCATAAAGCATATACACAAAAAGTTTCACCCACGTATCTGTGGGTGTCTTAAGATGCTTGAAGATTGTTTGGACTGACTTTATCCAGAACTTGGATACCTAAGGTCCCCCTTCCCTAGTAAACATAGGAAAATGCTGAATATGAAACTCTTTTATCAGATATGACATAAAAGGAATGGTATGAACACTCTCCCTTTTTATGGATCGCATGAACCTCGAGATTTTGTTATAAATTTGAACATCCATCTTATCCTTATGAACTATAGAAATATATAGTTCAGATATGTTAAGAGAAAGTTTATATCCATTCTCTTGATGCTCAAGATAAATATGATGAGAAGTAACTTTCTCTACAAGACAAACACATGCCTTGGATAATTGGTTAGAAATAAGGTAAACCCAACATAATACTACAACCACTACACCAAACTGACGGTTTAGAAGTGGGTTTTTAGCGGTGGTTTATTAAATCGCTGTTATATTTTAATTTAAATAATTTATCGGATGTTTCTAAAAAACTACGACTAAACCATTAATTTTTTTAACAGACAACACTCTCCCCCTCCCCTGACACCAGCTACCCTCAAACCCCCCTTGACTCCCCGAAGCCCCACCTGCCCCTTCACTTCCCCTCACTGTACCTTGCCACCGCCCCTCATCGCGGCTCTCCGCAATTGTCGCACCTCGCCACCCTTGTCGTGCCTCACCGCCTTATCACGCCTCGCCATTTCTTCTCACCTATCTTACTCTAGATCCTCCATTGAAGCCTACTCAAGGTTATTATGAATGTTATTCTTATTTTTATGGTGTTTTTCATCTTCTTCTCTTTTCCCTCCCTTTTTCCTTCAAATTTATTGTCTTGGATCTCCCTTGGATGAACTTGAGGGGATATGTTTGATGTTTGGATTAATTTTTGTAGATCATATGGTGTGTGGATTGTTACTCAATCCTTGTTATTCCTTCTATAAGAGTTTTTTTTTCACTCTCACACTATTGAGTTATGTGTCTCTATCTAGTACCTTTCTAAAATAATATTTCAATTCTTGATCATTCCTAATTAAATTATAAATGAGTTTCTCATGATTATGGTGTGTTTTTATGGATTATAGTGGTGTTTTAAGGTTTTATTTTTGATGAAAAAAGGGGTTTAAAAATATTTCATTTAGTAAGCCTATATATGTGTGTATCTAAAGTGTATAATAAAATGTCAATTTAGATTCTAAAGTGTAATTGAGTTTTTTTCAGATTAATTTTACTTTGGTTGGATTTTTATAGTTTTTTTTCATGTGAAATTGAGTTGGGTGAGAGATTTGGTTTCTTTTTTTTGGTTTGAGGACTATTTGTAAATTCATATAAATGGTTACAAAGTTCCTTATGATTTCTAAATTGGATAATTCTATGTTTTTTATACACCTTATGGGAGTTCCATTAGATGTGGACATATCCACATGTTAATGTGGTCATATACCCTACATGTGTTTTTTCTTCTTCCACCATGACCAATCACAACCACACAACCATCATGATCATAAAATATGGGTACAAAAGATCGTAATAAAATTAAAATAACTTAGTTATTTCCCAACATAAAATCATGAATAATATATCCTATCTATCCACACTCAACATTAAGCCTCTTGGAGTCCATACACCACCTCAAAGGTAATCATGGAATATATTCCATCACCAACTCCCATCACTAGAACAACTCTAGGATACAACCACAAACTAATTTGTCTAACTAGTTACATAGATTCTATCAGATTCCCTCTGGAACCATGCGGATATGGAATCCTAAGAATCAACTCCATTATCACGAATTTACTCTTGGAACATTATACTGAGTGGTTATATCACCTCTACCATCTAATCCCATGATCATCCCATGACCAACATCTTATCAAAAGATACTAAGATTTTTAACAACATCCTACCCCTCTCAATTAAGGTGTTTCTATGTTCTAGTTAATTTCCTATAAGTGTTTCTAGAAAAATACCTATCTCAAATTCGAACTAGTCCATTCCTAATGGGTTAACCACATGGATTCCCCTAAACTAGCTCACTATGGCTCTCCCCATGCCAAACACAACTAATCACACTAATAAATACAACACAGAGGTAAATCAATTTGATTTGGAGACCATTATCCATACTGGTATATCCATTGAGAATTTTTAAATTCATGGTCCAAGCCCGAAATACCCAAATTTATTTTATATGGATTAACCCAGGACACTTGAGGCACTTTGAGCCCAACTAATCCCTACCCACATTCCTGAACCGAGTCCCCAATCATTCACACATATTCACATAGATTCATGAATATTTCTTTGTATTTACGGGTATAGCTACCATGATGTTAGTCTTACCCCCTTCCATAGCCCGTTTACTATCCCTATACAAGATTAGACTAAGAATCACTTTGCTCTAGAGGCCCTTTCTCATACCTCAAGACTCCAATAGTTAATTATAAAAATTTATAAATAATTATCCAAATTATTCCAATAAGGAATAACCATTTATAAATCACCAATAATCATAGAGACTTAAAAATATCGACCAATATTTTTTGAAAGGCTCGTATCATTTTATTAGAACTCCTTTGACAAAAATACACATGAATTAACCCTCAATTCCAGTCTAATATGGTTAAATTCCCAAAACATACTTCAGAAATCCATTTTTCAAATGATAAAAAACATGCATCATTTATCCTCCTTAGGAATCCTATAGACACAATACTATTAATACCCATGATTCAAAGACAACACCGCCGCGATTTTTTGGAATTTTCATTAAATCCATAGATGAAACCATCCAAAATTAGAGGAAGAACCACAAAGGTAAAGATATAAGATTGGTGAATAATATTTAATAGATTTAGTATGGTAAAAAATATTCTAATCAACTTACAATAAAGGGGAATGGGGATCAAAATATGGAAATAATGGGGAAGAGGTCTAAAAAATTACCACTTTAAAGAACCTACATAACTGAAGAAGGAATAACTAACCCTCAAGTAATAGGTCTGACCCTTCCAGAAAATAGGACTGAATGATCATTTCAATATAGCTCATGGGGGAATGGATTATTTTCCCACTTATATGTTTTTTTTGTAGAATTACCTAATGGATCATGGAATAAAAATAAACCCTAAAAAACACCCATAACATCCTAACCACACATTGCATCAAGACCAGTGAACCAAGGAACAACCTACCACCAAAGGGAAACTTGATAAAACTCTACCAATGAACCCTTTAGGATGAAAGCATTTGGTTTTAATGTGACACTTTATACTCAAGTATCATTTATATAAAAACACCAAGGTTTTGGTGTTATTTCCTATAACCCCAAAATTTAATCTTATGAAACATACACACCATGCCATAATGGCCATTTTTGTAGTATGATTTACAAATCCTTTTAGTAATCCATGAAAAAACATCATGAAAACTGTTCATAATTAAATCAACCTCCTTGAAATGGATCTCACCATTATATGTTGTTTAATAACTAAATTTTAGGCATTCAATTTTTCTCACACCATGGGAATAGTCCTTTTAGATTTGACCATTTTTATATGATACTCCACCTATCAACCATTCCATCATTTTACCATGGTTTCCATGTCTATTTTTATTCTTTTTCAACTATATATCACTATGTTTAACACAACCTTATTTGATTCTTCATTTTAGAGATACAAAAAAAATTATTTGATTTTTGTGTATTTTATAAATAAAACAAATATTTTGATGGATCATCAAGAGAGGTCTATACAACTGGTTGTATTAAGAAGCCAATAAAAATCTTATTTAAAATGCCTCATTATTTACCATATGTATTTATATAGGAAAACTTTATTTAAAATATTATTTTTTTCAACTAGTATATATGAATCTCTTTACTTATTTATTAAGAGTTAAGTGTTTTAATGTTTTTATATTATGTAGGTACATTGGGTTATACATGGATAAAAGCTAGATAACATTACTAAGGAACACACCTCAATATGATAAGGGTTTGAAGATTGTAGATTTTTTAATTTCCAATCGATCTGTTGAAGTAAGAATAAGATGTTCATGTCCTAAATGTAAATATAGAGGATTGTTGAAGAGAGATGATGTTTATGAACACTTGATATTGAAGAAATTACCTGCCTAATATTTTTTTAGGATTTGGCATGGAGAATCAAACGTTACAGAAAGGTTGAACACTGATGTCAATATATAGAATGAGCACCCAACTTCATCGAAAATGGAAAAATAATTGGAAAACATTATAAATTATGAATTTGGCATTGAAAGACAACCACACAAACATCAAAACATATCAGAACAACCAGTTGAGGGTGCTACAAAAAGCAACATAAAAAGTGATCTTTTTGAGACTGTAGGAAAATGAGATCAAGATTTTACCATATCATTGGATTATTTTCTTGATTATGTGGAGAATAATTAAAGGGAAATCTTCACTGAGAAAAATACATTACATGATTTAGTTGAAGATGGAAATCAATAGTTGATATAGTGGATTTTTTGAAATATTCAAAACATTCATTTCTGCTAATGTTGTACAATATCAAATTCCTATGTGGAATTAAAAATAAGGTAGTATCCATGATATTGGAATTTTTGTGTGATGCATTTTTTGAAGTAAACATCCCCGAGTCCTTTAATGATATAAAAAAAGTTTTTAATAAGCTTGCACTGAATTATAAAAAATACATTTGTGTCCTAATGATTGTATGATTTATTGGCGAAAGAATTCAAGAAGGAAGGTTAAAAAAAATGTTATTCTTCTAGATGGTAGTAAATGGGTGATTTTGGAAGCCTGGATCAACATACTACCATGAAGTAGAAGAAAAGGAACACACCGGTAATGATTTTTCATTACTTTCCTTTAAATCCTTGATTGTAAAGATTATTCATGTCATCAAAAACCTCTGAAAACATGAAGTGGAATTCTGTAGATAATAAAAACCATGGGTTAATGCGACATATATGAGATTCAAAATTGTGTAAGACATTTGATTAATTACAACCATATTTCTCATATTATCCTAGGAATATTCGATTGGGATTGGCTGCTGATGGATTTAACCCATTTGGGACATTGAGTACCAGTTGTAGCATTCGGCCAGTTGTTTTAATCCCTTACAATCTGCCTCTATGGACGTGTATGAAACAAATATATTTTATCATTTCTATGATTATTCCTGGAAAAAAATTCATGGAAATGATATTTATGTATACTTGCAGCCTTTAATTGAATAATTGTAGGAGTTATGGAGCTATGGTATTGATACATACGATGCTTCTTCAAAAAAAAAAGATCAAAATGGATGTTTCTCTATTGTGGAAAATTAGTGACTTCCATGTACATGAGAGTTTAGCTGGTTATAAAACTTACACGGGTTTGTATTTTCCTATTTGAAACTTTTATTTTGATCCCAAATGACCACCTCACAGTAGAAAATGGTGCTTCTTGTTCCATCGATGATTTCTCAATGCATCTCATGGATTTTGGATAAACATGTCAAAATTCAATGGTTTTATTGGTCATGGACCACCTCCAAAGTTTTTAACTATTTTTGGAATATTGGAAAAACTTGAAAATGTTGAAAATGAAATAGGGAAGAGGTATCATTTGAATGATATTGGGAAACAAGTTTGAATTGCATCATCAAGTGAAATCAGCATGCAACAACGGAAGAAAAAAGTATATTCTTTAAACTTATGTATTGGGAATTTAATTTATTGTGGAATTATCCTGATGTGATGAATATTGAGAAGAATGTTTGTGAAAATTTGATCTTTATATTGCTTAATGATCATAAAAAGATAATGGATCATCACATTGCTCAGAAAGTCTTATAAGCAATGAACAAAAAATGTGATCTATCTTCAGATGAGAATGAAAAGTTTGCTCCAACAATTTATGCAATGTAAAATAGGGATAAATATACATTCATTCAAATTTTAAAGCATGTGAAGGTATTTTATGGGTATTCAAGTAACATATCATGTTGTTTTGACTAAAATAATCATAGTTTTCATGGATTGAAAAGTCACAATTCACATATTTTGTTATATAAGTTACTACCATTGGCATTGCGTACATTATTACATGAAAAGTTTACTGATGTTGCACTCCAATTATGCACATTTTTCAGAAAAATATGTGAGAAATTTCTACAAACATTTGAGGTTTACAACCTTCAGGAGAGATTTTTGTTGACACTTTGTGAAATAGAGATGATCTTTCCTCCATCATTTTTTACTGTCATGATACATTTAACTATGAATTTGGTTGAGGAAGCTAAATTAGGATAAATTGTAAATTGTCGATGGATGTATCCAGTTGAGAGGTATTTATTTATATGTTTTTCCATTAATTAAACAATTTTTGGCACATAATTAAATACATAATTATGTTTGTTTATTTTATTTTAGTGATATCTTGGGAATTTTAAATCATACATGAGAAATAAATCTCAACCTGAAGGTTCTATTTTTGAAGGCTATTTGGAATAGGAGTGTCATATCTTTTGTTATAGACACTAGAATGATATTGAGACCTGATTTAATAGAGTTGTATGTGTTTAAAAAACATCAAATCAATCTAAAATACATGGTAAATCAAAAATAATTCCTGTTATTGGTCGATCAGTTGGAAGGAACTCAAATGTTACACTAACAGAAATTGAATTATTATAGGCACATAGATATGTGTTCCTGAATAGTGAAATTGCAGATACAATTGTTGAAGAATTGAGGATTCAAATAAATAGATGAATGAGAGTTTGAACACAAAATGAGAAAGATATAACAAAACCTATTAATAAAGAGATTGTAGAATGTTTTGTATGATGTGTAAGTTTATAAATATTGCAAAAAATATGGATATTAGGTTGACACATATATTTTGTAAATCTAATCATGTATATTTCTTTTTTAGATCATGAATACTAATACTTGAGAATAGTTGTCAGAAAATTTGTAGTTTCATGCTTGAGGTGCTATAAAACAAGTTAAAATATTATATGCTTACAATGTGAAGGGATTTAGATTTCGTATAGTCGATCGAGAAACAAAGAGACGAATGAGAGGCCGAATACAAAATGGGAAATATATAACAAAATATGCTAATAAAGAGCTTTTAGAATGGTTTTCATGATGTGTATGTTCATAAATATTGTAATAAATAAAGATATTAGGTTGACACATATATTTTTTAAATCTAATCATGTAAATTTCTTTTTTTAGATCATGAATATTGATACTCGAGAAAACTTGTCATAAGATTTTTATTTTCTTTCTAGAGATATTCTAAAATAAGTTATAAAGATTGATGCTTATAATGTGAAGGGCCTTAAATTTCATACAGTCAATCGAGAAGAGGGTTTGAAAACACCGAATAGTGGTATATTTACATTGTAACGGCTAAGACCCTCCTAGTCCTGTACTTTTACAAAACACGGTTCCATCAAACGGTTCCACCAAAATGGTGGCACCGGTCACGGTCTCACACCGGAATGGTGACACTATGAGGGTGACACCGTGATGGTGGCACGATGAGGGTGGCACCGTGACAGTGGCACCGTGAGGGTGGCATCGTGTGGGGGGCACCGTGAGGGTGGCACCGTGAGGGTGGCACCGTGATGGTGGCACCGTTAGGGTGGCACCGTGTCCTCACCGAGGGTCTTCATTCTTTTTACAACTTTCGACTTTTTATGCTTGCGTAATGTATCTTTTGACATAAAAAATGATTTAATACCCCCTTTAAAATCCATTTAAAGCCAATAAATAATATCTAAAATCCCCCAAGAGTTGGGTGACCCTTAACTTACTGAAACACATGGATTTTACTTGGTGTCAAACCCTTTCCCCCGTACCTTCAAGTTCCACCACTGTTGTGTGTTTTTCCTTCGATTAAAAGACACGGTTTAACGCACAACCGTTATGGCCACCACCCCGATGAGAATAATTAAATAAGGATTAATCCCATCATGTGTAACCTCCCAACCGCATGGGAAACCATGATCCATCTTTAAATCTGTTCAAAATTCTTTATCCCGTAACAATAGGATCTCATCTTTATATCACGCTAGAATTTCTTCCTTCTCATTCTTGGCTAGATTTATTTCTTCTCCCGGGGTGCTCTTGGAGTCCCTCTTTCCCGAGGCTTGTGGTGCACCTGTGCTTGAGTTTTTCTACTCATCCTTGGAGTCCCTGTAGATCCTCCTCTGCAATTCGCGCAACCTCAGTTCTTGGCACGTGGAGAAAGACGTCAACCCTTGATCAATCCAAGTAGGGTTTTCCTTCGTCTCCCATTATTGTGCATCATGCGGGGAGGGTATGCTATTGTTTCTACGGGATGGATAAAACCAAACATTAATGAAGATAACAAACTAAATTTTAAAGAATTTTAGGGAGGGTGTGATCGATGTTTTTGATATATTTCTTTACCCTTGATTATTTATATTGTGAATTGTGCGGACCTATTCCCACTGAAAATCATGGTCGTTGGTGGTCTTTCTTTATACATTTATGAAACTATATCTTCAATGATGATTGAATGAATATAACATGGGAATTTGGTTAATAACGTAAACTCGGATGATTAAATTAATGTCATGTGAACAAAAATCCTTGTGTGGTCACCCCGGTTAACCAAACAGAAAGAATAAAACTTAGTGAATGATATACTTGAGTCTGGAAACTTCCTTGCTCTGTCTTGGTGGAAAGTCTGTTTGTTCTGCTTGATGCTTATGGGGTGATGTGGATGGGGATGGGATCCTCTGTTGTTATATAGTTGTTGGTTGTGGATCTGAGGCTATGTGGGGCTATATCTGGGGGCTTGGTTTGGTTTCAGTACTTTGAGGGATCCCACATATCCCTTTTTTGTAACTTCATAAGAGTACCAGGTGTGAATGCTTAAGTGTTGTTTGGATGTTTTTCTTTCCCAACTTGTGGTTATTACTGTTAGTTTCCCAGTAGTGCATAATTTACTTAAATGGAGTAACCTCAACATGAAAACAAGAATGGGATCAATGGGGAATTGGTTTTGGGAATGAGTCGTGACATAGTTGTGAGTGTTGTGCCTTTCTTTTATGAATGAATAGTAATGAGGGTGTTTGTGCTTAAGTTGGGTTTTGAACCCCAAGGTTAGGATGAGTGATTGTTACCTATACATATAATTGTAGTTTTTATATTTCTTATTCGCACCCCATCCATGTTGAGCACTTCGTTCTGAAAACCCCCATTTTATGGTGGTGGGTGTTTTTTCCGACACTCCATTGAGTAGCTGGTTATTAGCTCCTTTTCTGCTCCCTTTTCCGAATAGCCCAAGACTCATAGGGAAAGTTGTGATGGTCTAAGGTCTATTATATCTCAAGATTCTTTAGGAAGGGTAGTTGTGGTGGTTGGCCCAGGTGTGTGTAGGCAGGTTGTTTCCCAAGTGTCTTTGGGATGAGGCCCAGCTGTCTTCGGGCATAACAGGAGTTGTTCCGACCCAGGTGTTTGTGGGCGTGGTTACACGTGGTTTTTGTGGCCCAGGTGTTTGCAGGCATGATGTGTGGTTATAGCCCAGGTGTGTGCGAGTGGGGTGTGGCAGTGGGACTGCGGTGAGAATGGAAGGAGAGGTTTGATGCGTAGGATGTCTTTAATAACCAGTGGGGAAGTGAAGCAGGGTACCCAAACATCGATGTGTTATTACTATTATATTTATTGACTTGCATTATTTGGGGAGTGTTCCTTGGTGAGGCTTGGGGGGGATTTTTCATTGCTAGGTGTTTCGGTTATCTCTTTTCTCACAAGGCATTAGAATGTCTCCCCAATTGTGCACGAGAGCTTTTGGTTTTCCCTACTGAGTATACTTGTATGCTCACCCTATGTATATAAAACTGCTTTCAGGTTTTGAGGAGGACTTCAGGGATCGTGCATGGTCGTACTAGTTTAGATGTTGGGACAGTTGATGTTGCTGTTTTTTGTTCTTTTGGTACTTCATTTTGGTGTTTTCTTTTACGTTTGTATCATTTACTTTAGAACATGCACATGACAGAATGGTTTTCTTGGTGTTATTTGTAATTCCACCTTTGGTGTTGTTGGGAATTACTATCCTATCTCCCGAT
Organism: Viscum album; assembly: GCA_963277665.1. Taxonomy (NCBI): domain Eukaryota; kingdom Viridiplantae; phylum Streptophyta; class Magnoliopsida; order Santalales; family Viscaceae; genus Viscum; species Viscum album. The sequence goes on along the minus strand of OY728153.1, from coordinate 387,115,094 downwards.
ACTATTAAATTAAAAGGGTAATGCCTTCCATCTTATTTGTGATTCTATACCCTTGGTGATAGTCGCCACTCTAGGACCTATTTAAGGTGGGTCTCGGGTGACATTATCTCTCCTTTAACTTGAAGAAGGAAGGGTCTGGCAACCTGCTGTCCCTTCTCTCATCTTGGTGAAGGCGGGTCGTGACAGAATGGTATCAGAGGATGACGCTGAGAGATAGGATGGAGCTCGGGGTTTGGCAAAGTGAGGGTTGCATGGGATGGTAGGGAAATAGTGTTAGGAAATCATGGTGTGTGAAATAGGCTAGGGAAGACCGGCTTGGACACAGGATTTTAGGGCCCCTGGTGATCCGACGCAAGGACTCTTGGCCTACCGAACGACCAAGTGTGTAACATCCTGAGATTTTATGAAAAATATTCTTTTAATTTCATTGATGTCTTGTGTTGTATGCCACACAAAAATTATCTTGTGCTATACACAACACCATATTAGCTTATATTATATGCAAACACTATTCTTGGCTTGTGTTTTACACAAAAGAATCCTTTCCTCAATAGCGTGTGTTGTACGCAATACTATGTTTCACTAAACAATGATATATTGTAATAAAATTATTATGAACTAGCCATTATGAATTGTAGTAACTAAATTCTTAATTTTATGACATTATAATTAATCTTACACATTTTATAGAACATGGTATAAGAACAAAATAATTTTTTTGGGTAAAATAAGTATTTTTTAAAAAATGCAGTTTTGCTGCCTTTTGATGGCGCAACCACTTTAAATATAGTTTTTGACATGTTCATATGTTCAATTTGACAAAATAAAATTCATCATTGGAATCAGGATATAAAAATGTACTTTGGATAAATTTTTCATATTATTCTGATAACTTTCATATTTTAATGAATAGTAAAAACATGATATATTTTAATTAAAAACAACTTTTTTCACAACAATAATTTATATGGTTAAATTATAATATTTATGGTTTTAAAGTATAAATTGAATATATTTTTACCATTTAATATAATGTATGTCATTATCATTAATTTTACATTGAATTCATAGGTAAAATCATTTCAAACTTTTGCAATGTTTTAACTTTTAAAACTCATTTTCTTAACAATGGGATTAATTTTAAATTAATTTCTGCAACTTCTATGTATTGAATTTGGAAAAATTGATTCCAAATTTTAAATCATTAGGTCCAAATTATTTTAATAGGCTACCTTTTATTTTTGGGCATTATGAATAGTAACTACGATAAATTTTACTTACCATAGTTAAGGGTAAATCGGGTAATTAAGGGAAAATATAATATTATAAAATTAACCAAAAACTTGTATTAATATAATTGGATGATTATATTTTTTCCTAAGGCATATTTGGGTCAAAATGGAATCCATTGGAACCCACTTGGAAGTGATTAAGACCTTTAATTTATTTTATTTTAAAGATAGTGAAATATGTATCTCTCAAACCTTAATACGTAAAGTATTTTTAATATAAGGTTATATAGAATATAAATTTGATTATAAATGCTCATTTTAAATCTAAAATGTTTTATTTGTTAATGTAATTTATTTTTAATTTTTAAGAGATATTTAATTACTTTAATAGCTTATACATTAATGATGCGGAAATTATTTATTTAGTGAAAAATCAGTAAAATAGTTTTTATTAAAATAAGAATACCCATTAAAAGGCCCAAAAACAAGACCAAAACTTATTAGTAGTATATATCTAAACCATAACCATCCAATGGTAGACTTTTTGACCATTTGGAGCCTTATAAAAGCGATTATGACACTTATATTATTTTATTTTAAATGATGTCAAAGTTGTCACCTTCATAATTTAATAAATATAACAATTTAAATGTTGTGATTTTAAGATGATAAATTCGAGTAAAAGTATTATTTTGAAATATATTAGATTTATAATCATTATAGTTTTTTATTTTTAATATTTATGCAACTAATAATTATATTAAATGATTATACAAAAATGATGTAGTAATTGTTTTATTAAGAGATATATCAAATAAATGGTATTATAAATATTAAAATAAATATTATATGAACAAATTAATGTTCTCCAAATTTTTTGTAGAATAAAATGACATGTTATTAATCTATTAAACGTTGTGGTTTGAATATATCCACTATGTGGGTTTTATTTAAATTAAAATAAATGAATAGTGTCAAAATTAACACTATTGTTATTTTATAAAAATAACACATTACTAAATTTTTTAAAAATCACAAAAATATTTAAAAATTATAAATTGATTTTTTTTGTCTAAAATGTCATAAATTACCCAATTATGGATAATTCATAACACACAAGTATTTATTTATAACAATTTAAAATTTTGAATATTATTACCACAAATAAAATTAAATAGATTAAATAAGGATAAATCATGTTGATAAGGTTTAAAATAAATTTCTAACATGTCTAAATTTTATTGTTTTATGATAATACAACCCTATCTCATATAATATTCTAATTGGAGTTGTTTTTGGAAGTTTTATGTGGGGTTTGAATTTATATTTAATTAATATTTTTGAGGTTTCAAAAGGGGCCCCTCCCCTCCCTTATAAAAGGGCACCTCCTCCCTCTCCTCTTCACAAAAATTTGAGCCCTCAATCTCTGCTAACACCTGCCGATTTTACTTCTCCACTTCCATAAAAACTTACAAAAGGTCATGGTATTCTTCAAAGACCAACTTTAGTGCCCTAAGAGGAGGTTAAGAGAGGGCACGCCGAAGAAGAGGTAATCTCTTCTTCCGATTCTTTCAAGTTTCTTTATTCTTCTACTTCCTCTTCTTTAGTTGTTTTATTATAAAGTAATAACATAAGTTTAAATAATATAATAATATGTTATTATAAATATGAAACAACCCCATTTCACCTTCTATCCATCCTACAGAAAATGAAATCACCGCACGTGCGTACGTATGGAATGCCGTCTCCACGCCGTAGTGTAGTCTGTTTTTCCACCACCACCATACTTGGATGGGTATAATGGTGTAAAGAATAACTATATATGGTTATTATAACATCATACTGATTATGAGATATTATATAATCCACTCCAATTCCATTCAATAATTATAGGAATGATATCATCGCTCGTGCGTACGTACGGATTACCGTCTCCACGACGCGATGAGATTCATTCTCCATGTTAACCATTCAAGAATCATAATAAAGTATATATAATGAATAATAATGATATATATGACATAATAATGCTACTATATTTAGGTGTATATATATATGTCATCTACTTACTTCCGTTCAAGTCAATAAGGAAAGGAAAACAACGTTCATGCGTACGTACGACCTACTGTCTCCATGAACGGTGTATTTTAGTTCATTTATCTATCTATTATATATATATACTGAATATATATGATATATAAATCATGTTTTACATTCTGAAATTATGTAAATTATGATATAAGTAATAAAAATATCAAGAACAAGAAGTCCAAACACCTACGATAAATGAAACAATTTTACCCAAAATGCTGCTTTAACAATGAATTGACAAAAGAACGGGTAATATAAAGTCATAAGTGAATCATATATGATATCATAAATATTATTATGGTTTTTTTACAAGTTAATAATATGTTTAAACCCACTATACAATAGTTTCGTACATGTATGGAAGAAGTTGGACCTAAGGTAAGGGATAATTTTGCAAATCTCATTTTTATCCGAGATTGCTAATACATAAGTGTTTAATGGGGTTATATTTTTCATTCATGTCCATAAAAATGATGTTAATAAATTGTTAAATATTATTCCATATATTTTTAATTTCATGTTTACCCCTATTTTACTTTTACATTGTGTTATGGAAGGAATATTTCTTTTGTTTACCATACGAGGAACTTTTTGACTTTTCTAGAAAAAGTATGAGGAGAATGTTTTTTTAACTTATACGGCATGAAAATATTTGTACGGTTACATAAAACCTAATTTTCATGAAGCCTACTCTACAATATTTCATGATTATTTTTAATTTTTTTTAAATTGAACGGCATTTTGTGAAAAGAAAATGATTTTGAATAAGAAAGGATGTTTTCCTAAAGAAATCATTTCAAGTGTTTTGTCAAAACTATTTTCCATCTAAGATGACATTATTTAGTATGATTATGTTTCAAGTATAATTTCTATATTATTTCAATGGTTTGATTCTTCTTATGATGAAATGATATCCATTTGTTTTATATGGATTATGTTATGATGAGATGATATTTATGAAATACATTTTATTCTTTGGGTTACAATGGATGGTTTATGTTTATTTTGTGGTACAATTAAATATGATTAAAATATGAGACTGGTGGTACCTATATCTCCCTCTAATTTATTGGGCAATGATTTATATATCATGAGATAGAAATGTATTTAATAACAAGTTAATCTGGTTCAGTGATACAGGACTGGAACGAGGAGTGAACTCAATTCAGTAAGGGAATTTGTCCACTATGATGGTCTTGGAAGCAATGCCTTCGCTACTATGGAAATCATATCATGTGATTAATGGTTTCCACAATTACATGTTTTATTCCCATGATATTTTATCATGATTAATGTTGTTTTATGATCTATGCCTTACGTACTCCATGATTTATTTCGCAACTAAAGATCTCGATGTTTAAACATTATCTTCATGTTTTTATATTCAAATGTATATGGTTTGTTTTATTTTCTCCATGCTTAAACATACTGAGCATTTGAGATCACCCTTTATATGTTTTATTTTCCCCAGGATATAAATAAAGATTTTAGGTAAGAAAACAAAAGTGGAAGATCTTAATGGGAGATGTTGATGATCTTTCACCATGACTAGAAGATTATGTTCTGAGTTTCCAAAGACACTAAACTATTACAATCCTTGGGTGTCATTTTTTATATGTATTAAGTATTCTACAAAAGTTATGTAATGTCCATGTACATCAATCTATGGGTCTCTACAATGTGAGGCTACACTGATTACAGGGTAGAAACCCTAGGAAAGGTGCATGCATCATAATGACTTGTGTTCTTGTGTTTCTTGGGTATTTTGGAGATTTAAAATGAATAAGAAGTCTAAGAAAATTTAAAAGCAATCTTCTACACTACTCGGGCTTAGGAATTCCTTGTTTACTTTTTAGCTATGGAACTCGGATGGCGACCAAGGGTAGTGCGGGCGATCGAGGCCTAGGTGGTTGATTTGGCTGATCGATAGAGGGCTAACCGAGAGGAGGATGAGGATTAGTGTAAGGGGATGCTTTGTGCCTTTTAGCGGCATACCCTTGGGAAGTACGAGGGAAACATCTCTAACGTGGAGACAGATAGCTAGCTAGAGGAGCTGGTGATAGCTTTCAGCTTGATCCGAGCTCCGGAGGAATACTAGGTTCGTCTGGCTCTAAGCTAGATGTGGGGAGCAACGCATATGTGGTGGATGCTTTATCTTGAGGAGAAGAGGGAGGATGAGGTGACGTGGACTGACTTTGTGAAGAAGTTCCAGGTGGAATTCCTCTCTTCCATGATGAAGGATGAGAAGATGTAGGAACTACTCTCCCTCTAGCATGGGAGTATGTCAGTGAGGGAGTTAGGGATCAAGTTCATGGATCTCCTTCACTTCGCTCCGGACCTTTTTCCGGATGAGGAGTCTCAAGAGAGATGTTTAGAGGAGGCACTCAAACCTTCACTTTAGTATTTTGTTACCCCTTTCACCCTACCGACATACTTAGAGGTCTAGAAGAAGGCTGAAGTGGTGGAAAGGATGAACATGATGGGAGGTGTATTATGAGAAGGAATCCAGTTGGGCTCATTGAAGGGGAAGACCGTCAGTAGCAGACCTCCAGCATAAGGGCCCACTAGGTTTCTACCAGTAGGGAGCAGGCCTCAACAGTTCCAGTTCCAATCTCCTGGTCTTCTCCCTTTACTTTTAGGCGCGGGACCAAGATGATTCATCTATGGAAGTCGTGGGAACCTTCGGAACCAGTGCCCGAACTGAGTGCAATACGTTGGGAGTGGGCCGATGTAGCACCCACCTCAGCAGAAGCAGGGACAGCAAGCTCCTGCTCCTCCAAGGTCAGACATCGCAGGAGGAGGCCGACCCCCAGGCTCTCCTCAGGGACTTTGATCAGGGTGTATTCGGGGAGGCGGCCAATATCCAAGGGGCAGGGGAGCTGGGTGTGGGCAGTTACACGTCGCAGTGGCAGCAGCTCCGGCAGGTCTGGAAGTCGTTCGAGGTATGATCAGCTTGTTTTGTACTCTTGGTTATTCCTTGTTCGATATTGGAGCTTCACACTTTTTTGTTTCACCCAGTCTGGCCCATTCTATGGGTCTAGACACTGAGATACTTCTAGTGCCCCTGGTGTTGAGTACACTAGTTAGAGGTCAGAATGACTTGTTTTATGTTTTTTGAGGGCGTAGACTGAAGATAAGGCCACATCGGTCAATCAGGGATCTTCTACTATTGCAGATACACCCATACGATGTCATCCTAGGCATTGAATGTCTGTTCTATGTATGTGCCGTTATTGACTGGTTCTGAGGAAGGATCATGTTTTCAGACTTGGGTGGCCGACGAGTGACTTTCATCGGTGAGCGAGGTTACTAGGAAGGTAACCAGTGAGTGGATCCCCTCCATTCCCTATTAGCTGAAATGTTAGTGGAGTCGGCGGATACAGAGATGGTAAAAGGCCCAGGGATTGCCAATGAATTCATGATGTCTTCCCTAAAGAGGGTGAAACTCTACCCCCTCAACGTGATGTTGAGTTTGTGATAGACTTGCAACCTGGTGCCCATCCGATTTCGATGACTCCCTACCAAATGGCGCCTTCTAATTTGCAGGAGTTGAGGAGTCAGAATGACGATCTGATGAAGAAAGGTTTTGTTTGACCTAGTGCGTCACCATGGGGTGCTCCAGTCTTATTTGAAAAGAAGGTAGATGGTGGTCTTAGGATATGTATAGACTACTGGAGACTAAACCAGGTAACAGTCAAGAATCGTTACCCTCTCTTGAGAGTAGACGACCATTTCGAACAGTTAAAGGGGGCAGGGTGGTTCTCCAAGATTGACCTGCGGTCAGGATATCACCAGCTGAGGGTGAGGGAGGGTGACATCTCAAACACTGCCTTCAGGTGAAGATATGGGAACTTTGAGTTTGTAGTCATGTAGTTTGGTGTTATGAACTCTCCATCTATGTTCATGGGGCTCATGAACTCCGTTTTCCAGGAATACCTGGACCGGTTTGTAGTCGTTTTTATCGACGACATCCTGATCTACTCAAAATCAGAGGACGATCACGACAAACATCTGAGAATGGTTTTTAAGGTCCTTCTACAGTACCAAATTTATGGGAAACTATCTAAGTGCAAGTTCTAGACTCAAGAAGTGCAATTCCTTGGACACATAGTGTCTGACCAGGGAATACCGGTGGACCCATCGAAGGTTGAGGTGGTTGATTCTTGGGAAGCACCCAAGAACGTGGAAGAAGTTTTTATTTTCCTAGGTTTGGCAGGTTACTACCAGATGTTCGTGCCCAACTTCTCCTAAGTTGCATCACCTTTGACAACCTTGACCAATAAGGTTCAGGATTTGGTGTGGAATGGGTAGTGCGACGCAGCCTTCAGCTATCTGAAGGGGAAGTTGGTTAGTTCCCCAGTGCTGAGTTTTCTAGAAGAAGGGGTAGAGTATGTGGTGTTCTGTGATGCTTCAGGACAGGGCCTTGGGTGTGTGCTGATGCAACATCAAGGGGTGATCTCTTATTTTTCTAGGCAGTTACGTCCCCATGAGCATAACTATTCCACCCATGATCTGTAACTTGTTACAGTCATGTTCGCATTGAAGTTGTGGCAGCATTACCTCATCAGGGAGTGCTTCATTGTATTCATGGATCACAAGAGATTGAAGTATATATTTACCCAATGGGACCTGAACTTGCGATAACGAAGGTGGGTGGAGTGTCTCCAGGACTACAAATTTGATATCTCTTACACTAAATGTAAGGGGAACGTTGTGGCTGATGCATTGAGCAAGAAGTCATGGAGGTAAGCCGTTCAAGAATCTTTGGATTCTTAGAAGGCATTGGAAGAGTTGGATTCCCTACACATGGATGTAAGGGAGGATGGTGGTAGAGGTTGTCTATTTCAAATGACAGTGCAGTCTTATCTACTGTGGCAGGTGGAGGAGTCTTAGTGAGGAGACATAGAGAGTGATGTGATGCACGATCGGGCTAACCAAGACAATGCTCCAGAAGGATGGTTAGAGGATGGTTAGAATCATATTCTATTCCGAGGGAAGATGTTTGTCCCAGAGATGATGCGTGAGAGAGTTCTTAGTGAGTTCCACAACTCACCCCTGGCAGTACACCTGGGAGATTTAAAAATGTACCGGGGCTTGAGAGGTAATATCTGGTGGCCCGGGGTGAAGTGGGCGGTGGTAGAGTTCATAGAAAAGTGCCTTGTGTGTCAGCAGGTGAAGGCTAAACACTGCATCCCAGGGGGGTCTATTACAACCTTTAGATGTCCCTGAGTGGAAGTGGGATGACATCTCGATGGATTTCGTCACGGGACTACCCATATTTCAAGGTGGTTGTGATGTTATCTGGGTAGTGGTGGACTGACTGACGAAATCGTCCCACTTCCTGGCAATCAAGGAGTCAAGTACGGTGGATTCCCTAGCACAGAGGTACGTGGATGAGGTGGTGCAGTTTCAAGAAGTCTCAAGATCCATATTCTTTGATCGGGATACTCGGTTTACCTCATGGGTCTGGAAAGTATTGCAACATTCTTTTGGCACCTGGCTATGCCTCAGCACTACCTTCCACCCCTAGATAGATGGATAGATATAGAACACCATCCAGACTTTGGAGGATATGAGATGAGCATGTGTTTTGTACCTTGGAGGATGATGGGTACGACACATGCCTCTGGTAGAGTTTTCTTACAACAATAGCTATCACTCTACCATTGGCATGACTCCCTTTGAAGATTTGTACGGTAGGCCATGTTTCTCACTCGTATGCTAGAAAGAGGTCGAGGGAAGTATGTGTTCTTGGCCCAGAGGTGGTGCAGAGAATGACAGAGAAGGTTCAGCTTATAATGGAGAGGATGAAGGCAGCTCAGGACAAGCAGAAGTCATATGCTGATAATAGGAGGAGACCCTTGGAGTTCGAGGCCGAGGACCACGTATTCTTGAAGGTATCCCCTCGGCGTGGGAAACGGAGGTTCGATAGGGGGAGTAAGCTTTATTTTAAGTTCATCAGACCATTAGAAGTGCTATGGAGGGTTGTTGAAGTGTCTTATCAGCTAGCGCTGCCCCCGCCACTACTGAGAATGCATGATGTCTTCCATGTGTCTCATCTCCGACGGTATCTACACAGTGACTCACACATCCTCAACTGGGAAAATATGGATATCGAGGCTGACACAATGTTTGTAGAAAGACCGGTGAGGATCGAGGATCGTGAGAAGAAGATGTTCCATGGATGAACCATCCCTAAGGTTTGTGTGTTATGGAGGCATGGTGGGCTCAAAGAGAGCACCTGGGAGCGGGAGGCACAAATGCGCGCCCAGTACCCAGAGCTGTTTTGAGTTCTGTTCTGTTTTATTTTATATACTTGTTCGTGATGATGCGTTTTTACCTTGATAACTATGGACTGTGTTGTTTTCCATGTTCTCTGAATGTGTGTGAAGTGTCCTGACTGTGGGGAGGGGAGGACCCGATCCCTAATCAAGACTCATTAAGGGGTATGCGATTAAACCCGTGCGGGTGAGTCAGTGCCACCCAAAGTGGATAGTATCTTGACATGGAGGAAGAAAACTCCCTAATCCGTATAACTGGACTATTTGACCCTTGAACGTTTGTGTTCTTACTTGGGGGAATAGGATCAGTAGTGTATCCATAGTCGTCCGAAAGATGGATGTGGTTTAATCCCGAGAGCTATCTTTTGAGGTGGTTGTTCGGACCCCCCCTCTTTTCTCCTGGTTTACTTTCGATTCTTGAGGATGAGAATGGTTTGAGAGGTATCTGATGTAACATACCGGACCCTCCTGGTCCAGTACATTGCCAAAACACAGTTCCATCAAATGGTTCCACCAAAACGGTGGCACCGGTCACGGTCTCACACCGCAACGGTGGCACTGTGAGGGTGACACAATGAGGGTGGCACCGTGAGGGTGGCACCGTGAGGGTGGCACCGTGACAGTGGCGCCGTGAGGGTGGCACCGTGAGGGTGGAAAGGTGACAGTGGAACCGTGAGGGTAGCACGATGACGGTGGCACCATGAGGGGATACTAGAGGGTGACTGTTATAGGTATAAATTTTAATATGAATAAATTTATTACACTTTTTTATACTAACTTTATATTCATAAAAGATGGAAACAATGCATGTGTGGATACAAATATGAAAAGTTCATATGTATATAATTGGATTGGAGAAAAGATATTTGTCTGATTTCATTCCTATAGGGTCCCTACGGATGACGCCGTAGGTTTACTTGGCCAAAGTTTAGGCGAGCTGGCCATGGAGCCGGTTTCTATTTTGATTACATATGATGATTAGAGATTGTGCAGCAATGTCAACATGAAAAGAAAGGTGGATGTAAATTGTTTCTCTTGGATTACTTTTATGGTGTTATGAATTTAGTGCTGGGTCTAAAAAAGATGGATGTAAATTGGCACTCCTGTTATGAGATCATAAGATTAGAATGTATGTGGATATATATGTGTGTGTGTGTGTGCATTGTATATGTATTTTGATTTCTATATGTACCCCACCCAACCCATGTGTTATATGAATTTTTCAAAAGTTTTTTTTTCAGGATACAAGTACTGGGCAACATATTTTTTTTGTAGTGGTTAAAATTTATGATAAAGGATCCATATATCCTATTATCATTTAGCAGTGTTTGGTGTGGTTTTTGCACTGTTTCCCCAGGAAAAAATGAATTTTTTTTATAGTTGTTAAAAATTACACTAAAAAAACATTCATTTTTCTGGGCCAAACCACCAAGAAAACCACACCAACTGATGTTAAATGTTCTTACTATGATGGTTTCCATAAAACACAATTAAATTAAAGAAACCACCACATATTGAATGTTGATGCTAGATTTATCAGTGGTTTTTTTAAACCCCCAAAGAAGCATAAGGCAGTAGTTTAAACTACCTCTATTCGGTGAATTTCTTGTAGTCAACATAGAACCGCTAATTCTAGGTCTCTCTATAAAAACATTAAAAGAATTTTAGCATGATTCAACAACTCATTTCATTTATCTAGTGAGACAAATATCTTATATTACAGTTCAACTTTCAAATATATATCACATGAAAAAATAGATATAACCCTATTATAAACAATACATGTCCATATATCCCTATGTGACTATCATTATGCATGTATTCTCAAGTAGTGCCATATCGGTCCAAGAGTACAATATCAAGAAACAGTAGAATCATAAAACAATATCCTCACACAATATGTGAATCACCCAAGGTGAAATAACATCAACTGTAAAAATAACACAGCACAAATAGTAATCTCATCCCTCGACACTCGGAGTTTCCCTCATACAATGGTTAACTACTCTTATGAAAAAGTTCATTAACAAGTCATGACACATCCTAGTCTCTTTTATACCTTTTCACAAATAGTAAATACAAAACGAAAACCTACCTTTGATACCACATTGTAACATCCCCCAAGCTGGCACTCTCTCACGTGGCCAGAAAGGGTTGGTTACAGGACCTCAAACGTGCCTCCTCATATGCCAAAGGCTTCCGACTAGCAGCAGGGGTGTAAATTGTATAGTGGGGATACTATACCCCTTGGAATTATGTTTCATAACAATATAAACATATCATAATAAGGTAAAAATAATAAAAGTATACACATAGTGGAAGAAAACATTAAAAGATAACTAAATAATCCAATAAAAAATAAAGGAATAATGTAATGACATGCTATAATTAACTAAATGTAATTCTATAACAATACAAGAAAAATAATAGTACACTCAACTAAAATACTTAAATTCCTAGGTCCCAAACCCCATGTTGGTCCCACCGCCCAACTCTTGCCCAATTAAAAATAAGTAATCATGTACAAGGTCCTTTTCCCCTATCCAAACCTACATCCACATAATCTAGTCAGGTACCAAACAACGGCCCAAATAGAGTGTGAGTATAACTCACATGTTTCAAACTACCGTGTCTAAACAAAACTAGTTTGATAATAATAGTATGCTGTAAAGTGATAAATTTATTATTTTATTCAACAATTGAATAAATAAAACAACATACTTTGACTTCCTGATGGAATATCTTTGTGCATGTCTTACAACCATGCCAACCACAATCATATAACAAAGGTAAGATTGATTTCTTCAAATCCATACCAGAATATAAGTCTGATAGTGCTAGGGCTGATCTCGATATATAATCATTACAACATGGAACACAATTTCTGTCATAAAGAATGGATATAACAATATGACATCACAATTTTCAATGGTTAATTGTGATAATTACCATTATTATTTCATATTCCACTTGAAATTAAATTCAAGATTGATTAAAAATTACATTAATAAAAGCATTATAATTTAGGAATTCTATAATAAGAAATAACCCTAGGTCACATGTCATGCCAAACATACTTTATGCCATTATCCAACTAAAAAAACATTTTAAATCAAAGGAATTGAATGAATAATCTAATTCAATTATTTTATTGATTCAGATGCACACAATGATGGTGCAATCACAATATAGGATAAACATGGAAATTACCAAACCATAGGGTTAATATTTAGACCCCCAACCATTAATTAATGATTAAAAAATGCTTCCAATACACACTTACCATGAGGAAGAAGGTTTGTATGATTGCAAAGATGTTCCTAGATCAAAATTGATCAAGATCAAAACCAACAATGAAATCAGCCAAAGGATTTCACCGCAATGGTCAGAGAGCCAAAGGGAAGAATGATGAAACATAACTAATGGAAATTAACTAGGGTTTAAGACTCAAATAAAACGTTTAGAAGGGATGTTGTCCCTCTAAAATCTCTTGGAGAATTACCTAGTGTTGATAGAAGAGGAGATGCAGTGAAATAGAATGAATTTCAGCTGCATAACATGTTTAAACCAATAGGTCGGGCATTTATATGGTGTGTAATGTGGTTACACATTGGGTAAATTTTCTAATGGATTTTTTTGAGAAAATAATATCAAATTATTGAATTTATTAAAACCCTATATCAATTACATGATGTGTAATCCATTTACACGATGTGTAAAAGTTCTACAATTAATTATTCAGTCCATTTTCTTCTAAACAACCTGAACCCCCTTTAAAGCTTCTGAAATCACCAAAAACACATATTAACACATAGTTTCATTTACAAACAGACTCCATTAACTCGTAAAATCTTACATCCCTGAAATTTAGGTTATTTTATCCAACAAATTCTCTTCGTCTCCGAACAAAACATGGCCGCCAAGGATCAAACAAAAAACATAGAGAGAAACATACCCAAAAAAGGTGGGACCTTACAAAGTATACTAATGATATTGATTACATTATATTGTGATGGTTATAGAATATTTGGAATTGGTGGAGGAATAAAGAAACCTAAAAGAGCCTGGTTAAGACATTTAACTTTTCCTTGGATATCCTATTTTGGCACACACCTTAATCATCCTTAGTTTGGTATTTTAGGGAGACCATGAACTCTAGGATGTAGGGAGGAGAGTTAAAAAGTGATTTCAGAAAATATTGTTCAAGATAATTTTCTCAAAGTGTGTGGATAATTGAATAATGGATGTGATCATTTATTAGTAAGGGGAGTGGAAGTCCTGTAAATACCTATAACTTTAAAATAATTTATAGTCATTTTCATGGTAATGTGGCGCTAAAATATCTAATTTTTTAATATATGGTGAGTTATGGTGTCACATACATGAAATATTTAGAGGTATTTTTCATTTAATTTACATCCTTGATTTGTTTTGGTGGGTTTTCATGCATTTTTAAAGGAAATAGTGGGTTTCCAAAATTTGGGCCAACCTAAGAGCCCATTTCCAGTTTTGAAAGTATATTTTGTTTCTTTAATAACTACTTAGTTTTTCAACATTTTTCAACCATTAAACTTCCAAAATTACCTTCATTTAAATATTAAAACCACAAAATAATTTTGGTCCCATTAAAAATTCATTATAATCATGGATTTGTGTGATAAAATTAGGTATTGGGCCAACCCGAAAGCCCATTTCCAGTTTGAAAATTGTTTTGTAATGCTTTCATAAAATATTTATTTTTTATCCTTTTTCGGTGATTCCACCTCTCACAAATTCCCATAGAACCTATCCACACCCCCATCTTCGTTTTCGCCTCTTTGGAGCTCATATTGATCGCGATTGAGGGCCGAACTTCTGAACCTCCAAAAAACGTCCAGATTTCTCAAGTAAGTTGTTTCTCTTCCTTATTCCTCCCTTCTTATTAGGGTTTCTTCCTTTTTTTTATTGAACCCCCAAATGTCCAGAAGATGGGGTTTCGTACCTAGGGTTTTAGGTTTGAGTTTCGTGGTCCAGTCCTCGGGTTTTAGGTTCAATCTTACTCCTTTGTGGTGCGGCGGAGGTGCGGTTGAAGTGACGCACAAGGATTTGGGGGTTTTGACTCTTTTGGTAGGTGATTTCATATGTAGGTATTGTATAATGAGTTGGATTGATGTATTTAGGTTTCCATTATGTTCATAATTCAGTATTTTGATTTCAAGAATTTATTTGGGTAGCATTTTAAAAGTGGTAGATTTTTAAGTGCCAATCTTGTGTGAAAATGGGTGTTTTACATGTGTAACCCATATTGTGCCTCTTGGTGTTGTTTTATAATTCAGGGATTGGATTTATAAAAATGTTTTGATGCCGAAATTTATGTTTTGGTATAGTATTGGTCTCCATTTGGTTTTAAATATGGGATTTTAGATGAATTTAATGTGCAACATTTGATTAATTTTCTTGAAATTGGTTTATGGAAATTATAAATGGTTTATTGAGTTATGAAAAAGGTGAAAAGAAGGTGTAGATACTGTTTTGAATGTGTGTGACAAGAACTGAT
This sequence comes from Viscum album, assembly GCA_963277665.1. Lineage (NCBI taxonomy): Eukaryota > Viridiplantae > Streptophyta > Magnoliopsida > Santalales > Viscaceae > Viscum > Viscum album. The sequence goes on along the minus strand of OY728153.1, from coordinate 387,099,954 downwards.
ATTTATATGTGAATATTGATTTTGGTAGCATGTGGTGACTATTTGAGCACAATACGGGAAACCCGAGTATCTAGGTGGGCTAACGTGTACTAGTACGCTAGTGAACAGAGGAGTTTTGACCATGGTTAACTTAGCAAGTCTGACATGGATAACACTAACAAAACTATAATGGAGATGATTGGAGACCACTAGGTTATGGGTATGCTCCCTACTAGTGTCTCGTGCATGAGAACGAATTTCGTTATGGTTACTTTCACCAAGGTACGAGGTACTTGGGGCTCACCACAAACTAGTACCTAGGGGGGTTCCTACGCTTGGTGCTCGTGGCCTTTTTGGAATTTAAACTTTCTTTATGGTATTTTGGGATGTGAAAACCAGTATCTTGAATGTTTTATTAAATTTCACTGATTCTTTATAGTTATCCCCATTGAAAGTTATTTTCTTTTCAAAGTTTCACTTTTAGAAATAAATGCCACTATTATCTATTTATAACTCTTGCAAGCCTTTTATTTTACAATGCCTATCACTTGAAATCCTTGGGTGATATCCTATTGGGCTTAGTCTCACACCCTACTTACACCTTTGGGTGTAAGTAGACTTGATCATGTTTGACACAGGCAAAGGAAAAGCCTTGGGCGATGGCGGTTCGGGTTGATAGTTTCTCTCGATGGTGCGGTGTTGTGGAGACGGCTTGTGGGTGATGACCCCTTGTCATGTGGAGTCTCATGGGCTGTTTGCTGCTACTTTTATGTACCTTTGGACCTCTTGTGTCTTGTTTAAACTCATATACTAAGTTCTGAATTTTTATTAAGTCTTGTTTGGCATGATTTTTCAGATTTGGTTTGTTGTTTGTTTTTGGTTATCTTATGAACCCAAACTCGGGTAAATCGTTCCCAAATGAATTTTTATGATACCCGGGCACTTGTGCCAGCCCGTGGGGATGGGGAACACCCTTCGGGTCTTGCCATGAGCCGGGTTTGGTGCCGGTTTGATGGCGACCAGATTCGGTTCGTGACATATGGTATAAATCCAACAAATATATCAAATCAGGATATGTTTTAGTGAAATTATGACTTTATCTCTTAGGTTAACCCCCCAAACCCATTTTACCCTTTAGTGTGTTGAAAAACATTTCTATGGTAATATATTTCTATGTAAAAAATTTTGGTTGACCATATTACATAATATTGACTATTATGATTCAAACATGGAATAAATTTTTAAATATTCAGTTTCTAATGGTGTTAAAATTTAATTTTTAATATAAGTACACCAAACATAATTATTTTTTAAATGCCTTTTTTAAATAAAAGTGATTTTATACAGAAAATCTTTTATATAATTGATTCCCACAAAACTTATTGGTTTATGAATTAAAAACATAGTGTTATGTGAAATTAAAACCAATTGAAAATAGAATGTGACTTTTTAATTACTTAATTAGAGAAAAGGAAGAAAAGATATTTTATTTCCATAAAATACCATTTATGTTTCAAAGGGTTAAACAATGATTTATAAATAAAAAATAATATTTTAAAAATAGTTTATTTAAATCATTTAAATACTTATTTTTAATGGAAATTTTTTCATAAATTGTTAATTCATTATTATATAATGATAATATCTTAAAAGTGATGGTATTTGTAAAATCTATATTTTTCTCTATTCACCGAAAAATAATCATTTTTAGAAAAATCCCAAAAAATAACCCTAAACGTATTATTATTTTCTAAATTTAAAAACAAAGTTAAATTTTTAAAAATTTAAATGATAAAACATATGAATTCAAAATTTTAAATGGAAACATATAATACACTAAAAAACAATTTTATAGAAAAATAATTGTTTTTAAATAATAATTATTATATTTATTACTTCCTATAATTTAGAAATTAAAGTAGTGTTAATAAATTATTAATTAAATAATATATTTTATTATCATTTTACAATTCAATTTTTACTTTCCCAAAACAAAAACAAAAATGACCTAAAAAGTCATTTTTAGAAGCATAAAATGATCGTATTGGTTATTTAGATACACTAATTTATTTGTATCAATAAATTTTTATTAAAAAATAATATTCTTATTTTTTCTACATGGATTTTAAAATTTTTTACTTTTATTTACTCTCATCAATTTATTTTCTATATTGTAACACTTCTACATTTAACACTTATAATTTTATCTTAATAAAATGTATCACAGTACCTTTTAGTATAGTCTTTCATATAGGGAAATCTATCCAACATAAGATTTAATTAATGGAATTATATTCTAAAATCTCGGGGTGTTATGAGGGGTTCCACAAGGTAAACCACATGCTTCAACCCCCAAATTCATTTCCCTCACAAAAAATCCATTTCAATATCACCATTTGGTCATCTAATATTTGATTTGATGGCTATTATGTCTCAGTTCAGATTTAACTAGGCATTGGTCATATGTGGTGACATGGCCATATGGGATGTTCTTGATCAAATTGATCAAAGTTCATAGATTTATCCCTTTTCCATGACACTATGTGGTGATATTGTTAGGTGGATCATTATTCAATCAATATAATTAATTATTTCTATGTAATCCCTATCACTGCATTCTACCACAGTAGCTAAAGATGATGTGGAATCTCATTATTTGTTTGAATAGTTTATTAAATATCCATCATTCATGGTTTTTTGTGAGTACCATCACCATAGTGGCTTAAAAACTAAAAGGATAAACTCTTTGATGGACACTAAACCATCACCATAGTTTCTTCACATCACTAGGATTATAAATCTTATACTATGAATCAAATAGATAAGCCTGTATAAGTTAAAGAGATTATAAAAATGTATAAAACATCACTACTAAAAAACAAATTTTATCAACACTATAAAAAACATTTATCAACGCTAAACAAAAACTTATGTTTTAAGTGTCGATAGAAGGGGTTTACTTTATTCAGTGCTAATAAATCGCAAATAAATGGCCCCTTTTGTCAAATTTTTTCATAGATAAAATGAGCCTTTATTAGCGCTAAAAAACACTGATAAAAGTCAAATTTTTTTTTATAAGGGAGATATTTAGAAGGAGGCCACCCCTCCTAACTCTTTTATCAGTGCTCGTCTGGTCATCCCGTACTATTTATCAGTGCTAAACCACCACTCCTACTAACACACATGTGCACTTTCACATGGATTCAAACATGGAACCTCCACCGTCAACTACTATTTCCACTAGTCTATGTTGTTCTTTTTTTTCATTTTATGATATATCTATTCATCTATATATATATTTAGTTAAATATTTTTATCCATATATTTATTCATATATTTATATAAAAATTTAAATATTTATTTTTAAATATATCTATAAAATATGTTTTGTTTCTATGGGTGTGTGGGTTTATAAATATATATATATATATATATACATACATATATATATGTATTCAGATGTGCGTGTTTATAAATATAATTATACATGTTTATATTTATTTAAATATATATATATATATATATATTAATGGTTATATATATATTGAGAATATATAGATAAATATATTTTTGTTTGTTAATACAGGAAGACACAATAATATTTTTATATATAAACATTATATATATTATTTATAGGTATAAAATTATTCATAATTTTTTATTTTAAATAAAATTGATATTATTTTTTGTTTAGATATGGTTGATATATTTATAAATATAGTTAATACATAAATATTTTTACATATTTATTTATAATATTTAATTTTTGTATAAATATATACAGATATGTAAATATGTATATATTTAATTATAAATAACACTACAATATAAAAAATGATAAATTTTGAATACCATAATATTCGTACGAGTGTAATACTTAAGAATAAATTGAGCCTTATCTGAAAAGAAGATAAGAATACCTCTTTAAAATGAGGTCGAAATTTGATAAAATGTTCAAAATTTATGATGTCCTGAAAAAAACTCAGTTTTAGAGGCGTTTGGAACATTTTTACCCTGAAAAATTCATACTAGGATTCCTAATTCACTACCTTGTATATATTTTTTTAAGTTTCTATTTGATATATGATGGAGCTGAAAAAGACACCCGAATCAAGATAAATGACCATTTGAAGTTTGAGACATATTTTCCTCAAATTTTAGATTATTTATTAATTTATTGAATTTTTCTATCATCAAATTTTTATTAAATAAATAAAATATAATATTTTACAAATTTTTAGTTAATATTAATTTTTAGTTATTTATTAATAAATTTTCACTAAATATATTAATATTAAGAGTGATTAAATATTCTGTATTATATAAATCATATTTTATAAAATATATTATATTTATATCAATATAAATATATTTATATTTTAATATATGATTTTAACGATATATTGTTTTTATAAAATTTTCATTTTATCATTTCTAAAAAAACATTTTAGCATTGATGAAAGAAATATTTTTATCAATGCTAAGAAAAATGCAGATAAATGTAGTCTTTATTATTGCTAAAACTAGCGTCGATAAATAGGGTACTGTTATCCGTGCTTTTTTTAGTGCTGATAAGAGAACCTTTTATCAATGCTAATAAAAGGTAGTGGTGAATAAAACCAGATCTATAATTATGCATATATCTAAAATAACTTTTTTTTCTATTGAATTGTTTCATTTTTGGGGTGATTGAGCTTATTTAAAATTTATCTATGCAACGGTATATCTTTTTCAATGAGATTAAACCACAATTTATTTAATTCCAAAAACAATAAAACTAATATCCAAAATTCTCTCTAATATATTACTAACATTGTAATTTTAAATTCTATGAAATTTTTTCCATTAGAAAAATATTAAGATATGGTTTTGAAGAATTTAAATTATGTTTTCTGAATTTTAGTTTTAAACCTTGAAAACATAGAGGTAAGATTTGGAGTTTCAAACATCTCTTTAAAGTTAACCATAAACCACCCATTGGATTTTGGTCAATAAAATTCCATTTTCATTAACATATGTAGGTTTTTTTAAGTTATATGAGAGAAACCCTAATATAGAGCCACATTCATAAGGTTTCATGCTACCCATAATGGCCATGTCTTCGGCGCCAACCCCCTTTGTGTTTTTATAGATTCATCAATGATGTTTGGGGTTTCCAGAGGCAATAGTGGGAATTCTGGATCATCTCCATCTCAATTATAAAAAAAATTTAGACTTCAATTTTACCTTTTCATTGCCTTATAAAATGTCATTTTATGATGATTAAAGGATCTTTTTATTTTAATAGATGTTGGATTTCAATAAGGTCATGGATTTCAAGCATACACCATTGTGGATTTGATTTCCAGGTTTTCCTTTACCCTTCCAAAAACAAGCTACACACTAAGGAATTAGTGATCTAATTAGTTTCTTCTGGTGTATTTTTAATCATATTAAATTATTGGGATGGGATAAATTCACCTGCATTTGTGATGATCTCTCTCTCTCTCTCTACACCATTCCCCAGATGCATTGTGGTTTTTTTATTAAGAGGTTAGTTTATGTAAAAGAATTCAATATAAGAATAGTCTCTACTTCTTCTCATTTTGTTGTCATCAAAATCACTGGAAATCCTAATACCATTATCATATTAGAAGAGGCTATTATTGTTAGGTTGAGTCGGATGTCCCCTTGAATTATGAACAGACCCACACCTTAGAGGATCCTAGTGATGACCATAATTCAAATGTTACTATTAATGTTTTTTGTTAATTGGGAAATCTCCCTCATCCTTTGTTTCTGCATAGGTATCTAGATCGAGGATACGTCAATGGGTTTCCCCTATCTTATGTTCATTATCTCCCATTTTTTTCCTAGGAACCAGTGGCCATCATTGATTGAAAAAGAAAATATCTAGTGATGATGGAGGATGATTGGTCCTGGATACCACATGACTAATGGATTCCTCCCTATGTTTTTTAATCTCCTTTGTGGACATAATTCAAGGCTAGACAAGGGCATGAGGTCAAGGTTTCAAAGGTTACTTCTCTAAACATAATTCTTCTACTTCTGGTTTTATGGATAATGAAATAATGGGTATCTAAGAGGTCTTACTTATGGTCACTGATGTCCAACCACATCATGCTGATGTGGGAGGAATTATTCAAGAACAACAGCTATATTCTATGGTTTTCCTTGTAGTCATGATAAAACAATATGATTTTCCAAGGGATAAAGAGCATCCTTCCAATGAAGACCCCCTCAGTGTTGAAGAAAGCATTAATAAAGGTCATACTACAACAGTGTGCATCTAAAAATGCAATACACTAAATCAGTAAATTTAGATTTTAATTAAAATAAAATTTACATAAAAAATACAAGAAAAATATTTATATTATAGAAAATTAAAACATTGGTTTATATAATTACATTAGCATGTACAATTTGACACTAACATTTAGAAACATCAGTGTTCCATTGTCTTTGTCCCTCAAACCCATCTAAAAAAAGCTCAGTCATGATATTAGTTACAGAAAAAAGCATTCTATCTCGGGAAAAGGAGTGCACCGGTATACGAAAATAATTATTATGTCATTAATAATATAAATAAAGAGATTAAATATAAATATTAAACAATACATTAATAGAATGTTATTTGTAAACTAAAATCACACACTTTGAATCACACTGGTCACACTATGTGCTAAATTGATGTGAGGTTAATTACTACACATCAAGAATGAATTATGTATCATTTTTTTAAGTAGAAAAATAATCTTAATGCATTTAAAAATATTTTAGTGTGTCACATGTCCTTTTTACTAAAATGTCAATTTAAATGGAAAACACGCACATCGAGTCATACTAGTCACATTATATATCAGTTTGACCTGTGTTTTATTCCTACATGTCACAAATGATTTATTAATCATTTTCATAAATTATAAAGATAATCTGAGCATGTTTTCTTAGTTTTATGTGCATGAAACATGTTTTGAACTGAAATTTCTATTTTAAACTAATAACATACAATTTGAGTCATACCAGGAACAACATGTATCAGATTGAGGTTTATCTAATTTATATATTTACCAAATAACTTATGGAACATTTTACTAATGTATTAAAAAACTTTGAATGCATTTTCTTGATTTTCAGTATGTGAAGTGTGTGTTTAACTAAAATGTTAAATTTAAATAATAACACACACTTTGAGTTGTGCTAATCCTACAGTGTGTCAGATTGATGTGTAGTTGATTCCTACATATCCCAAATGACTTAAGGATCATATTCCTAAAGTAATAAGACAATCCGAGTATGTTTTCTATGTTTTCAGTGAGTGACACAGATTTTTAGCTAAAATGTATATTTTTAATTTGAAAACATGTACATTGAGCCACACTGGTCACATCATGTATTAGATTGAGGTCAGTTTGATTCCTACATGTCAAAAATGACTTATGTATCCTTGTGTTAATGTACCAAAACAATTTTAAAATTTTTCTCAGGTTTTAAGAATGTGACATGTGTTTTTAATTAATGTGTATATTTTAAACTAATAACATACATATCATATCATACCGGGAACACCGTGTATTGGATTGTGGTGTTGCTGATTTATATAAATCATAAATTACTTTTGATTTATTTTTCAAAAATACCAAAACCATCTGAATTTGTTTTCTCGGTTGTGAGTATTTATTGTTTTTTATGAACTAAAATGTCAATTTTAAACTAAAAATATAAACATTGAGTCATACTAGGCATAATGTGTATCAGATTGAGGTGAGGTTGATTCTTATACATCACACTATGCCTTTTTATTCTGCAATGCATTCAAAATTCAAGGTTATTTAACAATATTTTTGTTTGATAACCTGGAATGTTGAATGCATTGCATAATAAAAAAATTGCATCATCCTTATTGAGTTCATGATCATAGTATATGGGTACATCATCCAACAACTTCATCTATAATTGTTTTTTATTCTATAATTTGTGATCTTAATAGAGCACATAGTGGTCGAATAAAAAACAATTATATATGATGTTATTTCTTCATGATCTTTGTGAAAATTAACAAAATAGGTATCATATAAAAATGATAAGGAAATTAACTAAAAAAAGTAGATAAAATGATGAGAAGATTAACTAAATAAGTAGTAGGAAGTCAGCTCATCATGATGACATTTGTATAAAACGTATTTATCATGTTGTCTTTTTCACATCATTTATTTATAATAGATTTGAAAAATCCATGTATATTGATTTATCATGTCGGTAATAGGATTATTGACATGAAAAAACTAGTACCCCCCTTTATCGCATCGGTTATATAATAATCGACATGATAAAGTGAGTTTTTTATGTTAGTAATATATAATAACCATCATTATAAAGAAATAAGAATTTATTTATATGATCAGTTATTTTATAACAGATGTGACAAATCATTTAAAATTTTATGAATTCCCATTTTTTATCATTTCCATGTTTTTTTATCGGGTGAAAGCAAATACAGCTCTCTCACGCGTGGAATCTCTATCCCCGTTTTTTCAATCCAGTGGCCTCCAATCTCTATTTTATAGCTTTATACATCCTCATTTTCATCAGCGAATTCGATCTGATCATTTCTCAACTATCAATTAAACCTCACACACCTCACTTTTGGTCATTTAATGCTACAAATTTTCTAAATATTCTTTTTTATTACGTTTACTAAAATATAGCATTTCCATCTTGTTTAATCTCCTCATATTATCTTAAATATTCCCTTTACATGTATTCATGATTTTAATGATTTTGTTTATAATCTTATTCCTTCCACAAAATTAATATGTTCAATCAATATTGATGTGAAACTCTTTAAATAACTCATATCTTATGTTGTAATAAAAAAAATAAAAGCATGTTATTCTCATACATATCTAAATTCTTAGGTACATGACACTATTTCATGTAAAGACTAATATTTGTATGAAATAAACAATCCCCACCAGAGTAAGCTTGAAGCTATAACTAGTAAAACCCTAATTTTCAAGACAAGGCATAAGCCTCCATGAAACTCAGCAGTTCAACCTAATGTCTCTCTACCCAAGGGTACTTCACACAAGAGAAATTTTAATTTCATCATAATTCTAACACCTAATATGCATAAATCATAATTAACTACTTAATTCAAACTGATAACCCAAAACAAGCCACAACCAATGTAGAAGAAGACTAAATCAATTAACATACATAGCATGCAACTCCTTATATGCATGTTTTTATCATTTTATAAGAAGTTTAATTTTTTAAACATAAGAATACATATATTCATAATATAAACAATTTTTATCTATGAATGAAATAGATAAAAAAAGAATAATCCATTTATTTAACATGAGATAGGGTATTTATGAACAATTCTTAAATAAAACTAATTATAAAATTTTTATAATTTAGTTATTCATTATGGAAATTCCATAATTTTATGACCATAATTTTTTTATTCATTATCAATATGAAATTTTATATACTATTCATTATATTGAATTTTACCTTAAATATATGATATTTAATGAAATATAAATATTTTATATTTTAATTATATTATGGAAACAATTTCTATAATTTAAATATCGTATATTTAATATTCTCTGAACATTGATCATATTAATTATCAAAATTCTATTTTATTTGGTTTAAATAAATTCTCATATATGGCCTCTTAATTTGAATAAATAAAATTAAATATTATAAAAATTCATAAATATAAATATAAAATTAATTATATTATGTATTTTTTTAATTTATAAACAAATTATAAATTACACTTATAATTTCAATATAAACCATTTATATCAAAATTATATGTCATTCCATGTAATTTGAAAAAAATTAATTCAATAATAACAATTAATATATATGGATATTTATTTAATGAACATTTCTTGTCAACTTTATAATTAATTTAAGAAAAATAAAAAAGGTTTCCTCGATCTTTAGATATTTTTTCATTGAATATTGTGAACATTGTAACTCGATTAATGTAGTGTCATTTCATGGTGAGGACCCAAAGTTGATCCCCTATAGTGGTGAACCACATGTGGTCTATCAATCATTGAACAATGCCAATGAATAATTGGGTCCTATCATATATGTTTGATTGTCTTGTGTTATTTAACATTGATCACTTCATATTCCTTTTGGCTTGAAGTAGTGTCTCTTTTTCTTCTTGTACTCGATTTCGATTATGGTCAATAATATTCATTTTAAAATTTTATCTAATTTCATTCATAGTAAAATGAAAATTCATAGAATAGTCTAAAAATATTTTCTTTTGTAAATTACTTACATGTATATATTTTTATGATTTACCAATTATATTTTAACATATCGTCCATTATTATATAGAATGTATAATTATATTTTTCAAATACACATATTTTTTTATATTTTAAAATTGTGTGACATTCAAATTATGGAATATTTACGATAAATTTAAAATTGCCTCATCATGAAAATATATATATATATATATATATTATAATAGTTATGGATAATAATGAGTTCAAATTGGATTATGACACTTCAAATAAGTGATGAAAATGAGGAAGGTGTTGATGTTTTTTTGGAATTTTCTAAACTAAATATACCAAACAACGACAAGTCTTTATGTCCATGCCTGGAATGTTTAAACATGAAGAAGTAAAATAGTAGAGAGATCAAAATAAATTAATTTTTCATGATTTTAATCTGAGTTACAGCCCTTGGATTTGGTATGGTGAAGCAGGGTAGAATTTTAGATCTCTTGATGATGATGCTTTGCAAGATGATAAGTTTGATCAAATTAAAGAAATGATTTGTGATATTAAAGTAGAGAAAATTGAGAAAGAATCTACAATTAAGCTTCTATATGGTGATTCTGAAAATAAATTATTTCTGAGTAGTATAGGCTTTATGATTTTATCAATGGTGTTTTGATTTATTAACTTGAAGGTGAAATATGGAAGGAGTGAAAAGAGTTTTACAGAGTTTCTACAATTGTTGAAAGATATTCTTCCTAATGATAATGATATTTCATATACACATTATAAACCTTATAAAATACTATGCTTTATGGTATTAGGGTACAGAAAATATTTATGTTTTCCCGAATGACTGTGTTCTATATGGAATAGAATATGAATTTATTTCAAGGTGTCCTTAATGTGGGATGTCATGGTTTAAGTTTAAAGAAAAATCACAGACTAATTTAGAATTTACAGAGACCCATTCCAAGGAATTTTGGTATCTCCCTATAATTCCTCATTTGAAACATTTATTTTCTAATTCACCTAATGCAAAAAAAGGTTAAAATGACATGGTAATAAATGGATATGTGATGGAAAAATAGGTTATCTAGAAGATTGTCCAGAATGGAATAATATTGATCACCAATTTCCTACATTCTAAAATGAAGTCAGAAATATCAGACTTGGACTGTGCAATGATAGAATGAATCCATATCGAATCCCTAGTGACACACATAGTTCATGGCCTTTTTTATAGGTAATTTACAACATACCTCCTGAATTTTGTATGAAATGAAAATATATCATGTTGAGATTATTGATCTCTATGCCAAAACAACCCAAAAATGATATTGAAATTTTCTTGCTACCAGTAATTGATGATTTGAAATGGTTATGGATGGTATAAGGGTGTATGATTCTTATACTATGGAATATTTTCAACTACATGAAATGATTATGTTCACTATAAATTACTTCCTAGCATATGGAAATTTATATGGATACAATGAAAATGGGCACAAAGCTTGTCTAATTCATGAACAACAGACATGATATTACCAACCACATCATGGGTGAAAAACAGCAAACATGGGTCATCAAATGTTTTTACATATGGATCACTATTTTAAATGATTAAAAAATGATTTCAATATCTCACAGGAAATTGATATTACTCCAAAACCTTTATCCACTGATCTGTATTTTGAGAGGGTGTAAAACTTTGGGCCTCACTGGGGATGTGAGGCACACAAGTGGTGAGGCCGCACCTATATCTCAATACCCAAATATACATTTTCTACTTTAGCAGTGGTGTAGTGGTGTAACGTTGAGGTCCATAGAAATGGTGTTAGGTGAGGTACGAGGATCAATTCCTAGGAGCCCACTCTTGGGGGGAATTTCAACCTCTCATGCTCCACTCACCTTGCGGGGCCACCCGGTGTCTCACCAGCTGGCAGAAGGGTGTAACCCACATATTTGATAGATTCATGTGTCGAACCATCGCTGATTGGGCTGTTACCCCATGATATGATCTATCATCTCGTTTAAAAAAAACTCCTTCCTGACCGGGGTTTCTCTGGATGACATCTTCGTGGGTAGGGGGTTTCTCGGTGTAGAGGGTTCAAAAAAGTCCACTCTTAGAGATACCATTCTTAGTAAGGAGGGTGAAAACATTAATGTGACATTCAAAAAGACACATAAATCTGGTAATGATAGAAATATTTGGAAGAAACTGTCAATATTTTTTGAGCTACCATATTGGAGACATCATGATGTGAACCATAACATTGATGCCATGCATGTGGAGAAGAATATATGTGATGGTTTGATTGGAATTTTTTAGATATTAAATAAAATATTAAAGATGTTTTGAATGTAATTTTGGATTTACTCTTAATAGAAATATGTTTGGTGTTGGATCCCACCCCTTATGGTAGTGAACATTAGTACCCCCATGACACGTGCCTGTCCTGGGGTGTGGGAAAAAAAAATATAAACTATGTTAAAATGTATTATAGTGGATTACCTAGGTTGTCTCCAGAGAGAAGTGCACAACAATTAAGTTGTCACCTTAAAATAGAAAGAAGTGAGGTTGTTTTTTTAGAAATTGTTTGATTTAGAAAATACAAGAAAGAAACTAAATAAAGTAAAGTAATTAAGTGAAAGTTTTGAAAAAAATTGAAAAATGATGTGATTAAAATCAGTGATATGAAATGGTGATCAGGTTAGGGTTGGTTTTCCAATTGTAATTCTATCATTGTTCATTTTACCCAATTCTCCTCTACTAAATCATTAAGAGTGAGAATCCACAATCGTTTCATCGCACTCCCTTGGTCAATTAAAAAATGTGAGAATAAACCTTAATAAAATCTTAGGTTGGTCTACTCTCCTTCCAATGTGTAATAGAGTTGTAGAAAATACCCCCAACTATCTTAGGCAATTCCCAATCGGGTCTTGTTTATCCCAAGTAATCAAGAACATTCACTACTCCTGACACACGTACCAGTGATCACCGAGTACTTCACCACTAAGTCATGGTCTATTCCATCGTTTATAAACCAGAACCTAGTGGAGTGAGATATTGATCATTGACCAAATATAAATGAACAACAGAATCCAAAATCAGAAACAATCGTATATGATAATAAAAACTGTTATAGGAAATTGAAACTGATTCACAGAAGAGAAGAGGATTTTCAAACATTAAGATAAGGAACTCATGAAATACAACATGGAAAACCTCTCCTTCCCCAATCACACACAGTTTACCCCACCATGTTAAGGGTAATCGTGACTAAGTGGAAATAAGAATTCATTACAAAACTAAGAAGAACAAAAGAGAGAAAACAAAGAACAGAAAATTTGGTGCTCCAGATTCTGTCCTCCAGAAGTTTGCCTCTGTTCTGCCCACCATCCGGCCAAAACTCACTGAGGGACATTCTTATAGAATGTTTGAAATGAAGTTTTCTATCGACCCTAAAAATTTGAGAGTCCTTGGACATGTGTAAAGAAAGATATGGCCGAATCAATGACCATTACTTTTCTGTCCGCCAAACACTGTTTCACCCACTCCAATTGGACATGCCAAAAGGATCCATTAATGAGCTCAATAATTTATTAACATTATTGTGAACCATCCTTTTGAAGGCCTATGTAGAAACCAGCTAGAATCACCTAATTCTAAGGTCGGATGAAGGATATATTCCATATTTAATGAAGTGGGGTCTATTCTGCCTTCCAAATTGATTTCTCCACTTGATTGAATTTGATGCACCATTGGGTTTCAAATTGGGTCTTGGTCCAGAAGGAACATTTTAAGCCCAAAAGTATAGGAGTCCTAAAAAAAGATTCACTTCAATTGGACCCATATTATAAAAGGTATTCTCGAAAAATAGAAGCTATATAAAACTGCCAATTTTATAGAATTACCCCTTTTTCACATTTAAGCCCAAAATACACCAAAACACATAAATGATGAAAATAAACTCACATTGAATAATTGGGAGGGATTAAATCATTGAAAAACATATAAATAATAATGAAAATATTAACTCTATCAATTCCCCCACACTTATCACTTGGACTCCTGGACCAGCCAGAATCAAAATAAATTCAAAGTAAATTCAAAACACATATCCATGAGATCCACCAATTTGAAAACAAGAAAAAAAATATATCATGCCTCATAAAACTCTATTATTTAATGTTCTTAATTTATGATAATTCAATAAATTTACGTTTCATTTCTCCTCCCATGCACACAAAACACTTACCTAACTTTCATTATCTCTCATTACACAAAATTCAATTTTTTAGCAATGTCTTTCTCATACAAACTCATACAAGGGTCACCATAGGCTTGATAAATTCCTACATCTCCACCCACTATGATTCAAAGACATATGTTTATCATGAGGACTTGTTAAGGTTGTTCCGTGGATTTAGGTTGGTAGGATTTATATGTGAAAATTCCGAGGCTGAATGAAGAGGGCTTGGCTCTTTTTGAAGCAAAATTGCATTACTCTAATTTTCACAAAAGTATGGTCTTCTCTTCACTCCCCTTAGAAGAAAATAAACTCCTTCTCCATGGAATATCAAGGAATGTTCTCATAGTTCATCATTTCAGCAGAAAACATTTCTATCTTTTCAAATATAATATTTCTTGAAAGCTCCAGAAAAGGCATAACTTCCTTTTTACATTAGAAGCTCTAGAAAGGCACAACTTCTCTCATCATGAAAGCTCCAGAAAAGGCACAGATTTCAGCAGAATGATTTTTTTGCAGCAATAACATCTCTTCAAAAAAAATTTCACCCAAAGTATCCCCAAAAAAGGTATTACAATACAAGACATATTCCCCCCACACTTATGTTCAAATAGATCATGCAATTTCACTTCAAGAGCAGGTTGGATAGTGAATATTGTCTTGTAATGTGGCTAACCTAACAGGATGTTCATGGATTATATGGGCTACAAGGATTAAATGTTCAGGGTAGGCCATTATGAAAGGGATTATCTTGAAAAGGAGATTTCAAACCAAAGAAATGACTAAATCATTTAAAACACAAGTACCTCAAACCCTCAAGTTTTGACAGGAATAAATCAAATTCTGGTTAAATCATGCATGATTTGGTTCTCTCAAGAAGTGAGGTGAATGTAAAGAATATGAAAATAATAGGTTTAGAAGCCTAACGGGAATGTGATTTAAAATATAAAGACAATGATATGTGATTAAAAAAACAGAGTATTTTTCATGAAATTCCCAAAGAATTGAACTTGAAACAATGTCATTTTCAGCATTCATTTAAGCTCAGTTTCAAGGAATAAATTATTTCACTCATGGAGATGGGTTTCAAAAATATCAATGATAATCATTTCATCTCAAAAGTTTCAAAAACACACAAAAATTGAAAAATAAACACACAAAATTTTAAAAACTCACATGTATTTTTAAAAAACAAATAGGAAAACAAACAACACATAAAAATCTTACACTACAAAGGTTCCATCCCCCAGACTTAAATGATGCAGTTTCCACAATGCATTAAAATGTATTTAACATGTAAGAATATTGGAAATTGAATCACAACAATCATGAAAATATAAAGGAGAGGTACGACCTGATGGAGTTTATTGATAAACAGGTTGGAGGAGTGTGATCTCCTCCATTGGCTCTGATGACATGGTCCCAAGGAATTTCTTCAATCTGTGCCTATTAACAGTGAATGGATCCTTCACTCCATCCTTCACAATCTGCACAGCACCAAATGGATATACATGAGTAACTATAAATGGACCTTCCCACCTGGAACAAAGTTTACCTGGCATCAGCTTGAGTCTTGAATTGAATAACAACACTTTGTCTCCTAGATGGAAGTACTTTGGTTGGATCAGTTTGTCATGAGACACTCTTGTTATCTCTTTGTAAATCCTGGAATTTTTAAATGCTTGTCTTAGAATTTCTTCCAACTCCTTTAATTGCAATCTTCTCTCTTTCCCAGCACTTTCAAGATCCAGATTCATCTTCCTCACAGCCCAGTATGCCTTATGTTCCAATTCCATAGGTAGGTG
Source organism: Viscum album (assembly GCA_963277665.1). Taxonomy (NCBI): domain Eukaryota; kingdom Viridiplantae; phylum Streptophyta; class Magnoliopsida; order Santalales; family Viscaceae; genus Viscum; species Viscum album. The sequence continues at coordinate 387,083,649 of OY728153.1, read as the reverse complement.
ACAAATTTCCCATAAATCAGCCTATATGGAATCATTCCAATTGGAGTTTTTTAGGCTGTCCTGTAAGCCCATAATGTGTCTTCTAACCTTTGGTTCCAATCCTTCTTATTTGGATTAACAGTATTTTCCAAAATTCCTTTGATTTCCCTATTGGACACTTCATCTTGCCCATTAGTCTGTGGATGATAGGGATTTGATGTTTTATGATGCACCCCATACTTTTTCAACAAAGCCGCCATTCTACAATTACAAAAGTGAGTCCCTTGATCACTAATGATGGCTCTAGGAACTCCAAACCTACAAAATATGTTAGCCCTGAAAAAATCACAAACAACTTTAGCATCGTCAGTTCTGGTGTCTCTTGCTTCCACCCATTTGGAAATATAATCAACAGCAAGAAGAATATAAGAATTTACAAATGACATTGGGAAAGGGCCCATAAAATCTATCCCCCAAACTTCAAATATTTCACAAAAATTAATTGGATATTGGGGCATTTCTTGTCTCTTTGAAATATTTCTTGTATACTGACATTTTTCACACCGTTTACAAAATTCATGAGAATCTTTGAAAATTGTTGGCCAATAATGTTCAGATTTGAAAACCTTCCTCGCTGTCCTTTGAGGTCCAAAGTGGCCTCCCCAAGCTAATGTGTGACAAAACCTAAAGACTGATTCAATTTAATTTTTAGGAAAACATCTTCTGATCATTTGGTCATTGAAAATCTTCCAAAGAAATGGATCATCCCAGATGTAATATTTAGATTCAGATTTTAATTTTTGAATTTGGTGAGAATTTAAATGATATGGGACCTGAGATGTTACCAGATAATTGACCATGTCAGTATACCAAGGTACTTATCCTTCAATAATGTACAACTTCTCCCCTAGAAGTTAATTATTTAGTGGTTCAGTGTCTAGAATTTCAACTTCAGCGGTGTTGGGTAGTCTACTTAAGTGATCAGCCACTTGGTTCTCAGATCCCTTCTTATCTTTGATTTCTATGTTGAACTCCTGTAGTAGTAGCATCCATATCACTAGCCTTGGTTTTGCTTCAGCCTTCTTCATCAAGTAACTAAGAGCTGCATGATCAGAAAAAACAATGACTTTAGTTCCAAGAAGATACGATCTAAATCTTTCTAAAGAAAAAACAACTGCTAAAAACTCTTTTTTCTGTTGTTGTGTAGTTGAATTGGGTTGAATCTAAGGTTTTCGAGGCATATCCAATGACTTGTGGCCTACCCTCATTTCACTGAGAAAGGACAACTCCAACTGCTTGGTTTGAAGCATCACAAAGCAGTTCAAATGGTTCTTCCCAATTTGGTGGCTGCATCACTGGTGGTGTAATCAATTTCTTCTTCAACTCATCAAATGCTTCCCTACATGAACCTTTGAAATAAAAATCATCATATTTCAAAAGTAATCTAGAGAGCGGGAAATAAATCTTACTGAAATATTTTATAAACCTTCTGTAGAATCTTGCATGTCCTAAAAATAATCTAACATGTTTCACACAAGTTGGGTAAGGCAAAGAATTTATCAATTCAATTTTTGATTTATCAACCTCAATTCCTTTATGTGAAATGACATGCCCAAGGAAAATTCCTCTCTCAACCATAAAATGAAACTTTTAAAAATTCAAAACAAGGTTCTTTTCAATGCAAGTTTTCAAAACTTTTTCCAAATTTTTCAAACAATGGTCAAACAAATTTCCAAAAACTGTGAAGTCATCCAAGAAAACCTACAGGAAATCTTCAATGTGATCAGAAAATATACTTACCATACACCTCTGAAATTTACCTGGAGCATTACACAATCCAAATGGCATCCTTTTGTATGCAAAAGTACCGAAAGGATAAGTAAAGGTAGTCTTCTCTTGATCCTTGGGGGAAATGGGTACCTGAAAATAACCTGAAAATCCATCCAAAAATCAATAATTAGTTCTCCCTGCCAATCTCTCTATCATCTGGTCAATGAACGGGATAGGGAAATGATCTTTGCGAGTGACCTAATTCAACTTCCTAAAATTGATGCATACTCTCCAGCTATTATGAATTCTCACAGGGACTAATTCATTCTTTTCATTCCTCATAATGGTTAGGCCAGTTTTCTTTGGGACTACATGGATGGGGCTAACCCATTGTGAATTTGAAATGAGATAGATGATCCCAGCTTCTAATAACTTCTCAATCTCTTTTTTCACAACCTCCATCAGGGTTGGGTTCAGCCTCCTTTGGGGTTGTCTGACAGGTTAGGAATCTCCCTCAAGAAAAATTCTATGTGAGCAAATTTTTGGGTTTATTCCTGGGATATCACCTAAGATCCACCCTATTGCTTGGACATTCTCTCTCAAAAGATCAATAAATGATTTTTCTTGAGTTTCAGATAGATTATTAGCAATTATTACTGGTAATTTCTCCCCCTCCATAAGGTAAACATATTTTAAATTAGTGGGGAGTGGTTTTAATTCTAGATCAGTAGGATGCTCAAGAGATGAAACTAAATTGAGGTTCTCCACTTCCAATGGTTTGACATCCTGCACACAATAAATCATATCATCTTTATCATCATTTAACAAATTATCAAAGAAATCAGATTTTACCTCTTCTTCCAATAAGAAATCAGAACCTCCAAGAGTTTGGGAATCCATATGTTCAGTGATATCTTTAATGGAAAAATTCTCTCCTAATGATAAAAATTCATGAAACATACCTAATTATTAAATAGGTTATATGTCATCTTTATGGGAGAGTGCGAAGAGTGAATGATCATCTAATGGGTGCCTCATGGATTCAAAAATATTGAAGTGGACAGTGCAATCTCCAAACTCCATGGTAAGTGTCCCTTCAAGGACATTGATGATGGTTTTGGCCATCTTTAAGAATGGTCTCCCCAAAATGATGGGTGAGTGTGATGGGATCCTATAATCTTCCATATTCAACACATAAAAGTCAGTAGGGAATAAAAGATCTTTGACTTTTACCAGGACATCCTCTAGAACTCATACTGGGATTACTGTGGATCTATTTGCATGCTAGACCACCACTCTTGTGGGCTTCAAGTCTCCTATCTACAAAGAAGTATATACTGAGTGAGGAAATACATTAATTGATGCACCTAAATCGCACAAAGCATTAGAGAAATTTAATGAACCAATGGTGCATGGAATAGAAAACGTCCCTAGATCTTGACATTTGGTTGGAAATTATGGTGTGATAAGGGTTGAGACACTTCTTCCTAAATTGATCCTCTCATTCCCTTAAATTATCCTTTTCTTGGTGCAAATATCCTTTAAAAACATAGCATACTTTGGAATTTATTTGAGTGATTCAAGCAGAGGTATGTCGATTTCCACTTTCTGAAAGGTGTTCAAAATTTCTTTTTGCAATGCTTCTTCTTGTAACCTCTTTGATTCAATCATCCTTGATGGAAATGGTGGTGATATATCTTTCTTCTCCCTTTTTTTCCTTTGAAATGGTGTTTCTTGTTTCTTCCTTCTTGGCCTATCATTATCATCATCCTCTTTCTTATCTTCTTCCCAATGAATTTTCATATAATTTTCATCATTTCTAACTTCATTCTAACCCAGATTAGTTTTTATTGTTTCAGGTTCAATGGTGGATGGTGGTTGGAGTTCTTTTCCACTTCTTGTAGTTATAATACTAACATTCTCTTTTGGGTTTGGGACAATTTGGGGAGGGAGTTTAACAGGATTTTTGGTGAGAAAGTCCATGAGACTTTCAAACTTATTGGACAAATCTTTTAACAGTGTCTTTCAGTCCTTCAAACTTAGATTTTTGTTAGTTTTGAATTGGAGGTTGTGAACTGGTGGATGGTTGCTCATAGGGTCTTTGGATATTGGTTGGTTTTTGGTAAGAAGGCTGGTTATAAGATGATTTTTTTTGAAATGGTGGAGAGTTTTGGAATTGATTCTGGAATGGGGGTTGGTTTTGAAACTGATTTTGGTATGGGGGCCTAGCTAGATTCTGTTGATTTACAAATCCATATTGGACTTGGTTAGGCTCTCTCCATCCTTGATTTTGCTGGAACCGCCTTGGATGAAAGGCTGCTACACATGTTTCCATTCCTTGTATTTCAGAACATTGGTCAGTAAAATGATCAGGTGATGAGCATAAACCACATACCTTAGCTGGCGCTTGTTGGTCACTAACTTGCTTCAAGGCCATCTGTCTCACCAAACTAGTAAGCTCTTCAATCTTAGTTTCTAATAAGGGTGATGGATGAGAAGTGCGTACCTCATGAATACCTCTTGTTCCAATACCTCTTGTTCCAAATTGCTGCGAGTTTTGGGAAATATTCTCAATCAAGCCCTTGGCTTCTTCTGGTGACTTGTTAATCAAGGCACCTCTAGATGATGCATCAAAAAGGTTTCTGTCATTGTCCAGTAGTCCTTGATAGAATAAGACAAGAAAGTGGTGTTCCTCAATGGCTTGATGTGGACAACTGGCACATAACTTATTAAATCTCTCCCAGTACTCGTAAAGGGTTTCCCCAGATGATTGTCGTATGGCGTAGATTTCCTTCTGAATGGCTGTGCTTCTAGAGGTGGGGAATAATCTTTGCATAAAACATCTTACCAGGCCATTCCAGTCATGTACGTCTTCTGGTTATAGGTCGTACAACCATTCTTTAGTAGCTCCATCCAATGAAAACGGAAATGTCTTCCACTTTACCTGCTCCTCGGTAATTCCATGGGGTCTGAAAGTTGAGCAAACATGTGTGAACTCTTTAATGTGTTTGTTTGGATATTCACCTGCCAAACCATGAAACTTTGGAAGCAAAGGAATCATGTTAGGTTTCATTTCAAAATCATTTTGTAACACTGGCATCGGAAGTTGATTGTTTTGATTAAGGAATTGTGGTGCACAGAGGTCTCTAAGTGTTTGGTTTTGATTTTCAGCCATGATGACAGGCTTAGAGTGAACACTTGAAGTTTCACTTGAGTCTGCAAGGGGAACTTCCTCAAATTCAGATTCCAAATTAATGTTTCTAAGTCTATTAAACAAGGTTCTTTCAATTTCAGGATCTATGGGTAAAGGTTCAGTTTTTGAGGTTTGAGTCATGCAATTTTGAAGAGAAAAGATGAAAATAGAGAAAAGAAAAGAAAAGAAATGTTGGCGCTACCTCCCCAGCAACGGTGCCATGTTTTGACACGTGCCTGTCATGGGGTGTGGAAAAAACAAATGTAACCTATGTTAAAATGTATTATAGTGGATTACCTAGGTTTTCTCCAGAGAGGAGTGCACAAAAATTAAGCTGTCACCTTAAAATAGAAAGAAGTGAGGTTGTTTTTTTAGAAATTGTTTGATTTAGAAAATACAAGAAAGAAACTAAATAAAGTAAAGTAATTAAGTGAAAGTTTTGAAATAAATTGATAAATGATGTGATTAAAATCAGTGATATGAAATGGTGATCAGGTTAAGGTCGGTTTTCCAATTATAATTCTATCATTGTTCATTTTACCCAATTCTCCTATGCTAAATCATTAAGAGTGAGAATCCACAATCGTTTCTTCTCACTCCCTTGGTCAATTAAAAAATGTGAGAATAAACCTAACTAAAATCTTAGGTTGGTATACTCTCCTTCCAATGTGTAATAAAATTATAGAAAATACCCACAATTATCTTAGGCAATTCCCAATCGGGTCTTGTTTATCCCAAGTAATCAAGAACATTCACTACTCCTCACACACGTACCGGTGATCACCGAGTACTTCACCACTAAGTCCTAGTCTATTACATCATTTATAAACTAGAACCTAGTGGAGGGAGATATTGATCATTGAACAAATATAAATGAACAACAGAATCTAAAATCAGATACAATCATATATGATAATAAAAACTGTTATTGGAAATTGAAACTGATTCACAGAAGAGAAGAGGATTTTAAAACATTAAGATAAGGAACTCATGAAATACAACATGGAAAACCTATCCTTCCCCAATCACACAGAAGTTTACCCCACCATGGTAAGGGTAATTTTGACTAAGGGGAAAGAAGAATTCATTACAAAACTAAGAAGAACAAAAGAGAGAAAACAAAGAACAGAAAATTTGGTGCTCTAGATTCTGTCCTCCAGAGGTTTTCCTCTGTTCTACCCACCAGCCGGCCGAAACTCACTGAGGGAACTTCTTATAGAATGTTGGAAATGATGTTTTTTATCGACCCTAAAAATTTGAGAGTTATTGGACTGGTTTAAATAAAGATATGGCCGAATCAATGACCATTACTTTTCTGGCCGCGAAACACAGTTTCACCCACTCCACTTGGACGTTCCAAAAGGATGCATTAATGAGCTAAATAATTTATGAACATTAATGTGGACCGTCCTTTTGAAGTCCTCTATCGACACCAGCTATAATTACCCCATTATAAGGTCGGATGAAGGATATATTCCATATTTAATGAAGTGGGGTCCATTATGCCTTCCAAAATGATTTCTCCACTTGATTGAATTTGATGCACCATTGGGTTTCGAATTGGGTCTTGGTCCAGAAGGAAAATTTTAAGCCCACAAGTATAGGAATCCTAAAAAAAATATTCACTTCAATTGGACACATATTATAAAAGTTATGCCCGAAAAACAGAAGCTATATAAAACTGCCAATTTTACAGAATTATCCCATTTTCACATTTAAGCCCAAAATACACCAAAAAACACATAAATGATGCAAATACACTCACATTGAATAATTGGGAGGGATTAAATCATTTAAAAACATATAAATAATAATGAAAATATTAAATCTATCACCTCTACATGACATACCTTATCCAAGAGAGAGAAAAATATCTCCTTTCTATGTCTTCATGATATCAAAGTGCCACATGGTTATTCTTAAAATGTAAATTTTTCTTGTCTTTAAAGGATTTGATGTTGACATGTATGAAGTCTAATGACAGTCACACCATGATACAATAGATACTACAAATTTAATTGTGTGGAATGTTTCCTACCCATGTCAAAATGACTATCATGAAGGTGTGTTATTTTTTTAATTAAATTTTTAATAAAGTGATTGATTAGAATTTTTTGAACAGTTTGGATAATGAAGCAGTTTCTATACATCGTCACCTAGAAATGTATTTTCCTTCATCTTTTTTTTATATCATGGTGAATTTAATCATTCATTTGGAATGAGAAATAATGTTTTATAGACCTATTTATATTTGTTGGATTTATTCATTTGAAAGGTATATGAACATATTGAAGGGGTATGTTAATAATACACATTTAACTGAAGTAACCATTATTGGGAAGTATATTTTTGAGGGGGTTGCAGAGTTTTGTACAAGCTATTTGTCTATAGTGGAGCACATCAGTTTTTCTACATCTCTCCATGAATGAGTTAATTATGGTTGAAAGGGGATCCATCGCTTGAAAGTCAAATAATTGATAGGTGAATAGATAAATAAGGTATATTTATACATCTTGAATAACACATATGATGATCCACCATAAATAAAATTGCATGATAATGTGTTAAAAAAATTTTCCAAAGAAGAAAGATTTGTGGATTTTGAATAAGAATAACAAAACATTTTTCCATGATTTAAAGTGATCATGCTTGGAAAATCAGATTCATCAAAAATATTGAGATGGTTAGTGGAAGGTCCAAGTTTAAATTTGATAACCTGATCGTGGTATGGAATTAATGGTTATATAATTTATATGAAAGATGAAAACAACATAAGTCTAGTTCAGAATAGTAAGGTATTGGTGTTCACAGAAGCAATGCATTTTTTGATTTCCAAAGATAAAAAACCAATATCAGCATAGACTGATTATGGAGTCATTGAAGAAATATGGGAGGTTTATTACATTAAATTTCAATTTTTAGTGTTTTATTTTAAATGTTTTATCAGTAATAAAAATGTATAACATGATGAATTTGAAATGACACTAGTTAATCTGAATAAATTGGAATACACAACCGGTCCTTTTATCGATGAAACACTTGAATTTTTTATCTATTATTGATCAATCTGATATGTAGTGGTCTATTTTTTTATAATGAAAAAATAGTATGTTCGTGATGATAAAAATGAAAAAGATGATGATATATGTGATATCCCTACTTCCATGGAATGATTAACAAACAATTTTGATGAGCACGTCGTAGACATGATTTGTTCCAAACTAAATGATCATGATGAAAGAATATGGTAAAATAATCTTTTAGTACATTCCTAATATTATAGGAAACATATTTTTAATTATGGATTACTTTTTTAAATTTCATAATTTAGATATTTTAATTTAATTTTCTTTATGAAAACACATATTATAAATAATAAGTTAAATTTTTTGTTTATATTAGTTTAATTTTGTCTAGTTTTCTATGTTTACCCTTATGTAACTTATCTATTAAATAATGTTTCTGAAAAAAATTATTTTAAATTTAACAATTAAATTAAAAAAATTAAAAGAGTATAACATAAAAAAATTATTTTTGTTGTAAAAATGTTTTTTCATGTAGGTAAATTTTTACTATGTCATTTCATCTCTCATTAATATTTTGTTGTTTTCATTAATTTATGTAATTTCATCTCTCACTAATATTTTTAACATTTTAGTTAACTATAAATCATATGAATAAAAACATGTTATGTTTAGTTTAGTTTTTATTTTATAATTGTTAATTTTTTATTTACATTTGTATGTAATTGTTGGCTTTGTATATTTTTGTACTAATTGTTGTTGCTCTGATTTTGATGATAATGATTGATCAATCACTTTCTCTGCCACAAATTTCTAGAGATGATCATACTCATACCTCTGGGGAGTAACATACACATGCTATTATTGATGAGCCTCCTCATCATTCTTTACATGAGACATTTACTTCAATAGGGTAAAAAAGATATCAAGGGTTGGTGAAAATGGAATGACACATTTACCAAAATTATCCATTACTCATAGCTAGGAATAAAGGATACCAATATACTTTAATGGTAATGATATTCCAAGAGGTCCAAATTCAAAAAAAATCAAGGCTTTTATATTAGTACATGCTAAAAACAAAGTTAGTATTTTGTTTGATTATTGAAGAAGTTTTGGCAAAGCGACATTATCACAATTGTGGGAGGGAGTTTTGGAAAGATTGTTTTTTATTATTTTAATTGTCTAGAAATTTTTATAGTAACATATGTTTTTCCCATTCTTATAAGATTAAATATGATATACCCAATACTGGAGTAGTCTGGAAGAAATATTTATCATTGGATGCTTGGAGATGGAGATATTTTAAATCATCCCTCACATCACAGTTCATTTTTGGGGACAAACAGCATCAAAATCCATGTTATATATATCTATTTATATATGAAAATACATTACAGAAATTTGTGGAATGTAGATGATGATAAAAGTTTTTTGTAAGTGAAATGTTACCCTTTTAGAAGTTTTTTTATTTTTAAGACCACATTAAGGATTTCATTCTTCTTAATTATTAATTTTCAGCAATCATGGTGATCACATTTGGAGATTCAATCTAGAAACATATACCCTCATACGTTATCTTGAGAAGGGTATATGTTATTGTAAGGATAGATGATAGCATAAAAACATCAAAATATGATAGCTATATCTACAAGGTTTGTAGAGTTTTCAGCTCTTTCCCCTGCTAGATATGAAAAATGGAAGAGGCCTCAAATAAACAAAAAAAGAAAATATCTTATGGAAGTGTCAAGAGTTGTAGCTAAAACGATTTTAAGATGTTTAGTTTATTTATTTATTTAAGTTAAATCAACTGTTTATATATTGTGATTCATTATATATTTTTTCAAATATGCCATACAAAATTCTCTTAAGGAGAAGAGAAAATATGGGTTCTTTATTACTGAGGGTATAAGGATATTTTAGCTACATCATTAGGAAAACAAGAACACCTGGGTCATGTACAATGATACCAAAAAGGTGTATCGATATAAAAAGTGTTTCCACATTCTGAAGCTTATTAAATGAATCATGTTTATATGAAAAAGAAAATCTTTGGAAGTGAAGGTTCAGGATATTCAAGTGACAATGGATGGTAGGATCAGATATTCAGTATAGTCTATGTTTGTAAACATGTTAGAAAGCTTCAGTATGCTGATCTAACTCTTCCACCTATGCTAGTAAATCCCACTCCTTCTTATCATACTCATAAATCTTTGCTTCCAGACCCCACTCCTTCTTATCATACCCCTACACCCCCTCCTCCATAGCTTCCAAGTTATTGTGAGTAATATGTTGATGATCTTCATCATATTGTTGCATATAGGAAGATATATTATATCAGTGATACCATTCATCATCAGCATATTGAGATAGAGAATCAAAGGGTAACTATACAAGATATTGTAGATAGATCAGCAAAAATACCATGTCCAATATATGTGGGGAGTATAGTTGGATAAAGTATCAGTTATTTTCTAGTTTTTCCATCTAGACTACTTTGATATATTTCCCTAGAGATATGTATATATGTTATCTTTTATTTCATTTTTTTATTAAATTTGTTTTTGTATTTTAATTTTTACATATTTATATAATTCTTTACAATAATACTTATAGGTAAGGAAATACTGTATCAAAAATAAAAAATTTAAAGTGTCATGACATCAGATACAGATTCTACTAGCATTGATAGATTGTCAGCATACTCAAATTTGTTATCATAAGTATATGATCTTCCAATTGATGCTAATATTTTTTGGCATATAATGACTATAAGGATTTGGAAAAATGATATCATGGATCTTGTAGTTAGATATCAATTGGGAATCCACATGATACAAAATTTTCTATGTAAGTTGATTAAGAAAATCTTTCTTTTCCTTTAATTTATTAAAAATTTATAATTATGTCAGTTTTATATTAGGAATCTATATAGAATCTTCATAGATCATGACATGAAATATTTATATATATTTATGGACCCACAACGTATTTATCCTATATCTTTGATAATGAATGACGCAGAAAGAAAAATTTATATAGCTGAATGATTTCAGAATAATGTCATTATTCAATGTTGGATGTTTCCAAATGTTTAAGAGTATGAAACATTATTTCTCAAAAAGTGTTATATATAAATTATAAAATAAACTAATCATATTAAATTTCCAATTATATCAGCAGTCAATGGATGTTAAGTGTTTTTTGTCCAAGAGAGAGAAAATTATACAGAATATGCCATATCCATGGTGAAGTGAGAGAAATTTTATAGAATGTAATAAACATGTAATTTTTATTATTTTAATAATTTTTTATATTATAATGAATAAAATTTATTTTATTCATATTATTTTCAAACAGGGCATGAAATTTCATTAGAGAGACAACAATAAAGAAGATCCCCAAGATAACATTTTTGCAATCTAAGGTGAATTTTCATATAAAATTAATAAATTTTGGATATATTACTTAAAAATTTTATTTTGAAATAAAATATAATTAAAATAGAGTTATAAAAAATAAGGTTTGATAAAATGTGGATATTATGTCTTATGATTTTTGTAAGAAATAATTTCAACTAAGACAGTTATAAAGTTTCAGATGAATAGATTTCTTAATAAAGACTTCCTAAATATTTCATATGTTTTATTGAAAATTTAAGTTAAATTATGTATTTATTATTTGGTATCTTTTTAATGAGCCATGAAAATATAGTGTATAAGAGTTTAGATATTTAAAATTTTAATGAGATAATCATTTTAAATGATAAATTTATTTTTTTGTTTTTTGTAATATACATTGTAAATTTGACAGTTCAATTGTAAGTGTATTTTACTAGTTTTCTACTAATTTTTATGGTATTATAATTATTTTTTCTACTTTTGTGTCGGAGGATTAATCAATTATCAATTTAATTTTTTTTCATGTCGGTTTTTAAAAATAATAGACGTGATGAATGGTTTTTCACATCTGTTATTGGATAACCAATGTGAAAAACAATGAGGTAATTTTTCTTTCACATCAGTTATTGAATAGACTCCATGAAAAAACAATAAAAAATATTAATTTAAAACATTTGTTTTAGTTAATGGATATTTAAATAATAGTTACAATGACGCCTCCAATAGCCTTTCCTAATAACTGACATGAAAAGGAAAAACAAACCTACGTGAAAAATCATTTATGCACTCATGTGTTTATATACATTCTAACATTGTGTATTCTAACAATTAATTTATAAAAAAATATATTTCCAATTTTGAATACAAGGAATTTAAATATTCCTAGTAGTACTAGAAAGATATTAACAAATAAAGGATTAATAAGAATTGTAAATGAAAATGTATTTATCCTCAAAAGTACCTCTTTGGGGATGAAAGTGTTTTGACGAAAAAAAATATATTTCGTAAATTTGTAATCAAATTGACCATAATATATTTCAATAGTTTGTTTTGGGCATTGTAGAAACATTAAAAAAATAATTAATTTGTTTTGATAATAAAATATTATTATATATACCCTAGTACTTATCTAGTTATAGAAGTCGATAGGCTTTTTATGATCATGGATTTCCCTCATGTCATGATTTTGATGATATTTAAACACCAACCTATCAAAATAGAATTTTAATTTAAACATAATATAAACTTTATAACTTTAATTTTATTTGTAAAATGTTTCATGTAGTGCATTACAAATTGATAAACACCATTATGTGTGGTTGGTTTGTTGTGTATCCATTTAATAAATCTAGAAAATAAATCTTTTAAGAATCCAAATTCATTGTAATGAGTAATTAATGATTCCTAAATAAGGAATAATTAATGAATGGAATGAAAATATTTTTGATAAGATTAAATTGTAGAGTTTTTCCCCTACGTTGTGTGTATTAAGAAGAATGTTTCTTCGATAAGTTTTCATTCACACATTGTGGAAAGTTTGTCCAATATTACTTCATATTTCTTTGGTTCCAATGACAATAGTTGTGTAGGAGTGATGTGGGGACTAATGAGGAAAATTTTATATTCATAGGGTTTTTCATTCAAATAGTACTGATATATACACATGAAAAAATATCAATAGTATTTATCCATAATTAACATATTATATCAGCTATTGTACAAATAAATTATGAAAACACACCTCATGTATACATTTACAACCAGTAATCCTATCCATTAATGCTTGTGTATTTAATATACATTCACAAGACCACGATAGTCTATAATGGAATCTTCGTACAGTTGTTCTTCAAAATCAATTATGTTTTTATCACCAATTTTTATAATTTTATCAACATGAAGATGTGATGTTAGTAAATGAAAAAGTTTAATGGGTGGGGTAAAGGTATATTCTCAAGTTCTTTTTGATTGATTGGAAATTCCTTTAGATAATTTTTATTTGACCTTCTGTTTCACCCCCTTCCATTTCTTCATCTCTAAAAAAATTCATTGGTTTCAGCCTTTTTTCATTAATTGTTAAATGTATTGCATAAAAAATAAAAATCAGATGAATACCTCGTTTTTATGTGTATTTTTACAATATCAAACGGTCATGCTATGAAGGTTCCAATAACAAGATGAAATGTATGAATATCTATATCTTCAAGTGGAATAGGTAGCTCATTGCTCGACTCATGAGCTAAGTGAATCCTCACTCTCACATGACCTATTGGAAGTTATTTTGTTTAGAATATCTTTTTTGATATTGTTCATTATACCCCTAACAACAAGGAAATAGGTGGGTGCTAATAGATATAAATCACAATCATTTTTACCAAGTAGAATATTAGTACATGAGAGGTATCAGTGTTTTCCTAATTCACATTTTATAGAAATAGTTATAAAAAAATTGATTACCTCTTCGAATGAATCCCTTTGTGTGGAATGACACACCTCAAATCTGGTGGGGTGGGGTGGGGGATCTTCATGCAGAGGTTATTGTTGTGTTGTTTCTTATGTTTAATTCAATCCCATAACATTTTATAACAACTCAAACTTCAAATTATGTTTTTCTTATAGAGAATCTAATTATTTCTGAATCTCTTCCATTTTCTTATCTTTATTCCACTATTCATTTATTTTTTGAAATTATATTCTTGGTGACACCCCAAAACCCACACATCTGACACAGACATATTGTTCTGGTTGCTTTAAGGCCACTGATAGTAGTCATTCATTGAGTATAGTTGATAATGATTCATGCATCTAAATAAAATAAAAAATATAATAAAATAAGTATTCATTATTATATAACAAAAATTTAAAGATTTTTTTTCTTATTATGTCATAATTACACATGCTTCTTATACATTTTGTGTGTTTTCATCTATTATTAGCCCATATTTATTTACAAAATATTCCTTTCATAGCACATGGTGTGTGATTGAAGTGACTTTGGATTTTGATTTATCAATTTGGATATAAAAAATGAACATAACTATGTTGTTGTTTCATGTCACATAAAAGTATTAAAGTGGATTTAAAATACATACCACATCCCTGTTTTAAGTTATGGGTATTTTTGTTTTATTGTATGTTTCTTATTTTCAGCAATCGGTTTTTGTTTCATAAATTAATGATTCTTAATAAATGTGATTAAAACATGCATTTTCAAGCAATTTATTACCAATCACAATGTACTTAAAAATCAATCTCCTCACAATGACAAATAAATGCATTCCACATTTTTTTGGTTTATCATGTGTGCATATGTTTTTGGTGAGTGCAAGTTAATTTTCCCTTTAACATATTTGAGATGATACCTTTATCATATTTTAGATGATACTTCATAAAAATTGTATGAAAACCTCTATAAGCCTTTCCAATGATCATTATTACAAATTTTTTTTGGAATTCATCTACTGTAATTTTACTCTAGAAAGGATAATGAATTGTAAATCAATGTTTTATTGTTTTGTTTTTTAGTAAAATAAAGAAATCATATCATAATACTACCCTAATATCTTCCCATATTAGTTCCTTAAGCACGAACACAACATTGTTACCTATATCTACATCAACTGGCATGTGTAGTCGATTAGTGAGCCCAAAGTAACTACTGAACATGGCCTTATTGGTGTTAACAGACTGGATGCATGCATTCAATACAACCTTAATATTTATTCCCTTATTTATCACCATAATAATTTTTATTAACACTATCACCCTGCAATGCTCCTATTTTTTTAGGAAATAGGTTGTCCACCATATACCATTTCCTTAGCTTCAACATTGTCAATATGTTGTTCCTCATGATTGGTATCATCAGTATGTGTAGAATATTGGTGTTCCTCTACATTGAGATCATCATCAAGTTTAGAATCCTCTAGTTCTTCAGGATTAGGAGCATCAACATGTTCATAAGTAATTATCTAAAGAAGTGGATGAACATTTCATTTATATTAAATTAATGAAATAGTGAACAAATAATAATATAAGGTAACATAATATATATTAAAAAATAAATATAATATGATTTTTAAAATATATTTTTTAAAGGTTGAAGGGATTTGACCTATCAATAGAGTATCCAAATACCCTCATTATGGTCTCCTATGACATACAAGACCTCATTTACATTGGTACTATCAGAGACTAATTGAGACATACCAATGAAAGGGTCATCCCCAGTTGAATTGATATCTAACCCTTCAGTGTTTTTGGTCATTAATAGAATAATTTACCACTTTTGGTTTGTAGGATCTGAGGCATAAAATACCTAAACATCTTGTGATTCCATTATAAATAGTTTATCTTTATACCCTTACTTACTAAAATCCACTTTCATGAATCCCATTTCATCTATTTCTGATGCACTCCCATTATCAACCCACTTGAATTAAAAAATTGGCACTTGGAATGTTTTATAATCCAACTGTCATATTTGTTTGATAATTCCAAAGTATGATATATTTACATAAATTGTATTTTTGTCCTTGATACCTGATACATGAATCGCTTTGGCCACAAGTGTAACTCCCCTATTTTTCATGGTACTATATTAATAATGTTCATTTTTATATAATGTATAACCATTAATTACATAACCATTATAAGATTATAAATTAACACTTGGTCCTATGGCTATCCATCAAAGTCATTCTGAAATTGAATCTAGATTTTTAGTTGAATCCATAAAAATATATTCTTGAAACCAACTTGTTAATAATTTATTATGTAAATTTGATATCCATATTTCACCTCTCTATGGATTCAAATACCTAAGAATTACATTTTGGGTTTCAACATAAGGCACAACCACTAAACAGGCATGAAAAAGTAAATGTGAGCATTCTCCTTCCTTATAATAGTAATTTTGAAAACATCTATTCTCAAAATTCATTAACCCAGAACCCTCCAAACATGATGAGATTCTTATAGACCAATTATTTTAACTTTATATTGGAAGTTGGAATAGAATTCAATAGATTCCTAAACAATATATCGCTCTACAATACAATCTTCTAGGTAACTTTGGTTTTTTACATACCCTTTCAAATTCATAATATATCATTCAATGGGGTACATCCATATAAGATCACAGAGAAAAATCTCTCTAACCAAGTGGACCATCATATCAAAGAATGATATTGAGAAGAACTTCTCCAATTCACATAATATGAAAACAATTTCATTTTCCATAGCTATGAATTTTTATGGGTCTATAGTTTTGTTGCATATAGATTTTAAAAATTAATAGAGTTTGGTTAATGTATGGTGGAAATTCTTGGAAAAAATGAAATGAAAAGATACATGCATTAGATCTTTCATTGAAACATGATAGCCATGTGATTTCAGACCCTTTAAATTTAAATCAGTCATTGAAACATTTTTCTTGATATTTGATGAATACCACTCTAGAACCTTTACATCATTCAAGAATATGTTCAACTGATATCTCTTTTTTTAGGAATGTGTGGGAATGAGAGCTGTTCTTTGCTGTAAATGGTGTATAGTTTTTGTTTATTGTCAATATGTAAATGGATGATCTAAGAGTTTGTAAGTAAATGGATTTTACAGTTGAAGTAGACAATAATTTTGAAGGTTTCTTCATTTCCTAGGGTTTGCCAATTTTTTTGGGTCCAAAATTTGGATGATGGATTTCAATGTGAAAAGTGTTTTTTCTTGAAGGCCTTATAGAAGTATGGAAAAGGCATGAGTTTCTCAAAGATAGGAAATGAAAGTTATGTCTTTCAAATACTTAAGTATTTTTGATGGTGTACTTCGTGATTATGATGAGCATCGTGATAAGAGACGATGTTCTCTAAGATTGTGAGTTTTAGAGCATCACATTCGGCGACGGAATAGTCTATGATTAAGATGAGAATCACGAAGGGTTTCGAAGAATTTTCCTACAGATACGATGAGTTTTTTAAACTGATAATTTTTATGGTGATTTGTGAATAGAGGTGTGTCGTGATATTGTTTTTGTACACTCAGGAAAATCTGAAAAGGGGTGGTAAAGCTTCACAAAGAGCTGAGCCAATAAATATAAGGCTAACCATATTCTATTTTAACCATTTATTCATGGATAATTTGGAAACTCTCTGATTTTTACGAAGTCAAGGGAGATTCACTAATATGGATTTATATATGAGATTTAGTATCACGATAAGACTATAAGTCTTTCCATATGTTCAATGATTTTGTTTAAAGGGTACTTTGTGATGATGTTGTGTTCTACATTAACTCATTGAGCTTCGTGAAAGCAGGTTGTTACGTGAAGGAAAGGGAGCTTTGCGAAGGAAGTGTGTTCTGTGAAGGCAATGGAGCATCACGAATGTAACATCCCAAGTAAGTAATGAAGAATATATATATTTATCTATGTCTATTAATGAATTAGATAGTGTTTTAGAGGCTTAAAATGAGAATAAATCCAATCTTAAGCATGGAATACACTAATATTTTTAAAAGATTGTTTTACTGACTTTTGATGGAAAACCATTTTTTAAATAGAAATTTTGACAATTTTATAAGATCTATTTGTCGAAATAAACTTATTCTTCATGATTGGGACATTGAAATTTACTTTGGGTAAATTTTTTGTATTTTTCCGACAAAGTTCATTTTTTAATGAATAGTGAAAAATGTTGTATTTTAATTCAAAACCTCTTTTTAGTATAATTTATTTATATGATTATATTATCTTTTGAATTGGTTTTAAAGTGAAATTAGAATATATTTTTACCATTTAATAAAATAGTGGTCATGGAATTAATTTCAATTTGAAATCGGACTTAAACTAGTGTCAATCTTTGGATACTTTTTGTTTCATAAAAACACGCTATTTATTTTGACAGCGGGAATTAATTATTAAATTAATTAATGCAACTTATATGTTTTGAATTTGGTAAAATAGACATCATTTATGAATTCGGAATATCAAATATATCTTAGGGTAAATTTTTGGTATTTTTTTGAAAAACTTCAAATTTTGATGAATAGTGAAACCACTAAGTGGTACTTGAAAAACTGATTTTTCGTTTAAATAAAATTTTATCATCTCTATGTTTTGAATTTCAAAAATCTGACATAAATTTTTGTCATTAAGAAGTAAAATGTGGTTCAATGGGATTAAAATAATTTTTTGGTAAATAGTAACTTTTAAGTTTTTAATCGCAATTAAAGGTAATTAGTGTAATTTAAAGTAAGAATAATGTTTTAATAATATGAAATGAACTTGACACATGACCTACCCTTATTGGATGTGTCATGGCCGACCAATAAAATCCATGGGTCAACTTGTGGACCCCATGGAGCCACTTTGGAAGGAAAATGACATTAATATCTTTTTATTTAATGTTAAAGTAAAAATGTCACAAACATGAGTTGTTTTACTAAAACAATTTTTAAATGGGGTTATACAAGTAATATTTTTGACAATAAATATTCATTAGAAATCTAAAAGTATTTCCTACATCATTATATTTTTTTTATAATTTTTAGACATTAAATAAATTACATTATTTATGACACAATGATGAGGCAGCGATTACCTCATTATTTAATGATTTAAAGAAAATGAAAATATAATGTAAAATATAAGACCTAAACTTGTCAAAAACCTATTGGATGGGTGGATTTAGAACCCTTATCACCTTATACTAGAAATTTAAAATTGTGGGACCTTTTTTATCAGCAAATCATTTTATAACAAAGTATATTTTCTTAACTTTCCAAGAGTGCCCCTCATCTCCTCTTATAAAAGGCCCCCACCTCTACCACCTTACCCAGACTTCCAAATCCTTTGGCTTGGCCAAACCCTGCCCATTGTGTCTCTCCAAATCCCTCTATTACTCTTAGAATCCACACTTTGGGAAGAAGTCTTCCCAAGGAAGCCTTTGAGCTCAAATCAAAAAGAGTTACCCGATTTAAAGGTAGTGTCTTCTCTTGTGTTCTTATGTTTTATTTTGCTTCTCCAACCCCCTAAACTCTTTTTATTCATTTGTTTTGTAACAAAACCAGTATCTTCAATATAATATGATGTTTTTATAAGAAGTATTCGAGCTACAATTACACACACCTAAATCTAATTTTTAAAAAACATACTGTTTCCGTGGATGGAGAATTTCTGGATCACGAAACGATGATTGTTCAATATTCTTTTTAACACCTTAAAAGGTGGCCATTAAGATGGAACTATATTTATATATGATATATTATATGTTTATGTTTTACTTAAACTTATGTATTTTTCATTTATGGCATACCTTTATGGTTACCATTATGGGTAAACGCGATATCTTCATTTTAGGAAGTGCAGACTACCGCCCCCTCAAAGTGATTTGATTTGTTAATGACATATGTGGGACGTATAAAGGATTTAATTAATGATATTATATATGATATTATACTGTAATTATAATATACCTTTATATCATTATGATTCCATTCCATAAAATATGAAATAGAAATGAAAGTAGCGTTCATGCGTACGTAAGGCTTACCGTCTCCATAAACGGTGCATTTCATTTCTTACCTCTAAAAGTTATGTAATATTATAAATGCATGTATATACTGGATATATATGATATATATGATATATACATCATGATTATATCTCTAGATATAATGGATACATGAAAAACTTGTAATTATAAAGAGTTTATTTTTGACTCAAGTACCAATGATCGTTAAAACGACCGTTATTAACTTAAATAATTAATTAGTGTTCATGACATGGTAATAAGTGATATAAAGGAATAATGAACTTGAAAAAGGTTCTTAATAAAGTAGAAATTAACTCAAGTTTATTATTCAGGAGATTAAAGAATGATCGAGTCAAGTCGGACCCGAGGTAAGGGATTTCTTCTCAATCTCCTTTCATTGAGGCATATTTTGTTTTATACACAACTTTCTTTTATACGGTGTATAAACCACTATGACTTTTACGTTTATTCAAAATGAATATTTTTATACGAATCCTTTAATAAACGACAAAATGGAATGTTTTTTTTGTCGTACGTATGCGCCGACAACGACTTCTCCGCCGCCGTGATGATTATTTGAGTTTCGACTTCCTCTACAAGCCATAACTTTTTTTGAATGAAAAATAAATACCATGTTTTAATTTTTGTTTATTTTGGTTTTGAAAATGGTTTTCATAATGTTTTTATATCAATGTGTTGTATTGATATCTTGTGATTGAAAAGTGGAAATGTTATGTTTCATTTATGCATGTTTTATGTGATACGGTTATGTTATGGTTCTTGGGAATTGTTATGAAGACGGGTGGTTCCGTGATAAACTAAGGGCAGGTGACCCGATATAGCTCTCCAATGCATTGGGTAATGTGAAGGAGTTAAACGTTAAGGTTTCTCCGAAGAGATTTAGGGAATATACTGTGATGGGTATTCCAAACGTAACCAAGAGGGTTACTCCCTATGTAAGAATGTTATGAATGCCTCAAGTTACCTTTATGTCCTAGGATTTCTATGATTTTTTCATGACTTGATGAGGTATGTGATTATGTTTTATGAGTAAAGTATGATTTCATTCATGGAATAATGTTTTTAGTTCATATTGTTTTTATAACCCTTACTGAGCTTATTATGCTCATCCCAAGTTTTTGAAATGTTTTTTTTCATAGGTCAAGGGAATGGTACATGATATGATGATAGTGTCAAGGAAGTTTCAAGAAAGAATCCATGTTTTATTTTAAATATGTTTCCGTTGATGGGAAAAAATGAATACTATCTTTTATTGTAACCACTTTGTTTAAATGTGGGATGTAATGCATGTTTTATGATCTAATTCTCTAAAACTCTAAACCTGAAAAGATACTCAAGGTGTATTCTTGTAATAACTCAAGATTAAGTAAGGTTTAAGGCTAAGGCCTTATAATGAAGGTAGTGTGTTCTACAAAGGAAGGGGTGCTTTGTGAAGAAGCTTTGTGAAGGACCTTTGCTAAAGGAATTTTATGAATATCTGGAATAAGTGTACAAGGCCTTCAGTGTGCATCAACTTAGGTTTACAATGAAAGTAGATTCATGTTCTACAATTGTGACAAAGACTTTAACTCCAACTAATTTAAGCGACCTTCAAGTCAATAAACTGGGTTTGACTCTCTCAGAGCAGTGAGCAAGGGGGAGTCAACGAAAGAGTTTTGAGGGATACTATGAGATATTACTGAATTCATGTAAAGTTAGGGTGCCTAGAACAGAGTTTCTATGATAAATTTTTTTATTCCACATCTAGTAAAGATTAATGGATTTTGGTATGGATGATAAACTATCGACATATGATCCTTGGACGTAGCCCATAGTGGTGAACCAAGTAAAAGTTCTATGTTTTATATTTTCATGTGAATGATTGATTACTGATCATATCCATCATATAGGTTTAATAAGTTCCTACAAATGTGGGAACAAGATCAATCACATTAAAATTAAAATTTTACTCCCTGATTCACCCCTCCCCTCTTAGGGTATCCTAGGGGACTATAAGTGATATCAAATAGAGTTTTCTGGTGTTAAATATACTCTTTACTATCATGGAAAATTCAATAATTGTTAGGTGTGTTACCCTCTTAGATGGATGTAAATTTTAGATTTGGAAGAATATGATGAGATCTCATCTTATATATCTTGGAATGGAAGTACTTTTTTCTACTCCAAAAGTAATATAAGTCACTAATCCAATAGTTCTGTCTATGAATGATATGGAAAAAACAATTCTTTATGTGGATGCTAAATCATGGAATGCTCTCACTATAGAAATTTTTGATCAGATCTATCTGAAAGTAATGAGTCGAACCTCAAAAAATTATATGTAGGAAAATCATAAAAATATTTATGAAGGATAAATTTAAGTGAAGGAGGTGAAACTATATGTCTTTCACAATAGGTTTCATGATCTGAATATGTACCCTAATGAAAATGAAGATTCATTGTTCAATAGAATTACTGAACTTTTTAAAGAGATCTGAGGGATTTGAGAAGATATCAAATGCATTGATATAGTAAAAAAAATCTTGAGAAGACTTTCACCTCTTTATAATGCAATGTTGTCAGCTCTTGAGGAAAGTTATCTCTCAAAACATTCTTTCGATGATCTTCTGAGTATCCTGGTGGCATATTAGATGATATTCAAACCATAAGATTCAATGAATCAGGTAAGGAAATAGAATTCAAAGCCATAGACAAACATGAAATTTTAAGTGATGGTGCTAATAAATATAATGAGGAAAATGAACTTATTTCTCTCATTTAAAAGAATATTAATAAGGTAAAATTAATGTTTAAAGGTACGTTACCTCTATATTGTTTTCATTGTGGAAGATTTGGGTACATTGCCTCCCAATTCTCAAGAAAGTTCAATGATGAAGATAATGAAACTATAAAAATGTAAAATCCTTGAAAAAGGTTTTTCCAAAAGGGAGACATAAAATATGGACATAAATTAAAGAAGAAGAGTTTTTTTGTGAAGAGGTAGATGAATATAATGAATTCCTTAAAGAAGAAGAACCATAAATTAAATATGGAACCCAGGATTCCATGATGGCTACCGCTGAAAAATCAAAACGTTTAGAAGATGTAGCTAAAGATAATTATCTGATTACTGATGTCGAACTTGAGTAGAAACTTAAAAATTATCGTGTTAATTTTTAGAATAAAAGTATAAAATTAAAAAAGTGGAAAAAAAGTTGTGGAATAATCATAATAATATGTTGATAATATTGAAGATGAAATTGAACGAATGGAAGTACTAGTGAAAGTACAATCATCAATACTTGAAAAAAGATACAGTGCCACTAAAGCTCAGAATTGAAGAACTGGAAAGGGTCATCAATGAACATACCTACTGAATAAAGGAGAAGTACAAGACAATTGAGAGACTTGAAGAAGAAGTTATTACTCTAAAGAGTAAACTCAAAAGTGAATTGAATTCAAAAGAAGAAAAGAAGATAATATAATTTGGAAATTCTCATATGTTGAGTTCCTAGAGAGAGCTAAGTGTGGTTCTTATGTAGTTGAAAATAATTTTAATGATCAATGTCTAGTGTGAATGGGTTACAGTAGAATCATTTGTGATTACAATACATCAAATTCTTTTAATAAAGTGATCTAAAATAATGAAAAATTGAATGTTGGACATGTTGAAATGTTATCTGAAGTGCTAATAAAGGAGCCATAAATTAAAACTAAAAGGATAACTAAAAACTATTCCCAGTCATTCATAAATGATAGGTAGCCAAACTATTTTCCGAAATAAGGAGATATGAAGAGGAATATAAATGAGAA
Source organism: Viscum album (assembly GCA_963277665.1). Classification (NCBI taxonomy): domain Eukaryota; kingdom Viridiplantae; phylum Streptophyta; class Magnoliopsida; order Santalales; family Viscaceae; genus Viscum; species Viscum album. The sequence continues at coordinate 387,059,942 of OY728153.1, read as the reverse complement.
GACATATTCACTTAATAAATGTCAATTCTATGGCTGTCTAGGCCTACCATGTCATATTGTGAAGAGGAACAGAGCTATTTTAATGGATAAGAACTTGAAAGTAAACAAAATAGAATAAATTAATATCCTTCTTATTATAAAAGGAATAATTTATATGGATATTGTTTGAATTTCTAAAAATTTGGCCATAAAGCAGTGTATTTATGGTAGAGTAATGACTGAAGAAATTCATTCCAAACTCACAGACAAGTCAATATTCTCTAACCAGATGTTGTTTCTATTTCAAATAGGTGTTTTACTTTGGAATAAGAGTGTGAATATGAATAACCCATGCATGAGGACATGAGAAATGAAAGAACATCCATATCCTCCACTCAATCTATTATTTTTTGGAAGGAAAAGAGGAAAATAGAAAAATCTATCCGTATAGAAGTAGCTCTCAAAGCTACAGAGAACCATAGAACATGGATTCTTGATAGTGGATGGTTATCCCACATGATGGGAAATGAAGAAATATTAACAAATATTAATAAAAAGGTTGATGGAACAATAAGGTTTGATAATGACGATGCTTTGATGATAAAAGGTCGTGGAATTATTGAGCTAGCTAATGGATAGTTGAAGAAAACTAAAGTTCTTTATGTGAATGGTTTGCATCAAAATCTCCTTAGTGTGAGCCAAATCTATGAATCAAAACATATAGTGACATTAAATCATAAAGGATGCACTATAAAGGGAAAGATAGGGAATTCTATAACAAAATGTTTTAGAACTGATGGAAACTTCTGCAATGTTGATAGAAGAGAGAATATTTTCTATCTAACCATTGAAGAAGAAAATGACTTGTGGAACTAAAGGTTTGGGAACATTAATAAAAATGACATGGAAAATATATCTAAGCTAAATATATTTATGGATATACCCAATCTGAAATGTGAATGGGAATAGTTTTGTGATTCCTGTATATGAAGAATGTTGGTCTGTAGTTCATATCATCTGAATAATAAAAGGGAATCAAATCTTCTTAATCTCATCCATACAGACATATTTGGCCTGATAAATGTTGTTGGAATGTATAGAGCGAGTTAATTTGTTCTTTTAATATATTATTAGTATATAATTTCTTTTGTAATGGTTATACACATGAAACAACAATTCCTTGACTGAATGAAAACTTATCGATGAATCACTAAGAATGATACTAGATGAACAATCAAAGATCCATGTTCTGAAAATGGAGGGGAATACACATCCGTTGAGTTTGAAAATTACCTAGAGAATCATGGAATACAACATGAGGTGGCTATTATGATAACCTCGAAACAAAATGGAGTTTTTGAGTATAGGAATCGACATGTGAACAATATGGCCATAACTATGATGATTGAGAATTGTATCCCTTAACATTACCTGAAAGAGGTTGTCCAAGCTACAATGTATATTCAAAATCAAATAGGGCTATATATAGGAGAAAACAAAACACCGTATGAGTTGTGGAATGGTAGGAATCCCTATTTGAATTATTTCTATGTTTTCAGAAGTAAATGTTTTATTAGAAACAAAGAAAGAAATCATGGAAAATATGATGATGCGGTGGATGAAGGAATATTCCTCTGATATTAAATGAATAGTAAACCATACAAGTATTTTAATAAGAATCTCTAGAAATTTGTGGAAAGTGTTGATGATAAGATAATTAAAGATAATACCACAAATACCATGAGGGGATCTTCTGATGTTGTGGTTGAAAATGCAGAAGACTGGGGACATGGAACATATTAAAATGAAGAAGTAGAGGAAGCTGTAAAAAACATTAAGAGGTCACAACAGGATGTAGATTAAAATGAAGAATCAAAAGAAGAAACTATGGTTGAATAAAATCATCCTAAACCACATAGGGCAAATCAATGAGCAAAAATTTATCAATCCAATGTCATCGGGGATTGGACTGCACCCACACAAACAAGGAGAATGAGGAATAATGTACATTCCACATTCCTTTTAGTTGTGGAACCATCCTCAACTAAAGAAGCTACAAAAGACGAATCATGGATTAAATAGATGAATGAGGATTTTGAACAGATCAATAAAAAACATGGGATCCAATCAAGAGACTCGAAGGTCACAATGTGATATGTACGAAGTGGATTTTTAAGAACAAATATGATGAGAATAGTAATGTGATCTTAAATAATTCATGGTTGATGTGTAAAGTATATTCACATATTGAAGGTGTGGGTGTTGAAAATACTTTTTCTCCTATGGCTAGACTGGATCCAATCTAGATTTTCTTACCATGGTAATTCAAATAGGATACAGTGTGTATCAAATGGATGTCAAAACCAATTTTTTAAATGGTTTTCTTGAAGAAGACTTTTATATAGAACAAATAGGGAATATTATTATTTTCTATGATAAAATTAAGGTGTAAAGACTAAATAAATCTCTCTATAGATTGAAGCACGCACCACATGAATGGTACTCTCAGCAGGATTCTTATATTAAAATTTTTTAATTTAAAAGAGTAGGATAGGATTACAATCTATATGTGAAGAATTATTAGAAGGATAAATTCATGGTATTGGTGTAAATTGATGATATTATTTACAGGGGAAGAAGGAAGGGATCAGTGAATTAATTTTCCAATCACATAAAAGCATAATATTTAGTGTCTATGATTGGAGAACTCACATATTTCTTAGGTCATCAAGTGACTCAGCAAAAATACTTCACTTTTATCTCCCTGTAGAAGTATGAAAGAGATTTGCTGATGAAATTCAATATGCAAGAATCCAAACCAATTTTGAATTCTATTGTAGTTGGAACTAAACTGGGAAAGCATGGGTATGGGACATCTGTAGATCCGACAATGTGCAGGAGAATAATTTAAAGCTTACTATATTTGTGAGAGACACAACCAGATATTGTATTTTCAACAAGCTTAGTGGAAATAATTCAAAGTAATAAAAAATAAGAACATGTGAAAGTAGTAAAAATAACCCTGAGGTATATTCAAGGTACTCACTATTATGGATTATACTTTACTATAGAGAAAGTTGATGAACTATCATCATTCTATGATGCTGACTGAGCTGAATATATAGTGGAAAAGAAGTTTAAAACTTGTGGAGAATTATTTATTGGAAAAAAATATGTGGGATGGTTAAGTAAAAAACATGAAATCACTTTTCTTAGTACTATTGAATATGTGTCCATATCTACAACAAAGGCTTTCACTCAGCTACTATGGATGAAAAAACAACTGAAAAATATTGGAGATAAGGTGAAATAGCTAATGGTGATTCACTGTGATAACAAGAGTTCAATTGATCTTAAAAATAATCTAGTTAAACATTATCATATGAAGAATATTGATATCAAATATCACTTCATTAATGAAAATTTTGAACAAGGAATGGTTAAAATAGATCATGTGGGAACTGATGAGAAGGTGGCCGATATTCTCACCAAGCCACTAGCAGTGGCTGTGTTTGAGAAACATCGGTTGAACCTCGATGTTCCACCACCTATCAATGCTTGAGGAGGTATCAGATAATCTCATATAACAAGTTTAATTAACTTTTTTTAATATATTTGTGGAAGTGATGCAGGTTTATGGGGGAGATATGATTCTGGGGAAATATGTTTTGAGCTCTATAATGTACAAATACCGGTTGATGGGTTTATTTCCAATGGTGGAGAAAATGATAAATTCAATGTGTATAATGTAATGTTTTTCTAGTTAAATGAAAGATTGAGAATAGAGAATGTCAAAAATTCTACAGTGGGGTAGAAAATTGAAATTCAATGAGGTATAAATGAGAGAAGGTGAAAATGAGATTTCAGGGTTATGAGGAAATAGTTAATGGCATGTAATGATTCTATGACCCAGTCAGAGAATATTTTGGACATAATTAAGAATTCCAAAACATGAGAACCCAATTCAATCTTCCACTCTGGTTTTCTACACCAAGAATTTATCACAAATACTTAGAGTATTAGACGAGTTGATTATTGCATATTAGGTTTTAATAGTGGTTGGTGCATCGTTGAATTTATCTGCAGATTGAAAACAAACCCCAAGGGGGAAATTATTTGAACTAGATCTATTCATTTCAAGAAATGGTATATGGTTTGTCTTTGTTTCCAATCATCACATGATTGGTCCATAATTTTTCAAGTAAAGGGATCTTACAGTTCAAGTGGACATCAATTTTCAAGGTGGTGTTGTTTCCTAGTGTTTGCCAAATTTTTGGGGTCCAAAATTTGGAAGATGGATTTCAACGTGAAAAGTGTTTTTTCCTAAAGGCCTTATGGAAATATAGATAATAAATGAGTTTCACAAATATAGGCTGCGCGAGTTACATTTCGTGAAGAAATAATGATTTATGATGGTGTACTTCACGAATATGATGAGTTTCGTGATCAGATATGGAGTTCTCCATGATTATGTGATTTGGAGCTTTGTATTCATCAACAGAAGGCTGTGGGATTACAATGGGTGTCGTGAAGGGTTTTGATGGATGTATCAATGGATACGATGATATTTTCAAAGAGGTAATTTCTGTGGTTCTCCATGAATAAAGGTGCACTGTGATGTTTTTCTTGAACACTACATAAAATCTGCAAAGAGGTGGCGGATCTTCACGAATATCCAAGCCTATAAATAAGAGTCTACCACTCTTATCTATTAAAGAGTCAGTCAATGATAATTCAGAAATGCTTTGATTTTACAAAGGTATGGTAGTTCATGAATCTGGATTTCTTAGCGAGCTTGAGCATCATGAAAAGTTTATAATTATCGACTAATATTCAAGGATTTTGTTTAAAGGGTACTTCACAATGATGAGGTATTGCGAGTTGACTCGGTGAGATTTGCAAAGGAAGTTTGTTGTGTGAAGGCAAGGGAGCTTCATGAAGGTAGTGTATTTCATGACGGAAAGGGAGCTTTGAGAAGGTAGTGTGTTCCACGAAGGCATGAGAGCTTCTTAAAGGCAATGTGTTCTCCAAATGCAGGGGTGCTTCATGAAGAAGTGAGATTCACGAAAGCAGCTTTGAAAAAGGTAGTTTTTGAATGTTACTTTTAAGGGTATAAGGCTTTCAGTGTGCATGATCTTAGGTCTAAGGTGTAAGTATAGTCCCGTGATATGTTAGGTACAAATAATTTAGTGAAAAATCATTGAATAATCCTTCATGTCGATAAAATATATTTGAATTCTCCTAGAGAACTGAGCAAGGGGGAGTAAATAGAAGTGTTATGAGGGACATAGTGAACTATCCCCAAATTATTGTAAAGGTAGTGTTCTTGACCCAGAGTGACTGTGGATGAACTCTTTTATTCCACATCTAGTGAAGATTAGAGGATTTTGGTACAACCAGCACACTATCGGCGTATGCTCCTTAGACGCAACCCATAGTGTTGAACCAAGTAAAATTGTTGTGTTATCTCTTCACATGTGAATGTTTGATTGCTTATCATATCCGTCATATAGGTTTAATGAGTTCCTACCAATATGGGAATAAGATCCATCACTTTAAAAGAATAAATTTGACACCCCGATTCACCACTCCCCTCTCATGGTGTCATGGGTTCTTACAAAAATAGTTTATGTCGTTGGAGGAAACAAAATATGTTTTCACCCATAAATGGAATCAACTCTTCCCATATCCCAAATTCCATCAAGTACATCCTCTACTTAATTCCATCCTTTATTTTTTCGATTTCATTTATTAATGTGATACTTATACTATCACATACATTTTTTCCACATACATAACATCAAGAAAATTCCTAACGAATAAACAATTCCAGTCTAGTAATTGTAAAAAAACATATCTCTTTTTATAACAAGTTTTTTTATGCCTTTTCAAATAAGGTTTAGAAAAATTATTGTCTATATATTTTACTTTATCAAATATTTGATCATATGTTATTGTAGATGGTACTATAACTTCTTATTAACTCCCATATAATGATGTCATCCAGGATCAGTGATTATATTTTAGGGGTAGAAATATGTGATGTCATAGAAACACACTCTTCATTGAATGTTTTAACCCAAATGGTTGCGAACCTTATTTAAAACTGGTACACCCTTGGGTTCCTTTATTGCTATATCCTGAAAAAATTCCATAAGAAGGAGATTCATTTATCACCCCATACTACATGGCTCTCAATGTGAAATTTCCACTTCTGCAATCGTCATACAATATAACACCTAAATCCTATAATAAATTTTGTAATATTAAATCAATGGAGACAAATAAACATCAATATAATTACCTGGTTGTTTTAGTTCAGATATAAGTAGATATAACATAATGTATTTTTGTTTCATGCATAACTATGGTGAAAAGTTATAATCTACCAAGAAAACCAGCCATGTACAATGAGTGATACTTTGAAAACCTTAATAATTCACTATATCTATAGATAGAACAAGATGATGTTTTATTAGATTATTTCCAAATTCTGGATACTCGTTACCAGTTTTCTTCCTCTAAGGAGAGTCTATGATGTGATGAAGTTTCCCAAATTTATTTCTTATATCTGCATGCCATGTCAACTGCCTTAGAGTATCCTCACTTCTATATAGATGCATAAACCTTAGAATGATTGGAAAGTTCCATATAACTATTATAGGATCTGATTTATCTTTCTTATATCAAGATGAACATGGTCCTTGTTAAATATTATATAGTTATTTGGATAGACAAGTATTCTTTCAAAGATCATACTCATTGAACATATCATTCGTTTAACATCATATGTTCTGTAAGGAAGTTCGGTATCATTTGGGAGCATATCATTCGATAGAGAAAGTATTTCAGTAAAGCTGACACCACTATATCCTTTTCAAGATTTTATATTATTTAGCTTTTGTATGGTTGACAAGGCTTCATATTTAGTACAACCAATATACAATGGTGTCTTTTCACAACTCTTTAAATTCTGAAACAATTTTAAACATTCATTATGTTCATCTTCAACCATCAATATAATTTAATCAATATGATGTTCATCATCATTCACGCCTATAATAATATCCCTAACAGAGTCTTCATCATTGTTCACACTTGTAATCATATTATATGATCCATAAAATATAGTCTTATCCAAGTTACTAGTTACATTCATTTTCCCCATGTTTAGTCCAATATTTATAACTTTGATATATTCCATGACATTTCAAGTTTTCTTCTAACTCCTTTTTACTAATTAGTCTTGAATAACTATAGTTTAATCATAGAAAACAGATTTGAGAAGAGTCACATGTATGATATTTTTCAAACATGATGAAGTATTTCACCCCATCCTCATACTCAATTATCATATTATTGGAATCCATCCATTTTATATTTTAATTCATCATATTTTGTTTAGTAATATTATTATTTAAAAAAAATGATCACAAAACCCATAAAATGTCATTATTAAAGAATCATTTAAGAAAAATGAATCCATTTTTCTATGATAATAAGAGATAAATGTTGTGTATTATGCATTTTTAGCGGTGTAATTCAATGAAGAAAAAGAATGGGTGATATAAATAATGTTTCAAATAATATAATTAAATTTTCATTTATTGTAAAACATAGAAACCAAGGATGGTTTTTTGAAATTTTTTTAGGTGGGAGTACAAAAAAGGGAGGAGTTCATGTTAATTTATCTCTTCAATTGGTATGTGGTGGTCCAGGTGGTCTTCCAGTGATAGGATTCTTAAGAGTTGAAAATGAACTTTTGTAAGATGATGAAAATGTTGATAATTCCCAAAAACATGGTCTTAAGATCCTAACATTTGAAGAAAATATTTAATTTAAATCCAATGAACTAGAAGTCTCAGAATGTGGTTATCAAGCTACTGTAAAAACTAAAGAACAATTTAATTAGGGTTTCATGAATGCATCAAATTTTAAAACATCACATAGTTTAAATGAAGCCACAAAGAACAACAATGAAAATTATTATTGGGTTCTAAAGGAAAAATCAATCTTTTAACACAAGATGAAGAAGTGTCCCCATATGATAAGAAAAAATTCTCATCTCAAACTAATGATTGGTGAATAAGACCAATAAAATGGGATAAGATAAAAACAAAACTCAGCCTCATTGGAATAGAAAATGATAAGAAACTTGGAAAAAATCTCATATTGGAAAATGGGAGTGAGGTTTAAACCAGATGGAAGTTGACATGTAAGTTTTTAATTCTAATGATGATTCCAATTTAGGGAGTAAAATATAGTCTGAGTGTAGATTTAAAGAGACTTCTTGGAGTCCTCGAAACTAATAACAGAGTTTAAATAAAACTGTGGGTCTGTCACCATGGGATGAATCAATAAATTTAATTAAAAGGGATCAAAATATTAATTACTTAAATAAATCCAATGGTGGTCAGAATGAGTGAAAGTGGGGAAAAGATCAATATTTCACTAAAAATAAAACCCCACATGCTAATTGAAACCAATATTGATATGAAAGTGGAAGGAATCCTCAAAGGATTCAGTAGATGGGAATAACTATTATGAGTGAAAATTTAAAGAAATAGGTCACCACAAATGAAGAATAATTTGAATTAACTTATTTAATAATGATTTTAAACTTTCTATTGCATACACTCAGTTTTTGTATCATTCATAAAATAAGTAATTTTTAAATGAACATGAGTTCAGCAGTTTGTGTTGCAAAAATTTTATCACAGATATTCATTAAAATGAAAATATAAAATGGATTGGGGTTCTTCAATCTACTAATAAAAGAAAATGGGTAGAATTGTTTGATTTTAATCCATGGGTGTATGATTCTTATCTAGAACTTGGAGTGGTTTACCATCTATGCACTGTAAAAACATTTCCTACTTATCATTTGAAATTCCCGCCTTACATGATAAGTGGGTAGAGTTTTTATAGTATACTGATGATCCTTTCATGCACACACTCATTCAATCAGAAACTCCATTCAATATGAGTGAGAAATTTTTAAAAAACATATCTCATATGATTAATTCAATGATATCTCATATGATTAAATTGACAGAAATAATCCAAAAAATCAGCGAGTGATTGAAATCAAAAAGAGGGTGGAGTTGATGTTTATTCATTTTATTACATGGTATGTGGCAGGTCAGGTGGTGTTTTAGTGATAAGATGCTTAAGAGCAGATAAAATGCTGATATGGACCAATCACACGGTCTTGAGAATATAATGTTTAAAAAAACACTTGAATTTAATTAAGGTTTTACAAATAAAAGTGTGGGTTTGTTTCAATGGAATGAACTGATAAATTCAACTGAAAGAAGTTCAAAATGAAGGCTTACAGAAATCCAATGGTGATTATAATGAATTCAAGTGGGGCCAAGAAAAAGAAAATAATGAAAAGAAAGACCCACATATCAACAATTTATGTTAAATGAAAAAAATATTTTTTTTAAAATAAATTGGATACAAGATAAGCGTAGAGTTTTAGTAAAATAATATATGAACAAGTGTAATTAAAGAAATATAAAAAAGCAGTATTGTTTCTTTTTTTCTTTCCAAATCACCCCAATTTTTGGGTGATTTGAAATCTTCAATCAGGGGGAAACCAATTTTTCTAGGTTTTTCTCCAAAGGATGTTTCTCCATCCAATATAACCTTGCTTAATAGGGAAAATGAGTTTGAATCAATCCATTTTGTTTTCTTTCTCCCCAAATCACTACTATCAAATGAGTTGTTAAGGTAGTGGAAAAATATTACTCTTGGTGTTTAGATTGAACCATGATGTTCTCATTCGTGCTACGACCCAGCTAGGAAAATAAATCCATTTCAAAAGAGATAGATTTATGGAAAGTTCAAGGATCGATTAAAGAGAAGCTTGAACGACGTGAAGGAATTGTGTATGCAGATCGAGTGATGTAAAATCAATTAAAATGAGGTAGAAATAATCACATACCTCAGGTTTTGAGAGGTTCAATTCATTTCATATGTATGAGGGGGAGGAGAAGTAGAGGGCGACTTCTATGATTTCTTGAATGACGTGATGAAGAATGTTCTATTAAGATTGATTTTATAATATCATAGAGGTTTTTATCAATTATTTTTAGAAAGCACTAATAAAGACATGTTTTATCAACACTAAAATAATAACCACTGATAAAAAAAATATTTATAAGTGATTTTTTAGTGATGATAAATATTTTAGTTCCATTAATAAAATACAAAAATATTAAATGAATATATATTAAATATGAATAAATTATAAAATAGTAAAAATATATTTTACATTATTAATGAATTTTTATTCTTAAATGCATAAATGTTAAAAAAGAGTGATGTTGATTAATTAAAAATTAATAGACTTCAAAAATATTAAAAAAATGAAAATTTTTATTAATTACAAAAATTATTAAAAAAAATTGGTATATGTTAAAATGAAGGAAAATACATATTGAAAATATTTAACCATAATAAATAAATATATATAAATACATAATATAAAATTATTAAAATTTATAAAATATCTAAAATTGTAAATTTTAAAAATGTATAAATAATAATAACTGAAACAATATTAAAAATGAATAAATAAAATAAAATAAAATAATACTACATAAAATGATGAATTTGGAAGATTAATTTTGTGAATTTTAATCACATACAAAAAAATGAAAAAAATAATAAAAAAACATTTAAATGGATTAATTATACAAATTTCAAAAAATTTAAAAATATTGCCACTTAATAAATAAAATAGAATGAATATTAATCATATAAAATAAAACCATTCTAAGAGTATTAAAACATACCAAATAATTAGGAATAATTCTTATGATTAACTACGCTGGTTGTAAATACCTATAGAAATGAAGAAAATATAAGAAAATGAAATTAAATATATTAATTATATAAATTTCAAACATTTTAAAAATATTACAGCTTAATAATTATAATTGAATTAATATTAATCATATAAAATAATAACATATTATTAATATTAAAACTTAATAAATAATTATGTAGAAATTAATATTAAAAAGTTAATAAATACCAAGAATATTAAAAATAAATAAATAATATTAAATGAAATAATTCATAAAATAAATAAAAAAAATTGAATAAATTACAATTTTTTTTTCAAAAAAGTGAATTCGTGACATTATCTAGATTAATTACGACACGGAAAAATGATTAAATAGAGATTATCAATTATGTAAAAAGAAAAATTATTAAAAATAAATATTATATTGACTATATAAATATTAAAATTAAAATGCATTTATAGGAATCAATTATATAAATTGCAAACATATTAAAAAAATTAAAACATAATAAATAAAAAAGAATAAATATTAATCATATAAATCACAAACATATTGAAAATATTAAAACATATTAAATAAATATGAATAATTTTTAAAAAATATATAAATCCCAAAAATATTGAAAATTAATAAAAATTAAATATGTTAAAAATTATTAAATAAAAAAATTAAAAATTCATAAAAAATAAATTTTAGAAGTAGTAAAAAACCCTTTTCAATAGATTAATTATATAAATTTCAAACATATTATAATTAGAACTTAGTAAACCTAAATGAATAAATATTATTCATATAAATTACAAACATATTGAAAACATTACATAATAAATAAATATGAGAAAATGATTAAATTCCAAAAATATAAAAACCAATAAATATTAAAAATGAATAAATAATATTAAATTAAATAATATAATAAAGAAATAAGTTAAACTAAATAGAAAAAAATATTTAAAATAAATGAATTCATGTGATTAACTACATGTATTTTACATACGTACAAAAATGAAGAAAATATTAAAAAATGCATTTAAAAACATAAATGTATAAATTTTAAACATTTTAAAAATATTACAACTTAGTAAATAAAATTAGATAAATATAATAATATAAATTAAAAACATTTTATAAATAAAACATATTAAATAAATATGTATAAATTTTAAAATTTGAATAAATTCCAAAAATATTATATCCAAAATTAATAAAATAAATATTAAACATGAAATAATATTAAAATTATTAATAGTTCATTCCATACATACACATATTGTCACAAATACCTCCCCAAGACATTTACACCTCGAGGGATGGAAATAGATGAAGAGAGACAGTGACACCCGAGTACCGCCTCCAGTAGGCCCTAGGTTGACGACTTGCACTGAGGGTATAGTAAACAATTGGATTACAGGAATTACCCTCTAAGAGAACACATGCGAAAGAGAGAGATAAAAAATACACCAACCAACTCCGGCTCAGACTATAAGATAAATGAAAATCCAAGTGCACATATGAAGTGCCATGCACGATCAACTATAATTGAAAGGAAAACCCGTATATACCAAAAGAAAGTTAAAGACAAAAGTGACCATGAAGCACAAACAACTCTTGAAAAAACCCCAATGTAGTAGTTACCATCCTGATCTCCAATCTAATCCAAATGTCCTAAAAATAGTTTATATATACATATGGTGAGTATAAGTTTATACTTAGTAGGATCCTTCTCACAATCCATACTTCAAAATATAAAGAAAGCATGCTAAAGAACAGTGAATCAACCAATAAAACTAACTCATCACCTAAACAGGTATAATATGTTCCCAACCTCACTATGGATACTCTCACAATGTATCACATATAAGATCAAATAATGTAATAAATAATATCAATGGTACCCCACTTCCACTTCCCCACTAGTTTTCAACTTTTCCCCAATGTCGCGTGTCCTGAGTATCTCTCTCCAAGAAGGCTAGCTCGTAGAAACCTAGGTGAAGCACCAAAACATTCCCCTCATACAACACACCATCATTTTCACATAATCAAAACTAAAAAGGAAGTTTTTAGGATCCACCACAACAAACATAACATGTATCATACATCAAGTTATATACCTCAAGCCATTACAGCTCATACACTAGGTAAGGATCCTCAGTCCATCACAGCCTACAAACGTTATACCTACAATATTCCTTAGGAAACTATATCTAGAATACATGTGTTTGAAATAACCATAATCCATTACAGCCCTCTGCACACTTATATGCGGAAAAATAATCATCGTTCATACAAGAACATGTAACTACCAAGAGAAGAGAGTATGGTTAAATGGGGTAGTCAATCATCCATCCTCCCATTAGGATGTTGGGGAACCCCCCCCCCCCTCGATGATAAAAATCCATGGGGTGTCATTTTCCCTAACTAATAAGGTGGAGCAGCGTATAAAGAAATTTAATTTATATAATATATCTCACCACCCCACTATGGGTGTAGCCTAGTATCATACTCAACCTTAGATAACATCTCTCGGAATCTCTACTTCCACTGATAAGAATAGATATCCTATAAGAACACAACCATTTATGAGCTACTTTATGTTATTTTATTCCTTTTTATCTGTTTCACTTTATATTAATTAATTATTTAACCATTACAAAATTCCACATTACATTTCCTTAGCATCACAATAAAGTTCCATGTCATGTAGGAATAAGAAACCAAGTCCACTGCTTCTCAGAATTATAACCTCAGAATTGCATCCCTACAAGCTCCAGCCCCATGGGTTAAACATTATTCATTATTTAACACCATTACTTTCCATATTACCAGATGCTCTCAAAAATCATCCTATTCTACTAAACAAAGAAAGCAACCAAGAACAACTACATGCCTCAGGTAGTGGGGAAAAGAAATAAGATAAACAAACATCTATCCTTCAGCCAATCAATAGATTCAAACAAGAATCCATATTTCATATCATTGGGTAAGCCCAGCTTCAAACCATTCCATCATCCCCAGTGCCATCCCCGACACCTACATGGTTATCCTGACACATATCACCATCACAAACATCAACTATTGTGACAACAATCAGGCCTAACCACCCCACATACCACTATATCCCTTAAGGATCAGTCATCATGGGATCACATCACATATGGGCCTCCTCACCCCATATCACATGTCTCGTATCCAGAGAACATCACATGAAGTAGGAAACAAACATAGAAACCGTGATCTTGGCCCTATGAAAATACATTCATCCATCACACACATCGATCCCTCATGGATTTTAATTACAAGACACTAAAACTTTACAAGAAATTACTCAACCCATTCCCTATAAAGGAATTATCTTGTATGAAACAACAAATTCTTATTCTATCTTGAATTAAATGATTCATTACTCATAGGTTCTAGTTATGGGAAACATAAGCATCAAAATATCAAAATCTATCAACAATAAAATAAATTTTTAATTCAACATGAATTTAATTATTTTTTCAACAAGAATTAACATTATTCAGGTTCATTAACCAATTCAGTTAAACATGCATACTTGCATTAATTTGATAATCAATATATTACAACAAAAATAACTAGATTCAATAAACATGTCTCTTTAATATTTTATCCAATTAATTAATAATTAATTCCTAAATTACATTCTTTACCAATTTCAGATGACCATCAATTCATAATAAGAACAACATATATATCATAATATCTAAAAAAATAAGAGGTAAAGCGTTATCATGGTAAAAAACAACAATATTGCAATGCAAACGATAAAAATTATTTAATTCAGTTCAACTAATTATTATTTTAATTTCATTTCAATCCAAGAGGATAAATCATGATCAATTTAAAATTTCAAAAATATAAATAGAGAATCAATGAATCCCCTACCTTAAAAATGGTTTCAACATTATTCACACGAGAATGAACCACAAAATGGATCTAAGATCACCCCTCCCGCGAGAACTACATACATATGAGGATGGCGTGACAGAGCCACACTGGAAACAACCAAGATAAACCCCACTATAAATCAGAGAGATCATCCACCACCACATAAAAAGAATAATCGGAGGAAATATAGATCAAACCAGAATAAACAATTGGAAACTGAAAGAAAAGACACCTTGGATCCACCTAAGTCACCACAGATTGAATATGGAAGACCGATGATCAATTCACATTGAAGGGATCACCAAAACACTAAAGAGGGGGATTCAGGGTTTCCTAGAAGGAGAGGGAGATCCTCTAAATCCACAGGGTTATGAATAACCTGATTGGATAAAAATGATTAAAACAACATTGTATTAGAAAATTAGTTGACGTTTAATCCCCTTTCGTGTCATGTAATCCTTAGGGTTCGGTTTCTAGAAAAAAAGGATATCCTCTTTATTTTATTTACTTTTCTAACCTAGATTTGTTACACGTCATGAAACCCACTTTCACATCATGTAAAATTATCACACATCATGAAATATACCTTCATCCAGCTTCTAGAAACTGAACTCGTCTTGACTTTCTCTGAGCACCTCGGTCTTCAGAAACACATAAAGGGTAAATCCATTCAGATCCTGGACCTTACATTGAATACCTCTAAAAAACATTCTTGTCCATAAGAATCCAAAACCAACCCATAGAGGCAATAGAAAAGGGGTTTCCCAAACATCCATCCTATGAGATACATCTCAACAGCTCTCACCACCACAAGAGATCAACCACCCTCATCCAAGAATAAGGGTATTTTCACAATGAGTATGTAAACTAATCATATAGCATTCACCATCTATAGTGGGAGAGTAGATCCATATAACATTAGGAAGATAAAAATATAATTCATGTGGTATACCCCATGCATCTTCACCTCATATGGAAAGAGATTAAGTCACAAGAAGTGACAAGAGAGAGAGCCATCTCATAAACTAGAAAAAGTCCTATAACCAAAAAACATGTAGTGTTACAAGAGAATATCTAAACATTAAACAACTTGGGGTACTAAGTTTATATATATGACACACGTTCCCAGGTACTCTCCTCCACACCATTCTGCTGCCAGAAGACATGAACCAAGTAGATAAAACACCTACGTAACACCTTCTCCCAGCGGTCCTAGATCTCTAAAGGATGATCCATGATGGTCACATCCTCATCAAAAATTTTCTCGCCCCAATCAATGATGTGATAGTCATTGTGAATATAAAAATGAAGTTGATACATGTGAAAAATCATGTCTCTATCTCATCTATGGGGGGGTGGGGAGTGCATCTGACATGACACTTCTCCAACATAAGACAACACCTTAAAGGCCCAAAAATCGGGGAGAAAGCTTACCCACACGACCATACCTTCACTACCCATGACATGGATTCACCTTCAGGAACACATGATCCCAATGTCTTATTAAAATGGTCTATTCCTATGATCAACAAAAGATTTATGATGAACCTATGCTGCTTTTATACTCTAGAAAATCACCTAAACCATCTCTGATGTATTCTGTACCAGTTCTGACCTCGAGAATTGTCGACTCTCCAAATCTGGTCCAGAACAACAGAGAATTGAAAATTTATCCAAAGAAGTCTTCAAATGGTTCCACGCTGATGTTGGAGGAAAACTTTTATTATAATCAAACACTATCAAGGGAAGGTGCCTCATCCACGAACCTCCAAAATCCAGGACACAAGAGTGAAACATGTCTTCAAGAGTTTAGATAGACTAATATATTTTACCATACATCTAAGGATGAATAATAGTGCTAAGGAATAACTAAGAACAAAAAGAATTATGGAGACTTCTCCAAACCCTAGAGTTAAAACATGGATCTCGATCAGAGATGATCATCCTTGAGACTCCATGGATTTCCACCACCTCATCTAGATACTTCCTCAACCAAAACACTTTTGAGGTCGACTGCTTGATTGATATAAAGTGGGACGATTTGGTTAAACGATCCAATAATTACCATATAGAACCATAGTCTCCCAAATTATATGGTAAATTGGTAAAAAAGTACATCGATATGTCCTATCACTTTCACTGAGGAACATTTAATGGCTTGAGAAAACCACTGGGAAAATGGTGCCTGACCTTTACCTTCTATCAGACCAAACATCGAGACACAAACCCTGTAACTGCATTCTTTAAGCCAGGACACCAAAAATGACCCCTCAAATCTTGGTACATATTTTTCATGCCAAGATGTATCTCCAAAGGTGAACTATGGAACTCTCTGATAACCATCTCAAACAACGTCAAAGGAATGGAAATCAATCCCGAAAACAACTCTCAGGGTTGTTAATCCTCCAACCAACCATTATGGGTCTCACCAAAAACAACTCTATCTCTCAAAACCTCTGCCTCAAGATCCCCTAACTAGGATTCCTCAACCTTCTAGACTAGAGATGATGACACCATCATCTGAAAAGGACAACCTCTTCTGCCAACTTCTCCCATATCTAGATTCAATGCTGAAAGTTCCTCCATCACCCTCTAGGAGTCACCAGATTCATACAATGCATCACTACGCGACTTATTTCTCAGTGTATCGGCTACAAAAATTGTTTTTTGGTGTATATAAAATCATAAAAACTGTATTCCTATAAGAAATCCATCCACCGATATTGGCGTAAGTTCAATTCTTGCTTAGAGAAAACATAATTTAGGCTCTTATGATCGGTGAAGACCACAAAATGCTCACTGATGCGGTAATGCCCCTCCAACTTCAAGGAAAACACCACAAACAAAAAACTATAGATCATGGGTTATATAGTTACACTCATGGGGATGTAATTGCTGAGACACATATGAAACGACTGATCTATGCTACATAAGAACATAGCCCAACCCAAGACATGAAGGTCACATAAAACCTCAAAATGAACTCCTTCTATTGGCAGAGAAATAATTGTAGCAATTAATAACTTTTCCTTTGGATACTCATAATATATTTAACATTGATCCTTACATAAGAACACCTAATCCATTATAGTCAATGTTGTTAGACGAGTCAAAACCCAATAGAAATCGGGTACAAACTACCTATTATTGCCTAT
Source organism: Viscum album (assembly GCA_963277665.1). Taxonomy (NCBI): domain Eukaryota; kingdom Viridiplantae; phylum Streptophyta; class Magnoliopsida; order Santalales; family Viscaceae; genus Viscum; species Viscum album. The sequence continues at coordinate 387,042,082 of OY728153.1, read as the reverse complement.
AATATTAGGGAAACTTTTCACCTTTGCAACTATCTTGGGGGTTACCTAAGAAACATAAAATTACATATTAGATGTATCCACAACTAATTACTTCTAGGATACAACATTCCCTAAGAAACAGACTTCTCATGCCCAGAAATCACACTTCAGAAACTTCCCAAACAACTTATCATGGAGAAGAACTCACAAAACGGAACACAGATTCTCTGCATGCTCCTCCTCAGATATGAATTAAACAAGGATGTCATCAATGAAAACAACAACGAACTTATCCAGGAACTCACAAAATATAGAATTAATCGACCTAAAGAAAGTATCTATAGAATTAATTACATAGAATATAAACAAAACAAACTCATATTGCGCATGAAGACAATGGAATGTAGCCTTTGGTCCATCCTCATCCTTTACATACATATGATGATATCCTGACTGCAAATCAATATTTGAGAACAAAATTTCACCCTTTAGTTGATCTAATAAATCATAAATCCATGTAAGAGGATAATAATTTTTCATTTTCCCTTGGTTCAAGCAATGATAATTGATGCAAAAATGAAAAATTCCAACAGCCTTCTTTATGAACAAAAAGGTGTGGACCCCACAAGGACACTCGATCGAACAAAAACTCACTAAAATTGGCCATCAAGCTGTATATGCATATCCTACTACCCAAAATACACCATACTATATATAGACATCGAGATAGGAGGCATGCATGGATGTAGTTTGATCTCAAACATGATTTCTCATCGAGGGGGTAACACTACAACCTCCTTTGTAAATACACCAGGGTACTATTTTATGAACCTAGGAAACATAGACTACTGAGTATCTAATGAACTCAGTATCAGCTCATCCATCAAGGATGATAAGGAAAGAACACTCCTCTGACCCATCTGACGGTGGTTCTCACCAATAAACACTACTGGATCTTCACCAGCATTGAAGAACACAACCTTCCTCCTGAATCAATGCATAATGGTTTGCACTGAATACTACTAATCCATGTTGAGGATTATGTCATATGGTTCTCTGTATAAACACAATAAATCTTCTCAAGATTTGTGTTACCCCTACACTAGCTCACAGTCTCTACATACACCAAACAGTTCACCTTGACCTCGAACTGGCAGAGTCAATGCCAAGGGAATTGGAAGTATCTATACTTTAGGAACCAAAGCATGAAACATAGAAGGTGATATGAAGTATTTCATCACTCCTTGATCAAATAAGTCATACAACCTTGTAGAAAACAATAAAAGAGTACCTCAAACAACATCTGGATTGCCTTTAACTGTCAACGCAAAATAATGAATATTACCATGAACTACTCCAAAACCTCTATATACATGCATACAACCACCTCCATTGTCGTGATATACTCTTTGAGGATAGGGAGTATCCTAGGGCTATCCTATACCCACATCATCTACAATCTACTAATCTAAAACTCAAGAAACCGACTTCTGATACCTTGATTGGAACTTCCACAATAGAAGATCCTAAAGAGGAACAACTGGAACACACTGATTTCTTAGAAAGTTTGGGTAATCTCTCTGATGATGAACTTGGAATCTATTATAAAAAAATTCTAATCCCTTATAATAGGCCCGAGAGATGCTACCTCTAGAGAAATGAGACATTGTGGGATGGGACCAACACCTAGCTGATCGGAATCTCTTCTGTCCTAACAATTGGGAAATCTGGACCACAGCTCTGGTTAGTGAGGAATCTTGAAAAATACCCTATCATGTTGATCTGGTTCTGGATAACATCTTCTCAATGACCTCTTCTCTTTCCAATGCCTCAACATAAATCTTTAGTATAAAACAGGGTGACCTGGTGACAGATCTCTTGATATAAAGACACCTAAAAAGGTCTCTCCCTATCGTCATAATCTGGAAATAGGTCCAAAGAATATCATAGAAGGTTACTGAAATAGATTTCAAACTCTCACACACTAGAGGTCCCTTTCTTAAGGTTATACATATTTTGGTGACTAGAACCCTTCTCAGTCGAAGAAGGAAACTTGACATTGAATTGGTCTTGAAACTCCTCCCACGGGGCTATCAACTCCTCGCCATCTTTGAGGAACAAGAACCACCAATTCTATTATACCCCATGCAGCATCATCACAAAAAAATAACTACTGCTTCTTTCGAGTATGGGTTGATATGAAGGTTATCTAAACCTCATCCAACCAAAATTTCTTTACTGCATCTAAAATAGATCCCTCATACCTCTAAAGACTCTAGATCTGAAACTCTGAGAGTGTTGTCCACCAAGTGTCATCAATAACCTCTAACCTAAAACGATTTGCTAATGCAAACTTCTGAACATCTTCTGTGGGAACCTGATGAGGAATTCTACCTATAGATATACCTACAAAATAAAAAAATAGATCTCATAAACCTAGATTATTGAATACTTTATCATTAATTGTTTTATTTTATTTATTTTAGGTTAACATGTCCCAAGGTATACCCATTCAAACATAAAAGAAAAGAATAATGATTCATAATCCTTCTTTAGGCCTCTACCCTATAACAAGTATCACTTTGTTTAGTAGACACTCTATGATTAAGGGTACATGAATCAGATCACATGGGGCCCTAAATACCCATGTCTAAATTGGTCTCCAATTTTTATAATGCGTAATAATCTTAGCTGATATTGTTTCACTACCAGCCCCTACAACCTGTTACTAACTCCAAACTCCATTCTATCCCTCAACTAGAGCTCTGATACCACAATATCATGAACCCATCCCCACAAAGTGTACCCATCCTTGGTCGGAAATGGGGGAAGATAGATAGTGACACTAATGTCCCACCTTCAGCAGGTCTTGGGTTGGTCAATAACACTGAGGGTATAGTAATCCAACAGATTGGAGGAATTACCCTCTAAGAGAACACATTAAAAATAGATAGATAAGAGATTCACCAACCAAAACCTTATAAAACAATAATTTAAAATAAAACCCAAGTGCACATATAAAATGACATGAAAAAACTACTACAACTGAAAAGAAAAAACTATAATTACCAAAATAAAGGAAAAGACGATAGTGACTATAAATCACATAAAAATCCAAAAAACCCCTAAAAAAATAGTAACTAGACATATCTACAACCTACTCAAACTAACATGAAAAATAGTTTATATATACATAGGGTGAGTATAACAGTATACTCATTAGGATCCTACTTGGAGCCTTACATGAAAATGATTAAAAATAATGCAAAATCACAGTGAATCAACAAGGGAAACTAACTCGTTACATAAACAGGTATATGAAGTTCCCAAACATACCATGGATACTCTCAAAAGGTATCACATACAAGAGAATATAATATAATAAATAATATCAAGGGTACCCCACTATTTCTTCCCCATTGGGTTTCTATTTTTCCCCAACATGACACGTCCTAAGCATCTCTCTTTAAGAAGGATAGCCCGAAGACACCTGAGAAAAGAACCACAACATGAACCTCATGAAACACACCCCCAAATATATATAACCAAAAGTAACCAAGTAGTTTTTGGGATCCACCACTTCCCACATAACATGTATCATACATTTGGTATTATACCTCAAGCCATTACAACCCATACACTGAGTAAATATTCTCAAGCCATCGTAGCCTATACACGTTACACATAAAATAGTTCTTAGGAAAGTATATCCAAAATACATGTGTGTGGAATATCCATAAGACATTACATACCTCTATATTAATATATGGGGAAAACTAATCGTCGTGTATACCATCACAATTAACTACCAAGAGAAGAGAGTGAGGTCAAAGGGGGTTGTCAGCCATTGTCACAACCCTGATTTCCTTTTGAGGTATTTTTATATTTATTTTTATCCTTGAAATTTTCCCTTGGACTTCCTTCTATTTTTTGGAGAAAAATGGGAAAAATTTGATATACAGTAGGTGGTGCACAATAGGTGCACATTTTGTCGAACTGTACACCCTTTTATTGGTAACCATGAGTGAAGTTGATGTTTTTGGGAAGAGTATTATCACACGATTTTGGTATAGTTTATAAATTATATGGGCTAACCATGTTGATTTTTCTTCTTGGATTGTAATGGATAAATCATTTCTGCATGGTTCAGAAAACAATGTGGGAAAACCGTGATGTCTATCAAAGTCATTCAAAAAATGATTTTTAAGTTTATTTGTCACTTATTTATAACCCCAAAACCATTATTTCTCTCCCCATTGGGATTCCACACCCTATGTGTGCCCCCCCTTTCCTCCTTCCTCTATTGGGATCCATTATGGTGTGATATTTGTCTTGGATTCTAAAATAAACCCTCAATTAAGACCATTCTCTCTTAGTTTATCTCCATTTCCTAGGTTTCTTTTACATAATTCTTGGGGATTCCTCTTTCTAGTAGGCTGGATGCTTGATTTAGGATTATAAATTTTTTTTAGGGTTTAATATTAATTTTTATGGTTTGGTCTTTCCTCTCTAGGGGTCAATTGAGGTGCAATTGTTTGTTTCCAACATTTTTTAGAAGTTACTTTAATCAAGGAAGGTGTTTCCATACTTAAACATTATTTTATAATTTTAATATGCTTCCTTCAGTGTAAAAAATGTTAAGTGCATTATTTGTGTGGTGAGAAATGGGTTTTTGAAATGATTCGAGGAGATTTTTTATTGAAAATGGGTTTTAAAATAAAATGTGCTATGTTCTATGTGTGTTTCACATATGCTTCTTTTTTTAATTCCTTCAAGGTGTTTTTTAAAATCTTAAAATGGTGATAATCATGTTTTCAAATGTTTTTGGTGTGTGTTTGTCTTCAAAGTGGATTTTGTATGAGGAAATGGTGTGTTAGCATGTGTTTTTACATTGTCTGGATTTTGTATATGTGAATGTTGAGATTTGTATGGTGTGAAATGGGAATTGAGAAAGAAGGGAATCCTAGGTAACTATGTGTGTCTACTAGTACTAGTACCTTAGTTAATTTGGAAGTGGATTTTCCTAGTTTATTCTAGCATGATTAACGATGACAACACTAACTAAATGATGATGATTAGAGACCACTGGGCCCATAGGGTGTCCCATCCTATTGGAATGTTCTTGATAATGTTGTTAGTTATGGGTTTTACAACACATTTTATCGAGATATAATTTACATAGTGTCCCATTTCTATCTAGTTCCTATAGGGGTTTCCCCATGAAATAGTGCTATTTTGGTGACAATTCTCTTACCATCAGCATATGGTGCAGTTGGCTGGTTATTTCAAAAGCAAGCATGTTTTTCTTTAAAAAACATTTCCACAAAATTGTTTCTTGTATTTATTTTATAAAAACTTGCATGTTTATTTATATTATAATGTTTATATAATGAAATATCTTATTGGGTGTCATCTTATCGGGCTTTGGCTCAAACACTACTTACACATTTGGGTATAAGTATACTTAGTTATGATTGACATAGGTAAAAAAAATATTTTTGGAGATGGTGGTTAAGGATACTAGTGGTGTTCCCTTGTAAGTGTTGTGGTGGAGGCATGAGGATGACACTCCTCTTTTAATAGGGTGGTTTTTGGGATGGTGTCTAGTTTTTTGATTTAATAACTTCATGGGTTTTTGTTTAAATTATCTAAAAACTAGACATGAAAATTGTTATTCCATGTTTGGTTATGTTTAATCAGCCCTGTGATGTTTGTTATAGTTGGTTGTTCATGTTTATGTAATAGTGTAAAATCGTTCCTAATTTATGTTTTTGATACCTGAGAATTAGTTTCCAGCCCCTGGGGATCAAGAATTCCCATCGGTTCATGCCATAGACCGTTTTTTGTGTCGTGGTGGATGGAAATCCTGCCTGGTCCCTTAAAAATGGTATCAAAGAAGGTTTCTATATTTTTTGGTCGAGTTACTTATAATGATTTTGGATAGTTTGGAGCTAGGATATTTGGGGCATTAGGTTCTAGTTATGAGTAGGGTTCCAAGCCAGCACACGTCATGACAGATATTTGGCCGCCATGTGATGTTGGGATTTTTTTTTGACTTCTCCCCTTGGTGACGCATACAGGATGCATAATATATGTGGACTGTCATGACCTATCCCCAGGGGACTGTATCTTGAGTACCCCTAGCCCGCCTTCTATAGGCCAGGGGATAGAGAATAGCACCAATGGCATAATTCCCTAAACTAGGAAGGCATTGCATTTATAACATTAAACAAACACAACAGAGTATGCAACTAGAAGTAAAACACTAAGTAAAACTGAATACAAAAGAGAGTTCTGCAAGTAAAGGGTCTAGAAATTCAAGAACAATATTAAAGTAAAAGGAAACAGAAAAGTATAGGTACAACTGAAAGAAAAAGTAAAGAAGCTACTGGGTCATCCTCTGGGGTTCCTACCTGAAGGGTAGGTACATATGTCCTCCTCAGCACTCCACTTCCGTCCGTCCACTCCATGCACCATCACTCCAAGTGGTCCACCTCCGGGTACTGTCCAGTCCTGCTACTCTCTACCTCATTCAGAGTCGTCTGTCATCTGCAACCAACACAACGAGGTGCAGGCGTAGCCCGTGCAGGGGTGAGTATAACGATACTCAGTAGGGACCCCAACACCCTCAAGGTCTGACAAAATCCAACAAGGATAACCACAAAGTATGGATTCAATGGATAACCATTACTTAGGTATATTCCCATATAAATACCTAAGTAATTTAGTAACCCATCTCAATCATGAATAAAACACAAAATTCATTGACTTAGCTCAAAACTAGGATTTTATTCTAGGGGCGGTAATATGTAACACTCCCAGACTAACTTTTAAAACCTCAGATGCTGGTGTACTCTACCACTACAGAGTATTGTGGGCCTACAACGTCACACAGAGCCACTTCCCACTATCCTGGACTGCTGTGGTACTCCTCTTGTTGAGTATCGTGGGTCTGCTGCACTTACACAGAGGCCCTCCCCACCATGGGTCTGTCGCATCACACAGAGGCGCTCCCCCTCGTAGCTTTCTGAGGTACTCCTCCTGTCGAGGACCATGGGTCTGTCACATCACATAGAGTCTCTCCCCATTGTAGGTCTTTCACACTCACATAGAGGATCTCCCCACTAGGCTAGTCGAAACACTCCGAGTCAAAAGGTCACTAGTCGTAGGGTCTCAGCTGGCTATTAGGTCTCTGAACTCTGCATGCTCGTCTCTGGCATGATCCATGCCACGAGATTCTGGTCGTTACTCCAACTATAACGAAGTCCCAAGAAATTTTTTCTCAAAGGTCCTCCTTGTCGTAGGGATCTCAATGCAACAGACGACACGTCAATCGGACACACGGTCTGCTAGTTATTGGCATTTCTATTCCAGGGCCCGGTTGGTTTTTAGGTTCAATCCAACCCATATGTATCCCAACTATGTCCAAAACTCAACTATTGTATTTCAAAAGAAATATCACGCTCTAAGATTTCCATCATCGCAGACGGTTCGTCGATCGGACACACGTAGCCCAAGATATAGCGTAAAAGGTGTATTTGGTCTAATCGGGTCCGGACAGGGGTCTAACCTGGTCTGTGGGTATGACCGGGTCCACCGGTCTAACCTAGCCCTGTAAAAAGTGGCCCGGCCTGAGGGGAGGCCCGGCTCGAGGGGGCGGCCCAGCCCAGCGGCCCACGTGGCCGGACTGGCTGGCGGCCCGCGTGGCTGGATGGCTAGCGGCCTGCATGGCCAGCTAGCGGGCGGCCCGGGTGGCCGGTGAGCTGGCTGGCCCGGCGGCCTGGCTGTCCACACATGGAAGGGGGGGGGGGGGGTTACACCCCCTGTCTTCTGCAATGGATGGTTCATGGCGCCAGCCCTGGTAATCGCGGGACCCTTCAGGTATCGCCTATAGCACGCACCGGCGGCCGGCTTAGCCACTCGCCCTCCTCTCTCCGCCGCGGCCTATGGCTGTAGTTCTTCTACGATGCAGCGCGATGGCACCGCGCCCAGCCCGTCCATCCATCACGTCTTACATAGCTACGAATCCTTCTTCCGGTGCAGTGCGATGACACCACGCCCCTCTAGCACCGCCTCCGCCCGCAAGGCCACAACCCGGTTCTCTACAAGGTATGACAGTGTCGCACCCCTATAGCGGCCCGGTGGAACTCGTGCCACTGGCTTCTTCAGCGGCCGGATCATTACCGGTAGCCACATGTACCGCCACGACCCACTTCTCCGCTGCGATCCTCTCTTCCGGCGGTGCTGTTGCGCCGCCATCGTCATCAACAAACAAGACAATAGAAGGGGGAGGCTCGGGCTATGTTCGTGTGGTCTGAGCCCTCCATGTTACGTTGATATTAATCGGCATAACAATATCCGAGGATTGCACGATGACGAACAAGAATAAAAAATTCAACTCAAACCTCTACCTCGTTCATTGATGATCATTGACGAAGGAAGGAAAGCGAACGTCGTTCTGTTGACATCGAAAAGAAGACGAAGAAGTTGAGGATGGTGTCGTCGACGTTCTTCAAGGATGGCGCTCCCTCCTTTGTCTTGGTTGAAGAAGAAATAAGGTGTAAGATGTCCATCATTCTTCTCTGGAGAGAAGTGGCTCCTCAAATTTCTTTCCTCTCCTTAATTCTCCCAACAGAGAGAATGAAGCATGACAACCAAATAATATATGGAAATGTCATCTATTATTTATTGGCACAACAAATCAAAATGTTGTAATTAATTTAATTTATCCAACACCACCCTCATTAATTAGATGGGTTGTCTCATTTAATTAATTATAACATTTTGAATTGTTATTCCAACCAATAATAGATGACGTTTCCATCTATTATTTGGTTGGAATACTTCATTCTTTTTGTTGGGAGAATTAAGGAGAGGAAAGAACTTGGAGAATCCATTTCTCTCCAACGAAGAATGACAAACATCTTCCACCTTATTCATTCTTCAACCAAGACAAAGGATGGAGTTCTGTCCTTGAAGAATGTCGACGAAGTCGTCCTCGACTTCTTCATCTTCTTTCCGACGTCAATGGAACGATGTTCGCTTTCCTTCCTTTGTCAACGATCATCGACGAATGAGGTAGGGGTGTGAGTTGAATTTTTTATTCTTGTTCTTCGTCATTCAATCCTCGTATTATGTTTTTCCAATTGATATTAACGTAACGTGGAGGGCTCGGAATGCACGAACAAGGCCCGAACCTCCCCCTTTGATTGTTCTCATCTGTTGATGACGACAACGGAGCAACGGTGCCACCGGAAGAGATGATCGCAGTGGAGAAGAGGGTCGTGGCCTATGGGCCATGGTAGTACATGTGACGACCGACAACAAGCCAGCCACAGAAGAAGCCGATGCCGCATGGGCCGCCGGAGGTGCGTGGTGCTGCTGCGCCATGCAGAGAACCGGGCCATGGTGGTGCTGGAGGGGAGGGGTTCCGTCGCACCATGCTGGAAGGAGTCACGACCACACAAGCTGTGGCAGTCGGATGGGATGGGCGCGGCGTCATCGTGCCACGCCGGAGAAGAACCGCGACAAAAGGCCACAGTAGAGAGATGAGGGAGGCCAGCATAGCTGGTCGCTGGTGCGTGTTACAGGTGGGCCCCGAAAGGTCCTGTGGTTACCAGTTTCAAAGCCATTCACAAACTGTTGCGGAAGACAGGGGGTGTAACCCCCTCCCCCCCATGTGCGGCCAGCAAGGCCGCCGGGCCCGCCAGCTGACCGGCCACGTAGGCCGCTAGGCCGGGCCTTCCCCTTGGGCCGGGCCTTCCCCTTGGGCCGGTCCACTCCCTTCAGGTCTGGGTCGGATCCGCAGACCGGGTCAGACCCGAAGACAGGTTTGGACCCCAGACCGGACCCGATTAGACCGAATACACCTTTTTTCCCATATATTGGGCTACGAGTACCTAATCGACTAACCGTCTGTGGAGACAGAAATATTATAGTGTGACAGTTATTTTGGAATACACCACTTGAGTTTTGGACATAGTTGGAATATGTATGGGTTGGTTTGAACCTAAAAACCAACTGGGCCCCTGGAACAGAAATGCCAATAACTAGCAGACTGGGTGTCCGATTGACGTGTCGTCTGTTGCGTTAAGATGCCTATGAAGAGGCAGACCATTGAGACACTTTTCCTTGGGACTTTGTAACAGTTGGAATAACGAAAAGTAGCTCTTGGAGCGGATCCTCCCAGAGACGAGCGTGCAGAGTTCGGAGACCTAGTAGTTGGATGAGACCTAACAACTGCTGACCTTTCGACTCAGAGTGTTTCAACTAGCCCAGTGGGATGCGCCTCTGTGTGAGCACAATGGAACTACAGTGGGGAGAACCTCTATGTGACGCAGCAGACCCACAATACTTGACTGTAGGAGTACCTTAGCAGTCTATGAGGGGGAGCACCTCTGTGTGACACGACAGACCCACAATGGGGAGCGCCTCTGTGTGGGCACGACAGACCCATGGTACTCAACAGTAGGAGTACCAAAGCAGTCCAGGATAGTGGGAAGCACCTCTGTGTGAGGCTGCAGGCCCATAGTACTCTATAGAGGTGGAGTACACCAGCAGCTGAGGTTTCAAAAGTTAGTCTGGGAGTGTTACATGTTACCACCCCTATAATAAAATCCCAGTTTTGAGCTGAGTCAATCACTTTTGTGTTTTCTTCATGATTTAGATGGGTTACTAAATAACTTAGGTATATGTATTGGAATATACCTAAGTAATGGTTATCCATTGAATATATACTTTTTGGTTATCCTTGTTGGATTCTATCAGACCTTGAGGGTCTCGGGGTCCCTACTGAGTATCGTTATACTCACCATTACACGGGCTACGCCCGCACCTCACTGTATTGGTTGAAGACAACAAACAGTGCTGACTAAGGCAGAGAGTAGTAATACTGGATGGTACCCAGAGGTGGACCACTCGGAGTGACAGTTCATAGAGCGGACGGACGAACGTGGGGTGCTGAGGAGGCCATCTATACCTACACTTCAGATAGGAACCCCAGAGGACGACCCAATAACTTCTTTACTTTTTCTTTCATTCATACCTGTAATTTTCCATTTCCTTGAACTTTACTACTGGGCTTGTATTTCTGTCCCCTTTAATTTCAGCACCCTCTTTTTTATTCAGTTTTACTTAGTATTTTACTTCCATTTGCGTACTCTGTTGTGTTTCTTTACTGTTATAAAGGGAATCCCTTCCCATTTTATGGAATTACACCTTTCGTGCTAGTAGCCAGCCCCTGGCCTATGGAAGGTGGGCTTGGGGTAGTCATGATACGGGCCCCGAGGTACGGGTCCTGACATGGACTCTGAGTGGAGGTGGAGTGGTTTTCTTGTTATGTTATGGTGATGGATTTGATTTTTTTGGATTTATGGAATGTTGGTATTTTTTTCATTTCCAATTTTTTTAGAATGGTCATATTAATGGGTTTTCTTGTGATTATTGACTTTTTTTAGAAGTATTTCTCCCTAGAGACTTCTTTTGCCACCACGGGAAGAGTTCATAGAGAGTTCTCCCTCACCAATTGATCATAGAATAATGGAGGTTGTGATCTGGGAAATTTAGGCTTTAGGATAGGGAGCGGGTCTTGGTCCGACTGTAGTTAGAGAAGATGAACATGGTCCTAGGAAGAACAAAGTACATGAGTTCTTTAAAAAACCTTTTCATTCTGAGGTAGCACATAACCTCATTAAGCTGAGGAATGAATTGAGAATATGGAGGGGATGTTTTAATTCCTCGAAACTCATAAGGAAGTTATGGTGAAATGTACCTCATTATTGTTAGATGGTCCCAGTCAGAGGTAGTGTGACTCAGTGGTTCAAGTTGTGAAGAATGAGCAGGTGAAATTGAAAGACTTCAAGGATATTTTCAATGATTAGTATTGTTCTGATGTCTTGGTCTATGCTAGATCCTGGGAGTTTATGGATCATGTTTATGGGGACCAGTTTGTGATGAAGTATGCCAACCACTTTTATGAGCTAGTATGATATGCACCCGAAATTGATTCCAATAAGAAGATGAAGGCTCAAACTTTTGAGAGGGGGTTGAGGCCATAAATCTATTCTTAGGTCTTCCTTTTTAAGTTGAAGACCAGTGACTAGGTGGTTGACCATGCTTTCATGGTAGAGATTGACTGAAAATGAATGTCTAGTTTCTCTGGGGATATGTTATCATTGGGAAGTGTTAGTTCATTAGAGAAAATAGGATGTGGGAGAAGTATGGGAAGATGGAAGGTGGTAGCTTAGTCTATCCTTCTCAGCAAACTTCATCTTTGGATTCTGATGCCAGGTCAGTTGCACGGCACCAGTGCAGCAGGTTTGGACACATATGACCAGTGTATATATCTCCTCCCAAACCTTTCCATCTATTCAATGATATGGGACATCTACCAAACTTTTTCAAAGTGATGTTCCCATATCAGAGTGGTTCAAGATCAGTGGCTTCTTAAGGGATTCCAGCCCAGTCAGAACCATCTGGTATAATGGGATCTCTATTAGGTGGTCATGGTGGTAGGGATATATCATCTTCTGGGAAAATCTAGTTCAGGGTAGAGACTCAGGTGAGTTATCATAATTAGGATCAAGTTGAGATGAATAATTTTTATTTGGTGAATCAGGCACTAGTAGGATCAGATGTGAGACCTTTAACATTTTGAGGTATCATTCTAATTGCATCATCTATAGCTGCTATTTTTTTTGACAGTGGTGCTTCTGTTTCATTTATCCTTGAATATTTTGAAAATATGTTCTGTTTCCCAACCAATATTATGTCTAGTGAGATAAAGTTATTAAAATTTTTTGGGTAATAAGAACGAGTAAAGTTTTATGTGTCCATATTTTCCTCTCACCATGTTGGGAGCGAGTTGGAATGAGATTTCCTTATCTGGGATATAGGAATGTTTGATGGAATCCACGACATGGATTGGATGGTGCTCTTCCAGGACAATATCAACTGTTATAGGTGGAAGATGAGCTTCATGTCACCTGATAGAATTACCCATGTTTTTTATGGAGAATGGGATCCTCAGGAAGGTCATGTTGTACCTCCACTCCCAAAATTGCGTAATCTTGTTTTTTAGTAATCGTCACTTATGTTAGAGGACTATGGTGTATCACCTGAGGGTCAACTAGTGGTGGATGAATTTCCAGAAGTTTTTTAGGGGTATTTTAGGGTCTAACTATAGGGTGGGATGTGGATTTCTTGATTCATTTGGTGTTTGGAATGCAACTGATATCTCTTCCCTCATATTGCATGCCCCACACCGAGTTTAGGGAATTAAATATACAGATGTATGATTTGTAATCGAAAATATTTATTTCCCCGATCATCTCTCCTTGGGCGTCCCCAGTATTTTTTGTGAAGAAGGTTGACAGATCTATCCAGTTATATATCGATTCTTTGAATATGAACAAGGTAACCATTAAGAACTAGTATCCTTTTCCCATGATAGATGACTTTTTTGATCAGTTAAAATGGGAATGGTTATTTTAGAAGATTTACATGTGTCGTGGTTACCACCATGTCAGTGTTAGAGAGGCATCCATCCCCAAAAATGGATTTTCGAAGAAAGTATGAACATTTTGAGTATTTGGTCATGCCTTTAAAGTTGAAAAATGATCCAACGGTCTTCATGGAACTTATGAATAGGGTGCTCCACTAGTATCTTGATTCATTCATTATGGTATTCATGGATGACATTCTGGTCTATTTTGGATATGAGGAGGTGCATGAGAATTACTCGAGGATCATTTTGGGCATCTTTGGGACCATCATCTTTATGTGAATTTCTAAAACATTACCTTCTAGATTAAATATGTGATGTTTCGGTGCAATTTCATTTTGAAACAAGGGGTTTCAGTGGACCCAATGAAGATCAGTGTACTTATTCCATGGGATAAACTGAGGAATGTGTTTGAGATCAAAATATTTCTTGGTTGTACAAGATATTAAAAATGGTTTTTTCAGACTTCACTCGACTTGTCTTACCCATGATGGAAATTACCTAGAAAGGGGTGACGTGTTAATGGAACCCAAAATTCTAGGCGTCCTTTGAGGAGATAAAGTAGCGGCTGACTACCACTCCTATGTTGATATTTCCAAAATAGGAAAAGGGATATGTGGTTCATTATGATGCCTCAGGTATAGGTCTTGGGAGTGTGATTATAAAGGATGATCATGTGGTGGATTATGGTTCTCACCAACACTAACCACATAAAAACAATTACCCAAACCATAACTAGTAGATAGAAGTGGTGATGAATGCTTTGAATACATGGTGTCACAATCTTTTTAGAGAGATTTTTTTGGTTTATTATAATTATAAAATCTTAGCCTACATTTTCCCTCATAATGATTTGAATATAAGGCAGTATCCTTGGGTTGAGTACCTTTAGGGGTTTGATATCAATATAGTATATAAATCGAGTAAAGATATTTTTGTGGAAGGCACTTTTAGTAGAAAAGTGGCAATGTAACCTCTGATAAAATCTAGTAATTAGTGGGTGTTGATGGTTATTTTATCCCAATTGCACATGGATACCAAGGAGAATAGTTAAGGTGGTATCTAAGAAAAAATCTAGTTGACTCATTCCCTGATAGAATTGATTCAGTAGGGGAGTCTTGGTGATGAGATGTTACAGTGGTCTATGCATCTTCTTCATAGTGGGGAGCCACCATGTGATCAGTTGTTGTCCCCATATGTAAATCTTGTATATTAATGGCCATTTCATGGTTCGTTTATCTCTGAGGAAGGTGGTGATACAGGATATACACCAGTCTTAGTGGGTTGTTAATTATGGTGCCACCAAGATTTATTATGATATTTTTTAGTAGCTTTGGTTGCCAAACATGAGGTTGGATATACATGATTTCATATCGAGGAGTTATACATGTCAGCAGGTAAAATCAGATCACCAAAGACCCTATGGTTTTCTGCATCCACTACCGATTTCTAACAAAAAGTGGGATAAGGTTTCCATGGACTTCATTATTGTCTTTCCTCATACACCCTAGAAAAAGAATTATATATGGGTATTTATCGATCATATGACCAAATTATCCCACTTCATTCTGATCAGATATTCATCCAAGGTGGATGATCTAGGCTTATTGTATATTTGGGAAATAGCGAGGCTTCAAAGTGTGACACCAGTGATCATTTCTGACAGGGACCCCCATTTTACAACATAGTTTTGTGAAGTTATTTATTAGAAAATGTGGTCGCATATTAAGTTGAGCACAACATGCTATACTCAAATAGATGGTCAGATAGAATGGGAGAATCAAATCTTATAAGACATGCTCATAGCATGTGTGTTGGATTTTAGTGGTTATTGGGACAAAAAATTGGGATTAGTAAAATTTACATATAACAATAGTTACCGATCCTCTATCCGAATGGATCCCTTTGAAGCACTCTACGGTTGTCCGTGTTGGTCTACTTTGTATTGGGATGAGGTAAGCGAGACCTCATTATTGGGACCAAGAATAGTAAAAGATTCATATAAGAAGGTCAAGCTAATAAAGTTGTATTAATTGACTTCTTGGTGTTTCCATAAATATTATACCGATCATAGATGTTGTGATTTTGAGTTTGTTGTGGAAGACTATGTATTCATGAAAGTGGAACATTTTTTGGGTCACCATGATTTGGTAAAACAAGGAAAGCGAATGCCAAGGTATGTCAGACATTTCAAAATCACCAAGTGGGTTGGTAAGGTGGCATACAGATTAGCTTTTCCTTCATTGTTGATGTCAAATAATGATTTTTTTCATGTGTCCCAGTTGAAAAAGTACAACCCAAACGCATATCATATCTTTAGTCAGGAAGAGTTGGAAATAGATAATGATTTGTCAGTGTTTGAACGACCAATGTGGATTGTAGATTCTTATGAGAAAGTGATTCTTGGGATGTATATTCCATTGGTACAGGTTCATTGGAAACATGGTAATAATATACATGAGACTTTGGATCAGAAGTTGTGGTTTGACCAAGAGTATTCATTCTAATTCTCTGATCAATCATTGAGTTGAATTTTAGAGGATAAAAAGTTTTCATGGTGGGGAGAATTGTCTCACCCATGATTTTTTTAAGGTATTTTCCTATTTATTTTTATCATAGAATTTTCCCATTTGTTTTCCATTGAGTTTTTGTAAAAAAATGATAAAAATTGGGTAAAAAATAGGTGGCGCACGTTTGGTGCATGGTTTCTCAAACCGTGCACCCTTGTGCAGGTAACCGTGTGTCCAGGTGGTGTTTTTCGGAAGAGGGTTATCACATAGTTTGTAAACCGTGTGGGATAAACAAGTGGTATGTCTTTCTCGAATAGTAAGGGGAAGATAGTTTATACATGGTTTGTAAAATCATGTATGATAACAATATGAACTTTCTAAGTTATTATAATTTTGATTTTTAAGTTTCTCTATCCCTAATTTTTTACCTCAAAAACTTGATTTCTCTTTACCTTCAAGACTCCTCACCCCAAGTGAATCTCCTCCTTCTTCCTTTTTCCATTGGCCTCCATTTTTTTGGGATATTTGTCTTGGATTCGTCAATAAAACCTCAATTAAGTGCCTTTTTAATTGGTTTCTCTCCCATTCATAGGGTTATATCTCTTCTTTATTGGGGTTTCCTTTTTTTAGATGTTTGGGTGTCTGATTTAGCGATAGATAGTGATTTTTTGGGGTTTAATATTGATGTTTATGATTTGTTCTTTCCTCTACAGGGTTTAATTGAGGTGCAATTATTGGATACCACTATTTTTTGGAATTTTCTTCACTCAATGTTGTTGGTTCCATGATTAAACATTTTTTTATGATTTTAATATGCTCACATGTGTGTTTAAATATGTTTTATTCCTTGTGTGTGTGGCAAGAAATGGGGTTTTGAAATGATTCAAGGTGATTTAGTGTTGAAAACTCTATTTTCAATGTAAATGAGTTTTGTTATATGTGTGTTTGACATATGATTCTTTTTTTAATTCATTAAAGGTGTTTGATAAAATGTGTGAATGGTTTCAATCATGTTCTAAAATGGGTTTGGTGTGAGTTTGGTTCGAAAGTCGTGTTTGGATGTGTAAATGGTGTGCTAGAATGTTTGTTTACATTTTTGGATTCTGTATATGTGGAAGCGGTGATTTTTTTAGTGTGAAATATGAATTGGTCACAAAGGAAAACATAGGTAACTATGTGGGAGGACTAGGAATAGTATACTAGTTGATTTGGAAGTGGATTTTCCCAACTTCTTCTAGTAAGATTGAGGATGACAACCCAAGCTAAATGATGAAGATTAGATACCACTAGGCCCATGGGGTGTCCCCTCCTAGTGTCTAATTCATTAGAATTCTATTAGTCATGGTTTTTATATCACATTTCACTGAGATACAATGTACTTAGTCTCTTATTACTATCTAGTTCCTATATAGTTTTACCCATGACATAGTTCTCTTTTGGTAATATTTCTCTTATCGTCAGCATACAATGCACTTGGTTGGTTATTTGAAAATCAAACATGCTTCCATTTAAATATATTTACATAAAAAAATTTATATTATTTATTTTATAAAACATTCATGTTTATTTATCTTATAATTTTTATAGAATGAAATCTCTTGATGGGTGGAATCCTACTAGGATTTGGCTCACACCCTACATACACCTTTGGGTGTAAGTATACTTGGTTATGTTTGAAACAACTAAAGGAAAGATGTTTACATACTATGGTTTGGGATGCTAGTGATCTTCCCTTGTTGGTGTTGTGGTGGTGTCTTGAGTAAGTCACTCCTCTTGTCATATGGTTGTTTTTGGGATGGTGTCTAGTTTCCTTTTTGTTGCAGACCTTCCGGGGTTTTTATTTAAATGTTCTAAACACTAAAGTTGAATATTATTATAATATGATTAGTTATATTTAGTCATCATTGTGTTGTTTATTATTTTTGGGTTTTCATGTTTATGTAATCTATTGAAATTGTTCCCAAGTAATTTTTTTGATTCCCAGACACAAGTTTTTATCCTTTGGGGATTAGGAATACCCTTCAGGCCATGCCATGGACTAGGTCAAGTGTCAGGTTGTATGGAACTCTAGCTTGGATCATGACAACCATCCATCCTACTACTTGTATATTGGGAAAAACACCCCCAGGACTTAGAATCCCTAGGGTTTTAGTTTCCCTAACTGATAGGGTGAAGTAGTATATAAAAACACAAAAATTACGTGATATAATATAGCTCACAAACATACTACGAAAATAAACTAGTCTCGGACTCAACTACAGATAAAACCTATCGGACTCCTAGATTCCACTACTAAGACCAGATATTCTATAAGCACACAACCATTTAAGAGTCACATTATGTTATTTTATTCTTTTTCATCTGTTTCACTTTATGTTAATTAATTATTTAACCATTAAAAATTTCCACATTACATTTCATTAGCATTGAAAAAATGTTCCATGCCCTCCATACATAAGAAACCAACTCCACAACCTCTCATAATTATAATCTTATAATTATTTCATAGAAAGCTCTAACCCCATGATTTAAACATTATTCATTATTTAAAAACATTACATTACATACTACTAGGTGCTCTATGAAAACATCCTAGGCTTCAGAAAAAGCAAGAAACCAAGAAAATCTATCTAACTCAAGTAGTGGGGAAATGAAAGTTGATAAAAAACAACCTATCTATCAACCAATAAACTGATTCAAACAAGCATATAGCTTTAATATCAATGGTTAAGCCCATCCATAACCCATTTCACTATCCCCAATGTCCTCCCTGACTCCCGCATGAATATAGGAATACATATTTCCATTATGATTATCAAATACTTCCACAAAAACTAGGCCTCGCAATCCTACATACCACAACAACCATCTAGGCTTAGCCATATCAGTCTCACATCACATCTGAGCCTCCACGACCCACATCACATGTCTTTTATCTAGATAACATCACAAGAAGTAGGAAAAAACACAGTAAACAGGATCTTGACCATAAGGAAATGAATTAATCCTTCACACAAATTAAGAACTCACAGCATTATAGTATAAGTCACTCGACCTTCACAAGAAAGTATGAAACTCAGTCCCTAAAAAGACATTATACGTTATAACACAACTGATACTTATTCCATTATGAATTAACTGATTCATTATACATAGGTTAGAATTAGGGGAAACATAAGAAACAATCTATCACAAGCTATCAAAAATTAATTAAATAATTAATTTAACATTCCTTTAATTCTTTTATCAACAAGAATTAACATGCTTTAGGATCATTAAACAATTCAACTATACATGCAGACATTCATAAATTTGATAATCATTAAATTAAAAAAACAACAACCAAATTATTTAAACATGAATCATTAATATTTTATCCAATTAATTAATAATTAATTCTAGATTTATGTTCTTTAAAAATTTCAAATTCTCATCCAAGTATATCAAGTACAACATATATATCACACTAACTAGAAAAACAAGAGGCAATCTATTATCACGGTACAAAATGACAACATCACCATGCGAATGATACCAATTATTTAATTTGGTTTATGTAATTATTAGTTTAATTTAATTGTGATATAAAGGGATAAATCATTATCAATTTACAATTCCATGTATATAAATAGAGAATCAAATAATCCCATACCTCAAAAAAGTTTTCAACATTCTTTACATGAGAATGAACCACACAACATATCTCTAATCACCACTCTTGCAAGAATTGCATCCTTATGAGTATTCTATTGAAACAAAAACACCAACAATAACCAAAAGAGACCCCATTAAAAATATAAGAGATCATATGATATCACATGGAAATAAGAACATGAGGAAAAAATAGATCAAATAGGAAGAAACTGCTAGAAAATGATGTAAAAACACACCTTAGGTCAACCTGGGTCACCACATATCAAATATGGAAGCCCCATGATCGATTACCATAGAAGGGATATCCAAAAACACTAAAGTGGGGGCAGCCAGGTCACCTAGAATGAGTGGGAGATCTATTGTAGCCATAGGGTATTAAATTATCTAAGTGGAAAAAATGATTAATCCAATACCATATTGGGAAATTATGTGACTTGTAATCCCCTTTCACATCATGTAATCCTTAGGGTTTGGTTTAAACTGAAAAATGAGACACCACTTCATTTTACTTATTTTTCTAACCCGGATTCATTACATGTTGTGAAACCCACTTTCACGCTATTTAAAATTGTTACTCATCATGAAATATCCATGACTCTATCTTCTAGTAATAAAACTCCTTCAGAATTCCTTTGATCCTCCTTTGAGAACCTAGGTCTTTAGAAATGCACAAAGGGTTTATCCACATGGATCTTGGACCTTACACTTATACACATGTTCTATACATAAACATACACATGAATATACATACATCCCACATATAGACATATATATGAAAATATAATTTCAAATATCACCTATTGATAGTTCATATTGATTTATATTTATATAATGGTTTAAATTATTAAAATATATATTAATATACCACATTTATATTAATATTATACATTTTTTAATTGATATATATATTTAAACACTAATTTTATAATATAAATATGATAATTATATATATATATATTAATAGTATTTTTCATTTGAATTTATATAAATATTTTATTATCTGTAGGAAAAGAATTGATATTGAAAAACCATTATTAGACCAAAAAAATGTTCTGATAAGGGGTACACTTTTATCAATGTTTTTAGTGCTCATAAGAGTAACCTTTATCAACGATTTTACCTAGAATTGATAATGGTTACCCTTTTATTAGTTCTTTTTTTTAGTATTGATAAAATCCATCATGGTATACCATGAAATATTTGGTAGTGATTCTCTCTAAAATGCAATGGTGGCTTGTCTTTTTCTCAATTCATGTATAAAATCTATTTTAAATTCTGACACCATAAAAGATATTCAAATGACCGTTCTTCTTATTTTGTAATTAAAGGTTCAAAAATCAAAATATCCCCATAAAACATCACATTATGATTTATAAATAAATTTCAATTCTTTTTTGTTTCCTTTTCTAAACACCATAATGTTTAATCAAAACAACTAAAATTAAATTCATTAAATATAAGATAAATAAAAATTTTAGGAGAAACTTAGACTATTATAATTCTAGAGAATCCGCATAATGTAATAATTCTTATTAAATAAATTCTTATATTTTTAAGGGTATTTGATACCAATTGTACATTTATAATGTTGTTGAAATTATGTACATGAGTTAAAAATTAAGGATATGTTAATGGAGTATTCTAATAGATAATGTCCAGAGAGTATGGTAGGGTTTCTTCTTTACGATAAGATACATTGATTGATCTTATTAGATAAATTATGTTGGATTTTTGTTATTTTTAATTTATTCACTCTTGTACAAAAAGTGGAGTATATTTGAGTTAAAAAAAATTTCTCCATAAGAAATAAATTTTAGATTAAATATATCTATTTAGTTTATTTTTTAGTCTATCAAACATTATGAGAAGGAAAATGTGTATGAAATAATATTTAAAAATATTAATAAAAAATAATTTATCCGAGTTATAAAATGTTAAAATATTTATTTTACTTTATTGTTGTTGGAATATACATAAATTACATATGATGTAATTATTCGAAAAAATATATGATTTTAAATTAGTTTGTCATTGTTTCAAGAAAACATATGATATATTATTCTTGTACAAATTTTTATATATATATCATAAAAATAATTTATTGAGGGAAATATATTTTGTAAAATATTTTTAGAAGTTAATATTAAGAATCAAGAAGATTAAAATTTAAACAAACAAATAAAATATTATAAAAAATAAAGATTTATAGGATACCAATTTAGTCCTATATGACCAATACTTAAAAAAATTATGTTCTAAATTAATTATTTAGAATGTTATTTGTAAAATAAATTGCTTATTGTCAAGAATTACATTGATAATTACTAACTATTGACATTTTTAATATGAATGAAAAGGGATAAAAACAATGTCAGGGGTAGTGGAGTCTGAGGGTATCCTCTTAGAAAATGTTTATATAGTATGATGAAATAGAATAAACATTCAAATAAGTAATCATACCCACAACTTGATGACCATTGGAACCAAAAACATCTACTACCATTTTACCCTCCTACCAAGTGTGATCAATCTCAATATTTTAATTAATCATATATCTATAAGATTTGATAGTATAATAAATGCTCAAATAACTGGGTAAAATCACCAAGAATTTATATAACACCAAATATGATTTATATTCTATCATTGAGAGATTGGGTTTTTTTCTCAAACATTGTGATATACCAATGTGTATTGATTTGGATTTCTAGTGAATAAAATTTCCCTCCCCAAATAAAGCTAATAAGTCTATGATGACCGGTCCATGAAAATCCTAGATTACCCCATCATTCTACATGATACCATGTACACTAATCCTAATCTCATTATTATCTAAATATTTAATTCATATGTGTTTTTTCATAAAAAAGTTTAGAGGGGGGATCTTTCATATGGATTCCTGGTGATTTGGATGTTATTATATAGAAATGTAATAAATGTTAGATGATTATATAACATATTTTATAAAAACAACGAATAAAGTGAAATTATGGTTATTAAGATATCATTGTATTAGGATATGGTGAGGACAACACTTATGTAGGTGGGGTTTTCAGTGTAATTTTTAAAATTATTCTGTGATTATATAATTATATCAAGTTATACAAATAAATTTTCAATTTATTATTCAATAAAGTATGTCTCATATATCATGATATGTTTAATGGAAATTATCCCCTTATATTTAAAACTCTATGTTACCATTGGTTTAGGATCATCATGGAAATTCCTGGGTTGTGATGAAATGTTAAGATAAACCTGATTAGGGGATCATATATAGATACATACTTCATTCATGAGATACAAAAGGTGTTTTTTGTTTTGAATTAAAATTATAAGTATACTACATGAAATACAATAAATTATTTCATTAGTATACAAAGGGTGAGTATCTTTTAATAATCCACATTACATGTGGTTAAAATGTTACCTCACATGTGAATCATTATACATTAATACCTTTTACACACCAACCAAAAGGATGAGATAATCATATGATGGTTGTGTATGTTTTTGATCATGTGGTATGCATTTCCTAAACATGATGTGATTATTTCTCTTGTATGATGGGTATGATAGCAGTCCCTTAATTAGTTAGGAATAAATAATCCTATAGTTATATCAGGATATGTGACATGAGATGTGTTTATTTAATTAGATTAGTGAGATGTGATGTACTCATATGTAACGTTTAATGGCATGATATATATTAATCTCTTTTAACTAGTATTTACTCATAGAATCAATAATACATGAGTTACCCTATACAGTATAGACATGATCCTTATCAGTTAATAAAACATGATGTATTGGATAGAGGGATTATATGATTATCCATGATGTATGATATACATCAAATGGACAAAAGTATAAAGATATATTTTTTGAAATATATAATTTCAAATAATGTTATAGCTAGAGTAACACTGATCTTTTTATAGAGGCCCCAACTTGATTATAAATTTGGATTATGACATCATTTTTTCAACACTAAAAAGTTCCACGGGGTCACATATAAATGTTATGTGAATGAATATGAGTTTTATTTCAAGGTGTTTGTATAAAACATTGTGAGCTTAATAATATCTTCTCTAAAATGATTTATTGAGGATATTCATAATCATATTTGGCTATGTTTTCAATAATTATTTCATTTTATTAGACATTAGGTGAAATTAAATAATGTTTATGAGGATCTTGTGAATTTCATATAAAAATGAATTTATTCAATAAATTAAATAACATATAAAGTTATATGTTCTAAATGTCACCCACATAATGCATGCGATGAAACCAATGTATTATCATATCATTTTCCATGGACTAAAATTGTATGATATTATATCATTTTATTTATTATACTTTAAGCTTTTTTATAATGGTTAAACATCATTTGATGATTCTATAAAGGATTTAATAATAGTTCTTTAGATCTTATAAAAATTAAATTGTTTATTGATGT
The DNA here is from genome assembly GCA_963277665.1 of Viscum album. Classification (NCBI taxonomy): domain Eukaryota; kingdom Viridiplantae; phylum Streptophyta; class Magnoliopsida; order Santalales; family Viscaceae; genus Viscum; species Viscum album. The sequence goes on along the minus strand of OY728153.1, from coordinate 387,017,976 downwards.
TTAAGTCAAAAGATAATGTGTTTGAAAAATAATTTATCATATAAATATTTATGAAAGTTTTAGTAATATGATATACCCTTCAAGGTGTATCATTGAATACTCTAAATAAAAGATTACTCTACGGAAAATACAAGTATTATTAATAACTACCTGATGAATGTATCTCTTTTTTTCTCTTCTTCCTCTAACACCAGAATTCTATCAGGTTATTGGAATTAGAGAAATTCTATTAAAGGAGTGTGGTAATTTTCATTTTAATAGATTCCTTTTGAGGTGGGAGTATATTGGTGACCACTCAGGGGATCTAAAATAACCATAGTGAATGAAAATTTGGACTTATTAAAATAGAGGTATATTTTATATATTTTATGAATTTAATTCAAAAATTATATATTTTCTTGTTTTTGATCTTGTTTTTTAGAGGTTATTTCTAGTACCTTTTTATAATAATTGATCCATAAAAAACCCTAAATTCATATCTATGGTCGAATATGATATGGAAGTATTATTAACTCATAGAACCCATAAAATATTTTACTTCTGATATCAATTTTACTTGTTTGAAATAATAAATGGTAATGTATTATCAACACCATGAAAAAACATCATAAACATGTTTATAATGTTTAGAGATCTAATTTGGGATCCGTATTTACTAATAGTAAAACATTCTAGTTATTAGATCCATAAAATTCAGTTAGTGAGAAATAATATATATTCCACTGATATGAATCCTACCTATGAATATAGTTCAAAATATTTATATTTTATCCTCATTGAAATTAATTAACTTTGTAGGACACATATCAAAGGAATCCAAACATGAAATCATTTCTGATGATTTGGAAATATTTTTTTCATCCAAATAAACTTTAAATAATATATCCAATATAGATGGTCCTTTCATTGAATGATAAACATTAAACTCCTATATTACATATCCTATAAGGAATATAATCTTTCTTTTCTATATATCAATATACACATTATTTGTTTCCAAAAATGGACTTTCCAAAATGATGGATATATCATAATCATATTCTATGTTGGGAACCAAAAAAATCAACTAAAAATGAATTTAGCAACATGTAACAATAATCTTCCAAATCATCCAATGGTATATATAATTAAATGAACATTAATTAATGATAAATTGGACTGGTCTTTGATTCATTGATACTATGATTCTTGAACAATGGTAGTGGAATTATATTTATAATTACACCATGATCAAACATGAATTTTTTAAAATCATATTTTATAATTCTATAAAAGATAATAAAACTTCTTAGATAGTTTAATTTTGGAAGGATTTTATGCTGAAATACAACACAACCTTCTTCCATAACAATAATGGTTTAAAATTATTTCAACCCCATCTTATAAAATATAACATAATTAAAATATTTTATATATTTTAAAACTTATAAAAATTATTATACTAATATAATATAAAATTAATTTTTTAAAACATTTTAACGAATAATTTAAAACATTATTCATTACCTATCTTCTAGAATCATTGATAGTATAAATTCATTGGATTGTGCTCCTTTATTTTTGAATTTTTCAGAGCTTATTTATGGTCACATTTCTTTCAAATTATTTACAATATTATTTGTATTAATCTATTGTTAAATAATAATAATCATGTTCTAGGGATGTCTCATCATTTGTTACACCCATATAAATTATTTTTTTGAAACCTTCAAGTAAGTTTGGTATATAAGACAAATTTTTTACTCATTTAAATGATGTTTATCCTAGATTAAATTTTATTTTTATTATTATTTTTTACTTTGTCCCATTAAATTTTATGTTTATAAAGACATACTATTTGAAAATCATGATTATGTTTTTGTTGGATTATATTGTTCTAATTTATGATTTTATTTCACTAATTGCATGATTTTATCCTCCATCTTATACATGATTTTTTATTATCTCCTCTATTTAATTTGTGACACATAGAGGTGTAATGTTCTTTGTAGTAATATTGTTGTTACATTTTCAATTGATTTTGATGGTGTATTGGTTTAAAATTCTGATTTTTGGAGGGTTTTATAGGGGTTCTTGGTTAAGGTGCATAGTTTTTAAACGATGCAGGATCGCTAGGGGAAAATATGCATCACTTAAAATGGGTATATAGGGGGAGAAAAATTAGGGTGAATGGTTAAATAAACTTTTGGATAATGTCTATATACCAAGAACCTCTTAACTTGGGTTATACATATAGTTACCGCTGGAAAACCATGTGGGATAACTGTGTGACCAACCCATAATGAGGGTATTTTTGTAGTTTATCTTATTTTAGTTGGGGATTTTATCCTATGCCACACCATTCAATCCAATCATCTATGAATCCTATAAAAGACCTCCTCCCCTCCTTCCATTCTTCTACAAGTGATTTTGGAGTGGATCTTTGGTGGTTCTTCATCCAGATTAATAGGTACAATCTTTTAATTTCTCTTTCTCTTGGTTTATTTCTTTTTCTCAAACACCTCTAACCCTAGTGCCATTTTTGGACAAAAATTATTAGTTAGGGTTTTTAGGATTTATGGATTTCAGTTTTAAATGGTTGTGAGCCATAGTAGGAGTCTCTTTCAGTGGTATTTCATCAAAGGAGACATGGTTCCACCACATGAGGTAGGTTTTCCTATTTAACTTTCTTTTATTAAATAAATTTATTATTTCTTAGGATTTATAAATTCATGTATGTCTTATAGAATCATGGTGTGTAATATCTAGGGTTGTTTTTTTAAATCTTCCATAGATTTTTATATTTTTTTCATGCCAAAAAAGGAGTGTAATTTCATGCATGAAATAGTATATTGATGAAAAATGGTATTTTATACACTCCATGTTTTATAAAATTCCATGGTTGATTTTATTAAATAAGCACACTTTTTTTGAATTTTAAGAAAAATGAGTTTTCTAAAGTGGGTTTCCTTTTGTGTTTAAAAATTGGCTTTCATATTTTTATTGTTGGTTTAGTGTTATAAAGTGAAATTAATTTTCTATTGATTTGTGTGGATATACATATTAATGATTATGTTTTTTTGGAAATGGGTTAGCATAAAAAGTTGTCTATAAAAAGGGATTCCCAAATTTATAGGTTATTTTTATAAAATTGATGTTCTGGTTGGAACCTTATGTTGTATTCATTATTGATTGAACCCTTATGGAGCCCCTTTATTTTGTTTATTATGTGATTATCTGTGTGATGGATTCTTGTTTTTGTGATTCATTTTGTTCTTGTGTGTTAGGGCTCAATTTAAGGGTATTTATGGAGGTGGAAATTATGTGATTGTGGTGTTTTTCCTTGAGGATTTGTATTTTCATTTGATGATGTTAGTGTTCATGTCCCACATCTATTATTATTCCATGAGTATATCTACGTTTCTAAGTGAGATGTAGTGGGAAATTTCTGGGAAAGATTTATTTTTCACTACCTTGACCCCCCTTAGTTGTACGTATCACCCGGATTTTGGGGTTTTCACTAAGGATGATTCTTGTAGAGAATCAGTGGATGAATGTGTGATAGTTACCCTAATGGAATCTAGGTCTGGGATTACATGTCTTGTGAGGCCTATTTTTCCTCATGGTGTCACCTCATTCTATATATCCATGTTATGCCTCTTTTATTTATATATTGGCATGTGTACAACATATTTCTTTTACGGACATGTTTGAGGAGTGATCCTTTATATCTTAGTCATTTTGTTTTCTATTTTTCTTCCATATGTTAAATATAATACATTATTACCCCTTTTTGGTCATTTTTATATCATTGTTTCCTTGTTTCTTTAGTTTTATTGAGTTAGAAATATGTATTGTTTCAAAGAAAAAAGGGGGAAATTGGTTTTAATTGGAATGATTGGTTCTTGAAGAGGATTTTGAAATATTTTATACCCTGTGTGGGTTTATTTTAAAATGTATAGTGTTTGGAATAGAGTTTTGGTTTCCATTTTAATTGGTTTTTTTTGAAATAACACCAATTTCATGAAATAATATTACAAAGGGGATCTTTTAGGAAGTTCTTATTTTAAACATGTTTTTATCTCATGATTTTAATGTGAAAATGAAAACTTATTTTTTTATTCCTTTTTTCAAACTTGCATAATTGGTTTATTTAAAAAAAATTAGTGAATTGGACTCATGGTGGTATCTATTGAGATCCATCTTGGTTGGCACACCACATAATGCCTCCTCAATTGGAGCACCACGTGGTTTCTCTATTAATGATATGTTTTTAATGCTAGTCAACACCACATGAATTAATTCACACATGGATGTGTTTTTAAAGTGCCGACACATCTTCACGTGGATTGTTTTTCTATAAAAGGAGACAATGATAATTCTTTTTATGAATATTTATAATGTCAAGAGCATAGCCAATTTGGTGATGGCCTCTCATTGACGATCATATATCCTCTTCATCGGAGAGTATTAATTTTGAGATCCCTTCAATTTTTGGGGAGTCCCTAACTTTTACTTCTGCATTTTAGTGGATTCCTCTTTCTGGACATTGTCTCATTATTTTTCCCTTTTTTTATTTTCTACATAAAAATTCCCAATGTCAACCTTTTACATTAGGAACATTTACTTTTGGTCGTTGTGCATCCACTTAAGTTATTTGGGCTTTTATTTAGAGGGAAAGATTTTATTTCCGCTGTGCGTTCTCTTTTTTTATTGTTTTTGCATCCATCTATTTATTTTCTTTCCTAACATCTCTTATCATATGGATTTTTAAAGTATTTAGTTATAGAACATAGTGGAAAACATCTAGTGGAGTAGTTTTTTTAAAGGACTCAAAAAACGTTATCAAAAGATAGTGGCGGTACTGGAGGAGTTTCTAGGATATCTAATGTCTGATTAACTAGAAATAGTCATGAGGGGTATTTTGTTGTTGTAGTATTTAGTTGTAGAACATGGTGGCAGACATCTGGTGGAGTAGTTTTTTTTCAAGGACTCAAAGAATGTTATCATAAGACAACAGCGGTACCAGAGGTGTTTCTGGGATATTGAATTTCTGATTGACTAGAAGAAGTCATGAGGCATGTTACATTTTTTTTGTAAGATTCAGAGTTCAATTTTTGATTTCTCTTTTAAGGGAGACTGATTGAAGGGTTTGCGGTGATCCCCACTTGATTCAGAGGGTGGGGGGGGGGGGGGGGGTTATTGGGACCTTCCTAGTTGTCACACCGCATAACGCCTCCTCAATTAGATCACCATATGGGTTCTCTATTAATGAGGTGTTTTTAATGCAGGTCAAGATCATGTGATTTAATTCACATGGAGATGCGTTTTTGATGTGGCGATACATATTCAAACTGATATTTTTAGATAAAAGGAGGTGGTAACAAGGTTTTTATAAGACATCCACAATGATAATAGAAGAGCTAATTTGGTGATCTCTTTTCATTGACAATCATTTTTCTTCTGTATTGGAGAGTATTACTTTTGAGATCCCTTTCATTTTTTGGAGAGTCTCTTTCGTGTACTTCTTCATTTTAGTGGATTCCTCTTTCTGGACTAGGTCCTGTGGTTTTTCCCTTTTTGGGTTTTCCACATAAAAATTTCTGGTGTCAGCCTTTTACATTCTGCACATTTACTTTTGGTCGTAGCACATCCACTTTAGTTCTGCAGGCTTTTATTTAGAGGGAAATATTTTATTTCTGTTGCGCGTTTTCCTTTTATATTGTTTGCGTGTTCATCGATTTCTCCTCTTTTACAATAGTATCCCACTAGTTCCAGCTTACACCCTATATACTCACATTGGTTGGCATGTAGTCTTCATTCCATTTATAGGTTACATTATGTTTCGGCTTTAGGATTGGTCTCATTCCATATTATTTGGTAATATGTTTGCATTAGAATCATGGTGGTGACTTAAGTGTCACATGGATTTGATGATCAAGCCATCAGTTTGTAGAATCAATTTTCTCAAATTTGTTTTTCCTTTTTTGGTTTCTATTTTTCTTAATCTTATTTCAGTTTCTGTTGTTGTATGCATCTCTTTATTATATGTTTATTTATTTGAGATACCTTTTGGATATTTTATTTATCATTTATGTTATTTATTGGTTGGATGTTGTGTTTTTTATAATTATTGAGGGTGAAACTATCCCCAACGGTTATGTAAGATACCCTTAATGCATGTTATTATCCTGAGGGGATCAAGAAAACTCTTTGGGTATGTAGTGGGTGGGTTTTGGTTCCATTTATATTGTGACATGGGTTGGTTCATTATAAAATGGTATCAAAGGATATAGGTTCATGAAAGAGGCCGAGGTTCTTAAGAATCACCTTCTTGATATTTGTGGATCAGTGGTAGAAATGAGATAGGGCCATCAGGACTCGATTTGTAGGTCAAGAAATGTTCTTAGCCTACTCTTTCTTGCTTATTATCTCATTTTTCCATGCCTCTTCAAGAATTTTATTATGTTTTTGAGGTTATGGTGGTTTGATTTTGTGATATTTTGGTAGAGTGCTAGAACTCAAAGAGGGGGAACCCACAGAATATGTCTTGGAAAAAATCCTCTCTTTGGAATGAAATTAGAAGGAATCTAGTGGGTGCATGGTTAAGACTCACAATCTGTCAAACTATGCACATACCGTGCACACCAGTTTGGTCAACTTCTAGTGGAACTCGCATGGTTGGTGCATGACCTAAAAAACCATGCAAACAAACCATGAACTATGAAGAATGTTGGTATTTTTTTCATCTTTACTAGTTTTGGCCCTTCTTGTGTATTTTTCTAATTATTTATGGGTTTTTAAGTGGGGTTTTTTAGATTTTGAAATTTTTTTAGAAGTAATGTTTTATACTTTAGTAGTGAATTTTTCTTTGAAAAACATAATTTTTTATTTTGATTGGCTTGGATGAAAAGGTTTGGGGTTGTTTTGGTTGTTCAAAAAGGGTAATTTCATGGGGATTAAGAAATGAAATCCTTGAAAAGTGATTAACCTCAACGAAATTAGTTTAATAAAAAGAAATTTATTTTGAAGCAGTGATGCTTTTATTTTTTGGGTGTGTGGTATCTAATGTTTTCAAGGATTATGGATGAAAGTTTTAGAAAATGTTTAGGACCTTATTTTGGTTTTTTTATGTTATATTATCTTGGGTGTAATTTAGAGGTGCTTTGTGATCTTATTTGGTTTTTATATCTTCTGTTTGATCTCCTTTTGTTGGGATCAATTAACGTGATTTAGTAGAGTGATTTTTATGATATTTTATTATCAGTTCCCCATAAAGGAATAAAAAATATGGTAGTGGAGTTTCGCCAATAATTTTCCTAGTAATCTAAGAGTTTTCCTTTTGGTTTCTACCACAACCCAGACTCATGATGGATTGGTAGATCCACGTTTCTCCTTGAACATGAATCATGTAAGAGTGTTTTTGAGCCATTACCATCTAGTTTTCTATACTGATCGAATAACCCATAAGGATAATTAGTGGTTATCTAAAGTTTAAGAGAATTTCAATAAGCTATAGAATCCTAAAACCTCAAGGGTGAGATGAATTTTTCCGTTTTTCTAAGGTTTGTGTCTATGATAGTTGAAGGTCCATTTTCATACCTAACCATTTGAGACTCTCTCTTAGTGATACTTCATTGTAGCCTTAATTTACCAGTTTTGTACCAAAGAAGTGAGATTCTACAGGGAAATTAATTTTCTAGGTATCCTTCATGGCTATCAGTAAGTGAATGAATATTTCAATAATTTCACTATCTCAATGCCTTTGTCTTAATATTTGTCTACTAATGATGTAAATAAGGTGTTGTTTTTAGCTAGTGACCTATATCTATATCTACATTCGTTAATGAAACAGTATTTTCTAGCTATCTTTGAGTACATTATTTTAATGTTTGTTTTTATTGAAGAAATATTGGAAGGGAAACTTGTGGCATGTAATTCTTTGTTTTCCACTAAAGATAGTAAGGAAGATCAAGCTAGTGAGAAAGGGAAGTAGAAATGTGATAAGCTAGTGATGTTAGTTTGCCAACCTATCATTCTAATTTCATAAATTTATAATCTAGTTGTGTTTTTATAGTGAGGGAAGTTTGGTCATGTTCAAACTTCATTCACATTGGCTCCAAAGACCCGTCATCTATGTGGCTACCCTAGTCATATTCAGTGGATCTATAAGGTGATAAAGCATCAAAAAAATAAGGGTTAGAACCAAATAATGTTTTTATTGGTGTTTTTTATCACTTCCACGGAAGGGTTTAGTGCTATATTTTTTTTTAGATTCCACTTTTGTAATCTTTATTTTGGCTAGGGGCTTGTCCCATATGTTTTGTACCTATCTTCTTTTTAATGAAGAAGATGAAAAGTCATTTGAACCTACATGGGTATCTACTAATATGTTCACTTCTCATTGTTTTTTCTTATTTCTATTGTTTGTTTTAAATAAAGGGATGTTATTTTGTTCATATATTTGGACATGGGAGGTACCTAGGGATCATTCTTGGATGCTTGGGGTGTGGTTTCATTTCCAATTGGGGTTTGAATTACACCATGATGCATGTATCCATCATAATTACTACAGGATGGTGTTTTATAAATTTGTAGTGAACACCCTTGTATTCCATTTATTAACCTTAGGTCATAACCCTATCATTTCTTAGTGAGGCACGACTTTCGTTCTTATGCCTAATGGTTTTTTGAACGCCTTGTGTGTAACACACATTGATATTAAAATAGAAGCATCATGTTTGACAGAATATATGACACATAACACCATGATTAAAAGATAATGTAATACCCTAGGAATTTATAATATATTTCTTTTTAAATAAATTAATTCTCTTTAATAGCTTTTGATGCATGAAACACCAGGTTTAAAAAAACGTTGTACTCTATTTAAATAAAATTATTTAAACAGGACCATTATAACCTAGCCATTATATAGACATGTATGAATAATAATAATAAAATTATGAAAATAATACTTTTTACTCATGGATAAAATAATCAAAATTCATATATATTAATTATAAATAAAATAAGAATCATTTGAAATAAAAAATAAATGTTTTTTGAAAACTGTATTTTTTTAACGGCATTTTAGTTACACTTTTCACACATAATTTAAAATTAATTTTTACCACATTTTAAAAATATAATTTAAAAAATAAGATTCATTTTTGAAAAATAATTGTAAAAATAATAATTTTTTTTATTTTTTTTATTTTTTAAAAAGAAATTTTTTTAATGAATTTTGAAAATAGGAATTTTTATTAAAAACTTACTTTTCATTTAAATTATTTAAAAAGTTAAATAATATTTTAAATTTGTTATAAAGTGTAATTACTTCAATTATATTACAATTTCACTAATTTATGTCATTTTAATCAACTTCATATTGAATTATGATTTTAAAATATTTTAAACCTTTTAATGTTTCCTTCAAAAAACCCATTTTTTAATCGTGTTTTTGGGCATAATTTTAAATTTAATTCTTATAAATATATTAATAGAATTGTTAAAATTGGATTTAATATTTGTAATAATCATAATTCATATCATCTAATAAGTTCAACATAATTTTTTAACATTAATGAATAGTGAAAATAGTAAAAATTAATTACCACAGTTAGGGTAAAAATGGGTCTACCGGGGGATAAACATAGAAGATAAAAGTTAAAAATTAAAAAAACTTGTCCATAACCCATTGGATGGAAATATTTCTATCTTATCACATGTAATGTAATATCATGACTCATTTTTTATTCTTTTTTAATGTGAAAATTGTGGGTACTCTTCATTGATTAAAAAAACACCAAGTGTGTCTTCTCCCCTAGTTATAAAAGGTCACCCCATCACCTATCCCTTTTACACTCCCAAAACCCTTTGGTTCAGCCAATAACAAACATAATATCTTATTTAAATCCATACCAAAGTCATATGGGCCTTTATTATATCATAAATACAATCTATTAAGGCTTCAGGTAAAACCTAAATAGGTTTCTCGAATGTAAGGTATAGTTTATAACTATATGTTTTCATTTTACTTCATATTATAAATTATAATCTACTCTAACTATTCCAAAAAAAATTATAATTATATCCTATATACTGAGATGTATTTATGTTAATGTAATAACCTATATCCTTCTTCAGTTACATCAAATAAGAAATGAAACTGTCGATCATGTGTACGACGGACTACCATGTCACAAAATGATATAATTCATATTCCCTTTCAACCATTAAATAATGGATATAATTATGTATTTAACAAATTTAAATGATATTAATGATATTATTATAATTTTTTAATTATTATATTACATATAATTCTTACTTTCATTCTGCAGGGGATATGATCACATCACTCATGTGGACGACAAACTACTGCCTTACGAAGTGATGTGATTCATTTTTCGATTATACATTACATGAAAGGTAGTAAGGGTAATTTTAATGAATATATGTTATATTTATGAACTAAAAAATAATTATGGAAATATAATATCACATCTATCTTCTAAACTTCTAATCCATTGGAAAATAATTACATTGCTCAGGGGTATGAGTGGACTACTACTTCCATGTTTCAATGTGAAATGTTTTCCATTTTATTAGGATGATAATAAGGATGAATTTTATTAATATAAATGATATATATAGAGAAATAATTATTCCTAAAAGGTGGATTATAATTTATTTTCCTTTTTTGAAATCCATCGACAAAAATGGAAACAACTTTCATGCGTATGTACGGTCTACCGTCTCTAGGAACGATGGGGTCTATTTTAAATATCTAAATATTGAAGAATACTATAAACACATATATAATGAATATATATGATATTTATATAATGTTTAATATTATGGATATGATGTAACCATGATCAATTTAAAAGGACAAGTGTTACTGAACTAAAACATACTTGATAAACAAAGCAATTATCACCTGAAATAGTGATTTAAACAATTAATTATTAATAAGTAGATTATAAAAGAATATAAGTAAATCATATATTGTATGAGATATATGATTATGGTTATATAATATATTTATAATAAAACTATATTGTATGAGATAAGAGTTTCTTATCTCACTTTTATATCCATGAGACATACACCATATTCATCACTTATTCCTTTATATGGTGTATATACTAACCCTTTTATAGCTATATCATGAATCTATATATATTAATGGTATTTAAAGTTTCATTTTAGTTTCCTTTTATGGGTCCTAAAATTCATAATTTATCAAAGTGGAAAGGTTTTATTTTAGAATCTCATCATTATTAAAGATTGTTTTTGTGTAAGTATACCCTGGGGGAATTATGTGAAATTTATATATTAAAATCAATAAATTTTATTTCATTATGGTTATTAATATTTGTTTTCATGTGATAGAACCACTTTCTGACTCTGTTACTTAAAATAATTGAAAAAATATTTTTAAGTTAATCATACATTATTTCTCTCTTCAGTTGACAATATTTTTTCCTAAAAATTCTTGTTTTCTAGAAATTTTTCTTTAATCTTTTTCAAAGGATTTACTAAAGAATATTTTACCTATTTTTACCTTTTAAAAAAAATTTAAAATAATATTCTTCTTCTTTTCAAAACAAGGCATGTTTTAATTCAACCTAAAATTTTAAATGAGCCTTTGTTTTTTTAAAGGAAAAGATAAATTACTGATCAAGGAAACTAGGATTACAAATCCAATCAGGGAACGAGTTCACCCAACAATGGTCACCCCACCCTTTCCCAAAATGTGCCAAATGATGGGTTTTCGAATTACCATCTCTTTTGATAAACTAAAATTTGCATCCATCGAAACCATCGGTCAGGGACAAGATCTTCCCCAAGATGAGGCCATAAGGTTGGGAATCCTCGTATTTTGTTGAGAGAGCATTAAACACTTCAAGGCAGTCGGATTCCACCACAATCTTGGGCCAAATTTTTGAATGGGAAAAAAGGAGGCCCTGGAGGATGGTCGAGGCCTCTACCACGACAGGGCTCCATGAGTTAGGCACCACCCTACACCAAGCTTCCACAATCTGGCCAAAGCTGTTATGGGAAATGAGCCCAATGCTGACCCTTGAATTAGCAGATATAGAAGTATATGTATTAATAATGAGAAAACCCTTAGGGGGGAGACCAAAAAGGAGCCGTTCATCGAGTATGGCCCAAAGAATGCACCGAATCACTTTTCTCCCAAACATTCATCCACTCCAAAGCTCGATCCACCCATATATGATCCGATGTCACCTTCATTTGGAAAATTAATTCATTTCGTAGAGTCCAATCCAACCAAGAAATTGTGCATATTAGCCCTACCACTATCGGATCTAGAGAATACACCCATTTTATATGGTTTTGGACCAACCCAGTTTAAAGATCTAAGAAAATACCAAAATCTGGCCTCCAAACCTTCCACACCCCTTCCACCCCCTTACAAAAAAGAATTGCATGCAAAGGGGATTACACTTCATGGAGGCAAAAAGGACAAGTGTCTTCCTCCACAAAATGTCACGGCACCAGAAAGTCATAGGTTGGAAGAACCCCATCACCGACCTGCCACCAAAAATATTTCACCTTAGGGGGAGTGGTGAAAGACCGGAGGCACTTCCACCGATTATCGATAGGGACCTAGACCAAACCTTGGACCTTCATTATGTAACCCAAACGAACAGAATATCTCCCATGAGGTTCCCCTGTCCAGAAAATCTGGTCAATACCCATTCCTGGTGGGAGAGGGATACGTAGGATGAGATGACGATCCACCTCATTAAACCAGCACCAAAGCTTCTCCTGATCCCACTCCTCAAGAAAGTCATGAAGCAGATCACATACCTTTGCATCTTAGAATCTTGGAACAACTGGTAAGGAAACCATGTGATTGGTGCCATCTTCCAGCCATGGATCATTCAAAATTTTAGTATTATGCCCATCAGTGAATCTCCACATGCATCCCAAATCAATAAGAGATTTTTCTCCCCAAATGATCATCCACATAAAAATCGGTCGTGGCCCCAACTGGGTGTGCAAGAAATCAGAATGAGGGAAATAATTAGCTAACATAACCTTTAAGAACAGGTCATTTGGGTGGGAAAGAAGGTGCCATCCTTGTTTTTCCAAAAGGGCCTCATTAAACCATTTGATATTTCGGACATTGAGTTCACCATGGAATTTTAAAACACACAGCTTCTCCCAAGACATCCAATGGGAGTTATGTTTGCCCTTATGAGAGCCCCACCAAAAGTTTGCCAACTGGGAGTGGATTTGATCAACGAGAGTTCCTGGGAATTTAAACAGGGGCATAGCATAAGAAGGTATTTCTTGGGCCACTGAATTCACAATAACATCCTTTCCTGCCTTGGAAATCTTCCTAATAGACCAAAGGCAAATCAGATTATCCACCCAATCCAAAATCGATCCGAAAACTTGTTTCTTTGACCTACCCACCAGGGTCAGGAGGCCAAGGTACTTAGGATTCTTATCAACAAGTGGAAATCCACACATTCACTGCAAATCCTCTATCTTTTCTTGTGGGATGATTTTAATGAAAGATAACTCTGATTTCGAAGCATTAAGATGTTTCCCAGAGGCCTTTTCATACAGATTGATGATAGTCATCACTACACTGCATTCTTGCAGGGTAGAATGTGTGAAAAGGAGGCATCATCTACAAAGAAGAGCTGAGAGATTGGGGCCATTTCTACAAACCATAGCACCATGGATAACTCCTTGATTTGCCACCTTCAGGATGAGATGAGAAAGGACATCTTCCACCATAATTAAGAGGTAAGGTGATAGGGGGTCCCCTTGTATCAAGCCTCTTGCAGGTTTAATGCTCACTGAAGGGACCCCATTAATATTGATTCTGTAGGAGACAGACGTAACACAATTCATGATATTAGAGATCCATTTCATCCCAAATTCCAATATGGATAGAATAGGTTCGAGAAAAGTCCATTCAAATCTATCATAAGCTTTAATCATATCTAGTTTCCTTTCCATGGTGACAATATTGGAAGAGGAATGAGTTTTCATAGAGTGGAAAAATTCGAAGGAAATGGCAGCATTGTCAGTAATAGATCTCTTTGGAATGAAAGCACTTTCGTTATCTGAGACAAGAAGTGGGAGAAAGTCCCTATGTCTGGCCACCATGATTTTGGAGAATATTATGTAAATCACATTACACAGGATGATTGGACAAAAATTCGAGATTTTCTGGGGGCACTGGGATTTGGGGATAAGAGTAATAAGAGTTTCATTCAGGGATTCAAGAGAGGCTCTACCAGCCCACACCTCCTTCAGTAGGGACACCACGTCGGGACCCACTATATGCCAAAAGTGTTTAAAGAACAAATCATGAAACCTATCAGGCCCCGATGCCATGGTAGAATGAATAAGATGCAGGGCCCCAAGCACTTCTTCATCAGACAAATCTCTTTCTAGGTACTGATTCATGTATTATGTAAACAACTTTGTGATGCATTCAATCAGGCATGAGGGAGTGCTAATACTTTGTACTGTGTAGAGGTTGCTGAAAAAGTTCAGGATAATGGAGTGAATTTCATTTATGTCATGCACAACTCTTCCAGTGGGGTCCTCCAGATGAGCAATATGATTCTTCCTTCTCCTCACAGACACTCATTGGTGAAAAAAAATTGGTGTTCTGATCACAATCTCTGACATGGGACTCCCGTGCCTGAAGGACCCAAAAACTCTCTTTCTCCGTCAGTGCTGCATTAAGATTCTTTTCTGCCACATAGATTTTTCTAAAGAAAGAGTCACACCAAGGATATGAGTGTAGTCGCTTTAATTGATTCTCCGCCTCCTTAATAATTCGGTCAAAGTTACCAAACCTATCAGAGATTCACTTCTAAGTCAAGACGCAATAGTGTGGAAGTTGGAAATGATGCACTGATTCAATTCATCCCAAGCCACTTGAACCACATTTTCAAAGTTGTTATCTTGGAGCCACATACTTTCAAAGCGAAAGGATCACTCAGGTCCCATCTATTTCCCTTGTGAGAGTGTTCACAAGATGATTGGGTAGTGGTCAGAGGAGATGGTGGTAGGTGGATGATAGAGAAGGCATGGAAAAGAGAGGTCCACTCATCATTCCCAACAAATCTGTATAACCTTTTCGCCAGGTGGTTCTCCATTGTCCTACCCCGATTCCTAGTAAATGGCGAGCCAGAAAACGCAAGGTCATGAAGAGAGTTCGACATAAGAGACATCCTAAAATTGTTCATCGCAACACAAATCCTAACTCGTCCCCCTTATTTTTCCTGGGGAGATAGGACCTCATTGAAATCCCCCCCCTCATCAGAAGAAGGCTAGGGAGGGAGTCCCGCATCTACTTCAAAATGGCCCATGATCTGTGTTTATCCTGCCCACCCGACCACCCGTAGAACCCAACAAACAACCAAGGAGGAGCACCTGGGCCAACAACCTTCACATCAATGTGATTACTTGAGTAATTGGAGATCTTGAATCCCAGGTCCTCCTTCCACAAGAGGCAATGTCCACCAGAGTGTCCCTGTCTTCCAATGGGAAAGATGTTTTTGAACCCAATCTTCTGTCCCATAAGGCCCGCATACTTTCTATCCAACATAGTTTCAGATACAAAAACTATGTCAAGGTGACATTTGGAACTCCAGTGATGGAGGATGCAAACTGTTCAGTGATTTCCAAGCACCCAACAATTCTATCATAAGATTTTCATTTCCCTCGGCATGCTGGGACACAACCGCCGCCTCTTATGAAACTTCGACTACCCAACCAACGTCTTCCCCTTTCGACCTCTTTGGGTGGCTCTCAGTCATCTGAGATGCCTCTGAGTGTCGTTTATGGTCCATGGGCTATGTATTGGGGGTCCACACCCCTATCCCCGCTAATTATTCTTTTCCACGTCAGATGTTTTATAGTACCTGTCAACGTGATCCCAGTCATGTCATCAACTGCCTGAGGTGTAGTTCTGGGAGTAACATCATCTAAACTGGAAACCTAATCTGGTGGGTTGTTACATAGCTTTAGTACCATTGAGCCTGGGTCTGGTGGTTCCTTGCATTTTGTTTACAGCCTAGCAGATGGGATAGAGATAGCCTTCAAAGTATATGTGGTCTGGCTTGGGGGGGGGGGCAGTCGACCCTTTCCCTTGACTCTTGTGTTGTTCCCTCAGCTCGACCGAGATATCTGGCCAGCCCAGATTCCTTCCTTCCGCCCTTTGATTCACATGACTGTTAGCAGAAATGTTTGGCAAGACAATAATGATTATATTGGTATGAGTTGGTTCAGCCAGAGTATTAGGAGCCTTCGCTAGTTTGTCGCGGTCCTATTGTTTTTTCAATTCGGAAATAAAAGTCACCCAGAGGTTTTTTCATGGAGACAAGGACCATATTGCAAAATAATATTGCTTTTTCCATCCTCCTTCTTCGCCTCACATGCCTTTTCTAAGTGTCTAAGGAACTTACAAAAGAAACATAAAATAGGGAGATTTTCAAACTCAAAATAAATCCAGACGTCAGAGTCCTCAATTTTCAAGAATATGCCCCCCATAAGAGGATGTTCAACATCCATCGAAGCTCTGATTCGCACAAAAGGTCCCCAGTGAATTGGATCAGACCGGTCCCATTCCAGAAATGAACCGATGTGTCGTCCAATATCACACATAACACGTTCAGTTCTACCATGAAAGGGGATTCCTCTAATTCAAATTCAGAAAGGTGAGAAAGACAGATTAAGTGACTGAAAAGTTTCTTCGCCTTTAAGGTACTCCATGAGAATGATTTGGTTATAAAAGGACCACAGTCGACCTTTGAGGACTTTTAATTTATCTCCTTCATTAAAGAATTCAAAGACTAGGAGTCCCGCTTCCACTTTGCTTATAGAAAGTCCATCCTCCAATCAACAGATATTTTGCAGAGTATTTTTCATCGCTCCATGATTGAAGGTTCTTTTTCCTATAATTTTTTCAACAATAAGCAGGGACAATCATTGTGTGAGAAACACATCTTCACTCTTCCAAGTAGAAATTACCGATTTTTCTTTATCAGTTAAGGTGATGTTATTCCAATGATTCATTAGGTCTGGATCCATTTAACAGAAAAGGAGGGCTTCCCTCGTCACCACAAACCCCTTCTTCCCCGGGCTACGTAGTCACACTTCTCCCATGACTCCCCTGAAGAGTTGTCGTGATCTGAGCTGCCTCACCCCTGTGCCTTCATGGAAAAGCACCTTTGTGGACCCACGTCAGACATCAAACCACCTTTGGATCGTAGTCCAACACCTTCATAAAACGAACTCCAAGTCACGAACCAACTTGACACACACCATGCTCATGGTCAAAACTCCTCAAAATCCTTTGAACGAATTCCTCGTGGACAAGGGTGTAACTCCTGGAAAGAAGTCTGGAGCTCTTATCTCCTTGGGCAGCAATCAATAGTCCGGATGCCTTAGCTGGCCAGGTTTCTCAGTAGTGCTCGCCTTCTCTCCCAGGAATCCATTGCTAGGGTTCACGACCCAAAAAAACCTCCGGACCAGACCAAAACCTCTGGTTCGTGACCCAAGCAATTAAAGACCCATCCCAAAAAAATGCTTCCCCAACCCAATAAAAAATTTACCCAAAATGCATAGTCAAAGCCTTTGCTAAGAGACATGAGGTTCGGCCTATTGTAAAATCTCTCACTCTCAGAACGAAAACTCCGCGAAGAACACCACCTACGTGGCATCTTCATCGCGATGGGACAACGTAGTCCGGCCCAACGTGGTAGCTTCTTTGCGACCTTCTTTCGTGGATAGGTATTTGCGAATCAACCAAATAACGACTGAGTCTTTGCGACCTTCCTTCGCGGCTAATTCGTTACTCGCCGCTTCTGTGTGAAGCCGAAGGGATTCGAATTTGGATCCAGGGCCTCCGGGAACCAGGGATCCTCTGTGCCGCCCACTGGTCAGAGGTTCAACCTTGATTCTTATCTAAGTGGGTGTGACAAATCGCGGCTAGGGCCTTCGAGAACTAGGATTCCTCATGATCTAGTGACAATTCAGCTCTATCAACAGAAGTGTTTCTTCAGATATGATCAGACGGGTTCCGGCATTCGCAGAACAAAAAAAATTCTAGAAAAGGAAAGAGTTCCAGCTAAAAATGGGCACGGTATCATGTTTCCACCTGCTCTTTCTAGATCCCTATAGATATCAGGTTCCAGGGTTGGAAAACGAGCTCAGAAACCAGTGTCGTCTTCAGCCTTACTCACCACGGAGAAGCCAGAGAGGGCCGGAAGAAGGGGTCTCTGAGGAAGATGGTACCTGCCTGCAAGCCGAGGAAGAGAAAGCCTGCCTAAAAACTAAGGGTTTTCAGGCTTTGTACCCCCCACCATGAGCAGATCGGGGAGGGGGAAACTCGAACCCTAGGGAAACCTAGGAGGAAACGATCTCAAGAGGGAGAGACTTAGTAAATGAGTCTTTGTTTTAACATATACAAAATGGAAAAAAATTACACTAGCATGGACAATCATTTTTTAAATATTTTTTTTAATTTTTTTTAAAATTTTATTTTAAATGAAAAATATTTTCAAAATATTTTGTGAATTTTTTTAAAGTTATTTTCAAAGTGAAATGTATATTTTCCCCAAGAATTTTTTAATAACACTTTTATGGAATTTTATTCGTTGATGACATCATACCTTTATTGTACTTATGATCCAATAAGGATATGTTGTGTTGATATTATCCTTATTCTTTATTTGGATGGTTTATGATCAGTTTGATTGAGAATGTTCAATTTTATTACCATTCACATTATAATTAAAGATGGTTTATGATTATGTATATTTAATCGGGGTATGTATTAACATTTCATGTGTTTGTTTTTCAATAAGAATGTTTATGTTGATTATGTTTCAAACTTTTTATATGAGTAATGAATTGGAATTAGTATGTAATGGGTTGGGCATGATTATATATAACCACATGATCTATCGGTAGGCCTCACGAGACAAACTAGATTGAGTTTTTGTTGAGACCTTACCCAGTTATTTATGTCTTGGAATAAATCCTCAATAGTATATTTATGATGTCCAAAATTATAAATTCAATTATTATGTGTTCATTTATTGATAATTCATGGGACTGCTTGATTGGTTAGAATTTATAGGGTAATGTTTCAGTCTCATATGACTATTTAAATAGCATTATTTGATCATTATTTATTCCTATCATATTATGTTAATGTTATTGATTAAATGGAATGTGTTTTAACTATTTAACTTTCTATATTGATTATGCATTATTTAAACATTATAGATTCTACTGTACACATACCTTTATTGGGAATCTGAGTTCACCGATTTATTTTGTTTTATTTTCCCCAGGACACTAGAAAGTGTTGTAATGATTGATATATAAGATTATTCTAAAGTAAATAATGATTCAATAGAAGAAAATACTATGCTGTTTTTTATATTTTTTATTATAATGTGAGATCCAGGTATGTATCCAGTTTACTAAGACTACTAAACTATATGGTCCTTAGATATGTGATTCCTTGTATCTTAGGCCAAATTAACACAGCAACCACAAAATTTGAGTTACTAGGGTTGGGTTCATTCTAATTGGTATCAGCATAAGTTTAGTAGAAATCTCAGGAACTAGATTTAAGAAAACATATATTTGGTAATATAACCTTATGATCGATATTAAGGGTAAGTATAGAATAATACCTTAATGTTTTGGTAAGGTAGAGATTGGGTGGTTTTAATAGAAAGGTATCCTCATCTGGATAATAAAATTGGATGAGGTTCTAGAATAGATGTTTCTAGGGGTAATAATTTTCATAAATACATGTTGGGCTTGATTAGATAATTCCTTGGTACAAAACTATGTTCCTTATTGCGTAGCTGGTTTGACACTCCCAGGGGATATGCCCGGGTTAATTCAGATTTTCTTTACAAATCATTATAATGGATTTGAAAATATTTTTATTATTTGAAAACATTCCCAATGAAACCATGTTTATGATTATGAGAACACATATGCACAAATTTTTCAATATATATTAATTGTTTCACAAGTTCTAGATTTATACATTATGTTTCAAAATGTTATGATATAATATAACATATGACATTGTTTTGAAATGGCACATAGTGGAAGGAATGGGAACCATACCAATACATGTACCACATATAGGGATTCCCCCGGGGCAAGATAACGAAATTAAAGCTATAATTAGAACTGATCAAATTATAACCATATTAGGAAAACTGAATTAGGTTATGAGAAATAACATTTCCCATATAGAGAATATTACTGACACACCATATGGTGTAAAAATGTTATAACACTTCATGCTTTTGAAACCAACATCATTCAATGATACAAGATATCTACTTTTGGTAGTGGTTTCACCCAGACAAACACAAGATCTGCTAAAAACTAAGGTTAACAACCTTCTAAATGGGTAAACGTTTACCAATTTTTTTAATATAGGACATAAAATTAGTAATATATTATATCCAATTCATAAGGTTCATTATCATAAATAAATACAACAATGTAACATCTTGAAAAAGTATTTTATCGAACTCACCATTTTGTTGAAAAATGGATGTCTAAATGAACTTCAAAAGAATATTTCTTTCTAGTTTTAGGTCTTTCACAAGTTTCTTCTCCATTTTAGGATTTCTAAAAAGGGAAATCATTATTTCCATAGTTCTTAAATCATCAAATGTTGTTAAGGGGTTGAAAAAATAGGATCATCCTTCATAATGTGACTGAAATACCAGCCATTTTAAGAAAATATTGAAATATTATTCTATTTTACTATTTTTGTAACCATATCCTCATTATCACGAAAATTAAATACAACCATTTTATATAATTATCATACTTCTTTATCATAGAAAAACACTATTCCCTTCTCATCTGTAACACCCCGACCCTAGTTACCCAGATTTAGTGCATTATTTCATAATAGTGGCATGATGACAAGAGATCACGTCCCAAAAGACCGATTAGTTTCATAGCCTAGGAAGTAGTAGATATATACATAAGTATTACATTGCATCATGAAACAAAAAAAAACAACATTTTGTCCCCTTTGAACACACTCATATCCCTTAGCCTATTCCTGCACGTTAATCATGATATACTTATTCACGTCCTGGAAAAAATAAAACCTAGAAAGAGGTGATCTTAGATGCTCAGTAAGGATAACAATATAGTGGAAACTATCTTAAATAAGCATAAATATTTAAGGTGGTGTACAAGAATAAAAAACAAGCCTTTTAAACTTAAATTTCAGCATAATATGGAAAATATAAATCAAATAATTTCATTTCCTTATTCATAAGGATATTTTACTAGTCTAGTAATCATATTTAATATAAATATCTAATTTCATAATGATGGAATGCATAATGTTGGACATCATAACAATGTAGTCCAGGCCTCGTGCCAAGAAAATAAATAAAGATTTTATCAAGACCTTGTGCCAAGACAATGGTTTGTCTCATGATACCTACTGATGCATTAATGAGTTATAGTGGGCTCCACCCGTCACTTACTAAGTCCAATTCATTCCTTATATGAAAATGTTGAAATATAACATAAACATTCGTATTAAAACTAGAATACAAAATGTTAATACGTTTACCATAAAAAATAATGGTATAAAAATAGCACATCCAGAGTAAAACCTAACTCATTCAATATAATATGGCCAATAGTATTATAATAAATAAACCTCATTTAAGAATAAAATACAATTAAGGATATTGACATAAATGAAAATAATCAGTAAAAATATTTGAGATAAATATCCCTTTTTTCTTGAAAACATTTCAAAGTCTCGCTATTTATCAAAAAGATGTTAAAAATATAGTTTTTAATAAATGTGTCCCATACCAATTTGAAACATTTCAAAGGAATTTTAATTTTAAAACATTCATGCCCTTATAAACAAATCCTTAACACCATTTTTAAAACAAAGAAATTAATGAGAAATAATTAGAAGAATAAATCTTTAAAACATCTAAAATGATATTTTAGTTAGAGTCCCTAACCAAATGAGAGACATTTGAATAAAAATATTTGAGGTAATAAAAATATTATAATATCATGAGAATATTGGGGTTCAGGATATATTATTTCAATGTATAGTATATACATCAAATAAAAATGAATTGATTCATAACAACAAAGAAGTCTCAATAGATTGTAAATTGAGATGAAATCCCTTATAAAGACAGTATCCTTAGGTTAAGGATAAATAAATGACATAATTATGTGTGAATAATATAAATAAACTCAATATGATTATATATTCTATGTAAATAAACCATATAAAATTCACACATATTCTTGCAACAATAGCTCCAATGACTTGGATGTTTAAGTCAATGAATGGAAATTGACTTAAGATTACTCTTATCATGTTCATATCGATGACTTGAGAATTTATCAATGAAGTGATTATGTGTATCAATAGTATATACACATAGAGGGGAGTGAAAATTACAACATAAATAAATAAATAAATAGTTATTTCACACATAATATTGGAGTAAAATAGTCAAGGAAGTTTGCGTAAAACCTAATGAGTTGAAATCGAAATTTGAAATTTCCTTTCCGGTTTGGTAACTGAAGAAATATACAAACCATGAAAAAAGTATCATAAAAAAGTTTTTAATACCTATAAATTATATTATATTACACAATTAATAAAATCCTAGGTTGTACATACACCATACAAAAGGAAATAGTGTAAATTTAGAATGAATATCACGAGAATAAGAAGTGAGATAAAACCCCTTGCCTTGTAATTTTACTTAGTTGAGGGTAAATTAACATCTTGTATAACAGTTAAATAATTGTTATTAAATTAAACAAGAACTATATACATAAATATGATATCATATAGGATCTTTTAATATTTCATTATTAATAATATTTCAGTAGTATCATTGTTTTGGGTGTTAACTGATTCATTTTTCTTTATATGTTTTGTTATATAAGTCATGTTTTTTATGGATAGAATGTATTTGATTTATATACATAGTGATATAATGTTATTAAAAACTTTTTTTTAATCATAAAATTATATTTATTCTTGAATGGTTACGTTGGGGAATGAATCTCATCGCGTTTGTGGAGACTTTAATCCGTATGCACGCACGATCGCCAATACCATTCTATTGATAGTGAAATCCTATGTAATTGGATGGTATATCATACATAAATAATCATTAAAATGTTATATTTATTATTTACATCAATTATAATCACTATTATACCCATCCAAATAATTAAGTGTTGAATAACAAACTAGACCACGACATGGAGACTTTAAGTCGTACGTACGCATGTATGGTGACTTTGTCATTCATAGGATGGATAGAAAAATGAATATGGTTGTACCATATTTATAATAAAATAACAGTATGTATAAGTTACTGTATTTATTATTTTGGTATGGTAACAACAATGAAATAGGATGTGGAAGAGGAAAAGAACATTGAAAGAGGTGATGAAATAATTACCTCTTCTTTGGGTGCTTCCTTTTGATTTGATCAAAAGGGATCCTTAGGTTAGCTCTTTGATCAAAGTAAGGCCTCTAGGTTGAAGTGATAGTATTTGGGAGGATATTTGAAAAGGGTTTGGTCGACCTAAATGGATATGGTAGAGTGATTTTGAGAGAAGGGAAACTACCCTTTTATAATGGATCAAAAAGTATTTATTTTGGTGATAAGGTGGGTATGGGTTGAAAAAATCTCAAAAAAAAAATTATACCACTTTAGGTCCCCATACAAACCTTATCTTTTATATTTAACTCTTGGTTAAATAGTTTAACTTTTTCCATGTCTCCTTTTATTTTTATATTATATGGTTAATAAACTTACTGTAAAATGTCCAGAGAACCCCAAGTGGTTAATTAATGACATATATATCATTATATAAGTCATTTATCCCATACTTATAGTTTTAGGATTATTATATCATTTAATAATATAGTATTTTCTTTAAAAACTCATTTATGTCAATTTTGACATTATTCAAGATTTGGTTTTTGTGAAAGTCATAAAAATATGATTTCTTAGAAAAAAATAAATTGAATCAACCATAACATGTAATATTAACCTATAAATTTTTATTAATGCATCAAAAGTCTCAATTTACATTCATTTTAAAATTAATAATATCAATTATTTTAATCTTTTATTAATAAGGTAATGGCTGCATCATCATTATGTCAAAAATAAATTTACATATTTAATGCCTAAAAATTATAAAGAAAATAACATGATTTATATACTCTTAAAATATTTATAAGGACTATTTATAGTCGAAATTAGATTATGTATAACCCTATATTAAAAATGTTATAGTTATTAAAATTTGAATTTAACACTTTTAACTTTTCTTTAAATAAAATAATAATAAATGTAATAATCTAAACCAAGTGGACAAAAAGGATCATATTTTATTAGAGAGGTTTATTTTGGCCGAAATAAACTTTAAAAATTGAATTATGACATGTTTTAGTGTAATTATAATATCATTTTTACCTTTAATTATGGTATTTACTTTCAACCGTGGTAGAAAAAATTCAAATGTTATGATGCACCAACTTTTTTTTATCTTATTTAATCACATATTACATATTGATGTCAAATATGTCCCTTTTATTTGAAATTAAATTCACAGAAGCATAAAAATTAGGTTTTATGCAAATTTGCTAATGTGCCTAGAAGGTGGGTAAAAGACGTTAAAAAATTCAATAAAATTTTATACATCTAATTTTATTATAAAATGGCTGCAATTAATTACATTGAACTAATATAGGTATTATGTATCTATTTTGACATAAAATAAATTTTAATAAAATAAATAATTATTTAAATAAAAATTCAATTTTTAAACAATAAAGTAGTGTTTTTCACTATTCATCAAAAATTGAATGTTTTCAAAAATATAGCAAAAATTAAACCAAAGATAATTTTGATATTCCAAATCTGAAAATTATGTCTATTTTACCAAATTTAAAAAATATAAGTTTTCATTAATTAATTAAAAATTAATTCCCATTGTTGAAACCGGAAAGCGGGTTTTTGAGAAGTAAAAACTATTAAAAGATTGATATGTGTTTATGTTCAGTTTAAAAGTGAAATTACGTACAATGAAAAATATTTGATTAAATGATAAAATATAATATAATTATACTTCAAAAACTTTCAAATGTATAATTTAACACTATAAATTATTTTGGTTAAAAAATTTGTTTTCAATTAAAATTTATTATCTTTCAATATTCATCAAAATATGAAAGTTATCATAAAAACACCCAAAAATTACCCAAACTAAATTTTTAGGTCCCTCTTATAAAGAAGAATTTAATTTCATCAAATTTAATATTTAAATGCTTCAAATATTGTATTTAGAAAGGGTTCTCCATTAAAAGGTGGAAAACTACATTTTTTTGAAAATTACTTTCTTTATCTACAAAATTGAATTTGTCCTTATATTATTTCGAAGAAACAAGAAATATGGATGATAAAATTATATTATATATATATATATATATATAATTTAATATTTGGTCATTACTATTAATAATCGCTTTCTAAATGGCGAGTTTGATAGGTCATGGTGCACTTGAACACGGTGTTTCATACATCGCATGTTATTGTATTATTCAAATAGAAGTGTACCATGGAATATTGGGGTTCTACATTCTTCCCTCCTTCAATAAATTGCGTACTTGAAATTTGAAATTGTTCTTCAGAAATAAAATTCGAAAAAATAGAAAATACCTTTTTGGAAAACACACATCTGAAATGGGGTTAACAAAATTATTCTTAATAAGAGGGAAAGGGAACTGAAAAAGTCATCACAAAATTATTATTTTGAATATAATAAAAATGGTGGAAAATATAATTCTAGAAAAAATGTAAATAATTATAAGGAGTTATTGAGTTCATCAATCGCAAAAAAGTGAATGGAAAATTAAGGGTCTTAAATACAAAAATCTAGGATAAATAACATAAGGTATTGGGATAATAAATTTTTGGGTTTAAGATCCTTTCCCTAAGGTTTACTAATTAATTTATTAATAGAATAAGAAAAAAAATACTTTCTAAGTAGAGTTCCATCATTTAACTAATTTCTACCACAAACTCATCTTTCACCCAAAATGATGAGTATTCAAATGACTTTTTCACGCCTGAAGTGATAGAATCAACATATAGAGAATCATATAATCCACAAAGGATGACCTATATTTTTTTCTTGTCTTTAAAGATTAATCAAAACCAAAATGGTTAGTACAAGATCATATGATACCCAAAAATGAAAATCCTTTAGAGAAAGAAATACTAATCATGTTTTTTAAAATTAATCCAACAATACCCAAAGTTCAATAAATACAAATCAATAAATTTTTTTCCTCAAAATCCTTCAATATAATCCAAACTAAGAGTGAAACCCAAAACTCTGAAGAATTTGATTACTTAGTCTTCCATGTTAAATTTTATCTCCAAATAACATCGACTATTATTAAGGTCACATACTTAAAAGTAATTAACCTAATAACATATTCTCTATGATAGGTTAATCAATTCCATAAATAACCCAAATCTCTATAAATCCACAATAAAAACATAGATAAAAATCTACCGTTCATCCTCAAATGAAATCCCATAGTATTTTACTTTCTTTAGGCATATAGTGTTACCAACAGAGTGAACATTTTCCAAAATATCAATTATAACTTAATCACCAAATCATTTACCTACACTAGGTATATCCATTTGATAAAACATAATATCCCAAATAAACTTATTATTGATCAATAAAATAATTTAACTATAACGAATTAGTCACAATGACTAGGCACCTCACATAGTCCAGTGGTAGGTGATACATCCCAGTCGCACTTTTTTTGTGGGTTCAATTCCCACAGCTTTGTCCAACGTGACAGGTTGTCACACATTCTGTGCATTGTCCTTTTTCAAAAACTATATTTTATAAAATTTCCAAAATGATAAATATTCCTCAAAATAACCAAAACATAATTTAACCACAAATATTATCTCATACCTTACAATTTCATCCCAATAATTAATAACCTGTAATTTCTTCAAATTCAAGGATCATATAAACCCAAATGGTTATTTATATCTATATTCAAAAAAGAAAAAATAATTCTTCCTCGAATAAAATTTTTACATGGAAAACTATATAGTTACACAAACAAGAGAAAAGTCTTCCAAAGTAATCCCATCAACAAAGAGCACTAATACTTAAACATTTCACCATCCATTTATTCCCACATAGGTTTTTCCTTGACCAAGAGGTTATCCTAAAAAGCAGGACCTTGACTCGGGTAATTCCCAGGTCCCCTACATTTATAGAAAATGACTGTAAATAAGTTCTTGGGATCATTTTTATTTTCCTCAACTGTACTTCTCATTCTTCCTTAGCAATTATTTACATTATCTCTTTCTTTCCCATACATAAATAATTTCTTTTTTCCATTGAGACACTTTCATATGTGTCTCCTTCCACATTTCCTTCATGATGGAAATCGAGCTTCTTTTTCTCCATGGTCTCCACTCCTATATCTCTTATCACTTATCGGATTCCTCTTCTATGTTGAGTCTGGGAGTTGGTAAATATATATGTTGTTGATCATATTTTTAGAAAATTGATTTGGAATGAACATGATATCTTTTACACCTATCAACATTCCATTTCATTGCTCATTTCCACCATTGTTCCCATATTGTACATCATGTTCAATGTTACTATGACTTCCTTGGAATCCTTCCATTGACTAAAACTAGAAATCATTGTGTGAGTAAAAGTAGTCATAAAAACATTTTGAGAATATTATGACACCTTATTTTCAATCTAAAACACCATAGGATTAACCAAGGTTATTTAATCTCATCTTATATTAAAATCCTTCAAATGAGTTTGTAATGAAAATGTAAATTATCCTAATCATATCCCCTAGGAGTATAGTCCCCTCTGGTTCAACAAGGCCCATTTTTGTGCACTAGTTCCCATTCGAGTCTAGCTCAAAGCGGTGTTTTCGGGTATTACCCCTTGATATATCTATGCTATAGCCACATCTACCTGCTCATATCTAGAAAGAGATGTATTGCTCGGAAAATCCAAATAATATTTAAACCACCAAAAATTATGGATGCTCTTCTATACTAATCCCCAAAGTCTATATTAGGGCAATGTTATCTAATCAGGGTTTTTCTAAATCTAGTCTCTAAGGTTTGTACTAAACTCTATTTCTAATACCAACAATAATGCCCTAACCCTAGTTACCCAGAGTCAGTGTGTTATTTCATATTATTTGAATGATCACAAGAGATCAAGTCTCGAAAGACTGATTAGTTTAGTAGCTTTGGAAGTACTAGAAAAATACCTATGTTTTAAATTACATCATGAAATAAAGAAAAACAATATTGTTTCTGCTTTGAACACACTCATATCCCTTAGCCTATTCCTCCAGGTTAATCAGGATAAAATTTTAACATCCTGGGAAAAATAAAACCTATATAGGGGTGAGCTCATATGCTCAGTAAGGATAAAAATATAGCATAAACATTCATAAATAATCATTAACATTTAAGGAAATGTATAAGACTAAAACAAAAGCCTTTTAAACTTCAATTTCACCATAATATGGAAAGTATAAATTAAATAATTCCATTTACATATTCATGTGGATATTTTACTAATCGAATATTGGTATGTAATATCAATATCTAATTTCCTAATGATAGAATGCACAATTTCGGACATCATAACCACACATTCAAGGCCTCGGGCCAAGACTATAAATAAATATTTTGTCAAGGCCTTGTGTCAAGACACTAGTTTGTCCCACGAGACGTACTGATGAATCGAGGAGCTATAGTAGGCTCCACCTATCACTTACTAAGTACAATTCATTCCTCATATGAAAAGGTTGAAACATAACATAAACATTTGTATTAAAACTTGCATATGAAATGTTAATACTTTAACCATAACCCATGAATGGTATAAAAATAGCACATCCACCGTAAAACATAACTCATTGAATACAATATGGCCGATTGTATTATAATAAATCAACCTCAATCAATAATAAAATAAAATGAAGGATATTGAAAAAGATGAAAATAACCAGTAAAACTATTTTAGAGAAATATCCCTTTTTTCTTAAAAACATTTAAAAGTCACACTATTTATCAAAAAGCTGTTAAAAATAGATTTTTTAATCAATGTTTCCTATACCCCTTTGAAAATTTTAAAAGGAATTTTAATTTTAAAACATTAATGTCCTTATAAATAAATACTTAACACAATTTTTAAAACATGGACATTAATGATAAATATTTAGAAGAATACATTTTAAAACATTTAAATTGATATTTTAGTTAGAGTTCTTAACCAAATGAGAGACGTTTGAATAAAAATAATTGATGTAATAAAAATAGTATAATATTATGAGAATAAATGGGTTCATGATATACTATGTCAAAGCACATTATATACACCATATAAAAGTGAATTGGTGTATAACAACAAAGAAGTATTAATAGAATGTAAATTGAGATGAAATCACTTATAAAGATTGTATCCTTAGGTTAAGGTTAAATCAATGGAATAATTATGTGTGAAAAATATAAATACCATCAATATTATTGGATATTCCATGTAAATCAATCAGAGTACATTAAAACATATTCTTGTAACAACAATGGTAATGACTTGGATATTTAACTTAATGAATGGAAACTGAGTTAAGATTAGTCTAATATTATTTATATTGATTACTTGAGAATTTATCAATGGAGTGATTATGTGTATCAAAATTATATCCACACAAAGGGGAGTATAAATTACTACATAAATAAATAAATAAATAGTGATTTCAGACATAATCTTCGAAGAAAATAATCAATGAAGTTTGAGTAAAACCCAATGTGTGTAAATCGAAATTAGAAATTCCCTTATCAATTTGGTAACTTATTAAACATGCAGCCCATAAAAGAATGATCATACAATGAAGTTCTAAATACCCAAAAATTAAATTATATTACATAAGGAATATAATCATGGGCAGTACATACACCATACAAAAAGAAATAATGGCAATATAGCATGAATCTTATGGGAATAAGAAGGGAGATGAAAACCCCTTACCTTGTACTTTTCCTTAGTTCAGGGTATGTTAACCTTATATAAAATGGAGAAATAATTGTTATTAAATTATAAGAACCATATAAATAAATATGATATCATATATTATCTTTTTATATTGCTCTGTTAATAATATTTCAGTAGTATCATTGTTTTCGGTGTTATCTGATTCATTTTTCATTATATGGTTTGTTACATAAGTAATGTTTGTTAGGAATAGGATATATTTTATTTTTATCCAGAATGATATTATATTCTTAAACAGTATTTTCTAATCATAAAATGATATTTATTCTTGAATGGTTATGATGGGGAATGAATCTATTGCGTTCGTGGGGATGGTAATCCGTACGTACGCATGAGCAACAATACCATTATATTGATAGTGAAATCATATGTAATTGTATGGTATATCATATATAAAGAATCATTAAAATGTTATATTTCTTATTTACATCAATTATACTCATTATTATACCCATACAAATAATTAAGTGTTGAATAACAAGCTACATCACAATTAGGAGACGGTAATCCGTACGTACGCATGTGCGTGGACATTGTCATCCATAGGATGGATAGAATAATAAATATTATGGTAACATATTTATAATAACATAATAGTTTGTAAAAGGTACTGGATTTATTATTTTGGTATGGGAACAACAAATAAAGAGAAAGTGTAAGAAGAAAGAAACATTGAAAGATGTGATGAAATAATTACCTGTTCTTTAGGTGCTTTCTTTTGATTTGATCAAAAGGGATCTTTAAGATGGTTTTATGATCAAAGTAAGGCTTATAGGTTGAATTTAGGGTTGTTTAGAGGATATTTTATATGTTTTTGGATGATCTAAATGGATTTAGAGGCATGATTTGGAGATAAGGGGAAGTACCCTTTTATAAGAGAAGTGAGTGTCACTTTAGGAAAGCTTTGAAATATTATTTTATTATACAATAATATTTTGTTTATAATGGCTCCAAAATGATTTATTTTGAGGATAAGGTGGGGCTGGGTCGAAAACCTCTCAACTAATTGTTTTTAGATAGGTTTATTTGCCATATTACCTTTATCTTTTATATTTAACTCTTGGTTAAATAGTTTAACATTTACCATGTCTCCTGGTATTTTTATATTATATGGTTGATAAACTTACTATAAAATTTGAAGAGAAACCAAATTGGTTCAATAATGATATGTCTATTATTATATAAGTCCTTTATCTAAACCTTAGATTTTTAGTACTATTATATCATTTAATAATATATTATTTTTTTTAAAAATCATTTATACCAATTTTTACATTATTTAGTATTTGGTTTTTTTGAAATTCATAACAATCTGATTTCTTCAGAAGAAAATTGAATCAACCCTAACATGTAATAACCTAAATTTTCTTTGGAATTCATCAAAAGTATAAATTTACATTTATTTTAATATTTATAATATCAATTATTTTAATCTTTCATTAATAAGGTAACTACTACATCATCATTGTGTCATAAATAAATTTACTTATTCAATGTCTAAAAATTATAAATAAAATACCATGATATAATAAATATTCTTATCTTTATAAGGGATTTTTATAGTCTAAATTAGCTTATCTATTACCCTATATTAAAAATGTTTCAGTTATTAAAATTTGAATTTAATACTTTTACTCTTCTTAAAATAAAATAATTATAAATGTCCTAATCAAAACCAAGTGGACCAAAATGATCATATTTTATTCCTAAGTTTGATTTTGGTCAAAATACACTTATACAATTGAATTGTGACATGTGTTAGGGTAATTATAATATCATTATTACATTTAATTACCCTATATACTTATAACCTAGGAAAATAAAATTCATAAGTTACTATTCACAAAAAAATATTTTCATATTACTGAATAAAATTTTACTTAATGATGTCAACTATTTCTCTCTTATTTTTTAAATTCAATTCATAGAAGCGGTAAAATTACGTTTTATGCAAATTTTTTAACATGCCTAGAATGTGGGTAAAATACGTTAAAAAATTCAATAAAATTTTATACATCTAATTTTATTATAAAAAGACTGCTATGAATTACATTGAACTAATATAGATATTATGTATCTATTTTTTCTTTAAATAAATTTAAATAAAATAAATAATTATTTAAATAAAAATTCGGTTTTTAAAGAATAAATTAGTATTTTTCACTATTCATCAAAAATTGATTGTTTTTAGAAATATACAAAAAATTAACCATAAGGTAAATTTAATATTATGAATCCAAAAATGATGTTTATTTTACCAAATTCAAAAAATAGAAGTTACATTAATTAATTAAAAATTAATTCATGTTGTCAAATCCTGAATGCGGGTTTTTGAGAATTAAAAACTATAAAAAGATTGATATGTGTTTATGTCCAGTTTAAAATTAAAATTAATTCCAATGTCCAACATTGGATTAAATGATAAAATTATAATCTAATTATACTTCAAAAATATTTAGATGTATAATTTAACAATACAAGTTATTTTGATTAAAAAAGTTGTTTTCAATTAAAATTTAGAATCTTTTTCTATTTATAAAAATATGAAAGTTATCATAAAAACACCATAAATTTACCCAAAATAAATTTTTATGTCCCTCTTATAAATAATAACTTTTTTCCATTAAATTAAATATATAAAAGTGTAAAATATTTTATTTAGAAAGGGTTCACCATTAAAAGGTGGAAAACTGCATTTTTTGAAAATTTCATCCTTTATCTGAAAAATTGAATTTGTCCTTATATTATGTCTAAGAAACAAAAAATATGGATGCTAAAATTATATGGGATATATATATAATTCAAAATGTGGTTATTACTATTCATAACTGCTTTTTAAATAGCTAGTTTGATTGGTCATGTTGTGCTTGAACTCAGTGTTGCATACATCGCACATAATTATATTATTCAAAGATAAGTGTATTGTGGAAGCTTGGGGTGTTACATTCTTCCCACCTTCAATAAATTTCATCCTAGAAATTTTAAATTGTTCTTTAGAAATAAAAGGTTAAAAAATAGAAAATACCTTTGTGGAAAACACACATCAGAAATGGGGTTAATAAATTTTAGTCTTAATAGTAGGAAAATGGAAATGATAAAGTCACCACCAAATTATGATTTCGAATAGAAGAATAATTGTGGAAATTATAATTGGAGGAAAAATGAAAATATTTATTAGGATTGATTGAGATCATTAGTCACAAACAAGTGAATGGAAAATTGAGGGTCTCAAAGCCATAAATCTATGATGAATAACATAAGGAATTAGTATAATAAATTTTTGTGTTTAAGATCCTTTACCTAAGGGTTAATTATTAATTTATTCATAGAATAATAAAAAAAATAATTGAAAAGTATAGTACCATAATTTATCTAATTTCTACCACAATCTAATCTTTCACTCAAAATGATGAGTATTCAAGATAAATTTTTTACACTTGAAGTGATGGAATCAACTTATAGAGAATCACATAATCCACAAAGGATGACCTATATATTTCCCATGTCTTTAGAGATTAATCAAAACCAAAATGGTTAGTACAAGATCAGATGATCTCCAAAAAGGATAATCCTTTAGGAAAAGAAATACTAATCTTAATTTCTAAAATTAAACCAACAATACCCAATGTTCAATAAATACCATTCAATAAACAATTGTCCTCAAATTCATTCAATATAATCCAAACTATGTTTGAAACCCAAAACTCAGATAAATTTGATTACATAGTCTTCCATGTTAAATTGTATCTCCAAATAATATTGACCACTCTTAAAGTCACATACTTAAAAGTAATTAACCTAATGACATATTCCTTATGATAGGTTAATCATTTGCATAAATAACCAAAATCAGTATAAATCCACAATAAAAACATATATAAAAATCCACCATTCATCTTTAAATAAAATCCTATAGTATTCTATTTTTGTGGCATATAGTTTTCTCAAAAGATCAAACATCTTCCAAAATAACATTTATCACTTAATCACCAAATCATGTAACTTCACAAATGATATCCATTTGATAAAACATAATATCCCAAATAAACTTATTATTGATAAATAAAATAATTTAACTATAAATAATTAGTCACACTAACCAGGGAACTCATTTTGTCCAGTGGTAGGTGATAAATCTCAGTCTCACATTAGTTGGGGGTTCAATTCCCACAACATTGTCTGAAGTGATGGGTTGTCACACGATCTGCATGTTTTCCTTTAAAAAAAATTATTTTTATAACATTTAAAAAATGAGATAAGTTCTTCAAAATAACAATGAAATAATTTGACCACAGATGTTATCTCATACCTTGCATTTTCATCCCAAAAATTAATAACCAGTAATTGCCTCAAATTCAAGGATCATATTAACCCAAATTGTTATTTATAACTATATCCACAAAAGAAAAGATAATTCTTACAGAAATATCATTTTCACATAACAAAATATATGGTTACACATATAAGAGAAAAGTATTCCAAAGTAATCTAATCAACAAAGAGCATTGATACTTTTAAACATATTTCCATATATTTATTTCCACATAGGTTCCTCCTTGACCAAGAGGTTATACTATAAAATAAGACATTGACTCGGGTAATGCCCAGGTCCCCTACATTTATAGCAAATTACTGTAAATGGATTCTTGGGATCATTTTTATTTTCTTCAATTGTAATCTTCATTTTTACTTATAAATTATTTACTATATTTCTTTCTTTCCCACACATAAAGCATTTATTTGTTCCATTGAGAAAATTTTTGTGTGTCTCCTTCCACATTTCCTGCATGATGGAAATCGAGCTTTTTTCTCTCCATGGTCTCCACTCCTGGATATCTTATCATTCAATTCCTTACTCTTCTTTGTTGGGTCAGGGAGTTAGTAAATATATATGTTGTTGATTATATTTTTGGAAAAATGATTTGACATGAACATGATATATTTTATGCCAATCAAAATTCCATTTCATTTATCATTTCCACAACTATTCCCACACTGTACATGATGTTCAATGTTACTATGACTTCCTTGGAATCCGGCAATTAACTAAAACCAGAAATCATTTTGTGAGTAACAATAGTTATAAAAATATTTAAGGAATTCCATGAAACCTTATTTTCAATATAAAACACCTTAAAATTATCCAAATTATTTATTCTCATCTTATATTAAAATCCTTCAAATCAGTTTGTAAAGAAAATGTGAATTATTATAAGTATATCCCCGGGGAGTTTTGTAACCTTGGGTGCAACAAGGTTCGTTGTTGTGCACCAGTTCCCATTCAAGTTTATCTCAAAGCAGTGTTTTTGAGTTTTAGCCCTAGGTACATCTGTGCCAGAGATGCCTCTACATGCTCGTATCCAAACATAGATGTATTGCTTGGAAAAACAATATTATATTTACATTACCAATTTTTTTGGATTTTCTTCTATACCAATCCCCAAAGTCTATCTTAGGGAAATGTTCTCTAATCAGAGTCTTTCTAAATATAGTTTCCCAGGTTTGTACTAAACTTTCCATGATACCAATTGTAACGCCCTTACCCAAGTTACCCATTGTCGGTGAATTATTTCATATCACTGGAATGATTACAAGAGATCAAGTCTTGAAAGACAGATTAGTTTAGTAGCCTTGGAAGTACTAGATAAATACAAAAGTTTTACATTACATCATGAAATAAAGAAAACTAATATTGTGTCTCCTTTGAACACACTCATATCCCATATCCTATTCCTACAGATTAATCATGATATACTTTTAACAACCAAGGAAAAATATAACCTAGAAACGGGTGATCTCAGATTCTTATTAAAGATAAAAATATAGCATAAACTTTTATAAATAAGTATAAACATTTCATGCAATGTATAAAACTAAAATAGAAGACTTTTAAACTTAAATTTTAGCATAGTATGGAAAATATAAATCAAATAATGTCATTTACTTATTCAAGTGGATATTTTACAAGTCAAATAATCTCATTTAATATAATTTTCTAATTTCGTAATGATGGAATTCATAATTCCAGACATCATAACCACATCGTCAAGGCCTCATGCCAGGACTATAAATAAAGATTCTGTCAAGACATTGTGACAAGGCACTAGTCTGTCTCATGATACCTACTGATGAATCAAAGAGCTATAGAGGTATCCACCCATCACTTACTATGTTTAACTCATTCCTCATATGAGAAGGTTGAAACGTAACATAAACATTTATATCAAAACTAGCATACAAAATGTTAATACTTTAACCATAAACCATGAATGGTATAAAAAAATTACATCCACAAGAAAACATAACTCATTCAATACAATATGGCTGACTGTATTATAATAAATCAAACTCAACCAAAAATAAAATAAAATGAAGTATATTGACATAGATGAAAATAATCAGTAAAACTATCTGAGAGAAATATACCTTTTTTCTTGAAAACATTTAAAAGTCTCACTATTTATCAAAAGGATGTTAAATTAGATTTTTGAATAAAAGTGTCTCATACCACTTTGAAACATTTAAAAGGAATTTTAATTTTAAAACATTAATTTCCTTAAGAATAAATACTTATTTAAATAAAAAGTTGATTTTTAAACAATAACGAAGGGTTTTTCACTATTCATCAAAAATTGAATGTTTTTAGAAAAATATCAAAAATTAATCCTAAGCTAGATTTGATATTCTAAATCCTAAAATGATATATATTTTAACAAATTGAAAAAATAAAATTTTCATTAATTAGTTAAAAATTAATTCTTGATGTAAAAACCAGAAAACGGGTTTTTGAGAAGTAAATCTATCAAAAGATTGATATGTGTTTACGTCTGGTTTAAAATTTAAATTACTTCCAATAACCAAACTTGAATTAAATGGTGAAAATATAATCCAATTATACTTAAAATACATTTAAATTTATAATTTTACACTATAAATTATTTTTATTAAACAATTATCTTTCAATTGAAAATTAGTATCTTTCATTATTCATCCAAATATGAAAGTTATCAGAAAACACCAAAAATTTATCCATACAAAATTTTTATGTCCCTATTCTAAAGAAGAATTTAATTTCCTAAAATTTATATATAAAAGTGGAAAATATTGTTTTTATAAAGTGTTCTCCATTAAAAGGTGGAAAGCTGCATGTTTTTTAAAATTACTTCCTTTATTTGAAAAATTGAATTTGTCCTTATGTTATGTCTATGAAACAAAAAAATGAATGTTAAAATTATATGGGATATATATATATATAATTAAAAAAGTGGTTATTAATATTCATAACCGCTTTATAAATGACTATTTTGATAGGCCGTGATGCGCTTGAACTTGGTGTTGCATACATCACACACTATTGTATTATTCAAAGAGAAGCATACCATGGAATATTGGGGTGTTACATCATCAAAAAAAAATTTCCATACTTGATGACTTATTAATTTATTTTGAAACATATCTATACCATCTAACTAGATGAAATTGATATCTATTCCGCTCAATAATTTTCTTATGGTCCCTTAGAGATTGGGTTTCCTTGAAGTAGCGCCATTTGTTATCTTAAATTTATCCATTTTCAATAGAAGTTTTAAATATTAAATCATTTGGGCAAATGTTTTGTATGGAGAGGAGATAAAGATTAAAATCTTCTCAAGGTTTTAGGACATATAACTGATTTAATTTATTTTGTTTTGTGGTAATAGAATGGTTTCTCAGAGTGACATGCAAGATAATCATGACAGACTAACCTACATGTCATATTGAGATATAACTAATACTAAAAATGGTAGTTATTAATATCTACTGCAATAATGAAAATAATATATTTACTAAATATAAATTCTTGTTATGAAATAAATAAAAAATAGAAATAAAATGAAATAAAATTTAAAAATCATCATTTGGTTTTGATAAAATAAAATTTTACGGCAGTAAATGGTTTAATAAAAAAATTCCAATTTATTTTATATGTAAAAAAATTATAAAGAGATGTCACCTTTTATTGAATGATCTCTTAAAAAATAATTCCTTAAATCGATGTGTTTCATTCTAGGATGGTTTATTGAATTTTTATAAATGATAATAGCACTTGTGTTATCCCATTTGATTGGAACATGATTAAAATTGAATCCAAAATCCATTAGAATATGTCTCATCCATATCAAATGTACAAAATAACTTCCAAATTCAATATATTCAATTACAATAGTTTCTTGTGTTATAGAGTATTGTTTCTTACAAGACCTCGATACAAAGAATTTAATAAAAATGTGATAGGCTCCTCAAGTGCTCTACCTATCTAGTATACACCCACCCATTTCAGCATCCAAATATGAAGTTAAATTAAAATATAATGTTTATGAAAATGTAGATAAATAGAAAAAATTCTTTTTAAATATCTTAAAATCTATTTAGTAACATTTAAATTTAATATTACATTGAAATCATGCACAAACACATACTGATATCATAGTGTTTGGCCTAATTGTACTAAGATAACAAAAACATCCAATGATTCCACTATTTTACTGGTTGTCAATTGGTTTTATAGATTTATCCGATTCAAGTTTAATATTGTAGATCATAGGACTTGAATATATCATATTTTGTTCAAGTCTAAATATTTCAAATAAATCAAGAATATATTTTATTTGGTTTAAAATATTTCCAAAATATTTTTGATAAATTTGAAATATAAGTAAATATTTTACCTCTCCCATCATACTCATTTCAAATTACTTTTGTATATGTATTGAAAAATCATTATATAATTTTTTTGTTTAATCATACAAAATAACAGAATCCACATATATTTTCATAATAAAAGTACATTATGATGATGTTTTTTGGAAAACGGTTTGGTCTTCCAATCCAATGTTAAAATGATTAGATAAAATAAAAAGATCATAATCTTTAAAACCACGGTCTAGGTGATTTTTTAAGCCCATATATTGTTTTGTTATGTTCAAATATAGAATTGTGAAAATGAAGGTCTTCAAAACCAAGTATTTATTCAACATAAAATTCCACTATTAAATATACATTTATAAATATAGATTTAACATCTATCTAATATAATTTAAAATTAATATAATATGTATATCCTAACATGATTATAATTTATTCTAAACCCACTATAGGTGAAAATGACTCTTTATAATTTATTCCTTCTTCTTGATTATAACATTTTTCAACTAATCTATCTTTATTTATATTGATTACCCCATGATCATCATGTTTGTTCAAAAATAACTATTTAGTTCCAATATGAGGATAGTAATAGTTTCTATTGACTAATTCTCATACCCTGTTACTCTTGAAATGATTTAATTCTCCATTCATTGTTAAAACCAAACTCTCCTCAGCTAAAGCATCTTCTATAGTTCTTGGTTCTAACTGGGATAAAAAAGAAGAAAATTATATAAGGTTTCATACATTTCTTCTGGTCATAACTCTTTCATATAAGCTTCCTGTAACAGTCTCTAGAGGATGGTTCTTAAGGTTTTTAGGTTTTCTAAGTGGCACAATTTATGGTTCACCAGTATCAACCTTTATATGATTAGGTTCAATAAACATAAATTAAAAATCATCATCTTTTTTAATGTTAAGAATAGGTTCATCACTCATATACTTAATATAATTACAAAAATCATCATATTGACTCTTTTTGTGATAAAAATTATCACTTTCATAAAACTTAATATGAGTTGACTCTTCAGCAATCCTTATCCTTTTATTGAAATCTCTTTACGATTTAGAATAAGTATAATAACCTAGTAAGATAACTTCATAAGATTTTAGATCAAATTTACCAATATTTTCCTTAGTTTTTAGAATATAAATATTTATTCTAAAAACATTGAACAATCCTAAATTTTTATTTTTATTATTATATAACTCAAAGGGTATTTTATTTATGTTATGCATTATTACAACCGTGTTAATGACATATCATGTTGTTTTAATACCTTCAACCTAATAATATTTATGCTTTTTATATTTAAGTAACATTATTTAGTAAATTTATAATAAGTTATTATTCCTCATTTCTATAACACCATTCTATTAAGGCCTATTAAGGGAAGAAAAGGTGTGTTTAATATGGTATTTTGAGTAGAAAGGATTAAATTAATTATTCTAGAATTATCCTCCATGATCACTTCTTAAGGACAAAATTTTGAAATATTTTTCATCTTTCACATAGTTACAAAAATTTATAATGAAATAATAGGATTCATTCTTAAATTTCCAGAAATAAACCCATATAAATCTTGAAAAATCACCAACCAACACATAAATAAAGTATTTTCATCAAGGATTACTATTATAGTTGGTCTGAATATAT
Source organism: Viscum album (assembly GCA_963277665.1). Classification (NCBI taxonomy): domain Eukaryota; kingdom Viridiplantae; phylum Streptophyta; class Magnoliopsida; order Santalales; family Viscaceae; genus Viscum; species Viscum album. The sequence continues at coordinate 386,977,421 of OY728153.1, read as the reverse complement.
ACATATTGATAATATATATAGGTTTAAAAGTAGAATATCCTTTAATTGATTTAAAAGATTAATTTTATTTCTTTCCTATTTAACATGCATGAAATATTTTCTTTTTATCTAATTTAAGATTAGAAAAATCCAAAATCAAATTTCTCTTGGATAACTTTTTCAAATAATAAAAATTAAAAGTTTTTAGGAAATCTATGAGAAATCCATGATTCATTTACTTTAGTATTAAAATAATTTAAAATTTTTCTACAAAAAGAATTAATATCTAAATCATACACATTATATATTCTTGGTGGTCTAAACTTGAGAGATTTTTATTTAAAAAATGTGCATGAGTTGTTAGAAATATCAACTAAAAAACCATCATAAAAAAGTTGAGAATATACTTATCCAATATTTCTTTAATCATTTAACTTAAACATTTTTATGAGGATATATTCTGGATTTCAAAAATATCCAATGAAAAATATCTTTCTTTTTTAATTTTCACAAAATGTGACAAATCCTCCATCAATATTATATAGCATGTGAAAGCTAAAGAAATGTCCACTCATGTGTCTCACAAAACCACTGTCCTTGAACCATTTTTGATTTCTCTTTATGTGTATAGTTCCCTACAATGAAAAAAATTTATTTCCAAAATACTCATGGGTTAAGAAATATTAATTACAAAAGACATTATAACCCAAATTTTCTTATGTTGTCTTGAAAATCTGATAGTAAAATTTGAAAATCATATTGTAAGAAAAACATTTCCCTTCAAAAAACTATATATTTTTTTGATTAAAAATATTGAAATAATGTGATACATCCCTAAAGTGAAAACTAGTAACTTTTTAGAGATGGGTGTTCTTAGAACTTGGCACAAAATAGTTTTTATAAAATTTAGGATTTTCACCTTTTCTTCCTATTCCAAATTTTTCTTTTTTAAGTTGATTTTTATGAAGAATTTTTTTAGGTAACCTAGACCATAGTAAAAACACTTGTATTATATTTGAAGTTTTTAACATAATTCTATAGATTCTCAATTGTTCTAGTCTATTCAGTACATGATACAGTAGAATTTTCCAAATGTATTTTTAATTCTTTTATTTTTTTATTTAAGTATTCGCCTTCATTAATTTTTTTTTATCGAAGTTTATGAGAGATTTAATTTTCATTTTTATGATTTCATACATTTTGTATTACATGGTAATGTACTCATTTAAATAATCATATAAAAAATTTCAATTTCAAACTAAAACTTATGCTCAGAAGAATAATAAGAGTGTATGTCATTCAAATGTTCCATGAAACACATGTTTGATTTTTGATTAGATAATTCATATTCTGATTCCAAAGATGAATAATCACTAGAGTCTTCCAATGTACTTCATGTATCCTTCATACCCTTATAGGATTTATTCTTATATATGGTCTTAAAATATTCAATGATTTCTCTATATCAATAATTTATGTTCCAGAGCAGAAAAATTCTTCACAATCTCAAGGAGTCTTCTATTCAATTAATAAATTCTTCCCCTTCATCCTTATTTAAGGTGTCATAATTTATATTGTAAGTATCATATATAAGGTCTTTCACATTTTATGTACCTTTATTGGAAACTACTATAGTGGTCCTCATTTAATGGACCATTTGGCATAGATAAACTTGGTTAAACTCATCAAAAATTGGTCTATATATTATAGTATTGAATACTTTAGAATAAAATTCATATCTGGATTTAGTATTAGTATCCCTAGTTTCTATATTAATTTATATAATTTTATAGGTCTTTATGGATATTATATAAAAATTAAATCCTTGGTCTTTAAAAAATTGAGTCATTCACACATTCCAACAATAATAATTTTCACCATTAAAATTGGGAGTTCTAAACATTAACATTACTTCTCTATTATCATCCGTAGAAACCATTTGAAAAAACAATATTTGGACATTAACATTTACCATATCTGAACTTAAGATCCATGACCTTTGATAATAATTTATTTCAAAGATAATGGATAGTTGAACCCTCTAGAGGGGCTAAATTGAGTTCTTGAAAATTTCATTACTTTAAACCACCCTCTTAATGAATCTACCCAAGATTGATGTACATGTACATTACATTTATTTTGAATAATACTTAATACATGACACAAATAGACGTCCAAATACCGTATTAGTTTAGTGTCTTTGGAAACATGGAATATAATCTTTAACATTTCCCATAAAGATCTTCCCCTTTTATTTTCATACCTAAAACATATACTTATATCATGGGAAAAAACATATGAAAGGGTGATATCAAATGTTCATTAAGGGTAAAAATTAAGTAAATAAAACAAACCATAAAAATAAGGATTTAAAAACATGAACATAAAATTTGAATATCAAAATCATGAGTCAAGAAATAAATCTTAGTAGTTCGTAAGGCATAGATCATAAAGAAACATTAACCATGATTAAATAGAACTTCGATAAAACATGGAATTTTAGAAAACAAATATGCTCAAAATAATATTTTCATAGTATCAAAATCATTTCTTCCAAGACCATCATAGTGGATAAATCCCATTACTGAACTGGGATTACTAGCCATTCCATCCATGTCTTGCTGAACCGGATTCATGTGTTGTTTCAACCCTATATTACTGAACTGAATTTACTTTCCATTCCAACCATATAAATTTCATGAAATATAAATCTTTACGCAATGCATTGGAGATATATATAGGTCTCACCCATCTCATAATGAAACCGTTCTTACATGTGCCACAAAAACACAAATCGTTTATTATAGCATAACCCATGAAATAAAAATGGGTTTCTTAAACCTCATTCTATCATAACATAATTCATAAAAATTATCATCCCATCATTAATACAATAAAATCATAGTAATAATATGGATATAAACATAACTCTATTTTAATAGCATTATCTTAGAAAGAAAATAATTTTGATAAACACCTCAAATTAATTCTAAAGGAAAATATCCTTTTTTTCTTCACAAATAATTTATTTCCTGAAAATTCCATGAAATTCTAAAAGATAAAAATTTAGCTGAAAATAATCATGAAATCATGTATGGAAATATTTTTGGAAATAGGGTTTCATGAAACCGTAAAAATCCGTTCATGTCTTATATGTTTAAAAAACATTCTCCTCATAGATTTGCTGGAAAAGTTACAAAGTAACTCAAATTGAATAATGAAAAAAATTCATTCATAACATTTAATAAAAATTTACCAAAGGGTAAATTTAAATTTAAACAATTGTAGAAGAATAGAAACAATTTTATATAATTATGAAAAATGGATGTGGATGATAAATATACCCTAGTAAATACTTATGTAAAAACAATCTTATATAAAAATGAGATTGTAAAATTATCCTTTACATAGGTCCAATTTCTTCTATATGTGTATGATACTCTTGTAAAGTGGGATTATATATATTATTTACTTGTAATAGAACCATAATAATATTTATGATATCATATATGATTCACTTATGATTTTATATTACCTGATTATTTATCATTTCCATGTTAAATAAACATTTTGGGTAATAATCATTTTATTTATCGAACGTGTTTTGACTTGTTATTCTTGATATCTTTACATAGATTATAATATAATTACTAAAAAAATGTAAAACAATATTTATATATCATATATATTTAGTATATATATATATAATATATAGATAAATGAAATGGAATACACCATTCATGGAGACGGTAGGTCATACGTATGCATGAACACTATTTTTGTTTCATTATTGAATTAATTGGAAGCAAGTAAATGACAGATATATATATATATATATATATACATAAATTCTAGTAGCATTATTATTTCAAATTATTCCTGATTATTTCTTATATGTACCATTTAATCATTCTTTAATGGTTAACATGGAGAACTAATCTCATCGCACTGTGGAGATAGTAAGTCGTACGTACGCATGAGGGATTATATCATTCTCTTGATGGTTAAATAGTATGTAATTGGATGGTATAGAGATTTTATAGAATAATTATTATCTTATATTCTTTATTTAAATCCATTATACTCATCATTATACACATCTGAATTATATATTGCAGAATAAAAAATCACACCACAACGTGAAGACAGTAAGTTGTGCGTATGCACACATGGTGATATTGTAATTTATAGAATGGATAAAAGGAGGTATAAGGTTGTACCATAATTATAATAAAATCTTTAAATATATAAGATACTAGAGTTACTACTTTTTTTAAGTAAACAACATAAGAAGAGGAAGTAGAAGAATAAAATAATTTTTAAAGTGGTGACAAAACAATTACCTCTTTTTCAATAATCTCATTTTCATTTGCATAAAAGGCCTCCCAAGGATGTATTTCTGCCCAAAGTGTGGACTCTAAAAGGAATTGAGGGATTTTTAAGCTTATTTAGAAGATTTTAGATGAACCAATGGGCTTGAATATTATGAGTAAGTTGGTAGAAGTTGTGGCTTGTTATAAGAGAGAGGAGGGGCACTTAAGGAATGTTTTGAAATATTAATTTATTATATATTTTTTGGTTTATAATGTTCCCAAACTCATTTATTTCTAATATAATATGATTATGGGTCTAAATCCTCTCAACCAATAACATTTAGACCTATTTTTATTTTATTTTAAACCTTATCATTTTGATTTATCCTTATTTAATCAATTTTATTTTATTTGTGGTAATAATATTATAAATATTAAATGGTTATAAATTTTTACTTATATGTTGTCAATTTTCCATAATTGGATAATTTATGATGTTTTAGAGAATTTCATTTTTAATTTTTAATTTTAATTTTTTTTACTTTTAAATAATTTAATAATATATTATTTTTATAAAATATCAATAGTGTTAATTTTGATACTATTAAGTTATTTGAATTTAAATAAAATCAAAACAAAAGATAAATTCAAACATAAATATTTAATATTCTCATAACATGTCATAGTCACCTATAAAATTCGTGGAGAAGATTAATTAGTTCAAATGATATTTATTTTAATATTTTAAAAACCACTTATTTTCTATTTCTATCCATAAAATAATTTGTACATCACTATTGTTTCATAATTAATAGTAATTATCTAGTCTCTAAAAATTATAAATAAATTCAAATGATGTATATAAATTCATTATCTTTCTGTAGATTATTTATTTTAGAGGTTTTTTAATGTTTATCAACATATCAAAATTATTATATATATAAGATATAAGAGAGATACATGTTGTCAATTTCTTTTGTTTTATTTATAATTACATCACTTTCATGGAAAAAAATACAATTAATTGAATCAATTGTGAACCTTTGGAAATATTGGTCGAATTTAAGTCATCAAATAGAATTTTGGAAGGTGTTAGGGAAATTTTATTTTCTTTATCATATTGTATGTTACCCAAATTTACCCCATTTACCTTTAATCGTGGTAAATAAAAATTATCATAGTTACTATTCATAATATCAAAAACAAGTAACCTTTTAACATAATTTGGACCCACTTATTCTAAATATGGAATCCATTTTTCAAAATTCCAAACACAAAAGTTTAGGTAATTAATTTAAAAGGATTCCCACTGTCAAAACCAGAACGTAGGTTTTTTAAAAGTAAAAACTTATCAAAATATTGACCTGTGTTTATGTCTAATTTAAATGTAAAATTACTTCCATTGACCGAAATTGTATTAAATGATAAAAACATATGCCAATTACTCTTTAAAACCAATTAAAAATATAATCTAACTATAAAAATAAATTATACGAAAATAATGTTTTGAATTAAAATGAAGTATTTTTCACATGATATAGATAATTTCATTGTATCTCTGGAGACTATTCATTTTCTGTGTTTTATCATGTTTATAACAATATTAAAATTATTATACTTATAAGATATATGATAGTGACATGGTGTCTCCATCATTTATTTTAATTATAATTACATCACTTTCTGGACAAAAGACCATTAAAGGAATCAATTCCAACCCTTAGGTTATATGTGTCGACTTTAATTCACATAATATGATTTTGGTAGTTGTTAGGGTAATTTTATTATCTTTATAATATTGTTTTTTACCCTAATTTACCCAAGTTACCTTTTACTTTGGTAAAAAAATTACCGTAGTTACTATTTATAATATCCAAAAAAATAAAAATAACCTATTAACATAATTTGGACCCACTAATTTCAAATATAGAGTCCATATTTCATAATCAAAAACATTTTATTAGAAGAAATTTATTTAAAATTTATTCCTATTATCAGAACCAAAAAGTGGGTTTTTAAGAAGAAAAAACATATGAAAAGATTATCTTGTGTTTATGTCCAATTTAAATGTGAAATTAATTCTAATGAACAAAAACGGATTTAATGATAAAAAATTTATCCAATTACACATTAAAAAAAATTATAATTTTAATATAACTATATGAATTAATTATATGAAAATGTAGTTTTGAATTAAAATGCAATATTTTTCACTATTCATCAAAATATGAATTTGATAAAAAAAATACAAAAATTTAATCCAAGCTGAATTTTGATGTCTCGTTTCCAAAGAAGACGTTTATTTTTTCAAATAAAATATATATACGTGTTAAAAATAGATTTAAAATTTGTGTGCCATTAAAAGGTGGCAAAACTACATTTTTTTAATAATACTTCTTTTATTGAAAAAATTGAATTTTTTCTTATATCATGTTTTTGAAAATACATAAAATGAGTATATATGTAATATAAAATTAAAAATGATGTTAATATTATTCATAATATCTAGTTTATATAATATTTTAATAATATACTATTGTTTAGTGATACTCAGTATTGCGTACAATGCAAGATATCGAGAAAAGCCGCTCTTGCATGCAATGCAAGCCAAGTCAGTGCTATGTTTAGTGCAATATTCTTTTGGTCTAGAGTATAACATAATAAAAACATAGTTCTTTTATAAATTGAACCAAATCTATAATCAGTGTTGCGTGAAATGAATTCTATCAAAAGATTTTGAAATTGTGTACACCATAAGCCAAGAAGAGTGTTGTGTATACTGCAACCTAATACAGTGTTGCATATAGCACAAGATAAAAATGGTATAGTGTAAAAATAAGACATAAATGAAATTAAAAATAATCTATCTCATAAAATTTTGGGCTGTTACACTTTAGGGTATGAAATATACAATATTTTTCTTTAGAAAAACATGCGGTGGAAATATAAGATCTCAAAAGAAAAAATATCAACCACTGAAGATTTAAAGTGGTTATAGGAAAATAAATCCTTCATTACACTCCACCAACACTATAATCTATGAGTTTGTTGACTTTTACTTTGAAAAACATTTTGTAGGGTCTCCCAGCTGAGTGAAAGTGGACATACCATATTAAAAAAGGTCTATGATCTTTTAACTAGGATCCCCCTTTACATGACCTATTTGCGACCTTAATCCCCTCAATTATTATGAATATAGATGAAATATAGACAAATGAAATTTGAAGGAACACTGCAGCAAATAGTTGAAAGTAGGATCTAATAGTAGATAAAGAAACATTCAGAGAATATGGTGATATTTAAATAATAACTCTAGAGGTTCTTCGATTTGTAACAAATAAACTTGTTATCACAACACTTAATAATTGTATGTGATTTCATCTATATACACACACTCATTATTTGTTTTATCAGAGTGTTGATATGTACATGTGTATATCATCTTCTTTATGTAGTGAATAACATTTTATATGTTTATATCCTATTTGATTTTGACCTTAAGGATACTAGATAATCACAAAGGTTGAATGAACAATCCTTCAAAAAATTGATAAGATAGGTTCTTTAAGGAATGTACACTTCTTTTCCAAAATATAGAATAAGATTATGTGGTGGATATTTCATAAATAGTCTCCTTTGAATCATTCCATTCTTAAAAAACAATACTTTTTCCTAATTGGTATTTTATTATTTAAAAAAAAATCCTTTTTTGATATGATTAAAAGCATGAAATTAGTTAATGAAAGATTATGATAACATTATAAAATTAATCATGACGATCCACACAATATATTATTCTTAATAAAATAAGCATACGATATCACTATTCTCATGTGATAACTTCTTAAGCAGACTTGTAAGATAAAACACTTCATATCTTGAACTACATAGAATAAAATGATTTTACTATTTGTGTAAGATAAATTATTACTGAGAGAACATATTATATGATATTAATATAATTTTACTTCACATGATAATTTATTTTGTGGCATAAGATAATCAATTTCCATGTATTTATTTGATTTTCGTAAGATAATTATTTTATTAATGTCATTTTCATAAGATAAAAGGCTTCTAATAATTTCTCTTTAACTGATATTCCAATATTTGAACAAATATAACACAACTTTCTTCATATTTAAGATAAAATAGTTTTCCAAAAACAAAAATATTTAAAGAATATACAAGTATTACACTGTAAGATAATCATGTTATGTGTAATATAATCACTCAACATAAAATAAATATAATTGCTAAAATCTTGAAAAATAGATTACTTTATTTTTGTATAAAAATATATTCCATTGAAATAAATAACTCACTTATTTAAAAATATATAACATGAAAAACATAAAATAAACTCATTATAATAAAAATATGGATTTTTTGGATCATTAAAACACATAAACAACTGAGATATATTGAATCAACATAAGTCTATCCAATAAAAATTTCCAACAATTATAGGTTAAGGATAATGAAAATATAGAAATCAGCAATAGAGATAGAGATTTAAAGTCCTTGAAATTGATTTTGGCCATACGTACATTAAAAGAACACCACCCGACTTGGGTATTTTATTAAGCTTATAAAAACAAAAAAAAGTACAAAATATGACAGAAAATATAAAAAGGAAATAGATTCAAACCATGTTGAAGAGGAAAATCAAAAAAAACTTGAAGCAACAAAATAATAATGGAAAATTACATGAAATATAGATTACAACTGTCTAGTGTCACTTTAGAAATGTTGTTGATAAATGATTTCTTCCAATATATTTTAATTTTTCAACATGAATGTTTGATTAGAATGAAGTCTCTCAGTCTAGACCTAGAATCAAGAAATAATGGCTGTTTAACACCTTTCTAGTTATAAAACCTTCTAATAATGTCACATGAATAGAGTCATTGTCCTCAATCATGGACACAACTACTATCTTAGTGAACGCAAATGGTTTTTGTCCTAGTTTATGAACACAACTTTTGGCCTGACACAAAAAGAGGGTTTCTAGCCTTAGGTTCAAGAAACCACACATACAAATGAGACATGAACAACCTTATTGATCAAGAATCCCACCAAAATAGTGAACCTTCTTTAAAATTATTTATCAAACTCCATCAGAGAACACAGACAAGGATTAGATCTTCCTACGGATGATGGAGCAGTGATGATGATCTTCCCTAAAAATTCTACAAGGATAATAGCTTATGATATATTATTTCTCAAAACTATCGGTCTGCCTAGGGGTTCACTATGTTTTGAAAGTGGAGAGGATAGAAAAATAAAAATACTGAGGGATAACATATATCTCAAAAATATGAACTTATTAGGATAAAATATCCCTATCATATGAAGTAAAATTAATAAACTACATGATAGCCCAAGAAAACGAGGAGGAGTCGTGTGGGGAGGCTGAACAAAATTGTCAGATGAAAGACTTAGATGAAAATTTTATAATACAACATGTGTAGTATGATAAAAGTTTCCCAAACCAAACATAGTAAAATAGATCTTCTCATAAGACCACTTATTCTTCCCATCAATGATAAATCCAGCAAGTAAATAGAGCATAAAAATATATAAATGGTATAAAATTATAGAGATAATTTTTATATAGAAATTAAAATTAACAAATTCCTTCATTATCAAACCATATTATTAAGCATCATCCTCGATAATGGTTTCAAAAAAATATATGTTATTCATTTTTTTCATTTTATTCTTTATTTATAGATTGAATATTACCATCGATGTAATAAATTATGGGATTGTATTATTTAATCTTACATGAACCAATATTCAATATTCATATGAAAAAATTATCATTGAACTTCATATACAAGACCAAGTGAATTCTCAAAGATCTTATGACTTTATTAATTTACTATTATACTAATTCTCAAAATATCATATACCACCCATTATATTTTAAAATTATTCATATATATTCCCTTATAAAACTCTTACACAGGATGGATCAAAAAATTAATTTTTTATGCATCATAATAAATTTTCAAATCACCAATACAATTTTTTGAATTCATCACAAGAAAAAAAACCTAATAAAAATTCATTTAAGTATATAAAACACATTTTGAATTTAAATCAATAATTTTAACTTCAAAGAATTGTTATTAATTCAAAATTCAAAAAATCATGTTTCTTTATATTTTCTATAAATTAATTCAATCTTAGAATTTTATTAAAATGTTCAATAAACTTGAAAAATCATTCAACATTATTAAAAAAGTCTATATAATATTATTATTTCAATTTATTATAAAAAACACTAAAATAAAAAATTTGGTCATAAAATATTAATAATTAAAATGTAGAAAAAATGATCATTTAAATCATAAAAAATTTGATAATTATAAGTTGAATATCATTATTCACATATATTGATCAAATATGAATGATTTATAATCTAAAAAACAATTAAAAAAAATATCAATAATTGTTACAAAAATGATATGGAAATCATGTATAAAATAAGTCCACTTCACTGATCCTAATAATCACCCTAATGTTCTCTCTACCGTCATTATCTCCCACCTTCACCTTATACCACCTACCACAAAACTGCCACGAGAATTAGATTAATATCCATAATTTATTTCTTTCTATTATTATTTATTATTAATTGATTGATGTTAAGATAGAAAAATTCACACTCTTAAAGAAACAAAAATGAAGCACAAATTTATAGTTCTTAAAATCAATTTGAAATTTTTTCTATTCATTGACTTCTCCTATATAATTTTGATTAATGTTATAAATATTGATGATTTTTTATAAGACTATGTATTTTTACAACTATGGTATATTTATATTAATTTTATATAGAATATGAATTTTATAACTCATATAATGTTATATGATCATGATTGGAGAAGATAATATTTTTTTATTAAAATAGAAGATATAAAGAAGAAAAATGAAAAAAAATATCTTGAAACAACTATGATTGATCAATTAATTTAGGTTTAAAATTTTATGATAAATTATTTTGAGTTTATCATAAATGTTTTAGTGATGCTTATTTTTTAAGAGATATTTATTTTTTGTTTTTTATTTTCAAATTATATAGATATTTTTACATTATTTTCATGTAATTATTTATACATATATTTTATTTTATTGAATTTTTTTATCTTATGACTTCTAAGTAAACATATAATTAAATTTATTAATTTATCTAAATTCATATCACTATAAATGGATTTAATTATAATTAAAAATTGTTATTTTTTTATTTTACTAAGTTTATTATTGAAATGGTATACTTTGATGGTAAAAATTCAAAATTCAGGCCTATAATTATTTATAATTTTTGGAAATTATTTCATACATCATTTTTTATATATAAGATCAAACTGTGCATGAAACTAATACCCAAGGGGTTGTAAATTATATAAAATATATATATTATAGTCCATAATGTGTTAAATATAAAAAACTGCACAAAAAGACTCTCATATTTTTTTAAATTTTTGTAAAATGACACTTTGGAGATTTTTAAACATTTGAGAGGATAGATAAGTTAAATTGAAACCTGATTCGTGTTTAATATGAGAAAAAACAGTTTCATTGTATAACATTTAACTTAAAATGTTTTCTTTTACATTCAAAATTTATCAAACATGCATTGATTCCCAGAAAATTTAGAACAATATTCCCGACATCATTTATGTCCTATATAATTGAATTGTGTATAAAACTGACATCTAAAGGGTTGTAAATAAAAAAACCTTATTTTGTAGTGACCCAAAATTTTATATCCTTTAAAATATATTCTATTTTCAATAAAATATTTCACACACTACACCCGACATAAAAAAATGAATTATATTAAAAAGAAATTACTAAGAAATAAATAATAAACTCTAATATGGAAAAAAATTAAAAATTATTACTTTTAAAAGATAAACAATTAATATGTTTTATTATTGAAAAAAGGTTATCTTAAAAATAAGTTTTTCTTATATTATATTATTCTATTAAAATATAAATTTTCAAATTGTAGAATTTTAATTAGATAAAATACACATTTTTTTTGAATTTGACATGCCCAAATTTTTTGATAATGAAATTTTGTGCTTTTTTGTAAAAAGGTTGATTTTTAATTGAAAAATATTTTTTTTTAATTGTGATTTTTTCAATTTTATCTTTATATATCCATGACCTAGAACACTTAAAAAAATTTTAAGTAATAAAATATTTATTTAATGAATAAAAATACTCATTTTAAAATATAATTTTAAGTTGTAAAACATATGCCCAACATTTTTAGAACTAACGTAAAACATTACTTTAATGAAAAACAATTCTTCCTTTCATTTATTTGAATCATGCATTTTTATGGTCACATTCAGTTTTGGATTTATTTTAAAGCCTCATACATTATATATTTTTTTAAAATAACTAAATTTTTTATATGGAATCCAGTAACCATGTTAATTTTACCATACCAAAAAAAATTAACTTAAACACCGTTTTTTCTAAAAAACCATTTTTACATGTTACATGAGTTAACATTAAAATTAATCTTTCTTTATGTACAAATTTAATTATTTAAAATGGGTAAAAGAATTATATCATCGTTTTAATATTACATATTATGTGGAATTTTAATTTTAGGAATAAAAATTATTTTATCAAGGTTAATGTTAATTATCATTTTAATGGTCAAAAAGTTATTTTGAATTATTTTAATGACAATGCATAATTTTTATATAATAAATTTTATTAATGTATTTTAAATTAAGACTATAATGTGATTTATAAAAAATATAAAAATATATTAACACTTATTTAACGGTTAATCATTACTAAATATTTTAAAAAAAACATATGGAAAAAACAACATTTTTCTACAAAAATAGATTTTTTATATAAAATCTATTTTTCTTTAAAAGTTAATTTTCTGTCATTTATAGATTTAATTTGATTAAATGGGACCTAAATATTGGTTCATAACATAAAAATTGGGTAACAGGGGTAACCTTTAATGTTTAATAAGATTTAAAATTACTTTTTAAAAAACATGCTATCATAGTAAAAGTAAATTTTGGTAAAAGGTTAAAAGTATAAAATAAAAGCCTTAAATCACTCCTAACATGTCTAAAAATTAATTCATGTGATAATTTTATACCTTATATTTTTCAAGAACCCATATATTTCAAATCTTTATCATTTAACAATGAATAATTTCATGACATTAGTGAAAAATGATTTTTGTTTCCAAAATTACCCCTTTATACTCTTATAAAAGGATATCATTTCCACCATTTAAAAGTTACACATAATATTAAAATTATATATTTAAACTCTACGATTTTTCTATCAATATTACCCAACCCTAGTCCCTAAAAATTAATTTCACACTAAAATATTCTATCCCCATCAATTCTAAGGCATCCTCCATGGACAGATCAAGTATCATACAGAAGTATTATCTTTTTCTTATGTTTTTATTCATAATATTACTATCATAAATATCTTATCAATATAATAATATTATTAATTTAGTATCATTATTATACATATATTTTTTTATATTAATGATATAAATCTAATTTATTCATTTCTATCCACTTATAAAAAATAAGGGAACGTCAAGCGTGCATGTGCACAGACTACTACCTTCAGGAAGAAAAGATTTTTCTTTTTTTCATATAGCTTTTCATTATTTGTCCAAAAATATTAAAATATGGTTTAACATAATTAAAATATCAAAATAATATCATTATTATTCTATTATGTTGATATTATGGAAAAAGAAACACCCCTGTAATCATACTCACCCATCTAGTTAAAGCGTGTTCAAGTTGGGATGAATTTAACCACCTATGTGAACGAGGATATATAACCCTATAACAAATGAATATGGGAACATGAATACAAAAATTATCATAATATAATAATAAAATCCTGATTTCTATATGGTTCTGAAATATTATATTAAGTATTTAACTTATTATTAATGTATCATATTTATTCTCTAAAATCCACGAAATAAGCCTACACTGATTCAATTTTCACAAAACATACATAAAACACTTATAGGATGATATAATAGCTTTATTAATCAATATGTGTTACATATTATAGTATCTTAAATGTCATATTAATGATTACATGGGTATAAAATAATAGTTAGTAATATCAACATTATGAAACATGTGTGAACTATTAAAGTTATTCACACCTGATTGTCATTATAATCTATAAATAACCAATAAACCAATAATAAATAATTATAATTTATTGATACAAAATGTAACATATATAAATAATTTTATAAAATATATGATTGAGGCAGATATATATTTTTAATAGGAGGCCAGAGTGTTATCTACTAAGAAAGGACACAAGTTAAGGGGTTTTCTTCTCAATTTATCTTCATTGAGGCATGTTTTAATGTTATACAAAAAATTCAAATTTCTAAGGTTTATATACTTGAAAAGAATTTATTTTGAAATAATTAATGATTTAATGCATGGTATTTTAATATACATATTATTTTTATGTTTCAAATGACGTTTGATTAAAAAAATTACTAAAGTCATAAGTGTTTTGATAAGTCAATTACCATTTATTTAGTTGTACTCCTATTTATTAAACCCTATTGTTAAATTTTGGTTCTAATAATACATATTATAATCTTATTATATAATTATAATTTATTTTATAGGGAATTATTTTTTATATCCATGTATTCTTCAATTATAATTTCATTCATAAAGTGTTAGATTGAAAATAATAATTCTCATATTTTCTTATGAAAATTTAATTTCTATGTCCATATTTTCACTTCCTACCAATGTTTTCTTATTATTTAGAAATATATTAGGATTTATCTATTTTTAATCTCATAGTTATCTATAAAAAATTTGAAATAAATATTTATCAACACATTAAATAATGTGGTTTCAATAAAATTGTGATTTATATTGATCGAAAGGATTTAAATTTCAATATCTTATATTTCATATTCTAACACACATTTTATTATACAAAAACATTATTCATTAAATATAATTCATTTCTAAAAATAATGTTTTAAAATTAAAATTGAAACTTTATGAAAAATATCTGGGAAAATAATTTCATAATTCTTTTTTTACAATCAATTTATAAAGGTTCTAGAGATATAATTTTTTAAAGATTGTAATTCAGTTTATTATATATATCAAATATTATATATTTTAAAAATAATGTTTTAAAAAAATTTCATTTTAATATTTATGAATGCGTTTTGGAATTGATTTATTACTCCTTTTTATAAAAAAATTAAAGGGATTTTAAAACTTTAATTTTCTTAATGTTTTATTGTTTCTTTCCTCGCTAACCCAAAGTGTTTTATTTATTAACAAATGATGATTATGATTAAAATATATATTTTATTTTTTGATACCCATTTATTTTGTTTATAGATTTTTCATCTATGTAAGAATCTTGATAATCCAAGGGATATGATTTAATGAGTCTATCCACCTTATTTCTGTACATGTATTATATAATGTTCTTCTATATTAGAGAAATTATCCATCAATATCTTGGTCTTGAATAATAGTTTTCAATGTACAACTAGAATTTTTTACTCAATTCATTTCTAATTTGAATACCCAATTTAATTTTATGAACTGAACCAACAGGTTTGAACCAAATATTCACATGACCTCATGATTGACTCCGCGTATGAAAGAGGTTATTGAATAGCAGCATGGGTCTGAAGATCATTAGTGGGGAGACTATACCCACAATATCATATCCTTTGAAAAATAATATTTATATAAACAAAAATATATCAATAATAATATTAAGTGTAAGAATAAATATCAAATAAAGTAATAGATGGAACACATGTCATACAAATAGTTAAATAGGCTCTCAAAGTGGCAAGCCAAACCAACTATGAATGAAGCAGATAAGTAATTAAAGAAACACTATTGAAATTCATCTAGATTCCATCCCGATTCTACTACTATAACCACACTACTTGTCTTAATCATCTTCCATGACTCCTTTCCCTTTTCTAAATACCTATATATAAAGCATGTATGAACATTGAGATACTCATACAGGGTCTAAATCATAAAACATAGAAGGACACCAACAATGCATCCTTAAAAAATGTAAACCTGTATAATAGTTTTATGTGATGATAATGATATATTTACATGAAATAATAATAAATCACATATAGATAAACAATGTTCTAAACAACCCACCAAGAGCCCCAATCAAACTTAATTCAGCTTCATAGAAAAAGGAACATCATGGTATCAGATGCAATCAAGAATTATCCACAAGGCTAGTAAAAATAATAATCAAAATAATTTGAAAAAAATACTTTAATACACTAGGAATTAAGTGAGAAATGTTATTATCATCCAATATTCATCAATTGATCATTTTACTCAATATTAACTAGGCCTTCAATAAATACACTACATTGAATCTAGTGGGAATTTATTGAATCCCGTGAAATACACAAGGAATATATAAATCCCTACCCCATCCTCAGGTCCATAATTTAAATTACTTAATATCAAGAATAGTCCCTTTCTAATGTTTTCCCATGTCATAATGGTCCACATATTTTGAGCACCATGAAAAACACCTCTAAAGGCCCGATAACACTAATAATAGAGTAGTACATACATAGAAAAAGATATCAAATCATAATGAGGAAATAATTGAAAAAAAAATCATATGATAAACATCAAAAATTAATAAACAATCTAAAATCATAATAATGGAAATATGTATCATAAAAAGTATCATAGTCTACACAAAACCCCACATACTATCACAAACAATCGTAGTAAATAATAAAGCCAGCACAAAAATCATACCAACAATATAGGCCTATGCAAGATCACCAAACAGTAAAAAACATTCAACCTCAACATTTTAGACTAATTAATACAAGGTTCATCAAATTATTTAAGATTGAACCTTGTTTAACACCCATGTAGAATGATCTCACACATTATGAATGCCTAATGTGGGTTCTAGTTCTTCAAGAAAGTGGTTTAAAATAGTGACTCAAGGGGATCTAGTTCATCAAGAAAGAGGTTTAAAATAGTCCTATACAAGAGCACCAAATAGTAAAAAACATTCAGCCTCAACATTTTAGACTAATTAATACAAGTTTAATCAAATTATTTAAGAATTAACCTTGTTGAACACCCATGTAGAATGACCTCACACATTAAGAATGCCTAATGTGGGTTCTAGTTATTCAATAAAGAGGTTTTAAATAGTGACTCAAGGGGATTTCAAGTCATGTAGGGTGGTTATGGAATCATATACCTCAAACATACCATCAATGGAATAAGTTTTGAGATATGTTTAGGAAGATGAAGTTAATTTAACAGATTATTTGTCGATTCAGGAATAGATCTTGAGTTCCCCATCAAATCTGGAATGGTCAAGATTCAATCCTCCATCATCAGGGATGAAGCCTAGAGCCCAGGGTATGGAAGATATCTTGATGAAACCATTGATTCATCCAATTTCTTCGAAGAAAGTCTTAGAGAAGGTTAATTTCAAAGGAATTTGGAATCTATAGGTAATCTGGTAAAAATATGTATTGTGTTGTGGCCGCAATGGGTCCAAAAAACAAAGTATCATGACCTATGTGAGTTGTTCATGTCATAGTGGCACTTGATCAAAATAGTGTTTGAAAACCACACTGTATTTAATAGATAGATCTTATAACCCAAGGGAGAGGACTATAGTTTAATGTACACCACTATGTCACAACCTCTAATCCCTCACATGGATTCTATGCCACAACAAATGCTCAATGGAATAATAACCTTGAAATTGGAAGAACTGCATGAATTCCACCATCCAACATCCATTCCATAGTAACCACTCTATGATGATGATACATAAAAATATCTAGAAATATCAAAGAATCATTCTACAATGTAACTCCCCACCCACGTTGTATTCATACCATTCATGATGAAAAAAAGATCCATGTCATAGTATGAAGTTCCACCAGATACTTCTGGCCATTAAAATTCCCCTATAAAGACTTCTAATACATGAGAATCATCTATAGGAAGGCTACTCAAACAACTAAAGACATTAAGCCCAAATATTTACCTCCCATTCCCAAGTCTCAACATAGATCTACCCATGATTCCATATAATTTGGATAGGTGGTAACATCTCCCCTCATTGAACTTTCTCTCTCTAATCTACAATCTCCTCCACCCATTCCTCATATGATTAATCAGTCTCCAGGTCAATATCCTCACATTTTATGACATGTATAGGATAAGGCATGTACCTATATAGCTAAGATGCATAGAAAAAATTGTGTATACCTCGGTAGCGAGAAGGAATATCCAGATGGTACACCACTTTTCAAACTCACTTAGTGATTTCAAAGGGTACAACATATCATGGTGTTAGCTTCAATTGTTTCATTAATCTTCACTGGTCTGATTGAGGAGTCACTCTAAAAAAACTTAGTCACTTGGAAAAAAATCCAATGGTCAACTCTTATGGTTGGAATAGTACTTATGACTACTCTGAGTTATAATCAACCTCCTATTAATTATATTAACTCTCTCATAGGAATCCTATAACAAAATGGGCCCCAAAAAGTTTATATCACTAGCCTCATACCATCAATGTGGTGAATGAAATGGCCTACTATACAGATCCTTATAAGGTGTCATTGTAATTGAATCATGGTTACTATTTTTTTATGTGAACTCAATCAAGGCTTGATGATATTCCCAATATCCATAAAATTATATAACATAATAGTGAATCATATCCTATAAAATAAGTATTATCTCCTATAAATTTACATCTTTTTTAGGAATGTATGTTGTGATCAACCTTAGCTGAGTCCCTAATGCCTTTTGTATGACCTTCCAAAACATCAACATAAAAAGGTCTCTTTCAGATAAAATGCTTAAGCAAACTTCATGAAACCATACTATCTCATAGTAATAATGATTTATAATCTCATATACTATGAGAGTCTCAATAATTGGTAAGAAATAAGAAACTTTCTTTAATTGGTCGATAATAACTGAAATACATCACAACTCCTTGGGGTCTTGGGTAAACCAATTACAATGTCCATCATGACATACTCTTATTTACGCATATGCACATAAAGTGGCTGGAGAAAACCACTAGGATACAGGTGCATAGCCTTAATCCTATGGAATTTAAGGCATCAAGAAAAAAAATTAGAAATGTATTGCTTCGTCCTTGGGAACAAGAACTCTCTCTTAAATTCATCACTCATCTTCATCACTCAAGGATATATATCCCACTTATAGGTATGAATGTATCTCATAATTGATTAGTTGATAGATGCAGAGACTATAACTCTACCATGTACTAGTATCACATCATTACCATCCACTGAACACCTGGTTAGTGGGTCACAAGACAATCTAAGAATAGCATCATTTATAGGATATACCTAGCCTACCAAATAAGATGTATATATAAATTGTGGAACATGTCATCTATACATTGTACTTATAAGAATCCATCCTCCAACCATCCAAAAAAATCATCAGGTGCCACTATTCCTTTGAATGTCATTCACCAAGCTCTCGGGCTACCTACATATTATAGCTAATATCGTTTGGACCATCGTTACCTTTACCTGGTGCATAGGCGATCTCAAAGAGAAACGTATATAGGTACTCTACCTATTGCCTCTTCCTTAAAATTATGTATCTCTGCATGAAGATAATGTTGAGGATCCTACGGTCTATGTAGACCACATACCTATATATAAAGAGATAGTGTCTCTAAAACATGAATGCGTAGATCACGAATGCCAGCTCCAGGTCATGGGTAATATAGTTCCACTCAGGGGGGTCACATATGATGATATATATATGCTACTACCTTCTCTTGGTCATTAGTGATGATCCAAAAATAATTCATGTTTCATTATAGTAATAAACATAACCAATACATATCTAGGAAAGTATCAACACATGAGATACAATAAACCTCTTATTCATCTCGAAATACAATTCTGTATGCTAGTCTGTCACTTGAAATTTACTCCCTTCTTTATCAGAACAATCATGGGTATAGATAACTAGAAGAAGTCCAAGATAAAATGTATATAGTATTCTATTAAACCAAGAATGGTCCTAATATTGAACATGTTTAGCACATCACTACCTAAAATCTATCCATGCCCATTAGTATACCGGGATTAGACACCACAAGCACAAAGAATTTCACCTCTTAAATCCAAAAGATACACTTTTACAGATTAGCTTAAATATGACATGATCAAAGTGTAATCAACACCATCTTGAGATGTCTATCATGATAATATATGGTTGGAGAGTGTATGAGGATGTCTTCAACAAACACCCTGATGAATTATTCAAGATATCGATATAAGATCGTGTTTTTGAGATCCACGAACATTTTCAGTGCATTGTTTTGTCCAAAAAGTTTAACCAAGTACTCATATAGCCCATACCTTCTATAAAACACCATCTTTGGGATGTCCTTTTCTCTAACCCACAAACGGTGATAACCTAATTTGAGATCAATCTTGGCGGACCATTGGGCACTAAAAAATGATTAAATAGACCATCAATCCAAAGTAAAGGATTCCGAATATTCGTAATCATCCAATTCATATTTTGGTAATACATTCCAAGTCAAATAATATCATCCTCCTTCTTGGTAAAAAAATAGGTGTGGCCCATGATAATATGAATTGCCTGATAAATCCATTCCATTACATGTCCTTTAGTAGTAATATGAGATCCCTTAAGTCAGTTGGATCTATAAGATAAGGCGGTGTCAAAATGGTTTTTTCAATTGGAATGAGATCTACATTAAATTAAACACCTCTACCAGGAGGAAGTCCTATAAATTAATCTATAAATATATCATAAAACAAATCAACAACTGGTTTAAAATAAAATCAGGCTACTATTGATCCTATTAAAATATAAAATACTATAATTTTCACCATGATCATCCCAAGATAACTTAATTCTAGATTAACTCTACCTACTATCAGTTACCACTTTCTGGATATCACATAATTCTCTCCCTTAGGTGATGTAAACAATAATCATAGTCGATAGTATTCAATGATAGCTTTGAAGCTATTCAAACATTCCATGCTAATAATAACATTGAATCTCATCATCTCCAAAATCATGAAATCCAATAAATTTATATAACCAACAATAACTATAAGAAACTATAAGAATTTCTAAATATTGTCTTCATTCATTCCCAATGGTTTATAAAAGGGAATAAAATCAGATGATAACTTGAAAAGTAAGTCATGTATAGGATTAAATTTTGTATATATAATGGAATAGGAAGAATTAGTATAAAAAAGAGGTATACAACATAAAGGTTATCAAGATCATACCTCAAATAGTAGATGGTCCCTCACCACCACCAGCTGGAGTCTGATCCACTGTATAAAAACGAACCACCTTCGCTCTAGGACCCTTTCCATGAGATGCATGACCCACCTGAGTCATCGTCATCTGAACTAGATGCTAAGGACCCCATTCAGATCCCTAGTTTTCTAACCACATATTCCTCACCCATTAATAAAACCCTATACTCATAACTGTAGATAAAAAATACTAGAGAGTTCACAACATTTTTCATTCTTGTCCATGGTTCTGAGGTGTTGTGTATATCATATAGTAATAACCAACCCTCCCATATTTTATCTAGGGTGGTAAACCTACTAGGGAAACTGAAGAAGCCAAACTCTACTCCTCAACATACCACTACCATGATGCATGTAGCTAGTCTTCGTATTCATACTACTAAAAGAGGCACTCATCATAGTAGTAAGATGTCCACTTACCTGAGTACTGAATGGTGCAAGAAGACCAGTTGTTGGATCCTCCTCTACCCCCTTCTTGATAGTCAAATAATTATGGATAACCTCTAGTTATGTCATTAGGTTGAATGGTCAAACTCGCTACCAGATGTTAGATGGAAGAGTGGCATAAAACTTATTATCCTTTGGTATATAATTTCTAGCCAAGAGAGAAGAGAAGAAATGTATATCAGTGAAATGATAAGATTAAGAGGATATCTTCTTGGGCGCCTATTATAGCTCCATAGACTCTAACACTCGGTCCATAATTAGCGTGTTAGGGAAAAAATATAGCATAATAGGTTCTTAAAGGACTTCCCAGAGATACCTTCATGTTTTCCATACTATCCAATCACACCCCACCACCTCCTTCTAGGTACCTATAGCATGAAAAATTCTAGTGTCATTTTACTATCCTCAAGTGTCTCAATATGGTCCAAGAAACCACTAAATATTTCTATCCATACCTCTTAATCCATATAACCATTAGTTTCTTAAAAGGTTGATGGATGTTGTAGTAGGAAGTCACTTGAATAGTTGGCCATAGCCCTCTATGCCCCTCCACACTATGTAGGAACAATTGGAAGGAATCTGGATTAAGGTGGCCCCACTTCCCATACCACTAGAGAAGGCGTGGGATCATGCTCTATTACACCCACCTACACAACATGTGATTGAACAGGGGAATCATCCCTAATGGGAGAATCCCAAACCACATAAGTTGGTGACCCCATAAGTATCCTTTTGGGGGAAATATTCTGAAATGTGGAGGAAAATTTTGGACAAGTCGAAGACATTGGGAAATATACTAATCAGTCTATAAGATCATAAAAGGTTCTTCTAGAAGTCTACCCATAACCCAAAGTATAACCCTCATAGAACTAAATAAGGACTCTATACTTATATATTAGTCATAATCACAAACACACACACACATAAATATATATAATTTCATGATTAGTTTCAACTAATTAATGCGAATATATATATCACAATACCCTAGAAAATAGATTTATCAAACAAAGAACACAAGTCTATCTCGAATAGATAGATCAAGTCAAGGCATAAATTAAAGAAATATTATACATCACACAATAAGAATATATATACATATATATAGTATTTTATCATATATGACTAATAATAATTCATGAATGTACCCAGATACCATTAATAGTAATAAAAATTCCTTCAATGGTAACTCAGAGGTCTACTACAAATGAACTAGCCAGCCACTTGTAAACTCCCTTACCCAAGTCCTACACAACCTATATCCATTTTACCATGTTCTAGGTTATTACAAAAATAAAAGAAGATAATTTTTCTATTATAAATTTTTAAAACCCCAACCCAAACCACTAAGTCTAATCTAAAGAGTCACATGACCTCAGGCATGTATCCCCATATACAAGAGAATTTTAACTAGCAGTGAGGGTCTAAACGTCATATGTGGGGAGACTATACACTCAATATCACTTACTTTTAAAAAATAATATAGATATGAAAAATATATGAATCATAATATCAAGTGGAATAATAGATATAAAATGTAGCACCAGATGGTACACATGTCATAAAAATAAATAAACAGGAACTAAATATGGAAATCCAAACCAGAGGATGAGTGAAGTAGATAAGTAAATAAATAAACACTATAAAATAACATCCCGATTATTCTACCATATCTACGATCCTTATCTTAACCATCTATCATGGGCTCTTTTCCCTTTCTTGTATCCCTATACATTAAGTCTATACGTGCATCAAGATTCTTGTGTAGGTTGTGAGCAATAAACCCTAGTAGGAAAGAATCAATGCATCCTTTTAAATGTGTACATTTATAACAAGTGTATTAATTAATAGTTGTATATGAGAAAACAAGCATAATCAATCGTATAATGAGAACTAATGTACTTACCAATCCACCACGAACCTCTATCATACCTGATTTGGCTCCATACCAAAAGGAATATCAGGACTTTGGATATAATCAAGAGCCTTACACAAGGATAGTAAACATACTTCTTAATATCATGTGAATATGATTTTTAAATACACTAGGAATAAAGTGAGTCATGTTCTTAACATAAACTATGAACCAAGTGATCATGCAATTGGACATTCATTATGCCTTCAGTAAGTATGCCACTGGTCATCCACTAGGCATCAATTGAGTTACAGGACACCCATGATGTATGATCATATCCCTACTTAGGAAAGAAAGTTGAAAAATATAAAGAAAACAATGGAATAAGCCAACACTGAGTTATAGGACACCCATGAGGTATGATCATATGCCTATTTTCACAATCCATAACAGAAAAAACTATGGAATTATAAAAGATATTTATAACTAAATATAAGTTTTTTTATATTATATTAAATGATATATTTATTATTAACATTTTAATCAAAAAATAGGTAATGATATTAACATTTCAAAGTGTTCAAATGGTTAAAGTCATTAACACTAAATGGTTGAGATAAGCTATAACTAACTAATATACCTATAACAAATAATTACTAATGGGGTATATAAAATGAAAAATATATTATTAAGGTTATGAAATATATGATTATTTTAGATATTTTTCTTGAAAGGAGGCTAGAGTTTAATCAACTAACCAAGGAAACAAGGTAAGAGTTTTTTGTCTCAATTTCTCTTTATTAAGACATGTTTTAGTGTTATGCACAGTATTCTTATTTTAATTTTGTATATACTATCAAAGAAATTATTTTGAATTAATACATTATTTAATTCATGGAATTTATATATCAAAATTATTTTCAATCTTCCAATTACTTTTGATTCAATAATTACTAATTCCAAAAAGGTTTTGATAACTCAATTACCATTCATTCAATTATACTCCTCATTGTTGAACCTTATTATTAAAAGTTGGATAAAATAATCCCTATGATGATATGATGATATAATACCTCAATTTTTTATGTATATTTATTCTATATATCCATGTCTTCTCCCATAATGATTTCATTCATAAATTATGTGATTGTAAAGAATAATTATCATCTTTTCTAATGAACCCTTCACTTCCCTGTCCATATTTTCACTTACTAAAACTTTTTTTCATATTTTTTGGAAATATATTATTTCTTATTTATTTTAAAATAAATATTTATATTTAAAACTTTTTAAAAAATGATTTATCAACTCTTTAAATGTTTTTTATTTTTAAAAAAAGGTTCATTTTTATTGATAAGATATTTTAATTTCAAGGTAAAATATTTCATCTTATAACCCATGTTTTATTATAAAATAAAATTAATATTTAAATATTATTTATTTTAAAAAATAATTTTTTAATATTATATTTGAAAGTATATGAATAATATTTTGTAAAATGATTTCATAATTCATTTTTTATAATCAATTTACTATTGTTTTAGAGATATAATTTCTTAAAGTTTTCTTCCATTTTATTATCTATATACAAGATTACATATTTTGAAAATAATTATTTTAAAAGGTATCATTCTAAACTTTATGAATCTGTTTTAAAAATTATTTATTAATATTTTTTATAAAAAAATTAATGGTATTTTTAAACAATAATTTTTCTTAATGTTTTTCTTTCATTTTCCTCTCTAACTCAAAATGTTTTATATATTACGTGATAAGACTCATGATTATCCTCTTTCATTTTGGGATGAACTTTTATTTTTTATGTATTTTTTATCTATTTTAACATTCTATAAATCTTTTGGATATGATTTAATGAGAATATCCTCCCTTTTTCTCTATATGGCTTATGTAACATCCTTCTCTTTTATAGATATGATCCATCATTGACTTTTTCATGCCTAATAGTTTTTTTGTATATGATAATAATTTTTATAATATTGAATTTTATATATGAACACCCTATTCATGAATTATTTTTAAGTGTGTTCACCTATATTTCATGCATCACTTGATTGGGGAAAATTATTATCATAATTATATAACCCTTATCTATATGATGTAAATACTATATTATTTATTATCTTGATTGAATGGTATTTAACATGAGATTTACTAAATATATTTGGATACCCATTAATTTTCCATGATTATATCATTTTATGATTATTTCTGGAATTTTGAATGTTTTTCTTATGCAATTCCATTTGAAAAGTATATGAAACCCATTTTGTTTCCATGGGTTGTTTTATGATGTGATGATTATTTTAAAGTTGCAGAAAAATGTATGGATTATGAGATATGTGGGAGCTATATCTCCCACCAATGCATTGGAAAACAGATTATATATCATAATTTATAAAAGTAATGTGAATAGGTTAGAGAGTAGCTAGGTTCAAAAATGGTGAGTGTTATTATGGTTAGCTTTAATCAAAATTTTATGTGTGAATAAGTTGGTGGGTATCTAGGGAACCAAATATAAGAAACACTATATTTATTATTGAGACACATTATTTCTTATGTTTCATGGATCATGATTTATGCATCATGTTTTGTTTTCTTATTCTATAGTATAGGTTTTATCATTTGATATTATATGTATATATTTCTTACTTATGGATACATATTTTATGATTATTATTTTATTGGGAAATTATTTCTTTATGTATATTAATTATAACAATATGATCATCTTATGATCATATATTATCATTTAATTTATAACTTTTTCACCCTTACTGAGTATTTGATCTCACCCCTTACTTAAGATTCAATTTCAACAGGTTATGAAGAAAATTAATACATAATATGTACCTAAAAGGGTATAGTTTGAGAATAATTTGTAAGAGATTTTTAATAATTTTAATGTTTTAAATAGTTATTTATATAATTTCAAAATTCTCATTAGTTGAAGATAACATGAGTTTTTTTAGTTACTGTTTTTTACTAATTCTATAAAATCAAAACCTAAAAAAGTATTGGAATTTATTTTAATGAGATATTTTTTTTATGTTATGTAAATATTAAGTTTTTTATGTTGGGTATATCATATATGAAGGTTATGGGTGAAAAGGAATCACATTTGGTGGGTGATAAATCAAAAATTATTTTGACATAGAATTTACCAAAACCGGAGAAAATATTTTCATAATAAATTTATAATTTATTTAATTATAATAAGAAGAAAATCATACCTTGTAATGGGACATTAATAGATGATGATGTTGATATTATAAAAAACCTTTTCAGACTGACTTCAATTCATAGGAGGAACCAAGCGTAAAATCCCTCTAGCAATGATCCACACATGATACATTGATCCTTGACTAAAACCGATTGATTACTAGGTTATAGCATAATGAATTAATCATATTGCACTATTTTATTGATAAATAAATATAAATTATGATTTAATGAGTTCTCCTCATTATTGAGAATATGGGAGTAATAGGAAATGAGATAAAAGTTTGTTGTTCACAACCATTCTAAATTCTTAATTTTTTTATTAACTCTACACAATAAACAAAACAATATATTTATAGAGCTAGGTTTTAAGTTAAAAATATTATTTAATTATTTATTGGACCATAAATAATATAATAATATTTATCAAACCCTATTCCACAACAATATAAATATTATTAATAATATTAATATTCAAATGAATTGTGTTATCTCACATAACGATAAATATTATTTCACTAGATTAAAAATTATTATTCATCGACATACACAGTCCTAGCTTGTTCATCCTTATTGAAATTTATTAAATACCCAAGTAATTTTTAACTAAATATGTTATTCATAAATAAATATTTTATTTGTAATATAGATAACAAATATTTATTATATATTGAATAAAAACATATGAATGATAAGACATGAATATAATTATCCTTTTGTCTTGCGAGTAATATTTATTTCATTAATTGAATTCAAATAGAATTTAATATAGATTAATGGAAACAATTAGTGTGTGAAACTCTAGGATTCATTCAAATTCTCATTATGTGGGCTTTTCTAAAGTCCAAGATTACTATCTAGTAATGGTTCAAGGAACCCAAGATAAAGAACTTAATGTCTCAACACTGATAGACATATATGAACTCTCTCTATATAACATAACCCATTTGTCACAAAATCTCATCAATGAGGTTGAACATATCTATCATCAACCTATATTTTGGATACGTCTTTCATTGAATATTTGAAATAAACACATTGTTACTCTATATCCATGGAAAATAATGTGATGGTTCTATTCCAATCAAAGGTATGAGATATGAATATCCATAAATATGTAAGGGAGAAATCATTCCCCGACTTTTCCATTAATAACAAGTCATTCATGACATATCCAACATACCCTAATTGATTATAAATATATGAAATCATGGTTTTGGTAAGTAAATCTAAGTTTACAATTCATTACATGTATTACTAGTAACCTTAAAGTCTAAAGACCATTACATATTCTCGCAGATAGCAATATCCACTAACACCAAAACACACAAAATCCCTAATAGAGGGTATGTACTCATAATCTCTCATCTTAGAGATTACAAAGTACGAACTTCATGATATGAATCCTCATCCTCTTACGATTACTCACACATAACATTCTACAAACTATGTTACTAATAATACTATGTAATTTATCTGTATAAATGTATTTAGTAATATCATCATGGAATTTCAAGTTTTTAATCATACCATGGAACTGCTATGACCATATCAATGCGATAAATACCATAGGAAATTATTACATTAATTTCATGATGAACAATGAACAATATTTAATAAGATATTTTATTAATATTCAAATATTAAAATATAAATGTAATAAAAGTAAAATCAGTTGGTTCTAGAGAAAAAACTACAAAAATCCCACTTGGACTAGATCTAACTACTTATAAATTTCATTCCACTAGAACTTACATGATGAAATTGTTTCTACCGAGTTAAGGCTTGAGTAACTATGTTTTTCACTTTGTCTTTCATGGATATTTTTTTCACTTTAACATCACCTATCTATGAAAAGTCCCTCAAGAGATTATATTTCTAATATATGTTTTTTCACTGATGTGACCTTGGATCCTTTACAAGGGCCACCAGTATAATATTATGTGTGATAGGGTATTTATTGTTAGGAACTACATAATTATATTGGATAAAGTTTTGTATCTAAACTATATTTTTAGCTACCTCACAATTCATAATATACTTGGAATCTACTATAGAATTTGTGATCACAATCTATTATGAGCTCTTCCTGTTCACAACACATCCATTTAGAGTAAAGATAAATTTAATCTATTATTTCAAATCATCTGGATATGTTTAGAAACTATCATATGAATATAATATGATGACTAGTTCCTCATATCAATAATAAAACAAGAATATATGTTTAGTATTCCTTATTTATATAAGGATTATCTTGACTTCAATCCAATGTCAGTCACCTAGGTCATATTGTTATTTTACTACTACACTTAAGGCATATGTGACATCTATCCTGGTATATAGCATAATATACATGATTGAACCAATCTCTAATGCACATGGTATCATTTTCAACCTCTATCTCACCCCATGTGTATGGGGATAATTTTTACTAGAAAAGTGATTGTCTTGTGAAATTGCTAACAATTCCATCTTGGCTTTCTCCATACCTAGTATCATTAGTATTTGGTTAATATATGTACATTGATTTAGACTGAGAAACCTTTGGAATCTATCATGATAGATATTGATCCCAAGAATGCATGTTATGAAGCCTAAGTCCTTTATGGAGAAGAATTTATTCAACCAGGCATTAAAAAACTCCAAGACTAGTATTTCATTTAAAATAAGTAATATGTCATCGTCATATACTATTATAAAAAATAAACTAAAATCCACTAAACCATTTATATATTCAAGGAACATATACATTATTTACGAAACCAAATTCGTTTATGGCTTCTTCAAATTAAATTTTCCATGACCTGGATGCTTATTTTAATCCATAAATGGTTTTTTGTAATTTTTATAACTTATTGGCCTCATTTATAGTCACAAAACCTTCATGTTGTGTCATATAGACATCTTCATAAAGATTCCCATTAAAGAAGTTTGTTTTTTCATCCATTAGTGAAATATAATAATCATGTTAAGAAATAATAGAAATTTGAATTATGATGGATTTTAGAAACGCAATAGGTGAAAAGAATTCAATGTAGTCTATTAATTGACATGGTTTAAACCCTTTGGAAACTTGTAAACCCTTATATGTACTATCTTGTCCATCTATGTCTAGTTTTTTATTGAATACTCATTTACAACCAACGATCATTACATTCACTGGAGGGTCTACTAAAATCCATACTTTGTTTTGGTACATCGAAACCATTCTAGAATTCATAGATTCTTTCCATTTTGAAACATCTCTTCCACTTACTACTTCATTTAAGGTTATAGAATAATTATTATCAACCAAAAATGATTCAACATCCTCATAGACTAAAAAACCATATCTTTCACGTTCTCTAACCTTTATTGTACTATTATTCGGTAATTGTTTCATTGGATTGTTCTTTTCCATGATACTATATGGAATTCATTCCTATACCGAATATTATGTACCTTGATCTAAAAATTCATCAAATTCTATCTCAATCCCCCTATCTCTTTTATATATGTTCTCCCTCTCACAGAATATGGTATGTCTTTCCATGATAATTTTTTTTCTAAGTGTTCATAGAGGTAATATCCCTTTGTTTCCTTGGGGTATCTATAATGGTAGACTTTTTTACTTGAGGTTCAAGTTTGTTACAAGAATATTCTTTAACAAATTCGGAACAACCCCATACATGTATATATAAAAATGATGGTTTCTTTTATTTCCAAAATTGGTATGGTATAACATCTCATACTTTAGTTGGAACATGGTTTAGTATTTGAGTGTCCTTCTATAAAATGTATTCCCAAAAGTATAATAGAAGAATCACATGACTTATCATTGATCTCACCGTTTTTAACAAGTTTTAGTTCCTCCTTTTTCTTACATTTTTCCACTGAGATTTATAATGATTAGTGAGTTAAGATAGAATCTCAAACTGTCATAAATACTCAATGAAATGTGGATTATGATTTTCTCTCTGTACTTTGAGAATATTTTATTAATATTATTACCAAGATGGTCCTCAACATCATTCTTGTATTCCTTGATTTTATCAAAGTAATCTGACTTATTCCTCATCAAGTAGACATATCCAAATCTACAAAAATCGTTAGAAAAATTTATGAAGTACGAATACCCACCCCTTAATTAAAAAAAATGGTTTACACACATCAGTATGAACTAACTCTAGAAGCTCTTTTCACCTATCACCTTTTACACTAAATGGGGCATTATTCATTTTTCCTTATAAACATGTGTGACATGCAATGAGTGTTTTTAGTTCAAATTAATATAAATATCCATCTTGTCGTAATTTAATCAAACTACTTTCATTTACATGACCATGTTTGTGATGCCAAATTTTATTGTGCTACGGGTAATTTAAAGTAGTTTCATTATTGATTTCTATTACTTGGTTTTGGTAGTCATACACATAAATACTATTTTTTAAAAATATCATTCTATAAAAAAGTCTATTTTTATTAAAGAAGAAAATTTTATTCCCAAATTAGAAAATAAATACATTAATATCAAGTTCATATACCAAAATAATTATTTCGATAATGGGTGGAACATAATCACAATTTTTTTAAACCAATATCTTTATCATTTAAAATGTGAGTTGGAAGTCCCCAATAGCCATGGTAGAAATTCAGGCTTCATTGGAAACTCAAGGATCAACCTCCCCCTTGGTCAATCTTCCTGAATATTCATGGTTCCTATATTTGAATACATATACGAGCACCATATGCTGTATCTAATTCCCAATTTTTAAAAACAAATAAATTTCACTCAATAATAAACAAACCTAAAGATAACCCTTGATTATTTGGCATGGTTCATTTTTTATTCTAGTGTCCCTTCTTACCAAATTCACAAAAGATAATATCATTATCCCTTGATTTCCCAAATTATCTTTCTCATATTGGAAGGGTTTTTTGAATAATATTTAGGATTACCACTCTTCACATGGCCTTTCCATTTATTCACTATAAGGATAGAAAGATTTCTCACTTCAAGTCCTTAACTACCTAGAAAATAAGAGTGAGTATATTTGGAAGGGAATACTCAATTTTGTTTATAATAAAATTTAAAACAATGATAAAGAATCTACGAGGGAGTGATTCAAGAATAAACTTGATGTATTTTTAATCAGGGTGTTTAAAAACAATATTATCTAGTAACTCAATGTATTTAATGATCTTGACTATATGAGGCCCAACTAGAAATCTCTATCCAAGATTACTGTGAAATAGCGCTTTGGATATCTCAAATTATTCCTGTCTATCTATCTAACAGTAATGACCACAAAGATTCTAATGCATTTTGTATACATCAATATATTCATGAGACTTATTAATTTCACTAGACATAGACTAAATAATAAAATATTTAATATCGACTGCATCACTCAAATGTGTATTATAGTTTGTAAACATATCATTACTCGCCTTCTTGGAATACATACCAAGAAATGGGGATTCTAGGACATATCATTTCCATTTATGGTGAAACACAACCTGAATATATATGAACCATTCCAATAAATTACAACCACTAAAGTGATGTTATTTATACAATATTTATCATAGATATTATTTGGATGAATAACTTTCCATTTTTATAAAATTATATAATTTAATATTATTAGAACATTTATTGATTAAAATTTATATGATACATAATTTTAAAATTAATTTCATTAATTCTCCCACTATTTTATCAAGTCATAATATCCCTCACCCCTGATCTCATAATTTTTAGTTTCTAATAAATTATATTGTAAAGGATCCATATTCCCCTTTACATGACCTAAATGAGGGTTGGTCAAACTATGTAATGTTATTTAGGTAGTGAAATCTTTACTAACAACGGGATTACAACTCCTTGATATATTGATCAGACTCCAAATCTAAAAATCCTCACTTGGATTTCCTCAACACTTTCCTCAAGTTACATAAAGTCTAGAGATGGATACTTCTCTCAATGTAATACGGTTAATTTATCCCAAAACCTTTGTGATAACTCCATGATAAAAGTAAGTGTTCCAAGAAATGTTGTTCAAACACATAGTTCTATGGATTTAATTCATAATGAAGTAATATAAGTCCATTCCTGATATAATATTTATTTGACAGTTTCTTTATTATGGATAATATTATCTTGTTTTATCTTTTACATTTTTTAGTTAATATTAAGTGTATTTTACTTAAGTGATTAACCATGTTTTGAAACATAATACATTTTTATAAATTCTATCTTTTCACATTAATTTATTTATTTATGTGATTATAGTCTTTCATCCATAAACTATTTATTGAAAAATATA
Organism: Viscum album; assembly: GCA_963277665.1. NCBI lineage: Eukaryota > Viridiplantae > Streptophyta > Magnoliopsida > Santalales > Viscaceae > Viscum > Viscum album. Next base: position 386,943,821 of record OY728153.1, on the reverse strand, counting down.
GAAATAAATATATAAATAAATAACTAGATCATGAGCTTATCTGATGGTTTACTTATTAATCAGACAATAAATGAGAATAATAATAAGTTAAAACTCTTTATTCAGTTTTTAGCATGAGTTACAACATTACACTTGTCCACTTGTGTATCACTAGGGTTAGCATTTTATTGGTTCCATCCTACACCACCTTTACAAGACTTTGGGTACTACTTTTATTATATGTATTTATAACTCACATATATTTGAGGGGAACAAAAGTATTGGTTAAGATTAATTACATAATAACCTAGGACACACATGTCCTATATAATGAATGATAGAGGGATGACTCGTAGTCCATCATATTTAATTTAAAAATAAATAATTGAAAACTCATGAAATAAAATAAATTAAATAAAACTGATGCATACATAGGTCATAGTAAAGCTCATGAATGGTCAAACACATGCAACTATTTCACAAAAGCACATGAGTTAATATTCATTTCTATTAATTCATCATTATTCAGATTAATTGTTTCATTCATTAATTAATATATAAATTCCTTAATTAATAAAGTTTTTTATTATTGAGCATCAGAAATCACTTGGGGATACCCATCATAAATAAATTTATTGAAAATAAATACAAATTCTATAATTATAGATAATTAAAATAAATTAATTGATCAATTAATATTCTTTGAAATCATTATAAAAATATCAAACAAATCATGTTCTAATAAATGAAATAGGATTTTAATTCTACAATTTATAATTTAATGTAATTTAATTATGTCTTTTATTGGGAGACTAAATAGTGTCTACTTTCCTACTACACACCATGTACCTAATTTTTCATGTACCTATGACAAACACCTAGGGGTACAACATGCACCCCCCCACCCACATGGAATGTACTATCTAGATACATGTTGTGTATCACACTTTACAGGTGTTCACAAAACCCACCAAAGGAGTCATCGTGTTCTTCAGATGCGAGACTACACAAAGTGTATTCTAGAAAACAATTGTGAGTTTTACTAGACATGTGTTCTCTTAACTCACTGAATGAATTAGTATGTATGTCATATCTATGAAATAATTAATTACACATCATTTTTACTGGCTACACATTGTGTATTTCATTAATTCTTGAGATTTTCAGTCTCATGCTATTATGACCATGTATTTGAGCACACAGTTTTCATGAATTTCATCACAAAACCATGTCGAATACACAACGTGTATGAAAAATACATACCATTTAATCTAATAATTCATGTGATAAGTTGGACTGATCTATAAATGGTGTTCAATAAAGTCACCACATGTAATTAAATTCTTGTATTGTCATGTATCCCGCGACACAAAAAGGTGCAATGTGCATAGGTAAAAAACATGTACTCATGATAAACATCATGTAATCCCATGATCTCTATATGTAATACATGAAACTTACTAATGGAATCTCTAATCATTCATTATATATTCTTAGTTTTTTATGAAAATGAAAATATGAGCAAAGATAAATAAAATTTCTAAAGCATGTTAATTAAAATGAGATTAAATAATGAATAATTTAAAAATGAAAATCTAACCACTATTGATAAGAAGTTTAAAAATATATAAATAATCACAAATATTAAATGTAACCACTCCTATAAAACTTGAATGTCTTGGTCACAACTATAATTTTTTTGGTGGGTGATAAATTAAAATATATTTTATCTTATAATTTCCTGAAACTCGTAGAGGATATTTGAACATCAAATTTTAAATTAATTTAATTATAATTGGAAAAAGTTTCATTATCAAGGGAATTTATTTTATGATAATTTTGATCTTATGAAAAACCCTTTTATATTTCCTTCATTACATAGAAGGATCCAACTGTAGAATTCACCTAGCAGTGACACACACACACACACTCCTTTGATCTTCAAACAACACCGATTGATTTGTAGTTATTGTCGTAGTGAATAAATGATCTGAAGTTTTTTATAGTCATTACTCAATATCCTTCAGGAATGAAGGATTTCTCCTCATTCTTGATTATATATGAGAATAAAGAAATGAGAGAGAAGCCAATTGTGTACAAAAATTCTCAATTCACAATTTATTTATTAACCCCTCACAATAGAAATAACCATTTATTTATAGAGATCGGGTTTAGGTTAAAATATTATCTAATTTCATACCATACATAAATAATATAATAATCTTTATCAAACCTCATGACATAATAATGTTAATAATATTAGTATTTAAATGGTTTGTGTTATCTGGTGTAGCGATAAATATTATTTCATCACATTGAAAATTAATATTTATCAATGGATGTGGTCTTGGTCTATTAATACTTCTTAGAATTTATTAAATACACTAATAGATATTTAATTAAATATTAATTCATAAATAAATATTTTAGTCAAAGTCCAGAAAATAATGTTTTATTAAATATTCATTAAAAAAAAATTTGATCGATAAAACATGAATAAAAGTTTTCACCAGTCTTAAGAATAATATTTATTACATTAATTAAAATCAAATAGAATTTAATCAAGGTCAATGGAAAAAATAGTCCATGACCCACAAGATTCATTCTCCTTGGTATTATGTGGTTTTTCCTAAAGTGTAAGATTACTATCTCGAAACAAGTCAATGAATTTGAGATAAAGAACATAATTTCAAAACATCTACAACCACATATGAACACTCATTGTATAATATAATACCTTTATCACAATATATCATCAATTAAGTTTCACTTCTTTATCATCAACCTTTATTCTTGTTACATATTTCATTGACCATCTGAAATAAACACATCATTACACCATGGCCATTGAATTTAATGTTACGGTTCTATTACAATCCATGGGTTGCACTATCAACTTCCATAAACATGGAAGAGAATAAATTATTCTTGAATTTTCCATTAATAAAAAGTCATTCATGAAAACCCTAGTATACCATACTTCCCACAAAAATATGTAATCAAGTTTTTTGTTAGTAAATCTATGTTTTTCAGTCATGATATGAATTAATGATAATCATAAAGTCTAAGGAACATTACACATGCTCCCAAATAGTAACATCTGATGACACCAAAACATGCAAAAGTCATACTAGAGTGTCTGTCCTCATAATCTCCCATCTTGGAAATTACCATGTGATAACTTCATGAGAAGAATCCTCGCCTAATTATGTGTACCTACACATAAAAGTATACATACCATGTTACCTGTCATAATATTCTATCTAACCATGTAAATATTTTTAGGAATTTCATCATGGAATTTCAAGGTTCTCATCATATCTAGGAACTTATATGACCATACCGACATGACAGATACCCTAGGAAATTATTACCTTAAAGTCATGTAGAAAAATGAAAAATATATAATATTATGTTTTATTAAAATTCAAATAAAATAAATATATATTTAAATAAAGTAAAATCCATTGGTTCTAGAACACTAACTCTAGAAATATATAAAAATACATCATAATAAATAATGTGAAAAATGTTTAAAACTACAAAAATTCGTTCAAATGCCTATAAATTTTAATCACAATGGAAGTTCAGGTATTTTTTACTAATCCATATGAGGTTCATATGAAATAATTGATCAAGTCACATGTTATCTATGAAATTGTAGTTTATTTATATAACTACTAACTAAAATAGGCCAAATAAAATCTAAAAACAGTCATTTAACATACTCGAAATTCCATCCAATTTGATGAAAATATTTTTGGGTTCAATTTTAACCTAAGATACAAAAAATAAATTAAAAATTTTCATGAGTATAATGTATTGAAAATATAATCATATATATATTTTTTAATAGACTATAACTTGTGTTAAATTTGTAAAATTATTACAATGACTTAGATATACATTAATGTTTCACAAAATTACACTAGGGAGATTTATATCATATTAGGATAAGTGTATAAAACTTAATACCTTGCATTAATTACCTAAAAAATAATATTTTTATCACTTTTAACTATAATTGAATTAATTAAAGGTAAAAAATACCAAATGAGCTTTGAATCCAATCTGAAGACACCCCAGAGATTGAAGTGATCTCTTGAATTTGTCTTCCAATGGGGGAGATATTATGACCTCAATTTGGGAATGGAATATATAGTATTTATATTTACAATGAGAGTTTGAGAACACCAAAAAACTATATTCTATTCTCCTTCATTGAAAGTGTGTTGCAAATAGTTTCTTATGATGATTAACTATGTAGTTTTGAAAGATGGTTTTATGTTATATTTATTAGAAAGATATTCATGGATGAGTAATCAACAATTTATATTTTTACTAAAGAAAATGAATGAATATTTCTTGAGATATGAAAATCACACTATAATTTTTAATTCATTATGCTATAACTATTAAAAGAAGAAGGATCTTTACACATCAATGAGAATCACCTCGAAATATATAATGTTTGCACTATGAATAATTTTTGAGGTATTATAGTTTTATTCATATATAGGTTTTTCACCATAATAATATGATATGATTTTTATAGGCTACTAGATTTGAATAATTATACAAGACTACATATTGTAGACTATTTCTCATAGACTACTTTTCATTATATAGTTTTTAGGCCTAATATATAATGGTGTATTTACTACCATAATATTCCTAGAATATAGTTTTTAGTTCACTAATAGAGTCGAATGGGTGAATTTTTAGACCGCAATATTCATGGTCATGTCATAATTGTTTAGATTAGGATTTTTGGAAATATAATGCTTAATAATATTTCACTGTGTAGAAAATGATCAAGAAATAACAAGGCTAACGTTTTTGTCATTTTTTAGTTCTTGGTTAATATTATCCATGATTTTATATCTATGTTAACCCACATATTATGCTATAATATATGCAATCACATAATAATTTTTATAGATTCATTAAAAAGTTAATATTTTCTTAGAAAATTATGATAAAACATTAGGATATCTAAAAAATTAGATAAACATTTTCGATAATATTTATTATGTTTAAGGATAAGAACAATGGTTCACACTTAATAAAATCGTGGATGAATCTGACGAGGATTGAAGAAGATCGGTTAATATAATTATGATTTTGGTATGGTTATTCTTTGTTTTATCATTCATATAATAAAGGATATTAAGAAAATATCACCACTTAGATCCCATATTATTATTTATGATATTACCATGACATGTCATGAGATATATATCCAACCAAATACTAAGGATTGGGCACTCATTAAAAATAATTTGTAAAACTTGTAAAAATATATTGTATCATGTGCATTATTTATCATTCTCTATCCCCATAAACATTTTATTTATCATGGATTTTATATTTAATCAAAATAGGAATATCATTTTAAATATTTTTTTTTTGGTGATAACTAATTCACCACCCTCTATTTGGTCATGCATATTTTACTTTGGAACCACAAATTTTATATGAGAAATAGACTTCCAAATTATGTAATTCATCATATTGGTTATGTATTAGTGATTTAAGGTATTCCCAAGGATTTGGGTTTTTTCTTGATTATTATTACCTTTGACTAAAGAACATTATATAGAGAGTATGAATTCTATCCACAAAAAAAGGTGTTCCAAAGTTTTAGGGAAAATTATTTCATCTATAGTGTGAGTGGATGGTTCTATATATTCTATCTCTTTATTTGTAAATATGTGACATCACCAAATTTTTTTTCATATACTAAGGTATAGTACCCCAACCTGGTCTTCAACCCAAATAATGCTCTTGTTTGTTTTTCCACTAGGCCTTAGGCGTGCCTCCCCATATGCCCACAGATGATGACTAGTATCAAGGGCCTAATTAAGTTATAGTTTGGAAACTATAAACATAGTCTGTGATAATATTAATGGTAGAGAATAAGTGATAATAAAATCAGTGGAAACATAAAGTAGAAAAAAATAATCAATAATCCCAAAGGCCTTCCATTTGTAGACAAGACATATCATAGAAGTTCATAAAAAAATAGATAAGAGTATCACCATTGGATTACTACATCAATACATATACAGATAAAATGAGAAAATCTAAAAAGTAAACTCCAACTGATGTATTGTAATGAACTGAACTGAATAACCTCTCTAATTATTACTCAACTTGATTTTCCACCTACCTGAATGGTGTTCCCGATCCCCACGGGATGGTAACTTGCACCTAGGAATCAAAAAACAACATGAGGGAATGTTTTTTCCCAATATGAAGTGAAACAAACATGGCATATATTCACCCAAAAAATTTAAACAATGAAAAATAAAAATATATATATTCCATAACATATAAGGAAAAACAGGAGTGATACAAATAAAAAAGTTAGTAAAAAAATCTCCAAGTGACAACTTTAACAACAAAGGACTAGAAAACCAAACAGTTCCTCCAAAAGTTCCATGTGATAATTTGGGAAACCTTACACTATTTCACCACCAACTACCCAAAACCCATTTGATATAAAACCTCACCACCTCACTACGGTTCAATTACTTTCCCAACATCAAAATTAATAACTAGGTATATGCACCACTAAAGGGGTAAATAGGGTGTGAGATAATTGGATCAGTAAGGTCTCACCCAGGTGGTCTATATCAAGTCTATGAATAGTAATATAATCATTTCAACATTAATGAAAACCGTTCATGATAATAGTTTAATTGTTTTTAAATCGAAATCATGGAAAATTGATTTAGTTTTCCACTTTTCCATATTTCAAAATAAAATATGTAAATTCATTTCAAATAATTTTATTACCATATATCATAATAGATATATCATTTAAAAAAAATCATGCATCACATATCATATCAAATCAATATAAGTACAACAAAATAGTAAAAGTCAAAATTAGAAGCACCTGTAACATCACACATGGGATCACACTAGGTCAGGATATCTAGGACAATCGTACCTAGCATAAATACTCACATATGCATCAAAACACTAGGAATATGCATCGAGTATAGAGATTATAAGGACACCAAAAAAATTTAACCCCCAAAGGTCTAATAAGTCCTTATAACAACAGGCCTAGGGAGTAGAGGAAATCCCCTTGAGAAAAACCATGATAGTGGAAGACACCTATTAATATACCTTCCACAAAAGTACCCATGGATTCCCATGTTCTCTATTTTTCAAACCAGTTCATAAAATGTAACACCCTAAACATTTTATGCTATGCTTCTATTAAATACATTATATTCATCACTGTGTTCCTTTGAAACAACACTAGGTTATTTAAGAGATTTTCAAAACCTATCCATTAAATATAAATTTTCTATTTCTATGTTTTGAATTTCCAAAAATGGTCATCTGGAGTTGTGATTAGTAAGTCATTTGGAGTCTGATAGAACAAACATGATTTTGATAAATAGTAACATACCCTTATGAATAGTAATATGAATAGTAATATGACCTTTATTAATAGTAAATAATATTATTATTTTATTTTCTTAAGGAAATAAGATAACGAGATATTAATTAATTTTTCAATGAGATATAAAACTAAATACACCTTTAAGATTGTTATTTTTCGAATTAACTATGACCTTATTTAAAAATTGAATTAATAATATTTCGAAAATTAATTTTTAAAAATGGAGTTCATTTTTGAATTCTACATGTTGAAAAATGGTTAGGGTAAATTTTTGGGATTTTTCTAAAATTCTAGAATTTTTTATGAATAGTGAAATACGATAAAATACCGTATATACAAATTATCAGTAAAATACACTATTTATGACATCATAAGTGATTTAAGGCCACTTGTTTTGAACTTACATGAACTTATTACTATTTGGGGTCACATGAAACAATAATATTGGTTGTCTTGAGGGAAATAATAAAATATTGAATTAAATATTCAAAATTTACCCCTCTCCTCCACTATAAAAACCCCTCCCCACTCCCTCTTCTCTTCACTCCTATATGCCCGAAAGATCCTAAACGTTATGTACAAGTCTCTCCCCAATATCCACCCCCACGTCCAAATGCTCCTAGCCTCTTAAAAATACCAAAACCTCTCCCCTTAAGAGGTTCTCAAAGGAGGAAGTCTCAAGAGGTAAATTCCTCTTTCCACTTCCTTCAATTATTTTATGTTCTTTTCTTTTTGATTATTTCCTCACCTGCATTTACCATAATGGTATGAAAAATTAATTTACATAATTTTAATGTAATGTTTTCATGCTAATGGTATATTTCAATACCTTCTCTCCTTTCCCTGCCTTTTATTTGAAAGAAATGAAAGCACCGTTTGAGATGTGCTAATTTATCACATTCAAGGACAATAGTTTATCAATTTCTATTATAATCATTAAATCTGGTCATGAAACCATTTGTGTTATGCTTGAACCAGATTATTATATATGTAGTATATTCTATTTTTAGTATTGTAATCCTTTTGTACAAATGGTATTAAGTTATAAAGGAAAACATGTTCATTGTAATCAAACCAACCGTTCACCCAAAACGGTGGTCACCAAGGTTATATATATATAATAATTTGACTTCACTCTAAGTAACAAAATTAAATTTGAAACCATGTAATAGTATGGATGTTCACTAATAGAATATAACTTTATTTCGGGACAACCACATTCATCTTACATATTTATCTAAAATTGAATATAAGTGAACTGATCATTTAAAACCAAGTAAACAAACGAGCCCAAACAATGAAATTGAACATTATAACTAATAAAAAAGGCCTTGAATGAACTAAAAATTATTTTAATAAATCATTTTCATATATAATTGGTTCTATACTTATTAATTAATAAGCCCAATTTTTTTATTCATGTCTTAAATAGCAATTTAAGAACATCTTCAAGCATAAGGTAAGGGATTGCTTAACTCAATTTTCATTCTTTGAGTTAAACATCTATTTCATTGGTTAAATTTTTCCAAGAATATGTTTTAATTACCTATTATTGTTTTATAAAGTATATATAATTATATTTTGTGGATTTTTATTTGTCACACATAAATATTTCATTGATTTGTTCTCAATCTAATGATATGTTCTTGGTAAGGGAATCCTTCATTCTCTTCTTTAAGTCGACACTACTTTTAAGTTAGCTATTTGAAATTCCTTTCACATATGTTGGAGTTTGATTTTATTTATTCTTATTATTGTCCTTATAATTCCAATATGATGATATAACCTTTTTTCTCATTATTTCATTTTATAATGTTTTAAGTTACATCGTTAGGCTGTCGAATCTTCATAAGGGATCCTCTCTCTCACTTTTGTTCAAGAATCTCCCCTATGTTGTGCCATTTTTATTTTAATTCATAATTATGGGGTATGTTTTTGCACCTCCCCATACTTCCCTTGTGACATATAAATAATGTAATACCCCTTTACCTCTCATTAAGCCCTCGCAATAACACTCGTCACCATGCCAAAATGTTTATAAGGGGTTTCTCATCTCACTTTTATTTCTGTGAGATTTTCATTGTTCGCCACTTATTTCTTGTATGTGGTATATTTGTACTTCCATTTTATATATAATAACATGATTCTATTTATAATAATGTTATTCAATGATTCATTTGAGGGTTATTAAGTTTTGGTCATATGATTCGACCGATTACATTATGGTAAGAGGCTTTATCTCAACTACTATTTCGTTGTGACTGACTTTGTATTGTGCACCAAATAATCCTTATGTGGTGTACCTATTTCCCATTTGAGATCAATTTTCATTTTAAATTATATTTATATTAAATATACAAAATCTCATATCGTGGGTATGTTTTTTTCTAAACTGTATACCATTTTACATACAGTGTTTATTTTGGAAGTTAATATGGAAATATTGATGAGTCTGTATACTATATTCTATATGGATATTGAAAAGGCATATTTCTCTTATATTGAATCAATATATAAAGAATTATTTTGACATTTAATGGTTGGTGGGGCCTTTTATAGCCCCTCGATTCATCGATAGGTCTCATGAGACAAAATAGTTTGGCGACAAACCCTTCAAGTTTGTTTCCAAAAATCAGACGGGTTTCTACCCATAGAACTAAATCATTTTTACGGTATTATGGTTTCATGTGCCAGATACATGTCGTCCAATTAAGAATCATCCTCTTTATTCATTATCAGTTATTACTATCCATGAGGTTTTCACTATGACAAAATCTATGGATGTAGTTTCATTCTCAGTTCACTAATGGCGTGAGTTATTCATTTATTCACAATGACATATTGTTTATGTCAAATTGTTTACAAATCAGTTATTATTATATTCATGATTCCGCTATTTGTAACCCTTACTGAGCATTTTATCTCTCTTATTTCATTGTTAAACTTCTACAGGTGATGAAGAGGTGATCGTTTATTGAGTTCCTGGGGTTGTAGTGTTTAGTTTTTGTTATGTATTGTATTTTGTAACCCTTTCCAATGTAATTTGTGTTTCATCTATGTATCTAGTTTCTTCAAGACTACTAAATTCATTATTACTTCAGGATTTTCATTCCTTTTAACCAAGCCAATATAACAAGTAATGCACCGTCTCCAGTCTAGAGGGGTCGGGCTGTTATATAAAACCATTTCATAATTTTCATGTGTTGAAAACCATTTCACCAAACCATTTCACATTTCTTTAAAAAAACCTTTTCATTTTCCAAAACCAGGGGTAAAACATATTTTATAATAACCTAGTTCCACACACACAAATCAAATCAATCATATCATTTCATTTCATTTAATAAAATAAATTAAAAAAAATAATAGTAATGCATTTCACAAACATAGGATAAAGATGGAGTCACCTACCTCAAAACTCATAGTCGCACACACCCACAAAGGGACCTGACAACAAAAAAGAACACAAAAAACAAAAAAGGACTTATAATATATATACACATATTAGAGTTGATCAAATTAAACCAAATGGTTGGAAGATAAGAGGAAATATTACATACCACAATTATTCACACCCACCATACTATAACCAATAAGAATTGGCCCCTAGACAATATCATACAATGGATCTATAATTAAAAAAGGGTAAAAATCACCGATTATCAAAAAATAAAATTCAAAAATAAAATAGTGCTACCACAATGAAAGTAAATTAAGAAGAAGAAATGATTACTCACATGGAGAGATGCAAACCAACAACAATGGTGATCAATCACTAAACAAATCAATCCGAAACAAATAGAGGCACCCCAATTTTCTAGATAAGTGATCATAGTCAAGAGAAAGGAAGGATGTTGAAGATTTAATGAAAAATCAGTCAGTGAGGCACCCTAAAATCCAACCTTCCAAAAGCTACATGACATAAAACCCATTTAAATTTCATGTAATACATAGGGCTCATGTACACTGAAAAACATGATGCATTTCTATTAAAATTGGATCATTTTACATTACACTTCGTGTAACCATTACACAACATATAATCCTATAACACTATGTGCACAGTTTATAATTTTTGTTTGGTGAAAAAACACATGCTTTGTGATCCCTATAAATTTTATTTAATCTCCTAGCACATAGAATAAAATCCATATTCGTTCATAAATAATACAAACCAACTCACGCATCCTCTAAACTCGATGAAAACTCCACAAACAGCTTAACAAATTTATACCAAGACTCCGTTAATTAAAAATAAATACAACCCAAAACATTAGGAAATTTTTTTACACAAATGTTCTACATCCTCAAGAGACCCATGATGCTCCCAATTAAATGGAAAAAACTAGAAAATAGAAGCGAAATATCTAAAAGTGGGTAACAAGATGTCATGAACTCCCCGCCATAAGACTTTCTATCCTCGAGATGCCATGTAGAAGAAGGAATTAATGTAAATAGGGGACATAACTTCTCCCTAATCAATGAATCATGATCCCAAGTCTCATGATAATCCTATACATGTCAATATAACACTATAACCAATAGAATATAATTCCCATGTAAGAAATTCACTTGGGAGTCAATGATCTCAACTGGATGCTGAAAAAAAGAAACATCTGGATCTATCTCAATATATTCCCAACTCAAAACACGAGAGGGATCAAAATGGTATTTTTTAAGTTTCAATATATGGAAAAAATCGTGAATTATTTTCAACTAAGCTGGAAATTCTAACCGATAAGAAACAATATGAGCTGCTGAATGCCTTCAAATGGTTAAACATATATTTGATCCATCTTTCCCTATTTTCCAAGCTGATAGTGACCAAATCAAGGAGAAACTTTCAATAAAACCCATTCACTTATTGAAAACTATAAAATATGATTTCATCAATCCTCATAAGACATCCTCTGACTCTACACTATAACCATATGCCAACATATATCTCAAATCCTCACATATGTCTCACGAACCAAACTCGGTCCCACCAAAGATGCTTCTCCCACCTTTTCCAAAAAAAGAGGTGATCTTTACGGCCGACCATACAATTCCTCAAAAGGATCCATTTTTTTAATGATTTAAACTATTGTTATAAGAAAACTCAAACTTTACAAGATTTTTATCCCAAGATTGACCAAAATCCAAGACATAGGCATGGAGTATATCCTCTATAATCTGAATAGTATGCTTTGCCTAACCATCTATCTATGTGTGATAAGTTTTAATCAATATGAACTGAGTCCCCATTGACTCTTGTAGACTTATCAAGAACCTAAAAGTAAACCATGGATACCTTTTTCTAAAAATGAAAAAAAGAACCCCATGTAGGCTCATAATTTTTTACATATACAGCTTACCAAGATCATCAAATTTTTTAGTGTCTATGATTGGAATGAAATGAGATAACTTTGTCCATAAATAAATAAACACCCAGATAACATTTCTCCATTAGAGAGTCTATGTTAATCCAATAAAAAAAATACATGGATATGTTGTCCTATTTCCAAACTAGTATTGGATGAGGCTAGAAAAAATAATAAGTTTTTAGATTCTATGTGTTAATCTATTTATAGGTGTAAAAAGGGACATAAAATTAGTAATATCACACTTCATATCAAGACACTAGAATCATTGTCTCATGTTATAATACATCTTTATAGTTCCCAAATTAATGACACATGAATAATCGTGACAATAAAAAAACCAAGATCCTCAAAGAAGCTGGGACGAAAAACCAATTCTAAAACTCGTAATACCATCTGAAGAGAGAGACCGATTAGAAATGGCCCCCCCGCCACATTGGGCTTCTAAATTTCCTAAAAAATAAACATCCTACTATTGAAACAATAGAATAGACTTAATTAGAGATGATAATAACTAAATAATATTCATAACCACATATGAAAAATCCTCCTGAGCATCCAGATGCAGCTGAGAAAAAAGACCTATAAGGTTCAACTCTTACTTCGATTCCAAAATAGCTTGCGATGTAACATTACTACTAATAGATTCTGAAATAACATTCCTTCTCTATATGTTGTCAGTGATATTAAATTAAAATTTATAAAGGTATTCCACCAACCACCTATATCTAAGATTAATTTTTATCTAAGAAAATATATATCTCAAAATCTTATGCTAAAAAAACACTATGAAACTTTCCCCAAAAAGATAATTTCACCAACACATAAGCACATGCATTACTGTAGAAATATTTAAATCATGAGTTGGATAATTCATATCATGTGGTCTAAGATTAATAAAACCCTAAGATACCACATGATTATCCTAAATAAGTGAAAAAACAAAAAGAGTTCTAGAATCACCATAGAAAACCATATATCCTTTACCGAGATCAGGTAAGATCAGAATAGGAGACGATGTCAGAAGTACTTCTAGATTTTCGAAATAATCCTAACACATAGAATCCCATTTTAATTTCAACCATTTCCTATAAATATAAGTAATATGTGATTCCATCTTAGAGAAATCCTTGAAAACCCATCGATAGTGTCTAATAAGACCATGGAAACTCTGAATCTCAAATACATTTCATTAATCATACCATGAAAAAACAACCATTACCTTCTCAGAATCAACTAAAAATCCTTGTTCAGAAATCATGTTCTCTATGAATCTCAATTATTGAATCTGAAAGATTCATTTCTAATTCATTCCATACAAATGGTGAATCCTCCAGATTTCCAAAACCAAACTAGGATGATGTTTATGCTCATGATCAGATCTCATGTAAACCAAAATATCATCTATGAATACTAGCAAAAAAGTTTCAATGTACTCATGGAATATCAGATTCATTAAATCCATAAAAAATTTTGAATCATTATTCAAAAAAGGTATCACAAGGTATTCTTAATGGCCATACCTACTCCTGAAATCTTTCTTTGGTATATCATACTCTCTAACTCTAAGATACTGATAACCCAACTAAAAATAAATCCTTGAAAAAAAAATCCCACCTCAACTAATAAAAAAAGTTACATTAGGAAAAGGATACTTGTTCTTAACTGTTACTAGGTTAAACTTTTGATAGTCCACACCCAATAGGAGTGAATCATCTCCCTTCTTGGAAAAGAGTACCAGGTTTACCCCAAGAGAAACACTTGGGAGAAAAAAACACATTTCAACCATACCTTCCTACTAAATATTGATCTCTTTCATCTCATGTAATTCCATATGATAAAAAGTTATAGATATCGGCTACATATTTGGAACCAGGTCAATTGCAAACTCAACCTCCCTCTTTGGAGAAGTCTTGAAGAAATCATAATGGGAACATCACGAAAATCATGAAAATGGTGGGAAGATCAACAAAACAATCAACATCATTTTCAAAAAATGGATATATTAGACAAAAAACTCCTGAGCTTCGAGTAAGATGGTCTTTCATGACTAGAACATTAATCCCAATATCTCAGAAACACTCATGAGTTCATATTATCTATAAGAAATGAGACATGATAATGATAAAAAATGTCACGACCCGTCCTCGGGGCCCGTGTCGTGACTACCCCAAGCCCGCCTTCCATAGGCCAGGGGCTAGAGACTAGTGCCAAAGGCGTAAATCTCGATAACTGGGAAGACATTTCCTTTATAAAAGAAAACAAACACCACAGAGTACAAGCGGAATTAAAACACTAAGTAAAAAAAAGAAGTGATGAAAAGTAAATGCGCCAGAATACAAACACAACTGAATTACAGCTACAACTGAACAAAGTAAAACAGAAAAAAACAACAGCTGGAAGAAAGGAAGAAGCTCCTAGGTCATCGTCCTCAGATCCTACATGAAGGGTAGGTACAGACAGCGCAACTCCTGGATTGTCCACCACGGATCCTACCTGAAGGGTAGGTACAGATAGCCTTCACAACGCTCTCTCCTGTCAACCTCCTCCATGTGTCGTCTCGTCGTGAAGTCCACCTCCGGATACTGACTCGTCGTGTGGTCCACCTCCAGGTACTGTCCAGTCCTCGAACACTAGGCCTCCGTCAGCGCTGCCCGTCGTCTGCAACCAACACAACGAGGTGCGGGCATATCCCGTGCAGGGGTGAGTATAACGATACTCAGTAGGGACCCCGAGACCCTCAATGTCTCACTAAAACCAAAATGGATAACCACAAAGAAGATCTCAATAGATAACCTCTACTTAGGTATATGCCCATGAATATACCTAAGTTATCAAGTAACCCATCTCAATCATGAGGAAAACACCAAGATCATGAAATAAACAGATAACCACTACCCAGGTATATGCCCATACAATATACCTAAGTTATCAAGTGACCCATCTCAATCAATAGGTAAACACAAAGGTCAAAAAGTCTCAGCTCAAACCAGGATTTTCATTATTGAAACCGTAACTACTGAAGAGCCCCGACTCTGAAGTGTAAAGTGGTCCTGTCACGACTCCGAGGTACTACTCACTAACCTAAGACTGCTGAGGTACTCCTCCTGTCGAGTACCGCGGTCCAGCCACCCAAACACAGTAGTGCTTCCCGCCAGGGTATGCCACCCAAACACAGTAGTGCACACCACTTAGTAGCCTGCAGAGGTACTCTCCGGACGAGTACCGCTGGTCTGCACTGTCACACAGGTAGTGCTCCGTCCGCCATGGGTCTACACCCAAACAATGTAGTGCTCCGTCCACTGGGCTAGTCGACTCACTCCAATTCGAGTTGGTCAAGCAGTTGTCAGGTCTCAGTCGGCTATACAGTCTCTGTACTCTGCACGCTCATCTCTGGGAGGGTCCGCTCCACGAGCTACAGGTCGTTACTCCAAGTATCTCAAAGTCCCACGAAGAAGTATCTCAAAGGACCGACTCGTCATAGGGGTCTCAACAAAACAGACGGCGCGTCAATCAGACGCCCGGTCTATGAGTTATTAGCCTTTTCGTCCAAGGGGCCCAGATGGTTTTGTGAGCTAACCAACCCGGTCATATCTCAACTCTACCTCGAACTCTCATAGGGTATACTCATAAGGACCGTTGCTAAACGTGATCACCAACGCCGCTGACGGTTCGTCAAACGGACGTCCGGTCTGAAAGATATCTGCTTTTCCGTTCCTGGGGCCCAATTGGATTTTGGGTAAAATCCAACCCGGCCACTATCCAACTGCATCCAAAACTCAGGTGAAGTATTCCAAAAGTTCTATCTCATAAAGAGGAATTCAACGAGACAGACGGCGCATCAATCGGACGCCCGGTCTGTGAGTTATTAGCCTTTTCATCCCAGGGGCCCGGTTGGTTTCGTGAGTGAACCAACCCGAACGCACTCCGGCGGCATCCAAACCTCGAGCAGAGTAAGCCAAAAGTTCCGTCTCATCAAGATTATTTCAATGAGACAGACGGCGCGTCAATCGGACGTCCGAAGCTCAAGATATAAGCATTTCTGCTCCGAGGGCCTGGTTAGTTCCGTATCCGAACCAACCCGGCCGAACACAAAGTTCTCCGAAAACTTGAGTATAATATACCGAAACGACCGTCTTGATACAAGGGTCGCATCTCCACTGAAGGGGCGTCGATCGGAGGTCTACAGCTCAAGATATGGGAGAAAGACCGAAGAGGTCCAGAAACAGGGAGTCTGGGCCCAGACCGACCCGGCTGGGCTCGACCCGGCCCGGCCGGCGCGGCCCGACCCGGCGCGGCCCGACCCAGCGCGGTCCGACCCGGCCCGGCCTGGCTCGGCCGGGTGGCTCGCTGGCTCGGCCAGCGAGCTGAGGCTCTGCGGACGCGATGCGCGCCACGTCCCCACCTGGATCCCGCGCGGCCGCGGGATCCATCAGCTCGTCGTCGCGACTTCATCCACGGCGGTTTCTCCAGGCGGCGCGCCGGGGCGCCGCTGGTTGTGTCCGCGGGCCACCAGAGTTTCTCCGGTGGTCCGTTTTTAAATCCTCCTGCGCCGATGCTCATCCCGGGTCCCGTTCTTCACTGCGGAAACATCAAATCGTCTCTGCGGCTCGTTCCGTCAAAGCCCGTCGATCCGCACTTCAAAAGAACAAACTATAGAGTCTTCCGTTCACCTTCGTGGTCCCAAATACGACCACACTTTCATTCGGCCTCGATGGCGTGACGTGACGGCGCCACGCATCCTTGCCGCATCCCTCCAGGTTCTCGCGCGGTGACGTCGCACCATGCCACCGTATTCCAAACCGCAACAACACAACAACATAGGGGGAGGAGGGCCAGCCGTGTTCGTGCGGTCCGACCTCCTCCCGTTAAGATGATAACAAGCGGCCCAAAAGATGAAGAACACCAAGGAATTTTCATGAACAAAAGAGAATCAACCTAAACAGTTTTTCCCCGTAACAGATTATTCCCAACCTGCAAGGAAAACATTCGTGGATCAACTAGGTAATAAGTTGATCTGTGTTCATTGTTTTCTTTAGAAAGAAATAAATCAAGGGAATAAAATCATTCTCAAACATAATTCCCTACCTCAACGTTGTCGTCGAACATGATTTTGTCACCGAAGATAAGGATCATCGTGGAAGAAACGTCGCAGAAGGAGCATCACGGAAGAAGCATCGTTAACATTGCGGTAAACGGCGTTGTGTCGTCGATCTCTGAGGGTTTGGCATTCTTCGTCAGAGAGCAGTGCGTTCTTTGCGTTCTTCGCGTTCTTCGTCAAAGAAGAATGCTTTCCTTCAAATCCTCTCCACGCCACAAGTTCCAACAGAAAAAAATACGAGTTATCTTATTTTATTAACGCACATGACACGTTTGAAATTCAAAAGAAATGAAATGAAAAATTAATTCAATGAATTAATTTTAACAATTTAACCGCCCAATTTAAAGAGGCGTTTCTTAACCAGAAAAACGCATTGTTGACTTACAATTAAGAGGGGGTTGTGGGTGCGTTATTTAGGAGGAAAGAAATGGTGGGGCTCGTGCGGGCCCCACCTCACAAATTTCCAACCAAGAGGGTAGGATATTTTGGGTTCCACCCTATCCACTTAACTTAGCTTAAGTGGCTTTAAGTGGCTTTAAGTGAAATAAAATAAAGTTGTCGCGCCACTTTATTTTATTTCTTAACTTAACCCCAAAAATTAAAAACCACACCCAAGAAAACGCAACTCCAGAAAAGGTGTTCCTAATCAATTACCGGCGCTGCGATTCCATCGGTGCCCTTGGAATTCAATTCCAAGCACCGATTCAAAAGTTAAAAAAACCTGCTCGTTCGTTCACTGAACGTACCCGAGCTAAACTTCAGAAAATGATTTTGGGAACACCGGGCCTCAGAATCAGGCGCCGTCAGAAACTGCATTCTTGTAAAATCACAATAAAAATTAAGAAAAAAATTTCCTTGAAATTTCCGGGTCTTTACATTACTCCCACCTCAGGGATTTACGTCCCCATAAAGCTTCAACACAAACTAGGGTCACAAATATAACGACCCATACTTTACATAAATTGTTAATACTTCAAAATTGAAGCACACTTATTACAACATATGACAAAACCACAAAGGACCGTATAGGTATAGTGTCTTTAGAAACTGGGAAACATAAACAACTGGTTCATAAATCTTCTACAGTGTCTCCCATTTATTTCATCATATCTAGGGTCCCTTTAGCATATTCTACTTAATATCCATCTTCCTGACCTGGGGAAAAGAAAACATAAAAGGGTGAGCTCAAATGCTCAGCAATGGAAAATAAAGGAAATAAAAATCATATCATATCTTTTTGAAAATCATAACCTGCAAAAGAGATCATAAAATCTTAACATGGAATAAATCATAGAAGTGAAAATGAGATCCCCATAATCATAACATGAAACTTGAAACTTTGTGGCATGCACACATAATCATGGAAAATCATTTCTTGTTAGTCATGACTCATTGCCAAGACTATCTTAGTGGACAAAGTCCCTTTCTGAACCGAGTCACCCTCGTTCCAGTCCTGTTTCACTGAACCGGTATAACCTACCGTTCCAGCCATGTCTATCTCATGAGATATAAAATCTTTACCCAATGCATTGGAGGGAGATATAGGTCCCACCCATCTTATAATGAATCCTTTCTTATGTGTGCCACATAATCATAAATCATACATCATCGCATAACACATGTAACAAAAATGGGATTCTTTAAACATCATGACATCATAAAACAAATCATATAAGGTAAATGACTTCATAAAAATAATTTCCTCAAAACATAATCAAATCAGTGTAATAATAGGGATAAAAACAGAACCCTATATTATCTTATATGGAAAATAATTTTGATAAAACATTTGAACTCCATTCTTGAGGAAAATATCCTTTCTACTTCAAAAAAACATTTTTCCTTTCATAACATGTCATACGACTTTAAAATAAAAGAATTTGATTAAAAATAAACTTGAAAACTTGTAAATGAAGCTTCTTGGAAATAATGTTTTAAAAATCCATTCATGCCGTATAAGTTAAAAAAAACATTCTTCGTACTTTTGTCGGAAAAGTCAAAAAGTACCTCGTACGAAAAACGACAAAAGATTACTTTCATTTCTTTTACTAAAAACTCACCGAAGGGTAAAAATGGATTTAAACAATTGTAGGTGGATGGAAATAATATTACATATTTATGAAACATGGATGTGGATGATAAAATACACCCCAGTAAATACTTACGAATAAAGAATCTCGGATAAAAATGAGATTGTGATATTTCCCTTACATTAGGTCCGATTTGCTTTGTACGTGTCCGAAGCTCCTGTATAATGGTTTAAATATTGTTATTGACTTATTCCAGAATCATACATATTGATATGATATCATATATGGTCATATTCTTAGCTTCTTGTTAGTAATATTTCATTGTTACTTGTTACTCGGGTCTTTATTGCCTTTTGTTCTTATGCGTGTTTTGCCGAATACATTCTTATTCTTCTTTTAAGGTTATAGATACCTTATATCCAGAATGGTATTAGTGTAACATATATCATATTTATTCATTCAATTCATTTATATAATTACTATGTAATGATGATCATGTAGAACGAGTCGCATCACATCGTGGAGACGGTATTCCGTACGTACGCACGAGTGATGATATCGTTCCTATGATCGTGGAACTGTATTGGAGTGTATATATATTATTTCAGTATCAATATTACTTTATAATAATAATAAATAGTTACTCATTACACCATTATACCCATCCTTGTAAAGTGATGGTGGAAAAATAGATTACACCACGGCGTGGAGACGGTATTCCGTACGTACGCACGCGCGGTGATTTCATTTTTCCGTGGGATGGATAGAAGGTGAATTAGGGTTGTTTCATATTTATAATAACATATCAGTATGTACGTAATACTTATGTTATTACTTTATCATGAAACTACTAATGAAGAAGAAGTTGAAGAAGAAAGAAGTTGAAAAGATCGGTAATGGATATTACCTCTTCTTTGGAACGCCTCTTTGAATCCTCCACTTGGGGAACTAAGATTGGTCTTTGAAGAAGACCAGGACCTCTAGGATTATTCTAGGGAAGTGGAGAGGAGAAAATGGCAGGGGTTGGCCGAGCTTGAGTGCTCAAATTGGTGTGAGGAGGAGGGGGAGGAGGTGCCCTTTTATAAGGGAGGAGAGGGGCACCTTAGGAATATCTCAAAATATTATTTTATATTAAAGTCAAAATCGGTTTATAATGGTTCCATAGGGTATTATTTCGAAGCTAATGTGGGGTGGGTCGAAATCCTATCAACCAATAGGATTTAGACAAGTTTAGGGTATTATTTTAACCTTATCAATTAGATTTAACTCTAAGTTAAATAATTTAACTTTTACCGTGTCTTTTTGTTTTCTTTCACTATATGGTTAATACACTTACTATAACATGCCAAACGAACCCCAAATTGTTTATTATTAATATATATATCCTTATCTAAGTCTTTTGGCCTAACCTTAGATTTTTAGGAATAAAATAACAATTAATAATATAATATTTGATTTAAAAACTATTTTGTGTCAATTTTGACACTATTTGATATATGATTTTTTTGAAAGTCATAACAGAATTATATGTTCGAACAAAGTTGATTAAATAAACATTAATATATCATAGTAACCTATAAAATTAGTTTAATTCATAAAAAGTCTCAAATGACATTTATTTTGGTGTTTATAACACCAATTATGTCAATATTTCATTAATAAGATAATTACTGCATCATCATTGTGTCATAAATAAATTAAATTATTTAATGTCTAAAAATTATAAATAAAATACCATTATGTAGGAAATATTTTTAGATTTCTAATGAATATTTATAGTTGAATTTATCTTATGTATAACCCCATATTAAAAATGATTTACTTATTAAACTTTGATTTTAACTATTTTAACCCTTCTTTAAATAAATTAATAATAAATGTCCTAATCTAATCCAAGTGGGCCTAAATGGTCATATTTTATTCCTAAGTTTGTTTTTGGTCGAATTACACTTGTCCAATAGAATTAGGACATGTGTTAGGGTAATAGTAATATCATATTTACCCTTAGTTACCCTATTTACTATTAACCGCGGTAAAAAAAGTAAAAAGTTACTATTCACCAAAAAATTATTTTTATCTCATTGAACCACATTTTACTTACTAATATCAACCGTTTCTGTCGGATTTTTGAAATTCCATTCACAGAAGCGGTAAAATTATGTTTTATGGAAAAATTCAGTTTTTAACCTACCACTTAGTGGTTTCACTATTCATCAAAAATTGAAAGTTTTCAGAAAAATACCAAAATTTCACCCTAGGCTAATTTCGATATTATGAGTCCAAAAATGAAGTCCATTTTGAAAAATAAAATTTATAAAATTTCAAAAAGTGGTTATTACTATTCATAACGGCTAGTTTTAATAGCATATTGTTGTTTAGTGAAACTCGGTATTGCGTACGACGCAAGCTATCGAGGAAGGTCGTGATTGCGTGTAAAGTAAGCCAAGAAAGTGTGTAGTGAAAGATTCCTTTGATGATATATAAAAACAAAATATTACTCATAAAAATCTCGGGTGTTACATTCTACCCCCCTTAAAAATAATTTCGCCCTCGAAAGTCGTCACTTTGTAACAAACAGATGAGGATACTTCTCCCTCATCATATCCTCAAGCTCCCATGTAGCTTCTTCTAATTGGTGGTTCCTCCATAAAACTTTCACCAAGCGAGTGGTCTTGTTTCGTAGGACTTTTTCGCTACGATCCAGAATCTCTATCGGCTGTTCTTCATAAGAAAGATCTTGCTCCAGCGGTACAACTTCTGAGCTGAGTACATGTGAAGGATCTGGTATGTACTTTCTGAGGAGAGATACATGGAACACATCGTGAACTTGAGAGAGATTCGGTGGAAGCGTCAATCGGTAAGATACCTTTCCCACACGATCCATTATTTCGAAAGGACCGATATATCTAGGGCTCAACTTCCCCTTCTTTCCAAATCTCATAACCCTCTTCCAGGGAGATATTCGTAAGAACACTTTATCGCCCACTTCAAAATCTAGGTCTTTTCTTCGGTTGTCGGCATAACTTTTCTGTCGACTCTAAGCTGCTCTTATGTGTTGTTGAATATATCTGACCCTTTCTTCCATTTCATCAATGAGATCAGGTCCTAATAGCTTTCTTTCCCCAACTTCATCCCAGCAAGTTGGAGTCCTGCATTTCTTTCCATAGAGAGCTTCATAAGGAGCCATCTGAATACTGGAGTGAAAGCTATTATTATAAGAAAATTCCACCAAAGGTAGGTGTTGATACCAACCTCCTTTGGAATCCATAGAGAAAGCTCCCAACATATCTTCTAGGGTTTGAATTGTTCTTTCAGACTGACCGTCTGTCTGGGGATGATAAGCAGTGCTGAAACTCAACTCTGTATCCAGAGTATGCTGAAGACTTCGCCAGAACTTCGAGGTAAATCTCGGATCCCGATCAGATATAATAGAAAGTGGTACTCTATGTAATCTTACCACTTCCTTTACATATATCCTGGCAAGCTGATCTAGAGAGAAATCCTCTCTAATAGCAATGAAGTGTGCAGACTTTGTAAGACGATCAACTATGACCCAGATAGCATTATTGCCTTTGGATGTTTTAGGAATTCCTGTGACAAAGTCCATAGTGATGTTTTCCCATTTCCATTCGGGTATGGGTAATGGTTGTAACATCCCCTTAGACTTTTGTCTCTCAGCTTTAACTTGTTGACAAACCAAGCATCGAGAGACATATTCAGCAACATCTCTTTTCATGCCATCCCACCAGAAGTACTCTTTCAGGTCTCTATACATCTTCGTGCTTCCAGGATGAATAGAGAATGATGAACTATGAGCCTCATCCAGCAGCTCCTTCTTTAATTCGGGGATGGGAGGAACACAAACCCGATTCCTCAACTTTATTATCCCATCACAATAAAGGTTGAATTCAGGAACATTTCTCACCTTCTTTTGTAACTCATCATCTTCTTTCTGTGCCTCTTTAATCTTCACATGTATAGATGGTTGAACATTCATTTGAGAAAGATAAGATTTTTCCCCTTGCATTATAATTCCAAGATCCATCCTTTGTAAATCCATAAATATTGGATCTTTTGTGATCCTCATCATGGATAAACTAGCATGGCCTTGTCGACTAAATGCTTCTGCCACCTTGTTTTCTTTCCCAGGGTGGTAATGGATTGAGCAGTCATAAACCTTAATCAGCTCCAACCATCTTCTTTGACGCATATTCAACTCCTTTTGTGTGAAAATATAATTTAAACTTTTATGATCAGTATAAATATCACACCTTTCACCATAAAGGTAATGCCTCCAAATCTTTAATGCAAAGATTACCACAGCCAACTCCAAATCATGTGTTGGGTAATTTTTCTCATGGATTTTCAACTGTCGTGAGGCATAAGCTATCCCCATATCATTTTGCATAAGAACACACCCCAATCCCTTCTTGGATGCATCACTGTAGATCACAAACCTTTCTCCACTACAAGGCAGTGTGAGCACAGGTGCACTAGATAACCTTATTTTCAACTCCTTGAAATTCTCTTCACATTCCTCTGTCCAGACAAACTTAACTCCTTTTCGAGTCAACTTGGTGAGTGGATTAGATAATAGTGAAAAATCCTTTACTAAACGTCGATAATATCCATCCACACCAAGAAAACTTTGGATCTCAGTTACTGTTGTTGGTCTCGACCATCTTTCGATAACCTCTGTTTTTGCTGGATCCACAGATATCCCCTATTTTGAGATTATGTGACCCAAAAATGCAACTTTTTGAAGCCAAAATTCACACTTGGTAAATTTGGCATAAAGCTTCTCCTTTCTCAGGGTCTTCAATATAATTCTCAAGTGATCTTCATGCTCTTCCTTTCTCTTTGAATAGACAAGAACATCGTCTATAAAGACTACCAAAAATTGATCAAGATAGTCTCTAAAGACTCTATTCATTAGATCCATGAAGATAGCAGGGGAATTAGTAAGACCAAATGGAATCACTATAAATTCATAGTGTCCATATCTTGTACAGAAAGTCGTCTTCATTATATCCTCCCTTTTGACCCTTAATTGATGATACCCTGAACGAAGATCAATCTTGGAAAAGTATTGAGCTCCGCGTAGTTGGTCAAATAAGTCATCAATGCGTGGGAGAGGATATTTGTTCTTGATAGTGATCTTGTTAAGTTCTCGATAATCAATGTAGAGTCTCATTGATCCATCTTTCTTCTTAACAAATAGAACAGGTGCTCCCCAAGGTGACGCACTAGGGCGTATGAATCCCTTATCAAGATTCTCTTGGAGTTGCTTCTTCAATTCCTGCAACTCAATTGGGGCCATTCTATAAGGTGTCTTTGAAATAGGCAATGAACCCGGTATGAGTTCTATTGAAAACTCAACTTCACGATTTGGTGGAAGACCCGGTAATTCCTCCGGAAAGACATCATCAAACTCCCGTACAATGGGCATATTCTTAATCATGAGTTTCTCACCAACCATTTGAGATAAATAACCTTAATTTAGTGGAATCAAGACCCATAAGATGGAAGGAATTTCCACTGGAAGGTTATGTTCATCCTTTCATTGATAGACGATCGTAGATTGATCTGGAATATGAAATGTGACTTCCCTTCTTTGGAAAATGATATTAGCTCCATGTAGAGAAAGCCAATCCATGCCAAGAATCACATCAAATTCCACTAAAGGAAGGATCACAAGATTTTCAGGAAGCACTTTCCCACAAACTTCGATCGGAGAAGAATTATAAACTTTTGATGCGACTGTTGTTCCATTAGGTGTTGTCACAGCTAACTCAACATCTAATTGTTGAGGTAATACGGTGATACCTTTAGAAAATTCTTTAGAAATAAAAGAGTGGGTGGATCCAGAATCAAATAAAACATTTTCTACTTTAGAGTGGATGGTAAGTGTACCTTTCACCACTTCGTTATCGTACTCCACATCGCTGATAGAAATTGCATGTGACTTTCCTTTGTCTTTAGCCTTAAGATTTTGTTGACGTCGACCATCATCATCAACCCTTGGATTTGGGCATTAATTGGCATAATGCCCCATCTCCTTGCACTTGAAACATTGAAGTGTAGTAGGTTCATTCTGTGTATCCCTTCCTTTGTTTGCATCATTAGACATCTTCTTCCCATTATTGCGGCATTCAAATGCCCGATGACCTTCCTTTCGACATTTAAAACATTTACTTGTCCCTTTAAGACAACTCCCTCCATGTTTCTTTCCACACTTTGAGCATAAGGTAAAGTTCATCTTCTTTTCAGTGTGCTCTTTAGATTTTCCTTTGAATTCCATCTTCCTCTTCTTATCAAACCCATGTGACTGATGGGTTACTCCAATCTCCATCTCGACTTTGAGAGAACATCGAACGATTTCCTCGTAGCTATTGAAGTGCCTTATGGCTAACGCCCTTCGAAGACTTGGTTTTCAACCACTAAAGAATCGATCGATCTTACTCTCAGGTTGGATAATAATACCAGAAGCGTACCTTGCAAGTCTTGTAAAATTTTCTTCATAGGTACCAATAGATTCATCATCCCTTTGCTTCAGTTCAAGGAACTCTTTCTCCATCTTTGTTCGGAGAATACAAGGGAAGTACTTATTGAAAAATAAGTTCTTGAACTCGTCCCATTCCATAGACTCAATTTCATCCCTTTGACTCGTATTCTTAATAAGATTCCACCATTGATCAGCATCTCCTTCCAAACGATGCACTGCGAGGATGACTTTATCATGCTCAGAACATTGAAGAACTGAAAATATCTTTTCAGTAGTACTAATCCATTGTTCAGCAACTAATGGATCAGTTGACCCGCTGAAAGAAGGTGGACGCTGCCTCATTAAGGATTCAACAGAATGTTGCTCCTTCCTTTGCTCGTTTGGAAGTCTTGTATGATTCATAGCTTGAGAAAGTTGTGTTAGCATGGCTACAAGATTTTGCATTCCAGCTCCCATATCGTTTGGTTTCTTAGGGGGACAATCATTGCATTGCCCATCGCATTCCGCATTAACACGGTTCCTTCGGGTTCCAGCCATTGACTAAAACCAAGAAGAATAGTGTGAGCAACACTAATTATAATAGGAAAACCACATAATTCAAGAATAAAATTTTCATGCTTAAGGTCTTATCCTAGGTTATTCAAGGCCATTTCTAAAACACTAAGATTGTGTTCTATGCTTAGACTTATCCTTAGGGTTCTTACGAAGGCTTTCACATCCTAGTTTCCAAAGGTTGACTATACCTTTCCTCTGATACCAACTATAAAGGTCTGGAATTACTTCCAGTGGACTATAATTGATACCTATCAGGGCACTCCATGGGCGGCTACACCCCCTGGGCGGGACACACCACCATCCCCAGTGGTAGCCATTTCCACATGAAGCCCTTGGGCGGAGAGCCATGCTTCGTCCAACACTCACATGTGAGAGTTCCCAAGGATCAGATACATTCCTACCTCCTTTGCCTCTGATACCAACTATAGCGACCCATACTTTACATAAATTGTTAATACTTCAAAATTGAAGCACACTTATTACAACATATGACAAAACCACAAAGGACCGTATAGGTATAGTGTCTTTAGAAACTGGGAAACATAAACAACTGGTTCATAAATCTTATACAGTGTCTCCCATTTATTTCATCATATCTAGGGTCCCTTTATCATATTCTACTTAATATCCATCTTCCTAACCTGGGGAAAAGAAAACATAAAAGGGTGATCTCAAATGCTCAGCAAGGGCAAATAAAGGAAATAAAAATCATATCATATCTTTTTGAAAATCATAACCTGCAAAAGAGATCATAAAATCTTAACATGGAATAAATCATAGAAGTGAAAATGAGATCCCCATAATCATAACATGAAACTTGAAACTTTGTGGCATGCACACATAATCATGGAAAATCATTTCTTGTTAGTCATGACTCATTGCCAAGACTATCTTAGTGGAAAAAGTCCCTTTCTGAACCGAGTCACCCTCATTCCAGTCCTGTTTCACTGAACCGGTATAACCAACCGTTCCAGCCATGTCTATCTCATGAGATATAAAATCTTTACCCAATGCATTGGAGGGAGATATAGGTCCCACCCATCTTATAATGAATCCTTTCTTATGTGTGCCACATAATCATAAATCATACATCATCGCATAACACATGTAACAAAAATGGGATTCTTGAAACATCATGACATCATAAAACAAATCATATAAGGTAAATGGCTTCATAAAAATAATTTCCTCAAAACATAATCAAATCAGTTTAATAATAGGGATAAAAACAGAACCCTATATTATCTTAGATGGAAAATAATTTTGATAAAACATTTGAACTCCATTCTTGAGGAAAATATCCTTTCTACTTCAAAAAAACATTTTTCCTTTCATAACATGTCATACGACTTTAAAATAAAAGAATTTGATTAAAAATAAACTTGAAAACTTGTAAAGGAAGCTTCTTGGAAATAATGTTTTAAAAATCCATTCATGCCGTATAAGTTAAAAAAACATTCTTCGTACTTTTGTCGGAAAAGTCAAAAAGTACCTCGTACGAAAAACGACAAAAGATTCCTTTCATTTATTTTACTAAAAACTCACCGAAGGGTAAAAATGGATTTAAACAATTGTAGGTGGATGGAAATAATATTACATATTTATGAAACATGGATGTGGATGATAAAATACACCCCAGTAAATACTTACGAATAAACAATCTCGGATAAAAATGAGATTGTGATATTTCCCTTACATTAGGTCCGATTTGCTTTGTACGTGTCCGAAGCTCCTGTATAATGGTTTTAATAATGTTATTGACTTATTCCAGAATCATACATATTGATATGATATCATATATGGTCATATTCTTAGCTTCTTGTTAGTAATATTTCATTGTTACTTGTTACTCGTGTCTTTATTGCCTTTTGTTCTTATGCGTGTTTTGCCGAATACATTCTTATTCTTCTTTTAAGGTTATAGATACCTTATATCCAGAATGGTATTAGTGTAACATATATCATATTTATTCATTCAATTCATTTATATAATTACTATGTAATGATTATCATGTAGAACGAGTCGCATCACATCGTGGAGACGGTATTCCGTACGTACGCACGAGTGATGATATCGTTCCTATGATCGTGGAACTGTATTGGAGAAGATATATATTATTTCAGTATAAATATTACTTTATAATAATCATAAATAGTTACTCATTACACCATTATACCCATCCTTGTAAAGTGATGGTGGAAAAATAGATTACACCACGACGTGGAGACGGTATTCCGTACGTACGCACGCGCAGTGATTTCATTTTTCCGTGGGATGGATAGAAGGTGAATTAGGGTTGTTTCATATTTATAATAACATATCAGTATGTAAGTAATACTGATTATATTACTTTATCATGAAACAACTAAAGAAGAAGAAGTTGAAGAAGAAAGAAATTGAAAAGATCGGTAATGGATATTACCTCTTCTTTGGAACGCCTCTTTGAATCCTCCACTTAGGGAACTAATATTGGTCTTTGAAGAAGACCAGGAACTCTAGTAATATTCTAGGGAAGTGGAGAGGAGACAATGGCAGGGGTTTTCCGAGATTGAGTGCTCAAATTGGTGTGAGGAGGAGGGGGAGGAGGTTCCCTTTTATAAGGGAGGAGAGGGGCACCTTAGGAATATCTCAAAATATTATTTTATATTAAAGTCAAAATCGGTTTATAATGGTTACAAAGGGTCTTATTTAGAAGCTAAAGTGGGGATGGGTCGAAATCCTATAAACCAATAGTATTTAGACAAGTTTAGGGTATTATTTTAACCTTATCAATTAGATTTAACTCTAAGTTAAATAATTTAACTTTTACCGTGTCTTTTTGTTTTCTTTCACTATATGGTTAATACACTTACTATAACATGCAAAACGAACCCCAAATTGTTTATTATTAATATATATATCCTTATCTAAGTCATTTGGCCGAACCTTATATTTTTAGGAATAAAATAACAATTAATAATATAATATTTTATTTAAAAACTATTTTGTGTCAATTTTGACACTATTTGATATATGATTTTTGTGAAAGTCATAACAGAATTATATGTTCTAACCAAGTTGATTAAATCAACATTAATATATCATAGTAACCTAGAAAGTTTATGGAATTCATAAAAAGTCTCAAATGACATTTATTTTGGTGTTTATAACACCAATTATGTCAATATTTCATTAATAAGATAATTACTCCATCATCATTGTGTCATAAATAAAGTAAATTATTTAATGTCTAAAAATTATAAATAAAATACCATTATGTAGGAAATCTTTTTATCTTTCTAATTAATATTTATAGTTGAATTTATCTTATGTATAACCCCATATTAAAAATGATTTACTTATTAAACTTTGATTTTAACTATTTTAACCCTTCTTTAAATAAATTAATAATAAATGTCCTAATCTAATCCAAGTGGGCCTAAATGGTCATATTTTATTCCTAAGTTTGTTTTTGGTCGAATTACACTTGTCCAATAGAATTAGGACATGTGTTAGGGTAATAGTAATATCATATTTACCATTAGTTACCTTATTTACTATTAACCGCGGTAAAAAAAGTAAAAAGTTTCTATTCACCAAAAAATTATTTTTATCTCATTGAACCACATTTTACTTACTGATATCAACCGTGTCTGTAGGAGTTTTGAAATTCCATTCACAGAAGCGGTAAAATTAAGTTTTATGCAAAAATTCAGTTTTTAACCTACCACTTAGTGGTTTCACTATTCATCAAAAATTGAAAGTTTTCAGAAAAATACCAAAATTTCACCCTAGGCTAATTTCGATATTCTGAGTCCAAAAATGAAGTCCATTTTGAAAAATAAAATTTATAAAATTTCAAAAAGTTGTTATTACTATTCATAACTGCTAGTTTTAATGGCATATTGTTGTTTAGTGAAACTCGATATTGCGTACGACGCAAGCTATCGAGGAAGGTCGCAATTGCGTGTAAAGTAAGCCAAGAAAGTGTGTAGTGAAAGATTCCTTTGATGATATTTAAAAACAAAATATTACTCATAAAAATCTCGGGTGTTACAACAAAAGCGGTATTGAGTACGCATCTGAGCCTTCCACTACCATGTGCTTACCTGGAGACTCCCGTACTGCCAGTAAAAGCGCACCCGAGGAATCGACCATCCTCAAAGGATCCGCTCCTGTCGATCCTCGATTCCCACTGGAACCTCCATGAAAGTCACCCCATCACCAAAGTCCATCTCCCCATGGTTGATGATATGCGAAGGATCGAGCACGTATCTCCTCAGTTGAGATACGTGGAAAACCTCATGCACCAGGTGAAACTGAGGTGGATTGGGTCTAGCGGTAAACCACCACGCCTACCCAGCTGAGGACCTAAGAAGGTCCACTGGACCACGGAGATAACTTTCCGCCTTGGACACATCTCCGTAAACCTCATCGAGGTGAGATCCGTATAAGGACGTGATCGTCATCCTCGAACTCTAGAGGTCTCCAATTCCTATTAGAACTAAAACTCAAAACGACTGCTACCACGAGGGTAAGGTTGACCGACTCAAGAGTGATCGGTCGCACCCTCCTGTGCATGAGTTTATCCTGTGCTGCCTGGGGTTTCCTTTTTTCCGACCAAGGGAAACCCATCCCGACATCGTAGTTAAACCACAACCTTTTTTCCTAATACTGTCAATTTGTGTATGAACTGTGATTGCCCGGTCTATACTCAAACCAACGTCGTAAGGCCTCGACGCTACCACCAAGATATTCCAACCGAAACTCTTGCCTCGAGGGTCTGACCACACTGTCTGCGTAAGTGTGATTATCGAGTCTCCTCCCAAGGTATCTCCAGATGTGAAGGTCAAGTCCACGGCTTACCAGAAACTCTAGGTCTGGGACAAGATTTGTGAAAGAAAAGAATGATTCATATCGACGTCTGTTACTACAGCAGCTAGTAGTGGAAACATACTATCCCTTGAATCATTTTTAGAGCCATTGGGTCACACTCCTTGACCGAAAGCAGCCACACTCTTCCTCTACCCTCCATCTCCCTGAGCCTGGTAGGGATAACTAAGGCGGGTGGTTGCAGCATGTTAAGATGTCCACCACCTCATTCTGCTCTCCTAGCTCTGCCTCCACGTCTGCTGATTCGCAGACTCATATCTCATTAAAGCTTCCTCTTCTTGAAACATTTAACAAGCTCGAGTCTCTAAGACTGGCGTCGGTTTCCTATTTCTTATTGCACTGTGCAGTCTTCATCCGCTCCTGGATGATATGTACCTTCTTTGCCTATGATCTGGAAGAGCTGCTAAAATTTATCCTTTTCCAAAAAGAGAAACTTGGTCACATCCCCTGGATGAACCACTCCCATTGCCTAATACAGTCAATCCTGACATGAATGATGCATTCATGCCATGGATGACGTCGTAACGCCTCGACGAAACTACCAAGAGATCCAACCGTCACTCTCGCCTCCAAGGGTCAAGTCATGCTGTCGGCATCAGTGTGAGGTCACTGGGTCTCCTCCAGTAGAAATATTGAAAGTGAGGGTCAAGTCAATAGTTTTAACCAGGACCTCTTAGTATCAAACAAACAAAAGGACAGGAAAGCAAAAATCACAATGACAAGTGTCTTTTTATTATTGCAGCTCATAGTACAAAGACATGAATACAACAACAATATGGAACTTCAAGTAAAAGGGACGTATCCACTAGTTTTGCTCCTATCCACTTGCTCCCGGAGCTCTACTGCCTTGTCCACTACTCGGCTATTGCTCAAGCACTCGTCGCTGGTTCTGCCTCGGTGGCCCCTCCAACGCCTGTGGATCGATTGTGCGAGGAGTCGGACAGTCACGTGCCAGGTGACCCTTCCTGCTACATTCATAACCCATCCTTCTCCTCGTACGGCTGGCTCTGGTCCTATTGGACCTCTACATTATCTGTCTACTGCCCACAGATGACTTGGCTACTGATCGAAAACCCTGCGGAAAAGGCAGAAGCTCCTGTACATGCTCGGGGTGTAGAGATACTGGCAAAAACTCCACCCTGAAGAAGGTCTCGAAGTCTTCCCATGGGAAGGTCATCCCATCGCCAAACTGGAACAAGTGCCTCCACCACCTGCCTGCTGCTGCCTGAAGAAGGCTGGAAGAAAAGATCACCATGATGTCTGCAGGCGTCCCCACTAGCCTGAAGACTCTCACCACTGCCTTCATCCAATCCTCAGTTGTCTGTGGGTCTGTCTCTCCCCGGAACCTAGGTGGTCTCTGGCGCTGTGCACTCAAGTGGAGTGCATCGCCTACTGCTGGGGCTGGTGGTATCGGTGGCCCAACGTATGGTAGTACCGTTGGTGCCTCCGCTGGTGCCTCAAATGCAAGATGGACCTTTACCGAAGCCTTGTCGCTCGGCAGGCTATCAGTATGCACATCCCTCTGGGCTCTAGCTGGTTGTCCGTGAAAAGGCATCCTGAAAGAAACAATGTGACACGGTCAAACGATTATACCTGGTGAGCTGACCTAGTTTGAGCTGACATTTAAAAACTTCTGGAAACACACACGCAATCAGTGTTTTCGTGCACAAAGTTGAGAATCAGTTGTCAGGGTCCTGGTATATGGATACATCGGCCGCTCGCACCAAAACTGGACTCCCTGAACTAAAAATCACACTCGGTACTCTTAAATCTATTGCATCAAAGAAATAAAATATCAGAGTTATAAGTTCTGCGGTAGAACCGACTCCTCTGATACCAATTTGTCACGACCCGTTCTCGAGGCCCATGTCGTGACTACCCCAAGCCCGCCTTCCATAGGCCAGGGGCTAGCGACAAGCACCGAAGGCATAAATCCCGATAATTGGGAAGGCATTGCCTTTATAAAAGAAAAGAAACACCACAGAGTACAAGAGGAAGTAAAACACTAAGAACAAAAAAAGAAGTGCTGAAAAGTAAATGGGCCAGAATACAAACCCAACTAAAGTACAGCTACAACCGAACAAAGTACAACAGAAAAAAAAACAACAGTTGGAAGAAAGGAAGCAACTCCTGGGTCGTCGTCCTCGGATCCTACTTGAAGGGTAGGTACAGACAGCGCAGCTCCTAGATCGTCCACCATGGATCCTACCTGAAGGGTATGTACAGATAGCCTCCACAATGCTCTCGCCTGCCAACCTCCACCGTGTGTTGTCTCGTCGTGAAGTCCACCTCCGTATACTGACTCGTCGTGTGGTCCACCTCCGGGTACCATCCAGTCATCAAACACTCGACCTCCATCAGCGTTGCCCGTCGTCGGAAACCAACACAACGAGGTGCGGGCATAACATGTGCAGGGGTGAGTATAACGATACTCAGTAGGCACCCCGAGACCCTCAAGGTCTCACTAAAACCAACACGGATAACCACAAAGAAGATCTCAATAGATAACCTCTACTTAGGTATATGCCCATGCATATACCTAAGTTATCAAGTAACCCATCTCAATCATGAGGAAAACACCAAGCTCATGAAATCAATGGATAACCACTACCCAGTTATATTCCCATACATATACCTAAGTTATCAAGTGACCCATCTCAATCAAGAGGTAAACACAAAGGTCAAAATGTCTCATCTCAAACCAGGATTTTCATTATCGAAACCGTAACTCCTGAAGAGCCCTGACTCTGAAGTGTACAGTGGTCCTGTCACGACTCCGAGGTACTACTCACTAACCTAAGACTGCTGAGGTACTTCTCCTGTCGAGTACTGTGGGCCATCCACCCAAACATAGTAGTGCTTCCCGCCGGGGTATGCCACCCAAACACAGTAGTGCACACCCCCTAGTAGCCTACAGAGGTACTCTCCAAACGAGTACCACGGGTCTGCACTGTCACACAGGTAGTGCTCCGTCCGCCATGGGTCTGCACCCAAAAAAAGTATTGATCCATCCACTAGGCTAGTCGACTCACTCCAAGTCGAGTCGGTCAAGCAGTCGTCAGGTCTCAGTCGGATACACGGTCTCCGTACTCCGCACGCTCGTCTCTAGGAGGGTCTCCTCCACGAGCTACAGGTCGTTACTCCAAGTATCTCAAATTCCCATGAAGAAGAATCTCAAAGGACCTCCTTTTCATAGGGGTCTCAACGCAACAGACGGCGTGTCAATCAGAGTTTCTCCGGTGGTCCGTTTTCAAATCCGCCTGCGCTGATGCTCATCCCGGGTCCCGTTCTTCACTGCGGAAACATCAAATCGTCTCTGCGGCCCATTCCATCAAAGGCCGTCGATCCGCACATCAAAAGAACAAACTGAGGAGTCTTCCGTTTGCCTTCACGGCCCCAAATACGACCACACTTTCATTCGGCCTTGACTGCACAACGCGATGGTGCGGCTCATCCTTTCCGCATCTGTCCAGGTTCCCGCGTGATGTCGTCGCACCATGCTGCCATCTTTCGAACCGCAACAACACAACAACATAGGGGGAGGAGGGTTGGCTGTGTTCGTGCGGTCCGACCTCATCCCGTTAAGATGATAACAAGCGGCCCAAAAGATGAATAACAACAAGGACTTTTCACGAACAAAAGAGAATCAACCCAAATAGTTTTTTCCCATAACAGATTATTCCCAACCTTCAAGGAAAACGTTTGCGGATCAATAAGGTAATAAGTTGATCCGTGTTTATTGTTTTCTTTAGAAAGAAAGAAATCAAGGTAATAAAATCATTCTCAAACATAATTCCCTACCTCAACATTGTCGTCGAATGTGAGTTCGTTGCAGAAGAGAAGGATCGTCGTGGAAGAAACGTCGTGGAAGGAGCATTGTGGAAGAAGAGGTTCGTCACGGAAGATAAGGATCGTCGCGGAAGAAACGTCACAGAAGGAGTGTCGCGGAATAAGCATCGTTGACGTCACGGTACATGGAGTCGCGTCATCGATCTTTAAGTGCTTGTCATTCTTCCTTGGAGATCGGTGCGTTCTACGCATTCTTCGCATTCTTCGCGTTCTTCACGTTCTTCATCGAAGAAGAACGCTTTCCTCCAAATCCTCTCCACGCCATAACTTCAAATAGAAAAAAATAAGAGTTATCTTATTTTATTAACTCACATGACACATTTCAAATTCAATAGAAATGAAACGAAAAATTAATTCAATGAATTAATTGTAACAATTTAACCGCCCAATTTAATGAGGCGTTTCTTAACCAGAAAAACACACTGTTGACTTACAATTAAGAGGGGGTTGCGGGTGCGTTACTTAGGAGGAAATAAAAGGTGGGGCTCGTGCGGGACCCACCTCACAAATTTCATACCAAGAGG
The DNA here is from genome assembly GCA_963277665.1 of Viscum album. NCBI lineage: Eukaryota > Viridiplantae > Streptophyta > Magnoliopsida > Santalales > Viscaceae > Viscum > Viscum album. The sequence goes on along the minus strand of OY728153.1, from coordinate 386,907,620 downwards.
GTATGATATTTTGGGTTCCATCCTATCTGCTTAACTTAGCTTAAGTGGCTTTAAGTGGCATTAAGTGAAATAAAATAAAGTTGTCGCACAACTTTATTTTATTTCTTAACTTAACCCCAAAAATTAAAAACCACACCTGAGAAAACACAACTCTGGAAAAGGTGTTCCTAAGTAATTACCGGTGCTACGATTCCTTCGGTGCCCTCAGAATTTGATTTCGAGCACCGATTCAAAAGTTAGAAAAACCCGCTCATTCGTTCACTGAACGTACCTTAGCTAAACTTAGGAAAATGATTCCGGGCACACTGGGCCTCAGAATCAGGCGTTGTCAGAAATTGCGTTCTTGTAAAATTCCACAGAAAATTGAGAAAAAAATTTCATTGAAATTTCCAGGTCTTTACAAAAAAAACCTCATCATGATGAGAAAAAAGTCAATCCATCATGATGGTGATGTTAAGAACATATGTATTGAGAATAAAAAAAATCCTAAACTAACTCTGCATTAGCTATTGATAACGAACAATAAGAACATTGAAGACTCATATATTTCATCTTCCCAAGAGGTGTCACTAAATACTTACCAAAGGAAATAAGCCCAGTTGTAAGGTTAATCATATCTAAAATACAACTAGATATAACTTAGTGGGAAGCACCAATATCAAATAAATCAACTAATACTAAGGATGAAATAAATATGGTAACTCTCACTATGAGTGGACCCGTATCAACCTCTACTAGAAACTCATCTTTTAGGTGATTTTTCTTCATTCCTGAGGCTTGTGGGCAGATCCTTGTAGTCTTTGAAGAATCTAACTACACCAAATTATCCTTTTGAGCTGATGATCCCTTATCATATCGAGGTGTAGGAACATCCTAACAAAAATGTTGTAGATGACCATAATATCCACAACTATTACACATATTTATAGGTGATGGAAAAGAACATAGTGTGTGTCTAAATTTTATACACTAATAGCACGTTAGAGGAATACCGAAAGATGAAACTTGAGGTGTCTAAGATGACTGGTACATAGAACCACCTCCACCATTATTGTATTGATGTTTAAACTTTCTCTTCTTCCATGGAACAACACTAAAGCATCCATGTGGTGGAAGAGAGGAAGCATAATATATGAAAATTCTTGCTATATCCATTTCATCCATCATATTCTTATCCATTATATTTATATAGGATGAATGATTCAGTATAAATACCTTTGATATGATATCCGATCACAAACCCTATAGGTACTTCAAAGCTTTCTACTGTCCATTCTTCACTACCTCTAGTAAAAAATGAACCAGATCAACAAACAGATTGGTGTACCCTGACACAAAATGCTCTTCCAGCTATAAATATAGAAACGCCAAAGACATTTCCACCATTAATGACTTTGTAAAAAAATACTAGAGGAATAGAGTCTTCAAACCCTTTCATTCCAAGCCCATGTTCCCATCCATCTATACAATAAATTCTCACCAACACTTACTGAGACCCTCATGTCTGCATTTTTCACACTTTATATTTATAATATTAGGTATATCCATGAAGTCAAATATATGATATATACTTTCAAGGTTGTCCTACACATCTTGAGGTTCATTAATACCTTTAAAATATTGTGGTTTCTCATTCATGAAATCCCACAATCAATCTATTTCTCCTATATCCCATGGATATACCTTAAAGAATACATTTTGAAATTCTATAATATTCTAGTAAATAGAAAAAAATTCTTTCACAATATCCTTGATAAATTTTTGATCCATCAGGGGATTCACTTGAGAAGTATCAACTACATCCTCTTGAAGAACTCGCAAAACACATCCTTGAAGAATAATATTGCACATCAAAATAGAAGAAATTATCAAACAATAGAAAATTCATAGTTCAAACTAGAAAAACCAAAATAAAATCTCAAATTATCCTAATGAACTCAAAATAGGAGACATTTATCCTAACATTACTCAGTAACTAGAGTCTTGTCATAGCAAGAGATGGCTAGAAACTCATCACAACACACTTCTCAAGTCCCAAAAATACTATCTCTAGTCTACCAAATGACCCAAGAAAAGGAAAAACCTCAAAAATCGACCATTGATACCAAACTGTAATGAATAACCCAAATACTCTCTCAAAATTGTACTCGACCTGATCCTACACATACCAGAAGGGAATTAGTAGTCCTCGTGGGATTACTACTATCACTCAGGCATTAAAAAACTACATGAGAGAATTATTTCTTCCAGCCATAAGTGAAAACAACATGACATATATGGACCCAATAGAAAGAAACAACGGAAGATATATATTCCATAAAAGATAAGGAATAATTAATGTTATATAACAGAAAAAGGTAGAAACTAATGTCCAAGAGACAAGTCTAACTACAAAAGACTAAAAACCCAAATAGCTACTTCATCAGTGCCATGTGATAATGTGGACAACCTCCCACAAATTCACCACCAGCTACCCAAAACCTAAAAGACATAAAAACCTGTCGACTCACTATGGTAAATTTCCTTTCTCTATATATAAATACATAACCATGTCTATACACAATGGAAGGGGTGCACGTGGTGTGATATAATAGACTCAGTAGGGTCCCAACTAGGTGTTCCATATCATGTCTCTAAATAATAATCCAAGTATACTCAACTGCAAATAAAAAAAGTCATGATAGTAGTTTAACAATTTTTATATCAAAATCATGGAAACCCAATCTAATTTACCCTTTTTATATCTTTCCAAATAAAATAGATAAATTAGTTTCAAAGGATTTAATAACCCGAAATCAGAGCAGATACATGACATTAAAACAAATAATGCATCTCATATCATATAAAATCTATAGAAATACAACAAAAAAGTAAAATCCAATAGGAGAAGTACATGTAACCTCATGATATAGATCACACTAGGTCATGATAGCTAGGACACTTATACCTAACATAGATAATCATTTTCACATCAAGCTACTAGAAATATTCATCAACTCTAGATAGAAGAGTAATACCCTAGAAATTGAGCCACCCAATATGTCTAAAAAGTCCATAGAACAAAAAGACTTGGGAGCAGAGAAAATCCCCATGAGAAAACCCCAGAATAGTGGATGATACCTATTACTATACCTTTCACATCTGTACCTAAGGATTCCCCTGTGTTATATTTTTAAAAGTAGTTCATGAAATCATTTCCTCATTTTATTCCTTGAAAACCATTTTTGAAAACCATTTCACAATGCTTTTAGAAACCCCTTTCATTTTCCAAAACCAAGGGAAAACCATATTTTATGAAAAACCAGCTCCAAACAATCACAATAAATCAACCATATCATGTCATTTAATTTAATAAAACAGTTCATCAAAACATGTGAAATGTAGTTCATCAACACAAACGAGACACAGAACCACCTACATAAAAACTCGGGGTCACACATGCCCAAAAAGTGATCCAAAAATATTAATAATAAATCAAAAAAATGAAGGCCCTATAATCAAGCTAAAAATATTGTAATTAATTCAATTCAACAAAAGGGTCAGAAAACAAGAGTAAAAACCACATATCTCAAGAACGCACACCCGTTGCACCACAACCAATAAGAATTGGACCCTGGAACAAGATCTCACAACAAGTCTATAAGGATAGAAAAGAGGAAAAATCCCCAAGGATCAACAAATCAAATTTTTCAATGAAAATGTGTTACTGAAATCAAAGGCAATGAAGAAATATAAAGGATTAATCACTCAAAGAGATGAAACCTAACCATAATGGTAATAATTTGCCGAAAAAATCAATCTAAATCGAACTGATACTCCCCAAATAGTCGAAGAAGGTCTCTAGATCGAAATAAAGGAGTTTTGTAGAAGAATTAATGACAAATCAATAAATATTGCCCCATAAAATCCAACCACATGGTAATTACAAGACATGTAACCCATTTACATGTTGTGAAATCCACGAGGCTCAAGTATGCTGAAATACTTAATGAATTTTTATTAAACCATGGTATTTTAACATTACATGTTTTTTAACCATTAATGAATGTTTAATCCTTTCATGCTATTAACACAATTCACAAATTCTGACTGGTGACCAAGTACACGTTGAGTAATCCCTTTACGCACCATGTAATGTCCTAGTACACAGCAAAAAATCTAGATTATGACACAAAAACACCAAACCAACTAAGACATCCTTTGAACATGGGGAGAACCTCATCAATCCCTTAACACATTTATACCTAGAATATGTTAATTAAAATGAACATACATCCCTAAACATTAGTTCATTTTTATCAGAAAATGTTCTCCATCCTCAGGAGTCCCAATAAACACCCAATGAATGAGGAAGACTAGAAAAAAGAATGGAAATGAATAAAAAAGGGTAATGAGATGTTACATGAAGAGGAACTACCATGGTATACTTATATCCATCCCATGCTTTACAGAATAACACAATAACTACGGTCTAGCTCCCAACCCCAATCCCTTACTTGATCTCAAATACATAAAGTCTACATGCATCCTGAGGGGCCTATGTTGTGTGTGAGAATTAACTCAGTAGACTACCACCAATGTGTGCCTATATTACTACCATAATTATGCAAGTGTATACTAAATATCAAAAAAGGTAATACTCCCACACATTTCATAATTAAACTACTCCCCTTATGCTCAAAATTCATAAGGAGGAATCTACCTACTTCATCCTTTGGCAGTATATGTCTGAACACTTGACCCCAAATATATATATGGATTACAACATGTGTCTGCATATAATTTTTTTTAGTGTAGTGGATCCATGTATTAGAGCCCAAGGAATCTCCTGGAAAATGGAAAACTAGTGAACCCTCATGTTCCACATATAATCATGTCACTTGACACCTCATTACATCAATCAAGAACTCGACCTCCCATGAGATGGAAAGAAAATTACCTAGTCCCTTTGTACTCAGCTCAAAAAATAATCGTCATCTCGAAGCTCAATGTCCCAAGGGGAAAAAATATCCTTACTCTAATAAATGATTACCATCAGCTCAATATCCAATGTCTTAAGGCATGGAAATTTCTATCCTCCCAATATCTTGGCCCAACGGCCTCAAGGATGATGGTGATCCTCATCCCCCAACTAATGGTCTCAATACTATAAATAGATGATTTATAACCATTCTCATGGATTTACACAGTCAGAACACCTATCATATATAATAGTCAAAACCATCTCCTAAGATGCATAATATAGAAAGGAATACACCCAAAATGGATGGTCAACGCTACATCTACTGAGTATTGTCTATTTGAATATGACTCTAATGGTGTGTTGGCCAAAAATGCTGAGAAAAAATCACTAAACAACCTAATCCACAACATCCAGAACCTTGTTACCCTATGGCCATGTTTCTAAGTCCTAATAGTTAATACTATCTAAAATCACATGGGTCATTCCCTCAACTTGAGGACCTCATCTCCTCAATCTGATGACCATGTCACCTCAACATAGTGATCATCCTTACACCTTGTTTCCCAAGCCATGACAAACAACCTGAAAACCTTTTAAACCAAACCCAGGTGATCAAAATCACCTCAATCCTCAGTCCTGGCCCATAATAGTGCCATGGAACTAAGAAAAAACTAAAACAAATCATTATTTTAAATCACAAACCCGATCTATCCTTACAATGTGGTCAAAAGTCCATAACCTAGCTTGGAAAAATTTACCCGACCTAGATAATTTCCATTATCATTCCATATCATTAGTTTATTCATATAAAATAATTAATGTAATTATTAGGGGTCTCCATCAGACTACCCATGTGGAGTATAAATAACAAAACCCAAAAAAAATTTCAATATTCAGAGAGAAATATAAGAACCTCCTACTATATATTAGTAAGTTATCAATTGTCTGCTATCAACCTCTAACTCAATACAAACCGAGATAAATCAATGTTTTAGAAAAAATCCATAAAACTAGGGGAAAAAGGATCACATGGATTTTTATTACCATATGATAAGATATCATAAGAAGAGAAAAGTTGATTAAAGGTCTTACCATTATGCTTCCAACGAGATAGATGGAGATCATATCAGAGCTCAGATGGAGAAGAACATGGGAAACCTAGAAGAGTGGGAGAGAGGTGCACTATGAGAACCCCTAGGCGATTATTACTATATGTGAGGAGAAACATTTATAATATGGGGGAGCCCCATGTCCCTCTTTTAAAAAAATACTTCTCAGAAGTTAAATGGTGTGGAACTGTTACACATGCTATAATAATTCCATGATGTGTAACTATGATACATCATGTATCCCTCAGGGTAATCCCCAGATATTCTTATGTCATGAATCTTCTGGTTGCACCCCATGAACCCATTAAACACCATGTTGGTGATTTAAACTTCATTTAAAACTCATATCATCTTTTTTAGAATCCTTAACGTTCTTCCATCCTTCGATGCTTACCCAAACCCTCAGGACATCCCCTGAAACCTAAAACCCACCCAAAACAAGGTCCTAGAGCTATCAAAATTTAATAATTAAGTTTCAAATCATATAATTTAAGTTGTCCTGACTACCAAAGTCAAAAGGTAATATTTACCTAAAAAATGACCCCTTCAAAAACCATGTACATTACAATCTCTCCAACATAGAATATCTCATACCCAATATATTTTTGTTTTTCTAAATATGGTACCAAAAATACCCATCTCATAACATCAACCTGGTCTAACATGGTCATTAGGTTACATTTCAACTCTCCTCAAGGTGCTCTACACCTTAGAAATTATGTACTCAGTCACTTACTATCTTAAAATAAAACATTTTTATGGTCCACCGACCATCCCTAGTCTCACAAGTCATCCAATGATGCATCATCATTTTTACACCTCATTAGGTTCTCAATTCATTTTAATGTCATATCTGACACCCATCAAGTCTTTCATTTTATCATATTCCTTTATCATACCTATTCCATACATGACACTCATCAAAATACACATCGTATCGGATTCCTATAATTCTTTCACACCAATATATACTCAAAAATAAATCTGGAATCATATTTATACACATTTACACATGCCATTCATAATCTTGATACCAACAAACCTCATACAAAACCTGCATCACATCAATTCCTACAAGAATTCCTGATTCCAAAACACATCATACATATATTATGCATGATAACAGATTCCAAACTTCTAACTAGAATATAGTAAATACAAAAAAATATGCATGCACCACATCAAACAAAACAGGACAAAGCCAAATACAAAAGATACTCGGTCACACCCATGACATACCTATAACTATCATCGGCTCCCCGGCCTGCTCCGAACCTAAAAGCTAAAAAACATGCACCAAGCCTAATTTCTGTCTGGATGAGTCCTGGCCTCCTTATACCATTACACTGGATATTGGCCACCAACCCCACTATTGGGTTTCTTATTCCCTTCCATGACCTTTGTGTGCAGTTGAATCCAAAGTAATATCTACTGGTACAACTCCTAGTACCGCCTTATATCCATGAGTTTGACCTGGTCTCTAGCTCCCATCTATCTGAGAAGGATTCCTATAGAACATCTTAAAATGTCCAATCATGTTTCACACTCGAAAATCTATTAGAACCTAATAACATTGGGCCTGAACATACCATGTATTCCCACACTAGAAGTAAAATTATGAAGAACCATTACTCAATGTTCTACCTAAATATCTTTCTTTTATTCCATATTGAGACTCCTCACAACCTCACTTTTGATACCTAAAGCATTGCCACTCATCTCACCTAACACTCTCACACAGATCAAATATGACCAGTCTATCAATGATACCTCATATATTATCTCCTGAATGACTAACTCTTTAAAGGATGTCATCCTAAAGATATTAACTAGAACCTTGATGGCATACCACAATCCATCCTCCAAATGTCTCACCCAGGCAATGTCATCGCCCACCATAATAATGAAAAACGAGGAAAGTCCATGAAATGGGATACATAGAACATGATAGAGGTATCCCCCTACTATATATTCATGAAATCATGGGCTATATCCACCCTCATAATTTTTGGAATTATGTTTTCAAAGAACCTAGATTTGAAATTAATCAAAGCCAGTTCCTTTTGTCTACCTTCTAGAACCTGTACATCCCACCAACATTTTTTTGATCCTATAGGAATATATATATTCAATATTCACCTTCAAAACTGGGGGTATATCAAGCTGGTAAAAATTATATGCACCGATTATATCCATTCCTATACCACCTATGGTCCACCCTCACTCATTAATAGTGATGGGTGCTAATACTGGAACTCCTGAGACAAATACGCCATAGGCGGATCAGCTCCCTAATCACATCAGTCAATATCCTATATTCATAAAACCATGATCTATCTAAGCTACTAATAAATCCATAGAACAAATTATTCCATTTTTTAGGGATGTCTTACCTATACTGGAGCCTATACCTATGGATCATGACCATCCTGACCCTCGGGGGCCTCATCCCGACCCTTAGGGGCCTCATCCTGTGCATACTCATGCATCACCATATCACCTACCTCCTAAGGCTCCATCAGAACCTGTCTAGGTGGAAACACTCTGAATACTAATCATGATGATCAGTCTACCATAATGCTATAGGCATATATTATAGATAGGGGAAAATGTAATAGGTAGTGCATCTCACCACCCTTACACTCCCATACTTCACAATGTCACAAGACATCTAGCCTCTTGACCCACTTACCCAACCTTATCAAGGTCAAGTATCAATTATCATCTATCGTCAGAGACCCCTACCTACTCACATCATAGTTAAGAATCACATATAATGTTTCCTCATGGCCCATTACCTACCCATAATAGGACCAGACATAACATATCACATATCATCTGAGGTAGCTGAGTAGAATGGCATGAAATAGGGTATATAGTAAAACCTTGTTTATCTTAATTGTCTATGATTTAAATAACTCACCCATATAATCATCCTTGCCTACCATAATTAGGTTCAGTCCCATATATACCATGCATATTGAATCTCATAGCATCATGGATCGAACTCATTGGAACCACATGCTTGGGATGGTTGAGTATAATGCCACCAAAGAGGCTAAGCAGGAAAACACTATTTGGATTCTTTGTTGAAACATTAAATAGAAAAACCCTCTTAGTTCATTTTATGTTCCAAATAAAAATCCTATTAATAACAAATCATATGGGCTATGTGCCTATTATGATGCATAATCAAAACCATCCCATCCATATCAATCCAACGGTCAAAATCCATATAATAGATAAACATCACACCCAAGTGCACCACTTGAGGTGGAAATAAAACCAACTATCAATTCACATATTATGACATTAGTTTCGCACCCATGGAAACTTAGTATATCCCTTATGCATGGGGATTCAACCACCTAAACACAATCTCCTTAACCAATTCCAACTATATCCTAGTCTCTGGTCTACCATATCCAAAAAAGTAAAACCCAAAAAAATAAATCATTTTATACTATTCATAACTAGCCAAACATAGTTACCTTTTTATACCTAGGACTTGTGATGTTGTAAGGAAACACTATAATGTAAGGTTTTAATTCCAATTATAGTGCCTTAACCCGGTTTTCCACTAAAACAGTGCTCTGGGTCGGATTCCCACTTGGCCTTAGTGACACCTCCCTAAACACCAATGTTTTACAACTAGTAACGAGGTTCTGATTAGGTGATAGTGGGTAGACTATACCCTTAATGGGTGATAATAATAATGGTCCATACATTAATATAGCATAGCTAAATAATGTATCATGCCTAGAAGAAGATAAAATAAACTCAATGGAAGTATAAAGCAGTGAAAGCAATAATAAATAAGGCCAAAGGCCTACCATTTGTAGACAACACATATCATAGTAGTTTATATAAAAAAATAGACAAGAGGATCACCCTTTTCCAACATCATCCCTACATATACATATAAAGCATGAAAATATAAAAACTAAACTCTAGCTGATGAAAACTAACCACCATGGTCCACTACCATACAACCCATTCTAAATAGAATAACTCAATCACTAAGTTCCATCTCCCAAGACTAATCCCATACTTGATCATAAAGACATAAACCCTACATTCGTCCTGAGGGGCTTGTATAGGTTTTGATAATGAACTCAGTTGGCCACCACCAATGTGTACATGTCATACGTCCATAAGTATATAGTCGTAAAAAAATATAAACAAAAGGTGATTCTTTCAAACATTTCACAATTAAACCACTCCCCTTATGCTCAATAGCCATTAGGAAGAATCAACCTTATCCTGATTTTTCTTGTATATGTCTAAACACATGCCCCAAAATATATATATGAGATACATCATGTGTCTACACACACACATACACATATATATATATATATATATGTGTGTGTGTGTGTCTATATATACAGTGGAGAGGATCCATGGTTTAGAACCCAAGGCATCCCATGATGAATAAAAAACAAGTTAAACCCTTAGGTTCCACCTATAATCATGTTACCTGACATTTAGTTCCACCAATCAATTAGGTGACATCCCGCTACAAACCCAAACATGTTTCTGGTCCCTCAGACCTCAGCTCATAAAATCAATATCAGCTCAAAGCCTAATGTCCTAGGGCATGATGATATTCATCCTCAAATAAATCATCACCATCAAATCAATAGACGATATCCCGATGCATGGAAATTTCCATTCTCCTAATATCCTATCCCAATGGCCCCAAGAATGATGTAAATCCTTATTCCCTAACTAATGATCTCAACACCATCTACCGATGGTCCATCACTATACTCATAGATTTCTATGATGAACACTCCAAATATATCTGGCAGTCGACACCATCTCCTAAGACATATAATCAATAGGGGACTCCATCCATAATGAGTGGTAAACACCACCTCAAACGAGTTTTATCTATGTATTCATGACTATAATGGTGTTTCAGCCAATGATAGTGAGCACTAGTCACCAAAAAAACCTAACAAATATCATCTAGAACCTCATTCCTATAAAACGAATTTTCTATATCATGATGTTCAACAACATTTCAAATCAAATAATCTATGACCTCATCCTGACAACCTCATCCCCTTAACCCAACGACCATGTCGCCTCAACCTGATGATCATTATCACCCCATATATCTCGATAAATTCCATCAAACTAATGATCATGTAACCTCAAAACAGGTGATCAACATAATCTTAATCTATGTGCCTATCCCGTCACATTCCAATGAAATAATAAAAAACAATATAAACAATTTTATCAATTTAAATCACGCACATGACTTATCCTATCCAAGTGTCCAAAAGCCAATAACATGTCTTGGAATAATTTAAATGATCTAGGCAATGCCCATCAACATCCCATATCATTTGTTTTTTAATCTAAAATAATAAATTCAATTATTAGGGGTGTCTCTTAGACTACCCTCATGGCCTATAAGGAACACACTTTCAAAACAACATCAAAATCAAAGATAAATCTAGGAACCACATACCTTATTCTAGTAGGTGATTTCTCATATGATATCATCTTCTAACTAGAGACTAAATAAGATAAATCATAATTTTAGATAAACAAACTGAAAATAGGGTTAAGGGGATTGTACAGATTTAGAATACCATATGAAAATTTAGTAGAATAAGAGATGTATGAGGATTGAAGGGCTTACCGATACACTTCCAAGGAGTCATAAGGGGCTTGGATCAGAACACAGACATAGAATAACAAGGGAAACCTATAAAATAGGGGGAGAGGTGAAATATGATACCCCTGAGTATCTATTGCCTCTTTTCACTTTGTGTGAGGAGGAGAATAAATAATGGGGGGTCCCCATGTTCCTATTTTAAAAAAACATTGGCCACAAGTTACACTATGTGTTACTATTATACATTGTATAACAATTGCATAAAGTGTGAATACTAGGTTATGTATACATCAGGGAAAAACCCTAAGCCTTGAATGTCATGAATATACTGGATTTACCCCCCATGAACCCATTACATTCTATATAGGTGATTTACACACTGTGTAAAACTCACAAAAAAATATTTTTAGTATCTTGTCTATCCGTCCTTCCTACAGTTTTCTCCCAAATGCCTAGGACTTCCACCAAAACCAAAACCCCACCAAAAGAAAGGTATTGGAGCTATAAAACTTTTATAATTAGGGTTTTTTGTTTTGAATTTATGTTTTTCTAAACACCAAACTCAGAAGATAAAATTTACCTAAAAAACTCCATTCAAAAACATGGGATGTTACACAATGCATGTGAAATATATAGTTTAATAGATATGAATAGTGTTGAATCCAGTGAAATATCATTTAATGATTTACTTTCATCTTTTATAGATAAAATTTTACATGAATTATGGGTTCTAAAATAGTGAACTCCATTTGTAGAAGAATTATTTACATCTATAAAGGATAAAATAAAGTCAAGTAGTTATAATAAGAAACCTTTTAAGCTTAATTTTTAGATATTTAAATGAGATAAAATGATTCAGTGGGTAAGTTATTTATATGGGTGAACTAATTTTTTAGGTTGATTGAATACAATGGAGAATATATTAATGATTCAACTATGACCAAGAAATTAATGAACATTCTACCACATGTTTAATTATGAAATATCATCATTATAATATAAATACATGGATGGGTTTGTCATATATAAAACCAAAAATATCTTGATATATTAGTATATGTGATGAGATAAATCCTTGAAGAATAATGGAAAATCAGAGAAGGAAATAGCTTTCAAAGCCACTAATAATATTTAAATAAAGAAATCTCATTATGAGGAATTGAAAGAAAAATATATTTCCATGAATTTGAATAAATTCATATCACACTTATATATAATAATTTCACTTGTAAAAGTTATCTAAAAAAGAAAACTAATTATTAAGTGTTTTAATTGTGAGAATATTATAAAATGTTCATCTAGCTACCCTAATAAAAACCAAGAAGAGGAAGAATATGATCAATCCAAAAGATCATCAAAGAAAAGAATGATATAAATAATTTAAAGAAGTGTACTTTTTTTAAAGGGAAATACCAATAAATTTGAGAAGAGAAATTTTCTATCAAAATCTGATATATAATTTTGTGATAATGAACGTTAAAAAAATAAGTCAAGGATTTATAGGATTAAGATTCCCATTCTTTTATGGATCAATAAAAATAGTTCATAAAACCTTTTAGTGAAGAAAAGGGAAGTAAAGAACATGGTAGAGATGAAGACATACATAATAAGTTATAATTTAAGTTAGATATCATGGTTTTATTAAATATTAATTGGATATTTAAATAGTATAATGAAGTGACTAGGATCAAATTACTCCACTAAGAAGGGCGTGAATCAGTAGAGACAAGTTTTTATAATTTATTTCCACTTTAAATCAACCTCTCCAATATTTTAATGTTCAATAAAAACAAATATGAATTCTCACCCTCACTCACACATATAGAAAATAAGTTAAATGAACAAAAGGATTTTTATAGTGTTCCACTCTATCATGGAAGGCCTACTTCTATCCATGGTTCTTTAGTCACCCCAACCATAGATTATTTAATAAATAATAAGTTAATAGATATTAAATGTACAATAATAACATCATATTATCCCATTCAAGTTTCATATTGGATTATTATGTTTCTCACTATAGATATAATGTAATATATTCAGAAGGTGAGAGATCATTTTGATAGTTTAGTTACTTTGGAAATGGAAGATGAAGATATTAGTCTACAAGTCAATAATAAAATTAAGATATAATCATTAAATATATGTAACACCCCGACCCCAGCTACCCAGAGTCGGTGCATTACTTCGTAACATTGGCATGATCACAAAAGATCAAGTCTCGAAAGACCGATTAGTTTAGTAGCCTTGGAAACACTAGATACATTCATAAGTCTTTCATTACATCAAAAAGTAAACAAACTACAATAACATGGTCTTCATAGTCCACACTCATATCCTCTTCTGACTATCCCTGCAGGTCATTCCTAAAATACTTCTTCACATCCTGGAAAATATTAAAACATTGAAAGGGGTGAGCTCAGATGCTCAGTAAGGATAACAATATTGCGGAAGCTTTCATAAATAAACATTAACATTTAAGGCAATGCATAACTAAAAAAAGCCTTTTAAACTTGAACTTAAACATAATATGGCAAAAGTAAAATGAGATAATGCCATATACTTCTTCACATGGATATTCTACTGGTCGAATAATCACATGCAATATCAATAACCACTTTCATAATGATGGAATGCATAATGCCAGACTATCATAACCACGTAGCCAAGGCCTCATGCCAAGACCACAAATAAGATTTTGTCAAGGCCTCGTGCCAAGACACTAGTTTGTCTCATGAGACCTGCCGATGCATCGAGGAGCTATAGCGGGCTACACCCGTCACTTATTACGTCCAATGCATTCCTCATATGAATAGGTTTAAACATATCATAAACCATAACATAATCGTATCACATAAAACATGCATAAAGGAAACATAACATTTCCACATTTCAATCACAAGATATCAATACAACACATTGATATAATAAAAACGATTTCAAAACCATTTTCAATACCAAAATAAAAGAAAGTTAAAACTTTGTATTTATTTTTCATTAAAAAAAATGATGGCTTGTAGAGGAAGCCGAAACTCAAATAGTGGTCACGGCGGCGGAGAAGTCGTTGTCGCCGCATACGTATGAGAAAAACATTACCTTTTTTTGTTTAGTAAACGCTTCGTATAAAAAGATTCCTTTTGAAAAAACATAAAAGTCAAAGTGGTTTATACACCGTATAAAAGAAAGTTGTGTATAAAACCAAATATGCCTCAATGAAAGGGGATTGAGACGAAGTCCTTAAAAGATCATTTTTAAAATAAAATAGATCTATTATGTGTATTCACTATAAGTACACATAAATAATGTACAAATACAATATAGGACATTATAATATCACGACATAATTTGAAAGTAGGAGATTAACCCAAAGAATGGAAGTTGGGTTAAGAAGTTCCCTTACCTTGCGTCTTGTCCTGACTCGACCGTTCTTTAACCTCCTGAATAATAAAATAGAGTTAATTTCTATTTACTTAAGAACCTTTTTCATGTTCACTATTCCTTTTATATCCCTTATTACCATGTTATGAACATTATTTAATTATTTAAGTTAATAACGGTCGTTTTTTCGATCTTTGGTACTTGAGTCAACAATAAACTTCTTATAATTACAAGTTGTTTATGTGGTAGAATATCCATTATCTCCAGAATTATATTCATTATATAGATGTCATATATATCTTATATATACAGTATATAAATTCATTTATAATATTACATAACATTTAGAGGTAGGAAATGAAATGCACCGTTCATGGAGACGGTAAGCCGTACGTACGCATGAACGCTACTTTCATTTCAATTTCATATTTAATGGAACGAAATCATAATGATATAAATGTATAATATAATTCCAGTATAATATAGTGTATAATACCATTTACTCCATCCTTTATACATCCCACATATGGCATTAACGATTCAAATCACTTTGAGGGGGCGGTAGTCCGCACTTCCTAAAATGAAATTACCGCGTTTTACCCATAATGGAAATCATAAAGTATGCCATAAATGAGAAATAAAGAAGCATAATTAAAACATAAACACATTATATATCATATATAAATATAGTTACATCTTAATGGTCACATTTGAAGGTGTTATATGAGTGTTGAACAATCATCGTTTCGTGAGGCAGAAATTCGCCATCCACAGAAACCGTATGTTCTTTAACCATTAGATGTAGGTGTGTGTAAGTGTAGCTCGAATCCTTCTTATAACAACATCCTAGTATATTGAGGATACTGGTGTTGTTACAAAAGAAATGAATAAAAAGAGTTTAGGGGGTTGGAGAAGAAAAATAAAACAAAACAACATTAGAGAAGACATTACCTCAAAATCGGGTAACTCTTTTTGATTTGAGCCAAAGGCTTCCTTGGGAAGAGTTCTGCCCAAAGTGAGGCTTCTAGGAGTAATAGAGGGAAGTTTGGAGAGTATTTGGGAAGAAGTTGGCCGAGCCAAATGGCTTGAAGGTGTAAATGAGGTGGGAGAGGTGGGGGCCTTTTATATGTGGAGAGGAGGGGCTCTTTTGGAAAGATTGAAATGTTACATTATTACACAATGCTTTTCGGATTCTAAAGGTCCCACACTTATATAATTCGTGGATAAGGTGATAAGGGATCGAAATCTACCCATCCAATAGGCTTTGGACAAGTGTAAGCCTTGGATTTTAAATTATCTTCTCATTTTATTTAAATCGTTAAATAATGATGTCATCGCTGCATCATCATGATGTCATAAATAATTTAATTTATTTAATGTCTAAAAATTATAAAAAAAATACTATGATGTAGGAAATCTTTTTATCTTTCCAATGAATATTTATAGTCAAAAATATGACTTGTATAACCCCATGTAAAATTTTTTCTAGTAAAACATTTTATGTTTGTGTCAATTTTTACTTTAACATTAAATAAAAGGTATTTATGTCATTTTCTAACTAAAGTGGCTTCATGGGGTCCCCAAGTTGACCCATGAGTTTTATTGGTCGGCCATGAATCATAAAATAGGAGAAGGACAAGTGTCAAGCTCATCTCATATTATTAAAACATTATTTTTACCTTAAACTACACTAATTACCTCAAATCGCGATTAAGAACTTAAAAGTTACTATTCAACAAAAAATTATTTTAATCTCATTGAACCACATTTTACTTCTTAATGACAACCATGTATGTCGGATTTTTGAAAATCAAATCACATAAGTGGTAATATTTCATTTAAACAAAAAATCAGTTATTTAACTACCACTTATTGGTTTCACTATTCATCAAAAATTGAAGTTTTTCTGAACAATGCCAAAATTTCACCCTAAGCTATAATTGATATTCCGAATTCAAAAATGATGTCTATTTTACAAAATTCCAAACATATAAGTTGCATTAATTAATTTTATAATCAATTCCCGCTGTCACAACAAATAGCGTGTTTTTAAGAAACAATTTATATCAAAAGATTGACAATTGTTTATGTCCAATTTCAATGTTAAATTAATTCTAATGACCACCATTGGATAAAATGGTAAAAATATATTCTAATTATACTCTGAAACCACTAAATAGTATAATTTATCACAATAAATTATTTTGATTAAAAAAGTTGTTTTAAGTATTTATCACTATTCATAAAATATTGGAAGTTCTCAGAAAGTTGCAAAAAATTAAACTTAGGATAATTTCGATATTACGAATACAAAAATGAAGTCCATTTAGAAATATAAAATTTCTATAATTTTAAAAAGTGGTTATTACTATTCATAATGGCTACTTTGATTAGTCGCGGTGTGTTAGAACTCGAACTTGCGTACCATGCAAGCTATTGCATTATTAAATGAGAAGCGTATCATGGAAGCTCGGGGTGTTACATTCTCCCCTCCTTCAATAAATTGCGTCCTCGTAATTTGAAATTTTTCTTTGAAAATAAAAGGTTGAAAAGATAAAATACCTTTGTGGAAAACCCACATCGGAAATAAGGTTAATAAAATTTATCCTTAATAAGAGGGAAATGGAAATAAGAAAGTCACCACCAAATTATGATCTAGATAAGGAGAACATTGGTGGAAATTAGAGACATATAATTGGAGGAAAAACGTAAATATTTGTAGGGAGTGATTGAGGTCATCAATCACAATCAACTGTCAAATTGAGGGCCTCAAAGCCTTCAATCTATGTTGATTTAAAATATCATCAGTTCAACAAGACATAAGGTATTAGGGTAACACATTTTTTTGTTTTAATATCCCTTTACTATAGTTTAAGAATTAATTTATTCATTGAATAACAGATAGGTATATATATATATTTATGCTTGACAATTAGAGTTTCAACCTTCAACTCACCTTTCACTCAAAAAGATAATAGAACCCAAAAATATTATAATTATCCTAATTATATAAGGTTACAAATTTTAACACATGCCATTTATATTAGTAAAATTATTTTGTAATAACCATGGACTTCATGTAGGCTAGTGGTAGGAAATAAAGGCCTGTCGCACTATGGCTGTGGGTTCAATTCCTGTAGCTTTGTCCGACGCGTCAGGTTATGCCCCACCCTGCAGGTTGTCCTTTTCCTAAAACTATAGTATTATAATATTCCAAAAATAATCTTCATAATTTTTTTAACCTTAAACAATACTATCCAAAGATCAACTTAATCCATTCCAACCTTTATAGTTATCCAAAATACTTCTATCCAGCTCACAGTCCAAATTTTATAAGGAAGGTAAACATAATGAAGATCCTTTTTTCCATGTAACAACATGTGAACACCTTCATCATGTATTCTTTTTAAACATACTGAATTACCATGATCCCTTATTCCTTATAGAATACTAGATATACTCCTCCTATCAAAAAAAATGTATACAAATCATCAATCAGTTTCAAGGAAGTTAAGAATATCCAATATAATTTATCCAAATCAATCACGTCTTATTCCAAAATTACTATCTCGGTATCAGAACCATATTATGGTTTATCTTTCTCTCAAGCATATATTTTCCAAAAATTTAACCTACTGTGGAGTCAATTTTCTTGGTTCCACACAATCTCAAGTCCTTGATGAAATAGTACTGCAGTACAATCCTAATATACTCCATAATTATTATAACCAGTACATCATTGATACAAAACTCAAATTACAAAATTCATTAATAACAACATAAGAACTCTAATCATTACTCCTCATCTGTGGTAGTATCATAACTTGATTATTATCCAATAACATCATTTGGGGCATACTCTGATGATTTGGACATTGGTTTGCGTAGTGTCCCCAATCCTTGCAGAAGAAGCATTGTACATTTGAAACCATTTTCTTACCCTTGTAGTCACGCACTTTGTGTCCTTTTTCTCTAAACATATAACAAACTCCCATTCCATTTAGGCAAGTTCCATGATGTTTCTTCCCACAATTACCACATATTGGAAAATTCTTCTTTCCCCTCATCCCTTTATCCATCATTCTCTCTTCCATCCCTTTCGTCTCTTGCTTCGCTTCAAAGCCATAGGACTCAGAGAATTCCTTACTTATCTTATTAACACATGATACTATTTCTTCATATGTTGAGAACACATGGGAGACTATTTCCCTTCGAAATGTTGGCTTAATACCGTGAAAGATATGATCCTTCTTACTATTTGGATCATACATATTGCTGGAGTTCACATTCCTTCTACTGGGCACCATTTCTATACAATGGCATAAACTAGGTTATTTTATGAATCAAAATACATAATCCCATACTTATAAAACACTTAACATAAATTGAACTATTTATGGATATAATCCATAATCATAAAAAGGTTTTCTTTGAGGAAGTATATACTCATAACCGTTCATAGTGGTTTGTAAAGAAAATGAGAATTATCCTATGCATATCCCCCGGGAGTGTCGTAACCAAGAGTGCAGCAAGGCCCGTTGTTGTGCACTAGTTCCCGTTCGAGTCTAGCTTAAAGCGGTGTTTTCGGGTTTTACCCCTAGGTACATCTGTGCCAGAGCCGCCTCTACCTGCTCGTATCCAGACAGGGATGTATTGCTCGGAAAACTCACAAAATCTCTATAATACCAAAATTCTAGGAAGTTCTTCTATACTAATCCTCAAAGTCTATCCTTGGGCTATGTGCTCTAATCAGAGTTTATCTAAATCTAGCTTCCAAGGTTAGTACTAAAATGCCTCTGATACCAACTGTAACGCCCCGACCCCAGCTACCTAGAGTCGGTGCATTACTTCGTAACATTGGCATGATCACAAAAGATCAAGTCTCGAAAGACCGATTAGTTTAGTAGCCTTGGAAACACTAGATGCATTCATAAGTCTTTCATTACATCAAAAAGTAAACAATATACAATAACATGGTATTAATAGTCCACACTCATATCCTCTTCTGACTATCCCTGCAGGTCATTCCTAAAATACTTCTTCACATCCTAGAAAATATTAAAACATTGAAAGGGGTGAGCTCAGATGCTCAGTAAGGATAACAATATTTCGGAAGCTTTCATAAATAAACATTAACATTTAAGGCAATGTATAACTAAAAAAAATCCTTTTAAACTTGAACTTCAACATAATATGGCAAAAGTAAAATGAGATAATTCCATATACTTCTTCACATGGATATTCTACTGGTCGAATAATCACATGCAATATCAATAACCACTTTCATAATGATGGAATGCATAATGTCAGACTATCATAACCACGTAGCCAAGGCCTCGTGCCAAGACCACAAATAAGATTTTGTCAAGGCCTCGTGCCAAGACACTAGTTTGTCTCATGAGACCTGCCGATGCATCGAGGAGCTATAGCGGGCTCCACCCGTCACTTATTAAGTCCAATGCATTCCTCATATGAATAGGTTTAAACATATCATAAACCATAACATAATCGTATCACATAAAACATGCATAAAGGAAACATAACATTTCCACATTTCAATCACAAGATATCAATACAACACATTGATATAATAAAAACGCTTTCAAAACCATTTTCAATACCAAAATAAAAGAAAGTTAAAACTTTGTATTTATTTTTCATTAAAAAAAAGGATGGCTTGTAGAGGAAGCTGAAACTCAAATAGTGGTCACGGCGGTGGAGAAGTCGTTGTTGCCGCATACGTATGAAAAAGACATTCCCTTTTGTCGTTTAGTAAACGCTTTGTATAAAAAGATTCATTTTGAATAAACGTAAAAGTCAAAGTGGTTTATACACCGTATAAAAGAAAGTTGTGTATAAAACCAAATATGCCTCAATGAAAGGGGATTGAGAGGAAGTCCTTAAAAGATCATTTTTAAAATAAAATAGATCTATTATGTGTATTCAATATAAGTACACATAAATAATTTACAAATACAATATAGGACATAATAATATCACGACATAATTTGAAAGTAGTAGATTAACCCAAAGAATGGAAGTTGGGTTAAGAAGTTCCCTTACCTTGCGTCTTGTCCTGACTCGACCATTCTTTAACCTCATGAATAATAAACTAGAGTTAATTTCTATTTACTTAAGAATCTTTTTCATGTTCATTATTCCTTTTATATCACTTATTACCATGTTATGAACATTATTTAATTATTTAAGTTAATAACGGTCGTTTTTCGATCTTTGGTACTTAAGTCAACAATAAACTTCTTATAATTACAAGTTGTTTATGTGGTTGAATATCCATTATCTCCATAATTATATTCATGATCTAGATGTCATATATATCTTATATATCCAGTATATACATTCATTTATAATATTACATAACATTTAGAGGTAGGAAATGAAATGCACCGTTCATGGAGACGGTAAGCCGTACGTACGCATGAACGCTACTTTTATTTCAATTTCATATTTAATGGAACGAAATCATAATGATATAAATGTATAATATAATTCCAGTATAATATAGTTTATAATACCATTTACTCCATCCTTTATACATCCCACATATGGCATTAATGATTCAAATCACTTTGAGGGGGCGGTAGTTCGCACTTCCTAAAATGAAATTATCGTGTTTTACCCAAAATGGAAATCATACAGTATGCCATAAATGAGAAATACAGAAGCATAAGTAAAAAATAAACACATTATATATCATATATAAATATAGTGACATCTTAATGGCCACCTTTGAAGGTGTTATATGAGTGTTGAAGAATCATCGTTTCGTGAGGCAGAAATTCGCGACACACAGAAACCGTATGTTCTTTAACCATTAGATGTAGGTGTGTGTAAGTGTAGCTCGAATCCTTCTTATAACAACATCCTAGTATATTTAGGATAATTGTGTTGTTACAAAAGAAATTAATAAAAATATTTTAGGGGGTTGGAGAAGAAAAATAAAACAAAACAACATTAGAGAAGACATTACCTCAAAATCGGGTAAATCTTTTTGATTTGAGCCAAAGGCTTCCTTGGGAAGAGTTCTGCCCAAAGTGAGGCTTCTAGGAGTAAGATAGGGAAGTTGGGAGAGTATTTGGGCTGAGTTTGGCCGAGGCAAATGGCTTGAAGGTGTATATGAGGTGGGAGAGGTGGGGGCCTTTTATAAGTGGAGAGGAGGGGCTCTTTTGGAAAGATTGAAATGTTACATTATTACACAATGCTTTTCAGATTCTAAAGGTCCCACACTTAAATAATTAGTGGCTAAGGTGATAAGGGTTCGAAATATACCCATCCAATAGGCTTTGGACGAGTGTATGCCTTGGATTTTACTTTATCTTCTCATTTTATTTAAATCGTTAAATAATGATGTCATCGCTGCATCATCATGATGTCAGAAATAATTTAATTTATCTAATGTCTAAAAATTATAAAAAAAATACTATGATGTAGGAAATCTTTTTATATTTCCAATGAATATTTCTAGTCAAAAATATGACTTGTATAACCCCATGTAAAAATTGTTCTAGTAAAACATTTTATGTTTGTGTCATTTTTTACTTTAACATTAAATAAAAGGTATTTATGTAATTTTCTAACTAAAGTGGCTCCATGGGGTCCCCAAGTTGACCCATGGGTTTTCTTGGTCGGCCATGACTCATCCAATAGGAGTAGGACAAGTGTCAAGCTCATCTCATATTATTAAAACATTATTTTTACCTTAAACTACACTAATTACCTCTAATCGTGATTAAGAACTTAAAAGTTACTATTCACCAAAAAATTATTTTAATCTCATTGAACCACATTTTACTTATTAATGACAACCATGTATGTCGGATTTTTGAAAATAAAATCACAGAAGTGGTAATATTTCATTTAAACGAAAAATTAGTTATTTAACTACCACTTAGTGGTTTCACTATTCATCAAAATTGAAGTTTTTCTGAACAATGCCAAAATTTCACCCTAAGCTATAATTGATATTCCGAATTCAAAAATGATGTCTATTTTACAAAATTACAAACATATAAGTTTCATTAATTAATTTTATAATCAATTCCCGTTGTCACAACAAATAGCGTGTTTTTAAGAAACAATTTATATCAAAAGATTGGCAATTGTTTATGTCCAATTTCAATGTTAAATTAATTCTAATGACCACCATTGGATAAAATGGTAAAAATATATTCTAATTATACTTTGAAACCACTAAATAGTATAATTTATCACAATAAATTATTTTTATTAAAAAAGTTGTTTTAAGTATTTATCACTATTCATAAAATATTGGAAGTTCTCAGAAAGTTGCAAAAAATTAAACTTAGGATAATTTCGATATTACGAATACAAAAATGAAGTCCATTTTGAAATATAAAATTTCTATAATTTTAAAAAGTGGTTATTACTATTCATAATGGCTACTTTGATTAGTCGCGGTGTGTTAGAACACGAACTTGCGTACCATGCAAGCTATTGCATTATTAAATGAGAAGCGTATCATGGAAGCTCGGGGTGTTACAATATATATAACATGATTTATAGATACTTATCAATTCAAAATACTAGATTCAATTTTCTAAATTATTGAGCTCAAATTGATGCAGCTAATGGCTACTAAACTTTGAGTGCCAAACTCTATTTTCCCACAATATTTTGATGATCAATGTTTTTAAAAAACTAAAAATTTATCTCTATTATCTATATCCTACTATTAATCCTTTTTTGAAACTCTCATAATTAAATAAATTTTGGAAAAATTACTCCCATCTTAGAATCCTTGAAACTACACTTAACAAAATCAAACAACATGATCCTCCTCCATTTCCTCATTAATTTGGTCTCCTAAAACATATTCCATGATCAGTAAATATTCTATACATTAATTAACTACATATATCAATTAAGATACCAATTTTATAATTTATTTCATCATTAAAATTAATAAAAAATAAAATTCTCAAAAGAACCCTTCTCCTCAAAACATAGAAAATAATTCACAAAAAATGGTTTTTTGAATTCTAGGAATTCCCATCCTCTTCTTCAACCTGAATCATCTTCAAAACCCAATTTCAACCTATAAGTGGCCATAAGAAAGTCTTCGTGAAACATCAAATATAAACAAAATAGTTAAAACACTTATGTTATTGAGAAAAACTCTTGAATCACTAATAATCTAGTGGAAAGTTATTATTAGAGATTAATAATATCTTAGCATCATCACACTAACATACGAGGTTAAATATATAAATATTATTCATTCACACATATAGATTTCATCATATTATCTCTCATACAAATAATTACATGATTAATCATTTTCTCCATTAAATGCAATTAATTTTTTTTGTTATCAATATTTAATAAAAAACATTTTGGGTTTTTTTGATTTTTTAATATATAAGAAATAGTTCTACTATAGACTATTTTAAATTATTAAATATATCAAAATTATTGAAACAAAATTATTCATAAAAAGATATATATTATGGAAAATAACTACATAGGTGTTGAAAAAAAAATTTACTCAGAGTTCATTATTATTATAAGGCATAAAATTATTATGTGTAGCTCCAAAAAAAACCATACATGGAAAACTTCATATGTGAGATACCATTCTATTATGTGTAAGATAATTATATTATGTGTAGATAAAATATCTTATGTGTGAAATTATTCTATTATAAGTGTCAAAAAAGTTCGTATATAGTGTCTAGAATATCTTATGTGAAGCACATGAGATATTATACTTAGCTAAATAATAATCATCTTATATAAGAATTAAATAACATAATAAAAACTCACAACACTTTCTCAATTGAACTCAAATCATCTCAAAAAAATTCAAAAACATTTTTCACTACATAAAATAATAACTTAGTAAACACTAATGATTCTCAGAAAATATTAAATGTAAATTCAAACCAATAAAAACTCAAAGGTCTCAATAATATTTCCATTTTTTATTTGTTGGTAATATCATTCAACAATTTTAAAATAACTAATAAATTCTCAAAATCCACAATGAAATGTGTAAATAATTTAATTACATCCTATCTACTGTGATATGTGTCTTTCACTTCACTACCAGACCAGGTGATGTTTTTAAGAGAATTATATTCCTTGATGAGAAGAAAATGTGGTCGATTGTCTTAAATGAGCATCCCTTCGATTCAAACCCCATGTTATCATTTTAAAATATCTCTCCTATATATAAATTTTCAATGGATTTATATGACTAGATAGTGAACACCACCCTTGGATGAAATCCCCCCTAATAAAATGTTGTTTCACACTTTATCACCCTTTGTAAATATAATACAAATCCTTGTGTGGTAATTTTTCTTAATTATTCAAGTGGTAGGAGAGAGGTGAACATAAAGTTTCTGTCTCAAAAAAGAGAAGTAATCTCTTGGAATAGATTTTGTAAAAATATCTACAATTTTATTTGGATTAGAAATATATTCCATCTTTATATACCCACATACCTCTCTTTCCTTAATGAAATCATTCCTAATTCTTATGTGTTTGGATATAGAATGTTATACTATATTCTATGATAAATTTATTTCACTCTGATTTTTACATTACATCTTCAATGAACTCTTAATCTCAACCTTAAAGTCAAAAAAACATAACACAAATCCTTCAAACCGATTTGAATTCATGACCGGTAACCACATATTCAACCATAATTATGCTAAGTATCACCATGTTTTTTTTCTTACTGTACCAGCTCAGAAAACCCTCACCAATGGAAAATTTCTGAACAGAGGTGGATATTCTATTTATAAAATCACCTTCCCAATCTACATTAGTGAATTAAACCATTTTCAAAAATTTATTTCATTTTTATAATAATCTATAGTTAATTATTCCATTTACATATATCAAAACTCTTGTTACTTCAAGAATGTGTGGCCACTACTACAATTATGGCTTATAATAGCGCTAAAAACCGCCTTTAACAGTGCTAAAAAAGCATTGTTAATCTTAGAAAAGATAAAGGGGGGGGGGGTCCCCTTTATCATCTCTTAGCAAGTGCTGATAAATGTATAATATATCAGCGCTAAAAATAACGCTGATAAACACTACCTTTATCAGCGCTATTTTGAGCACAGATAAAAATTACCTTTATCAGAGCTCAAAATAGCGCTGATATATTATCCATTTATTAGTGCTTAAATAGCGCTAATAAAGGCCAAAGATCCTGTGCAAAACTAGAACCTGCACAGAACCTACCCAACACCTGCACACATTACAGCACCTGCACAGAGCATAAACAACACCTGCACACAGCACAAACAACACCCTCACACAAAGCACAGAAGAAAACAAATGATACATACATTTACATGAAATCATGAATACAAAACAACACACTGCTATGTACATTTCAAACAATGTCTAATTTGGTTACAATTTCATTTATCCAAGAAACAATTAAAAAACAACGATGTTTCATCCTTTTTCCATCTATCCGCTCTAAAAAATTGATGTCCATGGCGGCGGTTTCCAAACAAATATTATGTTAGTAATAAAATAATTAAATAAAGAATGGGGTTGCTAAATTAAATTATACTAGTGAGGCACAAAACATAAAATAACCAATTAATGAAGAGACACAATTAAGTCAATGCCCTTACCTTAACCAGAAGTCCAATAAACTATCTTCAGTTCATACCAAACACAACTGAGTCCATGATCACATGTATTAATGACTAACAACATTAAATTACATAATTAGTTAATTTTAACCAAAAATCCATCATGGTATAATAGGCGCCAAACACATCGTGTAATCCAACAAAGCCAGAATTCTAAGAAACTAGGTGTGATCCACTCCTGATGCACCCCTAAGCCTGGAAAACACCAAATCCCCAATCTATATTACTAAATTTTTGAAAAATTAAGCCTAATTTTTTGAAAACCCATAAATAAATCTTCCCCAAAATATAATCTGCATCAAATAATGATTTATTACTAGTTTATGAAATTTTGAGACATGCTCTAAGAGTTATATATATAAGTCCCATGAAGAACAATGATTTATCCATACTATGGTATAATAATTACACCTAGAAACATAAAAACTGAATTCGAATCTTTGAACAAGAAGTTAGAGAAGCAATGAATATGTAGGAGAAGATACCACATTGATTCAAAATGATGAACAACCGATAATACACTCAGGTCTAAGGGGAAGGAAGAAGGGGAATGGGGTTTGGCCACCCCCTAAGAACTTGGTGCCCAAACGAAGAAACCTGAGGAGTTTTATAATTTATAAACCCATCACCCACATAAAAATAAGTTTTAAATCATGTTACATGAAATGAACCAAGTGGTGACATCACTATATTTTGGGTCCAAACCCTTACTTGACCCCTTTTCCCCATTCACGACCATTATCACCCAATTAAATGCAATCATGTTGTGAATTACCCACTCACACTATGAGTATCCTAATGATACTACATTTCAATAGAATGACTACCCAAATCATCCTTGATTCATCACAAAACCCAATGACTTCCCTCTAGCCCCAATACATGTCTGGAACACCTATTAGAACTGGTATATTGTACATTTTTCGATGATTTTTTTGTTATTATGGAATTCCATAATTCCCCATTAGAAGTGTACCAATGTACTAATCAGATGTTATATGATATACCATGAATATTCCTGGAAACCCATGTTTAACTTGTGGTATTCCATGAGTTTAACATCCCAAAAGGATAGAGGGTCATGATTTAATGTCTTACGGAGATATAATGGGTGGATCAAAACACTTATAAAGGTGGATCAAGTAGGTACATCTCTAGGAGGGACCACCTGGAATGTTTACCTAATAGATCGATCAAAACGCCCAATGCGGTCTGACCCAAGTGTGGTGCATCCCATAATGGTAAGGTTTATCATTTTGAAGACTTATTCAGATTCCACTAAGGGAAAAATAGGAGGGAAAATAAGTGAAGGTGTACCCCAGTGAGGGAGTCACCATGGTTTACCATTGGTTGGGATTTAACCTCATGGAGGCTTCCTATGTACCCTATTTAGAATACAGATATCAAAACCCATATATTTAAAAGAGGTGTGGTGTGGGTATTACCCATGGTTAGCTTCCCTTCACACTAGGAATACTCTTGGTTGGATGAGTGTGGGTTTCGTTGGGCTTATGTATTGTCAGATTCCCAGGTTCTTCCAAGAGTAGTAATGGGATGATTGGGACATACGTGCTAAGATGGACCATGTGAATGGAGTGATCCTTGTAAAGAGGCACTAGGAACAAAAACACGTGTATCTGTCTGTAAACATTATTTATTGTGTCCATGGGGCTCATCAGACTCCCCATACCTTCCACAAACACCTCAAAACATCACAAGGACCAGATTATACATGATGGTGCATGACAGGGTTGATTTTTTTTATGATGTAATGGTTGTTTGAACTTCGATTTCATCTCAACCATCCTTTCCCTTACTTGAATTATCCTGGACGACATATTTTGGTTCCAAAAAATCCCTCAATGATACCGATTATCTAATGAATCTACCTAGAAATAATTGTGAATGTCAAACAACAACACATGTGCTCAAATACAAGTTCAAACAAACGAGATACAGAACATTGAGATTTCTTAAAAATGAACCAAGGGGTACACATGTGCTCAAATATTATCTCTACATGTTGAATCTTATCCCTCTACTCTAATTTTAGCAATATTTATATTTAGGCCCTATATCTAACTAATAATGGTGGATATAGACCATATTTGTTATTTCCATCCATCTTTTGTTGGAAAATGGATTTTTTTGATCCTCGGTGGTTTTGTCATTCACCCCATACGCACTGCACACCATCATGCCTTACTTCAATATTGATTTGTTCAAAGATCAATAATATAAATCCGGGGATAGAAAACATTGAGTAATAAATTAAGATTTCAATACATCGGTACATTCTCAATTCACCAAAGAAGGTTGGAGGATATTAAATGATCATATATAGATAACTTAAGTAGTAGTAATTCACCTTTATCCTATTTGTGTACAATCTTCCATCAGGTATGTTGTCCATTCGTTTCTAAACACATGTATATAATCTTCTAAATATGAGTTTTTGCGACACTCATGGTAGTAATGAATAAATATAAATACACAAAGGATTAATAAATATTTTAAATGAACTCGTAATTATTTTCGAAAGTACCTCATTAGGGATGCTAGTTTGTTGATAAAATATGATCTCTTTCATAAATTTACAAACATAATAACCACAGTACTTTCCGTTTGTTTGTTTTGGACATTGCAGAAACATCGACAAAAATAAGTAATTTGTTTTGATAAGTTTTTGGATAGTGTAATTTCATTATATATGCCCGAATACTTTTCCAATTGTAGATCTCGTAGGCTTGCTCATCCTTATGCCCTAGATTCATTCCATGCATTAGACGATATTGTTTCACCTCCCTATCATAATAGAATCCTTATTAAAAGATAACATAAATTATATAACTAGATGTTTAGTTTTAAAATGTTGGATCTAGTGTATTACAAATTAACAAATGCCATCATGTGTGGTCGGTTTGTTGGATATCCATGCGTTGAATCCAGAAAATAAATCTTTGGAGTATCCAAATTGACTGTAATCAGCATCCAATGATCCCTAAAAAATAAAAAAAGGAATAAGTAAAGAAAGAAATGAAAATAAGTTGATATGATTAAATTTTAGAGTTTTACCCGTACATTGTTGGTATGAAAAAGAGTCTGTCATCCGTAATTTTGTTTTCGAACAATTTGAGCAGGGATGACATTATTGCAGCCTCTTTATTAGAATCTATTTTGTATTTTGAAGAGGTGGTGTGAGGACTAATGAGTCCAAATTTTTGTTCATGGGGAAATCCCTTAAATTGTTTTTCATATATACATCTATGAAACCTATAAAATGTATTTAGTCATAATTATTAGAGTATATCAGCTTTTGTAAAATCAAATCATGAAAACATACCTCATGTATACATTTACAAATGAGGCACCTATCCATTTATACTTGAGGAGTTCATTTACATTTTCAGCACTAATGAAATCTGATGTTTCCTCTCCATACATATCTTTTTCAAAATTAGATGTGTGAGTATTTTCGTCTTTCAACTTTGTATCCACATGAGCCTGCAATGATATTAACTGTGGATATAGAATGGGTGGGGTGAAGGAGCTCTCAGTAGACCGTTTCAATCGGTTGGTTGATCCTTGAGATAGTTTTGAGCTGATATTTTGTTTCACCCCACAGTATTTGTCATTATGTAGTAACATTCATCGGTTCAGAACTTTTTTAATTAAATGTTAATGGTCCTACTTGAAAAATAAATTGTAAATGGATACCTTTTTGTCGACATGTTTTTTAACAAGAACTGTCAGCCATGCAATGAATGTTCCAACAGCTTGTTCAACCGTATGAATGTCGTCATCGTCATTTGGAATAGGTAGATCGACACTCATATCATTATCTATGTTTATTTACACTCTAAGATGATCTTTTGGAAACTGTCTATTGTGTAGCATGTCATTTTTCATATTGAACACTGTAGCGCTCACTACAAGGCGATAGGTGGGAGTTGATAAATATAAATCACAGTCATTTTAACCCTGTGTAATATTAGTATAGGAAAGGTATCAGTGTCTATGTAAATCACATTTCACAGAAAAAATTATTAAAACCTTGATTACTTCATCTATGTTAGGTTTTTTCGGTGAATGGCTCGCCTCAAAGCTGGTGGGGGTGGGGCAGGATCGTCACGCATGAGTTTTTGCTGAGTTGTTTCTTCTCTTTTCCTCTCCCCCATCAATTTTTCTATCATCTCTCTCTGGTATTGTAATTATTATTGAAAAATAGATAATTTTTCTCGCATATTTTACATATTTTCATTTTGACCCTCCCCTTGTTTTTGTTTTTGAAAATATATTCGAGGTGTCACCCCAAAACCCGCACCTCTGACGCGACCATACTGTTTTGGATGCTTCAAGGCTGCTGAAAGTATGTCTGCATCTTGTGTGGTTGTTGTTGATTCTTGTTGCTATGTTAGATATGAAATATAGAAAAATAAGTAGTTATTGTAATGTAATAGCGATTTAAATCAAATCAAATTTATATTTTGTCATACTTACAGTTGTTTCCCACACTTTTTGTGTGTTTTCATCTATCAGTATCCCCTTTTTATTTACACGAGCTTCCTTCTATAGCACATGTCCTGGGATGGATATGGCTTTTGATTTGGATTCATCAATCTGTATATAAACAAAGAAACATGGTTATGGTGTTATTTTATGTCACATACTAGTAGTAGGGTAGATTTAAAAGATGTACCAATTTTTTCTCAAGTTCAGCGTACCCTATCCTTGCTTTACGGTAAGGGTACGCAGGTTCTATTGTGTGTTTTTTATTTTCAGCACTCAGTATCTGTTTCATAAATAAAAAACTGTCAATCAGAGTGATGAATACAAGAAAACGTTAAACAACATTTTACCCCCCACAATGTACCTGAAAATTCTTCCCCCCTCGACAGTTTCTAAATGCATCCCACGTTCCCTGGGATATCAAGTGTGCATAAAGAGGAGGTGGATGTGGCTTGATTTTCCTTTCTGTATCTTTAAGATGATATTTCGTTAAAATTATGCAGAGACCTCTATGAATCCTTCCTGCAACTCTTAATACATATTCCTTGTGTGAGGCATCTACTATAAATGCACTCTGCAATGGATGATGAAGATTAAGTAAATATTTTGATATTTTATTTTATTTTATTAAATTAAAAAATTGATATCATAATGTTACCATAATCTCTTCCCACATTAGTGTCTTCATCCCAGTGACAACATGGTGCCACGACTGTACATCAATCGGCACGCATTGCCGAGTGACGATTCCAATGTAGCTACTAAAGATGGCTATGTTGGGGTTAACATGTTTGCCTCACTTATTCCATCCCACCTCAAATTTGATGCCTTTTCCTTTGCCTTAAGGATTTTGGCTAACACTATCAAACTATGACACTCTTGTTTTTTTTTGCGCTTTCAGGGTTTAATTTCATACCATTTCCTCAAAAGTAGCATCAATATCTTCCCCCGGAGCACTAGCATTGGAAATGGGACCAACATCAATAGGTTGAGAAACCTGTTGTACCTCAGCACTGGGACCAGCAACAACAGGTTGAGAAACCTGTTGTTGCTCTGCACTGGGACCACTAGCATCTGGTTGAGAAACTTGTTGTTGCTCTACAGTGGGACCCCCAGTTGCTGGTTGAGAGACCTTTTATGCCTCGGGATTGAGCGCATTAGCAGGTGCAGAAGTCATTATCTGCATAAGTGGTTTAATATTTAATTTACATTACATTAAAACAGCAGCGAACAAATAATAACATAACGTAACATAATGAATGATAAAATAAACAAATAACCGAATTATTGTACTCTCTTTTTTTTCTTTAAAGGCTGAAGAGATTTGACTCCTCTATCAACTATGTAAATCCCTTCATTGTGGTCTCCTCTGACATACAAAACGCCATCTACATTGGGACCGCTGCGAAATGATTGTGAATTTCTTATAAAAGGGTCAAACTCCGTTGAACATTCATCTGACCCTTCAGTTGTTTTTGTCAATAACAGAACAATTGACCAATTTCAGTTTGCGGGGTCTGGAACCTAAAATAATTGTACTGCTTGTGATGCCATTATAAATGGTTCTTCTTTCTCCCCTTCCTTACTAAAATCAACTTTCACGAATCCTAATTCATCTATTTTAACAGCACTCCTGTTATCAACCCACTTGCATTGAAAAATTGGCACATTAAATTTCGTATAATCGAAATACCATATTCGTTTGATGATGCCAAAGTATGAAATATTCGCATAAATTGTATTTTTTTCCTTAGAACCAGAAACATGCATCGCCTCATCCACAAGTGTGACCCCACTATTCTGCATGGTACTATATTCATCATGTTCATTAGTATATAATTTATAACCATTAATTGAATAAGAATTGTAAGATAATACGTACACACTTGCTCCTCCGGCTAGCCATAGAAGTCATTTTGAAATTGAGTCTGGATTTTTATCTAACTGCTTAAAAATATGGTCTCAAAACCATCCTATAAATTATCGATTAGGTGTATCTGATATCCATTTTTCACCCCTATAAGGATTCAAACGCCTAATAATTTATTTTTGGGTTTGAACATATGGGTCAACGTCAAAACTATTATGAAAAACTTAAAGGTGGGACTTATACCGATATGTAATATTGATTGTGACAACCTCTCATCCAGAAATTCCTTCATCCTCAAGCCGCTCAGTGTGACGAGATTTTGGTAGCCCAAAAATTTCCACACGAGATAGGTATTTGGTACAAAATTCAACATCTTCCTCAACAATATATTTCTATGTAATACAACCCTCTGGCTGACTTCGTTTTTTGACATACCCTTTCAAAATATTCATATACCATTCAATGGGGTACATCCATCTATAATGTACAGGACCACATAGTCGAATCTCTCTCACAAAATGAACCATCATATCAAAAAATGTTTGTGGGAAGAACATTTCTAATTCACATAATATGACAGCAATTTATCTTTCCATAGTTGGAAATTTCACCGGGTCTATAACTTTGTTGCATATAGATTTGAAGAAGAAACAGAGCTTCGTTAATGTATGGCAGATATTCTTGGAAAAAATGCAAAATAAAGCTATAGGAATTAGATCTTTCATCAAAACATGGAAGTCAAGTGATATCAAACCCTCTAATTTTAAATCTCCCATTGACATGATGATCTTGATATTTGATGAATACCCCTCAGGAACATTTACGTCATTCAAGAAGTTGCAAAACTGATATCTCTCCTTCCTGGAAAGATTGTAAGCATCCGGAGGAAGAAATGTTCGTTTTTCACCCTTCACTGGTGCCAACTCTTCTCTTATTCCCATATCAACCATGTCCAATCTAGCCTTAATTCCATCCTTTGTTTTGCCGAGTGTATTTAGAAACGTGCCAATGACACTATCACATAAATTTTTCTCAACATGCATAACATCAATAAAATTTCCGACATACATACAATTCCAGTATGGTAATTAAAAAAAACTGATCTCTTTTTCCAACCAGTTTTCGTAAGGTTTTTCGAAAATGGTTTACTAAAATTAGTGTCCAAATCTTTTACTTTCTCAAACAATTGATCACCTATTAGTGGAGACGGTGGTGTACGTTCTTCTGATCTTCCATAGAATGATGTCGTCCATGATCAGTACTTATGTTGTCAGGGTAGAAATCTGTGATATCTTAGAAACACGGTTTTCGATGAATGTTTCAACCTAATTGACTGTGTACCTTGTTTGCAAATGGGACACCCTTGAGTTAATTTAATTCTATGTCCTAAAAAATTTCCATAAGTAGTAAAGTCATTTATCATCTTGTACAACATGGCTTTCATAGTGAAATGTTCATTTTTGTAAGCATCATACAACCTAACACCTGAATCCCACAATATTTTCAAATCCTTCATCAATGGGGACAAATAAACATCAATATCATTACCCGGTTGTTTTGGTACTAATATAAGCATAGATAAGATGATGTATTTTCATTTCATGTCTAACCACAGTGGTAAGTTATAGTTTACTAACATAACCGGCCATGTACTGCGACTGCTGCTTTGAAAACCAAAAGGATTCACCCCATCTGTAGATAACACCAGATGAAGGTTTCTCGGATCATTCCCAAATTCAGGATACTCATGATCAATTCTCTTCCACTGAGGAGAGTTTATTGGGTGACATAGATTCCCATATTTAATTCCTTTATCTGCATGCCATGTCAATTGTCCTGTAGTCTCCTCACTTCCTTATAGGCGTCTAAACCTAGGAATGATTGGAAAGTACCATACAACTTTCGTAGGACTAGAATCATCTTTCTTGTATCGGGAAGCACCACACTTTGGGCATTATTTAAGTGATTTGTGGTCCTTTCAAAATAGTATACATTCATTCAGGAAATCATGTATTCTTTCAGATATCACACCCATCGATCGTAGAATTCGTTCGGCATCGTATGTTCGGCTTTGGAGTTCATTATCTTCTGGGATCATGTCATTCAGGAGAGCAAGTAGTTCAGTAAAACTGGCATCACTCCACCTGTTGCTAGCTTTCAAATTATACAGCTTCAATACAGCTGACAATGTTTTATATTTAGTGCAACCAGCATAAAATGGCATTTTTTCACAACTCTTTAACTTCTCAAACAATTTTGGACAATCACGATGTTCATCTCCAACTGTCCTTGTCATTTCCTCAATACGATATTCATCATCATTCACATCTGTAATCACACCCTCCGTACGATCATCTTCACTGTTCATGCTTCAAATCATATCAGATGATCTATAAAATGTTGTGTTCTATGATTCACAACCTACATTCTTTTTTTCCCTGTGTTTATTCCAACATGTATAAATTTGATCTATTCCGTGACAGATCAGGTGTTCTTCCAAATCCTCTGGACTAATTTTTCTTGAATAACAACAACCTAAACATGGACAAAGGATTTGAGAAGGGTCGCATGCATGATCTTCTTCAAACTTGATAAACTCTTTCACGCCATCTTCATACTCTTTTGTCAACCGATTGGCATTCATCCATTCTTTATTCATATTCATCGTCTTAATGGGTTTGATCTCGAACATGCCTAATATTATTTTTTAATTAATCAGGTAGCATTGTTTGGGTTTTATAAAAACCAATCATGGTACAAATTCCTTTAAACACAGGTGAAATCCATATACATGGTGTGTCCAGTAGGGTGAACATCGTGTATGTATAAGATACCTGATTTAATCGGACATATATCAAATTTATTACAAGTTAGTATTACAAAGACTGAATGATGCCTTTGAAAATACATTACATTTAGAACAACATGAGCTAAAGGCGTGTACTTTAGAAACATATTGAGTCACCTCACCAGCTATGCATCACATTTTTTGTGGAATACATGGTGTGTAGTCCTTACATGACCACTAGAGGTGTATAGTCTATACACATCAAGTCTCTATGGTATATATACATGGTGTGAGTGAAGTAAAACACATGTCATATGGTTCAACCATTATTTCATGGCATGTACATGGTTTCATGATGAATTATATGTCTTGGATATACATTGTGTGTGACCTAGGTTCACATAACATGTAACATTTAAAATGAAACTTATTCCAAGTTTGAGTCAAAAGATTAGTCAAGTGGTGTAAATTTTGGAGATACATGTTGTGTGTCATTAAAATATATATGAAATCCATGTATGGTGAACCATGTTCCATGTATTTTAAAGTGTCTCATAGAGCACTCTAGAAGTGGTTTTCTAGGATTCAGTGGAATTTCACTAGTAACAAAGTGGTGGTTCCATTCAAATGGGTAAAGTTTGGATTGATATTTAATGGTGGACGAACTAAAACATGAAAAAAAATGGCATATCAATCATGCCAATAACCGCAACACCATACAAAAACACAATCGTGATCACAATCGCAACACCATACAAACCAAACAATCAAAATTTTAGATTTTATAAAGCATCCCTTATTAAATTTTGTTTGTTAACTAAGGGGTAATCACAGAAGCTTTATCATCCTGGGGTGTTCATTAATAAGTCAAGTATGCATAAATTACCAATTTATATATTCCAATGTTCAACAAGAACCAATCAACATTCAATTCATTTAGAGCGCAAACAAGGACCACCAACGACCACGATTTTCAGCGGGGCGTTTAGCCCGTACATTTCACATTATAACCGTCAATATCAAATAGTAATAGCATGCGAAGAAGAGGAAACCAATGAGTAATAGGAGAAAACTCACCATGAAGGTGTCGTTAAGCACATGGCAGAGGTGCGTGTGTGGCAGAGGAGAGGCGCACAACAGATGATATTTCCAACTGAAAAGAAAAAATAAAATAGGGGAAACCCATGGGAATAAAATAATCTAAAACTGACTACACCATTTACCACATCCCACAAACCCCAAAAGACAATGTATGCAAATAAATCTAAATTTATTTATAGAAATCACTATCTGATCACTAATTTTTATCCAGACCAAATGTCTAAACAAATCCAAATAGGAATTAGAAGGATCACATACCTCAAGAAATGAAATCCAACCATAATAGTGATCAAGAATAGAACAATGTGAACTAGATGGAACTTAGGATGGGGAGTAATAAATCATGTAATAACTCTAAGAAATTGGTGTGGTTAAAAAATCCCGACATCCTATTAGTATTTGTGGTGCGATATGTCATACTCAACACCCAATATATGGGAGTGTGATTTTCCGATATTCTCAACAATTACCTTACCAACCTATGTTATCATCTATAAAGATGTTTTTTAATTTTAACTAGAATGGGGAATTACCTCCCATCCATCAATTTAATTAGGACCATTTTTATAATTAAGGCATTATTCACATTCATATTTATATTACAAAACATGAAGAAAAACATCTCATATGTCTTATTATCCATGTCAAGTTTCATTCAACGAAATGAAATACACAATTATCATTCTATATAACATGCAGTGGATAGTGTTC
The DNA here is from genome assembly GCA_963277665.1 of Viscum album. NCBI lineage: Eukaryota > Viridiplantae > Streptophyta > Magnoliopsida > Santalales > Viscaceae > Viscum > Viscum album. The sequence goes on along the minus strand of OY728153.1, from coordinate 386,869,890 downwards.
CATTTCAAACCATTATAGATCATTTCAATTAATTTAATTAATTAATTAAATTAAATAAATCTATTATGTAAAATTCATTCCTCATGATTATTACACATTCAAGTTTACCAAGAATGGAAAATTCACTAATAAGGCTCAAAGGGTCTTTAAAATGGGCCATAATCAACTTGAAATTTCCTACATGGTAAATTCCATTAAGAATCTAGCCCAAACACCTATAATTTTTCTTCAATTCCATTTATATACCCTTGTATCAAGGGAAAAATCTTTTAAAAGCTTTGACATAAGCTAAATAGGTGTTCAGGGCAATTAATAATTTGACATTAAAGGGATAATTTTACTTCGCACACTCAAGGGGTGTCCATAAAAGAGTTCAAGAACATCTAACCCATGAAACAAGATTCAATAGGTGTTCATTGAGGTTCGAGGATTAAATAAAGAACTCAATAATATCAATAATCCATTGACTCTTGCAATAAAACCATAAATCAGGATTTCACATGGTAGAAAAAAAATTACCAGAAAATGAATATCAATAGTGGTAGCGGTGGTGGCAGAGGCAGCACCGGATGCGGAGGCGGCGGCGGTGGAAAAAGAGCTGGCGGCAACAGAGGCGGAGGCGGCGGTGGTGGCAGAGGTGGAGGCAGCGGTGACGATAGAGGCGGCGGTGGTCGCGGTAGTGGGGGTGGAGGCGGAAGAGGCAGCGGGGGTCGTGGCAGCGGGGGCGGGGGTGGAGGTGAAGAAGGAGGAGGATGACGAGGAGGAAGGAGGTGGATGAGGAGGAGGAGGAGGAGGAGGAGGATGAGGAGGACGAGGTCGCACCAGCGAGGGGCCGGGTTTAGCTTCCGTGAAAGCTTGACCACGTGCGAGCGAGGATGGCCTGTTAGGGATATTAAATAAAAACCGACGGAACATTTATCAACTCTCATTAAAAGCACTGATAAAGGTATGTTTTATCAGTGCTAAAATAAAAGCGCTGATAAAACATTCATTTATCAGTGCTTTTTTAGTGCTGATAAAGAGATACATTTATCAAAGCTAAAAAAAGCGCTGATAAATGTTACCTTTTATCAGTGCTAAAAAAAGCGCTGATAAAGGGTACACCTTTATGAGTGCTTATTTTCGCGCTGATAAATGTAACATTTATCAGTGCTTTTAGATAGCACTGATAAAGGCATACCCATTTATTAGCGCTTTCTGTTTAGCGTTGATAAAGGGAAGCGCTTCCCTTTCCCTATTTTGTGGTAGTGGGCTCTCAAAGGACACATTTAAATCCTTCACAATGTTTCACTACATTTAATTTGTTAGGTCATGAAGCTGTCAAATACAAAAAGATTCAAAAAACACTTCTAAACTATTTTAATTGACCTTTCATATATTCACATCCATACATAGTTTGTTTACAACAAAAATTAGATATTAAACTTATAATAATTCTTCCCTTCCAAAATTTTTCGACATCTACATGGTATATTTTTTGGAAAAAATATAAAATCATGTTTCTTCTCAATCTATAATCCCCAAAATAATCTAGTTCCCCCAATAAAGAAATTGAAAACATCCATTTAATATACTCAGAAAATTTCTCATGAAGGTACTCTTGGTGACTAGAAAAATAATTTTTTATCTATATAAATAATGACAATCAATAAAACAATAGAAAACTCCTTGAAATATAAATTGAGGTAAATATTTTCTCTGGTGAAGTTAATTTTCCATATGCAACCACTATGTTTTTATTACCAAGCTCAAAGAGCATGTTTCTAGCTATATAATTCATTTCTCGGTCTTAATTGAATGTTTTCATCAACATCCATAATAATAACTTATATTTTTATAAATAATTACTTATTCATAAATATTAATATTAAAAAATGTTGATTTCACATACATTTGATAAATATTTTAATGATTTTTCTAAGCCACTGTTATAAATATTTTAATGATTTCCAGTCTTTCAACTTGGGTGAATACTTCTTTAAATTCTATGTCTTCCAACTAAGAAAATCCATTAAAGGATACTCTAGATTTTTTTCTTGAGACATCACAATAAAATTATTATATTTCGTTCATGTTTCATGAAACCAAGTGTAGTTCTTATCAATTTTATTCAACTCATCGTACATAGATCTGAACAACTCTTCATGCTCAATGGCATCATCTATAGTTCTTGGTTGAACCTGTGATATAAGAGAAGATTGGTTTTCTATTCTTCTGATTCTTCTTGTTTTCATGGGTGCCACCAAGTTTCTTATCATATTTTCTATATCAATATGATTTTATAACTTTTTATTCCTTAAATCTTAACAAAAAATAGCCTCATCACTTGAAATATGATTAGATTCAATATTTACTATATTCTTCATAATTTAATCTTATTTTTTAATCTATTTATCAAAATTGATATTCCTACTATCTTGTGAAAAATAAATATTCCTCCTCAAAATAACCTCTGATTTATTGTAATTTGTAATGATTTTACATTATAACATTCAAACATGTTATTTATCCTCTTATTACAAAGCCTGTATCCATAACCCCAAGATATGTAGTATATAAAGGAGACTTCATTGAATTTCAGATAAAACATTCAAATGTTACTATCTTTGATCATTATAAATCATGTAATGCCAAATAAATTTAATTACTTAAATGTTGGATTCTTCTTTTACCATATTTCAAAAGTTATAGAATGCATCTTAGGCATTAAAAGGCATAATTTATTAATGTTTAATGAAATTTACACAAATTCTCTCCAAAAATGTTATGAGATTATATTTTGAGCTGGCATTATTTTTTCCATCACAACAGTGCTTCTAATATACCTCTCTATAACACTATTCTACTAGGATGTGTATGGTGTATTGAATTATTTCTTGATTCCATGTTGTATAGTTCTCTTACAACTTCATGTTTTTCAATTTTTCTTAGGCTTATTTTTCCAAGATGGCCAACCCTCATATACCATAGAATAATCTTTTCTTTTACACCCAAATAATAGAAATTGGTACGATATTACATTAAAAATAGATATTTTTTATTTCTATTACCTTATGAAAAAATCATACCATCCTTTAATTTTCAATGAAAAATAACCCTTTTAAAAAAATCATTATAAAAAATATATTGATGACTAACACTCAAAATATTGTGCATCAATATTTCCACACACAAAAAACATCATTCAATTTGTGTTTTTGTGCTATAATTTTAGTAGACCCATAACCCATTATTTTTAAATAACAATAATCACCAAATTTAAGTACTCCTCCTTCATGTTTATGAATATTTTTTTGAATCATCATATGATCATTAATGTTGGAAGGGAATTCACTATTAAGAACCCGATACTTAGTTTTTATTATGGACTTTAATTCAATTTCTATTTGACATGATTTTTCTTTCTTAGGGTTTTGAATACCCTTTCCATTCCGGGAAGGTGAAACCCAATACATAGTTTTTGTTATTGACTTTAATTCAATTTATGTTAGACATTATTTTTATTACATAGGGTTTTGAATACCCCTAATTTTCCTAGAAGGTGAAACTTGTCATATAAATATTGGAATATACTTCATTTCATTATGAATATACTACTCACACCTGTCACACACTTCATTAAGACACTCCAAAATAATCTAAATTGGAAAATTCGATGTATTTGTCATCATGACCTATCTTCTTTGAGAACTAAAGATTTTCTCCTCATAAAAACTCCCTTAACCTCATTCCACATTATAGGTAATTTAATATTCAACCATCATGTGAAGTTATTATTCCAAGACATTCCACAACACAAATAGTATCTTTGGAATCTAAATCTTATTTCATTATAATCAATATTCCTCAAATGTTCACCAGATATTTATTTTTCTATTTACAACATGGGTATGAATTTTCTTCTATTTAGGAGTCACATGACTTATATATTCCTTCATTTTTTATAATGAAATAAGATATTGATTCTCCACATTTTTCATGGTTTAAAATTGATCATATTTTAAGTTTGAATATGAATTATATTTGAAAATTTAATTATAAATTCACTCATAAGGTATATATTTAAACTGATCATTTATAAAGGTTCAATAAACAAATATATAGGATTCAATATTGACTTCACTAGAATTTTTGAAATCCTAATTTAACCTCTTCAGTTCATTTTAATCCTTAAAACACAAAGACTTATTCTTTGATAACACTGCTTCTTTCAAAGAAAATATATATTTAATATTTTTTATCATCTTCTAATGTTTATTATCTTTAAAACATACTTTTTTGATTTCATAAAAAAGATTTTCCAATTTCTTTTCAAACACATTATTCTCTTCTATCAACCTTTTATTTTCATTCATGGGTTACTTATTTGCTTTCTTGAGCTTAGAAATTTTCCAAAGACAAGCAGTAAGTTCATCCTTCCACATATGTTCTGGATCAGTTGGTTATGAAATATATTCTTTGATAATTTAAGTCTCAAATAATTTTTCAACATGAGCCATGAAATTCGTAAATTTATCACAAAATTCACTTTTTGATTCAATAGTATATAAATGACTATCTTTTTATTATTTGATAATCAAATCTTGTCTCTTACTTCTAGAAAATATATTCTATCTTCTTTGAGATTTGTATATTTATTTTTAACTTTTATATCAATTTTATTTATATGGTTTATTATCATATTTATACTCAAAACTTACTATATTTATGTCTGGATAGTAAATGGGAAATTTTCAATTTTATTGTATTTGTAGAATCCAATTGTAAACCTTACTTTATTATTACTTTGGCACATATCGACCCTATATGAAATAAGAACAAAGGTTATTTTATAGTCTTCACCACACTCTCTATTTTCATATTCACTTGAATACACTTCATAAACAGTTTCTTTAATTTTTACTTTCTTATGTCCATAATGTCTATTTTATTTTTAACTTTGTTCTTGATGGATTGTAGTTTTCTCATCTTATAGGCTATGAGAATATTATGAAATTCATCAATTGATAGGTCTTCTATATCTTTAATAGATTAGATCTTAGGGGGAAACCTATCTAAAAAGTATCTCGTAAGCTTTCAGAAAATGGTATAATCTTTAATCATTTCATGAAATCATTATATATTTCTTAAAATTTAACAAAACCTTGTAAAATAATCATTAATATTTTCTTCCTTATCCATCTTGACGTATTCAAACAAGATTCTCTAAATTTACATTTTTACCTTTTTGACTTTTATATTTCCTTAATATCTAATTTCATGATCATTCTAGATTTATTTTCTTAATTGAATCCCCATAAACTTTGTGTTTACCATATATAACAATAAAATAAGAATATCATTTTCTGTCTTTCCATCGACTTCTATATTTCTTTTAATTAAAAATTTCATTAAATAATTCCATTAAATGAGATGATAACCAATAACTACAACATCTATGACCTCCAATAAATGGGAATGAATATATGGAAACATAACATTCTTCTAATTGTGATAAAATTTCCATCAAATGTATCCACAAAACTACTATTAACAAAATTTAGATTTCCTATAATGAGCACCTGAATATATTAGGCAAATGGAACTGTACTTTGATACTTGTTGAAGTGACTGAGAACAGATTAATCCACTAGTAAGGGATGATGAATCAATTGAGACTAGTTTTTATAATTTATTTTCACTACAATCAACCTCTATAACCTGTTAAATTAGAATCCAATTAAATATAAATGATCAAACTCACTCACATAGAAAGAAAAAAATCTTAATGAATATAATAATTATAAGAACGTTAGACTCCTTCCCAAAAGGCCTACTCCTTTCCCTAGTTGTTTAGTACCCTAAACTATGGATTATTCACTATAAGATTAAGTGAATTCATATTACATGTTTGGAAAAATAAGACCACTATCTCTTTTAATAATCACACTGGACTATGTTGTCTCACACTATAGATACAATATAACAAAACTAGAATGAGAAATATCATTTTTATTGTTTAGTTTCATCTGTAATAGTAGATGCTGATCTTCCACCACATGAATATAGTATATTCAATAAATTTTCATTCACTATGGAAAAAAGATGATATAGATATACTTATCAATTTAAAAACATAGATTCAATTTTCTAAAATATTGACCTCAAATAAATATATATTATAGATACTAAACTTCAAGAAACATAATCTCATTTTCTCTCAATACTTTAATGATTTGTTTTTTGTGAATCTCACACTTTCCCTTTATTCTCTATCTCTTAAAATTCTACACTTCCCTAACTCATATAATTAAATAAATCAAGGAAAAATCAATTCTAGCTTAAAATCCTTGGATCATCACATAACATAATAAGGAAACACTATCCTTCTCTATTTCCTCATTCTATTTTTGTTCTGAAAATTTCAACACGATATCTAAATATTATGTAATTTAATTATTCTAATGTCTCCAGTAAAATAAAACATCCACCCCATCTTTTTTATTAAATAATAACCAAAAATACCATGCCTAAAAATAACCCTTCGTTTTGAAACTAAGAAAACAATTAGTAAAAATGGTTTTCTGGATTGTAAAAATTCCCATCATCTTCTTCTTCCTAACTCATCTTCAATACCAAGATTCAACCCATGAGATTCTTGAATAATATATTCATGGAACATAATATATTAATAAAGTAATAAAATCATTCAAATTATTTTAGATAACTCAAGAATCACTGAAAAACATGTCGTAAGTAATTGTTTGAGTTTAAAAATATCTTAGAATTGTCATATTGACATCCCAATTTGAAGAAATTTTGATTATTCATTCACAAATACAGCTTCGAGAAATTTTTTTTTAAAATCATTCCATGTTTGATTTTTTTCTCCACTGAATACATCTTATTTTGATGTAATAAATATTTAATCAAAATCCTTTTAGGGTGTTTGTGATGTTTGAATCCCTGAAAAATAGTTTTATAATCGAGTGGTTTAAATTATTCATAATATAAAAATTCTAGATCACTAATATTCACAAAGGGAGGTATCATATGAAATAATCCTCATAAGCATAACAAAAATATTTTACATATAGATTAATCTTCTTATATAAATCAAAATTCATATGTGAAACTATGAAAAATTTCATACATGGAAAAATTTACATGTATGGAATAATTCTCCTACACATAACATAATTCTCTTATGTGTAGATAAAAATAGTTTGTGTGGAATATTTCTCTTCTTCGGGTCACCAAATTTTATATGTGGTGAGAATAATATAAAATGTGAGGCTCATAATATATTTTACATATATAAATATTCAACATCTAGAACATGGATTGAAAAATATAACAGAAACTCAAAAATATATATTAAATTAACCTATGGTCATCTCCATACATAACAAAATATTTATTCGTGACTTAAAAAAAACCTCAGCAAACAAAAATGATTTTAAATCAATATTGAAAACAAATTAAAACCAATAGCAACTCAAAGGGAACTACAATATACCATTTTTATCTATTTTTAACACCATTAAAATTTTCAAAATAACTCATAAATTTTTAGAATTCACAAGGACACAAGTGAATAATAAAATTACCAATTATCTTTTATAATATGTGTATTGTACTATAATACCAGATAAGGTATTGTTTTTTGGATAATTGAACCCTCAATGAAAATAAAAAGTGGCTAAGTGACTTAAATAAACCTCCCATAATTTAAACACTATTTAATCACTTCTAAATGTATCTCCTTTATAGAAACTTTCTATAGTTTTCAATGACTATATAGTACACAGTCCCCTTGGCTTTAAAATTATACCCCCATTTAATGATGAGTTATTTCAATATTTATCCCCCCTCTTCAATATAATCAAATCCTTGTTTGAAAATTTTTTATAATTATTCTAGTGAGAGGAGAGGGATGATCATGAATTTTGTACCTCAATAAGAAAAAAAAAATCTTTTGGAATAGATATTTTGAAGATTTTTACAATCTGATTCTGAGTAGATATATATTTCATCATGATATCCCCATTGAACAGTCTTTCTTTAATGGAATGATAACAAATGTCTATGTTCTTTGGATATATAATTTTTTAAAAGGTTATTTGAACATTTTATTCCACTTTGATTGTCACATAGTATCTTCAATGGCCCTATAGTCTCAACCTTCAAATATACTAACTAAACGCACATCCCTAAAACTTATGTGCATTCATGAGTTGAAACCATATGTTCTACCTTAGTTGTTCTATGTTCCACTCAGTTATTCTACTTATTTTAACACATCACACAATCCTTGACAATCAATAAGTAAATCAAATTCTATTTTTCCTTCTATGAATTTAATTTTTCTTTAGGTAGCCATCAATTGTTTAGTACTAAGCTCTAGGAGCCTATTTCGATCCTTATAATTCCTTTCCTAGTCTTCACACTATACTACCATTGATATCCATAATAAAACCTTCTGGTTTTTATAAAAATACTTCTTTAAAAATAGTTTCATTTAAAAAGGGTGATTTAAAATCCATATGATATATATTGTTCTGTTTTTGTGCAACCACTGCAAGAAATATTTTTGTGGTTTCTAATTTTTCTATCGAGGTGGGAAATTATTCAAAGTCTATGACTTACAATTCCTAATATCCCTTTCACAATATTATTTCATAGATTTTAGTGACATCACACTAAAATATTTATATTTTGGACTTGGAAAAATCTCTCGAGTTTATTTTTTATGAATTTTATTTAGATCATCATATATAACATGCACTCACTCTTCATGTTCAATATATTTAACATAAATTCTTGGATGAACACGTTATATAAGAGCTATTTGGTTTTCTATTCTCTATATTCTTATAGTTGGGATGTGTTCCACATGGTTTCATATTATATTTGGTGTATAAATATGTTTTTTTACCTTTAATTTATTAAACCTTGACTAAAACTATCCTGTTTATTATAAATTTTATCAGATTCTATATATATTATATTCTGATCAAATTATTCTTTGTCTGTTATCTGTTTTTCAAAATTTATTCTTCCTACATTATTATTTTAACTGATCATAATACTTAATAAACACTTCTTATTTATGTTTATTTATAGTTATTTTTACATCATAACATTTTATATGTTTATTTGGACTCTTTTTCCAACACTTGTGTCCACCAATACTAGAAAATTATCCAATAAATAACCGTACATCATCTTTCTCTTAAAACATTTCTAGGTTATAGTCTTTGATATTTTTAAATCATAGACTTAAAAATACATATAATTACATAAAAGTTGGATTCTTCTTATACCAAATATCATAAGGAGTAGAATATCTTTGAGGTATCAAAATGAATATGTTATGAATGTGTACATCAGTACAAAAAACTTCTCTCGAAAAATATTTTGAGTCTTTATTTTCAGTTACCATTATTTTATCCTTCTCAATAATGCATCAATTATCTCTCTATAATAATATTATATTGGGGAGTATATAGTGTATCAGAGTTTTTTATTAATTTCATTTTTGGAAATATCTATTTCAATTTCTTCACATTTATACTCGTTACCATTATCAGCTCTCAATTTCTTGAGGAAGAGTCCCAAATCTTTTTCAACATGTCTCCTAATAATTTTAAACATCTCAATGGATCTTGACTTATTCTTGATTAAAATAATATTGGTTAATTTAGTAAAACAATCAATCAATGTGGTGAAATAGAAATAACCACTAGTATATGACTTCCTTACGGGACTACATAAATTGGGGTTAATGAGCTCCAATTATTTGTAAAAAATAATTTCCAACCTTCTTTTGAGGTTTATGAGTCATCTTCTTTTTTATACCATGTTCTAAAACTAATATCACTTTCTATTTTTATAATGGGTAGATCTCTCACAACATAATGTTTTTGAATTTTTCTAAGGTTTATTTGGATATTATGTACAATCCTCATATGATTTAGGATACTTTTATATTTTTCACCTCAATAGTATAAATTGTTGTGATCACCAATTAAAAATAGATTGTTATTAATTATGTTACCTTCTCCAATTATCCTATTATCCTTTGAGTTTTTAATGAAATGTGAGTCTATTTAAAAAATTGCATTCCCCTCAAAATAGAGATGACTAACACTCAAAAGATTATGTTTCATTATTTACACATATAGAAAATTATTCTATTTAATATTTTGACATTGAATTTATGTATAACCAATCATAATTATTTTTGGAGAACAATAATTACCAAAGGTGACTTGTTTATGTTTCAAAATATTTCTTAAAAACTTTATATCACTTTTTAGGTTGGAATTTATCCCACTATCAATATTTGAATTCCCTTTTATTTCTCAGTAGGGGAAACATGACATAGAAATATTGGAATACACTTTATTTCACAATGAATCTACTACTAATATTTGAATCACACTTCTTCAAGACACTCAAATCTATTCCATGTTGGAAAATTGGAAGTGTTTATCTTCACAAACTATATTCTTTGAGAACCAGAGTGCTCTGCTATAAATTAATCCCCATGAATTATTTCATCGTTATAGAAAATGACACATTTCACCAATATGTGTAGGCCTTATTCCCAAATACTGCAAAACACTATTATAAGGCTCAAAATCTAAATCATCAAGGATCATAAAAAATATGCAAGAAATATTATCTATATATTTTCTATTTTTTACTATTTGGGTCATAATTTAATTCTATTTAGAAGTAACATGACTTCTATATGTCTCAATTTATTATATTGATATGAGAGAATATTTCCACTCATTTTTATTGGTCCGAACATTACCATTTTTGGAGTTTAAACTTTTACTGTGAGTAAAAAAATAGATTCATCCAGTACATATTTAACTTGATCATTTTTACAAGTTATCTCAACTAAATTAGTGGATTAATCATTATTTTATTTTTTTCAAATCCCCCATTAATTAATTCAGTTCGTTATCAGCTATAATACACTAAGATTGATTCTTAAATAATTCCAATTATTTCAAATAAAATCTATCTTAATGATATTTCATCATCATCTCATGTTTAGAATCATTAAATCTTAATTTTTTATTTCATAAACATGATATTACACTATATTTTAAAACTTATTCGTCTCTTATATTAGAATTTTATTTTCTTTCACTAGTTTCTTATTATCTATATTGAGTTTAGTATCTTTCCTAAGACAATATTGAAGTTCATCCATCAATATTTTTTCCAGATTAGGTAGTTATGAACCATATTCTTTGTTTATGGAAGTATAAAATCCTTTTTAAACATGATCCATGAAACTCATAAATATATTATGAAGTTAAATTTTGGTTTCAATGGTTGATGAATGATCAGATTCTTCTTATTTTATCATCATATTTATTCTTTGTATTCTAGAAAATATCTTTTAACTTTTTCCAAATTTTGAATATTCTTTTGAAAATTTATCCCACTTCTATTTTAAGGTTTCTCATCTTCTCTATATTCAAAATATTCTCCATATATCTTAGGATAGTTAATGTAAAATTCCCAATTTTATTGTATTTGTAGCATCTAAATGGAAACATTACCTTATTCTTACTCTATCCCTTATTAAACATATCTAAAATAAGAGCAATAATTCTTTTATGGTCACCATATTACTCGTTATTTTTAGATTCACTGGAATCCACATCATAAACCTTTTCATTTATTTTTAGTTTTCCCATGGAAATAAAGTTTATTTCATTTTTAAATTTATTGTTGAATGTTGGAAGTTTTATTATATCATAGGATATGATAATCTTATGCAATTTATCAATTAAGAGGTCTTATCTATATTTAAGAGATGAGATCTTAGTTTGAAACCTATCTAGAATATTTCTCTCAAATATTTTTACAATGGTAAAATATTTAATTTTTCCACTAAATTATAAAAAATTTCTTACAATTTCATTTAACCTTGTATAATAATCATCAACATTTTCTTCAACATCCATAATGATGTCTTCAAACTAGCTTCTCCAAATTTTTAATTTATTCTCCTTTACTTATAAATTTCCTTCCTAGATAATTTATAATTAATCATAGATTTATTTGGATGATTTAATCCCCTTCACATTTATGTAGACATATTCTAATAGTGAAATAAGAATACCATTTGTTCCTTTCCAGAAACTTCCATATTTTTTTCATCTAAAAATTTTATTAAATTATTCCATTTAATGGGTGGAAAACCAAAAACCACAATATTTAAGACCTCCAATACGAGGAAAATAATATATGAATAAATAAATTTATTTTAACTATTAATTTTTTTCCATTAAATATAGCTACACCACTACTATTAATAGAATTTATATTTTCCATAATGAGAACTTAAATGGATTATATAGAGGGTAATGTCATTTGATATAGGTTAATTTTCCTAGGATCATATTACTCCATTAATAATGGGGATGAATAAGTGGAGACCAATTTTTTAAAAAATTACTTTAAATCAACCAATACATCCTATTAAAGTTTAATCCACTCAAATATGAATTCTTATCCCCACTAACACATGTATAGAATAAGATAATTGAATATAAGGATTTTTAAAATGTTTATCTCATTCCCAGAAGTCCTACTCCTTATCATGGTTGGTTTTTCTCCCCAACTATAAACAAGTGAATTCATATTACATGTACGGTTATAGAATCACACTACCCCTTCTCAATTCACAATAAACTATATAGATTTAAACTGAAAATAAAATTTTATAGAACCATAATGAGAAATAGTTTTTTAAAAGTTTGGTTTTTTAAATAATTTTATATAATTATTTCTTTTAGTGAACCTCTAGGATATTCAAGAATAGCTCAGTCACTATGTGTAGAATTGGATATATATCCACTTCATGATTCTCAAACTTAGATTTTATTTTCTCAATTTTTGAGATTTAACAAATGGTGATAATAGATATAGAAATTTGGGAACCAGATTCTCCATTTATCTCATAATTTTGATTCTATGTTTTTCTAAAGCTCTCACATTTTCTCTCTATTCACTAGCTCTTCATATAAATTTTTTTAGAATTGAAAAAATAAAATATATTTTTGAAAAATCAATTTCATATCATTATTCTTGAATGTTCACAAAATAGAATATTACAACTTGATCCTTCTTCATTTCCTCGTTATTTTAGGATTCTGAAACCTATAACATGATATTTGAATACTCTCTACATTATATAACTATATGTATCTGGTAAAATATATCATTTTTCCTTCCATTATTCCTTAATAATTAACCTAAAATAAACTTCTAAGGAAACACACTCCAATGAAAAACACATAAAATATTTCACAAAAAAAGATATTGTGGATTATAATAATTCCTATTAAATTATTATTCCAAACATAACATTGAATCCTATATTCAATATATTTGTGGCATGAAGTATAGATTCAGAACCCAACAAATACTAACATAGTATAAAAATTACTCATATTTTTTAAAACACAACTTGAATCATTGTTAAACCCGTTCCAACTGATTTTTTAGATTTAATAATAGCATAGCATTATCACACTGACATACAATATTTAATATCTGGAGATTCTTTATTCATATATATAGTTTTGTGCGCATTCTTTCACATATATATCATTCTTGGATTAATATTATTCTTTATTTAACAAAACTCATTTTTATGTTACAAATCTTGAATCATTAGCCACTTTTTCTGATTGTGATATTCTAATCCATAAAAAGTGATTCTAGCATTGACAGGATTAAATTATTCAGAATATCACAATTCTAAAAACATGATTTTTCACAAACTAAAATACCATTTCAAAAAAAATAATGCATTGAACAAAAATATTTTATAAGTACATTAATATTTTATATGCAGCTTAATATTTTTACTTGGAACACCAAAATTGACAATGAATCATTGACTAAAAATATTTATATTTCAAATGTAAAGGGGATTATTGATATTAAAGTGTATTTTGAAAGAAAAAATATTGATATAAAAAAAACCTTAAATTATGATACATGATGTTTAAAATTAATAAAAAAATCTTCTTTTACAAATTGAGGATGTGATGTATGTAGATATAAATTTTATTTAAACTAAATATTCATGAGACAAAATTCAATATCAGTTTAAAAATATTTTCATTTATATTAGAGAACCTTATGATGTAGTGGAGAAGATTTTTGATGTTAAAAACTAACTTTTAGACTATTATGTGGAACCATGAATATTTCTCTTAGAAAAAATATAAGGCCCCGGCCTTAAACCTTACTTAATATTGAATTAAATGAATAATTCACATTGAGGATCTTTTTAGGCATAGAGTTTTAGAGAATTAGGACATATCTATTACATCTCAAAAGATTACAAAGTAGAAACTTCAACTAAGTTTCCATAAAATAAAAACTCTTAAAAAGAAACATGTCTAGTTCCATGTTTTAGGTAGCATGACTTTCCCTTGATCCCATCCTTGACCCTATTCCACATTAGGTCCTATGAAAAACATTTCAAAAACTTGGGATGAGCATAAAAAGCTCAGCAAGGGATACACAAAGAATGAAAACTGTTAGTTTTTCAAAACAACATGTAAACCATGTATACTTTATCAAAGTAATACTTTTCACATTTTCAAAGAAGTAAAAACTCTTCACTGAATAAAATTTCATTACTTACCCTTCTGTAACCAAAATATTACCATAAAACCCATATAAAGATTACATAACATATAAAGGTAACTTGGGACATAAAAATACTTAAGTGGAATAACCATAAGGTTGACTTCCACACATATCACTTAATGGAATAGCCATTCGGCCAACTTCCATACATACTTAATGGAATAGCCATACGGCCGACTTCCATACCCAATGCATTGGAGGTTATAATGTAACCACCCGTCCTGGTATTCATGGCACCACCCGTCATATGGTTTATCACGTAACCGCCCGTAAATTGTCCATGTACCATAATTACACATAAAATATTGAAAATATAAACATTTCAATAACAACACTTCATTTTCAATCATAATAAGTAATTCCCAGATATTGAATTAACCAATCCATTTTCAAAAACCATTTAAAAGAGATTTTTGAATCAAAGTGTCCCATACCAATTTGATGCTTTTAATGGAATTATAATTTTAAAACATTAATGTCCATATAAATAAATACTGAAAACCATTTTGAAAACATGGACATTAAAGATAATTATTTAGAATAATAAATCATTAAAACATTTAAAACAATATTTTTGTTAAATAGTTTTTAACAAATTGAGAGTCTCTTGAATACAAATAATTGCGGAATAAAATTTAATCCAAACTTTATAATATCATTAGAATAAAGTTATTCATGATATAATATGTCTAAGGATAGTATACACACCATATAAGAGTGAATTGGTGCATAACAACAATGAAGTCTCAAAAGAAATGTAAAATGAGATGAAATCCATTATAAAGAAGGTACCCATAAATTAAGGATAAATAAATCTCATAATTATGTGTGAAAAATATAAATACACAAAATATAAGTGGATATTAAGTGTAAAACAATCAAAGTTTATTCACACATATTCAAAGGATGACATATTCAATAACTACATGTTGAACCCAAAGAAATCGAAATTGGGTTAAGAAGTTCCCTTGGTAAAATTCGACAGCCTAACGGCGTCACATAAAATTTTACAAAAAGGGTTGATGAGAGAGATAAATGGGATCTCATCAATTGGACATAAAATTTACATAAATAAGGATATATAAGAACATATCCCAACATAATAGTATGTGAATTAAAAGACATAACAAAATAAGTCTTTTAAAAAAAGGAGGGTGAAAGGTTCCCTTACCGACATGGGTATCTTTCGAGACACGCACCCTGTGAAAGAAGAACAATAAAACATTGATGTAAATACTCATAAATGAATGTATATTACACAATGAGTAAAATAATGGGAATTACATACACAACTCAAAGGAAATTGTGGTAAATGTAGCATAAATCTCACGAGAATAAAAGTGAGATGAAAAATCCTTTACGAAAACTCGGGAGCCTAACGACGCCACATAAAACATACAAAACGGATTGATGAGATCAAATAGGGTATCTCATCATATTAACATAAAGTTTATAGAAATATGAATATAAAAGAACATCCCCCAACATAACAAAGAGGAACTTAAAATAAGTGACATAAAGGTGAGTTCTTAAAAAGAAAGAGAGAGGTTAGATCTCTTACGAAAATTCGGCAGCCTAACGGCGCCACTCAAAACATCCAAAATGGATTGATGAGATAGAATAAGGTCTCTCATCATATGAACATAAAAATTACAGTAAGAGTAATATAAAATAACATCCCAATAACAAGAAAGATGATCTTTAAAAGGAATGACATAAAAGAGCGTACTTAAAAAGAAAGAGAGGAGTAGGATCCCTTACCTCGGGTCCAACTTGACTCGATCGTTCTTTAATCTCCTGAATAATAAACATGAGTTAATTTATACTTCCTTAAGAACATTTTTAAATTTAATTATTCCTTTTATATCACTTATTACCATGTCATAGACATTATGTAATCATTTAAGTTAATAATGTTTGTTTTGTGGATACTTGGTTCTTAAGTCGAAAGTGGACTTCTTACAATTACATGTTGTTCGTGTGGTCAAAGGTTCATTATATCCAGAATTGTATTCATGATTTATATATCATATATATCATATATATCCATTATATTCATGCATTTATAATATTACATAACATTTAGAGTTAAGAAATGAAATGCACCGTTCATGGAGACGATAAGCCGTACGTACGCATGAACGCTACTTCCATTTCTATTTCATATTTAATGGAATTAAAACATAATGATAAATAATAGTATTTTAATTCCAGTATAATATCATATATAATATCATTAAATATATCCTTTATACGTACCACATATGGTATTAACGAATCAAATCACTTTGAGGGGGCGGTAGTCCGCACTTCCTTAAATGAAGATATCGCGTTTACCCATAATGGAAACCATAAAGGTATGCCGTAAATGAAAAATACAGAAGATTAATTAAAACATAAACATATTATATATCATATATAAATGTAGTGTCATCTTAATGGACACCTTTGAAGGTGTTATAAGAATGTTGAACAATCATCATTTCGGGAGGCCGAAATTCGCCATCCACGGAAACAGTATGTTCTTTAACCATTAGAATGTAGGTGTGTGTAAGTGTAGCTTGAATCCTTCTTATAAAAACATCATATTATATTTAATATACTGTATTTGTTAGAAAATAAATGAATAAAAAGAGTTTAGGGGGTTGGAGAAGCAAAATAAAACAAAAGGACACAAGTGAATACATTACCTTTAAATCGGGTAACTTCCTTTGATTTGAGCTCAAAGGCTTCCTTGGAAAGGACTATGACCAACATGAGGCTTCAAGGAGTTAGAGAGGGATTTGGAGATATGAAATGGGCAGAGGTTGGCCAAGCCAAATGCTTGAGAGGTGTGGGTAAGGAGGTAGAGGTGGGGGCCTTTTATAAGAGGAGAGGAGGGCACTCTTGGAAAGTAAGCAAATGTTACTTTATTTGAATATGAGTTTCGGATTTAAAAGGTCCCACATTGATATAATTCGTGGATAAGGTGATAATGGTTCTAAATCCACCCATACAATAGGTTTTGGACATGTTTAGGTCTTAGATATTACATTATCTTTTTATTTTATTTAAATCGTTAAATAATGAGGTCATCACTACATCATCATGATGTCATAAATAATTTAATTTATTTAATGTCTAAAAATTATTAAAAAAACTATGATGTAGGCAATATTTTTATCTTTCCAATGAATATTTATAGTCAAAAATCTGACTTGTATAACCCCATGTAAAAAGTGTTTTAGTAAAACATCTCATGTTTGTGTCATTTTTACTTTATCATTAAATAAAAAGGTTTTTATGTCATTTTCCAACCAATGTGGCTCCATGGGGTCCCCAAGTTGACCCATGGATTTTATGGGTCGGCCATGACACATACAATGAGGGTAGGACATGTGTCTAGGTCATTTCATTTTATTAAAACATTATTCATACCTTAAACTACACTAATTACCTCTAATCGCGATTAAAAACTTAATAAGTTACTATTCACCAAAAAATTATTTTAATCCCATTGAACCACATTTTACTTCTTAATGACAACCATGTATGTCGGATTTTTGAAATTCAAAACACAAAGGTGTAAATATTTCATTTAAACGGAATATCAGTTTTTAGAAGTACCACTTAGTGGTTTCATTATTCATCAAAAATTGAAGTTTTTCAGAAAATTACCGAAAATTCACCCTAAGCTATATTTGATATTTCGAATTCAAAAATGATTTCTATTTTAAAAAATTCAAAACATATAAGTTGAATTAATTAATTTAATAATTAATTCCCACTTTCAAAACAAATAGCATGTTTTTATGAAACAAAATGTTTCAAAAGATTGACACTAGTTTAAGTCCGATTTCAAAGTGAAATTAATTCCATCGACCACTATTGGATTAAATGGTAAAAATATATTCTAATTTAAATTTAAAACCAATTAAAATGATAATCTAATCATATAAATATATTAGATTAAAAAGAGGTTTTGAATTAAAATACAACATTTTTCACTATTAATTAAAAATTGAACTTTTTGGGAAAAATACCAAAAATTTACACAAAGTAAATTTTGATGTCCCGATTCTAAAGAAAAATTTTATTTTGTCAAATATAACACATAAAATTTTCAAAAAGTGGATTTAAATGAGGTTCTCCTTCAAAAGGCGGTTAATTGACCTTTTAAAGAATATTAGAATGTTTACGCTTAAAATTGGATTCATTCGAATTTTTAATACTCTAACATTTATTGTAAAAAGTAAAAATATTTTACAAACATATTTAATCATTTTTTAGTTAGTTTTTTTCATTCCCACCATTACAAAGGCTAGGCGTTAACTACCGTTTAAAATAATATTATTTTATTATTAGAGTGCAACGTAAGATTCCCAAGAAACTCGTTGTTGCGTATTGGGTATGCCATCGAGCATAGAATCCCTTTTAAAGTAATATTAATATTTGATTCAAAAATATGGATAAATATAAATATGTCATATTATTTATTTACCTGGGGTGTTACATCCTTCCCCCCTTTTGGGAATTGCGTCCTCGCAATTTTAAAATTGGACTTGGAAACATCCTTGAAAGTCCCACATCAGAACAAGAGTCGGTAAAAAATCACCTTAAAATAAAGAAAGATAAGTACAAAGGTCACCCGAGTTAATCCATACTAGGATTCCAAGTACAAAAATATGGACATGGAGGAAAAAAAAAGGGTCATGTTCTGATGGAGAGTGATAGAAAACATGTTTTAGGAGAAAGTTAACCACAAGAAAATCACATACTTGTAATGGGCTAAACGGTATTCGATTCCCCAGTAGGAAAAGTTAATAGACAACATTTTTGTTTTAAGTTACTTTTTATTGAGGAATTTATTCATAAGGAAACATAATCACTTATCATATTGACTTTCAAATTTTACACAAACTCATATTTTCTACAAAAGAGGAGTATTTAGGAAGGCTTATTCACATTAAGAGTACTATAATCAACTTCTAGAGAATCACCTAATCCACAAAAGAGAACTATATACTTCCCATGTCTTTAGACCAAAACCAAAACCAAAAAGGCTAGTACAAGATTAGATAATCCAGAAAAGGATAACCCCTTATAAAAAGAAAATCTATTCTTAACCTCAAAACTTTGTCCAACAGAACCCAAAGTTCAACGAAGACCATTCGATAATCAATTTTTCCATAAATTTCTTCAAAGTAAACCAAAATAACATTGAAACCCAATTATTTGAAGGATTTAGTCACATAGTCTTCCAAGTTAAATCGTAACCTTTATCTCCAAACAACATCAGTTGCTCTTAATGTCTCGTATTGAAAAGTAATTAACCAAATCGCATATCCTCCATGATAGGTTAATAATTATCCATAGATAACCCAAAATCAACTTACTCTTAATTCATAAAATCATCTAACTAAAAAAAATAATCAGTCAAACTAACCACGGACTTCACGTAGTCCAGTGGTAGGCGATAAATACCAGTTTCACTTTGGTTGTGGGTTCGATTCCCGCAGCTTTGTCCGACGCGACGAGTTTTCACACAGTCTGTGTGTTGTCCTTTTTATAAAACTCCAAAAATAACCCTAACATGTTTTAACCTCAATCGTTTCCTCATACCTTTAATTTTCATCCAAATTCGTTACGATCTCAACATCTTAATTCTTTATGTCTTATTTCACCACCATAAGATAAAATAAAACGATTCCCAAAAAGAATAACATCATACCTTAATCATGGCGTCCACTTGGTTTCGTCATCATCTTGCTCATGTAGGTAGAAGTCCCATGCATTACAAAAATGATTTAGAGATCCTTCAAAATCATTTGCTTCCTCCATCCAAATACACCTCCTACAACATGGGTCATATGGGTGTTCACAGAAAAACAGTTTTGGAAAATAATCATGTATGACATATAATTCCAAAACATCTGATAAAACATGATTTCTATAAAATAGTCGGACCGAAATTGAGTTGAAACTTCCTATTATTGGTCCTTTTAAAATACCATTAGTATGTGATGTGAGAATATATTTTAAAAGTAAATATAAATAGGTTGCGCAAGGGTCTCCTTCATCAGCACCATTTTTAAAATCATAATAAGCTTCAAATTCTTGTGATAAGGTAAAATATTTGAAAATACCTTGATAATATTTACCTTTCTTGAAAATATGAGAATATTGTGAAAATAGTATTTGTCTAAAAACAACCCATGATCCACGATGTTAACGTGGTATAGTGGAGGTGTTTGATATCTCAAACAACTTCTTGCAAGTGAGTTGTATGCTAGAAAAAGTTTCACAATCATCCGAAGATGACTTAGCAATAATTATTGCAAGCATGTCATCAGGAAGAGATAGAAATGCCATTTGAGATCCTTCTCCTTCCATTCGTAACTGACTTTACTTGACCTGAAAAAATGTTATAAAACAAGGATTTAACTCAAATAATAGATATAGGGACTAATCATGTGTCTCACAAGAACTCCTAATCCCTGAAGTTGTCTAAACCGACCTCTGATACCAACTATAAGGCCCCAACCTTAAACCTTACTTAATATTGAATTAAATGAATAATTCACATTGAGGATCTTTTCAGGTTTAGAGTTTTAGAGAATTAGGACATAACTATTACATCTCAAAAGATTACAAAGTAGAAACTTCTACTAAGTTTCCATAAAATAAAAACTCTTAAAAAGAAACATGTCTAGTTCCATGTTTTAGGTAGCACGACTTTCCCTTGATCCCATCCTTGACCCTATTCCACGTTAGGTCCTGTGAAAAACATTTCAAAAACTTGGGATGAGCATAAAAATCTCAATAAGGGATACACAAAGAATTAAAACTGTTAGTTTTTCAAAACAACAATTAAACCATGTATACTTTATCAAAGTAATACTTTTCACCTTTTCGAAGTAGTAAAAACTCTTCACTGAATAAAAGTTCATTACTTTCCCTTCTGTAACCAAAAGATTACCATAAAACCCATATAAAGATCACATAACATATAAAGGTAACTTGAGACATAAACATACTTAAGTGGAATAACCATAAAGTCTAATTTCCCACATATCACTTAATGGAATAGCCATTCGTCCAACTTCCATACATACTTAATGGAATATCCATACGGCCGACTTCCATACCCAATGCATTGGAGGTTATAACGTAACCACCCGTCTTGGTATTCACGACACCACCCTTCATATGGTTTATCACGTAACCACCCGTAAAATGTCCAAGTACCATCATTACACATAAAATATTGAAAATATAAACATTTAAATAACAACATTTCATTTGGAATCACAATAAGTAATTCCCAGATATTGAATTAACCAATCCATTTTCAAAAACCATTTAAAAGAGATTTTTGAATCAAAGTGTCCCATACCACTTAGAAGCTTTTAATGGAATTATAATTTTAAAACATTAATGTCCATATAAATAAATACTGAAAACCATTTTGAAAACATGGACATTAAAGATAAATATTTAGAATAATAAATCTTTAAAACATTTAAAACGATATTTTTGTTTAATAGTTTTTAACAAAATGAGAGACTCCTGAATACAAATAATAGCGGAATAACATTTAATCCGAACTTTATAATATCATGAGAATAAATGGATTCATGATATAATATGTCAAAGGACAGTATACACACCATATAAGAGTGAATTAGTGCATAACAACAATGAAGTCTCAAAAGAAATGTAAAATGAGGTGAAATCCATTATAAAGAAGGTACCCTTAAATTAAGGATAAAACAATCTCATAATTATGTGTGACAAATATAAATACACCCAATATAAGTGGATATTAAGTGTAAAACAATCAATGTTTATTCACACATATTCAAAGGATGACATATTCAATAACTACATGTTGAACCCAAAGAAATCGAAATTGGGTTAAGAAGTTCCCTTGGTAAAATTCGACAGCCTAACGACGTCACATAAAATTTTACGAAAAGGGTTTATGAGAGAGATAAAGGGGATCTGATCACTTGGACATAAAATTTACATAAATAAGGATATAGAAGAACATATCCAAACATAATATTATGTGAATTAAAAGACATAACAAAAGAAGTCTTTTTAAAAAAAGGAGGGTGAAAGTTTCCCTTACCGACATGGGTATCTTTCGAGACACGCACCCCGTGAAAGAAGAACAATACAACATTGATGTAAATACTCATAAATTAATGTATATTACACAATGAGTAAAATAATGGGCATTACATACACCACTCAAAGGAAATTGTGGTAAATTTACCATAAATCTCACGTGAATAAAAGTGAGATGAAAAATCCCTTACGAAAACTCGGCAGCCTAACGGTCCCACATAAAACTTACAAAATGGATTGATGAGATCAAATAGGGTATCTCATAATATTAACATAAAGTTTATATAAATAGTAATATAAAAGAACATCCCCCAACATAACAAATAGGATCTCAAAAGAAGTGACATAAAGGAGAGTTCTTAAAAAGAAAGAGAGAGGTTAGATCTCTTATGAAAATTCGGCAGCCTAACGGCGCCACTCAAAACATCCAAAATGGATTGATGAGAGAGAATAGGGTCTCTCATCATATGAACATAAAAATTACAGTAATTTTGATATAAAATAACATCCCAATAACAAGAAAGATGATCTTTAAAAGGATTGACATAAAAGAGCATACTTAAAAAGAAAGAGAGGAGTAGAATCCCTTACCTCGGGTCCGACTTGACTCGATCGTTCTTTAATATCCTGAATAATAAACTTGAGTTAATTTATACTTCCTTAAGAACCTTTTTCAAGTTCATTATTACTTTTATATCACTTATTACCATGTCATAGACATTATGTAATCATTTAAGTTAATAATGTTTGTTTTGTGGATACTTGGTTCTTAAGTCGAAAGTGGACTTCTTAAAATTACATGTTGTTCGTGTGGTCAAAAGTTCATTATATCCAGAATTGTATTCATGATGTATATATCATATATATCATATATATCCAGTATATTCATTGATTTATAATATTACATAACATTTAGAGTTATGAAATGAAATGCACCGTTCATGGAGACGGTAAGTCGTACGTACGCATGAACGCTACTTCCATTTCTATTTCATATTTAATGGAATTAAAACATAATGATACATAATAGTATTTTAATTCCAGTATGTTATCATATATAATATCATTAAATATATCCTTTATACGTACCACATATGGTATTAACAAATCAAATCACTTTGAGGGGGCGGTAGTCCGCACTTCCTTAAATGAAGATATCGCGTTTACCCATAATGGAAACCATAAAGGTATTACATAAATGAAAAATACAGAAGCTTAAGTAAAACATAAAAATATTATATATCATATATAAATATAGTTTCATCTTAATGGCCACATTTGAAGGTGTTAGAAGAATGTTGAACAATCATCGTTTCAGGAGGCAGAAATTCGCCATCCACAGAAACAGTATGTTCTTTAACCATTAGATGTAGGTGTGTGAAAGTGTAGCTTGAATAATTCTTATAAAAACATCCTATTATATTTAAGATACTGTATTTTTTATAAAATAAATTAATAAAATGAGTTTATGGGGTTGGAGAAGCAAAATAAAACAAAAGGACACAAGTGAAGACATTACCTTTAAATCGGGTAACTTCCTTTGATTTGAGCTCAATGGCTTCCTTGGAAAGTATTATTCCTAAAGTGAGGCTTCAAGGAGTTAGAGAGGGATATAGAGAGATGAAATGGGCAGAGGTTGGCCGAGAAAAAGTATTTAGAGGTGTGGGTAAGGAGGTAGAGGTGGGGGCCTTTTATAAGAGGAGAGGAGGGCACTCTTGGAAAGAAAGCAAATGTTACTTTATTTGAAAATGAGTTTCGGATTTAAATGGTCCCAAATTGTTATAATTCGTGGATAAGGTGATAAGGGTTTGAAATCCACCCATAAAATTGGTTTTGGACATGTTTAGGTCTTAGATATTACATTATCTTTCCATTTTATTTAAATCGTTAAATAATGAGGTCATCGCTGCATCATCCAGATGTCATAAATAATTTAATTTATTTAATGTCTAAAAATTATAAAAAAACAACTATGATGTAGGAAATCTTTTTTTCTTTAAAATTAATATTTATAGTCAAATATCTTACTTGTATAACCTCATGTAAAAATTGTTTTGGTAAAACATCTCATGTTTGTGTCATTTTTACTTTATCATTAAATAAAAAGGTTTTTATCTCATTTTCCAACCAAAGTGGCTCCATGGGGTCCCCAAGTTGACCCATGGATTTTCTTGGTCGGCCATGACACATCCAATGAGGGTAGGTCATGTTTCTAGGTCAATTAATTTTATTAAAACATTATTCTTACCTTAAACTACACTAATTACCTCTAATCGCGATTAAAAACATAATAAGTTCTATTCACCAAAAAATTATTTTAATCCCATTGAACCACATTTTACTTCTTAATGACAACCATGTATGTCGGATTTTTGAAATTCAAAACACAAAGGTGGAAAAATTTCATTTAAACGGAAAATCAGTTTTTATAAGTACCACTTAGTGGTTTCACTATTCATCAAAAATTGAAGTTTTTCAGAAAATTACCAAAAATTCACCCTAAGATATATTTGATATTCCGAATTCAAAAATGATGTATATTTTACAAAATTAAAAACATATAAGTTTCATTAATTAATTTAATAATTACTTCCCGCTGTCAAAACAAAGAGCGTGTTTTTTTGAAACAAAATGTATCAAAAGATTGACACTAGTTTAAGTCCGATTTCAAAGTGAAATTAATTCCATCGACCACTATTGGATTAAATGGTAAAAATATATTCTAATTTCACTTTAAAACCAATTAAAAAGATAATATAACCATATAAATAAATTAGATTAAAAAGAGGTTTTGAATTAAAATACAACATTTTTCACTATTCATTAAAAATTGAACGTTTTTCGGAAAAATACCAAAAATTTACACAAAGTAAATTTTGATGTCCCGATTCTAAATAAGAATTTTATTTTGTCAAATATAACATATAAAATTTTCAAAAAGTGGATTTAAAAGTGGTTCGCCTTCAAAAGGCGGTTAATCGACCTTTTAAAGAATATTAGAATGTTTACGCTTAAAATTGGATTCATTCGCATTTTTAATACTCTAACATTTATTGTAAAAAGTAAAAATATTTTACAAACATATATAATCATTTGGTAGTTAGTTCTGTTCATTCTCGCCATTACAACGGCTAGGCGTTAACTACCATTTAAAATAATATTATTTTATTATTAGAGTGCAACGTAAGATTCCCAAGAAACTCGTTGTTGCGTATTGGGTATGCCATCGAGCATAGAATCCCCTTTAAAGTAATATTAATATTTGATTGAAAAATATGGATAAATATAAATATGTCATATTCTTTATTTACCTGGGGTGTTACAAAAAAATTCTTGAAATCAAACAAGTGGAATAAGTAATAAAAAGGGTAAAATGTGATTATTTCACCAAGTAATAATGATAGAATAATTTTTAAAAACATTTAGTAATAAAAATTATAATAATAGTGAGTTATAAAATAAAAAAAATATTGAGGATAATTTTAAATTAAATATCCAGGTGAAGGAGATCATTCTTAAGAATGAGGAAGATGAATAAAAGTAGATTGTTTTAAATCTATGGAAAAATACACATGCATATTTTCAGTACAATTATTCTTAAAGGAAGAAATTTTTATTGGAACAAATATATAGGTGTTTCCACTTATACAGACACAAAACTTATATTAATTGGAATAATATATCACCCCTTAATCAAATAAAAGTTATAGACTAAGGGTATAATATAAATAGACAAATGATCAATAGTGATAACATCCAAGAGAAACTATTTTGTTCTATAATTCATTTGATATTCTTGGGGAAACATGTGGAATGTTTGATCAACCTGGGAATATTTAGGAAAATGTCACACTTTCTCTTTGATTTGTTGAAGAAACATGAAAAATAAACATCTATAATGAGGTATAATGACCAAGATAAAGCTATTTTGTTTGATGTAACATAAAAAGTGTCGAAAGAAGAAAGTAAATGGATCTTGAACGTAATGTTTTCATGAAATATTTTTATAGAAAAATATATTTTTATGGATATGAAAAAATATTATTGAGGAGTTTTAAATTTCAAAAATGATATTCTCTTAATGTCAAAAGAATTGGAATAAAAAACAATTATTGATAGGCTTAAATGAAATGATTTTTTCTTTCTTTTTATGGGATAAGAAATAATATCTTAAGTATCCTTAAACATTGAGATAATGGTAAAGAGGTAATTTTTCATGAAAATGGATATTATATTATGATATTGAAATGTGAAACTATCATTATGAAGCGATAGCACACAACTGAAAACTTATTCTATATTTAAAATGATCAAAACTCTTATTGAATGTATATAATTTATGAAAATAATATTTTTCAATGAATATTATTCCATTTAGATTAAATGAAAATGAAAATACTTATCAAGTATTTAGCTATGATAAATATACCTTGGATAGATCATGAAAAACTAAATTATTATGATGTGTGTAAAAAGGGTAAAAATGAAAAAAAATCACAATAAATAATAGATTAAAATGATGTGGGTATTTGAATTGATACACATATATGTGTGTGGCCTAATGATATTGAATTATACTATTATAGAATTACATATTTCGTTAATTTTGTTAATTATTTTACTCATATGACTTATATTTATTTTATGTTAATTAAATCATAATGTCTTGTGTGGTTTAAGAATTTTTAGAGGTACACGAAAATAAAATGGTGTGCACTATCAAAACATATTAGTCTAAAAATATTTCTAAATACAAATATGTATAATTTTCGTAATATTATTTGAGTCCTATTATAAGGAACATATATATTACTTCAAAAACACCACTAAAATATATATTATAAATAATGAACTAGTGTTAGGTATACATGGGGAGAAACATGTTAGGAGAGCATAGAACTTTATAATACTTTTGAATCCAAGCCACTATGGTGGATATCTGTATTCATAAATGAGGATTACTTTTTCCATATACATTTAACATGTATTTTGATATGTGGTTTAGTAAGAATCCCAAATTAATGTGTTTAATGTTATTAGGTAGCCCAAGTAACATAAAAATTAATATATGTTGTTTGGGAATGTTTTATGAGTGATCTAATGAGGGGATATATCATAGATATACACTTGGTGGAAGGAGTTACCAATGATACCTTAAGAATTTGAAAAAACAAATCATTGACATCTTTGATTATTGTTGGAATTGAAAAATGTAAGTCATGTACTTTTCAACATAAGGTATGATAAAATATTCATTCATATGATAGATGTAAAATCTATTTTATATTATATTTCTTCCAAGAAAAGACAAAAATGGGGTCTCCATATTCTAAATTATTACTCACACACATAGGGATAGAGATTCCTAAAAACAATTTCCCGATATGGTGAGGAAGTGGTTAAAAACTCTCCTTAGAAGTTGTCCATGAATGTTTTCCAATTTTGATATATATATATATTTTTAATCATAAATATTATGTCCCTTAGTATGGTAGTATTGACTAGAGGGGTGGTGAATATTACTTTTTGAATTGTAAAAAAACAAATACTAATTTATCAAATTTAGAACAGTGTTAAAAATTCAGTGGAAATAAAACATATTAAACATGAAGTTTTTATAGAGGTTCGAATCACCAAGATCCCATTCCTCTCATCAATATTCTCCACTCTATGAGGTGACTGGTATTTACTAGATCCTCACTTTTTTAAACAAAGTGACAACCCAATTCTATACAGATGAAATGTACCATTTTCAAACATTATGGTATAACACCTAACTTTTAAATAATTCAAAACCTACATTGCTTTTTTAGGGAGGAACAACATGACCTTACTTTTAGATGTGAGGAATAACCCAACAAAACATATTTTGAATTAAAAAAATCTAAAAGTGAAATCTACAGAGAAAACATTTGGTAAAAGGACTTACAATGGAGAAATAATAGAAATAATTTAAACTAAAGCTATGAAGATTTTGTAGAAATACAGTAAATCTAGAGATATTTGATCACCATAGTGGTGGAAGATAAAACTGATGGATTTTTTCAATGATCAAAACAGAATAATAGAAGTCGAAGAAGTTTCTTGATCAAAACTGGAGTCGTATAAATTGTATAAACATGTTCTCATTAAATGATCTACACTGGAACCTATTTTAATCATTGAATAGATCTTCAATATCATTGAAGGAATATCCTCTAGGAGCATATCTGTATCCAACATCTTCATGGCACTTGTTTATATATAACAATATAATAATATTACCATTATCTTGGTTTGTTAAAGCCTCACTAAATCTAAAACACAATATAAATCTATACTTCTTCATGAAATATAAAAATAAAACATTTAATATTTTAATAAAAAAATTCAAAACAACTTACCATTGTAAACTAATTTAAATAAAAGAATAAAATTTAAAGATAGCAGGATGTTTTAAAAATATAGCATCACTTGAGTATAAAACTGCATAAAAGTGTACATTAAAATAATGAAAAGATTATTTTTATACAATATTTTCAATTATATCTAATAATTAAATAATAAATGAATCAATAAAATAAATTTATTTTTAAAAAATAAGAAATAAAAATTTTAGATTTTTTTTTAACAAATGATAGATTATTGTAGCTACCACTAAAAATAGAGAGTGGTAACTATTGGAGTTGGTGGGCTAGAACCAATTACTTTGTAATTTATTCATTAATAAATACCTTATCACATATTTATTGTTCTTATGCATGACAATTAATGTGATAATGTCCCAAGGATAGTTGTTTCACCAAAGGGTCATAGCGGATCCCTACTATGATGAGAACCTGGAAGTTCCATAACACTATTATTGAATATATGTTCAATATCCGGATAATGTTATTTGAGGGACACAAATAATGCAGGCCATTAGGGGTTAGGACTCATAAATCATTGAGCCACCTTCTCATGGTGTGTGCCCTTAGTGATATTCAGGTTGATATTATGAGAACGAGACCCACCAGTAGGAAATCCAAATTTCATAGTGTCATTGGATGTTCCTATATGTGGACGTGTGTATTGGTCCTTACACATTAATATTATTATTAATGGATATTAAAACTTTTGAACTTAGATGTAATGATGAAAACTGTGATGAAACATTGTTCACAGTGAGGTTGGATATGTTGGGTGTGCCACGAGTAATACAACATTAATAGATAATGTGAGAAATAATTTTTTGCTTCAATTACATAAAGAAAGTTGATATCTTAGGCCCTTTGATGGAATTGGTATAGCCTAAATAAATCCATGGACATGGTAAGGAATGGGACAGTTCAATTTTGGAAGGTAAAGGAATGAATAATTGATCCCATGGGTAGATGGTACTAGAATTAAACCCTCTTGATCAGAGATATGGAGAAAAAGGGATTACATTACATAGTAAGTGTTCGTAGGAGGTCACACTTCATTGTAGTGTTAACTTCTTTCTCAATGGGTTCCTTTTCATGTTGATAGATTTTAACCTTGGACTTTTGGAAGGCTTCACCTAAGGCCACTGAGAAAGAGGCCTAGAGGGTCACACACTAAGTGTGTCCAATTATCTTAGTAAAATATTCATTTACCAAGTTTAATAAAGATTATTCCTGATTGTGGTTTAATATTTATTCAAGTATTCTTGATTGCATTTATTTTGACACTAGTTTTTTAAGAGAATATATTGAGGGTGAAATAATATATTTATTATAAAGTAATGCAATGGTATTTATTTAAGAAATAAATAGTCATTATTCAAGGTCGAATAAATGTGGTGGTGGAAATAAAGAAAAATGAAAAACAAAAGTACATGCTTTGTATATTAATGAATACACGCTATATATTCTTTAGGGGGATTTCTGAGAAATAATATTATTTATTTATTTAAATAATATTAGGTGTAATTTTTCGGGATCAAATCAAACGATAATAATAATAGTCAAATGTTATAATTAGACATTTGGTAATACTAAGAATTAAATGAAATTAATAAATGACTTTGGGTAGTTGATTCATTTTATTATTCTAAGTATTATAAATCCCAATTACATTATTCTCATTAATACTATCCATTCTTTGTATTTGTTGCAATGGATCTAGAAAAAGCTCTCAAGACAAGAGAAAATTCATTTCCTCCAAGAACGCTCTCAAGTTACAAGAGAGATCCTCCTCCACGGAATCAAGGAGAGCGCTTTGAATACAACTCTCAAGGAGATCAAAAGAGGACATCTCAAGCAAAGGATATTCTACTCTAGAACCTATATATCCCTTCAGAAAAGTCCATAGATATGTGTACCACATTTGGATCACTTCTATATGAATCATATACTTGGCTTTTGCTACGTAACGACAGATCACATCGCATTGGGACCAAAAACATCAACAAATAGATAATTACTTCATGTTAATTCTTGTATTTTTATTAAATTAATTATAAAAAATATATGATGATCCTTTATATGGTTATGGGACTCTCATATTTTCTTTTTTTCTTTGTTCTATTCTGAAGACCTGAAATTTTATCACTGTGACATATCTCAGATTGACCATTGTTGATGAAAAAAAATTAAAGTTGTGTACACCCATCCATGTGATTCCACTGTTCCCGGAACCTACAATTGGTATCATAGGGGTCATATCAATTATTATAATTATTTATTTTCTTCATTGATGAATTATTCATTTAATAATTAGTTTTTTCAATTCATGTTAATATTTCTACAAATATGAATCTTGATAACTATTCCACCTCTTTTGTTTCTCGTTTACCTTATAGAAATGATCTTTTTATTTTAATTTTTATTAAAATAAAATAAAGGATCTCATCCATAAGTGCAAAAGGTTCTTGTTTGTACAAAACTATACACGCGGCGTGTATTCGGCAGTACACGCCGCGTAGTCAAGGCTCAATATACCAGGACTAGTCCGCCAAACCAAGCCATGTGTTGGAGTTTATCTACGTATTAAATGACTATGTGTGTTGAAAAAGAATAGGTGGCACATGTTTTCCATATTACACATTGTGTGCACCATCATACAAGACTTCTAGTCCCTTCGGGTTAGGGTTACATCTTGTACCCTGTACACGACTTTCCAAACTGAAGACTGCGTAACGCAAATACTATATAGCGTGTGGTCCACTGGAAACACTGTGTAATCTGAATATTTTCAAATTACACTCACATTTCTTATCCTTGGTCATGTTCTTCAGATGGAAGGCGAATGATAGTACACTCCATGTAGTCAGAACTACATGTCATGTACTCATCCAAATTAGGCATATTTATTAAATTTTTTTATTATATTATACAAACCCTTGAGATGTGCAATGTGTACGGGAATAAAGATGATGCACAATTTTTGATAGGTGTTTTATATATATGTGTTTAATTTAATATTTTCATAATGTTCAATTCTACTCATAGGGTAGTTATGAAGAAGAATTATCCGGGTTTCCTTCATGGTATGAGTTACGTACAAAGATAATTTTAAATGAGTTTATTTGCTTAAAATTATAATGGATGAGAATCTCATGGAAATTCAAAAAAAGTGTTTAAAATAAAAGGATTGATTAATTAAATGTAATTAATTGATTCAAGAATTATTTATCATAAACAATAAAAATTTATGAATTTAATGCTAGTTTTATTTATCAGTAAATATAGTTTCATGTATGGATGATCATGAGCTAGACCAGGAACATTGTATACTGATGGTTTCTTTTAATTTATTTATTTAAATTAAATTTTTTGCCTTGAAAGCCTTATCATAATTAATATGTAGTGCCTACATTCTCAGGGTTTCTTTTTATGTAAAACCCATTTAACCCAACACCTTCATGTAAGATAAAAGAATATATAATGGATGAAGCTCCCAAGCTAGTAGAGATGGATCAAGTTAGGATCCACGGTGAAACCAATCAAATGAGATACAAAGGTTGACATGTGAAAAGTTGTAAACATGAACCCAAAAGGTTCAAGGTGTTTCTACATTAGGTCTTGGGTTAGTTTATCTACCACTAAATAAACTAACCAATAGAAAAATCTCAAGATCGTAGCATTTATTTTATTTCTTCCAGTTTCATGGTCTATTTATTGTGGGTGAAATGTCATGATCACACAACAAATGAATTAAACAAGTATGCAAGATGGAACTAAAATAAGACTATCTTATACATTAATATTATCTTAAACATGGTTAATCACTTCAGTATATCCCACTTAATAGTGAAAAACATGAATGAAAGATAATAAAATGGAGATTTATGTATACTAATAAAATCACTCAAAGAAATATTAAGTCAGTGTAGCCTTCCATGAACTTGGTTAGAATAGAAGCATAGTTCAAAGTGTTTTACTAACCCTTATTGGGGTGCTTTCAATTATCGAGGAATTCTAATTCAATGTTTTGGGTTGAGATGACTTGGTTCACATCAAGGGTTGACTTCCATTGTATGACATGGTGTGACCAAGTGGAAAAGGTTGAGGAAATCCAAAATAAAAGGATTTTATGATTGGGGAGTCCACTCAATGGATAAGGAGCTATGAGTTAATACATTTGAAATTTAGAATACCTACCTAAAACCTTTCAAGTTGCTTCAACTACCCTAGTTGGGGTAATGCGAAAGGAAATATGGATACTTGATACAAGAATATTTAGGAAACAAAATATTCCGAAGTCAATGGTGAGGGCCATTGTATTTTGATAAAATATTGGGAGACTGATAAATATTAATTTTTTTTTCAAAGTTTAATCATGATAAAGTACTAATCCTTGGATCATCATAATTTTTAGAAAAGTCAAGAATATGGAATCAAATATATCATTATAAACAATACTCAATAAAGAAAACCTTCTCATCAACACCAATTTCCAAGAGTGGTAGAGGAGTTCACGCTTCATCCTTCGCCACAAGAGAAAATTGCACGTGATGGAGGATCTTATTCCAGTTGCGCCTCGAAAAGAGGCAAGTGATGAGGAATTATCTCTCTATATGAAACATATAGATGATTCCATATATTTCCAATTTTTCATGCTATCATCCATATCTAATGAGCTCTTGAAGCGAAAAGAAACATGCATGCATATAGTATGACTTCTAACCTTAAAGATATCTATCAAGAGAAGGAAAGAAATGAGAGATATGATATTTCCAAATCTTTATTCACAACTAATAATGGAGAGTCTACACCAACTAGGCCTCATGTAGTCAAGATTATTGGCCATATTGAATTCCTAGACATCATAGAGATTAACTTCCGAGATGATTTTCATAGAAATATCATCATATCATCATTTCCCAATACATTCTCTATCTTCATTGTCAAATACAACATGAGAAATAATGAGAATATTCTATTGGAACTTCTGACCGTGATTCGTTAATTAGATAAGGACATGGGGAATGACAAACCCACAGTTCTTATGGTGAATAAGAAAAAGAAGGACTAGGAAAAGGGGAAAAAGATTTATAAAATGTCTAAAGCCTCCGAGAATCATCCCTCCAAGAAGGGGAAGATCCAAAGGCAAGGAAAGGAATGGGAGGCAGTATGTCTTTCATGTGGAAATCCAGGATACTAGAGGAGGAACTACACCTATAAGTGTAGGGATGCTAAAGGTGCACTCTTTATCGAGTGTAATATTTATATTTCTACGCATTGGGTATTAGATACAGCCTATAAGACTCACATCTGTATTCAAATGTAGGAACCAATTAGATTTAGAAATATTTCTAGAGGAGAGGTGGATCTTCGAGCAGCCAATAAAATTGGGATGGATACGTTAGCCATTGGTGAATACAATCTCACATTTCCAACCGAGATGCTTTTGGTTTTACATAACTGTTATTATGTGACTAGTGTTACCAACAACATAATTTATGTATCATGTTTAGATATGAATAGATTTATTTTCAAGGTTGGAAATTAGGGTTTTTTCTTTTATAATAACAACATATGTTATGGTATGGATCATTTAAATAATTGTTTGTATGTATTAAACTACCAAAACCAAGTGTTTGAAATCGATAACCAAACAAACTCACATGACTTATACAACACTCAATTGTGGCATCACCGTCTAGGTCATATAAATGAGAAGCACTTGACTAAGCTCTACCAAGATGGTTATTTAGAATCTAATGAGATAAAACCACTTGATAGATTTATTGCTTGTTTACATAGTAAAATTACCATGCTGCCTTTAAGTTGATAGGGGGAAAGGGCCACATAGCTTCTAGGATTGGTGCACAGATATGTGTCTGGACTATTTACAGTAAAATCTAGAGGTGGATATTCTTACTTCATTACGTTTACAGATTATTTGAGTAGATATTGCTACATCTAATTAATGAGGTACAAGTTAGAGACCTTGGAGAAATTTAAGGAATTAAAGAATGAAGTAGAGAATAATCTTGGTAAAAATATAAAGAAGCTTCAATTGGATCGAGGTAAGGAATAATTGAACAAATCTTTCATTGACCTTTTACGGGAGTCTGTGATTCTATCTCAAGTCACTTCTCCTTATACACTGTAGTGTAATGGTGTTAGTAAAAGGAGAAACTGCACCTTGTTGGACCTGGTGAGGTCAATGATGAGTCATGCAGATCTTCCATTATCCTTTTTGGGATATGCATTAGAAGATGTAGCATACACATTAAATCGAGTACCAACTAAGGTGGAAAATTGAATTCACTCGGAGTTAAGGAATGGAATAAAACCCATTTTGTGGCACACACGTGTATGGGAATTCATGTTATATTATAAGTCCTTATTAGGAAACAATCTAGCACGCTAGGGAATGAGGTTTACCTTTATAGGATATCCCTAGGAAACAAAATAATATTGCCTATATAACCCTTCAGATAAGAAAGTGACTATTTCCAGACAAGACATATTTCTTGAGAGGGGGAACATCCTCAAAAAAGATAGTGGGAGTCAAATTGACTTCGATGAAGTTAATGCCCAAGATACATAGGAGTTGGAATAGGAACAAGTTCCATAGGTCCCTTTGGAAGAGGTTCCAAAAAACACAAGCACTGCGTAAGAGCTTAAGAGAGTTACAGGAACCAGAGAGATTTGGTTTCCTATTCACCAATGATGGTGAATCATTATTATTGGACAATGATGAACCTATCTTCTACAAGAAAGCAGCAGAGAGATCAGAAGCTTCATCGTCTCTCGAAGCTATGAATCTTGAGATGGATTCCATGTTTCATAATGAAGTCTTTGTTCTAGTCGATGAGCCAGATGATATAAATCATGTTGGATGAAAATGGGTATTCAAAAGAAATATGGACATAGAAGGTCAAGTTAAAAACTATAAATCAAGGATTGTGGATAATGGATTCAAATAGCATCACCGAATTGACTATGATGAAACCTTATCGTATGTTCCCATGTTTAAATCCATAAGAACCATACATGCCATAGAAGCTTACCATGACTATGATATTTGAAAGATAGATGTCAAAACTACATTCCTTAATGGGAATCATCCGGAAGATGTCTATATAACAAAACCAGAAGGGTTTGTATCATCAGGTGAAGCCAAAAAAGTTCAAAAGTTGCAGATATCCATTTATGGATTAAATCAAGCAACCAGGTCATGGAACATTCGATTTTATGAATCTATAAAAAAATTTGGTTTCATTAAGAATGAATGTGAGCCATGTGTTTATAAATGGTTTAATGGTATTGTGGTCATTGTCCTAACAGTATATATTAATGACATATTACTTATTTTAAATGATTTAACAGTCTTACAGTAATTTAAGGAATGGTTGAACATGCATTTCTTCATGAAGGACATAGGTAAAGCAGCCTACATTCTAGGGATCAAGATCATATGTGATATATCCAAGAGGTTTCTTGGACTAAGTCAGGGTACATACATTGAAAATATACTAGAGATATTTAGTATGGAACAATCTGATAGGGGATTGGTTACAGTGTCACATGACCTACATCTTTCTATGAAAATGTGCCTCAGACACAACAAGAGAAAGATAGTCTGAGTAAGATCTCATATGCTTAGGCTATAGGATCCATCATGTATGAAGTTTTATGTACCAGGCTTAATGTTTCCTATAAATAGATCACGGTAGGTAGATATCAAACAGATCTAGGAGAACAACATTAGACTACTATTAAGACAATCCTAATGTATTTGAGAAGAAATAATGATATGTTCTGGGTGTATGGAGGAGACGAGGAGCTTGTCATCAGAGGGTATGTTGATGATGGTTCTTAGATAGATCAGAATGATATGAAGTCATAATCAAGATATGTTTTCTATCTCAATGGAGGATCTGTGAGCTGGAAGAGTTCAAAATAGTCAGTTGTCGCTGATTCTACACCAGAGTCCGAATATATAGCAGATTCTAATGCATCTAAGGAATCATTCTAGATTTGGAACATTTTGTAGGAGCTTGATGTGGTTCCTAGTTGTAGATACCCTAAAACATTGTATTATGATAATACTACAGTGGTTGATCTTGCAAAAGAACCAAGGTCACATCAACAGACAAAGAACATTATACGAAAGTATCACTTATTGAGGTATTTATATCAAAAAAGTGAAGTTACAATGAGCAGAGTGTCTATGGAAGAGAATGTGGTGGTCCCCATGACTAAAGGCATATCTTAGCATAAGTATGAATATAATGTGATAGCTAATAGGTTAATGGTTTTTAGCAGTTTTCCCCAGTCCATGTGGGAGTCTGTTGGAGTCGGTGTCCTAGAACCAACAACTTTGTACTTTATTAATTAATAAATACCTTATCACTTCTTTATTACTATTCTACATGAAAATTCATGTGATAATGTCCTAAGAATATCTATTGCATCAAAGGGTCATAGAGTATCCCTGCTATGATGAGAACCCGAAAGTGTTATAAAATTATTTTTGAATATATGTTCTATGGCCAGATGATACTATTTGAGGGACACAAATAATAAAATCCATTAGGGGTAAGGAATCATAAAACATTGAGTCACATTCACATGGTTTTCACCCTTGGTGATATCTTGGAGGATATTATGAGAACGAGACCCACCAGTGGGAAATGCACATTACATACTATCAATGGATGTTCCTATATGTGGATTGGGTTATTGGTATTTATACATTATGATTATTATTAATGGGTATTATAACTTTTTCACATAGTTTTAATGAAGAAATCTATGATAACACACTATTCCCAATGAGGTAGGATATGTTGGGTGCATCATGAGTAATACTGCATTAATAGATAATGATAGAAATGTTGTGTCCCTTCTATTCCATAATGAAAGATGATATCTCAGACCCTTTGATGGAATTGATGTAGACTAAATAAATCCATGGCCATGGTAGGGAAAGGTAAAGTTTAATTCCATATAGTCTAAGATTAAATAATCGAGCACATGGGTTGATGGAACTAGCATACAACCCACTTGATCAGAGATATCGAGACAAATGGATTACATTACACGGTAAGTATTATTAGAAGGTGACATGTAATTGCAGCATTAACATCTTTCTAT
This sequence comes from Viscum album, assembly GCA_963277665.1. Taxonomy (NCBI): domain Eukaryota; kingdom Viridiplantae; phylum Streptophyta; class Magnoliopsida; order Santalales; family Viscaceae; genus Viscum; species Viscum album. Next base: position 386,831,566 of record OY728153.1, on the reverse strand, counting down.
ATGGGTTCCTTGGGGTGTTACTAGAATCTACCCCTGGACATTAGGTAGGATCTACATAATGACACTGATAAAGAGGCCTAGAGGTTCATACACTAAGTGTGTACATGTATCTCAGTTAAATATTCATTTAAAAAGCTGAATAAAGTTTATTACCAATTTTGGTTTAATAATTATTCAAGGATGCTTGATTTCAATTATTTCGACACTAGTTATTAAAGAGAATATATTTGGGTGAAATAATATATTTATTAGTGAGTAATGTAGTGATATTTATTTAGGAAATAAATAGTCATTATTTAAGGCCTAATAAATGTGGTATAGGAAGTAAACAAAAAGGAAAAAAATACACATTGTGTATATTAATAAATAAACGCTATGTAATTTTTTGGTATTTATGAGAAATAATATTATTTTTTTAATTAAATAATATTAGGTGTAATTCGTTGGGTGCATGTCAAGTGATAATAATAATAGCCAAATGATATTATTAGACACGGTGTATTACTAATAATTAAATGAAATGAATAAATTTTTTTAAGTAATTAATTAATTTTTTTATTTTAAGTATTGTAAATATCTTTTACATTATTCTCATTAAGCCTATCCATTATTTGTAGTTGTGCACAATGTATCTGGAGAAAGCTCTCAAGACAAGATAAAATTCTTTTCCTCCAATAATTCTCTCAAGTCACGATAGAGATCATCCCCCACCAGATTAAGGAGAGGGTTTTTGAAGCAGCTCTCAAGTATATCAAAGGCAGGCATCATAAGTGAAGGCTCTTCCGTGATAGCGCCCAGAGATCCCATTAGGGATGTCCATAGATACGTAGAGAATGTGTGGATCACCACTAGAAGAAGCCTACACATGGACTCTGCAGCATAATGATGTATCACATCATATCATGACTGGAAACATCAATGGAGAGAGAAAGTCATCAAGGTAATTCTTTTTTTTAATTAAATTAATTATAACCAACATATGATGATCCTATCTTTGCTTCAGGGACTCCCATATTTTCTTTTATTCTATATTCCATTCCAATGATCTAGAGTTTTATCATTGTGATAGAGCTTAGATTAATCGTTGTTACAAAAATAAAGTCACGTACACCCATCCACATGCTTCTGTTGCACTAAGAACCTACAATAACACATGTTCTCACACTAAAAATATAGAGTGGTGTATCAGGACCTACTATTGAAAATAGAAAAATTTATATTGATTCAATTTCAAGGAAAAAATAAAATCAATCAACCAAAAAAATTTATTCTATGCCACTGTGAAATAAAAGGCTTTAGGAGAAGCAATAAAAAAATTTCCATGGTTGGGTGTCCAATGGTGACTCATGACTCACCATTACATGAAGTCCAACAGTGAAATAAAAGGATTTAAGAGAATCAAAAAAAATATTTCCATGGTTGGGTGTTCAATGGTGAATCATGACTCACCATTACATGAAGTCCAATAGTGAATCATGACCTACCATTGGAATTATCTAATGACACCTCACTACAAAAATATTTCCAAACAATAGAAATAAATTAAAGATGAATAATTGAAAAAATAATTGTTAAAAATAATAAAATAAATTAAAATATCTTCAGATAGCAAGAAGAAATTTACTATATCGATATAAGAGGGAAGAGCTCCTCTGGGAGCTTAAAAAGGCTTCTATCGAGTCATTATGTAGAAGGAAGAAATGACTGGTGGGTAAAAAATAACCCATCATTGATATCCAACGACTAATGAGATTGACTTAATATTGATACATGTCTTTGGATCATGACTCACCACTAGGTACCAACTTTTACCCACTAACTCACCATTGGGTTCCAATAGTGAATCATGAGTAATTATTGGTGACTAATGCTGACACTATCGATCAACCAAAAAATATACTTCAAACCAGTTGAACATAATCTCTTATCTATTCTTGCAAGATAAAAATAGTAGACAATATGGAACATCGAAAAATAATAATAAGAGCTTCTATCTTCTTGAAATATGAATAAAAAAGATCTAGAATTCAAATGAGATAAAACTGTAGGCTTGAAGATACTCAATTAAAACTATCAGAGACACTGAATACCAGTGAAGAATAGGAGAGTGACTGGAAATCCAATAAAGAATAAATTATTTGAACTACATAATCATGAGATTATAAGTGCAATGTAGGAGTTTGAAAAATAATGCAAGAGATAAGAAAAGATATCAGATGGATTGAAAAGAAGGGAATTGAAAACCATACATGTAATCAAGATTTTATGTTCTGATGCACAGTGAACTTATAAAGGCGTCTAATATCGAATTAAAGAATTGAATAGTGATCGGTATAACAAGAATGAACCATTGATTGTTGGTTCGGGCTGGCTATTAGGGATCAGTAACAATTAACACAATGCACACAAAGGCTTACGACCTAGCAGGTGACCTATTCCCAAACCCTTCACCTAAGGGCTTAATCTTTGTTCCTTATGTAGGGTCTCTTATGTGATATTCATCCACCATGAACACTGAACTCCATAGCCCCCTTGTGGGGTGACTTTGGTGGGAATTCCCACAATGTTGTCCTAATGCGTCCTCTAAGTGGTTGAAGGCTAGCAATGTGTCTCAAAAAGGATGACCAAAATTATTTCTTAATAAAATTAATCTTAAAGTTAATTTAAAATATAATGAAATGATGTATCATTTTAAAACAAGTATATAAAAAATTAATATTATTAAAATATGTAATAAAAAAGTGATTAACTTTTAAGAACACTGTGAAATTTAATAAACATTAGAATTTAGTAAAATGTTAAGATAGAGTAATTCATCAAAACCATTAATAGGGACATGGTTTTGAAGCACTTTCAAATACTAACAAACTCCCCTTTATTAAAATAATAAAAAAAATTTAATTTTCAACAAAAAATTCCCTCTTTTTTAAATTTATCAAGAAGTACATAAGAATTCAATTTTTAATAGAAATAGGGAATAAAATTATCATGAGAGTAAATAAAAAGATAAAAAATTCAAAAAAAAAGTGTTATGGTTTAACAATTCATTTTTAACCAGTATGATCTAATTATTATTTAAGAGTAGTAGAAAATAACCAAAAGATATATAACTCATGTAAAAACATATTTTAGAACATATATTATACTAATAGAAATTTTATGCTTATAATATAACCAATTGAAAAATCCTTTTATTAAATTTTACAGAATATAAGGGTTTTGTAAAAAATTTAGCTAATTTTTTCTGAGTAGGAACAAATTATAAACATATATCAATTTTATTTACATGATACCTAATTAAATAAAATCTAACATCAATGTGTTTAGTTATAGAGTGTGGAATACAGTTTTTAGACATTGAAATAACACTTGAGTTATCACAGTAGATATGAAGTTTATCAAAAATAATATTAAAACCATACAACGTTGTTTTATACAAGTACTCAATGAATACAAACTAGTGGTAGAAATATATTCAACCTCATCTCTTGATATTTCTATTGAAATTTTTTCCTTTGAGATCCATGAAATTTAGCATTTTCCTAAAGAGTGGCACATACATGATGTGATTTTCTAGTCAATTCTACAACCTCCAAAGATAGAGTTAGATTAAGAGAGTAGATCAAAACCATTCTCATTAAAATTATACAGTCTAGTACAAACAGTTGCATTGATATATCTAAATAAACATTTAATAGAATTAAGGTGACCTTATTTGAGGTTTTACTGATATCTAGCACACATACATACATCAAAAATAATAACTATCTTATAATAAGTAAGATACAAATGGCTTATTATCATGCCTCTATACAACTTATCACTAATAGAATTTCCAGATTCATCCGCATCCTATTTATAATTTTTTCTCATAGGGGTCCTCATAGTTTTACAAGTATAAAGTCCAAGCCTTTTTACAAGTTTTTTATAATACTTATATTGATTTAATAAAATACAATATTACCTTGGATTAATTTGTAAATCTAGGGAAAAAAATTAATTCCCCCCTTAGGCTAATATAAAATTTATTTTTCTTTAATATTGAAAACTCATTACTATGTTTATAATTTATAGAACAGAAAATAATATCATCAATATAAAAATGTATAATTAGTATATCATTTTAAACTCTTATTATTAACAAAGATGTATCAAAATTACCTTTAATAAAAAATGAATTAAAAATAGAGTTATTATTTCATTCTGAGCTCGAGGAGCTTGATTAAGACAATATAAATCTTTAGATAGTTTCAAAAAATGATTTGTAAGTTCATTATTTTCAAAACTAGGTATTTTTTAACACAAACCTCTTATGAAATTACACCATTTTAACAAGAACTTTCTATATCCATTTAAAAAGTTTATAATATTTTAAAACATAAAAAATATAATAGAATATAAATAAATTTTAATCAAGAAATTAGTGAAAATGAATCTTCAGAATCAATTCTATATTATTGAATATAACCTTGGGAAAGTAATCTTGATTTATTTATAACTATATTACCAAACTCATCCAATTTATTTTAAAAAATTCTTCTCATTTATATAGAATGTTTTTATTTATGTAACTTAACTAGATTACAAAATTTATTTCTATCAAAATGGTAATGTTCATCAAGCATAGAATTTATCCAATTAAAATATTTCAAATATTCTTTAATATTAATAGGTATAAAATCAGTTATAAATTTAGATTTAGCACCAAAATTTAAAAAAGATCTTTTATTCCAAATTATAGATTCAACATTTCCTATAAAAGTTTCTAAAGAGATATCTTTATGACATTTAAAAATTAAAGGATCAAATTGAGATCTGATATCCCCCCCTAAATTTATGCATTATTATTTTCAATTTTATATTCATCAAAGTTTATTTCGTTAAAATCTTCCACATTATCAATAGAATCAGTACTCTTTTTTCATTATTTTAAAAAAACTTAACATGCATAGATTGTTCCATTGTCATAGTTCTCTTATTATTTATATTATAAGTATTAATATTATCAGATTATCCTAAAAATATACCTTCCTCAGATTTAGAATCAATTTTTTCTAGATTATCTTTAGTATTTAAAATATATATTGTACATCCAAAAACATTAAAATAACCAATTTTGGGTCTCTTATTTTTAAATATTTTAAAGAGATTTTTTTATATAAAGGGTTAAATGATAACTCTATTTAATATATAATATTAATTGTTAACTAATTCATCCCAAATTTTTTTTGGAAGGTTAAATTCATTAAGCATTGTCATTTCCAATTCTTTAATAGATCAATTTTTTCTCTCTATAACACCATTTTATTTTGGTGTCCTAGGGGTGGAGAAATTATGAAAAATTACATTAGTTTCACATAATTTTTAAAAATATAAGTTAAAAATATCCCCTCCTTTATCACTTATAATAGAAAAAATTAAATGACTTTTTTTTATTTCAAATTTTCTTAAAGTTAGTAATAAAGTTATTTAAGGTTTCACTTTTATGATATAAATATATGGTCTAAGTAAATCTATTAAAATTATTTAAAATTACAAAAATATGTATTTTAGAACCTAAAATATAATTTCCTAAGGGTATAAAAAGATCAAGAGTAAAAACTTCTTCATATCAAGAATAATTAACCATATTAACATATGTAAATGACTCTTTTTCTTACTTACCTTTTTTACTATAATCACATAAACAATACATAAAAGTTCTTAATTTTGGAAGTTCCAATACTTGTGCATGTTTTTACAACTTCTACAAGTATCAATGATAAACATGTACCAACCTTATATGCCATAAAAAATGATCTGTATCTACAATATTTAATCATTTTAAATTCTATCGGGTTTATTCTGAAAAATCAATGATTTTTTTTATTAGCATGAAATAAAAATAAAAATATCTTTATAAATAATAAATTTTTTTCTTCAAATTTTACACTCATACCATTATAAAATATTTGTGATATGGAAATTAAATTGTTTTTTAATCCCTATACAAATATTACTTTAGAAATTATAAAATAACTTAATATACCTACTTCCCTAAAACCTATAACTATACCTTTATATTTTTCTCCTAAAGTGATAGCACCTCTATCACACGAGTTAAAAGATAAGAAGTTATATATTTATCTAGTCATGTGCTTTGATCACCTACTATCTATATACCATGTGACTTTATAAGTATTTAGGAAGAATTCCTATTAAAAATCATGTTGATGGTTGTTTTTGGTACACAGACTAGTTTGGGTCTATCTAGATTAGTGGAAAATATATTATGTACCCATCAAGATTTTAGACTCTTATTATAGAGTAATATAGAAGACAATTTTTTATAAATGAATGTTTTAGTATAACCTAATGTCTGGGAAAACGTTCATTGAGAGATCCATTCATCGTGGTCTCTCTAAGTGAAACCATACTATGGACAATTTTGGTGAATCTATTCTATATCTTATTTATTCTTTCCTGATTCACCATTCTAAATTTGTGAAACTCTAATATTTAAATACCTAGCTCGGTTCTCTAAAAAATATCGGTTTCTTGATGAGTGAATTTTAAAATCCTATAGATTTCAGAAGTAACTTTACAGGATCAAATATGACTATGCATATTTATAATTAGAGATCAGTATAGGTAATTCATAAATTTTTAATTTAAAACTCATTTTAAAGAATGATTACAAGTGAGTTTTTCTAAATATATATCAATATTATTATATATTTTTGGAATTATAGAAAAATAATCACGACTTATTTTTTAAAATAAATACCTCATTTTTTTATCCAGTAAATATAGTCACTTCCATTGAAGTGACATTGTCCGATGTGATTCAGCATCTTAAAATCCCAAGTTTCCATTACAAAGTAGTGGGTCTTTTCATTATTCTTTTAATCCTTGGGTAATGGTTAGTTAAGAAATAGATAATGAATCAATTAAAACTAAATACTTAAAAAGTAACCACCCTATGATACAATTGTTTGGTCCCTTGTTATGATAGTAGTGACTTGAGGGGGTGAATAGTCTTTTTTTAATTATAAATAAATCAAATTTATCAGAGTTAAAAAAAATTTAAAATGCAGTGGAAATAAAATAGATTACACATGAAGTTTTTTATTGAGGTTCAAGTTTCCAAGAACCTAGTTTTCCCATAAATCTCCTCCACTCTATGAGGAGACTAGTATTAAAAATATCCTCACTATAGAAAGGGAGTGATTACCTACTTACATATAGATGAAACAAACATTTTCACACTTGTTAGTATAATCCATGAATTTTGAAGGAGTAACAAACTTCCTTCCTTTTGTATGGGAAGAACAACCTGAAATTCCTTTTAGATGGGAGGAATAACCCAACTAGAGAGATTTTTATGGGAAAATCTTTAACCAAACTCTATTGGAAAAAATATATTAATAATAATTACAACGGAGAAATAATATAAACAATTTAAACTATTAATGATAAGATGATGTATAAATTTTGTGCAACTCAAGTCTTTTTATCACTCTAGTGGTTGAAGATAAAAGTGATAATGTTTTTTAGTTATCACAATCGAACAACAGAAGTTGAAGGAGTTTGTTGATCAAAATTAGAGGATCATAAATTGTATGATTGTTTTCTTGTTGAATGATTTATACGTGTACATGTTTCAATACTAGAAAAGATATCCTAGATCATTAAAGGAATATCCTTTATAAGTTTATCCATATCTAATATTTTCATGACACTCATTAGTGTATAAAAATATAATAATATAAATATTACCTTTGTTTCTTAAAGCCACACTGAAAACAAAACACAATTGGGATTTATATTTCTTCATGAAATATTAAAATAATACTTTTAATATTTTAAGAATAAAAATACTAAATAATTTAAAATTATAAAATAATTGAAATAAAATTATAATCTTCTAGAATATAAATACAATAGAATGTTTTAAAAACAGAGCATCACATGAGTATCAAACATCATATGAAAATGTACATAAATATTATGCTATATCTATTTTATAAATTTTTTCAATTATATTTCAACATGAAATTATAAAAAAATCAATAAAAGAATTTTATTTTAAGAAAATAAGAAATAAAAATTTTAGAAACATTTTTAACTAATAGTGGCTTATTTTAGCTACCACTAAAAATAGAGAGCAGTAACTTGTAAGATACCACTGAAAACCAAGAGTGGCGAATTCAGACCTTTTGTTGAAAATATAGAAAATATTATTGATAAAAGTTCAAGAAAAAATAAAAACAATCAACCAAAACAAAAATTATTCCAAGACACTAAGCAATCAAAGGATTCAAGAGAATAAATATTTTTTTTTCTATAGTTGGGTGTCCAATGGTGACTCATTACTCATTTTTTCAAGATGTCCAATGATGACTCATGACCTACCATTATAAGTATCCAAAGGTGGATCACTAAAAATATTCCAAAAAATATTTTGAAATAAAAAATGATTAACTAAAGAAAAATTTCCTAATAAAAATGATAAAATAAATTAAAACATCTTCTAAATGTCAAAATAAATTCACTATACTTGATATAAGAGGGAAAATCTCCCATTAGAGCTTGATAAAGCTTCTTCCAAGTTATTGTGTGATAGGAAGAAAGAACGGGTGGGTAAAAGGTAACCCACTATTTATAACCAATGGAAAGTGAGAATGAATTACCCTTGAAACATGACTATGGATTATGACTCACCAGTCAGTTCTAATAGTGACAGACTAACTCACTGTTGGGTTCGAATAGCATCCCATGACTCACCATTGGTGAAAAATGGTTACACCATCGATTAACCAAAAAATAGACTTCGAACCAGTTGAACAGAGCCTCATGTTGATGATTTTAAGAAAAAACTCATTATAAAAGATGAAACATAAAAGAAGAATAAGTTGAACATCAGTTTTCTCGAAAAAAAAGATAGAAAAAGACCTCAAATCAAAATTAGATAAAACTATAGGCACGAATAAATTTAGTTAGGACTGTGAGAGACACTAGATATTTATAAATAATTGGACAATGACTGGACAACTGTGGAAGAAGAAAGGGTTTGAATAGGGGAAGAAAAATGTTAGAATTATAATAAAAAGGTTAAAAAATAATACATGGGATAAGGAAGGAGATTATATGAAATGAAAGCAAGATATATGACAGTGGGGAAATTAATTGAGATTTTATGTTAAGATGAACAGTGAACTTATAAAGGAGTCCCACAACAAATTGATGAAATGGTGGGAAAGTGGTATAACAAGAAGGAAGTGTTGATCCTCAGTTCAAGAAGGATACTGAGGATTAAAACCAGTTAACATTATTAACACATGGTCCTACAGCATAAATGTCGACCTATTCCTAACCCATGTCCCTATGGGTGCACATTGTGGGACTTATACACAGGCCCACATGTGATATGCATGCACTATACACATCATCCTCTATCACCTCTTTGTGGACTTCCTTAGGCAGGCCTTCCCACGAGTTTTACCCATTGATTCCCCTAAGTGGTTGTGGGTTAGCCAGGTGGCTCACTATTCCATGCCAAAAAATTTTACTTAATAAAATTAAACTTAAATTAAATTAAAAATATAATAGAATAGATTATTAATTTAAAAAAGTAACCTAAACTATTTAAAAAATGAAAATATTATTCAAAAAGTGATTAACTTTTAATAACATTTGATAATTTAGAAAACATGATAATTAATAAAATTTTAATAGGGACTAATATATCAAAAAAATAATAGTGTAAAAGTATTAAAGGACTTTTGAATATTAACACTAAAATCCACTTGTGATGATATTATGGGAAATTTTTTTCCTCATAAAACGTGTTTTATGAGGGAACCCAATATTTAGGGGTATAATTAGTTTCACAATACTCAATATGACTACTCATGGAGCTTCAATAGATTCATGGATAAAATATTTATGGTCATTTAATATTGGTATTTTATCATGAAAAAGACTAAGAATTATCCCTGATAAGGCACTCAACCTCACACACCTTTCTTAGTATCTCAGTATCACATTCATTTCTTTGAATTTTAGATCCGCATGCTCATCTCTACTAACTCACCACTACAAACTCTTCATCTACAACCGAATGACCTGATGTACCTAATTTCACATGGCCAGATATAGAAATGCATTCCCATATACAATCTTGGGAGCCTAAGGTGTTCTCCACCATACTTAGCCACCCATTCTAAGGGTTTCCTATAAATTCCATCCATTTAAAAAACTACCATCGATATAAATCAAATGGAGAGAAACTATGCACACAAATATCTTATCTATGCACCCAAGTCCTCCTTTAACTCTAAAAAGTGATTGATAAATTAAAACATAAGAAGAATAATCAAATAGTTTTACACCTTGACCCCTTAAATTAGAGTTTTGAACAATGTTTATGACCAATTGATCCCCAAAACCTTAGTAATAAAAACAATTATTCCAACATCTTTTGTGCCTAAACATGTAATCCATCCTTCTAAGAAATAAACACCTGGGTTTTGGACCACTTGAGTATTAAAAACTTGGTTCCAAAAACTTGGTTACCAACTACAAAGGAAACTATTCGGAAATTCCTCTATACGATGGTGACCATATGCCTAGGCCTCTATACATGAGTGAACGTTCCCTAAGGCCTCCTTTTATGTTCCACTTTATCCAGGGATCCTTCCTAGGAACTAATTCTCCCCAATCACCTACCTATGTACAGATTCACCTAGGCATCCTACTTGGGTCCCAACCACAAGAGCACCCACCACTTAGGTTACCACCACTTATGTTACCACCACTTGAGAGAACACCACTTTGGAGCTAGAAGATATATTTATGAGAAACCTAATCACCCATTTTCCTAGGAATACTATTTGTTCTACCCATTTCATGGGCCTCTAATATTTTGGAACCACCTCACTAAGGTCCTGCATTAGGGAGACCCTTCACCCAAGACTCTCGTAATTTGGGATCAATTTTCCTAGGTACCACATTAAGGTGACCCTTTTCTTAGGACCCTCATACCAAGGGATCCAATTTTCTATGTCCTTATACTTGATTAATACTTCACCCAGTATTCTTCTTAAGTAATCACATCACCTAGGCCTCTTACATGGGCACCATTTTTTAGGGTCCTCCCCCTTAGGTGAAATCCCAAACCATATCCCCATGAATGGAATCATGATTTTGATTGATTAATGAGTCAAAAATAAACTATGGTACTCATAATATGTGTATACCTCAACCTTTCTAGTCTTCCTTCTCATCTAGTTACTAATAAATAGTAGGGTAGAAAACAATATATAGGCCTCTTAATAAGAGTTATCCTTAATAAATACCTTCATCTGAGTCACACACCAAGTCTTTTATGTTTGGAAATAATATGCATAATCCCTATATGTATTCATCTTGATCTCAGGAAAGTACCAGGGACTCATACTAGGCATAATCCCCAATCCATCCTTCACCTGAGTCCTTTACTAGTCCATGAAAATATTATAGTATATGTGTAATCCCTATATGTATCACTCCTACTCCAAATAAAGGACAAGGACCTCCTTCTAGGTTTAATCCCCCAAAACTCCCTTCACCTAAGTCACTTTCTAGGCCATGCATCTTTGGGTAGCATATGTGTAATACCTAAAGGTGTCCATATTACCAAGAGAATCTTGGCCCTTATACTATGTGCAATCCCCAACCATACCTACTCATTTTTAGTTACTAATAAATAGGATAAACCATAAAGTTTTTCCCATGAATAATTTCCACACCAACCTTTTCTAGGAACCTAGTCCTAGTTGGGTAACTTTAATCTATGTAGGATGCATCCATAGTGCATGAAATTAAGTTGTATAGACTGGTCCTATCACACAAACTTAAATTCTATATAGTAAATTATATGGGTTTTGATTCCAGTTATCCAGGATACACAAGAAACCTCCTTGAGGTTAAATCCCAATACATAATAAGTTCTAGATAGTCAACCCTAAAAGTAACTTCACTTGGCCATGGAATCACAAAATCAAAAGAAACCACAATTTTTCATTGCACATGAACTCAAAAAGTACGATAAGTACCAATAAGATCATTAAACTATACGGGTTATAATTCCATTCATAGGGATATATAAGAATTCCATATAATGGGCCTAATCCCCACTCCATGACACATATTTCCTCCTTGAATGATGATAAATTCAAAAGTTCCTAGATTTTTGGAATTAAATAATAGTGTAATCACAAACTCAAAAATATAGAGATCATATGATATATAAATATTATCCCACTGATTCAAGGTTTAAAAAAGACATATTACCCAATTTTAACCAGTAGTACTATGATTACTAGGAAGAATCCATTAATATGTATTAAACCTTTTTAGAGAGTACAAGAGTATAAAATAATACCCCCCCTAAAATGGTGAGATGAGCTTGACCTAATATCATATCAACTAATGTGTAACCCAAATCATCAATGGTAAAGACCCAATGATCACATACATTTGGAATGAAGTCCAAATTGACTCAAAATAATATTGGAACATTATATTTCAAAGACAATGTTATAGTCTTGGAGGATAATGACATATCAAGAACCTCATTTCTAGTATATGGTGAAATTAATTAACCACATGGATATTATAAATTATCACATAGTAAATATTTTGTTTCAGCAGTATATTTATGAAGATGTCATGTTGATTCTGAAATTTTCATTAATATGGAAGGATCGAAGTAATAAATAAAAAATACAAAATGACATAGAACATATATATAATCTAAAAAATTATTTGATATGGAAACAATGATTTTTAAACCCAGATAATTTTAGGAAATTAAATTGATAACATCTTTATTTCACAAGTTTAACCAAGTACTATTAATGAAGCCTTAAATAATAAGTAATGGGTTATAGTGATAGAGAAAGAGACAAATAAAAACAAAGATAATAACACATGGGATTTTGGGTCACTTCCTAATTATGAGAATGTGATCCGGATAAAATAGAATTTTAAAAATCAGCTAAATGATAGGGGAGAATTAGCATATAAAAAATACAATTTAGATTCTAAACATTACTCTAAAATATATAGAGTAGTCACTAATGAAACTTATTCTCTATTCAACAATCCTAATATTATTCATATGTTTCTTTTCAGATGTTCTCAATGTAATTACAAACTTTTTTAAACAAATTATAAATTCTATGTTCGAAAATAAAGATCTCATGGAAGAGGATTACATTGGGTAATTAGAAGGTTTTACTATTAATTAATATTGAAATCTAATATGATATCTATATAGGATTAAATGACTTTCCAATTCATGGAACACTAAATTGTATAAACGTCAGGACCAAGGATATAAAGAAAGGAAAGGTACATTTCAATCTCTATATAAAAGGATATGAAAAAATTCAATCATTGTGATAACATAAATTGGTGATAATATACTTTTAAAATTAAATTAAAGACTTGTGATGTCTTTTTTATCCAAATGAACAAATTTTTTGAAATTTTATTCGTTGGTGAGATTATATTCTATTTTGGATTATAGGTCATGAACATTATATGTTTTATTTCTATCTCACAAAAAAAGTATGCGCAAAATTTGATTAAAATGGCTAGATTGGAAGAATTGTGAGATTTATAAACTCCTATAGAACTTAGGAAAACGTTTCTCTTAGATGAATACAGAAGGAGGGTGAATCAAAAGGATTTTCAAAGGTTTATTATAATATTACTCAAAATGATAGTATTAGGACTGAATATCATTTCCACTATCACTCTTTATGTATGATTCCAAAGAAACTCGATGTATTCACACCTTATAAAACTGAATAAGATATTTTGTTACATCAAATCATCTCTCAACTATAGACTATTATTTTAAAAAATACATCTTTATAGATTTAATTTTTTTTTGTAATGCTTATTGGGAAGTTGATGTTGGATATTGAAAGTCACCTTCTATATGTTCATTATTTATTAGGGTAATATTCATTTCATAAAACTCTAGAAAGAAAATTTTATTCACATTAAGAAAAATAGATGTTTATTATATTAAATAATCACTACATACAACCCAAAAAATTTGAATGATATTAAAGCTTGAACACATGAGGGAGGAAAATTCATAACCATTGATGATTGGGTATGAAAATAAAATTGTGATCATTTAGTAAAATAATGTAGTGAAGCATTAAAGGCTGAATCATATTGAAATCAAGTATCACTTTATCAATTAGATGGTGGAACATGGAGAGATTAACGTGGAGTATTTTTCAATGAATGGAAATTTGGGAGATATGTTGAAGAATCCAATAATAACAAATTCCTTCTGTCACATGAAAGTGTTATTGGGAGTAAATTCTATCCCAAAATCCTTGCGGGTTCACTATCTATTTTCCTTCTATAATTATTTTCCATATATTGATGAAATGGGGAGAATATTTTAAGAGTACTTATTATAAACAGGGAAGACATCTGGTTACCTCAGTAGTTGATTAATGGTAAGAAGAGAAGATGATTTTCCTTCAAATTTAGACATAAGATCATGTTTTGGTTGATTTAAAGATTTTTAATAAATATAGTGTTACCAACTAAGGTCCCACTATACACCCTAATAATGGTTGACTCACGGCGTCTTTAAATTTATTCTTTTCTTAAAAATAATTGGATATTTTCATCATACTAAAAAAGACACCTTAAATTTATCATGATGATCACACACAAGCAACAACCGAATGTAGGAAAATAAATAAAAAATAAAATTTATTTTAATTCATTCAACCACTATGGGAATCATATAAGAATAATACAATTTAATTTTTTAGTGTACCATAATACACTAAAAATAATTGTTTTCATGGAGAAAAAGTTTAGTTAAAGCCACAAATCAGTAAGGGTCACTGAAAATAAATATTTAGGTGAATTCATTCTTCACCAAATATCACTTCCTAAAGAATGGATTATGGAATATATCACTGACTCCTAATAGGAACACCCTTCTATTCCTTTGTGAATTTATCCAGAAGATATCGATTTATAGACCTATATACATACTATAATATAATTTACATGAAGTTCACTCCATATTAAATATATAGAACTATTGGTATATGTATTATAATTTCCAAATGTGATGTACAATTGTATACCTATGTGTTACTATGAAATACACTACTATATATGAAAAAATACTTATTATCAGAGTTGATTAATTGATCTATAAATAGAAATTACACAAAGGCAACTAGAGTTTTCCAGATTAAATAATTCCTTCATAGGAATTATCTTTAATTTATTCTTCCTCTCTTCATTAAAAAATGTGTAACTAATATAACACACATATTTAATCTACAATATCAATTTATTCACCAACAACCCAACCTCTGTAATTTAGATATAAAATAATGCCCGTTTTTATAACCCTTTCTTATACTTAACTGTACTCTCCTAGAATTTTAAGTTCCTCTTAATATTTTTATGTTCACTAAACTTTTTATCTTTTAATTCGTATAGTATTCTGTATTCTCTATCTCTAGAAGATTAAATTTAAATTCAAACAAGTTACTACCTCTCAAATTCCAACTTCATATACTTCAAATCCATCCCTAGGATCACATTCTAGTATATCTCCACCACTAAACTTAATTTGGGTTAGTAAAGTTTTATATGTTACCATAAAATGGGTAAAAAATCACTAAATTAATAAAAATGGTCCTAAACACTAGTTTTTTTTAAATACCATGTCATTACCATTATTCACAAAACCATTGTAGGGAAATGAATCATAATTTTCATTGAATGTTACTACATTTACCATGGTATAGTACTTATTTTGGTAAAAATACCTTTCAACATGATATTCCATATGCTTTCCTATCAATTTTAATTCAAATTAGAAAAACTTGATATATGAAATGGATTCCTCCATGGAATAGAGATTATACAAGAACCCATTTTGGATACCCATATAAGATTACTCCATAACTATTATATGTAGGTCGGTTATTCTAACACATGATCTAACATATCCTAAAAAATACATGTGATGTTGTATCTCATTTTACACTATAATTTTGTAATCCAAAAACTCCAAGTTCAATGATGTGGTGTAAATATTCTCCCCATTTCACTATCACCATAGTATTTACATCCTCCAATTATTTTTAGGAATATTTAAATAAACTCTTATTTATCAAGGAATCTCGGTGGAAGTGACTCTTATGAACCATGACTTTTTCATTTTCTATATATGTGTATATTTTGTATTGAGTAAAGTTACTCTTACATATTCATTGATTTATTTGCATGGAGACTAATCTCATACAATATTCATGTTATTCTCAGAGAAATATTCAAAATAAGTTAGATTTATTCTAACATGAGAAGAAGTAATTATAGCTTAAATTACAAAGCCTACAAAGGTATTTGATTAAATTTATATAATATATAAATTAACTTGTATGCATATTAATCATGTCATTGATTCATATAAAGCCTTTATAAATTATATTTTTATTCATATAGGAACCAAATTTTCATAGAAGCCATCTCAACATTATATAGAAATTTGTAAACTATCTAAAATCCTTTACAAATACAAAAAAACTCTTGAATAAGATCTTGGATAACCTCTTAATGTAAAATATACCTTCATACTCTAAAAATAGATATCTTATTCTAAAAATCACTTTTAGACCTTCTACCAAACAACTCTTAGAACAATTCAATTCAACTTCCACATCCATAACAAATTTGGAATACTAAATGTAGACATTTAGATTATACTATCTTACAAAGATTTGGTTCCTTACATTAAAATTAATAATACCATCTCACAATTTCTAATAAACACAAAATATTCACATAACATTAAAAACAACTGATGAAGTATTTTTCTTTAACCTTCATTGAGTTTCAACACATTTAGTGATTATCATTCATTATCCTTAAATTATTTTCAACAAATACAATATATAATCATATTATTACAATATATAGAATGTTCCAATAAAAAATAGTATATTAAAGATCCATTAGTGATTTAGGAGCGACCATGAATTCATTTTCAATAGGTAGATTTGTGAACATATCAACTAATACATGGTAAATATAGTATTTATCATTACATTGAGAGTTTTAGAACTTTAAAAAACACTGTTTTACCTAATAGTGTTGTTTTTAAAAACCTCTCGTATTGTGATTGTGCTATGACTAATTTCTAGAGGTGATTCATTTAGGAGTTTTGATCATAGTTTTATGTATTATTTATTCTAAACATAATCACAAATGATTTGAATATTGGTAATATTTTTGTTAAATAAAAAGAATAAATATTCCTTGAGATAGGAAAAATAAAGTCATAATACAGTGTTAATTCTATGGTAATGGTTGGAGATAGAAGGATTTTTACAAATACATGATAATCACACCACAATACACATTAAGAGTGCCATAAAGACTTCCTAAGGTCATATGGATTTAATATTTTTTTTCAAAACACTAGGTTATTATTTTTACTAGATAATAGAGCTATTGAATATTGTGAGATTATTTTTTGTGGGCTATTTTTGACACATAATTTTTTTGACTATTCCATATCAGTATATTACACACCATAATTTGGTGGGGTTTTATGAGATTAGTTATAATACACAATTGGTGGGGTTTTATGAGATTAGTTATAGTACACAATTGATCCAACCTTAGAAACACTTTAGGAGGATGGATGAATATCAATCATCATTTGTGAGACTTGTGTTTTATCTTTATTCTTTGTATTATCATTGACGTATTAATGGAATTAAATGAAATATTAATTATCCATTACATTTTTTCAGAATAATATAACTAAATGAAAAGTGGGATAGAAACTTCTAAAAACCAATTATTTTCCTCTAGATAAAAAGAGTTAGTGACCCTTTTAAAAATATATTATTCTATTTATACTCTTTCTCAATCTCTATATCTCAACATAATTATTTCGTTTTTGATCTTCGATTTGAGCTTTAACTAGAACAAAAATAACATTTTGAAGGTTTTATTTTTTATGAACACTTCCTCACCCCCCCCCCACCACCACCACCCTCACTCAATGGTCATGAACCTTTCACCATGGAACCACACCATCCAGTTTTGGGACAACATTCTTCATATCATTTATTAACTATCGGATCGACCGATGAATGATACCAATAGTTGATGGGCCATAATTTGGAAAAATAAATATATAATGATTAATTATAATTTATAAATTATATATCAAATTATCAAATTATATTATACCTTTTTCTATTTTTAATGTTTTATAATATTTTATATAATTAAATTAAATTTTTATTAACTTTGAATATATATATTTTTATTTTAAGTCATGTTATTTATCCGGATGATCTGGAACATGGTTATTATAGGTGTTTTAGATATCTCATTTCAACATAGAAATGTGGGGTATGAATGTTACTTTTTATTATACATTTATAATATCCATATATATATATATATATTATAAGTTATGTGTCTGTGTTTTTTGCTTGTTCATATATTTTATTTGCAAGGGATATGTTGCCAAAAAAATTGACTAATTTATAACACTTATTTCATTTATGGATGTTTATTTTTTACATTTATTATGTATTGGAATTGGTTTATTTTTTATACTAATTCATTGTTATGTTTTTTTCCTTGAATTAAAATATTATATTTTAATAGTGGGTATAATTTATACATCATTTTGTGGTCATTAATACTCACTAATGATTACCAATTTTATTCATTAATAAGTATTGGTGGATGATATTGGTAGTCAAAATCAATTATTAGTGACCAAAAATGGTGGTCTTTAAAATTCAATGTTAAATTTATTAAAATTAATCTAGCGACTGGAAAAAGATAGTCACTAAAATCTGGTGACAGCTAATGGTGGTCAATAAAATCCTTAGCAACCACACTTGTCATAGCCACTAAAAATTAGTCACTTAGAGGAAACTAGTGTTGTGAAAAGAATTTTAGATGCCACATTTGGAGGTCACCAATTCCTTTTTATTTACTAGTGATAAATTTTCACATTACCAAATTAATTATATATTGTAACTACCACCCTCATGATCATATAATGTCTATACCCAAAATTCATATCACTATCATCCCTAATGTTTACCTTTGTAAATTACCCAAAATATAATTGTAATATCAAACTTATTATTTATATAGAATATTCTTATTTTTTATTTTTTTCCTTTATAATTACTTTATTGATGTAAACATTGGGGAGAGAGAATTAAAGCTCATAAAAAACAAAATTTAAATTCTCTAAAACTAGGATACTTGATTTATCAAAACTTTACACATCTAAAGTCACATTTAGTAGAACATGGCCCTACTCCAAAAATATTAGTGTACCAAAAATTAGTAAGTTAAAATCACCCTAAATCATTAAAGCTATTGTTCTAAATTTCCATACTCATATAAAAAATACAACCAAGTGAAGAATAATCAATGTAAAAGAAACTTTTATTTCATGTAGTATGAATATTATGTCGAAAATCTGCAGGAGAACACTACATTATTTATTATTTAAAAAATACCATATTTTATAATAACTTTTGATTATACTACCACATAGATAACTAAAAATATGATCTTTTCTATATTTTTTTGTAAATATGGACCCCCATCAATTTTATATAAAGGTCTAACCGATCATTCAGTATCACTAATCACTAAATTTTGGGGGTCCTTTTGCTGAACTTAATTTACTATTGATCTCTTATAGAATTCCCTAGCTCAGTCACTGACAGTAGATAGAATAAAACCCCCCTTATCTTCCATTAAACTAATCTTCCCACATAGTCCCACCTTCCAATGAACCGACCTTTTGAAAAATCTCATCTTTTGGTCACCCTAAGAACCCATAAAAGGATTATTATATCATTATATAAAACATCAAGGTAGATGGATCTTTCAGTACCTCTCCTTTTAGTGGATTTATCCCAAATTTGAAAATATTTTTCAAAACTCAAAAAAATATCCCACTTGAAGATTAAATTCAATTAATTCTGAAAACCTCTCATATTAAAGCAGAAAAAAAAATTCACTCATCTTCTGCAGAATTTAGTTCTCTTCACCACCTTCTAGTATCCCTAGTCACATTGAGGAATAATATCACCTCTGAATTTCTTAGACAAAGACCTCGCTGCACATATCAACCAAATTATTCTTCCCTACTATCATCTAAACTCTAACTCTCCATCCTATAGATAACATCTTAATATAGTGGTTTTCTAGTTTGATATTATTTTTTCCTGAAAGAGAAACTATGTCTTTTACCATGTGTATTTTATTCTAATGGTCCCAGTATAGTGTCACACATTATTATCCCTTTTCATGTTCCACCAAAACAAACTTCAACCATACCAACTCCTTCACTATTTATATTTTTGTCATATATTCGGCCGCCACGGTAGAGAGTGAAACCACTAATAGTACCCTTGACATCCAATAAGTTGTTTCCAATCCAAATATAAACACACAACTAGTTTCACTTTTTTTAATATCATACTTAACTTGAAACTCAATATCTACATACCATTTCAATGGTTTGGAAAACATGAAAAATAAGGTATTATATCCCATTTCTTTTAAATAATAGATGATATATTTGATTACTTCCCAATGTTTCTTCCCTAGATTCAACATGTATCAGTTGATGAATACCACTAAATATTAAATGATAGGGTTATTGTATACCATATCCTATATAAAACAACTGACTACAAAAGAAAATGGAAATTTAGCCTTATATCTCACCTCAACCTATGATTCTGAGGATTACACCTTTAAAAAATTTAGGTCATCTATCGAAGGAGTTGAAACTTCCCTACATTATATCTTTTCATACTACTCGATAAAAATTTATAAATATTACCTCTTAAGAAAAAACAATCATCATGTTTTTTTATCTCTTTCAATCCCCATCCTAATAATTTTCTTATTTGTTCAATGGTATTTAATTTTGAGACATACAGAAAACTCACATTTCATCCCATGAATCTATTGAATGTTTGTTCTTAGAAAGATTATGTCATAAAAATAAATGATTAGGATGATAGAAAACTTATACATAAACATTTTACAATAGAAATAGTGGTCTAATTTACTCTACATGGAATCCTTATCAAACATAAATGCATCCAATTTTTGGTTCCCATGTCTTGGTACGTGTCTCAATCCCTGAAGACTATGTTTTATCTTAAACACAAACTCATTATTTTTATAAAACTCAAATAAAATGTGATTATTAATTTAAATTTCATCATCCAAACTATCATGGAAAAAATATTTTTTACATCCATTTGTTGTAACTATAAAACATTAGTAGAAGATATACATGGAATATTCCATATTCTAGTGTTTTTAACTATCGATGATTTTTTTAGAAATATATTCTTTCTTTATATTGAATAATTTCGCCAATATAATATAACTATACCTTTTAATTTAATCAATATATTATTTAAAATAAATATCAACTTATTATTAAGTGATTTATTCCCATATGGTAGAGTTATTAGATTCTAGAAATCTTTGGAATACAGTGAATATAATTCTTATTTAAGGGATAAATACAAATTTATGAAATCACCGAGGGTAACCAATTCTTTTGGGATGTTTGGTTCTATCCCATATACTAAAATTAAGTAGAAAAAATAATGATCAAAGCGTTACACTAGTTTTCTGATAATGAATGTTCTTCAAAACTCAACCAGTTATTCTGATTTCTATAGTATTCATCAAGTCCATAAAAATTATTGTAGAATTATTGAGTCCAAATGTCCTCACTATGAACTCGTAGTGCCTGTAACTTATATGAAAAAAAAGTCTTCAAGATATCCTCCTTATTCACCTTTACATGATAATATCCTCACTAAATATCCACATTAGGAAAGTATTCGTCACTATGTACCAGATCCGAAAAGTCATAAATTCTTGCTAGGGGATACTTGTTATTTATTCTAATATTGTTGAGATAATGGTAATTAATATATATTCACATTGATCCATCCTTCTTCTTGATGAAGAGGATTAGTGAAACCCATGATGAAGAACTTTTTCATATGAACCCTTTATCAAAATTCTCATATATCCACTTTTTCAGATCCTCAAGTTCAACAACAATTCAATATGGATTCTTGGATATTGGTAAAGATCTGTTTATAATCTCAATTGAAAATTTAACCACTTTTCTAGGTGTAACAGCAGAAAATTATTCAAGAAACGCATCATCATATTCCCATAAAATGGGAATGTATTCAAGGATGATCGTTTCACTTGTCTAAATCATTTGAACTAGATAATATTAGTCTCAAGGAAATAATATCCATGATTGAGATGATGATACTAATAGAGATTCATCTACCTATTTTTTCTTGTATATAATTGGAGGGAAATTCCTAATATAGAGGGTGATTTACTTATCTCATCAATTTATGTTGTATCTCTATAAGAAAATCTAATGTATTAATAGAATTAAATAAAATTCCACAAAAGAAAGTATCACAATGTTTTCTAGGAAGTTCAACACAATAATTATGGTAGGGGAGGATTTATATACATACAATGTAACAAATTGCTCATTTTTCATTTTCACTTATAGTTCTACTTTCATGATTTATGGTGGTGTTTGAATAATACTACTAAACATGTGTGATATGATAGAATTCATAGCACTAGGACAAAAAATTAAATTTTCTATCCTTGAAGTAATAACTAGTATACGTATCTCTACTTAGTTTCCAAGATCTAACTTAGTATTTGTGATGGAATAAGCATTAACTTTCCTCCTTAGTGGTTTTTAGAATTTATAATCTCTAAAAAACCTTGTCTTAGGTAACTGGATTCCATAATTACTATGTTACTTGTAATTGAATCATTATACTATTGGTTGAGTGTTGAATGGATAATTCTTTTATTCTAACACATTTTTGTGATTTTCACATCATCAATCACTATATAGGTTCCCTTCCTTCTTACACCTAAATCATATAATCACCCCCTTAGGTAATTTATGGGATGATTCTTCCCAAACATTTGAAATGTGGGGTATTGGGATTTCCTTCCACTATTATAATTCTTCATTACGCCACTAGAATGAAACTATATTTTCTAATTCTTATCCCAGTGAAAACCTTAATATTCACTAATATCCATTTCAACATTGAGGGATTGTCAGAAAATTTTCTCAAATATTTAAAATTATCAAATTGATATGGTTTTTTGTAGACTCAGATTAAACCCACAAAATAAGTATCCAACTTTAATTTTAGGAGTAAAGACAAAGATAATGGAATATTGTAAAAGTATTGTGAAGTTTTACTAATATGACTTAATGTATTCCTCATCCTTTTGACTACTGATAAGAAATTCATCCACTTTTTTTAGTTAGAGAGTGTGAGGGAAATATTTTCCAAAATACATTTTTTTACAATTCCTTTCACTAAATTGCTTTGATCTCATACAGAGGCTTTGTATTTTTGAAAAATTTACACTATATATCAATTTTTATTTCTATATAATAAACCTATAGAACAAAATTTCTCTTATCAATGAATTAAATGATGGATAAGTTCTTCTCAATGTAGTTGATCCATTGTTCTGTGATTAAGGGATTAGAAGATCCATTGAAATTTGGATGTCTTTATCGCATAAAGGTATTAACTAAAACATTATCTTTATTAAGGGGGTTTTATAACTCCTTATAATTTATTTTTCAATTCAAAACCTTGGTTAATTGATAAATTGTTGTAATGAATTTCCAGAATCCTTTTCCCATCGAGTTGGGAATCTGATTTGGGAATCCATTACATTTCTTATCACATTGGTTGTTGACTTGGTTTCTCATATTTCCAGTGATTTGACTATAAAAAGGATAATTGGGGATTATTATTTTTAACCTATTAAATGCATAAATTGTAAACAATGAAAATTAAAGGTATAACTCATAAATTCTATACATATTATTTAACATACAAATTTTTAGGTTTCAATCTATATTTTCCAAAATCTATTTCCTAAAAAATATTATGGTCATTTTTATCCCCTTAATAATGGTTCATAAAGAGCTTGTGAATTTTCCAAAGCATATCAGCCACAATTTTCAAATAGATTGTGTATAAAGGCTTGGTATCATACACTAGCTAATGATTGATCCAGCTCAATGTTCCTTTTTCTAGGTTATTACCCCTAGGTAAATCTTTGTCATAGCTAAATCCACTTGTTGTATCCATACATAGATGTATTTTATTAGAAACCACTTGATCTATATATTAGAAAAATGTGGAATTTTTACATAATTTTATTCTTATTCTAAGGGTTTTACTAATTTTTTTGAATCATAATCCCAAAAATAACTAGAGTTTTCTGTGATACAGACTATGAAAACCCATATTTTAATATACTTTAACTCGTAATTTATTACATAAATGTAAACATTATAAAATCCAAAAATATCATTAATTTTAGTTTCTTTTGTGAATATAGGTATATAGAACATCAACATGATACATTGTTAAAACAAAATTGTTGAAGATTTCCTTAATATGATCCAAAAATTCCATTTCCCTTTTAAAACTGTATAGGATGACTTGGGAAAAAGCATAAGAAAGGACTGAGTAATAAAAACAAGTAAGAGAATAAAAAATAATAGAAAAATTAAAATTAGTAAATGGGAGTCAAGAGGTATATTAAGGTAACATAAGAGGGGATGTAATATAAATGTTGAATAACAAGGCATGATATAACATGATAGCATGAAGGCAATAAGGGAATGAGGTGACAAAATTAAACATGGAATCATAAACATTGGTCAAGGATAACCGCTAAGATGTTATAACATAGTAGAATAAGTACCTTAATAGATTATGTTCACTCCATAATCCCATACATGATGTCTTATGAGACTAAAATATTAACCAATGCAATGGATCCCTATCTATGAGCACCCGAAATTTTCATATCATGTATATTTATAAGTGTGCCACATATATCATACAACATAAATATTTCATTCCTAATTTTAATCCCAATATAAAAGAGTGTGATTTATATAAATGTAAATACACAATCATTGATTTATAGGTATATCTAGTTTAATACCTTTTTTTTGGAAATAAGTGTTGGTATTCAAAACGAAAAAAATTTACATGGAAAAATATCTAGATAATTTTAGAAGAATAATGGGGGTCTGTAAAGATTCATGGGAGAGACTAGTGATATAGAAATAGGTGTATCATAACATATAAAATCATAAGGAATGTATAAGGGTTGTCTGAAATAATATCCCAATACAAACAATTGCATGAAATGGCATAATAAAAAGGATGTGTTTTAATAAAGAGGAGAATTAGAGGATCCATTACCTTGAGAGGGTGTTTCCAAAAGGTTGGGGGATCTTATTAAGATATTTATGAAACCTTTAGAGAGATATAGATAGGTAGGATTAGATTAATTCAATGATCAACGGTTTTTTTGAAGATAAATGGGAAGTTTGATGGGTCTATATAGAAAAAGGGATGAGAGTCCTTTATTTATTTCCAAACATAGGTTTTAGACTTTATTATAATGTAATCAAAAACATAAACCATACCATGGTTTTTCCCATGGTTTCTTACAAATTAAAGCTTTATTAATTATTTTACTTTTTTAATAACCAATATCATTAAAATAATACCCTTTATTATGTGTAAAGTCGTGTTTAAAAGGAATTGATTTTAAAACATTAAAATATAATCTAAGTTCTAGAGGACCCAATAAGGGTTTATAAAATTAATAGAATAACAAAAAAACACAATATTTTAATGTGGAAATATATATTTTGTCATTTATACCTTTTATGGTACATATTATATCTCTTTTGAGTCATAATGATGTCATAATACACAATATATAGTTCTATTATATTTAATTTTGACCTAAAAATTTGGGTATCAGAAAAAATTATAAAAAAAATAATCATTGGATAATTTTAAAATTATTATTTCAAAAATAATATTTATTATATCCAAATAATTTTTTAAGTATGATAATTTACACTTTTAAATCATAAATACAAATTTATTAAAAAATATTGGGTTTTTACAATAAAAGATTTTGAGCCCTTATATTTTTTTTTGAGATTGAAAATTTATATTATCATTTATGTTTAATAAAAATAATTTAATAATAATATTTTATTAGAATATAAATTATTTCAAAAATTTATTAATTCATTAAAACATATTGTCTGGATCCAAACTATATGTTTCCCAAAAATATTATTTTTGTTTTATCATATAATCATCTAATTTTTATCAAACTTGTTATTTAATAATTTAAAAATTAATATTGAAAGTTGATAAATATAGTAATAATTTTATTAAAAGAAAATATATAAATTTATAATATCAAGGTCTAGATATATAACCCTTTATTGCGATAATGAATGAACTAAGGGTAAGGTCTATGGTGGTGACATTTTCGTCGGGTGGTTCAACGTATATGGTTTGGGCCATGATATCAATGAGCTAGAAATTATCCAATAAATGGTTTTTTTCATTATTTAGTTACTCAATTTCAACATGGTCTTGATCACGGGAAAAGGCTAGTGATTATATCTCCCTTGGAAGCTCTGATAAATGGGGTTCATAGTGTATGATCGTACTAATTGAGGCCATCACTTCTTTGTCTATATTTATTGGAATTTATCGTAACCATTTATATATAATAGTTATATGAACATTGTTAAATGACTATATTATAAATATTTATTATTTTTAATGGTATTTTAAATTTGATAGTCCAAATAACTATTTAAAATATCCAATGTAATTAATGTGTTTTCTAAATCCTTAGTAATTAATAAAGAATTTATTTTCTAAAAAGGTAATTTAATTTAAAAAAATTATTTCTTTCTAATGAATTTTATCAAATAAGTATTAAATGTGAGGCATTGTATACTAATTATTTATTATAATAGAATAGATTTCCCTATAATCATTGTACAACCTCATAGATCTAGATATCTTTTAAATGAAAAGAATACGGGATCCCCAATATAAAACACTAGGGAATATAAATCCCTTACCAAAAAAATCCTCTAGTTTTTTTATAACCTATAATAATTCTACAGTGTCCATTATATATCATGTATTTAATATATGTATTGAATAAATAATTAAATAAATGGAAAAATTAACTTTTTTCTCTATTGGATGTCTAAAAAATTCCTAAGAAAATACATCAGTTTATTATTCAATAATATATACATTCTCAATTTAAAGATTAAATTTTCCATCTATAGGTTATGTCTTCTCTTCTCACCTCCCCCAAGAATCTCATTTATAAGAGCTACTATGTGTATATATAGGCATGAATTAGATGGTGAAGTATACTATTTAAATATAAGAAATTCTATATCTTCATTAAGAATCATAATTTCCTTCTCTTTGTAATAAATTTTTGAATTGTATTTTAAAAGATAATCTGTATTGAGGATTGTATAAAAATGAACCACATGTATAATAATAAATTACACAAATAGGATATATTTGTATGTATTAATGGGAAAATAATGACACATATATGTTGAAATGAGATTCCTACAAGGATTTTTGATTGAAAACAACCTTTTTAAGGGGTTAGGGAAATATCAATTTTTTTATTAAACATAGATTATATAAAAGAGTGAAAAGATATAGATTCCAATAAATAATTGTGTCAAATTGAGTCTATGATTAGAGTAACTTCCCACAACAAATTTATGAAATTCAACCTCATCTAAAGTGATCTCATAAGCTTGTGATTTTATCCTTGTCCTATTTTTTGGTAGATTCCCTTGACTCTTTGGACATTGGTTTGAATAATGCCGCATTTGTTTAAAGTTGAATCCATGGATAGTAGTGGTATAATTAATTTTATAAATTAATTAGCCATATAACCATTTTCTTACAACTTGTTATAAACTCCCATTTCTTTCAAGAATTTACATCGATGTTTCTTTCCAGAATTTTTACATTATGGAAATTATTGAATTCTATTTATATTATTTGAACTATTACCTTTTTCTTAGATTCTATTTGTTATCTTATTTTTCATATTCTATTTAATACAAAGGATCTAGAAAATTTCTTCTCGGTCATAATGGAACTTGATACTATATAATTATATGTTGAATTTTTTTTGATAAATTGTTTCCCTTTAGAGATATAGCTTATACTCATTAAAGAAATAGTTAATCTTGTTTTCTATATTATGAATGTAGTATAAATAATTCTTGGATAGTCTTGTAATGTTATCCTCATATTCTTCCACTCTTTTTTATTGCATCTAATTTAAGGTAAGGAACTTCCTCTCTAATTCATCTCATTATTATTGAGGAAAGTATTTCTAAAAAAATCACTATAAAAGTTATCTATTCCATTCTTTGAACTTTTCAACCTCTTTAGTGTTTTGAATCAGTGATCACCATTAGTCTTCCTCTCCTTTAAAAATTTACCCTATAAAAATAATTTCTCATTTTCATTAAATTCTAGAGAGAGAAATATCTCTTTAAGAGACTTAATCCATTACTTATCTACCAATGGATTAGTAGTTTCATTAAACGATTGAGGATTGTTTCACATGAAGCGATCCAACATAAGGGAATCACAACATGGAACAATATTTTGTTCTAGTAGGGTAAGGTTATTCATCATAACCTGGGTAAGATTCTATAATATATACATGATCTTCTCAGTTCCAATACCAACTATATTATCTTTCGCCACTGGGAAATATATGTATTTTCTATGGGTGTTGATCCACTTTATTCTATTAGGATCCATTAATAAGTAAGGAAACATTATGATTTTTCTCATTATAATCATGAATATTGATCCATAAAATAAAATCCATATAATATTAAAAGATATCAAATACTATAAGGGTTTATAATAATTCTCATGTTTATCTATGTTTATTTAAAATCAAGTTCCCAAGTTTTCTACTACACTTTCTCTGATATCAAATATAATAAACCTAAATCCAGTAACCTAGATCTAGTGTGTACTTTATTACAACGATATAAGATATAAAGGAAATCATCCTGAAGGACATATCATTTTAGTATTCTTGAATAACTAGATATATACTTGATTCCCATATTATATTGAAGGCATAAAATAAATATCATAAAAATAAACTTTCATCCTTGATATTATTCATTATATCCTTCTTTATATCCTGTGGAAAGAAGAACAAATAAAGGGTGATCTAAGATACCCTGAAAGAGTTATGTAAAATGCAACTGATCATGAATCAGTATAGAATAATAAATATATCAAGGTAAATAACTGAAACATATTCCATTTAATCAATAATATTAGCATGAAACGTATCCATGGATAAATTCAAATGCAATAACTTCTGGGATAATAATAACTAAATTCTCAAAAAAGAAAATTCATACTACTAGACTTTATGATCTCATACATCCTGATATCTCTATTTCAAAGGCCCTATACTAAAAATGTTTAAACTATTGGTAGTAAAACACCCAAAACCCATTTAAATAAGGCCACCCAACTAGTTTGTCTCAATAGAACCATCAATGCATCGACAGTTCATATTTAACCAGTCTTTACCCATCACTACATATATGGTTCATCCCTTATATATTTAATGATGAATTCAATTCATAAAAAATATTCCTTATCAAAAAATATATATGTTAAATAAATAATACAGACTTATCAAAATTTTAACCAGTCAATTAAATAACTTTAATAGTAAATCAACATATTAGAAATGATATATGATTTAAAAAATAAGAATATCCATGATCAAAAGAATATGCATAGTTAAGATAAATTAATTTTCAATGAAAAATTATCACAAGTATGTACATTTTTCAAGAGAAAGATAAGAAATACAAAATTAATCAATATATGAGAGATGACCATAATATTAGTAGAATTTATAGTAAACTCCATGGTTTTAATGATTATAAAAAAAGAAATAAAAATATTTAAAATAAGATTCCATTAAAAATTTTCATTTTTAAAACATTTAAAACTTATAAAAAACCTAATGGGTGTAAAATGGTTATGGAGATGAGAAATTCCCTTAACACCATATACCTTAAAAGAAAGCATTCCTTTTTAATTTTTTAAAAAGAAAGTTGAAAATGAAACTTTTGGAAAAAAATTCTAAATTTTCCCTTAAATAAATTTAATAATTCAAGGATAAAATAAATTTTACTAAAAATCATTTGAGTAATAAAATAGGTCTTTTTAAAAAAAATTAAAAAATATGAACATGGAATAAAATTATACCTGATCAAAAAAGATAAATATGATCAGCTTTTATTTTTAAAAAAATCTTGAAATTGAAACATGAATTGAATTACAAATAATCATGAATAAATATATATCATGTTAAATATATTAAAGGTGTATTATATACCCCAAATAAATTAAATAGGTTCATAATACCAAATATGTCTCAATAGAGTTTAAATTGAGATGTAATCTATTACCTTAGTTTTGAATAATCACATACGTTCATTCTATTCATGACTAATAAACATCTGTTAATTAATTAATTTATGAAAAAAATTTAAGTTCATTATTCATTTTATTCTATTTATGGACATTTTATATTTAATTACTTAATCAATTATATTCATGTCATATTTTTTGATGATATTTAGTTCATATGTCTAAAATGACTTCCATATATTGACTATGGTAAAAGATGTATTTGTTCCATAATATATGGCATAATAATCATGAAATAATTATAATTTTAATACATCAATTATACTTTTAATATCAATAAATAATTATGGTTATAAAAATTAACTATATTACAATTATGTAGATGGCAGGTCATACGTACGCATGAGTAATGTTTCCATTTTTCAATGATCGTGATGGAAAGAAGCTAAATATTATTTTATATTTAAATAATTATAATTATATCATAAATACCATATTATATCTTTAAAATAATTATATATACCATCCATGTGGGGGGTGATGAAAAATGAATCACATAGCTTCATAGAGGTGGTAGTCCACATGTACGCATGAATGGCATTACCATTTTTCAATGAATGGAAAGGTAAGAAAATATATGATATATTAATATAAATAATGATAAATATTTAATTAATATCATATATATATATACTCATTAAATCCATTATTCTAACAAACTATGAGAGTTAGTGATGGAAAACAAATTATATTGGTTTGTAAAGTAGTAGTTCTCCGTATACTTAAACGAACGTTTTGTTTCCCATTTCATGGAAGAGGATATGGATATATGTTATTCCAGTAAAAATTTAAATTTTAATATATTTAATATTCTATTGTTATTATTTTTTCATGTTTTAGTAATATTTTAAGGATGTGTAAGAATAAATAAAACAAAAATGCATGTTTAATAACTATAGCTCTTTTGGGGTAAACCACTTTTGGTTTTTAATGAAATCCTTCTTAGGAAGGTTTTTTGATCAAAATAGAGACTCTATATCATGTGAAGGGATTTTAGTAATGTATTTTTGAGTATTATTTAACTAAAACATTAGTCTCTTGATGTGTGGATAGAATAGGAGATGTGGTGTCCTTTTATAAGTTGGGGAGAGTACACACTTAGAATTTTAAAAAATAATAAAATATATTAATCTCTTACTCAGGATAAATGGAATAGAAATGTAATATTTATGAATAATATACTATATAAGGTCTAAAAATGTCTATAAAATAGAAATTATATAATTGTTTATGTCATTTTAACCCTTATATAATTATTTTAACCCTCGATAAACCTCTTTTAACATTAATTATGGTAAAATGTTTTTGTTGTTTTTACTCTTAATTATGAAAATCATTAAGCTGAACTCATAAAAAAATATTAATTATTATGATTAAAAATTTTAAATTAATTTTATCAAATTAAATTTACATAATTGTAGGAATATAATTCATAATTACATCCTAAAAAACTGACAAAAAAATGGTTTTTCTGAAAAAAACCTTTTTAAGTGTAAAGATTTTTTTATAAAAAAATTATATTATAAAATTAAATACAAAGACCATAATTGGATTATTAATGATATAATTGAATAAAATTTTATTTTAAACCATTTCAAAACACAATTTATCTTTTTAAATTATTGAAACAAAAATATAGTTTTCAATAAAAATTAATAATTTTCACTATTTATTAAAAATTGAAACATTTCAAAAAAATTGAAACAATTCACCCTATGATAATTTTGAAATGATTAATTAAAAAATAAATTTCATTTCTTAAAATCAAAATTTTAAAATTTTAAAATTTATATTTGAAATAAAATCATATAATGCATGGAAATCCAATTTTGTTAGAAATAATGGTTATCCCTTTTGACTAAAAAATTACATGATATTGTTAGAACTCGATAAAATATAAGTAATTAATATTAATAATACATTAAAATGATTTATTATAATTTTAATAAGGTATTTATAGAGGTATTCATGGTAATTCTTGAAATATTATCACACCTTAGAATGCACAGCCTCTGAATGGGACAAGAATCATTCTGGGGGATTATATTGACATATTTTTAAAAACTAAACAGGTTATACCAAAAAATAAGAATATCACTCAATTATGAAAGGTATTATTCCCCTTAACTCTATATAAATTCATGTTTTTTAAACAATTTATTCCCATTTTTTATTACTTTATAGGTGGTAAATCTACTAGGATTTCCTTTAGAAATTATGCAGCTTGTTTTGAGCATCAAGGAACCTCTCAATCACTGGGATTATTAGGGATCCATATGTTCAGAATGTTCCATAAGTATTGAATTAGTTCATTTATCATGGGATATTATGTCTTAGAAAATTTTATCTTAAAATTATTCATGGGAGTGGATTTCATTTTAGAATTCAAATATAACATTGACTGAAATGCTCGAAAGTGATTTCTTATCTTCTGAATGAGTTGTTTAGCTATTAAAAGTGGAATGAGATTTGAATACAAGAAGAGTAGTACTTTTAGTGATAGTAAATGGGAAAATATATTATTAATTTTCCATGATTACCATGAGGTTTATTTCTGAAATTGAGAATATATGATTTACTGTAATAGAATATCAATACAATAATATATTTCTAAAAAATTTCTATAGAATTTAACCTAAGAGGGAAGTTTAATTTTCTATCAAAAACACTCCCAAAAACAAATTTTATTTAAATTCCATAATAAATAGTGGAACCAAAATAATTTAGACTGGTAAAGTTCCCAATATAATAGTTAGATATCAAGGGATTTATAAGAATAAGTACATCACCTTGAACCACTATGGTATTGTTTGTTAAGAAAGAGGATGGTATATATTTGATTTATGATAATTATTATAATTTGAATCCAGTAATGACTAAGAATTGATATCATATTCCACATATTGATGATTTTTTTTATTAATTGAAGTTATAAAAGTGGTTCTCTAAAGATGAAATCTGACGAGGGTACCATCAACTCCATGTTAGGAAAGAGGATATTCCCAAGATACCTTTCTGATGTAGTTACAGCCACTATGAATATTTGATCACACTATTTGGTCTCACTAATTCACCAATAGTATTCATTGTATTGTTGAATCATATCTTCCATATATATTAATATTCTTTCATGGTTTTATTCATTGATGACATCTTGGTTTATTCTAGTATAAAAGATGAAAAAGAACTACTCTTAAAGATAATATTGAGAACATTATGATACCAATATTTTTATGAGAAATTATCAACGTATGACTTACAGATACAAGAATTTTACTGTCTTGGTCATGTCAATTCATAAAAAATCATATTGGTCCATCCTGATAAATTATAGTTCATTATTTCAAGGAAGCCACCTAAGAATATTTTTGAGATATGGAGTTTTTAGGGACTTACATGGTATTATAATTTCATTTTCAATGAGTTATCATATCTAGATTATCCCATTACTATGTTGAAAACAAAGAGTATTTAATTCTATTGGAGTGGGGATTTTCGAAGATCTATCAAGGAACATAATGTTAAGATAACTTTATCACTCATCCTTATCTATTTATAAAAATGTTAAGGGGTGTGATGTATTTTGTGATGTTTTGGATCTATATTGGGTTATGTTCTCATGTATATAGATAATTTAATAGCTTATGGCTCATGATAATTAAAGACACATGAAAATAACTATCCACTAAAATGATATAGAATTAGTTATGGTGGTAAATACATTAAAAAAATATCATCACTATATCTTTGGTGGAAACCTCACTATGTTATTGGGTCAAAAAAGCTTGAAACAAATTTTCACAATGGTAATTGAACTTGGTACAATGAAATTGGATAAAAAAATATTCTAAGTCTTCCTATTTTTTATGCACCTAGGAAATAAAATTTAGTGGTTGATTCTTCAAGTCATAAATTTTATAACTAGATGTTATGAAACACCCTAGGTTTTTAAATGAAAAAACTCTGTGGATAGCATATACGATATGAAACACTGAACCCAAACAAAAATGATTATTTAATTTTAATGTTTTAAATTTTCTATTAAATTTTCATATATGTGTAGCATAAACTACTTTATTATAAATATATATATATATCCTAAATATATTGACATATTATTAGTAATTAATTAATCAATTTTCATGGTAAAGTATTTTTTATCCTCAAAATAAGTTTTCATCAAAACAAATTTTATTTATTTTTTAGAAAAAATATTTTAATTAATTTTTACAAAATTAATAAAATGTATTTGATTAAATGAACTGATTTTTTGAAATCATAATATCCAAATTAACTTATGGTGAAATTTTGGGATTTTTTTGGAAAATATAAAATTTTCAACGAATAGTGAATTTATGATTATTATGTAAAATTATCACCTATTTTGATTAATTAAGTAATAATAAATGGTCAATATTATATTATTTTTTTTAAATGCAACATAATTATTATTAATTTATATAAAATTCAATTAATTTCATTTAATTCATATCTATACTGAATTTTAGTGCAAGTTAATTTTTGGGATTAAAAACACAGTTTTTTATTAAACTCCTTTTAAAATTCATAATGATTCTCCATTATAAATAATTAAAACAAAAAATTACGATAAATTATTTAAATGAAAATTTGAGATTAAATAACTACCTTTATTAATTGAAATTCATGTAATTATGATTACAATTTATAGAGTTAAAGTAAAATCATATTTTCCATGAAAAATGTATTTCTTGGGAAAC
The DNA here is from genome assembly GCA_963277665.1 of Viscum album. NCBI lineage: Eukaryota > Viridiplantae > Streptophyta > Magnoliopsida > Santalales > Viscaceae > Viscum > Viscum album. Next base: position 386,796,252 of record OY728153.1, on the reverse strand, counting down.
TTCTATACATCATGATTGCGGATTTTATTTTAAATTATTCTATATTCGTAATAATCATAATTAATATTAGGTAATATGTTCAACTTAATTTTTAAACAATATAAATAGTAACTTTAGTAAATATTTATTACCACGATAAAAGGAAAACAAGTTAATTTAAGGTAAAAATAAATGAAAAAGGACTAGAAAAAAAGTAACACTAATAGTATATATATATATTATGTTTAATATAATAATTACTATATTTTTTTCTTTATAAATGATTAAAAAATTATTTTGATAAAAATTAGATTTTTGATACATTAAAAGATAAATTGTTTGGGGTAAATATTCTTTTAATGAAGAAACACATTTTTTATTAGTTTAATATTTTTTAAAATAAATGATGTTTTAATAAAATTGTAATATTAAGTATTATATATTAAATATAAATTTAAATATAATTTTAGGCGGTGAAAATGTAATTTTTATTGGAGTGTGAAAATATTTATTGTAAAAAAAGTATTTTTTTTAACAAATAGAGTTTGAAATTTAAAAGTTAAATTTATAATATATATAGAATTATTATTATAAAATAAATACCATTTTTGGAATCAGAATATCTGAAGTGCCCAGATCAGTGTGAATCACTGAGAGGGGGAGGGGGTGAATCAGTGATCCCTTAAAACTTTTTACTAATTGATTCTTTATCAATTAAACCTCTATGGCTGGTTAAAGCCTTGATCCACTCTTCTTGTATCTCTCAGCCTTTCCTCGAGTGATGCAGTCAATGTAAAGGCACAGGACACAAGGATTTACAAGGTTCGGCACCAAAGGCCTACGTCCTTTCCATGTTGGTTATACGCCCCAACATGGTTTCTCCATTATAACTTGTTAGAATTACAATGGTCGATACAGCATCCCATTGTATATCTCCTGAGTCCCACAGGAGGGTCTTTATACTGCGTCCCACAGTGTTACCAGAGTCCCACTGGCCTGCTCCAGAATCCCACTGAAGACTTCTTCCACCCTGAGTCCCACAGGGTCTTCTCTTGGCTCCTCGAGTCGCACGAGTAGCTCTTCTTCTCTTTAAGCTTCTTCAAGTATCTTCAGCAGTCTGGGATAAAGACTGCTGGCCTTGCTCTGTACCTCTGATCACTTGTGATGATCAGGTCTTCTCGTCTTGCTCAGGCTTTATCTCCTTCTTCTGAGGATGACCTGGCCTTCTCTCTTCAAGAAACTTCAACAACCTCTGAAAAGGTCTGTTGGTCTTGCTCAGCAACTTCTGATCACTTCTGTTGATCAGGGTCTTCTCAAATACTGAAAACTCAGGCAAACAATATCATTCACTTCAGTCTGGCTCAGTCTCACTTCACATCAACTTCATGCACTGAATGCATGGCATCACAATATCTTCAAGATCTCCTGGTCTTGGACTCCTCAAATGCACACAAGCAGATTCAGACTTGTTCACGTGTGCACGTGCATGTATGCAAGCATGCACTCCCCTTCTCTTGGTGCAATAAACCCACTAAGGGTGTAGTAAATTTTAATCACACACCTTCTCCACAATCGTCACACACTATATTCAAATTGTTCACACACTTGGAAGTGTGTTTTACTTTAGTGTGGAACTTCTTCTTCTTCTTCTAATGTGTATACACTTTTAGTGCACACACTAGGCTTCGGCCTTCTTGTTTTGTTTGCACACACATTTTCTTTGTTCAATTTGCAAACACAAGAGACTTGGCCTCTCCTTCTTGCACACCCCCAAGGGCTACGGCCTCTTCTTCAATTTGCACATACAAGTGCCAAAGGGTGTCTTCCTTGTTGCACACACACACACAATGGTGTGCTCTTCACTTTACCCACTTGCACATACTTCCTCTCGGCCTTTTTCACTTCACACACAATGTGTGGTCTTCTTAGAACTTGACACACACCACTTGGTGTTGTTCTTTGTGAACACACATGGCCTCGGGTCTTCCTCGTGTTTTGCACACACACAAATGTGGTGGTCTTCCTCCTTATGAACACACACGGCCAAGTCTTGGGTTCTCCTTGCACACACACACATGGTGTGTTATACACTTCACAACCCGAACTCCCTTCTTCTCCTCACAGCCGCACAAGGTGCACTGGCAAGGGCCGCGCAAGATGCAACACCCCACTGCCTTCTTCAAACGCACAAGCACAAGGTGCAAGGTGCGCCGGATCTCGGGTGGCCACTGCCGCGCAAGTGATTACCGTGCAGGAGGCCTCGGTGCACAGATGGAGTGCGCAAGTTGGCGCAGCCCAACCTCTTCTTCTTGTCGCGCAAAGGAGCAGCGCGCAAGGGACTTCACCGTGCAAGTGTGCGCGGGGGTTCGTCTTCGCGAGGCAGAGGGCTCTCACGGGACACAAATCTTCAACAAGAACTTCAGCAAAGCATCTCCATCGCCTCGGGCTCTCTTTTTATAGGCGAGGAGAGCCTCGGTCCATCCGCGTGTGATATCTTTAAATTCCCGAAGTTTTCGGTTATTTCAAGATTCTGTGAAATCTTGTTTTTCTTTTTATTTCACGCGGGTTCCATTTTCTTCCTTTATTTTCCTCTACATTCATGCGACATAGAACGCATGCATGGCCTTCGGTTAAGGATAATCCATGCAAACCATAAACCACACAAGGCCTCGCACCTTCGGTTTGCTTCGGCCTTCTTCGAAATTTTCCATACGTTGCATGCAAATGTATTTTTAAGCATGAATGTGATCAGTAGGCTCAGACGATCCCCAAGGAGCCTTCGTCTTCGAAAATGGTGGCCAGGAGCTCGAAATCATCGTTCGGGAGGCTCCCGGTTCGAACGGAGCTCGCGGGTGGCTTCGGGGTGGCTCGACGAAGGAGACGATCCGGGAGCCGTCGGATCAAGCGTTTGAGATACATCGGATGGCCGGATTAAATCGCGGCGCACGGCAGATGAGATGAGCGGCTGCGATCCAGTGCGCGATGAGACGGATGGCTTAGATCTGTCCCGGGTGAAATTTCCGCGTCCCACATCGAATCGGCGCACTGTTTTTCCGCGCTTTATCACCCTAGCGCCGCCTCAACCCCTCAGTTGAACTTCTCCCTCCACGGTGCCGCCCCGCACCGTGTTCTCCCTGCGGGCGCGCTCTGCGCCAACTCTCTGCTCCCTGCGGGCGCGCTACTGGCGCCCACTATGCTTCCTCGGGTGCGCGGGCTTCACCACCGCGTGCCCTCGGGGGCTTAAACACGGCCCCTGTCGCGCTCCTCCGGGCGTGCCCCAGGCGCCCATGCGGTGTCTTGGGTGTGCGCCCTGCCGCCCTGGCTCACCCCACGGGTTCCCCCATGGGCGTGGTGCCCTAGCGCCCATGCCTTGGGGTTGAACCCTCAAGGTGCCTTGGCTGGCCATATTTTTTGGAAAAGGACAGTACAAGTACTTTTTCAAAAACAAAGTAACCCATGAGTATAAGACAAATGTCAAGTGCCATTCAAGCCATTTCTTCTTCATCATTTCTTCTTCAAATGGATACCTCCTCTTCTTAATCATGTATTCAATATTTAAGAATGGATGTCCCGAAGGTTCTTCTTCATCAACCGAGCTCCTGAATCAATTAAATATTCAATATTCTTCAATGATCCAATTAGAGATCAATTGGATCTTCGTCTAATTCACATTCACTAAGTGTTAGTGCATGGACTTCATATATCCACTTCATCCACTCAGTAGTTGTGGATGGATCATCTTCATCTCCTCATGCATTGTCAATACAATGCATGGTCTTCAACATTGTTGTGACTTTGTATCATCAGGATACAAGGTCTTTGAACTTAAAGAGCAGCTCAACAATCGTCTGATATCCATGGAGAATGTTTCAACCACAATTTCCAATACCACTTAGTGAATCTCCTAAGTGACATGCATCTTAGTACCATGGCCATTCTCCTTCACCACCAACACCATCACAACCTTTGGCATTCACATCTTGACAATTCTGGACATCCATTCATTCTAAGACAACAACATGTCTCATTGACAACAAATGCAACACAGTGCACTTCAATCTCCCCCTTTTTATTTGTTTTCAATACACTCGAGCACATATGAATGGGTCAATATGTGTGCCAATATTTCTCCCCCTTATTGGCAATCAAATACAAAGGTGTGGTGTGGTTCTCTTTCAAAAATCTCTCCCTCCCTTATAAAAGCATTTTCTTGAAAAACACTGAGAGAGGGATGATGCCACATGTTCTCTTTAGCAAAGAACCTTTAGTAAATCAGCTCTATGTCTACTTGGGCTAACCCGGTGTAGAAAACAAGAGTGATATGACCAAGGAATTCAAAGCTGTCCATAATTCTCTACACATGTGAGATCATGCTTAGGGGTTTGAAATTTTTCAGATATAACAATGAATTGCTGAATCCTGCACATACTTCACAAAACACATTAGAATGTTAAGGTGCAAAGATAAAGCTCCCCCTTTCATCTACTTTCTCAAGATGATATTAATTTCAGAACATCATCTTCTCCAGATTGGCTCCCCCTCAAGGGGTGCACTCCATTCTGTCCAAACAATCCTCCAGTTGAGAATGATCATCATCTTCAATTCCCTGCAATGTCATCACATGTAAATACGAATAGTATAAGGGAATAAGATGGAACCTCCTTGGTTCATCAATGTGAACAACAAGGTTGAGAAGATTCTCTCAACCGAGATGTCCCATTTTCACCATTCTTCACACTTGCACATCTGATCTTCTTTGATGTTTGTGCTGGTGTGGATCTCAACACATCTTCATGTGAAATCTTCTTCTTCCCTTTTGTCTTAGCAATTTCCAGAACTTTATCTTCATCTTTTTTCAGATCTTTGGCAAGTTGCAACTGATTTGGCCATATGACTAGTAAATCATTTGGAAGAGTGGCCTCAGTTTTGGAAGTTCCACATGGTTCTTTGGATGCTGCTAAGCTACCTCTCTTCGGCAACTTATTTTCAATCAATACCTTCTTATTCTGGATTGATTGTCTTTTGAAGTTCAGTCTGCTTCTATTTAGTTTCATGTCTTCTTTACAAAGATCCATGATATGTCCTTTCTTTCCACAGTAGAAGCATTTCTTCTTGGTGGTCCTTCTGGATGCATCACCCTTCTTGGATTTAGACTCCAAGGTCTTCTCTTCCTTTTTCATAATCTTCTTGGGAGCATCTTCAGCTTTGTTCTGCTTGCTTCCCAAGGATTCTTTCTGAGCCAGATTCTGTGATCTTTTCTTCTTTTGAGCTCTAGATACAGTTGGAGATTGACATGTACCTTTTTGACCACTTTTGCAATCATCCCAGATGATGTCAAGTAATCCAAATCTATTTGCAGTAAACAGATGTCTCTGGACCTGTGGATGCTGCTTCTTTTCTTCTGGCTTTCTCCCCCTAGGCATGGGCTTCCTCTATGCTTTGGCATTCAGTGGATTGTACCAACAATCCTTTGCACAATGCCCATACTTGTTACAACACCAACATTGACCCACAAATCTTGACTTTTTGATTCCTTCTGATTGTAGGGTACTTGTCTTGAATTGTTGTGCTGCTTCAGGAGAGCTTTCTTTCTTCATTGTCTTCATCCATACTTGTTTGGAATTATTCTTCCATCCTGTACTTTTTGTGGAAACACAATTAGAAGCATTAGTACAAGATGAGCTGGATGGTACCTTTTTTTTAGAAGATGTTTCCCTTTCATTAGAGGATGTCTTTCTCTTAGAATCATCCTTCTCAAAGCTCACTTGAGTAGCAACATTTCTTCTTTCAGCTGACTGGGATGCTTCAGCTTTGGGTGATTGCAGATTTTTCAATATCACCTCTAGTTCAAAGAATTTTATGTTAAGGGAGTTCTTCTCATCCTCAACAGTTCTTAGCCTTCCTTCCCATTTATCTTCCAGCTGCTTCATCTGGTCTTTATGCACCTTCTTTATTTCATTCAATGAGTTGTCAAGCTCCTTCACCATTTTGACTTTGTCTTCAATTTGAGCATCTCTAACATTCATTGACACTCTGTGCAATTTTTCCAGTGAATGGAAAACTTCTTTGACCATTGTCTTAAAGAATTCTTTCTTAGAAATGCTTCTTTGCAATTCTTCAGCAGTGTCTTCATATCTTTCATTGCAAAGAGAAACGGTTTCATCTTTATCCTTCACCAGCTTTCTGAGAGTGTTGGTTATGCCAACCCTTTTTGCCAATTGATCTTCCATTGCATTGGCTTCTTCTTCTAGCTGTAATTTTTCTTCTTGAAGATCAAGGATGCCAGTAGTAATACACATTGCCACTTCCTTGGGGAATGTCTTCTGAAGATATTAGATTGCACTTTGAAGATCATTCATTATTCCAAATTCATCACAGCTAGGACAAGCTTTCTTCATCTTCTTGGCCTGTTTCTTCTTTCTATTTTTCTGAGTCTTGGCAGATATCTCCATTTGAGGCTGGTTGCTCATTTCCTCAAATCTGCACTTCATAAAGACTCCCTTGGATCTTTTAGAGGTAACCTCCCTCTGATACCAATTGAAGTGCCCAGATCAGTGTGAATCACTGAGAGGGGGAGGGGGTGAATCAGTGATCCCTTAAAACTTTTTACTAATTGATTCATTATCAATTAAACCTCTATGGCTGGTTAAAGCCTCGATCCACTCTTCTTGTATCTCTCAGCCTTTCCTTGAGTGATGCAGTAAATGTAAAGGCACAGGACACAAGGATTTACAAGGTTCGGCACCAAAGGCCTACTTCCTTTCCATGTTGGTTATACGCCCCAACATGGTTTCTCCATTATAACTTGTTAGAATTACAATGGTCGATACAGCATCCCACTGTATCTCTCCTGAGTCCCACAGGAGGGTCTTTATACTGCGTCCCATAGTGTTACCAGAGTCCCACTGGCCTGCTCCAGAATCCCACTGAAGACTTCTTCCACCCTGAGTCCCACAGGGTCTTCTCTTGGCTCCTCAAGTCGCACGAGTAGCTCTTCTTCTCTTTAAGCTTCTTCAAGTATCTTCAGCAGTCTGGGATAAAGACTGCTGGCCTTGCTCTGTACCTCTGATCACTTGTGATGATCAGGTCTTCTCGTCTTGCTCAGGCTTTATCTCCTTCTTCTGAGGATGACCTGGCCTTCTCTCTTCAAGAAACTTCAACAACCTCTGAAAAGGTCTGTTGGTCTTGCTCAGCAACTTCTGATCACTTCTGTTGATCAGGGTCTTCTCAAATACTGAAAACTCAGGCAAACAATATCATTCACTTCAGTCTGGCTCAGTCTCACTTCACATCAACTTCATGCACTGAATGCATGGCATCACAATATCTTCAAGATCTCCTGGTCTTGGACTCCTCAAATGCACACAAGCAGATTCAGACTTGTTCACGTGTGCACGTGCATGTATGCAAGCATGCACTCCCCTTCTCTTGGTGAAATAAACCCACTAAGGGTGTAGTCAATTTTAATCACACACCTTCTCCACAATCGTCACACACTATATTCAAATTGTTCACACACTTGGAAGTGTGTTTTACTTTAGTGTGGAACTTCTTCTTCTTCTTCTAATGTGTATACACTTTTAGTGCACACACTAGGCTTCGGCCTTCTTGTTTTGTTTGCACACACATTTTCTTTGTTCAATTTTCAAACACAAGAGACTTGGCCTCTCCTTCTTGCACACCCCCAAGGGCTACGGCCTCTTCTTCAATTTGCACATACAAGTGCCAAAGGGTGTCTTCCTTGTTGCACACACACACACAATGGTGTGCTCTTCACTTTACCCACTTGCACATACTTCCTCTCGGCCTTTTTCACTTCACACACAATGTGTGGTCTTCTTAGCACTTGACACACACCACTTGGTGTTGTTCTTTGTGCACACACATGGCCTCGGGTCTTCCTCTTGTTTTGCACACACACAAATGTGGTGGTCTCTCTCCTTATGCACACACACGGCCAAGTCTTGGGTTCTCCTTGCACACACACACAAGGTGTGTTTTACACTTCACAACCCGAACTCCCTTCTTCTCCTCACAGCCTCACAAGGTGCACTGGAAAGGGCCGCGCAAGATGCAACACCCCACTGCCTTTTTCAAATGCACAAGCACAAGGTGAAAGGTGCGCAGGATCTCGGGTGGCCACTACCGCGCAAGTGCTTACCACGCAGGAGGCCGCGGTGCACAGAGGGAGCGCGCAAGTTGGTGCAGCCCAACCTCTTCTTCTTGTCGCGCAAAGGAGCAGCGCGCAAGGGACTTCACCGCGCAAGTGTGCGCGGGGCTTCGTCTTCGCGAGGCAGAGGGCTCTCACGGGACACAAATCTTCAACAAGAACTTCAGCAAAGCATCTCCATCGCCTCGGGCTCTCTTTTTATAGGCGAGGAGAGCCTCGGTCCATCCGCGTGTGATATCTTTAAATTCCAGAAGTTTTCGGTTATTTCAAGATTCTGTGAAATCTTGTTTTTATTTTTATTTCACGCGGGTTCCATTTTCTTCCTTTATTTTCCTCTACATGCATGCGACATAGAACGCATGCATGGCCTTCTGTTAAGGATAATCCATGCAAACCATAAACCACACAAGGCCTCGCACCTTCGGTTTGCTTCGGCCTTCTTCGAAATTTTCCATACATTGCATGCAAATGTATTTTTAAGCTTGAATGTGATCAGTAGGCTCAGACGATCCTCAAGGAGCCTTCGTCTTCGAAAATGGTGGCCAGGAGCTCGAAATCATCGTTCGGGAGGCTCCTGGTTCGAACGGAGCTCGCGGGTGGCTTCGGGGTGGCTCGACGAAGGAGACGAGCCGGGAGCCGTCGGATCAAGCGTTTGAGATACATCGGACGACCGGATTAAATCGTGGCACGCGACAGATGAGATGAGCGGCTGCGATCCAGCGCGTGATGAGACGGACGGCTCAGATCTATCCCGGGTGAAATTTCCGCGTCCCACATCGAATCGGCGCACTGTTTTTCCGCGCTTTATCACCCTAGCACCGCCTCAACCCCTCAGTTGAACTTCTCCCTCCACAGTGCCGCCCCGCACCGTGTTCTCCCTGCGGGCGCGCTCTGCGCCAACTCTCTGCTCCCTGCGGGCGCGCTACTGGCGCCCACTATGCTTCCTCGGGTGCGCGGGCTTCACCACCGCGTGCCCTCGGGGGCTTATACACGGCCCCTGCCGCGCTCCTCCGGGCGTGCCCCAGGCGCCCATGCGGTGTCTTGGGTGTGCGCCCTGCCGCCCTGGCTCGCCCCACGGGTTCCCCCATGGGCGTGGTGCCCTAGCGCCCATGCCTTGGGGTTGAACCCTCAAGGTGCCTTGGCTGGCCATATTTTTTGGCAAAGGACAGTACAAATAATTTGTCAAAAACAAATTAACCCATGAGTATAAGACAAATGCCAAGTGCCATTCAAGCCATTTCTTCATCATTTCTTCTTCAAATGGATTCCTCCTCTTCTTAATCATGTATTCAATATTTATGAATGGATGTCCTGAAGGTTCTACTTCATCAACCGAGCTCCTTAATCAATTAAATCTTCAATATTCTTCAATGATCCAATTAGAGATCAATTGGATCTTCGTCTAATTCACATGCACTAAGTGTTAGTGCATGGACTTAATTAATCCACTTCATCCACTCAGTAGTTGTGGATGGATCATCTTCATCTCCTCATGCATTGTCAATACAATGCATGGTCTTCAAACATTGTTGTGACTTTGTATCATCAGGATACAAGGTCTTTGAACTTAAAGAGCAGCTCAACAATCGTCTGATATCCATGGAGAATGTTTCAACCACAATTTCCAATACCACTTAGTGAATCTCCTAAGTGACATGCATCTTAGTACCATGGCCATTCTCCTTCACCACCAACACCATCACAACCTTTGGCATTCACATCTTGACAATTCTTGACATCCATTCATTCTAAGACAACAACATGTCTCATTGACAACAAATGCAACACAGTGCACTTCAATATCAATATTATCCAATGGTGATATTTTCCATAATTTTCTTAGACAATTTAATTTTTAGATAAACATTAAATAAATTATAAGTATATGATGTGTATTATGAAATAATAGTGACCAAAAAGTGATGTAATAAATACTATAAAGGGTATTTAAGAACAATATATGTTTTCACATTAAAATAACATTATTTAGATATTATTTGATTAATTGTTTAAGGAATTTATGAACCCACCAAAACATACAATTTATTTTAATGTTTTCAAATCATTTCCTTATAAACTAGACTCACTTCCACAATAGCCAGGATATTATATTTATAATATAGGTTGTTGGACTTATATAATAATGATAACCATCGCTATTTGGTAGAAACCAAGGTAAGGTTTTGTTGTTGTTTTATTATATAGAGTCCAAAATGTATGTTTGGGAAACAATAAAGTACCCCACTCTTTTTCTATATAAACCCAACCAATATCCCATTTATATTCACAAAAAATCATTTCTAACTTCGTTACTCTGACCCAACCTCTCTTGAGTCATCCCAAGGTTCCCCAAATCTCTAAATAAGCAACTCATATTCTTTTCGGATCACCGACTCAAGGTATGGGATCCTCCTCTCTTTTTTTTATTTAATAACCTATTTTATGTTATGCCTTTTTATTTCCAATTGATCTTGGTTGGTAATTTCTTTATAAATCCTTATTACTTCCAGTTTTTCTGTCTATATGTTTATATTCCCCTTTCACTCTCATTAGTACTCACATTAATCCTTACTTATTCCCATTATGTTTCTGAAATTTTCATGTGATTTTACATAAAAAAAAGTGAGGGACCACTTTCTACCTTCATTTCAATTCAAGCACATTTCTTATATTATTCCTTTTGAATATCAATTGGTTATTGTTTCATGACCTTATAAATTTCTCTATACTTTACAATTTATGTTATTTTAACTATAGTTAATTTCCCCCCCTCATTACAGTGTTTACCTAAGAAGTTATTATATTATAATCTTTTTTTCCCTTCTTTATTCAAGAATATTTTTAACTTAATGAATTTTATTTTCAATAACTAATGTTAGGGTATGTATTTAAACATAACCTAGAATTTTCATATAATTTATAAAAATCAATTTCATAATTCTATCTCATTAATCCATTTTATAAATCTTTAGGTGTTGTCGTTATGCTGCTGAAATTTCACTACGATTTTCCATGGAAAACATTTGTATCATGAATACCATTGTTATTTCCACTCAATGGTATTCACTATAAATACATATAATTATTTTATTTGGGGTTTCAATTTATTTATTCCACACTCTGTGATCATGTAAATAAAATTTGATGAAAAATGGTTCCATGTTGAATGAGCCATGTGGCACACTTATACATGTGAATGAAATGAAAGCGACGGGTGTTCCCAGAATTATATATTTTTTCAATACATTGGCTAAAGTTTCAGCCTCATTATACATAATTAATGTGACTATGGGGTGAAACTAATCAATGATGTGACTTTTTAACCATGATTTATTGGTTGTTATCCTTGAACTACGTTTATGATGTCATGTTTAATGTTGTTACCAAAATTCTATGTTTCCTTTATGTTATCATGATTTATCAAGCCTCATTATTCATGATCATGTTTCTAACCCTTTTTATGTCTCATTTAGTATTCTATTGTAAAAAATGTAATACTTTCATCTTGTTATTTTGTTCTTATTACCTTACTAGGCTTTATAGCTCACCCATTTCTTATATATGTCCACAAGTTATCCAATGTTGTTTTATGTATGATAGAATAGTATAATCTTATTAAGTATGTTTTATATAATAGTGATCTACCTCATTTTTTAGCTTTTTATGTTATGTACCTAGTTCCCAAAAACACTAAGATTATCAATCTTTTGGGTTTTATTATATGTATTATTATATAAAAAATCATGAATTAATATGTAATAAAGAGCAGGGTTTTCATAGTTGGTATAAAAAGATATTTTTGTTATTTTTTGGATTAGTATTATAAAACTTTAGAGAAATCATTTGGGATAAGACTAAACATAAGAATATATATCTAAATTTAGGAAAATTATTGAGTAAGTGGTTTCTATGAAAATACATCCATGTCTGGATACTACAAGTGGATGTGGTGCTAGCAAAGATGTACCAAGGGTTAAAACCCAAAAAAGTGCATTAAGATAGACACGGTCAGGATTTATTGAAAAAATGGGCCTTAAATGACACCTAGTTTAACACACTCTGGAGAATATACTTTGGTAAATTCATAATCTCATTAAGAATAGAGATTAAGGTTAGAACAATTACCAAAAGAATATATGTTAGTAAATAGATAATATATAACTTAGATTGAAGCCTATAAATTCATAAGTTAAGGAAATATTTGTCAATTATATGTTGTCCCTATAATATTATTAGATTCCCATTTAAGTGTTTAATAATTTAAAATTAATCATCCATACTTTTCCCTTTATTCTAGTTAATGGATAGAAATAGGAAGAATCAAATCAACAACCAATGTGATGGGAAATGCGATGAAAACCCAAATGAGATGCCTAATATGACTAGAGCTCAAGAAAGACATATTATGATTATTCCAATCTATCTATCAAAAATATTAATTAACAAATGGAACAGAGTTGAATTTAAAAGGACTTCAAAGATGAGGATAAAGAAGCCCTGAAGAAGTTAAACTAACAAAGAAGATAAAAGGAAAAATATTCAATTTCCTACATGTCAAAAATATGAAAAGAGTCACCAGGGTAAATTGTACAAAGCAACTCAGTGGTGTTTTACATGTGAAAAAATAGGGTATGAATAGATATTTTTCATAAAAAATTAAATTTATTATAAAAGGGAATAAATTGAATCCGATGACAACCCTTTTTTTACCATGCATCATGTGTAAAGTATATGGGCTTTATCCAAGTAAATTCCCATATATGATGGTTAATTACTATACTAGGGACCTATGCTACAGAAATAATTCACTGTAAAGATTAATTTTTTTGTGTATTGGTATTTGAGAGTTATGTTGTAGATGTAGTTTATCAAATAAATTATGGATAAAATAATCGTGAAATATATATGAATTGATCCAAAATAGTTTTTTTTAAGGATTTTGACCATATGTTGAATATTGTTCACAAACTATAAAAGTAATTGAGTGGTAAAGTAATATTTTAAAAAACACATGATTGAAAAATAGGTACATAAAGTGTGCTGGGATGATATTTCTAGGTCTATATCTTTAAAATCATTTAAGTGTTGTAATATTTTCATGATAAAGGGTATTTTTATGAAACATATTATAGGATAAAATATTTTTTGATTTTGAGGTGATTAATTATTTTTTTGGGAAATCATTTATTCAGTTGAGGTATATATACCAATTATATTTAATATAAATTACTTTCTAATAGGAATGATCTTATGTTTTTAGAGATTTAACTTGAAGGTTATGAGAAAACATTTGAGGTTAAAACATTCCTTAATGTTGAGGTTATTATTGACATAAAAGTCTTTATTTAAGGAATGATCTATGATAAGCTTGTGGGATTTTTTGTTGAATTTATAAGATTAATGAATTAAGATTTATACATTTTCAGTATTATCTTTCTTTATTCTAACCATTTTGGAATTAGTAAATATAATCTCAGTATATATTTATTCTTTGGAGGATTATAAAATCCATGGGATGTTTATTCAAGTACTTTAGACATAAAAATTCATCTTGAATACTCATCATTATGATAATATATAATATTGTAGTGGAAATTTTTTAAATGATGAACTATACTTGTTAAAAAAGTATATTTCTTTATGTACCTAGTCTAGATGGTAAATTAATTATTTAACTTTGTTAAAAGAATCATAAAACAAAACTTTTGTCTTATAATAACCATTTCTGAGGAATTTAAGGTCTTTTTACCCATCATAGATTTATCATTTAGTGGTCATAGAATTTCTTCGAAATATTTTATCTATCACACTCTATTAGTTCTATGTTGTTTATTTTCTCTTCCATGTCTATGCTTTTACATCCCACTAATTTTCTCATACTTTCAAACCTAGTTATGTGATGACTTTCGTACTTCCCTTTTTCTCTTTTCAAGTGGATGTTTTATTAACCCATTTTACGATGTGGGTTTTCAGTATATACATTTTCAGGTATCAAAAAATTTCTTAGAAAGTTCAATTTTAAATTTTGAGGATAAAATTTTTTAAATAGGGGAAGAATGTAATGGCTTGAGTTTTTAAAAGAGAAAACTATGGTCAGTAGAAAATACTATATGTAACACCAAACCCAAACAAACAATGATTATTTAGATATAACTATTTTAAAATTTAAATTAAATTTGAGGATATGAGTAGGATTAAATAATTCATTATATATATGTGTCTGAAATATATTTATAAATTCTTAGTAATTAATCAATTATTTTTTAATGTCTTTTTGTTCCTCAAAATATGTTTTCTTCAAAAATGTTTTTTATTTATTTTTGTGGAAAAATATTATAATTAATTTATATGACATTTATAAAATTTAATTTATAAAATTAAATCCATTATTTATATTATAATATCAAAATTAAATATGGTGTAATTTTGGTATATTTTTAGAAAATATAGATTTTTCAGTGAGTAGTGAAAAATATCATCTTTAAGTAAAATTGTCTTTTATTTTGATAAATTAAGTAATATAAAAATCACCATATTCTTTTAATTTTATTTCAATGTAAAATATGAATAATTTTGTTTTATTTAATTTATTAGTTACATTTAAATCATCTTTATACTTTATTTTAGTACAAATTTATTTTAAGGAATAAAAACACAATTTTCTGAATTTTTTTATAAAATTAATAATGTTTATCCATCATATTTAAGTAAAATAACTCCTAATAATAAATGATTTAAATTAAATTTTTATATATAATATATATATTTATTAATTTAAATTATTATAATGAATATTACTAGTTATAGTGTAAATGTAAAATCATCATTTCCTTTAAAAATGCATTTTTTGGAAAACCACTTTCTATCTTACATGCAAGTTTTATTTTAAATTATTCCATATTTGTGAATATTTTTTTAATAAATTGATTTCATATTTATATTAATCATAATAATTATTATTTAATAGGGTCAAATTAATTCTTGAACAATATGAATTGTAACCGTAGTAAATATATCGCAACACGGTAAAAGAAAAATATGTTAATTAAGGGTAAAAATAATTTAATAAGGACTAGAAACAAAGTAACACTAATATAATTGATATATAAATAAATTTATATTAATTTAAATATAATAATGATTTTATTTTATTTTTTTACTATATATATTATTTAATAATTATTTTTATAAAAATTGGATTTTTGATACATTAAAATACAAACTGTATTTGGTGTAAAATATAGTTTTAATGAAGAAATGCTTTTTTTTAATTAAGGAATTTTTGAAATAAATCATATTTTAATAAATTATATTTATTATATATTATATATCAAATATCAATGATAATATAATTTTACCCCGTGCAAATGAAATTTTTATTAGGGCCAGAAAACTATTATTATAAAAAAACTAGTATTTTTTAATAAACGAGTATTGTAATTTAAAAGTTTAATTTATCATATATATAGATCCATTTTGAAAAATTAAATATTGTTTTTGTAATCAGAACATCAAAATTATTGAACATTTATTTTTTATAATTTTCTATGATCGTTGATTTTTCAAATAAAAATTAAATACGGTATAAGTATATATTGTCTTTTATAACTCTCATAATGACCCAAAGGTTATGTAAAAAATACTTCAAAGGGTATAAAAGAAAAAATATATTTTTACCCATAAAAATAATGTTACTTTTAGACTATTTTTTAATTTTATAAAGCCTTCCTGAATCCTCTAAAAACTATATTATATTTTAATGTTTCAAAATCATTTATTTATAAACACAACCAGATTCCACATTAGTAAGGGTATTATTTTAATAATTTTTTCCCTTTTACTCATAAAATTATTTAGGACACCCCTATTTAATATAAATAATGGAAAAAATCTTGGCTATGTTTGTGGTTTTGGTTATTTTATTATATAGATTCTAAAACAAAAGTCTGGGAATTAATAAACAAGTCCCCTCTCTTTTCCAGTATAATCCCACCCAAAATCCCATTTAACTTCCCTCAAGAACCATTTAGAATATAATTAATCTTAAATAACCTATATAGAGTCCTCCCAATGTTCCCTATATCTCTCAATATTCTCCTCCTAGGCTTTTGGGACTACCCTCTCAAGGTGAGGGATCTCCTCATATTATTTTTATTTAAGCACCGCTTTTATGGTATGCCTATTGAATTCCATTTGATCTTGTTTGGGTATGTATTTATACATAAATCTTACTTAAATTTTTTTTCTATGTGATTATATAACACCTTTAATCTCATTAATCCTCTCATGAAACTTTATGTACATGTATTATACTACAAAAATTGTCCGACAATTTTCCATACCAAAAGTGAGGGACCTCTCCCTCTCTTATTTTCAATTATAGAAACTTCATTATATTAAGAATTTTGAATATAGATTATTTATTATTCCATGTTCTTATAAATATCCCTATACATTAAAATTTATTTTCTTTTAATTAGAGATCATTTATTTCCTCTCATTATAACGTTTAACTAATCCACTATTATACTGAAATTCTTTCTTTCCTCCTTTATTTAAGTATCTTATTAATTTAATGAATTTTATGTTTAATTAATAATTTTGGGTATGTATTTATAAATATCCATTACTGTATATAGTATTTATAAATGATTATAGGACCTTTTCTCCCTCACTAAACAATATTAGGAATCTTTAAGTATTGTCGTTATGTTTTCCAAAATTGCACTATGATTTCTCCATGCCAAAATTTTTCATCATCAATACCATAGTTATTTCCATTAAAAGGTACTCACCTAGAAATAAAAATACTTATTTTACTGTTAAATTCAATATATTTAATACACACTTATTGATCTTGGAATAAAAGTGTGATGTAAAATGATTACATGTTTTATGATCTATGTGGCACACTTATGCACGTGAATGATATAAAAGTGACTGGTAAGCTCAAAAATATATAGTACTCTAATGTATTGTGTGGTGATTTAGTCTCATGAGATATCATGAAATGAATTTTTGATTGACTCTAATCCATCATGGTACTTTTATACCCTGATGTCTTGGTGGTTAACCTTGACCTATGTTTATGATATCATGTTTAAAGTTGTTTCCACATTTCCATATAGACTTTATGTTATCATGATTTATCAAGTCATATTTTCCATGTTCATATTTGTTACAATTTTTATATCCCATTTAATTTCCAATTTTCTAACATATAATACATTCTTCATGTTATTCTTTTATTATTCCCTTACAATGAATTATATCTTACACCTTTATTGTGTATGTTCCCAAGTTATCCCATGTAGTTTTATTTATGATGGAATAATATGACCATGTTAAGGAATATTTAAATTATGAGGATGTACCCCCTAATTTAAGTTGTTATTTAATGTAACTAATTCTGAAATACCTTAGACTTCGCGATCTTATAGGTTGAATTATTTGTAATCTTATGTAAACAAATTGTGAATTAATGAGTAAAAAAGATCAGGGTTTTCATAGTTACTATTAAAGGAATGATCAGTTATTTTGATATTAGGATTCAAAAGATTTAGTGAAATACTTATGGACAAGACTAAACAAAAAAAAAGACACCCAAAAATTTTAGTAATGAAAAGAGTGTATAGTTTATAAGAAACTAAATCCATGTATAGATACTACAAGTGGATGTGGATCTGGATTACATGTACCTAGGGGTAAAACCTGAAAACTCACATTGAGAAAGACTTGATAAGGAACTAGTGCCTGAGAATGGGCCTTTCTACACACCTGGTTTGAAACACACAGGGTATATACTTTGGTAGATTCACACAATTATAAATAACCATTATTAAGGGAATAATAATTCTTATAAGATTCTATGTTATAAAATAGATAATATATTACTTATATTGAATACAATAAATTCATAAGTAAATGAAATACTTATCATTTATAAGTTATCTCTTTAATTTTATTGTATTCTTATTTATGTGTTTAATATTTTAAAAATAATCATCCCTAACTTTCCTTTTATTCTAGTTAATGGTTAGAAATATGAACAGCCAACTTAATATACAATGTGATATGAAATGCAATGACCATCCAAATGATATGCCTAACATGGCGAGAGATCATGTAAGGAATACTATGATTGTAAAAAACTAGCTATCAAGGATCATAATTAAAAATTGGCATGTAACATAATAAACAAAGAAATAAATGAAGAGGAGTAAGAAATCTAGATGAAGTTGAAATAACAATGAAGATAAAGTAAATAATATTCAACTTCCTACGTATCAAAAATGTGGAAACAATCACCAAGGGAAATTCCATAGAGGAACTAGAACATGTTTTAAGTGTGGGAATGTAGTGAATAAAGTAGCTAGTTTCCATTAAAATATTAATAGTATGAAATTATGTAATAAATTAAATCATATGGTACCCCTTTGTTGCTAAATGTCTTGTGTGTGAATAATATTGTCTTTATATGAGTTAATGACCTAATATAAGGGTTAAATATTATACTAAGGACTTTTGTTATAGAAATAATTAAATTGAAAGGATTAAAGTGTTTAGTTATTAGTATTTGAGAATTATGTTGTATAAGTGGTTTATCAAAAATATCATGGATATAAGAATCATGAAATATCTATTTATTGATCCATGATAGTTTTTCTTTGTGTATCTGAATCATATGTTGAATATTACTAATAAATTATAAAAGTGACATGTTGATAAAGTGATATTTTAGGAAACACATGATTTAGGGACTGATAATCCTTAATATTTAAACCTAAAGAGTCTTGTGATAGTATTTATAAGTCTAGATCTTTAAAATAATTTATTTTAGGGGAGTTTATCATGATTAAGGATATTTTTGGGAAACATATGAGAGGTTCAAAAAAATTATTTTGAGGTGATTATTGATATTTTGAGAGATTTTTTATTTGGGATGAGGTATATATAACCATTAGGTTTAATATAAAGGATTAACTGAGATGAATTATTTTATCTTTTTGGAGAGTTAATGTCAATGGTATGATAAAAACTTCATGGTTAAAAAAATATTTAATGGTAAGGTTATTTGTGATATATAAGCATTTATTTAAGTAATGATCAATAAAAAACCATTGGTATTTTCTATTCACTTTTTTAGATTAATTTATAAAGGTTTATTCATTTTTAGTATTATATTTTTTTATGAAAACAATTTTAGATTTAGTAAAGATAAGAGGGCTACATTTTATTATTTGGAGGAATATGTGATCCATTAGAAGCTTATTCTAGTGAATTATGTGTAAAAACTAATCTTGAGTACATAGAATTTGGAGAAAATATGTGATTGTAGTGGAAATTTATTAAAGGATGAAATTATACTTGTCAAAAAATTGTATTTCTTCATTTACCTAGTCAATATGGTAAAGTAATTAATAAAATCTATAAAAATAATGTTAAAACCAAAAAATATTCATATTATGATCTTTTCTAATGAATTTATGGTCTTTTTACCCATAATATATTTATGGGTTTTTGGTCATTTAATTTCTCCATACTATTTTCTCTATCAAAATATATTTTTTATCTGATGTTAGTTTTCTCTTCCAGGTTTGTGTCTTAACTTCCCACTAATTTTCTCCTACTTAGAAACCAATTGTTTGATGACCTTTGTACTTTTATTTATCTATTTTCATGTGTTAAAAAATTTCTTTCTGAGTTCATGTTAAAACTATGATGATGAAATTTTTTAAAGGGGGGAGAATGTAACCCCTTGAGTTTTTAAAAGAGAATATTATGTTCAATAGTTTATGTGATACACAACACTAAACCCAAACAAACAATGATTATTTAAATATTACCATTTTAATATTTCAAATAAATTTTCAGATTTTGTTAGTATTAAATAATTTATGAAATATATATATGCCCTAAATATATTGATAAATAATTATTAAATATTCAATTAATTTTTTCAGGTAATGTCTTTATGTTCCTGAAAATATGTTTTCTTCATAATTGATTTTTTTTCAGAAAAATATTATAATTAATTTCTAGAAAATTTAGAAAATGTATTTGATAAGATTAACTCCATTTTATATATGTGAATATAAAAAATGAACATTCGGTGAAATTCTGGGGGGGGGGTTGTTAAGTCAAAAGTCTTCTTTTGGCTTTTACATCATGTTTTGGAAATCACAAATATATTCTGTCATGTTTTGGAAATCTCAAATGTATTCTATCATATGTTTGTAAATAACAAATTGTCTTTTATCATGTTTATCGTATCGTACGATGTTGATCGTACCAACCAAAACGTATCGTACTGACTCTGTCAAACGTATCGTACTGACTCTGTCAAACGTATCGTACTGACTCTGACAATCGTATAGTACTGACTTTGCTATTCAGATGATCATTATTTACTTTGTCAAAAACTCTCTCTGCATATGAATCGAACTCATGTTTTACATTTCTATATATCTCTTATCCTAACAAAACGATGTCGTTGAGTTAGTTATATACTAATCAAAACGATGTCGTGCTTTCTGTTTCAATATGACCGTTGGAGGCAATATGACTGTTGGAACCCGAGGCCTATAAATAGGAGGTCATTTGAAGTTGAGAACACACTGATGAACGAAGAGACTCTGTGAACTACGAAGATTCTAGAGAGAGACACTGTGACTTCTCTCATCAGCCTTGTGCGTCCGATCATCGTATCGAGGGCTTTCAAGTAATTGAAAGATAGAGGTGCCGATTACCTGCAAAATCGAGGGCTGCCGGGGATAGGCAGACAGACGAGCCGATCATCGTATCGAGGGCTGCCGGGGATAGGCAGACAGACGAGCCGATCATCGTATCGAGGGCTACCAGGGATAGGCAGACAGACGTGCCGATCATCGTATCGAGGGCTCACCAAGGTGTTGGTGAGACAGACCTTTTATCCTAGGTGAAAGGATAACCCTTCTCTTTGGGTTAAAAGAATTGTATTACTTTTACATTTCCGCTGTTGTATTAGAAAGGGATTTGTATTGTTTCCTTTCTTCTTTACATATTCAATTGTAATTGTTTCAATTACAATCATTCTATTACATATTATATTGATTGGTTCTATACGCTTTAAGGTAGAATCATTCATATCTGTATTACTCTGATTATTGTGTTCATCTTGAATACAATTGTTTTACATAACATTAGTATTACAATACATCATACCTTTTACATTCAATACAATTGAGGGTGTTTGTGTTTGTATTAGTTTAAGATCTTTTAAACTAATCTCTTTGTTACTAAATCTCAAAGGTTTTTTAAATCTACAATTCACCCCCCCTCTTGTATTGTTCCATCTAATAGACTTTCATATATACTATTCGATCCAACAATTGGTATCAAAGGGGGTTTTCCACTGATTTGTATTACTAGCTTTATTTCTTTTTACTTTCTTAAATACTTACTACACTAACGTGTGGAGTGGAAAAGTTGTTTTTGTTAGATGGCATGAATGAATATCGGATCAATAGATAATCTGAATCCTTCTAGACCACCAATATTTGATGGGAATGATTATGAGTATTGGAGAGATCGTATGAAGACTTTCTTCATCAATACTGGTGTAGACAATTTTATTATGCTTACCGGGGGTTACAAAATTCCTGACAAAGAAGTTAGTACTTTCACCAATCAAGAGAAGCAAGAATATCAACTGAATTACAAGGTACGCAATACTTTATTATGCTCTATGACCAGGAATATATATAGTCAGATATCTTCATGTGAAGCAGCCAACTGTATTTGGAAGAAATTAGAAGTCACTCATTTTGGTACATCCAAGGTTATAGAAACAAGGAGAGCAATGCTTCGAGCAGAGTATCATGGGTTTGTTTTTCCTTATGGAGAGCCAGTATGTAAAGTGCAACAAAGGTTTATGACAATTGTCAACATCTTACAATCTATGGGAGAAAAAGGTCTTGATGATGAATCTCTTGTTGATAAGATTATAGATATTATGCCAAATGAATGGGAGTCAAAAAGAACAGCTATTGATGAAAATAGAAAAGTTTCCCAGATTACTCTTGATGAACTCTTTGGAACTCTTCTACAGCACGAGACAAGAATGAAAAGAGATGCTGATTTCAATAAGAAGAAGAATGGGAATGGAAGTGTAGCTTTTGCATCTAAAGCTAAAACACCTGAAAGGGTTACAAGGTCTAAATCCAAGAAAGTTGTTGTTTCTGATTCAAGTGATTGTAATCTTTCAGACAATGAGTTAGCTAATCTTGCTCGGAGGATGAACAAGATTGTGGGAAAGAAAGATTTTCAATATAGATTCAAAAAGAAAGACATGAAAGATAGGAAAGATTCAGAGGTAACTTGTTATGAATGCAAGAAAGCAGGACATATAAGGCCTGATTGTCCTTTACTGAATAGGAAAGATAGAAAAGAGAAACACTCTGAAAGAAACAAGAAAAGGTTTTATAAGACAAAGAAAGTATTGAAAGCAAATGATACATGGAGTGCAAGTGGTAGTGATTCCTCAGATGATTCTTCAGAATATGAGATGTCAGGACAAAGGAATATTGGACTTCTAGCCAGACTACTAATTGAAGATCATTGTCTCATGGCTAAGGTACATAATGCTGAAGCTGTTACAAATGTCTCTTTAAATGCAAATTATGTTGATAATAAATATTATGAATCTTCAAATGATGAACCCTCATCATCAGAAGATGATACTTTACCTTCTTTTGAAGAAGTTTCTAGATTTGCTAAGTTACTTGAAAATGAAAATTCTAAACTCAAAAAGAGATTTGAAAAAGCAAATTCTAGAATTTCTATTTTGACTAAAGAAGTATCAGATCTTTCTAAAGATCTTGATGGGAAAACTTCTGATTTTGAAAGTATTTTGAAAACCCTTGAGAAAGTCAAATCTGAAAAAGATAAACTTTCTAAGGATCTTGAAACTGCTATTTCAAAGAAAAACTTTTTAGAGTCTAACTCTAGTTCTAATTCAAATGTTTTAGAAAACAAGAATTTGGTTTTAAAACTAAAGTCAGAGATTTTATCCTTGAAAAAGTTCTTGTCAAACTTTACTCATGGAAAAGAAAACTTTGATAGGATGTACTCTCAAATAAGACCTTTGAGAAATCGTTCTGGTCTTGGTTATACTTATTCCAAACCTGTTTTTAGTAATAACTATTTTGTTCCTCAAAAAACCATTTTCTGTTCCAAGTGTCAATGTGGTGGACATTGGAGAAGAGATTGTTCTCTTAACAAAACTCAATCCTTAGGATTTCATAAAGCTCATTTTGCTAAACAAATGTGGATTCCTAAAATTCTGTTATCTAACCCTTCTGGATCCAAACAAGTTTGGATTCCAAAAATCTAATTGTTTCTTTTTCAGGAAAACGAGAAGTGTATCAATAAGAACATTTGGTACATGGATAGTGGTTGCTCTCGACATATGACTGGAAACAAAGATTTCTTTGAAAAGGTTATCAAAACAAAAGGTGGAAAATTTACCTTCGGAGATAATGATCAAAAAATGATTGTTGTTATATGTAATATTGTTTCATTGTTTTTTTTCACAAAAAGGAGATATTTTTTTACAATTCATCGGAATGAAAGAACAACTTGCTGATATTTTTACAAAACCTTTACCTTCCGATATATTTGAATTTATAAAACAGAAGCTAGGAATGATTACATTAAAATAATCATTCATATCTACTTCCTGTTTTACATCTCTCCTAATAGTAAAAACTCCTCGTAGAAAGGGGGAGGAAATTTCTTTATGTTTTTATGTTACTGATCTTTAAATATTTACTCTCTTTATATATGTTTCTTTCTATTTATCGTATTGACAGTTTTATCATTTCATTTTAAGTTTTCCTGTTTATCGTATTGACCATTTCAGTTTTTCTGTTTATCGTATTGAAATTCTTTTCCATCGTACCATTCAATAGTTTTTGAATCGACCGATGATGGTATTGAAATTCTTTTCCATCGTACCATTCAATAGTTTTTGAATCGACTGATGATGGTATTGAAATTCTTTTCCATCGTACCATTCAATAGTTTTTGAATCGACCGATGATGGTATTGAAATTCTTTTCCATCGTACCATTCAATAATTTTTGAATCGACCGATGATGGTATCGAAATTCTTTTCCATCGTACCATTCAATAATCTTTGAATCGACCGATGATAGTATTTAAATTCTTTTCCATCGTATCATTCGTTTTTTTATCGACCGATGATAGTATTGAGATTGTTTTCCATCGTACTGTCGGTTAATGGTAACAACTATTTTCCATCGTACGGTCCGATCATAGTAATGACTTTGTTTTCCATCGGCATCATGATTTTTTTTCTTCTTACGATTGTGTTTACTTTTGATTCATACCAAAACCAGCAATCACCTTATGTTCTCCGACAGGTTTCTTTTCATTTTTTTTTATTTTATTTTCTTTGTTTTAATCCTAACCATTGATCTGGTATTATCTAATCTTGACCGTAGAATATCAACGGTCATCTCTTTATCGCCTATAAATACCCCCCTCCCCTCCCCAAACCCACATTGAAGTTTCAGGATTTGAGGCGAAGCTCTGCTCCACCAGCTATAAACCATCGTACGATCTTCTCATCAGCAGAACCTTTATGTCTCAATCTTCTGCTAATACTCCTGCCGAAATGTCTTCAAAGACTTTTACAGAGAAAGACTTTCACAGAGAAAGGTTAGTATCCCGAGAATTTTTCGATATGTACGATTCTACAATCAAGAGGATTATTTTGTTTCAAGGATGGGAACATCTCTGTGTGGAAAAGCCTGATACTCAAGATCCAGTTCTTTTTGATGAAGTTTGTCAATTTTACAAAACCGTGTCTTTCGACAAAGATATGACTATAAACTTCGTTGTGTACGATCGAAAATTATCCATGTCTGTGAAACAAGCGGCACACTTTCTGAATGTTTCTATAGAAGGGGATTCATTCTGTCCATCTCACAAACTACCAGAGGAAGTTGGTACGTTTAATAGAGAAAGTGCTGAAAAATCTTTGTTTGTTGTTAATGAGGGAAAGAGGAAAGTTTATCATCTTTCACCGGACAATCGGTTTGTTACTTTATGGATGAAAGGTTTTCTTGTCCCAAGGAAAGGGGATAGAGAAACTCTTAAAGTTTCTGATGTCTTTATGCTCGATTATCTTGTGAATATGAGGAAAGTGAATCTCATGGGGTATATTTTTGAAACCATCAAGAATGTCAAGAAAGGAGGGATTAAATCCCAAATAATAATGTATCCAGCCATCCTTACAAAATTCATTCTTGAGAGCATGAAGTTTTGTAACATTCCTTTGAAAGGAGAACCTATGGATCTGTGGCCGTCTTTCATTAATAAGAGTACGATGAAAAAGCTGAATGTTTGTTTTGATTCGAATTCAAAACTTTTTGTCAGAGATGTAGAAGCTGAATTGCCTGAGAATCAATCGGAACCTATTCCAGCCAAGGACAATCAATCCGCCGGTGTTACTCGAAAGTCTGATCCGCAGACTAGTTCAAAGCCGAAGAAGAAGCCGAGGTACAGTAAGGAAGTTGTAGCCAAATGGAGAAAGGACAAGGAACAGAGAAAAGAGGGTGATCCGAAGTTTGGACTTGACCCTGTTGAGGCCTTTGCAGAAAGTATAAGGGTAGAAGAAACCCTTCAAGCTGAAAAGAAAAAGAAGACTCTTTTGAAAAGAAAGGCTCAGGACTTTGATATTTCTAAAGTCTTGAAAGCAGTTGAAGATGCTAGTGCTCAACTAACCATGGAAGTGCATCAAGAGCCCATCGTACAGAGTCTGCCTGAGAAAGAAAAAGGAAAACAAGTGATAGAAGAAGTGGAAGTAGAAGAAGGAGATTTTCTGTTAGAATTTCTTCAAAGTTCAAAGAAAAGTAGAGAGGAATCGCTTCAAAAGCTGAGCGAAGGTGTTCAACAAACTCCTCATGCCGATCAGGAAAGATCTCCGGACAGGATATCATCTCGAGAAAAGCAAGATGCTCAATCTTCTCAGTCTGATAAAGTAGTTGTCATTAGTGACAAAGTGGAAGATGAAAGAAAACAGAAAGAAAAAGCGAAAGGGAAACAGCCAGTTGTTGATTCAAGCAGATCGTATGAACTGGCATCGTACGATGATGATACCGATTCAGAGCATACAATCTCTCTCAAGAAGAGTGATTACATTGTTCATGTTTTGAGAAGAATGGAGAAAACAATTCCTTATTTCCCGAGGCTGGAAGGGAATATTGATTTTATTACTGAAAATCAAAGGAAGAAGTTTGGATCTGTGAAAGAATTGAGGAAGAAAGTTTTGTCTGTAGAAGCCGATTTAAAAGTTCTCTCAGAAAGCTCAGTTGCTCATAAGAAGGCATGTAATAAGATGACTAAGTGGTCGTACAAAACAGAGAGCTCAATCAATGATCATGAGATTGCTATTGAAGATATAAGGAGGTTATCAAATGAGCTTGCAATTGCTTTCAACAAGCTTGATAAAGAAACAATTGAAAGGCTGAACCTTTTATCTTCTCAAAGAGCCGATGTTCCTTCAGTGAAAGACTTGCAAGAAAGAATGAATGCTTTCCAATCAGAATTCTCGAAGGTTTCATCTTTCAAAGATGAAATGGTTTTACTGAAGAATCAAAATTCTGAGTTGTCCAAGGATAACAAGACTCTGCAAAACAGAATTGATACTCTTGAAGAAGTAATCAGAGTCCAGGAGGAAACCATCAGAAATCAAGATCAGATTTTTGCGGATCAACAAGAGCTTCTCAAAACTCAGGGTGAATCAATTTCTGAAGACAAGAAGGAGATCAAGAAGATGAAAGCTGTGCTTCATGAGCTTATAAAGAAAGAGAAGGAAAGAGAAAACAAATGATTGTTGTATTTGTTTCTTTTGGAACTTGTCTGTTTTGTAATAACTCTTATAATCCTTTCTCTTTTATCCATTGTCTTGTATTTCTTCACTAACTCTTCCAGACAATTCGAGATTACTCCTTTCTTTTTGTAAATCACAAAGGGGGAGAATATTTACAAAGCAAAGATTGTTTTACAAAGGGGGAGAATGCATTACAATGCTCTTAAGGAAAATCTATGAATACAATCCTTAGGAAAGTCAATACCTAAGGGGGAGTTAGTTGTATTCAATTTCTTATTCAGAAGAGTTTTAATAACTCAGGGGGAGATAAGTATTTCTTGTTTCATTTACTTTGTGTGTTTGTGCTTTCCAAAAAGGGGGAGATTGTTAAGTCAAAAGTCTTCTTTTGGCTTTTACATCATGTTTTGGAAATCACAAATATATTCTGTCATGTTTTGGAAATCTCAAATGTATTCTATCATATGTTTGTAAATAACAAATTGTCTTTTATCATGTTTATCGTATCGTACGATGTTGATCGTACCGACCAAAACGTATCGTACTGACTCTGTCAAACGTATCATACTGACTTTGTCAAACATATCGTACTGACTCTGACAATCGTATAGTACTGACTTTGCTATTCAGATGATCATTATTTACTTTGTCAAAAACTCTCTCTGCATATGAATCGAACTCATGTTTTACATTTCTATATATCTCTTATCCTAACAAAACGATGTCGTTGAGTTAGTTATATACTAATCAAAACGATGTCGTGCTTTCTGTTTCAATATGACCGTTGGAGGCAATATGACCGTTGGAACCCGAGGCCTATAAATAGGAGGTCATTTGAAGTTGAGAACACACTGATGAACGAAGAGACTCTGTGAACTACGAAGATTCTAGAGAGAGACACTGTGACTTCTCTCATCAGCCTTGTGCGTCCGATCATCGTATCGAGGGCTTTCAAGTAATTGAAAGACAGAGGTGCCGATTACCTGCAAAATCGAGGGCTGCCGGGGATAGGCAGATAGACGAGCCGATCATCGTATCGAGGGCTGCCGGGGATAGGCAGACAGACGAGCCGATCATCGTATCGAGGGCTGCCGGGGATAGGCAGACAGACGTGCCGATCATCGTATCGAGGGCTCACCAAGGTGTTGGTGAGACAGACCTTTTATCCTAGGTGAATGGATAACCCTTCTCTTTGGGTTAAAAGAATTGTATTACTTTTACATTTCCGCTGTTGTATTAGAAAGGGATTTGTATTGTTTCCTTTCTTCTTTACATATTCAATTGTAATTGTTTCAATTACAATCATTCTATTACATATTGTATTGATTGGTTCTATACGCTTTAAGGTAGAATCATTCATATCTGTATTACTCTGATTATTGTGTTCATCTTGAATACAATTGTTTTACATAACATTAGTATTACAATACATCATACCTTTTACATTCAATACAATTGAGGGTGTTTGTGTTTGTATTAGTTTAAGATCTTTTAAACTAATCTCTTTGTTACTAAATCTCAAAGGTTTTTTAAATCTACAATTCACCCCCCTCTTGTATTTTTCCATCTAATAGACTTTCATATATACTATTCGATCCAACAGGGGTTTCGAAAATGTATATTTTTTTAGTGAATAGTGAAAATACAATTTTAAGAAGAATTGACATTTTCTTTGAATCATTAAATAATAAAGTAGTTAAAATAAAATATTAATTTAATTTAAGGAAATATAATCAATATTTAGTTATGTTTAATTAAATTAAATACATTTAAATCATCTTTATACCATATTTTACTACAATTTGTTTAGGATTAAAAACACATTTTTTAAATCTGTTTTAAAATGCATAATGCCTATCCATTATAATTAATTAAAATAAACCCTAATGTGAAATGATTTAAATGAAATTTTTGGAATAAATATCTATATTTATTAATTTAAATTCATATAATTAATCTTATTAGTTATATAGTTAATATAAAATAATTTTTCCTTGAAAATTCCATTTTTTAGAAAACTGCTTTCCATCATACTTGCAGGTTTTATTATAAATTATTCTACGTTTGTGAATTGATTTTGATAAAATTAATTCTTTATTTAAAATAATAATTATTATTTTTATTTAATGGTTTCAACTTAATTTTTGAATAATATGAATAGTAATCATTTTAAATATTTATTACTATAGTAAATGGAAAATAGGTTAATTAAGGGTAAAAATATTTTAAAAATGACTAGAAAGAAAGTAACCCTAATATTTTGGATATATATATATCAATTTGATAATTAATATATTTTTTTGTTACTTTATAAATGATTAAATAATTATTTGGTTAATAATTAAATTTTTGATACGTTAAAACATAAAATGTATTTGGGGTAAAATATGGTTTTAATGAAGAAACACTTTTTTTCTAATTAATTTTTTTAAATAAATTATAATTTAATTAATTATTATTATTAAGTATTATATATTAAATATAAATGATAATATAATTTTATGCAGTGCAAGTGTAATTTTTATTAGGGTTCGAAAAATATTATTGTCAAAAAAACCAGTATTTTTCAAAAAATAAGGATAGAAAATTAGATGTATAATTTATAATATTTAGAGAATTATTTTTATAAAATAAATATCTTATTTAATAAGAAATTATAAATTATTAAATGGTGATTTTCCCACAATATTCAGAGACAATCGAATTTTGGTGGTAAAAATTAAATACGATATAAGTATACAATGTGTATTATGACATCATAATGACGCAGAATTTATGTAATAAAAACTATAATGCATATACATTTCAAAATATATGTTTAACCATTAAAAAAAATTATTTTTATATTATTTGTCTAATTTTTTAATGCCTTTGTAAATCCTCTAAAAGATAAATTATATTTTAAGGTTTTAAAACCATTTCTTTAAAAACATGACTTACTTCCATAATGGACAAGGTATTATTTTAATAATTACAGAACTTGCCTTATAAGATAATTACAAACACCCCTATTTGATAGAAACAGTAGGAAAACCATGATAAGGTTTTTGGTTTTGTTTATTTTATTATATAGAGTAAAAAACATAAGGATGGGAAATAACAAAGTATTACCCTCTCTTTTTCTATATACACCCACCCAATATCCCATTCTTATACACTAAAATACCATAGATAATGTCATTAATCTATCCTACTCTCTCTATAGACCTCCAAGTGTTCCCCAAATATCTCAAGAATCTCCTCTGAATCTTCTAGGATCACCCTCTCAATGTAAGGGGCCTCCCTCTCTTCATTTTATTATTGTACCTCTTTTATGTTATGCCTCTTGGTTTCCATTTCATCTTTTTTGGGTATGTTTTTATATATCCCTCTTACTTATATTTTTATTTCCATGTGATTATATAACACTTTACCTATCATTAATCATCCCATGAACCTTTCTATACACCTGTTATGTTTAAAAAATTGTTCTGCAATTTTTCATATGAAAAGTGTGGGACTAATCTATATCTTCTTTATAATTCAAGAACATTCATTACATTAAGAATTTTTAATTAATATTGGTTGTTTTTTATGAACTTAAAAATATACCTCTACATTCCACTTTATCCTTTTTAATGATATATCATTCATTCCCTCTCATTATATCATTTACCAAAACTATCACTATACTAAAACCATTTATTCTCTATTTTATTAAAGAATATTCATAATTTAATGACTTTTATTTTCTGTTATTAAATTTTTAGTATGTATTTACACATACCCATTACATTAAATATGATTTCCAAATGATGAGAGACCCCATTCTCTCTCATTATACGATTTTATGAATCTCTAAGTACTGTCATTATACTGTCAAATTTTCACTATGATTTTTCTAGGCTAATTTTTTTTATCGTGAATACCATAATTATTTATACATAAGGGTATTCATCTAGAAATGCCAATAATTATTTGATTGGGTAATTACATGTATGTATTACACACTTTGTGATCTTGCAATTAAAATGTGATGAAAAGTGATTCCATGTTGTATGATATATGTGGCACACTAATGCATGTTAATGATATAAAAGTGCTAGTTTATCTTATAATTATATAGAACTCTAATCCATCAGGTAACTGTTTTGTCTCATGAGATGTAATTAAATAGATTAGGGAGTTAACCTAATCCATCACTGGACATTTTCCACTATTATGTCTTAGTGTTTAGCCTTGAACTATGCTTAAGATTCCATGTGTATTATCCTGTTATTTTTAAAATAATTATAAATCCCTCTTATGATAAATTATTAGTGGGAAAAAACATTTATCAGATAAAAAAAAGTTGTCTATTTTGTTAAATGTATCATGGAAGGGTAAAACATCCCATTAATACTCTGTAATATTCAATTAAATTTTTTTTGAGTTAAAAAATTGAGTATGTATTGGTTTTTGAGGTATCCAAAGACTTGGAAAAAACAAAAAAATTAAATATATTATTTAATTCATTGGAAATTTATTGAAAATAATTGAATAACTCCAAAACCATGTGTCGTGTGGTAAAACCAAGACCAACATTGGGTCTGGAATGTGGTTTTTACCCAAGGAAAAGTATAAAACTCAGGGGCATCATGTTTTTGGGGGACTCTCTCACTAAAATAATTTATATAATGATTTTTATTAGTTTATTTATGAAATTATTTCATCCAAAAGGTGCATTAGTTGAAAAAACTGAGACCACTGTTGGATCCAAAATACAGTGTTTACCCTATTGTATGTATAACCATCAAAGGTTTCATGCATTTGGATACCTCGTTCACTAATAAATGTTTTTAAATAAAGTGGTTAAAATATTAAATTATTATATAATAATTTTATACATCATGAACGGTGAATTGAATGAAAATTCGAAAACCGCCATTGTGTCCGAAATGGAGGGTTTTACCCTAAAAGGGCATGAATTTGATATACAATGGGCATATGGTAAGGTTTCCCATAAAAAACAAGTTTTTATTTATAAAATTTAATTTAAAATTTTAATTTATTATTTTAATAAACCCAGTAATACATTGTTTATCTGCCTTCTTATTACCCCCTGACACTTCTCACCTCATTTCCTCTATGAGATGAATTTGAACCTCCATTGCTGTTCGTTACGTCCACAATACAAGCAAAAAATGTGTTTCTAGGTAGGAATAAATGACTCCAACCCCATAATTTAGGTGATTAATGGATCTAAACAAAAGTTTATTTTCATGTGGAAAAGTGATGTTAGGGCTACAAATATCTGGTAATTCACATAGAAAAACATGTATATATAACTGGAACCCCAACCAAGATCCTCACTACTTCACAATTGAAGAATTCAAGAGGGATAATGACTACCGAACAAGGATCCCACTAGGGTGCCTCCGGTCTTATTTCCCATGGCGATGTGCTTCCAAGGTAACTTCTTATATATATTTTTTGTTTTGTTTTATTAATTTATTTAATTAGAAAATATAAAATAAAATAAATAAGTGTGATAAAAGAAAAAAAGAAAAGGAAAATGTTGTTTCAAATAAAATGAAAATAAATCATTATTAATGAATAATTATAATCTTTTTTTCAAATTGGGATCCCCTGAAATCATCAAAGATAATTATGCGATATTATAAAATGATGATTGCAATGATTTATTTTATAAAATTATTGGGAATACTTATATACAAAAATTCAAAATATAATTACGTCGAGATTATCACATGACAAGGTTATCGAAACTATCAAAGGATGATCATTTTAATTACTAAATGATAATTACAGTGATTTATTGAAGTTAATTTATCAAAATTGTCAAAAGATATATATATATATATAGAGGTTTGTGTGTATATATATTTACACCCACAATTTTATATATATAGATAATCATAAGAGGATAGGATTTAATAAAATTATTATTGTATAATCATAATGAAAAATTGAATTTTTTTAAAAGGCAAAGCCCTGGATTATTATTGAGAAAAAGAAAGTCAAAATAAGTACAAAGTAGGGAATGAAAACAGAAAGGAAAAACTTAGATCCCTTTATCATGGAGGCCAAGCTTTTTCCTCAGCTTGTCCCCTATGATACATTCTTTATCCCTCATCTCATTCCAAATCTTGGTGCTAATACGTCTTCTTCCTCTTCCTCCACTATAGGCTTCCCGAATCTCGTTGGCTTGTTGTAGAAGCGATTCTATATCTTTATCAGAGTTGTCCTCTTGAGGCTCTTACTTCCTCTTCATTTGTTCTTTCCTTTATCTTTTCTTTTGTCTTTGGGTTCTAGAATGGTGCCATTCATCATCAATGTCCTTCTTCTGATCTTATTTTCCTGAAGTTTCCTACACACAAACAGTTTCTTTCAAAATAGGAGCTCCTGATTCCTTACTCACCTTCACATCAGGATTTTTCTCTAACATTTCTGGGGTTCCATCAATGACAGGTGACTCCAGCTGAGCATTCATAATAGTATTAACAGTCCTTCCAGCCTCCCCATGGTGAGAGTCAGGAGCATCAGAGAAGATTTTTGTGGGGACATTCAAAACAAGAGCAGCCACCAATGTAGCACTGTTCTGGACTGTATTCTTGTCCAGAATAGTCAAAGTAGGAGACAGGTCTGCTCTTTCAATAGGGGCATGATTAACAGTATATAGAACATTTGGAGAATCAAAAGATGTTTTATCAACAGCTTCAGTAAGAGAGGGACCAGGCAGAGAAGAAACCTGGACTAGGTCAGCCAAAGTAGGATGTTCTGAAATTCTTGAATGAGAGTCAACATCGATTACAGAAGAAGGTTCAGTAACATGTGTATTCACTTTATCAGAGTTGGCATTTTGAGGTTGTTCCATAGTGACCACATTACCAGTACTGTAAGGTTGCAAGGATGGGAGCCCAGATTGTCCTTCTTCCACAATGGCAACCCATGATTTTTTGGGAGGTGACACTGTGGAGCAGTTTTGAACAATCAATTCAGAAGATTTATTGGGTAAAGGAGCCCTTTTCTGTTCATGTATCATGTTTTTCAGTTTGGGGCATGATTTAACATCATGCCCCTTCATAGAAAAATTTGAGAAAATGAGACTCTTTCTACAGTTAGAGGAGTCATTCCCTAAAACATTACAAGGAAAACAATATCTAGGTAAGCTTTCATACTCAATTCTCAAACTTATTTCTTCCTCATCAGTAGATAAACAGATTTTATCAATTAAATTAGATGAAATATCCACCTCAACTAAACATCTGCAAAAATTCACATATCTAGCCAATTCAGTTTCTTTATCAATTCTAATGGGCACTCCTATAGCCGGATAAATGTCATATAGGATCCTAGGATGCCATAGGATCCAGTTTAAACCCAAAATTTTTATCTAGACATGTGCAACAGAGTTACCCATCTCCAAAGGATTAAATGATCTGTCCCACTCGTGAATATGTAAATCCCCAGGCTTGAATGAGATGGAGCCAAACCCTCAGGCTATCAATTTAAGATCCTCTGAAGGAAAAAGCAAATGGTAGAAACCCTTACAGAGTGAGATGCAGTTCCAGGCATCAAAGCCCCAGATATCAGCTATTCGTGACTTTAGATAGTCTAACTTCCAGGGTTGTGAGCCCTTCGACAAGATCAGCCTAGCAATGAAAGAATGGTTCCCTAAATTCAGTCTCTCAGCCACTGAATCAGCATCGGCTTTGACGTGTGCAACCGAACCCTTTTTCTTAATCCCTGCATGAGAATACTTGAAATGAGAAAAGGAAGGGTTATTCTGACTAACCTCAACTGATTCTCGCATGCGAGGATCATGCTCCGGTTCTTTAATCACTTCCTCAAAGGAGATTCCCTTTGAAGTCCCCTCAAGGGCCATTTTCTGTTGCTGAGGATTGGATACATTAGAGGTTTTATAGACCAGCTCGTGTCCCACAGATGTGGTCTCCCAAGAAGGATCGAAGCGTGCCATAGCTAGTAGATCAAACAGAGAAGCAAAAACGCAAGAAGGAAGATCACTGTCTAGGGTTTGCTATCAACCGAGAGTGAGTGTTGAGAGCTCTCCCCATTTTTCTTCCCCTTCCTATCAAAAATTGAATTTATAATTACCAAATGCACATGATAATTTAAAGATAAATTCAAAATTATGATTATCAACGCACGTGATAATTTTTTTATAATTAGAATTTATAATTATCAATGCATAAGATAGTTCAATGATAAAAATTCTAATTATCATTACACATGATGAATTAAAGGATATTTAAAAATTCAAATTATCATTTCATTTGATAAACTGAAATTTTAAATTATCAAAGCATGTGATAGAAAATTTTCATTCTATGTGACCCTTTTTAAAATTACAAAGTGATTTTTTAAACTGTCAACGCATGAGATAAAAGCTTTACCATTTCATGTGATATTTTATAAATGATAAGGTAACAATTTAATTGATCAATGCATGAAATAAAATAAAATTAAATGTAATAAATAGTCATTCCATGTGATATTTAGGAAATAATAAAATAATAATTTAATTTAATAGCCCAGGTGATAAAATTAAGTTAAAAGTGACAAATTATAATTTCATATGATATTTTTAAAAATTATAAAATAATAATTTAATTTATCAGTACATGTAATAAAATTATATTAAAATTCATTAATCATCATTTCATGTGTCTTATGAAATGGTAAAGAGAAAATTAAAATGTATCATCACGTGGGATAAATGTAAGGATAATTTAGGAATTATTCAATAAAGAAATATCACACGTGATTTTATATCTCTTTTGAATGAAAATAAATATTATGATTCTAGAAAACCTTCTACTAAACCCCATGCATCAATGTGAGAATAACTTGTGATTTAGAAGTGCCACTCTAACGTCTAGAAAAACTACAAATTTGTTTTTCCAACTATTGATATAGGTAGTCCCTTAACCTTTTGGACTTTCCTAACACTATTTTTCATTAAAATGATTATGCGCAGACATGTTTAATGACCATGATAGATAGTGAATGCATGTGGATATGTGTTTAGTCCAAGAAACTCTATATTACACTTGATTCTATGAGTATTTGTAGCGGTTTATTCACATTTTTGTATGATTATGTGGACATTTTTTTTCTACTTTTCTCATGATGATGTGATCATTCATGCATATATATATATATATACAACCATGCTATTTATAATTTGTAGTTTTTGTTCTTCAAGTCAAGGTAGGCGGACCATCAAATTGTGTTATCCTTTAAAGGGGGGGCGCACATGATTGATGATGAGAGTCCAATGCATGGGGTAGGCACATGATGATTTCTAGGGGAA
Organism: Viscum album; assembly: GCA_963277665.1. NCBI lineage: Eukaryota > Viridiplantae > Streptophyta > Magnoliopsida > Santalales > Viscaceae > Viscum > Viscum album. The sequence goes on along the minus strand of OY728153.1, from coordinate 386,759,892 downwards.
TGCATGTAGTATATCATTGTAACTTGTGTTATTCTCTAGATGGGGGATGCACATGACTAACGACAAGGGTCCAATATAAGAGTAAGGCACATGATGATGCCTTGGGATGCACATATCTGACAATAAGGGATACGATGATGCCTTGGGATTCACGGGCATATGATGATTCCTTGGGATGAACTCAATAAAGAGGGGATTGATAAGTTCTCGGTCCCTAGTATGTATTCTCGAAGGTGTGCTTTGATGACTAAGGGACACAATTAACTCTCGGTCCCCAGTATGCCAACTCAACGATTAAGTGGAGTTTATTATATTCCATTTCTCTAGAACATACAGAGGAAAATATCTAATTATGTATAATTAATATCATGTCACATGATGATGTTGAGAATCATAATTCATTAGCCTAGTGGTTAATCATTGATTCATCTGACACCTTGGTTATTAATTCGGTATAGAGCCAAAGTAGGTACGGTCGGGGATTGTGGTAGATTAATTAGCGCACAACCACTCAATTTTGGATGGTTTGTTTATCAAGCATTATTTATGATGGCATACACTTTTATTTTGAGAACATCAGGGTGAGGATGCATTGGTGGTATCCTATTGAGTCTTGTACTCACACCCTACTTGGTAATTTCAGTGCGCATGTATATTTCTTGACCAGAGATCCGATGAAGGAAAAGGTCCCTATGGTGGATGATTTAGTAGTGGATCATTGAGTTGGAACAGACTAAGATAGGAACCAGAGAACTCCATAAATGATTATTTACTTTCTAGTTTTGTCTTTTCTTCCTACTTTGGGAGTTGTTACATTATATGTATTTCATATTTACATTTCTGCATTTTACTCTGATTATATATATTGTTGTTGTTTATTATTGATCTTATGACTCGATACAGAAGGTATAATCTCCCAAAATTTTCACTTGACACCCTCGCTTCTAGTAGGTAGCCTCTTATGTATGGGAAGGCGCGCATGAGGTCATGTAGAATTTTAGCTTCGACCGGTTATTTGGGCCACGATGTTACAAAATGGTATCAGAGCATTGGGTTTTTAATAACTTATTCCTTCTCTTAGTCTTGGATTGGGAAAAGTTATACAGGAGCAGGATGGTTGGGAATCAGGTAGGGGAACTATGTTAGTGCTTGACCAGCACTACATAGTGGACCTCCATGTTACCATAATGTGGGGAATTTATGATCTATTGTTACTATTGATTCTCCTTGGGTGACGCACATTATGTAATATGTGATTTATGAGATTTAATGAATGTTTATGCATCATAACTAGGCATGTATTGTCACATGTCATAAACATACATTTTCTTTATGATGCATAGTAATTCCTTAAATAAATTCCTTGATTTCTACTATTTGTTCAAGATAGTTGGTTATATGTGATATATATGTGTTGAGATACAATGTGACATATATTTATTGGAATTAATTACTTGAATAGAGAATGTTATAATATGTATGATGACTATGAATAATGTGTTGGGATGGAAACATGGGTTAGTGCTAGGATGGGTATACATAGTGTTAATGGTAGACTCCTAGGAAAACCATGTTTGATCCCATAAACTGGTTGGGTGAAGCCTTATGTGATCCCATAGACTAATTATAATTTATCCTAAAAACTTTTTTTTCTTTATAATGTTTATTCCTTTGTATTACAGAAGATTCCACCTCTAAAAAGTCTTATAGGACTACTTGGGAAGAATGAAGAAACGTTTATGCAAAGGATAATGTCTCTACAATACCAAAAGATGTGCTAGACAATGCATTTCAGCATGATACAACATTTTCTATGTGGATTTTGTATTAGGGTTTCTTTAGTTGAATGTTTTTCATAGGACTAGGAGTTCATTACTATAGTAATGTTTTCCATGACCTTAAACTCCAGTAATCCTTCTCCTTTCAGATCATCGATGGCTCTCAGGATGCTGAATAATGGGATGAAACATATTTGGAAATATATAACCTAGTAGAGACTCTGAAGGATTGACATGATAAGATAATATTGAGATTGTGTTGGCAAAGAGATCCTTATCAATAACCATGTTGTATGGTACAAACCAAACTGATGGAAGTCAAAGTTCAACTAGAAGACTAAGAGAGAAAATGATTTATCAGACCTAGAACTTCACCCTGGGGTGTTCCTGTTTTGTTTTACAAATAGGTGGATGGTGGTCTTAAACTATGCGTTGATTATCGGAAGCTAAATCAAGTGATTTTTAATAACCAATATCCTTTCCAAGGATTTAGGATCTTTTTTTATCATTTGTTAGGATCTCGGTGTTTCTCAATCATTGATCTTTAAATAGGATTCCACCAGTTGGGAGTTAGGGAGGTGGATATTCTGAAGACAACTTTTCAGAGCTAATATGGGATGTATGAGTATTTAGTTATATCTTTCATACAAAATAATTCACCAACTATGTTCATTCCCTCATGAAAAAATCATCCATCCATACTTGGACACTTTCGTTATAGTGTTTGTTTATGATTCTCTCATTTACTATCCAACATCAAAACAACATTCTAGACACCTAGAGATAGTCTTGAGTACACTTCGAGCTCATAGAATATACGCTAAACTATCAAAATGCGACTTCTAGTTTAAATAGGTGATGTTTTTAGTACATATGGTGTCTGAGACTGGTATTTCAGTAAACACAAAAAAGGTTGAAGTAGTCATGTCATGGACACATCCACGAAACATGTTTCAGGTTAGGAGATTCCTTCGTTTATACGGATATTGTTGATTGTTTATATAGTAATTATCCCAATGATCAACACCCCGTGATAGCCTTGATGAATAAGGAGTAAAATTCTAGTGGTCATACCATGTGTGAAGAGGCCTTCCTTGAGCTAAATAAAGGGATGATAACAGATCTAGTACTAACACTTTCAGAGCCTGGGATTGGTTATTTAGTGTATTATGATTTATTAAGAGTTGGTCTATAAATAGTGGTACATATACTAGAATGTTAAAGACATTATCTATTTGGTGGAAGGTTTATTATTTACATAGATCATAAGAGGATTCACTGTATCTTCACTTAGAGGGACCTGAATATGAGTCATAGACATTGGGTCGAGTGTCTATAGGAATTCAACATTGATAATACATATTCCCCAAGAATGGGAAATGTTGTAGAACATTACCTTAGCCACAGGACATAGTATGAGTAAGAACATGGTGATAAATCCTTAGAGGATAAATGGTGTTTGATGTGTTTATTGGAGAAATGGAGGGTTGATTCTTTGGAGGATCACAGATCTATGATTTTATATCCATTGAAAATTACATATCTCTTCTTGAAAAGGGTGGGGACTGGTCAAGATTTAGACCCAGAATGTACTATGATGAAATAATGACTCGCTGGAGGTGACTCGATACCCGAGTGGTTGATGGACAATAATAAAATGATCTTGGTCCATGGAAGAGTAGTAGTTCCAAATTCCATTATAGCGGAACTGATGAGAGATTACTATACCACTTAGAGAATGGTACATCCTACTGATATGAAGAAGTAACATGACATCATACAACAATTATGGTGGCTAAGGATGAAGAGGAAAATTACAGGTTTTGTCTCTTAATGCCTCACTTGTCAGAGGCTCAAGGCTAAGCACCATCATCCTGGAGGTTGTTTCAGCCACTTCTGATACCTATGTGGTAGTTTCAAGACATTACTATGGACTTTGTGATAGTATTACCTTGGACCCCTATGAGTAATGATGTAGTTTTGGTGATTGTTAATTGGTTAATGAAGACTGCTTACTTCTTACCGATCAGAGAGTCTCACTCGTTGGAGGAGTTGAGAAAACTTTATGTACGATATATTGTGCGCCTCCATGGAGTTACCTTGAACATTCTGTTTGACAGAGATGCCCATTTTACATTACGCTTTCGGGAGGTCTTGTATAAATCCCTAGGGACTCAACTAATATTGAGCTCGGTGTACCACCCTCAGACCGATGGATAGTCAAGTAAAACTTTTACCTTTTTTAGGAAAGTGCTATAATTGTGGCCAATAGAGAATCCTAGTAGAGGAAACATATTCCCATGATGATAAAGACTTTGGAAAGTCTTGGGCATGATCATGGAGCTAAGCAGGCATTGTCTATGCAATAGACCTAACACTAACTAATGGTGATAATGATCTCGTTTCTGTATGAGGTATGGTTTAAAGAATTTCTTTTTTGTTCTTATTCCTTATATAATGTTGTCGTTTTCCCATAATTGTGATCTATGTGTAGAATCGATTTACTGATAGATTTATGCTTCCATAACATACCTTTTCTCTAATACATCATCGAATGATGACCTAGGACCTTAGTATATTAAAGGGTGGTCGGAAAAAATTCTTTTATTAAGAGATAGATAAGGGACTTACTCAGTCGATATGGGTAGTGGTGTATCATCTAGGCCAACATTCTCACTATCTAGGTATGTACGACGTGTTCTATGCATCACAATTTCAGAGGTGCATACCTGACTCTACGTGTGACACAGATTGTGAGGATGATGAGTTGGTGATTGATGCATATTGTGAGGAATGTCAGTATGAATAATATTTTGAAGTGAGGAGGCATTGAGAGGAAAGATAGACCCATTAGTCTAGATTCAAAGAAAACGTGTATGGATTTAGGAAGAGACAAGTGAATGTGTGTCTGATCTTCGAGCTCAGTGGTATATATTGTTCAAGAAATACCACTAGAAATGCTTATCAAGGATGAGAAGTCAATAGAGCGGGAGAATTATAACATCGTGGTTTTTTTAATAATCATAAATCCCTATTATGATAAATTATTAGTGGGAAATACATTTATCATCAAAAAATTGTGTTTTTTATTAAATGCATCATATAAGGGAAAAGCTTCACATTAATACTCTGAAATATTCAGTTAAATATTTTTTGAGTTAAACACTGTGTAAGTATGAGTTTCTAAGGTCTAAAAAGACGCGGTGAATATGGAATAGAAATATTAAATATATTATTTAAAGTGAAATAAATTTATTCAAAATAACTAAATTACTCAAAAACCATGTGTCATATGTTAAAACTAAAACCACTGTTGGGTTGAGAATGTGGTGTTTACCCAAGGAAAAGTATAACACTTGAGGGAATCAAGAATTTAGAGGCCTCTCTCTCTAAAATAATTTATCTAATGATTTTTATGAGTTTATTTATTAAAATGTATTATTTCATCCAAATGGTGTGTTGGGTGATAAAACTAAGACCATTGTTTGATCTAAAATATGGTGTTTACACTAGTGGGAGTATAACCTTAAAATGTAGCGGGCATTTTTATGCCTCACTCGCTAATTAATGTTTTTATATAATATGTTTAAGATATTAAATTATTAGATAATAATTTTATATCTCATGAAGAGTGCATTTCACAAAAATATTTGACACTGCCATTGTTTCTGAAAATGGGGGTTTTAACCGAAAAAGTGTATGAATTTCATATGAAACAAGCATACAGTAGGGTGTCCCAAAAAAACAAGTTTTCATTAGTATAATTAATTAAAAATATTTAATATATTAATTCAATAAACCCAGAAAACATTGTTCATTCGTCTTCTTCTTACCCCCCAACAAGTCTCACCTCATTTTCTTCATGGGTGGAATTGGAACATCCATTGCGACCTATTTTGACTGCAATAAAATCCATAAACGTGTTTTAGGTAGGATTAAATGACCACACCACCATAATTTTGGTGATTAAAGGATCGAAACAAGTGTTTTAATTTCACTCAGAAAATTGATGTTAGAGCTAAAAATAGTCGGTGATTCACGCGGTGAAACATCTATATAAACCTGGAACCCCAACCAAGATTCTCACCCTTTTACGATTGAAGCAATCAGAAGGGATAATGACTACCGAATAGGGGTCTGACCAGGGCGCCTCTGATCTTTCAGCCTGAGGTGACGTTCTTCCAAGGTAAGATCATCCTTCTTATTTTATCTTATTTTATTATTTTATTTCATTAGAAAAAATAAAATAAAATAAAACAAAATAAAGAGGTTTAATAAAAGAAAAAAAATAAGAAAAGTTAAATGGGAAATTATTTTTTAAATAAAATGAAAAGAAATTAATATTAATGGATAATTATAATATTTTTTTCAAATAGAAATCACCTGAAATTATCAAAGATAATTATGAGATATTATCAAATGATGATTGCACTGACTTATTTTATAAAATTATCTGGAATAGTTTTATAAAAAAAATTAAAATATAATTACGAGGCTATTGTCACATGACAAGGTTATCTAAAATATCAAAGGATGATCATTTTTATTTATTAAATGATAATTATAGTGATTTATTGAAGATAATTTATCAAAATTATCAAAAGATATATGTGTATGTGTGTGTGCTTTTTTTTGTTTATATATACACCCATAAGTGTATATATATAGGTAATCAGAAGTGGATAGGTTTTATTAAAATTATCATTGTAAAATTTCAAGGAAAAATTGAATTCATAACAATTAAATACATATGATAATTTAATAATGAATTCAAAGTTATGATTATCAATGGACATGATAATTAATTTATAATTCGAAGTTATAATTATAAATTCATAATATAGTTCAATGCTAATAATTGTAATTATCATTACACATGATGACTTAAAGAATAATTTAAAAATTGAAATTATTATTTCATTTGACAAAATGATAATTTAAATTATTAATGCATGTGATAGAATATTATCATTTTATGTGACAATTTTAAAAATTATAAAGTAATTTTTTAAACTATTAATGCATGAGATAAAAACTTTACCATTTCATGTAATATTTAAAAATGATAAGGTAATAATTTAATTTATCACTGCAGGCGATAAAATTAATTTAAAATTAATAAATTTTCATTTCATGTGATATTTAAGAAATGAAAAAATAATAATTTAATTTAACTGAACAAGTGATAAAATAAAACTAAAAGTGATAAATTATCATTTCATTTGATATTTTTATAAATGATAAAATAAATATTTAATTTATCTTTAGATGTGATAAAATGAAATTAAAATTTATGAATTTTCATTTCATGTGGCTTATTAAAAGGTAAAGTGATAATTATAATTTTTCATCACGTGCGATAAACATAAGGTTAATTTAAGAAATATTCAAGAAATAAATAACACATGTGATGTTTTATCTCTTTTTAAGTATAATAAATGTTATGTGTACAGGAAACCCTCTGCTAAACCTCAATCAACGGTGTTCTAATAATATGATATTTAGACGTGCCGCTCTAACATCGGGGAAAACTACAAAAGGTATTTCCCAACTGTTGAGGTATGAAGTTCCTTAAACTTTTGGTCTTGTCTAGAAATGTTTCCCATTAATATGATTATCCATAGACATGTTTAATGACCATGCTAGATATTGAATGCTTGTGGATATGTTTATAGTCCCAGAAACTCAAAATTACACTTAATACCATGAGTATTTTTAGTGGTTTATTCACATTGTTGTGTGATTATGTGTAAATTATGTGAAAATTTACTCATAGTGAAATGATTATTCATGCATATATATATATATATCCTTCCATGCTATGTATACTTTGCAGTTTTTGTTCATAGAGTCAAGGCAGGTGGACCATCAACTTGCGTTATCCTTCAGAGGAGGGATGCACAGGATTGATGATGAGAGTATGATGCATGGGGTAGGCACATGATTATGCCTAGGGGAAGCCATGTAGTGTACAATTGGGATTTGTGTTATCCTATTGATGGGGGATCCACATGATGGATGATAAGTAACCAATACACGAGGAAGGCACACAAAAATTCCTTGGGATGCGCATGTATGAAAATGAGGGATACAATGAGGCCTTGACAGGCACGGGCATACGATTATTCCTTGGGATACACTCAATGAAATGGGGATGGACTAACTCTTAGTCCCTAGTATGTGTTTTCAAAGGTGTTCTTTGATGACTAAGGGACATGATTATCTCTCGATCCTCATTAAGTCAACTTGACGACTAAGGGGAGTTGATTAGCTCTCATTTACCTTGCATATATAGAGAAACATATCTTCTTGAAAGGAATTAATATCATGTCGCATGATGATGCTGAGAAACATGATTCATTAGCCTAGTGGTTAATCATTAATTCTTCTGACACCATGGTTTTCCATCCAGAATAGAGCTGAATCAGGTACGACCAGGGGTTGTGGAAGCATGGTTAGTGCACAACCACTCAGTTTTGGATTGTGTGTTTATTATGAATTATTAATTATGAAATACACTTGTATTTTGAGCACATTAGGTTGAGGATACATTGGTAGTGTCCAATTGAGTATTATAATCACACCATACTTGAGAATTTCAATGCGCTTGTAGATTTCTTGACCAGAGATCTGATGATGGGAAAGGGCCCTATGGGGGATGATTGAGAAGTAGAGTGTGGAGCTAAAACAGAATAAGACAAGAACCAGAGAACTCCATGGATGATTGTTTATTTACTTTCTAGCCTTGCATTTTTATTTCCACATATGGATTTGTTAGATTGAATGTATATTGTCTTTATATTTCTTTATTTTACTCTTATTATGTATATTTTTGTTGTTTATTACTGATCTTATGACTCGATATAGAGGATATAATCTCCCCAAAGTTCCACATGAGACCCTCGCTCCTAGTCGACAACCTCTTGCATATGGGGATGTGCGTATGAGTTCATGTAGCATTTTAGATCGGACTGATCATTCGGGTTGGGATGATACACCATGTTTAATCTTATTTCCACATTTCCATGTTTCTTTTATATTATCATTATTTATCAAGACTTTTTGTTCATGTTCATGTTTGTCACAATTTTTATGTACCATTTAATTTCCTATTTTATATCATGTAATACTTCTTCTAGGATATTATATACATATTCCAGTACTAGGTATCAGAGATCACACATTTCTTATGTATGTGCCCAAGTTATTCCATGCAATTTTAAGTATGTTGGAACATTATGATCATGTTAAGGAAGTTTTCAATAATGTATATTTACCTCTTATTTTAATTTGTTGTGTAATGTACCTAATTTCCTAATAAACTAGAATTATAAATTTTTTGGGTTATTTTATGTGTCATATTATGTAATAATCATGAATTAATGTGTAAAAACGAGCAGAGTAGTCATATGTTTATAGAATCTGGAGACCAATGGTAACTAATGGGGTTAATTCATTACATTTAATTAGAATTTACTAACAAGAATGATGTTGTGGTTTTCATTCTAGTCACTATTTTCCATAATTTTCTTGAACGAGTCAAGGAGGATGAACAATCACACTCTGGTTGTATTTTTGTTAGGTCAAACCATAAATTGGGCGACCATTGATAGTTAGAAAGAAGATGCATGTTCGGGGTTGTATGTTCAATATTAGATTTTAGTTCCTATTTCTTTCTAATAGAAACTTCCTTGTGATTATCATTATTCAATGTCAGTTGTCCATCTGAGTACTCAGAGAATATATAGTATAATAAAGGACCATTTATTTTGGTTAGGTATGAAGTAGAAGGTGGACTAGTATATTACGAGATGCCTCACATTTCAACATATGAAGGCTGAATATAAAAGACTTGCTGGAATATTGCAATCATTTCATATACCTGTATAGATGTCGGTGAAATTTTCTATAGACTTTGTCACATATCTACCGGTTACACTTCAAAAATAAGACAAAATGTTGGTTATCGTGTATTGAGTCCCAAATTTTTCACAATTCATTCTAACATGTGAGAAAAATATGGTAGATGAATTAATCTAGATCTATATTCCATAAGTGGTAAAATTACAAGGGAACCAATTTCCATATCTTAGACCAAGACCATTTATTTACATCATGGTTTTGGTGGTCCTTACAATAGTTCCTTGTAACCAAGTTAACCATGATCATATTATATTATCCACCAATGTATCACCACTTAGAACATATGATTCATAAATGGGGGGATATTAATATAAACTGTCTGATGGACTTGGGTGTGTCATGGGAAGCCCAATTTAATTTGGTTGAGTTTTCCTATATCAAGTGTTATTATTCCATGATATATGTGGAACATTATAAGGTATTTTATTAGGGTACATTTTTATCTCCACTTTTTTAGGGAGTGATAAGGGAAACATCATTGATTTGACTAAACATTATGCATGAGACTAAGAAAAAAATTAAGATGATATAAAAATGGATAGTAATATCCCAGAGCAATCATAAATACTATACAGATCAGCATCACCACCCTTTAACTGTTGAAGTGTGTGTTAATGTATTATAGTGAGTTTCTTTATGGTTGGATCAACTTTATTTGGGTAAAAAATGGAAATTGGGTCATAATTATATTTGAAATTTTGTTTTGTATCGGGGATGTTTATTAACATATACATATATCCTTGAGATTTAGTTTCATTCATAATATTTTAAACATATCACAATTAAAGAAGTTTCATATCAAACCTACCCATGTAATTATTTGGTGTCATGTTACTCTTGAGCCTGATGTGACTTTAGTTAACACCCCGATTTGTATTTTGGATTGGAAACACAAGCTTTTTATGGGAGACATATATCCCTAGCATGGGTATTATGGAAAATGGTCTTGTTCTAGAGGATACATGATAACGAGAAAAGATTATTCTTGATCAATGTCATGATCTTTTCAAAAACACAAAAAATTCTATCTTTACGAGGATGTAAAGGCCAATGATGGAGAGAATGTAACACTCTAGGTTTTATGTATATCAATATTTTAGAATCTTTTTTCAGTTATGAAATGGATTGGGATGTTTGTAGGAATTTTTGGAGGGTTTTTTGTATGTTTTGGAATTTATTTTAATCGTTTCGTGATTTTTGAATGGTTGGGTTAACCATGAATTAGTTCCAGGTAACTATTTGAGAGAATTTGGAGGAGTCTAGGTAGACATATGGTTAGTGCATGGTTTGAAAAAACTATGAGGTTGCCGGCAAACTTGTAAATTTTCAAACTTGATGATTAATATGGTTGGTTCATGGTTTTAAAAACTATGTACACAAACCACAAATCCATTGTTGATATCCATTAATACTTTAATGGTTGGTGTTTGTATTTGAAAACCTTGCATCCCTAGGTGTTATCCAATGACACATTCTTGGTTAGCACATGGTTTTACAATCAATATTGACAAATAATTCATGTAATTAAAGGGTTTAAAAAATTATATTTTTGACTTTTTCCCATTTAAAACTCAGTTTTCCTCTTATGGATAGGGTTCTTGAACTTATAGAATATTTTGGGATATTCTTATAATTTCCTCACCTTTAAAGGTAAATTTCATTGAATATTGGTGTGTAAGACCTTGGGAATAAAATGTACAATTTCTGTTTCTATTTCTCCTCCATTATCATCTAATTCTATTTTGGGAGAAACCTTAAAAAAGGATCTTGTAACCGTATGTATGGGATATGATGATTTTTAATCAAATTTTATTATGGTATTTTAAATAGACAGATAATATGTTCTAGATTTGTATTTTATCAAAATTATTCTTTGATAATAACATGTTGGAGTTTGGTGGACAATCTCCCACTATACTCTTTCTTAAAATATTAAGGTTTTTGTTTTTCAAAAATAAATTACTTTTGTTTCTAAATAGAAAACCCATGATGAAATTTCTTGTTTATTTACCATAAAATAATGGGTTGTGAGTGATTCCCATAATGTGTTTAAAATTAATTAAATGGTTATTTTTTCCAAAGAAATTATTTTTTGTGTGAGAACATTGAATGACATGGTTGTAGTTCATTTATAATTCATTTTGAGGCATTTTTTAATTGAACATTCCTTTCATGATTATTTGGGGAAAAAATAGATTTTTTCACCAAGTGATGAGATGGGTCTTAAAGCATGGGTTTTGCTCATGTTTTTGGACTATTAAATGGACATATGGTATGGTAAATACATTTTTTGGGAAATTTCATGTGTTTGGGTCGGTTTATGACATGGATTTCCTCAATGGTGTGAGTTACTTTGACAGTTCCCATTTTTATATCTCATAGGCTCATTTTTTATATTATTCCTAGTTTACATATATTAGTGTGAGATAACTTTTACTTATTCTAGTTTTGTGTGAGGGAATTATTCAATATTTTCTACTAAGTCATATGCATACCCCCATGTATATGCACCTTAGTTTGTACACATATATTGTTTATCATTATTTAAGATTTGGGAAGATCTCATGATTTTTTAGAATAGTGTCTCAATCTTTCAGTTCTATTTGGTGGAAAGTCGATCTTGGAGATGGTTATGTAGTGGATTTTTTTTAGGGTTCCACATTGATTCCATTATGTCTCTTTATGTCATTGGATTTAAAAACATATGTAGTTTATTGTTGATAGTTGTGACTTTGATTGTGGTCCTTTTTATATTCTATTGTGTGGTCTATATTTTTATCATGAATCATATTTATTTATTGTATCATTATTAGTTATCTATTGTGGGGTGTGTTGAGTATGATGGTAAATAATCCCCCAATGATATTATATACCCTTGGAATTTATTGTCAGAATTTTGTGTCTAGGGGATGCACCTAATTTTAGTGAAATATTGATCCTTCCAAATAAAATTGTACGGGTTTGGGATGTTACAAAATACTACATGTATGTTTTAGTTGATGATTACACTATATATTCATGGAATTATTTTCAAACACTTAACTTGGAAGTAGTGTTTGTTTTCATAATTTTTGTTTCTTGTGTTTAAATCTTGAAAAATCTATATATAGTCTTTATTCAACGTGATAGAGGTGGAGACTTGATAAATTATGGATTTGAAACCATTTTTAGTGAAAAATGTGTAAGTCTTCATTTTTTTAATACTATTAACTCCTTAACAGAATATAAGAATTAAACAAAGGAATAAAACTTAAAAAATATTGAAGTTCCCATATAAATTTTTTAGTTATTATTAATAATTTAATACTGGTTGGGTGTAACAAGTTGTGATATTTTGAGTATTGTTATGGATGTTATTATTTATAAGACAACAATGAGCACATCCTAAGATAGTTATTGGTTCTACTCATTAAAGGCCTTATTTGAACCTTTAATGTAACAGCATAAAATGTGATCATTTTTTAACTGATATTCAAGTGTATGATAAGTGATGGAACATTGTATGAAATATTTTATGAAATATGGAAGGCCTCATGAGTGATTAAGGAATGTATAAGGTTATTTTTAGTTGTAGTTATTACTTTTTAAAGTGTAAATTAGTAATTATTATAATTTATATGTAAAGGTAAGTTGGACTAGAATAAAGTTACATAAAGTCATTCCCTTACATGTATAATGGTATCACTAAAATTTACAAGTTGTTTCAGGGACCACTAAGTTCAGGTGTTTTGTAAAGGAAATAATAAAACGTGACAAATTAATGTAAGATTTGGATTAGATATGTAAAGGTCATTTCACTCGGTATATCAGTAACATTCCAAACCGTAAAAGGTAACTCTAATTATCATGAACAATAGAAAGGTGAACCATGTTGTATGGTGGTTGGTAGTTTTTACATGTGGTTGAACCAAATAGTATCTTTTCTAAACCATGTAGTTGATCTTTATATTCAGTGGATCATACATATGGTCGATCTATATTGTATATTTTCTTCTTTACATGATCACTCTTCATAGTATTTTTCCATGAAAACCTATAAAAGGGTGAAAATATGAGTTTCTTGATTTTGTATATTCTTAATAATTTAATTCATATGATTATTTGGTTCAATTCTTTATGAATTAAACATCATGATCACTCATATATATCGTGATATAGGCAATTATCAATGTAAAAAATAGTTAAAATTTTTTTGGTACCAAGATGACATACCATGTAGAATAGTATAGGATCATGTTGTAGGGAGTTGAGAAATGATTCCACTATGATATAGAAAAAATTCTTGGAAATTTTGGTGGGAATGTTTTACAAGAAGATAACTTCTGAGGAATAATGAAACATATACACTATAGGGACTTCTGAGGAATAATGAAACATATACACTATAGGGAAATATCTGTGAGTGTTTTAAAGGTCATGGTGAGTTTCCAATCTACCTATGATAATTAATAAGAGAAATAAATTAGTGTCATAAGATATGCCACGGTGCTGCATGCATTCATCTATATATGAAATAATTTAGTTGGTATGAAATTTTTTGATATTATGAGTCAAAATATTCAAATATTTTTGGAAGAAAATATTCTCAAGTCTTCATGCAGTTTAAGGGGAAAGTCCTATTTGAAATTAAAATTAATTTTAATGGAATAAAATCATGAATTCATTAGAGAATTTAAATGAGGAGAGAACCTACATATAAAGATTGGGTAGTTTTAATATTTTGTATATAGAGGATATTATTCATGATTTTATTTATATGAATATATATATTTTATGTTTCAAAGAAATGTTGTGTGTAAAATTTTTTAGAGAGCTTGAAAATATGAATTACAAGTATTGTGAAGAATTGAGAGATCTGACACAGACCTATATCAAGAAAAGATATAAGAGTGTTTGAATGTAAGATCATTTAAGGAAGAAGAAGCGAGTGGTGCTCAAGTATTCAAATATTTTAGGAGGGACTAGATTACTCAATAATTAGTGAAGATTTTAAATACAAGTAGTGTTATTAAAGTTCATGAAGACTATACATGATTAGTCATATAGTTATTGTCTACATGTGAAGGATTATCAATTCAAAATTTTTACAGAATCATCCATGATTATATCAAGTTCTTTTTATAATGGGATAAAATATAAAGGAGGTTTTGATTGATGTGTATAATCAATTTCAAGTATAGTTGGTTGATTAGGGTATTTAACCAGTTTCTATTTTGAAGAAGTGTAATTGGGGTGTATAAAAATTTTGAAAAAAAAGTTTTGGTTGGGGTGTATAACCAATCCTTGTGTTGTAAAAATTTGTAAATTTAGTGGAGAATCTATGTTGGGATATCATACTAACAAGATAAGAATTTGGTCTTTCAAGATGAAACAAAGAATTACTATATACTCCAATCCTTCATTTTACCATGAAACATGAATTGAGCCCATCAGATAATATTGAGTGGATTGATAACATTAATAGATTTTAGAGGTTTAATATAAAATAGAAAAATAAAAGAAGAAAAAAATTCACCTCCCTCGTGGTCCATCTTTCCAAGGGTATACAAGTGGTATTAGAGAAAAGGATCCCTCTAAAGTTAAAAAAAAGTTCTCTGAAAAATGGAGAATAATAATTCTATGATAAATAGTGGTCTTCTAAATTTTTACAGAAATAATTATCACATCTGTAGGAACCTGATTCTACAATATCTCTTATCACTTGTCCAATAAGTGAGAATTAGTAAAATAGTTAAATTTCCACCCATTTTTTATGGTGACTACATTAATAAAGATTATAATAAAAATATTGAGTTAGATGGAAAGGCTCAAAATTCCATATTAATGTATATTTTAGAAATTTTTAAAACCAAGGTCATGATATTCAGACTATAAAAGTGGTCTGGGAAAAATTAAAGAGTAGTTATGAAGGAAATACCAAAGATAAATAATAAAATATATATGTCCATAGAATAAATTTCAAAGACATAAATATGGAAGATTACAAGACCAATAATGACTACTTTAAAAGATTCAGTGATATATTGAGAAACATCCATTATTTTAGTGTGATTATTGAGGATTCCATCATTGTTAAGAAATTTATAAGGAAGTTTCCAGAGGAAAATGATTAAAAAATATCATCCTTGGAAGAAAGAAATTATTTTTCAACAAATAACTTACGCAACATACTAAATTCTTTTGAGAGGAGTAAAACACTATCTTTCAAGAAGAAAAAAATGGATGGGATGGCTTTTTATCCCATGAGAAAAGAAACATCCAAAAATAAGGTTGTTGAATTAAGTGATTTTGATGCTATGGATGATGAAAATATTAATGAAATCATTTTCATTATATGAATAGGTTCCAAAAATAAAAAATGGAAATATAAATGAAAATAACTACTCAAATACTAGAATCATGATGTCACTGGACACTTTTCCTATGATTTTCAAAAGAAAAAGATTCTAAAATTTGAATCTGATGAGGAAGTTGAAAAAAATCCAAAAACATTGATAATAATAAAAATAACTATTATATTATTATGAAGATAAATTTGATGGGGAAGTATGATAAAGTTGACTCATCATCAAGTGTCACTTCAGATGTTGAGGCTAATTTCATTTTAAAGTTGAAAAAGAATTTGATTCAAAAAATACTAGTAATTATACAGAAGGAATGAAAAATTATAATAGTCATCAAAAAATGAGTTAGGATCATGTATTAAGGAAATTATGAAACTCAGGAGAAAAAGGAAAAAAATAAAGTTGAATAATATGGGAATTAAAGAAAATAAATATTATATCAAAAAATAAGTATCGTATATTGATTAAATAAAAATAAACATGTTGAAAGTGGGTGAGAAAGAGATTTTGGAAAGTGATCTAGAAGAGAATTTAGATACGAGGGATGATGTTAGACCCTGATACACCCTTTGAGGTGAGGGGTGAATTAGGGTGTTAACTTTTTATTTTATTTAAGGATATCATCCCCACATTGGTAGGAACTTATCAAACATATAAAATTGTATTTCACATACACCATTCATAGAAGTTTAGAAAATTAAATTAGATTCAGTGTATTTTACTTTTTCAACTATAAATGACTATTTCTAAGGATCATACACTAATGATTTGATGACTATAACTAAATAAAATATGTTTTAATATTATTAGTGGATTAAAATTATTCTTCTATGGACACTCTGTGATAGGCGCACTACCACTAATTTATTCAAGGATAAAAAATTTCCTCCCTTGGATCACCTCTATTGAGTTCTCCTTTAGCGCTGATCTCGATGTAGTTTATTACAATGTAATAATTGTAAGGTTGTACTCCCCTAATTAGAAGTAAATTAAATGTTTAAAATAATTAAAAATAAAATATGGTGCTTCAATATGTTCCTTATTAATTGAAAAATCATCATAATCCACATATTTAAAGGATAAGAAATATATTTCCTAAAAACACTGAGAATCACATAACCCCCAATGGATAACCAGATCACTTTACCTTGATTATATGATCCCTATCATCGAACCTTTGGAAAATTACCTTAAAAATAGTTCTTGGGGGAAAGGATTCTCTACAAGTTCAGTGGGCACATTACCTCAGATGCAAGATGCTGAGTGCAAGACCCCATGACATATCTCTTTCTTAAGATCAGATTACATATAAACATTATTGCAATACAATAAGTACAGTACCCCATATGGTATCTCCTCACTATTTACATGATTATGTGACCAAGACATGATAAATCCAATTAATAACCCTAACTAAGTGAATAATTCATAGAAACACTCCCAACATTTATTAAAATCATTATTCCTCTCATCATCAGCCAATAAATTTGAATAGTTTGTCTTTATAGGACTAATCCCCCAAAAAATATTCCAAAAAAATTAAAAAAAACTTATTAACCACTACCTCAAAGAAATAACTAAACAAGGATATGAGATCACATGAATCCATTTATGGGAATCACATAACTAATTCAAGGATATATTCCCCATCAGAATTTATCTTGAGACTAATTATATCTTATCAAATTGCACATCTCATTCCATAAAATAATTTTATAAATTTTAATGTAACTTCATTCATGTTCTTCCCATGACAATAATGGTCAACCCCTATTGTCTTATGTGCTCACAAAACTTACATGAAATGTGAGTTTTCTCCATCAGAACCAATGTATTTACTTCTTATGATTACAAGACATCTTAAATAATTATAAAATAACCTACTTATCCATACATGTATGGTTAAACTAATCATTATAACTCACAAGGCCATGTGTCCATTATGTACTTATATGATTGTATAACTTATAACGGGTTATGCGATTTTCTCATTCTTGCCTAAATTTCTCAATATGAAAATGGATTCCATTTTTTCCAAAAAACATAAAGGTATCACATGTCCCTTTCATTATAAAGATATTCCTTCTTAGACAATAATAATCATGAACATGGTAGGAATATATTATCAGCACACACAATATCATTTTTCCAATTTGGATTACATTGGATCCAACCCACCCCCCCCCCCCCCCCATTTGGGTTTGTTAACAATCCAAATTGAAATTTTCTTATGAAAACCATTCATATGGACAAAAGATATATATTTTATCACATTAAGTCTATATGAGAGGTTCTATATGTAGAAAATAATAATTTTATAGAGAAATATATGCTTTAATATATTCCCTAAACTCCCTATATCATCATACATTGAAAACTTCCATACCTTGTACACACATCACATCCATGTGGGTCATATTTCCCACAAAATTCAACACCAACTACACACCCTAAATTATATAGTTTTTTAAGATAAAAACCCATATATTGTAAGAACATAACATAAAAAAATAGAATTTTATAGAATCATTCTCCCCCTTTGACTATAAACCCAAAGTGAAAGAACTTTTCAAACAAGAACAGGTAGTTAAAGAATATATATATACATCAGGGACAAGGTAATATCTAAATATCCTCAAACTGATGGAGGTTGTTCCACAATATATTTTATCTAATGCTTTTAAACACTATAGTGAAAAATGGTCTTATCGTAATATCAACTACCTTCCATTTGTTACAAAATTTTATGTTCTGATTATTACTTTTCCACCCTTTCATTAATGAAATTATATTGGATTTAAATATTTTTTATGTGGGAGTGTTGTAGTAGATTCTTCCTCAGATCAATAACACTCATTTTTTCATATAATATCACTGTATATTTTTTTATTGCTTCAATGATATATCATAACAATTTTCGAAAGCATGGAAGCTGAGTAAAAGACTTGGTTATCGAGATATATTCTACTTCTACAGTACTTAGTGAAGTGATTTCTTACTTCTTACTTAGACATCCCATATTTATCGATGATGAAAAAATCACCACCGTATATATATTTATAGTCTATGAAATCTCCATACAAATAAAAATCCATAAAAGCAAATAATTTTTAATCCTTTCATGTATTAATGTGTAATCCAAAATTAAGAGTACCTTAGTTGTATCTCATTAAGCGTTAAAATTATACGAGATGCATTAATTTTGGATTACTCTAAAAATGAGAGGCTAAAAATATTAAAATGATGATATATGTTCATTTTTCAGTTAATTATAGCATGATTTTCATTATCTTTCAGTATATGGGGAATCCATATATTTTCCATCCTAAAGCTTCTTAATTTTTATCACAATGATACTCAGAGTTGATATTAGTTTAGATTCACCCATGTTAAAAAATTTCAGGAACTCTATCATATATATTTCTTAAGAGAAATATTTATATATCTCTTTTTGAATCTCTTATAACTCGATAAAAATATATTAACTTGTCAATCATAGAAATATCATGTTCTATTCTTCCCAGTCTTAAAAGTTATTCAACAGAATTTTGTTTAATTCCACAAAATATAATATCATTAGCATAGACCAGAACCATGAACTATTTTTTCTAGGATGATTTTATATAGATTCATTGATCTAATTCACCTATTATGAATTCTAGATTTCATAATTAAGAGTCAAGTTGAGCACACCATGATTGTGGTGCCCGCTATAGACCATACACAACCTTATTCATTCCTTACACTTTAGTTTCACCATATCCAATCATGAAACCTAGTGTATGTTCGATATAAATCTCATATTGAAGTATACCAATCAAGAATTTAATTTTTACATCCATATGCTACGTGTTGAATACTATCTGAATATATATTCCCAAGAAGAAATGGATTGAATAGAGTTGAGGCACTAGACCAAATGTTTTATCAACATATACACCAATAATTGTTGCGTAGATTTTTCACAAATAACATCCCATATTTTTAATCTCATTTCAATTTTTGTTATATATATTTTTAAATATTTATTTTTTTCCAATTAAATTATTAGGTTTAAAATTCTTTATAAAATATTAGGTCTGGGTTTTTCAAATCTAATCTAGTTCTTTACTCATGTTTTTAATCAATGAATCATCTTTTTATCATTCATCAAATGAGGTTGGTTCCATTGTGAATAATAGAGAATCACATTCTATACACTTAATCATCATTATCAAAGTTGGAGAAACTTGATCACAATAGTATTTGATATATAAATATATTCTCTTGAATTTATTCTTCATAAAAAAGGATGGATTTATTCAATAATAATTTCCTTCTTTTATTCAGCCTATGAATCACCATTATTTGGGGATTCTTAAACATTTATTCAATATTTCACTATATTAGTATTTGTATTGATATCATTTATGTATTCATGCTCCTCTTTACCAAACACAATAGAAATTTCATTCTTAGTAATTTTTCATAACATTATATCCAATTACCATAACATCATTTCTTTCCAAAAAAAATCAAAGCCTATTATTATAGAATTTATAATCATCCATTTTTAGAGTCTATAAGAAATACACCTTATATTTCTTATCTGCATACTTTACTAGATTCCTTTATTTATTTCAAATATAATATAAGATTCTAAAAATATGAAATTGATTTAGTGAAAGCTTTTTACGATGACACATTTCATAGGGTGTTCTCTCTTCTCCTACACTTAACACTGTCTATTTTTTCATACACACAAAAACTTGAACAAAATATTTCTAGTATAAATGATAAATTCCACCCACAATTAGTATAGTTTTTGTCATATTATTCCCATATCAATTTAATTATTTAATAAAAAGATTTTTTTATAGTGTTCTGGCCAACAATACCTCATGTTTAATTTTATACTTCCTAAGATAATTCTCAGACTCAACTGATGTGTACTATGTTCCATTATTATAATGTATAATTTTAATAGTATACCCCCATATAATATTCAAATCATCTCATAAATCTCTTTATGCATCCCATGACCACTCTCTAACTTTTCATGAACATGAAAAACTCTGTTCTATTGGTGTCATAAATAAATTTAATAAATTACCTTTTACAATAACTCTAAAATATGTTCATTGGACCATACACATTATTTTAAATCAGATCGAGTTAATTCAAAACTAATTTTTTCTTTAGTTAGTATGGATTTTAGATTATTTTTCCCATATGAATGCATTACACTTTCTTTCATGACAACATTTTATATTATGAATATCTATTGTATATTTTATCATGGACCATATCTCTAAGATCTATGGGCATATGTAACCAGGCCTCAAATTCCTAAGGTTGTTTTCCTATTCAACTGTCTAAAGATAGCTGTTCTCTTTATTTTCCACGTAGAATAAATTATTATTTTTCCTCCATCCTTTCATGATATAGTTACTAATGTTTCCTTTAATAATGTATTCTTTCTAAATGAATGATACATAATTTACTACATCTAATAGTTGACTCACAGTCAAGATATTATGTTGTAATCCATCCACATAAGGAATTAATGTTTTCATAAGTTAATCTTTAATGAACCATGTATCTCTATGTATTTTTATCTTTAAGGCCCCATAATTCCTAAAACTCAATTTTCTATTATCTCCTCCCATAAAAATTTCAAAATATTTTTATTATCATTAATATTGGATGATAACACACTACTAAGAATCAATGTAGTGTTATTATTTGTTATTTTGAGAGTTATTTTTCAATGCTAGATATTTTAATATTTCTCTTTTATTTCCAAGATATTTTTGGTTGATTTGGATGAAAAAAGATCTTTTCCTTACTTTCCTCAGTAAGAGACCTATAATCATGATCATATTCATATTCCAATGGTGAGTATCTATTTTATCAATGAAATTTTATTATGTTTAATTGTATTATTTTTTTAACTCTATGGTGTTAATCACCTATTATATTTCCCTACAATAAAAATATGTGTTCCCAAAAATGGAATAATGAAATTAATATCAATCTAAATATTAACTTCTCTGAAATATTAGAAATGTTTCTACTATCATTTGTTTAATTAAGGGTGTTTATCCATTAAAATATCTTCTTTATTCATTATACTAGGACATGGTGTGACTTAGGTAACCAAAAAACTAACGTTTCATAACAGGAAATATCTCTTCCCTCATTCCTCTACATGTATACTGGGTTTTTAAAATTCTTATATTGTTAGTGAAACCTTGAAGATGGAATGGTGTTTTCAATACTATGATTTCCTTTAATATGGGTAACATTTTTTCACACAACTACTATATTAGTGTTGAGAGTAAGATCACCAACATTAAACAATCCCTAGTCATGTTTTATCATAGTTTAAACATTCAATTTCCTCACCTCATAGAAAATTTCAACTCTACCTCCTATCCTCGGTCATCTTTCATCTAGAATGTCATTGAATCCTTCTGATCATGTATTCAATATTTCTATCAGTTAAGAATCTATGAACCTAATAAAATGAATTTTCTTCTATATATTACTTTAGTTCATTCTATCTCTACTTTTATTCACAGAGAAACAATTATTCTTATAGATATTATACCTTTTTAATTTTCTCTTGTATATAAGAATTAAGGTTATCAACACCTTAATCAGTTTTTCCAAGTATAGTTTATAGTTTACATCTTGTTTTGAACATCCTCAACTACAAAATTTATTATCCAACTCCTCTTTTAATGGTTCTATATCGATATGAATTTAGTCTACATATTCAGATGTTTTCTTCAACAATACCTTAATCTTTTAATTATTCTTTCTTTTAATATCAATATCTTCTTGATCACCTTTATGTTACACATTGATTTCAATTACTCCTTCTTTCTAGTTTTTTTATTTTGGTTCTTTCTTTTAAAAATTATCTATAATAGAATCTTCAATATCATATTTAAATTCTATTTCAACTTCCTCTAAATAGTCTTTAACGTCATTTTATTCTGTTATGATAAGGATTCTACTGTAAAATTTCTTTACATATGAACTCCCAACATTACATAGGGATATTCTTCATGGATTATATAAAAATTATTATTTACTTTCTTCCCCACTAATTATATTTATGAAGCTTTTAGAAATGCTCTCAACCTTTCCACATCTAAAGAATGCATGTCGTATCTTTCCTTCAAATATACCTTCTATAATTTGAATTTTTTATCTTCCATTAATAGATGTTCATATTCCAAATCTTCTCTATTTTTATATTTATTATATTTTATCTTTTCTATGGACTTTAAATTTATTTACTTATTAGTATGAATTGTAGTAGCCTCTGGTTCAGATTTAATTTCATAAGTAACAACACTTCTTAGATGGTCATTGAATGATAGTTGGATCAAATACCTTGCTTCAAGAGCTAAAATGTTTGGATTAAACTGGGAAGGAAGATGTAGTAAAATATTATTTTAAAATATCAATATCTTATATTTATTCTCCAAGTACCTTGATAGCTCTAACCACCTCTATGATATTATTAAATAAACTATCTACATTTTCACTCAAACATATTTTAAAATCCTGAAAATTGTTGTGTAACACATGGATATTTTCTTATTTCACCTTCTTATCTATTTTCTATATATTTTATCAATTTATCCCATATATAATTAGACTTAATGTATCTCATTTATTAAATGTATATTTGATCTTAAAAATTCCCAATTTATTCACTAAATGCCTTTGCATCCATATCCATATGTTTTCAATCAGTTACTATCATAGAGATTAATGTCATATGAATGACCTAAACCCCATTTGAAGTGAAAAATACAAATTCCATCCAAATATAATTTATATTAGAATTAATCCTATTTTTTCATATATAATAGTTTTTCTATAAAAGATATATATTCATATGATATTGAAAAAGTTCTTCATGAGATTATACTCTATAAAAAGGTTCTTAACTAATAAAATAAGCTCTAATTATACTTTTTAAAAACCAAGACACCCTAACAGAGGAGGGGTATTTCATAGTACCGATTTTTTTTTGATTTATGGTTATTGTCCACAAATTAGTGGGAACATGTTAAACCTATCATATTTTATTGCACATATACCAATCATATAAGTATAAAAAAGTAAAATAAAACTTTATAAATTTTACTTTATTCACCACAAAGGAATATGTACAAGTAGAATATGATGTGGATGTTTTGGGCATACTTAAATCCATTATGCTTCAATAGTATTAGTAGATTAAAATTTTTCTTCTATGAACACTTTGAGCCAAGAACGCTGATTTTAAAATTTATTCCAAGATTGCACACTGCCTCCCCCAAATCACCAATATTTACTCTTTCTTATGAACTACTCATGATGAAATCTTTCTCAGTGTAATGAATTTAATGTCTTTTTATCATCATTAATAAGTATATTCATTGTTACAATTCATTTACACTATAATAAATTCTTTAATATATTCCTTATTCTTAAAAATATATTTAGAATTATCCTATTAAAATGTTTAATCAAATTGGTCTAGCAAAAACACTGAGCATCATAAAACCCCTAGAAAATACCATATACACATAACCCCAAGAGTTTGATCCATGTTTTGTAACCTTAGGTGCAAGACCTTAGTCGTAAGACTCCTCCACAAGATCAGTTGGTACATAACCCTAGTCATAGGATCCTAAGAACAATACTCTGTTGTGCATCTCCTTTGCAAGATTAGATGGTTAGTAACCCCTATCGCAATACCCTAATACATATCTTCTCACTATTTATGTGGTCACATTACCAATCATTGGTAACTCCATCATGTAACCATGATTTCATGAATAATTCATAAAAACACTGAAATATGATTAAAATCTTTAAACCTATCATTATCAACTAAATAATGTAAAAAATGGGTATTTATAGGACTAAAACACTGAAAAATATTACAAATAATGTATATAATTATCCAAAAAACGTTCTTAATGGAAAACATGGATAAGATCGTGAGATCACGTGACTCTCTTTATGGGAATCGCATTACCATTTCAAGGATATTTGCACCATTAGACTTCATTAATAGTATCATTTTAGATTATTTCATCACACATATCCAACCACAAAATCAATTCATTATTTTTATAATAACTCCCTTTATGTACTTATCATGACCACAACACATGATAATTTTGATATTTCACACTCACAAAACTTGCATAAAAGGTTAGTTTACATCAAAACCAACAATTTTCTTTTATGATTGCATGATATTTAAAAGATTTATATGAAATATTTTCTTATATATTTATATACAGCTACATGAATCAACTTCACTTATACATTCACATGTCACCTAATTGCTTACGTGATCATGTAACATATAACGAGTTACATGATTAACCTTTATATTCTCATAATTTTTCACTAAGGAAGTAAATTCCATATTATATAACAATCTATATGGTCTCATATAACCTTATTTTCCATAATTATCTTAATTAGTGGAAAATAATATTCATTAACACATTAAGAATATATTTTAACTAATCACAACACTATTTTTTCATCATAGATCACCTTGATTTCAATTGAAGAAGAACTGGGTGAGACAAAATCAATTTTTCAATTTGTTTAGAAAGTTATAAACTAATTCAAAGAATATTTCAGATAGTTGGTTGATGATAATGGTTAATTTTATTGAGATAGAGATAATATTTTCTCCAACATTCAAGTGGAATCTTCACCTAATCTATCTCAATATAAATATGAAATTTATAATAGTGTAGGTGAAAAAATGATTTTAAACCTGTGAGGAAATAAAAAACTAATAATAATTCTTCCACATCAAATAAAGGTAATTACATTAAAAAGATATCACTAATACCTATGAAAAATAAGTCTAAAAATAAAACAAATACCACCCCAACAAAATAATGAATAGTTTCACTCTCAAAATAAAATATTATAGTTCCTAGTTTATTGTTCTTTTTTCAATGTTATGAATACAATTCCTACTCAAATTGAAATATCATGTTATTTAAAATCATGATGCATGAACCAAGGGGTGGTTTTGATATGAAACTATAGAAAAAACTAAAACAAATTTATTTGTGAATAGGTATACATTATATTTTTTCCAATCAAAAATAGATATGCGTCTTTAAAAGAGGTGTGTCGAAGATATATAATGTAGGGAGAACAAGCTGAGGAGTGCATGACCAAACTTCCAGGAGATATTACCAATGTTTTTAAAGGGTATAATATTTATAAATAAAAAGATAAAGATTCATTCTAAATTATGTATTTCACTAAGAAATGTGAGAAACCTAAATAAGATGATAATTACAAAACAAAATAATTAGAGATTTGGATATACTAGTTGGAAATGGAAAATAGAATAGAGAAATAATATATGGATGATAAATATAAAGGATATGAAGTATTTATAGATAAAAATTTGCCCTTAAAGTGATTCTATAAAAAATGGTGATATGAATATTCATAATTATTCTTTAAAAATTAATGAATTATAAGATTAAAAAGAATCTGTGTGAAAGATGTGGAAAAATTAGGCATGATATGAAGAATGGTATAACAATCCTACCAACACAAGAATAGATAATGAAAATTATAATGGAAGAAAAATGAAATGATATTTCCCTAACATTAGAGGTGAATATAACTACATTAAATAAACTAATCTAAAATGAGAAAATAATAAAATAAAATATGTTAAAACTACTGATAGGAAGAGAATTGCTGAGACTGGAAGAAAAGTGTGTCCATTGTTGAGAGGAATATCTCAATATTAGTGTTACTTATTAAGAAAAATGTGGTATTTCCTTATTCCCTATTATTATTGTCTATTTGTACGAACATGTAGGTAACTATAAAATTTTGTGAGTATTGAACACACTATAAAGTGAAAAAGGTTATTTTTATAGTGTTTTAATTGCCATGAAGTAGAGGATTTGAGTGAATCCCTTAAGGGGGAATATGAGGATTCATTAAAAAATAAAATATTCCATGTAATCTTGTTTTTTTGATAGAGTCATGAAATTTGAGTAATTAGGTATTCAATCACTCCTACAACTCTTGTTTGTGATTTTATTGAATATCTTTAAAAGGGGAAGGGGTGTTTGTTTATGAAAATACGAGACAAAGTGGGAGTCATATGATTTTCACTTTAAGTTTCTAATGTGTTTATTGATAAGTGTATAGGAAACAATGTATTTCTATATAAATCAGTAATTATCAACCCATTTAATGATATTCTATGAATTATATTACATTTTTTGTTGTTTATAGATATAATTGACAACCTTGGTTAAATCTTTATTATTTTATACACCATGTTACCCTAAGTAGACTTATAGTATAATTAGTAAAGAATATTTTATAAAAAACATCATGTAGTGTCATCCTTCCCTTGTAAGTGGATATAGCTAGAAATTTAAATAAATTATGGAGAATATGATTCCTTTAAGGAATGTGAAAGATATTTTCAAGATGAGAAGAACCCCAAATTTTTCACTGTTTTTTTTCAATAAGGGGGAGAAAGTGAACCACACATATTTACATGGGAAATTTTTCATGGTGTTAAAATAAAATCAAAATAGTAGATTTAATTTCTTATCAGATGAATTTTATTTATTATCAATAATTTAATTTGTGTTTATTTCCAGAAGCATTGATTCTTGGATAATTGTTACAGATTTTATTCTTTATAAGACAACCAATCACACATCCTCAGATAACTATTGGTGCCACTTCATAAATACTTTGGTCTGACGCCTAAAATTTATCATATTGAAATGTGATGATTTTTGAACAAATATTAAATCATACCACATGT
This sequence comes from Viscum album, assembly GCA_963277665.1. Lineage (NCBI taxonomy): Eukaryota > Viridiplantae > Streptophyta > Magnoliopsida > Santalales > Viscaceae > Viscum > Viscum album. The sequence goes on along the minus strand of OY728153.1, from coordinate 386,732,008 downwards.
AATGGAACATTTTCTAATTCATTTGATGGAATTTTTAAGACCTCGTGAGTGATTGGAGAAGGAATAAGGTGTTTTGAGTTGAAAAAATAACTTTCATAACAGAAAATTATCAATTATGATTCTGGATGTGTAAAGTTAAGTTGTTATAGAATAATTTCACTTATAGTTATTATCTTATATATGTGTAGATATTTATACAATCATCATTTCGTGTAAGGGTACTCAAATATTAGGTGTTATGTAAATGTAAGGGAGTGATTCTTCAAGTGAGATTTGGATTTGATAAATAAGGGTCATTACACCTTTCCTATAGGTAACATTCAATTCAGAAAGAGGTAAATATGGAGATCAAGACCTATCTAAAGGTAAACTAAAGTTACATAGATGTCAGCAGTTTGTAAACGTAGTCAGTCCATACATTCACCTATCTACTTCATTTGGTCGATCTTCATGGTTAGAGGTTTGTTGATGTAGTCAATCCATATGGTCACTTGTCATCTTCACATTGTGTCTCTTCATGATCACTTTTCATGAAAACATTTCAACTTAGTGAAAATATGAGTTTTTTAATTTTTTATATTATAGTTAAATTAATTAATATGATTCCTTGGTTCTATTATTCATGAATTATACATCATGATCACTCACATAGATCATTTTAAAATAAAACATAAATGGAGAAGCTATGTAATGAATATATTGGTACTAAGATAAAATACCACATCAAAGAAGATAAGATCAGGCTATAGGGAGTTGGGAAATGACACAACCATTCCATAGTAAAAATATTTTGACTAATTTATTCGGTGTTTCAGACAACAAGATCACATATAAGAAATAGAGACTCTTACACACTATAGTAAAATATTTGTGGGTGTTCTGATCTTTGTGGTGTTTTTATATCCCACTATGATAAATAGAGATATGGAGAGAGAGAAACTCAATGCCATAAGTTAAGATAAAACACATAAAATTATCAAGAACATAGAGGATATTTTTAATTTTGTATTCATTTTAAGAAGAAGATATTAGTGGTTTCTGAGTATTCAAGGAGTTGAGAAACCAGTTTACTTAATATTTAGAGAAGGTTTTTGAGATTAGAAATGCTGATGGATTTCTTGAAAACTTTATATGAGTAGTAATGTTGATCCAACTCGGATTTTAAGTTATACAAATTCAAAATTAGAGAAAAAGAAACACAGATTATATAAAATTATTTCTATCACATGATCAATGATAAAGGAGGTTGTGACTAGGGTCTATAACCAGTTTTTAGTGATATTGGGTTACTGGGTTATAGAACTAGTTTTTTTAGAGAGGTGTAATTGGTTTTTATTACCAATTAGAAAATATAATGCGTTGTTGGGGTTTATAAAAAATAATTTTATTATAAAAACTTGTGTATTTAGTAGAGAATTCATGTTAGGGTGTTTATAAAACATGGAAAGGGGTAGTTATTCTTGGATAAACCTTATAAATATTGTGTGATAATATACTTCATATTACTACTATACATGAGGTAAGTTTTTGAGATAATATTGATTGTATCAAGATCATTAATAGGTTTAAGAGGTTTAATTCAAAATATAAGGAATATGTAAAATAGTACCATATATTATTCTCCCCCCCCTCTGTGGTTCATCTATGTTATGGGTCTACAAATATTAATTGTAAAATGTTGTTGGAATACTCAGATACATAACATGTTTAAGAGGAAGCCATTATTGTTGGATTCTATACTATAAATCATGTTTTATTTCATCATACGATTTTTAAAACTCCATATGAATTTTAGACAAAATGAAAAAATAAACATAGTTATTTAAAATTATTTGGATTAAAGGTTTTCATTATGAATACGATAATGAATCATAAAAAATTTAACTCAAATACTGATGAGTAATATTTCCAGTTTATTACATCACTAGTAAGGCATATCAAGTTTTAAACAGTAAGACACAAATTGTGAAGAAATAGTGACTTTCAAGTTTGATGAAAAAAATATTTATATAAAACATCTAGAATCTATACATATGGATTTTGATTTTGAAACCCCACCATTATTATTACTGAATATTATTTCCAATCAATAGGAAATTAAAATATTGAAAAATAGATCAATATAATTTTAATATCCAGTATTTAGTTTAATAGATGTTAATACATTGTTATATGAGGATCAAAATTCCTCTAGACCTAAATATTTGATAGTCTTAAAGAATCATCCCTCTAAGAATATCATTGATAATGTAAGATGGTTAGTTAAAACTAAAAAATATTTACTAAATAAATGTGAGAATCTTGAATTCCTATCTCAATTCAAACCCAAAATGGTAGATGATTCTCTTGGTGATGAAAGTTGTATAATCACTATATAGAAAGAAATTAATTAATTTAAGATAATAAAGTTTTAGTCCTTAATTAATCAAACAAAGTGTTTTTAGTTATTAGTTTAAAATGGGTCTTTGAAAATAAATGTGGTGACAATGGTATTATTTTATAGAATAATGAATGATTAGTTTCTAAGGGTTATTTCTAAGAAGAAGACATTGATTATGTACAAAATAATTTATTGGTTTCTAGGATTGGATATATCTAAATTATTTTATCCTTTATAACTCATCTTAATTTTATTCTATATGAAATGGATATTAAGATTGATTTACTTAAGGGATATATTCTTTAGTAAGTCTCTGAAGAACAACCTCCCTAATTTGGAGATTTTAAATTTATCAAAAAATGTATTTAATCTTACCAAATCTCTTTAAAGGATTAAGAAATATTTGGGGGTCTTATAGGATTATTTTTCAAGATACCTTATTAGAAACAGTTTTGTTAAAGGAATGTTAGATCATACTCTTTTTATCAAAAAAACTATTTTAAAGGACACTATCATTGTTCAAATTTTTATTGATGACATTATATTTATCTAAACTCAAAAATATATCAAAGATATTTTCTTAGAACATAGGTATATTTTGTTAGAGATGATCATGAACGAAGAAATTAATTTATTTATTAGCTTCCAAATAATTCAAAAACCATAACGAACAATATTAATTCAAAATACGTATATAAGAGATCTAATTAATTCATTTAGTTTTGAAAATGATTCTAGTATAAATACTTCATAATGAACCTCTTTCAAATTATATCTAGATTAATAAAAAATACCGTTGATCAAAATATATTTAGAGGGTGATAGTAATATTACTTTACTTGACACCTAGACATCCTTATATTATGTTTCACATATACTTGTGAGAGGGACTCTAATAAAATAAAAAAAGATTAATATTTTATGGTGGAAAATATATTTTTGGTTATCTCAATGGTAATTCAGATCTTGGATAGTTCTATTCATCTAAAAATGAATTATTAATTAAGAGTTATGAAAACACTCTTTTGAAGGATGTGGGATGCATCAAAATAATACCTCTGTAACTTTTAATTTCTTAGATAAATCCATAGCCTCATAGTCCAGCAAGAAGCAGCACATTGTTTCACTTTCCACCACAGAATTTGAATATATGGAAGTCAAAATTTATTTTGATCATTTATTATAGATGCAACACACACTAACATATTTTTGTTGGAGTTTTAATCAAAGTTCAATTCTTTGTGATATCACTAGATCTATTAATTTTTCTAAGGACCCAACACATCACACACTTGAAAACCACATGAACATAAGACACCATTTCTTTCAGGATGACACATAAAATGGATATATTATTCTTGAGTTTATCAAAAAATAAAAAAAACAAGGTGATATCTTTACTAAACCTCTAAACTCTAATATTTTTGAATATATTAAATAGAATATATGAATGATTAATATAAAGTTATCATAATTTTATATTACATTTAAAACTATATATAGACATTAGAAAACACCTTAAGAAAGTGGGAGTAAATTATATGTTTTAGAATTATGATTACTTATTATGAATATAGAAATTTAAATAAAAATATGTTTACTAAAAACACTCATATTTGAAGTTTCATATTCAGTTATAATCGGTAGAATTTATCTTATGTAAGGAACAATTTTCATCATGGAACTATCAGTTTCATTCAAAACATTCTATGCACTTGTGATTGATATTATTCTTTCAATTACATGGTTTATGTCTCTTACCACTTTATAACATTTTTATTTTATACCCTAATATATTAAAAATTATAATAGTTTAATTAATTCCATGTTTTATGCTCTGATGTCTTATATATATCACATGATACTCTTATTATCACATCTACTGGTTAATTTTTAGGTATGGAATTAATCTTTATTTATTTTTATTGCTCTCATTTGTTTATGAGTATTTTTCATTTAAAATTTAATAATTTGGGAAGAAATTTCATGTCAAAAAGTTTTCACATGTTCAGCAAATACTGTGTAACCAAACTATACAAGTGTATGAGAACATTTTAGTGGTATCACATAGTTAATACAAGGTTTTCCAAACCATGTATCCAAACCACGAGACTCCACTTGGGGTATATAGTTCTAACTTCATGGCTAGTGAACCACTTTTAAAACCATGTGGACAAACCATGTGGCCTACCCAGTTTCATTAAAAATTGAGTTTACCACATTTACTCCCATCTATTTTAACCCTAAATTCTCTTATTTTCCCCCAATATAATTCCAGGCCCTTAAAACCATCGTTCTCTCAGTCCTAATCCCCTATGGATTGATTTCAAGTGTATTTACACCATTTTTATTCAATAAATATCTAGGTAAGTTAATTAATTCCATACTTATAGTGACCCATACTTTACATACATTGATTTTATATCTTATTAGATTAATATTCATTCCATGACATAATGACCTATTCCATAATCGTATAGTGGTGGTATATTTTGAAAGTTGGATACATAGAAATATATTTCATAAGTGAACTATTTCACCTACCATTGGGTTATTTATTAATAGCATCCTTCTTAGAAATATCATACATAATATCTTTCTTTATAACTAAGGGAATGTAAACATTAGAAAGGGTGATCTCAAATGCCCAATAAGGGTAAACAATGTAGATATCAACATAACATGAGCAAAAGGTTATAGGGACATGATAATACCATTTAAAAACCATAATATACATATCATAGATCATAAAATCGACTCCCTGAATAAATCGTGTCATTTCATAGGATGTTGATCATAAAGTTATCAAAGAATATAATCCATGAGAGCTTAATATTGGAATAAGACATAGATTCATGATATACACATAAGCATAGAAAACCATTTCCTTTATATTCAAGGATAATTTTTAAGACTGTCATAGTAGAATGGTTTCACTCTCCAAACTATCATATTGATCAAGGTTCACTCACAAAACCATCATAGTGGACATATTTCTTTACTAAATTGGGTTCACTCCCCATTCCAATCATGTTTATCTCATGAGATATAAATATTTAACCAATGCATTGGAGTGATATATAAATATGGACCCAAACATAACATAATTAAAATCATATAGATGAGTTACATGCAATTATAAAACAATCATCATATAACAACCCATGGAAATGAATCAAGATTTAAAAACAATTCATCATGGTATAACCATTATAGAAGAAATGAGTTTCATATTCATTATATCAACTCATCATAACATAATACATGAAAAAAGGAATGAGTTTAATAAAAATACTGTCATAATAATCATAAAATATATATATAAATAATATATATGGTATCCTTGGATCATTTCCCCCGTATAGAATAATCATAGTCCATGGTTTTTATGGTTGATTAATAGAAATACCATTAAAATACCATTAAAATCTTTTTGGAGGAAAAAATCCTTTATACATTAATTTCTTCCAAAAAATATAAATAATTCCAAAATTTTAAAAGGAAGCATTTTCTTTAAAATAAAACATGGAATATTATAAATTAATCTTTAAATAATTTAGTCTCCATGATGTTGAAATGTTTTTTCATGCCATTTATGTTAGAATAAAGATTCTTTTCACAATTTTGGTAAAAATTCAAAATAACCAAATTTGTAAAATGAAATGAAGATTCCAATTAAAACATTTTTAAAAAAATAAAACATAGGAAAAATTCCTTTAAAATCATATAGTAATATTAAAATATTCCGGAAAACATTTTTAAAAAACATACGTATGGAAGAAAATTAATTTCGACCAAAGAGAGAAATAAAATATATTTTCCTTGATTTTTTTCAATATATTGAGTACTTAAAGAGAATAAAATTAAATTAAGAATGTAATATCTTGAAATAACCATATTATAAGATTATTCATCTGTTTATTTAGATATATATCATAAGATTTCATCATCATAAACATAATAAAAAATAATCCTGATAAACAATGAGGTTGTAAAATAAAACCCTTACCACATCGGTAACTTGTTAATCATAAACTCTATAAAATAAATAAATTTATATGGATATTTTTAACCTATAATATTCTTGATAATAACTATAAAAAACATTAATGGTAATTATATACACCACACAAAAGAGACAAATGGTGAATATTCTATGTGTCCCACAAAAACAATTGAGAGGAAAATCCCTTACCACAGGTCCAACATTTTTTATACATGTTCAAACCTCATATATAATAACTCTATATTTATTATAAATATAATATATAACCATAGTCATAGACATAATACCATATATTATTTAATTATAACCTTTTATCATCCACTTATAAATTTTTTTTTATTAAAATCACTCCTCCAGGTGATAACTACTTCATTTTTCATGTTTTTTTTAAATAATTTTTATGAAATATATATCATATATATTTATTAAATATATATTTATTAATATCAATTTCAAAATGAAATTAAAAAAATCAAATCAATTTTTTGAGGTGGTAGTCCATACGTACGCATGAGCGATATTATCATTTTCGAATGGATTGGAAGATAAGAAGGTAGATGTGATATTATGATTCATAAAGTATAATAATTTGATAAATATATTATATATAAATATTAAATCCATCATTATATATATCCAAGATAGGTTGTGATGGAAAACTAAATACATTGATTCGTGAGGTGGTAGTCTACCGAACAAAAGATTAGCGGTTTAGTTTCCCATTTAACGGAAGAGGATATGTATATAGGTTATTTAATTAACATAATAACATATCAGTATATAGAATTATTTGATGTGTAATTGTTTCAAAATATTTGGATTATATTTTAAGTAGGTATAAGAAGAAATAAAATAAAGTGCTTGGTTATAAACAATGCCTCTTCTTCAGACAACCTCTTTAGGTTTTCACGTAAGAAGGTTTCCTAATAAATAAAAATATTATAGGATATGCGAATGGAATTAAGAAAGGGATTTTTTTTGGGTATTGAGTGAACCAAAATTCTTTTTAATTGTAAATAATAAATGAGAGGAGGTTTCTTTTTACAAGTGAGAAGGAGTTGCATTTTTATAAATACACAAAACTATTTAATAATGGGATTTCACTTTCAAGACAAGTTCCACAAAAATTGATAAATAATAGATTATAATGAATATAAGCTCGATTCATACTTCATAAGTTAATAAGTACAAATTTTAAAAAAAATTATTCCCATAACCTCTAAAGTTACTTAATTTTATCATTTTAGTTCTCAAAATGGTAAATTGTTTTATTACCTTGGTAATTTATCCTTTAACTCTAAAAGTAAAATGATCCATATTAGATAATTTTTACCCACTAATTTTAAATATTAAATCCAATATATCAAATAAAAATAATTTGTTTTTTGTCAAATTAATTTTTACACAAGCACATGTAAGACATAAAATCTTATATTAATGTTAACCGTGATAATTAATTTTTTACACTTTTTACTATTCCTTATGAAAAACAATAAGTTCAAATTATTACCTAAAACTTATTATTTTAATAAATAATATGGAATAAATTTTATAAAAATAAATTCAAATAAGTGATATAATTTAATTTAAAATTAAATTCACAATCGAGAGGGAAAAAGTGGTTTTCCAAATATTTTTTTCTTAAGTATACAAATTTGTTATATTTAAATTCAACATAAAATTAATTATAATGATAAAAATTTAGATTAGAAATTATATAATTTAACAAATTTTTATTTTAAAAACCTTTCAAAGGAAATGGAACTTAATAAATTTTTTAAACAAAAAGAAAATTTTTAATAAAAATATAGATTTTTCACTATTCATCAAAAAAATAATCTTTTCAGACTATTATAAAAATTTAATGTGAATATCATTTTTACATGTTGAATTCAATAATAAAGTTAATTTTTCCAAAAAAATCTAAAACTGCAAAAAATAAATTTAAAAATAAGTTTGAAAAAAGGGGTGAAACCACTTTTTAGAAAAATACAGTTTTTAAGCATAAAACTATATTATTCTTCTCTCATGTTAAGAAAAAACTTTATATAAATTATAAAACATTTTATTTAACAATAATATATAAATTTTATTAAAATCATCAAAAAAAGTGATTATTTTGATTTATTGACATAAAAACACATTGATTACTTAAAAACGGGTTTTCAAAAGAAAAAAATATATTTTTATTTTCAATTATTTTTATTTTCATTTAAAATCAATTCATATCCAAATAATTTATTTTATATGTTTTTAAACCATATAATTTTCATAATATATTTATTCATATTCATACCTTCTAATTTAAACTCCATATTCTAATGGTATACTATATTATGGTTCATTAAAACTCAGTGTTGCGTGTAATGAAATATATCAAAGAAATTAAATTTATTTGTAAAAAATATTTCATAAAATGTTGGGGTGTTATATTCTACCACCATTAAAATAGTTTCACCCTAAAAATTTTATTACTCAGATAAAACCAATGAGGATACTTTTAACTCATCATATTCTTAGGTACCCATATAGCTTCCTCAAATTGGTTGTTTCTCCACAAAACTTTGACCAAGTGAGTGGTCTTGTTTTATAGAAATTTGTCTCTATTATCCGAAATCTCTACTAGTTTTCCCATATAAGAGAGATCATTATCTAGTGATATCACCTCTATATTTTGTACATGTGAATGTTTTGTTGTGTAACTCGTTGAGAGAGATAAATAGAATACATCAGGGAATTGAGTAAGGTTCATGGGAAGTGACAAGCGATAAAAAATTTTCCCCACTCGACCAAGAATCTTGAAATGGAAAACATACGTAGGGATTATTTTTTCCTTCATTACAAATATGATAACCCTCTTACATTGATTTATTCATATAAAAAACCTTATCACTAACTTAAAATTCAAGATCACATCAATGATTATCATCATAAGTTTTATATCAGCTGATGCGATGTTGAATGGATCTTTCTTTCTCTACCCTTTCATCATCTATCTCAGGTCTTAATAGATTTATCTCTCTATCTTCAATCCATAATGTTTTAGTTTTATACTTATTTATATAGTGGGTTTCATAGAGTTATCTAAATGATTGATTGAAAGATATTATTGTAAGAAAACTCAACTATAGGAAGGTGTAGAACCCAACCACCTTTTAAATCAATAAAGAAAGATCTCAAAATATCCCATAGGTTTTTAATGTTTATCTCAGACTAACCATTAGTCTAATGATGATAAGCTATTATGGAACTCAACTCTATATCAATATATTCTTGAAGACTTCAATAGAACTTTGAGGTAAACCATGGATTCTACTCAAATACAAAAGAATGTGGTAATACACATAACCTTACCAATTATTGTAAATTTTTTGAAAACTTGTAAATATATAAGACTTTTATAATGGAAATAAAGTGTACTGACTTATTAATTAGACATAATAAAACCCAAATAGAATTATAAAACATATAAATTTTGCAGATTCGAATGAAAAAATTCACGTGGATGTTTTCTAATTTTCATTCAAGTATTTGTAATGTTTGTAATATCCCCTTAGACTTTTTTATCTCGGACATAAATTGTTGAAAGCCAAGAACTATGATACATAATCAGTAATATCTCTCCTTATGTAGTCCTACCATAAATAATCTTTCTTATCTCTATTCATATTAATACTTCTAGGATGAATAGAGAATAAAAAACTATGAGAATCATCCAATAACTCCTTCTTTAAATCTAGTATTGATAGAACATATACATGGTTCATGACCTTTATTATTCTATCATAATCAAGGTTAAACAAGAACATTTCTCACATTCCTCTATAGTTTTACATCTTCCTTCTGTGAATCTTTAATCATCACATGGATAAATGGATAAAACCACATTTAATCAAGATATGATTTTTCACCATACTTCAAAATTTCTAAATCCATCCTTTATAAATATATAAATATTGGATATTTTCTGATCCTTATAATATACAAGTTAAAATTATCCTTTTGACTCAATGTATAAACCACCATATTCAATTTCCTAGGGTGGTAATATATTGAGTAGTCGTAATCTTTAATTAGCTTCAACCATATTTTCTAGTGAATATTAAAATATTTCTATATGAAAATATATTTTAATGTTTTATGATCTATATATATGTCCTAACTTTATATTTAATAATAATTCTGCTATATCATTAATGAAAAAATTATTATAGACCACCCTAAATCATGATTTGGGTAATTGTTACCATGAACCTTCAACTATCAGGAGGCAAAATATATGACCATGTCCTACTATATTAGAATTTAACCTATATTCTTCTTTGATATATTAACATAGATTACAAAACCTTATTGATTTTTGGTTAATATAATTTCAATTTCACTAACTAACCTTCTCATTAGTTTCTTGAAATTTTCTTAATTTTCATTTATTCAAATTAACTTGGTTCCCTTATGAGTTAAATGGTGAGTGGATTATACATTCATGATAAATTCTACATAAATAATTAATAATATCATAATAAACTAAGAAAAATTGGATTTTAGTTAGATTGGTTTGTATGGGACAACATTCAATTTTTTTTGTCATTGATGGATCCATATATATACCCTCTCTTTAGATTATATGACCCAAAAAAGAAACCTTTTATATCCAAAATTTACACATGGTAAATTTTCTATAAAAATTCTCATTCAGCACGGTATTTAGTAAAATTATTAGGTGATATTCATGCTCTTTTTTTCTCTGTGAATATATTATAATATCATATATAAAGACTATGACAACTTAATCAAGGTAATCACAAAAGAATCTATTCAATAAATCCATGATGATAGTGGGAGAATTAGTAAGAAAAAATGGAATCACTATATTTTCATAGTTTATATACCTTGTGTGGAATATTTTCTTGGGTATATCCTCCTTCTAGAACCTCAATTAATGATATCCAAAATGAAGTTCAATCATAGAAAAGTATTGATCTCTGTATAGTTTATCAAACAAGTCATCAATACATGGTAGATGAAATTTGTTCTTGATAATTATCTCATTAATTTCTATATATTGAATGCATAGTCTTATTTATATATCTTTATTCTTAAAAAAATAACAGGTTCACCCCAATGTGACACACTTGGTAGGATAAATACCTTATCAATATTCTTCTGGTGTTGCCTTATCAATTCTTGCAAATCAATATTTTTCATTCTGTATGTATTTTTTGAAATAGGTGTAGCATGGGGTATGAGTTCTTTTGAAAACTCAACTTCATAATTTAGTGTAAGATTAGTCAAATATTTTAGAAATAAATCAATAAACTCCTTAAAAATAAGCATATATTTGAGGTTGAGTTTCCCCCAACCATCTAATACAAACACCCATTTTTAATAAGAATCAATGCACATACCATGGGTGTGATTTACATTGGAAGTTAATATTAATTTTTATACTGATATATGATCATAGGTTGGTTTGTAATATCAAAATTTTCTTCCCTTACTTGTAAATTGATATGGTATTTGTGTATACAAATTCATTCCATGCCTAAGATAAAATCAAATTCAACTAGAGGGAGAATAATAAAAATTTTATTAATCATGTTCCCACTAACTTAAACTATAGAATAGTCATATAATTAAGATGTTATTATCATACCATTAGGGGTTTTCAATTCTAATTTAATATATAATTTTTAAGGTGGTTATGTGATATGATTAGAAAATATTTTAGATATAAAATATCTGGTAGATCCTAAGTGAAATAAGACATTATCTGTTCTAGAGTGGATGTTAAGTGTACCTTTCACCAAATAGTTATCGTACCCTTCATCAGAAATAGTGGTCACATGAGATTTACATTTTTATCTTGAATAAATATGTTTTTGGTGTCTATTATCTCATTAACCTTCATATTTGATAACTGGATAGAATAATTACTATACTCCTTGCATTTGAAACACTGGAGGGTGGTGTATTTTGGGTAGCTTTCTCTCTATTCACATAATTAACTAAATTCCTTCCATCACTTTGGTATTTAGCTGCTTGATGACCATTATTTCCATAATTAAAACTTTTACCAGTCCCCTTAAGATAATTTCTTCTGTGTTTCCTCCCACACTTCAAGTATGAAGGAAATATTATCTTGTTTTATTCTTGGTTTTTATATTTTCCTTTAAACCCCATCGTTATTTTCTTATCAAACCCATAATATTGATGGGTAAATACAACCTATATTTCCAAATATATATCACATAGAATGATTTATTCATGGATATGGAATTGTTTTTTGGATAATTAAATTTAATGAAATGGTTTTAAGACACTAAATAATTTAACAATCTTACTTTTAGGTTAGATGGTAATGCCAAATGCATCACTTGCAAGTAAGGTAAAATTTTCCATACAATTTCTAATGGATTAATCATCCTTCTATTTTATCTCAAATAATTACTTCTCTATTTTAATATGAAGGATAAAAGTAAGTTACTTATTTAAAAATAATCTATTAAACACATCGCATCCCATTGAGTCAATTTATTATTGTTTCTTCTAATTCTTGATAAGATTCCATCATTGATCCTCTTCATCTTCAAAATAATGTAAATCCAAAATGGATTTTACATAATTTAAACACTATATAATGGATAATATCCTTTCAATTGTATAGATACATTTCTCAAAATTATTGGATCAGTATACCCACTAAAAGAAGGTGGGTGTTGCCTCATGAAGGAATCAAAATAAATTTGTTCCCTCCTTTTCTCATTTTGAAGTTCAGTATGATTCATATCATGATAAATTTATGTGATAATAGAAAATATATATTAAATTATAGCTCCCACTACTGTTCTTTTATCATCAGGAAAATCATTGTATTATCTTTTTCATTTATAATTAACATGATTACTTCAGGATCCATCCATAGAATAAAACTAAAAAACATAGTATAAAAATAATAATCATCGTAGGAAGACACATAGTCATAAAAAATAATTTATAGGATTTATAAATTAAGATAGATTTATTTAAATCTACGACACCTTATGTTTAACCTATGTTATCCATGATCATTACCAAAACATCATAATATTATATTATACTTGGACTTATCTCTATTTTTTTAATAAAATTTCCAAATCCTAGTTTACAAAGGTCAAATAAACCTTTCTATGACAACAACTATAGTGATCCATACTTTTTATACATAGATATCACATATTATTAGGTGGGTATTCATTATATAACATAAAACTTCATGAAAGAATCGAATAGTTCTAGTATCTTTGGAAATTTGGATACATAGACAACTGGTTCATAAGTGAACTAAATCAACTCCAACTAATTTATTTATAACTAGCACCCTTCCTAGATATATTTTACATAATAACTTTTTCATAACATGGGTTAAGAAAACATAAGAAATGGGGAACTCATATTCCCAGTAATGGTAAAAAAGGAAGATATCAACATAACATGGGTATAAGGGTATCATAATATGATAATAACATTTTAAAACCATAAACTGAATATCATAGATCATAAAATTGTGTCATGGGATAAATATTGGTAGTTCATAAGGCATGAATTATAAAGTAATCATATAACATATGAAATGAGATCATAACATTGACATAAGATAAAGATTTATGGCATACACACAAGTATAGAAAATAATTTCCAAGACTATCATAAAGGAATGGTTTTACTTCCGAAACTATCATTGTAGTCAAGGATCACCCCCAAGGATATTTTAGTTAAGAGAGTCACTTACTTAACTGTGTTCACTCCTCATTCTAACCCTATTTATCTCATGAGATATCTATCTTTACCCAACACATTGAAGGGATATATAATTATTATTCCACCCATCACATAAGGGGAATCATATAGATGTATTCTAAAATATCAAAAAACATTCATCGTACCATAATATGTGGAAAGGAAACAAGTTTTATAAAAATTTCATCATGGTCAAACCTAGGGAGAATAAACGGGTTTCCTAATTATTACATAAATTCATTATAACATATCACATGGATAAAGGAATGAGTTTCTTAAAAATCTTTTCATTATAATCATAAATCATCTAGAAAAATAATAATTATTGTATCCTTGGATTATATCACAAATATACAACAAATAGATTCAATTTTTGTTATCATTAATGGATAGAAATCCATTAAAAGAACATTTAAAACATTGTTGATGAAAATACCCTTTATACTTTGAAAATAGTTTTTAAAATATAAAATTTTCCCAAATATTAAAGGAAAAATTTTCTTTTAACAAAAATTTGTAAATTATTCTTCAAATAATTTAGTGGTCCTGATTGAACAAAATTATGTTCATTCCATGTATGTTAAAACAAATATTTCATTCACTTTTTCAATAAAAAGCCAAAATTAACATACTCATGTAACAAAAAGAATATTAATTTTAAACCTTTTTTAAAAATAAAAAAATTGGTAAATTTTTCTTTAATAAATCATATAGGAATATAAAAAACATTCTTGAAAACATTTTTAAAAAACATTGATATGGAAAAATATTGCTTTTGATGAAATAGAGAAATAAAGTCTGTTTTCCATGAAAATATTATTTCAGTATCTTGAGTACAAAAAGATAATAAAATGAAAGGAAAACATTTGATCCATATAAATACCCATTGGATAATAAAATTCATATTTTTATTCAGAGATAGATTAAAATATTTCTATATCAGAAGTATAATCATAATTAATCCCCATAAATAATAATATTGTAACATAAAACCAATACCACTTTGGTAAATTTTGAATCATAAAACCCATGAAATAAATAAAATTATATTGATATGTATATTCCATAATTTTTATGATAACAATCCTAAAATAAATTCATGGTTATTATATACACTATACAAAAGAAATAAGTGTGGATTATGAAATGTGTCCCATAGAAATAAAAGTGAGATGAAAATCTCTTAACATGGGTCCAACTTATTTTATACATGTTATATCCTCATAGAAAATAATTAAATTGATTATATATGTAATCCACAAACATACACATATATATCATACCAAATATGTTTTACTTATAACATTTTATCACCTTATTATTAACAATACTATATTAAAATCACTCTTCCTTATGATAACTACTTCTCTGTTCATGTATTTTTTTGTTCTGTAGTCTTTGTTATTGAAATTTGTTCATGATTACTTAATCTAAATAATTTTATTAATTATATAATTATAATATATATTCATTATATACATATTTAGATTCATCCATTAAAATATACATAGAAAAATGAATTACACTATTCATGTAGGAGATAGCTTCTACATACATATGAATGATGTTTTCATTTTTTGATGAATTTAATGAAAAGAAGATAAATAATACATCACATTTACAAAAAATATTATTTCATATAAATAATATATATTCATTACGTGCATAAAAATACTTCACATTTACGTGCATAAAAAAAAATTTAAACAAAAAATATTTCTTTTCCTTTAAAATGTTTTTTATTTTCATTTATAATAAATAGATAACCAAAAAATTACTTTATGCTCTTTTAAATCAAATAATTTTTATAATTTAATTTTTACCATTAATACCCACCAATTTAACATCTATGTTATAATGGTATACTATATTATGGTTCATTAATACTTGATGTTATGTGTAACACAAGATATAAAAGAAATTAAATTTATTTGAAAACAAAATCATAAAATATCAGGGTGTTACATTCCTCATTAGTTTTATTCTTCTTCTTTACATGGTAGTATCTCTACCCTAAGGCCATAGTGTATTATGATTTGTCTTATCTAACATTAATGAGAGGGGTTTTGGTTTTTAGGGTCTTACATTTCTTTCAAAAGATATTTTCCCTAATTTAATCATGGATTATCACCATTAGAAAATGGATTAACCAGTAAACTTGGTTAGTTTAAAAAGTTATATTTATTATATTATCCTTGAGTACTTTATTTTTTTAAAATAATTACTAAAATGGATTTAACGTATGTTATAGAATATTTGAAAGATAATATAATTGATATAATTGTTTTGAAAAAAAATTCTCTCAATATTAGAAATAAAATAGATTTTAAATGTGTTCTTTTATATGAAATTAATGGTTTCACTTGTTGTGATTGATGAAATTCTCTTTGAAAGTGAAAAATAGGTTCAAATGGTAAAATTGGAAATCTTCTAAAGTGGAATGGTACATGGTATCCAGTGTACTTATGTAAGAGGAATAATAAAATTATGGGTTGGAAATGAAAACTCTACCTAACCTTGTATTATGCTACAGCACTAAGTACACACTGTTATGATATTTATAGGGTCTCACATTTTAGTATGACCACTTCTCACTAAGAATTTATATTACTCTCCAAGTCCATTGTGTGTAGTTTATTTTTATTATATTATCCACTAATATAGTATGATAATAATAGGTTTACCTTAACATTAGATACCTTAGGTCTTACCCTTTTTTTGTTTAAATTTATTATTTATATGAATTTTATATTCATGTTTTAAACTATTATAAATATTGATATTTTAATCTTATTTTTTTAATTTCAAATGAAAAGAATCATATTGTTAATATTAAATATAGTATATTTTGTTTTTCCAAACAAATATTTCTTATAAAACACATGGTGAGATCCTACTAGTGTAGTAGTTCTCAAACCACACATACACCAAATTCGTGTACAAAGACCTTGTTTTGGATAATAAAGGTAGATATAATGTGACATCTATAGGAATTTGGTATTCATTTTAGGGGAGCATTGTCTAATAGTTGTGACATAGTGGTATTGATCCCTCATGTTACACAAATATGAATAAATATTTTATATTTATTTTTTTCCCTTAGCTTGTATTATATTCTTATGTATCTTATTCATCCTCATATCCCATCATTTTTTTATTTGTGTGTTCCTTTAATTATGAATTTCATAGATTATGTTTTATATTGTTACATATAGAGGTTGTGGTTTCCTTTTATATTTTATTTTTGTTGTGTGATTTTGATGAGATATCTTTATTATTTCGTTTTATTTTAGAGTATGATTTTCCAAGTTATTTAGAGGTCATGTCAGGTTCTTCATTCAAACATACTTGGTGTTTTATTATTAAATTCATTCCATATGATGTTTTTATTTCCCATGTATTAGTTCTAATCCCTTGGGGATTAGGAACACACTTCATTTCATACCACAGACTGACTTGATTTACATGTCCAAGGTTATCCTATGTTGTTTTTGTAAAAAAATGGTATCAAAGTCTATTTTTTATTTTTCTTAATTAGGAATTCATTGTAGAAAAAATAGGATAGTTAGGTGTTTAGGGGTAGATTTCGAGTTATTTTCTTTCCAATAAACATCATAATAATTCTTAAGTCACCATGGTATCTTTGGAAATGATTATTTAAATTTTATTTTAATTTGGTTTTTGTATTTTTTATAGAATCATGGTTAAAAATGGAATGTTAAAGGACTTATTTTATGGTTCATGGTTTAGCATAGGGGATACAAACCATGCAGTCAAACCATGTAGCCAAAATTTGTGACACGCATGGAGGATTTATAGTGTGATATATATTCTTAGAGAATTCATTTTTCAGAAATACAAATAAAACCACCTATTCAATGTAATATGATGGTTAATGTATAGTTTAGTAAACTCTTTAGCCAAAATATACACAATATGAATTTCTTGATTTCATAAAATTTTCCTTTTATAAGTGATTTATTATGATTATTAATGTTATTTAAGTGATTTATATAATTGAGTGGATATTTTTAAATATATTTTCATTATTTTTTCTTCTTGTTTGATTTTATATAGTTACGTTCCCCTTGAAGGCCTCATGTGAACCCTCTGTTGGATTATGTAGATAAATGTTCACGAGAGAATCCCTTGGTGGATCATAATTTTATTGGAGTAGTAGTGTGAATGTTCTGAGATATTGATCAAGAAGTGATCTCTGGCCAAGATTAGTATTATAATGTAGGATTGGGATAAGGTAAATATAAGTAATGATTTTTATAAATCCTTTATCATAAGCCTCTATAAATTTGAAGAACCAAATATCCTTAAGAGGTGGAGGATTAGTTATAGAATATTGGAATGATATTTTAATTTATTGAGGACTTAGATGAGACCATGGGAAAATGGGTTTCCTTCATTATGGAGGGTCCCAGATGAAAGTGGTGGAATCTAGTAGTTCAAACCCAAAAAATGATAACATGGAGAAAAAATACTTCAAGTTTATTTTCACTCAGTAATTTGACCACGATACCTTGGTGCTATAAAATTCTGGGGATTTTTCTCCCTCAAAAAGAAAATCAAACAGATATGGATTATTCTAATAAATTTACTGAGCTCATCCATTTTACTTTTGAAATGAATATTTAAAAGCCTAGTATTTTGAAATGGGTTTTTAACTAACATTAATTCATAAGTATTCTTTATCAAGCATAACAATTATAAAAAATTGGTTAATCATTCCATAATTGTAAAAATTGATCAGGGTGACATATCTGGGTTAATTATGATTCCTTCCATTCCTAGTGGAAATAAATTAGGTTCATTATAGAAGAAAAAGAAATGAGATAAGTCTAGGAAGGGAAGGGTAGTGGCTTCAAGCCTCTATGTCAGTCTTTGTCATCAACAGCCAGGGGTAGTGGGTATCATACCTATTAATATTGAATAAATAGATCGCATCCAAGTCCTTTTGGCCTAGAATCCACTATGGAACATCACTCTTATGGTAAGTTAGTCCATCTATCCACTCCCTGATGTGGTTCTGGTTCTTCGTCAATAAGGGGATACATAGTGCAGTATGATGCCTTGAAAGAGAAAGGGACTCAACCTCAAGGTTGGGGATGTAGAAGTAGTTTTTTATATGGGCTGAGTTAGATAATATTTATTCTCAGTCTAGTGGAAAACCTAAGACCCATTCTAAAGTGATTCATTTTCATGTTGTAGAGGATGTTTCAATGGAAACCATGGTGGGACTAGTGACTAGAAGAGGCACTATACTTAATTTTTGGCATATGAAGATTTATTTATTTGACATGGGTTCCTATAATTATATTATATATACTCATGTATTGTATTTTTTGAATCATCCATCAGATTGTATACCTTTTCTTTTAGAGATATCAAAACCTCTTAGGAAAGATGCAGGTTCTATGAATAGCAGAAGCATAAAATGGGTCATACCTAACTTTTATGTTTTCAATTATTGATAATTAATATGATATTTACACAATAATAAAATATGTGATCAATAAAATTTAATTAAGGAATATATAAAATGGATAAAATTCTAGAACCAGAGGGTGGTATTATCCCATATTATTTATAAATAATTTAATCAATTAAATAATTACCTTGGGATAATTATTTCTTCATTGATGGTCTTGATAGAATAGCTATGTTGTACCATCATTACATTGTAGGAATCAAGAATAGATTCCCTCTAGTTTCTATGAACACTTGTTCAAAAAACCTCAAAACATCAACATAGGAATCTCTGAGTGCTCTAATGGAGAATCATATCTCTTGCGTCGTTCTCCTTTGATCACCTTGAGAATTTCTTCCAAATTTTTCTCTTTGATTTCTCTTCAATCAAAAGTGGTAGGTAGGGGAAGACATATCTCTATTCCTGGGAGAGTTCTTGGTGAAGGGGGTCTCTAGGGATTAAATAAGATTCTCCAGATTCATTGTGCACAAAAAAATGATGTGTCTCTCTTATAAAATAATATAATTGGGTTTATATATTACTAGGGTTAAAAATAAATATTTTCACAGGTTCCATTTTATATTTATTTAATACTTTCATAACCCTATGTCTATAATAATAATATTATTATTTATTAATATGTTCTTAACATGAGAATTAAGATTCAATATTATTTATTAAAATTTTAAAGACCCAGAATTTCAATGTAATTATTTTTAATAAATGGGAATTTTACGAGTCTGTGAAAATTTACGGCACATGATTCTGAGGCCCGGAGTTCCTGGAACGAATTTTTGAACTTTTTTTCGGGTAAGTTCGGTAAATGTGTGAGCGGGTTTCTCTAACTTTTTAACTGGTGCTTGGAATTCAAATCTGGGGGCATTGTTGAACTCAAAATGCTGGTATTCGCTTAAGGAAATTTCCACCTTGACGACAGTTGGTCGATGGTGAAAGTTAGTTTTTGGATTTTTCATGAAGGAATAAAAATAAAAATAAAATTATGCAAACATTTTATTTTTATTTGCAACACCCATGTGGGTGTTGGGAGGTTGGGTCCACTGAAACCAAACCTCCATGAGGAAGTTGAGAAGTGGGGACCACCTGAACCTATCCTCCCATGAGAGGTTATGGTGGTGGGGACCACCCAAGGCCTAAACTTCTTGAACTCTCCCCATTACAGAGAAAAACCTCTCAACTCCCCCCCCCCCTCATTAATGTGGAGGATCCTCTTGACTTCCTCCACAATAATTGTGCCAAAACACATACCTTTAATATGCCAACCTAGTTATTTGATTTGGATAATTTGATTCAGTGGCAATGAACTAAATAGAGAACTTAATCTATTATTTGTCGCATCTTTGGTGGAATTGGGAGGACTAAGATCTTGGGAGAAAGCTCTTCAATGAAGAATGTGTTCTTCCATGAAGAACGCTCCATCGACGAAGAACGCTCTGCCAACAAAGAATGTTAACCCCCTTCGACCTTCTTCCTTGGGACATCATTCAATGTGGGACATCCTCATCTAAAACGAATCGATGACCGTACTACCTTCTTTCTCCAAAGTCATTAAGTGAACAAGGGAGGGGTTTATTTATATTTGATTATCGTTTTCCATGTTCTCCCGTTATAATTCTTTTGCAGGATTCAGAATAGAGATTGATGTGGGTTGTGGGAAATGATGTTTTAAAATATCTTCCCTACACGTTCATGCTTCGTTCTTTGTGAACCAATTTCTACCACTCTAAATGCAGAGGGTGCTGCCCAAACAAACAGGGCCCAACCCCTCCGTCGTTCTTCTTTGATGTGTTCGTTGAAATGGGGGAAGGCAACGAAGGCAATGGCTCTTCCACCCGCGGCCTCTGCAACCCCCGCCGCCCCACGATGCTTCTCCCTCCCAGCCAAACTGGTCCTGCGCCCAGCCGAGCCTCCCACAGCCGGACAGAGCCGCCTCGCTTACCCGAGCCAAACCCCCTCACCATGCTGCTGCCATCCGCTGTGCCGAGCCACCGCAATGCCGCCGTCTGCCGAGTCGCGCCACTGTCTGGGACGAGCCGAGCCATGCCACTGTCGTGTCGTGCTGCCTCCATGCCAAGCAGTCGCGCCGCACTGGGCTGAATCCCCTCGTCGATTCGCCACCATGTCGAGCTATTGTACCGCCTCCGTCCACCGATCCAGACCACCTGCCTGTGACCGGACCACCGCCATAGGGCCGGACCACCGTCCCACGACAGGACCAATGCCCCTCACGCAGCCGGATTTCCACCCTGTGGTCTGTCCACCTCCCCGTGGCCAGACCTTCGTCTCACAGCCAGACCACTGCCCCACAGTCTCGCGCCATCCTCGGCTGAGCCTCCCCACGACCTTGTGGCACCCCTCGGTCGAGCCGCCCTCGCGGTAGTCTCCGCGGGCCCTCACAGCTTGTTGGGCTAGACCCAGTGGGCCGGATCGAACCTAATGGGTCGCGCTGCACTGCAGGTCGGGCCATACCCAACAGGTTGGGCCGGGTCAACCCGAACTGGTACATCCCAGGCCGGGTCGGGCTGGGTCGATCGGACCAGGTCGGACCAGACCCGGGCTCACTATGACCCATTTACATACTCTGGGCCATAACTTTGGTACCGGATGTCCGTTTGATGAACCTTCAGTAGCTCTGGAACTCTTGGAGCGAGACGGTCCCTTTGAAGATTCCCCACTATGTTTTGGTTTGATATGGGGTACGGTCAGGTTGGATCGAGCACGAATCAAACCAGGCCTCTAGGACAAAAAGGTTAATAACTCACAGACCGGGCATCTGATTGATGTGTCGTCTGTTACGTTGAGACACCTATGACATGGTGGACCTTTGAGATACTTCTTCATGGGGCTTCATGGATGTTAGAGTATTGACCAGTAGCTTGTGGAGCGTATCCTTCTGGAGACGAGCGAGCATATTGCAGAGACCTAGTTGCTGGCTAAGACTTGAGGACTGCTGATCGTTTCAACTTAGAGTGACTCGATTGGCCCAGTGTGGAGCACCTTGGTGATACAGAAGACCCACAATGGGGATCGCCTTTGTGACTTGGCATACCCATGGTACTCAATAGGAGGAGTAGCTCAGCAGGCTACGAGGGGGAGCGCCTTTGTGTGATGTGGCAAACCCACGGTGGGGAGCGCCTTTGTGTGACGCAGCAGACTCATGGTACTCTATAGGAGGAGAACCTCATCAGTCCAAGGTTAGTTGGAAGCACCTCTGTGTGAAGCAGAAGGTCCACTGTACTCAATAGATGAGGAGTTATACAACATCCAAGTTGTTCGACGTTGTGCTTGGAAATGTTACTTGATTATACCCCAAGAATAAATCATGGTGTGAGTTGAGTCAGAACCTCTCTATTTTCCTCATGATTGATATGTGTTACTTGATAACATAGGTATATGTATGGGAATATACCTAAGTACGGTTTTCTGTTGATTTCATACTTTTTGTTTTATCCTTGTTTGATTTTTTGAGACCTAGATGGTCTCGGGGTCCCTACTGAGTATCGTTATACTCACCCCTACACGGGCTATGCCCGAACCTTGTTGTGTTGGATGCAAATGATGGACAGTGTTGACTGAGGCTGAGAGTACCAGGACTGGACGGTACCGAGAGGTGGACCTTATGATGAGTTAGTACCCGGAGGTAGACCTTACAACGAGTCATTACACGGAAGAGATGGACGGACGAGGAGTGCTGAGGAGTTGATTTGTACCTACCCTTCATGTAGGAACCTCATAGGATGACCCGGTTGCTGTTTTCATTTTTCTTCAATTGTACTTGTACTTTCAGTTTCTTTTAATTTACTGTTGGGAATGTATTCCGACACCCTTTTACTTTGAACACACTTTTGTTATAAATTTTTACTTGGGGTTTCATATTCAATTATGTGATTTCTTGTGTATGTGTTTACATATTATAAAGGAAATTTCTTCCCAATTTTATAGAATTACGCCTTTGGTGCTAGTCGCTAGCCCCTGTCCTTTGGAAGGCGGACTTGGGGTAGTCACGGCATGGGCCCCAGGGGATGGGTCGTGAAAAATTGGTATCAAATGAGTCGGTTCTACCACAGAACTAGGACTCTAATATTTTTTGTTAAGCAATAGTGTTAAGGGTAATGAGTGTAGTTTTCAGTTTATGGAGTCCAGTGTTGGTGAGGTGGCCGATGTATCCATACATCAGGACCCTGACTTCTGATTTCTGAATCAGTTTACGAAAACACTGATTGCATTTTTTTTCAAATGTTTTATTTGTGATCTTTTGAGTCAGCTCACTAGGTATAACTTTCTGCTCACCAGGTAACATTTTCACCATGGCTCACCTATTTCTTTCCAGGATGCCTCCTTGCAGACAGCCGGCTAGAGTTCCGAGATTTGTACGCACAGATAGTCCACCGAGTGACGAGGCCTCGGTGCAGGGACCTTTTTTAGTAGAGGCACCAGCGGTACCACTCCCTATTGGGCCACCGATTCCACCAGCCCCAGTAGTAGATGGTACATGCCCCTTGAGTGTGTTTCACGAGTTCCAGCGCTAGTGGACACTGATTTTTAGGGGAGATACGGACCCACAGGCAGCTGAGGATTGGCTGGAGGCTGTGGTGAGAGTTTCTCGGCTGGTAGGGAAACCATCAGACCTCATTGTCATCTTTGTCGCCAGCCTTCTACAGGAAGCAGCAGGCAGATAGTGGAGCTTGATGCTCCAGGTTTACGATGAGGTGACACTTCTTTGGACAGTCTTTGAGAACCTGTTTCGGGTAGAGTTTGTCCCAGCAACTCTTCGTGTAGTGCACATTCAATAACTACTTCATCTATAATAGGGCATCATGATTGTGTCTTAGTACTCATCGAGGTTCACTGACCTCTCATGCTACTCCACAGATATGGTGCGGGACCCATTCTTCAGGGACCAAACCTTCTGAGAAGGGCCTTAGGCGGGAGATTAGGGCTTCAGTGATCTCACTCAGCATCCCGATGTAGGTGGGGGTGTTGGAGAGAACCCTCTTGGTGGAGAGTTTCCATACTAAGCAGAAACTAGCAGTGAGACCCACTACCAGTCATCACCTAGCGGAGTCCTCTGAAGCTGGTAGTAGGAAGATATCTCAGAGGTGAAAGAGGACAAGACCTACAGGTGGTCAACTACATGACTTAGGATCAGTTGTGTGGGGCACTTGAGATAGATCCAATCATACCAGGAGCAGGCAGTGTTATGCATGAGGCGGGTAGGGTAACATGGCTTGTGACTGTTCGACCCGTCATACAGATGATCAACAGATGGTTGAAGGACCACCCAGAAAGAGACATAGGTTTGACCGAGGAGGTTCGTAGGGAGTAGGAAGACGTGGAAGGGGAGTTGGCCGTGTAGCTAACAGTGGGCGACAATTTGAGATGTTACCGCCACCACCACCAGGAGGTCCACCCCAACCGTAGGGAGCAGGTGGACAGGAAAGAGCTCAGCTCCAATCAGCTGAGGCTTACGATCATGGCACTCTGGAGATGATACGAGGTATTATCTGTGTCTACTCCACCATAGCTATACTATTTTTAGACATAGGTGCCATTCATTATTTTGTTGCCACTACCCTCGCTGGAGCACGAAGATTCCAACAGAGCCATTGGCTCCACTCTTACGGAAAGAGACTCTTATGGGAGCAGATTAAATGATTACGTACTGGTGCCAGTAGTGCAAGCTTACTCTAGGAGGTGAGAGCTTCAGTTGGGATCTCATGATAGCAGCGTCGATGCCTTACCACATAATCTTCGATATAGACTCGTTATCTATAGTTCAAGCTCAGATTGACTATATTAGGTGCAAAGTGTGGTGTGTCCGCACGAATGGGACTAGGTTTACCTTCACCAGCGAGAAGGGAGCCTTTGCAGTGCAGGATGGACTTACCCGGAGGAGAGTGTCGCCGATCACTCATCAGTTGGCTAGACTTACCCTCAGAGCTGTTGATGTGGAGAGTCTGAGCTATCTTGTAGTGGTGGATTAGTACTCGGATGTCTTCCCTAATGATGTCCTAGGTCTACCTCCTCACAGAGAGGTGGAATTTTACATTGAATTATACCCCGGGATGGCACCGATATCTACACCAGCATATCAGATGGCTCTTGTAGAGCTTCGTGAGTTGCTGGTATAGATAGAGGACATGTAGGGGAAGGGATTCATCCGGCCCAGTGTTTCTCCTTGGGTAGCCCTAATTTTGTTCTCCAAGAAGGAGGATGGGAGCTTGAGGCTTTGCATTGAATATCGGCAACAGAACCAAGTGACCGTGAAGAACAAGTATCCACTCCTGAGGATTGACGACCTCTTTGATTAGTTGAAGGGATCACGGTGGTTCTTAAAGATAGACCTCAGATCAGCCTATCACCAACTCAAATTTTGAGATGTGGATGTGCAGAAAATGGCATTCAGATGTCGGTAAGGCCACTACGAGTTCTTGGTTATGCCATTCGGTGTGACCAACGCTCCAGTAGTATTCATGGGACTCATGAACAAGATCGTTCATCCATACCTTGATTGATTTTTAGTGGTTTTCATTGACTACATTCTGATATACTCGACTACTGAGGAGGATCATGCCTGTCATTTTCAGGTAGTACTGGACACACTCTAAGAATACCAACTTTACGGTAAGCTCTCGAAGTGCCAGTTTTGGATCTGAGAGGTCCACTTTCTGGGGCATGTCATATCAGAGGCTGGAGTTGCAGTGAATACAGTGAATATTGAGGTGGTACTTGGTTGGGAGCCACCCAGGAGTGTGACGGAGGTACGGAGTTTCCTGGGTATGGTTGGATATTACCGAAGGTTTGATCTAGACTTCTCCATAGATACAGCACAACTATCAGAGTTGAAAAAGAATGGAAAACCTTTCATGTGGTCAAAGATATTCTAGAAGAGTTTTCAGGAGCTGAGGCAGACGCTTACTAGTGCCCCCATATTGAGGATACTGGGGGAGGGCGTAGGCTACATAGTCTACTGCGACGCATCAGGGACTGGACTCGGATGTGTTCTGATTTAGGAGTGAGTAGTGATTTCATATGGTTCTCAATATCTGAGACAACATGAGAGGAACTATGCTACCCATGACCAGGAGTTAGGAGCATTGGTCTTCGCCTTGAAGATGTGGTGACACTATCTGATGTGCGAGCGCTTTACAGTGTACTCTGATCACAAGAGTCTCAAGTATATTTTCTCTCAGAAGGACCTGAACCTGAGACAGTGATGTTGGATTGAGATCCTCCAAGACTATGACTTTGAGATAGTCTATACTCCTGTGAAGGGGAATGCTGTAGTAGATGTACTCAACATGTGTTCTAGTATACAACTACTTGGTGAGCCAACGGAGCATCTGGACGCTTTACAGATATCCTTTGTGGATAGAGACGGAGCAGCTTTTCTACAGTCTCTTATAGTCACTCCCACATTTATTCAGTGAGTCAGGGAGGTGCAACATGGGGATGCTGACTGCAAGGAACGAAAACCTCAGATATCCACAAGACATGCACCTGATTGATTTTTTGAAGGTGGGGAGCATGTCATCCTCTTCAGAGGACGTACCATGGTACCAATATCACTTTAAGAGGAAGTGTTGAGGGAGTTATTCACATCCACTCTAGCGGTATATCCATGGGTGTAGAAGATGTTCTAGGATCTCTGACGACAACACTAGTGGCCAGGAATGAAGAAAGCAGTAGCGGAGATTGTCTCTCGTTAGCACACTTGTCAGTAAGTGAAGGTGGAGCATTAGGTACCAGCAGGCTTGGTTCAGCCTTTAGAGGTCGTATAGTGGAAGTGGGATGGTATATCCATGTACTTCGTGATAGGACTCCCATGTACATCTAGGGGACATGACTCGATTTGGGTGATCGTTGACCGACTCACCATTTCATCCCACTTCCTACCGGTTAGAGAGCAGGGTTCATTAGAGATATTGGGATGCCTCTATGTGCAAGAGATTGTGTGGTTACATGGAGTAACCTTGACGATTTTCTCTGATTGTGATGCAAGTTTTACTTCCCAGCTATGGAAGGGGTTACAGGAGGCTTTCGATACACAACTTCATTTGAGCACCGCCTTCCATCCTTAGATGGATGGTCATACTGAGCAGACCATTCAAACCCTTGAGGACATGATGTGTGCTTGTGTCCTCGACTTCGGTTGCAGCTAGGAGGATCACTTACCTTTGGTGGATTTTGTATACAACAACAACTATCACTCCACCATTGTGATGGCACCATTTGATGCATTGTACGGGAGACCTTGCAGATCACCTTTGTGCTGGACTGACTCAGGGGAGTTAGAACTAGTGATACCAGAGATGGTACGGGCTACCACAGAGAAGGTGTAGATCATCTAGGAGTGGATGAAGAATACACAGAGTAGGTATAAGTCATATGCCGACAAGAGACAGAGACCTCTGGAGTTTGAGGATAGTGACCATGTCTTTATACGGGTCTCACCTCGAGGAGGTCTATGGAGATTTTTCCTAGGTGGAAAGTTATCTTCAAGATTCATCGGACCTTTTTAGGTCCTCAACAGAGTTGGAGAGGTGTCATACCACTTAGCTCTTCCACCTCAGTTGCACCGGGTGCATGACATTTTCCACATGTCACATCTGAGGAGATACGTGCAAGACCCTTCTCCTATCATCAACCATGGTGAGCTGGACATCGACGATGGGGTGACTTTTACGGAGGTTCCAGTAGAGATTAATGATCGACAAGAGTGGGTCCTTTGTGGATGGTCGATACCTCTGGTGCGCGTTCGCTAGTAGCACAAGAACCTCCAGGAGAGCACATGGGAGCAGGAGGCTCACATGCGTGCTCAGAATTGAAATCTGAGGTGGGGAGAATATAAAGACCAAGAATTTCTATGTAATTTTTTTTAATAAATGATAATTTTATGAGTTTGTGAAAATTTACAACACGTGATTTCATGCGAGTGGGTTTTTCTTACTTCTGAACTGGTGCACAGAATTGAAATCTGAGGGAACCGTTGAACTCACAGCGCCGGTATTCTCTTAAGGATCCTTCCACCTCGACGACAGTTGGTCGAGGATCAAAGTTAGTTTTTGGGTTTTTCATGAAGGAATAAAAATAAAAATAAAATTATGCAAACATTTTATTTTTATTTGCAACACCCATGTGGGTGTTGGGAGGTGGGGTCCACCGAAACTAAACCTCCACGTGGAAGTTGAAAAGTGGGGACCACCTGAACCTAACCTCCCATGAGAGGTTATGGTGGTGGGGACCACTCGAGGCCTAAACCTCTTGAAATCCCCTCATTATGGAGAAAAACATCTCAAACCCCCCCCCCCCCCATTAATGTGGAGGAGGCTCTTGAGTTCCTCCACATTAATTGTGCCAACGCACATACCTTTAATATTCCAACCTAGTTATTTGATTTGGATAATTTGATTTTGTGCTAACGAACTAAATAGAGAACTTAATCTTTTATCCTTGGCATCATTGGTGGAATTTGGAGGAAGGAGCTGTTCTGAGAAATCTCTTCAACAAAGAATGCGTTCTTCAACAAAGAACTCCCCACCAATGAAGAACACTCTGCCAACGAAGAACACCGAACCCCTTAGACCTTACTCCTCAGTACTTCTTCTGATGTGGGACATACTCATCTACGGCGAATTGACGGCTGTACTACCTTCTTGCGCCAACGTCATCAAGCGAATGAGGTAGGGGTTTATTTCTATTTTATTATCACTTTCCATGTTCTCCCCTTCTAATTATTTTGTGGGATTGGTAATAGAGATTGATGTGGGTTATGGGAAATGATGTTTTAAAATATCTTCCATACACGTTCATGCTTCGTTCTTTGTGAACCGCATTCTACCACTCTAAACACGAAGGGTATGGGCCAAACGAACATTGCCCGACCCCTCCACCATTCTTATTTGATGTGTTCTTAGAAATGGAAGAAGACGAAGAAGGAAACGGTGCCGCCACCCACAGCCTATGCAACCCGCACTGCCCCATGGCACATCTCCCTCCTGGCCGAACTGGCCCCATGCCCGGATGAGCCACCAGTGGCCGGACCGAGCCACCGCACCACCCTAGGCCAAACCCCCTCGCCGCATCGCCGTCGTCTGTTGTTTCGAGCCGCCGCACTGCCGCAGTCTTCCGAGCCGTTACGCTATCCAGGCTGATCCGAGCTACGATACTGCCCCACCACCGAGCCACTGATGTCTACCATTCCAAGCCATCATGCCCCCACCATCCACCAGGACGGACCTCCAGCTAGTGGTCAGACCGCCGCCACATGGCCAGAACGATGTCCCGCAGCATGACCGCCGCCCCTCGCATGACTAGACTTCTACCTCATGGCCGATCCACCTCCCCACGACCAAAACACCACCTCACCGTCAGACCACCACCTCGTGGTCTCACGTCGTCCTCAGTCGAGCCAGCCCGGGCAGAGCCGAGCCGCCCTGCGCCCTCGCGACACTCTTCGCGGGCCCTCGCGACCTGCTGGGCCGAACCCAGTGGGCCAGGCCTAACCTAACGGGTCGGGCCACACTATAGGCCAGGTCGACCTGAACTGGATCAGCCCAATCCAGGTCGGGCTAGGTCGGTCCGACCGGGTCAGACTGGACCCAGGCTCACTACGACTCATTTGTATACTTTTGGCCATAACTTTTGTACCAAACGTCCATTTGACGAACCATCATCTGCACTCAAAATACTGGACGGAGAAGGTCCCTTTGATGATAACCCATTGTGTTTTAGATTGAGATTGGGTATGGTCAGGTTAGATCGAGCACGAATCCAACCGGGGCCCCAAGACAAAAAAGCTAATAACTAACAGACATGGTGTCCAATTGACACATCGTCTGTTACGATGAGACCCCTATGACATGGTGGAACTTTGAGATACATTTTCATGCAACTTTTTTGCAGCTGGAGTATCGACCCGTATCTTGTGGAGTGGATCCTCTAGGAGACAAGAAAGCATAGTGTGGAGACCTAGTGGTTGGCTGAGACTTGATGACTGCTGACTTTTTCCACTCAAAGTGACTCGACTGGCCTAGTGGGGAGTGCCTTGGTGACGGGGAAAACCCATGGTGGGGAGATATTTGGTGACGCAGCAGACCCATGGTACTCAACAGGATGAGTACCTTGGTAGGCTATGAGGAGGAGTGCCTCTATGTGACGTGGGAGACCCACAGTGGGGAGCACCTCTATGTGACGCGGCGGACCCACTGTACTCGATAAAGGAGTTCTCCAGCAGTCGAGGTGTTCGACGTTGTGCTTGGAAATGTTACTTGATTCTACCCCCTGAATAAATCCTTGTGTGAGATAATTCACAACCTCTATGTTTTCCTCATGATTGAGATGGATGCAGATGACAGACAGTGTTGACTGAGGCTGAGAGTGCCCGGACTAGACGTTACCCGTAGGTGGACCTTACGACGAGTCGGTACCTGGAGGTGGACCTTACAATGAGTTGGTACATGGAGGAGACATAATGATGAGGAGTGTTGAGGAGCGGATATATACCTACCCTTCATGTAGAAACCTCAGAGGATGACCCAGTTGTTGTTTTCCTTTTTCTTCAGTTGTACTTGTACTTTCAGTTTCTTCTACTTTACTATGGGTCTTGTAGTCCGGCCCCTTTTACTTTTATCATTCTTTTGTTATACAGTTTTACTTGGTGTTTCATAACCATTTGTGTGCTTTCTTATGTGTGTGTTAATAGATTGTAAAGAAAATGCCTTCCCAGTTTTAGGGAATTACGCATTTGGTGCTAGTCGTCAGCCCCTAGCCTATGAAAGGTGGGATTGGGGTAGCCACGGCACAGGCCCTAAGGGACGGGTCCTGAAAAAAATAATATTAAATACATATTATTTCTTATTATAACTATAAACATGGTCTATAATTCATCCACAATATTTATCAGGCCTTTAATAATCACTATATATTTAATAAATAAATAACTCTTCATTATTCCATAATAAATAAATATTATATTCACTAAACAAAAAATAAAAAATTATCAAATATTCCGCCCACATTATATTCTCCTGAATAAATGGTGAAAAAATATATCTGACAAATAAAATATTAATAATTATTAAACCATGTGTGGAAATAATATTTATTCAACTTTTTAAATAATAAATTATAACATATTATTTTATAGAGATTCTGGATACTCTTAGTGTGTGACCCTCTCTGCATATTTCGCAGTGGCATTAGACAAAGTGGCCTAAAATCCAAGGATAGTGTCTAGAAACATACCAAGGAACCCATATAGAAATAAGATAATTTCATAATTATATAATACCTCATAAAAACATATAATGTGTAATATAATCCTTTTTTCAGGATATATCTAATCAAGTAAGATTGATGCTTGTGTCATAAACCCATGTGCTTGATGTTTCATTCATTGAATTTATAGAAATAAAACATGCATATAGAACACCATGGACATGGATTTATTTAGTATATATAATTTCCACCAAGGGGCTTGATATATCAACTTATGTTAAAGGACAAAAGGGAAAAATCCTTTCTCGTATTATTTATTAATGCAATATTTCCCATGATGCACCCAACGTATCATACCTCACTGTAAACATATGTGGAAATAGTTTAAAAGTAAATGACTCATAATACTCGATAATATTAATCATAAAGTATAAGGATAAATTCACACATTATAAGATTGGAACATCCAATGACACTTATAAATATAAATTTCATAATGGTGGGTCTTGTTATCATAATATCCTGCTATGGTTATTAATAAGGGTGCACAATATGTGAAGGTGCTTCATATTCCTAAGAGTATCTACCCATAATATCTTAAATCATTTTATTTACATCAAATTACTTCATCTATCCTTAAAAAATATATTTAAGAATATTATCAAGGAACTTCTGATTTCTCATAATAGCGAGGAACTGCAAAGACCTTTCAGTAAAATAGTTAATCTTAGGACATTATCACATACTATATTATGAGAAGGAAAACTAATTATTTAATAAGTAGTTTATTAATATTCAAAAATATGAATACAAGTTATCATAAATTATATAGAAGGTGGTTCTAGGTCACTATCTCTAATAAACTCCCACTTCCACTAGAGCTAACTGCTAACAACCTCTAGTCCACTAGATCTTACATGATACTAATACTTCTATTGAGATTTGACTTTAGTGAAGGGGACTAACACATTTTATTCCCTGGGAACTCTTATTACTTCAAATTCACTCCACTAAGAAAAATATCTCAAGTGGTGATACTTTTGGAGTGTGTTTTATGTTTGTTGGTGTGACCATGGCACTTTTTCAGGAGCCACTACAATAGTATTTTGATAATAAGATTTGAGAGGGTAATTAATAATAAGTACCACATCAGGATTATAGAAAAAGTTTCATATCCAAACAAATTTCTTGGATACATCATAATCTCATATATAATCATACACCACTATAGAATCAGGGACAACTGTCTGATTTAAACTATTCTAGCTCACAGTTCATCCATTGAGATAGATAACATACACTGCTTCTGACTTCAAATCATTCTGATATATTTGAAAACTAACATCAGTGTAACCCCTGGTAACTAGTTCCTTGTATCCATCATACACTAGGAAAGTATCCTTAGTTCATCTCAGATACTTGAGAATTTCCTTAACAAAAGACCAATGTTTTTCTCTTAGATCAGTTTGATATCTTCCTACCATGATAAATGCATAGGTAGCATAAATTATATTACATAACATGGAATATGTGATTGATCCTATCACTGAAGCATTTTGGATCTTAATCATTCTATATTCCTTCTATTATTTATGACGACACATTTTCTTAGAAAGATATATTCCTAGCAGCATTGAGCCAATACCCACTTGTAATGTTCCATTTTAAATGTATTTAGTATCTAGTTAATGTTTGTACCTTGAAATAGTCCAAGTAACCTCTTGGATCTATCACGAATGATATTTATCCCTATAATTTACGTTTCTTAACCTATGTCCTTCAAGGAGAAACCATTGTTTAACCATTCCTTAATAGACCATAAGATGATTTTATCATTTCCAATATGTATATATTTAATATATACTACTTTAATAATGATCACATTTCCTCTTAACCTCTTGTAAAAACATGTATCACATTTGTTCTTAATGAAACCATATTCATTTATAGCTTCATAAAATTGAATTTTTAAGGACCTAGATTCTTTCTTCAATCCATAAATGGATCTCTATAACTTGAAAATATTTTTGTTATCACCTGGAGTCACAAAACCTTTTGGTTGTGTCATATATACATATTTCTAAAGGTTCCCATTAATGAAAGTTCTTTTTACATCTATCTTACAAATTTTATAGTCATGGTAAGATGCTATAGGAAGTAGAATTATTTTGGATTTAAACATGGAAACTAGTAAAAATGTTTCATTATAGTCAATTCTTTGGCGTTTTTGAACACTTTAGACACTATCCTTTCTTTATAGGTATTTAATTTACCTTTAATGTCCATTTTTCTCTTGAATACCCATTTTCACCCTACGGGTTTTACATCATATATCACATCATCCAAAACCCAATCATGGTTCTAATATATGGAATATATTTCATAATTCATGGATTATTTTATTTTTTCAACTTCTAAGCTCTTTAATTCCTCATTATATGAGAGAGGTTCATCACTGTCAACCAATAATGGGTCACTATATTCGGTGACTAGAAAACCATATCTACCTGGTTCGCTTACCTCTCTTTTATTATTATGTAGTACTTGTAATTCAGGAATTACTTCTTCTATGGGGACCTATGTAATCTGTTCCTTTACCAACTCTTATATATCTTGAGAATCAACTTCATTGAATTCAATCATTCTCTGACTATCCTTTTTTATGATGTTCCCCTCTCAAAAAATACCGCTTTTCAGGTGATAATAACTTTCCTCTCTGAGGATTTGTATAGGTATTATATATTTGTTTCCTTAGGATAGCCTATAAAGATACGCTTTGTTCCCTACAGTGCTAGTTTGTTACTTTAAAATGCCTTAACAAATTTCTCATAACTCCTTACACATGTATGTGACAAAATGGGTTTCATTCCACTCTATAACATGAATGGAATTACGATTGACGATTTTGTTGGTACTTGGTTTAATTTATATATTATTGTTTGTAATTCATATAGCCAAAAGGATAATGAAAGATATTTATGACTCATAATCAACCTTACCATGTATAAAAATGTATGATTCCTCTTTTCACTAACACCATTCCACTATGGTTTTTAAGATGGAGTGAGATGAATATAATCCCAAAATCCTGTAAAAAGTTGATAAACTCTTGGTTAAAATATTCACAACCTTGATCTGATCTAATCTTTAAAATTTAATTATTTACTTAATTCATTAATTTCTTTTAATTTCTTAAATCACTTAGACTTATACCTCATCAAGTATATATAATCATATCTACTAAATTTATGAGTAAAAGTTATGAAGTAAGAATACCCACCTCTAACTTCTATTGAAAACGGTCTATACACATCAGTGTGTACCAATCCTATAATTTTTTGTCCCTTTCACCATATCCATCAAATATTGGTTTGGCCATTTTTTCTTTATAAACAAGCATGAAATATTTCAAGTGGTTTTATATCATAAGAGTATAAATAACCATCTTGATGGATCATTTTCAAATGATTCTTATTTACATAACTATGACTCTGATTCTATAAATGGATGTTATATGATTCAAGTGAACGTGATTCATTATATATTTCCAATACTTGGTTTTCATAATTTAATACACCAATACCATTATTTAAATTATCTATACCATAACATATGTTGTACTTAAAAAAGAAAAAGCTTTTATTACTAAACCTGAAAACAATACCATCAACATCCAGTCATGATAAAAAAATAATGTCCTTATTAACCCTTTTTATATAATAAAAATTCCTTGAAACCAAAATCATTCTCATTGGAAATGAATTTTTTTTCCATTAAAGTCTAGAGCAGCTTTCCTCGCACCATTGGTAGCTCACAGATCCACCTCTCTTGAAATATTTCAAAATCTATTTGGTTCCTGTATTTGGATACAAATTTGAGAACCATAATCTATATCTAATACCCAATGTGTAGATATTGAAATATTAAACTTGATAATGAATGAAAATTTATCTTCCCATTTATTTTGGGTGTAGTTCCTCTTATAGTGTCCTTGATCTTCACATGAAGAATATACTACCTCCTTTTCATTACCCTGCCTCTAGATCTTATTCTTATTGGAGGGATAGTTCTCAAGACCTTTATACTTGTTATGAGTCTTAGGACCCTTCACCTTGTTATTCATTTTCATATTCACCATGAGGATCGTTGGTTCTCACTAAATAAGTACCTATCTACTTGGTGAATCTAATTAAGAAATTACAAAACAATCTTCTCATTATTTCTCATTTTATAATTAACAGCAAAGATAGATAAGGTCTTTTGTAGTAATAAAAGTATGATATCTTTGCACAAATCATCCAGGAATTTAATCCTTAAAATGTCTAAGTATTAAATATAGCCAATAATCTTAAATACATGAGGCCCAATAGTCATTGACTCTCCAAGATTAGTTGTAAAAAGAGTAGTGTAGAAATCTTATCTATATTGTCTTTACTTCTCTTAATAGATATCCTGAAGGTGAAACATCATTCTATATGCATCCATGTTCTCATGTTCTTCAAAATCTCAATTTTCGTTGATGATAACATGAAATAATAAACATCTATGGAATCGTTCATATTTTTTCCATACAGAATTAACTTTTCATCATTAGCTCCATTAACAGACACATCAATAATATTTTCTTCCGGAACATACAATTTCCTTTTATGAAAAAGGATAACGTGTAAGTGCCTTTTCCACTCTTGGAAATTTCTACCAGTGATAAGGTTATCCTAATTAAATATGGATCATAGTGATATATTTTCAGTCATTTTATTTTTGTTTCTATAAATAAGATGAGTGGAATTTTAGTACTTTTTCAGATAAAATTTAGACAAATAGATAAATTTCATATTTATTAATCTCCCATATTTGATCGAAACACAATTACCCTCACCATTTGGATTAGGAATATACTATTTCTTCGACATTATAGTGGAAAGGAACTATATCCGACTTCTCATTACCCCAACATTGGTTGTTCAAGAAACCTGAATGGTTTTATGTAGGAATTAAAAAGTTCATATGCATAAAATCATATTACCTTAGCATGTTGAGTGGACTCCTCTATCCTGAAATCCTTAAATTGGATTTCCTCAACCCTTTCCTCTCAGTTACACCAAGTCCTACTTTTGAATTCAAACCATGATGTGAACTAAGTTATGTCAACCAAAAACATCATGTTATAATTTCTCAATAATTGAGAGCATCCCACCTTTGCCTAGTCAATCACTTTGAATAATGGTTCAATTTTAAGTAAAGTAGTGGAATTCTATACCTACTTAATATTTTTTATTCAAGTATTTTATCCTCTTATGTGTAAATTTCCAATGATAATATTTATTAAATTCTTGTTAATAATAAGTGGATTTACATAAGTTATTTACCATGTCTTATATAATATTTATGCATAAGACAATTTATTTTAGTTTTATACTGCATGCTTGTGAATTCATTAATTCATGTGATCATGAAAAATGAACCATAATGAAATAACCATGGAACATGATATAAATAATATAATAAATTGGTATGATTATGATATTTTAGTAATGGTATGTTTATCAAAAGGGTGATAAACGAACTTTTTACCTAGGGTTGAAACACCTTGAACCAATTATGGTTCATGTTGAATATTTCTGCCTTTCTACCTATGTATCTATATTGGATTGGTTTAGACTCAGCTATAAACCTGAACCACTTTTACTAGATTATGAGTTCCATACATTATATATGATTTTACTCACATACAAGTGAGAGGAAGGGGTTTATATAAAATAAACAATGGGCATGTAGGCCCATACATAATGAAATGATAGATGACATACAATCCATCAATTTAATTAAATAATAAATTAAATGAAACTAGTCACATACAATGGTATTGTCTAAGATCATTATCATCTATATAAATGAAAAAAATTATGTATTTAATAAAATTATAATTAAATTATGAATGATTATTATTTAAAATAAATCATGCTTGAATCAATTAATTGTCCTCTTAAATCAATAAATTATTTTATATTAATTCTCAACCAAATTTCCTTGATATTATCATCTATCATAATGTGTACAATAAAAAAGTATACCTTGGAGGAAACATGGTGAGTAACCATCTAAACTAC
Source organism: Viscum album (assembly GCA_963277665.1). NCBI lineage: Eukaryota > Viridiplantae > Streptophyta > Magnoliopsida > Santalales > Viscaceae > Viscum > Viscum album. Next base: position 386,694,017 of record OY728153.1, on the reverse strand, counting down.
ACAACATGTATTATACTCATATATTGTTTACTGTTGTGATATGTGGCATACACGATTTATCACATACAATCATGATGTGTACTATCAACTTAATGATTACACAAATTACATGATTATTTTTTTGCATGTTATGTTTCAATGCACGTAGATTAATAATTTTAATATGAAACATACATGATATGCAGATTCAAACATTATGCAAAAATTAATTAAACATTTATATATAAAAAAACGCATCACATGATGTGTCCTATAAAATTAATGACAACATGTAAGTACATGTGGATCTGGTTTTCACAATATAACAAATTAATTTTAATTTTATGTAATTTTGTAAAATTATATGATGTGTTCATTAGAGCTACATGGAGTGTGTGTTTCCTCATCCTCTATCTATAGCACGCACCTAGAGACTCAGTGTGTAAATAGCTCTATAAAAAAATTAGAGTACACAATGTGTACATTGGATACACATCATGTGGTCTCCAAGTTACATGGTCACCATTTAGGCAGGATTTTTAAGAAGATACATGACTTGTCTATAAAAAAAGGACTACACATCGTGTATGGATGTCTCATGGTGTGTACTTAGGATAGTCGTCTGCCAGGATATCCTAGTCAAAACATCATGTATAATTAATTACATTGTGTGTAATTAATTAACATGTCTTGAATTAATTCTAAATTAATTCTTGGGGTATTGAATACTAGTAAATGGTGTGTACATCCGAGTTACATATTGTGTACCTTTGTCTTATCCATCTAGACTCCTTGGAATCTCTATATGAGAACTTCGATATTATTTAAATCATAAAATTAATCAATTGGATTATATTTACAAGAAAAAAAAGAGGAATATAAATATATAACAATTTGGGTTAAATAATTATTAAAATTGAATTCTAAAATAAATGATAAATAATAAAATCAATAAATTATCATTAAATAATTATAAATAATTATGTGACCAATCTGATATAACTTATAGGTTATGCAGGTAGTTGAAGCTTGTGATGGGTCATGACCAAATTTTCTTTTTGTCATTATGAATGATAAATATAATATTTACATTATGATAAATTCCATGATCAATGAAATTGAATCAAAGAAAATAGAAAATGGATATAATGTTGTAACTAGAAAATAGGATCATCCCATATTATTTTTTAATAATTTTACCATTTAAATAATTAAATTGTGAGAATTATTTCTTAGTTGATGGATATAACAACAGATCTGTATTATACCATAATTGCATTGTAGTAATCAAAAGAATATTACATCTAGTTGTGATACACACGTGTTTCAAAAATATCCAAATGTCGCTAAAGGATTATATGAGTTCTAGCATGGAAGATTCTATCACTTGTTTTGTTCGCCTTTGATCACCTCAAGAATTGATTCAAAAGGATTATCTTTGATCTATCATAACTCGAGAGTAAGAGTTTTAGGATGATCCTCCATAATTCCTAGGATAATTCTTAGAGAAGGGATATTTCTAGGGCTTCGAGAGGATTCTCTAGATTCATTGAGTATAACAAATAAATTGGATCTCTTGAAAAATAATATAATTTGGGTTATATATAGATAGGGTTAGAAATAAATATTTTCAAAAATTCCCTTTAATATTTATTTAATCCCCAAAAAATCTCATGTTTATAATATTATTATTATTATTTTTTGACATGTGATTAACCTGTGAATTAAAATTTAATATTATTTATTCGAATAATTTGTAATATATATTATTTTTTACTAGACCTATAATCATGGTCCACCATTCCTCTACAATATTAATCAGTCATTCAATAATGACTATTTTTTTAATAAATAAATTCCAATTCATTATTTTCCAATAAATAAATAAATATTATATTCAGTAAATAAAAAATAAATATAATTATATATTCTGCTCAAATTATATTCTTTACTATAAATGGTGATGGAATATATGTGATCAAGAAAAAATGAATAATTATTATACCATGTGTGAAAATAATATTGATTCAACATCTTAAATGATAAATCATAATATATTATTTAATTAAGATTCAGGATACACCTAGTGTGAAAACCTCTAGGCCTATTTCTCAGTGGTATTAGTAGAAATTGTGTAAAGTATATGGCTAACATATAAGAACATGCCAAGGAACCCATAGAGAAATAATTCAATGTTTCAATGATATAATACCTCATAAGGATTCTTACTATGTAATATAATTCTTTATCAGGACATCTATAATCAAGAAGTTTTCATGTTGGTTTTATCAACCTATGTGCTTGATGGATCTTTCTTTGAGTTTATAGAAATAAAACTTGCTTATTGAACACCATATCCAAGGATTTATTTTGGATATATCATTTCCATCTAGGGGACTGAGATATCAACTTCCATTAAATAATATAATGGAAAAATAATTCCTCACATTATTCATTAATGCAATATTATTCATTACACACCCAACATATCCTACCTCACCATGAAGATATGTCATCATGGTTTTCATCAATACATAAAAGTACATGACTTATAATACTCGTTAATAATAATATTAAAGTCTAAAGATTAATACACATGATCATGGATTGGAACATCTAATGACACATAAAAACGTTTATTGCCTACTAATGGGTCTCATTCTCATAATATCCAACATTATATATTACTAAGGGAATACACCATGAGAATGTGCCTCAAAGAACTATGAGTCTCTAACCCTAATATCCTGAATCACTTGGGGAATTTAAATGATTTCATCTATCCATAGAACAAATATTTATGTATAATATCATAGCACTTCTAGGTTCTCATCATAGTGGGGAACTATTATGACCTTTAAGTGTGACATCTACTCTTAGGACATTATCATATACTATGTTACATAGAAGAACAATAATTATCTAATTAAGAGTTTATTAATATTCCATACTATGAATATAGGTTATCATAATGTATATAAAAGATGGTTCTAGTACACTAAATTCAACAATAGAGATAGAGTAGGGCTTTAAATTCATATCATGTGTTATATTGATATTAAAATTAGAGCTAGTGTGGTATTTCCTAGTTATTGAAATTGATCTATTTAATGTTATTATTAGTATGGAATATATGACTAAATTTAAGGGTCGTATTGATTTCCATCATCATAACATGACTTTCACTACCCCAAATTGAAGGTATTATGTGTTTCAAGGAGTATAGGACCAAGGTTCTTGCATGGTAGGACCTCCTCTTATTGAGGTTAACAAATTAATATGTTAGGTAACATCCTTAATGATATGGGTTCATAAGGGAAAAATCAGGAATGATATTACTTTGGTAGTGAGGTAATTTTATGAGGTATTTCCAAATGACTTCTTGGGTTTAATCCTAGAGCAAGAAGTAAAGAAATCAATTGATTTCATACCTAAAATATATCCTATCTCACTACTTTATTATGACATATCACCCATTAAGTTAAATGAAATAAATATTCAACTGTATTATTTATAAATCAAATTCTTCATTTATCCAAGTCTGTTTCCTTGGACTTGTCTAATGATTTTCATAAAGAAATTAGATAGAACCCTGTTGTTGTGAATTGATTATAGGTTTCTATACTAGGTTTCAATTAAGAATAGGTAATATTTTCCCTATATTGATGAACTATTTGATTAGTAAATGAGGGTCATCTACTTTTACATGATTGAAATTTTGTCAAGTTATCATCAACTTAGGGTTAAAGAAGATGATATTACTAAGACTAATTTTTGAAGAAAGTATATCCATCTTGAGAATCTAGTGATTTCATTTGGATTGAAGAAAACCTATTGAATTACTTGTGAAACACATGAATAGGATATTACATTGACACCTCTATTCCTTTTTTTGTTGTGTTTGTAGATGATATCTTGGCCAACTCCAAGATCGGGGAAGAGAATGATAATTCCTTGTGTTCTGTTTTGGAAACCTTTCATGATCATCACCATTATGTCAAGATATAATTTTTTTAATTATATATCAAAAAATTTAATTTATTGGGGTATTTTGTCTTTAAATTGAGAATTATCATCAGTACTAAAAAGGTGAGGGTCTTTATATCTTGGCATGGGCCAAGGAACCTCACTAATATTTGAAAACTCTTAGATTAAATAGGCTATTACTTTCAATTTTTAATGGATTTTTCTAGTATTGTGTCACCTCTTATGGATCTTACCCACAAAGGGGTGAAACTTTTATGGAAATTTTAATTTATATCATCTTTTGTTGAATTAAAGATATGGTTGACCATAGATCTTATTCTAATTATACTTGATGTCGGTCATGGAAAAAACATTTATTTTGATACATCGAGTATGGGATTCAGTTGTGTACTTGTGAAGGGTGATCATGTGGCAGCATATTGTTTTATCCCTCTCCGAATATAATAAAATAACTACTCAACCCCTTGAATTTATCTCCTAGCTATCATTCATGCTCTAAATTGTTTGACACACTATCTTTTTAGGGATACATTCCTGGTTTATTTCAACCATTAAACATTAAGTTACATATTATATTATATGAACAAAAATGTCATACAATAAAAATGGGTAGAATACCTATATGAATTTGAATTATACATATAATATACATCAGGAAAATTTAATGAGGTCACTAATGCTCTTAGTTGGAAGTTTCCTTCTTAATATTTAAAATAATTCTGGTGATGAATGAAATTTCACTAGTCTCTTTACTCAGATGCATCTGGAGGCAAAGGAGGTGATGTAAAATGTTTTTCTTCCTATAATTTAGTTAATTACATATTTTATTGAGTTCAATCACCAGGATAAATCAGGAAAATAGGAATTTCAATATATCAAGTGTATCATAAATGCTCTGGAGACTACCAATGAGTGATCTCAAACATCTAATTGTATTCATCTCTTTCGGAGCCGTTATGCAGTCCCCTTGTATTTGAGGAAGGTTGTGATTTAGGATTTTCATCATTATCAATTGAATATACATATAGGTACCACTAATAAGTATTAAAGTAATAATTTTTTATACTAGTTCCTATGTATAATATGTGACGTGGAATATTTTTTTGTCATGATACTATATCTATTAGTGGGATAAATCCAGGCACCATAATCCTTATGGTATACTTTAGCCTCTTTATGTTCCCACATAGAAGTGAGAAACTATATCTATGTACTTTTTAAATAGATTTCATTATATTACACAAGGAAATAATTCATTTTGTTCTATGACAGATTAGTTGACCCAATCTAATCATTTTATTCTAGTCAAAGATTTCCCAAAAGTGGAGGATCTTAGGATGTGATTTTTTAAGAGATCAATAGGTTTTTTAGGGTTACATCCATTATTATCTATAATAAAAAACATTGGTTATTATAACATTTTTGGAAGGGTATTAAAAATAGAAAAAATATAATTAAATCTAATTATGTTCTATCATCCTCAGATTAATGTACAAATTTAGCTTTCCATAGATATTTTCAAGGAAATTAATTGTTCCCACATCTTAGACATCACATATTTGTGGGATAGCAATTTGGTACTGGTCAAATTTTCTTATAATAGAATTTATCAATCATTTATCAATATAATTCCTTTTTAGGCCTTATATGGTTGATCATGTTAGTATCCCTAATGTTGGACTATGGTAGGTGAGACTTCTCTAGTGGGTTCGAGTTTTATCTGGGAGATTATGAGTGTGATTCATACTATCTGATAGTAATTAGTGAAGGACTATGGTCTCTAAAAGTCTTATATGTACCATAAATATCATCCTTTGTAGTTTTTTTGTAAAGAAGTGTTTCAAAATATATCAAATTAGATAGGTCACATATGGATCAGGATATAGGGAAAGATAACTCTAAGGTATGTGGGATCCTTTGATATAGAAGAGTGGTTTAGAAAGCTGGATTATTATTTAGATTTACCTACTCAGTTGAAGTTTATTTATAATTTATTCCACAATGCTTAGTTAAAGAATCTTCACCCTGGCCCCTCCCATGTTTTGAATTGGGAATAGATATAACTGAAACTAGATGTCTCGGTGATTGAACAACTGATTTGTATTGTTAACTACCAAGAGAAAGTAAACTATGGTAAATATATCCCATTATTCCAAGTTATATATAATCAAAGGAGTTATATTCATGATACTTGGGAGTAGGAATAATTTATGAGGTAATGACAGACTCACCTATTTATTGATCAAACATCTTTGAGCTAACTTTCTATGTAAATAAAGTTGTACCATAGGGAGAATTATTTCACCCACTACGTTATATTTAGGTATGGATATCATTATTTATTTATTTTATTAATATATGTTTTTTCTAGGTATTTTTTACTTGAAATTTAATAATTTATGAAAGAATTGGGTTGAAAATTGTTATTGAAAATTTTGTGACTCAATCATGAATGAGTCTCAAAACATTTTAGTGGTTCTCACAGAATTGATAGATAGTTTACCAAACCATACGACCAAACCATGTGGATCTACATGGGGTATCTATTTCCAACTTCATGATTGATACCTAGTTTGTAAAAATTTGTAGAAAAACCATGCATCCGACATGGTTTAATTAAAAATTAAATTTTTTAAATTTCCCCTCATCTATTTCAACCATAAATCCCATTATTTTTTCCCACACATAATCTTCATGCTTTTTGAAGCACTAATATCTCCCTCTTCCTCCGATTTATCTTGATTTAAAGTTAATTGAAACCAATTTTATTTAAGAAATCTATTGGTCAAAAAATTCCTTCCTTCTTTATTAGTTATATTCCTTAACTTTCTATATATTTTTGTCAACCCAAAGGTTGTGGTGGCCCCAAGTTTTTCTTTACTAACCCTAAAAAGAGGTTTTTTTGTTTTTAATTTATTCAAATTCTTTTAAATTTTATTTTCTATATTTTTCTCATGGATTATCAGCATTGGAAAATTCTTTCATTGGCAAAAGAAATTGGTTTAATAATTTATTCTTATTATATGAGCCTTGTGTTATTTATTATTTTAAAAGAATTATTATAATGGTTTTTATGGATGTCATGTACTATTTTAAAGTATATATATGTGATTTAATTGCTTGTAAATTTTTTATCCTAATATTTGAAATAAAATGGATTTTCAAGGAATTATTTGAATAATAAAATTATGGTTTTTCTTATTTTATTTGATGAAATTTCCTTTTCAATTGTAAAATGGTGTCAAATGATAAAATGGTAACTCTACTAATGGGAAATAGCATGTTGGAGTCTATGTACTTTGGTGGAAGGACTGGGAAAAGTATGATTAAAAAAGACATGCTCGACCCGACCTTGGATTATAATAAAACACTATCTACATAATGTTTTGATATGTATAGGGTGTCACTTTATAAGGAATCCCAATTATATTAGGAACTGATATTACCCTCTAAGTGGATTGAACATAGTTTATTTTTACTGGCTTAACACTGAGATATTAAAATAATCCTAGGTTTCCCCTAACCTTAGATACCTTAGGGATTTCCTATTGTGCTCATTTAAAATTCTTATTATCATGGATTTTAACATCATATTTTAAATGATTATAAATATTAATAATTCTTATTATTCATTTTAAAATTTTATAACAATAGTTTTATATGGATTATTTTCAAACAAATAGTCTTGTTCTTTTTTATCAAATATTTCTTATGAAACTCTTAGTGGGATCCTGGTGGGCTAGTTGTGCTCACACCCTACATTCACCAAATGAGTGTATATGGACCTTACTTTGGAAAATATTGGTAAAGGAAAGGAACAACTTGGGGGAGGTGGGTATTAATTATAGTGGATCATGGGTTGATGGTGGTTACATAGTGGGATTGATACCTCATATCACACAGATATGGGTATCTATTTTTTTATATTTGGTCCTCGGCTTATAGAAAATTCTTTTATTTCATATTAGGCCTCCCATCTCATCATTATTAAATGTGTGTCTGTGTATTGTTGACCATTATTTTGATTATTCATGTCACAGATGATGTTTCTTGTCATTATATGAAGTTATTTTTTCCTTTGAGATGATATTTATATTATAGAATATTTATGACCTATCATTCTTAGTTATATCGATTTGAAAGAATAACTCACCAAGTTATATATAGGACAATTTTGGTTTCCTAGTTAATACCTACTTGGTTTTTTATTAGTGAAACCATTCCTAAAGATATTCTTGATTCATGGGAACTAGTTTCCAGCCTATGGGAATCCTGAAGGATATTATTGATGCCTAGACACTAGATTTCAACCCTTGTGGATCAAACATTCTCTTTGATAAATGTTATAAATTGTCTTGGCTGCCCATTCCAGGGGTAGCTTGGGTTAGATCATGGAACCTATGATCTAAAATTTTATATATTATCTTTATTTTTTATTAATATTATGCTTTACTCTAACTAACGCCGAAGAAGGGAAGATAATTTCTTCATTTTTTCAAAAAATTTATATCCTTAAATTTTATTAATTATAAGAAAATCAACTCTAAACATTATCCAAAACCATATTAATTATAAGAATATAATCTATAGGTATCATATGATAGATTTTAGAAGGCTCATTCGCTTTAATCCAATCATCCTTTTACTATATCCTTTTGTAAGAATCATTTATCTATTTTATTATATTAATTTCCCCTATTTTTCTATTTGAATATCACAAAGGGGAAGAAAATAATAGATAAATGAAATTAAGGGGGGATAAAAGAAAGTAATGGGGGAACTTAATGGAAATTTTATAGAGTTTGTAATTTTTGTTCAAAAGGTGAGAATTTAACAAAATTTATAATTTTTTAAGGATGATAAATTTATTATTAATTTTATAAAGGGAAAATGTATTAATGAAATATTTGTATTAGTGTCAATATAGTTATTATTTTCTTATGTTAAATGAGGAAGATATATTGAATCTTGTTACTGGACTTCTGTTAGCTTTAGTCTCCCATAAATTACAACCAACGAAAGGTTTTTTCTAATGGGATATAGTACATGAAGTATCCTTTATAAATTATTTTTTTCATGTCAAAAATATGTCCAGAACACAAACCAGCCAGGGAAATTTCAGAAAATTTATTTCTTTATAAATTATTATAAAAATATACTTTAGTTTTTTTACTTGTGTGGCTTGTGATTATCAAAAGGGGGATATTTTTAAGTCAATAACATTCACCTTGGTTTTAAAAATTCATTAAACACTTCATTTATTTTTTAAATCTAACTGCTTCTGGGTTGTTTTAGTTTATATTTGAGTGTATATATATTGTCCAAACCAATAACATCCAGTTAATTGATTATATATTGAGATTTATTTTGATGAACAAAATTCTGTAGAAAATGGTGTCTTTTGATGGTGTGTTATGTTGAACTCCTCATAAGGTGTAGTCTAAAATTTTCATCAATAATTTTTGAAAGAATGTATTTGGTGCTATTGAATCCAAACCCAAAGAACATAGAATATTTCCTTTAATGTTTTCTATTGTATACATCTATAAATAGAACATAAGGGTTTGTGGAATATAAAAACATTACATAAGAAAGTGGAGGTGATTTCAATAATTTTGATGTCTACAACTTCATGTTTTCTATAATTCTTATGATTTGACATTTCTTCATAGATATTATAATAAGAGAATGGATTTTTTTAGGTTTTATTTCAAATGATATATGTATTTCTTATTGTAGTTTTTTTCTGGTCCTTTATGATCTTGGATCTGGTGGTTTGGAAGCTGGATTATTTGATCCTTCATGATTGATGGATTTTATGGTTTGGAAGATAGAGTTATTTCTGATCAGGTTAATCGATAGATTTCATTGCTTAGAAGACAAAGTGTCCTAGAATTATGAAATTATACAATCTAATATATTTAAATTGGGGTGCTTCTATTTATGGAAGGGGGATTCCATGATTCAGGTTATGAACCACCTACCTCTTAGGTCAAAAATAAATGGTTCCTTTTTGGATTTTCCTTAGTAATTGATATTACATAGGGATATTATAGTTGTTGAACTATACTTCATGCATTGTTTTAGCTTTACATTTTTTAAAATTATGTTATATTCTTAAATTTTTAAAGTGATAATTTTATTCATCATAGAGTATCCTAGCTACATATAACTTTCTTACACTATATATAAACCTTTTTTACTCTAATTTACTTTGATTTGATTGAAATATAGTATTATCTCATTAAATTACCTTTTATTATGATGGAAATTTGTAGTTTTCATTTTAAAATATATTTTCCTTCAAAACCCAAATATTTAAAAATATATATTTTTCTTTAAAACCTAATGCGTACAATAAATTTTTTCACATGAAACATTAAACCAAAATAAACCATGGAATGTTATAAAACAATTAAGATATAGTCATATAATTTATATGGAAAAATAGAGCTATCTGAATTATAATATATTTATATATATATCATTATTAATACAAAAACATTGATAAAAATTAAATATGTATTGTGAAATAACCAATAAATTTTATTTATACATTAAAATATAAACCTTATAAAATTTATTTTTTGTGTTTTATTTTAGTATACTAAATATATTATTTATAAAAGATATTATTAATATGAATAATATGCTTACATCTATTTTGATTTGAAGTTTATATGAAATAATAATAGGAATAGTTAACATATTAAAAAGTTATTTTCTAATAAAACCATTTTCCTTATATGATTATGTTTTTTATCTAAAGCTTAAATTATAAAATGATATAATATTAATTTGACTAAATTCAATTTTTTTTATATATAAATATAATATTATCACATAAAAAATTGGTCTTTTTCTAAAGTAGTTGATTTTCATGGGAATATTGAAAATATCATTTTTAACAAAAACTATTAATTTATAATTTTATAATAAAGACCTAAAAGTGAATAAAACCATTTTATTTGTCAAATATGTTTTTAATAAGAAAAAATATTCATTTTAAAAATACTATGTCGGATTCATAAAATTTATGTTTAACATTTTAGGAACATAAGTAACATTTTCCATCTAAAGAATCTAGTTTTGATCTTTCTTTTTTATTAAATATAATTTTGGTAAAATTCGGTTTTCGTTTGATTTTTTAGAAACATAAATTTTATTTATTTTATAATAAACAAATTTTTATCATGAAAATTAAATACAATGATATTTTTACCCTATACATAAATTTTAAGTATTAAAAACACTTTTTTCTAAAAAAGTGTTTTTATGGGTTGCATGGGCTAATGTTAAAATTATGTTTTATTACATAGATAAATTTTATCTGATAAATTATTTCATATTCTTAATAATTTAGTAAAAATTATTTAATAATATCCGTGTTATTTTTTGGAATAAAAAATGATTTACATAGGTAAATCTAGTTACCATGATAAAACCAAAAATTATAAAAGTGAAAATTCTAAGAGTGAAGTACATAAAAACATGTTTAACTTTTATATTAAAATTAATATATGAGAAATTATAAACATTATATCATCCCAAATTCCTTTATCTTACATTTTTGTGTCTTCATGACATGTGAAACATGTGCTCTTTTAATATTAAGTTGAAATATTACCAAAATGTCACTCTCATCACTTATAAAAGGGTCCTCTCACCACCCCTTCACGTCCACCCAAAAATTTTGATTTAATCTTGAAAATATAACCTTTTTAATACCCCTAGAATAATTTTCCTTTTTACCTTGAGCCTTTTTTCACAAAATATTATCTTAATACCAGCATTCCCGATGAGTCTTTTAAGGGAAATCCAAATTCTTGAAGGTGAGTGTTTTTCCTAAATTTTTTATTTTCTTTATTACATTAACAATTAAAATTTTATAATTAATATATTATGAACCTTTTATTTTTTAAATACTGAATTTTATTATTCTTATTTAATAACTATTAACCACCTTTCTCCTTTTTTATTAATAAAAATGATTTTTTCATTAATGCATTATGAGAACTACAGCCCCAACAAAGCAACAACTTCTATTGTTCACCAATGACTCTATATGTTGGTTAATGGTGAATTTGAAAGATATACGTGACATATATAATATAATTATTATTATAAATACATAATTTGGAATCTACCTACTTTCCCTCGAATTATTCGAGAAATTAAAATGTTGATTGTGTATTGTACGGACTGCCACCTCCACGAATTAATGTATCTTATATTTTCAAATAATTTATTTATTATTTATTAAATTAAAATAAAATATGATTCAAAATTTTAAATGTATCTAAATAATATCAATATTCTTCTATAATAATTATATTATACCCAAAATAATTAACTTTCATAATCGTAACTATCCATTAATTATGGTATGTTCATATTTGTATTAGTTTGAACACATACCTAAAAAATGATATAATGAAATCTCATAGATCACTATTAAAACTTAAATACTAATAATATATGATATAAATAATTTAATAATTATTTTAATTTTTATATTTAATGATAGCATCAATATTAAACTCATTAATTAAAATACCAATGTTCGTTCATTAAAAGTCAATAAAGCATGCTCTTCGTCATTTATATCTTTAAGGATAATGAAAAAACATAAAGAGAATGATATTAAAATATCAAAAAACATATTTAACATCAATTAAAATACATTTTATAATCTCAAAATGATTAAATTTATGTTAATAATTAAGAAGAATTCCATTATTCTAAAACTAGTTCAAAACAATCGAGATTACTCACACATGATATTGAAAATTTGAAATAACTAACTAATATACATATAGATAAAAATTATAAATGAATTTTATAAAATTGTATATATATATGTTAATAAGGTTATAAAATATATTATTAAGATATTGTTTACATAGGATATCCAATTGCATTAGTGTAAGTCAAGATTTAAGGTGAGTGTTTTTTATAAATTAAATTTTATTATATTAAGATACAAACTTTATTTTTGAACTCTATTATTCTAAGTATGATTTATTGTACCTAATACATAATTTTTATAGTAATACAAACTTATATTTTTAGGTTTACAATTATTCTTTATAATATAATTATCAAATTATTCTTACCTCAAATATTATGATACCATAGGGATTCTTGTCGCAATTTCTACCCCTTGAGACAAATTTCTTATTATATAATATGTTTTATTTTGTACTGTGTATCTAATAATACATTAATATTTTTTAATGACACAATAATTACTACCAAAATTGGCTGGGTACCATCACCTTTATTAAATGGAAAAAATAAAAATAGAAATTCATTTTGAACTGGGTTAAGGGAGAACTCATTACAAGTCCAAAGGCCCACAAGAACACAATATTAGATTAGAGTGCACCAATAACACATTTATACCAATACAATTAAAAGTAAATCCAATAAAATAAGTAGACCAAATTCCCAATGTATCAATCAAACAAGGCCCAAAATCTCAGTGAACAACCCATTATTCCAAAACCAGAAAGGGAAATTGGGTCCAAAGTCTAAGATGAAACCCTAACATATCCCAACCAACATTCACTCAAAAGATATTCCTATATGAATACCCTATATCCCTTGAATTGTTTGAAAAAAATTTACCTTGACTTCCATACATATAATGATTAGGTTAATTACTTTCTTAATCATATACCATTACTCCATATTGTGTTAGTTTGAGTGATAATTACATAGAAAACTATTCCATTTATAGATTGGGTAAATATTAATAGTATTCATACTTGTTATTTCAATATGAATGATTATTGATTTATAATGAATATTGGTTATATGTTATATATTTTAATCATTCCATCACATGATAAATGAATTGTAATTAATTTTAGGCATGTTGGTCAAGTATAGATATCCCCATGATGTAGATATAGGTTTAATGAGAAAAATAGATTGGTTCTTTTACAATTTTCCTCTCCAAGATAAATATTTACTAAAAATAGGGCCAAAAAATTAAGATCATTATTTCAAAGATCACAGTGTATTGGATTTGGTCATAGAATTAGTTGTTTGACATTATGTTATTCATCACTAATGAACATGTAATTTTTATCCATGTGATATTTTCATTTCCATTGTTATCCATAGATATATTATTCTTTTAGTTTTATTATATTTTTTAATTTTCTTTTATTTTATATTAGTATCATATTATTTATGATCATCTTATGATCACTTACGAAATTTCATTTTCATCACTTACGTTTACCCTTACTGAGTGTTTGAGCACATCCCTTCTTATATTCCCATTTCCCTAGGTTATAAAGAATTTTTTACACATGATATGTCTAAAACATAAATTATGTGAAGAGTTTTTGGGATATATTGAAAACTTATTATAGATTAAGTAGTTTCTTATATTGTTGGGAATGAATGCCCATTAATTCGAGAAATGCATGGGGTATGTTAGTTTATAGTTTGTTTAAATTATCTAATTCTATGAAACTAAATGGTCTTGGGACTGTATGTAATTAAATATTTTCTTTAATTCATTTAATTATGGGATAGTTATGTTTTGAAATATATAGTCGGTATCAAGACTAGTATATAAAGTATGAGTTATTGTTAATGAATCTGAGACTATGGGCCTGACGTGTTATAGTGGGTATTAGAGTAGGTTTTAGAAAACTTTTTAGATTATGATGTTATCAGTTGAGGATAATAATGTCATTAAGTAATAATAATTTTAGATTAATCATGATTTTAAAGTTATAGATAACCATTTATGTTAGTTTATGTAGTAATTAATATTTTATGATGTTTAGGGATTAATATATTATAAATTCATTAAAAACCATATGGATAATTATAAAGGATAACTCTATATATAGGATAATATCTTGATGTTTTGGTAAAGTATATATTTCTTAGATATCCTAGTAATTAATTACATATCTATATACAAGAAAGTGTAAATGTTTGTAGCACATATGTACCATGGGGTAATCACCTAGAAAAATCAGGTTGAGCAATGAATCAATCTTTACATTGGTGCATGATGAGTGGGGATAAGACAACACATATTGTTCGAAACTCTCTAGGGGTGTGATTTGGTTAATAACATTATATTTACAATCCATTATAATGGATTTATTATGTTAATGAATTAGGTTGTGGAACATGATATAACCCAACCTAAGGAAACCTAGATTGAAACTATAGTGATTGTGGTTGAACTGAGATCTAATGGGATAGTTTTGAAGTGTAATACATTCGGAAGTTCATTTTTTCATGTAATTATAAAAATAATTATATTTTTTTGATTATCACTCAAGTTAACTCCTTTTAGTTTTATTATTGGTTGACTCCTGAAGTAACCAAGTGGATAATTGATGTCATGGATAATGAGGAGATTGTCTTAATGAGAAACATAAATGATTGGGATCTTATGTGAAAAATATTAGGATTTATTCAAATAAACTATCAAGAATTATGATTAAAAATATGAACTTATTTGAGTTTCCAGAAACATAAAATAGTATAAGGATAGAGCCACTTGGAAGTCCAGCTGATGAAGATGATGAAGGAAAGAAGATACAATTTCCTTCGATTTAAAATTTTGGTAAGAATTTCCAAGGGGAATACCTGATATGTAATTAATGATTATTTACTAGTGTAAAAGGATATAATATAGAAAAAATCTTTAAAGGAATGAAAAATTACTCAGTTAACACTATGAATGGAAAAGATGTATCTCCTAGTTATACATAAGATTATAAGATGGCCCCGTCATTTGAAATTCTATGATGAGTTACGTCTACCCTTTAGATACCATTAACTAATTTTTTTAGAGACTGTTAATTGAAATTATGAGGATGAAATTTATTTATGTGGTTAATGTAACATCTTGAAATTTTAAATAATATATTTTCCTTTAAAAACTATTGCGTTCAATTGCTTGTTTCACACCCAACACTAAATCAAAATGTACTATGGAACATTATATAAACATTAAGATGCAGTCATAAAAATGGATAATAAAAATAGAGCTTACATAATTATTAAATATATAAATATAAATATATATAATGGTCATTATTAATACTAAGTCATTAATAAAAACTCAATTAGTGTAGCTAAATAATAAATAAGACTAATTCATTCTCTAAAATATAACCTTTATAAAATTAACTTTTATACACTTTGTTTTGGGAAAATAAATATATTATTAATAAAATATATTATTGATATGAATTATATTTCTACACTAAATTTGATTGGAAATTGATAAGAAATAGGAATAAGAATATTTTATATATTGAAAATTTATTTTCCTATGAAAACAATTTTCATTATATACTTATGTTTTTATTGAAAATTTAAATTCTAAAATTTTTGAATTTTAATTTGAAAAATAAAAATTCATTTTTCTATTTCTAATAACACTATTATATAAATATGTTTCTTTTATATCATTAGGGAAAAAATCGATTTTAGGTGAATAGTGAAAATATCATTTTCACCAAAGACTTTAACTTTATAATTATATAAGAAAGAACTAGAAGTGTATAAAATATTTAATTGTTCAAATATTAATTTAGTAATTAATAATACACATTCTGAAAATACTATTGAATTTATTACACCAATTTTTAACATTTTATAAACAAAAGTAATATTTTCCAATAAGAGACATTGTCTTTGATATTTTTTTATTAAATATTTTTAGGGTGAAATTTGGTTTTGGATAGGTTTTTATGAAAAATAAATTTTTTTGTATAAAAAACAAATTATATCATTAAAATTAATTACACTGATAATTTTACCCAATGCATAATTTCTAATCTTAAAGATAAACTTTTCTTAAAACTAGGGTTTTACAAGTTACAGGCACTCATGTTAAAATTGAGTTTTAGTATAAATAGAAATTTTATCTAATGAAATTAATTTCATATTTTGAATCAATAGATATAAATTATATTATGAGTCCCATTTTATTTTTAGTCATAAAAATTATTTACTTATGTAAAAACTATTTGTCACGGTTAAACCAATGGTAAAAGTGAAAATTTTAATAGGAAATGAATTGAAAATAGAATAAATCATGTTTGAAAATGAATTTTTGAGTTATTATCAACCATATATCATCCCATACTCAATTATTGTTCAATGTTTAGTCTAATTGACATTTAAAACAAGTGCACTCTTTATATTAAGTTGAAATATTTACAAAAAATACACCCTCACCACTTATAAAAGGGGCCTCCCACCACCGCTTCAATACCACCCTAAAATTTAAATTTACTCATGAAAATCTAAATTTTTTCATTCCCACTAGAATCTTATTAATTTTCCCTTGGGTCACTAATCATAAAATATTGTCTTAAGACCCCCATTTCCAAGGATTCTTCTAAGGTAAATCCCAGGTCCTCATCATGGGTACTTTTTTATTAATTTTTATCCCTTTATTTCTTACATTCCAAAATTTAAATTTCTAATTAAAATATAATTACATCATTAAAGTTTTTATATTTAAGTAAATTGAGATAATTTAATAAATTTTAACCACATTTACCCTATTCTATTAAGAAAAATTAAACCATTATTCGCATGTTGTGCAGACTACTACATCTAAAAAGTGACGGCTTTTACACCAACACCTCTATATTTTGGTTATAATGGTAAACATGAACGAGAAATGTGACATATATAATAAAAATTTGATTATAAAGATACAAATCAGTTTTTAAAACCTTTTCGTCTCACTCTTTAGGAAATGAAAATGTTAATTGCGAATTGTATAGACTACCACCTCCATAAAGTAACGTATCTCATTTTTCATCTTGTTTAATTATTATTTATTAAAACCTATTAAAATATTATTCACTACCTAAAAAGTATCTAAATAATATCATTATTCTTGTGCTATAATTATATTATTCCAAAAATAAATCGATTTAATAATCATAATCATCAATTAAATATGATATGTCCATGTGTGGGTCAGTCTAACCACCTCTTTGAAAAATGCAATAATGTAATATCATGGATGACTATTGGAACATAAATGCTAATAATATATGATATAAATAATAAAATAGTTTTTTTTGTTTTGTTTCTATAATGATAAGATTAATATTAAACTCATAAATTAAGATACTAATGTATGTTCATTAAAAATCGCCAAAGTATACTCATTGGTGTTTTCATATTTAAGGGAAGTAACCAAAACATCCATAGAATGAAATTAAAAAATTATAAAAAACTATAAAACATCAATTAAAATACCTTTTATGATCTAGTAATGATGAAATTTTGGATATGAATGAATAAAAAATCCACTAAAACAAAACTATTTCAAAATAATCAAGACTACCCACAAAAGATATTGAGAATATATAGAAAATAAATAATATAAATGTAGTAATAATTATAAATTAAATTTATAAAGGTTATATATATGAATAAGTTTCTCAAATATATTATTAAGATATTTGGTTCTATATAGGATATCCAATCACTTTGGTGGAAATTGAGAGTTATAGTAAGTGTTTGTGAAAACTCAATTTTCTTACATAAAGTTTAAAATTTTGTTATTAAATTATATCATTTCAAGTATGATTTATTATACATAATGAAAAAAATTAATTTAATTTCATTCAAATTTTATGTGTCTTTATGTTCCTTCCTTATAACCTCATTATCAATTGATTATTAACTGAAATATTATTTTATGATAAGAGTTTATTGCCTCAATTTTCACACCTTTATACAAATTTCCTTTAATACACCATGATGTATATTTTATTATGTATATAATTACCATTTAATATGTTTTATCATTACACTATCATTTTTAATTTTATTTAATTTTTTATTTGTAATTTTATCTTCTATAGGTTTTTTATTCGAAAGTTTCTAAACCCATAAGTGTAATACCTGAGACGTTATAGTGGTTGGTAAACACTATATCATGAACTATCACACGATGAACACTTTGTGAACCTTTAATCATAATTAAATTTAAAATTTTAATTTATGAATTTTATAATTTTATTTGAACAAAAAAACCTTATTTCTAAATTCTTTATAAATATATTAG
This sequence comes from Viscum album, assembly GCA_963277665.1. Classification (NCBI taxonomy): domain Eukaryota; kingdom Viridiplantae; phylum Streptophyta; class Magnoliopsida; order Santalales; family Viscaceae; genus Viscum; species Viscum album. The sequence continues at coordinate 386,674,966 of OY728153.1, read as the reverse complement.
CTCAATATGATTTTTGGGATATTTCAAAAAAATTTGTTTTATGCACGCAAATGTTAAAATTAATTTTCAATATATGTATTAAATATAATTTATAAAATTAAATTTATATATAAAATATGTAAGTAAAAATTATGTAACAATTTTAATATTATATTTAATAATTGAATAAATAATAATTATTCTGAATATTATTTATCGTGATAAAAGTGAAATAGTTGTTTTCAAAGGATTAATTTTATAAGAGTTATACAATTTTTATATAAAGAAAATAGATTAATATACTTTATAATATGACTCTAATATTATTTTAAAAAAATAGATAAAAATTCATTAAATTAATAATAAATAGTCAATAATAATAAAAACACTTAATATAAAAAAAATACACTTCTTTATAAAAATAGTTTTTTCTTATATCTAATTTTTTAATTTAAAATTTAATTTCCTCATATTTTGAAATTTAATTAGATTAAATAAATCCAAAATTAAAATTCCTAAGGAATAAATTTTTTAAGAAGTTTAATATTATATTTTTATTAATAAAATAATAACCATGGTCAATTTTTAATCAATATTATTATTGGAAAAATGGGTAAATAAGGTATCTCTAATTTTCAATAATTAATGGTCATATACACCTTATATAAATCCTTATTAGGTATGAAATTCATACCCACATGTCTCTCATAACATTTATCAACCTAATTTAACTAAATTCCCAAACCCACCTTACACCCATGTGATTTCATTCCTACCCCTTATCTAACATTAGTTATCCATGAATAAGCCCCACTTTTTCACCTATAAAATGAGTTCACTTCCACCCTTTCTCGCATCCAGCTCCAGCACAAAATCCTTGATCGGGAATTTCAATTTCATATGCCTCACTAAATCCCTCCAATGAATTTACTATGGTTATAAGGACTCCTGCCGGGTTTTAAGTATCCACTTTGCAACGTAAGGGTTCTCATTCTCCTCTTTTGGATCCAAGTACTTATTTTATGAAAATAAATATCAGTTTTAGTTGATTATTCTTTAATATGTTAATAATAAACCCTTAATTATAAATATATTTTCATAATGATGAGATAATGCCCTTTAATATCATTAAACCCATTTTATAAAACTTTTTATATATTTTTTATTCTTCCAAAATCACTGATTGATTTTCTCCCTCATATTTTCAATTCAAGAACTTCCTTTGTTATAAGCCTCCAGGACTCCATGTGATTATGAATATAAATTTTAAAAATAAATACATTACTTTAAAAAATTTATCCTATTAATTTTATACTACCTTTATCTCTCATTAAACTCATTTCATAATTCCTTTTTTATAGTCAACATACACCAAAAGTCATTCCATGGTTTTCCGTATTCATGTTAAGAATACCCAAATATAATATCATTCAAGGGTATCCATATAAATTAATTAATGTGTCATGTGTCAGATCATTTTAATTAAGTGAATAATATATCTATTTTTATAATTTAGGATGTTAAATTATGTTTGTGGAAGTCCAGACAAGGGGTATGGGTTTTTTCCTCTCAAATTCCTCTCTTTGAGATCATTTTTGTATTATGAAAATAATTTTTTTATGTGGTATATATAATGCCTACTAGAGATGTTATATCATAAATTCATTTATTTATGGAATTTGATCCCTCTCTATAAAAGTATTTTTATTATAATTCTACAGATGCTATATATTGGGTTTTTCCATCCTAGTTTTCATTATTTGGGTCTTGGGATATATTCACAACCTACTTATTTTTATGTGGTGAAAACATTTAAATTAAATAAATTTACCATATTACTCATATAATTTAAGGTATTTAAAAGTCTATATTTTTATACCTCCCTCATAATCTTTTGATTCAAGACTTATCAAAACCATTGTAAAACTAAATCTTTTCCTTCAAGTTTTTAAACTATTAAATTAATATAAAATATATTTTATGTTAAAATGGAATTAAATTAATATAATATGAATCTAATATGAGTATGAGTCTAAATAATCTTATAAAATAAAATTTTGACAAGTTTTGGTTAATTTTTCACCCTTATTTTTAGTTTTAACTTCACATTAACTTTTTTTACAATTACCGCAATATTAAAGTATTCTACCATTTAAGAGTCAATAATGTCACTATAAAATAAAAATAACCCGTAAATAGACCATAGATGATGTATAAAACTGATTAAAATTAAATTGGAAGAATATAATATTTTTATTAACTTTAAATTAATTAATAATATATTATTTATTATAAAATATTCTTAATGTCCCTTTTGAAACTATTCGTTTAATATGAATTTAAATTCATCAATAGAAAGGGAGAATTCAAGTATAATATTTTCAAAAAACACAATAATTTTATATTTATTTTAAAAAATAATTTAATTCATTTAATATTTCAAATTATATTACTTTTAGTATTTTAAAATAATTTATTTTATTTTTATATTAATTAAATTAATGTTATGTTGACGTTGTGTAAGCATTTAAAGTAATTATTCCACCGCTATAAATTTGAAAAAATTTACTATGATAAAAATAATAATTTATATTTTAAATTAGTAATTATAATATAAAATAATTTTTTATTTTCCCTATCATAATATATTATTGGTGTGAAAAGAAGAAAAGTGACATTTTTTCTTTATCTCTCACTTTAATATTATAAAAGAAAAATCATATATAAATGGAAACAAAAGGTCATATTTTATAATTTTTTATGATTATGGATGAAATGTACTCATAAAAGTAAATTAATTTAAGTGTTTTATTTATTTTTAATTCTTTATAACATTGTTTTTAACATTAATTATCTAATTCACCATCATCATAGTGACAATTATTTACTATGGTTACTATTCATAATGATCAGAAATTAAATAGAAATATTTACCAAAATTCAAACTAATAATTAAAAATATGGAATAAATTTTTCAAGACTCTATTTTAATAGTTTTCATAAATTATTTTACTATTAAAACACAAAGTGCAAAGAAAAACAGTTTTTCAGAAAAATGCCTTTTAAGTATAAAAATGTTTTTATTACCAAATTAAAGTATAAAATTCATTCCAAAGACAATAATTTGATTATTAATAATATAATTAAACTAATTATTATTTTAAGACATTTAAAAAAATAACTATTTAAATTCTTGAAACAAAAATATTGTTTTCAATAAAAAGTTATATTTTTTACTATTCATTGAAAAATAAAACATTTTATCAAAATCCAAAAAAAATCACCCTAAGATAATTTTCATATGATTATTTCAAAAATTAAGTTAATTTCATCAAACAAATTTTCTTAAATTAGAAAAAAAAATCTATTATTTTCTCATGGAATAAAATTAAAATCATTTTTGAAGAAAACATATTTTTGACGAGTAAAATGACAAAAAAATACAGTTTTATTTTATAAGAATTAATAAATGAATTTTTATTGAGTATGACCATTGTATAGATTTCATAATTTGTTGGTTCTTATTCATACACTCTAATTCAACGACTATTCTATAATGGTCATATATAAAAAACAATATTTTTCGTTCGTTTAGGCTCGGTGTTGTATCTTGTATACAGTAACGAATAGAGTTCTCTTCTAAAAACTCAAGATGTTACTTGGATCCTTCCACAATGGCTATATTTAATTAAAATTTTAAAATATTGGATTATCAATAACGATCTATGAAGGATGATAGTAATAATATGGTTGGTTTCTATTATCAAACCCCTTAGAATGATATGTGCTTATTGGGAAAGGTAAATTTTGATAATTTAGCACAATTATATTTGAATAAAAATGTTTCCTAATCTTCAGATAATGAAAATTAAACTTCTTAAAAAAGGTAATATTTTATTATATAAATTTAATAAATGACAAGATATATATAATTTATTTAAAATATGAATAAAAAATTAACTAAATTTCTAAATTCTATTAAGATAGATGTATCTGAGAAAGAATATATGATTTCTAAGATAACTTTTGAAATAAATGAAATTTATTTTGATATTAATAATGAAGATATTAAAAAATATGAAATAATTAAAGATAAGAGTAAACCCTTTAATGAGTTTTGTGAATCTAAAAGATAAATATATGAGTTAAATGCTAAATTGAAAACTAAGTCAGACAAAATAATTTCATTGGGAGATAAAGATTAAATTCTAATGCCTAAGTTAGAGATTTAAATTTTGAATCACATGGGCCTCAACCTAGTTGGTGAGGACTCCTTATGTGCATCCAAGAGACCCGGGATCAAATCTAGGTGGAGGCATAATTTTCGGGGGGGGGGGGGGGTGTATTGTAGCAGAATTGTAGTATTATTTGTAGTAGGAACTGTAGTAAGAAATGTAGAAGCTACTGTTTGGCACTGTAGCAGCCAGGAATATTCCCCTGTTTGGGCCTTCGGGCCACCGATTTGGTCTCAAAGACCTTTAAGGCCTTCGGGACACCTAGGCCTTTGGGTCAGTAAGGCCTTCGGGCCACCTCAAGGCCTTCGTTCCACCTTATGTGCAGATGCAAATTAGAAAACCTACAAGGAACAAGCTCTGGAAGGAGGATCATCAAGGAGATTTCACCATAGTATAAGGTTAATAGGTTTAAATAATAAGAGGGTATGGCACTTGCCATCAGGACAAGCCTATGCATGCATGGGAAAGCCTTGCCGAACAGCCATGCGAAGGTGGAGAGTAGATTTCACGATGAAGATGCTGGGGAAGAGAAGTTCCAAGTAGTTATTCTAGGTTGTATATAATGTTTGAAGCCTACGGGAGATGAATTACTCTAAGGCCTATGGGCCATGTAATACTTATGCCGATGGTCCTTTTAAGGGTTCCACCTCACCCCTAGAAAGGGGGATTATAAAAAATTAATAAAAAAGGAAGTCCCTCGAGACATTGGAGGAAAGTTTGAAGAAACTTTCGACTAAATTTAATAATAGGATAAATTCATTTTAAAAATTTTATAAACCATTATGACCTAGAAGGAAAATGTATTTTCTTGGTGACAAAACTACTAGAATATGTTATCAAAAAAATTACTTTATCCCTATGACAAAAAATTTTATTCTCAATACCAGAGTGTAGAAAACTATAGAAAAAATTTTCCTTCAATAAAATCTGTTCCCTTTTACATAATAAATCTTACCTTACTAAAGATATTACTAATATAAAACATATAAATGTTAGACAAAAGTGGGTTCTTAAATTTTTATTTGCTAACATTAAAGAATCCATGAAAGTGTGGGTACCAAATTCTTATCCATGAATGTTTTATGAAATTTGGGCTGAGTTCTTACAGCCAGAATATATGGTAAATTTAAAGTGGTTTTTCTTAACATATGGATAGATAAATTCTAAATTCCTAAACTTATAAAAAATTATAAGGATAATGATTCACTTTTGGATACAATATTTAAGGTTAAATATATTGTAGGGGTAATGTTATTTTTCTTGATAAGTATATAATTATAATGATAATCATATTATTTTTATTAACCACAACCTCACTAGCATTAGTTAACTATATGATAAAGGTTACTATATAAACTTTGGGAATGATAAACACATTATGACAAATTTAGACTAAGTACACACTTTATCTATTTAAAATCATGATAAATTCTATATATTAAACTTATAAAAATAATTGTAACCTAAAATTTCCTTTTCTAATTTTGGTAGAAGACAATTACTATCTGTAATATAGAATATTAGGATAATGTAATGTCTCAAAATTAGTTATGTTATTTGGGAAAGGATTAGTTAGGGATCTACCAGAACATAAATTTTATAATTCTAATGTCTGTGATTCTTTCTAATATGATAAGAAATATAATCCAATATTTAAATCCATCAATGATGTATCAATATATTTATACCTACAATTAGTTAACATGGATCTTTTTTAACTTATGAAAATAGTGAGTAATGGTGGAAAACAATACATATATGTTTTAGTTAATGATTACACTAGATATATATAGACTTATTTTATAACACTTAATTCAAAATCACTCTATGTGTTCAAAAGTTTTCTTTCTTATTTTTAAATCATGAAAAACCAACTTTTACCCCTTTTCTGAAGTAATCAATGTAGATATTTTTTAAATTATGGTTTTAATACCTTTTTTAGTGAATAATATATAACTCATATTTTTTCAGTGCTAAGAACTACTTAATATAATGGAGTAGTTAAACTAAGGAATATAACCCTTTAGGTGATTACCTAGACAATGTTGTGTGAATACTTAATGGCTAAAAAAATTTGGTAGAATCCATGAATATAGCCTTCTATACAATAAATCATGTTTTATTTCATATGATGGTTTTTTAAAACTCCTTATGAATTATGAACTAAAAAAAACCAAAAATTAGTTTCTTTAATGTTCTTAGATGTAAATTGTTCATTTCGAATACAAAATATAATCTTAATAAATTTTATCTAAGGATAGATAAATTAATATTTCTTAGTTATTCCACCACTAGAAAGGTATAAATATTTTCAATCAGTATACCAAACTGGTCACGAAATATTGAATAGAAAGATTTATGAAATTGATCTTTATTGAAATATATAGAAAATTTATATTTATATTGTGGTTTTTAAACACATAATATTTCATTACCAAATGATTTATTTCATCAATATATAATTAATATACAAAAAACTTGAATAATTGATGTCGAACCTCTATAATTTTGTTTAACATAAGTTAATATATCAGTATATGAAGATCAATTTTCCCATTTACCTAAAAATCATATAGTCTTAAAAAATATTCTCATTGATAATATCACTAGTGATGTTTATTAACCAGTTATAACCATATATTCCATAAAATTTTATTGTTATAATAATGTAATTTGATCACAAATCAAACCTAAAATAGTAAATGAAGGCTTTGGTGATGAATGTTGGAAAATCACTATACAAAAACACCTTAATCAGTTTAAAATAAATATGGTTTAGAACATAGTTGAGTTTATGGAGAATTTTCTAGATATTAATTTAAAATGGATCTTCTATAATTAATGTGATGAAAATTGTGTCATTGTCTAAAATAAGGAAAGACTAATTGTTAAAAGTTAATCATAGGAAGAAGTCTTGGATTATAGAGAAACCTTTTCTTTGGTATCTAGGCTTGAATATATCTAAATATTTATATCTTTTGTAACTCATATTAATTTTACTCTATATAAAATGGATATTGGGAGTGAATTTATTAACAAATATATTTAGGAAATACACAATGATGAATTAACACCTTATTTAAAAAGTCCAAATTTATTGTAAAATGTTCTTAATATTTTCAATTCTCTTTACAAACTTAAGTAGGCTTTGAAGGTTGGGTATGATCCTTTTTTCTCTTTTAATTATTTAAAAAATTGTAAAAGGAAAGTTAGATCTTACTATTTTAATAAAAAACATTTTTAACAACACTATCAGTGATCAAATTTATATTAATGATAATATATTTGGTTTTACACAAAATAAAATCCCATATATAGTGTTTCAAAACTTATGTTGAGTGAGTTTTAAGTTTACATAATGGGAGAACATAATTTATTTATTGGCTTCCAAATAATTAAAAAACAGGAAGGAATAATATTAACAAAACAAAATTATATAAGATAAATAAGTAAATGATTTTATTTATACAATTCCTCTAATATAATTACTCTAGTATGTACCTATTCCCATTTCGATCATGATCAATTTGAGAAAATGATTGATCGAAGAATATTTAGTTAAATTATCATAATCTTTCTCTATATGATGGATAGTTGAGAGAATATTATGTTTTCCTTATTCTTGTGTGTGATATTAAAATAAAATTTAGAGTCATGTTTTAATGTGGTAAAGTTTGTTTTCACTATCTTAAACGTACTCTGGAACTAAGCTTGTTCTATTTATTTAGAAAATATTTCTTACTTTAAAGTTATTTTGAAATTGATTTTGGTGAATTTTGAATGGATAAAAATAAAATATCGGGAAATTTTCATTTGTTGGCTGATTCCTTAGTCTCATATTCTAACAAGAAACAAAATGTAGTTTCGCTTTCAACTATTAAATCCAAATATGTGGCGGTTGGAAGTTATTGAACTCAATTATTATGTATGTAGCATACACTAAAAAAATTAGATTGATTTTTACACAAAGGTTAATTATATATGAAATAAATAGTGTATTTATTTCTCTAAGAACCCAACACATCTCTCACCTGAAAATCATATATACATAAGACACCACATTATTTAGGATGACACAAAAAATATTTCCTTATTGAGTTTATTGAAATTGAAAAATAGCTTACTGGTATCTTTATTAAACATTTAAATTATAATAGATTTGAATATATTAATTATATTTTACCCATAATAAATGAAAATTGATCATAATTATTACTTCTGGATTTAAATATCTTAAAATATAGAAAAATCCTTGTAAAAGGTAGAGGATATTTTATTTTTTAAAATTATACTAAATTGTTTTACAGGTACTATTTTAACCAAAAAAATTGTTTACTAGAAGCACTCCTATTGGAAGTTTCATATTCAATTATCATCAAATGAATTTAAATAATTTTAAGTAGAAATATATTTTATACCACTATTAATTTTATTCTAAACATTATATTCTCTTAAAATTAATATTATTCTTTCAAGTTTGTTTCAAAACACATACCCCTTGACAATTTATTAAATTTTAGACTTTGATATATCAAAATTTTTAATAGTGTAAAGAATGTCAAGATTCATTATCTAATGTTTTTTATATATCTCATGATAATATTTTGATTTTAAATTTTTTAACTTATCTATTTATTCTATTTCTCTAATTATTTACTCTAATTAACTTCTTATAAGGGAATAAATTTTATTATATTTTTTAATAACAGTATGTCCTTAAATTATATATAAAGTAAGAAAATAAATTATGGGAATTTTATAGAACCATATTTATTATAAAAATATAGTCCATAGGAATAAAAATATAATTTATGGATTGTAGAGACCCGTATCCTGACGTACATGGACATTACATTACATTTGCGGAATACTTAGTACATAAGAAAAAAAACACACACACAAGGATCGTAATAGTTTAGTGTCTTTGGAAACTCGGAATATAATCTTCTAATCGTGGTGAAAGATCTTCAAAATCTCCCATAAAGATCTTCCATTTTTTTACCTAAAACCTTTCTTTATATCCTGGGGAAAAGAAAACATAAAAGGGTGAGCTCAAATGCTCAGTAAGGGTAAACAAAAGAAATATCAATCACATCATATAAATAAGAACATAACTTTTGGAAATCATAACCTGCAAAAGAGATCATAATTTCATAACATGGGGTAAATCATGGTAGTGAAATGTAATCACAATAATCATAACTTAAAACATGACACTTTGTGGCATTCACACATAATCATAGAGAATCATTTCTTGTTAGTCAAGACTCATTGCCAAGACTATCTTAGTGGACAAAGTCCCTTTCTGAATCGAGTAACCCTCGTTTCAGTCCTATTTCACTGAACCGGTATAACCTACCGTTCCAGCCCTGTCTATCTCATGAGATATAAAATCTTTACCCAATGCATTGGAGGGAGATATAGGTCCCACCCATCTCATAATTATAGCATTCTTATGTGTGCCACAAAATCATAAATCATTCATCATTGCATAACCCATGTAATAAAAATGGGATTCTTAAACAACATGACATCATAAAACAATTCATATAAGATAAAAGAATTCATAAAAATATTTCCATCACAACATAATCAAATCCATTTAAAAATAGGGATAGAAACATAAGCCTTTATTGTCTTAGATGGAAAATAATTTTGATAAAACACTTGAAATGAACTCTTGAGGAAAATATCCTTTCTTCTTCAAAATCAATTTCTTTTAACAAAACGTCATGCAATTTTAAAATAAAGATATTTTATTGAAAATAGTCATGAAATATTTTGGAGGAAGCTTCATGAAAATAATGATTTATAAAACCGTAAAAATCGGTTTGTGCCGTATAAGTTAAAAAAAACATTCTTCGTACTTTTGTCGAAAAAGTCAAAAAGTACCTCGTATGAAAAACGACAAAAGATTCCTTTCATATCTTTTACTAAAAATTCACCAAAGGGTAAAATTGGATTTAAACAATTGTAGGTGGATGGAAATAATATTACATATTGAGGGAACATGGATGTGGATGATAAAATACACCCCAGTAAATACCAAAGTATAAACAATCTCGGATAAAAATGAGATTGTGATATTTCCCTTACCTTAGGTCCGATTTGCTTCGTATGTGTCTGAACCTCCTCTTCTTTGAAACGCCTCTTTGAATCCTCCACTTAGGGAACTAAGATTGGTCTTTGAAGAAGACCAGGACCTCTAGGATTATTCTAGGGAAGTGGAGAGGAGAAAATGGCAGGGGTTGGCCGAGCTTGAGTGCTCAATTTGGTGTGAGGAGGGGGGGGAGGAGGTGTCCTTTTATAAGGGAGGAGAGGGGCACCTTAGGAATATCTCATAATATTATTTTATATTAAAGTCAAAATCGGTTTATAATGGTTCCAAAGGGTCTTATTTCGAAGATAAAGTGGGGATGGGTCGAAATCCTATCATCCAATAGTATTTAGACAAGTTTAGGGTATTATTTTAACCTTATCAATTAGATTTAACTCTAAGTTAAATAATTTAATTTTTACCGTGTCTTTTTGTTTTCTTTCACTATATGGTTAATACTCTTACTATACCATGCCAAACGAACCCCAAATTGTTTATTATTAATATATATATCCTTATCTAAGTCATTTGGCCGAACCTTAGATTTTTAGGAATAAAATAACAATTAATAATATAATATTTGATTTAAAAACTATTTTGTGTCAATTTTGACACTATTTGATATATGATTTTTGTGAAAGTAATAACAGAATTATATATTCGAACCAAGTTGATTAAATCAACACTAATATATCATAGTAACCTAGAAAATTAGTGTAATTCAAAAAAAGTCTCAAATTACATTCATTTGAGCATTTATAACATCAATTATGTTAATATTTCCTTAAAAGGGTAATAACTGCATCATCGTTGTGTCATAAATAAATTAATTTATTTAAAGTCTAAAAATTATAAATAAAATATCATTATGTAGGAAATCTTTTTAGATTTCTAATGAATATTTATAGTCGAATTTATCTTATGTATAACCCCATATTAAAAATGATTTAGTTATTAAACTTTGATTTTAACTATTTTAACGATTCATTAAATAAAATAATATTAAATGTCATAATCTAATCCAAGTGGACCTAAATGGTCATATTATATTCATAAGGTTGTTTTTGGTCGAATTACACTTATCCAATAGAATTAGGACATGTGTTAGGGTAATAGTCATATCATATTTACCCTTAGTTACCCTATTTACTATTAACCGTGGTAAAAAAAGTAAAAAGTTACTATTCACCAAAAATTATTTTCATCTAATTGAACCACATTTTAGTCCTTGATATTAACCGTGTCTGTCGGATTTTCGAAATTCCATTCACAGAAGCGGTAAAATTAAGTTTTATGCAAAATTCAGTTTTTAACCTACCACTTAGTGGTTTCACTATTCATCAAAAATTGAAAGTTTTCAGAAAAATGCCAAAATTTCATCCTAAGCTATATTTCATATTGCGAATTCAAAAATGAAGTATATTTTACCAAATTCATAACATAGAAATTGCATTAATTAATTTTATAATTAAATCCCGCTGTTAAAACAAATAGTGTGTTTTTAAGAAACAATATCTATCAAAAGATTGACACTTGATTATGTCTGGTTTAAATGTGAAATTACATCCAATGACCAACATTGTATTAAATTGTAAAAATATATTCTAAATATACTTTAAAACAACTCAAATTAATAATTTATCACTATTAATTATTTTGATTAAAAAAGTTGTTTTTAATTATAATTTAGTAATTTTCACTATTCATCAGAATATGAAAGTTATCCGAAAAGTACCAAAATTTCACCTTAGCCTAAATTCGATACTCCGAATCCATAAATGAAGTCCATTTTGAAAAATAAAATTTACAAAATTTAAAAAAGTGTTTATTACTATTCATAACGGCTAGTTTTAATAATATCTTAATAGCATATCGTTGTTTAGCGAAACTTGGTGTTGCGTACAACACACGCTATCGTGGAAGGTCGTGATTGCGTGTAATTCAAGACAAGTCAGAGATGTGTGTTGTGAAAGCTCCTTTTGGTGTAGTGTACAACACAAGACATTAGTGAAATTAAAAAGAATATTTTTCATAAAATCTCAGGGTGTTACATGGATGGTTCATTCTCTTTAGTCTTATAATCTATTAATTACATCCATTTACTCGAATCATTACCATTGATTTCTATGTTTTCCACTTTTATTTTCACCTTGTTTTCTTCCACCACATTCGAATATTATCAAAACATATTTAGATAATAAAATTTTTATTTAAATATACTAATATGTAAATATTTTAATCAAATAATCTATATACATCTCATCTTCTATCAAATGGGGGTGAAAACATCATTTTTACGTATGCGTGGATTACCACCTCTATGAAGTGATGTGTTCCATTTTCCATTGCTACCTCTCATATATAGTTATAATGATGATTTAATATATATATATATATATATATTTATGAAATTTATGTCGTATTTATCATTTCTTTAACATAAATAGATCATTTATTTGCTTATCTTTCTATTCATTGAAAAATGATAATTTCATCTGTGTATACGAGTGGATTAATAGCTCCTTGAAGCAATGTGATTCATTTTTCATCACCACATCACATGGATGATATATATAAGTTTATTAAAGAAAATAATATGGTATTTATAATATAATTATAATTTTAGAAATATAAAATAATATATATCATCTTTCCATCACGATCGCTAAGAAAATAGATTTTCCACCCATGTGTACGTACGACCTACCATCACAAGGATTGTACCATAGTTCATTTTTCATAACCATATTTAATGGTTGGTTTAGAAAGTATAATTTAAGAATAAATATTATAATTATTTCCGGAATATTACCCTATATATTATGAAATAATATTCTCATTGACCATAGTCAACTAACTAAAGTCATTTTGGACATATAAGTTCAATATCATTAAACTTAATTGATTATCTAATTGAATATAATATATAATTTAATAAAAATGAATATTAAACTTTTAATAGGGTTATTAAGTAAGTAAATAATTAACATAATATTATTATTCTATAATATTAGGAATGGACATAATGATCCATACTTGAGGTATGTGAAACTTTACTATAAAAACCATATTTTGAATGTTTTAAAGGATTATTTTATAAATATTTTTCTTCTATGTCCATGTTCATATAAAAAGAATGTGTGTGACCAATGTATCTATCTAATTTATTGGGTATTTTTATGAGTGATTATTAGAGTGATATAAATATTATATCCCATGCTACCTACATTATTTATCCATTCTTTCTATGGTTTTTTATGAAAATCTTAAGATATCACAGGATAAACTAATTATATTATTCTTAACAAAAATTATATCCTACTTTATAATGGTGAAATGTATAAATTTTTAAAAAATCAGGTGTTTTTTATTATTTTAAGTAAACCTTTATGAGTTTTATTTTTCCTTTAATATTTCTTAGAAAATGTTTTATGAAAATTTTTGGGAAGTGAAGTTGATTTCTTGTGTAAAAAAATGTATATTTTTAACCCAAAGTTAATTTTGAAAAAGGTAATTTTTAGGAGTATCCATGGTCAAATGGGTTTATTTATTTATTTTTATATGTGTCTTACTAAGATTTTTGTGGTTATCCCATTTTTTAAACAAAATCACTCAGTTTTAAGTATGAATAATGATAGGGATGAATTCAAGATGAGAATTTTTATGATATGTCATGAAAATAAAGATTTTTGTATTTTTAAAACTTTTATATTGTGGGAAAAATTGATAATTAGTGGAAGTTTCCACTTTGTAATATATGGGTTTTTTGTGTAAGATTTGTGACATAAACTCTAAAATATAAAGATACTAAAAATGTAATAAATTGAATTCTTGACATAAAACTCGAGATTATGTAATTTTCAAGGTCAACTCTTCAAAATTGGTATATTAGGAAAGGTTTTGTTAACTTTATGGGTGAGTTGTTTATTTGAGTAAAAGTTAAAATTATTCTATAAGCAGGATCAAATCCTATTGTAGTGATATTTTTTTGTTACTATAATAGTACTATAACAGGTACTGTAGTGGTACTATAGTATCCAAAATTATTCATCCACTTTGGGAATTTGGGCCACCAGTTTGGTGCTATGGGTCGCGAGGAATCAGATCTACCATTATCCTTAAATCAATATGGCCTCTAGGCCACCTCAAACATTAGAGATATAGGACATCGGTCCACAAGTCCTCTAGTCCATGAAGCAGTTAGGTCAAAACACATTGGATCCATCCTTGGAAGAGGAATCAAAGTAAGTAACAACCACTAATGAAAAGATGATCATATTGGGAATGGGAAGATGGTATATAAATCACCATCAATACTAGGAACTCTTTATCTCTATATATGGAAATTATAGTTGATCATATATGTGAGGTGAGGAGATATGTGTCATAAATAAATCAAGAATTAAAGAGAGGTATTTACATTATGGTCAGGTATTTGGGTCTTTTGGATAGAAACTAGGCATTGTTCTTCTAAGCCTACGGATGATGTAGGGGTTCCTTCTCAACATAGTTAAAAATTGGATTATCCAAAAATTAAAAAAAATATAAGGTCTTTGGTCCATTCATATCATACCAGATAACATGTTAAATAAACTAAGATATAAACATTTTGAAGGATTATCATATTATAAAATTTCTAGAGTATTATATTTACCCTTATGTATTATTTTTCTTTTAATATTTCATTTCATGTTTAAGCGATGTAATTTTCAATATTTTAAGGATAATTTATCAATATGGAAGAAAATTGATTTTTCATAACCTTTTTATCTCTTCTAGATTATTTAATTGTTAATGTCATATTTGGGTATGTTCATTATATTTTTTAAAACAAAATAGGTAAAGTTGAATTATAAATATGATGATCACATAAGTTTTTCTATTTATAATTGAATTTTTTTAATGCAGATTTAGAATAAGGATAACCCACAAGTTCTCCAACAATATGAAGCATTCGACAAGGATATAAGGCTTGAAGTTATAACTAAATTATGACAGGGGGAAAACTACCACTAGCCTATATGATGTCTCGTTAGTATAAAATGTGTTAATTAAACCATTTGATAGATAACTATTAAGTTGATTTTGGGATTCATATTATGGGATCAATTTATTTTGAATATTTGGGTATTTTTAAGTGATTAATGATACATTGGGAGACATTTATTGAGTTTTAATAGAAATTTGAGGGACATTTAACAATTAAATTTAACATGTGAAAAATTTATTTGAGGAATAATGTGTTTATAATTTATGGACATAAGTTTAAAGGTATTCAAAAACTTCAGGTTTAATATGATCTTTGATGTTGAGGTAATTTAAATAATTGGGATAAAAGGGTTATTAAATTTTTGGAACATATGTTTTATAGATAACCGTGATTTTGAAAAGTGATTTTGTGACTAATTTATTCGTGTTATTTTAGAATTATTACACTACATATTTGGGATAATTATATGATTATGTTAAATAGAAATAATTTAGGATAACATAGGATCTTATTTAAGTAATAAAGGTTGAATTATATTTTTCAAGTATATATGATTTTATTTTAGTTGTATGGTGATTATGGTTATTTATGGAAATTGTTATCATAATTTCGATATCATATGATTATGACATATACATTTTTTGGTATGTAACTTTATGAGTGACTTATTTTAATGTCCATTAAATGTTAAATTAATCTTATAATAAAATTTTATCATATCCTTTGGATTATTTGGTTGTGAACTTGGTCAAAAATATTTCAAATAATCTAAAAGTTAGTTATTACACAAATGTTCTAATTTTATCTTTGGGTTTTATTATTGAGGCTTTAGAGATTAATTTTGTATTTATTCATTTGAATGTTTATTCATTTTGGGAATTATTTTATATTTTTCTAAGGATTTTGATTTTTTGTTAATGTCTAAATATAGGAGCAATAGATTTTTATACTTTTATGAATTAGATAATCAGTTATATGTTAATTATAGTGCTTCAACCATGAAAATTTCATTTTAAATACTCATTGTTTGGATAAAAGAATGTGAGTGTGGAAGAAATTGATTAAATGATAAAATTATAATTGTAGAGTAAGCATATTTTTTTAAGTTATTAGTCGATATGGTAATTTAATTCATCAACTATAATAAAATGGTCTTGAAAAAAAATATCATTTTACCTTCATTTATGATGAATCGATAATCATTTTCACATCTCTTTGGTTTAATGTTTTTTGGTCATTAACTTTCTCATGATAATTCCCTTTTATATGATCAGTTATTTATATCAATCTACATTATTGTTTTTAAATTAATTTTCATCCACGTTCATAATTTCACCCCCAATAATGTTCTCCTTTTTGGAAACATGTTATTTTTTATTCTGGATAACCTTTTTATTTTCCTTTATATATTTACAATAAAAAGTTTTATTAATCCTTTTCATGGTGTAAGATTTCAAAAAATGTATTTTAAAATGAAAAACACTTGATTACCAAGATCATTTTTAAATTAAAATGATTCAATTTATAAAATGTGGGAATGTAATATCAAAATATTTTAACAGAACACTATGTTTGATAGCATATACAACATGAAACACTAAGCTTAAAAGAACTGGAAAATATTATTATTTAAATTTAGTTATTATAACCTAGACGTTAAATTTGAGGTTATGAAAAGTATTGACAAAATAATAAATATATATACATTTCCTATTAAATAAAAATATATTGATTTATTCTTATGAAATTAGTACTCAATTTTAAGTAAAGTAATTTTATTCTTCAAAAATACCTTTTTCTTCAAAAATGATTTTTATTTATTTTTTTGATAAAATAATATAATTAATTTTTTTTACCTTTTATATATGATATAATTTATTTATTTTTTGAAACCATAAAATAAAAATTATCCTAGGCTGAAATTTTGGTATTTTTCTCAAAAGAATTTTATTTAAGTAAATATTGAAAAAACTATTTTCTGTATGTTTATTAAAAAAATATAATTTATTTTAATTTAAATAAATAATTATAAATTTATTTAGATATTTAATTAATATATGGAACCATTAGTTATAAATAATATAATTAATTACTCATGAATCAGTAATATACTAGATTTTGGTATATGTTCATTTTTCATCTTAAAAACGCATTGTTCTAAAGACTGTTTTTCATTGGGTTTTAACTATTTATATTAAAATTAATTTCTATCACATATAAGAATTGAATTTTATAAAATTTAATAAATTTTATATTAATAAATTTAAATTAATTCTATTCTTTATTTTCGATATTTTTATAAAGAAGTAATATTTTTGGTGAATTGTAAAAAATACAGTTTTTATGAAATATGGTATTTTTATACTATTGCTAGGATATAAATATTATAAGAGAAATTTTTTAAAATTATTGAAATAATAATGTATGATAATATAATAAAAAATAATTTAAAAAATATAAATTATAATTTATTTCATTATAATATGAGAAATCATTCTTAGTTTCGATTCATTGCTTGTGTAGCACTAGAAATGTCAAATTTAGTGTCCAAAATATAATATTTGAGAGTTAATAAGTCATTTCCTAGATAGTTTAATAAATAATACGTATAATTTATTATTTTAGTTGATATATATTAATATTTTAGTTATATAACAAGTGAATTATCCAAATAATTGTGCAACGCTTGTGCAAGGGTAGAAAATTCCAAATGATATATTAAAACAGTATTCATGACATAGATGTTAGTAAATATACCTATTCAATGAAAATAAAAGTATATCTTGAAATTAATTAATTTTTTATTATTATAAAAATTTATTTTATCTTTTTGTTGATAATATAATTAACTTAAATACTTATTCAATTCCAGCATAGTTCTTGTGAAAATAGTAGAAATAGCACGTAAATGATTTTAAAAACTCTCAAAGTAATATTGTTTGGGTGTGTTAAAACATTCCACGAATTTTTTATATAAATATTATATATTAAAGATTTTTTAAATGTTAATATTTTAATTCCATTGTTGTTATGTTGTTTTCAAAGTCAAATAGTTTAAATAGTTCTTAAAATTACATTTATAGTATTTTATGTTAAATATAATTTATTAAATTATTTAAAAATAGTAAAAAAATTAAGAGGAAAAGTAGGATGAAAAATGAGATAAATATCATTCATTTTCTATTTATGATATAATTATCAACTTTTTGGTAATATTATAGCCCTTTAATATGGAAAAGGTGATTACCAGAGTTAAGGTTAAAATTTCTAAACCATGAGTTTAATAAAAAAGATAAGGTGTGTATGATATATTAACTAATAAAATTTTTATTAAGTGGTTATATTAAGACCTTATAATACTTCTCATCTAATAAATTTCATTTTGGAACAATTTTTCATGATTTATATATTTATTATTCTATAATATTTCATTTATTTTAATAAATGAAATTAATGATATTTTATGTTAAACAATATTTTATTAAATGATTTAATTTTAATAAAAAATTATATCTCTAGAAAATTGAAAGTTATAAGGTATACAATATCAACCATGGTCCATTTTTGAGTCATTTTCCCTTTAATTTTATCTTTATTGACACTTAAAGAGTATAAAACATTGATATTATTGTGTTTTTCAAAAAGGTTAATAGGGAGTTAAAACAAAGAGATAAGGGTGAAAATATAATCTAAAATTGTAAAAATTTTATTGTATAAAAATATTGATACCCATAATAATAATATATTTTAATAATATCAATTTGGATCCATTTTTACTTGAAAAATAATTTATATTAATTTAATACATTAAGTAATTTAAAGCGTTCCCCTACCCTCTTTAGTAAAAGGGAACCTCCTCGTCTATATTTCCCATGCCCTTTTAGAACAATAGTTTTGAAAATAACTTCCTAATTATCTCCCAAAATTCACCCTCAATTTACTATAGTTCTTATTTTGATTATAAAACTATACTGAGAATTCTTTTGGTGTAAACTTAAAACGATTATCAGAAGAAGAGGTATTATTCTTAAATAATAGTTTTCAATTTACTTCTTCTTTTACCTTATTAAATATTCCTAAACCATGATGAAATAATAAAATATTTATCTTACATATATATATATATTATTATTTTAATGGGATAGTATATATCCATCTTCAATTTCACAAAATGGGGAATGAAAACTCCATTCATGTGTGTGTATGGACTATCACCTCCATGAAGTGATGTGTTTCATTTTTTTCACCACCTCCCAGGTATGGTTATGATTGTGTATTTAAATTATATATATGATATTAATAAAATATTTATCATTATTTAATATTAATATATAATCCATTTTCTTCCCCTTCCATTCATTTAAAAATGATAAAGTTGTTCATGTGTATGTGTGAATTACCACATCCACAAAGTGATGTGATTCGTTTTTCATCACTGCATCACATGGATGTAATATATAAGTGTATTTAAATAAAAAAATATGGTTTTTATGATATAATTATAATTATATATTCATAATATTTTTTATGGTTATTAAAAAATGGAAGTGTTACTCATGCTTTCATATGGCCTACCGTCTCCATGATTGTAACATTATTTAATTTTAATTACCATATATATTTCAATATTTGTTTTAAAAATATTATTTACGTATAAAAATAATAATTATTCATTATTATTATTTTGCTGATTATGATATAATGACATCCTTGTCTATAGGGAGCCAACCAAATTTATTATTTACAAATGATCTGAATATCATCAAAATGTTCAATATGAACTTAATTGAATAATTAATTGAACATAAAATGGTATTAAATAAAATAAATTTAATAATAAACATGAAATTTTTTATTAATAAATTAAATAATTAATAAAATCTTATTATTCTCAAAGATAAGGAGTTCACATGATGAGATAGACTCGAGGTAGGGGACACTTTACTACAAAAAGTATTTTTTAAAAGTTTTAAATGATTATTTTATAAATCATCTTATTCCACGTCCATATAATTAAACATATCTTATTAATATATTTTCATGTATATTAACTAATAATAAAGTACATTTTAATGCACTTTTAATTTATTAAAAAGGTTTTAAAAGGAAGTATTTTTACTTATTTTCTATGAAAAATTTTAACTTAAAGGAAAAAGGAATATTCTATTTGAATATATACGGCATCAATGGTATTTCCCACCATTATAACCATTATTTTATATTTATATTCATATATAATATTTCATTTATTCTTTTAAGAAAAACCCTATTTCCCTTTGTTCTATGTATTTTCAAAAAGTGTTTTTAATGGCATGAATATTTCGATATTCGTAAATGTTTTTCTTATGGGTGTAAAGGATATTTTTATATAAGATTTCATATATTTGATTATTTTCTGGTTCTTGGGTATTTTTTATTATTATGGTTAGATCCATTATAAACGAATAATGGGTGGTTTCAGTATAAATCAAGGATGGTTGGTTCCGTTATAAACCAAGAATGAGTGATTTCGATATAGCTCTCCAATGCACCAGGTAAATGTAAGATTGGTTGTAAGAATGATATGAACATAATGTTTCATGTTACCTACAAAATTTATTAATACTTTCTATGGGTTTCTATAAAAATATTATTAATTTAAAATCTAATATAATGAGATTATGTTTAAATGAATGTGCATTCTACTTATTAAAGGTGAAATGAATAAATTTTCTAAAAGATTTGCATGAGTTTTTAATAATTTCAAATAAACCATTATGGGTTTTATTTTTTACATTAATATTTCTTGTAAAATAATTTATAAAAATTGATGGGTAGTGATGTCGATTCCCTGAGTAAGAAAATTTTTAATTTGAACCCAATATTTATTTTAAAAAGTTAAAATTTTATGACTATTCATGGTATAACAGGTTTCTTTCTTTATATTTTTATATCTCTTACTAATATTTTTGTACTCATCCCACATTTTAAAATGTTCCTCATAGGGTTTTAATAATGAATAGTGAAAAGGATGAATTCAAGATGAAAATTATAAAGATATTTCATGAAAGGAAAAAATGTAGTATTTTTAAAAAATTTATATTTTGGGGAAAATGGATACTTAGTGAAAGTATCCATTTATTAATGTATGGGTATTTCTTGTAATATTTATGGCCTAATTATCTAAAACTCTAAGCTATAAAGATCCTTAAAATTTAAGGAAGTGAATTATTTTCTTAAAACTCAAGATTAATTAATATTTAAGTTTGTGTCCTTATAATAATTCATCTTTATAGAATCATTATTATATCATATATGTCACATATATTTGTTAAATATATCCTTATTTCTATCCATCTAAAGATGAAATGAAAAATAGGTCACATCGCTTCATTGAGGTGGTAGTCCGCACATACGCACGATAGATGTTGTCATTTTCAAATAGATTTGAAGGAAATAAGATAGATATGATATTATAATTACATAATAATAATTATTTCATAAATATAATATATAAAAATAAATCTAATCATAATAACTATCCCAGAAATATGGTGACGGAAAATGAATTGTATCGCTATATGGTGGTGGTAGTCCATACGTATGAACGAGCGGTAATTTCACTTCTCATTTGATGTAAAATAGGGTGAATTATGGTGGTTCCATAATCATAATAAAATTTCAGTATATTTAGGATACTTAATTTATTATTTTATGATGAATACCTTAAATTTGATGAATGTAAAAGAAGAAATAATTTGGAAGAGTTCGAGTAGAATGATGGTCTCTCCTTCGATTGACCTCTTTTAGATCCTTTATTAAGGACCCTTGGAATGGTATTTTCAAAATATTATAACATGTAACTCATATATAGGAATGTTTTTTAGATAATTGGGTAGGTTTTGGTTGATATAGATGGCTCAAAGTGGTGTAATGAAAATAAAGGGTGTCCTTTTATAAGGGAGGGATAGGATATGCTAGAATTTTCATAAAAGATTAAAATATAAAAAATATATACTAAATCCAAATACTTCCAAATCACTGTATAATTAAATTTAGGATATTATTAGATTTAAATATATCTATAAAATAGTATTTATAAATGTTTAATAAAAAACATACCCTTATCTTCTGGTTGAACCCCCCAGTGAACCTGTTTTGACCTTAACCCCAGTAACAACTTTTTTAATCATAAAGGTTTATAATTTTACCTATATGGTAAACATTTTTCCATAAATCACAATGTTAGTAAATTTTAGACAATTTTAATCCTAATTTTACTATTTAAATATTTTTATTTTTTAAAATAATTTAATAAAAAATTATTATTCGTAAAATATCATTAATAACATTTTGTTAAACAATTCATTTAATTTTAATTTAAAGACATCAAGAAAAATAAAGAATTAAAATATAATAATTTTAGACATAATAAATACATTATTATTAACTATAAAATTCTTATGAATCCATAATTCATAAAAAAACATTTGTTTTATGTTTTTTAATTATTTACTTCGATTTTTTACACTACTTGCACAAGCACTCTATTAGCATTATATAAGAGGTTAAAGTAATAATACAATCAATAAAAATTATAAATAAATTTAAAAAATAGTTTCAATATGTATAAAATAACCTTTAATATTTATTTAAAACTAATTTTTATACCTATGGGAACTTATAAAATAAATTTAAATGTAAAAGAGTGACATTTTTTATTTTCCATTACATAAAATCATATAAATGTCATTATCAAAGAATAATGGCACAAAAATTCCATATATTAGAAGTTAGGACGGATATAGTTGAATTAATATAATAAAATAAAATAGGGGAAACTTTTTTATATATTTTTAATGCCTTATTATATTATTTTTAATCATAATTACCTTATTTATCCTTTACAAAGATGATAAATGTTATCGTAGTTACTATTCATAATGCCAAAAAAAGAAAAAAATTATCAAATTTAAAAAAAAAATTCCAAATATGGAATAAATTTTATCAAATTAAATTCATACATGTTTTATAGATTAATTTAAATATAAACCTACAAAATAAAATAAAAAAAATCTAGAAAAATACACTATAAGCCTAAAAATTGACTATATCAAAATCATGTAAGATGATCATCCTAATGAAATTAATTAAATTATTTTAAATCAAATGGATCACATGTGAGTTTAATAAAAAATAAAAAATAGAATGATAGTTTTTAAATTACTTGATTTAACGAAAAGAAATGATAGTTTCACAAAAAATGGTATTTTCCACTATGAACTGAAAAATAAATCTTTTTGAAAAATCCCAAAAATTCAACATAATATTATAATGATATGATGAAAAAATAATATAATTATTACATTATATGATTTCAATAGTTTTTTGTGGTTATTTAAACTTAGTTTTTCATGTAAGGTGAGCTATCAAAGAAATTAAATTTATTTAAAGAGAAATATATCATAAAATCTTGTGGTGTTACATGGGGATTGGAATACCGAATTATGAAGGAGGTGTGAAGTGAAAAATAACATTCTTAATTTTTTTAATGTACTAGAAACCTCCATTTAGTGGTCACTAAATTACACCACTCTAAAAACAAAATTTTACCCTCAATGTCATGATAATGTAAAACCCACAAAAATAATTGTCGTTTATTATTTAAAAAAATGAAGGGATCACTTTAAAACATTAAATTGGAATAATATATTAGTCTAGAAAATATTATTAAGACTATAATTCACTCAAAAAAAATTCCCATTCACCGAAAAATGATATCTTAATGATATAAACATCATATAAAAATAATTTTTAATTTTAACACATTTTCTTTCCACTAATATATGCATCACAACAAAAAATGAATTGAATTTTAACATATAATATTATATAATTCATTATTTTTATATATATTTTTTATAAATAAAATATAATATTAAAATCTATATATCCAAATAATCATAATATTCTAAAATAAAAAATGCACAATTTTCAATAATTTTAAAAATATATAATTTTTAATTAAATTTATTTTACTGTTTTCATGTATTAAATTTTATTTTTTTGATGATTTTTTATATGAATGAAAATATACACAATATTCATAAACAATGTGATATAAAAATAATATTATAATATCAATGAAATCTATCACATGTAACAAGCTACATAAATGTCCAATTTAAGAATATATTCATGATGAAAATACTAATCCTCAACTTTTTTTATAAAAAAATTATTTAAAATAGTTAGGGAAAAATTATTTTTATTTGAATGTGTAAATGTGATTTCAAAAAAGTGAAGTTATTTTATTTTCATGTTTTCATTTCATCAATAAATAATTTTTTTATATACAATGTAAGACCACCCGTTTTAGTAATTTTATACTTTTAGTATGTATTTTGAAGTTATATAATAATGGGGTTCAGTATTGGGAGTTTCTTGAGGGTTTAATATTGTTTTGGATGGGTTTTTAAAGTTGTACAGTTTGAGAATGATTATGGGAAACCATTAACTTTTCCCAAGAAACCATATAAGGTGAGAATTTTTGGGATAGTATCTATGAAAGGTTGGCACACGATTTATTAAAAGTGTGTGACACAACTATATTACCCCTTGGGAAATGTCTAGTAGTAATGAATGGTTGTAACAAGGTTGGTCAAACCATTCAACACAACTGTGTGACACTATATGTGTTTTCCATTAACATGAACACCCTTCTCTCATGGTTTGTTAAACAATGTGTCCTAGCCATGTGATGTACATTTAAGGCTACGAAAAAGTGTTTTTAACTAAGTTTTTACCCCGCACTAAAACTCATTTTCCTCTTATTCTCCTAGGATCTCGAAGTCATATTATATCTTAGGAATCCTTGGTGATTCCAATTGATCAAAAAAACTATTTTTGATGAATCAAAGAGCATTAAATCTTCAGAATCAAAGGTAAGTCTTAGTTTCTTCTCATTATATTTATATTTTCTCATATTCCTTCACCCAGATCATTGTATTTAATCTTTTATGGATGGATCACTGATATATGATGTGTTTTTAGGAGATATTATGGGGATATATTGAATTTAAGGTGTTGTGATCCAGGATATAGAGATTTCATAGTGTTTTTCGTTATTATTGTCAGCCATTTAGAGGTAGGTTCCCTCTCACTCTTCTCAAATTATTCTAAAACATGATGGATTAGTTTTCTTGAAACGTTTTATTTTTAATATGATAAAAATATTTATTTGTTATTGAAGGAAACCCTTATGAATTATAAATTTAGAATGTGGTAATTCAGATGGATTTTGTAAAACATATTTTTTTTATAATTTTAAATTATGGTTTTAAATTTATGATTTTGGTTGGAAAAAATAAGATAGTTTGAAGAAAATTTTTAAATAGAAGAAATTTTATATGTGAAATGAATTGATTATAAATATAGTTTTGTAATATATAGTGGTGTTTGTTCATATTTCATTATATGGGGCCTTATTGAAATAAACCTGGTGCTTAATGCCAAATATTTAATGGAACATGGGATTTATCATTTCATGAAAACTTGGTGGATGATGAGAGACCAATCATGAGTATATAAATTTCATTTAAAATTCATATGTTTTTGTATATTTATGTGATATTCAAGGATGGGTATTCCAGATGGAAGGAAGGAAATGATAAATTTATTTAGTTCAATTATTATTTCCTAAACTATTTTTATTGTGATAAAATATTTTGAGATTCTCACACATTTTTTTTATTCGTTAAAATAATATTTTTTTAAATGTACTAACAAGTTCTAGTCCTAGTATATTTTGTAAGGAAGTATTTGTGGATTGCCTACAATGTGTTATACTCACCCACTTATTGGGAAATTTGGAACATTTATATATGGTATTTAACAGGACCCATGAAAGGGAATGGTATCTTACTTATCAAGTGATGAATCTTGATATATTGGGTGAGGCTTGTGGGGTTGGAGCTTAGAGGAGGTTTGGATGATTCTTCAGATGATGTTACTTTGCTGTTCTTGGGTAATATCATCTTTTAGTCTTTATTGGTTGATATCCCCTGTTTCAATTAATATTATGATATTTTTGTTTATTGGTTTCCCCATTGAGTTTTATTGTTTATCCTCACACAACATATATATGGTTTAGTTTTTTATAATTTATTAATGGATTGTTTGGGTTCTATTTGGAAAATTATCCCCCAATGTTCTCTTAATCCCTTGGAATTTGTTTAAAACATTTGGTGCCTTGAGGATGTCATCTATGATTAGTAGCACATCAAATTTAAACTAAACCAATGTGATGTGGTAGGATGTTACAAATGGTATAATTCTCGGTCAGACAATATGTCTTTGTTGGATGGTAGAAAAAAGATAGGAATGTTGAAACATGAAATATATAGCATAAAAAGGTTTATTTTACCTTTTTATACTAAACTTTGAGTTACTAAGGTGGTTTAGGTAAAAAAAATTATTCTAATCCACTTTTAGGTTTTTTTTCATCTCATAATCATGCTTTAATCCAATTTGTGTAGAAAATCATGGATTAGTAATGAGACATACCATTAGAACTACATTTTTCATAACTTGTTTCCGGATTTTTGGGAATTTTTTATGATAATTATTACTTTTAATTACTTGAAATATTATAAGCCTCCAGTTGTGAGTGATTTATGAATAAGTTATTTTTTAAATCTATATAATAATGGTGTTAGTTATAAATTTTACAAACCCTCATGAATAAGTGAAGTAACACATAGTATCTCATAATCCACAAGGGAAACAATAGCTTGGTTATAGAATTGTTCAGTCTTTTCTAGCTGTTGAGTACATTTTATGACCATATTATCATTATAAGTTAGTTTTTATCTATATTATAGATTATATGGAGATTTTTAGTTGAGAAATTATGGTGGAAAGAGATATTTATGGGAATCCTTCTGGAGGATGTATGTTTTTCTCCATGGAAATAAGAGGGATCTCTAATGCTGGGAACAAGCTGAAGAGGGTCACCTATTCTTAAGGAGGTGGAGCGCCTCAGACGCTGAACACTTGTTTAGTTGATTTTCCTCTATTAACCAAAATTATGTTGGGATGTTATCAATGTATAAATTATGATCATATTAAGAAGGAATTAATATCACCTACACGGGAGTGTCACAATTAGGGAAAGTTGGGACATTTGAAATAATATTATATGGTGAATCTAAAGATAAATGATGGAAATGGATCAAAGATGTCCATGAATTACTTTTCTCATACAGTTCAATCAAGATGAAATGGTAATAATTCCCAGAACTAAGTAACCTAGGGTGATTCTCGTATTACATCGACACCTCAACAGTCATCAAAGTCATAATAGAGAAATAAATAATTTTTCAAGTGAACCAAGTAGTTGTATGTTGCCGAGTAGATGATCATAGTGGATTAATCTGGTCTTTTAATCGTACAATGTATCATTTTTTTAAACTATACTCTCATGAATGATATTTTTGATAATTGTACATCCAATTATTTTATTTCTAATTGTGTTTTGAATTGCATAGGATTGCATAGTGAAATAATTCATCATGTCTTGAAACATCAAATGCCTCTAAACCAATAAGAAAATAAATAATTTAACTATGTAGTGTCTTCTATAAATATTGATGAGGAAATTTTTTTAGGATTTCCCTATTCTTGATATGTAAACCTTTGACCTGATTTTGGGAATTTGTTGGTTAACATTCGTCAAGGCCTACATTGAGTATTATTATTAGCATGTTAGTTTTTCATCTTCAGATCATAGTGAATATCTATTTAAATGGGGTTCGAATATGAATATAGGTAGAGTTGGACCTTTAGTATTAGAGTTTGGTACTATGTATTATTAGTTTATAGTATTTACTTTGGAAATTTTTGATCCCATTAAACATTGATATTTTCCAACCATCATTGAGAAATTAACAAATGTCTTTCTCAACAATTTATCTGGGCGTCCAACTGAAAGTGATTTGAAATTTATGACTAATATTCTATGAGAAACTAGTTCTATTTAACTTCCATTTTATATGATCGAACCAAAAGAATTATGGGAATATAAGTTTCAACTGGAAGTGTTGGAAAGAAAATTATTTGTTTTAACAAGTACATCTCTATGGGATGCACTAGTTCTTCTTGTAAAGAAGACAGAATAATCTTTTCATATTTATGTGGATTTTCATATGATCAAACATGTTAAAATAGAGAAATGATATAATATTATATAAATTCAACATCTTTCTATACAATTTAATGGATTCTAATGGTTCTATAAGATTTATTTATGATCAGGATTCCATCAACTTCATCTTTGGAAAGAGGATATTATAACAATAGTTTTTTGAAGTAATTATTGTCATTATAAAAATGTCGTTATTCCCTCAAATATTATGAATTCACTGGAATGTTTTATGGTATTTATGGATCAAATATTTCAAAGGTATCTAGACTCCTTTATGGTGGTATTTTTGGATGATATTCTGGTGTATTCTAAGACTAAGGTCGATCATTAACAAAACATGAACATAATATTGGGAATATTTCAGGAACATCACCTTTATATTAATATTTCAATGTTTTATTTCTAGAAATAATAGGTATATTTACTTTTCCACATAATTTATAAAATAATATTCTCTATATATCCTTAAAAGTTAGAAGTTTTTATCTCTTGGAAACCACTAAAGAACGACTTTGAGATATATTTTTTACTCAGCTAAGTAGAATATTATTGATTTAATGTTCATTACTTTCTAAGAATTTCCTAACTATTGACTAATTTGACAAGTAAATGTGTTCCTTTCGAATAGAGTGATGCATGCCAAAAATCTTTCTAATAGATTAAGGTTTAGCTTACATCAGCACATATCCTTACATTTTTAAAGTTAGGAAGATGTTATGTGGGTTATTGTAATGAATCTAGATCTGGGATTGCATGTTTTCTCTTGTAAGGTAATAATTTTATAGCTTATATCACATGGTAATTAAAGGTGAATGAGAACAATTTCCAGACATGGGATTTTAAGTTGGTTGTTATAGTCTATGACTTGATAATTTGGAATCATTATCATTTTTATGAGAAATTCACATTTTTCATATATCATAAAAGCTTGAAACACATTTTCTCATAAATATATTTGAATCTAAGTCAATGAAAATGGATGTAATACCTTAAGATAATTCACTTTGACTTAATTTTTACATTAGGTAAAGTAAATTATATAGCTAATGCAATAATTAAAAAGTAATATAGTCAATTTAAAAAAGAGTATTTCAATCTATGATAGTTGATGATAGTCATAGATAATATATATCTATATTTTTTTGATCAAGGTTATTTTTTAGTTTTTTTTCCAATTTCTTTTGTTCCTAATTTTATTGAGAAGGTTAATGACGATTATAAATTTTATTTGGAATGTCTAACCATGAGGTTAAAATTAAATGTTGGGGAGACCATTTAGGGATGGATGATAGATGAGGGATA
Source organism: Viscum album (assembly GCA_963277665.1). Classification (NCBI taxonomy): domain Eukaryota; kingdom Viridiplantae; phylum Streptophyta; class Magnoliopsida; order Santalales; family Viscaceae; genus Viscum; species Viscum album. The sequence goes on along the minus strand of OY728153.1, from coordinate 386,645,180 downwards.
TGTGTTATTTTTTAGATTTTGTATTTTGGTTCCTCAAAATAATTTTTAGAATCATCTCTACTAACCACCATTCAAGATGGGTTGTTCAAAGTGGAATTCAAAATAAGTATAGGGCAATGAGAACAAAATTTTTGTGGGATTGCATGAAAAGAAAATTCATAGAGAATATGTAACACCCTGGTACTTTAAAAAAAAGGAATTTATGTTTTATATCATATTATAAATGCAAAATTGATCTTAAATTACCAACAAAATATATTTCTTTAAATATCATGTGGTACATGCAACCTCAAGTATAAATGAACTACAATATAGTGTATTATTATAACATAGTTGTCAAATAGGTGGGTATGAATAGGAATAAATAAATTATAAAAATACTACGTTTTACACATATATAAAATAGATTCAGTGGTTATTTATTGATTATAATGTAAAATAATAATCATTTAAAAAAACCGTTTCTAATTTTTTTTATTTTACTAAAAGGTGGTTTCGTCGTGATTTTCACACATACATTGAAATTAATTTTTACCAATTTTATAAAATTTATTTTAAAAAATATACATAATTTTTTTATTAATCATATCAAAATTAAATTAGGGTAAGTTTTTTGTATTTTTTTGAAAATAATGATTTTTCAGTGAATAGTGAAAAATACCGATTTTTGTAAAAATTTTATTTCTTTTCAATAAATAATTTAATTAAAAGTTACAATTATGTTTTTAATATGATTTAAAGTATGATAAATATTCTTTATTTATGTTCAATCCAATTAATTGAATCAAATTTATATTTTATTTTAGTATAAGCTTGTTTTATAGTTTAAAATCTGTATTTTTCTAAAAACTATTTTAAATTGCATAATGTTTCTTCATTTTAATAAATTAAAAAAAACCCTAATGAGAAATGAATAATAATAAATTTATATATTATATATCTATAGATATTAATTTAAATTCATATAATGATTATTATTGGTCATGTAGTTAATATAAAATCATCTTTTAAAAAAAATACACTACTTGAAAACTGGCTTTTTCATTGCGTAGATGGGTTTAATTTTAAATTAAATTCTTTTAATTCTATGAATTTAATTTGATAAATGGATTCCATATTTGGAATTATAATAATTTATATTATCTAATAAGTTAAACTTTAATTTTTTTATAATGAAACATGAAAACATTAATACTCTTTAATGACAATTACAGTAAAAACAGGTTTATCATGGTGTAAACAAAGATGATAAGGGTTAAAATGACCTAAACACTTTTATAAAATATATTTTATGGACATATTTTGACCGCATATTTTCTAAGACTCTATAATTGTTCATTTTTGTGCCTTTTGGGTTGTAAAAAATGTGGGTATCCCTTTTTATTTTCAAAAATTATAACTGTGACACTCACCTCACTTATAAAAGGCCACCCCCTCTCTTCGCCTCTTCACACCTTCAAACCCTTTTAATTCATAAAATCCTAAAAAAACCCTAATTAATTCCCGTCACAAATCCTAAAATAATTTTTTGATCTAAAATTTATCTTAATAAGGCTTCTATTTCTAACCTAAGGATGTGGTCTGAAGATGATGTGTTAAAGGACATGTATGGAATGTCGAGACTCGAGATAAGGGACTTCATCTCAATTTCCCTTCATTGAGGAGTATTTTAATTTCATAAACATAATTTATTTTAGATGGTGTATATATTACCCATTTTAAATGTAATAAAAAAAATTTCCATACATCACAGTATTTAATGTTTCAATTTAAATTATTTTATCCAAGGGTATTTGACTTAAAAGTTACCAAGTGCTAAATAATTTAATAACCCAATTTCATTATGTTGGGTTATATTACTTCTTCTTTATCTTTTATATTCAATTATTATCTGTTTAATTACTTTTTATTATCTTATATTTTATTTCTACTTGTTTATGTGTATCCATATTTGATATACATAATCAATTCATTTATTAATTCACACTCGAATGTTATGATTGTTGTAAGGGTTTCTCATCTCAAATTTTCATCTTTGGGATATATGTTATTATATACACTTATCTTATTTTTTCAGGTGCATGTACTTCCTAGTTTAAACTTTTTATAATTAATATCCTTATTATCATGACATTTAAAGTTTCATCTAATGTTTTTCTTTCATGGGGCTTACGATTGAAGAGTTTCCCAAGTGGAAAAGCCTTTATATTAAATATAATTTATTTTTGGGATTATTTACATTGAAGGTTATTTGGGGAAAAATAATATGATCTTATTTTCTTAAACCACATATCTTTTGTTACCATCTCGTTAGGAATGTGTTTCACATGATTAATTTCTATTTCTTTATTATTGATTAAAGAAATATCAATAAATGTTCTAGTAAATGATATCGATCTTGTATCATTCTTTTAGAATGAGAATATTTATATTATATATCAAAGTTGTTTATAATGTTTTCAAAAGTTTTATTTTATAAAATCTAATGATTCCATAAATATTTTCTTCATGATCTTTTACTTTTTTAAAAGTTTTAAAAAGGAAATTTATAAACAATCTCTAAATGGGTCATGTTGAATCCCATTACAAAATGATTGAAAATAATGATTATTCTTAATATTTACAACACAAACAGATTTTACCACCATTATAACCATTATATTATTTGGATATTATATTATAATATTCCAAGTGTATTTTAAAATATTTTTTGAATTTTTAGTGATAAAAATTTATTTTCAAAGTGAAAATGGTATTCTACTCAAAATTTATTTTAATGATATTTTAAGGGTATTTATATATTATAATAAAAAACCCATGATTTTACTTATTATTCATTAGGATATTTTTAAATGATATAATACTTATTCTTTATTTGGATGGATTATGATTTTTTCAATATATTTTTATGGAACTAGTTTTTTTTTCAATAGGTTAATGAATTTATGAATGGAATAATGATTATTTCTACATGTTTATAATGAAATGAATGTTTTATGTACTTTATTAATGTTTTGGTTCTTTTTCATTATATATATGATGGGTTGAGCCCCATTATATCTCATGGTTGATCCTGATAAATCTTCTATAGCGTCGGATGAGCCCGATATAGCTTATACTATGGATGTGCTCAGAAAGTGTCAGGTGATCCTGAAATAACTTATATGATGGTTTCACCTAGATAACACTCTAATGTATTAGGCAATGTTTCTTTACATCAGAGGAAATATGGAGGGAGTTACTAGATTTTTTCTCTAATGTATTTAACTGAGATCTAGCTCTTTTTGACATGGGTTTAAAAGGGGTTATGAAGATGATGTTCTGAGGATACCAACATTTTTTATTTATATGATATTGGATATTGTGGTAATTGTGGTAATATATGTTTTATCATATGGATGACCTTGGGATTGAAAAGTGATTTTGTGAATAAGTGATTAATGTTATTTTTCAAGAATATGACTATATTTTTGGGCTTGTAAGCTAAAAGTTGTGTGATCACCTTTGAGGATAAAACACTCTTTAATGTTGAGATTATTGAGATTATTTGGGATATAGACTAATTTATTTTTAGAATTATTTCATTTTAACTTTGAGTAATACTGTGGAATTTTAGAGATTAATGTATTATTTCATTATATCAAGGTTTATTAATTTTTGAAAACATCATACCATAAACTAACCATTTTGGTTTTGGTTTATGTCTAAAGATGGGAGGAATAGCTTGATTATCCTTTGTATGGTTATGTGGTCCTTTAAAAGCTAATTTTAATACTTCAGACAAGAAAATAAATCTTCTTTAATACTCATCACTTGGATAAAAAGATAATATTATAGTGTAAATTTATTAAAGGATGAAATTTCACTCATCAAGTAAGTATATTTCCATATTATGTTAGTCTATATGGTAGAGTAATTCCTCAACTCTAGGAAAATAATCTTCTAACAAAATTTTTCCAATCACCATCATTTGTATGAAATTAATGATCTTTTTCACACCACTTTGGTTTATGGTTTTTTGTTGTTTACATTTCCATGATCATTTACATTCTTGTGATCAATGATCATTTCCACTCTTCATCATTATTTTGGATTTATTATTTTCTTACATTTCCAAATCTTCACTTCCCACCAATGTTTTCCTTCTTGGGAACCTAGTTATGAAATATTCCTGATAACCTTCATTCTTATGTCTCTGTCTTTCTGAGTTGAAGTTTTATTGACCTTTTTTATGATGTGGGTTTTTAATAAAAGAATTTTCAAATTTCAAACACTTCATTATTGAGATAATGTTAAAATTATGAAGAAACAGTTTATTAAAGGGGAAGAATGCAACATCGTGATATTTTAAAAAAACGGTAGTTATATTAAATATAATAGTTAACACATAAAACCAAGTTTAAACATCCCATGAAATATATTTCTTTAAATAGATTGTTGTACATGCAACTCCAAGTATAAATGAACTGTAATATAGTATATCGTTATAACCTAGCCTTCAAATTGGTGGTTGTGAATGGTACTAATTAAATTATAAAAATTATATGGTTTGAACATATATAAAATAAATTCAATAGTTATCTATTGATTATAAAATGAAATAAAAATAATTTAAAATAAAAATAAATGTTTTCTAAAAAATGTATTTTAAAAAAATATGACTTCATCACGATTTGTATACATGCATTAAAATTAATTTTTTATAATTTTAGAAAAATTATTTTAAAAAATTTAATTAAATTTTTTAATTCATTATTTAAAAATTATCTTAGGGTGAAATTTTGTGATTTTTTGAAAACTATTGATTTTTCAGTGAATTGTGAAAAATACATATTTTTTGTAAAAATGTCATTTCTTTTCAATAAATTAAGTAATTTAAAAGTATTATTATGTTATTAATATTATTTAAAGTAACATTAGTATTATTTAGTTATATTTCATCCACTTAATTAATTTTTAATCAACTTTATTTTGGATTTAAGTATAAGTATATTTTTGGGTTTAAAACATGATTTATTTAAAACTCTTTAAAATTGTATAATGTTTCTACGTTTTATTAAATAAAAAACCTATAGAGGAATGATTTAAATGAAATGTAAAGATTTTAAATTAATAAATATGAATTCAAATTCATATAATTATTATTACTGGTTATATAGTAAATATAAAATCATATTTTTCTTGAAAATACACTTCTTGAAAACATACTTTTTCTTCATGATTGTGGGTTAAATTTTAAATTAAAATTTTAAAATATTCTGAATTATATATGGTAAAATGGATTTCCATATTTTGAAACAAAATATTTTATATTATATAATAAGTTAAAATTATTTTTTTATCATAGTTAATATTAAAAACATTAATAATATTTTATCGCAATTAAGGTAAAAATAGATTTATTATGGGTTAAACTAAATAGATAAGTGTTAAAATGACATAAAAATTGTTTAAAATTTATTGGATGGACATATTTTGGAATTATATCTTCTAAGTCCCTATAATGATCCATTTTGGATCATTTTGGCATGTGAAAACACCTATTTCATTTTTTATTTTCAAAAATTACAAGCATGTCACTCACCTCACTTACAAAAGGTCACCCCCTCTCCTCCCTTATTCAAACCTTTAAACCATTTTTCATCCAATCCCTTACCAAATACCTTCCTTAATTCCCTACCCACATCTTATTATCCATGTTTTGATCATAAATCCATACACATAAGTCTTTTGGTTCTAATCTAAGGAGGTTTTTTGAAAATGAGGAGTTAAAGGACATGCATGAAATGTATCAACTCAAGGTAAGGTATTTCATCTCTATATCCATCCATTGAGGAATATTTAAATTTCATGAACCTAATTTAATCTATATTTTTTATATAATTCCATTTTTACATGTAATAAAATGAATCATTCATACATCTGGGTACTTTAAGTTTCATTTGACTTATTTTATCTAAGGGGATTTGACTTGAAACTACCAACTAATAAAGAATTGCATAACTCAATTTCTTTTAATTGGGTTATATTAATTTGATATTGTAACTTTTATTTAAATATTATATGTGTAATTACTTTTTATTATCTTATGTTGTATTTCCACTTGTATTATATGGATTTACATCTCATACACATAATCGATTCATTGATTAATTCTCTCTTCAATGTAGTAATAATTATAAGGGTTTCTCATCTCAAATTGTCTTATTTGGGACATATTTTATTTACAAAAATTTATTATTTTTTGAGGTATATTTACTGACTGTTTAATAAGTTATATCATGAATATCCTTATGATCATTATATTTAATGTTTCAACTAAATGTTTTGTTATGGGTCTTAAGATTTAAGAGTTATCAAAGTAGAAAATAATTTATGTTAAAATATCATTTATTTATGGTATTTGTTATGGTAAAGGTTATTTGGGAGGAAATAATATGATATTATTTTATTGAACCACATATATTTTCTTTACCACTATTTTGAATGTGGTCCACATATTTAATTACCATTTCATCTCTTAATTATTTAAGAAATATCAAGAATGATTTTTGTAATTGATACTGATCTTGTGTCTTTATTTTAAAATGGGAATATTTATCTTTAATATCAATGTATGTTAAATTTTTTCAAAAGTTTTCTTTTAGAAATTTAAATTATTTCCTAAAGCTATTTTTCATGATCCTTAACCTTATTTTAAATGGGTTTTAAAAGGAAATTTATTAACATTTTCTAAATGGGTCACTTTGACACCCTTTAAAAAATGTTTTCAAATAATATTTATTTTTAATGTTTAAAACATTAAATGTTTATCCCAACATCATGAAAATTATTTTATTTGAATCTTACTATATAAGATTCTAAGGTTACTTTCAAATGTTATGGGAACATTTAGTTTTAAAAAAACTTTCTCAAAGAGAAAAGGGTATTTTATTCAATATTTTTTGTAATTATATTTTAATGGTATTTTAATTCATCAATACCAACAACCCTTGATGTTACTTATAATATAATTTGATATATTGAAATGATACCATCCTAATTATTTATCTATATAGATTTTGAATGTTTTAATAGATTTTTATGGAACCTTTTTCTTTTCCACAGGTTAATAAAATAATAAAAGGAATAATGATTGTTTCTATGAGTTTTATGATGAAATGAAAGTTATATGTACTTTATTAATGTTTTAGATATTTTAATTTTTATATATGATTTTTTGAGCACCATTATAGATCTTGATGGATCCCAATATAACTTATATGACAGGTGAACCCATATAGAGTTCGGTGAGCCTCATATAGCTTATATGATGGTTGTGCCTAGATAGTTTTGGGTGAGCCTGATATAGCTTATAAAATGGTTGTACCTTGATATTTCTCTAATTCAATTGGTAATTTTTCATGTATTTAGAGTAAATTAAAATAGAGTTACTAGATTTTTTATTCTATGGATTTAACTAGTCTCCAGTTATTTCTTGCATGGGTTTAAAACAGGTTATAAATATTATGTTACAAAGATACCAACACGTTTTATTCATGATTTATAAGGGTTTTTAAGATTAATTAGATCAATTTTAAAATCACATGGCTCATGATTATTGATTATTATTATTATTTCCTTTGATAAATCTCCATTCCATGTTTCATTACTAATGATCTAGGTATTATGGGTATGACTAATCCTGTGTTATTATCATGCACTATGACTGTGTCATCAATCCCTTAGGTAATTATTATGCTTACTACTGATACTCAAATCTTAATGCTTATATTTACCCTTACTCAACATTTAATCTCACCTGTATTATGTTTTATATTAATTGGGTTCTGAAGAATGATTATTAAATGATCTATGTATATAAAAGTTTCTAATGTGATGGAGTTTGTGGGAGATGTTGAAGACATAATATGGAATATAAAAATCTGTGTATATTGGAAAAAATATTCCCTTTAATTAATGGGTATTTTTTATTTAATATTTTTTCCTAATTCTATAAAACTCTAAACCTAAAAGGTACTTGGGTATGTAAGTGATATAATATTTGTTTTTTATGTTGGATGTTTTGGATGGGAAAAAATAGGGTCACATTCGTCAATATAAAATACAGAAATGTAAATTTTATGATTTTAGTACCAAATCATAGAGTTCATGTATGAGGTTGTTATAGTATGTCTCTAGATACCTCTAATTTTAGAAATACATGGAGGGGCACTAATGACCAGCTATAATGTTTCATTTTTCACCTCTTCCCAAATGGAAATGGGAGAAGATAACTATGGATTGTGTTACAGGCCTACCAAGAATGGTTCAAAAACACAATTCCATATGGATGATTGGGTATTATCTAACAAAGTTAGCTCACTTAATCCATATTCATGAATCTAATATGGTTTAATACTTTTCACAACTCTATATATACAATATTTTAAAGATTTATGGTGTACCAATTTCAATTTTCTTGGACCAAGACCCATAATTTACATCTTGTTTTTGGAAATTCTTATAAAAATACCTTGGAACCGAGTTGACCATGGGAACTACTTATCATCCTCAAACAGATGGTTAGTTCAAAAATAGTATCCAAAAATTATAATAAATTTTCAGATATTCAGTAATGGGCTTCATAGGGTAATGGGAGAATCATATAGCATTGTTTTAGTTCTCATACAGTAACTATTATCAGGCCTTGATACATATGGATCCTTTTGAATTTTTTTATGTTCATCCTTATTGTTCCCTCACTTTGTTAAATAGAAATAGGTGAGGATTCACATATCATATTTATACTTACACATGAGATGATAAAAATATTCATATTACTAAAAAGAGTATGGTGGTGTCTTAGAGTAATCAGAAATCATATGAGGATCATTGCCTTTTGTCATTATCTTTTGATTTGTGTAATCATATTTTCTTAAGAGTCTCTCCAAGGCTAGGAAATCATCATTTAAGTAAGGAAAACTTCCTCCTCAGTACAGTTGACCATTTTAGATACTAGAATGAATAATTGATGTGTCTTATTGATTATATTTACTACCAGAGTTCTTATTAGTGTATAATGTGTTTTATTTATGTAAATTGATGAATTACTAGCCTAATCCTGACCATTAGGTCAATGAGACCATATTGATCTTGATCTTGATGCTACATTGATTTATGTGATGATATGGATTGTGGATAGATAATATAATATCTTACATGGTAAAAGTATCAGTTTAGTATGAGTCTTATGGTAGAATATTTATATTTAATAAGATACATTTGGACAAGAGAAGAAAATGTTAAAGATGTAGCCTGAGATCTTATAAAGCAATACCCATTTCCAAATTTTTTGGGATTGAAAGACTAATATTTTAATGAATATAAGGTAATTTGGTTTAGGAGTTTTTAGAGAATTTATTTTTAGGTCGTCTGAGTAAACCATGTAAATTTTGGTCTATTTAATTCTCTGCTTGTGTACATGAGTGTTATCGAGACACAATATAGACAAAAAACTACCATCAAATCCAGAAGATTACCTGGAGATCAAATTGCAGCATCACATTTCACTTCCAACTGGACCCATCATCCCGGTGTGAACCTGTTGGTGTCCATGAATGAGGCACTACGAACCCTCAACACTGTTGTTTATCGTCAGGACTCCATGTGCGTAACTTCAGTGCTGTTATCCACAGCCCAAGCTGCTCAGACTTTTTTTTAGATCTATTAGAGGTAGGAGTCAAATCGGGAGTGGCGTTGCCCTAGCAGAGCAATGGCGGCGATGCCATAGCGGAGATGTCCGCAGCTCCAGCCCCCTTCTCCCAGGCGGGGGGAGGGGGGAAAGGACTTCCTACAACCTTATCGGCTCGGTCCCTCTCCCCTTTTAAGAGTTTCTAGAGAATTGTTTAGTGTTTTTTAATGGTTTTTAAGTTCATTTGGTTAGTGTATAGTTAGGTTAAACCATAAACTTTTCTCAAGAAACCATTGTAAATGGGAGTTTCTTAGGATAGTAGCTAAACATGATTGGCACATGATTTTTATAAACTATGTGTCACAATCATGTGGACCCCTTGGAAATTTCTAGTATAAATACAAGGTTGGAACATAGTTTTAAAAACAGTACATCATGACTATGTAGCACTCTCAGTATTGTTCAATAGAATGCACATGTTTGGTACATGGTTTGCTAAACTATGTAGCCTAACCAAGAAATGTGTTGTTAGTGCTCCAAAAATGAGTGTTATAACTTGGTTTATACCCACCTAAACTCTTATTTTATCCTTTTCTCCTAGTAATGAAAACCTCTCTTCCCTTATAGGAATCCATAGATATTCCATTTGATCTGGAAAGTGTTTTTTATGAATAAAAGTGTGTCCAGAATCAATGGTATGTCTATGTTTCCTCTCTTTATTTTAATATTTTCTAATTTTTATCACCCATATCATTATCTATAATACATTATGGATAGATCTAAAATCTATGATGTTTTTATGATATATTTTTTGGATTTATTTAAGGGAATATTTTTTGATCCCACATATAGAAATTTTTAGTGTCTTTCTTCATTATCTTTATCTTTTAAGAGGTTGGTGGATTTTATCTCTTTACCACTTGTTATATAACTTAAACAGTTAGTTTTATTGAATTTTTTTATTGGATTTCAATGAAAATATTTAATGGTTTTTCAAGGAAACCATTTTTATTTATAAAAAATGAACATTGAAATTTGGATGGATTTTGGAAACCCCCTTGTTTATAATTTTAATTTATGGTTTTAAAATTATGGTTTTGGTTAGACTTAAGTAAGATATTAGATGAAATATTTTAAAGTGAATAAAGTTTTTATGGGGAATGAATTTATTTGGAATATGGACTTGCAATATTTTTGTGGTGTGTGTTAATATTTTATTGTATGTGGCCTTAGTGAAATAGACTTGGTACTCATTGTCAAAGGTGTAATGTCACATGGGATTTATCACCTTCTAATGACTTTGTAAAGGAAAAGATACCACTCATGTGTATGAAACTATCATTAAAGATTCATGATTGTGGATTTTTTTATAGATTCATGGATTTTTATTACAATATGAAAGAATGAAATTAAAAATTTATTAAGTTCAAGTATTTATACATGAAATATTTTTCATAGGATAAATTGTTTTGAGATTATCACCCATTATTTTTATTTATTTATTTTTTAATTATATTTTATAAAATGTTCAAAAAAAAGTTTTAATAGTGGTGTGTATTGAGAAGTATTTAGTGATTTGTTACACTCCCCCACTTCATGGGAAATTTGGTGTGTTTATAGATGTTGTTTATTGGGACATGGGAAATGGAAATGTATTTTACATATCTAGTGATGCAACATGATACAGTGGGAAAGCCATGTGGTATTGTATTTTATAGATAGTTTGGGTGATGTTTGGGATGCTTCCACTTTGGTTTTCAATGGTTTATGTTCTATCTTGGACTTTATTGGTTGATTTCCCTTGTTTTTGTTGATACTCTAATATTTCTGTTTATTTGGTTTTAACTTTGAGTTATAATTTTTATAATCATGTATCATATAGATGGATTTATTATTTATGTTTTTTCTTGAAAGGTTTTTTTGTTTTTATATGGGAAATCACCACCCAATATTCTCTTAAGCCCTTGTAATTTATTTATATCCTTTGGTGTCTTGAGGATGTCACCTAAGGTTAGTATCACCACCATCCTAGCCGAAGAAAATTGTTGGGGGAGGAATTTTACCTACAATATAGGAGAAATTTTTTTTATAAAATCTTATAAAAAAAGTATTAATAAGTTTTTGTTTGATTTTTTCTTCTAATTATATAAGGTAAATTATACTTCTAAAAATATACTCTTGAGAAAATCTTAAACTTTTTAATTTAATAAAAAAAAAATTCTCACCTAATCATTAGAAAATCACATTTTTATTTATCAAAAATTTATCATAAATAAATAAATTAAAATCATGAAATATTACATATTAAGTAAATTTGTATACTTCTATTAAATAAAAACATGATATTTTAATAATTTTATTTATAATTTACCTCACACATGCAATGAGATAAAATTCACATGTAGGAATACTTTTTTGGTAAAAACTATTAAAGTTTAAATTTTTTTGTATGAAAATTCTAACTTACATATTTTTGAAGAAAAAATTAAATCTTTGTTTCAAAATATAAAATAGGTGAAATTTTTATTTTGATATTAGACCCAACCCCATTGAGAGTTTGGTGAGGTCAGTAGTGTAGTATAGTGCATAACCCTTGAAACATATCTCCATGATGACAAATGTTCAAAACTAGCATCAGAGGAACAAAAAATATCCACAGGATACATTATTCTATAGTTACCTATATAACCTATCAATAACTTGTGAAAACTCATAACCATGCCTGAAAAAAGTGATATTTCAAACTCAAATCCCACATCAGTATCAGAAATGATTATTGGTCAATATATAAGCTTGATAACATACTCCTTAGATAACCATTTGGTTTTAGTATGGAACCTTAGTAAGATTATCTATTTAGTACAACATAATCTAGGCTAGTTGGATTCATCCTAACATGTTGATCATAATCATGGTTTATCCCAGGTGTTGTGGTTATATGAAATACATGGTTTAACATTATAATGTTATTGTGAATCGATTGGAGGATGTAGATCTATAGTGTTTACTTATATAGAAAGATATCCTAATAGTAGTGATCAGGCAGTACATCCCAGAAAATAATGTTAGTGGTTCAAGATGATTATATTAATAGATTTGTCATTTAAAGAAAGTATCAGATGTACACTATTTGTTTTGAATGGTGTATTGTTGGGTAAAACCCCAAATCTAACTTTTTTTAGAAATCAGGGTTAAATAAGATATAATCTTGAGGAAATAATTCTTCTATGTCCAATTTTTTTGGATGGAAACCATGTTAGGACTATTTTTTAGGCTCAAAAAGATCTGGTTTATCAGGATTGATCCAATCAAATATAAATATAAACAGGATAAAAAATGAACATATCATAAAAATGATTCCATACATTAAAGTAATTATATATCCAATAGCAGAAAACCCCAATATATATAACATTATATTTATAAGAAAATATAATAAAAAACAATTTTATTCTTAATACCTTGAGGAGAAGTCATAAAATTAAAATGATATTTATTTAAGAGATGATGTGTTAAAGTCTCATATTTGAAAAAATATATAGATTTGACTTTTGAATAAATTTTTAACATTTTCTCATATTATCAAAAAAATTAATGAATCTTAATTTCACCCCCCTCTTTTTTATCCATACCCATAAAATGTTCAATATTGTGTATAATTCTCATTCAAAAATGTTGATAAAAAATACTGCAAAATAGGTTTAAAAATATCCTCTTTATCAACACTTCTTAAAAAGACCTAAGAAAATGTACCTCATAATACACACTTTATCAGCTATTTATAAGAAGTACTAATAAAGTGGGTACATTTTATCCGTGCTAAAAGTAATTTTTATTAAATAATACCCTTTAAAAATGCTTATTTATATAGATATTTAGTGGGGATAATTGAACAAAACTAGGTTATTCACTAGGATATGTCAAATTAATTATTTATACTCCCTATTATAAAATAGTTTAGTAGTGAAAGGGGGTTGATCCATAGGGAATGAATCTAAAATGTGTATGTGACCAAGGAATTGAAATAAAAATTCATGAAAATCAAAAAAAACATGGAAACAATATCAGGTTATGAAAGTTGTGAATATGGTGAAATAGTTTTGATGTAAAAAATAAATCCTGATAGACAATAACATATTAAACAATAAATAGGAACAATTTTTTGATAATATAGGGTAATTCAATTGGATAGTTTAAAATATGTTTTGCTTTATTTGTGAACTGAGATTATAAATAATAAAACTAAAATGGAAGAGAATAGAAAACTTTTTCATCTAGACAATATATGATCAGATAAATCCTATAGTTTTTAATTTGTAGAATGCACACGATCATGAAATGATGAAATAAACATCACATAAATAATTAATTATCATTGGTACAAATGTTTTTCTATCATACATATCTTAAAATTAATTCAATTTAGATAATATTGTATTTATTTGTGATGTTTTAGAAAATAACTTCCCAAGGTTGAATATGAGAGTAACATCTAGAAGTGGGGGCATGAATGAAGTAAAATTTGTTACTAGGAAAATCTCATTTCCTAATTGAAAATTATATAATTATCATATTCATTACATCAAATTAATCCATATTATCAATTTATTTTATTACAAATATAGTAATAAAATATGAGTGGAGGGAAGATGAATATTCCCTATCAAAGATCTCTAGTTCCATCTTGAACAACCTTTATATTTCTTGGTTCTTTCCTGATTGTTCCAAGTATCCTCACTCTGATCAATCTCTCTTGGTATAAACCTCTCTAATGAGTTATGATCTCTCCTTCATCATGATTATTTAATTACTAACTATTCACATGCCAATTCCCATCCTCTATTTAACAGTTATTAATATAAAATCTTCCCCCTTGATATCCATGTGACATATTCACTATATATATTCATCTTCATAGGTGATAAAAGGTGAGCCCTCAAAAATTAATTCACTCCTCTAAAAATGGGAAAATCACTAAAATCTACTTTATAAAATAATATTTGAGCTCGGTTCCTCTTCTTGGATTTGAATTTCTCTATTTTCAAAATTTAGGGCACCCATATGATTTTTCATTCATTTAATAGAACTTGATTTAGCTTTAAGCCCATGAATATTACCTTTTTTTAACTATTATGATGTAGGACCTACCCTTTTATGGGATTCAAAGGTGGGTGGTTACCCTTCCATATCTTAATGTAGTGTGATTCAAATTATATTTCTATATATTTGGCCAATATTTTCTTTCATAAACTCGGGTGTGACATGGGTAACCCATTGTATACTTAAAAATATCCCATTTGTTTTATTAAAACATTATACCAATGGATTATTCATTACCCAATCTCAGGAATAAGTTCTACTTAGATCCATATCCATGGGTTTTATTTTAATCCCCCATTCATCTTCAAGCACATAATTTTTCATAATCACACACATGCACATTGAAAATAAATAGAACACCCTAGAGTTTGAATGTCATTATGGTATTTCATAAAATAGGTTATGTGAATCCTTATTTTTATTCATAGATACAACTACGATAATCTAAGAGGTCCCCATATCCATCACACCTGTTATAGTGAACAACCAAACAACACAAATATTTTTTCTTGATCATGATGAATCTTCATCTTGGTTTATACAATGAATTTTTTCATCAAAGTTCCTCAGTCATAGATTAGTGTCTTTTTTCTTCTTCATCAAACTTTGATCAAACATGGTGGGTCCTCTTCATCTGATTATTTAAACACCTTAAATGACACACTGGTTTATATTGTCTACTCTAGTAAATGGATTTGCATTCAGTATCTAATATTCATCAGCAATGGATTCTCAATCTCATATATCTCCATAAATTATACTTCATCTAGTTTTTATTTTTATTCAATCACGGTTATCCAAATTTTTAGGTTTTTATATTCAATAGATTCAATCTCAAAAAGAGTCACTTTTCACATCCAAAATCACAATTTCATTCTTGGATCTTTGATTTAGTTCTTATACTACAATTAAAGCTTGATAATGTTTGTTTCTTCTTAATTTGGTCGCTCCAATTCACTTTAGTTTCCAAAATTGATCATCCAGTTCATGGTCTTAAAGTTAGTTGTATACATTCATTAGTTTTCCTCCATTTTTCATTCACTTATCATTCTCATTGTAGATTGAACATTATGGATGGATGAGGTGTGATATCATGGTCATTGGTGTCTCCATACTGTAGTACGAAAGGGAATCATCCACTGATGTTTAGAATTGTAGATTAAACCTCTTATTTATGGTTTTATATCCACATTAAATCCATTCTCATGTAATAGGTTTTGATCTCATGGTCAGTTAACTAACCATAGTGGGTTCATGGTAGACTGCACAAACACTCTTCATAGTACCTTTGCATACACCTTTCCATGAGACATCTAAAATAACCAAAATTACAAACCTAGTGAAACAATAAATTAGATATGCAAATTAAAACATCCAACACATAATTATCAATAAATTCTACAAATTAAAATTAAAACAAATTATTTAAATAATTATTAATATAAAAATATTTAATTATATAATAATTAATTATAAGAAATCCAAAATTACCAATATTACTTTATAAACAAATTTTCAGTGAAAATCGATAAAATTCTGTTCTAAAAGTAGATGAAAATTGATGTAAAGGATATTTTATCATATAATCACTAGAAACAAACATTTTTAACAAGATATTTAATAAATGAGTATTCAATAAAATATTAGAAAATAATTGGTTATTCTCTATTATCATTACATTTTGGTATTATAAACTCTTTACATTCTCATAAAATATGTAGAAAATGTATTAAACATAGGACACATAAAATTCACAGACAATAAATCAACTATTATCCGTGGAAATATAGTGAATTCCATTAATTAAGATTATTCAAAAGTATTTTTCAAGACTAATTTCAAACACATGATCTAGAAATTAAATAAATCATAAATTTATCCACTACAAAAAAATCATGGCTCATAAATTAATTTCACTCATTAGTATATTTAAATAAAAGTTTAAGTTCTAATTTAAGGAGTGAAGATAGATCATATTTCTATGGAATTAAAATTTTAATAAGAATTATTTTTAGTAATCACTATTTCTTAAATTCCCTTAAACCTATTTCCAATTTCTCCTTGATACAACTCAAATGATATTATTATAAGACAATTTTTCCCTTATTTATTTGGTTTCAATATTCCTCTCATCATAATGAATTCATTTTTATTATTTATGCACTTTATTTGAATTTATTTTAATCTATAGATGTGCATAAAACATGTTGAATTTATAATGGGTTTTATTTACCTGCACACCCATTGCCTAATGTCTCATAGTTTCATCATGTGATCCTAATTGACCATTTTACTCTAGTATTAATGGACTTATATCATAATATTTTGAGTTTTCACCCTTATGTGTTTTATTTCACAAAGTCCAATTACTATGATCTCATCTAGACATCTAATTCCCTTAATTTATAATTCTAATTCATTAGAATCCTTTCAATGAGACTCCCTTTCCTAGTTCTACGATAGAATTTCCATAAACTAGTGGACAACATCACTCAAAAATCACTTAATTATAGTAATTTCAATACCATTATAATCCCTCAAAACTGGAAAACAGTTATCCATTAGGAAACATACTGTTTAAATAAATATGAATCAAAATGACCCAAATATTCAAAACAAATGTAGGTTTTTGATGTGTAAAATCATTAAATCATATTTATCACAATTTAAGCACCTTATCCCCCAAACTTAAAACCCAAAATTGTCCATAATAATGAATCCCATGATGTAGGAAATTATTTAATATAGTTTGGATCAAAAAATAGAATTATATATTGAAAAATAATGTTAAAGAGTCATAGGAAAGTTCATGAATAGATTTTCCACGTTGTAAAAACAAGAATATAAATATTTTCAATAAAGTAAAAATATTAGAATATAAATATTTGAGTTTGGTGATCAATGAATTCAAGAATTATAAGTGACCAATAGACTTAACAATGGCTATATCATGAAACCAAACAATTTAATAGGTAAAAATATTTATCATTTAAAATAAAAATCAATAATATGACTTTGAAAACAAGATAGTCAATATTAAAAGTACAAAAACTAAATCAATACTCCCATATGAAGAATATTTTACTTCCCTTTTAGTTTATATAATTATATAATCTATTTTTCCCTTGACACATATCTATGGGTTCTTAATTATAGTCCCTACAAATTAAAAAAAACAACATTAGAATTCAACAAGTAATGTTCAAATAAAAAGTAACCAAATTATGATTTATGGAGGATTGATCTTGATGATTCATCTTGTAGCTCCTTCTAATATTCAATTTTGGTTGATACTTCTTATTATTAGTTGGTTTCCATAGTAGGTTTTGTTTCTTGGTGTGTTGGGTCAACACACTACAGAGCTACTTCTTATCTTCTTAAAATAGGTTATATACTTGAATTTTTAGTTTCATATATTCTTATCATGGTGGATTTATTCATGGTCTATTGATTGTTTTCATGGTTAGTTTGGCACCATGGTAGCTTCATATCTTCATGAGTTCACTTGAACTATCATGTAAGGTTTATCCCTTTTTCAACTAATTTTAAATGGCTTTTGGAATGGTAAAAGAAATTATTTTTATTGAAAACTGAATCAATTAAAACAAAATCTAGCAAATATGAGTTTTCTCCCATGAATTGTAATACCCTGAGTTTTTATGAACATTTGTACAAATAAATTAATTTTCTTTAATTTATTTCATTACAGGATATACAACTTCATAATTTCATTATATGTTATACCAATTTAATCTTGCGCTACATGCAGTAATGACTTGTCTTGCGTAAAATGCAACACTGAGTTTCTATAAAATATCATTTTGTTATTATAATTATTTCAACGATATTGTTATAACATATATATTAAAAATATTAATATTAATAGTAATAAATAATTGTTAAATATTATTTATAATGGTTTTATATAAATAAAACATATTTATAATAAAACAAAAAATTTATTGTAAATTCTTTATATGTATGAAAATATTATTTTCCCAAATGAACTTCTTTTTATGTCCCTCTGTGAATAATAATAAAATTGATTTTAGATACTTTTAGAAATTTAATTTGATAAAATAAACATTATTTTTAATTTATAATTTAAAATTATCTTAGGGTGAATATTGGGTATTTTTATGAAAAACATCATTTTTTTATGAATAGTGAAAGATACTAAATTTTAATTCAAAAATTCTTTTTCCTCTAATTTATTTATATTGATAAATTATATTTTAATTTAATTTTTAAATGTTAATTAGATAAATTTTACCCAAATAAATCCAATTTAAGTCATTTTAAAAAATTTCAAATTGAAATTAGGTATAAAAATATTTCAAACTTTTAAACATTTTCATTTAAAAAACCAGTTGTCAAAACATATATGTGGGATTAATTTTAAATTAATTATTCCACTTATGTGATTATAATTTGGAAGAATATATTCCATTTTTTAATTCATAATAATTTATAATTTCTAATTATGTAAACTTATTTTTGACTAAAAATATTAGTGAAAGTAATTAAAATTAGTTATAGTAATTAAGGTAAAAATAATTTTACTTGGTCGTTAAACTTTAATTGAAGGTGAAAAATAACATAGACACATTTCGAAAAGAAATTTTTAAAAGATATTCCAAAAAATTACCCTTTTATATCAAAATAGAAAATTATTTGAGGCTCATGATGTAAGTGGGACCTCTCAATAGTGTTTTCCTTTTTATATTTATAAGAATTCCAATTCTCCTCCTCTATAATAGGGCACTCACCCACCTCACTTATAAACACATCTCAAACCCTTTGAAATAGAAAAAATATACCCAAATATCCTAAAAAAATCCCTTCCTTCATTTTATAACCCCCCATTTCGGTATAAATCTAACTAAGGAATCCCATTGGTGAAAACCAAGATGAGTTATCCAAAAAAAGAGGTGACATCTGTCCAGAAGTGATTTTGTATTATTTTCATTCTCTACCCCCCTCAACTAATATAATTAAATTCTTATATAATAACCTCATTATAATAAATATTATTTTATTTTTTGTTAAAAAATTTTGATGAACACCTACAAAAAATTCTATCAAATGGGTAACAAACTTACAGTTCGTGTGTGTGTAGGACCACCTCCTCGTGAAATGATGTTATTCTTTTTTCCTTTAACACCACTCATGGTTAGGAATTATGATTGAAATAATTTTATTAGATTTTATATAAGATTTTTATTTTTTATTTTTTCTTATATAATTATTATATGACACATACTTTCATGCTTTCCATTTTGTGTAAACACGATTACTTCATTTTTGGACATATGGATTACTACCTCCTCAAAGCAATGTGATGTGTTCACACTTTACATAGAATATATTAAGGATGTATTTAGTAACATTATATGATAAATATTGAAAAATAATTCTAATATAATTATATTATATATATATACATATATTTCATTTACTTTTATTCTTTTAAAATGAAAATAAAATGGAAGTAGTGTTCATGCATGTGTACGACCTACTGTCTTCATAAATAGTGTATTTCATTCTTTATTTATACCTATTATATATTATTATCAATATTTATATAATAAATATAATTTATATATATAAATATCATGATTTACATTCTTTAAATAATTAAATAACGATCTAAGTGAGATGATCAAGAATAATAATTCAAAATATATATGAAAAACAAAGCAGATATTACTCAAAAAGTAACATTAACATGGAATTGTTAATAAATATGTAATATAAAAACATAATAAAATCATATATGATATTAGATATATGAATATGGATATTTTTTATATTTATATTAAACATATATTTATTATAAATTATTTTTTTAATGAGTACGTTGAGAGCCAAGACATAAGGTAAGGTGATTTCTAGTCTCATTTTTATTTCTGCGTGACTCAATCGATATTGACCACTCATTTATTTTGTGTGGTGTATATAATTACTATTAATGTACTAAATTACTCTTATAATTAAATTTATTGGTATTTTTATACCCATTTTATGATCTACATTTCAGGGGGTTTTACATTTCAAAAGTTACCAAATTAGTAAGGTAGTTTTGTCTCTATTTGCCTTCTTTGAGAAACATGTTTTTTATGCAGATATATTCTTTTAAAAGGTGTATATAATTCCATTTTACATGTTATATAATGAATATAATCCTTTTAATGATGTTTTACACTTCATGTAATTTAATTTCCTTACATGGTTATTTTTATTCAAAGTTACCAAAGTGGTAAGAGTTTATTACAATAATCTCATTTTTTATCGATACACTTTATTATTACACTTCCATTGATGAAATATTATGATCCATATCTAAATAAAACTAGTGAATTTTATTATCATCTGATTATTCAATATATCTTTATGTATTAATCCCATTTTTCACTCTTTGGTACTTAATATGATTAATGAAATTTTTTAAAGCAATTTTAACCTTATTTCTCTCTTAGGTCAAAAATAGATTTTATTCAAAAAATATTGTTTTAATAAATGTTTTTAAAATGATATATCTAGATACTTTTCAAGGAATACGGATTTAAAAAATTTCTTTTTTTCAAATATATTTTCACATATTTTTTTTTTAATGATTTATGTTTTAAAAAAACGTTTTTCAAAGAATAAATGATGTTCTCTTCATGAAATGTTTTTATAAGATCCATAAAAATTATTATCTATCCAATATGACATGTTTTGAAGTTACTCATGCCTTTTTGGGGAAATTATCCAAATTTCCCATTCATATTACTTCTCTGAATATTATATGTTTTTATGAAATTATATTTATTAAACTTGTTTCTATTTCACATGTTGTATTCTTATGAATACTTCTTCTTTTCGAAATTTATACTTTGATCAAAAAATTATAAAACATATCTCTCTGAAATAGGTTATGATATGATTACATTTTTATGATACCCATTTCATTTTATGGGTTATGATATGATTAATTTTTATGATATAGTGTCACACATATGTATGATTTCATTGTGATATGTGTGGGACCTATATCTCCCTCCAATTCATTGGGTAAAAATTTATATCATGAGATAGACATGGTTGGAAGGGGGAGTGAAATCAGTTTTGTAAATTACTTTTTCAACTAAGATGGTCATGAGAGTGAACCTTGACAACTAAGATGGTCATTGGAGTGAACCATGACTACCAAGATGGTATGGGGAGTGAACACATACTACTAATATGGCCTTGGAAATAAGATTTGACTAATATGGAAATCATTTTATATGCTTATGTGTCTGCCACAATTCCATGTCTTATTCCTATGTTATACTTTCATGGATTGATCTCTTGATTACCATAGGATTCGTGTCTTATTAACTTCCAATATTTATTAAATGATTAATGTTTATGATCTTTTAAATGTAGGGTATTTTCTTCTAATGTAATGATCACATTATCATACCCTTACACTCGTGTTTATGCTTATATATGTCCCTTTTTTCATTTACTGAGCTTCTAATATCACCCCGCTTTATGTTTTCTTTCCCCATGTTATAAATATAAGTATTATATGTGATTTATGATGTATCTATGAAGGGTTTCTAGTCCTGAATAACATATTATGAGATAATTTATTTTTTGTTATATACTAGTGTTTATGTTTCCATGTTTCCAAAGGTGCTAAACAAGTATAGTATTTGGGAATTTTTTTGTGTAATACATTAAGTATTATGAAAAAAAATTATAGAATGTTAATGTATGAAAAGATAGGGTTACTTTAGTTGGTATCATAAAAAATTAGTTAACCTTTTAGAAACTTGGATAATAAAACTATAGTTACAACCCTACGAACATGTCTAAGGATAAGTATATGGATGAGGAAAAGAATAGGAAAATGTCCTAGAACTTTGTTAAAGGATAGAGTGAGTGATTTACTAGAAATATATTCATGTTTTGTTACTATAATTGGATGTGTATCTAGAACATATGTAGATATCAGTAAT
This sequence comes from Viscum album, assembly GCA_963277665.1. Taxonomy (NCBI): domain Eukaryota; kingdom Viridiplantae; phylum Streptophyta; class Magnoliopsida; order Santalales; family Viscaceae; genus Viscum; species Viscum album. The sequence continues at coordinate 386,622,416 of OY728153.1, read as the reverse complement.
GACCTCGAAAATACTGAAATGAGCTAGACTCGATCAGGAATTAGTGTCAGACTATGGGCCTTTCTGCACACCTAGTTTGACTCTCTAAGGGGATATGTTTTGGAAATTCACAAACCTTTCCTGAATCATCATAAAGGACTTGAATAGAAGTTATCTATGAATAACTTAGGATAAACCTAATGTTTTATATATTAAATAAGGTGTCAAAATTTAGAAATCTTATAAGTGGGTTTTTATGAGTATGTGGTTACCCACTATGACTGTTTCTTCTTACACTATGATTTTTTTAGTCAATTGATGGAACCCAAAGGAACCGCTTCAATTTTGATCATAATGTAAAATTCAATGATTTTTTCTCTATAGGATATGAATGTTATAGGAGATGTAAAAAAAATATCATTATTATTCTCACCTAACTTTCTTAATCTGTGAATCATGACTGACTTCTAAATGAGAACATAAGGGAACAACATTATATTGATTCCTTTATGAGGAAATGTCCACCTTCTTTTAGCAGGTCTTCTGATCCACTTTCTACTAAATATTGGGTTAATACCACTAAAAATATATTCTCTATTATTCAGTGTTCAGAATATGAGAAAGTAACTATGGTTTTTTATTGGTTATAAGGTAAATTAGAGCAGTGGTGTGCTCTAATAAAGAATACATGAAAAAAATTTGAAATTGATATAATTTATTGGGATAGATTCAAAAACTTATTTTCCAGTAATTAATTTCCTCGTTTTCTTTGTACAAAGATGGAGAAAATGTTCCTTGAGTTAAAGAAAAGGTATGATAAATATTTTGGTACTTATGAGGCCAGTTTCACATGACTTATGAGGTACGATTTTGGTATTATGATTCAACCTAAAAGTAATGTTGATAGGTTCTTCCGTAGATTTTACCCAAGTCTCATAAGGGTGTTTTCTATAATAGAATTTAGTAGCGACTAAGAGATTGTATATATTGCAACCAAGACTGAAATGGAGGGTAGAGTTATGTATGAATTTCATGGTATTGATAAGAAAATGAAGATGGAGTTCAAATGAAAATCTAAAAACCATAAAGAGAAGAAGATGAGGTTTCCTTTATGATCTATGTTTGGAAATAAACATGGAGAAAATTGTCTTAATGGGTCTAATAAATGTTTTAAGTGTGGAAGATAATTTCATCAGTAATTTTATTATTAGAGTGTTAATAATAAGTTATCTAACAATGCGAAAGGATAGAAATATGAATAGAATATACCTCAACCGCTTTAGTGCTATGTGGGTAAGGAGAAGGGAAATTATGCTAACTTGTTCCCAAACCAAAAGGTTAATGATAGTGATTATGATCAACATCAGCAACCTCTTAAGCTGAGGGAAAAGTTTAATATCATGTGATCATCATTTCTAGTGAGGGGTTCGATAATGACATGGTGAAAGATACACTTATCGTCCAATATAGAACTGCTAAATCCTTATTTTATTCTCTATATACCCACTCGTTCATATCTATAGAATTTTATAAGGGTATTAAGATTCCTTCAAAATGAATATATGTGGAATTATAATTTAAACCCCCTAATGTTACACTGATTGCATCTCAAGTGTATGATTCCTCTCCGATTGATGTTTGGGGGAACATTCTTCTGGTAAATCTTATCATTCTTCCTTATGTAGAATTTGATGTCATCTTAGGCAAGGATTGAATTTATCTTTATAAATCCAACATAAATTGATGAGTAAGGGATGTTACATTTGATATTTCAAACCCACATATGATTGTCTATCAATGTGATGATAAATATAAATTTCCTATGGAGATTACATCTAGTGTATAGATCTTAATTCCCATTAAAAATGGGTTTTTTATCAAATGGATGGGGAGAAAATAGACATTGATGTTATGCCTATTGCTGTGGAATTTTTGGATGTCATTACAAAAAAAATACAAGACTTCCACCAAAATATAAATTTAGGTTCTTGATAGATATCATAACTGGTTCCGCACCACTTTCAAATACTCCCTATAGTATGGCCCAAATTGAGTTACATGAATTGAATAGTCAACTCTAAGAAAACCAAGATAAGGTATTCACTCATCCAAGTGTGTCACCTTGCGGTGCACCTTTTTTTTGAAAAATAAATATAGATAAATGTGACTCTGCTTTGATTATCAAGAGTTGAACAAGATAGTGATCAATAACAATTATCCTCTTCCCAGTATTGATTAATTGTTTAAACAACTATTTGGAGATTAATACTTTTCCAAGATTGACCATAATTTTGGATACCATCAATAAAGGGTAAAAAAAGGATATACCCTAGATGGAATTCCATACATGATATAGACACAATGAATATATAATGATTTTTTTTGGTCTTAATAATTCCCCTGCTATATTTATGTATTTGATTAATAGAGTCTTTAGAGATTATCTTGATCAGTTTTTGGTAGTCCTTAAAGATAATATTCTTATCTATTCAAAGAGAAAGTAATATAAAGAAGATCACTTGAGAATTTAACTAAAGACTCTAAGGAAAAAGAAATTGTATGTAAAATTTACAAATTGTGAATTTTGGATGTAAAAGGTTTCAATTTTGTGTCATATAATCTCATGAGAGGGCATAGCAGTAGATCCATCAAAGAAAAAATCCATTTAATGTCGTCATAGACCAACCATGGTGGTTGAGATCCGTAGTTTTATTCGTCTAGTTGGATATTATTGACAATTTGTGGGGAATTTCTCATTACTATCCAATCCTCTGACCAAGTTAACTCAAAATGGTGTCAAGATCCTCTAGATAGATGAATGTGAGTAAAATTTCAAGGAACTAAAGAGAAGGTTGGTCAACACAACTATTCTTACATTACCCTATAGTGGGGAAGGGTTTGTAATCTATATAGATTAATCCGATAAGGGATTGGTATTTTTTCTTATTCATAATGTAAAGACCCGGAATTTCCATATAAATTTTTTATTTAATATATGGGAATTTTATGAGTCCTTGAAAATTGATGGCTCGTGATTCGGAGGCCCGGTATTCCCCGAATGAATTTATGAACTTTTTTCAGGTACTTTCAGTAAAAGTGCGAGTAGTATTTTCTAACATTTGAACCGGTGCTCATAATTGAAATATTTGGGCACCGTTGAACTCACAACATCGGTATTCACTTAAGGAGAACTTCACCTCGGCCACAGTAGTTCAAGGGTGGAAGCTAGCATTTCACATATTTGTGAAAGAATAAAATAAAAATAAAACTGTGTAACATTTTTTTTATTTTATTTGAAACTCCTTGGGGATGTTGAGAGGTGGAGACCACCACAATTAAACCTCCCCTTGAGGTTATCAAGGTGGGGACCACCGAACCTAAAACCTCCCATGAGAGTTTAAGGTGGTGGGGACCACCTGAGATTAAAACCCCTTCGAACCTCCCACTTAAATGAGGGGAAGTCTCTTGAACTTCCCCTTGATTAATTATTACACCCACTTTTTAATTAATACACCAGCTCAATTAATTAATTATTCCAATTTGAAATTATTCCAACATATTTTATTATATTGGATACCTTTTCTTTTTGGTGGGTTGGGAGAAATTAATCGTTGGAAAAGGTGGTAGCTTGGGAGAACATGGAGGAACGCATCCTCCAACGAAGAACGCCGACTTTGACTCCAACTTCTTCCTCGGGGCATTCATTAATGAGGAACATCTTCAACCTCAACAAACCAATGATCTATGAAACACCGACGTCACTGATGTCTGTCTATTCCCAACAACATTGTCTCCTTCCCCGTAGACAATCTTCAACGAATCAAATGAATGAAGTAGGGGTTGTTATTGAATTCATGAAATTTCTCGATTAAATTCCTCGTTCTTGGAAAGCATGGAAAACACAGATCAACTAAAACGATTTGATCCACAATTCATATGAAATTATAGAGTTTTAAATTCTTGATTCATAATTTTGTTGAGTATCTTGATACTACCCTAACGCGGACGGTGAAGGCCAAACAAACATGGCTCAACCCCTCTGTCGTTCTTCTTTATTGGTGTGTTCTTCATAATGGTGACGGCGACCGGTGTCAGCGTTTGCCAATGGTGGAACTCGAGAACGGCGGTCAGCACCACCTCCAGCCATGATGAAGGCGACAGCACAACGGCGCTTCCCCGTGGCCTGCCCCTTCTGCGGCCCCCGCCACCACCAGCCTCCGCCATCCACAGCCGTCGCCGCCCACAGCCTCTTCCGTCTGCAGCCCCCACCTCCTGTAGCCTGTCATGCCACCCACAACCTCATCATGCCATGCTGCAGCCTGCGGTGCCGCCCAGCTGCCTCGCCACGTGGCCCCCCGTCATTCCATTCCACCTTGTGGCCTCATCGGTATGCCCCATGGCCTGCCGTGCCGCCCAACGGCCTCGTCGTGCCACCCTGTGGCCAGCCACGCCTTCCCTTGGCCTTGTTGCACTGCCCGTGGCCCTCCGCCCCACCCAGTGACTCTCTGTGGCCCCCTCGCGGCCTCCACACTCCTCGTGGCCTTCGCGGCCCCCGTAGTCTCTCGCGGCCCTCATGGCCGGCCGGACTGCCCAACGATCCGGTCCAGGCCACACCCAGCGGACCGGGTCGACCCAAACTGGGTCGGGTTGGCCCAGGATGGGTTGGACCGGACCTGGACCAGCTATGAGCTTTATTCACTTTTTCCAATAACTTTGGCATCAGGAATCTGTTTGAAAAACCATCAATATTGTTGTAAACATTGGACCGAGATGGTCCCTTTGGTATACCCCACTGATGTTTTTGGTAAAGTTGAGGTATGCTCAGGTTGTATCGAGCACAAATCCAGTCGGGCACTTGGAACTAAAAGGCTAATAACTCACAGACCGAGCGTTCGATTGAAGAACCGTCTATTGTGTTGAGACCCCTATGATGTTGAGGTTCTTTTAGATACTTATTCATGTGACTTCATGGTAGTTGAAGTATCAACTAGTGGCTTTTGGAGCAGACCCTCCTAGAGAAGAGCAAGCTTAGCGCGAAAACCCAGTAGTTGGCTGTGACTTGAGGAAGAGATCCTTCGTCGGTCTGTGATTGAGGGTCCCACGTGGAACCGCTCAAGGATTCCATGTGGGACTACCCAAGTTATCATGTTTGTGTCATCACCTAGTGATCTTGTGTGGTTCAGCACCTAGAAATCCTATGTGGGTTAGCACCGAGTGATCTTGTGTGTGTCAGCACCGAACGATCCAGTGTGGGTCAGCACCGAGCGATCCTGTGTGGGATAGCACCTAGGGATCCTATGTGGGTCTGATGATGATTAGTAATCCTGTGTGAGTTTTCCTCTTAATAGATTAATATGATTCATTAGTTGCATCTAATCACCTCTACTACTTTACTTAAGTTATAACTAGTGTGAGCTGAGTTCGTACCTGTGTGGTACTTTCCCTCGTGGTAAAAACTTGGTGGTATTCTTCTGTGTGGCGTACCTATGTGGTACTTTCTTTCGTAGTATTTAGTCTTTTGTGGAATAGTTGATCTTGGGCTTCGGAGTTGGACTTTCTGTTTTCCTCATGATTGAGATGGGTTTATTTGATAACATAGTTATATGTATGGGCATATACCTAAGTAGGGTTATCAGTTGTTTCCTTTATTTTTGGTTTATCCATTGTGGATTTTGTGAGACATTAATGGTCTCAGGGTCCCTACTGAGTATCATTATATTCACCCCTACATGGGTTATGCTCGCACTTCATTGTGTTTGGTGAAGACGACAGACAACGCTGACTAAGGATGAGGGTACCAGGACTGGAGGTACCTCGGAGGTGGACATTAGATGAGGCGAACTATAGAGACGGTCATTCATAATATGTACCTACCCTTTAGGTAGGATTTATTTTGGACGATCCAAGTTCATTTACAGTTCACTTTTACTTTTAGTTTCCTTATACTTTCCAGTTGGTCTTGTATTCTGGCCCCTTTTTACTTACTGTGCTCACTCTGTTTACTATTCAGTTTACTTGAGTTCCTATCTTGTTGTGTGCTTGGTTATGTGTGTTCCAGGTTATAAAGGTAATTCCTTCCCAGTTTTAGGGGATATGCCTTTGGTGCTAGTCTCCGGCCCTTGGCCTATGGAAGCCGGGCTTGGGGTAGTCACGGCACGAGTCCTGGGGGACGGTTTGTGACAAATTTGTATCAGAGGAGTCAGTTATACCGTAGAACACAAAACTCTGATCTTTATAATGGAAATATTGTTAAGTGTAGTGAGTGTGTTTATCATTTTAGGGAATCTAGTGTTGGTGCGGTAGCCGACGTATCCATACACCAGAACCCTGACTTCTGATTTTCAACTCAGTGCATGAAATCACTGATTGCATGTGTGTTTTTAAGAGTCTTCTTTATGGAATCTTTGAGTCATCTCACCCGATATAAATTATTGATTGTGGTGAACCTATTTCTTTTTATAATTCCTCCACAAATACATCCATCTAGGGTTATGGATATAGTACGCACTGATATTCCACCAAGCAATAAGGTCCCGGTGCAGGGCCCTCTTCTAGTAGAGGCATCAGCAGTACCATTAGTTGTTGCTCCACTGATGCCACCATATCTAGCAGTAAAGGGTGCACGCACTTAATAATGTTGCATGAGTTTCAACACCAGAGGACACCCAGTTTCAGGGGAGAGATAGATCGACAGGCAGCTGAGGATTGAATGAAGATCGTGGTGAGAGTTTTCTGACTGGTAGGGACACTAGCTGATCTTATGGTGATCCTTACCGCTAGACCTCTACAATCAGCAGCAGTAAGATGGTGGAGATTTATGATCCAAGTTCACGATGAGGTTACGCTTCTCTAGGAAGACTTCGAGAGCCAGTTTTGGGCAGAGTTTGTCCTAGCTACTCTTCACGCAGTGCGCATACCGGAGCTACTTCATCTGCAGCAGGGCAGCGTCATTGTGGCTCAATACTTGATGAGATTCACCAACCTCTCATGCTACTCCACTGATATGGTACATGACCCATTCTTAAGGGCCTATACCTTCGAGAAGGGGCTCAGGCGGGAGATCATGGCATCGATGATCTCACTCAGCATCCCGATGCAGGCAGGGGTGTTAGAGAGATCCCTCTTAGTGGAGAGTTTTCTTACTGAGCAGTCACCAGTAGCAATACCCACCACCAGTAGTCATGTAGCGAAGTATTATATAGCTTGCCGTAGACAGATGACACAGAAGTACAAGAGGACTAGACATACAGGTGGATGACTGCAAGATTCAGGGTCGGGTGTGTGGGGAACACGAGGCAGAGCCAGTCATGCCAGGAGCGGGCAGTGTTATACATGCGGCTGGCAGGGTCACATGGCTCGTGACTGTCTGACCCGCTGTACAGATGATCAGTAGATGGTCGAAGGACAGCCCAGGTTGAAATAGAGGTTTGACTAAGGAGGTCCATAGGGAGCAGGCAAACGTAGCAGAGGAGCTAATCGTGCAGCTGGCAGTGGGCGAAGTTTCGAGATGTTACCGCCACCCCCACTAGGACGCCCACCCCGACCGTAGGGAGTAGGTGGAAAGGGGCTAGATCAGCTCCATGCAGCTAAGGCCTATGATCACGGGGCTCCGAAGATGATACATAGTATGATATGTGTCTACTCCACCTTAGCAGTAGTACTTATAGACACAGGTTCCAGTCATTCTTTTATTTCCACTACCCTCATTCGGATCTCGGAGATTCTGACGGATCCATTGGATCGATACTTAGGGATAGAGAATCTTACGGGAGCTGATTTAATGATTGAACATTAGTTTTGGTAGTGTGATCTTACTCTAGGAGGCAAGAGATTTGGTTGGGATCTCCTAGTAGCGGCGTCAAGGACTTATGACGTCATCTTGGGTATGGACTGGTTATCTATAGTCCATGATTAGATTGACTGTATTAGGTTCAATGTATGGTGTTTCTGCATATATGAGACTAGGTTTACCTTCACTGGCGAGAAGGGAGCCTTTGCAGCACAGGATAGACTTACCCGGAGGAGAGTGCAGCTGATCACTCGTCAATTGGCTAGACTTACCCTTAGAGTTGTTGATGTAGAGATTCCTAGTTATCCTATAGTGGTGGACTAGTACGCGGATGTCTTCCCTGATGATGTTCCGGGTTTACCTCCTCACATAGAGGAGGACTTTTACATTGACTTGTACCCCAGGACGGCACCGATATCTACACCAGCGTATCAGATGGCTCCTACAGTGCTTCGTGAGCTGCGATTACAGCTAGAGGAATTGTAGGGGAATGGATTCATTCGGCCTAATGTTTCACATTGGGAAGCCCCGATTGTTTTCGCCAAGAAGCCGTATGGGAGCTTGAGACTTTGTGTTGACTATTGGCACCTGAACCAGGTGACCGTGAAGAACAAGTACCCACTTTAAAGGATTGAAGACCTCTTTGATCATCTTAAGGGAGCATGATAGTTCTCGATGACAGACCTCATATTAGACTATCACCAGCTTAGATTACGAGATGAAGATGTATAGAATACAGCTTTCATATGTTGGTATAGCCATTAAGAGTTCTTGTTTATTCCATTCAATATAACCAAATCTCCAGTAGTATTAATGGGACTCATGAACAGGATCTTTTAGCCATACCTTGATCACTTTTAAGTAGTCTTCATCAACAACATTTTGATCTACTCGGCTACTGAGGAGGATCATGCATACCATTTGTAGGAAGTACTGGACACACTTCGATAGCACCAGCATTATAGTAAGCCATCTAACTGCCCTTTTTGGATCCGAGAGGTTCACTTTCTGGTACACGTCATATCAGAGGCTAGAGTTGCAGTGGATCTAGTGAATAATGAGGTGGTACTTGATTGGGAACCACCCAGGAGTGTGATGGAGGTATGGAGTTTTCTGGTTTTATCTGGATACTACCGGAGATTTGTGCCAGATTTATCCAGAGTTGGAGCACCTTTATCAGCATTGACGAAGAAGGGGTAACCCTTTGTGTGGTCGAAGAGATGCTAGAAGAGTTTTCAAGACCTGAGATAGAGGTTTACTAGTTCCCCCTTCTTGAGACTTTCAGAGGAGGGCGTAGGGTACGTATTCTACTATGACAGATCAGGGACCGGGCTCGGATGTGTCCGGATGTAGGAGCGATCAGTGATCGCATATGGTTCTCGACATCTAAGATAACATGAGAAGAAATACGCTACCCATGACCTAGAGTTAGCAGTAGTGGTCTTCACCTTAAATATATGGAAACACTATCTGATGGGTGAATGTTTTATAGTCTACTCCTATCACAATAGTCTCAGGTATATCTTCTCCCAAAAGGACCTAAACCTGAGACAGTGACATTCACTTGAGTTTCTCCAGGAATATGACTTCAAGATAGTCTATACTCCTAGGAAGGGGAATGTTGTAGTAGACACACCTAGAAAAAGGTCTGGTATATAGCTGCTAGGAGAGGCGACAGAGAAGCTGGCCACTTTGCAGATATCCTTTGTGGATAGATAAGTAGTAGCTTTTCTTCAATCACTTATAGTCACTCACCAACTTCTTCAGTGAGTCAGGGAGGTGTAGCTTGGGGATGCTGACTTTAAGACATGACGTTCATAGATATCCACAGGATAGGTACCTGATGGATTTTATGAAGGTGGGGAACACGTCATCCTCTTCAGAGGATGTACCATGGAACCATTGTCGCTTTGGGAGGAATTGTTGAGGTAGTTACACATATCCCCTCTAGTGGTATATCTAGGAGTGGAAAAGATGTACTAGGATCTTTGACGACAGCACTGGGGGCCGAGAATGAAGAAATCGGTAGCAGATTTTCTCTATCGATGCCTCACTTGTCAGTAAGTGAAGGCAGAGCATCGGGTACTAGCAGGCTTGGTTCAGCCTTTAGAGGTCTCAGAGTGGAAGTGGGATGGGATATCCATGGACTTCATGATAAGAATTCCGCGTACATCCAAAGGTATTGAATCTATCTGGGTGATCATTGACCAACTCACCAAGTCAGCCCACTTTCTATCGATCAGAGAGCAGGGTTCAGTAGAGATCTTAGGATGCCTTTATGTGCAAGAGATTGTGAAGCTACATGGAGTTCCTTTGAATATTGTCTCTGATCGTGATGTATGTTTTACATCCCAGCTATGGAAGGGGTTGTAAGAGGCTTTTAGGATGTAGCTTCATTTGAGCACCGCCTTCCATCCTCAGAAGGATGGCCAGACTAAGTGGGCCATTCAGACCCTCGAGGACATGATGCGTGCTTGTGTCCTTGACTTTGGTCATAGCTGGGAGGATCACTTTCCATTGGTGGAGTTTTCATACAACAACATATATCACTACACCATTGGGATGGCACCTTTTGAGGAGTTGTACGGGCGACCTTGCATATCAGCTTTTTCCTGGACTGACCTAGGGGAGTCAGTACTCGTGGGACCAAAGATAGTATATGCTACCACAGAGAAAGTGCAGATCATCCAAGAGCAGATGAAGACTACACAGTGTAGGCAAAAGTATTATTCCGACTAGAGACGGGGACCTCTAGAGTTGGAGGATGGTGACCATGTCTTTCTACAGGTCTCACATCAATGAGGTTTGTAGAGATTTGGTCGAGGTGGTAAGTTATCTCTGAGGTTCATCGGACCTTTTCAGGTCCTCAACAGAGTTGATGAGGTGGCTTACCTCTTAGCTCTTCCACCTCCGTTGCACCAGGTGCATGATGTCTTCCACGTATCCCAACTGAGGATATACATGCATAGCTCTTCTCACATCATCGACCAAGGCGTGCTGGACGTCGATGATGGGGTGAATTTTACAGAGGTTCCAGTAGAGATTGATGATCGACAGGAGCCGATCCTTCATGGATGGTCGATACCTCTGGTGTGCATTCATTGGTAGCACAGGAACCTTTAGGAGAGCACATGGGAGCGGGATGATCAGATTCATGTTAAGTACCCCCACTTGTTTTCCTAGATTTGAGTTGTGTCTTACATGGACGTAAAGCCCTAAGGTGGGGAGAGTGTAAAGACCCAGAATTTCCAAGTAATTTTTTTTAATATATGGGAATTTTATGAGTCTTCAAAAATTGATGGCGCGTGATTTTGAAGGCCAGTGTGCCTGGAATGAATTTCTGAAATTTTTTTCGAGTACGTTTAGTAAACGTGTGAGTGAGATTTTCTAACTTTTGAACCAGTGCTCAGAATTGAAATTTGCGGGAACCGTTGAACTTCCAGCACCAGTATTCGCATAAGGAGACCTTCACCTCGACCGCAGTAGGTCGAGGTTGGAAGTTAGATTTTCACATTTTCATGAAAGAATAAAATAAAAATAAAATTGTGTAACAATTATTTTAATTTTTATTTGAAACTCAATGTGGATGTTGAGAGGTGGTGACAACCATAATTAAACCTCCCCTTGAGGTTATATAGGTGAATATCACCAAACCTAAAACCTCCCATGAGAGGTTAAGGTGGTGGGGACCACCCAAGATTAAAACCCCTTTGAACCTCCCACTTATATGAGGGGAAGTCTCTTGAACTTCCACTTGATTAATTATGCCACCCCCTTTTTAATTAATACTCCAACTCAATTAATTAATTATTCCAATTTAAAATTATGCCAACATATTTCATTATATTGGATACTTTTATTTTTTGTGGGTTGGGGGAAATTAACCGTTGGCAAAGTTGGGAGCTTGGGAGAACTTGGAGGAACACATCCTCCAATGAAGAATGCTGACTTTGACTTCGACTTCTTCCTCGGGGCATTCTTTGATGAGGAACATATTCAACATCAACGAACCGATGATCGAGGAAATGTCGACATCACCGACATCCGTCTAGTCCCAATGACATCGTCTCATTCCCCGTGGACAATCTTCAACGAATCAAATGAACTAGGTAGGGGTTCTTATTGAATTCATAAAATTTCTTGATTAAATTATTTTTTCATAGAATTCATGGTGAATGTGGATAAACCAAAATGATTTGATCAATTATTCATATGAAATTGTTGAGTTTGATGTTCTTGATTCATAATTTTGTTGAGCCACTTGCTACCGCCCAAACATGGAGGGTGTGGGCCAAAAAAACATGGTCTGACCCCTCTGTCGTTCTTCTTTATTGGTGTGTTCTTCATGATGGTGACGGTGACCAATGACAGTGTTTGGAACTAGTGGAACTCGATAATGGCGGTCGGCACCACCGTCGGCCGCGACGAAGGCAACGGCATAACGGAACCACCCCGCGGCCTCACCGCACTGCCCCGCGGCCCGCAGTGCCACCCCGCAGCCTCGTCGCGCTACCCCGAGGCCCGCGGCCCTGCCCCACAACCTCACAGCACTGCCCCGCAGCCCGCAGCACCACGCCGCGGACTCTCTACACTGCCCCGCGGCCCGCAGCGCCACCCTGCGGCCTCACCGCGCCGCCCCACGGCCTGCCGTGTCGACCAGCGGCATCCCCGAGCCACCCTGTGGCCTGACGCACTGCACAACAGCCTCACCATGCCGCCCTACAGCCATTCGCGCTGCCTAGTATGGGTTGGGCTGGACCCAGTGGGTCAGCTCAACCCAAACCGAGTCGGGTCAGGCCAGGTCGGACCGGACTCGGACCAGCTATGAGCTTTACGCTCTTTTGGCCATAACTTTAGCACCAGGAATTCATTTGACAAACCACAAAAGGCGTTGTAAGCCTTGAAGTTATATGGTCCCTTTGGTATATCCCAATGGAGTTTTGGGTAAAGTAGATGTACAATCGGGTTGGATCGAGCACGAATCCAACCGGGCCCTCGAGACTAAAAGTCTATTAACTCACAGACCAGGTGTCTGATTGACGCATTGTCTATTGTGTTGAGACCCCTATGACGTGGAGGTTCTTTGAGATACTTCTTCATGCGACTTCATTCCACTTTTTTTATCGACTAGTGGCTTGTGGAGAGAACCCTCCCAGAGACGATAAATCTTAGTGTGGAAATCGAGTATCTGGATGTGACTTCAGGAAGAGATCCTTCGTGGGTCTGTGATTGAGGGTCCCATGTGGAACCGCTCTGGGATTCCATGTGAGACTACCCGAGTGTTCATGTGTGGGTCAGTACCTTGAGATCCTACGTGGGTCAGCACTGAGCGATCATGTGTGGGTCAGCACCGAGCGATCCTATGTGGGTTAGCACCTAGAGATCCTATGTGGGTTTGATGATGATTAGAGATCCTGTGTGGGTTTTCCTCTTAACAGAGTAAGATGATTCATAAGTTACATATAAGAATATATACTACTTTACTTAAGTTATACCCGATGTGAGATGAGTTCGTACCTGTGTGGTACTTTCCCTCGTGGTAATACCTTGGTGGTATTCTTCTGTGTGGCGTACCTATATGGTACTTGCATTCATAGTATTTCTTCCTTTGTGGAACATTTGAGCTTGGGATTCAAAGTTGGACTATGTGTTTTCCTCATGATTGAGAAGGGTTTACTTGAGAACTTAGGTATATGTATGGGAATATAACTAAGTAGGTTTATCAGTTGTTTCCATACTTTTTGATTTATCCTTTATAGATTTGTGGGACATTGAGGGTCTCAGGGTCCCTACTGAGTATCGCTATACTGACCCCTACACGGGATATGCGCATACTTCATTATGTTTGGTGCAGAAAATGGATAGTGCTAATTGAGGACGAGGGTACCAGGACTGGAGGCCACTCAGAGGTAGACTTTAGATGAGGTGAACCGCAAAGATGACCATTCGTGAGCTTTACCTACCCTTCTGGTAGGATTCATGGTGGATGATCCAAGAGCAGTTCCGGTTCCCTTATACTTTCAGTTTCCTTGTACTTAACAGTTGGGATTGTATTCTGGCCCATTTTTACTTACTTTACTCACTCTGTTTACTATTCAGTTTACTTTAGTTCCTATCTTGTTGTGTGCTTGGTTGTGTTTGTTACTGGTTATAAAGGCAATGCCTTCCCATTTTTAGGGAATACGCCTTTGGTTCTAATTGCCAGCCCCTATCCTATGGATAGCGGGCTTGGGGTAGTCACGGTATGGGCCCCGAGGGATGGTTTGTGACACATAATAACATAGTTATAGCCTATTCCTCAAAATAATTAAAGATTCATGAGAAAAATATTCCCATCTCATGATTTGGAGTTAGTGGTGGTAATTTTTTCATTAATGATTATGGAGACATTATCTTTATACAGAAAAGTGTGATATATATACTAATCATAAAATAATGAAAATGATATTCAAACAAAATTATTTATACATGTTTTATAGAATATATTTAGATCTAATAAAGGATTATGACTGCTCAATATATTACCACCCTAGTAAAGAAAACAAGGTGGTTGATTCTTCGAGTCTAAAGGATCGGGCTATCTTATCTATGATGAGGATCTCAAGAGATGAAATATTTATATATTTTCTCAGTGTGGATCTAGAAATTTTAAAGGAAGAGGAAAATATTATCTTTTTCAATTGAATGATCAACCCTCTATCCAAGTGAATATTAAAGAGGTTCAAAAGTAATATGTAGAACTATAAAACAAGGTTATAAATGTTCTATAATTTAACCTTGATTGGGATGGAATGATAAGGTTCAAGAACCATTTATGTGTTCCATCCATACCATATTTAAAGAAGGATCTATTAGAATAATCACATAGCTCATTGTTCTCTATTCATCCTGGGAGTATGAAGATGTATAGAGACATGAAGGAATAATTATGGTGGGACAGCATAAAGAGGGATATCGCAGAGTTTGTATCTCAGTGCTTGGTAAGTCAGTAAGTTAAGGCTGAAAGATAAAATTATAAGAGGATATTACATCCATAACCATACCATAATGTAAATAGGATAACATCAGTATGGATTTTTTTCATTGGAATCCCCAAAACCTCTAAAGTATCTAACGATATATGGGTGTTAGTTGATCAAATTACTAAGTCAACATAATTCATTGATATCAAAAATACTTCTCTCTAGATCACTTTTCCCGGATATACATTAACAAAGTGGTAACGTTTCATGGATTACCACATTCCATTATACCTAATCATGATCTGAGGTTTAACTCAAAGATGTGGATAATTCTTTAGTATGCACTTGATAAAAAATTGAGTTTCAGTACTACTTATCATCCTCAGAAAAATTTTCAGTCTTAAAGAACAATTCAAACACTAGAGGATATGTTGAGATCTTATTCTATAGATTTCAAAGGTGGTTGGGATCAACACCATCCACTATTTGAGTTTTCTTACAACAATAGATTTTAGTCAAGTATTCAAATGACTCTTTATGAATCCCTATATGGGAAGAAATGTAGAGATCTAATGTGTTGGGATGAATTTGAAGAAATAAAGCTATTGGGACCTGATATCGCTGAAGAAATGGAAGGGAAGGTTAAAACCATTTAGTAGCATATCAAGGCATATCAAAGTCGGTAAAAACATTGTGCTGATAACCATCAGTGTGATCTATAATTTTATGTTTTTTAGAATGAGTTTTTATGAATCTATACATGGAAAAAGGTTATGAGATTTAGTAGGAAAGGGAATCTAAGACCTTGGTATATCAGTACATTTCAAATTCTTGATCTTATTGAGATCGTAGCCTATCACTCGGAACTTTCCCCAAATCTCTCTCGAGTTCATTATGTGTTCTATATATATATCTTGAGGAAGTACATACTTTACCCTTTCACATGTACTGAACCCAATGCTCATACCATTAGAGCATGATATTTTTTATGAGGAATAACATGTTGAAATTTTGGATCATACAGAAAAATTTCTATGATGAAAACCCACTCTCCTGGTGAAATGTTTTTAAATAAATAACCTACTAGAGGAATCTATGTGGAAGATTGAGGATATGATGAGATAGAATTATTCTCATTTTTTTGTATCAGAATGATGAATTTCGAGGGTGAAATTCATTTTAAGGTTCGTAAAATGTAACACCCAGAGTTTTTATGAAACTTTTTTTCGAATAAATTAATTTCATTTAATATCTTCAATTTCATGATACACTAATTCATACTTTTTTTATATGTTATAACAATTCAATCTTATTTTACATGAAACACCAACTTGGTTTGCATTACATACAACACTGAGTTTCAATAAAATCATATTTTATTATTATAATTATTTAAATGAGATTATTATAAACTAGATGTTAAACTTAGTAATAATAATATTAATAATTAATTTTTTAATTTTTTAATATTTTTTATAATGTTTTTATATAAATAATACATATTTATAATAAAAAAATAATGTTTGGTAAAGTCTATATGTTTGAAAATACTATTTTATCAAATGAAATATGTTTTATGAATTTAGGTGAACAATAATCGAATTAATTTTCAAAACTTTTATAAATTGAATTTGATAAAATAAATTTTTTTAATTCATAATGTCAAAAAAATTAGGGTGAATTATTTTTATTTTTTAGAAAAACTTCATTTTTTGATGAATGGTCAAACATATGGAATTTTAATTCAAAACTGTCTTTTTTCAAAAAAAAATATATTGTAAAATTATATATTAATTTGGTTTTAAAGAATAATTAGATAAATATTACATAAATAAATTCAATTTAGGTAATTTTAACTAATTTCACATTGAAATTGGATATAATAACATTTCAAATTTTTGAACATTTTCGCTTAAAAACCCATTATCACGACAGGCTTGCTAGATTAGTTTTAAATTAATTTCTGTCACTTCTGTGATAATAATTTAAAAAAATGGATTCCATATTTGTGAGAATCATAAATTATACTCTCTAATAAGGACATATTATTTTTCAACCAAAAATATTAATGAAACTAATTATAAATAATTACAATGATTAAAGTAACAACAACATTTCTTAGTTGTTAAAATTTAACTTATGTGGCCAAATAACCTAGAAACAAGTCTAAAATACATTGGATGAAAATATTTCAAAAAAAAACCTGTTTTAATTAAAATGTAAAATTATTTTAGGCACATTATGTAAGGTAGAAAACTCAATAGTGTTTATCTTTTTATGTTTATAATAATGTCACTCCTCCTCCACTATAAAAGGAGACTCATCCCTCTCACTTCATCAGACATATCAAGCCCTTTGAATTGGTAAAAATATGAAAAAATATACATTCAAATTCCATGAATTTTTCCTATAATACTCCCTTTGTTGATAAATCCAAACAATTAATCCCTTTGGTGTAAACTAAGATGATTTATCCAAAAAAGAGGTAACATCCTTCCACAATATCTTTTATTTAATTTTCATTCTATAACCCCTAAAATATTCTTATAATATGATTATATAATAAAATAAAAAAATAAATATTATATTATTTTGGTATTATAAGTTTTATATCTACAACTAGACACACTTCCAATAAATGGGAAATGAACTTATAGTTCATGTGTACGACAGACTACCACCTTGCAAAGCAATGTCATTTTTTTTCTTTACAACCTATCATTGTTGGTAATTATGATGAAAATAATGTTTTCAGATTTTATTTATGATATTTATGATTTATTTATGATTATATAATTATTATATAACACATACCATCATTCTTTCTATTTTTTGTTTATATGATAACTTTGCTTGTGGATTTTTAGACTACCGCTTCCTTAAAGCGATGCGATTCGTTGGAACTTTACATATCATGTATTAAGGATGGGTTTAGTGAAATTATTTGATAAATATAAAATAAAAAATATACTATAATTATATTATATATATATATATATATATGTATATTTCATTTACTTTCTTTATTTCAAAACAATAATAAAATGGAAATAGAGTTCATGTGTACACATGGCCTATCATCTCCATTAATGGTGTATTTAATTTTATAGTTATACTTTTCATATATGAGCATAAATATTTATATAATGAATTATAAGATATTTATATCAAATTTTAAATTATTTAAATAAGTAAATAATTATCTAAGTAAGATTATGAAGAATAATATTTCAAAACATATGTGAAAAACAAATAATATATTACCTGAAACGTAACATTATCATGAAATTATTAACAAATGGGTAATATAAAGTCATAATAAAATCATATGTGGTATTATATATATGACTATGTTTGTTTTATTTTTTATAATAAATTTATATTTATTATATAGGAGGATGGAATTAGTACAATGAGTGTCAAGACAAAAAGTTTGGGGATTTCTAATCACACTTCCATTTCTGTGAGACTTATTCAATATTCACCACTCATTTATTTTGTATGGTGTATATGTTTCCCATTAATGTATTTTATTATTAGTATCCTTAAATTTATGTGTATTTTCATACCCATTGTATGATCTCTATTTTATGGGGTTTTATAGTTCAAAAGTTAGCAAATTAATAGGGGAGTTTTGTCTCTATTTTCCTTCTTTGAGACACGTGATTTATTATTCACCTATATTATTTCATGATGTGTATATACTTTTATTTTATAATTAATACCATGAATATAATATTTTTAATGATATTTTATACTTCATTTAATTTTATTTACTTACATGTATAGTTTTATTCAAAGTTACCAAAGTGGTAAGCATTTATTTCAAGAATCACATCATTGATCAGGATTGTTTATGATTATGATTACATTGATTAATTCTTATGATACATATATCAAGAACACTTGTTACTTTTCTTATCCTATATTTATTCAATATATGTTCATTTATTAGTAGCATTTTTACACTATTTGTCACTTAATATGGTTAAGAAATTTTATTTAACTAAATCTAAGCTTTTTCTATCTTTAATTGGAATATTGTTTTACTCAAAAAATATTATTTTAAAAAATATTTTCAATTTTTATAAATGATATATAAAGATTATTTTCATGTAAAATTGTTTTATAAAGGTTTTATGGTTTTCAAATATATTTTAAAATAAAAAATCTATCAAAATAATTTTATATTTTAAAAAACATTTTTCAAAGAATAAAGGATATTGTTCTCAAGAAATGTTTTTAAAGGAACTATTCAAATTATTTTCCATCAAACATGACATCTATTAGTGTTACTCATGCCTTTCTAGGGAAATTATTCAATGTTTCAATTCATATTATTTCTCTAAATGGTTTATATTTTCAGGGAATGATGGTTATGAAACCTGTTTCTCTTTTATAGGTTATATTATTATGAAACTCGCTTATTTTCACAGGTTATGGTTTGATGAAATGATTATCAAACTTGTATATTTTCCAAAGGTTATCATATGATTACATTTTTATGATACCCATTTCATTTCATAGGTTATGATATGATGAATATGTATGATATAGTGGCATAGATATTTATGATTTCATTATGAGATGGGTGGGGCTTATATCTACCTCTAATGAATTGGCTAAAGATTTATGTCTCATGATATAGAAATGGTTGAATAAGGAGTTAACTTGGTTTATTAAAGGAATTTATCCACTATGATTGTCTTGGGAGTGAACCTTGACTACTAATATGGTCATGGGAGTCAACCATGACTACCAATATGGAATGGGGAGTGAACTTATACTACTAAGATGGACTTGGAAACAATATTTGACTAATATGGAAATTGTTTTATATGATTATGTGTCTGCCAAAATTTCATGTATTATTCCTGTATTATGATTTTATAGATTATTCTCTTGATTAACTAATGATTAATGTCTTAATAACATCCATTTTTAATATTTTAATTCATGTTTATGATCATAGATATGTAGAGTATGTTTTTATAAAGTCATGATCAAATTATTATACCCATATGCTCATCTTTATTCTTACATATCTCCCTTGTTTACCCATACTGAGCATCTGAGCTCACCCCTTTTTATGTTTTCATTCACCATGTTATAAAAATATGTATTATGTATGATGTGTATAAGAAGGGTTTTATTCTTGAAGAACCTAGTTAGAGGAAATTAGCTCACTTATATACTAGGGTTTATGTTTCCATGTTTCTAAAGGCACTAATCTAAAATGGACTTTAGGCATCTGTTTTATTAATTTATTAAGTATTACTAAAAAATAATGTAATGTTAATGTATGAAAATATATAGTATATATATATATTAATAAATGAGTTTATAGTCTTAATTTAGACTCAATAAAATATTATATTCCAAGAAAATGGATGGTATTCAAGTTATAACTCCTTGAGATTTTAAAAGAACATTATGTTTTACAGTGTATACAACATGAAAAAATGAGTTTAAATGAACCATGAAATATTAATGTGATCCATATAAAAACCATTAAATTTATGGGTATATATAGGATTAATTTTATTATGAAATATATATAAATTTCCTACTAAATAAATATTTATTTATTAATTATTAGGAAATAATCACTCATTTTTTAGTAAAATCACTGTTTGGTTCAAAAATAAATTTTCTTCCAAAATGATTTTTATTTCATTTCTGAGAAAATATTATAATTAATTTACAAAAATTTTGTAAATTTTATTTTAAAAAAATTATATCATTTTTGAAATCTTCATAACAAAATTACCTTAGATTTAATTTTTTATAATTTTCTGAAAAGTTTGATTTTTCAATAAATAGTCCAAAATACTTATTTTTATTGGAAAATTTATTTTTATTTCAATAATATAAATTTAAAATTTTTTATTTAAAATATTTCAAAATTAATATTAGTTTTATTATATTCTGAATAATTCAATTAATTTCATTGGAATGAATTTTATCATTTAATTTGGCATCAAAAAATTATACTAAAAAGGAAATGTTTCTAAAAAAACTATTTTTTATTATTTTTTTGATGTTTTACTTTAAATTAAATTCTTACACTTATATAAATAGAATATTTAAAAATGGATTCCAAATTTTGAATATGTATTTTCAGATTTTTTAAATAGATGCCTTTTATTTTTTTAACAATATAAATAGTAACTAGAGTGATTTTTTTTCACCTAGGTAAGGGTAAAACGAGTAAGATAAGGTTAAAACACTAGGATAAGTACTTAAATTTTCTATTAATCTTGACTTTATCAAATTTTAGGAGTTTATTTTAGATATTTCTATCCTATTATAAAATATAAAACCACTTGGTTCCATTTTTCCTTGATTATGACCTTTATATTAATTTAAGAGAATAATAAATACAAAATGTCACTCTCATGATTTTAATATTTATAAAAAATTTACATAAGGTTAAAAAGAGGGTAAGTTTAGTTATTAATATTTACTTTAAAGATAAATTAATTTTTTTTATCATAGTAATTTATTTATAATTTTTATTAATTGAATAATTACCTTAAATTCTTATATAACATCAATATAATATTTATTCAATTAATATAAAAATAAAATAAATAATTTTAATAATATTAAAAGTAATATAATTTTATATAATAATTGTGTTTTATGAATTTTATATATTAATATTACATATTATATATGTTTAAAATGTTTATATTTTAATTCCAAATTTTTATGTTGTTTTCAAATTCAAATTATGTGAATAGTTCTTAAAATTACATTAAAAGTATTTTATGATAATAATATTTTATTAAATTATTTAAAAAACACAAAAATATAGAAATAGGATAACTAATATGAGAAATGGTCAAATTTTTCATTCATTTTCAATTTATTATCTAATTTTTACCTTATATCTAAAATTATTACCCTTTAATATTAAAAAGGTCATTACCACACTTAAGATTAAAATTGGTTAATAAAGGGGTTAATTAAAAAGATAAGGATTAAAATGACCTAAAAACATCTATAATGACATTTTTCAATGATATTTAAACCTTATAAACTTTTTTTAATCTCTAGTCATTTTGAAGAGTTTTTCTTGAGAATGACTTATATTTTAATCTTTTTCATATTTCTAATTGTATCCTTTCCCTCCCTTGTAAAATGACACCCCTTCTTTCTTTTCTTTACACGACTTTGTGATATATATATCAAAAAAATATATAGTTTCTCTTATAAAAATACTTATATAATTTATATAGGTTTTTTTCTTCCTAAAATATCAACACTAGGCCCCTTAAGATGATATCTAAAGGAAGTCTATCAAAGAAGAGGTAATTATCTTTATCGACTCTTTCAAATTTATATATTCTTCTACTACCTATAAATCTATTGTGACCATAATAAAATAATAAATCCAATATAATCAATATAAAAATATGTTCATATTATTGTGGGAAAATGATTTTCAACCTATTTTAGACCTATAGAAAACAAAAACAATTCTCATGTGTATGAACAACTAACTATCTCCAGGAAGCGACGTAATTTGTTTTCCATCTCCATATTTCATGGATGGTTATTAAAGTGGTTTTAAAATTTATATATGATATTTATTTCAAAATTATACTTACTGAATTATAATATCACATTTACCTTCTTACCTTACAATCCAATGAAAAATGATAATGTCGCTCATGTGTACGTGTGGACTACCACCTCTAGGAAGCAATGTGATTTGTTTTCTATTTCCTTGTTACATATATGGTAATAATGATGGATTTAATGAATATATATCATATATATGATATAATAATTATTCTATAAAGTTGAATTATTATTTACCTTTATTTCATTTCATCCTCAAAATGTGATAATAATGTTCATGAGTACGTACTGCCTCCCATCTCCATGAACAGTGTGATTCATTTTTTTATCTATATCTTTTATGTATGAAAAAATATATATATATATATATATATAATTAATATATATAATATTTATATCATTATTAACATTTTTTAGATTATTTTACCATTATTAATGTAAAAATAATGGGATTACCAAACCAAAATTGTTATGAAAAATGAAACTTTTAACACCTGAAAATAAACATTTTAATAAAGAATTATTAATAAATTAGTATTAAAATTTCATAAGTGGATCATATATGATTTTATAAATATTTATATAACACTATTATACCATTATAATAAATTTAAATTTATTATACAAGATTTTAAATCACTTTCAAATAAATTCGAACACAAGTTAAGGGATTTGTGTAGAAATATCATTATTTATTATGATTATTTATGATTAAGTTTTTTATGAGAAAATTTCATGATATAACACTCAATAATATCACAAATTTTATTATACTCTAGTCATTTATTTATAATACCTTTTTTTCCTTTCATTTTCCTATCTTTAATTACTCAAGAGACTGAAATAACATTTTTAAGGAAAATAGACTTTATTTCTCTCTTCGTTCGATAAAAATTTTTCCTCCATATCCATATTTTCTTAAAAAATATTCAAGAAGTTTTTTCAAATTATCATATTACTGATAAAATAATTTTCACCCATTATTTACTTTTTAAAAAAATTAAAAGTAATATTATTTTTGTTTTCTAAATGAGGTACTTTTTGATTTATTTATAAAAGCATGAAAGGAATGTTTTCTTTTAAATTATATGGAATGAACTAAATTTACCACAGTCATGACTACTCAGTGCTGTTAAGGTTATTTTTAATTTTTCCAAGGTTCTTATTAATTTTCTTTAAATATTTATGAAATGTTAAATTTTAAATAATTGATTTCATAGTGAAAAGGGTATTTTTCTCAAGAAATATTCTATGTTATATTTTAAATAAATTTTAATCTAAATGTAATCCTTTGTTGTTAAATAATATTTAATATGTATAAAATCCATTAATACCATAATTATTCATTCTTTTTATATTTTATGATTATTATGCAAATAAGTTTACAAAACCTATTTATTTTCTATAGTTTATGCAATATTGAAATTTTTATGAAACTCATTTCCTTTTCATGGGGTATGATATGATATATGTTTTATTATATTTTGGTACCCATATGTGTGATTTTTATTATGTTATGGATGGTAATTGAATTATATATACCTCTTATGACTTATGTAATAATGAATATATCATGAGATAACTAGT
Organism: Viscum album; assembly: GCA_963277665.1. Classification (NCBI taxonomy): domain Eukaryota; kingdom Viridiplantae; phylum Streptophyta; class Magnoliopsida; order Santalales; family Viscaceae; genus Viscum; species Viscum album. The sequence continues at coordinate 386,598,509 of OY728153.1, read as the reverse complement.
ATAGGAATGGGGAGTGAACTCAGTTCTGTAAGGAAATATGTCCACTATGATTGTATAGGGAGTGAACATTGACTAATAAAATGGAATGGGGAGTAGACCTAATCCACAAATATAGTATTATCATTTATCCTTAACTACTTTGGAAATTTTTTTTATGCTTATGTGTATGCCGCAAACTTATGTCTAATTCGAATTTTATGTTATCATAACTCATATTCTTGGATTTCTTTATGATTCATGTCTTATGAATTTCCAAGATTTATTACATGAATCAATATTATGATATTTTATATTTAGGGTATAGTTCTAAAGTTTTAAGGTCATGTTTGTATACCCTTATTCTCATGTAATGTTTATGTAATCATTAATATTTCTCTTATTTTCCCCTATTGTACATCTAAGCTCACCCTTTTTTATGTTACCTTTATTTAGGTTATAAACAATGCTTTAATGTGTTAATTGTCTAATAATTTTTCCAGAAATAAATAAATAAGTGGGAGATTATGTAGATATTTTATTTAAATTTTATTTTTGGGTCCAGTTTTCCAAATATTCTAAACTCGTACTATTCAGGCATGGATCATAATGTTACATAATGAATATTCACTTATTAAAATGAAATATCTATGTATGAAAAATATTTTTCATTCACTACTGGAAAATAGGTCTATACCCACGGTTTTCCAAAACCGTGGGTATATGGAAAATAGGAGAACCTGTACCCACGATTTTACAGAACTGTGGGTATAGGCCACCTATACCCACGGTTGTGCCAAAAACCATGGGTATAGTTTTATTTTAAGACCTATACCCACGGTTTTGGAGAAAACCGTGGGTATAGGGTATATCTCGAAGACTTATACCGACGGTTTTTTAAAACCGTAGGTATTACGATTTTGTTTTGAAGACCTATACCCACAGTTCTCCAGAACAGTGGGTATAGATTTCCCGCATTATGGCGGGGAATGAAACTTAGGCGGGACATGAAAAATTTGGCGGGTAGAAATTTTTTCACATACTAATATATATATATGTTGATATATGAACATATACCAGATAAAAATTCCAGGTCGGTCGGTCTGTTTGTCGGGGCTCGGAAGCGAGTCTTATCAGAAGTCTCAGTTTCGAAACCCCGTGGATGCTTTTTTTGTATTTAGATACAGAATATTAATATATATATATATATATGAAGATAGTCTTATTATATAACAAATAAATATTCCATCTCAGTTGGTGTAGCGTTGATGCCTTCCGTGGGGCGTGGGTTCGAAACCCGCTGGTTTCTATTTTTATATATCATTGTTATTAATATATTATAATAAAATTATCCTTATATAAATGTAAATTAGTCTGCTTGGTTGGTCCGCTGTGTTGCTGGGTTGAGTCTCACTGTGGGTGGCACGAGTTCGAAACCTGCTGCCACTATTTTTGAAAATTTTATATTTCCCACGGTTTTCAAACATGGGGGTAAGTTGCTTCCATGTTGTACACTAGCGTGTTGGTGTATGAAACACCTATACCCATGGTTCTACAAAACCGTGGGTATAGGTCAAGACCCCTATCCCGACGTCATTCCAGCCCACTGTTCCCAAAACCGTGGGTATAGCCTATACCCACGGTTTTGGGGGCTATACCCACAGTTTTGAACCATGGGTATAGGTCGTTTTTTCAGTAGTGATTATAGTTGGTATCATATAAAGGTTTAGTTACATTTGGAAACTAGTATAAGAAAACTTTAGTGATAACCCAGAGGATAATCTAGTATATATGATAAATTCCTAAGTTATAGTATAGAAAGGATTGTGGTTTTCCAATAAAAACATTTTTGTTTGGTTACTATAAGTGTATGTGGTTTTGGGATAGATTTATCTAGTTTTAATAATCCTTAAAAAATTGTTCAAGTATATATCAGTTATTATTTTGGTGCACGGTGAGTGTTCCCTTACTGTGCACCTAGTTTAACACTCTTGGTGGATAAGATTGGGATAATTATCTTTTTCTTTGTGTACCATAATGAAGGATTTGAATAGATGATTATTATAGAAAACCTAGGTTAATCCTAAGGCATCATAGACTGAAAATAATTTTTCATTATTTATACATTCTATAAATTATTTTTCTTGATTATGTGTTTTCCCACTAGGATTATTGTTTCTTGTACTATACTTTTTGATTTTAGTATATTATTGGAACTTGGAGGATTTGTATTAATGTATAATGTAACAAAAAATGGAATAACTTCACTCATAAACAAACAAATGAAATGGGATTTGGAAGTATAAAACTTTTTATTATGAAAAATCATTTATCTTCCTATATGATTTAAAATATCAAATTGGGTGAGTTTCCTTACACACCTAATAAGATAAAAATGGAGTATCAGTAAGACTATTGAGGGAAGAAGATTCAAATACCTACATCTCATGAATGTGGGAATAATTACTCAAGATAATGTATTAGAGGTATAAGAAGATGATTTATGTGTATAAAAAAAGGGCATAGATAAATCAATTATTGAGGAAATATGAAAAGTTAGATGGAGGGATATGAAGTTTATCCTGAGGTACCATTTATAGTTCAATTTATTATGTGTAGGGAATATGGGAATTGTATAATCCAATTCTAAAATCTAATAGTTATCTTATAGAATAATTAAAGACATATTCAATGATAATCATTGGAGATAAATAATTGAATTGTTTATGAATTTAAATCAAATAATTATGTGTTATAAGTGTTATATCAATAATATTCTCGAAATAAGAATTATTAAATATCTAAGGATTTTTTCACATTAGTATTTCATTAAGGGTTTAAAAATATGTGTTGAATGGAACCAATAACCAAAAAAAGTGATTTAGTAGTAATGTGATAATATTTAGTTAGGATAAATAGATTATTGATATTAATAAATTAAATGGGATTGTATGAGTGAACTATAAATTTATTAGTAATTTGATGAAATATATTATTAGGATATCTTTGATGATGTTTATTTCATTTTCAGATTTATGAAATATATTCAATAGTATGGGATTGATAAATAAGGATTGTGTTAATTTTTATAAACATATATGTTTTTATATGAGTTCGAATTAAGATTTATTAATACCATATGGGTATATAAGTTTGAGGTTAATAATAATTTCAAAGGAAGAGACACCCCTATTGAGGTTTTAAGTGATGTGATATTGAAGTGATTTGAAATTTTTACTATATTTTATTTGGAATACTCTATTGTGGTTTAAATAACCATTTGGGTTACTATATGATTTGATATTATGTTTGTTATGATTTATTAAATATTGAGATGTAAATAATCTTGATGTTTGAAAATTGACACATTAGAAAGGAGATATTTTTTTATATATTTATGGTCAATATAAGGGTAAACTTTCATGTTTGTATCTAAATTTTATTCATGGTATTTTTGAGATATTCACTATCTTATAAGATTATATAGTGATTTATCATGATGATTGATGATATTTTGGAAAATGTTTCATTGGTTTGAGGTATATATAAACCTAATTTATAACATTTTATTTAAGATAAAATATTATTTAGGAAGAATTAAATTAAATATCTTACTTTCGAGGTTATTTGGGTTATAGGGTTATTTATTTATGGGATGATTTAAGTTAAGATTTGGATTTGGAGATTAATATTAAGGTTTATTCATTTTGGGAATTATATTACCTTGTTCCAAACATGTTTTTAGTTAATATCTAAATACATAAGAAACATATAGGAATCATTTTATGGAATCATGTGGTCTAATAAAAGTTTATTGTAATTCTTCAAGTATGAAAAATTAATCATGAATACTCATAGTGTGGAGAAATAGCTATGATTATGGTGGAAATTAATTAATGGATGAAATTATATTTTTCATGTAAGTAAATATTCTTATGTTATTTGTTTATATAGTAAAAATATTCCTCAACTCTTGGAAAATTATCTTCAAACAATTTTTTTTTTCAAAATACCTTCATTTCTGATGAATCAGTGGTCTTCTTCACCACTTTGGTTAACAATTTCTTTGTCATTAACTTTATCATGATCATTATATTTATGTGATAAATTATATATGCCACTCTCCATAATTATTTGGAAATTAATGTTTCTTTCACCTCCATATTTTCACTTCCCACTAATGTTGTCCTATTTAGAATCCTAGATATGTATTACTACATTTGACCTTCGTATTCCCCTTTCGCTCTTTTTAAGAGGAAGTTTTATTATCCCTTTTTATAATATAGGTTTCCAAAAAGTTAATATCATAATATTAAACCCTTAATCACTGAGAAAAACTTCAAATTTTAAGGACTTGATTTATTAAAGTGGGGGAGAATGTAACACCCACAGATTTTAAATGAACATTATCTTTAAAAGTGTATATAACATGAAACCCCAAGCTTAAATGAACCATGAAATATTAATATGAGCATTGTAAAATAGACATTAAATTGGATAGTATGAATATAATTAACAATATTATAAAATATATATAATTTTCATACATAATAAAAATTTATTGACTAATTCTTTAAAAATAAGCACTCATTTTTTATGAATATCATTTTATGCAACAAAAATATGTTTTCTTCAAAAATGATTTTATATATTTTGGGGAGAAAATATTATAATTAATTTTGAAAACTTTTTGAAATTTAATTATGAAAAAAATGATATAATTTATAACATAATCATTTAAAAATTTTCTTCGAGCAGATTTTTTAGAATTTTCTGAACTTTTTCATTTTTCAATAAATAGTGAAAAATACTGATTTTTTTTGAAAACTATATTTTTATTTCATGAATTTGAAAAGTACAATTTTGTTTTAAAATGGTTTCAAATAAATTATAGTTCTACTATATTTTTTATAACACAATTAAGTTAATTTGAATCAATTTTATGATTTAATTTGGTAAAAAATAATTTTTATACTTAAAAAGACAACTTTTTAAAAACATATTTTTCCCTGTGTTTTTTTATATAAAAATAATTTATGATAGTTATAGAAAATTAATCATGAAATTTTGATTCAAAATTTAGAGTCTTAATATTCAAATTTGGTAAATATTCCACCTTTATTTTATGTTAATATGAATAGTAACTATATTGAATTTGTGTCACCTCGGTAATGATAAAACAAGAAAAATACGGTTAAAATTTTTAATAAGGATTTAAAATTTCAATAAATATTTTGTTTCTTATTTTGTGAGTTTATTTTATCCATTTACATCCAAATCTCAAATATATGGCCACTTTGTTCCATTTTTCTTTGATTATGACCGTTATATTAATTTGAGAAAATAATAAATACAAAATGTCACTCTCTTAAATTTAATATCTATAAAATTTTTACATAAGAAAAAAATGAGAATAATTTCAGTTATAAATATTTATTTTAAATGAAAATTATTTTTTTATCATATAAATTTATTTGTAATTTTTATAATTAAATAATTACCTTAAATGTGTATGCAACACTCACACAGTATTTAATCAATTAATAGAAAAATAAAATTAATGATTTCAAAAATATTAAGATTAATAAAATTTGATTTATAATTTCATTACATGAATTTGATATATTAATAAAACATATTAGATATGTTTTAAAGGATTATATCTTAATTTAATACCTTTCATGTAGTTTTCAAAGTCAAATTATATGAATAGTTATTTAAATGACATTAATAGTATTTTATGATAATAATATTTTATTAAATTATTTAAAAATCATAAAAATATTTAAAGTGGAAAATTTTGAAGATAAATGCTATAAAATTCTGTTGATTTTTATTTTTGAGTCAATTTTTACTTTATAAGTAAAATTATAACCCTTTAATATTAAAAAATACATTACCACTATTAAGATTAAAGTTGGTTAACTAAGGGGTAAATCAAAATGATAAAGTATAAAATTGGACTAAAAGCTATATAAATTTCATTATTTAGTGATATTTAGTCCTTATACTCTTTTTATGTTATTATATGTCCATTTGGAATAATTTTTATTGAGAATGACTTAATTATATTGTAATCTTTTTTATATTTCCAAGTGTGTATTTTTCCTCCCTTATAAAAGGACACCCCTTCTCCCTTTTATTTATACCACTTTGAGTCATATATCTCAACCAATCCCAAAATATTTCTCTTATAAACATAATTATTCAAGTTATATAGGTTCTTTTCTTCCTAAAAGTATAACCTTATCCCACTTAAGAGGTGATCTAAAGGACAAATATTAAATATGAGGAAATTGTCTTTACCGACTCTTTTAAATTTATTTCTTATTATACTTACACAAAATATATTATAACCATCCTAAAATACTAAAACTAGTTTAATAAATATAATAATATGTGAATTTTATTATGGTACAACCATTTTTACCTCTTTTCTATCCTACATAAAATGAAAACATTTCTCTTGCGTGTGTACGACTTACCATCTCCACATAGCGGTGTAATTAGTTTTTCTTCAAAATATTTCATGGATTGTTGTTATAGTTTGTTTAAAGTTTATATATTATATTTAATAAATTATTATACCTTTTTAATAATAATATCACATCTACCTTCTTACCTTCCAATATTTTGATAAATAATAATGTCTTTCATGCGTACGTGTGGACAACCACCTCCACTAAGAAATGTGATTCATTTTTGGTTTTTGAAATACCTGTATGGTAATGATAATGGATTTAATTAATATATATGATATATATGTATATATTATATAATAATTATTATGTAAAGGTGAATTATTATTTACCTTTATTTTTTTCCATCCGTTGAAAAGTGAAAAAATCATTCATTCGTACATACAGAATATCATCTCCATAATCTGTGTAATTATTTTTTTTATTCTCTAACTTTTGTAGATTACTCTAAATATATATATAATAAATATATATGATATTTATATCATGATTAAAAAACTGGATATTATGGAACTATGATCAAAGTTAAAATTTCAAAGATTACCGAACCGAAATTCTCATGAAAAACAAAACAGTAAATACTAGAAAACAATTATTTTAATAAAGAATTATTTTTTAAAATTGGTTTTAAAATATTATAATAGGATAATATTTGATATTATAAATATGTATATTAATATTTTATATAATTATAATAAATTCAAATTTAATATACATTCAGTTAAATCACTTTTGATGTAATTCAAACTCGAGGTAAGGGATTTATGTTGTAATCTCATTGTTTATTATGACTGTTGATAATTAAGTTTTTGATGATTAAATTCCATGATCTACCTCTCAATAATTTCATGATTTTTATTTTACAATATTTCTTTATTGATAATACATTTTTTCTATTCATTTTCTTCACATTAATTACTTAAGATACTAAAAGAACATATTTAAGGAAACCCATCTTTATTTCTCTCTTCAATCGAAAAACTTTTTTATTACATGTCCATATTTTATAAAAATATTTTAATAAATAGTTTTAATATTACCATATTATTGTTGAAATTAGTTTTTACCCATGATTTAATTCTTAAAAAATTGTTTAAAAGGAATATTTTTGTCATTTTTTGAATGAGGTACTTTTTGATATTTTTATAAAAGTGTGAAAGGAATGTTTTATTTTAACTTATGTGGATTGAATAGAGTTTCCCACCATCATGAAACTTCAATTATTTGAATATTTATTTTAAATTTTATAAGGTTCTTATCAATTATAATTTGTATTTTATATTTTATATTTTTTTAAATTTTAAATAAGTGATTTCATAGGAAAAAAGGAATTTTCCTCAAAAAATGTTCTAAGTAATCTTTTAAAGGAATTTTTCATCTAAGATAGAAACCTTTGATGTTACATAATATTTACTAGTGATATTATCTAATGATACCATATTTCTTTCTTTCTCTAGATTTTTTATTATTATGATGAAAATATGTGTGTGAAACCCATTTATTTTCCTTGGGTTATGTTATGTTGAAAGGTTTATAAAACCTATTTCTTTTTCATTGGTTATGATATGGTTAATGATTTATAACCTTATGTTACATATATGTATAATTTTTATTATGTGTTGGGTGAGAATAGAAAAATATATCCCTCAAATAAATTGGGTAAATATAGATGATAAGTTTATTTCATGCATGTACTTTATGGTGTTTTGATAAATTAATTCTTGTACTTAAATGTATAATCTTGCTAATTTTGGAATGTATTTACTTTTTTTATGATTTTTGGTATGAAAAATATATATTTGAAAAATTAATGAAGAGGGATTAATACATTAGTTGAATGAAACTCCATACCATGAGTGAAGAGAAGTAGCACTACACCAGATTTCTGAGAGATAAGTCGAGCTGGAAACTAATGAAAAATGACTACACATCATGTACTTAGAGTACATGATGTGACCATATCAAGTGAAACAGATCTATGTTGGACATGTTTTGATGGCAATACATAATTTCAAACACAAGTACACATTGTGAGTCAGGATTACGCGATGTGACCAGAGTCAAATTTTCAAATCAACATCTATGGATTGAACATGGCAGAGAAAACATGTATCTAAAGTACATGACATGTAGCCCCTATACATGTTGTGATGACATCGATGTGCAAAAAAGAGACAGAAGATATGGTACATAGGTTTGGATGGTATTTTCCTATAAATCGAACCCCCATCCACCCATTTAGAGATATTCTGGATGGACAAACACCAATGGACACCACCGAACGAAGGCACACCCACTGCCACCATTTATATAGTGTTTTTATTAAGTTATTTTTTACACCCATTTTTGGATGGCAAGAGCATGTGATTTATTTTTTCTGGTGCATTAATAATTAAAGGGAATTTATTATATGAGTTATTTTATATTTTAATTCAATTTATGTTTAGATTTCACATATTTGTTCTATTCTATCCTTTTTTTGATTTCTTCTTGCATGACCATTATGAGCAGGGTTAGGGATTGGATTGATTTATTTCTCTCTTTGAGCAAGACCATTACTTGGATTCATTGAATACATTTTTTTATTGTCAGATCTAGGGTCTAGACTTCCACCATGACTAGTGGGTTTATCCTTTCCCTATGTTTAAATAAGCTTTTTGGTCACATATCCTATGAAATATAAAGTACATGACCATGAGAAAAGGAGAGTTTGGGATTAAGTGTGTTTATCATGACCATTGGATTTTCAAGGACCTCATCCCAATAACTGAATGATTGATAATTTATTATTTTATACATTTTCATCCCATGAACCTAGAAGCATTTCGTCCTAACACCCATTTTATATTTTATTCTCACACTTATTCAACAAATCAATGATCTATAGTTTAGATTTATTGAAATTAATTTCGTTATTTATTATTTAAATAATATTTTCTTCAACACTATTTATGTGGGTTTAACCTCGGATGTGAAATCCCTATACTACCCTATAGTTTAGTGATTTTTTTGATTTTTGTATTTAAATTTCTAAATTCAGTAACCTGGCAGGATTTAACGATGCCCGTAAGGATATCAATAGATATCTCATGTGATATACAGGACTGGAATGGGGAGTTAACCTAGTTCAATAAGGGACTCTATCCACTATGATAGTCTTGGGAGTGAACCTTGACTAATAAAATGGAATGTGGAGTGAACCCAATCCTCTATGATATTCTGGGAGTTAATCCTTGATTATTAAGGAAATGTTTTTCTATTCTTATATGTATTCTGTAAACTTATGTCTTGTGCCAATTTTATGCTTTCATAGTACATGTTATTTGATTTTTTTTCAATTAATGTCTTATGAACTACCATGATCTATTACATCACTCGAAATTATGATATTTGATTTTTACGGTATGGTTTTAAAATGTTAAATTCATGTTATCATACCCTTATTGTCATGTTAAGTGTAATTGATCATTGATATCTCTCTTATTTACTCATATGGGGTATCTGATCTCACCCTTTATTATGTTTCCTTTCCCCAGGTTATGAAGAAAGTCATTAAGTATGATGTGTTTAAGAAGGTTTTTAGTTATGAAGAACTAAATGGGTGATGATATAGATATTTTATGAAAACTTTATTCATATATCTATGTTTCTAAAGATACTAAACATATATGGTTATATCATGGATTTTAATGTTATGTAATGAATATTCACCCATTAAGATTTAATATCTATGTATAAAATCTATGGGTAATTATATAATCCCTTCATTTTCCACTCAATGTAGTATTTTATTCTCTGAACATTAAAAATGGTATATTCTTCTCTCTAATTATCTTTATAGCCCCATTAATATGCACCATCAGAATAGTGAAGGGTCTAAACCATCTAGTCCTATGTTTTCCTAGAAAATGATTTAATTGATAATTAAATAACAAGACCCTTAAACCAACATTGAATTCCTTATTTTGAATGATATAGTCATGAATGTCTTTTTTCTCTTTATAAATCTCGTCATTCTAATAAGACTCTTCTAGTTTCCACCAACTCAATAAACTCTAATATTCATCTCTCATCAACAGACTTGAAAACAAATTTAAATTATGTCATGGACCAAATGGACTTTTTATAAAGCTCGATATGTAGATAAAATGTTTAACTATAGATAATTTTGTAAGGATATATAACTAATGGGGTCTTATAAGTAGTCATTTAAGCCCGTAAAACTTTATCCAATGAACTGACTAATCTTTTCAAGAAATAGACATTATCTTCTCCAAAATATATTTAATCTCCCTACTCAAAATTTTAGTATAACCAATAAAATGTGATTGATAGTTTATACCATTTTTTTGAGCACACCCATACTAATCCATTAAATATTTAAACATATAATTATTGAAATGAGTTTCATTTCCATTAATCAAAACCTTATGAACTCCAAATTGGGAAATGATATTATTCTTATTGAACTTAGAAACACTAACATAAAATTTTTTAGGAAGTGTTAAAGCATCAACCCACTTAGACACAAAGTTTATAGCAACCAAAATATACTCATTCCCAGAGGATGATGGAAATGTTCCCACAAAATCTAAGACACATGCATAAACAATTTCTACCCCAAGAATTACTCACTGTGGTAACTCTTATTTTCTACCAATATTTCCTTGACACTAACATTTATTATAGATAATAAAAATATTTATTCCATTCATGAATAGGTTTTTCTAATAAAAAATATATTAAAAATTCTTTTGGTATGTTCACTCAACCTATGGTGTTTGCCCCAAGGTGAAGAGTGATTGTTCTCACAAATGGGATGCATCTCTTCCTTACCTGCACATCTCCTCAACACTCCATCAAAACATCACTTAACAAAAAATAGTCCTCCCATAAATAGTATTTTAAATCATAAATGAATATCTTTCTTTGGTTTTGTAAAATTTCCTTATGCATGACTCTTATAAATAGAAATTTGGAAAAGTATACAAACTAAGAATATTATTTAACTAAATTAGCTTATAGTTTTTCATGAGGGTGAGAATTATTTACCTCGTTTCGATCATAATCTTCGTTGATGAGTAATCTATACAAATATTTATCAACCACATTTTTATCTCCTTTATTATCCTTAATTTCTTGATTAAACTCCTATAACATAAGGGTCCAACTCATAATCCTTGGTTTGAATTATTTCTTCTCCAGAAGGTACTTAATAGTAGAATGGTTTGTGAAAATGATAAACACAGACCCTATAAGATGTTGCCTAAATTGTTCAATGGAAAAAAATAGTTTTCATGTCTTTCTTAGTTTTATAGTAATTATTTGGTACATCATCTAAAGGATTAATATAATTATAAATCAAATATATAATCTTTTCCTACATTTTCCTTAACAATTACCCTATAGTCATATCACTGGAATCACACATCCCATCAAAAGTTATTTTTAAATCAAGGTTAGTAATAATTGGTGAACTTATGAGATTTTATTTAATTAGGATAATAAAATACAAACACTTTTCATCAAACTCAAATAGTGTATCGTTTATAATAAGTGATCATAATGGCCTGGTGATTTTAAAAAAGTTCTTTCTGATTTATATACAGAAATAAAAATTACCTAAAAGGATCCTAATTCCTATGACAGTTTTAGGTGGTGTAGTTTTTTAGATCACTTAAACTTCATCATTTTTTACCTTAATTATTCTATTTGAGACATTATGACCTAATACTGTACCCTAAATAACCATAAACTAATAATTTTTTGAGTTTAAAACAATTTTTTTATCTATAAATATTTTTAAAACAATTTATAAATATTTAAAATAGTTTTTTAAATTGATTTAATAAATTTAGAAATTAACTGTAAGCACTTTAATTATACTTTCAATCATATACAAGAATATGGACATCATACATACTTGAAAAGTGTTTGGATCACCACATAAGATGAAGTGAATTATATAGTAGGGAAATGTACTAAAATGAAAAGTAAATATATTATTCTCTTTATCCTCAGGGGCTATGGTAAATTGGTTATAACTATAATTTCCACCACGGAAATATAAAAATTCATTTCCAACCAACATCTCAAGAATTTTTTCTAGAAATTTCATTATAAAATAGACTTCCCTAGAGGAATAATTATGGTTTATATCATCTTTGTAGACACTCTACTAATTCATTATCCTAATTAGAAATTTTTAATTCCTTTCATATGTAACAACAGTCACCCCACTCCTTTTAGAAATTACTTGAATAAGACAAACTCATGGGATTTCTAAAATGGGAAATATTTTTCTATCATTAAGAATCCTTATCACTTCATAAAATCCACTTATTTTATGTTGGGTTTTAGTCTTCTATTCCCCTCAATTCTAGGTTTATGGTCTAGTTCTATAAGAATTTTTTTGTACAATAGGCATGATTTATTTCTTTTATATCAATTACAGTCTAGACAATAACAAATTTAAATTTCATCAATAAAATCTGAAAATACTACTGTTCAATTACTTCTATATTATATGATATTATGATAGGTGAGGAAAATAACACACCCATAAAATAGTATTTTAAATGAGCTTGAGGGTCTTGAGCTCCAAATTGGGTTTTTTTACTCAAAGGAAGACACTTGATCATATGAGATCTAATAACCTCAAGATGACTAATAAAAAAGTAACTATAAAAATATTCATCTTAATTATTAGTGTCTTAGTAAAATGCTTTACATTTTCAGTTTTTATGACTATGTTCAGATAGTTTTATAAAGAAAAGTCATCTATATGTTTAAGTAATTATCCCAAATATTCATCAAAAAGTTATTCTTATTTGCAATAATATATTCCCATGAAAATTTTAGCATATTTTTTCTATGATTTATTTCATCAACAATCACCAAAAAATCATCATCTTACTCATCAATAGGTTCATTTAAATCTAAAAACTCATCACTTGGAAGGGTTTCACTTTTTGGGGTTCATTAATTCTTTTAAATACATTGAATAACTATTATTATTTCCCAAAATTAAAAATAAATTTTCCCATGGAAATATAAATGAAAACACCTCCTATGTCAAGGAAGGGACTACCAATAATGAATAGTGCTTCTTATACATGTTCTATGTTAAGAATAAAAAATTTAGTAGGTAGAAAAAACTTATATAATATAATTAAAAAGTCATAAACTCTCTAGATTGGTTGTTTAATAGAACAGTCTATTAATTGTAATTCAGTTGTGGTATGTTGTTGAATACTTAATTTCAAGTGCTGAAATAGGGAAAAAGTAATAAGATTGATAATCACACCAGGATCACATATATAGTTAAACAGGACATCTCTATCTTCTAATGTGAGTCATATGAAAAAACTATATGGGTATTTATGTTAAAGAGGTATCTTATTCAGTAGAACTTCACTACACTCTTTTTTGAGATTTAATGTAAAAAATTATTCTATATTACCTTTGTTTGAACAAATTTATTCAATAATTTAAGATAATATGGGATTTGAACTAAGTCCACAAGGAGTAGTGTTTTAATGTTTAGTTTCTTGATAAGCTTCAAAAATTTAATGAAATTTTTATCTTGATTCTACTCCTTATGTATTTTAAATAAAGTAATGGTTGGGATTAAATTACTGATTATGGTTGGAATATCCTCAATATCTTCTTCAAATTTCCTATTCTCTTTATTTTATTAATTTTTCTTCTATTTTTACCTTTTATTTTTATCTATAACGCTTGGTTTCAAAGTGTTTTTAGTGTTGTGTCTAAATTTCTAGATTCAATGTTTTCTAGATTTTAGCTACCATTTTCATTCTAATTATCCTTTTGAGAAGGTTTGGGAAGCTTTTTAACTTCCTATTGAGTTTGAAGACCACTAATTATTATAACAACCACTAAATTATCCTTATGTTTATTTTCAGTAGTTATTTTTAACTTTCTTTTTTTTAATTCATTCCCCTAGCTAGCTGCCCATGTACAATTAAAGACTCTACATCCTAGCATCCTATTGAGCTTTATCTGAATCTTTTTTTGATTTTTTTATCGAATCGAACCTTAGAATTTTCATATTGATGATTAATTTGGATAAATATTTGATCCTCATTTTATAAAAAAATTCCATCAAAATTCCCCTATATATTAGAAGGTCCATACCTTTATTGTTTTTTGTATTAGTTCCAGCAATTTTGTTTAAAACTAGAGGTATTAGTAGGTCTAAGAACCCCTTATTATTTACTTGATAGAGTTAGATGTTTTATATACCCATAGTTATAAGTATTTGAAAATAGATCTTCCCAAGGTTGAATTCCAGGTCCATGCCCAGTATATTTGACATTTTTAGGTAGTTGGTCATGTATATCAATGTTGGGATCGAAATATTGTTAGTTTACAAAGATACTAAAGTGGTGTAATTACACCCTAAGTGAGTTTTGACTATTTTCATTGTATAATATAATAGATCATACCTCATTTAGTTGAATAGGATTAGTTTCTTTCTAAAAAATGGTTCTCCTTCGTGAGAATTTATTCTATGAATTTGGAAAAATTGTGTTAAAGATCAATTTTAATTATTTGAATATAATATTAATAAAATCTCTATCAGATGATTGAAAAATAAGTGTTTTGTGATAAGTGGTGAGACTATTATGGAATTTTTCCCAAAAAAAACTATGTAGTACATTAATATTTTAGACATTACCTAAGTAACCCTTTAAATTTATCTCAAGCCTTGTGAAATAGCTCACACTCATCTTGAATAAACCCAATTGTTTAATACCTTATTTCAGTGGCCTTACTTCTTGGATAAAAAAATCATCACAAAATCATTGAATATTTAGTCCCATGTATCAATAATATCTTCATCCATCTGTTGAAGCTAGATTTTTTAATTTTCCTTCAAGAAAAAAGGTAAAATGCTTAGTTTAAATCCTCATCACTCATCCCTCTAAGTGGTGGTTTCTACACTGTATAATTGAAATCCCTTATGAAGTCAAGATATTCTCCATTTTGTAATCCATTATACATTGGTATCATAGAGAAATCAGACTCTAAGATTTCACAATTGGGAGACATGGGGTTTTTTCAAATGTGTGATGAGTAGCTTGAAACAGTAGGCATTCTAAACTCTATAAGAAGGACTCTCTCTATCAACTCATTTTCGGGTTGAGGTGGCTTGATATTTTTTTGTGTGTTTACTTTTCATATTTTCCCTAAGATCTTCTATTTTGATTTTTTTCTTTTTCTATCTTAAATACATTAAATTTATTTCAATTTTTGGATTAATGGGATGTGTTTTCTCAATTTTAGACCTATTTTTCATACACATATAGATTCAATCGATTTTTTATGTTTTAAATTTTTACGAAAATAGCCTTCATGGGTTAGAATTTTTTTTTGAATATTTTCTTGAGAAATAATTTTTTATCTTTCTAAGTAATAAGTTACATCCTTGGGAATGGGTCCAAATTTTGACTGAACCTAAATCATTAAATAGGGGTACATAGTGTATAAAACTTCATATGGTACACTTAGTGGGTCATTTGATGCATAAAACATGTTTTGTGACTCATGAGCTTAATATGAAACTCTATATGAAATATAAATGATACTAAAATTAACTTTTCATTATAACCTATAATACTCCATGACAAAAATCTATTAGGAATAACTCAAATTTGTACATTGAGTGGTTAGTTTTCATTACACTTTATACAATATATGATGCCAACATGAAAGAATAATAAATTAGAGACTGGATTTTATATAACATGATATATTTTATATTATTAAACTCTTTTAATAATACTAAAAAACTATACATAAGAGACCATATAATTATATAACCTATGATATATTACCATATCATCCTTATATTTGTTTAAATTTTATGGTTTTATTTAACTTATTACATATCTATCTAATTATTTCCAAATATTTTCTTGTCCATCTGATAAAATCCACCCACTAAACTCCTTTAGTGAGTAACATATATAAATAAACAAATTTTGAATAATTATGAGATTTAGGAATCATATTCCTCATGTTAAGTTCCTTGAACATAGTATTCAATCTCTTTAACTTCAGAATATCACATATTATAGTGCTAATAAGATTTTTTTCTACATATATCTCTTTTTAAGTCCATCATCATCATCATAATTGAAAAATTTACCCTTAAATATATCATTGAGACCATTTTCTAACAAAATGTAACATTTTACATTAATATCTTTCTTTACCAACACATCCTAAACTTTTTTAGCATATAAAGTTACATTCACTTCATTTTGGTAACTAAAGTTAACACTATACATTTTTATTTATCATCATACCCTAAAATATTTTATGATATAAAGTAGTATTCACTATGATAAAGTAACTAAATGTAACTCTTTACATTTCTATTTACCATTATACTCTAAACTCTTTTAGGGCATGTATTTGTTATACTTTGTACTTATCTAAGTCCAAACATAATCTCACTTGACACATATAAACTATATTCTCTCCAAAACATAATTCTAGAAGATAAAAAATCCTTTGTATTTAATAAATAAAATTTATTATCTTTAATATAAATAATTGATAAATAAATTATTCCATTCATATACTATTTGATATTTTAGGTGTTTGAAGAAATCAACTGAAAAATTAGGATTTATTCTCTAAAATATTCCATTTCCATGTAGTGGTAACTGTAATACACTTGTTTTGATGTATGTATCTTTTTTTATAAATTTTTTATGTGTTTAAAGTTCATGGGATGAGTTTGGAAGAGGTGGGGAGAGTTTGTAATGGTTTTGAGTGAGTTTGGAGGCTTTTCTTAGGGAGCACGGGTTGTGCACGGTTAGTGGAAACCGTGCGGATTCTCCAGGAAACCGTGTAGGGGGAGACAGTAGTCATCTCATGGCCTATGCACATTTTGAAAAACCATGTGAGGAAACCATTTGGACACTTTCTCTTGAGACAGTAGTGTGCGCATGGTTAGCGTACGGTTTGACAAACCGTGCGGGATAACCGTGCGACCACTAAAAAATAGGGTTATAAGTTCCGGGCTCCATCGGGCATAACCTATTTCACTCCAAACTTCCTTCCACTCGAATCTCACTCAGTATTTTGGGTTATCAGGGGTTGAGGGTTCTCTTCTGTACATTTTGGAAGCAAATCAAAGGGTTGTCAAGGTGGTTTTAAGGTGGTTTCTCTTGGGTAAGTCCCTCCCATTGGTTTCCTTGTGTTTTCCTCTAGATCAATATCTATATCATTCTTGTTTTTCCATATCTACACTTTTTGTGTGTAGATATATGGTTTTGGTTGCCTTGGATGACGTTTTTAAGGATTTTTAATGTTAGGTAAGGGGATCTAGAGAGGTTTTGGTGGTGCGTTCGGCAGATTTGAGGTGTGGTTGCTCGTGGGTCAATTTCTTGGGAACCCTAAAGGTAGGTGGCTTCTCTCTCAACTCCACTAGGTTAGAGATAATGCTTTTGGTTAAAATTAATTTTTTTTTCTTGAAATTAATTGTGTTTGGATGTGCGAAATTGGTTAGAAATTCCTTGGGTGATGTTTTGGGGATTTTTGAGAAAAATGGGGTTTTATGGTGAAATGTTGTTCTTGTGAATTTTAAAATGGAGATTTTAAAATGGGATGATATGGTTGATTTTTGAAAATGATTGATATAAATGGTTTTCAATAAAAGGGTTGTTTTATTGAAATGTTGTTTGGCATGGAAAATGGTTTTCAATAAATGGGTGGTTTATTGAAGTGGATTGATATGCAATAGAATTGGTTGATTGCATGTGGTTGTGACCTTGGTGGGTTTTATGCTTGGCATTGGCTTGTTTTAAATGTTGTGTGGAAGTGTCAGGAAGTACCATAATAAAAATGGGATGGATAGTGGACAGAAGGACCACCATCAAGGATAAGTGGGCGGGAAGTTCCGCTTGGTGTGAATGGGTGAACGGGTTGGATGAAACCTCCATCGTTTGGTTGTTATGGTTGTTTTTTCTGCATTGCTTTGCAAGATGGAACTGTTTTGCTAATGTGTAAATGTTGGAATGCTTTTTGGCTTTTTTGTTTGGCTTTCCCTTGGTGGTTTGGTTTGGTTGAAATGTATTGGAAGGGGTGTGGTTGGATTATGGTAATGGAAGCACTTGTGATTATTTTATATAATCTATTTTATATAAATGTGTAATGGTTTTACCCTAGTGGCATATATAGGGAAGTCATTTAGGAAAAACCTATTGAGTTTTAGTACTCACCCCCTGCTTTGGCACATTGGTGTCTTTTCAGATGTTGTGTATCATGATGTGGGCAATGGTAAGGCATCGCCCTCCTTTAGTAGATCATTGTGATCCCTTGGTGGAGCTTGGAGCGTGGAGCCTGGTGTGGTGTCGTGGTGGTGCCAGGGCTTGTGTGGTGTTTTGTTATTTAGTTTCCACAGTATACTCTGATGTTGTGTGGACATATCTGGTTGTATTGGTTTTGAGTCGTGATGTGGAACAACTTGGTTTTATTTTGAGAATACATACTTGAATGTTGTATTTACATGCATCATATCTTGGTTTTTATGGATTGTTGGATGGTTTTGTCTTAAAGAAAAATCATTCCCCAAATTTTTCTAGAATCCCTCGGTATTTATTGCCAGCCTTTGGAACCTTGGGAATGTCGCTTAAGTCCATGTATCCCTCACCGCCTCCTCAATCTAATGAGGTAGGCATGGGGTGTTACAAGTGGTATCAGCTTGTTCGGTCCTTTGGAGTTGATTATCGGATTTGGAGTTGACATTTGTGGTGGTATATTCCTTCGGTCGGGATGGTATCAAGGCGTAGGCTTCTCAAAACATGAAATGTATAGCAAAAAAGGACGTAACTAACCCTATTATGTTGAAATTCATGTTACGTGGTAGTTGGGTACATAAGTGTTTTGGAGACACTTATAGGCATTGGAAGTCTCATTGTCATGGGTGTATCCAATGAGATGAGCATGGCATGCATTGTAGAAATGGATTCCCTCTAGGATACATATTTCAGTGTGGTATAATGGTTTATGATGGGATATAAATGTGTGAAATTGTAATGTGAATAGATTTGGTATTTTGAAAATGGTTTGGTTTTCGACATGGTGAAACATAAAAAATGTGAAATTGTGGAAAGCCTTGTGTGATAGTGTTGTGTAATGTGATTTAAAATGGGATTTCGTAATGTCTACGGAAGTGAGACTCATGGTTGGTTGTTTTCTGTTTATAGAAA
Source organism: Viscum album (assembly GCA_963277665.1). Lineage (NCBI taxonomy): Eukaryota > Viridiplantae > Streptophyta > Magnoliopsida > Santalales > Viscaceae > Viscum > Viscum album. The sequence goes on along the minus strand of OY728153.1, from coordinate 386,578,807 downwards.
TGGCACTGGGTAGGCGTTGTAGAGACCAACCGGGGGAGGCCGCTGAGAATTTGGTAGCACCTAAGCCTCAGGGGAACCAGCAGCTAGTGAAAAGCATTGTGAAAGCTTTCTAAGCTGTGGAAAGTGGAAATAAAATGGATGAACCAAAGCATGTGGATCATGCTGTTCAGTTTCAAAATCAGAATCCACCCATCTTCAGGGGTGATTTAGAGCTGGAGAGGGTAGAGGCATGGTTGAATAGAATGAACAAGATCTTCGAATTCTTGGGAACACCAGTAGAGTTAAAAGTGAAGTTGTCCATGTATATATTGGAATATCTTTCCCTTCTGTGGTGGGAGTTGGCAGTCCAAGTGGGGACGGACAAGGGTATGATGTGGGAAGGCTTTTAAGAATTTTTTAATAAACAATTCTACCCACATACATTCAGAATTCAGCGTATGACTAATTTCTTCAGTTTGAATCAAGAGCTCATGTTTGTGATGGAGTATGCAACTAAGTTTATGAACTTAGTGAGTTTTGCACCCGAGGTGGCGGGTAGCACGTCGTTGAAGGCGATGATCTTTGAAGCAGGGTTAAGGTATAAAATCCATTCAAAGATAGCAGTCTTGTGTATAGAATATTACATAGAGATGGTGAATAGAGACTCAGTGGCTGAGCAAGGTGTGCTGGGCGCTCCGGGCAGAGGAAGCATGGTGGTACCCATGGGGAATAGTGGGAACTCTAATGCTGGGCTCAACCGGAGAAGGGACACTTATTACCAGGGTGAGAGTATGACATATAATCCAACGGCAGGATCGGTGAATCTTCCTCCAATTCCCCAGAACAAGCCATGATGTTTTCAATGTGGTTCGACGAGCCACATCAAGCGAGATTATATGGAACAACCACAAGCATGTCATAATTGTAAGCAGATGGGGCATCTGCAGCGTTATTGTCAGAATGATCTGAGATCGAGTGCGTGTGATACTTCTCAGAGATCACAGACGTCGTATGCTTCGACGGGACGAGGGCAGCAACATACCCCTTGGAAGTAAGGTAAAGTGGTTCATGGTGATTCTTGGAATACCACGACGCCTCAACACGACAATAAAGAGCAGATCGTGGAAAGCAAACATGTGTTTGGAGCTGAGCAGGTTATGGTGGATGATCAATCGAGACCATCCATGGTGCAAGGTACTATTCTTTTAAATTCTACCTTGATGCAAGTGTTGTTTGATACAGGTGCTTCACACTCTTTTATTGCTTCATGTGTGCATGATTTGCTAGGTTTAAGGGGAGAAATGATGCCTTCATTTTTGAAACATCAAACTCCTATGGGTGGAAGAGAGTGTCGAGCATTCTTTTTTAGAGCATGTTGTATCGTTGTGGGCGAGGTGGAGCTAGTGTGGAATTTCTCAATACTTGAGATGGATGGGTATGATGTAATCTTGGGAATGGATTGGCTGGTGGAAATTAAGGCCCACATTGATTGTAATGCATGGATAGTGGATTTTACAACACACAATGGCGTTAGACATCTCTTTAGAGGAGATAGGCATAAAAGGGAGGGTACAACGGGTTTGTTGGCACTATCAGTGGGAATGTTATCGTATCAGTTGGCGGTGTTGTTGTTGGAATCACTAGACGGTGTTGATCAAAGTGTTCTTCTAGAAGTGGTGGATCGGTTCATGGATGTTTTTCCTGAATAAATATCTGGGTTACCTCCTGTAAGAGAAGTGGAGTTTACGATTGATCTCCTTCTGGGGACCAGTCCTATCTCACTTCCATCTTATCGGATGGCCCCAGTTGAATTGCAGGAATTTAAAGTCCAGTTGGAAGAGTCAGAAAACAAATGTTTTATCCGGACTAGCACGCCTCCTTGGGTAGCACTGGTGTTTTTTGTGAAAAAGTTGGATGAAACTTTGAGACTTTGTGTTAATTATCATAGACTTAACCAAGTTATGATAATTAACAGATATCCACTTCCACGAATTGATGATTTTTTCGACCAGTTGAGGGGAGCCCAGTGGTTCTCCAAGATCAACCTGAGGTTGGGATATCATCAATTGCGGGTGAAGAAGGATGATATTCCTAAAACGCCTTTCAGAAATAGATATAGGCATTATGAATATGTGTTTATTCCCATTGGTTTAACGAATGCTCCAACGGTGTTCATGGAATTGAAGAATCATGTATTTTAGATATATCTGGATTCATTTGTGGTGGTGTTTATAGATGATATTATGGTGTATTCAATGACAAGGGTGGAGCATGAGAAGCACTTGGAGACAATGCTAGGGATCTTGAGGGATAATCGGTTGTATGCCAAATTTTCAAAGTGTGACTTTTCGATACATGAAGTTCATTTTCTTGTCCATGTGATTTATGAAATGGTTGTTCTAGTGGATCTAGAAAATATAGAGGTTTTTATCTCGTAGAAACCGCCAAAGAATGTGTTTGAGATACGGAGTTTTCTTGGTCTAAGTGGGTATTATCGGTGTTTTGTTTATGATTTTTCACATTTGGATTTGCTGATGGTAGCTTTGACAAGGAAGAATGTTCCATTCTAGTGGAATGAACAGTGCCATTAGTGTTTTGAAGAGCTAAAGGGTTGCCTTACATTGACACCAATCTTGGTTTTTCCAGAACCAGGAAAAGGGTACGTGGTGTATTGTGATGCATTGGGATCATGGTTGGGGTGTGTTCTTATACAATGGAATCATGTGGTTGCATATGGCTCATGGCAGTTGAGGGTTCATGAGAATAACTACCCAACTCATGATTTAGAATTGGCAGTAGTGTTGCATTCTTTGAAAGTGTGGCATCATTATCTCTTCGGTGAGAAATTTACGGTTTATATAGATCATAAGAGATTGAAGCACATTTTCTCAAAAAGAGACTTGAACCTCAGGCAAATGAGATGGATGGAATATCTCCATATGTTTGATTTTGACTTGATGTACACACCGGGTAAGGGAAATTTGGTGGCAGATGCATTAAGCAGAAAATCATATGCTCGGATGGTGAAACAGGCATCAGACCAGTGGCACTTGATGTCAGTTATAGCCGATATGCAGTTGGAATGTGAGGACTAGGGCGATAGAGCGGTCTTATTTCTATTTTTGTTGATTCCTGACTTGGTTGGCCTGGTTAGAGAAGAATAGATATCTAATTTTGAGTGTGTGACCATGGGGTCGAGACTCAAGGGTGGGTAGACCATTGAGGGTTGGCAACTAAATGAAGATTCAGTTTTGTGTTTTCAAAATCGGATGGTTGTACCAGTTTCTTGTCAGGAGGATCTTCTCAGGGTGTATCATCATTCCAGGTGGGTTGTTCATCCTGGAATTTAGAAAATGTATAAAGTGTTGAAAGCGTAGTTCAGGTGGGATGGTATGAAAAGATGAGTGGTTGAGTTTGTTTCGAGATGCTTGAATTGTCATCAGGCCAAGGCAGAACATCAGAGGCCAGCAGTAATGTTGAAGTCTTTACCAATCCCTATTTGGAATTTGGAGCAAATAGCAATGGATTTTGTAATAGGTCTCTTAAGAATATTCAAAAATCACGATACCATTTGGGTGATAGTGGATCGGCTAACAAAGTCAGCCCATTTCATCCCGATTCGTGAATCTCATACGGTGGAGGATCTATCCAAAATCTATATCTGGGAGGTGGTAAAGAGGCATGGTGTTCCAGTTTCGATTGTATCTGACAGAGATCTAGGGTTTACATCTCGTTTCGATAAATCCTTACAGAAAGCCCTTGGAACTAAGTTGACCATGATTATGGTGTTTCACCCTGAGACGGATGGTCAATCCGAGAGGACGATACAAACTCTGGAGGATATGTTGTGGGCTTGTGTCATGGATTTTGGTGGCTCGTGGGTGGAGCACTTGTCATTGGTTGAGTTATCGTACAATAATAGTTATCAGGAATCCATACATATGGATCCATTTGAAGCCTTGTATGGGCGACCATGTCGTTCTCCACTATGTTGGGTGGAAATGGGTGAGTCCTCGATGGTTAAACCAAAACTTGTCCAAGAAACTACAGAGAAGATACAGTTGATCATAAAGAGAATAGAGATGGCTCAGATTCGTCAGAAATCATTTGCGGATCATCGTCGACGGTCGTTGTCGTTCGACGTGGGTGATCATGTTTTTTAAGGATCTCTCCTAGGTTGGGACATTGTCGGTTTGGGAAGCAGGGAAAGTTATCTACGAGGTATATTGGGCCTTTTGAGATTCTTGAGAGGGTTGGTGAGGTTTATTATTGTTTGTTATTTCCACCAAGGTTTATTGTGGTTCACAATGTGTTTCATGTGTCGCAGTTGAAAAATTATCAGCCGGATCGTGACCATGTGATTCGTTGGGATCATGTTGAGCTAGAACCGGATGCATAGTTGGTGAACAAGCTAGTGCGGGTTGTGGATAAGAAATAGAAAATCTTGGATGGTAAAACCATCGGTCTGCTTAATGTTTTGTGGCAACATGGTCAGATTCATGAGGATACTCGGGAGTGGGAGAAAGAGATGGTATAGCAGTGTCCTGAGCTCTTTCGGAAAAGGGCGGGTTCACTACTTTTCGAGGACGGAAAGTCCAATGGTGGGGAGAATTTAGCATGCCCATTTTGAGGTATGTATCCTCTTTTATTCATTTTTATTTGTTTAAAGTTCATGGGATGAGTCGGGAAGAGGTGGGGAGAGTTTGGAATGGTTTTGAGTGATTTTGGAGGCTTTTCTTAGGGAGCACGGGTTGAGTACAGTTAGTGGAAACCGTTCGGATTCTACAGGAAACCGTTCAGGGGGCAGACAGTAGGCTTCGTATGGTATGTGCACGGTTTTCCAAACTGTGCGAGGAAACCGTGTGGACCCTTACTCTCGAGGTAGTAGCGTGCGCACGGTTAGCGCACAGTTTGACAAACCATGCGGGCTAACCGGGCGACCACTAAAAAAACAGGGTTATAAGTTCTGGTCTCCCTCGGGCTTAACCTATTTCACTCCAAACTTCCTCCCACTCGAATCTCACTCATTATTTTGGGTTCTTAGGGGTTGAGGGTGCTCTTACACATGTTTTAGACGAAAATAGAAGGGTTTTCAAGGTTGTTTGAAGGTGGTTTCTCCAAGATAAGTCTCTCTTCTTGGTTTCCTTGTGTTTTCTTCTAGATCTACATCCCTATATTTCTTGGTTTTCTAGATAAACACTTTTTGTGTGTATATATAGAGTTGTAGTTGACTTGGATGATGTTTTTAAGGCTTTTTAATGTTAGGTAAGGGGATCTAGAGAGGTTTTGGTGGTGTGTTCCCCGGATTTTAGGTGCGGTAGATTGTGGGTCAATTTCTTGGGAACCCTAAAGGTAGGTGGATTCTCTCTTGAATCCACATGGTTAGAGCTAATGATTTTGGTTACAATTAATTTTTTTCTTTTCAAATTAATTGTTTTTGGATGTGAGAAATTGGTTACAAACCCCTTGGGTGGTGTTTTGGGGATTTTTGGGGGAAAAGGGGGTTTTATGATGAAATGCTATTCTTGTGAATTTTAAAATGGAGATTTTAAAATGGGATGCTATGGTTGATTTTTGAAAATGAATGATGGAAATGGTTTTCAATAAAAGGGTTGTTTTATTGAAATGGTTTTTGGCATGGAAAATGGTTTTCAATAAATGGGTGATTTATTGAAGTGGATTGATATGCAATGGAATTGGTTGGTTGCATGTGGTTGTGACCTTGGTGGGTTATATGATTGGCATTGGATTGTTTTTAATGTTGTGTGGAAGTGGAGATAAGTACCACTATAAAAAGGGGATGGATAGCGGATAGAAGGTCCACCATCAAGGATAAGTGGATGGGAAGTGCCGCTTGGTGTGAATGGGTGAACGGGTTGGACGGAAGCTCCACCGTTTGGTTGTTATGGTTGTTTTTTTGTGCATTTTTTTGAAAGATGGAACTGTTGTGCTAATTTGTAAATATTTTAATGGTTTTTGGCTTGTTTGTTTGGCATTCCCATGGTGGTTTGGTTTGGTTGAAATGGATTAGTAAGGGTGTGGTTGGATTAGGGTAATGGTATCACTTGTGATTATTTTATATAAACTATTTTATATAAATGTGCTAATGGTTTTACCCTAGTGGCATGTGTAGGGAAGTCATTTGGGGAAAACCTACTCAGTTTTAGTACTTACCCCCTTCTTTGGCACGTTGGTGTCTTTGCAGATGTTGTGTATCATGATTTAGCCAAAGGTATGGCATCACCCATCTTTATTGGAGCATTGTGATCCCTTGGTGGAGCTTGGAGCATAGAGATTGGTGTGATGTTGTGGTGGTGTTAGGGCTTGTGTGGTGTTTGTTTGTTTAGTTTCCGCAATGTACTCTGATGTTGTGTGGACATGTCTGGTTGTATTGGTTTTGAGTTGTTATGTGGAACAACATGGTTGTCTTTTGAGAATACATACTTGAATGATGTATTGACATGCATCATATAGTGGTTGTTATGGATTGTTGGTTGGTTTTGTCTTAAGGGAAAGTTGTTACCCAATTTGTTCTAGAAGCCCCCGGAATATATTGCTAGCCTTTGGCGCCTTGGAAACATCGCTTAAGGACAAGTATCCCTCATCGCCTCCTTTAGCCAATGAGGTAGGGGCGGTGTGTTACAATAACTCTTTCCGTTATATTTTAATAAATATATCAAATAAAATATATTATCCAAGATAAAATAGTTTTATTCATGTCTTCTATTTCATATTGTGTTATATTATTAGATCAAACATAAACATGTGTATCAAACCAATAACATTTTATTATCCATTAAACAACTATTATTTATAAATTTCTCTTATCGTATAATAGAAAATAAGATGATAAAACACAATCTTTATCTTTGATCATTTAGTGTTTTAAAGTATCCAATCGTATACACCTACTTAATGTAGAAATTGTTGGGTCCCACAATAGTATAACAATATACAAGAGGTATGGTTAATTTTTTATCCTTAAAATAATTAGATTAATTAAAAAAATAATATGGAATTAGGTGGATGAAATAAATAAACAGATTAAACAAAAAAATTAAGTAGTGGAAGTGTGAAGAATTAAAAATTAAAATAAAAAAGAGAACAATGTAATTTTATAGTAATTCATATCAAAATTTTCTTACATATACTCTTCCACTATCAACCTAAGAGTATGGATATACACTAGATATATCCTTTTACAATGGTTGAAGACAATATTCATCCTTTTACAAAAGGTGAATAACAAACACAATTTTTAACACAAGATCAGATCAAACCTAAGACTTTCTAAGGAGGATCCCTAAATCTATATCGAGCCTTTTAGCAGGTTCAAACAAAAACAATAAAACTACCTTTCGTTTAGGTGGAAAAAACAACTCAGTGCCATTAAAAAAATTTATAACCAGTTAAATTGAAACATTAGAGTGAAAATAACTCTAGATAAAATAAAATAAAAATTAAGAAAGTGCTAGAAGTTATTGATAAGGTACTGGTGTTGAAAAGATATCTTCATCTATTCTTGGATGATGAATTGATGAATCTTGGTTGTTATTATAATGCCTTTGAAAATTAGTATAATAAATTTAGTTTAGTAACTTTTTTATGAAAAAATGAGATCACATGTGACCTATTCCTAATTACTTCATAATATTTAATGGAGAAATCTAATATCCATAATCTTCATAAACTGTATCTAGGATATTTATTTATAATTATCAATGATAACATCATGTGGTATTTTTTAAAAATATTTATATCCTATAACACTAATAAAATGAAAATTTAAATCATTATTAATTAAACCATAATAATCATTATTAAATACTCAATAATAATTTTCATTAAACACATTGAATAATCCATATAATCTTGTGACAACATTCTATTCAAGATTCCAACCATTTCAATTTTGAATATCATAATCAGAAATATTAATCATAGATAGAGAATCATTATCAATCATAAATAATGGATTATAATTCACCATGCATCATCAAATACAAGATATTATTGATACATAATATTTTATACGTAGTGAAATTTCTATAGCTTCGTTTCTACATATTATTCTTCTTCTAACCAATAAAAAATATAATTCTTCAAAAACAACTGAATATATAATATATTTTCCTTTTCTGAATTCTAACTAAATAATAAATTATTCAGTACATAATATATTTTCCTTAGAAAAATTGTAAATATATGCATATACAATATCCTTAACTCTAATACTTGATATCCTACCAAACAAATTATAAGATATTTTCTTTGTGAAAATGTTAGTATGTAAGATATTTCCATAACTTCTGATGATATATAATATTATAACATGGGAAAAAAATTAATCCTCATGCATAAAATTTTCTGCTAACTTCTAAGAATATGTTATGACTTTTCCCAATATGTAAGAAATTATAATTTCCCATAATTCCATCACTTTATATAAATAATATTTTCTTTGGATATGTTATATATTTCATAGATCAATTATAATGTTTATTATTCTATACTTTGTGAGATTTTCTATTCAAATAGATACATTATAAAACATTAAAAAAACTTATAAAACATTGATACATAAGGTTTTTGAACCATATAAATATGATTTTATCCATATCTTCACAATATGTAATATAATGTCTTTTTCAATAATTCATTCAAAAATTGAATCATCTTTATTAATTTCATATAAAAACAGTTAAATATTCAAATATAAAATATGAGAATAATAATTAAGAATAATCAATAATAATTAAAATAGAAAAAAAGATGAAAATTGTAATTATCAAGATATAGTAAATAAACTCTAAATGAGATCTATTTTTATAATTACAAAATATGAAAAAAAACCCTCCCCATTTATGTAAGGGTTATAAAGATAAAAAATATTAAATAGATCTTGTAAAAAATACCAACTACCATACAAGGGTATGAAATAAATAAATAATATCAAACATCTCTCCCATATAGGAAACTAAATAAAATAATAATTATTATCGCCCTTATATTTTATAGTAAAGTATAGTAAAAAAATATAATTTTAGGGTTAAACTAAATAAAATATTCAACATCCTGAAGAAATATAAGTCAGAATAAACATAGTATGGTGAACTGAAATGTAAACATATTAAAAGAATAATTCCTTCTAAATTCATGCATAAAAAATAACAACTAATAAGAAATAAATAATAAAAATAGAAAAAACCCACTAAAACTAATATTTCTCTCAAAAATGATATCATAGTGAATACTCAGCCTGAAAACTCCTCATGTATAAAAAAATATCTATGAGTCACAAATCAATTTAATGATATGAAAATAATTAATAAAATATTTTCAATAAATTAAAAAATAATAATTAAAAATTAAGAATATTTAGGAAAACCAAACAGTAAAACTATAAAAAATGATCATAGTATAAAATAAATAACTCCCAAAAGAAAAAGAAGTATGTGACACTCTCATAGTCATGGTGATGTGGAAGCATTTTAGGGTTTCTCGGGTTGGATAGTAGATAAGTCATTTGTTGAATATGAGGTTTTGGCCTCAATGTGGTGGTAGAAGTTTCTATCTTTTGGGGATCCATCTGGTGTATCTGAAAAGGATTTTTGTGGTGGTATTTGAACCCTTGATTTAGATCTGACGGTTTATGGGTCATGGTAGGTTCAAGTTTTATCCTCATCAAAGGATGCCATGATAAATTGAGGTTCATATTTGGAGGTTGTTCAAGATTTTTCATCAACTTATCATGATGGATTCAAGTTTTCACCCATTCCCATATCATCGGTAGATGGTTCCGCGTTGACTCATGATGGTTCAGATCTGGATTTTGTTCCTGATCCAGTGGACATTTCTATGTCATGGAAGGATTATGTGTACACCCTTCCGATATCATCAGTGGATGGTATCATGGTGACTCAACCATATTTGGATTTAATTTCGATGGAAGCTTCTTCTTTGAAGTCAGTGGAGACTATTTTATGTGACAAGGTTTTGAAACCTACAGGTTTGGATCTAAAAGATTATGTGGTGTTCTGTATAAGGAAAAAATATCTTATACTCAGGTTGTAGTTGTTGGGTCATTAAATTCGGTGCATGCGAAATCCTATAATAGTATTTTTTTTAGGGATCAAAATCCCCTAGTCATCAGATTTTTTGGGAGAAATTAGATCTAAATCACAAAAAATCACAAATACGGGTGAAACTGCCTTTGTTGAAGAAATTCAAGGCATTATTGCTAAATATGTAAGTTATTTTAAGCATTATATCATTATTCATTTATCCTTTCAATTCAAATAACATCTTTGGGTTATGTATAATCTTAAGAAAATACATGTTGATATATCGGGCTTTGATGGTTGAAAGATTCCATCACTTAGAAGGGGTTTTTTCTTGTTGTTTGTCCAAGTATAGACATGAAATCTAGGTCATGGGTGTTTGGTTTTATGAACCTGAAGCCTGGGTTTTTCAATATACAAGACCAAGACCCCTTTTTTAATCCATTAAATAATAATAATTCCCCTACTCATATTTGGTTGTGAATTCGTGGTTTGAGATGGTTCTTATGGAACCCTCAGATTTTATAGGAAATTTCTTCAGCTATTACTATTCCAATCAATATGGATAAGGAGACAGAAAAAAAATGATATGGTTATTTTGATTATTTTCTTGTGGAGGTTAATCTTTCCTATCCTCTGATAAAAATAATGGTTCTTTCAAATGATGATTTTCAACTTGATCTGACAGTTGAATATGAAAAAGTTCCTAATTTATTTATGGGCTTTCAAAACATTGGACATGCTTTTGCTAAATGTAGAAGAATACTTGTTTGCAGCGCATGTGGGGTTAAGGTCATTCATCAAATATTTTCAGCTGTTCTCAGATCAAGGTATCACTTTATAAGGATCCCAATTATGATTAAACACAATAGGGTAATCTGGATCCTAGAATTCAGGATAAATAGTATGATACTCAATTGGTGGATGTTGATAAGGAGTTTGTTCATGTCTCGAAGAAGGAATTGATTGAAAAGATGCATGAATAAAGAGATCTGATAGATCACAATACTGCTACTACTAAGGGTGATCAATCTGATCATCCCAATACTTTGGGCCAAGTTGAGATAGGGGTTACTGATATTTTACTGTACCCTGGTAAAAACAAATTATGGTCAGAGATTGTTTCTAGGAGTGAGTAAATTGTCAGAAAAGGAAGTTTAGTTGATCATGTTTCTTAACCAATGGAGACAGGTAACAGGCATGTAATTGATAACCAATCATCAACTATTATGGATAGAATAGAGTTGATTAAGAATGATACTGCGGTGAAAGCTATGGAAGCAGAGGCTTCAAGAATCATGGATGAAACTATAGAGCAACCACTTACTCTTTATGAACCAGAAAGGGATTGACAATAAATGAATATGTGGAAATGAGGCAAGCATCTGAAAAACCATCGATAGGGACAGTGTGACTGGGCAGAACGTGGGTGTGTTCTGTCTTCCAGGTCTTCTTCAAAGAATATTACTCTAGAGTTCAATCAGTATAATTCACAGTCAGAATGGGAATCTGCTAATGACACTGCTAATTAGGATTATGGGGATGATCCTGGTTCTACCTATTTTTATTTTTCTATTTTGGATGAATTTTCCCTTTTTGTTTCTTTCCATTCTCTTCACTTTGTGTTGTCTTTTATTTTTAATAAATTGTAACAGGAGTGGGTTATATTATCTCATGAATCCTTTTTATATAAATAAATCATAAAAAATATCATGTTAGTATAACATAAAATAAAATATAAAAGTATGTATGTAGGCCAACTAAAATAATGTTAATTGGGAATATAAACTAGATTAGGTCCAATAATATTTAAAAGATATATTTTAGGAACCCATGCCACACAAGGGTTATAAAATTTAACTTGGAAAGAAGTTTTAAAAATAAATACCTTCTTGTGATCAATATATTAATCAAACTATAAATAATGGTTTTTTTATTATGATAAAATAATCCACGCTTAATATAGTTAATATAATAAATAATTTTATTTTTACCTTTAACAAAGTTTTTATTATACATCATTGGTAATTTTCCATTGTAATCAAGATAGTTCCTATGATTCCTTGTTCTAGTAATGTTTTATAAACAAATAATCTCATCTAGACTCTATCTTCCAATAATAAACTTGGAAATCTCCTTATTTTAACTTTCTACTTCAACCTTATGCTTTATATTCTCCTTTTATACAACTTTAAGAACATCACATAGTTTCTCCTTAGTGCTTAAATTCATATTTTTTGAAATATCATTCTCTTACTTTATCTTAAACATTTTATCAATAATAACTTTATATTTATCCTTCTCTCCAGTTGTGCCTTTTATCTTTTCATTTTCCATAATGAAACACTTATTTAGTTTAATTAAATTCTTGTAATCCTAATTCATATTCTTATACAAGTTTTCAAGATTTTAAATAATTTTATGATACTTATCATAAATATCATTTAATTATTCAATGGTGGTCATGTAATAACCAGAGTCATTAGAATAATGAAAATAAAAATAAATATTATTAACCTTACTCATATCATTTATGAAACAATGATTTGTGGTTTCCTTCTCACTTTTAGATTCTTTACTTGAATTAGAATAATCTATAAAGTATCAACCTATAACTAATATTTTATTCTTTTTCTATCTATTCTAATTTTATTGTCTTTAATATTTTATCCTTAGACATTCATATTTTGTATGAAACATATTCTTGAATTAATAATATATATTATCATAATTAGGGATACCCTTCCTACCTTTACATTTAAATTTATTCATGTACATATTGTCTTTCCATGATTTTATGACACTTTGTCTTTTCTTCAAAATTCCTTGTATACTTCTCAAAAAATTATTTCAATAATCAACTTTCTCCCTACTATAATAACCTTCACTGTCATTGAATAAAAAGAAGATGCATTTTTAACATATTTTAAGCAAATACCTTCCTTTTATAATTAGTTTTATTAATAATTTCACTTAACTCAATCTTGTATTGAAATAATGATCCAATAATCTTTTACATGGTATATTCAATAAAGTAATGGATTTATTTAATAGGTATCCTTCTTGGAATTCCACTTATTAGGTAGTTCTTGAGTAATTATTTCAATTAGAACTTTATTCTTCATGGTATCATCAAGATTAGTCATGATGTTCGCAATATTAGAAATCAAGTTATACATATCACAAACACTTTCATGTTTAAACATTATTAAATATTGAAATTCATTTTATAAATTCAAAACATAGTTGTTAATATATTTGTTTCATTGATGAGTGAATTTTAAATTCCTATAAATATCAGAAGCAATTTTATAATAAGAAAAATTTCTATAAACACTTCTACTAATAGAAAAAAATTCATAAATTTGTAATTCAAAACATATTTAGAATAATAATTACCAACCAAAGTTTAAATATAAAATTCAAGAAGTTTGTAAGGTTTTTCCATGATGGCCCAGTACTCAAAAACCCATATTCTTCAAAAATAACTCTATTTTTTCCTTATAATAAACATAGTCGTTTTTATTGAATTGTGGTCACCTTGGAGGATTTAAATTATCAATCATATCCTAACTTATCATAACTAAAAGTAGATATTTATATGGGTATATTAATTCAAGTATATGTATTAGTAATAGGATATATCCTAAAAAGAACCAATTCTTTGATACAAATTATAGGGTATCAAGAAGAACAAAAAAGAACAACTATCCTTACAGGGAAGGATTTGATAGCAAGTGATTAGTATACCAATTGTCTGATAAGTTAAAATATGGGGTGAATTTTCTACCCTTAAAATAATCGAACTAATTTAAACAATAATGTGAAATTAAGTGGATTTAAGTAATAAACAACTCTAACCTAAATAAATTAATTAATATAAGTGTAAAGAGTGTATGCATAAAACTAAACAAGATAAAAAATGGATTATATATTAGTTTAGATCCAAAATATTGTACCTATATCTTCACACTCTTAACCTAAGAGTATGAATGTACAATAGATATAACATTTTACAATGGGTGCAGATAAAATCTGTCCATTTATAAAAGGTGTAGACCAAACACATAATTTTTTATGGGATCATACCTAACATTAGACTTTCTAAGGAGCATCTCTAAACCTATGTTGAGTCTTTTAAAAGGTTTGGGTACAACTTGTAAAACTAAAATTTAGTTATATTGTAGAATCTGTTAGATTTATTATCCTAGAACCAACATCTATATACATTATAGTTACTTGAATTCATGGTTTTTGAATATTAATGATGTTTTTATCACATCATAATTGTTCTTCTATGTGACATTATGTGTGATAATGTCCTAAGGTTACTTATCACACTAAAAGGTCATGGAAGTTCCCCTCTATGATAAGTACCTAGAATTATGATTAGAGTATTCTTAAATATATGTTATATGATTGGATGATATCGTTCTATTAGTCACAAATGATATAGGATATTAGGGGTAGAGGGCTCATAATAAACGATGCTTCTTCTTGTAAAGTTTTTCCTTGGTAGAGAGTGAGCATGTACCCAAGAGGTAGAGGCTCCTAAATAGAATTCAAGGAAACCAGGAACAAATCTGGGTGGAGTCATATTTTCAGGGTATTGTAATGGTACAATAGAAGGTACATTATCAAATATTGTAGCAAGTACTATTTGGTACTATATCATTGAGAACTCTTCATCTGATCTAGCCATCGGGCCGCCAATTTGGTCCTATTATTCCTTAAGGACTTCAGTCCACCCAGGCCTTTAGGAAAGTCGGTATTTTGACCCACCTTTAAGGCCTTCGGTCTACCTCAAGGCATTCAAGCCACCTCACAGCCTTCGGTCCATTTGAAGTGTAGAAGCAATAGACAGACTCTACAAGGATCATGCTCCAAATGAGGATTTAGAATAGGTGCATTCACCATAGCATATCTGGCCAGATTTTTATTAATGGTAGGGTATAGAAATTTACATTGGTACTAGGATTGTGCATCTCTGTATAGGATAGCTAGCCGAATAGCCATTCGAAGGTGGAGAGTTTCATACTAATATAGACATTGAGGAGGGGAAATTCCAAGTAAAAGTCATAAATCTAGGATGATTATGGCCTTGTACCTCTAAGAACACTGGGTAATGTAATGTGTCTCTAATACTATAGAAAATTTATGGGTTACCCATCAACCCTTACAAGGGGGATCATCAAAAATGAATAAAAATATAAGGACATCAGGCCATTCAGGCAAGGAAAATTTTCCTTGGTAATCTCATGAAAAGTGATTAAGAGAACCAAACCCACTAGTAGGAAATGCACATTTATATGTATCATTAAATGTTCCAAAATATGGACATATATAATGATCCTTATAATTTAATATTATTATTAATTCATATCATGAGTTACACATATTTATGTATTGATGGAAACTATAATGACATATGTTCGTGGTGAGGTAGGATATGTTGGGTTCATCATGAGTGATATTGAATTAATGAAGGATGAGAGAAAGTATTTTCCCCTTTATATTTTTGTATAATTTTAAGTCTCAAACCAATTGATAATAATGGAACTTCCAAATTAGTACATTTTCATATCATTTTTTTATTAAGTTCATTTTAAAAAATTCAATGAAATATATGTTGAGAAGATTAGTTCATGACATCAGTATGAAACTATCTTGATTAGAGATTACATGATAAAGTAATTATATTACACCATGTACATTTTTATGAGGTTGTATGTTTTTATGACATTATATTATTTCTCTATGGGTTCCTTGTCATATTTCTAGACATTAAACATGGAATTTAGATAGTTTTTCCTAATGAAACTGAGAAAGAGGCCTAGAGGGTCACACACTAAGTGTATCCAAAATCATAGTTAAATTATAGATGAATTTAACATGTTCAATAAATATTTGTCTCATGTGTGGTTTAATTATTATTCATGTTTGTATTATTAAAAATATCAATCACCAATTATTCAAGAGTATAAACTAGACTTAAATATTCAATAAATATTTATTATTTATTTTTATTGAATATTATATTTATATATTTATTTTTCTATAATACAGTGGTATTTATTTATTTAAATAAATATTCAATATTCAAGGTTTGACAAGTACCTAACAGGAATGATGGGCTATGTTGATGGTCTAGTGAGAAACGAAATATTAAATATTATTTGAATAAATGTTTATTTATTTATTTAAAAAATAATATTTATTTATTCGTGAAACTAGTTCATTTCAAGTAAATATTATTAGTATTATTATTATTATTATTTGACATTAATTTCATCAGGGATTGAGAGAATGATATGGGCCCATGTGAAATTATTATTCTCTATCCCTAGCTCTATATAAACCTAAATATATCATTCTCAGCCTTAATAATAATGGTGTACACTAAAATTTTATAGAGAATTATCCCAATTTTTAGATAGATATTCCTCTAGAATGATCTCAATAATATATATTAATTCTCTTCCTCCACCCTATTGACTCTACAGAGAATAAGAAGAATATTTTTGACCTCGAAGTGATTCTAGTATCAAACTTTAATAAAATATAGAATCACCATAATCTTCGATGATAGAACCTAGGGATTTCTATGATGATGTTTAGAGGTTTGTAATGTATGTGTGGATCACCGTTAGAGGTATTCTACCCATGAATATTCTTGTTGTAATAATATTACACAAAAAACTGTTTAACTAAATCTTAAAAAAGTAAATATTTCCAACGTTAGTTAATTCTTTTTGTATATAAACTAATTATATATTATATGTGATGATCTGATCTCATCAATTATAAGTTTGATACTCAACTTGTTCATACAGATAAATACAAAGAAGTTGAGGAATTCATGTTATTTGGCACAGTCCCAACCACTTATACTGTATCGTGGAACCTTCAAGTGCTACTAGAGTGGTTTCATTTTAATTTATAATCATTTATTAATAATTTATCATTATAGACATATGATTTTAGTATTTCATTTCTAGTTTAGTCATTCTTCAAATACAAATTTCAAGGACTTCTCTTATTTTTCTTTTTTATTTCTTATATAACTAAGAATTAGTTAATAACATTCCAAGAACATATGAATATCTCATTTGGAGGTGTTTAGGATACTAGTTGGAGGGCACACGATTACATAGTGTGTAGCCTATTGGTACACATCATGTGCCTATGTACACTACACCAGGATGAACCATGATAAATATAATCCATCATGTAGTAAATATACATTATTTATATTAATTCATTCCATGTGTTGATCGGGTCAATTTGGCACACATTTTTATAGACTACATGTTGTGTAACATTCTTATATGATGTTTAGTATGAACATTTTCATGCTAGAAAACAAAAAGTCAAAGATGCATTATTTATTTATTACAATACATTTGTGACTGAAGACCATTAAACTTGGGGGATCATGTGGTGGGTAGCTCTTATACACATCATATACCTCATAAATATCTACATCCAACATACACATACATTCCCTAGGAATATGTGTCATAAATAGAGGGTGAAGAGACATACACAATGTGTAGTTGGTTTGTATGGGTCGTGTATCTTAACTGTTTATGCATAAATTGAATTCAATTTATTATTCCATTTAAAACTAACCAACCCAAGTTTGTGTGTATTTTATTGATAGTACACATCATGTTATAGATTATTTATATATAAATATATATATATATATATATATTAAATTCATAATTACCACATTGTAATATTTATAACTTCATATCTTGTATAGTCCTAATAAATCATTAACTCCACATGCATTAAAATCATTAAATGAAATGAAAATTAACGTGTGTTCTTGTGTCATTTATTAATCATAAACCCCATGTAATTATATGAAAAAAAATTTATAGAAAATGTCATATGAATATATAGTATACAACCAAAATACAAGTCAGGTAGTTTGGGTGTGTACACGTTGTGTTTCCTCCATGTAAATGTTTTATACATAGTTAATTTTAAATAATATTAATTGGTTTAAAATTTTATGTTATGGGAATCCTCAAGACTATAAGGATGGGAGTTAAGATAAATTAATTGATTAATTAATAAATATAATTAAGTAATTTGAGTTCATTTTATTATAAGTAAGACTGACTGAAATGAATTCTAGTTTATTAAATGCGCATTTGATGCATGCATGGATGATCCTGATCTTAGACCAACCTCTGTAAGTGATTGATTTTTTTAATTTATTATTATTAAATTAAAATTATTTAATTTCTCTAATACCATCCTTTATACTATGTAGAACTTATGTGTCTATGGTTTTATTTATATAACCCCCCAAACTATTCTATTTGTCCCCCTCGCTTGTATGTGAGTAAAATCAAATGAAAAGGATGGATCCCTCAAGAAAGAGGAGGTGTTACAATTATGGAGTTATGGTGAAACCAAACTAAGG
The DNA here is from genome assembly GCA_963277665.1 of Viscum album. Taxonomy (NCBI): domain Eukaryota; kingdom Viridiplantae; phylum Streptophyta; class Magnoliopsida; order Santalales; family Viscaceae; genus Viscum; species Viscum album. The sequence continues at coordinate 386,560,327 of OY728153.1, read as the reverse complement.
AATTCATGGGGCATGGGTGGAATGATAAAACTCAAAACAAAGTGTGGTTCTAGGATTTTTCTCCCTAGGGTTAATAGTTGTTTTATCATTAGCTATATAAACTAATAATTTAAAAATATCAGGATCATGCCATTTAATTATTTTATTTCTATTAATTGCATGGTTATTTATTTATGGATTCTTTAACATAATCACTTAAAAAATGAACTTATAATAATTCAAGATGTAATTTAAAATAAAATTGTACTATTCTTAAATTTTATCTTTACATAGTTAATCACTTAAGTAAAATTTACTTAATATTAAAAGGCATAAAATATTATAAAATAAGAAATTTATGCATAAAGAAAAAAATATCTTAAACAAAATGATAACTCAGAAATTCCTTCCACTACTCAAGTTTAAATCATACCATAGTTCAAAGTGTATGACCAACCTATGGTGGGGTACTTTCAATTATCTAGGAATTTTATAACTTGAATTTTGGGTTGACTTAACCTAGTTCACATTAAAGGATGACCACCTTTGTGAGACTCATTGAAACCAGTAGGGAAGTGATGAGGAAATACAAGTCTAGGATTTTAGGATTAGGGAGTCCACTCAATGGTTCAAGTAGCTATGATTTAATTCATTGGGATAGTTTTGCGTACTTAAATACCTTCAAGTAGCTTTCCAGGAAACTTTCTTGGATATGAGAAGGGATATATGGATTCTTTCAACTAGAATATCCATGATACCATATATTTTGAAACCAATTTTGATGGATACTAAGTTTTAATAAAATGGTGGGATAATAATAAAATTACTACCCATTTTTTAATCCAAATAAAGTACTAAAAATATTTTATTATTATAGAAATGGAATTTCATATAAGATAAAATTTAATGCTATGATATATATTATAGATGGATAAACCTTTCATTAGATAAAATTTAAAGGAGTGGTATAGGCACATGTACATTTTAATCTTCCCTGAGATGAAATTATGTGTTTTGGAATCCCCTATTCCTAAAGTGCTTAGTCGCACATGAGCCTTAGCTCAGTTGTTGGGGACCCTTAAAGTGCATCCATGAGACACAAGTTTGATTACATAAAGAGGCATATTTTGGGTTATTATAGTATTATTATTTCAGGCATTTTAGTAGGCATTGTAGTAGGCATTGTTCGGTGCTATAGCAGTTGAAACTATTCACCTTCAATCCATTGATTTGGGCCTGGAGTCCATAAGGCCTTCAAGACACCCAATAATTTGTGTTAGTAAAACTTTTGGGCCACCTTATGAGCTTTGGGCCACCTCAAGGCCTTCGGGCCACCTCAAGGCCTTAAGGGAACCTCAAGGACTTCAGACCACCTGATGTACAGATAAAAACCAGACAAATTCTAGAAGGAACAATATCATATAGGAGGAATCAAAGATGGTGCATTCACTAGAGAAGAGCTATCAGATTTGGAATAATGAGATGGTATGGAGATTATTATTGGTACCAGGCTTATACAACCTTACACAATACAACTAGTCAAACATTCATGCAAAGGCGAGGAGATTATAATGATGCAGATTCTAGGGAGGGGCAGTTTTAAGTAGTAGTAGTCTCAGATGTATTCCTTTAAGACCTTCAGGTCCTGTAATGTCATGAAGCCTATAGAAAATTTAATTTTAGGATTCTTGTTCAACCCTTAAAATAGGGATTATCAAAAATGAGTAATAAATGAAGGCCTTTGGGCCCTTCAGGCTAAATTTCTTGGTAAAGAGCCTAGTCAAGAGGAAATCTCCCTTTACATGAAACACTCAGATGATGTAATAGATGTACATTGTTTTATTCTATAATATATGTACAGTGATCTCCTAAATCAACATTAAAAATGTATGTGTATAGAATAATGTATCAAATTTGTGGTATTTATCAAGAGAATGTAAGATAATATAGATATGAGATCTCTAATGCACTATTCATATGTAATATTGAAGATTCAGTTCCATCTGGGCCTCATATAGTCAATTGGATTGGCTATATGAGCACATAGACATTTTAGGATTTAAGATCCCTAATTATTTGTGCACATATATAATTTTATTCTCACAATATAAGACCTTATCTAGTTTTATTGTTAATTATAATATTATTATTAGTGAGAAGTCTAAAAAATCCTTAACTTGATTTGCCCAGTTTATCAGGACATGAGGTGTGAAATTCCTACAGTCTTTATGGTGAATAAAAGGAATAAAAATGAAATTGTCTCAAAGACTCTATAAAATTATAAATCTATTGACCATAGTCCTTCCATAAATAGAAAGATCCAAATATAGGCAAATAAAAAAGATTTCATATGTTTTAAATGTGGTCGGCAGATCCCCTGGAAGAAGAACTCCACCCAGTTAAAGAAAAAAGGGGAAGATTTAGGTGTATTCATTATCAATAAAAATAATTTTTTATCTACTAATTGGAAATTATATACGGGTTTTAGTGCTCACATATATAACACCCTAACTCAAGTAACCCATAGTCAGTGGTTATCTTACTACATTATCACAGTATATAAGGAATCGCATCCTAAAGGATCGAATAGTTTAGCAGCCTTAAGAGACAAGATACAAACATTAATCCCATGTTTTATTTGAAAACATGAAATATAACTTTAAAATTATATTTATAAATTTAATATTTATTCTAGTATATCTATGAATGAATTTTTGGATCCATTCTTGGTATCCTAGGGAAAATAAAATATAATAAAGGGTGATATCATATGCTCAGTAAGGGAAAGAATGAAACAGAATCTATCAAATAATAAATAAATATTTAATAGTATTGAAGAGATAAATAATAATCAAATATTTCATATGAATATTATCAGAAAAGGGGAATATATCCATATATGATAAAATAATATAAATAATCATAGGAATAATAATAATTGGTTTCATAAGGATATAATTCATAATGCTAGACATAATAATCATACTATCAATGAATCATCCCAATACTTCATAAATATTTATTCAAGTCCTCATGAAAAGACATTATAAATTGTTGGGATTTAATAAACCAAACTCTCAGGCTTGTTTGTCTCATGAAACATGTCAATGCATTGAGGGGATATAGAGGGTCCCACCCTCAATAAAATACATAATAAACATAGATATCAATATTTTAAAACTATAATGTGGAATTTCAATATTTTTCTCCACTAAAAAATTGAACATCATGATTATAAACCATCCATAGTAATATGGTAGAGGGTATCATTAGTGTATATCCCTAGTAAAGCATATGATTCTTCAAAGTATATTGAAAAAAATGAAAATTTTGACACCTCTATTTTAGGTAAGCCTATTTTTAATTTTAATGTAGATTTTGAGCACATTTATAATCATTTAGAGGCTTGATAGAGTCATTTGGGATGTCAAAAGAGGGTTGAGGTAGGGCTAGAGGATGTGTTGTACATTTTAAGTTACAGAAGTCCCATAGGCCAGCTATTGAGAATCCACTAGCTCACCAATGTGGATTTTGGGAAGTTGTAATTCTACCTAGAATCCATCATCCAACCAATTGTGCTGCTTGGAAGAACCTTATTTTACCATCAGTTAATGGTTATCTAGTGGTGTTTGATGAATCCCACCAGGGATGTTGAGTTTATATGTGTTTTTTAAATATATTTCCACTCAATTTTTCTTATTATATTAGGATTAATTCCCCTCCCAACACACTAGGAACCCTCTATGATGATTTTAGAGTGCTCCTATCCACTTATAACTCCTATGTTCGATGATCATACAATGATTCGATCCCATGTTCTTAATCTAGTAAGTTCCTTCTTAATCTAGTTTACTTACGTTCTCTAATCACAGATCAAAACCGATTATATTATAAATTTATTGAATTAATGTTAGGGTTTTTCATGATTTAACATGGTATTCTTGGATCACTGAAAGAATCATCACCCAGATTCAAGGTTTCAGTGTCTACATAACCTTTAGATCAAGATCATTATTGGAAGCAAATAATATCAATTATTCTTGACCCTAACTTACATTTAGGGTTTAGATTCTTTTCAACCATTATCCTAGGATTATAAATTTTGTTGTTTTAGGTATAGTTCTAGGTTTTTATGGTGCTTTTAGACTCAAACAGTGACCATTTACATCGAAAATCATTTCTCCCAAGGTAGAAATCCCTTGAAATTGGAAAATGTTTTATATTGGTTCTTGTCATGATTGTTGGAATGCGTGTATATCCCTATGGAACTTTATTAATGCTTTATTAAATTATTATTGTCTTATGCTCGTGTTACTTGCATGTGTATTATGATGATTATTAAACCTTCTTGATTTGACATGATTCTTGATTTGTAATTTGTATCATGTATCATATTTTTGTGTTTTTCTTCTTTATTGTGCAGCTGTGAGGATAATTTGTGCCCAATGAACTATCCCTTGAGAGGGATGTGTCATACAATTGGTCGAAATGAATTGGACTACCTAATTGAGGGGGATGTGTCAGCTATGTTTTTATACTATCTCGATGAGGGGGTATTTCTGGATGTCATTTGACATTCCTTCTAGCATGGTGTTAAAGTAGGTAGAGTCATTCTTTAAGAACATGACATATATATTTTTATTTTATGATTTATTTAATACTTATATTCATCTACTTTCATAGAATGAACCTTTATAAATTGTGAGTTTATGTTATGGTTTTTTGGTGGTGTCCTACTGATTCATGGGCTCATTACCTCCTCAAGAATTTTTATGTACTTGTAGATTTCATGACTGAGGATATGATAAAGGGAAATTCTATGTGTTGGATGGTTTAGAAGGAGGATGTGAAAATTTCTGGATAGAACTTGTGTGGGATTTCTATTGATACATTTATTTAATAGCTTTATCTCATACTTTGGATCCCTTGTTTAGTTTTGTTTTATATGTCTGACGGGATATATTTTTACTACATGGGATGTTTTATTTTTATTTTCATTAATGGTAATTGATTTATTTATTATTATTTTGTTTATTGTTGTTGCTTCCTAATTTTTACTTTGTTGTTCTCCTGGTACTGAGGTCATAATCTCTCCATGATATTTTACAGGCCCTTTCTGTTAGTTGGAAACCTATTACATATGGGGAGGCACGCATAAGGTCATTTGGCACTTTATATTGGACCATTGGATCAATTTGAGGTGTTACAAAATGGAAGAAGATCACCAAGTTTACTAACATGTTTATTATCATTCCTTGATTTGGGATAGGGTAAAAATGAGTTAGGATGGTTGGGACTTAGTAAAGGGAACTATGTCTATGTCTAGATAGCACTAAATAGTGGACCTATGATTTTCCAAAATATGGAAATTTATCTTCATGTTTCTTGATGATAAAATTGATTAAATTCACCTTGGGTTATGCACATGATGTTGATGTCCTGAATTACGGGATTTTGTGTGTTTTTATGAATCATGTTAGGATCATAGGATCACATGCCTTATATTATTTTTATATTATATAGATCCAAAATAATTAAATTCCTATTTAAATTTTTATATCTACCTTGGGTATTATTTATTATATTATTTTATTTGAACTTGTTGCATTATGTACTTGAGTGTGTATCTATGGTTGTGACTAACATACATGTGATTGAGGTTTGGCTAGGTATATGGGTAGTTCTTAGGGGTTTATGGCTTTTCCTTGGAGGTATCCTCTTAGGTTGAATCTTGTTGTGAACCCTTGTGTGTGCCTATGTTTCTTATCAATTTACTTGTTTAAGTTGTGTATTTATCTAAGGTTTCTTCTAGAATTTCAGAAAATGTCACCTGTAGATGTCTTGAACATCCAGTTGCAACCCATGTTGTGTATGAGGATGAAACCAATCATGTTCCTTGGGTTACTCTAGCAGGACAAGCAATGAAACTATTCTATCTAGGACTCTCTATGGGTTCATGTTCAAGGAAGAGGTTCTCATAGGGGTGGGATGATGATGGTAAATTTTGATCTTGAATTATAGCTTCAGTATCCCCAATCCTTACAAATCACTTGAGTCCCTTAGGATCCAGAAGACTGTATGTAGGTCATTGAGATAATTTTTGACCTAATAGAGACACCAGAGGATCATAAGGTGATTCTTTCAAATTTTATGTCACGACCCGTCCTCAGGGCCCATGACGTGACTACCCCAAGCCCGCCTTCCATAGGCCAGGGGCTGGTGACTAGCACCTAAGGCGTAAATCCCATTATCTGGGAAGGAATTGCCTTTATAAAAGTAAACAAACACCACATAGTACAAGCGGAAGTAATAAACTAAGTACATAAGAAAATTTTGAATAGTAAATGGGCCACAATACAAACCCAACTGAAAAGTACAGCTACAACTGAATGAATGTAAAACAGAAAAGACAAGTAGTTGGAAGAATAGAAGCAGCTCCTGGGTTGTCTACCTCGGATCCTACCTGAAGGGTAGGTACAGATAGCGCAACTCCTGGATCGTCCTCCACAGATCCTACCTGAATGGTAGGTATAGATAGCATCCTCAATTCTCTCACCCATCAACCTCCACCATGTATCGTCTCATCATGAATTCCACCTTCGGATACTGACTCGTCGTGAGGTCCAACTCTGAGTACCGTCCAGTCCTCGAATGCTCGTCCACTGTCAGCATTGTCCGTCGTCAACATCCAACACAACGAGGTGCGGGTATATCCCATGCAGGGGTGAGTATAACGATAATCAGTAGGGACCCCGAAACCCTCAAGGTCTCACTAAATCCAAAAATGATAACCACAAAGAAGGATCTCAACAGATAACCCTTACTTAGGTATAAGCCCATACTTATACCTAAGTTATCAAGTAACTCATCTCAATCATTAGGAAACACAAAGGTTATGAAATCAATGGATAACCACTACTTAGTTATATTCCCATACATATACCTAAGTTATCAAGTGACCCATCTCAATCATGAGGTAAACATAAAGTTCATTGACTCAGCTCAAACCAAGATTTTCATTATCGAAACTGAAACTGCTGAAGAGCTCCATCTCTATCGAGTACAGTGATCCTATCATGACTCTGAGGCACTGCTCACTAACCTAAGACTGTAGCGGTACTCCTCCTGTCGAGTACCGCAGGTCAACCATCCAAACACAGTAGTGCTCCCTGCCAGGGTCTGCCACCCAAACATAGTAGTGCACCCCCTAATAGCCTATAGAGGTACTCCTCCTATCGAGTACCGCGGGACTGCCACCCAAACACAGTAGTGCTCCCTGTCGTGGGTCTGCCACCCAAACACAGTAGTGCTCCCAACTAGGCTATACAAGTCACTCCGACTCGAATCAGACAAGCAGTCATCAGGTCTCATCCAGCTACATGGTCTCCATACTCCGTAAGCTCATCTCTGGGAGGGTTCGCTCCAAGAGCTACAGTTTGATACTCCAAGTATCACAAAGTCCAACAAAGAAGTATCACAAGGGACCACCTCATCACAGAGTTCTCAACACAACAGACGGCGCGTCAATCGGATGCCTGGTCTGTGAGTTATTAGCCTTTTCCTCCTGGGGGCCCAGTTGGTTTCGTGTATGAACCAACCCGAATGTATCTCAACTGTACATAGAACTCTCATAGGGTATAATCAAAGGGACCGTTTCTCAATGATATTACCAACACCGCTGATGGTTCGTCAAACGGACATCCGGTCTGGAAGTTATTATCATTTCCTTTCTAGGGGCCCAGTTGGTTTCTATGCTAAAACCAACCCGACCATACTCCAACTGCGTCCAAACATCAGGTGAAGTATGCCAAAAGATCCACCTCATCAAAAGGAATCCAACAAAGTTGACAGCACGTCAATCAGACGTCTGGAGCTCAAGTTATATGCTTTTCCGCTACAAGGGCCCGATTGGTTTTGGGTTCGAACCAACCCGGTCGTACTTCAAATGACACCGGTTAACCAAACCGGTCACACCATTGCAATCCATACGGAAAAACACACGAGATGGACTACCCATTGGTCCAAAATGGATAGCTGGTGAAAAGGTTTCATTTCCCCACAACACGCACGAACCAGGCCTCATGGGGCCCATGCCTCGACCTCGACTTAAATATCCAAAACTTGTCTTGAAACATTCGTCTTAATTCCAGGGTCGCAACGTCGCATAAGGTTCATCATTCTGATATCGTATGAGAGAGATATGTTCGATACATGATCCCTTAATAATAATAATATTATTATTCGGTGTTTCGTGGCCCTGATCCACGAACTAGAATTTAGTATCCAACATTAGACTTGAATCGACCGTATTAATGACAGGATTACATCGCCACTGACGGCAAGCCAATCGGACGTCGCACGCATGAGTTATGGCGGGTCGAAGATTTAATAATAATATTAAATCTATTATTTTTCGATCTCTTCAGGTACCCGATCCAAAAACCCGAAAAAGACATCCAATATTGTACTCATAAATTCCGTCTCAAAGTCAGGGACGCATTGCCACGGACGGTTCATGAAACTGAGGTCACACGAAGAAGATACCGTCAAAATATGGTTTTCCCAATGAAAATAATAATAACATTATTATATTATTATTATTTTTAATTTAATTTAATACCTTAAATTCTTACACCCAATTCCATGCACCACCCAAATTAATATGCCTCCCTTGCTTGACTCCAAGCCAATCACGCCCCATCTCATGATTGAATTCTCTTTTTATTTTCCTTTTAATTTAATTCTCTTATTTTCTATTCTATCTCCAATATTCTTTCATTCATCCACGATTCCTCACGCTCAAAAATAAAACTCCTTCCCCATAAATCACGCCCCATCAACCCAAATGTTCAGCCGCCGATGAAACTCTACCTGCTAAGGGTCTTGCACACTCGCCGCCTCCGGACAGTTGTGCCTCCTATCTGCTCGATCTTAGCGTTGGACCGCCGTACTGGCCGCCTACCTGCGATGTCATGCTCATGTTGTTATTCCGGCCTCGCCCTTGCATCGGCCGCCCTGACTTCGCGAACAAACAAACAACCAGTAGAGGGTCGTCGGGCAGTGTTTGTTCAGCTCACGCCCTCCACGTTAGGCGTTATCAATTGGAAATAATCAAACACTTGCTTTCAACTACGAGAAGGGTATAATTTATTCAAGAATAAATTATACAAACATCTTATAAATAAATGCTCATTCTCGTGAGATAAAACCACTTAGATGAGAAACAAACAATATTAACCTATCTCGAAAAGACATCGCACGTCGTCGAACCATGGAAAGAGGCAAGCGTCACGGTGGTCGGGCGTCGCAGAAGAATGGTGTCGAATCCGTTGACATCGGGGTGCATCCGAAGTGGAAGCATCGTTGGAGAAATCCCCCGCATTCTTCGTGGGCAGAGTCTTTCTCCCTTTACACGGAGGAAGAAGAAGAATAACGGTGCTCCTCATGGCATCACCTCACGTTCTTGCCTCGGTTGAAGGAGATGCCCTCCGCCGAGGGGAAGATTTCATTCTTCATGGAAAGAAAGATTTTCCTTCTAATCCTCCAAAGATTCTCCACATATTAATTTCCCAACAACAAAATGAAATGCTTCCTCTTAATTTAATAATGCCAAGTAATTAAAAACTAAGAGGATCCAATTCATTAATTGAAATCAAGTTGTCAAAAACTTATGGCAGAGAGAGAAGGAGGTGAGGAGTTCACAAGATTAATGGGAGAGTTGGCAAAAAAATAAATGAAGGGGAGATTAATGGAGGTTCAAGGAGTTTAAGAGGATTTAAAAGGTTGGGATCGTGTGGGCCCTGTTGTACCCCTCTCTCTTGGATTTTAATGATCACAATCACTCTCATCGTGTTCTAACTTGTTTTCAAGTGTTTTGATGCTAGGAAAAAGGTTTACCAGAAGTTGGCCCAAGAAGGCTGATAGTGGACTCTCTGAGTCCACCGGCCAACCGGTGGATTCCCACCGACCAGCCGGTGGTCTCTGGCAGAAGCATTGCTTTCTTCCAGAGCCACCGGTCAGCCGGTGCTAGCGCACTGGCCGACCGTTTCTTGCCCACCGGCTAGCCGGAGGACCCAGGCAGTAGGTTTGCCCACTGCCTGGTGCCACCGGCCAGCCGGTAGAACCCCAACAAAAAGCCTGCTCTGTCTGGACCACCGGCCAGCTGGGAGCTCAGCACCGGCCAGTCGGTGGACCACCGGCCAGCTGGTGAGACACCACCGGCCAGCCGGTGTGCCCAGTCAAACTAGCCGTTGGGCTTTGACCAGACTTGTACTTTTGACCCCCAACGGATCCGGAAGCCCTCCAACGGCCATATTGAAGTGTTTATGGGTATTTCTCCTATAAATAAGAAACCATGGATGCCGGGAACACACCCGAAACATATTTTGATGTCTTGACGCTCTAAACGACAAATCTCCAAGGCCTCTTGTGATCCATTTCCATCCTTGAAGCTTGAGCTCCCTCTCCATCAGCTGCTCCCACACTTTTGGCGCTCAAGGCTTCCATGTGTTTGTATTATTTTATTTGTTTAGTTCTTCATTGGGTTTGTATTAAAACAAACCTCTCATTTCCATTCTTTCTTTCAATTGGGTTTCTTGCTACAACCATAATAAAAAAGAAAGTTGTATGAAGGTGTTCTAGCCTACCTTAAAACGACTAGTGGGTTTCTTGCTACAACCATAATAAAAAAGCAAGCTGTACGAAGATGTTCTAGCCTACCTTAAAACGGATAGTGGGTTTCTTGCTACATCCATTAAAAAACAAGCTGGCGTATTAATCACTCAACGGTTCTTGTTGGGAGCGGAGACGTAGGCTTGGGAATTAAGCCGAACTTCGTTATCAACTTGTGTCTTGCCTTTTTATTTCCGCTGCATTGATAATTGTTTTAAATTGTTAATTATTTTTGAAAAGGAAATTCACCCCCCCTCTTTCCATCCTCTACGACCCAACATTTGGTATCAGAGGAGCGTTTGTGTAATACCTTAACCGGTTACAAACATAAGATCCTTAGTGATGGCTAATTCCTCGCATGCTCCCGAAGGGTATTCTATGAGTCGAGCTCCATTCTTTGATGGAACCGATTACAATTATTGGAAAACTCGCATGATTACTTTTCTTAGAAGTATTGGCTATCCTATCTATAGGATTGTAATGCAAGGCTATAGTTTATCTAACAAGGATGAGTCCAAATGGACCCCCGAAGACATTTCCAATTTTGAGCTTGAAAGTTTCACCATGCACCCACACAAATCAATTACTGAAATGTTTACTCGTTTTATTGACGTTTGCAATGGAAGAAAATCTCTTGGTGAGGATGTTTCTGCAGAAATGATGGTCAAGAAGATTCTTTGGGTCCTACTAAGATCATGGGCACCAAAGGTGACCACAATTCAAGAAGCAAAAGATGTCAAGAAAATGTCGGTTGAAGAGCTCATTGGATCACTCATGACCTATGAGATCACCATGAAGAGGAAAGCCGATAAAGAAGGTAAAACCTTCAAAGAGAAAAAGAACATTTCTTTCAAAGCAAAGGAAGAAAGCTCCTCCGCTGATAGTGAATCCGAGATTGCTCAACTAGCAAGAAAAATGAGCAAATTCATGAAGAAAAAAAAGAACTTTTGAAGGGCACGAAAGGAAGAGCCCATAGCGGAGAATGAAGTTACATGCTTTGAATGTGGAAAGAAAGGCCACATCAAACCGGAGTGCTCCATTTTCAAGAAAAGGGTAAAAGAAAAGAAAAACAAGAAGGCTTTCAAAGCATCCACATGGAGTGCAAGTGATGACTCCATGTCTTCAAGCGACTCAAGCGATGAAGGTGAACAATGCCTAATGGCATTTGATGAGGTATCTTCTTCCGAATCCTCTTCCTCATCTTCCTCTTTCAATAATGACATGTCCTGTTAAGATCTTCAAAATGCGAGGGATCAATTAAGGGAAGGTTTTCACGAACATACCTCTAAATTTATGGCTTTGAAAAAGAAAAATGAAATTCTCATTTCTGAAAAAGAACAACTTCTCAAAAAGAATGAGGAACTTACCCTTAAGATCCAAGATATTCCAAATGTTGATGCTTTGAATTCAACCATTAAAGATCTAAGGGAGTCTCTTTCCAAGTTCACCCAAGGTGAACAAAATTTGACCAAATTACTAGGTTCTCAACGTTCGGCTAGAACAACACATGGACTTGGCTTTAACAAACAAGCCACTTCTTCTAGAGCACCCACTACTTTTGTAAGGGGGAGCTCTCAATATAAATTTTTTAATTATTGTAAAAAGACCGAGCACATGATTTATGAGTGTGATTGTAAAAATGCAAGGTATGGAAGCCCCAAAACCATTACCTACTCGGATGAGTATTTTAGATGGAAACCCTCTAGAAAAATATGGGTTCAAAAGTCTCTTTTAGCTAATCTTTCCAGACCCAAACTTATATGGGTACCAAAATCTATTATCTCTTGATTTTGTAGGATAAACACCAAAGAAGTAGGACTTCGAAAGGCTCGTGGTATCTCGACAGCGGATGCTCGAGGCACATGTGTGGCGATCCCTCGGAGTTCAACTCCCTTGAAAAATTCGATGGAGGATACGTCACCTTCGGTGACAATTCAAAAAGCAAGATCGTCGGAATAGGTACCATTGGATTTGGTAGAACCTCTTTAATTAAAGATGTTTTATTTTTTAAAGGTTTAAAACATAATCTAATTAGCATTAGTCAACTTTGTGATAGTGGTTTTTCGGTGAATTTTCAAAATGATTTATGCAATGTGTTTGATTTTCAAAACAAATTGATATTTTCTGCTTCCCGTTTTCAAAATGTTTACATTATTGATTTAAAGTCTTTAGCTAGCCAAAATGTTAAATGTTTAAGTTCTCTTGACAATGAGTCTTGGCTTTGGCATAGAAGGTTGGGGCATTGTAGCTCTCATTCACTTCTAAAGCTTAATAAGAACAAGCTCATCCGTGACCTTCCTAAACTTAAGTTTAAGAAAGATTTGATTTGTGAGCCATGCCAACTTGGCAAGAAACACAAGTCTTCTTTCAAATCTAAGAAGGAAGTGTCCACTTCAAAAACTCTTGAGCTCCTACATCTTGATCTTTTTGGTCCTACCCCTATAGCAAGTCTAGGTGGAAAATCCTATACCTTTGTCCTAGTAGATGAATTTTCTCGTTTCACTTGGGTTTTCTTTTTTAGCTCATAAAAATGATGCTTGTAGAACCTTTTTGAAATTCTCTAGGATAGTAGAAAACGAAAAAGGATATAAAATTATATCGCTCCGTAGTGACCATGGAGGTGAATTCGAGAACAAAGAATTCGATGAATTGTGTTCCTATCAAGGATACAATCACACCTTCTCTTCCCCTAGGACTCCACAACAAAATGGAGAGGTTGAAAGGAGAAACCGAACTCTCCACGAAATTGCTCGAACCCTCCTTAGTGAATTTAACCTCCCTCAATTTTTCTGGGCCGAGGCAGTTAACACTGCTTGTTATACTATCAATAGAGTCCTTGTAAGACCCCTTCTTAAGAAAACCCCCTATGAACTTTGGAAAGGAAAATTGCCCAAAGTTGGTTATTTTAAAGTGTTTGGTTGTAAATGCTTTATCCTTAACACAAAATATAAACTTGGGAAATTTGATGTCAAATCCGATGAAAGTATTTTTCTTGGGTACTCCAACTCAAGCAAAGCCTATTGTGTCTTCAACAAACGTTCAAAAACTATTGAAGAATCATCTCATGTCAAGTTTGATGAAAATCTTCCAAAACCCCATCCGGTCATTGAAGATGTTGAAGATAAGCTTGATAAACATGAATTAAATGATTCCTCTTCTCCTCTCAAGGAGGATGATGATCATGAACCTTCTTCACCTTCTTTTCCTTCCACCTTGCCTATGGTTTGGAAACCTTCTAGAGACCATCCATTAGAAAATTTTATAGGTGATCTTCAAGCCGGTACTCAAACTAGAAGATCAATCCTCAACGAGGTTGAACATCAAGCCTTCATTTCTCACCTAGAGCCTCAAACCATTAATGATGCCATTAATGATGAGAATTGGGTTCTTGCAATGCAAGATGAACTAAATCAATTCTCTAGAAATGATGTTTTGACTCTTGTTGAAAGACCCAATGATCATCCAATTATTGGAACTAAATGGGTTTTTATGAACAAACTTGATGATCAAGGAAATATAACCCGGAACAAGGCTCGCCTAGTAGCTAAGGGATATAATCAAGAAGAAGGAGTTGATTATGGTGAAACCTTTACGCCCGTTGCTAGATTGGAATCCATTAGGATCTTGTTGGCTTTCGCCGCCCACTTAAATTTCAAACTTTTTCAAATGGATGTTAAAAGCGCCTTTTTAAATGGTTTTATTTCAGAAAAAAAATCTTTGTTGAACAACCTCCCGGTTTTGAAGATCCAAAATTTCCAAATCATGTTTTTAAATTAACCAAGGCTCTATATGGCTTAAAGCAAGCCCCTCGGGCTTGGTATGAGCGGTTAACAAAATTCCTTTTAGAAAATGATTTTAAAATGGGTCAAGCTGATTGTTCCCTCCTTTTAAAACACACTTCAAAAGATCTTTTAATCGTCCAAATCTACGTCGATGACGTTATCTTTGGTTCTACCAAAGAATCACTTTGTACTGATTTTTCAGATTTAATGAGAAAAGAATTTGAAATGATCTTTATGGGGGAATTGAAATTTTTTCTCGGTTTTCAAATCTTTCAAAATTCAAAAGGTATTTTTCTAAGCCAAGGAAAATACACAAACGAGCTCTTAAGTCGTTTTGGTATGGATCAAGTAAAGGAAATTAGTACCCCCATGAGTACTTCCTGAAAGCTTACGTTAGATGAAGTCGGGAAACCGGTTGATAACAAGATTTATAGGAGTATGATCGGGAGTCTAATTTACCTAACTACGACCCGTCCTGACATCATGTTCAGTGTTTTCCGTTGTCCTCGTTTTCAAGCCAATCCCAAAGAATCTCATTTTAAATCGGTCAAAAGGATTTTTAGGTATTTAAGAGGATCCAAAAACATTGGTTTATTTTATCCTTCTAATACTTATTTCGAACTTTCTTCATATTCGGATGCTGATTTTGGCGGATGTCAATTAGATCGAAAGAGTGCTAGTGGAACCTGTCATCTGCTAGGCAAGTCCCTTGTATCGTGGAGTAGCATGAAGCAAAACTGTGTTGCTCTTTCTACTGCCGAGGCCGAGTACGTAGCCGCTGGGAATTGTTGTGCCCAAATTATTTGGCTGCAGCACACTCTCTTGGATTATGGTCTTTCCTACGATCATGTCCCTATTCGGTGCGACAAAACTAGTGCCATTAGTATTTCTAAAAATCCAATACAACACTCTAGAACAAAGCATATAGACTTAAGGCATCATTTCCTTCGTGGCCATTTTCAAAAAGGGGATATCACTTTGGACTTCATTTCTACTGATTTCCAATTAGCTGATATTTTTACAAAACCGCTCCCGGTTGAACGTTTTGATTTTATTAAGGGGGAGTTAGGAATGATTCGTCAATGAGCACTATTAAATATTTAACTCTTTTTTATTTTAATTCAATTTTTTTTATTTTATGAATTTTAATACCACCGGTCAACCGGTGGTACATCACCGGTTAACCGGTGGTGTTGGGCCTTTCTTTTTTAGGCCGGCCGGAGGAAGGGTTAAAATTAAAATTAAACCCTTCCCCTCCCATTATTCACTCTCTCTCTCGTGCGGCTCCTCCAAAACTGCGGCTCCTCTAAAGCCCAAGCCCCCCTTCTTCATCCTTGACCTCTCAAACTCCATTTTTCTCTCAATCTCTCTCATTTTATCTCCTTTTTCCTTCATGGGTCCTCGCTCTTCTTGCAAAGGAAAGGGTATCGCTCAAGAAGCACCTCCTCCTCCTTCAATTCCTCAACTTCCGGACATATGTCATGACAAGATCATTCTGCCAGGTAGTGTGATTGACTATTCTTGGATTTCTTCTGCTCGTCTCGAGCTTTTCTCTATTATTGAATATCAACACTGGCATTCCTTTTTTGAACCTCCTGAGAAGGATGTTATTTATCCTTTACTTGTCAAAGAGTTTTATGCTCACTTGACGTGGTTGGTTTCTGACGACACCGATACCATTTCCACCACCGCTCTTGGGCAACCTATCACTTTCACATCTGTGGAGGTTGCCAGAATGCTAGGAGTTCCTCATGTCGGGCCTCATGCATTTTCTCAGGGGGAGTTTCCTCAGGACCCTGATTTTGATTTAGCTATCGCTCTTGAGAATCTCACAGGACAGCCCAACAATCCAATTGTCAAGCTCTCCCAGCTCACCCCTAACCATCGAATCATTGAGCGCCTTATTCAGACCTCCCTTGCGCCCCGTATCGGTGATCACGATACGGTGAAATTCATTGATATTTATCTTCTCTCTTATATTACTTGAGGGATTCATTTCAATTTGGTCCGGTTCCTGTTCTGGGCCATGACTTATGTGGCTGAGCACCCGCTCCGATCCAAAACACTACCTTTCGGTCGCCTTTTGACCAAAATCTTCACCCTCCTTGATGTGCCTCTCCATGCTACTTCCTTTGAGCAGCCAATGAAGGATAGCATCACCAATTTTATGATGGTGCAACGGATTAATATCCGTTGCCACCCTTGGCGTCAGGAGTGGATCACTGACAAGGATGGCCTTCTCAAGGCTTACTCTCCTCAGACTCATTCACATCCTCCATCCCATGCCATGACTCCTGCTATTGCCGCTGCTTATCCTCTTTCAGACAGTGAGGACAGTGATGGCGATGAAGAGGAAGGGAGTGGTGACAGCAAAGGTGATGCTGAGGCTGATGCTGGTGAGGAAGCTGGAGCGGATGATGATGCACCTGAGCCTACTGAGGTTGTGCCCCATCCCGCTAATGCTGGTGGCTTGACGGTGACGGCTGATCAATTCCTACGCTTCCAGGATCAAATTGAGACCCGGCTCGACTTGCAGTTTTCCTTCTTCAGCTCTCAGTTTGATAATCTCCATTCTCGGATCGACTCTCTTGATCGTCGCTTCGAGGCGGTCCATGCTCCTCCAGCTCCTCCGACCTTCAGGTGTTGTCGTCACTCTCGAACCTCTAGGAGTGAATAGAGCCTTTCCTGTTTTTGACTTTTCTTTGTATGTAACGTTTAATCTTTTATAAATTTCAAGTTTTCTTATCTATCCTTTTTTTTTCATTTCTTACCTCCTTTTTTTTGTCGTTTATCTAATTTCTTCTCATTTGTTTTTCTTTTTCCCTCCAATTTTGATAATCCCAAAGGGGGAGAAATTTCTCTGTTTACTAGTTTCATATTTCAATTGATTAAAGTGCTCTTTTTAAAAGTTAAATTTTCAATACATGGTACATCTCTTCAATTTATTTTTTTGAAATGATCTCTAATAAATTTTCATGTCCAAAATTGTTTATTTAAGTTTTTAATTGGCATATACTTTTTAAAGCATTCTCTTTTGTGATTGTGATCATCAAAATAGGGGGAGATTATTGTACCCCTCTCTCTTGGATTTTAATGATCACAATCACTCTCATCGTGTTCTAACTTGTTTTCAAGTGTTTTAATGCTAGGAAAAAGGTTGCCAAAGAGTTGGCCCAAGAAGGCTGATAGTGGACTCTCTGAGTCCACCGGCCAACTGGTGGATTCCCACCGGCCAGCCGGTGGTCTCTGGCAGAAGCATTGCTTTCTGCCAAAGCCACCGGTCAGCCGGTGCTAGCGCACCGGCCCACCGGTTCTTGCCCACCAGCCAGCCGGTGGAACCCCGACAGAAAGCATGCTCTGTCTGGACCACCGGCCAGCCGGGAGCTCAGCACCGGCCAGCCGGTGGACCACCAGCCAGCTGGTGAGACACCACCGACCAGCCGGTGTGCCCAGTCAAACTAGCCGTTGGGCTTTGACCAGACTTTTACTTTTGACCCCCAACAGCTCCGGAAGCCCTCCAATGGCCATATTGAAGTGTTTATGGGTATTTCTCAAATAAATAAGAAACCATGGATGTCGAGAACACACCTGAAACATATTTTGATGTCTTGACGCTCTAAACGACAAATCTCCAAGGCCTCTTGTGATCCATTTCCATCCTTGAAGCTTGAGCTCCCTCTCCATCAACTGCTCTCACACTTTTGGCGCTCAAGGCTTCTGTGTGTTTGTATTATTTTATTTGTTTAGTTCTTCATTGGGTTTGGATTAAAACAAACCTCTCATTTCCATTCTTTCTTTCAATTGGGTTTCTTGCTACAACCATAATAAAAAAGCAAGCTGTACGAAGGTGTTCTAGCTTACCTTAAAACGGCTAGTGGGTTTCTTTCTACAACCATAATAAAAACGCAAGTTGTACGAAGGTGTTCTAGCCTACCTTAAAACGGCTAGTGGGTTTCTTTCTACAACCATTAAAAAGCAAGCTGACGTATTAATCTCTCAACGGTTCTTGTTGGGAGAGGAGACGTAGGCTTGGGAATTAAGCCGAACTTCATTATCAAATTGTGTCTTGCCTTTTTATTTCCGCTGCATTGATAATTGTTTTAAATTGTTAATTATTTTTGAAAAGGCAATTCTCCCCTCCTCTTGCCATCCTCTACGACCCAACAGGCCCCACCTCTCATTTATCCTCACATGGGTAGTTGGTGGTTATGGATCTCACCCTTAACTCCCCTTTGTAGGGTATAACTACCATAGATATAAATAAAAATTTTCTATCAATTTTATTTATTTAATTCTAAATCCCATATTATTAATCCTCAACCCGCTCAAAAAGTAAATATGGTAAATGTTCCCTTAAGCAATTATCGGCGCTGCGAGTTCATCGGTGCCCTCAGATTTCAATTCTGAGCACCGGTTCAAAAGATTGAAAAACCCGCACGCACGTTTACTGAACGTACCCGAACAAAACATTGGAAATTATTATCAGTCACCCTCGACCCGCGCCGGTCGAGTTTAGGCTCTGAATAAGTAAAACATTCCCCAATGGACCCAACGGTACTCTCAGATTTTTAATCCGACTTACCGTTTAGAAGTTATGAATTTTACAATAAAATAATTGTCACTTAATTATTTTATTTGAGTCCAAAAACTAAATTTTTCTGGTGGCCCACGCCGGACAAAGTTAGTATCTTCTTCAATAAAGCATACCCTCATGAGTCCAATGGTGGTATCGGATTTTTAATCCGAGCTACCGTTTGTGCGTTATAATCATTTTAAAAATAAAATAATTTATTTAATTATTTTATTTACAGTTATGTCATTTTTGGAATTTCTCACAGGAGGCCCTCGCCGACTAAAAATAAGTCACGCCTAGGCTAAACCTTCCATCCTGAGTGCAACAGTGCCATTAGATTTTTGATCCGAGTAACCGTTTAAGAGTTATTCCACTATTTCAGTAAAACTACTTTCACGCATTAATTTAAGCTTAACAAAACTTCAAAAAAAGATTCCGGGCACACCGGGCCTCAGAATCAGGTACCGTCAGAAACAGTGGACTCATAAAAATCCAAAGAAATTAAGAAAAAAAATTCCTTGAAATTTCCGGGTCTTTACATTACTCTCACCTCAGGGATTTACGTCCCCGTAAAGCTTCAAGACACACTAGGGGAAACAAAAGTGGTACTGAGCACGCATCTGAGCCTCCCGCTCCCATGTGCTCTCTTAGAGGTTCATGTGCTGCATGGGGTTTCCTTTTCAACGACCTAGGAAAACCCATACCATCGTTGTAGGTAAATCACAACCTTTTTTCCTAATATATTCAATCTCTGTATGAATTGTGGTTGCCTTGTCCATACCCAAACTAACATTGTAAGGCCTCGACGCTGTCACCAAGAGGTTCCAACTGAAACTCTCGCCTCGAGGTTCAGATCACCCCGTCGGTATAAGCATGATTATCAAGTCTCCTCCCAAAGGTATCTCCAAACGTGAGGGTCAAGTCAACGGTTTAACTGGAAACTCTAGGACTGGAACAAGATTCATGGAAATAAGGAATAATTGGTACCTAAGTCTATTGATATGACAGCTAGTAGTGGACACAAACCATACCTCAAATAATTCCAATATCCCTTGGGTCACACTCCTTGACTACATGTAGATGTTTTCTTCCCCTTCCCTCCAGCTCCCTGAGCCTGGAGGGGACTACAAAGGCGGCTGGTTATAACATGTCGAAATGTACACCACCTTATGCTACTCTCTAAGATCTGCTTCCACGTATGCTGCTCTTCAAATTCATCTGTCCATAACAATTCCTCACCCAAGTCTCTAAGACTGGTGTCAGTTTGCATCTTCCCACTGCTAACATTCACTGGCTATAACCGATCACTCAAACAACATTCAACCATAAAGGTTCTCTCTAGCACCCTAACATAAGTAGGAATGCATATAGGAAAGAGTGATTACTTGGATATCCTTAAACACACCTCGCTCAGAGGTCCGAGCTCTAAAGCACTGGTCGTATTGTAGTCATCAAGTACACGGAATGATTGGTACGCCTCGTTGAGTACTTAGCTTCCGACATGTCGTCTTACCGAAGCTGTGTAAGCTCTAGAAAACTCTCAGCCACCTCCTCAAGCTATTCCTCATCCGCCTATGAGTCAGGATCACCTTGGAACTTGAGGGATATCTGTCACTGAAACACATGTAAGGAACTAAGCCTACAAGTGTCATCTACCGGTACCGTCGGTTGTAACTGCTAACCAACAGGTAGTGATATAGCTGGAACACTACCCGAATGTACTATCTTAGGCATCGGTCCACGTACCGAAGCCTCATCACTATACAGACCAACCTCATGGTCACTCACTGGAAAACACTAGTACCTAAGTCCACCATCCACTCTACTGGTGTCTCAAATAGGTGGAAAACTCTAGGAATCACATCCATCCAGTCCTCTGCTGACTGGGAATCTGTCTCGCCTCGTAACCTCAGAGGCCTCTACTGCTGGAACTCATGAAAAGCACTCTGTCGGCGTGCATCGTCCGTTAGTATGGCTGATGGAATCAACTACCCAATGGGTGGTGGTGATGATGGTACACCACCTGAAGGTGCCAACATAGAAGAATGGGACCTGCACCGGAGCCTCGTCGCTCGGTGGGCCATCATCATGTACTATATCAGAACTCCAACTGACTATCTGTGTGGAGACATCCTGAACAGATGCGACATGGTCAAATGATTTATACCTGGTGAGCTGACCTAGTTGAGCTGACTTAAGGAAAACTTTCGGAAACACACATGTAATCAGTGTTTTCATGCACAGAGTCGGAAATCAGAAGTCAGGGTCCTGGTGTATGGATACGTCGACCGCCGCACAAACACTGGACTCCCTGATCTGAAGACCACACTCAGTACCCTTAACAATATTGATTCACAGAAAAGAATGATCAGAGTTCTGAGTTCCGCAGTAGAACCAACTCCTCTGATACGAATTTTCCACGACCCTTCCTCGGGGCCCATGACATGACTACCCCAAGCCCGCCTTCCATAGTCCAGGGCCAGGCGAGTAGCACCTAAGGCATAAATCCCGTTATCTGGGAAGGCATTGCCTTTATAAAAGAAAACAAACATCACATAGTACAAGCGTAAGTAATACACAAAGTATATAAGAAAGTACTGAATAGTAAATGGGCCAGAATACAAAACCAACTAAAAAGTACAGATACAACTGAACGAAAGTACAACAGAAAAGAAAAGTAACTGGAAGAATAGAAGTAACTCCTGGGTCGTCAACCTCGGATCGTACCTGAAGGGTAGGTACAGATAGTGCAGCTCCTGGATCGTCCTCCACAGATCCTACCTGAAGGGTAGGTACAGATAGCCTCCTCAACACTCTTACCCATCAACCTCCACCGTGTACAGTCTCGTCGTGAATTCCACCTCCGGATACTGACTTGTCGTGAGGTCTAACTCCGGGTATCATCCAGTCCTCGAATGCTCGGCCTCCTTCAGCGTTGTCCGTCGTCTGCATCCAACACAACACGGTGCGGGCATAGCCCGTGTAGGGGTGAGTATAACAATACTCAGTAGGGACCCCGAGACGCTCAAGGTCTCACTAAATCTAACAAGGATAACCACAAAGAAGGATCTCAATAGATAACAATTACGTAGGTATAAGCCCATACTTATACCTAAGATATCAAGTAACTCATCTCAATCATGAGGAAACACAAATGTTATGAAATCAACGGATAACCACTACTTAGGTATACACCCATACATATAACTAATTTATCAAGTGACCCATCTCAAACATGAGGTAAACACAATGGTAATTGACTCAGCTCAAACCAGGATTTTCATTATCAAAACTGCAACAGCTAAAGAGATCTATCTCTGTTGAGTACAACTATCCTGTCACGACTCTGAGGCACTACTCACTAACCTAAGACTGCTGAGGTACTCCTCTTGTCGAGTACCTCAGGTCAACCACCCAAACACAGTAGTGCTCCCCGCCGGGGTCTGCCACCCAAACACAGTAGTGTACCCCCCTAATAGCCTGCAGAGGTACTCCTCCTGTCGAGTGTCGCGGGTTTTCCACCCAAACATAGTAGTGCTCCCCACTGGGCTATACAAGTCCCTCTGACTCGAATCATACAATCATTCATCAGGTCCCAGCCAGCTACAAGGTCTCCGTACTCCGTACTCTCATCCCTGGGAGGTTCCGCTCCACGAGCTACAGGTCCATACTCCAAGTATCACAAATTCCCACAAATAAGTATCACAAGGGACCTCCTCGTCACAGGGGTCTCAACACAATAGAAGGCACATCAATCAGACGCCTGGTTTGTGAGTTATTAGCCTTTTCATCTTGGTGGCCCGATTGGTTTCGTGTACAAACCAACCCAACCATATCTCAACTGTACCACAAACTCTAATAGGGTATACTCAAAGGGACAGTTTCTCAATGAGATTACCAATGCCGCTGACGGTTCGTCAAACAGACATCCAGTGTAGAAGTTATCATCATTTCCGTTCTAGGGGCCCGGTTGGTTTCTAAGCTAAAACTAACCCAACCGTACTCTAACTGCGTCCAAACCTCAGGTGAAGTATACCAAAAGATCCATCTCATGAAAAGGAATCCAACAAAGTTGACGTTACGTCAATCGGACGTCCGGAGCTCAAATTATAAGCTTTTCTGCTTTGAGTTCCCGGTTGGTTTCGGGTTCGAACCAACCTATCCATACTTAAAATGACACCGATTAACCAAACCGGTCACACCATTGCGATCCATACAGAAAAACATGCGAGATGGACTACTCATTGGTCCAATATGGATAGCCGGTGAAAAGGTTGCATTTCCCTGCAACACGCGTGAACCGGGCCTCATGGGGCCCGCACCTCGACCTCGGCTTAAATATCCAAAACTTGTCTTGAAACATTCGTCTTAATTCCAGGGTCGCAACATCGTAGACGGTTCATCATTCCGGCATCGTATGAGAGAGATATGTCTGATACAAGATCCCATAATAATAATAATAATAATAATAATAATAATAATAATAATCGGTGTTTCGTGGCCCCGAGCCATGAACTAGAATTTAGTATCCAATATTAGACTTGAATCGACCGTATTAATGACAGTATTACATCTCCACTGACGGCAAGCCAATCGGATGTCGCACGCATGAGTTATAGCGGGTTGAAGATTTAATAATAATATTAAATCTATTATTTTTCGAGGGATTAGGGTAACCGAAAAAGACATCCAATATTGGACTCATAAATTTCGTCTCGAAGTCAGGGTCGCACTGCCACTGACGGTTCATGAAACCGAGGTCGCACGAAGAAGATACCGTTAAAATATGGTTTTCCGAATGAAAATAATAACACTATTATATTATTATTAGGTCTTTACATTTTACGCTTCAAGATGAAATTTGATGGTGGTGGGATGTCATGCTGTAAGTTGATAGATGGGAGAGGATGAATTGGGATACCTTCAAGGATCTCTTATTCAAGGAGTTATTCCATGATGAAATGAATTTTTATTATGCTCATGAGTTTATGAAGATCCAGTAGGTGATGATGATGGTGTCTTCCTATTCAGCATGTTTCACCGAGATTGTTCTCTTTGGTTATCTTCTAGTAGGGAATGAGGTGGAGAAGGATAGAATGTTCAATATCGGCCATCTCTAAGAGATGAAACATCAGGTCAGTAACATTGATCTGAAAAACTATGTCGTATTTATTCATAAGGCACTGAAAATTGAGAAAGGAACTGAGAATGATAAAGTTGTAGGTATTATTCCAACTATTAGTGGATCGATAAGTACTTTCTCTAGTGAAGTCCTCGTTATCTATAATAGTAATAATAAGAAGTTAGAGGATATATTCCATGGTAATGGTTGGTAGTTAGAGTATAGTATAGGTTCCTCAAGTCCCATTATGGTAAATAAATCTGCTAAGTACTATAATTATGGGAGGAAGGGGAACTTTATCAAGGATTTTACCTATTCTCTAAATACATTTCACCTTTATTGAAAGAAATTTTGTCTGAAGTAGTCCTATGGTAGGGAATTGAGGATACATGCCACAGGAGTAGGAATAGGACATTAGCATAAGGTGAAGAACCTTTAAGGGTCAAAAAATTAGGTGACTCATGAGCTTGTGGGACATCATGGAGTGGTGGATGAAAAGGATTATGTAGTTAATTATGGTTTAGAAGATATTATATAGGGACATTACTCATTTCAATTTACAGTCTTTATTTTTCCTACTCTGTATATTACATTATTTTACAATGTCGTATCCCTTTTTTTATATCATCTCAAGTACATTTGTGTTGGATTTACTAGTTTAATTGTATTCTGATCTTCTATCTATCGATACACCACTAAGAAGAACAGTTGATCATCTTCATATCTATCTAGAATGTATGATGGTGGTTTCTAGTTTTAAGCATGTATGGAACTTCATAATTCTAGATATTATAGGTTTCGACATGATATTTGGAATGGATTTTTTGACTATATACTATGTACATATCGATTGTTATTGGATTTGAATGAACTTCTCATCACCTAAGCGTGGAAATTCCATGATAATCATTGAATTAGATGTTGAGGAAGACATAGTGGGACTAAACCCTCTTACAAGAGACACCTTTTTAGCACATGTGGCTAGTATAATCCTTTTAGTGGATCAGATGGTGACTCCCTCCTCTTTTCTTCTATTGTTATACCTAAACCAAGATGTTTTTTAGAGGATTTTGCAGGGTTAACTCTAGAAATGGAGTTGAATTTGATTTTGATCTTGTTCTAGGTGTACGAACCATATCAATTCCACCATATTTAATGGAACTAGTTGCGTTGAAAGATATCAAGGTGAGG
This sequence comes from Viscum album, assembly GCA_963277665.1. Classification (NCBI taxonomy): domain Eukaryota; kingdom Viridiplantae; phylum Streptophyta; class Magnoliopsida; order Santalales; family Viscaceae; genus Viscum; species Viscum album. The sequence goes on along the minus strand of OY728153.1, from coordinate 386,535,009 downwards.
TTATATAATCTAGGGGCCAAAGGATTCATTAAACTAAGAACTTCCCCTTGGGATGATTTAGTGTTGACCAAGGTAGATCACTATATACCAATCTGAGAGGTGAATTTAGTGTATGAGTTAAGAAAGACATATGTTTGGTATATTGTTAGGATTCACTATATTCCTTCAAGAATGGTATCTAAATGATATTTCAGGTTTACCTCATGGTTTTAGTAAGTCCAATAGAAGGATATGGTTACTAAGTTTATATTAAATATAACCTTTTAACCTCAAAATTATGGGTAGTTAGAAATGATGATATATTGATTCTAGTTGATGCACCCGTAAGGGGATCCTCCGCAGCACTAGGGTTCCCCATCGCCGCCATCTCACCTTGGTTGGTGGTAGCTTCATCCTCGGCTCTCAGCGGCTTCGAGAATAGTCCTCTTACTATGGTGACACCCTAGATCTCGAATTTTCCGCATCGTCGAGGTGTGGGTTTTGAAGGTTCGTGGGTCCTATGGCGGCATCGTGGGTGGTAGCCACCATCAGGATTCTACGGCGTCGAAAATTTGTGACCTGTGGTTGACTTGGCTTCTCCATGGCGGCATGATGTGGTAGATTTATGGTCTGATGTGGTCTGAGGATGCAGTTGTGTGTCGGTTGTGTTCTTTGGATGGATCTACGGTCTCTTCGAGCGATGGTGGCAACAGGTTTAGCTTGGTTCCTTACAGTGAATATTATTCTGGCATCCAGCTAGGGTGACCAGATTTTTGGTGACGGTTTGTTGATTTATTTTTCTTGCCTTTGTTTTTTGATTTTGGTTTCTCCTCATGTGTTGTTCATTTTTGTGGTTTTTGATCTATTTTTCATGTTCTTCAGTTGGTTTTGTTTGTTTTAATGATTTTGTTTTGACGTTAGTATTTGTGAATGATTTCATGGTGAAGCAGGTGGGTTGGTTTTATTGGATGTGATGGTCTGGGTAGTTTTGTAATGGTGTGAGGTTTGGTGTTCAGGTGATCTGTTTGGTTTGGGATGATTGTAGTGAATTGGGACATGGCAGGAGCCCTTGGAAGTTTTCAGAATGTTGTTATGCATCAGTTGGTTTGTTTTCTGTATGGTGTTACTTGTCCCAAATATTCTACAATGATTACTTCAGACAAGGATTTAGAGCCGTTTTCCTTCATTGTGCATGAATATTTAGATTCAGATGATTGAGAGGGTATGGCACAGCCATCGGTACCAGGACCATACATTTCCACACGAGACAGCTTGCTGAGCAGTCATGCATGGTGGAGGCATGCCATATTGATATCGATGTTGGGGGGGAGTTTTCCCACATAGTCTTGTATTGGGATTATTGTGACCCTTTTTATTGTCAGATTGTGTTAATGTCTCTAAGTTGTGGAGTCTTGTGAGGTTTCCCCCCTTTTCCCTTAAAAGGGGGTTTATCCAAAAACATAATAAAAAATTAGGCCTTCGGGCCATTCAGACAGAAAGAATGATATATACACTAGAGGATATACTTCAAGAATGTATTCTTGATTTCAAAAGATCTTCAAATGATCATTTTTATCTGGTATAGTTTTCTTAAAATAATATCGTTTAGTATTCAATTCATATAGATCTATTTGAGGCTCTGTATGGGTGTCTATGTCGATCACTATTATGTTGGAATAAGAAAGGTGATTCTTCTATTTTTTGGGCTGATAATGGTAAAAAATACCTTGTAGTGGTTGCATTTGATTAAAAAATGGATATTTATAGATCAAAATAGGTAGAAGACTTATGCAAATTGAAGCAAAATACCCTTGTATTTTGATGTGGGTGACAAGGTCTTCTTATTGGTGTCCCCTCCGTTTGGGAATAGCCATTTGAGGAGGTAAGGAAAGTTAACACCATAACATATTGTGTTTTTCAAGATCTTCCAATGCATTGGGATAATGTAATATCATTTGGACCTTACTCTATGGTATCAAGGTATTCACAATTTATTCTACATGTATCTTATTAGGAAGTATGAACCTAATTATGTGCATGTGCTAAACTGCGAGGATGTTCAGAAGGATTATGGTACATATTTGGTGGAATAATCTATTCAGATAGTGTACCAAAGTAATATAGTGTTGTGAGGAATGTTTGTTCCTCTTGTTTGGGTTCTATGGTACTATGGGTGTGTTCAAAAAGAGACATGGGAACGGGGAGTATACATTTAGGTGCAGTGGATTAAGTTTTTCATTCATACCTCTAGTGAGACTTCCATGGAACAAGAAGCCATATGAGGGGGAGAATTTTGACACCACTATTTTAGTTATTCCTTTTTATAATTTTTACATAGATTTAGTGCTTGTTTTTAAGAATTTATAGTTGGTATATAGGTGTTCAGGAGGTTATAAGTGGAATGAGGCAAGGCTGGTGTGGAGGTTCCATACACAGCAGAAGCACTTAGTGATCAAATAACCATAAAGGTTTTGTTGGATTCTATGGATCATTTTCCAATTGTATAATATGTAAAAATCATGAACAGTAAAAAAATTCCATCAAATATTGAAATAGAATAACTTGGAACTCAAATAGAGGATCATATGCATGTTAAATTTATAATTAATATAATATAGATCTAAATAAATAAAACCTCGTCTTAGGATCTTTCCTTCCAAATGTTTTTGATCATCTGAAATGACTATTTTGGGTTACCATCATTACACTGGTAGTATCCAAGTGCAAAATCTCTTTAGTGGTGATCCAAACATGATTTTTTTATCACTAAGAAACACTAATAAAACATCAGGTGTTAACATGGTAGATCTATCATCTTGGGGTTTTCATCTTGATTGCTTCTACTTCCTTTGATCTTGAATGAATATCACTTATACTTATTATTCTTGAGAATAAGAGGAAATAAGGAATCAGAGAGGGAAATATGTTGCATGCAACGATTCTCAATTCTTAATTAACCCAACACCATAGACATAACCATCTAATTATGGAGTTATGGTTTAGGTTAAAAAATTATTTAATTTCACAATCACCCTTAAATAATATAATAAACCTTATCAAACCCCATGATTTATATTATTATTATTATTATTATTTATGGCATATGTTAACTGAAATAATGATAAATATTATTTTACCTGGTTAAAAATTAATATTTATCACCAAACATGATCTCGGTCTCTTCATCCTCCAATGCATTTTTTGAATACCCAAATAAATATTTAATTAAATATTTCATTCATAAATAAATATTTTATTAACAATCTAGTGAATAAATATTTATTTAATATTCAAAAAATATTTCTAATTGAAAAATAACAAATAAAATTATTCATCGGACATGATAATAATATTTATTTCATTAATTAAATTCTAATAGAATTTAATAAAGATCAATGTAAACACTTATTGTGTTGATCTCTAGGATTCTTTCCTATTAGAATTTGGTTGGATTGCCTAAATTCTTAGATTACTGTCTAGAAATAGGTCAAGGAACCCTAGATAAATTAATTAATTTTGAAACATCGAAAACCACACAGACATTTGTTTTGTAATATAATACATTTGTCAAAGTATCCCATTAAGTAGGATTCACTACTATGTCATCATCTTATATGTCTGATATGTATTTCTTTGACTATATGAAATAAACTCATCCTTACACCATGTACATGGAGTTTAATGTGATAGTTATATTTCAATGAAAGGGATAATATATCATCTTCCATAAATATGGAAGGGAAAATCCTTCCTTGAATTATTAATTAATAGCACATCATTCATGACGCACCCAATGTTCCCAACTTCACCATGAATTATTATCATCCTGGTTTATGGAAATAAATGAAAGTGTGTAATTCATGAAGTACATTAATAATAATCTTAAAGTATAAGGACTATTACACATGCTCACAGAAAATAATATCATATAAAACATAAACATGAAAAATTCCTATAGGCGAGTTTGTTCTTATAATCTCCCATATTAGAGATTACCAAGTGAAAATTTCATGAGAAGAACTCTCATCTACTTATGATTACTCTCACCTGACATTAAAAATTCTATAATTTCAATCATAGTATATTATTCAACCATAGAACTATATTTAATATTATATTCATGGAACTTCAAATTTCTCATCATAGTGGAGAACTCCTACGACTTTATCAATGCGACAGATACTCTAAGACATTATTACATTAAATTCATGTAGAATAATTAAAAATATGTAATAATATGTTTTATTAATATTAAAATATTAAAATATACATGAAATCCAAAGTAAAAATAGTTGGTTCTAGAATATCAACTCCAAAAAAATCCCACATGGACTAGAGACAACTATCAAAAACATTCAATCTTCTAGAACACGCATATTGATCATATTTTTACTGAGTTAATGATTTATTCATGGGGTCCAACACATTATCTTCCATGGATATTATTCTCACTTTAACTTCACCTCTATGAGAAAAATCCCTCAAGATATGATACTTCTGAAGTACGTTCTTTTTCCACTGATGTGACCTTGGCTCCTTTTTGAGAAACACCAATTCATTATTACCACAATAAAGTGTGATATGATCTTTAATTTTAGGTACCACATCAAGATCATGGAAAGAGTTTCATATCCAATTCAATTCTTTAGCTACCTCATTAGCCGCAATATACTCAGACTCTATAATAGAATCTATAAACATAACTTTATTTGAGCTCTTCTAACTCATGGAATCTCTATTAAGAGTGAATATATATATATCCCACCTTTGATTTTAGATCATCAATGTCTATTTGGAAACTTCCATCCACATATACTATGATTAATATGTCATCATATCATCTATAGACTAAGAACATATCCTTAGTATATCTCGGATACTTAAGGATACTCTTGTTATCATACAATGGTGGTCACCTATGTCAGCTTGATATCTTCCTACCACACTTAAGTTATATGAGACATTTAACCTGGTATATAGCATAACATACATTATTGGCCCAATTTTTTGAGTATATAATACTTATCATAATTTTTTCTTCCCTCAGGTTTCCATGGATTCATTTTACTAAAAAGATGTATTCCATGTGATATTAGAAAGAATCCCCTCTTAGATTGTTCCAAATTGAACCACTTCAGTATCTTTTTAATATATATACCTTGACTTATACCAAGAATCCTCTTGGTTCTATCATCAATGGATATTGAACCGATAATATATGGTGATTAACCTAATTCCTTTATATAGATTCACTTATTAAACCAAACATTAATAGACTATAAGATTGATATTTTTTCTAAAAAATTAGTATTTCATCGACATATACTATTAAGAAAATGATTGTACTCCAACTAAACCACTTATAGACACAAGTCTCACATTCATTATTTATGAAACCAAAATCCATTATAGATTTATCAAATTGAATGTCCTATGATTAGGATTACTTCTTTAATCCATAAATGAATCTTTTCAATTTGAAAACCTTGTTAGAATATGATGGAGTCACAAACCCTTCAGTTTGTGTCATATAGACATATTCCAAAAGATTCCCATTAAGGAAAACTATTTTGACATCCATTTTCAAAATTTCATAATCATGGGAAGTCATAATGGAAAGTATAATTTTGATGAATTTCAATATTGAAAATAGTGAAAAGGTTTATTCATAGTCTATGCCTTGACATTGTTTAAACCCTTTTGTAACCAACCATGCCTTATAAGTACTAAATTTCCAATCCATTTCTAGTTTATTATTGAATATCCATTTATAACAAGTTTTATTTATATCCACTAGAGGGTCTATAAAAATCTAGACTTGGTTTTGGTAAATTGAATCCATTTCATAATTCATTGATTATTTCCACTTGGAAACATATATGCCACTTACTAATTCCTTTTATGTTAAAGGATCATCATTATCAGTTAATAATGAGTCTACATCCTCAGTGAATAGAAATCTATACCATTGTAGTTCACTAACCACTCTTTTAATCTTATATGGTTCTTTTGACCTTAAAATTTCTTCTTCTATGGGCCTTTGCAGAATCTGTTCTTATGCCAACTCTTGTGTATATTGTGCCTAGACTTCATCAAATTTTATCTTTCTCCTACTATAACTTATATATATATTATCCTTCTCTAGGAATATAGGATTTCTATCAACCATTACCTTTTTATCTAAAAGTTTTTATAGGTAGTAATCCATTGTTTTCTTGGTATATCCTATAAAGAGACAATTTTTGCCTCGTAGTGAAATTTTGTTACATTAATAGGACATAACAAATTCTTCAAATACCCACACATATAATTAAGAAAATAATAGTTTCTTTTAACTCCATAATTTGTGTGTAATACCATCTGTCGCTTTATTTGGAACTCATTTTAGTATGCATATTGTTTTTTGTAATGAGTATCCCAAAAAGGATAATAGAATACTTGCATGACTCATCGTTGATCTCACCCTATATAAAAAGGTGGGGTTCCTCCTTTTCCTTACACCATTCTGTTTTGGTGTATAAAGAGTGAGTTGTGATAGAATCTCAAACTCCCATAAATAATCAATGAAGTATTGATTAATATATACTCTTTCAGGATCTGGGTATAGTTTATTAATATTATTACCAAGATGGTTCTCAACATTATTCTTGTATTCCTTTAGCCTCTCAAAGAAATATGATTTATACCTTATTAATAATACATATACATATCTACGAAAATCATTAGTAAAATTTGTGAGGTATGAGTACCCACCCCTTTCTTAAATAGGAAATGGTCCCCACACATTAGTATAAACTAATTTAAGAATCTCTTTAGCCCTTTAGCCTCTTACACTAAATGGGGATTTGTTCATTTTTCCTTATAAACATGTGTGACATATACCAAGTGGTTTTAGTTCAAATGAATCTAAATATCCATCTTGGTGTAATTTAGTCAAATGATTTTCATTTACATGACCTAGTTGGGGATGAAAAAATTAGGTGTGGTAGAAGTCCTGTGAACTAGTTTTGTTATCGATTTCCATTTCTTATTTACTATAATATAACACATAAAGACCTTAATTTAAATGTATCTTACCATAAAAAGTTATATCTTTATAAAACAAGAAAAATTTATTATCAAACTTGAAAATAAATCCATCTATCTTAAGTCTGGATACAGAAATAATGTTTTTAGTAATAGATGTCACATAATAGCGATATTTTAAAATCAATATCATTTGAATTGGTAATGTAAGGAGGTATTATCCAATGGCCATGAAAACAATTCTGGCTCCATTGGATACTTATAAATCCACCTCTCATCATGGAATCTTCTATAATCTACTTGGTTCATATATTTGAATACATATGTGAGAACCACATGTTGTATCTAATGCCCAATTTTTATAATCGTATTAATTTCACTTGATAACAAATGAACCTAAATATTTTCCTTTCTTCTTAGCATGGGTGTATTTTTTATTCCGGGGGAACCTCTTTTCACATGTGAAATAGATAGCATATTTCTTCCTTGCTTACCCCTTGATCATTCTATTATTGGAAGGGAGTTGCAAAGAAACTTTGGATTTAGAGATCTTTTCTTAGCCTTTCCTTTTATTCACCATAAGGACTGAAGAATTTTTCAACCTAATCTACTTATCTACTTGGAAAAGAAGTGTGAGGGGATCTGGAAGATACTTATCGATATTACTCATATTAAAATTAATAATAAAGTTAGATAATCCCTGAGGGAGTGATGCATGAATGAGATTGGTGTGCAGTTATTCATGCGGTTTAAACCCTAAAACCTCTAGGCACTCAATGTAACCAATTTTTTTTACTATATGAGGTACAAAACGTGATGTTCTTTAATATTACTCTGAAATAACACCTTGTATATCTCAAATTATTCCTATATAACTCTCTCGTGATATATACATTGAAGATGTTAGAGAATACTATAAGCATATATGTCTTCATAAGACATCATGAGTTCACTGGACATGGATTATAGCATTAAACAATAAAAAATGTCCAAATCACTCATGTATTTATCATATATAGTTAACTCTTCAATACTTTCTCCCATTTCAAGGGGGTCTGGCAATGAGGATTCTAGCATGTAAGATTTTTGTTTATGGTGCAACATTTCCTATAGGCATTTGAAGCATTACTGGAAGTTGATACCAGTAAGAATATTATATTTCTCCAATATTTAATGTAGGTATAATTTGGATGATGAAATTTACATTATTATATAATTATAAAATATTATATTATTATTAATTCACATGATTACAATTTATGTAAGACATAATTAATTTAATTTTATTAAGTCTCCCACTATTTTATCAAGTCTCAAGGGCCCTCAAAATTTAACTCAGAATTTCTTCTCACTTAAGAAATTATAGTTGAAAAGTTTTATAATAACTTTCTTATTATCTAGATATAAGCCATGAAAATTAAAAAAAAAATTAGGTAAGTGGTCTTTCCAGTTACAAACTTGTATCTTCTTGATCTGTTGAGTGGACTCCCCAAAGACCATGAATGGTCATACACATGCAAAAAAAACACTAGATACCACTCAATTCATTCTTTTATTACTAATATAAGTGTGCCTGTATTAATTAATTAATTACCTTTATCTTAATGGCCATATGAAGTCTCTTGGAGACACCCATCATAAATAAATTTATGATAAATAAATGACATGAACAATAATTGTATATAATTATAATAAATTAATAGATAACTTATTAATAAATTAAGACCATTATTATGTAGTTAAACACATCTTATTTCAATAGTGTAATTAGGTTTTGATGATAAAATTAATTATTTTTTAATGTAATTTAATTATTTATTCTAAAAAGAGACTACATGACATGTACTTATGATCTACATATCATATTCCTTGATTATTTTTCACCTATAATAAACATGTGGGGCTTCATCATGTACCTTGGATGGATTAAACGACGTGTATTAACCATCTACATGATGTTTGTTATTATTTTCATGTGTTTGGGTAACCTGCTAAAGGAAGTTGTGCATTCTTCCAATATGGGATCACATGATGTTTACTTAGCCAAAATTCTATGTGTTCTTCTTTTTTTGTGCCTACATGAATCATCGAATAAACCGATGTGTATTTTAGATGTGGGAATTAGTGAGTTACATGATTTTTATGGAAGATACATATAACGACCCGTACTTTACATACATGGTTAATACTTCAAAATTGAAGCATACATATTACAACATATAAAAAATCCATGAAAGGACCATATATGTATAGTGTCTTTAGAAACTGGGAAACATAAACAACTGGTTCATAAAGCATCTACACTGTCTCCCTTTTATTTCATCATATCTATAGTCCCTTTTTGGCATATCTTACCTAATACCCTTATTCCTGACGTGGGGAAATAAAACATACTAAAGGGTGATCTCAAATGCTCAGTAACGGTAAACAAAAGAAATATCAATCACATCATATTCATAAGAACATAACATTTTGGAAAACTTACCCAGCAAAAGAGATCAAAATTTCATAACATGGGATAAATCATGGTAGTGAAATGTAATCACAATAATCATAACTTAAAACATGAATCTTTGTGTCATACACACATAATCATATATAATCATTTCTTATTAGTCAAGACGCATTGCCAAGACTATCTTAGTGGACAAAGTCCATTTCTGAACCGAGTTTATTCCTCATTTCAGTCCTGTTTCACTAAACCGGTTTAACCTGCCATTCCAGCCATGTCTATCTCATGAGATATAAAATCTTTAACCAATTCATTGGAGGGATATATTGGTCCCACCCATCTCATAATGATACCATTCTTATGTGTGCCACAAAATCAAAAATCATACATCATTGCATAACCCATGTAATAAAAATGGGATTCTTAAACATCGTGACATCATAAAACAATTCATATAAGATAAAGGAATTCATAAAAATAATTCCATCACAAAATAATCAAATCAATGTAATAATAGGGATAAAAACAGAACCCTTTATTATCTTAGATGGAAAATAATTTTGATAAAACACTTGAACTCCATTCTTGAGGAAAATATCCTTTCTACTTCAAAAACACTTTTCCTTTCTTAACATGTCATACAATTATAAACTAAAAGAAGTTGATTAAAAATAAACTTGAAAACTTGTAAAGGAAGCTTCTTGGAAATAATGTTTTAAAAATCCATTCATGCTGTATAAGTTAAAAAAACATTCTTCTCGTACTTTTGTCGAAAAAGTCAAAAAGTACCTCATACGAAAAACGACAAAAAGATTCATTTCATATCTTTTACTAAAAACTCACCTAAGGGTAAAATTGGATTTAAAAAATTGTAGGTGGATGGAAATAATATTACATATTGAGGAAACATGGATGTGGATGATAAAATACACCCCAGTAAATTCCGAAGTATAAACAATCTCAGATAAAAATGAGATTGTGATATTTACCTTACCTTAGGTCCTATTTGCTTCGTAAGTGTCCGAACCTCCTGTATAATGTTTTAAATAATGTTATTGACTTATTTCAGAATCATACATATTGTTATGATATCATATTTGTTCATATTTCTAGCTTTTTATTAGTAATATTTCATTACTACTTGTTATTCGGGGGTTTATTACTTTTTGTTCTTATGCGTGTTTTGTCGAATAAATTCTTATTATTTTCATTAGGTTATAGATACCTAATTTCCAGAATGGTATTAGTGTACTATATATCATATTTATTCATTCAATTCATTTATATAATCATTATTAAATGAAGATCATGTAGAACGAATCGCATCACATCGTGGAGACGGTATTCCGTATGTACGCACGAGCGATGATATCGTTCCCATGATCGTGGAATTGTATTGGAGTGTATGTATACTATTTTAGAATAAATGACACATTAAAATAATAATATATATAGTTATTTATTTTCACCATTATACCCATAAAAGTAAGGTGATTATGGAAAATAGATTACACCACGGTGTGGAGATGGTATTCCGTACGTACGCATGCGCGGTGATTTTGTTTTTCGTAGGATGGATATATGGTGAAATATGGTTTTTTCATACTTATAATAACATATAAGTATTTGATTGATACTGATGTTATTAATTCATAATGAAACAACTAAAGAAGAATAAGTGGAAGAAGAAATAAAGTTGAAAGAATCGGTAACGGACATTACCTCTTCTTTGAAGCACCTCTTTGAGACCTCTTTTTAGGGCACTAAAATTGGTCTTTTAAGAAGTACAGGACCTCTAGGATGTTTTTAGGGAAGTGTATAGGAGAAATTGTCAGGTTTTGTCCAAGCTTGAAGGCTCAAAGTGGTGTGATGAAGAGAGGGAGGAGGTTCCCTTTTATAAGGGAGGAGAGGGGCACCTTTGGAAAAACTAAACATATTATTTTATTATAAATCCATATTCGGTTTTAAATAGCTATAAATTGATTTATTTATAATCTAAGGTGTGGATGGGTATAAATCCTCTCATAAAATATAATTTGGACAAGTTTAGTTTACTATTTTAACCTTATCATTTAGATTTAACTTTAAGTTAGATAATTTTACTTTTACCGTGTCTTTTTGTGTTCTTACACTATAAGGTTAATAAACATACTATAGCAAGCCAAAAGAACCCCAAGTTCTTTATTATTAATATATATAACCTTATATAAGTCATTTTACCGAACCTCATATTTTTAGGAATAAAATAACAATTAATAATATAATATTTGTTTTAAAAACTATTTTATGTCAATTTTGACACTATTTAGTAATTGATTTTTGTGAAAATAATAACAGAATTATTAGTTAGAAAAAAGTTAATTAAATAAATACTAACATGTCATATTAACCTATAAAATTAGTTTAATTTATAAAAAGTCTCAAATTACATTTATTTGGGTATTTATAACATCAAATATGTCAATATTTCATTAATAAGATAATTACTGCATCATCTTTGTGTCATAAATATATTAAATTATTTAATGTCTAAAAATTACAAATAAAATACAATTATGTAGGAAATAGTTTTATCTTTCTAATTAATATTTATAGTTGAATTTATATTATGTATAACCCTATATTAAAAATTATTTACTTATTAAACATTGATTTTAACTATTTTAACCCTTCTTTAAATAAATTAATAATAAATGTCCTAATCTGATCCATGTGGGCCTAAATGGTCATATTTTATTCTTAAGGTAGTTTTTGGTCTAATTAAACTTATAAAATAGAATTAGGACATGTTTTAGGGTAATAATAATATCATTTTTACCCTTAATTACCCTATTTACTTTTAACCGTGGCAAATAAAATTAAGAAGTTACTATTCACCAAAAATTATTTTCATCTAATTGAACCACATTTTACTTACTGAAATCAACCGTATCTCTCTGATTTTTGAAATTCCACTCCCAAAAGAAGTAAAATTAAGTTTTATGTATATTTGCAAATTCTCCTAGGAGGTGGGTAAAAGACGGTGAAAAGTTCAATAAAATTTTTATATATCAAAAATTATTATAAAATTACTCCAATGAATTACATTGAACTTATATAGGTATTATGTATCAATTTTGACCTAAAATAAATTTAAATAAAATAAATAATTATTTAAATAAAAAGTCGGTTTTTAAATAGTAACCCAGTGCTTTCACTATTCATCAAAAATTGAAATTTTCCAGAAAAATACCAAAATTTCACCCTAGGCTAATTTCGATATTCCGAATCAAAAAATGAAGTCCATTTTGAAAAATAAAATTTACAAAATTTCAAAAAGTGGTTACTACTATTCATAACGGGCAGTTTTAATAATATTTTAATAGCATGTCTTTGTTTAATGAAACTCGGTATTGTGTACGACGCAAGCTATCGAGGAAGGTCGCGATTGCGTGTAAAGCAAGCCAAGCAAGTGTTGTGTGTAGTGAAAGATTCCTTTGATGATTTATATAAAATAAAAACTAAATATTTCTCATAAAAGTCTCGGGTGTTACATTCTACCCCCCTTAAAATGAATTTCTCCCTTGAAATTCATCACTTTGTAACAAACAGATGAGGATACCTCTCCCTCATCATATCCTCAAGATACCATGTAGCTTCTTCTAATTGGTTGTTCCTCCATAAAACTTTCACCAAGTGAGTGGTCTTGTTCCGTAGGAATTTTTCACTACGATCGAGAATCTCTATCTGCTGTTCTTCATAAGAAAGATCGTGTTCCAGCGATATAACTTCTGAGCTGAGTACATGTAAAGGATCAGGTATGTACTTTCTCAGGAGAGATACATTGAACACCTCATGATCTTGAGAGAGATTTGGTGGAAGCACCAATCGGTAAGCTACCTTCCCAACACGATCCAGTATTTCGAAAGGACCGATATACCTAGGGCTCAGCTTTCCCTTCTTTCCAAATCTCATTACTCTCTTCCAAGGAGATATTCGTAAGAACACTTTATCACCCACTTCAAAATCTAAGTCCATTCTTTGGTTGTTGGCATAACTTTTTTGTCGACTCTGGGATGCTCTTATGTGTTGTTGAATAGATCGGACCTTTTCTACCATCTCATCAACAAGATCAGGTCCTAATAGCATTATTTCCCCAACTTCATCCCAGCAAGTTGGAGTCCTTCATTTTTTTTCCATAGAGAGCTTCATAAGGAGCCATCTGAATACTGGAGTGAAAGCTATTATTATAAGAAGATTCCACCAAAGGTAGGTGTTGATCCCAACCACCTTTGAAATCCATAGAGAAATCTCTCAACATATCTTCTAGCGTTTGAATTGTCCTCTTAAACTGGTTGTCTGTCTGAGGATGATAAGAAGTGTTGAAACTCAACTCTATATGCAGAGTATGCTGAAGACTTCTCCAGAACTTTGAGGTAAACCTCGGATCCCGATCAGATATAATAGAAAGTGGTACTCCATAAAATCTTACCACTTCCTTCACATATATCTGGGCAAGCTGATCCAGAGAGAAATCCTCTCTAATAGCGATGAAGCATGCTGACTTTTTAAGGCAATCAACTATGACCAAGATAGCATTATTGCCTTTGGATATTTTAGGAAGTCCTGTGACAAATTCCATAGTGATGTTTTCCCATTTCCATTCAGGTATGGGTAATAGTTGTAACATCCCCTTATACTTATGTCTCTTAGCTTTAACTTGCTGAAAAACCAAGCATCGAGAGACATATTCAGCAAAATCACTTTTCATGCCATCCCACCAGAAGTACTCTTTCAGATCCCTATACATCTTAGTGCTTCCATGATTAATAGAGAATGAAGAACAATGAGCCTCATCTATCAGCTCCTTCTTTAATTCGGGGATGGGAGGAACACAATCCCGATTCCTGAACATTATTATCCCATCACATTCAAGGTTGAATTCAGGAACATTTCTCACCTTATTTTGTAACTCTACATCTTCTTTCTGTGCCTCTTTAATCTTCACATGTATAGATGGTTGAACATTCATTTGAGAAAGATACGATTTTCCCCTTTCATTATAATTCCAAGATCCATCCTTTGTAAATCCATAAATATTGGATCTTTTGTGATCCTCATCATGGATAAACTAGCATGGTCTTGTCAACTTAACGCATCTGCCACCTTGTTTTCTTTCCCAGGGTGGTAATGAATTGAGCATTCATAATCCTTAATCAGCTCCAACCATCTTCTTTGGGGCATATTCACCTCATTTTGTGTGAAAATAAACTTTAAACTTTTATGATCAGTATTAATGTCACACCTTTCACCATAAAGGTAATGCCTCCAAATCTTTAATGCAAAGATTACCACGGCTAACTCCAAATCATGAGTTGGGTAATTTTGCTCATTGATTTACAACTGTCGTGAGGCATAAGCTATCGCCATATCATTTTGCAGAAGAACACACCCCAATCCCTTCTTGGATGCATCACTGTAGATCACAAACCTTTCTCCACTACAAGGCAGTGTGAGCACAGGTGCACTAGATAACCTTCTTTTCAACTCCTTTAAATTCTCTTCACATTCCTCCTTCCAAACAAACTTAACTCCTTTCCGAGTCAACCTGGTGAGTGTATTAGATAATTGTGAAAAATCTGTCACAAAATGTCAATAATATCCAGCCAAACCAAGAAAACATCGAATCTCAGTTACTGTTGTCGGTCTCGACCATCTTTTGATAACCTCTGTTTTCATTGGATCCACAGATATCCCCTCTTTTGAGAATATGTGACCCAAAAATGAAACTTTTTGAAGCCAAAATTCGCACTTGGTAAATTTGGCATAACGCTTCTCCTTTCTCAAGGACTTCAATATAATTCTCAAGTGATCTTCATGTTCTTCCTTGCTCTTTGAATATACAAGAATATCATCTATAATGACTACCACAAACTGATCAAGATAGTCTCTAAAGACTCTATTCATCAGATCCATGAAGATATCAGGGTAATTAATAAGACCAAATGGCATCACTATGAATTCATAGTGTCCATACCTTGTATGGAAAGCCGTCTTTGGTATATCCTCCCTTTTGACCCTTAATTGATGATACCCTGAACGAAGATCAATCTTGGAAAAGTATTGAGCTCCACATAGTTGGTCAAATAATTCATCAATGTACGGGAGAGGATATTTGTTCTTGATAGTAATATTATTATGTTCTCGATAATCAATACAGAGTCTCATTGATCCATCTTTCTTCTTAACAAACAAAACAGGTGCTCCCCAAGGTGACGCACTAGGGCGTATGAACCCCTTATCAAGATTCTCTTGGATTTTCTTCTTTAATTCATGCAACTCAATTGGGGCCATTCTATAAGGTGTCTTTGAAATAGGTAAAACACCTAGTACAAGTTTGATAGAAAACTCAACTTCACGATTTGGTGGAAGATCCGGAAATTCCTCTGGAAAGACATCGTCAAACTCCGGTACAATGGGCATATTCTTAATCATGAGTTTCTCACCAACAATTTGTGATAAATAACCTTCATTTACTGGAATCAAGACCCATAAGATGGAAGAAATTTCCAAAGAAAGGTTATGTTCATCCTTGCATCGATAGACGATCAAAGATTGATCTGGAATATGAAATGTGACTTCCCTTATTTGGCAATTGATATGAGCTCCATATAGAGAAAGCCAATCCATGCCAAGAATCAAATCAAATTCCACTATAGGGAGGATCACAAGATTTTTAGGAAGCACTTTCCCACATACTTCAATCGGAGAATAATTATAAACTTTTGGTGCGACTGTTGTGCCATTAGGGGTAGTCACAGCTATCTCAACATCTAATTGTTGAGGTAATACGGTGATACCCTTAGAAAATTCTTCAGAAATAAAAGAGTGGGTGGATCCAGAATCAAATAAAACATTTTCTACTTTAGAGTGGATGGTATGTGTACCTTTCACCACATCGCTGATAGAAATTGCATGTGACTTTCCTTTGTCTTTAGCCTTAAAATTTTGTTGACGTCGATCATCATCCACAACCCTTGGATTAGGGCATTGATTGGCATAATGCCCCATTTCTTTGCACTTGTAACATTGAAGTGTAGGAGGTTCACTCTATGAAGCCTTTTCATTGTTCGCATCACTAGACATCTTCTTCCCATCATTGCAGCATTCAAATTTCTGATGACCTTCCTTTCCACATTTGAAACATTTACTTGTCCCTTTAAGACAACTCCCTCCATGTTTCTCTCCACACTTTGAGCATAAGGGAAAACTCATCTTATTTTCAGTGTACTCTTTAGATTTTCCTTTGAATTCCATTTTCCTCTTCTTATCAAACCCATATGATGATGGGTTACTCCAATATCTAACTCAACTTTGAGAGCACATCGAACGATTTCCTCTTCGCTATTGAAGTCCCTTATGGCTAACGCCCTTCGAAGACTTGGTTTTAAGCCACTAAAGAATCGATCAATCTTACTCTCGGGTTGGATAATAATACCAGAAGAGTACCTTGCAAGTCTTCTAAAATTTGGTTCATAGGTACCAACAGATTCATCATCCTTTTTCTTTAGTTCAAGAATCTCCTTCTCCATCTTTGTTCGGAGAATACGAGGGAAGTACTTATTGAAAAATAAGTTCTTGAACTCGTCCCATTCCATGGACTCAATTTCATCTCTTGGCCTCGTATTCATGATAAGATTCCACCATTGATCAGCATCACCTTCTAAACAATACACTGCTAAGATGACTTTATCATGTTCAGAACATTGAAGAACTGAAAATATCTTTTCAGTAGTACTGATCCATTTTTCAAAAACTAATGGACCAGTAGACCCACTTAATGAAGGTGGACGCTGTCTCATGAAGGATTCAACAGAATGTTGCTCCTTCATTTGCTCGTTTGGAAGTCCTGCATGATTCATATCATGAGAAAGTTGTGTGAACATGGCTACAAGATTTTTCATTCCAGCTCCCATAACGTTTGTTTGCTCAAGGGGACAATCATTGAATTTCCCGTCACATTCCAAATTAACACAGTTCCTTTGGTTTCCATCCATTGACTAAAACCAAGAAGAATAGTGTGAGCAACACTAATTTTAATAGGAAAACAAAATAATCAAGAATAAAATTTCACACTTAATGTCCTATCCTAGGTTATTCATGGCCATTTCAAAAACACTAAGATTGTGTTTTATGCCTAGACTTATCCTTAGGGTTCTTACTAAGGCTTTCACATCCTAGTTTCCAAAGGTTGATTATACCCTTCCTCTGATACCAACTATAACGACCCATACTTTACATACATGGTTAATACTTCAAAATTGAAGCATACTTATTACAACATATAACAAAACCATTAAAGGACCGTATAGGTATAGTGTCTTTAGAAACTAGGAAACATAAACAACTGGTTCATAAAGCATCTACACTGTCTCTCTTTTATTTCATCATATATATAGTCCCTTTTTGGCATATCTTACTTAATACCCTTCTTCCTGACCTGGGGAAAGAAAACATACAAAAGGGTGAGCTCAAATGCTCAGTAAGGGTAAACAAAAGAAATATCAATCACATCATATTCATAAGAACATAACATTTTGGAAATCTTACCCTGCAAAAGAGATCAAAATTTCATAACATGGGATAAATCATGGTAGTGAAATGTAATCACAATAATCATAACTTAAAACATGAAGCTTTGTTTCAAACACATATAATCATAGAGAATCATTTCTTATTAGTCAAGAATCATTTCCAAGACTATCTTAGTGGACAAAGTCCATTTCTGAACCGAGTTCATTCCTCGTTTCAGTCCTGTTTCACTGAACCGGTTTTACCTGCCGTTCCAGCCACGTCTATCTCATGAGATATAAAATCTTTATCCAATGCATTGGAGGGACATATAGGTCCCACCCATCTCATAATGATACCATTCTTATGTGTGCCACAAAATCAAAAATCATACATCATTGCATAACCCATGTAATAAAAATGGGATTCTTAAACATCGTGACATCATAAAACAATTCATATAAGATAAAGGAATTCATAAAAATAATTCCATCACAACATAATCAAATCAACGTAATAATAGGGATAAAAACAGAACCCTTTATTATCTTATATGGAAAATAATTTTGATAAAACACTTGAACTCCATTCTTGAGGAAAATATCCTTTCTACTTCAAAAAAACTTTTCCTTTCTTAACATGTCATACAATTATAAACTAAAATAAGTTGATTAAAAATAAACTTGAAAACTTGTAAATTAAGCTTCTTGGAAATAATTTTTTAAAAATCCATTCATGCCGTATAAGTTAAAAAAACATTCTTCTCGTACTTTTTTCGGAAAAGTCAAAAAGTACCTCGTAAGAAAAACGACAAATAGATTCCTTTCATATCTTTTACTAAAAACTCATAGAAGGGTAAAATTGGATTTAAACAATTGTAGTTGGATGTAAATAATATTACATATTGAGGAAACATGGATGTGGATGACAAAATACACCCCAGTAAATTCCAAAGTATAAACAATCTCGGATAAAAATGAGATTGTGATATTTCCCTTACCTTAGGTCTGATTTGCTTCGTAAGTGTCTGAACCTCTTGTATAATGATTTAAATAATGTTATTGACTTATTCCATAATCATATTTATTTTTATGATATCATATATGGTCATATTATTAGCTTCTTATTTGTAATATTTCATTACTACTTGTTATTCGGGTGTTTATTACTTTTTGTTCTTATGCGTGTTTTTTCAAATAAATTCTTATTCTTTACTTTAGGTTATAGATACATCATTTCCAGAATGTTATTAGTGTACTATATATCATATTTATTCATTCAATTAATTTATATAATCATAATGCAATGAAGATCATGTAGAACGAATCTCATCACATCGTGGAGACGGTATTCCGTACGTACGCACGAGCGATGATATCGTTCCCATGATCGTGGAATCGTATTGGAGTGTATGTATAATATTTAAGAATCAATAACACTTTACAATAATCATATATAGTTATTTATTGGAACCATTATACCCATCAAAGTAAGGTGGTGATGGAAAATAGATTACACCACGGCGTGGAGACGGTATTCTGTACGTACGCACGCGCGGTGATTTCATTTTCTGTAGGATGGATATATAGTGAAATAGGGTTGTTTCATACTTATAATAACATATCAGTATATGAGTGATATTTATGTTATTACTTCATAATGAAAAAACTAAAGAAGAAGAAGTGGAAGAAGAAATAAAGTTGAAAGAATCGGTAACATACATTACCTCTTCTTTGAAGCGCCTCTTTGAGACCTCCTTTTAGGGCCCTAAAATTGGTATTTTAAGAATACCAGGACCTCTAAGATGTTTCTAGGGAAGTGTATATGAGAAATTGGCTGGTTTTGGACGATCTTTAAGGCTCAAAGTGTTGTGAGGAAGAGAGTTAGGAGGTGCCCTTTTAGAAGGGAGGAGAGTGGCACCTTTGGAAAAACTAAAAATATTATTTTATTATAAATCCATATTCTGTTTTAAATAGATATAAATTGATTTATTTAGATGCCAAGTTGGGGATGGGTCGAAATCCTCTCATCCAATAGAATTTGGACAAGTTTAGTTTACTATTTTAACCTTATCATTTAGATTTAACTTTAAGTTAGATAATTTTACTTTTATCGTGTCTTTTTGTTTTCTTACACTATAAGGTTAATAAACTTACTATAACAAGCCAAAAGAACCCCAAGTTGTTTAATATTAATATATATAACCTTATCTAAGTCATTTGCCCGAACCTTAGATTTTTAGGAATAAAATTGCAATTAATAATATAATTTTTTTTTTAAAACTATTTTATGTCAATTTTGACACTATTAAGTAATTGAATTTTGTGAAAATCATAACAGAATGATTAGTTAGAAAAAAGTTAATTACATAAATACTAACATGTAATATTAACCTATAAAATTAGTGTAATTTATTAAAAGTCTCATATTACATTTATTCGGGTATTTATAACATCAATTATGTCAATATTTCATTAATAAGATAATTATTGCATCATCGTTGTGTCATAAATATATTTAATTATTTAATGTCTAAAAATTACAAATAAAATATCATTATGTCGGAAAGATTTTTATATTTATAATGAATATTTATAGTTGATTTTATCTTATGTATAACCCTATATTAAAAATTATTTACTTATTAAACTTTGATTTTAACTATTTTAACCCTTCTTTAAATAAATTAATAATAAATGTCCTAATCTAATCCATGTGGGCCTAAATGGTCATATTTTATTCATAAGGTTGTTTTTGGTCGAATTACACTTATCCAATAGAATTAGGACATGTGTTAGGGTAATAATAATATCATTTTTACCCTTAATTACCCTATTTACTTTTAACCGTGGTAAATAAAAGTAAAAAGTTATTATTCACCAAAAATTATTTTCATCTCATTGAACAACATTTTACTTACTGACATCAACCGTGTCTCTAGGATTTTTGAAATTCCACTCACAGAAGTGGTAAAATTAAGTTTTATGTAAATTTTCAAATTCTCCTAGGAGGTGGGTAAAAGACGGTGAAAAGTTCAACAAAATTTTTATATATCTAAAATTATTATAAAATTACCCCAATGAATTACATTTAACTTATATATAGGTATTATGTATCAATTTTGACCTAAAATAAATTTAAATAAAATAAATAATTATTTAAATAAAAAGTCAGTTTTTAAATAGTAACCCAGTGTTTTCACTATTCATCAAAAATTGAAAGTTTCCAGAAAAATTCCAAAATTTCACCCTAGGCTAATTTCGATATTCCGAATCCAAAAATTAAGTCCATTTTGAAAAATAAAATTTAAAAATTATTCAAAAAGTGGTTATTACTATTCATAACGGGTAGTTTTAATAATATTTTAATAGCATATCGTTGTTTAGTGAAACTCGGTATTGCGTACGACGCAAGCTATCGAGGAATGTAGTGATTGCATGTAAAGAAAGCCAAGAAAGTGTTGTGTGTAGTGAAAGATTCCTTTGATGATTTATATAACGTAAAAATAAAATATTTCTCATAAAAGTCTCAGGTGTTATATTCTACCCCCCTTAAAATGAATTTCTCCCTCGAAATGCGTCACTTTGTAACAAACAGATGAGGATATCTCTCCCTCATCATATCCTCAAGCTCCCATGTAGCATATTCTAATTTGTGGTTACTCCATTAAACTTTCACCAAGTGAGTGGTCTTGTTCCATAGGAATTTTTCACTACGATCGAGAATCTCTATCGGCTGTTCTTTATAAGAAAGATCTTGTTCCAGCGGTACAACTTCGGAGCTGAGTAATGTGAAGGATCAGGTATGTACTTTCTCAGGAGAGATACATTGAACACATCGTGAACTTGATAGAGATTTGGTGGAAGTGCCAATCGGTAAGCTACCTTCCCAACACGATCCAGTATTTCGAAAGGACCGATACACATAGGGCTCAGCTTTCCTTTCTTTCCAAATCTCATTACTCTCTTCCAAGGAAATATTTGTAAGAATACTTTATCACCAACTTCAAACTCTAAGTCTTTTCTTTGGTTATCAGCATAACTTTTTTTTCGACTCTGAGCTGCTCTTATGTGTTGTTGAATAGATCGGACCTTTTCTTCCATCTCATCAACAAGATCAGGTTCTAATAGCTTTCTTTCCCCAACTTCATCCCAGCAAGTTGGAGTCCTGCATTTCTTTCCATAGAGAGCTTCATAAGGAGCCATCTAAATACTGGAGTGAAGGCTATTATTATAATAAAATTCCACCAAAGGTAGGTGTTGATCCCAACCACCATTGAAATCCATAGAGCAAGCTCTCAACATATCTTGTAGACTTTGAATTTTCCTCTCAGACTGACCGTCTGTCTGAGGATGATAAGCAGTAATGAAACTCAACTCTATATCCATAGTATGCTGAAGACTTTGCCAGAAATTTGAGGTAAACCTCAGATCCCGATCAGATATAATAGAAAGTGGTACTCCATGCAATCTTACAACTTCCTTCACATATATCCTGGCAAGCTGATCTAGAGAGAAATCCTCTCTAATAGCGATGAAGTGTGCTGACTTTGTAAGACGATCAACTATAACCCAGATAGCATTATTGCCTTTGGATGTTTTAGGAAGTCCTGTGACAAAGTCCATAGTGATGTTTTCCCATTTCCATTCGGGTATGGGTAATAGTTGTAACATCCCCTTAGACTTCTGTCTCTTAGCTTTAACTTGCTGACAAACCAAGCATCGAGAGACATATTCAGCAACATATCTTTTCATGCCATCCCACCAGAAGTACTCTTTCAGATCCCTATACATCTTCGTGCTTCCAGGATGAATAGAGAATGAAGAACTATGAGCCTCATCCAAAAGCTCCTTCTTTAATTCGGGGATGGGAGGAACGAAAACTCTATTCCTATACTTTATTATCCCATCACAATCAAGATTGAATTTAGGAACATTTCTCACCTTCATTTGTAACTCTATATCTTCTTTCTGTGCCTCTTTAATCTTCACATGTATAGATGGTTGAACATTCATTTGAGAAAGATATGATTTTTCCCCTTTCATTATAATTCCAAGATCCATCCTTTGTAAATCCATAAATATTGGATCTTTTGTGATCTTCATCTTGGATAAACTGGCATGGTCTTGTCGACTTAATGCATCTGCCGCCTTGTTTTCATTCCCAAGGTGGTAATGAATTGATAAGTCGTAATCCTTAATCATCTCCAACCATCTTCCTTGGCTCATATTCATATCCTTTTGTGTGAAAATATACTTTAAAATTTTATGATTAGTATAAATGTCACACCTTTCACCATAAAGGTAATGCATCTAAATCTTTAATGAAAAGATTACCGCAGCTAACTCCAAATCATGAGTTGGGTAATTTTGCTCATGGATTTTCAACTGTCATGAGACATAAGCTATCACCATATCATTTTTCATAAGAACACACCCAAATCCCTTCTTGGATCCATCACTGTAGATATAAACCTTTCTCCACTACAAGGCAGTGTAAGCACAGGTACACTGGATAACCTTCTTTTCAACTCCTTGCAATTATCTTCACATTCCTCCATCCAAACAAACTTAACTCCTTTCCTAGTCAACCTGGTGAGTGGATTAGATAATCGTGAAAAATCTTTCACAAAACTTTGATAATATCCAGCCAAACCAAGAAAACTTCGGATCTCAGTTATTGTTGTTGGTCTCGACCATCTTTCGATAACCTCTGTTTTTGCTGGACCCATAGATATCCCCTCTTTTGAGATTATGTGACCCAAAAATGAAACTTTTTGAAGCCAAAATTCACACTTGATAAATTTGGAATAATGCTTCTCCTTTCTCAGGGTCTTCAATATAATTCTCAAGTGATCTTCATGTTCTTCATTTCTCTTTGAATATACAAGAATATCATCTATAAAGACTACCACAAACTGATCAAGATAGTCTCTAAAGACTCTATTCATCAGATCCATGAAGATAGCAGGGGCATTAGTAAGACCAAATGGAATCACTATAAATTCATAGTGTCCATACCTTGTACGGAAAGCCATATTTGGTATATCCTCCCTTTTGACCCTTAATTGATGATACCCTGAACGAAGATCAATCTTGGAAAATTATTGAGCTCCGCGTAGTTGGTCAAATAAGTCATCAATGCATAGGAGAGGATATTTGTTCTTGATAGTGATCTTGTTATGTTCTCGATAATCAATGTAGAGTCTCATTGATACATATTTATTCTTAACAAATAGAACAGGTACTCCCCAAGGTGACACACTAGGGAATATGAAACCCTTATCAAGATTCTCTTGGAGTTACTTCTTTAATTCCTGCAACTCAATTGGGTCCATTCTATAAGGTGTATTTGAAATAGGCAAAGCACCCCGTACGAGTTCGATTAAAAACTCAACTTCACGATTTGGTAGAAGACCCGGCAATTCCTCTGTAAATACATCGTCAAACTCTCATAAAATGGGAATATTATTAATCGTGAGTTTCTCACCAACCATTTGAGATTAATAACCCTCATTTATTAGAATCAAGACCCATAAGATGGAAGAAATTTCCACTGGAAGGTTATATTCATCCTTGCATCGATAGACGATCAAAGATTGATCTGGAATATGAAATGTCACTTCCCTTATTTGGCAATTGATATGAGCTCCATATAGAGAAATACAATCCATGCCAAGAATCACATCAAATTCCACTATATGTAGGATCACAAGATTTTCAGGAAAACATTCCCACAAACTTCAATCTAAGAAGAATTATAAACTTTTGATGTGACTGTTGTGCCATTAGGGGTTGTTACAGCTAACTCAACATCTAATTGTTGAGGTAATGCGATGATACCCTTATAAAATTCTTCAGAAATAAAAGAGTGGGTGGATCTAGAATAAAATAAAACATTTTCTACATTAAAGTGGATGGTAAGTGTACCTTTCACCACATCGTTATCATACTCCACATCGCTGATAGAAATTGGATGTGACTTTCCTTTGTCTTTAGCCTTAAAAGTTTTTTGATGTAGATCATCATCCACAACCCTTGGATTTGGGCATTGATTGGCATAATTCCCCATTTCCTTTCACTTGTAACATTGAAGTGTAGGAGGTGCACTCTGTGTAGCCTTTTCATTGTTCGCATCACTAGACATCTTCTTCCAATCATTGCGGCATTCAAATGCCCGATGACCTTCCTTTCCACATTTGAAACATTTACTTGTCCCTTTAAGACAACTCCCTCCATGTTTCTTTCCACACTTTGAGTATAAGGAAAAACTCATCTTCTTTTCAGTGCGCTCTTTAGATTTTCCTTTGAATTCCATTTTCCTCTTCTTATCAAACCCATATGACTGATGGGTTACTCCAATCTCCAACTCAACTTTGAGAGCACATCGAACGATTTCCTCATAGCTATTGAAGTCCCTTACGTCTAACGCCCTTAGAAGACTTGGTTTTAAGCCACTAAATAATTGAACGATCTTACTCTTGGGTTGGATAATA
The DNA here is from genome assembly GCA_963277665.1 of Viscum album. NCBI lineage: Eukaryota > Viridiplantae > Streptophyta > Magnoliopsida > Santalales > Viscaceae > Viscum > Viscum album. The sequence goes on along the minus strand of OY728153.1, from coordinate 386,509,507 downwards.
ATACCAGAAGCGTACCTTTCAATTCTTGTAAAATTTGGTTCATAGGTACCAACAGATTCATTATCCTTTTGCTTTAGTTCAAGAAACTCCTTCTCAATCTTTGTTCAGATAATACAAGGGAAGTACTTATTGAAAAATAAGTTCTTGAACTCGTCCCATTCCATGCACTCAATTTCATCTCTTGGCCTCGTATTCTTGATAAGATTCCACCATTGATCAGCATCACCTTCCAAACAATACACTGCTAAGATGACTTTATCATGTTCAGAACATTGAAGAACTGAAAATATCTTTTCAATAGTACTGATCAATTGTTCAGCAACTAATGGATCAGTAGACCCACTGAATGAAGGTGGACGCTGTCTCATGAAGGATTCAATAGAATGTTGATCCTTCCTTTGCTCGTTTGGAAGTCCTGCATGATTCATAGCTTGATAAAGTTGTTTGAGCATGGCTACAAGATTTTCCATTCCAACTCCCATAACGTTTGGTTGCTCAGGGGGATAATCATTGAATTTCCCTTCGCATTCCGAATTAACACGGTTCCTTCGGGTTCCAGCCATTGACTAAAACCAAGAATAATAGTGTGAGTAACATTAATTATAATAGGAAAACCACATAATCAAGAATAAAATTTCACACTTAAGGTCTTATCCTAGGTCATTGATGGCCATTTCTAAAACACTAATATTGTGTTCTATGCTTAGACTTGTCCTTAGGGTTCTTACTAAGGCTTTCACATCCAAGTTTCCAAAGGTTGACAATACCCTTTCTCTGATACCAACTATAACGACCCATAGTTTACATACATGGTTAATACCTCAAAATTGAAGCATACTTATTACAACATATAACAAAACCATGAATGGACCGTATAGGTATAGTGTCTTTAGAAACTGGGAAACATAAAAAACTGGTTCATAAAGCATCTACACTATCTCCCTTTTATTTCATCATAGCTATAGTCCCTTTTTGGCATATCTTACTTAATACCATTCTTCCTAACCTGGGGAAAGAAAACATACAAAAGGGTGAGCTCAAATGCTCAGTAAGGGTAAACGAAAGAAATATCAATCACATCATTTTCATAAGAACATAACATTTTGGAAATCTCACCCTGCAAAAGAGATCAAAATTTCATAACATGGGATAAATCATGGTAGTGAAATGTAATCACAATATTCATAACTTAAAACATGAATCTTTGTGTCATACACATATAATCATATAGAATCATTTTTTATTAGTCAAGACTCATTGCCAAGACTATCTTAGTAGACAAAGTCCATTTCTGAACCGAGTTCACCGAGTTTATTCCTCGTTTTAGTCCTGTTTCACTGAACCGGTTTAACCTGTCGTTCCACCCATGTCTATCTCATGAGATATAAAATATTTACCCAATGCATTGGAGGGAGATATAGGTCCTACCCATCTCATAATGATACCATTCTTATGTGTGCCACAAAATCAAAAATCATACATCATTGCATAACCCATGTAATAAAAATGGGATTCTTAAACATCGTGACATCATAAAACAATTCATATAAGATAAAGGAATTCCTAAAAATAATTTCATCACAACATAATCAAATAAATGTAATAATAGGGATAAAAACAGAACCATTTATTATCTTATATGGAAAATAGTTTTGATAAAACACTTGAACTCCCTTCTTGAGGAAGATATCCTTTCTACTTCAAAAACACTTTCCCTTTCTTATCATGTCATACAATTATAAACTAAAAGAATTTGATTAAAAATAAACATTAAAACTTGTAAAGGAAGCTTCTTGGAAGTAATGTTTTAAAAATACATTCATGCCATATAAGTTAAAAAAACATTCTTCTCGTACTTTTGTCGGAAAAGTCAAAAAGTACCTCGTACGAAAAACGACAAAAATATTCCTTTCATATCTTTTACTAAAAATTCACCGAAGGGTAAAATTGGATTTAAACAATTGTAGGTGGATGGAAATAATATTACATATTGAGGAAACATAAATATGGATGATAAAATACACCCTAGTAAATTCCAAAGTATAAACAATCTCGGATAAAAATGAGATTGTGATATTTCCCTTACCTTAGGTCCGATTTGCTTCGTAAGTGTCCGAACCTCCTGTATAATAATTTAAATAATGTTATTGACTTATTCCAGAATCATACTTATTGTTATGATATCATATATGGTCATATTCTTAGCTTCTTATTTGTAATATTTCATTACTACTTGTTATTCTGGTGTTTATTACTTTTTGTTCTTATGCGTGTTTTGTCGAATAAATTATTATTCTTTTATTTAGGTTATAGATACCTCATTTCCAGAATGGTATTAGTGTACTATATATCATATTTATTCATTAAATGCATTTATATAATCTTTATGCAATGAAGATCATGTAGAACGAATCGCATCACTTCGTGGAGATGGTATTCTGTACGTACGCATGAGCGATGATATCTTTCCCATGATCGTGGAATTGTATTGGAGTGTATGTATACTATTTTAGAATAAATAATACTTTACAATAATTATTTATATTTATTTATTGGCACCATTATACACATAAAAGTAATGTGGTTATGGAAAATAGATTACACCACGGTGTGGAGACGGTATTCCGTACGTATGCACGCGCGGTGATTTTGTTTTCCGTAGGATGGATATATGGTGAAATAGGGTGGTTTCATACTTATAATAACATATAATTATATTAGTGATACTGATGTTATTACTTCATAATTAAACAACTAAATAAGAATAAGTGGAAGAAGAAATAAAGTTGAAAGAATCGGTAACGGACATTTCCTCTTCTTTGAAGCGCCTCTTTGAGACCTCCTTTTAGGGCACTAAAATTGGTATTTGAAGAATACCAGGACCTCTAGGATGTTTCTAGGGAAGTGGATAGGATAAATTGTCAAGGTTCGGATGAGCCTGAAGGCTCAAAGTGGTGTGAGGAAGAGTGGGAGGAGGTGCCCTTTTATAAGGGAGGAGAGGGGCACCTTTGGAAAAACAAAAAATATTATTTTATTATAAAGCCATATTCGGTTTTAAAGAGCTCTAAATTGATTTATTTAGAAGCTAAGGTGGGGATGGGTTGAAATAATCTCATCCAATAGAATTTGGACATGTTTAGTTTACTATTTTAACCTTATCATTTAGATTTAACTTTAATTTAGATAATTTTACTTTTACCGTGTATTTTTGTGTTCTTGCACTATAAGGTTAATAAACATATTATAACTAGACAAACGAACCCCAAGTTGTTTATTATTAATATATATAACCTTATCTAAGTCCTTTTTCCGAAACATATATTTTTAGGAATAAAATATCAATTAATAATACAATATTTGTTTATAAACTATTTTATGTCAATTTTGACACAATTTAGTAATTGATTTTTGTGAAAATCATAACAGAATGATTAGTTCGAAAAAAGTTAATTAAATAAATACTAACATGTAATACTAACCTATAAAATTAGTGGAATTTATAAAAAGTCTCAAATTACATTTATTTGGGTATTTATAACATCAATTATGTCAATATTTCATAAATAAGATAATTACTACATCATCTTTGTGTCATAAATAAGTTAAATTATTTAATGTCTAAAAATTAAAAATAAAATACCATTATGTAGTAAATATTTTTATCTTTCTAATTAATATTTATAGTTGAATTTATCTTATGTATAATCCTATATTAAAAATTATTTACTTATTAAAATTTGATTTTAACTATTTTAACCCTTCTTTAAATAAATTAATAATAAATGTCCTAATCTAATCCATGTGGGCCTAAATGGTCATATTTTTTTTCTAAGGTTGTTTTAGGTCGAATTAAACTTATCCAATAGAATTAGGACATGTGTTAGGGTAATAATAATATCATTTTTACCCTTAATTACCCTATTTACTTTTAACCGTGGTAAATAAAAGTAAGAAGTTACTATTCACCAAAAATTATTTTCATCTCATTGAACCAAATTTTACTTACTGACATCAACCGTGTCTCTTGGATTTTTGGAATTCCACTCATAGAAGCGGTAAAATTAAGTTTTATGTAAATTTGCAAATTCTCCTAGGAGGTGGGTAAAAGACGGTGAGAAGTTCAATAAAATTTTTATATATCTAAAATTATTATAATGAATTACATTGAACTTATATAGGTATTATGTATCAATTTTGACCTAAAATAAATTTAAATAAAATAAATAATTATTTAAATAAAAAGTCTATTTTTAAATAGTAACCGAGTGTTTTCACTATTCATCGAAAATTGAAACTTTCCAGAATAATACCAAAATTTCACCCTAGGCTAATTTCGATATTCTGAATCCAAAAATGTAGTCCAATTTGAAAAATAAAATTTATAAAATTTCAAAAGGTGGTTATTACTATTCATAACGGCTATTTTTAATAATATTTTAATAGCATATCGTTGTTTAGTGGAACTCGGTATTGCGTACGATGCAAGCTATCGAGGAAGGTCGTGATTGCGTGTAAAGCAAGCCAAGAAAGTCTTATGTGTAGTGAAAGATTACTTTGATGATTTATATAACATAAAAACAAAATATTTCTCATAAAAGTCTCGGGTGTTACAATACATGAAATTTTTATCATTAATTACATAGTTCATCGGCCACACATGGTCAAACATTGTGTATTTGACTGCATATTTTGTGAAAAATTCTTTGTTAAACCACGTAGAGTACATGACATGTACAAAATCTACACGCCATGTAATATGAAAATCCGTGTTCCAGGTTGGACTAACCTACACACTATGTGAAATAAATACACCACATGTAGTTAATGCTAATTGTGTCATGTATCCTACGACTTATCCCAGTGCAGTGCACTAGGGTACATGGCATGTACTCTAGTTACATTTCAGGTAACCCAATCTCATTAACCAGAATCCTTGTTACTTATTTATCGAATCACCATTCATTATTCATCTATTATTAATTCCATAAGAAAAATTAATCTTGAATGATGAAGATTAAAATGTCAAAATCATGTTAATTAAACTTCAGATTTAAAGAACGAATAAATTAGAAATTAATGATCTAACCACTATTATGTATAATCAATCAAAAGTAAAAAAAAATTATAAAGTTAAATTTGATTTCTTCGATGCCACTTGAAGGTTTCAGATGCAATGAAAACACCTAGTTGGAAAATAACCATATAGTTTTTTTTATATTCGATGGATCATTCTCTAATTGTTTAAGACGTAAATGTCATGACCAATGAAATTTTTCCATCTAATATTAATATAGAAATTCCTAAAACCTAGAGGGAATTTATTATACATGTTAAATTTATAATTAATTTAATTTATATCTATATAAATGATACCACATCTTAGGATCTTTTATTGAAGGTGTTGTTGATCATCTGAAAATCTCTTTTTGGATTACCATCATTGCACAGGTAGGATCCAAGTACAGAATATCTTTATTGATGATCCATGCATGCCCATTTGATCTCCAAGTAATAATGATGGGACATAAAGTTCTAGCACAGTAGATCCATTGTTTTGTGTTATTCATCTTGATAACTTGTAGTTCCTTTGGGCTTGAAGGAATCTCTCCTGTGCATCTCATTCTAGAGAGGATGAGAGAGGGACGAATATGAGAGAGAAATCCATTATACATAAAAATTCTAAATTCTCGACTAACCATACACTATATACATAACCATTAATTTATAGAGTTATGTTTTAGGTTGAAAAAATTATTTAATTACAGAATTTCCCTTAAATAATATGACAATCATTATCAAAACCCATTTCATATAATAATATTATGGCTATTATTATTATTTTATGGTGTTTGAAAACTATCTCATTGATAAATATTATATTATTTTCTTCAAAATTAATATTTATCACAAGACATGATCTTTTTCTACTCATCCTCCGTGGAATTTATTGAATACCCAAATAAATATTTAATAACACATTATTCATGATACCCAACATACCCAACTTCTCCATGAACAATTATAATTGTGGTTTGTAGCAATAAATCTAAGTACTCAAGTCATAACATGAATTAATAACAATCATAACTTGTAAGGAACATTACACACACATATAGAAAAGAATATCCGATGAGACATAAACATGAAGAATTCTTACAGGTGGGTCTCTTCTTATGTTCCCCCATTTTAGAGATTACAAAGTGCGAAATTCATGAGAAGAAGTATCATATTCTTATGAGTAATAAAAACTGATAGTCAACATTATATTTATCACATCATAGTATGTTATCTAACCATAGAACTATATTTAATAATATCATCATGGAACTTCAAGGTTCTCATTATAGTGGGAACTATTATGACATTATCAATGAGATGGATACTCTGGGAAATTAATACATTAAATTCATGTAGACAAATAAAAAATATATATATATTATTAATATTTAATTATTTGAACATACATGTAATCCAATGTATAGACAGTTGGTTCTAGAACACCAACTCTAACATGGTAGATATACTATAACTTTTCAAGTCAAAATAATCACACCGGCCATCTAGTGGGAAGACACCACTCACCGATGTGCATCCTATAAAGAATTGATTCTACCCAGAAGCCGCCAGCCAATTGATGGTTCTCCTAGGAAGAACCTCATCTACCCACCATACATCAGTTGGTTGATGGAGACCACCGGCAAGCTAGTGGAATTTGATAGAACCCACCGGTGACACCGTGTTTACAGGTATTTTTTTTAAATGGAACTCCACTAAAATTTTCTGATTCTCTTTGGCCCCATTTCACTCCTAACACCCTAGTAACCCTATCTGGTTATTTTTTAGTGCTCATATATCCTTAAAACTACTTTTTTGATGTATAGATGATTATTTTATACTACATTATTATTATGGTGAGTTTCTTATTAATCAAGATCACTTTACATATCTTATCATTAATCAATCACAATTATATTATCAATTTATTGATCAAATTTAAGTGTTTTTTCATGATCTAACAAGGTATCTGTAGATCATTTCTAGAATCATCACCTGAATTCATGTTTTGGGCATCTGTGCAACCTTTGGATCAAGGTCACTATTGGAAGTTTATCATCTTGGTATGTTTGACCTTGATCTACCATCAAGGTGTATTTTCTTCTTAACCTTGATCCTAATATTCTAAATCATTTTGTTTTGGATATGCTTTTAGGTTTTGATGGTTCTTTTGGGCTCAGATGGTAACCCTTTCCATCGATCATTATTTCACCTAAGATATAAATAACTTAGCTTTAGTAAATGTTTAAAATGGGTTTTAGGAATGATTGTTAGCATGTGTGTGTATCTCCATGAGAATTATATTGATGCTTCATTACATGATTGTTTATCTTTTCTTATATTTATTATATGTGGATTGTGATTATTAGGATACATTATTGATTTTATGTGATACTTGATTTGTCTTTTGGATCATGTATTATTTTTTGTGTTATTATTTTGTATTTTTTTAGTTGATCATATAGGTTGAGCCTAGGGTAATATCCCTTGAGAGGGATGTGTTAGAAAACTGATCAGAATAAATTAGACTACACCATTAAGGGTAATGTGTTAGGCTACCATTTGGCATTCCATTCAGCATGGTTCCAAAGTATGTAGAGCTGGTCTCGAAGGACCCAACATATGTATTGTTCTTATATGATATAATTTCTTATTATATCTATTTACTTGAATGGAATTCACCTATATATCTTATACACTTATGTTAAGGGTCATTGGTGGTATCATATGGAGTCTTTTACTTACACCCTACTTAATCATTTTTGTGAACTTGTAGATTTCATTACTAGGGATACAAAAAATGGAAAAGGTCATGTTGTGAAAGGTGTAATAGGTTGATCAAGATAATGTGAACATTGATGGAAGGAATTTGGGTGGAATGTCTGATGCTGCATTTATTTACTATATTTGTCTCATACTTTGGATTCATTATTAATTTTTTTTATATATGTCTTAAATTACATATTTTTACCACATGGGTTGGTTTATTTTTATATGTTTCTACTCAAATATTATCTATTTATTCTTTATTATTTTATTGTTGTTTCTTACTCATTTTTACTTTGATTTTCACTTGGTACTGAGGACATTGTCTCTATATAACTTTTCATTGGCCCTCCCCACTATTCAATAACCACTTAAATATAGGGAGGCACACATAAGGTCATGTGGTACTCTATCATGGACCTGGTGGTTAGTTTTAGGGTGTTACAAAAATACTTTTTAAATAAAACTGTAACATTTCTAAAAGAAAATACCCATTACTTTTTGAAATAACTTATTTAAAATATAAAAATTTCCAGAATATTTGGGAAAATATTTTCTTTGAAAAGAACTATGGAAACTTTTTAGGTAATATTCAAAGAAAATAATAGTTTTAATGGTGTAAAAATTCATTCATTTGGTAAATTCTAAAACAAAAATTTCATTCACACCATTCGTAAAAAGTAACTCATTTATAAAATGACAAGAAGATTCATTTAAAAAAAATTAAAAGTCAAAAATGAGTAAAAATGAAAATAATAAATTATTTTATAATAGTAAAAACATTATTGAAAACATTTTAAAGAAAATATGTACATAGAAAAACAAAATTCCTGAATGAATAGAAAAACAAAGTCAGATTTCCTTAAAAACAATCATTTAGTGTTTTTCATTTCCAAAGATGGTAAAAATTAAAATAATACTCAAAATCCCTAGAAATAACCATAGTATAAGAAAATATATGGTTTTTAAGATATAAATATCATATAATTACTCTAAGAGAAAATTAAACATAAAAAATCCCAAATATGGATGAGATTGTGAAATAAAATATTACCACATTGATAAATTTTGAATCATAACCTCCAGGATTGAAATAAATTCCAATGAATCTTTAAATAACATGATATAAATAGATTCATTATATAAAATATCAAAGGGTATGTATATAAACCACATGAAGGAAATAAGTGGTGAATATGGTAGATGTATCACATAAACAAGAGTGAGATAAGAAACTCTAACCTTAGGTATGAATTTTTTATTTACTTATTTTAACCAACTTTATAATAAATTTTAATTTATTATTCTTATACACCACAATAATATACATACTTATAATATCATATTTGATCCACATATAACATTTTAAAACCCTTTTATATATAATTATGTATTAAAATCATCATTTATGAGTGTTAAATCCCTAAAAAAAACTTCCATTAGTAGTGATTTTTTTTAAAGGAAATGGTTTAATATACCTCCCTTTAATAGGAGTCAGTTTTTAAAATAATCATGTTTTCTATGTAACACCCCGACCCCTCTAGACCAGAGTCAGTGCATTACTTGTTATATTGGTATGGTTAGAAGGAATGATAATCCTGAAAGAATGATCATTTTATTAGTCTTGAAGAAACTAGATATATAGATGTAACTAAAATTACATTGGAAAAGGTTGAAAAATACAAAACATAAAAGAAAACTAAAAAATGCATCCACAGAAACTAAATAAATGATCTCCACTTCATAAACTATTGAAGGTAAACAATTGAGAGGGGTGAGATCAAATGATCAGTAAGGGTTACAAATAGCGGAATCATGAATCAATAATAACTGAATCGTAAACAATTTGATATATCAATATGGCATGGTGAATAAATGAAAACTCATGCCGTTAATAAACTGAGAATAAAACTACAACCATAGATTTTGTCATAGTGAATATATCAAGGATATTAATAAATGATAATGCATAAAGAGAATTCTTTCTAGTTGGACTTCATGTATCTGGAACATGATACTATAATTCCATTAAAATGGTTTACTTCTCTGGGTAGAAACCCATCTGATTTTTTTTTAAACAAACTCAAAGGGTTTGTCGCCAACTGATTTGTCTCATGAGACATGTCGAAGCACTGAGGGGATATAAAGGGCCCCACCCACCACTGAAAGTCCAAATAATTGTTTATAAATTGATTTAATACATGATCAATATGCCTTTTCAACATCCTTATAGAGTAGAGAATACAGATTTATCAATATTTCCATAGTAAAAATAACTTTCCAAATATACACTGTATGTAAAATGGTATACGGTTTAGACAATAAACATAAACATGATATGAGATTATGGATATTTAATATAAATATAATTTTAAATGAAAATTAATCTCAAATGGTCATTAGTTACACCACATAAGGATTATTAGGTTCCCAAAACAAAGTAAGTCGCAACGAAATGGAAAATAAACACAAAGTCCATTACCACATTGTAATCAATCATTTCGTGTGACCAAGGATTAATAATTATCAAATGAATAATTGAATACCATGAAAAAATAGATAAAAATGATATTATATATCATATGGTAGTGCATATATACCACATGCAATAAATAAGTGGTGAACAATGAAAATCTCACAGAATTAAAAGTGAGATGAGAAACCCCTTACCTTATGCTCGAGTGTGTTCTTCATTTGTTTTAATGACTTGAATAATAAAATTTATCTTCATTAATTAATAAATACACAACATACTATACATGTGATCAGTTTAGTATAACCTTATTAGGTTCATTCATGGCCATTTTATGGGTTTAAGAGGTATAATTTTATTGTTTTGGAAGCATTTTCTTCCTTGGTTTTCATGATTCATTTACTTGCATTCGTGAATGGAAGTTCGTTTAAAATGCGGTTAAACATAAAAAATTGTTAATATATATTATTAGTGAAATTAAAGAGATATAAATGATCTTATAATGATTCTGGGTTATATACTTTTTGATGAATCATTAGTTAAAAGTTATTGATAAACGCTTAGATTTAGCTTGGCGGTTTTGTGTACAATAAATGAGTTTTGTATTATTATTCCATTTTATGAGTGTGTAGGGATTCCAGAACATTAATTAGATTAAATAAATATATTTTAATCTATTTCAACCATAAAAATGGTTTCATGACCACAATTTAAGATGTTATGTAAAATTAATAACTCGTCGTCCTTGAATTTGATAAATTAACACATCTCGGACGATGTTTTTATTTTTAGTATAAGAGGAGGGGGAAAGAGAGATGATGATGAAATATTACACTAGCATAATATAATTCCAGTTCATTTAAGGTACTATAATTATAATATAATTTTTATGATGTGAGGTGAGGAAAGAAGTATAAAAGATAGGAACCTAAAATAAGAGAAAATTTGAGAAATCTCTTACGAAAATTCGGCATCCTAACAGTGTCACATAAAATTTCATAAAATAGATTGATGATAGAAAGGGGGTATTTAATCACTCATAAATAATATGGTAAGTAATGGGAATATGGAATGACATATCCCAACATAATACAATTTAAAATAAAAGAGAAAACATAAATGAAAGCTTTAATAAAAGAGAAGTGTGGTTGATTCTCTTACCTTGTAGAGTAACTCCAAAAACATAAAGGTTGGGACCTTGGGGGATTGAGGACACCATGTGAGGAATACTAGGGAGGTAATACCACCATTGATTTGACTATAGTGTGTTTTTAATGAAAGAAAATTAAGTGGTGAGTGGGTATTTTTAGTAATTAAGAGGGAGTTTTTAATTAATTAAAAGGGACACCTCATTAGTGGTTTTTGCAAAACCATGAGTTTGACCACGGTATTTTCCCATGGTTTTTTCCACTTGGGACGCCTAATTTCATAAGTTACTATACAAAAGGAGACTAAACTTTTATATTTAATTATTACATCATTATGATGTCATTAAACTACCGAAAACTCAAAACTGTATTTTTACAATTCACAAAAAATTCAAGTATTTTAGAAAAATACCAAAAATTTACCCAAACCATTTTTTGACATGTAGAATTCAAAAATGAACTCCATTTTTTGAAAATAATTTTATTTGGGTTTTTAATTTAATTATTAAATAAAATCATAGTTAATTCAAAAAATAACCATTTTAAAGACGTAATTAGTTCTATAACACATTGAAATATTAATTAAGATCTCATTATCTTATTAACATAAGAAAATAAAATATTATCATTATTTACTATTCATAATGTTAATATTACTATTAATATCAATATTAAAAAGGATATGTTACTATTCATCAAATAATCAATTTGGTTCTATCAAACTCCAAATGACTTACTGGTAACAACTCTAGATGACAGTTTTTTTAAATTCAAAACATAGAAGTAGAAAATTTGTGTTTAATGGATACCTTATAACATTCTCCTATAATTTTTTTATTCACAAAAGTTTTAGTGCTTCATGAAATATAGGCTATCTATTGAATATAAAGTATTTAAGAGGAACATACCATAAAATGATTGGGGTGTTATATTCTAAGTCACCAATTAATTTGTGGTGGTTTTTTTGGATGTGTGGAAGTTCTGTGAAACCGGTCCTCATCAATATTTGGTGGTGGTTTTTCAACCACCATAAAAAAATATGCCGTGGTTTTTAAGAGAAATATATTTCTGGAATAGCAGTTTTTAAAACTATTGTGAAATTTATTTCTGCAGTTATTTATTCAGCTACTTATTATAAATTTTATGTTTGCTCAAACAACAGTTGATAATATAAGCGATGGTTTTTTTAAAAAATTACCTCAAGTGGAGGTGGTTATAACAGCCACTAAATATTTAGTGGTAGGTTAGTAGTATTTAAAGATGGTTTTATAGTGCTTATTTGTGGTTTAAACTTCCATGAAATAATTTCAAATGGTTTTTTAGTTTTGCAGAGATTAAAAATGAAACTGATTATAAAAAAAAGAGCATCCATTAACCCCTAAAACAATATTCCACCTCCAGTATAAAAATACACCTATATATAAAATATAAAAAAAAGAAATAATTTTTATAGTCAAACCAAACATATAAAATACAAAATCTGCATATATACACAGATCATATAAACATAAAACATGTCTGTTAAATTCAAAAAAATCATCTTATATAAGTTTTTGTTTTAAATAAATCTCATATAAAGATAAATACAATATCAATGTTGATCTCTTATGTCATGTTGATTACCTCTAGATGATATGATTCTAATTTTCATGTCAGGTAGAATCTTCCACTGCATCTGATTCCTATATTAAATAAAATTTATAGGGTAAATTAGTTTTCATTTGAGGATAAACAAAAATTATATATTTACAAAAAATATTATATTAATATAAACATATCAAAATAAATGTAATAAATGTATTACAAATATATTTTTTAGTATCAATACTACAATTTTTGTTGTAATTACCCCAGTCAAACTCTGAAATAACATACCTAGTTCACCATTAATCATTGTAACTTTATCCACTCAAAATATCAATCGTGAATCCTGATCTTGTAATCTATTATTGAGATTCGTAATTTTCTTTTTGATTATAAACCAGAGATACCAATGACATTACTTAAACCTATAAGAGGAGGAATCATAGTGAGGGATGAATATATCCTCTCAAAGACTCGTGAGGGGTATGGTCCATAACCCAACCCTCAAACATGACCATCATGCTCTTTTTCCGAAAACATGTGTAATAACATTTTTATGGGAGACTAATGATGACTATGAGATATTTTCATCCCATGCCTCATTATTTGTTTCTGAAAATAGACCAAATTATAAAAAATTATATATCTAAAGAAAATAAATTATTGTTTATATTTTTTACCCCAATGCCTACAGCAGGTTAAATTACATAATTTCCATCATCTTTCTTGTGCACATTGAACCAAAACTCAATTAGACTAATTTCATGGCCAACTTCTTTCACCTATATCATCAAATAAAAAAATGAAATAAATAAAAATTAATTTTATTAAAATAAAATGAAACTATATTTTATAAATAGATAAAATATTTCCTTAATTGACATTCTCCTCAAAAAAATTTAACCAGTTATGTGTTGGATGACTTTCTTCTCCCTGTTTGATGAGTTTGTTAAAGAATATTTTTAACAAAAAATGTTAATACTAATATAGATACATTATTTTTAATAAAGTAAGATTAATGTAGGAATACAATATCAAATACCTTATGTGAATCAGAATAATGAATATCCATAAAGTACTTCCACTGATCCTAAGGTATCCCTTTGGTTACCTTTTCATTTATTTGACGAGCAGTCAAGGATGTGTCATTGAACTCACAGCCCAACCTATACTTAAAGTCTTTATACATTTTACCTAAAATTATCAATATCCATTAATGAACAACCATTTAATACACATTAAAATGTAAAAGTATAGACATATTAGATATGATAAAATAATTAGATTGACATTTAATAGATATAGTAGATAAAAAAATATAAATATGAATTTTGACTTACTTTCAACTATTTATCAAAAATATGATTCTTCCAACTAGTTCTAATATGTGTACAGTCATGATAAGATATGGGAATGAACATTTTATCACATGATAAGTGACCCATATCTTTCCATATAATCCTTTTTAATCATCTATAGGCACTCTAAACATGTAAAATAGAAAAACTACTTTAAAATTTCCCAGTTTCCAAATATTTTATGTATTTATATTAATTTATATATTCTTATTATTTGAATTTGTTCAATAAAAATATTCAAAATTATTAAATATATGTATTAAATTATATTTCAAAATTAATTGTTACATGTTAATAATTACCTTCTAGTACCCTCGTGATGGTAACTGTGGTACCATATGATTAGTCAATGATCACTCCTCTATTTCTCCATCAAATCCCTGTGATATACCTATAGTATAAGGTGGTATAATTGAATTAGGGAGTGTATATTATAAATATGAGAGAATTCAGGATGTAATTAAATTATGTAAAGGGGAGAAAATCAAAAATAAGGAACATACCTGATACATGTGGGAGTATATCAGATGGGTTATCTGACTCTGTAGGAGTTTTGGATAATTAGCTCGTATTGTTAAATAATTTTTTTTCTCAATATTTCTATATCCAACAAGAATATTAAATAGGTTAGATTATTATATACAATATAAAATAAGTAAATTATTTGAAAATTTTGTACATATATTAATAAAATTCATGTATTTTAAATAAAAAATGATAAGTTAAAGGAATTGATATACAATCAATTAATTCATCATTAACCATATTATTATAATCATACACCCTTAAAATGACTTCATAATATTCACCCTCCCTTTCAAAACAAAATGTTTCAATATTATTATGGATAGATAGATCAATCTCTTGTTGTTGATTAATTTTGATATCATAAAATAATTCTTCAACTTCATCACTTATATCATACAAGTCTCTTGGTTTGACATGGAGTAAAACACTCTAACCTTCATCAAATTTTTCATCCACATAATATACCATTTAATCTTGTGAATCCAAAATATATAGATCAAATTCTTCATTATCACTGGTATAAATCAACTGTGATAAGTTAACATAAGTAAATTGTATTGAATATTTCCTTAATTCCCTCTAAATATCGACCCGATTGCATTTGAACAACACAATTTAAAATTATCCATTATAATTTAATTAAATAATTTCAATAAACATTATATAGCATCACAATTCTATAAAATTATGATGATTCCACTATTTTTTCATACCTTCTTCATGAAAAAGTGTGAAAAACATAAATCTATTAATATTATAAGAATTGAATCTCCTACACTTCTTCAAAGTTCCTTGAGACAAATATTTCAAAACATCTACCACAACTTCTTGATTATTAACATTCAATATCTACATGTATATATATATAATATTATCTATTATAAAAGATAATTATATCTATTTTTTAGGAATATGAAATTTATTATGATATTTTTTATGAATATGAAATTTATTATGATCTTACATGACATGAAAATGAATGAATAGTTACTTTTTTAATGGATTTTTTTATCTCTTTCTCATTTCATGGTCGTCTCTAAAGTATTATATTTGTTTGAATCTTCAATTACTCAATAAAAGGGTCTAAAATATCACTATTTAGTAACACATATCTATATGCATGTATGAACATTGTTTGTGTTATTAAAACTAATGATATTTTCCCAACCTAATAACCCAACACTGGAAATGTTTTATGAATTATTGTATGATTTCAATTGATTATTATTATCATCAACACATCCAATTCAATTAAATATCATCTCAATATTATGTAAATACCTCAAACAAAAAGGTGACATTGTTTTAATCTATTTAACCTTCAACAATAGATCCTTATGGTTGATATTTGTTTGTCACAAAAGACTTCAAATGACATAGATACCTAATGAAATAATGTAACATAGCATAATTAACCACATATATAAGAATTTTGAAAATTTTAATGTAGTCTCCAAAAAAAAGTAATATGATAATGCCTATATTTGGGATACATCCATCGATAATGTATGGTTCATCTTAATTTTACTTCCCTGATCAAATGAACAATTAGATGAATCATCACGGTGAAAAAAATGGTGTAAAAATAATCTCAAAAAGGAAAAGTTTCATTATAATTATTTCTTAATTTTTTTCAAACACACTAGGGTTTAAAGTTTTCTCACAAATCTATCAAAATAATGTGCAAAACTAAATTACAACTACTGTTATTTTATCAGGTAATAATTTACATAATGAAAAAGGTAGAAATTTATCCATAAAAATATGGGAGTTGTGAATTTTAAGACCATTTAACTTACGATATTTCAATTCAATTCATCTTGAAATTTTACTTTAATATTCATCATGTACTTTCACATTATTTATTATTCCAAGGAAAACAACTTTTTATTGTTTTTTCAATGTGAAAACAGCTGTAGGTTAATTTATATTCTCATTTTCCTATACATCAGGCTTTATATTCATTTATTTAAATTCCATTAAATCATTAATAAGATATTTTGATTTTACCTACTCATTCGGTATTATATAAACCAAATTATAATATTAATTTTTTAAATGTGAAAAACGTCAATATTATGACATAATAATTGAAATTACCAATAAGGTGGTTTGAAAAAAAAATACTCTGTTTATTTTATTTTTGGGTACCAGCTGTATCTATTGGGATATAAAATATTTTCCCATAAACCTTCATACGTTAATATTTCCCAAATTCTTCATCAACAATTTATAATTGTGACATGATTTTTGAACCTAATAACAATTTTTTCAGTGACCTCAAATTATTTTTTCCATGAAATTATTATTTGTTAAACTGATATCTATGAGATTGATCCCAGAATAAATTATGAAAAATAAAACACCCATTTTTATTATATTTTAAAGTTCTTATCTCTAAGTAAAAGCTGTAACCAAGACATTCTTGGTAGGTTTGAGTGTTCTAACCAAAACAAATCCATAATATAGGAAGATCATTAATCATCCATATTAGAGCAGTATGTAGTTTGAATAATTTGATTGTCGATTAATCATAATTATCTACACAATTTTTCCATAAATCATGAAATTTATTAATAAGAGGTTGAATATATACATCGATGTGATTTAGAGGCATTTTATTTCCTTTAATGATAATTGAAATAATGAAAGATGTTTTTTAAATACACATCTACAGAGGTAGGTTGTAAGGGATAAAAATAATTGAAAATATGTTATAAGTTGTACTTAAAGTCTTTAATGGATTAAATTAATTCGTATCCAATACCAAATTCGTATTACTAGTATCTGAATAGAAATTTAGATATAAATAATCAAATTATTTCCATGATTTTGAATCTCTAGGATGACATGTCAACCCATTATTATTTTTTTCATAGCATGACACTTTATTTTCTATGAAATTTTAAAAGACATAAAAAAATTAAAATATTAGAAAGTAACATAAAACCTTTAAAATAGTTTTCTTTTCTTATTATTAGTAGTTTTTTTGGTATTAATATCCCACTTGGTGATTATTTCATTAATTTAAACATTTTTTGTATTTTTCCTAAATATGGTGTTTATGAAATCTAGAATTTTTCATGGGTATTTACATAGAATTATTCCATAGTAATAAATACATATAATCTTATTTGATAAATATGACCTATACTAGGTTATCTTTACTCTTCGTAACAAAACATAATCTAAATTAAAATAAGATATGATAAGGATCATTGTTGTGGTATAAAAATAAAAGTAAATTATCTTAGGCTTAGGGATATCACACAAGATAATTTTTTTCCAGTTTTACCTATTTCTATCACTTATAGATGTTTGAAGATAATTATACATCATAGGTTATAGTGTGGAATGAGTTAGATAAAAAATTAAATTATAAGTCACCATATAGAAGGATGCATGCTGAAAGAGAATTGGTGAATTTTATTAACCATGATCTATCTCATATGCCTGTGATTGATATTTGGATGGTAGTGTAGAAATATTGGGTAATTAAAAACTTTTCCATGTATATTTTAAATATTCAATGATAGGTTAATTTAATCCTATAATGGGCATGTTCTCTTCAAAAAAATTACATAAAATTTAAATGGTATAGAGAAGATTATCTTGGCCTCTATGCAAGGATAACACACACAAAAAAAGAAATTATTTCATAATATTTGAATATCAAATTGATTAGTGTTGGAATAAAAAACCACTAGTTTTATATAAATACTTCTGTTGAGAGGGGATTTCTCTTTTAAAGTTTTTTCATAAGGAGATAATGTTAATGAGGGGAAGATGTGCTAGAGTATTTCCATGAGGAGGGGTTGTGGTAAAGGAGGAGTTACGAGTGAAGATAATTTTACATCAAGGTTAACCATCATGAGTGAGATAGGTTAGGGAGTAATGTTATAGTAGATGAATAAAGGGGGTTCTCACTATGATATGTGCTCTTATTTAGTAGTGTTTTATTAATAAACTACTGCTAAATACATCTTTGGCGGTATTTATTTTAATATCTACCATAAAAAATTAATTGTAGATAGTAAAAAACACCATCGTTAAACAAATAATGGATATTTATATTTCTATTATTTGGGGAGGTTACATAAAACCACCACTAATAAACTGCCATTATTAAGAGTTTTTTCTATAGTGATTGATTCACTTTCCATATAAGTTTTAGTCTATTAGATTCAGTCCTTGCATCTTTCCCATGGTCCCATCATCTCTTTACTTTTAATCAGGATATAAATACCCTATATATTCATTATATACATATATATAGTCATTATTAAAAGTAGGATATGAAAAATTAATCACATTGTTTCATGGAGGTGGCAGTCCACATGTACACATTAGCAACATTATCATTTTTTAAAGGTGGAAGGGTAAAAACGTAAATTATATTAAATAATTACAAAATCATAAGAATGTAATAAATATTTTATATATTCATTAGTTATATATTTATAACCATTGTAACTTCCCCAACCTAATACCCACTATATCAGGTGCCCGAGTCGGATCGTCACATGACCTCAGGCATGCCTCCCCTTACACCAAAGGCCTCCAAATAGCAGTGTAGGTCTGAAGGAAACCATGGGGAGACGATACCTAATTATCAGAGTAAGACAATGATATAATTAATATCAACCAATGAAAAAACCATCAATAATAATAAATGGGAAGTATACGGAAAGTGCCAACAATAACTTTGTAACGCCCCGACCCCAGCTACCCAGAGTCGGTGCATTACTTCGTAACATTGGCATGATCACAAGAAAGATCAAATCTCGAAATACTGATTAGTTTAGTAGCCTTGGAAACACTAGATATATTCATAAGTTTTACATTACATCATAAAATGAAAAAATACTACAACAACATAATGTCTCCATAATCTACACTCATATCCCCACATAATATCCCTGCAGGTCATTCATAACTTACTTCTTCACATCCTGGGAAAAATAAAACATAGAAAAGGGGTGAGCTCAAATTCCCAGTAAGGATAACAATAAGGTGGAAACTTTCATAAATAAGAATAAACATTTAAGGAAATGTATAACTAAAACAAAAGCCTTTTAAATACGAACTTTCAACATGGTATGGCATAAATAAAATGAAATAATGCCATTTACTTATTCACATCGATATTCTACTAAACGAATAATCACATGCAAAAATCAATAACCACTTTCATAATGTTGGAATGCATAATGCCAGACTATCATAACCACATAGCCAAGGCCTCGTGCCAAGACTACAAATAAGATTTTGTCAAGGCCTTGTGCCAAGACACTAGTTTGTCTCATGAGACCTACCGATGCATCGAGGAGCTATAGCGGGCTCCACCCGTCACTTATTAAGTCCAATGCATTCCCATATGAAAAGGTTTAAACATAACATAAACATTCGTATTAAAACTAGCATACGAAATGTCAATAATTTCACCATAAACTATGAATGGTATAAAAATAGCACATCCATAGTCAAACATATCACAAAACCTTCAATACAATATAGAAGTTTTGTATCATAATAAATCAACTTCAAATAATCTTAAAATTCATCAAAGGATGTTGACATAGATGAAATCAAAATTCTTTTTAAAGAAATATCTCCTTTCATTTTGAAACCATTTAAGATCCATATAAAATAAAACATTTTCTTTGAAAATATTCTTATAAGCTTTTAAGGAAATCTTTGAAGATTTTATAACGGCGTAAAATAACCGCACCCGCCGTATAAGTTAAAAAAAACATTCTTACCTCAATTCTATCGAAAAGGTTAAAAAGGACCTTGTTTTGAAAACGACGGAAAGATTCCTTTATAAACCTCTTATAAAAATTCAAATAAGGGTATAAATGACTTTAACCCATAAAAAATGTTTTGAAATACATTTTTAAGAAACATGGATGTGGATGATAAAGATATCCCAGTAGATTATTACGTATAAACAACCTCGGATAATGAAGAGATTGTGAAATAACCCTTACCTTGTACTTTTCCTTGGTTGGGGTAGGCTAACCTCCTGTATAATGGTGAAATAATTGTTATTAAATTATACAAGAATCATATATATTAATATGATATCATATATGATCTTTTAACATTGATTTATTAATAATATCTTAGAATTATCATCGTTTCGGGTGTTAACTTACTCATTTTCTTTTATATGTTTTGTTACATAAGCCATGTTTGTTGTATCTTATTCATATCCAGAATGATATCAAGTCCTTAAACATCATTTTTAAATCATAAAATGATAATTATACTTGAATGGATACGATGGAGAATGAATCTCATCGCGTTCGTGGAGACGGTAGTCCGTACGTACGCACGAGCGACAATATCATTCTTTTGATATTAAAATAATATATAAATGAATGGTATATCATATATACAGAATCATTAACATGTTATATTTATTATTTACATGAGTTACACATCATTATTATACCCATCCAAATAATATTATATTGAATAACAATTACACCACGACGTGGAGACGGTAAGCCGTACGTACGCACGTATGGTGACATGTTATTCAAAGGGTGGATAGAATACTTAATATGGTTGTACCATACTTATAATAACATCACAGTATAGGTGAGATACTGGAGTTATTATTTTAGAATGGTAATAACAAAGGAAGAAGAAGTGGAAGAAGAAATGAACTTAGAAAAGGGTGGTGAAATCATTACCTCTTCTTCGGGTTCTTCCTTTTGATTTGATCAAAAGGGCTCCTTAGGTTGGCTTTCTGATCAAACTAAGGCCTCTAGGTTGTAGTGAGGGATTTTGGGAGAGTATTTGGGCAGAGTTTGGCCGAACCAAAAGGCTTTAGAGGTGTGAAGAAATGAGAAGGAGGAGTGCCCTTTTATAAGAGGGGTGAGGGGCACCTTTGGAAAAGCTAGAAATATTAATTTATAATAAATTCATATTCGGTTTCTAATGGCTCCAAAGTTGACTATTCAAAGGTTAAGGTGGGGATAGGTCGAAAACCACTCAACCAATAGAATTTAGACAGGTTTGGGTACTTATATTAACCTTATCTTTAAGTATTAACTCTAAGTTAATTAGTTTCACTTTTACAATGTCTCTTTGTATTTTTATATAATATGGTTAATAAACTTACTATATACATCCAAGAGACCCCCAAGTGGTCCATTAATGAGGAACCTATCATAATATAACTCTCTTGGCCGAACCTTAGATTTTTAGGAATTTAATATCAATTAATAATATAATATTTGTTTTAAGAACTCTTTTATGTCAATTTTGACACTATTCAATAGTTGATTTTTTTGAAACTCCTAACAGATTTATTACTTCGAACAAAGTCAATTAAATAAATCCTAATATATCATATTATCATATAAAATTAGTTTAATTCATTAAAAGTTTCATATTATAATTATTTGTGTATTTAAAATATCAATTATTTTAATTTTTCACTATTATAGTAATTACTGCATCATCATTGTGTCATAAATAAAATAAATTATTCAATTTCTAAAAATTATAAATAAAATATAATTATGTAGTAAATCTTTTTATCTTTCTAATGAATATTTATAATCTAAAATCCAACTTATATAACTCTATGTAACAATTGTTTTTCTAAAAGATATATGCTTGTGTCATTTTTGTATTCATTTTGACTTAATTAAAATAAAGTGTCATTATCACTTACAAGTGGATCCATGGGGTCCCAAAATTGACACAAAGATGCCCATGGTCGACCATTTATCAACCAATAGGGTTAAGACACGTTTTAGGGTAATTTAGTATTATTATAATATTATTTTTTTAACCCTTATTTACCGGATTTACCCTTAACCATGGTAAATAAAATATTTACCGCAGTAATTATTCAAAATGTCTAAAAATAAAAGTTACCTATTTACACAATTTGAACATCCTGATTCCAAATATGGAATCCATTTTCCTAAATTCTAAACACAGAAGTGGCAGAAATTAATTTAAAATTAATTCCCGCTGTCAAAACAAAAAGCGTGTTTTTAAGAGATAATAACTATCAAAAGATTGACACTTGTTTATGTTCGGTTTAATTGTAAAATTATGTCCAATGACCAACATTATATTAAATAGTAAAAATATATTCTAAATATACTTTAAAACCACTCAAATTCATAATTTATCACTATTAATTATTTTGATTAAAAAAGTTGTTTTTAATTAAAATTTAGTAATTTTCACTATTCATCAAAATATGAAAGTTATCCGAAAAGTACCAAAATTTCACCTTAGGCTAAATTTGATATTCTGAATCCAAAAATGAAGTCCATTTTAAAATATAAAATATATATAACTTCAAAAAGTAGGTATTACTATTCATAACAACTAGTTTGATTGGTTACGGTGTGTTAGAACTCGAAGTTGCGTACAACACACGCTACTGTTTTATCCAAAGGAAAGCGTACCGTGGACGCTTGGGATGTTTCATTTTAAATTTTTTGATGTCTCCATTTAGTCAAAAAGTTTAAAATATTGTATTTAAAAAGGTTTCACTATTAGAAGTTGATAAAAGTGAAATACTGAAAATGAATTTGTTCTTGCATTATGACTAAGAAACTCATAATAGGGATTCTAAAATTATAAGGATTATATAAAGTTCAAAATGTAGTTAATACTATTCATGACCTCTTTTAATGGTGTGATTGAACTCGGTGTTGCGTGTAGTGCAAGTTATTGAATTATTTTTAAGAAATAACACACTCTGAAATCCTGGGGTGTTACATTCTCCCCGCCATCAATAAATTGCGTCCTCGCAATTTGAAATTGTTCTTCGAAGATAAAAGGTTGAAAGTAGAAAATATATTTGTGGGAAAACCCACATTGGAAATTGGGTTACTAAAATTTAGTCTTAATATGAGGAAAAGAGAAATTAAAGGGTCACCACCAAATTATGATCTCGATTAGGAGAACATTGGTGGCAATTAGAGACATATAATCGGAGGAAAAACGTAAATATTTATAGGTAGTGATTGAGGTCATAAATCACAAACAAGTGTATAATTGAGGTCCTTAAACTCATAAATCTATGATGATTTGAAGTACCATCGGTTCAACAAAATATATGGTATTGGGATAACACATTTTTGACGTTTCAAAATATCTTAGTTGAAATCCCACATCGAAAAATGAATTAACGAGGCCTCTATTTAAAATAAAGAGTCGAAAGTATGAAGATTACCGAAAATAACACATACTAGGGTTCCATGTAAGAAAATATGGATATGGAAGAAAAATCTAGCCATCAATTATCTGATGGAGAGTGGTAGAGAACATGGCTATGAAAAGGCCAACAATCCCAAAGCCATAAATTTGTGATGATTTAAGGTACCATCTAGGACAACATTTTTGTTCTAAGTTTCTATTATTAATGTTGAGGAATTTATTTATGAGATTGGATAAGATAATAAGGAGATATACTTAGTTTATAATTAGAGTTTTATCCATTAATAAATTTCTACCAAAACTCATCATTCACTCATAAAAAAAATTCTATTTATACTATTCATAGAGGGTTCCAAAATAAACGAATTTATAATTCATCTACCATATCTTTTAAAAAACTACTTTATTTAATCCAGGACATCTCGTGGGATAGTGGTAGGTGATACACCCTTGTCTCCCTTTGGTTGCGGGTTCAAGTCTCGCAGCCTTGCCGGACGCGACAGGTTGCCGCCCGACCTCCAGGTTGTCCTTTTATGGCAATCCAAAATAATCCAAACTAGAACTATCTAAAATACTTCTGTCCAAACTCACAGTCCAATATTCATAAGGAAGGTAAACATAATATAGATCCTTTTTACCCCGTAATAGCATATGAATACCTTCATCATGTATTACCATATTCCTTATTGATTACATTCATGCTCCCTTATTCTATATAGAATGCTGGATATACTTCCTTAATCCAAAAATGTTTTAAACCCCAACAATGATGGAATATACAAATCATTAATCAGTTCCAAGGTAGTCAAGAATATCCAATATAATTTATCCAAAACAATCACATATTATTCCAAAATCACTACCTCAGTATCAGAACTATATTATGGTTTATCATTCTCTCAACCATATATTTTCCAAAAATTTATCCTTCTATTGAGTCACTTTTCTTTGTTCCACAAAATCTCAAGTCCTTAATGAAATAGTACTGCAGTACAATCCTTATATACTCCATAATTATTATAACAAGTACATTGTTGATACAACACTCAATTGACATAATCAACATAAGAACTCTAATCATTCCTCTTCATCTGTGGTAGTATCATAACTTGATTATTATCCAATAGCATCATTTGCGTCATAGACTGATGACTGGGACATAGGTTCGCGTAGTGTCCAAACTCCTTGCAAATGAAGCATTGTACATTTGAAACCATTTTCTTACCCTTGCAGTCACGTACTTTGTGCCCTTTTCCTCCGCACTTATAACAAACTCCCATTCCTTTCAGGCAAGTTCCAGGGTGTTTCTTTCCACAGATACCACATATGGGAAAATTCTTCTTTTCCCTCTTCCCTTTATCCATATTTCTCTCTTCCATCCTTTTCTTCTCTTGCTTCCCTTCAAAGCCATAGGACTCAGTAAACTCTTTACTTATCTTATCAATACATGATATTATTTCTTCATATGATGATAATACATGGGAGACTATTTCTCTTATAAATTCTAGCTTAAGACCATGAAAGATATGATCCTTCCTTCTCTTTGGATCATGTGCATTTCTGGAGTTCTCATTCCTTCTACTGGGCGCCATTTCTAAACAATGGCATAAACTAGATAAGTTTATGAATCAAAATACATAATCCCATACTTATAAAACACCTAACATAAATTGAACTATTTATGGATATAATCCATAATCATAAGAATGTTTTCTTTGAGGAAGTATATACTCATAATCCCTTCAAAATGATTTGTAAAGAATGTGAGAGTTATCCTAAGCATATCCCCCGGGAGTGTCGTAACCAAGAGTGCAGCAAGGCCCGTTGTCGTGCACCAGTTCCCGTTCGAGTCTAGCTCAAAGCGGTGTTTTCGGGTTTTACCCCTAGGTACATCTGTGCCAGAGCCGCCTCTACCTGCTCGTATCCAGACAGGGATGTATTGCTCGGAAAACTCACAAAATCTCTACAATACCAAAATTCTAGGAAATTCTTCTATATTAATCTTCAAAGTTCATCTTACGTCTACGTGCTCTAATCAGAGTTTATCTAAATCTAGCTTCCAAGGTTTGTACTAAACTTCCTCTGATACCAACTGTAACGCCCCGACCCCAGCTACCCAGAGTCGGTGCATTACTTCGTAACATTGGCATGATCACAAGAAAGATCAAATCTCGAAAGACCGATTAGTTTAGTAGCCTTGGAAACACTAGATATATTCATAAGTTTTACATTACATCATAAAATGAAAAACTACTACAACAACATAATGTCTCCATAATCTACACTCATATCCCCACATAATATCCCTGCAGGTCATTCATAACTTACTTCTTCACATCCTGGGAAAAATAAAACATAGAAAAGGGGTGAGCTCAAATTCCCAGTAAGGATAACAATAAGGTGGAAACTTTCATAAATAAGAATAAACATTTAAGGCAATGTATAACTAAAACAAAATCCTTTTAAATACGAACTTTCAACATGGTATGGCATAAATAAAATGAAATAATGCCATTTACTTATTCACATCGATATTCTACTAAACGAATAATCACATGCAAAAATCAATAACCACTTTCATAATGTTGGAATGCATAATGCCAGACTATCATAACCACATAGCCAAGGCCTCGTGCCAAGACTACAAATAAGATTTTGTCAAGGCCTTGTGCCAAGACACTAGTTTGTCTCATGAGACCTACCGATGCATCGAGGAGCTATAGCGGGCTCCACCCGTCACTTATTAAGTCCAATGCATTCCCATATGAAAAGGTTTAAACATAACATAAAAATTCGTATTAAAACTAGCATACGAAATGTCAATAATTTCACCATAAACTATGAATGGTATAAAAATAGCACATCCATAGTCAAACATATCACAAAACCTTCAATACAATATAGAAGTTTTGTATCATAATAAATCAACTTCAAATAATCTTAAAATCCATCAAAGGATGTTGACATAGATGAAATCAAAATTCTTTTTAAAGAAATATCTCCTTTCATTTTGAAACCATTTAAGATCCATATAAAATAAAACATTTTCTTTGAAAATATTCTTATATGCTTGTAAGGAAATCTTTGAAGATTTTATAACGGCGTAAAATAACCGCACCCGCCGTATAAGTTAAAAAAAACATTCTTACCTCAATTCTATCGAAAAGGTTAAAAAGGACCTTGTTTTGAAAACGACGGAAAGATTCCTTTATAAACCTCTTATAAAAATTCAAATAAGGGTATAAATGACTTTAACCCATAAAAAATGTTTTGAAATACATTTTTAAGAAACATGGATGTGGATGATAAAGATATCCCAGTAGATTATTACGTATAAACAACCTCGGATAATGAAGAGATTGTGAAATAACCCTTACCTTGTACTTTTCCTTGGTTGGGGTAGGTTAACCTCCTGTATAATGGTGAAATAATTGTTATTAAATTATACAAGAATCATATATATTAATATGATATCATATATGATCTTTTAACATTGATTTATTAATAATATCTTAGAATTATCATCGTTTCGGGTGTTAACTTACTCATTTTCTTTTATATGTTTTGTTACATAAGCCATGTTTGTTGTATCTTATTCATATCCAGAATGATATCAAGTCCTTAAACATCATTTTTAAATCATAAAATGATAATTATACTTGAATGGATACGATGGAGAATGAATCTCATCGCGTTCGTGGAGACGGTAGTCCGTACGTACGCACGAGCGACAATATCATTCTTTTGATATTAAAATAATATATAAATGAATGGTATATCATATATACAGAATCATTAACATGTTATATTTATTATTTACATGATTTACACATCATTATTATACCCATCCAAATAATATTATATTGAATAACAATTACACCACGACGTGGAGACGGTAAGCCGTACGTACGCACGTATGGTGACATGTTATTCAAAGGGTGGATAGAATACTGAATATGGTTGTACCATACTTATAATAACATCACAGTATATGTGAGATACTGGAGTTATTATTTTAGAATGGTAAGAACAAAGTAAGAATAAGTGGAAGAAGAAATGAACTTAGAAAAGGGTGGTGAAATCATTACCTCTTCTTCGGGTTCTTCCTTTTGATTTGATCAAAAGGGCTCTTTAGGTTGGCTTTCTGATCAAACTAAGGCCTCTAGGTTGTAGTGAGGGATTTTGGGAGAGTATTTGGGCAGATTTTGGCCGAACCAAAAGGCTTTAGAGGTGTGAAGAAATGAGAAGGAGGAGTGCCCTTTTATAAGAGGGGTGAGGGGCACCTTTGGAAAAGCTAGAAATATTAATTTATAATAAATTCATATTCGGTTTCTAATGGCTCCAAAGTTGACTATTCAAAGGTTAAGGTGGGGATAGGTCGAAAACCACTCAACAAATAGAATTTAGACAGGTTTGGGTACTTATATTAACCTTATCTTTAAGTATTAACTCTAAGTTAATTAGTTTCACTTTTACAATGTCTCTTTGTATTTTTATATAATATGGTTAATAAACTTACTATATACATCCAAGCGACCCCCAAGTGGTCCATTAATGAGGAACCTATCATAATATAACTCTCTTGGCCGAACCTTAGATTTTTAGGAATTTAATATCAATTAATAATATAATATTTGTTTTAAGAACTCTTTTATGTCAATTTTGACACTATTCAATAGTTGATTTTTTTGAAACTCCTAACAGATTTATTACTTCGAACAAAGTCAATTAAATAAATCCTAATATATCATATTATCATATAAAATTAGTTTAATTCATTAAAAGTTTCATATTATAATTATTTGTGTATTTAAAATATCAATTATTTTAATTTTTCACTATTATAGTAATTACTGCATCATCATTGTGTCATAAATAAAATAAATTATTCAATGTCTAAAAATTATAAATATAATATAATTATGTAGGAAATCTTTTTATCTTTCTAATGAATATTTATAATCTAAAATCCAACTTATATAACTCTATGTAACAATTGTTTTTCTAAAAGATATATGCTTGTGTCATTTTTGTATTCATTTTGACTTAATTAAAATAAAGTGTCATTATCACTTACAAGTGGATCCATGGGGTCCCAAAATTGACACAAAGATGCCCATGGTCGACCATTTATCAACCAATAGGGTTAAGACACGTTTTAGGGTAATTTAGTATTATTATAATATTATTTTTTTAACCCTTATTTACCGGATTTACCCTTAACCATGGTAAATAAAATATTTACCGCAGTAATTATTCAAAATGTCTAAAAATAAAAGTTACCTATTTACACAATTTGAACATCCTGATTCCAAATATGGAATCCATTTTCCTAAATTCTAAACATAGAAGTGGTAGAAATTAATTTAAAATTAATTCCCGCTGTCAAAACAAAAAGCGTGTTTTTAAGAGATAATAAATATCAAAAGATTGACACTTGTTTATGTTCGGTTTAATTGTAAAATTATGTCCAATGACCAACATTATATTAAATAGTAAAAATATATTCTAAATATACTTTAAAACCACTCAAATTCATAATTTATCACTATTAATTATTTTGATTAAAAAAGTTGTTTTTAATTAAAATTTAGTAATTTTCACTATTCATCAAAATATGAAAGTTATCCGAAAAGTACCAAAATTTCACCTTAGGCTAAATTTGATATTCTGAATCCAAAAATGAAGTCCATTTTAAAATATAAAATATATATAACTTCAAAAAGTAGGTATTACTATTCATAACAACTAGTTTGATTGGTTACGGTGTGTTAGAACTCGAAGTTGCGTACAACACACGCTACTGTTTTATCCAAAGGAAAGCGTACCGTGGACGCTTGGGATGTTTCATTTTAAATTTTTTGATGTCTCCATTTAGTCAAAAAGTTTAAAATATTGTATTTAAAAAGGTTTCACTATTAGAAGTTGATAAAAGTGAAATACTGAAAATGAATTTGTTCTTGCATTATGACTAAGAAACTCATAATAGGGATTCTAAAATTATAAGGATTATATAAAGTTCAAAATGTAGTTAATACTATTCATGACCTCTTTTAATGGTGTGATTGAACTCGGTGTTGCGTGTAGTGCAAGTTATTGAATTATTTTAAAAAAATAACACACTCTGAAATCCTGGGGTGTTACAAACTTCAAATCCATACCATAAAAAATGATGAATACACTATAAGTCCGGAAATCATAAAAATAAAATGTCTAGAACCAAAACCATAAATGATCCCTAACATAGTCCGGATCCCCAACATGGTATTGAAATACCATGCCCCAACTCAATATCCCACACATAAACCATCCACTAGGTACCTATCCTCAACTTGTAACAGAGGCAGGTAACATTTTTTCAGGTACCCAAGTCCCATGGCAGTCCAAGAAGGGTGTGAGTACAACTCAGTAGGTCACCACCAATGGTGTCTAAATAAATAATTAGTATGTACAAGAGTGTATTCTAATAAATCAATTACAAAAAATAAACAAATAAATGGAGAAAATATATATCGCACATTTAAGAAATTATCAAATAAAACTTTTATGCATTAATTTCCCTAAAGTCAACCAACTAACTAAACAAGTCCAGGTTACACCAGGAGACTAATCCATAGCATACCGGGTTACACACTTTTAATTCACAATGGGGAAATTTAGTAATCGTAATTTATTAACATACATTAGAGACTCTTTCCAGTTATCAACTCATGTCCACATATTTGGGAAGCATGGACGCTCATTCCGATATCCCAAAACATCTTATGACCATACATTGGGAAGCATAGAGCCATAGTCCAACATCCCAACTCAAAAATACATAACACTTACCTTGAAACCTCAATCCAGGTAGTGTTATATGAAACTGTTAGGGGTATAGAGCCTCAGTCTGACTCCCTAACCCATGCATTATTGGGGTGGGGTTTAGAGCCTCAGTTTAACATGACTCGTAGGCATAGATCATCATGTCCACTACCCCATAACTACTATTAATCCATTTGAACATTCTTATTTAACTATTTATTATAATATCAATTTATCTTCTTTAACCAATATCAACACATATACCATTTTCAAACCATAACTCATTAAACTAATATACCTTTTTACCAAATTCCACCCTTATTCCATATTAAACTATACAACAATAAACATTAAATTAATTTCACAATCCATGATGACACACAAATAAAATGCTCATTTAAAATCATCTTTAATCCACCCTTTGAAATATGGGTCTTTCTCTTTAAAAACTAAACCATTCCCTAAGGATTTTATTTCCATTTCCAACCATTTCAAGAATCATTAAGGCATTTTTTACAAAAAGGGGTACTAATACCTCATTTAAAATAATCATTTTAAATATATAAAAAAACCACTTTCTAAATAACTGTGAGGCTAATACCTCATTTTAAAACATTTCCTACTTTCAAAACATCATATTATTTATTTAAAAAAGCATAACCAAATCAAAATTCAAAACATATTATTTAAAAAATTTCAAAACCCCCTTGGGAATTTCACAAAATCAAAATATAATAAATTCAACTTAAACTTTAACTAAGCCCACATACCCAATTCCAATTTACAAACCATTATGTCTCATATTTCTCCCATATCAAAGTTCATCAATTTGTTTCACCATTTTCATAGGTTTGGCATACCCCATGTGTAGCCCTAATTTTAGTCTCACATCATAAAAGAACCCAATGGGGTCCATGAAGAGTCTGTCACCTCAATATAATTCCCAAATTACTTTCCTTAAACCAAGACATTAAAACGTATCAAGGAAGTGAATTAGCACAACTACATACACATATAACACATCAAGCCTATGGGAAAAATCTTTAAGACCACCTACCTCATGTCTGCTGATGATCGCTTTCTTAACCTCAAGACTTTATTTAAACTAAAACACCCATTAAATCCCTAGCATATAATCTACTATAAAATCTAGGGTTTTAGTATTTTGTAATATGATGAAATCAAACACCATTACTCTTATAGAAAATGGAAGGAAATGGAATCAAAGACTTAATTGGAGCTCCGATTTTCACTAAATGGAACTCCAAATTCCCAAGGATAGAAGGAGAATCATCCATGGAGAAGGAGGAGGCTACAATTTTGTCACCATAAATAAAGGGGGTAAATGGGGGAGAAATTTGGTGTAGAAAGAAATAATATCGGGAGAGAAAATAGGAATTTCCCACTTTTTAAGTGCAATGCGGTTTGGTCATACAGTTGAACAAATCATGCACCTCCCTATATAAAAGAGGGTCCAGGCAACACGATTTCCTGGAAGCACCCACATGGTTTGAAAAACTATGTGGAGCCCATGCGGTAGCCTCTTTCTAATAGCAGGCTTGGTCTGATGACTTCACCTGGACAGGCGGATGGTTAGTACTAATCATGTTCCAAGCATGCACTAAATATTGTTTGTACTCCTTCCTCCTCTTTTTTTGGTCCTGAGCCTCGGGGACACCCTTGAAAGACCCCATAAACCCAAGAATCAATTTATTTGATAAAATAAAGGGAGTTTAACCAAAATTTAAACAAGGTCATACCTTCATAAAAGGTTGGGATCTTATAACCTCCCCACCTTATAACAACTCATCCCCAATCCAAACTTCCCAAGAATAACTACGGCCCTTAGGCCAAAGGCCGATCCATAGGCCCACCTATCAACTTTCATCTTCCAAGAGTCTCCCTGAACTCATCCATTCCATATTTGTACTCAGACCAAGGAAACCATCCTGCATGAAACATAATTCCCCCTGCATGATCCACAATAACAAACCCAGCGCTCCTCAAGGACACATCCACTTCAACTCATCATTATCAACAATAAAAACAATAGGAAGGTCTACGTAACACTATTGAAACACTGTACAAGAGGATACCAACAAAGCACTACACTACCCCCATGGAGAGAAAATCGGAGCACCTTCAGTCTGATCCTCTCCACAACTCATAGATCAAATCACTTGGTTTCATCTCACATAGTTTCCAAATTCTAATGGTGACCCAAGATCAATGTCATCGAAGGGATACACATATTAAAACCACATTTCCCAACCTACATCGGACTACAACTCAAGGATTAATAGACACATTCCATTTTTGAACATCCAAAGTATAATCCAAGAATAACCTCCATCTCAAGGTTCTGAACCGGACAAAATGTGATCCAATGCTCATCACTAATACTAATAGACTAACATGGATCCTACCTTAGTCCATCCAACTGGAACCACCAATCACATCATTAACTGACTACATTCCCTCTATGGTGATCCCCACTATATGACTTAGTTAATCACTACCATTTAAAGTGTTGAGAATTTACCTCATTAAAAAGAGACCAACAAAAACTCAACTTAACCTTCACAACTTAACCGTTGTGTTTCTTATCTCACCATGCCCAAACATCCATGAAAACTCTAACCAACTTTGGCATACATCCTTTTCATTGAAACTACACAGATTGGTCACACATTTACCATCCATATCTCAACCAAGCACTACTTGGTTCTTCATAAAAACCCATTCCCAATACCAGTACATGCTTATCATTCCAACATTAACCAGAGTTAGATTACATCCCACCACATCCTTTCCCTTTTACCCAACTAATTTGATCCATTCTGTCTAACTCACTATGTTGGCGATGAACTTCTACTATTGAAATGTCTCCAATCTACCTGGACATGAATCCTTCTCACTTAATGTATACCTTTATCATTTTCACACACCCACTGGAGTCCATTCCAGACCACTAGTGAAAATTCACCATTATAGCATTCTCTTCTCCGCAAACTATTGCCAGGCTCCACGTCACCCACCAACAAGTCTCCAATGAAACCAAATGTGTACCACATGGGTTTATTATTAGAATCTTGATTAAACCACATCCACAACACAACCTTATATACACATCTATGACTAATGTACTACTCCCCAGCTTAGGAGTATCATTCTCACTAATTAGTCAAGCAATTTCACACCCCATGGATCACGCTTAAATCATAGGATGAACATAAAACTTTGATGTGGTCATCTAGTAAGAACTAAAACAACAAAACAACATCACTCGCTACTCGTTCCTAGCTTCCAAGAATGTTACCTATGGAATTCATCGATATCTAGTCCACCCTGAGGGCCTCTCTGGTGACTGGTCTATGGTGAACTCCACCAAACATACCTCTCCACGTGCATATCCTACAAGTGGATCCATTTAGATCCAAAACATATTTAGGTAGCTAGGCATAAATTCAAATCTCCCTTAGTGTACCACATATTATGTCA
This sequence comes from Viscum album, assembly GCA_963277665.1. NCBI lineage: Eukaryota > Viridiplantae > Streptophyta > Magnoliopsida > Santalales > Viscaceae > Viscum > Viscum album. Next base: position 386,475,092 of record OY728153.1, on the reverse strand, counting down.
AGATATTGGGCATGATTGTTAGTAGCTAGAAGTATGCTAATAAGTCATAGACAAACACCACCACATCCACAACTTGAGTCACCTCACCAAAACCATAAACCTTACCAACTAAACCTCTAGTCAAAAACTGCACTAGGAAACACTCTCTATGTCCAAAATATCCACTTGTACCATACACACCCAAAATCACTAGCAAACCCAGCCAACCCTCTCCCGAGTCACCACTAAATTCAAAATATACTTACTCCCTAAATTTGATTCATGCCTAATAAAGGCCGCTGTCTCTCAATCTAACCCATACACAAAAACCTCAAACAACTTGATGCTCAAAAGTGTCACTTCTTACCCCATTCCAAAACAAACTGAGTCTAACACGCCAAGAAACCATTTACTCTAGGTTTCACACCAGATATATTCACACACATACATTGGAACCAAGATCCAAACACCCACTATAGGGTCAAAAACACAACTCGTAAGGTCTAAACCCACAAGAGTCACCACATCCACATTAAACGTACATCATTTCACAACTTCAAGGTCACAACCTATCCCAATACACAATAAGAAACATCCTATTAACGGGAACATCCAACCCTATCAAGTTCTCACATCTTTTAAACTAGGGTCTCAAAACTAAGACACTCTTACTACCCAAACCACCCAGATATAGGGTTAACAACTAGCATAAGGGATAATCACCACCAGTGTTTATAAAAGTTCTATAATTTTCCCATTTCCCTTATTAATTAAACTATACATTTAAATCCAAGGTTTTATATTGAAAAACACTCTATTTAAAGACCCAAGAATTTACACTTTCAAAAAACTTTTTATTAACCCAGCATTTAAAAAATACAATCTTTATTCAATTTTTTTTCAAAACATCATTTATTAACAACCATTTTAAGGTATGATCAATAATCCTAAACCACCAACAGAAATCACACTACTAACCTGTTAGTTGAAAATAACTATCAATCACAGGCAACATACAGATGACCTATCACTCTTATGTTCCTAGCATGATGCATTAACTCACATACCCTCTATTAACATACCAGGATAAGAGATAAAACCTCATAAATCAATAACATCACATTCAAGTGTGAAACCTAAGGTGGAAGTATCAATAAACTGTAAAAAAACAAAAAAACATCCATTCCGACCCTTGGAAACTTCGGTATTCGCTCATACATGGGGATAAAGGCACCCATGCATGATCTCATAACCAAGCCCCAAAAAGATCCTAGTATTATATCTATTATTCCCTAAATAGTAAGGAAAATACACCAACCTACTCTGATACCACTTTGTAACACCCCTAGCCTAGTATCCACTATATATGGTGTCCCAATTCTGGTCATCACATAACCTTATACATGCCTCTCCATGCTCTAGAGGTTAACTACTAGCAGTACAGGTCTGAAAGAAACTATGGGGAGACTATAGTCACTTATCAAAGTAATTCCACAAAAAAAGTAACATCAACCAATGAAATAACCAGAAAGAACAATAAATGTGTAGTAGATGGAAAGTGCCAACAATAACTAAGAATCCATACCATAACAAAATGATGAATACACTGCAATTTAGAAAGTTGTACAAATAAAATTTCTAGTACCAAAGCTAGAAAATATCTTGAGACAGTCCTGAGTCCCAACCCGGTCCTAACATCCCATGCTCTAACCCAAAATTCCATGCATAAACCAAATACCATGTTCTTATCATAAACCTATAATAGAGGCAAGTGACATCTTCTTGGGTATCCAAGTGTCATGGAGTCCTGAGAAAGGTGTGAGTACAACCTAGTAGGCCACCACCAATGGTGTCTAAAGCAATAATCAGTTTATACAAGAGTGTATGTTGATAAATCAAGTACCCAAAATAAATAAATAAACAAATAAAATATATATCTTTAATTTAAGAAATTATTATATAACCATTTTATCCATTAAGTTCTCTAGAGTTAACCAACCAACTAAACTAGGTCAGGTTGTACTAAGAGCCTAATCCATAGCATAAGGGGTGACACACTTTTAATTCTCAATGGGAACATTCAATAATCATAATTTATCAACATACCCCAAAGCCACGACCTAGTAATCAATTCATGTCCACATGTTTGGGAAGCATAGAGCCTTAATCTAATATCCCAACCCATGCCATGACCATATGTTGGTAGGCATAGAGCCTTAATCCTACATACCTACTCAATAATACACAACACTTACCTTGGAACCTCAGTCCAAGTAGTCTCATCTTATACAACTGTTAGGGGCATAGAGCCTTGGTCTGAGTCCCTAACATGTGCATTATAGGGATGGGGTGTACAGCCTCAGTCTAACCTTACCTGTGGGTGTAGATCCTCATATAAAATACTGCATAACTACCATCAGGTCATTGTACATGCTTCTTTAACAATTTTACATAATAATAATTTACCTAACATAACCCATATCAACTTATATACCATTTTCAATCCATGAATCATTAAACACATATAACTTTTTACCAAACTTCCCCTTTATTCCATATTAAACTAGACAAAAATAAACATCAAATTCATTTCAAAATACATGATTACACACGAATCAAATACTCATTTAAAATCATCTTGAAGACACCCCTTTAAAACATGGTTGTTCCTATTTGAAAACTAAACCATGTCCTAAGGCTTTCATTTCAATTTCCAACCATTTCAAATAATCATTAAGGTATTTTCACAAAAAGGGGGGCTACACCCTCATTTCAAATAATAATTTGAAATATATAAATAAAACCACTTTCTAAATCACTATGAGGAAAACACCACCTTTTAAAACATTTCCACTTTCAAAACATCATTTTATTTTCTTAAAAACCATAATCAGATCAAAATCCATAAATTCTTTATTTAAACCATTTCAAAATCCCCTTGGGTATTTCAAAAAAAATCTGACATATAATCAATTAAATTTACCCTTTAACCAAGCCCACATACCCGATTATAGTTTTAAAACTATTCACTTTTATATTTCCCCTATCTCAACATTCATCAATTTTTTTCACCATTTTCATGGGTTCAGTATACCCTATGGGTAACACTAGGTGTACTCTCACATCATCAATAAACCTAACAAGGTTGTTGAATGGTCTTTCACCTCAATATAAGGCTAAAATTATTTTCCTTAACATAAGACATCAATATGCTGCAAGGAAAATAATTAGCACAACTAAATTCACATATAACACATAAATATTATGGGAAAAATCTTTAATACCACCTACCTCATGTTCATTGATGAAAACATTCTTAACATCATCCATTGATTCGAACTCAAACACTCAATAAATCCTCAACATAGAATCCACTAGAAAAGTGAAGGTTTTAGGGTTTTGGAAGGAGAGGAAACAAAAAAACCATGAATCTTCAATAAAATGGATGGAAACTGAGTCGAAGACTTGCACAAAGCTTTGATTCACACTAAAAGGAACTGAAAACACCCAAGAATCGAAGGAGAATCATCAATAGAGGAGGAGGAAGTTATTGGTTCATAATCCTAGCTATAGGGGTCAAATGGGGGAGAAATATGGGGGAGAAATAAATAATATGGAGAGGGAAAATGAGAATTACACACTTTTTAAAAGGAATCATAGTTTTTCTATAGAGTTGGCCAAACTGTGCACCAACTGTGGAGTTACCTCTATCCAAGAGGGGCCAACATGAATAGTTTCTTGGGATTACCCACTTGTGTTGAAAAAATCTATGCTGCTTGTGTACTAGACTCTTCTTGAGAGGAGGCTTAGTTACACATATTCCACTAGAAAAGTGCACGATTTGTACTAACTATTCACCAAGCTTGTTTTGAACACTGTTCTACCTCCTTTCTTCTCTTTTTTAGTTCTCAAGCCCTGGGATACCCATGAAACTCCTCTTACACCCAATAATCAATTAATTAGCCAAAAAATAGATTTTAACCAAAATTTAAACAAGGAAGTACCCACATAAAATCTTGGGATCATACAACCAGCCATGAAAAGTGATCTTGAAAAATAAATTACATTGCTACATGGAGAAGGAAGGCCGTAAATTTTCATAAGTGATGTTTTCATTTTCCATAGGATGGATAGGAGATGAATATAGTTTTTTCACACCATTATAATAAAATTTTATTATATATAAGATACTAACTATATTATATGATCATGTTTATAGATTATTTGAAGAAGTGAGAAGAGGAAATAAAATTAAAACACTCGGTTAATAACTAGACCTCTTCTTCAGAAACCCTCTTTATTTTTATACCTAAATCCTTCTTATGATGGTTTTCAGATCAAAAAATAACCACTATTACATGGGGATTGATGTTAGGAAGAGATTATTGTAGGTATTTTCTAGGATAAAATTCTCTTGAATTGTGGATAAGAGATCATATGTGGTGTCCTTTTATAGATGAGAGAGAGGAAACACTTGAAATTTCTCAATATATTAAAACATATTAATATATTAATTAAGAAAAATTAATCCAAAATGACTCATATTAAAATATAAGATAATATAGGTTCAAAATATGGCCCTTAAATAAGATTTAAATAAGTTTTTAGTTCATTTTAACCCTTATCATTTTAGTTTTAACCTATATTAACTCTTACCCATGGTAACCAACCTTTTTACCAAAATTACTATTCATAATGACCCAAAATGAAAGTGTCCTTTTTACCAAATTTTGAAATTATGATTCCGAAAATGGTTTTCAATTTATCAAATTAAATTTCTGTAATTGGTATAAATTAATTCAAAAAACCTATAAAACACAACAAAAAACGATTTTCCTATAAATGCCTTTTTAAGTACAAAAATATTTTTATACCAAATTCAAGTATAATGTTGAATCAAATGAAATTAATTAGGTTATATTTAATATAAAGGAACAAATTAAATTTTAAAATGAATTAAAAATTAAATCGTACATTTTAAGCATTTGAATAAAAAATATTGTTTTCTATAAAATTGGTATTTTTTACTAATTACTGAAAAATTAATATTTTCATAAAAATAAAAAAAAATCATCCTAAGATAATTTTTATATTTATATTTAAAAAATGATATCATTTTCATAAAATAAAATGTTAAAGTGTAAAAGATAAATTATAATTTCCATGAAAAAAATGAAATAAAACCCATTTTTTAAAAAACAAAATTTTAAAGCATAAAATGACTATTAAAAATTTAGTAATCATTTAATACGAATTAATAAATAAATTTTCATTATATAAAATATTTATACATATTTTTCATGATATTTTTATTTCTATTGATACCACTAACTTAACAGCTAGCTCATAATGATCACATTTATAGTATATCAGAGTTTTCTTATAGCTCAATGTTACGTGTTAAGAAAGCTATCAAGATTATTATTCTTTTAGATTAAATTTTTAGGGTGTTAAATTCTCATGCACTTAAATAAATTGCATCCTAGTTATTTTTTTATCTTAGTAATCAAGGGTTAAATATTTTCATATAATTTTGTTGAAAACCCACATCATATAAAGGAATAAAAAAACTTCATTTTGAAAATAGAAAGTTGAAAACATAAAGATTACCTAAAATAACACACAATCATGTTTCCAGATAAGTATAAAATTAGTGGGAAGTGAAAATATGGATATGGAAGAGAAATATAATATCAAAATAATAATAGAGGGTGATGTAGAACATGGTCATGAAAAATTTAATGACCATAAAACCATAAATAAATAAAGGATAAATAAGACCATCAATTCATCAAAAAATGAAGGTAATATGATAACATTTTTATTTCGAGATCATTTTACTATATTTGAGGGATTATTTTATAATAAAGACAGATAACATGATAAAATATACTTATGTTATTTCTTTCAATTTAAAAATAATAAAATTATCCTTTAGTTTTTCTTGGATAAATTACCACTTTTATCTCATCTATTACTCTAATATATGAATATTCAAGATGAATTCTCATGCCTGAAGCACTAAAATTAATTTTCAATGAAATATAATATCCACTAAAGGATAAAAAGTTATTTCCCTATCTCTAAAAAAACTAAAAGGGTTATCACATGTTGATATAATATCAATTATGAATAAAAATTTATATGAAGAAATACTACATTAATCTCGAAATCCTAAACAATATTACCCAAAGTTCAAATTAAATCATTACAAAAAATAAGAAACCTTAAATATATTGAAAATATTACATAAAAAATAAACTAAAAAATTGAATGATTTGATCGCATATTCTTCCAATATTAAATTCATATTAATATATAAACAAAATTAATCACTCATATAGTTACATACAAAAAATCTATAGACCTTAATCATATAATGTCCAAAATATAATTATATTTTCCATAAATAACCAAAATCTCCATAAAACAACAATAAAATCATATATACATCTAAAATATAATTCAACCTTTATTACACAAATATACTCCTATATAAACCAAAAATAATTCCATTTACCTTAATCAAATAATATTCCAGACTTAGTAACTTTATCAAATATAAATTTATTCACTAGTGATAAAATCACTTCTCAATCCCATGGTTATCTAAATGATAAATCATATATTCCTAAAATTTAATAACCCTTTTATCCTAATTACCATATTAACATCAAATATCACGTTAAAATTAATGGTTATCAATACATTTAAACTTATTTCAAAATATATAAAATCTTTCTTCCTCAAATAACCTTTTCACTAAGACACATACCAAACCAAAGTCTTATATTCCCTCAATTGTCTCCCAAAATATCCTTAATCATTTTAAACTCCTCTAAAAAAAGACCTTAAATTGGGTATCCATTCCTTTAAACTTATGATAATCGCCATACTTATCAACCCATGAAACATTAGGTTTATTCCATATCACTATGTAATATCATAGATTTCCATAGGTTATATCCTCTCATTCATCAAAGTGTTTTATAAATAAAATGTGAATTAACCCAATAATATTCATCGATAGTTCTTGGAAAGGTTTGAAATCTAATCATACTTATTATGAACTAGTGATAATCAAGTTAATACTAAATCCACCCCCTTCAGAGTTATTACACCTAGGTATATCTATGTCATAACCACATCCACATAATAGTATCCATATAGATATTTATTTAGTAGGAAAACCACACAATATCTACTTTATAAAATCTTCATGACATTACTCTATACGTAAAATTACCCAAAAAATCTATCATATGTTTGTGTTCTCTAATATATTTTTCCCTAAATCAAGTTCCCAAAGGTCCTACTAAACTTACTTTGATACCAACTATAACATCCAAACTCTTGTAACCTAGAACCAGTGGTTATCTTACTACATTGGCACAAGATATAATGGATTATGTATTGATGGATCGAATAGTTTAGATATCTTATAAGACTATATACATTAATAATTCTCATGTTACATTTGAAAACCTAAAATACAACATTAAAATTACAGTCATAACTTTATTATTTCTTCTAGTATATCCTTAAATTAATTAATAAATACCTTATTGTTATCCTATGGAAAGTAAAACATAATAAAAGGTGATCTTGTATTCTTAATAAGGGAAATCATATGATAGAATCGATCACAAAATAAATCTAGAATGAAAAATATGGTAGAGATAAAAAATAATCAAATAGTCATATAAATAATATCATAAAATAATAATATATCTATGGATGACATAAAAAATAAATAATCACATAGATAATAATAACATGTTTCATAATGATAAAATTAATAATGTTATACATCATAACCATACTGTTAAGGCCATATTCCATGACATCATAAACATGTCCTCAACGCCTTATACCAAGACATCATTAATATTTGGGTAGGCATCAACCAAATACCCTAGATATTTTTTCTCATGAGAGTTACTCGTTCATAAAGGGGATATGGAGGGAAAAGTTCATCACTTAAAAATTCCAATTCATTCCTCATATATAATGGATGAATAGTTAGTATAATAAATAATCAACAAAATATCTATATTTGAAAACTAGTATACAAAATGTCAATATTTTTTCCCAGTAAAAAATAGTAAATAATGAAAGTAACCATATATATTAATATGTTGGATGGTTTCATTATATTATATCCCCAATAAATCATAGGATTTATCAAATAATGTTTGCACAGATTAAAATACATTTAAAAGATCACTAGAAAATATATTGAGGAAAATCTCCATTTATTTTTGAAAGTTCTTATTTAAAATATAAAAAATTTCAAGAATATTAATAGAATATTTATTTAAAAAAACATGGAAAATTATAAATTTATATTCAAAGAAAATAATTTTTATAATGGTGGGAAAAAAATTTCATTTAGTTAATATTAAAACAAATATTTTATCCACACCTTTGGTAAAAAGTGTATCATTCAGAAAGTAAATAGAATATTATTCTAAAAAATATATATATATGGTAAAAATGGGTATAAAAACATTAATAAATAATTTTATAATATTAAAAACAATATTCAAATCATTTTAAACAAAATATGGACTTGAAATAAAAATATTTCTTGATGAATATAAAAACACAGTGGATTTTCCTTAAAAATATTAATTTGGTATTTTGAGTTCAAATGAAGGTAAAAATAGAAATAATTTTTGAAATACCAATAAAAAAATATAAGAATATATATGGGTCTCAAGACATAAATATCATATAAATTATCCACTGGATACTTAAACATAAATAATCCCGAATTAGGATGAGATTGTAAAATTAACTTTTACCACTTTGGTAACTTTTGAATCAAAACATCCATGAACAAAATAACTTCAAATAAAACTTAAAATACCATGAATATAATCATATTAATGATATAAAATTTTAAAGGGTTAGTATATTCACCAAATTATCTAAGTAATTGGTAAATATGTCATTTGTCTCATGAAAACAAAAAGTAAGACGAGAAAGCCTTGCCTTAGGTCCAACTTGCTTCATAGGTGATTTTAACCTCCTGTATACTAAATTTTAATTTATTATAAATATATAATAAAATAATATACCTAATTATAATATCATATATCATACAATTATAACATTTAAACTCTTTTTTATTAAAAATTATTTATTAAAATCATCATTTCTAAGTGTTAACTATTTCGTTTTTCATGTAAGTTTTGATTCAATAGTTTTAGTCATTGAAACTTTCTCATGGTTCCATCATATAAATAATGTTAATAATAATATAAATATAATATATAGTCATTATATACATATTTATAATAATTATTGAAAGTAATATATGAAAAATTAATCACACTGCTTCATGGAGGCGGTTGTCCACATATATGCACCTTCGAAGTTATCATTTTTTAACTAGTAGATGGGTAATAAGGTAAATGATATATTATATTTAAATAATTATTTTTATGTAATAAAAATCATATATATTCATTGTTTACATATTTATAACCATCCAAGTAAAGCGATAATGAAAACAAATTACACCACTACGTGGAGACGGTAGGTCGTACGTATGCATGAGCAATGTTTTCATTTTCTATAGGATAGAAAGGGGATGAATAAGGGTAGTGACACTAGAATAATAAAATATTAGTATATTTAAGATACTTATTTTATTATGTGATCATAGTGATAAATTATTTTAAGGAGGTAGAAGAGGAAATAAAACGAAAACACTCGGTTAAGAAATATACCTCTTATTTGAACAACCTCCTTAGGTTTATAGCTAAATCCTTCTTAGCATGCTAATATAATAAAAATAGAAACTATATAACAAGGGGAGGGATTTCATAAAATTATTATTATAGTTATAGTTCAATATAAAATTCTCTTAAATTTTGGATAAGAGATTGTATGTGGTAACTTTTTATAGATGAGGGAGAAGACACACTTGTAATATTTCAAAAGATTAAAATATATTAATGTCTTACTCAAGCCAAATGGATCCCAAATGACCCATATTTGAATATAAAATAAAATAATATCTAAATAATACCATAAAATTGGATTTATACAAGTTTTTAGTTAATTTTAACCCTTTTCATTTTAGTTTTAACCCTTTTAACCTTTTTAAACTCTTACCGTGGTAACTAATTGTTTTACCAAATTTACTATTCACATTGAAAAAAAATGAAAGGTACACAATTAAAAAATATAGAAATTATGATTACAAATATTGAGTCCATTTTATCAAATTAAATTTATATAAATGGAATAAATTAATTTAAAAACAAATCCATAAAACATGTTGAAAAGTAGTTTTTTAGAAAAAATGTCTTTTTAAGTATAAAAATGTTTTTATACCAAATTCAAGTATAAAATTGATTCTAATGAAATTAAAAAGATTATTTTTAATAAAAAATAATAAATTAAATTCTATAATAAATTCAAAATAAAATGGGACTTTGTAAATACTGGAACGAAAGAGACTATTTTCTAAAAAATGGTATTTTTCACAATTCACTAAAAAAATAATCTTTTCATATAAATACAAAAAAAAATTAACCAAATTTAATTTTGATATTAAAATTTAAAAATGATATATTTTTTATAAAATAAAATTTATAAAATTTTAAGAAATTAATTATAATTTTTATGCAAAAATACAATTAAAACCCATTTTTGAAGAAAACATATTTTTAAAGCATAAAATGGATTTACTGAAAATTAAGAATTTATTTATTATGTATTAACCAATAAATTTTCCTTATATAAAAACTTTATAAATATTATTTATAATGTTTTTACTTATATTTATAACTCTAATTTAATAGAACGGTTATAATGGTCAAATTTATATTATATCATGGTTCTCTTAAAGCATGGTGTTGCATGTTAAGAAAGCTATCGAGCTTATTATTATTTTAAAATAAATTTTCAAGGTGTTAGAAAATATGTATTCAAATGAAAGAACCGAGTATATTTTATAATACTTTTATAGGGTAGGTGGATCTTCAAACATCCAATAGATAACAAATTATTTCTTTGGCTATAAGAGAATATCACCTTTTATTTCCAATAAGGATGATCTCGATTTTGAAAGACAATTATTATATACCCACAAATACTAAAAACATGATTTATATATCCTTCCTAGATGAAGATATTTTTAATTTCAAATTTGTAAAAAACAATTGTTTCTTTTATAAAGACAACTTATTTTGTAGTACAGAGAATTTAAATAATGATCTTTATGTATTATATTATGAAAATAAAGTATTAAAAATTGATAATGAATTTAGTTATCATGACTCTTTTCACGCCCAATTTTGGCATCACCGACTTAGTCATGTAAATTAAAATCAGTTGAAAAAACTAAATCAAGATTCTTATTTATACTATTTTAAAATAAAACCACTTAATATATGTCTCACTTTTTTACAATTAAAGATGACCAGCCCACCTTTTGGTCTTAAGGGTGAAAGGGCCACATAGCTTCTAAAATCGATATCCACTGATGTATTTAGATATTTTCTAGTAGAATCTAGAGGTGGGTATTCCAACTTGATTACTTTTACTAATGACTTGAGTAGAAATATAATTGTTTAATTAAATATTTATAAGTATGAATAATTTCATAATTTCAAATAATTCAATAATGAAGAAGAAAACCAATAAGGTAAGAATATAAATCGGCTTCGATATGATCATGATGGTGAGTTTTTTAAGTAAGATTTCATTGATAATTTATGATATTTCAGGATTATATATCACCTCACTCCTCCTTATACACCATATTATAATGGTGTTATTTGAATGAGGAACCATACCTTTTTTGATATAGTCAGTTTGATGATGAGTCATGTAGATATTTTATTATTCTTTTGGGTATATACATTAAAGACTACAAAAAAACTCTAAACTAACTTATAACTAAGGAAGAAAATGGAATACATTACAAATTAATGTATAAAAAGAAATTTATGTTATTGTATACTCATGTATGGGGTTGTGAGGCATTTTTTAAGGCTAACTCTGGTAATAAACTAGCACAATAGGGAACTAGGTGTATATTTATAAGATATACCAAAGAAATAGGGGGATATTACCTATACACCCCTTAGACCAGAAATTCATCATAGTAAGACAATGGATATTTATTAGAAGGTATATAATCTCTAGAAGATATATTGGGAGGATCATTGAATTCAATAAAGTTGATTCTAAAGATACACAAGAGTTTGTGTAGGGATACATTCCATATGTCCTCAAGGAAGACATTGTTCTTGAAACACAAGAATAATATAGGAGAACCAAAGTGGTTAGAGAACTAGAAATAAATGGTTCTCTAGTAACTTAGGATAATGAATTATTGTTGGTTGAAAATAAAGATCATATTTCCTAAAATAAGAAAGTAGAGATCTTAGAATGCATAAGATGTAAAGAATCCATAAATTTTGAGGTGTATTACAAGCATCAGAATCAAGTATAGGTTTTGGTAAACTAATTAGTTGATGGAAATCCCTTTTGGTGAAAATATTTATCTTAGAGGAAAATAGATATAAAAGTTAAATTGGGTGCCTAAAAAATATAGCTAATAGATAAATGGATAAAACAAATTTAAGGTATAGAATATGATGAAACATTTTATCTAGTTTCAATGTTTAAATAAATTATAAATATACTAGTTATAGAATCTTTCCATAACTATGATATTTGGTAGATGGATGAAAAAATAGATTTTCTTAATGGAAACCATCAATAATATTTCTATATGATATGACCATAAGGGTTTTTGACTCTAGGTAATGTTAATATTGTATACATGTTGTAAAGATGCATTTATGGATATAATAAAGCATCAAGGTCAAGTAACATTATATATAATGAAACCATAAAATAATTTAGTTTCACACAGAATGAATATGTGATATGTGTTTATGATTGGTTTAGTGGGACTTCCGTTACATTACAAGTGGTATATATCGATGATATATTACTTATTGGAAATGATATACCAGACTTATAGTCAATTAAGGACTAGCTAAAAAAGAGATTCTCCATGAAGGGCTTAGGTGAATCAGCCTTCATTATTTGGATCAAATTCATTAGTGATAGATCTAATAGTTTTCTTATACTAATTCAGGGTACTTACATTGACTATATACTAAATAGATTTTGTATGGAACAATCCAAGAGTGGGTTGGTTCCAATGTCACGTGGTATATATGTTTTCAAGAAAAAATTTACTCAAACACAACTGGAATGGAATAGCATAACTAAGATATCATATGATTTTATGATGAGATCTATCATTTATGACTTGTTATATTTCAGTCTTGATATTTTCTATTCCTTGAGCATGGTAGGAAAATATCATGATGATCCATGTGAATAGCATTGGATTATTATTGAAGATATCCTTAAGTATTCATGGCATACTAAGGATATGTTCCTAGTATATGGATAAAAGGATTTGATCATAAATGGATATACCAATACTAGTTTCTAGATAGATTATAATGATTTGAAATCACATTCAAGATATGGCGTAACACTTTGGGATTATAAATTATATTTTCTTTCAAAACCTAATGTGTTCAATAGATTTCTACACATAAAACACCAAATCAAAATGATCCATGCCATATTTTATGAATATTGTTAAGATAATATAAGAATAATAAATACACTATTATATAAAAATATTTAAATAAATTATAAATGCATACAAAATATGATTAATAACACTTAAAGTTATAAAAAGTGATTTCTCAAGAAAAGACGTTTTTATTTTCATTTAAGAGATAAATTTTATAATTTTATAATTTTTATTATATGAAATAAACTTAATTTTTTAATTTATCATGTCAAAATTAGACTAGGATGATTTTTTTTATTTTTCTAAAATTATAGTTTTTTATGTGAATAGTGAAAAATACTGATTTAGATAATACTATCACTGTTATGAAATTATCATAATACAAGAATAATGTAAAAGCTTTAGAAAAAAAATCCATAAAAATAAGTATTTATAAAGTAAAAAAAAATATTTGAAAAAATATTTAATTTTAATATAAAATCCCTATTTTTTAAACAAAATACTATGTTTGATAGCATATATGGTACATCACAGTGAGCTTAAACGAACAACTAAATATTATTATTTAAATGTTACTATTATAACTAAGTTTTTAGAATGAAGGTAATGAAAATTATTAAGAGAATTATAAAAATATGGTTTTTACATGTATATATAATTAATTCCATGGTGACCAATTAATTATAAATAAAAACCCCTTTTCTAAAATGAACTGTTTTTTTCTAAATAACTATCTAAATAAGCATAAGTGTGTTCTATACTAATAAATAAAAAAATAAGTATTTTTGGATTATATTAATGAAATATATATATATATATAATATTAAATATAATTTTTTTACATTCATCTTATTTTTTTTAAACATGATATAAAAACAAATTCAATTTTATGTATAAAAGAACTATTCTTCTAAAAATACAATTTTACCTCCATTTGATGAAGCACTTATTTTAAATCTAGTTTTTGAAAATTTTATAAATTATATTTGAAAAAATTATATTCTTATTTAAATAAAAATATCAAATTTTAATTTGGTTTAATTTTTGTATTTTTTTGATAAGTTTCATGTTTTGTTGAATAGTGAAAATAATAAATTTTACTTGAAAAATAGATTTTTCTTCTAAATAATTTATAGTGTTAAATAATATTTTTATTGGATTTAAAGTATAATTAAATATATATTATATAATTTAATCTAATGTATTTAATTATAATAAATTTTTCATTGATTTTTGATATAAAAATATTTCAATGTTTTGAACATTTTCACTTTAAAAACCTGTTTTCTCGTTCTGTTAACAGGATTAATTTTAAATTAATTTTAGCTGATAATATATTTCGAATTTTAAAAAATGGATTCCATATTTATAATACTAAGTCTCAAATTTATTAAATAGGTCTCTTTTATTTTTAGAAAATATGAATAGTAACTTTGGTAATTTCTATTACCACAATTAAGGGTAAATTTGGTAATTAAGGGAAAAAATAATATTATAAATATTATAAAATTACCCTAACACGTGTATTAATTTTATTAGATGAGTGAAGTTATACCAAAATCATACTTGGTCTTATTATTTAATATCTTTCACCCACTTGGAAGACTTTAATCCATTTATAGTATTTTATTCAAAGAAAAGTCAATTTCATCATACTTTTGTTCTTACCAAGTGAAATATTTTTAATATGATGTTATATAAGGGATATGTTCAAATATAAATAGTATCTTGAAATATAAAATGTTTATATTAATCATGTTAATTTATTTTTAATTTTTAAGAGAGAAATAATTACCATAAAGTCTTACACAATGGGGATGTGGTAATTGTTTAATTATAGAAAATATCGAATAAATGATATCAAAAATATTAAAATAAATATATTTTGAGATAATTAATGTTATAAAATAATTTTATAGATGTATTTTACATTTTATTCATGTGTTAAATTTTTTGTTTCAAATATATCATGTTGTTATGATATTTTTTTAAATTCAAGTAATGAATGGTGTCAAAATTGTCATAAATGATATTTTAAAATAAATAATATTTTATTAAATGATATAAAATTCATAAAAATTACTAAAATATGGTTTAAAATTTCATAAATTATTCATTTATGGTTTTTTATAATTTTATTGTAACAATGTTAACCCTTAAAGAGTAAATACACATGTTGTCACGTTAAGAATTAGAAAGGATAAGTGAGGGTTAAAGACAAAATATAAGGATTAAAAAATGATCAAAACTTATATAATTTTAATTTTATGAAGTTTTATCGACCCATGATAATCTTATATTATAAATAAATCAGTTTTTATCCATTTTTAACATACAATTAATTTATATTAATTTAATATTTTGAATAATTCCAAGAGTGGCACTCCCCTCTATTATAAAAGGGCGCATATTATTCTATTTTATTCACACTTAAAACCCTATTTGGTTCATCAAATATCTACCTAAATAAATTTATATAATTCATACCTACATTATAGAGCTCTTATTTTTTTCATAACACCACCATTAGTGGTCTTAAGTTGTCAAACAACAGAGATTGTCCGAAGAAATGGTATTATTTTTAATGAAGTGTTTCTGTTTTGTTTCTTTTTTCAACTCTATAAAATATTCTTAAAACATGATGAAATAATAACTCCATTTTCCTCAATATAATGATATGTTATTATGTTAATATCATCACCTAAATCCATCTCCACTTCCATCAAATGGGAAAAGAATCATCGTTCGTGTGTATGGCGAACTTCCACCTTGTGAACCAATATAATTTGTTTTCCATCAACATATCACAAGAAGTGTTATAATTATAGAATTAAAGTTTATATATGATAATAGTTAAATATTTATAAATATTAAAATATAATATATCATTTATATTCTTACCTTTACATGAATGGAAAAATGGTAATGTCGTTCGTGCGTACGTGTGAACTATCATCTCTATGAAGTGATGTGATTCATTTTTCATCACCACATACCATGCATGATATATAAAAGTATATTTTAAAATTTAATATGATATTAATTAAATTATTATAATTTTATAAATATAAAATTATACTTACCTTCTTCCTATAATGATCATTGAAAATTAAAAATGTTACTCATGCATACGTACGACTTACCGTCTTCGTGATTGTAACTAGTTCAGTTTTTATATCCATATTTAATGAATGGATTTAAAATTATAAAAAATATATAAATATTATTATTATTTAATGGATATTATTATATATAATATGTAATTATGACCACTTTGACTATTGACATCATATCAAATTCATTTTGGACTCAAGTACCGAATATGGTCAAAACATCTGACATGAACTTGAATAATTAAGTAATTGTTATAACATGATAATAAGTGATATAAAAGTAATAATAAAATTTAATAATGTTATAAAGAAATTAAATAATTATCCTAAGTTTATTATTTAGTAATATAACGATTGTACACAATGAGTCAGACTTAAAGTAAGGGATTTTGTCTCAATCTTTTTTCATTGAGGTATTTCTAGATGATATAAACCTTTATTATTTTATAAAGTTTATATATATCCCCCTTTGAAATATCATATCATTAATTTATTTATTATCATGTTATTTAATTTTTTTTAATGTTATTCTTTCATGGAGCTTATGATTTAAATGTACAAAGTGGTATGGGATACTTTGAATGTTTAAATATTTAACTTCAAAATCCTTTCCACATGTCAATATTATTGATATTATTTATATGGATATAAAAGGATTATAAAGAAAATTTTATATATTTTTTTAATTTAATTCAAATATTTTCAAAAGAAATCTTTTTATATGATTTATAGGGAATGTTTTGATAAATTACAAAAGGAATGTTTTTTTCATAACATACACGGTGACAACAAATTTTATACCACTGTGACTATTATTTAATTTCTATATTCCTTTTAAATATTTCATGTTTTATTAAATTAAAATCCTTATTTTCTTTTTTGGGTATTTTGAAATTTAAATTTGGTTTTTAAGAGAAATTTTATTTTTATTCGAAAGTGTTTTTCAAGTGGGATTAAAATAATTTTTCAATGGGTTTTATGATGAAAATGTTTTATTCATGAAATTGTACTTGAGAATAATATGAAATGGGTGAGCCTGTTATAGTTTATTCAAATGTTTTATCCCAATTATAGCTCGTGGGTGAGCTAGATATAGCTTATATGAACGGTTGAGCCCCATTATAGCTCATGAGAAATAGGTGATCCCAATAGAGCTTATATGAAGGGTTGAGCCCCATTATAGCTCATGAGTGAACCTGATATAGCTTATATGAAGGGTGATACCCATTATAAATATCCAATTAATTGGGTAATAATAATATTGGAATTCCTCCATATGGTTATTCCAATTGAAAGGGTTTAGAAATGGTTTTATGTATATGATGCTCAAAGTCACCTAAAGGAGTTTAAATTGATTTTTATTGGTTTTTATGATTTTATTTGAGTAGAATGTATGTGGTTTAATCATGTAAAAATATTTTGTTTCATTTTATCAAATAAAACTAAATGGGTTTCATGTTATTCACTAGACTAAGGGTTTTCTTCTTTTTTATTTCCCTTACTAAGCTTTTTATTCTCATCCCAAATTTTAAAATGTTTTTCCCAGGATTAAAGGATTATTAGGGACAAGGATGATAAAAATATGAAAATTATAATGTTATATCATGTAAATAAACCATGTTTTATTTTATAATGTTTTGTTTTGTGAAAAGAATGGATATTGAGAAACAAAACGTCCACTTTTAATGTATGGATTTACTTTGTAAGAGTTTTCTCTATTTATATAAAACTAGAAACTGAAAAGATCCTCGAATGTAAATTATAGATCAAAACACTAGAATATGTGATGTTTAAGGTTGGGGCCTTATATTTGGTTTCAAATGATGGTTTGGAGAACTTTAGGGATCAAGATGTTTTCTTAAGATTTATGTATATCATCATGGGTTTATAAGTTTAAGGTGTATCCTAAGTTTAATGTCTTAGAAATCCTTTTGAGGCTTTATGTTATAAAATTTTAAGGTGAATAAAGGTATTTTTAGGACACATTAATTTTTTAGATAATTATGAGTTATTACGTTTTGGGATGAAAAATGAAAGGTATGAGATAACCTTTGAGTTTAAAATATATTGAAGTTAATTTTTAGGATATTTATTACATTTTTGGAATTTTATAAAGATTATAATAATATATTCTTAAAAAAAAGAAAAACCATGAGATGGGTGAAAACCTATCATGTCTGATAAGGTCATAGGAATTGAACTCACAACCGAAAGGGAGAAAAGGGTGAACCATCTACCACTAGATTATGTGATGTTCTAGTTAGTATGAGGCTATTTTTTATTTATTTAAACTATATGAAGGATAAATATAAATTTCATTTTGGGAATATATGTTTTGTCAAATAGCTAACATTAGTATTAGAAAATGATTTTGTGATTAAGTGATTAATTTTATTACAAAAGATGTTTATTATTTTGAGAAATTTATATGATTAAGGTAAATAGAATATTGTGATATTTTATTAGATCAATTAATGTTGAATTTTCCTTTATAGTAAAATGTGATTTTATGGTCATTTGGTTTATTAAGGGAAATTAATATCATACTTGGATATTATGTGATTTAGTAAATTACATTTTTATTATGAGAAATTAGGAGTCCTTGATGTTATTTAGTGATAAATGTTAATATTATCTTTGAATTATATGTGATCAAATCATTTTTGGGTTTCAATGTTAGTATATAAAATCGTTGAGGAATTTTAAGGATAGTTATTTATTGAACGGTTTATATTGAACTCTAGGTATTACTATTGAATTTTGAGATTAAAATTAGTTTTTCTTCATATAATAGTTTTTTCTTTTTAGAGAATTTTTTTATCTTATCCAAAAAAATTTTGTTTTTGTAAATGTTTCAAGTTATTATAAATAGATAGTTAATATTTTTTGGATTATGTTATTCTCTAGAATTTTATTCTAGGGATTAAAGTATGAAAAATTCCTATTGGATACTCATCGTTTGGAGAAAAAGATGAGTTTCATATGAAAATTGATTAAAGGATGAAACTATACTTGTAAAGTAAGTATATATCCTTATATTCTTATTTTAGGTAGTAAAATAATTCTTCAACTACATTTAAATAATCTTTAAACAAAAACTTGATTCATTTACTATTCTTAATTATAAATCAATTTCCTTTTAACCCATCACAGAATTATGATTTTGTGATTGTTCAATTTTTCATGACCATTTTCTCTATCACTCTCCATCCGAACTTGATAATAAGTTTTCTCTCTCATTTCCATGTTTTTATATATGTAATCATATAATGTTTTATCTCAGATGACCTTCGTACTTTTCTTCTTTCTTTTAAAATGGAATTCTATTAATCTTTTTTTTATGTGGGATTTCAATAAAGGTCATATGAATAGTTGAACCTCAGTTACAATGATAGAATTAAAAATTTCAAGGACACAATTTCCAAAATTTGGGGATAATTTAACATCCCAATTTTTTTTAAACAAATATTATGTTTGATATTATACAAGATATGCCACGTCGAGCTTAAATGAACAAATAAATAAAATTATTTAAATTTTACCATTATAAAAAAGCCGTTAGAAAAGAGGGAATGAAATTTATTAATATAATTATGAAAATATAGTTTACACATGTATATATATTTAATTATTTGGTGACCAATTAATTATAAAGTAAAATAAAACCCTTTTTAAAATGGACATGTTTTTTCTGAAAGACAATTTAAATATGAATAAGTTTGTTTTATAATAATAAATAAATAATCACTATTTTTGGATTATATTAATTAAATATAAATATATAATATATTCAATTTAATTTTTAAAATTCATAATATGTGTTTTCTAGACATTATTTGAGAACAAATCCAAATTTAAGCGTAAAAGAAGTTGTTTTCTAAAAAGGCAGTTATGTTGCCTTTTGATGGAGCGCTTGATTTAAATCTAATTTTTGATGATTTTATATATTATATTTAAAAAAATAAACTTATTATTTTAAATCTAAATATCAAAATTTACTTTTTTTGAATTTTTGGTATTTTCTGATTAGTTTCATGTTTTGATGAATAATGAAAAATACTAAATTTTTCATCTAAATAATTTATAGTGTTAAATTATTTTTTTAAATTAGTTTTAAAGTATAATTAGATAAATTTTATAACATTTAATATAATTTATTATATTTTAAACAATTTTACATTGAATTTGGATATAAAAAAATTTCAATATTTCGAATGTTTTCACTTTAAAAATCTGTTTTCTCGTTCCGTCAACAAGATTAATTTTAAATTAATTTTAGCCAATTTTATATTTTGATTTTTTTAAAATTAATTCCTTATTTTAAATCATAAGTTCCAAATTTATTAAATATGTTCCTCTATTTTTGGACAATATGAATAGTAAAATTAGTAATTTTTATTACCATAATTAAGGGTAAATCAGGTAATTAAGAGTAAAAAATAATATTATAAATATTATAAAATTACTCTAATAATTATAATAATTTTATTGGATGAGTTAATTTTGACCAAAATCCTCATTGGGATGATTTTTTGAGATATTGGAGCCACTTTTATGGCTTTAATCCATTTATAGTATTTTATTCAAAGAAAAGTCAATTTTGTCATATTTTTTTTAACAAGTGAAATATTTTAAATATGGTGTTATACAAGGGATATATTGGAATATAAAAATTATTTTTAAATATAAAATGTTTATATTCCTCATTTTAATTTATTTTTAATTTTTATGAGAAAAATAAATAACTTAAGGACTTACACAATGATGATACAGTAATTGTTTAATTAAAGGAAATATCAAATAAATGATATCAAAAAAATTAAAATAAATATAATTTGAGATAATTAATGTCCTAAAAATATTTTATATATGAATTTGAAATTTTATTTATGTGTTAAAATATTTTGGTCAAAGATATCATGTTATGATATTTTAAAAAAGTCAAGTAATGAATAGTATCAAAATTGACATAAATGATATTTCAAAATAAATAATATTTTATTAAATGATATAAAATTAATAAAAATATAAATTTATCCAAATTATTTTTATAAGGTTAAAAATTTCAAAAATGATCTTTTTTTGTAATTTTTTATTTTATAGTCACAATTTTGACCCTTAAAGAGTAAAAACACATGTTGTTGTGGTAAGAATTAAAAGGTTAAATAAGTGTTGAATCCAAAAAATAAGGAATAAAAAATATTCAAAACTAATATAATCTTCATTTATGTAGTAATTTATATCCATATTCATCCTATATAAGAAATAAATCCATTTTAACCCATTTTAAATATAAAATTAATTTATATTGATTTAATATTTTGAATAATTCTAAGAGTGTCACTCCCCTCTCTTATAAAAAGGAACCTCTTCTTATATTTTATTCACACTTTAAAAACTATTTTTTCAGAAAATATCTACCAAAATATATTCCTATAATACCTCCCTACATTATAGATCGATTATTTTAGGCAAAACACCACCCTTTGTAGTCTTAAGGTGTTAAGAAAATGATAACTTCTGAAGAAATGGTATTGTTTTTAATTAAGTGATTCTATTTTTTTTTTCTTCTTCCAACCCCTTAAAATATTATTAAACCATGATTAAATAATTAATCCAATATCCTAAATATAATTAGATGTTATTATGTTAATATCATCACCTAAATCTATCTCCACTTCCATCAAATGAGAGAATAATTATCGTTAATCTGTACGGTAAATTACAACATCACGAACTGATATAATTTATTTTCCATAACCGTCTCTCAAGAATAGTTATAATTATTGAATTAAAGTTTATATATGATATTAATTATATATATATCATTATTAAAAGATAATATATCATTTATTTTCTTACCTTTCCATGCACAGAAAAATGATAACATCGTTCGTGTGTACGTGTGAACTATCACATTATGAAGTGATGTGATTTGTTTTTAATCACCAAATCACATGGATAATATATATAAGTATAATTTAATTATAAATATTATATTAATTATTTTATGATAATTCTGAAAAGATAAATTAATACTTACCTTCTTTATATAATGATCATTGAAAAATGGACACTTTACTCATGTGTGCATACAACTTACCATCTCCATGATTGTAACTAGTTCATTTTTTATATCCATATTTAATGAATGGATTTAAAAGTATAATTTATATATAAATTTTTTTATTATTTCAAGAATATCATTCTGGATATGATGTAATTTTTACTGCTTTTAATGTTGACATTATACCAAATTCATTTTGGTCTCAAGTACCAAATATCATCAAAACATCTGATTTGAACTTGAATAATTAATTAATTTTTATAACATGATAATAAGTGATATAAAAATAATAATAAACTTTAATAAGGTTATAAATTAATTAAATAATTAAAATAATTTTATTATTCAAGAATATAAAGATTGTACGTGACGATTCGGACTCAAGGTAATGGATTTCGTCTCAATCTTCTTTCATTAAGGCATTTCTTGATGATATATGCCTTTATTATTTTATGAGGATTATATACAACCCACTATTAAATATAATATCATTAATTTATTTATAATCGTGTTATTTAATGTTTTTTTAAATTTTATTCTTTCATAGAGCATATGACTTAAATGTTCAAAGTGGTATGGGGAACTTTGAATGTTAAAAGATTTAATTTCAATATATTTTCTCCATGTTAATATTCATGATATTATTTATATGTATATAAAAGTATTATAATTGAAATTTTATGTTTTTATTTAATTTCATTCAAATTTTTTCAAAAATAATCTTTTTACATGTTTTATAAGGAACATTTTGAAAAATGAAAAAAATAGTCTTTTATTCTTAACGTACAAGGAAACAATGACTTTTCCACCGTTGTGAATATTATTTAATTTCTATATTCCTTTAAAATATTGCATGTTTTATTAAATTAAAATTTTATTTTTCCTTTTTGGGTATTTTTTAATTGAAAATTGGTTTTTAATATAAAATAGTATTTTTATACGAATTTTTTTCATATGGAATTAAAAGAGTTTTTCAATGGGTTTTATGATGAAATTTTGTTATTCGTGAAATGGTAATAGAGTATTATATGAAATAGGTGATCCTAATGAAACTTATATGAAGGTTTTAGCCCCATTATTGATCACAAGTGATCCTGATACAACTTATATAAAGGTTTGATCTCCATTATAGCTCATGAGTAACGGGTGAGCCCGATATATATTATATGAAGGTTTGATCCCCATTGTATCTCATAAGTGAGATTGATATAGCTTATATTAAGGGTGATACCTATTATAGATCTATAATGTATTGGGTAATAATATTATTAGAATCTGTTCATATGGTTATTCCAATTGAAATATTTTAGAAAAGGATTTATGTATATGATTCTCTAAGTAATTAAAAGGAGTTTTAATTTCTTGATATTAGTTTTTTTGATTTTCTTTGAGTAAAACATATATGTTTTATTCATTTGGATATTTTTATTTTATTCTCTCAAATAAAATTAAATGGGTTTTCATGTTTTTTACTAGACTAATGGTTTTCATAATTTTTATGTCCCTTACTAATATATTTCTACTCATCCTAAGTTTTAAAAGGTTTTTTCATGAGGTTAAATGATGGGTAGGGATAAGGATAATTAAAAGATGAAAATTTCAATGTTATAACATGGAAATAAACCATGTTTTATTTTAGAATGTTTTGTTTGGTGAAAAAAATTGATACTGGGTAAAAGTGTCCACTTATAATGTATGGGTTAAATTTTTAAGCGTTTTTTATACATCTCTAAAAATATAAACCAAAAAGATCCTATAATATGAATTATATAACAAAAAAACTAAAATATTTAATTTTTAAGGTTGTGTACTTACATAAAAAACTTATGTTTCACATTTTGGAAACATAAGTAATACTTTACCCTAAAAACTATATTTAAAAAAATAGTTTTCCTCAATTATAGAAATTAAATCAAAAAAATGAATTATTATTTTATATAATCATATTAATATTATTTAAAAAGTTCAATTTTATTTTTAGGTATAAAAATTTGATTACTAGGATTAAAGTTATCTACCGTGATAATAGTAAAGTTGTTATTTTCAACAAATATTTTTACTAACAATGTGTAATTTCTATCTAATAAAATAAGTTAATATCTTCTCAAAAATTAATCTAATTTAATAACTAAATAAATATAAAAATTTATTAAAAATAATTCAATTGGTAATCAATACTAAATAATATTAAGAATACTTAATGGTAGAAACAAAATATTTATAAAAATATTTTTTCTACATATTAAATGATTTACTCTAAAATTTTATTTTATGTTATTTAGAAATTTAAATAGATTATATAGATATTAAATTTAAGCTTATAAAAAAATAGTGGTTACATTATACTTTTAATACAATATAAATAATTTGGGTAAAAACTTGTTACCAATATAAAAACTAAAAACGTAAAAGTAAAAAAACCATATGCTAAGAGACTAAAAACATTTTTAAGACCGAGTACCAAATTATTGGTGGAGGAATTGTTAGAATCACCTTATACCATACTCAGTTATTTTTAATTTTAGATCCATTGAACCTTTAATAGTGTCATGCTATCTTTGAAAAATTAATATATATTTACAAAAGTGTCATTTTCTTCACTTGTAAAATGGGATAAATTCCACTAAATTTATCTACCCATTAAAAAGGGTTAAATTTACCAAATATCTACCCAATTATCTATTAAAACATCTTACCACATCCTAGAATCCTTGGTATTTCAAAAATTTCAAGCTAATGATCCTTAAGGTGTTACCTAAGATAGAACATCTAAATGGAGAAGGTAATTCTCTAAACTGAGTGATCTTCGTTCTTTCCTTATTATATCCTATAAAATATTTTATATCCATGAAATTATGATTAAATGGGTATTATTAAAAAGATTAATGTTATTATAATAATGTATTATCTCTTTTCTACCTCCCACTAAAATCATTCAAAAATTGAAGATGTTTACATGGGTTTGTGTGGAGTACCACCTCTATGAATGGCGTGTTCTATTTTCTATAACCACTATATATGGATCATTTAAAAGAGTTTTTAAATTAAAAAATATAAAAATTACAACACGATTAATATTATTAAAAAATTATTATTTTATTTTTAAACCCTCCTCCCATTCTATAAAAAATGAGATCAATATCTATGTTTGTGTGGACCATCGCCTCTATGGAATGATGTATTTCATTTTTACATTACCACCTAACATGGATGACTTAAAAAAGTATATAATGAGAAAATTTTATATTCATGAAAATATAAATATTATATTAAGATAATATTAGACATTATAAAAGTTATATTAACAATAAATGGTCATAGTAAACTCAACCTCTAAAAATGAACATATTGATGAAACTTCCTTAATTTGAATTAATTTTGGCGAAACCTACAGAACTGTGTCAATTTTGTGCTAATATAATAATAAAATATATAAAATTATAAAATTATATATATTATTAATATATTTTACAAAACGTTTTACCATTATCAATATACCAAAGAAGTTTCATAGTAATTTACTGAACCAGCCCAAATAACCGACATAAGAGAAACCTATTTAATAAATAAATAAATAAACCTTATAAAATGAAATATAAATTAAAAAATATAGTAAAAAGTTTTTATATAAATTAATTTTATTATCCTAGATTTTAGGAGTATGTATATAATGAATCAGAACCTATGATAATGTTTTTTTATCTAAATTGTGTTTCATTATGATATAATTCATATTAACCACTTGTTTTGTTTTATGGTGTATGTATTGTAAATTTATTTATTTTCTTCATGAATTTTATAAAATATAGGGTATTTAAAAATATATCTCATGTTATAACTTTTATGGATTTTAAATTCAAAATATTATGAAATTTTAAGGGATTTTTTTAACCTTTGTTAAACAATATTTATGTTATTATGTTTAATATTGAACTTATTACTTCTATTATTGGTTTCTTCCAGCCAAAAAAAATCGTTCATGGTAATTTTTCTTCCTATATAAGTAAAAAAAATCAAATACTTTTCCTTGATGAATTTATTTCTAAAAAAATATATCATTATTTAGAAAATTTCTAATCCTCTTTAAATATAGTTTCCCCTCCTTTTCATTATTTTTATATTCTAGACAATATTATCCTTTACATTTGGAAACCTGATTATGTATTATCTCATGTAAAATTCATACTTCTATTATACTATTTTAAAAATAATGTTTCATTATCAATTTTTATGAGTTGATATTTCAACAAATGAGTTTAGATCATAAAAGGGGACCTTCGAATCCACCCTATTATTTTTTGGTTACGTGTTCTCTTTATTTTCCTCTATTTTCCTCTATACTTTTATCACATATTCCATCCATGTTCAATATATTTTTTCCTCATATATATATATATATATATATATATATATATATATTCTTTACCTTTATTTTTTGGTGATAATGTATATTTTAAGTTCCCTTCAAGATTCTACCTTTTAAGTAAACTTGATTTAAGGGAACATCCCTATTTATTATTCCATGATAAATACCACCTCTATTTAATGTTTTTTTTTACCTTTAATAGATTTTAAAAACCTTTTTTTTTATTTAAAACTCTTTTGTTTTAATTCTAGTATAAAGGATAATAATAATCCCCTTTTTTATTTAATATATATTTTACTCATGTCATAAATAATCACCTAAATGGTTCACTTTTATTCTTTCTTTTGCAATCCTTATCATGATATTTTTGCATTAAAACTTTATATTAAAGATTTTTTTAATTTTTATCAAAATAATAATGTTATAAATGATTTAATTCTTTTTTCTATTGTGAATTCTTACAATATAGCATTAAGATGGGATTACAAAACCTACTTTCTTCTCATAGGTTTTATAATTCTTATGGGTTATGTGTAGTTTTTTTCCTCATGTGGAACTCATATTGATGTATATATTATGATTTTAATTATGTGGTGGGTGGTATTGAAATTATATATTCCTAAAAATCATTGGCTAAAGCTTTATATCTCATGAGATTATATAAAACAAAATGGGGAGTAAACCCAATCTACTATAGGACTTTTTCCACTATATTTATGGTAATGGGGAGTGAACCCAATCCATTATAAACCTTTTTCCACTATGATAGTATTGTAAGTAAGACCAAAATTAGGCTTATGATTTCATACATTATGGTTGTTCTACATATGTATGATTCCAATAACTTATTATATCACTATCTTGTGTCATATTTTCATTCTTATCTCACACGCTTATGTGATAGTATATGTTTGTTCATTTGAGATTATATATTCTGTATACAAAACTTATAGACAACTATTATTATTTTATGTTCTTTTTAATATGAAAAGTTTCCATTACCCTTGTTTTCTCATAGGATTTTAATCAAACTCCTGATAATATGATTTACCTTACTGAGTGTCTCATATCACTTGCTCCTTATTTCTATACCCTAGGTCATGAAGATTATTATAAATTATGACAAGTTTAGAATGGATTCTAGTATGGCTCAATTATGGGAAAATGTTTATCAATTTCATAAAATAATTTTTATATGTAAATGTTCCTCAAAGACACTAAAACTTCAATTATTGGTATTATGATATTATTATGAGATGTAATTTTTATCTTATATAAATGATGTAAAATAAAGATTTTTTTTACCTTAGTCCACTATAGTTGGTATTAGATTACAGATTAGTTATTTTTTAGGACTAGTTTAGTTTTTTAGTTGATTGGGATTATAGAACATTACTAAAAACCTTAATAATGAGTCTCAATGTTAGATATCATCTTAAAGTTTTGGTAAAGTATGGATTTTATGGTTTCATAGAAATTAGTCCCTATTAAGATACTAGAATGTTAATGTGGCTTTCACATAGGTGAATATAGGTATAATCACTCTAAAAAAGAAAATTTTAGTATTAAATCAATCTTCACTCAATATATGATGAGTGGGCCCAATACTATACACTTGGATAGACATTATTGGGGGATATACTTAGGTAAATAACATTATATTTATAATCCATTAATAATGATTTATTATACTAAAGAATATGGAAAAGAAGTATGATAAAACCCAAAATAAGGAAACCTAAATTAAATTGAGAGTGATTTAGTTTGAACTGAAATCCAATGTGATTATTTAAAAGTGTAATACATTTTGAAGTTGATTTTTTCATAAGATCATTTATGATAATTCTCTTATGATGTTAATTATTCATCACTCATGTTAACCCCTTTTTGTTTTATTAATGGATAAGCCCTGAAGGAACCAAGTTAAAAAAGTATTTCATGGATAACAGGAATATTTTTTCCATGATAAATCTAAAAGGATAAGATCTAGACTGATAAATCATGTGATTATTAAAATAAATCTATTAATATTTACGATTAACAAACCATACTTAGTTTAATTTTTAAACATGTTAATAAATAAAAGGATGGATTCACATTGATGTTTGGGTGATGGAGGTGATGAAGGAAAAAAGTTTCACTTTCCTTCATGTAAAAAATGTGGGAAGAGGCACCCAGGGTAATGTCTCAATGGAACTAAAAGATTTTTTATTTATGGAAAACGAGGGCATAGAGAAACTAATTTCAAAGTAAAAATGGATATTTAACTTGGAATTATGGGATTAAAAATATTTTTTCTTGATGTACCATTAACAATTCAATGTCTGAAATGTGGGAACCTTGGTAATTACCTAAGTCAGTGCATAAATCTAAGGGCTAATAAAAATTATAAGCATAAAAAATTTACAAGACAAGGTGAAAAAACAAAATCCGATGAAACCACAACTACTGAAATGAGTTTTGAAAATTATGTGAAGTGAAGAACACTGGTCATCTCCTCAATAATTGTGAGTGTTGTATTTACATTTTGTTCAACCAACTCCTTTGTACTTAATATTTTTTCTAAGAACATAAAATCATCTCTTAGATGACTAGATGTTTAATTTTTAATTAAAACTCTTACAGATATTATTATTTTATCCCAAGTGTATGTTTATGGGATATTGACCTGTGAAAATATTATTATCTTTCTTTTAGATGAATTTGATGTGATTTTGGAAATAGATTATCTATATATACATAGACTCTATAATAATGAAATATAGAGATCATATTATATATCTCAAAACAAATTATAATCACTTATCCTTAAAATATTGATGATGAACTCTCTAGGAAAATTGATTCGATTATATAGGACTTAACCATAATCATGAGAAAAAATTAGATTAAATAGATAGGAAGAAACCCCATATAGTGATATGTCTATTATGAAGGAATAGGTGAATTTCCTAGACTTACCCAAGTTTCTATTATTGAAACCTCTTTAGAAATCAAATATATGCCCATGTTAATATTAAGTAAATCCTTTATAATTTCATTAGTAAGTGATAATGAAAATCTTGAGAATTCAATTTATTTAAGGGGTAATGTAACTCCTTGAGATTTTAAATTATATTTTACATTAAAACATAATGTCTCCAATAGCTTATTTCACATGAAATAATAAAAAAAATTATTCATGACATATTAGATGGATGTTATTATGAAAATTTAAGAATAATTAAATAACTAGTAAATAAAAAAATTATAATCAATTAAAAATTATTACAAAATATGATTAAGAACACTTAAAGTTTAAAAGGGAATTTTTCAATAAAATAATTTTTCTAACATCTAAAACGTAATGTTATAAATTTTATAATTTTAATTTGGTAAAATAAATTAATTTTTTAATTAATCATGTAAAAATTATCTGAGGATAATTTTTTAAATTTTTTTTAAAATAATTCATTTTTAGGCAAATAGTGAAAAAATATAGATATTGGTAATTACATCACTTTTATGAAATTATCATAATACAATAATAAATTAAATATTTTGAAAATATATATATATATAAATATATAATAATAAAATAAATTAAATTAATTAAAAATTCTATATTTATTTTATAAAACCCATGTTTAACCTTTTTGAAACTAAAGTGATATTTTACTCTAAAAACTATTTTTTAAAAATCAATCTTCATCAATTATAGAAATTAAATCTAAAAAATGGATTTAATATTTTATATCATCATTTTAATATTATTTAATAAGTTTAATTTTATTTTTAGGTACAAAAATATGTTTACTAGGAATCAATTTAATTATCGTGATAATGGTAAAATAGTTATGTTCAATCGATTATTTTATTAACATTGTGCAATTTATATAAAATAAAATGAATTAATACCTTCTAAAAAATGACACAAACATAATTGTTAAACCTATATATAAATATATAAACACTCATTCAATTTTTAATCAATACTAAATAATATTAAGAACACTTAACGGTAGAAAAAATATTTTTCCACAAAACAGTTTTTTTTATATATTAAATAATTGAATTTAAAATTAAATTTAAAATTATTTATAAATAAAAATACATTATTTTGAGACTAAATTTATACTTATAATATAAAAAATATTAAGATTTTTTACCTTATATATTTAATAAAATAAAAATTATTTGGGTAAAAACTAGTTACCAGGTAAAAACCAACGAATATAAAAGTTAAAATCCTGATGGTAAAAGACTAAAAAAATGTTTAAAACATCGAAAAAATTATTGGTGGAGGTATTATATACTTTAAATCATATACCACATAATTAGTTTTCATTTTGTAGAAACTGACCCATGAATGGTTTCATTCAATCATTAAAAAGGTAATGGGTATTTACAAAAGTGTCATTTTATTTTCTTATTAAAGTGGATCACTTCCACCACATTTATCCACCCATTCCAAATATTTATCTCTATCAAAAATCTGAAATATTATCTCCTAAACCCTCTCATTATGTCATATAAATATTTTTATTATTAAAAGACCAATAAAAACAGCCTTAAAGTGTCACCCAAGGGAGAACATCCAAAGGGAGAAGGAAATGCTCTCAACTGAGTTCTCTTAGTTATTTTTTTCTTTTACACTCTTAATTATTTTATAAGCACAAAAGTATGATAAAATTATTATTTTTAATATTATTAATTTTATTAAACTAATGGGATATCACTTTTCTACATCCCTCCAAAACCATTCGAAAAATAAAGGTGTCATCACGCATTTGTGAAATGTTTCGCCTCCATGAACGACATGTTTTATTTTTCAAAACCACTTTAGATAAATTGTAAAAATATATATTTAATGAAAAAAATTTATAATTAAAATATTCTTGAGATTATGAAATTATAATTATTTTACTTTTTATAACCCCTTCTGTTCTATGAAAAATGAGAGCGTCATTTGTGTACCTTCAGACCACTGCCTTCACAGAGATAAATATTTTGTTTTCCCATTACCACCAAACATGAATATATTAAAAAAAAATTAATGTGTAAAAATGATATTAATTAAATTATTAATATTCTTGAAATATATAATTGGACATTAGAAAAGTGGTATTAAGAATAATTGATCATAGTAAACTCATCCACCAAAAAAAGAAAATATCAATAAACATTCCATAATTTGAATCCATTTTAGGATAACCTACAAGATTGTATAAATTATAAGATTATAGAATAATAAAAGTAATAAAATTATACAATTATATAGATTATGAAGCTATTTTACAATAATTTTTACCACAATAAATATTCCAAGAATGTTTCAGAGAAATTAACTGAACCACCCCAAGTAATTGACATTAGTGAAAACCATTTAATAAATAGATAAATAATAATAATAAATAGACTATGTAAAATGAAATATAAATTAAAAATATTCTTAATAAAAAAATGATAAATTTTATTTGATTATCTAAGATTTTTGGAACATGCACAAAAATATTCAGTACCTAAGGTAAGGGTTTTTTATCTCAATTTTGTTTTATTAAGATATAATACATATTTATAACTTTTTTATTTTTTTACTATATTTATTTGAGAGGGGTTTATTTTTTTAATAACATTCATGATATATCGGGTATTTAAAATTTTATCCCATATACTAACTTCTATTGATTTTCAATTTGATAGAATACGACGATGTAAGGGTTTTTTTAAACTCAAACCCATTTTATTTGAGTAACTATGTTTCATTTTGAAATTATTACTTCTGTTATTGGTTTATCACACCCTAAAATTTTATTTAATTTTACTTTATCTTCCTATCAAGATAATTGTTTTTCAAATATTTTACCTTGATGAATTTATTTCTCAAAAAGTGTATCGTTGTTGAGAATATTTCTCATCCTCTTTAATGATGGTTTCCCCTCCTTATCCATATTTTTCTAGCCATGACAATGTTATCCTTTTTTTTAAACCTAATTATGTATTACCTTATGTGGAATTCATATTTAACTTCTCCACTTTTTTAAATAATGTTTTATTATCCATTTTTAGGATGTTGGATTTCAAAAAAGGTATTTTAAAACATAAAAGGGACATTCTGATCCATACTCACTATTTTTGGGTTACATGTTCTCTTTTTTCTCCATTTTTACTCTATATTCCTCAATTTTATTCCGCAAATATCCAATATATATTTTCCTTTCATAGATACCTATTTTACTTTACCTTTATTTATTGGGGATAATTCATGTTTTTAGTTCCCTTCGTGATTACCTCTTTTAAGTAATCCTGATTTAAGAGAACTTCCATGTTTCTTATTTCATGAAAAATACCACCTCTATAAAATGTGTGTTTATCGTGAGTAGATTTTAAAACCCTCATTTTATTATTTAAAACTCTAATGATTCAGTTATAGTATAAATTAAAATAATAATCTCGTTCCTCATTTAAAATATCTTTTACTCATTTCATAAAGCATCACCTAAATGGCTATTTTTATTCTTTCTTTTGCAATCCTTCTCATGAATTTTTCCACAATAGAACTCAATGTTAAAGTATTTTTATTATTTATTAAAATAACATTTTTTGTAAATGATTTAATTCCTTCTTCTATTCAGAATTGTTATGATATAGCCTTTGGTTATGTGTTTAGACAATATTATGAAGCTCAATTCTTCTCATTGGTTTTATAATGATTATTCTTTAGATATAGTTTATTTTTCTCATGTGGAACAGATATGCATGTATATATTTGGATTTTAATTATTTTTCAAGTAGGCATAGAATTATATATCCCCTTAATTAATTGTATAAATATTTACATCTCGTGATATAATATGCAATAGAATGGGGTGTAAACCTAATCCACTATGGGACTTTGTCAACTATGTTTATGGGAATATAGAGAGAACCCAATAAACTATAGGAATCAGTCGATTATGATAGTCTTGGTATGTATCCTTTAATTAGTATTATTATTTCATAATTTATATTATTTCTATATATGTATGATTCTATTTACTTATGATATCATTCTTTTATTCTATGTTTCCATTCTTATCTCACACTATTATGTCATGGTATATGTTTATTTGATATTAAATGTTTTGATATCATAACTTATGGAAAATTCTAATTTTTTCATGTTATTATTAATAATAAATTTATCCTATAACCTTGTTTTCTCATATTATTATAATTAAACACTTGATAATATGATTTACCATAATAATCACTTAAGCTCACCCCTTTCTAATTTTTCCACTACCCATTAAATTAAGGTTATTATACATTATAAAAATCCTATATGGGGGTCTAGTGGGGATCAATTATAGAGAAATGTTCAAAAATATCATAAAATAAGTTATTTATATAGCTGATATTCAAAGACACTTAACCTTATATTCTTGTGATTGTAAAATTATTATGAGATGTAATATTTATCTTATAGAAATATGGTAAAATAAATATATGTTTAGATCAGGGAATTATATTATGAGATATGAGAGTTTAAAAAATCTAATTTTTACTAATTCTACCATTGCATTTGAGTATATTACGACCTACAGTGTGACTAAGGATGTAGTGTGGGTATGAAAATGCATCTAAGATCTTGATTTGGTGCCGAACAATAAAGATTTTATCAAATTTTATTGTTATAATACTACAAAGTTGTCACAAACTAACCTACTAGGGACCACATGGATGACTGTAAGCCAATAATGACACCCAAATCCCACTTCTAATAGGCCAAGGGATGGATACTAGCACCTAGTGGGTATATCACACACATGGGATTCCTTATCCTAAAGTACATGTATACATGCACACATCTACATACATCAGTATAATGTGAAAGGTAGAAAACTCATACCGTAAATGAAATCCTAAAAACTATCCCACATCAAAGTAAAACAATAAGTACAACAAAAGTAATAAGGGACAAATATAAGCCCACGAAATTATAAAAGGACCCAACCTATTGACAATAAGGTGGAAGCCACCCAAAAGAAAATTCTAGATCCATCTGAGGTCTTTCTCATAAAAATAATATCCACCTACTCTCAGGTCATCTTGGAATCCATCAAAAATCCTTTTGTTTTCATAATACACGACATGTGTGGTCAGAGCCCATGTAGGTGTGGGTCTGAAAATACAGATTAGGACACCTTGAAAACACTAAAAATAAAGCATCAAGAGTGAGAGGTCAGGACATCATTATGAAGATATATCGAACATAATATAATAAAAAACAATAATAACCTAGATATTCTCAAAGGTAGATACCAAGTCTTAAGGAAAGTTCACTGTAGAGACCCGAAGCCAGACTTACATGTACATTACATTACTTGTGCGGAATACTTAGTACATAACAAAAACACACACTAAAGGATCGTAATAGTTTAGTGTCTTTTGAAACTCGGAACGTAATCTTCTAGTCGTGGTGAAAGAACTCCAATATCTCCCATAAAGATCTTCCTTTTCTTTACCTAAAACCTTTCTTTATATCCTGGGGAAAGGAAAACATAAAAGTGTGAGCTCAAATGCTCAGTAAGGGTAAACAAAAGAAATATAAATCTCATCGTATACACAAGCACATAACTTTTGGAAATCTTAACATGAAAAAGAGATCATAATTTCATAACATGGGATAAATCATGGCAGTGAAATGTAATCACAATAATCATAACTTAAAACATGAAACTTTGTGGCATACATACATAATCATAGAGAATCATTTATTGTTAGTCATGACTCATTGCCAAGACTATCTTAGTGGACAAAGTCCCTTTCTGAATCGAGTAACCCTCGTTTCAGTCCTGTTTCACGGAACCGGTATAACCTACCGTTCCAGCCCTGTCTATCTCATGAGATATAAAATAATTACCCAATGCATTGGAGGGAGATATAGGTCCCATCCATCTTATAATGAATCCTTTCTTATGTGTGCCACATAATCATAAATCATACATCATCGCATAACACATGTAAGAAAAATGGGATTCTTGAAACATCATGACATCATAAAACAAACCATATAAGGTAAATGACTTAATAAAAATAATTCCCTCACAACATAATCAAATCAATGTAATAATAGGGATAAAAACATAACCCTATATTATCTTAGATTGAAAATAATTTTGATAAAACTTTTGAACTCCATTCTTGAGGAAAATATCCTTTCTTCTTCAAAAACATTTTTCCTTTCATAACATGTCATAAGTCTTTAAAATAAAAGAATTTGATTACAAATAAACTTGAAAACTTGTAAAGGAAGCTTCTTGGAAACAATGTTTTAAAAATCCATTCATTCCGTATGAGTTAAAAACACATTCTTCGTACTTTTTTCGGAAAAGTCAAAAAGTACCTCGTACGAAAAAACGACAAAAGATTCCTTTCATATTCTTTACTAAAAACTCATCAAAGGGTAAAATTGGATTTAAAATATTGTAAGTGGATGGAAAAAATATTACATATTGAGGTAACATGGATTTGGATGATAAAATACACCCCAGTAAATACTTACGAATAAACAATATCGGATAAAAATGATATTGTGATATTTCCCTTACCTTAGGTCCGATTTGCTTCGTATGTGTCTGAACCTCCTCTTCTTTGAAGCTCCTCTTTGAGACCTCCTCTTAGGGCACTAAAATTGGTCTTTGAGGAAGACCAGAACCTCTAGGATGTTTCTATGGAATTGGAGAAGAGATTTTGGTAGGGGTTGGCCGAGCTTGAGTGCTCAAATTGGTGTGAGGAGGAGGGGGAGGAGGTGTCCTTTTATAAGGGAGGAGAGGGGCACCTTAGGAATATCTCAAAATATTATTTTATATTAAAGTCAAAATCAGTTTATAATGGTTCCAAAGGGTCTTATTTCGAAGCTAAAGTGGGGATGGGTCGAAATCCTATCATCCAATAGGATTTAGACAAGTTTAGGGTATTATTTTAACCTTATCAATTAGATTTAACTCTAAGTTAAATAATTTAACTTTTACCGTGTCTTTTTGTTTTCTTTCACTATATGGTTAATACACTTACTATAACATTCCAAACGAACCCCAAATTGTATATTATTAATAAATATATCCTTATCTAAGTCATTTGGCCGAACCTTATTTTTTTAGGAATAAAATAACAATTAATAATATAATATTTGATTTAAAAACTATTTTGTGTCAATTTTGACACTATTTGATACATGATTTTTGTGAAAGTCATAACAGAATTATATGTTTGAACCAAGTTGATTAAATCAACACTAGTATATCATAGTAACCTAGAAAATTAGTGGAATTCATAAAAAGTCTCAAATTACATTTATTTTGGTATTTATAATATCAATTATGTCAATATTTCATTAATAAGATAATTACTACATCATCTTTGTGTCATAAATAAATTAAATTCTTTGATGTCTACAAATTAAAAATAAAATACCATCATGTAGGAAATCTTTTTATCTTTCTAATGAATATTTAAAATCGAATTTATCTTATTTACAACCCTATATTAAAAATGTTTTAGTAAATAAACTTTGATTTTGACTCTTTTAACTCTTCTTTGAATTAAATAATAATAAATGCCCTAATCTAATCCAAGTGGGCATAAATGGTCATATTTTATTCCTAAGATTGTTTTTGGTCGAATTACACTTGTCCAATAGAATTAGGACATGTGTTAGGGTAATAATAATATCATTTTTACCCTTAATTACCCTATTTACTTTTAACCGTGGTAAATAAAAGTAAAAAGTTACTATTCACCAAAAATTATTTTCATCTCATTGAACCACATTTTACTTACTGACATCAACCGTGTCTCTCGGATTTTTGAAATTCCATTCACAGAAGCGGTAAAATTAAGATTTATGAAGAAATTAATTTTTTTAACTACCACTTAGCAGTTTCACTAATCATCAAAATATGAAAGTTATCCGAAAATCACCAAAATTTCACCTTAGGCTAAATTCGATACTCCGAAATCAAAAATAAAGTCCATTTTGAGAGCTAAAATTTCTAAAATTTTAAAAGGTGGTTATTACTATTCATAACGGCTAGTTTTAATAATATTTTAATAGCATATCGTTGTTTAGTGAAACTCAGTATTACGTACTACACACGCTATCGAGGAAGGTCGCGATTGCGTGTAATGCAAGGCAAGTCAAGGATGCGTGTTGTGCAAGCTCCTTTTGGTGCAGCGTACAACAAAAGACAATAATGAAATTAAAAAGAATATTTTTCATAAAATCTCGGGGTGTTACATTCTACCCCCCTTGAAATGAATTTCGCCCTCGAAATTCGTCGGGGTTATAAATTGTTTACTATTCGAAAGTTTCTTTAATATAAACCCACATCGTAAAAAGGAATACCAAAACCAATCATTAAAAACGAAAGTATGAAACGTAACGGTTACCCAAATAAACTAATCGATGGGTTTCCACATAGGTAAAAATATGGATATGGAAGAGAAATCTAACCATCATGTTCTGATGGAGAGTGGTAGAGAACATGGCTATGGAAAAGCCAGGAATCACAAAGCCATAAATTTGTGATGAACTAAGGTACCATCTGATTCATCAGATATAAGATCACCAGGACAACATTTTTGGTTTTCAAGATCATTTCCCTAAAGTTGAAAATTTGAATTAGAATAAATACTTACTTTATTTTGGTACAATCTCACTGTTGTTCGTGCCTTGAACAATTTCCACTTCATATCTTAAATAAATGAAGTTGAATTTGTTATTCGTGATGTGTTAGTAGATCATGTAATAGAATGATGGGTCATTCCATCTGTCTCAAACAAAAGGTTTGAAAAGTTATATGTTCATCTTATGGTTAGATTAATCGTATATGGTTCCAAAAATGAACTTATACTTCATATATCATACCGCTTAATAAAATAAAACTAGTTTCTACTAAACAGGGACTTCCTGTAGGCCAGTGGTAGGCAATAAAGGCCAGTCGCATTTCGGTTGTGGGTTCTATTCCCACAGCCTTGTCCGACGCGATGGGCTGTCGCCCGTCCTGCAGGTTGTCCTTTTTCTAAAAAAAACATCTATCCTTAAACAATACTAACTTATGTCGAACATAATCCATTCCAATCTTTAGGCTTACCCATAATACTGCAGTCCACTCTCATAATATAGTGAAAACAATTACTAGAGATTTAATACCATCGTTGATCCCCATATATCATAAGATATGTCTTGTTGGTCACATTCTAAACATTCAAAGTCCTTAATCATGTATTCTCTTGAATACCTTAGTGAAAACATGAATGCAGTTTAAAGTTAACACTTTACACATACCAAAATCCTCAAAATTCTATATACTCAAACCATGATATCACTTAGTCCATATATCAATCATGAGCTCATGAATACTGTTAAACATTTCATTTTCTCGTTTTCCCTTCATTATGCGCATATCATCTTATTTCCAAAAATATCTCAATCACTTTGAATACCACATTAGACCAATACATAAATATTCCAATACTCCATGATACAACATTATTTTGGAATCCCATTACATAAACACTTAATCATTCCACCACATCGTTGTCATATTCAACATTGCCAATAGTGATCGCATGTGACTTCGCTTTGTCCTTTGACTTAAGTGGTAGCTCATGTTGATCATCACTAACCCTTGGATTAGGGCATTTATTGGCATAATTTCCCATCTCCTTGCACTTGAAACATTGAAGTGTTGGTGGTGCGTTCTCTGCAGTGTTTGCTTTATTCACATCATTAGAAACCCTTTTTCCATTACTTCGACACTCAGCTTCTCGATGACCTTCTTTTCCACACTTAAAACATTTTCTAGTCCCTTTAAGACAATCTCCACCATGCTTCTTTCCACACTTTGTGCATAAGGAAACATTCATCTTCTTTTCACCATTATTCTGAGATTTCTCCTTGAACTCCATCTTTCGTTTCTTGTCAAAACCATGAGATGGATATGTAACACCAACTTCCATTTCTACCTTGATAGCACAACGCACAATTTCTTCATAGCTACTGAAGTCTCGTATAGCTAATTCCCTTCGAAGACTTGGTTTTAACCACTGAAAAATCGATCAACTTTACTTTCAGGTTGGATGATAATGCCAGATGCATACCTTGCAAGTCTTGTAAAATTCGCTTCGTATATACCAATAGATTCATCATCCTTCTGCTTTAGTTCAAGAAACTCCTTCTCCATCTTTGTTCGAAGAATACGAGGGAAGTACTTATCGAAAAATAAGTTCTTGAACTCGTCCCATTCCATGGACTCAATTTCATCTCTTTGCCTTGTATTCTTGATAAGATTCCACCATTGATCAGCTTCACCTTCCAAACGATATACTGCTAAGATGACTTTATCATGTTCAGAACATTGAAGAACTGAAAATATCTTTTCAGTGGTACTGATCCATTGTTCAGCAACAAGTGGATCAGAAGACCCACTGAAAGAAGGTGGACGTTGCCTCATGAAGGACTCAATAGAATATTGTTCCCTTCTCTGCTCATTTGGAAGTCCAGAATGATTCATAGATTGTGTAAGTATAGCAATAAGATTTTTCACTCCATCTCCCATAACATTTGTTTGTTCAGGAGGAAAATCATTGAATTGTCCATTGCATTGATCAACACGGTTCCTTTGGGTTCTAGCCATCGTCTAAAACCCAAAAAGAATAGTGTGAGAGGCAAAAATAATGCTAGGGAAAACAACATAATAAAGGGGGAGTACCTTCAATATCTTACATATTAGGTTTAATTCTATGATCGTTAGCGTAGTTCTAGTACTATAACCTATACGTATACTTAACCTTAGGGACATCCCTAGACATACCGTAGAAATATCTCTAGGGATCTCACTAACGTTTTCGCATCCTAGTTTCCAAAGGTTAACTAAACCTTTCCTCTGATACCAACTATAGAGACCCGAAGCCTGACATACATGTACATTACATTACTTGTGCGGAATACTTAGTACATAACAAAAACACACACTAAAGGATCGTAATAGTTTAGTGTCTTTGGAAACGTGAAACGTAATCTTCTAATCGTGGTGAAAGAAATCCAATATCTCCCATAAAGATCTTCCTTTTTTTTACCTAAAACCTTTCTTTATATCCTGGGGAAAGGAAAACATAAAAGGGTGAGCTCAAATGCTCAGTAAGGGTAAACAAAAGAAATATAAATCTCATCGTATACACAAGCACATAACTTTTGGAAATCTTAACCTGCAAAAGAGATCATAATTTCATAACATGGGATAAATCATGGCAGTGAAATGTAATCACAATAATCATAACTTAAAACATGAAACTTTGTGGCATACACACATAATCATAGAGAATCATTTCTTGTTAGTCATGACTCATTGCCAAGACTAACTTAGTGGACAAAGTCCCTTTCTGAATCGAGTAACCCTCGTTTCAGTCCTGTTTCACTGAACCGGTATAACCTACTGTTCCAGCCCTGTCTATCTCATGAGATATAAAATCTTTAACCAATGCATTGGAGGGAGATATAGGTCCCACCCATCTTATAATGAATCATTTCTTATGTGTGCCACATAATCATAAATTATACATCATCGCATAACACATGTAAGAAAAATGGGATTCTTGAAACATCATGACATCATAAAACAAACCATATAAGGTAAATGTCTTAATAAAAATAATTCCCTCAAAATATAATCAAATAAATGTAATAATAGGGATAAAAACCGAACCCTATATTATCTTAGATGGAAAATAATTTTGATAAAACTTTTGAACTCCATTCTTGAGGAAAATATCCTTTCTTCTTCAAAAACATTTTTCCTTTCATAACATGTCATAAGTCTTTAAAATAAAAGAAGTTGATTACAAATAAACTTGAAAACTTGTAAAGGAAGCTTCTTGGAAACAATGTTTTAAAAATCCATTCATGCCGTATAAGTTAAAAAAACATTCTTCGTACTTTTGTCGGAAAAGTCAAAAAGTACCTCGTACGAAAAAACGACAAAAGATTCCTTTCATATTCATTACTAATAACTCACCAAAGGGTAAAATTTAATTTAAAATATTGTAAGTGGATGGAAACAATATTACATATTGAGGGAACATGGATGTGGATGATAAAATACACCCCAGTAAATACTTACGAATAAACAATCTCGGATAAAAATGTGATTGTGATATTTCCCTTACCTTAGGTCCGATTTGCTTCGTATGTGTCCGAACCTCCTCTTCTTTGAAGCGCCTCTTTGAGACCTCATCTTAGGGAACTAAAATTGGTCTTTGAGGAAGACCAGAACCTCTAGGATGTTTCTAGTGAAGTGGAGAAGAGATTTTGGCAGGGGTTGGCCGAGCTTGAGTGCTCAAATTGGTGTGAGGAGGAGGGGGAGGAGGTGTCCTTTTATAAGGGAGGAGAGGGGCACCTTAGGAATATCTCAAAATATTATTTTATATTAAAGTCAAAATCGGTTTATAATGGTTCAAAAGGGTCTTATTTCGAAGATAAAGTGGGGATGGGTCGAAATCCTATCATCCAATAGGATTTAGACAAGTTTAGGGTATTATTTTAACCTTATCAATTAGATTTAACTCTAAGTTAAATAATTTAACTTTTACCGTGTCTTTTTGTTTTCTTTCACTATATGGTTAATACACTTACTATAACATGCCAAAAGAACCCAAAATTGTATATTATTAATACATAAATCCTTATCTAAGTCATTTGGCCGAACCTTAGATTTTTAGGAATAAAATAACAATTAATAATATAATATTTGATTTAAAAACTATTTTGTGTCAATTTTGACACTATTTGATACATGATTTTTGTGAAAGTCATAACAGAATTATATGTTCGAACCAAGTTGATTAAATCAACACTAATATATCATAGTAACCTAGAAAATTAGTGGAATTCATAAAAAGTTTCAAATTACATGTATTTTGGTATTTATAATATCAATTATGTCAATATTTCATTAATAAGATAATTACTGCATCATCTTTGTGTCATAAATAAATTAAATTCTTTGATGTCTAAAAATTACAAATAAAATACCATCATGTAGGAAATCTTTTTAGATTTCTAATTAATATTTAAAATCGAATTTATCTTATGTAAAACCCTATATTAAAAATGTTTTAGTAAATAAACTTTGATTTTGACTCTTTTAACTCTTCTTTGAATTAAATAATAATAAATGTCCTAATCTAATCCAAGTGGGCCTAAATGGTCATATTTTATTCCTGAGCTTGTTTTTGGTCGAATTACACTTGTCCAATAGAATTAGGACATGTTTTAGGGTAATAATAATATCATTTTTACCCTTAATTACCCTATTTACTTTTAACCATGGTAAATAAAAGTAAAAAGTTACTATTCACCAAAAATTATTTTCATCTCATTGAACCACATTTTACTTACTGACATCAACCATGTCTCTCGGATTTTTGAAATTCCATTCACAGAAGTGGTAAAATTAAGATTTATGAAGAAATTAATTTTTTTAACTACCACTTAGTAGTTTCACTATTCATCAAAATATGAAAGTTATCCGAAAATCACCAAAATTTCACCTTAGGCTAAATTCGATACTCCGAATCCAAAAATAAAGTCCATTTTGAGAGCTAAAATTTCTAAAATTTTAAAAGGTGGTTATTACTATTCATAACGGCTAGTTTTAATAATATTTTAATAGCATATCGTTGTTTAGTGAAACTCAGTATTACGTACTACACACGCTATCGAGGAAGGTCGTGATTGCGTGTAATGCAAGGAAAGTCAAGGATGGGTGTTGTGCAAGCTCCTTTTGGTGCAGCGTACAACAAAAGACATTAGTGAAATTAAAAAGAATATTTTTCATAAAATCTCGGGGTGTTACATTCACTTCCTCACTATTATCCAAGGATTCAACTAGAGGATCAAGGGTAACATTTGTCTAGGATAACACACTCTATGAGCCTTGATAACACTGATGGAGCTCATCCAAGATGTTTTTCTAATCATACCTCACCATAAATAACAAAAATAAAACTGAGCGGGTTCATCCAAGATACTCATTTGATTAGATCACAACCCACTATAAGATAAAAAATGTCAATACATGGATAGGTTATCAAACAAAAG
Organism: Viscum album; assembly: GCA_963277665.1. NCBI lineage: Eukaryota > Viridiplantae > Streptophyta > Magnoliopsida > Santalales > Viscaceae > Viscum > Viscum album. Next base: position 386,430,860 of record OY728153.1, on the reverse strand, counting down.
GCCTATAAGGGATTCTTGAACCAATTGGATTAACAATCTAGATAAAGGATCGAATTCTTATGTATGTTGGCCACATGATTATTACACCTAATGAGGGGTAAACATGTTAATTAGGATATACCTCTGAGAATCACATAGGGATTCGTGCTCTAATCCACCGATGGGATCATACATCCAACAATCGGGACTGGATGCCACCACAAACCCTTATAGTGAAGAACTGAGAAAACTCACTGCAGAACAAGGTAACTCACTTAATCTAAACTAGAAATAGGGAATTCACCCATCTAGTACAGTTTAATGGAACTCACCGAATTGATAATATTTTAGGGAACTCACCCAATTGATACAGTTCGAGGGAACTCACCCAACTGATAAAATTTGAGGGAACTCCTCAAACTGATATAGATTGAGGGAAATAACCCAAGATCACACTAAAGATTAATATGAGAATATAAAGGGATCCAAATTTCCATTAAAGTAGTACATAGCATGTCCCATGGGGTACACAATGTGTCTCTCTAGGTATGGAATTGCATGTGTCTCTTTTTCTCACATATAATACCTTTCTCTAGATACATGGTCTATCTAAAATGGTACACAACATTTATATGTTGAACAGGCACTCAATGTATGTCATTTAATCTAGATGGTGTACTTTAGACCATTCCCATACACTTTCTGAAGTACATGGCATGTGTCCCAACACTCACGGCATGTGCGCCACATGGTATCCTTGGTGTGTACTCTCTGTACATGTTGAACCATTTTTTAGGGGTTACACAATGAGTGAACATTACAAATAGTGTGTTTTACCACATGGATTTGATGGAATGTACTCACTCGACACATTGATCCGATTAGATAAGGGTCACACGGTTTGTGAGTAAATCACATGGAATTTGATATTTAACTCAATGTGTAAACCCTAGCTGGAACATAGAGGAAACAACATGAGTGTTTTCCTTTGAACTACATGGTGTTTATTTTGAAATTTCATAAAAATTATATTCCATCATGTGGATTCACCCACACCTTCTTCGTTGCCTCTGATTTCACTTTCAATCATGAAACAACATTAGAATCTAGGTTGACCACACTCAACGGCTAACCATAAGTCAAATTTTGGTCCTCATTTTCTATAAAATCTTCCATAGTCACCATCTTATAGGGATCACATGGCCAGAGTCATGAAAACATTAATAGCCACTCAAAAATTGCACTCTATCATCACTGGTGACCAAATCCCGGCCACCCAAAGCTTGGAATTTCCCTTCATTTCACCCCTTGAGAGATCTGATAAATCCAACACATAGATCGACCATCACTCGAACCATCATTTGATTCCATCATTTTCACCACACCATTTTCGCATCTTCAAAACCAAACACCAAACCCATGAACATGATTTTTTATTCTAAAGGAAGAATGCACAATTATTAGTCTTCCTGAGTATTATCAAATCATCAGCAAATAAATATGTTGTTGATAAAAATTAAATAATAGAGGTAGAAATTAACATAACACAAAGTAAGTCTTAATAGATGGTCTTGTTCATTTATCCATCATCATTAGAGTCTAATGAATGGGGAATTATCAAATCAAAAATAATTAATGGTGAAAAATAAATATAAAATTCCAAGATATAGGAAGAGAAATTAACCATTGGAAAAACTAATAAAGAGTATTCTGTGAATTAATTTATAGTGAATTAATTCTCATTCATCTCAAGATAAAACACGATTTAAACTAAAAAATAAAATATCATACCTTATATTTGGATTTATTTTTGATGAAGAATGTTTCCACTTCAATGTAATTGGAGAGATCTAAGATCTCCTTCATTGATGACAATCTTCCCAGAACCACATTCTATATCTCATGGTCATTTGGCAATGCACACTCCACTTGAGTTCTTTTTCCTCACATTCCCTCCAGTTTTATGTGGAAAACCCTAGGTCATTCACCATAATAATATTTAAGTAGAGAGGATTTAGTTCTTGGTTCATTTGATAAATAATAAATTTTTAATTTATTTATTTATTTATTTATTTCATAAACACAGTTAAACTAAATACTTAATGTACAAAAGGGTTATGTCATGCCTCGAGTAAAACTCACATTCCATATTTAATTTTGATCTTGGATTTCCCATCTGAGACACCAATCAAGATTTATTCCATTGTTTTCTAAAAACTATGTGTGCATGATATATTATATTTAATATTTTTAATATATCATTATTGAGACTCTCTAGGCCCCAAAATTTTGTGGTGACCTTATTCCCAACTCCAAAAAAAAATATTTTAAATATTCCAAAGTTTTAAATAGAAATTTCATAGTCTTTACAATCATTGGGTCTCATAAAGGATCCAAGGTCACATCAATGGATGAAGCACATACTTCAAATGTATCACCTCTTTAAGGAATTTTCCAAAAATGGGTGAGGTTAAGGTGAGTAGATTTTCCATTAAAGATAACATGGTGGATCCCTTAACTAAAGACTTATCTCAGTATAATCATGAATAACAAGTGAGATCTAGAGGAATGAAGGTTTTTAGTAGTTGGATATAGTACAATTGGGAGTCTATTGAAGTTTTCTCCCTAAAACCAATGTTTATGTACTTTATGATTACTTATATTCATGGTTTTTTAATATTAATAAAGTTTTATCACATCATGATTGTTCTTATATGTGAAATTATATGTGATAATTTCCTAAGTGTGCTTATCATATTGAAAGGTTATGGAAATTCCCCACGATGATGATAACCTAGAAGTGAAATTATAGTATTCCTAAATATATAAATTCTATGGTCAGATGATATCATTTTATGGGATACAAATAATACAAGATATGAAGGGTAAGTGATCATAAGATATTTAGACTTCTTCTCATGATGTTCATCCTTAGTAATCACAATAAAGGAAGTTATGATAACTTGATCTACTAGTAAAAATTCATATTTATATGTGTTATTGGATGTTACTATCTATGTTCATGTGTAATTATCCTTATAATTTAATATTATTATTAATTTATATCATGAGTTGCGCACTTTGAAGTATTGATGAAAACTATGTTTACATATTTTTGTGGAAAAGTAGGATAAATTGGGTGTGTCCTAAGTGATATTTCATTAATGAGCAATGACAAAAAGGATTTTTTTTCTTCCTAGTTTAGAGGATTTTGATATCTTAGGTCTATTAATGGTAATATAACTCCCATATTAATTCCATGTCTATGGTGTTTTATCAGCAAGTCTATTTATAGAAATTCAAAGAAAGTGGCATTGAGCACATAGGATAATGACATTAGTATGCAACCCATTTGATCAGTGATAATTCTATAAATGGATTGTTTTACATGGTGTACATTCATATTAGGTTGTTGTTTTTGTGTCATTAAATTCATTATTTATAGGTTATTTTTATATTTCTAGACACTAACCTTGGACTTTATGTGGTTTTGTCTAATTCCACTTAGATGGGGCCCAAGATGGTCACACCCTGAGTGTATTAAGAATCTTAGTTAATTTAAAATATTGAATAAACATTTTTTGTATATGTAGTTTAATAATTATTTATGTTTTTATTGAACAAAAACATATAATCTATAGTTATTCAAGAGAATAAAATTGATTTGAATATTTAATAAATATTTACTCTCTATTTTAGTAAATATAAATTTATTAGAGAATAATGTAGTGGTATTTATTTATTTAAATAAATATTCATTATTCAAGGTTTGATAAATACCAAGGAGGAATGCAGTAGGGGTTTTGTGGTGGATGAGAGTGGCACATGAAACAGGGGTTATTCGGGAGGGATACCAGTGATGAAGATCAGCCTAAGATTACAATAGCCCGTGTGAGGTGTCGAAGGGTTTCAGTTGTAGCGGCGATGGTGGTTAACTATAGAGGGGATATGGAAGCTCAAATATTTGTGAATTCTTAATCCACTAGTCATTGGTGATCTCTTCTCAAATAATCTGAAGTCAAATTCATCTAGATCTTCCACACATGCTTCAAATAGATTTGGGATCACAGATAATTGAATTATGGGAGCTAATGTGGATATCCAACGATGCCTTCAATGTCCCAACTATCACCACATCTTTATTACATCGATCTTTGAATAAGCACTTCAAACAAGACCTTAGAATGAGAGATTCTATCTCTATGTAGTGGACGAGAGGAGAGAGAAGCTCTGGATCTCATATGATGAATAGTTTGTTTCTTAGGAGCCTCTCCTCCTATTTATATTGGGGTTTTAAAATACCTAAAAAAGGTTCATGGACCCAATATATTTATTACCCACCATAAACAAATATTATGATAGCTTTACTGATTCATAAGTATCATTTATATTTTATTATATTCTCGTAATATAATAAATACATTACATAATAAAACCAAGTCATTAACTCAACTCGTTATTCCTATAAATATTAAACGAACCTTGAATACTCAAATAATATTAATTCAAATAATATTCTCTCATGTATTTAGTTTAATACTTGTAAGTACATTTAATAAATAAATTTAGTATCAATTTTCTGAACTCAAATAATAATAATATTTTATTTATTCCTTGGTGATCGTGTATGCTTGGACATATCTCGTACCCTATGGTGGTGCCCACCATGTCCTAAACTCTAATTCATCAGAATAGGGTAGAATTTTGAATTTGTTATTATTTTTGACATTCTAGGACTTTATCTAGATAGAAGTTAGTATTATTCATAAACAAAGAGTAGAGTCTAGCATCCCATCAAGGCCCCTAAAGAGATAAGGAGTAGTCATAGCAATGAAAACCTTCTTACAAACACACACCATGTAATATAATCTCTTTATATAATGATATCTCATAAAGTGGGATGAACACCTTGTGTCATCATCCTTAGTTTCTTTATTATTCAATGGGATCATGGGATAGACTTGCCTTCTTCTACCATGGCCATGGATATAGTAAAGGTACTACCATCCAGATCATCTAGGACCAAGACATTTTTCTTATTAGAAGTGAAAAATTATATCTTGATTATTCAATCAATTTCATAACACCAATAAATCACCCAACACATACTACCTCTCTATGAATTCAATGTCATGGTTTTTTAATTTCATTAAAGTATGTGATCAAATGGTACACATAAATAATGATCTCAAGTCCGAAGATCATTACACAAGTTCACAGATGGAAATGACCAATGACACCCAAAACATGTGATGTTTCTATTGGAGGGTTAGTCCTCGTGATCTCACCTACTCAAGATCACTATGTGCGAACTTCATGAGAAGAAGTCTAAATGCTTATGATCCCCCAACACTTGATAGTCAGACATCATATGTGTCTAGTTAGAATTATGTATCTATAATATAAGATATAAGTATAAGATTAATGTCATGTTATCTCATGGTTCTCATTATAGTTTGGGAACTACTATAACCTTTTGATATGATAAATAATATGTGGAAATTAACATATAAATAGAGGATTCATAAATATAAACACTATAAGGGTAATTATTCATCATTCATAACTCATTGTGTACATGGTCAGGTAATCAAAAATTTCTAATTAGGTAGGTTTAGGGAACCCTCTATTACAACACTCCCACTTGCACTAGATAAAACTTTCTAATGAACCTTGTTATCTCTCACATGATAAGATAATGTTTTTTAATAGTTATGGCTTTAGTCATGGACTTACAACAGTTCCAAAATGTGGAAATTCTTTTATCTATGACCTCACCTTGTTGAGTAAGACTTCTCAAGAGATATAAACCCTGAGTAAATATCATGTTTTCCACTATCTAAAATTGAAATTTTGGCTAGTACTTGTAGTATAATTATAATAATTTATATTATTAAAAAAAATTACACACTAGGTGTGAATTCAAGAACTTGAAAAAATCATTACATATTATACATTGCTTCTTTAGCTACATCAGAAGCCACAACATACTAAGTATTTGTAGATATGTCTTCCACTATATTTAATGAGATTGTATTGATAATTTACTTATCTAAAATATGATATTAGATCATGTTGATATATAGTAAGACTATTTTGTGTCCCTTTAGAACTAGTATCCATTTCTCTCCACATACCAGGATCATATCCCTTGTACCTTTTTAAGTAAAATCATATAGTTATGACTATTTACCATGAATTTATCCTATATTATACTGATATTTTATTACGATAGAATATATATAATAGAAATATAATTTATTTTACATATCAGGAAATATTCTATTGATCCATTTTTAAAGAATATGGAATTAAATTTACCACATTAATCTCTTATTAGGTCCCATACATGTCTTCTTGGAGAAATTTATTCCATGTGACATAGGTAACAATTCTATCTTGAATTGTTCCAACTTGTATTTCTTTCAATGCCTTATCAATATATGTGTTATTGAATAGGTATAAGAAACCATTAGATATACCTCAATAGATTAGGTTCCTAAGAACATAAATTATGAATTTAATTCAATCTGTGGGGAGATATTTTCATTCTGTTCTTAACTAACTATAAGACCAATAGTTATTTTCCACGTGTTGTAAAACATATTTTCCTTGTAAAACCATAGTATTCCCACTAAAATAATGTAGAAACATGTAAAAAATTCATTCTGAATGAATTTTTAATGATCCTATTTATTACTTCAATTTGAAACTTGATTTTAATAACTTCCACTCCTTATTATCATTCTATAGTGTCACTAACCCTTTTTGGTTGCGTTCTATAGACACCTTCCACAAAAATTGGTCTTGAAATCTAATTACCAATTAAAATGAACATAGAATATAGTTATAACAAGTAAAATTATATTTTATTTTGGCATAATCAATCGGTATTTTCAATCGAGTCTTATTAGTATCAGGCTTGTACCACCCATGTATCATTTCACTTGAATACCCACCATGGTATTCAATATAATATACCCCTTTACTTTGATACATGGAATATATTATTGTATTTTTAATTAATATTTTTAATCTTAACTAATTTATATGAACTTATTACTTGTAGGATTCATTATCATCAATGAATAATATAATATCAACCACAGTGAATACAAAACCATGAAAATTGGTTTATCCTTTCTACGTAGTATGTGTCTCTATAACATTATTCTTCCACAAGATATTGTGGAACTTGTTCCTATAATAACTACTTGTGCATCTACAGTATTGAATTAACCAAGTCAATCTTAATCCTCTAATCTCAAATATATATGTACATGCTTTTATAGACATATATTATATCACTTAAATATAACTTTTCTATCATAGATATTTCTATAATATCCTAATTAAACATTAGGATAACTACTTCAGATTCACATTTTGTTTCAGTTTATGCAAGTTTTCTTATATTCTAACAAACTCATTGAATCTAAATAGAAGTTATTATGACACAATGAATTTATATCATACCTTAACTCATATCATATATGCTTTTCCTTATAATTTTCATACAATTATGGGATAACAACACTATTTGAAATTCATGTCTCAAAAATAATGGAAGTTTTGAAATACATATAAATATAAACATTGATGCTCCTTTTACTTACATCATGAATCTGATGTGTATAAGGAAATTTGTGTTTAGGAATTACTCCACAATAAATTTTATTGATAAATTTCTTCATGTAAGACTCATCATCGATCCTCCTTAATAAGATCATATATTTTGATGTGTAAAAGGGAATTTGAATTTACTAATTACTCCATGATACATTATTATGATAAATTAATGCTTGGTTAATATATTCTTTATCACACTAGCCTAAAGAAACTCATATCTTATGAACATTAATATATAATACTTCACTTATATATTACTCAAAACTCTTAAAGGAATATTATGAGGTAAATTTACAACTAGCTTGCCGTTGAAATTTTTTTCTCTCTCTAGATGAAAAAATTCTGAATTCTTTGTGACTTACCTATTTTTATAAAGGTTTAATTTTCCAAAAAAAATCACTTAATTGTGTAGATAACACATAAAATTCATTTACTCCTAATATTCTAAAACTATATTAAGTATATCCTTCATAACTACTTAGTTTTTCTTGACAAAGTATTATCTTTCCACAACTGGGTATAACTGATTCTTACATTTTATATTCATCAGTTATTTCCTATGATTCAAACTAAACTTTTAGTTGAGTATTAAACACTACAAAAAATAGTCATTAAAAAAATTAATATAGTATTCTTATGTCTGAAGGACACATGAGATAAATGTTTTGTTTATAGTCAATAAAATTTCAACTAGAACCATTTACTTGGAAATTGGAAGTTGTGTGATGCTCACTGCTGACTTAGGAACCACCCTTTCTCATATTCTTAGTGAACAAACCTTAATTATTGTAATGTTTCTCTTCTTACATAGGTACAGTATTTAAATACAGATATGTGAAGAAAATAGTCTCTCGTATGATAAACAACTTTATTATTTTAAGTAATTTGATAAGGTATCTTTGGTTTCCCATATTCCTTTGGACTTTTTTCTTTATATTTCAACTTTTTTTAAAAATAAATAAAGACTAAACTTTATTTAAGTTATTATTTACTTGAAAACCTTATCGAAAAGGTAATGAAGTGTTTTATCTATTTACTATTCATTTATTAATTTTAAACAAAACTAGATTATATGGGTAAAAATGATATGTGAATGGATGTATTGAAAGGTTGGGATCCATATTTCATATATACATGTCTCTAGTATAATTATCTCGTATTCATATCTCGCTTTACTTTCTCCTCATAAGCTTCTCTAATATGAGACTACATGTGAAATCATTCATGTCCTGATCTTTTTTAAACAATTCACATCAGATGTTGAGGATATAATTATTAAATAACCATAATATACATTATATATGAGTACCCTGTAAATATTTTTCTCACCCTCACTTCCTAAGGTGGATCAACTGGTATTGGGGAATCCATCGCCTTGAATTTTTTATATCATACTTCTGTGTATAAGTTCTGATAAAACTCTTGGAAATTTGTGATAATTTAGACATTTACTTTTTCCAAAATTAATCATAGTGTAATTATGGTATTACATTATATTTTATAAAAAAACTAATAGATTAGTACTTTTATCTTGATTACAAATTACACATTATGGATTATTTAAACATCAAATTTCCCCCACTATTTTATTAAACAATGGAAACCCTTTGTACTAGAATTGGAATGCTCTATCTCTTGGGAATTCTAGTGGAAAGGATCCATAAAACCTCTCCAAACACATTAACTTGGAGAGTTCAAGGTAGGCGTTTTACTAACCAACCACATTAACTCACAGGTCATTGATATTTTGATGAAGTCCCAACTTCTAAAAGAAAAAACTTGATTTAATAAATGCTTTCCTATAAAGTTGAAAAAAATCTATATTTGGATACATATTTTCTTTAAACATCAGTTAATTCTTACTATCAATCTCATAAGAAAACCCAAGTAGTAAAAGGAGCCCTCAACTTCAGTTGATTGAGCACATCATACACCTGGTTTTGTTCAAATTAAAATGATGGAAGATGTTTGTGACTTGATATATATTTGAGGGTTTTATTATTACATGATGAAATGAAATCATTTTCTATCTCATAAGAATGTACTATGTGATATCACTCACAATTGATCAAGTAATAAATAGAAAATATTCATTACGTCACGTGTTCATTTTATTTGTGCATTCTTGATTATAATTTTATGTGATCATGTGTAATAATTACACATACATAAAACAATAAACAATGCATAAAAAATAAACAACATGATCATGAGATGATACTAATGGTTTATCTATTTAGTGAATATGGATCAACCTACACCCTAGGGGTAACTCTTTGAGTCGATATGCATGTGACTCATGTTAAAACACTAACTCATATAATGCATTACACTCATATCTAGTGTGTCTCCAAATCTCGGGGGGAAGTACATCACTTCTCTTCCTCATCATTATACAACATTGTTCGAATGCAGGCGTGGGGGTTGCGGGAATGTGGAATACAGATATAAAAAATTTATTTGGGCACATGATCCCTTATGCATATAATGATGTATAAGATGATTTGAAGATTTTTATTTACTAAATAATTCGTAAAAACATGCATTATAATAATTAAATAAATAAATAAACATCATACATGCAATGGTTGGTCTATGGAATAGGATTAGTCAATATGCATTAAACATGTATGTATAAGATAAATTCATAAATAAAATTAAACATGCTATAAATTCATTTAATGGGAAATTTTAATAAATTAAAATAATTCACTCTTATTTTAATTCCAAAAATTAAATTCATTCAATCTCATTAATTAATTTAATTATATTTCAAAATTTAACAAAATTTTGAAATATTACTTATTAAATTAATTAATGTTTTTTTTGTAAAAATATACTCAAAATTTTAAACTTAATTTTGAAATATATATATATATATATATATATATAATTTTTTCTCAGGTTCATGTGCAATCCGAATAGGGTTGGGCGTCTCGGGCAGTACCCATTCCAGCTAATCTTGGGTTGGTTAGGACCCGCCTTAGCCCGATTCGGGTCAAGAAAGACCCACCCATCCTGTCTCGGGTCGGGCTGCTCAGGCAGAGGTTGGGCTGCTCGAGTAGATTTTGAGAACACCTATCTAGAAACCAGGGGATACCTATCCTCATGGGGGTGTGTGATAGTTGGGAGATCAAATCTGACCATATCTGGATAAAGGAACGGAACTATGGTGTCAAAAAAGAAAATGTGGTACGAAGTTTATTAGTTGGGGAGACTCCCTAGAAAAACTAGAGCATGGAAAGGAAGGTGGGTAAGGGGGTTCCACAGTGGCTGGGAGCAGCACACAAAATAGAGGTTTGTTGAGTGGGAGATCGGTGAAGGGGCTCAGCCTGAGACAGTGTCAGAGCACACAATGGTAGGTGGGTGTCAGTGGAAGTGGTGATAGTGGTCATCCATGGAGGGGAGATGGAGACTTAGATCTTTGGGATCTAGACAGGCGTGGTGCTAGTAACTCACCAGGTGGAGGATGGATCGGGTGACATTAGGCCATCACACTGAGGTGTGGGGGTCACTCCCATTTGTGGGAGGAATCAATGGAAAGGAAAATATAGTTGTCGGCAAAACTATTTTCCCTGGACGACAAAAACCCAGGCTTCAACTTTTAACTTTGGTGGGCAACCTCTTCTCTGGTTTGGTATCCAACCCAGTGACAACTCCGCTGAAGCGGAAAATATGGAACACAGCTAGATGCGGGAGAAATGTTAAGGGTTGATGAACCAACCCTTAACAACTTTTTTTCTCAGTCTCTTTAAAATGGGATCAAAGTCCCATGAATTGGAATAAGAGGAAAATTTTGTAATATCGTTGTGTATCCTCTGATGATTATCCAGAGATAATAATAGAAACAAGCACCCCTTCTCTCATGTACATAGGCATATTGCCGAACCACATAAATCTGGTGTGTTCTTAATTTTTATTCTTTGATTATGTTTGTTTTCATTTCTACGACGCTCTGATACCCCAAAAAATTGGTATGAAAGGGTTGGGGTATGAAATAGTGAAGCAACAACAACACTTTCCGGCAACTAGAAAATAGAAGTTGCTTGGGAAATTTTTTTTGAGTCGAGGTTTGTGATGAGAATGATGAGATGATTTAAATAGTGAAAGTAGCATTAAAAACATAGCTAAAATGAAGGAGATAGGCTCAGTCAAATATTGGTCAAATCGTAGGTGATACAGTAACCCCATGCTGAAGGAGACAACATTTTTCATGCCAGTGGAGAATTTCCAGACACATTCTAGTGACTTTTTTGGCCACTGTTTCGGTGAGCCACATCAGCATCAGGTCAGTGGTTAATCCAGACCGTTGAAACTATTTTTGCCATATCTCAGCTAATCGGAGTCCATTTTCAGTGATCCAGGATTCAATTCTAGGTATTTCAACCATTCTGTACACATACATATGGTTATATTTTATAAATTATAACTCTATAAATAGATTAAAATACCTTTAACATGAATAAACTTACTGATTTTAATTTTGGCATCTAGAAACCGAAAATAGAGAATATATTGTATATTAAAGATTTGTGGAAACAAATAGTGTAGACTGCTAAGCTTGTTGTAGCGCAAGAAGAGGTAATTTCAACAAGAGGTAAAATTGATGAGAATATGTCATCGGGTACCCCCCCCCCCCCAGTTGATGTAGAGTGGGTCGTACTCAACAAAAAGTGTGATTCCCAGATCAGACAGTGGATCAATAAGAACATCTTCCAAAAATTTTCCAATAAACACAATGCTTTTGTTTTTTATAGAATATTGGAAAATATGTGTGTGAGGACTACCGTGTAGAATAAATAAAACCTGATATGTCATATTTTCAACTTGAAGTAAAAATACAGGACCATCATATCAGAGCACATGAGTGAGTTTCAAGGTACCATTGATCAATTTAATTCCATGAAAATAATGATTGATGATGAGTTTTTGGAAATTTTGATGTTGAGTTATTTACAAAATACATGGGACACATTAGTTGTTTTGGTAAGCAATTCAACTCCAAATGGAACTATCACCATGGAGATGGTTAAAGACAGAATGTTGAATGAAGAGTCGAGAAGAAAAGATGAAGGACATGCACCTGAATTAGAGTCTCTTATCACTGAAAGATAGGGGAAAAGAAATGGTAGAAAGAAGAAAAGTAAGATAACTTCGTGACTAAGGAAGAACTGATTGAAATCTCAATCAATATATGACATGAAGTGCCACTACTATGGAAATCCTAGACACTTCATTCATGAGTGTAGAAAGTTGAAGGTAAAAAAGAGGAATCAAGATGGTAAGACCCAAAATAATGATGTAGTATTTGTCAATGAAGTGATTTTTATTGTTTAGGAAGACAATCATGTCAATCTTTCCAAGAAAGACTCGAAATGGTTGATTGATTTCAGCACCTCCTACCATGTCACATCTTGAACAGATTTCTTCACATCTTACATTTCAGGGAGTCTTGGACATGTGAATATGGGAAACGATGGTGCATCCAAAATCATTGGTATTGGTAATATTTTTTTGGAAACTAATATTTGATATATGTTATTATTAAAGAATTTGAGGCACGTTCTTGATATTCGCCTCAATCTGATATCCACTAGAATGCTTAATGGTCAGGGATATGTCAGTTCCTTCGGTGATGGAAAATGTAAGCTTACCAAAGGTAACCTGGTAATTTCTAAAGGAAATAAAGATATTGATCTTTATATCACAGATGCAAGACTATGTGGAGAATAAGTAAATACATTCAGAAAAGATGTTCCTATAGAAGTTTGGAAAAGGCGGATGGGTCACATGATTAAGAGAGGAATTATAATAATATCTAGGAAAGATCTCTTGCTAAGAATAAAAGGTACACATCTAGATACTTGTGTTCATTGAATCATGGGAAAATAACACAGAGCTTCATTTCATAGTTATATATCATCTAGAAAAGAAAATGTTTTATATTTTATTCACACTGATGTCTGCATAATGGGAACTAAATCGATGGGAGGTGTTATTTATTTTTTTACCTTCATAGATGATCATTCTTGAAAATTCTAGGCCATTTCTTTAAAAACTAAATATCAAGTGTAGGATGTTTAAAAGTAGTTTCATGTGAAGGTGGAAAGAGAAATGGGTAGGTGGTTGAAGTGTGTGCAGTAAAACAATAGATAATAGTATGGTGGTCTATTTGAGGAGTATTATAGGATTTTTTGTATCAGGATGGAAAAAGCAGTACCAAAGACACCTCAACATAATGGTATTACTGTGAGAATGAACAGAACAAGTTGCGAGAGAGTAATATGTATGATCTCAAATGCAAAGCTGCTAAACACCTTTTGGGGGGAGGCAATGATGACTACAGTTGATCTTATCAACCTTTCTCCATCAGTTACACTAAACTACAATGTTCCATAAAGTATCCAGACAGGTAAACATGTTTCTTAAAAGCACTTGAGAGTATTTGGACACAGGGAATTTGTTCACATCCTGAAAGATGAGTGGGTGAAGCTGGATGGAAAAGGGAAGCAGTGTATCTTTTTGGGATATGCTCCTAAAGAGTTTGGATACCGAATTTGGGATATTATCAACAAGATAATCATTATAAGTAGATATGTGGTTTTTCTTGAGGATCAAACAATTGAATGTTTTGGGAATCCATAAAGTGAAAAGAACATGCAGTCTGAGAAAATTCCAGTTAGTCTGGAACTAGTCTCACCACCGTTAGTACCAGATAGAATAAGAGAAATAAATGATACTAATGATACATCATTACCAGGTAATATGACTCAATCTACTGATATGTCTTCATAATATGATATTTCATAATAGATTCCTCCTAAAACACAATTCAGGAGATCCACCAGATAACGAAAATCAAGTCGGAGATACTAACAACAAGATTATGTGATGCTCACTAATGGGGGAGAGATAGATAGTTATGATGATGCGATATGGAGTTATCAAGATATGGAATGGAATAAGTACATGCAATAAAAGATGAAATACTTTAATAAGAACCGTACATTTGATTTGGAAGAATTACCACATGGGAAGAAGGCACTCAAAAACAAGTGGGTGTACAGAATTAAAGGAAAATATGGTAGATCACAACCATTCTAAAGATCCAGAATGGCTATAAAGGGATTTATTCAAAATTAAGGTATTGACTTTGATGAAATTTTTTCCCTTGTAGTTAAAATGTCTTATGTTAGAGTTATTCTTGGATTGGAGGATAGTTTTAACCTAGAGTTTCAACAAATGGATATAAAGACAGCATTCTTACATAGTGATCTTGATAAGGAGATATAAATGGATAATCTAGAGGGATTTTAGGTGAAAGGAAAATAAAACCTATAATGAAAGCTTAAAAAAGTTTATGTGGTCTAAAATAGTCATTGAGGCAATGGTACAAGAAATTTGACTCATTCATGGAGAAAAATGAGTACATGAGGACAAATGATGATCTCTATGTTTTTATCAAGTAGTTTTCTAATAGTGATTTCATTATCTTATCACTTTATGTTGATGATATGCTGGTTATTGGAAGATATATCACAAATATTGACAGGATAAAGAAGTATTTGAACAATTATTTTGAAATTAAGAACTTTGGAGACGCTACTCAGGTTTTTGGTATGACGATTACTCGTGACAGGAGGAATCATAAGATTTGTCTATCTCAAGAGCAGTACATTGACAAGGTTCATTAAATATTAAACATCAGAAAGGTGAAACAATTTAGCACACACTTGCGATTAATTCCAGCCTCACAATAGGTTAGAGTCCATCAACTGAGGAGGAGAAAGTAGATATGGAAAATTTTCCTTATTAGTCAGCAGTTGGCAATCTTATGTATTCCATGGTGTGCACCAGACCATACATTTGTCATGTTGTTGGCATTTTTAGAATATTCTTATTAGATCCAGGAAGGGATCATTGGACATCGGTCAAATGGATATTGAGGTATCTATGAGGTACATCTAGTCATTGTTTATGTTTTGGAAGTGATAAACCTATTTTAGAAGGATACACAAATGCAGATATGGATAGAGATATAGAAATGATGAAATCCATATCCAGATACCTAATATCATTTTCAAGGGTAGAAGTCTCATGTAAATCATGAATTCAGAAGTGTGTTTCCTTATCCACCACAGAATTAGAGTATATTATAGTCACTAAAGGCTGCAAGGAGATGTTCTGGATGAAGAAGTTTTTATAGGAGCTAGGATAGAGTTAGGAGAATTATATTCTCCATTTTGATAGTAAGGGTGTTATTAATCTCAGTATAAACCCAACATTTCATTCCAGGTCCAAACACATAGACGTGTGATATCACTGGATCCAAAATGTGCTTCAATAAAAATTGTTGAATGTTGAAAAAATTCACACAAATGATAATGAGGAAGACAAGATAATGAAGGTTCTACCAAAAAAGAATCTAAACGCATGTAAGGAGATGACAGGTCTATCTTCTACCCCAAATTGTTCATGAGGGGAAGATTTGTGGGGCCACTCCCATTTTTTGGATTAATCCATTGAAAGGAAAACAAATTTGTCAGCATGACTATTCTCCATTAATAAGAAAAACTCAGGACTCTCTTTTCTCTTTTGGTGGGCATCCTATATTCTAGTTTTGTAGACAACCCAGCAACACCTCTGTTGAAGCAGCAAATATGAAATGCATCTAGCAGTGGTAGAAACGTCAAGGGTTGATGAACCAACCCTTGATAACTTTTTTCAGTCTCTTTAAAATGGGATAAAAGTACCATGAATTAGAATTAGAGAAATATTTTTTAATCTCATTGTGTATCCTCCGACAGTTATCCAAAGAGAATGATAGAAACAAAGCCCCCATCTCCTGTGGGCATAGGCATATTGTAAAAAAAATGTAAATTCTATGTGTTCTTCATTTCTATTCTTTTCATGTGCTTTTTTCATCACCATGATGCTCCAATTTCCCAATAGGAGTTGGTGACGGGGACCTAGTGAGGCAGTGACCAACAAGATCCTAAGTGCACGACAGTTGTAAGCAGGGTGGAGGGGCATCAGGATAGTGCAACGGTCGACCGGGATGGCTGGTAAGAGCAGCAGGTGTTGTCAGCCTGGCCATGTGGGAGGGAGGCATTATGCAGCCTTGGTAAGGAGACTATTATGGGTTACCCCTCACACCCACTCACTTTTAAAAAAAAATCTTTCTTAACTGGTGAGCCCCTTTTTAAAAAAATCACCCCTTTTCTTTTTCGGTTTTTTTCCATACTTACGTTGTTGAGATAACCCACCCCTACTTTTAAAATTTATAACAGCTGATTTCATAGGCTTTAGAAAAATAAAATATAATTTAATATTTTTTTTTTGTATTTATACTCTACTATTTGGAGGAAGGATCCTTAACCAAGAAAAACTGTTTTAGCCTGGGAACTCTGGATGATGTCCATATTCACCAGAAAACACCTACACTGATGGATTCAAGTAAATATACATATAAAATATATTTGTTTTCTTCATAATTATACCCAAAAAAATGAATTTCAATCTTTATTAAAAACATTTAACGCCCGCAAACTGATCATCTGTGGTCATATTGAAATTCCATCTACAACGCTAGGACTCAAAAAATGCCCTCTTAAAATTTTAATACAATTGTAATTTTTTCTTGCATCACACATCTATCTAATACAAAATGAATTTATTGGTGAACACAATAAAAAAAATGGTTTGGGGATTTAAAATTTTTCATGTTTGATCAATGTAACAACTTCAGCGTCAATGAAGCACTTCCCTGGTTAAAGCCCTAGGATCATGTGTGAAGTGTTGTAAGCACAAAAAACCCATAAGTTCTTGGTTTGATTTTAAGTTATGATTTCTTCATCCTCTAGTAACCAATGATCACTAATAAAAAAAACAAATTCAAATTCCTCTAGATCATCCACACATCCTTCAAAATTCTTCAAGAACACTGATCATTGAATTTCAGGTTCTATAATAGAGATCCAATGATGCCTTCAATGTATCGACGATCACCATATCATTGTTCCATCGATCTATTAAGAAATTATTTAATCGAACCCTCAGAATGAGATATTCTCTCTCTAGGAAGTGGGAGATAGGAGAGAGAAGATTTAAATCCCATGTGATGAATAGTTCGTTACATCGAAACATCTCTTCCTATTTATAGTGGGGTTCCAAAATACATAAAAAAAGTTCCCAACACCTGGATATTTATTACCCACCATAAATGACATCTTATGAATAATTTATTGATTCATAAATATCATTTATATTTTAATCACTTTCTTATAATATAATAAATACATTACGTGATAAAACTGGACCGTTAACTCAACTCACCATTCCCGTAAATATTAAATGAACCTTTAATATTAAAATAATATTGATTAAAATAATATTCTCTCATGTATTTACTTTAATACTTGTAAATAAATTTAATAAATAAATTTAGTATCAATTATTTTGAACTCAAATAATATGAATTAATTTATTCCTTAGTGATTGTTTGTGCTCATATATATCTCGAATCTCACGGTAGGGCTCACCAAGTCCTAAACTCTTACTCATCAAAATAAGGTAGAATTTTGAATGCGCTATTGTGTGTAAACCTCTAGGACCTTATCTCGATAGCATTGAATACTATTCAGAAACCAAAAAAGAAGTCTAAAAACTTATCAAGACCCCTAAATAGACAAGGAGTAGTCATAACAATGACAACGATGCTATGAACACGCATCATGTAATATTATCTCTTTGTCATATGATATATCGTAAAGAAGGATGCATATTTTGTGTCATCATTCTTTCTTGATTTATTATTAATTCACCATACTAGATGGACTTAAATTCTTCTACCATGACCATGAATTTAGTACAGGTTCTACCATCCTAATAAATTGGTCTCGATATATATTTTCCTATCATAAGTGACAAATTCTATCATGATTATTCAATCAATGTCATACCACTAATGACCCAACCAACACAAGCTACCTAACCATGACTTTAATGTAATGGTTTTTTTTGAATCAAGGTACCCAATAAAATGATACAAATTGATAATAATCTCAATTCCAAGTACCATTACATGTGTTCACAAATTAGAACAACCAATGACACTCAAAACATGTGGTGTTCCTATTAGCAGGTCGGTCCTCATGATCTCTCCTACTCAATATCACCAAGTGAAAAATTCATTTGAAGAAATAACAATGTTGATGAACCCCCAGAACTTGATAGTTAGAAAACATATATGTTCATATATAATGATGTATTAAGATAATAGGACATGTGTTTATGATTAATGTCATAGTATCTCAAGGTTCTCATTATATCCTGGGAACTATTATAACCTTTTGATATTATAAATAATATATGGAAATTACCATATAAATAGTGGATGAAGAAATATAAACACTATAATGGTAATTATTTGTCATTCACAACTCATTGTATACATGGTAAGGTAATCAAAAATTATTGTTTAGCTCGGTCTTGACCACCCACTATTATAACAGTTCACACGTACGCATAAAAGACAATATCATTTTCCAAAATATTATAAGGTAAGAATATAGATATGATATTATAATTTCATATGTATAATTATTTCATAAATATAATATATAAATATTAAACTCATCTTAATAATAATCCATAAAATATGGTGATGAAAAATTAATTGTATCGCTACATGGAGATAGTAAGTCATACATGTGTACGAGCGATACTTTCAGTTTCTATTTGATGGGAATGAGGGTGTGAAATTGAGGTTTAATAATAATAATAATAATAACATTTAAGTATATTTTGGATACATAATTTATTATTTTATAAATAATTTAATATATTTAGAGGAGATAAAGGATAAATTAAAAATAAAGTGATCAGTTAAGGCACTTAACTCTTCTTTAAAACAACTCCTTTAGATCCCCTCTTTAGGGTCTTAGGGTTGGCCTTTTGGGAAGACCATCACTTCTAGAATGTGCATATGGGAGCTTTTAAGATAATTTTTTAAGATGTGGTGGATTCATATGGATCAAAGTGGTGTAAATAAATGAAGGGAGGGGTGACCTTTTATAAATGAGGTGAGGGGTACTTTTAGAATTTCTTAAAATATTGAAATATAACGAAGTTATCCTCAAGAAAAAATGATTCTAAAAAACCATAGATTCAAATATAAGGTATTATATGGTTTAAATATCATTAAAAAATAACATTTGGATATTTTTAAGTGGTATTTTAACTTATTTGGATTGACCCTATAGTTAACCTATTTTAACCTTAACCACGGTAACTTTTTTTCAATCTTAAAGGGTTATAATTTTACTTATAAGGTTACAATTGGAACATAAATAGACAAGGGATGAAATTTTATACAATATATTATCCCCCTTTACATTTTTCAAGATTTTAATTATTTTTAAATAATTTAATAAAATATTTTTTTCATAAAATATCATTAAATCAATTTTGACATAATTCATTTAATTTGACATAAAAGGCATAAATAAAACGTTTTAAATACAATATAAAACTTTTAAACATCACTAATATGTTCTATTTATCTAAAAAATCATTTAACACTATAAATAACTAAAATTTAATTACTTTTACTATTTTCAAAAATATTTATTTTATTTTTATCTTAATTGAATAAATACTATATTAGAGTTACACAAGTAATTGAGGTAACTATATAATACTAGAAAATTATAAATAAATTACAATATTGAAAAAAGAATTATTATTCGTAAAAAATATATATATATTCATTTACCACTTTATTTTTTCCCATGTGAAAACAAAATATATATTTAAAATTAAGAGAGAGACATTTTGTATTTTTATTTGCTTTAAATATTATATAAGTCATTTTCCTGGAAAAGTTCCCATTAAAAAAATATTTCAAGGAAAATATGATAAAATTATAATTAAATTCATCCAATAAGAATTAGAATGAAAAATTATTGTCTTATCACTTAGTTTTAACCAATATTGACCTGATTTAACCTTTATTGAGGTGATAAATTTTATTATGGTTACTATTTATGTTGTCTAAAACAAGAACCTATTTTTTAAATTTTAACCTCATAATTACGAATATGGAATCCATGTTATAAAATTCAATTATTATAAGTGTCAAGAATTAATTTTATAATAATTTTTTAAAACATGATGAAAACTTCTTTTTAGAAAAAATTAATTTTTAAGAATAAAATTGGATTTATGTCTATCTCATGCCTACAAAATATTATAAGAATGTTAAAACATTTTACTGAATATATTACATATAAATTTCATTAAAATCATTCACCAATAGTTATTTATTTAATTTATTAATAGAAAAACATGTTGTGCTTGTAAAAAAATTATTTAGAAAAATAATTCTTTTACTTTCAAATGATTTTAATTGATAACCAATGATTTCATTTTACACATTTTTCATAATTTAGTTATTCATATTCATACCTTCCAATTTTAATGGCTAGTTTATAACATTTACATAATATTTTAGTAGTATATTGTGGTTTTTTTAAACTCGATATTGTGTGTAATTCAAGCTATCAAACAAAATTTAATTTATTTAAAAATAAATATATCATAAACTATTAAGGTGTTAAATTCTACAACACTTATAAATAATTTCACTCTAAAATTTATATCACTCTAATACAAATAAATGAGGATAAATATATTTTATTACATCCTCAGGTTCATTAATAACTTCATTGAATTTATGATTCCTCTATAGAACTTTAATCAGGTGAGTCGTCTTGTTCCATAGAAATTTATCTCTGTGATCTAAGATTACTAATGGTTTTTCCTCATATGAATGATCATTATCAAATGGTATGTACTCTAAGTTAAATACATGTAAAGTATTAGGTATGTACTTTCTTATGAGAGATACATGGAATATTTCATGAACTTGAGATAGGTTCGGTGAAAGAGCTAAGAGATAAGATATTTTATTGATACGATCGAGAATTTTGAAAGGTCCGATATACATAGGGCTCAACTTTCTCTTATTTCTAAAATCTCATAACCTTATTCCATAGATAATTTTTTAAAAAAATCTTCTCACTAACTTCAAATTATAGATCACATCCATGATTTCCAGCATAACTTTTCTATCGAATTTAAGATTACTTGATGTGTTATTGAATAGATATAACTTTTTCTACCATTTAGTCATCTATCTCAGGTCCCAATAGTATTCTTTGTCCAAATTCATCCCAGTAGATATTAGTTCAAAACTTATTTCCATAGATGTATTCATAAATATTTATCTTAATGCTTTGAGTGAATACAATAGTTAAAACAAAACTCATCCAGAAAAAATTATTGATCCCCAAAAACATTTAATTCCATAGAAAAAGATATTAACATATCCTCTAGGGTATGAATGGTTCTCTTAGGCTAACTATCATTTTGAGGATGATAAGAATTATTAAAACTCAATTTTGTATCCATAGCTCATTGAATACTTTGGCATAACTTCAAGCTAAACCTTGAATACCAACTAGATATAATAGATAGTGGTACTCCATGCAACCTAAACACCTAATTAATGTATATTCTATAAAGTTAATCAAGAGAGAAATCATCCTTAATAGTAATAAAGTGTTCTAACTTTTTAAAGCGATCAATTACAATCAAAATAGAATTAAGTCCTCTTGATGTTTTTGGGATTCCGATGACAAAATCCATGGTGATGTTTTCCCATTTCCATTATAGTATGATTAATGGATGTAACATCCCCTTATACCTTAGTCTCTTAGACTTAACTTTTTAATATACCAGGCACCAAGATACATACTCTACAATAACTCTTTTGAAGTTTCCCTACCACAAATACTCTTTTAGATCTCTATATATGTTCATACTTTCAGGATGAATAGAGAATGATGAATTATGTTCCGCATCCAACATCTGCTTCTTTAAGTCTAGAATTGATGGGATACATACTCGATTCTTGAACCTTATCATTTCATCATGTTCATGGTTGAACTCATGAATAATCCTCACCTTTTTTTGTAACTCCACATCTTCCTTATATTACTTCTTAATCCTATCATGGATATATGGTTAAACGTTAATATAATAAAGATAATATCTCTCCCAATTACTCATGATTTTATGAGCTATATTTTTCAAATCCATAAATATTGGATCTCCTTAAATCATCATCATGAACAAACATACATGTTCTTTCTAACTCAAAGTATAATCCACCTTTTTTGCCTTCCCAGGGAGGTAATGTATTAAGAAATAATAATATTTGATTAACTCCAACCATATTCTCTGGTTCATACTCAACTCTTTATGTGTAAATATGTACTTCAAGATTTTATGATTAGTATATATATCACACCTTTTACTATATAGATAATGCCTCCATATTTTCAAAGAAAATTCTACCACTGATAACTCCAAATCATGACTCGTGTTATTCTTCTCATGAACTTTAAATTGTTATGAGGAATAATCTATCACCATATCATTCAGAATTAGGGATCATATCATTATTTTATTTAATGCAACATTATAAATCACAAACCCTCCCCCAATGCATGGTGGTGTAATCATAGGTATGATGACCAGCCTTATCTTAAGTTCTATTAAACATTATTCATATTAATCTGTCCAAAATAACTTAACCCCCTTCCAAGTCAACATGGTGATTATATTATATAGTCATGATAAATATCTTCCAAAGAGTTAGTAGTATCCATCCAACACAAAAAAACTATGGATTTTGGTTATTGTGGTTGGTATAGGTCATTTCTAAATAACTTACATCTTGGAAATATCCACTGATATACTCTCACTTGAGATTATATGACCCAAGAATGATACTTTTTTTATCCAAAATTCACACTTGTTAAATTGAGCATAAAACTTCTCCTTACATGGGTTCTTCAGCCCAATTATCAAATTTTCTTCATGCTCTTCTTTACTCTTTGAATATATAATAATATAATCTATAAATAATGCCAAAAATTTATAAGGGTTAATCTCTAAAGACTCTATTCATTACATCCATGAAGATAATAGGATAATTGGTAAGCCCAAATGGCATTACTATGAATTCATAATGACTATACTTCACACGGAAGTTCGTATTGGGTATATCTTTCTTCTTGGACTTTAGTTAATGATATACATATCAAATATCAATCTTGAAAAAATATATATATCCTTATAATTGATCAAATGATCATTCATATGGGTTAGATAATACTTTTTCTTAATAGTAATTATGTTAATTTCCTAATGATCAATGAAAAAAATGCATTGAGCTATATTTCTTCTTAAAAAAAGAACATGTGCGCCCCATGGTGAAGAAATTGGCTGAATTAATACATTATATTGATTCTCCTAGAGTTACTTATTTAATTCTTGCAACCTAATCAGGGCCATTCAATACAGATTCTTTGAAAAAGGCATAGCACCAAGTATAATATCTATTGAAAACTCAAATTCCCAATTCGGGGAAAGACTATGCAATTCCATAGAAAACACGTCAGTATATTCTTGAATAATAGGTACATTTTCAGTGTTGAGTTTCTCCCCAACCATTTGAGATAAATATCCCTCATGAATAGGAAACAAAACCCATATATTGGAAGTAATTTATATTAGGTGTTCAGGTTCATCATCTCAATAATTGATGATTAAAGGATGATTTGTAATGTCAAATATAACTCCCCTTATTCAATAATTAATATTTTCTCTATAATGAGAGATTCAATCCATTCCCAAAATTTAATTGAATTAAAATAGAGAAATAATAATAATATTCGTAGGAAGAAACATCCCACAAAATTATATCGGATATGAGTTATAGAATTGAGATGCAGTCATCATTCCATCAGGATTTTTCACTGCCAAATCAATATCTAATTGTTTAGGTGTTGGTACGATAGACTTGGAAAATTATTTAGATATAAAATATTGGGTAGTGATAGAATCCAATAAAATATTTTTAATTCTGGATTAGATGATAAGATTACCTTTAACTATGTCTCTAGGAACATCCACATTAGATATAGTAATTCAATGATCTTGACCTTCACCCCTTTTATGATTTTAAGGTAATTTCCCATGATTTTGGGGTATTTGGTTGGAATAGTTCCTCATCTCCTTATAGTTAAAGAATTGTACTTTGAAGGCTTCTCCCTTACCCTTTCATTCATGAGCATGATATAATTTTTCACCACACTTGAAGAAAACTCATATTATTTTTAGTCATGTACCAAGGTGTTTCCTTCCACAAGTATCACATGTTAGAAAATTATTCTTTCTCTTCTTCCCCTTATACATTTTTTATTTTGTCATCTTCTTATTCTCTTGATTTCCTTCAAATTCATAAGACATAGAGAATTCCTTCTCTGTTTTGATAGGACATGATACTATATCCTTATATAATGAGAATTTTTTGGATATTGATTCCCTTTAAAGGAATATATTCAAACCATCGAAGAAATTTTCAATATTGATCTTTATATTACATGCATAATCCACAGAATGTCTTGCTAACCTTGTAAATTTAGCTTCATAATTTCAAGAAAAAATTCCTCTTCCTTTTGACTTATACTCAGTAATTTTCTCTCCATATCTACTTGTTGTTCATGAGGAAAATATTTTTCCAATAAAATTTCCTTAAAATATTTAAATTCTATTCTCGTTATTTCCACATAGTCTTTAGTGTTTTGAATCAATGGACACCATTGATCTTAATTCCCTGAGAGATGATAAAATTATAATACAAACTTCTCCCTTTTATTACTTCTCAAAGTGATAAATATATACTCTAAGGAATATATCCATTGCTCAACTAAAAATGGATTTTTAGTCCAATTGTATGATGGCGGTTGTTGTTGTATGAAGTAGTTTAAAATTGTTACACTATGTTGTGGATTAGTAGTTTTCTCTATACAGGAATTCTTATTGGTTATAACCTAAGTAAATTGCACCAATATAGTTATAATTTTTTTTAGATCCAACTATAGTTCCCTCTCTTGCTTCATTATCATTCCTAGGTGAGAAATCCTTATATGAATTTCATGCATTGATATAGTTTTCATTCCCACCTCTATGTGACATTTATAAACAATATCACACACTAGATTATAATATAACATTATGAATCATAATTTATAACTTTAAAAATAGTGAAACACATAACATAAATTGAAAATTTATTTATAACTAATATAAAACTTATAAACTTTTTTTCTTTGGGAATATTCTCAAATTTTGTTATAGGGTTATGTTCCCTAATCTATGTTTTCATAAATCTAGTTCTCAAGGTTCATACTAAACTTTATTTGATACCAAATGTAAAGCCGCTAACCCTAGTAACCTAGAGACAGTGGTTACATTATTACATTAGTATTAAATAAAATAAATCATATCCCAAAGGACTGTATAGTTTTTTACTATTTTTAAACTAGATACATAATTGAATCCCACATTATATTTGAAAACATAAAATATAAAATTATACTTTATTTGGGTTCATATTTATTACCGCTAAAATGTCCCTATATATAAATCATAAAACATTCCATGGCTTCCTAGTGAAAGGAAGCAAAATAAAGGGGTGGGTATAAATGCTCAGTAAGGGAATGCATACATCGAAAGCTAAATAAGGCATGAATAATATGGAAAGAATAAATGATGTTCAAATAATTTAATAAATAATCACATTATCTAGAAAATTATCCATGCATATCACAACTAATAAAATAATCATATGGATAATAATAACTAATTTTATAATGATGCATTTCATAATTTTTGGCATTTGAACTTACCGCTGAGGCCTTTTGAAAATACTTCTTAAAATACCAACAAAGCCTCATTCCAAGACATCTATATAAATGAGTAATGCCTTGTACAAACACTCAATATAGTTTATCTCATGATACTCAGGAATCGAGAGGCAGTATAATTTTTGGCCCCACCTATCACATAATAAGTCTAATGCATTTGTCATATGAATAAACAACATAACTAAAATAACTTTCCTAAAACTTCAATAATTATTCGAATTGGAAGAACTAGCATATATAATATCAATACTTTTTCTAGTTAATATAATTATAAATTATCCATAGAAATATGGTGGATGGTATTATAATAGTATACCTCAATAAAGCATAATATTTAACAATAGGTGTTGATATAGATAAAAATACTTTCAAAATATCACTAGAAATTTTCTGGAGGAAAACACCCTTTTTTATTTGAAAAAACTTATTTAAAATATAAAAATTTCCCAAATATAATGAAAAATTTTTTCTTTGAAAATAACATTGTAAAATTGTAAAGGGTATTTATAGTAATGAGTGGTCTTAAAGGTGGGAAATTTTTTTCATTTCGTATAAGTTAAAAAAATACTCCATTCACGCTTTTTTAAAAAGGTAAAAATTACATCATTGAGAAAAATTCAATAATATTACTTTTAAAACAATTTATAAAAATTTAAAAATCAGAAAAAAAAATCTTTAAAAAATAATTATAGAATGTTCAAAACATTCATAAATTTTTTTAGAAAACGTGGACATAGAAGAGAAAGGATTTTTGACCAAAGATAGAAATAGAGTTCATTTTCCTTAAAAACATTATTTTGGTATATTAAGTACTTGAAGAGAGGAAAAAAAATAGAAACTTAAAATTTATATAAATAATTATATTATAAAAAATATATTAGGTTTAAGATAGAAGGATCAAATAATTCCCCCAATGGATACTTAAACTAAAAAAATCATGAATAATGATGAGATTGTAAAATAAAACATTATTGTAACACCCTGAGACTTTGTGAAACAAATTCGAATTAATTTAATATTTTCTAAATTTTTCATTTCAAATAACATTGAATATAGATTTTTTTATAAGAAAGCACTAAATTTGGATTACGTTATACACAACACCAAGTTAATATTGCACTGCACAAAACACTTAGATTATCTAGTGGTACATGAAAAACTATGTTTGGATTGTGTTTCACATAATACATAGTTCTTTCGATAGCTTGTGTTACACACAAGGCCAAGATTTAGAAAACTATAATATACAATTAATATTGTTATTAAAGTATTATTATAGTTATCACCTAGTCATTGGAGTGGAACTTATGAATAAGATTAACTAAATTGTAAAAATATAATTTACAAATGTAAATAAAATTAAACATTTTGTTATCAGTTAGTTAGAAATTAATGAAAGAACTATTTTAAAATAAAGAAATTACTTTTCATAGAAAACAATTTTTATATATAAAAATACAATTTTATCTTAACAAATTAAAAAAATCACTTCTGATCAATGGTTTCAATAAAATTTATATATTATTAAATCAATATTTTTGACACTCATAGAATATATTTGATTGGCATAAAATAAGAATACATCCAGTTTTATGAACAAACAGATGTATTTTTTAGAAGGTAATTTTACCGCTTTTTAAGGGTGAGTCTATTTTAATATAAATTTTGACACTTTTATGATTTTTATTTTAAAAAATAAACTTTAATTTTGAAATATTAATATCAAAATTTACTTTTTTATAATTTTTTTTATTTTTATGAGAAGTTTCATTTTTTGTTTTATAGTGAAAAATACCAAATTTTAATTCAAAACTATTTTTTTATCTAATTTATTTACATAGTTAAATTATATATTAATTTAGATTTAAATTTTAATTATATAAATTATATATAAATTATTCTTATTTAGGAAATTATAACCAATTTCACATTGAAATTAAATACAAAAACATTTCAAATGTTTGGATATTTTCGCTTTAAAAACCTGCTTTTACGACACGTCTGCGAGATTAATTTTAAATTAATTTTTTTCACTTCTATGGTTATAATTTAAAAAAAATGTATTAAATATTTGGAATAAAAATAATTTATAATATATATCAAGTTAAACTAATTTTTTACCAAAAATTGTAGTGAAAATAATTAAAATTAATTGTAGTGATTATGGTAAAAACAAGTTTACTTAGTGGTTAAACTACAACTTAAATGGGAAAATACCCTAGAAACATGTACAAAATAAATTTTATATCACTATTTAGAACATATACTCCCTTTTATAAAAAATGGACAATTATTGGAGGCACGTGATGTAAGAGATGCCTCTTAATAGTGTTTACCTTTTTATATTTACAAAAATGTCACTCCTCTATTATAAAAGGGAACTCACCCCCTCACTTCCTCACACATCTCAAGACAATTTGGATCATACAAACCCTTCCCAAATAAGTTATCAAATTACTTCCCATAAACCAATAAGACTCACTTTATATATAAATAAAACCAAGTTAGACCTTTGGTGCAAACCAAAAGGAATTACCAAAAGAAGAGGTAACATCCTTTCACAAGATCTTTTGTTTTATTTTCATTCTCCACCCACTAAATTATTCTTATTCCATGATTATATAATAAATTAAGTATAAAAAATATAATTATATGTTTTTATGTTAAGTTTTTGAACTAAACTCACACAAACTTACATCAAATGGGATACACAATCATCGTTTGTGTGTATAGTGGACTACCACCTCACAGTCTGATGTCATTTATTCTTCCATTACCACCGCTCAAGGTTAGAAATAATGATGTTATTTCTATTTTTATATGATTATATTATATTTATCATTTTTTATTATTATTTAATTATGATATATAACATACCTTCATGTTTTCTATATTATGTAAATATGATAACTTTTTTTGTGGACGTGTGAACTACCACCTCCTCAAAGCGATGTGATTCGTTCACACTTTACATAAAATGTATTAAGGGTGGGTTTAGTAAAATTATATTATATATATGAAATAATAATTCCACTATAATTAATATATATATATATACATATATTTCATTTACATTATTTCTTTTAATATGACAACAAAACAGAAACAATGTTCATGCATACGTACGGCCTACCGTCTCAATGAATGGTGTATTACATTTCATATTTATGTATTTTATAGATTATTATAAATATTTATATACTGAATATATGTTATATTTGACTAATTTTTTACATTCTATAAATAATTAATTAATTATCTAAGTAAAAGGATTAGGAATAATATGTCAAAACATATACAAAAAACAAAACAGATATTACCCAAAACGCAAGATTAACATAAATTTTTTAAAAACAAGGAAATATAAAGTCATAATAAAATAATATATGGTATTATATATGATAATATGTTTCTATGATAGATTTATAATAAACTTATACTTACTATATTGTAGGTTTGAATGTGTACAAATAAATTCAGGACTTAAGGTAAGGGTTTTTCTCACCTCACTTTTATTTCTATGAGACTTATGCCTTATTCACTACTCATTTATTTTGTGTGGTGTATATAATTACCATGAATTTATTATATGATTAATATAATTAAATTTATTAGTATTTAAATATCACTTTTATTATCATTATTTGATGGGGTTTAAGGTTCAAAAGTTACCAAATTGGTAAAATAAATTGTCTCAGTTTTCCTTCTTTGAGACACATGTCATGTTATATACCTATATTTTTCTATGAGGTGTATATACTGACCATTGACATGTAATATCATAAATATAATTATTTTAATGATATTTTAAGATTAATTTCATGTTATTATTTCTATATTAATATAATTCAGAGTTACCAAAGTGGTAATGGTTTATTGCTACAATCTCATCGTTTATCGAGATTGTTTAGGATTATTCTTCCATTGATGAAATCATATTATCCATATCTCGAGAAATATCATGAATTTTATTATACTATGTTTATCCAATATACCTCCATGTATTGGTACCATTTTTTCACTTTTTAATAGTTAATATAATTAAGAATTTTTTTTAAATAAAAGCTAATATTATTTCTATATTTGGTCAAAAAAAAATTTTACTCACAATAACATGTTTTCTAAAAATGTTTTCAAAAATGTTTTCATATGATGTTTAAAAAACATTTTTATCTTTGTTTTAACTTTTTAATAAAAAAATTAAAATGAATTTTATTTTCATTTTTCGATCAAGGCACTTTTCTAAACTTTTTACAGTGCAAAATGGATGTTCGACAGGTATGGATTTACCCACCATCATGACAGTAATTTCTTTGAAGACTCATTTTAAAGTTTAAAAGGTTATTTTTAAAATTATTTTTTTCCCTAATATTCTATAAATTATTTTTATTAAAAAAAATTCAGAGAAAAAAATTTCAAATTTTTTTTATATTTTAATGTGTTTAAAATGGATTTTAAAGATCTATTTATATGTTTTGAAGGTTATTTTCAAAGGAAAAGGTTTTCAAAATGTTTTATTTTTCAAAATTATTTTTCAAATTGGAAAATATTTTTTCCTCAATAAATTTTTTAAATGATTTTTCATGATTCTTTTATATTTTTTCAAATTGGTTTCAAATAAAAGTATTTTGAAAATGTTATATGTTTTAAAAAGTGATTCAAAGAAAATTTATGTTCCAAGTGATCTTTCAAAATCCTTCTCTATCTATGATTATATACTTTAATATAGTTTATAATTTATATGGTTTATGATCCAAGGAAACCATTATTATTCTTTCTTTTAATGGTTTATGATTAAGATGACCAGTTTTTTATGAAGCCCATTTCTCTTCCATGGGTTATACCATGATAAATTAATTATGAAAACCGCTTCCTTTCAGGGGTTATTCTATGACAAAATGATTTTGAAACATATCACTTTTTTATAGGTTATGATATGATGAAATTTTTATAATACCCATTTAATTTCATGGGTTATGATATAATGTTTATGAAACTCATCTCTTTTTTATGGGTCATTATATGACGAAAGTTCTATTATCTTGTGGAATACATATGTACGATTTAATTATTTTATGAGTGGGAACTATATCTCTCTCCAAAGAATTGGTTAAATATGTATATATCTCATGAGATATATAGGGCCGGAATGAGGAGTAAACTTGGTTCAGTAATATAGGGATGGAATGAGGAGTGAACTCACTTTAGTAAGACCAGGTTGGAGAAAGGAGTGAAATTGGTTCGGTAATATAGGGATAGAATAAGGAGTGAACTTAGTTAAGTAATACATGGATTGAATGATGAGTGAACTTAGTTTAGTAATATAGGGCTGGAATATGGAGTGAACTCAGTTCAGTAATACGTGGCTGGAATGGGAGGTGAACTCGGTTCAGTAATATGGGGTTGGAATGGGGAGTGAACCTAGTTTAGTAACTAACTTTTTTCCACTAATATGGTATTATAAGTGAACCTTGAATACTAATATAGGTTTTGTAGTGAACCCATTCCACTAATATGGCCTTGTAATTAACCCTTGACTACTATAGATATCATTTTATATGTTTATTTTTCTATCACAGTCACATGTCTTATGCTTATGTTATGATCTCATGTATTATGATCTTGATATCCTTATGATTCGTGACTTATAAACTACTAATATTTATGTCATGACTATTTATTATGATCTTTGATATATAGGGTTTGATATTATAATGTTAATATCATGTTCTCATACCCTTATGCTCATGTTATGCCTATATATCTCCCTTGTTTACCTTTATTGAGCATCTGGCCTCACCCCTTTCTTATATTTCCTCTCCTTAGGATATGAAGAAAGGTTTTAAGTGGGATTACTAACGGGGAATATCTTTAAGGGAGATGTTTAATATCTTTCACCAAGTTAGAAGATCATGTTTCCATGTTTCCAAAGATGCTAAACTATTATGGTCCTCAGGAATGTATTTTTGTAATGTGATGAATATTCATCTAAAATTACGTATTATCCATGTATGTTAAGCCTAGATTACTATAGTTTGTATCAAATTAAAGGTTCATTCAACCTTTAGAAACTAGGATGAGAAAACTTTAGCGAGATCCCTAGGGATATTTATAAGGATATTTCTATGTATTTCTCTAAGAATAAGCCTAAGGTGTTAATGATTTAAAATTAGGTGTCATGATTTAGGCATCCTATAAGTAATTTTTCATGATTATCTGGTTTTATGCTATGATAAGTGTTTCTAACCATATTCTTTTAGTTTTAATTGATAGTGGTAAATATTAAGAAATTGTTTAACCTTTAATTTTTAAGATGTGTAAATTATGGGAATTATGAAAATCAATCTCCTAAGTGGAAATCTCATAAAGAGAATCAGGAAGGTGGTATGAGTATTGGTTATAATACTAAAGATAAAGGGACCAAAAACAACATGTCAAATGTATGGAATTTCATAATAGTGTTATTTACATTAAACGTAAGAAACATGATTAGATTGAGGTTGAGTAACCTCAAGACAAGTTCATATTTTATATTCTAGGAAAGGGGTATTAAGGAATAAGATAATGGAGCATAATTAATGGTTTAAACACATGAGCCTTAGCCTGGTTGGTGAGGACTCGGTAAGTGCATCCAAGATACCCGATATCAAATCTAGGTGGAGACATATTTCTGGGGACTCTAGCAATATTTTAGCAGGCACTGTAGAAGTATTGTAGCAGGCACTGTATCAGTACTTTAGTAGGCACTGTATCAGCTAGAACTATTCATCCATTAGGCCTATGGTCCACCGGTTTGGTCATTGGGTACTATAAGGATTTTAGTCGACACAAGGCCTTCGAGCCAGTTGTCTCTCAGCCTTCGGGAAACCTCAATGTAGAGACCCGAAGCTTAACGTACATGGACATTACATTACATTTGCGGAATACTTAGTACATAACAAAAAACACACACACAAGGATCGTAATAGTTTAGTGTCTTTGGAAACTCGGAATATAATCTTCTAATCATGGTGAAAGATCTTCAAAATCTCTCATAAAGATCTTCTCTTTTTTTTATCTAAAACCTTTCTTTATATCCTGGGGAAAAGAAAACATAAAAGGGTGAGCTCAAATGCTCAGTAAGGGTAAACAAAAGAAATATCAATCACATCATATACATAAGAACATAACTTTTGGAAATCTTAACCTGCAAAAGAGATCATAATTTCATAACATGGGGTAAATCATGGCAGTGAAATGTAATCACAATAATCATAACTTAAAACATGAAACTTTGTGGCATTCACACATAATCATATAGAATCATTTCTTGTTAGTCAAGACTCATTGCCAAGACTATCATAGTGGACAAAGTCCCTTTCTGAATTGAGTAACCCTCGTTTCAGTCCTGTTTCACTGAACCGGTATAACCTACCGTTCCTGCCCTGTCTATCTCATGAGATATAAAATCTTTACCCAATGCATTGGAGGGAGATATAGGTCCCACCCATCTTATAATGAATCCTTTCTTATGTGTTCCACATAATCATAAACCATACATCATAGCGTAACCCATGTAATAAAAATGGGATTCTTAAACAACATGACATCATAAAACAATTCCTATAAGATAAAGGAATTCATAAAAATATTTCCATCACAACATAATCAAACCAATGTAATAATAGGGATAAAAACAGAACCCTTTTATTATCTTAGATGGAAAATAATTTTGATAAAATACTTGAACTCCATTCTTGAGGAAAATATCCTTTCTACGTCAAAAACATTTTTCCTTTCATAACATGTCAAACGACTTTAAAATAAAAGAAGTTGATTAAAAATAAACTTTAAAACTTGTAAAGGAAGATTCTTGGAAAAAAAAATTTAAAAATCCATTCATGCCGTATAAGTTAAAAAAACATTCTTCGTACTTTTGTCGGAAAAGTCAAAAAGTACTTCGTACGAAAAACGACAAAAGATTCCTTTCATACATATTACTAAAAACTCACCGAAGGGTAAAAATGGATTTAAACAATTGTAGGTGGATGGAAGTAATATTACATATTGATGAAACATGTATGTGGATGATAAAATACACCCCAGTAAATACTTACGAATAAACAATCTCAGATAAAAATGAGATTGTGATATTTCCCTTACCATAGGTCCGATTTGCTTCGTATGTGTCCGAAACTCCTGTATAATGATTTAAATAATGTCATTGACTTATTAAAGAATCATATTTATTGTTATGATATCATATATGGTTCACTTATGACATTATATTACCCGTTCTTTTGTAAATTCCATGTTAAAGAAGCGTTTTGGGTAAAATCGTTTCATTTATCGTAGGTGTTTTGACTTGTTGTTATTGACATTATTATTACTTATATCATGATTTACTTACTTCCAGAATATAAAATATGATTTATATATCATATATATTCAGTATATATATATATATATAATAGATAGATAAATGAAATGAAAAACACAGTTCATGGAGACGGTAGTCCGTACGTACGCATGAACGCTGTTTTCCTTTCCTTATTGTCTTGAATGGAAGTAAGTAGATGACATACATATTTATATATATACATAAATCCAGTATCGTTATAATGTCATATATTTCATTATTATTTCTTATATATACTTTATAATCATTCTTAAATGGTTAACATGGAGAATGAATCTCATCGCGTCGTGGAGACGGTAGTCCGTACGTATGCACGAGCGATGATATCATTTCCATAAATATTGAATTGAATTGGAGTGGATTATAAAATATATCAGAATCAATATGATGTTGTAATAACTATGTATAGTTATTCTTTACACCATTTTACCCATCCATGTAAGGTGGTGGTGGAAAATAGATTACACCACGGCGTGGAGACGGTATTCCGTACGTACGCACGCGCGGTGATTTCTTTTTCCGTAGGATGGATAGATGGTGAAATAGGGTTGTTTCATACTTATAATAACATATCAGTATATGAGTGATAATTATGTTATTACTTCATAATGAAACAACCTAAGAAGAAGAAGTGGAAGAAGAAATAAATATGAAAGAATTGGTAACGGTAATTACCTCTTCTTTGAAGCGCCTCTTTGAGACCTCATCTTAGGGCACTAAAATTGGTCTTTGAGGAACACCAGAACCTCTAGGATGTTTATAGGGAAGTGGAGAAGAGATTTTGGCAGGGTTTGGCCGAGCTTGAGTGCTCAAATTAGTGTGAGGAGGAGGGGGAGGAGGTGTCTTTTTATAAGGGAGGAGAGGGGCACCTTAGGAATATCTCAAAATATTATTTTATATTAAAGTCAAAATCGGTTTATAATGGTTCCAAAGGGTCTTATTTCAGAGATAAAGTGGGGATGGGTCGAAATCCTATCAACCAATAGGATTTAGACAAGTTTAGGTTATTATTGTAACCTTATCAATCAGATTTAACTCTAAGTTAAATAATTTAACCTTTACCGTGTCTTTTTGTTTTCTTACACTATATGGTTAATACACTTACTATAACATGCCAAACGAACCCCAAATTGTTTATTATTAATATACATATCCTTATCTAAGTCATTTGGACGAACCTTAGATTTTTATGAATAAAATAACAATTAATAATATAATATTTCATTTAAAAACTATTTTGTGTCAATTTTGACACTATTTGATATATGATTTTTGTGAAAGTCATAACAGAATTATATGATAGAACCAAGTTGATTAAATCAACACTAATATATCATAGTAACCTAGAAAATTAGTGGAATTCATAAAAAGTCTCAAATTACATTTATTTTGGTGTTTATAACATCAATTATGTCAATATTTCATTAATAAGATAATTACTACATCATCTTTGTGTCATAATAAATGATAATTATTTAATCCCTAAAAATTATAAATAAATTCCTATGATGTAGATAATTGTATTAGTTTTCTGGAGACTATTCATGTACGAAGTTTCATGAAGTTTATCACTAGATTAAAATTATTATTCTTATATAATTTAAGAAAGTGACATGTTGTCACATTCTTTGGTTTTAATAATAATTAAATTATTTTCATTGAAAAAATTTAATTAAATTAATCTAATCTGACCCTTTGGTGATATGGGTCGATTTTTAGTCATCCAATAGGATTTTGACATTTGTTAGGGTAATTTTAAAATATTATATTTACCCTTAATTACCCGATTTACCTTTAACTATTGTAAATAAAATTTACTGTAGTTACTATTCATAATTCCCAAAAATAAAAAGTAGCCTATTAACATAATTTGGACCCTCTGATTCCAAATATGGAATCCATTTTTTAAAATTCAATACACAGAAGTTTCAGAAATTAAATTAAAATTAATCCCATTGTCGAATAAAAACGGGTTTTTGTTTAAAACATTGCAAAAGTTTGAATTGATTTAACCTACGAATTCAAGGTAAAATCAATGCTAATGACATAAATTATATTAAATGGTAAAAATATATTCTATTTATAATTTAAAACCATTCAATATTATAATTTAACCACATAAGATATTACGATGAAAAAAAATGTTTTTAATTAAAATATAGCGTGTTTTTACTATTTATTAAAATGTAAAAGTTACCAGAATAATATGAAAAATTTATCCAAAGTAAATTTTTATTTCTTGATTCCAAAGAATAATTTTATTTTGTCAAATTTAACTTATAAACATGTCAAAAACCAGATTTAAAGTGGGTGCGCCATCAAAAGGCGGTAAAACTACATTTTTTGAAAAATACTTATTTTACCTGAAAAATTTATTTTGTTCTTATACCATGTTCTAGAAATGTGTAAGATGAATAATAATGCTATAAAATTCAAAATTTAGTTAATACTATTCATAATGGCTAGTTCATCACAATATTATAATAATATAACATTGTTTATTAAAACCCGGTATTGCGTACAACACACGCTATCGAGGAAGGTTGTGATTGCGTGTAATGCAAGCCAAGTCAGGGTTGCGTGTTGTGAAAGAATCCTTCGTTGTTTTGTATAACAGAATCCAACGATATTTCATTTATACATTTAATATATATATATATACTCAATGTTTCGTAGAATAACTATTATCAAAATTGTGTGTAACACGGTCCAAGAATAGGGTTGCGTATACTGCAAGCTAATACGGTGTTGCGTATAGCGCAAGGTAATCTTGGTGTAGAATACAACATAAGACATTAATGAAATTAAAATAATATTTTTCATAAACTCTCGGGGTGTTACATTCTACCCCCCTTAAAATGAATTTCGCCCTCGAAATTCGTCAGGGTTATAAATGGTTTACTATTTGAAAGTTTCTTTGATAGAAACCCACATCGTAAAAAGGAATACCAAAACTTATTTTTAAAAAAAAAAGTATGAAACGTAACGGTTACCCAAATAAACTAATCACTGGGTTTCCACATAGGTGAAAATATGGATATGGAAGAGAAATCTAACCATCATGTTCTGATGGAGAGTGGTAGAGAACATGGCTATGGAAAAGCCAGCAATCACAAAGTCATAAATTTGTGACGATATAAGATACCATCTGATTCATCAGATATAAGATCACTAGGACAACATTTTTGGTTTTCAAGATCATTTCCCTAAAGTTAAAGAATTTGAATTAGAATAAATACTTACTTTATTTTGGCACAATCTCACTGTTGTTCGTGCCTTTAACAATTTCCACTTCATCTCTTAAATAAATGATGTTCAATTTGTTATTCGTGAAGTGATAGCAGATCATGTGATAGAATGACGGGTCATTCCATCTATCTCAAACAAAAGGTTAGCAAAAAATTATATACATAAGTCGATCTATAGTGAGATTAATCATATATGGTTCCTAAAATGGACTTATACATCATATGTCATACAGCTTAATATAATAAAACTAGTTTCTACTAAACAGGGACTTCCTGTAGGCCAGTAGTAGGCGATAAAGGCCAGTCGCACTTCGGTTGTGGGTTTGATTTCCACAGCCTTGTCCGACGTGATGGGCTGTCGCCCGTCCTGCAGGTTGTCCTTTTTCTAAAACTATATTACTATAACATCCCATCAATAATATCGAGAAAAATTCTATCTTTAAATAATAATAACTTATGTCCAACATAATCCATTCCAATCTTTAGGCTTATCCATAATACTGCAGTCCACTCTCATAACATAGTGAAAACGATTAGCAGAGATTTAACAGCATCGTCGATCCCCATATATCATAAGATATGTTTTGTTGGTCACATTCCAAACATTCAAAGTCCTTAATCATGTATTCTCTTGAATAACTTAGTGAAAACATGAATGCAGTTAAAAGTTAACACTTTCCACATACCAAAATCCTCATAATTCTATATACTCAAACAATGATATCACTTAATCCTTATATCAATCATGAGCTCATGAATACTGTCAAACATTTCATTTTATCCTTATCCCTTCATGATGCGCATATCATCTACTTTCCAAAATATTTGAATCACTTTTCATGGTTACCGGTACCTTAAAATTATTGAAATCCACAATAGACCAATATATAAATATTTCAGTACACCATAAAAGTACCTCAACAACATTATTCTTGAATACCAATACATAAACACTTTAGTCCATCCACTTCAATGATTGTCCTAGAATAATTCCTTCCTTGATTTAGAAGTAACTTTTTAGGTCAGGGCATTGAGTGGGGTAATGCCCATGTTCTCCACAAATAAGACATTGAACTCCATAACAATCTGTCACTCTATGACCCTTTTCTCCACACAGATAACATCGGTCCCTCCATTTGAGGTATTCCTCAAGGTTCTTCTTCCCTTCTTTAGAAATCTCAATCTTCCTTTCTTTATGCTCCTCAACATGAGAACATGCATAATATTTTATCTTCCTCTTCTTTGATTAATTATCCATACCACTAAATTTCACCTTGTTAATCATATATCGCGATGACTGATTCGGCATAATCACAATATCTTTCTCTATAGGAATTACCCAATTTTGTTGCTCATAGTCACCAGTTTGTCCATTGGATTCAATCTTAACCAAATTCCTTCTGGTTCCCTCCATTAACTAAAACACAAAAAGAATTCGGTGAGAGGCAAAAATCATGCTAGGGAAAACAACATTATAAAGGGGGAGTACCCTCAATATTTAACATCTTAGGTTAAATTCTAAGATCGTTAGCGCAATTCTAGGACTATAACCTATACGTATACTTAACCTTAGAGACATCCCTAGACATACCTTAGAAATATCTCTAGGGATCTCAATAAAGTTTTCGCATCCTAGTTTTCAAAGGTTGACTAAACCTTTCCTCTGATACCAACTGTAGAGACCCAAAGCTTAACGTACATGGAAATTACATTAAATTTGCGGAATACTTAGTACATAACAAAAAACACACACACAAGGATCGTAATAGTTTAGTGTCTTTGGAAACTCGGAATATAATCTTCTAATCGTGGTGAAAGATCTTCAAAATCTCCCATAATGATCTTCCCTTTTTTTTATCTAAAAACTTTCTTTATATCCTGGGGAAAAGAAAACATAAAAGGGTGAGCTCAAATGCTCAGTAAGGGTAAACAAAAGAAATATAAATCACATCATATACATAAGCACATAACTTTTGGAAATCTTAACCTGCAAAAGAGATCATAATTTCATAACATGGGGTAAATCATGGTAGTGAAATGTAATCACAATAATCATAACTTAAAACATGAAACTTTGTGGCATTCACACATAATCATATAGAATCATTTCTTGTTAGTCAAGACTCATTGCCAAGACTATCTTAGTGGACAAAGTCCCTTTCTGAATCGAGTAACCCTCGTTTCAGTCCTGTTTCACTGAACCGGTATAACCTACCGTTCCAGCCCTGTCTATCTCATGAGATATAAAATCTTTACCCAATGCATTGGAGGGAGATATAGGTCCCACCCATCTTATAATGAATCCTTTCTTATGTGTGCCACATAATCATAAACCATAAATCATAGCGTAACCCATGTAATAAAAATGGGATTCTTAAACAACATGACATCATAAAACAATTCATATAAGATAAAGGAATTCATAAAAATATTTCCATCACAATATAATCAAACCAATTTAATAATAGGGATAAAAACAGAACCCTTTTATTATCTTAGATGGAAAATAATTTTGATAAAATACTTGAACTCCATTCTTGAGGAAAATATCCTTTCTACTTCAAAAACATTTTTCCTTTAATAACATGTCATACGACATTAAAATAAAAGAAGTTGATTAAAATTAAACTTTAAAACTTTTAAAGGAAGATTCTTTGAAATTTTGTTTTAAAAATCCATTCATGCCGTATAAGTTAAAAAACCATTCTTCGTACTTTTTTCGGAAAAGTCAAAAAGTACTTCGTACGAAAAACGACAAAAGATTCCTTTCATACATATTACTAAAAACTCACTAAAGGGTAAAAATGGATTTAAACAATTGTAGGTGGATGGAAGTAATATTACATATTGATGAAACATGGATGTGGATGATAAAATACACCCCAGTAAATACTTACGAATAAACAATCTCGGATAAAAATGAGATTGTGATATTTCCCTTACCTTAGGTCCGATTTGCTTCGTATGTGTCCGAACCTCCTGTATAATGATTTAAATAATGTCATTGACTTATTAAATAATCATATTTATTGTTATGATATCAAATATTGTTCACTTATGACATTATATTACCCGTTCTTTTGTAAATTCCATGTTAAAGAAGCGTTTTGGGTAAAATCGTTTCATTTATCGTAGGTGTTTTGACTTGTTGTTCTTGACATTATTATTACTTATATCATGATTTACTTACTTCCAGAATATAAAATATGATTTATATATCATATATATTTAGTATATATATATATATATAATAGATAGATAAATGAAATGAAAAACACCGTTCATGGAGACGGTAGTCCGTACGTACGCATGAACGCTGTTTTCCTTTCCTTATTGTCTTGAATGGAAGTAAGTATATGACATACATATTTATATATATACATAAATCCAGTATATTTATAATGTCATATATTTCATTATTATTTCTTATATATACTTTATAATCATTCTTAAATGGTTAACATGGAGAATGAATCTCATCGCGTCGTGGAGACGGTAGTCCGTACGTACGCACGAGCGATGATATCATTTCCATAAATATTGAATTTAATTGGAGTGGATTATAAAATATATCAGAATCAATATGATGTTGTAATAACTATGTATAGTTATTCTTTACACCATTATACCCATCCATGTAAGGTGGTGGTGGAAAATAGATTACACCACGGCGTGGAGACGGTATTCCGTACGTACGCACGTGCGGTGATTTCTTTTTCCGTAGGATGGATAGATGGTGAAATAGGGTTGTTTCATACTTATAATAACATATCAGTATATGAGTGATACTGATGTTATTACTTCATAATGAAACAACCTAAGAAGAAGAAGTGGAATAAGAAATAAAGATGAAAGAATTTGTAACGGTAATTACCTCTTCTTTGAAGCGCCTCTTTGAGACCTCCTCTTAGGGCACTAAAATTGGTCTTTGAGGAAGACCAGAACCTATAGGATGTTTCTAGGGAAGTGGAGAAGAGATTTTGGCAGGGTTTGGCCGAGCTTGAGTGCTCAAATTGGTGTGAGGAGGAGGGGGAGGAGGTGTCTTTTTATAAGGGAGGAGAGGGGCACCTTAGGAATATCTCAAAATATTATTTTATATTAAAGTCAAAATCGGTTTATAATGGTTCCAAATGGTCTTATTTTGGAGATAAAGTGGGGATGGGTCGAAATCCTATCGACCAATAGGATTTAGACAAGTTTAGGTTATTATTTTAACCTTATCAATTAGATTTAACTCTAAGTTAAATAATTTAACTTTTACCGTGTCTTTTTATTTTCTTACACTATATGGTTAATACACTTACTATAACATGACAAACGAACCCCAAATTGTTTATTATTAATATATATATCCTTATCTAAGTCATTTGGACAAACCTTAGATTTTTAGGAATAAAATAACAATTAAT
The DNA here is from genome assembly GCA_963277665.1 of Viscum album. NCBI lineage: Eukaryota > Viridiplantae > Streptophyta > Magnoliopsida > Santalales > Viscaceae > Viscum > Viscum album. The sequence continues at coordinate 386,388,358 of OY728153.1, read as the reverse complement.
AATATAATATTTGATTTAAAAACTATTTTGTGTCAATTTTGACACTATTTGATATATGATTTTTGTGAAAGTCATAAAAGAATTATATGTTCGAACCAAGTTGATTAAATCAACACTAATATATCATAGTAACCTAGAAAATTAGTGGAATTCATAAAAAGTCTCAAATTACATTTATTTTGGTGTTTATAACATCAATTATGTCAATATTTCATTAATAAGATAATTACTACATCATCTTTGTGTCATAATAAATGATAATTATTTAATCCCTAAAAATTCTAAATAAATTCCTATGATGTAGATAATTGTATTAGATTTCTGGATACTATTCATGTATGAAGTTTCATGAAGTTTATCACTAGATTAAAATTATTATAGTTATATAATTTAAGAAAGTGACATGTTGTCACATTCTTTGGTTTTAATAATAATTAAATTATTTTCATTGAAAAAATTTAATTAAATTAATCTAATCCGACCCTTAGGTGATATGGGTCGATTTTTAGTCATCCAATAGGATTTTGACATTTGTTAGGGTAATTTTAAAATATTATATTTACCCTTAATTACCCGATTTACCTTTAACTATTGTAAATAAAATTTACTGTAGTTACTATTCATAATTCCCAAAAATAAAAAGTAGCCTATTAACATAATTTGGACCCTATGATTCCAAATATGGAATCCATTTTTTAAAATTCAATACACAGACGTTGCAGAAATTAAATTAAAATTAATCCTGTTGTCGAATAAAAACGGGTTTTTGTTTAAAACTTTGCAAAAGATTGAATTGATTTAACCTACGAATTCAAGGTAAAATCAATGCTAATGACATACATTATATTAAATGGTAAAAATATATTCTATTTATAATTTAAAACCTTTCAATATTATAATTTAACCACATAAGATATTACGATGAAAAAAGTTGTTTTTAATTAAAATATAGCGTGTTTTTACTATTTATTAAAATGTGAAAGTTACCAGAATAATATGAAAAATTTATCCAAAGTAAATTTTTATTTCTTGATTCCAAAGAATAATTTTATTTTGTCAAATTTAACTTATAAACATGTCAAAAACCAGATTTAAAGTGGGTGCGCCATCAAAAGGTGGCAAAACTACATTTTTTGAAAAATACTTATTTTACCTGAAAAATTTATTTTGTTCTTATACCATGTTCTAGAAATGTGTAAGATGAATAATAATGTTATAAAATTCAAAATTTAGTTAATACTATTCATAACGGATACTTCATGACAATATTATAATAATATAAAATTGTTTATTAAAACCCGGTATTGCGTACAACACACGCTATCGAGGAAGGTTGTGATTGCGTGTAATGCAAGCCAAGTCAGGGTTGCGTGTTGTGAAAGAATCCTTCGTTGTTTTGTATAACAGAATCCAAAGATATTTCATTTATACATTTAATATATATATATATATATATACTCAATGTTTCGTAGAATAACTATTATCAAAATTGTGTGTAACACGGTCCAAGAATAGGGTTGTGTATACTGCAAGCTAATACGGTGTTGTGTATAGCGCAAGTTAATCTTGGTGTAGAATACAACATAAGACATTAATGAAATTAAAATAATATTTTTCATAAACTCTCGGGGTGTTACACTCAAGGCCTTAGGGCCCACACAAGTCCTTTGGACCACATGATTATACAGATGTACCAGTCAGACTACAAGGGACAAGGCTTCAGATGAGGATTTAATCCAGGCACATTCACTTGAGTAGAGCTAACTGGAATTGTAAGAATGAGAGGGTATGGAATTTCCATCGGTACTATGCATATGCAGCTTTTCAAAGGATAGTTAGTCAACTAGCCCTACAAAGGTGGAATACTGATATCATGACATATGCTATGAAGGATCAGTTCCATGTTTTCTTGTCTGGGTGATTTCCTCTAAGACCTATGGGTCATGTAATTGTATCTAAGCCTTTGGGCCTTGTATGTATTCCACCTCACCCCTTTAAAAGTTTAATATCAAAAAAATAAAAAAAATGAAGGCCTTCAGGCCATTCTGATTGAGTAATGGTTTAATAATAAAGTTGTATTTTTGAACTGAATATGTTTTGGAATTCAAATATTTTGTTATACAAATCATGAAATATATACGTATTTTCAACATAAGTTTTTCATAAAGGATTAAAATAGATATATTGAATAGTCCTTAATACTTAGAAAAGTAAAGTTATGTTCAAGGGAAACACATGATTAATATGTTAATTATGTTAAGATAATGATGTTTGGATAAAGATATGTTGGATACGAATAAGTAATTTGGATGGTAATGATTACCTTGGAACTAATTTAAGATTTATTGACAAGTGGTTTATGATATCATTGATGAAGTTTACAACATTTTTGGATTTAATTAATATATCCATTAAACTTTGGAATAATGAAACATGCATGTTTTCAATAAGGATTTATGGTAATTCATGTTATTACCATCTTTTAAGAGAATACATGATGAAGGCATTCACATATTTGGCATATGAAAAATATGGGATACTTTATGATATACAAGGTATCAATGCTAAAAAAAATTGATAAATTTAGTTACCTTATTTATAAAGTTTTTGAGTTACATATTTTGGAAGGATTATAATGTTAACTATTTATGGAATGGTTTATGTTAAAATTAGAATGAGGTTTTAGAGATTAAAGTATTATCTCACCATATAAGGATTTATGAATGTTGGATAACATCTGCTAAAAATTTTTTGCGATAAATAAAGACATATAGAATCATCTATCATTCTATTTATGGATCTTAGGATCTTATAATAATTTAGGAATGAAAAATTCACCTTCATTTCTTAGAATAAGAGATGAATTAGAAATTGATCAAGGTGCAACAAAGGGTGAGGTTGTCCTGATATCATGTAAGTATATATTTCCATTAAAATTATTCAACATTAGGAAAAAATGGTCTTAAAATAAAATTTTATCCTATTGGAATCATTTTTTATGATATCAATGACCTCTTTCTCACTTATTCAGTTTATAGTTTTTTTATTTTTAACTTTCTCTGGATCTCCCACTTTCTTATGATCATTGATCTTTATCAATATCTATGATTATATATGATTTTCTTCCATGTCCATGTTTTCAAATTCCACCTATGTTCTTCTATATATGAACCTAGTTATGAGTTACTCTAGGTAACCATTATGTTTTTAAATTCCCTTTTAAAATAATGTTTTAGTATTCATTTATTTATGTGGGTTTCTATGAAAGGAACTAAGTATTAAACCATTGATAACCTAAATGAATTTCGATAATGAAATTCAATTTATGGGGGGTAGGATGTAACACCCTAAGATTTCATGAAATATTTTATCAAATTAATTTAATCTTTTGGACATTTTTCATTTCACAAAACACTGAATAAAGATTTTTTTTTATACAAATGCATAGAGTTAGGATTGCATAAAATGGAAAAAGGGTTAATATTTCACTACATAGAACACACAGATTATCTTTAGGTTCATGAAATACAATTTTTGTCTTTTTTTATACATAATACTGAGTCACTTTAATAGGTTTCATTGCATATAAGACTGATTTTTACCTAAATACAATATACTATAAATATAGTTATTAAAAAATTATTATAGTTACCTTCCAGGCATTTGAATCAAAGTTATAAATACTATTAAATAAATTTTGAAAATATGATTTAAACATGTAAATAAGATTAATCCTTTGGTAATCAATTAGTTTGAAATGAATTTAAGAACTATTTAAAAATGAAGAAATTGCTTTTCGAATAAAATTATTTTTTTATGAACAAATAGAATTTTATCTCAATAAATTAAACAAACCAATTTTGATGAATGGTTTCAAAAAAAATTATTTATTATTAAATCCACATTTTTGATACTCATCTAATAGATTTTATAGGTATAATATAATAATAAAACCAATTTTATGAATAAAAATATGTATTTTTCTAAAAGGTAATTTTACCACCTTTAAATAGAAAAACCATTTTAAATAGAAATTTAAAACATTTTATAATTTTTATTTTAAAAAATAAAATTAATTTTTTAAATAGGAATATAAAATTTTACTTTGGGTGAATGTTTGGTATTTTTCATAGGAGTTTCATTTTTTAATGAATAGTAAAAAATACAGAATTTTAATTCAAAAATTCTTTTTCATATAATTTATTTATATAGTTAAATTATATATTAATTTGGTTTTAAAGTAAAATTATACCAATTATACATAAATTAATCCAAATTAGTTCATTAAAACCAATTTCACATTGAAATTGGATTTAAAAGCATTTCAAACTTTTGGACTTTTTCACTTTAAAAACCCGCTTTTGTGACACGTCTGCGAGAGTAATTTTAAATTAATTTATGCCACATATGTGGTTATAATTTAAAAAATTGATTAAATATTTTTAATAATCATAATTCAAAATATCTAGTAAATTTAACTTAATTTTTGACAAAAAAATATTATTGAAAGTAATTAAAATTAATTACAGTGATTAATGTAAAATGAGTTTACTTAGTGGTTAAACATTAACTTAAGGGGCCAAATACCCTAGAAAAAAATAAAAAAGTAATTTTATTGATATATTTAGACCATATATTCCATTTTATCATGAACATAGAATTATTGGAGGCACATTATGTAAGGGAGACCTCTCAATAGTGTTTACGTTTTTATATTTACAAGAATGTCACTCCTCATCCACTATAAAAAGGAACTCACCCCTTCAATTCCTCACACATCTCAAGAAAGTTTGGATCTTAAAAATCATTAAAAAATAAGCTCCCAAGATCCCTCATATAAACCTATAAGCCTCTATTTTTTCATAAATCAAACCAAGTTAGTCCTTTGGTGCATACCAAAAAGAATTATTCAAAGAAGAGGTAACATCCTTCCACAAGATATTTTATTTTATTTTCATTATACACCCCATAAATTATTATGATTACATTATTATAGAATTAAATAAGTATCTGAAATATAATGATATATTGTTATGTTAATTTTTTATCTACACTCACACACACATCCATCAAATGGGAAATGAAATCATCATTATTGTGTACGGCAGACTACCGCTTCGCGATCTGGTGTCGTTTTTTCTTCCATTACCACTTCTCAAGGTTGGAAATAATGATGGAATTTATATTTTTATAAGATATATATGATATTTAGGATGTCTTTATGCCTCTTTAATTATTATATAAAACATACCTTCATGATTTCTATTTTGTGTAAATACGATAACTTTGATTGCGGACCTGTGGACTACCGCCTCCTCAAAACGATGTGATTCATTCACACATTACATATAATATTTTAAGTATGAGTTTAGTAAAATTATATGATATATATGAAATAATAATTATACTATAATTATAATATATATATATATATATATATATTTGATTTACATTATTTCATTCAATGAGATAATAAAACAAAAACATCATTCATACGTATGTACAGCCTACCGTATCCATGAACGGTGTATTCCAATTTATATTTAAATATTTTATATATTATTATAAATATTTATATAATTAATATATATTATATTTAAACAATTTTTTAAATATATTAAAAAAATAAATAATTATCTAATTAAGTGGATCAAGAATAACAAGTCAAAACATATATGAAAAACAAAGAGAATATTACCTAAAACATAACATTAACATAAAATTGATAATAAAAAGGGTAATATAAATTCATAATCAAATAATATATGGTATGATATATTATAATATATTTATCTGATAGATTTATAATAAAATTTCACTTGTTATACATTAGGTTTGAACGTGTACGAAGAAACTCAAGACTTGACGTAAGGGTTTTTCTCACCTCACTTTTATTTCTGTGAGACTTATGCCATATTCACCACTCATTAATTTTCTGTGGTGTATATAATGACCATAAATATATTATATTATTATTATTATTAAATTTATTGGTAGATAAATATAATTTTTATTATCTTTATTTCATGAGGTTTATTGTTCAAAAGCTATCATATTGGTAAAGTAATTTAGTCTCAATATTCTTTCATTGAGACACATGCCATGTTATGCCCCTATATTTTTCTATGAGGTGTATACACTATCCATTGACATGTTATATCATGAATATAAATTTTTAATGATATTTTAATCCACATGTAATGTTATTATTTCCATAATATTATGATTTAAAGTTACTAAAGTGGTAATGGTTTATTACTATAATCTCATTGTTTATCAAGATTGTTTAGGATTATGCTTCCATTAATGAAATATTATGATCTATATCTCAAGAACTCTCATGAAATTTCTTATCCTATATTTATCCATGATATATACATGTATTGGTACCATTTTTTCACTCTTTGTTACTTAATATAATTAAGAAAGTGTTTTTAAGAAAATTCGACTTTGTTTCTCTCTTTGGTCAGAAATTTGTTTTATTCACAAAACCATATATTCTAAAAAAATAAAAAAAATTACTATGATTTTTAAAATTAATTTTTACCCATGGGTTACCTTTTTAATAAAAATTGTTTTAAAAGGAATCTCTCTATAATTTTATGATCAAGGCACTTTTTAAAACATTGTACAGTATAAAAGAAATATTCAGAACATAAGGATTTACCTGCCATAATGACCATAATTTCCTTGAAGCTTCATTTGAAATTTTCCAAGTTTATTCTTAAAATAATTTTTTCTTAATATACTATAAGTTTTTTGTTTTAAATTTTTTTTTCAAAGAAAAATGTTTTCAAAAATTTTATATATTTTAATGTGTTTAAAATGATTTTCAAAGATTCCTTTATATATTTTCAAGGTTAATTTAAAAGGAAAATATTTTCAAAATATTCTATGTTTTAAAATGAAATTTTCAAATTATAAAGGATATTTTACTCAATAAATTTTTTAAATGATTTTTCATGATTCCTTTATATTTTTCTAATGTGGTTTAAAAGAAAATGATTTTTCAAATGTTATGTGTTTTAAAAAGTGATTTTTAAAGAAAAATTATGTTCCAAGTAATATATTAAAATAATTCTCCATAAAATATGATATCCTTTGATATATTTTATGATTTAATACAGTTATTATACAAGTACACAATTAAATATGTTTCTTTGAATGGTTTATGATTAATATGACATGTTGTTTATGAAATGCATTCCTCTTCCATAGGTTATACCGTGATAAAATTCTTACGAAACCCACTTCATTTCACATATTATTATATGATGAAATGATTATGAAACCTTTATCTCTTCCATCAGTTATGATATGATTAAATTTTTATGATACCCTTTTAATTTCATAGGTTATGATATGATGTTTATGAAAACTATCTCTTTTTTTGTCCTAATATGATGAATGTTTTATTATCTTATGGAACATGTATGTATTATTTCATTATATGATGGTTGGGACCTATATCTCTCTCTAATTTATTGGGTAAAGATTTATATATATCATGAGATATATAGGGATAGAATTAAGAGTAAAATCGGTTCAATAAAATAGTACTGGAATAAAGCATGAAGTATGTTCAGTAATACAGGGCTAAAAGGAGGAGTGAACTCAGTTCAGTACTATAGGGATGGAACAAGGAGTGAACTTGGTTCATTAATACATGTTCGGGATGAGGAGTGAACTGGGTTCAGTAATACATGGTTGGAATGAGAAGTGAACTCAATTTAGTAATATAGGGATTGAACTGGATATGAACCAAGTTCAGTAATACAAGGTTGGAATGGGAAGTGAACCTAGTTCAATAGAGTACTTTTTCCACTAAGATGGTCTTGAGAGTGAAACTTGACTACTAAGATTGTTTTGGGAGTGAACCCATTACACTAATATGTCCTTGTAATTAATCTTTTACTACTATTAAAATCATTTTATACATTTATGTGTCTGCCACAATCACATGCCTTATGCTTATGTTATGATCTCATGGATCATTCTCTTGATTTCCTTAAGACTCATGTATAATGAAATACCAATATTTTTGACATCACTATTTTTATAACATTTTTTATGCATTGTATGATCTTTAAATGTTAATATTATGTTACCATACCCTTATTCTCGTGTTATGATTTTATATCTCCCTTGTTTTCCCTTATCGAGCATCTTATATCACCTCTTTCTTATGTTTCCTTTCCCCAAGTTATGAGGAAAGGTTTTAAGTAGGAGTACTAAAGGAGAAAATCTTTAAGGGAGATATAAAAGATATTTCAATAAGTTAGAATATTTTGTTTCCAAGTTTTCAAATACTCTAAACTATTATGGTCCTCGGGAATTTATTTTTTTAATGTTCAGAATATTCATAAAAAATGATGTAATATCCATGTATGTTAATCATGGGTTGCTATACTTACCTCAGGTTCGACTTCCTTCATATATGGCCTAAACATATGTATAATGAATATAGATTTATTATAAATATATTCTATAACCATACCCATATATATAATACAATATATTATTCACTTATAACATTTTATCACTTTTTTATTAAAAATTCTTTGTTAAAATCACTTTTCTAGGTAATAACTAATACATTTTTTCATGTATGTTTTGGTTTGGCTGTTTTGGTACTTTTAATTTTATCATAGTTCCATAATATATATAATTTTATCCATTCTATAAATATCATATATATATATTTATTATATATTTATTTATATTAATCCTTAAAATATAGAGTTGGAAAAATTAATTTCACCGTTCATAGAGATGGTAAGGCGTATGTACGTGTGAACACTGTCTTCATTTTTCGATAGATGGAATGAAAGAAATGTAAATAATAATTTATACTTACAAAATAATTATTATAAATTATAAATAATATATATTCAAAAAAAGTATCCGTATTACCATCCATATAAAATGTAAAAAAAAATGGATCGTATCACTTCGTGGAGGTGGTAGTCCACACTTATGAATAAGCGATATTATCATTTTCCAACATATTAGATTATAAGAAAGTAGATATGATATTACAATTTTAGGATAATAATTATTTCTTAAATATAATATATAAAAATATGAAACCCATCATAATACTCATCCATAATATATGGTGATGAAAAATCAATTGTATCACTATGTGGAGACAGTAAGTCATACATATGCACGAGCGATACTTTCAATTTATATTTCATGTATACGAGGGTTTATAATTGTGGTTTTAAAATAATAATAACATTTAATTATATATAGGATACTAAATTTATTATTTTATAAATAATATAATAGATTTGTTTTAGGTAAAATAATAATTAAAAAGAAATTGATAGGTTAAGGTGATTACCTCTTATTTGAAGAAAAAAACTCCTTTAGATCTCCCCTTTAATGCCCTAGGTTTTGCGTTTTGGGAAGACCAATACCTATATAATTTATCTATTGGAGTTGGGAAGATAATTTTTCAAGATACGGTTGAGATAGATGGCTCAAAGTTTTGTAATAAAATGAGTGAAGGAGGTACCATTTTATAATTTAGGTGAGGGCACTTCTAAAATTTCTTAAAAGATTAAAATTTAAAAAAGTAATCCTCAAGAAAAATGAATCCATATAGATATAAATTAGAATATATGTGATTTTATTAATACATTCATAAATTTTTATTTACTCCCTTTACTGATTTTCTATGAAAAGTGCATAATTTGTGTGAAATATTCATGTTTTAATAAGAAATATAATTTTGATCACTATTCGGATTAATCCAGATTCATGTTAATTTAATGTTTTAATCATAACATTAATCATAATGATTAAAATTGTGTGATTATTGTTTTTATTATTCCTGGTTGAATATACAACATATCATTTGAAATATTATTTGGACAATTAGGTCATTTATAGGGTTATATGGTCCACACAAGAAGGCTAAATGAATCTGTAAAGAAACTGGACTAGCCATGAAGAATGAATTTTTGGGATCAATCTAGTAGTCCAAGTCAATTGATTCTCCACAAATATTCGGGGTCCAATAAAATTAATCTTGGATAAAACTTTCAACACCCAACTCTACCAAAAAGAGGCCCAAATGATGCTTTGAAATCCAACCCACCATTCTGCCCAGTAATTGAAATCAGTACACCATTATTGATTTTTATCCATAATTATACATCCATTAGAAATGATATTTTCAGTGGGAAAGAAAATATATATTCAGCCAACTTTGTAGAATAATTTTTTTGGATTTGAGGTAATCTTCCTATTTAAAAATCCATTCACATTCTAGCCTTAGAAAAAGTGGTGATCAAAATGGACAGATTATAATTTTCTATTAAAACCATCATAAATTTGGATACTTAAGTCCAATAGCCAATAATTTTCATATTAGAAAAAAAACATGTATATATAAAACTTTTAAGAATACAATTTCTCCATATTCTATGGTGTGGAGTATCAAATTGGTGGGCCAAGTGGAGGGGCATATTTGGAATGGAAATAGTCCAACTCCTTAGGCAATAAATGCATCCCCTCTTCTCCTTGGATGGGGTTGGAATTTCAGAAGAGAGGAAGATAAATTGGAATGACCAAAGCCTTTTAAAAGGCTTATTAGGACCTAAAAAACTCAAGTTTTCACTTGAGAGACCCTTCCCCCTCTCTTTGTTTTCATTTAATTTTTTGTTCATTTCATTTGTAATTGTATAAGTTGTTTTCAATTTAGTTGGAATTTTAATGAAATTTGCTTCTTCATATTCTCTTTTAATCATCCACCCTATGTTATTAAATATTAATTCTCATAAAATATTGGAAATCAAGTATAAACGATTTCTCATTCTATCTATAATTAATCAACATAAACACATATTACCAGATTAATAACCATCTCAGTGGATGTGTAAATATACCATTGTGGAGAGTCATAATTTGGTGATATTAAGGGATTGATGGATTTTGCTCCTTGAGTATTCTTTAGGTTAGCATTTTGTATGTTGAACTTAAAATGTCCTAGATTAATGACATGATTTGTTTAACAAGTGGATTCCATGGATTAATTGAACCATAAATACACTATAATAAACAATTATTGATTATGATTAGACCCCTAGTTAAGTTATGGATTTGATCAAAGCCTTAACACTTGGTAATTCTGATCAAATTCATCTTGTTTACAGGGTGTTAATTTAATGAAATATAAAGCAAAGTTCAATTATATGATAATCTAAAATAACCAATAATAAATCACCACAATCATTATTAAAATTTTCAATAAATATTCATTAATCAATCATTTCATCTAAGCTCTTCAAACAAAGCCACGCCCCAATTAAAATACAAATCACAAAAACAATCGACTCTAAAATTTGTACCATCACTGAGGATTCGACTCAAGTGCCTCTATACATATTAGAAGAGCACCAGACCTTTGAAAAATCGATAGGTAACAATCGAGCATGCTTTGAATGGTGTTGTTTTCGAGGATGGCACTATTTTTAGTCGATATTTTTTTTATTTTTGAAAAAAAAAGTAAAACAAAATCTAAAAAAACACACAATGAAAACCCCATATTCTCATAAAAATCATAAAATGAAAAAAACACAAATAAAAACATGCCTTCCTCATATTTTACGAACATTTCTTAATGCCTCTTAGCCTCCCAAACAATCCCTCAGATCTGTTTGTCGTTGAAATTGAGAGAACTCTTCGCCAACTTAGGAGGAACATTAGGGATAATCAAATCACTCATGAACCAGTCATTGTCCAACCAATTTAACAATAAATATAAAATCCTAGGTAACAAATCCTTAAATAACTGACTACCCATAATATGAATTAATAACCCCTTGGTATTTAATATCCAAAAATTGAGGCTAATTTTGAACTCAAATCGGGTTTGATTCATCTTCTATCTCATTTCCATGAGCTAGTCAGTGAGGATCCTCATCTTTGACTCAAAGAGTTACAAGTGGTGTGATCTACCATGAATCCTCATGGGGTTTTATAAGAACAAATAAAACTTTAAGCATTCCATTTCTCCCTAGCTGACTCCACTAAGTCATAGCTCTACTACCTCCCTCATGGTTCCATAACCACATTTAATCACATGAAGTGACTATTCTTAGAGAAATTTGTCCCTGTTTCTCATACTGATTCTATCTAAAAGGAAATAAGAGGTATTCTTTAATTCCCTAATGAATCAATCCATGTGTATTGGGAGAGTTTCAAAAGGCTCATGGAAAATTTCCCACAGCACCCAATCCATGACCAACTCTTTATCAAATACTTTTATGAGCAGTTATTAGCAATGGAGAGACACTCATTGATGCTGCAAGTGGTGGTGTTTTGTTGAAAAAAACTCCTGTAACTACATGAGATCTCATAAGCAATATAGTTGCAAATACGCAGAAATTCCATACTCAAGCACATGATCAAGTCAAACAATTCTAAGATAATAAATCTATAGAGCCAAAAAAATATGACTTAGTGGATGAGCAAACTTACAGGTCTTGTGAGACAACTAGTGGTGGCTGCCAAAGCCCCAACCTCATCTTCTACACAATCTTTGTTCCTTTAACCTATCAAGAATTGTGTAATTTTTACCTCACTAACTCATCCAACTAACACATGTCCATAACTTCAAGAGGATTCATCTGATTCAACCTGAACAATTGAGTTCAATGCAGCATATGCTCAGAGGAACAGAAACCCTCAACAATTAGGTCAGTTCATTAGAAACTTCAACCAACCCCACCCTAATACCTTCTCTTCTACCTTTAAGAAAGGCTTGTGATATGGAAATCCCATTTTTCATCCCCCTCAGTTCCCTCCTCAAAATACTAACCAGTTCCAATATGGTCAAGGTGGTGGTAACTTCCAACAACCTTATCCTTTAGTTCCTCAACCTCAACAGATCAATCCTCCTCTGGATCCTCCTAGATTCCACTATCATAATGAGACTTCTCAATTCCCAACCAAACACAAGCACTTTCCCAAGAACCAAAATAAAGGTAATCTCAATGCGTGACATGCCTCTTCTTCCAAGAAACCATGGGAAAGTGACATAGAATATCTTACCTCCTTCACCCATTCTAGCCTCAAAAACATTGAAACCCAAATTGGTAAACTTTCATCCCACCTTATAAAGCATCAACCATCCAATTTTTCCCAACTCTTAGCTCAATAAATACCCAACTCCAGGGGTAATATAATTACAATTGCACTTAGATCAGGAAAAAAAATTCAAAGCCTCATGATGAATCCTCTAATGAACCTTTAGATGTTAATATTGAAAATGAAAAGAAAAAAAATCCAGAAAATAAACCTAAATAAATTCCCTCACCTCATATTATCCCTCTAATGATCCTAATTCCTTTTCCACAAGCCATTTCTAAGCCAAGTAAATCCTTTAAACCAAATCTTCAAATGCTCAACATGTTTAGACATGTTGAAGTCAACATTTCCCTCTTAAATCCCATAAAACAAATTCCTAAGCATTCCAAGTTTCTTAAGGAATTTTTCACTCATAAGAGACCACTTAAGACCATTGATAATGTTTCAACCCAATAGTACATACCCATGAAGTGAAAAGATCATGGGACCTTTACAGTTCCATGGAAAATATAGAGTTCCAACTTCAATGATGCACTCATAGACCTAGGAGCCATTATAAATTTCATACCCAAATACATCTTATCCAACCTTGGACTAGGTACCATGCACCCAATAGGTGTTTTCATTCATTTAGTAAATCAAATCATAACTAGTCCTGAGAGAATAATTGGGGATGTCCTTATCTGAGTCACTGATCTTATCTTCCCAATTGAATTCTATTTCCTTGACATGGAAGTTGAGACAACTTCTTTCCAATCTTACATGATTCTAAAAAGGCCTTTCCTCATGACATATAAAACCAAAATTTATGTCCATGTTGGTATCTTATCCATGTAATTCGGTGACCAATTGGTCAAGTTCAATATTTTTCAATCCATGAGATACCCATCAGAGAATAAATATATATTCTCTATCCATGATTCTGAATGTCTCTCTGAGAGTGTGTTGATTCCCAATCAATCATGTTCTTCATGTTCTAATGATAGATTATTTTTTAATATTTCTTCCTCATTAACCAAGTCATAAATGGAGAAGTTGATTTTGACATTTCAAATATAAACTCCATCGATCTAAATGGTCTTGAACAGTATTTGAAATCCTATATCACCTCTGATATCCACTACTCAGTGTTGGATGATAAAGAGGAAAATGAACTAACATGCTCATTTATTGATTCAGATCAGATTATACAATATTCATCATATCCTATCCATGATCCTAAAAATTCTATTATATGTGAGGTGAACCCTAAACCAATGTGTTTATATTCTCTTGATGGTAGTGATGTTTTTTATATTTGTTAATTAATAAAGTGATCACTCATGACGTTTAAATTGACTTTAATTTGGAAAACAAAAAACATTAATATAAAGGATATTTAAAATTTTATTCAATCATATGACTCCATTGATCCTCATTACTGTACATTGATAAGTGATGGAATAAATGAGTTAAAAACAATTGGGATCTCATACTCTGGTTTAATTTTATCTGAACCTTACATAAATGTACTAATATAATTGAAACATCTTCCTGAATTTCTAGTCATATAAAACCAACACTTTGTGTGAAACATTATACCTCAAGTTGAATACCAAAGGGAGGATATATATATTCCCTTTCCACCCCCATTGAACTTCAAGAGAAACAATAAGTAAGGGAAGAAATTATCCCATTAATAATAAGGAAACCTAAAGGATAAGTAATTATGGAAGAATACTAGAGTTGATAAAATACGATGGCCACTATCGAACTATGTTTAGTCTAAATAAATTTTCTGATTGTCAACAAAATTAATGCAGCGCTTCTTAGCAGGAAACCCATGTTTTCTTTTCCCTTTATGGAATTTTAATTTCTTTTCAATTTTTCATAAAATAAATAATGAATTGTTTTTACTCACATTTAGGTAATGTAATTTTATAATTCATCACCATGAGAGGACACACATCCCAGAAACCACATTTACTTCTATTGGATCCATAACTTCTATAGTGGACCCACCACTGGATGGGGATGACGACCCAACAAACAGACATCAGGGGGAACCTTTTTCCCATTAACTCTCTCTCTATCTCCTTATATTCCTCTCTCTCCATCTTTATTATTCCTCTTATATCTTTTATTTTTTACCAATTCCTTCATGAAACCCTTTATTTTTCTCTTTCTCTTTTTTGTGGGTGTGTCTTTCTAAAAAAATTAAAAAACACTAAAAAAATCAAGAAAAAACAAAACAAAATGAGTTATACTTACTCAAAATCCACTTTTGAAATTTTTTCCAACTATTTTGGCGAGTTAAAAGGACATGACTTCATCTCAAAAATTTTGTATTTTCATTATCAATTTTGATAAAGAATTTCGTTTCAAGAATAATAAATTTTTAATGCTCAGTTTTATATTTGGAAAATGATTATTCCCTAACTATGGGAAACAAAATTAGCTTTCATTCAAAGCTCACTTATGACCATCTTTTCATTTTCTATATTTTTCACCCCCTTTTGTGAGTCTTGAGTTTGTGGACCTTGGAGTTGAATTTCATACTTTGGTGTGAATTAATATAATTGAGGCATTTTATGAACAACATGAGAATCACAATAGCCAAATAACCTACCATTAACCTTGCATTAATCATCCTTTTGAAATCCCCTTTAAGCCTATGAAAAAATTTTCTTTGATAACCACATTACAAGCCCAATACCTTTTCCACCCAACATCTACATGGAATTATATGTCATAATTTATTGAAATTTAATTATGGGGGAATGGATTTCATTTTGGGTTCTATTTTCTTTATTTTTAATGTGTTTTCATATTATTGAGGACACGCATCCATTTTAGTTTGGGGGAGAGGTTGTTATTTAGTGATTTTGGGGGATGTATTTTCATTTATGTAATTTTTTAAATGTTATTGAGAGGTGTTCAAAAAAATGGTAAAATAAAAAAACAAAAAAAGAACAAAAAATGGGTTGTGTATTGGGAGGGTCAAAAATCACTCTTCTTAAACATTAGATCTTATTATAACTATTACAATTAGTTTGGTGAGGATATAAAACATGGGTTTGAATATGAGTGTGTGATATTTTTCAAGTTCAGATTTCGAAAAAAAAAGAAAAAAAAAGAAAAAAAACACTTATGTCATTGGGAGAAGTTTTATTAATTCATCTTATCATCCCCTTCAAATTTTCTTCTGCCGTTTTTTATTTCACCACACAACATGCCCTTGTAAACATGTGTTTTCATTTCCTTCCATGTTTCATTCCAAAAAAAATATGCATTGTTTTACCCATGCTGATATTTTACATCTCTTATCCTTTCTCTTGGACATTAAATTCCTGCCATCCCATAGCCACATAAAAAACCCATTAAAAATATCTCTTAATTCTTATGCACTTTAGGATATATAATAGAATCTGAGAGATATTTCAAACTCTAATATTGTCACTTTTGGTTGGTGAATGAGTGAACCACCACAAATAAATTTTTATCATCTTGAGAGGAGTGAGTTTTGGGTGACCATATTTTCTATTTCTAAATTTGAGCATGAAAAATGAATTTTTTTTGGAACATTGTTTCTGTAAAAAAAATTTGGTGTAATTCAATATGTATGATTGAAGTGGTCTAAACCTCCCCTGATTAGTTAAAACAAAATTTTAATATTTTTCAGTGAGTGAGAATGATTTTGTTATATTTTTATATTTTTTCACATGAGAACATACACAAGACTAAGTGTGGGGTATTTTAGGTCATTAATATATTTAAAAAAATTCTCCATTTACTAATTTTCTATGAAAAGTGCATAATTTGTGTGAAATATTCATGTTTTAATATTAAATATAATTTTCATCACTATTCGGATTAATTTAGATTCATGATAGTTTAATTTTTTAATCATAACCATCATCCTACATATATAAATTGTGTTATTCTTGTTTTTTAGGATTAATCATTGAATTTAAAACATATAATTAGAAGTATTCTTTGGCCAATTCAACCATTTAAAGGGTCATATGGTTCAAACAAGAAGGCCCAAAGAATCCTTAAACAAACGGGACTGGCCATGAAGATTGAATTTCTGGAATCAATAATGTAGTTAAAATCATTTTATGCTCCACAAAAAAAATTATGGTTCTAATAAAATGAATCTTGGATAAAAATTTCAAGTCCCAACTCCCTAAAAAAGAGGTCCAAATGATGCTTTTTAGTCTAGCCTACCATTCTGTTTGGGAATTGAAATCAGTACACCATTATTGATTTTTATCATGCTATATACATCCATTAGATACCATATTTTTCAGTGTGAAAGAAAATATTTATTCAACCTGCATTTTAGAAGAAATTTTTTGGATTTGAGGACATCTTCTTATTCAAAAATCCATTGACATTCCATCCTTTGAAAAGATGGCGATCAAAATGGAAAGATTATAATTATTTATTAAAACAGCCATAAATTTTGATCCTTAAGTCCAATAGATTCCAAATTTTCAGAGAAGACATAAAACATATATATCTAACTTTTATGAAGACAATATCTCCTAATTATTGTTTCTGGAGTATCAAATTGGTGATCCAAGTGGAGGGGAAATTTGGAATGCAAACAATCCAACTCTTTGGGATATAAATGAATCCCCCTCTTCTCCTTGCATGGGTTTGACATTTTATAAGAGAGGAAGATAAATAAGAATGTCCAAAACCTTTAAAATGACCTAGTAGGACCTTCCAAAGTCAGGTTTTCACTTCATAGACCCTTCCTCTTCTCATTGTTTTCATTTACTTTTTTCTTCCTTTCATTTGTAATTGCGTATGTTGATTTTAATTTCCTGGGAATTTTAATGAAATTTTATTATTTTTATTATATTTTAATAATAAAACCTCTATTATTAAATATTAATTATTTTAAAATATTTTAAATAAATTTTAAACCCATTGCCTTCTTTTTCTTCCTAATTCAATCAGATGTCCCTTTTTAATTCTCATCACCAATTGTGTGTGTATATTCGACGGACAACACTTTTCTTATCCCATTATTTTCATTCTATTTATAATTAATCACAATAAAAAGATATTAAAAGATTAATAACCATATCAATGTATGAGTTAATATACCATTGGGGTGAGTCATAATTTGGGGATATTAAGTGATTTAGGTCTTTTTCTCGTTGAGTATTCTTTAGGTTAACATTTTGTATGTTGAACTTAAAATTATATGGATTAATGACATGATTTGTTTATCATGTGGATTCCATAGATTATTGTAACCATAAATACACTATCATAAACATATAATGATTATTATTATACCCCTAGTCATGTTATGGCTTGGATTAAATCCTCACCACTTGGGAATTTTGATCAAATTTATCTTGTGAAGTGGGTGTTAATTTAATGCAATATAAAGAAAAGTTAAATTATAACGTAAGTTAAATACCCAATAATTAACACACCCCAATTATCATTAAATTATTAAATCAATATTATATAATCAATAATTTTATCTAAGCTCTAAAAACAACCCCCACCCACCCACCCCCCCTGATTAAAAGACAAATCACAAAAACAATCGTCTCTAAAATTTGTACCATCACCAAGGATTCGACCCGAGTGCCTCTATACACATTAGCAGAGAACCAGACCTTTGAACGGTCAATAGGAAACAATATTAGTGCTTCAATATGATAGTATACAGTTCAAATATCATCAACTAATAAAATTTTGAGAGGTTTAAGTGGCATTGTAAATATTATCTTTTTGTTTAACCCTTTAGTTAGCATATTTTAACCTTAACTGCAATAACATCTTTTTTAATCTTAAGGGATTATAATTTCACTTATAATGTGAAAATTCGCTCCAAAATGTACAAGGGATGAAATTTTACACCATATATTATCTCCCTTATTCTTTTTCATGATTTTAATGATTATTAAATAATTTAATGAAATGTTATTTTCATAAAATATCATTAATGTCAATTTTAAAACTATTCATTTGACTTATCATAAATTACATAAATACAATGTTTGAGATTTAATATAATCCTTTTACACATTTATAATATGTTATGTTAATCTATAAAATTCTTTTAACACTTTAAATATCTCAAATTATATTACTTTTACTATTTTTAAAATCATTTATTTTATTTTTTCTATTAATTGAATAAATATTATATTAGTGTTGCACAAGAATTTAAGGTAATTATATTATACCAAAAATAAGAAATAAATTACCATTATAAAAATAATTTTATTATTCTAAAAAATAATTATATTCTTTCACTACCTGATTTTTTACCTATGTGAACAAATAATAGATATTTTAAAGTTATAGAGTGGAATTTTTTTATTTTTCTTTGATTTAAATATTATATAAGTAATTTTAATAGAAAAGTATTAATTAAATTAATATATTTAGAGACTAAGGTGATGAGGGTCAAATTACCTTTATCCAATAATAATTAGGATGAAAAATCATAGTCATATCACTCAGTTTTAACCTAGATTAACCTGATTTTCTCTTTACCAAGGTGATAAATTTTACCATGGTTACTATTCATAATGCTTCAAAATAAAAGTAATATTTGAAAATTTTAAAAATAATGATTCTAAATATGGAATATATTTTATCAAATTCAATACCTATAAGTGGAAAAAATTAATTTTACAATAAGTGTGGAAAAAAGCGATGAAAACCGCTTTTTAGAAAAATACATTTTTAAGAAAAAAACTAGATTTATTCTTATCTCATGCCAAAAAAATATTAGATAACCCTTAAAAAATTATAGAATATATAACATATAAATTTAATTAAAATCATTCACCAATTGTGATTAATTTAATTTTTTAATATAAAAATACATTGCACACATAAAAAAATCATAAAAAACATTTCTTTTTCTTTCAAATGATTTTCATTGATAAAAAATGAATTCATTTTACACATTTTCCATAGCTTATTTAGTCATATTTATACCCACTGATTTTAATAGTTATATTTTAATGGTCACATAATATTTTATTATTATATTTTGGTTCATTTAAACTCATTATTTTTTGTAATGCAAGTTATCGAAGAAATTTAATTTTTTTAAAAAGAAATATATCATAAATTCTCAACATGTTACATATAATATATTTTACTTATGTAAATTTCCAATATATCCATACATTATATCCTTAAATCAAATATGTAATATCCTTCCAAATAATGTGTAATATATTTTCCTTTTATAAAATATCAATACATAAGATATTTCCATAACATCCAATGATGGTTAATATTTTGAATTTGGAAGGTTTCTAAAATTATCATATGTGTGATTTTCTTATAGATTCTATAAAATACATAAGGATTTATATGAGAAAGTAACAAATTGTACTTTTCCTTAACTTCTTCGTTGTCCATACGTAATATTTTTTTCTTATATGTGGTATATTTCTTAGTATAATTGTAATGTGTAAGATTTTATACTTAGTGAAATTTTATAAATCTGAAAAAAACATTACAAAACTATTGAAAATCATAAGAAACAATGATACTTAAGTTTTTTGAACCTTATATGTAATATTTTATTCATGTATTTCTAATATGTATTATTTTAACATTTATAATATTTCCATGAAAAAATTGAGTAAATATCATTGTTTTCTTCTAAAAATAGTGAAAAATATAGACATAAAATATGAGAATAATAATAAAAAATAACAATAATAAACAATGGGAAGGATATTGTAATTATCATAACATAATTAATAAAGTGAAAAGATTCCACTTAATAGAAACCCCTTATTCCATCACTTGAATTCTTATTCTAATCTCTATACTTTAATTCTCCATCAATTTTTAACTCTTTTATATTTACAAAAATTTTGAAATATGAAATTGGTTTCATATACCCCTTAAAATCTTATAATTTTATTTCTATAACATTATACCTAAGATAGAATCTCTATAGATTTTATTACACACCTTTAGGTATTATTTTCAATTATTCCTCTAATGTCAAGATTTTCTTTAGTGAAATCGTTTCCTTTCCTTGGAATCTATTTTCATATATCTAGAAGATTTTGTCGATTATCCATGACCTTGTTTCATTCCCTTAAAGATAAAATTTTTACTCTTACCTTTTTGTACCATCATCATGGAACTTGATCTTAGACCTCCCGTGTCTTTCCCAATTATCCTCTTCATTTTATGAATATTGGGTAAACATTTATTGAACTCATTCATATTTTAGTTCAAAAAAAACTATGAGTTCATTTATAACAATTATTGTATAATGAATACTATGGTAATATTAGGGCAAAGTGTTGACACTAGTAACTCTATATTATTTATGTAACCAATCATATTGAGTATATGAGTGTAGTTTTGGAATTTCTTCCATAGAACCAACTTTTGTGTACTTTATGATAATCTGTATTCATAGTTTTTAATATTGATAAACTCTTTATCACATCATGCTTGTTATTATGCATAATATAGTGTGTGATAATGTTTTAAGAGTAGTTATCGTACAAAAAGTTCATAGCAGTTCCCCACTATGATGACAACTCATAAGTGTCAAGATGGTATTCTTAAATATATGTTCTATATCAAATGATGTCATTTGAGGGACAAAAATGATACAGGCTATCATGTTTGAAGACTCAAAAGAATTTGAGGCACATTATCATGGTGTATGACCTTGGTAATATTCAGTGTAGGATATTATGATAACGAGACCCGACAGTAGAAGATCCACATTTATATGTGTCATTGGATGTTTCTATCTATGGATGTGTTTATTGATCGTTATACTTAAATATTATTATTAATTAGTGTTATAAGTCATGTAATTTGATGCATTGACAAAAACTGTGATAACGTATATTCGTGGTGAAGTATGATACATTGGGTGCGTCATGAGTAATATTTAATTAATGAATAATATGAGAAAGGATTTTTCCCTTATATTCTTCATCATAATTTGATATATCATTCCCCTTGATGGAAATAATATATCCTAAATAAATCCATGTCCATGGTGTTCTATAGATAAGTTTTATTTCCAAAAAGTCAAAGAAAGAGACATCGAGCACGTAGGTTGATAGCACCAGCATGCAACCTGGTTGATTAGAGATATCATGATAAAGGGATTATATTACACAATAATCATTAGTATGAGGTATTATGTCATTTCATCATTGGATTATTTCTCTATAAGTTCCTTAACATATTTATAGACTCTATCATTAGACTTTAGGTTACTTCGCCTAATGCCACTAAGAAAGAGGCCAAGAGGGTCACACACAAAGTCAATCCAAAATATCCGATAAATAATATATTATTATTTATTATTTAACAAGTTTAATAAATATTAATCCCACATGTTGTTTTATAATTATTCATGTTTTCTTGATTGCATATATTCTATCACCAGTTATTCAAAAGAATTTTATCTGAGAATAATATTTAATAAATATCTATATGATATTTAGTTAATGTAATATTTATTTATTTATTAGAGAATAATGTGGTGATAATTTATTTATTAAATAAAAAGTCATTATTCAAGGCCTGATAAATATTTTGGGTGAATTGTAGGCCGAGTTTAAAGGTCTGGTGAGAAATAATATATATTGAATATTATTTGATTAAATAATATTTAATTTAATTTTCAAGTTTAGCACATGTCAAGAAATTATAATATTATTATTATTATTATAGACATGGGGTTTTATAGGGATTAAATAAATATTAAAGGTAATGTGTGTAATTATTTATTTTCAATCCCAAGCAGTATATAAACATAATTATATTATTTTTCAAGAGATGTGATTCATTTATTTTGTTATGGAAAATAAAATCTAGAGAATCCTATCAAATCCCTAGAGATCTCCCTTTCCAAGAATAATCCGAATAAAAGAGAGTGTTATTCCTCCACCTTCCACTATTGATTTAAGATATATCAAAAAGAATCCTTTGGATTTAATTTTTGGGGTTTTCAAAGGTGAACGACACAAGTAATAGGATCTGATGTTCTAGGAATAAGAGATTTCTATGGAAATGTTCATAGATTTGTGGAACACATGTTGATCACTTCTAGAAAGAATTTATTATTGATATCTACAAAATAGTGATGGTATGACATAGATCCATTATCAGATCCATCAATGAAGAACTAATTTTTCACAAGTCAATTATTTAATTACGTAAATTAATTATAAATAATATGTGATGGACCTACAGTTTGGTTCTAGTGTTTTATCCATTATCTATATTATTTGATTCAATTCCATTGATCATGGTGTTTATCATTGTGAAAATATTGAATTGATCATCAATATTGAAAAAAATCACAGTTGGGCACAACCCATCATGTGCATTTGTTGTGCCTAGAACCTTTAAGTGGTATCAAAGTGGGTAAAATAATTATTTATAATTATTTAAATATCATTGATTTATTTATGCATTTGTGGTTTATTTTTCAATTCTAGTTTAATAATTATTAAATCTAAATTTTGATATTTTTTTCTTCATCTTCATTTCTTGTAAATATAATAAAATTTATTAATTTTATGAATGAAATAAATTAAAATATCTCATCTGGAGGAGATTAGGAATCTAAATGGATAATACAAGAGTACACACCATGTAACCTGAAATTACACACCATTTACTTGTAAGAGTTGGTGTCTTAGAACCAACTAGTTGTAATTTTATTTCATGGATATTTAATTTATTTAAATATTAAATATATTATTATATATTTTTCATTGTTCTTCATGACTATGATGTAATAATGTCCTAGAGTATTTGTTGCATTGATAAGGTCATGGCAGTTCCCCTCTATGATGAGAACCTTGAAATGTTATAACAGTATGCTTAAATATAGTTCTACAGTTGGACAAAATACTATGATGGGACACATAGCATGCAGACCTTTAGGTATGAGTACTCGTAAGCAGATGAGACTTCCTCTCAATAAGTTCGCACTTGGTAATCTCCAAGACAAGAGATTATGAGAATAGACCTGCCAGTAGGAATTCCGCATGTTTTGGTTTCATTAGATCTTTCTATCTACAATCATGTGTAATAATCCTTAAACTTTAAGATTATCATGAATATGTTTCATGACTTTAACACTTTGATTTACTGACAAAAACCATCATGCAGATAGTTAGTGGAAAGTAGGGTATGTTGGGTGCATCACGAGTGGCGTGATATTAATGGATAAGTCGAGAAAGGATGTATCCCTTCCATTTATAGAAGTTGATATCTCAGCCCTTTGATTGAAATAGAACTGTTTCATGAAATTCCATGGCCATGGTGTAATGACGAGTTTATTTCAGGTATTCAAAGAATGATGCATCAAGCATAAAAGTTGATGACACTATCATGAAACTTTCTTGATGAGATATTGTGACAAAGGGGTTATATTACACAATGAGTGTTCGTATGTGGATGTCATTGTTGTGACTTTACGTTCTTTATCTTGGGTTCTATGACCCATTGATATATAGTAGTCTTGGACTTTAGGCAAGCATGCCTAATGCCAATAGGAAATAATCCTAGAGGGTCACACACTAAGTGTTTTTGGTGGTCTCGGTTAAATTCTACTTGAAATTAATTAATGAAATAAATATTATTTCAAGACTTTAGAATAATTTTGTTCAAGTTAAGATGATTGCATAAATTAAATAAAATATATTTAATTATTTTATTAAACATTTAATAAATATTTATTTACTATTTTTTAAATAAAATATTTATTTAAGAAAATAAATTATTTATTTATTTATTCGGGTGTTCAATAAAAAGAAGTGGAGTTCGAGCAGATAAAGGTTGGTTTGGTAGTAAAATAATTATTTGTAAGATGGTAAATAATTATTAGTTAGAATATGTTAAAATAAGAATGACATTGCTATTATTTTGTGATGTGGAATTTTATTTATAATTCTGTTTTGCGCAAGTTGGCACACCATAAATAATGACATGGTATTATTATTATAAGCATGGGTTTTTACTAAGTTCATGAATGTATTTAATTGATGTTATGAAATTAAATATTGTAACTGAAGTTCCATGCATATAAATAGAAAAGTATGTCTATTGTACCATGGAGAACACACCGCATGCTTAGTGAATTGAGAATTATTGACCTAAAAATTTCTCTCTTGAATCCTCTTCCTACCCCTCTCAATAACGATAGACGTTCTTCAAGGCTGAAAAATAAGCGATCAAGAACAACTGACACAAGACACTCGCTTCACCGCTCTAGCACACAGAGAATGAGTGGTGTTGATCGGAGGCCATCAGAGCACTTATGGATCACCGCTAGAGGGATTCTAGTTTGGATCCTCACAACCGCAATGAGATGATCTGAATGGGTCATTATGAATGATCAACATCATCAACGAAGAAAATATTGAAGATACAGTTATTATTTTCTTTATGAAATTAATTAAATTAATTATAAAAATGATGTGCAAGATCCTATCTAAAGGTTTCAGGACCCTTATTTCTTTATCTAAATATTTGATTCCATTCTATAAAGACTGGCGTTCATCGTCGTATTGATCCCAGAAAAATCATTGATCATGGTAAAAAATAAATTTGGGTTCTGTCCTAACCACGCTTCCGCTGCACCTAGAACCTTCAAGTGGTATCAGAGGGGTTACATCATAGTTTATAATTATTTAAATATTTCATTGATGATTTATGCATTTAATAATTTAGTTGTTTCAATTCAAGTTAATTGTTCTGCAAATCTGAATCTCAAGATTTGTTCCTTCTCTTTCATTTCTAGTTTACCTAATAGAAATGCACTTTTCTTTTAATTTTGATTAAAATAAAATAGAGTATCTAATATGGAGGTTCCAAAGCTTCCTGGCTGTAAAACACCAGAACACACAGCATATATTTGTTTGAACACGTCGTGTAGTCAAGATTCAATGCATCAGACCAGTTCTCCAAACCAAGTTGTGTGTTGGAGTCTTTATAAGTCTTAAATAACTCCGTCTTTCTAAGTCTTAAATAACACCCTGTGTTAACCAGGAACATGTGGCATACAGTTTCCGGATTACAAGACATGTAGTCCACTGGACATGGTGTGTAGTCCCTTCGGGTTAGGGTTAGACCATGTACCCTATACACATCTTTCCTGGCTGGAAACCATGTAATGAAAATACTACATGGCATATGGCCCGCTGAACATGACATGTACTCTGAATATTTCCAAAGTACATCTACATGGCATGTCCCCAAGCGTGTACTTTGGATTGATGGTGAACGCTAATACACGTCATGTACTTGGAACTACACATCATGTACTCATCCAAATTACGCAGATTTAATAAAATTTATTAATATTATACAAACCCTTGATACATGTACCATAGTGTGGGATTAAAGCTGAGGCACAACATGTGATATGTGTTTTATATATATGTGTTTAATTTAACATCTGTGTAATTTTCATTTCTACTCATTGGGTAGTTATGAATGGGAATTCACCAATTTGCCTTCAAGGTACAAGTTACGTACAAATATAATTTTAATTGAATTTATTTTTATAAAAATTATGATGGATGAGAATCTCAAGGAAATTCAAAAAAGGGTTTAAAATAAAAGGATTTATTAATTAAAGATGGTAATTAACTTATTCAAGCGTGATTTATCTTAAATAAGAACGATAAAATAATTTAATTCTAGTTTTATTTTTGTGTAAATATCGTTGTATGTATGGATGATCATGAGCTAGACCAAGACCTTTGTATGTGGATTGTTTATTTTAATTTATTTATTTAAATTAATTTTTTTGTCCTGTGAGCCTTCTCCTCATTAAAATGTAGGGCCTGAGTTCCCAAGGTTTATTTTATGTAAAACCCCTTTTTTTACCCCTCGCCTTCATATTAGTTTAAAAAAAGGAATATGTAATGGATGTAACTCCAAAACTAGTGGAGGAAATTCAATCTGGAGCCGAGACAAAACCAATCCCAAGAGATACAAATATGGACAGGTGGAAGATGTAAACACAAACCCAAAAGGTTCAAGATGCTTCTCCCCTAGGTTAGGGTTAGTTTATCAATTTCTAGATAAACTAACCATTAGAAAATCTCATGATCATGACATTTATTTTATTTCTATTAGTTTTATGGTTTATCGTTATGAATGTGTTGTCATGATCACATAATTAATGAATTAAAAAATCATGAAAGATAGAACTAAAATAAAATATACTTATGTGTAAATATTATCAAGAAATTGTTAATAACTTAATTAAGTTCCACTTAATACTAATAATCATGTGATAATGATAATAATCAATTCATTCATAAGAGATAAAAATTCATCAAATAAAATATTAAGTCATATGAAGCCTTTTGTTACTTGATTAAGGGAAAAACTCAATAAAACTATGTGTTTGAACAACCCTTGTAGGGATACTAAATTTTATATAGGAATCCCTTATGAAAGGTTTTGGGTTGACTTAACCATATTACATCAAGAGGAGTATCACTTGCTAGACTTTTTGTAATATTGGAGGCAAGAGTTGAGGAAATCCAAAAGTCAGGGTTTCAAGATTGGGGAGTCCACTCAACAGATCAAGGAGATATAAGCCCACAGTTGGAAATGACCCGTCAACCTAAACACCTTCTAATAGATTTACCAACCCTTGTTGGGGTTATGTGAAGGGGAATATGGATCCTTTCCACTAGAATGTCATGGAAACTCTACTTTCTGGTTTCAATGGTGAGGGACATTGGGACTTGATAAAATAGTGGGAGACTTAATAAAAGTTTATTATTTCTCATAAAATGTAATTAAGAAAGTACTAATGATTTTATCTTTTAATTGTAGAATAAAAATGAAAATCTCATCAACAACACTATCCCAATGATCAATTCTGGATAAAGGCAATATCCTCATCGGCAGTAACTTCTAGGAATGGTTTAGATGACTTCGGGTTATCCTACACCATGAATGGAAGTCTTACGTGTTGGAGTTAGAATTACCTGATCCATCTACCAAAGAGGCGAGTGATGAGAATTTCATGGTTTATGAGAAACATATGAACGACACGGTCTACGTTCAATTCTTGATTCTATCATTAATGTCTAGTGAGCTCGGGAAGTCTCAAGAAAACACAGATGCTTATAGCATTATTGAGCACATCCATGGTCTTTATCATGAGAGATAAGTATAGGAAAGGTTTTATATCTCTAAGGAACTCTTTCAGAGTAATCTTGGAGAAGGTTCCCCAACAGGGCCTCATATAGCTCATTGGATACATTGAGCACCTGGAGGTTCTAGGGTTTAAACTCTCTGAAAAACTGGGAACCTATCTCATTCTCACATCACTCCCTCAGAGATTCTCTAACTTTGTTGTTGATTTCAATATGAAAAACATTGAGAAGTCTCTATCTAATCTTCTTATCCTCATTCTCCATGTAGACAAAGATATAAAGCGTGAAAAGGCTTCTGTCCTTATGGTGAATAAGAAGAAAGGTAAAGAGATGATCTTTAAACCCAAATCTTCTTCATGGACTTCCAAGAAAAGGAAGATCAAAGGGGAGGCAAAGGAATAGGAGGCTGTTTGTTTTTCATGTGGCAAGAAAGACCACTAGAAGAAGAACTACACCCAGCCTAAGAATAAAGGGGAAGATTCATGTGTGTTTGCTATCGAATAAAATCTATTTGTTTCTCCAAATTTGGTATTAGATACAGCTTCTGGTTCTCACATATGTATCCAAATTCTGAAACCACATAGATTCAGAAAGATTGACCAAGGGGAGGTAAATCTATGAGTAGCCAATGGATCCAGACTTGTTGTTGTAGCTGTCGGAGACTACCACCTCACGTTGCCAACTAGGATGATCTTGGTGTTAAAGGGTTGTTATTATGTTCCTTCTATTACTAGAAACATTATTTATGTATCCAAATTAGATACATATGGATTTGTTTTCAATTTTGGAAATGAATATTGCTTCTTTTACAAAGATAACATTTGTTTTGGTAGGGCGCATTTATACAACGGACTTTATGTTTTGGATTACACAAACCAAGTAATGGAAATTGATAACAAAGTTACTTCACATTACTTATACCGCACTCAACTTTGGAGTCACCGTCTAGGTCATGTAAATGATAAATGCTTGAAAATTTTACATCAAGATGGATATTTGGATTCTTTCAAACTAAAACCACTTGGCATATGTCATGTATGTTTTCAAGGAAAAATGAATAAAGCCCCATTTAGTGGGAAATGTGAAAGGGCTAAATAACTTCTTGAATTAGTTCATACTGATGTGTGTGGACCATTTCCAGTTGAACCAAGGGGAGGGTAATCATACTTCATAACTTTTACTAATGATTTTAGTTGATATAGATATATCTACATAATGAGGTATAAGTTATATTCTTTTGATAAGTTCAAAGAATACAAGAATGAATTTTAGAACCATCTTGGTAAGAAGATTAAAAAACTCCACTTAGACTGAGGTGGAGAATATCTTAATCAATACTTCATTAATTACTTATAGTAGTTTGGGATCCTATCTCAACTCACTCCACCATACATGTCCCAGTAGAATGGTGTGAGTGAAAGGAGGAACTGCACACTATTGTACATGGTGAGATCAATGATGAGTCATGTGAATCTTACATTATCCTTTTAGGGAAATGAGTTACAAACAGCGACACACACACTATACCAAGTACCAACTAAATTGATAAATGGTATTCCATACGATTTCTAGAGTGGAAGAAAATCCATGTTATCAAATTTACATTTATGGGGTAGTGAATCATTTTTAAGGCCTCTTCAGGTAAAAAAATTGAACCTCGAGGCACAATGTGTGCCTTTATAGGATACCCCAAGGAAATAAGGGGATGTTACCTATACAACCCCTCAAACAAAAAGGTTATAGTGGAAAAAATTCCATATTCCTTGAGAGGGAGAACATCTTCAAAAGAGATAGTGGGAGCAATATAGACTTCGATGAAGTCGAGCCTCAAGGTATACAAGAGTTGGTACAGGAACATATTCCATAAAACCCCATGGAAGAACAATTTATTCCAAGGACACAAGTACTACGTAGGAGTACAAGAGAGGTTAGAGAACTAGAACGGTATAGTTTTCTAGTTATTGAGGATGGTGAATCATTATTAGTTGATAATAATGATCCTCTAGCCTACAAGAAAGCAGTAAATAGAACATGAATTTCCAAGTGGCAAGAATCCATGAATTATAAAATGGATTCCATGTATCAAAACCAAGTCTAGATTTTGGTAAATCCTCTAGTTGATGTAAATCCTGTTGGTTTAAATGGGAATTCAAGAAGAAACTAGACATGGAAGGAAAAGTAAGTACCTATAAGGAACAAATGATTGCAAAAGGGTTTAAACAACGTTAAGGAATTAACTACGATGAAACCTTTTAACTAGTTATAATGCTAAAATCCATCAAAATTCTACTTGCCATTGTGGCTTACCATAACTATGAGATTTGGGAAATGGATGTCAAAATACCCTTCCTTAATGGGAACCTTCAAAAATATGTATACATTACACAATCTGAAGGGTTTGTGACTCCAAAGGATACCAATAAGGTATGCAAGTTGCAAAAGTCCATTTATGGATTAAAGAAAGAATTTAGGTCATAAAACATTTGTTTTGATGAAGCCATACCAGAATTTGGTTTTATTAAGAATGGATCTGATCCTTGTGTCTATAAAAGGCTTAGTGAGAGTGCAGTCATTTTCCTAAAACTATATGTTGATGACATATTACTTATTGGAAATGAGATACCAATCTTACAGTCTATTAAGGCACGGTTGGATCAATGTTTCTCCATGAAGGACTTGGGAGAGGTAGCATATATTTTTGGGATCAAGATTCATCGTGATAGATCAAAGAGATTTTTGGGACTAAGTCCAAGTACATACATTGATAAGATACTAAAGTGATTCAGTATGGAACAATCCAAGAGGGGATTGTTTACAGCATCACATGGAATTCATCCTTCCAAGAAAATATGTCCTCATAAACATGAGGAAATAAATATAATGTCAAGGACTCCATATGCTTCAGTGATTGGGTCAGTCATTCTTGTCATGATATATACTAGGCTGGATGTTACCTACACATTAAGTGTAGTAGGCAGATATAAAGCTAACCCAGGTGACCACCATTGTACGGAAGTTAAGACTATACAAAATTATCTGAGGCGTACTAAGGATATGTTACTGTTTTATGGAGAATATGAGGAACTAGTTATTAGAGGATATGAAGATTCCAGTTTCCAAACCTATCAAGATAAAATGAAGTCGCAAATGAGATACATCTTCACTTTGAATAGAGGTGCAGTGAGTTGGAAGAACTCAAAGCAGAGTGTGGTCGTAGATTCTACAGTAGAGTCCGAGTATATCGCAGCTTCTAAGAGTAGTAGTTTGGATGAAAATATTTTTCCGAGATTTGGATGTGATACCTAGTAGTAAAGTCCTATCACAATGTATTGTGATGATACTGTAGTGGTGTCTCTCACAAAAGATCCAAGGTCACATCAGTGGACGAAGAACATACTTTGGAAGTATCATCTCTTGAGGGATTTTTCTCATAGAGGTGAATTTTAAGTGATAATTACTTCCATGGAAGACAACGTGGCATACCCTTGACTAAAGCCTTGACTCAGTAGAAACAAGATCACCATGTGAGGTTTAGTGGACTAAAAGTCGTAGGCAGTTAGCTCTAGTCCAAGTGAGATTTTGTAAGAGTTGGTTTCCTAGAACCAACTCTTTGTAATTTGATTACATGGATATTTAATTTATTTAAATATTAAACATAGTATTACATATTATTCACTGTTCTACATGAATATGATGTAGTAATGTCCTAGAGTATTTGTTGCATTGATAAGTTCATGGCACTTCCCCGCTATGATGAGAACCTTTAAATGCTATAACAATATTCTTAAATATATTTCTATGGTTGGAAAAAATACTATTATAGGACACATATCATGCATACCTTTAGGTTCAAGTATTTATAAGCATATGAGACTTCCTCTCATGAAGCTCACACTCATTAATCTCTAAGACAAGAGATTATGGGAACATACCTGCAAGTGGGAATTCCGCATGTTTTGGTGCCATCGGATATTTCTATCTATGAGCATGTGTAATTATCCTTAGACTTTAATATTATCATTAATATGTTTCACAACTTGTGAACTTTGATTTACCGATTAAAATCATCACGCAAACAGTTGGTAGGTAGTAGGGTACATTGGGTGCATCACAAGTGGCATTATATTAACAGATAAGTCGAGAAAGGATTTTTTCCTTCCATTTATGGAAGTTGATATCTCGGCCCTTTGATTGAAATAGAACCATCAAGAGAAGTTCCATGGATATGGTGTAACAATGAGTTTAGTTTAGGTATTCAAAGAACAACATATCAAGTATAAAAGTTGATGACACTATCACGAAATCTTCTTGATGAGATATGGCGACAAAGGGATTATATTACAAAGTGAGGGTTTATATGTGGATGTTGTTGTTACAACATTACGTTCTTTATCTTCGGTTCCTTGACCCATTTCTAGGTAGTACTCTTGGACTTTAGACAAGACCGCTTAATAAAAACGAGAAATAGTCCTAGAGGGTCACACACTAAGTGTTTTTTGGTGGTCTCAGTTAAATTCTATTTG
This sequence comes from Viscum album, assembly GCA_963277665.1. NCBI lineage: Eukaryota > Viridiplantae > Streptophyta > Magnoliopsida > Santalales > Viscaceae > Viscum > Viscum album. The sequence continues at coordinate 386,355,573 of OY728153.1, read as the reverse complement.
AATTTAATTAATAAAATAAATATTATTATCAAGACCATGGTATAATTTTATTCAAGTTAAGATGATCGTATAAATTAAATAAAATATATTTATTTATTTTATTTAATATTTAATAAATATTTATTTACTAGTTTTTAAATAAAATATTTATTTAAGAGAATAAATAATTTATTTATTTATTCGGGTGTTCAATAAATGGAAGTGGAGTTCGAGCGAACCAAGGCCAGTCCGGTAGTAAAATAATTGTTTGAAATATGGTAAATAATTATTAGTTGGCACAAGTTAAAATAATAATGACGCTGATATTATTTTGTGATGTGGAATTTTATTCATAATTATATTTTGTGGAAGTTGGCGCACCATAAATAATGACACGGTATTATTATTATGAGAATGGGTTTTCTCTAAGTTCATGAATGTATTTAATTTCTGTTATGAAGTTAAATATTGTAATTTAATTTCCATGCATATAAATAGATAAGTACATCTATTGTGTTATGGAGAACACACCACACGCTTGGTGAATTGATAATTGTTGAGCTAAACAATTTCTCTCTCTAATCCTCTTCACGCCCCTCTCAAGAACGAGAGACGTTCTTCATAGCTGAAGAACAAGCAATCAAGAATGACCAACACAAGACACTCACTTCTTCGTGCTATCACCCATATAATGAGTGGTGTCGATCGGAGTCCATCGGATCATTTTTGGATCACCACTAGAGGGATTCTAGTTTGGATCCTCGCAAGTGCAACAAGATAATCTAGAAGGGTCATTATGAACGATCAACATAATCAACAATGAAAATATCGAAGATAGAGGTATTATATTCTTTATGAAATTAATTAAATTAATTATAAACATGATGTACAAGATCTTCTCTAAAGGTTTCAGGCCTCTTCCTTCTTTATCTAAATCATTGATTCTATTCCATGGAGACTGGAATTCATCATCGTATTGATCCCAGAATAATCATTGATCATGGTAAAAATTAAAGTTGGGTATTGGCCCAACCACACTTCCACTACGCCCGGAACCTACAGTACTAGTGTTAAATGCACCAAGAATTAATTTTAAATTTACTCAATGTGTGTGAATTTATTACATGAAATGAATTTAATTATACATCACATGTTGATTGGGCCATCCTGGCACACAATCATCTGGAGTACACATCGTGTAACATCCGTACATGGCATGGAGTATTTTTTAATAGATGGATTGTGTATCTTATTACATAGCCTACCTAACTAGTGACCATGTATCTCAGAGACCACACATCATGTATCCCATTTACACACCATATACTCCAATATTTTTCATGGAACACTTACACATCGAGTCCCTAGTTGTGTGCCTTAGATAGATGGTGGGAATAGTACACCCAGTGTCGCAGTATTGTACACTCCATGTACTTACACCATATTATAAAGAATTGGAAAATTAATTTATTATAATATGTAAAATTTATCAACGTGTCTTTTTGTAACGACCCGAACTTTTATAAATAAAATTCCCTTTGTTGTTGAATTAAACAACTTATTATGGATTATAGTTATAGAAAACTCATGCACTTATTTTTTTTTATTATATCATATCATATTTAATAGACCCTTAAGCATCATAACCATTTATAATATAGTCTTTAAATAGTTATCATATGATTGGTATAAATATAGGGTTTTGAAAAATCTTATTGACGTGGACAAAGGAAGTGATGGCCTCAACCAGTAGGATCGTAACTTACAAAGCCCATTTATCATAGCTTCTCAGGGAGATAGCATCACTGGTATTTTCCATGACCAATCTCAAGATGATACCTAACAAGTTAAGTACTAAAAAACCATTTATGGTACAAGTTTAAGCTCATCTAGATCACATCCCAAACCATGGATGTCGAACCACCCCATAAAAGTCTCATCTTCATACACCTTACCCTTAGAGAGTTTTATACTATAATAAATGGATATGTAGAAATACCATGATAATATGAATATGTATATTATTTTACCAATAGAATAATGTTAATATTTACTTCTTATTTTTTCTACTTTATAAATGATTTTGATTTTAATATGTTTAAACAGAAATTGTATTTTTGGATAATATGAAATTTAAATTAAGACTTTCATTTTAGTTAGTTAATGAATTTTTAAAATAAATTATATTTCAATAAAAATTTATTATTAAATAATATTTATTAAATATAAATGATGATATAATTTAATTAAACCCAATTTTATTTTTTTAAGTGCTCAAAAACTGTTATTGTCAAAAAACCTAGCATTTCTTAATAAATTTCCATTCTATTTTAAAAGTAAAAATTAAAATATTTCAAAAATTATTTGGATTAAATAAATATTTTTTTTGTAATCATAATTTTGATATTATCTAGTGGTTAATTTTTTATAATTTTCTGAGATAGTTGAATTTTCGAGTAAAAATTAAATATGGTATAAATATACGGTGTGTATTATGACATCATAATACCCTAAAAGTGATGTAATAAATTTTATAATGGTTATTCACGACCTAATATATGTTTCCCTTTAAATTAACATGATTTTATGTTTATTTTATTAATTTTATAAAGCCTTTATGAATCCTTTAAGACCTATAATAAATTTTAAGGTTTAAAAATCATTTATTTAAGGACATGACTCACTTACACATCACCAGGGATAATGTTTTAATGATTTTATCCCTTTTAATTATAAAATAATTAATACCATACATATTTTCAAGAAACCATGTCCAAAGATTATGGTAATGTTTGTGGTTTTTGTTATTTTATTATATAGAGTCCAAAACCTAAGTTTGGGAAATAATAAAGAACTCTCATCTCTTTTCCTATATAAATCTCAAAAATATCCCCAGTATATTCACTAAAAAACCTTTTATAACATCATTAATATTTCCTCACATATCTATAGTCCTCTCATGGTTTCTTTAATCTCTCAATAATCTCCCCCAAAGCTTTTGAGAATCAGACTATCAATGTAAGGGATCTCCCACTCTACTTTTTATTCAAACCCCAGTTTAATGTAATGCATCTTAATTTCTATTTTTTCATGTTTGGGTATGTTTTTATACATCCCCATTACTTTTATAATGATGTATAAATTACGATATACCCCTTTCACCCTCATTAATCCCTCCCATGAATCTTTATTTACATCCATTACCTTACCAAAATTTAGTAAGGGATCCTCTCCTTCTCCTCTTTATTCAAGAATCTTCAATATATTATATATTTTATCTCTAATTAATAATTTTGGGATATGTTCTTCAATATCCTCAATTACTTACATTATTATTTATAAATTTTTATAGACCCCTTTCTCTCCCATTAATCCCTCCCATGAATATTTGTGTTCCCTCGTTATGCTGTTGAAATTTCACTGCAATTTTCCATGCCAAAAAAATGTGTAGTGAATACCATACCAATTTCTTATAAATAGTGTTCACATTTATGAACTTATAATTATTTGATTGGGTAATTAAATGTATTCATTCCACACTCCTTGATCATGGAATAAAATTTGATAATAAATGATTCTATGTTGTATGATTTATGTGGCACACTTATGCATGTGAATGAAATGAAAGTGACACGTGTGCTCAGAATATATACCAAAAAAATGCATTGGGTAATGTTTTAGTCTCATGATATTTCATTCAAGGGATTAGAGAGTGAACCTAATCGATCATATTAATTTTTTTCATGATGTCTTGGTGGTTTTCTTTGACCTATGTTTATGATTCTGTGTTTAAAGGTTTTTCCACATTTCGATGTATCCTTTTTGTTGTCATGTTCTATCATGCCTCATTATTCATGTTCATGTTTCCCACCCATTTTATAACAACCCTACTCTTTATTACATAATTAAACATGATTTATTACATAAAATTCACTTGATACAACATAGAAGATCAATAGGAATAGTTTATTTGGGGATTAGGATCATTATATAACAACTTAAAACATGAAATACAACATCTTTATTGAAAACATACTTTACATGACCACTACATTCCCTCGTACTTAGCATTACATGGGATAACCTGAGGACATCCATAAGAAAAGGGTGAGATATAAAGCCCAGTAAGGAAATAAACATGGAATAACATGAGGAATACAATACATGTTATAAAATAGGCATATCAATGGATCACAAGAGAAACATGAAAATAAAGGCATGATAAAGCATGATAATCATAACATTGAAATACGGCAACAACACTTAACATGGAATTTAGCATCAACAAAGGCTCATTGAACATGGAGAAAGAGTAAACCCTAATTTCACATGAAGCAAGATTAAACCCTCATTCCACTTGAATTAGCATGAGTCAACACTCATTTCACATGACGTGTCATGATACTATACTTTCCCCAATGCATTGGAGCGCTATCAGGCGCACCCTTCTTAAACATTTCATTTCAAGCATATGTGTGCCACATGGATCATATAACATGGAATCAATCAACATCATAAGTTATTCCATGATTAAGTAATGTGTAATAAATACATGAATGTACCATTCAATATTTATATGTTCATAAATGGGAATACCCTTGATAGAGACATGGGTATGGTATTCACTACACAATGATCTTATCTTGAAAAAATGCGGTGCAATTTTGGCATCATAACGGCATGACATAAGGATTAATGAAAATTGTTGATGAGATAGAAATGGGTGTCTCATAATATGTACATGAAATGGATAGTAATGTGGTCATATAGATACATTTCCTAACAAATGTATTGGAATTTATATGTATAATACAAAAGAATTACTTGGATGTAAAAAAAGAGAGAGAAACTCCCACGGAATTTCAGCATGGTAATGGGTGTACATGGGAGGAATTAATGATAAATAAAGGGTTATCCCATAATCCAAACATAAATAAGGCAGTATGGGGGAGGTTAGAAATCATACCACAACATTTTTAAATGAAAACAAAAGAGCATAAAAAACTTAAATAAAATTCGACAAAAATGAGAAAGGAAGAAAACCCTTACATTGAAGTGTGATTCCAAAAGCTTGAGAGAGGCTTGAGAGAGGCGTATTGGGAGATTTGGGAACCTTTAGAGTGTTCTAGATAGAGGAGGGAAGGGTTTTGTTGAACACCAAAGGCTTTAAGTAAATAGAAAGTGGGATCTTGGTTGGGTTTATATAGGAAAGGAGAGGGAATTCTTTATTATTTACGTTTGGGACACCACACATTAAACTAATCAAAACCACAAACCAGCCCATGGTTTTTTCCAATGGTTTTTTTCCAAAGGGTATTAGAAAAAAATATTTTATAACTCCAATGATCTAACTTCTTAAAATAATAGGGTTGATTATGTGGAGGTGAGTCACACTCTTAAGGAAAATAATTTAAAAAGACAAAATGTTTTATAAGCCTTCAAGGGTCCACTAAAGATTTTTAAAATAAATCAAACAAACCCAAAATCACATTATTTTAATGTTAAAACATATATTGGCCGAAAATAATTCTTATAGTATTTTATTACATCACTATTGGGTCATTTTGGTGTCATAAAACACATTATATATTTAAATGGTATTTAATTTTTACCCAAAAATTCGACTGTCTCATAAAATTTTGAAAAATTCACCATTGGACAATTTCGACATCCTAATTCCAAAACTAATATTAGTTTTCTCTAAATAATTTCCTAAATATTTTAATTTTAACTTTTAAAATAAAAACAGACATTTATCGAAAATTCATGAGTTTTGACAAAAATATCTTTCAAACCTTAATAAAAAATTACAATTGCATTCATAAAATTATGTGATAATTTATATTTAATAAAATTAATTTAATAATAATAATAATATTTTATCAAAATATTATTTAATTCAAAAATCCATTAATTCATCAAAACAGATTTCTTAGTTGAATATTAACTACAAATATTATTTTTTCTTTAAAAACTATTTACAAAGTAACAATAAAAAGATTGTATATTCTCTATATAAGAATAATGTACATATTCCTAGTTATAGGTTATCATTACATAACCCCTTATAAGACCAGAATATGACCTAAGGGTAAGGTGTGTGATGGTGACAAACTCTTGGGGTGGCTCGGATAACATCGCTCGGGTGGTAATCTCTATTAACTTCCACATCTCCCGTAGTCGGTTTCTCTCAAGCTTAATGTGTTCAAGCTCGGCTTGGGCTTGGTCGAGATTGAATCCAAATGAAACCACCTCCTTTCTGAGCTCCGAAAAATGGGCTTTGTACGGGGAAAGTCTACTGGATAATTCCATTGCTTCCTTTTTCTGAGTAAATTGGATTTGTTAAATCCTTATATTTATAATAATCATGTGATCACAGTTCAACAGATATATTAGCAACAGTAATAATTCTTAAAGGTATTTTAAAATCCAAAACATAGAACCAAATAAGTTCATACATTTTACATAACCATAATAATACATTTAAATAGACCAAGAGAAATTTTTATTAATGAATTTTTGGGTCGTTACAATCTTCCCCCATTAATAAATTTCATCCTCAAAATTTCATTTTCCCACACTAAAATAGATGTGGGTAACTTTGCTTCATCACTTCTTCTAATTCCCACATCACTTCTTCAAACATGTGGTTTCGCCACAACACCTTGATGAGGGGAATTTTCTTATTTCATAGAACTTTTATTTTTATGATCAAAGATCTTCACTGGTTGCTCCTCGTAAGAAAGATCATCCTCTAGATGTACTACCTCTAAAGAGAGTACATGTGAAGGTTCTGGTATGTTTTTCCTTAATAGTGATACATGAAAGACATCATGTACTTTGTCCACGGTAGGTGTAAGAGCTAGTTTATAGGCCACAACACTGACACGATCAAGAAACTCGAAGGGGTCGATATACCTATGACTTAACTTCCATTTCTTTCTAAACCGCATGACCTTCTTCCATAGAGATATGTGTAGAAATACCATGTCTCAAACTTTAAACTCAAGGTCTCATCAATGGTTATCTGCATAACTCTTTTTTCGACTCTGGGCTACCTTGATATGCTGCTGAATGGTTTTCACCTTATCCACCATTTCTTCTACCATTTCTATTCCTAGAAGCTTACGCTCAATAACTTCATCCCACCATGCCGATTTTTTGCACCTATTCCCATACAAGGCTTCATAAGGTTCCATTCAGATGCTCGAGTGGAAACTGTTATTGTAGGATAATTCAACCAGTGGAAGATGTTAGTCCCACCCTCCTTTGATGTATATAGAACATGATATTAACATATCCTCCAGTGTATGAATAGTTTGCTCAGATTGGTCATCTGTTTGAGGATGATAGGTTGTACTGAAGTTCAGTTCAGTATCCAGAGCATGCTGAATACTCTTCCAAAACTTAGAGGTGAATCTTGGATCTTGATCGGATACAATAGATAGTGGTACTCCATGTAGCCTTACCACTTCCTTTATATATATCTGGTTCAATTGATCCAATAAGAAATCCTCCCAAATTTCAATGAAGTATGAAGACCTTTTAAGATGATCCACAACTAAGCAGATTTTATTGTTCCCTTTGGATGTCTTCAGATGTCCATTGACAAATTCTATGGTGATGTTCTCCCATTTCTATGCTGGTATGGGCATTGGTTGCATCATCCCCTTAGACTTCTGCCTCTCTGACTTCACTTGTTGACACACTAGGCACTTTGATGTATACTCAGTGATCTCCTTCTTCATATTATCCCACCAATAATTCTCTCATATATATTGATACATCTTTGTGTTTCCTGGGTACATAGTGAAATTCAAACTATGTGAATTATCCAAAAGTTCCTTCTTCAGATCTGGACATGATGGAACACATAGTCTTTTCCCAAATATCACAATTTCATCTTCATTAACAATGAACTATGAGGATTTACCTTTTCTAATAGCTTCCACTTTCTTCTGAATTCCCAAATCATCATTTTGATCATCCTTTAACTTTTCCAAAAGAGATGGTTAAGAAATCAGTTGTGAAAGGATTGTTGGTGTTCCCTTATTTATAATTCCCATGTCCATCTTCATCAAATATAAAAAGATTGGATCCTTCTAAATTCTCATTAATGATAGAATCATTGGGTCCTTTCTACTTAGAGCATCTGCCAACTTGTTCGTTTTCCCAGGGTGGTAATGGATTGAGTATTCATAGTCTTTGATCAGTTTTAACCATCTCCATTGGCACATGTACAGCTCTTTCTGTGTGAATATATATTTGAGGCTTTGTAGTCCGTATATATTTCACACTTCTCCACAAAGAGATAATGCCACCAAATATTTAAAGTGAAGATCACCACAGCCAACTCCAGATCATGTGTTAGATAATTTTTCTCATGAAATTTCAATTGCCTTGAAGCATAGGCAATTACTTTGTCATTTTTTATCAACACACATCCCAGACCCTTCTTCAAATCATCATTGAATACTACAAAAAGTTATCCACTTGTGGGTAATGTGAGAATGGGTGCAGTGATAAGACTCATTTTCAACTCCATGAAGCTTTCTTCACATTTATCACTCCAAGAAAACTTTAATCCCTTTTGAGTTATCTTCCTAAGAGGGTTGGACAATTGTGAGAAATTTCTCACAAATCGTCGATAATATTCAGCTAACCCCAAGAATCTACGGATATCTGTCACCAATGTTGGCCTCAACCATCCCTCTATTGCGGCTTTCTTGGAGGGATCCACATATATCCCATTGCTTGTGATGATATGTCCCAATAATGAGACCTAATTCAACCAGAACTCACACTTGTTGTACTTTTCATAGAGCTTCTCCTTTTGCAAGGTTTCTAGTACAGTTCTTAGATTCTCCCCATGATCCTCGTTGGTTTTGGAGTATATTAGAATATCATATATAAATACTACCACAAATTTGTTGAGGTAATCTCTAAAGACTCTATTCATCAAGTCCATCAATATTTATAGAGCATTAATGAGTCCGAAAGGCATTACTCTGAAGTCATAGTTCCCGTATCTTGTAAAAAAAGGAGTCTTGGAGATATCTTCATTCGTAACCCTTACTTGATAATATCCCGACCAAAAATTTACCTTGGAGAAATATTATGCACCACACATCTGATTGAACAAGCATCAATTCGTGGGAGAGGATAGTTGTTCTTTATTGTGATTTTGTTAAGATCGTGATAATTGATGCAAAGGTGCATTTACCCATCCTTCTTCTTAACGAATAGGACTGGAGCACCACATGGTGAAGCAATTGGGAGTATAAACCCTTTATCCAGATTCTCCTGTAGTTGTTTCTTCAGCTCCTCAAGCTCCACAATAGCCATTCTATACAGATTCTTGGATATTTTCAATGCCCTAGGTATAAGATCAATTGAGAAGTCAACATCTATTCTAGGAGGAAGACCAGGAAATTCCTCAGGAAACACTTCAAGGAATTCCATCACAATAGGCATGTATTCAATCATGTTTACCTCCTTATACTCAATCATATTATATATATACGCATTCTCATTGGGTGGTAATATCCATTCTTGAGATGATGGAGCTAAATAAGATTCATCTTCCTCCATGCACTTGTACAGAATCGGGGGTCGATTCTCCACACGGAGAGTGATTTTCCCTCTCACATCAATTTATGTTGTCTCTATATAGGGAACTCCAATCCATGCTAAGAATTGCATTAAATTTTACCAGAGGTATTATGATGATATTCTCCAAGAATCTCAATACACTTATTATGACTTGGGAGGAGTTATATTCATGGGATTCAATGATTTCCTCATTTTCCATACTCACCGATATCTTTACTTCCCTGATTTGTGGTGGTCTTGGGATTGTTCTACTAAACATTTGGGATATAAAATAATGTATAGAACATGAATCAAAAAGTACATTTACTATTATTTAATGAATAACTAGTGTACCTATCACCACTTTGTTTTCGGGGTTCACTTCAGTATTAGTGATGGAAAAAGCTCACCCTTGCTGCCTTGGAGGTTTTTAGTTGCATCCGAAAACCCCTAGATTAGGGAACTGATTTGAAATATGTCGTGGTTCATTGTATTTGAAGTAATGAATAACACATTGAGAGTCTAATAGAGTGTTCCTCTCTTCTATCGTAGCTGTAGGTTTTTCTTGTCGGCAATTAACAGCTAGGTGTCCTTCTCTTCAAAACCTAAAGAATTTCCTCGCCCCTTCAGGCAATTTCTAGGGTTCTTCTTTCCGCACCTTTGGCAAGAGGGGTACTGTATTTTCTTAGCACCATTGGATTTATCTATTGGCCCACCAGAATTGAGGTCCACCTTATGCTTCTTATCCCCATGATACCCCTTAGGTTTGTTGATCTTCCTTTCAATCTTGAGGGCACATCGGACAATTTCATCACAGCTGTCGAAGTCGCGGATCACCAAGGCTTTCCACGAGCTAGGTTTCAGCCCACCAAAGAAGCGGTCAACCTTGAATTCGGGGGTAATCACAAATCCAGAATCATATCATGCAAGCCTTGTGAATTTTTTTTTGTACGCTCTGACAGATTCGTCATCTTTTTGCTTGAGGGCAAGGAAGTCCCTTTCCATCTTAAGCTGGAGGGTGTGCAGAAAATATTTATCAAAAAACATCTTTCAGAAATCCTTGCATTCCAATGCCTTGATCACCTCCTCAGCGTATGAATTTTTCATCAATGTCCACCATTGATCAGCTTTACCCTCCATATGATAAGCATCTAGAAGAACCTTATCTTTTTTGGAACATTGAAGGATGGAGAATATCATTTCAATGGATTTGGTTCATTGTTCGGTGATTGAGGGATCAAAAGATCCATTAAAAGTAGGAGGCCTTTGTCTCATGAAGCTCTCGATAGTGACTTGTTATTTCTTAGGGGGGTTTTAACATTCCTCTTTACCCATGTTTCTATTAAAATATTCAGTTAACTGAGAGATTATCATGACAAAGTTCATGATTCCTGCTCCCATCAGATTGGGTATCTCATTAGAACAGTCATCACATTGGTCTTCAAATCGGTTGTTAGCCTGAGTCCTCCAATTACCGGCCATTGGCTGGAATAAAAGGAATGTTACGAGTAACACATAATGGGTAATCCAAAAACGGATGACTTATAAATAGCTTTTATTTAGTTAACTTGTGAATCTATAGGCTTCAATCTATGTTATATATGATCTACTTTCTAACATATATTCTTAGGGGAATTTTTTTATTCCCTTAATAATGGTTCATACTAAGATTGTGAATTTAAATATTCATATCCCCTGGTAATTTCATAACCAATAGTGTATCAAGGACTGTTATCGTGTACCAGGATACCCCAGGTTATGCCCGAAACCCCCTGTCGGGGATTTCACCCCTAGGTACATCAGTGTTAGAGCCGCCTCTACCTACTCATATCCAAACAAAGATGTATTTGATTGATAAACCACTTACTAAATACTCACCAAAACTTAGGGATGATTTTATTATACTTAGTCTTATCCCTAAAGATTTCACTAGGGTTTTATAATACTAATCCCAAAAAATAAAAAAACCAATCCTCTAATACCAACTATAACAACCCTTCTCTTTATTAAATACTTAAATATGATTTATTACATAATCTTCAATTGATAAAACATATAATATCAAGATTTATAGTGTATTTGGGGCTTAGTATCATTACATAATAACTTAAAACATGAAATAAAACATCTGTATTGAAAAATTCTTTTACATGCCCACTGCATTCCCTCGTACTTAGCATTGCATGGGATAACCTGAGGACATGCATAAGAAAAGGGTGAGATATAAATCCCAATAATGGAATAAACATGGAATAACATGGGGAATACAATACATGTTAGACAATATTCATATCAATGGAGCACAATAGATACTTGAACATAAAGGCATGATAATGCATGATAATCATAATATGGAAATGTGGCAACAACACTTAACATGGAATTTAGCATGAGGTAAGGCTCATTGCACATGAAGCATGAGTAAACCCTCATTGAACATAAATCATGAGTAGACCCTCATTGAAATTGAATTATCATGAGTCAACACTCATTTCACATGACGTGTCATGATGCTATACTTTACCCAATAGATTGGAGTGCTATCACGACGCACCCTTCTTAAACATTTCATTTCATGCATAACTGTGTCACTTGGATCATATAACATGGAATCAATCAACATCAAAAGTTATTCCACAATTAAGTAAAGTGGAATAAATACATGAAATTACCATTAAATATGTATATGTTCATAAATTTGAATACCCTTGATAGATACATGGGTATGGTATTCACGATATTATGATCTTATCTAGAAACAATGTGGTGCAATTTCGGCACCATAACGGTGTGACATAAGAATTCATGAAAATGGTTGATGAGATAGAAATGTGTGTCTCATTATATGTACATAAAAAGAAATTAATGTGGTCATATAGATAAATGTCCAAACAAACATAATGGAATTTATATGTATAATACAAAATAATTACTTGGATGTAAAAGAGGAGATAGAAATCTCTCATGGAATTCCAGCATGGTAACGGGTGTACATGGGAGGAATTAATGAGAGAGAAAGGGTTATACCATCATCCAAACATAAAAAGGGAAGTATGGGGGAGGTGAGAAATAATACCCCAATATTTTTAATTGAAAACAAAAGAGCATAACAACTTAAAGAAAATTGGACAAAAATGAGAAAAGAAGAAATCCCTTACTTGGAAGTGCAATTCCAAAAGCTTGGGAGAGGCTTGAGAGAGGATTATTCGGAGCTTGGGGAAACTTGGAAGGATTATAGATAGAGGAGGGAAGAGGTTTGTCGAACTCTAAAGGCTTTTAGTGAAGAGAAAGTGGGAGATTGGGTGGGTTTATATAGGAAAGGATAGGAAATTCTTTATTATTTAGGTTTGGGACACCTCATATTAAACTTATCAAAACCACAAAACAGACCCTGGTTTTTGCCCATGGTTTTTGAAAAAGGGAATTTCAAAACAATATTTTATAAGTTCAATGGTCTAACTTCTTAAAATAATATGGTTGCTTATGTGGAGGTGAGTCACACTCTCATGGAAAACAATTTAAAAAGACAAAATGTTTTATAGGCCTTGAAGGGTCCACTAAAGATTTGTAAAATAAATCAAACAAATCCAAAATTACATTATTTTAATGTTAAAACATATATTGTTCGAAAATAATGTTTATATTGTTTTATTACATCACTATTGGGTCATTATGATGTCATAAAACACATTATATATTTAAATGGTATTTAATTTTTACCCAAAAATTCGATTGTCTCATAAAATTTTGAAAAATTCACCATTAGATAATTTCGACATCCTGATTCCAAAACTAATATTCATTTTATCTAAATAATTTTCTAAATATGTGAATTTTCACTTTTAAAATAAAAACTGTCATTTATCGAAAATTCATGGGTTTTGACAAAAACAACTTTTAAACCTTAATAAAAAAATTAAAATTGCATTCATAAAATTATATGATAATTTATATTTAATTTAAGTGATTTAATAATAATATTATTATTTTATTAAAATATTATTTAATTGAAAAATCCATTAATTAATCAAAACATATTTCTTAGTTGAATATTAACTAAAAATACTATTTTTTATTTAAAACCTATTTAAAAAGTAACAATAAAAAGAATATATATTATCTATACAAGAATAATTTACATATTCATAGTTCTATGGTCTCATTACATAACCCCTTATAACACCCGCATAAGACTGAAGGGTAAGGTGTGAGATGGTGACAGACTCTTGGGTGGCTCGGATAACATCGCTCAGGTGGTAATCTCTATTAACTTCTACTTCTCACGTAGTCGGTTCTGCTCAAGCTTAAAGTGTTCAAGCTCGTCTTGTGTTTGGTCAAGAGTGAATCCCAATGACGCCACCTCCTTTATGATCTCTGAAAAATAGTCTTCATATGGGGCAAGTCTACTGGATGAGGCCATCGCTTCCTTTATCTGAGTAAATTTAATTTGTTAAATCCTTATATTTATACTAATAATTTGATCATTATTCAACAACTATATTAGAAATAGTCATAATTCTTAACGGTATTTTAAAATCCAAAACATAGAACCAAATAAGTTCATAAAATTTACATAACCATAAGAATACATTTAAATAGACCAAGAGAAATTTTCATTAATGAATTTTTGGGTCGTTACAATCTTCCCCCCTTAAGAAATTTTTTCCTCAAAATGTCCTTTTCCCACACTAAAACAGATGTGGGTAACTTTGCTTCATCACTTCTTCTAATTCCCACGTCACTTATTCAAACTTGTGGTTTCCCCACAACACATTGATGAGGGGCATTGTCTTATTTCATAGAAATTTTTCTCTACGATCTAAGATCTTCACTGGTTTCTCCTCATAAGAAAGATCATCCTCTAGATGTACTACCTCTGAAGAGAGTACATTTGAAGGGTCTGGTATGTACTTCTTTAATAGGGATACATGAAAGACGTCATGTACTTTGTCCATGGTAGGTGGAAGTGCTAGTTGATAGTCCACAGCACCAACGTGATCAAGAATCCTAAAGGGGCCAATATACCTAGGACTTAACTTCCCTTTATTTCCAAACCATGTGACCTTATTCCCCAGAGATATGCGTAGAAATACCATGTCTCGAACTTTAAACTCAATGTCTCGTCAACGGTTATCTGCATAACTCTTCTATCGACTCTGGGCTGCCTTGATATGTTGCTGAATGGTTTTCACCTTCTCCACCATTTCTTTTACCATTTCTAGTCCTAGCAGCTTACGGTCAATGAATTCATCCCACCATGCCGGTTTTCTGCACCTCTTCCCATACAAGGCTTCATAAGGTGCCATTCGGATGCTCGAGTGGAAACTGTTATTGTAGGATAATTAAACCAGTGGAATATGTTGGTCCCACCCTATTATGAATTCCATAAAACATGATCTTAACATATCCTCCAATGTCTGAATAGTTCACTCAGATTGGTCATCCCTTTGAGGATTATAGGTCGTACTGAAGTTCAGTTTAGTATCCAGAGCATGTTGAAGACTCTTCCAAAACATAGAGGTGAATCTTGGATCTCGATCAGATACAATAGATAGTGGTACTCCATGCAGCCTTACCACTTCCTTGATATATATCTATTCCAGTTGATTCAATGAGAAATACTCACGAATTTCAATGAAATGTGCAGAATTTGTATGATGATCCACAACAACCCAAATTTTATTGTTGCCTTTGGAGATCTTCATATTTCTGTTGACGAAGTTCATGGTGATGTTCTCCCATTTCTATACTGGTATGGGCAATAGTTGCATCATCCCCTTAGACTTCTGCCTCTCTACCTTCACTTTTTGAAACACTAGGCACTTTGATGTATACTCAGTGATCTCCATATTCATATTATCCCACCAATAATTCTCTTGGAGATCTTGATACATCTTTGTGTTTCCTAGGTGAATAGAGAAATTCGGACTATGTGCATCATCCAAAAGTTCCTTCTTCAGCTCCGGACATGATGGAACACATAGTCTTTTCCCAAATCTCACAATTTCATCTTCATTAACATTAAACTCTGAGGATTTACATTTTATAATAACTTTCACTTTCATCTGAATTCCCACATCATCCTTTTGATCATCCTTTAACTTTTCCAAAAGATACAGTTAAGAAATAATTTTTGAAAGGATTGATGACTTTCCCTTCTCTATAATTTCTATGTCCATATTTATCATATCTATGAAGATTGGATCCTTCTCAATTATCATCAATGATAGAATTGTTGGGTCCTTTCTACTTAGAGAATCTACCACCTTGTTCTCTTTCCTAGGGTGGTAATGGATTGAGCATTCATAGACTTTGACCAGTTCTAACCATCTTCATTGGAGCATGTTTAACACTTTCTGTGTGAATATATATTTGAGGCTTTGTGGTCCGTATATATTTCACACTTCTCCCCAAATAGATAATGCCGCAAAATTTTTAACGTGAAGATCACTATAGCCATCTCCAGATCATGTGTTGGATAATTTTTCTCATGAACTTTCAATTGCCTTGAAGAATAGGAAATGACTGTCATTTTGCATCAACACACAGCCTAGACCCTTCTTCAAAGAATCACCGAATACTATAAAAAGTTCTCCACTTGTGGGTAATGTGAGAATGGGTGCAGTGATAAGCCTCCTTTTAAACTCCTTGAATCTTTCATCACATTCATCACTCTACGAAAACTTTACTCCCTTCTGAGTTAGCTTGGTAAGATGGTTGGACAATTGTGAGAAATTTCTCACAAATCATCGATAATATCTAGATAACCCCAAGAATCTACAGATATCCATTATCAATGATGGCCTCAACCATCCCTCTATTGTAGCTATCTTGGGGGGATCCATAGATATCCCATTTCTTGTGATGATATGGCCCAAGAATGGGACCTCCTTCAACCAAAAATCACACTTGTTGTACTTTACATAGAGATTCTCCTTTCGCAAGGTCTCTAGTATAGTTCTCAGATGCTCCTCATGATCCTCCTTTATTTTGGAGTATATTACAATATCATCTATAAAGACTACCAAAAATTTGTCGAGGTAATCTCTAAATACTCTATTCATCAAGTCTATAAAGATTTCTGGAGCATTAGTGTGCCCGAAAGCCATTAATATGAAGTCATAGTGCTCGTATCTTGTGTGAAAATTAGTCTTGGGGATATCTTACTTCTTCACAATTACTTGATAATATCCCGACCACAAATTTACCATGGAGGATTATTGTGCTCCACACAGCTAATCGAACAAGCATCAATTCATGGGAGATAATACTTGTTCTTTATCGTGATTTTATTAAGCTCACAATAATTGATGCAAAGGTGCATTGACCCGTCCTTCTTATTGATGAAGAGGACTTGCGCACCCCATGGTAAAGCACTTGGGAGTATAAACCCTTTATCCAGATTCTCCTGTATTTTTTTCTTTAGCTCCTCATGCTCCATAAAATCCATTCTATATAGAGTCTTGGATATTGGCAAATCCTCAGGTATAAGATCAATTGAGAATTCAACATCTCTTCTAGGAAGAAGACCAATAAAGTCCTCAGGAAACACTTCAATGAATTTCCTCACAATAGGCATGTCTTAAAGGATGGTTACCTCCTTAGACTCAATCATATTATCTAGATACACTTGTTAATAGGGTAGTAATATCCCTACTTGATATGATGGAGCTAAAGAAGATTAATCTTCCTCCTTGCACTTGTACATAATTGGGGGTCGATTCTCCACATGGAGAGTGATTTCCCTCTCACAGTAATTAATGTTGGCTCTATATAGGTAAAACCGATCCATGCTAAGAATTGCATGAAATTCCATCAGAGGGAGTATGATGAGATTCTATGGGAAGTTTAATCTACTTATTATGTTAGGGGAGGAGTTATATTCATGGGATGCAATGATTTCCCCATTTTCCATACTCACTGACATCTTTACTTCCATGATTTGTGGTGGTGTTGGGATTGTTCTAATAAACAATCGGGATATAAAATAATGCATAGAACCTGAATAAAAAAGTGTGTTCACTATTCTTGAATGAATAACTAGTGTACCTATCACCACTTCGTTCTTGGGGTTCACTTCGGCAGTAGTGATGGAAAAAGTTCACCCTTGTTTCCTTGAAGGTTGTTGGTTGCCTCCGAAAACCCTTGGCCTAGGGAACTAATTTGACATATGCCCCGGTTCTTTGTAGTTGAAGCAATGAATAATAAGTTGAGAGTCGAATAGAGCATTCCTCTCTTATATCACAGCCTCAGGTTTTTATTGTCAGCAATTAATAGCTAGGTGTCTTTCTCTTCGACACCTAAATCCTTTCCTCGTCCCCTTCAGGCAATTTCCAGGGTGCTTCTTTCCGCACCTTTGGCAAGAGGGGTACTGTATTTTCTTAGCACTGTTGGATTTATCCATTGGACTGTCAGGATTTAAATCCACCTTATGCTTATTATCCCCATGATACCCTTGAGGTTCGCTGATCTCCATTTAAACCTTGAGGGCACATCCGAAAATTTCATTATAGTTGTCGAAGTCGCGGATCGCCAGGGATTTCCGCAGGCTAGGTTTCAACCCACCAAAGAAGCGGTCAACCTTGAACTCGGGGGTAATGACAAAGCTAGAAGAATATCATGCAAGCCTTGTGAAGTTTTCCTTATACGCTCTGACAAATTCGTAATCTTTTTTCTTGAGGGAAAGGAATTACCTTTCCATCTTAATTCGGAGGGTGCGCGGAAAATATTTATCAAAAAACATCTTCTGGAAATCCTTGCATTCCAACCCCTCGATCACCTCATCAGGATATGTATTTTTTATCAATATACGCCATTGATCAGCTTCACCATCAATACGATAATCATCCAGAAGAACCTTATCTTATTTGAAGCTTTGAAGGATGGAGAAGATCTTTTCAATGGATTTGATCCATTGTTCGGCAATTGAGGGATCATAAGATCCATTAAAAGTATGAGGACTTTGTCTCATGAATATCTCGATAACGACTTGTTATTTCTTAGTGTGGGTTGAACATTCCTCTTGAACCATGTTTCTATTCAAAGATTGAGTTAACTAAGAGAGTATCGTGACAAAGTTCATGATTCCTACTCCCATCGGATTGGGCATCTCATTAGAACAGTCACCACATTGGTCTTCACATCGGTTGTTAGCCCGATTCCTCCTATTACCAGCCATTGGCTGGAATAAAAGGAAATTAAGGGGTAACACATAAAGGGTAATTCCAAAAATGATGACTTATAAATATCTTTTATTTACTTGACTTATGAATCTATAGGATTCAATCTATGTTATCCATGATCTACTTTCTAACATATATTCTTAGGGAAATTTTTTTCTTCCCTTAATAATGGTACATACTAAGATTTTGAATTTACCAATGCATATCCCTCGGGTGTCTCATAACCAAGAGTGTAGCGAGGCTCGTTGTCATGTACCAAGATACCTCGGGTTAAGCCCGAAACTCCTTTTCGGGGTTTTCAACCTTAGGAACATCTGTGCTAGAGCCACCTCTACCTGCTCATATGCAGACAGGGATGTATTTGATTGATAAACCACTTAATAAATACTCACCGAAACTTAGGTATGCTTTTATTATACTTAGTCTTATACCTAAGGATTTCACTAGGTTTTTCTAATCCTAATCCCAAAAAATAACTAAACCAATCCTCAGATACCAACTATAACAACCCTGCTCTTTATTACATACTTAAACATGATTTATTACATCAACTTCACTTGATACAACATAGAAGATCAGGAGTTCTAGTGTCTTTGGGGCCTAGGATCATTACATAAAAACATAAAACATGAAATACAACATTTTTTGTTAGGACCAATAGGGGCTTATATACCCTGAGAGGGGGGGGTGAATCAGGGTATGGATATTCTTTTTCAAAGTTCTTCCTACCCCACTGAATCTTGACCTCTTGATTACAAGGGTCACTTTGTTTGATCATGTGTGTAAAATATGATCACTTATTTGCTTCTTTATCTAATGATGATGCTTTAAATGCAATGCAGGGAAGAAAACATGCAGACACAGAGATTTTTACTTGGTTCACCCTCACTGGGCTACGTCCAAGGAGCATACACCGACAAGTTGTCGATCGTACCAAATTCCACTATTCTTCACTAGATGTGGATACAAAGTTCGGGCTAGATCACTTATATGCCCAGGATCACTACCTTTACAATGTTTAGGTTCATCTCACTGCTTCCCTAAGGGTCACTCCCTGTTTCTCTCTCTCTGACTCACTGCTGGTGGAGAGGATCACCTTCTTCCTCTTCCTTTGCTCACTGCTTTGGAAAGGATCCACTCACAATTTATAGACCTGTTGGTATCTTAATTTGCATGAAGGAATTCATCTTCCTCTATAAGTATATGCTCTGTTGAAGCCAAATTTTTACCCGTAGATGAATCTCTCTTTGCACCGAAGGTATCGGGCAAACTTCCAGCTTCTACGCAGCCCAAAAATCACTGCTGGAAATAAACCTTACTTGGCGCGCAAGTCAATCTCGGCGTGCATGTATTGGCGTGCATATCAAAATGGGCATGCTAGTCCTCCTCAGACACTTGTGCGACTCAAGATTCCTCAACTCTAAACCTGCGTGACTCACTTCCTTTTACACCCAATCCAATATTAGCGCACAACTCCACACTGGCGGGCAGCTTCAAACACTGGCGCGCAACTATCACCCGAGCGCGCAAGTCCCACCTGAACGACCACACACACCACTTGCGTGACCACCACACCTGCGCGATGGGAGCTATGATTTCTCAAAGTGTTGAACTTTGGTTTAGAATGAAGAGGGGTGGTCCAGTATTTATAGTCAAATCTACCACCCTGCGTGACAGTGCGCAAGTCTCCCTTCGGTGTGCAAGTCTCGGCGCGCAGCTCTCTGCCCCTCCAATTCATTTTCACGACCCACTTCAAAACATGCGCGAACCTCTTTCCTTTTCCAAATTTTGATCTTCTGATCTTGAAAAAAAATAGGCGTGCAAGCTCTCAAGCTTCCAAGGCATCGACACGCAAGTATCTTTCACGGCGCGCAAGTCACCTACGCGACCTCACCAAAACTTGCGCAACCCTTATTCCCTTGCCATATTTTGATGATCTGATCATGAAGAACATATGGTGGGAAAGTTTCCAAGCCTTCATGTACAAGGTATGCAAGTCCCTTTTGCAAAAACCACTTTTCTTCATTTGTTGATTTTGAGGCCCAAAAATTTGGGAAACACTGGAAAACGGTGCCACCTTGTATCTGTTCTTTTATACCGCCTCCAGATCATCCATTCCTTTTATCGACGTTCTTGAATCAAACATGTATCGTTGACCTCAGCTCTTGAACTCGACATTCCATCATGAAATCCTCTTTGTCAACAAATTTTTATGCCATTGTTTTGCTTTGTCAACAATCACCACTCAGATGTCCACTTTGTCAACAAACACAATCACCTCAAAAATGCTTCAATGATGCCTTGAGGGATTTTTTCCCAACATCTTTATTGAAAAGTTATTTTACATGACCATTGCATTCCCTTGTACTTATCATTGCATGAGATAACCTGAGGACATGCATAAGAAAAGGGTGAGATATAAATCCCAATAAGGGAATAAACATGGAATAACATGAGGAATACAGTACATGTTGTAAAATAGGCATATCAATGGAGCATAAGAGAAACATGAACATAAAGGCATGATAAAGCATGGTAATCATAACATGGAAATGTGGCAACAACACTTAACATGGAATTTATCATGAGGTAAGGCTCATTGCACATGGAGCATGAGTAAACCCTCATTGAACATGAATCATGACTAAACCCTCATTTCAATTGAATTAGCATGATTAAACACTCATTTCACATGACTTGGCATGATACTATACTTTACCCAATGCATTGTAGCGCTATCATGGTGCACCCTACTTAAACATTTCATTTCATGCATAAGTGTGCCACATGGATCATATAACATGGAATCAATCAACATCAAAAGTTATTTCACAATTGAGTAATGTGGAATAAATACATGAAAGTATCATTAAATATGTATATGTGCATAAAGGTGAATACCCTTGATAGAGACATGGGTATGGTATTCACTACACAATGATCTTATCTTGAAAAAACGCGGGGCAATTTCGGCATCGTAACAGCGTGACATAAGGATTCATGAAAATGATTGATGAGAGAGAAATGGGTGTCTCATCATATGTAAATTAAATGGACAGTAATTTGGTCATATAGATACATTTCCTAACAAACTTAATGTAATTTAGATGTATAATACAAAAGAATAACTTGGATGTAAAAGAGGAGAGAGAAATCTCTCACGGAATTTCAACATGGAAAAAAGTGTACATGGGAGGAATTAATGAGAGATAAAGGGTTATACCATCATCCAAACATAAATAGGGAAGTATGGGGGAGGTGAAAAATCATACCCCAACATTTTTAATTGAAAAAAAGAGCATAACAACTTATAAAAATTGAAAAAAATGAGAAAGGAAGAAATCCTTTACTTGGAAGTGCGATTCCAAAAGCTTGGGAGAGGCTTGAGAGAGGATTATTGGAGGCTTGGATAACCTTGGGAGGATTCTAGATAGAGGATTTCAGGGGTTGGTCGAACTCCAAAGGCTATGAGTGTAGATAAAGTGGGAGCTTGGGTGGGTTTATATAGGAAAGGAGAGGGAATTCTTTATAATTTAGTTTTGGGACACCTCACATTAAACTAATCAAAACCACAAACCAGCCCAAGGTTTTTGCCCATGGATTTTTACAAAGGGGAGTGGAAAAAATATTTTATAAGTCCAATGTTATAACATTTAAAAATAATAGGATTGCTTATGTTGAGGTGAGTCACACTCTCAAGGAAAACAATTTAAAAAGAAAAAATGTTTTATAAGCCCTGAAGGGTCCACTAAAAAAATTTAAAATAAATAAAAAAAAACCCAAAATTACATTATTTTAATGTTAAAACATATATTGGCCGAAAATAATGTTTATAGTATTTTATTACATCACTATTGGGTCATTATGATGTCATAAAACACATTATATATTTAAATGGTATTTAATTTTTACCCAAAAATTCGACTGTTTCAGAAAATTTTGAAAAATTCACCATTGGATAATCTTGATGTCCTGATTCCAAAACTAATATTCATTTTATCTAAATAATTTTCTAAATATGTGAATTTTCACTTTTAAAATAAAAACCGACATTTATCAAAATTCATGGGTTTTGACAAAAAGAGCTTTCAAACCTTAATAAAAAATTACAATTGCATTCATAAAATTAGTTGATAATTTATATTTATTAAAAGTAAGTTAATAATAATAATAAAATATTATTAAAATATTATTTGATTTAAAAATCCATTAATTCATCAAAACAGATTTCTTAGTTGAATATTAACTAAAAATACTATTTGTGCTTTAAAAACTATTTACAAAGTAACAATAAAAAGAATGTATATTATCTATACAAGAATAATGCACATATTCATAGTTCTAGGGTATCATTACATAACCCCTTATAACACCCGCATAAGATCGAAGGGTTAGGTGTGCGATGGTGACAGACTCTTGGGGTGGCTCAGGTAACATCTCTTGGGTTGTAATATCTATTAACTTCCACTTCTCCCATAGTCAATTCCGCTCAATCTTAATGTGTTAAAGCTTGGCTTGGTCTTGGTCAAGAGTAAATCCTAATGACACCACCTCCTTTCTGAGCTCTAACAAATGGGCTCCGTATGGGGCAAGTCTATTGGATGAGGCCATCACCTCCTTTATCTGAGTAAATTGGATTTGATAAATCTCTATATTTATAATAATCATGTGATCACTGTTCAATGTCTATATTAGAAACAGTCATAATTCATAATGGTATTTTAAAATCCGAAACAAAGAACCAAATAATTTCATACATTTTACAGAACCATAATAATACATTTAAATAGACAAAGATAAATTTTCATTAATGAATTTTTAGGTTGTTACAATCTTCCCCCATTAAGAAATTTTGTCCTCAAAATTTTCTTTTCCCACACTAAAATAGATGTGGGTAACTTTACTTCAACACTTATTCTAATTCCCATGTCGCTTCTTCAAATTTATGGTTTCTCCACAACACCTTGACGAGGGGCATTGTCTTATTTCATAGAACTTTTTCTCTACGATCTAAGATCTTCACTGGTTTCTCCTCGTAAGAAAGATCATCCTCTAGATGTAATACCTTTGAAGAGAGTACATGTGAAGGGTCTATTATGTACTTCCTTAATAGGGATACATGAAAGACATCATGTACTGTTTCCATGGTAGGTCGAAGTGCTAGTTGATAGGCCACAGCACCGACATGATCAAGAATCTCTAAGGGGCTGATATACCTAGGACTTAACTTCCCCTTATTTCTAAACCTCATGAACTTCTTCCACGGAGATATGCATAGAAATACTATGTCTCCAACTTTAAAATCAAGGTCTCATCAATGGTTATCTACATAACTCTTTTGTCAACTCTATGCTTCCTTGATATGCTGCTGAATAGTTTTCACATTCTCAACCATTTCTTCTTCCATTTTTTGTCCTAATAGCTTATGCACAATTACTTCATCACACCATGATGGTTTTCTACACCTATTCCTATAAAAGGAATCATAAGGTGCCATTCAGATTCTCAAGTGGAAACTATTATTGTAGGATAATTCAACCAGTAGAAGATGTTGGTCCCACCCTTTTTTGAAGTCTATAGAACATGATCTTAACATATCCTCCAGTGTCTGAATAGTTTGCTCAGATTGGTCATCTTTTTAAGGATGATAGGTCATACTGAAGTTCATTTTAGTATCCAGAGCATGTTGAAGACTCTTCCAAAACATATAGGTGAATCTTGGATCTCGATCAGATACAATATATAGTGGTACTCCATCCAACCTAACCACTTCCTTGATATATATGTGTGTCAGTTAATCCAATGAGAAATCCTCCCTAATTTCAATGAAGTGTGAAGACTTTTTAAGGTCATCCACAATAACCCAGATTGTATTGTTGCCTTTGTATGTCTTCAGATGTCCGTTGACAAAGTTCATGGTGATGTTCTCCCATTTCCATGATGGTATGGGAAATGGTTGCATCATCCCCTTAGACTTCTGCCTCTCTGCCTTCACTTCTTGACACACTAGGAACTTTGATGTATACTCAGAGATCTCCTTCTTCATATTATCCCACCAATAATTCTCTTGGAGATCTTGATACATCTTTGTGTTTCCAGGGTGAATAGAGAAATTTGAAATATGTGCATCATCCAAAAGTTCCTTCTTCGGCTCCGGACCTGATGGAATACATATTATTTTCCAAAATCAAAAAATTTCATCTTCATTAACATTAAACTCCAAGGATTTTCCTTTTCTAATAACTTCCACTTTCTTATGAATTCCCACATCATC
Organism: Viscum album; assembly: GCA_963277665.1. Taxonomy (NCBI): domain Eukaryota; kingdom Viridiplantae; phylum Streptophyta; class Magnoliopsida; order Santalales; family Viscaceae; genus Viscum; species Viscum album. The sequence continues at coordinate 386,330,547 of OY728153.1, read as the reverse complement.
CTTTTGAGCATCCTTTAACTATTCCAAAAGATATGATTAATAAATCATTTTTGAAATGATTGTTGATGTTTCCTTATTTATAATTCTCATATCCATCTTCATCAAATCTAAGAATATTGTATCCTTATCAATTATCATAAATGATAGAATCGTTGGATCCCTTCTACTTCGAGCATCTGACACCTTGTTCGCTTTTCCATGGTGGTAATGATTGAGCAGTCATAGTCTTTGATCGTTTCTAACCATATTCGTTGGTGCATGTTCAACTCTTTCTGTGTGAATATATATTTGAGGCTTTGTGATCCGTAAATATTTCACACTTCTCCCCAAAGAGATAATGCCACCAAATTTTTAAAGTGAAGATCACCAAAGCCAACTCCAGATCATGTGTTGGATAATTTTTCTCATGAACTTTCAATTACCTTGAATCATAGGTAGTGACTCTGTCATTTTGCATCAACACACAGCCCAGACCCTTCTTCAAATCATCATTTAATACTATAAAAATTTCTCCACTTGTGGGTAATATGAGCATGGGATTAGTGATAAGCCTCTTTTTCAACTCCTTGAAGCTTTCTTCACATACATCACTCTAAGAAAACTTTACTCCCTTCTGAGTTAGCTTGGTAATAGGGTTGGACAATCGTGAGAAATTTCTCACAAATCGTCGATAATATCCAGCTAACCCCAAAATATATAGATATTTGTTACAGATGTTGGCCTCTACCATCCCTCTATTGCGGCTATCTTAGAGGGATCCACAAATATCCTATTGCTTGTGATGATATGGCCCAATAATGAGACCTCCTTCAACTAGAACTCACACTTGTTGTACTTTTTATAGAGCTTCTCCTTTTGCAAGGTCTCTAGTACAGTTCTTAGATGCTCCTCATGATCCTCATTGGTTTTGGAGTATATTAGAATATCATCTATAAAGGCTACCACATATTTTTTGAGGTAATCTCTAAAGACTCTATTCATGAAGTCCATAAATATTTCTAGAGCATTAGTGAGTTCGAAAGGCATTACTATGAATCCATAGTGACCGTATCTTGTACGAAAAGTAGTCTTGGGGATATCTTCCTTCTTCACCCTTACTTGAAAATATCCCGACTACAAATTTACCTTGGAAAAGTATTGTTCTACACACAGTTGATCGAATAAGCATCAATTCGTGGGAGAGGATACTTGTTATTTATTGTGATTTTATTAAGCTTACGATAATCGATACAAAGGTACATTGACCCATCCTTGTTCTTGATGAAGAGGACTGGCGCACCCCATGGTGAAGCACTTGGGAGTATAAACCCTTTATCTAGATTCTCATGTAGTTGTTTCTTCATCTCCTCAAGCTCCACAACAGCCATTCTATACAGATTCTTAGATATTGGAAATTCCCTATGTATAAGATCAACTGAGAATTCAACATCTCTTCTAGGAGGAAGACCACGAAATTCCTCAGGAAACACTTCAGATAATTCCCTCACAATAGGCATGTCTTCAAGAATGGTTACCTCCTTAGAATGAATCATATTATCCATATATGCATTCTCATGGGGTAGTAATATCCATACTTGAGATGATGGATCTAAAGAAGATTTATTTTCCTCCTTGCACTTGTACAGAATCGGGGGTCGATTCTCTACATGGAGAGTGATTTCCCTCTCACAACAATTTATGTTCTCTCTATACATGGAAAGTCAATACATGCTAAGAATTGCATCAAATTCCACCAGAGGGAGTATGATGAGATTCACTGGGAAGTTCAATCCACCAATTATGATAGAGGAGGAGTTAATTTCATGGGATGCAATGATTTCCCCATTTTTCATACTCACCAAAATCTTTACTTCCATGATTTGGGTTGGTGTTGGGATTGTTCTACTAAACATTCGGGATATAAAATAATGCGTAGAACATGAATCAAAAAGTACATTCGCTATTCTTGAATGAATAACTAGTGTACCTATCACCACTTCGTTTTCAGTGTTCACTTCGGCAGTAGTGATGGAAAAATCTCACCCTTGTTTCCTTGGAGATTGTTGGTTGCCTCCGAAAACCCCTAGCTTAGGTCACTGATTTGAAAGATTCCCTGGTTTTTTGTAGTTGAAGCAATGAATTACATGTTGAGAGTTGAACAGAGCATTCCTCTCCTCTATCGCAGCCGTAGGTTTTTCTTGTCGGCAATTAACAGCTAGGTGTCTTTCTCTTCAACACCTAAATCATTTCCTCGTCCCCTTCAGCCAATTTCCATGGTGATTCTTTCCGCACCTTTGGCAAGAGGGGTACTAGAATTTCTTGGCACTGTTGGATTTATCCATTGGACCACCAGAATGGAATTCCACCTTACGCTTCTTATCCCCATGATACCGCTGAGGTTCATTGATCTCTATTTCAACCTTGAGGGCACATCGTACAATTTCATCATAGCTGTCGAAGTCGTGGATCACCAGGGCTTTTCGCAAGCTAGGTTTCAGCCCACCAAAGAAGCGGTCAATCTTGAATTCGGGTGTAATGACAAAGCTAGAAGCATATCATGCAAGCCTTGTAAGGTTTGGATTGTAATCTTTGACAGATTCGTCATCTTTTTTCTTGAGGGAAAAGAAGTCCCTTTCCATCTTAAGCCGAAGGGTGCATAGAAAATATTTATCAAAAAACATCTTCCAGAAATCCTTGTATTCCAATGCCTCAATCACCTCCTCGGGCTATGTATTTTTTATCAATGTACACCATTGATCAGTTTCACCCTCCATACGATAAGCATCCATAAGAACCTTTTCTCTTTTGGAACATGTAAGGATGAAGAAGATATTTTCAATGGAGTTGATCTATTGTTCGGTGATTGAGGGATCAGAAGATCCATTAAAAGTAGTATACCATTGTCTCATAAAGCTCTCGATATTGACTTCTTATTTCTTGGGGGGGGGGGGGTTGAACATTCCTATTGACTCATGTTTCTATTCAAATCTTGAGTTAACTGGGAGAGTATCATGAAAAAGTTCATGATTCCTGCTCCCATCGAATTGGGCATCTTATTAGAACAGTCATCACATTTGTCTACACATTGGTTGTTAGCTAGAGTCCTCCTATTATCGGCCATTGGCTGGAATAAAAGGAAATTTGGGGGTAACAAATAAAGTTTAATCCAAAAACAGATGATTTATAAATAGATTTTATTTACTTAACTTATGAATATATAGGCTTAAATCTATGTTATCCATGATCTACTTTCTAACATATATTTTTAGGGGAATTTTTTATTCCCTTAATAATGGTTCATATTAACCTTGTGAATTTACCAATGAATATAACCTGAGATTCTCATAACCAAGAGTGTAGAAAGACCCATTGTCGTGTACCAGGATACCCCGGGTTAAGCTCAAAACTCCCTGTCGGGGTTTTCACCCCTAGGTACATATGTGCTAAAGCCACCTCTACCTGCTCGTATCTAGATAGGGATGTATTTTCTTGATAAAACACTTACTAAAGACTCACCAAAACATAGGGATATTTTTATTATACTTAGTATTATACCTAAGGATTTCACTAGGGTTTTCTAATACTAATCCCAAAAAATAACTAAACCAATCCTCTCATACCAACTATAACAACCCTGCTCTTTATTACATACATAAACATGATTTATTACATAAAATTCACTTGATAAAACATAGAAGATCGATAGTTATAGTGTCTTTGAGGCTTAGGATCATTACATAATAACATAAAATATGAAGTACAACATCTTTATTAAAAAATTCTTTTACATGACCACTGCATTCCCTCATACTTAGCATTGCATGGGATAACCTGAGGACATGCATAAGAAAAGGGTGTGATATAAATCCCAATAAAGGAATAAACATGGAATAACATTAGAAATACAATACATGTTAGATAATAGGAATGTCAATGGATCAAAAGATAAGCATGAACATAAAGGCATAATAAAGAATGATAATCATAACATGGAAATGTGGCAACAACTCTTAACATGGAATTTAGCATGAGGTAAGGCTCATTGCACATGAAGCATGAGTAAACCCTCATTGCACAAGAAGCACGAGTAAACCCTAGTTGCACATGAATTTTCATGAGTCAACACTCATTGCATATGACGTATCATGATACTATACTTTACCCAATGCATTGGAGCACTATCAGGGAGCACCATTCTTAAACATTTCATTTCATGCATAAGTGTGCCACATGGATCATATAACATGGATCAATCAACATCATAAGTTTTTCCATGATTAAGTAATGTGGAATAAATACATGAAATTACCATTAAATATTTATATGTGCATAAAGGTGAATACCCTGGATAGAGACAAGGGTATGGTATCCACTACACAATGATCTTGGCTTGGAAAATGTGGTGAAATTTTGGCAGCATAACGGTGTGACATAAGGATTCATGAAAATGGTTGATGAGATAGAAATGTGTGTCTCATCATATTTACATTAAAAGGACATTAAGGGGGGGTCATATATATACATGTCCCAATAAATGTAATGGAATTTAGATTCATAATACAAAATAATTACTTGGATGTAAAAGAAAAGAGATAAATCCTTCACAGATTTTCAGCATGGTAACCGGTGTACATGGGAGGCATTAATGAGAGATAAATGGGTATCCCACCATACAAAAATAAAGGGGGGAGTATGGGGGAGTTGATAAATAATACCCCAAGATTTTTAATTGAAAAAAATGGGAATAAAAACTTAAAGAAAATTGGAAAAAATGAGAAAGTAAGAAATACCTTACTTGGAAGTGTGATCCCAAAAGCTTGGGAGAGGCTTGAGAGAGGCTTCTTGGGAGATTGGGGCACTTTGGGTGGATTATGGAGAGAGTATAGAAGGAGTTTTTATAACTCCAAAGGCTTTGAGTAATGAGGAAGTGGGAGCTTGGGTGGGTTTATATAGGAAAGGAGAGAGAATTCATTATTATTTAGGTTTAGGACACCTCACATTAAACTAATCAAAACCAAAAAACCATCCCATGGTTTTTTCCCATGGTTTTTATCCAAATGGGGGTGGAAAAAAATATTTTATAAGTCCAATGGCATAAATTCTTAAAATAATATGGTTTATTTTGTGGAGATGAGTCACACTCTCAAGAAAAAAAATTTAAAAAGATAAAATATTTTATAAGCCTTAATGGGTCCACTAAAGCTTTGTAAAATAAATCAAAAAAACCCAAAATCACATTATTTTAATGGTAAAACATATATTTCCAGAACCTAATATTTATAATATTGTATTACATCACTATTGGGTCATTATGATGTCATAAAACACATTATATATTTAAATGGTATTTAATTTTTACCCAAAAATTCAACTGTCTCAGAAAATTATGAAAAATTAACTATTGGATAATTTCAAAATAATGATTCAAAAAATAATATTAATTTTATCTAAATAATTTTCTAAATATTTTAATTTTTACTTTTAAAATAGAAACCGACATTTATCGAAAATTCATGGGTTTTGACAAAAACAGCTTTCAAACCTTAATAAAAAATTACAATTGTATTCATAAAATTATAAGATAATTTATATTTAATAAAAGTGATTTTATAAAAAATATTAATATTTTATTAAAATGTTATTTAATTCAAAAATTTATTAATTCATTAAAATATATTTCTTATTTTTATATTAACTAAAAATATTATTTGTGCTTTAAAAAATATTTACAAAGTAACAATAAAAAGAATGAATATTCTTTATAAAAGAATAATTTACATATTAATAGTGCTAGGGTATCGTTACATAACCCCTTATAACACCCGCATAAGATCGAAGGGTAAGGTGTGTGATGGTGACAGACTCTTGGGGTGGCTCAGATAACATCACTCGGGTGGTAATCTCTATTAACTTCCACTTCTCCTGTAGTCAGTTCCGCTCAAGATTAACATGTTCAAGCTCAGATTGGGTTTGGTCAAGAGAGAATAATAATGAAACCACCTCATTTCTGAGCTCTGACAAATGGGCTTCATATGGGGCAAGTCTACTGGATGAGGTCATTGCTTCCTTTGTGTGAGTAAATTGGATTTGTTAAAGCTCTATATTTATACTAATCATGTAATCACTTTTCAACAACTATATTAGCAATGGTCACAAATATTAACGGTATTTTAAAATCCAAAATATAGAACCAAATAAGTGCATACAATTTACATAACTATAAGAAGACATTTAAATAGACCAATAGTAATTTTCACTAATGAATTTTTGGGTTGTTACACATTTATTTTCCATTTAAGTTCCTATTATATAATATTTAATACTTTTTTCATGTTATACCATATTTATTTCCTTATTGGGATTTATATCTCACCCCTCTCTTATTTATGTACTTAGGTTACCCCGAGTAGTTTTAAGTATGATGGAATATTATGAGCATGTTAAGGTAGTTTTAAATAATGGAAATGTACCCCATGTTTTAAGTTGTTGTGTAATGTACCAAATTCCCAAAGACACAATACTTTTTTATCTTATAGGTTGTATTATGTGTATGTTATGTAGTAAATCATGAAATAAATTATAATAAAGACATTGTTTTTCATAGTTGGTATCAAAGTAAAGTTTAGTTATTTTTGGGATTAGGATTATAAAAATATAGAGAATTCCTTAAGGATAAGACTAAACATAAGAATACATCTCTATATTTTGGTAAATTATATAGTAAGTGGTTTCCAAGAAAATATAACCATTTATGTATACTATAAGTTTATGTGAAACTGCCATAGATGTATCTAGGAGTAATACCCAAAAAAACCAAATGATTCTAGACTTGATTGGGGTCTAGTGCATGAAAATGGGCCATACTATTAAGCTGGCTTGACACTCCAAAGGGATATGTATTGGTAAATTCATAGGATCATTATGAACCATTATTAAGGCAACAAAAATTCTCATAAGAGTCTATGTTATAAAATAGATCATGGATAATATATATTGAATCTTATAAATTCATAAGTTAAGGAATAAATGTAATTTATATGTTATCCCTTTAATTATATTATATTCCATTCTATGTGTTTAATAGTTTAAAAATACTCATCCTTAATTTTCCCTTTATTCTAGCCAATGGCCGAAAATAAGAGGAATTGAGGAAATAACCAATGTTATGGGAAATGTGATGACTGCCCAAATGATATGTAGAAACCTGATGAGATAAGAAATCAAAAAATTTGTGATTATAATCAATCTGTTTACTAAAGTTATGAATATAAACCTGAATCAGGAGGAATAACTAAACCCCCCTAAGAAAGAACAAGTTGTTATTGAAACCTTTATGAGACAAAGTCCTATGACTTTTAATGGATCATCGAATCCTGTATTTATGGATCAATGGATCAAATCCATTGAGAATATCTTCTATATCATTAAATTTTATGAGAAATAGAATGTTATAATGGTTTTTTATCATGTAGTGGGAGAATCTGATCAGTGGTGGACATTGATGAATAATACTAAGCCTGGGGAAGAGATTGAAGTGTGATGGGGTGGAAGGAGTTCTAGAAAAAAAATTAACAAATATTTTCCTCACACTCTCCTACTTAAAATGGAATGGTATTTACTTTCCCTCAATAAAAAATATAATTAATCCAAAGGGTTGTATGAGATAAACAACACAAGACTTGCATGATATGCCTTTGGCTTTGTCATTACCCCTGAATGAAAAGTTGACCAATTATTTGGTGGGATAAAACCTAGGTTATGAAAATCCATAGAGATATGAGAATCTGATATCTATAAGGAAATTTTCCAATGTTCCCTCAAAGTTTAAATATAGAGCAGTAAATATAAAGGGTATCATGGGGATAAGAAGCAGAAAGTACTGTTTAATTCTAGCAGTGTAATGGAAAAATATAACGGTGGTGTGAAATTTTAACACCCCTGTTGTCAAAAGTCTACAAAGAAGTACCCTATAAATTTAATGAAGAAGATGAAGAAATGATTTAGGTTTTGGAATGAAGGGATCCTAACTAGATATTGTCAAATAGAGAATCCCACTAATGTAATGGAAGAGAGGAATGATTCATTCATCCCTCGGCATATAATTCATTATTTCAACTTTAATAAATAAGGGAACTTTGAAAACCTATGCACTAATCCAAGGGTGGTTAGAGACAATTTGTACTAACAACCACTAAGAAAATAAGGGAGATCTTTTTCCATCACAACCACTAAGGTGGATCCCAACAACGAAGTAGCAATATGTGCACTAGTTATTCATTCAAGAATAGAAAATATATTTTTTGATTCTTATTTAATGAATTCCTTTGTATCATGAAAGTTTAGTATAAATATTAAAACACCACCAAAAATCATAGAAGTAGAGTTATTAGTGAAAATGTAAAATGGAAAAATTATTGTATCCCAAGTATATAACTCCTTCCCTATAAAAATTTTCAGGATGAACGTACCAGTGAACATTTTGATACCCCCTTTAATGTAATTTGATGACATTATAGGTATGGAGTTATTTTCCTTGCATAGATAAAATATAAACTATCACAAGAAGGAAATCACTCTCCATATTGTGAATTATCCTCTGATTATGTACAAATGAAAGGAGGAAGATGAATCTTCTTTAGTACCAATATATCAAGTAGTTATATTATTTCCCTACAACTAAGCATATATAGCTTAAATGATTGAGTGTAAAGAAAATATCATCCTTGAATACATTCTCATTGTGAGGGAATACACTAATGTTCTTTCTGAAGAATTTTCTGGTATTCCTCCTACCCGAGAGGTTGAATTTTCAATAAAGATTATATCTGGTTCATTTAAATTATCCAATATTCTATATAGAATAATTTTTGTGTAACTTAAGGAGATGAAGAAAAAACTATAGGATAATATTCATAAAGTTTTCATAAACCCAACTGTTATATCATGGGGTGCACCAGTCCTCTTCAACAAGAATAAGGATGGGTAAATGTGCCTTTACATTGATTATTATGAGATTAACAAGATCATTATAAAGAGAAAGTATACTCTACCATGGATTATTGACTTGTTTGATCAGATACATGGATCCCAATACTTATCCAAGGTAGATTTTTGGTTGGGGTATTATAAAGTATGGGTGAAGAAGTGGTATATCCCCAAGACAACTTTTTGTATAAGGTACGAGCACTATGAGTTCATAGTAATTCATTTCAAACTCACTAATGCACCATAAATCTTCATGGGCTTGATGAATAGAGTATTTAGAGATTACATTGAAAATTTTGTGGTGGTATTTATAGTTGATATTCTAATATAATTCAAGAGCAAGTAGGATCGTGAGGAGCATCTGAGAACTGTACTGAATACCTTAGAAAGGTGAAGCTTTATGAAAAATATAGAAAATGTGAGTTTTTTTAATTAAGTCTCATTCTTGAGGAATATTATGACAAGAAATAGGATATATGTGACCCTTAAAAGATCAAAGAAATTGAAGGATGGTCGAGCGAAACATCTTTGATAGAAATTCCTAATTTCCTTGGATTATCAAGGTACTGTCATCGATTTGTGATAAATTTATCATGATTTTCAAATCATATAACCAAACTAACACAGAAGGGAGTCAAGTTTGTTTGGAATGATAAATATGAATATATATTCAAGGAGTATAAAAATAGGCATAACACTGCACCTGAACATACGCTGCCCAAAAGTGGGGAACTTTTTTTGGTGTACAAAGATGCTTTGAAGAAAGGCTTGGGCTATGTGTTAATGAAAAATGAAAAAGTTATAGCATATTCCTCAAGGAAAATAAAATTTCATGAAAAAAATACCCAACACATGATCTAGATTGTGTATAGTGATATTTTCATTGAAAATATGGTGGCATTATCTCTTTGGGGGAGAAGTGTGAAATATATACAGATCATAAGAGCCTCAAGTATATATTCACATAGAAAGAGATGAATAAGCACAAAAAAATGGTTAGAGATGATTAGTTACTATGACTGCTCAATCCACTACTATCTTGGGAAATAAAATAATGTGAAATATTCTCTAAGTATAAAAGATCTGAAAATTTTATCATTGATGAGAATTCATAAGGATGTGATCTTATTAAGCTTAAAAGGGATAGAAATAGGAATCATAAAGGAAGGAAAATAATCAATAATTTCTCAAATTATTTCTCAACTATCCCTTTTGGAGAGTATAATGGATGATCAAAGAGATGATGTGGGAATTTAGAAGAAATTGGAAGCTATAATAAAAGGGAAATCATCAGAGTTTGATGTTAATGGAGAAGAAGTTGTAAGATTTGGGTCATGGATATGTGTACCATCAAATCCTATGTTAAAGGATTTGTTAGATGATACACATGGTTCAACCTTATCTATCTATCTTGGAATCACAAATATATATTATGATATCTGATAGAAAATTTGGTGGGAAAATATGAAGAAGGTGATCACAAAATATACATTAAGGTGTCTTGTATGTCAACAAGTGAAGGCTGAAAAGAAAAAAAATCTAAGGGTATTATGAACCGAATACCCATACCTACATAGAAATGGTAAAACATAACCATGGAATTTCTCACTAGTATTATAAATAAATCAATATGAAATAATTCTATATGGGTTTGGGTGGATCATCTTAAAAAGATCGATCAGTTCATTACAATTACATGGGACTTCTCACTCAATGAACGATCAAGGATATACATTAGATAAGTGGTGAGGCATCATGGAACTCCACTATCAATTGTATCTGATCAAGATCCAAGATTTATGTCCATGTTCTGGAAGAGTCTCCAACATAATCAATATACTGAATTAAACTTCATCATGAATTATCACCCTCAAACTGATGTCTAATCTGAGTGGACTATCCAGAAACTCAAGGACATGTTGATTACATGCTCAATTGGCTTCAAAGGAGGATGAGATCAACATATTCTTATGGTCAAGTTCTTATAAAATAATATTTTCCGCTAAATAATCCAAATGGATCCCTATGAATCCCTTTCTAGTAATATATTTAGAAAGCCTACATGTTGGGATGAAGTTGGGGAATGCAAACTGATGGGTCCTGAAATGGTCTGAGGAAATAGTGGAAAAGGTCAAGGCCATTCAATATCACATCAATGTAGCTTAGAGTTGAAAAAAATGTAATGCCAAAAATTTTAGATGAAACCTAGAGTTTGAGGTTAGAGAAAATTTATTTATTTTTATATCTCTGTGTAAGAAAGTCATGATATTTAGGAAGAAGTGGAAGCTTAGTATAAGATACATCAGTCCCTTTGAGTTCCTTGATCGCATCAGAGTGGTGGCCTATTGAATAGCACTCCCACCTCACCTATATCAAGTACATGATGAATTTCATGTATCCCTATTAAGAAAGTACATAGCAGATACCTAACATGTTTTGAATTTAGAGGTGATACCATTGGATAATTATATTTCATAAGAAAAACAACTGGTGAAGATCTTAGATCATAGAGACAGAGTTCTATAAAATAAGAGAATGCACCTGGTCAAAGTTCTATAGAGAAAACGCCAGTTTAAAGAAGAAATGTGGGAATTGGAGGAGGTTGTTAAATAGAGTTACACTCATATATTTTAGTGTATGAAATGAAAATTTTGAGGGATAAATTTCTGAATGGGGAAATATTTTAATGATCGGAAATTTTATAAAGAAAATTCCCTTTGCGGTTGAATTAAACGTCTTATTATGTATTATGGTTATAGAAAACTCATGCACTGATTTGGTTTTATTATAGACTATCATATTTAAGGGACCATTAATAATAATAACCATTGATAATATAGTCATTAAACAGTTATCATATGATTAGTAAAAATATAGGGTTTTGAAAAATACTATTGACATAGAAAAAGGAAGTGATGGCCTCATCCAATAGGATCATACCCTGTGAATCACATTTATCAGAGAATATGAGGGAGATAGAGTCACTAGGATTTTTCATTGACCAATCTCAAGATGTGATCTAACAACTTAATCATGATAGAAACTGTTTATGGGTGAAGTTTAAGCTTATCAAGATCACTTCCCAACCCATTTACATCGAACCACCCTATGAAAGTGTCATCATCGCACACCTTACCCTTAGAGAATTTTCCAGTGTAATAAAGAGTTATGTATAAAGACCATAACAATATGAATATTTATATTATATTTTAAATATAATAATGGTTATATTTAATTCTTATTGTTGTTACATTTTAAAATATTTTGATTTTGATATGGTTAAACACAAATTGTATTTTTGGATAATATGAAATTTTAATTTTTACATTCTTTTTTATGAATTAATGGATTTTGAAAATAAATTATTATTAAATAATTTTTATTAAATATAAATTATAATATAGTTTTTATAAATTCAAATGTAATTTTTATAAGTGATTGAAAACTGTTATTATCAAAAAAACATAGCATTTCTCAATAAATGTCGATTCTATTTTAAAAGTGAAAATTGAAATGTTTAGAAAATTATTTTTATGAAATAAATATTAATTTTTTAATTAGAATTTATAAATTACCAATGGTTAATTTTTCATAATTTTCTGAGACAATTGAAATTTATGATAAAAATTAAATATGGTATAAATATATTATGTGTATTATGAAATCATAATACCCAAAAAGTGATATAATAAATTATATAATGGGTATCCATGGAAAAATATATTTTTAACCTTTAAAATATTGTGATTTTATGTTTATTTTATTTATTTTATAAAGCCTTTATGAATCTTCCCAAACCTATAATATATTTTAATGTTTTAAAAATATTTCTTTATGGACACGAATCATTTCCATATCATCAGGGATAATATTTTAATAATTTCTACCAATTTCATTATAAAATAATTAAAACTACCCCTATTTTTCAGAAACCATGTAAAAAAACCATGGGAAGGTTTTTGGTTTTTGTTATTTTATTGTATAGAGCCTAAAACCTATGTTTTAAAAATAATAAAGAAATCCCCTCTCTTTTCGTATATAAACCCACCCAATATCCCCATTCTCTTAACTAAAAATCCTTGGAGAACATACTTAATATTCTCACACATCTCTAGAGTCCTCCCAATGTTCCCCCAAGCTCTCAGGAAGCTCCTACAAAGCTTTTTGGAATCAGTCTTTCAAGGTAAGAGATCTCCCACTCTACTTTTTATTCAAGAACCTCTTTTATGTAATGACTCTTAATTTATATTTGTTCTTGTTTGGGTATGTTTTTATACATACCCATTAAATTAAGATATATAAATTATGATAAACCTTTTTCACTCTCATTAATCACTCCCATAACCCTTTATGTACACTTGTTACCATGCTGAAATTTAGTAAGGTGTCCTCTTATTCTTCTCTTTATTCAATCTTCTTCATTATCTTATGCCTTTTATATCTCATTTATAATGTTAGGATATGTTCTTAAATATCCCTATTTATTACCTTATGATTTATAAATGATTAAATAACCCTTTCATTATCATTAATCCCACCCATGAATATTTGTTTCCCCCATTATGCAATCAAAATTTCACCATGATTTTCCATGTCAAACAATTGTGTAGTGAATACTTGTACCCATTTCCTATCAAGGGTGTTAAACTTTATGAACTTATACTTATTTTATTGGGGAAATAAATTTATTTATTCCACACTTCATAATCATGGATTAAAATTTGATGATAAATGATTCTATGTTGTGTGATCTATGTGGGACACTTATGTATTTGAATGAAATGAAAGTGATAGGTGTACCCAAAATTATATAGAGATCCAATGCATTGGGTAATTTATTAGTCTCTTGAGATGTCGTGTTAGGGATTAGGGAGTGAACCAAATCTATCAAGGGACTTTTTCCATCATGATTTCTTTGTGATAATCCCTGACCTATGTTTATGATGTCATGTTTAAAGTTGTTTCCACATTTCCATGTTGCCTTTATGTTATCATGATTTAGCATACCTCATTATTCATGTTCATTTTTCTCACCCATTTTATATTCCATTGAAATTCCTAGTCTCTAACATGTAATACTTTCTCCGTGTTATTTAATTTTTATTACCTTAATGGGATTTGTAGATCACCCCTTTCTTATATATGTCCCCAGGTTACCCCATGCAGTTTTAAGTGAAAAGAAATATTATGATAATGTTAAGGAATATTTAAATAATGGTGATTTACCCCATATTTTAAGTTTTTATGTAATGTACCTAATTCCCAAATAGACTAGACTTATCGATCTTTTAGGATATATTATGTGTAATCTTATGTAATAAATCATTAAATAAAGTGTAATAAATGCATGGGTTTTCATAACTTGCATGTGGTCATTAAGTTGATAGGACATTCCATGTTATGGGTTTTTATATACATAAATTCCTAATTAATTTTTGTGTATTGTTCAGATCTATATATCATGTATAACTCATAATAATGTTATTACTCAATACATTAAATCATTGCACACAATGTTAAAAAAAAGAATCATGTAAATTCTATGATCGTTAAATTGATAGTACACATCATGATATTACATGATAAGACATATATGCTATATTTCACAAGAGAAAATAGTATATGAGTATAATACACGTTGGGTAGTTCGAATGGGTGTTCACCATGTCATCCCCAAGTTACATTTTTTTATTGTACATAATTACTTTTAAATAAATATATTTAATTATTTAAAAAATATTATGGATGATAACCTCAAGGAAATTTGGATGAAAATTAAGATAAAATAATTTATTAATTAAAGAATATAATTAATTGATTAAATCATGATTTATATTAAATAAGAATGATTAATAATTGAATTATAATTTTATTAAATGCATACTTTTTTATAAGAATATTGATGATCATGAGCTTAGACCAGACCTTTGTATGTGATTGGTTTATTTTAATTTATTATTAAATTAAATTGTTGGTCTGCATTCCATATCTCCTCTTACTATGTAATGGTTTGTGTTCCCGTGGTTTATTTTATGTAAACCCCTTCCCCTAACTAGTGTGTGAGTAAAATAATATGTAATGGATGGAGCTCCTAAGTTAGGAGAGGTGGTTCAAGTTTGGAACTGAGTTGAAACCAATCCAATAGAGATACATAGGTGGATAGGTGGAAAGATGCAATACAAACCTTAATTGGTTCAAGGTATTTTTCCCCTAGGTCGAGGGTTAGTTTATCATCATCTAGATAAATTGACCATTAGTAAAATCTCATGATCAAACCACTTTATTATTTTATTTATATCAAGATTCATGGTTATTTCATTATGGATGTTTTGTTGAGATCACAGGAATTAATGAATTAACAATCATGTAATATAGAACTAAAATAAATTGGATTATACGTAAATATTGTTGAATACATGGTTAATAACTTAAGTAAATCCACTTAATATTAACAATCATGTAATAAAGATAATAATTATAAATTTACACATAAAATATAAAATCCATAAATTAAAATTATTAAGTCGGTATATCCTTCCACTACTTCAATTAAAGCCAAACAATAGTTCAAAGTTATTGACTAGTTAAAGTTAGGGTGATTTAAATTATCAGTTAATTATAAATTGAATTTTTTATTTGAATTAACTTAGTTCACATCAAGGTTTGACATTCAAATTTAGACTTGGTGTAACTGATAGGCAAGGGTTTAGGAAATCCAATTTAAGGATTTTAGGATTGGGGAACCCACTCAACAGATCAAGGAATTGTGAGTTAATGTAGTTTCCATTTTGAATGCCTACATAAAACCCTTAAAATTGATTTACTAGCAAAATTTGGGGTGTTGAGAATGGTAATATGTATTCTTTACACTAGAATATCCAAGAAATAGGGTATTCTGAAGCTAATGGTTAGGTTTATTGGTTTTTGATAAAACAGTGGGAAATTAATAAATATAATATGTATTTATTTATCTATATTTTATTAGATAAAGTAATCAATCTCATATCATGTTATATATATAAACAACAATAAAATGAATTTAAACATATCACTCTGATCCATACATGATAAGGATAACCTTCTTACTGGCACAAATTTCCAAGAGTGGAAAAGGTTCTTGGGTATTATCCTACACCATGAAAGAAAATTATATGTGTTGGAAGAACCTATTCCTGATGTGAATGGTAATGAGGATAATGAGGAAGAGTTTTATCTCTATGAGAAACATTTGAATGATGTGACATGTGTTCAATGTTTCATGCTATCATCCATGACCAATGAGGTTTTGAAGTAACATGAGGGCATGGATGTGTAAAGAATTATGCCTCACCTTCGGGATCTCTATTAAGAGAAGGAAATAAAAATAGATGTGAGATATCCAATTCCCTATTTACAACTAATATTAGATATTAGAAACTATCTAAAAATCATGTAGTCTATATTATTAGATATATTGAATGCATAGACATCATAGGGAATAAATTCTCAGATTATTTGCATACAGTTCTCATACTTTCCTCACTACCCATGTCCTTCCCATGTTTTATTGTTAATTATAACATGAGTAATAATTAGAAGAGTATTTCAGAACTTCTTACTCTAATTCTCTAAGTGGATATGGATGTGGGGTATGATAAACATATGATCCTTATGGTGAATAAGAAATAGAATAACAAGGAGAAGTGTCCCAATACTCATAAAATTTATAAATCTACTGAAAATAATCATTCTAAGAAGATAAATATCCGGTGGTAGGATAAGGAAAAGGAGGTAGTATGTTTTTCATGTGCTAAGTAAGGCCACTAGAATAAAAACTACACCTAGAAGAAAGGGTAAACTAAAGGTTCATTCATTATTGAGTGCAATCTTTAAATATCTACACATTGGGTATTATATATAGCTTGTGGTGCTTATATATGTATCTAAATGAAAGAAATAAGTATATTCTGAATGATTTCTAGAGAAGATGTGGATTTGTGAGCTGCCAATGGTGTGAGGCTAGCTGCTCAAGCCATTGGTGACTACCACCTTTTATTGATAATGGGAATGATATTGGGTTTAAAAGATCATTATTATGTACCAACAATTACCAATAACATAATTTATGTTTCATGCCTAAATACAAATGGTTTTAATTTCATGTTTGGGAATAAAATTTGTTTCTTTTATAAATACAACATATGTTATGGTATGGAATATTTAAATAATAGACTTTATTTATTAAATTAAAAAAAATAAGTATTTAAAATAGATGATGAATCATGTTCACACAACTCATATATCACCTTGTTATGGAATCACCATCTTGGTTATGTAAACAAGAAGTGTTTGACAAAGCTCTGTCAAGATAGTTATTTAGACTCTTCTAAGATAAAACCACTTGAAAGATTGCATTCTTGTTTACAAGGAAATATGACCAAACTACCATTTATTAGATAGGGTGAAAGGTCTAAAGAGATTCTTATATTGGTATACACTGATGTGTGTGGACCATTTCTAGTAGAAACTATAGGTGAGTATTCTTACTTCATAACTTTTACTGATGACATGAGTATATATGGATATGTCTTCTTGATGAGGTATAAGTCTAATCCCTTTTAAAAATTAAAATAATTCAAGAATGAATTAGATAATCAAATTGGAAATAATATAAATAAGATTAAATCTGATCTATGTGGTGAATATCTTAACCAAGATTTTATCAACTTTTTATGGAAGTTTGGGTTTCTATCTTAACTCACTCCACCTTACACACCACATTGTAATGGTGTTAGTGAAATGAGTAATATTATCTTATTAGACATAGTAAGTTAGATAATGATTCATGCAGATCTTTCATTAACCTTTTGGGTATATTAATTAAAAATTGTGGTATACACACTAAACTGAGTACCAACTAAAGAGAAAAACGGATTTACTTTCAAGTTATAGAATAGAAATAAATACTTTTTGTTACATACATGTGTATGGGGTTACAAGGCATTTTTTAAGGCCTTATTGGGTAAAAAACTAGATATTTGGGGCACAAGGTTTATTTTTATATAATATCTTAATGAAATAAAGGTATAAAACCTCTCAAAGAATAAATTGACTATCACTCAAAAATCTGTGTTCACATCCTCAAAAAGGATAGTGGGAGAAAGATTAGCTTCGATTAATTTGATACTCAAGATACATAAGAGTTATTAAAGTAATGGATTACATAGGTCCCCATTGAAGAAGTAGTTCTTGAAACACAAGTACATTATAGGAGCACAATAGAGGTAGGAGAACTAGAGAGATGTGGTTTTCTAGTCACCAAAGATGGTGAATCTTTATTGGTTTACAATTATGAACCTCTATACTATAAAGAGGAAGTAGAGATCTCAGAAACTGCAATATGAAAATAATCTATGAATTCCAAAATGGATTCCATGTATCAGAACAATGTTTGGGTTCTGGTCAATGCACTAGTTGATGTAAGTCCCGTAGGGTGAAAATGGGTATTCAAGAGAAAACGAGACATATAAGGTAAATTAAATACCTATAAAGAAAGGATAGTGATTAATGGGTTTAAACAACATCAAATAATTGAATATGATTAAACCTTTTCACCAGTTGACATGTTTAAATACATCAAAATTCTACTTTCTATAGTATCTTACCATGACTATGAAATTTGGAAAATAGATGCCAAAACAACTTTCCTTAATGGAAACCTTCCTGAAGGTGTCTATATGACACAATAAGAAGGTTTTGTGACTCCATGTGATTCTAAAAGGATTTTAACGTTACATAGATCTATTTATGGATTAAATAAAGCATTTAGGTCATGGAACATTCAATTTGATGAATCTGTAAAATAATTTGGTTTTATTAAGAATGAATGTGATCCATGCGTTTACAAGGGGTTTAGTGGGAATACTATCATTATCCTAGTAGTATATGTTAATGACATATTACTCATTGGAAAAGTAATATCAATATTATAGTTTGTTAAGGACTGGTTAAATAAGTGTTTTTCTATAAAGGACTTAGGTAAAATTGCCTATATTTTAGTGATTAAGATCATTCTTGATAGATCCAAGAGGCTTCTTAGACTATGTCAAAGTACATACATTGATCAGATACTAAAAATATTTAATATGGAACAATCCAATAGTGGATTGGTTCTAGTGTCACATGGTATACATATTTCTAAGAAAATATTTCCTTGTATACAATATGATAAAGATAGAATTAGTAAGATCTCATATTCTTATGTGATTGGATCAATCATGTATGTCACGTTATGTACTAGACATGATGTTTCTTATGCATTGAACATGGTTGGTAGATGTTAATATGATCTAGGAGAACATCATTTGGCTACTATTAATGTTATCCTTAAGTATTTGAGGAGAACTAAGGATATTCTCCTAGTGTGTGGAGGAGATGAAGATCTAGTCATTATGGGTTATATTGATGCTAGTTTTAAAATATATCAAAATTATTTGAAGTCATATTCAGGATATGTTTTTTGTCTCAATAGAGGATCTGTGAGCTAGAAGAGTTCACAGAAACTAGTTATTGTTGATTCTACAGTGGAGTGTGAGTATATAGTGGCTTCTGATTCCACTAAGAAATCTATTTGGATACAAAACTTTTTCCATGATCTTGATGTGTTACCTAGTAGTAAAGACCCTATCACATTGTATTGTGATAATACTACATAGTTGGATCTTAGAAAATATTCAAGTTCACACTAATAGAAAAAGGATATACTCTAAAAGTATCACCTCTTGAGGTATTTTTATAAAAGGGGTGAAGTTTTAGTAAGAAGCGTTCCTATAGAAGAAAACTTTATAGTAACCTTGACTAAATGCTTATCTCAGAAGAATCAATAGTATCATGTGATAGATAGAGGATTGAAGGTTGTTAGCAGTTGGATCTAGTGAAAGTGGGAGTCTGTTGGAGTTAGTGCCCTAGAACAAACTTTTGTATACTTTATTATAACTTGTATTAATAGTTTTTTATATTAATAAACCCATTATCACATCATGATTGTTTATATTTGTAACATATTATGTGATAATATCCTAAGAGTGGTTATCTTACTAAAAAGTCATTGTAGTTCTATGCTATGATAATAACCCAAAATTACCACAAAAGTATTCTTAAATATATGTTCTATATTCAGATAATTTCATTTTAGGGACAAATATGATATAGGCTATTAGGGTTGGAGACTCATAGGACGTTGATTCACCTTCTCATGGTGTACGCCCCTAGTAATATCTAGTGTAGGATATTATGAGAACGAGACCTTCCAGTAGGAAATCTACATTTATATGTTTCACTGGATGTTTTTATCTAAAAACGTGTGTATTGATCCTTAGAATTTAATATTATTATTTATGATTGTTATAATTTTCTTACTTTGTTATATTGATGAAAATTGTGAAGAGATATGTTCATGGGGAGGTATAATGTGTTTGATGCATCATGAGTAATATTTCATAAATGAATAATGGGAGAAGGGATTTTTCCCTTATATTATTTAACAAAATTTGATATATTTGATCCTTTTATGGAAATTATATATAGTAAATAAATCCATGGACATGGTGTTCTATAGGAAATTTTGATTTCAAAAAATTCAAAGAAAGAGACATTGAGCACATAGGTCGATGGCACTAGCATACACCATGTTTGATTAGAGATATCATGATAAAGGGATTATATTACACAATAAGCATTCATATGAGGTATTATTTCATTTCAAAATTAAATTCTTTCTTTATGGGTTTCTTAGCATGTTTTTAGATGATAACCTTGTACTTTAGGCTGCTTCACCTAACACCACTATGAAATAGGCCTAGAGGGTCACACACTAAGTGTATCTAGAATATTAGTTAAATAATATATTATTTTTTATTATTTAACAAGCTTAATAAATATTAATCACACACATGGTTTAATAATTATTCATATTTTCTTTATCGAGTATATTTTGTCACCAGTTATTTGAGAGAATATTATGTGAGTGGAACATTTAATCAATATTTAATTATGATTTAGTGAATATAATCTTTATTAATTTATCACAGAATAATATAGTGATAATTTATTTATTAAATAACTAGTCATTATTCAATGCTCGATAAATATTTTGGAGGAATAGAGGACTTAGTTTAATGGTCCTGTGAGAAATAATATATATTTAATATTATTTTATTAAAAAATATTTAATTTAATTCGCGAGTTTAGTACATGTCAATAAATAATATTGTTATTATTATCAAGAAATGGGGTTCTATAGGGATTAAATAAATATTAAATCACACTTGTTAAATTATTTATTTTATAACCCTAGTGGTATATAAACCCAATTATATTAGTTTTCAAGATATTCAATTCATTTCTTTTGTTGTGCACAATGAAATTTAGAGAATCGTCTCAAAGTCCTAGAGAGAACCCTTCTCTAAGAATGCTCCTAATAATGAAGAGTGGTATTCCTCCAACTTCAACTATTGAGTTAATATATATCAAATAGAATCCTTTGGAAGTGATTATTAGGGTGATCAAAGGCGAATGACACAAGCGATGGAAGATGTCGTGCTAGCACTCAGAGATTCCTATGACAGCATTCTGAGATTTGTGGAACACATGTGGATCAATACTAGAGGGAATATATTCTTGATTCCTAAAATTCAAGGATAGTATGATGTAGATATGTTATCATATCCATCAACTAAGAAATAATTTATCACAAGTTAATTCTTTAATTTCTTTAATTAATTATAAATAATGTTTGATGATCTTGTAGTTTGGTTCTGACATTTAATCCATTTTTATATTATTTGATTCAATTATGTTGATCATGGAATTTATCATTGTGTAAATATAGGATTGATCATTGATCATGATAAAAATAAAAGTTGGGAATGACCCATAACATGCTTCCATTGTGCTCATAACCCTTATGGAGATGGAAGTACCCTCATTTATATTACATCAAAAGAGTGATTTAGAAACAGTGTATCTTTAATGTATAAATTTATATTGATATAAACTTTTTTGGTTAACTATCTTCCCATAATAATCCATTTTTTTATTTTTCTTTAGGAGTTTAGGATCCATAAATACAAGCATCAATACTCATGTGTTAATAGAATCCATTTTATATTTGTAATAAATAGTCTTCTTTACTTGATTGGATTATTCAAAAGGTGTTTCCCTAGGAATTAGTTTCTCTAAAAGATAAAATATTTCTTCCTGTTTGAGAACTATTATCATGTTTCTGTACCAGTTTAATAATTTTATTTAATTATGATTTTATTTCTCTAATATTAATCATATTTTAGTTCTAGATGATTATTATTCTATTATATTTATAGTAGAAACGTATATCAAATGAGTATCATGTTTTACATTAATTTAATAAATACTTTTATTAAATGTTCTCCTACTAAAATGATAACCCTTTTAAACTCATCATATCTATTAATGGGTTAAGATCTATATTTTATTAAGCAGTGATCCTTTCTTGGTATTCCTTTCACCACTACGCTATTTAGGAATCCCATCCTGTCAATATTATCATATATAACTCTTCTCTATTTAAGAAGAAAGTAATATTACCAATCCATAATATAGATAACCTCAATACTATTACTCTTGTATCATTCCCATGGTTTTCCCATATAAGTTTCACCCAAATAAAATGTAAAAAATGAGGCACATAACTCTAATGTCCACCTTATTACTTGGTTCTCTTTCACAAGATAATCCAGGGGCACCCTACTTTGGAAAAACCTACCTAGTTGGATGATCGAGGTCTTGAAAAGTTTTTTCTTTGAAATAAATCTAACACTTGGTATTTTTAAAGGATCTTTAATCTCACCATTTTATCAAATGTATTCTCTTTACATGTATGCATACTTCTGATGATTTAGTATGTAATTCCTATTCCATCTACCAAATAAATATGTTCAAATCAAGTTGATGTGTAACACTTTACAAAATACATATCTTTTGTTTCTAACTCAAATTAAAATCCAACTATATTCACACATATCCAAATTCATCCCATGAATAAGGTATAAAAAATACTTTCATGTAAATTATTAGAATCATACGAAATTAATAATCCCCACAAGAGTAAGGATGGAACAACTAGTAACCAACCCCCACTTTTCTAGACAAGGCATAAGCCTATGGGCCAGTGAGCAGTCCAACCCAAAGTCCCTCTACCAATAGTGGATTACTTAATAGATATTTCAATTTGAGAATAATTATAATAATTAATATTTTTAAACTACAATAATCTTCTTAAATCCCCTATGGTTGAACTCAGTTGGTAGCGGCTCTATGGGGTCTTGGTGAGCTCTCAGGTTAGAGTCTCACCAAGTACTTCCCTATTGACTTAGTGTAGGATTTTCATTGTATTTATCCCCTATTTAGAACTATTGTAATATAATTAACTTCTTAATTCAATATCATACCATAATAAAAGCTAAGATCGTGGTATAAGAAAAAAATAAATTATCATACCTAGATTATAACTCCTTAAATGCATGTATGATAATTTAAGGAAGCAGTTTAAAAAAATTAAACTAAATCATACATAAAAATTTATAATATAACATTTATATTCAAGAATAAAAAATAGGGTAAAACATTTAAATAAATGATCATTTCCTAAATTTAGGCATGAGACAAACATTTATGAACATTTCATAAAAAATTACAAACACTTTATAATTTAGCAATGATTTATGGGAACTCCATAAAATATAAATATAAGTATTTTATATCTATCTCAATGTTAATATTTCATATTATTATTTACATGGTTTTAGTATGAACTCATTCACATTCTAAAATATGTGATATTTTAGGATTCCTTTTATTATCAAATAATTAACATATCCTATTTTATGTAAAATTTTTACATAAATTAAATATTACACATTTTATTTTATCTAAACCATTGATAAAATAATCCAAAACTCCTTTTGGAGAGGTTTAAATAAATTTCAAATAATCTCATTCGGCATAAAAATGGTATATTATCAATTGTAAAAAATCATAAATTAATATAAAAACTTTTATATTTTTCTTTTTTTTATAGTTATAAACACTTTATAAATTATTTACCATCTAAATCCAATTTAAACCTAAATCATATCTACTAAAACATTTTTGATTTAGTTTAAATCCCCACATAGATTTTACCCACCACAACTTCCATCATCACATAGTGCATGTCCTTTTAATCTAATAGAAACACCATAAATCATGGTTGTTTGGGAAGTCATTTCATGTTTATCTAAGGAATTTTGGATCATTAATATTTACATTTAATTATGGCGAGAAAACAGTTTTGTTCAATACATCATAAATCTAAACAAATTTGGCATATTCCATGATCAAACCTCATTCTGAAAGTCACCATGGCATAGTGATCTCTAGACCATGGTATAGAGTCATAACATATGATGCCATATTTTTCATTATATTTTATCTTCACTAGTTTTTTAAAGACTATGTTGTGGTCTTGTAAAATTAAAGAACCAATACAAGCATTTTTCCTTCACTTGTGTCGTGGTCTGGCAGCAGCAAGAATAAAAATGGGAATTTTGACATCAGTTATATAATTTTACCAGGAAACAACATTTTTCTAGTTTATTTCCCACTTTGATAATCAATAAAAATATTTTGAAAATAGTTTTTATACCACTTAATAGTTTTGGTTGGGGATAAAATTAATCTAACACAATGGGATAACAAAAAACTAAAACCTAAAGCCACAGGATCTTACATACATATTTAATTGAATAAATAATGAAGATCAAAATGTGTACATTTCACCTTGATGATCTGATATGTCCAAGATTCAAACATGATTTTGATCAAGATCATTTTATAGAAAATGAAGGGTTTCTCACTCCCAAGTTATCCATAGGTTTTTGTGATATCCTAATGCTCGGGAAGGATCTCTCTCCATTCAATGGTTTTCTAGAACATTGTTCAAAGGTTTGAGAGAAATTTGAGCTTTATAATTTCGAACCTAAGGTTTTATAAGAATCAAAAAAATGTCTAAGGATCAAGACTATTTATATAGGCATAAAATTCTCATCTATATTTATGTAATGTTTCACAAAAAGTATTTAACATTTCAAATTTATAAACATTCTACTTAAACCTCATAATGATGGTTTAATGTTTAAACATTCTTCTTATGTGTTCTACCATTACATAGTCATTATTAAATAATGAATAATTGAATGTGATAGCTAAATAATATTGTAGGTTTGATTCTTGTACATTATCACATGATGTGATAATACCATGGAAGAACCACCGTGACAATGTCCCGCTCTATGTCATGGTGCATAGAAACATGGACCACAACATGGTCTAAACTAGGAATGTCTAAACTACCACATCATAGTGGTTCCTTTAGGGAAAAAATAAATTATTTTGTTAGCATTGATAAATAGGTACTCCTTTTAAAAGTGCTAAAAATAATCCCTGTTAAAGATACCCTTTATCAGTATTTTTTTTTACACTGATAAAAGGAAGCCTTCATAACTAACTCTACATATATCATTAAATATCATATTTTAATATATCAATATATTTATATTGATAGAAATATAATATATTTACTTAAATATGGTTTATATAATACTAAATATGCATTAAAATTAAATATATAATATATTTACATAAATATGATTTATAGAATAATTAATAATTAATGTTAATTAAAAAAATTATAATTAGTATTGAGTAATACATATTTAATAAAATTACAGGAATAAAAAATATTTAATGATTTATTATTATCCTAATGGAAGTTAAAAATAGGGATTGAAATTTAAACAACTATAACTTTTGATCCCCATGTTTGTTTGAGCTCTGAAGGTTATTAAATCGAAGCTCGCATAGATATATACTACATTGGATATAGAGGGGAACCTTGTGACTTATTTTTATTAGTCAAAAGAGGCATGTAAGGACACTAAAATTCAGTTTTATGTTAATTTATCCTAAATTTATAACAGTTGGTTGAAGTTTAGTTTTTTTAAGAGGGTCTTATTTTCCATTTAGGTTGGAGTCTTAATTTATTACATATGTATAAATTATTATTTGATAGTGTTACATTTTAAAGTTTTCATATTAAAGTGATATTTTTAAATAAATATATAAATATATTTTCATATAATTACATATAGAAAATTAATTATATAAATATATATTTAAATATATAAATATATAAACATATTTACATTTAAAATGTTTATTTAAATAAACAAATCATATTATATATATATAAACATATATATATACCTAAATATATTAATAAAAATATGTGTATTTAAGTATATGTATCCTAATATATATCAATATATATATATTAAGATAATTCTATATTAAAAAATATATACATATATATAAATATATAATTATATAACAAGTAAAATCACCAACGTTAATGGTAAAGTTACTTGTAGAAAATGTGTAGGGAGGGGGTTTGAATATCATCGACTTTGAATTTATTCTGAATTTCAAGGGTAAGGTTTGGGGGGTTGGGGTGGCACGTGTGTGTGATTACATGAGGGGGCACAAGGGGATGGGGGATGTATATGAATTTTTTTATAAATAATACTTTATCATTTTAATATTCTAGCACCGATAAAATCTTAATTTTATCAGGGTTGATAAAATCCTTCTTTTATTAGCACTGATAAAAGAAAAATTCTTTTAGAGTCACTAATAAAGGGTATATTTTAGAATTTATCAAATCATGTTATATAGTAATGAAACATTATGATTTTCATTAATATACATGATCGATGGAAAAATGTTTTTTAGTTGAACTTCTAAATTTAAAAAAATCACCATTGTGTTTATTGAAATATTTCATATTATCATTATTTCTTGACAGTGTGTCTTATAATCTCAAAAAATAGTATTAATTACTATAAAAAATTATATTTATATATAATATTAGAAATTTTAACACCTTTTACATATCACACCCCCAAACTATAGAAAATTAAATCAAAGGATGTGACAACTAGGGGCATGTATGGTTGGTTTAAATCAGTTAAAGTCATAGATTTCAACCAATAAATTAAAAAAAATGTCTTAAGTGATAACCAAAAATTACTGATGATTAGTCCATAATCAATATAAACTAAACTAGTTGGTTTATTTTAATAGTTCCTAGATAATGCAAAGATCATGGTATAATAAATAATATAGAGATAATATCTCTTAAAACTGATGAATTCAATATTAAAATAACAAAAATAGTTTGATAGACAACTGGAAAAAAATTAAAGTGATTTAATATTGTGAGATACAACTTTCAATATGGTGTAATGATTCTTATTTTCATAAAAATCACATATGTCCATAAAATTCCATTATAATAAAAAATGAATAATTATTTATGTTATATTCAATCTTTGATCATAGAAAAATAATCATCACTTTCACTTTTAATAATTATTTATATTCTTATTTAACTATGTTAGGGATAATATTAAGGAAATTCCCCTAAGAAGTAGTTGAGGATCACTGAATGATAGATTGGTATTCATTAATATGTGTTATAGAGAATGATTGAAAATGATAAAAAGGTGAAAAATAGAAAGAAATATTATTGAGTTAAGAATGAGATAAATAAAAAATTGAAGTTGATACACAAGAAGAAGAAAAAACTCATAAAAGAACATAGGGATTTTATGTGCTACAGACCCTTAGGGTTCCTATGTGCATGGAAAGAACACCACACTACACATTTTTTTTATTAAATATCAAACATGAACAAGGATTTAATACAAAAAAATACAGATCCAATGAAATAGAAGAAACTATAACCTAGAAATGAAGCAATAAAAATTAATATAAGTCCTACATAGAACAAACAACCTTACCACTATCGGGAATGGATTTTTGGATAAATTTGATTGAATGAGGGATCTTCTTCTTGTTTTGGAAACAGATACCATAGGTAAAGATTGGACGAATCTACACTAGAAATTTTTTTGTTAGATTTATCACATGTATTCAAGTTGAAGGAATGTTTTCATAAGGATGACATACTAGAGATCAAAGCTCTATCTAAGAAACTCCCCAGAATCATCTAGTCTTTCACTTTACTAGACATGTGAAAAAGACTTGGAGATGAAACACAATGAATGTGCGAAAGTGACGCCCCACATGGGTGATCAATTCCCCTAGAAAGGTGTAGGTAGTGAAACAAACCCAATGAACTAGAAAAGGGAACATAGTAAAGCTTAATAGAATGAGTACAGAGAACAACATAGGTGGACTGATGGGATGCAAAATCCAGTTCAAGTAATCAACAATGAAAATATTCCCGATGATGGATCACTGACTTAGAAAGGGAAAATGGTGAGTCAATCAAGGGTGAGAGGGCCAGAGAAAAAGAGACCCAAAGAAACTAGTCCAAACACATGACCTAAATGGTGAAACCCAATAAATAGATCAAGAATTATATTTGAACATAAAAATAATTATGTAGTTTTTTAAACATGTAAATGAAATGGAATAAATATAAAACATAATAATTTCATATGGAAATCATAACCACATATCTCCGCCATTTTCATATGAGATTGGTGATATTCTTGAACCTATGGTTATTTAATTGGAATTAAATTTATTAAATCTAAAGAGTGATTGAATTTAGATAATTTCATGACCATATTCAAACTATCAGTTGGATTATAATCCATATGTATCGTATTGAAACACATGGTTCCTAATTCAAAAACATATGTAATAAAATTTAATCTAATTTCAATATTCTTATACCTACCATGATACTCTATATTTTTAGACATGTTTAAGGTAAATTGACTATTGAAGTAAAATGTAATAACATGAATACTTAAACTGAGTTCATAAAGAGAACTATTAATCCAAATTACCTCTTTAACAACCTCATTCAGGGCTATATAGTCAAATTTAATAGTTTAGAGGGCCACCATAGATTTCATGTTGCTTTTCCAAGAAACCAATCCTCCATAGGTTGTGAATATATATCCTATGGGGGACTTAAGGGTGTCTATATTACCTATGTTGGAACCACTTCATGTATGAAGATTATATTTGATTTCAACAGTTGTCAATATAGGTCAGAATAAAGAAGGATATGAAAAGGAACCCTAAAGTTGATGGATAATGGAATTATGACAATTTAAACCATCTCAGAGAGTGTTGAAGGGCTTTGATATTATACAGTGATCACGCATCATCTCATTATATAAAGAGACCATGCAAGAGCCTATATTAAGATACATTCATTATTTCATGAGGTATCATGTGGAGATTTGAAAATTTAAGAATGATCATACATGGCGATGATATGATGATGTCAATCATATTCATTGTTGACTGGAAAGACTAATGTTACTGGAAGATAGGGAAGTTTCAGTACTTTCCCTGGATAATATGAAGATGCTAAAACTAATCATTCAAAGAGTATATATCATGGTGGAAGGAGTTCATGATGAAATTAGTTGACTGTTGAAGAATCTAGATGAAAGTGAAGAAGCGTGAGTGTTTTTTTCAAAGTAGATATTTATAATGGAGTTGTTTCCCAGCATTTTCCAGATTTGTGGACCTCTAAATTGGGATTTTATTTTTAGTAATGGAAGGATTTCTATATATAAGTGAACGAGATGCAGATTGGAAAAGAAAATCAGAAAAGGAAGAAAACTGCATACCTTGTAACATTGACCTCGTACTATGTTCGGGAATGGTTCGCAGCCACGTACCATGTAGAGGGAAAGGTATGTGGGACGGTTTACAAAACAGGTTGTGGTACCAAAAATGGTTCGTGGTAGAAAGAGTTGCGATATGCAGGATGGATCATCATTGGAAGAAGAGATACAGTACATAAACCTAAATTATTATGGTACATGGAAGGTTAAAAATACGTGGCTGAAGGTTCACAAGATTACTGGGGTTTGTGAAACATGATAGGTATGTGGTGGAGGATTACAGTACGCGGATGGAGATCAGTATGCGATGAAGTTTTCCCCATATAGTAAATTTGGGTAAAATTTATTAGAGAAATTTGTGGAGTTATTTTCCTATATATGGGGTGGTAATCCCATAATTTCGTCAGAGATCGAATTCGATAAGAAAATATCATTGCTTTGGAAGAACTCGGCAAAGTCTGAAAGTGGTACGCATGACAGATTTCGCATAGGACGAAGTAGTATGTGGAATAAGAAATGGTACATGGAATTTAAAGGAGAAGTCTATGGAAGAGATTCTACGTAGGACAAAGTGGTATGCAGGAGATGAAATTATTTGTAGAATTTGAATAAGAAGTCCACATAAAGAAAAAAAAATTGCAGAATAAGAAGGAACAAGCCACAAAAGGAGGTACATAGAGGTGGTATACAAATGCAGTACGCTGAGGCGATACACAAAGGTGGTATATGGAGCAAGTACGGATAAGTTGCAGTATGAGGATCAGGTGCTGTATGAGGATCAGGTGCAGTATGCAGAGCAGGAACAGTGCACAGACCAGGTGTGGTACATAGGGTAGGTAAGATACTTAGAGGAGGTTTAGTATGAAGAGTAAGCATGGTATGCGGATCATGCATAATATTTAGAGCAGGCAGGGTACGTGGAGCAGACCCAGTACGCAGAGTAGGCGTGGTATGTAGAGCAGGAGTGGTACGCAGATCAAAAACAGTCCACAGAATCAGGGATTGTTTATGAAAGCAGAGACACAATAAAGGAATTTTGTAATTCCATCAGAAATAAGAATAAGATTGAGTGAATTCAGTTACTTTACTAAATAATAAGATTGAACATAAAAGAGAATCAAATCTAGACTGTGATTCAAGCAAAGTCTCATACTGAACAGGAGACAAAGACTTTTATGCTTATTTGTTAAAGCAAACACCAAGTCGATAAACTGAGTGAGACCTATACCGAGGTAGTGAGCTAGGGGAAGTCTGTGGAAGTGATCTGAGGGAAATATTGAGCTATCCTTGAACCTTTATAAAAGCATTGTTCTTGGGATAGAGTGATTGTGTTTGAACCTTTTTAATCCATAGCTAGTGAAGATTAGTGTAATTTGGTATGATCGGAAACCTATTGACGTATGACCCTTGAACGTAGCCCTTAGTTGTGAACCAAGTAAAATTTCAGGGTTTTCCTTCTACATGTGAATGTTTTAATTACTTCACATATCCATCATACATGGTTATATAAGTTCCTACCAACATGGGAAGAAGATCCATTAGTTTAAGAGAAAAACTTGACACCCTGATTCACCCCCCCCCCCCCTCAGGGTGGTCTAGGGTCCTTCAATTGGAATTAGATAACAAAGGTTTATATATGTTGGATAATATTTAGTAATTCTATTTAGAAGAGGATTTGAGTTTCCTTTCCTAAGTCAACAATGAAGAGCAGTCTTAATGAAATTTCAGTTCTCTCCAAGAAGAATTCTATACCCAGAAAGACCATGATGAACTAGAAAAAGAAAGATAAGAGACAGTTGAATAATTCTCTATTATCTAAAGAAGAGGTAGTATCTGGTTCACCATGCCATTCAGAAAATTATTATGTTTCAGGACTTGAAAGAAAAGATCAAGGATATCAGGAGGTATCTGTTTTCACCCTTGAACAATCGTCAGCCTCAAATGAAATTGAAATACTACAAAAATACCTTTATCATGTCTCCAATTATATATTCATTGATATTTGTGTAATATTTCAATGTATGAAAGAGGAAATAATCTAGCTAAGAAAAGAATCATATTCTATGGAGGAAGGCTTGGTAAAGAAAATGTTATAATGTTATAATATCTCTAGAAATATTGAATCCTTTAAAGAAACAAGTAGAAAACATGAAATTAATACTTCAAAATGGTTCAAAGAAGTTGAAGAGGAAGAGGGAGTCAGAAAGTATCTTGAAGAAAAGATCCATGTTCTTTAAGGGAAAATGGTAAATTTCACTGATGTTAAGGGTTTATAATTGGAAGGGAGATTCAATAAGATCAAGGAACATGACTCTTTGATTCAAAATAAAATGATGTTGCATGAGGAAAATTTTGTTATAATGAAGAAGCCTTGTAAAGAGAAGATGACTATGATTGAAGATCAGAAATTTATTCTCAATAGGAAATGTCTAGAATTGGGGGCTCAGTTGACCAATCTTAAGAAGACACATATTGAGACTTTACAAAAGAAATAAATAGTTGTTTATGGTACTCAATGCTCACTGAGGAATTCTAAATCAGAAATACTTCCAACATGTGACAAGAAGATTATAAAAACTCCTGATTATATATCTCAAGAAATAGTGTCTGTTGAAACTCAACGCTCCCTGGAGGATTCTACTATCAAAATACCTCCAACATGTGATAAAAAGAACATTGATTCACTCATTGATCTATCACAAGTAGCTGATAATAATAAGGTACCATCCAAACCATCTTTTACTCATGTTTCTAAATATGTTTCCACAAGAATTACAGGATGAAAGAGAAATTTAAAACAAGTATGGATGAGGAAAGGTGAAGAGTTACCTATCGCCATGTTTGGGGTGAATAGGAAGAATAATGTGGAAGGTAGTTCCCCAAAAAGAGAACAAAAATTCAAGAAGATGGACCAACAACATAATACAAATAAATCAATATTTGTGGGTCAATGTTGGTACTACGACAGATTTGGGAAATGTGTAATAAATTGTTCGTATAATCCTCACAATGTAAAAGCACAAAGGAGGCCTACTTTATGTGGAAGAAATCCAGAGAATAAGAAGCAACATCTGTAGGTACATAAGCATATGTTTACCGAAAATATATTTTGAATACTTGATAACATCTGTGATGTATGCAATGGAATTGGTTATAAGGTAGGTTCATGCACATCTCAACATGTATTCATCATTGATAAGAAAAGAAGACCTCCGATGTCGGCTAAGTATGAAGAACCTTACTTGAGGAGAAGAAAAAAGAATATTGTGAATAAAAATTTCCTCAGGAAGATCTCAAGTATAAAAGCTGAGAAGACCCTAGATTTTAGGTCCATGAAATTGAAGGTCAATTCATCTAAAATAGAAACTAAGAGGAATGAAACTCATATGAACTAGTGTGGAAGATCCAAACCTACTGCAATAGTTCCAAATGACATGTTGGTCATCTGTCTAGAAGATTCAAAAAGAATGAGGAAACATGAAGATGAAAAGCCCAAGGCTGATGATAAAGGAAAAGGAAAACTTTCATGTGATAAAGATAAAATGCATGAGAATGTGAAAACCAAAAGAAAAACATGTGTTAAATAAGTTCTATGTGACAGATATACGAAATCTATTCACATTGAAAAAGGTTGTCCAACCTTAATACCAGAGCAAGAAGCATTCCTTAAGAGGATTAAGAATATATCATCCATGATGACAATTAAAAAGAACAATTCTTCATGAAAAGTAGAAGAGAATGTGAAGAGTTCGATTCCACATCATCACAGAACAGAAAATATGTTCAAATGTGTGATCATGAAGACTGGAATAAATGGAAAAACATGGTTGAGAAAAACATCTCATCCATGTAGCTCATATAGATGAAGCAATGATTATCCACCTCATTCCCTTAAATCTCTTGTGTATCATACTTATGTTTTCTAATATAGGGAATTGAAGGTGAAGCAAGATCTCAGGGGGAGAACCTAAGAAGAAGTTAATGATAAAAACTCTCAATAGAAAAGCTAAATAAGTTTCCATCCTTGGAATATTATTGAATTTATATTCCAAGATTAAAATTATGAAGTATCACCATTTATTAAGATTATGAGGAGTGTTTTTCTTAAGGGGAGACAAATGAAGAAGATACCATAATTATTACTTAAATCAGTATCAACTTTAGTTGGTATTAAATTCAATTACTCTAAAAATTAATTAAGGAAAATTTTATTGGAAAAGGTATGGAATTTATCAATCTCTCATCCTTGGTTATTCAGAATGAAGATCATTTTATAAAGGGGGAAACTTAATTAATCACTGACATAAGAAGAATGGAAGTGCCCCAAGGCCACTTATCCTTCCAATCACACTTGAATGTATTTGATCATTTTGTTGAAGTGAGTGTAGGAGTTTTAGGTTGATTATTCCCTATCACATTAAATTTATTCATCCTGAAATGAAAGTGTAAAACCCTTGAAGACAAAGTACATGAGTTATCATCTCATGTGGTATTATGATCAATGAATAATAGAAAACCTTTTTGTCTCAATCAAATCCTCTTGTTTTCTACACCGAGCATTTCTCAAGTAGACTTAGAGTGAAATGATTTATGGAACATTGCTTAAGTATGGATTGATACCTTTATCCCATGAACTTTGTATTTCTTGTCAATAAGGGGGACATAAGTGAAATGAAATTAAGGGGCAGAGAAGTGAAATGAAAGAAAGGGTAGAGAGAAGATTATCATATTGATAGTAACACATTCATCTCAAAAATTTAATGTATTCACAAAAAAACACAAAGGGGGAGATTGTTAGAACCACTTTGGGTATGAAGATTTTATTTTTTTTTCAACAATTTTCAATATAGTTCAAAATAAATAAGGTTATGAAATAGAACTCAAAAGTTTATGGAGACTGGAATTCCAACAAGTGAAACCATCTCAGAGAGTGTTGAAGGTCTTAAAGATTATACAGTGATCATGCAACATCTCACTATTCAAATAGAACATGAAAGAGTCTACTTAAAGAGAAATTCATTATTTCATGACGGATCATGTGGAGATTTTAATATTTAATAATGATCATACATATAGAGAAGATGATGATGCCAGTCATATTCAGTGTTGACCGGAAAGACTGATGCTGCTGGAAGATAGGGAAGTTTCAGTACTTTCCCTGGATAATCTGACGATGCTGAAACTGATCTTTCAAAGAGTATATATCATGGTGGATGAATTTTGTGATGAAATCCACTGACTATTGAAGAATCCATATGAAAGTGAGGAAGCATGGGTTTTCTTTCTGAAGAAAATATTTATGGTTTTGTCGTTTCCCAGTATTTTCCAAATTTTTGGACCTCTAAATTTGAATTTTATTTTTAGTAATGGAAGGATTTCTGAATAGGAGTGAACGAGATATGGAATGGAAAAGGAAATCAGCAAAGGAAGCAAACCACATACCTCATAACACATACCGTGTACCATGTCCGGGAACGGTTCATGATTGCGTAGCATGTAGAGGTAAAGGTACGCAGGATGGTTCACAAAATAGGTCGTGGTACCGAAAATGGTTCACGGTGGAAGGAGTTGCGATACACGGGATGGCTTGTCATTTGTGGAAGAGATGTAGTACACGGACTGGTAGGCATACAGTACACAGAAGGTTAATGATATGTAGCTGAAGGTTTTCAAGATTGCTGTCATTCATGAAACAGGATCGGTACGCAGTAGAGGCTTATAGTATACGGATGGAGATCAATATAAGATAAAGTTTGTCCCATATTGAGAATTTGGGTAAAACAGATTAGATAAATTTGTGGAGTTATTTTCCAATATAAGGAGTTCTAATGCCATCATTTATTTAGAGATTGATTTCGATAAGAAAATATCATCACTATAAAAGAACATAACTAAGCCCAAAAGTAGTATGCGGGAGAGATTTCACATAGGATGAATAAGTAAGCGAAAGACAAAACGGTACGTGGAATTTGAAGGAGCGGTCTGTGGAATAGATTCTGTGTAGGAAAAATTGGTATGTAAGAGATGAAATGATTCACATAATTTGAAGAAGAATTCCATAAAAGGAAGAAACAGTTTGTAGAATAGGAATGAACAACCCACAGAAGGTTGTACGCAGAGGCGATATGCGAATACAGTATGCCAAGGAAATACACATAGGCAATATGTTGAGGAATTATGTGGAGAATTTTTGGATCAGGAACGATATGCAGATCAGGTGCAGTACACGGATTAGGTGTGATACACAAAGTAGGCACAGTACGTAGAGCAAGCGCGGTACGCATAGCAGGCACAGTACGTGGAGCAGGCACAGTACGCAGAGCAGGCGTAGAAAGTGGATCAGGCACGGTACGTGGAGTAGGTGCAGTATGCAGAGCAGGAGCAATACGCGGAGTAGTCCTAGTACAAGAAGCAAGCATAGTACGTGGAGCAGGAGTGGTACACATATAAGATACAATCCATAGAATCAGGTATGGTTCACAAAAGTAGAAACATGATAAAGGAAGTTTGTGATTCTAGCAGAAAAAAATAATAATATTGAGTGCATTTAGTCCTTTCACTAAAGAAGAAGATTGAATATAAAATAGAATCAAATCTAGACCTTAATGCAAGAAATGTCTCATGATGAATAGAAGACACATACTTTTATGCCTATCTGTTAAAGCGACCTTCAAGTCAATAAACTGAGTGAGACCTCTACCAAGGTAGTGAGCCAGGGGGGAGTCTACGGAAGTGATATGAGTGAAGCAGTGAGCTATCCCTGAACCTTTGTAAAGGCAGTGTTCCTGGGAGAGAGTGATTGTTCCTGAACCTTTTCAATCCTAGTGGAATTTGGTACGACCGAAAACCTGTTGGCATATGCTCCTTGGACGTATCCCTTAGTGGTGAATCGAGTAAAATTGTGGTGTTTTACTTCTGAATGTGAATGTTTTAATTACTGCACATATCCATCATACAGGGTTAAATAATTTTCTACCAACATGGGAACAATATTTACCAGTTTAAGAGAAAAAATTGACACCCTGATCCCCCCCCCTCTTAGGGTGGTATAGGGTACTTCAACCTATATAGTCAAAATATACATAACTAACAATAGGTTCACTAATATAATTATTTTTAACAAACCTTAATGATAATGTTGGATTATGTGAAATGTATCTAAGAAATCATTTTAAGGATTTACAATGTGTCTTGTTAGAATTACTCATGAATATGCTAAGAGTGAAAACAACATATGAAACATCTGGTCGAGTGAAAATCATGGAATACATGTGGTAGCTAACTATACTATAATATGGTATCTTAAACATATATTTAGTATCATATTTTATAGTCGATGATTGAGATAATGAAATCTTAAAATGTTGTTCAGTTGATACATTAGTATATTTTAAACTTTCAAACTTTTATCTCCTCAAAATTTTCACAATATAACCATGTTGTGATAGGTATAGAAGATTCTTACTTATATTCCTAATTATTTCCTTTTCCAAAAAAATCAATAATTTCAAAGTTATTTTATTTTAAGAACCTCCTTTAATTGTGACATAATAGATGTCGTGAGTTTCATATCCTTATAAATGATAATCATGTCATCTATATATAGCATCAAGTAAATAATAACACTTTTTATAGATTTATAATACCCACATGCATCATGTTTACTTCTATTAAAATGGTTTTTAATCATGAATGTATCAAACTTTATGTACTAATACCTTTATTCCTAATTTAAATCATACAAAGATTTATTCAAAAGGCATACCTGATCAGTTTTGAAATTATTCAAATAACCATCAAGAGGTTGCATGTATATTGTCTTATTGAAGTTGTAACATCCCACCCCATCTCATTGGCTTGAGAGGGAAAAGGAATTCTACTTGGCCTTAAGTGAAGTTCCCAAGGTTCCAATGGCTGTCAATAAATGTCCAGGGATTCGAGAATAAATTAGGGAACAATTTTCCCTTAAGATAAAACCAACCAACCAAACATTGTACTATCAACAAACTTCATGGTTCATGTCGATAACACAACCAAACCCATACATTACCAAAAGACAACCCAATTATTCCACAATATAACCCAAGAACCAAAAAAACAAACACAATATCATAGTACCATGTGGAAGACTAAACAAGAGACCCAAAATAAACCAAGACACGCTCTACAGCTCCACACCAAGCTCCATGCTCCAAGCACCACCACATCTCCCAATCATCACTACAAACCACTAGCCATGAGATTCTTTACCTTTACCTGTGTCCTGGAATATAACATCTGCAAAAGCACCCAGGTTCCAATGTAGGGGGTGAGTACTAATACTCAGTAGGTTTTCCCCAAAATGTCTTCCTTACATAGGCCACTAGGATAAAACTGTTAGCACATTTATAAAAATAGTTTATATAAAACATTCAGCAGTGCAACAACTTAGAACATGCCAAACATACCCTTACCAAGCCATGAAAAACAAAGGAAATCCACAACCATGCCACAAGACATATCCTCACAACGCATTAGTACAACAATTCCATCTTTTTAAAGCAACACACAATAAAGAAACCATTATAGTGGGACCTCCACCCATCTCACTCAACCCATTCTTAACTAGCGGTACTTTCCAACCACTACCATAATGGTGTCTCTTTCGACCACTATACATGACCTTTTATAGTGAGACTTACCACCCACTTCCATAATGGTGGTTATTCCAAACACTATCCATCACCTTTTATGGTGATAATTCCCACCCACTTCCACACAACCAACACAATCCATAACACTCAATCAACCAACAAGCACAAAGCACCAAGGCCGCACAATAAGCACACAACCATTTCCAACACATGCCAATTCACTTAAATAAATCACCCATTTATTGAAAACACCCTTTAACTAAATTTCCATGCCCAAACACATTTCCATAAACAACATAAATCATTTGTATAATAAGCCACTAGTGATTTTAAAATCAACATTTTAAAATCACACAACAAATCCCCTTTTTGCAATAATAACTCATTTTCCCAAAAATCCCCCAAATCATCACCAAATGGATTTCCAATGAGACTTGCACATCAATATCATAATTAATTTCAATAAAAACAATTTCATTGTAACCAAAACTACTATTTTAACCAAGTGGAGTCGAGAGAGAATCCTCATACCTTTAGGGTTCTGGCAAAATCAACCCACACGCAACCACACCCCAAATCTGGAAGACGCACCACCGAAACCATTCTAGATCCCCTTACCTAACATTCACAACCCTTAAAATCAACACCCACGGTAGACATAAACCTATATCTACATACAACATATGTAGATCAAGAAAACCAATAAAAGGATAAGAGTATATCTAGAGGGAACCAAATAGAAACCAAGAGAAGATACTTACTCGAGAGAAACCACCTTCAAAACACCTTGAAACCTCTTTGAATAGCTTTCAAAATGAGTGGAAGAGCCCCTAAAACCTCTGAGAAGCGAAAAATAATGAGTGAGGCTCAAGTGGGAGAAGATTTGGAATGAAATAGGTTAAACCTGAGGGAGACTAGATTTAAAAACCCTCTTTTTAAGTGGCCGCACGGTTATCCCATATGATTTCGCAAACCGTGCGCTAACTGTGTGCATGCCACTATCTTGAGAGAAGGGGTCAGCACAGTTTCCTCACATGGTTTGGAAAACCATGTGCAGGCCATGCGAAGCCAACTGTCTCCCCATACACGGTTTCCTGGAGAACCCGCGTGGTTTTCCATAATCGTTCTCAAACCGTGCACCCTTATAAAATCGTCCAAACTTATTCAAAATAATTAAAAATGCTACCAAACACATACTAATCAATTTAAACACATAAAAAGACATAAAAAGGCTATATAACTCAATCTAAGGGTTATAAATTCTCCCCATCATTGGAATTTCCTTCCTTAGAAAGTAGAGAACAATCGCTTTGCCGAAAGAGTTTGGGCCATTGGTTAGCCATCTCTTTATCTTGTTCCCAAGTCTCCTGTTGAATCTGACCATGCTGCCACAAAACCTGGACTAAATTGATGCTTTTACCACACAATACATTCTCTTTCCTATCCACAATATGCACTAGAACATGAAACAATGAATCATCTTGCTCTAACTCAACGTGATCCCAAGGAATCACATGGTCACGATTTGGCTAATACTTTTTCAACTGCGACACATGAAACACATTGTGCACCACACTAAACCATGGTAAAAAATCCAAATGACAAGTCGCCTCACCAATCCACTCAAGTATCTCAAAAGTCCCAATATCCCTCAAAGATAACTTACCCTGCTTCCCAAACTGACAATGTCCCAACCTAGGAGATATTCTCAAAAACGCGTGATCACCCACCTTGAACGACAGCGGTCATCGTCGATGGTCCGTATAAAATTTCTGACAACTTTGAGCTATCTCCATCCTCTTTATAGTCAACTTGATCTTTTCCATTGTCTCTTGGACAACGCTCAATATGATCATCAAAGTCTCACTCGTTTCCACCCAACATAGTGGAGAACGACACATACACCCATACAAATCCTCAAATGGTTCCATATGCATCGAAGCTTGATAACTGTTATTATAGGATAAATCCACCAATGGTAATTTCTCCTCCCATGAAACAGAAAAATCTATCACACAATCCCTTAACATATCCTCCAAAGTTTGTATTGTCCTCTCTGATTGGTCATCCATATGAGGATGGTACGCCGTGCTCATCGTCAATTGCATCCCAAGGGCTAACTACAAGGATTTCCAAAAACGAGATGTGAATTTCAGATCCCCATCTGATACAATAGAAACTATAACACCATGCTTCTTTACCACCTCTCGGATATAGATTTTGGACAGATCCTCCATCGTATGAGATTCACTAATCGGGATGAAATGTGTTGACTTTGTGAGTTGATCCACAATCACCCATATGGCATCATTATTCTAGTCCATTCTTAGAAGACCCATCACAAAATCCATTGTTATCTTCTCCCATTTCCACACTGGGATAGGTAAAGATTGTAACATGACTACTGGCCACTAATGCTCTGCCTTGACTTGCTGACAAGTGAAGCATCTTGAGACAAACTCGGCCACATCACTTTTCATACCCTCCCACCAAAACTATGATTTCAACAACTTTTACATTGTCTAAATTATAGGATGGACATCCCACCTAGAATAATGATAATCCCTAAGAAGTTTCTCATGACAATCCACTAGTACCACCATCCAATTTTAAAAACACAAGACTGAATTCTCATTCAGTTCCCAGCTCTCAATGGTCTCCCCACCATTGAGTTTATACCTCATTTACATACACTCAGAATCAGATGTATGTGGCTCTTTAACCAAACTATCCAAGTCATGAACCAACAAAACTGGAAAGAAGATGGCTTTTTCACCCTAGTCCTCACATTCCAACCACATATCGGCTATGACCGACATCAACTGCCACTGATCTGAGGCATGTTTCACCACTTGAGCATATGATTTCTTACTTAATACATCTGCCACTGAATTTCCCTTACTCAGTGTGTAAATTAAGTTGAAATCAAAAATTTGGAGATATTTCACCCATATAATTTTCCTCATGTTCAAATATCTCTGTGAGAAAATGTGATTTAAGATCTTATGGTCAGTAAACACTGTAAATTTCTCACCGAAGAGATAGTGATGCCACAGTTTTAAATCATGGACCATTATTTCCAACTCTAAATAATGTGTTGGGTAGTTCTTATCATGGAACCTCAACTTCTGTGAGCCATATGCAACCACATGATCCCCCTGCATGAGAACACATCCCAACCCTGATCCCGATGCATCACAATACACCACGTACCCTTTCTTTGGTTCAGGGAAAACCAATATTGGTATTGATGTAAGGAGACCCTTTAACTCTTTAAATCATTTCTAAAACTTCTCATACCATTGAAATGGGATATTATTTCTTGTAAAAGCTGACATAGGCAAAGCCAATTGTGAGAAATCATGAACAAAACGTGGATAATACCCAGCTAGACCAAGGAAGCTCTGTATCTCAAAAATGTTATTTGACAGTTTCCATGAGATAACAACCTCTATCTTTTCTGGATCAACTAAAACACTGCTACTAGAAATAATGTGGCCAAGGAATCAAACCTCCTATATCAAAAATTCACACTTTGACAATTTGGAATACAATCGATGATCCCTCAAGATCCCCAACACTATCACCAAGTGTTGCTCATGCTCTACCCTTGTCCTCAAATACACCAATATATCATCCACAAATACCATCACAAAACAATCCAGATATCTCTAAAATACTTGATTCCTTAATTTCATGAACACCGCTGGTGAATTTGTTATACCAATGGGCATAACCACATACTTGTAATGGTCATATCTACTTTTGAAAGCTATTTTTGGGATATCCTTCTTCCTCACCTGCAATTGGTGATACCATAACTTCAATTCAATCTTGGAGAACCACTGAGCTCCCCTCAAATGGTCAAAAAAATCATCAATTCGAGGAAGTGGATATCGGTTCTTTATTGTAACCTGATTAAGTCTATGATAATCAACAGAGAGCTACAAGGTTCTATCTGCCTTTTTAACAAACAAAAATGGTGCTGCCCACAAAGATGTGCTAGGCTGGATGAACCCTTTGTTTTCTAACTCTTATAACTGCACCTTTAATTCCCTCAATTATATCAGTTCCATTCGGTAAGATGAAAATGAGGTAGGACTAGTCCCCATAAGG
This sequence comes from Viscum album, assembly GCA_963277665.1. Lineage (NCBI taxonomy): Eukaryota > Viridiplantae > Streptophyta > Magnoliopsida > Santalales > Viscaceae > Viscum > Viscum album. The sequence continues at coordinate 386,288,105 of OY728153.1, read as the reverse complement.
AGATCAATCGTAAACTCCACTTCTTTCATGGGTGGAAACCCTGATAATTTTTCAGAAAATGCATCCATAAATTGATCCACAACTACTAGAAGAACACCCTACTCAACACCTTCCACTGATGAAAATGACAAGTCCTCTAACTGATATGAGATCATGCTAACGGTTAGTTCTAACAAAACTGTTGCACCCAACTTTTCACTCTTCTCCCCTCTAAGGAGATGTCTAACGCCATCCTCCATCACAAAACTAACCGTTCATGCATATTAATCGATGTGGTCCTTAAAAATTTCCAACCAATCCATTCCAAAGATTATTTTATAAGCATCCATCTCAATCACTGAGAAATACCACATCAATTTAATGTCATCTAAAACTAATCAAAACACTTGGCATGGGAAGGCTTGACACTCTCTTTGACCCAGAGGAGTTTGTAGGTTCAAAATAGAAGACATCATTTCCATGTGTAAACCCAACAGATCAACGATGCGAGAAGCAAGAGAAGAATGGCAAGAACTCATATCAAACAAAGCTTTCATCAATGTGGAAATTAAAAGAACCATACCTTTCACTCTAGATGGTCCCGACTGATCATCCACCAAAACTTTATCAGATCCAAGAAGATGCATGCTTTCAATGATCTTTTCTTTATTATCCTACTAACACTTCCCTTTCTGAGGAGTGTCACTAACACCCATCTTCAAAGCATTATGGAAATAGCATTGAAGATTCCCCATATTCTTGCAGTTTTGACATTCTCGAGGTTGTGCCTTACAATCCCGCTTGATGTGGCTCGTAGAGCCACACTGAAAAATATCTCGGCTTACAATTGGGTCTCAGAAGAAGTTTTAACAATCTTGTGGTCTGATTCTGATGTGCTCCATATCGGTGAAAAAAGGTTTTCGTCTTGCTCTGTATCTCAGTTTTAGGGTTCACACCTCCTCTCATGAGGACAATCATACTTCCATTACTTGGATTTTCAACCATGATAGATATTGTAATAGGTGTATCTAGTTTCAGTTCTGACTTCACTATTTAAAAAGCCTGAATAATGCTTTGGGACAACTTCTTGTTTACTTGGGACTCAGGTGCAACCACATTTCCAGTAGCTTCCTCTAATCGGTGTCTACAATGCCTACCTAGTTCCATCTCTATCAACATAAGAATCACCATAATTCTCACTTTCTAGAAACTGAATTCTTACAATTTCAATGTTAATTACATAGAAACTATCACAACTAGGATTTCCACAATTTTACATTTCCCATGTTGCAACATTTTTGAAAAAAACCCCATGTTTTTTAAATCAATTCATTTTCAAAATACCAAGAATTTCCATGGTCAAAACCTTCTGTTTTGAAACCCAGTTTATAATTTTCCAAAATCCACACATCCATACCACACCATAAATCATTAAACCCCAATGAAATATGAATTCAAGTGGGAATTAATCTCTACCATGCATTCCATGCTCATATCATTGGCTACACCCATGACAATGAGATATCCAATGCCTATAAGTGCCTCCAAACACTTATGTACCCAACTCCCTGGTAACTTGAAGTTCAGTATAAAAGGTTTAGCTAAGTCCTTTTATGCTATACATTCCAAGTTCCAACAATCCTACACCTTGCTACCATAACTACTCAAGGAATAGACCAAGAATGAATGTCAACACCAAGACCAATGACCAACACCAAGGATTGAACAATTACTCTCACATGAAATCCAAGGACCAAAAAAATTGATACCACTTGTAACATCCCTCCCTATCTCATTGGCTTGAGAGGTTGGAGGAATTCTACTTGGCCTTAAGCAACGTTCCCAAGGTGCCAAAGACTAGAAATAAATGTTGGGGGATTCATGAATAAATTAGGGAATAATTTTCCCATAAGATAAAACTAACTAACCAAAAATTCCACTATCAACAAACTACATAATGCATGTCAAAAAAAAACCAAACCCATACATTACCAAAAGACTACCCAACTATTCCACAATACAACCTAAGAACCAAAACAACCAAACACAATATAAGAGTACCATGCAGAATAATAGACAAGAGACCCAAAATAAACCACGACACACTCCAAAGATCCACACCAAGATACATGATCCAAGAACCACCACATCTCCCAAGAATCACTACAAACCACTAGCCATGAGATGCTTTACCTTTACCTGTGTCCTGGAATACAACATTTGTAAAAGCACCCAAGTTCCAAAGCAGGGGGTGAGTACTAATACTCAAAAGTTTTTCCCCAAAATTACTTCCCTACACACACCACTAGGATAAAACCATTATCACATTTATAAAAATAGTTTATATAAAACATTTATTAGTGAAACAACTTACAACATGCCAAACATACCCTTACCAATCCATGACAAACAAAGGAAAACCACAAACATGCCACAAGCCATATCCCCATCATGCATTATCACAATAATTCCATATTTGAAAAGAAACACAGAACAAAGAAACCATTATGGTGGGACTTCTGCCCATCCCATTCACCCCATTCTCAACTAGAAGTAATTCCCAACTGCTACCCATAATGGTGGTTCTTCCGAACATTATCCATCACCTTTTACAGTGAGACTTCCCACCCACTTTCATAATGGTGTTTATTCTGACCACTATCCATCACCTTTTATAGTATGATTTCCTACCCACTTCCACAAAACCAACACAAACCATAACGCTCAATCAACCAACAAGAACAAAGCACTAAGGCCTCACAATAAGCACACAACCATTTCCAACACATGCCAATTCACTTCAATAAATCACTCATTTATTGAAAACACCCTTTAACTAACTTTCCATTCCCAACCACATTTACATAAACAACATCTTTGTTGAAATCCATCTTTCACAAAACATTTTTATAATCATCCACTAACAATTTTAAAATCAACATTAAAAAAAACACAACAAATCCCCTTTTTGCAACAATAACTCATTTTCCCCAAAATCCCCTAAATCATCACCAAATGGATTTCCAACAAGACTCACACATCATTATTATAATTAATTTCAAGAAAAGAAATTTAATTGTAACCAAAACTACTAGTTTTAACCATGTAGAGTCGAGAGAGAATCCACATACCTTTATGGTTTGGGAAAAATCAACCCACATGCAACTGCACCCCAAATCCAGCGAATGCACCACAGAAACCATTCTAGATCCCCGTCCCTAACATCCATAAGCCTTAAAATCAACACCCAAGGCATCCAAAACCCTATATCTATATGAAACAGATGTATATACAGAAAACCAAGAAAGGGAGAAGACTAGATCTAGAGGGAACCAAAGAGAAACTAAGAGAAGAGACTTACTTGGGAGAAACCACCTTCAAACCTCCTTGAAACCTCTTTGAATTACTTAAAAAATGAGTGTAAGAGCCCCTAAAACCCCTAAGAACCGAAAATCCCAAGTGAGGCTTGAGTGGGAGAATATTTGGAGTGAAATAGGTTAAACCTGAGGGAGTCTGGATTTAAAAACCCTCTTTATGTGTCTACATGGTTATCCCACACAGTTTTTCAAACCGTGTGCTAACCGTGTGCACGCTACTTTCTTGAGAGAAGGGGTCCGCACATTTTCCTTGCATGGTTTGGAAGACCATGCGCAGTCCATGAGAAGCCTATTGTCTCCCCCTACATGGTTTCCTAGAGAACCTACACGGTTTCCCCTAACCGTGGTCAAACTGTGCACCTTTAGAAAAGCCCCCAAACTTATTCAAAATCATTCCAAACTCTCCCAAACTCATCCCAATAACTTTAAAACCATAAAAATGCATAAAAAGGCAACATACCTCAAACCGAGGGTTCTACAAAAGTCACCATGAAGGGATTTGTTTTTTAAATCAAGATTATAAATATGTAAATCATGATATGTAGTCAAAGAAAGCAACAAATGGATAGATGAATTTTTAATAATAGGAGAAAAAAATTCAAAATAGTAAATTCCCTCATGTTGGAGGAAACCTTTGGACAAATTCCTATCCTTAAAATTGATTTTATTATCTCCTATGTTATCTTATTCCTTTTTAATATCCACTTATAGCCAATAACTTTGGAATTTGGTGGGTTTATAACAAAAAACCTAGTATTGTTTTCTTTTAAAGATTTCATTTCATCATCCATGTAATAGACCCAATTCTTGGAGTCTCTATCATTTATAGCTTTCTTATAGGTGTGGGGATCCTTGGACTCAAGTTCCTATATAATATGGAAAGAAATGAAAATCATGTCATATTGGTTAAAAAGAGTTCGAGGCCCGATGACCCTCCTGGAACTCTCTTGGGTAAACTGGTAGTCATCGAGAGCCTCTAAGGTCTCACAGTCCTACCTAGTATGTGGGTTGGACATAATATGGTCTTCAATATAAGATTTTAGAATATAAGGATCACTAGGATCCACAAACTATATTTGATTATCAGTATGATCATTTTCATATTGAGTTTCATGATCACTATCATTAGTGATAGAAGTGGTTTTAAGTGAAACAGAATCATGGAAGACAACCTCACGAATTATGACACATTTTTGTTAATTGGGTTTTCCAACCCACAACATATATTATTTAACCCATTCAAGGTACACTATAAAGATACATTTGAGATATCTCGGTTCAAGCTTATCATTCTTAATATGTGCTTATGCAGTACAACTGAAAGCTCTGAGATAAGTATAAGAAGGGGTTCAGTTAGGCCACAACTCTCAATGAGTCTTGAAATTATTTACAATTGAAGTACATCAATTAATAAGGTAAATTTTAGTGGTTATAGCCTTGTTCTATATGGATTTGAGAAGGCCATAGTATGCAAGCATACTTTGGACCCTCTCTAAGATAGTGTGGTTTGTACACTCTACCAAGCCATTTTATTTGGGAGTTTACCACACCACCAAACTTATAAAAGTTTATAAATTCACATGAAAAATATACTAAACCATTGCTTGTTCTTAAGTATTTAAGCATTCTTCGAGTTCGATTCTCCACAATGTATTTCTAGGTCTTAATGGTTTCAAAAATGTCAGTTTTTTTAAATAATTTAAATCCACAATTTTCTATAGAAATCATCAATAAAGGTCATGAAATAAGAACCTCCACCATGGGAGGTAGTCATGGATGGTCCCCATAAATCAGAATGAACATACTCTAAAGGGTGAAAAGCCTTAAAAGATGACTTATTGTAGATGACTCTTTTTTACTTCCCTATAACACAATCCTTACAAAAAGGGAGGTTTTTAGGTGTGATGTTTCTCAATTACCCTTTCTTAATCATCTTTTCTAGACCTTTGGAGATTACATTCCCCAATATTCTATGCCAAAGAATATTGTTATTAGTGTTAGTAACATACGTACTTCCTATCTACCTATAGTGATTCTTTCTAACAAAAACATAAATCCTATTTATAAGAGAACCCTTGATGAGTAACCTGGAGCCTTTATAGATAAATAAAAAATCATAATTAGAATTAAAAGTGAGGCCTTTTGGTACAATACACTTAGAGATGTCAAATTTATCTATAGATCCGGGACCCAACTCACATTAGGCAAGGTGATAATTGAATAGTCATGAAACTATAACAAGACGGAGCCTCTAACCTTAATGCTACACCTCCTATATTTTCTTGATATAACCTCTCCTTGTACTCTCTTAGTCAGATCAAGAAAAGAGTCTCTATCATGATACATATGAAAGGAATAACCTAAATTTAACACTCACTCATTATACAGATCATGCATTAACACATTAAGAACTTCAGTGATATCAGAACCAACATCAACAAATAAATATTGATCAGTTGATTCATTGGGTTTTAGATTTTTTTGGGGGGCTTGTGAAACTCTGGAGTAATGTGTCCAGGTTTGACACAATTGAAGCAGGTAAACTATCTACCTTTACACATAAGCCTATATTTGTATTTTTTTCTATTCTTTCCATTTTCATTATCATTACCCTTATTCTTGTTCTTATTCTAGGGTTTATCCTTAGTAAAGAGGCTCTCTGCCTCATTTTTCATTTTAGGTTTGGTATTCAATTATTTAGAAATAAATGTTGATTTTACTTCTCTAACTCTGAAGAGATTTAGCCATACATCATATTTTCTACTTGATTAGTAGAATAACTATCAAGATAAATCAACAAGATAATAGTTTGATCTTTAGTTTCAATTTTAACATTAATATTTTAAAGTTATAGTAAAATTATCATGGACCTAGCATTTTACCCATATTATTACATGATTTTAAGCATAATTAACCATAAAATACAAACCAAGGATTATAAAGTCTAGTTTCTTTGGATGATTAGGTATATAAAACTGAAAACATGGAAATAGAATAAAAATATTTATATTAATAATCCATAATGATCTCCTAACTTCCTTTGAGATCTTATATATGCATAGGATAACCTAGGGAATTCATAGAAAAAAGGGAGGATCTAAAAATCCTAGCAAGGGAATAAACATAGAAATAAAGAAAAGAACGTGAGTTAGAAGGCATAACATAATGAAATAAAAAGGCATAAAATATGAATAAACGTATATAATAATAACATATAGAATATGGGATCATGTAATAATGGAAAATACAGGAATGTGGAATAAGCATATAACATTACATAAACATTATTCAAGGCTAACTACTAAGACTATCACATGGTGGATAATATCCTATAAAGGAATCATGTCTACTCTCTATCCCAACATGAAGTCTCATGAGACTAAATATTACCCATTGTATTGGAGTTCTATATGGGTGAACCCATAATAACATGTTCATTAATATGCATTCCACATGAATAATCAAACATAATGGATAAACATGAGGGTTATCCATAGAAAGAAATAGGTATCACAATCACGTCCTAAGGCATAACCAATGGGAATATCATAATAGTGTCCCTAAAAGATGGATTAAAATCATACATGGAAATTAATAAAGGAAAATAGGCATAGATAATGATAAATTATTTCCAAATGAAATGAAATCATTAAAAAATATTATTTAAGAAACTTTAGAAATGAGCCACTTTAGTGCGGTTTAAGGGAAAATGTTAAATAGGCTTTAAAGAGGAAAAAGACGTAATTTTTTTATAAAACTATAAATTAAATAAGATAGTTGTTTATGATTAAATGATTTATTTTATAAAAATATTGGTGGATTAAAACATATTATGGTGTGTACTTGAAAATGGGTAAGAAATTGGGAAATTCCCTTTAATCGGGCCTGCTTATCAGGATGAATTGAGAAGAGAACCTTATAAAACATATATTTACCCTTAAAAGAAAGAAGAATGAATCTAGGTTCATATTTTTGGAACATATAAACATAATTTAGTAGGACTACATAAGAATAATTAAGAATTAATTTTGGTTAAAGAGAGAGAAAGTGTAACCTAAAGGAAAAAATGGTGGTTTAGAGAGAATCCCTTACCTTATGTCTAAAAGTGTTTTGCACTTGTACTTAATGGACAAGATAATAAAATTAAATCCGTTAATTAATTAATTAATAACCTATTATACATGTATTTAATTTATTATAATTTTATTAGGTTCATTTATGGACAATTTTTTGAATTATAGTGTTTAATTTCATCGTTTTGGGAGTGTTCTCTTCATGGTTTCACAGTCGGTTCACTCATGTATAATTATGAAAGTTCTTGTAAAATTGAAGAAAAAATCTAAAAAATGGAATGATATGTTATTAATTTTTCTAAAAAAAATAAATTTCCCCCTATATCATTTTCATTTTTGAAATGATTATGATTCATTAGATCAAACATTGATGAAAAAATGGTTAGTTTATTTTGGTGTTTTTTACGACCATCATGAATTAGTATTGTTTTATTTAATAATATCTTTACATACTGGTTCCAAAACATTAAATAAGTTTTAATTTACATATTATAATCTGTTTTAACCATAAAAATGAATTTATGACAAGCCATGAATGTGGTCATGAAAAAAGAAAACTCACCATCCACAAAGGCGGTGAAATGACACCTCACAGATGATGTTTTCATTTTTAGAACAAAAGGATAAGAGAAGAGATTTGATGATGGACATTACATTAACAAAATAAAATTCCAGTACATATATGATATTTGATTTATCATGTTACTTTGGATAGGGTAGGTGAGGGAAGGATAGGAAAATAAAATAAATTAAAAGATAAAGAGAGAGGGTTTTGCCTCTTGAGTGTCATCCGCTTGAGAACCTCTTTAAGGAACTTAGAAATGGTCTTTTGGTGAGACCAGAAAGATTAAAATGTGGAGAATAGGATTGGGAGAATAATTGTGTATAATATAAGAAAGATACAATTATTATAAGGTTGGAGGATAGTAGGTGGTGAGGTGTGGTATTTATAGTGGGAGGAGAGGGTGTTTTTTATTATTTTATTCATTTGTTTATTATTTTGGTTCAATACTATCAGTAGTGTTGATTTTTATAACTAGGTATAGTAACTAGAGAATGTGAGTTCAAGATAATGGCTAATTACATCATCCATGAATCAAACATGACTCAAAAATTCATTTATTTACTTATAATGATAAATACCATAAATTACAGTATTTCACTTTTCACAAAAAAATCAACAATTTTATAAAAATACTAAAAATTCACCCTAACCACTTTTTGAGGTTTAGATTTAAAAAATGGAATCCATTTTATGAACATAATTTTTTATATATGATAAATATAATTTTTAATTAAAACCATCATTTATTTGAAAAATAACGATTTTAAAATTATAACTGATTTTATGACACTTTGAAAAGTTAATTAAGGTCTCATAAAATTATCTTATAATCATAAGGAAAAAAATATCAATTTATGATTCTATTTTATGAAAATAAATTTTCTTCTAAATCATTATATTAGTTATAAAATTATAAATAAATATTTATGTTTCACCAAAATACCAATACTTAATTTATCATTTTTAAAACATTTATTTACTTATTATATGATATAAATATATTATATTTTCATTCATAAGATACCTAAAAAAAATTATGCTTTCATATTGGAGGTTATTATTCTATTGTCTAGTTTAAAATTCATAATGATCATATTGTTATTCCAACGGTCAAGTTATTATTCCATTGGCATAGGTTCCTTAATTACAACTTATTTCATTCTCAATTTATAAAAATAATTTTTTTATTAGGTTCTCTATGTAATGTATGTGTTTTATATTATATAACATAATTGTATGGGTCATCACATTCTCTCCCCCTTATGAAATTTCTCCCTCAATTTTTTTTTTTAATTTTAAGTTGAAAATAGGTGGGGGTACTTCTCCTTTATTGATTCTTCTTGTTACTATGTAGTATTTTCATACTTATGGTTTTTTCATATTACTTTGACCAGGTGATTAGTCTTTTTATGTATAACTTTATCTTTAAGGTCCAAGATCTTCATCAACTTCTCTTTATACGATAGGTCATTCTCTAGTTTTACTACCTATAAATTCAGTACATGTGAGGGATATAATATTTACTTCCTCAAGAGGGATATGTTGAATACATTATGTACTTGAGACCGGTAGGTGGAAGTGCTAGTCGATATGACACATCTCTAACATGATAAAGAATCTAAAATGGGCTAATGTACATGGGACTCAACTTTCCTTTCTTCCCAAATCTCATGATCCTCTTATATAAAGTTACGTAGAGGAATACCATGTTTCCAACCTTAAACTCTAGGTCCCATTGAAAATTTTCTTCATATCTCTTCTATCAAATTTGGGTAGCCCGAATATGATTATGAACGATTTTTACCTTTTCTACCATTTCATCAACCATTTCAGCTCCTAATAGCTTTTGTTCACTAAATTAATCACAATATGTTGGTGTTCTTCATCTTTTTCCATAAATGTATTCATATGGATCCATTTGTATGCTTGAGTGGAAACTATTATTGTAAGATAACTTGACCAAAGTTAGATGTTGGTCCCATCCCCCCTTTATGTCCATAAAACATGCTATCAACGTGTATTCTAGTGTATGAATAACCCTATTAGATTAGACATTATTTTTAGAATTATAAGCCATACTAAAGTTCAGCTCATTGTTTATAGCATGTTGGATACTTTTCCAAAACGTTGAGGTAAATCTTAGATCTCGATCAGATATAATCGATAGTGGTACTCCATACAGCTTCACCACTTCTTTTATGTATATCCATGCAAGTTTTTTTAAAGATAATTTCTCTTGAATTGTGATAAATTGAGATGTCTTTGTAAGATTATCCATAATGACCCATATAGAATTATTTCCTCTGGATGTCATTGTAATTCTAGTGACAATGTCCATAGTGATGTTTTCTTATTTCAATATTGGTATGGATGATAGTTGCATCATTACCTTAGAATTTTTTCTTTCATCCTTCACTTTCTGACATACAAGGAACTTTGATGTATATTTATTGATCTAATTCTTCATATTGTCCTACCAATAGTGCTCTCATAGATCTCGATACAACTTTTTGATTCTTGGGTGAATAGAGAAAGTTGATCTATGTGTGTCATTAAAAATATATTTCTTTATCTCTATATTTTATGGTACACTAGTCGTGAACCAAATCTTATGAATCCTTCCTCATCAATTTTGAACTCTGATGATTTCCCATTTCTAATAGATTCTACCTTTTTCTGAATTTACTCTTCATTTCTTTGAGCATCCTTTATTTTCTCTATAAGGGAAGGTTGAGAAATAATTTGATAAAGGATTGATGATGTTTCTTCCTTAATGATTCTCATTTCAATCCTTTCTAGGTATAATAAGATTGGATACTTCTCAATTATCATCATTTATAAAGTTACAAGATCATTTATACTTAGAGCATCCTCCACTTTATTTAATTTACTAGCATGGTAGTGGATTGAGCAGTCATAATCCTTGATTATTTCTAACCATATTCACTGGAAAATATTAATGTATTTATGTGTGAATATATATTTGAGTTTATTATGATCAATATATATCTCACACTTCTCCCCATAGAGATAATGCTTCCATATTTTCAACGCAAAGATCATAGCCACCAACTCCAGATCATGCATGTGATAGTTTTTTTCATGAATTTTCAACTGCCTTGAGGTTTAGTCTATCACTTTATCATTTTTCATTATTAGACATCCTAATACCTTCTTTTAAGCATCATTTTATACCATAAAGAGTTCTCCACTTGTCGGTAGTGTGAGTATTGGTGTAGAGATAAGACTCTTTCAACTCTTTGAAGTAGTCTTCACATTCACTAGTCCAGATAAACCTTACTCGCTTATAATTTAGCTTGGTTAGGGGGTTTGATGATTGTGATAAGTTCTTCATAAATCATCATTAATACTCAACTAGACCATGTAAATTATGGATCTAAATTAAAGATATTGGCTTAGGCCACTCTTCGATTGCCTTTATCTTGGAAGGGTCCGTATATATTCCTTTATTAGTGATAATGTACCCCACGAATTATACTTCCTCCATCTAGAACTCACATTTAATATAATTTTCATAGATTGTATCCCTTAACAATTCCTTTATCATATTATTCAAATTCTCCTTGTGTTCCTCCTTTCTCTTGGAATATATCATAATATCAACAATAACGACTACTACAAATTTTTCAAGGTAATCTCTAAAGACTCTATTCATTAAGTCTATGAAAATTGTTTGATCATTAGTGAGTCTAAAGGGAATAACTATGAACTCATAGTGTTCATACCTTGTTCAAAAGGCTTTCTTGGGAATATCTTCCTTCTTCACCTTTAATTGGTGATATCTAAACCGAAGGTCTGCCTTAGAGGAATACTTAGCCCCAAGTAGTTGATCAAACAATTCATCTATCATTGGAAAGGGATAATTGTTCTTTATCATGAATTTGTTGAGATAATGATAATACATATAAAGGTGCATCGATCCATATTTATTCATGATGAATAGGAATAGCGCACCCCATGGTAAAGCACTACGGCGTATAAAACACTTGTCCATATTCTCTTATAACTACTTCTACAGTTCCTCCAACTCAATGGTGGTCATTCTATAAGGTTTATATGATATAGACAAAGATCTAGGAATAAGTTCAATTGAGAACTCAACCTCTCAATTAGGAGTAATACTGGTCAATTCTTCATGGAACACATCAATGTAATCCCTCATAATGGTCATGTCTTCGATCATGATTCTCTACTTTGTCTCAATCATTTGAGTTGAATATTCTTGCTCATAAAGAAATGATATCTAAAATTGAGATGATGATTCTGAAGAAGATTCATCCTTCTCCTTACACTTGTAAAAAAATGGAGGATGCCTCAGGTTGTGAAGAGTGATCTTCCTTTACCGATAGTTGATGTTGGATTTATATAAAGATAACCAATCCATGCTCAATATAGCATTAAAATGCACTAAAGGAAGTATGAAAATATTTTATAGGAGGTTCAATCCAAAAACATTAATCGGGAATGAGTTGTATACTTTGGATGCAATAATTTCCTCATTTTTTGTTCTCACAGATCACTAAACCTCTATATTTTGAGGTAGTATTTCAATAGTTATACTAAACTTTCAATATATAAAAGAATGCGTAGAACCAAAATCAAATAGTATGTTTTCTATTCTTTCATGAATATCTAGTGTACCTATCACCATATCATTTTTGGGCTCCCCCTCAGTAGTTGTGACAATATATACCCTTTTTTCTACCTTGGGGGTTGTTGTTGATTGCCTCTAACAACCCTTGGATTAGGGTATTGTCTCACATAATACCAATTTTCTTTGCATTTGAAATACTACACTATAGGTTGAGTATTGATCTAAACCTTCCTTTCTTATTCCACATTAGTGGGATTCTTCATATCTATTAAAAAATTATCAAACAAATTCACCTCTTTTCTACATTTGAAGCATCTTATGGTTCTCCTTAGGCAGTTCCTAGGATGTTTCTTCCCACATTTTTGATGCACAGGATGTTGGGTTTTATTTCAATCATGGGATTTATCTGTTGATCCTCCCATATTAAACTCTATTTTCCACTTTTTATCTCTAGGACCACAATACCAATGAGAGTCTTCAATATCCATTTCATCTTTAAGGATGCAAAATAAAATCTTCTCATAGTTGTCAAAATCTCGAATCACTAATACTTTTTGTAGACTTGGATTTTGTATGCTAAGTAAGCGATTCACCTTGATTTTAGTGTTCATGACGAAGCCAGAGGTGTATCATGAAAGCCTTGAAAAGTTTACCTCATATGTCTTGATAGACTCATTTTCCTTTTTCTTCAGTCCAAGGAACTCCCTTTTCATATTAAGATAGATAATTCAGGGAAAATATTTATTGAAAAATATTTTCTTGAAATCTTCTCATTCCATGGAATCAATTTCCTCCTTAGACTTCATGTTTTTTATTAGTTTCCACCACTAATCAGCTTCCCCATCAAAATGATAGACCACCATTATGACTTTATCTTCTTTTAATCATTGAATGATAGATAATATATTCTCAATGGAGTTAATCCATTATTCCACGATGATGGGATCAGAAGATCCAATAAATATGGGAGACATTTTTCACATAAAGGATTTAAACGCAACTTGATCTTTATTAGGAGAAGGAGAGTGTTCCATATGATTAAAGTTATTATTTATAACTTGACCTAGTTGATAAAGTATTATCATAATGTTTTGATCTCCCATTTTCATCGTATTTTTCATCTCATTAGAGAAATTGTTACATTGTCTATCCCATTGACTGTTGGCATGGGTTCTCGTATTTCTATCCATTAACTAAAAAAAGAAATTATAATTATGGGGATTAACTACTTAGCTAATAAGAATATAAAAATGAAACATCAAACATATAATTATAAACATGTAAAAGGAAATTATATCCTATCTTGTGATTCCCTAAGTTTCAAACTAAGTTATCCATGGTGATAGAATTATACCTAGGGTTTTTACTAAATTTTTCTAGTCATGGTCTCCAAAAATAACTAGATTATGCCAATAATAACAACTTTAAGGTCCCTAGAATTTTTCACATATTATTACATGAATTTAAGCATAATTAACCATCAAATAAAAACCAATGATCATAAAGCCTAGTATCTTTTGATGATTAGGTACATAAAACTGAAAACATGGAAATAGAATAAAACATATTTATATTAATCATCCATAATAATCTCCTAAATTTATTTGAGCTCTTACATCTGCATAGGATAATCTAGGGAATACATAGGAAAAAGGGATTAGTTAAAAATCCCACTAAGGGAATAAATATATAAATAAATCATAGCACGTGGGTTTGAAGGCATAACATAATGACCTAAAAAGGCATGGAACATGAATAAACATATGGAAGAATAACATATAGAACATGGGATCATGTAATCATGGAAACATAGGAATGTTGAAGCAATATATCACATGACATAAACAAGATTCAAGGCTAACTACCAAGACTATATCATATGGTGGACAAAGTCTAATAAAGGAGTCAGGTTTTCTCCCTATCTCAACATGACATCTCATGAGACTAAACATTATCCAATGCATTAGAGCGCTATCTGGGTGAATCCATCATAACATGTTCATTCATATGTGTGCCACATTAATAATCAAACATAAGGGTTACCTATTGAAATAAATGGGTATCATAATCATTCTATAAGACATAACTAATGGGCCTATCCTAATGGTGTCTATGAAAGAATGGATTAAAATTATACATGGACATTTATAAGGGAAAATAGACCTAGATCGTGGAAACTTATGTCCAACTGAATTGAAATAATTTAAAAATATTATTTAAGAAACTTTATAAATGATCCACTTTAATGCGGTTTAAGGGGAAATGACTTTAAAGAGGAAAAAGGCATAATTTTTTTATAAAACCAAAAATGGACAAGTACTGTAGCAGCGGCGGAGGCACTGTAACAGGAACTGTAGTGGCACGGTACTATAAAAGGTACTATAGCATCATGGGTATTGTAGCAGTATTATTCACCAAAGGGCCCTTTAGGCTAAAAAATGGGCTTTCGGGCCTTGTATTCAGACCACTTTGTCTTGGGCCTTCGGTCTATGTAATGGGTCTCCCTCTACCCAGTTTTAAAGAGGTCTTTTCTTTAAATAATAAATGAGGCTTCAGCCACAAATTTAAAAAACACAATAAAATTATATTATATATAATATACTATAGTTATAATGTTAATTTTTATAGGGGAGGTGATGAAAAGATAAGAAAAGAAAAGAATTTAAAAGAGAAAGAGGGGGTTTACATCTTGAGTATCGTCCCCTTGAGAACCTCCTTAAGGCACTTGGAAATGGTCTTTTAGTGAGGCCAGTAAGACCAAAACATAAGGAAGATATTTTTGAGAGGAATTGGGTAGAATATAAGCAAGATCCAAGTCTTATAAGGTGTTAGGGGAAGAGGTGATGAGGGGTAGTATTTATAGTGGGGGGAGAGGAGTGTTGTTTATTATTTTATTCATTTGTTTGTAATTTTGTGTCAACACTATCAATAGTGTTGATTCTTGTGACTAAGTACAGTAACATGAGTATGTGATTTTGAGATAATGTCCACTTACATCATCCATGACTCAACCATGGATAAAAAATTCATTTATTTACTTATAATGTTAAATAGCATAAATTACCATATTTCACTATTCACCAAAAATTCAACTATTTTAGAAAATTCCTAAAAATTAACCCAAAAAAATTTTCAACGTCTATAATTCAAATATGGAATCCATTTTTTGAAAATAATTTTCTAAATATGATAAAATTAATTTTTAATTAAAATCATCATTTATTCGAAAAATGAAGATTTTAAATTTATAACTGATTTTATGAAACATTGAAAAATTAATTAAGGTGTAATAAAATCATCTTCTAGTCATAAGAAAACAAAATATTAATTTATGAATCTATTTTATGTAAATAAATTTTCTTTAAAATCATTATATTAATTATAAAATTGTAAACAAACATTTACATTTCACAAAAATACCAATACTTAATTTCTCATTTTGAAAACATTTATTTACTTATTTCATGATATAAATATATTATATTTTCATTCATAAGATACCTAATTTGTATTTAGACTTTCATAGGTGGGGTTACTATTCTATTGGTCAATTTACTATTCATAATGATCACATTACTATTCTAACGATCAAGTTACTATTCCATTTGTATAAGTTCCTTAATTACCACTTATTTCATTATTAATTTATAAAAATAATGTTTTTATTTGGTTCTCTATGTGATGTATGTGATTTATACTGTATAATATAATTATAAGAAGGAAAATCTGATTGATAAAATTCTAGGTCATTATAAGTATTTTGTTAAATTCATCAAGGTGTACCCGAATTGGAGTACCCGGGCACATCCTAAAAGTAAACAGTGTATGTTTTTTGTACAGGTGAACAACCAATTAAGCTTTCATGTATAGTTTTTCAAGTTTCAACCATATACTAGAAGAAAAAATTTCATAAGATACTTCTTTAATCACTTTATCACTTAGGGATAACAAAATCGATTTGTAGACCTTTTGCAAGATCCCAACTAGAACATCTTGATATGTGGTTATGGTTGGCCAGTTGAGTCAATAAGTATATCTTATGAATTCTCCATTCCTTATGGTTTTCTTTTTTGAAAATCACAGACACTTTTTCTTAAGTTCTAAATATTTTTTTAAGTTCTGTATTTTTCTTAAGATCCGGAATTATCATTCTGTTATGCTTACAGATATATCATTACGTTTTTTCATTCTATGAGACATACAGATCTGTCATTCCGATTTTCAATATCGATTCCGGTGTATATATGATTTCGATTTTCAATACCGATTATGGTGTATATATGATGTCGATTTTCAATACCGAATCTGGTGTATATATGACGCCGATTTTCAATACCGAATCCGGTGTATATATGATGCCGATTTTCAATACCGAATCCGGTGTATATATGATGCTAATTTTCAATACCGAATCCATTGTATATATGATGGCTATTTTCAATACCGATTCCAGTGTATATGTGATGTCGATTTTCAATACTGAATCTAGTGTTTATATGATGACGATCTTCATGATATCGAATCCGGTGTATATGTGACTCCTGTTTTATGATTCCGTTTTCTTGATAATTTTATTTCTAGGAATTTGTTTTCCTGATTTCTTAAGATTTAATTTTCTTGATAATGTTAGAGTTGTCTAAATGTATCATTCCAATGATATCAGACTCTAAGTTCTCTTATACTTAACAACATTTCTGTTACTTGAAATTATGTTGTACAATCTGTTATAAACTAACCATTGTATGTTTGCCACATGTCCAGGTCCCTCCGAAATTTAAGGAAAAATATGACTATTGGAGAGGAGCCAACTGTTGGGAAATTTTTCTTATAAATACAATATCATTTGAACGAGCAAAGGACTTTACAGTGAACAATCTTTTGATGTTATTTCTAGAGAGAGAGAGGCTCTAACAACTCTCAGTGCTTCATGTGGATTTTGTGAACAACTTGTTCAGGCGTGAACAACTTGTTCAGACTTTCTTTGTGCAGACTCTGATCATGCTGATTGTGGGCTTCCAAGTTTGGAAGATAGAGGTTCTGATTTCATTCTAAATCGAGGGCTTGCGGGGATATCAAGACAGATATCGATCTTCGGATTGAGGACTTACCCGGGTTTGGGTAAGATGGACTTCCTTGAATGTATAAATCAAGGTACATTTATCCAAGGTTGTTGGATACCCTTCTCTTTGGGTTAAAAGAATCTTATTGTTACTTGTTTACTATTACAAGTTGTTTTAATTCAATTTTTGATTGTTACCTTTGTTAAAGTTAGGAAGTATAACCTTCTTATACTTTGTAATTCCGTTACACTGATTATATTACAGATTCTATACGCTTTAAGGTAGAATCTTTCTTTGAAGAAAATAGAAAAGGTTTCTTTAAGAGGTCTTGTGAATGTTTGTTTAACCTTGTTAAATTTAACTTTAAAGGTTCCAAAGGAATTTTTAAAGTACACAATTCACCCCCCCTCTTTTATTTGATCATCTCATTTTTATATATTCGATCCTACAATTGGTATCAGAGGGTGGCTACCTCATGCTCTGAATAAATATAGCAATTTATATAAGAGGAGGTTACAGAAATACTTATATTCACATATAAGTTTTCTTATTCAAGTTTTACTTTTCTTAAGTTCTTCATATTTGTTTTTTAAACTTTTACTACTAATAAGTTTTGTGGAAAGAAATATCTTTTTAGTATGGCAGGAATTCATGTTGGATCTTTAGATAATCTCAATCCTACTGGACCACCGATCTTCGATGGAAATGACTATGTGTACTGGAGAGATAGAATGAAGACCTTTTTAATAAACACAGGTGTAGACAACTACATTATATTAACTAGGGATTATAAGATTCTTGATAAATAACTTAGAACCTTTACTAATTTAGAAAAGGTGGAATACCAGCTGAACTTTAAGGTACGTAATACTTTGCTATGTTCCATGAATAGAAATATATATAGTCAGATTTCATCCTGTGAAGTTGAAAATAGTATTTGGAAGAAGCTTGAAGTAACTCACTTTGGAACTTCTAAAGTTATTAAAACTAGAAGAGCAATACTCAGGGATGATTATCATGGTTTCTACTTTCCTTATGGAGAACCCATATGTAAGGTACAATAAAGATTTATGACTATCGTCAATAGATTACAATCAATGGGTGAGAAAGGTTTAGATGATGAAGCCCTTGTAGACAAAATTATTGATATCATGCCTAACAAATGGGAATCCAAGAGGACTTCTATAGATGAGAATAGGAAAGTCACTCAGATTTCTCTTAATGAACTATTTGGAACTCTTCTTCAACATAAAACCAGAATGAAGAGAGATGCTGATAATATTAAAAAGAAGAATGGAAATGTAGGTGTTTCTTTTACAACTAATTCAAATCATATGAAATCCAAGACTCCTGAGAGAATTAGAAGATCTAAATCTAAGAAGGTTGTTGTTCAATCTGAATCTAGTGAAAGTGAATCCTCAGAAAATGAATTATCCAATATTGCTCGGAGGATGAACAAGATTGTTGGGCATAAGAACTTTCAATATATATATAAGAAGAAAGATGAAAAGGATAAAAAAATATGGAGAAGTTACTTGATATGAATGTAGAAGAACTGGTCATATTAGACCTGATTGTACCTTGCTTAAGAAAAGAGACAAAAAGGATAGGAATTCTGAGAGAAACAAGAAGAAGTTCTACAGATCAAAGCATAAGAAAGGCTTGAAATCCAATGACACTTGGAGTTCCAGTTGTGGAGATTCTACTAATGATTCTTCATATTATGAATCTTCTGGGAAAAAGAATATTGGTCTAATAGGCAGAGCTCCATTTCAAAATCATTTTCTTATGGATAAGGTACAAACTGTTGAATCCTTAACCAATATTTTTTTAAGTGAAAATTTTCCATATAGAAGTTTTTCTTCAGATGAAGAATCTTCTTCATCATATAATGATAATGATTTTCCTTCCTATGAGGAAGTTTCTAGATTTTCTATGTTGTTAGAAAAGATCAATTTTAAAGTTTCTAAGAAACTTGATAAAGAAAATTCTAGAGAATCTATTTTAACAAAAGAAATTTTAGATCTTTCCAATGATATTGATGAGAAAAATGTTGTTTTAAAAAATATTTCTAAGAAAGTTGAGAAAGTTAATTCTGAGAAGGATAAACATTCTGAGGATCTTAAAAATATTTTTTTAGAAAAAGATGTTTTAGACAATAAACTTAACTCTAAATCTATTTAACCTAAAGATAAGAATTTAGTCTTGAGACTAAAATCTAAAATATTTTCCTTGAAGAAACTTCTTGAAAATTTTACTTCTAGAAAATAAAATTTTGACAAGATGTATTCTCAGATCTGACCTCATGGTAATAGTCATGGATTAGGATATTCTCCTAAAAACCCTATTTTTAAAAATAATTATTTTGTTCCAACTAGAGCCCCTTTTTGTACTAAATTCCAAAGTGGTGGGCATTGGAAGAAAAAAATTTCTTTAAATAAATTACAATCCCTTGGATTTCATAAGGCTTATTTTTCTAAACAAATATGGTTACCCAAGCTTTTATTATCTAATAATTCCGGATCCAAGAAAGTTTGGATTTTGAAATCCTAACTCTTTCTTTTTCTAGAAAAAGAAGGAAGTACCAACAACCTATGATACATGGATAGTGGATGTTCCCATCACATGACTGGTAACAAAGACTATTTTAAGAAGGTTTTAAGAACTAAAGCTGGAAAGGTAACTTTTGGTGATAACTCTCAAGAAGAAATTGTCGATATAGGTAACATTATTCTTCTTGGTAAAACAGTTATTTGAAATGTTATTTTTGTAAAAGGCCTTAGGAACAACCTCATAAGCATAATCCAATTATGTGATGAAGGTTATCTTGTGAATTTTAGAAATGATAAATGTTTAGTTCACAATTCCAAGGATGAGTTTATTTTCTCTGCCCTTCGGCATTAGAATGTGTACACCATAAACCTAGAATACCTTAGAAGTAAAAATTTACCTTTCCTTAGTGCATTTGAATATCAATCATGGCTTTGGAATAGGAGACTAGGATTCTGTAACTTAAGGAATCTTAGTAAGGTTTCTAAGAAAGAACTTGTTCAGGATCTAACAGAACTTAAGTTTGATTCTTCAAAAGTCTGTGATCCTTGTCAATATGAAAAGAAACATAAATATAGCTTTAAATCTATAAGTGAAGTTACAACTTCTAATGCCTTATAGTTAGTTCACATATATTTATTTGGTCTAACACAAACTGGAAGTATTGGAGGCAAATATTATGTGTTTGTCCTAGTTGGTGATTACACTAAATTTACTTGGGTCTATTTTCTCGCAAAGAAATATGAAGCCTTTTTTTATTTAAATATATTTATAGATCAAGTTAAAAATGATAAAAACCTATTGTTGATAACTATTCATAGTGATCATGGTGGAGAATTTGAAAATTCTGATTTTGAAACTTTTTTTAGTAAAAAATGTATTACTCACAACTTCTCAGCTCCAAGAACTCCTCAACAAAATGGTGTTGTCTAAAAAAGAAATTGCATTCTTCAAGAGATGACAAGAACCATGTTGAGCGAATATTCTATAGCTAAATATTTTTGGGCTGAAACTGTAAGTACTGCTTGTTATACTATAAATCTAGTTTTAATAAGACCGTTTCTTAATAAAACACCTTATGAGTTGTGGACTGGTCGAAAACCAAAAGTTTCTTACTTCAAAGTTTTTTGTAGCAAAGTATTTATCCCAAATACCAAGGATAACTTATATAAATTTTCACCCAAGTCCGATGAAGGAATTTTCTTAGGTTACTCTACTAACTCTAAGGCATATATAGTTTTTAATAAAAACACTTGCACTATGGAAGAAACAGTACATGTTAATTTTGATGAAAATAATCCTTTCGTTTTCAAAAAACCTGAATCATTTTTTTATATATTTTATAAAACTAATCACCAACCATTGATAGAATATCTTTCAGACAAGGATAATGTTCAAGAAAATGTTTCTGAAACATTTACTCCTAAAGATTTTCTACCTTATGTTGATGAAAAGGTTTTTCAAAATCCAAGTCAGTTTCAACTTAGGAATCATCCCAGTGATAATATCATTGGAAATATTAATCGACCAGTAAGAACTAGAAGTGCTTTAAAGAATGAAGTTGAAAATGTTGCATTTCATTCTCAATTTAAACTAAATACTCCTGAATAATCCTTGGGTGATGAAGATTGGTTAAAGGTTATACAAGATGAACTCAATGAATTCATAAGAAATCAAGTTTGGACCTTGGTTGAGAAACCTAAGGAAACTTCTGTTATTAGAGTAAAATGGTTTTTTAGAAACAAATGTGATGAAAATGGAGTCATTGTTAGAAATAAAGCACGACTAGTTGCAAAAGGCTATAACCAACAAGAAGGCATAGACTATGAAGAAACCTATGCTCCTGTAGCAAGACTTGAATCTATTCATATTCTTCTATCCTTTGCAGTATTCTTTAATTTTAAACTCTATCAAATGGATGTTTAGTGTGATTTTCTTAATGGTTATGTATAGTAGGAAGTCTATGTAGATCAACCCCTAGGATTTGAAGACACAAAATATCCTAATAATGTTTATAAACTTACCAAAACTTTATATGGACTTAAAAAAGCCCCTAGAGCTTGGTATGATAGAATTTCAGGATTTTTGCTTCAAAATAACTATGTTAATGGAACTGTTGATCCAACCCTTGTCAATAATAAAAATGATAAAGATGTTTTTATTGTTCAAATTTATGTTGATGACATCATCTTCAGATCAACTCGGGAATCCTTAACTGATTCCTTTATGAATCTTATGAAATCTGAGTTTGAGATGAGTATGATAGGTGAGTTAACATTTTTTCTTGGTTTTAAAATTTCACAAAAACTAGAGGGAACTTACATATCTCAACAAAATTATATCAAATATCTTCTAAAGAAGTTCGTGTATGAAAACACTAAGAGTATAAGTACTCCTATTGGAACCTTCAATACTCTTGATATTGATGAATCAGGGAAACCTGTAGATCAAAAATCTTATAGAGGGATGATAGGAATCTTACTTTACTTAACAGCTAGTCAATCTGGCTTAATGTTCTCAGTATGCTTATGTGAAATATTTCAAGCAAATCCTAAAGAATCCCTTTTAAAAGCAGTAAAATTAATTTTTCGGTATTTAAAGGGAACTTTAAATTTGAGACTATTTTATTCCTCTGGAAATGTTTTTGAACTTAAAAGTTTTTCGGATGCTAACTTTGGTGGTTGTAAAATGGATATAAAAAGTACATCTAGAACTTTTCATTTCTTAGGAGATTCCTTAGTTACTTGGTCTTGCAAGAAACAATATTATGTAGCACTTTCCACTCCTGAAGCTGAATATGTAGCAGTTGAAAGTTGTTGTTCTAAAGTGTTATGGATGCAACACACACTCACGGACTATGATATGAGTTTTACTAAGACTCAAATTATGTGTGATAACACAAATTACATTGCCCTAAGTAAAAACCCTGCACATCACTCTCATGCAAAGCACGTAGATATTAGACATCACTTTCTTAGGGATCACACACTTAAAGGAGATATTATTCTTCAATTCATCGGAACGCAAGAGAAACTTGATGATATTTTTACAAAACCTCTACCTTCCGATAGATTTGAATATATTAAACAGAAGCTAGGAATGAATTATGTGAGGTAGTCATTCATATATACTTCTTGTTTAAACCATTTCCTAAAATTAAATTACTCTTTATTTCAGGGGGAGTACATATGTTTTTTTTCTTTCTTTAAAATCATTTTATTTTCCTTGAAAATTTCGGATTTGAAAAATTTGGATTTGAAAATTTTGGATTTGAAAATTTCGGATTTGCAAATTTCAGATTTGAAAATTTCAGATTTGAAAATTTCGGATTTGGAAACTCCCAAGAAAAATACTTATAATACCAATAAATCTCTCAGAGTATTCCAAAAGGTAGTCTTTCTTACTCTTTATTCTCTTTATCTTATGTTTTAGTTGTTGGTATTTCAAAATTTCTTAAATTCCAGTTTACCTTACTTCAAAAGATCATAATTCATATTTTCTATATCCATTCTCAACCATTAGATCAAATCAGGTTATTGTCAGTCGTTTGATTATCTTATGGAAGTTGAAAATTCATAGCTATGTCTATATAAGGGGTGCCTCGTTTTCAAGTATCACACCATCCTTACTGATCTCAGTGTCGATGTTTTATTTCCATCAAAGCTTTCATTCTGAAACTCTCCATCACCCTGAATGACTCTGAAATCCTTAGCAGATCATATGCTGGTTAGTAAGGAGATTAGGGACTGGTCAATCTTTAGGTAAAGGTTAGTGTGCCTTATGTTATTTGAAAAATATGACTCCCTTATTTCTAAGGTGATAAGATCTAATGGATGGGAAAGTGTCTGTGTGGCTAAGGATAAATCTCAGGATCCGATTTATCCTGACCTCCTTATTCAATTCTATGAATCTGTTTCTTTCTTCCAAAAAGATGGTAAGGATCTGTTTAAATTAAAATTCTATGATAAGTCCTATATAATCCTTTACAAGAAGGCAAAAAATATTCTCAACATACCATATAAAGGGGAGGCTATTATTTTCTCCCAGAAACTCCCTCAGAAAGAAGTTTCTTTTTGAAAAAGTCAAGGCTTTGGATTTTCTTGGTCTTAAGTATGTTAAGAATCCAAAGATTACAAATCTTTCAATGAATTACAAGATGGTGGATCTCTGGATGCAAGGATTTCTTATTCCAAGAAAGGGAGGTAAGGATTATCTAAAGATATGTGATATCTTTCTTTTATATTTTCTTGTCAATTTATGGAATATCAACTTGGTAAAGTACATCTTTCTCACCATTCAAACAATAAAATACAGAACCATCAGATCTCAGATCCTTATGTACCCAACAACTATTTCAAGGATAATTGTTTTGCGTCTTCAAGAAGTGAATGTTCCTTTCCAATCAGTCTCAAAACCTTTCAAGATTTTGTTGCTAAGTGACGACACTCTAAGGAGGATGAATGTATAGTTTATCCTAGAATCGAAAAGCTTTGAAGAAATGGTTGTCCAGAACAAGAGTGATATCCTGAAATCTTCAAAGTCAGTTCCTCATAAAAGGAAATGTGATGAATCGAGTTTTCCCGTACTAGTTCCTGCAATTTCGATTTCAGCACCTCCTCCTACAAAGAAACCAAAATCTTATTCAGATGCAATAGTTTCAAAGTGGAGAGAAATGGAAGCTACTATGAAGGAAGGAGATCCTTCTTTTGGTCTAAATCCTGCAGAGGCTAAGGTTCTAAAAATCAAGCAAGCTGAAAATATTGAGAAAGAAAAGAAACAAAAGAAGTTGAAGAAGAAATATTTGGAAGAGCAAGTTTGTCAGTCTCTTCTAAAAGCTGTAGAAAAGAAATATTAGGAAGTACCGAAATCTCATGTTTTTCATAAGAAACTAGTGGCCACTCCATAAATTCAGAAAGCTATGAAAGTCCTAGCTTTATCAAAACCAATTAAATAAATGGAAGATCAGATAATCCAAGATGATGATGATGATTATGTTTTAAGGGAAGTAGAATATTATGTTGGAACTCCTTCAAGTTCATCTTCCAAATCTGTTTCAGTAGAACAAGCCTAAGAACAAGTTGAAAAATAACTTTAGAAAGAAATAGAAGTAGAGGAAGAGGTTGAAGTTGAAGATGAAGAAGAAGATGAATTTGAACTAGAAGAATAAGTAGAGAAAGAACATGTTTAACAACAAGGTGAAGAAGAGAAATAATTTCAAAAAGAAGATAAATAGGGAGATTTAAATGTTTTTCAAGTTTTAGATGAAAAATCACCAGCTCGAGACCCTGTTAAAGGAACGAATCTTTTGATTTCTTCATCTGATAAGGAAACACCTCAGAATTCCTCTAAGAGAATAGAGAGACCAGATTCCTTAACTCTAAGAGGAGTTGAGAAAGGAAAAGATGTTTCTAAATCTGAGTCCTCTTCATCTGTCAAAAATGATTTTGTCAAATTATCTTTAAGAATGTTGGTCATTACTATTTCGGTTCTTACAAACATAGATGCCTGGAGTCAAATGATGCAAGATTCCCTGAATCAAAAGACAGAATTGACCTATATTCTTATGTACATGGTTGTCAAGAAAGAAGCAGACTTTAGTAATCTTTTGATTGATTATAAAGCTTAGATGGTGACTTATAAGAAATTCTTTAACCATACCAAAACTATCGATGAAGAGCTAAGACAGTTCGGTGACTTCTTGGATTCAACAAACTGAGCTTTTAATACTTGTGAAACTGAGCTCAACAAGGTCAAGATATCAATCTATGAGAAAGCTAGTCAACTCAATTCTGTTGCTCAAACTTTTAGCAGTGAGAAGGAAGTCAGAGCCGAATTAGAGAGAAAGATGGATGCTCGGGAAGAAAGGATCCTGTCTTTAGAAAAGAAGAATCAAGATCAGGAGATCTTATTGAAAAAGTTTGAATAAGATCATAAGGAAGTGAAAATACTCAAAGCTTTGATAAAGAAGATGTTGTCTGAGTAGAAGAAGAATGGATTACTTTTCTTTACATTCTGATGTTTTGTTGTAATATAAACCTTATTTCTAAAATTTTCTTAAATAATTTTCTTGCATATCTTTATTTTGTTTTTGAATGTATGCTTGATTAACCTTACAGGTACATCTTATACTTCTCCTTTCCTTTTCCTCTTTTTAAAAAACACAAAGGGGGAGAATTTATTTAAAGGATGAATTTAATTTCTGAGAAGGAGAATCAAGTAAGGGGGAGTTTTCTTTTAAGAAGAAATGTTTATCTAAGGGGGATATATTCCCTTAAGAAAACCCGACTTCAAAGATCAAGAATACGATCCTTTGGAAACATAATCTATGGGGGAGTTAGTCGTATTCATCCAAAATATTATTCAAAAGGGGAGAAATTTTTTCATATTTTTTTATCTAATTCAATATATTCTACCTTAGCAAAGTTGTTTGTGCTTTCCAAAATGGGGGAAATTGTTGAGTCAATAAGGATATCTTATGACTTCTCCATTCCTTATGGTTTTCTGTTTTGAAAATCACAAACACTTTTTCTTGAGTTCTAAATATTTTTTTAAGATATGTATTTTTCTTAAGATCTGGAATTGTCATTCTGTTATGCTTACAGATATATCATTACGTTTTTTCATTTTGTTAGACTTACAGATCTGTCATTCCGATTTTCAATACCAATTCTGGTGTATATATGATGCCAATTTTCAATACTGATTCTGGTGTATATATGATGTCGATTTTCAATACTGAATTCAATGTATATATGATTCCGATTTTCAATACTGAATCCAGTGTATATATGATGCCAATTTTCAATATCGAATCTGGTGTATATATGATTCCGATTTTCAATACCGATTTCAGTGTATATGTGATGTCGATTTTCAATACCGAATCTGGTGTATATATGATGTCGATCTTCATGATACCGAATCCGGTGTATATGTGACTTCAATTTTATGATTCTGTTTTCTTGATAATGTTATTTCTAAGAATCTGTTTTCCTGATTTCTTAAGATTACGTTTTCTTGATAATGTTAGAGTTGTCTAAATGTATCATTCCAATGATATCAGACTCTAAGTTCTCTTATACTTAACATCATTTCTGTTACTTGAAACGATGTCATACAATCTGTTATAAACTAACCATTGTATGTTTTCCACGTTTCCAGGTCCCTCCAAAATTTAAGGAAAAATATGACCATTGGAGAGGAGCCGACCGTTGGGAAATTTTTCTTGTAAATACAAGCTCATTTGAACGAGCAAAGGACTTGACAGTGAACAAGCTTGTGAAGTAATTTCTAGAAAGAGAGACTCTTACAACTCTCAGTGCTTCGTGCAGATGTTGTGAACAAATTGTTCAGGCGTGAAAAACTTGTTCAGACTTGCTTTGTGCAGACTCTGATCGTGTTGATCGTGGGCTTCCGGGTTTGGAAGACAGAGGTTCTGATTTCCTTCTAAATCAAGGGCTTGCGGGGATATCAAGATAGATACCGATCTTCGGATTGAGGGCTTACTTGGGTTTGGGTAAGACATACTTTCTTGAAAGTATATATCATGGGACCTTTATCCAAGGTTGTTGGATACCCTTCTCTTTGGGTTAAAAGAATCTTATTGTTACTTGTTTACTATTACAAGTTGTTTTAATTCCGTTGTTGTTTGTTAACTTTGTTAAAGTGAGGAAGTATAACCTTCTTATACTTTGTAATTCCGTTACTCTGATTATATTAAAGATTCCATACGCTTTAAGGTAGAATCATTCTTTTAAGAAAATTGAAAAGGTTTCTTTAATAGGTCTTGTGAATGTTTGTTTAACCTTGTTAAATTTAACTTTAAAGGTTCCAAAGGAATTTTTAAAGTATACAATTCACCCCCCTCTTGTATTTGAGAATCTCATTTTTACATATTTTATCCTACATGGCCCATCATCAAAATGAGTGATTATTGGTTTTTTAGGGCCGTGTAAAGCATTGATGAGTCTATATTGTACAAGAAGGGTTCTCATCTTCATTTGTCGTAAATTGAAGTCATTGTCCCCATCAAAATTCTCTATCTCATATTTAGAAAATGTTATCTTATTATTCGGTGGATCTGATATGAAGTTGTTAGGGACAATCTTAAGGATATTCCCTTAAGAATAGTCAAGGATTGTTGAATGGCATTGGTATTTGTTAATATGTGTGATAAAGAACGATTGAAAAGAACGAAGACAAGAAGTGAAAAACATTAAGAAATATTAGCGAGTAAAGAATGAGTGAAATTAGAAGAGATATTGATGCACAAAAATAAAATAGAAATCATAAAAGAACACAGGGATGTAACATTCTTCAGACCCTTAGGGATCCTATGTGCACAGTAAGAACACCACACAACACACACGTTTTATTAAATCTCAAACACGAACAAGGTGTACAGGATTGAATCCAAAAAATACAAATCCAATGCAATAGAAGAAACTACAATCTTGAATCGAAGTAAAAGAAAGCAACGTAAGGCTTACAAAGCATTGACATCCTTACCACTGTCCGGGAAGGCTTTGTCGATAGCTTTGGTTGAAGGAGGGCTCCTCTTATGGTTCTAGAAACGCTCACTTCAGGTACAACTCAATTGAATATCCATTAGAAATGCTTGGGGAGGATCAACAACACATCTTCAAGTCGAAGGAACATCATCAGAAGGAAGACATTCCAGATCTCAAAGTTTTGTCGAAGAATCTTGCTAGAAGGAGTTGTGGTTATCTCTACCAGACAAGAGTAGAAGCTCAGGGAGACGAAACTCAACGAATGAGCTAAAGTGACCCCCTGCAGGGGTGATCAGTTCTCCAGAGAGGGAGAAGGCGGCGAAACAACTCCAATGAACCCGTGAAGGGCGTATGGTAGAGCCCAACAGACTGAGCAAAGAGCACGACACAGGTGGGCGACAGGGATGAAAAAGGTGGTGCATGTAATCAACGGTAAGGAAAATATTTACAGTGGATCATTGACCTGGTAGGGGAAAAGGGAGAGTGTGGTAAGGGAGAGTGAGCTAGAGAAAAGGAGGCCCAAAGTAGTTGGTCCAAACAAACAACCCAAATGGAGAAACCCAGTTAACATATCCAACATCAAATTTGAACATAAAAATAATTATACAATTTTTCATGCATGTAAATGAAATGGAATAAATATAAAACATAATAATTTCATATGGAAATCAAAACCGAAAATTATTTGGTTTTGATTAAGAATAGTTAAAGTTACCAAAACCAAACCAAACTGAAAACCCAAATCATATAATATTCATCAATTGACTTGAGTCGATTTAAACCTAATTTTTTCAGTTTAAATCAATTCAGTTTGACCGATTTTCTTAATCTTGCACACCCCTACTGGTACCACTATTGAGTAGAAACTTTAGAACATCAGTGATGAATATTAAAAAAAACTACTACAATTTTACATGTTAAAACACCCAATTAAATTAGGTTAAAAACTAAGATTATAATCTTACTATAATATTACGATGAATAGTTGAACACACATACTCTGTCTATATTATAAGAAAAAACATCAAATATCTATTTTTTGGATAATAGTAGAAAAACAATGCACAAATTACTCAATGAAACTTTGTTGGCTATCAACCAGATTATTCGAGATAAAAAAGTACAATTACACGCATTGAGATATCGAAAAAAAATATATCTTATAAAAACGTAAATACACACATTATAGTCTCATCCCCGTCTAATTTTAAACGATGTGTGTAGTTATTATTATATATATTTTTAAATTCTATTTGTAAACAAAAGTATTCAAAATAAATATGTTTCACATCGAGGATAGTAACGAGTCTGGTACCGTGAAATCTAGGTACTGGAACCACAACTCAATTAATTTTTCAAAATCCAAACCTATTTATAAGTCATTTATTTTTTAAATTCATTAAACTAACCATATCCTATTATATTTTGAAATATCAATCTAACTACTTAACCCATTTTAAATACCTGTTTATAATTTCAAAATTTTAAAATTCATTTATAAATTTAAAATGAATGGATATCCAATTAAATAAAAAACTTTTATAATTTTATTATCATTTTTTAAGTTATAATTATTGAATGAGTAATAATTAATTTAATAGGATTCAAATTTAGAATTTATTTATATAATATAAATAAATAAATGAAAATTTTAAATTTACTGTTATTTTAAAAATATTTGTTAATAAATAAATAATAATTAATTTAATTGTGTTTGAATGTACGTAGCATACTATGTTAACCCTACAAAAATATTTTAAAAAATGAATTTGTGAGATTAATTACATGAATTGTAAACACATACAAAATGAATAAATAAATAATATAAATCATCTAAATAACAAAAGTATTAAAAATGAATTATTTTAACTGTTTAAATTACAAAAAAATTTAAAAACGCATTTAAATAAATTACTCTGAAAGCTCGAAAGCTTTAGATTTTTATTTATTTTTAGATAATCCCACTTTCTAAGGGTTGAGGGGGAATTCTTACACAACATGTAGGCCCAGAGACACAAGGCTCGTACATGACCCGAAGACCTAGAGGCAAAAGGACCATCACATGATCTTTGAAGACCCAAGACCTAACTGTGCTTTAGAACTGCCCCTCCCCAACATCTCCACATTTAAATAAATTAAATATATAAATTTCAAACATTTTAAAAATATTAAAACTAAATATATAAAATTGAATAAACATTAATCATATGAATTGCAAACATATTGAAAATATTAAAACCTAGTAAATAAATATGTATAAAACTTAATAAATATAAATGAATAAATATTAGCAAAAATAGTAAAAATATTAAAACTTAGTAAATAAATATCTATAAATTTTAAATAATGAATAAATTCTAATGCTGTTAAAAATTAATAAATATCAAAAAATGAAAATAAATATTAATGAAAAAATATTAAAATTGAATAAATACAATTGAATAAATTGCAAAAAAAAAGTGAATTCAAAATATTAATTACATGAATCGTAAACACTTAAAAATGAATAAATAAATATTATTATTATTGCTAATTATTGATTTATGTATTGTATTTTTTTAGAAAATGTATGTATTGTATTGATTGCATATAAAAACTATAATTAATTACTAAACTTTATAATTTTTAATAATTATTAAAAGTATTATTATTTAATTAAATGTATAAATAACTATCAAAATTGAATATATTACAAAAAATATTAAATGAATAAATATTAAAATTCAATAAATTACAGTAAATATTAAAAACATGGAAATATTAAAAATGAATAAATAATATTAAATGAATAAACATGCATACACATTACATACATACACATGCATACAATACAACGCATAGACATGCATGTACATATACATACATATACACATACACATACACATACACATATATACATACACATACACATACACATACATACAATTACATATATGTGCATCCACATACATACACATACTACATAAACATACACATGCTACATAAACATACACATACACTTACATACACATATACACATACGCATACACACACGTACATGCATACACATACACATGCACATGCACATACACATACACGCATACACATAAATACGTACATACGTACATGTACACATAAACACATACACACAAAACACAACCGCACACACACCACAACACATATATACACACTTACAACACACACACACCCACACACACCCACATACACACCAACACAAATATATATTCATTTATATATTTATAAAATTGTTTAAATAGAATATTAATATATCATATTTATATTTATATATAAATTTTGTAATTTTTTTAAGTTGGGACTGAAACCTCTTTTTATTATGAACGCAAATACCCCTTTATATTTGGGTAGAGAGATACTCATTACATAGTTAGTAGCCATAAGACCAAGTGACCCATGAACATGACCCAAACGCCCAATACAATGTCATTCTTGCATCATCCTGCTTGCGTCGTCATGCATGCGTCACCGC
Source organism: Viscum album (assembly GCA_963277665.1). Taxonomy (NCBI): domain Eukaryota; kingdom Viridiplantae; phylum Streptophyta; class Magnoliopsida; order Santalales; family Viscaceae; genus Viscum; species Viscum album. The sequence continues at coordinate 386,255,889 of OY728153.1, read as the reverse complement.
CTGTACGCATCATAACTGCATCATTGCCTGGGTCGCAAATCCCTCAAGGGGCTTCCTATTTATCAGTGCTTTGTTCACGGTGTTAAATATGGATATTTTATCAAGGTTAATAAAAGCGGAGATAATGATGCATATTTATCAGCGTTTTTAGCTAATGATGATAAAAGTTGTCCCTTTATTACAATTTTTGTTTAATGCTAATAAAGACGAGTCTTGAATATCACATAATCGATATTAGCGTGTGTCGTATTGGAATCATATTTCTTCTCCGTATACATTTTCCTTTAGAACTTCACTATCACTCAATTAGAGGAACAACCATTTTTTCATATGTTATAATTATTTTGATAGATACACATGTTCAATAAAAAACGTAAATACGCACATTAAGAAAACGTAAAAAAAGGTGGAGTTTAAAATGGTGGACCATACTGCGCTGCCCATGAGAATACGCATTAAAATCTAATTCCCAGTCAAATTTTAAACAATAGGTGTAGTTCTTATTATATATATTTTTAAATTCCCTTTGTAAACAAAAATATTCAATAAAAATATTTTTTCACACCTAGGAGGTACTTGAACCCTAACCCATTTAATTTTCAAAACCTAAACCCTTTTATAACTCTTTTATTTTTTAAATTCATTAAACTAACCATATCCTATTATATTTTGAAATATATGTTTAACTATTTAATCCGTTTATAATTTCACATTTTTTAAATTCATTTATAAATTTAAAATGAATGAATATCAAATTAAATAAAAATCTTTTATAATTTTATTATTATTTTTAAAAATACAGTTAATGAATCAATAATAATTAAGTTAATTGGATTAAAATTTAGAATTTATTTATAAACTATAAATACATAAATAAATATTTTAAATTTACAATTATTTTAAAATATTTGTTAATAAATTAATAATAATTAATTTAATCGGATTAGAATGTACTAAAGTCTACTGTGTTAATCCTACCCAAATATTAATCAGGTTATGAATTCATTATTGGATAGTGCCCAATATCCAATTATGGGGCATCCATTATCATGCTTATCACACCGGACCTCTTTTGAAAACATAAATCGTAAAAAAATTAGTGCCTTATCCATTGCTAATGGTAGGACCCACTTCCACGTTTTTGTGACATCCGCACAAAACATGGCCGTTATTTATTTTAATTAAAAAAAATTATTACTTCAAATCGTTAAACTGATTAGTATTGCAGCCCGACAAAGCTTATTAGGCCAAAATGCACCGATTTTTTGTTTTCATTTTCCAACAAAAATGTAGCCCATGGATATAAATATCATATAAAAGGCAATTTTAATTTTACCACAGAAAATAGTATATGCTTCATTCATTTTTTATATATATGCTTTATAACTACAATATAAAACATAAATCTATATATCCAAAGAACAAGATTAATTTTATATGAAAATTATAATAATTTTGAATATTTTCAAAATATATTCTTCTTAATAAAATTTATTTCACACGACAAATTTTTACAAGAAAAAACAGATGTAAAACGTGATTGAAATAGTCTAACGTGAAAATATTATTATTATTATATTAATGAGATCTATCCCATGTATATGTTGGTGAAAAAAATATATTAAACATGTTTATTTTTATGCAAAAATTGCATTACCACAGATCGGCTTGCCCAGTGCCTGATTTTATCAGCACTAAACAGAAAGTGATGATAAAAGGTTTATCTTTATCAGCGTTAGCTAAAAGCACTGATAAATGTTACTTTTATCAACATAAAAAAACACTAATAAAGATGTACTCTTTATCAACGTTTTTTTAGCATTGTTAAAAACTTTTAATAAAAAATATTATTAATATATATAAAACTATCACATTTATATTAAAATTTTATAATAAATATATTTAAATAATAAATATATCTATTATATTTATAATTATATATTTTTCTATATTAATAAACATATATAATTATCTAAATATATATAAATATATTTATATTTACATACAAATATTTATAAATATATTTATTTATAACTATAATTATAACTATATATATATATTTAAATAATTATAAAATTATAATAAATATATTTAAATAATATATATTTATTATATTTATAATTTTATATACTTATATATTAATAAATATGTATAATTATATATATATATATATATTTAATTAAATAAAAATATTTGTAAATATAATTATAAATAAATAAATAAATATTTATATATATTTTTAAATAATATTTATGTTATAACAAGTTAATATATGTATATATATATATATATATATAATTTTTTAAAGTAATATATAATTATGATTTATATAAGTTTTAATAAAAATGAATCTTATTATCATAATTTTATATAAATAAAATTATCAAATTTATATTAGTCGAAATGTTTAATAGTTCATTTATATACATTAATTACAAAATGTGTATATAATTGAAATAAATATAATATATTAATATTTTATTTAAACAATTATTTAATATATAAATGAGTATATTTATTTAGATATATATTTATATTGATATTAAATAATTTAAAATACATGCACATGTATAACTTCATGTTTTCATGTGTATGTATGTATATGTCTCTGTATAGATGTGTATGTGTATATATGTATGTTTGTAATTCACGTAAATGTTACGAATTCAATTTTTAATATTTTTGTAATTTATTTAATTTAATTTATTTATTTATTATTATATATTCATTAATAATGTTAAAAATATATTTAATCATTTTGTAATATTAATTTATACATATATTTATTTACTATACATTTAATATTTTTAATATGTCTGTAATTTATATGAATAATATTTATTCATTTTTATTTGTTGATTTTTAAAAGTTTAAAATATGTTTCAAATTTATATAATTAATCAATTTAAAAGATTTTTTTTGTATTTTAAATACTTAATTATACAATTATAAATATATATAATCTTTTTTAAAAAGTATTTATGAAATTGTAAATAAATAAACATATATTTAAATAATTATAAAAATTATAATAAATGCGTTTAGAAAAAAATATATTTATTATATTTATAATATCATCAATAATTTCATAGGAAAATTTCATTTCATCAAGTTCCTTCAGTGCACTATTATTTTAAAAATTGTATTAGTGAATTTTAAAGTAAAACAAAAATTTATAACATTTAAACCAAAGTAAAATCACAATATTACTATCACCATTTCATTATCAATACTAAACACAATTTAATCTCTATGAAAAATGGAATTAAATTAATATAATTATTCATGGTTATGGAAACCAAAGGAGGTATGTAAAACCACATACCATAAATGATGAATCCAATAATTCCAGTGTTATTATAACATCCCACCTTTTTATCACATAAACTTTAATTACATTTTACAAAACTGAGGATCTTTAAGATTTAGTGTCTTGGAAACCAGGAACTTAAAACATGAAAACAACATAAAGAATTCTTCTTAAACACTTGAAAGGCTTCTCCTCATGTTCACCCTAGGCTCATTACTGAATCTCATAACCTGGGGACATACATCAAAAGAAAGGGTGAGCAGAAGGCCCAGCAAGGGAAACAAGTGAAACATTTTACATATGAACTTGGGATACATCAATAAAGTCATGAAAAGAACTTTAAGGCATGAAAATGAAATCATGAGGCATATCATAATAAAAATAAAACTTTTTCATAACTTGAAGATGTGGCTGCAACATTTAATATTGGCAATCGTTTCGTTTCACCAAGGTCCATCCCCAAGGTGTCGTTAAAAATTACCAAGGTTATTCACCAAGGCGTCGTTAAAATGGTCATCTCTAGAGATTAAGTCTTTACCCAATGCATTGGAGCGCTATCAGGGCGCACCCTTAAATTTGCCTTTATTATCATGTGAGCCACATATATCATCATCAAACATTTCATAAATAACCCATATAGCATAAAATAAATGGGTTTCATTTCGTAATCATAACGTTTTAAAAACTGCTTTAAAGACATGATCTTTATGTCACTTTTAACCCATGGAAAAGGGATAGCGGGTTTCATGTATGTAAATCCCTGAATTTAAAATAGAACATTTTGATATATATATGTGAATACCCCTGAATAAATAAGAGCTTTGAGTATTCACTTAATCAAATAATTTTGAGAAAAGAGAGAGGCATTTTGAGACAAAAATTCTGCTTCATAACGGCTATGTTACAATGTTTTTAGAAGGCATTGAAAAGAGAGGGGACATGGGTCAAACATTCATAAATGACCCATAAAATAGTAGAGGGACAGAATATCATGGATTTAAGAACATGGTAATGAAATTTGAAAATATACCATATGAAATGAAGAACATGAAAGGAAGTCAAAAATACGATTTCTCTTATGAAAATTCGACAGCCTAACGGTGTCACATAAACATCAACCAAAAAAAAATGAATTGATGAGATTAAATAGGGTCTCTCATCATATGAACATAAAAGTCCAGTATGATATATATAGAGATCATACCCCAACATAAAATAAAGGAACTTTAAAGAATTGACATGAAAGTAGAACTTCAAAACGAGAAGGGTGAAGAACCACTTAAAAAATTCGGCAGCCTAACGAAACCACTTAAACTTCAACAAAAATGAATTGACAAGATCAAATAGGGTCTCTCATAATATGAAAATAAAAGTCCAGTATGATATATATAGAGATCATACCCCAACATAACAAAAATGAACTTGAAAGAATTGACATTAAAGTAGAACTTCAAAACGAGAAGGGTGAAGAACCACTTAAAAAATTCGGCAGCCTAACGGCGCCACTTAAACTTCAAAAAAAATGAATTGACAAGATCAAATAGGGTCTCTAATCATATGAACATAAGAGTCCAGTATGATAGATATAGATATCATACCCCAACATAATAGAAAGGAACTTGAAAGAATTGACATGAAAGTAGAACTTCAAAACGAGAAGGGTGAAGAACCACTTAAAAATTCGGCAGCCTAACGACGCCACTTAAAACTTCAAAATACTGAATGGAAAAGATCAAATGGGGTCTCTCATCATATGATCATAAAAGATCAGTATGATAAATATAGAGATCATACCCCAACATAATTAAAATGAACTTGAAAGACTTGACATGAAAGTAGAACTTTGAAAAAGAGAAAGGTGAATGAATCCCTTGAAAATTCGGCAGCCTAACGGCGCCACTTAAACATTCTTAAAACGAAATGATGAGAGTAAGAGGGGGTATCTCATCATATGAACATAAAAATGGCAGTAAGAGGAGTATAAAAGAACATCCTCCAACATAAGAACATGGAGCATAAAAGGATTGACATAAAAGAGATCACTTGAAAAGAAAGAGAGGGTTCAGATCCCTTACCTTAAAATGTAACTCTTAAACCTCAAAGGTTGGGACCTTGAGGGCTTGGGGGCACCTTGGGAGGACTCCTTGTGAGGTAATGAGACCAGAAATTCGTTGGGAATGAGTGGGGAGTCGAATGTATGAGAGGAGGGCTTGGTATTTATAGGGAAAGTGAGGAGACAAGGCATTAATGGCCAAGGGACACTTCACATGTGCTTTTCTCAAACCCATGTGCTCTCCCTTGTCATTTATCATGGAGTTAGGCCACATGGGGCCCCCAAAAAAATAATTCATCACCCTTGGCCGGCCAACCCTCAAAAGATCTCATGACATCATCATGACACCGTAATGATGTCATTAAACATACCGAAACCCTAAAACTGTATTTTTACTATTCACTGAAAATTCAACTTGCTCAGAAAAATCCCAAAATTTCTCATTAACCAAATATCAATGCTCTGATTTCAAAAATGAAATCCATTTTATAAAAATAATTTTCTAAATATTTTTAATTTAATTTTTAAATAAAAACACTATTCATCGAAAATTCATTTTTTCAGAAAAAACCCCAAAAATTAACATAACATAATATCGATGCTCTGAGTTCAAAAATAAAGTCATTTTTATAAAAATAATTTTCTAATTATTTTTAATTAAATTTTTAATTAAAAAACACTATTCACCCGAAAAAACTAATACTTGAATAATAATTAATGAAACCGTTATTTAACTATTTTATTGAATCACATTACTTAATCAAGGTACCTAGATTATTTTAAAACTTTCTTTAAGTGAGATTACTAATCCATTTGTTCATATTACTAATCCTAATCATAAAATCACTATTCATAATTTACTATTCATCAAAAATCAAGTTGATCTTATTAGACTCTAAATTTCGTACTGAACATAATTGTAGAAGACCATTTTTCGAAAATCATTACACATTTTTAATTATTTAAGGTTTACACAACCATTTTTAAAATATCCTTTTTCTAAAATTCATCAAAAATATGCATACAATATTTATCCGGTCATTTGAAAATTCATAAACATCATCATAAGAAGAAATCCAAATTTTTATTTTAAAAAAAAGATTACACAAGGCAATTACGGTCTCGTTACATAACCCCTTATAATACCAGCATAGGACCTAAGAGTAAGGTGTGCTAGGGTGATAGAATTTTGGGGCGGCTCAGTCAACATTGCCCGAGTAGTAATTTCTATCAGTTTGAACTTTTCGCGAAGGCGATTCCGTTCTAGCTTCACATGATGAAGTTCGGCTTGGATTTGGTCCAGAGAAAAGCCCAATGGTGCTACCTCCTTCCCAATCTCTGTTAGATGGGCTTCGATCGGCCCAAGGCTACTAGGTGAGGCCATCAAATCTTCTTTCTATAATAATTAACCAAGATTACTTAAATTTAGAGACAATAATAAAAACATTTTGTTCACGGTGGTCATATTGACCGATGGTCATATAACACTCAAAAACCCAATGGTCTCATTTTATTTATAATCATGTTTATCAAATAAAACATTTTTTTTTGAGTATAAAAAATAACACATGAAATTAGGAAACAAGATTTATTCAAAATTTCGGGTCATTACAATCTTCCCCCCTTAAGAAATTGTGTCCTCGCAATTTTAAAAAATTGGGTTTTGAAATTTCATTGAAAGTCCCACATCAGAAAAAGAGTCAGTGACACCATTACTTTAAAAGAAAGAAAAGGAAGTACAAAGGCCACCCGAGTTTACTCATACTAGGATTCCATGTAGGAAACATGGACATGGAGGAGAAAACAAAGGGTAATGTCCTAAAGGAGAGTGATAGAAAACATGATTAGGAGGAAGTTAACCACCAGAAAATCCCAAAATTATGATGTGTGCAAGCGGTCTTTGATTACCTAGTAGGAAACGTAAACCAACAACATTTTTGTTTTACGTTCCTTTTCATAACTTTGAGTAATTCATTTACAACATAGAACAAAAACATAAGGAAATATATCTACCTTCATCTAGAGTTTCATACTTTTATAAGTTTCTACCCAAAACTAATCTTTTCTCCAAACTATGAGCATTCAAAACTACTTGGTCTCATCAAAACACAAGAATCATCTTCTAGAGAATCACATAATCCACAAAAGATTAACTATCTATTTCTTTTATCTTTAAACATTATCCCAAAAATAGAAAGGGTAAGGTAAAACAACTCTTCAAAAAGAATCCCATAGGAATGGAAACTACTTTTAAATCTTTAAAGTTCCATGGTACTACCCAAAGTTCATCATAGACCATTCCATAAATAATGGTCCTTAAGATTCCTCAAAATAAACCAAACTAAGATTGAAACCCAAATACAAGAAGGATTTGATAACATAGTCTTCCAAAATAAACTTCATTGTTCATCTCCAAACAACATCAACCACTCCTAACATCTAAACTAAACATATTTTACCCAAGATAGGTTAATCATTCCCATAAGTAGCCTAAATTACTATAATTCCACCATAAATTTATCGATTCTTCAAAATATAAGTCAACCTTACTCCTCAATGAAAATACCATAGTAATCTATTTACCTCGATCATATAGGGTCCCTAAAATAGTGAACGTATTCCAAAATAATAATCATCTTTTAATCCCATAATCACCTCTGTCATATTAATACGACAATCATCGCATTTCCTATCACATTGGTTTTTGGGACATGTTCTTCCATTTCCCGCCATTAACTAAGAAAAGAAACTATAATTAGGGGCTTATTTACTTAGCTAATAATCATGAAAAGGAAACTTTAAGCATAAAAGGATAAACATGTAGAATAAAAGTATATCCTAACTTGTGATCCCCTAGGTTCCAATCTAGGTTATCCATGATCATATATTCTTATGTGAATCCTTATTTTGTTTTATCCTTGTTCCTTTAATAATGGTTCATACTAAGCTTATGAATTTACCAAAGCATATCCCCCGGGGAGTGTCGTAACCAAGAGTGCAGCAAGGCCCGTTGTCGTGTACCAGTTCCCGTTCGAGTCTAGCTCAAAGCGGTGTTTTCAGGTTTTACCCCTATGTACATCTGTGCCAGAGCCACCTCTACCTGCTCGTATCCAGACAGGGATGTATTTGCTTGGAAACCCCTTACTCAATACTCACCAAAATACCAGGAAGATTTCCTATATTTAAACTTTTCTATAGGGTTCATCATAAATTTTTCATATCCTAATTTCCACAAATAACTAAACCTCCCTTTGATACCAACTATAACATCCCACCTTTTTATCACATAAACTTTAATTACATTTTACAAAACTGAGGATCTTTAAGATTTAGTGTCTTGGAAACCAGGAACTTAAAACATGAAAACAACATAAAGAATTATTCTTAAACACTTGAAAGGCTTCTCCTCATGTTCACCCTAGGCTCATTATTGAATCTCATAACCTGGGGACATACATCAAAAGAAAGGGTGAGCAGAAGGCCCAGCAAGGGAAACAAGTGAAACATTTTACATATGAACTTGGGATACATCAATAAAGTCATGAAAAGAACTTTAAGGCATGAAAATGAAATCATGAGGCATATCATAATAAAAATAAAACTTTTTCATAACTTGAAGATGTGGCTGCAACATTTAATATTGGCAATCGTTTCGTTTCACCAAGGTCCATCCCCAAGGTGTCGTTAAAAATTACCAAGGTTATTCACCAAGGCGTCGTTAAAATGGTCATCTCTAGAGATTAAGTCTTTACCCAATGCATTGGAGCGCTATCAGGACGCACCCTTAAATTTGCCTTTATTATCATGTGAGCCACATATATCATCATCAAACATTTCATAAATAACCCATATAGCATAAAATAAATGGGTTTCATTTCGTAATCATAACGTTTTAAAAACTGCTTTAAAGACATGATCTTTATGTCACTTTTAACCCATGGAAAAGGGATAGCGGGTTTCATGTATGTAAATCCCTGAATTTAAAATAGAACATTTTGATATATATATGTGAATACCCCTGAATAAATAAGAGCTTTGAGTATTCACTTAATCAAATAATTTTGAGAAAAGAGAGAGGCATTTTGAGACAAAAATTCTGCTTCATAACGGCTATGTTACAATGTTTTTAGAAGGCATTGAAAAGAGAGGGGACATGGGTCAAACATTCATAAATGACCCATAAAATAGTAGAGGGACAGAATATCATGGATTTAAGAACATGGTAATGAAATTTGAAAATATACCATATGAAATGAAGAACATGAAAGGAAGTCAAAAATACGATTTCTCTTATGAAAATTCGACAGCCTAACGGTGTCACATAAACATCTACCAAAAAAAAATGAATTGATGAGATCAAATAGGGTCTCTCATCATATGAACATAAAAGTCCAGTATGATATATATAGAGATCATACCCCAACATAAAATAAAGGAACTTTAAAGAATTGACATGAAAGTAGAACTTCAAAACGAGAAGGGTGAAGAACCACTTAAAAAATTCGGCAGCCTAACGGCACCACTTAAACTTCAACAAAAATGAATTGACAAGATCAAATAGGGTCTCTCATAATATGAAAATAAAAGTCCAGTATGATATATATAGAGATCATACCCCAACATAACAAAAATGAACTTGAAAGAATTGACATTAAAGTAGAACTTCAAAACGAGAAGGGTGAAGAACCACTTAAAAAATTCGGCAGCCTAACGGCGCCACTTAAACTTCAAAAAAAATGAATTGACAAGATCAAATAGGGTCTCTCATCATATGAACATAAGAGTCCAGTATGATAGATATAGAGATCATACCCCAACATAATAGAAAGGAACTTGAAAGAATTGACATGAAAGTAGAACTTCAAAACGAGAAGGGTGAAGAACCACTTAAAAATTCGGCAGCCTAACGGCGCCACTTAAAACTTCAAAATACTGAATGGAAAATATCAAATGGGGTCTCTCATCATATGATCATAAAAGATCAGTATGATAAATATAGAGATCATACCCCAACATAATTAAAATGAACTTGAAAGACTTGACATGAAAGTAGAACTTTGAAAAAGAGAAAGGTGAATGAATCCCTTGAAAATTCGGCAGCCTAACGGCGCCACTTAAACATTCTTAAAACGAAATGATGAGAGTAAGAGGGGGTATCTCATCATATGAACATAAAAATGGCAGTAAGAGGAGTATAAAAGAACATCCTCCAACATAAGAACATGGAGCATAAAAGGATTGACATAAAAGAGATCACTTGAAAAGAAAGAGAGGGTTCGGATCCCTTACCTTAAAATGTAACTCTTAAACCTCAAAGGTTGGGACCTTGAGGGATTGGGGGCACCTTGGGAGGACTCCTTGGGAGGTAATGAGACCAGAAATTCGTTGGGAATGAGTGGGGAGTCGAATGTATGAGAGGAGGGCTTGGTATTTATAGGGAAAGTGAGGGGACAAGGCATTAATGGCCAAGGGACACTTCACATGTGCTTTTCTCAAACCCATGTGCTCTCCCTTGTCATTTATCATGGAGTTAGGCCACATGGGGCCCCCAAAACAATAATTCATCACCCTTGGCCGGCCAACCCTCAAAAGATCTCATGACATCATCATGACACCGTAATGATGTCATTAAACATACCGAAACCCTAAAACTGTATTTTTACTATTCACTGAAAATTCAATTTTCTCAGAAAAATCCCAAAATTTCTCATTAACCAAATATCAATGCTATGATTTCAAAAATGAAATCCATTTTATAAAAATAATTTTCTAAATATTTTTAATTTAATTTTTAAATAAAAACACTATTCATCGAAAATTCATTTTTTCAGAAAAAACCCCAAAAAATAACATAACATAATATCGATTCTCTGAGTTCAAAAATAAAGTCATTTTTATAAAAATAATTTTCTAATTATTTTTAATTAAATTTTTAATTAAAAAACACTATTCACCCGAAAAAACTAATACTTGAATAATAATTAATGAAACCGTTATTTAACTATTTTATTGAATCACATTACTTAATCAAGGTACCTAGATTATTTTAAAACTTTCTTTAAGTGAGATTACTAATCCATTTGTTCATATTACTAATCCTAATCATAAAATCACTATTCATAATTTACTATTCATCAAAAATCAAGTTGATCTTATTAGACTCTAAATTTCGTACTGAACATAATTGTAGAAGACCATTTTTCGAAAATCATTACACATTTTTAATTATTTAAGGTTTACACAACCATTTTTAAAATATCCTTTTTCTAAAATTCATCAAAAATATGCATACAATATTTATCCGGTCATTTGAAAATTCATAAACATCATCATAAGAAGAAATCCAAATTTTTATTTTAAAAAAAAGATTACATAAGGCAATTACGGTCTCGTTACATAACCCCTTATAATACCAGCATAGGACCTAAGAGTAAGGTGTGCTAGGGTGATAGAATTTTGGGGCGGCTCAGTCAACATTGCCCGAGTAGTAATTTCTATCAGTTTGAACTTTTCGCGAAGGCGATTCCGTTCTAGCTTCACATGATGAAGTTCGGCTTGGATTTGGTCCAGAGCAAAGCACAATGGTGCTACCTCCTTCCCAATCTCTATTAGATGGGCTTCGATCGGCCCAAGGCTACTAGGTGAGGCCATCAAATCTTCTTTCTATAATAATTAACCAAGATTACTTAAATTTAGAGACAATAATAAAAACATTTTGTTCACGGTGGTCATATTGACCGATGGTCATATAACACTCAAAAAACCAATGGTCTCATTTTATTTATAATCATGTTTATCAAATAAAACATTTTTTTTGAGTATAAAAAATAACACATGAAATTAGGAAACAAGATTTATTCAAAATTTCGGGTCGTTACAGTTATTAGGTAGATTGTATCTCTAAATTATTATATAGAGAGTTCAAAATTTTTCCCTTTAGGCATGTTGAGAACATTATATTCCTTTCTCTTTTTAGTATTGGCATGTCACAAACATTTTATCCATAAGTGATCATACTCATGTTTTTTAGCTAAGAGGATCAAGCCATCTATTCCATAACTGGCTTCCTATGTTAAGATGTAAGTTCAATTAATTTCCCACATCACCCAATTGAAATATATTTTCACTTTGGTCGCTGACCTCTTATCAAAATACATCCATAAAACCAGGGATTAGTTTGTTTTTTATATGAAGTATGAAACTAGAAAAGGGAAAAAATGTATTACCTTTGTATCATCCAAGAAAACCGTCCACTCCAACCAAACCTAAGGAACATTGCAAATTCTAGGTTAGCGGTAATTTATCATTGAGAAAGGGTGATAAATAAGTGATACATTTTTTCTTTTACAATTACTCTTTAGAAATTAACCTCTGTTATTGATTAAAGTTATGATCCACTCACTAATTTCCTTTTCCTTTTCGAATACTCCTTAAAATATGCGTCAAAAATTTTAGTGGTATCTATATTTATAAATGCAATGGGATTAGTGGTATATATATTTATAAATGCATACATTTGTAAGGAGAAAGGGTGGTATCTATATTTATATGATCATATTAACTATCAAAGACCTCCTAAATACACAAAATCTCACCTCCTACATAATATGTCACGACCCGTCCCTTAGGGCCCGTATCATGACTACCCCAAGCCCGCCTTCCATAGACCAAGGGCCGACGACTAGCACCAAAGGCGTAATTCCCTAAAATTGGGAAGACATTGCCTTTATAAATCGTAAACACACACAACCAAAGTACAAGCGGAAACAAACACTAAGTAAAAGCTGTATAACAAGTGTACTGAAAGTAAAGGAGGCCAAAATACAAGCCCAACTGTAAAGTACAAGTACAACTGAAAGCAAGTACAACTAAAAAGGGACAAACTGCTGAAAGATGAAAGCAACTCCCGGATCGTCCTCCGAGGTTCTTACCTAAAGGGTAGGTACAGAGGGCTTCCTCAGCACTCCATGCCCATCAGACTCCATCGTGTACCGATACGTCGTAAGCTCCTCCTACGGGTATCGTCCAGTCCCGATGCTCTCGGCCTCCGTCAGCGCTGTCCGCCGTCTGCATCCAACACAACGAGGTGCGGGCATAGCTCGTGCAGGGGTGAGTATAACGATACTCAGTAGGGACCTCGAGACCCTCAAGGTCTCACAAAATCCAACAAGGATTAACCACAAACTATGATTTCAATGGATAACCATTACTTAGGTATATTCCCATACATATACCTAAGTTATCAAGTAACCCATCTAAATCATGAGGAAAACACAAAGGTCATTGACTCAGCTCAAACTAGGATTTTCATTATCGAAACCACGACTGCTGGAGACCTTCTCCTCTGTCGAGTACAGTGGCCCTGCCGTGACTCCGAGGCGCTACTCACTAACCTTAGACTGCTGAGGTACTCCTCCTGTCGAGTACCACGGGTCTGCCGCCAAACCGGGCGCTCCGTCCGCTGTGGGTCTGCCGCCAAACCGGACGCTCCCCCTAATAGTCGTCAGAGGTACTCCTCCTGTCGAGTACCGCAGGTCTGTTGCCAAACCAGACGCTCTGTCCGCCATGGGTCTGCCGCCAAACCGGGTGCTCCGTCCACTGGGATAGTAGAATCACTCTGAGTCGAATCGGTCAAGCAATCGTTAGGTCTACAGCTACTAGGTCTTCGCACTCCATCTGCTCGTCTCCGAGAGGATCTGCTCCACGAGCTACTGGTCGATACTCCAAGTGTCACGAAGTCTCAGGTGGAAGTATCTAAAAAGACCGCCACATCATAGGGGCCTCAACGCAACAGACGACGCGTCAATCAGACGCCCGGTCTATGAGTTATTAGCATTTTAGTCTCGGGGGCCCGGTTGGATTCGTGTACGAACCAACCTGACCGTGACTCAACTATATCCCGAACTCCAGTGGGGTATACTCAAAGGGACAGCTATACTCCAAGAAAACGGGTGCCGCTGATGATTCGTCAAACGAACTTCCGGTGCCAAAGATATGGCCCAAGAAGGTAAAGGGGTCAGTAATGGGCCCGGGTCTTGTCTGACCCGGTCGAACCGACTCGGCCCAACCCGGTCTGAGCCGACCTAGTCTGGGTTGACCCGGTCAGACTTGCTGGGATTGACCCGGCCCATTGGGCGGGTCAGCCCGCTAAGTTTTGACCCGGTCCGCTGGGCCCGACCCAGCAGTCCGCAAGGGCGGTTCGCCCCGATAGTCGCCACGTAGGCGGTTCTAGTAACTCGGCCCGGGAGACCAGGCCAGTACGACTAGCGAAACTGCAGGGGCGCCGCGGGTTGGTTCAGCAGGTCGGTGGCCGGGAGGCCAGCGGGCAGGCCGCGCGGGGCGCAGGCGGGCCGGCTGGCCTCCGGGCAGGTCGCGGGTACACTGGGCAGGACGCGACAGGAGCCGGGCAGGCGGACAACGCGCCGACAGGGGGCGCGGGGCGCGGGGTAGCGCGCCGGCAGGGGCGCTGGGAGCCGGGACCGCGCCGGCAGGGGCGTGGGGCGCCGGGAGCCCGCCGGCAGGGGCGCGGGGCGCCGGGTGCGCGCTGGCAGGGGGCGCGGGGCGCCGGGTGTGCGCCGGCAGGGGCGCGGGGCGTCGGGTGCGCGCCGGCAGGGGCGCGGGGCGCCGGATGCGCGACGGCAGGGGCGCGGGGCGCCGGGAGCGAGTAGCACACCGGGGCGCCACGGGGGCGGCGCAGTTCACGGAGGCCACGGGTAGCACGACCTTTGTTTGTCGCCTTCATCGTCGTCGCCGCGTGTACCGCCTTTGTTGCCATCACTTCTTCGTCATGCCGTAGGGCGTCACAAGAAAGTAGAACGACGGAGGATGTCGGTCCATGTTAGGTTGTCCCGCATCCTCCGCATTTAGAGGGGAAACAATTGGCTTAACAAGATAAGCAGTTGATCATTAATATGCCCGAAACAAACCCTTTCTACCGGATGAAGGGGATAAGAAAAAGTATAACATCTTCATGAAATAAACCCCCTACCTTGTAATCGGTGTCGTTTGACGAAGTCGCGGGATGGTGGCGTCGCTTTGTCAATGTTGGGAGGAGGTGACGTCGTCGTTGGTGACGTTCTTCGCGGGCGGCGTCTCCCCTTTCTTTGCCTCGGTTGAAGAAGGAAGAAGACGACACTCATCATTCTTTGGTGGAGACAGGCGTTCTTCACGTTCTTCGTTGAGAGGATGAAGTCCTCTCAATTCTCCCAAAGCTCCTTTCTCAATGTTCTCCCACCAAAGGATTATGCCAACCCTCCACCACGTTAATACAACACATATTATAATGTTGGCATATTGAATTCAAAAAGATTCAAAAAGTTGAGATTAATTAAAGAAGACAACCCACTTAATTAATGAGGGTGGAGGCTAAAAAATTAATGGGGGAGAAGGCGGAGAGTTTCACCAAATTAATTTGGGGGTTCAAGGGGGTTAAAGGGAGTTAGAGAAGTCGGGTGGGCCTCACCCAATAATCCTCCTAAGGGGTTATGTGCGGGTGGGCCCCACCACCATAACCTCTCATGGGAGATTATGGTGTGGTGGCCCCCACCACTAACTTCCCTTTGGAGTTTCTAACCACCACTAATAAAATAAAGTTATTACTTTATTTTATTTAATTTAATTTAAAACCCCCGAAAACTATCTTCCGCTCTAGTTAAAACGCAACTGCGGTGAATGTCTCACTTGGAAAATACCGACACAATGATTTCAACGGTGCTCTCAGATTTCAGTTCCGAGCATCTGTTCAAAAGTTATAAAATCTCGAACGTACGTTTACGGAACGTACCCGAAAAAAAGTTTGGAAAATTATTATCAGTCACCCTCGACTCGCGCCGGTCAAGGTTAGGATCTACCTAGGTGAAACATTCCCTAACGAACCCAACGGTACTCTCGTATTTTTAATCTGACTCACCGTTTAGAAGTTATGAATTTTACAATAAAATAATCGTCACTTAATTATTTTATTTGCGGCCAAAAACTAACTTTTTCTGGTGGCCCGCACCGGCCAAAGTTAATATCTGATTAAATATAGCATGCCCTCTCAAGTTCAGCGGTGGTCTCGTATTTTTAATCCGAGCTACCGTTTGTGAGTTAAAAGCATTTGAAAAATAAAATAATTTATTTAATTATTTTATTTACACTTATGCCATTTTTGGGATTTTTCACAGGAGACCCGCGCCGACTAAACTTAAGTCGCGTCTAGGGTAAACCCGTTATCCTGAGCGCAACGGTGCCCTCAGATTTCTGATCTGAGTAACCGTTTAAAAGTTATTCCACGTTTTCAGGAAAATTGCTTACGCGCGTTAATTTATGCTTAACAAATCTTCAGAAATTGATTCCGGGTACACCGGGCCTTAGAATCAGGTGCTGTTAGAAACTACGGACTTGTAAAATTCCCATGTATTTAAAAAAAAATTACACGGGAATTACGGGTCTTTACATTCTCCCCACCTCAGGGCTTTACGTTCCTATAAGCTACAACTCACACTAAGGGAACAAAAGGGGGTACTGAGCACGCATCTGAGCCTCCCGCTCCCAAGTGCTCTCCTGGAGGTTCCCGTGCTGCCAGCGAATGCGCACCAGAGAAATCAACTATCCACGCATGACCCGATCATATTGATCCTCAATCTCCACTAGAACCTCCGTGAAAGTCGCCCTGTCATCGATGTCCAGCTCCCCGTGGTCGATGATGTGGGACGGGTTGTGCACGTATCTCCTCAGCTGAGATATGTGGAAGACGTCGTGCACCCGGTGCAACTCAGGTGGAAGAGATAAGTGGTAAGCCACTTCGCCTACTCTGTTGAGGACCTGGAATGGTTTGATGAATCGAGGAGATAATTTACCGCCTCAGTCGAATCTCCATAGACCTCGTCAAGGTGAGACCCGTAGGAAAATGTGGTCGCCATCCTCGAACTCCAGAGGCCTCTGTCTCCTATTAGCACATGACTTCTGTCTACTCTGTGCAGTCTTCATCCACTCTTGAATGATCTGCACCTTCTCCGTGGTAGCCCGTACTATCTCTGGTCGGTAGGAAGTGGGCCGACTTGGTGAGTCAGTTGACGATCACCCAAAAAGAGTCATTTCCCCTAGACGTATGTGGAAGACCCGTCACGAATTCCATGAATATCTTATCCCTCTTCCACTTTGGGACCTCTAAAGGCTGAACCAAGCCTGCTGGTACCTGATGTTTTGCCTTCACTTGTTGACTAGTGAGGCATCGAGAGACATACTCCGCTACTACCTTCTTCATACCTGGCCACTAGTGCTGTCATCGAAGGTTTCGGTACATCTTCGCCACTCTTGGATGTACCGCTAGAAGGGGATGTGTGGAAATCCCTCAACACCTCCTCATGAAGTGTAGCTGGTACCATGACACATCCTCTGAAGAGGATGACATGCTCCCCACCTTCAGAAAAACCATCAGGTGCCTGCCCTGTGGATATCTGATCATGTTGTGTCTCACAGTCAGCATCCTCATGCTGTGCCTCCCAGACTCACTGAAACAGTGGGGGAGTGACTGTAAGAGACTGTAGATAGGCTAATCCATCCCTATCCACAAAGGATATCTGCAAGGCAGCCAGCTGCTCTGTCGCCTCTCCTAGCAGTTGAATGCCTGATCTCCTGCTGAGCGGATCTGCTCCTACGTTCCCCTTCCCAGGAGTATAGATTATCTCGAAGTCATAGTCCAGGAGGAACTTAAGCCATCACCGCTATCTCAAGTTCAGGTCCTTCTAAGAGAAGACACACCTGAGACTATTGAGATTAGATTGAACCGTAAACCGTTTGCTCAACGAACTATGGGTGAGTCTAGAAACTCAACTACACCCTTCTTCACCTACGTTCTACAAGAGCTACTAAGATTTCTCCTTTACCGAAAAGAGAAATCCGGTCTCATCCCCTGGATGAACCACATACCTTGCCTAATACAGTCAAACCTGAAATGAACGGTACTGATTCATTCCATGGATGACGTCATAAGGCCTCGATGCTACTACCAAGAGATCCAACCGTTACTCTCACCTCCAAGGGTTGAGTCACACTATCGGCATCAGTGTGTGGTCAATGGGTCTCCTCTAGTAGGAATATCAAAAGTGAGGGTCAATTCAATAATTTTAACCGGAACTTCTTCGTATTAACCACACAAAAGGCAAGAAAGCAAAATTCATAAGGACAAGTGTCTTTTATTACTGCAACTCAAAGTACAAAGACACAAAGAAACCACAAACAATGACATCAACAAAGCTAGAAGCATCATGAACAAAGGCCCCTATTCTTGGAAATAGTCCCACTCATGTCCACCTACTTCCGGAGCTCCATGGTCGTATGCTTTAGCTGCCTGAAGCTGTGCTCTCCCCTATCCACCTGTTCCCTGCGGTCGGGGTGGACCTCCTGGTGGTGGTGGTAGCAACACCTCGAAGCGTCGTCCACCACCAGCAGCACGACCAACTCCTCTGCCACGGTCGCATGCTCCTTGCGGTCCGCCGTGATTGAACCTCTGCCTCTGCCTGGGAGGTCCCTCAACTGCCTGCTGATCTTCTATACGGCGGGTCGGACAATCATGTGCCAAGTGACCAAGCCCGTCGCAGGAGTAACACTATCTGCTCCTGGTATGACTGGCTCTGTCTCCACCCTGGGTGCCCCACACAACCGATCCTGAGTCGTGCAGTCGTCCACCTGTGGGTCTGTTCCTCTTGGACCTCTACATCATCTGTCTACTACCAGCTACAGAAGACTCCACTGCAAATCTACTAGTGGTGGGTCTCGCTGCTGGAGACTGCTCAACAAGGAAACTCTCCACTAGGAGGGATCGCTCTAACACCCCCGTCTGCATCCGCTACTGGAAATATTGTTTTTCCCAAAGGTCTTATACCAACGGTTCCAATGAACCGTTGGTATAGGAGATTTTTGGCATGATTTCCCAACGGTTTTATCAAACTATTGGGAAATCTTCCACTTATGCTCCTTTTCCCAACGGTTTAATGAAACCGTTGGGAATGCATCCTTTTCCCAACGGTTTTTTAAAAATCGTTGGGAAAAGATATCCAGAAATACACAAATCGGGCAGACCTCCTCCAGTTGCATTTCTCCCCCAATTTCCAGAACCCCTCTCCCCCAATTTACATAACCCTCGCGCGTGCCCCCAGGTGAACTCCATAAAATCCGGTGAGACTACCCCATGAGGTTAGATGGGATAATTCTAAATATTCATGTCTTATTGATCATTTTCCACTTATCTTACATATTTATCCATTTTTATTGAAGGTGGAAACCCTAAATTCAATGTTTTAATTGGATATTTGGTTTGTTTTATTAGGGATTAGGTGTATGAGGCATTTCCATTCCTATTATGGATGGTTTTAATCAAAAGTTATGATGTTGGAACCATTTATGATGTTTTTGTCTCTATTTAATCTCATTTCCCCTAACTTAACATTAAATTCTTTATCACATTTAGTTTCTATTTTTTTAATTTCCAGTTAAGTTATTTGTGGTCGATGATTGTCCCATGTTAATTGTTTTCAATGGTTTGGTATGGAAATTGGGTATTTAATGTGACTTTTCCAAATGGGGGTGCCTTGAGAATACTCTAAATATTTGTTAAAAATGATCAAAGGGATTTTATTATTTAAAATGGATTTCGAAAGATATTTCAAAAATGATTTAATCTTGAGGAAAGTGTTTTTATTAAAATGGGATTTTTTTTAATAAGGCTTGTGTAATGTATTTTTTTATAGTACACTTGTTATGTGACTATGTTTGGTATTTAGTGACACGTGAGATAACTGGTGTGTGTGAATGTGTTGTGAAAGAGATTCCATTGTTGGTTCAAGATTATATTTACGTTTTGAGCCTATTAATGAGTTGTTTTAAAGATATTTTTAGATATTTACCTATTGGTGTTAAGTCATACAGTGATCATGGGGGATATTATATGTTTATTGGTAAAAAATGGGAGCTGTATAGGTGGTTCATGATTAAGGGATATAATTAGTGATAAAAATGTGGATAAACCATGCATAGTAGTGAATTCTTGAAGTGTTTGATGTTTTTAGTCCTTTTTTATTTGGAGTTTCTTTTGATGCTGATGTTTATTATTGATACCTATGATGGGAATTTATTTTAGTTTCTAAATCGGCTGAGACTCCCCCACCATGCACAGTGTATGCACTTCTTTTGGTTTACCTCGAGTTGATGACTCCAATATCTCAATTGTCAGAGTTGATTGTGAACCTGAAGTTGTGGTTGAAAATATATAGAATCATTCATCCATGTTCTCAATTCTTTTGGTTTACCTCGAGTTGGGTTGTTAAGGTTGGTACTACTCAAATTGATTTAGTATTGATCACAAATATGTTTTTGCTGACTTGACCGTTATGTGAATTTTCAATGTTTATTGGTTGTAGTTTTATTTGAATTTCATTTTCTAATTTGGAATTGAACTGTATTCAAACCTAGTCAAACAATATTTCTAACTTGGCGAACATTACAATTTGTATGATTTATTAAATCCATTCAAGCTCTTCTAAAACAATTGATAGCTAAATTACCAATGAATCCCCCTATTCCCTCATATATTTAGTTTTTTGGGTTACACATTAGTTTCATTTGTCTAATTAATTACATATTTGTTTTCAAAAGCAGGAAATGCAGCCAATTGAAGAGAGACGAAGGAAAAAAATGATGGAGAACAATCGTCGAATGGCGGAGATGGGAGTTCCACCATTAGTGCTTGCAGTGAGTACTTTATTTCATATATATATATATTTAAAGAATATATAATGTCATGTGATTAATTTTGTTGTAAACATTTTTGTAGGATCCACCTATACGTCGACAGTTATTCGACGACGAGCCTAGTACTGGTCCTAGTACTCAGGCCGGTGGTACAAGGGGGATTCATACCAGAGGTAGACGAGCAGCTCCGCGTACCCAACTAGACCCTTCCCCTCCCAATGACATGTAATCCTTCCCACATTCTTATCCTGGTGTGTCGTTATGGACACACATGATATTTAGGCCTCCCATGTTTTCACCACCTTTTGCATCTTCTGACCCATATTTTTCATATCCCATGATGATTCCCACTCCCCAGCTAGAATCTGGTCATACAGCTGTCCCATCTTCTTTTCCTTATACTTCTGTCTCTCCGAGCTTCTATATTTTATCGTCTTTGACTCCTATTACACCACAGGGTGTTCCATCAGTTTCTGTGGATCTAGCGGCGCTCATCGATCAGACTGGCGCAGGTATATTTATAGAACCCAAACAAATTTTTATACCAATATTTATTTTCATTATAACATGTTTTGATAAAATATTTTTTTTCTTTCATGATAGATACATCTACTGACAGGAGGCGGGGGCTGGGGCGTACATGCATGCGTGTGGTGTGGAACCGCCGCACACAGGTAATGGTGGATTACAATGAAGACAACCAAATGGTTGAGAAAACAGGGCAACAATGTCGGAGTTTTTTGGCAACGCTTTCCAAATACTCCGACATCATTCCCATCAGCACGCTATCGTGGAGAAAGTTTCCACATGAGGTCATGGATAGATCATGGGCAGAGATATGGGTAAAAAAATATGTTGTATTTAATTCCATGAATTATTTTTTTATTTATATGAATTAATATTTTGGTGTCATCTTCGATTTAATTTTCCCAATGGAGAGGGTGCACGACCGGCACATCTAAAGGATTTAGGTGATTTTTGGAGAGCCTATAATCATG
The DNA here is from genome assembly GCA_963277665.1 of Viscum album. Taxonomy (NCBI): domain Eukaryota; kingdom Viridiplantae; phylum Streptophyta; class Magnoliopsida; order Santalales; family Viscaceae; genus Viscum; species Viscum album. Next base: position 386,233,796 of record OY728153.1, on the reverse strand, counting down.
AGTTGTATATTTGATGACGTTCTAGAGTTGGCACTGAGTTAGAGGCGGTACCAGTCGTGGATGATTGTCCTATAGAGCAGTATCGATAGATGATTACTCATTGGAAGACTACTCAGTTTAAGGTATTAATTACATTTGAGGTATTTAAATAATAACTTTCATGTTTTTCATTAATATTATCATTTTAATTATCAAATTTTATTTAGGAATCATCTGGAAAAAATAAAAAAAACATTGATGTAAAAAAATACCTCCACACACTGGGACGTACTACGATGTGAGATCATGAGAGGAAGCTGGTATGAAAATTGTTTATAAGTTTTATTTACAACTTATAGTTTCTTTTGTTTCCTCAATTATTTAATCGTTTGCTAAAGTTTTCATATAACTTTAGTTTTCAATGTCATTGTAGAGGAAAAAACTGAATATTAAAGGACGTGTGCCTCAAGCAAAACTGTTTTTCTCGAGGAGATGCAAAAAGGATGGAAGTGTCATCAACGAACCGACTCAGTAGCAGATTGAAAGTTTTAATCTGTTGATTTTATATTTTAATATCTATTTTTTAACTTAATAACATATTTATATTTGTAATAGCATACTTTAGAGGCCCTCGATGCCCAAGAACCAGACAATTTTGGGCCAACTGATCACTTACACCAGGTGTTGGGAGAGGAGCATTCTGACAGAGTACGCTGCCGACTTAGGATAGCCCTGACGAAGTATTGGCCCTCCTCAAGTATGAGTTGTAGTGCCACTGAGCTGTATCAAGTTAGGGCACAAGCAGAACAGGCTGAAAAAAGGGCCATAGAGATGGCAAAACAGTTTGTTAGGGAAAAAAATGCATTTATGAAATTTATTGAAGTTCTACATCCAACACTTCCACCAGAGGCCAGCCCATCTTTTGATGAATATATGTCCTCGATACGTTCTATATATGGTGCCCCAGGTGGCAGTTATAGTGGTGGTCAAGAAGATGTCTAGCCTGATGATGATGATGGCGAGGAGTTTGATGTGGAAGAGGAGGGAGAGGAGGAGGTCGAGGCAGAGGAGTAGGACGAGGTGGAGGGCGAGGGTGAGGCGGAGGGCGAGGGAGAGGAGAGAGCGTTGAGGAGGGTGGGGACGATGATGAGGACAATGATGACCAAAAGGATGAGGGTGATGATGATGGTGATGATAGTGATGATGAGGGTGATGACGATGTTATTTAGGATTATTCCATTTTTGTATGTCTTGAATTATATGAATGTCTTGGTAAGCTTATTAGCTCATTCTCATCAAATGCATGTGACGATATGCTTTAAATTGAATACAAAGCCTTGTTGTACATTCTCCATGTTATGTGAATTATTCCTTGTTTGATTTGGTTTACTTGTCAATTGTTAGGATAAGACATGGGTCACATGTTAAGGACTCATGGATGGACTCTTCATGCTTAGGGAATTTAGACTTGAAATTCCAGGATGAATGCTTTGGTTTCTAGGTGAGGGTTATCGGGATGGTTTCTATTACTCATGAGTGATATTGGTTTCTTGAAGATAAACCGAGGACATGTCTGTTTTTCAAGATGGTAATACCATGCCTCAGGTGATACATGGTTCCCTATGTGAGATACTTGGCAAGAAAGGCTGCCTAAATCCGAGGTGCGGTGTGGCCGACACCACTCAAAGTGACGTGTACGAGTCAACCCCGTCTAAATCCGAGGTGCAGTGTGGCCGAGATTTTAAGTGAAAAGAACAAATGGCATACAAAAAAATAACCAAATGCATTCGGATTCTATTGATACTTTATCACAATGATCCATGGGTCATATGTGACGTGTACGAGTCAACCCCGGCTCAATCTGAGTTGCGATGTGGTCGGGATCACTCTAAGTGTCTCTCTTTTGTTTAAAATGGACAACATTTTAAGTATATAAGGAAAACCGAACAAACACATTCGTTTTCCATTGAAACATTAGGAGAACGATCCATGGGTCATATGTGATGTGTAAGAGTCAACCTCACCTCAATCCAAGGCGCGGTGTGGCCAAAACCACTCAAACTGTCTCTCTTTTGTTTAAAATGGACTTTATTTTAAGTGAAAACAACAACTAGCATACGACAAACCAACCAAACAGATTCTGATTATGTTGATACTTTAGATCAAAGATACATGGGTCATATGTAATGTGTAAAAGTCAAACCTGCCTCAATCCGAGGTATGGTGTGGTCGACACCATTCATAGTGTCTCTCTTTTGTTTAAAATGGACATCATTTTAAGTGAAAACAATAACTGACATATGAAAAACTGACCAAAAACATTCGGAATGTGTTGATGCTTTAGGATAACGATCTATGGGTCATATGTGACGTGTAATAGTAAACCCCGTCTCAATCCGAGGCACGGTGTGGTCGTGATCACTCTAAGTGTCTCTCTTTTGTTTAAAATGGACAACATTTTAAGTGCATATGGAAAACTGACCAAATGGATTATAATTGTGTTGATACTTTAGCACAACGATCCATGGGTCATATGTGACGTGTAAGAATCAACCCCGCCTCAATCTGAGGCTTGGTGTGGACGACACCACTCAAAGTGTCTCTCTTTTGTTTCAAAAGGACATCATTTTAAGTGAAAACATCAACTGACATACGGAAAACCAACCAAACGCATTCGGATTGTGTTGATACTTTAGAAAAATTATACATGGTTCATTTGAGATGTGTACAAGTCAAATATGTCTAAATCCAAGGTTCAATGTGGCTGATACCACTCTAAATGTGTCTCTTTTGTTTAAAATGGACAAGATTGTAAGTGAAAAGAACAACTGACATACAGAAAAATGAATAAATGCATTTGGAATCTATTTAAACTTTAGGAAAACGATCCATGGGTCATATGTGACGTGTAAGAGTCAACCGCACCTCAATCCGAGTCACTGTGTGGCTGGCACCACCCAAAGTGTCTCTCTTATGTTTAAAATGGACAACATTTTAAGTACATACGGAAAACCAACCAAACAGATTCTAATTGTGTTGATACTTTAGAAAAATTATACATGGATCATTTGTGATGTGTACGAGTCAACATCGCCTCAATCTGAGGCACGGTGTGGCCGCCACCACTCAAAGTGTCTCTCTTTTATTTAAAAAGCACTTCATTTTAAGTGAAAACAACAACTAACATATGGAAAACTGACCAAAAGGATTCTGATTGTGTTGATTCTTTAGGAAAATGATCCATGGGTCATTTGAGATGTGTACGAGTCAACCCCGTCTTAATCCGAGGCGCGGTGTGGCCGGTACCACACTAACTGTGTCTCTTTTGTTTAAAATGGACAGGATTATAAGTGAAAAGAACAACTGGCATACGAAAAACTGACCAAACACATTCAAAATATGTTGAAACTTTATGAAAATGATCCATGGGTCATATGCGATTTGTAAGAGTCAACCTCACCTCAATCCAAGTCGCGGTGTGGCCATCACCACCCAAAGTGTCTCTGTTATGTTTAAAATGGACAACATTTTAAGTACATACATAAAACCAACCAAACGGATTTTGATTATGTTGATACTTTAGAAAAATGATCCATGGATCATTTTTGACGTGTAAGAGTCAACCCCACCTCAATACGAGGTGCGGTGTGGCCGACACCACTCAAAGTGTCTCTATTTTATTTAAAAAGCACTTCATTTTAAGTGAAAACAACAAACGACATACGGAAAACTGACCAAATGGATTCTGATTGTGTTGATACTTTAGGAAAATGATCTATGGGTCATTTGTGAAATGTAAAAATCAACCCCTCCTCAATCTGAGGTGCGGTGTAGCCGAAACCACTCAAAGTGTCTCTCTTTTATTTAAAAAGCACTTCATTCTAAGTGAAAAGAACAACTGGCATACGGAAAACTGACCAAAAACATTTGGATTCTGTTGATAATTTATCAAAACGATCCATGGGTCATATGTGACGTGTACGAGCCAACCTGGGATCAATCCGAGTTGTGGTGTGGTCGGGATCACTCTAAGTGTCTCTCTTTTGTTTAAAATGGACAACATTTTAAGTACACACAGAAAACCGACCAAACGCATTTTGTTTCCATTGAAACTTTAGGAGAACTATCCACGAGTCATATGTGACGTGTACGATTCAACCTCGCCTCAATCTGAGGCGCGGTGTGGCCAACACTACTCAAAGTGTCTCTCTTTTGTTTAAAATGGACTTCATTTTAAGTGAAAACAACAACTAGCACACGAAAAACCGACCAAGCGAATTCTTATTGTGTTGAAACTTTATAAAAAAGATCCATGGGTCATATGTGACATGTAATAGTCAACTCTGCCTCAATCCGAGGTGTGGTGTGGCTGACACCATTCATAGTGTCTCTCTTTTGTTTAAAATAGACATCAATTTAAGTGAAAACAACAACTGACATACGAAAAACTGACCAAACGCATTTGGAATGTGTTGATGCTTTAGGAAAAAGATCCAATGGTCATATGTTACGTGTAAGAGTCAACCCCGCCTCAATCTGAGGCACAATGTGTCTAGGATCACTCTAAGTGTCTCTCTTTTGTTTAAAATGGACAACATTTTAAGTACATACGAAAAAAATGACCAAATGGATTCTGATTATGTTGATACTTTAGAACAACGATACATGGTACATATGTGACGTTTACAAATCAACTCCGCCTCAATTTGAGGTGCGTTGTGGACGGAAACACCCAAAGTGTCTCTCTTTTGTTTCAAAAGGACATCATTTTAAGTGAAAACAACAACTGACATACGGAAAACTGACCAAACACATTCGGATTCCGTTGAAACTTTAGGGAAATGATACATGAGTCATATGTAAGGTGTATGAGTCAACCCCGCCTCAATACAAGGTACGGTATGTCCGGTACCTCTCAAAGTGTCTCTCTTTAGTTTAAAATGGACTTCATTTTAAGTGAAAACAACAACTGACATACGAAAAAACGACCAAGTGCATTCGGATTCTATAGAACCTTTAGTATAATGATACATGGGTAATTTTTGATGTGTACAATTCAATATCGCCTCAATCTGAGGCACAGTGTGGCCGGAACCACTCAAAGTGTCTCTCTTTCGTTTAAAATGGACTTCATTTTAAGTGAAAATAATAAATGACATACGGAAAACCAACCAAATGCATTTGGATTATGTTTAAACTTTAGGAAAACAATACATGGGTCATATATGATGTGTAAAAGTCAACCCCTCCTCAATCATAGGCCTGGTGTGGCTGGAACCACTCAAAGTGTCTCACATTTATTTGAAATGGACAACATTTTAATTGAAAACAACTACTGGCATACTGAAAACTGACCAAACGCATTAGGAATGTGTTGAAAGTTTAGAACAATGATCAATGGGTCATATGCAATGTGTAAGAGTCAAACCTATTTTAATCTGAGGAATGGTGTGACCGACACCACTCAAAGTGTATCATTTTTTTTTGAAATGAACAACATTTTAAGTGAAAATAACATTTTAAGTGAAACCAACAACTGACATACGGAAAACCAACCAAACACATTCTGAATATGTTTATGATTTAGGAAAATGATACATGGGTCATATGTGATGTGTAAAAGTCAACCCCACCTCAATCCGAGGTGCGGTGTGGCCGACACCACTCAAAGTGTCTCTCTTTTGTTTAAAATGGACATCATTTTAAGTGAAAACAACAACTGATATACAGAAAACTGACCAAACGCATTTGGATTCTATTGAAACTTTAGAAAAATGATCTATGGGTCATATTTAATGTTTAATAGTTAATACCACCTAAATCTGAGGTGCAGTGTGGCTATCATAACTTGAAGTGTCTCAGTTTTATTTGAAATGGACAACATTTTAAATGAAAAGTACAACTGGCATACGGAAAACTGACCAAATGCATTCTTATTCTATTGAAACTTTAGGAAAACGATCCATGGGTAATATGTGATGTGTAAGAGTCAACCTATCCTCAATCCAAGGCATAGTGTGTCCATAACCACTCAAAGTGTCCCTCTTTTGTTTCAAAAGGACATCATTTTAAGTGAAAACAACAACTGACATACGGAAAACTGACCAAACGCATTTGGATTCCATTGAAACTTTAGGAAAACGATCCATGAGTCATATTTGACGTGTATGAGTCAACTACGCCTCAATATGAGGCCTAGTGTGGCCGGAACCACTCAATGTTTCTCACATTTATTTGAAATGGACAACATTTTAATTGAAAACAACTACTAGCATACGGAAAACTAACCAAACGCATTCTGAATTTGTTGAAACTTTAGAAAAACGATCAATGAGTCATATGTGACATGTAAAAGTTAACCCCTCCTTAATAAAAGGCATGGTGTGGCCATAATCACTCAAAGTATCTCTTTTTTTTTTGAAATGAACAACATTTTAAGTGAAAACAATAACTGACATACGGAAAACTGACCAAAAGCTTTCAGAATATGTTGATACTTTAGGAAAACGATCCATGGGTCATATGTAATGTGTAAGAGTCAACCCTGCCTCAATTCGAGGTACAGTGTGTCCGGTATCACTCCAAGTGTATGTATTTTGTTTAAAATGGACATCATTTTTAGTAAAAACGACTGGTATACGAAAAACTGAACAAACATATTTGGATTCTATTGATACTTATTCAGTTTTTTATGTATTTTATTGATAATTGATAATTATATTATGTATGTATTCAATTATGAATTGAATTATGGATTCCACATATAATTGTCAAATAAATTTTAAATTGAATTCTAAATCAATTATGTATGTTTATAATTACGTTATGAATTATGATTTAATTCTGGATGTGTATAGTTCAAGAATGGATTATATGTTAAATGTGTATGAATTTGTTCTCTATATTTATGTATTAGTTTGTTATTGCAGGTATAGTAATTGGAAAGGAGCAGAATGGACATCATTAGAGGCTCCTGTGCAGATTGCAGGCTGCTGTACAATCTGCACAACATAGCCTATACCAATGGTTTCAAACCATTGGAAAAGGTTTTTAGGGATTTTTTTGCCAAAATTTCAATGAGAACCATTGGCAAAAACCATTACCAATGGTTTAGAAACCATTGGGAAAGAGTTGATTTCCTTATTTGTACCAACAGTTTTGTGTAAACAGTTGGTAAAACTTATACCAACGGTTGACCAAACCATTGGAATAGGTTAATTTTACTAACCTATACCAATGGTTCTTTGTAAACTGTTAGGATAGGTTTTCAAAATGGCTTACTTCCCTATGGTTTGCAAAACCGTCGGTATAACATATACCAACAGTTTTGCAGGCTTTCCCCACAGTACTGAACCATTGGGAAAGACCCCATTTCCAGTAGTGGTCGGGATGCTGTGGGAGATAACTGAAGCTCTGATCTCTCACCTGAGTCCCTACTCAAAGGTCCGGGCCCTAAAGAATGGGTCCCGTACCATATCAGCGGAGTAGTGCGAGAGGTTGGTGAACTCTACTGAGTACTACGCCACCATCAAGCTACCCTACTGTAGATGCAGTAGCTCCTGTATTCGCACTGCTCGAAGGGTGGCTGATACAAACTCTGCCCAGAACATGCTCTCGAATTCTGTCCATAGAAGTGATGCCTCATCATGCATCTGAAGCATCAGGCTCCACCATCTGCCTGCTGCTGCCTGAAGGAGGCTGGCATCAAGGATCACCATAAAGTCGGCTGGTGTCCCTACCAGTCTTAAGACTCTCACCATAGCCTCCATCCAATCCTCAGCCACCTGTGGGTCTGTCTCTCTCTAGAACCTGGGTGGCCTTTGGCGCTAGAACTCATGCAACGCGCTCAAGCGGCGTGCATCATCTGCTGCTGGGGCTGGTGGCATCGGTGGCCCAACGGAAACTAGTACCGTTGGTGCCTTAACTGGAATAGGGCCCTGTACTAAGGCCTCGTTGCTCGACGGGCTATCAATACGTACAAATATCAGGGCTCTAGATGGTCATCTGTGGGGAGACATCCTGAAGGAAACAGATGCGACACGGTCAAAAGACTATACCTGTTGAGATGACCTGGTTTGAGCTGACTTAATGAAAACTTTTGAAACACACACGCAATCAGTGTTTTTGTGCACTGAGTTGGAAATTAGGAGTCAGGGTCCTGGTGTATGGATAAGTCGGCCGCCTGCACCAACAATGGACTCCCTGAATTGAAAACCACACTTTGTACCCTTAACACTATTGATTCACAAAAAAGAAATATCAGAGTCCTAAGTTCTATGGTAGAACCGACGTCCTCTGATACCAATTTGTCATGACCCGTCCCCCGGGGCCCATATCGTGACTACCCCAAACCCGCCTTCCATAGGCCAGGGGCTGACGACTAGCACCAAATGCGTAATTCCATAAAACTGAGAAGGCATTGACTTTATAAATCATAAACACACACAACCAGAGTAAAAGAGGAAGAAAACAATAAGTAAAATCTGTATAAGAAGTGTAATGAAAGTAAAGGGGGCCAGAATACAAGCCCAACTGTAAAGTACAAGTAAAACTGAAAGCAAGTACAACTAAAAAGGGACAAACAGCTAAAAGATGAAAGTAGCTCCTGAATCGTCCTCTGGGGTTCCTACCTGAAGGGTAGGTACAGAGAATCCTCCTCAGCACTCCACATCCGTCAGACTCCACTGTGTACCGATACGTCGTATGGTCCTCCTCCAGGTACCGTCCAGTCCTGGTGCTCTCAGCCTCCGTCAGCGCTGTCCATCTTCTGCATCCAACACAACAAGGTGCTGGCATATCCCGTGCAGGGGTGAGTATAACGATACTCAGTAGCAACCCCAAGACCCTCAAGGTCTCACAAAATCCAACAAGGATAAACCAAAAATTATGATTTCAATGGATAACCATTACTTAGGTATATGCCCATACATATACCTAAGTTATCAAGTAACCCATCTAAATCATGAGGAAAACAAAAAGGTCATTGACTCAGCTCAAACCAAGATTTTCATTATCGAAACCACGACTGTTGGAGAACTCCTCCTCTATCAAGTACAATGGACCTATCACAACTTTGAGGTGCTACTCATTAACTATAGACTGCTGAGGTAATCCTCCTGTCGAGTACCATGGGTCTGCTGCCAAACCGGGCGCTTCATCCGTTGTGGGTCTGCCGCCAAACCGGATGCTCCCCCTAATAGCCATCAGAGTTACTCCTCCTATTGAGTACCATGGGTCTGCTGCCAAACCAGGCGCTCTGTTCGCTATGGGTCGGCCGCCAAACCGGGTGCTCTGTCCACTGGGCTAGTTGAATCACTCTGAGTCTAATCAGTCAAGTAGTCGTCAGGTCTACAGCTACTAGGTCTCCGCACTCCGTCAGCTCGTCTCCGGGAGGATTTTCTCCACGAGCTAATGGTTGATACTTCAAGTGTCATGAAGTCTCAGGTGGAAGTATCTCAAAGGAACTCCATTTCATAGGGGTCTCAACGCAACACACGACGCATCAATCGGACGCCCGGTCTGTGAGTTATTAGCATTTTAGACCCGGGGGCCCGGTTGGATTCGTGTATGAACCAACTTGAATGTGAATCAACTATACCCCGAACTCTAGTGGGGTATACTCAAAGGGACAAATATGCTCCAAGAAAACTAGCGTCGCTGATGGTTCATCAAACGGACATCCGATGCCAAAGATATGGCCCAAGAAGGTAAAGGGGTCAGTAATGTGCACGGGTCCGGTCCGACCCGGTTGGACCAACTCGGCCCAACCCAGTCTGAGCTGACCCGGTATGGGTTGACCCGGTCATACTTGCTAGGTCTAACCCGACCCATTGGGTGGGTCAGCCCGCTAAGTTTTGACCCTGTCTGCTGGGCCCGACCTAGCGGTCTGTGAGGGCGGTTCGACCCGATAGTCGCCATGTAGGCGGTTCTAGTAACTCGACCTGGGAGACCAGGCCGGTTTGACCAACGATACTACGGGGGCACCGCGGGTCGGTTCAGCAGGCTGATGGCCGGGAGGCCAGCGGGCAGGCTGCGCGGGGCGCGGGCAGGCGGGAAACGCGCCGACAGGGGGCGCGGGGCGCCGTGGGGGCGGCGCAGTTCACGGAGGCCATGGGTAGCGCAACCTTTGTTTTCCGCCTTCGTCGTCGTCGCCGCGTGTACTGCCTTTGTCATCGTCGCTTCTTCGCCATGCTGTAGGGCGTCACAAGAAAGTAGAACGACAGAGGATGTCAAGCCATGTTAAGTTGGCCCGCATCCTCCGCGTTTAGAGGGGAAACAATTGGCTTAATGAGATAAGCAGTTGATCATTAACATGCCCGCAACAAACCCTTTCTACCCGATGAAGGGGATGAGAAAAAGTATGACATCTTCATGAAATAAACCCCCTACCTTGTAATTGGTTTCGTTTGACGAAGTCGCAGGATGGTGGAATCTCTTTGTCAACGTCAGGAGGAGGTGATGTCATCACTGGCGATGTTCTTCACGGGTGGCATCTTCCCTTTCTTTTCCTCGGTTGAAGAAGGAAGAAGACGACACTCATCGTTCTTTGGTGGAGACGGGCGTTCTTCGTGTTCTTCGTTGAGAGGATGAAGTCCTCTCAATTCTCTCAAATCTCCTCTCTCAATGTTCTCCCAGGAAAGAATTATGCAAACCCTCCACCACATTAATACAACACATATTATAATGTTGGCATATTGAATTCAAAAAGATTCAAAATTTTGAGATTAATTAAAGAAGACAATCCACTTAATTAATGAGGGTGGAGGCTCAAAAATTAATGGGGGAGAAGGGGGAGTGTTTCACCAAATTAATTTGGGGGTTCAAGGGGGTTAAAGGGAGTCAGAGAAGTTGGGTGGGCCCCACCCAATAATCCTCCCAAGGGGTTATGTGCGGGTGGGCCCCACCACCATAACATCTTCCCAAGGGGTTATGTGTGGGTGGGACCCACCACCATAACCTCTTATGCGAGGTTATGGTGTGGTGGCCCCCACCACTAACTAACCTTTGAAGGTTCTAACCACCACTAATAAAATAAAGTTATTACTTTATTTTATTTAATTTAATTTAAAACCCACAAAAACCATCTTCCTCTCTAGTTAAAACGCAACTGCGATGAAGGTCTCACTAGGAAAATACCGACACTACGAGTTCAACGGTACCCTCAGATTTCAGTTCTGAGCATCGGTTCAAAATTTATAAAATCTCAAACGTATGTTTATTGAACGTACCTGAAAAAAGGCCATAAAATTATTATCAGTCACCCTCGACTCATGTCGGTCGAGGTTAGGCTCTACATAGGTGAAACACACCCCAAAGAACCCAACGATACTCTCGTATTTTTTATCCGACTCACTGTTTAGAAGTTATGAATTTTACAATAAAATAATTGTCACTTAATTATATTATTTGCGTCCAAAAACTAACTTTTTCTGGTGGCCTGTGTCGACCAAAGTTAGTATCTTCTTAAATAAAGAATTCCCTCATGAGTTCAGCAGTGGTCTCAGATTTTTAATCTGAGCTACCGTTTGTGAGTTAAAATCTTTTTAAAAAATAAAATAATTTATTTAATTATTTTATTTACGGTTATGTCATTTTTGGGATTTTTTACCGGAGGCCCGCACTGACTAAACTTAAGTCGCGCTTAGGGTAAACCCGCCATCCTGAGCGCAACGGTTCCCTCTGATTTCTGATCTGAGTAACCATTTAAGAGTTATTCTACTTTTTCAGGAAAACTGCTTACACGTGTTAATTTAAGTTTAACAAAACTTCAGAAATTGATTCCGGGCACACCGGGCCTCGGAATTAGGTTCTGCCAGAAACTACGGACTCGTAAAATTCCCATGTATTTTTAAAAAAATTCCATGGAATTCCAAGTATTTAAATAATATTGATTGATAATAACTCCATGGAAAGGGCATGTCACTAACTCTATCCAACCCATAGGATATCCATCATGACCCCACTCCCATAACCTTGGCCTCATAAGAAGATAAGTGCTAATGGAATTCATTCCTCAGATTAAAAGCATTTTACTTTTCATGGAGTAATTGAAATATTTCTTTGAATGTTGAAACTGTAATGGTTGTCTCAACATGAGTGCATGTAAGACCATCCAGTTGATCCTTCTCATGGTCACACCAATCAAGGAGCCCATTGTAGAGATCAAACTACTACTACTACTTTTTTCATCTTTAGAAAACAAACTAAGAAATGTTTTCTGATGCTTATCCAACTCCCTAGCTTGGGAATATTTATATTTAAGGAGACAACTTTCATCCTCATCATATTTATCTCCCGAATAGTTCCTATTGCATTTTATCTCATGAGACTCATCCCCCATATCTTCTGGACATTCACCAATGTTACTTGAACTATCCTGAGTAGTAGTCATCCCATACCAGGTATCAGTGATCATTGTGGATGAATTTAGAGGATAACACCTACGACTAGTGAAGTAATTATTTTCTTAAATTCAATTACCTATTTCCTTCAAAGCATGATGAAATTATTTGAAACATTCAAATGTTGGGTTCCCCTTATTTTGAAGGCCACTTTTGTGTATATATTTATTTTTTTAAATATTAATATTACAGAATAAAATAGGATGGATATGAATTAAAAATGGATGGATTCCAATCATATAAAAAAAGTATGAAGATGGGGTGAAAGAGTTCATAAAGTTTTCAAAAGATCATACACATGACCCTTCTCAAATTCATTCTCCATGTTTACACTATTTTTATTTAAGACTAATTATTCTAGAGGAGTTGGAAGAACACTTGATTTGTCATGGTATAGATCAAAGTTATAAATGTTGGACTAAACACAGGGAAAAAGTGAAAGTAGCTAGTGACTAGGATAACACTGTGTTTTATGGATCATCTGATATGATTACAAGTGTGGAAAATAAAGAAGACCATATTGAGGATGTGATTACATGTGTGAATAATGATGAAGATCATATTGAGGAAATGAAAATGATAGTTGAAGATAAACTTTATGGTTGTCTAAAATTGTTTAAGAAGTTGAAGAGTTGTAGTACAAAGATGTCATTTTATGCTGGTTGTACTAAATATAAAATATTGTCATTCGTACTGAAGCTGTATAATTTAAAAGCTAGAAATGGATGTAGTGACACCGGTTTTACTAAATTATTGTCTCTCTTGAATGATATTCTCCCAAAAGTTAATGAGCTTCCTAGCTAAAAATATGATTCTAAACAAATATTATGTTCAATGGGTATGATCTATGAAAGAATACATGCCTATCAAAATTACTGTATACTATATTTCAAGGACCACAGTTCACTTAAATAATACCCAAAGTGTGGTGCTTCTCAATACAAGAAAGATGAATCGGGTCCTATGAAAGTTGTACAGTACTTTACAATCATTCTATGGTTTAAGAGCCTATATGGAAGTGAGGAGACTGCAAGAAAATTGACATGACATGAAAATATAATAAATAAAGATGGGAAACTTAATCACCTGACAGACTCTCCTTAGTGGAAGAGAATTGATCATGAGTATCTTGAATTTGGAAATGAGTTAAGAAACCTTTATCTTGTGTTATCTATAGATGGAGTAAATCCTTTTGGTTTTTAAAGTAGCACTCAAAGTACATGGAAAATTATATTGGTAAATTATAATTTTCCAATGTGGTTATGCATGAAATAAAAATACATTATTTTATCTATGATTATATTAGGACTAAAACAACCAGGTAATGATATTGATGTTTATTTGGATCCATTGATCGAAGATTTGAAATTATTTTGGGATTTAGGTGTTACGTTGTATGATGCTTATAGAAATAAAGATTTCACATTGATAGCCATGTTGTATGAGATAATAAATTAATTTTATACATATGTAAATTTTTAGGATATAACATTAAAGGAAATTAAGGGTTTCCCATTTTTGAACAAGGTACACAGTCAATTAGGCTGAAACATTCACCAAATATTGTGTTTCTATGACATCACATATTTCTACAATAATGACATAAATACTGATCTTGGACGACATCATTATATGGGAGTTCATAAGAATATACAACACCATCTCCACTAATAGGTGATAAAATGTTTGAGAAAGTAAAAGATATGGACACTACTTTGGGTAAAACTTTATTGAAAAACCTTAAAGAACCCGGTTAAAAAAGAGACAATACTTTATTGAATTACCATACAAAAATTGTTTTCACATCATACATTTTCATGATGTTATGCATGTTGAAAAAAATGTATGTGATAGTGTCATTGACACATTACTAAATGAACTTGAAAAAAGGATGAAATTAAGGCTAGGTTGGACATGATTGACATGAGAATACGAGAAGATTCGGTGCCAGTGAAGGATGAAAAATAAAATTTTCTTCCTCTAGTTTCTTGAACTCTTTCTAGGTAGGAGAGATATCAATTTTACAACTTCTTTAATTATTTAAAGACTCTAGAGGGGAATTCATAGAATATCAAGAATATCATGGAAAGGACAGATTTAAATTTAAAGGGTTTGAAATCACATGAATGTCATGTTTTGATGAAAGATCTAATGCATGTAGCTTTACATTGCATTTCCCAAGAATGTCCATCATATATTAACCAATATCTATTTCTTTTTAAAACCTAAATGCAATAATTTTATAGACTCAACAAAATTTACAACTATGGAAAAATAAATTTCCATCATATTATGTGAATCAGAAATGTTCTTCCCACCAACATTCTTTGATATGATGGTTCACTTGATCGTTCAATTGGTAAGATAGATTCAAATATGTGTTCCTATACATTATAGATGGATGTACCCCATTGAATTATATATGAATATTTTTGAAAGGGTATGTCAAAAATAGAATTCGTCTAGAAGGTTGTATTGCAGAGTGATATATTGTTGAGGAAGACAATGAATTCTATACCAACTAGTTGTCCGGTGTGAAAAGCATTGATCTACTGAAATCTCGTTGCACTGGGTGGATTTTGGGTGAAGGGATTTCTAGAATAGATGTTATCACAACCAGTATTATATACCAGAAGCAGGCCCACATTTATGTTGTGCATAATTTTTAGAGGTTTACCCATATGTTAAAACCAACAAAGAAATTATTAGGAATTTGAATTAATTAAGGGATAAAATATGGATATCAAATACACATAATCAATAGTTTATAGAATAGGTTTAAGACCATATTTTTAAGGACTTAGATGAAAGTATGAATTCAATTTTAGAACGACTTTGATGGCTATCCAGATGACTAAGTGTTCATGTATTATCTTATAATGGTGATGTAATTAATGGTTATATGTTTTATAAAAATGAACATGACGAAGGTAGTATCATGAAAAATAGCAGAGTTACACTTATGGATGAAGTGATGCATGTATCCGGAAAAAAGGGAAAAAAATATGATTTATGCAAATATGTCATACTTTGGCATAATCAAACAAACATAGGAGTTGGATTATACAACATTCTAAGTGCCAATTGTTCAATAAAAGTGGGTTGATAACAAGAGTGTTGTTAGAATAGATGAATTGAGATTAATAAAAGTGGATTTTAGTAAGTAAGGGTACAAAGATGAACCATTTAGAATTGGGACACATGAAGTATAAATATTTTATGTTCCATATCCCACAAACTGAAAGTGGTCAATTATTTTTTTATCGACCAAAAACACCGCAGGGTCAGATGAAAATCCAACTAAGTATGACCCTTTCATTGGGAAATCACAATAATTTTGCAGCAGTCCAAATATAGATGAGGTCATTTATGTTATAGGAGACCATAATAAAGGGATTTAGATACTCAATAGAGGTTTCAAATCCCTTCAACATTTAAAAAAATTTATTTCAATAATTAGGTTATATATTTTTTAATATACATTATGTTAACTCATGTTATTATTTTTCCACTACTTCATTTATATAATCTAAATTAAATATTCAACCACTTATACATATAATGTCTTTTTCACATGTTTATGTTCCCAATCTGGAGGAACAATAGGTTTTTCAACTTTTTGGTTCTCCCAATGCAGAGGAACAACAACCTTTTACACATGCCAATGCTATAAATCTATAGAAATAACATATTGATGATGTTAAACTCAAGGAAATGGTAGATGGTAAAAAACTAGTGTCCCAGAAAAATTAGGAGCACCATAGTGTGACAATGTTAGAAAAAATTATTAAGATGAGAAATAAAGGAATCAAAATCAAGATTGGATAGAATGAATGGAGCCATGATATTAACCCTAACAAGGTAATTTTTAGTAGTTTCATCAGGATCAGTACTCAACAACATGTTCTGATTGATATAGATTTGTGGCACAATGTTGTTCCACACTTAAGACACTAATTTTTGACCATGAGCATCATTGAACTCGTGAGGATGGTCAAGATACATTTATAAAATCCAAGATATAACATATTAGCTAACATAGGGGTCACTCTTAAAGAAGTAATGTCCAATTCCCTAGTGGTATTTCTGAAAATATTTTTGTATTTTTATATTTAGAAATCATCCAAAAAAAAAGAAAAAACAACATTGAAAAACACAATGAGTGTGGTGAAATAGTGACTGAATGAGAAATAGAGGAAACAAAACAACACTAAGAACCAAAAAAGGAAAAAGGCATAGAAAATAGTCAGTAAGAATAAGGAAAAATCTAGGTTGATCTACCCTTAACTCCATATCAAAAATATTCTTAAGGATAAAATCGACAACTCTCAACACACTCAGTGCATGGTTGATAGTTTGATGCACACACCTATCTCACCCAAAACATTGAGCATTCATGTGTTGAATCACTTCTAATACACGAGCACTCTCCCAAAGTGAATAAATCTCTAAATAAAATCACTAAAACCAATAATTTATTCCTGAATGAAGTGATCATCGAAGGATAAAATGTCATGAAACCTCACCTAACCACTTGACCGAGCAAGTTAAGAGAAAATGGGGAAAATGACCAAGGGGAAAAGAGAAAAAAACTGATCCAGTTTAAGGATGCGCTCTCACACACCCCAATTCACCTTCATGACCTCCTAAGAGTGAAGAAGAGGTAACAATCATCATGAAGTGTGGATCTCTAGGAAACGTTGAGATTAAATTACTAAATCTGGGATTGAAAATTAGATCTCTATTACTGTATATTCGAGATCACAACAAAAAATGAGGAAGAAAGAAAAAAACATCATAATTGTAATTATAAGATAGAAAAAAAGATGATATTTACAAAAATAAAAGAAAATAAAAACAATGAAAAATGGGAAGAAGATGAAGGCATCCCCTTCTCAAGGTCTGTGATGGTTCTCATGTCTGGGGTATAGAACAAGAGAGGATGAGTGATCCTCTTATTCAAAATAAAATGAAAACAAAAAATAGAAAAACTATAACTAATAGGAAACAAACTCCATGTGTCATCCTTTGACATGCTCGTCACTAACTTCAAGTGATATCTCTGTGAGTGCAGTCAACCTCTTTCAACGGCCTCACTTACCCTCACAAGAGCAATGCCATGTCCCATGATCATCTTTTCTTTTGAGCACCACCCATGATCAGCTACTGACTCATCCAAACAACATAAATAAGAAAAATGTGTTAAGGCACTTAAGATGTTACTATTATTATTATAAATATCTATTAATATTATTATAACTATAAAAATATTTATAAACAAAAATACTTATTAATATAAAAATAAATATATAATTATATATACTTATAATAATTATTATTAATATTATTATATATATATATATAAATACATACATATAATTAATTAATCATTTTTATGTACTATTATATATATATTACTTAATTTAATTATACAATTACTTAATATGTAAATAAAAAAATGTATCAATGAATTTAAATATACATAATATTATTAATAATCTTTTAATATTTATTTTATTATTATCATATATTATATTATATATAATTATATATAAAAAAATAATAAATGAGGAAGGTTTAACAACTTAGGGAGGCACAAAAGGTTCATGGGGAGGGTTCGTTGGGAAGAGGAGAGGGATCAATCTCCTCCCATGTGATCACCGTAGTGGTGGTCCTTCGGTTTGTGTGACGATGGGTCATTGGGGAAGTACAAGGGTTCGTAGTTTGCCTTCAATTTGGTACGATTACGACCTCATAGTGACCTCAAATTCAGATCTTATGAGAGATCAGTTGGTCTTTGGTGCATCCATTAGCTCACTAGAGAGGGTTCAGTTTCAAGTTTGGTGAATAATGGATTGGGTAGGAGAGAACGACTGTGGCAGAAAGGTTTCCACCCCTACAAAATGGGTTCATACCCTGGTATTCATCTATAAATTTGTTTTTTTTGAATTGGGGTATTTTGATTTTTTTGATTTTATTCTTCATTTACGGTGGCTAATTCGAGCGGTGGGTGTGAATACAACGATGTGTGTTACATTGACAGAGTGTTGGAGTCTAGTGGTGGGTTGAGAAAAGGCTAGTAGTGACTGAGAATGATGGCGAGTCAGAAGAACAGTGGGTGCTGGCGGTAAGACAGTAGCGGTGGGTGTAGGTAGTGGCTGGTGGGTGGCTGTGGTGGAGGGTGGAGCCTGGTGATGACTCTCGTTGGAAGTGAGTTAGGAGGGGGTGTGCTTCCATTGCTCTGCTTCTAGTGGTGGATCAATTTTTTGTGGTAGGTTGGGGGTAGCGACACCACATATCCTGGTGGCGACTCTAGGTAGCGACAACATAGCCTATTGGTGACTTGTTTATCTGCAAAAAATACAAACTTAATAAATAAATTTTAAAAGTAAAAAAACAACAAAACAAATTAAAATGAAAGAATAATATTGAAACAAATTTAATTTATTAATTTATTTTTTAATTAAAATAACGAATAAAATAAAAGTATGAATTAAATTAAAAGAAAAATTAAAATTAAAATAAGTTACAAAAAATAATGAAAATGAATAAATATGTTAAATAAAAAGATTATTTATCCAAATTAAAATTTATTAATTTAAAGAGAAAAAATAATAATTAATGGAATAAAATAATAAAAAAATTATTTTTTTTAAAAACACAAAAAATGAAAAAATGAAAAAATGAAAAGAATGTAAAATTATAATTTAAACAAAAACAAAAGAATAAAAAATGAAAGTTAAAACAAAAATAATTAATGAATTTTAAATTATTCACAATGACTAAAATAATCAATAAAATACATATTTTTACAAAAAAATAATTGTTTTAACAATTTAAATACAAGAAGGAAAAAAATTAAAAATTATTAAACAAAATACATTATTTTAATAATAAAAAGTCAATAAAATAAAATAAATGATGTGGAAAAGTGTATTGAAAAACAACCACATCAAACTCCCTCATTCTTAAATATTTGTTTGTCCTCAAACAATTTTATGCTTTTTGATTTTTTGAAACAAACACAGAAATATTTTACTGTAAGCTTAGAAATAAAGAATGTAGACTTTTATTAAAATAGGAACACAATATGAGAGTTAGGTTTTTTCAAATGAAATGTTTTCTGAAGGTCCTGCCTAAATACAAATACACACAGGAAATCAAGGGAACACAAAGTCATTCATCATTGAAAATGTCATTCCTCCTATATGAAATCACCTACTGTAATATTTCAATTATAGTGCAAGTTCCAATTATAATAGTGATGATAAGTTAGAAAGTGGAATTAAGATCTTAAGAAAAAAGACCTTCAATTTTTTACTTTCTCTTAGGTTATAAAAAAATAAATTTTTAATTAATTTCTTAATCCAACTCACATGATTTTCATACAATTAGGTTATCCCCTTCATTATGCGGGTTAAAAATTCCCCCACCTTAATGAACTCATTTTTTACTACTAAGCACTTTATTATTTTTTTGAATTTTACTCAGCCATGTATCTTGTGAAAAGAAATGTATAGATACACTTATTTGATATGCATAGAGGTCTTACACACACATATCCATGCCTAGAGTCTCATATTTTTTCTTTGGGATTCCATTTACCCATTTTACTCCATTTTCAAAGGACTTCTATGATTACCATTTGAGTTGGATCCCTAAGGTGATTACTTTTTAAAAGGCGAGTCCCTTAGGTTCCAGTACAAATCTCTAGTTTCCTGATGTTATGATCATAATTCTAAAAATATCTATACTATATCACTCCCTTTCTCAGTTCCTAAATATGACATCCATAAAAAAAGTGTGTAACTCCACTCAACAATCATACATCACCAAAAATTTTAAAATTTAGTGAAACCCTCAATAACCAGCATATAATTATCCTTTATGTAGGAAAAAATTAGGTGTATAATGAAGCCTAATAACCCTTAGTTTGTGATATAATTTGAAAAAAATTGATCATTTTTTGACAAAAAATCAATGGGGTTTTGATATGTATAAAATTTTAGCACAACATAGCATAGAATGTCCCCTATCTCCCACACTTAAAACTCAACAATTCCCCATTATTGAATCTAAGAGTAAGATACATAATTAAAAAGTTTGAATCCGATTTAGAAATGAAGAAAACTAAAATGAAATATGAAGGGGGTAAAAAGGAATCTCAAAATAAAATTTTACACACAAAAAGTAGTAAAACAAAAAAAACATATACAAAAGACCCCTACCGACCACCACTAGAATACCAAGCTCAAAAAATGTGTTTTTTTTATTTTAAAATTTAATGCATTTAATTTTTATAAGAGGACAAAATATTTTCCAACTTAGTTCAAATAGTATAATGATGACAAATGTTGTACAAAAATAGTTGAATGAAAATGAAAATAGTGGGTGCAAGAAGGTTTCACAATGATGATCAAAAAAATTTTCAACTCTCTAGATTCTAGAAAGATAACACCCATTAAGAAAAATATTCATAATTTTCACAAGATTAGGGGGTATTACCCCACACTCAATTAAAAATAGTAGGAAATATGAATGTTTATATTAAAATTTTGAAAAATTAAAATTCATACTTCCCTCAGTGCAGAAGATTCTCATTTTTAAATTCAGCCAAATGAAGCATACCTATTTTGATAGAAATTATTTCTTTGGATGCTCTATTCAAGTCCCTACATATGTAAACAAATTTAAATTATACTTCAATATTTAATGATCAAAATGAAACGAAACCAATGTGTAAGTTAGGGAGTGTTATCAAGTAAATCCAACATGTTGTTCCCTTTGAACTTGACTGACTTCCATGTGGAATGACTACCTTATTATTATACTACTAAGAAGAACCAAATAAATTAAAACAACATAAAGAAACTAAAACAAAAAATGAAAAAGAATAATCTTGGGATAACCCCCCAAGGGGAGCTATAGTTTGACTGTCCACAACTGGATAGCCTTTGAATCATCCCCAATATTATGTGGATGTGGATTGTTGTCTAATAACTACCAAATGTGATTATTTCCAGCTTCAACACTATTTAGTTTGTGGAGTACCCCTTAGTCATCATCATTCACGTCTCTCTCTTTGGCAGTGAAGTACTTATTGTGAAGTGATGGAGGATAAATCAAAATGTAGGCGCACTACACTCTCTCTTTAACTTGAGGGTTGGTGTACATAGGTTGTGGGAATGAAACTATTGGATGGGAATTTCCATTGGTTCAATCTAATCAAAAAATTATTCTTTGACAAAAAATGCTTCATCCTCCTCCTTAATACCCATGCATTGTTTCAAAACCTCCTCTTCAGTAACAAATACTCCAAACATTGAATTTTAAACAAACATTGGAGGTTACAATAGTTCCATAGTAGCAACAACCTCCAGTTCCTCTTAAATCTCCAGGAAATCAAAAAAGTGAACTGCATCCTCAATACTTGAAATGGTAGAAACATAATTTATATCACCTTAAATGTAATCAATGTCAAATAAAAACACATCTTCTTCCATGAAATTTTCAACTCCCTATAACATTGCATTTTGTGCCTCTTCCTAATTGAATAATGATCCTAGGAGTAAGGTCGGGTTAGAAGTGAGGTAGTCAACCTCTTCTAACATCTATTCAAAACACATCACCCAATTTTATGAATTTTCATGGAAAATTAGAGGATGTATTATGATGGATCCACCTAATGAATCGTTGAAAAATCATCAGACAAGTCAATGCAATCAAAATCATTAATACGAAAATCAGGGAAAAATGACAATCAAATAATTATCTAACATCAATAATTTTTACATGTTACATCTCCTTCCTATCCTTGAAAACCTCTATAGAATGTGGATCTTACCTATCCAAACTTGAATCTTGAGGTATCTTAATCTCAAAGGTGAGAAACTCCAGTTCTTCTGCATAGAACTCGGGGAAAAGGTGAGAAAAATCTTTAAGTTCCTTATATAAGGCTTCCAAAATTTGTGGTCTCATATCCTTCTTAAATTCTTCAATAAGTTATTCAAAATAATTTGGATGCAAAATTTAGAATTTTTCCCTAATTATATAAGCAATAAATCTAACAAAGTCCTCTAAAGGGTAGAGTGGTCTCATCATTTTCTGGGGTATAGTTTTTTTTGTTTCTTCTAAAGAAAAATGGAAAACCACCTAGGAAAACGTTTATTCCCCAACAATGATGCCGAAATTTGATCACAATCATCATTTAACTCATGAGGATAGTAAAAGATACATTTATTAAATCCAAGATATATCACAATATATAACCTCAGGGCCTCTCTCAAGGAATAAATGTTGAATTCCCTAGTGGCATTTTTGAAAATCTTTTTGCATTTTTATATTTTGAAAGAAGACAAAGAAAACAATCAAAAATAGCACTGAAAAACACAATGAGAGTGGTGAAATAGTGACTAAATAATAAGTAGAGGAAAAAAACAACACTAAGAACCATAAAGGCATAAAGACAGAGAAAATAGTTAGCAAGAACAAGGAAAAATATTGGTTGACCCACCCTTAACTCCCTATCATAGATCTTCTTAAGGATAAAATCAACAACTCTAAACTCACTCAGTGCACAGTCGATGGCTCAATACACACACCTACCTCACCCAAAACATTGAGAATTTATACAGATAATCACTTCCAACACATGAGAACTCTCCTAAAGTGCATAAATCTCCAAATCAAATCACTCTAGACAAAAATTTCTTCCTGAATTAAGTGATCTTCGAAAGATCAAAAGTCATACAACCTCACCTAACTACCTGGTCGAGAAGGTTAAGAGAAAAAGGGGGAAAATTATCAAGAGGAAAAGAGAATCAAACTGATCCAGTGCAAGGATGTGCTCTCGCACACCCTATTTAACCTATAAAATCTTCTCAGAGTGAAGAAGAGTTGAGGATCACCATGAAGTGTAGATCAATAGAAAGTGTCAAGATTTACTTCCTAAATCTAGACTCATAAATTAGATCTCTATTATTAGAGATTTGATATCACAACAAAAAACAATGAAGAACAAACAAAACAATGCAATTATAATTACAAGACAGAAACAAAATGAGGATATTTAAAAAAATAAAATAAAATGAAAACAATGATAAATGGGAAGAAGATGAAGGTGTTACTATATCCAGGCCAGAGACAGTTTTTATGTCCAGGGTAAAAAACAAGAGAGTAAGAGCAATCATCTTATTAAAAAAAGAAAAACAGTGAAACTCTAATAGGTAGAAGACTTTATATGTCGTCCTTTGACACACATATCACCGACATCAAGTGATATCTCTATGAGTGAAACCAACCTCTTTCAATGACCCCCACTTCCCCTAGTAAAAGCGATGCCATGTCCCATGATCAGCTTTGCTTTTGATCACTACCCACGATCTACTCCCAACTCTTCCAAACAACAGAAATAAGAAAAATACATTAAGTCACTTAAAATGTTACTGTTATTATTATAAATATCTATTAATATTATAATAATTATAAAAATATTTATAAACAAAAGTACTTATTAATATATAAATAAATATATAATTACATATAACTATAATTATTATTATTAATATTATTAGAAATATATATATATATATATATACAATTATTTATTTATTTATTTTTACTATTATATATATATATATATTACTTAATTTAATCATACAATTAATAAATATGCAAATAAAAAAATGTATAAATAAATTTAAATATACCTAATATTATTAATAATATATTAATATTTTTATTATTAATATTTTTTATTATATATTATATTATATATATAATTAGATATAAAAAATAGAATAAATGAGGGGGGTCAACCTAAAGAGAAATGGGGTGGGGGTTCGATGACTCAGGGAGGCAGAAGAGGCTTGGGGTGAGGGTTTGGCAGGCAGAGGAGAGGTCTTGGCTGTAACCACCCAAAGTTTTATCAATAGAAATTATATTCTTATAATTATTTCATATAGTATAAACACATAATAGAATGCAATAAAAGCTTTATAAATGATGAATGAATTAAATAATAAGCATTTCTAGAAGTTAAGGAACCTATACTGATGAAATAGTAACATTGCCTTTGGAATAATAATTTTACCCTTATGAATAGTAAACCAACCAATTGAATAGTAACCTCAACAATGAATGTATGAATAAAATTTATCCATATTATAATTTACAATATGATATAATTATATCATAGTATAAGTAAATAAGTATTTTAAATATTATTAATTAAGTGTTGGCATTTTTGTAAGTCATAAATATTTAGTTACAATTTTATGAATAATTTAATAATTTAAATGAAAATGTATTTTCATAAAATGTATACATAAATAAGTATTTTTATTTCTTATAATTATAAGATAATTTTATGAGACCTCATTTAATTTTTCAAAGTGATATAAAATCAGTTATAATTTTAAAATTTGTATTTTTTGAGTAAATTATGATTTTAATTAAAAAATAAATTTCTAATATTTAGAAATTTCTTTTCAAAAAATTTACTTCATTTTTTAATTCTACACCTTGAAAAATGGTTAGGGTGAAGTTTTGGGGTTTTTCAGAAATACTTGAATTTTTAATGAATAGTAAAATACGATTATTTACAGTATATATACATTATAAGTCAAATACACTATTTATTGAGTCATGGATGATGTAAGAACAATTTTTTTGAACTCACATGATCTAGTTACTCTATTTAGTTTCAATAATCAACATTATTTCTTGTCTTGATAAAAATAATAAACTAATGAATTAAATAATGAGAAAACACCCCTCTAACCCACTATAAATACTACACCTCACCACCTATTCTCCTCATACCTCTCAATCCTTGAGCCTTGACCAAATTCTACCCAATACCCTTACCAATAAACCCCATGTACAATATATTTTTGTCTTAATGAAATACCAAAACCAATCTTCTAAGGAGGTTCTCAAGAAGAAGGAATCAAGAGGTAAAACCCTCTTCCCTTTCTTTTAATTTATTTTCAAGTTCCTTACTTTTATTTTTATCTCCTAAACTTACCCTTGTACAAGTGGAATGAAAACTCTATTATATTAAATATAATTAAATTTTATCATGTTTATGGAATAATTCTTCATCAAATCTCTTATCCTCTCTCTTTTACTTTAGGAATGAAAAAATTGTCTGTGAGGTGCCGATCTACCACCTTCATGGATGATGTGATTTCATCTTTCAATTCCATCTTCAAGGCTGGTCATTAAACCATTTTTATGGTTGAAAAAGATTATAATATATGTATTATCTCTTATTCAGTGTTTTGGAATCATTTTATACACATGATATTAATTTATAAAATAAGATGATTTTGTTTTGATCGAAAAATGCTAAATTAATCTAAACGATTATAATTAATGATTTATATAATGAATAATCCTAACATTTGGAAAAAAATGGTATTATAATATTCTATAAGTTCTTTAATAATATATAGGTTCTTTTCTGTACAACTATCCTCATTATACATGATTTTTCATACACATGTACAAGTAAACTGATCATGAAAACCAAGGAAACTAACACTACTAAACGATGAATTTGAACCTCTTAACCCATAAAAAGGTCATAAATGAACTTAATAAGGTTATAATAAATCAAATATAGGTATAAATGGTTCTCTAATTATTAATTAATGAATGTAATTTTATTATCCAGGACATTAAGATCAATTGAATAACACCTTCAGACTTAAGGTAAGAGATTATACCTTAACCTCCTTTATTCTTTCGGGTTACTCTTTCTCTCTTTTTAACCAAATGAAATTCTCTTTTAATTTTATGTAAATATTATAAATTCTATTTATATCTTAAAAAATCATGTGTCAAGATGCATTCATAATTTTTTGGGGATATACATGTTTTTAAAAGGTTCCCTACTCAATTCTTCTGGATAAGAAAGCCCTAATTAAGGGAACTTCACGAATTCTTACCCATTTTCAAGTGAAATTAATAATATGTTTTAAGACACAATTATTTTTATAAAATCACTCATTTTATCATGAAAACATTATTGGTTCACTTCTAGTTGTATATAAAACATTATTCCATTTTTTGTTTTATATACTCTTTAATATTTTCCTTAAACCACACTAAAATGTTTTAATTATAAAGTTTCATAAGTACTATTTTTACATTTTATCACTTAATTTTGACATAAATTATCATGATATATGTATAATTATATTTATTAATGTACATGTATGATTTAATTCCTTTTTTTCATGAAAAATTTTATGATACACCCATTTATTATGCTTTATGACATGACTATGATACCCATTTCTTTCTATGGGTAACCCTTATGTTTATGTTTGATTGATTATGTATGATTATTTATGTGGAAAACATATTCATGAATATGTTATTATGGGTGTGCCTAGATAACACTCCAATGTATTGGGTAATGTTTAGTCTCATGAGACGTTATGTGCAACAGTCTTGGTGGTTAGCCTTGACTCGTGCTCCATGTGCAACAGTCTTGGTGATTAGCCTTGAATCGTGCTCTTATATATTAAACAAGCTTTGAATCATGGTAAATTCATGTTTTATGTTACTTCCACATTAATATGAATCCATTATTATATGATCCCATGTTATGATTCTTTATGTTTTACCATGTTCTATGCCTTTTTATATCATTATGTTATGCCTTCTAACCTATGCGCTAAGATTTATTTTAATGTTTATTCCATTATTAGAGCTCATACATTCTTTAATGTTATCCCTAGGTTATCCTATGAATATGTAAGGAATAAAAATAAGTTAGTATCTCATAATGGATGATAAATAAAGATATGTTTTATTTAGTTCCTTGTTTTCAGTTTTATATACCGAGTCTTCCAAGACACTAGAATTTATGATTATTGGCTTGTAACTTGTTGTTTAATTATGCTAAAAGTCATGAAATGATATGTAAAAAATATTAGGGTCACTATAGTTGGTATTATAGTAAAATTTTAGTTATTTTTTAGATATCAGGAATATAGCACTTTAGCAATAACCTTAGGGATAAGACTAAGTCTAAGAAAACATCCCTAAATTTTAGTAAGTATAGAGTACATGGGTTATCAAGAAAATAAATCCCCATTTGGATACTAAAAGTGGATTTAGTTCTGGCATACATGTACCTAAGAGAAATAACTCTGACAAGGTGTTCTGGGTCTGACTCGGGATAACCTGGTATATGACAACATGTCTTACTGTGAACCTAGTTTGACACTCTCGAGGGATATTCTTTGGTAAATTCATAAGCTCATTAAGAACTATTATTAAGGAAAAAAAGATCCCATAAGAATATATGTTAGGAAAAATATCATTGATAACCTAGATTTAAACCTAGGGAATCACAAGTTAGGATATAATTTTCCTTTAAGAGTTTATCCTTTTATGTTTAATGTTTCATTTTTATGCTTATTAACTAAGTATTAAAGCACCCTAATTGCACTTTATTTTTCTTAGATAATGGGGGGAAATAGAAGAACATGTTCCAACAATAAATGTGACAGGGAATGTGATTATTTCCCTAATAATATTCCAAATATGATGGGAATGGGTGATCAAAACTTTATGATAGTACTTTTTCAACTATCTCAAGTTATGAATAATAACATTAATCGTGTGGAACAACCTCCTCATAAGAGAGAGTAAGTTTCCATAAAATCCTTCATGTAGAAAAGTTCTCCCATGTTTAGTGGGTATTTTGACCCCCTCCTTACAGAAAAGTGGATTAACTACATTGAAAATATATTCTCTATCCACCAGTGCTCAAAAGAAGAGAAATTTGTGCTGGAGGTATATCATTTTGACGGGAAAGCTAATAAGTGGATGAAATGGATAAAAAATATGAAGTCTAAGGATGATATTTATTCCATGGATTGAGAGGAATTCAAGAAAAAGTTTTTCAATAAATATTTTCCTCTAACCTTACATATCAAGATGTAAAGAGAGTTCCTTGGACTTATGTAGAAGGAAGATGATTCTATCGGGGATTATGAAGAAAACTTTACAAGGCTTGCAGGATATGCCTCTGACTTGTTCATGAAGACCGAAACCAAGGTGTATTGCTTATTTAGTGGAATAAATCTATGTTTATGAAAAGTGTTGGTGATTAAATACATTAACAGTTATGATAAGATTGTCCGTTGTTCCCTCATGGTTGAAATAGAGATCAAAGACTCTCAATGGTCTCATGGAACCGGTGACAAAAATTAAAAAATGGAGTCTAATATGAGTAGATTTGTAAATAAATATCATGATGGAAAGAAGACCGAATATCCCACATGTCAAAATTGTGGGAAGAAGCATTCTGGGAACTATCTAAAGGGAACTAATAAATGCTTCAAATGTAGAAGAAGGGGGCATCTGGCTAAGAACTGTTGACGGGATATGAAGAATCCCACAAATGTGGAAGGATAAAGGAAGGTTCATATCAACGCTCATCCAATAGTGTAGTGTTTCAACTTCAAAGAACATTGTCATTTTGCAAACCAATTACCTAAGCCCAAGGTTTTCAGAGGCAATCAATAACAATGTACAAGACAACAAGTAAGAGATTATGCAATCACTACTACTGATGTGGATCTAGACAATGACGTGGTGATAGGTATGCTGGTTATTTATCCAAGAATAGTGAACATACTATTTGATTCTGGTTCTATGTATTCTTTCATATATTGAAATTTAAATAGAACTATTCAAACACCACTACAAAATTTGGAGGTTGAGTTATCTATGAGAACAACTATTGGGGAAATTATTACATCCAAAGTACATAACTCCTCCGTGGTTAATGTTTGTGGACTAAACCTCCCAAAAAATCTTATCTTACTTCCTTTGGCGGAGTTTGTTTCTATTTTGGTCATGGATTATCTATCTTTATACAAATCCATCATCAATTTTCATAAAAGGGAGATCACACTTCACACCCCAAAACATCCTCCAATTCTTTACAAGTGTAAGGAGTAAGATGAATCTCCTTTAGAATCATCGTCTCAAGTGTGGATATTACTACCTTATGAGAAATCATATCTCACTCAAATGATTGAGACAAAGGAGATAATCATTCTCAAATACATTCCCATCATGAGGGATTACAGCTATTTATTCCTTGAATAATTTCTTAGTATTCCTCCTGATCGAGAGGTTGAGTTCTCAATTGAACTTATTCCTAGATCTTTGTCTATATCAAATTCACCTTATAGAATGGCCACTATTGAGTTGGAAAAACTGAAGAATCAGTTATATGAGAATCTAAAAAATGGTTTTATACGTCCGAGTGCTTCACTATGGGGTTCACTTGTCTTCTTTGTCAAGAAGATGAATAGATCAATGAACCTATGTATTGATTATCGTGAGCTCAATAAAATAGTGATAAAGAACAAGTATCACCTGACATATATAGATGACTTGTTCAATCAACTATGTGGGGATAGTTATTTCTCTAATATATAACATCGGTCGGTATATCACCAATTAAAGGTGAGGAATGAATATATTCCCAAGACTATCTTTCAAATGAGGTATGAACACTATGAGTTCGTAGTAATGTCCTTTGGACTCTATAATGATCCATCCATTTTCATGTATTAAATGAATAGAATCTTTAGGTATTACATTGAAAAATATGTGGTAGTCTTTATTGATGATATTCTGATATACTCCCAGAGCAAGGATTAACATGAGGAGTATTTGAATACTGTGTTTCAGACATTGAGAAGGGAGAAACTCTATGAAAAGTATAGTAAATGTAAGTTTTTTATGGATGGAGTATTATTCTTGGGGCATGTTATCACCAAAAAAGGAATATCTATGGACCCTTCTAGGACAAAGGCAATCGATGATTGGTCCAGGCCAACATCTGTAACGGAGATCCATAAATTTCATGGTCTATCCAGGTATTGCCGATGATTTGTGAATAACTTCTCATGATTTTCAAACCCAATAACCAAGCTAACACAAAAGGGAGTGAAGTTTTTCTAGACTCAATAATGTGAGTAAATATTTAAGGAGCTCAAAAAGAGTCTTATCACTATGCCGGTACTCACACTCCCAAAAAGTGGAGAATTATTTTTGGTGTACAACGATGCTTCAAAAAAGTATTAGGATGTGTACTGATGAAAAATGATAAAGTGATAGCCTATGCGTCAAGGTAGTGGAAAATTTAGGAGAAAAACTATCCTACACATGATCAGTAGTTGGCATATGTGATATTTGCATTGAAAATATGGAAGAATTATTGCTATGGGGAGAAGTGTGAGATATATATTGATTACAAGAGTCTCAAATATATATTCACACCAATGGATCTTAATATGTTCTAGTGAAGATGGTTAAATCTCATCAAGGATTATGAATTTTCAATCCACTACCATCCTGGTAAGGAAAATAAGGTGATGGATGCTCTCAGTTGAAAGGATCCTGCATATTTATCAATGATGAGAATTGAGAAGATTCCAATCTTCTTAGATTGGAAAAGGATATACATGTGAATCATAAAGGATGGAACATCATCAATCATTTCTCAAATAATTTATCAACCATCCCTTATGGAGAAAATAAAGGATGCTCAAAGAAATAATGTGGAAATTCAAAAAAGTGTGGAAGCTATCTGAAATAGAAAATCCTCAGAGTTAAAGATCGGTGATGACAGAGTCATATGATTTGGTTCGCAACTATGCGTATCATCCAATCCAAAGATAAAGAAAGAGATTTTGAATGATGCACATAACTCAACCTTCTCTATTCACACAAGGGGAAAAAGATATATCGAGATCTTTGGGAGAACTTTTGGTGGGGTAGTATGAAAAAGGAGATCGTTGAATATACATAAAAGTTCCTGGTATATCAGCAAGTGAAGGATGAAAGGAAAAATTCTAAAGGGATGAGGCAACCATCACCCATACTAACATAGAAATGGGAAAATGTCACAAACCAAGTCGGGTCGTCATCCAACCAACACCCAACCTAGTTTCTGATAAGGACCGAAGGGCATTTCCAATCCCCATGGGCTGGCACAAGTGCCTAGGTATAAATGTTAACACATGGTAATGATTTACCCGAATATGAAAATACCAAACAAATAGCAATAACTAATACACCAAATATAAAAATCTCAGACCAAACAATCCATAACAATTTTTTTCATAATTGAGTTACACAGTTTAAACCAAAAACCAAAGACTACCACAAAGTGGGGTGACTAAAAACCAACTCAAAAACCACCACCTGTAAAGAGGACACAACCCTCAATCCATCTCTACAACACTGCACCAAGAAAGACTACTAGCAACCTGAACCGTTGTCTCCAAATTTTTTATCCTTACCAGTATCAAACATAACCAAATCTACTTATATCCAAAGGTGTAAGTAGGGTGTGAGCTAATGCCCAGTAGGATGCCACCCAATAAATGGTTACATGCATAAAAATTTAATGATTAATACACATTAAAGTTAATAAATGAAAGTAAAAATGCTTGGACAATTTTAATAAAATAAATTTTAATGAAAAAAACTCCAAAGAATACAAATTTAATTAAAAACACACATTTAATTTTAAATTAACCCAAATGTAACATTGTATGCTGATGGTGAGTGCCGAATAGCTAAGATCACTAAATATGGAAGGGCCCCTATAAGTACTAACAATTAGTGGGAACCTAGAACCTCGCATCTAAGTGAAAAGTGGTATAGGAACCATCATAACCTATATTCTCATGCACGAGCCACCAGTAGGGGAAATACCCATAACCCTAGTTGTCTCCAATAATTATCCAAATATTTTGTTAGTGTTGTAGTCATCAATCTTTCTAAGTGAAAACGGGCCTATGTCACTTTCGTATCACTAACACACCAGTCATAGTCCACCCACTTAATTATCCAGGCTTCCCTTAATGCTCATTCAAGTTCCAAGTTCATATCCCATGTCACAATCATGTAAATAGACCAAAAAAGGCACTAAACATACCAAAACATACTCTAAGCATGGTTTGAAAACATATCTCACACCTTTAATATAGTTTAATAAACCCTAAAGAAAAGTTTATAAAACAATCTTCAAAAATTGTCACTTGGATTTACCCACAAAAACCACTCAAAAACCCATTTTATGAACAAACACACACCAACACCATAAAAAACCCCAATTTTCACTACTTATACAATTGAATAAACTAATTGATCAATTCATAAAACACTAAAAAATGACTCAATATGGGTTTTTTTAAAAAAATCACTCCATATCATATAACACGCTACAAAAATAAATCAAACACATATTAAACTTCATTAAAAACTAAGTTCACACCAAAAAAATTAAATAAATAACATGATAAATTAATTAAACAAGAAAAATGATTCATCAAATAATATTTATACATGAAACCACCTACCTTTGGTGCTGAATTTCCCACAATTTGGTGCAAAACTTTAATCACACCACATAAAGCTCAAATTGAACCCTAAATAAAGAGATCGGATCCAAAACTCAATATTAAATCCCAATAATTAAACCCTAAGGAGTAATAAAACCCTAAAGGAGGAAAAAAATCTTACTAGAGTGGAATACACTTGCGACGGAGGGAGTGTCATGCTGTCTAAGTGAGGAGGGGGGTTTCCAAAGGTGATCCATACTGAAAAAAAGGGTGGCACAAGGTCTGCTTGAAGTAGGTTGGGGAGGCACGAGGGTTGTGTGAGGCGACATGAGGTCGTCAGGAAGGGAAAGGGAGCGGGGCTTCGGTCAGGTGAGTCACCAGAATGCAGTTGCATCGGCAAGAAGGTGGGGTACCAACCAAGCGGTAAGGGAGGATGGTTCTAGGGTTGCAGTGCAATACAAGGGGGGCGACAGGTTAAATAGAAAGTGATGAAGATGTAATGAAAATAAGAGAAAAGAAATGAAAAAAAGAAAAAAAAATACGAAAGGGAAAAATGAAACCTAAAAAGGTTAAAATCTAAATGTAATAATAATTATAATAATAGATGATAATAATAGTAATGATATTAATAATTTAATAATAATATCAACAATATTAATGATAATAACTTAATAAAAATATTAGCAATAATCCTAATAATAATAATAAGATTCTTAAATAATAATATCATTATTATTATTAAACAATTATTAATTCATTTTATTTTTTTTCTTATTTTACTTTAATTTCATTTTATTACTCATCTTATTAATCAATTAATAATATTTTTTTGAACATCAGGCAGGACGCACAGTGACCAGGGCGAATCTGCATGGCTTCGACTGTGCTCTACCTGTGCACTGGACGTTGTCAAGCCCAAAACATTCATTTATTAGAAAAAATGCAAAAAAATAAATTGGTCTCATCCCACACCTTGACAAAATATTTAAATGTGAGATAAAATTATAAAATAAAATTATTATAGAAGTTAGGGTGTGATAGAAAACATTAGCATGGACTTTATCACCAAACTTATAAAGATGTCCATAGGAAACAATGCTATATGGGTTATTGTGGATCGTCTTACAAAGACATATCACTTTATCACAATTTGAGAGGACTTATAACTAGATCAAATTTCATGGATATATATCAAATAAGTGGTAATGATACATGGAGTAACACTATATATTGTATCTGACTGATATCTGAGATTCACCTCCATGTTTTGGAAAATTCTCCAACATTCTCTAAGAACTGAGCTGAACTTCAGTATGGTCTATCACCCTAAAACTGATG
The DNA here is from genome assembly GCA_963277665.1 of Viscum album. Taxonomy (NCBI): domain Eukaryota; kingdom Viridiplantae; phylum Streptophyta; class Magnoliopsida; order Santalales; family Viscaceae; genus Viscum; species Viscum album. Next base: position 386,199,688 of record OY728153.1, on the reverse strand, counting down.
GACAATTTGAGAGGAATATTTAGACACTAGAAGACATTTTGAGAGCATGTTCTATGGATTAAAATGAGTATGGGACCAATATCTACCTCTTTTTGATTTATCTTACAACAATATTTTCCACTTGAGCATCCAAATGGCTCCATATGAATCCATTTATGGGAAAAGGTGCAGAACAATGACATGATGGGATGAAATTGGTGAATGTAAGCTGCTAGGACCTAAAATGGTTGAAGAAATAGTGGAGAAGGTAAAAACCATTCAGCAACACATCAAGGCATACCAATGTAGAAAAAATATCTATGCAGACAATTGTCGATGGGACCTGGAGTTTAAGTTTGGAGACATAGTATTACTCCATATATCTATATAGAAGAGGATCATGCAATTTGGGAAGAAAGGGAAGATAATTCTTAGGTACATAGACCCCTTCGAGATCCTTGATTGTGTTGAAGTAGTGGACTATTGACTAGAACTTACACCAACCATGTCATAAGTACATGATGTATTCCACATATCCCTCTTAAAGAAGTACATACTGAATCCTTCACATGTACTGAATTCAGAGGTGGTATAGTTGGAGAATGATCTTTCTTATGAGGAGCATCCAGTGAAGATCTTGGAAGTATAGATAAAGTTCTACACAATAACACTACTCACCTAGTCAAAGTACTTTGGTGGGAACTATAAGTATGAAGAGACAACATGGAAAATAGATAAAATAATGAAATAAAATTACCCACACCTGTTTTCAACTTAGAATGTAAAATTAAATTTTAAGGGAGAAATTTTCTAAGGGGGAAAGAATGTAATGGCCCAAATTTTTATCTATAGAAATTCCATTCTTATAATTATTTCATATCGTATAAACATATAATAGAACATAATAAAATCTTTATAAATGATTAATGAATAAAATAATAAGCGTTTCTAGAAGTTAAGGAACCTATATTGATGAAATAACAACATGACCTTTGGAATAATAATGTTACCATTATGAATAGTAAACCATCCAATTGAATAATAACCTCACTAATGAAATTATGAATAAAATTTATCCACATTATAAATGACAATATGAAATAATTATATCACAGTATAATTAAATAAATACTTTAAAAATTATTAATTAAGTGTTGGTGTTTTTGTAAGTCGTATATATTTAATTAAAATTTTATGACTAATTTAATAATTTAAAAGAAAATATATTTTCATAAAATTTATTCATAAATAATTATTTTTATGTCTTATAATTATGAGATAGTTTTATGAGACTATAGTTAAATTTTCAAAGTGATATAAAATTAGTTATCATTTTAAAATCTATATTTTTCAAGTAAATTATGTTTTTCATTAAAAATTAAAATTCTCATATTTATAAAATTATTTTTATAAATTGGAGTTCAACTTTGAATTCTATATGTTAAAAAATGGTTAGGTTAAATTTTTGGTATTTTTCCTAAATACTTGAATTTTTTATGAATAGTAAAATATGGTAATTTACGGTATATATACACTATAATTTAAATAAAATATTTATCGAGTCATGGATAATTTAAGCACAATTGGTTTGAACTCACATTATATAATTACTATATTTATTCTCAACAATAAATAATATTTTTTGTCTTGAGAAAATAATAAACTAGTGAAGTAAATAATGAGAAAAGACCCCTCTCCTCCACTATAAATACCACCCCTCACCACCTCTTCCCCTCACACCTATCAAGCCTTGATCCTGGTCCACATTCTACCCAATAATATTCCCAAGCCCCTACCCCACGTCTAGGATATTTTAGTCTTAAAAAAGACCAAAACCAATCCCCTAAGGAGGTTCTCAAGAAGAAGAAATCAAGAGGTAAAACCCTCTTTCTTTTCTTTTAATTTCTTTTAAATTTCCCTTCTTTTCTTTTTATCTCATAACATTCCACTTGTCCAAGTGGCATTAAAACTCCATTATCTTAAATATACTGATATTTTATTATGTTTATGGAATAATTATTCATCAAATCTGTTCTCCTCTCTCTTTTACTTTAAGAATGGAAACATCATCTGTGACGTGCCTATTTACCACCTTCGTGGACGACGTGATTTCATATTTCAATTCCACATTCAATTCTGTCCATGAAACCATTTTTATGGTTTAAACATATTATAATATCTATATTATATCTTATTTAATGTTTTGTAATAATTTTTTACACATGATATTAATTTATAAAACAAGATGAGTTCGTTGTGATTGAAAAATGATAAATTAATCTAAATTGATTATAATTTATGATTTATCTAATGAATCATCCTCAATTATAGAAAAAAATGGTATTTTAATGTTATATAAGTTCATTAATAACATATAATTTTAGTTCTAGACAACTATACTCATTCTACATGATTTTCCATACACATATACAAGTAAACCGATCATGAAAACCAAAAAAACTAACGCTCCAAAACAAAGAAATTGAATCTCTTAACCCATCAAAATGAACCAAAATAAACTTAATAAGGTTATAATAAATAAAATAAATTTATAAATTCTTCCATAATTATTAATTAATTAATTTAATTTTATTATCCATGACATTAAGATCAAGTGAATAACACCTTCAGACTTAAGGTAAGAGATTCTACCCGAACCTCCTTTATTTTTTTGGGTTACTCTTTCTCTATTTTTACCCAAATGAAATTATATTTTATTTTTATGTAAATATTTTAAATTCTATTTATATGTTCCAAACTAATCTATCAATATACATTAATATTTTTTTGGGGATATACATGTTTTTAAAAGGTTCCATACGTAATTTTTCTCGATAGGAAAGCCCGATTTAAGGGAACTTTCCAAATTCTTACCCATTTTCATGTGAAATCCATAATAATTTTTAAGAAACCATTATTTTTATAAAATCAATAATTTTTTTTTATGAAAACATTCTTGGTTCACTTCTGGTTGTATATAAAACATAATTCCATTTTCTATTTTAAATGCTCTTTAATATTTGCCTTAAACCACACTGAAATGTTTTAATTCTATAGTTTATTAAGTACTATTTTTACATGTTATCAATTTAGTTTGACATAAATTATCATGATATATTCCTAATTATTTTTATGAATTTACATGTATGATTTAATTCCTTTATTTCATGGAAACTTTTATGATACGCCCATTCATTATGATCTATGACATGATTATGATGCCCATTTCTTTCCATGGGTAACCCTTTTGTTTATGTTTGATTTCTTATGCAGGATTCTTCATGAGGAAAACATATTCATGAATATTTTATTACGGGTGTTCCCATATAGCGGTCTAATTCATTGGGTAATGTTTAGTCTCATGAGATGTTATGTGCAATGGTCTTGGTGGTTAGCCTTGACTCGTACTCCATGTGAAACGATCTTGGTGGTTAGTCTTGACTCGTTCTCCTCTATATGCAATGATCCTTGACTCATGCTAAAGTAATGTTTTATGTTACTTTCAAATTAATATTAATCCACGATTATATGATCCCATTTTATGATTCTCTATGTTTAACCATGTTCCATGCCTTTTTATATCATTTGTTTCATGCCTTTAACCCTCATGCTAAGCTTTATTTTAGTGTTTATTCCCTTAATGAGATTTTTAGCTCACCCCTTTGTTCATGTTATCAAAAGGTTATCCTATGAAGATATAAAGGCTAAAAGGAAGTTAGGATATCATAATAGATGATAAATAATGTAATGTTTTATTTAGTTCCATGTTTTCTATTTTATGAACCTAGTCTTCCAAGACACTAGACTTTACGATCCTTGGATTGTAATTTTTTGTTTAATTATGCTTAAAATAATGTAATGATATGTGTAAAATACTAAGGTCTCTATATTGGCCTCCTCCCATGGGGATAAACACAACAGTGGTCCGATGGTTTGTGCAATGATGTCTCATCGGGGAAGTGGTAAGGTTCTGACTTCGCCTTCAATTTGGTACGGTTTTGGCCTCGTGGTAGCCTTATATTCAGATCTGATGAGGGCTCGGTTGACCATTGGTTCATCCAGTGATGCACCAGTGATGGTTCTATTTCATGTTCAGTGGCCGGTGGATTGGGTAGGAGATCTTAGTTATGGAAGAACAGTTTCCACCCCCATAAAATGGGTCTTCTTCATACCCTGATGTTCATCTGCATATATGGTTTTCTAAATGGGGGTATTTCGATTTGTTCTAATTTTCTTCTTCATCTACAGTGGCTGATTTGAGTAGTGGGTGTGAATGCGATAGTGGGTGCGATTTTGGCAGAGGGTTGGAATCTGGTGATGGGTTGAGATAAGTCTAGCGGTGACTGAAAATGATGGTGACTCAGAAGAACAATGGGTGCTGCTGATGAGACAATGTCGGTGGGTGGAGGTAGTGACTGCAGGGTGGCTGTGGTAGAGGGTGGAGGGTAGAGCCTGGCAGTGACTCCCATTGGCAGTGAGTTAGAGGGGGTTTGCTGTTATTTCTCTACTTCTGGAGGTGTATCAATTTCTAGTGGTTGGTTGGGTTAGCGACAACACATATCCCGACGATGACTCTAGGTAGTGGCTGTACAGTTTGGCAGTGACTTGTTTATCGACCAAAAATAAAAAACTTAATAAATAAAAATTTAAAGTACAAAAAAAATAAAATAAAACAAAATAATAAAATTAAAACAAAGTAAAATTATAAATTTATTTCTAAATTAAAATAATAAATAAAATGAAAGTATGAATTAAGTTAAAATCAAAAGAAAAAATAAAATAAGTTACAAAAAATAATGAAAATGAATAAACCTATTAAATAAATAGATTATTTAAACAAATTAAAATTTATTAATTGGAAGAGAAAAAGATAAATAATTAATGGAATAAAATAATAAATGAAATAATTATTTTAAAAAACACAAAAAAGAAATAATGAAAGAATGAAAATAATGAAAAATTATAATTTAAACAAAAACCAAAGAATAAAAAATGATAGTTAAAATAGAAATAATTAACTATTTTTAAATTATTCAAAATGACTAAAATAATCAATAAAATATATATTTTTTAAAAAAATCATTATTTCAACAATTTAAATACAAAAAAAGAAAAAATTAAAAATTATTAAACAAAATCCATTATTTTAATAATAAAAATTCAATAAAATATAATAAATTACATGCAAAGTGCATCAAAAAACAACCACATCAGCAACATGGATCAATTGATATAGATTCATGGCACAATGTTGTATCTGTGCTTAAGACACTGATTTGGGAAGAGATTAGGGTAACATTATGATATAATTTCTTTATTTTAATAAAATAATAATAATGAAACATTTAATTACTCTTCATTATCCCCTACATAGTGCATTTATAGTATATGAATCCCAAAATAAATTTGTATTAATGATTACTAAAAAGAACCATAGAGGGTTTCACATAATTATAACAAAGTTTCATCTCAAAGTTTCTTAAGGGAAAATAAACCCACACACACTGCATATGGATGCACACTTGATAAGCCAAAAAAGCATGGGATGCATTTACTGTCCATCGTGAGGAGACATCTTTTCAGGTACATTGTGGCTGGTAATACATTTTTTTTTGACAATATGTATATTAATGACTTTGATTAAGAATTGTTAATTTATGAAACAACAACCGAGTGATAAAAATTAGAAATAATAATCAAAACCAACATACCACTATCATAAAACAAGGATTGGGTGTGCTTCACTTGAAAAAAAATGGTATATATTTTAAATCTATCGTAATACTTTTATGTGATATGAAATAAAAACATAATTGTATTCCTCTATTTATATTCATATCGATGAATCCAAATCCAAAGAAACTTCCATCCCACATCATGTGTTATATAAGGAGGCATGTGTAAATAAATATGGTATTATAATAGATGAAAAAACCAAAAAGTTTGGGAAGCACGTGTAAGCATGAAATAATATATTTTTTGATTTAAATCGGTATTAGATAATAATAATTACATATTTTATATATTTTTTATCTGACTTAGACACATGAATTATCATTAGATGTATGAGATGAACAACTACTATCAATGGCCTTGAAGTATCCAAAATAGTATGGACGCGTTAGAGGCGCATGTTTTGGGATGACACCCCAAAAATAATTTGAGAAAAGAAATAAAAAGGGGATAAAGATAAACAAATGGAAGAGATGAAGACATAATTAGTTTCTCTTGATGAAAAATTCCATTGGTAGCTTGAGTTGCTAGAAAATGTTATAGGGATGAAGAAAATAGAATAAAAAACTCAAGAATAAAAATTGTGTGAAGATCCTCCCACACCACCAGCTTTGAGGCGAGCCACCCCCCTCAAAGAGCTGTCTTAGATGAGGTAATCAATATTCCCGTAATTGTTTTTGTGAAATGTGAATCTATCAGACATTGATAGATTTCATGTACTTATATTCTATAGGGTAAAAATTATTGTTATTTATATCTATCAACACCCACCCATTAACTTATTGTGAGGGATATCATTTTCAATATCCAAGAAGATACTCTACACAACAGGCAACTTTTAGTAGGTCATGTGAGAGTGGGGATTAACATAGATCATGAGTCGAGAACTGATCTACATATTTCACTTGATGAATTTGATATTCATATGGTTGAGAAATATATTGGAACATTCATAGAATATATGTTAGATCATGTAATTTGTTTTTTAATAATGATGTATTCACTTACATTTTATCTTTCATTCAAAACCTTTAACAATTAATGGAAAAAGGTATGAACCAATAAATGTTATTATAGACAGAAAAAAAGATAAGGGGGTGAAATGAAAGGTGAAATCAAAACAATATGAATAATCAACCAAACAATCAAAAAGATATTTAAAAAACACTTTTACTCTTCCAGTCCAATATTTTCATTCACTAACATTGAAGGTTCTTGAAGATACAAAGTTTCAAATTGGTAGTAATTTCATAGTTTATTTTGAAGAAAAAATGTACAGAGAATCCATTACAGACTACATTTATCTTAAAAATGTAAATGAAATCCTCAAGAATGAATGGATATGAGTCTCAGTTATAAATATATATATGAGGTTTGTTTTCATGATTTTTTTTCAACAACTGATCTACTATATTGATTATTACTAAATAAAATTCATATTTTTTTCAAGCATCTATATCAATACTATTTGAAGGGAAAACCTATGAATATAAATTTGGACTCATTAGTCCTCACAACAATTATACACAACTAACATCATTTTATTAAGATCAAATTGATTAAATAGTGGAAAAACTGGCTATAATGTTTGAAAGAAAAATTACGGATGATAAAATCTTCTTATTACTAATGATGCAGGGGTAAAACTCTAAAATTTAATCATATCAAATATATTTTCATTCCATTCATTACTTATTAATTTTTATATAGCATTGGTTACTTCTTACGGTCAATTTGTATACTCCAAATATTTATTTTTTTGGATTCATTATATAGATACCCAAAAAATCGACCACACGTGGTGACATTTTTTAATTTGTAATAAACTACATGCTACGTTTTAGGATTAAAATTAAATTTATATATTTTATATTATATTTTAATGATAATTCTATTCTGATAGGGTGGTGTTTAAAAATCATCAAAATCATGGCATGGGGACAGTCCATGCTCTTATTGACTTCTATAAGTGGATAAGTAGTAGGGTATATATTATAATATTTCACTATCAAAACACATATCAAAACAAATTACTCATTTTTATAAATTTTTCTAATGTTTCCAAAATAAACTAATGGAAAATATTGTGGTTATTATGTTTGAAAATTTATGAGAGATATCATATACCATCAATAAACTAGCATCCCCGAAGAGGTATTTTTGAAGATAATTACCATTTCATTTAAAATATTTGTTAATCCTTTGTGTATTTATATTTTTCTAGTACTACCATGATTTTTTAAAGTCCTTTTATTCACAAGGTGAAATAGATTTGTTTAGAAATGAATGGGTAACATACCCGGGTGTCATAATGTACACATATATCACGAAGATGTGACTTCTTACTACTTAATTTGTTGATTTTTTTATCATTTTATCTAATTTTTTAGTTAATTTAGTCATCATTTTTATCTAATAATTATTTTGTTAGTTTTCATAGATATAATGAAGAAATTAATTTTTCAAAAAGGATGATTCAATCATGTACTATGATCATGCACTCAACCTGGATGATTCAATCATGATGATTCAATTTTTTTTTCTCCAATGCATTCAACATTTCAGGTTATCAAACAATAATATTATTAGATAACCCAGAATATTGAATTCACTATAGGATAAAAATATATGGTGGAATCAACCATACCTCAATCCAATATACGATTTCCTCAGCATGACTCAAATTGTGTGGTTTCAGTTTAAAATTGATATTTTATTAATGTATTATTTCATATTTATGATTAATTTATTTATTTATAGTATTACTAACATAATAATTGTTTTATTATATAGGTGTATTATTTTTCTCAAGTTGGGGTGGTTTGTTGGAATTTTTTCATGCTCCTGAGATATTGGACTTCGAGGATGCAAATGAGATAATAGAAACGAGGAAATGGGTCAAAAATTTATACAAACACCATGAAAAGGAGATTTCATACTACTTATTTAGTTACTTATGTCACCATTTTATCTATTATTTTAAAGAAATTTACTTATCATTTTTATCTAATAATTATTTATTTTTTTCATAGATATTTTGGGAAGTCATATTTCTATTTCAATTGTATGCAACAAGCCAAAAAAGAGAGAACGTGGTGATTTTGGATGGGGTGTTTCAGGTAGCATGGGGTTTAATATTCCATAAAAATGGAACATATTATCTCTTTTATATATTATTTCCGATAGTTGAAAGTAAAACACACATCACATACTAAATTACCCTTACCTCAATCTGATACATAGTGTGCTCGGTATGATTTGAACTGTAAGTTTTTAGTTTATAATTTACATTTTAGTTCAAAAAACACATCACATAATCAAAACTAATAAAACACATTCATATTTTTTTGATAATTTATGAAAATGATACATAAGTAAATTTCAATGTGTAGGAATCAACCACACCTCAATCAGACACACAATGTGAGTGATATGACTCAAAGTGTGTATTTTTATTTAAAATTGACATTAATTTTAGGAAAAAAACAAGTAACATACTCAAAAATAATAAAACACATTTAAATTGTGTTGATAATTTATGAAAATGATACATATGTCATTTTTTACAAGTAGGAATAAACCTCACATCAACCTGATACACAGTGTTCCCGGTATGACTCTAAGTGTATCTTTTTATTTAAAGTTGACATTAATTTTAGTCAAAAAGATGAGTGACACACTCAAAACTAATAAAACACATTTTGATTATTTTTATACTTTATTAAAATGATACATAAGTCATTTATGACATTTAGGAATCAAACTCACCTTAATCCAATGTATGGTGTGCCCGTTATGACTCTAAGTGTGTGTTTTTATTTAAATTTGACATTAATTTTAGTAAAAAACATAAGTGACATACTCAAAATTGAGAAAATGAATTTATATTGTTTTTTTATAATTTAACAAAATGATAAATTATTCATTTTTGATGTGTAGGAATCATCAACACCTCAATCCAATACACGGTGTTCCCGGTATGACTCAAAGTGTCTGCTATCAATTTAAAATTGACATTTTAGTTCAAAATGTGTTTCACTCAATGAAGACCAAGAAAAAACACTCAAAATATCTTGATAATTTAGGAAAACAATTCATAAGTAATTTTTGATGTGTAGGAATTAATCTCATGTCAAACAAACACATGATGTGTCCGGTATGACTCAAAGTATGTGTTTCTAGTTTAAAATGACATTTTAGTAAAAAATACAAGCGACTTAATCAAAACTGAGAAAAAATATTCATATTGTGTTGATAATTTATTAAAATGATCCATAAGTCATTTTTTATGTGTAATAATTATCTGTACCTCAATTTTATACAGAGTGTACCCAGTATGACTCAAAGTGTGTCTTTTTATTTAAAATTGGCATTATTTTTTGTAAAAAAGAAATGTGACATTCTCAAAACCAATAATACAAATTCAAATTGTTTTAATACTTTAGGATAATGATCTAAAATTCATTTGTGATAAGTATGAATCAAATTCACATCAATTCGATACACAATGTTCCTAGTATAACTCAAAGTGTCTACTATTAGTTTAAAATTGACATTTTAGTTCAAAAAGTGTCACTCACTAGAAACCGAGAAAGGACACTTTTATTATCTTGATAATTTAGGGAAATGATTAATAATGATTTTTTATGCGTAGGAATCAGTATCATGTTAAACCGACGTACGATGTGACCAATATGGATCAAAGTATGCATTTTTAGTTTAAATGACATTTTAGTAAAAACACAAGTGACATACTCAAAATTGAGAAAACACATTCATATTGTTTTGATAATTTAAGAAAAAGATCCATATGTCATTTTTGACATGTAGGAATCATCCACACATCAATCCAACTCATGGTGTTGCTGGTATGACTCCAAGTGCATCCTTTTATAAAGAATTATCATTAATTTTAGTAAAAAGGACAAGTGACATACTCAAGACTGAGAAAATGATTTCATATTCTTTTGATACTTTATAAAAATGATCAATAAATTATTTTTGATGTTTAGAAATTGTAATCAGATCAATATGATACATCGTGTGTCCTACATGACTCAAAGTGTTTGTTATGAGTTTAAAATTGACATTTTAGTTCAAAAAACATGTCACTCACTAAAAACCAAACAAACATGCTATGATTGTCTTGATAATTTAGGAAAATTTTTCATAAGTAATTTTTGACATGTAAGAATAAATTTCACAATAAACCAACACATTATTTGACCGGTATGACTCAAAGTGCATATTTTTAGTTTAAAATGATATTTTAGTAAAAACCAAAAGTGAATTACTCAAATCTGATAAAACACATTCGTATTATTTTTATACTTTAGGAAAATGATCCATAAGTCATTTGTGAAGTATAAGAACCAACCAAAACTCAATCCAATTCATATTGTGATTTATATGACTCCAAGGGTGCCTTTTTATTTAAAAAAAACTTAGTAAAAAACACAAGTGACATACTCAAAACTAATAAAACACATTCAAGTTGTTTTTATACTTTAGAAAAATGATCCATAAGTCATTTGTTACATGTAGGAATCAACCAAACCTCAATCTTATACCTGATTTTACTGGTATGACTCAAACTGTATGTTATCAATCTAAAATTGACATTTTAGTTCAAAATGTGCATCACTCACTAAAAACTAAGAAAATGCGCTCAAATTGTCTTGATGATTTAATAAAATGATTCATAATTAATTTATGACATGTAAGAATCATTCTCATGTAAAACCTACACATGATGTGACCAGTATGACTCAAAGTGCGTGTTTTAAATTTACAATGACATTTTAGTAAAAAAGACAAGTGACATACTCAAAATTGATAAAACTGATTCAGATTGTTTTGATACACGGTGTGACCGATATGACTCAAAGTGTTTCCTTTTATTTAAAATCATTATTTTATTAATGCGTTGTTTCATATTTATGTTTAATTTACTTCTTTATAGTATTAGTAACATAATAATTTTTTTCTTATACATGTGGACTCTCTTGCTCAGGTTGGGTTGGTTTATTTAGAAACTAATACCATGGTCAGGATTTTTTGAGAGGGGATCATGGGTGTCAAAGATAATGAACCATTGATATTTTTAAATATTTGTGGATAGTAATTGAAAATGTAATTAAAAAAACATTGTATGAAATGTATATAATATAGTGTTTTTTTATTTTTGATGTCAATTTTATTTCAATTAAATTATGAATTTTCATATAGGTGTGTTTTTATACAGGTTTATTTTCTATAGTGTGCTATAATTTCAGCAACACACTACATCAATTGGGCCTCTATTAGTTCTATTTTTGGTGCTGATAAAGTCCCCCTTTATTAGTGGTAATGAAAGCACTGATAAAGGGTTTCCTTTATCAGTGTTTTTAGCATAGATAAAGGGCCCCCATTTTAATGGAACTTAGGAAAAAAATAATTTTTAACGTTATTAAATCTCATTTTGTACACTATTAAAAGGCTTATCTGTGGAAGTTTCATTTCACATAGTAAAATTCATTTCTTTTTGAAAGTGTAAATCAGATTTCAAAAAGAAGAAAATATTTTATTTTCATTCTTGTATTTTACAAATAAATGAAATTCATCACATATAATATATAATATAAAGATATTATATGAGTATATATTTTAAATTCATAATATTTTTAATATAAATTTTACCTGTATGAATATACTACTGAATAAAAAATTAATTTTTTTTAAAAAAATTCATCACACTTATTCATTAAGATAAATTTTGTTTCTAAGATAAAAAATTTTAAAAAGAAATAATTTATATTATTTTCAGATTTATATTTATAAAATAAGTGAAATTTATCATATAAAATATATGAAATAATTTTTTACACAAGCCTTTAGAAAATCATAATAATTTTATGTTTTTATTTAAAATTTATCTCACACAGTGAGATAAATTTCAATATCAGGAATAATTTACTTAAAATAATCTTAAGTTTTAAATTTTTTATAAGAAATTTATATAACATATTTAGTGAGATAAAATTAAATTTCTTTCAAAGTATACAAGTGATACAAAAAAATTTATTATTTTCTTACATGATTGGACCCCATCTTATCAAAATATATATAATTACATGCAGTACATATATAATTCTTAAATTTCATATCCTTTGCATACAATGTGTTAACACAATGGACTACTCCACTAAAAATTTACCTAGACAAATTATTCTTGTTCCATAAAACATACCTTATCCACAACACTTAAATTTCATTTCTATGTTTATATACTTATTATATTACATATTCCCAGTTTTAGGTGTTTTGGGATGATAATTTTAATTTTTTTGAAACTTTTCCAAGACACATGGTTTATTAAACCATACAGGTAAACCATGTGGGTTAGATCAGTTCGAATCTAGTGACAAATGTATGGTTTGCTAAACTATGTGTCTAAACCATTCATTTTTCTAGAAAATAGATATTTTGGTCTTTTTAGGTGTTTTTTAATAGTGGTTTTCCCCATTCCTTTTCCTTATTAGAATAGGATGTTTTAGAGAGCTCCAAATATGACTCTCAATCTATTCTTCATTCACCATAGTGGAGTTATTCATTCTTCAAGGTAAACCCCCATCATCTTCCCCTTCTTCTTCATATCTTCTCCCATCTTCAATTTTTTCTTTCTTTCTCTTTTCCCTCTAACCCTAATGACCATAATTTCCAAATATAAGGTTAATGTTAAGCTAATATTGGGATTTTAGCTATCTATTCCTTTTATAGGTGGATTATTATCGTAATATTCCCACCACCATAAAAAATTTATTGGTTTTATCTATTCGAGGTGGGTGTTTTTGTGAAATCCCATTTGTTTTTCATATGATTGGGTGATTTTGTTTGCTAAAATATTTTTCTAATAAATGATACATAAATATAGTAACATTAGTGGTATAATAAAATTGTTCTCATATTTTTATTTAATTTTGAGTTTGACATCATGGGTTTCCATGACTTTTTAGGGTCTTTACTCCTGAAGTAATTTCTCACACATGATAAGTGTTTGATAAAAATTCTAGGGTGATTTTTGGTAAAAGCGTGTGTCCAAAGTGATGTTTTTACCTCTAATTGATTTTCAAAAATCATAATTTATGTTTTTAATAAAATATTATTTAATAAAAGGGTGTGTTTTTTATTTACCAAATTGTTCTTGAGCTTTATTGGCCATTTTTCATGTTTTGTAATATTTAGGTGTAGGCTAGATTCCACACTAATTTAAATGATGTTTCAAAGTAAGTGTAGTTTTTTTAAATGTCTTTAAAAGGATAGTTTCATGAATTGGTTTTCCTTATATGTTCCAAAGGATCATTTTGAACATTATAAAATGTTTTTTTTTGATATTTTTAACACCCTTGGTTTTGAGCTAGGGCACTCTAATCCCTCTTTCTCATGAGATATGAAGACCTGTTATTGATGTGTTCATCTGGGCCATCTTTTGAAATTATATAAATTGAATTATTCATGAAATATGTTATCCTTTAAAGTTTTTGAATCTGGGAGGTAGCTTATCATGGTAATTATGCTCAACAATCCTAAAGAGGGTCGTAGCCTATTTGAGGTAGCTTAATCATAATGTATTGCTTTTGGGTTATTTCCATAATGATGCAAGTATCTCTCCTATTTTTTTAGAAAATTCTATTGGTCTATTTTATTAGATCTTATTATTTTTAGTGTTCCTTATCTTTTTATCTCTCATTTATAAATCCCTTTTTATGTAGTTGTGCATGTCATTGGTAAGGTTCATCATTATTTTGGCCTCCTCAATCATGGGGATTCATTTTGTCCGGTAGTGGTTTTTCATGGGGGTGTCGTGTCCTTAGTTTCACCATTATAAGGAAAACATTCAATAGTGGGGATACCTATAACAGTTCTCATATTTCTAATAAATGGTTATCATGTGTAGTATTTCTATCTATAATATTGTTTGCTATGATGTTGTTGGAATGTAATTGTTGGTACCAAGCGTTCTGCAGAAGCCCTAAAAATTGGGAATTTAAAATTTTAATGCTGCAATCGATGTCATAACATCATCGACAGTACAAAATTTACCTGGTTACAACCCAAGGATCTCATGTGAATAAATTAAACATAAAAATTTAATTGAATAATACCTCATTTGATTTGAAGCATCGTTCGTCAATCATTCATCACCAATGACCTTTGCTCAAAGGGAATAAAACCATATCCCTCTAGATTTTCCACACACACATAAAAATTACATATTATTGTTGATCATCAAATTCAGGGTGCTAGTGGGCAGTCTGATGAATCCTTCGATGTATTAATGATCACCACAACAATGATCTTTTAATCTGTGAAGAAGAACTCGGACCGAGAGATTAGATCATCTAATTCTTTCTCTAGAAAGTAGGATAGAGGAGGGATAGGATCTTTACTATTATGTAGTGAATAATAATCATGAGAAATCCTCATCCTTCTTTAAACTGGGAGTTATAAAATACTTCGAAATGCCTCCCCGACCACCGAATATTAATTGTCCCTAAATAAATTATAAATGAATTTTTATGACTAAATTATTGAGTCATAAATATCATTTATATTTTTATACCTTACTTATAATATAATAAATATATTATTTTATAAAACTAATCTATCTACTTGGTTCAATATTCCAACAAATATTAAATGAACCATGAATATTAAAATGGTATTCATTCATATAATATTTTCCATGTATTCACTAAATATCTTGTGTATAATTTTAATAAATAAATTCAATACCAATTATTATAAACTTTAATAATATGAATTTATTTATTCTTGGAGATCATATATTCTTAGAAAATTGATGGACCCCATGGTGGGGCCCACCATGTCCTATACTCATATTTATTAGAATATGCCAGACTTTTGAATATGTTAAGTGTGTAACCCTTTAGGCCCTTATCTAAATAGTAGTGAATACTATTCACAGACCATGATAAGAGACTAGAAACCCATTAAGGTCCTTAAAGAGATGAGGGAAATTCTTAGCAACAACAACCATTCATACAAACACACACTGTATAATATAATCTCTTGGTCTTATGATATCTCATAAAGTATGACGCATAATTTGTGTCACCGTACTTTCTTATTTTAATGTTCACTGACCTAAATAGATGGACTTACATTCTTCTTCCATTATAACACCCCAATATTTTTTGAAATATTTTTTTCAAATAAATTTATTTTCTTCGATAGCTTGCATTACACTCAATAATGAGTTTTAACAAAACATGACATACTATTAAAACATTATTATTTAGTATGATAGTTATCGCCTAGCTGTTGGAATGATGGGTATAAATAGGAATAAATAAATTATAAAAATATATGGTTTGAACTTGTATATAAAATTAGTTCTTTGGTGACTCATTTAATTATAAATGAAAATAAAATAAACCATTTGAAGATAAAGGAAATATATTTCTAAAAAAACCATTTTTTGTGCACCAATATGTTTTACCTTAATAAATTAAATAAATAAATTTTAGTAAATTATTTAAATGAAATTTCTATATTATAAATTATATAAAATATTTAATATTCATCTTATGTATTTTCTAATCATGAGATAATAATAAATCCAATTTTACAATTAAAACTGTATTTTTTTTCTAAAAAACAATCTTATCGCCTCTTGTGCACTTATTTTATAATTTTAGAAACTTTATTTTAAAAAATCAAATTAATTTTTGAAATCATAATTTCAAAATAATCATGGTGATTTTTTTTGAGAATTTTCTGAAAAGATCAATTTTTCAATGAATAGTGAAAATACTGGTTTTATTGAAAAAACTGCATATTCATTCAAAGAATTTAGAAGAAATTTTTTATTTTAATATGGTTTAAAAAAATAGTTAAATTATATATATATATATATATTAATCAAATTTATGTCATTTAAATTAATTTTATATTGAATTTTGATATAATTTTTTTAAACTTTTGAACATTTTCTCTTTGGAAAACTGCTTTCTCGTCACGTTTGAGGGTTTAATTTTAAATTAAAATTTTGCAATTATATGAATGGAATTTGGAAAAATTAATTCCATATTTTTAATCAAAATAATTAATATTATATAATAAGGTCAACTTATTTTTTGGTCAAAATGATTAGTAAAAATAGTAAAAGTTAATTATCGCAGTTAAGGATAAAACGAGTTTATCAGGGGTTAAACTAAAAGTATAAGGGTTAAAATAACCTATTAACTAATAAAAAACCCATTTTATGGTCATATTTTGAACTAATAACCTATAAGTTTTTATAATGACCCATTTTGGATCCTTTTGGCATGTGAAAAACATTGATACACTTTATTCATTTCAAAAATTCCACGTGTGTCCTCTCCCCAACTTATAAAAGGCCACCCCTATCCTCTTTTCTTCACACTTAAAAACCATTTGATTCAAGAAAACCCACAAAAATATATTACTTAATTCCCTTACCACATCTTAGATTCCTTATTTTTATTAGGAACCCCTACTTGGAAGGCTTTAGGTGTAAACCTAAGGATGTTCTCTGAAGAAGAGTTCTAGCCCTTAAACTTGAGTTTTCATTTTATTTATTTCTCTATCTCCTTAAAATATTATTAAAATATGATGATATAATAACAAAAATATATAAAATATACTTATATTTTATTATGTTAATGGAACAAACTATATCCATCTCTGATTCCATCCAATGGGAAATGGAACTGTCAATCGTGTGTACGTCGAACTGCCACCTTGCGAACTGATGTTATTCATTTTTCATCACCACCTCTCACAGATGGATATAATGATGAATTTAATGTTTATATATTATATTTATGATATTATTATACTTTTTTAATTATAATATCACACCTAAATTCTTTTCTTCCAACATTTTTGAAACTAATAACGTCGCTCGTGTGTACGGCGGACTACCACCTCTTGAACTGATATGATGGGTTTTTCATTTCTGTTTTACTTGTATGGTAATATGGATATATTAAATGAATACATATATTATATTTTTATCATAATTTTATTTCTTTAATTATCATATCTCATATACCTCTTTACATTCCATTCTATAGGAAATACGATAACATTGCTCATGTGTACGGTAGAATACCTCCTCGTGAAGCGATGCGATTCATTTTTCACTAACACTTTGCATGGAAGGTAATAAGGATAAAGTTAGTAAATATATGTTATATATATATATATTAAATAAAAATGATTCCACAAAGGTGAATTATTATTTTTCTTTCTTTTTTTCCATCCATTAAAAAATGGAAATAACGTTCATGCTCGCATATGACCTACCATATACATGAACGGTGTATTTCATTTTATATCTCTATTTTTTATGGAATACTATAAATATGTATATAGTGAATATATATGATATTTATATCATGTTTAAAATTATGTATAGGATGGAACTGTAATATCCCATCTTTTTCTAGGTACATCCCTCTTTGAGTTTTTCATTATAACTTTTTCGTTTGGGTTTTCCTTATCTCTAAAACTTAATGGTTGAGTCTTGTTTGGAGACAGAGAGAATTTATTGGAAAAAATGACCTAAATTTCTATGATTTGTGTTTTTTTAATTAATGGAGTCGGGTTATAAATGTGATAAATGGTCTTACAAGGGGTTTCCATAAGTTTGGAAGGCTTTGGTGGTAGTTCAGGCGCTTTTTTAGAAGTTGGGATAAAAGCTATCTACAGGGAATTTACATGCCGTGTAAATAGGTTACACGACTTGTAACTTCCACTAGGATGATTTCATTAAAAGGTTACAGGCTATGAACCATTTCATTACATGATCTTATTACACGTCTTGAATCCTCATTACATAACATGTAATGTTCGGGTAAGGTTATATTAACCTGAGGTGATGGGTTTTTCAACGTAACCCATTATGAAGAAATACACAACATGTAAAGGGGTTACAAATCATTTAATTCTCATGAGAAGTGGTTTTAAGTATCTTCATACAATTGTTTTCTCATTCCACCATGTGTTTATCCCTTTTATCAAGCCATAGACGACTCCCAGTGGATCTGAAGCAATTTATCACCTCCAGACGTTGTGGTTTGGTGTTTGATCCCTAGTAGGTATCTTTACTTTGGTATTCTTCTCTATTAATTGTTATTCCATTGAAGTGTTGTTTTATTTTTATCACCTCTATGCAATCATGTTGATATTGTTTCCATGTGATCTAGGTTCCTTTTTGTTATCTTCCTCACCTCAGTTCTTGTTGGCAGTTCCTATTGGAAGCATTTCTTAATCACCAGATAAAGGTAGGGGGTCTAAAAATGAACCATATGGTCTGTTTAGTTGTCAAGTATGTGAAATATTGTGATTTGTGCTAATTCCACATGTGAAATAATTAATTTAGCAATTAATAATGATAAATCATGTGATATATTATTACTTGGATCCCTTTGGATTCAATAGTATTGCGACCTGGCTTATGGCTACCCATAGAGCGAGTGAACTCTTTGGATAATAATGCAATGGATAATGGTTTACAGTGTGTTTTCGTGATATGAAAATTTAGGTGATTTATTGATATAAAATCACATTGGTAATAACTTATGGGCTATTGATAAGACTATGATAATTTGGTAAATAAATGAATGTGAAATTGAAAGACAAATAATGATTTTCATAATTAACCATTGAATCTTATGATGTGATATTGTGATATCCTTACTGTTTTGAAATGTGTTGTGATTCATGCTAAAATTATTATATAGAGGGATATACCCAGTGTCACATGATGAAATGCTTATATAGAGGAGGGATATTCCCAGTGTTATATATTGAAATGCTTACATAGTGAGTTATGCCTAGTGTTACATGTTGAGATACTTATATAGTGGGATATACCCAGTGACACATGATGAAATGATTATATAGCAGGCTATTCTCAATGATACATGTTGAAATGATTATATAGAGGGCTTGGACTAGTTTATGTTGAAATCATTATATATAGGGATATGACTAGTGATGCTGAAATGCTTATATAGTGGGATTGGACTAGTATGATGCTGAAATACTTATATATAGGGATTTTCTCAGAGGCTAAAATGATTATATAGAGGAATTTTCCTAGTTGTTTAATTATTTCATGATTCATGGTTATGGTTTTCATGGTCGTGCTTCATGCTCAGAGATATTTTGACATGGTGCTGAAGCAGGTTGATTTATGCATTGTATTAATTGATTAATTAATACACTTGTTTATCTCTATATTGCATGAATTTATTATCAGAATATTTTTGTTTAGACATAGTGGTGTGGACCTACTATGTTTTAATCACACCATATTCAGGCTGCTGTTTGGTACCTGAGTATATTACATAAATGTAGGTTTGGAAAAGGGAAAATGACCTTGTTTCTGATTGTTTCTTGATGGATGGGGTGGATTTTAGAGACGAGGCTAACATTAGGTTTGAGATTAGGGTATTCTGAGATTATTTATGTCAGATGATTTATTTAATTTGTATCATTTTTATTTTTACTTTTCAATATATCTCCATTTTTTATTACATGATTCATTATTATGGGTTTATGGGTTCCTCCTTTTATTCCTAGTTGTATGATATACTATTTCTACTCTTTCTGTTACTTTCATATTTATTAATATCTATTTTTTTCACTTAATTTTATTGTATACCATGGTGTATAGTCTCCACACTAGACATATCACACCCCTAATGCTAGTCGGTAGCCTCTGGCATACGGGGAGGCACACTTGAGTTCCCATAGCCCACCTAATTTGGTCACATGAGAGAGTGCCATATCGGGGGACATTACAAAGTGAAATCAGAGTAGGTTTTTATTTTTTACATTTCTTTACTATTTGGTAAAGTTAGAAAGGATACTAGGATGTGTCAGGACTTTTTAATGAACTTGTGAATGGGAGTAGCTAACCCATGTATGGGGGAAAATATGACTGCCTAGGGATGGGATTGTTGTTCATGATGTTCGATTATTACAGTTGATGTTATTTACACCTGAGTGATTCATATGTTTTGTGATGTTATTATTTCTTGATATTTATACTCATGGATTTATATGGAGAAAGATTTGTATGCATGCATTATGATAGGAACATAGGGATATATATTGACATATATTATTCATGACAGGGACATATTTATTGTATGCGATATATACTTTCCTATATGAACTGTGAAATGTGATACCTATTATATTTGATAAATCGAATGAATTTTTTTTATGTTATGATTAAACACTTGTATTCCATGTTTGTAGAGACTGAGAGCCAATGGTTCTCTATTGTTGTCACCTATTGAGGTTGACCTTGTTTTTAGATAGTGTTCTATGGAGTGTGTTTGTATTGTCGAGAAAATGCCTCCTCATCATCTTTGAATTGAGAATCAGGGGAGTGTAAATAAACACACTCCTAAAACAGCTAAACCAAATATTCCTATAGTTCTTAAGTATTATATGGATGTTCAGATTCAAAATAACTTCCTAAGGGTCATGTAGTCTATATAAAGGGAGTCCGTTTGCAATTTTCCTTCGATGTCTAAGCTGATGAGAGAGTTTCAACTATAACATCTACCTATGTTCACTAGGGAGGGAGTCCCCTAGGTAGCCAAGTTATAGATTGAGTCAGTCTAGATGATCTTTAAGAATCTTGAGACACCCAAAGATAGGAGGGTGAAGCTTTTTGTATATATATTATGTAGACCTGCCAAGTGTCGGTGGGATATTCTAGATAAAGCTGGGCATAAAGAGGAGTTATCTTGAAAGGACTTCCAGGAGATATTCTCGAGAAACTTCTATCGAAATATGTTAAGGTATGATAATCATTAATATATTGCAATAGGTCATGTTAGTGATAGAATACACTGAAAGATTCACTAAACATCAGTGCTTTTCACTATCTTTAGCAACTGATGATATCTCTAGGTCGAGACATTTTTAGGATGGGATTTAATACAAGATCAGTTCATTGGTGAAAATATTTTTCTTGAGTATATTTTTAGATATGATGAATCAAGCACTCATCATGGATGGGAATCTGAGTGAGGCCTCAAGTAGCGACCAAATAGTTTTAGTAGAGTGAACTGGGAGCTCTTCTTCTGGTGGTAAGAAGCACCGCTATGGATGTTTTCACCAAGGAAACATTAGGAAAAGCAGTCAGGGTAGTGGGATGCCATCTCAGAACCATGTTTCATTACAGTGCTATTAGTGTGGTAAGTTAGTCCAAAAGATACCTCAGTATATGCAACCCTCTTTGGAGTCTCATGCTTATGGTTGGCTGGGCCATCTTCATAAGTTTTTTAGGAACTTCTCACAAAAGAGAAGTGGTAAGGGATCGGTATAGGTACCAAAGTATGGGAAGGACTCAACTACTCCTTAGCATACAGGTAGATGGATTTCCATAGGAAGTTCAAGTTAAGGGGATAGCTTAGGGGAGTTATAATGGAGCCCAAGTTAGAGGTTCAAGTTAGTTACATTCTATATAGACTACTCTAGCTATTATGTATGTGGGACCATATACCGTCATAGGTATGATTCTTGTGTCATCTACCATTTCATTAATTTTTGTTTGATATAGGATCATTACATTCCATTTTATCTGCTCTTTTTTTCAAATGGTTTGGGATTGGATTTAGAAATATTGGATAGTTTTTTGACTATCGATACACCATTAAGAGTGTGGTTAAATAATAAAAAATGTTTTAAGGCATGTTCTATAGAGATTAGTGGTTACCATTTCTTTTAGGAACCGTTTGTGCTATAAATTACAGGTTTTAATTTGATTCTTGGTATGGATTGGATAGTTATATACCAGGATCATATTCACTGTTTCCATAATAGAGTTACCTTTCCATCTCTAGAAAGAGAAAATTAATCTCACTAGGGTGAGTGGGATCTTTAAGATGGCCATGCAAGACAAATTTACTATAGATTGGATTATCTCACAGCAAAAATAAAAAGTCTTGTTCTGGATGATGTAGGAATGCATTTGGATACTTTTTATCTAATGGTATATGTAACACCCCGACCCCAGTTACCCAGAGTCGGTGCATTATTACATAACATTGGCATGATCACAAAATATCAAGTCTCGAAAGACCGATTAGTTTAGTAGCCTTGTAATAACTAGATACATTCATAAAGTTTACATTACATCATAAATTGAAAACTACAACAAATCTTGTCTCCACACTCATATCCCCTTATACTATCCCTGCAGGTCATTCATAAAATACTTCTTCACATCCTGGGAAAAATAAAACATAGAAAGGGGTGAGCTCAAATGCCCAGTAAGGATAAAAATATAGCGGAAACTTTCATAAATATGAATAAACATTTAAGGCAATGTATAACTAAAACAAAAGCCTTTTAAACTTGAACTTCAACATAATATGGTAGAAATAAAATGAAATAATTCCATTTACTTATTCACATGGATATTCTACTATTCAAATAATCTCATTCAATATCAATAACCACTTTCATAATGTTGGAATTCATAATGCCAGACTATCATAACCACGTAGCCAAGGCCTCGTGCCAAGACTGCAAATAAGATTTTGTCAAGGCCTCGTGCCAAGACTACAAATAAGATTTTGTCAAGGCCTTGTGACAAGACACTAGTTTGTCTCATGAGACCTACCGATACATAGAGGAGATATAGTGGGCTATATCCGTCACTTACTAAGTCCAATGCATTCCTCATATGAACAGGTTTAAACACAACATAAACATTCGTATTAAAACTAGAATAAAAAATGTAAATACTTTCTTCATAAACCATTAATGGTATAAAAAAATAACACATCCACAGTCAAACATATCACAAAACCTTAAATACAATATGGATGTTTTGTATCATAATAAATCAACTTCAAATAATCTTAAAATCCATCAAAGGATGTTGACATAGATGAAATCAAAACTATTTGAGAGAAATATCTCTTTTTTTGAAATCATTTAAAAGTCACATAATTATAAAATAAAACATTTCCTTTGAAAATATTATTGTAAGCTTGTAAGGGAGCTTCAATTATTTTATAATGGCGTAAAATATCCACACACACCGTATAAGTTAAAAAGACATTCTTACCTTAATTCTATCGAAAAGGTTAAAAAGGACCTTGTTTGGAAAACGACGAAAAGATTCCTTTATAAACTTCTTATAAAAATTAAAACAAGGGTATAAATGACTTTAACCCATATTTTGTAAAATATTAATAATTATTTGAAATAAATTTTTAAGAAACATGGATGTGTATGATAAAGAGGTCCCATTAGATAATTACGTATAAACAACCTCGGATAATGAAGAGATTGTGAAATAAACCCTTACCTTGTACTTTTCCTTAGTAGATGGTATGTTAACCTCCTGAATAATATTTAAAACATTGTTATTAAATTATAAAAGAACCATATACATAATTTTTATATCATATATGATCTTTTAATATTTCTTTTTTAATAACATCTTAGTATTATCGTCGTTTCGGGTGTTAACTAATTCATTTTGTTTAATATGTTTTGTTACATAAGACATGTTTTTTATCCATAGGTTGTATCTTATTCATATCCATAATTATATAAAGTACTTAAAAATTATTTTTAATCATCAAATTAGAATTATAATTGAATGGATACGATGGGGAATGAATCTCATCGTGTTCATGGAGACGGTAGTCCGTACGTACGCACGAACGCTACTTCCATTTCATTTTTCATTTTAAAAGGAATAAAAACCAAATGATAAATAGGTATATTATTATCCCAGTGTAATATAATATATTATATATATTACTTAAGTTCATTAACACCATCCTTTGTACATTCCATGTATGGTATGAATGAGTCATATCACTTTGAGGGGGTGGTAGTCCGCACTTCCTCAAATGAAATTATCGTATATATATACAACATGAAATGAATAATGGTATGATATGAAATGGAATTACAAAAGATTATATATAAAATAAATATCATTAATATAATATTTAATTATAGTTCCATCATAATGGCCACCATGAGAGGTGTTAGGATATAATTGAACAATCATCGTTTCGTGAGGCGTTTGGTTTCCATCCACAGAAACATTATGTTCTTCACCAATTAGATGGAGGTGTGTGTAAGTGTAGTTTGAATAATTCTCACAAAAACATACTAGTATATTTAGGATACTGGTGTTGTTACAAAAGAAAAAAATAAAAGGATTTTAGGGGTTGGAGAAGTAAAATAAAAGAAAAGAAGTTAAGAGATATCGTTACCTTTAATTTGGGTAACTCCCTTTGGTTTGAACCAAAAAGGACTCTTGAAGTGATTTATGCCTAAAGTAAGGCTTATAGGAGGAGTATAGGGATTTAGGGAGATTAATTTGGTAGATTTTGGATGATCTAAAAGGCTTGAGAGGTGTGAGGAATTGGTTATAAGTGGTGCCTTTTATAAGGGGGGGGAGGGGCTCTTTAAGAAAGATTGAAAATATTATTTTATTATATAATGATATTCGGTTTCTAAAGGTCCAAAACTCATTAAAGTTGAATATAAGATGACTCATGATATAAATAAAATCATCCAATAATAATTGGACAGGTTTTGGGTATTATTTTAGTCTTTATAATCTTGTTTATTTAAATCATTTATTAATGAGGTAAACACTACATCATT
Organism: Viscum album; assembly: GCA_963277665.1. Taxonomy (NCBI): domain Eukaryota; kingdom Viridiplantae; phylum Streptophyta; class Magnoliopsida; order Santalales; family Viscaceae; genus Viscum; species Viscum album. The sequence goes on along the minus strand of OY728153.1, from coordinate 386,174,281 downwards.
ATTGTGTCATATATAATTTAGTTTATTAGATGTCTAAAAATTATAAAAAAATAACACGATGTATGAAATATTTTAAGCTTTCTAATGAATACTTATAGTCTAAAAGATAACATATATAACCCTATGTAAAAATTGTTTTGCTAAAATATATATGCTTATGTCATTTTTGTTTTTACTTTAACTTAATTAATATAAAGTGTCATTATCACTTAGAAATGGATCCATGGGGTCCCAAAATAGACCCAAATATTCCCATGGTCGGAAATGTATCAACCAATAGGATTAGGACACATTTTAGGGTAATTTATTATTATTATAATATTATTTTTTTACCCTTATTTATCGGATTTACCCTTTAACCACGGTAAATAAAATATTTACCGAAGTAATTATTCAAAATGTCTAAAAATAAAATTTACCTATTTACAAAATTTAGACCTCCTAGTTTTAAATATGGAATCCATTTTTCTAAATTCAAAACACAGAAGTGGAAGTAATTAATTTAAAATTAATTCCCGTTGTTAAAACAAAAAGCGTGTTTTTAAGAGATAATAACTATCAAAAGATTGGCACTTGCTTATGTCCAGTTTAAATGTGACTTTATATCCAATGACCAAAATTGAATTAAATGGTAAAAATATAATCTAATTATACTCTAAAATAACTCAAATTCATAATTTATCACTATTAATTATTTCGATTAAAAAAGTTGTTTTTAATTAAAATTTAGTAATTTTCACTATTCATCAAAATACGAAAGTTATCAGAAAAGTACCAAAAATTCACCCTAAGATAATTTCGATATTAAGAATCCAAAAATGAAGTCCATTTTGAAAGATAAAATGTATAAAATTTTAAAAAGTGTGTATTACTATTCATAACGGCTAGTTTGATTGGTTGTGGTGTGTGTTAGAATCTCAAAGTTGCGTACAATGCAAGCTATTGCATTATTCAAAGGGAAAAGTACCGTGGAATCTTGGGGTGTTATAATATACTGTTTTTAGGATGTATTTACTAAATAGTTCTATATATTACCGCATGAGTGGGAGATCGAGTTTATGATCAAGTTTATGACGAGAGTAGAGCTAGTTTTTATCCCACCTTACCAGATGAAACCAACAGAGATTTAGGAGTTAAAAGTTCAGTTGGAAGATTTGGAAGATAAAGGTTTTATATAGCCTAATACGTCTCCACGAGGTTCTCCAATTAGTTTTTCCAAGAAGGGTGATGGTACTTTTCACTTATGTGTGGATTATCAAACATTGAACTAGATGAAAATCAAGAAGCGGTATCCCCTTCCATGCTTTGAGGATCTCTTGAACCAATTGAGAGGTGATAAGATATTCTCCAAGATCAATTTTAGATTATGATACCACTAGTTTAGGGTGAGAACTTTTTACATATCTCAATATTATTTTAGGAGAAGTTATGGATTGTATGAGTTCTTAGTGATGCTGTTTGGTTTGAGGAATGCATTAGTGGTATTCATGGCCTTGATGAATCAAATATTTCATCCTCTTCTGGATCAATTGGTGGTAGATTTTGTAGATGAAATATTAGTGTACTCCTAGTATTTAGACGATCATGAAAAAATTCTTGAAATCATCTTTAGTACATTGATAGATCATCAACTTTACGCCAAGCTAACCAAATGTAGTTTATCGATTCATAAAGTGAACTTTTTGGGCCATGTCATCTCAGAGGAATGAGTTTTAATGGACCTAAAAAAAGTTTCATCCTTGGTATCTCATGAGATACCAAAGAATGTATTTTATATTTAGATATTTATAGGTTTATAATGTCATTATTGATAATTTATCTAGGACTTCTCCTATCTGGAAACACTTATATATGGGCAGACCAAGAAGTGGGTAATGTTTGTTTGGTCAGATGTTTGTTAGAGATATTTTCTAGATCTGAAAGGTAGGATGATCTCATCACCTATCCTCACTTTACCTGTGTTGAGTAGAGAATATACCATGTACTGTGACACATTCAGAGTTAGAATTAGAGTGGATCTGATGTAGGAGGATACAGTGGTCACTTATGTCTTCAGAAAGCTAAGACCACATGGTAGGAATTACCCTACTCATGATCTGGATTTGGCCATGGTGGCACATTACCTAAGATACTGGAGACATTATCTTATGGGTTAGAGGTTTGTGGTGTACACATACCATAATATCCTTAGGTATATATTTTCTCATAGCGACCTCAACCTTTGGAAAAGGTGGTGGGTCGAGTATCTGCAGTCTTTCAACTTTGAGTTGGCTTATACACCATGCCAGGGAAACATCATTGCTGATTATTTGATCTAAAAGACATAGACAAAGAAAGTTCTAGAGTCTTGTGATGAGTGGAAGATTATAGAACTCTTTTTAGATCTGCATCTAGATGTTCAGGAGTCCCATGGACAAGTAGCTCTAACTTCAACATATGATATACTCATGCTTCTAGATCAGATCAAGATAGAGAAGTTATCTAATCCATAGGGATTAGTTTTGAGAGACAACTTCTATGATGGGGAGGCATCGTTAAGATGGTATCTTGGAATAAAAAATTATCTTTTCTCCATGGCCGATTATGGGTTTCTATAGGCTTGCACAAGGAGGTGATGAGAGAGTTTCATGCTTCTCAATGGGTGATACATCCTTGCATGACAAAGATGTATCATGATATTTGTAGACAATACTGGTGGTCATGAATGAAGAATGAGGTAGTGGGATTTTTGGGGAGATATTTCACCCATCATCAGGTGAAAGCTGAGCATCAGAGGTCTGATGGGATCACTACTACAAAATAGGCCTTTAACAACACTGAAAATGGCCTTTATCAACGCTAGAAAAGCACTAACTACCAGAGAGAAATTAAAATCCCTAGGATTTTATCAGTGCAAAAAAAAGCACTGATAAAGGGGTCCTTTATCAGTGAATTTAGTAGTGCTGATAAAGGGGCATACTATAGTGTCCTGTAACATCACATTGCAACACCTGTACAATGTGTTGTAACAACACAATATAGCACTAGAAACAACATCAGAAATCATCAAAATCAAGTACTAATAAATAATTTAAATTAATTTTTTTTTAAAAAACACAAGAAAAAACACTATATTATAGTTATTTCAAACCTTTTTTTATACAATTACATGAGTAAGTACAAATTATTGCATACATTAAAAAACATCAATTTTACTTTGTCTTTTTCCCTTGACCCTAACTCGTGATATCCCCAAAAAAACCACCCGTACTCGAGAAAAAGAACACACCTATATAAGAAAATAATTATTATATGGTAGTAATCATATAAATAAATAAATAAAATAGAAAGTGTTAATTTTAAATTAAACTTTGAGTCATACCAGGAACACTATGTATCAGATTGATTTATGATTGATTCTTGCACATCACACCATTTATTGTTCATCTTCAAGCATCGTCTCTATAAAAATTAACTAAATAAGTATAAGATAAAAATTATGAGGAAATTAATTAAGTAATAACATATATAATGATTATAAAACAATATAGGCTCATTTTCTCAGTTTTGGGATGTGGTGCATGTTTTAAACTAAAATGAAACTTATTAAATAAAAAATGCACTTGGAGTCATACCAGTCACACTATGAGTTGGATTGAAGTTATAATGATTCCTACATTTACCAATTTTTTTATGGATAATTTTACTAATGTATAAAAACAATACGAGTTCATTTTCTTGGTTTTGAGTATATCACTTATCTTTTTTACTAAAATGTTATTTTAAATTGAAAACACACACTTTGAGTCATACCAATCACATAATGTTTCAATTTGATGTGAGACTAATTTTTACATGTCATGAATTACTTATGAATCATTATACTAAATTTTTAATACAATTTGAGCAAGTTTTATCAGTTTTTAGTGAGTTACACTTTTTGAACTAAAATGCCAATTTTAAAATGATAACAGACACTTTGAGTCATACCAGACACATCATGTATCATATTTAGGTGTGAATAATTTATAAACATCAAAAATTAGTTATGGATATTTTAAAAAAGTATCAAAATAATCAAAATATGTTTTCTTAGTTTTGAGTATGTCAATTGTATTTTTTACTAAAATTAATGTCAATTTTAAAGAAAAAATGAACTTGGAGTCATACTGGTCACACCATGCATCATATTGATGTGAGGATGATTACTATATGTCTTAAATTACTTATGGATTATTTTATTAAAGTATAAAAATAATATGAATGTGTTTTATCAATTTTGAGTACATCACTTGTTTTTTTACTAAAATGTAATTTTAAAGTGGAAACATGCACTTTGAGTTATATTGGTCACATCATGTGTCGATTTTATATAATAATGATTAATACATGTTAATAATGACTTATGAATTATTTTACTAAATTATCAAGTCAATCCAATTGCATTTTCTTAGTTTTCAGTGAGTGACACTTCTTGAACAAAAATGTCATTTTTAAACTGATAATGGACACTTTGAGCCATACCAGGAACATCAGGTATAGAATTGAGGTGATTATTATTATTAAAAATCAAAAATTAATTATGGATCATTAACATAAAGTATCAAAACAATATTAACGTGTTTTATTGATTATGAGTATGTCAGTTATCTTTTTTACTAAATTAATGTCAATTTTAAATAAAAAGATACACTTGGAGTATATCGATCATAACATGCATAGAAATGTGGTAAGAATGATTATTACACATACCAAATGACTTATAGATAATTTACTAAAGAATAAAAGCAATCAGAATGCATTTTATCTGTTTTGAGTAAGTTACTTGTCTTCTTTTTACTAAAATTTCATTTTAAATTGGAAACACACACTTTGAGTCATATGGGTCACATAGTATATCGGTTTTATGCGATACTAATTAAGTCATGTAAAAAATTAATTATGATTCATTTTAATAAATTATCAATATAATCCAAGTGCATTTAGTTTTTTAGCGAGTAACACTTTTTGAACAAAAATGTAAATTTTAATCTAATAATGGACACTTTGAGTCATATCGGGCACATTGTGTATTTGATTAAGGTGAGAATATTTTATAAATGTAAAAAATTACTTATAGATCATTTTAATAATGTATTAAAATAATCATAATGACTTTTCTTGGTTTTGAGTATATCGATTTTCTTTTTTACTATAATTAATGTCAATTTTAAATAGAAAGACACACTTGTAGTCATACGGGTCACACCGTGCGTTAGATTGAGGATAGTCTGATTTCTACATGTCCCAAATGACTTATGGATAATTTTTATAAAGTATAAAAACAATACAAATTAGTTTTCCTATTTTTGAGTATGCCACTTTTCTTTTTTACTAAAATGTAATTTTAAACTAGAAACACACACTTTGAGTCATACCAGTCACATCATGTATCAGTTTGATTCAATACTAATTACCACACATAAAAAATGACTTTTGAATCATTTTCTTAAATTATGAAGATAATTTGAGCACATTTTCTTGGTGTTTAGTGAGTGAGGTTTTTTCAACTAAAATGTCAATTTTAGGATGACAATGAACACTTTGAGTCATACAGGACACATCGTGTATCATATTGAGGTGAGGCTAATTACTACACATAAAAAATGACTTATGTATTATTTTACTAAAGTATCAAAGCAATCCAAATGTGTTTTATTTGTTTTGAGTATGTCATTTTTATTATTTACTAAAATTAATGTCAATTTTAAATAAAAAATGAACTTTGAGTCATACCGGTCATACCGTGTATCAAATTGTGGTGTAGCTAATTTTTACACATCCCAAAGTATCAAAAAATTAAAAACTAAAAATATTACCATGCTTTAAATTTCCTTTATTTATCAAACTTCCAAAACTATATATTGAGTCGATATTCTTAGCCAAAAAATGTTTTTTAGCTAAGAACATCAACTCAATATGCAATGTTGGTAGTTCGACAAAGAAAGGCATTGAAAAGAGTGGTGAAATTGGAAAAAAGGAACATTTTATCTTATGTTTTTGAATGTTATAGATAGTTAAAAGAAAAATATGACTTCCCAACATAACTGTGAAACAAATAAATAAGTATTTAATAAAAATTCTAAGGAAATTAACTTAAAAGTATTATATAAAATGATGACAAAATTAATTAAATAAGTAGTAGGAATTCACCTTTTATGATGTTTGTATAAATTCTTAATCCATTTACTTATATTAATTATCTCAGTTGCAGAGTCAAATTCTAATCTCCCATGAGCTTGATCATCTTTTAACAGACCACCCCAACTCGAACAAAATAATCCACCTATTTAATAACATAATTATTATGTGATTAATACTAAAATTAAATAAATTAAACTTAAATATTAAACAATACATTAATTTTATGGGAAGAAATTTTACTATGAAAACATCAAGATTACCTCTATGATTGAGTAGAGGCAGTGAAGTTTCTCTTCCTACAATGGTAATAGAGGGAACTTGAAAAAAAGTGATAAATGAAAATAGTATAGGGGTGAAATGGTTTTTAAAGAGAAGAATTATATGGATGTTTTTATGTAAAAAGGCATGAAAGATGGGAAAAATATTCTTAAATAAATGAACTAGGTAAGAAATAATAAAAATTAAATCAACATTTCATTATATAAATTTTCAGTAAAATAGAGAAATTATATCATAACATTAACTTTACATCTTTCCAAATGATTTTATTCATTATAACCTATTATTACATAAGATTGGTAACATCATCATGTGCAGAAGAAATTGTCTGCATGAGTAGTCAAACATTTAATTTAGATTAAGTTAATTCAGTAGAGAATAGATAATATAATGAGGAAAACATATTATATTTAAAAACACTTTTAACTTCTCATTGATCTCCCTTTATTTTTTTAAAGTTTTTAAGGATTTAGATCCTCTATCGAGAATCTGAATCCCCTATTTGTGGTCCCTTATAATGTTAAATAAATTGACTACATTGGGGATGACATGAATTGATTGTGATCTTCTAATGAAAGGGTCATCCTCAATTTAATTTTCATCTAACTCGATAGTTTTTTTAGTCACTAGTAGGAGAATCAAAAAATTCTTGTCTGCTGGATCTGAGACATAAAATACTTACACTTCTTGTGATTTTATTATGAGCCTTTTCTCCTTCCACATTGAAATTCACCTTCACGAGGCCCATTTCATCAACTTTCACTACACTTATATTATCAACTCATTCGAAAAAAAATAGTCACTTGAAATGTTGTATAATCCAATGCATATATCTATTCGATAATGAAAAAATGTGAAATATTTTTATAAACTGGATTTATATCCTTGGAACCAGATATGTGAATTTCTTCTACCACAAGCATAACTAAACTATTTTGTATTTTATTGCATTCATCATGTTATTTTGTATACAACTTATAACCATTGATTACAAAACCTGTGTAAGATATAACATTTTCAGTTGGTCCCCCGGATATCCGTCAAAGTCTTTTGAACATTGAATTCATATTTTTAGATAACTTCTTATAAATTTGATCTTAGAACCATCCTATAAAATATTTATTATGTGTATTTGATATCTATCCTTCATACCTTGATGGATTCAAATATCTAATAATTTATTTATAGGATTCATTGTATAGTTCAACATATTCACCATTATGTAAAATGTAAAGGTTTTATTTATCCCTATCTATAAAGTTAATTGTAACAACATCTCTTCTGAAAATACCTTCACCCATAAGGTGTCTGCTGTGACAAGACTTGGGTGAACAATTCAGTAAACATCTAATAGGTAATCGGTACATAATTCAATAGATTATTCAATAATATATCATTATATAATACAACCTTTTATCCAATTTCAATTCTTGATATACCCTTTCAAAATATTTATATACCATTTAATGGGGTACATGAATCTGTAATGTAAAAGACTACATAGTTGAACTGCTCTAACCAAGTGAACCATCAGGTGGACCATTATATTAAAAAATGGTAGTGTGAGGAACATCTCTAATTCACATAATATGACTACAACCTCTTTATTCATGATTAGAAACTTCATCAGGTCTATAACTTTAAAACATGTGACTTTGAAAAATAACCAGAGGGTGGTTAATGTATGCCATACATTTTTAGTCATAACGAAACAGAAAAAAACATGCATCAAATCTTGCATCAAAACATGAAAGTCGTGTGATTTTAGTTACTATAAAGTCAAATTAGTAATTAATATTACATTCTTGATATTCGATGAATACCCCTATGGAACTTTTACACTATTAAGGTAAAGGAAAAATTTCATTTTTTTTTCTGGATAGAGTGTAAGCTATTTGAGTAATAAAAGTATACCCTTTACCCTTTATCAGTTCCAAATATTCCTTTTCCCCCATGTTAATAATGTAAAACCTAACCTTGATTCAATCTTTCATTTTTTCTAGGAGCATTTATTAATGTTCTAATAACACTATCAAATACATTTTTTTTATACATGCTTGACATCAAGAAAATGTCTGACATATAAAAAATTCCAATACAATAATTCAATGAAAATCGATTTCTTCTTCAAACATGATTTTGTATGTTTATTTAAAAATGGTTCACTGAAAAAAATGTCAATATTTTTTAAATTATCAAATAGTAAATCACCCATTAATGGAGACAATGTTGTACCTTGTTTGATATTACCATAAAATACTATCATCTATGATTGATATTTATGTCGTCGAGGTAAAAATTTCTGATATACTAAAAATAAAGTATTCGAGGAATGTTTTAACTGAAGTGAGTGTGTTCATTATTCACTAATGGGATACCCCAACATTCCATTAATTCTATAGACTAATAAATTTCCATAAATAGGAATGTCATTTATCATCCTATACAATATGTCCCTCAATGTGAATTCTTCACTTCTATGAGCATCATACATTGTAACACCTATATCCCAAATTAATTTCAGATCTTCGATCAATGGATCCAAATAGGCATCAATACCATTACTAGGTTTCTTTGGTCTAGATATAAGCATAGAAAACATAATGTATTTTCTCTTTATGCATAGCCATGGTAGGAAGTTATAATTTTCCAAAATGATGGGCTATGTACTATGAGTAATACTCTATAAAACAAAAGAATTTATTCCATATGTAGATAATGAAAGATGAAAGTTCCTCGATTCATTTTCAAATTCAGGATACTCACAATAAATTTTATTTCACCGAGGAGATTCTGATAGATGGTATAGGTTCAAATATTTAATTCTTTTATCTACATTACATGCCAATTGTCTTACAGTTTCCAGAAATCCATATAGTCTTTTAAACTATGGAATGATATGAAATCACCATAAAACTTTTGAAGGAATTGATTCATTTTTCTTTTATCAATATGCACCACACTTAAGGAATTTTATGAGTGATTCATGGTCCTTGTGAAATAATATGAAATCATTTGGAAAAGCATGTATTTTTTAGAGATCATTACCATTGAATGTGACATTCGTTTAGTTTTATATGTTCAACATGGTAGATTATTTTATTTTGGAATCATATCATTTAGGATACCAAGTAGTTCTATAAAGCTTGTGTCGCTCCATCTATGAATATCTTTCAAATTATATAACTTTAATATAGCTAAATAGGTTGTGTATTTAATACAACCAGTATATAATGGTCTCTTATAATAACTATTTAACTTCTCAATTTTTTTTGAAAATCACTAAGGTCATCTTTAATTTCCATTTTCATTTCTTCCATGAAATCTCCATAATCATTTACACTGGTATTTATATCGAATAATCCATAAACCAAAGTATCATCCCAATCGGTGTGCACATTCAGTTTTTACCTAAGTTTAGTCCAACATTTATAGCTCTGATCTATTCAGTGAAAAATAAAATGTTCTTCTAAATCTTATAGACTAATTTGTTTTGAATAACAATAATGTAAACATGAATAAAGGATTTGAGAAGGGTCGTATTCATGCTCTATTTCAAACTTGATGAACTATTTAACTCCCTAATCTTAATATTTTGTAAAAATATTAGCATGAATCCATTTTTGATTCATATCCATCTTATTAGGTTTATAAATTATTCATTTTATACAATAAATAAATAAATACACATAAGATATTCATTATCAAAGGTGAAAGTTATAGATAATTCTAATAAGGGAAATATAAAATTTTATTATGTCAAAGAATTTCAGTATGCTTTGAAGGAAATGGGTAATTGAATTTAAGAAAATAATTACTCCACTATGATAGGTGTTATCATCTGTATTCATTTAAAGGTTAAAGTTATGGACAACTTTCACCCTTAACAGCTTATTCTCCTAAAAAGTTATTATTTCATTTTATTGATTGAGACTCATCCTCCATATCTTGTGAACATGAACCTATATTTCTTTAGCTACTATAATAATTAGTAATCCATGGGATGAAAACTTCTTAGAGTATTTAAAAAAATAAAAGAGACAGGGTATGAGTCTCAGACAACACATTGCAATAATACCTATTCAGGAGATGCAGCTGATGAGGATGATAACTATACTCCATCGTGTTCTCTAAAAGTGGTAAGGCCTTATATTTATGTGAATTACACCATTAAAACTTTTTATTAACTCATTTACTATTGAATTTGATATTTGGGGGGGCATATACATTATTTTTAATGATTCAAGGGATCTATTTTTTGGAAAAAGTGATGTCAAAACCTAAGGAATTGTTATATTTAATATTAATGGTATATCAAATATTACAAATCTCCATAACTCCTCTTAATAAATATTTTCACCTTAATAACTGATATTTTATTGAATGAAGATTCTTATAATCTGTAAATAAATAGGGTTCTTGAATATGCCTCTTTATAACCATACTCATGAAGAATAACATATAATAATAAAATGAAACATTAGTCATAAAAATAAATAAATCAATACAACCAAATAAAAAATATAAAAAATCAGTCACATTATAATGGATCAATATTAAATTTGGTCTAAGTTAAAAAATATATATGTAAACAGTAGTAAATTAAGCATATGTAATCTTTAAAAATTCCAAAAAACATCTTGTGAGGTGAATCTGTACATACTTGGGTTAGAACCACCTATAATCATGATAACGAGTTCTTATGTTTATAACCTAATAGAGACCCACAACTAGCCAGACTTGTTAGGATCCCATATGGACTTTGATATAAGTGTGGAACCATATAATCTAGTCAAGACTACAGTGTAACTATCTCTCATCCCTCACTAAGATGCATACGATCCCTATTATAATAGTATTGGGAGGTATGATCGCATTTTCAAAAAACATATAAATAAAAAATCAATACAAACCAAACATGAATATTCAAACATCATTACAAAACCCATAAATACAATCTCTATATTTAAAATAAAAAAATCCACCTCATTAAAATTAATATAGGTAGCTTCCATAGATGGTGATCAATTTTTATAAAAACAATTTCATGGTACCAACAAGGTCATAACACTTGATACTACTACTAATTTTCAATAAAAAATTATTTCTTTCAATTTTATTCAAAATAATAAAGTAAGAATCATATTAATTTTAAAAAGTTCCAAACATGCCTCAAAGTCATAATTTTGAAAAACACACATTAATAGTCTCTGTTGGAATGTATTTTTGAAACCAAGAAAAAAATTATCATCTTCTTTATTGAATGAATCCTATCTATTTTTTCCTATGACTAAATAATTACATGTATACATTAAATAATGTTTTAATATATATATATATATATATATATATATACTTCAAAATGTACACATATATATATTGATGTTCATATAGGATATCAAAAAAAAACAAATAGATAAAATTCAAGACACTTAACATAAAATAAAAATCTCGATGTAATACCACTTAAACTTCAAAAAAGAAAAAAACCAAACAAACTAAACCTAAAATTCATCAAATAATTACATTAAATCCATTTCTATTTATTAAATAAAAACCATGGGTTCCATTTTAACAAACTCTTTGTGTTATTTATTTCCATTGAAGTAAGTTCAAAACATTTAAACTTAATATGCTACAAGGATTAAATTAGTATGTGGAATTATTAATATTCTAAAAACAAGAAAGAAAATCCTTTAAAGGGTTAATAAAAATCCAAAATCATTGAAACACCCAATTAAAAATTCATTTTAGAAAAAGAAATAAGTGATGGATAATGAATAGAAAAATATAATGAACAAAAAAAATGCGAAAAATATATCGCCAAACCAATAATCAATGAGTGAGGAGGAGGATAAAATAACATACCTTGGATTGAAGCTTTGAATCATCCAAGAGAAATTAACGATATCACCAAAAATTAAATTCATTAGAGCCATGGATTTTTTAAACCCTTGAATCATTTGAGCCTTGGATTTAAGCCTTGGAATTATTCAAGCTTTTATTCGAGTTTGGATTCGATGAGGAGGGGCGCCGACTGTAGGTGGCATTCATGGAAAGCTTCAGATATTGATTTTTGGTTCATGACTGGTTAGAGTTCGTTAAATAGAATAAGTAAACTTTTATTAGCACTTACAAAAAAATAATTCTAAATATTCATTTTATCAGTGATAATTTAATAATCACTGATAAAAGACATCTTTATCAGTGCTAAAAAACACTTATAAAATCCATCTTTATCAACACTAAAAAAGTGCTGATAAAATGTATAACCACCCTACTCTTTATTTAACACTTAAAAATGATTTATTATATAAAATATTAACTTGATAAGACATAGAATATCGAGAGGTATAGTGTCTTTAAGGCTTTGGAACATTACATAACAACTTAAAACATGAAATACACATCTTTATTGAAAACTTGTTTTACATGACCGTAACATTCCTTTATACATAGCATTGCATGGGATAACCTGAGGACATGCATAAGAAAAGGGTGAGATATAAATCCCATAAAGGGAGTATTTAAGGCATAAAATGAATAATATAGTACATTTTAGGCAATTTGAATATCAATGGAGCACAAGAGAAACATGAACATAAAAGCATGATATATCAAGATTATCATAACATAGAAATGTGGAAACTATATTTAACATGATTTTAGCATGATCCAAGGATCATTGCACATGGATAATGAGTAAACCCACATTTAACTTGAATTATCATGAGTAAAACCTCATTTCACTTGAAGTATCATGATACTAATCTTTACCCAATGCATTGGAGCACTATCAGGGCGCACCCTTCTTAATCATTTCATTTCATGCATAAGTGTTCCACATAGATCATATAACATGGATTCATTAAACATCATAATTTATTCCATGATAAAGGAATGTGTAATTAATACATGAAACTCTATAATAAATAAGTAAATGGTCATAAAGGTGAAAACCCTTTATAGAGAAATGGTCATGGTATTCACTACAAAATGACTTTGGCTTGGAAAATCATGGTACAATTTAGGCAACATAACAGTGTGATATAAGTATTAATAAAAAATGGTTTATGAGAGATAAATGGGTGTATCATCATATTTAAATAAAATGGACAGTAAGGGGGTCATATATATACATTTACCAATATATTTAATGAAATTTAGTTTCATAATACAAAATAATTTATTGAATGTAAATGACGAGAGAGAAATACCTTACGGAATTTTGGCATGGTAACAGGTGTACATCAGAGGCATTAATGAGATAAAAAGAGGTATATCATCATTAAAACATAAGTATGGAAGTATAAAGTAGGTAAAAAATCATACCCCAATATTTTTAATTGAAAATAAAAGGGTATAAAAACATAAATAAACTTGGACAAAAATGAGAGAGGAAGAAATCCCTTACTTGGAAGTGTGATTTCAATGGTTAGGGAGAGGCTTGAGAGAGGCATAATGGGATCTTGGGGCACCTTGGGAGGATTATAGAGATAGGAGGGAAGATTTTGGTCTATCTCAAAATAATTTTAGTGAAGAGGAAGTGGGATCTTGGGTGGGATTATATAGGAAAAGAGAGGGAATTATTTATTATTTAGGTTTTTGACACTAGAAATTAAACTAACCAAAACCACAAACCAACCCATGATTTTTCCCATGATTTTTTCCAAATGGGAGTGAAAAAAATTATTTTATAAGGACAATGGCCTAAATTATTAAAATATTAGGCTTGCTTATGTGGAGGTGAGTCACACTCTCAAGGAAATCAATTTAAAAAGTTAAAATGTTTTATAAGTTTTGGAGGGTCCACTAAAGCTTTGTAAAATAAATCAAAAAAACCTAAAATCATAGTATTTTAATGGTAAAAATATATTGGCTGAAAATATCATTTATATTATTTTATTATATCACTATTTGGTAATTATGATGTCATAAAACACATTATATAATTAAACAGTATTTAATTTTTACCCAAAAATTTGACCGTCTTAGAAAATTATGAAAAATTCACCATTGGATAATTTTGAAATCCTGATTCCAAAAATAATATTCATTTTATCTAAATAATTTTCTAAATATGTGATTTTTTACTTAAAAAAAACCATAAATTTATTGAAAATTCATGGGTTTTGACAAAAATCGACATTTATAAAAAATTCATGGGTTTTGACAAAAATGAATTTAAAACCTTAATAAAAATAAAAATTGTATTCAAAAAATTTATACAATCATTAATATTTAATAAAAATTAATTAATTTATAATATTTTATTAAAATATTATTTAATTAAAAAAATCCATTAATTCATCAATATAGATTTCTTAATTTAATATTAACTAAAAATACTATTTGTGCTTTAAAAACTATTTACAAAGTAATAATAATAAAATGAATGTATATTATTTATTCTATAAAAAAATAATGAACATATTCATAGTGCTAAGTTCTTGTTACATAACCCCTTATAACACCCACATATGACCTAAGGGTAAGGTGTGCGATGGTGATAGACTCTTGGAGTGGCTCAGATAACATCGCTCAGGTAGTAATCTCTATCAACTTCCACTTCCCCCATAGGCGGTTCCATTTGATCTTAACATATTGAAGCTCGTATTGGTCTTGGTCAAGAGAAAATCCAAGTGATTCCACCTCCTTTCCGAGCTCCGAAAAATGGGCTACATACGGAGAAATTCTACTGGATAAGGCCATCACTTCCTTTGTCTGAGTAAATTGGATTTGTTAAATCCCTAGATTTATACTAATCATGTGATCACTGTTCAATAACTATATTATAAACGATAACAATTCTTAATGGTATTTTGAAATCCAATATCATAAAACCAAAGAATTTCATATGTTATATAACCATTTTACATAATAATACATTTAATTAGATTAGGATGAATTTTCATTAATAAAATTTTGGGTCATTACAATCTTCCCCCCTTAATAAATTTCACCCTCAAAATTTCTCTTTCCCACACTAAAAAAGATGTGGGTAACTCTACTTCATTACTTCCTCTGATTTCCACGTTGCTTATTTAAACTTATGGTTTCGCCACAACACCTTGATAAGGGGAATTGTCTTTTTTCATAGAAAATTTTCCCTATGATCTAAGATATTCACCAGATTCTCTTTATAGGAGTGGTCATTTTCCAATGGTACCACCTATGGATTGAGTACATGCAATAGTTCTGGTATGTACTTCTTCAATAGTGATACATGGAATACATCATGTACTTGAGATAGGTTCAGTGGGAGTGATAGTCGATAAGACATAGATCCAATGTAATCAAGGATCTAGAAAGGGCTGATGTACCTTGGACTAAGCTTTCCCTTATTCCCAAATCTCATAACTCTATTCCATGGTGATATTCAGAGGAATAACATGTCCCTGAAATCAAACTCTAGGTCTCCTCAATGATTATTATCATATCACTTTTATTGACTCTGAGCAGCTTTAATGTGCTGCTAGATGGTCTTAACCTTGTCCACCATTTCTTAGACCATTTCTAGACCTATGAATTTTTTATCCCCAACTTTATCCCAAAATTCCGTTGTTATGCACCTCTTCCCATAAAGGGCTTCATAAGGATCCATTTGTAGGCTTGAGTGAAAACTGTTATTGTAAGAGAACTCAACCATAGGAAGATGTTGATGCTATCCTCCTTTGAAGTCCATTGAGCATGCTCTCAACATGTCCTCAATTTTTTGGATAGTCTGCTTATATTGGCCATCTATTTGAGGATGATAATCTGTACTAAAGTTCATCTCAATATCCATAGCATGTTAAATAATCTTCCTAAAATTAGGGGTAAATATTGGATCTTGATCGGATAAAATCGAAAGTGGTACTCCATGCAGCCTTACAACATCTATGATGTATATCAGTGTCAATTGATCCAATGAGAAATTATCTCAAATTGAAATTAAGTGTTCCGTATTTATAATACAATCCACAAAAACCCATATATCATTATTTCCTGGATGTATTCAGAAGTCGGGTGACAAAATCCATGGTGGTGTTCACCAATTTCCATGATGTTATGGGTAATGGTTGCACCATCCCCTTAGAATTATGCCTCTCAGCCTTCACTTGCTGACATACCTGGCACTTTGATGTATACTCAGCGATCTCCTTCTTCATGTTATCCCACCAATAATTCTCTCGAAGATCTCGAGATATCTTTTTGTTTCCTAGGTTAATGTAGAAATTTGAACTATGTGCATCATCCAAAAGTTCTTTCTTTAACTACAAACTTGATGAAACACATAGTCTTGTCCCAAATTTCATAATTCCTTTTTTATTAGCATTGAGATCCAAGGATTTCCCTTTTCTGATAGTTTCCACTTTCTTTTGAATTCCCATATCATCCTTTTGATCATCCTTTAACCTTTCCAAAAGAGACGGTTGAACAATTATTTGTGAAAGGGTTGATGATGTTTACTTATTTATGATTCCCATGTCCATCTTCATCAAATCTAAGATGATTGGATCCTTTTCAATTCTCATAAATGATAGAATTTATAGGTACTTTCTACTTAGAGAATATTCTACCTTCTTCAATTTCCTAGGGTGGTAATGGATTGAGCAGTCATAGTCTTTGATAATATCTAACCATCTTTGTTGGTACATGTTCAACTCTTTCTGTGTAAATATATACTTGAGGATTTTGTGGTCTGTATATATTTCAAACTTCTCTCCAAAGAGTTAATGTCACCAGATTTTCAAAGAGAAGATTACTAAAACCAACTCCAAATCATGTGTTGGATAGTTTTTCTCATGAAATTTCAATTTTTTCAAATCATAGGAAATGAATTTCTTATTTTATATCAACACACAGCCCAATCCTTTCTTTGAAGAACCACTAAATACAACAAAAAGTTCTCCACTTGTGAGTAGTGTGAGCACAAATTTAGTGATAATCCTCCTTTCAAATCCTTGAAGCTCCCTTCGCATTAATCAATCCAAGAAAACTTGACTCCTCTATGAGTTATCTTGGTAAGAGGGTTTGAAAATTGTGAGAAATATCTCACAAATCAGCGACAATATCTAGCTAACCCCAAGAAGTTATAGATATCCATAATCAATGTTAGCCTTGGCCATCCCTCAATTGAAGTTGTCTTGGATGAATTCAGAGATATCCCATTTTCTATGACGATATGACCCAATAATGATACCTCCTTCAACTAGAACTCACACTTGCTGTACTTTTCATAGAGATTCTACTTTCTCAAGGTCTCTTGTAAAATGCTTATATGATTCTCATGATCCTACTTGGTTTTGGATTATATTAGAATATCTTCTATAAATACTACGAAAAATTTGTCGAGGTAATTTCTAAAGACACTATTCATCAAGTCCATGAAGATTTCTGGAGCGTTAGTGAGTTCAAAAGGCATTACTATGAATTCATCGTGCCTGTATCTTGTATGAAAAGAAGTCTTGGGGATATACTCCTGCTTTACCCTTACTTGATAATATCCCAACCATAGATCCACTTTGGAGAAGTATTCTGTTCCATGTAGTTGATAATTCATCAATTTGTGGCAGATGATACTTTTTATTTATCTTGATTTTGTTGAGATCAATATAATCAATGCAAAGGTGCATTGACCCATCCTTTTTCTTGACAAAGAGGACTGGTGCAACCCACGGTGAAGCACTTGGGTGTATAAACCCTTTATCCAGATTCTTCTATAGTTGTTTCATCAGCTCCTCAAGCTCCAAAAAAACCATTCTATATAGAGTCTTGGATATTGGAAATTCCCTAGGTATAAGATCGATTAAGAATTCAAAATCTATTTTAGGAGGAAGACTAGACAATTCCTTGGGAAACACTTCAGCAAATTCCCTCACAATAGGCATGTCTTTAAGGATGGTTGATTTCTTAGACTCAATCATCTGAGTTATATACGTGTGCTCATAGGGTAGTAATATCCACGCTTGAGATGACGGTGATAAAGAAGATTCATCCTCCTCCTAACACTTGTACAAAATCGGGGGTCGATTCACCATATGGAGAGTGATTTCCCTCTCACAGAAATTTATGTTGGATCTATATAAGGAAAGCCAATACATGCTGAGAATTGCATAAAATTACACCAAAGGGAGTATGATGAGGTCCTCTAGGAAGTTCAATCCACAAATTATGAAAGGGGAGGAGTTATATTCATGGGATTCAATGATTTATCCATTTTTCATTCTCACCGAAATCTTTACTTCCATGATTTGTGGTGGTGTTGGGATTATTCTAATAAACTTATAGGATATAAAAGAATGTGTTGTACTATAATCAAAAAGTAAGTTTGCTATTATTTAACGAATAACTAGCGTACCTGTCACCACTTTGTTGTCAGGGTTCACTTAGGTGGTAGTGATGGAAAAAGATCACCCTTGTTTCCTTGGAGGTTGTTGGTTGCCTCAAAAAACCCTTGGAGTAGGGAATTGGTTTGCAAAGTGCCCTGGTTCTTTGTATCTGAAGTAATGAACAATGCATTGAGTATCGAACAGAGCATTCCTATCCTCTATCGCATCCACAGTTTTTTTGTTGTCAGTTAATGTTCAGGTTCCCTTCTCTTCCACACCTAAATCATTTCTTCACCCCCTTCAGGAAATTTCTGGGGTACTTCTTTTTGCACCTTTGGCAAGTGGGGTGCTATATTTTCTTAGCACCATTGGATTTATCCATCGGACCGCCAAAATTGAAGTCCAACTTACACTTCTTATCCCCATGATACCCCTGAGATTCACCAATCTCCATTTTGACTTTGTGGGCTCATCAGACAATTTCCTCATTGATATTGAAGTCATGAATCACTAGGGCTTTTCATAGGCTAGGTTTTAGCCCACCAAAAAGTGCTCAACCTTTCATTTGGGGGTAATGAAAAATCTGGAGGCATATCATGCAAGCCTTATGAATTTTCCCTTGTACGATCTGATGGATTCGCCATCTTTTTTTTTTCTTGAGGGAAAGGAAGTCCCTTTCCATCTTAATTTTTAGGGTGCGAGGAAAATATTTGTTGAAAAACATTTTCCAAAAATATTTCCATTCCAACGCCTCAATCTCCTCCTCATGCTTCATATTTTTTTATCAATTTCCACCATTGAACACTTCAACCTTCATATGATAAGAATCCAAAATTAACTTCTATTGTTCAGAACATTGAAGGATGGAGAAGATCTTATCAATGTAGTTGATCCGTTTTTTGATGATTGAGGGATCATATGATCCATTAAAATTACAAGGTCTTTGTCTCATGAATCTATCAATTGCGACTTGTTATTTATTAGGGGGGGTTTAATGTTCCTCTTGATCCATGTTTCTATTCAAAACTTGAGTTAAATGAAAGATTATCATGACAAAGTTCACGATTCTCACTCCCATTGTATTGGGTATCTCGTTAGAATAGTTGTCACATTGATCTTCGCATTAGTTGTTAGCCTGAGTCCTCCTATTATCCGCCATTGGTTGGAATAAAAGGAAAGTTAGGGGTAACACATAAAGGGTAATCCAAAGAAAAAAATGGATGACTTATAAATTACTTTTATTTCCTTAACTTATGAACTTATAGGATTCAATCAATGTTATCCATGATATAATTCCCAAGGCATATTCTTGGGGGATTTTTTTTATTCCCTTAATAATGGTTCATAATAATCTTATGAATTTTCCAAAGCATATCCCCCAGGAGTGGCATAACCAAGAGTGCAGCAAGTACCATTTTTGTACACCAGTTCCCATTAGAGTCTAGCTCAAAGAGATGTTTTTGGGTTTTACCCCTAGATACATCTATCCCAGAGCCACCTCTACCTGCTCATATCCAGATAGGGATGTATTTTCTTGATAAACCACTTACTCAATACTCAACAAAATTTAGTTATGTTTTTATTATACTTAGTCTTATCCTTAAAGCTTTCACTAGGGTTTTCTAATACTAATCCCCAAAATAACTAAAAATATCCTCTGATTCCAACTATAACAACCTTGATCTTTATTACACACTTAAACATGATTTAGTGATGTTTTTATTATACTTTATAGGTTTTACTTGTGGATGAAGAATATTTTCTTTTGGTGGGCATGTTTTTGGACCCATTTACTTTCTAGTACTTTCACTACTGTAGTCTAGTTGCAGGATACAGTGGTTTTCATGCACTATTTACTTAGTGCTTTTACATTTCAACATTTGTGGCTTGGATATGTGTGAATGCGTACAAGTACTAAAGAAAATGACTCTCATTTGTGATATATTCCTACTCGGTGCTAGTCACTAGACCCTAGCCTATTAGAGGTGGGCTTAGGGTAGTCACGTCATAGGCCCCTCTGGGATGGGTTGTGACAAAGTGGTATCAGAGGATGTCAGTTCTATTTTAAGACTTGGAGTGTGTGAGGTTGGTTTGGGGAAATAATGTTAAGTGTTTCGAGTTTTAATTTTAGGATATGGAATCCAGTGCCGATGCGGTAGCCAATGTATCCATACACCAAGACTATGGACACCTTCTTTTTGTCTCAGTACATGAAAAACTAGTTTTAGGGAAAATAAGGGTACATGCATCATATAGGAATGAGTTGTGTTTTCCATTTCTTTATTGAGTCAGCTCTCCAGATATACTCTATTGACTATGATATATCTTGTTTTTTTTATAGTATGCCTATACATAGACATCTAGATTGGATTACATTGTGTGATCACGAGGATGATCCACCTAGCGATGAGGCATCATTACAGGGTCCTATACTGAAGATAGAACCTCCGGGTGGTTTACCAACTATACCACCACATGTTGAGCAATAGCTACTACCAACACTACCATCTGAGGATGCATGAAAAATAAGAATTTTGAACAAGTTTCAGAGGCACTGAACTCCTATGTTTTAGGGTAAGACAGACGCCCAAGCAGCTGAGGATTGGATGGTGGTATTTACCTGGGTTTTCCACCTTGTGAGTATACCTTCCGACCAGATGGAAGTCCTCACCATGATTTTTCTTCAAGGATCTATATGTATATGGTGGAGATTAGTAATTTATTCTTATGATGAGACCACTCTCTCTAAGACACACTTAAAGTGTCTCTTCAGAGAGGAGTTATATCTAACTTCATTATGATCAGTTTGCATACATGAGCTTCTACATCTATAGAAGGGTAGTATGACTATGGTTGAGTACTCAGTGAGGTTTACTGATCGTTATCACTACTCCATGGATATGGTATTAGACCAGTTATTTAGGGCTCAGACCTTTATGTAGGGATTATGCCAGGACATCAGGGCATTAGTGGAATCCCTTAGCATTCCCACTTATGACAGGGTAATTGAGTGAGCCCTGTTAGTGGAGAGTTTTCTGGCAGAGTAGACAACGACAGTGGGAGATAGTAGTGGGCACTGAGTTACTGAGACCTTGGTAGCATGCAGCTGATGATAGTCACAGGTAACCAAGTGGTTCAAGCACTTTAAAAGATAATCTCGTGATGTAGGTTCCGTGGTGCAAGGCTCCTTGGGTGGCTCGATTTAGCCGAGAGATAGACGATGTTACACATGGGGAAGTAAGGGACATCTGGCATGAGATTGACCAACCCATAATACAACTAATTAAGATATAGTAGAGGGACCTACAAGGACAAGGTAGAGACATGATCATGGTGGATTACAAGGATGAATATTTAGAAGAGGAGTAGGAAGGGAATTTTGAGGTAGTATAAGGTTTGACCCATCACCACCACTACCCCCAGGTGGTCCATGCCAGGCTTAGGAAGCTAGTGGATAGGGATGAGGCCATCTGAAGGTGATTGAGACTTATGAACCTGGTGCTCTAGGGATGATTGAAGGTATGATCTATGCCTTTTACACCATAGATTTAGTTTTGATAGACACATGTTCTAGTCATTATTTTCTTACCAAAAACCTTGTTCAAGACTCGAAGATTCTGGTTGAACTGTTGAATCAACCCTTACGCTTAGAGGATCCTACAGGAGGATATTCGATGATCACAAAATGGTGCCGACAATGTGAAATTACTCTTGGAGGTAGGAGTTTTGGTTGGTATCTCTTGAAAGTGTCATCGAGGCCTTATAACGTCATTATTGGTATGGATTTGTTATCCATAGTTCATGCTCAGATTAACTATTTTAGGCTTAGAGCACGATGTGTCTGCAGTGATGGAACTAGGTTTTTTGGTTAAAAGGAAACACATGAAACATAGGATGAACTCACACATTAGAGGGTGCATTCAATTACTCATCAGTTGTCTAGCCTCACCCTCGGTGTGGTGGATGATACGAGTCCATATTTTTCTGCAGTGGTGGAAAAGTATGATAACAACTTTCTTGAGGGCATTCTAGGATTACCTCCCTATAAAGAGGTATACTTCTGCATTGATCTATACCTCGGGACAAAGTCGATATGTACACCTGTATATCAGATGGCTCCTGCAGAGCTTCATGAGCCGAGGGTGTAGTTGGAGGACTTGAAGAGGAAGGTATTTGTGAGACCTAGTGTTTCACCATGGGAAGCCCTAGTTTTGTTTTCCCAAGAAGGAATATGGGAGCTTGAGGTTATATGTGGACTTCCGCTGCCAGAACTAGGTGACTGTGAAGAATAATTATCCACTACCAAGGATTTATGATCTATTCAAGAAGTTTAAAGGGGTGTGGTGGTTCTCAAATATTGACCTTAGATCTGGCTATCACTAGCTATGAGTATGAGATGAGGATATAACGAATATGGCCTTCAGATGTTGTTATGGACACTATGAGTACTTGGTGATTCCATTTGGAATAATGAATGCCCCAGTAGTGTTCATGGGACTCATGAACCAGATCTTTCAGGAATACTTATATCGGTTCGTGGTGGTCTTTATTGATGATATCATAATATACACAGAATTTGAATAGTATCATGTGATACACTTGAGGATGGACCTGGAAACACTCTTTGAGTACCAACTTTGATGAAGCTCTAGAAATGTGAGTTCTGGATTTTTGAAGTCTGTATTTTGGGAAACATCATTTCAGAGGCTGGAGTGCAGTGGATCTAGTGAATATTGAGTCAGTTCTTTCTTGGGAGACACCCAAGAGTGTTACCGAGGTACATATTTTCCTTGGTTTGGCTTGGTACTATCAGAGGTTTGTACCTAAATTTTCCAAAGTAGAAGCACCCATGAAAACTTTGACATGAAAGGGACAACATTTTGTGTGGATAGATAAGTGCCAACAGTGCTTTCAATATTTGGTGTATAGGTTGACGAGTTCTCCCATATTAAGATTTCCATAGGAAGGCATCAATTACATGGTGTTCTGTGATGCATCAGGGACTGTTCTTGGTTGTGTCCTAATATAGGGGCAAGTAGTGATTGCCTATGGATCACGTCAGTTGAGATTGAATGACAAGAACTATGATACCGATCATCTTGAGCTAGCAGTGGTAGTATTTTCATTGAAGATGTCGTGACAATACCTGATGGGAAAGTAGTTTAATGTCTATTATGATCACAAGAGTCTCAAGTATATATTCTCTTGAAAAGATCTGAACTTAAGATAGAGGTGATGGATAGAGTTTCTACAGGACTATGACTTTGATACTTTCTATACTCTTGGGAAGGGGAATGTGGTTTCAGATTATCTATGCAGAAGATTTAGTTCATAGTTGTTGAACGAGGCATCAGATGAGTTGGCCTTGTTGCAGATATCTTTTGTGGATGGAGAGGAGTAACATACCTTCAGTAGATAGATTTCACCCCTATACTCTTATAGTGAGTTAGGTAGGAACATCTTGAGGATACCTACTATGATAACCTTCATCCTCAATTGTCTACAGGGCATGACCTTGATGAATATTCAAAAGGTGGGTAGTATTTCATTCTTTTAGAGGGTGAAAAGTTGTACCAATGTCATTGCTAGAGGAGGTTCCAAGGGATTTAAATACATCCCATTTGGTGGTACATCTATGTGTGGTGAATATCTAATAGGACCTCTGACATCATTTTTGGTGGCCATAGATGAAGAATGGAGTTGCAAAGTTTTTTTCTCGATGCCTCATTTGTCAGAAGGTGAAGGCTGAGTACCAGGTTCTAGTGGATTTAAATCAACCCCTTGAGGCACCAGAATGGAATTGGGATGGGATATCGATTGAATTCATGAAAAGTTTTACACATATGTATAAGGGACACAATACCATCTGGGCGATCGTTGAATGACTCACCAATTCAGACCACTTTCTAGTTATTTAGGAGCAGAGTTCAGTAGAGAGATTGGGATGACTTTATGTGCAGATGATAGTTCGACTCAATGGAGTTCTATAAACTATAGCCTCATATCATGATGATATATTAACATCCCAGTTGTGTATGGGATGTTAGGAGGAATTTGGAATATAGTTATGCTTGGTCAAAGTATTTAACCCATAGATGACTGGCCAGACTAGGAATACCATTCAGGTTATGGAAGAAATACGGTGGGCTTGCATGTTAGATTTTGGCCACAATTGGGAGGATCACCTACCCCTGGTAGAGTTTGTGTACAATAACATCTACCATTCCACCATCGGTATGGAACCATTCAAGGCCTTGTACGGGCGACCTTGCAGGTCACCACTTTGCTAGACAGACCTAAGAGAGTCAGAACTCATGGGTCTGATGTTGGGGTAGGTGACTACAGAGAAGGTGAAAATCATCTAGGAGTAGATGAAGACTGCACAGAGCCGTCAAAAGTCTTATGCTGACAGATGATAAAGGCTTTTGGAGTTCAAGGAAGAAGACCACGTGTTCCTTCAGGTCTCACCTAGATGATAATTATAGATATTTGGTCGGGGTGGTAAGCTATCTTTGAGGTTTATCAGACCTTTCCTGATACTATGTAGAGTTGGAGAGGTGGAGTATCTATTTTCTCAACCACCACTGCTAGATCGTGTAAATGATTTCTTCCATGTGTTGCAGATAAGGAGTTACGTGCATGACCCATTGCATGTCATTGACTGGGGCGAGATGGACATCAAGTAAGGGGAGACTTTTGTGGAGTACCCAGTGGAGTTTGAGGATCAGAAAGAGAGGATCATTCATGGGTGGTAGATTCCTTTTGTGGGTGTCCGGTGGCAGCACAAGAATCTCTAGGAGAGTATATGGGAGTGTGTGGCTCAGATTCATGCTCAGTACCCTATTTTTTTGAGTAACCCTTGTTTTTTTTCAGGGATGTAAATACCTAAGGTTGTGAGAATTTTATGAGTTGTATTTTTCTTAATTTTATTTTTATAAATTATTTAGGAAAATTCCAAGACCAGGCGCTGATATGGTGTGCGATTCTGAGACCCAGTGTGCGCGAAATAATTATTTGAAAATGTTAATTTTTTAATAATTCATATGCATGAATTTCTTGAAAAAGTGGAATATATTTTAAAAGAGTGCCCAGATCATAAATATGAGGGTACCGTTGAGATTAGAATGGTGGATTTACCCTAGGTGTGACTTAACTTTGGTCGGAATGGGTCATCTGAAGAAAAAGTCACTAGGGACGTAACCATAAATAAAATAATTAAATAAAATTATTCTATTTTATAATCGTAATAACTCATTAATGGTGACTAAAATAGGAAATATGAGTCTACCATTGAGTTCGTAACATTGAGTTTTTCCTAGGTGAGGCCTAACATTGGCCGACGCATGTTGGCTATGAAAAATAGTTTTTGGATGTTTTAATGAATAAAATAAACTGACTTTATTTTATTTTAATGTTATATAAATGAAAAAATTATTATTATTTTAAATTAGGGGCTAGGGAGGGACTCAAGGTTAGATCATAACCCTATAAATTCCATAGAGGATCTGGAGATAATCATTAGATAATTCTATAAGCAATGATGAAAAACACCAGGATTAGATATTGTTCTTGATAGATCGCCAACAACAATCAATACTCAATAGAAAATGATCCATATCCAATGTAGGATGGTTGTTTCTTTATGATTTACACATTCTTGATTTTCATGATAAACGTGGGTCAATCCACAAACAGATTGATCCAAAAATCAATCGTTGCGGGATGGTTAATAATTGCGGGGTTTATTAACACGAGATTATTTTAAATTCTTCTTCGTTCTTTGTTCTAATGAGAATGGATTGAGGCCGACATGAACAAAGTACAAGATCCATTCCTCATGGTGTTCTTCATACTTTTCTCTCCCCCATTATTAGTGTTCTTTGCCGTTGGACCCTCATGACCATAGATCGACTTGCTGGGTGGCTTTGAATGCAATCAGACCCCCAAATTAGAGGCAAACTGAAACAAAGGTCAGATATATGTAGATCAGGACCCAAGAATTGTGAATATGCCTTCATTTCAGAAATAAGAGGTGGCTAGGTGATCCATGGAATGGACCACCAGTGCGGGTCCAATGCGAGGCGATGTGACGACCAGAGGTGGTGGCCGTGGCGGTGACCACAAAAGGTGATGAAGAGCCATGAGGAATACGGTGGGAGTCAGCGTACAGTGATGGCAGGCCATGAATGCAGTGGTCGTCCATATGGGATGCGGTCAGCGACTGTGTTGACCAGGATAAATGGCCTGTGCGCGAGTGGGAAAGGAAAGATGAGGTGGACCATCCCAAGTGGATCGAGCCAGGGCCAAGAGAAATGGGTTGGGCCTAGCATAGTTGGACCAGGCCTAGCAGATATGGACCAAGTTGGGTAGGACCCGGGTCAGACCTGAGGCAGCTGGACCAGGCCACGATCCATCGTGACAGTCGATCACGAGCCACGAACAATGGAGCTACCGCACAACCATGCTTGATCAAGATGCCATGATGCGGTTGTCTGTGAGGGTGGACAAACCAGGTGTTCGACCGACCGTATGACCAGTCCACATGCCTAATAGCCTCCCCCCTTCTAAATTTTTTAAACGACCATAAATTTCAAAATGGATATTCATTTGATGAGCCGTCTATGGTGTTGGAAAACATATGACAAGATAGCCATTTCAAAATATCCTAAGTGGGTTTTTGTGGGAGTGTACATATTACCTAATGGATTTATAAGTGAGTTATCCCCGAACGAACGTGCTTTGAGCAAAAATTTCTATGGTTGGCTATGACCTAGAGACTCTGCGTCTTATAGAGAGCGTGTGTCTTATGAAGACTGTGTATCTTATAGAGACTGTGTGTCTTGTTAAGACTATGTGTCTTATTAGATTGAGCATATCTGGTTGTTCTTGATATATTTTTTAGACTTATATATGTGTGGAGCTGACTATGTATTCCTTCATGGTATTTCTTTTATGGTATTCCTTCGTGGTATTCCTTTGTGATATTCCTTCATGGTATTTCCTTTGTGGTATTTCTTTGTGATATTCATTCATGGTATTACTTCTTGGTATTTTATTTGTGGTAATTCTTTTGTGATATACCTTTGAAGTTTTAGGGTGTCCTACTGAGTATTGTTTTACTCACCCCTGCACGGGTTTTTCCTGAATGTGTCATGTCTTGTGAAGATGATAAAATATACGATGGAGTTATAGGAAGACTAGGTCTTGGTGATTCCTTGTGAGACCGGACATGCCGAGGTGTGTTTCAGCATCTTTTTAGAGGATAGTCCCAGTTACTCTTACTTTACAGGTTAGGCTTTTGACTGCAAACTCTTTTCTTTTGGTGGGATTGTTTTTACCATGTTTACTTTCTAGCACTTTTACTATTGTACTCTGGTTGTGGGATATAGTGGTTTTCAGGCATTGTTTACTTAGTACTTTTAAATTTCAGTATTTGTGTCTCGGATATGTGTGTGTGCATACTGGTACTTAATAAAATGCCTCCCATTTGTGGGATATGCCTACTTGGTGCTTGTCCCTAGCCCCTGGCCTATTGAAGGTGAGATTGGGGTAGTCACAAAATGGTCCCCTCTGAGATGGGTCATGAAAATCACAAACCTACAACATTATAATGTTAGGGGTACTCAGATAGACCCTTGAAGACTTCCTTGATGGGGTTTATCTTGTCAGAGTGTATGCTCATGTTGAGGGAAGTTGATCAATAATGACCAATTGTGTGGGGGGTCTTCACAATGACACTAGGAATAAAACCAATAAGCACTGCTAGAGAGGGAAGTGATGAATACAGTGGGTAGTGTTGGGTTGACATGATTTAAGATAGGCACACGGAATAGGCTCGCAGTGGCGATCTGCTGATGAGGTGGGTCGACAGTAGCTAACCACTGAGGTGGTATTAACCGTAATGGGATGACGACGATGATGTTAGGATGCGTGTGACTTCAGGCACACGCATGCACTGAACGATACATTTATGAAAAAAAAATATGATCCACGAGTCCAGGCTCAGACCAAAAAAAGTCTTGGTGATGTAGACATAAAGTTGCACTGGGCTTTCGGTCCATGTAATGTGCTTTATGTCCACTAGGTCTACATTCAATATACTAAATAAATAAGGATTGATGGGTGGAATATCCCCTGAGGGGGGGGGGTGGCTATGGACTACCTTTTCAGTCTATGCATGTGGTGTGTGTGTGTTTGAATGTAATTGTACCCATAATCACCTAATATATATATATTTAATAAATATATATATAATTAAATATAGTAAATATATTCATTAATTAAATAAAATTATTATAAATTTATAATTATTTAAATATATATAATTAATTATTTATAGTTATATAAATAATTTTAAAAAAAATAATATTTATCTATTTATAATTATAAATATACAGATGTATAAATATAGTAAATATAAATTTATAAATATAATTATTTATAAATATTTATTTAAAAATATATTTTTAAAATTATTAATGAATATTTAATCTTATGTGAATGCATGTTAAAAATAAGGGAAATTGAATAATTAAAAATGAGTACACAAAAGATATTGAAAAAATGGATAAGTTTTATTAATTAAATATAAATTATTAAAAAAATATATATATATATATTGAAATAAAGATGAATACATAATGAAAATATTAAAACATAATAAACAAACAAATATAAATTAATAATATAAAATGATTAAATTCCCAAAAAAATAAAAAATAAAAAACATTAAAAATGAATTAATACCTAAATGTAATAAAATTGAAAATAAATAAATAAAATTTACCAATTAAATACATAATATATTAAATGTATAATTTTATAATGAAATTATAAAATGAATACTAAAATTTGAATAAATTATTTAAATATTAGGTGTATGTGTTTCTATATAAGATTTCATTAATTACGTAAATATTTGTGTGTGTGCGTTGTATACAAAAATGCATTAATTACGCATATGTATGTGAAATCACAATAAAAAATGTTTGATATATTTTAAATTGAAAAATAAAACGACATTCAATTATGTCCATTACTCAATGCAATTATTCAGTATTTTTAATTCATATTAATTTTTAATTATAAACAATTATTCACTAAATATATGAATTATTTAATGTAAAGTATAATTATTTTGCATTATATAAATCATATTTAGAAAATATTATATACATTCATGTATATGTATATATATATCTATATTTAATGTATACTATTTATTATTATTTATTATATATATATATATATATTTAATTTATTCATTTTTATCAATAATTATTTAATTAATAAACTGTTTAATATTTTTCTTAATTTACTAATTTTTAATTTTTATTTGTTTAATTATTTCATTTTATAAATCTGTATATTTAATATATACTATTTATTAGTATTTATAATTTATATATATTATATTAAATTTATTCATTTTTATTAATAATTATTTAAGTAATATTTTTTTAATATATATATTTTTAATTTACTCATTTTTAATTTTTATTTATTTAATTATTTCATTTTATTCAAGACCTTTATTAGTGCTAAAAATAAAGCACTGATAAAGGGTACCCTTTATTATTGCTAAAAATATAGCACTGATAAAGGGTAACTTTAATCAATGCTAAAAAAAAGTGATGATAAATCTTACCCTTTATCTATGCTAAAAAAGCGCTAATAAAGGGAACCTTTTATGAGTGCTAAAAAAGCAATGATAAACGATACCCTTTATCAACACTTATTTTAGCGCTAATAAAGGTAACCTTTATCACGACTTTTTGCTAGCACTGATAAAGTAAAGAACTGTAGAAGGCATGTTTTGTAGTAGTGGGTGTTATAGCCTCTACACACTACTAAGTGGAAATGAGATGATGCCACTATGAATTTTGTAAAATGATCACCCTGTACACCTCATAAGAATGGTGTAGTATGGGTGATTGTGGTTTGACTGACGAAGGTAGCCCATTTCTTGACAATCAAGGAGACCTTCACTATTAGTGATTTGGGTATTCTCAACATGTATGAGATAGGTCAGTTGCACAGTGTTATGAGGAATATCATTTCTGACAGAGATCCTCACTTAAAATATCAGTTCTGGAAGAATCTTTATAAGGATTTTGGATTGTAGGTTCTTTTGAGCACAACCAATCATCCTTAGACTAATAGTCAATCTAAGCAAATTATTTTGGTTATAGAGGATATTTTATGAGCCTGTGTTTTGGATTTTTATGGTTCATTATAGAAACATATCGAACTCATGGATTTTTCATATAATAACAGCTTCTAGGTATCAATCTGGATGGCACCTTTCAAGTCATTGTATGGCAGACCATTTCATTCACCTCTTTATTGGTTGGAGGTAGGTGAGTCAGAAATTTTTGAACCTAGTATTGTACAAGAGACAACTAAGTAGGTTCAGTTGATCAGAAGGAAGTTAGTGACCATAAAGAGTAGGAATAAAGAGTATGGTGACAATCAGAGACGACCTCTGGAGTTTGAGGTTGGTCATCGTTTTTTCCTTCAAGTTTCGCCTAGGTTAGGGAAACCCCGTATTAGGTAACAAGGAAATCTAGCACCCAGGTTTGTTGAGCTATTTGAGATAGTGGAAAGGTTTGGTCCAGTTTCATACTAATTATCAATTCCATAGTGCTATAGTTACATGCACAACATGTTTCACGTGTAATAGCTTCAGAGATATTATCTCAACCCTTCTCATGCATTAGACATTGAGGATGTCGAGATTTGTGCTGATGCATTTTTTGAGGATCATCTGATACATATTGTGGACTATAGTAATTAGTATATATAGTGTAGGGCTATACCTATGGTTCGAGTGTGGTGGAAACATGGGCATGTTCAGGAGGGGACCTAGGATATGTAGTTTGATATGTGATCACAGTGGATAACCTTGTTTTTTGAGACCCCATGCCGATACTTGGAGAAGCTCAAGAATGAGATATTATATTTGGGGAGGTTTTAAGATCCCGTCTTTTTTCCATGTATTCCCCTTTTTTGAGTTTTTCTTTAAACC
Source organism: Viscum album (assembly GCA_963277665.1). NCBI lineage: Eukaryota > Viridiplantae > Streptophyta > Magnoliopsida > Santalales > Viscaceae > Viscum > Viscum album. Next base: position 386,142,499 of record OY728153.1, on the reverse strand, counting down.
TATTTTTTCAGGTTTTCCTTATCTCTAAACCTTGGTGGGTGAGTATTGTTCTAAGACGAAGAGCCTTTGTTGGGGAAAATCACCTAAAGTTTCAAGATGTATGTTTATTTGTATTATTGGATCCTGAGTATAAAGTTGGTAAATGGGATTAGGAGGGTTTACTGTAAGTTTATAAGCCGTTAGTGGTGGTTTGGGTGATTTTGTAGAAGCTAGGATAAAAGTTGTATGCAGGGCATTTACAAGCCATGTAAATGGGTTACATGATGTGTAACTTTCACTAGGATGATGCCGTGAAAAGGCTACAAGCCATAAAATAGTTTATGATGTGAATTGGTTACATGTTATGAAGCCTCATTACACAATGTGTAATGTTTGGGTAGGGTTAAATTAATCCATGGCGATAAGTTTTTTTTTTTGTAAACCATTATGAATAATTACATGATGTGAAAAGGGGTTACATGCTATGTATTTCTCACGACCATCTATTTTAAGTAGCACTGTATGCCCATTTTCTCATTCCACCATGTGTTCATCCCCTCTTCTCAAGCCCTAGGAAAATCCCAGCGGATCTAGAGTGATTTCATCACCTTTATACATTGTGGTTTGGTGTTTGATCCTTGGTAGGTCTATTTGATTTGTTCTTCTTCTCCATTCCCTGTTCTTTCATTGAAGCATTTTTTTCTTTTGATCTCTACTATGGAATCATGTTGATCTTGTTTCCTTGTGATCTAGGTTACTTATTACGAATTTCCTTACCTATTTTCTTATTATTAATTCATGTTGGAAGCATTGCTTAATCTCTGGATAAAGGTATGGGAATTAAAACCTAACCCTATGGTTTGTTTAATTATTAAGTATGTGCAATATTGAGATGTGGACCAATGGAATTTAAAAATAATATTTGAATAATGAATGATGATAAATAATGTGATAGATTATTCATTGTACCCATTTATAATCAATGGTATTGTAACTTGGATTATGGCTACCCATGGAGTGAGAGAACCCTTTGGATAATAATGAATTGGCTAAAGGTTTATAGTGTGTTTTTCATGACATGAAATTTCATATGATTGATTGATATAGAATGTGATTTGTAATAGCTTATGGGGCTATTGATATGAATGAGATAATTTGATAAATAAATGAATGTTTAATTGAAATAAAAATGGTGATTTTCATAATTAACCATTGAAGATTATGATGTGATATTGTGATATCCTTGCTGTTATGACATGTGTTGTGATTCATGCCAAAATTCTTATATAGCATGATATGCTAGTGTTATATACTGAAATGATTATATAGTGGTCTATTCCTAGTGTTACATAGTGAAATGCTTATATAGCGGGCTATGCCCCATGTTACATGCTGAAATGATTATATAATGGGATATGCTCAGTGATACATGATAAAATGATTATATAGAAGGCTATACCCAGTGATACATGCTAAACTGATTATATAGTTGATATGGACTAGTTGATACTAAAATTCTTATATATAGGGTTATGTTTGGTGATTTTTAAATGATTATATAGTAGGATTGTACTGGTTTGATAATTAAATGATTATATATAGTGATTTTCCTAGAGGCTGAAATGATTATACAGAGGTTTTTCCCAGTTGTTTGATTATTCCATGATTTATGGTTATGGTTGGCATGGTTGTGGTACATGCTCAGAGACATTCCAACATGGTGAATTATCAGGTTGATTTATGCATTGTATTAATTGATTAATTAATACACCTATTTATCACTTTATTGCATGAACTTACTATAATATCAGTTTTGTTTAGACACAGTGGTGTTGATCTACTAAGTTTTACTCACACCATATTTGGGTCACCGTTTGGTACCCAAGAAGAGTACTTGGATGCAATTTTGGACAAGGGAAGAGGAATTTGTTACTAATTATTTCTTGATGGATGGGATGGAGTTTGGAGACAAGACCAAATGTTGGTTGGGATCAGGGTATTTTGATATTATTTTTTCAACTGATTTCTTTTATTTGTATCATTTTCAGTTTGACTTTTAGATACATCTTAGCTTTTCATTACATGATTCATTATTATAGGTTTATTAGTTTCTCATTATATTCCCAATTGTATGATATAATATTTTCTCTATTTACATTACTCTGATATTTATTTATTCCTATTTGTTTCTGCTGTATTTTACTCTATACTAGGGGGTATAGTCTCCCCACTATACATATCACACCCCCGTTGCTAGCCGACAACCTCTAGCATATGGTGAGACATGCTTGATGTCCTATAACCAACATAATTTGACAATTTGTGAGAGTTATATATCAAATGATGTTATAAGAACCATGATCAAAGTAAAAGGATTGAAAATACCAAATCAAAACATACATGAAAACAAAGCAGTAATTACCCGAATTGTGATTTTGACAAGAAATTGTTAATAAATAGGTAATAAAAGTCCATAATTAAATCATATATGGTATGATATATAATTATGGTTATATATATATATATATGTATAATAAATATATATATATTATAAAGTATGTTCGAACATATATGAATGAAGTCGAGACTTAAAGTAATGGATTTATGTCTCACTTTTATTTTCCATGAGACACACCATATTCACCATGTGTTTCTTTTATGTGGTGTATATGCAACCCATGAATGTATTTTATGATTATTATACTTAAAATTATGGGTATTTACATATCCATTTGAGGATATATCTTTTATGGGATTTATGGTTCAAAATTTATTAAAGCAGTAAGTTTTTTGTCTCAGTTTTCCTTCTTTGAGACATATGTTATGTCATGAACCTATATTATTTTATGAGGTGTATATACTAACCATTTTTCATGTTATGTCATAAATATATTTATATTCACGATATGTAAAGTTTAATTTGATGTCATTCTTTAATGTGGATTACAATTCAAAAGATACCAAAGTGGTAAAGATTTTATATTACAATATAATTGATTATTGGAATTTTATAGGATTATGTTCATGATGATGAAATATAATGATATATATCTCAATAAACTCATGAATTTTTTTCTACTATAGTTATTTATTGAGAATACATGCCTACCTTTCATTTTCCTCTCTTTATATACTCATGATTCTAAAATAATGTTTTTAAGGACAACCAATTTTATTTCTCTATTTGGTAGAAAAACCCTTTTCTTCCATATCAATGTTTTTTAAAAATGTTTTCACATTATAAAAAGTATTTATTAAATACATTTTTACCCATGTTTTAATTTTTACAATGTTTTTTAAAAGTAATATTCATGTCATTTTCTAAACAAGTCCCATTTGGATTTTAATGAAAATGTGAAAGAAATTGCTGTTTTTATGTGTAAGACATGAATAAAATTTCCCTCCATCATGAAGACTTAATTTTTAAACTTTTCTTTATAAGTATCAATAGTTATTTTTAAATAAAATTAATTTTAAAATGTTCAATGTTTATAAAATATATATTTTTGAAGTGGAAAGGATATTTTACTCAAGAAATGTTTTAAATAATCTTTAAAACATACTTTATTAGTTTCCAAGGTTATTTTCAAAGAAAAGTATTTTGAAAATGTTTTATGTTAAAAAAAAGTTTTTAAAAGTGGAAATAATATTATCCTCAAGAATTTTTTTAAATGATATTTAAATATTCTTTTATATGTTTCTAAGATGACTTCCATTGATGTTAATTAAAATTTACCAAGGATATGATCCAATAATACAATTTTATTCTTGCTCTAGATGGTTTATGTAACATCCCATTACCTTGATCAGGTACTTTTTATCCCCCCTTTGAGTTTCCTTTTGGAAGGGAGTTTTAGATATTGATTTCAGGACTTTCTGAAGGCTACAAGAGATTTACACGCTGTGTAACCAGGTTACACGACGTGTAATGGTTGCTAAGTTCATTCCACGAGAAAAAATCATATTGTGATAGGTTAAACAATGTGATGAGTCTTTATACATTTTGAGTTAATTAAACATTGCGGACTTCACGATATGTAATGATATTACATGTCATGTAATGGTATTACATGTCATGTAATTTACAAAGAAGGTTTTTTAATGCGTAGTGTGGGTTTGAGTGCCCATTTAGGATACTAGTTTTCCTTTTATCTCGACTAAGGGTTCCACTTTGGTGATTTTGGGAGACTCTGTTCCTTCCAGATCGATCTATTCATCATTTTATCTTCATTATAGTTTTGGAACATCTCTTCAAGTGAGTGAGATTTCTACTTCTTCATTTTCATTGATCATGATAGCTCTCTTGATTTGTGTTATCAGATTTTTTAGTTTTAATCAGTTTTTCTTCATGTATTCTTTGAGATCCATTATGAGATCTCATTCCGAAGGCTGTTCCTTTGTTTATTGTGGTGTGGGGACTGTTCTTTCTTAAGATATATGGTGTTTATTTTTCTCCACAAACCCTATTTCTCATTATAATCAATTATAAGATGTGTATACTGGGTTCTAGGGCCTTCGTTGATGTCCTTGAGTTTTTGTTGTTGGTGGATCCCATTGCGGGTGTGTGCGACCTGAGTGTTGAGGTAGGTGGTTTCATCTTTTCCATATGTTGATAAACCTTATTGTTCATGATTTATAAACTAATTTATAAAATGAATTGGAATGTCTGTTTTTTACGTGTGTGTTGAAAAGAGTTTTTACAGGAAAATGTTTTTTTCTTGGTTGTTGATAAATGGATAGAAAGAGGGAATTTTCAAAGCATTTTAATGAATTGTGAAAAATGATTAAATGAGTTACCTTGGGAACTTAGGTGGAAGGTTTATCTTGAGGCCATCGTCCATATTTTTTTTGTGATTATCGAGAGGTTTTATCTTGGTGATTTCCTCTATTTCATATGCATGTTGTTCTAGGGGACCGATATTGACATTCCTAGGAGGGTTTACTCATGGGGTATTCCTCTACTTTCTAGGCCTGTGTTCTAGGAACTAGATTGTGCACTTGATTGATTATGTAATGATTAGTCTACTAGTCTGACCTATAGTAATCCTTGGTGTTGATACATGTTCTTCTATTTTGTGATTTCTTGGCTTTGTTGTTTTAGCCTTGATATGAATGTTTATTCTTGTGAATGATGATACGAATAATATTATTTTAAATTGATATAACTTATTTTGTTTGAGAAGTTTAAAAAAGGGAAATTTTTACCATATTTTCTATAAAATTTATTTACTGCTTATCAAGCCATGTTTTATTGAAATGAGCATATGTGAATTGTTATACATAGACTTGTTATAGAACACTTGGGTGGGATCCTATTGAGCCTATTATCTCACACCCTGTTCACCCCTTCGGTGGTGTGTAGACCTATGTATATATTACAATTCAGGGAAAGGAAAGAAATCACAATGAGGCGGTGAGGTTTCATGTCAGGTGAGTTGGGTAGCTAATGGTGAGATAGTGGGAGTTTATCCATGCTATCATATAGAGCAGCTGTTTGGTTTTGGTCCTTTACAGTTGGACTTATCCCATAAAGATTTTGGATATTTTTATAGATGTTTTTCCACTATCTTTTTATAGTTATGGAATATATTTATTAGCTTTACACTATCCCTTTTTGATTTGTGTATATATATTCCATGTGTTTGTTCAGGATGGGTGAAATCATTCACTCTGTTTTTTTAATTACTGGGTTCTTGTCACCAACCTGTGGGGATCGAGAACACCCTTTGGGCATGTGATGGAATATGTCATGTTCTTGGTTTGAGGGTTACTCAGGTCGGTTTGTTAAAAAGTGGTATCAAAGTCATGTCTGTCTATAAGAGTCCTTCTCTTAGGATGTCTATTAGTCTAGAGATAGAATTTCCGTGACTTGAGAGGTATGTTGCGATGAGTGCCTAACCAAATCTTGTCACGTTGAAACTCAAGTTTCTATAGGAATTGAGGATATGTGTGTCTAGTGTTGGTTTTTTTTAAATCTTAGTTTATGCTTATGGTATTTTGGTTTTGAACCATGATTTATTCTATTTTCTGATCATTCTTATGTTTTGGTGTGTAATAGTATGCCTCCTAGATGTCTTCCACAAGAACCTTAGGAGGGTGCAGCTGATGATCCTCATGGGAATCTGCCTATAGATCATAATATCATCAAGGATAGTGTATGGGTTGTTCGTGATGTTGATCAGGATGTACCGTTATTTTAAAACGTAGTTGTTGAGGTACAGCCAGAAGTAGTAGGAGAGAGAGACCGGTCATGGGAATTCTTGCGTGAGAATACAAATTCCTTTAAAGGAATGAATGAACTTGAATATATGGAGAACTAGATGGATAGGATGAATCAAATCTTTGAATTTATAGTGATACTTGAGAATATCAAGGTGAAGTGTGCAACGTTCAATATCAAGGGTTTCAGTAAGCGATGGAGGGATTCCATAGTCCAAGAAGACATACACGTGGACTTGGAATGGAAGGGTTCCAAAACCCTATTCTTCAAACAACTTTTTTCCAGAGTACCTGATGTTGAAAAATCTCCGACATTACTATATTTATAGTAAGGAGATCATTTGGTGTTGGTGTATACTAATCAGTTTTCTGAGTTTGTCCATTTTTCTCTATACATGGTAAATAATAACCAATTAAAGGCTCAAAAGTACCTATTGGGTTTGTGAATGGATATTAGATCGTAGTTGTTTATGTTTAATATTTATACCTATGTAGAGATGGTAGATAGATCTATGATGGCAGAGATGAGTATGGAAAGAAAGGTTGGATTTCCACCCCTTCTCTTCCATCCCGTGGCTATTTTAGCGGAATGCATGGGAAGAAGAGAAAGTGGCAAGATCATTGAAAGAGTGGTGGAGGTGGGTCTTAGCAATGATCCTCCTCTTCACCATCTTCTAAAGAAAGCAACGTGCCTATGACTTTTTATCAGTGTGGAAAGGTTGGACACACAATACGTTATTGTCCTCTAATTTTGAAGACACACAATAGTTGCAGACATATTGGTCACTTACAGTGTTTCTATCAGGATATGTTTACGCCCAATTATAATCAAGGTTTGTTGGCTCCAAAGGATACCAAGGGGTAGTCAGATACTTTAAGGACCAAAGGTATCTATACACAGGCCTTAAGAGTAAATACATTTCACAAAGTAGATGAGTTTCAAGTGGAGATCGATGCAGGTCCTACAACAGTGAGAGTTACCATGTTTATTGTATCATCCAGAACAAGTGATTTATTTGATAATAGTTACTCCCACTCATTTATATCTTCACATTTTGTTGATATTCTTAAACATATAATGGAACTTATGTTATTTTTAATGGAGTTAGAAATGCCTCTTGGTAAGAGGAAAGAGAAGGGGTTTCAGTTTCCTTCTTGTTCGTTAACGATAGATGATACAAAGTTGGTCTGGGATTTTCTCATTCTTGATCTAGATCTGTTTGACTTAATCATTGGTATGGAATGTCTAGTCACTCATTAAGATGAGGATGATTTTTATCATTAGTGTGTTTCATTTCTTTCTTCTAGTGGGAGATCTTAAGTGTTTCAGTGGGAGTGGGACCTGAGGTATGGTTGTGTAAGAACTTCCCGACTAGAGCTCAAGAGTTTTTTTGTCTACTATTGTGATTAAGACAGATGATGGTTCCTCTATAGTTGATCTTTCCATTATTTTTTGGGACTTTTTTTATGTTTCTTCAAAATAATTCTCTAGTATTCCTTCAAATAGGGAGGTAGAGTTTATGATTGACCTAGTGCAAGGTACACAACCAATATTGATACCATCTTATCATATGGAACTAGAAGAGATGAAAGAGATTAATATTAAATTAGAAGACCTATTTAAAAAATGTTTCATTCACCCTAGTGTTTCACCTTGGGTATCCCCTATTCTCTTTTCCAAGAAAGAAGATGGTTCACTTTGGTTTTATGTGGACTATCGAAATTTGAACCGAGTAAAAGTTAAGAAAAAGTATCATTTTCCTCATGTGTATGGTTTGTTTGATCATTTGAAGGAGGAAAATTAGTTTTTAAAGATTGATCTTCAGTTAGGTTACCATTATTTCATATTTCTAAAGTCTAATATACCAAATATAGATTTCAGGATTAGGTATGGGCATTATGAATATCTTTTAATGTCTTTTGGTCTGACTAATTCTTCTATAGTTTTTATGGATTTAATGAATTAAATATTCCATCAATATCTTGACATTTTTGTGGTAGCTTTCATGGATGATATTCTGGTTTATTTAAAATTGGAACATGATAATTAACACCATCTATGTTTCATTTTTTAAATTTTGAGAAGTCACCATTTTTATGGAAAGCTTTCAAAATGTAGTTTCTATATTTGAGAAGTGAAGTTATTAGGGAATGATATTTTTGAACATGGCTTCTCAGTTGATCCTAAGAAGGTTATGTTTATCTTTTCATGGAGATAAACTCATAATATCTTTGAGATACAGAGCTTCCTTGGACTTGTTGGATGCTATCAATGGTTTGTTAAATATTTATCTAAGATGGCGTCACCTTTGACTGATCTTACCAGGAAAGCAGTGAAATTCACATGGGATATGAAGTGTCAGTCTTATTTTGATGAATTAAAGTGACTCCTGACATTGGATCCTATTTTGATCTTACCTGAGCCCGGGAAGGGGTACGTGGTGTTTTGTGATGTTTTAGTTATTGGTTTGGGATGATTTCTTATAAAGGATGACCATGTGGAAGCTTACGAATCTCATTATCTTTGACTGCATGAGAAGAATTAACCCAATCATGATTTAGATATTACTGCAGTTATGCATGAACTTAAATATTTTAGGTACTATCTTTTTGGGGAAAGGTTCAAAATATTTTATGATCGTAAGAGTTTGAGTTATATATTTTCTCAAAAATACTTGAATTTTAGATTGAGATAATGGGTAAAATACCTTCAGACGTTTTAATTAAATATAACCTACACCCCGAGGAAGGTGAATGTCATTGCAGATTCTCTTAGTAGGAAAGTATCATCACAAGATATTCTGGAATCAAAGGTGGAGTGGAACCTTATGGGGATTTTCACTCAGTTTAACTTAGATTATCCAGAGGATATTTATGGTATGGTTCTGACCAGTGTTTAGTTATCATCATCTCTCATAGAGTATATTTCTTAGATTTAGTAGTAGGATAATAATTTTAGTAAAATTAAAGAAATCCTTTATGGTGGGGAGACCATTTCTGGTTGGTCTCTCTCTTCAGATGGTATGCTCCACTTTGGGAAGTGGGTTGTCATCCCAGCATCTGTGAGGAGTTTAGTATTTTTTAATTGTCACAAATCTTTGTGGTCTATCCATTAAAGGACAAAAAATATCTATTATGAATTGATATGATGATTATGGTGGCCAGGTATGAAGCGTGGCATTGTAGATTATGTGTCTCTCCATTACACCTACCAATGAATAATGGTATAGCACTTGAAACCCTATGGTATTCTTCAACCTATTCCGGTGATGGTATGGAAATGGGAAGAGGTATCCATGGATTTATTTGTTGGATTACCATAAAATCCCTGAGGGAGAAATTATATCTAGGTAGTTGTTGATCGGTTGACAAAGTCATATCATTTCCTTATGATCAAGAATACCATTAAGGTTGAATACCTGGGTAATATATATGCGTAGAAGATTGTGAGGTCACATGAAAGTCCTTCTACCATTGTTCTGGATAGGGATCCTAGTTTTACCTCGAGGTTATAGAATAGTCTCTAATAGGTGATGGGACATCATGTCAATTTGAGCACAACTTACCATCCACATAAAGACGATCAGACAAAGCGTGTGATTCAGATCCTAGAGGATATGCTTCATGTATGTGTCTTAGATTTTATAGGATCATGGGATAGCCATCTAAGACTGGTTGAGTTTGTCTATAAAAAAAGATATCAGTTTTTGATCAGAATGGCTCCCCTTTAGGCATTGTATAGTTTCTTGTGAAGATCACCTATTTGTTGGATTGAGGTATGAAAAGTAGTTTTGGTTGGACCAAGTTTGGTTCAGGAGACGTAAACAAAGGTCCAGGATGTACATTGATGTCTAGTTACATCCCAGAGTTGAAAAAAATTATATACGTATCAGTGGTGTCATCCTTTGGAGTTTTCCATTGGTGACTGGGTTTTATTGAAAGTTTCTCCTCTATTGGGTCACCGTAGGCTTGCAAAATAGGGAAAGTTGGCACCGAGATATGTTGGAGCATTTGAGGTCACTAAGTGACTCGAGAAGGTTACTTATCGGTTATCATTATAAATTCAATTGATATGCATTCATTATGTTTTCCACATATCTTAGCTCTTGAAGTACCATCCTGACCCTGTTCACATTCTGAGTTGGGAGGAAATTGAGTTAGAGAAAGATGTTTTTATTTTAAAGAAACCGGTTGAGATTATCGACTCTCAAGTGAAATTCTTCTGTGAAAATTTGATTTCTTTGGTCATATTTTTATGGAAACATGGATCAGATTCTCATGAGACTTGAGAATGTGAGTCTTTGATGAGGGAGAAGTAGCCTCATATTTTTTCCAGGGGTTACATCTTCCAAATTACTTACTGGGGGTGGAAATTATTTATAGTGGGGAGTTTGTAACATCCTGTTACCTTTACCTAGTATGTTTTTATCTCTCTCTGAGTTTTTTTTTGGAATTATGTTTTAGATGTTGATTTTAGGATTTTCTGCAGGCTACAGGATATTTACACATCGTGTAACCAGGTTACACGATGCATAATGGTTTTTGGGTTCATGTCATGATAAGGATTTACGATGTGAAAGGTTACATGATGTGAAAAGTCTTTATACATCATGACTTAATTAAAGATCAAATTTTAATCTGAGGAAAATAATTTTTCAGCATATTTGGACATCGTGTATTTAATGATGTGTAAAGGTATTACATGTCATGTAATTTCCCAATAAGGGTTTTTAGGGCACCGTGAGGGTTTGAGTACCCATTTTGGATGCCATTTTTCCTTTACTCTCGATTGAGGGTTCTTCTCCAGTGATTTTGGGAGACTCCATTCCATCCTAATCGATCCATTCAGAATTAGATCTTCATTGTGGTTGCGACACGTCTTTTTGGGCGAGTTACCTTTCTTCTTATTCATTTCCATTGATTGTGGTATTAACCTTGAGTTGCGTTATCTGATTCGTGGGGTTTGAATTGGTGTTTCTTCATGTCTTCTTATAGATATGTTGTGCAATCTCATTCCAAAGGCCATCCTTTTGTTTTTTTGGTGAGACAAGTGTTTTTTATTCAGGTATGTGATATTTCCTCTTATACACCAACCTTATTTATAAATTGGATCAATTTTGAGATGTGTATACTGGGTTTGTAATGACCTAATGTTTTATAAATGGAAATTCCTTTCTTATAAATATTTTATATAATCACATGAAATAAAAATATAATGAACTACAAAGTGCTATGTGACCTCTAAACAAAATTTTATCACTTTTGTTTTTTGAATTTAGAAAATCTAACATACACGGTTGCGATCAGTAAGTTATTTGGAGTCCGATAAGAAAAACTTAATTTTTTTGGTGAATAGTAAACTACCCTTATGAATAGTAACATACCCTTATGAATAGTGATATACCCTAATTAATAGTAATCTTACCCATGATAGTATAAAAATAATATTCAAATGAAAGTATGATGTACCTATATTTTAGAATAAGTAAATGAATGTTTTAAAATTGGGTTTTTAATAATAAATTATGATTTTAATTAAATATAAAAGTAATCATATTTAGATTTTTTTTTGAAAAATGGACTTCATTTTTGTATTCTACACATTGAAAACTAGTTAGGGTGAATTTTTGATATTTTTCTGAAATACCTGAATTTTTGATGAATAGTAAAATACGATAATTTACCGTGTATATAAATTAAAAGCTATATAGACTATTCCTAGAATCATGGATGACATAAAAACCCTTGGTTATAATTCACATGAACGATTTACTATTTTTGGTCATGGAATGATCCCTATTTCTTGTCTTGAGGTAAATTAATAAACTAATGATTAAAAATTATGAACACCCTCCTCTCCTCCACTATAACCCCCCTCACTCCGTCTTCTCTTCATTCCTCTCAAGCCTTGTTCCTTGCCAATATTCTGCCCAAATATCTCCCCAATATTATACCACACGTCCAAAATCCTCTAGTCTCTTCAAAATATCAAATCCTCTCCTCTTAAGAGGCTCTCAAAGGAGTTAAACTCAAGAGGTAAATTCCTCTTTCAAATTCTTTTATTTCTTTTAAGTTCTTTTCTTTTCTTGTTTCTTTACTCACCTCCCTTCACTAAAATGTTATAATAACTCCAATAACATATATTTACTGTAATTATATTATTCTAATGAGATAATTTATTATCTTCTATCCTTTCCCTGACTTTTATTTGAAAGAAATGAAAACACCATTTGAGATGTGTTAATTTAGCACATTCAAGGACAACAGTTTATAAGTTTCTATTATCATATTTAATTCTGGTAATGAAAACATTTGTGTTATTGTTTAACTAGATTATTATATATTTAATATATATCCTTGTTAAGTTTATGTATTCCTTATTTACAAATGGTATTATGTTATAAAGTAAAACATGTTCATTGTAATCAAACCCACCGATTAACCAAAACGGTTGTCACTAAGGTTTTATATAATAATTCATCTTCACTCATAATAACCAAATGATTTTTTATAACCATGTAATCTCATACTGTTAACTAATAACATAAAAATTAAATTCGAGATAACCACTTTCATCTTACATGTTTATCCGAACATGAATGTAAGTGAACCGATCATTAAAACCAAGTATGAAAACAGACCCAAACAATGAAGTCGAACCTTTTAAACAATCAAAATGGTTATAAATGAACTTAAAAATGTTATAATAAATATTCTAAATATATAATAGGTTATTTAATTATTAATTAATAAACCTAATTCTATTATTCAGGTTATTAAGTTCAAGCAAAGATCACCATCATACTTAAGGTAAGGGATCCTCTCCATTTCACTCTTAATCATGATGTCCTCTATGCTATGCCATTTTATGTGTAATCCCTAATGATGGGTTATGATTTATAACCTCCCCCATAATTCCCTCATTATGTATAAGTGATGAGAAACACTTTTTCTCTCTCATCAATCCCTCTTAGGTACACCCGACACCATGCCGATAATCCGTATCGAATTCTACTCAAACCTCCTTTGTCTTTTCGGGTTTCCTTATCTTTATTTATATAAAAAATAAGTTATCTTATCTATTTATCTTCATATTATAAATTATATTTATTTGTAAAAAAATTATTTATCAAGACACTTTCATCAATATCTTTCATAGATATTCATGTTTCTGAAAGATTCCCTCCTCAGTACTCTCCGATAAGCAAACCTGTTTTAAGGGATCTTGCTGAATTCTTACCCAATTTCAAGTGAACTATATCTTCTATTTTAAGCCACCATTGTCTTTATAAAATCAGTATTTTTATTATGAAAACATTATTGGTTTACTTATGGTTTTATTTAAAATATTTTCCCCTTTTTATATCTTAAAGGCTCTATAGTGTTTTCCTTAAAACCACACTAAAATGTTTTGATTGTAAAGTTTATTAAATACTTTTCTTACATGTTTTCACTTATATTTGAAATAAATTACCATTATATATGCCTATTTAACCTTATAAACTTCCATTTAAGTTCTAATTCCTTTCTCTCGTGGAAACTTTTATGATACAACCATTTATTGTGCTTTATGACATGATTGTGTTACCCATTTCTTTACATGGGTTACCTTATGTTAATGTATGGTTGATTTTGTATGATTATTTATGTGTAAATCATATTCATGAAAATTTTGAGATGGTTGCACCCTTATAGAGCTCCAATGCATTGGGTAATGTTAATTCTAATGATATGTTATGTGCAACAGTCTTGGTGGTTAGTCTTGGCTTGTGCTACGATAGGAAACGAGATTGGCAGTTAGCCCTGACCCATACTACTATGAGAAAAAATATTGGTGATTAGACATTACTCACACTAAATATATGTTTTATGTTTATTCCACATTTATATGATTCCATTTTTATATGATCTCGTGATTATATGTTATGATTCCATATGTTCCAAGATTTCGATATCATTATGTCATGCCTCCTTACTCATGTGCTTAAGATTTATTCTTATGTTCTTTCCATTAATGGGATTTTTATCTCATAACTTTGTTCATGTGTTCCACAGGGTACCTTATACAGATGTAAGGGCTGAAAGGACACTAGGATCTTTTAATAGAAATTAAATAAAGAAGTGTTTTTTAGCCCCATGTTTTAAGTTTTATGTACCTAGTATTCTAAGACACTAGACTTAATGATCATTGTATTTTAATATGATGTATAATTATGCTTAAAATCATATAATGTTATGAGTAAAAGTATAGGGTCTCTATAGTTGGTATCAGAGGATGGTCTAGTTATTTTTGGAGATTTAGAATAGGGCACTTTAGTAAGAACCTTAAGGTTGAGACAAAGTATAAGAAAACATCCCAAAATTTTGGTAAGTATAGGGTAAGTGGTTTATCATGAAGATAAATCCATGTTTGGATATAAACAGATAGAGGTTTCTCTATTACAAATGTACTTAGGAGTGAAAACTCTAACAAGTAGTTTTGGGCTTGACTCGGGGTATCCTGGTACACAACAATGGGCCTTACTGCACTCTTGGTTTGACAATCCTAGGGGATATGCTTTGGTAAATTAATAAGCTTAGTATGAACCATTATTAAGGGAACAAAAATGATCCCATAAGAATATACATTAGAAGATAGATCATGAACAACATTGATTGAGTCCTAGAAACACATAAGTTAAGGAGATAAGTGTAATTTATAAGTTATCCATTTAATTACATTGGTTTACCCCTTATGTCATACTCATCCCCAAATTTTCTTTTTACTCTAGGAAATGGATAGTAATAGGATGAATCAGGTTATAAATTGATGTGAAGGACAATGTGATGACTACCAAAACAAGATCCCTGATCAGATGGGAGCTCAAGAAGGACATATCATGATTATTCCAAACCAAATATCAAAAATCACAATTAAAAATTGGTACTTGGTTTAATTACCAAGGAAGTCAAGGAAGAGGAAGATGAAATATCATGAAGGTCCATCTGATAAAGGTGATAAGGGAAAGAAGACCCAATTTCCATTGTACAACAACTATGGAAAGAGGCACCAAGGAAAATGTCACAAAGGGACTAGGAGATGTTTTAAGTGTTGAAAGATTGGGAAAAAAGTATCCAATATCCATGAAAAAATGGATAATGTGGTGAATGGAAAAAAAGTTCCATATAAGGAATCTTACATAGTTCTATGTCATAAATGTGGATAAATTGAACATTATCTAACACAATGCTCTATTACAAGGGCTGAGAAGCATGATGATCATCAAAAATCTCTATGATCAAGAGAGAACTGAAGGTCCTATGATAAGGTGGAAGATTATGAATAAATTGCATGTAACCACTACTTAAAAGTAGTGTATATCATAATGTATTTCAATTAATGTCCTATTATAATTTATTTTATGTTTTTAAGAACATTGAGTCCCCACCTGAAATGATATTATATCATCAGGGAAAACATATATGAGTATTGTATCAAATGTTGATGTTTATGGGAATGTTGTTCTTGAAAATATTATAAGTCTCCATTTGGTGGAATATGAGGAAAAATGACCAAGTGATATCCTATGCCGCAAGGAAACTGAAAATATATGAGCAAAACTATCCCACACATGATATGGAGTTTACAGTTGTTATCTTTGCGTTGAAAATATGGCAGCATTATCTCTATGGGGAGAAGTGTGAGATATATACTAATCAAAAGAGTCTCAAATATATATTCACATAGAAATAGATTAATATAAACCAACAAATATGGATAGATCTCATCAAGGATTATGAATTCTCAATCCACTACCACCCTAGTAAGGAGAAAAAGGTGGAAAATGCTCTAAGTAGAAAGGGTCCTGCATCGTTATCAATGATGAGAATTCAAAAAGAATTTGATATTATTATATTTGTAGAGTATGGACATGGGAATCATTAATTGAGTAACATCACCAATCATTTCTCAAATGATTTCTCAACCAACCCTCATAGAGAAAATAGAGGATTCTCAATGAAAGGATGTGGAAATTCTGAAACGGGTGGAAGCTGTTCGAAATGGTAAATCCTCAGAGTTCAAGGTGGATGAAGAAGGAGTTGTAAGATTTGGGTCACAATTATGTGTACCATCCGATCCAGAGATAAAAAAGAGATTTTGAAAGATGCACATAGTTCGACCTTCTCTATTCACCCTGAGAGCACAAAGATGTATCGAGATATGAAAAGGGAAATTGCTGAATATACATCAAAGTGTTTGGTATGTTAGTAAGTGAAGGTTGAGAGGAAAAATTCTAAGGGGATGATGCAACCACTACACATACCAACATGGAAGTGGAAGAACATCACCACTGACTTTTTCACCAAACTTCTAAGGACATCCATAGGAAACAATGCTATATGGTTCATTATGGACCGTCTTATAAAGACAACTCACTTTATCGCGATTCGAGAGGACTTCTCATTGGATTAACTTTCACGGATATATATCAAAGAAGTGGTAAGGATGAATGGAGTACCAATATATATTGTATCAAATCGTGATACAAGATTCACCTCAAAGTTATAGAAAAGTCTCCAACATGCTCTAAGCACTGAACTGAACTTCAGTACGGCCTATCATCCTCAAACTAATAGAAAATATGACCGAACTATTCATAAACTGGTAGATATGCTAAGAGAATGTTATATGAATGTCAAAAGAGGATGGGACCAACATCTTCCACTGGTTAAATTCTTCTACAAGAACAGTTTCCACTCAATCATCTGAATTACACCATACAAAGTCCTTTATGGGAAAAGTTGTTGAACACCAACATGTTGGGATGAAGCCGGTGAACGTAAGATGATAGGACCTAAAATAGTGGAAGAAATGGCAAAGATGGTGAAAACCATTCAACAACATATCAAGATAGACCAAAGTTGACATAAGAGTTATGCAGACAATCGTCAACGAGACCTTGAGTTCAATGTTGGAGACATGGTATTTCTACACATATCTCTATGGAATAAGGTCATAAAATTTAGGAATAAAGGGAATATAATTCCCAGGAACATCGGCCCTTTTAGATTCTTGATCATGTCGGGGATGTGGCCTATTGAATATCACATACACATATCATGGAAAAAGTACATTATGTCTTTCATGTATCCCTCTTAAGGAAGTACATACCATACCCTTCACATGTACTCTCTTTAGAGGTGGTACAGTTGGAGGATGATCTTTCTTATGAGAAGTAGTGAGTGAAGATCTTAGATCATAGAGATAATGTTCTACGTAACAAGACTACTCACCCGATGAAAGTAATGTGGTAGAACCATAAGTATGAAGAGGGAACATGGGAACTCGAGGAAGTAATGAAATAAAAACACTCACACCTATTTTCGACATAGAATGTAAAACAAAATTTCAAGGGAGAAATTTTGTAAGGGGGGAGGAATGTAACGACCCAATTTTTTATAAATGGAAATTATTTTCTTATAAATATTTCATATAATCACATGAAATCACAACATAATGAACTAATAAGTGCTATCTGACCTCTAAACATAATTTTTTCACTTTTGTATTTTGAATTTTGAAAATCTAACATACATGGTTGCGATCAGTAAGTTATTTGGAGTCTGATAAGAAAACTTAATTTTTTTGGTGAATAGTAACATACCCTAATGAATAGTAACATACCCTTATGAATAGTAACATACCCTTATGATAGTGATATAACCTAATGAATAGTAACATTACCTATGATAGTATAAAAATAATATTCAAGTGAAAGTATGATGTTTCTATATTTTAGAATAAGTAAATGAATGTTTTAAAACTGGTTTTTTAATAATAAATTATGATTTTAATTAAATATAAAATTAATCATATTTAGAAAATTATTTTTTAAAAATTTAATTCATTTTTTGATTCTACATGTCAAAAAATGGTTAGGGAGAATTTTTGATATTTTTCTGAAATACATAAATTTTTGTTCAATAGTAAAATATTGCAATTTACCGTATATATACATTATAAGCTAAATAGACTATTCCTAGAATAATGTATGATTTCACAACTCTTGGTACTAATTAACATGACCCATTTACTATTTTTGGTCATGGAATCATCACTATTTCTGGTCTTGAGGGAAGTTAATAAACTAATGATTAAAAAAATATGAAAACCCTCCTATCCTCCACTATAACCCCCCTCACTCCCTCTTTTATTCACTCCTATCAAGACTTATTACTTAAAAATATTCTCCCCAAATATCTCTCCAATCTTCTACCCCACATCCAACATCCCCTAGTCTCTTAAAAATATCAAATCCTCTCCTCTTAAGAGGCTCTCAAAGGAGTTAAACTCAAGAGGTAAATTCCTCTTTCAAATTCTTTTATTTCATTTAAGTTCTTTTCTTTTCTTGTTTATTTCATCACCTCCCTTCACCCAGATGGTATTATAACTCCAGTAACTTATATTTACTAGAATTATATTATTCTAATGGGATAATTCATTATCTTCTCTCCTTTCCCCAAATTTTATTTGAGTGAAATGAAAACACCGTTTGAGATGTGTTAATTTAGCACATTCAAGGACAACAGTTTATAAGTTTATATTATCATATTTAATTATGGTCATGAAACCATTTATGTTATGGTTGAACCATATTATTATATATGTAATATATATCTTAGTAAATTTTCTATAATCCTTTTGTACAAATGATATTAATTTATAAAGCAAAACATGTTCATCATAATCAAACCCACCGATTAACCAAAACAGTTATCACTAAGGTTTTATATAATAATTCATCTTCACTACCAATAAAAAAATGAATTTTTATAACCATTTAATCTCTTGCCTGCTCACTAATAACATACATCTTCAATTCTGTACAACCACTTTCATCTTACATGTTTATATGAACATGAATGCAAGTGAACTGATCATTAAAACCAAGTAGGCAAAAGGACCCGAACAATGAAATTGAACCTTTTAACCAATAAAAATGGTCATAAATGAACTTAAAATGTTATAATAAATATTAAAAATATATAATAGGTTCTTTAATTATTAATTAATAAACCTAATTTTATTATTCGGGTCATTAAGTTCAAGCAGATCCTCTCCATTTCACTCTTAATCACGACGTCCTCTATGCTATGACTTTTTATGTGTAATACCTAATGATGGGGTATTATTTATCACCTCCCCCATACTTCCATAATTATTTTTATGTTATGAAAAAGCCCTTTTCTCTCTCATCAAGCCCTCTTAGGTACACCCGACACCATGTCAGTAATCCGTAACGAATTCTACCCGAACCTCCTTTGTTCTTTCAGGCTGCCTTATATTTCTTTATATAAAAATGGATTTATCTTATCTTTTTATGTTAATATTATAAACTTTTTGTATTTTTACAAAATTCATTTATCAATACCCTTTGCTCACTCTATTTTGGGAATATACATGTTTCTAAAAGATTCCCTCCGTAGTACTCTCTGATAAAGACACCTATTTTAAGGGAACTTCCCAAATTCATACTCGATTTCAAATGCAATATATCTTATATTTTAATCCACCATTGTATTTTTAAAATAAGTATTTTTTTTATGAAAAAATTCTTTGTTTACTTGTGTTTTTATATAAAATATTTCCCCTTTTTCTATTTTAAAGGCTCTATAGTGTTTTCCTTAAAACCATACAAAAATGTTTTAATTATAAAGTTTCTTAAATACCTTTATTACATGTTGTAACATATTTTTAAAATCACTTACCATGATATATTATTATTTTACCTTATAAAAATCCATGTAATTTCTTATTCCTTTCTCTCATAGACACTTTTATGATACACCCATTTATTATGCTTTATGACATGATTGTGTTACCCATTTCTTTCCATGAGTTCCCTTATGTTAATGTATAGTTGATTATGTATGATTATTTATGTGGAAAGAATACTCAGGAAAATGTTGATATGGGTGATCCTAAATAGTGCTCTAATGCATTGGGTAAAGTTAAGTCTCATGAGATGTTATGTGCAACGGTCTTGGCAGTTAGCCTTGGCTTGTGCTACTATAGGAAATAGGATTGATGGTTAGCCTTGACTCATAATACTATGGGAAACGGGATTGGAAGTTATCCTTGACTCATACTAAAGACATGTTTTATGTTTCTACCACATTTATATGATTCCATGTTTATATGATCCCATGTTTATATTTTATGATTCCATATGTTCCATCCTTTTGATATCATTATGTCATGCCTCCTAACTCATGTTCTTAAGATTTATTCTTATGTTCTTTACCTTACTAGTATTTTTAGATCATCCCTTTGTTCATGTGTTCTCTAGGGTACCCTATATATATTTAATGGCTCAAAGGATGTTGGGTGATTTTTATGGAGATTAAATAAAGAAATGTTTTTTGAGACCCATGTTTATGTTTTATGTACCTAGTCTTCCAAGACACTAGAATTAATGATCCTTGAATTGTAATCTGATGTATAATTATGATTAAAATCATTTAATGTTATGAGTAAAATTATAGGGTCGCTATAGGGTTCTAGGGCCTTCGTTGATGTCATTGAGTTTTCATTGTTGGTGGATCCTGTTGTGGGTGTGTGTAACCCAAGTTTCAAGGTAGGTGGTTCCGTATCTAGCCTCTATTGATGAACCTTATTATTCTTGCTTTATAAAATGATATATAAAATGAATTTTCATGAATGTCTTAGGTGTGTTTTGAAAATATTTTTTAAAGAAAAATAAATTTTCCCTGGCTGTTAACGAATGGAAAGAAAAAGGTTATTTTCAATGCATTTAAATAAATTGTGAAAAACGAGCACATGGGTTACCTTGGGTACTTAGGTGAAAGGTTTAGCTTGAGACCATCACCCATATTTTTTTCTGCTAATTGGGAGGTTTTATCATGGACATTTTCTCTATTTCCTAGGCTCGCTGTTCTAGGGGAATAATATTGACATTGTTGGGGGGGGGTTTACTCATGGGGTATTCCTCTACTTCCTAAGACTATGTTCTAAGAAACGGATTGTGCACCTGATTGGTTGTGGTATGAGTAGTCTTCTAGTATGACCTATAGTGATCCTTGGTGTTGATACCTATTCTTCTTTTTTTGTGATTACTTGTATTTATTTTTTTAATACTTGATATTCATTTTTATGATTGAGAAAGATGATATAGAAAATGTTCTTTGAAATTGATATACCTGATTTTGTTTTAGAACCGTGAAAAAGGGAAATGTTTACTTTGTTTTCTATAAAATTGATTTACTTCTTATCATGCCATGTTTTTATTAAAATTGGCATACATGGATTATTATAAATATACTTTTTATTGAATACTAGGTTGGGATCCTATTTATCCTATTATCTCACACCCTACATACCCCTTCAGTGGTGTACCAACTTATATATGTCTTCCAATCCAGGGAAAGGCAAGGCAAAGCAATGAGGTAGTGATGTTTCATTTCAGTTGAGTTGGGTAGATGGTGGTGAGATAGTTTTATTTTTTTCCTTGCTATCACATGGAGTAGCTATTTGGTTTTAGTCGTTTGTAGTTTGACTTGTCTCTTGGAGATTTTGGATACTTTTATAGTTGTTATGTATCCAATATCTTCTTACAACAGTGGCATATATTTATTAATTTTTTCTATTCCTTACTACTCCGTGTATATATATTCCATGTGTTTTATCAAGTTGGGATAAATAAATCCCTTTGTTTTGTTGTTCAATGACTGGGTTCTTATTACCATCCTGTGGGGATAAGAAACTCCCTTAGGGTATGTAACAAAATGTGTCGGGTGTCGGGTTTGAGGGTAACTCTGGTTGGTTCGTTACAGTTTATTTTTATGATGAAAAAATGTTATGAAACCCATTTCTTTTCCATGGGTAATTCTATGATGAAATTTTTTATGAAATATATTTATTTTTGTGGACTTTGATATGATGAATGTTTTATGAAGCACATTTCTTTTCATGGGTTTTGATATAATGAATGTTTTATGAAGCATATTTCTTTTCACGGGTTCGGATATGATAAATGTTTTATGATCTTATTTCACGCATATGTATGGTTCCCATTATGTAACAATGGTTATATTATAACCATGTATGGTGGTTATGTTATAAAAAATGATGGTGGTTAAGTTATAACCAAGGAAAATGGTCACGTTATAACCAAGGATGAGTGGGACCTATATATCTCTCTAATTAATTGGGTAAATATTAGCATCTCATGATATAAATAGGACTAGAATGGGGAGTTAACCTAGTTCAGTAAGGGACTTTGTCCACTATGACATTCTTGGGAGTAAACCTTGATTAATAGACGGTTTGGGGAGTGAACTTATTCCACTGTGATATCCTTGTAAATAAGTCTTGACTACTACAGAAATGACTTTCGATGCTTATGTGTATTCCAAAATTCTATGTCTTATGTTAATTTTTTGATCTCATGGATCATGTTATTTGATTTACTTATGATTAATGCCTTATAAACTGCTAATATTTATTCTATGACTCAATATTATGATATTTTATTTGCATGAAATTGTTTTAAATTGTTATGATCATGTTCTTATACCATTATTCTCATGCTATGCTTATGTATCTCCCTTATTTACCCTTACTTAGAATATATATAACAACCCTGCTCTTTATTACACACTTCAACATCATTTATTATATATAATTTCACTTAATAAAACTTTGAGGATCAAGAAATCTAGTGTCTTTGGGGATTATGAACATTAAATAACAATTTAGAACATAAAAAAACATCTTTATTGAAAAATTCTTTTACATGACCACAAAAATCCTTCGTACTTATCATTACATTGAATAACCTGAGGACATGCATAAGAAAAGGATGAGATATAAAGAGCAATAAGAGAGTAAAAAAGGAATAACATGAAGAATATAATACATGTTAGTCAATAGGAATATCAATGGAGCACAAGAGAAACATGAACATAAAGGCATGATATAGCATGATCATCATAACATTGAAATGTGCCATCAACATTTAACATGATATTAGCATGATCCAAGGCTCATTGCACATGGAGAAGGATTAAACCCTCATTTCACTTGAATTATCATGAGTAAACCCTCATTTCACTTGATGTATCATGATACAATTTCTTGCCCAATGCATTGAAGAGCTATCAGGGGACACCTTATTAATCATTTCATTTCATGCATTAGTGTGCCACGTGGATCATACAACATGGATTCATTAAACATCATAATTTATTCCAAAAATAAGAGATTTGGAATACATAAATGTAAGTCTTAAATAAATAATTACATGTTTATCAAGGTGAATAACCTTGATAGAGAAATGTGTATGGTATTCACTTACACGATGATTTCGGTATGGGAAAATTTGGTGTAACTTCGGCAGCATAATGACGTCAAATGGAAAATATTAAAATGGGTTGATGAGAGAGAAAGGGATATATCATCATTTATACATGAAATGTACAGAAATGGGGTCATTGAACATAATATTCCAACATATTTAATGGAATTTAGATGCATAATATAAAATACTTTCTTGAATGTAAATGAGAAGAGAGAAGTTTCTTACCAAATTTAGGCTTGGTAACAGGTGTACATGGGAGACATTAATGAGAGAGAAATAGGTATCACATCATTAATAAATAAAAAGTGTAGTGTGGGAGAGGTTTTAAATCATACCCCAACATTTTTAATTGAAAATAAAAGTGTATAACAACATAAAGAAATTTGGACAAAAATGATAAAGGAAGAAATATCTTACTTGGAAGTGTGATCCAAAGGCTTGTAAGAGTCCTGAGAGAGGATTCATAGAAGCGTGGGGAACCTTGGGAGGATAGTAGAGAGATTAGGGAAACATAGGTATGCGCTCTAATGGTTTTTAGTGAATAGAAGTGGGTTATTGGGTGGGTTTATATAGGAAAAGAGAGGTAATTCGTTATTATTAAGGTTTTGGACACCACAAATTAAACTAATCAAAACCACAAACCAGCCCATGGTTTTTGCCCATGGTTTTTTCCGAAGGGGAGTGGAAAACATTATTTTATAAGGCCAATGGATGAACTTCTTAAAATATTATTCTTGATTATGTGGAGGTGATTCACACTCTTAAGGAAATCATTTTAAAAGTTAAAATGTTTTATAACACTACTACAACTTGTCCTTTTATCAGTGCTAAAAACTGACATTAACAACACTAGAAAAGTACTGTTAATGCTGGAGTAGATAAAGGGGGGGGTCCCCTTTATCATCGATCCAAAAAGACCTGATAAAGGTTGACTTTATCAGTGCTTTTCGAAGCGCTGATACAGGGGAGCCCCCTTTTATCTACGCCGATATTAAAAACACTTTTCTAGCATGGATAAAGGGGTTCCTTTATCAGTGCTACCTTGAGCGCTGATAATAGGGACCTTTATCAGTGCTCTTTTAGCACTGTTAAAGGTGTCCTTTATCAGCGCTAAAAAAAGCACTGATAAAGGCACCTTCCCCTGCACCTACACAACCATCACTTGCACACCTGCACACCTGCACAAACCAACACACCTGCACAAAATAGCACCTGCACACCTGCACAAAATAGCACCTGCACACAATATTTTTACAAACAATGCTATATAAATTTACTTAACATCATGAATACAAAAAATCATACTACTATATACATTTCAAAAAATGTTTTACATGGTTAAAATTAAAATTATCTAACAATAGTTATAAACATTAATGTTTCATCCTTTGATATCCGTGATCCACTCTAAAAAATTTTCATCCACAGTATTTGTTACCGAACAAATCATCCGAACTCAAGGAAAAAAATTCACCTATATAAGAAAACAAATATTATGTTAGTAATAAAATAATGAAATAAATTAAAACATTAATATTAAAGAATACATTAATATGGAAATGTGAAACTAAAATATGAAAATGATAAACTCAAATGTTTTCATTCTGATAACAATGAAAGGGAATAATGTAAAATCAATATGTTTTTGGATGATTTATCTCATTTAATAAATACTGATTCTTTATCTAATGAAAAGCTTTACCGGTCACACCATGTATTGGATTGAGGTGTGTTTGATTCTTACATGTCACAAATGACTCATGGATCATTGTCCTAAATTATCAAAACAATCCGAACGCATTTGATCGGTTTGCCATATGTCACTTGTGTTGTTTTCTAAAGTTTATGTCAATTTGAAACTGATATCAGACACTTTTAGCCATATCGGTCACACCGTTCATCGGATTGAGGTACGTTTAATTCATACACGTCAAAAATGTCTCATGGATCATTGTACTAAAGTATAAAAACAACCCGAATGCATTTGCTCGGTTTTTTGTATGTCACTTGTGTTGTTTTCTAAAGTTAATGTCAATTTGAAACTGATATCAGACACTTTTAGCCATACCGGTCACGCCGTGTGTTGAATTGAGGTAAAATCGATTCTTACACCTCAAAAATGACTCATGGATCGTTTTCCTAAAGTATCAAAACAATCCGAACTTGTTTTCTCAGTTTTCTGTAGGTCACTTGTGTTGTTTTCTAAAGTTTATGTCAATTTGAAACTGATATCAGACACTTTTAGCCATACCGATCCCACTGTGCATTGTATTGAGGTATGATAAATTATTACACGTCAAAAATGACTCATTGATCGTTGTCCTAATGTATCAAAACAATCCGAACACATTTGATCAGTATTCCGTATGTCAATAGTGTTGTTTTCTAAAGTTTATGTCAATTTGAATATGATATCATACACTTTTAGCCGTACCGGTCACACCGTGCGTCAGATTGATGTGAGGCTAATTCTTACACGTCACAAATGACTCATGGATTGTTTTCCTAAAGTATCAAAACAATATAAACACGTTTGATCGGTATTCTGTATGTCAGTAGTGTTGTTTTCTAAAGTTAATGTCAATTTCAAACTGACATCATACACTTTTAGCCATACCGGTTACATCGTGCATCAGATTGAAGTGCGATTGATTTTTAAACATAAAATTACTCATGGATCATTGTAATAAAGTATCAAAATAATACTAATGCATTTTCTCAGTTTGATGTATGTCACTTGTGTTGTTTTGTAAAGTTCATATCAATTTAAACTAATATCTGAAACTTTTAGCCATACCGATCACACCATGCGTCAGATTGAGGTTCAGTTAATTCTTATACTTCAAAAATGACTCATGGATCATTTTCCTAAAGTATAAAAACAATCTGAACACGTTTTCTCAGTATTCCATATGTCAATAGTGTTGTTTTCTAAAGTTTATGTCAATTTCAAACTAATATCAGACACTTTTAGCCATATTGGTCACACCGTGCATCGGATTGAGGTTCGGTCAATTCATACACGACAAAAATGTTTCATGGATCGTTTTACTAAAGTATAAAAACAATCCGAACGTGTTTGATTGGTTTTCCATATGTCACTTGTGTTGTTTTCTAAAGTTTATGTCAATTTAAACTGATATCAGACACTTTTAGCCATACTGGTCATACCGTGCATCAGATTGAGGTGTGGTTGATTCGTACACATAAAAAATGACTCATAGATCATTTTCCTAATCTATCAAAACAATCCGAATGCGTTTGATCAGTATTCCGTATGTCACTTGTGTTGTTTTCTAAAGTTAATGTCAATTTCAAACTGATATCAGACACTTTTATCCATACCGGTCACACCGTGCGTCGGATTGAGGTGTGGTTGATTCGTACACATCACAAATGACTAATGGATCATTTTAATAAAGTATCAAAACAATCCAAATGTGTTTTATCGGTTTTCCGTATGTCACTTGTGTTGTTTTCTAAAGTTTTTGTCAATTTAAACTAATATCAGATACTTTTAGCCATACCAGTCACACCATGTGTCGGATTGAGGTGTGGTTGATTTTTACACATCAAAAATGACTCATGGGTCGTTGTCCTAAAGTATAAAAACAATCTGAACGCGTTTTCTCGGTATTCCGTATGTCAGTAGTGTTGTTTTCTAAAGTTAATGTCAATTTCAAACTGATATCAGGCACTTTTAGCCATAACAGTCACAAAATGCATCGGATTGAGGTGAGGTAGATTCGTACACATAAAAAATGACTCATGGATTGTTTTAATAAAGTATCAAAACCGTCCAAATGCATTTTCTTTGTTTTCCGTATGTCAGTAGTGTTGTTTTCTAAAGTTTATGGCAATTTGAAACTGATATCAGACACTTTTAGGTATAACAGTCACACCGTGTGTCGGATTGAGGTGCGGTTGATTCTTACACATCAAAAATTACTCATGGATCATTTTCCTAAAGTATAAAAAACAATATGAATTCATTTTCTAGGTTTGACATATGTCAATTGTGTTGTTTTCTGAAGTTTATGACAATTTCAAACTGATATCAGACACTTTTTGTCATTCCGGTCACACCGTGCGTCAGATTGAGGTGTGGTTGATTTGCACACATTAAAAATGACTCATGGATCGTTTTCCTAAAGTACCAAAATAATATGAATGTGTTTTCTCGGTATTCTTTATGTCAGTAGTGTTGTTTTCTAAAGTTAATGTCAATTTCAAACTGATATCAGACACTTTTAGCCATACCGGTCACACCGTGCGTTAAATTGAGGTGTGGTTGATTCGTACATGTCACAAATCACTCATGGATCGTTGTACTAAAGTATAAAAACAATACAAACACGTTTTCTTGGTTTTTCTAATGTCATTAGTGTTGTTTTCTAAAGTTTATGTCAATTTGAAACTGATATCAGACACTTTTAGGCATACCGATCACACCGTGAGTTGAATTGAGGTGCAGTTGACTCGTACACGTCACAAAGGACTCATGGATCGTTGTATTAAAGTATAAAAACAATCCTAATGTGTTTTATCAGTTTTTCTTATGTCACTTGTGTTGTTTTCTAAAGTTTATGTCAATTTCAAACTGATATCAGACACTTTTAGCCATACCAGTCACACCGTGCATCAGATTGAGGTGTGGTTGATTCATACACGTCAAAAATGACTCATGGATTGTTATACTAAAGTATAAAAACAATACGAATGCGTTTTCTCAGTATTCCGTATGTCAGTAGTGTTGTTTTCTAAAGTTTATGTCAATTTGAAACTGATATCAGACACTTTTAGCCATACCGGTCACACCATGATTTATATTGAGGTGCGGTTGATTCGTACATGTCAAAAATGACTAATGGATCATTGTCCTAAAGTATATTTATTTTGATAACCTATCTTCTAGAAATTCATTCACCCTCAAGCCGCCCAGTGTGACGATATTTTGGTAGGTCAATGCTTTCCACACCAGACAGGTATTCGGTATAGAATTAAATGACTTCCTCAATAATATATCACTCCGCAATACAACCCTCTGGAAGACTTCGATTTTTGACATACCCTTTCAAAATATTCATATACCGTTCAATGAGGTACATCCATCTATAATATATAGGACCACATAGTTGAATCTCTCTCACCAAGTGGACCATCAAATGAACCATAATATCAAAAAATGAAGGTGGGAAAAATATTTCTAATTCACATAATATGAAGGCAATTTCTCTTTCCATAGTTTTTAAATTTTGTCGGGTCTATAACTTTGCTGCATATAGCTTTGAAGAAGAAACACAGTTTCGTTAATGTATGGAAGACATTCTTGGAAAAAATGCAACGTAAAGCAATAATAATGAGATCTTGCATCAAAACATGGCAGTTGTGTGATTTCAGACCTTTTAACTTCAAATCGCTCATTGACACGAGATTCCTGATATTTGACGAATACCCCTATGGAACCTTTACGTCATTCAAGAAGTTTAAAAACTTATATCTCTCTTTCCTGGAAAGAGTGTAAATAGCAAGATGAAGAAATTTTCATTTTTCACCATTCACTGGTGCCAACTCTTCTCGTATTCTCATCTCAACCATGTCCAACCTAGCCTTAATTCCATCTTTTGTTTTGCTAGGTGTATTTAGAAACGTGTTGATGACACTATCAAATACATTTTTTTCTACATGCATAACATCAAGAAAATGTCTGACATATAGACAATTCCAGTATAGTAATTCAAAAAAAAACTGATCTCTTTTTCCGACCGATTTTAGTAAGGTTTTTTGAAGCCGGTTTACCAAAATTAGTGTCCACATTTTTAACTTTCTCAAAAAATTGATCGCCTGTTAGTGGAAAATGTGTTGTATGTTCTTCTAAACTTCCATCGAATGATGTCGTCCAAGATCGGTACTTATGTTGTCGGGGTAGAAATCTGCGATGTCCTAGAAACACGGTTTTCGATGAATGTTTCAACCTAATTGATTGTGTACCTTATTCACAAAAGCGAAACCCTTGATTTCTTTTAAGGATATATCCTGAAAAATTTCCATAAGCAGGGAAGTCATTTATCGTCCCATACAACATGGCTCTCAAAGTGAAATCTTCCTTTTTGTAAGCATCGTACAATGTAACACCTGAATCCCACAATAATTTCAAATCTTTAATCAATGGTGCTAAATAAACATCAATATCATTACCCAATTGTTTTGGTCCTGATATAAGCATAGATAACATGATGTATTTTTGTTTCATGCATAACTATGGTAATAATTTATAATTTACCGACATAACCGGCCATAAACTGTGACTATTTCTTTGAAAACCAAAAGGATTCACTCCATCTGTAGATAACGCAAGACGAAGGTTTCTTGACTCATTTCCAAATTCAGGATACTCATGATCAATTCTCTTCCACTAAGGAGAGTCTGTCGGGTGTCTTAGTATCCCATCTTTAATTCTTGTATTTTCATGCCATGTCAATTTTCCTGTAGTCTCCTCACTTCCATATAGGCACCTAAACCTTGGAATGATTGGAAAGTACCATACAACTTTAGTAGGACTGGATTCATATTTCTTGTATCGAAAATCATCACACATTGGGAATTATTTAAGTGATTTTTGGTCCTTGATAAATAGTAAAATGTCATTCAGGTAGGAGTGTATTCTTTTAGAGATCATACCCATCGAGCGTAGCATTCGTTTGGTGTCATATGTTCGGATCAGGAGCTCATTATCTTCTGGGAGCGTGTCATTCATGATAGCAAGTAGTTCTGTAAAACTGGCATCACTCCACCCGCTGTTTTCTTTCAAATTATACAGCTTCAGTACGGTTGACGATGCTGTATATTTAGTGCAACCAGTGTACAATGACATCTTTACACAACTTTTTAACTTCTCAAACAATTTTGGGAAATCACGAAGTTCATCTTCGACGGTCCTTGTCATTTTCTCAATACGATCTTCATCATCATTCACATATGTAATCACATCCTCCATATGGTCATCTTCATTGTTCATACTTGTAATCATATCAGATGATCCATAAAACACAGTGTTATCCCAGCCACCACCTACATTCGTTGTTTCCCCGCGTTTATTCCAACATGTATAACTCTGATCTATTCCATGACAGATCAAGTGTTATTCCAACTCCTTTGGACTAATTTGTTTTTAATAACAACAACATAAACACAGAAAAAGGATTTGAGAAGGGTCATATGCATGATATTTTTCAAACTTGATAAAATCTTTCATGCCTTCTTCATACTCTTTTGTCAACCCATTGGCATTCATCCATTCTTTATTTATATTCATACTATTTGAAATCCAAAGGATGAGTATATAGGTTAGGTTAGAAGGAATATGAGTATAATTTAGATAAAAAACTAGATACTTCAAAAATGGTGGGGGGGCGTGCTCATTAATAGAAAATCTTGGGTGGTTCTTGGGATTCATCCATTCTCTCCCTCTCTTCGACCCCCCCTGATGAGGGGTGGTTCTTGGGAGTTTTTTATAGTGCGTTAGTGAGTTCTTCCCTCATACTTCCTCCATTACTATTATCCTTTATTTACCTATGTTTTGGGATGATTTTAACTAGTATTTGTGTAATGATTTCACTATATCATCTTTAAATCAATTCAGATGATGTAGATTTAGTTTTTATTGTCTAGAGGTTATCCTCGTATGATGAACGCACCATGTTTTGTGTGGTTTAGGTGGTGTTGTGTTTCCCAGTGAGTTTTTAAAAGATTATTCCTAATTATAGTAAGGTGAATAATTAATTATAAGTTTCTATAATTAATTATTTGGGAATTGTGCCTTGAGATTAGGTCTCAATCATTGGTACAAGATTAGATAAGGCATGTATAGTCTTGGTTGAGGATGAGTTGATCTTGGTGAGGGGGTTACTCTATTTTTTGAGGTAGGTGATCCCTATAATACAAAACCATGTTTCAATTTATGCATTATTGTGCATTCATGCATGAGTATATGTGTTCCAGTGAAAGGGATAGAAATCAAGAGCAACCTAGGTAAATAAATAGGGTGTTTTTGATACACCAAGAGATAGAGTGAGGGTTCTATTGAATGTTTGTGATTTTGTGATCATCCATAGATTATGTCTCCATGGAGGTGAGGTTTCCAGTTGTGTTTATGAGAGGATCGGGTTTGGTATGAGATTTGTATAGCCTAGTTAGGTTTTCTAAGGCTATTTGAGTAGGTATTAGAGTCTTATGCCTAAAGAAGATGGATAATATAGTTTTATATATCATGTATGATGGGGAACACCCTCTTAAGGATATATAAGAGTCATGGTGTGTGTGATGAGTATGATATTCCATATAGGGATTAGTGAAGTGTGACATAGAGGATTTCCTCCTTATAATTGGATTAAGAGATCTCCAAGGGGAGATATGATATAAGTGAGGGTCATGGTAATAGTCTGGATGACTTAGCATAGGGTATCCAAGGCCCACCTAGGCATTTTATACATAAAATATTAGTAGGACATCAATAATGGGGAACCTAATATAAATCATAATATACTAGGTTTATCTATATGAATGAAAATAAATAAACAACACACATTATGAAAGAAATAAAATAAGATTGTTGTATGGTAACTAATAAAACAAAAAAAAAACAAATAACACTATATTCAATGAGAATCAATAAATTAAACCATGGGTTCCAAAAAACAATCTTATCTTCTAATAAAACCATACCACATACATCACATATATTTTCTGAAACCCAAACATACCCAAACCTTAGGAACAATACATCTCATATGGGCTGATAAGAAACTGATACACATGAACCATGGATCCTATTAAGGAATCTAAAAAACCGTACCTTGAGGACCATGGATCTTATCTAGACACCTAAAATCCAGACACCTCAGTCACCATGGATCCTTTCTTGTCTCCTAACATACCACAACATTGGGAACCATGGATCTAGTTTGTGACCCAAACATACCAATACCATTGTCACTATGAATCAAGTCTATACCCCTAATATACCAATACAATGGTCACCATTGGTATAATCCATGACCGTAGTGTACATATAAGGGGAACATGGATCACAATTATCCCCTAGAATATGAACCCACTTAAATAGATAAACATCACCTTATAATCATGTTGTATTATCATGGCCTGATGAAAAACCATCACACATATAAGACATACACAAACCCTTTCCTATATCTCCACTAGAATTTTTTAATCTTCCTTTTATTGTTTTTAGACCCATACACTATAATATAGTAAATCTTGAAATATAACTTTATATATAAAACACAAACGAGCACTTATGAATCCATATATTCCATCTCCACTATAAAACAAACAAACAAACTAGTTAAACTGAAATTGTCAGAAATCTCATCACATTAATGGGAATGAATTCCACATTCTTCCCTAGAAAATATATTGGGTTTTTACTTGTGGATGTCCACCCATATCCATCATCTATTTTATAATCTCATATCCCATAAGCTTTACCTGATTCGCTCTCAATACAACAATTTAAATTCCACCTTCTAAATACTATCACTTTTATTATGGCCATTATACCCTATAACCATTTCAAAAAAAATCATGAACAAGTCATAATGGTGAACACATCAATTCCAACCACCCAACTGCAACTAGGAAGGATAGTTACCTACACATACAAGCGAAAAAACTAGGTGAGAGTAGAAAACTACTTAAAGGAGGGGGTGAATCAATGGTTACGAAAAACTCATAATCTAAACGCATTTTCAAATACTGATTAGTGAAAAAGGATCTTGATAGTTATGGTAAAATTATGATAGTAATTCAATGAAATAACTCACATGGATCAAGGGATAATTACATGGTTCATAAACTCTTGTTATAAATTTTCTTATCCTTAGTGTTAATGATGTCCTAAATCTTGTTATTGGTTTATTATCAATAAGAATAATGAACGGAGTAAGGATATAACCATATAGTCCCATGCACGTGATATAATGATCTAAATCTATAAGTTCATTGAT
Organism: Viscum album; assembly: GCA_963277665.1. NCBI lineage: Eukaryota > Viridiplantae > Streptophyta > Magnoliopsida > Santalales > Viscaceae > Viscum > Viscum album. Next base: position 386,108,913 of record OY728153.1, on the reverse strand, counting down.
TTAACCTTCATCGACCACAAGTTCCTATAGAATTTGGATTATGTGTGAACCCCTATTATTCTCCTCAAATGTTATGTAAATCATCATTGGAACAATCCATGGATTGAATGGTTGGGTAACTGAAGGATTTTTCATTGAAACCAAATCATTGATTCGGGTCATGTGACACTATATTTATACAGATTAAATGTTCTTTTATGTGAATTATTTCTATAGGGAATGAATCCTAATTCCAAATGACTTAGAAACTAAATCCCAAAGATCCTTCACCACCATTATGGCCTAACATAACATATCATGAAATGTGATTCATGTCTGCTCATATTTACTAATATCTATAGAATACCATTCATGGTGTGACCCTTATAGTTTTGGCATGGTCTAAAACATCCCTTTAAACAATGATACACCAATTAATAATGAACAATATACTTTAGTATGAAATAAAACTATTATAGTGTTAGCCTTTTCATTACACACTGATACCATTGGACCCCCAAACCAGTGAAAAATTTATTTTTATGAGCTAGGTATCCCAATGAAATTATCTCTTCATATTCCCTTAGAGAAATCCATTATAGTTTAATGTTCCATAATACAATATGTCTCTCCTACATATCAAACCCTTCAAAGTTACAACAGCCCTACTATAGTGTGATATCTTACACTAGAGTGAACATCGTCATTTGGAACACTCCCATAAAAGTGTAATCACGTCCTCCTTATTCTGGGACACTTATTATCCACAAAAAACACAATTTTTTCATATTTTCTCACATTTAATGATCTTCTAACTCATATATGATAATGTTTTCAATAAATATATTGGTAAAATTCATCTAAAACCCATGACTAAATTTCCTTTTGAAGCTAGTAATAACATGTTTCCAATTTTTACTTCATCTACTCACCATACCAAATTGTAGAATGGTTGGTGGGAATACTCCTACTCTTAGTGTAATAAAAATTCTACTATGATCATGACTTTTCTAAGATCAAATTGCATATCACCCTTTTCAATTCACTTATTGAGGTGATTCTTCAAACCACAAAACTCATTAATTACCCCAAACCATCAAGGCACTTAAATATCCCAATGGACCCTCAACCGACCTATATAAGTCATTAACATAAGTACTATACCTTTTGGATCATAGGATGTACCTCTAAATGGATCCTCTATCTCTTGAACCATATAATTTTACTCATCCATTAATAAAACCCATGAGACAGAACTATCTTTTATCATTAACAAACCAAACACCTAGATATGTTATTTTATGTTATTGTAATCAAATCCATATATAAAATATAAATACACCCCTTACTCCAAGGTTATCAATGGTTAAAAACATACCAACTGCAACACCTTGTAATGACATGATCCATTAAAAACATTATACCACATAGTATGTCATCCTATATAATATTTCATAAATATTTCCTCACATTTTTTCTATCTAAGGAATCTAATTACATTGTTCATTTAGGATTCTATAAAGGTAATAGTCATATGGTTTACACCCCAAATCTTGATGAACTATCACACACACAAGCATCACACACAAGAATCATGCCAAATCATAATTAATCTCAATATTTACAATAAATGCAAACATAATAAATTCATGAAAATTCAATTTTACTCACCTCAAGGAGGAGGATCCGGTGGTGGCGGTGGAGGAGGCATCGACAACGGATGCAACAGAGGAAGCAGAGGCAATGCGAAGGCAGCACAGAGGAAGCGTAGAGGTAGTGGAGGCAGCAGAGGCAGCTCGGAGGCAGCAGGGGCAGCAGAGGTAGCAGAGTAGACGAAGGAGGAGGAGGAGGAGGAGGAGGAGGAGGAGGCATCGATGGAGGAGGAGGAGGAGGCCGCGGTGGAAGAGGAGGAGGAGGAGGAGCTGCGGTGGAGGAGGAGTAAGAGGAGGAGCCGCAGAAGAGGAGGAGGAAGAGAGGTAGGAACCGGAGGAGGAGGAGTAGGCAGCGGCCATGGCGGAAGAGGAGAAGAAGGAGGAAGCGGCCGCGACGGAGAGGAGGCAGCGGCGAAGAGGAGGCAGCGACGGAGAGGTGGTAGCGGCGCAGGGTAGGGCTTCCAAAAAATCTTGATAGGGTGTGGGGAGGAGGAGGAGGACCCAGTGGATTTTATAAATCCCACATGGACCTTTATCAGCGATTTTTTAGCGTTGATAAAGGGTGTCTTTATCAGCGCTTTTCATTTTAGCGCTGATAAAGACCATCTTTATCAGCGCTTTTTTAGCTCTGATAAAGACATACTTTATCAGTGCTTTTTTAGCTCTGATAAAGACATACTTTATCAGCTCTAATAAAAGCGCTGATAAATGTATAAATTTAATAATTTGTTTATATTATTATATATTTATTTAAAACGATATTTATGATAAATATATATATATATTTATTAATAATTTTAACTCTAAACAAATATATCTTTATTTATACTTATAAAATTATTTTAAAGGTATATTTATATATATATCATTTAAAATATAATAAAATATATATTTATTTTTTAAAAATAATTTAATTTTAATTATAAGTGTACATTTTTTATAACATATATATTATATGGGTAAAATAATGAATTATAAATCAATAACACATCAACATGATATGTAATTATATAATATATAAATGAAAATTATTCATGCACATATATATATGCATGTTTGATATATTCATTGACCCCAATTCATTGGAAAACAAATATATATTCAATATTTTTAATTATACATATATATTAAAAAGTATTATATATTTATAAATAAAACAAATACATTAAATATAAACAAATATAATCAATATATATATTAAATATAATGAATTAATAAATCTAATAAATATAATGAATTAATAAATCTAATAAATCTTATAAATCTAATAAATATATTTATTATTAATCTTATAATTATTTAATTATATATATATATAGTTATAACATGTGTTTTTTATTAAATGTATACAATAAACATTATCAGTGCTAAGAAAAGCACTGATAAAGGGATATTTAAAGCGCTGATAAATGCCTACCCCTTTATCAGCGCTTTTCCTTTAGTGCTGATAAAGGCAGGCGCCTGCCTTGCCTAGTTTTGTGGTAGTGTACGTCTTGGAGGGTCCACTAAGGAACCATAAAATTAATCAAACAAATCTAAAATCATATTATTTTAAAGGTAAAACATATACTGGCAGGAAAAACTTTTCATAGTATTTTATTACATCACTATTGGGTCTTTATTATGTCATAAAATACATTATATATTTAAACGGTATTTAATTTTTACCCAAAAATTCAACTATTTCAGTAAATTATGAAAAATTTACCGTTGGATAATTTTGACATCATGATTACAAAAATAATATTCATTTTATCTAAATAATTTTCTGAATATGTGAATTTTTAATTTTAAAATAAAAACCGACATTTATCGAAAATTCATTGTTTTTGACAAAAACAGCTTTCAAACCTTAATAAAAATGACAATTGAATTCATAAAAATTATAAGATCATTTATATTTAATAAAAATTAATTTAGTAATAATATTTCATTAAAATATTATTTAATTCAAAAATCCATTAATTCATCAAAATATATTTCTTAATTTAATATTAACTAAAAAAACTATTTTTCATTTAAAAAATATTTAGAAAGTAACAATAATAAAATGAATGTATATTATTTATTCTATAAAAAAATAATGCACATAATAATAGTGCTAGGGTATTGTTACATAACCCCTTATAACACCCGCATAAGACCTAAGGGTAAGGTGTGTGATGGTGACATTATAGCGACCCAAGCCTTTTATATATATCATTACATGATTTTAAGCATAATTATACATCAGAGTACAAGCCAAGGATCGTTAAGTCTAGTGTCTTGTAAGACTAGGTACATAAAACATAAAACATGGGGATAAAAAAACATTTCTTTATTTAATCTTCATAAAGAGCTCCTAACTTCTTTTGAGCCCTTACATTTGCATAGGGTACCCTAGGGAACACATGAACAAAGGGATGAGCTAAAAAGCCCAGTAAGGGAATAAACATCAGGATAAATCTTAAGCACATGAGTTAGGAGGCATGAAATAATGATAACAAAGCATATAACATATGAAATCATATCTTATAATAATGGGATCATATAAACATGGAATCATATAAATGTGGCAGAATCATAAGACATTTCTTTAGTACGGGTCAAGGCTAACCGCCAATCCCGTTTCCCATCGCATCTCATGAGACATAACTTTACCAAATTCATTGGAGAAATATATGGGAACACCCATATCAAAATTTTCATGAATATTCTTGACACATAAATAATCTTTCCACACCAATAATCATACATAATCAACCATACATAAACATAAGGGTACCCATGGAAAAAATTAAGTACCACAAGCATGACATAAATAATAACCAATGGGCATATCATGAAAGTTTCCATGAAAGAAAGGAATGATTCATGGAAATTTAATAGGAATATATCATGGTAAGTGATGTAAAAAATGAGTGACAACTTGTAGGAAATGTATTTGGGAATTTTTAGCTTAAAAAATTTTTGTGCGGTTTTAAGGAAAATACTATAGAGATTTTAAAATATAAAAGGGAAAAATATTTTATATAAAAACATAAGTGAACCAAGAAGGTTTTCAAAATAAAAATACTGATTTTATAAAGACAACATTGGATTAAAATAGAAGATAGAGTGCACTTGAAATCGGGTAAGAATTTCAGAAGTTCCCTTAAAACATGATTGCTTATCGGGGGGTACTGAGGTGGGAATCACTAAAAAACATGTATATCCCCAAAAGAGAATGAGGGATTGATCTTGGAACATGAGTTTGGATCATATAAATAGTATTTATAATTTTTACATAAAAATAAAAGACAACTTCATTTGGGTAAAAAGAAATGTAGATAAACCCAAAGGAGTAAAGGAGGTTCGAGTAGAATTCATTACGGATTATTGGCATGGTATCAAGTGTACCTAAAAGGGATTTTTTTTAGAGAAAATGGGGTTTATAATAACTTAAAAATCACGAGGGTAGTATGGTAAAGGTGATAAATAATACCCCATAATTAGGGATCACACATAAAATGGAATAACATTGAGGACAATCTTGAAATAAAAGTGAAATGGGGAGGATCCCTTACCTTAAATTCGTTGGTGTTCTCCACTTGTTATTAAAGACATGAATAAAAAAAATAGGTTTATTAATTAATAATTCCATAACCTATTATATATTTAATTGGTTTAGTATAATCATTTTAAGTTTCATTCATAACCTTTTTGATTGGTTATGAGGTTCAATTTCATTGTTCGAACTCGTTTGTTTACTTGATTTTAATGACTAGTTCACTTATATTTATGTTTGGATAAACATGTAAGATGAAAGTGGTTGTATATAATTGAAGTTATATTATATTAGTGAAAATTTATGAGATTACATGGTTTTAAATTTAATTTGGTTACATAGAGTGAAGTCAAGCTGTTATATAAAACCAAAGTGACAACCATTTTTGTTAATTGGTGGGTTTGATTACAAAGAACATGTTTTGATTTATAACTTAATACTATTTGTAAAAAAATATTACAGAATAAAAATATGATATATGAAATATATATAATCTGGTTAAACCATAACAAAAATGGTTTCATGACCAGATTTAAATATGATAATAGAATTTGATAAACCGTTGTCCTTGAATGTGCTAAATTAGCAAATCTCAAATGATGCTTTCATTCCTTTCAAATAAAAAGGTGGGGAAAAGAGAGAAGATAATGAAATATACCATTAGAATAAAAAAATTATAGTACATGTATGTTACCGGAGTTATCATACTATTTGGGTAAAGGGAGGTGAGGAAAGAAACAAAAATAAAAGAACATAAAAGAAAAGAAGGAATTGGAAAGTGGAATTTACCTCTTAAAACTTCCTCCTTTGAGAACCTCGTAAGAGGAGAGGTTTTGGTATTTTGAAGAGGCTAGGGGATTTTGGATGTGGGGGAGGAGATTGGGGAGAGATTTGGGTAGAATATTAGCAAGGCACAAGGCTTGAGAGGAGTGAAGAGAAGAGGTAAGAATGGGTGGTATTTATAGTGGAGGGGAGAAGGGTTTTCATAATTTTTTAATCATTAGTTTATTATTTCTTCAAAAGACAAGGAATAGTAAGTATTCCATGAACAAGAACAGTAATAAATTGATGTTAATTCGAACCAATTGTGTTTACATCAGAATATCATCATCAATGACTCAATTAATCTATTATCAAGCATTTATTGTGAATTATCAGATTTTACTATTCATAAAAAATTTCAGTCTTTCAGAAAAATCCCAAAAATTCACCCTAACCATTTTTCGATATGTAGAATCCAAAAATGAATTCCATTTTTTAAAAAATAATTTTCTAAATATTATTAATTTAATATTTAATAAAAAACATAATTTATTATTAAAACCCAGTTTGAAAACATTCATTTACTTATTCTAAAATATAGGTACATCATAATTTCACTTGAATATTATTTTAATATTATCATAGGTAAGGTTACTATTCATTAGGGTATATAACTATTCATAAGGGTATGTTACTATTCATAATGGTAGGTTACTATTCATCAAAAATTAAGTTTTTCTTATCGGACTCCAAATAACTTACTGGTCACAACTGTGTATGTCAGATTTTTGAAATTCCTAACACAAAAGTGAAAAACCTATGTTTAAAGGTCACTTTGCACTTATGAGTTCATTATGTTCTGTTTTTATTAGATTTTATGACATACTTATTAGAAGGTAATTTCCATTTAAAAACATTAGGTCCTTATAGACAAACTCTTGGGGTTGCTCATATAACATCGCTCGGGTGGTAATCACTATAAACTTCCACTTATCCCATAGGAGGTTCCGTTCAAGCTTAACATGTTGAAGCTTGGCTTGGGATTGGTCAAGAGTGAATCCCAGTGACGCCACCTCCTTTACTAGCTTCGAAAAATGGGCTTCATATAGAGAAATTCTACTTGATGAGGCTATCGATTCCTTTGTCTGAGTATATTAGATTTGTTAAATCCCTATATTTGTACTAATCATATGGTCACTGATCATCAGATATATTAGAAATAGTAACAATTCTTAATGGTATTTTGAAATCCAAAAACCTAAAACCAAGTAAGTGTATATTTTATATAACCATTTTACATAATAAGAAATTTAATTAGATCAAGATGAATTTTCATTAATAAAGGTCATTACAATATTCCCCACTTAAGAAATTTTGCCCTCAAAATTTCCTTTTCCCACACTAACGCAAATGAGGGTAACTCTAATTCATAACTTCCTTCGATTCCCAAATTGCTTCTTCAAACTTTTGTTTTTTCCACAATACCTTGACAAGGGGCATTGTCTTATTTCGTAGAACATTTTCCTTACGATCTAAGATCTTCACTAGGTGCTCTTAATAGGAGAGGTCATTCTCCAATGGTACCACATTCGGATTGATTACATGCGATGGGTCAAGTATCTACTTCCTCAAGAGTGATACACGGAATACATCATGTACTTGAGATAGGTTCGATGGGAGTGGTAGTCGATAGGCCATTTCTCCAATGAGATTAAGGATCTCAAAAGGGTTGATGTACCTTGAACTAAGATTTCCCTTCTTCCCAAATCTCATAACTATATTCCACGGTGATATGTAGAGGAATACCTTGTCTTTGACATCAAACTCTAGGTCTAGTCAACAATTACCACCATATCTCTTTTGTCCACTCTGACCATCATTCATGTGATGCTATATGGTCTTAACCTTATCCATAATTTCTTTGACTATTTATGGACCTAGGAGTTTGTGCTCCCCAACATCATCCCAACATGCCGGTGTTCTGCACCTCTTCCCATAAAGGGATTTATTAGGATCCATTTGGATACTTGTGTGGAAACTGTTATTGTAAGAGAAATAAACCAGAGGAAGATGTTGATCCCATCATCCTTTGAAGTCCATTGATCATGCTCTCAACATTTCCTCAAGTGTTTGGATAGTCCACTCATATTTTCCATTAGTTTGAGGATGATAAACCATACTGAAGTTCAGCTTAGTATTCAGAGAATATTTAAGACTCTTCTAAAATTTAGAGGTGAATCTTGGATCTTGATCAGATACAATATAGAGTGGTACTCCATGCAGCCTTACCACTTCTCTGATATATATCCATTCCAATTGATACAATGATAAATCCTATTGAATTGAAATGAAGTGTGCAGTGTTTGTAAGGCGATCCACAACAACCTAGATATAATAGTTTCCTTTGGATTTATTCAAAAGTCCAATGAAAAAGTCCATGGTGATGTTCTACCATTTCTGTGCTGGTATGGGTAATGGTTGCATTATACCCTCAGACTTCTTCCTCTCATCCTTCACTTGATAACATACTGGGTACTTTGATTTATACTCATTGATCTCCTTCTTCATGTTATCCCACCAATAAAGATCTCAGAGATCTCGATACATCTTTGTGTTTCCTAGGTGAATGAAGAAATTCTATCTTTATACATCATCTAAATGTTCTTTCTTTAACTCCGTATTTTATAGAACACATAATCTTGACCAAAATCTCATAATTCCTTCTTCGTTAAAATTAAACTTCGAGGATTTCCATTTTTTGATAGTTTCCACTTTTTTAGAATTCCCACACCATCCTTTTGAGCATCCTTTAACCTTTCCAAAAGAGATGGTTGAGAAATTATTTGTGAAAGGATTTATTATTTTCCCTTATTTATGATTCCCATGTCCATCTTCATCAAATCTAAGAAGATTGTATCCATTTCAATTCTCATCAATGATAGAATCACTGAGTCCTTTCTACTTGGAGCATCTTCCACATTGTTTGCTTTCCCTAGATTATAGTGAATTGAGTATTCATAGTATTTGATCATCTCTAACCATCTTTGTTGGTGTATATTCAACTCTTTCTGTGTAAATATATACTTGAGGATTTTGTGATCCGTATATATTTCACACTTCTCCCCAAAGAGGTAATGTCGCCAAAATTTTCAAGCGAAGATTACTACATCCAACTCCATATCATGTGTTGGATAGTTTTTTCTCATGAACTTTCAATTGACTTGAATCAAAGGTAATGAATTTTTAATTTTGTATCAACACACAACCCATTCCCCTCTTCTAATCATCACTAAATACCATAAAAGTTCTCCAATTGTGGGTAATGTGAGCATGGGCGCAGTGAAAAGACTCCTTTTTAACTCCTTAAATCTATATTTGCATTCATCACTCTAAGAAAACTTGACTCCCTTCTTAGTTATCTTGGTAAGAGGGTTGGAAAATCATGAGAAATTTCTCACAAATTGGTGATAATATCCAGCTAACCCAAGGAAGCTATAGATATCCGCCACTGATGTTGGCCTCGACCATCCCTCAATTGCAGTTTTTTGGAGGGATCCACAGATATCCCATTTCTTGTGATTATATGACCCAAGAATGACACCTCCTTCAACCAGAACTCACACTTGCTACACTTTTCATAGAGATTATCCTTTCACAAGGTCTCTAGTATAGTGCTTATATGCTCCTCATTCTCCTCCTTTCTTTTGGAGTATATTAGAACATCATCTTTAAATACTACCACAAGTTTGTTGAGGTAATATCTAAAGACTCTATTCATCAAGTCCATGAAGATTTTTGGAGGATTAGGGAGTCTGAAAGGCATTACTAAGAATTCATAGTGCCTGTACCTTGTAAGAAAATAAGTCTTGGGGATATCATCCTTCTTCACCCTTACATGGTAATATCCCAACTGTAGATCCACCTTGGAGAAGTATTGTGCTTCACATAACTGATCAAAAAATTCATCAATGCTTGGAAGAGGATACTTTTTATTTATCGTGATTTTGTTGAGCTCACGATAATCAATGAAAATGCGCATTGACCCATCCTTCTTCTTGACGAAGAGGAATGGTGCACCCCATGGTGAAGCACTTGGGAATATAAACCCTTTATCCGAATTATCCTGTTATTGTTTCTTTAGCTCCTCAAGCTCCACAAAATCCATTATATAAGGAGTCTTGGATATTGGTAACACCCCCGGTGTAAGATTAATCGATAATTCAACATATCTTCTAGGAGGAAGACCAAGAAATTCCTCGGGAAACACTTCAGTGAATTCCCTCAAAATAGGCATGCCTTTAAGGATGGTTGCTTCCTAGACTCAATCATTTGAGAGAGATAAGAATGCTCATATGGAAGTAATATCCATGATTGAGATGATGGTTCTAAAGAAGATTCATCCTCCTCCTTGCACTTTTACAGAATCAGGGGTCGATTCTCCATATGGAGAGTGATTTCCCTCTCATGACAATTTATGTTGGCTCTATATAGTGAAAGCCAATCCCTACCAAGAATTACAAAAAATTCCACTATAGGGAGTATAACGAGGTTTTATGGGAAGTTAAATCTAAAAATTATGATAGGGGAAGAGTTATATTCATGGGTTACAATGATTTACCCATTTTCTGTTCTCACCGACATCTCTACTTCCATGATTTGTGGTGGCGTTGGGATAATTCTAATAAAATTTTGGGATATAAAATAATATGTAGAACCAGGATCAAAATGTACATTCTCTATTCTTGAATGAATAACTAGCGTACCTATCACCACTTCATTTTTGGGGTTCTCTTTGGCGGTAGTGATGACAAAAGCTCGCCCTTGATGCCTTGGAGTTTGTTGGTTACCTCCAAAAAACCTTGGCTTAGGGAACTGGTTTTGAAAGTGCCCTGGTTCTTGGCAGTTGAAGCAATGAACAATGTGTTGAGGGTCGAACAGAGTGTTCCTCTCCTCTGTCACAGTTTTAGGTTTTTATTGTCAGTAGTTAATGGAATGGTTCCTTTCTCTTCCACACCTAAATCATTTCCTCATCCCTTTCCGGCAATTTCCAGGGTGCTTCTTTTCACACCTTTGGAAAGTAGGGTGACCAAATTTCTTAGCACCATTGGATTTATCCATCAGATATCCAAAATTAAATTCCAACTTATGATTATTATCCTCATGATACCCCTTATATTTTCTAATCCCCACTTCAACTTTTAGGGAACATCAGATAATTTCCTCATAGCTATCAAAGTTGTGGATCACGAGGGATTTCTGTAGGATAGGTTTTAGCCCACCAAATAAGCAGTTAGCCTAGAATTCAGGGGTAAGGACAAAGCTAGAGGCGTATTGTGCAAGCCTTGGGAAGTTTTCCTTGTACACTCTCATGGATTCTTTGTCTTTTTTTCTTGAGGGAAAGGAAGTCCATTACCATCTTAAATCGAAGGGTTCACGGAAAATATTTATTAAAAAACATTTTTTGGAAATCCTTCCATTCCAATGCCTTGATCTCTCCCTCATGATTCTTATTTTTGATCAATGTCCACCATCGATCAGATTTTCCCTCCATATGATAAGCATACATAAGAACCTTATATTTTTTGGAACATTGAAGGATGGAGAAGATATTTTCAATGGATTTGATCCATTTTTCGGCAATTGAGGGATCAGATGATCCATTAAAAGTAAGATGCCTTTGTCTCATGAATCTATTGATTGTGACTTGTTCTTTCTTCAGGGGGGTTGAACGTTCCTCTTGACCCATGTTTCTATTCTAAACTTGAGTTAATGGAGAGAGTATCGTGAAAAAGTTTGTCATTCCCACTCCCATTGGATTGGGCATCCCATTAGAACTGTCGTCACATTGATCTTCACATCGGTTGTTAACCTAAGTCCTTCTATTAACAGCCATTGGATGGAATAAAAGGAAAGTTAGGGGTAACACATAAAGGGAATCCAATGACCAAAAGGTAAAACTTATAAATTACATTTATTTCCTTAACTTATGAATTTATAGGCTTCAATCTATGCTATCAATGATCTACTTCCCAACATATATTCTTGGGGTATTTTTTTATTCCCTTAATAATGGTTCATACTAAGATTGTGAATTTACCAAAGCATATCCCCTAAGAGTGTCATAACCAAGAGTGAAAAAAGGCCCATTATCGTGCTCCAGTTCTAGTTTGAGTCTATCTTAAAGGGGTGTTTTTGGGTTTTACCCCTAGATACATCTGTTCCAGAGCTACCTCTAACTACTCATATCTAGACATGGATGTATTTTCTTGATAAAACACTTACATAATACTCACCAAAATTTAGGGATGTTTTTATTATACTTAGTCTTATACCTAAGGCTTTCACTAGGGTTTACAAACATTAACATGATCTATTACATGAACTAGCACTTAATATAACTCTGAGGATCGATAGGTCTTGTGTCTTTGGGGGTTAGGAACATTACATAACAACTTAGAACATAAAAAACAACATCTTTATTGAAAACTTCTTTTACATGACTACAATATTCCTTTGTACTTAGAATTGCATGGGATAACCTGAGGACATTCATAAAAAAAGGGTGAGATATAAATCCAAGTAAGGGAGTAAAAAAGGAATAACATGAATAATATATTACATTTTAAGAAATAGGCATATCAATGAAGCATAATAGAAACATGAATATAAAGGCATGATATAACATGATCATCATAACATGGAAATGTGGCACCAACATTTAACATGATATTAGCATGATCCAAGGATAATTTCATTTGGATCATGAGTAAAACCTCATTTCACTTGAATTATCATGAATAAACCCTCATTTCACTTAATGTATCATGATACTAATCTTTACCCAACACATTGGAGCGCTATCAGGTCACACACTTCTTAATAATTTCATTTCATGGATATGTGTTCTAGGTGGATCATACAACATGGATTCATTAAATATCATAATTTATTTCATGAATAATAGATGTGGAATGGATAAATTTAATTCCTCCATCAACAAGTACATGTGAATAAAGGTGGAAACACTTTATAGAGAAATGGTTATGGTATTCACTTACACGATGATTTTGGCATGATAAATTTTGGTGTAACTTCGGCAGCATAACGACATCAAATAGAAAATAGTAAAATGGGTTAATGAGAGAGAAAAGGGTATTTAATCATTTTTAAATGAAATGGATATTAAGGGGGTAATTTAATGTAATATCCCAATATATGTAATGGAATTTATATGCATAATAGAAAGTATTTTCTTGAATGTAAATGAGAAGAGAGAAATTCCATATGGAATTTCAGCATGGTAATGAGTGTACATGGGAGGAATTAATGAGAGAGAAATAGGTCTATCATCATTAAAACACAAGGATGGAAGTATGGGGAGGTGAAAAATCATACCCCAAAATTTTTAATTGAAAATATAAGGGTATAACAACATAAAGAAATTTGGACAAAATGAGAAAGGAAGAAAGCCTTTACTTGGAACTGTGATCGAAAGGATTGGGAGAGGCTTGAGAGAGGATTATTGGGAGCTTGGGGTGCCTTGGGAGGATAATAGAGAAATTAGGGAAGAGTAGGGACTTGCTAAAAAAGTTTTTAGTGAAGATAAGTGGGGGATTGGGTGGGTTTATATAGGAAAAGGGAGGGAATTATTTATTATTTAGGTTTTGGACACTACACATTAAATTAATCAAAACCACAAACCAACCCATGGTTTTGCCCATGGTTTTTTCCAAAGGGGAGTGGAAAAAATTATTTTATAAGTTCAATGGCCTAACTTTTTAAAATATTAGGCTTTCTTATGTGGAGGTGAGTCACACTCTCAAGGAAATCATTTTTAAAGTTAAAATGTTTTATTAGTTTTGGAGGGTCAACTAAGGCACTATAAAATTAATAAAACAAATATAAAATCAAATTATTTTAAAGGTAAAATATATATTGTCCTAAAATCCTTTTCATAGTATTTTATTACATCACTATTGGGTCATTATTATGTCATAAAACACATTATATATTTAAACAGTATTTAATTTTTACCCAAAAATTCGACTGTCTCAAAAAATTATGAAAAATTCACCATTAGATAATTTCGACATCCTGATTACAAAAATAATATTAATTTTATCTAAATAATATTCTAAATATGTGAATTTTTAATTTTAAATAAATCCGACATTTATAAAAAATTCATGGGTTTTGACAAAAAGAGCTTTCAAACCTTACAAAAATTTACAATTATATTCATAAAAATTATAAGATAATTTATATTTAATGAAAATTAATTTAGTAATAATATTTTATTAAAATATTATTTAATTAAAAAATCCATTAATTCATCAAAATAGATTTATTAAATGAATATTAACTAAAAATAATAATATTTGTGTCTTAAAAACTATTTACAAGGTAACAATAATAAAATGAATGTATATTATTTATTATATTAAAAAATAATGCACATAATAATAGTGATTGGGTCTTATTACATAACCCCTTATAACACCCACATAAGGCCTAAGGGTAAGATGTGCGATAGTGACATACTCTTTGTGCTGCTTGGATAACTTCGCTCGGGTTTTAATCTTTATCAACTTCCATTTCTCCCATAGGCGGTTCCATTCAAGCATAATGTGTTGAAGTTCGGCTTGGGCTTGGTCAAGAGAGAGGCCCAGTTATGACACCTCCTTTCCGACCTCCGACAAATGGGCTTCGTATAGATAAATTCTACTGGATGAGGCCATCACTTTCTTTTTATGAGTATATTGGATTTGTTAAACCCCTATATTTATACTAATAATGTGGTCACTGTTCAACATATATATTAGAAATAGTAAAAATTCTTAATGGTATTTTAAAATCCAAAAAAATAAGACCAAGTAAGTTCATATTTTATATAACCATTTTACATAATAATACATTTAATTAGATCAAGAGTAATTTTCATTAATAAAAGTTTGGGTCGTTACAATCTAAGCTCATAATTTCTTATGTTTCCTTTCCCTAGATTGTAAAGAAATATATTATTTATGATTTGAAAAAGAAGGGTTATAATTATGAAGAACTTAGTGGGATATTATGTATTTAACATATGAACCAATTGTTTTTGTTTCCAAGTTTCCAAAGGTACTATAACTTTACAATCTGTAGGTGTGTGTTTGTGTAATCTAATGAATATTAATCTAAAAATATGTAATATCTATGTATGAAAATCCTAGGTAATTATAGTTGGTATATGAGGATAGATTTAGTTAAACTTTGGAAACTAGGATAATAAAAATTAAATGAGAACCATAAGGATAAGTCTAAGTATAGAAAAATATCCTAAAATTTTGGTGAAGGATAAATCAAGTGGTTTCTAAGTGATTATATCATTGTATGGATACTAAAAGTGGATATGGTTCTGAGACAGATATACCTTGGGGTAATAACTCTGAAAAAGGTGCATCAGACCTAACTCAAGTGTAACCTGGTATACAAAAATAAGCATTACTTCTCACCACTTTTGACACTCCTAGGGGACATGCTTTTGAAATTCATAAACTCTTTATGAACCATCATGAAGTATTTAAAAAATGACCATGAATATATGAGGTTAATCCTATGGTTCCATAAATTGAAAATAAGGTTCCATGATTTTGAAATTATATAAGTTATTTTTCATGATTATGTGGTTTTCCACTATAAACAGTGTTACTCACACTATTCTTTTTGGTTTTATTCATTTCTGGGAAATAAAAGTAATTGGTTTAACACTGTATGTGATAGAAAATGTTCCAATGAGAAAATAAATGGGGTGGTGACTAGAGTGAAGGATATTATGAATATTAATAATCAGTTATCTTAATATATGATTCAAAAATTACACCTCAACCAATTCTCAGAATCACCAAATAAGAGAAGGATAAACTGCATCAAGAGCTTGGGTGGTAGAGAACAGGGAGGAAAGAAGACTCAGTTTCCTATATGTAGAGAATGTGAGAAGAATAAATAAAGGGAATGTATTAAAATAAATAGAATATATTTTGTATCTGGAGAAGAAGATAACATAGTAAGTAATTTATAAGGAAAAATGAAAAGTTCAATTAACATAATGGATGATAATAATGGTTTCCATAAGTAATCATTGACCATTGAATGTTTTAAATATGGAATGCATGGGAATTATTCAAATTGATTTTATAGGGGGAAGCACACAAAGAGAATCAGAAAGGTGGTATAAGTAAATATTATAATACTAATTATGAATAGGCTATGAATGACATATAAAAGGTATGGGATGTTCTAACAATATTTTTTATATTAAATGTAATAAGCATGATTAAATTGAGGTTGATGAATGTTAAGACATGATTCATATTTCATATTGTAAGAAAGAGGTATTAAAGAATTAGATGATGAATCCTAGTTATCAATTTAAGAATGAGGTGTAATGATTAAAGTATTTATGTATTTTAATTGAAGGATTATTTTATATTAATCCTGAAATATATATGGAATTTTCTATATAAGTTTTTCATTAAGGATTTGAAAGAATGTTTTGAATGGTATTGATGACCTAAAAAAGTGATTTAATGGTAAGGTTATATTTTATAGAAAATACATGATTATGGTAAGATAACCCTCATTATGATCCTTATGTTTAGAAAATAGTGTTTAGTGTGGATAAAGATATGATTGATATGGATAAAGTAAACTGTATAGTATTGATGACCCCATAACTCATTAATAATTTTTCTTAAAATATTGGTATATGTTATCATTGATGGGGTTTAAAATATTTTTGGATTTATGGAATATATTCAATAATATATTATTTTAATTAAGTAAAAAAGGGATCATGTATATTTTCATTGAGTCTTTATGGTAATTCTAGTTATTACCATGCTTCGGGAGAATATATGACCAATGTATTCACATATTTGGTATGTTACCATTAAGAGATAATTATAAATGAGGTATTAGTGTTAAGTTTATTTTACTTACATTCATATATTATATATTCAATCAAATTTTTAACATTCATATTATATTTTTTTTCTAGGCATGATATAATAATAAATCCAATTTTACACTCAAAACTATATTTTTTTTCTAAAAAGTAGTTTTGTTGTCTTTTGAAAACTTATTTTAAAATTAATTTTTCCAATTTTAGAAAATTTATTTTAAAAAATTAAATATATATTTTAAATAATCATGTAAAAATTATAATGTATTTAATTTTTGATAATTTTATAAAAATATAATTTTTTTATTGAATAGTTAAAAATACTGGTTTTTATTAAAAAATTGATTTTTCATTCAAAGAATTTACAAGATAAATTTTAATTTAATATGGTTTTAAATGTAATTTTTTTAAATAATATATATATTAATCCAATTTATTTTATTTCAATAAATTGAATATTGAATTTTGATATAAAAACTTTTTAAAATTTTGAACATTTTCTCTTTGGAAAACCGCTTTCTCATCGCATCTGTGGGTTTAATATTAAAATAAAAATTTCAAATTATATGAATGGAGTTAGGAAGAATGTATTAAATATTTTTAATCATCATAATTAATATTATATAATAAGGGTAACTTAAGTTTTTTTCAAAATGAATTGAAAAAAATAAAAATTAATTACCATGGTTAAGGTTAAAATGGGTTTACTTGGGGGTTAAACTAAAAATATAAGGGGTAAAATGACCTATAAACCATTTAAAATTACACTTTATGGCCATATTTATATCTTATAACCACTAAGGTTATTTAATGACCCATTTTTATCCTTTTTGAATGTGAAAAACTAGGGTACAATTAATTATTTTCAAAAATTCCATGTGTGTCCTCTCCCCCACTCATAAAAGGTCACCCCCTCTCCTCTCCTATTCACAATTAAAAAACCATTTTTTGGCCAAAAAATAACCAAATATATTACTTAATTCCTTTAAAACATCCTATAATACTTATTTTTATTATTAATCCCTTTTAAGACTGATTTAGGTGTAGGACTAAAGAGGTACTTCGAAGAAGTGGTATAGTCCTTAAACTTGAGTTTTCATTTTATTTATTCCCCTAAATACTTAAAATATTATTCAAATATGATTATATAATAAAAAATTATTTAAAATATACTAATATTTTGTTTTTTAATTAAATAAACTATATCTATCCCCTCTTCTATCAAATGGGAAATGAAACCATCAATTATGTGTACGACGAACTACTACCTCGCAAACCAATGTTATTCATTTTCCATAACCACCTCTCAAGGATAAATATAATGATATATTTAACTATTATAAAATATATTTATGATATTATTATACCTATAAAATTATAATATCACACATAACTTATTACCTTCCAACCTATTGTAAAACAATAACGTCGCTCGTGTGCACGGAAGACTACTGTCGCGCGAACCGATGTGATGTGTTATTCATTTTTGTTTTAATTATATTGTAATAGGGATATATTAAATGAATATATATGATATTTTTAGCATAATTATACTTCTTGAATCATCATATCACATTTACCTTCTTACTTTTCATTCTATGGGGAATACAATAATGTCTCTTGTGTGTACGATGGACTATCACCTCAGAAAGTGATGTGATTCATTTTTCATTAATGATTTTCATGGAAGGAAATAAAGATAAATTTAATAAATATATATTATATATATGAAATAATAATTTTTCTATAAAGGTTAATTATTATTTTACTTTATGTTTTTCTATTCGTTATGAAATGGAAACAACATTCATGCATACGTACAATATAGCAACCCTGACTTTTCTTACATTACTATTACATCATTTTAAAGATAAAAAACATAATAGTATCATAAATAGAGGATAAAAAGGTTTAGTGTCTTGGGAAAACTAGGACCATACATAATAATTACAACATCAAGCATATACATTTATTTAATTTCTTCTTCTCTAGATCTTTATTGGCACTTGTCCTCTCCTTAGTACATGTAGCCACCTGAGGATATACATAAAAAGGGGTGATCTAGAATCCCAGTAATAGGATAGATAAGAACAATATAGCATGAGGTGAGCATAATCATAACATTAGAAAAAGATCGTGCACATGAGAGGAAGCATAAATATAAGACTCGAAATGTGGCAATGCATAAAAATGAAATATCATGTCTTAGTGGTTAACTCCAACCTATACTTGTGAACCAAGCTAGTATCTTGTTCACACATTATTTCAAATTTACTCATGAGATTCATCACTTTACCCAATGCATTGGAGTGCTGTATAATTTCGGGCGCACCCGTCACTTTGAAACATTCATATTGCGCTATATAATTCCGGGCGCACCCATCACATCATAACATTATCATTATCATGCTTGACACATAAAACACATATAAAAAATGAACATAACTAACCAATGTAAAGTAGTGGGTTTCATCTCATAAGAAAATATTCATAAACTTTGGGTTCCCAAAATAAAGAGGGAATAACATACATGTTTCAAGAACCACTCACTTTGAGGGAGAAGTAAAAGGGTGTGTTCTTAAAAGAAGAGTTATTTTGAAAAACATTTTGTTTGACATAAAAACCAGTGATAAACATGTATATCCTATAAAAGGAAGGACAATGGTGAAAAAATTATCTTTATGGAGAAACCATATAAAAAGTAATTTAGTGAAAGAGGGAGAACCTGAAGGATGAAAGTTGGGTTCGAGAATTTCCCGTTACCTTGTACCCGAATGCTTCCTTCAATTTAATGTCCTGTATAATGAAATTATATTAATTAATTAGAAATATAGAACCTTTTTTAAAATAATATGGTTCATTATTGTCTCATTAAGTGATTTTATGTCCCTTTGGATGAGTTATATAGTTTTAAAACATTGTTCGAGAATGTTTGTTTTCATGGTCTTCTTGAGTGGTTCACTTGAAGTTTGGTTAGAACATGGGTAAAAATCCAGAAATGATATTACATGTAATTAATGATATTAAAGGATCTTGAATGAACTTATAATGAATTATATTAGATCCCTATGGATGAATCATTAGATAATAATTAAATGATGGTTATTTGGGTCAATTTGGGCGGTTTTTGGATCACAACGAACTTGTTTTAACTTATCACTTAGTAATACGAACATAGGTTATTTCTAGAACTTTAAATAGAACATAATAAATATATCATATTCTGGTTCAACCATAAAACTGGTTTCTTGACCAGATCTGAAGGTAGAAATGGAAGAAGAAATCATGTCGTTCTTGAAGGTGATAAATTAACACCTCATGAACAACGTTCTCTTTAATAAAATACAAGGAAGAGGGAAAGGGGGTTGGATGATATAATATCACATTAGAATAATAAAATTACAGTATATTTATAATAATAGAGTTAAAATACAATTTGGATGAAGATAGGTGGGTAGATTTCAAGAAATGAACTTGAACTTGAAAGGAAATTAAAGGAGAAGAGGGAGAGAAATTACCGCTTGAATCCTTCTCTTGAGAACCTCCTTAAGGGCCTAAGCGTGGTCTTTTTATGAGACCCGCAGCTCTTGGATGTGGGGGAGGGGCTAGGGAAGGTTTTTGGGCAGATTTTAGAGAAGTCTTTGAGCTTTATAGGTGTGAGGAAATGTGGGTGTGAAGGGTGGCTTTTATAGTGGAGGGGAGAGGGGTTTCCTTAATATAAAATTCATTAGTTTATTAATTTCCCCTAATACAAGGAATAGTGAGTCCTTAATGACCAATAATAGTAATTTTATCATGTGATCCCGAACCAAGTGGGCTTACATCATCAGAACATTATCGATGACTCAATAATTAGCTTATTAAGCTTATTTTGTAAATTATGGTATTTCACTATTCATAAAAAATTCAAGTATCTCAGAAAAATCCCAAAAATTTACCCCAACCATTTTTCAATGTGTAGAATCCAAAAATGAATTCCATTTTTAAAAAATAATTTTCTAAATATTATTAATTTAATATTTAATTAAAATCATAATTTTCTTAAAAAACAGTTTTTAAGACTAAAACTGATTTTATAGTGATTTCAAAAATTACGTAGGGTCTTATAAAATTATCAAAAAACTATAAGACATTGATTATATAATTCATGAATTAATTTTAGGGAAATAAATATTCTTTTAAATTAATTAATTAATTATAATTAATTATTTATGACTTACAAAATACCAAAACGTTTACTAAGGTCAAATTGTCACTTTCTAAGATGTCTAAATTTTATTTAATTATTCATGGGTAAGGTTACCCTTATGTTGGATGATTTACTATTAACAAGGGTCATATTACTATTCGTAAGGGTATGTTACTAATCATAAGGGTAGGTCACTATTCACCAAAGATTATTTTTGTTTCATTAGACTCCAAAAATCATCTTGAACACAACCATGTATCTCAGATTTTTGAAATTCAAAACATATAGATGACAAACTTTTGTTTAGAGGTCACTTAGAACTTAGTAGTTCATTATGTTATGTTTTCATGTTATTTTATGACATAAATATAAGAAGGGAATTTCCATTTAAAAACATTGGGTCGTTACATTCTTCCCCCCTTAAGAAATTTCGCCCCTGAAATTTCCCTTTACACAAACAAGTGAGAGTACTTCTCCTTCATTGCCTCTTCTTCTTCCCAAGTTTCTTCCTCAAACTTATGGTTCCTCCACAACACTTTTATAATATGGGTTGTCTTGTTGCGTAGAACCTTATCTCTCCGATCCAGAATCTTTACTGGCTTCTCCTCAGAGGAGAGATCATCTTCCAGCTACACCACCTCTGAGTTTAGTACATCTGAGTGGTCTAGTATGTACTTCCTCAATAGTGAAACATGAAACACATCATGAACTTGAGCCATATTCGGTGGAAGTGCAAGACGATAGACCACAGCTCCTATGCGGTCAAGGATCTCAAAGGGGCCAATATACCTTGGGCTTAACTTCCCTTGCTTCCCTAATTGTATGATTATCTTCCATGGAGATATTCGAAGGAAGACTTTATCTCCAACATCAAACTCCAAGTCCCTTCAGTGGTTGTCATCATATCTCTTTTGCCAACTCTTAGTAGCTCTGATGTGTTTCTGGATGACTTGAATATTCTCTGTCATCTCTTGAACAATATCAGTTCCAAGTAGCTTTCTTTCTCCAACTTCATCTCAACAGGTTGGAGTTCTACATCGCTTTCCATACAGAGCTTCATATGGAGCCATCTGAATACTTGAGTGGAAGCTATTGTTGTATGAGAACTCAACCAATGGGAGATGATGACCCCATCCACCTTTGAATTCTAGAGATCAGGCCCTTAGTATATCTTCAAGCATCTGAATAGTCCTTTCAGACTGGCCATTAGTTTGGGGGTGATAGGCCATGCTGAAATTTAATTCAGTACTCAAATCATGTTGAAAGATCCTCCAGAACATAGATGTGAACCTTGGATCACGGTTAGAGACAATTGAGAGTGGAACACCGTGCAGTCTCACCACTTCCTTCACATATATCTTTGTAAGTTCTTCAAGCGAGATATCTTCCCGAATAGAAATAAAATGGGCAGTCTTGGTGAGTCGATCAACCACAAACCATATAGCATTATTTACCTTTGACATCTTCGGGAGACCCATGACAAAGTCTATAGTAAAATTTTCCCATTTTCAAAAGGGTATAGGAAATGGCTGCATCATACCCTTGGACTTTTTTCACCCATCTTTAACTTGCTGACCTACCAAGCACCTTGATATATATTCCGAAATCTCCTTCTTCATGTTATCCCACCCGAAGTGTTCTCGGAGATCACGGTACATCTTGGTAATCCCAGGATGGATATAGAATGTTGAGCTATGTTCATTATACAATAGATCCTTATTTATCCCAGATGATTAAGGCACAAAAAGCCACATTCCAAACCGAATCACACCATCATCATCGATATGGAACTCTGGAAGCTTCCCTTCCTTTACTGCATTCACCCTCTTTTGTATCTCCACATCATCCATTTGTGCTTCCTTAATCTTCTCCTGGATGGATGGTTGCACAATCATTTAGTAAAGGTAGGGTTTATCCCCTGCCCTCATGACTTCCAAATCCATTATTTTCATATCCAGGAAGACAGGGTCTTTCTCAATCCGCAACATGGATAGAGTAGCAGGTTCTTTTCTGCTTAGAGCATCAGCCACCTTGTTTGCCTTTCCAGGATGATAGTGAATATAGCAATAATAATCCTTGATTATATCTAAACATCTACTTTGACGCATGTTGAGCTCCTTTTGTGTGAATATATACTTTAGGCTCTTGTGGTCGGTGTATATGTCACACTTCTCACCATAAAGGTAGTGCTTCCAGATTTCAAGCAAACAATCACGGCTGCCAGCTCTAGATCATGCGTCGGGTAGTTCTACTCATGGATCTTCAACTGTCTTGAGGCATAGGCTATCAAATTTTCATTTTTCATGAGTACACAACCCAAGAATTTTTTTGAAACATCATTGTATATCACAAAACTTTCTCCAATTTTCGATAGTGTGAGTACAGGTGCAGTGATCAGTCTTCTCTTTAGCTCCTTGATGCTTCCCTCAAATTCTTCTGTCCAGGCATACTTTACCCCTTTCCTTGTTAACTTAGTTAGTGGGCTTGAAAATCGTGAGAAGTTTCTCACAAAACGTCGGTAGTACCTAGCTAATCCAAGAAAACTACAGATTTCTGTGACACTAGAGGGCCTGGGCCATCCCTCAATCACCTTTTTCTTTGAAAGATCCATAGAAATTCCCTCACTTGTGATCACATGCCCCAAGAACGTGACTTGCTTCATCCAAAAGTCACACTTACTGAACTTGGCATATAAATTCTCCTTTCTTAATGTCACCAACATAAGTCTTATATGTTCTTCATGTTCCTCCTTTCACTTGGAGTATATGAGAATATCATCGATAAAAACTACCACAAATTTGTCGAGGTAATGTCTAAAGACTCTATTCATCAAATCCATGAAGATTTCAGGGGAATTAGTAAGTCCGAAGGGCATCACCAAAAACTCATAGTGCCCATACCTTGTATGGAAGGAAGTCTTCTAAATATCTTCCTTCTTCACCTTTACCTGATGATATCCAGAATGAAGATCCACCTTTGAGAAGTATTGATATCCTCTTAACTGATAGAACAAGTCATCAATCCTTGGAAGAGGATAATTGTTCTTTATGGTGATCTTTTCGAGTTCCCAATAATCGATACACAGCCGCATTGTTTCATCCTTCTTCTTCACAAAGAGCACTGGTGCACCCCAAGGTGATACACTAGGGCGTATGAACCATTTGTCCAGATGCTCTTGCAGCTACTTCTTTAACTCCTCTAATTCGATAGGATCCATCCAATAGGGACACTTTGAGATAGGATTATCTCCAGGTATGATTTCAATTGAGAACTCTACCTCATGATCTGGGGGAATTCCCAATAACTCTTCTGGAAATACATCACCGTATTCCCTCACGATGAGAATTTCCTCAAGGTTGTCACTTTCCTTCGACTCAACCATTTGGGCGAGGTATGCTTCTTCATAGGGAATCAACGCCCACACCATTGCAGGATTTTTCAATGGAGATTAGTGATCTTCATTGAATTTTTAGAGGAGCATGAGATGGTTCAGAATATGAAAAGATATTTCCTTTTCCCGATAGTTGATATGGGATCTATATAATGAGAGCCAATCCATTCCCATTATAGCGTCAAATTCCACCAAGGGAAGTATTACAAGATTTTCCAGAATAATCTTCCCACATACACCAATAGGAGAAGAGTCAAACACTTGGGGTGCAATGATTGAACCACTTGGTGTTTTTACAGATATCTCTACTTCAAGGTTTCAGGGCTTCGATTCTATAGTTCTAGCAAACTTGCATGATATAAAGGTATGCGTAGAACCAGAATCAAATAAGACTATTTCCATTATTGAGTGAATAGGAAGTGTACCTTGTACGACTTCATTATCATGCTCCACCTCCACAGTAGTGATGGCATAAGACTTCCCTTGTTCCTTTGGATTTGGTGGCTGCTGACGCAGATTACCCTCGAGAGCTCGAGGTTTAGTGCACTGGTTTTCATAGTGCCCTAGCTCCTTACAGTTGTAGCATTGAACCATGAGTGGTTCTCTCCTTTCATCAGATACATTCTCCTTCCTTTTTGTGTCTTTTCAACACTCTTGGGCATGGTGTCCTTCTTTCCCACACTTGAAGCATTTCCCCATCCCTTTGAGGCAGTTCCCATGGTGCAACTTCCCACATTTTTGGCATGTGGGTCGTTGATTTTTCTTCCCACCTTTGTCATTAGATCCACCAGCTTGAAACTCCATCTTTCTTTTCTTATCACCATAGCCATGGGACCACTCTCCAAACTCCATCTCCACTTTGAGATAACATCAAGAAACTTCTTCATAACTCCCAAAGTCTCGAATTTCAATATCCTTTCGAAGGTGTGGTTTTAATCCACTAAAGAATCTATCAATTTTGCTATCATTGTTGATAAAAAAACCCGAAGCGTACCTTGAAAGACTTGTGAAATTTGCTTCATAGGTTGTGACATATTCTCCTTGTTTTTTTCTTGATCTCTATAAATTATATCTCCATCTTTATGCGAAGAGTTCTTGGGAAGTACTTATTAATAAACATTATCTTAAAGTCTTCCCATTCCATCTCTTCAATTTCTTCCCTCAGCTTGGGCTTCCTAATCAAATCCCACCATTGATCGGCTTCTCCATATAGGTGATAAACAGCTAGGGTCACCTTCTCCATCTCAGAACAGTGAATAATGAAAAATATATTCTCCATGGAGTTGACCCACTGTTCCGCAACTAGTGGATCGGAAGATCCACTAAACGTCAGTTGTCGTTGCCGCATAAAACATTCGATAGACAGTTGCTCCCTCTTTGGTGAAGGAGGACGTTCCCCATTATTATGGTTATTGCTCATTACCTGAGAAAATTGGGTAAGAATCTCCATGAATTTTTTAACTCCACCTCCCAACTCATTGGGGATGTCGTTTGGGAAATCGTTGCATTGGACCTCGTAAGAGTTGTTGGCATGATTTCTCCTGGTTCCCACCATTTTTTAAAATAGAAAAGGTTAGAGAAAAACATAAGTAAATAATTCATGAATAAATTATTCATTTTAACAATTTATACAAAAAACATAACATATGGGATCCCTATGTAAATATTCTTGTGTGCATTTTTTTACTTAATCTCATACTAGAGGTTTTCTCTAGGGTTCACTAATCCTAATTCCAAAATTAACTAAACCTTGCCTCTAATACCAACTATAGAGACCCTGCCTTTTCTTAAAATACTATTACATCATTTTAAATATAAACAACATAATAGTATCATACATATAGTATCCAAAGGTTTAGTGTCTTGGGAAAACTAGGACCATACATAATAATTACAACATCAAGTATATACATTTATTTAATTTCTTCTTCTCTAGATTTTTATTGGCACTTGTCCTCTCCTTAGTACATGTAGCCACCTGAGGATATACATCAAAATGGGTGAGCTAGAAGCCCAGTAATAGGATATATAAGAACAATATATCATGGGGTGAGCATAATCATAACATGGGAAAAAGATCATGAACATGAGAGGAAGCATAAATATAAGACTCTAAATGTGGAAATGCATAAAAATGAAACATCATGTCTTAGTGGTTAACTCCCACAAATACTTGTGAAACAAGCTAGAATATTGTTCACACATAATTTCACATTTACTCATGAGATTAATCACTTTACCCAATGCATTGGAGCACTGTATAGTTTTGGGCGCATCCATCACTTTGAAACATTCAAATTGCGCTATATAATTCCGGGCGCACTCGTCACATCATAACATTATCATTATCATGCTTGCCACATAAAACACATATAAAAAATGAACATAACTAACCCATGTAAAGGAATGGTTTTCATCTCATAATAACACATTCATAAACTTTGGGTTCCCAAAATAAAGAGGGAATAACATACATGTTTAAAGAACCGCTCACTTTGAGGGTGAAGTAAAAGGGTGTGTTCTTAAAAGAAGAGTTCTTTTGAAAAACATTTTGTTTGACAAAAAAACCAGTGATAAACATGTATATCCTATAAAATTAAGGACAATTATGAACAAGTGATCTTTATGGAGTAACCATATCAAAAATAATGTAGTGAAAGAGGGAGAACCCGAAGGATGAAAGTTGGGTTCGAGAATTTCCCGTTACCTTGTACCCGAATGCTTCCTTCAATTTAATGTGTTGTATAATGAAATTATATTAATTAATTAGAAATAAAGAACCTTGTGTACAATAATATTGTTCATTATGGTTTCATTAAGTGATTTTATGTGCCTTTGGATGAGTTATATAGTTTTAAAACATTGTTCGAGAATGTTTTTTTCATGGTCTTCTTGAGTGGTTCACTTGTATTCTTAAATTGAAGTTTGGGTAGAACATGGGTAAACATCCAGAAATGATATTACATGTCATTAATGATATTAAATGAGATTTAATGACCTTATAATGAATTATATTAGATCCATGTGGATTAATCATTAGATAAGAATTAAATGATGGTTATTTGGGTCAATTTGGGCGGTTTTTGGATCACAACGAACTTGTTTTAACTTATCACTTAGTAATATGGACATAGGTTATTTACAGAACTTTAAATAGAACATAATAAATATATGATATTATGGTTCAACCATAAAAATGGTTTATTGACCATATCTTAAGGTATAAATGGAAGAAGAAATCATGTCATTCTTGAAGGTGATAAATTAACACCTCACGAACAACGTTCTCTTTAATAAAATAAAAGGAAGGGGAAAGGGGGTTGGATGATATAATATCCCATTATAATCATACAATTAAAGTATATGCATAATAATGGAGTTATAATACAATTTGGATAAAGATATGTGGGGAGAGATCAAGAAATGAACTTGAACTTGAAAGGAAATTAAAGGAGAAGAGGGAGAGAAATTACCTCTTGAATCCTTCTCTTGAGAACCTCCTTAAGGGCCTATGATTGGTATTTTGATGAGAAAAGTAGATCTTGGACGTGGGGGAGGGGATAGGGAAGGTTTTTTGGCAGAGTTTAGAGAAGTCTTGGAGGTTGAGAGGTGTGAGGAAATGTGGGTGTGAAGGGTGGCTTTTATAGTGGAGGGGAGAGGGGTTTCCTTAATATTAAATTCATTTGTTTAATAATTTCCCCTAAGAAAAGGAATAGTGAGTCCTTAATGAAAAATAATAGTAATTTTATCATGTGATATGGAACCAAGTGGGCTTACATCAGCAGAACATCATCGTTGACTCAATAATTAGCTTATTTAGCTTATTTTGTAAATTATGGTATTTCACTATTCATAAAAATTCAAGTATCTCAGAAAAATACCAAAAATTTAACCCACCCATTTTTCTAAGTGAAGAATCCAAAAATTAATTCCATTTTTCAAAAATAATTTTCTAAATATTATTAATTTAATATTTAATTAAAATCATAATTTACTTAAAAAACTGTTTTTAAGACTAAAACTGATTTTATAGTGCTTTAAAAAATTACGTAGGGTCTTATAAAATTATCTAAAAACTATAAGACATTGATTAAATAATTCATGAATACATTTTAGGGAAATAAATATTCTTTTAAATCAATTAATTAATTATAATTAATTATTTATGACTTACAAAATACCAAAATGTTTACTAAGCTCAAATTGTCACTTTCTAAGATGTCTAAATTTTATTTAATTATTCATGGGTAAGGTTACTCTTATGTTGGATGGTTTAATATTCAAAAGGTTAATATTACTATTCATAAGGGTATGTTACTATTCATAAGGGTAGGTCACTATTCACCAAAAATTATTTTTGTTTCATTAGACTCCAAAAATCATCTTGAACAAAACCATGTATGTCGGATTTTCTAAATTCAAAACATATAGGTGAAAAACTTTTGTTTAGAGGTCACTTAGCACTTAGTAGTTCATTATGTTGTGTTTTCATGTTATTTTATGATATAAATATAAGAAGGTAATTTCCATTGAAAAACATTGGGTCGTTACATACAACCTACCGTCTCTATGAACGATGCATTTCATTTTATATATCTAAATTTTATGGATTACTAAAAATACATATATAATGAATATATATGATATTTATATGATATTTAACATTCTTTATATGATGTAACCATGATCAAAGTAAAAGGATAAAATATACCAAATCAAAACATACATGAAAAACAAAGTGGTTATTACTTAAAAAGTGATTTTAATAAAGAATTGTTAATAAAAAGGTAATAAAAGTTCATAAGTAAATAATATATGGTATGATATATATAATTATGGTTATTTAATATATTTTTAATAAAACTATATTTATTATATAGGATCTAGAATGTGTACAAAGTTAGTGAAGACTTAAGGTAAGAGATTTCCGTCCAACTTTTATTTTCCATGGGACACACACCATATTCACCATGTGTTTATTTTATGTGCTGTATATAATTCCCATAAATGTATTTTATGATTCTAATACTTAAAATTATGAGTATTTACATATCCATTTAATGATCTATCTTTCATGGGTTTTACATTTCAAAAGTTAACAAACTTATAAGAGATTTTTGTCTCAATTTTCCTTCTTTGTGACATGTGTTATCTTATGCACCTATCTTCTTTTATGAGGAGCATATAATATCCCTTTATCATGTTATATAATGAATATTCTTATATTAGTGATATTTTAAGTTTCATTTGATGTTATTATTTAATGGTAAATATGATTCAAAAGATACCAAGGTGGTAAATGTCACGAACCGAATCTGGTCGCCTTCAAACTCGGCACCAAACCCAGCCCGTGACATAACCCGAAGGGCGTTCCCGATCCCTACGGGCTGGCACAAGTGCCCGGGTATCATAAAATGAAAATTGGGAACGATTTACCCGAGTTTATAAACATAAAACAACAAAAGAATCCAATGAAACAAATCTGGATTTTTCAAACCAAACAATCTTTTACAAAAATTCAGAACTGAATTACATGGATTAAAACAACTCAAAAGGTCTATACCAAAGTTAAAAATCCAAATAAGGACAGCCCAAGAACCCTCATGGCAAGGGGCACCTCCCACAAGCCACCTCCACAAGACTTCACCACCAAGGACCTGCTAGAAACCCGAACCACTGGAACAAAAAAAACTGTACCCAACCTGCGACAAAAAAACACCATGTCTACTTACACCCAAGGGTGTAAGTAGGGTGTGAGCCAATGCCCAGTAGGATACCACCACTAAGAGATTCCATGTGATAAACATTTAAAGACGAAAAGCATGCAAGTTTTCAAAAACATGAAAAGCTAGTTACAATTTCTAAAAGATGCTACTTTGAATAAAAACAGTTTTCAAGTGGGATATCATTAAGAATCAACACTTTAAAAAAAATGTCAACACTACTGAATTTTCCAGCCAACTATACCGTATGCCGACGGTAAGTA
Source organism: Viscum album (assembly GCA_963277665.1). NCBI lineage: Eukaryota > Viridiplantae > Streptophyta > Magnoliopsida > Santalales > Viscaceae > Viscum > Viscum album. The sequence continues at coordinate 386,078,486 of OY728153.1, read as the reverse complement.
CAAAGTAAACAATGAGCACAAGAAATAGGAAGTAACACCTAGGCACTAGCTAGCTATGGGTCCCAGGTACCTCGTATCTCGGTGAGAGTAACCATCACAAATATCCATTCTCGTGCACGAGCCACTAGTAGGGAACATACCCATAACCTAGTGGTCCCCAATCATCATCATCATAGTTTAGTTAGAGTTGTAAGCGTCAATCTTGCTAAGTGAAACTGAGGCCAAACCCCACGGATTCACTAGCATACTAGTACACGTCCACCCACCTAGATACCCAGGTTTTCCCCTTGTGCTCAAACATGTTCAACACATCAAGAAATGTACATTGAACATGAAAATATCATTTCCACATCACAAATTCACCAAACAGCCCATATGTATACCACACAAGTCACAAAAAATCCATTTTTCATTCAAAATGATTTTGAAATCCGAATCACACCAAAATAGCCCACAACACATTTCACATTTCTTCAACACTTCCACAAAACCATTAAACAATTTTATAAAACAATTATATGATATTTAAACTCATATAACAGCCCACACACATGGAATATAACACTTCTTTCATAATCAAAAATTCAATTTTTCACATCACACTCACACAAAACACTCCACATCACTTTCACATCACTTTCACTCCAAAATATCTCCTTCAAACAATTTAATAAAATATTTCCAAGATGATACATATCACATAGCAGCCTTTTCAAAAATGAAATGGACCTTTTAAAAATATACTCCTACCAAAACAGTTTTCTGATATAGTTTCACCTATTACACAACCCAATAAAGCATTCAAAACTTCCATAAAACAATTATAAAGAGTATACCCAAACTTTGCACATAAAATCCATTTCAAAAATCTCTTTTTAAGCCAAAAGCACACCAAGACCCTAACAAAACAGAATTGGCAGCCCAATAAACATGAAAAAATCCACATTCAAATGTTATATAATCACGTTGAATAATATCACAAAAGATACCCATGAGAACACACAAATCCATAAAACACTTTCAAAGAGTATAACAAGGTTATACAAATAAAACCATTCGAATACACCCCATTTTTAGGCCCACATGGAACTATATCATTACCTAACCATAATTGTCAGCCCCTTTCAACAACTAATAAATCACTTCCACATTTTACAAAACTACCACAAGATATAACACATGAAATACATTTGAAAAATACACATTTCAAGCAAAAATGTAACTCTAAAAACAAATGCTTTACTATTGCAACTAAAAAATGGTTTTCACATAATGAACAGCACATAAGGAACATTCAAAATTATTTAATCAAGCAAACTAACTCATCATTAAATGGTTACCCACGGAATCACCTACCGAATGTGTCGAAACCCTCAAAACTTGGTGCGAAACCTTAAGCGCACCACCGTTGCACCAAAAGGAATACAAATCCAGACCTAAACCACAAAAATTTACCCAAAAGACATCAAATCATACATTAGGATCTAACCCCAACATCTGGACATGAGGAACTTCAAGAAAAAGGAAATAAAACTAAAAGAGGATGGAAGGAACCAAGAAGGAATTCCCTTACTTGAAATATCTTGAAGGAATCGGCCCCAATCCACAGAATAATGAATCACCAAGTACCCAAAACTGGTATGGAGGTTCGAAGGATTAATATTAGGTCATGTGGGGACTGAAATGGGGGAAAAAGGATGAAAAATGAAGGAGTTATGAAAGGATCAATTTACCTCTCCAAATCTGCCCGATTTTTGAAACCCTAATAAGTTCAGTACTAAATCGCGATGAAGAAGAGCCCCAAAGAGGGGAGAGAGAGCTTGGTCGCGTGTCTGGGTTCAAGGGGCGCATATGAGGCTTTGAATCACCGAAAAATACTTAAAAATGAATAAGTTATTAATTAATCAAATATTATTTTTAAAACTGGAATTGGGCTTTCGGGCAGGCCCAATCCCTTAAATAAAAACCAACATAAACCTTGGTTATGGATTTCCAAAGGCTCCAAATTTTAATTGTGGTGTTAATATATCAGGGGAGGACATTTAGGAGTTGGAATGAAGGAAAAATATTAAAAAATGAAAAAGTTATAAAGGAAACAAATTTTATTTTTAAATCTGGAATTGGGCTCACGGTTTGGCCCAATTCATGAAAACTCATCTATTTCTCCATAAAACCTTTGGAAACCATCCAAAACAAAAAATGAAAGGAAAAAAAATGAAATTTAACTTCAAAATAATTCATGTATGTGACAATTCTCCCCACCATGAAAACTTTCCGTCCCCGGAAAGCTACAGAAAGGCCAGATACGAAAGCCAAACCGAACTGATAAACCAAGATGTACTCCCTTTCCAGGTTTCACCCCCCAAAGGCCAAAACACCTCCATTGATCAATTAAGGAAGGAATAATTCACAACAAAATCATACACCACTTTCCTGAAACAATCAATCACATTCAGGCTTTATCCCAAAGGAAAACACCTCAAACACTATCAGAACAAGACTCAAGCAATTCACTCAAACGAACAACAACATCGAACAAGGTTACACTTACCTTACTTTAACTAATACATTGGGCACTCTCCAGTCCCAAAGTTTACCCAAGGAAGATGTAAGTAGTTAGATATATCCAAATGATATTACCTACTTCCCATACAATACCAAGGAAAAACATGAGTTACTTGTATGAAGAGACACAAATGAGCTCCCCACCATAAGAGAGAACTTAATTTTTTTTTTCCGAGACAGAATCAAGACAGTAATAGGGGAATGCCCAAACAAACTCCCTAGTACAAGGGGTATACATCCATTAGAAATTTACAAAATAATATGCATGATACCCATGGTGGGTCTTCCCACCACAAGAACCAACCATCTTAACCGACCGGCGTGGGCCGACATGAAAAGACACCAAAATTAAGGAGTTGGGACGGTCACACAGTTAGTCTACACATTTTGAGAAACTGTGCGATAACTATGTGGATCCTTATATCTGCATGGTTATTTTTTTTGTTCACGGTTAGAACTAACCATGTGAAAACCGTGTGCTCAACTTGTCTAGCCAAATTTCCAACCATTCTCCAAAGACTCAATGGAAACCAAAGGGGGAGGGAATAACATTGTGTGATGACATGGTTACAAGACCCTCCACCTATTTCCACCGAACAGGAACAACAGAAGAAATATGATGACACCATTGGTTTAAAATCTTCCTATCTTTCATTCTGAGGATAGGACTTTGTACAAGGGTTTAAATGACACCGGGGTTTCCCCTGACTACGCGCCAGCTTCTCTCCGGGACCTATGGCTAGAGCTCAAAATATTGAAGCATCTTCGGCCACGCAGTTTGGCTGTTGAAACCCCTATGTGGAACTTCTTCTTTCGGTGCCACAAACAACTACACCGCATACCCTGATGGGTTCATCAAGACATAACACGCTCCATAACTCACTTTACCAAAACCATACATTTCACTGAAACAAGGGATCAGAATAAGCACACACATCTCACCTTGTTTATTTGGGTGAGAAACAACAGAAGGGTAGGACACGTATAAACACCATCCACTAAGATAGAGGATTTGATGTTTTTCCCAAGGGATACATACTCCCAACATAACAGATAACCTAAGAGGATTGTGTGACCTTGACCTTTACAGTCAAAAGAGCACACAGCATCACAATGCATCACCAAACATGACCTTTGTGATTGATAGAAACAATACATGGAACATGACCATATACCAAGTCCCTAAACAACAGACAAGTCCAAAAAGTGGACACAATATCCTATCAGGACCAAAATCTCAAAATTGGTGGTTTAATAATAACTCTTGCTTCAAGGAAACTATGAAGAACCCAGAGGCCCTCTTAGACACCATCCAAATACTCATCCATGCTAACAAACCCAGAACACTTCCACCTTCGAAAAATTAAGAAACTTAAGAGGCTAAAGTCACTTTCAACCATCCATAATCAATCTCCCACTATAAAAGGATACACAAAACCAATAAAGGAAAGGGTGTATACTCAATCTAAAAATCTCAAGAAATGGATTCCTTATATTAATCAACTGGAGGATTTTCCAATGGAGAAACAATCTGGGTTGCGCTTCAGTTATGCATTAACCTTTAATGGGGGTGTACCTTATCCAATGGGAGAACCCAAGGACCCAACCAACCTGGTCCATTGGTCAAAACAAGCCATAAACCAGATCCAAACACATGAAGGGAACTATCGTAAAGGCATCCCAAAACATTTTTCAAAAGATACCACTAACCGTCCATACAACACAGCTTACCGACCAAACACAAACCCAAAACACAGTTCAAATAGGAGAGGTTATTGGACTAAAAAAACATCCCACAAAAACAAAATCTTCAAAGACCCATAATACAAACCATCCCAAAACTATTCATCAAGACATCATGTTTTTTTTCTTTAAAACCATTTCTTTGAAATCAAGCGGCTCAGCGGTAAGAGTATCGACCAATGGTACCCCATGGGCCTCACACATGCATGTTTTTGTGCCACACCAGACACCCTCCTCATATCCGTCCCGACACTCATCCATTTATGCCATCAACCATCCATCATCCCATATAACCCCATGCATGTGGTCACTAAGGGAAATACCAAAGGTTAAAACAAAAATTCTTTCCACTTTTCAAAACCAACATGGTCAACCAACGCATCCCTTTTTTTTCATAACCGCTAACCACGAGATCAAAATCCCAACTCACATCTTACAAAAATTTTCAGAAAGTCACAACCATTTAGAAAATAACTCACATTCAAGATATTCACATCAATTTAAAAACATCTCATCCCATTAAAACACACTCTGATTGTTTAGAAAACTCTATTGGAAACACATTTCAAAACCACCTTCAATACAGTTTCTGGCTTCAAAAGAGGTGTAATCACACCATTTTCTATTTCAAAATAATTCTGAAAATTAAGTTCCGCCATTTCATAAACCAAACCATTCCCTCTTTATTTGAAAATCATTTCACAAAAACTTTACACTTCTTAAAACCAAAGTGCTAAGGTTTTAAAACCTAAGCACAAAACAGTGCAAGCGGAAACTAGTTTCAGTGGGTGACTTGGACATATGGTTGGCGGCCATATTCCAATCACTTCACTGTCACAGAGAGTATTCTAGGGAATATCCCCAGCTCCACATGGCTTGCCAGACCCTGTGAGCTCATTGAGACCATTAACCCAACTCTCTTTTCATTTCCCCTAATCATCATCAAACCAAGAAAACCAAAAGACATAGACAAATCCCAACTTCCCCTGGCGACTTGAATCCTGAAATGAGGTGTGGTGATCAAGCACACTACCCATAACCAGAATTCCATGTCCCAACAATCCTAATTCCATACTATCCTGACTCTTCCCCAAATAACATGACCCAAAGAGTTAACCTGAACCTCCTCTGATACCATTTTGTCACGAACCGAATCTGGTCGCCTTCAAACTCGGCACCAAACCCAGCCCGTGACATGACCCGAAGGGCGTTCCCAATCCCTACGGGCTGGCACAAGTGCCCGGGTATCATAAAATGAAAATTGGGAACGATTTACCCGAGTTTATAAACATAAAACAACAAAAGAATCCAATGAAACAAATCTGGATTTTTCAAACCAAACAATCTTTTACAAAAATTCAGAACTGAATTACATGGATTAAAACAACTCAAAAGGTCTATACCAAAGTTAAAAATCCAAATAAGGACAGCCCAAGAACCCTCATGGCAAGGGGCACCTCCCACAAGCCACCTCCACAAGACTTCACCACCAAGGACCTGCTAGAAACCCGAACCACTGGAACAAAAAAAACTGTACCCAACCTGCGACAAAAAAACACCATGTCTACTTACACCCAAGGGTGTAAGTAGGGTGTGAGCCAATGCCCAGTAGGATACCACCACTAAGAGATTCCATGTGATAAACATTTAAAGATGAAAAGCATGCAAGTTTTCAAAAACATGAAAAGCTAGTTACAATTTCTAAAAGATGCTACTTTGAATAAAAACAGTTTTCAAGTGGGCTATCATTAAGAATCAACACTTTAAAAAAAATGTCAACACTACTGAATTTTCCAGCCAACTATACCGTATGCCGACGGTAAGTAAAAAGTAAACAATGAGCACAAGAAATAGGAAGTAACACCTAGGAACTAGCTAGCTGTGGGTCCCAGGTACCTCGTATCTCGGTGAGAGTAACCATCACAAATATCCATTCTCGTGCACGAGCCACTAGTAGGGAACATACCCATAACCTAGTGGTCCCCAATCATCATCATCATAGTTTAGTTAGAGTTGTAAGCGTCAATCTTGCTAAGTGAAACTGAGGCCAAACCCCATGGATTCACTAGCATACTAGTACACGTCCACCCACCTAGATACCCAGGTTTTCCCCTTGTGCTCAAACATGTTCAGCACATCAAGAAATGTACATTGAACATGAAAATATCATTTCCACATCACAAATTCACCAAACAGCCCATATGTATACCACACAAGTCACAAAAAATCCATTTTTCATTCAAAATGATTTTGAAATCCGAATCACACCAAAATAGCCCACAACACATTTCACATTTCTTCAACACTTCCACAAAACCATTAAACAATTTTATAAAACAATTATATGATATTTAAACTCATATAACAGCCCACACACATGGAATATAACACTTCTTTCATAATCAAAAATTCAATTTTTCACATCACACTCACACAAAACACTCCACATCACTTTCACATCACTTTCACTCCAAAATATCTCCTTCAAACAATTTAATAAAATATTTCCAAGATGATACATATCACATAGCAGCCTTTTCAAAAATGAAATGGACCTTTTAAAAATATACTCCTACCAAAACAGTTTTCTGATATAGTTTCACCTATTACACAACCCAATAAAGCATTCAAAACTTCCATAAAACAATTATAAAGAGTATACCCAAACTTTGCACATAAAATCCATTTCAAAAATCTCTTTTTAAGCCAAAAGCACACCAAGACCCTACCAAAACAGAATTGGCAGCCCAATAAACATGAAAAAATCCACATTCAAATGTTATATAATCACATTGAATAATATCACAAAAGATACCCATGAGAACACACAAATCCATAAAACACTTTCAAAGAGTATAACAAGGTTATACAAATAAAACCATTCGAATACACCCCATTTTTAGGCCCACATGGAACTATATCATTACCTAACCATAATTGTCAGCCCCTTTCAACAACTAATAAATCACTTCCACATTTTACAAAACTACCACAAGATATAACACATGAAATACATTTGAAAAATACACATTTCAAGCAAAAATGTAACTCTAAAAACAAATGCTTAATATTGCAACTAAAAAATGGTTTTCACATAATGCACATCACATAAGGAACATTCAAAATTATTTAATCAAGCAAACTAACTCATCATTAAATGGTTACCCACGGAATCACCTACCGAATGTGTCGAAACCCTCAAAACTTGGTGCGAAACCTTAAGCGCACCACCGTTGCACCAAAAGGAATACAAATCCAGACCTAAACCACAAAAATTTACCCAAAAGACATCAAATCATACATTAGGATCTAACCCCAACATCTGGACATGAGGAACTTCAAGAAAAAGGAAATAAAACTAAAAGAGGATGGAAGGAACCAAGAAGGAATTCCCTTACTTGAAATATCTTGAAGGAATCGGCCCCAATCCACAGAATAATGAATCACCAAGTACCCAAAACTGGTATGGAGGTTCGAAGGATTAATATTAGGTCATGTGGGGACTGAAATGGGGGAAAAAGGATGAAAAATGAAGGAGTTATAAAAGGATCAATTTACCTCTCCAAATCTGCCCGATTTTTGAAACCCTAATAAGTTCAGTACTAAATCGCGATGAAGAAGAGCCCCAAAGAGGGGAGAGAGAGCTTGGTCGCGTGTCTGGGTTCAAGGGGCGCATATGAGGCTTTGAATCACCGAAAAATACTTAAAAATGAATAAGTTATTAATTAATCAAATATTATTTTTAAAACTGGAATTGGGCTTTCGGGCAGGCCCAATCCCTTAAATAAAAACCAACATAAACCTTGGTTATGGATTTCCAAAGACTCCAAATTTTAATTGTGGTGTTAATATATCAGGGGAGGACATTTAGGAGTTGGAATGAAGGAAAAATATTAAAAAATGAAAAAGTTATAAAGGAAACAAATTTTATTTTTAAATCTGGAATTGGGCTCACGGTTTGGCCCAATTCATGAAAACTCATCTATTTCTCCATAAAACCTTTGGAAACCATCCAAAACAAAAAATGAAAGGAAAAAAATGAAATTTAACTTCAAAATAATTCATGTATGTGACAGTAAAGGTATTTTGTAACAATCTCAGTGATTACCAGGATTGTTTATGATTAGGTTTCTGATAATAAAATATTATGATCTAACTATTAAGAAACTAATGAATTTTATTCTCCTATGGTTATTTCTAGGTAGTACATTTTTTCATTTCTATTGGATTATAAAATAACCTCTATATTTTAATGATCCCAAATCATTTTCATCTTGTTATTAATGATTTTCATATTTTATGTTAGAAAGTGGTTTATTGGAATAAATTTAAAAAATGGATAAGTCTGGATCTTATCATGATATCTTACCATGTAAAGGTAAATTTACCATATCACCTTACCTAATAAACATAAAATTATTTCTGTGAGTCAGATGAACATAATTTTTCTAAGTCATGAACTGACCGCACATTGAAGACTCAAATTATTGTGGGACGAGAATCACCTTACCACATGTACAATCAACCTATTGTGAAAACCCATGTACTTGACTAAATAAATGAAACTACCTACCACATAAAGAAATAAATTAGCATTCCAAAGTATGTATATTTTTTTATAAAGTAAACTGATTGTGTCTTCTAATGTAGTGACCACATAAAGAAAAAGATTACTGTATGAAGTCATCAACTTGACGTATGTGAAAATGAGATAAACACATGAATAAATGAACTGAACATATTGCATTTCCACATCATTTGACCATATCGAGTTTATATGAGCTCAACTTACCATACTTCAAGTGAATACAACTTACCATTTCAATCTTAGTAGTGGAGTGTTTCAAATATCAAATGGATAGTTTTGAAGAATTAAATGAATCATCAGTGAATTTAAAAAATAATTATTATTCTCCAATGTATAATTCTGATAAAGATATATTTTAATAGAATTATTCAATCATGTGTAGTAATGATTGAATACTAAAAACATTTTTTGACACATAATGAATAAAAAAGTATTTTTACATGAGATCCTATGCTTTATAGAAGATTTTATAATGATCTATTTTCCATAATTTTTTGAGAAACTCACATAAGTTTATTCAAATGAAAATTTCAAGGACTACAGACAATTGAAACCTACTTGGATCAAGCTGCATCACATTTTATATCTTTTTATCTCTGTATCTTTCCATATTATATATTATTTTAATTTGTGCTTTATATTGCTATATTTATTTATAAAAACATATTCTTATGTTCTAAACTATTGAATACTTGATATTATATTAAATCATTTATTTTTTCCCCATGAATAACTTTGGAATAATTCCTATGTGGCCTAATATCATTTTGTATCCCACGTGCAACTACGGGAGAGGCTTTGTAACTGGAGAGTATTTTGTATTATTGTTTGAAAAAACCAATCTAGGATGTGTATGGGTTTATTTATTAATAAAATATTTGGAAGTAGGTGTTTTATAGGTGGAGGGGATTAAGTCTGATCTTGATACGAAAACCATTGTTTAAATTCCTCTATGTGTTTTTCTAATTTTGTTATTTTAAACTAAAATTTGATTTTCATTTTCTATACTATAACAAAAATTTACACTAATAATTAGTCTTAATTTGTTTTTATATAATGTTTTTGATTAAGAAAATTAATTTTAAAAAATAAAGTATTTAAATGATGTTTTAAGTAAGCCATAATACCAATTTTAAGAAATTTGTTAAAAGATAAAATTTATATATTTCGAATTTTTTGATTAACTGGGTGTTTTTATTAAAATATGAATTTTTGTTTTTGTTTTTTTTAAATAGAAATTTTATTGAGAACTCAATTCACCCCCTCTTGAGTTACTCACATCAACCAACATTTAGTATTAGAGACTTTTAAAACGTCTTTTTAACTGTGTTTTAGTTGTATATAATGATCTTAAATTTCCAACATTTATAAATTTTATTCTTTATGGATAACAATAGACAAAAAGTAACTGAAAATAATCAACCTCCTTATTTAAATAGAATAAATTATTATCAATGGAATATTAAAATGAAAATTCACTTAGAGATTACTGGTTTGTATATTTTGACTATAATTGAAGATAAATAAGAAAAGACTCAAAGTACTTGAGCTAAATGGAGTGATGATTCTAAAGATACATATGATTGTAATTGAAAAGCCATTAATTCTCTATACTATGCTTTAGGTGAAGATGAATTACACTTAATATTTTCCTATTATACTACTTTTGAAATTTGGGATACCCTGGATATTTATCATGATGGTAATTCAAACGTTAAAGAAATGAATTTAGTTAAAAAAATATTAAATATGATACTTTTAAGACAAATCTTGATTAATATATATATATATATATATATATATATATATATCCCATGTATCTTAGGTTCAATGAGATAGTAAACATGATGTATTAATTGGGAAAAAAAGTTAATAACAAGGATCAAGTCATGCTACTTCTCAGGTGCTTACTAGAAAGATTGAAAGGAACATTTGTATCCATAAGAGAATCATGTGACATTAATACAATTCTATTAAAGGATCTTATTGAAAAAATAATTTTGTATAAATAATAAATACAAGTAAAAAAATAGGAAGTGGATGAAATGAAAAGAAAATCTATAGATTTTAAGACTACTAACTCAAATCAAAATGAGAATACAAAAGTAGAAAGTTTAAGTAATGAAGAATAACCTATTGACAGTGATGAGTAAATTGAACATATAGATAGAACTTTCAAAAAACATTACAAAAATAATTTTTTTTCAAGAAAAACAATTACCGAGGTCGGTATGAAAAATGAAATTGGTAAAAATATTGGAATAATGATGATTTTACAAATTAAATAGTCTATTATGAATGAAAAATAAAAAGACACATCAAAGCAAACTATAAAAATAAGAAGTATAAGAAAAAGTATAAGGAAATGGATAAAAGATTTAAAAATTATATAAAGGAAACTTGGGGTGTTTCAAAAGATAGTTTAAGTGATTTAGACTCAAGCAGAGAGGATAGGTGTGATAAATCCAAAATGTGCTTTATGAAAAACATATCTAATCTATCTAATATTTTTTTTATATCTCATGTTCATAATTATAACCTTTATTAAAGTGAAAATAGTGAATAAAACTTATCCAGTGAAGAAATTTTGAAATATTATAATATACTAGAGGACACATTCAATTAACATAAAGATACATATAAAAGTTTAAAGAAGTAACATGCTATGTCTTCTCAATTTAAAACTGATCTTATATTTGAGAAGGATAAAAATAATCATCTTCTGAAAGAATATAATGAGCTGAAATTATCTAATGAACAATTAAAAAAGTATTTGGAGAGATTTAAAAATGTAATAAATAATTTAAACCATATGCTTGTAAATAAAACTATACATAAGTATACCATAAGAATTTGATACCAACCTATAAAAAGAAAGAGTAATAAGACTAAATTTATTTATATTTCTAGTTATACATGTACTGTGAATACATAATTTTTCTTACAGACCTAATAAATTTTTTATTTCTAAAATTCTCATATCTTCCTATAAGAAACCAATAAAAAACTATAGATTCCAAAATATCTTATTACCAACATCTATGGACCTAAGAAAATATAGGTACCAAATTCATTTTTGGTTTAAATATATTTCATTGGAAACCTTATTAAAGAGTTCTAGTAATAAAATATGGTATATGAATAGTAGATGCTTCAGAAACATGACTGGGGACTATTAAAGCTTAAAAACATGATTAAAGTGTATGGAAGACATGTCACTTTTGATGAAAATAAAAAAGGGAAGATAATTGGTCTTGTCCAAATTGGTAATTCTAGTATATTTTTAATTTCTAAAGTATTATTTATAGATGTATTAAAATATAATTTTCTTAGAATTTCTGAATTATATGATGATTGTTTTCATATTAAATTTGAAAACGATGCTTGTAATGTTTTTGATTCCAAACATGCTTTGGTTTTTTACTTATTTTAGAAATGAAAATGTTTATTCTATAAAATTAAATTCTTTTTTTTCTCAAAATGTTTTCTGTTTAAGTAACTTTCACAAAGAATATTAGATTTGGAATAGGATAATAGGACATTTCAATATTCACTCTCTTATAAATCTAACCAGGAAAGGCTTAGTTAGGGATATAACTAACCTATACATCCCAAAATAAAAATTTTGCAATCCCCATCCAAAGGGGAAAAACACAAAATATCTTTCAAATCAAATAAATAAGTTTCAACTTCTCAACCTTTAGATTTGGTTCACATGGACTTGTTTTGACCATATAGAGTTTCTATTTTATCAGAAAAACATTATGTTTATGTTATAGTGGATGTTTAATCAAGATATACATGGGTGTTTTTCCTTTCTCATAGAAATGATATTCCTTCCTATTTTTACAAATATTCTAGATATGTAAAAAATCTTAGTGGACTTAGAATTAAACCTTCAATAAGTAACCATGGATGTGAGTTTGAAAACCAAGAATTTAAATCATTATGCTCATAATATGGCCATAATCATAACTTTTTTTCTTTGAGGATACCACAACAGAATGGTGTTGTAGAGAGAAGAAATTAAACCCTTCAAGAAATTTCCTAGACCATGCTCAATGAGTATGATTTACCAATTTATTTATGAGCCGAAGATGTTAATAAATCTTGTTATATAATTAATATAGTTTTAATAAACCTACTTTAAAAATTTCCCCTTATTAATTATGAAACATTAAGAAACCAAAGGTTAATTACATTATATTTTTTGGTTGTAAAGTATTTATACTCAATAAAAATGATAATTTAGGAAAATTTTATTCTAAGAGTGATGAAGGAAATTTCCTTGGATATTCTACAAAAATTAAACCATAAAGGGAGTTTGATAAAAGGAAAAATAATGTGGTATAATTTGTATATGTAAAACCTGATAATATAGATCCACATGCGCTTAAAAAATCTTTATAAAATATTGAGAATAAAATTTATAGTCTACAATTAAATACTAAACATAATGAAATTTCAATCATATCTTATGTAAAGAACTCATCCAGTTTCAATGAACACTTTGAACCCAAAACTATATATGAGAATGAAATGTAAAATAATTATATTCCTATAGTAGTTAGGACTCATAAATATCATCCCTTAGATGATACAATAGGTAACCTAGATAAAGGAGATCAAAATAAAGCTTATTTAATAAATTAGGTTAAACCTCAAGATTTATTGTCAAAAATTGAACCTAATAACATTGAAGATGAAATTAATGATAAATTATGGGTAATGTAAATACAAGAAAAACTTAAATAGTTTGAAAGAAACAGAGTCTAGGAACTAGTTGAAAGACCCAAAGACAAGCTAACTATAGGAACTAAATGGGTGTTTAAAAACAAGGTTGATGAGTTCGATACAATTATTATAAATAAAGATTGACTGGTTGCATAAGGATATAGTCAAGAAGAAGGTATTTATTTTTAGGAAACCTTTTGATGAGTATATATACTAAAATCCATCGGTATGTTTCTGGCATATTTAGCACATTTATATTTTAAACTACATCAAATGGATTTCAAGAGTTCATTCTTAAATGCTTATATTATTGAGGATTTTTTTTGAACAACTACCTTGATTCAAAATCCATAACTTTATAAATCATGTTTTTAAATTAAAAAAGCATTATATATATTAAAACAAGGTCCTAGAGCTTGGTATGATAAGCTCAAATCTTTTATAAATTCCTAATATTTTACTAAAACTACATACATTCCCGATTTTTTTATTAAAATCATTTTAAAATATGTTTTAGTTATAGGAATTTATAATGATGATATTATCTATATATCTTCTAAAAAATATCTGTGTACTTATTTTTTAAAAATGATACAAAGTGATTTTGAAATGAATTTAATTGGTGAACTTAAATAATTTATTGGATTTCAAAAATTTCAAAATAAAGTAATTATTTTAAATCAAATCAAGTACACTAAAGATATTATAAAACATATTGAAATTAAAAATACCAAAGGTAATGATAATCCCATGAGAACATACTATAATTTGGATCTTTATGAACCTAGGAAATCAGTTGGTCAAACCATTTACAGAGGTAGGATTGTATGTTTACTATACTAAACTGCCAGCAGGTGTGATATAATGTTTAGAATGTGTATGTGTACTCATTTTCAAAAAAATCCCAAAGTGTCACATTTAATAGCTATGAAAATAATTTTCAAAGGCCTTAAGAATTCAACCAAGTTAGTACTATTTTACTCAAGAGGAAAACATTTGATTTAATTAGCTATTTAGATGAATATTTTTGTGGATGTAAGTCAGATAGAAAATAACTTTTAGATATTGTAAATTTTTAGGAAAGTCTCTAGTGTCATGGTGTAGTAATAAGTAGAATTCTATAGCATTATCCTGGTTGAAGCTGAGTATATAGCTGTAGGACGTTTCTCTACACAGATTCTATGATTGAAATCTATAATACAAGACTATGGATATCAATTCTGACATGTCCCAAAAAAATTTGATAATACAACTGTGATAAATATTTCTAATAATCATATATATTATTCTATAACAAATAATATTGACATAATACATCACCTTTTGATATATCATTACCAGAAAGGTGATATAATTATAAAATTAATTGGTACTGAACATCATCTTTCTAATATATTTATAAATAATTTGAATATTGAGAGAATCCATTATATTAGACATGAATTGGGAATGATAAATTATGTCTAATTATTTTAATTTGGTTTTAGTTATTAATTCCTATGTTAAAATGTTTTAACTTCTATTATTTAATCTTTTCTAGAAGTAACTGTGAAGTCTTCTTCACTCGATCAAAAGCCCTACCCATATTTTTTTTCACACGGTCATCATACATACCATAAAAATTTACTCATGTAGTCACTATACTTACTAGGATTATTTACCCACAAATTCACTATGATTATCGTGAAAATAGGTTCATATGATTAGTATATACTTCTCATGAACTTATTGATCGTACATTTAGAACACATGATATAAATTTATGAATAACATGACTACCATGCTTATTTTATTTACAGATCCATTTTTAGAAGAGTTACCATGTCTATTTACTTTGATTTTTTCAGGAAAATTTTTTGGCAAGATTTATTTTAAGTTTATTATTATTTTAATCCCTAAACGATTTAAATTAATATTTGAATTCAAATAAAAACTGTTACATATATTTTACTTTAGATATCCTCTATATTTTTAAGATATTTTAGTGGGTCATTTAATATCATATCAAACCTCTCACAATATTTATCTCAAACCTCTCTATTTTACCTCATATTTTTGAACCTTCAGAGATCTTGAATTGAAAATGAATACCGAGGATGAAGAGAATGTTGGAATTTATTTTTAATGTTTATTCACCTTATTAAACATTTTAAATAAGATAAAATTCAACTCAATTGAATCAGTAAATCTGAGGAATATGAATCTCATTGATCATACAGTTTCAATAGAAAAAGAAGTCGATGCTCAATGGTTAATGTAAATCTGATTGCTAGTTTGGAGCACAATTCAATAACAAGGATATAATGATTGGTTTAAAAAAGGCAGACCTTTCTATCCAAATCTAATTAAATAGTTTTATGCAAACCTAGAGTTTTTTTCTATAGAGAACATGGATTCAGTAAAATCAAGGATAAATGGTGAAGTTTTAAAATTCTCTTCAAAGCACTTGGAAAAGTGTTCAAGCATGCTGTATAGTGGAGAATATGAATATTATCAAAGTTCATATCATATTAATCATAGGCACTTTGAATTCTAGAATGCCTTGAATGAACTCATTAGGAATGGGAATCCTATGAGACTTTAGTATCCTGAGGCATCAAGACTTGTTTTTTTATTTTTTATGAAAATTGGTGTTCAAATCAATTTAATGACTCATATTTTATTCAATTTTATTTTTATAAATTAATTGGAAAAATTCAAGACCAGGCGTTGAGACAACATGAGATTCTGAATCCTGATGTTCTAGGTAAAAATTGATGAAAAATGTTTATCATTTTAAAAAAGAACATGGGTAGTTTTTATTTAAACTAGAATAAATTCTAAAATGGTTCCTGGATCAGAAATCTGAGGACACCATTGCATTTGGAACAAAAAAATTACCATAAGGTGGGGCCTAACAATGACCAGTGTAGGCTGGATGTTAAAGTTAGTTTTTGGATGTGAACATAATTAAAATATTTTAATAAAAATATTTTATAGAATCAATATTGGTTTTATTTTTAATCAATTTTTTAGGGAATTTAGGGTCATCACCATAGCCCTGAAATTCCTATGAGACATGGAAGGAAACATTCTCAATGAACGATGATGAAAGATTGAGAGGATAGTGAATCGTTGCACCCGTGAAGCAGAGAAACTCATCAACGACGATAATGGAATCTCTCCTCATCAATGATTGATCCAAACCTCAATTTAGGGTGTTTTCTATTAGTGATTCTTTCCCCCATTCTTAATTTTTAATGAAGAATGTGGACTAACCCCTGAACAAGTTGATCCTCAATTCGATCATCTTTATGGGGTGGATAATTTATGCAGGTTGATAATTATGATTTGTTTTTTTTAAAGAGATTTTATTTATTTCCTCTCCATTCTTTATTATAACATGAAAGGATTGAGGCTGACATGAACAAGGCCAAGTTTCATTCTTTAGGCCTTCTTGTGCATTTATCTCTTTCCCCCAATCCTTATGCATTCCTTGTTCTTTAAGAAACATGATCAGAGGATCATTGAGGCTTTGATCTATGGCGCAACGATTCAAGACAGGGGATCAAACGCCACAAAGACACTATGAAGTTGTGATGGCACAAGGCGGTAGCGCATGATGACGACCAGAGTAATGGTTCTATCTAAGTCAGGTGGGGTTCATGACGAACATCGGGCCACCGACATCGCAACTGACGGTGGAGCGAGGCATGACCCGGTAGGGGGATAGGTTTAGGTGGAATGAGGTGAAACATGGCTGGGGACTAGGTTCAAGAAGAGCACAAGGCAGACAGGCTGCCGATGACATAGGCGGAATGCGGTCTAGGCGGGACCACGTGGGAGCTTGTGACGGTGGAGGTCACGGGCGGTGATGAGGGACACGACAAAGAGGGATAGCATATGCAGCTGAGTCTATATAAAGTTTTTGGTAGTGGAGGCCGTTGGGGAGGGCGTGGACGTGGTGACCATCCACATTGACAACAACAACACCACATTAACCAAGCGTGCATGGTTGGGTCAGACGCATGCAGGAGAAGGGGACGAACCTCATGCAGTGGGTCGGGCTGGAAAGACTGGGCCACTCTAGAATCTCATCAGGCCTGGCCCAATAGGCTAAGCTGAGCTGGGTCATCCGGATCAGACCGGGTTGGGTCAGTGGTTCAGTCCGGGTCAGACCTGGACCGGACCCTGGTCAGACTTTTTCACTAAAATGATCATAACTTTCAAACATAAGGTCTATTTGACAATCCGTCTATGGCGTTGGGACACTTGTGATGAGGTGTTTATTTTGTGATACTCTAAGTGAGTTGTTGTAGAATTTGGAATACAAACTTTTGGATTGAGTAGTAGGTTCTCCTGGAATAAGTGCACTATGAGCAAAATCCTATGGCTGGATGTGATCTTGAGACTACATGATCTTAGTGACTACATGATTTGGGGGCTTCATGACTTATCGACACTCCATGTGTTATTGAAACTCCATGTGTTATTGACACTCCATTTTTTATGGACACTCCATGTGTTATCGACACTCCATGTGTTATCGAAACTCCTTGTGTTATCGACACTCCGTGTGTTATCGACACTCCATGTGTTACTGATACTGGGTGTTTTATAGACTACTTCTAATAACCATGTTTTTTATACTATAGACTTATACCTCTATGATCTGACTGTACTTTGTATGTTTATTTTTTTGTAAACTTTGTGTGTTTCTTTTGTGTAATACTTCATGTGTTTCCTTTTTGGTATAATTCGTGTATTTCTTAGTGGTCCTTTTTAGTTTTGGGGTGTCCTACTAAGTATTGTTTTACTCACCCCTACATGGTCTTTTCCCACACATGTCGTGTATTTTGTAGATGATCAATGCTTTGATGGAGTCATAGGGGGACCAGGAGAAGGTGGTTCTTTGAGTGATCAAATAGATGAGGTGTGATCTTATGACTCTATACAGTTATCCAACACCTACCCTTTAGGTAGGGTTTTCTGCAGATGAGTTTCAAGAACTTTTGTATTCACTTTTTCAAACTCTTTTTTTGGTGGGCTTGTATTCTGGACCTATTTACTTTCTAGTTTTCCAAATGTTATAATTTTTGGTTGTTATCTTAGTGTATTCATGGTTTGTCTACTTAGTGTTTTTATATTTCAACATTTTGGGCTTGGAGATGTGTGAGTGTGTACATGTACTTAGTAAAATGAATCCCATTTGTGGGATATGATTACTCAGCACTAGTCAACAACCCCTGGCCAATCGGAGAAAGGCTTGGGGTAGTCACAAAACAGTCCCCTATGGGACGGGTCGTGACAATCAATCTTTTTAGATTTTTTATAAGACACATGTTTGATTTGTGCAAGCCATCTTCAAGGTTTAGTTCCATATTGTATCCTGAGGTATTTTTTTTTATTTTCTATAATACAAAGGTTTAGTTCCATAGGAATAGAATAAGATAAATGATTTTGATAGATTTTTTCCTACTCAAAAAAATTATAAGTAAATGGAAGTCATCTAGAATCTATGGAAACAAGAATGGGTGGATGAATGAGAGAAAATATATGAATAGTTTAATCCAGTAAAGTATCATGTTTGAAATAGGGATCTATTAGATCTAAGTCTTGAACCTGATGAGGTTTTGGATTATTTAGATGATAATTTTTTGAAGAATAAGTATTTATGTAATATGAAGAATTAAATGTAAAAGAATAAAAATAACTAGTTATAGAAGAAGAAGAAGCAAAGGTTGTAGATCTTAATAAATAAGCTAAGTTAGATTATGAAGATGATACAAAATGGGATCAATTAATTTTATTTGATGAAGATTGGTATAGCTTATAAGGATCTCCTATTATTGGTATTTCCCCTAGATATACTATACTAGATGCACCTTCTAAGGAGGATAAGTCTCCTATATCACTTGTATTAGTCTTAGAATATCCTAATTTTGATGATGAAGATCATAAAGGCAGTCCAATTGGATATAGTGGACCTACCACTCTCTCTATTCAAATAACATTGGAAGGATCATTGATTGTAGAGTTTTAAACTCAAGATAGAATTAAAGATTCCAAGTTTGTTGTTCATGAGGAAATTGTTGAAGATTCTGATAATGATAAAGTTTAAGTTTTTACCAGAGTTGAAGATCAGACTATGAGAGATAGTCCGATGGAGGATATACCTGAGTTATATGGTAGGAATTTGACTAGTTATCCATTCCTTTCTGATCCATCATCTTATATTCCATCATCTTCATATGTCACTAAAGATGAATTAGCTATGTTTAAATCAGAAATGATAGAGATAATCAAACATGAATTTGATAACATTCACAGCTCCTTATAGCGAGTGAGATAAAAGGATATTTTTGAAGCATTTAATTTGGTCATCAATTATCTTCATCCTAGATTTAATTTCATAATAAAGATGATACAGAACAAGATTGCAGATATGAAATCTCAAGTTGGTCATCTTTAAACTAATCTTTCTGACATGACGAATCAGTTAGACCATAGGTTTATGGATGCTATGTTTCAGCCTACTATTATGTCTTCTTCTGCTCCTATGGATGAAGATAAGATCAAAAAGTTCATTCAGGAAGATTTTCAAGTTTTGATTGAAGAGATCAAAAAGACTCATGAAGATTTGTATTATATGTTTCAAACCCATGCTGCTAAGACCCTAGCTTTAGTTTATGAGGATGCAAAACAAGCTATCTAAGACTGAGAAACACTCAAGAGGGTGATTTATTATTATCTAAGTAGGATATTCAAAAAGTATGATTTGAAAGGGATGTTTCAAACTCTTGATTTGGATTTGAAGATTCCTCATCTAAATTAAGATTTTAGGTGAAAAATTGAGAATATTAGAGCTATAAATATTATTTTGGAAGCTTTCATGGGGAAACGAAATGATTTCCTTCAATATTTGAAGAATGATTCATGTGCTATCAGTGATTTTACCCAAATGATGGAACCCTAGAGTTATAACTATTAGATATCTCTGATATCTCCTTTATCTATTCCTTTATCTCTGACTACTACATCCTCTATAATTAATCCTTTTTTCCCAACTCCTACCAAAACCTTTTAGCAGCTTAGACTAGTTTCTATGTGTGTAGTTATTGGATACCCTACCTCCTCTTCTTCTCCTGATACTACTTCTCCTACCTCTACTTTTAAATGAAAGGATCTTTTCCTTCCTATAGAAAGTAGAGATGATTCTCATTCATAATTAGATTAATATTTCAAATAGGGACTTTTTTATTATAATATGTTTTTACCCTTTTCCGCACTCTTTTTTTATATATTAATATCATTCTATATTTTGTTCCTATCTTTTTTTATTTATCTTGTTCCTTATTTTGTTTATTTTGATAATTTCAAATGGGAGAGTAATGTGATATATTAAAATTAACTGAATTTAGTGGAAACCCGTTGCATGATTTCTAGCACTTTCTATATAGTTATTTTAATCCTTTGAAAATATAATTTTTATATATGAAATTAATTTCAATTTAAATGTCATGATTCGCGATCATTAAAAATGGGGATATTGTTATCTTAGACTAGTACCCCTTATTTTAATGAGCCCAAATATTTTTTTCCTGTTATTAATGTATTTTATGTTTTATTATAGAAAGTGGTTAACTATAAACATTCCAAGAATGGTAAGTATAGAGATTATCATACTACCTTATCGTGTGAAGGTAAAGTGATCATATCACCTTACCACATGAAAAAAACTGCTTACCATGAGTCAGATGAACAAAATTTGTCTAATTCATGAACTCACCACACATTTAAGACTCAAATTACCATGTGACGAGAATCATCTTACCACATTTACAACCAACCTACTCTGAAAATTAGTATACCTAACCACATGAAGGAAACTAACTACCACATGAATAAATCAAGTTACTATGCCAAGTTATGTATAATTTTTCATAAAGTAATATACTAATCGTGTGTTATAATGTATTAAACATAGGAAGAAAAAGATTACCGCATGAATCCATCAACTCACCATATGTGAAAATGAGTTGAACATATGAAGAGATGAACCAATAGTGTCGCCTTCCCACATGATCTGGCCGTGCCAATTTTCTATGAGCTCTACTAATCATACTTCAAGTTAAGACAACTTACCATGTCTAACTTATCAATATAGAATTTAAAATCTATAACAACTATTTTTAAAGCATTAAATGACGTGTTAGTGAATTTAATGAAGAATGATTATTCTCTAATAGTTACTTATGATGGAGATCTCTTTAAAGGGAAATATTCGATTATGCGAAGCAATGATGGACTAATTAAAACATTTTTATAAAATATATAGAATAACATAGGATATTTACATGATAGCTTGTGATATAGATAAGATTTTATGATGATATATCTTCTAGAATTTTCTAAGAAACTCATCCAATAATCTTCCAAAGAAAATATCAAGGACCGTGGACAATTAAAGCCAACACAGATTGAGTAGCATTACATTTCCTATCTTTTTGTCTCTTGATCTTTCCAACCTATATATTCTTTTTATTTGTGTTTTATATTGATATATTTATCTATAAAAACACATTATCCTTTGAAAAAATAGATAATACTTGACATTATATCAAATACCTTATTTTTATTCTCACGAATAACTATGGAAGAGGTCCTATGTGGCTTGGTATCATTTTCATCCCATATAAAACTATAGAAAAGGCACTATGCTTGGACAGTCTTGTTTACTGTTATTTATAAAACCTAATCTAGGTTTTGGGTTAGTTTATTCATTAATTAACTTCTTAGTAGAAATTTATTTCAAAGTGGAGGGGATTAAGTCTGGACTTGAGACTGAACCCCTTTTCTAAATTCTGCTATGTATTTTTCTAGTTTTTTTGTTTTAAACTAAAGATCAATTTTTGTTTTCTAAATTTTAGAAAAACATTACTCTGATAGTTAGTCTTAATTTGTGTTTATATAAATTGTTTTATAAAGTAACTTAATTGAAAATTTAATGTATTTATAAGATATTTTAACTATGCCTTAATCCAACATCTGATAAATTATTTGAAAGAAAAAATTTACATATTTCTATTTTTTTTATTAAATGGTCATTTTTTATTAAAATGGGAAATTTTTTTAATTTTTTTTAAATATAAACCTTATTGAGAACTCAATTCAACCTAATGAGTTACTCAGTCAGACAAAAAATTTCATTTTTCTCACTTTATAGACTCAAGATTCCAAAAGAATGTTTGTAAGGAAAACCAAATTTATTTCTCTCTTTGGAAAAACCCCCCATTTTCATCTATATTAGTGTTTTTAAAAATGTTTTAAAAAATGTTTTAATTATAATATCCCAAGTCCCACACTCATGAATCTTGCGATGAAATCCATAACATTACATTTCCAGTGATGATGCTGATAATTGTGACCCAAATTTTTACATCAAAACCTTAAAACATTAATATTAAAACTTGGATCCATTAAATTTTGAAGGACCTTTTAGGTTTAGAGTTTTAGATAATTAGGAAAAACTCCTATATAAACAATTCACAAGTCATCAAAATAAAATTTCTCCCTTTCAACCCAGATTTTCTTATTTCAAAATAGTTCATCAACACTATCCTTTTAAAATAATTTATAGACATAAATCAATCATCATCATTATTAAAAACATTGGGAAATGGAAACACAAGAGAGGTGAGCTCAAAAACTTAGTAATGGAAAATTTAAGCATTAACAAATTAATGTTATTAATGAGAATAAGAAGATCATAAGAGTATGATGACATAATCCAAATGTATGAGTATAAAATAAGAGTATTCATACCCATAAATTCCTGGATCATAAAACATAAAAAAATGGAATAAGGATTTATCAAAATAAATAGTCATAAGAATCGATAATCATGAGCCATGTGATATCAATACAGATCAAAATAAACATCATAATCCCTTATAAATAATATATAAAACATGTTGGTATCTTAGAAAATAATATCATAAAACCCTTATATAACCCTGATAGAACCCATATAGAACCCTTAAGAAAACCTTACAAATAGAATAACCAATATTTTCTACTTCTATATCCATATTACCCGATGCATCAGAGTGTTATCTAGGTGTACCCATTTTATAATATATAATGGGATCACCTGACTCTATCTGGGTGCACCCATAATTTATAATGTTCAAGAACTGAATATATAGAGAATTCATTAAAACTCATTGAAACAACCATTATTATTTTCATAACATGATTAACTTTTGAAAATGAAACAAGTTCCACTATAATCTCATTGAAACATGATTAACCCATGGAAAATAAATGGGTTACCAAAAAAATATCTTTGAGACATGATTAAACCATGGAAAAGAAATGGATTTCAAAAAAATATTTTTGAAAACATAATTAACCCATGAAAAAATGGGTTCCAAAATAATCTCTTTAAAATATGATTAACCCATGAAAAATAGATGGGTTAAAAAATAATCTATTTGAAACATCATTAACCCCTATAAAAGAAGTGGGTTCCATGAAAATATCTCTAGTACATAATCAACCAGTGGAAAAGAAAAAAGTTTCATAAAAATATATTTAGAACATAATCAACCCATATAAAAGTAATAGGTTTCATAATAATCTCTTTAGGTCATAATCAACCTGTGGAAAACAAACTGGTTTTATAAAAATATATTTGAAACACACATAATCCATCCAAAGAATGATTTAAGATGGCATAAATTCAAAATATACCTAGTGAAGGATATGTATCAATAAGGGTTATTATGTGGATGAATGGAAATGACCTTAAAATATCATTAAAAACATTATTGATTAAAATAATATATAAACATTCCAAAGTGTCCCATACCACTTTAAAACATTTAAATTATAAGCCCTGTGAAATAATAACATTAAATGAAGCTTATAATATCTTGAGAATAAAGATATTAATGATATAACATGTCAAAGATGAAGTATATAAACCTCATAAAAAATATAGTTTTATAACCTAACAAACAACACAAAGAAGGAAAATTGTAAAAAAAAATCCATTATCGAGGACGAACAACATTGGTCCGCAAGGCGGTAGTCTGCCATACACACGAACGATGATTGCGTGTCCCATTTTATAGAACTTTGTGAAGGTGTAAGATAAAACCTTAACATAAAAAATATCAGCATATTTTGGATAATTATTTTATTATATAATCATGTAATAAAAATAATTTAGGTGGTTTTTAAAAGAAATAAAACAAAAGTGATCATTGAATAATGTTACATTTTTTCTAGGTAACTCCTTTTGGTTTACACCAAAGGACTTACTTCCATTTATTTATTCACAAATTTAGGCTTATAGAATGAGAGGAGGGGTTTTGGGAGATTATTTAGGCATGGTTTTAATGAGAAAAATGTATTTATATGTGTGATTAGAGGAGTATGATAAGAGGCCTTTTATAAGTGGGGAAAAGGACACATTAGGTGTTCTTGAAAATATTTGATCTATATTCATGTTTTACATGTCCCCAAGGGTAAAAAGAAGAATATTATAGAACATTAGAGGTTTAATTGTCTAAATAAATACATAAAATGTCTTTTAGATATGTTTAGGGTCATTTTTACACCTTATATTTTGTGTTTAACCATTCAGTAAAGACATTTTTTTACTTTAATCATTGTAACTAATTTAATTGGTTTCAATAATATTTTTGTTCAAAAACCAAGTTTACCTTAATGTAAATTATAAATTATTCTTATTAAAAATATGGAATCCATTTTCCTGAATTAAAATTACATAATTATCATAAAATAATTTAAAATTAATCATGTAGACGGGATGAGACAATGAGTTTTTCAAGAGTAAAGTCTAAAAGTTTGAAATGTTTTTATGTAAAATTTCAATATGAAATTAATTTCAATGACCTAAATTAGTTTAAATGTTATAAAATTTATCTAATTATAATTTAAAACTAATTAAAAATATAATTTAAAACTATAATATACTTAAAAAAACATTTTCAATTAAAATTTGGTGTCATTCAGTATTCATTAAAATATTAAAGTTCTCATAAAATACCAAAAATACACCCAATGTAAATTTTGATATTAATATTTAAAAAATTCAGTTTATTTTGTCAAATTAAATTTAAAAAGTGTGCAATTTTAGTTTTAAAACAAGTCTTCCATTAGAAGATTGTAAAACTACCTTTTTAAAAATATACAACTTTTTTATGCTTAAAATTGGATTTGTTCT
Organism: Viscum album; assembly: GCA_963277665.1. Classification (NCBI taxonomy): domain Eukaryota; kingdom Viridiplantae; phylum Streptophyta; class Magnoliopsida; order Santalales; family Viscaceae; genus Viscum; species Viscum album. The sequence goes on along the minus strand of OY728153.1, from coordinate 386,052,621 downwards.
TATCTTAAGCCTATCAAACTTATTGGATTAATTTAAAAGCATTTTATTAAATATATAACATATAAATTTTATTAATATATTTCACTAATAGTGATTAATTTAATTTTTTAAGATAACAATGCCATTCTGGTTATAAAAATACTTTTTCCTAAAAACACATCCTTTATACTCAATTGGTATTTATTTTCATTTATAATTAATTGGTAGACAATGAATTAATTTTATAAACATGTGTAAAATATTATTTCATAATTCAGATAATCATATTCATTCCCTCCATTCTATTTTATAGATGATAATTTTTATGTTAAATAAATAATATTAGTATTTTATTATTGTCCGATAAGACTCGGGCTTGTGTGTAACATAAGTCATCAAAGGGACTTGATGTTGCATGAAATAAAAGATAAACATTGTGTTTCATGTGAAGAAATATAAAATATACATTTCATGTAATATAATATATTAAGGAATTTAAATTAATTTGAAAAAATATATTTCATAAAATATCAGTATGTTACCTCATACCACCCTTAAAATGAATTTAACACTCAAAATTTGTCTTGGTTATAAAATTATTAACATTTATATAATTCATTTATTGAAACAAAAATCTTAAAAATAGATAATAAAACATACTCTTAAAAAAGGTAAAGTGGAAAACATAAAGGTCATTAGAAGTTTCGCATTACTATGACTCCACCTAGGGAGAAAATTGGTGGGAAATTAAAAGATTTATTTGGAAGGAAAAACTAATTACCATAGAATAATAGATATTTATAGAGAACTTGGTAAAAATTAAGTTAATTAACACAAAACCACAAACCAAATAGGTGTGGAAAATGTCATTTTTTCCTTAGAAAATATGGTAATAGGATAAAATTTTATTTCAATATCCTTTTCCTAAAGTTGAAGTTTTATATCCCCATCTATAATGAAAACATACAGAAATATACTTACTTAATGAGTGAAATTTTACACTTTAATCAATTTCCACCAAAATTTCATCTTTTTCTCCAAACGATGAGTATTCAAGATGAATTTTTAATTCCTAAAGCACTAAAATCAAATTTTAAAGACCACATAACCATAAAAGGAATAATAAAGTTATTCCAACTATATTTAGAAATTAACCAAAAAAAATGGTTATGAAATAGTAAGATAATTCCCAAATTTAGTAAACCTTCATATGATACACTAATATTCAAAATTCAACAGTAATACCCAAATTTCAGCTAAATTGTTCCATAAACAAACATCCTAAAAATTCTTCAAACAGTTCCTGACTAAGTTCTAAACCCAAAGATTAGAATGATTTGATAACAAATTCTTCCAAGATAAATCAACCATTATTTCTCAAATAAAATACCTCCTAAAAAAAATCATGTTGATTATAGGGGTTATAGATACCTCAACCTAAGAAAAAGTCTCAACAAACATCATTGATGACCTCAAAATTTTTACTACTTGAAAACCACAAATAGAGTGTCTTAATACTTTTAACTTATAACCATCCTTAATATTATTGTCCTATGATAACAAATATAAATCTTAAGATAACCTCATATGAAAACATAATAATTTCTAAAGTTATCTAAACCCTCCTTTGATACCAACTATAACATCCCAGGACCCGCACTTCTGAATCCTACACTGAAATCCATAACTGTATATTTCCAGCTATGATGCCAATAATTGTGACCCAAATTTTTCCAATAAAAACTTAAAATATGAAATAATAAAATTTGATCACTTAAATCCTATAGGACCTTTTAGGTTTATAGTTTTAGAGAATTTAGAAAAACTCTTACATAAAAAATTCACAAGTCATCAAAAACACATTTCTCCCATTTATTCTAGATTTTATTATTTCATATTAGGATATCAAAATCATATTTGTTAAATAATTTATAGACATCAATCATTAAACACAATTCTTTAAAACCTAACAAAAAGGAAATATAAGAATGATGAGCTCAAACACTTAGTTTGGGAAAATGTAAGCATTAAAAAATGAATATCATTAGTGTGCATAATAAGAGAATCAGAGTATGATGAAATAATCAAAATGCATAAGTATAACAAAATAATATTCATATCCATTAATACTGGTATCATCAAACATGAAAATCTGGCAGAAGGATTTATCAAAGAAAGTAGTCATAATAATCGATAATAATGAGCCATGTGATATTAATAAAGATAAAAATAAACACCATAAACCCATAAAAAAATATAGAACATGTTTGTATCTTAGAAAATAATATTATAGAACCCTTAATGATTCCTTACATAACCTTTATAGAACCCTTATGAAACCATTACAAATAGAATAACCAATATGGTTGTAATGACCCAAAAATTCATTAATAAAAATTCATCTTGGTCTATTTAAATGTTTTCTTATGGTTATAAAAAACATATGCACTTATTTGGTTTTATGTTTTTGGATTTTAAAATACCATTAAGAATTGCGACCGTTACTAATATAACCATTGAATAGTGATCACATGATTAGTATAAATATAGGGCTTTAACAAATCCAATTTACCAAGACAAAGGAAGCGATGACCTCATCTAGTAGACTTGCCACATACAAATCCCATTTGTCAGAGCTCAGAAAGGAGGTGGCATCATTGGGATTCTCTCTTGACCAAGCCCAAGATGAACTTGAACATGTTAAACTTGAACGGAACCGACTATGGGAGAAGTGGAAGTTAATAGAGATTACCACCCGAGCGATGTTATCCGAGCCACCCCAAGAGTCTATCACCATCACACACCTTACCCTTCGGTCTTATGCAGGTGATATAAGGGGTTATTTAACAATACCCTATTACTAAGATTATTTACATTATTCTTTTATATAGAATATACATTCCTTTTATTCTTGTTACTTTGTAAATAGTTTTTAAAGCACAAATTGTATTTTTAGTTAATATTCAAACTAAGAAATCTATTTTGATGAATTAAAAGATTTTTTAATTAAATAATATTTTTCAAATATTATTATTATTTTTAAATTATTTTTTATTAAATATAAATGATTGTATAATTTTATGAATGCAATTGTAATTTTTGTTAATGTTTGAAAGCTGTTTTTGTCAAAACCCATGAATTTTCGATAAATATTAGTTTTTTTTAAAGTAAAAATTCACATATTTAGAAAATTATTTAGATAAATGAATATTATTTTTGGAATCAGGATGTCGAAATTATCCAACGGTGAATTTTTCATAATTTTATGAGACAGTCGAATTTTTGGGTGAAAAATAAATACCGTTTAAATATATAATGTGTTTTATGACATCATAATGACCTGATAGTGATGTAATAAAATATTATAAACATTATTTTCGGCCAATATATGTTTTAACATTACGATAATGTGATTTTGGGTTTGTTTTATTTATTTTACAAAGCTTTAGTGGACCTTTTAAGGATTATAAAATATTTTGGATTTTTAAATTGTTTTCCTTGAGAGTGTGACTCACCTCCACATAAGAAACCCTATTATTTTATGAAGTTAGGCCACTGGACTTATAAAATATTGTTTTTCACTCCCCTTTGGAAAAACCCATTTTAAAAACCATGGGTTGGTTTATGGTTTCTATTAGTTTAATGTGAGGTGTCCTAATCCTAAATAATAAATAATTCCCTCTCCTTTTATATATAAACCCACCCAAGCTCCCACTTCATCTTTACTAAAAGCCTTTTGATTTAGAAAAACCCCTTCCATCCTATCTTTATAATCCTCCCAAGGTTCCCCAAGCTCCCAAGAATCCTCTCTCAAGCCTCTCCCAAGCTTTTGGGATCACACTTCCAAGTAAGAGGTTTCTTCCTTTCCAATTTTTTTCCATTTTTATTGAAGTTGTTATTACCTTTTGTTTTCAATTAAAAATGTTGAGGGTATGATTTCACACCTCCTATATACTTTCATATTTATGTTTGGATGATGGGAGACCCCTTTCTCTCTCATTAATGCCTCCCATGTACACCAGTTACCATGCAGAAATTCCGTGAGGGATTTATCTCTCCTCATTTCCATCCAAGTAATTATTTTTTATTATGCATATAAATTACATTATGTTTGTTGGGAAATGTATTTATATGACCCCATTACTTTAAATTTTATGTCAATATGATGAGACACTCGTTTCCCTCTCATCCATCATTTTTATGAATTCTTATGTCACGTCGTTACGCTGTCGAAATTGCACCGTGATTTTCCAAGCCAATGTCATTGTGTAGTGAATACCATGACCATTTCTCTATGAAGGGTATTCAAATTTATTAAAGTTTACTTATTGATTATAAAGCTTCATGTATATCTTCCACAACCCTTTATCATTGAATTTATGAATATGAATGATTCCTTGCTGTATGATCCATGTGGCACACTTATACATGAAATGAAATGTTTAAGAAAGGGTGTGCCCTGATTGCGCTCCAATGCATTGGGTAAAGTATAGTATCATGATATGTCATGTGAAATGAGTATTGAATCATGCTAATTCAAGTGAAATGAGGGTTTACTTGTGCTTCATGTGCAATGAGGGTTTACTCATGCTCCATGTGCAATGATCCTTGGCTCATGCTAAATTCCATGTTAAGTGTTGTTGCCACATTTCCATGTTATGATTATCATGCTTTATCATGAATTTTTATTCATGTTTCTCTAGTGCTCCATTGATATGCCTATTTTCTAACATGTATTTTATTCCTCGTGTTATTGCATGTTTATTCCCTTATTGGGCTTTATAGCTCACCCTTTTCTTATACATGTCCTCAGGTTATCCCATGTAATGCTATGTATGAGGGAATGTAGTGGTCATGTAAAGGAAGTTTTCAATAATTATGTTGTATTTAATGTTTTAAGTTGTTATTTAATGATCCTAAGCCCCAAATACACTAGAAATCATGATTTTATATGTTGTATCAATTGATTTTTATGTAATAAATCATGTTTTAGTGTGTAATAAAGAGCATGGTTGTTATAGTTGGTATCAAAGGATAAGTTTAGTTATTTTTTAGGATTAGGATTAGAAAACCCCAGTGAAAGCCTTAGGGATAAGACTAAGTATAATATAAACATCCCTATGTTTTGGTGAGTATTGAGTAAGTGGTTTATCAACCAAATACATCCTTATTTGGATACAAGCAGGTAAAGGCGGCTCTAGCATAGATGTACCTAGGGGTGAAATTCCCAACAAGGAGTTTCAGCCATTACCCAGGGTATCCTGGTACATGAAAATGGGACTTACTACACTCTTTTTATGAAACTCCTAGGGGATATTATTTGGTAAATTAACATGATTAGTATGAATCATTATTAAGAGAATTTAAAAAAAATCCTCTAAGAATACATGTTAGAATATAGATCATGGATAACATAGATTGGAGCTTATAGGTTCATAAGTTAAGGAAATAAAATCTATTTATAAGTCATCTATTTTTGGATGACCCTTTTTGTGTTACCCCTAAATTTCCTTTTATTCCAGCCAATGGCCAGTAATAGGAGGATTCGGGCTAACAACCAATGTGATGACTGTTCCAATGAGATTCCCAATCTGATGGGAGAGGGAATCACAAACTTTTTCATGATACTCTCTCAGTTAACTCAATCATTGAATAGAAACATGGGTCAAGAGGAACATTAAACCCCCCTAATAAAGAACAAGTATCTATCGAGAGCTTAATGAGACAAAGGCCTTCTACTTTGAATGGATCATCTGATCCCTCAATCGTCGAACAATGGATCAACTCCATTGAAAAGATATTCTTCATCCTTCAATATTCCAAAAAAGAGAAGGTTCTTCTGGATGCTTATCATATGGAGGGTGAAGCCGATAAATGGTGGATGTTGATAAAAAATACGAAGCCTAAGGAGGATATCGAGGAGTTACAATGGAAGGATTTCTGGAAGATTTTTTTTAATAAATATTTTCCGTGCAACCTCTGGCTTAAGATAGAAAGGGAATTCCTTTCCCTCAAGAAAAAAGACGATGAATCTGTCAGAGCGTATGAGAAAAACTTCACATGTCTTGAAAGGTATGCTTATGTCTTTGTCATTACCCATTAATGCAAGATTGACCGCTTCTTTGGTGGGATGAAACCAAGCCTACAGAAATCCATGGAGATCCGTGACTTCGAAAGCTATGAGGAAACTGTCTGATGTTCCCTTAAGGTTGAAATGGAGACCGGTGAACCTCAGGGGTATCATGGGGATAAGAAGCGTATGGTGGATTTCAATTCTGGTGGTCCAATGGATAAATACAATGGAGCTAGGAAAATTCAGTACTCCACTTTCCAAAGGTACGAAAAGTAGCACCCCATAAATTGCCTGAAGGGGATGAGAAAATGCTTTAGGTGTGGAAGAGAAACTAATAGAATGTATAATTTTCCAAACACTTGTATACCAACGGTTCTGGAGAACCATTGGTATAAGTGTTTTTTACCAACGGTTTGTAAAAACCGTTGGTAAATCTTGGTTTCATGGACCTTTACCAATGGTTTCCTACAAACCGTTGGTAAAGGCCATTTTTTCCCAATGGTTTTTACAAACCATTGAGAAAAGTCATGGTTTCCATAGTGTTTTTACAAACCATTGGGAAAGACCTCCTCAAAGATCCAGATTTCCAGTAGCCCCCCGCAACACAGTAGAAATCGATTCCCCCAATTTCCAAAAGCCCCGGCGTAGAGGTGAACCCTAACCCACCCCGAGTTCTTCCATCCGATCGGCTAAAACTCCCCCATCCAGGTTAGAATCTTTAAATTTCTTTCCAAATACAAACATAGAAGCCCTCTTCCTCCGATTTCTACATTTATTTCAATATCTAGCAATATCATGCCATTTTTTCCTATTTTAGGGATTTTGGAAAATTTTATGTTTCACAGTATTTGATATTGAATTAATGACTAATACATGATTGGTAGATGTCTGTGACTAGGGTTGACTTTGGTTTCATATATCATTTGTAACTAAAAATACGACATACGACCACTAATATGGTGATTCCACCTAATAATGGTGTAATTTTCCTAGGATCATGGGGCTTCCTCTTCTTTTGTTCTATAGAGTTTGTAGTGTTGGTTTTTAATGTATTTTATTTTCTTATGGATTTATAGTGATTATGTATTGGGTTCCTTTAGTCATGAATTTCGGGTGAGTTATTCTCAAGTTCTTAAAGATCATTGTATTCATAAAGTGTGCCTAATTTTTTTGTAGGTGGTGTCGACTCACTGAGTGACTATTTGGTTATGTTTTTATGATGCAAACGTTCGATTTTTTTAATAATAAAACCTATTTATATTTTAATGATATAAATGGGTGGTTTTTAAATATATGTTTATAAAAGAAGTAAATTTTTTTCTAAGTGGTTTATTTGGAACTGTATAAAGACAGATCCCATTTTTCTTATATTCTAAAATCACATTAAACATATTTATACTTAGTGAATTCTTTATAAGTTTGGATCCATGTTCGAGAATTACCAATAATATCCCATATCTGAATACTATTTTTAGATTGTGTACATCTCATTATATTTTTTAACGAGTTTACTTCTTCCTTCATTAATGTCTTCCAAGTATTTATTAGAAATATAATAACCACTTGAATGTTTTTCCTTGCTTAAATAATGTAATGTATTCCTCGAATAATTACTTCCATATTTGTTTTCATTGCAGGAAATGAAACCCATTGAAGAGAGGCGGTGACAAAAGATGACTGAAAATAATCGTCGCATGACACAGATGGGATTCCTCCACTCATCCCTATTGTGAGTATTTTATTTCAAATATATATATTTCAATAACTTATAATATCATGTGTTTACTTTTGTGTTAAACTTTTTTTCAGGATCCACCCCCTAGATGAGACATATCCGACAAGGAGCCTGATATTTCTCCCAGTACAGAGGCTGGTGGTAGGAGGGGGGGTGGTGTTAGAGTTAGACAACCATCTGGTGGTCCTAGTACTGAGGCCGGTGGTACGAGGGCTCATTGTGAGAGAGTTAGACGATCCACTGGTCGTACCAGATTGGATTATTCCCCTAACACAGACATATCTTCTATGCCCCGTTTTGATCCTAGTGTGTCTTTAGGGACACATGAGATATTTAGGCCTCCGATGTTTACAATACTAGTTGGCCAGACGTTTGTGCCATCATCTTTTTCTTCTGGTTCATTGTTTTCGGGATATTATATTCCACCTTCTTCGACTCCTGATCTGACACAGTATGTGGCTGAGGAGCGTACACTGAGGGACACTACACCTATACAGGATATTCCTTCAGCTTCTTTACATCCAGTGACTCCCATTGATCCGACTACCACAGGTATATTTATATAACTCTAACAAATTTTTATTCCAATTTTTTTTATTATAACTTGTACTGATATTTTTTTATTTAATAACAGATGCATCCACTAATAGGAGGCGGGGGAGGGGTCTTACTCTCTTGCATGCGGTATGGAACTGCCAGACATAGTTGATGGTTGAATACAATGATGATGGACAAATGATTGATAAATCTGGGCAGGAATGTCGGGGGTTTTTTGGCGATGCTAGCCAAATACTCTGTCATCATTCCGGTCATCCCTCTCTCTTAGAGACATCTGCCACATGAAGTCAAGGATAATGTGTGGACACAAATATAGGTAAAAAATCTATTGGATTTAATGTAGCATTTTTTCTGTTTTCATATGAATTAATCTATTGGGTGTCAGCTTCGGTATAACTTCCCTGATGGAGAAGGTGCACGACCGATGCGTTTAAAGGAGCTAGGAGAGATTTGGAGAGATTATAAGCATGAACTGTATGTTGGATGGTGTGATAGAGTGGGCACGGAGTTGGAGACATTACCTATTGTGGATGACTGCATGATAGAGCAATATCTCCAAATGATTACCCACTGGGCGACTGCCAAATTTAAGGTATAAATCCCATTTGAGATATTTAAATGACAACTTTCATATTTTGCATTAATATTATCTAATTTATTATTAAACATTATTTAATAATCTTCTAGAAAAACAAAAAAACATTGATTCAAAACAATACCTCCAAACTTTGGGGCGCACGACTATGTCAGATCATGAGAGGCAGCTGGTACGATATAGTTGTTTATAATTTTTCCTTAGGAATTTCCCTTTTTATTGTTTCCTACTTAAATTATGTGATTTATTGAATATTGAATATATAATTATAATTGCACTTTATATTGTTTAAATGTAATTACAGAAGTACAAATTGAATATTGAAGGACGTATCCCACGAGCAAAATTGTTTTTCTTGAGTAGAAGGAAAAAAGATGGAACTGCGGTTAATGAACCGACACAAGAAAAGATTGTAAGTTTTAATTTGATTTTTTCAAAGTTTAATATCTATTTTGAAATTTAATAATCTATTAATATTTTTAACATGCTTCTTTAGAGGCCCTTGATGCCCAGGATCCTGATAATTTAGGGTCACACGATCATTTATATCAGGTTTTGGGAGCGGAGCACTCTGGCCGAGTACGCTGCCGACCTGGTAAGAATATAGTCCCGACGAGGTATTGGTTCTCTCCATGTCTCCATTCTAGTACCACCGAGTTGGAACATGTCAAGGAGCATGCAAGAAAGTCTGATAAAAGGGTCACAGAGTAGGAAGTACAAGTTTAAACGAGGGACAAAGAATTTATGAAACTGATGAAAGCTTTTTCTTCATCACTTCCACCAGAGGCCAGTGCGGCTTGTCAAAAATTTATGTCGTCAATGGGTGCATTATCCAATGCACCAGGTGGCAGTTCTAGTGGTGGTCGGGATGTTGACGTTCCTGGTGATGATGAGGATTCTAAAGAGGATGAGGGTGAGGATGAGGATGGGGAAGAGGGTGAGGATGGGGCCGAGGGCGAGGATGGGGTCGAGGGCAAGGATAGATCCGACGATGAGCATGGGGATGATGATGAGGAGGAAGACGAGGACAGAGATGGTGGTGAGGATGAGGCCGATGATGATAGTGGTGATGGTGATGGTGATCAGGGTAATATTGATCTATTACATTTTTTGAATTCTGTATAACTCTATTTTCGAACCTGGTTTTTCACTCTGGTAAGGATATTTTTGAATTCAGTACAACTCTTTATTTTTGACCAAATATGGAAGCGTCTTTAATTTAAGAATGATTTAAATTGAATTTAGCTTCTTTATTAATTCTACTTAATTATATTGAATTGTATATCTTGAATAATTTTTCTTTAATATAATTGTTTCATTTGATAAATAAAGTCATGTTTTTATAATAAAACCCCTCCAACAGAGGTGCGTTGTATGTGAAAACTAACGGTGATAGTTTAGGGTGTGATAATTTGACTCTCAATTAGTAATTTAAACAACCTAGTACCACTTTTTAAAAAAACAAAAAATATATATCTTTATCATACCACAATCCTGAATCAAGAGTCTATTTTTTATAACATAAGATCAGTTTCTATAATGTGAAGGACACCTACATAGGATTTATTCAGAATCATGGACGTAAGATGCTACCACGTGAATGTCGTTGGACCGGGCCAACATGTCGTGGTCACGCCAGGGTCACGCTACGGTCACGCTGCGGTCACTCCACGGTCACGCCGCGGTCACGCCGCGGTCACGCCGTAGTAATGCTATGATTTGGCCTTGCTCCAGGACGACACCCTGCAGCACTTCACAGTCCTATCAGAATTTGATGTATGATACCTAGATAGAGTTTTAGATACATTACCCACCATCCTTCCTAGAAACCCCCCCCCCCCAGATAGCCCCCCACCCACCTCAATCTGAGGCACGGTGTGGCCGGTACCACTCAAAGCGTATTTCTTTGGTTTAAAATGGATACTCTTTTTAGTAAAAACAACTGGCATATAGAAACTGATAAAATGAATTTGGATTGTGTTGATACTTTAGGAAAACGATCCATGGGTCATTTTTGATGTGTACGAGTCAACCCCGCCTCAATTTGAGGCGTGGTGTTGCTGGCACCACTCAAAGTGTCTCACTTTTATTTGAAATGGACAACCTTTTAAGTGAAAACAATAACTGGCATACGGTAAACTGACCAAATACATTCAGATTGTGTTGATACTTTAACACAACAATCCATGGGTGAATTTTCAAATGGTGGGACATACGCGACGTCAATCGGAGGTGTCGTGTGACCGCGCGGGCTGAAAACGCACTCGGTGTGTCGTAAATGGCCAAAACATGCGTTTAACGGTCAAATGCATGCCGAACGACATCAGAATGACTTGAAATCACATGAAAACACCCTAATTATTATTCTTGAGGTGTACGAGGAGACATCACGGCATTCAGACGCGCAGTTTTCACGAGACGACTGAATATGTGTTTTTTAGGTGTTTAGCATGCTTGAAAAGCACGCGTGGGGTGGTCGAAACCGGCCGAACGAACTCGGAATGGCATGAAATCGGACGACAACAAAGGGTGGGTAAATTGTGAAATGGTCAGCTAGACGGACGGTCAATCAGAGGTGTTGTGTGACCGCGCTGGCCGAAAACGCACACCGCGTGTCGTAAATGACCAAAACATGCGTTTAACGGTCAAATGCATTCCGAACGACATAGGAATGACTTGAAATCAAACTAAAACAACCTAATTATTATTTTTGAGGTGTACGAGGAGACAGAATGTCATTAGTACGCATGGTTTGCGCGGCACAACTAAATATGTGTATTTTAGGTGTTTGGCGCGCTTGAAAAGCGCGCGTGGGGTGGTCGAAACCGGACGAACAACCTCGGAATTTCATAAAATCAGATGACAACATAGGGTGGGTGAATTTTGAAATGTTCAGCTAGATGGCACGTCAATCGGTGGTGTCGTGTGACCGTGCTGGCCAAAAAAGCACTTCGCCTATCGTAAATGGCCAAAACATGCGTTTAGCGATCAAATGCATGCCGAACGACATCGTAATGACTTGAAATCACATGAAAACACCCTAATTATTATTCGTGAGGTGTAAGAAGAGACATCACATTATTCGAGCGTGCGGTTTGCACGGTGAAACTGAATATTTGTTTTTTAGGTTTTTGACGCGCTTAAAAAGCGCGCGTGGGGTGGTCGAAATCGGCCGAACGACCTCGGAATGCCATGAAATCGGATGACAACAAAGGGTGGGTGAATTATGAAATGGTTACCTAGACGTAAAGTCAATCGGAGGTGTCATGTGAATGCGCTGGCCGAAAACACACTCCACGTGTTGTAAATGGCCAAAACATGCGTTTAACGGTCAAATGCATGCCGAACGACAACAGAATGACTTTAAATCACACTAAAACGCCCTAATTATTATTCGCAAGGTGTAAGAGAAGACGATATGTCATTTTTTCACACGTTTTGTGCACCACGACTGAATATTTGTTTTTAAGGTGTTTGGCGCGCTTGAAAAGTGCGAGTGGGGTGGTTGAAAATGGCCGAACTACCTCGGAATGCCATAAAATCGGACGACAACAAAGGGTGGGTGAATTTTGAAATGGTCGGCTAGATAGAACGTCAATCAAAGGTGTCGTGTGACCGTGCTAGATGAAAACGCACTCCACTTGTCGTAAATGGCCAAAACATGCGTTTAATGGTCAAATGCATGCCGAATGACATCGAAATGGCTTGAAATCACACCAAACACCCTAATTATTATTCGTGATGTGTATGAGAAGACAGAACATCATTCGGATGTGCGGTTTGCATGACACAGCTGAATATGTGTTTTTTAGGTGTTTGGCGTGCCTGAAAAGCGCACGTGGGGTGGTCGAAACCGGCCGAACGACCTCAGAATGCCATGAAATTGGACGAAAACAAAGGGTGGGTTAATTGTGAAATGGTCGGCCAGAAGGCATGTCAATCGGTGGTGTCGTGTGACCGCACTGGCCGAAAATGCACTTTGCCTGCCGTAAATGGCCAAAACATGCGTTTAGCGGTCAAATGCATGCCGAACAACATCGTAATGACTTGAAATCACACTAAAACACCATAATTATTATTCGTGAGGTGTACGAGGAGACATCATGTAATTCGGACGTGTGGTTTGCGTGGAATGACTCAATATGTGTTTTTTAGGTGTTTGGCGCACTTGGAAAGTGCGCGTGGGGTGGACGAAACCGACCGAACGACCTCGGAATGCCATGAAATCGGAACACAACAAAGGGTGGGTGAATTGTGAAATGGTCGGCTAGACGGCATGTCAATCGGAGGTGTTGTGTGGCCGCGCTGGCCAAAAACGCACTCCACATGTCGTAAATGGCCAAAACATGCGTTTAACAGTCAAATGCATTCCTAACAACATCATAATGACTTGAAATCACACTAAAACACCCTAATTATTACTCGTGAGGTGTACGAGGAGACAGAACGTCATTCGGACACACGGTTTGCGCGGAACGACTGAATATATGTTTTTTAGGTGTTTGGTGCTATTGAAAAGCAAGCGTGGGGTGGTCGAAACCGTCTGAACGACCTCATAATTCCATGAAATTGGACGAAAACAAAGGGTGGGTGAATTGTGAAATGGTCGGCCAGATGACACGTCAATCGAAGGTGTCGTGTGACTGCGTTGGCCAAAAACGCACTGCACATGTCTTAAATGGACAAAACACGCGTTTAACGATTAAATGCATTCCGAACAACATCATAATGACTTGAAATCACACGAAAACACCCTAATTATTATTCATGAGGTGTACGAGGAGAAGAAACATCATTCGGATGCACGATTTTCATGGAACGACTGAATATGTGTTTTTTAGGTGTTTAGCGTGCTTAAAAAGAGAGCGTGGGGTGGTCGAAACTGGCCGAACGAACTCAGAATGCCATGAAATTGGATGAAAAAAAAGGGTGGGTACATTGTGAAATGGTCAGCTAGACATCACGTCAATCGGATGTGTCGTGTGACCGCGCTGCCCGAAAACGCACTCCGCCTATCGTAAATGGCCAAAACATGCGTTTAGTGGTCAAATGCATACAGAACAACATCAGAATGACTTGAAATCACACAAAAACACCCTAATTATTATTATTGAGGTTTATGAGGAGACAACACTTCATTCGGATGTGCGGTTTGCACAGCACGACTGAATGTGTGTTTTTAGGTGTTTGGTGCGCTTGAAAAGCGCATGTGCGGTGGTCGAAATCGGCCGAACGACCTCGGAATGCCATTAAATCGGACGACAAAAAAGGGTGGGTGAATTGTAAAATGGTCGGCCAGAAGACACATCAATCAGAGGTGTCGTGTGATTGCGTCGGTCAAAAATGCACTCCGCGTGTTGTAAATGGCCAAAAAATGTGTTTAACGGTCAAATGCATGCCAAATGACATCAGAATGACTTGAAATCATGCGAAAACACCCTAATTATTATTAAAGAGGTGTAAGAGGAGACGAAACGTCATTCGTACACGTGGTTTGCACGACACGACTGAATATGTGTTTTTAGGTGTTTGGCGCGCTTGAAAAGTGCGCGTGGGGTGGTCGAAACCAGCCGAATGGCCTTATAATGCCATGAAATCGGATGACAACAAATGGTGGGTGAATTGTAAAATGGTCGGCCAAAAAACACATCAATCGGAGGTGTCGTGTCACCGCGCTGGACAAAAACGCACTTCGCATGTCGTAAATGGCCAAAACATGCGTTTAACGGTCAAATGCATGCCGAAGGACATTGGAATGACTTGAAATCACAAGAAAACACCCTAATTATTATTCGTGAGGTGTATGAGGAGACGACACATCATTCGGACACGCGGTTTGTGCGGCACGACTGAATATGTGTTTTTTAGGTGTTTGGCGCGCTTAAAAAGCGCGGGTGGGGTGGTCGAAACCGGCCAACAACCTCAAAATGTCATGAAATAGGATGAAAACAAAGGGTGGGTTAATTGTGAAATGGTCGGCCAGACGACACATCAATCAGAGGTGTCGTGTGACCACGCTGGCCGAAAACACACTCCGCGTGTTGTAAAAGGCCAAAACATGCGTTTAATGGTCAAATGCATTCCGAACGACATCAGAATGACTTTAAATCACACGAAAACACCCTAATTATTATTTGTGAGGTGTATGAGGAGACGACATGTCATTCAGACGCACGGTTTGTGCGGAACGACTGAATATGTGTTTTTTAGGTGTTTGACGCGCTTGAAAAGCGCATGTGGGGTGGTCGAAACCGGCCTAACGACCTCAGAATGTCATTAAAATCGGACGAAAAAAAGGTGGGTGAATTGTGAAATGGAAGGCTAGACAATATGTCAATCGGAGGTGTCGTCTGACCGTGCTGGCCAAAAATGCACTTCGCGTGTCGTAAATGGCCAAAACATGCGTTTACCGATCAAATGCATTACGAACGACATCAGAATGACTTTAAATCACATGAAAACACCCTAATTATTATTCTTGAGGTGTACGAGGAGACAACACGTCATTCGGACGTGCAGTCTGCACAGAATGGCTGAATATGTGTTTTTTAGGTGTTTGGCGCGCTTGAAAAAGCACGCATGGGGTGGTCGAAACTGGCCGAACGACCTCGGAATGCCATGAAATCGGACGAAAACAAAGGGTGGGTGAATTGTAAAATGTTCAGCTAGATGGAACGTCAATAAGAGGTGTCGTGTGACCGCACTGGCTGAAAACGCACTCCGCATGTCGTAAATGGCCAAAACATGCGTTTAATGGTCAAATGCATGCCAAACGACATCGAAATGAATTGAAATCACATGAAAACACCCTAATTATTATTCTTGATGTGTACGAGGAGACAAAACATCATTCAGACGTGCGGTTTGCACGACACTGCCGAATATGTGTTTTTAGGTATTTGGCGCGCTTGAAAAGCGAGCGTGGGGTGGTCGAAACCAGCCGAACGACCTCAGAATGCCATGAAATCACATGAAAACAAAAGGTGGGTGAATTGTGAAATGGTTATCTTAAAGGCACGTCAATTGGAGGTGTCATGTGACCGCGTTGGCCGAAAACACACTACGCGTGTCGTAAATTGCCAAAACATGCGTTTAATGGTCAAATGCATTCCGAATGACATCAGAATGATATGAAATCACATGAAAACACCCTAATTATTACTCATGAGGTGTATGAGAAGACAAAACATCATTAGAACAAGCGGTTTGCACGGCATGATTGGATATGTGTTTTTTAGGTGTTTGGCGCGCTTGAAAAGCGCGCATGGGGTGGTCGAAACCACCCGAATGACCTCGGAATTCCATTAAATCGAACGACAAAAAAGGGTGGGTGAATTGTGAAATGGTCGGCCAGACGGCATGTCAATAGGTGGTGTCGTGTGACCACGCTAGCTGAAAACGCACTCTGTGTGTCGTAATTGGCCAAAACATGCGTTTAGCGGTCAAATGCATGCCAAACGACATCAGAATGACTTGAAATCACACGAAAACACCATAATTATTATTCCTGAGGTGTATGAGGAGACGAAACATCATTCAGATGCGCGGTTTGCACGTCATGGCTGAATATGATTTTTTTTGTGTTAGGTGCGCTTGAAAAGCACGCGTGGGGTGGTCGAAACTGGCCAAACAGCCTCGAAATGCCATGAAATCGGATGACAACAAAGGGTGGGTTATTTTTGAAATGGTCGTCTAGACAAAACGTCAATCAGAGGTGTCGTGTGATCGTGCTGGCCGAAAATGCACTCCACGTGTTGTAAATGGCCAAAACATGCTTTTAATGGTCAAATGCATGTCGAATGACATCAAAATGGCTTGAAATCACACTAAATACCCTAATTCTTATTCGTGAGGTGTACGAGGAGATGACATGTCATTTGGATGCGCGGTTTGCGCGACACAACTGAATAAGTGTTTTTTAGGTGTTTGGCGCGCTTGAAAAGCGCACGTGGGGTGATCGAAACCAGCCGAATAACCTTATAATGCCATGAAATTGGACGACAACAAAGAGTGGGTGAATTGTGAAATGGTTGGCCAGATGAAACGTCAATCGGAGGTGTCGTGTGACCGCACTGGCCGAAAATGCACTCTGCGTGTCGTAAATGGCCAAAACATGCATTTATTAGTCAAATGCATTCCAAACGAAATCAGAATGACTTGAAATCACACGAAAACACCCTAATTATTATTAGTGAGGTGTACGAGGAGACGACACATCATTCAGATGCTCGGTTTGCGTGGCACGGCTGAATATGTGTTTTTTAGGTGTTTGGCACGCTTGAAAAGCGTGTGTGGGGTGGTCGAAACCGGCCAAATGCATTTTGATTATGTTGATACTTTAGGAAAATGATCCATGGGTCATTTGTGACATGTAAGAGTCAAACTAGCCTCAATATAAGGTGCTGTGTGGCCGACACCACTCAAAGTTTCTCTCTTTTGTTTCAAAAGGACATCATTTTAAGTGAATACAACAACTGACATACGGAAAACTAACCAAATGCATTCGGATTCTATTTAAAATTTCGGAAAATGATCCATGGGTCATATGTGGCATGTACGAGTCAACCCCGCCTCAATCCGAGGGTCAGTGTGGTTGACACCACTCAAAGTGTTTCTCTTTTGTTTTAAATGGACAAGATTTTAAGTGAAAACAACAATTGGCATACTTAAAACAGACCAAATGTATTCAAATTGTGTTGATATTTTAGGACAACTATCCATGGGTCATTTTTGATGTGTACGAGTCAACCCCACCTCAATCTAAGGCACAATGTGGCTGCCACCACTCAAAATTTATCTCTTTTGTTTAAAATGGACATGATTTTATGTGAAAACAACAAATGACATACAGAAAACTAACCAAATGCATTTGGATTATATTTAAACTTTAGTAAAACAATAAATGGGTCATTTTTGACGTGTATGATTCAACCCCATCTCAATACGAGGCTTGGTGTGGCTGACACCACTCAAATTGTCTCACATTTCTTTGAAATGGACAACATTTTAAGTGAAAACAACAACTGACATATAGAAAATGAACCAAAAACATTCAAATTCTCTTGATAATTTAGGAAAATTATCCATGGGTCATTTGTGACATGTATGAGTCAACCCCGCCTCAATCCGAGGCACGGTGTGGCCGGTACCACTCAATGTTTCTTTCTTTTGTTTAAAATGGATACACTTTTAAGTAAAACAACCGGTATACAGAAAGCCATCCAAACGCATTCAGATTGTGTTGATACTTTAGGAAAATGATCCATACATCATTTGTGATGTTTACGAGTCAACCTCGCATCAATACGAGGCATGGTGTAGCCGACATGACTCAAAGTGTCTCTCTTTTGTTTCAAAATGACATCATTTTAAGTGAATACAACAACTGAAATTTACACTCATCAACGATAGTCTCAAACTCTTTTTCATGAGTTGGGTAGTTTCACTCATTGGATCATAAGTGATGAGACTCCTAAGAAAATACATTTTCACCATATATTATAAAAAATACAAGTTCGATGCAAAATGCATCACAAATCATTACATACCCAAATCTAGAATCAGAAAAAAAAAATTGGGATTTGAGCCAATTTCAAACTCTTATTCAACTCTAATAAGTATTTCTCAGACTATTCTGCCTATTAGAATTTTATGGGGATGTGGGGAGGTTGTGCTGGTTGGGGGGGTTGTGCAGGGGTGAGGTGAATTACTACTGGAAGAGTGGTTGTCATTTGAAGATAGAAATGGGTGTAAATAATGCTTGAGTTATTGAAACTATTTTTAACTTTACTGGATGATTGTGTCCATATGAATATTGAAATATGGAATTGTAGTACATGACATGGTTGGAAGAGTTTGATGGTTTTATGTGTTTTTTTGGTGCTATTTTAGGTGTTTTTTATACTGTTTTAAGTCTTTATGTGGTTTTTTTGATATTTTTTATGCAGGGGGATACTGGAGGGTTGTTGTGCAACAATTCTGGAAAAACACATTAGCAACGGTTTTAAACCGTTGGTATAATAGTTCTAAAAAAACACATTACCAACGGTTTAAAACCGTTGGTATAAAAGTTCTGGAAATAGAAATTTAAAAACTATACCAACAGTTTAGAACCGTTGGTATAGTGTTTAGTATACAATATATACCAATGGTTTCTGGAAACCGTTGGTAAAACCATTTACACTGCCAGTATTGCCAACGGTTTGTAAAAAAGTTGGAAATAATCCAATTACACTGCCTTTACCAACAATTATAAAAAAACTATTGGTAATGGTCTACTACCATGCCTTACTTGCCAATGGTTTTCCAAACCATTGGTATACTATATACCAACAGTTTGGAAGCCTTTACCAATGTTTTTAAACCATTGGTAAAGGATTAATTTCTAGTAGTGAGAAGAGCACCTAGCCATTAAATCCCGACAAGAAAAACTCGCTGCTACGACAGAGGAGAGGAATGCTCTGTTCGACTCTCAACACATTGTTCATTGCTTTAACTACAAAGAACTAGAGAATCATTCAAATCAGTTCCCTAAGCCAAGGGTTTTCGAAGGCAACCAACAACCTTCATGGTAGCAAGGGTGATATTTTTCCATCACTAATTCCAGAGTGAACCCCAACAACAAAGTTTTGATAGGTATTCTAGTTATTCATTTAGGAATAGCGAACATATTTTTTGATTCTAGTTCTAGACATTCTTTTATATCCTGAATGTTTATTAGAATAATCCCAACACCACCCCAAATCATAGAAGTAAAGATATCGATGAGTATGGAAAATGGGGCAATCATTGCATCCTATGAATATAACTCCTCCCCTGTCTTAATCAGAGGATTGAACATCCTGAAAACCCGCATTATACTCCTTATGGTGTAATTTTACGTAATTATTGGCATGTATTGACTTTCCTTATTTAGAGCCAACATAAATTTCCATGAGAGGGAAATCACTCTCCATGGGGAGAATCGAGCCCCGATTCTGTTCAAGTGCAAGGAGGATGGTGAATCTTCTTTAGCTCCATCATATCAAGAGTGGATATTACTGCCCTATGAGAACACGTATCTGGATCATATGATTGAGTCTAAGGAGGCAACTATCATTGAAGACATGCCTATTATAAAGGAATTTGCTGATGTGTTTCCGGAGGAATTGCCTGGTCTTCCTCCTAGCAGAGATGTTGAATTCTCAATTGATCTTATACCTGGGGTATTGCCAATATCCAAGACTCCATATAGAATGGTTGTTGTGGAGCTAGAGGAACTGAAGAAACAACTATAGGATAATCTGGATAAAGGGTTTATATGAAAAAGTGCTTCACCATGGGGTGCACCAGTCCTCTTCGCTAACAAGAAGGATGGGTCAATGCACCTTTGCATTGATTATCGCGAGCTTAACAAAATCACGATAAAGAACAAGTATCCTCTCCCATTAATTGATGACTTGTTCGATTAGTTGCATGGATCACAATACTTCTCCAAGGTATATTTGCGCTCAGGATATTATCAAGTAAGGGTGAATAAGGAAGATATCCTGAAGACTGATTTTCATACAAGATACGAGCCCTATGAATTCATAGTAATGTTTTTGAGAATCACTAATGCTCCAACAATATTCATGGACTTGATGAATAGAGTCTTTAAATATTACCTCAATAAATTTTTGGTAGTATTTATAGATTATATTCTAATATACTCCAAAACCAAGGAGGATCATGAGGAGAATCTAAGAACTGTACTACAGACATTGCGAAAGGAGAAGCTTTATGAAAAGTACAACATGTTTGAGTTCTGGTTGAAGGAGGCATCATTCTTGGGCCATATCATCACAAGCAATGGGATATCTATGGACCCCTCTAAGACAACTGCAATAGAGGGATGGTCGAGGCCAACATCGGTAATGGATATCCGTAGCTTCTTGGGGTTAGTTGGAAATTATTGACGATTTGTGAGAAATTTATCACAGTTGTCCAACCCTCTTACAAATCTAAATCAGAAGGGAGTAAGGTTTTCTTGGAGTGATGAATGTGAAGAAAGCTTCAAGGAGTTGTAAAGGAGGATTATCACTGCACCTGTGCTCACATTTCCCACAAGTGGAGAACTTTTTGTGATATTCAATGATGCTTCGAAGAAGGGCTTGGGATGTGTGTGGATGCAAAATGAAAAAGTCATTGCCTATGCTTCAAATCAATTGAAAGTTTATGAGAAGAATTATCCAACACATGATCTGGAGTTGGCTACGATGATCTTCATTTTGAAAATTTGGAAACATTATCTCTTTGGAGAGAAGTGTGAAATATATACGGACCACAAAATCCCCAAGTATATATTCACAGAGAAAGAGTTGAACATGCACCAATAAAGATGGTTAGAACTGATCAAATACTATGACTGCTCAATCTATTACCACCCTGGAAAAGTGAACAAGGTGGAAGATTTTCTAAGTAGAAAGGACCCAACAATTCTATCATTGATGAGAATTGAGAAGGATCCAATCTTTTTTGATTTGATGAAGATGGACATGGGAATCATAAAGAATAAAACATCATCAATCCTTTAAAAAATTATTTCTCAACCATCTCTTTTGGAAAAGTTAAAGGATGATTAAAAGGATGATGTGGGAATTAAGAAGAAAGTGTAAGCTATCAAAAAAGGTAAATCCTCAGAGTTCAATATTAATGAAGAAGGAATTGTGAGATTTGGGAAAAGACTATGTGTTATATAAAGTTTGGAGTTGAAGAAGGAACTTTTGGATGATGCACATGGTTCAAATTTCTCTATTCACCCAAGAAACACAAAGATGCATCGAGATCTCTGAGAGCATTATTGGTGGGATAATATGAATAAGGATATTTCTTAGTATACATTAAAGTATCTGGTGTGTCAGCAAGTGAAAGCAGAGAGGCAAAAGTATAAGGGGATGATGCAACCATTGCCCATACCTGCATGAAAGTGGGAGAACATCACCGTGGACTTTGTCATTGGAATTATGAAGACATCCAAATGAAACAATGCAATTTTGGTTGTTGTGGATAATCTTACAAATTCTACACATTTTATTGTAATTCGGGACGATTTCTCATTGGATAAACTGGAGTGGATATATATCAGGGAATTGGTAAGGCTGTATGTATTACCACTATCTATTGTATGTGATTGAGATCCAAGATTCACATATAAGTTTTAGAAGAGTCCTAAACATGCTCTGAATACTTAAATGAACTTCAGTACGGCCTATCATCCTCAAATAGATGGACAATCTGAGCGAACTATTCAGACACTAGAGGATATGTTAAGATCATGTTATATGGACATCAGAGGAGGGTGGGACCAACATCTTTCACTGGTTGAATTATCCTACAATAATAGTTTCCACTCGAGCATATGAATGGAACCTTATGAAGCCCTATATGAGAATAGGTTCAAAACACTGTCATATTGGGATGAAGTTGGTGAGCGTAATCTGTTTGGACCAGAAATGATTGAAGAAATGGTGGAGAAGGTAAAAACCATTCAGCAACATATCAAGGCAGCCTAGAGTCGACAGAATAGTTATAAAGATAACTATCGATAAGACCTTGAGTTTAAAGTTGGAGACATGGTATTTCTACACATATCTCCATAGAAGAAGTTCATGTGGTTTGGAAAGAAAGGGAAGTTATGTCCTAGGTACATCGACCCCTTCGAGATTATTGATCGTGTCAGGGATGTGGACTATCGAATAACACTTCCACCTAACATGGACAAAGTACATGTTGTCTTTCATGTATCCCTTTTAAGGAAGTACACACTAGACCCTTCACATGTACTCTCTCCATATGTAGTAAAACTAGAGGATTATCTTTCTTACGAGGAGCAAATAGTGAATATCTTAGATCATAGAGAAAAAGTTCTACAAAATAAGACAATGCCCCTCGTCAAGGTGTTGTGGTGAAACCACAAGTTTGAAGAAGCGACATGGGAATTAGAGGAAGAGATGAAGCAAGGTTACCCACATCTGTTTTAGCGTGGGAAAATTAAATTTCGAGGATGAATTTTTTTAAGAACGAAAGATTGTAACAACCCAAAAATTCATTAATGAAAATTTTTCTTGGTCTATTTAAATGTCTTCTTATGGTTATATAAAACGTATGTACTTATTTAGTTATATGTTTTTGGATTTTAAAATACTGTTAAGAATTGTGACCATTGCTAATATATCTGTTGAACAGTGATCACATGATTAGTATAAATATAGGGCTTTTACAAATCCAATTTACTCAGACAAAGGAACTGATGACCTCATCCAATAAACATTCCCTATATGAAGCCCATTTATTAGAGCTCAGAAAAGAGGTGGAATCATTGGTCTTCACTATTGACCAAGCCCAATCTGATCTTGAAATTGTTAAGCTTGAGCAGAACCGACTACGGGAGAAGTGGAAGTTAATAGAGATTACCACCCGAGCAATGTTATCCGAGCCACCCCAAGAGTCTATCACCATCGCACACCTTACCCTTCGGTCTTATGTGAGTGTTATAAGGGGTTATGTAACAAGACCCTAGTACTATGATTATGTACATTATTCTTGTATAGAGAATATACATTCTTTTTATTATTGTTATGTTTTAAATAGTTTTTAAAGCACAAATAGTATTTTTAGAAAATATTCAAACTAAGAAATATATTTTGATGAATTAATTAGTTTTTTAATTAAAAAATATTTTTTAAATATTACTATTATTATTGAATTAATTTTTATTAAATATAAATGATCATATAATTTTATGAATGCAATTGTAATTTTTATTAAGGTTTGAAAGCTGTTTTTTTTCAAAACCCATGAATTGCAGAGAAATGTCAGTTTATTTAAAAGTACAAATTCACATATTAAAAAAATTATTTAGATAAAATAAATATTATTCTTGGATTCAGGACATCGAAATTATCCAATGGTGAAGTTTTCATAATTTTCTGAGATAATCGGATTTTTGGGTAAAAATTATATACTGTTTAAATATATAATGTGTTTTATGACATCATAATGACCCAATAGTGATATAATAAAATAGTATAAACATTATATTCGGCCAATATATGTTTTACCATTAAAATAAAGTGATTTTTGGTTTTTTTGTTTAATTTTACAAAGCTTTAGTGGACCCTTCAAGGCTTATAAAACATTTTGTATTTTTAAATTGTTTTCTTTGAGAGTGTGACTCACCTCCACATAAGCAACCCTATTATTTTAAGAGGTTACGCCAGTGGCCTTATAAAATATTTTTTTCCACTCCCCTTTGGCAAAAATCATGGGCAAAAACCATGGGCTGGTTTGTGGTTTTGATTAGTTTAATGTGAGGTATCCCAAACCTAAATAATAAAGAATTCCCTCTCCTTTCCTATATAAACCCACCCAATCTCCCACTTCCTCTTCACTAAAAGCCTTTTGAGTTAGACAAAAATCTTACCTAATCTCTCTATAATCCTCCCAAGGTTCCCCAAGCTCCTAACAATCCTCTCTCAATCCTCTCCCAATCTTTTGGGATCACACTTCAAAGTAAGGTATTTCTTCATTTCTCATTTTTGTCCAATTTTATTTAAGTTGTTATGCCATTTTGTTTTCAATTACAAATGTTGGCGGTATGATTTATCACCTCCTCCATACTTACCGCTTTATTTTTGAATGATTGGATACCCCTTTCTCTCACATTAATGCCTCCCATGTACACCCGTTACCATGCTGAAATTCCACGAGGTATTTCTCTCTCTTCATTTACATCCAAGTAATTCTTTTGTATTATGCATCTAAATTCCATTATGTATGTTGGGACATGTATCTATATGACCCCATTAATGTCAATTTAATGTAAATATGATGAGACACCCCTTTATCTCTCATCAACCATTTTTATGAATTCTTATGTCATGCTGTTACGCTGCCGAAATTGCACCGTGATTTTCCAAGCCAATGTCATTATTTAGTGAATACCATGTCCATTTCTCTATCAAGGGTATTAACCTTTATGAAAATTTACTTATTGATTATAAATATTTATTTTTGTATTCCACATCCCTTTATCATGGAATTTATGATGATGAATGATTTCATATTTTATGATCCATGTGGCACACTTATGCATGAAATGAAATGTTTAAGCAAGGGTGTGCCCTAATAGCACTCCAATGCATTGGGTAAATTATAGTATCATGATAAGTCATTTGAAATTAGTGTTGAATCATGATAATTCAAGTGAAATGAGGGTTTACTTGTGCTTCATGTTCAATGAGGGTTTACTCATGCTCCATATGCAATGAGCCTTGGCTCATGATAAATTCCATGTTAAGTGTTGTTGCCACATTTCCATGTCATGATTATCATGCTTTATCATGCCTTTATGTTCATATTTCTCTTTTTTCTCTATTGATATGCCTATTATATAACATGTAATGTATTACTTATGTTATTCCATATTTATTCCTTTACTAGTCTTTATAGCTCACCTTTTTCTTATGCATGTCCTCAGGTTATCCCTTGCAATGCTAAGTACGAGGGAATGTAGTGGTCTTGTAAAGGAAATTTTCAATAAATATGTTGTATTTAATGTTTTAAGTTGTTATCTAATGATACTAATCCCAAAAGACACTAGAAGTATCAATATTCTATGTTGTATCAATTTAAGTTTATGTAATAAATCATGTTTTAGTGTGTAATAAAGAGAAGGGTTGTTATAATGGTTGACTTCCATCTCCAGTGTACCCAATGCCTCAGAGAACTATCTGAGTGCACCCATTATATAATCTATATTGGGGTCACCTGGTGCTATCAGGGAACACCCATCATTTATAATTTCCAAGAACAAAATACATAGATAATTCATCAAAACTCATTGAAATAACTTTTATTCATTTCAGGACATGATTAACTCATCAAAAGGAAATAGGTTCCACTACAATATCTTTGAAACATGAATAACCCATGGGAAAGAAATGGGTTCCAAAAATATATTTTTTAAATATGACTAAACCTTGGAAAATAAATGGGTTTCGAAATAATATCTTCTAAAAACATGATTAACCCATGGAAAAGAAATGTGTTCCAAAATAATCTTTTTGAAACATGATTAACCCATAGAAAAGAAATGAGTTACAAAAGAATCTCATTGAAACAATATTAAACAATGGAAAAGAAGTGGGTTCTATAATAATCTCTTTAGGAAATAATCAACCAATGGAAAATAAATGGGTTTCATAACAATATCATTAAAACATAATCAACCTATGGAAAAGAAATGGGTTTTATAACAATCTCTTTATGAAATAATAAACCCTTATAAAGTAAACGAGTTTCATAACAATATATTTAAAGCAATAATAATCCATCCAAATAATTAATATGGATGGTTTCAATAAAAAATCTCCCTAGTGTAGGATAAGTAACAATAATAGTTTTTAAAATTGATGAATGGAACTGATATTAAAATATAATTAAAAACATTTTTTAGGAAGATAATCTTTAAACATTCCAAAGTGTCCCGTACCACTTTATAACATTTGAATTATAAGACCCATGAAAGAATAAAATTAAATTAAATTTATAATATCACGAGAATAAGGATATTTTTGATATAACATGTCAAAGGAGAAGTATATAGACCTCATAAATAAGGATAGGTTTATAACATAACAAACATCACAAAGAAGGAAAATTGTGAAAAAAATCCAATATCGCTTTGGTAACTTTGAAATCATAAACCCCATGAAAGAGAAATCATAAAAATAATATGAAAAACAAAATAAATTTAAGTATAAAAATAATTAAATACATTAATGGTTAGTATATAGACCATACAACCAAAATTAGTGGTGAATATAGAATATATGTCATAGAAATAAAATTGAGATGAGAAAAACCCTTACAAAGATCATATCATTGGAGTGAGAATAAATCAATGATATAATTATGTGCCAAAAATGTAAATAAAAAAAATAAAAAATAAAATATATAATAATAAAATAATATCTCATTTCAAACATATTATTGTAATAATATAACCAATGACCTAGAAGTTTAATCCAATGAACGAAAATTGAGTTAAGAAATCCCCTACCTTGAGTTCGATTTTCATGATTCTCTTATATTTTTCTGAATAATAATCTTATGTTAATTATTTAGTTTCTTCATAACCTTTTCCAAGTTTATAATTAATTTTATTTCACTTATAAACAAGTTATATGTAATTACTTAATCAATAATGTTTAAGTCGACTATTTTGACTATATTCGACTTATGTATCAAAACTAAATTTGATAGATTGACTATGGTCAATGATTTAGTTATTTAAAAATATAAATAAAAATAATTATCAAATAATTATCAAATTTTTAAATAAATTATAATTTTAAAATCATAAATGAAATATTGTTATGAAAAATTAACCAACGTTATGATCATGGAGATGGCAGGCCATACGTATGCATGAGTAACGTTCCCATTTTTCAATGATTATTATGGAAAGAAGGTAAGTAACATTTATCTTTACTAAATAAAACTTATATCATAAATACCATATCATTTAATTATATATAATTATATATATCATTCTTATGATGTGATGATGGAAAAGGAAGAATCACATTTCTTTAAGGAGGCGGTAGTCCACACGACACGAATGATGTTATCACTTTTTCAGTGTGCGAAATGGAAATAAGAAAATGATATGTTATATGAAAAGATATATAATAATGGAATGAATATAAAAAATATTTCATTTATATCATATATTTTTACTTAATCCATTCTTAATAGATTCCATATAAAGTGTGAACGAATCACATCCCTTTGAGTAGGCGGTAGTCCATATGTCCACAAACGATGTTATCATATTCCCACAAAATGTAAATCATGAATGTATGTGTTATATAATAATTAAAAAATTATGAATAAATTATAAATATCATATATATCATATAAAATCGATAAATATATCATTATTCCCTGCTTTGAAATGTGGTAATGGAATAATGAACAACATCAGTTCGTGAAGTGGTAGTCCGCCATACACATGAATGATGATTGCGTATCTTATTTTATGGAAGTGTGATAAGGTGTATGTTAAACCCTTAAATATAAATCATATCAGTATATTGAGGATAATAATGTTATTATATATTCTTTTAATAATAATACTTTACGTTTTTTGAGAAATAAATAAAACAAAAGTGTTCGTTGAAGAATATTATCTCTTTTTCTGGTAACTCATTTTGGTTTACACAAAAAGGACTTCCTTGGATTGATTTCTGCCCAAAGTGAGGCTTATAGTATTAGAGGATTAATTTTGGGTGATTATTTTTTTTAGGGGTTGGATTATCCAATGGTCTTGATATGTGTGATGAGAGGAGGATGATATGAGGCTTTTTATAAGTGGGTAAAATGACACATTGGGTATTATTGAAAAGATTTGAGTGATACCCACGTTTTAGTTATCCCCCAAGGGTCCAATGTGAAATATTATAGAACCTTATAGGTGTAATGGTAGAAATACTCACATAAAATAATTTTTAGACAAGTTTAGGGTAATTTTTACACCTTATATGCTATGTTTAACCATTAAGAAAATGATTTTTACCTTAATCGTTGTAATAAATTTTAAAGGATTTCACTAATATTTTTGAAAAAATACTAAGTTGACCATAATAAAAATTATAAATTATTTTTATTCCAATTTTTAACACAATTTTTAAAATTATAATCATATAATTTGTGGAAATTAATTTCAAATTAATTCCATAGATGCGACAAGATACTGAATTTTCTGAGAGAAAAGTTCCAAATTTTAAAATGTTTTTATATCCAATTTCAATGTGAAATTGATTAAAATGACCTAAATTGGTTTAAATTATATAAAATTTATATAATTAAACTTTTTAACCCTTAAAAATATAATTCAACGATATAAATTATTTAGATGAAAAAGAACTTTTAATTAAAATTCGGTGTTATTCACTATTCATAAAAATATGAGCGTTCCCTGAAAAATAAAAAAAATGTTACTCAAAGTAAATTTTGATATTTTTATTTCAAAAACTAAGTTTATTTTTTCAAATAAAATTTAATTTTTTTTCAATATTTTGTTTTAAAATAATTATGCCATTAAAAGGTGGCAAAAATTTCTTTTTAAATAAATAAATATATATATATATATACATACACACACACACACACATATATATATCTTTTTTATAATTAAAATTGGATTTATTATTATCTTAATCCTATAATTATTATTGGATAAATTTAAAAAAAATTTATTAAATCAATAAAATATAAATTTTATTAATATATTTCACTAATACTCATTAATTTAATTTTTAAAAATAAAAATTCTTTTATGGCCATAAAAATAATTTTTCATTAAAACACATCTTTTATACTCAATTGGTATTTATTTTCATTTCTAATTAATTGGTAACCAATTAATTCATTTTGTAAACATGTGTAAAATATGATTTCATAATTTATTTAATCATATTCATTCCCACCATTCCAATGGCTTGGTGATAATTATTATGTTAAATAAAAAATATTAATATTATATTGTTTTCTGGTAAGTCTCGAGATTGTGTGTAACTTAAGTCATCAAAGAGACTCGATGTTGAGTGCAATGCTAGATAAAATTAGTATTGCATGTTATGAAATATAGACTATGCATTTCATGTAACAAAATATATTAATGAATTTAAATTATTTTGAAATAATATATTTTATAAAATCTCAGGATGTTACGATAACATTCCCCAAAGGATTTATTAAAGATATTTTTACCCATGTTTTAATTGTTATAAAGTATTTTAAAGAGAATATTCATATAGTTTTCCAAATAAAGTTTATATATATTTTAATGAAAATGTGAAAGTAATATTTATTTAAACGTGTACAACATGAATGAAATTTTCCATCATCTTGACCACCTAATGTTTTAATGATTGCTTTATAAGTTTTGAAGGATATTTTCAAAGAAAATGTTTTTAAAACTTTTTATATTTTAAAAAATGTTTTTAAAGTGGAAATGATGTTTTCATAAAGAAATGTTTTAAATGATATTTAAATATTAATTTATAAGTTTCTAAGGTTATTTTTAATTAAAATGATTTTGAAAATTTTTTATGTTTAAAAAAATTTTCTTCAAAGTGGAAAAGATATTTTACTAAAGAAATGTTTTAAGTGATATTTAAAGCTTCCTTTATAAGTTTACAAGGTTATTTTCAAATAAAAGGATTTGGAAAATGTTTTATGTTTTTATTTTATAAAATTTTAAAGGATATTTTCCTAAAGAAATGCTCCAATTGATCTTTCAAAATCATTTTCCATCTAAGATGACATACTTTGATGTAACTTATGATTTACTGGGGATATAATCCAATGATACCATATTTATTCTTTCTCTAGATGGTTTCTGTTTATGATGAAAATATTTTTATGAAACCTATTTCTTTTCCATGTGTTATGCTTTTATGTAATGTTTCATGAAACCCATTTATTTTCATGGGTTCTGATATGATGAATGTTTTGTCAAGACAATTTCTTTTCATGGGTTATGATATGATGAATGTTTTATAAAGACCATTTATCTTCATGGGTACTGATATGATGAATGTTTTATGATATTGTGGCACATATATGTATGGTTCTCATTATGTGATAGTGGTTATGTTATAACCAAGGATGGCGGTTATGTTATAATCAAGGATGGTGGTTATGTTATAACCAAGGATGGTGGTCACATTATAATCATGGATGGGTGGGAACTATATATCCCTTAAATTCATTGGATAAGGATTGATATCTCATGATACAAGAAGGACTAGAATGGAAATTGAACCTAGTTTAGTAAGGGACTATGTTTAATACAATAGTCTTGGGAGTGAAACTTGACTACTAAAATGGTTTGAGGAGTGAACCCATTATACTACGATATCCTTGGAAATAAGCCTTAACTACTATGAAAATAACTTTCATTGTTTATATATATTCCATAATTATATGTCTTATGCCAATGTTCAATACAACAAATTTTTTATTTAGCGATAGTTTTCTAAACTAATACTAAAAAAATTAAATGATTTCATAGAGGTTCTTTAAAAACTATCCTGAAATATAACATTTTTATTAAAAAAAGGCACTTCTCCCCCGCACCTCCCCCTGACCCTGAGCCCTAGCACCATCACCGGAATTCCCTAGTGCCACCATGCTTCCCCTGTCGCCATCTATTAGGTATCTCTTGATCCCTTTGATCCTTAGCCCCTCGATCCCAAGCAGGTGTTGTGGTTACAGACCCAAAAGACCCCCCTTGTTCAATCATTTCCCCCTCAATGATTTCAAGTTGGTTTTTTTTAGTTTTATTCATCCAGGTATACTTCTTTTAACCACTTCCACATTCATTATTCTCTCATTTTCACTCTTTTTTATCTCAATGTGGTCTCGGTGAACTAAGGATTAATTGTAACATGATTTTTAATTTCATAATTATTATATTATTTTTTTCTCATGATTTTTAGGGTCCTATTTCCTTCGTTTAGGTGGAGTAACACAAAATTTTGTAAAAGATAGTGGGTTTTTGGTAGGTGGTATGTTGCATAACTCTTTAAATTTAAAACCATGATATTTTAATAGTTTTTAAGAATTTTTTGATGCATTAATGAAATTTTATCAAGTATAAATAACATGTTTGTGAATGGATGGGTTTTATATTTTTAATTTTATTAAATGAGAAAAATATTATGGTTTCTTTTCAATGTTTTGGTTTTTTTATAATCTATCCACCCAAAGTGGTAATATAAATTCCCAAATGGATCTTTGACAATTTTTTATTAATTATAAAGGGTGTGTGTGGTATCCAAACTAAATTTTATAAATTAATTATGGGGAATGTGTGTTTCTGGTCTTTAAGAATAAATATATGTCACTAAAATGGTCAAGTATTTTTATCATGGTTGTGTACTGGTTTTCAAAGCTATTCAATTAAATTGTTTTTACATGAAATATTCACCATACTCGTCATTTATATTATAACTTCCTCCATTACTAATATTTTCTCATTATTTTCATATTCCTATCATTAATTATAAAATAAAATCTTGTATTGAAACCCAATTGCATTTACAATAATGTTAATGGAAAAAAGAAACCTAAGGGAACTTCAATGTACTTATATGTTAAGGGAGCATCAATCTCCTCCTTTGTATTTTTAATCAATACCACTATTATAATACCAAATCTTATATCACTAAGATCATTTAAATGTGACATTATCTACATATTATTAACAAATAACTCTTCAATTTTTATGCCTTTATTTTTTAGTTGTTATTTGGATGTGTGAGACTGATCCACTAAGTAATAATGGGCCAAGTGCTAGAGGGTATATACTAATCATGAGATAATAATATCTCTTGGTGTGACCTATAAGGTAAGATCACTGGGGGTTTTAAGTAGGTACATCCCCTCAGATGGGGGTCTAGGTTCCAATGGGCTTTAGAAAAAATTTAGAAGTCACCATAGAGTATTTTTTCTATGATATAAAACATGTATTTTAGAATTTTATCATCTTGTTTACTCTTATTCCTGGATTTTTTTATTATTGTTAATCACCATAATTTTTAAATAAATCTATATCAGATCTTGAGTTCATAAGATCAAAGTAAGTATTCTTGATTTGAATGATGTATATGGAAGAAAGAAAGATAAAGGTAGATCATTTTGATTGTTTGACATTAGATTACAGATAATATAGATAAAATGTTATTTTTATCACAAAAATATGCTCTTTTAACTTCTTGGTGGTTCACTAACAGTAATAGATAAGACTAATTGAAATTTATTGGATCAGTTTTTTAGGGAGTTGTGAGGGTCTGATGGGGTAATATTAGGATACTATAACCCTATATCATAGTTTAGAATAAAAATATAAAAAATCATTCATCAAGCACATCATAGTATGTGGAAGGAAAAATCAAAAGTTCATGATATAATATAAAATAAAATGTAGTAAAGGTTCGAACAACCATATAATCCTTAAAACTAACCACCCACTGGGACAGTTACCCAAACATAGAGGATAAAAAATCCATGAAAAATGGATCTATTACATCTCAAATTCAAATATCTATCAATATAAGGACACTATATGATCTATCATGTCCAATCATGAAAAATTAAACATAACCCTCATCCTCAAACCTGAACCTACAATAATTATATGATAGATTATCAGGTACCAATGTGAATTGGTGGCCCGTGTATATGTATCTTATCTATCCAATAGTTGAATAACCGTTGAATTACTTTAAAGATGGGGATCTTTATTTTAAAAGTTATTTTATGGAAAAATTTATATTTCTAAATTTATTTTCAATATGTGGTTTGATAAATGATTTTCAAAGAAAATTTGAAATGTAGTTTTTAAATGGTGTGAAATTTGATTGGCTTGTGAATCTCTTTATGTAAGCCTGATTGAAACTTTAATAAAAATGATTTTATACTATCCATGATTGATTTTTTTTAATTTGAACTTTTTAGTACTTATATGAATCTTCTTATAACTACCTAGGTTTTGTTTTTTTTTCAATTCCATTTATCTCTTTTTGTACTTAGTAATACTTATGTGTTTTAATTGTTTTAATAAAGTGTATGAACATTGTGATATATATGCATAAAAGTTGGATCATATTAGCAAGGAACACTCCTCAATATACTAAGTGTTTTGAGGAATTTATAGATTTTGCAATTTCTAATCGATCCGTTGATGGGAGAATAAGATGCACATGTCCTAAAGGTAAATTTAGAAGATGGTTGAAGAGAGATGAATTTTATGAACTCTTGATATTGAAGTAATTCCATTCTCAATATTTGTATTGGATTTGACACAGAGAATTTACCATTTTGGAATTTTTGAGCACTCGTGTCATTTGATAGAATGTGAACCCAACTTCATAAATAATGGATAATTAAATAAAAAACATTATATATGATGCAATTGGTGTTACAATACAACAAAGTCAATATAAAAACATATCAAAACAACCAGTTGAGAGTGTTATAAATTTCAACTTGAATAGTGATGTTTTTGGGAATATAGGACAACTAGATCAAGATTGTAACATATCATTGGATCATCCTATTGATTACGTGGAGACTAATGTAAAATATGAATTCAATGAGAAAATAAATTCATTTCATGGTTTAGTTTACGATGGAAATCAAGAGTTTTATGGTGAATTTTTAACATATTCAAATCTTTCTTTTTTGCAAAGTTGTACCATATCAAATTACTATATGGAATTAAAAATAAATATATTTCTATGATATTTTAATTTTTGAATGATGAATTTCTTAAAGATAACATCCTTGATACTTTTTGTGATATAAAAAAAGTTGTTAACAATATTGGTATGACTTATATAAAAAACATGCTTATCCTAATGATTATATGATTTTTTGGGGAGAGGATTAAAGAAAACATGATTGAAAAAATGTTCTTTTTCTAGATTCAAATAAATGGGTGATGTTGTAAGTGTGAATCAATATACTTCTATGAAGAAGAGTAAAATTAACACATATTTTAATGTTTTTCCTTATTTTCCTTTAAAGACTTGATTAAAAATTTTATTCATGTAATCGAAAACTTCCAACCACATGAAGTGGAATTCTATAGATAATAACAATGATGGGTCAATGAGAAATCCAAGATATTAAAAATCTTGGAAGATATTCAATTCATTACATCTATATTTCTCATCCGATTTTAGGAATGTGTGATTGGGATTGGCTATTGATGGATTCAACCCATTTGGAACTTTGAGCACCAGATATAGCATTTGGCCGGTTATTTTGATCCCTTACAATATGCCTCCATGGATGTGTATAAATTAGAAATCTTTTATTTTTTATATGATTATTTCTTGAAACAAAATTTCTGGAAATTATTTTGATGTATATTTGCAACCTCTAATTGAAGAATTATAGGATTTATGGAGAAACAATGTTGATACATATGATGCATATTCTAGAAAAATGTTCAAAATACAAGATGCTCTAATGTGAGCCATTAGTAACTTCCCTGGAATTTGGAATTTATTTGGTTGGAATAGTTATATGGGTTTGGATTGTCATATTTGTAACTTTTATTTTGATCCTAGATGACTACCTCCTAGTAAAAAATGGGTTTTCTTGTGTCATCAAATATTTCATGATGCATCTCATATATTTCAGTTGAACAAGTCAAAATTAAATGGTTTTATTGATCGTAGACCACCTCTAAATTGGTTAATAGGTTTTGAAATATTGGAAAAAATTGGAAATTTTGAAATATAATTTGGGATGGTGTATCATTTGAATGACAATGGGAAATGAGTTTGAAGTGCATCATCAAGTGAAATCATAACACAATAATGGAAGGAAAAAAGTATATTCTTCAAAATTCTGTATTGGGAATTTATTTTTTTGCAGCATAATATTAATGTTATGCATATTGAGAATAATTTTTGTGAAAATCTAATCTACACATTTCTTAATGATCATGTAAAATATAAGGACCATCTCAATGCTCAGAAGTAATTATAAACAGTGAACATAAAGCATGATCTCTAGCCAGATGAGGATAAAAAGTATGCTATGATAGTTTTTTCAATGAATAATAGGGATAAATATACATTCTGTCAAATTTTAAAACATGTGAAGGTATTTTATTGTTATTTAAGAAAAATATAATGGTGTTTTTACTTAAATCATCATAGGTTACATGGATTGAAAATTCATGATTCACATATTTTTTTTACAGTAGTTACTATCATTGGAATTTCATATATTATTACCTGATAATGTACTACTGTTATACTCCAATTTTTCACATTATTTAGAAAAACATGATAGAAAACTCTACAAACATTTGAGCTTGACAACATTCAGGAGATATTTTTATTGACACTTTGTGCAATGGAGATGATCTTTCCTACATCATTTTTATTGTCATGATGCATTTAACTATGTACTTGGTCGAAGAAGCTAAATTAAGAGGCCCCATACTTTATCGATGGATGCATCTAACTAAGAGGTAATTTATTTATAATTTTTTATTCTTAAGTAAGAAATTATTTCCACTTCATTAAATACACAATTATGTTTTATTTATTTTATTTCATATACATCTTGGGAATTTTAAATCATATGCGAAAAATAAAGCTCAACTTGAAGGATCTATTTATGAAGTCTATTTGGAAGAGGAGTATATTACCTTTTAATATAGATATTTGGATCATATTGAGACAAGATTCAATTAAGTTGGATGAGTTTATGACACATCAACTCAGTCTCAACTACATGAGAAATCAAAAATCTTTCCTACAATTGGCCAATGAGTTGGGAGGAGCTTAACTGTTACACTCATAGAAATGGAATGATTACAGGAATATAGATATGTGTTTCTGAATATTGAAATTGTAGATTCATTTATTGAAGATATCATGATACAAAAAAAGATGAATTATAATCCAAACATGAAATGGGAAATATATAACAAAAGCTATTAATAAAGATCTTATAGAATGGTTTATCTGACGTGTAAGTTCATAAATATTAAAATCAATATGAATATTAGGTTGATACATATTTTTTAATATAATAATATATATATATTAATTTTTTAGATCATGAATAATGATACGTGATCTGATTTGTCAAAATATTTGAAGTTTCTAGATCAAGGTCCTCTAAAAAAGGCTAGAAAGTTCGATGATTACAATGAAAATGGCTTTAAATTTCATACAGTCAATCGAGAAGAGGTTTTGAAAACATAGAATAATGGTATATTTAGTTTTTATAAATTTTTATACTATCAAAGTTTACTGATATTATCTAATTAAACTAACACATGACTTTTTCAGTTGATTTATTCAAATTCAATTGGCTCGATATTACCAGGGATGTTAAAAGAGATTCTTTGCAATTTACTTCTGTGAACCTATATTAATTTATGGATGTCTATGATCATGAATTACATGATCTTTTTATCTAATAATCCTAATAAAAAATGTTATATTATGTATAATATTTTGTGGATGAAGGATGGAGTATACCTATTCACTTAAAACAAAGAGGCTTGTATGATATGGGTGATGAATTGGATGATTTGACCTCTAAAATTGAATCTCATAAACAAAAAGAATAAAACTTATTTTTCCATCATGATATTTAAAATTTTAGTCTTGAAAGTGTGTATGAATTAGATTAAGTAATTATAGATCATGAAAATGACATGATTGAAGGACAAAATGATTGTATGTGTAGTCATCCATTAATTTATCAACCTCTTATGTTATCTGTGCAGTCATTCATTATCATAGCTATGTATATTTTTTTTTTCAATACTGTGCATCTGTTATCATTTCTAAATTTTGTTTGCATGATTTTTTAAATATATGTTATAAAGTTTATTTTATTTGATTAAATGGTAGGAATGCTAAGGAGGAAGTGTTTTACCGATCCTAGTCAACTCTCAGTAGAAGTTTCCTCAACCACACTGATAGATGATGATCCATCAGTTTCCCACCTATAATATCTGAGAAACTCTCCACCTACCCCCTATACCATCTCTTAAATCCTCCATTCCTTCAGCTTCTGGCACACCCTTCATCATTGTCCCATTAGCAGCTGAGATAGTGCCTCCCCATTCAATAGGCTCAGTAGCGAAGGAGCAGGTCATCACTTATATTTCTTTGTGGGGATATTGGAGGGTAAAAATTATTGGCACAAATTTTAATATGAATAAATTTATTGCACTATTATTATACTAATAACTATGTTTTCATAAAATATATAAAAATGCTACTATAGAGAGAAATATGAACAATTCATATGTTTGAAATCTAAACAAACAGAAGATAGTTGTCCCATTTGACTACTATAGGGTCCCAACAGATTATTCTGCATGATTATTTGTCCATAGGGAGTTTGTTTCCTTGAAAAACACTATTCATGAATAGGGGGATCATATGAAGATGCAAGATGAAAAGGACGTCACTCTACAAAAGTAATTTTTTAAATTATATCAAAAGATGATTGGATCTATTCCTGGTGATGTTACATTGATAGATGATAGTGAGAAGGTAAATAAAACAAATTAAAAATAATTTAGTACACAAAATTTTATTATTTTTAAGTTTAAATTTAAACATACAACAAGTTTTAATTTTCAATATAATTATTATGCAGGTTCTGGTAGTAAGAAGTAGAGACAGAGAGGGAGAGGGTATTGAGTAGAGTTCATTGGGATGGTACATGGTGTAGTTAATGTGAAACAACAATCAATGTGACTTTTTAATGTTTTATTTTTATTTTTAGTTTTGGGAGTGATTTATTAGGGATTTTTGCACTGGATTTCTCAAAATACGTTACATACTTAATTTTATTAATGTGTCACATTAGAAACTCATCGATGTATTATAGTTGGACATATTGACGTGTTATAGTTGGATATCTGGTTTTTTTTGGATATTTTGGGGCTGTAGAAACCACAACTGTATTTTTTTTAAATAGATATATAGTGATAGTTTAAATCGCCACAACATATGACAAATTATTGTTTAGATACTATTTAAACCACTACTTTTTAGGGTCAATTATTTTATTAATTATAGTTTTTTGGGTTTTAGCAGTGGTTGGCATTCCTAAAAAAATGAATAAAGGATAGCGATGCTCAACCCTCCACTATCCTTTAGTCATTTTTTGTGAAGAAAAAAAGTTGCTAAAACCCAAAAAATGGTGTTAAACAAACATTATCTGAGGGTTCTCAGAAACCACTACTAAATGGATGGAACCAACATGATTTGACTTCCAACACCTACTTCAGTGATGGTTTTTGGAAACTGTCATAGAACCATATGGCAGCGATTTAAACTACCACCATATATCAATTTTAAAAGTTGTTATGATCTCATGGATCATGTTCTTTTATTTCCTAAGGATTTATGTATTTTGAACTAGCAATATTTATTCCATGACTTAATATTATGACCTTTTGTACACAGGGTATGATTTTCAAATGTTATGATCTTGTTCTTATACCCTTAGGCGTATGTTATACGTACATATCTCCATTTTTACCCTTAATTAGCATCATAGCTCACCCTTTCTTATGTTTCCTTTCCCCATGTCATGAAGAAATATTTTTTGTATGATAGTAGAAGAAGGTTTCTAATTATGAAGAACTTATTGGGAGATGATGTATTTCACATATGAACAAGTTGTTTATGTTTCCATGTTTCCAATGACACTATACATTTACACTTTTTAGGCTTGTATTTGTGTAATGTAATGAATATTCATCTAAAAGATGTAATTTATATTTATGTAAATCCTAGGTCGTTATATCTATGACCATGAATTTAGTTAAGGTACTACCATCTTGATCAACTAGGGTTGAGATATTACCTCCTTTCAAAATTTAGAATATTCTAACTTGATTATTCAATAAATGTAATATGACCAATTATGCACCCAATCAAGATACCATGCTATGAAAGCAATTCCATAGTTTTCATCTTGCATAAAGTATGCAATAAAATAGAATACACTACTAATAATATCATGTTAAGAGACCATTACATGTGTTTATATATAGGAACTACCAATGAAACCTAAAACATGTGTTGTTCCTATTGGCATGTTAGTCTTCATGATCTCATCTACTCGAGATCATTAAGTGAGAACTTCATGAGAAGAAGTCTCAGTGATTATAATCCCCCAACACCTAATTTTCATACATCATATGTGTTCATTCATTATAAAGTATATAGATCATAATACATATATTTAATATTAATGTTATAGTGTCTATAGGTTATCATTGTAGCCTAGGAAATTCTATGACTTTTAAATAAAATAAATGATCTATGGAAATTACCATGTATATAGTGGAATAAAAAACATGAACACTATTATGCTAAGTATATATCATGAATAAATAACTGTATGCATGATATGGTTATCGAAAAGTACTATTCAAGATGGGTTTAGGGAACTCACTTTTACAGCACTCCCACTTTCACTAAATCCAACTTGATAACCAAAATTGTTAGATATCATATGATAAAATCTTGATTCTGATGAGTTATAGATTTATTAA
Organism: Viscum album; assembly: GCA_963277665.1. Taxonomy (NCBI): domain Eukaryota; kingdom Viridiplantae; phylum Streptophyta; class Magnoliopsida; order Santalales; family Viscaceae; genus Viscum; species Viscum album. The sequence goes on along the minus strand of OY728153.1, from coordinate 386,012,531 downwards.
TTGGTCCATCCATGTTATACAATAATCGAAAAGTACTATTCAAGTTGGTTTTAGGGAAACCACTTTTACAACACTCCCACTTTCACTAAATCCAACTTGATAAATGACCTTGTTAGATATCATGTGATAAAATCATGATTCTGATGAGTTATGGATTTAGACGTTGGGCCTTCCATGTATCCTCTACATGGCTACTATAATATATCTATAACTTTACCTCATTGAGTTAGAATCCTAAATATATGATATCCCCAAGTATATTCTTTTTTTCCACTTTCAAAACTTTATATCTCTGATAGTTATAGTAGTAAGATTACCATAATTTATATTATGATAAAAAATTTCTTACTAGGTGTGATTTCAAGAATTGGAACAAATTATTGAATATTTTACACTACTTATTCAGTTGAAATCAAAGTTGAAATATACTCGATTTGTTTTAGATATGGATACCAATTGATTTAATGAGAGTCTCTTTCTCATTACCTTATCCTAACTATGAATTTATATCATATTGATTAAAAGGAAGACTAGTTTGTGTCCCTTTAAAACTAGTGTTGTAATGACCCAAACTTTTGAATTATATGTTGTTTCCAGAAAATGTGCGTTTTACTATGTCATAATAAATAAAAATTATAAATGAAATGTGACCATCATGTTTTGACTGTTAAATGATCATTAGTTTATATGACCATTGGAAACAATAATAACTTTTTAACATTATAATTATTATTTATAAATAGAAATGATAATTTATAATTAATGCAGAAAGAGGATTCGATGGCCTCATCCAGTAGAATCGGGTTATACGAAGCCCATTTTTCGAATCATGGGAAGAATGTAAAATCCCTAGGCTTTTCTCTGGACCAAGCCCATGTCTATATTCAATATGTTAATCTTGAACGAAATTGCCTATGGGAGAAGTTCAAGTTAGTGGAGATTACCACTCAGGCGATGTTATCCGAGCCACCTTAAGAGTCCATAACCATCGCACACCTTACATTTAGGTCATATGAGGGTGTTTTAATGGGTTATGTTTCAAGGACCTAGTTACTTAAAATGTTATCCCATTACTTAAATAAAATTGGCATTTCATCATTTTTATTTTAAGTATAGTTTTTCTTAAAAATTGTGATGGAATTTGATAAATTGATTTTTTCGAGTAAAAATTGTGCTTTTATTACTATATTAAAAAAATTATTTATTAATAATGTTTATTATAATTAAATGTTGTTATAAAAACACTCATTTTTAATAACAATTTATGAAATTATTTTTTTCAAGTGTCTAAAATTTTACTATGCATGTCACTATGCATTTACTCAGCTATTATTTTTAATGATTAAGTATTTTTATAGTAAAAAGTTAAAATTTTCACATGAAGATATTTATTTTGGTAAAATAAATTTCATTTTTAAATTCAAAACATCGATATTAGGTTACTGTGAATTTATGATATTTTTTATAAAATGTTCTGTTTTTCGGTGAATAGTAAAAATATATTTTTGAGTTTTTGGTGTGTTTAATGAAATAATTAATTATGTAATCATAATTTAATAATTCTGATAAAATCTTGAATAATAAAATATTATATGAGGTTTCCAATACTATGGGAAAATACCATGGCCAAGCCCATGATTTTTCAAAAACCACTAATGAGGTGTCCCTTGAAATTAATAAAAACTATCTCTCTCTTAATATAAATACCCACCCATTCCTTTGTTTCATTTCATTAAAAAATCATTATCATTGAATTTCTTCTAGATCTACCTCTCAAGGTGTTCTAAATACCTCAAGTTCCTGATCATAGAGTTTTAGAAGTTACTCTTCAAGGTAAGGGAATTCCCAACTTCTCTTTTCCTTTCAAGTTCTCTTTTATGTGGTATGTCTATCAAATTTCCATACCATGTTATTATTTTCATTTTATTGTGTACCTATACTGTAATATGAGTATTTTTTTAATGATTTACCCCAGTCACTTCTCTTTTTAATTTTTTATAAAGCTATGTTTCATACCTGTTATGCTGTAGAATTTTCATCTGAAAATCTCTCTTTTTCTCAAGAAATTATTTTATTTTCTTTATGTGAATAACTAAAACTCTTTATTTTACATGGTTATTAATAAATACATAAAAATTATTTATTTTATTCTTTAATTTACATACATAAAACCCTTATTCTATGTCTGTGGGTTGTAAATGACATAATGATCATGTTTTTAAGCACTTTGTAAAACGCCATGATTTTGATATGAAACCCATTTATTTTATTCTCATTGGGTTATTTATCAAATGTTTGACTATGATATATGTGGATCACATCAAAATAAATACATATTAAGGGTGTTCCCTAATATCACTCTGATTCATTGGGTAAATAAATTAATCTCTTGAGATGTGATGTTTTACGATACCTTGGTGAATAACCATGGTAATTTTTATGACGCCTTGGGAATGGACCTTGGTGATATGATTATGAATGTATAAATTAAATTATGTAAGAAAATTTTAAATTTATGATTCAATATATTATTATGATATTCCTTTTTATCATTCCTTTACAATATTCCTCATGTTCTTATTGATATTCCTCAAGTTCCCATGTAAACCGTTTCACTTGTTTCCCCTTACCAGGACTTCTTCTCACCATTTCCTTTGATGTATGTCCCCATGTTATGCTATGAAATAAGTGTAATTTGGATGAAACTTTAATAATAATTTCATGTGTAATTGAATAAGGTATTATGTTTTCAGGTATTATGTACCTTATTTTCATGACACTAAACTCTAAAAGATCCTCTATTTGTAAAATGTCATGTAAAGTTATGTAATAAAAAGGCAGGATTCCATAGTTGGAATCTAAGGATAGTTTAGTTATTTGAGGAAATTAGAATATTAAAAGTTTAGGAAGAACCCTATAGAAAATATTAAGTATAGGAAAATTTATTGGTATTTTGGTGAAATAATAAGTAAGTGGTTTCCGAACAAATAAATCCCTGTCTCGATACGAACAAGTGAATGTGGCTCTAAAACAGATGTATCTAAGGGTAAAAACCAAAAGCACTTATTTTATATAGACTCGAATAGGAACTAGTTCATGATAATGGGACTTACTACACTCCTAGTCTGATACCCCCAAGGGATAGGTTTGGTTAATCAGTAGCTTTTTATGAACCATTATGAATGATTTATAGAAAATTTAATTGATGATAATTAATAACATGTTTAAGCCTGATGTTTTTTAAATCATAAAAATAATTCAGATTTATAATATTATTAAATGAAAAAAGTTTCTCACTAAGGTTTTATTCTTTTAGAAAATGGAGGGAAATAGGAGGAACCATGAAAATGGTGACCTCAATGGACCATGCATTCACAACGCTTCAATGGAAGATAAAATGGATGATTTCATAAGAATGATGAATAAAATGACTCATGTTATGGTAAATAACTTGAATCAATATAAGAGAACAATTTCACCAAGAAGGGAACAACATTATATTGCATCCTTTATGCATCAAAAACCATCGATGTTTAGTGTATCTACATACCCATTGATTTTGGAACAATGGATAATATCTATAGAGAAGATATTTTATGTACTTTGTAGTTCTAAACAAGAAAAAGTCACCTTGGATATTTAACACTTAGAGGTAGAAGCTGATAAGTGATGGGATTTGATTAAAAACACATGTCCAAGAGGATATATTGAAGCTATGGAGTGGAAAGAGTTTAGGGGAATCTTATTTAATAAGTATTTCCCTCATTCGATGAGAAAAAAATGGAGAAGGAATTTCTCAAGATGAAGCAGAAGGAGAATGAATATGTGGGAAGATACAAGATGAACTTAACAAGGGTTTCACGTTACACCTCTATATTTGTCATGGATTATAATGGTAATGTTGATAGATTATTCTATGGATTAAGACCTCATCTACGAAAGAATCTAGCCAACCGATACTATGAAAACTATAAAGAGATTGTATGAAGTGATATGAAACTTGAACTGGAGTTTAGTGAAACAAAATGGTCCCATAAATCCAATGAAAATAATAGATCAATAAAACCAAGATTGGGGAGGATATTTTATTAGGGAATAGGTGAAAAACAAGTGCAACTTCCCATGTGTAATAAATTTGGGAAGAAGCATTCTAGGAACTACCTGCTCGGGAGCAGGAAGTATTATAACTGTTGAAGAGATGACAATGTCTCTTATAATTATCATAGTAAGGTGATCCTAAACTTCCCAAAAATAACAAAAAATGGAAGATGGGGCAGGACCTACCTAAATTCCAATGCTTAAAGTATGGACAGATAGGTCACTGTTCTAATCACTATCAAAGTCCGAGGGTAGTGGAGGGGAATCACTAACAGCCTTAATAAATTCCAAGGGAGTAAGGTTATGCTTTTTCTATTATGACAGCTGAAGTTGAAGCTCCAAATTATATGGTGGTAGGTACTCTTGTTGTTCTCTAAAAGATATCAATTACTTTGTTTGATTCTATTTAAACGCATTCCTTTATTTACTTCAAGGTTTCATAGAATATAGAATCAATCCCTAAAATTCTAAAAGTAGAGTTGTTAGTCAAGAATACTGGAGGGATTATTGAAGCATCAAAATTGTTTAGAAACTCTATAATTTAATTTATAAATCACAATATTATCTCAAATATAGTAGTCATTCCCATGTTGGAAGTAAATATTATATAAGGGATGGAATGACTCTCAAAGTATAATACCGATATAAAATGAAAATGTAAGTAAATATTAGTAGTCTTGAATGGAAAATCTACAGTTATCTTCTAATGGGAGATATATCGAACTGATATTTTTAGAGAAGCACCTCACGTAGCCTTCTTTATGGGGTTGACTGGTGAAGAGGAAGAAGGAAATGAGAGTGTAAGGATTGATAATGTCCCCACTATTCAAGAATAAATTGATGTATTTTCTAAGGAGTTACATGAACCTCCTCTAGAAAGAGATGTAAAGATATCTACTGAACTCATTCCTGGTTTCAAGATTATTTCAAAAACCCATATAGAATGAAGAATGTGGAGTTTTAGGAATTAAATAATCAACTCTAATATCTTTTGGAGATAGGGTTTATCTGAACGAGTGTGTCTCCTTGAAAACCACATGTTCTATTTGTGAAGAAGGATGGATCAATGAGTCTATGCATTGATTATAGAGAACTGAATGGGATCACAAGAAGAAATACCCTCTTCCAAGAATCTATGACTTATTTGACTAGCTTCACGTGTGTTAATTATTCTCCAAGATGGATTTTTGATATGGTTATCATCAATTGAGGATGAAGAAAAAAGATATTCCAAAAACCACCTTCCGATCAAGATATGGGCGTTATGAATTTGTTTTTATTCCCTTCAGATTAACTAATGAACCTACCATTTTTATATATTTGATGAATAGAGTTTTTAAGGGCTACCTTGATAACTTTTTGGTAGTTTTTATTAATGATATTCTGATATATTCCAAAAGTCAAGAGGATCATGAAGATCATATAAAGGTTATATTTAAAACTCTAAAGAAGGAGATGTTATTTGGAATGTTTAGAAAGTATGAGTTTTGGTTACAGCAAGTGGCTTTCATGGGGTACATTGTAACCAGTGAAAAAATCATAGTTGACCCTGCAAAGGCAAAGGTTGTAGAGGAGTGGCCTAATCCTATAACTATAACTAAGATTCTTAGTTTCCTTGGATTGTCGGGATATTATAGGAGTTTTGTGAAAAAAAATTCATGAATTTCTAATCCATTAAACATGTTTACTCAAAAATGGGTAAATTTCATCTAGAAAAAGGAGTGAGAAGAATGTTTCTAAGAAATAAAGAAGAGATTGGTTACTGCACCCATGTTAACTCTACCCTCAATCAGAGAAGGATTCATTATTTTTAGCAATGCATCTCTAAAAGGTCTTGGGTGTGTTCTCTTGACAAATGAAAAGGTAATTGATTAGGCATCTTGATATCTAAATCCTCATTATTAGAATTATTCTATGCATGATCTTGAACTGGTTACGGTTGTTTTTTCTCTAAAGATATGGAGGCACTATATTTATGGAGAGAAATGTGATATATTCACAGGCCATTAAAGTTTGAGGTATATTTTCAAAGAAAAGGAATTGAACATGAGGTATAGGAGATGGTAGAAACTTCTTAAAGACCATGATTGTTCAATTCATTATCATATCAGAAGATAAAACAATGTCATTGATGCATTAAGTAGGAAGGACCCTATTGTTCTGGAAATGATCAGGATTCAAAGAGATCACTTGATTAAAGAACTAGTGACACTTGACATGGGTATTGTAAGGGAAGGGATATTAATCAACCCTATCACAAATTATTTATCAAAACTAATTACTAGATAAGATCATGAAATATCAGAAAGAATATATTTTTTAGAAAATAAGTTTGAGGCTATGAAGGATGGGAAGTTTTCTGAGTTCAATATTGATCAAGAAGGTGTACTAAAATTTCATACAAGACTATGAGTTCCATATTTTCTAGAAATAAATAAGAAGATTATGTTTGATGCTCATAGATCTATATTATCTATACATACTTGAAGAAATAAAATGTATAAGTACCTTTGTGATCATTATCGGTGGGATAATATGAAAAGAGAGATTGATGACTACACTACTAGGTGCCTGATATGCCATTAAGTGAAGGAAGAGTGATGACTTCCTAAAGGGGTATTATAAACACTAAATATATGAGAAAAGAAGTGGGACAATATCACTATGGACTTTCTCATTGGTCTCCTGAGAACTTCCAAAGGAAACAATGTGATCTGGGTTATAGTGGACCTTCTCACCAAGTCTGAACATTTTTTCTCTATTCAAGAAGATTTATCTCTTGATCAACTTTCTAGTATTTATGTGAAGGAAGTGGTAAGGCTACATGGAGTTCAACTTTCTATCATAACTGATTGTGATACAAGGTTCACAACAAAATTTTAGATAATTCTTTAACATGCTCTGTGTATCGAATTGAATTTTAGTACGGCCTATCACCCTCAAACTGATGACCAATATGAAAGAACTATTCAAAAACTTGAGGACATGTTGAGAACATGATCAATGGAATTTAAAGGGGGATGGGATCAACACTTCCCATTAATTTATTTCTCTTACAACAACAGCTTCCACTCGAGTATTCAAATAGAACTCTATGAAGATCTATATGGGAAGCGATGTAGAAATCATAATTGTTGGGATGAAGTTGGTGAGAGAAAGATTTTTGGGCCAGATCTTTTGCAAAAGAAGACAAAAAAGGTTCATGCCATCCAAAAATACATTATGGATACTCAGAGTTGGCAGAAGAGTTATACCAAAAACCATCAAATAGACTTGGAGTTTGATGTTCTTGATAAGACCATCCTTCAAATTTATCCATGGAAGAGAATCACGAGGTTTAGGAAGAAAGGGATTCTCAACCCTAGGTATATTTTCCCCTATGAAATCCTTGATCACATAGGTGCAGTGGCCTATAATCTTGAACTTCCTCGAAATATATCTTAATTTCGTGATGTATTCCACGTATCCCTCTTGAGGAAGTACATACCTGACCCTTCACATGAACCGAATTCATAGGTGGTACAATTGGATCATGAAATCTCTTATGAGGAGAAACTGGTGGAGATATTGGATTGTAGAGACAAGGTTATACACAAAAAGACTACCCACCTTGTTAAAGTGTTGTGGATGAACCAAAAATATGAAGAAGCCTTGCGGGAAATAGAGAAGACTATGAGACAGAAGTACCCACACATTTTCTCTTCTAAGGGTATGAGTTGAAATTTCAAGGACGAAATTTCTTAAGGGGGGAAGAATGTAACAACCCAAACTTTTGAATAATATGTTGTTTTCTGAAAACATATGTTTTACAATGTCATAATAAATAAAAATTATAAATGGAATGTGACCATTAGGTTTTGACCATTATATGAACATTGGTTAATATGACTTTTGGAAACAATAATAATTTTTCTAACATTATAATTATTGTTTATAAATAAAAATGATAATGGATAATTAATGAAGAAAGAAGAGTCGATGGCCTCATGTTGTAGACTCATACTATACGAAGCCCATTTGTTAGGTCTTGGGAAGGAGGTAGTGTCACTAGGATTATATTTAGACCAAGACCAAGCTGAGCTTCAATATGTTAATCTTGAATGATATCTCCTATGGGAGAAGTTCAAGTTAGTTGAGATTACCACTCGGGTGATGTTATCCGAGTCGCCCAAACAGTCCATCACCATCGAACACCTTAACCTTATGTCATATGAAGGTGTTTTAAGGGGTTATGTTTCAAGGCCCTAGTTACCTAAAATTTAATCCCAATGTTTAAATAAAATTCTTATTTCATCATTTCTATTTTAAGAATATTTTTTCTTAAAATTGTGATAGAATTTGATAAATTGATTTTTCAGGTAAAAAGTGTACTTTTATTAATATATTAAAACAATTATTTATTAATAATTTTTATTATAATTAAAAAGTGTTATAAAAGCACTCTTTTTTAATTAGAAATTAGAAAATAACTTTTTTCAAGTGTCAAAAATTTTACTATGCATGTCACTATGAATTTTTTGTCCGTTATTATTTTTAATGATTAAGTATTTTTGTAGTTAAAACTTAAATTTCTCATATATAGATATTTTTTAGGTAAAATAAATTTAATTTTTGAACTAAAAATGTTTATATTATGTTATGGTGAATTTATGAGATTTTTATAAAATGTTTTGTTTTTTGGTGAATAGTAAAAAAGTAGTTTTGAGTTTTTGGTACGTTTAATAACATAAGTAATGATGTAATAATGATGTAATAGTGATGTAATAATGTTGGTAGACTATTGAGTAATAAAATATTATATGAGGTGTCCCAAGTGGCCAATACCATGGTAAAATACCACGGACAAGCCCATGGTTTTGAAAATACCACTGATGAGGTGTCCTTTGAAATTAATAAAAAAACTCCCTCTCCTTTACTATAAATACCCACCCATTACTTCATTTAATTTCATTAAAAAATAATTATCCGAGAATTTATTCTAGTTATACCTCCCAAGGAGTCCTCCCAATGTGTCCTCAAGCCATCAAGGTCCCGATCTTAGGGTTTTAGAAGTTACACTTCTAGGTAAAGGAATTTCCAACTTCTCTTTTCCTTTCATGTTCTATTTTATGTGGTATGTATTTAAAATTTACATAAAATGTTCTTATTTAAATTTTATTCTGTACCTATAATTTAATATGAGTCTTTTATTAATGTGTGACCCCTTTCCCCTCTCTTTTTAATGTTTTATAAAACTATGTTTCATACCTGTTATGCTGCAGAATTTTCATCTAAAAAACTCTCCAGTTTTCTCAATAAATTCTCTTATTTTCTTTATGTGAATACCAAAAAATCATTCTATTCTAGGGGTATTAATAAATATATAAAAAATATTTATTTAATTCTGTAATTGACATACATAAAACCCTTATTCCCTATCTGTATGTTATAAATGACATAATGACCATGTTTTTAAACACTTTGTAAAACATTATGATTTTGATATAAAAACCATTTCTTTTATTATACTTGGGTTATTTGTAAATTTTTTTATTATGATATATGTGTATCAAATGAAAATAAATAAATATTAAGGGTTCACCCTGATATAGATCCAATTCATTGGGTTAAGAAATTAATCTCTAGAGATGAAAATTTTTATGATACCTTGGTGAATAACATTGGTAAATTTTATGACACCATAGTGATGGACCATGGTAATTTTCTTATGAATGTCTAAATTAATTTTTTTAGCCACATTTTCAAGTTATTATTCAGTATATTATTATTATATGAGTTGACTTTATGATATTCCTCATGTTCTTATTGATATTGATCAAGTTCACATGTAAACTATTTTACTTGTTTTCCATTACTGGGCCTTCTGATCACCATTTCCTTTGATGTATATCCCTAGCTTATGACTTGCAATAAGTGTACTTAAGATGAACCTTGAATAATCCTTTCATGATGAAAATAATAAGTTTTTATGTTTTCATGTATTATATACCTTATTTTTAAGACACTAAACTTTAAAAGATCCTCTATTTGTAAAATGTCATGTAAAGCTGTGTAATAAAAAGGAGAGATGCCATAAGTGTCCCTTCTTCTCTAATTACCAGGAACAAATATCTTGTATGCTATCAAGTACAATTGGATAGTACTGACTGCTTCCCATGCAGTTCTCCTATATTTAACTGATATTTTCCCACCATAAAGTGTATATTGGAAATATTATACATAACATGAAATATGTGATTGATCCATCGCATAAGAATATGAAATTATTTCTACCAAATTAATCTCCTCATATGTCTCATACATGTCTTCTTAGAGATATTTTTTCCATGTTACATTAGTAGTAATTATCTATTAAATTTTTCCAACTTGTATTTTTCAATACCTTGTTAGCATATTTACTTTGACTTGGTCTAAGAAACCCATTAGATCAACCTTAGTAGATCTTGTTCCCTTAAACATAGGTTTATACATTAAGTTAAACTTTTTAGAGTTTCTTTTATTTTGGTTTTAAATAACCATATGACTAATAATTGTTTTCCCTATGTAACCAAACATATTTTCATGGATAACAACGGTGTTCCCATTATCCACTTGTGGAAATATGGAAAAAATTCATTCCTAATGAATATTCAATGATCTTATTTATTAATTCAATATAAAATTGGGTTTCAGAAACTTGGAACCCTTTTTAGCATTCTATGGTGTCACCAACCCTTTATAGTTGTTTTGTATAGACCCCTTTCATGATTGGTGGTCTTACATCCAATTACCAATAAAATGATTATAAAATTTAACTATGAAAAGTAAAATTCTAATATATTTAGGCATTATGACTTGGTATAACCAATCAAGGATTATTGTTACCACACTTGTACTAACCATGTAATGTTTCTCTTGAATACCACCTCAGTATAAAGATTTGAAACATTCAAAATACTAATCACCTAAACTTTAATACACAAGATCCCTTATTAAAATTTAATTATACTTGTCAATATTATCTCATTTACATTTACTAATTACTTGTAGGATTCATTATTGTAAATGAATAATGTATCATCTATAACAGTGAATGAAAAAACATTACTGTGATTTTATCCTTGCTGCACAGTATATTTCTGTGGAACATTACTTTTCCACAGGATCTTGTGGAACTTCTTCCCATTCCATTTTTTTGTGAATCTATGAAATTAACTAAATTTAAGTAAATCTTTCTCCCACTATCTCAAATAGATAAGTTCACCCTTTTATAGAAACATAGTCTGTTACTTAACTATCATTTTTCTATCTTAGGGATTTTTGTATTATCATTAGAAACCTTTAGGGTAATTACATTAGATGCACATTGTGTTTTTTATGCAAGTTTTTTTATATACTAACAAAAAATTTGCATATAAACACACGTTATTATGAAATGGTTGGTTTATATCATATTTTTCTCATAAGATATCCATTTTTCATTATAGTTGGTATAAGTTTATGGAATTATGCCACTGTTTGTGAAGCATGTGTTGAAATATAAGGGAATTTTCTTCAATGCGTTTTTAGTTTCAATATTAATACTCATTTTACTTACATCATGGATCTTATGTGTATAAGGAAATATGAGTTTACAAATTACTCCACACTACATTTTTTTATCAATATTTTCATGTAAGACTAATCATCGATCCACATTATCAACATCATGGATTTTAGGTGTATAAGGAAATGTGTATTTAGGAATTATTCCATACTACATTTCCTGATTGATGAATGCTTGGTCAAGATATTATTCAACACACAGGACCAAAGAAACTCATATATTCTAACCATTTCTATTCTATAATTCACTTATTCATTCCTTAAAAACTCTTAATGTAATGTTTTTAAGTGAATGAATTTACCTCTAGAATAACCTTGGAATAGTTCATGCTCTCTAGTTGAAATATTTCCAAAATATCTATGGATAACCTTTTTTCTAAAGGTTTATTTTTCCAAATATAAATAAGTAATTGTGTCTATAATACCTTAGTTATTTAACTCCAAATAATCTAAAACCATATTGGGTGTATCCTTGAAAACTACAAAGTTTTTCTAGACAAAGATTTTTCTTTACATTATTGGGTATAATTGAGTCTTACATTTTATATTCATCATGTATTTACCATGATTCATGAATTACATAACTATTGGTTTTGTATGAAATACCATACTGAAAATTCATTCATAAATGTATTGGTATCATTCAACACACAATTATATTTTTAGATAAACCATTCACATGGAAATAAAATCATGTACTTCTCACTACTGATGTAGGTATCACCCTTTCTCAATTACTTGGAGAATGTACCTTAACTTCTTGTAATGTTTAATAACTTAATTTGTTCATGTATTTAGAAACAAATATGTAAATACTTATTGTATCTAATTCCTAAGGATCATAAATGAAATATTACATTTAATGATGAATATATCCTATGTAGTATCTCTTTCTTGCTTCTACTTCAATTAATTTTAGTTTCTTTTATAGTGACTTATCTTTCCACTTGTAAAGTAAATATCCTCCCATTCAATGATCTACCTATTTATCTTTGGTTTCATTGAAAGATATTGTGAAGGAACCTTTATTAGTGTACTTATAGTTGTCATTTTTACTTTGTCTTTCTATTTGTCCACATTAAGAGTTAATGATTTAACTTTTTTTAAATTACAATCTTATTAGAGAACCTATCCTATAGATATTTAAGTTGTTTCTAAAAACTATTTGTTTGATAATTCTCAAAAAAAACTGGAAAAAATACGTTGTAAGGCTGAGAGAATGATATGAATTGAAATTTATTGATTTTACTTGAAACCCAATCATTCTAGTCATTCAATGCAATTTATCATCCTGAGTACATGAGGACCATCTTGAGTTCCATATTTCAGCCCATACATGATCAATTTTATCATTATCTCATTGATTACTTACTTCACTTTCTCCTAAAACTTATCGAAGACAAGACAACATGGTATATACATTCTTGTACTTATGTTATATTTGAAAATCTTTGTACATTGATGTTATAATTATTATATAAACATAAAAGGAGTTATCCAAGATTATTATGTAATAATCTTTCTCATCCCCACTAGATTCATGAGGAGTTTTATCAGGTAGTGGGGACTCCAACATATACAATTTTTTTATACTATAGTACTATGTGCAAGCTTCTATACCACTCTTGGAAACTTGTGTCGGTGAGGACATGATATTTTTCCAATATGAATCACACTATATCTATGGTATTAATTTTAATTTACTACAAAAATAAACACTATAATATAATTACCTTTTATCTTTGAGTATCTATTAGGCATTACCGATTAAATCATTAAATGTCTCTGACTATTTTATCGAACCCCAGTATCCCCCACTAATAGACCCATAATACTCAGTTTATTGAGTATTATAGTGGAAGGGATCCTTGAAACCTCTCCTTGTAGTTCAATCTATGGATATGACACTAGTCATAGAGTTTCAAGGTAGGTGTATTACTGACCAATAGGATTAACTCGTGACTCGTTGAACTATTGAGTGAAATCTCAGATTCTATAAATCACAAACTTTATTTACTCAATTATTTTTCTCTAAAGTATAAACAAGATAGCTATAAATACTTATTTGCTTCCATAATTAGTTATGTCAATCCATCAGTCTCATAGGAACTCTCCAGTGGTAGGAGGCACCCTAAATTAAGGCTAATGAACACCTTTTACACATGGTTTTGTTCAAATTCAAACAAAATAAGGAATCCCGACTTAATATATCTTTTAGGGTTTTTGTTAATTATTTATGGATGAATTAATTTTCTATATGATATAAATATTCTATATGATCGCACTCACAACTTTTCTATAAATTAAATAGAAAAATATTAATCGTGTGTTAATTTGTTTTAATCTATGCATTACTTTTTTTTTATTTTACATGTTCATGTATAAATCCAAGATAAAAAATAATAATAATAAAAAGCATAAATTAAATAGACAATGTGACTGATCTTGAGAATTTGATATTGGTCGATTAATTTAATCTATATAGATCAACTATGACCAAAGGGGTAAAATACTTGAGTCGTCTCTGACTCGTATCATATCTCTCACCTCAATCCAATGTATCACCATATTTCCTAGAATATTTCCACACATTGGTGTGGTCCACATCTTACAACATCATTGATACAATACACAAACACCCAGGATATGAAAAAACATGCTGAATTACACTGATAGATGTGCATGATCTTATACATATTAGGTGGGTAAAGTTGATGCAAAGAAAATGAAAATAAAATTGATTATTTCTTGAATCTCACAAAATTGGAATAAATAATTAAATAAATTAAATTAATATATACATTGGTCATTCGATGCTCAAGATCAGTCATCACATGAATTAAATGTGAAATAAAAATTAAATTTGTGATAAAAGCATGTCATGGACATTAAATGAATCAAAATAATTTACCTAATTTTAATTAAAATATTTTTTTCATTCATTCCCAAATTATATATATATTTAATTATAATTTTTTTAAATATTTTTTGAAATATTTTTGAAAAATATTGGTGATCTCTTGTTTCCTGAAAACCCCTTAAAAGGATTTTCTAGGTGTGTTTGGGCCTAAATAGGACTGGTTGGTCCAGACATGACTTTACCCTGACTATTTCAGGTCATAATGAACCCACCTAGACCATTCCAAGCTGGGCTAACCCAACTTGGCCGTAGGTTGGCTGATAGGGATGGATATGCGTAGGATAATAGAAAGGAGTTCCGTCACTGGGTTGCTGGAGGTGAGAGGCATACAACGTGTGATGGTGGACTTCCAGTAGGGTCATCAGTATCCCAAATGATGGTGGGGTTTGACCCGAGTCAAGAAGGTTGTAGGGTCTAACTCAAACACTCAGATGCACAATAGTGGCTCACTACCAACATGATATATCTCGATCTGGACACAGGGGCGGGCCGACCAGCACCACGACTATTATAGAGGATTAGTGTGGAGGTTGTTTGATAGTAGGGATCCCAACTAACAATGGTTGTAGATGTGTGTTTCAACAAGAAGTGGGAAAATGATCTGGTGAGGCTTGGATGTAGGGGACTATATGGGGTAGTGTGTGGAAGGGGATTCGGTGGTGCATTAGAGATTTTTCGATGGCAGGGCTATGCGATGGAGGAGGAGGGAAAACATCAGTGCCGCCCAATATTTTTTTTTATAAAATATTAATTATTTTAATTTAATAGGTTGCTGATATCCCCCTTGGAATTTTGTTTTGTGTTTCTTGTATTGGACTATGGACAATCACATCCCCCCTTAAATTAATATATATCTTTTGTCTTAAAATAATGTTTCTAAGCCTATATATAGGTTATTTGATGAAAAATAAAAAATAAAAAATATTAATCCACAAAGGTGTGGAATGGTGTTCTGTTTGGAATGCACTATTCTAGTCTCCAAAATCCTATCAGAAAATGGGGTCATCAAAATCTACCTTCTTAGACTTCCTCCAGGTAAAATAACACACAAACACACATATATATTTATATGGGTTCTTCATTTTTTAACCCACACAACATTTTTTTATCTGTCTTTAGATATTATTATAAATATATATCAACCATTTGATATCAGATTAGATCAATGATTATGGATACATGACCATTGAGATTATCTCTACATGAGTTTTTCAAAAAATTAATTTTTCTTTGGATTAAACTGTCACACACTCCCTCTAATACCAATTATTGGTACCGGGCACACCGCGGAAGCCAACAAAATTGGGAATTTAAAATTTTAATACTATGATTAACATCGTAACGACATATTCAACATAAATTATACCCTGTTAAAACCCAAGGATCTCATATGAATGAATTAAGAATAAAAAATTAAATTGAAGAATACCTCATTAGATTTGAATCCACATTCATCAATCATTCATTGATGACAACCATTACTTGAAGGAATTGAAACCACATCCCTATAGATCATCCACACATGATTTGAAAGTTTGTGGAAGCATTGATCATCTAATTCTTGGTGCTAGCATAAAGATTTGATGAACCCGTTGACATCTCAACGATCACCATAGAAATAATCCTTCAAACCGTGAAGAAGAACTCGAAACAAGAGCTCAGATCATCTACTTATCTCTCTAGGAAGTAGTTTAGAGGAGAGAGAGAGAATCTAAACCATTGTGAAGTGAATAGTAATCTTGTGAGATCATCATCCTTTAAATTGTGAGTTATAAAATACCTAAAAATTCCTCCCCAACCCCCAAATAACAATTTCCCACTAAATAAAATATAAATGCCTTCTTATGACTAACTTATTGAGTCATAAATATCATTTATATTTTTATCAATTACTTTTAATATAATAAATATATTATATGATAAAATTGAGCCATTAACTCAACTCGATATTCCTGTAAATAGTAAACAAACCTTGAATATTAAAATAATGTTTGTTTATATAATATTTTCCCATGTATTCACTTAATATATTGTGCATACTCTTAATAAATGAATTTAATACTAATTATTATAAACTTGAATAATTTTAATTTATTAATTATTGATGGTCAAATATTCTTGGACAATTTTTAGACCCAATAGTGGGTCCAACCATGTCCTGTACTCCGAATCATAATAATATGCTTGAATTTTGAATACACTAAGTTTATGACTCTCTAGGACATTATCTAAATAGTCATGAATACTATTCACAGACCAAGAGTGGAGTCTAGTAACCCATAAAGGACCTTAAAGAGATAAGGAAAAGTCATAATAATGACAAACTCTACCACTAACACACACCGTGTAATATAATCTCTTGGTCTCACGATATCTAGTAAAGGAGGATGAACACTTTGTGTCATCTTCCATTCTTTCTTTATTAAAATTTGAACTAGCTAGATAGACTTACCATCTTCTACCATAGCCATGAATTTAGTAAAGGTTCTACCATCCTGATCAAACAAACCCAAGATATTACTTCCTTTTGAAAGGAAAAAATTCTATCTTGACTATTTAATTAGTGCCATATCTCTAATGATGTACCAAATACAAGTTACATCGCTATAACATTAATTTCATAATATTCATCTTATATCAAAGTATGCGATCAAATAGTATACATTGATAATAATCTCAAGTCAGGAGGCTATTACATGTGTTCATATATAGGAACTACTAATGACACCTGAAACATATTGTGTTCCTATTGGCAGGTTATTCCTCATGATCTCATCGACTTGAGATCACTAAGTGAGAACTTGACGAGAGAAGTCTCAATTCCTATAATTCCCCAACACCTAATAGTCATATATAATCTGTTTCTAACCAGTATGAAGTATCTAGACCATAAGACATATATTTAAGATTAATTTCATAGTTTCTCAGCATTCTCATTATTTCCTAGGAACTTCTATAACCTTTAGATATAAAAAATAATCTTTATACATTACTATTTAAATAGTAGATGTAGAAATATCAACACTATTATGGTAAGTATATATCATGTATAAATCATTGTATACATTATATGGTAATTGAAAAGTACTATTCAAGTTGGGTCTAGGGAACCCACCTTTACAGTAGTAATGTGATATAAAACACTTCCACTAGTACCCTGGGATCAATATGCGACCCTCAAATGTGGTTTTTATTATATCATTGCCTATGTACATGTTGACTGTCCTATATCTTCCTATTCCATTCATTTTTTTCAAATTTTTGGAGGTAAGACAAATGAACTATACTTTCATTGGTTACCATGTGGAATCAACCCTTTAATAATCTCATTTATTGACCACTAATATGGTCATGGTTTAGATTTATCTCATGATATTCAAGGATCAATTTTTTTCACCTTTAGAAATCACAATAAATCAAATTAGTGTTATGAAATGCTGATATTACCAATCCTATTGTGGTTTTGGAAATCACGTGTCATCTAATATTCCTTTTTCATTACGCCACTTTAGGTTTTCTCCTTAAAATATCCCATTAAAGGATAATTGTAGGTAATTATTGTCTCTATCAATCCGTAAATTTATAATGGTATAAAAAATTAAAAAAAAAATAATATTTTGATTACTTGATTGATCATCATGAGATAAAACAAAAAAATTATTTTTGTGAGATGGTTCTTAATATACCCACATTATAAATTTAAAAGTTTCATGATGGGTAGAATTATGACATAAAAATGACATCCACGTGATTCTAATCAAGTAATTAAGGTAATGCTCAAATCTAATCCCAGATCCATGATGGCACTAATGGAACTCACCTGATAAGTTGTTCTTATCAGGTCTACCCATAGAATATACACATTGGAACATTGAATATATCAAACCAAAAAAAATCTAACCCTAAAATATCTTGAGCCTCATGAATACTTCCCCATTTTCCCCTTAGTTGATATTAGTTTTCCCTTCGGTGGAATTACTAACTTCTCCATTAAATCAACCCAAAAATAATATACATGGATTTACATCAAAAATAATAAATATACATTACAAATCACTATTAAAACTTACTATGAGAACATGAAGTTTTAGATCATTTTATTTTACAACATAATATAAATTTCTTCTATAACATTTCCAAAGACATGATTCCATTCTAGAATCATCATATATAATATTCTTCTTCATTTCCCAGAGAAATTTGAAACACAACAAAAGTTTTATCTCAAATTATCAGTAAGGGAAAAATAATAATAAGTTAAAGATTATTTATTATTATATTATAAACTTGTGAGAATACATAATCATAGGTAAAAGGAATGATTAATAAAAAAAGATGACAAAAATATAGAAGTGACCTTGAGACATGATAATATAATTATAGATCAAGGCATATGAACTTATAACCATAAAAATATCATCATAAAATCATAACATATACCATGCAAAAAGAATATGAAACCAGTAATCATGAACCATGATGATATAAAAAATGTGGCATGACATAAGAATATGGCTTGTCATAGGAATGTATCATATGTATAATCATAGGATATAATAATAATTTGAAAATTATAACCATAAATACATTCATATCATACTGAACTAGGCTAACGACCTATATCTCAAAACATAGTTGATTGGTCTAACAACCTGTGTCCCATAACACAATGAACTGAGAAAACTACCAATGCCCCAAAACATGATAATATCATGAGATATAAAGATATATCCAATGCATTAGAGGGATATATAATTTCAGATCCACCGTCACATAATGATAAACCATATATAATTTTTTCACATGAAAAAATAATTCATCATTTTAAAATCATAACTTCATTAACCCAGGGAAATAAAATTTTCATTATAACATTTTCAAAGGGTATCATAAATGCAGTGGTAAAAAATTAGATCAGAAGATACATAAAATTAAATCACCTAAAAGAATCATATCATTTTATCATTTAAAGGATAATAAATGAATGATATGACATAGTCATAGATGATATATCTTAAAGAGGAAGAAATAAAAATAGAATAATAATCACAAGAACAGTTTTCTTAATATTTTAGAAATGTTATCATAAAAACCAAGTAATAAGTCACATTCAAAAATTATTTTTAAAAAGAAACGCTAATTATTTTTAAGTATTTATTTTATTAATTATACTAGAGGTTTTATTTTGATCTAATAACACTTATTCAAAGTATCAAATGATACTAAAAACCACAAAACAAGATCTCCATTCTATAAAAAATAGAAATCGTGTATACCAAAATGAAGAACATGTACATTTCAATGATGATTACCTTTTCTATTATTATTGAGGTGTGTCTATAGATCAAATGAATAACTTATTGATTTGGTGGGATCCTCCTCACAACCAAGATATTATAGTATCTCTCATAAGTTAAGAAAATAGAAATAAGTGAGCTCAGAAGAAAGTGATAGAATTGGAATGAGGCTTAAATTAGATACAAAGCATATTATAATGGGAACTTTATATTTTCTATAATAAAATAAAACATTTTTGGTAATAAAGAACATGGATATGGATGAAAAATACTTAAAACATAGGGCATAAATTATCCCTTTCAATGTATTATTTTAATAAGATACAATATAATCAGAAATGTTATTATGATAAGGAAATATAATATACATAGAAAACATGATAAAATATAATATAATAAAATAAAATGGTAGAATATAACCAACATATAAGTAGGTAGATAAATAAGAAAGTGTGTGACCAAATGAAAGGATATTGAGTAAAGAAAAACCATACATTGAATTCCTACATTCTTGAACACACTCTAACTACCAATTTCATAAACAAGGTTTATTATTTAACTATGTAAAACCTTATTTTTATTTATTTTACTTAATACCCTTCATTTATTTTTGTTTATTACCAATTTATTAATCATTCTTAGTTAATATTAATCATTAGGTGTTAATTATTCTATTTATTCCATTCTTTATTCGGTATAGCAGTCCTAGTCCATTATCCAGAATCTTATGTTTATCACCTCATAAATTTTCATGGAAATGATATATAAATGTTTTATAGAGTTATGGATTCCCATGATTATTTCATGGATGTTACTATAATGGTTTATAAATAATGATTAAAAATTTTCTCTTTCTATGATTTTTTAATTAATCAAAAGAATTCATTTTATTAAAAAATATTCTTATATATATTTCCATTATTGACTTCAAAACATAACATATAAATTCATCATTAATACCATTTATTATAATAATTTAGGTTAATAATATATAATGAAAATATTAGAGAATTATCTATATAGGTGGTTAAACCAGCCCAACTAAGAACACACTATAATTTAATGGATGAGTATGATCTTATTTAATTATAATACCACTATAAAATAATGATAATGATATTATTTATATGATATATGTGTGGAAATTAATATTTTATAAGATTATGTATGATAATATGAGATGCATATAAGGGAGGTAATTTAAAGGATTTGGGTATCCAGCTCGAGACTATGGGATTCCAAACATGGGAGGGAATTGTTATGGAGGAAATTTGATAAATGATTGGATAGAAAACCAAATAAGAGGTGTTACTTGGAATCAGTGGAGGATGGGGGGTTTTATAGATGAGTTTGAGAGAAATATTTTCAAATACTTATTCATTAATTTATAAGGAATGTAATCTTATAAGGAAAGTGGATCAAAAATGGACAAAGGATAAGTCAAGGTCATTTATTACCTCATCTAAAAATTTTAGAGATATTTTTTAGATATATTTTATCAATTTACACCTTAGTTTAACCTTTTACCTCATTTTACCCTTTACCATCATAAATTTATTTTTTACCTTATTAAATTTTTATTTTAAAAAATAACCATATTCCCTAATTTTTACTTTATAATTACAAATATGTAATTTATTTTATTAAATTAATTTTCTAAAAGTAATAAAAATTGAATTTAAAATAAAAACACATAATTCATAAAAACTATTTTTTTGAAAAATATAATTCTAAACTTTAAATAAAATTATTCTTATGTATTACAAATTGCTAATCATTACATGAATGTTAACTTCTTTGTTTATAAATATAGTTAATAAATTTCATTAAAATAATTATTTAAATATACATATTTAATAAAAACCTAACATATATAAATACACATAATAATACTAATGATATATAAATTAAAATAAAAGTTATCACATTAATTATTATATATTGATAACATCTCAACTTATACTTAAAAAACCCATCAAGTACTCTTTATAATACCTAAGGGTGAGATAATTAATGGTGGTAGTTTTGAATATTGACTCATCTATCATGAATCTCGTAGTGATTTATATGCCATTTCACTTCTCCTATGGATGATTTCAATGAACTTATACTTACAGAAGTTTAGCTCGATCTTGGTCACGGGAAATCCCTAGTGATACTACTTCTATCCCAATATTGGACAATTGGGCCTCATATGAAAGAATTCTATCATTTTATGTTTTGGATTCCCACTTCTAGGTAAATTTCATAATGCGGTTAATTCTATTTAAACATAACATATCAAAAACTATGTTATAAATTACTATATAATAGTTATATTACTATTTTAAATTTTTATATATAACCTTGCATACTTCTTTAAAATAATTCATTATTCCTTTCAAAAAATTTATTCCATATTTTTAATGTTTTGTACTATTTCCATAATTATAATTGATAGTATGATCTTCATGGGATATTTCTTGGATGGATACTTCAATTTTGTGGATTTTTTATTTAATTATGGTTTCCCCATTATAATTTTTATAATTATGTTGTATATGTATTTATTGTAATGTATTATTGTTTATTTAATTTTATATTATAATATTATATCATAATAAAATAAGGTATTTCTCATTTTAGCTGAGTGTAGCATGTAAGAAAATTATAAATGTTTGTAAAAATGAGTACTTAGCCTCATTTTTCTTATCAAAGTTTGAACACTTATTTTCCTCCCCTATTTATTCTCTTCCTCAAAGAGAGTGTTTTACCTTAGTTTAATTATATATCTTAAAATATTGTGTCTCTTGTAGTCGTTATGGGCAAGTCTTGTCTTCATACTTTATCTATTTATGTTTTTTTCATTACTGTAGTAGTTTTCAACTAAAATATATATTATAGGTATTTTCACTAGATAATAGATTTCTTTGGATTAGAGTCAAATAAACTGATTCTATTTGATGATTAGGGTTCTGATAATTATCAGTATGAGGTTAATCGATACTTCTACCATTATATGTGTGTTTTTTCACTATATAATTTGTGGTCATGGTGGGGATGCATGAGAATTTTGAATTGAGAATGAATAAAATCTATGAGGTGAAAGATGGGTGTCCAAGGGTTTTTATAGAGTGGGTATTTTTTGTTTGGGATGAGCTATATTGAGGCATGTTGTGGGGTGATCAATGGAAAAAAATAATCGATGAGTAGTGCATGTGATTTCTTATGATTATTATAATGTTTATCATTGGGTAATGATGAAATTTTATAGTGTGGTATAAGGATTATATATCATTCACTAATGTGGGGGTGATAGAAGGCTCACAAGGTTCATGGTCATAGGATATTGGTGTTGTTATATGACTTTGAAGATAAGGACATTGGGTACATGTTCACACAAGATGGGGTGGTGTTGAACAAATATTTATTATCTGAATCATACATAGATGTGTAGCTTAGGATGGTGATATTGATCACCATTCCGGAGGAGGGATACACCAAATAATTTGATCATCGACTAGGAGTAGGGTTCTCATTGTATATGGGAATCCATTGGGGCTGTTGAGAAAGAAATCATGATGGATGGTTATTAGAATATTTCATCAGTGATGCATCATTAATCAAGAGGAAATGTGTATAGAGATGAATTGATTTCTTGACTTATGAATTTAAGTGATGCATTATTCTCACTCAGGGTGAATTAAAAATATGGGTAAATCATCCCATTTTGACACTAACCAAAGTAGGTAGATTATAACCCAGTGGTTGATTGATAATGAGGTGGGGTTAGGCTCTTTACTTTCTAGTTTTCATATGTTTCACCTTTCATGAACTTATAAATGTGTGGATATTATTTAGGGAAATTGCTATTGGTTGGCTACTGAGTCTATACTCACACCTTACATGAGCCCTATCCGGATGCATATAGATTTCATGTATCGTGAAACATGATAGGGAAATGGGGCTATAATTAGATCATAGAGGTTGGAGGTGCGAGGGTGGACCAAGAATAACGATGGTTTAATTTTTGGAAAAGAACAGGTTGTTCCTCAGTAAAAAATATGGTTTTTATTTATAAATTATGACATTGTTTTTATATGATCATCCCATGGGAAATTTGATACTCTTTTTCATGAATTTAATGACATTGTAGATGTTTATATTTTTATCATGTGTGGTATGATATGTTTAATCCTATTGTTATTATTTTGTGTTGATGATTTATTTATAATTCTTCAATTATTGTTGTTGGTTTTCTGGATATATGGGTATAATATCCCCAAGATAACACTATATTCCCTCAATCTTAGTCGATAGACTCTAGTATAGAAGGAGGAAAACGTGAGTAATGTGGTACTCTGATTTGTTTATGGTGATGGTGAACTGGGCTATGGATACTACAAAGTGGTGTCAAAGCTAGGTCAAGTTAGGTAGAGTGAGGTTCCCAATGGTTAAAAATGGTACAAAGTGGGTTATTATATTATTATTTAGGAATAGTGGATAGAGGATTAGGATAGATGAGACTTGAAAAAACACCATATGTAGGTGAATAATTAACTCATGTTTAAGGAATTCCCAAGTTACCCGGGTCCAAGATGTTGCTTTAGATTTCCACTATTATGATTTAGTGACTTATAGAAATGGTTTTTTGTTTTATGGTTACTTCAATCATGGTTTTAATCTTGGACAAAATAGGTGAGAGTATATTTTTGTTCATGAATAATTTAATGCATATAATACCCACATGATATTCATGTGATTTTATGTATTTTATTATATTGTTAAAGAAAAAGGATTTAGTTGCTTAAAGTTTCAATAATATGATATAAAGTGTTTTACTATATAGATTCTTTGTGGAATTATTCTTAGTTAAAATAGGGTCTATAAGTTTTGGTATTATCGTATATATGAATCATATGTGTTTGTGGTGTGTGTGTAGTACCTGACCCTAAAATGGGTGGATAGGTTTGTATGTACAGATGGTATGAGACATGGGTGCAAGTAGAAAAGTGTATGGGATACTAGGATATAAATCCCTATTATATTATTTACTATTTGTGATATCTGGGATATTATGTATATATTGATCATGGTATTTGGTTTTTAGTGATACATCACCACAATGAAATATGTTATAGTTCCAATAGGGTGGAGATAAGCATACACTATGGTGTATATCTATTTTCCTACCTAATGGAGGAGATGATAATGATCTGTAGATAGAGGGTCCATAATAACCAACACATATTGGGGAACAAGTTGAGATTGGATGACTGTTTGGTGACCATTTGAGGGCGAGTCCGGTATTGGCCATCCAAAGTATTGACTAAAGGAATCAAATTATTTGATCGTTCTATAGAATGTCATACTAGTTAGTTATAGTCACAATATTCTCCATTATTTTAGGGAGAGAGCGAACCCTAGGTAGTCGAGTTCTAGATTGAGTTAGTTTAGATAATCATTGATTAGATTGAGATTACACTAGGTTGGAGGGTAATTTTGACACCCTTATGTCACTTTTGTGTAATATATTATATAATTATTGGTTATTTTTAATTTTTATAGTTTTTGAATTTGGAATTTTAAAATTTTAAAGATTTTCAATATTTCATGGTTAGTTCTAGGATACCACATGATTAACAATAACTGTACATGAATATACTTATATAAGGGTATCATTTATATAATGAAGAATGGTTGGCACACAATGTTAAATAAATCATGTGTATGACCCTTATATTAGGTGA
This sequence comes from Viscum album, assembly GCA_963277665.1. Taxonomy (NCBI): domain Eukaryota; kingdom Viridiplantae; phylum Streptophyta; class Magnoliopsida; order Santalales; family Viscaceae; genus Viscum; species Viscum album. The sequence goes on along the minus strand of OY728153.1, from coordinate 385,986,903 downwards.
AATTATAAAAATGACCATTATGCATGGAAAATTCTAGTTCATTTGTGACACATGATTAGGGGAAACCATGAAGATGACCTATACATAAGGGGTTTTTTTCTTCGGTGACTTATTCATTATGTGCACATGGTTTGGAGAACCATTTTATCTATCTATATGAGGGTTATATCTCAAATATAGTGGAGGATGCACTTAGTGTATGGTTTGGAAAACCGTGCAACCAAACCATGTGAGATGCCTGTGAATTTTAAATGTGAATTTACTCTTATAAACCTACCTAATTTATAACAATATTTTAAAATATCATGATTTTGGGATATATTTATCTTTAATTAAATTTAATTTCTTATATATGTTACTTTACATGAAAAATGGAATTTAAAAAAACTTTGTTATACTATTGAAATATTATTATTTAACATGACCATTATCACCTAGTCATTGAATTTGTGAGTATGAATAGGATCAACCAAATTATTATATATATATATATAGATTTTATACTTACAAAAATACATCAATTAATTCTTAGGAAATGCACACTCAATTTTTAGCAGACATTTCATGCTTTCAAAATATGTTTTCTTCAAAAATGTGTTTTATTGATTTTTATGAGTGAATATTATAATTAATTTCTGGAAATTTTAGAAATTATATTTTATAAAAAGGATATAATTTTATAAATAATCATATAAAAATTATCTTATGCTGAGATTTTGATATTTTTCTGAAAAGATTGATTTTTCCAATAAATAGTGAAAAATACATATTTTTGCAAAATTTTCATTTCTTTTCATTGGAATGCCCCTTTATGATTTTAATTTTCTATTAAAGTAACACAATAATTATTATTTTTATATAATATAATTAATAATATTTTAGTCATCATTATACCTAATTTTGGTATAAGTTTATTTTTGGACTTAAAAACATATTTATCTAAAAAACTGTTTTTCTTTGTGTTTTCATTTTTATCTTAAATTATTTTCTACCAGTGATATAAATTAAATATATAAAAATGTATTCCACATTTATAATCAGTTGGTTAAAATTTTATAAATTGGTCCCTTTTATTTTTAGGCATTATTAATAGTAATTGTGGTAAAATTTATCACCTTAAAAAATAGTAAAATGGGGAAAACAAGGTTAAAACTATATGGTACATTTTAATATAACACTAACAGTTGAATTTATAATATTTTATTAGGGTTTTTAGAAAAAATTTATTCTTATGGAGTTAAATAATTTATTTTATAATATTATTTTGAAATTGGGATCCCATGATTGACTTTTGTGAAGTTAAGTTATATTTTATTCAAATTAAAAACCATATTTAAGTATTTTCAATCAATGAAATTGTTGGAAGATTAAATTAAGTTTCATATTTCTAAAAATGTATAATACCCTTCATTAGGTTATTATTTAACCAATAAATTTTTTGTAAACTAGTTTCTTTCTTTATTTCATGGTAAAATTATTTTTAATATTAAATCTGGTATTATCTAAAAAACCGTTTCCATGTGTTTTCTATTATTATATTAAAAGTAATTTCTACCACATATAGAAATTAAATCTGATAAAAAAATCAGGATTTTTAATCATCATTTCCAAAAAAAATTAAAAGGGACCTTTTATTTATTTTTCATATAATCAAGTTATCATGGTAATAAATTAAATTATCATGGTTAAGGTTAAAATGAGTTTAAAGTGGCTTAACAATGAGATAAGGATAAAAATGTAACCAAAACTTGTCAAAATGTTATTTTTTGAGTTTATTTATACCCTATGACTTCTTATATTCTAAATTGGGATTTCATTGTTCTACTTGGTATGATAATGTTGCTTATATTATTTAATCTTTTAAAAAAAATTAAAGTGCGTCCTTTCTCTCCCCTATAAATGGATACCACATATAATCTCTTCTAAAAACTTCATGAGACTAATATCTCATAAAATACACACCATAATATAATCCTAAATTACTTACCCACATCTTATACCTTATTTTCTTTACAAAATACCATCTTTTCAAGGCTTGGTTATAAGCCAAAAGAGGTTTCTCAGCGAAGAGGTATAACTCTTAATCGAGGATATTCAATTTTAATTCCTATTATACCACCTCTAAATATATGTTATACATTATAAAACAATCAAATTATTATATTAAATATACTTAATTTTTATTATTATGATATAAAAACCATTATCCATCTTCTTCCCATCCTTTGGAAAATAATAACATTTCTCATGCGTATGTGTGGACTGCCACCTCCATGGAGTGATGCGATTCATTTTTTACATTTTCATGGATGGAAATAAAGATGTATTTAATGGATATATATTATATATTTTATATAATAATGATTCTATAAAATTTAATTATTATTTATCTTTATTTCATTCCATCCGTTGAAAAGTTAAAACAACGTTCTTGTGTAAGTATGACTTACCCTCTCCATGAACAATGTCATTCATTTTTGAATATATACCTTTTATGTATGACTATATATATATATAATTAATATATATTATATTAATATTATTACTAACATTATGAAGATTATTTAACCATGATCAAAGTATAAATATTGAGACTACCGGACCGAAACATGCATGAAAAATGAAGCAATTATCACAAGGAATAATGATTTTAATAAAAAATTATCAATAAATGGGTGATAGGTTGTTATATGTAAATCATAAATTTTATGAAATATATGAGAATGTTTCTATAAAACTTTTATAACAAAATTTTATTTATTATACAAGAGGTTTGAATGCGTACAAAGAAATATGAGACTTTAGATAGGGGATTTATATTTCAATCCCATTTTAATCGGGATTGTTTATGCTTGAATTTAAATTGAGAAAATTATATGATACATATATGATAAATCCATTCCATTTTTTATAATCTAGTTATTTCAATAGATAACTAGTTTTCCTTTCACTTTCCATTCTTTAATAATTCAAGATACTAAAAGAATGTTTTTAAAGAAAACCCACTTTATTTCTCTCTTAAGTCCAAAATCCTTTTTATTCCATATCAATGTTTTCTCCAAAAAAAATTTAAAAATGTTTTAATATTATACTATGGTTATTTAAATTCATTTCTAACTACCTGTTAATTTTTATAAAAAATCAATCTAATCTTCTTATCATTTTTTGAATAATATTTTTTTGACTTTTTATCAAAAATGTGAAAGAAATCTGTATTTTAATATACATGAAATTATTTTTTTCCACTATCATGACCACTCAAATTTTTACATAATACTTTATATGTTTACGTGGACCTTTTAAATTTTTTTATAATAATTTTTAAATTTTTAAATTTAAAAAATGTCATTTAAAAATGAAAAGGGTATTTTCCTTAAGGAATATTCCAGTGATATTTTAAATAATTTTTTCATCTATGATAACATACTTTGATGTTAATTATGCTTTACTAGGGATATGATCCAATGAAACTATCCTTATTATTTTTATTTATGGTTTATTATTATGATTATGAGATGATTACAAAACCAATTTATTTTCTATGGGTTATGTTATGATGTTATGATTAATGTTTTATGATCTTGTAGAATTTATATAAATAGACTGTGATTATATGATGGTTGAGTCTATTAATTACCTCCAATGCGTTGATTAAGGATGGATAACTCATGAATTAATTCTGTTATGTGTAAACCTTATTTCTTGTTCACAATGTTATGCATGGACCTACTTTCATGTCCATAAGTTTATGCGTGGACCTGGTTTCAGGTCAATAAGTCTATGAGTGGACCAAGTTTCTTGTTCATATTTTTATGCGTGGACTTGGTTTCATTTCCATAAGTTTATGTGTGGGAATAATTTCATGTCCTGAACTTAATGAGTCAACTTATTTCTATTTAAAAACATTCACAATGTTATAGGATAATGTTTTTACCTTATTCCTTTGAAAATATTATGATATCATGGCTTATGTTCTTTGATTCCCATATGATTCATGTCTTATGAACTAACAAGTTTATTTCATGACTCATTATTATGATCTCTGATATTCTAGGTATAATTTTTCAAATGTTATGATCATGTTCTCATAACCATATACTCAAGTTATTCTTAATTAGTCATTGATATCTCTCTTATTCACCCTTACTGAGCATCTGAGATCACCCTTTATTATGTTCCCCTTCCCAGGTCATGAAGAGAAGTTTTAAGCAGGGAATGTCTAATAATATCACTATGTGGGAAGATATTTATGTGATATGTTTTATGTATTTCATGAAATAAAATGATTATGTATCGAGTCTCCAAATACACTAAACCTATAAGATTCTAGCATGGATCATAATTTTATGTAATGAATATTTATATAATAATATGTAATATGCCTATGTGAAAAGTATGGATTACTGTATATTTGACCCTCATATTATCTTCATTTTTCACGAATGAATAAGATATATACCAAGGGATCTCAAACCCCAAAGAAGGATGTGAGCATAGGGTTTGGGTAGGTTCCCTCCATCTTCAAGATATAAGTTATATCAACTAAATCCAGTCATGAAAAAGAAGTACATGATTCTAAAAATAATGAAATACCCTAAATAAAAACTCCCCCTATTTGTCTATAATACCTAAATAAATCCTTTCATCATCATTAAGATTGGATAAAACCTCCACATCACCAGAATAAACTAAAAACACCCTTATATCATCTCCTAAATATCATTTTTTCAACACCTCCTCTACCCTTGATGATAGTGGAAAATAAGGAGATCATATCCATAATATCCCTGATAATGAAGCATTTACACCCATGGTTTCTGGAGAAATATCTTCATCATTTAAAAAAGATAAAAATGTCTCCATATGGTACTCTAGTTCCATAAATATACCTTTATCACTCACTTACACCTAAATTAAGGCAAAAGAGGAAAATGAAGGATATATTAGAGATTCCCCTTAAACATTTTAGGAAGGCATCTCTACTATCATCACTGATCCCATAAAAGTGAATATGGTTATATAGGAATACCCACGAGAAATAGTAATCACTATCATTATGTATCCTAATTGAAAGAGACAAAAATTTACTTCTTAATGTGGCATCGAGATATCATCACTTGGAATTAAATAGAAATGATCATAATTTATCTTTAGGTTCCCACTCATCTTTTGGATATGTGTGAGGATCATCATGAATATAAATAGGTATCCATGAGAATTCACCTGACCCGTACTTCTAGGTGGAGGGAAAAAATAAAAATATCATCAAATATAACTTCATAAAATAATTCCAATAACCTAAATAGCTTTCCAATATAGTCCCCATCAAGAAAAATAATGGTTAGATCAGGGTTTTCATTTACTTTAGGGATCTTAATTAGAATTTCCCAAATGATGATTTTACAGCCCCGATCATAGAAATATTGATCGATAAAACTGTTAGTTTTCAAGCTCTCTCCTTTATGAATGGGTACTCAGACTACCACCATATAAAGATGAGGAAGATAATAATTTTAGGGAACCTAAAGGGTATTATTTCTAATGAGAAATTCTCTTTTACTTGAAGAGTGTTGGAACCATTTATCAATGTTTTATGAATTATCTCTTCAAGAAATTTTGGGGAAAAACATGGAATTATATGTTAATGATTTAGTGGTCAAACATTGAAAAATATATTATCATCTTGTCAAACTTGATATAATTTACAACAAACTATGAAATAATATCTTGAATATAAATCCCTTGAAATGTGATTTTGGGGTAACATTAGATAAATTTATCCGTTCTATGGTTCACCATCACAATAATGAAATTGAACCTGAGAAGTCCAATGAAATCCTTAACATAATGCCCAATTGAAATATCAAAGGGTTAATAGGGATTTAGGGATTCCTCACTTATATTATAAAAATTATAAAAAACCTTGTAGATAAGGGTTTACTCTTTACAATGATGAAGAATAAGGAGTAAAGCAATAGGCGAGATAGAGTTTTTCAAGAATATTTCCACAATATAAAGAAACATCACTTGAAACCACTAGTATTAATTTTTTCCATTGAAGGTAATATAATAATTTAATAATGGAAACCATATAGAGTTCAATTTGTGCCTCTATTTCTCAAAATTATGATCTTGGGATATAAAACTATCTCTACTCTCTCATAATAACTATGATAGTCACTAATAATAAATACTATAATTTTGAGAATTGTTGCATTACATTAATATTCATGGTTTAAAATATAAGTCACTACTTGTATCATTATGAGGATCACTTGGATTTTCATATTGGACTACTTAGATATATCCTCAGTCATCCAATACTAACTAGACATCTGACATAGTGGGTGGTCATCTTACATCAGTTAGACATCCAGTTCATATCACATAATTAAATTAAAGGGAAATCATTGAAAGTATTTCTAAAAGTAAATCCCAACTCAAAAATCACACCAGTGAATATAAAACTACCTATTTAAGAGGTCATCCTTATTCATGATAGTTCCCAGACATGGGAGATATATTTCAATGATGCTTTTAGAATCCTAATAGGAATAAGGATAGAAAATCAAAAACTTAACAGAGTTATCTTAGAAATTATACTTGCCTACCCAAAAAAGGAAACCCTACCTTATTCCTTCATGTTGTCAATAGGGTGAACCGATAATGAAGAATAATACCAAGATCTCATTACAGGCTTAGTGATGTCCCAACCAGTAATAAAAGTCTGACTAAATATCAAGGGTGATTCAGAGTTGGAAATCAAGAAGATTAATAAGGAATATGCCATTAAGAAAGAGGAATTGATTTCTCTACTTGTTTGAATAGGAGGGTTGGTGGAAAAATTTACATATAAGATAACACTTTCCCACATCCCACATTCAAAAAATTCCCATTCTTATGCATTAGATAATATAACCAAAACACTGGTATATCCAGACCATGATGAGACAATTATTCACATTAAATGCTATAGAGAAGTCTCTCCATTCACTAACAGTGACATAAAGAAAATAAATGAGAATAAAGACATCCTAGATTAAAGTGACCTAATATCCTCTCTAGATGATACTGCTATTGGATATATGTATCCCATAATAGATTATCACCAAGGATAAATTATTCCATTCGACTGAGCTACAAAATAATAGATCTGATAGAAGGTAATAAAATTCATCCTTTACGATGGATCAAATTCTCAAAAACTCATCTACAAATGAGTATTTTATGGGGTCCTCCTTATAACGTATTGAAGGAGGATAAAATTCCATTGTTATGTATGATGTTCATATATGCATGTATGATTCTCATCAACTGTGAACCTATCTCTCTAATCAGATCAAGTGGCATGGATAATTTTGTTTATAGATGACACCATATTTTGTAGAGTTCACGAGAAAATTATATTCATTGAAAATACATAAATATTTCATTCATCAACCCCTTAAGTTACTTCATATCTTTAGACATTCTTGGTCATTTTCTATTTGGGGAATACATGTCATGGGGCCATATCCCCCTGATACATCTAGGTAGTTCAATTATACCCTTAATTTCACCATATGATTCTCTAACTGGGACAAGGATATATCCTTAAATGAATTTTGAATGAAGTCTATTACCAAGTACTTAAATTCAAACACCATTATTAGATTTGTTGTACATCACACAATATTGACAGACAATGAAACCAATTTCTTATATTCCAATATAAAAAGGTTGTATTATCAATATAACATATAGTAAAACCACTCATCCCACTTCCATGTAGTAAATAATGGAGAAATAGAGGCTTTTAAAAAGACTCTATCTATCATACTCCATAAGATGGTGGATAAAGATAAGATGTACTGTCCTAGAAAACTCTTGAATGCTTTTTGGCCTTATTAAACCACAAATTGTATTACTACACAAGTGACCCCATATTTTGTTGTACATGGAATAGATGGATTCCATAACTTTAATATCCAAGTGTCCTAACTATACATTACTATCTGTAACCAATTTTTAGAATATTAATAGTCTCATAAGTTACTTTATGAGTAATAAAGGATTAATGAGAAATGATTGTGCACGCTACATAACATAGTGGTCTACCAAAATTGAGTTTCATAAGCCTTTAATAAGAAAGTTTAACTCTTATCATTTTCTAGAGAGAATATAATTATTTATTTGAACTCTGATTATACCAAATAATAAACCTATAAATCTTCAACCAAAGAGGTAGGGACCTTATGCAATACACATGGCCCACTTCAATGGAGCATATTTCTGGGTCATAATAAATGGAGAATGCATCACAACAACCACAGACATGAGGTTCCTTATGAATTATTTTACATAAATTTACATTGGTTTAACAAAAAATGTCCCATCTTCAAGACTGTATACAATGTGTAAGAAAATCCTAGTCACATGATGTTAAAATGGGTGACAAACATCCTAGTCACATGACATAAAATTGTATGGAAAATTTCACAGTCTCATGATGTTAAACTATATGAAAAACCTCTTGTTCACATGATGTTAAACTGTATTGAATTTTACCTTATTGCATTATGTGAAAATATATGTTAATATTATTTTTTCATGATGTAAACCTATATAGTAACTGGTAATATCCACTCACACTATGATCCTATGTGATATAAGTGATTCTATGACTACCACTTATTTCTTAGAGCAAGCATGACCCATATGTTCATTGAGGTTCTAGTTGATTACATCGATTAGAATGATTGAGATTCACTATATCTGAGGATAGAAAACATAGTCTTGGTCACATAGCGTAAAATTGAACCACACAAGTTTCATCCTACATGACCTTAAACTACTTAAAAAGGTCCATATTATGAGACTTGACTCCCTTATATATTAGTTAGATCTTTATATGAGCCTCCAATATATGGTTCCCCTTTACCATAAACCTATTCTAAAACAACACCATACACTTATGTAAGTGTCTGATCTATATAATAATCATTTTTAAGAACTATATACAACATGATTCTTGTTATTTTAGGATAGTTCATGACATCCAAAAAATCTGAACCAACCAAAAAATCAATCCTAAATATTCCCTCACTCTATATTAGTGATGAGAATTTCATCAAATTCATGATGGGTTCCCTTCCCTCACATGACACTAAGATGGGGTGACCATATTATAATAACTATGTTTGAATTAATTCTTGCTATGTTGGGATATATAGTGAAAAATGAATCTCCAATCCAAAGAACAACCACGAATCTAGAACACTCTCAATCCCCTCGTCCTTATATGTAAGACATATCCAAATATGATTTCACACTACATATTTTTTCAATTTTAACCAAAGAAAAAATTCACCACTATAATATTTCTCCCTATAAGACTTTAAAAAACATAGATTGGGACCTCATCACATTACATTAAATTATTTGACATTAAATATACTATATATAACCTCTCGATCTATCTAGATTTTCTTTTTTATGAGATCTTTTTTGTTACAAAATATTTAGATCCATGTAAGAATATTTAGTGCATTAATCAAGCTACATTAAGATGAAATTACATATTCCCTACATCTGAGCTAGATTAATTTAGGAGTTATCTCAATATAATAACCATATGTGGATTGATTTATGTTATATCTAGATATATAGTGATGGTTAGATCTCATATCTTAGTCCCAACTGTGAATCCCAATCAAAACTAAACCTCACCCCGATTCTTGGACATTTTCATTCACGTTGAGATTTCATTCAAAGGTTCATTATTGAGATGAATCCATATCATTTTGTGAATGGTTAAAATCTACATAACCCCCGCCATATGAATGTATTTCTCACATGATGTTAAAAAACATGACATATGGTCCACCTTGAATGACATCAAAATTTTTAGTGTGTCTTGTTCTATATGACCCAATTTCTTGATGTGAGAGAAGGATCAATGTGAGATTTATCGATGTAGGGTTACTTCAAAAACAAGTTCTAGGATAAAATAACCATCTATGGAAACTATATCCTAGTATTCTGTAATTATATATAGTTTTATTAGATCACTTTCCTCAGCTGGATACCAAAATACTCTCATGAGAGAAACCAAGGTGCCCCTCTCAAATTGAATTTCACTAGACTTGGAAAATATTATCTTTTCTACATATGATCTATATATATGTATAATATATCTCTATAAGAACCATGCATGGATTTATTGATTCTACCTCATGATATATAGTGAAAAAAGGATCCCATATCCTTGGATCAAACAAAAAACTACATGAAATCCCTAGGTCCAAGAATAATGACTTTAAAACTATATGCACATCTCATTGAGACATTCTATACAAATAATGGGACCTATATTCATGTTGGGTTTTTATTCAGACATCTTAGATATAATTTCCCACACCTTGGTAAAATATGCCTGACCCTAAACCCCATCAACAATAATTCAAAGCCATGAAACCATAAACTCTAGGAAAATTTAGGATATTCTCACTACACCCATTTGTTTAGGAAAAAGTGAGAGTGATCTTGTGCCATACATATTCACCTTGATAATGTGTTAAATAAATGGTGGATTAACCATTATGGTGCTTTAACCCTTCTTGAATATCCCATTATCCATGAACTTACTTTATTTCTCAGATGTTCGAATCATCACAAACCATTCATGGTTATTAGTAACAAGTGTATTCAACTCTAAAGGAAAACTCTGTATGACTATGAAAAAATCATTCAATATGGATTTGTATATGAACCCATAATATGACCTTTTAACCAAATTAATCTTCATACTAAATGGTAGAGTCATATAATATCTACACACTCTTGCAACATTGTAGTAGAACCTGTTATTTGAATGTGTTCTATGATCACCCCAACAAACCTACTCCATACCACTATCCACCAATTCGAATATCCTAAGATATGACTTGCACATTTACCAATACTACTATTAAAGTATATCTAATACTCTAAGGATACATAATTTTGCATCATACCCATCTTCAAATAAAGAGTATGACATTTTACCTATGATCCATTTTTTGGTCCTTATCACAGTACCTTAAAATGCTCAAAAAAATTTCTAAGAATCCTAATCATAAACTGAAAATCCCCTCTTCCTGATATTTTATATACTAGTAATGGTCCCTTAAATAATGTATGGTTTTTACTTTACTTTTATATATACACTATATCACCCCTTTGTTCAAAGTTATATGACCATAAGCTATAGCGGTGTGTGTTCAAAGATGCATGGCCCTAAACATCAGAAAACACTAGTAAGAGTACTATAACCATAAACCACATGCTCCATTCCTTAATGTTGTCTACATTTGTGACGTTGGAACACTCATTCACATTGAGTTATTTTCACCTAGGGTTTAGTGTAGTAAATGACACTTTTGGTCAAATATATCTAATTGTAAGTATTATCCACATCATTTTGACTTAAAAGGCCTAAAACTATTCAAGGAAAGAGATAAAAAACTCACCATTTTGAAAACCAACAAAGGGAGACCTGGAAAAAAATTAATATCCACTAGGTTTAAATGCATATCATGTTTCTTAGGAAAAAATTGAGTGTTTGAAAAGGAAATAGGCATAAAAATTATCTGGTTAAAGACCCATAAAGGGTGACTAGGGTAAAATCTAAGTTCCTTCCATTTAGTTGAGAACTATTTAAACTATTTAATAGTGAATTTAAACATATTATTAACTTATAAAAGATCTATATTAATATTTTTAATATCATATATGATCCTTTTATAAAATATTATTACATGTTCTTTAATAATATTTTATTATAACAATTGTTTTAGTTGTTAATTTATTTATTTTCTCAGGTATGTTTTATCGTGAAAGTTCCAGATCCTAAAAATAAAAAATAATTATTTCATATCCAAAATTATATTAATGTTATAAATATAATTTTTTTAATTAGATATATATTTATAATAATTATTTAATTTTTAACATGGAGAATGAATCACATCTCTTTCTGGAGACGGTAGGTTGTACGCATGCACGAGCGATGCTACCATTTCCTTAACGAGTGAAAGGGTAAGAAAGTGTATTATATATTATTATAAAGAATAAATATAATGTCATATATAAAAAATAAATATTTTTAAATTTATCATTTATTACATTCCATGTAAATAGTATTGAAAAATGAATTGCATCTCTTTGTAAGGCAGTAGTCTACCGTAAATATGAGCAACATTATCATATTCTCTAAAAAATGGAATGTAATATGGTATATAATATATTATAATTAAATAAGTATAATTATATCATAAATATTTTATATAAAAATTATATACATAATTATATCCATCCATGATAAGTGCTGATTGAAAACAGATTATATTGGTTCATGAGGTGGTAGTCTGCTACACACACTATCAACAGTTTCATTTGCTATTGGAGAAAGAATAAGATGGTTTTAGGTCATTAAATTAAAATAAAATAATATCAATATATGTAATATACTAAGGTTATTATATCATCATGTTTTAATAATATTTTTATGAGGTGGAGTAAAAAATAATATAAAATTCTCGGTTAAGGACGTCACCTCTTCTTCGGACAACCACTTTTGGTTTGGACCAAAACCCTTCCTAGGATTGATTTATGACCAAACCAAATATTATAGGATTATTTGAGGGAATTATTTATGTTATTTTTAAGAGATTTTATGAACCAAATGTCTTTGGAAGTGTGTAAAGGAGAGTAGAGGGGGTGGCCTTTTATAACTGGGGGAGAGGATAAACTTGGAATTTTTGAAACGAAAGACTTCCAAACACTTTTTTATCCTGAAAAAGGGATCCAAAATGGACCATTTTGGAGAATTATAATATATAATGTAGAAATATGAACATAAAATTAGAATTATAAAAGTTTTTTGCTATTTTTAACCCTTATATTTTTAGTTTAACCACACAGTAAACTAGTTTATACCTTAACTACGGTAAATAATTTTTACTGTTTTTACTATTAATTATTTTAAAAAATTAATTTGAAATTATTTGATATTATAAATTATTATTATTAAAAATATTGAATCCATTTTTCCAAATTAAACTAATATAATTGGAATAATTTAATTTAAAATTAAACCTCCATATGTGTCGAAAAAATGTTTTTTCAAGAAATACATTTTTTTAAGGAAAAGATGAACTCATATTAACTATATGAAAAATAATCATAATTAAATTAATTTAAAACAATATTTATAGATATATAATCTATAAATAACATTTAAATAATTCTTCATTAAGAGTTATTTTAATTAATTAAAACGGATAAATATTATGTACTTTAAAATAGTTTTCTAAAAAAATGCGCTTTTATGCATAACAAAAAACTTATAATAAAATAAAATATTATTTATATGTAATTAATTGGATTTAATATAAATAAATAATAATTATGTTAATTTTAAATCAAATTTTAAAAAATAATGGGTCTTAATTTATTAAAAAGAAATGATAATTTTATAAAATGGGTATTTTTCACTATTTACTGAAAAATAATTATTTTCATAAAAATCCAAAAATATCACCATAAGTTAATATAAATATTTTGATTTCTAGTTTTTTTAATTTTTTTAAATAAATTTTCTAAAAGTTTTAAAAATAAATTTTAAATTATGCTTTCAAACCATGACTAAACCGCCTTTTAGGAAATAAGTTTTTAAGAAAACATTTCTTTTTTTTTCAAATGATTCTTATTTTATTTATAATAAATATGTAATAATTGAATTTATTTTATACATATTTAAACCATATAATTTTCATAATTTATTTATTCATATTCATATCCAACAACTTAACGAATATGTTATAATGTCTACATTTAAATAATATTTTTTTAATAAAGTATCGTGTTTCTTTTAAACATCGTGTTACGTGCATCAAATGTTATCAAAGAGATTGAATTTATTTATAACTAAATATATCATAAAGTTTGGGTTGTTACATTATCTTCTAATCTTGGTGTTTCATGTCATATATGCTATCCAAAATTATTTTCCTCTTTTAAAATATTAGGGTATTAAATTTTACCCCCTTAAATAAATTACATCCTTGAAATTTAATCTTGATCTTGATGATCAAGGGCTTGACATTTGAAAATACCTTTTCTGGAAACCCATATTGTAAAAAAGGTTTATAAAACCTCCTATTGATAATAAAGAGAGAGATGTATGAAGGTTATCTAGAATAACACATTATTAGGATTCCATATAGGAGAAAATTAGTGGAATGTTAAGATATGGACACGAAAGAAAAATATAAATAATTATAGAGAGTGATAGAGATAATTGGTCATAAGAAGGTGAATAATAAATGGAATGATAAAGAAATTAATACCATAAATCTATGATGATTTAAAAGGCCATTTGAATCATCAGTTATGAAGTTAATATGATAACATTTTGTTATCAATATCCTTTTGATAAAGTTGAAGAGTTATTTTAATATATATTAATATAAAAAAATATACTTACTTGATATATTTCTATTTCATAAGAATAATTTCATCCTTTAGTTGTGATTCGATTAATTTACTCTTCATCTCTTACTCTAATGAATCAATATCCAAAAATTATTTTTTTATGAATAAATCACTAAAATTAACTTTTAACATATTTTAAGATTCACAAAAGAGTAACAAGCTATTTCTATTATCTTTATTAAAATAAAAATAGTTATCACATAGTAAGATAATATCCAAAATTAATATTAATCTATTAATCTTTAAAATCAAACAATGAAACCAAATGTTTAATGTAGATAATTACTTAAATAAATGATCTTATATCCCAAATAATCTCAATAACGTCAACATGAAATAATGCTTTAATCTCAAAGGTTATATCATTCCCTTTCAACTTACATATAAAAAACTTAACAACATTCTTTCCAAATAATCCTTTACATTAAATCAAAATTTTATATATACTTTAACCTAATAAAACATCTCCTAAAATATCATTAGTCACCCCAAAATATAATTACTTAAAACCTAAAAATGGGTTTATAAGATTTTTGAAATGATGATCAACCTTGAACTCTTAAACCCATGATTGTATACATAAGTTCTATATTAATCTAACATGAAGTAACATGTTTTTCTAAAATTAACACAATACTTATATGTTTCATGATTCTTATAACCAAAATAACATTGGTAAAAGTACTTGTACAACATAATTTTTGAATCTCAAGATATAAATACTTTAACCCTTTTACTTCAATTATTTGGTATGATATAGGTCATTCCTTGGTCTAGAGGTTAACCCTTAGTTTTAGACATTGACATGGATAATTTCCAAATTCGCTACATATAATACATCTAATTCCTTGAAAATTAATTGATTTATGATCTATATTTTCACATAGAAAACATATTCCCCTAAATTTGATATATTCTTCTAGGTTATTATTCCACATAATTGACATGTTGAAATCCAAATCTTCTTTCCTTCATGGTCTCCACCACTCAAACTCTTAGAAAACTCTATCATTCTATTATTTTTTGAGTTCAATAGTTGGTTGAGGTGCATGTTTTTAATAATATATCATGATAAATGATTAGGAATAATCACAATATCATTTACTAAAGTAATCATTCCATTTGGTTTCTCATAATCACATTTTTATCACATTAAACATCAACCCAATTACTTTTGGTTCTATCTATTGACTAAAACCATAAATCATAGTGTGAGAAACAATATTCATTGTGGGAAAAAAACCATAAAAATTATTTATAATATATCTTAATTTGGAAACCTTAATTTAAATATAAGAAAACATAGGTCTAACCTATGTTATCTATGACCATAATCTATTAAAATACTTCACGATGTTTCATAAATAGTTTGTTAATTTCTAATTCATATCCCCAGATAGTGTCATACCAGGTGCACAGTAAGGCTCGTTTTCATATACTAGGTATTGCTTGAGTAAATTATGAAATTCCTTTTTCAGAGTTATTAACCCTTGGTACATCTGTTACCTAACCACATCCAATTTTGGTATCCAAATAGGAATGTAATTTCTCTAAAACCACTCACTCTATACTTCAAAAAAAAATTCAAGATATTTCCCAATACATAGGATTATCCTTAAACTTATCCTCAAGACTTATCCCTAGGGGTTCACTAAAATATTTTCATCATATTTTCTAAATGTTAACTAAAAATTTCCTCTAATACCAAATATTAAAACCCAATCCTTTTAAACATATTATTACATGATTTATAAACATAAATATCCATTAATACAACACAAGAATAATAAAGGCCTACTATATACATCAAAATAAACTAAAACATGGAATCATTATTTTTTTCCATTAGAGATCTACTAAATACTTTTAAGATCCTAAAACTACATGATATAACCTAAGGAATACATACAAGAAATAGGTGAGCTAAAAATATCATTAAGGGAATAAACATGATAAATAAACATAACATTTGAGTCAAAAATATAACATAATATAATAAAAAATAAGTAACATAAGTATTCACATTGAATAATAATGTAAATAACATGGTATAATAAATCATATAATAATAATAAATGTGGATAAAACATATAACTTGCTATAAACATGAGTCAAGGATAACTTCTTAGACAATCTCAAATAGTATACAAAGTCCCATAATGTATTAGGTTTACTCCCTAATACCATAAATGACATATCATGAGTAAAAAATTTTACCCAATGTATTGGAGTGCTATATGGGTGCACCCATCATAACATGCTCAAGATATATGTGTTACATATAATGTAAATCAAAAATAAGTCAAAACACAATAATTACCCATGGACAGGAAATGGTTTGCATACTATTATTTTATATCATAATAAAATTAAATGTTATAATGAAGGCATTTGAGAAATGATCATAAGTAATGTATTACCCCATTAAAGGAAAAGATAATAATATAGGTATATATGTGAGAGTCATCTATATATAATTCAAAATCAATCTATAACATCAAGGGTTGTTGTATTTGATAAATAAAAAAACATTCTTTAGAAAAATAAACTTTCACTTTGAGTAACATCAAAGGATGTATTATTAGATGAAAAAATATTTTTAAATATCACTTTGAACATTTATTAAAGAGAATATTCTTTCCATTTTTAAAAAAAAATATTTAAAATATAAAACTTTCTTATTAAGTTTTTTTTTGAAAATAACCTTTTAAACTTAAAAAGGAATATTTAAAAAATTGAGTGGTCATGATAGTGTAAGAGTTTTGTTCATGCTGAATATGTTAAAAAAGTAATGATTATTTTAACATTTTTTGTAAGAAAAGTAAAAAAGTAACTTAAAAAAAGAAGATTAATTTTAATTTTTTTTAAAATTATAATTAATAGTAACAATTAATTTAAATAATAATAGAAAAAAATTATTGAAAACTTTTTTTATAAAACATGGATTTGGAAGAAAAATGATTTTCGACTTAAGATAGTAATGATGTCAATTTTCTTTAACAACATTTACTTAATCATTTTAAGTTACAAAGGGAGGAAAATGGAACTATTACTTGAAAATTTCATGAATAACTAGAGGAGAATAAAATTAAAGGGTTTTATTATATAATGATCAAATAATTTCCCATAATGGAAATTCAAGCATAAATAATCCGGATTAAAATGAGATTGAAACATAAACCCTTACTAATTTGTTAAATTTTCAATCATAACTTTCTATGAATGAAATTGATGAATTTTAACTTGAAATATCATTAATTATTAATTATTAATTATATATTATGTAAATGGAAAGTATACACACCATTTAAAATAAATTAAGTGTATAAAAGGAAATGTATCTCAAAGAATGATGTTTTGAGAGGGAAACCCTTACAAAATTTGTATCATTGTTGCGAGAGTTAATACATGAAGCAGTTATGTGAAAAAAATATAGATACACAAAAATAAATTTGAAAATAAAATGTAATTTAATCAAATTTCATTTCATACCAAATCTTCGAAAAATATAATCAATGAAGAAGATGTATAACCTAATGAATGGAAATTGAGTTAAGAAACCCCTTACCTCGCACTTCCCTTTAGTTGAGAAGTATTTAACTTCCTATATAGTGGTTTTAAAAATTTTATTAACTTATAATATAACCATATTAATATTTATAATATCATATATTATCCTTTTATAACATATTTTTACCCATTCGTTAATAATATTTTATTATCACTATTATTTTGTGTGTTAATTGTCTTGTTTTATCATGCATGTTTTATCATAAAAGTTACAAATCCTGAAAATAGGATATAATTAAATCATCTATAGAATGATATTAATTTAATAAATATGTTTTATTTTAATTATATACATGTTTATAATCATTATTTAATTTTTAACATGGAGAATGAATCATATCACTTTTTGGAGATGGTAGGTTGTACGTACACACGAGCGATGATATCATTTCGTTAATGGGTAAAGGGGTAAGTAAGTGTATTGTATATTGATTTTACATTATAAATATTATTTAATATGTATCACATATATTTTTAAAATATTTCTTTTATTACATTCCTTTTAAATTGTCAGTGAAAAATGAATCACATCGCTTCGTGAGGCGGTAGTCTGCCGTACACACGAGCGACATTGTCCTATTCTTTTCAAAATGAAAAGTAAGAAGTTATATATAATATTATAAATATAAAATTATAATTATACCATAAATATAATATATGAAAATTATATACATCATTATGTACAGTTGTGATAAGTGATGATGGAAATTAATTAAGTCAGTTTTCTAGGCGACCATCCACTATACACACGATCAACAGTTTTGTTTCCATTTGAGAGAGGAGGATATGGTTTTAGGTAATTAAATTAACATAAAAACATAAAGTTATTTTTAATATACTGAGGTTATTATATAATCATGTTTTAATAATGTTTCGAGGATGCGGAGGAATAAAAAAAATAAAACGCTCAGTTAAGGACGTTACCTCTTCTTCGAACAACTTATTTTGGTTTGCACCAAATGTATTTATAGGTTAAATTTATGACAAAAAAGGGATTATACTATTAGAGGAGTTAATTAGATAAGTGATTTGGGAAGGTATTATCTGAACCAAAGGGTTTTAAAAGTTGTTAAAGGAGAGGATAGGGGTGGCCTTTTATAAGTAGAAGAGAGGGCACAATTGAAATTCATGAAAATAAATAACTCCACCCATTTTTCAATATTTCCAAAAGGATCCAAAATTTACCATTATAAAACCTTATAAGTGACAATTTCTTAATATTACCATAAAATTCCAATTATATATGTTTTGGTTCATTTATAAGACTTATCTTTTTAGTTTAATTCTAGGTAAACTCGTTTTTACCTTAACCATAATAAATAAATTTTTAACTATTTTCACTATTCATTATGGTAGAAAAATAATTTGACCTTATTAGATAGTATAAATTATTATTATTCCATATATGGAATCCATTTTTCAAAATTTAACTAACATAATTAGAATAATTAAATTTAAAATTAAATCTGCAAACATGTCGAAAATTTTTTTTTTTTAAGAAATGTTTTTTTTGAGGAAAATATAACCTCATATTAACTATATGAAAAGTAATAATAATTAAATAAATTAAAATAAAATTTATAGATATATAATATATAAATTTAATTTAAATAATTCTTTATTATGGGCTATTTTAATTAATTAAAATGAGAAACATTATGCACTTTAAAATAGTTTTCAGAAAAAATGTGTTTTTAATTTTACAAATAAACTTATACTAAAATATAGAATAAACATGATTTAAATTTAATTAATTAAATTTAACATCAATAAATAATACGTATGTTAATTTTAAATCATATTAATATAATAATGGGTCTGAACATATTAAAAATAAATTATAATTTTTCGAAAACCACTATTATTCATTATTCAATGAAAAATTAATATTTTAAAAAAAATACCAAAATTTCATTATAATTTAATATCAATATTTTTATTTCAAAAATTATTTTTTTAAAAATAAATTCTCTAAATATGGTAAAAATTAAATTTAAATTATGTTGGAAAAGCATGACTAAACTGCCTTTTAGAAAAATACAATTTTCAAAAAAAAATTATTATTATTCAAATGATTCTTATTTCATTTACAATAAATATGTAATTATTGAATTTATTTTATACATTTGAAAACCAAATAATTTTCATATTTTAGTTATTCTTGTTCATACCCTCCAACTTAATAGATATTTTATAATGGCCATGTTTAAATAATAATATTTTAATAAATTATCGTGCTTCGTTTAACCCCAGTGTTGCATGCATCGTAAGCTATCGAAGAGATTGAATTTATTTTAAAACAAATATTTCATAAATTATCAGGGTGTTATATTCTCTTATAATCTTGGTGTTGTGTGTCATTTACATTGCCTGACATGATGTTCCTTTTTTAAAATATCGGGGTGTTGCAATATCCCCAGATCAAGTGTTTGGGAGGCATGATTGAATTAAACCATTTAGATTCAATGTTTAGGTGGATTTATGTCATTTTGATATTTCTTTCTAGTATTTCATAAGAAAATTATGAATTTATAATCAAAATGAAGCAATGATAGAAGAATTGATAATGAATGAGAAAAAATAAGTTTGTATTCATCCTAAAAAGGAGGAGAGAAGAATCCAAAACCTGGAGCCTCTCTCATTAAATATAGGAATAGATAAAAATAAAGATAATATTACAATAAACAGTAAATGGATTCCAAAATCAGCATGATTAATTTCATAGAGTTAATAATGTCTTGTAATAACTTCACCAGATTTTCAAATTTCACAAATGCATCAAGATGCAATGCCTCAACCTAATAATTCACATCAATCCCTACCCTTTTAACTCCTTAACATAATGATGATGTTCCTACATTCCCTTTTTAGTAATTTCATTATCCTATTGAATTCAGTATAAATATTAGTGAAGGTGATCCACCAAGGCCCTATCCTTGGTAACATGTTGTTTCCACTTGGGAGCTATCACAACATGTTGAGAAGTGTTCTGGATGGATCAATCTATGAGGTTAGTGGACTAGGATGAGGCATCTATGTCTAAAATATTTTACTTGGATGTTCTCACTCTTTATTGAGTTGTAGTCACTATCTTCACTTTGTAATGAATGTTGTGGTAGTCATACCTTCTAAAACCCAACGTCATGAACATCTGTTGGAGATAATTTTATTTTCCATGACCATTTTTGAGATCCTATTCCATATCCACTACCAAATATACTTCTAGAAAGTGATATACTTAGGTTCTATAAAAAATGTAGTCCTAATTACCAATATATAGTCCAAAACCACATCACTCAGAGAGGGTCTAATCTCAATATGTTTTATATGGACTCATACACGATTTATTTTCATCCTAGTTGATCTCATTGGTTGAGACATTGAGATAAAAAAAACTTTGATTTTTGATTCCCAACAATAGTATCACTAGAATTTATACTTAGATCATGTTAGAAAATTATAGTAAAATGGAAAATATTATAATATCTGTGAAAATTTATCATTGTTCGATAAAACCTTGTCCCCCTCAATTCATGATTCTCTATTAAGGGGAACAATAGAGAAGTCCCCTTTTAGAAATTACCTTGTTGAGATTTATGATTCTACATCTTTCATCATGGGCACCACATTCACTTCCATTATTGAGGGAACCATGTCCTCCACTAGTGTAATAGGCCCATGAGGCACCTCTAACCCGGTCTTCCCTAAATCTTCTCTATCAATGGATATATAAAAAAATTATATGGGTCAATATATTTATATAAGGAATTGAAAAATCTCATGTCCACTAATGTTATTGTAAGGATTGTCGTATTACATCAATATAAAAATCAAAATAATGATCCAAGTCCTCAATCTCTATAAGATCATCCATCAAGCCTAGATAGAATGGAGGGATGACTATATAATCTAGATTGGATGTTGATTCTGATCCTCTATGGGATTTTACTATTTTCACTTCTTTGATCGCCACCATTTCTAAAGATTCCCCTTATGGAAGAATAATCTCTATCTACTCTTAGGGAGTCATAACTATTGGATACAAAGCCTTTGTGGCAATTATCTAATAATATTATCTCATATTAGGTGAGTTTCAGCATACCCCAATCCAAACTTTCTTTATTTTTACCTACTAAAACTTTCATATAATCCCCTTCTCAAATCCCAAGGGATACATGTCCTTAGAAAGATGGTAGTACCAAAAATGGAGACTCGATAGTGTAATTTTATGGCCTTGGGTCAGAGATCAATGTCATTTAATCCTAAATTTCACCAACCTATGAAACCATATGGGTTACTCCTAGGATTATATCACCCAAATAAGTGGAAGTTGTGACCCCCTGAGTAATTGGTGATTTTAGGGTCATTGGATTTTACTGAACACCTTAGGGTTTTAAAGGACCCATTATTCCCTAGTGAATAAAAAATCACCAAATAATTCTCTCTATTCCTATTGTGGATTTCCCCAAGTGATAGTACTTTGTACATAGCAACTGATTATAGAAGACGTGGGAGCATCCTATCTGGGTCAGCAAGTATTGACTACATATTCTCCACAATGGAAGGAGAACTTGAATTTTTGACCTGTTATTCTAAAGTAGAACTCAGAATTATTTTCATCGCCATATATGAGTATTCTATAGAAGATATGGCTAAAATAGTTTTCCTAGAACCCTACTTATGTTTATAAATAATTTAGTAAGTTACCTCTAATAAATGGAATCAATAGTGAAAAAATAAAGTGTTTTACCTATCCTCAGGAAATATTTTCTTCATTAGTTGCTTCTACTCTAGGTACTAGTATATCAAACACTTTATCCATGTAAAGGAACCTACCCTTAAAAGAATGTTTTAAGGCATTGATTTATCTAAGGTATTATCCCACCTTGTAAAATTACTCCATGAAAGATATATGGGTAGGAGCATTCACAAACATAAAATCCATTAGGGAAAATTCATTCACTTGGAGTATCCCTCATGCCTCTTTTGTAGATAGATCCTTGCTCTAGGCATCCCATTACCTCTTGGAATTTGAAAACACTATAGTGGTAGGGATAACTAATTAATGGATCAATCATCTTGTTTATGGGGCTAGTTAAAATTTACATATTATCTTTCTCAACTTCTATGAAATTAGAGGATTAATTGGACTCAATATTTTATAAGGCCTCTCCAATATCGCATGAGGTGGATTTTCTTCTTCCTATTTAATATTTAGTGGAACCATAACTAAGGGAACTAGTTCAACCAACTTACCATTTGGATAAAAAAATACAAGCCTTGATGTAGTTATTTACAAGTCTGAACATAGTTTTAGCAGGTGAAAGGTCCACCTAGATGCCCGTTTTCTCTCATGTGAACATGACCTAGAGTTTTTTTACAACCATAAAATGTTTTTCTTCATGTGTTATACTCAGAAATGTATGAAATATTTTATGGATGTATAAGAACTTTATCCCAAATCATCAAGGTGAATACCCCATGTAGTTCATCTCCCAATCAATCATAGTGACTACAACACCTCCTCTCAACCATATGAGACACCCTTTTACTATATGGATACTCGATGCATTATCCATCACAAAACCATAAATAGGTGAATATGACATGTATAAAAAGAGTATACATTGATTTAAAAATATCTTTATGTCACTCTCTTCCAATAATTTTGGTTTGAATTTACCTATGCATTGGAGATGTGGATAAAAAATGGACTCTAGGAACATGTGGTCATTTATAGGTTCATATACCCCAATTGGTATATGATCCAACCATATAGGACTTGAAATATTCTAAAAAAATTAGAAGGGGCCTTCCCTAACTATGGTTTCCAAGAAAATGGTATGAATTTTCTACTAAAGTGACCATTAGATTTATGTTTTTACTAGTCTCTATCCTATTTACTATTACAAATGACATGACTCTGACCTTGGTATGTGATTCACATTCTGGTATAAAGTATCCACTAAGGAACATGGAAATAAATATTCCATTTATACCAATCGATCAGTCCCAAGATTGATTTTCTAACCCCCTCAGTGAAATGACCATCTCCCAACATCAGCTAGTACGTATAATAAATTCTCATGATTTTGTAGAATGAGAAGGTCTTTTTCCTCCTCACGTGTGGTTCTTAACCATTGGGTGTGTTGAATACCTGATCCTAATCAAGTATAGGATCATTGATTTTGGAGAATAACTCAACATCCAATATATTTTACTACATTATGAATAGATCCTTGGAAGGTGGAGACATCCTCTCCACATACTCAAATATAGATAAAGGGGTAATTAACTCATCATACATCTCCCTCATGATTGGTTCCCTCATGATCATACAAACATACCAAATTCTGATTTAAAAATTTCCATGCACTATGTGAAAGGTTTTTTTTAGGACTCCATATGTTGAGAAAATTCGGTAGGACGTGTCTTTTGTGGTGTGGAAATGACCATGAGACACAAAAAACCACATATAAATCCACTTCTTGAAGCTCCTTGTTAAACTCTTAGTAGCTATGGTGCACATAGAAGGGATACCCCTAGTCCATTCCAAAAGAGTCTCGAGGGAGAATATTTAATCTTGATGACCATCCTTACTTCTCATTAGTTACGACCATCTTTAGGATTGATCCATAGTTATGAATATATTGCTCTAACTCCCACCATTCTTCCACTTGAATAAAAAATTATAACCTAAGTTATACCTTTCAGAATGATCTTCCAAGATAAATATACACCTTGATGAGATTTTTTCTTGAATGGTATCCCAATTAATATTAATATAGGTAATTGGATGATTTCCAGGATACAGTATAGGGATGGGGACATCATTTAGTGTCATGAATCTATAAACCACTAACATGTCTGCTATTGGGTAATCATAAAGAATGTAACCCATGAGTTCTAATAATAAATTATGCCTTGAATGTACACATCACCTTGTATCAGATTCAATACTAACATTCATAATATTACTCCTTTTTTCCTTGGAATAAAGGAGCTGTACTGGAGTTATTTTCTGAAGGAAGCAAGAATTAGTTGGATTTTGGGAGATTTGGATGAAAATTTTGATAAATTCTGAAATCACATATAGCACATATATAACTACATAAACTACATCTATAAAAACCACATGGTTCTTATGTTATTTCATGAATTTCACACAAGTAAATTCTTCATAAGTAACACATACCAATTTTAAAAAATTAGCTGTGATTTTTGAAAATAACACCAACTTAGAAGATCACTTATGTGAAGAAATTTATGGATTTAAAGATATGAATAATACATGAAGCATTTAGAGGTAACCTTTAAGAAATTAAAATTTCTAACACCATTTATATAGGGTCACCTACTCTGGTATAGACCAGTTTAGATTCCCATGGGCCACTTTTCTTTCTCATAATAGGATCCTATTCATGCTAATCAAACCCCATTTAGAGGGGTGATTTTTTGGGGGATATAAAGTCATAAATATTAGTAAAAAACACTAGGTAGAAGTTCATTAATCAAAGGTTAAATTTAAGTAATAAAAATTCAAGTAATATTTTATAAAGGAAAGGGTTTTATATAGAGGTTTAATTGCTTTGTGAAGTAGATCAAGCACTTCATGGAGAGTTTTTCAACCTTCATGAGGTAGAATGATTTCTCATGAATCACTACCATTTTTTGAGGCCAAGGTTTTAATTTTCAACCAATAACATGGTTCTCTTATGAAATTTTCCTGACCCCTCAATTTTTTATAAACTATAGTCATTTGTAGTGTAGTGGTGGAGATTTCAGATGCCTTGTATAATGATTTATAGATTCCATTTTTCTATGTGAGTCCAATTTTCCTCAAGAGATGTACATGTCCATATAATCCCTATGCGGATACCTAATTCAGGAGGTGGTTACCCAACACCACCTATAAATATCGCATTACCTCTATTAAGTACATGCAAAAGAGTGATGAAATAAATCTAAAAATACAAAATTTCTACTTTTAAAAATATTTAGGATACCTAGATATCCTTTGAAAATCAATCCCCACATAATAAAGAGACCTAAAAGGAAGATAATAAATATGCTCACGAATCCCTTCTTGAATGAAGAGGCTTTTAAAGACCTTTGAAAATGAAAAGGCTTGTTAATCCCTTTATAAATGAAGATTCTTGCGAAGCCCTTCACTAATGAAGAATCACATGATGCCCTTTATGAATGAGGATGACACTAGGAACCTTCATGGAGACTATTTGATTCATCCAATGAACTCTTTCACTTCACATGATAATTCTCCTATGCGATATGGGGGCTCTCTAAGGTATTAATTTCCCTTATTTTAATGGTTATTGGATGTGTAGCCTCTAGCTCCTTCATATCAACTTTGTAAATCATTTAGAAAGTAGAAAACTCGAGATCTTATACATCCTACCTTTCACCTATGACTTCTATCTAGGATAAACCAACTCAAAATACTTTTATGGAACCATTATACCAAGGTCGATACCCCAAAAGGTTAAATCTATACCTTTTCCAAAACCAATGAATAAACTTGATCAGGTCATGCACACCTACATGTAACCCTTTGATCATGTATTCCATTAATAAAAGGTGTCTCCTGATAAATCATCTCTAACAGGTAGGGCCACTATAGTAGTCATAATCATACAGTCCCTTGATAACATGGGTATCAACTAGGATGATACCAATAAGACCTTACATAGAACATGATTCTTAACTTGGATGATTTATGTTTGATCATGATTGACTTTTGTTCTTAGTGGAAACCCTATTACACTCAATGATCCATGAGGAAATGGGATTCCTTCATAGGTGTAAGCCCCAAAAATGTTCCCATTTATTATTTAATCACCAAGAAACATCGATGATCCAATAATTTCCATATCTAGGAAACACACATGCATGCTCCCCCACATCTTGAGGAGCATCCTGAGCCTCTGTTTGGTGTAAGATACAATCATGGAATCATTGAGGGAATCCACCCTCATCCACTCAATGATCCATGTCCTCCATAGGGTAGTCCTAGTGTGAAATCCTAACATAATATCCTTTATTCTCCAATGAAATAGGTAGGCTTAATTCGTAGGAGTATTCCCAAGTCAATCATGACCTCATTAATGATATCATCCCAATAATTCATTAGTGATCACTATAAGGACCAACCATGTGTAGGATACAACTCATACTCATAGCCCCTATCTTTCTTGAAATCTTACCCAAAGTTATGGACTTCCTATGGTCCATTTTCCTTAAAAGGTACATATTCTAAAAGTAGTATGTATCAAGGGACACCATGAATTAATCCCCATATAGTCCTTCATTATTTTCCTTTCCACAATGTGATTGTCCCTATAACATGATAAAAAATGTGTTTCTAACATCCTAATCATATGATATAAAACTATATGATAATATCATTACTGCATGATGTTAAATTGCATGGAAGGGTCTTACCATAAGAACTTAAACTATGGAACTGAAATTACATAGGTTTCGATTTATGATTCTATAGGATATGTAAGAAACATCCTTTAGATGAAAACCCAACATCATAACATCCTATGTTATTATTTGCCAGTCCATATTCCTCATGAGTTTGGATATTCCAGATAATTGGGACATATTCCCTATAAAACCCTCATTCACCTTTATTAGGGATATATCCCTTATAAACACATGTTCATGGGGCCATATTATATATAAAATATCTTAAATCATTCCTCATTGGTTCATACTTCTTGTGATCTTGGACATTCCCCTCATCATTTCCCATTCATAGTGGGGAAACCTTGCTATTTAGTAGGACATATCCTTAGGATCCAAACCCAAAATGCATTCCATAGGTCCATATTACACATGAAACAAACCTATTATCATCAATCCACATTCCTTTTGAGGTCATCTAGAAAGGGATACATATGCATATTCCCACACTAAATATTACTAGGAACCTTTCACCAAGAATCTATTTTGTTTGAATTAATACCGATTGGATGAATTCATGGCTACATAACCCAATAAGAAACCATTATTATCTAAAATTTACAATCTTTTATGGTTTGAAATGTCCTATTAAGTGAAACAAAACTATGTGGGTTATGATTCTCTTCACATGGATATATAGGAAGACCCTCCAATGGGATCAATCTTGATGCCAGAAACAGAAAAAACCTTCCTAGATTATAATTAACTCCAGAGTTCCCAGTAATAGATTTAAATAGAAGCATAATTAAATGAACAAGATAAAGGTAGAGAACCTATGACACATATAGATAGTACCATTGATACTGAACCTCTAATATGTACAGATATTCACATTGATGGAATTCTGTCACTACATAATATATATTAACATCATTACATGCCAAAAAACAACCAATAACACATTGTGAAACAATCATATAGTGGGATTTAGTAAGGATTCATGAATACATCTAAATCTATAAGATAGTAAAATAGTAGTACTAATCCCCCCTAAAAAGGTGCATATGATCCTGACCTCTCACCCTCTCGATGATTGTGCATTCTAAGGTGTTGGTGATAAAGTATCAACAACTTCCTACCTTTTGAAAGTAGGTCCACATAGACTAAAAAAAGAAAAAATTGGTAAACTTTTGATCTCATCGTAATTAATTAAGTATAATGTTCTTATGAATATACATATCAGAAACAAGTTGATATGCCACTCAATGTTGGTGGTATAATGAAGGTTCATTGATTTCATTTCTATAGGATGTTATTATTTTGGCACATTGTTGGGGTTGTGGCCATTGGGTACATGTACATATGATATAGAGAAGTTTCAACCATAGTTCTATTAGTAGAATCCTATATATATTTGTGACTTAGGGTGGTGATTTTGATCACCAATGTAATATCCCAGATTCCATAATTCCAGAGTTGATAGTTATATTACATTATTAGTACAAATTATAATAGTTTCCCATGTATTGAACAACTTAGTAGTATTTGAATACCAGATACATACATAAAATACATTTCAAAATATAAGATACGACATGAACATATTTAGATAACATGATTAAATCTTCAATAATATCCATAAAAATTACACATAACCCCCCTCTAGGTTTCTTAGGGAAAAGATAACAAATAAGGGTGAGATCATATGACTGGTAAGGAGTAACATACAATATAATCTTACGTAACATAAACATGGAATACGTGATATGAAAAAAATAAATGAATAAGATGAATACATAATAAAATGAAATCAAGAGAAAGCTATATCCATGATAATAAATGAAAACATGGATAACAATAATAATTGATCTTATATATATAGAATTCATAATTTTATATATCAAAAAATAACTATCAGGGACTCGTTCCAAGACACTTATCGTATTATGGGAAGAGGCATACACCAAAACCCAACCTATTTTTCCTCATGTGTTTTGTTGTTTCATCGAAAGGATATGTAATTATGGGCCCCACCTATCACCTGATTAAGTCCAATTCATTCACTATAAGAGTCATCAAGACCTTTTACATCATTACCTAAGTAACCACTTACTGAATAAAACTCGATTACCCATATACTGAAAAAAAAATTAAAATAAAATACATCCAAATTCAATAGAATAATGTGGATGTCTAAGAGAATATCCCTTAATCAACTTAGAATCCATGAGGTATCATTAATGTAATATGAAAAACCCTTATCGAAGAAATATAACAGCCAGGTTTCTTAAAATGAGATAGGTTATATATGAAATATAGTAATTGGATTAAATATATTTCATTAGTAGGATACTAAGGAAATAGTAGGAAAATTCATTTTTCATGTTTTATTAAGTGCAAGTTGATATTCCAAAGCATATCCTCGGGAAGTGTCACGCTAGGTGTGCAGTCTTAGGCCCACTAATTGTGCATCAGGGTGATGATTGAGTCAATTATCAATGTACCCTTTTAGGGGTGATTAACCATAGGTGTGTCTATTCTATATGTAACACCCGAGACTTTTATAAGAAATATTTTGTTTTTATTTTATATAAATCATCAAAGGAATATTTCACTACACACAACACTAGCTTGGTTTTCTTTACACGCAATCGCGACCTTCCTTGATAGCTTGTGTCGTACGCAATACCGAGTTTCACTAAACAACGATATGCTATTAAAATATTATTAAAACTAGCCGTTATGAATAGTAATAACCACTTTTTGAAATTTTTTAAATTTTATTTTTCAAAATGGACTTCATTTTTGGATTTGGAATATCGAAATTATCCTAGGGTGAAATTTTGGTATTTTTCTGGAAACTTTCAATTTTTGATGAATAGTGAAAACACTGGGTTACTATTTAAAACCGACTTTTAATTTAAATAATTATTTATTTTATTTAAATTTATTTTAGGTCAAAATTTATACATAATACCTATATAAGTTCAATGTAATTCATTGGAGTAATTTTATAATAATATAAAAAATTTATTGAACTTTTCACAGTCTTTTACCCACCTCCTAGGAGAATTTGCAAATTTACATAAAACTTAATTTTACCGCTTCTGTGAGTGGAATTTCAAAAATCCGAGAGACACAATTGATGTCAGTATGTAAAATGGGTTCAATGAGATGAAAATAATTTTTGTTGAATAGTAACTTTTTACATTTTTTTACCACGGTTAAAAGTAAATAGGGTAATTAAGGGTAAAAATGATATTATTATTACCCTAACACATGTCCTAATTATATTGGATAAGTGTAATTCGACCAAAAACAACCTTAGGAATAAAATATGACCATTTAGGCCCACTTGGATTAGATTAGGACATTTATTATTAATTTATTTAAATAAGGGTTAAAATAATTAAAATCAAAGTTTAATAAGTAAATAATTTTTAATATAGGGTTATACATAAGATATATTCGACAGTAAATATTCCTTAGAAAGATAACAATATTTCATACATAATTGTATTTTATTTGTAATTTTTATACATTAAATAATTTAATTTATTTATTACACAAAGATGATGTAGTAATTATCTTATTAATGAAATATTGACATAATTGATGTTATAAATACCCAAATAAATGTAATTTGAGAATTTTTATTAATTAAACTAATTTTATAGGTTAATATAACATGTTATTATTGATCTAATTAACTTTTTTCTAACTAATAATTCTGTTATGAGTTTCACAAAAATCAATTACTAAATAGTGTCAAAATTGACATAAAATAATTTTTAAAACAAATATTATATTATTAATTGTTATTTTATTCCTAAAAATCTACATTTTGGCTAAATAACTTAGATAAGGTTATATATATTAATAATAAACAACTTGGGGTTCGTTTGGCTTGTTATAGTAAGTTTATTAACCTTATAGTGTAAGAACACAAAAAGACACGGTAAAAGTAAAATTATCTAACTTAAAGTTAAATCTAAATTATAAGGTTAAAATAGAAAACTAAACTTGTACAAATTATATTTTATGAGATTATTTAGACCCATCCCCATCTTAGCTTCAATATAAATCAATTTTGAGCTATTTAAAACTGAATATGGCTTTTATAATAAAATAATATTTTTAGTTTTTCTAAAGGAGCCCCTCTCCTCCCTTATAAAAGGGCACCTCCTCCCTCTCTTCCTCATAGCACTTTGAGTCTTCAAGCTCAGCCAACCCCTGAAAATTTCTCCTATCCACTTTCCTAGAAACATTATAGAGGTCCTGGTATTCGTCAAAGACCAATTTTAGTGCCCTAAAAGGAGGTCTCAAAGGGACACTTCAAAGAAGAGGTAATGTTCGTTACCCATTCTTTCAACTTTATTTCTTCTTCCACTTCTTCTTCTTTAGTTGTTTCGTTATGAATTAATAACATCAGTATCACTCATATACTGATATGTTATTATATGTATAAAACAACCATATTTCACCATATATCCATCTTACGGAAAATGAAATCACCGCGCGTGCGTACGTACGGAATACCATCTCCATGTCGTGGTGTAATCTATTTTACACCACCACCTTACTTGGATGGGTATAATGGTGTAAAGAATGAATATATATGATTATTGTAAAGTGATATTGATTCTGAAATAGTATACATACACTCCAATTAAATTCCACGATCATGGGAACGATATCATCGCTCGTGCGTACGTACGGAATTCCGTCTCCACGATGTGATGCGACTCGTTCTACATGATTTTCATTGAATAATTATTAAATAAATGAATTGAGTGAATAAATATGATATATATTACACTAATACCATTCTGGAAATGAGTTATCTATAACCTAAAAAGAGGAATAAGAATTTATTCGACAAAACACGCATAAGAACAAAAAGTAATAAACACCCAAATAACAAGTAGCAATGAAATATTAATAACAATAAGCTAAGAATATGACCATATATGATATCATAACAATGATTATGATTCTGGAATAAGTAAATGAAATTATTTAAATCATTATACAGGAGGTTCGGACACTTATGAAGCAAATCAGACCTAAGGTAAGGGAAATATCACAATCTCATTTTTATCCGAGATTGTTTATACTTTGGAATTTACTTGGGGTGTATTTCATCATCCACATACATGTTTCCTAAATATGTAATATTTATATCCTTATACAATATTTTATATCCAATTTTACCCTTCGGTGAGTTTTTAGTAAAATATATGGAAGGAATCTTTTGTCGTTTTTCGTACGAGGTACTTTTTGACTTTTCCGACAAAAGTACGAGAAGAATGTTTTTTTAACTTATACGGCATGAATGGATTTTTAGAACATTATTTCCATGAATCTTACTTTATAAGTTTTCAAGTTTATTTTTAATCAACTTCTTTTAGTTCAAAATTATATGACATGTTAAGAAAGAAAAATGTTTTTGAAGTAGAAAGGATATTTTCCTCAAGAATGGAATTCAAGTGTTTTATCAAAATTATTTTCCATCTAAGATAATATAGGGTTCTATTTCTATCCATATTATTACATTGATTTGATTATTTTGTGATGGAATTATTTTTATGAATTCCTTTATCTTATATGAATTGTTTTATGATGTCATGATGTTTAAGAATCCCATTTTTATTACATGGGTTATGCAATGATGTATGATTTTTTTGATTTTGTGGCACACATAAGAATGGTATCATTATGAGATGGGTGGGACCTATATCTCCCTCCAATGCATTGGGTAAAGATTATATATCTCATGAGATAGACATGGGTGGAACGGAAGGTTAAACCGGTTCAGTGAAACAGGACTGAAACGAGGAATGAACTCGGTTCAGAAACGGACTTTGTCCACTAAGATAGTCTTGGAAATGAGTCTTGACTAATAAGAAATGATTCTATATGATTATGTGTGTATTCCACAAAGCATCATGTTTTATTTTATGATTATTGGGATTACATTTCACTACCATGATTTATCTCATGTTATGAAATTATGATCTCTTTTCAGGTTAAGATTTCCAAAATGTTATGTTCTTATGAATATGATGTGATTGATATTTCTTTTGTTTACCCTTACTGAGCATTTGAGCTCACCCTTTTGTATGTTTTCTTTCCCCAGGTCAAGAAGAGGCTTATTAAGTAAGATATTCCAAAAGGGACTATATATATGATGAAATAAATGGGAGACAATGTAGATGCTTTATG
This sequence comes from Viscum album, assembly GCA_963277665.1. Taxonomy (NCBI): domain Eukaryota; kingdom Viridiplantae; phylum Streptophyta; class Magnoliopsida; order Santalales; family Viscaceae; genus Viscum; species Viscum album. The sequence goes on along the minus strand of OY728153.1, from coordinate 385,953,165 downwards.
AACCAGTTGTTTATGTTTCCCAATTTCTAAAGACACTATACCTATACGGTCCTTTCATGGTTTTGTTATATGTTGTAATAAGTGTACTTCAATTTTGAAGTACTAACAATGTATGTAATGTATGGGTCGTTATAGTTGCTATCAGAGGCAAAGGAGGTAGGAATGTATTTGATCCTTGTGAAATCTCACATGTGAGCATTGGATGAAGCATGGATCTCCACCCAAGGGATTCACGAGGAAATGGCTTCCACTGGGGATGGTGGTGTGTCCCACCCAGGGGGTGTATCCATCCATGGAGTGTCCTGATAGGTATCAATTATAGTCCACTAGAAGTAATTCCATACCGTTATAGTTTGTATCAGAGGAAAGGTATAGTCAACCTTTGGAAACTAGGATGTGAAAGCCTTAGTAACAATCCTAAGGATAAGTCTAAGCATAGAACACAATCTTAGTGTTTTATAAATGTCCATGAATAACCTAGGATAAGACCTTAAGTGTGAAATTTTATTCTTGATTATGTGGTTTTCCTATTATAATTAGTGTTTCTCACACTATTCTTCTTGGTTTTAGTCAATGGCTGGAACCTGAAGGAACCGTGTTAATGTGGAATGTGATGGGCAATGTAATGATTGTCTCCCTGAGCAACCAAACGTTATGGGAGCTGGAATGCAAAATCTTTTAGCCATGCTCACACAACTTTCTCAAGATATGAATCATGCAGGACTTCCAAACGAGCAAAGTAAGGAGCAAAATTTTGTTGAATCCTTCATGAGACAGCGTCCTCCTTCATTCAGCGGGTCTACTGATCCATTAGTTGCTGAACAATGGTTCAGTACTACTGAAAAGATATTTTCATTTCTTCAATGTTCTGAACATGATAAAGTCATCTTATTAGTGTATCATTTGGAAGGTGATGCTGATCAATGGTGGAATCTTATCAAGAATACGAGGCTAAGAGATGAAATTGAGTCCATGGAATGAGACAAGTTCAAGAACTTATTTTTCAATAAGTACTTCCCTCGTATTCTCCAAACAAAGATAGAGAAGGAGTTTCTTGAACTAAAGAAAAAGGATGATGAATCTGTTGGTACCTATGAAGCAAATTTTACAAGACTTTCAAGGTACGCTTCTGGTATTATTATCCAACCTGAGAGTAAGATCGATCGATTCTTTAGTGGATTTAAACCAAGTCTTCGAAGGGCGTTATCCATAAGGGACTTCAATAGCTACGAGGAAATCGTTCGATGTGCTCTCAAAGTTGATATGGAGATTAGAGTAACCCATCAGTCATATGGGTTTGAAAAGAAGAGGAAAATGTAATTCAAAGGAAAATCTAAAGAGCACACTGAAAAGAACATGAGTTTTACCTTATGCTCAAAGTGTGGAAAGAAACATGGAGGGATTTGTCTTAAAGGGACAAGTAAATGTTTCAAATGTGGAAAGTAAGGTCATCGGGCATTTGAATGCCGCAATGATGGGAAGAAGATGTCTAGTGATGCGAACAATGAAAAGTCTACACAGAGTGCACCTCCTACACTTCAATGTTACAAGTGCAAGGAAATGGGGAATTTTGCCAATCAATGCCCTAATCCAAGGGTTGTTGATGATGATCGACTTCAACAAACTCTTAAGGCTAAAGACAAAGTAAAGTCACATGCAATTTCTATTAGTGATGTGGAGTATGATAACGAAGTGGTGAAAGGTACACTTACCATCCACTCTAAAGTAGAAAATGTTTTATTTGATTCTGGATCCACCCACTCCTTTATTTATGAAGAATTTTATAAGGGTATCACCATATTACCTCAACAATTAGATGTTGAGTTAGCTGTAACAACCCCTAATGGCACAACAGTCGCATCAAAAGTTTATAATTCTTCTCTGATTGAAGTTTGTGGGAAAGTGCTTCCTGCAAATCTTGTGATCCTCCCTATAGTAGAATTTTATGTCATTCTTGGCATGGATTGGCTTTCTCTATATGGATATCATATCAATTTCCAAATAAGGGAAGTCACATTTCATATTCCAGATCAATCTTTGATCGTCTATCGATGCAAGGATGAACATAACCTTCCAGTGGAAATTTCTTCCATCTTATGGGTCTTGATTCCACTAAATGAAGGTTATTTATCTCAAATAGTTGGTGAGAAACTCATGATTAAGAATATTCCCATTGTACGAGAGTTTGATGATGTCTTTCCAGAGGAATTGTCGGGTCTTCCACCAAATCGTGAAGTTAAGTTTTCAATAGAACTCATACCGAGTTCTTTACCTATTTCAAAGACACCTTATAGAATGGCCCCAATTGAGTTATAGGAATTGAAGAAGCAACTCCAATAGAATCTTGATAAGGGGTCCATACGCCCTAGTGCGTCACCTTGGGGAGCACCTGTTCTGTTTGTTAAGAAGAAAGATGGATCAATGAGACTCTGCATTGATTATCGAGAACATAACAGGATCACTATCAAGAACAAATAACCTCTCCCGCACATTGATGACTTATTTGAACAACTACGCGGAGCTCAATACTTTTCCAAGATTGATCTTCGTTTAGGGTATCATCAATTAAGCGTCAAAAGGGAGGATATACCAAAGACGGATTTCCGTACAAGGTATGGACACTATGAATTTATAGTGATTCCATTTGGTCTTACAAATTCCCCTGCTATCTTCATAGATCTGATGAATATAGTCTTTATAGACTATCTTGATCAGTTTGTGGTAGTCTTTATAGACGATATTCTTGTATATTCAAAGAGCAAGGAAGAACATGAAGATCACTTGAGAATTATATTGAAGACCCTGAGAAAGGAGAAGATTTATGCAAAATTTACCAAGTGTGAATTTTGGCTTCAAAAAGTTTCATTTTTGGGTCACATAATCTCAAAAGAGGGGATATCTGTGGATCCAGCAAAAACAGAGGTTATCGAAAGATGGTCAAGACCAACAACAGTAAATGAGATCCGAAGTTTTCTTGGTTTGGCTGGATATTATCGACGTTTTGTGAAAGATTTTTCACGATTATCTAATCCAATCACCAAGTTGACTCAGAAAGGAGTTATGTTTGTTTGGACAGAGGAATGTGAAGAGAATTTCAAGGAGTTGAAAAGAAGGTTATCCAGTGCACCTGTACTCAGACTTCCTTGTAGCGGAGAAAGTTTTGTGATATACAGTGATGCATCCTAGAAGGGATTGGGGTGTGTTCTTATGCAAAATGATATGGTGATAGCTTATGCTTCACGACAGTTGAAAATCCATGAGCAAAATTACCCAAATCATGAATTGGAGTTAGCTGCGGTAATCTTTGCATTAAATATTTGGAGGCATTATATTTATGGAGAAAGGTGTGACATTTATACTGATCATAAAATTTTAAAGTATATTTTCACACAAAAGGATCTGAATATGCGCCAAATAAGATGGTTGGAGCAGATTAAGGATTACGACTGCTCAATTCATTACCACCCTGGGAAAGAAAACAAGGTGGAAGATGCATTAAGTCGACAAGAGCATGCCATTTTATCCATGATGAGGATCACAAAAGATCCAATATTTATGGATTTACAAAGGATGGATCTTGGAATTATAATGAAAGGGGAAAAATCATATCTTTATCAAATGAATGTTCAACTATCTTTACATGTTAAGATTAAAGAGGCACAGAAAGAAGATGTAGAGTTACAAAAGAAGGTGAGAAATGTTCCTAAATTCAACCTTGATTGTGATGGGATAATAAAGTTCAGGAATCGGGTTTGTGTTCCTCCCATCCCTGAATTAAAGAAGGATCTTCTGGATGAGGCTCATAGTTCTTCATTCTCTATTCATCCTGGAAGCACGAAGATGTATAGGGACCTGAAAGAGTACTTCTGGTGGGATGGCATGAAAAGAGATGTTGCTGAATATGTCTCTCGATGCTTGGTTTTCCAGCAAGTTAAAGCTGAGAGACAGAAGTCTAAGGGGATGTTACAACCATTACCCATACCCGAATGGAAATGGTAAAACACCACTATGGACTTTGTCACAGGACTTCCTAAAACATCCAAAGGCAATAATGATATCTGGTTCATAGTTGATCGTCTTACAAAGTCTGCACACTTCATTGCTATTTGATAGGATTTCTCTCTGGATCAGCTTGCCAGGATATATGTAAAGGAAGTGGTAAGATTGAATGGAGTACCACTTTCTATTATATCTGATCGGGATCCGAGGTTTACCTCAAAGTTCAGGCGAAGTCTTCAGCATACTCTCGATACAGATTTGAGATTCAGCACTGCTTATCATCCTCAGACAGATGGTCAGTATAAGAGGAAAATTAAAACTCTAGAAGATATGTTGAGAGCTTGCTCTATGGATTTAAAAGGTGGTTGGGATCAACACCTACCTTTGGTTGAATTTTCTTATAATAATAGCTTTCACTCTAGTATTCAGATGGCTCCTTATAAATCTCTCTATGGAAAGAAATGCAGGACTCCAACTTGTTGAGATGAAGTTGGGGAAAGAAAGCTATTAGGACCTGATCTTGTTGATAAGATGGCAGAAAAGGTCTGATCTATTCAACAACACATAAGAGCATATCAGAGTCAACAAAAAAGTTATGCCGACAACTGAAGAAAAGACTTAGAGTTTGAAGTGGGTGATAAATTGTTCTTACGAATATCTCCTTGGAAGAGAGTAATGTGATTTGGAAAGAAGGGAAAGCTGAGCCCTAGGTATATCGGTCCTTTCGAAATACTAGATCATGTTGGGAAGGTAGCTTACCGATTGGTGCTTCCACCGAATCTCTCTCAAGTTCACGATGTCTTCCATGTATCTCTCCTGAGAAAGTACATACATGATCCTTCACATGTACTCAGCTCAGAAGTTGTACCGCTGGAACAAGATCTTTCTTATGAAGAACAGCCGATAGAGATTCTCGATCATAGTGAAAAATTCCTACAGAACAAGACCACTCGCTTGGTGAAAGTTTTATGGAGGAACCACCAATTAGAAGAAGCTACATGGGAGCTTGAGGATATGATGAGGGAGAGGTATCCTCATCTGTTTGTTACAAGTGACGAATTTCGAGGGTGAAATTCATTTTAAGGGGGGTAGAATGTAACACCCGATACTTTTATAAGAAATATTTTGTTTTTATTTTATATAAATCATCAAAGGAATATTTCACTACACACAACACTATCTTGGCTTGCTTTACACACAATCACGACCTTCCTTGACAGCTTGCGTCGTATGCAATACCGAGTTTCACTAAACAACGATATGCTATTAAAATATAATTAAAACTAGCTGTTATGAATAGTAATAACCAATTTTTGAAATTTTGTAAATTTTATTTTTCAAAATGGACTTCATTTTTGGATTTGGAAAATTGAAATTTGCCTAGGGTGAAATTTTGATATTTTTCTAGAAACTTTCAATTTTTGATGAATAGTGAAAACACTGGGTTACTATTTAAAAACCGGCATTTTATTTAAATAATTATTTATTTTATTTAAATTTATTTTAGGTAAAAATTTATACATAATACCTATAAAAGTTCAATTTAATTCATTGGAGTAATTTTATAATAATATAAAAAATTTATTGAACTTTTCACCGTCTTTTACCCACCTCCTAGGAGAATTTACAAATTTACATAAAACATAATTTTACCGCTTCTGTGAGTGGAATTTCAAAAATCCAAGAGACACATTTGATTTCAGTAAGTAAAATGTGGTTCAATGAGATGAAAATAATTTTTGGTGAATAGTAACTTTTTACTTTTTTTTACCACGGTTAAAAGTAAATAGGGTAATTAAGGGTAAAAATGATATTATTATTACCCTAACACATGTCCTAATTCTATTGGATAAGTGTAATTAGACCAAAACCAACCTTAGGAATAAAATATGACCATTTAGGCCCACTTGGATTAGATTAGGACATTTATTATTAATTTATTTAAAGAAGGGTTAAAATAGTTAAAATCGAAGTTTAATAAGTAAATAATTTTTAATATAGGGGTATACATAAGATATTTTCGACAATAAGTATTAATTAGAAAGATAAAAATATTTCCTACATAATGGTATTTTATTTGTAATTTTTAGACATTAAATAATTTAATTTATTTATGACACAAAGATGATGCAGTAATTATCTTATTAATGAAATATTGACATAATTGATGTTATAAATACCCAAATAAATGTAATTTGAGACTTTTTATGAATTAAACTAATTTAATAGGTTAATATGACATGTTATTATTTATTTAATTAACTTTTTTCTAACTAATAATTCTGTTATGATTTTCACAAAAATCAATTACTAAATAGTGTTAAAATTGACATAAAATAGTTTTTAAAACAAATATTATATTATTAATTGTTATTTTATTCATAAAAATATAAGTTTAAGATAAATGACTTATATAAGGTTATATATATTTATAATAAACAACTTGGGGTTCGTTTGGCTTGTTATAGTAAGTTTATTAACCTTATAGTGTAAGAACACAAAAAGACATGGTAAAAGTAAAATTATCTAACTTAAAGTTAAATCTAAATGATAAGGTTAAAATAGTAAACTAAACTTGTCCAAATTATATTGGATGAGAGGATTTCGACCCATCCCCACCTTAGCTTTTAAATAAATCAATTTGGAGCTATTTAAAACTGAATATGGCTTTAGAATAAAATAATATTTTTTATTTTTCCAAAGGTGCCCCTCTCCTCCCTTATAAAAGGGAACCTCCTCCCTCTCTTCCTCACACCACTTTGAGCCTTCAAGCTTGGAAAACCCCTGCCAATTTCTCCTATCCACTTCCGTAGAAACATACTAGAGGTCCTGGTCTTCTTCAAAGACCAATTTTAGTTCCCTAAAAGGAGGTCTCAAATAGGCGCTTCAAAGAAGAGGTAATGTCCGTTACCGATTCTTTCAACTTTATTTCTTCTTCCACTTCTTCTTCTTTAGTTGTTTCATTATGAATAAATAACATCAGTATCACTCATATACTGATATGTTATTATAAGTATTAAACAACCCTATTTCACCATCTATCGATCCTACGGAAAACAAAATCACCGCGCGTGCGTACGTACGGAATATCGTCTCCACGCCGTGGTGTAATCTATTTTCCACCACCAACTTACTTGGATGGGTATAATGGTGTAAAGAATGAATATATATGATTATTGTAAAGTGATATTGATTCTTAAATAGTATACATACACTCCAATACAATTCCACGATCATGGGAATGATATCATCGCTCGTGCGTACGTACGGAATACCGTCTCCACGATGTGATGCGACTCATTCTACATGATTTTCATTGCATAATGATTACATAAATTAATTTAGTGAATAAATATGATATATATTACACTAATACCATTCTGTAAATTAGGTATCTATAACCTAAAAAGAATAATAAGAATTTATTCGACAAAACACGCATAAGAACAAAAAGTAATAAACACCCGAATAACAAGTAGCAATGAAATATTACTGATAATAAGTTAAGAATATGACCATATATGATATCATAACAATGAGTATGATTCTGGAATAATTAAATGACATTATTTAAATCATTATATATGAGGTTCGGACACTTACGAAGCAAATCGGACATAAGGTAAGGGAAATATCACAATATCATTTTTATCTGAGATTGTTTATACTTTGGAATTTACTTGGGGTGTATTTTATCATCCACATCCATGTTTCCTCAATATGTAATATTTATATCCTTCTAAAATATTTTATATCCAATTTTACCCTTCGGTGAGTTTTTAGTAAAAGATATGAAAGGAATATTTTGTCGTTTTTCGTACGAGGTACTTTTTGACTTTTCCGACAAAAGTATGAGAAGAATGTTTTTTTAACTTATACGGCATGAATGGATTTTTAGAACATTATTTACATGAATCTTCCTTTACAAGTTTTCAAGTTTATTTTTAATCAACTTCTTTTAGTTCAAAATTATATGACTTGTTAAGAAAGAAAAATGTTTTTGAAGTAGAAAGGATATTTTCCTCAAGAATGGAATTCAAGTGTTTTATCAAAATTATTTTCCATCTAAGATAATATAGGGTTCTGTTTCTATCCATATTAATACATTGATTTTATTATGTTGTGATGGAATTATTTTTATGAATTCCTTTATCTTATATGAATTGTTTTATGATGTCACGATGTTTAAGAATCCCATTTTTATTACATGGGTTATGCAATGATGTATGATTTTTTGATTTTGTGGCACACATAAGAATGGTATCATTATGAGATGGGTGGGACCTATATCTCCCTAAAATGCATTGGGTAAAGTTTTTATATCTCATGAGATAGACATGGCTGGAACGGAAGGTTAAACCGGTTCAGTGAAACAGGACTGAAACGAGGAATGAACTCAGTTCAGAAATGGACTTTGTCCACTAAGATAGTCTTGGAAATGAGTCTTGACTAATAAGAAATGATTCTATATGATTATGTGTTTATGCCACAAAGCTTCATGTTTTAATTTATGATTATTGGGATTACATTTCACTACAATGATTTATCCCATGTTATGAAATTATGATCTCTTTTGCAGGTTAAGATTTCCAAAATGTTATGTTCTTGTGAATATGATGTGATTGACATTTCTTTTGTTTACCCTTACTGAGCATTTGATCTCACCCTTTTGTATGTTTTCTTTCCCCAGGTCAGGAAGAAGGTTATTAAGTAAGATATGCCAAAAGGGACTATAGATATGAGGAAATAAATGGGAGATAATGTAGATGCTTTATGAACCATTTGTTTATGTTTCCCAGTTTCTAATGACACTATACCTATATGGTCCTTTCATGGTTTTGTTATATGTTGTAATAAGTGTACATCAATTTTGAAGTACTAACAATGTATGTAAAGTATGGGTCATTATAATATAGCCACATTCAATTGCCATTATCCATAGAGGGATTTATTTTATAGTAAATTAAACACACTTTTACTTTACCAAAACTTAGGAAGGGGTTTTTTCACTATGTAGAAGGTAACTCTTGAATCAAAAAAATATGATAGAGGGATAAAAATATAAACTTATAAATTCCTTAAATTTAGTGATTAACATGGGAAAAATTATTTCATGAGGTAACTGTAATCGATAGGAAACCGACCCAACCTTTTCCAAAACCTCAAACGGTCCGACTATGTCCCAACCTCGGTGAGACACATAGAAAAACATGATCTATGACCTATAACTCTAAAGGTTTTCTCTGTCGATCAGCTTAAGAATTTTGTCGTGACTGTGCAGTATCCATCCTCTTCTGAATCAACACTATCTGCTCTGTGGTATCCTGGACAAGATGAGGTCCTAGCATAACTGCCCCTCCTGCCTTCAGCGAATATATGGGTGATCAACATGACCTACCGTACAAAGCCTCATAAGGTGACATATGAATAGTTTCTTGAAAACTATTATTGTAGGAAAACTCCAATAGAGGTATGTTATTCTACCCAGAACTTCCAAAATCCAGGATGCATGGTCGAAGAATGTCCACCAACACCTAAATTGTATGCTCGGACTGGCCATCTATCTAGGGATGGTAAGCAGCACTCAGAAGAACCTGGGTACCCATATCCCTCTGTAGTTCCTTCCAGACTCGAGAAGTAAAACGAGCATCCCTATCTAAAATAATGGAGTGATGAACTCCATGTAATTGTATAATCCCTCAGATGTACATCCTTCCATCTCATCAACACTGAAGGTCTCCTTGATCAATAAGAAGTGCGAAAACTTTGTGAGTCTATCAATGACAACCCATACTGCATCATTCCCTCGAGGTGATCTCGGTAAATCTATCACGAAGTCCATCACGACATCATTTCACTTCCACTCAAGTATGAGTAACTGCTACAAAAGCCCTACTGGTCGATGATGCTCTGTCTTCACCTACTGGCAGGCGGAACACCTCATCACAAAACCATCCACATCTCTCTTCATACCTGGCCACCAATACTGATGGTGTAGATCACGATACATCTTGGTGACACTAGGATGAACTACCCAAACTGAGGAATGAAATTCCCTCATCGTATCCTCACACTTGTTTATGGACACCCATCTGCATCCATGAAAATTAAATATCTCATCCTTGCCTATGGTCCATATAAGAATAAGGCCCTCTACTGACACACATTCCTATAGGACTAGGCCTTCTAAATCTGATAGCTTCCTCATTCACACTCGATCAAGTAGATTAAAGGTTACAATTACAGAAGAAAGGAACGTCTTCCCCTATCTGTCATGCGCCTCCAAATGAATCTCATAGAATAGATCCATTAAATGCCACTCACTACTAGCCTCCTGAACTACCTGTATCTGAGTCCTCTTGATCAATGAATCAGCTACTGTATTTCCTTTTCTAGGAATGTTGGAAAGATCAAAGTTAAAATAATGAAGGTACTCAACCCACCTTTGTTATCTCATATTCAAATCGCACTGAGTAAAGGTTTACTTGAGAATTTTTTGGTTGGTGAAAACCACCAAATACTCTCCCAATAGATAATGTCTCCAACAATGTAAAGAATGAAAAATTGTATCCAACTCAAGATTGTTCCTTGGGTAATTTCTCTCATGTGGCCTCAACTTCCGAGACCTGAACACAATGAATCCATCTCCCTATAGAAGTACAGCTCCCAATTCGATACCTAATGCATCACAATAAATAGTATAGATCTTTACCAGCTTTGAAAAAACTAGTATTGGTGCTAAAGTCAACCTTCCATTCAGCTCCTCAAAGGCTGACTCACAAGAATCAGACCACAAGTACTTCACACCCTTCTTATTCATGCCCATCAGTGGCACTGCTAAGTGCGATAATTCTTGTATAAAACGTCGGTAGTAACCATCCATCCCTAGAAAACTCTGTACCTCAAAAACTTTCTTCAGCTGCTTCCAAGAAACTATTGCTCTCACTTTATCTGGGTCCACTAACACTTCTATCTATGAGATAACATGACCTAAGAGGTGAATCTGGTCTATCCAGAAGTGGCATTTTGAGATCATAACATATAACTGATGCTCTCTCACTTTACTCAAAATGATCTCAAGATGTGTGGCATATTCTTGTTGAGTGTGAGAGTATACAAAGATATCCTTCATGAAGACTACCACGAAAGAATCCAAGTATGGATGGAAAACTCGATTCATCAGTGCCATGAAAACTTTAGGCACGTTCATGAGACCAAACAACATAACCATATACTCGTATAGACCATACCTACTCCGAAAGACTGTAAGAGGTATATCGGATGGTCTAATACACAACTGATGATAACTGGATCTCAAGTAAATTTTCGAGAACACCCGGGATCCTCTAATCTGATCAAAGAGATCATAAATACTTGGCAAGGGATATAGGTTCTTGACCATCAACTAGTTTAACTTCTGATAATCCACACAAAGTCTAAAGGTACCGTCCAGCTTCTTCAAAAATAGGATAGCTGAACCCCAAGGAGAAGTTCTGGGTCGAATGAAACCCTTTGCATGTAACTCCTCAAAATGCTTCTTGAGCTCCTATAACTCTGGTGTTGCCATCCTAGAAGGAGAAATTGACACCAATTCCCCTCCAGGCACAAGCTCAACAGAAAATTACACCTCTCACTCTAGAGGAAAACTTGAAAAGTCTTCTATAAAGACATCTTTGAAACAATCCACCACTGGAGTAAAGCCCATCTGTGAGGTCCCCAGGTCATCCAAATATAGACTAGAAATATGGGTTGTAACTCCTCCGAACCCATGATGTTTAGGTCCTACTCTACTTTCTTGGAAATCCCATTCACCCTTATGAAGAAGCGATCTACCCTCTGGTGACGTGAAACTCACCCTAAAATGATAACAGTCAAAAACTTCCTGGAAGGGAACTAACTAGTCCATCTATAGAATTACATAATAACATGTCATCTCTAGGACATAGAGGTCCCATTAGAAGTGACACCCACCAACCTCAAGAGGGAAATCTTTTCACTGTCATACATTAGACGTTCTTGTCCCCAACAGAGTGCCCAATGTCAAGACATCAGTAGAAGAAAAGATATAGAGCCCAAGGCTCTCCACAATAGCTATATATATAAAGATATGGGAAGCCTCCTGTATCGAAAAGTTCATAAGCTAAAACTGACACAACTAGGATCATACCTTGAACTGTAGATGGTCTGGGATCCTACTTTTGTTGGGTCTGCTCCACTGCAAAAATATAGCCTGCACCGCGACACTGTGACCCTACCTGACCACCCTGAGCTGATCCACCTTGTTGTCACTGAAAGCCTGCAGACTGGCTACCACAACCGCAACCTCCACCTCAACCTGAATGGCCAGAAGAATTCCAGTTCCCAGACTGATAAGAAACTGGTGGTGTTTCTCCTGAATAAGGAGTCATAGAAGATCCTCTGTCACCCACTACTGGTGGAAAGATTTGACAGAAACATTATAGATGACCCATATTCCATAAGATCGACACTCCACTGGTTCCCTTGTGCAATGTGGCCTCATATTCTCACTCTTCTTGCACTGGTAGCACACCACCTGTCCACCCGAAGAAATATCCCGCTTCCTTAGATCCCTGCACGTAGTCTCCCTACGACGCTTCCTGCTGTCAGCAAGATGGGTACCAACTCTGAATGACAATATGCCCTAGCTCACAGCTCCAAAATACATTAGATTTAACTCTGTGATCAATGCCTATTTGATTATAGAGGTTATGGAAGTCAACCTGAATATGTTCACTTGAGATCAGATGTCGTTCCTGAGACCATCCTCAAACTTCTTTTCTAGAAATAAATCATTACCTCTTGGAATAGGTATAAACTTCTGAAAATATGTTAATCGAGAAGAGTACTCCATGACCAAGAGTGTACCCTTCTCTAGACTCATGAACTCTTAGGCTTGATCAGACCTGAATGTCCCAGGGTAGAAGTAATCGTAGAATTCATGCTGAAACTCATCCCAAGCCATGACCTGCTGGCGTCCCTCTTATGAGAGAACATCCCACCATCTCTTGGAGGAATGATGAAGCATATATGTAGTGAGCTTCACCCTCCTCTCTGGATTCATATCCAGATTCTCGAAGATAGATAGCATGGATTCCAACCACGACTCTATAGCTTGTGGTCCTCCGTCCACTATGAAGGTGGGAGGATAATGCTATTGTAAAACCCATGTCAGCTCTACCATAGATGGGGTAGGATGTGGTACTACTCAGAAGGTTTACATGAACCTCATGAATCCCTCTTGGAACTGTGCATTGAAACCTATATCCGGGTTAACAGCTGGTGCCAAGACTGGAACTATAAGAGGATTTGCTAGTAGTCCCTGAACTGTAACGACCCAAAGTTTCATTAATGGAAAATCCCTCTTGATCTTATTAAATGTCTCTTTATATAAAATGTTTTTATAAAATGTCAACTTCTTTGGTTTCATGATAATAATTGTGACCGTTACTTTTATAGTCATTGAACAGTGATCACATGATTAGTATAAATATAGGGATTTAACACATCCAATTTTACTTAGACAAAGGAAGCGATGGCCTCATCCAGTAGAATTGCCCCATACGAAGCCCATTTATTAGATCTCGGAAAAGAGGTGGAATCCTTGGGATTCTCTCTTGACCAATCCCAAGTTGAGCTTCACAATGTCAAGCTCGAACGGGACCGTCTACGGGAGAAGTGGAAGTTGATAGAAATTACCACTCGAGCGATATTATCCGAGTCACCCCAAGAGTCTGTCACCATCGCACACCTTACCCTTAGGTCTTATGCGGCTGTTTAAAGGGGTTATGTAACTAATCGATAGTACTATGTTCATGTACAGTATTTTTGTATATAATAATGAATATAATTTCTTGTCATTATCGATACATTGTAAATAGTTTTTAAAGTACAAATGGTGTTTTTAGTTATTACTTAATTAAGAAATATATTTTATTAAATTAAGGTATTTTTTAATTAAATAATATTTTAATAAAATATTATTATTATTATTATATTAATTTTATTATATATAAATGATTAGGTAATTGTATGAATGCAATTATAATTTTTACTAAGGTTTGAAAGCTATTTTTGTCAAAACCCGTGAATTTTTTATAAATGTTGGTTTATATTTTAAAAGTGAAAATTAACATATTTAGAAAATTATTTAGATAAAATAAATGTTATTTTTGGAATCAGGATGTTGAAATTATCCAACAGTGAATTTTTCATAATTTTCTAAGACAGTCAAATTTTTGAGTAAAAATTAAATACCGTTTAAATATATAATGTGTTTTATGACATCATAATGACCCAATAGTGATGTAATAAAATACTATAATCTTTATGTTCGGCCAATATATGTTTTACCATTAAAATAATGTGATTTTGGGTTTGTTTGGCTTACTTTTCAAAGCATTAATGGACCCCTCAAGACTTATTAAACACCTTGTCTTTTTAAATTAATTTCCATGGGAGTGTGACTCACCTCCAAATAAGAAACCCTAATATTTTAAGAATTTAGGACCTTGGACTTATAAAATATTATTTTCCTCTTCCATTTTTCAAAAACCATGGGCAAAAACCATGGGATGGTTTGTGTTTTGTATTAATTTAATATAAGGGGTCCCAAACCTAAATAATAAAGAATTCCCTCACCTTTCCTATATAAACCCACCCAAGCTCCCCTTCCTCCTCACTCAAAGCCTTTGGAGTTCGTCCAACCTCTTCCCTACTCTCTCTAGAATCCTCCCAAGGTACCCCAAGCTCCCAAGAAGCCTCTCACAAGCCTCTCTCTAGCCTTTGGAAGCACACTTCCAAGTAAGGGTTTTTCTTCCTTTCTCATTTTTGTCCAATTTTCTTTAAGTTTTTTTCCCTTTTAATTTCAATTATAAATGTTGGGGTATGGTTTCGAACCTCCCTCATACTGCCCTCTTTATGTTTGAATGATGCGAGACCCTTTATCACTCATTAAATTCCTCCCATGTACACCCGTTACTATGCCGAAATTCCGAAAGGAACTTCTCTCTCCTCTTTTACATTCAAGAAATACTTTTATATCATGAATATAAATTCCATTAAAATTGTTGGGACATGTATCTATATGACCTCATTACTGTCTATTACATGTAAATATGATGAGAAACCACTTTATCTCTCATAAACCATTTTATGAATTCTTATGTCACGCTGTTATACTGCCGAAATCGCACCGATTTTCTAAGCCAATGTCATTGTGTAGTGAATACCATGCCCATTTCTCCATCAAGGGTATTCCCCTTTGTGCACATTTAATTATTTATTGTAAAGTTTCATGTATGAATTCCACATTCATTTATCGTGGAATAAATTATTATGTTTTATGAATCCATGTTTTATGATCCATGTGGCACACTTATGCATGAAATGAAATGTTTAAGAAGGGTGCGCCCTTATAGCGCTCCAATGAATTGGGTAAAGTATAGTATCAGGATACATCATGTTCAATGAGTGTTGACTCATGATAATTCAAGTTCAACGAGGGTTTACTCATTCTTTATGTGCAATGAGGATTTACTCCTGCTCCATGTGCAATGAGCCTTGGCTCATGCTAATTCCATGTTAAGTGTTGTTGCCACATTTCCATGTTATGATTATCATGCTTTATCATGCCTTTATGTTCATGTTTTTATTATGCTCTATTAATATTCATATTTTCTAACATGTATTGTACTCATCATGTTATTCCATGTGTACTCCCTTACTAGGCTTTATTGCTCACCCTTTTCTTATGAATTTCCTCAAGTTATCCCATGCAATGATAAGTACGAAGGAATGTAGTGGTCATGTAAAGGAAGTTTTCAATAAATATGTTGTATTTAATGTTTTATGTTTTTATGTAATGATCCTAAGCCCCAAATACACTAAACCTCTCGATCTTCTTTGTTGTATCAAGTGAAATTTTATGTAATAAATCATGTTTAAGTTGTAATAAAAAGCAGGGTTGTCATAGTTGGTATCAAAGGATAGGTTTTGTTATTTTTGGGATTAGGATTAGAAAACCCTAGTAAAGCCTTAGATACAAGACTATGTACAATAAAAACGTCCCTAATTTTTGGTGAGTATTGATTAAGTGGGTTATCAAGAAAATACATCCCTGTCTGGATATGAGCAGGTAGAGGCGGCTCTGGCACAGATGTATCCTAGGGGTAAAACCTAAAAACACCGCTTTGAGCTAAACACGAATGGGAACTGGTGCACGACAATAGGCCTTGCTGCACTCTTGGTTACGACACTCTCAGGGGATATAATTTGGTAAATTCACAAGCTTAGTATGAACCCTTATTAAGGGAATTAAAAAATTCCCCTAAGAATATATGTTAGAAAGTAGATCATGAAAATCCTATATTGAAGCCTATAGACTCATGAGTTAAGGAAATGAAAGTTTATTTATAAGTCATAAAATTTTGTGTTTGGATTACCCTTTATGTGTTACCCCTAGATTTCCTTTTATTCCATCCAATGGCCGGTAATAGGAGGACTCGGGCTTACAACCGTTGTGAAGATCAGTGTGATGACTGTACTAATGAGATGTCCAATCCAATGGGAGTGGGGATCACGAACTTTGTCACGCTTCTCTCTCATCTAACTCAAGTTTTAAATAGAAACACGAGTCAAGAGGAATGTTCAACCCCCCCTAAGAAAGAACAAGTCGCTATCGACAGCTTCATGAGACAAAGGCCTCCTACTTTTAGTGGATCATCTGATCCCACAAACGCTGAACAATGGATCAACTCCATTGAAAAGATCTTCTCCATCCTTCAATGTTCTGAATAAGAGAAGGTTCTCCTGGCGGCTTATTGTATGGAGGGTGAAGCTGATCAATGGTGGACGTTGATCAAAAATATGAAGCCTGAGGAGGAGATCGAGGCGTTGGAATGGAAGGATTTCCAGAAGATGTTTTTCGATAAATATTTTATGCCCACCCTCCGGCTTAAGATGGAAAGGGACTTCCTTTCAATAAAGAAAAAAGATGAAGAATCTGTTGGAGAGTATGAGGAAAACTTTACAAGGCTTGAACGATACGCTTCTGTCTTTGTCGTTACCCCCGAATGCAAGGTTGACCGCTTCTTTGGTGGGCTAAATACTAGCCTTCGGAAAGCATTAGCAATCTTTGACTTCGACAGCTATGAGGAAATTGTTTCCCTCAAGGTCGAAATGGAGATCGGAGAATCACAGGGGTATCATGGGGATAAGAAGCATAAGGTGGAATTCAATGCTGGTGGGCCGATGGATAAATCCAACGGTGCTAAGAAGATCTGGCAACCCACTTGTCAAAAGTGCGGAAAGAAGTACCCTAGAAATTGCCTTAAGGGGATGAGGAAATGCTTCAGGTGTGGAAGAGAAGGGCACCTAGCTGTTAACTGTCGGCAAGAAAGACCCACGGCCACGACAGAGGAGAGGAATGCTCCGTTCGAACCTCAAAGCATTGTTCAATGCTACAAATGCAAATAACCAGATCATTTTGCAAATCAGTGCCCTAATCCAAGGGTTTTCGGAGACAACCAACAACCTCCAAGGCAGCAAGGAAGAGCTTTTGCCATCACTTCTGCCGAAGTGAACCCCGACAATGAAGTGGTGACAGGTGCTCTAGTTATTCATTCAAGAATAGCGAACATACTTTTTGATTCAGGTTATACGCATTATTTTATATCTCGAAAGTTTAGTAGAACAATCCCATCACCACCACAAATTATGGAAGTGAAGATATTGGTGAGTACGGTAAATGGGGAAATCATTACATCCCATGAATATATGTCCTCCCCTGTTATAATATGTGGATTGAATTTCCCGGTGAACCTCGTCATACTCATTCTAGTGGAATTTGATGCAATTCTTGGGATGGATTGGCTTTCCTTATATAGAGCCAACATAAATTGTCGGGAGAGGGAAATCACACTCCATATGGAGAATCGACCCCCCGATTCTTTACAAGTGTAAGGAGGAAGATGAATCTCCTTTAGCTCCATCATCTCAAGCATGGATATTACTGCCTTATGAGAACACGTATCTGGATCAGATGATTGAGTCCAAGGAAGAAACCATCCTTGAAGAAATGCCTATTGTGAGGGAATTCTCTGAAGTGTTTCTCGAGGAACTGCCTGGTCTTCCTCCTAGAAGAGATGTTGAATTCTCAAATGAACTTATACCCGGGGCTTTACCAATATCCAAGACTCCATATAGAATGGATATTTTAGAGCTTGAAGAGCTGAAGAAACAACTACAAGAGAATCTGGATAAAGGGTTTATACGCCCAAGTGCTTCACCATGGGGTGCACCAGTCCTCTTCGTCAAGAAGAAGGATGTGTCAATGCGGTTTTTCATTGATTATCATGAACTTAACAAAATCACGATAAAGAACAAGTATCCTCACCCAAGAATTTATGACTTGTTCGATCAGCTTCATGGAGCACAATTCTTCTCTAAGGTAGATTTGCGGTCGGGATATTATCAAGTAAGGGTGAAGAAGGAAGATGTTCCCAAGAGTGCTTTTCGTACAAGATACGGGCACTATGAATTCATAGTAATTCCTTTTGGACTCACCAATGATCCAGCAATCTTCATGGACTTGATGAATAGAGTCTTTATAGATTACCTAGACAAATTTGTGGTAGTCTTTATAGATGATATTATAATATAATCAAAAACCAAGGAGGATCATGAGGAGCATTTAAGAACTGTACTAGAGACTTTGCACAAGGAGAATCTCTATGCAAAGTAAAAAAAGTGTGAGTTCTAGTTGAATGAGGTCTCATTCTTGGTCCATATCATCACAAGCAATGGGATATCTGTGGATCCCTCCAAAACAGATGCAATTGAGGGATGGATGAGGCCAACATCGGTAACAGATATCTGTAGCTTCTTGGGGTTAGCTGGATATTATCGACGATTTGTGAGAAATTTCTCACAATTGTAAAACCCTTTTACCAAGCTAACTTGAAAGGGAGTAATGTTTTCTTGGAGTGATGAATGCGAAGAAAGCTTCAAGGAGTTGAAAAGTAGGCTTATCACTGCGCTCGTGCTCACATTACCCACAAGTGGGGAAATTTTTGTGGTATTCAGTGATGCTTCGAAGAAGGGCTTAGGATGTGTGCTGATGCAGAATGATAAAGTGATATCCTATGCCTCAAGGAAGTTGAAAATCCATGAGAAAAACTATCCAACGCATGATCTGGAGTTGGCGGTGGTGATCTTTTCCTTGAGAATCTGGCGGCATTATCTCTATGGAGAGAAATGTGAGATATATACTGACCACAAGAGTCTTAAATATATATTCACACAGAAAGAGCTTAATATGCACCAAAAAAGATGGATAGAGCTCATCAAAGATTATGACTGTTAAATCCATTACCACCCTGAGAAAGCGAACAAGGTGGAAGATTCCCTAAGTAGAAAGGATCCAGCTATTCTATCAATGATGAGAATTGAGAAGGATCCAATCTTCTTAGACTTGATGAAGATGGACATGGGAATCATAGAGAAGGGAACATCATCAATCCTTTCACAAATTATTGCTCAACCATCTCTTTTGGATAGGTTAAAGGATGCTCAAAAGGATGATGTGGGAATTCAAGAAAAAGTGGGAGCTATCGAAAAAGGGAAATCCTCGGAGTTTAATGTTAATGAAGAAGGAATTGTGCAGTTTGGGAAAAGACTATGTGTTCCATCAAGTTCGGAGCTGAAGAAGGAACTTTTGGATGATGCACATAGTTCAAATTTATCTATTCACCCAGGGAGCACAAAGATGTATCAAGATCTCCGAGAAAACTTTTGGTGGGATAATTTGAAGAAGGAGATTGCTAAATATACATCAAAGTGCCTGGTGTGTCGGCAAGTGAAGGAAGAGAGGCAGAAGTCTAAGGGGATGATGCAACCATTGCCCATACTAGAATGGAAATGGGAAAACATCACCATGCACTTTGTCATAGGACTTCCGAGGACATCTAAAGGCAACAATGCAATATGGGTTATTGTGGATCATCTTACAAAGACTGCACACTTCATTACTATTTGGGAGGATTTCTCATTGGATCAACTGGCACGAATATATATCAGGGAACTGGTAAGGTTTCATGGAGTACCACTATCTATTGTGTCTGACCGAGATCCAAGATTCACCTCTATGTTTTGGAAGAGTCTTCAACATGATCTGAATACTGAACTGAACTTCAGTACGGCCTATCATCCTCAAACTGATGGCCAGTCCGAGCTGACTATCCAAACACTTGAGGATATGTTGAGAGTGTGATCAATGGACTTTAAAGGAGGATGGGATAAACATCTTCCTCTGGTTGAGTTCTCTTATAATAACAGTTTCCACTCGAGCATCCAAATGGCACTATATGAATCCCTGTATCGGAAAAGGTGCAGAACACTAGCATGTTGGGATGAGGTCGGTGAACGTAAGTTGCTTGGACCAGAAATGGTTGAGGAAATGGTGGAGAAGGTGAAAACCATTCAGCAGCATATCAAGGCAGCCCAGAGTCGACAGAAGAGTTTTGTAGATAATCATCGACGAGACCTTGAGTTTAAATTTGGAGACATGGTTTTTCTACACATATCTCTGTGGAAGAAGGTCATGAGGTTTGGAAAGAAAGGGAAGTTAAGTCCAAGGTACATCGGCCCCTTCGACATTCTTGATCGTGTCGGGGCTGTGGCCTATCGACTAGCACTTCCGCCTACTATGACCAAAGTACATGATGTCTTTCATGTATCCCTCTTAAGGAAGTACATAACAGACCCTTCACATGTACTCTCTTCTGAGGTGGTACAATTGGAAGATGATCTTTCTTATGAGGAGCAACCAGTGAATATCTTAGATCATAGAGAAAACGTTCTATGAAATAAGACAATTCCCCTTGTCAAGGTGTTGTGGAGAAACCACAAGTTTGAAGAAGCAACTTGGGAATCAGAGGAAGTGATGAAGCTGAGTTACCCACATCTATTTTAGTGTGGGAAAAGGAAAATTTTGAGGGAGAAATTTCTTAAGGGGGAATATTGTAACGACCCAAAGTTTCATTAATGGAAAATACCTCTTGATCTTATTAAATGTCTCTTTATATAATTTTTTTTTTATAAAATGTCAACATCTTTGGTTTTATGATAAGAATTGTGACCGTTACTTTTATAGTCGTTGAACAGTGATCACATGATTAGTTTAAATATAGGGCTTTAACACATCCAATTTTACTTAGACAAAGGAAGTGATGACCACATCCAGTAGAATTGCCCCATACAAAGCCCATTTATCGGAGCTCAGAAAAGAGGTGGTGTCCTTGGGCTTCACTCTTGACCAATCCCAAGCTGAGCTTCACCATGTTAAGCTCAAACAGGACCGTCTACGGGAGAAGTGGAAGTTGATAGAAATTACCACTCGAGCGATGTTATCCGAGCCACCCCAAGAGTCTGTCACCATCGCACACCTTACCCTTAGGTCTTATGCGGCTGTTTTAAGGGGTTATGTAACTAATCTATAGTACTATGTTCATGTACACTATTTTTGTATATAATAATGAATATAATTTCTTGTTATTATTGATACATTGTAAATAGTTTTTAATGTACAAATGGTGTTTTTAGTTATTACTTAATTAAGAAATCTATTTTATTAAATTAAGGGATTTTTGAATTAAATAATATTTTAATAAAATATTATTATTATTATTACTAGATTAATTTTATTATATATAAATGATCATGTAATTGTATGAATGCAATTATAATTTTTATTAAGGTTTGAAAACCATTTTTGTCCAAACCCGTGAATTTTTGATAAATGTCGGTTTTTATTTTAAAAGTGAAAATTAACATATTTAGAAAATTATTTTGATAAAATAAATGTTATTTTTGGAATCAGGATGTCGAAATTATCCAACGGTGATTTTTTCATAATTTTATGTGACAGTCAAATTTTTGAGTAAAAATTAAATACTGTTTAAATATATAATGTGTTTTATGACATCATAATGACCCAATAGTGATGTAATAAAATAATATAATCTTTATGTTCGTCCAATATATGTTTTACCATTAAAATAATGTGATTTTGGGTTTGTTTGGCTACTTTTCAAAGCATTAATGGACCCCTCAAGACTTATTAAACACCTTGTCTTTTTAAATTAATTTCCATGGGAGTGTGACTCGCCTCCACATAAGAAACCCTAATATTTTAAAAAAATTAGGACCTTGGCCTTATAAAATATTATTTTCCTCTTCCCTTTTCCAAAAACCATGGGCAAAAACCATGGGATGGTTTGTGGTTTGGATTAATTTAATATAAGGGGTCCCAAACCTAAATAATAAAGAATTCCTTCACCTTTCCTATATAAACCCACCCAAGCTCCCACTTCCTTGTCACTCAAAGCCTTTGGAGTTCTTCAAACCTCTTCCCTACTCTCTCTATAATCCTCCCAAGGTACCCCAATCTCCCAAGAAGCCTCTCACAAGCCTCTCTCTAGCCTTTGGAATCACACTTCCAAGTAAGGGTTTTTCTTCCTTTCTCATTTTTGTCCAATTTTCTTTAAGTTGTTTTTCCCTTTTAGTTTAAATTATAAATGTTGGGGTATGGTTTTGAACCTCCCTCATACTACCCGCTTTATGTTTTAATGATGTGATACCCTTTCCCTCTCATTAAATGCCTCCCATGTACACCCGTTACTATGCCGAAATTCCGAAAGGAACTTCTCTCTCCTCTTTTACATTCAAGCAATACTTTTGTATCATGAATCTAAATTCCATTACAATTGTTGGGAAATGTATCTATATGACCTCCTTACTTTCTATTAAATGTAAATATGATGAGGAACCCCTTTCTCTCCCATCAACCATTTTTATAAATTCTTATGTCACGCTGTTACGCTGCCGAAATCGCACCGATTTTCTAAGCCAATGTCATTGTGTAGTGAATACCATGCCCATTTCTCCATCAAGGGTATTCACCTTTATGCACATTTACCTATTGATTGTAATGTTTCATGTATTAATTCCACATTCCTTTATCATGTAATAAATTATTATGTTTTATGAATCCATGTTTTATGATCCATGTGGCACACTTATGCATGAAATGAAATGTTTAAGAAGGGTGCACCCTTATAGCGCTCCAATGCATTGGGTAAAGTATAGTATCCTGATACGTCATGTGCAATTAGACTTGAATCATGCTAATTCAAGTGAAATGAGGTTCTAATCGTGCTTTATGTGGAATGAGGATTTACTCATGCTCTATGTGCAATGAGCCTTAGCTCATGCTAATTCCATGTTAAGTGTTGTTGCCACATTTCCATGTTATGATTATCATGCTTTATCATGCCTTTATGTTCATGTTTTTATTATGATCTATTGATATACCTATTGTCTAAAATGTATTGTACTCATCATTTTATTCCATGTGTACTCCCTTACTGGGCTTTATAGCTCACCCTTTTCTTATGCATGTCCTCAGGTTATCTCATGCAATGCTAAGTATGAAGGAATATAGTGGTCATGTAAAGGAAGTTTTCAATAAAGATGTTGTATTTAATGTTTTAAGTTTTTATGTAATGATCCTAATCCCAAAATACACTAAACCTCTTGATCTTCTTTGTTGTATCAAGTGAAGTTTTATGTAATAAATCATGTTTAAGTTGTAATAAAAAGCAGGGTTGTCATATGATCAGCCATGTCCGGTGTCTGATCACTTCCCTATAACTGACATACAACTGGAGGACATTTCGGTGGCATGACTCTGCAAGGTCAAGTGCACACCTTAGTTCAAGATTATCAAGGATTGGAACATAAGAGTGTAAGAAAGGAAGAGGAGAAAGGAATCATTCATGATTTCAAAAAAAAAAGTGGATAGATGGCGTGTATAACTCCTACATGACATGTTTCTTTAAGACTACACATGGGCATGTACTCCTATCAACTCTGGTCATGTAACACCCAATACACATGGTGTGTTCCTGCAAAACATGGCGTGTACTTGAATAATGTTCCCCTGCCTGAGTTCTTCTACACAACTAACCCACCCAATTCCCCTATAACAAGACTACATGACATGTTTATGCCAGAAACAGTGTGTACTAGACGAACTTCACTGACCCGTGTTGTTAGTTACACGACCAATTACACGGCTGACTCTACACAGCGTGTTTATTCCAGACATGACGTGTAGTAGAGAAACTTCACCGACCCATGTTGTTAGTCACATGTCTGGTTACACAGCTGAACCTACACGGCATGTTTGTTCCAAACACGACGTGTACTATCTACCCATTATCCACCTGTATTGTTGGTGACATGGCAGGACACATGGTCTATACACACGGCGTGTGCTTCAGGTACACGACGTGTTTCACCAAGGATTTCCCAACCTCATGTCTCATCCCACACATACAGTAACACTATTAGGGACTACACGACGTGTGCATAAAGTACACGGTGTGTACTTAAGAAAAACTATTCCTTCACGAATAGAAGGATACAAGGCCTATATTTATCATTAAACGTTGTGTATTCTGGGTTTTTATGGATAGTAAGCCTCTGAAACTACTCTGGAACCCAAAAAACCCTGAAAGAAACATTAAAGTGCCAAATTACGATCCTTGAGGGCCCATATTCCTTATGAATCAAATCTTGGAATCTTCTACGTGTCAAATACAAACATAACAGAGCAATGATCCACTAAATTCCGGTCCATGAGGGCCCATAACACCTCAAGAACCAATGTTTGACGTTCATTCAAGTGAAATTTAGACATTATAAATACCCTATCAAACAATAGGTATTCTATCAAGGCATTTATCACAACAACATGCATATCTTGCACAACATCTATCACAACAACTTGCAATCATTAATGAACCCTAAATGGCATGACAAGAATGCATGACATGTGATCTCTAAAAAGTGCCTATATGATGCATGAGATGGAATACCCTCATCTCATTAGATTTTAACAGAAATAGAACCGCAATAATATAAAAAATAATAGCACAAAACATGTGAATCACCTAATGGTGAAATCAAATCGACTATAATAATTGAAAAACCAAAAAAAATCATAACATATTAGGTAAATTGTATTTTCCCTGTACAATGGTTAGCTACTCCTGAGCATAGATTATTACCAAGTACCTATTCCTTCCTATCCCTGTATATAGGATCCTAACAGTAAGTCAAGAAGAAAATAATGTCCTCTGATACCACTTTGTAGCATCCCAGTTCCAGAAGCCGCGCCGAGGTGCCCCGTACCGGGTTGGTCACATGGCCTCAAGCACATTTCCCCAAACTCCAGAGGGTGATGACTAGAAACAGGGGCCTTGAGTGTGATAGTGGGGAAAATATTACCTCATTGGTAGAGCAGAACAGTGGAAATAAACAGATAACAATAGAGGAAGCAGAAAAACATGAAATAATTAAACATCAAAAGTAATAAACAACTCGATCACACGTATATAAATGATGCATGATACATATGTCTAGGAAAGAATCCAAACAAGCAAAAATGCTAGAGTACAGTACTAAACTGAAGAATAAATAAAAAAATAAACTCCAGGAGCATCACAAGCCTCATCTTGGTCCCATGCTCTCCATCTTCACAACAATCAAGTACCTGAAGTAGAAGGGCATTGCACGTATCTAGACTCGCAAAAATATAATCCGTTTGGGTCCAAAAGTATTACCCAAACAGGGTGTGAGATGAATCCCAATAGCCAACTACCCAAAGATATATTCCTAACAATCAGTGAATATATATGGAAGGCAACATGAAAAATAAAGCAATAAACATTGAAGTACTCAAAATAAATAATTCTACAGTTTAAATTACATCCATTTTTATTTATTAGTTAAGAAACCAACAATCATAAGTAACCATATGAGAATTACTCACAACCAAACACCTCTGGTGCAACTAATCAAACACAAGCATCCCTCTGAGAAGTACTCACAGTCTAACCCATCGGGTTTAGCTTAGAAAAGAAAATATAAGGAAGAATTCACCGTTAATTTCCCTTGTGGTCTTGTATCTGTAACTATAGACACTCTGAGGTAGCACCCAACATCCAATTCCTCTTTTGGTATCATAACGAGGAACTACAAACACTCTAAGGGAGCACAAAGTCTATCCCCCCTATGGTCTCACATCGTAAAAGTAAACAGACACCCTAGAGAATCCCTCAACATCCATTCTCCCTATGGTATACTACACCAGGTTCCCACAGCCCTGTGTAAATCAATCTTGCACAAATAATATATGGAATCCAAATTAAACCTCAAGAACTACTTGGATAAATAGTCTAAAATGTCTCACAACATTTCAGATAAAATCATTCCATCCTAATAATAATAGGTATGGAAATATAGCCGTATATCCACAAAAACACTTAAAATGTTCAACCGAATATATCTCACGAAAGAGGAGAAATCAGGAAATGAGGCTCTAAAAGAAGGAAGAGCTTATCGTGGTGATTCCAACAGAATCGAAGACGGTCAATTTAGAGAACATATGGAAAGTCATGGTATTAGAGAAGAATCACCGGCCACGGACACTCCGGGATGAGATAATCTAAGAAGAAGGGTGTTCTATCAATTAGACGCGACCTTGATCCATTTAATGAAAAAAAAAAAGAAATTACACAGCGTGTATTTTAAAAGTACACGGAGTGTACTTGCCTTTACTGATCCCCACTTTAGGCAGTCTCCAGGTCACCCCACATGGACATGTGTTCGACCATTACATGGCCAAAACATAGCTACCTATGGAAACCGAGTACACGACATGTACTTATAAGTACATGGCGTGTACTCTTGAAATTTCTAGAAACTCGTCATTTTCTTGAAAACACCAGAAAAAAAGATTCATACTTGAAAGGAAGATCTGGGTTCTTACAAACTTCCCCCTTAAATAAATTCATCCCCAAATTTCCCTATCAAGGCAACATAAAAGAAGAATTCTCCATCCACTACGATCATAAATCGGCCTCCCTCTCCCAAGTCTCATCTTGTACTCGCCCGTTCTACCATAGCACTTGTACCAGAGGAATATACCAGCCATAGAAAACCTTCACACCGTGATCAAAAATTCATATAGGATGCTCCTAGAATGAGGCATCCAGCTCTAGATCAAACTCCTTGGGTTGAAAAACGTGATACATGTCTGAGATGTAATTCCCTAGCTGAGAAACATGAAAGACGTCGTGAATAGCCAGATACCTCTGAGGTAACTGCAACCGATAGGCAACTGGCCTGAACCTTTCTAAAACCTCGAATGGTCCGACGTACCTCAGCGAAAGCCCACCCTATCTTTTAATCCTCCTCTGTCCCAACCTCGATGTGACACATAGAAAAACCTGATCTCTGACCTCGAACTCCAGAAGTCGTGTCTGTCGATCAGAATTTTTTCATGACTGTGCAGTATCCATCCTCTTTCGAATCAACTCTATCAACTTTGTGGTATCCTAGATAAGATGAAGTCCTATCATAGCTTCCTCTCCTACCTCCAACCAACATAGGGGTGATCGGTATGGCCTACCGTACAAAGCCTCCTAAGGTGCCATCTGAATAGTTGCTTGAAAACTATTATTTTAGGAAAACTCTACTAGAGGAATTTTATTCTCCCAAGGACCTCCAAAATCCAAGATTCATGCTCGAATCATGTCCTACAACACCTGAATCGTACACTCTGACATACCATCTGTCTAGGGATGGTAAGCTATACTCTTAAGAACCTGGGTACCCAAATACCTTTGTAGTCCCTGCCAGACCTGAGAAGTAAAATGAGAATGCCAGTCAGAAACAATGGAGTAAGGAAATCTATGTAAACATACAATCTATCGGATGTACAACCTTCCCAAATCATCAACACTGATGGTCTCCTTGATCGGCAAGAAGTGAGAAACCTTCATGAGTCTTTCAATGACAACTCATACTGCATCATTCCCTCAATGAGATCTTGGTAAACCTATCACGAAGTCCATCACGACATCATTCCACTTCCACTCAGGAATGGGTAACTACTGTAAAGGCCCTACTGGTCGTTGATGCCCCACCTTCACCTGATAACAGGTGGAACACCTCATCACAAAATGAGAAACATCTCTCTTCATACCTGACCACCAATACTGATGGTGCAGATCATGATACATCTTGGTGACACCAGGATGGATTTCCCAAACTGAGGAATGAATGTCCCGTATCATCTCCTCACACATGTTTGCTGAAACCCATACACATCCATAAAAACACAAGATCTCATCCTCACCTAAAGTCCATACATAAATAGGTTCCTCTTCTGAAACACATTCCCATAGGACTAGGACTTCTGAATCTGATAGATGCCTCATTCACACTTGATCAAGTAGAGTAGAGTTGAAAGTTATAGAAGATAGAAACGTCTGCCCCTATCCGTCGTGCACCTCCAAATGCATCTCAGAGAATAGAGGCATTATCTTCCACTCACTACTAGCCTCCTGAACTGCCTGTATCTGAGTCCTCCTGCTCAATGCATCAGCTACTACATTTCATTTCCTAGGTGTGTATGCAAGCTCAAAGTGAAAAAACTGAAGGTACTCAACCCACCTTCGCTGTATCAGATTAAGATCATGCTGAGTAAAGATGTACTTGAGAATTTTGTGGCCAGTGAAAACTACAAAATGATCTCTTAACAGATAATTTCTCTAACAACATAAAGTATGAACAACTGTATCCAACACAAGCTCGTGCATTGGGTAATTCCTCTCATGTGGCCTCAACTTCTGAGACCCGAACACAATGACTCCTTCTCCCTGCATAAGCACAACTCCCAGCCTGATAACTAATGCATCATATTAAATAGTATATCTCTTTATGAGCTCTATAAAAACTAGTATCGATACTGAAGTCAACCTTTCTTTCAGATCCTGAAAGGATGACTCACAAGAATCAGACCACACTTACTTCGCACCCCTCTTAGTCAGGCCCGTTAGTGGAACTAAAAAGCGTGTGAAGTCCTGTATAAAAAATATTTAGTAACCAGACAACCCTTGAAGTGAATCTGGTCCATCAAAAATTGGCATTTTGGGAGCTTAGCATATAACTAATTCTCTCTCAGTGTACTGAAAACGATCTCAAAATGCGTGTAATTTTCGTGTCAAGTGTGAGAGTACACTAAGATATCATCCATGGAGAATACCACGAAAGAATCCAAGTATGGATGGAAAACTCGGTTCATCCGTTCCATGAAATCTACAGGCACATTCGTGGGACCAAATGACATAACCACATACTCATATAGATCATACCTGCTCCGAAAGGCTGTAAGAGGTATATTAGATGGTCTGACATGCAATTGATGATAACCATATCTCAATTCAATTTTTTAGAACACTCACGCTCCTCAAATATGATAAAAAAGATCATAAATCCTTGGTAAGGGATATCGGTTCTTGAATGTTAACTAGTTCAACTTTTGATAATCCACGCAAAGTCTGAGGGTACCGTCCACCTTCTTCACAAACAGAAAAGGTGAACCCCAAGGAGAAGTACTGGGTAATATGAAACCCTTTTCTTGTAACTACTGTAACTACTTCTGGAGATCCTATAACTCTAGTGTATACATCCTATAAGGGGGAATGGACACCAGTTCCATTCCTGACACAAGCTCAATAGAAAATTCCACCTCTCACTCCAGAGGAAAACCTGAAAAGTCTTCTGGAAAGATATCTATGAAATGATCCACTACTGGAGGAAAGTCCATTTGTGAATTCCCCTGGTCATACAGATATAGACTAGAAATATGGTCTATATCTCCTCCCAACCCATGATACTCAGGTCCTAATATGCTTTCCTGGACATCCCATTCAACCTTATGAAGAAACGATCTGCTTTATAGTGACGTGAAAATCACCCTACAATGATAACAATAGATAAATTCCTAGAAGGAAACTAACTAGTTCATCTAGAAAATGACATCATAGCCTGTAATCTCTAGGACATAGAGGTCCCATAAGAAGTGACACCAACCAAACTCAAGAGGGAACTCCTCGAACTGTCGTACACTAGATGCTTTTGTCCCCAACAGAGATTCCAACATCAAGACAATAACAGAAGAAAAGATATAGATCCCAAGGCTCTCTACAAAAACTACATATATAAAGTTATGGGAAGCCCCTGTATCGAAAAGTGCAGAAGAAAGAACTGATGCCACCAAGATCGTACCTCGAACTATAGAGGGTCTGAGATCCTCCTCATATCGGGTCTGCTCCACTAAAAAAGTCTAGCCTGAACCGTGACCCTGTGACACTGTCTAAACACCCTGAGCTAATCCACCTTGTTGTCGCAGAAAGCCTATAGACTAGCTACAAGGACCACGACCTCCACCTCGGCCTGAACGACCGGAAGAACTTCAGTTCCCAGACTGATAAGAAACTGGTGGTGATGCTCCAGAATGAGGAGTCATAGAAGAACCTCTATCACCCGCTAGTGGTGGAAAGATATGACCAAAACGCTGGAGATGACCCATATTTCGACAAGATCGAAACTCCACTGGGTCCCTTAGGCAATGTGTCCTCGTATGCCTGCTCTTCCCACCCTAGTAGCACACCACCTAGCCACAATAATAAGTATCTCACTTCCTTGGATCCCCGCATGTAGTCTCCCTACGGGGATTCCTTCTATCAGTAAGAGGCGTATGAACTTCAGATGTCGAGCCGCCCTGAATCACAGCTCTAGAATCCCTTAGATTTTTCTTCGTGATCAGTGCCTGGTTGACTATAGAGGTGATGTAAGTCAACTTAAAGATGTTCACCTGAGATCAGATGTCATGCCTGATACCATCCTAAAACTTCCTTTCCAAAAATAACTCATTACCTCCTGGAATAGGTGTAAAGTGTTGTAACTCTATGAATCAAGAAGAGTACTCCATGACAGAGAGAGTACCCTAATCTAGAATCATGAACTCTCAGTCTTGGTCATCCCTCAAGGTATCATTGTAGAAGTAATCATAAAATTCATGCTGAAACTCATCCCAATCCATGACCTACTGGAATCCCACCTGTGAGATCACATCCCAGCATATCTTGGCAGAATCCTGAAGAATACACGTAGCGATCTTAAACCTCATATCTGTAGGTGTCTCCAGATGTTTGAAGATAGAAAGCTTGGATTCCAACCATGACTCTGTAGCATGTGGTCCTCCATCCCCTGTGAAGGTGGGAGGATGATGTTGTTGGAAACCATGTGTCAACTCTGCCATAGATGGGGCAGGATGCGATACTCCTCGGAAGGTCTACATGAACCTCGTGAATCCCTCTTGGAATTGTACATCGACACCTATATATGGGATAATAGCTAGTGTGAAGACTGGAACTAAAATAGGATCTACTAGTAGTCCCTGATCAACCATGTCTGATGTCTGATCACTGCCTTGTAACTGGCATACAACCAGTGGACATCTCGGTGGCATGACTCTATAGGGTCAAACACACACCTTAGTTATAGATTATCAAGGATTGAAACTTAGGAGTGTAATAATGGAACATGAGAAAGGAAGTATTCAAGATTTCAAGAAAAAAAAGTGGATACATGGCGTGTATAACTCCTACAAGACGTGTTAATTTAAGCCTACACATGGGCATGTACTCCTGCCAACTATGGTCGTGTAACACCCCATACACACAGTGTGTTCCTTCAAAACACGGCGATTACTTGAATCTTGTTCCTCTGCTCGACTTCTTCAACACGAATAACCCACACGATTACCCTAGAACAAGACTACATGATGTTTTTGTGCCAGACACGAAGTGTATTAGAAAAACTTCATTGACATGTGTTGTCAGTTACATGGCCGGTTACACGTCTGACTCTACACGGCATGTTCATTCTAGACACGATGTGTACTTGACGAAATTCACCGACCTGTGTTGTTAGTCACATGGGTAGTGAAACGCACGAACGATTGTTGCCTATCGACCAGTCAAAGTTCCGGTGCTCTGCTAATGTGTATAGCAGCACTCGGGTCGAATCCTCAGATATGATACTTTGTAATAGTCGTTTGTTTTTATTTAATTGTATTCTGATTGGGGGGGTTGTTTGTAGAGATTAATTGAAATGAATAATTGATTATGATTTATTTAACAAATTAATAATTATTGGGGTGAGTTCATCATTAGGTTAGTTAAGCTTGTGATATCCTTGATCTTTTCTTTATATTTCATTTAAATTAACACCCAGTCACAAGTTGATGTTGACTGGAATTCCTAAGTGTTAAGACTTTAATCCAAGGATTAACTTAACTTAGGGTTCTAATATTAATCAAAACTTATTTATGGTAGTGTATTTATGCTTACAATAATCCATGTAAACCACTTTTTAAACAAAACATATCATTAATCCATGACATATTAAGTTTAGCATACACAATATTAATTTGAAGAATACTCATCGAGCAAAAACTCTCAATCACTTAACATACCCGAATTATAACTCACCCAAATGGTAGATTTACTCATCCATTTGGGTTTTTAATAGTCTGGTTATAATAATTATGATGATAAATTAAGAATAGAAGAAAAATAAAGGGATTAGAAAAGAGAGGTACGTCGAACACACACACACGAACAATGATGATAATTAAAAACAGATTTTAGATTGAATGAGGAAGAAAAATAAGGGAAGGGGATTCAAATGAATTAAAACTGTTTTAATAACATTAATATGAAACTAAATAAGTTGTATGAGAATAAGATATATTGAAGAAGAAACTTTCATTAAAACAGAATTACAAAAGAAAGGACTTGGAAAATTACAACAATGAAGAACATAAAAGTAAATGATAACAAAGAGATCAGGAAAGGTCTTTCAAGTAAAAAACTTGAGTATGGTAGGTCCTCCAAATCCTTTTTAAAAGCTTTGGTTGTTCCAATATGATCTACTCTCTTCTGAAATACCAACCCCTCTCAAGGAGAGAAGGGGAGAGTATTTATAGCCCAAGGAGTGGACTGTTTGCATTCCCAATCTTCCCCTCCAATTTCATCGCCATGTTGGCAATTCATACAGATGAATATCGAAATATCTCCTTCTTAAATAATGTAGATAATAATGTTGGCCGACTAATCTCAAAATTTGGAGGAATTTGGATAAATGGAGCCAAAGTTATGGTGGTTTTACTAAACAATTATGATCTGTCCATTTCAATCCAGACATTTTCAAAATCCTAAATGTGAATGGGGTTTGGAATAGTAAGATTCACTCAAATAAAAATAATTTCTTCAAAAGAGTTGTCCGACCATATCTCCTATTTCACAATGCAAAATCTCAGCTCGAATTGATGTTCACATCATGAGAAATGTCAATATTTATGTGTTGAGTTTATTTCTCATCCAGAATGGTGTGCTGGATTTCAATGCATCATTTGGGCCCATTTTTGTTATTATTAGGCCTTGAAATTTTTATCCTGGACTCCATAAATTTTCCCCCGAACTATGGTGGAGAATAATGTAATTTTGAATTCTTTATTTAGCCTAGTAAATCAATCTTCATGAATAGTCCAGTTTCTTCACAAATTCATTGGTATTGTTTGTGAGGACCATATGACCCTTCAAATGGCCGAATTGGCTCATGGTACCTTCTAATGAAATGTTTTATATTTAAATAAGAATCCTAAAAAATAAGAACCACGCAATTTGGATTAGTATAGTGATAGTTATTATTAAAACAGTAAACTGACTCAATTGAACTACTTCTAAAATTTTTCAAAAATTATACTTAGTATTAAAACATTAATATTTCACATAAATTATGCACATTTTATATAAAATCAGTGAAGGGAGTATTTATTAAGTAATGAAAATATTAATAACATCAAATCCGCCACACTTTTTCTTGTGCATGTCCTCATGTGCAACAAATATAAAAACATAAAAAAATCATTTTCACTCACCAAAAAATATTAAATTTTTGTTTTCTCCAATCAGAGAAGGTTTAGACTATTTCACTCATCCATTTTTAATTCCAACACAAGTTGTTAGAGAAACAATGTTCCAAAACTAATTCATTTTTTTCATGCTCAAATTTAGAAATGGAAAATTTGGACACTCAAAACTCACACCTCTCAAGAAGATAAAATTCATTTGTGGATGTTCACTCTTTTACCAACCAAAAGTAAAAATCTTAGAGTTTGAAAGATCTCTCAGCTTACAATCCCTATCCAAAGTGCATAATAATCAAGAGGTCATTTAAGGGGGGTTTTTGTGTCTATTGGATGGTAGGAATATAATTTCTAAGATAGAGAAGAAGAGGGGTAAAACACCAACATATCAAAAGCAATCCACATTTTTTTTGAAATAAAACATGGAATGAAATGAAAACACATATTTACAAGGGAATGATTATGTGAAGAAAGACACAATAGAGGATGAGAATTTTAAGGGGATTAGAAGATTAAATATTCACAAAACACAAAACTTCTCCCAATAAGAATACAATTCAGGTGTTCTTTTTTTGTTTTCCTTTTTTTCTTTATTTTTTCGAATGTTGACCTTGAAACAGATCTCACACTCATATCCCAACCCATTTTTGATCTCCTCACAACACTAATTGTAATAGTTATAACAATATCAAAGGTTGAGGAAGAGTAATTTTTTACCTACCCAAGAAACAACCAATTTTTTCAATTTTTTTCATCTTTTTTTGGAACACTTGTCAATAACATTTACAAAATTACATAAATGGAAGTATATTACATTCCCCAAAACACACTGAATGAAAACCTCTCCCCCACACCGAAATCGATGCTTGCCCTCAAGTAGATGATAACTCGTTGAAAATAAAAAATAGGGTACCCAAACAATGAAATCTATTCCCCCCCTAACTTAAATTTCAAAAAATTATGCAATGAAAATCCATGTTGATATTGGGTGGGAAAAGGAATTGGCCTTTTAATGTGGCTATCAAAGAAAAGGTTTTCATAGGCTCGAAGGGGCTTTGAAAAGGAGGATTAATGTAAGGTTAATGGGAGGCTATTTGTCTATTGTGATTCTCATGTGATTCAGAAAATGCCTCTATCATATTAATACACACTAAGGTTGGAAATTCAGCTCGAAGGTCCACAAACTCACGACTCACAAATGGGGGTGAAAACACACATTTTGAAATTATTGCCATAGGTGGCCTTGGCATGAAAGCTATTGTTGGTTCTCATGGTTGGGGAAAATCATTTTCCAAATCAAAAATTGAGCATTCAAAATGTGTTGGTTTTGACACAAAATTATTTATCCAAATTCATAATGAAAATACAAAATTTTTGAGATGAAAAAATTCCTGTTGACTCTCCAAAATGGTTGAACAAAATTAGAAAATTCGACGGTGAGTAATAATGACTCTTGACTTTTCATTTTTTTTTTAATTTTTTTTTAGTTTTTTTAGATTTTTTAGATTGTTTTTTTATAAAGTCATAGCCACACAAAAGAGAAAGATTAAATAAAAGGGGTTGAATAAAGAAAAAGGTAAAAAAATTAAAGAGAGGGGAAGAAGAAGAAAGAGAAAGAGAGAGTGATAAGAGAGAGAGTTAAAGGGAAAGAGGTTCCCACTGGTTTGGATTTGGTGGGTTTCCATCTCCATCCAGTGGTGGGTCAGTGGATGTTAACATGCCTCAAGTGGGATGTTACCTGAAAAAGAAAAATCATTATTCATATAATGAAAAATTAAAATTTCATAAAAGTAAAAGAAAACATGGGTTGCCTTCCAAGAAGCGCTGTATTTATTTGTCTACAGCTGGACAGTTGCAGTGGACTACCCATAGTCTGACGGTGGCCGTCGTATTTTTTCCACTCCAGTGTGCTTCCAGAAAAACTTATTCTCTGGGTTTCCTAATTGTTCATTGGATAATTTCTCCCCTTCCTTGATGTGGTGCTTGAAATTCAGTGGGGGTTGAAAGAGAATATGACTATCCTCTATTTGGTCTTCAACATGAGGAATGATTTTATCCAAAAAGTGATGGTTTTCTATGATTGAAAATTTTGGAAGATGTCTCAATTCTGATGGTTCATTTATGTAAGGTTTAGATAACACAAAACCACAGTATGATATCCCAATTGTTTTTGACTCATTTATTTCATTACTTACTGATGTAGAGTAATGAGGATCAGTGGAGTCATAAGATTGAATAAAATTTTCAATATCCTTTAAATCAATGTTTTTTCCAAAGAATGGCCAATTTCAACCTCACCAATGATCACCTTGTTAATTATGGAACAAATCTCACAACCTTCAGTCCCATCAGGACAATATAAAAAAATTGGTTTGGGGTTCACCTCACATATAACAGGATTTTTAGAATCATGGATAGGAAATGATGAATGCTGGGTAATCAAATTTGAATCAAAAAATGAACATGCTTGTTCATTTTCCCCATTACCATCCAAGTTGGAGCAGTGGATGTTAGAAGTGAGATGAGATTCCAAGGAGTTTTCAACATCCATTAGATCAATGGAGTTTTCATTTGTAATGTCAAAATAAACTCATCCATTTATGACTTGGTTAATAATGGTGAATATTTCACAAGATCCTTTATCAGTAGAACAAGAAGAGCATGATGGATTGGGATTCAAGACACTCTCAGAAGTGTCCTCAGAAGCATGGATTGAGAATGCAGAGTGATCGTCAGATGGGTATCACATGGATTGGAAAATGTTGAACTTGACCAGTTGGTCACCAAATTCCATGGATAAGATGCCTAAATGGACATCAATCTTGGTTCTCACTGTCATTAGGAATGGTCTTCCTAGAATTAGGGGAGATCGAGAAGAGTTCGTCTCACCTTCCATGTCAAGGACATAGAAATCAGCAGGGAAGATAAGATCATTGACACGAACAAGGAAATCCTCAATTATACCCTCAGGGATGGCTATGCTTCGATTGGATAATTGAATAACAACACTCGTTAGATGTAAGGGACCTAGAACAAGGTTGGAGAATATAGATTTTGGCATGACATTAATTTAGGATCCTAGGTCTATGAGTGCATCATCAAAGTTGGAACTTCCAATTTGGCATGGAACCGTAAAGGTCCCTGGATCTTTGCACTTTATGGAAATAGACTGCTGGGTGGAAACATTTTCAAAGGTCCTAAGTTGCCTTTTGTGGGTACACAACTCCTTGAAAAACTTTTCATACTTAGGAATTTGTTTTATGGAATCTAAGAGGGGAATGTTGATTTCAACACGTCTAAACATGTCGAGCATTTCGGGATCGGGTTCAGAGGACTTCTTTGGCTTAAAAATGGCTTGAGGAAAAGGAATTGGGTTCCTAAGTGGAATTTAAGGAGATGAGGGAATGGTTTCAGGTTCATTTTCAAGTTTCCTTTTCATTTCATTTTCTAGGTCAACATTCAAAGGAGGGTTTGAGGACTTATCTTGAGGCATAGTAATTTTCTTTCCTGATCTAAGTGCCATTGCACTTACATTACCCTTGGGGTTGGGTAATGGTTGAGATGGAAGTTGGGAAGAATTAGATGGTTGTTGATGACTAAGGTGGGATGCCAGTTGACCAATTTGGGTTTCAATGTTCTTGAGGCTAGAACAGGTTAAAGAGGCAATATCTTCCACTGCACTTTCCCATGGTTGCTTAGAAGAAGAGGCATGTCCCAAATTGGGATTACCTTGATTTTGGTTCTTGGGAAAGTGATTGTATTGGTTTTGGATTTGGGAAGGCTCACTAGGATAGTGTAATCCAGGAGGAGGAAGAGGAGTATTGATCCTTTGTGGTTGAGGGACAAAAGGGTATGGTTGTTGGAAGTTACCAACACCTTGACCATATTGAAATGAGTTTGATTTTTGAGCAGGTAATTGAGGGGGATGAGCGATGGGATTACCACACCTCAGGCCTTGGTTATAGGAAGAAGAGAAGGGCTCAGAGTGAGGTTGGTTGAAATTTCTAACAAACTGACATGATATTTGAGGGTTGGTGTTCCGCTGAGCATATGTTGCATTGATCTCTATTGGTCTAGATGAATCAGATTGATTCTCTTGAAGTTGTGGACATGTGTCAGTTGGATGATATGGAGATTTGTAGATTCCACAGTTTTTGACAAGTCCAGGAAACAGTGATTGTTGAGAAGATTAGGTTGGGGATTTGGATGCCACAGCTAGTTTTCGCACAAGACCTGTAAGTTCACTCATCCACTCGATCATCTTGTTCGGATCAATTGATTGATTATCTTGGGCCTGTTTGACTTGAGCATGTGCTCTAGTATGGAATTATTGTGTGTTTGAAGCCATATTACTTATGAGATCTCTTGCTGCTACATGAGTTTTATCAACAAGAGCACCGCCACTTGCGGCATCAATGAGAGTTCTCTCCATAGCCAATAACCCCTCATAGAAGTATTGGATCAAGAGTTGGTCAGGGATTTGGTTATGTGGGCAGGTTACAACAAGCTTTTTGAACCTCTCCCAGTATTCATGTAGTGATTCACTTGGGAATTGAAGGACACCATTTATTTCCTTTCGGATAGAAGCAGTACGAGAAGTATGAAATAATTTCTCTAAGAAGAGTCGCTTCATGTCATTCCATGTGGTTATGGAACCATGAGGAAGGTAGTAGAGCCATGACTTGGAGGAGTCAGCTAGGGAGAAAGGTAATGCTCAGAGTTTGATTTGTTCCTCAGAAACCCCTTGCGGCTTCATGGTAGAGCCCACCACTTGGAACTCTTTAAGGTGGAGATGTGGATCCTCACCGGCTAGCCCGTGGAAATGAGGAAGAAGATGAATCAAACCCAATTTGAGTTCAAAGTTAGATTCTATGTTTGGATATTGAATACGAAGAGGTTGGTAATTCATATCAGGGGTAGCGAGTTCTTTAAGGGTTTGTTCCCTAGGATTGGTCATTTCAAATTGAACTGGTTGGATGAGGAATGGTTCTTGAATGAGTTGATTATCTCTTATATTTCTCCTAAGTTGTCGAAGTGTTCGCTCAATTTCAGGGTCAAATAAATCCAGGTGATTTTTTGGGAGGCTATGGGGAATTCATAGAGGTGTTGGAAGAAAGAAGAAGATGGGTTTTTCTTTTTATTTTTTCATTTTATGATTTTTATGAGAATACGGGGTTTTCTTTGTGTTTTTTTTCAATTTTTTTTAAAAAAATTTGTTTTTTTTTGTTTTTTTTTTGTTTTTTTTACAATAACCAGAAACTAATGACTATTTAATTGCACCATCCCCAGAAGCGAATCAATTTGAAATGCACAACCGATTGTCGCCTATCAACCGGTCAAAGTTCTGGAGCTCTGCTAATGTGTATAGCAGCACTCAGGTCGAATCCTCGGCGATGATACTTTGTAATAGTCGTTTGTTTTTAGTTAATTGTATTCTGATTGGGGGGGTTTGTCTACAGAGCTTAATTGAAATGAATAATTGATTATGATTGATTTAACAAATTTATAATGATTGGGCTGAGTTCATAATTAGGTTAGTTAATATTGTGATATCCTTGAGCTTTGCTTTATATTGCATTTAAATTAACACCCATGTCACAAGTTGATGTTGACTGGAATTCCTAAGTGTTAAGACTTTAATCCAAGGATTAACTTAACTTAGGGTTCTAATATCAATCAAAACTTATTTATGGTAGTGTATTTATGGTTCCAATAATCTATGGAAACCACTTGTTAAACAAAAAATATCATTAATCCATGACATATTAAGTTTAACATACACAATATTAATTTAAAGAATACTCATAGAGCAAAAAACTCTCAATCACTTAACATCCCCGAATTATAACTCACCCAAATGGTAGATTTACTCATCCATTTGGGTGTTTAATAGTCTGGTTATAATAATTATGATGATAAATTAATAATATAAGAAAAATAAAGGGATTAGAAAAGAGTGGTACGTCGAACACACACACACGAAGAATGATGATAATTAAAAATGGATTTTCGATTGAATGAGGAAGCAAAAGAAGGGAAGAGGATTCAACTAAATTTAAACTATTTTAATAAAATTAGTATGAAACTACAGAAGTTGGATGATAATAAGAGATATTGTAGAAGAAACTTGCATTAAAACAGAATTACAAAAGAAAGGACTTACAAAATTACAACAATGAAGAACATAAAAGTAAATGAAATCAAAGAGAAGAGGAAAGGTCTATCAATTAAAAACTTGAGTATGGAAGGTCCTCCCAAGACTTTCGAAAAGCTTTGGTTTTACCAATATGATCTACTCTCTTTTTAAATGTCAACCCCTCTTAAGGAGAGAAGGGGAGAGTATTTATCGCCCAGAGATTGGACTGTTTGCATTCCCAATCTCTCCCTCCACTTGCATCGCCATGTTGGACATTCAGAAGGAAAAATATCTAAATATCTCCTTCTTAAATAATGTAGATAACAATTTTGTACTACTACTCTAAAAATTTGGAGGCATTTGAATAAATAGAGCCAAAGTTATGGCGGTTTTACTAAACAATTCTGATCTATCCATTTCAATCCATACTTTTTCGAAGTTCAAAATGTGAATGGGTTTTGGAATATTAAGATGACCTCAAATAAAAATAATTTCTTAAAAACAGTTGTCCGGACATATCTCCTCTTTCAAACTAAAAAATATCAGCTCGAATTTATGTCCACATCAGGAGAAAGGTCAATATTTTTGTGCTGATTTTATTTCTCGGCCAGAATGGTGGGCTGGATTTAAATGCATCATTTGGGCCCATTTTTGTTATTATTAGGCTTTGAAATTTTTATCCTGGACTCCTTAAATTTTCCCCTGAACTATGGTGGATAATAATGGAATTTGAACTTCTGTATTTATCCCAGTAAATCAATATTCATGAATAGTCCAGTTTCTTCACAAATTCATTGGTCTTGTGTGTGAGGACTATATGACCCTTCAAATGGCCGAATTGGCTTATGATACCTTCTAATGAAATGTTGTATATTTAAATTATAATCCTAAAAAACAAGAACCAAAAAATTGGGATCAGTATAGTGATAGTTATTATTAAAACAGTAAACTAACTCAATTGGACTACTTCTAAAAATGCTCAAAAATTATACTTAGTATTAAAACATTAATATTTCACATAAATTATGCACATTTTATATAAAATAAGTGAAGGGAGTATTTAATAAGTAATTAAAATATAAATAAAATCAACTCCCCCACACATTGTCTTGTAAATGTCCTCATGTGCAATAAATATAAAAACATAACAAAATCATTTTCACTCACCAACAAATATTAAAATTTTGTTTCCTCCAATCAGGGGAGGTTTAGACTATTTCACTCATCCATTTTTAATTCCACCACAAGTTGTTTCAGAAACAATGTTCCAAAACTAATTCATTTTTTTCATGCTCAAATTATAAATGGAAAATGTGGACACTCAAAACTCACACCTCTCAAGATGATAAAATTCATTTGTGGAGGTTCACTCTTTCACCAACCAAAAGTAAAAATCTTAGAGTTTGAAAGAGCTATCATCTTAAAATACCTATCCAAAGTGCACAATAATAAAGAGATATTTTAAGGGGTTTTTCTGTGGCTATGGGAAGGTAGGAATATAATGTCCAAGAGAGAGAAGAAGAGGGGTAAAACACCAACATAGAAAAATCAATGCACATTTTTTTTGAAATAAAACATGGAAGGAAATGAAAACACATATTTACAAGGGAATGATTGTGTGAAGAAAGACACAATATATGATGATAATTTGAAGGGGATGAGAAGATGAAATATTTAAAAAAAACTTCTCCCAATAATAATATAATGCAAGTGTTCTTTTTTTTCTTTTTTTTCTTTGTTTTTTCAAAAGTTGACCTTGAAACAAATCTCACAATCATATCCCAACCCATGTTTGATCTCCTCATAACACTAATTGTAATAGTTATAAAAACATAAAAGGTTGAGGAAGAGTTATTTTTTACCTACCCAAGACATAACCCATTTTTTCAAATTTTTTTCATCATTTTTTTGGAACACTTGTCAATAAAATTTAAAAAATTACATAAATGGAAGTACATTATATTCCCCCAAACACATTTAATGACAACCTCTCCCCCACACTGAAATGGATTATTTCCCTCAAGAAGATGATAACTCATTGAAAATCAAAAATAGGGTACCCAAACAATGAAATCTATTCCCACCACACTTACATTTCAAAAAATTATGCAATGAAAATCCATGTTGATATTGGGTGGGAAAAGGTATTGGGCTTGTAATGTGGCTATCAAAGAAAAGGTTTTCTTAGGCTCGAAGGGGCTTTCAAAAGGAGGACTAATGTAAGGGAAATGGGAGGCTATTTTTCTATAGTGAATCTCATGTGGTTCAGAAAATGCCTCTATCATATTAATACACACTAAGGTAGGAAATTCAGCTTGAAGGTACACAAACTCAGGACTCACAAATGGGGGTGAAAACACACATTTTGAAAAGATGTCCATAGGTGGCCTTGGCATGAAATCTAATGCTGGTTCTCACGGTTGGGGAAAATCTTTTTCCAAATCAAAAATTGAGCATTCAAAATGTGTTGGTTGTGACACAAAATTCTTTATCCAAAGTCATAATAAAAATACAAATGTTTTGAGATGAAAACATTCATGTTGACTCCCCAAAATGGTTAGACAAAATTAGAAAATTGGAAGGTGAGTAATCATGACTCTTGACTTTTCATTTTTTTTTTTTTGATTTTTTTTTTAGTTTTTTTAGGTTTTTTTAGATTGTTTTTTTATAAATTCACACCCAAAAAAATAGAAAGATTAAATAAAAGGGGTTGAATAAATAAAGAGGTAAAAAAATTAAATAGAGGGGAAGAAGAAGAAAGAGAAAGAGAGAGTGAGAAGATGGAGAGTTAAAGGGAAAGAGGTGCCCCCTGGTTTGGATTTGGTGGGTTTCCATCTCTATCCATTGGTGGGTCAGTGGAAGTTGATGTGCCTAAAGTGGGATGTTACCTAAAAAAGAAAAATCATTATTCATATAATGAAAAATTAAAATTTCATAAAAGTAAAAGAAAACATGGGTTGCCTTCCAAGAAGTGCTGCATTTATTTGTCTACAGATGGACAGTTGCAGTGGACTACCCATAGTCTGATGGTGGCCATCATATTTTTTCCACTCCAGTGTGCTTCGAGAAAAACTTATTCTCTAGGTTTCCTGATTGTTCATTGGATAATTTCTCCCCTTCCTTGATGTGGTGCTTGAAATTCAATGGGGGTTGAAAAAGAATATGACTATCCTTCATTTGTTCTTCAACATGAGGAATGATTTTATCCAAAAAGTGATGGTTTTCTATGATTGGAAATTTAGGAAGATGTCTTAATTCTGATGTTTCATTTATGTAAGGTTCAGATAACACAAAACCACAGTATGATATCCTAATTGTTTTTGACTCATTTATTTCATTACTTACTGATGTAGAGTAATGAGGATCAGTGGAGTCATAAGACTGAATAAAATTTTCAATATCCTTTAAATCAATGTTTTTTCACCAAAGAATGGTCAATTTCAACCTCAACAATGATCACTTTATTAATTATGGAAAAAATATCACAACCTTCAGTCCCATCAGGACAATATAAACAAATTGGTTTAGGGTTCACCTCACATATAACAGGATTTTTAGAATCATGGATAGGAAATGATGAATGCTGGGTAATCTAATTTGAATCAAAAAATGAACATGCTTGTTCATTTTCCCCATTACCGTCCAAGTTGGAGCAGTGGATGTCAGAAGTGAGATAAGATTCCAAGGAGTTTTCAAGATCCATTAGATCAATGGAGTTTGCATTTGTAATGTCAACATAAACTTCTCCATTTATGACTTGGTTAATCATGGTGCATATTTCACAAGATCATTTATCAGTAGAATAAGAAGATCATGATGGATTGGGATTCAAGACACTCTCAAAAGTGTCCTCAGAAGCATGGATTCAGAATGTAGAGTGATCCTCATATGGGTATTTCATGGCATGCAAAATGTTGAACTTGACCAGTTGGTCACCAAATTCCATGGATAAGATGCCTGAATGGACATCAATCTTAGTTCTCGTTGTCATTAGGAATGTTCTTCCTAGAATTAGGGGAGATCGAGAAGAGTTCGTCTCACCTTCCATTTCAACGACATAGAAATCAGTAGGGAAGATAAGATCATTGACATGAAAAAGTACATCCTCAATTATACCCTCTAGGCTGGCTGTGCTTCGATTGGATAATTGAATAACAACACCCATTGGATGTAAGGGACCTAGACCAAGGTTGGAGAATATATATTTGGGCATGACATTAATTGAGGATCCTAGGTCTATGAGTGCATCAACAAATTTGGAACTTCCAATTTGGCATGGAACCATAAAGGTTCCTAGATCTTTTCACTTTTTTGGAATAGACTGCTGGGTGGAAACATTTTAAAAGGTTCTAAGTTGACTCTTGTGGGTACACAACTCCTTAAGAAACTTGGCATACTTAGGAATTTTTTATGGCATCTAATAGGTGAATGTTGACTTCAACATGTCTAAACATGTCGAGCATTTCACGATTGGGTTCAAAGGAATTCTTTGGCTTAGAAATGGCTTGAGGAAAAGGA
Source organism: Viscum album (assembly GCA_963277665.1). NCBI lineage: Eukaryota > Viridiplantae > Streptophyta > Magnoliopsida > Santalales > Viscaceae > Viscum > Viscum album. The sequence goes on along the minus strand of OY728153.1, from coordinate 385,908,586 downwards.
ATTGGGTTCCTAAGTGGAATTGAAGGAGATGAGGGAATGGTTTCAGGTTCCTTTTCAAGTTTCTTTTTCTTTTCATTTTCTAGGTCAACATTCAAAGGAGTGTTTGAGGACTTATCTTGAGGTATAGCAATTTGCTTTCCTGATCTAAGTGAAATTGCACTTACATTACCCTTGGGGTTGGGTAATGGTTGAGATGGAAGTTGGGAATAATTATATGGTTGCTTCTAACTAAGGTGGGATGCCAGTTGACCAATTTGGGTTTCAATGTTCTTGAGGCTAGAACGTGTGAAAGAGGCAAGATCTTCCACTGCACTTACCCATGGTTTCTTAGAAGAAGAGGCTTGTCCCGAATTGGGATTACCTTGATTTTGGTTCTTGAGAAAGTGATTGTATTGGTTTTGGATTTGGGAAGGATCACTAGGATAGTGGAATCCAGGAGGAGGAAGAGGAGGATTGATCCTTTGAGGTTGAGGGACAAAAGGGTATGGTTGTTGGATGTTACCAACACCATGACCATATTGAAACAGGTTTGGGTTTTGATCAAGGAATTGAGGGGGATGGGATATGGGATTACTATACCTTAGGTTGTAGTTATAGGAAGAAGAGAAGGGCTTAGAGTGAGGTTGGTTGAAGTTTCTAACAAACTGACCTGAAAGTTGAGGGTTAGTGTTCCACTGAGCATATGCTGCATTGAGATCTATTGGTCCAGATGAATCAGATTGATACTCTTGAAGTTGTGGAAATGTGTCAGTTGGATGAGATGGAGAGTTGCAGATTCCACAGTTTTTGATAGGTCCAGGAAATAGTGATTGTGGAGAAGATGAGGTTGGGGCTTTTGATGCCACAGTTGGTTGTCGCACAAGACCTGTAAGTTCACTCATCCACTCTATCATCTTGTTTGACTCAATTAATTGATTATCTTGGGCTTGTTTGACTTGAGTATGTGCTCGAGTATGAAATTGTTGTGTGTTTATAGCCATATTACTTATGAGATCTCTTGCTGCTGCAGGATTTTTATCAACAAGAGCACCGCCACTTGCGGCATCAATGAGAGTTCTCTCCATAGCCAATAACCCCTCATAGAAGTATTGGATCAAGAGTAGGTCAGGTATTTGGTGATATGGGCAGGTTGCAACAAGCTTTTTGAACCTCTCCCAATATTCATGGAATGATTCTCTTGGGAACTGACGGATACCACTTATTTCCTTTCGGATAGAAGCAGTACGAGAAGCAGGAAAGAGCTTCTCTAAGAAGATTCGCTTCATGTCATTCCATGTGGTTATGGAACCAGGAGGAAGGTAGTAGATCCATGACTTGGAGGAGTTAGCTAGGGTGGAAGGGAATGCTCGGAGTTTGATTTGTTCCTCAGAAACCCCTTGAGGCTTCATGGTAGAGCACACCACTTGGAACTCTTTAAGGTGGAGATGTGGATCCTCACCGGCTAGCCCGTGGAAATGAGGAAGAAGATGAATCAAACCTGATTTGAGTTCGAAGTCAGCTTCTATGTTTGTATATTGAATACCAAGAGGTTAGTAATTCATATCAGGGGCAGTGAGTTCTTTAAAGGTTTGTTCCCTAGGATTGTCCATTTCAAATTCAACTGGTTGGATGCGGACTGGTTCTTGAATGAGTTGATTATCTCTTATATTCCTCCTAAGTTGGCGAAGTGTTCGCTCAATTTTAGGGTCAAAAAAATCAGAGGGATTGTTTGGGAGGCTACGGGGCATTCAAAGAGGTGTTGGAAGAAAGAGGAAAAAGGGTTTTTCTTTGTATTTTTTTCAGTTTATGATTTTTATGAGAAGATGGGTTTTTCTTTGTGTTTTTTTTTTCAATTTTTTTTAAAAAATTTGTTTTTTTGTTTTTTTGTTTTTTTACAATAACTAGAAACTAATGACAATTTAATTACACCATCCCTGGAAGCGACGCCATTTTAAATTCACATACGATTGTCACCTATCGACCGGACAAAGTTCTGGTGTTCTACTAATGTGTATAACAGCACTCGGGTCGAATCCTCGGTGATGATACTTTATAATAGTCATTTGTTTTTAGTTAATTGTATTCTGATTGGGGGGGTTGTTTGCAGAGCTTAATTGAAATGAATAATTGATTATGAATGATTTAACAAATTGATAATTATTTGTGTGAGTTCATCATTATGTTAGTTAAGATTTTGATATCCTTGATCTTTGCTTTATATTGCATTTAGATTAACACCCATGTCACAAGTTGATGTTGACTGGAATTCCTAAGTGTTAAGACTTTAATCCAAGAATTAAATTAACTTAGGGTTCTAATCTCAATCAAAACTTATTTATGGTAGTGTATTTATGGTTTCAATAATCCATGGAAACCACTTGTTAAACAAAACATATCATTAATCCATGACATATTAAGTTTAACATACACAATATTAATTTAAAGAATACTCATCGAGAAAAAACTCTCAATCACTTAACATCCCCGATTTATAACTCACCCAAATGGTAGATTTACTCATCCATTTGGGTGTTTAATAGTCTGGTTATAATAATTATGATGATAAATTAAGAATAGAAGAAAAATAAAGGGATTAGAAAAGAGTGGTACGTCGAACACACACACACGAACAATGATGATAATTAAAAACAGATTTTCGATTGAATGAGGAAGAAAAAGAAGGGAAGGGGATTCAACTAAATTTAAACTATTTTAAGAACATTAATATAAAATGACAGAAGGTGGATGAGAATAAGAGATATTGAAGAAGAAACTTTCATTAAAACAGAATTAAAAAAGAAAGTACTTACAAAATTACAACAATGAAGAACATAAAAGTAAATGAAAACAAAGAGAGGAGGAAAGGTCTCTCAAGTGAAAACAAAAGTATAGCAGGTCCTCCCAAGCCTTTTTCAAATCTTTGGTCGTTCCAATATGATCTCCTCTCTTCTGAAATGCCAACCCCTCTCAAGGAGAGAAGGGGAGAGTATTTATAGCCCAAGGAGTGGTCTATTTGCATTCCCAATCTTTCCCTCCACTTGAATCGCCAATTTGGCTATTCAAATAGCTGAATATAGAAATATCTCCTTCTTCATTAATGTAGATAATAATGTTGGATGACTACTCTCAAAATTTGGTGGCATTTGGATAAATGGATCCAACTTTATGACAGTTTTACTAAACAATTCGGATATGTCCATTTCAATCCAGACTCTTTCGAAGTCCAAAATTTGAATGGGTTTTAGAATAGTAAGATGCACTCAAATAAAAATCATTTCTTCAAAAGAGTTGTCCTGAAATATCTCCTTTTTTACACTGCAAAATCACAGCTCGAATGGATGTCCACATCAGGAAAAATGTCAATATATGTGTGCTGATTTTATTTCTCGTCCAGAATGGTGGGCTGGATTTCAATGCATCATTTGGGCCCATTTTTGTTATTATTAGGCCTTGAAATTTTTATCCTGGACTACTTAAATTTTCACCCAAAATATTTTGGAGAATAATGGAATTTGGACTTCTGTATTTATCCCAGTAAATCAATCTTCATGAATAGTCCAGTTTTATTCACAGATTCTTTGGTCTTGTTTTTGAGGACCATATAACCCTTCAAATGGCTGAATTGGCTCATGGTAACTTCTAATTAAATGTTTTATATTTAAAGTATAATCCTACAAAATAATAAACACACAATTTGGATCAGTATAGTGACTTTTATTTTTAAAACAGTAAACTGACTCAATTGGACTACTTCTAAAAATACTCAAAAATTATACTTAGTATTAAAACATTAATATTTCACATAAATTATGCACATTTTATATAAAATCAGTTAAGGGAGTATTTAATAAGTAATGAAAATATTAATAACATCAGGCGGTTACACGGAAGACCCTACACATCGTGTTTGTGACAGACACGGCGTGTACTATCTACCGATTGTCCACCCATGTCGTTTGTCGCACAGCTAGACACATGGTCTATACACACGACATGTGCTTCAGGTACATGGTGCGCTTCACCAAGGATTTCTCAACCCCGTGTCTCTGCCAACACAGGCAGTAACAGAGTTAGGGACTACAAAGATTGTACATATAGTACACAACATGAAATTAATAAAAACAGTTCCTTCCCAAATAGAAGGATACATGGCATGTATTTATCATTACACACTGTGAATTGTGGGTGTTTCTGGAAAGTAAGCCTCTGAAACTACTCGTGAACCTATAAAAAAACTGAAAAGAACATTAAAGTGCAAAATTCTAATATGTGAGAGCCCATACTCCCCACGAATCAAAGCATGAAATTTTCTATATGTCAAATACAAATATAACAGAGCAATGATCCACCAAATTCTGGTCCATGAGGGCCCATAACACCTCAAGAACCAAAGTTTGGAATTCATTCAAGTGAACTTTAAACATTAGCAATACCCTATCAAACAAAAAGTATTCTATCAAGGCATATATTACAACAACATGAATATCTAGCACAACATTTATCACAACAACATGAAATTAGTAATGCACCCTAAATGGCATGGCAGGAATGCATGACATGTGATCTATAGCAAGTGCCTACATGATGCATTAGATGGAATACCCTCCTCTCATCGGGTTTCAATAGAAATAGAACTGCAATAATATTAACAATAATATCACAAAACATGTGAATCACCTAATGGTGAAATCAAATCAATTGTAATAATTAAAAAACCCAAAAAATCATAACATACGAGGTAAATACGATTTTCCTTATAAATGGGTTAGCTACTCCCGAGCACAGCTTATTAACAAGTACCTATTACTTATAATCCCATGATATAGGCTCCAAAAAGTAAGTCTAGAAGTAAATAATTTCCTCTAATACAAATTTGTGACGTCTCAGTTCCAGAAGCCACCCAGAGGTTCCCCATACCCGGTTGGTCACATAGCCTCAAGCGTATTTCCCCAAATGCCAGAGGCTTCCGACTATCAGTGGGGGACGTGGGTGTGATAGTGGGTAAACTATTCCCTCATTGGCTGAGTAACACAATGGAAATAAAAATATAACAATAGCAGAAGTTGTAAAACATGAAATAAGTAAACAATGGAAGTAATAAACAATTGGGGCAAACTTATATAAATGAGGAATGATATATATGTCTAGGAAATCATCCAAACAAGTCACAATGGTGGAGTACAGTACTAAACCAAAGTACAAAGAAAAAAAATAAACTCCAGTAGCATCTCAAGCCTCAGATTGTTCCCATGCGCTACAGCTCCATATCAATCAGGTACCTAAAGTAGAAGGGCACTTGACCTTATCTAGACCTACAACAATATAATCTTTTGGGGACTAAAAGCATGACCCAAATAGGGTGTGAGACGATTCTCAGTAGGCAACCACCCAGAGATCTGTGCCTAACAGTCAGTGAATATATATGATAGGAAACGAACAAAATGCAGCAATAAACAAGGAAGTACTAAAAGTAAACAATCCTACAGTTTAAATTACATCCATTTTCATTTATTAGTTAAGCAACCAACAATCATAAGTAACCCTATGGGAAGTAATCATATCCTAACCCCTCTGGTTAAACCAATCTAACACAATCATCCCTTTGGAAAGTACTCATAGTCTAACCCCTATGGTTCATCTTTAGAAAAGACACTATGAGAAAGAACTCACTGTCAATTCCCCCTGTGGTCTCGTATCGGTAACTATATACACTCTGGGGAAACACTCAACATACAATTCCCCTTGTGGTCTCGTAATGAGGAACTACATACACTCTGAGAGAGCACAAATTCCACCCCCCTATGGTCTCCTAACGTAAAAGTAAACAGACACTTTGGATAAGCCCTCAACGTCCATTCTTCCTATGGTATACTACACGAGGTTCCCACAACCCTGTTTCAATAAAACCTACACAAACAATATATTAAACCCAAAGTAAACCTCAATAACTACTTGGATAAAGTGTCTAAAATTTCTCACAACAAATCAGATAAAATCACTCTATCCTAACAATACTAGGAATGAAAACAAAGCAGCCTAACAGGTAAAGCTATAACAAATGGTCAATAAAAAGAAAACATGGGAAACACATCCATATCAAGGTAAATAACCCTATTTAAAAACATAAATCCTATACTCAAGCACAAAAGGAATAATAGGAAATAACATGGCTAACAACCATAAATCTGCAATACCCCGAACAAGGGTATTGGATACTTTTACATATTTAACTCAAGGATTAACTACGGAAAGGAACAAACCACCTACCTCGACATTGTACGATTGATATACGTGAACCTCAGGCCTTTAATATCCATAGAACTCCATAGATCTAAAAAAATGCAAAAACGTTCAACTAGGGATATCTCACAAAAGAGGATAAATCAAGAAATGAGGCTCTAGAAGAAGGAAGAGCTTACCATGGTGATTCTAATGCAATCGATAGCAGTTGATTCTGATAAAGGATGATGAGCTAGGGGATCAGAGAAGAATCACTGGCTATGAATGATCCTGGAAGATAAAAGATGAGAAGAAGGGCGTTCTTCCAATTAGACATGGCCCTGATCTGTTTAATGAAAAAAAGTACACGACATGTCTTTTAAAAGTACATGGCGCGTACTTTCCTTTACCGAGCCCTGCTTTAGGTGGTCTCTAGGTCACCCCACATGGACATGTTTTTGGCCTTTACACGACCATCACAAGGCTACCCATGACAATTGATTACACAGAGTGTACTTATAAGTACATGGTGTGTACTCCTGAAATTTCCAGAAACTAATATTTTTCTCAAAAACACCAGAAAACAAGATTTATTCCTGAAAGGAAGATCTGTGTTCTTACAATTATAACCCCAGCAAATAAATTTAATGAAAAATATTAAGATTTAAAATTTTAACTAATTTTATAATAATAATTTTTAATTTTAAAATCATTTTATCAAATAATATTTTTAAATGTGTGAAAAATAAATTTTAAAATAAAGACATTTAATCACATAAAATTTATTTTTAGAGAAATAATTTTTTTCAAACTTTAAATCTAAATATAAGATAAAATTATATTGGATAATGATTTCAATAAAAAAGTGATATATTATAAAAAAAATTATGAGGCTCTAAATTTAATCTAAAACCGAATCTCCCTTGAAAATACTTGATTTAAAGAAAAGACCAAAAGTAGTTTTTTATTAAAGAAACATTTTCATTAGTTTTAAAAATATTGGACATAGGATTTATAAATTAAAAGAATATTTTAAAATGAATATTTTTCTTATTAAATTTATATTTGATTACATAAATTTCTTTGTAATATTATAGGTCATTATTATATAATGATATAGTCGTACAAATCATATGTTTCATGAAAACCACTTTTTTCGACAAAAAACTAACCTTTTCAGAAAAAAATTCACACTAAGATAATTTTTATATGATGAATTAAAAAATAAATTTAGTTTTATAAATTTAAAATTATTAAGTCAATATATTAAATAAATTCATGAATAAAGTATCTTTAAAGGGTGAATTATGTGATACTTCAAGATATGATGTTTACCTACTACAATAGGGTCTTGAGTATTACATTCTACCCCAAAAATAGTTTCATCCTTGAAATTAGGGTATATATAAGATATTTAAAAAATGTAAATATTCCTTCCTTGTAACTTCTTTAGGATCCTTGGTTTCCTATTTTAATTTTTTATTTATCTAATGTACCTTTTCTAATCGAATTTTATGATTCTGAAACACTTGGTATCTTGTGTCAAAGATCTAGAAAATTTATTCATTATAATAAAAGTAAGGATCCAAATACATTCCCTCAGATGTGAGTAAATGTGTTGGATTCAACATGTAGTTTTTCAGTAATGATAATAGAAGACATAATGCAATTTAGAATAGTTGGGTGAAATAGACAATTAGTAATCTACAACCCCAATTCCATATAGTATTTCAAAATGGACAATGTACTTAGAGATAAAATTATCCTTTTTTACCAAATCATAAAACTCTCTTCCTTTGTATAGGCAAAGGTTTCATAACTCACTTAGGAAATTATATTTTAGCCTTTACTTTCTAGCATAATAATAATTTATACATATGATCCAAAACCTCACAGCTTATTCCATTCAAACAAAATGTTATCTTAAATACCTATACCTATTTATGATATTAGGGTGTATAGATAAATTGGAGTTATGTTATTCATATATAAATTCCCTATTCACTTCTACTATTGATGGAACACATTGCATCTTTCCAAAATTTCAACACCCCATCTCTATAGATTAAGTATGTCAATATATCATCATTTAATACTTTAATATTTCTTTGTAATTTCTCATCATCATTCTAGGAATTATCTATCTTTTCTAGTAAGGATGGTTTAACAATTCATTAGAAATGAAAAGATAGCTCCCTTTTCCAAAAAATCATCATATCCATCTTTTCTAGATCTTGTATATTGTATCCTTATTATTCCTCATCATGGTAAAAATATATACAGTCTCTCCTAATCAATGCATCATCCACCTTGTTATCCTTTCTAGGGTGGTAGTGTGTCGATCAATCATAGTCCACGAGTAGTTCTAACAATCTTCTTTACCTCATGTTGATCTCATTTTGAGAAAATATATACTTAACACTCTTATGGTATATATATATCACATATTTTACCATAGAGGTAGTGAATTCATATTTTCAAAGTAAATATTATATATTATAGCTCAATTTCATGCATTGGATGGTACTTTTAATTAATATTTAATATCCTTTATGCATATTCAATCACCCTATTATTCTGTATAAGGACACAACGAAGTACTTTCTTCGATGCATCAAAATATATTAAAAATACTTCCTTACCTGATAAAAAATTTAATAATGGTGAATTAATCCATATCCACTTAATCACTTCAAAACATTCCTAAAATTCCCTTAACCATGTGAATTTAACCCCTTTACTTGTTAACTTTGTTAAAATGTTGGCTAATCGGGACAAATATTGAAAAAACCACCGATAGTAACCTGTTAATCCCATGAAACTTCAAATCCAAATTATGTTTTTTGGTTTAATCCATTATTTGAATACCTTTATCTTTTAATGGTTAGGAAATATTCCATCCTTGGAGACAATATGACCATGAAAATAAACTTCATTGATCCAAAATTCACACTTACTATATTTCCCAAATAATTCCTTTTTTCAAGGGTCCTAAGAATTATTTGTAGACAAATCTCATGTTCTTAATAGCTCTTACATTATATCAATATATTTTCAATTAATACCACCAAAAATTTATCATGATATTACTTGAATAATCTATTCATTAGATTCTTTATGTCATTAGGTGAATTAGTAAATCGAAAAGGAATTGTTTTAAACTCATAATGCACATATCTTGTTTGAAATACCATCTTTGATATGTCATCCTTATTCACCTTTATCTAATGATAACCAGAGTGAAGATTGATCTTTAAAAAGTATTGGTATCCTTTAATTTGATCAAATAATTCATCAATACATGATAATTGATACTTATTTTTTCTAGGAATGAAATTTATCTCCCTATAATTGATGTAAAATCTCATAGACCCATACCTCTTTTTCATGAATAAAACTTGGGCTCCTCACAGTGAGACATCAAGGTATATAAATTTTCTTTCACTCAACTATTTCATCTATTTATTAAATTTCACTAACTCCACTTGTTCCATTATATAAGGTTTTTTAGATATAATCCTTTTATTAGGAATGAGTTTAATGGAGAACTGAACTTCAAAATCTAGTGGATAACTAGGTAATTCTTTTAAAATAACATCAATGATTTTTTTATACCATGGGTATATACTCTATTATTTAGATATATTACATATCCATAGATCATTATTAATATTAATCTCTTTTTTTGAAGTAGAAACCACCATTGGTGTGATGAACCAACCTAGGGTACCATGTCTACCGGTATCTAAACTGATTTCCACTGGCTTGAAGGGTGCAATTGGTACCCACGGGATGCTTAAAAGTTCTTGGTTATCTGAAAAGAACTTCTAGGAATTATTTCACACAGAAAAAGATAAAATAAATCAAATTACCTTGCAAAAACATATTTAGTTAAATAAACCAAAACAACCATAAAACATTACGAAGAGATGATATAAAGGCAGACTAAAACTAAAAGTATAAAAACTGACTACTATGACCCATCTTCTAGTGGCCCATTACCACCCTCCATATCCCAAGTAAACTTACCTTGGCCAAATAATAATGATCCCAAAGATAGAAGATAAATAGAAATCAATCACATACTATACAAGTATACATACTACAAACACCAAACGTGAGCTATTGATCCTAGTAGGATTTCACCAAATAGTCTATGTAGTTTCTTTATAAGGTAATCAAAATTTGATAAATGGGAGTAAAATAAAAAGAGTGCATGAATTTTGATTTATTAGTAAGAAAAAATACATCAGAATAATATAATGAAAAGTTTGGTTTTGAAACATAACTTTAAACATTTCTAAAAATCTTTTGGGAACCAAAGATGAAAACATGTCATTCTATCATTTAAAAAACAAACCATTTTTTTGAAAAAAACAACTTGAAAATCCATTTCAAAATATAAGATAGATAATTCAAGAGATTTGATAATGAATAATATATCAATTATTTATATAATATTCAAAAAATAATATTAAATTTAATTATATCGATAAGTAGATTAATCAAGTAAGGTGATCAATCAATCAAAGAAACAACAGTGCTAAGTAGTGGCAACGAATGTTATCAAGTATCAATTATCAAGTATGAGGATTCCATGGTCATAACCAAGATATGATATTGATTCAACCATATTCTAGCTAACAAATACATCATGGCTAATCTATGATGTTACATCAATTCTAAAACGTGTCTCAAGAAAACCAAGCTGATGTACACCCACATTTCTGGATGCACATCTATATCCTAAACCTTTCATATTATCTACAGATCCACTAGTCGGTGTGTGGGACCTCTAGAGAAGATAGAATATAGGTCATAACATCTAACTACCCAGGTTAACATGACTAGTAAAAAATTTTGAGTGAGATAATCAAGTCACATAGATCCCAAAGGGGATTCACATCGGCATCAACAAGGTCTCACACCCTCAACATTTCATTTCATTCTTAGTTCACATCTCACTTCCACCCTAAAATTCATTAAAGTGAATAATCCCTTTTTCAACACCCATAAAAAGGAAGCACAAGAATCAAGTAAGTCACATTAAGGGATTATCACAAGAAAAGGTTATCATAAAGTTCCAACAGAGTCATCATGCATCATCAATTTGAATTCAAATCTGTTACTTAAAATCAATGTTCAAAAGGGTAATTATAAATAGTTCCTTTCACAAATCAATATCATAATTCCAAATGGTCTTTTAAGATAAGAATTTATTTTAAAAAAGAACTACGGTTCTTAAAATAATGATTTATAATTTAAAAAAGGATTGATGTCATTTCAGAACATTGATTAACACCCTTTTCCACATGAATAGATCACTCATTTCAAAAAACCAAAGAACTACCATTTCATAAAAAAGGGGTAAATTTTTTTAAATTAGATCTTGGTTTATTTTATAAATCAAATAATTCAAAACCATGTGGAAAAAAATTAATAAATCAACCCTCTTTTTCAAATCAAGTCATTTCACTTTATAAATCAAAACCAGTCATAATCCATCTATTTAATAAAAATAGTCTTTGAAATATCTTTAAAAGGAAGTAAAAAAAACATGGAATTAAAAAATAGTAAATTAGTAAGAGGAATCAACATTATTATCAACTCTATCCTTTCCATGTTGAAACCATAGAGAAGAGAATCAAAGAATATTTGATGAGGTAATTCATGATTAAATTTCAAAGAACATATATTGAGAGGAATAAATATATGTATATGAAATATCCAACAATAATGAATCACAAGATGAATTAAAATCATCGAATCACCTAATTATAAATTTTTAAATCAAACCCCAACAAATCTGTGATGAGCTACCTTTGATGGTGATCACTAAATCCAGGAAGAGGAATATCCAAATAGGTGAGAAGAGATCTTACAATCAGGATTCCACATCAACCATTCTATGTCTAACAAACCCCATGGAATCCATAACCTCTTGGTAGAAATAATCAAGAGAAGAAGAAAAATCAATGAATAATAAGAGAATAATTTATCAGAAGAGGATTACTACTTCGAACAAAACTTTGATCCATAAAACATGAGGTTTGGAGAGACAAGATGCCAAATTGGGTTCCCAAGGTTCTTGTGGTTCGAGTTTGGTTTGATGGAGAAAATCATATTAATAAAATGGGGGTTCTAAGATGTATTTACCATGCTATCCTGATGTTTTCCAATATCTAGTAACAACACCATCTAGATGGTGGTAACAGCATAACTTCTATAACCTTAGGCTTTCCCAATGGATGGGAAATGTATATAGCCAAATATTGTATCCACTACCCATCCCACAGGTTGGCCAGTATCACTCATTAGATGGTTGATGGACCTCAACATCTATCTTTTGGAGCACTTGTATCTTTACAACCTTCATGTCCAAGTCCACACTTACCTCAAAGATTCAGGTCATCCTATGGACCCTCAAGCCACCTAAAAAAATCCAAGAGTATTCCATTGATGGAAAAGTTTTTGGGATGCTAAAATTATCCCCACCATAATAATTTTCTATCCTAAAAAAGAAACCAATTTGAAAGATAGAAAACAAATAGAAAAAATTAATTCCTTCACTCACTTTTGAGGTTGACGGTCTATGAAATAGATGAAGAATCAACCAGAAAGGCCATAAAGAACAACTCGAAAATGGAATAAAACCAAAATTTCAAAGAATCCTCAAATAAAAAACTCCAAGATGAGTACAAACAACACATCAAAAAAATCATGAGGTGAGAAAATCAGAAAAGAACTAGAAAAATATCCAAATAACTAACATAGGTCTCCCTATCATTTAAATATTCTCCAAAATGGGGGGAAATTATAAGTAAATCCATTAAAAACTCATCCCTTTAACTCAAAGAAGTGACCTTAGTCACTCTCTCCACGAATACATACTATGGTCGAAACCAAAACCTTAAGGAAAATGAATACCCAAAACATCTCAACAATACTAAAAAATGATTTTCTCAAATATTCATCAATGTTCCAACCATCCATAATAAAGGAATAGAATAAAAAAGTATTTCCAACCTGAGAAAGTACTCAATGATAACATAGGATTTATAATATAGAGCCTCAACAATCAACCAGATCATCAAAACAAACATCAAAACCTATTAATTCCTAGATAAAAAAGAATCCACACTATCTTAGTTACCTGAGTATATCTCTAAGTTATTTCCTAGTCCAACTATAAATAGATCAAAACAAATGGTTTAGTGAAAAATAGGGCACCACATACTCTCAAAAAGGGATATCACCCAACACATAAAAAATTTAGATCTAACAAAATGGGAATGAATGCGAGGATACCAAGGATCCAAATACAACTGAAATAGTATCCAACACTGACTATAAGAAGATAACCATGGAAGAAAATAGAAAGGGTTTTGAAGCTTAAAAACCTCAAACATCAAAATGTTTTCAGCACATGATTCCACCAAATTCCCAAGAGTGAAATAACCTCAAGGGTTTAAGAACATTCATGTGAGCACATCCATAATGTAACACCCCAAGCTTCCACGGTACGCTTCTCTTTGAATAATATAGTAGCGTGTGTTGCACGCAACTTTGAGTTCTAACACACCACAACCAATCAAACTAGCCATTATGAATAGTAATACCCACTTTTTGAAATTTTATAAATTTTATCATTCAAAATGGACTTCATTTTTGGATTCATAATATCAAAATTATCTTAGGGTGAATTTTTTGTATTTTTCTGAAAACTTTCATTTTTTGATGAATAGTGAAAAACACTGAGTTATTGGTTAAAACCGAATTTTTATTTAAATAATTAGTTATTTTATTTAAATTTATTTTAGGTCCAAATAGATACATAATACCTATATAAGTTCAATGTAATTCATTGGAGTCATTTTATAATAAGTTTAGATATATAAAAATTTTATTAAACTTTCCACCGTCTTTTACCCACCTCCTAGGAGAATTTGCAAATTCACATAAAACATAATTTTACCGCTTCTGTGAGTGGAATTTTGAAAATCCGAGAGACACGGTTAATATCAAGGAGTAAAATGTGGTTCAATAAGATAAAAATAGTTTTTGGTGAAGAGTAACTTTTTACTTTTATTTACCACGGTTAAAAGTAAATAGGGTAATTAAGGGTAAAAATGATATTATTATTACCCTAACACATGTTATAATTCTATTGGTTAAGTATAATTAGACCAAAAACAACCTTAGGAATAAAATATGAACCTCTTTGGTCCACTTGGATTAGATTAGGACATTTATTTTTATTTAATTCAAAGAAGAGTTAAAAGAGATAAAATCAAAGTTTAATAACTAAAACATTTTTAATATAGGGTTATAAATAATATAAATTCTATTATAAACATTCCTTAGAAATTTAATAATATTTCAAAAATAATGGTATTTTATTTATAATTTTTATACATTAAATAATTTAATTTATTTATGACACAATGGTGATGTAGTAATTACCTAATTAATGAAATATTAAAAGAATTGATATTATAAATATCCAAATTAATGTAATTTGAGACTTTTTATGAATTCCACTAATTTTCTAGGTTAAAATGACATATTAGAGTTGTTAATATGAATGTTTTTTAAGTAATAATTCTGTTATTAATTTATTAAAACAAAATACCAAATAGTGTCAAAATTGACCTAAAAGAGTTTTTAAAACAAATACTATATGATTAATTGATATTCTATTCCTAAAAATCTAAGGTTTAGAAAAAGGACTTATATAATGATAGGTGTATCATTAATGAACCACTTGGGGTTCACTTTGAAGTATATAGTAAGTTTATTATCCATATAATATAAAAATAAAGAGAGACATGGTAAATGTCAAACTATTTAACTAAGAGTTAAATCTAAAAGATAAAGTTAATATAGTGATCCAAACCTATCTAAAACCTATTGTTTGAGTGTTATTTGACCCATATCCACATTATCCTTTAAGAAATACATTTTTGAGCCATTAGAAACCGAAAATTATTTTATTATAAAATAATATTTCTAGCTTTTCCTAAGGTGCCCCTCACCCCTCTTATAAAAGGGCACTTCCCCTTCTCTCTAATTCACACCTTCAAAGCCATTTGGATCGGCGAAACTCTACCCAAATACCCTAAAAACTTTCCTCCCTTCATCCTAGAGGCATTACTTTAGTCATAAAGTCAACTTAAGGAGCCCTTTTTATCAAATCAAAAGGAAGAACCCGAAGAAGAGGTAATAATTTCACCACCCTCTTTCAAGTTATTTTCTTCTTCCACTTCTTCTTTATTTGTTTTTTACATTCTAAAATAATAACTCCAGTATCTTCTATATACTATTATTTTATTATAAATATGTTACAACCATATTCATTATTCTATCCATACTTTGAAAGACATGTCACCATACGTGCGTACGTACGGATTACCGTCTCCATGTCGTGGTGTAATTGTTATTCAATACATTATTATTTGGATGGGTATAATAATGATGTGTAATTAATGTAAATAATAAATATAACATGATAATTATTCTATATATATGATATACCATCCAATTATATATTATTTTAATATCAAAAGAATGATATTGTCGCTCGTGCGTACGTATGGATTACCGTCTCCACAAACGCGATGAGATTCATTCCCCATCGTATCCATTCAAGAATAATTTTCATTAGATTATTAAAAATAATGTTTAAGGACTTGATATAATTCTGGATACTAATAAGATATATCCCATCCATAATAAATATGACTCACATAACAAATAATATAAAGGAAAATGAATCTGTTAACACCTGAAACGACGATAATACTAAGATATTATCAACAAAACAATGTTAAAAGATCATATATGATATCATATTAATTTATATGATTATTTTATAATTTAATAACAATTATTTAACCATTATACACGATATTAAACTACCATTGACCAAGGAAAATTTCAAGGTAAGGGTTTATTTCACAATCTCTTCATTATCCGAGGTTGTTTATACATAATTATCTACTGGGACCACTTTATCATCCACATCCATGTTTCTTAAAAATGTATATCAAAACATTCTTACTATTTTATAGACTATGGGTTAAAGTCATTTATACCCTTGTTTAACTTTTTATAATATGTTTATAAAGGAATATTTCTGTCTTTTTTCAAACAAGGTCCTTTTTAACCTTTTCGACAAAATTAATGTAAGAATGTCTTTTTTTTAACTTATACTACAGGTGCGAATATTTTCTGCCATTATAAAATAATCAAAGCTTCCCTTGCAAGATTATAAGAATATTTTCAAAGTAAATTTTTTATTTTATAATTATGTTACTTTTAAGTGATTTAAAAAAAAGAGATATTTCTCTCAAATAGTTTTGATTTCATCTATGTCAACATCCTTTGACGGATTTTAAGATTATTGGAAGTTGATTTATTATGATACAAAACATCCATATTGTATTGAAAGATTTGTGATATTTTTTACTATGGATGTGTTATTTTTATACCATTCATGGTTTATGGAGAAAGTATTTACATTTCTTATTTCAGTTTTAATACAAATGTTTATGTTATGTTTAATCCTTTTCATATGAGGAATGCATTGGACTTAGTAAGTGATTGGTGGAGCCCACTATACCTCATTGATGCATCGGTAGGTCTCATGAGACAAACTAGTGTCTTGGCACAAGACCTTGAGAAAATATTATTTTTATTCTTGGCACAAGGCCTTGACTATGTGGTTATGATAGTCTGGCATTATGCATTCCATAATTATGAAAGTAGTTATTGATATTTCATGTGATTATTTGACTAGTAGAATATCAATGGGAATAAGTAAATAGAATTATTTCATTTTATTTTTTACATATTATGCTGAAGTTCAAATTTAAAAGGCTTCTGTTTTAGTTATACATTGCCTTAAATGTTTATGCTTATTTATGAAAGTTTCCTCTATATTGTTATCCTTACTGAGCATCTGAGCTCACCCCTTTCTATGTTTTATTTTTCCAAGGATGTGAAGATGTATTTTATGACTGACCTATAGGGATAGTCTGAGGGGATATGAGTGTGGACTATGGAGACTATGTTGTTGTAGTTTTTCACTTTATCATGTAATGTAAGACTTATGAATGTATCTAGTGTTTCCAAGGCTACTAAACTAATCGTTTATTCGAGACTTGATCTTTTGTGATCATGCCAATATTATGTAATAATGCACTAAATCTGGGTAACTGGGATCAGGGCGTTACAGTTGGTATTAGAGTAATTTTAGTACAAACATTGGAAGCTATATTTAGATAAACTCTGATTAGAGCACATAGACCTAAGATGGAATTTGAGGATTAGTAGAGAATAACTTCCTATAATTTTGGTATTGTAGAGATTTTTTGAGTTATCCGGGCAATAAATACCTGTCTGGATACGAGAAGGTAGAGGCGGCTCTGGTACAGATGTACATAGGGGTAAAACCCAAAAACACCACTTTGAGCTAGACTCGAACAGGAACTGGTGCAAGATAATGGGCCTTGCTACACTCTTGGTTATGACACTCCTAGGGGATATGCTTAGGAGAATTCTCATTTTATTTACAAACCATTATGAAGGTTTTATGAGTATATACTTCCTCAAAGAAGACATTTTTATGATTATGGGTTATATCCATAAACTGTTCAATTTATGTTAAGTGTTTTACAAGTTTGGATTTATGTATTGTGATTCATAAACTAATCTAGTGTATTCCATTGTTTAGAAATGGCACATAGTGGAAGGAATGAAAACTGTATCAATGCACGCACTCTATGTAGGGATTTCCCTCCTACTCAAGATAATTATAGTGGAGATGGTGATGCAATTGGTGTTGATCAGCTAATCACCATACTGAGAAAACTCACTCAGGTTATGAATAATAACCTTACACGTATGGAGCTCCCTGATCTGCAACAAAGAGGATCAATGTTAGATCTCTTCATGAGGCTACAACCACCAACATTCAATGGGGGTTCAAATCCACTATTATCTGAGCAATGGATAAATTCCTTAGAGAAAATATTCCACGCCTTGGGGAGTATCGAAAGGGAAAAAGTTGTCCTGGAAGTTTACCGCCTCACTGGAGATGCTGATAGAGCACCCTGATCCGCAGCATGGAGGATCAATGTTAGATCGCTTCATGATGAAACAACCACCAACTTTCAATGGGAGTACAAATCCATTGGTAGCTGAGAAATGGATGAGTTCCCTAGAGAAAATATTTCAGGCTTTGGGGATTAGTGAAAGGGAAAAAGTTATCATGGCAGTTTACCGCCTCACTGGAGATGCTGATCAATGGTGGTCATTGATTCAAAACACGAAGGAAGATGATGAAGTATCAAATCTGAAATGGAGGGAGTTTAAAGATATATTCTAAGAAAAGTTCTTTCCTCATGACCATCGACCGGATATGGAAAGACAATTTCTGAGTCTGAGGCAAAAGGAGGACGACAATGTTGCAAAGTATGAGTCTAACTTTACAAGGTTAGTGAGACATGCTGCAGATTATATACGTAACACAATAAGTAATATTGATCATTTATTGGATGGGTTAAAACCATTTCTCCATCGAGCATTAGTCTCACAATCCTTCTCGTTGTACAAAGATATTGTCTCATGTGTTATCAAGACAGAAAAATAATTCTCTATATCTTACGATGTTAAAGAAAACCAAGAGAAGAATAGATCTACTGATCACTCTGGAAATAGAAATAAGAGGAATAAGGGAAAATTTGAATATCCATTCTGCAGTAAATATGGGAAGAAACGCCCCAGTACTTTCTTGAAGGGAATGGGAGTTTGTTATAAGTGTGGTGAAAAAGGCCACCAAGCTCGTGATTGCAAGGGGAAGAAGGAAGATACCGATTTTCAATGATAAGATTGCAGGGATATGGGACATTATGAAAATAAATTTCCTAATAATCAAAGAAAGTTACCTCAGAAAAGGACAAGGGGTCAAGGCCAAGCTTATGAAATCACTACTGCTGAGGTTGAAGCTCCAAAAGACATGGTGGCAGGTAATTTAATGGTTTCCTCAAGTTTATCCAATGCTTTATTTGATTCTGGATCATCGCATTATTTCATATCTTCCCAGTTTTCTAAGAAAATTAGATATTTCCAATTTGATTTAACAAGGGAGTTGTCAGTCAAAACTCCTAAGGGAAGTATCATTGCTGCATAGTTCTGTGAATCAGTTCCCATTAGGGAATATAAATGTTCTTTATCTGCTGATCTCATCATTATACCCATGATTTAATTTGATATAATCCTTGATATGGATTGGATTTCAGACCCTGATGAAAAAATTTATTGTAAGAAGGAGTTTACTATTTTTGATAATGATGATAAAGAACACCTTATCTTTAGAGCATAATCGTCACCACCAAATTCTTATCTAGATCCACCCCCAGTAGCTCAACTAAATTCTATTATTGGGGAGGAAGAGAATGAAATGACTATGGGTGAGGAAAGGAATGTTAAAATAGAGGATGTACCTATTGTGAGAGAATATTTTGATGTGTTTCTAGAAGATTTACCTGGATATCCTCCAGAATGAGAAATTGAGTTTTCCATTGATTTAATTCCTATTTCAAGGCCCGTATCAAAAACCCATTATAGAATGGCCACTTTGGAATTAGTGGAACTAAAGAAAAAACTAGAGGAATTGAGTAATTAGATATTTATTCTCCCTAGTGTGTCTCCATGGGGAGCCCATGTTCTTTTTGTAAAGAAAAAAGATGGATCTATGAGATTGTGCATTGACTACAAGGAGATCAATGCTATAACAATAAAGAACAAGTATCCCCTACCTTGCATTGATGATTTATTTGACCAAATTCATGGATCTCAATATTTTTCAATGATTGACCTTCGATCTGGAATCATCAGTTTTGTGTGAAGAAGGAATACATTCCGAAAACAGCCTTTCGAACCAGGTACAGGCATTACGATTTTACAGTAATGCCTTTTGGGCTCACTAATGCACCCTCTATTTTTGATGGATCTAATGAACAGAGTTTTCAAGGAATATCTTGATGACTTTGTAGTGGTATTTATTAATGATATCTTGGTATACTCTAAAATCTACGAAGATCATGAAAATAACTTGCGCATTATCCTAAAGACTCTGAGAAGACATGAATTATATGGGATGTTTATCAAGTGTGAATTCTGTCTTCAGGAGATTTCTTTTCTTGGACATATTATCTCTAAGGATGGAATCTCTGTTGATCCTTCTAAGACAAGAGCAATCCGTGAATGGCCAGTACCAACGAGTACAACCGAGGTACATAGTTTTATTGGTTTAGCAGGTTATTATCGACATTTCGTCCAGAATTTTTCCCGATTGGCTAACCCATTAACGAATCTCACACAAAAAGGGGTTAAATTTGTTTGAAAAAATGAGTGTGAATAATGTTTTGAAGAACTGGAGAGAATATTAGTCAATGATACTATATTGACTCTACCATTGGGGAATGATGGATTCGTTATTTGTAGTTATGAATCGAAGAAAGGACTTGGTTTTGTCCTTATGTAGAATGATAGGGTTATTGCCTATACATCACGACAGCTAAAAATTCATGAGAAAAACTATCCTACTCATGATCTTGAGTTAGCTACTATAATCTTTTCTTTGAAGATATAGAGACATTATCTCTATGGTAAAAAATGTGAGATATATACCAATCACAAGAGTTTGAAGTATATTTTCTCATAGAAATAACTCAACATGAGGAAAAGGTGATGGCTTGAACTACTCAAGGATTATAATTGCACAATACACTACCACCCAGGGAAGGAAAATAAGGTGAAAGATGCTTTGTGCAGAAAGTATCATGGAGTTTTGAACAAGATGAGAGTTGAAAGGGATCCTATTTTCATGAATCTAGTAAAGATGGATATGGGAATAACCATGGAAAGAGAAACATCAATAATTTTTCAAATGGTTGCCAAATCATATTTACTAGAAAGAATAAAGAGTTCTCAGACTGATGATGAAGAGTTTCAAAAGAAGATTAAAGTTATGAATGATGGGATATTGAGTGACTTTGTGCATGAAGATGGAATTTTGAAATTTGGGAAGAGACTTTGTGTTCCCAATATACCTGATCTAAAAAGGGAATTGTTGGACGATTCCCATAGTTCCAATTTCTCTATACACCCTATGAGAACCAAGATGTATAGAGATTTGGAGGAACATTTTTGGTGGGACAAAAAGAAGAGGGAGATTGCTGATTTTGTGTCCAGATGTATGGTTTGTCAACAATTGAAAGCTGGAAGGCAACAGCCTGGAGGAGTCATGCAACCTCTTCCCATACCAGAGTGGAAATGGGATAATATTACAATGGACTTTGTCATGGGACTACAAAAGACTCCTAGAAGGAACGATGCAATATGGGTCATTGTTGATCGTCTTACCAAGTCAACACATTTTTTTGCAATAAGAGAAGATTTACCACTTGAACGTTTAGAAAGACTATATATTAATGAAGTTGTGAGACTTCATGGAGTACCCCTATTGATTGTTTCTGATCGTGATCCCCATTTTACTTAAAGATTCTAGAAAAGTCTTCAGAAAGCCCTGGATACTGAACTTCGTTTGCGTACTGCCTACCACCCCCAAACTGATGGACAATCAGAATAGACTATTCAAACCTTAGAAGACATGTTGAGATCTTGTTCACTTGACTTTCAGGGTATGTGGGATCAATATTTACCTATGGTAGAATTTTCCTATAATAATAGATTTCATTCAAGTATTAGAATGGAACCTTATGAAGCTTTATACTTAAAGAGATGTCGCACACCAACTTTTTGGGATGATGTTGGTGAAAGAAAACTCGTAGGCCCAGAACTGGTGGAGGAAACGATGGAATAGGTGAAGGTAATCCAAAACCACATCAAAGTAGCTCAAAGTAGACAGAAGAGATATGCTGATAACCAAAGGAAGGATTTAGAATTTCAGGTAGGAGATCATGTTTTCTTGAAGGTATCTCCATGGAAGGGTGTTATACGTTTCGGTAAGAAGGGAAATTGAGTCTCAGGTACATCGGACCATTCGAAATTCTAGAACAAATTGGGGATGTAATTTATCATTTGGAAATGCCGCCAAATCACAACAAAGTTCACAATGTGTTCCACGTATCACTGTTGAGAAAATACATGTCTGACCCAACACATGTACTCACCTATGAGGAATTAGAAATGGAACCTGATCTGACTTATTGCAAAGATCCCGTCAGGAATCTTGATACCAGAGAATAAGTGTTGAGAAACTGGATGACTCGTCTGGTAAAAGTTCTATGGAGAAACCATAAGATGGAAGAGGCAATGTGGGAACCTGAGTAACTTATGATGAAGAACCACCCGAGTCTTTTTATGCAATAATATTCTAGAAATTTCAAGGATGAAATTATTTGAAGGAGGGGATAATGTAACACCCCAATCTTCCACGATACGCTTCTCTTTGAATAATACAGTAGCGTGTGTTGTACGCAACTTCGAGTTCTAACAATCCACAACCAATCAAATTAGCCGTTATGAATAGTAATACAAACTTTTTGAAATTTTATAAATTTTATCTTTAAAAATGGACTTCATTTTTAGATTCGGAATATCGAAATTAGCTTAGGGTGAATTTTTTGTATTTTTCTGAAAACTTTCAATTTTTGATGAATAGTGAAAAACACCGAGTTATTGGTTAAAACAAGATTTTTATTTAAATAATTAGTTATTTTATTTAAATTTATTTTATGTAAAAATAGATACATAATACCTATATAAGTTCAATGTAATTCATTGTAGTCATTTTATAATAAGTTTAGATATATAAAAATTTTATTGAACTTTTCACCATCTTTTACCCACCTCCTAGGAGAATTTGAAAATTCACATAAAACTTAATTCTACCGCTTCTGTGAGTGGAATTTCAAAAATCTGAGAGACATGGTTAATATCAAGGATTAAAATGTGGTTAAATAATATAAAAACAATTTTTTTTGAATAGTAACTTTTTACTTTTATTTACCACGGTTAAAAGTAAATAGGGTAATTAAGGGTAAAAATGATATTATTATTACCCTAGCACATGTCCTAATTTTATTGGAAAAGTATAATTCGACCAAAAAAAACCTTAGGAATAAAATATGAACCTCTTTGGTCCACTTGGATTAGATTAGGACATTTATTATTATTTAATTCAAAGAAGAGTTAATAGAGATAAAATCAATGTTTAATTACTAATTTTTTTTAATATAGGGTTATACATAAGATAAATTCAATTATAAATATTCATTATAAAGATAAAAATATTTCCTAAATAATGGTATTTTATTTATAATTTTTAGACATTAAATATTTTAATTTATTTATGACACAATGGTGATGCAGTAATTACCTAATTAATGAAATATTAAAATAATTGATATTATAAATATCCAAATAAATGTAATTTGAGACTTTTTATGAATTACACTAATTTTCTAGGTTAACATGACATATTAGGGTTGGTTATATGAATTTTTTTTGAAGTAATAATTCTGTTATGAATTTATAAATAACAAAATACCAAATAGTTTCAAAATTGACATAAAAGAGTTTTTAAAACAAATACTATATTATTAATTGATATTATATTCTTAAAAATCAAATGTTCGGCCAAAGGACTTATATAATGATATTTGTATCATTAAATAACCACTTGGTGTTCTCTTCGAAGTATATAGTAAGTTTATTAACCATATAATATAAAAATACAAAGAGACATGGTAAATTTCAAACTATTTAACTAAGATTTAAATCTAAAAGATAAAGTAAATATAGTGACACAAACATGTCTAAAACCTATTGGTTGATTGGTTTTCAAACCATACTTAACTTATACTTCAAATAATCCATTTTTGAGCCATTATAAACCGAAAATTATTTTATTATAAATAAATATTTCTAGCTTTTTCTAAGGTGCCCCTCACCCCTCTTATAAAAGGGAACTCCCCCGTCTCTCTAATTCACACCTTCAAAGCCATTTGGCTCAGCCAAACTCTACCGAAATACCCTATAAACTATCCTAAATTCATCCTAGAGGCCTTAATTTAGTCATAAATCCAACTTAAGGAGCCCTTTTGATCAAATCATAATGAAGAACCCGAAGAAGAGGTAATAATTTCACCACCCTCTTTCAAGTTCATTTTTTCTTCCACTTCTTATTTCTTTGTTATTGTCACTATAAAATAATAACTCCATTATCTTCTATATACTGAAATGATATTATAATTATGGTACAACCATATTCATTATTCTATACATCTTTGAATTACATGTCACCATACGTGCGTACGTACGGATTACCGTCTCCACGTTGTGGTGTAATTGTTATTAAATACATTATTATTTGAATGGGTATAATAAAGATATTTAATTCATGTAAATAATAAATATAACATTATAATTATTCTTTATAAATGATATAACATCCAATTAAATTTTATTTTAATATCAAAAGAATGATATTGTCACTCGTGCATACGTACGGATTATCGTCTCCACGAATGCGATGAGATTAATTCCCCATCGTATCCATTCAAGACTAATTTTCATTATATGATTAAAAATAATGTTTAAAGACTTTATATCATTCTGGATACGAATAATATACATCCCATACATAACAAATATGACCCACATAACAAAGAATATAAAGGAAAACGAATCCGTTAACACCCGAAACGAAGATAATACTAAGATATTATCAACAAAACAATGTTAAAAGATCATATATGATATAATATTAATGTATATGATTCTTGTATAATTTAATAACAATTACTTCACCATTATACATGAGGTTAAACTACCCTCAACCAAGGAAAAGTACAAGGTAAGGGTTTATTTCACAATCTCTTCATTATCCAAGGTTGTTTATACGTAATTATCTACTAGGACCTTTTTATCATCCACATCTATGTTTCTTAAAAATTTATTTCAAAACATTCTTAATATTTTATAGACTATGGGTTAAAGTCATTTATACCCTTTTTTGACTTTTTATAAGATGTTTATAAAGGAATCCTTCCATCTTTTTCCAAACAAGGTCCTTTTTAACCTTTTCGACAAAATTAAGGTAAGAATGTCTCTTTTTAACTCATACGGCGGGTGAGACTATTTTCCAACATTATAAAATCTTCAAAGCTTCCCTTACAATATTATAAGAATATTTTCAAATTAAATGATTTATTTTATAATTATGTAACTTTTAAATGATTTCAAAAAAAGATATATTTCTCTCAAATAGTTTTGATTTCATCTATGTCAACATCCTTTGATTGATTTTAAGATTATTTGAAGTTGATTTATTATAATACAAAACATCCATATTGTATTTAAGGATTTGTGATATTTCTAACTATGGATGTGTTATTTTTATACCATTCATGGTTTAGGGAGAAAGTATTGTCATCTCGTATGCCGGTTTTAATATGAATGTTTATGTTATGTTTAAACCTTTTCATATGAGGAATGCATTGGACTTAGTAAGTGACGGGTGGAGCCCGATATAGCTCCTCGATGCATTGGTAGGTCTCATGAGACAAACTAGTGTCTTGGCACAAGGCCTTGAAAAAATATTATTTTTAGTCTTGGAAAAAGGCTTTGACTATGTGGTTATGATAGTCTGGAATTATGCATTCCATAATTATGAAAGTTGTTATTGATATTGTATGTGATTATTAGACTAGTATAATATCCATGTGAATAAGTAAATATTATTATTTCATTTTATTTTTTCCATATTATGCTGAATTTTAAATTTAAAAGGCTTTTGTTTTAGTTATACATTGCCTTAAATGTTTATGCTTATTTATGAAAGTTTCCGCTATATTGTTATCCTTACTGAGCATCTGAGCTCACCCCTTTCTATGGTTTATTTTTCCAAGGATGTGAAGAAGTATTTTATGACTGACCTGTATGGATATTATGAGGGGATATGAGTGTGGACTATGTATACTATGTTGTTGTAGTTTTTCACTTTATCATGTAATGTAAGACTTATGAATGTATCTAGTGTTTCCAAGGATACTAAACTAATTGGTCTTTTGAGACTTGATCTTTTGTGATCATGACAATGTTATGTAATAATTCACCGACTCTAGGTAACTGGGGTAAGGGAGTTACACATAATGAGAAAAAAAGAGCTCAATAAAGAAAATCATCATCAAGAAAAAAACCAAAGTCTATAAGAAAAAATCCTTAAGGTACCCAAATAAATCCCTAAGAGACCCCCATAACACAAGGTCACTAATAACTATTGAACTAAAACAAATAAAAATAAAATAGTTTATACTCCAAAATTGAGTTCAATAAGTTGGTCCATAACCAACCTCAAACATAAACTCCAACTCCATCAGTACATGAAAATATTTTTTCTGAGATGTATGGATACAACCATGTTATATTAAATTATATGATGCACCATAGTTAGGAGCTTATTATACATTAAAAAACTTTAAATGTTGGTATCCAAACTTTTAGAACCTCTTAAGGCGAACCAAAAAATCAAAATGATCACAAACTATCGGATCTTTCAAACAAAACTTCTCCGAATGAAAAGGTGCTCCACACTGGAAGTACATGATATGGTAATTATTTCCTCAAAGATTAATTTCCATATTCAACCAAATTTTTTGAACCACCATATGGGATATCTTCACCTAATCTAACCATGAATGAGGAATTATATACTTATTTTCATTTTTCTAACTTCGCTTCCATTAATAAATATTTTTAAATATTTTGTGGATTAGAGATTGAAGAGATAATTGATATGATAATTTAGAGTTCTCAGAGAAGGCCTCCTATAAAAAAGAAATATTTAAGAGATTCATCATCCACATGATTAGGTAAGAAACATATGAAGCTTGAAAATTTATTGGAATACTCTTTAACTGATTTCTCACCTTAACTAAGACCCATGAGCTCATAAAATTTATCGTTATTCACTTTCTTGGGATACTTCCACTGAATGAAGAGTAACATAAATAACTCCCAATGAATTATTTCATGTTGATAGGGAGTAATCATTATTTCATTTCACTATCGACCATGCCCAAAAAATAAGGTATAGTTTGACTTGACCCTCAATGTATCAGGACTCTAAAGAGAAACAAAAATCCCTTCAACTTCTTCAATCCACTTCTCTCTCTCAAGAGAACCCCACTCACCTCCATAAAAATGTTGAAAATGATTTAAGAAGATCTATATGGGGTATAATGGTTAGAAATACTATGAATCTATCATGACCCAACCCATCAAGGCCTACCTGTCCAGTGATAAGCTGAGTTTGACCCACCAATCCAACATCTGATAGGACAGTGGATGGAGACCAATTCCAAGCAGGCATAACACACACATGGGAGGAATTAGCATAATGTAACTATAAACACAAACACATCTCCATATACCCAAACAATAATTAAAGGTAATACAATAAAACTGATACCAACAGATACAAACATCTAAATCCCACCATCAGAGTGCCACATAATACTAAACACACAAAGGGGCCAAATAAAAGAAAATCAAAATTGGGAAATAAAGTCTAACCACCTTAGAATGATGGGAATGATATTAAATGAAACATTGGTATGAACCTCGGTCTTTCTAGCCCAAACTATTCTCATTATTCTCTAGGTATTCCTATAAATCCATAAAGAGTATTGTCATCTACCCAAGACAGGACATGCGTGGGATGAGCCCATGCGGGGGTGAGTATAACAATACTCTATTGGACACCCCAAAATCACAAATCATAATTAATTAAAGGAGTAGTTATCTCATTAATAAACATGAATGAAAAATCAAGATATGATAAAAAATTATAATAAAAACTCAGATATACTTAGACTCCATGTCTCAAAGAGTTCTTGGATATACTACCAACCACATGATTCTTCTCGAGGATTCAAGGTAACACCCATTCAGAAGAATCCACTCTATGATACATTTATATCACTAATCAAACTCCCCCAAGAGGTCATGATCATCAGGTCTCACCATAAAAGTTACACACTAGAACTTATAAGATCTTGAAACCAAGATAAGGGATCATACCTAGGGTCACTATGGTACACAAAAAACCCTACCGAAAAAAACCCACTAAGTAGGGTATCATATGTATGATGATACCATGAACCCTAATATATTAACCTACAAGTTAGGGGATCGAATCCCTATGCATGTTTTTCACATCGATACCACGAACCCTACTCAGGGTGAATGAATGAACGATAGAGGATCACACCCTATGTAATATGGAGGGACAACACAAACTCCATATATGAATCATACCATAGATGGGATTATAATCCTATGCTATGGATGTAATGTAATACTATACCCTCATAGAGATAGATTAGTAGGACTCGGTCAACTAATATTGGTATACACTAAACAGTCCATGAAAAAACACTTAATCCTATACCAGATCTAAATTGAGAAGAACATGGGATTAAACCTACCCTTATGGAGTACATGGTATGCCCCATAATGGTAAACTATGTGCCTATTTAAGCCTATAATTTCCTGTGTATCACACTCACATGACATGCATTTATCCAAAAATACATGGCATGTCTCATAGGGTAGACAATGTGTATATTCTTGTCAAACACTCAGTGTGCTTCCATCCCGTTCCTATGCACATTTTCCCACACATGTGTACTTTTCTCCACAACTATATACCCGAACATACATAAGTACTTGGTCATGCTTGAGAACCGAGACATGCCCATGTATTGTACTGGGGCCCATGTTCCTGGCTATGTTCATGTCCATGTACCCTTTTGGGGTACACATTGAGATGACTACACTAGGTCACATAGTGTGTGACATGTTTCATACATCATGTGACATTCTTATCTATGTGTATACCCTAGCACCCCTGAAGTGGTACTACATGATATGTGTTCTTTGGAATGCATTCCATAGTATTAGGAATTTATCAGAAATTACATACTATTTATGTGTCTTCACTATGTCTCTACCCTTTGATACAGTCATGATTTACACTGTGAATCACGCCATTGGACATGGATCTAGGGTTGACAAAACCTCATCGTTTTTGGTGGTTGGATTCCAACCACCTCCATCAATCTATAATCCCTCTCAATCACTCCACACTGTCATTTCCACACCAAACCACAAGATGCATGTCAAACCAAGAAATAGGAAACCCAAATTCGATATTAACCCAATATCATTTCCACACACCTTAATTGCATCACTGATCTCAAATCCTAATACTAAAAAAATAATCCATTTCTCCAAATACAGAATGTGTAATGATTGGTTTCTGGGTATTCATCAATCCTCTATCCGAAAAGAAATACTGATGATGAATGTGAATTGAATGGGGAGTAAAATCCATTAAACAAAAAAGATTAATGAACCTTATCCATTTTTCAGGTTGGACTTGATTGATTTCCCTTATAACAATGAACAAAGATCCAAAAAATAAACAAAAAAAATAATTTCCTTAAATCCTTGGTAAATGAACACACACCCATAACATGATTGAATCGTGAATTAATATGTTAGTTGATTCAATTCATGTTTATCATGGGATAATAAAACATGGAAATAATCCATGAAAAAATTCCCTACTAGGAGTTGGATTGACTATTAGTGAATAACAAGTCCACTGGTGAATAAGATGAAGATACTCTTACTCTCTAGGCCTCAGAATCTCATTTTGTCTCAGAATCTGGCTCCTAAAATATTCGTTAATATTTTACAAAGTATTATAAGTTAATATAATGACGTTACGGTATCTTCGCATTAGGTATTTTTATCCCAAAAATCAAAAATCATACTAATAAAGGAAGATACTAGGCTCTTAATTTGGCTCCCCACTCTCACAAGATCCACTAAAGGTTCCTGTGCTATAAAAAAATGCACACTAGGGAATAAATTGAACAATATGGGTCTTTGCTTATCAATAATTGATCTCCAATGAGTACTCTATAAAGGTATCTCTATTCTAAATGTCTTACTTATCATTCTCAACATCATGAAATGAGTCCTGCACGTATATCCTTAGCTAAGACTAGTGGAAGACACCAATAACTCTATCCAACTATGGCCACCATGTCTAGTTCTATGCCAAATCACTAACACAACACAGTAACTATGAAAAGGGTTTATGAACCTTGAAGATATCCTAACATCCCTGCCAAATATTCATAACGTTGACAAGGGTAGGTCTCTCAGAACACTCTATATCCTCCTAGAACTGTAAATTATACTATCATTAGGACAAAAAGAATCTATGAAATTATAGGGTAGTACTCACACACCTTTGGATGAACTTCACCCCATTATAACCATCTCTATCACTAACTCTAGGCCCATAAGTGTTGTATCCCACTTTCCCCTATTAGTACAATAATGATTTGTAGATTTTTCTATACATGGACTCACATGGTGCAATACTGATGTAAATAGGTAGCCATTATAAAATAAAAAATCCACCAATGGTAGATTATCATCCTAGTTATGGTCGAAATATAATATGAAATCCTAAATCATGTTTACTAGAACCCGAACGATCCAGTCTACCTAGCCATCTGTATTGGGTAGAAACACCATGATCAACTAGCACCAAGTTTCAAAGGACTCTCGAATCCCCTACCTTATCATAAAATGGAGTGATAATCATGGTTTTAAATGATAATCAATAGAATTCCATGAAGATGGACTACCCACCACACACACATACATCCCAAATTCTCCACTAATCTCTTCTTTTAGATGGTTAGAATGTGGGAAAACTTAGTGAGTCAATCAATGATCACTCAGATAGTGTGATGACCTATCAATGGTTTTGGAAGATTCAACCTGAAATCCCAAATTATTCCATCCCATTTCCACTTTCATCTAGGCACCTTGGACTTCACCAACTGATAGGTGATAAATCAAGAGTTAAACTCAACAACAAATTATAACATCCTTGGCCACTAAATCCAATACCATCGGATTTTGTTATATCCTCATCTCTTCTGGATGCACTACTAAGGAAAAGTAACCTCTTCAAAAACTCATCTCATAGTGTGAATGGTTTCATCATCCATCATTGTAAGGATGAAATACTCTCCACATTTAGAAAATACATCAAGAACATATCCAGTGGATATCTAGTCATAAAAGATCTCACAATAGTTATCCCCAAGGTATACCTCCCCGACTCTTTGAAGAAGAAAATGGGTAAAAATCATCGATTAGAGATACACTACACCATCCACATTCTCAAGGTTTTAATGTAGAGAGGTCAACTTCTTCATCACCTCACTGAACAATATAAAAATGAAAAACTTAATGTAAGCCTCTAATACCATGACCATACCCTTAGGCAGATCTCAAGCTATAAATTCCTTAACCTATATTGTGTACACTGTCACTTCCATGTCTAAGAAGACATATCCCAATATGTGTATCTCCTAATTCTAGAACTAATACATTGAGTGATTCTTATAAACACGGTACTCTTAGAGAATGTCTAAAACCATCTCCAAGTGCCTCTTATACTCCACCACTTATGATGAGTACACATAGATTTCAATATAAAATATTACCATGAATCAATCCAAGAAAGGTAAAATGATCTGGTTCATAAGGCTCACGAAACTTTGGGGTGTTCAACATGACGGAAGGTATGCCTAATAACTCAAAGAAACCATAGTGGCTTTATAAAGGATCCTTTGGTACATCCTCCTCCTGAACTAGGATCCAGTGATAACCTATACTGAGGTCAAAATCCAAGAACCATTTTTCCTAACCACTGAGAGAATAAGTCATCGATTCTTGAGGTTGTAAACTTTTCCTAGATTATCACTTGGTTTAGGTGAGGTCAATCTAAACCTAACCTCAAGCTCTCATTCACCTCCTAGGGGAATGACACAGGGTCACCTATGTGAACACACTACATTTAACAAGAAGCCTACTCTATAGACTTATCCAAATCCACCTTATACTCTCATAGCTATATAGGTTCATCTGATATTCTAGCATAGATATTGGGCCATACCTTGTACAAGTCTAAGCGGAAAATAAAATTTTTATAGGGAGATACACATAATCTATCCTCAGGGAATAAATCCTCATACCTCACCCGCATCATAGGAACTAAAATCCCATAACACTTACTACTCTGAGGTTCATACCAACCAAATGATAAGAAGTTAGTTGTATCCTTATACACTTGAGATCATCCCAACACAACTAACATATCTCCTTACCAAAGGAGGAAAACTCCATACCATAACTTTGATTCACTATAACCCTCATTGTTAACAATCATCTGGCTATGGACAGTGAGCAACTGGTCCATACCAAGGAAACGATTATAGGGTCACACATTAACTAAAGGAAGGTTTCATATGGGTCTCTCTCTCTCATAGAGTTAGGTCACACTACTAAAAAAAGTGTTTCATAAATTATCCTCTATATAGGATCATACAAATACAAGGGTTGAGCCAAAGTATTAACTAAAAACTCTATGATCACAAATTGGGGATATAGAAACAAAAGAGTGGATCATGCCTGTGTCTATAAAAACTTTATCTAAAGTTGAATAGACATATAATGTACCTCAAATATCTCTCTATGACTTTGGGACAAAAGACTCCAGTGCATGTAGTAGCCCATATCTCTGACCACCTGCTCCCCAAGCCTATTGTGGACTACATTGGGTGGTGGTGGTGGTAAAAAATTAAAGTTCCCTCCACATCCTACTAATCTTTAAGCTCCTCTACCACACCCTCTACCCTATGGAACTCCATTTCCCAACCAATTACTCTTTTTGGGTGGTATATTAACCATCTACTTATCTACATTATGATGGGTGAGACAATACTGTGTGATATTTTCTCATCCATAACAAGCATAACAACTTCTCTACCTTAATAGAGTAAGTAGTCTCGGAGGTCTCTGTGAATGACACAACCTCTTGTGATGTGACCTATATCACACACCTACTTCCCACGGTTCCTTCTATCTCTGGATCAAGTGATCATTGATATGGAATCTCAAGATATAAATTCGATTCCTTCACAACATCATCTAGAACCAACCAAGATATTCATATCTTAGTCTGATATGATGCATCCAACAGTACCACCGAAGGTGGGTCTATGCATTGATCATTGAGCGAAAGCACCACCCACTTTTCAACTATAATGGAAACTATCTCATGAATAGGAACCTACATGGAGGACACATCACCCATAATTTCATAATCTTGACCCTACCATGGAAACCTCACTGACCATCATTATGGAAACATCCCAAAATAAGACAAGATAGACTACGATCAATGTGTATATCTATAGCTATGACTCAATAAGGAAATTTAAACCATAACCCATTCTTTTATGAATCATATACCATTATTTATCCAACAACTAGTGCCTAAATGTACCAAGTCAATATGCAGGTTATCTGAGTCCTGGTGAATGGATACTTCAACCACTACACCATCCCTGGACTGAGATCCAGACTCGAAACACATTAACACCATTTCCATAACTCTCAAACCAAACCTCATAGCTATAAAATATCCAAAATATAGTCCTTAGATGAGCTATGATATGATACCACTCTATCATGACTCAACCCACTAGGGCCCTCCTGACCAAAGATAATCCATGTGGGATACCCTAAGCCCACCTCTGATAGGAAAAGGGATGGAGATCAGTGCTGAGTAGGTATATCACACATGTAGGATGCATAAGCCTATGGTACCCACACACACACACAAATCTACACATTCCCATACAATGATGAAAGGTAAAACAATAAAACTAATACCAATGAATGTATACATCAAAATACAACCATCAGAGTACCACATAGTACAGAAAGAAAAAGGGTCCAAATACAAGCCCACAAAAACTATGAAATGAAGTCCAGACTACTCAGAAAAAGGGGACTACTTTAAAATAAAACATTAATATGAACCTCAATATATCTAGTGAAAAATATGCTCCACCTACTCCTAGTCCTCCTAGGACTCTATAAAAATTCATATCATCTACACAAGATATGACATGTGTAGGAAGAGACCATATAGGGGTGATTATAATAATATCCAGTAGGAAACCCGCAAATCACCAAATATAAAGCATCAAGGGAGTAGTCAGCTCATAATTAAATAGGAATTTTAATCAAGAAATGAGACACAATGATAACAAAAAACTAGATATACTCAAGATAGACTCCAAGCCTCAAAGTGGTTTAGACCATACTTCCATCCACGTGATTCTTATAAAATAATTAAAGTAATGCTCAAATCCACTCCCAGATCTATGATGTCTCTAATGGAACTCACCTGATAAGTTTTTCTTATCGGGTCTCCCCATGGAATATACACATTAGAACACTGAATATATCGACCCAGAAAAAATATAACCCTAAAATATTTTGAGCCTGATGAATACTTCCCCATTTTCCCTTAGATGATATTATTTTTCCCTTCGGTGGAATCACTCACTTCTCCATTCAATCAACCCAAAAATAATATACATGGATTTTACTTCAAAAACCATAAATATACATTACAAATTACTATTAAAACATACTATGATAACTCAAAGTTTTAGATCATTTTATTTTACAACATAACATAAATTTATTCTATAACATTTCCAAAGACATGATTTTATTCTAGAATCATCATATATAATATTCTTCTTCATTACCAGAGAAATGTGAATCACAAAAAAAGTGGTATCTCAAATGATCAGTAAGTGGAAAATAATAATAAGTTAGATATTATTTATTATTATATTATAAACTTGTGAGAATACATAATCAGGGGTAAAAGGAAGGATTAATAAAAAAGATGATAAAAATATAGAAGTAACCTTGAGACATGATAACATAATTATAGATCAAGGCACAAGAACTTAGAAACATAAAAATATCATCATAAAATCATATCATATACCATGCAAAAAGAACATGAAATCAGTAATCATGAACCATGGTGATATAAAAAAAGTGGCATGACATAAGAATATGGCTTGTCATAAGAATGTGTCATATGTATAATCATAGGATATCATAATAATTTGAAAATTCTTACAATAAATACATTTATATTGTAAAACCCCAATATTTCATTGTACGTTATCTCATTAAAGTAATTCAATAGCTTACGCTACACACGACCCCGAGTTCAAGCGCACCAAAACTTACCAAACTAATTGTTCAAAAAGTGGTTTTTAATAGTATTAAGTTAATTTTGAATCTTATATACTCTATATAATTTTAACATCTATATTATATGTTTCTTAGACATAATATAAGAACAAATTCATTTTTTTCAGATAAAAGAAGTATTTTTTTAAAAATGCAATTTTACAGCCTTTTAACGGCGAACCCTTTTTAAAACCAATATTTGACAATTTTATATATTAAATTTAATGAAATTAAATTCTTCTTTAGAATAGGGACATAAAAATTTAGTTTGGATAAATTTTTGGTACTTTTCTGATAACTTTCATATTTTGATGAATACTGAAAAATACTAAATTTTAATTGAAAACAACTTTTTTAATCAAAACATTTTTTAGTGTTAAATTATACATTTGAATCATTTTTTTGTATAATTAGATTATTATTTTTACCATTTAATCCAATTTTGTTCATTGTAAGTAATTTCACTTTGAAATTGAAAATATACAATTGTTAATCTTTTGATAGTTATTATTTCTTAAAAACACACTTTTTGTTTTGACAACGGGAATTAATTTTAAATTAATAAATGAAACTTCAATTTTTTTAATTTGATAATATGGAATTCATTTTTGAATTCAGAATATCAAAATTATCTTAGAGTAAATTTTTGGTATTTTTCTGAAAACATTCAATTTTTGATGAATAGTGAAAAATACTGCGTTATTATTTAAAACCAACTTTTTATTTAAATAATTATTTATTTTATTTAAGTAAAATTTAAGTAAATATATATATATAATACCTATATAAGTTCAATTTAATTAATTAGAGTCATTTTATAATAAAATCAGATGTATAAAATTTTATTGAACTTTTTAACGTTTTTTACCCACCTTCTAGGGGCATTTGCAAATTTTCATAAAACTTAATTTTACCGCTTCTGTGACTTGAATTTATAAAATCCTAGAGACACGGTTGAAATAAGTAAGTAAAGTGTGGTTCAATAAGTTGAAAATAATTTTTGTTGAATAGTAAGTTTTGACTTTTATTTACCGCGGTTAAAAGTAAATAGGGTAATTTATGGTAAAAATGATATTATAATTATCCTAACACATGTCCTAATTCTTTTGGATAAGTGTAATTCGACCAAAAACAAGCTTATGAATAATATATGATCCTTTTTGGTCCACTTTCATTAGATTAGAACATTTATTATTATTTTATTTAAAAAAGAGTTAAAAGTGTTAAATTCAAAGTTTAATAAATAAACAATTTTTTAAATATGGGTTTAAACACAATATAAATTCAACTAAAAATTTTCATTAGAAATATAAAATTATTTAATACATAATTTTATTTTATTTATAATTTTTAGACATTAAAAAATTTAGTTTATTTATGACACAATGATGATGGCGTAATTACCTTATTAATGAAATATTAAAATAATTGATATTATAAATATCAAAATAAATGTAAATTGAGACTTTTGATGAATTAAACTAATTTTATAAGTTAATATGACATTTTAGGGTTGATTATATAATTTTTTTTCGAATTGATAAGGTTTTTATGATTTTCACAAAGACAAAATACCAAATAGTGTCAAAATTGACATAAATTAATTTTTAAAACAAATACTATATTATTGGTTGATATAATTTTAATAAAAAAAATATTCAGAAAAATCACTTAAAAAATATTATATATTCCATTAATGAACAACTTGAGGTTCTCTTGGAAGTTTATAGAAAGTTTATTAACCATATAGTGTAAGAATACAAGAAGACACGGTAAATGTTAAACTATTTAACTAAGAGTTAAATCTAAAAGATAAGGTTAAAATGGAAACCTAAACTTGTCTAAAACCTATTTTTTGAGATTTTTACGTTCCATACCCAACTTAGACTCTAAATAAATCATTTTGGAGCCATTATAAACCGAAAATTATTTTATTATAAAATAATATTTCATGCTTTTCCTAAAATGACCCTAACCTCTCTTATAAAAGGGTACTTCACCTTCTCTTAATTTCACACCTCCAAAGCCATTTGGCTCAGACAAACCCTGACAAAATATCCTCAAAACGTTTCTCCCTTTATACTAGAGGCCTTCTTTTGGTCATAAATCCAACCTAAGGGGACCTTTTGATCAAATCAAAAGGAAGAACCCGTAGAAGAGGTAAATATTTCATCACCTCTTTCAAGTTCTTTTCTTCTTCCACTTCCACTTTCTTTGTTGTTTCCATTATAAAATAATAACTTCAGTATATTCTATATAATATTATGTTATTATAAAAATGGTACAGACATATTCATTATTCTATCCATTATATGAATAAAAAAGTTACCATACGTGCGTACGTACGACTTACCGTCTCCACGTCGGGGTGTAGTTTGTTATTCAAACACTTCATTATTTGGATGGGTATAATAATGAATATAACTAATGTAAATAATAAATATAACATGTAAATTATTCTATATATGTGATATACCATCAAATTACATACGATTTCACCATCAATATAATGATATTGTCGCTCCTACGTACGTACGGATTACCGTCTCCACAACATGATGAGATTCATTCTCATGTTCACCATTCAATGATGATTATAAAAATATATATTATTAATAAGTATGTAATATATGACATAATAATGATACTGGATATATATATATATGTATGTATGTATGTATGTATGTACTAACATATATCTTATTCACTTACTTCCGTTCAATACAATATGAAAATGGAAACAACATTTATGCGTACATACGACCTACCGTCTCCATAAATGGTGTCTTCCATTTCATATATATATCTATTATAAATATTTATATTCTAAATATATAAGATATATAAATCATATTTTATATTCTAGAAGTATTTAAATCATTATCTAAATGATACGATCAAGAATAACAAGTTAAAACGCGTACGATAAAGAAAATGATTATTACCCAAAATGTTAATTTAACATGGAAATAATTATGAAATAGATAGTATAAAGTCATAAATGAATCATGTATGATATAATAAATATGAATATGGTTCTGTTATAATTTAATAACATACTATGGTCATTATACAGGAGGTTAGACGTACCCTCGACCAAAATAAAGTGCAAGGTAAGGGTTAACTTCTCAATCTAATTATTATTAGAGATTTTTTATGGGTAAGTTTTTACCGGGACAGATTTATTATCCATGTCCATGTTTCATAAAAGAGTTTTCAAAGGAATTTTTAAGGGTATCTTTTATAAAAACATCATTTTAAATATTTTAAATATTCCTTCTTCTAAATCATTCTCATTAATGTCCATGTTTTCAAAATGGGTTTTTAAGGATTTATTTATATGGTCATGAATGTTTTTAAAATGTTAATTCCATTAAAAAGTTTCAAAGTGGAATGGGAAAATTTGATTCAAAAATTTCTTTAATTTTCTTCCTTTATAAATTGTGTTACTTTTAAATGTTTTCATGAAAAGGGATATTTCTCTCAAAGAGTTTTACAAATCATTTTCATCTATGTCAACATCCATTGATAGATTTCAAACTTGTTTGAAGTTGATTTATTATGATACAAATATTCCATATTGTATTGAAGGTTTTGTAATATTTTTGACTATGGATGTATTATTTTTATACCATTCATAGTTTATGGTTAAAGTATTGACATTTCATATGCTAGTTCTAATACGAATGTTTATGTGATGTTTCAAACTTTTCATATGAGGAATGTATTAGACATAGTAAGTGATGGGTGGAGCCTGCTATAGCTCATCGATGCATCAGAAGGTCTCATGATACAATTGGACATGTAATTGGCTGAGGCCTTTCCCAAATTTGATATATGGTTTTAGATGAGACCTTAATCATTTTTAGACGTCTTGGCTGAGGCCTTGGAAAAATGTTTCAGAGTGTCCAACATTATAAATTACCTCATTATGAAAATATTATTGATGGTTCATGTGGTTATTTGACTATTAGAATACCCCTGACTATGTTTTATGATGGAATTATTTACTCATCTCATATTCCTGCCATAAAGTGTTCATGTTTATTATTTTTAAAGGCATGTTTTTTAAATTATTCACCATACCTAATGTTTATGTTATCTTTCATTGTCTTTCTTACCCTTACTAAGCATTTTATCTCACCCCTTTCTTATGTTTTTTCCTAGGATTCCAAGAATTGTATCATGATTGATAAGTATGGTTAAGCTAGGGGATTAATGGCATTCTCAAAGGATCATTTATGTTGTGTTTTATTTTCTAAGCTGTAATGTAATGTTCATATATATAATATATTTTCCAAGACTACTAAACTGATTGGTCTTTCAGGAGATAATTCTTTATAACCATGACAATGTATTAAAATAATGCACCGACTTTGGGTAACTGGGGTTGGGGCATTACAGTTGGTATCATAGGAAGTTTAGTACATACCTTGGAAACTAGATTTAGAAAAACTCTGATTATAGAACATTACACTAAGATAGACTTTGAGGATTAGTATAGAAGAACTTCCAAGAATTATGGTAATATAGAAATTTTGTGTATTTTACATGCAATACATCCCTGTCTGGATACGAGCAAGTGGAGGCGACTCTGGCATAGTTTTACCTAGTAGTGAAAACTCGGACAAGGAGTTTCGAGCTTGACCCGGGGTATCCTAGTACACGACAACGGGCTTTGCTGCACTCCTGGTTACGACACTCCTGGGGGATATACTTAGGATAATTCACATTTTCTTTACAAACTATTATGATAGTTTTATGAGTATATACCTCCTCAAAGAAAACATTTTTATGATTATGGATTATATCCATAAACTGTTCAATTTATGTTAGGTATTTTATATGTTTGGAATTATGCATTGAGATTCATAAACTAACCTAGTGTATGCCATTGTTTATAAATGGTTCCTAGTATATGGAATGAGAACTCCAACAATACACATGATCCAAAGATTAAGAAGGATCATATCTTTCATGGTATTAAACCATCATTTAAAAGGGAATAGTCTCCCATGCATTCTCTTCATATGAAGAGATAATATCATGTGTTAATAAGATAAGTAAAGAATTATTTGAGTCCTATGTCTTTGAAGGGAAGCAAGAGAAGAAAATTATGGTAGAGAGAAAGATGGATAAAGGGAAGAGGGGAAAGAATGATTTTACCATATGTGATAATTGTAGAAAGAATCACATTGGTAAATGCTTGAAGGGAATGTGAGTTTGTTATAAGTGTTGAGTAAAAGGACACCAAGTACGTGATTTCAAGGGTAAGAAAAAGGTTTCAAATGTACAATACTTCATCTGTAAGGAGTTGGTACACTACGTGAATCAATGTCCAAATCATCAGAGTATGCCCCAAATGATGCTATTGGATAATAATCAAGTTATGATACTACCACAAATGAAGAGGAATGACTAGTGTTATTATGTTGTTATTAAATAATTATTTCATTTGAGTGTTGTATCGACGATTTACTGGTTATATGAATAAGATAAATAAATAAGAGTTGTACTACATTAATATTTGTTTAAGGATTTGAGATTGTATGGTACCAAGTAAAGTGACACAGTTTCAGGTCAAACCTTTTGGAAAATAAATGGCTGAACTTTAGGTAAACCATAATATGGTCCTGATACCGAGGTAGTGATTTTGGAATAAGAGATGGTTTATTCGGATAAATTATATTGGATACTCTTGACTACCTTGGAACTTATTAATGTTTTGTTTATTCCATCATTGTTGGAATATTTAAAAATTTTGGATATAAGGAATATATCTAGTATTCTATAAGGAATAAGGGAGCATGAATATAATCAATAATGTTTTATGGTAATTTAGGGTGTTACCATGTTTTAAAAGAATACATTATGAAGCTATTCATATGTTATCACGTGGAAAAAGAGATCTTCATTTTGTTTACCTTCCTTATAAATTTTGGACTGTGAGTTTGGATAGAAGTATTTTGGATAAGTCTAAAGGTTGGAATCTATTAAGTTTTACATTGGATACTATTATTAAGTTTAAATCATTTCTTGAGATTATTTTTGGATTGTCATTAAAAGGACAACCCGGAGGCCAGGAGACAACTTGTTGCGTCCGACAAGGCCGCGAGACTTGAACCCGCAACCGAAGGGCGACAAGGGTGCATCACCTACCACTGGCATACGTGAAGTCCTAGTTTGTATAATGTAGTTTTTTTAAATAGTATGACAAATGAATTATAAATTAATTATTTTTGGAACCCTGTACGATTAGAATAAATATAATATTTTTGAATTCTATTATCTTTTGGAGTGAAAGATGAGTTTGTGGTAGGAATTATTTGAAGGATGAAACTTTACATGTCAAGTGTAAATTTTTTTCTCTTATTATATGAATAAATTAATTCTTAAACTTTAGGGAAGAGATCTTAAAACCAAAAATGTGTTATCTTAATACCTTATGTTTTGTTGAACTGATGATATTTTAAATCATCATAGATCAATGGCTTTGAGACCCTCAATTGTACACTTGTTTGTGATTGATGTCCTCAATCACTCCCTATAAATATTTACATTTTTCCTCCAATTATGTGTCTCTAATTTCCAAAAATGTTCTCCTAATCAAGATCATAATTTGGTGGTGAATTTTTCATTTCTCTTTCCCTCTTATTAGGAATAAATTTTATTGAACCAATTTTCGATGTGGGTTTTCCAAAAAAGTATTTTTCTATTT
Source organism: Viscum album (assembly GCA_963277665.1). Classification (NCBI taxonomy): domain Eukaryota; kingdom Viridiplantae; phylum Streptophyta; class Magnoliopsida; order Santalales; family Viscaceae; genus Viscum; species Viscum album. The sequence goes on along the minus strand of OY728153.1, from coordinate 385,866,414 downwards.
TTAACCTTTTATTTTCGAAGAACAATTTCAAATTGAGAGGATGCAATTTATTGAATGAGGGGAGAATGTAACACCCCAAGATTTTATAGTACGTTATCTCATTAAATTAATTCAATAGCTTGCGCTACACGTGACCCCGAGTTCAAGTGTACTAAAACATACCAAACTAGTCGTTCAAAAAGCTGTTATGAATAATATTAACTGTATTTTGAATCTTATATACTCTCTATAATTTTAATATAAATATTATGTGTTTCTTAGACATAATATAAGAACAAATTCATTTTTTTCAGATAAAAGAAGTATTTGTCCAAAAAATGCAATTTTATCACCTTTTAATGGCGAACCCTTTTTAAAAAAATATTTGACACTTTTATATATTCAAGAACATGAGACTTAACCCAGTTGGTGAGGAATTATTAAGTGCATCTAAGAGAACTAGGATCAAATCCAGGTGGAGGTTAATTTCCGGGTTACTATAGCAGTACTATAGCAGGTACTGTAGTAGTAACTATGAAGAACTGTAGCAGGTACTATAGAGAGAACTGCAGAAGTCACTGTTTGTCATTGTAGAATCTGGGAATATTCTCCTGTTTGGGCCTTCGAGCCATCGATTTGGCCCCGAGTCCTTTAAAGCCTTCGGGCCACCCAGGCCTTTGGGCAAGTAAGGCCTTCGGGCCACCTTATGTGCAGATGAAAACCAGACAACCTACAATAATCAAGCTTCATAAATAGGAGGAGCAAGGAGTTTTCACCACAGTAGAATATAAATAGATTGCAAGAATGATAGGGTATGGCACCTGCCATCGGGACAAGCCTGTGCATGCACGGGAATGCCTAGCCGAACAACCATGAAAAGTTGGAGAGTTGATTTCACGATGAAGATGCTGGGGAGGAGCAGTTACAAGTAGTTAGTATGGGTTGTATGTAATATTTGAAGCCTACGGGAAATGAATTCCTCTAAGGCCTACGGGCCATGTAATACTTACGCCTCTGGGCCTCGTAAGGGTTCCACCTCACCCCTTGAAAGGTGGATTATCAAAAATTAGTAAAACATAAAGGCCTTCGGGCCATTGGAGATTTTATATATTCAATTTAATGAAATTAAATTATTATTTAGATGTAGTAAATAGCAATTTAGTTTGGATAAATTTTTGGTACTTTTCTGACAACTTTCATATTTTGATGAATACTGAAAAATACTAAATTTTAATTGAAAACTACTTTTTTAATCAAAATAATTTATAGTGTTAAATTATACATTTGAATGGTTTGTATGTATAATTAGATTATATTTTTACCATTTAATCCAATTCTAGTCATTGGAAATAATTTCACTTTGAAATTGAACATAAACAAGTGTCAATCTTTTGATAGTTATTATTTCTTAAAAACACACGCTTTGTTTTAAAAATGAGAATTAATTTTAAATTAATAATTGAAACTTAAATTTTTTGAATTTGGTAAAATGAAATTCATTTTTGAATTCAGAATATCAAAATTATCTTAGGGTAAATTTTTTGTATTTTTCTGAAAACTTTCAATTTTTGATGAATAGTGAAAACACGATGTTATTATTTAAAACCGAATTTTTATTTAAATAATTATTTATTTTATTTAAATTTATTTTAAGTAGAAATAGATATATAATACCTATATAAGTTCAATTTAATTAATTGGAGTCATTTTATAATAAAATCAGATGTATAAAATTTTATTGAACTTTTTAACGTTTTTTACCAACCTTCTAGGAGCATTTTCAAATTTACATAAAACTTAATTTTACCACTTATGTGAGTTTAATTTAGAAAATCTGAGAGACGCGGTTGAAATTAGTAAGTAAAATGTGGTTCAATAAGATGAAATTAATTTTTGGTGAATAGTATGTTTTGACTTTTATTTACCGCGGTTAAAATTAAATATGGTAATTAAGGGTAAAAATGAAATTATAATTACCCTAACACATGTCTTAAATCTATTGGATAAGTGGAATTCTACAAAAAACAATCTTAAGAATAAAATATGATCCTATTTGGTCCACTTGAATTATATTAGAACATTTATTTTTATTTTATTTAAAGAAGAGTTAAAAGTGTTAAATTCAAAGTTTAATAACTAAACCATTTTTTATATAGGGTTAAACACAATATAAATTCAACTATAAATATTCATTAGGAATATAAAAACATTTAATAAATAATTTTATTTTATTTATAAATTTTAGATATTAAATAATTTAATTTATTTATGACACAATGATGATGCAGTAATTACCTTATTAATGAAATATTAAAATATTTGATATTATAAATATCCAAATAAATGTAAATTGAGACTTATGATGAATTACACTAATTTTATAGGTTAATATGACATGTTAGGGTTTATTAGATAAATTTTTTTGAAGTGATAAGGTTGTTATGACTTTCACAAAAACAAAATACCAAATAGTGTCAAAATTGACATAAATTAATTTTTAAAACAAATACTATATTATTGGTTGATATAATATTACTAAAAACCTAAGATTCGGCCAAAGGACTTAAATAATATTATATATTCCATTAATGAACCACTTGAGGTTCTATTGTAATTTTAGAGTAAGTTTATTAACCATATAGTGTAAGGATACAAAAAGACACAGTTAAAGTGAAACTATTTAACTAAGAGTTAAATCTAGAAGTTAAGGTTAAAATGGTAACCTAAAATTGTCTAAAACATATTGGTTGAGAGGTTTTCGACCCATACCCACCTTATCCTCTAAATAAATCATTTTGGAGCCATTAGAAACCTAAAATGATTTTATTATAAAATATTATTTCAAGCTTTTCCTAAAATGACCCTCACCTATCTTATAAAAGGGTACTTTCCCTTCTCTTAATTTCACAGGTCCAAATCCATTTGTATCGGCAAAACCCTGAACAAATATCCTAAAAACTTTCCTCTCTTCATCCTATAGGCCATAATTTGGTGAAAAAGCCAACCTAAGGATCCGTTGGATCAAATCAAAAAGAAGAACCCGAAGAAGAGGTAAATATGTCATCACCTCTTTCAAGTTCTTTTCTTCTTCCACTTCATCTTTCTTTGTTGTTTCCATTCTAAAATAATAACTCCAGTATCTTATATATACTGTGATGTTATTATAAAAATGTTACAACCATATTCATTATTCTATCCATTACATGAATGACAAAGTCACCATACGTGCATACGTACGACTTACCGTCTTCACGTCATGGTGTAGTTTGTTATTCAAACACTTCATTATTTGGATGGGTATGATAATGAATATAACTAATTTAAATAATAAATATTACATGTTAATAATTCTTTAAGTTAATAATGATATTGTCGCTCATGTGTACGTACAGATTACCGTCTCCACCACGCGATGGGATTCATTCCCACGTTCACCATTCAACGACGATTATAAAAATTTATATTATTAATAAGTATGTAATATATGACAGCGTTTATGCGTACATACGACCTACCGTCTCCATAAACGGTGCCTTCCATTTCATATATATATCTATTATAAATATTTATATTCTAAATATATATGATATATAAATCAAGTTTTATATTCTGTAAGTATTTAAATCATGATCTAAATGATACTATCAAGAATAACAAGTTAAAACGCATACGATAAAGAAAGCGATTATTACCCGAAATGTTAATTTAACATGGAAATAATTATTAAATGGATATAATAAAGTCATAAATGAATCATGTATGATATAATAAATATGAATATGGTTCTGGTATAATTTAACAACATACCATGGTCATTATACAGGAGGCTAAACATACCCTTGACCAAAGGAAAGTGCAAGGTAAGGGTTAATTCCTCAATCTCATTATTATTTGAGATTGTTTATGGGTAAGTTTTTATTAGGAAATATTTATTATCCATGTCCGTGTTTCATAAAAGAGTTTTCAAATGGATTTTTAAGGGAATATTTTATTAAAACATCATTTTAAATGTTTTAAATATTCATTCTTCTAAATCATTTCTATTAATGTCCATGTTTTCAAAATGGGTTTTTAAGGATTTATTTATATGGACATGAATGTTTTTAAAAATTTAATTACATTCAAAAGTTTCAAAGTGGTATGTGACATTTTGATTCAAAAATTTATTTAAATGTCTTCCTTTCTAAATTGTGTGACTTTTAAATGTTTTCATTAAAAAGGGATATTTATCTCAAAGAGTTTTAAAAATAATTTTCATCTATGTCAATATACTTTGATAGATTTTAAACTTGTTTGAAGTTGATTTATTATGATACAAATATTCCATATTGTATTGAAGGTTTTGTGATATGTTTTACTATGGATGTGTTTTTTATACCATTCATAGTTTATGTTTAAAGTATTTAAATTTTTTATGCTAGTTCTAATACGAATGTTTATGTCATGTTTCAACCTTTCCATATGAGGAATGTATTGGATATAGTAAGTGATGGGTGGAGCCCACTATACCTCCTCGATGCATCGGTAGGGGATTAATGTAATTATAAAAGGATCATTTATGTTGTGTTTTATTTTATAAGGTTTAATGTAACGTTCATATATGTAATATATTTTCCAAGACTACTAAACTAATCGGTATTTCAGGATTTGATTCCTTGTAATCATGCCAATGTATTAAATTAATGCACCAACTCTAGGTAATTGGGGTCGGGTCATTACACATATCATAGTGTACTAGGCTAACCACATATATCTCAAAACATAGTGGATTGGTCTAACAACCTATGTCCGATAACACAATGAACTAAGATAACTACCAATGTCCCAAAACATGATAATCTCATGAGATATAAAGCTGTATCCAATGAAATAGAGGGATATATAATTTCAGATCCATCATCACATAATGATAAAACATACACATATTTTTCACCTGAAAAAAAATAATTCATCATTTTAAAATCAAAACTTCATTAACTCATGGAAATAAAATATCCATTATAACATTTTCAAAGGGTATCATAAATGCAGTGGTAAAAAATTAGATCAGAATGTATCCAAAATTAAATCACCTAAAAGAATCATATAATTTTATCGTTTAAAGGATAATAAATGAATGATATGACATATTCATATATGATATATCTTAAAGAGGAAGTAAAAAAATATAATAGTAATCATGAGAAGAGTTTTCATAACTTTTAAGTAATGTTGTCAAAAATCCAAGTAATAAGTCACATTCAAAATCATTTTAAAAAATAAACACTAATTATTCTTAAGTTTTTATTTTATTAATTAAATTAGATATTTTATTTGTTGGAACCATGGTCCTCTATGCATCAATTGGATTATGTTATTTTTTTGTTGTAAATCTTTAGTGGAAGTTCATAATGTGTACCAGCAATGTGATCATACAGTTCAAGCAGACAACAGTATTGAAGGTGGCACCGTTTCCTAGTGTTTGCCAAATTTTTGGGCCTGAAAATCAACAAATAGAGAAAAGTGTTTTTTGAAAAGAGACTTGCGCACTGTGTACTTGAAGGAGAGGAAACTTGCACGCCATATGTTTTTCAATATCAGAACATGGAAAAATGCAAAGGGATAAGGGCCGCGCAGGTTTTGGGATGGTCACGCAAGTGACTTGCTTGGCGAGAATGGACTTGCGCACCGATGCCTAGGAGGTTTGGAAAATTTCACGCCGGTTGTTATTCATGATCATAACTTCAAAATATGGAAAAGGAAAGTTGGTCGTGCAAGTATTGGTTGGGTCACTCAGGTGAGATGTGCAACAAAGGCTATTGCGGTTGGAGCTGCGTGCCGGGACTTGCACGCCGTGAGGAAACTTGCGCGCCACCGCGCAGGGTGTCCAATTTGCCTATAAATAGAGGACCACCTCACCTCATTTGTAACGAAGTTCAAGACTTAGATATTTTTCAAGTTCTCATCACGCAAGTGGTTGAGTTGCGCAAGTGGTAGTTGGGTCACACAAGTAGAGGTTGCGCGCCGGTTGTTGGCTGCGCGACCAAGGTAGTTTGGGAGTTAAAGGCGCAGTGTCACACAAGTTTGGAGTTGAAAGAGGAAGTGTCGCGCAAGTAGGTTAGTGTCACCTGTGCGCTGAATTTTTAACACGCAAGTGACTTGCACACCGGTCTTGAAACTTGCATGCCGGTCTTGGAGAAGCGCGCTAGTTGAGGTTGAAGTACGCCCGTCCTTTTTTGGAGTTGCACGAAAGCTGGAAGATTGCCTGATATCTTTGGTGCAAACTGAGATTAGTCTACGAGTGAAAGTTGGACTTCAACATAGCATCTACACAAAACATATGATTCATTATCTTTCAATGATGTATATACCTTCACGTCTATAAACTGAGGGTGACTTTACCAAGGGCAGTGAGCCAGGGGGAGTCAATGGGAGTGACCTGAGGGACGTTGTGAGCTATCCCTGAACCTTTTGTAAAGGCAGTGAGCCTGAGACAGAGTGAATGTTATCGAAACTTTGTAATCCACATCTAGTGAAGTTTAGTGGAATTAGGTACGACCAAAAACCTATCGGCGTATTCTCATTGGATGTATCCCTTAGTGGTGAACCAAGTAAAAAGTGTTGTGTCTTCTCTGTGCATGTGAATGTTTGCTTTCTGATCTTATTCATCATATAGGTTCAATAAGTTCTTACCAAAGTGGGAACAAGATCCATCACTTTAAAAGAAAAAAATTTCACCCTGATTCACCCCTCCCCTCTCAGGTTGTCCCGGGGTACTTCATTATTATGATCGAATAACACTTATTCAAAGTATCAAAAGATCCTAAAAACTAGAAACCAAGATCTCCATGCTATACAAAACAGAAACCATGTATACCAAAATGAATAACATGTATATTTAAATGATGATTACCTTTTCTATTATTCCTAAACCAAGTGTTTTATAGTGATCACTAAGGAATAACTATATTAATATTACCTTTTAGGTGTGTCTATATATCAAACTAATAACTTATTAATTTGGTGGGATCCTCCTCAAAACCAAGATATTATAGTATCTCTCATAAGGTAATAAAATAGAAAGAAGTGAGCTCAGAAGAAAGTGATAGAATTGGAATGAGGCTTGAATTAGATCAAACACTTATTAGAATGGGAAATTTATCTTTTCTATAATAAAATCAAACATTTTTGGTAATAAAGAACTTGGATGTGGATGGAAAATACTAAAAACATAGGGCATAAATTATCCCTTTCAACTTCTTATTTTAATGTGATACAATCTAATCAGAAATGTTATTTTGATAAAAAAAAGTAATCTACATAGAAAACATGAGAAAATATAATATAATATAATAAAATGGTAGAATACAACCAACATATAAAGAGGTATCTAAATAATAAAGTGTGTGACCCAATGAAAGGATATTGAGTAAAGAAAAACCTTACATTGAATTCCTACTTTCTTGAACACACTCTAACTACCTATTTTATAAACCAGGTTTATTATTTATCTATATAAAACCTTATTTTTATTTATTTTACTTAATAGAATTTATTTATTTTTGTTTATTACCTATTTATTAATCATTCATAGTTAATATTAATCATTAGGTGTTAACTGTTCTATTTATTCCATTCTTTATTCGGTATAACAGTCCTAGTCCATTATCCAAAATCTTGTGTTTATCACCTCAGAAAATTCCATGGAAATGATATAGAAATGTTTTATAGAGTTATAGAGTCCCATTATTATTTCATTCATGTTACTATAATGGTTTATAAAGAATGATTAGAAATTTTCCCTTTCTATGATTTTTTAATTAATCAAAAAATTTCATTTTATTAATAAATATACTTATATATATTTCCATTATTGAATTAAAAACATAACATATAAATTCATCATTAATACTATTTATTATAATAATTTAGGTTAATAACATATAATTAAAATATTTTAGAATCATCCATGTAGGTGGTTAAAACAACCCAACTAAGAACACACTATAATTTAATAGATGAGTATGATCTTATTTAATTATAATATCACTATAAAATAATGATAATGATATTATTTATATGATATATGCATGATAATTAATATTTTATAAGCTTATGTATGATAATATGAGATGCATGGAAGGGAGGTAATTTGAAGGATTTGGGAATCCAGCTCGAGACTATGGGCTTCCAAACATGGGAGAGGATTGTTAGGGAGGAAATTTGAGAAATGATTGGATAGAAAACCAAATAAGAGGTGTGACATGGAATCAGTAGAGGATGTGGTATTTTATAGATGATTTTGGGAGGAATATTTTAAAATACTTATTCATTAATCTATAAGGAATGTAATTTTATAAAGAAAGTGGATCAAAAATAGACAAAGGATAAGTCAAGGTCATTCATTACTTCATCCACAAATTTTGGAGATATTTTTAGAGATATTTTATCACTTTACACCTTAGTTTAACCTTTTACCTCATTTTACCCTTTACCATCATAAATTCCTTTTTTACCTTATTAAATTCTTATTTGAAAAAAATTAAATTGACCATATTCCCTAATTTTTACTTTCTAATTCTAAATATTTAATTAATTTTATTAAATTCATTTTCTAAAGGTAATAAAAATTTACTTTAAAATAAAAACACATAATTCATAAAAAATATTTTTTTTTGAAAAATATCATTCTAAACTTTAAATAAAATTATTCTTATTTATTACAACATACTAATTATTCCATGAATTTTAACTTATTTTTTTATAAATATAATTAATAAATTCCATTAAAATAATTCTTTAAATATACATAATTAATAAAAACATAACATATATAAATACACATAATAATATTATTGATATATAAATTAAAATAGTATTTATCACATTAATAATTATATATTGATAAAATATGAACTTATACTTAAAAAACCCATCAAGTGCTTTTTATAATCCCTAAGGATGAGATAATTAATGGCGGTAGTTTTGAATATTGACTCGGCTATCATGGATCTCATAGTGATTTATATGGGATTTAACTTCTCTTATAGATGATTTCGATGAACTTATACTTATAGAATTTTAGCTTGATTGTGGTCATGGGAAACCCCTAGTGATACTATTTCTATACCAAGATTGGAAAATTGGGCCTCATATGAAATAATTATATCACTTTATGTTATGGATTCTTACTTCTAGGTAAATTACATAATGTGACTAATTCTATTTAAATATAACATATCAGAAACTATATTATAAATAACTATATAATAGTTATATTACTATTTTAAAATTTTATATATAGACTTACAAACTTCTATAAAATAATTCATTATTCCTTCCAAAAAATTTATTCCATATTTTTAATTTTTTGTATTATTTCCATAATTATAATCTTTAGTATGATCTTCATGGGATATTTCTAGGATGGATACTTCAATTTTGTGGATTGTTTTATTTAATTATGGTTTCCCCCTTATAATTTTTATAATTATGTTGTATATGTATTTATTGTAATGTATTTATTGTTTATTTAATTTTATATTATAATATTCTATCATAATAAAATAGGGCATTTCTCATTTTAGCTGAGTGTAGCATGTAAGAAAATTATGAAAATTTGTAAAAAGGAGTGCTTAGCCTCATTTTTCTTATCCAATTTTGAACACTCCTTTTCCTCGCCCATTTATTCTCTTCCTCAAAGAGAGTGTTTTACCTTAGTTTAATTATATATCTTGAAGAAGTGTGTCTCTTATAGTCGTTATGGGAAAGACTTTTCTTTATCCTTTATCTATTTATGGTTTTTTCATTATTGTAGTAGTTTTCAACTAAAATATATATTCTAGTGATTTTCAATAGAATATATATTTATTTGTATTAGAGTCAAATAAACTGATGGTATTTGATGATTAGGGTTCTGTTAATTATAGGTAGGAGGTTACTCGATACTTCTACCATTATATGTGGGTTTTTTCACTATATAATTTGTGGTCATTGCGGGGATGCATGAGAATTTTTAATTGGGAATGAATAAAATCTATGAGGTGAAAGTGGGGTGCCCTAGGTTTTTTATTGAGTGGGTATTTTTGGTTTGGGATGAGCTATGTTGAGGCATGTTGTGGGGTGATCAATGAAAAAAAACATGATCGATGAGTTGTGCATGTGGTTTCTTATGAATATTATAATGTTTATCATTGGGTAATGATGAAATTTTCTAGTTTGGTATAAGTATTATATATCATTCAATAATGGGGTGGGGTGATATAAGGTTCAACAGGTTCATGGTCATAAGAAATTGGTGTTGTTATATGCCTTTGAAGCTAAGTCCATTGGTTACATGTTCACACAATATGGGGTGGAGTTGAACGAAAATTTATTATCTAAATCATCCATAGATGTGTTGTTTAGGATGGTGATATGATCACCATTCTGGAGGAGGGATACACCATATAATTTTATCATCGACTAGGAGCAGGGTTCTCACTTTATATGGGAATCCATTGGGGCTGTTGAGCTAGAAATCATGATGGATGGTTATTGGACTATTCCGTCGGTGATACATCACTAATCAAGAGGAAATGAGTACAGAGATGAATTGGTTTCTTGATTTATGAAGTTAAGTGATGCATTATTCTCACTCAAGGTGAATTAAAAATATGGGTAAATCATCCCATTTTGACACCAACCAAATCAGGTATATTATAACCCAATGGTTGATTGAGAATGAGGCGGGGTGAGGTTCTTTACTTTATATTTGTCATATGTTGAACCTTTAATGAACTTATAAATGTGTGGATATTATTTAGGGAAATTGCTATTGGTGGCCTACTGAGTCCATACTCACACCTTACACGAGCCCTCCCCGGATGCATATAGATTTCATGTATCGTGAAACATGATAGGGAAATGGGGATATAATTAGATCATAGAGGTTGTAGGTGCGGGGGTGGATAAAGAATAATGATGGTTCAATTTTTGGAAAAGAACAGGTTGTTACTTAGTAAAAAAATAGAGTTTTTATTTATAAATTATGAAATTGTTTTTATATGATCATCCCATGGGAAATTTGATACTCTTTTTCATAAATTTCATGACACTGTAGATGTTCGTATTTTTTATCATGTGTGGTGTGATATGTTTATTTTTCTTATTATTATTTTGTATTGATGGTTTATTTATAATTATTCAATTATTATTGTTGGTTGTCTGGATATGTGGGTATAATCTCCCCATGATAACACTATATTCCCTTAATGTTAGTCGATAGACTCTAGCATAGAAGGATGAAAACATGAGGAATGTGGAACTCTGATATATTTATGGAGATGGTGAAATGGGCTAGGGATACTACAAAGTGGTTTCAAAGGTAGGTCAAGTTAGGTAGAGTGAGGTTCCCAATGGTTAAAAATGGTACAAAGTGGGTTATTATATTATTATTTAGGAATAGTGGCTAGAGTATTAGGATAGATGAGACTTGGAAATATACCATATGTAGGTGAATAATTAACTCATTTTTATGGTATTCCAAAGTTATCAGGGTCCAAGATGTTGCTTTGGATTTCCACAATTAGTGTATGGGATACTATGATATACTTTCCTATTATACTATTCACTATTTGTGATATCTAGGATATTATGTACATACTGAGCATCGTATTTGGTTTTTAGTGATACATCATCACAATGTAATATGTTAGAGTTCTAATAGGGTGGAGATAAGTATACACAATGGTGTATATCTATTGTCTTGCCTAATGAAGGAGATGATCATTATCTGTAGATAGAGGGTCCATAATAAGCAACACATATAGGGGAACACGTAGAGATTGGATGACTATTTTATGACCATTTGAGGACTAGTCCGGTATAGTCCATCCAAATTATTGACTAAAGGAATCAAATTATTTGATCCTTCCATGTAATATCATACTATTTAGTTATGGTCACAATATTCTCCGTTATTTTAGGGAGAGAGCGAACCCCGGGTAGTCGAGTTCTAGATTAAGTCAGTTTAGATAATAATTGATTAGATTGAGATTCCACTAAGTTGGAGGGTAATTTTGACACCCTTATGTCACTTTTGTGAAATATATTATATAATTATTGGTTTTTTTTAATTTTTAGATTTTTTGAATTTGGAATTTTAGAATATTAAATATTTTCTATGTTTCTTGGTTAGTTCTAGGATACCACATGATTAGCAGCAACTGTACATGCATATAATTATATAAGGGTATCATTTGTTGAATGATGCATGGTTGGAACAATGTTTTCAATAAATCATGTGTATGATCCTTGTATTAGGTGAAATCATACAAATGACCAATATGCAAGGGAAATTTAGTTCATTTGTGGAACATGATTAGGGGAAACCATCAATATGACCCATACGTGAGGGTTTTTTCCTTAAGTGACTTATGAATGATATGAACATGGTTTGTAGAACCATTTTATCTATCTATATGAGGGTTATAGCTCAAATATAGTGGAGGCTACACTTGGTATATGGTTTGGAAAACCGTGCAACCAAACCATGTGAGATACCTGTGAATTTTAAATGTGAATTTACTCTTATAAACCTACCTAATTTATAACAAGTTTTTAAAATATCATGATTTTATGATATATTTATCTTTAAATAAATTTAATTTATTGGATATGTTACTTTACACACAACATGGAATTTAAAAAAACTATGTTATACTATTGAAATATTATTATTTAACATGACCATTATCACCTAGCCATTGAATTAGTGATTATGAATAGAATCAACAAAATTATTAAATATATATAGATTTTATACTTAATAAAAATACATAAATTAATTCTTAGTAAATGCATACTCAATTTTTAGCAGTCATTTCATGCTTCCAAAATATGTTTTCTTCAAAAATGGGTTTTATTGATTTTTATGAGTGAATATTATAATTAATTTCTGGAAATTTTAGAAATTATATTTTATAAAAAGGATATAATTTTATAAATCATCATATAAAAATTATCTTAGGGTGAAATTCTTAGATTTTTCTGAAAAGAGTGATTTTTCCAATAAATGGTGAAAAATACTGATTTTTGTAAAACTTTCATTTCTTTTCATTGGAAAGGACCTTTATGATTTTAATTTTCTATTAAATTAACATAATAATTATTTAATTTTATATAATATAATTAATAATATTTTAATCATCATTATAATAGATATTGTTATAAGTTTATTTTTGGTCTTGAAAACATATTTATCTAAAAAAACTGTTTTTCTTTGTGTTTTTCATTTTTATCTTAAATTATTTTCTACCAGTTATATAAATTAAATATATAAAAATGGATTCCACATTTATAATCATGTGGTTAAAATTATATAAATTGTTCCCTTTTATTTTTAGGCATTATGAATAGTAATTGTGGTAAAATTTATCACCTTAGTAAATGGTAAAAAGGGGAAAACAAGGTTAAAACTATATGGTAAATTTTAATATAACACTAACACTTGAATTTATACTATTTCATTAGGGTTTTTAGAAAAAAATTATTCTTAATGAGTTAAATAATTTATTTTAGAATATTATTTTGAAATTGGGATCCCAAGATTGACTTTTGTGAAGTTAAGTTATATTTTATTCAAATTAAAAATCATATTTAAGTATTTTCAATTAGTGAAATTATTGTAAGATTAAATTCTGTTTCATATTTCTAAAAAAGTATAATACCCTTCATTAGGTTATTATTTAACCAATAAAATTTTTGTAAAATAGTTTCTTTTTTTATTTCAAGGTAAAATTATTTTTACTATTATATCAGGTATTATCCAAAAAACCGTTTCCATGTGTTTTCTATTCTTATATTAAAAGTAATTTCTACCACATATAGAAACTAAATCTGATAAAAAAAATTCAGGATTTTTAATCATCATTTCCAATTTTTTTAAAAGGGACCTTTTATTTTTGTTCATATAATCAAGTTATCATGGTAACAAATTAAATTATCATGGATAAGGTTAAAATGAGTTTAAAGTGGTTTAACTATGAGATAAGGCTCAAATTGTAACCAAAACGTGTCAAAATATGATTGGTTTAGTTTATTTACACCCTATGACATCTTGTCAAAATGCGATTCGTTTTTTACATTTTTTATGTATGTTAATAAGGATATATTTAATGGATATATATTATATATTTTATATAATAATGATTCTATAAAATTTAATTATTATTTATCTTTATTTCTTTCCATTCGTTGAAAAGTGAAAACAACATTCATGTGTATGTATGACTTACCGTCTCCATGAACAATGTCATTAATTTTTGAATATATACCTTTTATGTATGACTATAAATATATATATATATATAATGAATATATATTATATTAATATTATTACTAACATTATATAGATTATTTAACCACGATCAAAGTATAAATATAAAGACTACCAAACTGAAACATGCATGAAAAATGAAGCAATTATCACATGGAACAATGATTTTAATAACAAATTTTCAATAAATGGGTGATAAGTTGTTATAAGTAAATCATATATTTTATGAAATATATGATAATGGTTATATAATATTTTTATAACAAAATTTTATTTATTATACAAGAGGTTTGAATGCGTACGAAGAAATATGAGACTTTAGGTTGGGGATTTATGTTTCAATCCCATTTTAATCCGGATTTTTTATGCTTAAATTTACATTGAGAATATTATATGATACATATATGATAAATCCATTCCATTTTTTGTAATCTAGTTATTTTAATAGATAACTAGTTTTCCTTTCACTTTCCATTCTTTAATAATTCAAGATACTGAAAGAATGTTTTTAAAGAAAACCCACATTAGTTCTCTCTTACGTCCAAAATTATTTTTATTCCATATCAATGTTTTCTACAAAATGTTTTTAAAAATGGTTTACTATTCTACTATGGTTATTTAAATTCATTTCTACCCATGTGTTAATTTTTATAAAAAAAATCAAAGTAATCTTCTTATCATTTTATGAATGAGATTCTTTTGAATTTTTATCAAAAATGTGAACAAAATATGTATTTTAATATACACGACATGAAATTTTTTTCCCACTATAATGACCACTCAAATATTCACAGAATACTTTACATGTTTTCAAGGCTGTTTCAAAAATTTTTATAATAATTTTTATTTTATTTTTTATTTTAAAGATGTCATTTAAAAATGAAAAGGGTATTTTTCTTAAGGAATATTCCAGTGACATTTTAAATATTTTTTTAATCTATGATAATATACATTGATGTTAATTATGCTTTACTAGGGATATAATCCAATGAAAACATCCTTATTCTATCTATTTATCATTTATTATTATGATGATGAGATGATTAAAAAACCTATTTATTTTCTATGGGTTATGTTATGATGTTATGATTAATGTTTTATGATCTTGTGGAATTTATATAAATAGACTGTGATTATATGATGGTTGAGTCCATTAAATACCTCCAATGTATTTATTAAGGATGGATAACTCGTGAATTAATTATGTTATGTGTAAACCTTATTTCATGTTCACAATGTTATGCATGTACCTACTTTCATGTCCATAAGTTTATGTGTGGACCTGGTTTCAAGTCAATAAGTCTATGAGTGGACATGGTTTCTTGTTCATAAGTTTATGCATAGATCTGGTTTCATTTCCATAAGTTTATGTGTGGGAATAATTTCATGTCCTTAACTTAATGATTAAACCTATTTCTATTTAAACATGTTCACAATGTTATAGGATAATGTTTTTACCATATTCATTTGAAAATTTTATGATCTCATGGCTCATGTTCTTTGATTCCCTTATGATTCATGTTTTATGAACTACCAGGATTTATTTCATAACTCATTATTATGATCTATGATATTCTAGGTATGATTTTTCAAATGTTATGATCATGTTCTCATAAACATATACTCATGTTATGCTTAATTGGTCATTGATATCTCCCTTGTTCACCCTTACTAAGCATCTGAGATCACCCTTTATTATGTTCCCCTTTCTAGGTCATGAAGAGAAGTTTAAGTAGGTAATGTCTAATAAGATAAATTTGTGGGAATATCTTTATGGGAGATGTTTTATATATTTTATGAAATAAAATGATTATGTATCGAGTCTCTAAAGACACAACACCTACACAATTCTAGCATGGATCGTAATTTTATGTAATGAATATTTATATAATATGATGTAATGTCTCTATATGAAAAGTATGGATTACTATATATTTGACCCTTATATTATTTTCATTTCACATGGATGACTGAGATAGATATTAAGGGATCTCAAACCCCAAAGAAGGAGGTGAGCATAAGCTTTGGGTAGGTTCCCTCCATATTCATGATATAAGTTATATCAACTAAATCTAGTCACGAAAATAAAGTACATGATTCTAAAAATAATGAAATCCCCTAAATAAAAATTTCCCCTCTTTGTCTCTAAGACCTAAATAAATCCTTTCATCATCACTGAGATCAAATAAAACCTCCACATCACCAAATGAAACTAAAAACACCCTTATATCATCTCCTGAATCTCAGTTTTTCAACAACTCCTCTGCCCTTGATGATAGTGGAAAAGAAGGAGATTATATCCATAATATCCCTAATAATGAAGCATCAACACCCTTGGTTTCCAGATAAATCTCCTCATCATTTAAAGAATATAAAAATGTCCCCATATTTTCCTATAGTTCCATAAACATACCTCTATCACTCACTTACACCTAAATTAAGGAAAAAGAAGAAAAGGAAGGAGATCTTAGAGATTCCTCTTCAATATTTTAGGAAGGCATCTCTAATATCATTTATGAACCCATAAAAGTGAATATGGTTATATATGAATACCCAGAAGCAATAGTAATCACTATCACTATGTATCTTAAATAGAAAGTGAAAAAAATTTACTTCTTAATGTGGCATTGAGGTGTCATCACTTGGAATTAAATAGAAATGATCATAATTTATCTTGAGGTTCCCACCCATCTTTTGGATATGGCTGAGGATCATCATGAATATAAATAGTTATCCTTGAGAATTCACCTGATCCATACTTCCAGGTGGAGGCCAAAAATAAAAATATCATCAAATACAACTTCATACAAGAATTCCAATAACCTAAATAGCTTTCCAATATAGTCCCCATAAAGAAAAAGAATGGTTAGATCATGGATGTTATTTACTTTAGGGATCTTAATTAGAATTTACCAAATGATGATTTTACAGCCCTAATCATAGAACTATTGATTGATGAAACTGTTAGTTTCCAAGTTCTCTCCTTTATTAATGGTTATTCCAACTACCACCATATAAAGATGAGGAATATAATAATTTTAGGGAACCCAAAGGGTGGTATTTATAATGAGAAATTCCCTTTGACTTGAAGAGTGTTGGAACCATATATCAATGTTTTATGCATTATATCTTCAAGAAATTTTGGGGGAAAACCTGGAATTATATGTTAATGATTTAGTGTTCAAACATTGAAAAATATATAATCATCTTGTCAAAATTGATAAAATTTACAACAAACTGTGAAATAATATCTTGAAGATAAATCCCTTGAAAAGCGATTTTTGGGTAACATTTGATAAATTTATCAGTTCCATGGTACACCATCACAACAATGAAATTGAACCTGAGAAGACCAATGAAATCCTTAACATAATGCCCAATTGAAATATCAAAGCATTAATAGGGATTTAAGGATTTCTCACTTACATTATAAAATTTATAGAAAACCTTGTAGGTAAGTGTTTACTCTTTACAATGATGAGGAATAAGGAGGAAACCAATAGGCAGGATTTAGTTTTTCAAGAATATTTCCACAATATAAAGAAACATCACTTAAAACCACTAGTATTAATGTATTCCATTGAATGAAATATAATAATTTAATCATGGAAACCTTATAGAGTACAATTTGTGCCTCTATTTCTCAAAATAATGATCTAGGGAAATAAAACAGTCTCTACTCTCTCATAATAACTACGATAGACACTAAGAATCAATACTATAACTTTGAGAATAGTTTCATTACATTAATATTCATGGTTCAAGATATAAGACACTACTTGTATCATTATAAGGTTCACTTGGACTCTTATATTGAACTACTTAGACATATCCTCATCCATCCAATACTAACTGCACATCTGATATGGTGGGTGGTCATCTTACATAATTTAGACATCCAGTTCATATCACATAATGCAGTTAAAGGGAAATCAT
Organism: Viscum album; assembly: GCA_963277665.1. Taxonomy (NCBI): domain Eukaryota; kingdom Viridiplantae; phylum Streptophyta; class Magnoliopsida; order Santalales; family Viscaceae; genus Viscum; species Viscum album. Next base: position 385,848,203 of record OY728153.1, on the reverse strand, counting down.
TGAAATAATTTCTTAAAGTACATACCAAATCAGAAATCACACCAGTGGATATAAAACTACCTATTAAAGACGTCATCCTTATTCATGATTGTTTTCATATGTGGGAGATATATTTCAATGGTGCTTTTAGAATCCCAATTGGAATAAGGATAGAAAATTAAAAACATAACAAAGTTGTCTTGGAAATTACACTTTCCTATACAAAAAAAAGAAACCCAACATTATTCCTTCATGTTGTCAAAAGGGTGAACCAATAATGAGTCATAATACCAAAATCTCATTATAGGATTTTTGTTTTCCCAACCAGTAATAAAATCCTGACTAAATATCAAGGGTGATTCAGAGTTGGATATCAAGAAGATTAATAATGAATATTCCATTAAGAAAGAGGAATTGATTTCTCTAATTGTTTAAATACGAGGGTTGGTGGAAACGTTTACATATGAAATAACACTTTCCCAAATCCCACATTCACAAAATGATCATTCTGATGCACTGAATAATATAACCAAAACATTGATATATCCAGACCATGATGAGAAAATTATTCACATTAAATTCTACAGAGCAGTCTCTCCATTCACCAACAATGAAATAAAGAAAATAAATTAGAATAAATCCACCCTTGATTAAAGTGACTTAATATCCTCTCTAGATGATACTAATTTTGGATAGATGTCTCCCATAATAGAATATCACCAAGGATAATTTATTCCATCTGACTGAGCTATGAAAGAATTGATCTGATAGAAGGTAATAGAATTCATCCTTTATGATGGATCTAATTTCAAAAAACTCATATACAAATGAGTATTTTATGGGGTCCTCCTTAGAATGTATTGAAGAAGAATAAAATTCCATTGTTATGTAGGAAGTTCATATAGGAATGTATGATGCTCATCAACTGTGAACCAAGGTCTGTAATCAGATCATGTGGCATGGATAATTTTGTTTATAGATGACACCAGATTGTAGAGAGTTAAGCAGAAAATTACATACATTGAAAATACATGAATATTTCATTCATCAACCCATTAAGTTACTTCCTATCTTTATACATTCTCAGTAATTTTCTATTTGGGTAGTAGATGTCATGGGGCCATATCCCCCTGATACATCTAGGTAGTTCAAGTATTCCATTACTTCCACCGTTTGATTCTCTAACTGGGACAAGTATATATCCTTCAAGGAAGTTTTAATGAAGTCTATTCTCAAGTACATAAATTCAAACACCATTATTAGATTTGGTGTAAATCAGACAATATTGATAGAAAATGGAACTAATTTCTTCTATTCTAAGCTAAAAAGGCTATATTAGCAATATAACATACAGTAAAACCACTCATCCCACTACCATGTAATAAATAATGGAGAAATAGAGGCTCTATAAAAGACTCTATATATCATACTCTATAATATGGTGGATAAATATAATATATACTGGCCTAGAAAAATCATGCATGCTTTGTGGCCTTATCAAACCACCAATTGTATTGCTACACATGTGGCCCCATATTTTGTTATATATGGAATATAGGGAGTCCATACCTTTAATATCCATGTTTCCTCACTAGAAATTACTATATGTAACTAATTGTTAGAATATTAATAGTCTCATAAGTGACTTGATGAGTAATAAAGGATTAATGAGAAATGATTGTGCACACTACATAACATAGTGGTCTGCCAAAATTGAGTTTCATAAGACTTTAATAAGAAAGTTTACCTCTTATCATTTTTCTAGGGAGAATATAATTATTTCTTGGAACTATGAATATACCAAATAAGAAACCTGTAAATATTCAACCAAAGAGGTAGGGACCTTATTCAATACAAATGGCCCACTTCAATGGAGCATATTCCTCAGTCATAATGAATGGAGAATGCATCACACCAACCACAAACATGAGGTCACTCATTAATTATTTCACATAACTTCACATTGGTTTTACCAAAATTTCCCATATACAAGACTGTAAATAATGAGTAATAACATCCTAGTCACATGATGTTAAACTGTATGACACACATCCTAGTCACATGACATAAAATTGCATGGAAAATTTCATAGTCTCATGATGTTAAACTACATGAAAAACCTCTTGGTCACATGATGTTAAACTGTATGGAATTTTACCTTATCGCATTATGTGAAAATATATGTTAATATTATTTTTTTCATGATGTAAAACTGTATAGTAACTGGTAATATCCTCTCGCACTATGATCCTAGGTGATATAAGTGATTCTTTGACTACCACTTATTTCTTAGACCAAGAATGACCCACATGTGCTTTGTGGTTGTAGTTTATTACAATGATTAGAATGATTGAGATTCACTATATCCTCAGATAGAAAACATAGTATTGGTCACATAGTGTAGAATTGAACTACACAAGTTCCATACTACATGACCTTAAACTACTTAAAAAGGTCAATATTATAGGACTCTACTCCATTATATATGAGTTAGATCTTTATAGGAGCCTCCAATATATGGTCCCCCTTTTCCATAAACCCATTCTAAAACAACATCCTATACTTATGTAAGTGTTTGATCTATATAATAATTATTTATAAGAACTATATACAGCTTGATTCTTGTTATTTTAGGATAGTTCCTGACATCCAAATAATTTGAACCAACCAATAAATCAATCGTAAATATCCCCTCACTCTATCTTAGTGACGAGACATTCATCATATTAATGATGGGTTCCCTTCCATCACATGACACTAATATGGGGTGACCATATTATAAGAACTATGTTTGAATTAATTCTTGCTATGCTGGGATATATAGTGAAAAATGAATCTCCAATCCAAGGCACAACCACAAATCTATAACACTCTCAATACCCTTGTCCTTATATGTAAGACATATCCAAATATGATTTCACACTACATATTTTTTCAGTTTTAACTAAAGAAAAAATTCACCACAATACTCTTTCTCACTACAAGATGTTAAAAAACATAGATTGGGACATCATCACATTACATTAAATTATGTGACATTAAATATACTATATAGAACCTCTAGATCTATCTATATTGCATTTTTTATTGAGGTCCTTTTTTGGTACATAAGATTTTGATCCATGTAAGAATCTTTAGTGCATTAATCAAGCTACATTAAGATGAAATTACATATTCCCTACATCTGAGCTAGATTAATTTAGGAGTTATCTCTATATAATAACAACATGTGGCTTGATTTCTGTTATATCGAGATATGTAGTAATGGTTAGATCTCTTATATTAGGCCCAAATATGAATCCCAATCAAAACCGAACCTCACCCCAATTCTTGGACATTTTCATTCACGTTGAGATTTCATTCAAAGGTTAATCATTAAGATAAATCCATATCATTTTTTGCATGGTTCAGATCTACATAACCATGACCACGTGTTTTTATTTCCCACATGATGTTAAAAAACATGACATATGGTCCACCTTGAATGACATCAAAATGGTTAGATCACCCAGTTCTATATGACCCAATTTCTTGATGTGAGAGAATGATCAATGTGAGGTTTATCAATGTAGGGTTACTTCGTAAACAAGTTCTAGGATAAAATAACCCTCTATGGAAACTATATCCTAGTATTTGATACTTATATATAGTTTTATTAGATCACTTTCCTTGGCTGGATACCAAAATACTATCATGAGAGAAACCAAGGTGCCCCTCTCAAATTGAATTTTCACTAGAATTGGAAAATATTCTCTTTCCTACATATGATCTATATATATGTATAATATATCTCTATAAGAACCATGCATGAATTTATTGATTCTACCATGTGATATATAGTGAAACAAGGATCCCATATCCTAGGCTTGAATAAAAAACTACATGAAATCCCTAGGTCCAAGAATCATGACTTTAAAACTATATGCACCTCTCATTGAGACATTCTATAAAAATAATGGGCCCTCTATTCATGTTGGTTTTTTCTTTAGACTTATTAGATATAATTTCCCACCCCTTATTAAAATATGTGTGACCCTAAACCCCATTAAAATTAATTCAAATCTGTGAAACCATAAACTCTAGGAAAATTCAGGATATTCTCACTACACCCATTTGTTTAGGAAGAAGTGAGAGTGATCTTATGGCATACCTATTGAACTTGATAATGTTTTAAATACATGGTGAATTAATATTTATGGTTCTTGAAACCTTCTTGAATATCCCATTATCCATGAACCAACTTTATTTCTCAGATGTTTGAATCACCACAAACCTTTCTTGGCTATTAGTAACAAGTGCATTCAACTCTAATGGAAAACTCTGTAGGACTATAAAAAATAATTCAATATGGATTTTTCTATGAACCCATAATATGGCCTTTTAACAAATTCATCTTCATACTAAATGGGAGATTCATCTAATATCTGCACACCCTTGCAACATTGTAGTAGAACCTGTTATTTGAATGTGGTCTATGATCATCCCCTATATACCTACTCCATACCACTATCCACCAATTTGAATATCCTAGGATATTCCTTACACATTCACCAATCCTACGATTCAAGTGGATTTAATACTCTAATGTTACATAATTTTGCATCATACCCATCTTCAAATAAAGAGTATGAAATTTGACCTATGATCCATTTTGTGGTCCTTATCACATTACCTTAAAATGCTCAGAAATTTTTCTAAGAATCCTAATCATAAACTAAAAATCCCCTCTTACAGAGATTTTCTATACTAGTAATGGGCCCTTCATTCATGTATTTTTTTTCCTTTCCTTTTCTATATACACTATATCACCCCTTTGGTCAAGGTTATATGACCATAAACTATAGCTGTGTGTGTTCAAAGATGCATGACCCTAAACTTCAGAAAACCCCAGTCTGAGTACTATAACCATAAACCACATGCTCCATTCCTTGATGTTGTCTATATTTGTGACGTTGGACCACTCATTCCCATTGGTTTAGTTTCACCTAGGTTTTAGTGCAATACACCACACTTTTGGTCAAAGATATCTAATTTTAAGCACTATCCATGTCATTTTGAATTAGAATGCCTAAAACTATCCAAGGAAAGAGATAAAAAAACTCACCATTTTTAAAACCAACAAAGGGAGACCTGGAAAAAAAATTAGTATCCACTAGGTGAATATGCATATCATGTTTACTAGGAAAAATTGAGTGTCTGAAAAAGAAAAAAACATAAAAATTATCTGGTCAAAGACCCATAAAGGGTGACCAGGTTAAAATAGAAGTTCTTTCCTATTAAGCTTCCCCAATATAAAGATTGTTAAAAAGTTAGGAAAATAATGTAAAAAGACAAAAATATGATAAGGACAATGATATGATCTTATAAGAAGTCAAGTTGTGATTTCTAGGTCCCTTGTCCTAGGAAACATTTAGAGTATCCATCCATCCCCTCTTCTATGTTAGTCCAGATAATCCATGTGAACCACATGAAGACATAATATCAGTCAATTCGAGACCTTTTGAACATTGGAATCCCCATTCTAAAAATTATCCTTAGTGATCCTCATAAAATTAAGTCAACCATGTTTCACATATTAATGGAAAAAATATTGTGTTAAAATGATTGTGTTTATTACGATACATATTTGAGAGCCACATCTTGGAGGAAGAAATGTTTAATATCTAGATGGACCAACTCTTGTGTTATAGTGGTGATGTTTATGCCTATACCCATCCGTGAGACACTTCCTTGAGGAAAACTTGTTTCATATATGAATGGGAATACTCTATTGTTACAACGATGGTATTTATTAATATAGACGTTTATTGTCCATTCTTAGAAGGAAACCAAGTTTTTTACCTGAATGGACCAAATCTAATGTTTCAGGGATGCTGTTTGTGCCCATAACTGTCCATGATCCATGCCCAGGAGGAAATATCTATGAAAACCCAATCCATTTATATATATTTTTTGATGATTTTTAAACATAAATATCCATTAATACAACACAAGGATCTTAAAGGCCTAGTGCATTTGGTAGACTAGGTTCATATTACATCAAAAGTAACTAAAACATGACATGGTTATTTTTTTTGTTAGTGAGATATTAAATCCTTTCAAGATCTTAAAAATGCATGGGATAACCTAGGGAATAAAAAAAGGGGTGATCTAAAAACCCTTTTAAGGGATTAAACATGATACAAAAACATAATTTGTGAGTCAAAGATACAACATAATATCATAAAAAAGAGGGAACATGAGGAATCAAATAGAAGCATAATGTAAATTACATGGTACCATAATATCATGGAATCATAGGAAATATAGAAGAAATACATAACATGGAATAAACATGAGTCAAGGATAACTACCTAGAAAACATCACATGGTGGACAGAGTCCCATAATGGATTGGGTTTACTCTCTAATCCCATCCATGACATCACATGATACTAAAGAATTTCCCAATGCATCAGAGAACTATTTGGACACACCAATAATAACATGTTCATGATATATGTGTTCCACATAAAGGAAATCAAACACAAGGTATAACATAATAATTACCCATAGAAAGGAAATGGGTTGCATAATCTTTATTGATATCATGATCAAATGAAATTTCATAATGAAGGTATTTGAGAAATGATCATAAGGCATGTATTTCCCCATCAAAGGAAGAGATAATAATATAGATACATATGTGAGAAACATATATATAGAATTAAGAGTAAATCCATGACATCAAGTGTTTTTATATTTGATGAATAGAAAAAATAATCTTGAGGGAAATAACCTTTTCACTTTTATTAACATCAAATGATGTCATCTTAGGTTTAAAATTATTTTAAAAGATCACTTTGAGCATTTATTGATGAAAATACCCCTACCATTTTGAAAAATGTTATTTAAAATCGAAAAATTTACCAATAATTAAATAAGATATTTTTTTGAAAATAACCTTATAAAATTAAAAAAATAATATTTAAAACATTTAGTGGTCATGATGAATTAAGTGTTCTATTCACAATGAATATGGTAAAAAAACAAAGATTCATTTCACATTTTTCGTAATAAAAGTCAATAGTACCTTGTTTAGAAAATGATAGGAAGATTAATTTTAATTTTTTTTTGTAAAAATCCAATCAATGGTAGAAATGAATTGAAAAACTCATACTAAAAGATTTTTTTTACAAAACATGGATTTTTAAAAAATGATTTTCGACCGAAGAGAGAAATGTTGTCAGTTTTCTTTACCAATATTTAATCAATAATTTTATGTATCAAAGGGAGAAAAATGGTTATATAACTCGAAAATTTCATTAATAACCAAAAAATAATAAAATTTAATGGGTTTATTATACAATTATCAAATAATTTCTTACAATATAAATTCAATCATAAAAAATCCCAATTAAAATGATATTGAAACATAAACCATTTACACTTTGTTAAAATTTGAATCATAAATTCCTAGGAATGTAATAGAGTAATTATAAATTGAAATATCATGAAATATTAAGTATTAATGATATATTTTGTAATGGGTAAGTATATAAAACCTTTAAAATAAATTAGGTGTATAAAAGGACACATGTCTCAAAGAAGGAAGTTTTGAGATGGAAACCCTTACAAAGTTTTTATCATTGAGGTGAGAGTTAATCAAAGAGGTGATTATGTGTAAAAAAATGTATACACACACAACTAAAAGTTGAAATAAAACATAAGGAAATAAAATTTCATTTCATACATAATAATATCATAATATAATCAATGAAGTAGATGTATAACCTAATGTATTGAAATTGAGTTAAGAATTCCCTTACCTCACTCTTCCATTTAATTGAGAACTCTTTAAACTATTTTATAGTGAATTTAAACATATTATTAACTTATAAAATATGCATATTAATATTTATAATATCATATATGATCCTTTTATAACATCTTATTACATTTTATTTAATAATATTTTATTATCACCATTGTTTTATGTGTTAATTTATTTATTTTATCAGGTATGTTTTATCATGAAAGTTCCAGATCCTGAAAATAAGAAATAATTATTTCATATCCAAAATTATATTAATGTAATAAATATCATTTTATTTCATTAGATATATCTTTATAATCAATATTTAATTTTTAACATGGAGAATGAATCGCATCTATTTTTGGAGACGGTAGGTTGTACGCACGCACAAACGATGTTACAGTTTCCTTAACGAGTGAAAGGGTAAGAAAGTGTATTATATATTAATTATAAAGAATAAATATCATGTCATATATAAAAAATATTTATTTTTAAATTTATCATTTATTACATTCCATGTAAGAAAAATTAATTACATCGCTTTGTGAGGCTGTAGTCTGCCGTAAATATGAGCAACATTATCATATTCTCTAAAAATGGAATGTAATATGGTATATAATATACTATAATTCAATAAGAATAATTATATCATAAATATTATATATAAAAATTATATACATAATTATATCCATCCATGATAAGCGCTGATTGAAAACGAATTATGTTGGTTCACGAGGTGGTAGTACACACACAAAATATCAATAGTTTCATTTCATATTGGAGAGAGAATAAGATGGTTTTAGGTTATTAAAATAAAATAAAATAACCTCAATATATGTAATCTACCGAGGTTATTATATCATCATGTTTTAATAATATTTGTATGAGGTGGAGTAAGAAATAATATAAAATTATCGGTTAAAGATGTCACCTCTTCTTCGGACAACCTCTTTTGGTTTGGACCAAAAACCTTCCTAGAATTGATCTATGACCAAACCAAATATTATAGAATGATTTGAGGGAATTATTTATGTTATTTTTCAGGGATTTTATGAACCAAATGGCTTTGGAAGTGTGTAAAGGAGAGTAGAGGGAGTGGCCTTTTATAAGTGGGGGAGAGGACACACTTGAAATTTTTGAAACGAAAGAATTCCAAACACTTTTTTATCCTGAAAAAGGGATAAAAATGGACCATTTTAGAGAATTATAATATATAAGGTAGAAATATGAACATAAAATAATAATTAGAAAAGTTTTTTTTATTTTTAACCCTCATATTTTTAGTTTAACCACACAGTAAACCAGTTTATACCTTAACTACGGTAAATAATTTTTACTATTTTTACTATTAATTATTTTAAAAAATTAATTTTAAATTATTATTATTACAAAATATTGAATCCATTTTTCAAAAGTAAACAAATATAATTGGAATAATTTTATTTAAAATTAAACCTGCAGATGTGTAAAAAAAATGTTTTTTTCAAGAAATACATTTTTTGAGGAAAATATGACCTCATATTAACTATATGAAAAGTAAACATAACTAAATTAGTTTAAAATATTATTTATAGATATATAATCTATAAATTTCATTCAAATAATTCCTCATTAAGGGTTATTTTAATTAATTAAAATGGATAAATATTATGTACTTTAAAATAGTTTTCTAAAAAAATGCGTTTTTATGCATAACAAAAAACTTATAATAAAATAAAATAAAATATTATTTATATGTAATTAATTGTATTTAATTTAACTAAATAATAATTATGTTAATTTTAAATCAAATTTTAAAAAATAATGGGTCTTAATTTATTAAAAAGAAATGAGAATTTTATAAAATGTGTATTTTTCACTATTTACTGGAAAATAATTATTTTCAAAAAAATACCAAAATTTCACCATAAGTTAATATAAATATTCTGATTTCTATTTGTTTAATTTTTTAAAACAAATTTTCTAAAAGTGTTAAAAATAAATTTAAAATTATATTTTCAAAGCATGACTAAAGTGCCTTTTAGGAAATATGTTTTTCAGAAATCATTTATTTTTTTTCAAATTATTTTTATTTTATTTATAATAAATATGTAATCATTGAATTTATTTTATACATGTTTAAACCATATAATTTTGATAATTTTATTTATTCATATTCATTCCCACCAACTTAACGAATAGGTTACAACGACCATGTTTAAATAATAATTTTTAATAAAGTATCATGTTTCTTTTAGACCCTATGTTACTTGCATTGAATTTTATCAAAGAGATTGAATTTATTTATAACTAAATATATCATAAAGTTTTGGTTGTTACAACATCTTCTAATCTTGGTGTTTCATGCCATATACGCTATACAAAATGATTTTCCTCTTTTAAAATTTTAGGGTGTTATTGTAAAGACCTGGAAATTTCAAGGAAATTTTTTTCATAAATACTTTGGTATTTTACAAGTCTGTGGTTTCTGACGGCACTTCATTCCGAGGCCCGATGTGCCCGGAATCAATTTCTGAAGTTTTGTTCGGGTACGTTCAGTAAACGTACATGCGGGTTTTTCTATCTTTTCAACCGGTGCTCGAAATTGAAATCTGAGGACACCGATAAACTCGCAGCGCCGGTATTCGCTTAAGGGGACCTTTACCGTAGTTGTGTTTTATGCGGGTTGAGAGTTAATTTTTGGGGATTTAGAATTAAATAAATAAAATTGTAGTACACAATTTTATTTAAAGATGTTAGTTATATCCTACAAGGGGAAGTTATAGGTGGGTCCCACACCCACATAACCTCTCATGAGAGGATAATGTGCGGTGGGGTCCACACGAACCCCTAACCTTTCAAGTCCCTTAAACTCTCCATTAATCCCCCCTTAATTAATTTGACAACTCCCCCTTAATTAATGTGATCTCTTCACCTCTTTTTCTCCCATTAATTTTTTTTGCCAACACTTTTGATTAATGAATTGAAACCTACAATTAATTAATTAAAGTGTTTGAGTTTTAAAAATTCATGGGTGAATAAAATAATATCCTTGGCTATTATTTTAGTTTGGAAATCATTGTGTTGAGAGAATTTTGAGAGAGCTCTTGAGAAATAGAATAATAGAGTTATTCTTTCGACGAAGAACTGCTGAAGAACGACGATCATCTCATTCGATCACGACCCGTCCTCGGGGCTCGTGCCGTGACTACCCCAATCCCGCCTTTCGTAGGCCAGGGGCTGGGGAATAGCACCAAAGGCATAAATCCCGATAAAAAGGGAAGGAATTGCCTTTATAAAAGTAAACAAACACAATATAGTATGCAACAGAAGTAAGCACTAAGTAATACTGAATACAAAAGTAAGTGTTGAAAGGAAAGGGGCCGAAAATACAAGCCCAACAGTAAGTACAACACAACTGAAAAGCTAGTACAACCGTAATAAAGTAAGACATCAACCACTGAGTCGTCCTCCGGGAATCCCACCTGAAGGGTGGGTACAGATGGCCTCCTTAGCACCTTGGGTCCGTCTGTCTGCTCCATGTACGTCTCGTCAAGTGGTCCACCTCCAGGTACCATCCAGCTCTACAAGTCTCGACCTCAATCAGTGTTGTCCGTCATCTGAATCCAACACAACGTAGTGCGGGCATAGCCCGTGCAGGGGTGAGTATACAATACTCAGTAGGGACCCCGAGACCCCCAAAGGTCTCCCAGAATCAGCGAAGAAAGATACAATCATGAAGTATCAACCAATTATACTTAGGTATATTCCCATACATATACCTAAGTTATCAATCACAGTTCGGCTAAAACTCTCGACCCCAAGCACAACCCAGTCCACACAAGAAAGAAAGTTAATCACATCGATGATAATGATTGAAATTCAAGACTCAGCTCACACAGGTATACAACTTCCGTATAGCGATATAGATGATTAGATGTAGTCATTGATTCATCTAAGTTGTCATACCCACGTAGGATACTAGACCAACTAAGCTGTCAGACCCACGTAGGATACTAGACCAGCTACTCTGTCGGACCCACGTAGGATACTAGAATAGAAGTCAAACTATCAGACCCACTTATAATACAAGTACAGTAGTCATCGTTGTCGAACAAACGGAGGATTCCAGTACAGTTTTCGTCATCATCAAACCCACGGAGGGTTTCAGTACGGTTGTCGTCGTCAAACCCATAGAGGATTCCAGTACGGTAGTCGTCACAGTTGCAGCCAGCTCTAGGGTTCCCACACACAAAATGCTCGATTCCGGGAGGGTCCGCTCCTCAAGCTAAGGGTTCGATACATCAACTATCACGAAGACTTGAGTTGATGTATCCCGAAGTTCTGTCTCATCAAAATGAACCCAACACGACAGACATCACGTCAATCAGACGCCCGGTCTAAGAGTTATTGGCTTTTCCGTTCCAGGGGCCCGGTTGGAATTACGCTCGTTCCAAACCCGACCATTTTCCAAAGTCGTCCAAAAATTACTTAGATTATCACAAAAGGACCGCCTCTTTAAGAGGATCCCAGTTCTGTAGACGGCGCATCTATCGGACACACGGTTATGAAGTTATTTGCATTTAAGCATAACGGGCCCGACCCCTTAAGCCCAGTGGGCTGGCGGGTCAGGTCGACCTGGTTTTGGCAGGTCTGACCCGGATGGTGTTGGACTGGCCCGGTGAAGCGTGCGGCCCGACCCGGCGGGGTGCGGCGTGACCCGAGGGGCACGACGCGGCCCGCGGATCGGCCCGGTTGGCCGAGCGATGCGGGGGGGGCGACTTTCTGAACCGGCGGCGCCGAGCGACGTCGCCCTCCTTTCTGGCCGGTCGAAGCCGACCGGTCTTCCCGGCGTGAGCGGCCCACATGGGCGGGCCGCGGTCCTCCTGTGCGGCACCTGCGGGTACTGTGACCTTCATCAACCCGGCTGGCCGACGAGCCGGCCAGTTCACCCACCAAAGTGGCCCACGAAGAGCGGGTTGCGGTCCTCTGCAGCACAGAACCATGTGGCTCTGCGTTTTCACCAACCCGGCCGGCTATGGTCGGCCGGTTCTTCTTCGTCCGAGCAGCCCGCGAAAGCGGCCACATTTCTTCTCCACGCGGCCGACACACGGCCGCTGCTTCCTCCGGTCACCACCACCTCTTCCATCAAAATAAAACAGGGGTCAGCGAAGGGTCATCGGGCCGTTTTCGTTCGGCCCACGCCCTCTTCGTTAGGCGGTATCAAAAGGCCGAAGATAAAACATGGTTTCAACGAGGGATGAAGAACAGTTTTATTCAATTAAAATTGTAACAAACCCCCTACCTAGAAATAATGTTTGTTCGTAGATGGAGTCACGGGGAGGTGGTGTCAACTCATTGAAATTGGGGAAGAAGGGGCCAAGGATGGCATGTCGTCGGCATTCCTTGCGGGTGTCTCCTTCTCCTTTGGCTTGACCGAAGATCGAAGGAGATGATCGTCGTTCTTTGGCGGTTCTTCGTCGAAAGAAGAACTCTATCATGCCTTTCCAGGCTAGGCCATGCCCCTCAAGCCGGGCCACGCCCCACCGGTCCGGGCCGTGCGCTTCATCGGGCCGGTCCGACACCATCCGGGTCGGACCCGCCAAAACCGATTCAATCTGACCCGCCAGCCCACTGGGCTTAATGGGTCTGGCCCGTTACGCTTAAATGCTAATAACTTCATGAAAGTACATCTGATCAGCGTGCCGTCTGCGTTACTAGGATCCTCGTGACGTGGCGGTCCTTTTGCGATACTCTAAGTGAGTTTTGGACGACTTTAGAAAAAGACCGGGTTTGGAACGAGCGCAATTCCAACCGGGCCCGCGGAACGGAAAAACCAATAACTCTCAGACCGGGCGTCCGATTGACGCCTCGTCTGTCGCGTTGGGTTACTTTTAACGAGACGAAACTTCAGGATACATCAACTCAAGTCTTATTTATAGTTGATGTATCGACCCCTTGGCTCGAGGAGCGGACCCTCCCGGAATCAATCGTGATGTATGCGGGAACCCAAGAGCTGGCAGTGACTGCGACGACTGCCATACTGGAATCCTCCATGGGTTTGATGATGAAGAAAACCATACTGGAATCCTCCATTTGTTCTAAGATAAAGAGAACTATTCTGGAATCCTCCGTGGGTTCCAAAATGATGACTACTGTACTTGTATCCTAATTGGGTCTGACAGTTTGACTTTTGTTCTTGTATCATATGTGGGTCTGATAGAGTAGCTGGTCTAGTATCCTACGTGGGTCTGACAGCTTAGCTGGTCTAGTATCCTACGTGGGTCCTACATCTTAGATGAATCAGTGAATACATCTAATCATATCTATCATTATACGAAAGATGTATATCTGTGTGAATTGAGTCTTGACTTTCAATCATTATCAATGATGTGATTAACTTGCTTTCCTGTGTGGACTGGGTTGTGCTTGGGCTTAAGAGTTGGGGTTGAACTATGATTGATAACTTAGGTATATTTATGGGCACATACCTAAGTAGAATTGGTTGATACTTCGTGATTGTATCTTTCTTCGTGGATTCTGGGAGACCTTCGGGGGTCTCGGGGTCCCTACTGAGTATCGTATACTCACCCCTGCACGGGCTATGCCCACACTATGTTGTGTTGGATGCAGACGATGGACAACACTGATCGAGGTGGAGACTTGTAGAGCTGGATGGTACCCGGAGGTGGACCACTTGATGAGACGTACACGGAGAAGACAGAAAGACCCGAGGTGCTGAGGAGGCCATCTGTACCCACCCTTCAGGTGGGATTCCCGGAGGACGACTCAGTGGTTGATGTTTTACATTACTGAAGTTGTACTAGCTTTTTAGTTGTACTGTACTTAATGTTGGGCTTGTATTTCCAGACCCTTTCCTTTCATAACTTACTTTTGTATTCAGTATTAATTAGTACTTACTTCTGTTACGTACTCTGTTGTGTTTGTTTACTTTTATAAAGACAATGCCTTCCCTTTTTATCAGGATTTACGTCTTTGGTTCTAGTCGCCAGCCCCTTCTTTCCCGACGTCAAGGAGTTGATGCCGCCTCCCCGTGAATCCATCTACAAACGAACCTTATTTAGAGGTAGGGGGTTTGTTACAATTTTAATTGAATAAAATTGTTCTTTGTCCCTCGTTGAATCCATGTTTTATCTTCAGCCTTTTGATACCGCCTAACACGGAGGGCGCATGCCAAATGAACACGGCCCGACGACCCTCCGTTGACCCCTGTTTTATTTTCATGGAAGAGATGGTGGTGACCGGAGGAAGCGGCGGCCGTGTGTCGGCCGCGTGGAGAAGAACCGCGGCCCGCGCTCCGTGGGCTGCATCAGCGGGCGAACCGGCCGTCCGGGTTGATGAAGGCTGCGACACCCGCAGGTGCCGCACAGAAGGACCACAGCCCGCTTGTGCCAGGAAGACCATCCAACTTCGGCCGACCAGACTAGAGGGAGGTTCCACTTCGTGCTGCTGGTTTGGGAAGTCGCCCCCCCCCCCCCCCCCCGCATCGCTCAGCCACCCAGACCGAGCCGCTTGGCCAGTCGAGCTGAGCCGCGCTTGGCCGGACCACACCATGTCGGGCCGCGCCGCGCCGTGCCCCTTTGGTTGGGATGCACCCCACCAGGTTGGGTTGCGCGCTTCACCGGGTCGGACCCGCCAAAACCGGGTCGACCTGACCTGCCAGCCCACTAGGTTTAACGGGTCGGGCCCGTTACACTTAAATGGGAATAACTTCACGACCGTGCATCTGATCGATGATCTATCTGCGACACTGGGATCCTCATGAGTATGAGGTCCTTTTGTGATAATATAAGTGATTTTTGGATGAATTTGGAAAATTTCCAGGTTTGGGATGAGCGTAATTCCAACCGGGCCCCTGGAACAGAAAAGTCAATAACTCTCAGACCGGGCATCCAATTGACATGATGTCTGTCATGTTGGGTTCCTTTTGATGAGACGGTACTTCAGGATACATCAACTCAAGTATTTATGATAGTTGATGTATCGACCCCTTGGCTCGAGGAGTGGACCCTCCTGGAATCGAGTGTGTTGTGTGCGGGAACCCTAGAGCTAGCTGCGACTGCGACGACTACCGTACTAGAATCCTTTGTGGGTTCGACAATGACGACAACCATACTGAAATCCTCCGTGGGTTCGATGATGAGGACAACTGTACTGGAATACTCCGTGGGTTCGACAGTGATGACTATTGTACTTGTATCCTAAGTGGGTCTGACAGTTTGAATTCTGTTCTAGTATCCTACGTGGGTCCAACAGAGTAGTTGGTCTAGTATCCTACGTGGGTCCGACAGCTTAGCTAGTCTAGTATCCTATGTGGATCCGACAGCTTAGATGAATCAGTGACTACATCTGATCATCTCTATCGCTATACTAAAGATGTATACCTGTGTGAGCTGAGTCTTGACCTTCAATGATTATCATCAATGTGATTGACTTTCTTTCTTGTGTGGACTGGGTTGTTCTTGGGCTCGAGAGTTGGAGCCAAACTATGATTGATAACTTAGGTATATGTATTGGCATATACCTAAGTAGAATTGGTTGATACATCATGATTGTATCTTTCTTCTTGGATTTTGTGAGACCTTCCGGGGTCTCGGGGTCCCTACCGAGTATCGTATACTCACCTCTGCATGGGCTATGCCCTCACTATGTTGTGTTGGATACAGACGATAGACAACAATGATCGAGGTGGAGACTTGTAGAGTTGGACAGTACCCGAAGGTGGACCACTTGACGAGATGTACATAGAGCAGACGGACGGACCCGAGGTGCTGAGGAGGCCATTTGTACCCACCCTTCAGGTGGGATTCCCAGAGGACAACTCAGTGGTTGATGTTTTACTTTACTAAAGTTGTACTAGATTTTCAGTTGTACTATACTTACTGTTGGGCTTGTATTTCCAGCCCCTTTCCTTTCTGTACTTACTTTTGTATTCATTATTACTTAGTTCTTACTTTTGTTGCATACTCTGTTGTGCTTGTTTACTTTTATAAAGGCAATGACTTCACTTTTTATCGGGATTTATGCCTTTGGTTCTATTCGCCAGCCCCTGGCCTATGGAAGGCGGGTTTGGGGTAGTCACGACACGAGCCCCGAGGACGGGTCATAAAAAATTGGTATCAGAGGTGTTGGTTCTACCGCAGAACTCAGTACTCTGATTATTCTTTTCTTTGAAGCAATAATGTTAAGAGTATTGAGTGTGGTTATCAGTCTAAGGAGTTCAGTGTTGGTGCGGTGGCTGATGTATCCATACACCAGGACCCTGACCTCTGATTTCTGACTCGGTGCTTGAAAACACTGATTGCATGTGTGTTTAAAAAGTTTTCTTTGTGATTAATTTGTGTCAACTCACGAGGTATACTATTTGACCGTGGTGCACATGTTTTTTTTCAGGATCGCCCTACGAAGGAAGCCAGCTAAGGTTCCGAGTTGCGTACGAGATGGCAGCCCACCAAGCGACGAGGCCTCGGTGTAGGGCCCTATCACAGTAGAGGCACCAGCAGTACCACTACCCGCTGGGCCACCGATGCCACCAGCCCCGGCAACAGAGAGTGCACGCCATCTGAGCGCATTTCACGAGTTCCAGCGATAGAGGCCGCCCAGGTTTCGCGGAGAGATAGACCCTCAGGCAGTCGAGGATTGGCTGGAGGCTATCGTCAAGGTTTTCAGATTGGTAGGGACACCAACCGACCTTATGGTGATTCTTACTGTGAGTATCCTACACGGAGTCGCAGGTAGATTGTGGAGCCTGATGATCCATGTGTGTGATGAGGAATATTTACTTTGGACAGAATTCGTGAGTCTCTTCGGCTCGGAGTTTGTTCCAGCCACCCTTCATGCGGTGCGGATATAGGAGTTACTTCATCTGCAGCAGGGCAGCATGACAGTAGCTCAGTACTCAACGAGGTTCACTGACCTCCCACGCTACTCCACAGACATGGTACGAGACCCATTCTTTAGAGCCCAGACCTTTGAGCAGGGACTTAGACATGAGATCAGGGCTTCGATGATCTCCCTCAGTATTCCGACGCAGGCGAGAGTACTGGAGTGAGCCCTTCTTGTGGAGAGCTTTCTTGCTGAGCCGACACCAGCTGCGAGGCCCACCGAGGGACGACACATAGCGGGGTCTTCTTCAGCCGACAGTAGACAGTTGATGCAGAGGTCTAAGAGGACCAGACCATCAGGTGGGAGACCTCAGGATACAGGTTTGGTTGTGCGGGGCACATGAAACTGAGCCAGCTATACGAGGAGAAGGCAGTGCTATGCATGCAGCGGGCAGTGTCACATGGCTCGGGACTGCCCGACCCGCCATGAGGACGAGCAACAGATAGTAGAAGGACCTCCCAGGCAGAGGCAGAGGTTTGACCATGGCAGTCCTCCAAGAGCGGGCAGACGTAGCTGAGGATTTGGCCGAGCAGCAGGTGGTGGATGACGTTTTGAGGCCCTACCACCACCACCACCAGGAGGTCCACCCCGACTACAAGGAGTTAGCAGACATAGGCAGGCTCAGCTCTAGGCAGTCGAGGCCTACGACTACAGCGCACCTGAGATGATTTGAGGTACTATCTGTGTCTACTCCACCCTTTCTACAGTACTTATAGACACAAGTGTGAGTCATTCTTTTATTGCCGCTACCCTTGTTCGGAGCTCGGAGATTCCGACAGAGCCGTTGGCTCGATTCTTACAGCTAGAGACTCTTACAGAAGCAGACTCGACAATTACACACTAGTTCTGGCAGTGTGAGCTTACTCTAGGAGGAAAGAGCTTTGGTTGGGATCTTCTTGTAGTGGCGTCAAGGCCTTACGACATCATCTTGGGTATGGACTGGTTGTCTATAGTCCATGCTCATATCGACTGCATTAGGTGAAATGTGCGGTGTGTCCGCATGGATGGGACCAGGTTCACCTTCACTGGTGAGAAGGGAGCCTTTGCAGCACATGATGGACTTTCGCTGAGGAGAGGGAAGCCGATCACACATCAGTTGGCTAGTCTCATCCTCGGAGCGGTTGATGTGTGGAGTCCGAGTTTTCCTGTTGTGGTGGATCAGTATGCGTACATTTTTCCTGACGATGTTCCAGGACTACTTCCTCACAGAGAGGTAGACTTATACATAGAACTATACCCAGGGACAATACCGATATCTACTCCAGCATATCGGATGGATCCTGCTGAGCTTTGTGAGCTGCAAGTACAGCTGGAGGACTTTCAGGGGAAGGGATTTATCCGACCCAGTGTTTCGCCCTAGGCATCTCCGTTTTTGTTCACCAAGAAGGCGGATGGGAGCTTGAAATTGTGTGTCGACTACCATCGCCTGAATTAGGTGACCGTGAAGAACAAGTACCCACTCCCGAGGATTGACAACCTCTTTGACCAGCTTAAGGTAGCATGATGGTTCTCAAAGATAGACCTCAGGTCAGGCTATCACCAGCTTAGATTTCGAGAAGAGAATGTACAAAAGACAGACTTCAGGTGTCAGTATGGACACTATGAGTTCTTGGTTATGAACTTCAGCGTAACCAATGCTCCAGCGGTGTTCATGAGTCTCATGAACAGGATCTTCCAGCCTTAACTAGATCGATTTTTTGTAGTTTTCATTGATGACATACTAATTTACTCGACTAATGAGGAGGAGGACGCCTACCACTTTCGGGTTGTACTGGATACAATTCGAGAGCACCGGATTTATGGTAAGCTCTTGAAGTGTCGGTTTTGGATTTGAGAGGTTCAATTCTTGGGACATGTCATCTCGAAGGCTGGAGTTGCAGTGGATCCAGCGAAGATCGAGGTAGTACTTGGTTGGGAGCCACCCAGGAGCGTGACAGAGGTGCAAAGTTTTCTAGGTCTGGCTGGGTACTATTAGAGGTTTGTGCCAGACTTCTCCA
This sequence comes from Viscum album, assembly GCA_963277665.1. Taxonomy (NCBI): domain Eukaryota; kingdom Viridiplantae; phylum Streptophyta; class Magnoliopsida; order Santalales; family Viscaceae; genus Viscum; species Viscum album. Next base: position 385,828,548 of record OY728153.1, on the reverse strand, counting down.
GAGTTGCAGCACCGCTTTTAGCCTTAAAGAAGAATGGAAAACCCTTCGTATGGTCAGAGATATGCCAATAGAACTTTCAGGAGCTGAGGCAGAGATTTTCCAGTGCGCCCATCTTGAGGCTACCGGAGGAGGGCGTATGGTACATAGTTTACTTCCACACATCAGGGACCAAAATTGGGTGTGTCTTGATGCAGGAGCGAGCAGTGATCGCTTATAGTTCACATCAGTTGAGACAACACGAGCAGAACTATGCTACCCAAGACCTGGAGTTAGCAGCAGTGGTCTTCACCTTGAATATGTGGTGACACTATTTGATGGGTGAGCATTTTACAGTCTACTTTGACCACCGGAGTCTTAGGTACATCTTCTCGCAGAAGGAATTGAACCTGAGATAGTGGTGATGGATCGAGTTTTTTCAGGATTATGACTTCGAGATAGTCTATACTCCTAGTAAGGGGAACGTTGTAGCATATGATCTCAGTAGAAGATTGGGCATTCACCTGCTAGGAGTGGCGACAGAGCAGCTAGCCACGTTGCAGATATCCTTTGTGGATATAAACGGAGTAGCCTTTCTTCAGTCTCTAATAGTCACTCCTCCACTTCTTCAGCAATTCAGGGAGGCACAACGTGGGGACTTTGACTGTGAGACGCGATGAGCTCAGATATCCACAGTGTAGGCACCTGCTAATTTTCTGAAGGAGGGGAGCATGTCATCCTCTTCAGGGGACATACTATGGTACCGGTTTCACTACAGGAGGAGGTGCTGAGGGAGTTCCACACATTCCCTCTAGCGGTACATTCAGGAGTGGAGAAGATGTATCAAGACCTAAAACGACAACATTGGTGGCAGGGTATGAAGAAGGCAGTAGCAGAGTTCGTTTCACGATGCCTCACTTGTCAGCAAGTGAAGGAGGAGCACCAGGTACCAGCAGGCTTGGTACAACCCTTAGAGGTTCCGTAGTGGAAGTGGGATGGAATATCCATGGATTTCGTGATGGGGATTCCACATACTTCTAAAGGACACGACTCTATCTGGGTGATCGTAGAACGACTCACCAAGTCGGCCCACTTCCTACCGATCAGAGAGCAAGGCTCAGTAGAGATCTTGGGACACCTCTACGTTCAGGAGATCATATGGCTTCATGGTGTGCCATCGTCTATCGTCTCCAATCGAGATGCTCTTTTCACTTCTCGCCTTTGGAAGGGGTTACATGAGGCTTTTGGGACATAGCTTCGCTTGAGCACCGCCTTCCATCCTCAGATGGACGGTTAGACTAAGAGGACCATTCAGACTCTCGAGGACATGCTCTGTGCATGTTTACTCGACTTTGGTTGCATTTGGGAGGATCACTTACCCTTGGTGGAGTTTGCTTACAACAATAGTTACCACTCCACCATCAGGATGGCCCCTTATGAGGCACTGTACGGCCGACCTTACAGATCACCTCTGTGCTGGAATGACCCTGGGGAGTCAGCACTTGTACAACTAGAGATGGTTCAGGCTATGACGGAGAAGGTGCAGATCATCTAGGAATGGATGAAGACTACACATAGCAGAAAGAAGTCCTATGCTGATAGGATACAGAGACCACTGGAGTTCGAGGATGGTGACCACATTTTCTTACAGGTCTCACTTCAACGAGGTCTATGGATATTTGGCCGGGGCGGAAAGTTATCTTCGTGTTTCATCAGATCTTTCCAGGTCCTCAGTAGAGTAGGCGAGGTAGCTTACCGCCTGGATCTACCACCTCCGTTGCACCAGGTGCATGAAGTCTTCCACGTATCTCAGCTGAGGAGATACGTGCACAACTCGTCCCACATCATGGACCACGGGGAGCTGGACATTGATGACGGAGAGACATTCATGGAGGTTCCGGTGGAGATCGAGGATTGACAGGAGTGGGTCCTACGTGGATGATTGATTCCTCTGGTGCACATTCGTTGGCAGCACGGGAACCTTCAGGAGAGCACTTGGGAGTGGGAGGCTCCGATGCGAGCTCAGTACCCCCATTTGTTTCCCTACTGTGTGTTATAGCTTTACGATGACGTAAATCCCTGAGTTGGGAGTAATTTAAAGACCCGAAAATTTCAAGGAATATTTTTTCTTAAATACTTTGGAATTTTACGAGTCTGCGGTTTCTGACGACACTTAATTCCGAGGCCCGGTGTGCCCAAAATAAATTTCTAAAGTTTTGTTCGGGTACGTTTAGTAAATGTACATGAAGGTTTTTCTATATTTTGAACTAGTGCTCGGAATTGAAATCTGAGGACACTGATGAACTCGCAGTACCGGTATTCGCTTAAGGGGACATTTACCGTAGTTGTGTTTTATGTGGGTTGAGAGTTAATTTTTGGGGATTTAGAATAAAATAAATAAAATTGTAGTACACGATTTTATTTAATGATGTTAGTTATACCCTACAAGGGGAAGTTATAGGTGGGTCCCACACCCACATAACCTCTGATGAGAGGATAATGTGAGGTGGGGCCCACACAAACCCCTAACCTTTCAACTCCCTTAAACTCTCTATTAATCCCCCCTTAATTAATTTGACAACACTCCCCTTAATTAATGTGATATCTTCACCTCCCTCTCTCCCATTAATTTTTTTTTTCAACAATTTTGATTAATTAATTGAACCCTACAATTAATTAATTAAAGTGTTTGAATTTTGAAAATTCATGTGTGAATAAAATAATAGCCTTAGCTATTATTTTATTTTGGAACTCGTTGTGTTGAGAGAATTTTGGGAGAGATCTTGAGAAATAGAATAATAGAGTTCTTCTTTCGACGAAGAACTGCCAAAGAATGACGATCGTCTCCTTCTATCTCCGGCCAAGACAAAGGAGACAGAGCCACCCACAAGGAATGCCGACGACGCGCCATCCTCGGCCCCTTCTTCCCCGATGTCAACAAGTTGACGCCACCTCCCCACGACTTCGTCTATGAAGGAACCTTATTTCAAGGTAGGGTGTTTGTTATAATTTTAATTGAATAAAATTGTTCTTCGTCCCTCGTTGAAACCATGTTTTTTCTTCGGCTTTTTGATACCGCCTAACGTGGAGGGCGCAGGCCGAATGAACACGGCCCGACAAACCTTCGTTGACCCCTGTTTTATTTTGATGGAAGAGGTGGCGGTGACTGGAGGAAGCGGTGGTCGTGTGCCTACTGAGTGGAGAAGAACCGTTGCCCACATCCGCGGGCCGCTTGGCCGAAGAATAACCGGCCGGCTGTAACCGGCCCGGCTAGTGGAACCGCGGTGCCCCATGGCGCAGCGCTGTAGAGGACCACGGCCCGCGCTCTGCGGGCCGCTTCGGCGGGCGAACTGGCCGTCTCGTCGGCTGGCCAGGTTGATGAAGGTCACAGAACCCATAGGTGTCGCACAGGGGGACCCCAGCCCGCCCATGCGGGGCCCTCGCGCCGGGAAGACTGGTCGGCTTCAGCCGGCCGGACAGGAGGGCGGCGCCGCTGGTTTGGGAAGTCGTGGGGCCGCACCCCCCCCCCCCCCCCCCGCATAGCTCAGACACCCAGGCCGAGCCGCTCAGCCAACCAAGCCGAGCCGTGACAAGCTAGGCCAGGCCGCGCCGCGCCGCGTCGGGTTGGGCCGCGCCACACCGGGTCGCGCCGCACCGGGCCGCACCAGGTCGGGTCGCGCTGCGTCGGGCTGGGCCGCACCCCTCGGGCCCGACCGCTCCCCACCGGGCTAGCCCACATGCTTCACCGGGCCGGTCCAACACCAGCCGGGTCTGGCCCACCAAAACCGGATCGACCTGACCCGCCAGCCCACTGGGTTTAACGGGCTGGGCCCGTTACACTTAAATGCGAATAACTTCACGACCGTGCGTTCGATAGACGCACCATCTGCGGCACTGGGATCCTAGTGACGAGGCGGTCATTTTGCGATAATATAAGTGATTTTTGGATGAATTTGGAAAATGGACGGGTTTGGAACGAGTGTAATTCCAACCGGGCCCCTGGAACAGAAAAACCATTAACTCTCAGATCGGGTGTCTGATTGACGCGCTGTCTATTGCGTTGGGTTCCTTTTGACGAGATGGAACTTAGGGATACATAAACTCAATTCTTCGTGATAGTTGATGTATCGACCCCTTGGATCGAGGAGCGGACCCTCCCCGAATCGAGCGTGTTGTGTGCGGGAACCCAAGAGCTGGCTGCGACTGCGACGACTACCGTACTGGAATCCTCTGTGGGTTCGATGATGACGACAACCATACTGTAATTCTCCATAGGTTCAACAATGATGACAACTGTACTGGAATCCTCCTTGGGTTCGACAGCAATGACTATTGTACTTGTATCATAAGTGGGTCTGACTGTTTGACTTCTGTTCTAGTATCCTACGTGGGTCTGACAGAGTAGCTGGTCTAGTATCCTACGTGGGTCTGACATCTTAGCTGGTCTAGTATCTTACATGGGTCTGATAGCTTATATGAATTAGTGAATACATCTGATCATCTCTATCACTATACGAAAGATGTATACCTCTGTGAGCTGAGACTTGACTTTCAATCATTATCATCAATGTGATTGATTTTCTTTCTTGTGTGGACTGGGTTGTGCTTGGGCTCGAGAGTTTGATCTGAACTATGATTGATAACTTAGGTATATGTATTAGCATATACCTAAGTATAATTGGTTGATAATTCATGATTGTATCTTTCTTTGTGGATTCTGGGAGACCTTCGGGGGTCTCGGGGTCCCTATTGAGTATCGTATACTCACCCCTGCATGGGATATGCCCGCACTACACTGTGTTGGATGCAGACGACGGACAACACTGATCAAGGTGGAGACTTATAGAGTTGGACTGTTCCAAGAGGTGGAACACTTGACGAGACATACACGGAGCAGACAGATGGACCCGAGGTGCTGAGGAGGCCATATGTACCCACCCTTCAGATGGGATTCCCAGAGGATGACTTAGTGGTTGTGGTTTTACTTTACTACAATTGTACTTTCTTTTCAGTTGTATTGTACTTACTGTTGGGCTTGTATTTCCAGCCAATTTCCTTTCAAAACTTACTTTTGTATTCAGTATTACTTAGTGCTTACTTCGGTTGCGTACTCTGTTGTGTTTGTTTACTTTTATAAAGGCAATGTCTTCCCTTTTTATCTGGATTTATGCCTTTGGTGCTAGTCTCCAGCCCCTATCCTATGGAAGGCAGGCTTGGGGTAGTAATGGCATAGGCCCTGAGGACAGGTCGTGACAGTTACATTCTACCCCCTTAAATAAATTGCATCATTGAGATTTAATCTTGATCTCAATAATCAAGGGCTTGGAATTTAAAAATACCTTTGCTAGAAACCCATATTGCAAAAAGGGTTTATTAAACTTCCTCTTGATAATAAAGAAAGAGATGTATTAATGTCATCTATAATAACACATTATTAGGTTTCCATGTAGGAGAAAATTAGTGGAATGTTAAGATATGGAAACATAAGAAAAACATAAATAATTATAGAGTGATAGAGATAATTGATCACAAGTAGGTGAATAATCAATGGAATGATAAAGAAATTAATACCATACATCTATGATGATTTTAAAGGCCATTTGAATCATCAGTTATGAAGTAAATATGATAACATTTTGGTATCAAGATCCTTTTGATAAAGATGAGAAGTTCTTTTAATATATATGAATATAAGGAAATATAATTACTTGATATATTTTCATTTCATAAGAATAATTTCATCCTTTTGTTGTGATTCGATTAATTTACTCTTCATCTATTAATCTAATAAATGAATATCCAAAAATTATTTTTTATGAATAAATCTCTAAAATTAACTTTTAACAGATTTTAAGATTCATATAGGAGTAACAAGCTATTTCTCTTATCTTTATTAAAACAAAAATACTTATCACAAAGTAAGATAATATCCGAAATTAATATGAATCTATTAATATCCAAAATCAAACAATGAAACAAAATGTTTAATGTAGATCATTCCTTAAATAAATGATCTTATATCTCAAATAACCTCAATAACGTCAACATGAAATAATGTTTTAATCTCAAAGGTTATATCATGACCTTTCTACTTACATATAAAAAATATAACAACATTCTTTAAAAATAATCCTTTACATTAAAACCAAAGCTTTTATAAACTTTAACCCAATAAAACATCTCCTAAGATATCATTAGTCACCTAAAAAAACAATTACTTAAAACCAAAAAAAGGGTTTATAAGATTTTTGAAATTATGATCAAACTTGAACTCATAAACCCATGATGGTATACATAAGTTCTATATTAATCTAACATGAAGTAAAATATTTTTCTAAAATTAACATAATACTTATATGATTCATGATTCTTATAACCAAAATACCATTGGTAAAAGTACTTGTACAACAAAATTATTTAATGCCGATATATAAGTACTTCAACCCTTTTACTTCAATTATTTGGTATGACATAGGTCATTCCTTGGTATAGGGGTTACCCATTAGTTTCATAAAATGACATGGATAATTCCCAACTTCCCTACATATAATACATTGAATTCCTTGAAAATTAATTGATTTATGATCTATATTTTTACATAGAAAACATATTCCCCTCAATTTGATATATTCTTTTAGGTTATTATTATCACATAATTAACATGTTGAAAGAAAAATCTTTTTTCCTTCATGGTCTTCTCCACTCAAACTCTTAGCAAACTCTATCATTCTATTATTTTGTGAGCAGAATAGTGAGTTAAGGTTCAAGTTTTTAATCATATATCATGATAAATGATTAGGAATAATCACAATATCATTTACTACAGTAATCAACCTATTTGGTTTCTCATAATCACATTTTTATCACATTCAGCATCAACCTAATAACTTCTGGTTATATCCCTTAACTAAAACCATAAATCATAGTGTGAGAAACAATATTCATTGTGGGAAAAAATCATAAAAAAATATTTATAATATATCTAAATCATGACACCTTAATTTCAATATAAGAAGACTTAGGATTAAACTAGATCATCCATGACAATCATCTATTTAAATACTTCAAGATGGTTCATAAATAGTTTGTGAATTTCAAAATCATATCCCCTGAGATTTTCATACCAAGTGCACAGTAAGTCTTGTTTTCATATACTAGGTAATGCGTGAGTGAATCATGAAATTCCATTTTCAGAGTTATTAAACCTTGGTACATCTGTTACCTAACCACATCCAATTTTGGTATCCAAATTGGAATTCAATTGCTCAAAAACCACTCACTCTATAATTAAAACAAAATCAAGATATTTTCCAATACTTAGGATTATCCTTAAACATATCCTCAAGACTTATCACTAGAGTTTCACTAAATTCTTTCATTATAGTTTCTAAATGTTAACTAAATATTTCCTTTAATACCAAATATGAAAACCCAATACTTTTACACATATTATTACATGATTTATACACATAAATATCCATTAATACAACAGAAGAATTATAAAGAACTACTATATACATAAAAATAAACTAAAACATACAATCATTATTTATTTTTCATTAGAGAGATACTAAATCCTTTCAAGCTCCTATTACTACATGATATAACCTGATGAATAAATAAAAGAAATGAGTGAGATAAAAATCTCAATAAGGGAATAAACATGATAAGAAAACATAACATGTGGGTCAAAAATATAACATAATATCATAAAAAAGAAGAAATATAAGTATTCACATGGAATCATAATGTAAATAACATGGTATAATAAATCATGTAATCATAATAAATGTGGTTAAAACATATAACGTTCTATAAACATGAGTCTAGGATAACTTCTTAGATAATCTCAAATAGTATACAAAATCCCATAATGTATTAGGTTTAATCCCTAATCCCATAAATGATGTATCATGAGTATAAATCTTTACCCAATGTATTGGAGTGCTATCTGGGTGCACCCATCATAACATGTTCACAATATATGTGTTACATATATTTTAAATAAGACATAGGTGATAACATAATAATTACCTATGGATGGGAAATTGGTTGTATAATCTTACTTTATACCATAATCAAATTAAATTTCATAATGAAAGAATTTGAGAAATGATCATAAGGAATGTATTACCCCATAAAAGGAAGAGATAATAATATAGGTATATATGTGAGAGACATCTATATAGAATTCAAAATCAATCCATAACATCAAGGGTTGTTGTATTTGACAAATAAAAAAACATTCTTTCGAAAAATAAACTTTCACTTTGAGTAACATCAAAGGATGTCTTCTTAGATGAAAAATGATTTTTAAATATCACTTTGATCATTTGTTGAATATAATATCCATTCCATTTTCAAAAAACTTATTTAAAATATAAAACTTTTTGATTAATTTTTTTTGAAAATAACCTTTTAATCTTAAAAATAAATATTTAAAAAATTTACTGGTCATGATAGTTTAAGAGTTTTGTTCATGTAGAATATGTTAAAAAGTAATGATTCTTTTAAAGTTTTTGTAAGAAAATTAAAAAAGTAACTTTAAAAAAATATTAATTTTAAAAACATTTTTTAAAATTTTAATTAATGGTAGAAATTACTTTCAATAATAATAGAAAAAAATTATTGAAATTTTTTTTATAAAACATATATTTGGAAGAAAAAGGATTTTCGACCGAAGAGAGTAATGAAGTCAATTTTCATTAACAACATTTACTTAATCATTTTGCATTCCAAAGGGAGGTAAATGACACTATTACTTGAAAATTTCATGAATAACCAGAATCGAATAAAATGAAATGGTTTTATTATATAATGATCAAATAATTTCCCATAATGGAAATTCAATCATAAATAATCTCGATTAAAATGAGATTGAAACCTAAACCCTTACTACTTTGGAAAATTTTCAATCATAACTCTCTATGAATTAAATTGATGAATTTTAACTTGAAATATCATGAATTATTAATTATTAATTATATAGTATGTAAACAGGAAGTATACACACTATTTAAAATAAATTAGGTGTATAAAAGGAAATACATCTCAAAGAGGGATGTTTTGAGAGGGAAACCCTTACAAAATTTGTATCATTATTGTGAGAGTTAATACATGAAGCGGTTATGTGAAAAAAATATAGATACATAAAAATAAATTTTAAAATATAGTATAATTTAATCAAATTTCATTTCACAAATAATCTTGGAAAAATATAATCAATGAAGTAGACGTATAACCCAATGAATGGAAATTGATTTAAGAAACCCCTTACCTCGCACTTCCCTTTAGTTGAGCAGTATTTAAATTCCTATATGGTGGTTTTAAACATTTTACTAACTTATAATAGAACCATATTAATATTTATATTATCATATATTATCATTTTATATCATATTTTTACACGTTCGTTAATAATATTTTATTATCACTATTATTTTGTGTGTTAATTGCCTTGTTTTATCATGCATGTTTTATCATAAAAGTTATAGATCCTGAACATAGTATATAATTAAATCATCTCTAGAATGATATTAATTTCATAAATATGTTTTCTTTTAATTATATACATGTTTCTAATCATTATTTAATTTTTAACATGTAGAATGAATCATATCACTTTTTGGAGATGATAGGTCGTATGTACACACGAGCGACGATATCATTTCCTTAATGGGTGAAGGGGTAAGTAAGTGTATTGTTTATTAATTTTACATTATAAATATTATTTAATATATAAAACATATATTTTTATAAATTTATCCTTTATTACATTCCTTGTAAATTGTTACTGAAAAATGATTCACATCGCTTCACGAGAAAATAGTCTGTCGTACACACGAGTGACATTATCCTATTATCTAAGAAATGAAAAGTAAGAAGGTATATATAATGTCATAACTATATAATTATAATTATAAATTAAATATAATATATGAAAATTATATACATCATTATGTACATTCATGAGAAGCAGTGATGGAAATGAAAGTTTTCTAGGCGACCATCCATTGTACACACGATCAACAATTTTGTTTCTATTTGAGAGAGGAGGAGATGGTTTTAGGTAATTAAATTAACATAAAAACATAAATATATATTTAATATACTGAGTTTATTATATCATCATGTTTTAATAATATTTTGAAGAGGTGGAGGAAGAAAAAAAATAAAACGCTATGTTATGGACGTTACCTCTTCTTCGAACAACTTCTTTTGGTTTGCACCCAAAGAATTTATAGGTTGAATTTATGACCAAAAAGGATTATAAGATTATTGGAGTTAATTAGAAAAGTTATTTTGTAAGGTATTATCTGAAAAAATGGTTTTAAAAGTGTTTAAAGGAGAGGATAGGGGTGGCCTTTTATAAGTGGGGGAGAAGGCGCAATTGAAATTCATGAAAATAAATAACTCCACCCATTTTTTTATCTTCATAAAAGGATACAAAATTTACTAATTATAAGTGATAATTTCTCAATATAAACATAAAATACAAATAATATAAGTTTTGGGTCATTTATAAGACTTATCGTTTTAGTTTAATTCTCGGTAAACTCGTTTTTACCTTAACCGTAATAAATAATTTTTTACTTTTTTAAGTATTCATTATGGTAAAAAATTAATTTGACATTATTAGATAGTGTAATTTATTATTATTCTATATATGCAATCCATTTTTCAAAATTTAACTAACATAAGTCGAATACTTTAATTTAAAATTAAATCTGCAGACATGTCCAAAAAACAATTTTTTTAAGAAATGTATTTTTTGAGGAAAATATAACCTCATATTAACTATATGAAAAGTAATAATAATTAAATAAATTTAAAATAAAATTTATGGATATATAATATATAAATTTAATTTAAATAATTATTTATTATGGGCTATTTTAATTAATTAAAATGAGAAACATTATGCAGTTTAAAATAGTTTTCATAAAAAATTGTATTTTTCATTCTAATAATAAACCTATACTAAAATATACAATAAACCTGATTTAAATTTAATTAATTAGATTTAACATAAATAAATAATACTTATGTTATCTTTAAATCATATTAAAATAATAATGGGTCTTAACTTAATAAAAATAAATTATAATTTTTCAAAAACCACTATTATTCACTATTCACTAAAAAATTAATATTTTTTAAAAAATACCAAAATTTCACTATAATTTAATATCAATATTTTTATTTCAAAAATTATTTTAATTTTTTAGAATAAAATTTTAAAACTGGTAAAAATTAAATTTAAACTATGTCAGTAAGGAATGACTAAACTGCCTTTTAGAAAAATACAATTTTCAAAAAACAAATTCTTATTTTTCAAATGATTATTATTTTATTTACAATAAATATGTAATTCTTGAATTTATTTTATACAAGTGAAAACCAAATAATTTTCATATTTTAGTTAGTCTTATTCATACCCGTCAACTTAATAAATATTTTATAATGGCCATGTTTAAATAATAATATTTTAATAAAGTGTTGTGTTTCGTTTAAACCCGGTGTTGCATGCATCATAAGATATCAAAGAGATTGAATTTATTTTTAAAGAAATATTTCATAATGTATCAGGGTGTTATATTCCCTTATAATTTTGGTGTTGTGTGTCATTTACATTGTCTGACATAATGTTCCTCTTTTAAAATATCGTGGTGTTGCAATATCCCAAGATCAAGTGTATGGGAGACATGATTGAATCAACCCATTTAAATTCATTGTTTAGGTGGATTCATGTCATTTTTCTATTTATTTCTATGGTTTCATAATAAATTATAAATTTATAATCAAAATGGAGCAATGATCGAATAATTGACAATGAATGAGAAAAAATAAGTTTTTATTCATCATAAAAAGGAGGAGAGAAGAATCCAAAACCTGAAGCCTCTATCATTAAATATAGGAAAAGATGAAAATAAAGATAATATTTCAACAAATAATAAATGGTTCCAAAATTAGCACGATTAACATCTTAGAGTTAATAATATTTTGGCATAAACTCACCAGCTTTGCAATTTTCACCAATGCATCAAGATGCAATACCTCAACCAAATCATTCACATCAATCCCTACCGTTTTATCACTTTAACATACTGTTGATGTTCATACATTCCTTTTTTATTAATCTCATGATCCTATTGAATTCAGTATAGCTATTAGTATAGGTGATCCACCAAGTCCCTGTCCTTTGTAACATGTTTTTTCCACTTGGGAGCTATCACAACATGTTGAGAAGTGTTATGGATGGCTCAATATAAGAGGTTAGTGGACTAGGATGAGTCATCTATGTCTAAAATATTTTACTTGGATGTTCCCACTCTTTATTGAGTTTCAGTCACTATCTTCACTTTGGAATGAATGTTGTGGTAGTAATACCTTCTAAAACCCAATGCGATGAACATCTGTTGGAGATAATTTTATTGTCCATGACCAGTTTTGAGATCCTATTCCATATCCAATACCACATATACAGCTAGAAAGTGATATATTTATATTTTATAATAACTTTAGTCCCAGTTACCGATATATAGTCCAAAACCACATCACTCGGAGAGGTTATAATCGTGATATGTTTCATATGCACTCATACGTGATTGAATTTCATCCTAGTGGATCTCATTGGTTTATACATTGAGATAAAAAAATATTTGAGTTTTTATACCCAACAATAGGATCACTAGAATTCATACTCGTATGATGTTAGAAAATGATAGTAAAAGGGAAAATATTATAATATGTGAGAACATTCATCATCATTCACTAAAACCTTTCCCCCCCTCAATTCATGATGCTCTATTAAGGGGAACAATAGGTCATTACCCTTGTAGAAATTACCTTTTTGAGATTTAGGATTCTACATCTTTCATCATGGGCACCACATCCACTTCAATTATTACGGGAACCATGTCCTCCACTAGTGTAATAGGCCCATGAGGCACCTCTAACCTGGTCTTCCCTGAATCTCCTCTGTCAATGGATATATAAAAAAATTATATGTGTCAGTATAGTTATAGAAGGAATTTAAAAATATCATAGATACTAACCTTCTTGTAAGGATTGTTGAATTACATCAATATAAAAAACAAAATAATGAGCCAGGTCCTCAATCTCTATAAGATCATCCATAGAGACTAGATAGATTGGAGTGATGACTATAGAATCTATATTGGATATTGATTCTGATCCTTTATGGGCTTTTACTATTTTCACTTCTTTGATCTCCACCATTTCCAAATATGCCCCTTATGGAAGAATAAGCCCTATCTACTCTTTGGGAGTCATAACTATTGGATCCAAATCCTTTGTGGAAATTATCCAATAATATCATCTCATATTAGGTGAGTTCCAGTATACCGTAATCCAACCTTTCTTTATTTTCACCTAATAAAACTCCCATATAATCCCCTTCTCAAATCCCAAGGGATACATGTCCTTAGGAAGATGGTAGTACCAAAAATGGAGACTCTATAGTTTAAATTAATGGCCTTGGGCCAGAGATCAATATCATTTAATCTTGAATTTCACCAACCTATGAAACCATATGGGTTAATCTTAGGATTATATCACCCAAATAAGTGGAAATTGTGACCCCCTGAGTAATTGGTGATTTTAGGGTCATTGAATTTGACTGAACACCTCAGGGTTTTGAAGGACCCATTATTCCTTAGTGAATAAACGTTCACCAAATACTTATCTATATTCTTCTTTTGGATTTACCCAAGTGATAGTTCTTTGTATATAGTAACTGATGATGGAGGAAGTGGGAGCATCCTATCAGGGTCATCAAGTATTGACTTCATATTCTCCACAATGGAAGGGGAACTTGAATTTTTTACCCGTTATTCTAAAGTATAACTAAGACTTATTTTCATCGCTATATATGAGTATTCTAGATAAGATATGGTTAAAATAATTTTCCTAGCCCCATGCATAAGTTTAAGAAGAATTTAGTAAGTTACCTCTAATAAATTTAATCAAGAGTTAAAAAAATAAAGTGTTTTACCTATCCCCAGGAAACGTTTTATTCATTAGTTGATTCTACTCTAGGTACTAGTATATCGAACACTCTATACATGTAAAGGAACCTACCTTAAAAAGAATGGTTCAAGGAATTGATTTTTCTGAGGTATTATCCCACCTTTTCAAATTAATCCATGAAATATATATGGGTAGGATCATTCACATACAAAAAATCCATTAGGAAAAATTCCTTCACTTGGAGTATCCCCCATTCCTCTTTTGTAGATTGATCCTTCCTCTAGGAATCCCATTCCCTCTTAGAATTTCAAAACACTATAGTGGTAGGTATAACTAATTAATGGATCAATCATCTTGTTTATGGGGCTAGGTACAAGTTACATACTCACTTTCTCAACTTCTATGAAATTAGAGGGTCAATTGGACTCAATATTTTATAAGGACTCTCCAATCTCACATGAGGTGGATGTTCTTCCTCTTATTTAATAGCTGGTGGAACCATAACTTAGGGAACTAGTTCAACCAATTTACCATTTGAATACAAAAATATACAAGCCATGATGTAGTTATTTACAAGTTCAAACATAGTTTTAGCAGGTTAATGGTCCATCCGGATGCATGTTTCCTCTCATGTGAACATGCTCTAGAGTTTGTTTACAACCATAAAATGTTTTTATTCTTATATTATACTTATAAATGTATGAAATATTTTATGGGTGTATAAGAACTTTCTCCCAAATCATCAAGTTAAATACCCCATGCAGTTCATCTCCCCATCAATCCTAGTGACTACAACACCTTCTCTCAACGATATGAGACACCCTTTTACTATATGGATACTCAATGCATTATCCATCAAAACACCATAAATAGGTGAATATGACATGTATAAAAAGAGTCTATATTGATTTAAAAATATTTTTATGTCACTCTCTTCCAATAATTTTGGTTCGAATTTACCTATTCATTGGAGATGTGGATAAAAAAATGCCTCTGGGAACATGTGGTCATTTATAAGTTCATATCCCATAACTGGTATATGATCCAACCTTAGAGGAATTGAAATAGTCTAACAAAAGTAGAAGGGGACTTCCCCAAAAATGGTGTCCATGACAATGGTGTGAGGTTTCTAGTAATGTGACCACTAGATTTATGTTTTTACTAATCTCTATCCAATTCACTTCCACAAATGACATGACTTTGACCTTGGTATGTGATTCACATTCTAGTAGAAATTATCCACTAAAGAACCTAGAAATAAATATTCCATTTATACCAATCGATCAGTCCCAGGAGTGAATTTCTAAACCCTTCAATGAAATGACCATCTCCCAACATCAGCTAGTATGTATAATAAAGTCTCAAGATTTTGTAGAATGGGAAATTCTTTTTCTTCCTCACTTGTGGTTATTAACCATTGGGTGTGTTGAATACCTGAGCCTAATCAAGTAAAGGATCATTGATCTTGTGGAATAACTCAACATCCAATAGATTTAACTAAATTATTAATAAATCCTTGGAAGGTGGATACATCCTCTCTACATCCTCCAATATGGAGAAAGGGGGAATTAACTCATCATACATCTCCCCCATGATTGGTTCCCTTATGACCATACAAACACACCAAATTCCAATTTAAAAAATTTCATGCACTATGTTAAAGGTGTTTGTTTTAGGACTCCATATTTTTAGAAAATCTGGTACAATGTGTCTTTTGTGGTGTGGAAATGACCATGAGACACAAACAACAACATATAAATCCACTTCTTGAAGATCCTCCTTAAAATCTTAGTAGATCTGGTGCATACAGAAGGGATACCCCCAGTTCATTCCAAAAGAGTCCCCAGGGAGAATATTTAATCTTGACGACCATCCTTACTTCTCATTAGTTACGACCCTCTTTAGGATTTAACCATAGTTGTGAATATATAGCTCTAACTCCCACTATTCTTCCACTAGAATAAAAAAGTATAACCTAAGATATAACTTTAAGAATGATCTTTTAAGATATATATACCCCTTGATGAGATGTTTTCTTGAATGGTATCCTAATGAATATTAATATAGGCAACTGGATGATTTCCATGCTACAATATATGGATAGGGACATCAGTCAGTATCATGAATTTATAAACCACGAACATGTCAGCTATTGGGTAATCATGAAGACTGTAACCCATGAGTTCTGATAATAAATGATGTATTGGATGTACACATCACCTTGAATCATCTTGAACACTAACTTTCATAATATTACTCCTCTCTTCCTTGGAATAAAGGAGTTATACTGGAGTTATTTTCTAAAGGAAGAAAGAATTAGTTGTATTTTGGTAGATTTTGATGAAAACTTTGATAAATTCTGAAATCACATATAGCACTTATAGAAATACATAAACTACATATCTCTCTACAAAAACCACATGGTTCCTATGTTATTTCATTAATTTCACACAAGTAAATTCTTCACAAGTAACACAAACCAATTTTAAAAATTTAACTGTGATTTATGAAAATAACACCAACCTTGAAGATCACCTATGTGAATAAATTTATCGATTTCAAGATATTAATAATCCATGAAGCATTTAGAGGTCACCTTTAAGAAATTATGATTCCTAACACCATTTATATAGGGTCACCTACTCTGCTATAGACCAGTTTAGACTCCCATGGGCCACTTTTCTTTCTCATAATAGGATCTTATTCATGCTAATCAAACCTCATTTAGAGGGGTGATTTTTTTGGGGGATATAAAGTCATAAATATTAGAACAAAACACCCAGTAGAAGTTCATTATTCAAAAGTTTAATTGGAATAATAAAAATTCAAGTATGATTTGACAAAGAAAAGGGTTTTATATAGAGGTTTATCTGCTTTGTGAAGTAGATCAAGCAATTCATGAAGAATTTTTCTTCCTTCATGAGGTGGAATGATTTCTAATGAATCACTACCATTTTTGGGGCCAAGGTTTTACTTTTAAACCAATCACATGGTTCTCTTATGAAATGTTCCTGACCCCTCAATTTTTCATAAACTATAGTCATTTGTAGTGTAGTGGTGGAGATTTCAGATGCCTTGTATAATGATTTATAGATTCCATTTTTCTATGTGAGCCCCATTATCTTTAAGAGATTTATTTGTCCATATAATCCCTATGTGGATACCCAATTCGGGAGGTGGTTACCTAACATCACCTATAAATACCACATTCCCTCCATGAAGTACTTGCAAAGGAGTGATGAAATAAATCTAAAAATACAGAATTTCTACTTTTGAAAACATTTAGAATACCTATATCTCCTTTGGAAATCAATCCCCACATAATCAAGAGACATAAAAGGAAGATAATTAATAGGCTCACAATTTCCTTCTTGAATGAAGAGGCTTGTAAAGCCCTTTGAAAATGAAGAGTCTGGTGAATCCCTTTATAAATGAAGAGTCTTGTGAAGCCCTTCACAAATGAAGAATCACATGAAGACCTTTGTGAATGAGGATCACATGAGGAACCTTCATGGAGACCATTTGATTCATCCAATGAACTCTTTCACTTCACATGATAATTCTACTATGTTTGATGGGGGATCTCTGGGGTATTAATTTCCCTCATTTTAACGCTACTTGGATGTGTAGCCTCTAGCCTCTCCATATAAACTTTGTAAATAATTTAAAAAGTATAAAACTAGAGATCTTATACATCCTACCTTTCACCTAGGACTTCTATCTAGGATAAATCAACTCAAAATACTTTTATGAATCCATTTTACCAAGGTCCATACCTCAAAAGGCTAAATCAATACCTTTTCCAAAACCACTAAATAAACATGACTAGGTCATGAACACCTACATGCACCCATTCGATCATGTATTCCATTAATAAAATGTGTATCCTGAAAAATCCTCCCTAACCGATAGGGCCACTAGGGTAGTAATAATCATATAGTCTCTTGATAACATGGGTCTTGACTGGGATGATACCAATAAGAACTTACATAGAAAATGATTCTTAACTAGTATTATTTAGTTTTGATCATGATTGACTTGGGTTCTTAGTGGACACCCTGTTACACTCAATGATCCATGAGGAAATGTAATTCCTTCATAGGTGTAAGCCCCCAAAATGTTCCCATTTATTATTTAATCACCAATAAACATTGATGATCCATGAATTTCTATATCTAGGAAACACACAGGCATGCTCTCCCACATCTCGAGGAGCATCCTGAGCCTCTGTTTGGTGTAAGATCTAATCATGGAATAATTGAGGGAATCCACCCTCATTTACTCAATGATCCATGTCCTCCATAGGGTAGTCCTAGCGTGAAATCCTGACATAATATCCTTTCTTCTCCAATGAAATAGGTTGGTTTAATTAGTAGGTGTATTCCCTAGTCAATCATGACCTCATTAATGATATCATCCCAATAATTGATTAGTGATCACTATAAGGACCTACCATGTGTAAGATACAACTCATACTCATGGCCCTTACCCTTCTTGAAATCTTATCCAAAGTTATGGACTCCCTATGGGCCATATTCCTTTAGACATACATATTCTAAAAGAATTATGTATCAAGGGGAACGATGAATTAATCCCCATTTAGTCCTTCATTATTTTCCTTTCCACAATGTGATTATCCCTATAACATGATAAAAAATGTGCTTCCAACATCCTAGTCATATGATATAAAACTGTATGATAATATCATTATTGCATGATGTTAAATTGCATGGAATGGTCTTACCATAAGAACATAAAATATGGAACTAAAATTATATAGGTTTTGATTCAGGTTTCTATAGGATATGTAAGAAACATCCTTTAGATGAAAAACCAACATCATAACATCCTATGTTCTTATTTGCTGGTCCATATTCCTCATGAGTTTGGACATTCCAGATAATTGGGACATATTCCCTATGAAACCCCCATTCACATTTATTAGGGATATATCCCTTATAAACACATGTTCATGGGGCCATATTATATATAAAATCTCTTAAACCCTTCCTCATTGGTTCATACTTCTTGTGATCTCGGACATTCCCCTCATCATGCCCTATTCATAGTGAGGAAACCTTGCTATTTAGTAGGACATATCCTTAGGATCCAAACCCAAAAAGTATTCCCTATTTCTATATTACACATGGAACAAATCTATTATCATCAATCCACATTCTATTTGAGGTCATCTAGAAAGGACTACATATGCATATTCCCACACTAAATATTGCTAGGAACCTTTCACCAAGAATCTATTTTGTTTGAATTAATATTGATTGGATGAATTCATGGTTGCATAACCCAATAAGAAACCACAATTATCCAAATTTTACAAGTTTTTATGGTTCGACATGTCCTATTAAGTGAAACAAAACTATGTGGGTTATGATTCTCTTCACATGGATATATAGAAAGACCCTCCTATGGGCTCAATCTTGATACCAGAAACAGACAAAACCTTCATAGATTATGATTAAATCTAGATTTCCTAATAATAGATTTAAATAAAAACATAATTAAATGAACAAGATAAAGATAGTGAACCTATGACACATACATACAGTACCATTGATAGGGAACCTCAAATATGTACAAATATTGAAATTTATGGAATAACTTCAATACATAATATATATTAACATCATTACATGCCAAAAAACAACCAATAACACATTTTAAACCAATCATATAGTGGGATTTGGTAAGGATTCATGAATACATCTAAATCTATAGGATAGTAAAATAGTAGTACTAATCCCCCCTAAAAAGGTGCTGATGATCCTGACCTCTGACCCTCTTGATGATTGCGCATTCTAAGGTGTTGGTGATAAAGTATCAACAACTGCCTACCTTTTGAAAGTAGGTCCACATAGACTAAAAAAAGAAAAATTTGATAGACTTTTGATCTCATAATAACTAATTAAGTAAAATGTGCTTATGAATCTACATATCAGAAACAAGGTGATATGCCACTCAATGATGGTGGGACAATGAAGGTTCATTGATTTCATGTCTATAGGATGTGAGTATTTTGGCACAATGTTGGGGTTGAGGCCATTGGGTACATGTGCAAATGGTATAGAGAAGTTTCAACCATATTCTTATTAGTAGAATACTATATATATTTTTGACTTAGGGTGGTGATTTTGATCACCAATGTAATATCCTAGATTCAAGAAATCTAGATTTGATAGTTATATTACATTATTAGTACAAATTAAAATAGTTTCCGAAGGATTTAACAACTTAGTAGTATTTCAATACCAAATACATACATAAAATACATTTCAAAATATAAGATACAACATGAACATATTTAGATAACATGATTAAAAATTCAATAATATCCCTAAAAATTACACATAACCCCCTCTAGGTTTCTTAGGGAAAAGAGAACAAATAAGGGTGAGATCATATGACTGGTAATGAGTAACATACAATAGAAGCCTATGTAACATAAACATGGATTATGTGATATGAAAAAAATAAATTAATAAGATGAATACATAATCAAATGAATCCAAGGGCAAGTTATATCCATGATAATAAATTAAAACATGGATAACAATAACCATTGATCTTATATCAATGGAATGCATAATTTTATACTTCAAAAACCAACTATCAAGGACTCATTACAAGACACATATCATATTATGGGGAGAGCCATACAACAAAACCCAACCTATTTTTCCTCATGTTATTTGTCATTGCATCGAGGGGATATATAATTCTGGGCCCCACCTATAACCTAATTAAGTCCAATTCATTCACCATAAGAGTCATCAAGACCTTTCACATCATTCCATAAGTAACCACTTACTGAATAAAAATAGATTACCCATATACTGAAAAAAATATTAAAATCAAATAAATCCAAATTCAATAGAATAATTTGGATGTCTAAGAGAATATCCCTTAATCAACTTAGAATCCATGAGGTATCATCAATGCAATATGAAGTACCCTTATCAAAGAAATATAGTAGTGAGGTTTATTAAAATGTGATAGGTTATATATGGAATATAGTAATTGTATTAAATATATTTCATTGGTTGGATACTAAGGAAATATTAGGAAAATTCCTTTTTCATGTTTTATTAAGTGCGAGTTGATATTCCAAAGCATATCCTCAGGAAGTGTCATGTTAGGTGTGCATTATTAGGCCCACTAATTCTGAATCAGGGTGATTATTGTGTCAATTATAAATTTACCCCTTTAGGTGTGATTAACCTTAGGTGTGTCTATTCTATAGCCACATCCAATTTCCATTATCCATATAAGGATTCATTTTCTAGTAAATTAAACACAGTTTTACTTTACCAAAACATAGGAGGGTTTTTTTCACTATGTAGAAGGTACCTCTTGAATTGAAAAATATGAGAGAGGGATAAAAATATAAACTTTTAAATCCCTTAAATTTAGTGAGTAACATGGGAAAAATTATTTCATGATAATTTATGCACCACACAAAAGAAATAGGTGGTGATTATATCATGAGTCCCAAAGAATGGAAATTGAGATGGAAAAACACAACTTCTGGATTGGGTAGCAATTCGATCTTAAACTATTGAAAGAGAGGGAATAAAATTGATATTAAAATACCATGAATAATGTAATTTCATGATATAACATCTAAAATATGAATTATATACACCACATAATGTAAATTAAGTGCATATAATAAAATATGTATCAAAGAGAAGAATTTGAGATGGAAAACCCATACCTATTATACTGAATTATATAAACACAATTTAAGATTATGTATCATAAATATAGATATCTTAATCACTTAATTAATAAAACTAAACATATATATTTAAATCTTTATTCTTCATAAATAGTCATTCTCTTCATTAATTCTTTTAATATCCCACATCGGTGTTTACAATTTTGATAGTTTGTACAAGTTTCACAATAACATCATTCTTATTCAATATTATTCCAAAATTAATTATTAATAGGCCATTAAAGTAAATTTTAGGGATTATTTATAAAAATATAGGATTTTTTAAATTCATTTCATGAGTGTGTTAGACCGTATCCTTGAAGATGGAGTAGATAATAAGCATGTTTTGGTGATTTTTTGAAGAACGGAAGGTGTTTTCTTAATTGATGAATTAGATATTGATATAATATATCAAGAGAAAAAAAAATTATTTAAAAATTTTCATAATATTATACCATTAAATAAGTTTTAATAGTCTTCCATGATATAAATTCATAGTATTATTCAAGTAGGTTGTTAAATCTACCCAAACATGAACATACCCTAACTTATTGAATGATTATGAGGTGGTTTTGTTGTAATATAATTACAATATAGGCATAATGTTCTTATTTAGTGTTTATTAGTGTTATATTTAATAATTTATGGAATTAAAAGAATAATCAATGGATATGAAAATGTTACAGAATCTAAATAAAAGATAATCCTCTTTGTATGCTTATCTTAAATGAGTAAATTAACGATGATCATTTATTAATATTATCATTAATAGGTTATATGTTTTTTAATACATTAAACTTAATTATATCATAATAATAATATTTATCCTTTAATTGCATACTTATATAAATCTATGTAAGGTGGTGATGGAAAATGAAATACGTTACTTCATGAAGGTAGTAGTTTGCACATTACATGAACAATGATTTTATTTTTATTAATGGATAGAGTATGTGAATTAATAATGATAATAAAATTAACATAGTTACATTATAGTATATTAATTATAACAATATCATTTTATTAGTGTGTCTATAATAAATTTTAAGGAATAAAATTAATAAGATAACTAAGTAGTTGATAATACTCACGTCATGGACTTGAATTTTCCTTGGAAGTCTCATTGGAAATGAGGGCCTTATACTAACAAATGGTGACCAGATTTTTTTAATGTGTATAGGGTTATAATAGAAGATAAATTGAATATTTTCAAGGATAAATTCTAATAATAGGTGAGTATTGTTGTGGTGAATATGTTATGATTTTATAAGTGAAGGGAAGAGTAGTTTTACGAGTAACCCTTAAATTTTCAATAATGTATGGTTACTATTAATGTTTAAATGAAAAAATAATGGAAAAAAGAGGATATTACAAGGATTTTTGGTCAAAAATCACCTAAAAACTCTTTTTAGAGACAAATTTGAGTGTTTTTAGGCTATTATTGTAAATTTTTATCTTTTACCCAAATAACTTTTACCTTTGTACTAAAATTATTATAACATCCAGGTTCTGGAAGCTGCCCAGAGGTGCCCCATACCTGGTTGGTCACATGGGATCAAGCACATTTCCCTAAATGTCAGAGGTTTCCAACTAGCAGTGAGGGCCTTGGGTGTGATAGTGAGGAAACTATGCCCTTATTGGCAGAGTAACACAGCGGAAATAAACAGATAACAATAGTGGAAGCTGTAAAACATGCAATAAGTAAACATCAGAAGTAATAAACATCTGGAGAACACATGTATAAATTAATCATGATACATATTTCTAGGAAAGAATCCAAACAAGTCACAATGCTGGAGTACAATACTAAACCAAAGTACAAAGAAAACTAATAAACTTCAGCAACATCGCAAGCCTCAGTTTTGTCCCATGCTCTCCAGCTCCACAACAATCAAGTACCTAATGTATAAGGGAGATTGACTTTATCTATATCTACAACAATATAATCTATTTGGGCCCAAAAGCATGACCTAAATAGGATGTGAGATGAATCCCAGTAGGTAACCCACCTAAAGATCCATGCCTAACTGTCAATGAATATATTTGAAAGAAAAAATGCAAAATGAAGCAATAAAAAAGGAAATACTCAAAGTAAACAATCCAATAGATTAAATTACATCCATTTTCATTTATTATTTAAGAAACCAATAATCATAAGTAACCCTATGGGAAGTACTCACAGCCTAACCCCTCTGGTTCAACCAATCAAACAAAAGCAACCCTCTAGAAAGTACTCACAGTCTAACCCCTTCGGTTCAGCCTTAGCAAAGACACTCTAAGGAAGATCTCACCATCAATTCCCCCTATGGTCTTGTATAGGTAACTATAGACACTCTGGATAAGCACTAAATGTCTAATTCCCCCTGTGTTCTTCTAAGGGGAACTACAAACACTCAGAGGGAGCACAAAGTCCACCCACATGGTCTCACAACATAAAAGTAAACTGACACTCTCGAGAAGCCCTCACTGTCCATTCTCCCTATAGTCGACTACAATGGGTTCCCACAACCCCATGTAAATCAATTTTGCACAAAAAATATATGGAATCCAAAGTAAACCTCAAAAACTACTTTCCTAAACAATGTAAAATGTTTAACAACATGTTTAATAAAATCACTCCATTCTAACAATAATAGGCATAGAAACAAAGCAGCCTAACTGGAAAAGCTAGAAAAAATGATCAATAACAAGAAAAAATGGGAAACACATCCATAGCCAGGTAAATAACCCTATTTACAAGAATAAATATTATACTCAAGCACACAAGGAATAACAGGCAATAATAGAGCTAACAAGCATAAACACGCAACACCCCAAACAAGGTTATTGGGAACTTTTGCACATATAACTCAAGAACTAACTACGGAAAGGCACAAACCAAATACCTAGGCATTGTATGATCAATATAAATAAACCTTAGGCCTTGAATTTCCCTAGATTATCGAAGATCTACAAAAAAACAAACAACGATCAGCTGAGGATATCTCACGAAATAGGAGAAATCAGAAAACAAGGATCTAGAAGAAAGAATAGATTACCATAGTGATTTCAACAAAATTGATGGAGGTCAATTTGAAGAACAGATGGTGAGTCAGGGGTTCAAATAAGAATCTCCAACTATGGATGCTCCTGGATGCGACGATCCGAGAAGAAGGGCGTTCTTCCAATTAGACGCGACCAAGACCGTTTATTGAAAAAAAAAGAATATACACGACGTGTATTTTAAAAGTACATAGTGTGTACTTTCCTTTACCAAGCCCCACTTTAGGTGGTCTCCTGGTCACCCCACATGACCATGTGTTTGGTCATTACATGGCCATCACACGGATACTCGCGGAAACCAAGTACACGACGTGTACTTATAAGTACACAGTGTGTACTCCAGAAATTTCTAGAAACTCGTCTTTTTCTCAAAAACACTAGAAAACAAGATTCATACCTGAAAGGAAGATCCGTGTTCTTGAAAACTTCCCCCCTTAAAGAAATTCATCCCCAAATTTCCCTAGAAAGGTGATGTAGAAGAAGAATCATCGAACAACTCTGGCCACTAAAATTGTACATCGACCTCCCTCTCCCAAGTCTCGTCCTTTACTCGCCCGTGCTACCATAGTACTCATACCGGAGGAAAAGACTGGCCATAAAGAACCTTCACACTACGATCAACAATTCAGATAGGATGCTCCTCGAATGAGGCATCCACCTCTAACTCAACATCCTCAGGTTGAAAACATGATATGAGTCTGAGAATTAATGACGTAGATGAGAAATGTAAAAGATGCTTTGCATAGAACGATACCTATGAGGTAATTGAAACTGATAGGATACCAGACTGACCCCTTCCAAAACCTCGAACGGTTCTATGTACCTCGAAGAAAGATTACCCTATTTCCTAATCCTCTTGTGTCCCAACCTTGGTGTGACACATAGGAAAACCTGATCTCTGACCTCGAACTCCAGAGGCCATCTCCATCAATCAGTGTAAGACTTTTTTCATGACTGTTCAATCACCATCCTCTTCTGAATCAACTCTATCTACTCTATGGTATCCTGGACAAGACGAGGTCCCAACATAACTGCCTCTCCTATCTCTAGCCAATATATGGGTGATCGGCATGACTAACCGTACAAAGCCTCATAAGGTGACATCTGAATAGTTTATTGAAAACTATTATTGTAAGAAAACTCCACTAGGGGTATGTGTTTCTCCCAAGAACTTCCAAAACTCAGGATTCCTAATTGAAGAATATCCTCCAACACTTGAATTGTATGCTTGGACTGGCCATCTATCTATGGATGGTAAGCTATACTGAGAAGAACCTGGGTACCCATAGCCCTCTATAGTCCCTTCCAGACCCAAGAAGTAAAACAAGAATCCCTATTTGAAACAATGGAGAGAGGAAATCCATGTAAATGTACAATCCCTCGGATGTACAACCTTCCAACTCATCCACACCAAAGGTCTCCTTAATTAGTAAGAAGTGAGAAACCTTCATGAGTCTGTCAATGAAAACCCATAGTGCATCATTCCCTCGAGGCGATCTCGGTAAATCTATCACAAATTCTATCGTGAAATCATTCCACTTCCACTCGAGAATGAGTAACTACTGAAAAATCCATGTTGGTCGATGATGCTCCACCTTCACCTACTGATAGGTAGAACACCTCATCACAAAACTAGCAACATCTCTCTTCATACCTGGACACCAATACCGATGGTGTAGATCATGATACATCTTGGTGACACCAGGATGAACTTCCCAAACCAAGGAATGAAAGTCCCTCATCATATCCTCACGCATGTTTACGGATACCCATCTGCATCCATGAAAATTCAAGATCTCATCCTCTCCTATGGTCCATTCAAGAATAGGGCCCTCTCATGACGCACTTTCCCATATGAATAGGAATTCTGAATCTGATAGCTTCCTCATTTGAACTCGATCAATTAGATTAGAGGTTATAGTTATAGAAGAAAGGAACATATGCCCCTATCCGTTATGCACCTCCAACTGAATCTCAGAGAAAAGATCCATTAGCTGTCACTCACTACTGGCCTCCTGAACTACCTATATCTGAGTCCTCCTGCTCAACACATCAGCTACTATATTGTATTTCCTAGGAATATTGGAAAGATCAAATTTGAAGGACTCAAGGTACTCAACACACCTTCTTTATCTCAGATTCAGATCGCTCCGAGTAAAGGTGTACTTGAGAATTTTGCGGTCAGTGAAAACCACAAAATGATCTCCCAACAGATAATGTCTTCAACAACATAAAGAATGAAAAAATGCATCCAACTCAAGATCATGCGTCAGGTAATTTCTCTCATGTGGCCTCTACTGCCGAGACCTGAATGCAATGACTCCTTCTCCCTACAGAAGCACAACTCCCAGACCGATACCTAATGTATCACAGTAAATAGAATAACTCTTTCCCGACTCTAAAAAAACTAGAATCAGTGCTAAATTCAACCTTTATTTTAGCTCTTGAAATGATGACTCACAAAAATCAGACCACAAGTACTTCACACCCTTCTTAGTCAGTCCCGTCAGTGGGGCTGCTAAGTGTGAGAATTCTTGTATAAAACGTCTGTAGTAACTATCCATCCCTAGAAAACTCCATAACTCAAAGAAGTTATTTGACTACTCCTAAGAAACTACTCCTCTCACTTTTTCTGGGTCCACTGACACTCCTGTCTCTGAGATAACATGACCCAAGAAGTGAATCTAGTCCATCCCGAAGTGGAATTTTGAGAGCATACCATATAACTGATGCTCTCTCACTTTACTCAAAACGATCTCAAGATGTGTGGCATATTCTTGTCGAGTGTGAGAGCACACCAATATATCTTCAATGAAGACTACCATGAAAGAATCCAAGTATGGATGGGAAATTCGATTCATCAGTGCCATGAAAACTGCAAGCGCGTTCATGAGACCGAACGACATAACCACATACTCATATAGATCATACCTACTCTGAAAGGTTGTAAGAGGTATATCAGATGGTCTAACACACAACTCATGATAACCAGATCTCAAGACAATTTTCAGGAACACTCAGGCTCCTCTAAGATAATCAAATAGATCATCAATCCTTATAAAGGGATATAGGTTCTTAATCGTCAACTGGTTCAACTTCCGAGAATCCAAACAAAGTTTGAAGGTACCATCTGCCTTCTTCGCAAATAATACCGGCGAACCCCAAGGAGAAGTTCTGGGTCGAATGAAACCCTTTGCCTTTAACTCCTCTAACTGCTTCTTAAGCTCCTATAACTATGGTGTAGCTATCCTATAAGGAGAAATGGACACCTGTTCCCCTCTAGGAACTTGCTCAACAGAAAAGTCCAACTCAATCCAGAGACAAACTTGAAAAGTCCTCTGGAAAGACATCTT
This sequence comes from Viscum album, assembly GCA_963277665.1. Lineage (NCBI taxonomy): Eukaryota > Viridiplantae > Streptophyta > Magnoliopsida > Santalales > Viscaceae > Viscum > Viscum album. The sequence continues at coordinate 385,800,450 of OY728153.1, read as the reverse complement.
TGAAACGATCCACCACTAGAGGAAAGCTCCTCTGTGAAGTCCTTGGGTCATCCAAATATAGACTAGAAATCTGGGTTGTAACTCTTCCCAACTCATGATGCTCGGGTCCTACTCTGCTTTCCCGGACATCCCATTCACCCTTATGAAAAAATGATCCACCCTATGGTGACATAAAACTCACCCTACAATGATAATAGTCAACAAATACCTGGAAGGGAACTAATCAGTCTATCCAGAGAATGAAATCATAACATCTCATATATAGGACATAGAGGTCCCATAAGAAGTGACACCCACCGACCTCAAGAGGGAACTCCTTGCACTGTCATACATTAGCAGTTATTGTCCCCAACAGAGTATCCAGCATCAAGACATCAGTAGAAGAAAAGATATAGATCCCAAGGATCTCCACAACAGCTATAGATATAAAGCTTTGAGAAGCCCCTATATCAAAATGTGAATAAGCTAAAACCGAGGCAACTAGGATCGTACCTTGAACTGTTGAGGGTCTGGGATCCTGCTTCTGCTGGGTCTGCTCTACTGCAAAAGTCTGGCTTGAACCGCGACCCTGTGACCTTGCCAAACCACCCTAAGTTGATCCACCTTGTTGTAGCTGAAATCCTGTAGACTTTCTACAACGATCATAACCTCCACCTCGACCTGAGGTCACAACGACGTAGATCTCATCGTAGGCTTCGATTTGATATGTGGTAGAGATCAAATGGACACCCGGATCAAAAGTTATGGTCGTTTGAAGTTTGAGTTGCGTTTTCAACATATTTTGGATCTTTTTTTAATTTTTTTAATTTTTTTAGTCCTCAAATTGTTATTAAATGACTATTACTCCATAATGATTATCAAATTATTAATTAAAAATATTTTTTTTAATTTTTTAAGAAGTCATTTTCACTAAATATCTTATATATTAAGTATAATAAGTGTAAATGTACATTTATAATTATCTAAAATATATTTAAAAATTATATATTATATTTATATAACAATATAACTATATTTATATATTAATATATTAATATATTTTTTAATTTTTTTTGAAGCCGACCCTTTATCAGCGCTTTTAAAAAAAGCGCTGATAAAGGGGGGCGCTGTGAAAAACTGTTTTTGAGGTAGTGGTGGTTGATATGACCCTAAGTATGTGTTTTCAATATTAAAGTGTCATTTTAGTTTAAATCACACATCAAATAGCCAAAACAGAGAAAAAAACTCATATTGTTTTCAAATATTAGGATGATGATCCATAATTCGTTTTTCATGTGTAGGAATTGAACGTACGTCAATCCAAGACACGATGTGGTCGATATGACTCAGAGTGCATGTTTTCAATATAAATGTGTCATTTTAGTTTAAAATGCACATCAAATAGCCAAAACTGATAAAACTAGTTCAAATTATTTTAAAACATTAGGACAACAATTCATAATTCATTTTTCATGTGTAGGAATTGACCGCACATCAATCTGAGATACGGTGTGGTCGATACGACCCGAAGTGCATGTTTTCAATACAAAAGTGTCATTTTAGTTTAAAACACACATTAAATAGACAAAACCAAGAAAAAAAGATCGTATTGTTTTCAAACATTAGGAAAACGATCCATAGTTCATTTTTCACGTATAGGAATTGACGTCGCATCATTTGACACAAGATGTGGTTGATATGGTCCGAAGTGCATGTTTTCAATACAATAGTGTCATTTTAGTTTAAAACGCACACCAAACAGCCAAAATCAAGAAAACAAGCTCATATTGTTTTCAAACATGAAGATAATGATCTATAATTCATTTTTCACAATTAGGAATTGACTACACGTCAATCAATGACACAATGTGGTCGATAAGACTAGAAATGTGTGTTTTTAATAGAAAAACGTCATTTTAGTTTAAAACGCACATCAAATAGATAAAACTGAGAAAAAAAGATTGGATTGTTTTCAATATTTTTAAAAATGATCCATAACTCATTTTTCATGTGTGAGACTTAACCGCACATCAATTGGACACATGATGTGATCGATATGACCCGAGGTGCATGTTTTCAATACAAAAGTTTCATTTTAGTTTAAAACACACATCAAATAGAAAAAACCAATAAAATGGGTTTGGGTTGTTTTAAAACTTTTGGAAAATGATTCATATTTCATTTTTCATATATAGGAATTGACCACATGTCAATCTGACACACGATGTGGTTGATATGACCTGAAATGCGTGTTTTCAATACAAAAGTGTCATTTTAGTTTAAAACACACATCAAATATCCAAAACTGAGAAAACAATCATGGTTTATTTTCAAAATTTAGGAAAATATCCATAATTCGTTTTTCATGTATAGGAATTGATCGCACGTCAATCTAAGACACGATGTGGTTGATATGACCCGAAGTACGTGTTTTCAACAGAAAGGTGTCATTTTAGTTTAAAATTCACATCAAATAGACAAAACCAAACAAACAAGCTTGGATTGTTTTTAAACATTAGAAAAATGATCCATGAATCATTTTTCATGTATAGGAATTGACCGCACATCAATCCGACACACGATGTGGTCGGTATGACTCAATGTGCGTGTTTTCAATATAAAAGTTTCATTTTAGTTTAAAATGTGTATCACATAGGCAAAATCAAGAAAACAAGATCAGATTGTTTTCAAATTTTAGGACATTAATTCATAATATATTTATGACGTGTAAGAATCGACCACACATCAATCTGACACAGGATGTAATTGGTATGACTCGAAGTACGTGTTTTCAATATAGAAATGTCATTTTAGTTTAAAATGCATATCACAAGACAAAACCAAGAAACTAGCTCATGTTGTTTTCAAGTTTTATTAAAATGATCCATAATATATTACTGACATGTAAAAATCAAACACACGTCAATCTGACACATGATGCAGTTAGTATGACTCAAAGTGTGTGTTTTCAATATAAGTGTCATTTCTGTTTAAAACGTGTCTCACATAGTCAAAATCAAGAAAAGAGCTCAAACTGTTTTTTAAATTTAGGAAAACGATCCATGATTCATTTGTGATATGTAGGAATCGATCGAACAATAATCTGACAGACGATGTGATTGGTATGTATGACTCAAACCGTGTGTTTTCAATGTAAAAATGTCATTTTAGTTTAAAATGTGTATCACATAGTCAAAACCGAGCAAATGAGATTGAATTGTTTTAAACTTTAGGACAATGATCCATAATTAATTTGTGATGTGTAGGAATCGATCACACATCAATCCGACACATGATGTGATCAGTATGACTCGAAATACGTGTTTTCAATACAAGTGTCATTTTAGTTTAAAACTCGCATCATATAGTCAAAACTAAGAAAATGAGTTCATATTGTTTTTAAACTTTAGGACAATGGTCCATAATATATTTTATACATGTAAGAATCAACCACACGTTAATCTGATACATGATTAATTGATAATATCATTAACACAGACATTAATTAGCAATATAATTTATCATATGTGGATTGTATAACATTAAAATTATAATTTGTTTATTTTTTATTTAATGTTATTAAAATAAACATTGGTTTTATTGCAGGGATAGACTTTTAGACAGGGTTTTATCGTTGGAAAGAGTCTTCTAGTTTTGACTTTGTTTATGGGTTGTAATTTTTTTGGTTAATTGTAAATATGACATTAATGTAAATATTTGATACGTAAATTTTGAATTGAAATGATGGTGCAATGTGTTACTGGCATTCCAGACCAGTTTACTGCATATTTTCATTCCTTTTTATGTATTATGATTGGGTTTGATTTTACAGGGCTGCTGTAGGGTTGTTGTAGGGCTGCAGCTATGTAGCAGCTAAAGTGACCTTTGTCAGCGCTTCATCTAGCGCTGATAAAGGGGTCATTTATCAACCCTTTATCTAAAACCACTAAAGGAACCTTTTATTAATGCTTCCAAAAAGTGATGATAAAATGGTTATTTATCGGTACTTTGTTTAGTACTAATAAATTTCATGGGCTTTTAATATCGCTTAGATTGTCAGTGCTTTTAAGCACTGACCAAGATTATTTTTAACACTGTTAAAATCACGTTTTGTAGAAGTGTGGTAATGCGACACTTGAGTTTTGAAGTATATCTGCAGTGAAGTAGAGTTCAACTTTAAGTATTAAAGATACATGAAGATATATTAGAGACAATGGAGATATATCATGATGGATTAAGATATGAAGTGTGTCATTATTGCCTATAAATAAGGGCCGATGTTATGCAATTTTGATTGAACTTTTTGAGGGAACTCTATTGCTTGGAGTTTGATGCTGGCAACATCTTTGGTCGGTGTAAGTTTTCTTTATTTTCTCCCTCTTGTTGCTAGCATGAGAGGGTAGTATTTGGGGTGTGGCATTGTAACTGAAGGGGGTTTAGTTTATTGAAGTAGCTTTATTTTAAATGATAATTTATGTTGAGTTTTTTACATTCATTCTATTTTTCTATATCTTTCATTCATTTCATTAAGCATGAACATTAGATTGACGGAGTGTTTTTCTAATGCATTTATTAGTGTGTATTTCTCTTTATGTCCATTGGGTAACTTGCATGCTCGTGTGTTTTGTGAGTAACCCCACAAATACAAACAAGCTCGAGCTTACATTTTTTTATCATGGATTTATATGGGTTTGAAATTAAAATATTTAGGTTTGCAAAAATTCGGACTGCATTTGATTCAATCTTCGAAACTCACAACCCTCGCAGACTAGTCCGATGAGTGTATGTGGGTCCCGTTTGATCCATAATTATAAGTAGGATACCAAAAAGTTTTTATTAAAGAATAAAATAAAACAATGTAATAAAATAAATCAACATTATTGGAGAAACAAATGGTTCAACGTCTAAACTCACATGGTACAATCATACATAAACCATCAAAGATAGTTTTTAAGGGATGTTGGTGTTAGATTTGTTATTGTAAATTGAAAACAATATTTTTTTTTACACCTTAACCATTTAATAAAATCCCCTTAATCACCACATTTCCTAAATAAACCTCCATGTAACCCCGACCGAAGACACTGGGTCTGGCAACAGCTCAAAATGCGGCAACTAGTTGCGCTCTGTTTTGTCTCCCCCGCCCGCACACAACATTTCGAGGTTCATGCAGTGGGCGAGAGGCAGCTCGCAACCTATGGGAGCCCTCAATGAGAGTGCAGGAGGCAACGGGTGAGCACCCGGAGGTGCAGCGGAGTGGCTTCTGCACATGGTGTGTGTGGTGGTGGAGTTCCATTGCCGGTGTAATTTGGTAGTCGGTGGCTGGGATGCTGAATTTTTTTAAAGACCGATACCAGCTCAGCAAGTGAACCAGGGCTCTGGGAAAGGGAAAACTCAGGGCGAGGCTGCAACCTCTAGGTAAATCTTAATTTGTGCATTTCTATGAATTGTTAGCCCACTGCTGATTTACTTTCTTCCCTTTTATGAGTTTTTAGTCCTCTGCAATCACTAGGTAAATATTATTTTGTGCATTTCTATGAACTGTTAGCCGGCTGCTGATTTATTTTCTTCCTTGCTATGAATTGTTAGTCCACTGCAACCACCAGGTAAATCTTATTTTGTGCATATCTATAAATTGTTAGTCTTATGCTGCTTTATTTTTTTTCTTGCTATCAGTTGCTTATGGTGTCAATTGAAATTGAGTTTTTAGATAGTTTTTTATGAAGCGACATTTTTAAGATTAGTCTTGGGCAATCACATTGCTTGGGCCGACACCGCCACATGCATCTTCACTACACATACATTAATTCCAATTAAATATTTGATGTTTAAATATTATAAAATATCTTTATATTTGTTTTTTAGTACAATTTTAAAATATTTGACGCATTTCATGTTGGGGCCAAAAATGATTGGCCCACCAGTGCATCAATAATTTACAAGATAAAATAAAGTGTAAAAATGCGGAAATAAAAGGACACTAGATATAACGTGGAAAAACCCCTAAAATGAATGGGGTAAAAAACCACAGACAAATAGAAAGATCACTATGGGTAAAATTGCGTACACACTCCCTCGCTATTACAAGAAGAAGACCCTCGTAATATCTCTCTTGAATAATGGGGAAAACCGCCTCACAAATACCGCCCAAAGAGATGAATTGTCGATGATGAGAAACTCGGTGAAGCTGATGAAGAAATGAGAGGAGGATCCTGCCTTTTATAGGCTTTTGCTAGCCCTACCCAGCCCTCCTGTTGCCTTCTCTTACTGGAAGTTTGGTGGGGTTTGGCCATCCACCACATCTACCATCGCCACCCCCCTTTGACAAAAAAAGGGGGGGCGGTGTCATCCGTCAAATAAACTACCGACACATCTCTTACTTGGAGATTTCATTGAGAACCACTCACATCTCCACACATCATTTCTATCTTCCAAACATGCTGCTCAAGTCTCTGCGAGACCGCTCAAGGATTTACACCATCTGAACTTATCAGAGTCAACTGCCTTCATCAGGAAATCTGTCAAATTTTATTTAGTGTGAATTTTCTGCATGTCCACATTTTCTTCGTCCACCACATCTCGAACAAAGTGATACTGTACACCAATGTGTTTCGTCTTGGAATAAAAAATGGATTCGTAATGTGCAAGATGCTCTGACTGTCATAAAACAATGAAATCTTCTCCTATCTGTGCCCGAGCTCCTCCAACAACTTTCTCATCCAAATCACCTCTTTGTAAGCCTATGTACCTTCCATGTACTCCGCCTCCATCCTGGATAAAGCCATAACTGACTGTAACTTTGAAATCCAGCTCACAACTCCTCCTGCAAGAGTAAACACATAACCAATAGTAGATTTCCTCCAGTTAGAATCACCTGCAAAATCTGAATCAACATAGCCTCTGATAGTGAAATCTGATCCTCCATTACATAATGTAGCATTTGAGGTCTCTTCGATATGTCTCAGGATCCTCTTCACTATGCTCCAATGCTCCCGTCCTGGATTCTTCATGTACCGACTAACCGCTCCCACTGCATGTGCAATGTCTAGTCTAGTATAAACCATAGCGAACATCAAACTACCCACTGCCGATGCATATGGTACTCAAGACATCTTCGTCCTCTCTGCTTCACTACTAGGACTCATCATAGAGGATAACTTGAAATTAACAGGAAGTGGGGTAGATATTGGCTCACAGTCTTGCATGTTGAAGTGTTTCAAGACTTTCTGTAAGTAATTCTTCAGTGAAAGCCAAATCTTTCCATTATTTCTATCTCTGTAAATTTGCATCTCAAGAATCTTGTTTTCTGGTCCCAAGTCCTTTATATCAAACTCCCTAGCCAACTGTGTCTTTGTCTCCTGGATCTTATCATTGTTGGAGCTTTTAACCAACATTTCATCCATATAAAACAGAAGAATGATGAAATCATTACCATCCGAACCCCTGAAATATGCACAAAGATCTGAATGAAGTCTGTTGTATCCATGTCTCATGATATAGGAATAAAATCTCTTGTACCAACACCTCGACGCCTTCTTGAGACCTTACAAAAATTTGTTCAACCTGCAAACCAAGTTCTTTTTGCCTTCTTCTGAAAAACCTTCCAGTTGGAGCATATAGATCTCTTCATTAAGATCACCATGGAGAACAACAGTCTTCACATCCAACTGCTCTAGATGTAAACTGTATGTATCACATATTCCCAGAACTATTCGAACATTCATCAGTCCAACAACAGGAGAAAATATTTCATTGAAATCAATACCTTCATTCTGAGCATATCCTTTGACCACCGGTCATGCACGATATCTTTCCACCTGGTCCTTTCCACACCACTTGATCTTAAATATCCATTTGTTTATGATAGCCTTCCTTCCATGTGGTAATGGAACAAGATCTCAAGTCTTGTTCTTATGCAGGGTGTAACACCCCCGGTTTGAGGTATGTGACCTTTGTTTATTTTTTTATGTGTTTAAAGTGCTTAGGATGAGTTGAGAAGAGGTTGAGAGAGTTTGAAAGAGTTTTGACTAAGTTTGTAGGTTTTTTTAAGGGTGTACGGTTTGAGCACGGTTAGGGGAAACTGTGTGGGCTCTCCAGGAAACCGTGCAGGGGGAGACAGTGGGATTCGCACTGCCTGCGCACGGTTTGTCAAACCGTGCGAGGCAACCGTGCGGACCTCTTCTCTTGAGGCAGTGGCGTGCGCACGGTTAACGCACAGTTTACCAAACCGTGCAGGTTAACCGTGCAACTACTTAAAAAGAGGGTTTTTAAATCCGAGCTCCCTCGGGCTTGACCTATTTCACTCCAAATCTTCTCCCACTCGAGCTTCACTCGGGATTTCGGGTTCTCAAAGGTTGGAGGTGCTCTTCTACACGTTTTGGAAGCAAATCGAAGGGGTTTCTTGCTGGATTGAAGGCGGTTCTTCTCGGGTAAGTCTCTTCTCGTGGTTCTTTGTGGTTTCTTCTAGATCTACATCTCCCTCTCTCTCGATTTTCTAGATCTACACCCGTTGTGTGTAGATCCAGGGTTGTGGTTGTATTGGGTGTTGATTTTAAAGCTTGTGGATGTTAGAGAAGGGGATCTAGAGCGGTTTCAGTGGTGTGTTCGCCGGATTTGAGGTGTAGTTGCTTGTGGGTCAATTTCATCGGAACTCTAAAGGTAGGTGGCTTCTCTCTCGACTCCACTTTGCTAGAACTTGAAGCTTGGTTACAATTAATTTATTGTGCTTGAAATTAATTTTGTTTTGATGTGCGGAATTGGTTGGAATTCTCTTTGGTGATGTTTTGTGGATTTTTGGGAAAAAGGGGGCTTTGGGGTGAAATGTTCTTGTTGCAGATTTTAAAATGGGTCGCTTGAAATGATTTTTGAAAAGGATTGATGAATGGTTTTCAATAAATATATTGTTTTATTGAAATGTGGTTTGCCGTGGAAAAATAATTAAAGGGTGATTTCAATTAATGGGAGATTTATTGAAGTGGTTTGACATGTGATGGAAACGATTATGTGTATATTGTTGTGGCCTTGGTGAGTTGTGCTTGGTTATTGCTTGTTGAATTGCGTGTAAAGTGGGCGGGAAGTACCACTATAAAAAGAGAATGGATAGTGGACAGAAGAGCCACCATCAAGGATAAGTGGACGAGAAGTGTCACTAAATTGGGAAGGAAGGAACGGGTCGGACGAAAGTGCCGCCATGATTGTTATACCAGTTTGGGTTTGTGAAACATTGCGTTGTGCTTTGATTGTGTTGTGGCTATGCAGAGTGGCAATCGGTTGTGCTAATGTGTGTGACGGTGATATGGCTTATGGCATGTTTGTGGTTTTCCCTTGTGTTATATGGCTTGATAAGGGTATGTTTGGCTTGTGGAAATGGTTGCACTATTTAATGTTTTATATAAACTGCTTATTATAAATGTGCTAACGGTTTTATCCTAGTGGCATGTGTAGGGAAGTCATTTGGGGAAAACCTACTAAGTTTTAGAACTCATCCCCTGCCTTGGCACTTTGGTGCTTTTGCAGATGTTGTATTTCGGGACACAGGTAAAGGTAAAGCATCTCATTGCTAGCGGTTCGTGGGGATGTTTGGGAGATGTTGTGGTGCTTGGAGCATGGAGCTTGGTGTGGAGCTGTGGAGTGTGTCTGAGTTTACTTTGGGGTCTTGTTGTGTAGTCTTCCGCTTGGTACTCTGATATTTGGTTTGGTTGTATTAGCTTTTGGGAATTGTTATGGAATAGTTTGGTTGTCTTTTGGTAATGTATGAGTTGGGTTGTGTTGTTGACATTCATCATGTAGCTTTGTTGGTAATGACATTTTTGGTTGGTTGATTTTGTCTTAAGGGCAAATCTTTCCCCAATGATTCTTGAAGCCCTTGACATTTATTGCCAGCCTTTGACGCCCTGAGAACGTCGCTTAAGGCCAAGTAGTATTCCTTCGCCCTCTCAAGCCAATGGGATGAGGTGAGATGTTACAAGTGGTATCAGTTTGTTCGGTCATTGCCTTTCAAGTGAAAGCAGTCATTCGGTCCTTTGACTGTTGGTCTTGGCGTTGATATTCGTTCTTTGTTTATTCCTCGAATTGGGATGCTAGCAAGACATAGGATTGTCAGAACTTGGAATGTATAACATAAAAGGACGTAGCTAACCCTTTTATGCTGAACTTCAAGTTACCAGGGAGTTGGGTACATAAGTGTTTTGGAAACACTTATAGGCATTGAAAATCTCATTGTCGTGGGTGTAGCCAATGAGATGAGCATGACATGCATGATAAAAATGACTTCCCTCTAGGATGCATATTTCATTGGGGTATAATGATTTATGTTGTGATATGAATGTGTGAACTTTGAAAAATTTGAATTGGGTTTCAAAACGAACGGATTTGAAACCTGGATGGTTTTGGTATTTGAAAATGGTTCGATTTTCAAAACACAGTGACGTTTTGCAAAAATAGTGCAACATGGGAAATATGAACTTGCAGGAAGCCTGTTTGTGATAGTTGTAGTGTAATTGAACTTGAATTTGTGAATCATGTCTTGCTAAAATAGAAAGACTTATGGTTGTTTTTGTATGAATAGAAATGGCACCAGGTAAGCGTCGTAGAGACCAACCGGAGAAGGCTGCTAAAAATGTGGTTGCACCTGAGCCTCATGTGAACCAGCAGCTTGTGCAGAGTATAGTACAAGCTTTCCAAGCTGTGGAAAGTGGACATAAGCCGGATGAACCAAGACACGTGGATCATGCGATTCAATTTTAAAAGCAGAATCCATCCATCTTTAGGGGTGATTCGGAGCCGGAAAGGGCAGAAGTGTGGTTGAATAAAATGAACAAGATCTTTGAATTCTTGGGAACATCGGTAGAGTTGAAAGTGAAGTTAACCACATATATGTTGGAAGATCTTGCCCTTTAGTGGTGGGAGGTAGCGGTCCAAACCGGAACAGACCAAGGTATGACATGGGAGGGATTTGAGGAATTGTTTAACAAACAATTCTACCCTTTAACATTCAGAATTCAGCGTACAACGGATTTCTTCCGTTTGAAGCAGGAGAACCTTTCGGTAACGGAATATGCGGCTAAGTTATGAACTTAGTGAGATTTGCACCCGAGGTGGCGGGTAATACATCATTGAAAGCTCGTATCTTCGAAATTGGTTTGAGGCAGGACATTCGGTCCAAGGTAGCAGTGTTGTGTATAGATGATTATACGGAGATGGTGAATAGATCCTCAGTGGCTGAAAGTGATCTTTTGGGGATTGCGAGCGGAGGATGTGTTTTGCTACTCATCGGGAATAGTGTGAACTCGAACGCTGGGTTCAAGCGGAAGATGGACACTTATTTCCAGGGTGAGAGTATGACTCATAATCCAACGATAGGATCAGTGAATCTTCTTCCGAAGCCTCAAAGTAAACAAGGATGTTTCCAGTGTGGCTCTACGGGACACATTAAGCGAGATTGTACGACACAACCTCGAGCATGTCATAATTGTAAGCAGATGAGGCATCTTCAACGTTATTGTCGGAATGCTCCGAGGTTGGGTGTCCGTGACACTCCTCAGGGGTCGCAGGGGTCGTATGCTTCGACGGGACGAGGGCAGCAATATATGCCTCGTCAGCAGGGCCAAGTCAGTCATGGTGATTCTGGGAACACCACGACTCCTCAACAGGGAAAGTCTCAGCAAGGAAGCAAAGAATAGAGCGTAGCAAGCAAGCAATTGTTTGGAGCTGAACAGGTTGTGATGGATGATTAGTCGGGACCATCCACGGTTAGAGGTAAGATTCTTGTAAATTCTACCTTGATGCAAGTGTTATTTGATACGGGTGCTTCCCATTCTTTTATTGCTTCTCGTATCGCTGATTTGTTGGGTTTAACTGTGGAAATGATGCCTATGGTTCTCAAACTTCAAACTCCTCTGGGTGGAAAAGAGTGTCGAGCCTTCCTGTGTAGAGCATGTTGTGTAGCTGTGGATGAGGTTGAGTTGATATGAGATTTCTCAGTGCTTGAGATGGATGTGTATGATATAATCTTGGGAATGGATTGATTGACAATGTTCAAAGCCCACATTGACTGTTATGCGCGAACTGTTAGTTTTGTAATGGAGGATGGCGTTATACATCTCTTTAGGGGGGAGAAGAATGAGAAGCAGGGTGCAACAGGCTTGTTGACACTAGCGGTTGGCACGATATCATACCAGTTAGCGGCTTTGTCGTTGCCATCAGTGGAAAGTGTTGAGCGGAATGTTCTTCCAGTAGTTGTGGATCAGTTTATGGATGTTTTTCCCAAAGAATTCTTAGGGCTACCACCCGTGAGAGAAGTGGAGTTTACGATTGATCTCATTCCGGGAACCAGTCTTATCTGACTTCCGTCTTATCGGATGGCACCAGCAGAATTGTGAGAATTGAAAGTGTAGTTGGAAGAGTTAGAGAACAAAGGGTTCATTCGGCCTGGTACGTCTCCATGGGCAGCGCCGGTTTTATTCGTCAAAAAGGCGGATGGAACATTGCGGTTATGTGTGGACTATCGTAAATTAAATCAAGTTACGATAAAGAACTGATATACATTTCCACGCATCGATGATTTGTTTGACTAGTCGAGGGGAGCTCAGTGGTTCTCCAAGATTGACTTGAGGTCCGAATATCATCAACTGCGGGTAAGGAAGGGGGATATCCCCAAAACAACTTTCAAAAGTAGATATGACCATTATGAGTATGTAGTTATGCCCTTTGGTTTGACGAATGCACCAACGGTATTCATGGTATTGATGAATTAGATATTTCAGAGATATCTGGATTCTTTTGTGGTAGTTTTTGTGGATGATATATTGATGTATTCGAGGACAAGGGTGGAGCATGAGCAACACTTGACGATAGTGTTGGGGATCTTGAGAGATCATCGGTTGTATGCCAAATTGTCAAATTGTGACTTTTGGATACAAGAAGTTTGTTTCCTTGGCCATGTTATTTCTGAGAGGGGTGTTTATGTTGATCCTGAAAAGATAGAGGCTGTTATTTCTTGGAAAGAGTCAAAGAATGTCTTTGAGATACGGAGTTTCCTGGGTCTAGTTGGGTATTATCGGCGTTTTGTTCGTGATTTCTTATGATTGGCTTCACCAATGATAACTTTGACAAGGAAGAATGTTTCATTTCAATGGGATGAGCAGTGTCAGAAATGTTTTGAGGAGCTAAAGGGTCGCCTTACATCACCACAAATCTTGGTTTTGCCAGAACCAAGAAAAATGTACGTGGTGTATTGTGACGCATCGGGATCAGGGTTGGGGTGTGTTTTCATGCAAGGGGATCATATGGTTGCATATGGCTCACGATAGTTGAGGGTGCATGAGAAGAACTACCCAACACATGATTTGGAGTTGGCAGCAGTGGTTCATGCTTTGAAAATGTGGCGTCATTATCTCTTCGGTGAGAAAATTCACGGTGTTTACCGACCTTAAGAGTTTAAAGTATATTTTCTCACAAAGAGATTTGAACTTGAGGCAAAGAAGATGAATAGAGTATCTCCAGATGTTTGATTTTGACTTAATGTACACATCAGGTAAGGAAAATTCGGTGACAGATGCATTAAGTAGAAAATCATATGCTCAAGTGGTGAAACAAACATCGAATCAGTGGCAGTTGATGTTGGTCATAACCTACATGCGGTTGGAATGTGAGGATCGGGGTGATAGAGCGACATTCTTTCCGGTCTCATTGGTTTTTGACTTGGTTGGGTGTTAAGGAGGCACAAGTGTCTGACTCTGAATGTTTGGCGATGAGGTCGAAACTAGTAATGCGAAACGGGCGGGCCGGGGCGGGGCGGGCCAAGCCCGCACGGGTTTGAGCCTGCGCGGGTTTGTCCGCAAAAGCCCGCATATAATGCGAACAAAAAATTTCAAGCCCGCCTCGTCCCGCATAGACTCGCGGGTTGCCCGCGGGCTTACCCTCCTTTACAAAAAAAAAATACTATTTATAATCATTTAAATGCTGTATTTTTTATCATTCATAAAGGTATTTGTGGGGAGAAGTATGAATTAACAATAACTAGAGTTTTAAAGAATGTGATGGAACATTTTTTTGTGGGTCAATGGTGGCATGCGGTAACGCCGATGTGGTTGCGAACTGTTATGATAGAAAGTAGATAAGTGATCGGTGATGGGCGATGAATGATAATGTTGCTTGTGTGGTGATGTGAACAACTAAACCTGTGAATGAATGAAGTCTCTCCAGGTAACGATCAGTTTCAGATGAAGCTATTAATGTTTTCACGAGGTTCTATCCAATTCTCTTAATAACAAAATAAAATTAAATAATAACAAAATTAAATCAACCTAAAAAATATTATGATTATAATAACTCTTATAGAATTGAAACCATGCGCAGGGGCGATGAGTTCCATTTTTCGAGAGATGGGTTGACACACCATGTGAATATGGTTAATAATTACTATATAAATAATATAATATCATATCAAAACAATAAATATAGGCCTATTTAAAATTCACATGTGAATAAATGGTGAATTAATATGACCATTACGGTGAGAAATCATATGTCACCGTTTAACCATGTTTTTTTTATTTAAAAAACTAAAATGTTAAAGAAACATATATTGTAAAAATAATATATTTTTTTTAAATCAGGCCCGCGGGCAAGCCCGCACCCGCGCGGGCTCAACCCGCATTGGCCCGCACTTTAAACGGTCAAAATTTTTAGGCCCGCCCCGCCCCACATCCGCCCCATACCCGCAAAGCCCGCGGGCCGCGAGCCCGCTTTGCATTGCTAGTCGAAACTCAATGGTGGGGAGACCATTGAGGGTTGAGAACTGAATGGGCATTCAGTGTTGTGTTTTCGGAATCAGATAGTTGTTCCGGTGGCTTGTCAACAGGAAATTCTCAGGGCTTATCATCATTCCAAATGGGCTGTTCACCCTGGAATTCAGAAAATGTACAAGGCATTAAAAGTCCAGTTTTGGTGGGTGGGTATGAAAAGAAAGGTGGTGGAGTTCGTTTCGAGATGTTTGAATTGTCAGCAAGTCAAGGCCGAGCATCAGCGGCCGACGGGCATGTTGCAGTCTTTACCTATCCCAGTGTGGAAATGAGAGCAGATAACAATGGATTTTGTGACGGGTCTCCCAAGAACGGTCAGGAAACATGATGCCATATGGGTGATAGTGGATCGCCTCACCAAGTCGGCCCATTTCATCCTTATTCGTGAATCTCATACGGTGGAGGATCTGTCCAAAATCTATATCCGGGAGGCGGTAAAGAGGCATGATGTTCCAGTTTCAATTGTATCAGATAGAGATCCGAGGTTCACATCTCTTTTCTGGAAATCCTTGCAGCAAGCTCTTGGAACACAGTTGACTATGAGCACGATGTATTATCCTCAGACGGATGGGCAATCTGAGAGGACGATACAAACGTTGGAAGATATGTTGCGGGCTTTGTGATGGATTTTGGTGACTCATGGGAGGAGTACTTGCCGTTGGTGGAGTTCTCCTATAATAACAGTTATCAGGCTTCAATACATATGACTCCGTTTAAGGCATTATATGGGCGTCCGTGTCGTTCTCCACTATGTTGGGTGAAAACTGTCACGACCTGTTCCCCGGGGCCTGTGCCATGACTACCCCAAGCTCGCCTTCCATAGGGCAGGAGTTGACGACTAGCACCGAAAGACGTATTCCCTAAAACTGGGAAGACATTGCCTTTATATCCTGTAAACACACTCAACCGGGCTTGTGTGATGGATTTTGGCGACTCATGGGAGGAGTACTTGCCGTTGGTGGAGTTCTCCTATAATAACAGTTACCAGACTTCAATACATATGGCTCCGTTTAAGACATTATATGGGCGTCCGTGTCGTTCTCCACTATGTTGGGTGAAAACTGTCACGACCCGTTCCCCGGGGCCCGTGCCGTGACTACCCCAAGCTCGCCTTCCATAGGCCAGGAGTTGACGACTAGCACCGAAAGGCGTATTCCCTAAAACTGGGAAGACATTGCCTTTATATCCTGTAAACACACTTAACCAAACACACAACAAGATACGAAGACAAGTAAATTGTATAGCAAAAAGAGTGTTGAAAGTAAAAGGGGCCGGAATACAAGCCCAACAGTAAAGGTACAAGTATAACTGGAAATACAATACAACTGAAGAAAGAGAAAGACAGCTACTGGGTCGTCCTCCGAGGTTTCTACCTGAAGGGTAGGTACAGATCGCCTCCTCAGCACTCCACATCCGCCCGTCTCCTCTGCGTACTGACACGCCGTATGGTCCACCTCAGAGCACCGTCCAGTCCTGGTACTCTCGTCCTGAGTTAGCGCTGTCCGTCGTCTGCACCAAACACAACAAGGTGCGGGTAGCCCGTGCAGGGATGAGTATAACGATACTCAGTAGGGACCCCGAGACCCTCAAGGTCTCACAAAATCCACCAAGGATAAACCACACAACATGTAATCAACTGACAACCCTACTTAGGTATATGCCCATACATATACCTAAGTTATCAAGTATACCATCTCAATCATGAGGAAACACAGGGTCCAACTCAAAAGCCCAAAGCTCAACTGTTCCACAAAGGAAGGAATACCACGAAGGTAAGTACCACACAGGTTTTCCACACAGAAGAATACCACCAATGTAATACCACGAAGGAAAGTACCACACAGGTACAATACACAGAAGAATACCACAAAGGTATCACCACGAAGGTAAAGACTCAGCTCATACCAGGTATATCTTAGGTACATTAGTAGAGATGACTGGATGTAGCTACTGAATCATCTTACTCCGTTAAGAGGCAGACCCACGTAGGATCCTAAATCATCACCAGACCCACATAGGATCGTAGTACATCGTCAGACCCACACAAGATCCTAGTACGGTATCAGACCCACACAGGATCCTAGTACATCATCAGACCCACACAGGATCTTAGTACAACAGACCCACACAGGATCCTAGTACATCGTCAGACCCACACATGATCCTAGTACAGTAGACCCACACAGGATCCTAGTACATCGTCAGACCCACACAGGATCCTAGTACAGTAGACCCACATGGATTCCTAGAGCGGATCCATGTGGAATCCTCAAATACAGACCCACGAAGGATCCCTTTCTCATGTTATAGCAAGCTACTGGGTTCTCGCACTAAGCTCGTTTGATTCCGGGAGGTTCCGCCCCTCAAGTCACAGGTCGATACTCCAACTGCCACGAAGTTCCACAGAGAAGTATCTCAAAGGACCGCTACATAATAGGGGTCTCAACGCAACATACGGTACGTCAATCGGACACCCGGTTTGTAAGTTATTAGCCTTTTAGTTCCGAGGGCCCGGTTGGATTCGTGCTCGATCCAACCCGACCGTACCCCAACTTTATCCAAATCTCAGGTGGGGTATGCCAAAAGGACCGTCTCACTCCAAGGTTTCCGGCACCGTAGATGGTTCGTCAAACGGACGCCCAGTGTCAAAATTATGGCCAAAAGAACGTATAGGGTCGAAACTGGTCCGGGTCCGGTCCGACCCAGTCGGACTGACTCGGCTCGCACCGGCCTGGGCTGACCCGACCCGGTTCGGGTCGACCCGGCCCACTGGTCCCGGCGCGGCCCAACCCGCTGGTCCCGATGTGTGGCATTATTTAAGCTAATTACGTGTGTTGATTTCTCTGAAAGCATCATAAAGTGAGGGTGCTTTCATCCCAACACTAATTTTTGGTAGGTGGGATAGATTCAAGATGTTATTTGTTAGCTTTAAGGATTAAATGTTCTCAATGTACGATCGTACACATACACACACACAACATTATGTTCTAGTTCTTGAATCCCAGATATCTTACTTGGTTTCTTTTGGGAATTCCAAGTGTCTTTGTTTGATTCTTTAACTAATGAGATAATTGATATGTAGAGACCCGGTTTTCCAGAGTTGGGTGCTGAGATGACGTGCGATTTCGAGGCCCGACGTGTCTGGAATTAATTTTATAAAAATATTAAATATATTTTATACTATGCACGCAAAGGAAACATAATAACTCTTAAACGGAAGCTCGGATCATAAATATGAGGCCACAGTTGAGTCCGGAACGTGACATTTACCCTAAGTGAGACATAACTTTTGTCGGCGCAGGTCTTCTATAGAAAGAGTCACCAAAAATGTAACTGTAAATAAAATAATTAAATTATTTTATTTTGGAAATTGTTTCTAATAACTCTTGAACGATGACTCGGATTGGAAATATGAGATCGCCGTTGAGTTCGTAATGGGGTGTTTTACCTAAGCGTGGCATAAAGTGAGAGGGTGCGGGATGTTTGGATCCCGTGACCGATATCGGGTGTGGTTAAGCGGATACCTTTGATCTAATTACCTGTTATAAATAGGTGATTATGAGGTTTGGGTTAGGGTTGCCTCATAATCCCCCCACCACTGACGACGAAGCTCTCTCCTCCCTTTGGCGATTCAATGACGAAGCATTGATGGATCGCAACGATCGTTGGCGGACGTGCCCGTCAACGACGAACAGATCTAAATCTACATAAGATTCTTTCCTTTGATTTATGCTTCCCTGATTTCAATTCTTGAGTTATATTTTGATCCGTTTTTGACATCGCTGCTTTGAACATCAACATCGATGACAATACCAACATGGCCATCGATCGATCTATCTTCTTTCCTCCGTTCTTCGTGGATCTTCACCATTAATTTTTGGCACGATGAAACATCAACAAATCATCGAGCGGGGTATAGATCTGTGTAGATCTTGATCCAGGGATTCCAAATATGTGTTTGTTTTAGGATTTAGGCATCGGAGGAGGCATGGTGGTCCGCGGAAGGGACCGCCGGTGAGGCGGCGGCCGACACCGGCGCACGACGGTGACCCCGTGCGGTAGGTGGCGACGGGCTGCGTGGAATGACAGAGGTCGGGGCAATCGGTGAGCGAGGCGCGAACGGGTGGACGATGGAGCCATAGGGCAGCAGCGGTGGGCCGCAGGAGCGGCGGCGTGTCGCGGGGCAACAACAACTTGCTGCGGTACGCGGCAGATCGTCGCATTGACGGGCTGGCCAGGCAGGCTGGGTAGGACCGAGATGGACCCGGGTCGAACCGAGGGTGACCGGGGTGAGGCGCGACTACATTCGATCCCGAGGCCATGACAGCTGGAGCTGCTGCGTGGCCAGTGACCGTGGAGCCGCGACCGCGGCTGGTCCCGGGCGGTCGACCGCAGTGGTCGGTCTATGGTCAGTTGTTGGATTGGTGTTGCCCGATCCGGTTGGGCCGTATGCTTGTGGCCCGCAACTGTCGCGGAGCTGACCGACTGACACCGACAGACACTGTAGCGGTGCGGACTTCGGGGTCAACTTCACTGTAGCGCTTTTGACTTCCAGTCGGCAGACACTGTAGCACTTTTGACAAAGTGAGCCGCCGATCATTGTTGCAACGCGGACTACTATTCGGAACAGTGGACCGTCTTCTTCATATGTAACCCATTTCGGGCTAGGGTTTTACTACTGAAAAAAAACCCTCTGTAATTTTTGCTTCCAAATAGTGAATTTCTGCCTCTCCCGTGGACGTAGGGATTTTTCCCGAACCACGTAAATCGCTGTGTCCTCTGCTTTCTTTTTTCGTTTTTCCCGTTTTCTGTCGTTGTGTCTCCAGGCAGGCTGGGTAGGACCGAGATGGACCCGGGTCGAACCGAGGGTGACCGGGGTGAGGCGCGACTGCATTCGATCTCGAGGCCATGACAGCTGGAGCTGCTGCGGGGCCAGTGACCGTGGAGCCGCGACAGCTCGAGCTGCCGCAGGTGTAGCGACCGCGGATGGTCCCGGGCGGTCGACCGCAGTGGTCGGTCCATGGTCAGTCAGTCGCGGGCTCAAGCAGGTCCACGGGCAGCTGTTTAAACCGCCATAACTTTTAAACGGCGCGTCCAATTGCCATGTCGTCTATGGAAATGTGTTCTTCTTTTTGAGGCAGATCTTTTGAGTCTAGTTTGAGAATTTAATATTTGGGACTGAGGCGCAGGCTCCATGAGATCCCATTCAGACATGTTTCGGTAAAAAACACCCTTTTCACTGGTTTCCCGATTCGGGCAAGTAAATAGCCCATCCTGCATGTTTTTCCGCTTAGAGCAAGATGATAACCTCCATTACGGCTTTTGAGTTACGATGCGAGGTGTTCCGAGCATGATGTTTCGTCAGGCGGTGTTCAGCGACAATAGTGGTCAGGCAAGGCTATTAGAGATTTTCAAGTGGAACCCCCCTGACGCATTAGGTCGCGGGTCCTCGACGATGTCAGAGTGGAACCCCCCATCGGCATGGGCGTGGGTCCTCTACAGTTACATCTGAGTAGAACCCCCCTATCGGGTAGGGAGTAGGTCTTGGATGACCTAGAGTGGAACCCCTTGTGATAATACCAAGGCACGTGTCCTCGACTATTAGAGTGGAACCTTCCTGACGCACTAGGGTGCGGGTCCTCTACGACTATTATTAGAGAGAAACCCCCTGAAGCACTAGGGCGCGGGTCCTCTACGATTATTATTAGAGTGGACCCCCCCCCCCGACGCACTAGGGCGTGGGTCCTCTACTTTGAGTTTGCACCATCCAGCTACGGAGTAGTGGCGTGACCTGCTTTGACGTAACTTTGGACTCACGAGAAAGAGAGACGTTTTCCCCATCAAGACGCGTCTTTGTGATGCGACCTAAAACCTTGCAGGTGAGTCAGTGCCTCCCAAAGCAGATAGTATCGAGTTGTGGTGATTGAACCCCTTTGACTTGTGTGTTTAGGGCAGATGTGTGGGATGCTAGGCATTGTTGATGGATAATCTTGGAACTGTTGGCGACTTTTCTTCTTGGGCTGAGTTGTGAGATGGATATCTCCTTACTCTCTCGTTTGAGTTTGTTTTGACTGAGCATATATATATATATATTTCCTATATCAGTACCCACTCCTTGGGTTTTGGTTAATCTTCTTTCAAGAGTGGCAAAGACGCGCAGGGTATGCCATGTACTTTCTGCGTCTAGCTTCTCGTGGTTGAATGAGTCTACTCTCCTACTATAGGTAGCGAAGGCTCGACAAGAAGTTTATCGTCTCACCGTTTTTAGATCCTTGTATTTGGATGAGTTTACTTTCACACTCTTGTTGGGTTGAGATGCACTTTTTCACTGTACCTTGTTCTATCTCTTGTATTCTTTTTCTATTGCATCTCTTAATGCTCCCCCTTCAGCTTTCAGGACGTCCTACTTGATATGTTTATACTCACCTCTGCATGGGCTTTTCCCGCACGTATCGTGCCTTATGCAGATGATGAACAAGTTTGATCACGATTTCAGAGGAGTTTAGGGATACGGGTGCTTAGACTGCATACGGTGGTCATAACTTGAGATCCAGTAATGGGGCTCTTTCAGCTATTTTACTTTTCCAGTTTCTGTCAGGTTGTGACACTTTTCTGGTTGGGCGTGCCTTTTGCCCCTTTTCCTTTCAGTTTACTTTACCGTACTTGTTTTGTTTAGATGTCCATGCATATTTGGTTTATTTACAACAATGTAGCATCTTTTACTCCTTTCTCTGTGCACTTTTTCACTGAGTTGGCTATGTGCCTGTGTATAGGTACTTAGACAAAGACTTCCCCGAGTTTTTGGTGCCTTCGGCGCTTGTTGCCACCCCTGACATATGGAGGCGGACTTAGAGGGTAGTTGCGGCTCGAGCCCCGTCATGGGTTGGGTCATGACAAATTTGTATCAGAGAAAGTTTATTCCTTGGGTCATTGTTTGGACGTTTCCCCTTAAAAGGATTTATTGGGTTTAGGGAAATACCGTCGAAGTGTCTTGAGAGAAGCTCTCAGGACAGGGAGTCCAGTGATGGTACAGGCGGTTGACATATCCATTTACCAGGACCCTGATTACCTGCTTGTCGACTCGGCACCCTAAGACATTTGTTGCAGGGAACAATGGTACATGCATCATATAGGATTGAGTCTTTGAATGTCCTTGAGTCAGATCCCCTTTTATTATTATCAATATATATATATATACTTATTTGACTGCGGTACTCCTTGAAAATTTTCAGGATGCCTCCGCGACGACAGCCAGCCGGGATACCACCTCGGGTTCGTGACGACGACCCTATGAGCGATGAGGCCTCAGTTCATGGTCCATCATGCAATCCCCTTCCTCTAGGTGGACAGGTAGTAGTGCCTCCACCTGTTGAGAAGAATATAGTCCCGGTAGAGCAGGCTAGGAATATCTATGGATGGAATTTTATCCACAAGACACGTCATGGATGAAAGGTGATCCCCTTTTCTACACCCTTCTTCTTCGATAATAATTGATAGGAAAGCTATTTTCGGTATCACTTTGTCTGGCGTCCTCCATCTGCAACTTCTCCTAAATTCACACAATTTTAATTAATTCCAAATCAATTCCTAGTACATTGAACACAATAAAAGACATGTAACTATGGTTACATGGCGTGTACTATTGAATTTTAAAAAATGAAATGAAATTTTGGATTTATAATTTAAATGTTATTTTAATATGATTTTTTGGAATTTCTCAAAAAATATTGATTTTTTGTGAATAGTTCTAAGAACATGTGCAGGCTGAGCGCACTCCGTGAGTTCTAGTGTTAGAGACGGCTGATGCTCCGCGGCGAGCCAGATTCTTAGGCAGCAGAGGATTTGATAGAGTCGGTGGTCCGCCTCTTCAGGCTTGTACAGACACCAAGAGATCAGATTCTGGCTTTGGAAACTAGTCTTTTCTACGGAATGACTGGACATTGGTGGAGTTTGGTTAGTCAGATGCACGATGAGTCGACACTCTCGTGGGATGACTTCCAACAACAGTTCCGTGAGGAGTACTACCCCTCCTGCTCACGCTCCGTTCAGATTTAGGAGCTTCTGAAGCTTCAGCGGAGGGATGACAGTGGAAGAGTACTCGGTGATGTTCATAGATCTGACTGGGTACTCTCTGGACATGATCCCCGACGGCTACTTCCGAGCACGGAAGTTTGAGCAGGGAACCCATAGAGAATTTTATGCCGACATAGTACCCTTGTGCATCCCCACCTATGCCGGAGTGTTCGAGCAGACAATGGTGGCGAAGATCTTTCTGTCAGAGGGGCGCTAGTTTGCTGAGACTGGCAATGGATGCTACAAAGTTGAGACGTCTGTAGTAGCTAGCAGACATCAGTTGACAGGATCCTGACGCAGGAGACATCCCCATGATCAGGCTCGAGCACGTGGTCAGGCGACACTGGGGCACCGCAGAGCACCGGGTCAGCCCAAAGAGGGCCGGTGCTATGCTTGTGACGGGTGAGGTCACATGGCACGAGACTGCCTGACCAAATGTGCTGAGTATCCCAGGCAGATAACAGGTGGACCACCACGGTAGAGACAACGCCGTGATCAGGGATCCCCTAGGCAGGGACAGGGTGGTCCCCAGGGAGGTGGTGCTGGTAAAGAAGTAGGAGCAACAGGTGGGGGACAACACTATGTGGTTTTCCCACCACCACCACCACCACCACCACCACCACCACCACCACCGAGCGGCCCACGTCAGGAATAGGGAGCTAGCGGTCGGGGCGGCAGACAGCCGCATGCTATGGATGTCCGTGATCCCGCAGCACATGAGATGATCCGAGGTACGATCTGTGTTTATTCTACTCTTGCTTCAATAATAGTAAACACAGGTTTTAGTCATTCTTTTATCTCGTTACTCCTGATATGGGAGTTAGAGCTCCCAGTAGAGGCGCTAGCACAACACCTTTGTCACGAGGTTCCTACATGGAGTGCTTCTTCTGTGTCTTTCATCTGCCGGCAGTGCAAGCTATCGCTTAGGGGAGAGAGGTTCACGTGGGACCTACTGATCATCACGATGGAATCCTATAATGTCATCTTGGGGATGAATTGGATTTCCATGATTCGAGCCCAAATCGACTGTCATCGCAGGCTAGTCAGATTCATGCACATTGATGGAACGAGGTTCTCCTTTCTCAATGAAAGAGACCTCATAGCAGGGCAGACAGGTGCTGTGAGCAGGAGGCTACAACCGTTTACCCATCAGTTAGCAAGTGTAACCCTTAGTGCAGTTGACTCATCAGGCATCTGGGTCCCTTCAGTTGTGGAGGATTATATAAACATCTTCCCCGAGGATGTTTCAGGACTACCTCTTAGGCATGAGTTGGAGTTTTGCATTGACTTGAAACCAGAGACTGCCTCGATATCTTCTACGGCATATCGAATGGCATCCATCGAGCTCCGGGAGCTATGGTTACAATTGGAAGGTCTTCGTGAGAAAGGTTTCATCAGACCTAGTGTGTCCCCCCTGGGCAGCTCCAGTTCTATTCATGAAGGCAGACGAGAGCTTATAGCTTTGTGTGGATTATCATCGTCTGAACCAGACCATAATAAAGAACAGATTCCCTTTGTTGAGAATCAACGACCTCGTTCCAAGATCGATCTCAGGTCCGGCTACCACCATCTACGGGTCCGCAAGACTGATATTCTGAAGTTGGCTTTTCGATGTCGCTATGGGCACTATGAGTTCATAGTGATGCCCTTTGGTGTGACAAATCTCCCCTCATTTTTAATGGTTTTGATGAACCAGATCTTCCAGCCTTACTTGGACCATTTTGTTGTCGTTTTCATTGACGAAATACTCATCTACTATGCGTCAGAGGAGGAGCATACAGAGCACTTGAGGATGGTTCTTGATTTACTTCGAGAGCACCAGCTTTATGGAAAGCTCTCGAAGTGCCAGTTCTGGATACATGAAGTTCACTTTTTGGAGCATGTCATATCTGAACAAGGTTTAGCCATAGATTTAGCAATGATCGAAGCAGTGCTTTTGCTTGGGAGCCACCGAAGAATGTGTCAGAGGTGTGAAGATTTCTTGGTTTGGCAGGGTACTATAGGAGATTTATGACAGACTTCTCCAGGATCACAACCCCTTTGACCACTCTGACACAGAAGGGGCAACCGTTTACCTGGTCTGAGAAGTGCTCGAGGGCCTTCGAAGAGTTGAGGCAGAGGCTAATGAGTGCTCCAATTTTGAGACTACCAGAGGAAGGTGTTGAGTTCTTAGTGTATTGTGATGCCTTAGGAGCTGGGCTCGGTTGCGCGTTGATGCAACGATAGACAGTCATCGCATACGGGTCGAGGTAGTTGAGACCCCATAAGCAGAACTATACGACTCATGAATTAGAGCTAACAACGGTAGTCTTCGCCCCGAGGATGTGGAGGCACTACCTTCTGGGAGAGCACTTTATGGTTTACTCAGACCACCAGAGACTCAGATACATCTTCACCAAGAGAGACCTGAATCTGAGGCAGCGACGGTGGTTGAAGTTTCTATAGGACTATGACTTTGAGATAATCTATACTCCAGGGAAGGACGATGTTGTAGTAGATTCCCTTAGAAGGAAGTCCCAGGCTCACTTAGTACGTGGAGCTTCAGAGCAATTAGCTTCCCTGAAGCTGACCTTAGTGGAGAATGAGTGTACAGTTTTTCTACAGTCGATGGTGCTGACTCCTTCACTCCTTGAGCATGTGAAAGAGTCCTAACCGGGAGACATCGACTGCGATGTTCTGCGTGATTAGATATCCACAGGCGACGCACCAGATGGATCTTTTGAAGGAGGGAATCACGAGATCTTGTTCCAAGGAGAAACAATGGTTCCAGTTGCAATGCAGGAGGAGGTGATGTGGGATTTCCACACTTCTCCCTTGGTTATAAATCCTGGTGTGAGGAAGATGTACATGGATATTCGGTGGAAGTTTTGGTGGTCCGCCATGAGATGAAGCATAACTGAGTTCCTCACACGACGCCTCACCTGTCAGTAGGTGAAGGCTGAGCACCAGGTTCCGGCGGGTTTATTGTATCCTATTGAGATTTCAGAGTGGAAATGGGACGACATATTCATGGACTTCGTCACAGGGCTTCTGCGCACAACGAAGGGCCACGACGCCATCTGTGTGATAGTAGACCGACTCATGAAGTCGGTGCACTTCCTTGCTATCAGGGAGCAGAGTTCGACGGAGAGTTTGGGCAGTTGTATGTACGAGAGATCGTCCGACTTCACGGGGTGCCCTCGACAATTGTCTCTGATTGTGATGTGCAGTTTACGTCATGATTGTGGAGAGTCTTGCAGAAGGAATTCGTGTCCCAGTTGCGGATGAGTAAAGCCTTCCACCCCAAATCGATAGGAAAACCGAGCGCACTATCCATGTGTTGGAGGATATGTTGAGGGCTTGCGTGTTGGATTTTGGCTGGATTTGGAAGGATCACCTGCCTTTGGTAGAGTTTGCATACAACAACTACCACTCTACTATCAACATGACACCTTTTGAGGCCCTATACGGGAGACTCTGTAGGTCACCTTTGTGATGGACGAAGGTTGGGGAGTCATCCCTCGTGGGCCCAGAGTTGGTGCAGGCGACGACAGAGAAAGTCCAGGTCATCCGTGAACTGATGTAGACGACTTAGAGCAGATAAAAATCATATGCAGATCGCCGTCGTAGGCCCTTGGAGTTCAAACAGAGAAACCACGTCTTCTTGAGAGTCTCCCCACGATGGGGAATGCGGAGGTTCGACCGAGGAGGCAAGCTATCCCCATGATTTATCGGGTCGTTCGAGATCATGCAGAGGGTTGACGAGGTTGCTACCACCTTGCCCTACCCCCACAACTGGAGCGGGTGCACGACGTATTTCACATGTCGCAGCTGAGGAGACACATGCATGATCCTACGCATGCCATCGATTGAGATGAGCTGGACATCGAGGATGGATCCACCTTTGCAGAGCACCCGGTGGTGATCGAGGATCGACAAGAGCAGACCTTACGTGGAGGAATCATCCATTTGGTTCACGTACTATGGCAGCATGGAAAGGTGCAGGAGAGTTCCTGGGAACGGGAGAGCCAGATGCAGACTCAGTATCCCAAGTTGTTTTCCTAGTTTTGATTTTCGAGAACGAAAAGCTTGAAGGAAGGAATGATGTAAAGACACAGTTTTTTCTTTGTAATACTTTCTGTTGGAGTCTGCATCCCACATCGGACTTGAGGTCCGGTGTGGTCTTAATTATTTGTTATAAAATAACCCTAAGGGCTCCTTTAGAGAGAACACCATGGGGGTTTGGTTTCTCCTATTTTATCATTCCTACATGCTATCAGAGGGAAATTAATCCCGAACCCTTCTCCCATTTTATTTCCCCCCCTATCTAGGGTTTCTCCTGGTTGGGGGGCGGCGACCTCCATGGCCAGCAAGCCATAGGTATTACCGACGCCCCCCTGCCGGCTATCTCTCACAGCCGACCTCTGTCCGACGGATCTCCCCTCTGCTGGTATCTCCTTCCCCAGAGTCCCCTTCCCGCCTCTGTGCGCACGACGGACGCCGGCTCCCAATCCCGGCGGAATCCTCCCTCTGCGCGCTGCGACGACTCCACCCATCCCGCCCGAGGCCCTCCCGAGCGCCGCTCGGCCCGCTGCATCTCCGGCGGATCTCTCCCCTGCCGACGCCTGCTTCCCCGACGCCTCTCCCCGCTGCGCGCGACGACTCTCGCCTCCCGCGCGACTCTCGGCCCGCCTTCTTCTGCGGATTCCCGACGACTGCTGCCTCCCGTCGCGCACGACCCAACCTCCCGTTCGACGGCTTCCAACGCCGCCTCTCCCGCTGTCCGTGCGACTTCCGGCTTCCAGATCCAGCATCACCCCTCCGTCGCGCCACGACCCGACCGCCTCTTCTGCGTGGATCCCCTCCCGGCTCCAGCGGCGCCCGCCTCCTGCGGCTTTCCCCGACGGCCCACCTCCCGCGACATCCCAGCGCGCCTCCCGCTGTCCGCCGCGACTCGCGGCTTCTTCCACCCGGTGGTCCTACTTCTTGCGCGCGACGCTCCAGGCAGACTCTGCCTCTCATCTCAATCCCGACGCTTCTGCTTCTCCTGGCTCCACCTCCTCGCGATTCTCCCGGCCCTCTGCCTTCGACGCGGCACCGTACCGAGTCTCCCGCCGGCTCTGTTGCTGTCTACCGGCTCCGCCTTGCATGACGTCCCCATCTCTTGCTCCCTTGCCG
The DNA here is from genome assembly GCA_963277665.1 of Viscum album. Classification (NCBI taxonomy): domain Eukaryota; kingdom Viridiplantae; phylum Streptophyta; class Magnoliopsida; order Santalales; family Viscaceae; genus Viscum; species Viscum album. Next base: position 385,772,437 of record OY728153.1, on the reverse strand, counting down.
GCCTCCTCCTGCCAGGCAGCCCCGCCTCTCGTCGCCGACATCTCCCGACGACTCCCGGCAGGCAGTCGCCTCCTTGTCCGTCGGCACGCCTTCGCACCTCCTCCACCGTGGCGCATCATTTTGACCGCTTGAAATCCGGGCCCTTTGGCGCCGCTAGATCCCGCAACGATTTTGCGGAATCCCCGCCTCCCGTCGCCGGCCCCGCAAGTGCGGTTTTCCCGGTGCTAGTGTGGATTTCCCGGCGTCTCATCGACCGGCCCCACTAGTGCGGCATTCCTGGCGCTCCGTCAACCGGCCCGGTCTATGTGGTTTCTTCTGCTGCGCCCGCGACATCATCCATCCATCCATCATCCTGAGGGGGAGCTGCGATCGTGAGGGGGAGCAGCACCCTTGCAGCTTTATCTTTTATTCTCTTTTGCCTTGTTTTGTCGTCAAGCTGGGTATGTCCAGCTTGAGGGGGAGTGTTTGCAGTCTGTTGATTGCTTTGTCTTCATTGGTTTGGTTTGTTTTTTCTTTATGTGTCCAAGCTAGGTTCACCTAGCTTGAGGAGGAGTGTTGGAGTCTGCATCCTACATCGGATTTGAGGTCCGGTGTGGTCTTAATTTTTTGTTATAAAATAACCCTAAGGGCTCCTTTAGAGTGAACACCTTGGGGGTTTGCAGAACTAGGCGCTGAGACTACGTGCGATTTCGAGGCCCGGTTTTCCCGGAATTAATTTTATAAAAATATTAAGTATGTTTTATACTATTCACATGAAGGAAATAAGACAACTCTTAAACAGAATCTCAGATCAGAAATCCGAGGTCACGGTTGAGTTCAGAACGTGACTTTTACCCTAGGTGAGACATAACTTTTGTCTGTGCAGGTCTTCTGTAGAAAAAGTCATCGAGGAAGTAACCGTAAATAAAATAAATTATTTTATTTTGGATGTTGTTTCTAATAACTCTTGAATGGGGACTCAGATTGGAAATCTGAGACCGCCGTTGAGTTCCTAATGGAGTTTTTTTACCTAAGCGCGACCTTAAGTGAGAGGGCGCAAGATGTTTGGATCCCGGGACCGATGGCGGGTGCGGTTAAGCGGATACCCTTGACCTAATTAACCGTTATAAATAGGTGATTATGAGGTTTGGGTTAGGGTTGCATCATAATCTTCCCACCACTGATGGTGAAGCTCTCTCCTCTCTTTGGCGATTCAACGACGAAGCTTCGACGGATCACAATGATCGTTGGCGGACGTGCTCGTCGACGACGAACAGATCTAAATCCAGGTAGGATTCTTTCCTTTGATTTCCGCATCCCCGATTTCAATTCTTGAGTTATATTTTGATCTATCTTATTTCCTCCGTTCTTCATGGATCTTCATCATGAACTTTTGGGCACGACGGAAGATCAACGAATCGTCGAGTGGGGCATAGATCTATGTAGATCTTGATCTAGGGATTCCAGATCTGTGTTTGTAGCAAGATTCAGGCATTGGTGGAGGCACGGTGGTCTGGGGAAGGGACCACAGGCAAGGCGGTGGCTGGCACCGGCCGATGGCGGTGCACAGTGGCGACCAAGTGCGGCAGGCGGCGGCGGGTCGGGCTGAGACGGGCCCGAGTCGGACCCGGGTCTAACCGAGGGAGACCGGGGCGAGGCACGACTGTGGTTGACCGTGAGGTCACGGTTGCTCTCGGGCGGTTGACCGCGGAGCCGCGACAGCTCAAGCTGCTGCGAGTGTAGCGACCACGACCGGTCCCAGGCGGCCGATCGCGACGGCCGATCGGCGCGGGAAGTGGACCGACTGAATGGTTGGTCTACAAAAGGACGAGCCATGGGTGGTCGGCCGCGGCGGTCGGTCCACGGTCGGTGATCCGCGAGCTCAGGCAGGTCCACGGGTAGCTGTTCAAACCGTCATAACTTCTAAACGGAGAGTCCAATTGACGCGCCGTCTGTGCCAATGTGTTCCTATTTTTGAGACGGACCTTTTGAGGTCAGTTTGGGAATTTAGGCATAGGCCTCCTGAGGTCCCGTTCAGAAATGTTGCGATGAAAATCACCCTTTTCACCGGTTGCCCGATTCGGGAATGTAAATAGCTTATCCTGCGTGTTTTTTCACGTAGAGGGTGATGGTGACCTCTGATGTGGCTTTTGAGTTAAGATGTGAGGTGTTCTGAGCACAACGCTTCTTCAGGTGGTGTTTGATGACAATAGTGGCCAGGCAAGGATATCAGAGATTTCCGATTGGAACCCCCCCTGACGCACTAGGTTGCAAGTCCTCGACGATATCGGAGTGGAACCCCCCATTGGTATAGGCGTGGGTCCTCTACAGTTACATTAGAGTGGAACCCCTTACTGGGTAGTGCACATGTCCTCGATGACCTATAGTGGAACCCCCCTTGTGATACCAAAGTGGAGGTCTTCGATCATTAGAGTAGAACCCCCCCGACGCACTAGGGCGCAGGTCCTTTACGATTATTATTAGAGTGGACCCCCTCTGACGCATTAGGGTGTGGTTCCTCTACAACTATTATTAGAGTGGAACCCCCCTTGATGCACTAGGGTGCGGGTCCTCTACTTCGAGTTTGCACCATCCAGCTACGGAGCAGTGACTTGATCTGCTTTGACTTAACTTTAGACTCACGAGAAAGATGAATGTTTTTCCCATCGAGACGCTTCCTTGTGACGTGACCTAAAATTGTGTGGGCAGGTCAGTGCCACCCAAAGAAGATAGTATCAAGTTGTGGTGATTGTGTCTCTTTGACTTCCATGTTCAGGGAAGACGTGTGGGATGATGGACATCGTTTATGGATACTCTTGGAACTGTTGACACCTTTTCTTCTTGGGCTGAGCTGTGAGATGGGGATCCTTTTAATCTCTCCTTTGAATTTCATTTGACTAAGCGCGTCCACACACACACACATATATATATCATGTTTCAGTACCCTCTCCTTGGGTTTTGGTTACTCTCCTTCTAGGAGAGGTGAAAACGCGCGGGGTATGCCACGTGCTTTCCGTCTATAGCTTCTCGTGATTGGACAAGTCTACTCTCCTACTATAGGTAGCGAAAACTCGACGAGAAGTTCATCTTCTCATCGTTGCGAGCTCTTTGTGTTTGGATGAGTTTACTTTCCCTCTCTTGTTAGGTTGAGCTGCACTTTTTCATTTTACCTTATTCTATCTATTGTATTCTTTTTCTATTGTATCTCTTATTGCTCCCCCTTAAGCTTTCGGGACATCCTACTGGGTATGTTTATACTCACCCCTGCATGAGATTTTCCTGTACATATCGTGCCTTATGCAGACGACGAACACGTTTGATCGTGATGTCAGAGGAGCTTAGGGATACAGGTGTTTGGATCGCGTACAATAGTCGTAGCTTGGGATCCAGGAGCGGGACTCTCTCAGCTATTTTATTTTTCCAGTTTCTGTTATTTTTTCCCTTTTCCTTTCAGTTTACTTTTCCTTATTTGTTCTGTTTAGAGGTCCATGCATGTTTGGTTTATTTACAGTAATATAGCATCTTTTAATCATTTCCCTCTGACTATTGCATTGAGTTGGCTATGTGCGTGTGTACGGATACTTAGGCAAAGACCTCCCCTAGTTTGTTGTGCCTTCGGTGTTTGTCTCCACCCCCTGGCCTATGGAAGCGAGTTTGGGGTAGTTGCGGCTCGAGGCCCAGCATGGATCGAGTCGTGACATGATGAGTTTGAAATATTTTGAAGGCCACACTAACACCCCCTAATATTATGGTTGACGCGTTTCAAATTTTTTTGAATTAAAGGATGTCTTCTGCTCACCCATCACCTACCTTGTTCGGGCCTAATCTTTCATCTTTTTTTTAAGTATGTCTCTAAGATAAAATGGTACCAAAAGTGGGCTTTTTGATTTCTTAAAAATCTGAGTTGACTTCCCTGTGAACTATTTTTTTATTCTCATATCATTTGCATTTCATATGCAGAAGATATTAAGATGTATGCATTGCCTCCCAACTTCTTATGCTAGTGGACTCCAATAAGTTTTTACCATCATCCAAGCCTCAATTTGTTGCGGTTCATCGACAGGTTAAATGGACCCCCAATGATTTTCTGTTAGTAGTTTTTCTATTTTTTTTGTGGGGAGGTAGGGGGTGGATGGTGGGATTTTTTCAATATTTTAATTGTTTGATTTTCTAATATTTGTTTGTTTCAGTATGTCATTTACTTCTTTGTTGACTTTTCTATGCCTACAAGTTTTTTTAAAAAGTTATTTTTGTGATTGTTTTATTAGTAGTTTGGGTTTTGTCCATCTCTTTTCCTTTTCATTAGAACTGCATTTTTAGCTTGTCACCTATCTCTAATGATCCAATTATATTGCCATCCATTTGAATATTTTTTATCTAAAAGAGTTTATGTGATTTACCCTGCATTAAGAATGTCTGGGCATTTTGATGCTGAAATTGGAGTCACCGTGCCTAAAAAGGAGGAACGAATCCTTGTGGCGTGATTGTAGCTTCAATAATTCACGTTTTCAGTTTTTCAATTTCAGCCCAAAGCCTTTTTTTGTCATACTAAAGTGTTGTACGTGTCTGTTAAACATGTTCAGCCTTACTCAAGGAAAATTCCATTGGATCCCAGTGTTGACATACGAGCCATAGCTACATCTTGTAATGGATATTTTGGGCCTGATTTGGAAGCATTTTGCTGTGAGGAAGCCCTCTCTGTAGAGAGAAGGTCTAGCAATGCAAGTCAGGAAAATAGAATATTTATCTCAACTGCGGATGACTGGAAGCTAGCGAGTTCTGTTGTTCATATGAGTATAACTAGAGGCGTCACTGTGGAAATTCCTCCGGATGATATTGGAGGGTTGAAAGATTTAAATGTTTTTGAACTTCTTGTTGTGGGGTGTAGTCTGATGAATTCTAAGTGTTGTTTCATTAATAGAGAAACTTACAGCAAGCTGTGGAGTGGCCTATTAAACACTCTGATTCCTTTTCAAGGATAGGGCTTCAGGGTATTCTTATGCACGGGCATCCAAGATGTTCAAAAACCACCCTTGCTAAGGCTGCAACTCATGCAGCTCAAGCTTTGTTTTTTCCCTTAGGTCTGAACATTCACTCTCTCTGAATGTAAATGTATATCCAATTAATGTCGGATACATGAGTGGTGGATTTTACCCTCAAATTTTATGTTTTGGATCTAGTCATTGTTTGTGAGAATTTTTTATGATAGGGTGAGATGGCAAGTAATGACCATCAAAGCCCTCCTTGACCCTCCCATGCCCTCTTTCCTTTGACCCATTGGATCAGAGGGTCAAACGATATAATGGCTTAAAAAAATAAGTCAGTTTTACCAAAATATTTAAAAAACATGGAAAAAATAAAATTAATACATATAATGAGGATATTTTTGAAAATTGTGAAGAAAAATATATGTTATTACATTAATTTTATAATAATTTTAGGGTAATAGTTAGATAAGACCATTTTATTCCCTAAAAAAACTCCCAAATATTGTAATATTCAATCCCATTTTATCCCATTACATTCTATTAATGATCATTCTAACTCATGGAAACTCCAGAATACTGCCTTAGCTTCCAGAAAAGTTCTTGAATCTCTGGTTTTACCTTAATTGTCTTTTATAGATCGATTGCACCCATTTTGACACCATTTCTAGCTCTTTTACTTCACCGCCCCTCTATTAAACATATCTATTCTTGCCTGTTTGTGTAGCATTCCTTTGAAACCATGTATGCTGCCATTGAAAAGTGTTTGGTATTCCTCCAGTTGGTTTAGTCGACCCTCCCAGTCCGAGTTGTTTCCACTCTTCCCACAACTCGTGTGCTGCCATTTAAAAAGTTCATGTGTCCCTATTACATATTGGTGGTTCCTATTTATTAGTTAGTTGTATGTTTTTCATCAACAAGGGGGATTTTTTTTGTTGGGCTGTAGTGGCTATAAATATTAGTTGTAGGGTTATCTTTGAGTGCATATTGGTATTAAATTTTTGGTTTTATTTGGAAGCTCGTCCACTACTCACAGTTATTTCTTATTGAAGTTATTTTTGTTTAGACATTGACACTATTTCTTCAATATATCTTATTTATCTTTCACTATTAATCTGCGGTTCTATCATTTGGTATCAGAGCAGGTTTTTGATGAAACATGGTTTCTACCTGTACATCTTTGTCCCACCAACGACGAACCACCCACTCACCTTGATATTGATTTTCTATGATGGAAAAATATACGTGTTTGCAGGTATTCCACCTCAGGTTAATTCAAATACATCGCTGCAATCAAATATGAATGCATCTACAGGTGAAAATTCGGGTTCACAGGTCGGGTTATTGTGTCACATTCAAATGTGTTATAAACTTGTTGAATTGTTTCAAATTAGGCTGATTATCATAATAAAATATATTATAAAATTAATTATTATTATATTTTTAATATTTATATTATTATTATGTTTTTAATTGGATTATACATGGTAGACGGGTCAGGAATGATCAACTCGAACCCGAATCAAATATTATTCATGTTAGGTTACTCAACCAGATCACAACCTAAACCCATTTCTGCCTGATGCAAATCCGTTAACTCGTGTCGGGTTGAGTTCTTGTGCCGGGTTCAAACTCTCCACCTCTAAATGCCTTATTATTTGCAGGTTCTCTATGTGCCTCCCCTAGATTTGGAGGCTTGACGTGAGATTCTTCAAGTGCATACAAAGAAGATGAAGCTTGACACTAACTAGATCTCTGGAGAATCAATGAAAAAGCCTTGTGCAAAGTTCTCCCGCTTTCTCGCACATGTGCTCTGTGAACTGAAGGAGGATCAAATAAACAGCAAATCAAGGGCAATGGGAATTTAAGGTATAAAAGATTGCGTTTATTTACATGTGCTCCATCATGTCTTCTTTTATTGTGTTTATTTGCTGGTGCTCTATATGCGGTTTGGCATGAGATTCTTCAAATGCATATAAGGAAGATGAAGATTGACAGTGATATGGATGTCCGGAGAATTGGGTGAAGAAACGGAGTTGTTCACTGGAGTTGTTCATGAATGATGAATATGATTCGATTGTCTCTCTCATTAATGTCGGAATTGTTGAGTCAATCAAATCATGTTCATCATTCATGAAGAACCTGTCTTCCAGGTTGTCTGGTGGCTCCAAGATGAGGACGATCCTAGTTGCTCCAGCAGGTCCATCTGGGATTGGTTCATTGCGTTTTTTGGTGTTTGATGCGTTCAAATGCTTGTTTACCCTTGGGCCTTGTTTATTTTCTGTTTTTTTTTTATTTATAATTTTTGTTTTGTTTTAATAGATAAATAATAATTATGCTGATGATATCTATTTTTTTTCATCTATGTTTTTTAGAATAGTTTTTAAGGTAAATATTCTCAAATGTATCGTTCTTGAAAGAAAATTTCAAAACCCGGCTTATAAAATAAATTTTGAGACCAAAAAATCAAAACATCAATCAATCAGGACCATATTTTTTTCGAACAATGATAAATACCTAACCAAATTTCAATGAATTGTTTGAATGGGTGAATCATTTTTTGTATTTGTTGTTCATATTAATTAGTGTTATTTGATGGAAGAATTTAGCTTGAGGAAGGCTTGAGGTGAATGAAGTTGTTTAGAGAATTATGATAAAGTATGGCGCCATGTATGTTTGAAGTGAATTTTTCAACTAGTTTTGCATGTCATGTTCTGATAGTAAGTCAACTCACCTGACCCAACACTAAGGTCTTCATTGAAAACAATGTGAAACATTATTTCTAAACATGGACTATCACTTGATTTCATGCAACATCAACCACCATAACATAAATGAATGACCATAATACAATATAACACATGCATATATAATAAACTTCTCAATGAAAAAATATAGTAAAACAAAGTAAATTAACACCCAAATATCTATATCTTGAATTACCGTGGAGAAACATTCAACAAGTGAGTGAAATCGATGTGGTCACCTAATTAAAATTCTAAGATATCAACTACCACATCTTCAATGATCGTCTAGCCTCCATTATCCTATATTTACTAATCTTCAGGAATACAAGAGTGAAACACACACGAGTGTGTATGCAAAGGTGAACAATAAACATTATTATGGTCATCCCAAGTAGTGAATCAACCTTATAAGCATTAAAGTCTACATGCATCCTCAATAAATATGTATAGAAAAAACTAGCATCACAACACAAAATTGTAAAACATAATGATATTTATGATCACCTTATACTCACTAAATAACAATATATTCATATGTGTATATGCACACATACATACTATTCATATTCTCAAATATCACAATGAAAAGAGCCCTTCGCCAACTACATCCTACTAGATAGCCACCAAGTACAGATGACTTCACTTGGAACCCACAATCATTAGAGGAGATCTGGTTGTAACACACTAGCCATCTGGAGAATTACCGCACACTCAATGAATCTCTCAGGATGTACTATCATGCCATGTTGGAGAAGTACCTCTACACCCATTCTCATACTAGAGTCGTGAATTTATATCCGACCTGCCTCAAACTCTAGACTATGAGTGAGATGTAAGTACATGATGCATCATCTTCCACCTTGATCCCATAGTTGTGAGAGAGAAAGAATGCAAACAGTAGGGTGAATTATCATCTATCTCCTGTAATCCATTTTATTTTATTTTTGAAATACAACCACTATTTGGGTTGAGTGGGAAAGTTAACATGTACTTACCATACAAAATTCAAATGATTCACAACCAGTACAAAACCAAACAACCATAGTGCCAAGACAACCAAATTCAAAAATTAAACACCAACAATTGGGACTAAGCTAGCAGGAGAATGAAATGGCAAACAGGTTGCCTGAGTAAGCAAAACAATTAAATTACTTGATGAATGATCAATTCTTAGATCAGATGGAATTTTCTACAAAATAATTCCTAAAGCAACACAACATTCTTTGAGATTTTTTTATCCTTCAAGAATATAAAGTCTAATGAAAAATAAGTGTCATTATTGGATTATCAGTTCACCGAGTCACCATAATACTTATATCAATATCCACTTCTTATAATCATATTCATATTAACATAAGTGATCTAAAGCATTATCATAATATTCTTATGTTATTAATATATTTTATTCAAATCCCTGGCTTAATTAATTCATCACTTCAACTAATAAGGTTCATATATATTATCATTTCTCATTATATTCAGAAGAATCATAAATCATTTGCTAATTGGTTATAACATCACCAAGAATATACTATATCATTACTAAAATATATTAGTCATCTTAATGATAATTCTTCTTCACTTTATGATTCACTTCGTGAGTCATTGTTATCATTATAAGATATCTATTGATGGGTTTTAAGGGACCATCACATGATCATTGGCGGTGGAAGAAAACCCATATGATGCTCAATCCATCTTAAAGAATCAACCTGAAAAGATCAACGAAGAACAATGTAACTTTATTTGTAGTAGCATAAGCCTCAATCTCTATGGAGCATGCTTGATGAGGACCATCAAAGTAGCAATCAAAGGTTTCAATCCTCTAAGGGATCACATTGGTCTTTGAATCCCAATTCACAGCTTGAGGATTCCTGTACACCGAGAGGGGTGCTAGCTCCTTCACTTTTCACGACGAATGATGCTACGAGAAGAAGAGAGCTTGAAAAATCTTTGCATGAAACCGATGATTTCTCCAATAGGTGGGATCACATCCCTTTATATAGCCATCCTCAATGCTTTTAATTAAATGAATAATGTGTCAGCCATATGTAATGTATCAATGCCATATCATAGCATCTATGAATTACATCCCATTAAAGAATCCATTGAACACATTTAATGGATACACAATCCATGTTTAATCCATTCATAATGGATTATAACCGATGAAAACTGTGCAGGGATGATGCGATGGTAGTGCCAACCAAGAGAACACATTATGTTGGGTGAAATATAGTCTTGTGATGCGTCGTATGCACACCAGGCTATGTTGGCACCAACGTATTCTTGGGCTCGATCTTAAAGAAAAATTGGCACCAATGTTTCCTCAAGGAATATTCATCATATGCATATTATTTTATTGTACATCCAATAATACCTTACTTGCACTAAAATCCCTAAGTATTTATGTAAAACATTAAAACTCTTTATGAATCCATCCAAAACTCCTTTTGGATATGGTTTCATCAAACTCTCTTCATTTTGGAACAAACACTTTGTTCAAATCTTAACCCTTATCCAAAGGCCTAATTCTGTTAACCTACGAGCCTTAGTATCATTGAAAACAAATATGGAATACCTTTTTGATAGATGTTAGCATAGAGTGGCCTCAAGTAAAGCATCAGTGCTACCAAAGATACTATGGGGTCTAGTGTGATCTCTATCAAACATACTCATATCTTTAAATAAACATGTCCAACACAAGATGTATCATATACACCATGTGTATACCTATATTTTCCCTTTCTCATGATATTGAGTGACCACTAGACATGGGACAATTTCAATCCAGTATAATCCATCTCATCTTTTTATGATTCTTTGAAAAAGGATGACCTAGTAGATGAATACATCACATGTAATCCATTTAACAGAAGAGTAAATCACATGTCAATTATCCAATTAGTTGAACACATTATATGTGAATGACCATGCATTTCCTTAGTCTAATTCAATCAAAGACTAGATTTATTTACTTGTCATGCAAATAGACAAATACCATTTTGGTTGTGCTCTAACCGAAGACATCATTAACAATATACACAACCACTCCCTAATTAACTAAGTCATAATGACTTACATAAGAAAGGTATTAAAGTATAAAGGTTCTCATGCTATTTTTCTTGCTAATCTCAAGTAAGTGAAATTTATTATAAACATATATACCTAATTATATCGATGATTGTATGACATTCCATGGGATTTACTTTAATGGGTCAATCCAAGTAATAAGTCTATACTTATTACCTCATGAATCTATTCTTCATATCTCATATACAACCCTTTATGACGTGTATAAGATTTTATTCATGCTGACCTTAACATATCATCAAAACCCATAATACTCTCTGATGATCATTAATTAGAGACAACTCAAAGTCATAATTTTAGGGGATATTATCATTCCACTATTCATGTAAATTAAATGGCAGAACACATGAATGAATGATAAACATATATTGCCTTTATTATAAAACCATGATACATTTACAACCATTACAATCAATCTATCATGTGTCTAACACCCATAGATTCTATATGACTCTCATGTTGTTTTTGTGGTAATGGTTTCTTCAAAAGATTTGCTACATTCTCTCATGTATCCATCGAATAGATATTTACATCCCCCTCTCAATGATCTCTCATATGAGATGTTATTTGTGAAGGATGTGTTTGGTCCTTTAGTGAGACCAGGGTTCCTTGTCCTGAGTGATGGCTCCATTCTTTTTATAGTAAACAATAATCAATCCCTCAATGCTAATAACCACCCTAGTTCAGAGATGAACTTCCTGATCCAAACAGATTCCTTATAAGTATTTTATGTAGTGATGTAATCTACATGTGTTGTTGAGTCTACTGTAGGGTCTTGTTTGTAACTCTTCCAACTGATAACTCTACCATTCAGGAAAAACAAAAAACTAGATTGCGATTTTATATCATCTCTATTGGATTGGAATCTAGCATCTATGTGACCCTTTACACAGAGAACATCCTATCCTCCAAAGACCAAGAATTCATCCTCAATCATTTTCAAGTATATAAGAATGTTATTTACATCAATCCAATGAATCTCATTGAGATTAGATTGCTATTTATTGGTTATAATTAGATTATATATGATATCATGTTGAGAATACCACATGGAATACAAGGTAGCTCCTATGACAGATGCATAGGGAATTCTATCCGTCCTTTATAACTCTTTACAAGGATTCTAAATCTCCCTTAGATTCATTCTACGTGACACTGGTAAAGACCCCTTATTGGAGTTTTTTCATGCACAACTACTTTACACCTTACTAATGTTAGAGTCCCGACTGGGTCCAATAAATTTTTTAGATACATTTATATAGATCATCATACCCAGTATGTAGGCATCTTTACCTATGTCTTTCATTTAAAGTCATTTACCCGAACATATATTTATAGAGTAAAGAGTCATGATATCATTTCTAATAACTAGTATTACATATACATACAATATCAAAAACACTAGTATATATCGGGAAGGGTATTCCGTTCAATCACCAGATGTAGTAACTTTAGTCCAATAGAAGATCAGACACACTAGATGTTCTATGCAGTAGAATTCAAAACTTTGAAACTTCCCACAATCTTAGTGCATAAAAAAATGGGAATAATTTCACCCCAATCACTGTACTAAGTCAAATGTGGCACACACTCTTGAAGACAAGTCACACAAAATATTTAAGAAAGTGAAATGAGAGAGAAGTAAAAGAGGGCACACAAAGATTACATGGTTTAGACTTTTATCCTACATCCATGATAGAACACTAAAAACATCATTATTTCACCAAAAATAAAAAGATTACAATCACACTACATAGATCAAAAATCTAAACAGAATCAATCATCATTCCTATAGGTGGCCCTACCTCTATTTTATAGAGGTCCTCATACAGTTGAATAGGTTGCACTGCCATCTGAGGTTTATGTTCAGACCATAATTGGAATTGGTCAACCTCTAATTCCCTGTATCCAAAACTAACTCAAACACTGCATCCGGTAAACCACCATCATGCTCCCATCAAAAGAAAAACATCTTTATAAAAACCCACCCTCACTCTGAAATCGACTATTGTCATTTCCTTCAAAATATTGAAATGATCTACCAGAGTTCCTCCTAGAAAACTGAATTTGAAAACTTGAAGAATGATTCACAATCCCAATAATCTCCCACTTGGACACTGCTTCAAGGAACCTCCTGATCACACTTCAACACTTATAAAAAAAATCAAGAATCCATCTTCCTCCTATGCGCATTGTTCTCCATTGTTTCCTTCATTTACCCAAGTCCAACTGAGACACAGTGCTGCCTAAAAAATTATTGAACTAATCAATTTCTAAACATGTTAGCTAGATTTTTCTTCCTAATCATCTTATGTAATCTATCAAATTTTCCTCCAGTATATTTTGGATGAAATTTAATTTCAAGTTAATGTGTTTTGTTCTTGTATGACACACTATATTCTAGGCAAGGTGAATTACACTCTAACTATCACAAAATAACACACCTTTCAGAAAACCTCTACGATCTTACATTAAACACATTAACCAAACTAACACCTTTTCATCTTCTATAACTACTATTTATTATTATTCTATAATAGAAAAAGTCACCACAGGTTGAAACTAAGAGATCTGACTGACTATCATTTTTTCCAAAAGTAACCAAAAAACCAGTTATGATATTTGAGGTGCTTGAATCCCCAGTAATATCAGAATCCATGAAACCTTTCAATGGACCATATTCCCCAAAATAGAGAATGATACCTTTTTAACCTTTCAGCTACTGGATGATCCACTTAATTGCTTCCTAGTGTTCTCTTATGGGGTTCAACATAAAATAACTTACCACTCTCACTATAAAGGAAATGTTCGACCATGTAAAAACCATTACGTACATAAAGCTTCCAATAACCAATTCAAATAGAAATTTATCCATGTATTGATACCATTCTTTTGTATTCAACACCTTCTATATGGATAATATGAAGTGATTGATATGAGGCATTGAAATAGTCTTACATTCTGACATCCCATACCTTTTAATGACATTTTAGATATTGTTCTTTTGGGATAAAACCAAAGTCAAGAATTTCCTATCCCTCTTTATCCTTATTCCCAATATTTTCTTGGATTTTTTGAGATATTTGATCTCAATTATTTTGGAAAAATTACACTTCATCTCCTGAATCCATGAAAGCTATGGACTTGCCAAAAATATGTCATCCACATAGAGTAGAATAATGATATAAGTTCTATCATTCCATGTATTTTGGTCAAAAAAATGACCAGATTTTCTTCACATGAAACTTTCTTTAGTCATAAACACATAAAACTTCTATTTCTGCCATCGAGGTACCTATTTCAAGCCATAGAGGCTTCACTCCAATTTACAAACAAGTCCCTCATTTTGATGATTTTCAAAACCCTTTGGTTGATTCATATAAATCTACTCCTCTAATTCACCATGAAGAAAGATAATATTTGCGTACATTTTCTCTACGTAAAGATCATATAAATAAAATAAACTCATCACCGCATTGATTGTAGTATTTTTTTACTACCAGTGAAAATATTTTTGAGAAATTTATTCATTCTATTTATTAGAATCCTTTGACCATTAGTTTTACGTTATGAATCTTCCTTTCTCCAGCTCATTCCTTCAAATAGAAAACTATTTTTTTTCTCTAGTGCTATATTTCCTTTTAGTAGTTCAATCAACTACCATGTTCTGTTAAAATTAAAGGAATCCATTTTTTTCTTCTTTGTAAAATCCTACTATTTTGATTCACCAACTGTTATCTCTTTTTTGAACATTCAGGTCCTCTAACATCCATTAGAAGTAATAAATTCACATTGACCCCACATCGTCACACTATTTTCATAAATCTAGAATATGTTCTCAATTCAACTTGAGATTCTTCACTTTCTAGTACTGCTATATCCATTGCTCAATCTTTTAGATAACTATCTTCTAATTCCCCATCTTCCAGAGCATTCCCTTGGGCTTCAATAATCCTATAGAACTTCGTCACATCTTTCCTTAGTCTTACATATATACCTATGATTTTTTTCATCTGAATTCTATGGAAGTTATGATATTTTGATACTTTTATTCAGAAAAACTTGAACTTTAACACTTGATTCCTTTCTCTCAACTTCTTTTCCATCTAAATTTCATTCCTTCCAAAGAACATTCTCATTAAATAGAATATCTTGAATTCTGACGACTTTCCACTTGTCATATCCAAAAGTTGAAATTTAAAATATTTATTTCGATACCCAAAAAAGAAAAAATCCTTGGATTTAGACTTAAGTTTTTCTCTTTCCTTAGAATCATCATGGATATATTATATGATATTAAATATTTTAAGGTGGCCAACTTCTTGTAACTTTCAATACTAGAGTTATTTTAATAGAACTTTATCCACCATAGATGTTTGAATTCTATTTACTAAATTGGAAATAGTATTGATTTTATATTACCTAATTGATTTGGGTATTCCATAGTGCACACACATGCATCTTTCTTTCTCGGCTAAAGTCCAATTCATCATTTATACCACCATTTTGATGTGGTGTTCCAAGCACGGTATTATTCAACACGATCCCTTTCTTTCAACAAAAATTCTAGAATTTTTTACCACTATACTCACCACCATTATTTGACCCAACACATTTCAAATTTCAACCACTTTCTCTTTCCTTTATGTATTTCCACAACATAATGGTACTGACAAAATTAGATTTATTTTTAATAAAAGAAACCTAAAACTTCCTCGTTGCATCATTGATGAATGTGAAAAAGTAAAGAGATCCTCCATGATATTGAATTGGGGCTGGCCCCATAAATAAGAGTGAATGAGCTCTATCTTTCGAGCTTTGAATTTTGGACCATACAATTTGAATGAAACCCTCTTTTTTACCCAAGAACACAATTTTCAAAACTTCAAATTTCGAAGTGGTTAAGATTAAGCATGCCTTTCCATGCTATAACCTTTATGTTCTTCTCATTGAGATGACCAAATATGCAATTCCAAAATTTCAAATCTCTAGAAGTTTTGGTTCCAAAAATTTCACTTCTATAAGAACTTATGGTTATATCAAGGTTTCCATAATTTACTCCTCATGCCACAACCATGGATCTTTAAGTCACTTTCTAGAATCCATTAGAAAAGGTAGTGTCATAACCTACATCATCTAAATGCCCCAAAAAAATAATATTTTTTTCGGAGACCTTTAATATGCCTCGCTTCCTTTAACCACAAGAATATCCCAATTTTCATCTATATGTTTAAATCTCCTTTTCTGACAACATCCAAATATTCAGAATTTTATAGATGAACTTTTTCAAAACTTATGGATATATAATTTTCATTCCATTCACATTATTTAGCAGAATCGAAAGTTTCTTTAGAGTCAACTACTCATGAATCCACTAAAATATAAATGTTGAGTAGTAGATTATCACCTCCTTCCATTTAACTTGAAAATTTTGAGCTTCCAATGAACTTACCATAATTTTATCTCTTATCACTAAAATCCTTCTAGAGATGTACACACTTCCCACAATTCCAGTAGGTAAGACTTGGACCAGTCAATTTTACTTGACTCATATTTCTTGACTTATCTTCTGATCACTAATGATTTCTTATTTAAGGTGACCACCCCCTTACATAAATTTTCAGTACATTACCTGAAGGTAATTGGACATAAATCCTCTAGAGTTCATCACTGAGAATAAAATTCTACACATCCTTAAACACCAAATCAATATTTCAATAGGTATTACAAAATTCAATAACCATTATATCCCAAAATTTTGGTAAAGATGAGAGTAGAAAGATTTCACATACATCATCCATGAAAATAACTTTCACTACTTCAAGATGAATTCAGGCCATGTTGAAATCATTCACATGATCTACCACTAAACTTCCATCCAAAAAACTCACACTTAAAAACCATCACATTAGAAACACTTTGTTCAGTGTTATGGGTTTCTTTTACATATTCTTCATGGCCTCAATTAGATAACAAGTATTCTACTTATTCCAGATGTTGAAGGACACATCCTATGCTAACAAAATCCTCACTAATCCATGTGATTTTCTATCCAATCCTTACCAATTAGCCTTATCTATCATTTTTTGGGATAGATTATAGATATCCATGAATCCAAATCCTTTTGGACGAGGAAACAATCTATCTATATTCATTAAAAAATAAAGTATATTGTATTGAACTTATTAACCCTAACCTTTCCTTCTTACAATGCCGTATCTTTTGATGATAATAATATCAATTAAATTCAATATAATTCCAAGGAAAGTGTAAATGTTACTTAAGATTCCACTGAGTGTGAATAACCATGCTCTGATACCACTTGTTGGGAAGGTCTATCCATGCAATCACTAAATGAAGGAACTTTATTCCACCTGAATACCACACACGCCAAAGATTCTACACAGTAGAATTAAAACTATGAAACTTACCATGATCATAGTATACCAGAATATGGGAAGATAATGCATCCTTCTCACCTCACTAAGTCAAACATGGAACATACTCTTCTATAAAACTCACACAAAATATTCAATAAAGAGAAATGGGAGTGAAGTAAAAGAGTACACACAAATATTATATGATTCATAATTTCATCCTATATTTACAGAAGAACATTGAAAACACATTTATTTCACTATGAATACAAATATTACAATAATTGTAGCATATACATTACATAGATCACAAATATCATTAGAATTAATCATCATTCTAACAGGGGGTCTTATATCCATTTTATAGAGGTCCTCTGTCGGATGAACATGTTTCACCACCATATGAGGTTTACGGTCAACCAATTATTGGAATAAATTAATATCTAATTCCATGTAGCCAGCGCCACCAAAACTGTTACATCTAGTAAACCACCACCATGTTTTCATCAGAAGAACAATATTTTCTAATAAACTAGCTTGCATGATGGAGTTAATTGTTGTAACTACCTTGAAAAGATTGAAGTGATCTACTGGAGGTTCAACTTACAATAAACTGAATCTAGTAACTTGATGAAGGATTAAAAATCTTTACACTATAGTACCGCTAATACTATTTTATACATATGAATCATCCAAATTTTTAATGAAACCAAACTCTTTGATTGCATCATCAAACTAGATATTCCCACCATGAGAAGATTTATTTATCCCATTAATGGACCATTGCAACTTTTATACCTTAGCAGCCTCATCGAGTACATCAAAACCTTTAGGATATATCATATACACGTCTTTGACTAAATTCTTATTAAGGAAATTGTTTTTTACATCCATTTTATATATCTCATAATCAAAGTAGGCTTCATTATGATCAATATCTAAATTTAATTTACCATCAAAACATGTGAAAATGTTTATTCATAGTCAATACCATGAATTTTAATACAACCTTTTGAAACCAATAATTCTTTATTGGTAGAAAATATACCTTCCATGCCAATTTTCATGCAAAAAACCCACTTTAACCCTATGTGTCTCACCCCTTCAGGCACATCCATCAAGTTTTAAACTTGGTTAGTGTATATGGAGTCCATTTTAGATTCCATTGATTTTAACCATTTCTTTTAATTATAACTCTTAATGTATTCCTAGTAGTTGGTAGGTTCTCCTCCTATGGAAATTACCTCATCATCATTAGCTATGATAAATCCATACCTCATGATATCTTGACAAGTCTTACCAGACCTCCGAGGTTCTCATGTGGCTTGAGTCAGTTATCCTTCCACATCTCTTTGTGGAATCATCTCAACTTTCATCTCTAAACATTTCCTATTTATTGGTATTAAATTTCTCTAAATGCAACATTACTCCCACTAAATCCATGATTAATAAATTCCTTCTCAAGGAATGTAGAAAATCCGAACACAACCACATTGTTCTTAGTAGGATTATGTAAATAATATCCTTTGGTTTCCTTAGGATAATTAATAAATAAGAAATTTTCATATTTATAATCAAGGTTATCAAAATTAAATCATTGCGTGAATGCTTCACATCCCCAAATCTTCATAAAAGACATAATGGGACATTTCCTAGTTGATATCTCATATGATGTCTTTATTAGTGGTTTATATAGAATTTGAATTATAGAATTTCTACAGTCTCTATGGTATAACCCTAGAAGGTAGTAGAAATATCACATTGACTCACAATTGATTAAACCACGCCCAATAAGGTATGATTCCTCCTCCTAGACACACTATTCTATTATGGTGTTCCAGGAGGAGTGAGTTGTGAAATAATTCCACAATCCCTCAGATAATCAATGAATTAATGGATAAAGTATTCATCACCCTGATCTATTTGGAGGATATTTATACTTTTTCCATGTTTATTATGTACTTTTTTCTAAAAATGTTTTATCTTTTAAAAGTTTATATTTTTGTATCATCAGAAAAAATATTCATACTGACTAAAGCCACCAGTAAAGGTAAAAAAGTACCAAAAACCACCACTTGATTGAGTACTAATTAGTAAAAATACATCACCATGAATGATATCCAATAGTCTACTATCCCTTTTACCTTTTCCACTAAAAGGTTCTTTGGTCATATTTCCTAAAATATAAGATTCAAAATTTTCAAATGATTCATAATCGAATAGTTTTAATAATCCATATTTATAGATTATTTGGATGCATTTCTTTTTTATATGTACAAGGAGACAATGCCAAAGGTAGGTGGGATTATAATTAACCATGACCATATTATTTTGAATTTTTTAAAGATTATTATCCATATCTAGAATGTATAAATTATTTACTATATTCCTGATTCCATAAAAAATTTCATTCAGATATAGGAATAAAACTCTTGTTCTTGATAATGAATACAAATCCCATATTGTCCAAATAAATACATAACTCAAATTCTTCTTTTTGGAGGGAAAATAATAATATTTCTCCAATTATAGTATTAATTTACTAGGTAAAATTAGATCATAAGTTTTGACTTCTAATGTAGTAACTCTAGCTCTATTACTAACACAAATATCCACTTCACCCTTTTTTAATTATATTCTATATCTAAGTTTGTGTTTTTCAGCATAAATGTGTGACACACACCTAGTATCAATACCCAAGAGTCATAATTAGTGAAATTGATCTCTATAAAATTCACATTCATATGCTTAGACTGTTTTTACATGATAACATTTATGAACCCTAGATACCAATATATAACTATATTATAGGTCATACCTATTTAGAATCTCAATATGATTATCACGAAGTAATAAATAACCTATAATAGAGACATATTTATGGGTGAGAATCATGTATTATATAATTTCATCAATGAATTTTAATGAAACACTACTATAAAACTGGCCTTTAATAGTGCTAGAAATGACCTTTATTATCACTAGAAAAGCACTGACTACGTGAGTGAATTTAAAATTCCAAGACTTTTATCAGTGATAAAAAGGCACTGATAAAGGGCTATACTATAGTATGATTTTACAACACACTGCAGCACCACTGCAGTGTGCTGTAACAGCACACTATAGCACCAGAAACAGACCAGAAACACACTAGATATCAACAAAATCAAGTCCCAATATGGAATTTAAATTAAATAAAATTTATAACACAAATACGAGAAAAAACACTATATTATAGACATTTAAAGCATTGGTTTATACTATTAAATAAATAAAAATTATTACATATATTCAAAAACAATCCTAACTATCAATGTAACCATGATTTCCATTGAATTTCTTTATCGAACTGCGAACACAGCATGAGTAATTTTGAAAAAACCACCTCAACTAAAAAAAAGAATTCAACTATATAAGAAAACAATTATTATGAGTAATACTAAAAATAAATAAACTAAACATAAATACGAAATAATACATTAATTATATGGAAAATGATTTTACTGTGAAAATATCAAGATTACCTCTATGATTGAGAAGTGGAGGGAACTTGAAGGAAAGTGATAAATTTCAACACTGTAGGAGTGAAATATTTTGTGGGAGAAGAAGTCTGTAGAAGTTTTGGTGTAGAAAGGGATGAAAGATAGACCAATCACCCTAACTCGAACACAATAATCCACCTATATAAGAAAAAAAATATTATGTAAGTAATATTAAAAATAAATAAATTAAACATACATATGAAACAATACATTAATTCCATAGACAATGAATTTACTATGAAAACATCAAGATTACCTCTTTAATTGAGAAGAGGTAGCGTCGTTTATCTTCCTGCATATTCAGTGGAGGTAACTTAAAAGAAAGTGATAAATGCACCACTGTAGGGGTGAAAATGTCTTAAGGGAGAAGGAGCATGAATATTGGATAGAGCACCCCAACTCAAACAAAAGAATACACCTGTATAATAAAATAATTATTATGTGAGTAATACTAAAAAGAAATAAATTAAACATAAATATGAAACAATACATTAATTCAATGGAAACTGATTTTACTGTGAAAACATCAAGATTGCCTTTGTAATTGAGTAGAGACAACGATGTTTCTCTTCTTGAAAAGGCAAAAAACATGGACAAAAATATTTTAAAATAAACAACTCTGCAAGTAATAATGGAAATTAAATCAATGTTTCATTATATAAATTTTTGTTAAAATAGAAAAAGTATATCATAAAATTACCTTTGAATCTATCTAAAGGGTTTCCATCATTATAGTTTGTTCTTATAAGGGATTGGTAACATCATCATGTGAAGAAGATATTGTCTACATGAGTAGTTTAACATTTAATTTAGATTATGTTAATGCGGTAGAGAACATATAATATTATGAGAAAAAACATAATATATTAAAAAACACTTTTACCTTCTCATTGAACTTTATTTCTTTTTTTAAAGGTTTTAGGGATTGGGTTCCTCTTTTGAGAATCCAAATACCCTCTTTGTGGTCCCATATAATGTACAAGACATTGTCTACATTGGGACTGGCATGAACTGATTGTGATATCCCAATGAAAGGGTTATCCTTGAGTAAATTTTCATCTGACTCAATATTTGTTTTAGTTGCCAGCAGGGAAATTGACCAATTCTTATTTATTGGATTAGAGACATAAAATAATTTCACTTCTTGTGATTCCATTATGAATGACTCATCTTTTCCCCCCTTCTACACTAAAATTCACCTTCACAAATCCCATTTCATCAACTTTCACTTCATTGATATTGTCAACCCATTTTGCAACGGAAAATAGACACTTGAAATTTTTTATAATACAACTCGTATATCTGTTCTATAATGACAAAATATGACATATTTTATTAAATTGGATTTCTATCATTGAAAAAAGATATGTGCATTACTTCATCCACAAGTGTAACACCACCATTTTACATCGCACTGAAGTCATCATGTTCATTTATATAGAACGTATAACCATTGATTACAACACCAATGTAATATATGACATTTTCATTCAATCCTATGGCTGTCCATTGAAGTTTTTCGATAATTGAATTTGGATTTTCAGATAAATCCTTATAAATTTGATCTTTAAACCATCCTATAAACTGTTGATTATGTGTATTTGATATCCATCCTTCAGCCATTTATAGATTCAAATCTCTAAGAATTTATTTGTGGGATTAAATGTATGGATCAACATCCTTACTATTATATAATATGTAAAGATGTTCTTGCTCATGATCTATCAAGGTAATTGTAACAAAATATCTTCCAGAAATCCCTTTGCCCATAAGGCGTTCGTTGTGAAGAGAATTTGGGAGACTGATGCTTTCAATATCTGATAGGCAATCAGTACATAATTCAATAGATTATCTAACAATATATCATTCTGCAATACAAAATTATGACTAATTTCAATTCTTGACATACCCTTTCAATATTATCATATACCATTCAATGGGGTACATCCATCTATAATATACATGACCATATAGTTGAACCTCATTGAACAAGTGAACCATCAAGTGGACCATTATATCAAAGAATGATGGCGGGAAGAATATCTCTAATTCACATAATATGACAGAAATATCCTTATTCATGATGGAAAACTTCATCAGGTCGACAACTTTACTGTATATGGATTTGAAAGAGAAGCAAAGTCTGATTAATGTATGTCATACATTTTGAGGTAGAATGAAATGAAAAGCAACAGACATTAAATATTGCATCAAAACATGACAGTCGTGTGATTTTATTCCTTGTAACTTCAAATTAGTGATTGACACAATATTCTTGATATTTTATGAATACCCCTGTGGAACTTTTACACTTGTAAATAAAATGAAAAATTGAAAATTTTATTATTTGGATAGATTGCAATATGTTGGAGGAAGAAAATTTCTCCTTTTACCCTTTAATAGTGCCAACTCTTTCCTTATAACCATTTCAATCAAGTCCAACATGGCCTTGATTCCTTCTTCATCCTTGACCCCCGTATGAGGATAGGGGCCTCCAGAACTTCTAGGATAACGAGGAGACTCCTGTAGGACTCAAAAATGGTAGAGATTGGATCCCGGTTCGAACTCCCCAAAATGAGGTACCCAAGGTGCTCTTTTATAGCAAAAATGGGAAGTGGTTTTGGGCACACAGATTGTGTAAAACCACTTGTCCCATTGTTTTCTAACTTCATACAATCTTCAATCGCTTTTGAAAAAACTATAAAGTTTTTCCCCACATATTTTATATCTCCAATGATATTTTGTATTCATTTGAAAGCCTACATATCAAGTTATGAACAACACATAGCACACAACTTTTGACTTTGTGCAGATTCAGTGGCCTGTACAGATCACTTCAGTTAGGCTCCTTAATGGACGAATGAGGCTTGGGTGTCTTCAAAAGAGTTGTAGAAAATTGAATTCTGGACTATCCCACAAAATCTCATCCCATTTTGATTTAATTATATTTCATACTATACCCAACAATGGATAGGTGTTCATGGAACCCATGCAGTTTTGGACCATTTTCCTTCTAGATCATCTCTGGGGCCTCCAAATCACCTCCTAATGGAATCATTAAAACAAGTAACATTGAAATTTTTAACATTTATAAAAAAATGATTCAAACATGGAATGAAATTTGTTATTATTTTTATAATTTTTAATATAAAATAAGTTTAGCATAGTGGTGTAAGGGTGAAAATGAAACAGTGAATCGCGGTGCGATCACACCCCCACACCTAAACATTTTCACTCATGGGAAAAGTTACATTTTCAGAAATTATGTATGTAGATATTACCAACATCACGAATATTTAACATTTGAGGAATTTTTAATTCATTAAAGTAATATGATCAATGCACAAACCACACCAGGGAGTTCTTCCTAGTGAAAATGGAAAAATATGTCTCATAAATCATATCAAAATGAAATTCAAAGAGATTCATGATACCAAATTGAGAAAGGAATTTATAAGTCAACCATGACACTAACTCTCCATGTGTGTGTGTGAAAAACATTCCATGCAATTATTTCCACTTTATATCCAATAAATATAGGTTCTTTTAACATTTTTCAGCTTAAATGATTTTGTCCACCGAACCTACCCTACATCCTTTTCAATCATATTTCAAGACCCACTCACTTAAGAATTACCAGAAGTAAAACCATAAGCTCCCAACCTAGATATACCCATATGTTTTACATTTCATCACTCCCCTCATTTTTTTTCTTCAGAAGTTTCATTTGGAACAAATCTCACACTCATCTATCAAACCTTGTTTGATCTCCTCACAAAACTAATTGTAATAGTTATAAAAAGATCAAAGGTTGAGGAGGAGTGGTTTTTGATCTGCCCAAGACACAACCCAATATTTTTTGATTTTTTTGAGGGTGTACAACAGTCGGATATCAGGTACACACACATAGGTCAATTTGGTACAGTAATGATACAAATCAGATAAGGAATGAATTTATGGAAATATCATTTTAAGATGAAAAATATTAACCCAACATATATTTACCTTCTATTAAGTAAGAAATATTCACAATTTGTGGTTTGGTGCAAAAATGTGTGGAGATATTAGTGACAAAATTTTCCTAAAAACTACTCACACAATGGGCATAAATCATCTCAAAGGTTTCACAGAGATACAACCATTTATATCATTGAAAGAAAACCAATTCACTAAAAACCAATCCCTGATTTTAAATTCATACAAACATTCATTCCACAATAGAGTCAGGTTTTCATCAAATGTTAAATCAACATGGAATAAAAAATTTCAACATGCATTTTCAGTAAGTTCAATGATTTGGTAACCATAAGGGGGGGGGGGAGTAAAAATACCATAAAGAAGGTGAAAAAGAGAATAAATAAGAAAGATGATGAAAATCCTAATGAACTAAAGAAGATGAGGAAAAGTGAAAATACCATAAAGAATGAAAAAAAGAGAAGAAAGAAGAAAGACGATGAAAATCCTAATGAACTGAACAAGATGGGGAAAAGTGAAAATACCATAAAGAAGGTGAAAAATAGAAGAAAGAAGAAAGACGATGAAAATACTAATGAACTGAACAAGATGAGGAAAAGTGAAAATACCATAAAGAAGGTGAAGAAGAGATGAAAGAAGAAAGACAATGAAAATCCTAATGAACTGATCAAGATGTGGAAAAGTGAAAATACCATAAATAAGGAGAAAAAGAGAATAAAGAAGCAAGATGATGAAAATCCTAATGAACATAGGAATGTATCCACCCCCACACCTAGAATGTGCAGTGTCATCACTGTAATAAAATAGAATGTGGGAAGCAAGGATAAAACCTGGTGGATGTCATTGGTATTTTACTTCTTGAACATGGAGTTCCTCCATCTGGAACTCTGGAAGGGCTTCATGGAAGTGCTTTAGACACTTCCCATTAATAGTGAATGTTTTATAAGTTTCTTAATTTTGAACCTGAACAACACCAAATGGAGATACATTAGTAATAATGTATGGTCCAAACCAATGGGAAAAATCATACCTAGATGAAACTTCAACCTTTCATTGTAAATGAGGAACTTCTTCCCAATGTAAAACTAAATATGAAGAATGATACAGTCGTGGGCAGCCTTGGTTCACTCCTTATAAATCCTAGAGTTCTCATATGAATCACTGCGCATTTCCTCTGTCTCCTGAATCTGTAACTTTCTATGAGAACCTACACTAGAAAGGTTAGAATTGCATTATTTAATGGCCCAATAGTCCCAGTGCTCAATCTCAATAGGGAGGTGAATTTTTTTTCAAAACACAAGTCTATAAGGTGGCATTACAATGGGAGTTTTAAAGACAGTACGGTAAGCCCATAATGAATCATCGAGTCTAAGACTCCAATATTTTCTGTTGGGTTGAACTATTTTTTCAAGAATTTTTTTACCACTCTATTTAACACCTCAACTTGACCATTGGTATGCGGGTGATGACTGACCCCATACCAATGCAAAAGTGATTTCATTGTTCATTTGTAGAAATGAGAACCTTGGTCACTAATGACGAAACTAGGTAATCCAAACCTACAAAATATCTGAGCTCTCAAAAATTCCACAACTCTTTTGGAATCATCTATCCTTATGGATTGCGTATTTACCCATTTTGACACATAATTGACTTCCAAAAGGATGCACAATTTTCCAATGGAATTGGAAAATGGACCCATAAAGTCAATGCCCCAAACATAAAAAATTTTATGAAAGAGCAACGGTTGTTGTGACATTTAATTTCATTTAGATACATTCCCCATTATTTGACAATGAGGACAAGATTTTCAAATTTCATGGGCATCCCAAAAAAGTGTTGTCTAAAAGAGTCCATAATCAAAGACCTTGCAAGCAGTCCATTGGGGACCAAAGTGGCCCTTAGAAGCAAGAGTGTGGCATAATCTAAGGACAGACTGAAACTCACTTTCGGGAAAAAAACACCTAAGGACTTGATCGCTACATGTGCGCCAGAGGTAGGGGTCATCCAAAATGTACCAACGAGACTCAGGTTTTAGATGGATGGATTGGTTTTTATTGAAATCAGTAGGAATGCAAGATGCTACCAAATAATTTACAATTTCGGTATACCAAGGAATAACATCTTGCACTCGGTACAATTGCTCATTAGGAAACATGTCATTAATGGGAATCTAAGGGGATGAGTCAATGTCTGCGGATGAGAGGATCCTACTGATATGGTCATCCACCACATTCTCTTCTCCTTTGTTATCTCAAATTTCTATATTAAATTCTTGAAGGAGGGGCATCCAATGAATGTGATGTGGTTTGGCTTCTGGTTTCTTAAGGAGATACCGGAGGGCTGCATGGTTGGAGAATACAATGACATTGGACCCTAAAAGATATGACCTAAATTTATCCAAGGAAAACACTATAGTAAAGAATTATTTTTCAGTTGTGGTGTAGTTTTCTTGGGCATGGTCCAATGTACGTGAGGCATAGAATAAGACATGTGGAGCTTAGTCGACCCTTTGTGACAAGTCTTCCACAACTGCATAGTTAGAGGCATCACACATGAGATCAAATGGTAAATCCCACTAAGGTGGTTGGATTACTAGGGGTGATGTGAGACTCCATTTTAACTTATTAAAATCTTCCTCAAATTCATTATAAAAAACAAATTCCTTTTCTTTTTGGAGTAACTAAGAGAGGGGGAGTGCAATCTTACTAAAGTTACGAATGAAAAGACGCTAAAATCTAGCATGACCAAGGAAAGACCTCACATCATATACATTTTTAGGTAATGGTAGGGAGGAAATGACATCCAATTTTGATTTATCTACTTGGATACCATCCCCAGAAATGATATGTCCCAAAACTATACCTTGTCTCACTATGAAATAGCATTTCTCATAATTTAATACAAGATTATTTTCAATGCAGTGATGTAGGAATGAACCAAGTCTACTTAAACATTCATCAAGAGAATATCCATAAACATTGAAATCATCCATGAAAACTTCCATGAAATTCTCCAAGTAATCCAAAAAAATACTAACCATACATCACTGTAAAGTACTCAGAGCATTTTACAGACCAAATGTCATCCTTCTATTGGAAAATGTGCCAAAGGGGCAAGTGAAGGTTGTCTTTTCCTGATACTTAGGGGAAATATGGATATGAAAGTATCCAAAATACCCATCGAGAAAATAGTAATGGGACTTCCCCGTTATCCTCTCTAGCATTTGGTCAATGAATAGAAATGGGAAATTTTCCTTCCTAGTGTGTTGGTTAAGTCGGTGATAGTCTATGCAGACACACCAACTATTCTGTACATGAGTTGGAACCAGTTCATTATTTTCATTTTTGATTACTGTAAGATTGGTTTTTATAGGAACTAATCGAACGGGACTAACCCATTGGATGTCGGAGATGGGGTAAATGATTCTAGCAACCAATAATTTTGTTACTTTTTAACTACATTTAAGAGGTTCGGGTTCGGTCTACATTGTGCCTACCTCACTGGTTTATCCTCATCATTTAATAAAATAAGATGCATACAAATTGATGGGCTAATACCAGGAATTTTCACAAGTGTCCATCCCAATGCATGTCTAATCTCCCTCAAAAGTTCAAGTAGTCGCAATTCAAGATCAGGAGGGAGTGAACTACCAATGATGATAGACATATTGTTTCCATTCTCAAGATATGAATATTTTAAATCTTAAGGCAGTTGTTTCAGTTCCAATTTAGGGGGTTTTGTATTGATGGGGATGTGTTTGAATGTGTGAGGTCACAAATCTCATTTAACTACTCAATTTTATCATCCTCAGATGAGGAATAATCTTTTACAAGCTTAGCAGTATCATCGATGGTCAGTGGATCCTTCGTGTTCAAGAAATCATCAATTAATAAACATGCATGGAATTTTTCTAGACCGATACAACATTTTATGGATGATTAATTACCTAGAACTTAAATCAAGGAGGAAAAATCAGAAAGGGGATCAAGGGAAAGAAAATATGTTTATTCAGGGGAAGGGAGTACATCAATTGAATTAACAGAGATATAAGAATGTTTTTATGAGGAGTGCTTCATGGCATCAAGGATGTTGAAGTGGAAAATGTCACTGCCAAACTCCATAGATAATGTAAAATTGTGGACATTAATTATGGTTTTGGTAGTTTTCAAGAAGGGTCTCCACAATATAATTGGGTCATAACCATTCATCCTATCATATTTTATTTTTAGCACATAAAAATCAGCATGAAAAATTAAAATTTTCACCCTCACAAGAACATCCTCTAACACACCAGAAGGGTGTGCTGTACTTTGATTTTCTAGCTGAATGACTATTCCAATGGGCTTCAGTTCCTCGACCTGCAATGTAGAGTAAATGGAGTGAGGCATCATATTTATAGAAGCACCCAAATCAAGCATAGGATTGGTAAAGAAATACAACCCTATGATGCACGGAATCGAGAAGGTTTCAGGATCATTGCATTTGGTAGGAAGTGATGTTTCTATCAATGCTAAGACATTACTCCCCAAGCTTACCTTCTAATCACCTTGAAGTCTCCTTCGGTGTGTACACATCTCCTTTAGAAACTTGGCATATCTTGTAATTTTCTTCATGACATCAATCAAACGAATGTTAACCTGCGTTTTTTTAAAGTTTCCAATATTTCCTTATCAAGTTCATTTTCCTTTTGTTTCCTAGTTTGGGTGTCCCTTTGGGGAAATGGAATAGTAATGGATGGGATATGTGACTCATCAATATACACACACTCTTTCCTTTGGAAGGGCTTCTCTCAGGAAAATGATTTTCAACTTTTGGATTGATTTCAATAGTTGGGATGGTGTTTTTTTTCAAAGGGGATTACTCTAATGGAGGGTTAATTTGGGTTTTAAGTTGTTTCCCACTCCTAAGGGTGATGAAACTAACATTTACCTTATCCCTAGGGTTAAATGCTGGTTGAGAGGGTAGTTTACCCGACCCATGGCTTTGGATTTCCCCCACAGAGTTAGATAGTTGGCCTAATTGGGTTTTTTAGGTCTTGTATGGATGATTGGGTGGTTTTTTGGAATTGGATATTGTTGGAAGCCATTTGTTTCGTCATGACTTTAAGGCTAGGATCAGATTTTGGAGGGGGGTTTTGGAAAGGCCTTTGGGGTGGTTGAGGATTTCTGGGTGGTGGTGGTGGATGACTACTTTGACCCTGTTGGTTCCATTTTTATTGAGGTTGGATTGAATACCCCATTACTAATAAGCTTGGTTTTCTTTCCACCCAGGGTTGGATGGATAGTAAGGTTTTTGCCTAAAGGGTTGGTTATAGGGGCAGCCTGGAAATATTGCCTCACAACTCTCATAAGTTTCTCTCAGTTGGGGGCATTGGTCAGAATAGTGGGTATCAGAAGAGCATATACCACAATGGATGGGAGGAGGGGATTGAGATTTTTCTTGGAAAAGAGCGAGTTGTTGAAGAAGGGTACTTAACTCCTCAAACTTCATGTCCACCTTCTTCTCAAATTTAGTACTTTTCACCTCATGGACACCTCAAATGGTTATATTGGACCTTGAACCGAATTGTTGAGTGTTGCGCTCCATGTTCTCAATTAAGGTCCTTGCAGAGATTGGGGTTTTATCCACTAGTGCACCACCTATAGCAGCATCAATCACGTTTCTATAAATAGGGATTAAACCTTCATATAAATATTGTATTAAAAGTTGGTCACTTATTTGGTGGTGTGGAAAACTTGAACATAATCTTTTAAATATTTAACAATATTCATGAAGTGTTTCCCCTTGAGATTGTCTTATCCCAAAATTTTCTTTCCTTATTGTTGTAGTTCGAGAGGTTGGAAAATATTTTTAAATAAAAATTCATTTCATGTTCACCCAACCTCTTATTGGTGAATTAACATAGTAAATCCAATTCGTTGCAGTGTCTTATAATGAAAAGGGAAATGCTCTAAGTTTTACTTGTTCCTCATCAACATTTTCAAGTTTTAATTTTGAAAACATAGTATGAAATTCTTTTAAATGTTTATGTGGGTCTTCTCCTTCGAGTCCATGAAATTTAGGCAACAAGTGAATTAGACCAGCTTTTAATTCAAAATTGGGTGCCTCGCCTTGCATTTGAATATATGTGGGTTGGATGTCAACATCTAGTGAGGTTAATTATTTTAGTGTTATATTGTTTTTATACATGTTATAAAAGTGTATTTCAGTTTTAATCTTGGTTCCAGAAGAAAAATAAGGATGAATAAGAGGTCTAGTGTGTGGTGTGTCCTTCAAAGTGTTGTTTTGTGTGTCTCAGTGTCATTGACATAGGATCATCTCCAGTTAGGGTTCTAAAGGTGGTAAATCTATTGGATTAGAACACATCATGCACCAAAAATACACAAGAAATATATTATAACACAAAAGGATTGAAAATGTAGAAGATAAAACAAATAAATATTCGCAAAATTTACAAATATCTTATAAAAACACACACTAAAAACCAAAGAGCTCCCCATCAAAGATGCCCAAATTTGACCACGTTGTCATCATACGTAAAATTTATTATGATTTTCAGATTTATTTGTAGTCTAGGGAAGACCCTAGGCCATATCTCAAGGAGAATTTATAGGTTTTGAGTGTGTATTTTTAATAAAAATTACTAAAAGAGGGGGCTGGTTTTGAAAATAGTTTTAAAAATAAAATGCTTTAATTAAAGAGTTTAATAGTTGATAAATAAAAGTGGTGTTTTAGAATTATGAGATAAGGAGATAATTTCAAGTTCACTATACATATTTTTGAGTTCATCATTATGAAAAATACACATGGTTTAATGGAATCCTTTGGTTGAGGGTTGTCAAGATCTCAACTTTCCTCTTGCCTCTTAAAACGATGCTTAAAGAACCACCCCTTGAAACAAAAATCATGTTGTCAAGGATTGGGTATCAAACATATAAAATAAATACTACCAAATAATAATAAAATCTTATGTATGTGTGAGATAAATAGGAATCTTGTCTTGTCCAATCGGAACAAAACAATATTCCCACTTGAAATCTCAACCCAATCGGTGTTGAGATAAAAAGTGTTCCACATAATTATAAAAAAAGAAATGTATTCAGAGGAGAATCACATAAAAGTTAAACATAAGTGAAATATTTATCACACAAATTATAGAAAACCAGTAGAAGTTAAAGTTCCATTACTCCCTCCCAAGTTTGTGTAGCTCCCTCGAAATGATCGTCCACTGTTTAGCTCGCCATCAAGAGATGGAGGAGGCTTGAGTGGAACTCCTTCTTCATCCTTGATCCCCCTATGAGGATAGGGGACTCCAGAACTTCTAGGATGATGAGGAGACTCATATAAGACTTCAAAATGGTAGATCTTGGCTCCTGTTTCTAACTCCCCAAAATGAGGTACCCATGATGCTCTTTTATAGAAAAAATGGGAAGTGGTTTTGGGCACACAGATTGTATAAAACCACTTGTCCCATTATTTTCGGTCTCCAAAATTTTTTAAATAGCTTTTGAAAAAACTATAAAGTTGTTTCCCCACATCTTGGATATCTCCACCTAAAGTTTGGTTTCATTTGGATGCCTACATATCGAGATATGGACAACACATAGCACACAATGTTTGACTATGTGCAAATTTAGTGGCATGGACATATCACTTTGGTTTGTTTCTTTAATGGAATAATGGGGCTTGGGTGTCTTCATAAGAGTTTTATAAAATTGAATTTTGGACCAGGCCAAAAAATATCAGCCCATTTGGATGCACTAAGTTTTCATACTATACGCAACAGTGGACAGGTGTTCATGGAACCCATGCAGTTTTGGCCCATTTTCCTTATGGATCATCTACGAGGCCTCCAAATCACCTCCTAATGGAATCATCAAAACAAGTAACATTGAACTTTTTAACAGTGATAAAAAAAATAAATGATTTAAATATGGAATAATTTTTTTATTTTTTTTTATAATTTTTAATATAAAATAATTTTAGCACAGTGGTATAAGGGTGAAAATGAAACAGTGAATCACAGTGCAATCACACCCCCATACCTAAACATTTGCACTCTTGGGAAAAGTTACATTTTCATAAATTATACATGTAGATATTACCAACATCATGAAGATTTAACATTTTAGGAAATATTAATTCATTAAAGTAATGTGATCAATTCAAAAACCACACCAATGAGTTCTCCCCAGTGAAAATAAAAAAAGATGTCCCATAAATCATATCACAGTGAAATTCAAAGAGATTCATGATACCAAATTGAGTAAGGAATTTAGAAGTCAACCATTCCACTTACTCTTCATGTGTGTGTGTGAAAACCATTCCATGATATTCTTTCCACTTTCTATCCAATAAATATAGGTTATTTTAACATTTTACAGCTTAAATGATTTTTCCCACCGAACCTTCCCTACATACTTTGCAATCTTATTTCAAGACCCACTCAATTAAGCATTGTCAGAAGTCAAACCATAAGCTCTCGACCTAGATATTCCCATATGTTTCACATTTCATCACTCCCCTCATTTATTATTTTTTTATAGAATTTTCATTTGGAACAAATCTCACACTCATCTCTCAAACCTTGTTTGATCTCCTCACAACACTAATTGTAATAGTTATAACAAGATCAAAGGTTGAGGAGGAGCGGTTTTTGATCAGCCCAAGACACAACCCAATTTTTTTTTTGATTTTTTGAGGGCATACAACAGTCTGATATCAGGTACACACACATAGATCAATCTAGTACAATAATGAAACAAATCAGATAAGGAATGAACGTATGAAAATATCATTTTATGCTGAAAAATATTAACCTAACATATATTTACCTTCGATTAAGTAAGAAATATTCACAATTTGTGGTTTGGTGCAAAATTGTGTGGAGATATTAGTGACATAGTTTTCCCAAAAACTACTCACACAATGGGTATCAATCATCTCAAAGGTTTCAGAGAGATATAACCATTTATATTCTTGATAGAAAACCAGTTCACTAAAAATCACTCCCTGATGTTAAATTCTTACAAACATTCATTCCAAAATAGAGTCAAGTTTTCATAAAATGTTAAATCAACATGGAATAAAAAATTTCAACGTGCATTTTTAGTAAGTTCCATGATTTGGTAACCATAAGGGGGGGGGGGGTAAAAATACCATAAAGAAGGTGAAAAAGAGAAGAAATAAGAAAGATGATGAAAATCTTAATGAACTGAACAAGATGGGGAAAAGTGAAAATACCATAAAGAAGGAAAAAAAGAGAAGAAAGAAGAAAGACGATGAAAATCCTAATGAACTGAAAAAGATGGGGAAAAGGGAAAATACCATAAAGAAGGTGAAAAGAGAAAAAAGAAGAAAGATGATGAAAATACTAATGAACTGAATAAGATGGGGAAAAGTGAAAATACCATAAAGAAGGCAAAGAAGAGAAGAAATAAGAAATATGATAAAAATCCTAATGAACTGAACAAGATAGGGAAAAGAAAAAATACCATAAAGAAGGTGAAAAAGGGAATAAATACGATGAAAATCCTAATGAAAACAGAAATGTATCCACCCCCACACCTAGAATGTGCAGTGTCCTCACTGTAATAAAATAGAATGTGGGAAGGAAGGATAAATCATAGTGGGTTTCGTTGGTATGTTTCTTCTTGAACATAGAGTTCCTCTATCAAGAACTCCAGAAGGGCTTTGTGGAAGTGCTTTAGCTGCTACCCATTGACAGTGAAGGTTTTATAAGTTTCTTCATTTTGAACCTGAACAACACCAAATGGAGATACATTAGTAACAATGTATGGTCCAAACTAACAGGGAAAAAGATTACATAGATGCAACTTCAGCCTTTCATTGTAAAGGAGGACCTTCTTCGCAATTTTGAACTAAAGATAAAGGATGAGACAGTTGTGGGAATCCTTGGTTCACTCCTTATAAATCCTGGAGCTCTCATATGAATCTCTGCACATTTCCTCCAGCTCCTAAATCTGTAACTTCCTTTGAGAACCTACACCATAAAGGTTATAATTTCATTTTTTAATGTCCTAGTAGGACCAGTGCTCAATCTCAACTTGGGGGTGACAACTTTTTCCAAAAACAAGCCTATAAGGTGAAATTCCAATGAGAGTTTTAAAGGAAGTACGGTAAGCCCATAATGAATCATCGAGTCTAAGAATCCAATATTTTCTATTTGGTTGAACCATTTTTTCAATAATTTGTTTTACCTCTCTATTTGACACCTTGGATTGACCATTGGTCTATAGGTGATATGCACTAGACACTCGATGACCGACCCCATACCGACACAAAAGTGATTGCATTGTTCAGTTGCATAAATGAGAACCCTGGTCACTAAGATGAACCTAGGTAATCCAAAAATACAAAAGATCTAAGTTATCAAAAATTCCACAACTGTTTTGGAATCATCTTTCCTTGTGGCTCATGCCTCTACCCATTTTGATACATAATCGACTGCCAGAAGGATGTACAAGTTTCCAAAGGAATTGGGAAATGGAATCATAAAGTCAATGCCCCAAACATAAAAAATGTCATGAAAGAGCAAAAATTATTGTGGAATTTAATTTCTTTTAGATACATTCTCCATTTTTTGACAACAAGGAAAAAATTTGAAAAATTCATAGGCATCCCAAAAAAGTGTTGGCCAAAAGAGACTAGAATCAAGGTCCTTGCAAGCAGTCCATTGGGGACCAAAGTGGACCCTACAAGCAAGAGTGTGGAAGAATCTAAGGACAAACTGAAACTCACTATCGGGAACACAAAGCATAAGGACCTGATCACTACATGTGCGCAAGAGGTAGGGGTCATCCCAAATGTACCAACGAGACTCATGTTTTGGACGATTGGCTTGGTTTTTGTTGAAATCAGTAGGAATCCAAGATGCTACCAAATAATTTATAATTTCAGCATACCAAGGAATAACATCTTGCAATTGGTACAATTTCTCATTAGGAAACATGTCATTAATGCGAATACAGGGGGATGAGTCAATGCATGAGGATGGGAGTATCCTACTGATATGGTCAACCACTACATTCTTTGCTCCTTTTTTATATCTAATTTATAGATTGAATTCCTGAAGGAGGAGAATCCAATGAATGAGACGTGGTTTGGCTTCTAGTTTCTTAAGTAGATACCGGAGGGCTGCATGGTCAGATAATACAAGGACTTTGGACCCTAAAAGATATGACCTAAATTTGTACAAGGAAAACACTATAGAAATGAATTATTTTTCTGTTGTGGTGTAGTTTTCTTGGGCAGGGTCCAATGTACATGAGGCATAGGCTATGACATGTGGAGATCGATCAACCCTTTGTGATAAGACTTCTCCAACTGCATAGTTAGAGGCATCACACATGAGCTCAAATGGTAAATCCCACCAAGGTGTTTGGATTACCAAGGGTGATGTGAGACTCCATTTTAACTTATTAAAAGATTCCTCACATTCATTATCAAAAACAAATTCCTTTTATTTTTGGATTAACAAATAGGGGGGGAGTGCAATCTTACTAAAGTTACGAATGAAAAGATAGTAAAATTCAGTATGACCTAGGAAATCCTGCACATCACATACATTTTTGAGAATGGTAGGGATGAAATGACATCCAATTTTGATTTATCTACTTGAATACCATCCCCAAAAATGATATGTCCCAAAACTATACCTTGTCTCATCATGAAATGGAATTTCTCATAATTTAATAAAAGATTCTTTTCATTGTAGTGACTTAGGGATAAACCAAGAATACTTAAACATTCATCAAAAGAGGATATATAAATAGTGAAATCATCCATGAAAAATTCCATGCAATTCTCCTGGTAATCTAAAAAATACTAACCATACATCATTGGAAAGTACCCAGAGCATTCCAAAGACCAAATGGAATCCTTCTATAGGAAAATGTGCCAAAGGGGAAAGTGAAGGTTGTATTTTCCTGATTTTCGAGAGCAATATGGATATGAAAGTATCCAGAATACTCATCAAGAAAATAGTAGTGAGACTTCCCTGCTAGCCTCTCTAGCATTTGGTCAAAAAATGGCAATGGAAAATGGTCCTTCATAGTTTGTTGGTTTAGTTGGCGATAGTCTATGCATACATGCCAACTATTCTATACACGAGTTGGAAATAATTCATTATTTTTATTTTTGATTATTGTAAGACTGGTTTTTTTAGGAACCAGTTGAACAAGACTAATCCATTGGATGTTAGATATGGGTTAAATGATTCCATCACCCAATAATTTTGTTACTTACTTTTTAACTAAATCTAATAGGTTCGAGTTCAGTCGATGTTGTTCCTGCTTCACTAGTTTAGCCTCATTATTTAACAAAATATGATGCGTACAAATTGATGGGATAATACCAGGAATGTCCGCAAGTGTCCATCCCAATGCTTGTCTATACTCCCTCAAAATTTTATGAAGTAGCAATTCATGCTCAGGAGGGAGTGAACTAGAAATGATGACGAGCAACTTGTTTCCATTCTCAAGATATTAATATTTTAAATCTTGACGCAGTTGTTTCATTTCCAATTTAGGGTGGTTTTGTATTGATGGGACTGTGTGTAAAAGTGTGAGGTCACAAATCTCATCTAACTGCTCAATGGTATCATCCTTAGACGAGGAATAATATTTTACAAGCTTAACAGTATCATCGATGGTCAGTGTATCCTCAGTGTTCAAGAAATAATAAATTAATAAACATTCATGACATTTTTCTAGACCGGTACAACATTATATGTATAATTCATTACCTAGAACATAAATCAAGGAGGAAAACTCAGAAAGGGGATCGAGGAAAATAAAATATATTTTTTCAGGGGAAGGGAGTACATCAATTGAATTAATAGAGAGAGATGAATTTTCTTCTGAGGGGTGCTTCATGGTATCAAGGATGTTGAAGTGGACAATGTCACCACCAAACTCCATAGATAATGTACCATTGTGGAAATTAATTATGGTTTTGGAAGTTTTCAATAAGGGTCTCCCCAATATAATTGGGGCATGTCCGTTCATCCTATCATATTCCATTTTTATCACATAAAAATCAGAAGGAAAAATTAAAATTTTTACCCTCACAAGAATATCCTATAACACACCAGAAGGGTGTAATGTACTCCAATTTTCTAGATGAAAGACTATTCCAGTGGGATTCAATTACCCAAACTTCAATGTAGAGTAAATGGAGCGAGACATCAAATTTATAGAATCACCCAAATGAAGCATAGCATTAGAAAAGGAATACTCCCCTATGGT
Organism: Viscum album; assembly: GCA_963277665.1. Taxonomy (NCBI): domain Eukaryota; kingdom Viridiplantae; phylum Streptophyta; class Magnoliopsida; order Santalales; family Viscaceae; genus Viscum; species Viscum album. The sequence continues at coordinate 385,734,468 of OY728153.1, read as the reverse complement.
GTATAGAATTGAGAAGGTTTCAAGATCATTGAATTTGGTAGGTAGTGATGGTTCTATCAACACTGAGACATTCCCCTCTAATATTACCTTCTCATTACCTCTAAGTCTCCTTCAATGTGTAAAAATCTCCTTTAGAAACTTGTTGTATCTTGGAATTTGCTTCATGACATCAATCAAACGAATGTTAACCTGCACTTTTTTAAAAGTTTCCAATATTTCCTTATCAAGTTCAGTTTACTTTTGTTTCCTAGGTTGGGTTTCCCTTTGGGGAAATGTAAGAGGAATGGACGGGATAGGTGACTCATCAAGAGATTCACTCTTTCCTTTGGAAGGTCTTCTCTCAGGACAAGGATTTTCAACTTTTGGACTGATTTCAACAGTTGGGATGGTGTTTTCCTATGGGGGGATGAATATAATGGAAGGTTAATTTGGGTTTTAAGTTTTTTACCATTCCTAAGGGTGATAGAACTAAAATTTCACTTATCCCTGGGGTTAACTACTAGTTGAGAGGGTAGTTTACCCAACCTGTGACTTTGGATTTCCACCACAGAGTTAGCTAGTTGGCCTAATTGGGTTTTTAGGTCTTGTATGGTGGCTTGAGTGGTTTGTTAGAATTGGATATTATTGGCATCCATTTGTTTCATCATGTCTTCAAGGCTAGGCTTGGCTTTTGGAGGGGTTATTGGAAAGGCCTTTGGGGTGGTTGGGGATTTCTGGGTGGTGGTGGTGGATGACTTCTCTAACCCTGTTGATTCCATTGTTGTTGAGGTTGGTTTGAATACCCCCCTTGCTGATAAGTTTGGTTTCTTTCCACCCAGGGTTGGATGGATAGTAAAGTTCTTGACTAAAGGGTAGGTTATAGAGGCAGCCTGGAAATATTTCCTCACAACTCTCAGAAGTTTCTCTTAGTTGGGGGCATTGCTCAGAATAGTGGGTATCAAAATAGCATATACCACAATGGATGGGAGGAGGATATTGGGATTTTCCTTGGGAAATATCGAGTTGTCAAAGAAGGGTACTTACCTCCCCAAACTTCATGTCCACCTTCTTCTCAAATTCAGTACTTTGCACCTCATGGACACCTTGAATGGGTACATTGGACCTTGAACCGAATTGTTAAGTGTTCTACGCCATGTTATCAATTAAGGTCCCTGTAGATATTGGGGTTTTAGCCACTAGTGGACCACCTGTAGCACCATCAATCATGTTTCTATCAATAGGGATTAAACCTTCATATAAATATTGTATTAAAATTTGGTCACTTATTTGGTGGTGTGGACAACTTAAACATAATATTTTAAATATTTCCCAATATTCATAAAGTGTTTTAACTGGAGATTGTCTTATCCCACAAAATTCTTTCTTTATTGTTACAGTTTGAGAGGCTGAGAAATATTTATCAAGGAAAATGTGTCTCATGTCCACCCAGCCTCTTATTGGTGAATTACCATAGTAAATCCAATCCTTTGCAGCGTATTCTAATGAAAAGGAAAATTCTCTAAGTTTTACTTATTACTCATCAAAATTTGTAGGTTTTAATGTTTAACGCATAGTATGAAATTCTTTTAAATATTTATGTGGGTCTTCTCCCGCAAGTCCATGAAATCTAGGCAACAAGTGAATTAGACCAGATTTTAATTCAAAATTGGGTGCCTCACCTTGAATTTGAATATATGTGGGTTGGATTTCAACATCTGATGTGGTTAATTATTTTAGTGTTTTATTGTTTTCAACCATGTTATACAAGTGTATTTCAGTTTTAATGTTGGTTCCATAAGAAGAAGAAGGATGAATAAGAGGTCCAGTGTGTAGTGTGTCCTCCTTCAAAGTGTTGTCTTGTGTGTCTTGGGGTCGTTTACATAGGATCATCTTTGGTTCGGGTTTGAAAGGTGCTAAATCTCCTAGATTAGAACACTTCATGCACCAAACCTACACAAGAAATAGATTATAACACAAAAGTATTGAAAAGGTAGAAGATAAAACAAATAAATATTCACAAAATTTACAAATATCTTATAAAAACACGCACTAAAAACCAAAGCGCTCCCCAGAAACGATGCCAAAATTTGACCGCGTTGTCATGATATGTAAAATTGATTATAGATTTAAGATTGATTTATAGTCTATGGAAGACCCTAGGTCATCTCTCAAGGATATTTGATTGGCTTTGAGTGTTTATTTTAAAAAAAAATTACTAAAAGAGGGGGGTGGTTTTGAAAACAGTTTTAAAAATAAAATGACTTAATTAAAGAGTTTAATAGTTGATAAATAAAAGTAGTGTTTTAGAATTATGAGATAAGGAGATCATTTCAAGTTCACTACACATATTTTTGAGTTCATCATTCTGAAAAATATACATGGTTTAATGGAATCATTTGGTTGAGGGTTGTCAAGATCTCAACTTTCCTCTTGCCTCTTAAAATGATGCTCAAAGAACCACCCCTTGACACAAAAATCACGTTGTCATGGTTTGGGTATTAAACATATAAAATAAATACTACTAAAAAATACTAAAATATTATGTATGTATGAGATAAATAGGACTCTTATCTTGTCCAATCAGAACAATACAAGATTCCCACTTGAAATCTCAACCCAATCAGTGTTGAGATAAAAAGTATTCCACTTAATTATAACAAAAGAAATGTATTCAGAGGAGAATCACATAAAAGTTAAACATAAGTGAAATATTTATCACACAAATTACAGAAAACCAGTCGAATTTTAAGTGTTGGAACTCCCTCCCAAATTTGTGTAGCTCCCTCAAAATGATCATCCACTGTTTAGGTCGCTATCGAGAGGAGGAGGAGGCTCGGGTAGAACTCCTTCTTCATCCTTGATCCCCCTATGAAGATAGGGGACTCCAGAACTTCTAGGATGATTATGAGACTCTTATAGGACTCCAAAATGGAAGATCTTGTCTTCTGTTTCGAACTCCCCCAAATGAGGTACCCATGATGCTCTTTTATAGAAAAAATGGGAAGTGGTTTTGGGAACACAGATTGTGTAAAACCACTTTTACCATTGTTTTCGGCCTCCATAAAGTCTTCAATAGATTTTGAAAAAAATAGAAAGTTGTTTTCCCATGTCTTGGATATCTCCACTGAAAGTTTGTATTCATTTGGACACCTACATCTTGATATATGGACAACACACATCACATAAATTTTGACTCCATGTAGATTCAGTGGCCTGGACAGATCACTTAGGTTGGGATTCTTAATTACTGAATGGGGATTTGGTGTATTCATAAGATTTGTATAAAATTAAATTTTGGACCATCCCACAAAATCTAAGCCCATTTGGATTCTTGGAAGTTTCATACTATTCCCAATAGTGGACAGGTGTTCATGGAACCCATGCAGTTTTGACCCATTTTCCTTCTGGATCATCTCAGGGGCCTCCAAATCACCTCCTAATGGAATCATCAAAACAAGTAACATTGAAATTTTTAAAAGTTATACAAAAAATAAATTATTCAAACATAGAATGAAATTTTTCATTATTTTTATAATTTTTAATATAAAATAAGTTTAGCACACTGGTGTAAGGGTGAAAATGAAACAGTGAATCACGGTGCAATCACCATCCTATTGGGTTAATAAAGAATTAATTTTATACAATAAATAAATAAATAAATATAATATATTCATTATCAAAAGTGAAAGTTATAGAAAATTATAAGAAGGTAAATATGGATCATTTCTACTAGAATTTATGAGCACCTAGATGTTCCAAATCCAACAATAAGGGTTTTTAGAATTTGAAAAAATGGAGGGAGATAAAGGAAAATAATAAATGATATTATCACTAAAATTTATTAGTGTAAACCAAAATATGGTTAGTGTAATGACCCTAGCCTAAATTACCCAAACAAAACTAGGTTAGGTCATCTTACGAACTCCAACACACCTAAAAGTCACTAAAGGATGGTTTAAACATTGGGTAAAAAACCCATAAATGGGAGGCGGTCCCTCCCAAATAGAAACAATTAGTACCATAGGTTGAAAAAAATTCTAGCATGACCCTTGGGGTCAATGGATGTGTAGACCCAAAATCGTCATTACCCGATATAGACATACCTATTAGAAAAAAAAAACTATGGAAATAAATGATGCAATAGCTATATAGACACACATACATGTCACAGAAGTATAACTCACTTATAGTCTATATGAAATATCAAATAGATAAAAACTTGATATTCAAACATAACATGAACTATAAAGGCACCATAATGATTCAAAAAGTGATGGCTTGATGTGATAACACCTCATGTACTTAACTGGGGATGACCCCTTTGAATCTAGTCCATAAGAAAACTAAGGACCATTGTGAATTCTAATAAAAACTAGATCCTATGATACATATAACCAATAGAGGAACATACATCACTCCACTATCTTAGTTCCTGAAAAATAGCATTTGAAGCTACATGCCCAATGAGGTGCCCATGAAAGGTGTCATCATATATATAATCATTAGGGAACCACCAATGTACCTCAAATCAGTAGTCAATAAATAATAATATTCATAAAAATCCCCCCATACTCATTTGGGGTGGTAAGGGTGGGTAGGGGTTTGGAGTGTGGTCATGGGGTCAAGTCCACTGAGGTGTCCATGAAAGGTGTCATCATATATATAATCATGTTTTACGCTGCTTTCACGATTGTACCCAATTTTTTAAAAAAGAATTTATATTCATATATAAAAAAATTATATGGTAAGAAGATATAAAACAAAGTGGTAAAACAACAATGAACAAATCCAAGGTTCAGTGTCAGATATAAACAACAGATCATACATTGGTAGTCAATATAAACATGTCATGCACCGCTTTCACGATTGTACCCAATTTTTTTAAAAAATAATATATATGAAAATTTCTGCACATTTATATACATATATAAAAAAATTATATGGTAAGAAGATATAAAACAAAGCAGTAAAACAATAATGAATAAATCCAAGGTTCAATGTCAAATATAAACAACAGATCATACATTGGTAGTCAATACAAACAATGAAACAAAAATCATTCCCTAAACAATGGATCACAAAAAAATCATAAACAACGGATCATAACCAAATCATAGAAGAAGAAATAAAAAATGAGACTAAAAATACACAAAGGAAATAGGAAGACCTACTTCACTAGGTCAAAGAAAATCCAAGACCCTCTTCAGAAACCCTAACTGCAATCAAACACTGGATATCAGATGAGATGTTGGAGAAACTGGAGGCAATCGAGTGATGTAATTCAAACTTCGATTCATCGAGGAGGAGCACTGACAGCGGGTGGCTTCTGTGGAAAGCTTCTATGTCACAATGAGTTCGCAAAGGGTTAGAGTTTTTAAAATAGACCGGGACACTTTTATCAGCACTTACAAATAAGCACTGATATAGATAGGTCTTTATCAGCACTAAAAAATCATTGATAAGATAAATCTTTATTATCACTAAAGTTATAACATTGATAAATATTATTTTTATTAGCGATTTATTTAGCATTGATAAATCCTATCTTTATCAATGCTAAAAAAACATTGATAAAGATGATTTTATCAGCACTTATTACTGAAGCGCTGATAATGGATTTATAATTATAATTATAAACAAAAAATTGTAAATATTTATATATATTTAATAAATATATATAAATATAAATACAGTACATATATTATTTTTAAATATATTTATTATAATTTTATAATTATTTACTTATATTTATAGAAATATTTTTAAGAAATAATATTTATATCATTATATATATTTATATAATTATACATATATATATTTAATAAATAAATATAAATATTAATATAGTAAATATATTCATTATTTAAGTAAATTTATTATAAAATTAGTAATTAATTATTTATAATTATATAAATACTTTTAAAAAACATATTTATTTATTTATAATTATAAATATATAAATGTATAAATATAGTAAATGTACATTTATAAATATATTTATTTATAAATATTTTATACAAATATTTTTTTAACATTATTAATGAATATCTAATTTTAAGTGCATGAATATATGTTAAAAATGAGTGAAATGGAATAAATTAAGAATAAGTACACTTTAACAATATTGAAAAAATGGACAAGTTTCACGTGTGTTCATTATAATATATAAAAATTCATTAATTACGTATATGTGAAATCAATATAACACACATTTGATCTATATTAAATTGAAAAATCAAACGACATTCAATTATATGTCGAGTGCTATGCAATTAGTCAATATTTTTAATTCATATTAATTTCTAATTATAAACCATTATTCAATAAATATATGACTATTTAATGTAAATCATAGAAATATTTTGAAAGATATAAATCATATTTATATACATTAATATATATCTATATATGTAATATATAAAATTTAATAAAATTAATTATTATAATAATTTAATTAATAAAATGCTTAATATTTAATAATGTATAATCAATCTATTCATTTTTATCAATAATTATTTAATTAATAAAATTTGTAATATTTTTTTAATAAACACATTTTTTTATTTTTTTTAATTTAATTATTTCATTTTATTTATTTGGACCTTTATCAGTGTTAAAAATGCATTGATGAAATAAATATTTATCAATGCTAAAAATAAAGTGTTAATAAAGGGTACCCTTTATCAACACTAAAAATAGAGTACTGATAAATGATACCCCATATTAGTGCTAAAAATAAAGTTCTAATAAAGGATACCCTTTATTAGTGCTAAAAAGAAAGCGCTGATAAAAGTTACCTTTATAAGTGCTAAAAGAAGTGCTAATAAAAGGTTAAATTTATCAGTGCTTTCTTTATCACTGATAAATATGCCATTTTTTAGCGTTTTTTTTCTAGCGCTGATAAATACAAGTGATGTTAAAGGCTTGTTTTGTAGTAGTGAAAGTATTCCCATTAAAAATGATAACCCCAAACATTATATCTATTTAGTGAGATAAGATCCACATTTCACCAAGTAATGAGTCCAATTTTGAATTCCTATCACTACATAGTTATTTAGGTAAGGAATTATCCGAATCATAAAAATTATGATTCTTGGATAGCCGAGTAGGAAAATATTTTCCTGGATCCATCATATGAACAAAATCATCTCTATTACATTGTTATCCTAACTCTTAGGGTTTCCCAACCAAATGTAACCCCAAGAAAATTCCCAAAACATGCTAAAAAAAGACAATCTAGGGTTCTCTAATTTGGAAGAACCCACCCAAGGATGATTTAGTCTCACATAATTCTTGATTTCTTTACACAAGATAATCCAGAATATCTCTACTTTAATTGAACCTACCAAATTGAATGATCGAGGTCTTGATAAGTGTCACTTTGGAAGGAATATCACACTTAATATTTAAAGAATTTTTCTTTTACAAGTAACACTAATTTAATATATATCTTATGCATATTAAACCCATTGTATCTCATGAAATCTATATAATCTCATGTTTTATTCTTTTTTGTTTGCATTCTTCTAAAAATTTAGTTTTTGAATTTTATTCCATCCACCAAATTAATGTGTTCACACCACATTAATGTGTAACTCTTTATACAAACCACAAGTTTGTGTTACCAAAAATAGAATCCAAACATATTTATATATATCTAAATCTATCTCATGTATAAGGTAGATAAAATTTTCATGAAAAGGCATCCAATTATATGAGATTGAGAATCTCCACATGAGTAAGCTAAAGTGACAGATAGCCAATGCCTCACCTTTCCAGAATAAGGCATAAGCCTCCTGGTCGGTGAATAGTTTGAACCCAAGTCCCTCTCCTCAGTGAAATTTTACTCAAGAGAGAATTAAATTCATGACATATCTGACAATTAATATGCATAAAATACATTTAACAACTATTCTTAAGTTTATAACTAAAAAACGAACTAAGGTTAAGGTTGATGAAAAAATAAATCTTATAAAGTCACACCTAACATGTAATGAAATACTCTATATCCTATAAGAAATGTATAATATAAATTTAACATAAACATTATTCACATTCTAAAAAAATTTATAATCCTGAATAATATAAAATAATAAAAAATTAAATAAACTCTTTATTTAAAATGAGAAACAAATATGAAATTTTCACAACTCATTTCATAAATCCAAGCACTTATCATTTCTAAATAATTTAAAAACTATAAGAATAATTATATTACAAATAAATAAACTTATTTTTTATTTTACCCAAAAAATGGGGCTATCCCTAGCTATCCTTCCTAGAAATACAACCATTATAAGGGATATTGAATAAGCTCAAAGATAGGCCAAATGAGAGCAGTAGAGGAGATACAGAAGGACTTCATGGGTTATTGAAAGAATAAGGAGCATAGGACGGTGCAATATGAAAATACACTATGCCAGACATCATAGGGTGAGGGATCATATAGTGTGGTGGATACACACAATTTCAATGACCACCCAAAGTTCCCATATGGTAATAAATCAACACAAATTTGAGTAAAAATTTGATGTGGGACTCACTCCGTGTGGTAACTATTCAATATTTAAGTGGGAGTGCCCCTCACATTATGCTTAAACTCTATGTAATTTAGAATGCATACCACATATTATATTGACACTAAACATAATTCCAAACAAGACAAAAAATGATACATTGTTTTCTTTAATGCATGACATAGGCTATGTTATCTCTATAATGTATTGTTGTTCCTTCTACTCTATATTTCATTAAATACTTAACATAATGTCAAGTCCTAGTGTAAGATACATTATCATATAAGCGTATCTTAAGGGGATCACATGAGATTACATTAACTACTTAATGTTATGTCAAGGCGGTGAAATAAAAATTACATTATCATATAATATAATATCAAGTGGGGTAAAACTATTGTGCATGGCAGAAAATGAATTCTTTATTAAAAATGAAAGAAACACATTGATTCATTGAAGAAGCGGGATCTGATACCACTGATGGGTTTTAGGGGATCATCACATGATCATTGGCATCTGACATTAACCCATATAATTCTTAATATATCTTCAAGTATCAACATAAAAAGATTAATAAAGAATAATTTATCTTTATCACAGTATCAAAAGCCTTCATCTCTATAAATCATGCTTCATGAGGATATTTAAATACAAAAACAAAGGTTTCCTACCTTTGAGGGATCAAAATAGATTTTGGATCCCAGTTCATAACCTAAGTATTCCCGTACATTGAGAGGGGTGCTAGCACATTCACTATTCATGAAGAATGATGCCATGAGAAGAAGAGAGTTCTGGAAATATTTTCATGAAATTTATGGTCACCCAAATAGGAGGGATCACATCCCTCTATATATCCATCCTCAAATATACTCATTAAATGAAGAATGCATTAGGAATATACAATACATCTAATTCCATATCATGATATCCACGAATTAAATATCATTTGAGAATCCATTGAACCCATTCAATGGATATGCAATCCATGTTTAATCCATTCATAATAGATTATAACTGATGAAAACCGTGTAAGGATGTTACGATAGAAGTTTACACCAACAGAACACATTACATTAGGTGCAATGTAGTCTCAAGACACATTATATGCACATCAGGATACATTGGCACCAATGCATACTCAGTTTTGGGATTAAGGATATGTTGGAACCAACATATCCTTAAGCTATATGAATCATATGAATATTATTTTAGTGCATATACAACATCTATATCATTTATAAAAATTATTGATAGCTCTCACCATCAAAAGTGAGTTCGCATATTACATTGTATATTTATTCAATCCATATCATTCATTTTAAATCTATTTATCTCTCAAGATTACAAACCATCATCATCTTATCTTGACGATCCTTTCTATTTACACTGTTTTTAATAAATAATTTAAAATACTCATATAATATCTAGATCTTATTTACTAAATTTTCAATTTAACCTCAAAATTTAATTTACCATGTATTCTTTAATTAGTGTAATAATTTATATTTTCCTTTAACTAATAACATCATCATATAGAGACCAAACCCCAATATAAAAAGTGAACATTTATTAATTCAACATAATAATATTATTTAATAATTATCATAAATTTAATGATAATTATTGTTAACTTGATCCATTATTCAAAGCACACTTATTAATTATATTTATTCATCATCATAATTAATCCATTCCTCTTAATACCAATACAAATCAAGGATTTATCACTATGCATTTTTGGATTTATCGGTGCTAAAAAAGTACTGATTTTTCCAACATTGATAAAATCCAATTTATCAACACTACATTTATGACTGATAAAATGAACTTTTATCAATTTTATCTCTAGTTTTGATAAAATTATTTAACCATAGTAGTGTAATAATATATGAACAACATACTAAATTAGAAAAATAAATAAAATATAAATAATTTTCAAATACATTTACATTATAATAAATTATAATTACAAATAAATTTATATAACAAACATTTCAATACATTATAATTACAATATGCTTATTACAAACATTTTGAATTTATAACAAACTTAAAATTAATCTAAACATAGGATACTTTGTGGCCCTATATTCTACTTGGGATATCATTCCAATAGGTCCTAATCATGCTACTAGTTATCAAACACACTACCCTTATCTCAAAGAAGAGAAGCGCATACCTATAACAAAAAATAGTGTTTATTTTAATAATAATATAAACAAATAAATAAATAATAAATATGATATAATATATATAAATAAAAAATAAATAAAAAGGATAACATAAATGATAAAGTATAATACATAAATAGAAATGATAACATGATACATAAATAAAACATATCATAAAGTAATTCCACCAAACTCCCAATGTATTTTCTCTATTTTGAGTATGTGATGCACTTTCAGTCATTCCAACCACAACATGTGTTGAATTGATGTGTGATAAATTAATACATGTCAAAAATTGACAACTAATCATTTTCTTAAAGTATCATGACAATATAAACATGTTTTCTCTATTTTGACTACGTGAAGTGTGTTTTGTACTAAAATGTCAATTTTAAATTATAAACATGAAATTTTAGTTATACTAGTCACACTGCATATAGGATTGATGTAATGTTAATTCATACATTTCAAAAATTAATAAATGATAATTTTTCAAAATTATCATGGCAATTCGAGTGTGTTTGCTCAGTTTTGAGTATCTGATGAATGTTTTAAATTAAAATATCACTTTTAAATGAAAACATTCACTCTTAGTCACACCATCCAAAACATTTCTTGAATTGAAACGAGGTTAATTAATAAGAATAAAAATGAAGTATATATATTTCTCTTAAATTATCATGAATATTTGATCGTGTTTTCTCAATTTTGAGTATGTCACACATGTTTTGAACTAAATTTCCACTTTTAATTGGAAACATGCACTTTCATTCATGATAGACACATCAGGTATCAAATTGATGTGTGGTTAATTCATATAATTCAAAACTAAAATATCAATATTTTTCCTAAAGTATTAAGATAATATGAGCATGTTTACTTGGTTTTGATTATTTGACATGCTTTTTGAATGAAAATGTCACTTTTAAATTAAAAACATTAAATTTAAATCATATTGAACACACCGTGTGTGAGATTGATGTGATATTAATTTATACATATCAAAAATGAATTATAGATATTTTTACTAAATTTTAAATATAATCCAATCACATTTTTTTAGCATTGAGTATGTGACACGTGTTTTAAACTAAAATGCTACTTTTAAATAAAAACACGCACTTTCAATCATATCATCCACACTGTGTTTTGGATTGGTTTGGAATTAATTCCTAGAAATATAAAATGAATTATGTATATTTTTTATAAATTATCAACTAAATTTGAGCATGTTTTTATGTTTTACGTATGTGGTACATGTTTTGAACTAAAATGTCACTTTAAAACTAAAAACATGAATTTTTAGTCATATCATATACATAATGTGTCAGATTAATATGATATTAATTACTAAATGTTAAAAATAAATTTATACATTTTTTCTAAATTATAAAAATAACCCAACCATTTCTTCTCAATTTTGAGTATGTGATGCATGTTGTGAACTAAAATGATACTTTTATATTAAAAACATGTACTTTTATTCATACTAGGCACACCATGTATTAGATTAATTTGATTTTAATTCCTAAACATCATAAATGAATAATTTATTTTTGTCCTAAAGTATCAATAAAATTCAAGAATACTCACTTGGGTTTGAGTATGTAACACATGTTTTGAACTTAAATGTCACCTTTAAATTGAAAACATCCACTTTTAGTCATAACTTCCACACTATGTATCATATTCTCATGAGATTAATTCCAATATATAAAAGATGAATCATTATTTTTTTTCTAGAAGTATCAAGTAAATTCAACTCTTTTGATTTATTTTTATTATGTGATGTGCATTGTGAACTAAAATGTCACTTTTATACTAAAAAATACAATTTGAGTCATACCGGCCACACCATGTGTATGATTGATGTGAAGTTGATTCTTACTCATCAAAAATGAATCAAGTATAATTTTCCTTAAGTATCAAGAAAATATGAGTATGTATTATTGGTTTTGAGTATGTGATGCATGTTTTTAAATAAAATATTACTTTTAAACTAAAAACACACACTTTTAGTTATATTTTCCACACCATGTGTTATATTAACATGAGATTAATCCCTAAAAATAAAAAATAAATTATCAATATTTTTCATAAAGTATGAAAATAATTTGATCATGTTTTTTTTAGTTTTGAATATGTGATGCATGCTGTGAACTAAAACGTCACTTTTAAATGAAAACATGCACTTCTAGTTACATTGGACACACCCCTATGTTAGATTGATTTGTGGTTGATTCCTAAAAATAAAAATTGAATCAAGGATAATTTTTAAAAAGTATCATGAAAATATGAGTGTTCTTAATTAGTTTTGAATATGTGACACTTGTTTTGAACTAAAATATCCTTTTAGGTCTACCTATACTCTTTTTAATAAGTGAATTTTTCATTAATCTTACCCTATTAACAGGTGCATCCAAAGGCTATCTTATAACATGTCTAAACTATTTAAATATATTATTTTTCATCTCTTGGTCAACCAAAACCACTCCATTTTCCCTTAAAAATATTTATTTGTAATCTTATCCATCATAGTATGCCTACATGTCCTTCTTAAAATTTTCATTTTATAAACCGTTTATTTTTTGTTCAAGGTGTCATTTAAAAGAAAATTACTCACTACCATATAGAATTTATAGTATAATAACAACCCTATAATATTTATCCATCAACTTCAAAGGATTTTTATGATAACAAAGAACGCCAAAAACCATTCTCTATTTTGTCCATCTAGTTCGAATACTATGAGAGACATCTGCATTAATATCTCCATTAAATTGTAGAAATGAGAAAAATTATCAGAAACAATCTTTTTTTGAAATAACATGGGATCCTAATCTCACATATATAACATTACTATACAATTATTTACTAAAAAACTTATCCATATATTCTATCTTATCCTTATTAAGACAAAAATATCATAACTCGAATGTTTATATCCATGACTCTAAATTAAAATAATATGAAAATTAACTAAATATGTGACACCTACATGTTATTTATGGTTATTATTTTATTTGATTTTATATTATTTTATGAAAATTTAAATTTTAGATAGTTTCACTTAATTTTTTTAAATTTTGGAATTTTTTTATTCTATTCACAGTTTAAAGAAAATCATATAGTTACCTTTACACATGGGTTTTTAAATTCATCTTTTTCTTGTATGGTTTGAGGTGTACATGTAGAATATGGTTTGGGTCAAACTATGAAAACTCTAGGAGATACCATGTGAGTGTTTTATATGAAAGGGTGATGGTGAACAACTTGCACATGGTTAGTAGAAACTGTGTGATTGAACCATGTGTCTTACTGCAACTTCGATAGTGACATCTACATAGTTGGAACATAGTTTACCAAACCATGTAGAAAAACCATGAAAGTTTCCCAAATTTTATTTATAATGGTGAAATGAACCTTTTACCTTATGAACCTTGAAGTATAAATAACTCTTTTCCTCTCTTCTTACTCATTCAAACTAGGGTTAATGAAGAAGAGATCCTCCCAACCTCTTCCTTTGTTTTTTTTGTATTTTGATTTATCTATTTAAAGAGTTTCATATGGTAAGCCCTAATTTTTTCTAAATCTTCCATTTTTTTTATCATCCCTCTTCCCCTTTCCCTTCAATTATTCACCCCTCTGCAAAAACTTATCATTATGGTGTTCATATTTAGTGTCCATTGTTAGTATAACCTTAGGGTTCTGGTTTTTTGGGTTTATAGATGAACTGATCTTACTTGTTTGAGCATTCTCCATTGTAGGATACACATTTCAAAATGGTTTCTCTTAATTCAAGGTAGGTGTTTTTTTTTGTTTCATTTAAATTCCATATCATTGAATGGTTGGTAGTTTATTGCCTTGTTTTATTAAATAAAATGTATATGTGATAATTGTAATAGTGTTTATAAATGTTTTGGGAATTTGATCACTCGACTTAAAGGGTGTTCAATGGTTTTACATGGTTTTATAAAGTTTTATTTAATGAAAAGTGATTTTAAATGATCCTAAGAGACTTATTTAAAATTTAATGTGATGGATAAAGGTTTTTGACCACATTTGGGTTTGTGGATAATATAAGTGTGTTCTTCAAGTGTTCGTTTTAAATTAAAATGTGGTTTGGATTTCTTTAAAGGTTTTAATAAATGGGGTTTGGTTTTCAAATTGTTTTTTGAATTTTTTCTCATGGTTTAAAACCAAATTATTTTTTAAAGTGTATTTTAAATGGTTTAAAGTGTAGATGAAATGGATTGGATTTACAAGAATTTTTTCAAGGCATGTTTGAAAATTTTAATAAATTTTTATCAAATGCGTGAGACTCTTTATTGACCCCCTACACTTAATATAATGTTGTGGATTGATACTCCTTAGGGGAAAATGTTTATATTGTGCTATTTTTATTAATTCTTATGAATGTTTTTGAAACAGGTATTTTCTTGCAAGCCTATAATAGGTGAGGTGATATTTATGGTAAATTTTTAATTTTGATAAAATGATTTTTTACTAGAATGTTGTTTTTTCACCTCTGATTTGATATGTCATGGGAACTTGGGAAGCTAATAGAAGGTATGGATGTGTGTTAAACTAGTGCAATGGCACTCACTAGCTAGTTACCTATAATATTTTCACCCTCCTTCAGGCATATTTGTTCTTGGTGGCCCAAAGGGGATCCAAATGGGGATGTTCTGGTTGCACTAAGGGGGCCCTAGATAGAGTGTTTCCAAGGAAACTAGGCCCTATATCATTCTAGTTAGAGCCCTAGAATTTCCCATGATTCTAAATCCTATTTTGGATGATTTAGGGGATCTTGATACATATGCCTCATTTGTATCCCCTAACCCCTTTGGCTGATTCATAAAACCATGGTTTTGTTTGGTTATATTTTCTTGTTTTATTTAAATCAGAACAATTTATGTTTACTCATTTTTTAGTTATGAGTTTTAGTTTATTTTTAAAATGATATAAAAAATGATTTAGAATGGGTGTTTTAGAATCAAAGTGATTTATTTTTTATAAAAATGGATATTTGAGAAATTATTTGGGAAAAGAAAAGGGTTTTTGACTTGTTTTCTAGAATTTATGAAAGTGATCTCTTTCTATCCATTGAAACTAATTTATTAAAATTGGCTATATCTGTACCAACTTATTTTGAGAAGGGGGATCCTTTTTATAAAGTAAATTATGGAATACTATTTATTTTTATCTAAATTTCATGTGAAACCCATATTTTCTATTTATATTTAAAACTATCATTAATGAAATTCATTTTAAAGGAAATGATAACTATGGAAATAAATGATGCAATAGATATATAGACACACATACATGTCACAGAAGTATAACTCACTTATATTCTATAAGAAATATCAAATAGATAAAAACCTGATATTCAAACATAACATGAACTATAAAGTCACCATAATGATTCAAAAAGTGAAGGCTTGATGTGATAAAACCTCATGTACTTAACTGGGGATGACCCCTTTGAATCTAATCCATAAGAAAACTAAGGACCATTGTGAATTCTAAGAAAAACTAGATCCTATGATACATATAACCAATAGAGGAACATACATCACTCTACTATCTTAGTTCCTGAAAAATAGCATCTGAAGATACATGCCCAATGAGGTGCCCATGAAAGGTTTCATCATATATATAATCATTAGGGAACCACCAATGTACCACAAATCAGTAGTCAATAAATAATAATATTCATAAAAATCCCCCCATACCCAGTTGGGGTGGTAAGGGTGGGGAGGGGTTTAGAGTGTGGTCATGTGGTCAAGTCCACTGAGGTGTCCATGAAAGGTGTCATCATATATATAATCATGTTGTGTGCCGCTTTCACGATTGTACCCAATTTTTAAAAAAGAATTTATATACATATATAAAAAAATTATATGGTAAGAAGATATAAAACAAAGTAGTAAAACAATAATGAACAAATCTAAGGTTCAGTGTCAGATATAAACAACAGATCATACATTGGTAGTCAATATAAACATGTCGTGCACCGCTTTCACGATTGTACCCAATTTTTAAAAAAAGAATATATATGAAAATTTCTGCACATTTATATACATATATAAAAAAATTATATGGTAAGAAGATATAAAACAAAGCAGTAAAACAATAATGAATAAATCCAAGGTTTAATGTCGTATATAAACAACAGATCATACATTGGTAGTCAATAAATACAATGAAACAAAAATGATTCCCTAAACAATTGATCACAAAAAAATCGTAAACAATGGATCATAAACAAATCATAGAAGAAGAAATCAGAAATGAGACTAAAAATACACAAAGGAAATAGGAAGACCTACCTCACTAGGTGGAAGAAAATCCAAGACCCTCTTCGGAAACCCTAACTGCAATCAAACACTGGATATCAGATGAGATGTTGGAGAAACTGGAGGCAGTCGAGTGGTGTGATTCAAACTTCGATTCATCGAGGAGGAGCCCTGACAGCGGGTGGCTTCTTCGGAAAGCTTCTATGTCACAATGAGTTCGCAAAGGGTTAGAGTTTTTAAAATAGACCGGGACACTTTTATCAGCACTTACAAATAAGCACTGATAAAGATAGGTCTTTAGCATCACTAAAAAATCATTGATAAGATAAATCTTTATTAGCACTGAAGTTATAGCATTGATAAATATTATTTTTATTAGCGATTTATTTAGCATTGATAAATCCTATCTTTATCAATGCTAAAAAAACATTCATAAATATGATTTTATCATCACATATTACTGAAGCGCTGATATTGGATTTATTATTATAATTATAAATAAAAATTGGAAATATTTATATATACTTAATAAATATATATAAATATAAATACAGTACATATATTCATTTTTAAATATATTTATTATAATTTTATAATTGTTTACTTATATTTATTGAAATATTTTTAAGAAATAATATTTATATCATTATATATATTTATATAATTATACATATATATATTTAATAAATAAATATAAATATAAATATAGTAAATATATTCATTATTTAAGTA
Source organism: Viscum album (assembly GCA_963277665.1). Taxonomy (NCBI): domain Eukaryota; kingdom Viridiplantae; phylum Streptophyta; class Magnoliopsida; order Santalales; family Viscaceae; genus Viscum; species Viscum album. The sequence continues at coordinate 385,716,768 of OY728153.1, read as the reverse complement.
AATTTATTATAAATTTAGTAATTAATTATTTAAAATTATATAAATACTTTTAAAAAACATATTTATTTATTTATAATTATAAATATATAAATGTATAAATATAGTAAATGTACATTTATAAATATATTTATTTATAATTATACAAATATTTTTTTAACATTATTAATGAATATCTAATTTTAAGTGCATGTATATATGTTAAAAATGAGTGAAATTGAATAAATTAAGAATAAGTACACTTTAACAATATTGAAAAAATGGACAAGTTTCACGGGTGTTCATTATAATATATAAAAATGCATTAATTACGTATATGTGAAATCAATTTAACACACATTTGGTCTATATTAAATTGAAAAATCAAACAACATTCAATTATATGTCGAGTTCTATGCAATTAGTCAATATTTTTAATTCATATTAATTTCTAATTATAAACCATTATTCAATAAATATACGACTATTTAATGTAAAGCATAGAAATATTTTGAAAGATATAAATCATATTTATATATATTAATATATATCTATATATTTAATATATACAATTTAATAAAATTAATTATTATAATAATTTAATTAATAAAATGTTTAATATTTAATAATGTATAATCAATCTATTCATTTTTATCAATAATTATTTAATTAATAAATTTTTTAATATTTTTTTAATAAACACATTTTTTTATTTTTTTTTATTTAATTATTTCATTTTATTTATTTGGACCTTCATCAGTGCTAAAAATGCATTGATGAAATAAATATTTATCAATGCTAAAAATAAAGTGTTAATAAAGGGTACCCTTTATCAACACTAAAAATAAAGTACTGATAAATGATACCCCGTATTAGTGCTAAAAATAAAGTTCTAATAAAGGATACCCTTTATTAGTGCTAAAAAGAAAGAGCTGATAAAAGTTACCTTTATGAGTGCTAAAAAAAGTGCTGATTAAAGGTTAAATTTATCAGTGCTTTCTTTATCACTGATAAATATGCCATTTTTAGTGTTTTTTTAAGTGCTGATAAATAAAATTGATGTTAAAGGATTGTTTTGTAGTAGTGAAAGTATTCCCATTAAAAATGATAACCCCAAACATTATATCTATTTAGTGAGCTAAGATCCACATTTCACCAAGTAATGAGTCCAATTTTGAATTCCTATCACTACATAGTTATTTAGGCAGGGAATCATCCGAATCATAAAAATTACGATTCTTGGATAGCCGAGTAGGAAAATATTTTCCTGGATCCATCATACGAACAAAATCATCTCTATTCCATTGTTATCCTAACTCTTAGGGAATCCCAGCCAAATGTAACCCCAAGAAAATTCCTAAAACATGCTAAAAAAAGACAATCTAGGGTTCCCTACTTTGGAAGAACCCACCCAAGTATGATTTAGTCTCACATAATTCTTGATTTCATTACACAAGATAATCCAGAATATCTATACTTTAATTGAACCTACCAAATTGAATGATCGAGGTGTTGATAAGTGTCACTTTGGAAGGAGTATCACAGTTAATATTTAAAGAATTTTTCTTTTACAAGTAACACTAATTTAATATATATCTTATGCATATTAAACCCATTGTATCTCATGAAATCTATATACTCTCATGTTTTATTCCTTTGTGTATGCATTATTCTAAAAATTTAGTATTGGAATTTTATTCCATCCACCAAATTAATGTGTTCACACCACATTAATGTGTAAATATTTATACAAACCACAAGTTTGTGTTACCAAAAATAGAATCCCAACATATTTATACATATCCAAAACTATCTCATGTATAAGGTAGATAAAATTTTCATGAAAAGTCATCGAGTTATATGAGATTGAGAATATCCACATGAGTAAGCTAAAGTGACAGATAGCCAATGTCTCACCTTTCCAGAATAAGGCATAAGCCTCCAGGTCGGTGAATAGTTTGAACCCAAGTCCCTCTCCTCAGGGAAATTTTACTCAAGAGGGAATTAAATTCATGACATATATAACAATTAATATGCATAAAATACATTTAACAACTATTCTTAAGTTTATAACTAAAAAACGAACTAAGGTTAAGGTTGATGAAAAAATAAATCTTGTAAAGTCACACCTATCATGTAATGAAATACTCTATATCCTTTAAGAAATGTATAATATAAATTTAACATAAACATTATTCAAATTCTAAAAAAATTTATCATCATGAATAATATAAAATAATAAAAAATTAAATAAACTCTTTATTTAAAATGAGAAACAAATATGAAATTTTAACAACTCATTTCATAAATCAAAACACTTATCATTTCTAAATAATTTAAAAACTATAAGAATAATTATATTACAAATAAATAAACTTATTGTTTATTTTACCCAAAAAACGGGGCCATCCCTAGCTATCCTTCCTAGAAATACAACCATTTTAAGGGATATTGAATAAGATCAAAGATAGGCCAACTGAGAGAAGTAGAGGAGATACAGAAGGACTGCATGGGTTACTGAAAGAATAAGGAGCGTAGGGCGGTGCAATATGAAAATACACTATGCCAGACATCATATGGTGAGGGATCATATAGTGTGTTGGATACACATGATTTCAATGACCACCCAAAGTTCCCATATGGTAATAAATCAACACACATTTGAGTAAAAATTTCATGTGGGACTCACTCCGTGCGGTAACTATTCAATATTTAATTGGGAGTGCCCCTCACATTATGCTTAAACTCTATGTAATTTAGAATGCGTACCACATATTATATTGACACTAAACATAATTCCAAACAAGAAAAAAAAACGATAAATTGTTTTCCTTAATGCATGACATAGGCTATGTTATCTCTATAATGTATTGTTGTGCCTTCTACTCTATATTTCATTAAATACATAACATAATATCAAGTCCTAGTGTAAGATACATTATTTTATAAGCGTATCTTAAGGGGATCACTTGAGATTACATTAACTACTTAATGTTATGTCAAGGTCGTGAAATAAAAATTACATTATCATATAATATAATATCAAGTGGGGTAAAACTATTGTGCATTGTAGAAAATGAATTCTTCATTAAAAATGAAAGAAACATGTTGATTCATTGAAGAAGAGGGATCTGATACCACTGATGGGTTTTAGGGGATCACCACATGATCATTGGCAGCTGACATTAACCCATATAATTCTTAATATATCTTCAAGTATAACATGAAAATATTAAAAAAGAATAATTTATCTTTATCACAGTAAAAAAGCCTTCATCTATATAAATCATGCTTCATGAGGATATTTAAATACAAAAACAAAGGATTCCTACCTTTGAGGGATCAAAATAGATTTTGGATCCCAGTTCATAACCTAAGTATTCCCGTACATTGAGAGGGGTGCTAGCACCTTCACTATTCATGAAGAATGATTCCATGAGAAGAAGAGAGTTCTAGAAATATTTTCATGAAATTTATGGTCACCCCAATAGGAGGGGTCACATCCCCCTATATATCCATCCTCAAATCTACTCATTAAATGAAGAATGCATTAGGAATATACAATACATCTAATTCCATATCATGATATCCATGAATTAAATATCATTTGAGAATCCATTGAACCCATTAAATGGATATGAAATCCATGTTTAATCCATTCATAATAGATTACAACTGATGAAAACCGTGTAAGGATGATACGATAGAAGTTTACACCAAGAGAACACATTACATTAGGTGCAATGTAGTCTCGAGCCACATTATATGCACATCAGGATACATTGGCACCAATGCATACTCAGTTTTGGGATTAAGGATATGTTGGAACCAACATATCCTTAAGTTATATGAATCATATGAATATTATTTTAGTCCATATACAACATCTATATCATTTATAAAAATTATTGATAGCTCTCATCATCAAAAGTGAGTTCGCATATTACATTGGATATTTATTCAATCCATATCATTCATTTGAAATCTATTTATCTCTCAAGATTACAAACCATCATCATCTTATCTTGACAATCCTTTCTATTTACATTGTTTTTAATAAATAATTTAAAATACTCATATAATATCTAGATCTTCTTCACTAAATTTCCAATTTAACCTCAAAATTTAATTTACCATGTATTCTTTAATTAGTGTAATAATTTATATTTTCCTTTAACTAATAACATCATCATATAGAGACCAAACCCCAATATAAAAAGTGAACATTTATTAATTCAACATAAAAATATTATTTAATAATTATCATAAATTTAATGATAATTATTGTTAACTTGATCCATTATTCAACACACACTTATTAATTATATTTATTCATCATCATAATTAATAAATTCCTCTTAATACCAATACAAATCAAGGATTTATCACTATGCATTTCTGGATTTATCGGTGCTAAAAAAGTACTAATTTTTCCAACATTGATAAAATCCAATTTATCAACACTACATTTATGACTGATAAAATGAACCTTTATCAATTTTATCTCTAGTTTTGATAAAATTATTTAACCATATTAGTGTAATAATATATGAACAACATACTAAAGTAGAAAAATAACTAAAATATAAATTAGTTTCAAATACATTTACATTATAATAAAATATAATTACAAATAAATTTATATAACAAACATTTCAATACATTATAATTACAATATGCTTATGACAAACATTTAGAATTTATAACCAACTTAAAATTAATCTAAACATAGGATACTGGGTGGACTTATATTCTACTTGGGATATCATTCCAATAGGTCCTAATCATGCTACTAGTTATCAAACACACCACCCTTATCTCAAAGAAGAGAAGCGCGTACCTATAAAAAAATAGTGTTTATTTTAATAATAATATAAATAAATAAATAAATAATAAATACGATACAATATATTTAAATAAAAAATAAATAAAAAGGATGACATAAATGATAAATTATAATACATAAATAGAAATGATGACATAATACATAAATAAAACATATCATAAAGTAATTTGACCAAACTCCCAATGTATTTTCTCTGTTTTGAGTATGTGATGCACTTTCAATCATTCCAACCACACCATGTGTTGAATTGATGTGTGATCAATTAATACATGTCAAAAATTGACAACTGATCATTTTCTTAAAGTATCATGACAATATAAACATTTTTTCTCTATTTTGACTATGTGTAGTGTGTTTTGTACTAAAATGTCAATTTTAAATTATAAACATGAAATTTTAGTTATACCAGTCACACTGCATATAGGATTGATGTAATGTTAATTCATACATTTCAAAAATTAATAAATGACAATTTTTCAAAATTATCATGGTAATTAAAGTGTGTTTGCTCGGTTTTGAGTATCTGATGAATGTTTTAAATTAAAATATCACTTTTAAATGAAAACATTCACTCTCAGTCACACCATCCAAAACATTTATTGAATTGACATGAGGTTAATTAATAAGCATAAAAATGAAGTATATATATTTCTCTTAAATTATTAAGAATATTTGATCATGTTTTCTCAATTTTGAGTATGTCACACATTTTTTGAACAAAATTTACACTTTTAATTGGAAACATGCACTTTCATTCATGATAGACACATCAGGTATCCAATTGATGTGTGGTTAATTCATATACTTCAAAAATAAAATATCAATATTTTTCCTAAAGTATTAAGATAATATGATCATATTTACTTGGTTTTGATTATTTGACATGATTTTTGAATGAAAATGTCACTTTTAAATTAAAAACATTAACTTTAAATCATATTGAACACACCGTGTGTGAGATTGATGTGATATTAATTTATACATATCAAAAATGAATTATAGATATTTTTACTAAATTTTAAATATAATCCAATCAAATTTTTTTAGCATTGAGTATGTGACACGTGTTTTAAACTAAAATGCTACTTTTAAATAAAAACACGCACTTTCAATCATATCATCCACATTGTGTTTTGGATTGGTGTGGAATTGATTCCTAGAAATAAAAAATGAATTATCTATATTTTTTATAAATTATCAACTAAATTTGAGCATGTTTTTATGTTTTATGTATGTGGTACATGTTTTGAACTAAAATGTCACTTTAAAACTAAAACATAAATTTTTAGTCATATCATATACAAAATGTGTTAGATTAATATGATATTAATTACTAAATGTTAAAAATAAATTTATACATTTTTTCTAAATTATAAAAATAACCCAACCATTTCTTCTCAGTTTTGAGTATGTGATGCATGTTGTAAACTAAAATGATACTTTTATATTAAAAACATGTACTTTAATTCATACCGGGCACACCATGTATTAGATTAATTTGATTTTAATTCCTAAAAATCATAAATGAATCATTTATTTTTGTCCTAAAGTATCAAGAAAATTCAGGAATACTCACTTGGGTTTGAGTATGTAACACATGTTTGGAACATAAATGTCACCTTTAAATTGAAAACATGCACTTTTAGTCATAACTTCCACACTATGTATCATATTCTCATGAGATTAATTCCAATATATAAAAGATGAATCATCAAAATTTTTCTAAAAGTATCAAGTAAATTCAACTCTTTTTGATTTATTTTTATTATGTGATGTGCATTGTGAACTAAAATGTCACTTTTATACTAAAAAATACAATTTGAGTCATACCGGCCACACCATGTGTATGATTGATGTGAAGTTGATTCTTACTCATAAAAAATGAATCAAGTATAATTTTCCTTAAGTATTAAGAAAATATGAGTATGTATTATTGGTTTTGAGTATGTGATGCATGTTTTTAAATAAAATATTACTTTTAAACTAAAAACACGCACTTTTAGTTATATTGTCCACTCCATGTGTTATATTAACATGATATTAATCCCTAAAAATAAGAAATTAATTATCAATATTTTTCATAATGTATGAAAATAATTTGATCATGTTTTTTTGAGTTTTGAATATGTGATGCATGCTGTGAACTAAAACGTCACTTTTAAATAAAAACATGCACTTCTAGTTACACTAGACACACCCCTATGTTAGATTGATTTGTGGTTGATTCCTAAAAATAAAAAATGAATAAAGGATCATTTTTATAAAGTATCATGACAATATGAGTGTTCTTACTTAGTTTTGAATATGTGACACTTGTTTTGAACTAAAATATCCTTTTAGGTCTACCTATACTCTTTTCAATATGTCAATTTTTCATTAATCTTACCCTATTAATAGGTGCATCCAAAGGCCATCTTATAACATGTCTAATCTATTTAAATATATTATTGGTCATCTCTTAGTCAACCAAAACCACTCCATTTTCCCTTAAAAATATTTATTTGTAATATTATCCATCATAGTATGCCTACATGTCCTTCTTAAAATTTTCATTTTATAAACCCTCATTTTTTTTTCAAGGTGTCATTTCAAAGAAAATTACTCACTACCATATAGAATTTATAGTATAATAACAACCCTATAAAATTTATCCATCAACTTCAAAGGATTTTTATGATAACAAAGAACCCCAAAAACTATTCTCTATTTTGTCCATCTAGTTCGAATACTATGAGAGACATCTGCATTAATATCTCCATTACATTGTAGAAATGAGCCAAATTATCAGAAACAATATTTTTTTGAAATAACATAGGATCCTAATCTCACATACATAACATTACTATACAATTATTTACTAAAAAACTTATCCATATATTCTATCTTATCCTTATTAAGACAAAAATATCCTAACTCTAATGTCTATATCCATGAATCTAAATTAAAATAATATGAAAATTAACTAAATATGTGACAGCTACATGTGATTTATGGTTATTATTTTATTTGATTTTATATTATTTTATGAAAATTTAAATTTTAGATAGTTTCACTTAATTTTTTTAATTTTTGGAAATTTTTTTATTCTATTCACAGTTTAAAGAAAATCATATAGTTACCTTTACACATGGGTTTTTAAATTCATCTTTTTCTTGTATGTTTTGAGGTGTAAAGGTAGCATATGGTTTGGGTCAAACTGTGAAAACTCTAGGAGAAACCCTGTGAGTCTTTTATATAAAAGGGTGATGGTAAACAGCTTGCACATGGTTAGTAGAAACTGTGTGATTGAACCATGTGTCTTACTGCAACTTCGATAGTGACATCTACATAGTTAGAACATGGTTTACCAAACCATGTAGAAAAACCATGAAAGTTTCCCAAATTTTATTTATAATGGTGAAATGAACCTTTTACCTTATGAACCTTGAAGTATAAATAACTCTTTTCCTCTCTTCTTACTCAATCAAACTAGGGTGAATGAAGAAGAGATCCACCCAACCTCTTCCTTTGTTTTTTTTGTATTTTGATATATCTATTTCAAGAGGTTCGTCTGGTAAGCCCTCATTTTCCCTAAATCTTCCATTTTTTTATCATCCCTCTTACCCTTTCCCTTCAATTATTCACCCCTCTACAAAAACTTATTGTTTAGATTTAGGGTCCATAGTTAGTATAACCTTAGGGTTATAGTTTTTTGGGTTTATAGATGAAGTGATCTTACTTGTTTGAGCATTCTCTATTGTAGGATACACATTTCAAAATTGTTTCAAAATGGTTTCTCTTAATTCAAGGTAGGTGTTTTTGTCTATTTCCTTTAAAATCCATATCATTGAATGCTTGGTAGTTTAGTGCCTTGTTTTATTAAATAAAATGTATATGTGATAATTGGAATAGTATTTATAAATGTTTTGGGAATTTGAGCACTCGACTTAAAGGGTGTTCAATGATTTTACATGGTTTTATAAAGTTTTATTTAATGGAAAGTGATTTTAAATGATCCTAAGAGACTTGTTTAAAATTGAATGTGATGGATAAAGGTTTTTGACCACATTTGGGTTTGTGGATAATATAAGTGTTTTCTTCAAGTGTTCGTTTTAAATTAAAACATGGTTTGGATTTATTTAAAAGTTTTAATAAATGGGGTTTGGTTTTAAAATTGTTTTTAAAATTTTTCTCATGGTTTAAAACCAAATTATTTTTTAAAGTGTATTTTCAATGGTTTAAAGTGTAGATGAAATGGATTGGATTTACAAGAATTTTTTCAAGGCATGTTTGAAAATTTTAATAATTTTTTATCAAATGCGTGAGACTCTTTATTGACCCCCTACACTTAATAGAATGTTGTGGATTGAGACCCCTTAGGGGAAAATGTTTATATTGTGTTATTTTTATTAATTCTTATGAATGTTTTTGAAACAAGTATTTTCTTACAAGCCTATAATAGGAGAGGTGATATTTATGGTAAATTTTTAATTTTGATAAAATGATTTTTTTCTGGAATGTTTTTTTTCACCTCTGATTTGATATGTCATGGGAACTTGGGAAGCTAATAGAAGGTATGTATGTGTGTTAAACTATTGTAGGGGCACTCACTAGCTAGATACCTATAATATTTTCACCCTCCTTCGGGCATATTTGTTCTTGGTGGACCAAATGGGATCCAAATAGGGATGTTCTGGTTGCACTAAGGGGGCCCTAGATAGAGTGTTTCCAAGGAAACTGGGCCCTATATCATTCTAGTTAGAGACCTAGAATTTCCCATGATTCTAAATCCTATTTTGGATGATTTAGGGGATCTTGATACATATGCCTCATTTGTATCCCCTAACCCCTTTGGATGATTCATAAAACCATGGTTTTGTTTGGTTATATTTTCTTGTTTTATTTAAATCAGAACAATTTATGTTTACTCATTTTTTAGTTATGAGTTTTAGTTTATTTTTAAAATGATATAAAAAATGATTTAGAATGGGTTTCTTAGAATCAAAGTGATGTATTTTTTATAGAAATGGATGTTTGAGAAATTATTTGGGAAGAGAAAAGGGTTTTTGACTTGTTTTCTAGAATTTATGAAAGTGACCTCTTTCTATCCATTGAAACTAATTTATTAAAATGGCCTAGATCTGTACAAACTTATTTTGAGAAGGGGGATCCTTTTTATAATTTAAATTATGGAATACTATTTATTTTTATCTAAATTTCATGTGAAACCCATATTTTCTATTTATATTTCAAACTATCATTAATGAAATTCCTTTTAAAGGAAATGATAACTATGGAAATAAATGATGAAATAGATATATAGACACACAAACATGTCACATAAGTATAACTCACTTATAGTCTATAAGAAATATCAAATAGATAAAAACCTGATATTCAAACATAACATGAACTATAAAGGCACCATAATGATTCAAAAAGTGAAGGATTGATGTGATAAAACCACATGTACTTAACTGGGGATGACCCCTTTGAATCTAATCCATAATAAAACTAAGGACCATTTTGAATTATAAGAAAAACTAGATCCTATGATAAATATAACCAATAGAGGAACATACATCACTCCACTATCTTAGTTCTTGAAAAATAGAATCTGAAGCTACATGCCCAATGAGGTGCCCATGAAAGGTGTCATCATATATGTAATCATTAGGGAACCACCAATGTACCTCAAATCAGTAGTCAATAAATAATAATATTCATAAAAATCCCCCCATACTCAGTTTGGGTGGTAAGGGTGGGGAGGGGTTTGGAGTGTGGTCATGGGGTCAAGTCCACTGAGGTGTCCATGAAAGGTGTCATCATATATATAATCATGTTGTGTGCCGCTTTCACGATTGTAACCAATTTTTTAAAAAATAATTTATATACATATATAAAAAAATTATATGGTAAGAAGATATAAAACAAAGTAGTAAAACAACAATGAACAAATCCAAGGTTCAGTGTCAGATATAAACAACAGATCATACATTGGTAGTGAATATAAACATGTTGTGCACCACTTTCACGATTGTACCCAATTTTTAAAAAAAGAATATATATGAAAATTTCTACACATTTATATACATATATAAAAAAATTATTTGGTAAGAAGATATAAAACAAAGAAGTAAAACAATAATGAATAAATCCAAGGTTCAATGTCGGATATGAACAACAGATCATACATTGGTAGTCAATACAAAAAATGAAACAAAAATCATTCCCTAAACAATGGATCACATAAAAATCATAAACAATGGATCATAAAAAAATCATAGAAGAAGAAATAAAAAATGAGACTAAAAATACACAAAGGAAATAGGAAGACCTACCTCGCTAGGTGGAAGAAAATCCAAGACCCTCTTTGGAAACCCTAACTGCAATCAAACACTGGATATCAGATGAGATGTTGGAGAAACTGGAGGCAGTCGAGTGGTGTGATTCAAACTTCGATTCATCGAGGAGGAGCACTGACAGCGGGTGGCTTCTGTGGAAAGCTTCTATTTCACAATGAGTTCGCAAAGGGTTAGAGTTTTTAAAATAGACCGGGACACTTTTATTAGCACTTACAAATAATCACTGATAAAGATAGGTCTTTATCAGCACTAAAAAATCATTGATAAGATAAATCTTTATTAGCACTAAAGTTATAGCATTGATAAATATTATTTTTATTAGCGATTTATTTAGCATTGATAAATCCTATCTTTATCAATGCTAAAAAACATTGATAAAGATGATTTTATCAGCACTTATTACTGAAGCGCTGATAATGGATTTATAATTATAATTATAGATAAAAAATTGTAAATATTTATATATACTTAATAAATATATATAAATATAAATACAGTACATATATTCATTTTTAAATATATTTATTATAATTTTATAATTATTTACTTATATTTATAGAAATATTTTTAAGAAATAATATTTATATCATTATATATATTTATATAATTATACATATATATATTTAATAAATAAATATAAATATAAATATTTTAAATATATTCATTATTTAAGTAAATTTATTATAAATTTAGTAATTAATTATTTATAATTATATAAATACTTTTAAAAAACATATTTATTTATTTATAATTATAAATATATAAATGTATAAATATAGTAAATGTACATTTATCAATATATTTATTTATAAATATTTTATACAAATATTTTTTTAACATTATTAATGAATATCTAATTTTAATTGCATGCATATATGTTAAAAATGAGTGAAATTGAATAAATTAAGAATAAGTACACTTTAACAATATTGAAAAAATAGACAAGTTTCATGTGTGTTCATTATAACATATAAAAATGTTTTAATTACGTATATGTGAAATCAATATAACACACATTTGAACTATATTAAATTGAAAAATCAAACGAAATTCAATTATATGTCAAGTGCTATGCAATTAGTCAATATTTTTAATTCATATTAATTTCTAATTATAAACCATTATTCAATAAATATATGCCTATTTAATGTAAAGCATAGAAATATTTTGAAAGATATAAATCATATTTATATACATTAATATATATCTATATATTTAATATATACAATTTAATAAAATTAATTATTATAATAATTTAATTAATAAAATGTTTAATATTTAATAATGTATAATCAATCTATTCATTTTTCTCAATAATTATTTAATTAATAAAATTTGTAATATTTTTTAATAAACACATTTTTTTTATTTTTTATTTATTTAATTATTTCATTTTATTTATTTGGACCTTTATCAGTGCTAAAAATGAATTGATGAAATAAATATTTATCAATGCTAAAAATAAAGTGTTAATAAAGGGTACCCTTTATCAACACTAAAAATAGAGTACTGATTAATGATACCCCGTATTAGTGCTAAAAATAAAGTTCTAATAAAGGATACCTTTTATTAGTGCTAAAAAGAAAGTGCTGATAAAAGTTACCTTTATCAGTGCTAAAAAAGTGCTGATAAAAGGTTAAATTTATCAGTGATTTCTTTATCACTGATAAATATGCCATTTTTTTGCGTTTTTTTTCTAGCGCTGATAAATACAAGTGATGTTAAAGGCTTGTTTTGTAGTAGTGAAAGTATTCCCATTAAAAATGATAACCCCAAACATTATATCTATTTAGTGAGCTAAGATCCACATTTCACCAAGTAATGAGTCCAATTTGGAATTCCTATCACTACATAGTTATTTAGGCAGGGAATCATCCGAATAATAAAAATTATGATTCTTGGATAGCCGAGTAGGAAAATATTTTCCTGGATCCATCATATGAAAAAAATCATCTCTATTCCATTGTTATCCAAACTCTTAGGGTTTCCCAACCAAATGTAACCCCAAGAAAATTCCAAAAACTTGCTAAAAGAAGACAATCTAGGGTTCCCTACTTTGGAAGAACCCACCCAAGGATGATTTAGTCTCACATAATTCTTGATTTCTTTACACAAGATAATCCAGAATATCTCTACTTTAATTGAACCTACCAAATTGAATGATCGAGGTCTTGATAAGTGTCACTTTGGAAGGAGTATCACACTTAATATTTAAATAATTTTTCTTTTACAATTAACACTAATTTAATATATATCTTATGCATATTAAACCCATTGTATCTCATGAAATGTATATAATCTCATGTTTTATTCCTTTGTGTATGCATTCTTCTAAAAATTTAGTTTTGGAATTTTATTCCATCCAACAAATTAATGTGTTCACACCACATTAATGTGTAACTCTTTATACAAACCACAAGTTTGTGTTACCAAAAATAGAATCCAAACATATTTATACATATCCAAATCTATCTCATGTATAAGGTAGATAAACTTTTCATGAAAATGCATCGAGTTATATGAGATTGAGAATCTCCACATGAGTAAGCTAAAGTGACAGATAGCCAATGCCTCACCTTTCCAGAATAAGGCATAAGCCTCCAGGTTGGTGAATAGTTTGAACCCAAGTCCCTCTCCTTAGGGAAATTTTACTCAAGAGGGAATTAAATTCATGACATCTCTAAAAATTAATATGCATAAAATACATTTAACAACTATTCTTAAGTTTAGAACTAAAAAATGAACAAAGGTTAAGGTTGATGAAAAAATAAATCTTATAAAGTCACACATAGCATGTAATGAAATACTCTATATCCTATAAGAAATGTATAATATAAATTTAACATAAATATTATTCACATTCTAAATTTTTTTATAAGAATGAATAATATAAAACAATAAAAATTAAATAAACTCTTTATTTAAAATGAGAAACAAATTTGAAATTTTCACAGCTCATTTCATAAATCCAAACACTTATCATTTCTAAATAATTTAAAAACTATAAGAATAATTATATTACAAATAAATAAACTTATTGTTTATTTTACCCAAAAAATGGGGCCATCCCTAGCTATCCTTCCTAGAAATACAACCATTTTAAGGGATATTGAATAAGCTCAAAGATAGGCCAACTGAGAGCAGTAGAGGAGATACAAAAGGACTGCATGGGTTACTGAAAGAATAAGGAGCGTAGGGAGGTGGAATATAAAAATACACTATGCCAGACCTTATAGGGTGAGGGTTCATATAGTGTGGTGGATACACACAATTTCAATGACCACCCAAAGTTCCCATATGGTAATAAATCAACAAACATTTGAGTAAAAATTTGATGTGGGACTCACTCCGTGCTGTAACTAGTCAATATTTAAGTGGCAATTCCCCTCACATTATGCTTAAACTCTATGTAATTTAGAATGCATACCACATATTATATTGAGACTAAACATAATGCCAAACAAGACAAAAAACGATACATTGTTTTCTTTAATGCATGACATAGGCTATGTTATCTCTATAATGTATTGTTGTGCCTTCTACTCTATATTTAATTAAATACTTAACATAATGTCAGGTCCTAGTGTAAGATACATTATTTTATAATCGTATCTTAAGGGGATAACTTGAGATTGCATTAACTACTTAATGTTATGTCAAGGTGGTGAAATAAAAATTACATTATCATATAATATAATATCAAGTGGGGTATAACTATTGTGCATCGCAGAAAATGAATTCTTCATTAAAAATGAAAGAAACACGTTGATTAATTGAAGAAGAGGGATCTGATACAACTGATGGGTTTTATGGGATCATCACATGATCATTAATAGTTAACATTAACCCATATAATTCTTAATATATATTCAAGTATCAACATGAAAAGATTAACAAAGAATAATTTATCTTTATCACAGTATCAAAAGCCTTCATCTCTATAAATCATGCTTCATGAGAATATTTAAATACAAAAACAAAGGTTTTCTACCTTTGAGGGATCAAAATAGATTTTGGATCCCAGTTCATAACCTAAGTATTCCTGTACATTGATAGGGGTGCTAGCACCTTCACTATTCATGAAGAATGATTCCATGAGAAGAAGAGAGTTCTGGAAATATTTTCATGAAATTTATGGTCACCCCAATAGGAGGGATCACATCCCGCTATATATCCATCCTCAAATCTACTCATTAAATGAAGAATGCATTAGGAATATACAATACATCTAATTCCATATCAAGATATCCATGAATTAAATATCATTTGAGAATCCATTGAACCCATTCAATGGATATGAAATCCATGTTTAATCCATTCATAATAGATTATAACTGATGGAAACCGTGTAAGGATGATACGATAGAAGTTTACACCAAGAGAACACATTACATTAGGTGAAATGTAGTCTTGAGCCACATTATATGCACATCAGGATACATTGGCACCAATGCATACTCAGTTTTGGGATTAAGGATATGTTGGAACCAACATATCCTTAAGTTATATGAATCATATGAATATTATTTTGGTGAATATAAAACATCTATATCATTTATAAAAATTATTGATAGCTCTCATCATCAAAAGTTAGTTCTCATATTACATTAGATATTTATTCAATCCATATCATTCATTTGAAATCTATTTATCTCTCAAGATTACAAACCATCATCATCTTATCTTGATGATCCTTTCTATTTACATTGTTTTTAATAAATAATTTAAAATACTCATATAATATCTAGATCTTCTTCACTAAATTTCCAATTTAACCTCAAAATTTAATTTACCATGTATTCTTTAATTAGTGTAATAATTTATATTTTCCTTTAACTAATAACATCATCATATAGAGACCAAACCCCAATATAAAAAGTGAACATTTATTAATTCAAAATAATAATATTATTTAATAATTATCATAAATTTAATGATAATTATTGTTAACTTGATCCATTATTCAAAACACACTTATTAATTATATTTATTCGTCATCATAATTAATCCATTCCTCTTAATACCAATACAAATCAAGGATTTATCACTATGCATTTTTGGATTTATCGGTGCTAAAAAAGTACTGATTTTTCCAACATTGATAAAATCCAATTTATCAACACTACATTTATAACTGATAAAATGAACTTTTATCAATTTTATCTCTAGTTTTGATAAAATTATTTAACCATAGTAGTGTAATAATATATGAACAACATACTAAAGTAGAAAAATAAATAAAATATAAATTAGTTTCAAATACATTTACATTATAATAAATTATAATTACAAATAAATTTATATAACAAAAATTTCAATACATTATAATTACAATATGCTTATTACAAACATTTAGAATTTATAACCAACTTAAAATTAATCTAAACATAGGATACTGTGTGGCCCTATATTCTACTTGGGATATCATTCCAATAGGTCCTAATCATGCTACTAGTTATCAAACACACCACCCTTATCTCAAAGAAAAGAAGCGCATACCTATAAAAAAATAGTGTTTATTTTAATAATAATATAAATAAATAAATAAATAATAAATATGATACAATATATATAAATAAAAAATAAATAAAAAGGATAACATAAATGATAAAGTATAATACATAAATAGAAATGATAACATAATACATAAATAAAACATATCATAAAGTAATTCGACCAAACTCCCAATGTATTTTCTCTGTTTTGAGTATGTGATGCACTTTCAGTCATTCAAACTACACCATGTGTTGAATTGATGTGTGATCAATTAATACATGTCAAAAATTGACAATTGATCATTTTCTTAAAGTATCATGAAAATATAAACATGTTTTCTCTATTTTGACTATGTGAAGTGTGTTTTGTACTAAAATGTCAATTTTAAATTATAAACATGAAATTTTAGTTATACCAGTCACACTTCATATAGTATTGATGTAATGTTAATTCATACATTTCAAAAATTAATAAATGATAATTTTTCAAAATTATCATGGAAATTCGAGTGTGTTTTCTCGGTTTTGAGTATATGATGAATGTTTTAAATTAAAATATCACTTTTAAATGAAAACATTCACTCTCAGTCACACCATCCAAAAAATTTCTTGAATTGACACGAGGTTAATTAATAAGCATAAAAATGAAGTATATATATTTCTCTTAAATTATCAAGAATATTTGATCGTGTTTTCTCAATTTTGAGTATGTCACACATGTTTTGAACTAAATTTCCACTTTTAATTGGAAATATGCACTTTCATTCATGATAGACACATCAGGTATCAAATTGATGTGTGGTTAATTCATATACTTCAAAAATAAAATATCAATATTTTTCCTAAATTATTAAGATAATATGAGCGTGTTTACTTGGTTTTGATTATTTGACATGCTTTTTGAATGAAAATGTCACTTTTAAATTAAAAACATTAACTTTAAATCATATTGAACACACCATGCGTGAGATTGATGTGATATTAAATTATAAATATCAAAAATGAATTATAGATATTTTTACTAAATTTTAAATATAATCTAATAAATTTTTTTAGCATTGAGTATGTGACACATGTTTTAAACTAAAATGATACTTTTAAATAAAAACACGCACTTTCAATCATATCATCCACACTGTGTTTTGGATTGGTTTGGAATTGATTCCTAGAAATAAAAAATGAATTATCTATATTTTATATAAATTATCAACTAAATTTGAGCATGTTTTTATGTTTTAAGTATGTGGTACATGTTTTGAACTAAAATGTCACTTTAAAACTAAAAACATGAATTTTTAGTCATATCATATACATAATGTGTTATATTAATATGATATTAATTACTAAATGTTAAAAATAAATTTATAAATTTTTTCTAAATTATAAAGATAACCCAACCATTTCTTCTCATTTTTGAGTATGTGATGCATGTTGTAAACTAAAATGATACTTTTATATTAAAAACATGTACTTTGATTCATACTGGGCACACCATGTATTAGATTAATTTGATTTTAATTCCTAAACATCATAAATGAATCATTTATTTTTGTCCTAAATTATCAAGAAAATTCAAGAATACTCACTTGGGTTTGAGTATGTAACACATGTTTGGAACTTAAATGTCACCTTTAAATTGAAAACATGCACTTTTAGTCATAACTTCCACACTATGTATCATATTATCATGAGATTAATTCCAATATATAAAATATGAATCACCTATTGTTTTCTAAAAGTATCAAGTAAATTCAACTCTTTTGATTTATTTTTATTATGTGATGTGCATTGTGAACTAAAATGTCACTTTTATACTAAAAAATACAATTTGAGTCATACCAGCCACACCATGTGTTTGATTGATGTGAAGTTGATTCTTACTCATCAAAAATGAATCATGTGTAATTTTACTTAAGTATCAAGAAAATATGAGTATGTATTATTGGTTTTGAGTATGTGATGCATGTTTTTAAATAAAATATTACTTTTAAACTAAAAACACGCACTTTTAGTTATATTGTCCACACCATGTGTTATATTAACATAAGATTAATCCCTAAAAATAAAAAATAAATTATCAATATTTTTCATAAAGTATGAAAATAATTTTATTAGGTTTTTTTAGTTTTGAATATGTGATGCATGCTGTGAACTAAAACGTCACTTTTAAATGAAAACATGAACTTCTAGTTACACTAGACATACCCCTATGTTAGATTGATTTGTGGTTGATTCCTAAAAATAAAAAAATTAATCAAGGATCATTTTTATAAAGTATCATGACAATATGAGTGTTCTTACTTAGTTTTGAATATGTGACACCTGTTTTGAACTAAAATATCCTTTTAGGTCTACCTATACTCTTTTTAATAAGTGAATTTTTAATTAATCTTACCCTATTAACAGGTGCATCTAAATGCCATCTTATAACATGTCTAAACTATTTAAATATATTATTGGTCATCTCTTAGTCAACCAAAACCACTCCATTTTCCCTTAAAAATATTTATTTGTAATCTTATCCATCATAGTATGCCTACATGTCCTTCTTAAAATTTTCATTTTATAAACCCTTATTTTTTGTTCAAGGTGTCATTTCAAAGAAAATTACTCACTGCCATATAGAATTTATAGTATAATAACAACCCTATAAAATTTATCCATCAACTTCAAAGGATTTTTATGATAACAAAGAACCCCAAAAACCATTCTCTATTTTGTCCATCTAGTTCGAATACTATGAGAGACATCTGCATTAATATCTCCATTACATTGTAGAAATGAGCCAAATTATCAGAAACAATATTTTTTTGAAATAACATGGGATCTTAATCTCACATACATAACATTACTATACAATTATTTACTAAAAAACTTATCCATATATTCTATCTAATCCTTATTAAGACAAAAATATCATAACTCTAATGTCTATATCCATGACTCTAAATTAAAATAATATGAAAATTAACTAAATACATGACACCTACATGTGATTTATGGTTATTATTTTATTTGATTTTATATTATTTTATGAAAATTTAAATTTTAGATAGTTTCACTTAATTTTTTTAAATTTTGGAAATTTTTTTATTCTATTCACAGTTTAAAGAAAATAATATAGTTACCTTTACACAAGGGTTTTTAAATTCATCTTTTTCTTGTATGGTTTGAGGTGTACAGGTAGCATATGGTTTGGGTCAAACTGTGAAAACTCTAGGAGAAACCATGTGAGTATTTTATATGAAGGGGTGATGGTGAACAACTTGCACATGGTTAGTAGAAACTGTGTGATTGAACCATGTGTTTTACTGCAACTTCGATAGTGACATCTACATAGTTGGAACATGGTTTACCAAACCATGTAGAAAAACCATGAAATTTTCCCAAATTTTATTTATAATGGTGAAATGAACCTTTTACCTTATGAAACTTAAAGTAGAAATAACTCTTTTCATCTCTTCTTACTCAATCAAACTAGGGTGAATGAAGAAGAGATCCTCCCAACCTCTTCCTTTGTTTTTTTTTGTATTTTGATATATCTATTTCAATATGTTCGTCTGGTAAGCCCTCATTTTCCCTAAATCTTCCATTTTTTTATCATCCCTCTTCCCCTTTCCCTTCAATTATTCACCCCTATGAAAAACCTTATCATTATGGTGTTCATATTTAGGGTCTATAGTTAGTATAACCTTAGGGTTCTAGTTTTTTGGGTTTATATATGAATTGATCTTACTTGTTTGAGCATTCTCCATTGTAGGATACACATTTCAAAATGGTTTCAAAATGGTTTCTCTTAATTCAAGGTAGGTGTTTTTGTCTGTTTCCTTTAAATTCCATATCATTGAATGGTTGGTAGTTTAGTGCCTTGTTTTGTTAAATAAAATGTATATGTGATAATTGGAATAGTATTTATAAATGTTTTGGGAATTTGATCACTCGACTTAAAGGGTGTTCAATGGTTTTACATGGTTTTATAAAGTTTTATTTAATGGAAAATGATTTTAAATTATCCTAAGAGACTTGTCTAAAATTGAATGCGATGGATAAAGGTTTTTGACCACATTTGGGTTTGTGGATAATATAAGTGTGTTCTTCAAGTGTTCATTTTAAATTAAAATGTGTTTTGGATTTCTTTAAAGGTTTTAATAAATGGGGTTTGGTTTTCAAATTGTTTTTTGAGTTTTTTCTCATGGTTTAAAACCAAATTATTTTTTAAAGTGTATTTTAAATGGTTTAAATTATAGATGAAATGGATTGGATTTACAATAATTTTTTCAAGGCATGTTTGAAAATTTTAATAATTTTTTATCAAATGCGTGAGACTCTTTATTGACCCCCTACACTTAATAGAATGTTGTGGATTGAGAATACATAGGGGAAAATGTTTATATTGTGTTATTTTTATTAATTCTTATGAATATTTGTGAAAAAGGTATTTTCTTGCAAGCCTATATTAGGTGAGGTGATATTTATGGTAAATTTTTAATTTTGATAAAATGATTTTTTACTGGAATGTTGTTTTTTCACCTATGATTTGATATGTCATGGGAACTTGGGAAGCTAATAGAAGGTATGTATGTGTGTTAAACTAGTGCAGTGGCACTCACTAGCTAGTTACCTATAATATTTTCACCCTCCTTCGGGCATATTTGTTCTTGGTGGCCCAAAGAGGATCCAAATGGGGATATTATGGTTGCACTAAGGGGGCCCTAGATAGAGTGTTTCCAAGGAAACTGGGCCCTATATCATTCTAGTTAGAGCCCTAGAATTTCCCATGATTCTAAATCCTATTTTGGATGATTTAGGGGATCTTAATACATATGCCTCATTTTTATCCCCTAACCCCTTTGGCTGATTCATAAAACCATGGTTTTGTTTGGTTATATTTTCTTGTTTTATTTAAATCAGAACAATTTATGTTTACTCATTTTTAGTTATGACTTTTAGTTTATTTTTAAAATGATATAAAAAATGATTTAGAATGGGTGTTTTAGAATCAAAGTGATGTATTTTTTATAAAAATGGATGTTTGAGAAATTATTTGGGAAGAGAAAAGGGTTTTTGACTTGTTTTCTGGAATTTATGAAAGTGATCTCTTTCTATCCATTGAAACTAATTTATTAAAATGGCCTAGATCTGTACCAACTTATTTTGAGAAGGGGGATCCTTTTTATAAATTAAATTATAGAATACTATTTATTTTTATCTAAATTTCATGTGAAACCCATATTTTCTATTTATATTTCAAACTATCATCAATGAAATGCCTTTTAAAGGAAATGGCACAAAATATTTAATGAAATAATTTTTTTAATATCGAAATTAAAGTGAAATGATTTCAAGGGTAATGAAGTTTCTTTTCAAATCATGTGATCCTTTGTAAAATAAGTTTTAAACCCCTTTAGAAAGGGATGTGATTTAATGAAAATAGATATTTTTAAGATTTTTTGTTTTGCGTTTTTCACTGACAATGTTGTTATTTAGATTTGTACCTTAGTGTGTATAGGGATTTCTATTTAGTTTGGTTGGTACACATGAATAGGTTGGATTCATGTTTCATATTTTTTAGTTGTGCCTCCAGAATTATCATGAGATAAGGTGGAAAGTATCTTTTTGAGGATGTGGATTAGGGTGAATCCCCTTATCATCTCAGTGTGTCTCTTCTAGTGGTTCGCTTGACATAGAATTTGAATGGACTGGTGGAGCAGATATAATCTTTCCTTTAAGATCCTTTTGAGTCAGCACCCTTTTATTTAAATGATGTTCAAGGTATTACTATTGGATTTTAATGGTTATATAATTTTCAGAAACCTAGTGGGTTTAGTCTTGCAGAGTGGTTTTGGGTGATTTCTTATTTTGGGATATTGTGATCTTTGGGTTTAGAGTGGGTTGTGGGTTTTGAGGTAAGTTCCATTGGATGCATATCTTTATTATTTTATGGTTCATAGAATGATTTTTTAATACATATTCCTTGGTTCATTATGTTCCCTCCCCTTTGTGAGGTGTTGATGGTGTTGGCTAATCTTATATCTCAGTGTTTGGATTTCTTTCTTGAGGTTTTTATGTGACGCCTCTACTAGTTGGGTTTGTTGGTTTGGAAGTGGAAAATACTTAGGGGTGTGTGGTTTGTGTGGCTAGGATAGACATGTAACTAGTTTATATTTTTCACTCTCAATTGTAAGTTCATATCTTGTTAGGTTCGCCATGAGATAATGACTTGAGTATGAGGTCCCAGTTTACCCCATCCATCTAGATTCATGAATAAAGGTTATTTTCCATGTAATTTTTGATTGATTTTTATTTACCTTTGGTGACATGGGATGTGATGAATTTGGTAATTTTGGATTTATAAATTGTTTCTATGTTCCATGGGTTAGGATCTTCTTGAGGATTTGGGCCAGTTTTATAGTAGTTGGTTGTGGTTTATGGACTTTGGTGTCTATTTAGGAATGATCTAAGGAATCATGGTCATTTTAACAATGATATCTTTTATATTTTCTTAGAAAAGTTTTTCGATGTATTCACTATAATTCCCAAATCTGAAAAAACAAGTTTCGAGCTGAAGATTCACATGACCTCATGCATGAATTCCTATATACAAGAGGCTAATGACTAGTAGTGAAGGTTTGATCAGTGTCAGAGGGGAGACTAATCCCTTGGTAATCATTAACATGGATCATAAATATAATAAAATATAACTATTATAATATCAAGAAGAAGAATAGTAAACATAATGTAATAATAAAATGTCACCCATGTTACACATATAAATATACTAGGCTCCCAATATGGTAATCCAAACCAGAGTAATAAGAATGAGTAGATAAATAAATAAAACTCTATGTAAATCCTCTAGAGTACATCCTGATCCGCTGCCCTCTCCACACTCCATAGCTCTGCAATCTGCTGCAGACCTCTTCCCCTCACCAAGATACCGAATTATGAAGTTGTCATGCACATTGAGATTCCTGTATAGAGTATGAGTAATAAAAACCAATAGGACACCAACAATTAATCCTTAACATGTTTGAACAGATATAATTAGATAATTCCATGAAAAAAATAAATGTGAAAACAATTATTAACAATCATATATCAAGCATTCATGTGATAAATAAGACACAAAGATCCCTAACAATACCTATTTTAGCTTTATTCTTTAAGTATAATCAAAATATTTCAGAAGTGATTAATAACTATCCACAAGGATGGAGAATATGTTCCTTGGTATCCACATGGAATCGAGTTTTGAGTTGGGTCACATAGCCAACTATGAACATGTTACTTGGAATCCTTAAGGCATTAATAGAATATGTCACTATCATGGGTTAGGCCACAAGGACATCATTTACCTACCCTGTGTATGGTTCCATCATCGTCATCATCTCATGTCATGTAAACTCCCCTATAAAGGATAACCATTCCATGATAGTCTACTTGTTTCGAGTACCAAAAAATACCTCCAAAGTCATGGTAAATACACATAATAATTTAGATCATATAAAGGAAAAGTATAACATAACATCATGAGAATAAATATCTACATACAAGTACATGTGATCAAATCAAATATGTCTAACAAGATACTTAGGAATACTCATTGAATGAACATCATCTATTGGCCACATAGTCTACACACACACATGTGATCACTATCAATCATGTTCAAGCAAGATATTCCATCACAAGAATCATATCAAGGAAAATAGTGCATACAATGGCTCAAAATGATATTGGAATAACTTCCTCAATATAGTTTATGAAGTAATCCAATATGTTTTAAAATAACAAAGCCCGAGTCATGTTTTTTACCTATAGAAGACTAGTTCACACAACAAGTATACCTATCCCAGGTTCTGATTTATCAAAGAAGAGGTTTATAAAACAGAACTAAAGAGATTATATTCCAATAAGGTTATTTATAGATTCACATACCTTATAGATTTTAAAAATATAATTAGTTATGATATATGTCTAAGAAAAGGACATCGATTCATCGAATTTGTTGTCGATTCAAGAACATATCATGAGTTCATCATCAAATCTAGAAGAGAACCATGGTTTTAGTAAAAAAAATCAATCCCCCATTAATACATAATTATAATATATATATAAGATTATATCTAAGAATAAGAAGGTATCAAGATGATCAATCTATGATAACTTACCTAGAAATATCCACCATTCACAAAATATCTTGATCCAGTCAAAGGAATATCATTAACACGTCAAATCCACCATCAATATACCAAAGGATCATCTAAATAACATTATATCTAGAAGTAGCACTTGTATATTACTAACGGGTTATTGTTCTATTATTACCACTCCATCAAGAAGAGTTTTAATAATAAGAACCATAAAATCATACCTGTGATATGCTCGTAGTTGAAGGTAGATCAAGATCTGAAAAGAGATGTCATCAACTCACTAGATCCACCATAGATCTATGAAAGAGTGAATAATTCATCACCGGATACACATAAAATCATAGATTCATCATATATTCATGCACATATCTCAAGGAATAAGATATAATTTATTTATATCTAGAGAAAACATACTGATCTAGCATCATTGGATTGATCTAATGTTGAAAATCCAAGGGGATATGAAAGAGGGAGATCAAGAATCAAGGGAGGAGGAATCTAATTCTAAATTAGGGGTTTGATTCTAATTTTTGTATTAAAAAGGTTTAAAATGATGGAATTAAAATTTTTTGGGGTGAATTTAATGGACATCCAACTAGGATCCACTGGCCAGATGTTGTCACTACTGACAAGATGGTTATTGTCCCCCAGCTAGCCAGTGTGAAAGGAATAACCACTTGGGATTTTTTAGTTCCACCATCTAGTTGGTGGTGTCTTCATAAAACTAAAGACCTATAGTAACTCTATTGGAAAGCCGATGGTAGTTTACATCCACCATAAGGAAATGCCTTAACACGACTATCCATACATTGATTCCCAAACCCTTAATACTTAAAACCAACATAAAAAACACCCATAATAGAGATGAAACAAAATATAAAATAAGAATTAAAAAAAATTAAAACATATCATACCTTTAATTAAGAGAGGATGTTACAATTTCTTCCCCTTTAATGAATTTTCATCCTTGAGATATACCTTCAATGGTTATTCTTAAACAACACATGCCATTGATTATGAACATCTATCTCCCACTCCCAAGTCTCCTCCTGGACCCGTCTATGACTCCATATAATCTCGACAAGTGGTAATATCTTCCCGTGTAGGAATTTATCAATATAGTCTACAATCCACACCATGTGTTCTACCAATGATGTGTTACGCTCCATCTCAACATTCTCATAGTTGATAGCAAGAACATGATCAGGAATGGTTCTTTGGAGAAAATACATATGAAACATATCATGAATACCTAGATAGTGATAAGAAGTATTCAGATTATACACAACTATTCTAATCCACTTTGTGATATTGAAGGGTATAATATATCCTGATGTTATCTCCCCCTTACTTCCTCAAACATTGGTGGCCTAACCGAGGAGTCACTCTTAGAAAAACCTGGTTGCCTATAGAAAACTCCAAAGGTCTCCTCCTATGGTTTAAATAATATCTCTTCCTGATTTGAGTTATGAACAACCTATTATGAATTATATGCACTCTCTCAGTACCTATTTATATCCTTCTATATATGAATAATCTGCTCCAACTATCTATCCATTCAAGGATGTCACACTATAATCAATCTCAAATGAGTCCCTAAGGCCTTCTGTAAACCCTACCCAAACCATGATATAAAAAACGAATCTCTTATAGATACAATGATCAAGGGAAATCCATTAAATCATAAAATATTATGCACATACGTCTTTCCTAGATCATATACTGAGTGAGTCTCACAGATTGGTAATAAGATTGAAACTTTTGTTATCTGATCAATAATCACCCAAACAATATCATGACTCCTCATGGTCCTGGGTAATCCCATCAAAAATTATATCATGATGTACTCCCATTTTCACATGGTAATTGGAAGAGGTTGGAATAAATCACTAGGACACTGGTGATCGACCTTTATCTTATGGAAAATAAGGCATCAAGAAATGAATCTAGAAATGTCACTCTTTATCCTTGGACACTAGAACTTCTGCCTAAATTCATGGTACATATTTATCACTACAGGATTCACAAACCACTTTGAGGTATGAAAACATCTCATCATATTTTCCTTGATGCAATAAGGGACTATAACTCTCCCATGTACTAAGATCACATCACCATTATACAATGACCAACCATGTATTAAGTTACCACCTACTAACTATTCCCACATCACAACACACTTTGGTCCAGATTTATGACTAACCTCTACCCAATATACTATATAATATATGATCACTAATGGGGAACATGTCATTGATACATGGTTCTTGAAAGCATCCATCATCCATTTAACCAAAAATCTCATTAGGTGCCAATGTTCATATAAAGGATATTCACTAAGATCCCAAGCTACCTTCATATTACAACTATGATCATCCGTAATGATGTTACCTTTACCTAGTGCATAGGAAATATCAAAGTTGAATGTCTGAAGGTACTCTATCCAGTTCCTTTTCCTCAAATTGAGATCCCACTATGAGAAGATACAATAGAGGATCATGTACTCCATGTAGAAAATAAATCTCTTTCCAAAGTGATAGTGTCACCAACAGTTCATATAATGGGCCAAAAATGTCGGGTATAAGTCATGGGTAGGACAGGTCTTCTCATGTGGTCATAGATGAAGTAACCCATAAACTACTACCAAATCCATCTTTATAAAAACTACCCCAAAACTAACTCCTGATGAATCTAATATATGAAATATCAAAACACATGCTCTTTAAGAGTCAATAATAAATCTATATTTAATCTCCTATTCAACTTAAGAAAATCATTCTCACACTACTCTAACCACTAAAACTTTACCCCTTTCTTTATCAGCATAGCCATGGGTGATAATAAATGGGACAAATCCTAGATAAAATATTGATAGTGTCCCGTTAAACCCAAAAGTTCTTAATCTCAAATATACTTTGGAGATATGTTTAGGACATCATCACCTCTGATTTATTTGGGCCCACTAATATACCGATCTCAAAAAAAAAACTTACCCCAAGAATTACACCTTATAAACCCAAAATTGACACTTCCACATCTTGGCATAAAGACAATTTTCTTGAAGTCTAATAAAGACTATATTAAGATGTTTGATATAATGATCTGTTGTTGGTGATTCAATGAGGATATCGTCAAGTAACACTATGAAGAATGAGTCATGGTATGGGTGAAAGAACATGTTCATGATATCCATGAACACCATCAGAACATTCATTATTCCAAATGGAATTAACAAGTACTCATATAACCTATATCCTCTATTAAACACCACCTTTAGAATCTCCTCTTATATAATCCATGATCAGTGATAGTCCAATTAGATATCAATCTTGGAGATCCCCTAGGCTTTTTGTAATTGATCAAAGAGATCATCAATCCTAGGAAAAAGGGTACATATTCTTCATGGTCAACTGATATAGATTTCAGTAATCTACATAGATTTGAAGACTACTATCCACCTTATTGGGGAACAAAAAATGTGAACCCCATAGTGATGTACTTGTCCTAATAAAACCCTTTTGTTCTAAGTCCTCCAGCTGTATTTTGAGCTCCTTCAACCCAAAGGGTTCCATATAGTAAGTGGGTTTTGAAATGGGTTACACACATAACATGAGTCCTATCTCAAACTCAAATCCTCTATCAGGGGGAAGAATTGTGAACTCATATAGGAGGACATTTTGATAGAGATCTACAACTAGGGGAAAGGAAGTGGGTGATACCACTAATATTGTTAAAAAAAATACAAACCATCAATATGAACCATAATCATCCCAAGATGGCTTGTGTATAGACCCAATTTACCATCTCTAAACTCCCACTCACCAATCATCATAAAATTCTCTCCCTTGGGTATAGTAAATGATACTTGTATCTAATAGCAGTCAATGTGGGATATATAACTTTTCAGCTAGTCTATTCCAAGAATCAAATCGAATATCATCATCTATAGAATTATGAAGTCCCATATATTTACATGTTTATAAACGACTATAGGAAAATATGGGCAATTATAAAGATGGTCTACTTTAATTACCAATGGTGTATCAAGGGGAAAAAACTAAGAATCCAAATTGACCGGTATGCCATGTAAAACAATAACTTGTAAAGATATAAAGGAATAGGAAACACAAGTAAAAAAATGTAGTAGATAGTGCATAAGTGATCAAGATCGCACCTTAAATAGTAGACAGTCCCTCACCTCCATATACTATAGCTCGATCCACTACATACACTTAGCCTACCTCTTCTACACAACCTTTACCCTGAGATACATGACTCAACTGAGTCATTATTTTTTGATCCTACTACTGAGGACCCCATCCCAATACTTGGGTCATAGATATCGCATGTCACCCATGTAGATACTCAACCTTGAAGCTCTAGAGAATAACTACCGGAGATGACCCATCATGCCACACTACAGACACTTGATCTAAGGTGATGTACAAAACTAACAATAATGTTTGACCTTCCCACATTTAAAACACTATAAAAATCCTACTATGGGGGATGGAGAATTCATACTCTGCTCAATCTTATTACCACTAACCTACTATAATTCACCAGTCTTTGTCTTCCTTATATTAGATGTGACACTCACCATAGTATTATTAGGTCCACCCACATGATCATTTAAGGGTGAAAAAAGACCAACTACTCAATCCTCCTCCGGGACCTTCTCAATTAGCATGACTTTTTATAGAACCTTTAGGCATGTCATTAAGTTGAAACTTCTAACCTTTCATTTGATATCAGGACAAAGACCAATCTCAAATTTCTTACCCTTATATGACTAATTTCTATACAAGAAGGGATAAAAACTAATAATATTGGTAAAATGAGCAGAGTATGAAGATATAGTCATGGATCCTTGCTGAATCTCCATGAATTTTTGGGTACGGTAAAAATTCAGTGTATTGGGAAGGAATTTTATGAAGAACATGTTCTCAAAGGCCTCATAATAAAGTACCTAATGTTTACTCCCTTATCCCATGAAACTCTACCAATGCCTAGCATAGATCAAATTCATAAACCACTTGAAAAATTGTAAGAGCATTATCTAGTGCATCCTCTTTCATAGAATATGGTGTAACTAATATGTTATTTGTGCCATGAGCATTCAAGCATCTATGAGGTTACATTTTTTCTAAAATTTTAAATGGAAATCTAATATCCTGAAGCTGTTAAGACAAATCCTAAACAGTCCATGGGATCTCAAAAGGTTCTCCTAGGAGGATACCCATAACCTAAGGTATATCTCTCCTAGAACCACCCAAGGTTCTCCATACCCACACATCATTCACAATCATATAAATAAAAAACATAACAACATGATCAAGTTTAACTAATT
This sequence comes from Viscum album, assembly GCA_963277665.1. Classification (NCBI taxonomy): domain Eukaryota; kingdom Viridiplantae; phylum Streptophyta; class Magnoliopsida; order Santalales; family Viscaceae; genus Viscum; species Viscum album. Next base: position 385,686,604 of record OY728153.1, on the reverse strand, counting down.
AATTCCACAATATATATATATATATATCACATCAGAAAATAAAACAAATATATCACTCAATAGAGAATACAGACATATCCTAAATAGATATCATAAATCAAGGAATTAAATTAATGAACTACTATACATCACACAACAGATATATATATGTAATGCGATCCTACGTTCCCAGTCATGATGCTGAACTAACCCAAAATACACACACACACACACACACACATATATATAAAATATAAATCCCACCAATGGTAACTCAGAGGTCCATTACACATGATCTGACTAGGCACATGGAAACTCCCCTACCTAAGTTCCACACAACCTATCTCTTTTATACCATGTCCTATGTTATCCTAAAAAAAAAAAAACTTAGGCTCTGATAAAATTTTATAACACCTTAACTCAAACCATTAGGTTTGAGTAAAAGAGACACAAGACCTCATGTATTCCTCCCTATATGCAAGAGGCTACCAAATATCAGTGAGGGTCCAAACAATGTCAGCAGGGAGATGATTACATCATTAATAATAACTATACATTGTAAATGTAATAAAATATAACAATCATAATATCATGTAGAATAACATTAAACATAATTTAATGATAAAATTTCACCCATGCCACACATATAAATGTAATAAGATCTTAATTTGGAAATAAAAAATAGGGTAATAAGAGTAAAAAAATAAATAAATAAAAAATTATTGAAATACTTCTAATTTTATCCTGGACCTCTATCAGATCCAAACTATATAAATCAGTAATCTAGTGTGGGATATTTTCTCTTACTTGGATCCAAAATCATGAAGTCTTCACACGCATCAAGATTCCTTTGTATGGTATGAGTAATAAAACCTATTAGGACACCAACAATGTGCCCTTGACATGTGTGAACATGTACAACAAGAGTATTCATTAATAATAATAAATGTTAAAGCAATCATAAAAAATCATATGTCAAGTGTTAATGTTTTTAAAAAATCCACCATGATCCCCTACTTCAATACCATGTCATAAGGATATTCAAAAGATGTAAAAAGTGATCAAGAATTGGCCATAAGGATAGAGAACATGTTACTTGGTATTTGTGGCTTCGAGTTTTGGGTTGGGCCACAAGTTTGACTGCAAATGTGTTACTTGAAATCCTTAAGGCATTGAGTGAACATGTCACTATCATGGTTCGGGTCACTGGTCCATCATGCCGCTACCCTATGTATGGGTACATCAACATCACCACCACATGTCGTTCCTATTCCCCCTCTAAGGGATAACCATTCCAAAATGTTCCAAATATTATGAGTACCAAAAAAATACCTCCAAAGGCATGGTAAATATATATAATAGGGTAGTGTATACAAATGAACAATATAGAATGGAATCATGAGAATAAGTAGCTATATATAAGTACATGTGATCAAACCAAACGTGGATAACAATCTACTTAGACATACTCATGGAATCAATATCATATATGGGTCTCACGATCTATACACACATACATGTGATCACTATAAAGTATGGTAATGTAATCCATTATATCACAAGAATCATATCAAGGGAAAAAGTGTATACACAATCCCCAAATGGTAAGGAACTTCCTACCACAAGCTTGTTGATGAATTACTCAAAAATACTTCAAAGGAACAAAGCTAGAATAAAGATTTTTACCAATATAAAACTAGTTATCTCATAAAGGATTCCTATATAAGGTTTTAGTTCATTAAATAGAGGTTTAAAATAGAGAATATAGGAGATTCCATTATAAGAAGTGAAATTTTAGATTCATGTACCTTGCAAAGTCTATAAACAAAACTAGTTCCAAGATATGTCAAATAAGAGGATGTAAATTCACTATATTCATTGTTGATTCATGAAAAAATCATGAATTACTTATAAAATCTTGAAAAGAACCATGGGTCTAGTTAAAAAACACCGATACACCATTAATCCTTCATTAGAATAAAGATCTATGAAGAATAAGGTCTCAAGAGAATTGATTTATTATAACTTAATAGGAAATGTCTACCATTCATGAATGGTATATATATAGTCAAAGTAATGTCATTGACACATCGAATCCACCATAAATCTACCAAATTATTTTCAAAATAACATTAGATATATAAGGATAAATTATATATTTCAAATAGGATATTTTTCTATCATCAATCCACTATCAAGAAGAGGTCCAAGAATAATAACCATAATGACATACCTTTGAGATGATCATAGTTAAAGTTAGATCAAGATTATATCAAGAGATATCATAAAATTACAAGATCCACCCCAGATATACAGGGGATAAAATGATTCATTATGAGATCCACATATAAATCACATATCCATCATATATCCATACACATATCTCAATTAAGAATAGTAAATTAGAGTAAATATAGAGTGAACTTACCTATATAGCATAATTAGATGATCCAACATTTAAATTACATGGGGCGATGAATAATAGAGATCAAGAATCAAGGGAGGAGGTATCTAATTTTAAATTGGGGGGGGGGGGTTATGGTTGGATTTTTGTATTAAAAAAGTAAAAACTACAGGTAATTAAAAAGATGTGGGACACATTTAATACACACCCAACTAGGCTCCATCAAAAAGTTTATGTCCTGATGAATTCCCCCAAACCAACTGGTGTACAAGGTAAAACCTCCTAGGATCTTCTAGTACCACCATATGTCTTGTGGTGTTAGTAGAAAATTGTAAAATTATATTAACTCCACTAGTGGGCTGGTGGTGTTCATCGACCAACTAGTGGAAATTTATAGCCATCACAAGGACAAGCCTTATATTAAATATCTATCCATTGATTCCCAGACCCTTTATAATGAAAACAAACCTAAAAAAACACACATAATAGAGATTAACCAAAATAGAAAAGGATAATTTAATAAAATTAAATCATCTCATACCTTGAATTAAGTGAGGATGTCACATCCACTACTTTAGATGAATTTTAAATATTTGAGGGACCTATAATAGCTCTTTTCTTTCCAAGGGATCTTTGTTTGGCTAGTGATGAGTTAGTTTTACTTGGATATGTTTATGGATGTTTGAGGATTTTATACCACTATTTTTATAAATTGATCTTGTGAGGTGATTCCTTATCATAAAACTCTTTTGATATTTTCCCCAACTCTCCCTCATCTATGGTAGGTGTTTAGGTTTTCAATTTCCACCTCCTTCGAAATTTATTGAAAACATTATAGGGGAATAAAGTGGGATGTTGGGGAGAATTGTGACACCTCTATGTTACTATTGGTTTTATTTTATGTTATTTTATATTATTTTGAGTTAATTTTAATTTATGAAGAGTATCACTTGATATTTTGAAATTTTATAATTTTTTTCTTATATGCATGATTTAGTGAAAATCATACGATTAACCTTACATAAGGGGTCTCTCAGTTCATTTTTTGATTTCATGGTTTTGGGTGTATGGGTAGTGTATAATTTGAGTCAAATTGTGAAAAATATAAGATAAATCATGTGAGTCTTTTATGTGTTAAGGTGATGGTGAACGACTTACACACATTTAATAAAAAAAATATGATTTAATCATGTATTGCGATTCAACTTAGGTAGTTATATACACACAGTTGAATCAAAATTTACCAAATCATGTGTCTAAACTGTGTGATTTTCCTAGATTTCATTTAAAGGGTTGAAATAACCCCTTTTAAATTATAAACCCTAAAAGGAAATACCTATTTTACTCTCCTATTACTCAATATAACTAGGGAATATGAAGGTGAGATCCTCATCACCTCTTACTTCAATTTTGTTTATCTCTTCCCTCAATTTCAAGAGGTTTATATTTGAAAATACTAATTTCTCATAAATATTCTCTTCTACTTTTTCTTCATCTGATTCTTCATATTCCATTTTTCAATTTTGTTATTCATCCCTCTATGAACCCTATCCACTATGGAGTTTGGATTTAGGGTATAGAGTTAGTATAACCTTAGGGTTTTTGTTGCTAGGGCTTATAGAGGATGTGTTATTTATTGGTTGATAATTCTTATCTATAAGTGATATGTTTTAGAATAATTTCAGAATGGTTTATCTTGATTCAAGGTAGGTATTTTGCACGTTTATTTTAAACTCCATATCATTGAATTATTGGTAGTTCAAATGACCTATTTTGTTAAATTAAATGTAAATATGATAACTAAAATGGGATTTATAATTTTTTTGGGAATTTGAAATCTTTATATACAGGATGTTCAATGGTTTTACATGGTTTATAATGTGTTATTGAATTTGAAGTTTTTTAAATTATGCTTAAGATATTTTTTAATAATTTAAGGTGATATATAAATGTGTTTGACCTTATTTGGGTCTGTGGAAAAGAGAAGTGTTATGTTCAAGTGGTTATTTTAAATTAAAAATGAATTTTGGATTTATTTAAAGGTTTTAATGAAAGTTGTTTAGTTTTCAAATGGGTTTGAAAATTATTTTACATGTTTTCAAAATAATTGGGTCTTTAAAGTTGATTTTAAATGTTTAAAAGGGTGTATTAAATGTATTGGTATTTGAATAATTATTTCAAGTCCCATTTAAAAATTTTAGGAAGTTTTTATCAAATGTGAGAGACCCTTAATTGATCCCCTATGCTTGATGTTCTATTGTGGATTAAGACCCCTTGGGGAAAAATGTTTATATTGTGACATTTTTATTGATGATTATTTATGGTTGTGAAAGGGGTTGTTTCTTGCGGGGGTGTATTAGGTGAGGTGATATTTATTGTAAATGTTTTATTTTAATAAAATGATGTTTTTTGGCATGTTGTTTTCCCACCCATAAATTAAATTTTCACAGGATCCTAGGTAGATAATAGAAGGTCAGGATACATGTTGCACTAGTGCGGTGGTGCTCACTAGCTAGTTTCTTAAGACACTTTCTTCCTTCTAGGGGTTGTTTTGTTCTCTGTGACTTGAAGGGGTGATTAATGGGGATGTTTTAGTTGCATTATGGGGCCTATAGATAGAGTGTTTCCAAGGAAACTAGGTCTATTATCATTCTAGTTAAATCCCTAAGAGTTTACCATAATGATATATCATTTTTTGGATGGTTTAGGGTATACCAATACATATGCCTCATTTGTATCCCCAACCCACTTTGGTTGATGCATGGAACCACAATTTTGGTTAGTTATCTTGGATTTTTTTATTTATACTTGGTTCCATGCATGTTTACTCATTGTTTTAGTTATGATTTTTGATTAATTTTTAAAATGATTTAAAAAATGGTGTTTAATGGATGTTTTGGAATAAAAGTGATACATTTTTCAAAAAAAGGGAAATTTTAGAAATAATTTATAAAGATAAGATGGTTTTTGACTTTTTTTCATGAATTTATGAAAGGTTTCTATTTCTAGGTTTTGAAAACGGTTTATTTAAAAGGGATTGGATATTTCCCTACATATTTTTAGAAGGGGGATCCTTTGTATAATAGAAATTAGTTTATGGTATTTTTTATCTAAATTAAATGAAGAAAACTTGTTTTCTATTTATATTTATAACTATAATTAATGAAATGGTCTTTAAAAGGAAATGATATAGAATATTTGGTAAAATTCTTCTGGACATGTTTTTAACACACCCTGTATACACCATTCAATTCATACAGATCTTATGTTTTCTCTCAGGTGGCTATGGATTAGTCTCATTATGGGAGTTTTGATCATGTTGGACCATTAGTGGTTAGTATTGGTGTAGTAAGAGTGACCATGGGTTTGGATGAGATGGTTTCTAGAGGTTTTTTATCTGTTAGGATGTTCATGCATCAAATGTGTTGGACCAATTTTTCTTTTAGTTTATTTTGTATATATCAATCTCTACATTATGTTCAGTTTATCTATTGATATTTTTTGAGTTATTATTTTGTCTTTTTCTATGAATTATTCAGATTTAATTCATCTTCATTTCATTTTGTTATTTTGATAGTATGGGAATCAAATATATATCGGTCATGTGGGATTTATAGGTGGAATCTTGGGTGGTTAATCTAATTTACAGGGTAAAATCATTCCCAAGGTTTTATTCTTGGTACCCAGTAACTACTTTCCAACCTATAGGGATTAGGAATTTCCTTTGGGCCATATAGCACACCGATTCGGGTGACATGTTAGGCCATACTAGGATGGTTTGTTGCAAAATAAGAAATAGAAAAACCAACTCTTCTTGATATATGAAAAATAGAAAAATTACAAACATGATAGGAAATTACTTATTTATGATGACTATAAACTACCCACTCATTTCAAAACATATCCATTTCCTCATTTGAATATATATTTTCAACAATCCTATTAGTACTATAAAAATATAGATAAACTAATAATTAATAAATATTTTAAATAAAATTGAAATTATATTTTGAAATACCTATTTAGGGATGCTAGTTTATAGATAAAAGATAATATATTTCATAATTTCTTTAAATGTAATAACTGAAATCTATGTGATAACTTTTTTTCATACAATGTAAAAACATTGAGTAAAATAAGTAATTTGTTTTGATATATGCTTTTATAGTGAAATATTATCATATATACTCTAATAAAAATATATTTATAAAAATCCATTGGCTTCTTATGTGAATTGGCCCATCATACCATGGGTTTCATGATAAATAAACACCACACTATCATAAAAAAATATTTATTAAAACATAATATAAAATAAATAATTTTAAGTTTATTTATTAAATGCTTAATTTAGTGTATTAAAAATTCACAAGGGATATCATGTGTGGTTGATTTGTTGGATATACATGTATTGGATAAAAAATATATCTTTAGAGTATCCAAATTGATCATAATAAGAATCTAATTATTCATAAAATAAAAAAAGAATAATTAATGGAATAAAATGAAAATATATTTTATATAATTATAGTGTAGAGTTTTACCCCTACATTATAGATATTATGAAGAGATTATCATTATTTATTTTATTTTAAAATGTTGTGGCTGCCTAATGTTCTCTTACTAAAATTTCATCTTCTTCCATTGATATGTTTTTGTGTAGATGTGACATGAGGATTAAAAAATCTAAAATTTTCTTCGCACGACCTTACCATTAAATTTGTGTGATATAAATGATTATTGAAAATATTAATAGTATTAAACTATAATTAACATTATAGATCAATTATTGGAAAAAAATATCCTGAAAATTTACCTTATGTATATATTCACAACTGAGGCTCCCACTCATTCATACTTGAGAATTTAATTTACATTCTCAAGAAAAATCATGTCAGAAATGGCCTCTCCATACATTTTTTCTTTATATTCCATGTCAACCATATTTTTAACTTGGAACATTATATCTGCAAGAACTTATAATATTAATAAATAAAACAATTCAATTATCAGGGGGGGGGGGGGTAAAGGTACTCTCAAAAGGTCCTTTTGATCTTTTAGTTTATCCTTTATATTGTTTTTACTCAACCTTTTGTTTTCCCATCTATTTATCCTTTTGTAATAATATACCTCAATCCAGACCTTTTTTTATTAACTATAAAAGGTTTTTATATAATTTTTTAAAAGGGCATAACTCAATATCATTATGTATCTTTATAATATTAAATAGTAATTCTATGAAAGTTACAATAAAATGTTTGATTATGTAAACATCATTATCATCAAAGGGAATGGATAGCTCGATTCTTGGATCATGAATTACATGAATCATTACTCTCACGTGATATCTTGGAAGTTTTTTATTGTATAGAACATCACCTTGGATATTGTACACTATAAAACTCATAATAAGATGATGAGTGGGTGCTAATAGATATAAATAAAAATCAATTTCATGCTACATAATTTTAATACAAGAAAGGAATTGATAGTTATTTGATTCACATTTTTTAGAAACTTACAAGATAAAATTGATTACCTTGGGTAAGGTATACCTTTGAGGGGAATAGATAAACTCAATGCCATGGGTGTGGTTCTTAATATTATAATTGTTTATGTGTTGATTATTCTTATTGATCCCTTTGAAGAAATTGGGTATGAGGTTTATGTATTTATATCTTAAAGTATTATTGGGGTGACACTCCAAAACCTGTACCTCTAATATGACCATACTGTTCTAGATTCTTCAAATCCACTTAGAATTAGTAATCATGGAAAATATCTCATACCAATGATGGGTTTATAAGGATCTAATAATACTTATTCAATATAGTGTATGAAATTATAAACCTCATACCCAAGATAAACATGATATAAAAAACTGAAACCATATAAAAGATAAATGATAAAAAAGAACCTTTCATCATTGATAGTTTCTAATATTATTTAATCATAGTTATTAATGAATATCCCTAAGGAACAACCAAATGACTATTCCCTCAAAGGTTTTTCCATATAACAACTAAATATACCAATGTAATTCATTTTAAATGAGTCATAAGTAAGGTATTGTGATGTTGGGTAGAGCAGTAGTGGCTTGAGGTAGAGTGTTGGTTAGGGATTTTCTCAAAGGAAGATGACCAAATTTAAAGGAACACTTATTAATTAAATTAATTTAATAATATAAATTAGTTTAATAATTGGGTGGGGGATATAAGTGAGTGGTGATGAAATTGAAAATAAATATATGTATGTCTGAACATTAAAATTATATATAAATATGTGTGTGCACACTCTAAAAAATTATGTAAGGGTGGGTTAATATTATGTTAATATTAACGGAGTTAAATTTCAATAGTATAATAATATTCTTATTAACATCATCATCATCATCATTTTTATATATATTAACATACATACATATATATATATGGAGAAAAATGTTCCTTTTCTCCCTGGTGTCCGATTTTGGAAAATGACTAATTTATTTTGAATGTTTTTCCATGTAGATCATGATGGTTATAATTTCAAGACTGACAAAGACTATTTAGAGGAAATTTTTTGAATTTAAAATCATTGTATGGTTCGTTTAATCACTTTTTGATAAAAAATCTTTTAAAGTACCTATTTTATTCTTTCTTCTCAAGTATATCACAACAATTTCCTCCATTAAGTGATTTGGAGATCCTAAGATAACTAAATGACTAAAATATGATTGTAACATGAATGTGAATAGGTATAATCTAATTATTATTTTGATGACCATGATATATGAAGGAGACTATAGCGAGACCCATAATCATGAGTAAAAATAAAATGACTCTGATTATTTAGTTATTTAACATGATATGAGGGTTTAGTGATTATATTAATCATAATAAGCAATGTAGAACCACTAGATAATATTATTGGTTGAAGTATTATTGTGTGTAAATTGATATATTTAATATGATTTGAAATGGTTATTGATATTATGATGATTTTTTCTTCTCATGATGATAATACATACACCTCATAAACATTTAATGGTCTTGAAATTATGATGATTTGAACTTATTTTTTTGATAAAAAATGATTATGGTATGATACGACTTCACAAGGACTTTTTGCTCAGATGTGGTGATTTTAAATGATAGAAATTGTTATGATACTTTATCTCCCCATTACTTATCTATAATAGAGTATATTACATGGGTTATGGATTATTTATTGGTGTAGTATTTTCCAATTGACCATTATATAATTATGACATGATAACTAATTATGATCAACAATAGTTCTAGGTTTCATTATTCCACTTTTTTTGTTTTAGAAAATTAACTAGATAATTCCATTCTCCAAGATGCTCATTGTGATGATGATGTGGACTACATGTATATTATTATTCCAGAAGATGATTGGATAGGTGGAGGGTAGTATCATGATTACTAGAAATATTTCCCTATCCTTGTGATTATTAAAATTTGGAAGGTGATAATACCGATAATATGATGATATTATTGATGAAAGGGATATTGTGGTTGTTGAAGATAGTCATATAGATGTTACAAGGATGACTTTTACTAATAATTATTTTATAAGTATGGGATTATTTGTGAAATTTATTATTATATTTATGATATTATTTCAATGATGGTAGTACCATTTACAACACAACCACCACTTAAGGATGGTTTTATTAACTATAACCCAACATTTAGATTAGTGATAGGACTAACCAAATGTATATACTAGCATGCCCTCTCACACCCCATCGATTGGTAAGTATTGGATGTATATTTGATATAGATTGGATATATTGTGGTTTTTCACTAAAGATAATTTGGATGTGGTTTGATTATGGTGGTGAGTGGATGATAGGGAATTATATTTTAAAGATTTAGATGTTATCTAATGGGAGATTATTTTCAAAGGCCTTGTTATATTTTAATAGCATGTATTATATTATATATATTTTTTATCTAGTGATTGATGATTATAGTGACCATGTTAATTGATTATTCCAACAAACTATACTTATAGAATGAAATAGAAACATGTGTAGTGCCTTATAATATTATTGAGGATGAGATAGTTCACCAGCTAAGGCCTATCCTAGCTACTATATTTTTTTGGTTTATTAGTCAATGAGTGTTAGTTTTTTGACCCTAAGATGATGATAGGAACATCATGTTTGGGGAGTTTTTCACATACCACTAAGGTATATGGCTTACTTATGTTCTTCTATATATTATGGATAAGAAATTATTCTAAAATATTTATCTTTATTACATTGTTATACTATATGAAATTCATGTATTTCATATTTTTTTTATTATATTAGTTGCTCTTGGATTCCTTATTATCTATAGTTGGGTGGTTTGAATTTTATTATACCATCTTTTGTTGTGTTATTTAGAGGTAAATACCACTTATTTATGAGATCTATACCCTTAGTTATAGTAGTCAATACATAGAATATTTTAGGTGGGATTAAATGGCCACACTTAGTTTTTTTTTGAACTTGGTGGGGTCCTGAAAATATTAGGTTGTGATACTTCCATCTAATTTAGTTATAAAAAAACTATATGATAAATGCATAGATAAATATCTAAACATGTATTTAATGATTTTTTTTGGTTTAAAAATATTTTGTGAAGTAAAAATTTTCTAATAATCTTGATTTTAAACATGAAAAGTGAATATTTATTGAATACTCCAAGGAAAGTGATCACATCACAATTCACTACATTATTTCACCCATACATCACTATTTTAAACTAGTTTTGTATTTAAAATTAAAAATATTATCTCAAATTGAAAATTCAATTTGATTCAATTATTAAATTTTTATCACTGTTAAAAAGGTAAATTATTCTTGTTTTGGTGATTTCTTTGTAGGAGGAGGTGATTTGGAGGGTTGGAGATGATCCAGAAGGGAAATGGGCCAAATTGCATAGAAGCCCAAAGACATCTGTCCACTGTTTTGAACATTTCTAAACATAGGTGACTCCAAATGGGATGAAATTTTGTGGTCGGATCCAAAACATAATGGGATACATTTCACATGAAGGAACCCAAGCCTCATTCAGCCTCTAAAATTCCCATACAAACTGATCTGTCAAGGGAATCAAATCCGGACAAGTCAAAAGCGGTGTTCTATATTTTAACAATATCTATGACTGTGATTTTCCAAATGGATCCAAAATTTTGGTGGATATATTAATGATATGGGGATACAAATTTCTAGTTTTTTCTAAATGAATATTAGACTATATAGTGGCCTAAAACTACAAGACAAGTGGTTTTACACAATATGTGTGCTCAAAACCACCTTCCAATTTTCTTATAAAAGAACACCTTGGGAACCTCATTTAGAAGTTAGAAAAATGAATGAAGTACTGCCATTTTGGAGTTATATAGGATTCCTATCACCACCTTAGAGGTTCTGGAACTCCTTATACTCATAGGGGAATCTCTTGAAGCAAAGATCCCTTCATCGAAGCCTTTCTCTCTTTCTTGCTTTGTAATATTTATGTTTGCATAATAAACTTCTTTATTCCTCTTCTATTTCTTATATTTTATTCTGTATTCCCCTATTTTCATCTGTTTTATTCTTCCTTAATCATCCTAATTGGGATGGAATCAAGAGTATAAATTATATTGGGTTTTACCCTTTCTAAACCTTTGCACATGCAAAACGTTTCTACGATGACTACGCCACCCATGGAAGAGTAGTTCTTTTTAGTAATAGATTGACCTCTATCCTTCTTCATTCATTTATTTTGAATTAATGAGATAATTTAATTCACATATTATGATATATTAATTGAGTTTTCAATTTAAATGAAACTAAGAAAGCAATTGAACAGTTAACACAAAACACACGTGGTCAGGAATTGTGTGAACAGTGAGAGCGCAACCTTAACCGGTAATTCAAAACCACACAAGATTAATTTTTAGAGTTCAAACATAATACCTAAACTCTTTATTACTCATTTACAGAATTTATATGTGCCTTAATTTACCACTGACTATAATATATCCTTATAATATCAATCAAAGTAGGGTGCTGCGATTACATGTTCTGAAGATATCCTAGGGTTTAATTCACTTCATCTTAGTGGTAAGGTTAATTCTCATAGGGTTTGGGGGTTAACAAGTTAGGGGATAATAATTAAGTGGATGCTAATTTAAATTATAATGATTAATATGTAAATTAATAGGTAGAGTTAGATCTATTATGTCTTTTAAAATATTTTCTAAGAAAAACATCTTCTTATTGCGTCTTTTTAATCGAACATTATTTCAAAATTAAAAAGAAAATGAAATCTTCTTACAGAAAAATTATTCTAGTTTTATAAATGATAAAAATCCACCATAATTTAAATTAGTGTTTTTATTCTCTTTTATTTTATTTTTATAATACCTTTAAGAAGTTTTTTTAATTCACTTCCTCTTTTGAGAGACGACCTTGGTCAGCCACTCTGCTACACCCAAGTACCCAAGAAATAACACTCAATTTGAGAGCACCCACAAAAGCACCTTTAAAATTGGAATCGTTGCTGGGAGGAAAGTAATTATTTCAACCAATAAGCGATATTTATTTTATTTTACATTTTATTTTCTTCTTCTCTTCTTTCTTTCTTCTTTACCCAATCTTTTTTCTTTCTTTCTTTCTTTCTTCTTCTTATTATATTATTTTCTTCTTCTTTTTGGTCCATCAACTCAAACTTCTCATTTTTATTTTACTATGGTATACTTTCCTTCTTTTCATTTTTATTTTATTTAAGACATGAACTAATTCTGAAGATATCTTAGATCTTGACCCCGAGATTAAACGTAGACTTCAAGCTCGAATCAGACATTATCAGTCTACAGGAGGTTGCAACATTCAACAAGTTGGAGAATTACTCCACTACAAGAACATTGAAATTGAAAACACTTATATGTAAAACTTAAAATAAGAACCAATGGTTGAAGAAAATAACAATTAACTTAATATAACTGTTTGAGAATTGGATACACTTGATATTAACTATAAACCAAATTGTATTGCATACCTGAATCTCAAATCAGACTTTGAACTGAAATTTGGGTTAATTCATCTTCTTCCAAAGTTTCATGGATTATCTGGTGAGGATCCAAAAACACATTTAAAATAATTTAATGTGGTTTTTTCAACCTTAAAACCAAGAAATGTTTCTGAAGATCAAATCAAACTAAGAGCATTCCCGTTCTCACTTGATGGACCTGCAAAGGATTGGATGTATTATTTACAACTTGAAGATGTAACTTGTTGGAATGATTTGAAATGTCTTTTCTTAAAGAGATTTGTTCTAGCATCAAGGACCACATCCATTCAAAAAGAGATCTCGGGGATCAAGAAAGCACAAGGGGAGTCAATGTATGAGTACTGTGAGTGATTCAAGAAGTTGTGTGCAAGCTGCCCACATCACCAAATCAGTGAGAAACTACTCATCCAGTACTTCTATGAAGGACTCAAACTTATGGAGAAAATTTTGGTGGATGCTTCATCTGGAGGGGAATTAGTGGACAAGACACCAGTAGCTGCACGTGCATTGATTGACAAGATGACCCAAAACTCCCAACAATTTGGTGATCGCGGTACACCACATGTTTGAGGAGTACATCAGGTAAGTCCTTCTTCTCTTGAAAGTAATTTGATTGATACTAAGTTAGAAGAATTGACCACTATGGTGAGGCAGACAGCATTGGCTCAAAAGAAATCCCAACCCCCTCCTTCAAGGACTTATGGCATTTGCACTGAAACAGACCACCCAACTGACTGTTTCCCCCAACTACAAGAAACAAAATATTGTGAAACAGTGTTTCCTGGGAGACCATATCAACAACAACAACAATAACCATATCCCTAAAAGAAGTTTTATTTGTTTGTTCCAACATATAACCAAGGGTGGAAGGATCAATCGGACATGAGTTATGGCTCTGGACAATAACAAAGGCCTATTTTTCAAAAAAACTTCCAGCAACCTCCCCCTCACCAACATGGTTTTCAACAACCCCAAAGGAAATTTGAAGCTCAAGAATAAAAAATTTAAAAACAAGGGAATTATCAAACAAAAGTATATTCTAACACCGATAATCTTTTGAAGCAAATTTTTCTAATCAATAGAATGAGATGAAGTGTCAAGGTTCAGAGCTGAGGGAGTTGAAAACTCAAATGATCCAAATTACTACTTCCCTCCATGTACTGGTAAGTAAGAACTCTGAAAATATACCTTCAAAACCTACTAAAAATCACAAGGGGAATGTTAGTGCCATCACATTGAGAAGTGGGAAGAAAAAAACTGATACATCTTCACCTATCATTCCACCGGGATTTACCTCAACTCCGGAGAAGCCCCATTCAAAACTGGATGATGAGCAACCCAAGGAGAAAGATAAAGGCAAGAAAAAGATTAATGATGTTCCTACTAAACCCCTTCCTTTTCCAAAAAAGGTTGTTCAAACCAAGAACATGGATTAAGAGGCAACATAAAAGGAGGTTTTGGACACATTAAAGCATGTGGAGATCAACATTCCTCTACTTAAAGCCATCAAGAAAATCCCAAGGTACAAGAAATTCCTAAAATAACTTTGTACCAATCGAAGAGGGATTAAGGGAAATGAGAGGATCAATATTGGAAGGAATGTTTCAACACTCATTACACCAACTCTAGCAATTCCAACAAAGTTTAAGGATCCAGGGACATTCACCATACCATGCACTATAGGGGAGTTGAAATTTTTTAATGCTCTTTGTCATTTGGGAGATTCTATAAATGTGATGCCTCACTCTGTATTCTCTTATTTACATGATGGTGAGTTAAAGCCGACGAGAGTAGTGGTGTAGTTGGAAAATAGAGCTACGACATATCCAGTGGGAGTCCTTGAGGATGTACTTTTTTGGGTAAGAGACATGATCTTCCCAATAGATTTTTATATGCTTAACATAGAGGATGGTCAGGTAAGTTCACACGCTCCCATTATCTTAGGTATACCCTTCCTAAAAAATACAAAAACTATCATAAATGTAAATAAAGGTACACTTTCCATGGAGTTTGGGTAATAAGTTGTGATATTTAATGTTTTGGACTCCATGAAGTACCCCTCAGAGGACCATTCTGCATTTTTTATCTCCCATTTTGAACCACTAAATAAAAACCCCATGGAATAAGTTGTGATATTTAATGTTTTGGACTCCATGAAGTACCCCTCAGATACTCATACTTGTTGAGTGGTAAAATATTTCCTGTTATCATTGCTAACAATATCTCTTTTAAACATGAAGAAAAACTTTTGAATCTTTTGAGGGAGAAAATTAATGCAATCAGATGGAACTTGGATGACATATCAGGTATTAGACCCTTCGTTTTCATGCATAGTATTCTTTTGGAGGATGGGGATAAACCGGTTAGGCAGCCACAAAGGATACTCAATCCAACACTTTTGGAGGTTGTTAAAAAAGAGGTTGAAAAATTGATCGAGGCAAGTATAATCTATCCCATATCAGATTCCTAGTGGGTGAGTCCTATTCAGGATGTGCCTAAGAAAAGTGGTGTTACTATTGTTAAAAATGATAAATATGAGTTAGTCCAATGAGGTTACAAAACAGTTGGCGTGTGTGTATTGATTATAGGAAACTAAATCAGTCCACCCGCAAGGACCATTTTCCCTCCCTTTTATTGATCAAATGCTTGAGAGAATGGATGGGAAGACACATTATTGTTTCTTAGATGGATTTGTTTGGATATTTTCAGGTTCCTATTGCTCCAAAAGATCAGGATAAGATAAAATTCACTTGTCCATTTGGTACGTTTGCCTATCGAAGGATGCCATTTTGACTTTACAATGCCCCAAGTACCTTCTAGAGATGCATGGTGGGTATTTTTTTTGATTTTATTGAGACCTTAATGGTGGTATTTATGGATGATTTTACAATGTATGGATCCTCATTTGATGAATGTCTTAGTATTTTGGGAAAGGTGTTGAATCGTTGTATTGAGAAGAAACTGGTGACGAACTTTGAAAAGTGTCATTTCATGGTAGAGCATGACATTGTCTTAGGGAATGTAGTGTAAAAACATGAGATATAGGTTGATAGATCAAAGATAAACATTATTTCATCCTTACCATATCCTTCATGTGTGCGTGATGTTAGATCTTTCCTGGGGCATGCAAGATTTTATCGTCTCTTCATCAAATATTTTAGTAATATTTTTTCCCAATGTTACGATTACTTTAAAAGGATTCTTATTTTGTGTTTGATGATTATTGCAGGAATTCATTTGATGAGATAAATAAGTTTCTAACCACTCCACCAATCATATATCCCCCACAGTGGGATATTCCTTTTGAGATTATGTGTGACGCCTCCAACTTCGCAGTTGGAGATGTCTTATCTCAGAGGGTGAAGGGACATTCACATGTGATTGCCTATGCATCAAGGACAATGGATTCATCCCAATCAAACTAAAAAACCACAGAAAAGGAGTTTCTTGCTGTCATATTCACTTTAGATAAATTACTTTCTTATTTATTAGGCTATAAAGTAGTTGTTTTTTCTAACCATGCAGCTTTGAGGTACCTCTTGAAGAAGCCAGACACAAATACCAGGCTAATCCGATGGATGCTCCTTCTTCAAGAAATTGATATTGAGATAAAGGAAAATAAGGGTTCAGAAAACTTGGTGGCAGACCACATGAGTAGGTTTACTCACACACTATAGGATGACACCTTGGACCAGGTATCACTTCAAGACACTTTCCCCTAATGAGTATCTTTATTCCATCTCAGGTACGCATCCTTGGTGTGCATATTTAGTTAACTACCTTATTGACTCTAAAATCCCTACAAATTTAAAGAAAAATCAAGTCCAAAAATTAAAGAGTGAGTCAAGATTTTATGTTTGGGATGATCCATACCTATGGCGCATGTGTAGTGACCAAGTTATTAGAAGGTGTGTTCCTGATCATGAGTTTTAGTCTGTTCTACAATTCTGTCATACACTTGCTTGTGGTGGACACTTTAGACCCCAATGGAA
Organism: Viscum album; assembly: GCA_963277665.1. Lineage (NCBI taxonomy): Eukaryota > Viridiplantae > Streptophyta > Magnoliopsida > Santalales > Viscaceae > Viscum > Viscum album. The sequence goes on along the minus strand of OY728153.1, from coordinate 385,669,175 downwards.
AACTAAGAATGTTTTAGACTCTGTATTATATTGGCCTAGATTATTCCATGATTCTCATGTGTATTGTAAGTCGTGCTCACGTTGCCAACACATGGAAAACATTTCTAAGGGACATGAGATTCCTCAACAACCCATATTATTCTGTGAGATTTTTGATGTGTGGGGCATCGATTTTATGGGTCCTTTTCCTAGTTCCTTTGGTTTTTTGTATATTTTGGTTTCTATTGATTATGTGAGAAAATGGGTGGAGACTAAGGCCACCAGGACTGATGATTCTCATGTTGTAGTGGTCTTTTTCAAAGCACAATTTTTTTGCAGGTTTGGAGTATCGAAGGCCTTCATTAGTGACCAAGGGACACACTTCTATAATCAGAGTTTTTCTTCCCTCCTTTGGAAGTATGGGGTGAGACATAAATCATTAACACCATACCACCACCAAAGAAATGGCCAGGTTGAGGTTTCAAATCATGAGTTGAAACAAATTTTGGAGAAAAAACTGTGCATCCAAAGAGGAAGGATTGGAGCAGGTGCTTGGATGATGCATTGTGGGATTATAGGAAAACATACAAGACACCCATTGGTATATACCAATTTTGGATTGTTTTTGGGTAAGCGTGTCATCTCCCTGTTGAAGTTGAGCATCAGGATTATTGGGCTATAAAGAAACGCAACATGGATTTGGCCCAAGCTGGAATCCAAAGGAAGCTAAAAATTCAAGAGCTTGAGGAGATTCGATTGTCTTCATATGATAAATCAAGGCTCTATAAGGAAAGATCAAAATAATCTCATGAAAAAATGATCCAGAAAGGATAATTTCAAGTTGGACATAAAGTCTTTCTCTATAGTTCACGACTGAAGCTGATGCCTTGTAAGTTGCATTCCAGGTGGTTAGGTACTTATATTGTATCTAATGTTTTTCCTTATAGTGTAGTGGAGATCACACAAGAGGACACTAAAGGAGCTTTACAGTTAATGGGAAACATTTGAAGAAATACATTGAGGGACTTTCTATTAATGCAGTTGATTTCATCACACTGTATGACCCCATTATCACTTGATCATAGTAGGATGTTCCTAACCCTTTCACTTTTATATTATTTTTCCTATTTAAAATTATGAATTTCATGTGCATATATCATCTCATGGGTTCAGATTGAGGACAATGCAATATTTTAAGTGTGGGGGAGGGAACCTTTTAGTTTAGTAATTTCAATTGTTTTCATGTTTTTCAATGATTAAAAAAAATTGTTTGTTTTTCAAATTTTGTGTGTTTTTGAATCTTTTGAGTTGAAATGATTCTCATCACCATTTTGAAATCCATATCAATAAGTGAAACAATCTATCCCTTGAAACTGAGCTTAAATGAATGTTGAAAATGACTTTGTTTCAAGTTCAAATCTTTAATAATTTCATGATAAGTACTCTAAATTTTGAATATCATACCATATCTCACTGTCTTTATATTTGAAATCACTTTCCTGTGAGGATTATAAACCATTATTTTCATATTCATTACATTTAACTCATTTATTGAGAGAACCAAACCATGCTTGATTTAAGTAGAATTTGATTTATTTCTATCAAAACTTGAGGGTTTGACGTACTTATGTTTTAAATGATTGAGGCATTTGTTTGGTATTAAAGCCCCTATTTCAAATAATCCTTTTTTATAATGGCCTACCTTAAACATTTAATCCTTTTATCCCTTGGAATCCATGAACTACTTATTAGGTTATCCACATTATAATCAAAGTTTTCCTATCCAACCAACTCTTGAAGTGAAATTGCATAATCTAGTTAAACTTAAGTGTGGGGGAAGCTATCTTGTGTTGCACTACCATATTATGTGATACTTTGGGTAGAAAATTAAATTATGAAGAGATGTGTTTTCTACTGAATAAAATCATTCTGTTAAAAGCTATGCCTTTTTTGGAGCTTTCATGATAAGTGAAGCTGTTCCATTCTGGAGATTCTAAAAAATAAAGAAAGTTGTGCCTATCTGGAGCTTTCACGAAAAGCTATTTTGGAGAATATTGACATTTTTGTTACTGAAATGATGAATGGTGTACACTTTCCATTACTTTTTATGATGATGGAGATAAATTTATGATAAGGGGATTGAGGAGGAGACCATATTTAAGTGAAAATTAGATTAATGCAATTTTTCTTTAAAAAGAGTCAAGCCCTCCTCATTCAGCCTTATAATTTTTCACATCTAAATCCTATCAATTGAAAGCCACAGAATAACCCTGACAAGTCCTCATGAAAAAAATATATCCTTGACTCACATCAGGTGGTGATGTAGGAATTTTTCAAGCCTATGGTGACCCTTGTATGAGTTTGAATGAGAAAGACATCACTGAAAACTTGGAATTTTTGTGATGAGAGAAAATGAAAGCGAGTTAAGTGTTTTGTTTGCATGTGAGGACAAATGAAGTGGAAATATATTGAATATTATAAATGGAGAACTTGAAATAATGGATTTTATAAGGCATGATATATTTTGTTTCTTGGTGTGGAATTATTGAATCTCAAGGATATGTGTTTTAAAATTTGTTTTGATATTTATGTTTACTTTTTACATTTTTTTTGGAATACATGATATGCGTTTTTTTCCAAGAGTGAAAAAGGGTAAGTGTGGGGGTGTGATCGCATCACAATTCACTTCATTATTTCACCCCCACATCACTGTTTTAAATTAGTTTTGTATTTAAAATTAAAAATATTATCTCAAATTTCACATCCCATTTGATTCAATTATTAAATTTTTATCACCGTTAAAAGGGTAATTATTCTTGTTTTGGTGATTTCTTTATAGGAGGAGGTGATTTGAAGGGTCAGAGATGATCGAGAAGGGAAATGGGCCAAACTGCATGGAATCCCAAAGACATCTGTCCACTATTTTTAACATTTATAAAAATACAGGCCTCAAAATGGGCTTAAATTTTGTGGTCCCCTCCAAAACATAATTTTCTACATTTCATATGAATTAAATCAATCCTAATTCTGTCACGACCCGTCCTCGGGACCCGTTTCATGACTAACCCCAAGCCCGCCTCCCATAGGCCAGGGGCTGGCGACTAGCACCAAGGCGTAAATCCCGACAAAAGGGGAAGACATTGCCTTTATAAAGTAAACAAACACCATAGAGTAAGAAATCATAAGTTAACACTAAGTAAAACTGGGTACAAAAGTAGTGCGGAAAAGTAAGTAGGCCAGAATACAAACCCAAACTGAAAGTAAATTACAACTGGAAAGAAAGTACAACAACTGAAAGTAAAGCTGCAACGTCGAGCCGTCCACTGGAAGTCCCACATGAAGGGTGGGTACAAATATCCTCCTCAGCCCCTCGGGTCTAGCCGTCCGCTCTGTGTACGTTCCGCCCAGTGGTCTACCTCCAGGTACCGACTTGCTCTACAATCCTCAACCACGATCAGCGCTATCCGTCGTCTGCATCCAACACAACGTAGTGCAGGCATAGCCTGTGTAGGGGTGAGTATACGCTACTCAATAGGGACCCCGAGACCCCCGAAGGTCTCCCAGAATCCACAAAGGGTAATCCACAAAGGAAAGATACAATCACGAAGTAACATCCAACACTACTTAGGTATATGCCCATATATATACCTAAGTCATCAATTCGAGTTTGGCTCCAACATCCGTGCCCAAGTTCGATCACGTCCACATAGAAGTACAACCCAAACCACACAGGATAGTAAGTTAATCATATCGAAGATATTGATTGAAGTTAAGACTCAGCTCACACAGGTATACTTATTCGGTAAGGTGATAGAGATGATCAGATATAGCCACTGACTCATCTAAGCTGGGACCCACGTAGGATACTAAACTAGCTAAGCTGCCGAACCCACATAGGATTTCAGTGCAGAATTCATCGTCGTCGAACCCACGGAGGATTTCAGTATGGTCTTCATCGCTTCCGAACCCACATAGGATTTTAGTGCAGTCTTCATCACCGCCGAACCCAAGGAGGATTTCAGTACGGTCTTCATCGCTGCCGAACCCACATAGGATTTCAGTGCAGTCTTCAAAGTCGCAGTCACAGCCAGCTCTAGGGTTCCCGCACACAGCATGCTCGTTTCTGGGAGGGTCCGCTCAATGAGCCAAGGGGTCGATACATCAACTGACACGCATACCGAAGTTGATGTATCTCAAAGTTCCATCTCGACAAGAGGAACTCAACGTGACAGACGACGCGTCAATCGGACGCCCGGTCTGAGAGTTATTGGCTTTTTCGTTCCAGGGGCCCGGTTGGTTTTTAAGTCAAAACCAACCCTACCGCACTCCAACTGCATCCAAACCTTGAGCGGAGTAAGCCAAAAGTTCCGTCTCACTAAGAGGAAACCAACAAAGTCGACGACACGTCAATCGGATGTCCGGAGCTCAAGTTATAAGCGTTTCTGCTCCGAGGGCCCGATTGGTTTCGTGTTCGAACCAACCTAGACATACCCAAAGTTCTCCGAAACCTCAAGTGTAATATACCTAAACGACCGTCTCGATCCAAGGATCGCATCGCAACTGACAGTGTATTTTTCGGAGGTCCTTAGACCAAGATATGGGTAAAAGAACAAACTTGTCCGGTTTTAGGGGGTTTTGGGCCCGGATCGACCCGACCCGAGACCCCTTGGGCCGGCCCGAACCGAGTCGACCCGAACCGGGTCCGGGTCCGGCCCATTAGGGCATGGTCCGGCCCGGCCTGGGCGGCCCGGCCCGGCCTGGGTGGTCGGTGGTCTAGCGCGCTCACGTGGCTAGCTTGGCCAGCGCTGAGCTGAGCGGAACAGGGGGGGGGGGGGGCGCTGCCCCCCTGATTGAGAAACCGCGGCCCCCACGTGGGGGGCCGCTCCTTCGGCCAGCCGGGGATTACGACCCTCGGTTTCTTGGAAGCCGGCCGGCTCGGTCCGGCCGGCCGGTGCTGCTGCCGCGGGACCACCGGGGTCCCGCCCTTCCGAGGTGCCAGTGGCCGGCGGTTCCGGCCGCCCTACCTTGCACCGCCGCGTCCTTGTCCAACCGGTGGGGCGCGACGGTGCTGCTCCCCTCCACCGCGGCCCTGAACCGGCCGCGATGTCTTCATGGTTCTCCGGCGCGGCGCGACGACGCCGTACCCCTTTGCTGCGACCCGACTTCGACTGCGGGTTCGTTTGGCCTCAACGGCACGACGCGACGACATCGCACATCTTCGCCACATTTACCATGTTTCCACAGGGTGCTGTTGCACCGCGTTGCCTTATTTCAAACCGCAACAAACACAATCATCAGAGGAAGAGGAGGGTCGGCCGTGTTCGTGCGGTCTGACCTCCTCCTGTTATTACGATAACAAGCAGCCCAAATAGAAGTCGATGAATGGATAAGGAATAATTGACGGGAAAAAACAATTAACCCCTACCTCAAGCGTTGTTGAACGAAGGTTCGTCGTGGGGAAGGGACGTCGCGGAAATCGGCGTCGCGGAAGGAGGATCGTCGGAGTTGCGGTACACGGCGTCGCGTCGTCGATCTCTAGGGAACTAGCGTTCTTCATCGTCTTCCATCGGAGGCCAGCGTTCTTCGTCGTTCTTTGCATTCTCCAACGAAGAAGATGAAGATTCAAAGGCTTTGATCAATTCCTCTCCCAATCCCTCTCGCACAACGAAAACAACCATAATAAAATAAAGCATTGCCTTATTTTATTACTCATGCCATCTATTTTTGAAATTAAAAATTAAATCATGATTTAATTATCGAGCGTTGAACAATTACTGAGGCATTTAATTATCCTATTAAACGCGAGAGTTGACTTGGCATTTAAGAGGGGGGGTGTGGGTGAGTTACCAAATTAAAAGCACGTGGGAGGTAAAAGGAAAATGAAGGGGGGTGGGGCTTGTGTGGGCCCTACCTCACTAATATCCTACCTAGGAGTTAGGTTATTAGTGGGTCCCACTCCAACCACCATGCCTAGGTTATCATTACTTAGAATAAAAATAAAATTGTAGCACAATATTTTATTTTTATTCTTTAGTTAACCCAATTAAAAATTAACCTCACCCGAGTAAACGCAACTCCGGAAAAGGTGTTCTTAAGCAATTATCGGTGCTGCAATTCCATCAGTGCCCTCAGAATTCAATTCCGAGCACCGGTTTAAAAGTTAGGAAAACCCGCTCGTTCGTTCACTAAACGTACCCGAGCTAAACTTTGGAAATTGATGCCGGGCACACTGGGTCTCGGAATCAGGTACCGTCAGAAACCGCGTTCTTGTAAAATCACAAAGAAAATTAAGAAAAAATTTCCCTTGAATTTTACGGGTCTTTACATTACTCCCACCTCAGGTCTTTACGTCCCCGTAAAGATACATAATAAACTAGGGGAACAAATGTGGGTACTGTGCACGCATCTAAGCCTGCTGCTCCCAAGTTCTCTCCTGGAGGTTCCCATGATGCCATCTGATGCACACTAGAGGTATCGACCATCCACGTAGGACCCGCTCCTGTCGATCCTCAATCTCCATCGGGAACTCTGCAAAAGTCTCCCCATCGTCAATGTCCAACTCCCCATGGTCGATGATATGCGTCGGGTCATGCACGTATCTCCTTAGCTGAGATACGTGGAAGACGTCGTGCACCCGGTGAAACTGAGGTGGTAGAGCTAGGCAATAAGCCACCTCGCCTATCCTGCTGAGGACCTGGAATGATCCGATGAAGCGTGGAGATAACTTTCCACCTCGGACAAATCTCCATAATCCACGTCGAGGTGAGACCCGCAAGAAGACATGGTTGCCATCCTCGAACTCCAGTGGCCTCTACCTCCTGTCAGCATAAGACTTCTGCCGGCTCTGAGCTGTCCTCATCCACTCCTGGATGACCTGGACCTTCTCTATTGTGGCCTGGACCATCTCCGGTCCCACAAGTGATGACTCCCCAAGGTCTTTCCAGCACATAGGTGATCTGCAAGGTCAGCCGTACAATGCCTCGTATGGTGCCATCCCGATGGTGGAGTGGTAGCTATTGTTGTACACGAACTCCGCCAAGGGTAGGTGGTCCTCCCAGCTGTGACCAAAGTTGAGGACACATGCACGGAGCATGTCCTCGAGAGTCTGAATGGTACTCTCCGTCTAACCATCCATCTGAGGGTGAATGGCGGTGCTCAGATGTAGCTGTGTCCCGAATGCCTTCTGCAACTCCTTCCAAAACCGGTAAGTAAAGCGGGCATCTCGATCGGAGACGATAGATGATGGCACACCATGAAGCCGTACGATCTCTTGAACATAGAGGCATCCCAAGCTCTCCACTGAGCCCTGATCTCTGATGGGTAAGAAGTGAGCCAACATGGTGAGTTAGTCGACAATCACCTAAATGGAGTCATGACCTCTGGAAGTACGTGGAAGTCCAGTCACGAAGTCCATAGATATCCCATCCCACTTCCACTCCGGGACCTCCAAAGGCTGTACTAAGCCTGCTGGTACCTGGTGCTCTGCCTTAACCTACTGGCAGGTGAGGCATCGAGAAACGAACTATGCCACAACCTTCTTCATACCCAGCCACCAGTGCTGTCGTCTGAGATCCTGGTACATCTTCGCCACTCCAGGATGTACCGCTAAAGGGGAAGTGTGAAAATATCTCAGAACCTCCTCCTATAAAGAAACTGGTACCATGGTACGTCCTCTGAAAAGGACGATGTGCTCTCCTCCTACAGAGAATCCATCAGGTGCCTATCCTGAGGATATCTGCGCACGCCGCGTCTCACAGTCAGCATCCCCACACTGTGCCTCTCTGACCCACTGCAGTAGTGGAGGAGTGACTGTGAGTGACTGAAGAAAGGCTTCTCCATCTCTATACATGAAGGATATCTACAAAGAGGCTAGCTTCTCCGTCGCCTCACCGAGTAGCTGAATGCTCGTCCTCCTGTTGAGGGCATTGGCTACCACGTTCCCCTTTCCAGGAGTATAGACTATCTCAAAGTCATAATCCTGGAGGAACTCGAGCCATCGCCGCTGTCTCAGATTCAGGTCCTTCTGCGAGAAGATGTACCTGAGACTCTAGTGGTTAGAGTAGACTGTAAAGCGCTCTCCCATCAGATAGTGTCGCCACATCTTCAGAGAGAAGACCACTGCTGCTAACTCCAGGTCATGGGTAGCATAGTTCTACTCATGCTGCCTCAACTGACGTAATCCATAGGCGATCACGGATCACTCCTGCATCAGGACACATCCGAGTCCGGTCCATGATGCATCGCAATAGACTACGTACCCTACTCCCTCCTCTGGTAGCCTCAAGATATGCGTGCTGGTCAATCTCTGTCTCAGCTCCTGGAAGCTCTGCTAACATCTGTCTGACCACACGAAGGGTTTCCCCTTCTTCGTCAAAGCTAAGAGTGGTGCCGCAACTCTGGAGAAGTCTGGCACAAACCTCCAGTAGTACCCATATAGCCCCAATAAACTCCGCACCTCCATCACGCTCCTGGGTGGCTCCCAAGCTAGCACTGCCTCGATCTTCGCAGGATCCACCGCAACTCTCGCCTTAGAGATGGCATGTCCCATGAAGTGGACCTCACGTATCCAGAACTGACACTTCGAGAGCTTTCCATAAAGCTGGTTCTCTCGGAGTGTGTCCAGTACAACCCGCAAGTGGTAGGCGTGCTCCTCCTCAGTGGTCGAGTATATAAATATGTCGTCGATGAAGATCACGACAAATAGATCGTGGTATGGATGAAAGATCCTGTTCATGAGATCCATGAACACTGCTGGAGCGTTGGTTATGCCGAAAGGCATAACCAAGAACTCATAGTGGCCATACTGACATCTGAAGGCCATCTTCTACACGTCCTCTTCTCGAACTCTGAGCTGATGATAGCCTGATCTAAGGTCTATCTTTGAGAACTACCATGCTCCCTTGATCTGATCGAAGAGGTCATCAATACTCGGTAGAGGATACTTGTTCCTCACGGTCACCTGCTTCAGGTGACGATAGTCGACACAAAGTCGCAAGCTCCCGTCCGCCTTCTTGGCGAACACTATCGGGGAAGCCCAGGGTGAAACACTAGGTCAGATGAATCCCTTACCCTGCAAGTCCTCCAACTGTACCCGTAGCTCTCGAAGCTCAGCAGGGGCCATCCGATATGCTAGAGTGGATATCGGGGCTGTCCCGGGGTACATGTCAATATAAAAGTCTACCTCTCTGCGAGGAGGTAGTCCTGGAACGTTGTCAGGGAAAACATCTGCATACTGATCCACCACTGCAAGAAAACTAGGACTCCGCACGTCAACTGATCCTAGGATGAGGCTAGCTAACTGATGAGTGATGCGCTACCCTCTCCTCTGCGTGAGTCCATCCTGTGCTGCAAAGGATCCCTTCTCTCCGGTGAAGGTGAACCTGCTCCTATCGGTGCGAACACACCACACCTTACGCCTAATACAGTCAATCTGAGCATGGACTGTGGATAACCAATCCATTCCCAAGATGACGTCGTAAGGACTCGACGTTGATACAAGAAGATACCAGCCGAAGCTCTCGCCTCCTAGAGTAAGCTCACACTGCCGGCACCAGTGCGTAATCGTCGAGTCTGCTCCCGTAGGAGTCTCTAGCCGTAAGGATCGAGCCAACGACTCTATCGGAATCTCCGAGCTCCGAACAAGGGCAACAACAATAAAAGAATCACTCACTCCTGTGTCTATAAGAACTACAACAAGGGTGGAGTAGACACAGATAATACCTCGAATCATCTCTGACGCACCGTGGTCATAGGACTTTGCTGCCTGAAGCTGAGCCTGTCTCTGCCCCCCAACTCCTTGTGGTCGGGGTGGACCTCCTGATGGTGGTGGTGGTAAAGCCTCAAAGTGTCGCCCACCACCTGCTGCTCGGCTAGCTCCCCTGCCTCATCCACCTGCCCTCGGCGGACCGCCACGGTCGACCCTATGCCTCTGCCTGGGTGGCCCCTCAACCATCTGCTGCTCCTCTGCACGGTGGGTCGGGCAGTCACGATCCATGTGGCCCTGCTCACCGCATGCGTAGCACTGCCTGCTCCTCAGAAGGCTGGCTCTGAACCCTGTGCCCCGCACCTTTGAGCCAGTGTCTTGAGGTCGTCTGCCTGATGGTCCGGTCCGCCTGGACCCCTGTGACATCCGTCGACTGCCAGCTGTAGATGACTCTGCTATGTACCGCCCTGCAGTAGGTCTCGTTGCTGGCGTAGGCTCAACAAGAAATCTCTCTTTGAGAAGAGATCGCTCTAGTACTCCTGCCTGTGTCGGAATGCTGCGGGAGATCATCGATGCCCTGATTTCATGCCTCAGTCCCTGCTCGAAGGTCCGGGCCCAGAAGAATGGGTCCCGTACCATGTCCGTTGAATAGCTTGAGAGGTCGGTAAATCTCGCTGAGTACTGGGCGACCGTCCTGCTGCCCTGCCACAGCTGTAAAAGCTCCTGGATGCGCACCGCACAGAGGGTGGCTGGGACGAACTCTGAGCAGAAGAGGCTCTCAAAGTCCGTCCATAGGAGTGATGCCTCGTCGTGCACCTGGAGCATCAAGCTCCACCATCTGCCTGCTGCCGTGTGCAGGAGGCTCGCTGCGAGGATCACCATGAGGTCAGCTGGTGTCCCCACTAACATGAAAACTCGCACAACCGCCTCCAGCCAATCCTTGGCTGCCTGAGGGTCCGTCTCCCCACGGAACCTAGGCGGTATCTGACGCTGGAACTCGTGTACTTCACTAAAGCGACATGCACTATCAGCGGCTGGGGATGGTAGCATCGGTGGCTTGGCGGGTAGAGGTACCGCCGGTGCCTTCGCTATCAAAGGGCCGTGCACCGAGGCCTCGTCGCTCGGTGGGCTATCGTCTCACTCAACACTCAGAAACCTAGCTGGCTGCCGTCGTGGGGCCATCCTGAAAGAAACAGGTGCGCCAAGGTCAAAATAGTATACCTGGTGAGCTGACACAAAGTAATCACAAAGAAAACTTTTAAAACACACATGCAATAAATGTTTTCGTGCATTAAGTCGAAAATCAGATGTCAGGGTCCTGGTGTACGGATACGTCGGCCGCCGTACCAACACTGCACTCCCTGGACTGATAACCATACTCAATACCCTTAACACTATTGTTTCACATAGAAGAAAGATCAGAGTCCTGAGTTCTGTGGTAGAACCGAACTCCTCTGATACCAATTTGTCACGACCCGTCCTCGGGACCCGTGTCATGACTAACCCCAAACCCACCTCCCATAGTCCAGGGGATGGCAACTAGCACCAAGGCGTGAATCCCGACAAAAGGGGAAGGCATTGCCTTTATAAAGTAAACAAACACCATAGAGTAAGAAAGCAGAAGTAAACACTAAGTAAAACTGGGTACAAAAGTAGTGCAGAAAAGTAAGTGGGCCAGAATACAAACCCAAACTGAAAGTAAAGTACAACTAGAAATAAAGTACAACAACTGAAAGTAAAGCAGCAACGTCGAGCCATCCACTGGAAGTCCCACCTGAAGGGTGGGTACATATAGCCTCCTCAGCCCCTCGGGTCCATCTGTCCACTCCGTGTACATTCTGCCTAGTGGTCCACCTCTAGGTACCGACTTGCTCTACAAGCCTCAACCACGATCAGCGCTGTCCATCGTCTGCATCCAACACAACGTAGTGCGGGCATAGCCCGTGCAGGGGTGAGTATACGCTACTCAGTAGGGACCCCGAGACCCCCGAAGGTCTCCCAGAATCCACAAAGGGTAATCCACAAAGGAAAGATACAATCAGGAAGTAACATCCAACACTACTTAGGTATATTCCCATACATATACCTAAGTCATCAATTCCAGTTTGGCTCCAACATCCGAGCCCAAGTTCGATCACGTCCACATAGGAGTACAACCCAAACCACACAGGATAGTAAGTCAATCATATCGAAGATATTGATTGAATTCAAGACTCAGCTCACACAGTTATACTTCTTCAGTAAGGTGATAGAGATGATCAGATAAAGCCACTGACTCATCTAAGCTGGGACCCACGTAGGATACTAAACCAGCTAAGCTGCCGAACCCACGTAGGATTTCAGTGCAGTCTTCATCGCCGTCGAACCCATGAAGGATTTCAGTACGGTCTTCACCGCTGCCAAACCCACATAGGATTTCAGTGAAGTCTTCATCGCCGCCGAACCCAAGGAGGATTTCAGTACGGTCTTCATCGCTACCGAACCCACATAGGATTTCAGTACAGTCTTCACAGTCGCAGTCGCAGCCAGCTCTAGGGTTCCCGCACACATCATGCTCATTTCCGGGAGGGTTCGCTCCACGAACCAAGGGGTCGATACATCAAATGACACGTAGTCCAGAGTTGATGTATCTCAAAGTTCCGTCTCGACAAGAGGAACTCAACGTGACAGACGGTGCGTCAATCGGACGCCCGGTCTCAGAGTTATTGGCTTTTTCGTTCCAGGGGCCCGGTTGGTTTTTAAGTCAAAAACAACTCGGCCGCACTCCAACTGCATCCAAACCTCGAGCGGAGTAAGCCTAAAGGTCCTTCTGACTAAGAGGAAACCAACAAAGTCGACGACACGTCAATCGGACGTCCGGAGCTCAAGTTATAAGCGTTTCCGCTCCGATGGCCCGGTTGGTTTCGTGTTCGAACCAACCTGGTCGCACCCAAAGTTCTCCGAAACCTTGAGTTTAATATACCAAAAAGACCGTCTAGATCCAAGGATCACATTGCAACTGAAGGTGCATCGTTCGGAGGTCTGTAGCCCAAGATATGGGCAAAAGAACGAACTTGCCCGGTTTTAGGGGGTTTTGGACCCGGACCTACCCGGCCCGAGACCCCCTGGGTCGGCCCGAACCGGGTCGACCTGAACTGGGTCCGGGTCCGGACCATTAGGGTGCGGCCCGACCCGGTGGGCGCGGCCCGGCCCGGTGGGCGCGGCCCGGCCCGACTTGGGCGGCCGGTGGCCTAGCGCGCTCTCGCGGCCCGCGTGGCCAGCTCAGCCAGCGCCGAACTGAGCGGAACAGGGGGGCACTGCCCCCCTGATTGAGAAACCACGACCCCCATGTGGGGGGCCGCTCCTTCAGCCAGCTGGGGGTTACGACCCCCGGTTTCTTAGAAGCCGGCCGGCCTGGTCCAGCAGGCCGGTGCTGCTGTCGCGGGACCGCCGGGGTCGCGCCCCTCCAAGGTGCCGTTAGCCTGCAGTTCCGGCCGCCCCACCTTGCACCGCCGTGGCTTCGAGCCGCGACATTGTCCGAACGTCACGGTGTGATGGCGCCGCGCCCCTTCACTGCGGCCCGACTCCGGCCGCAGGTTCGTTTGGCCTCAACGGTGCGGCGTGATGGCGCCGCGCATCTTCGCCACATTTCCCCATGTTTCCACGCGGTGCCGTTGCACCACGCCTCCTTATTTAGAACCACAACAAACACAATCATCAAAGGGGGAGGAGGGTTGACCGTGTTCGTGCGGTCTGACCTCCTCCCTTTATTACGATAACAGGCGGCCCAAATAGAAGTCGATGAATGAAAAATGAATAATTCAAGGGCAAAAACAATTAACTGCTACCTCAAGCATTGTTGAACGAAGGTTCATCGCGGGGAAGGGACGTCGCTGAATACGACATCGTGGAAGGAGGATCATCGACATCACGGTACACGGCGTTGCGTCGTCCATCTCCAGGGAACTAGCATTCTTCGTCGTCTTCCGTCGGAGGCCGACATTCTTCGTCGTTCTTCGCGTTCTCCAACGAAGAAGATGAAGATTCAAAGGCTTTGAGAAATTCCTCTCCCAATCCCTCTCACACAACAAAAACAACCATAATAAAATAAGGCATTTCCTTATTTTATTACTCATGCCATCTGTTTTTGAAATTCAAAATTAAATCACGATTTAATTATCGAGCGTTGACCAATTAATGAGGCGTTTAATAATCCTATTAAACGCGAGAGTTGACTTGGCATTTAAGAGGGGGGGGGGGGGGTGCATGTGAGTTACCAAATTAAAAGCATGTGGGAGGTAAAAGGAAAATAACGGGGGTGGGAATTGTTTGGGCCCCACCTCACTAATATCCAACCTAGGAGTTAGGTTATTAGTGGGTCCCACTCCAACCACCATGCCTAGGTTATCATTACTTAGAATAAAAATAAAATTTGTAGCACAATATTTTATTTTTATTCTTTAGTTAACCCAATTAAAAATTAACCTCACCCGAGAAAACGCAACTCCGGAAAAGGTGTTCTTAAGCAATTACCGGCACTGCGATTCCATCAGTGCCCTCAGAATTCGATTCCGAGCACCGGTTCAAAATTTAGGAAAACCCACTCATTCGTTCACTGAACGTACCCGAGCTAAACTTTGGAAATTGATTCCGGGCACACCGGGCCTCAGAATCAGGTTCCGTCAGAAACTGTGTTCTTGTAAAATCCCAAAGAAAATTAAGAAAAAAATTTCCCTTGAATTTTATGGGTCTTTACAAATTCGGTCTCTAAAATTCCCATCAGAAACTAATCTGTCAAGGAAATCAAATCTGCACAAGTCAAAATTGATGTTCTATATGTTATCAATATATTCAGATGTAATTGTCCAAATAGATCCAAAATTTTGGTGGAGATAGTCCTGATGTTGGGATACAACTCTCTAGTTTTGTCCAAATGGATATTCGACTGTCTAGTGGCTAAAAACTACGATCCAATTGGTTTTACACAATCTATGTGCTCAAAACCACCTTCCAATTTGCCTATAAAAGAACACCTTGGGAACCTCATTTAGAAATTAGGACAAGGAGTGAAGTGCTTACATTTTGGAGTTATAGAGGATTCCTCTCACCACCTTATAGGTTCTAGAACTCCTTATACTCATAGGGGGAGATCTTGAAGCAAGGATCCCTTCATCAAAGCATTTCTCTCTTTCTTGCTTTGTAATATTTATGTTTCCATAATAAACTTCTTTATTCCTATTCTATTTCATATATTTTCTTCTATATTCCCTTGTTTTACTCTGTTTTATTCTTCCTTAATCTTTATAATTGTTCTGGAATCAATAGTAGAAATGATATTCAGTTTTACCCTTTCTAAACCTTTGCACATGCAAAAAGTTTCTATGATGACTACGCCACCCATGGAAGAATAGTTATTTTTAGTTATAGATCGACCTCTATCCTTATTAATTCATTTATTTTGAATCAATGATCTATCATAATTCACATATTATGATCTCTTAATTGAGTTTTTAATTTAAATGAATCTAATCAAGCAATTTAATAGTTAACACAAAAAACGCGAGGTCGGGAATTGTGTGAACTGTGAGAGTGAAACGTTAACCGGTAATTCAAAACCACATAGGATTAATTTGTAGAGTTAAAACATAATCCCTAAACTCAATTAGTCATAATTTCTGTAATTTATATGTGCATTAATTTACCACTGACCATAATATTTCCTTAGAACATCAATCAAATCAGGGTGCTGCGATTACATGTTCTGAAGATAGCCTAAGGTTTAATTCACTTCATCTTTGTGGTAAAGTTAATTATCATAGGGTTTGAGGGTTAACAAGTTAGGGGATCATAATTAAGTGTATATTAATTTAAATTATAATGATTAATAAGTAAATTAATAGGTAGAGTTATATTGATTATGAATTTTTAAATATTTTCTAATAAAAACATCTTCTTATTGCGCCTTTTTAATCAAACTTCATTTCAAAATTAAAAACAAAAATGCAATATTCTTCCAGAAAATTTCTTCTAGTTTTATAAATGATAAACAACCCCTTATTTTTTCAAGTAGTGTTTTTATTCTCTTTTATTTTATTTTTATAATACCTTTAAGAATTTGTTTTAATTTACTTCCTCCTTTGAGAGATGACCTTGGTCAGCCACTCTGTTACACCCAAGTACCCAAGAAATCACACTCAATTTGAGAGTGCCTACGACATCACCTTTCAGAAAGTAAGGTATATTATTTCTATCATCATACTAAGAACAAAGTTTTTGTTTCTCATATATGTGTATTCTTTGAGAAGTAATATATTTCTCAAATAATTAGTAGGAGGAAATTTGAACTTAATAATGTTTGAGATTAATAAATAAGAATAGTTTCTAAGATTAAATTTGTGATAAATTCTAAAAAAATAGGATATAACCATGGTAAAAAACACATTCATTGGATAAAATACTATAGTAGTAGGTTTTGGCCACAACCATTCAAATTGTAACCTCTATTTCCATAAAAATAATGGTATTTCCAAGGTCATATATGAATTGTGTTTATGGTTCTTCATCCATAGTCATCAACCATGAATATAGATATGTAGGCATGATCCAAGAACATTGTTACAGGCCTTATTCCATGAGAAATAACCATGTTATAATACCTATAAACACAATCATAGATCACAGGTAAAGGTTTATAACCCTGGCCACTGATTATGGTCTAAAGTCTATGGCCATAGGCATTTTATATTTTTAGAATAAAACATTTTATATCCTATAAATATATAAATACACAATATTTAAATAAAATTGAACATAAATATGATGATAAATATGATAATTATAAAATTAAACTATGAAATGTTATTAAATACATTTTAAATTAGTCACCATAAAAATTTTGATCACAAAAATGTTTAGTATTAAAAATATTATTTATAATTAGTATCAAAACATTCACTATCATATTTAGATCCATGAACAACCTCAACAAAAATAACATCACCACTATAATCTTCATCGATGGAATTATTACCTTGATCAATATCACCTCTATCTTTATCTCCACCAGCATCATCAACAGGAGTAGTACAATAATTTACATCACTATCAACCTCTAAATTTGTAGTTGGAGGAGAAGGTGAAAATAAATCCTCAAAAACCACTAAAATCACTATAAAAGAACATAAACCATGAATATAATCTATAGTGTAATTAAAGAAAAAACATCTATTATATCTTTGATAAATTGTTCATTCAACTTCTTATGACATTGTTGAGACTACTATTCTACTCTTTGTGTAGCTTATACAATTAATGAATTCAATTAATCCTATGTAACTATATAGAAAAAGATGCTTCGATAATAATTATCGAAAGACCAATTTCTTGATGGTATAATCTTATTTCATGGTTTATAGAAAACCCTTACATGATATTCATCACCTAACAGTTCATAAAGACGATCCTTTATTTTAAGATGTATGGTTCCTTTTTTTCCAAATATTCAAGAAAATTTTGTTGAAATTTATTTTTCATTAATTAAAACATTAAATAATTTAGAGAATAAAATATAAATAAATTAATAAATAATAAATAATCATTTTTTCTTATATCTCATTGTTTACTACACTTCCATAATTTTTTCTTCCACTTGAACAAAACAAGGTAAACTGTAGATTAAGAAAATTAATATTCAATATTTTTTTATACACAAAATTATAAAATAGATCAACATAATATACATATATATAACATAAATTAATTTTTTTGTTATGTTTGTTCATGATCTAGTATATAAGTGCATCTTGGGGTATGAACATTTTTATGGTGATTTTATTTTTCTTGTTTATTTTGATAAATAATATAAAAAATATTTATATAAATATTAGTGATCCATAGTGACAATTAAATATTTATTCAAACTTTAAAAATTATTTTCATATAAATATTTGATTAATTTTAAAATTAAATATTAATTTAAAAAAATTGTTCTAATACACGATCTTATCTTTACACAACATAACTTGAAATTTATCAAGAATTGGTATACCCTCAATGTTAGCACCCATTATAATTTTATAAACTATGAAAAAGTCATGATTTTTAAGTTCTATACATTTCACCTAACTCCATTAATCTTAAATTCTTCATATTCTAACCATTAATGAAATTATATCACAACTAAATTTAATTTTTTTGTTAAATCATGTTATAAGTAAATGTATTTGAATACTAAAAAAATATTCACACATATTTTATACTGTATATTATTCATTATTTGTTCTTTGATATGTCTCCATGGTATTAATTGAATGAGAATAATGTTACTATGATTGAAAACTATTACCATAAAACCTTTTCATTCTTTGAAATTATTTCCAATAATTTTTATATCCTCATTATAATCATCCATAATTATCATATAACTATTATAATCATCTTTCATCTTCATTATTACTTTATTCATATTATAAAAATAAATTTTAAAAAGAAAAAAATTAGAAAACATAAATAATTTAGGTAAATTTACCCAATATTTTCTTGATTTATTTATAAACATGTAGCTGAAGTAGGATGATTTGAAGTCACATGAGCATAAATTGTTTAAGGAATATGTGTAAGGGAAGTATCTTGTACAAAATTAGAAGGTATAAAAACAATAAGACTATGTTGTACAATATATATTAGATGTTGAAATGGTAGGGGATGAAAACTATAGGATTACCCTATACAGAAGATAGTGGATATTGATATAGTGGAGGTATGAATACAAGAGCAGTAGTCTATAAAATAGGTTGTGGATATTGATAATAACAAGGTATAAGAGTAAAAACACACTCTCCCATGGTAGTAGGATAAAAATAATAATATAAAGGACTAGGCCTTATTAGATATTGAAAAAAGGTGATGACATAAGTAGTGGATGATGTCTTGGTGATCGAATAGGTACAATATATGGATGAACTAGAGAAATAGAGGTACTAATAAGATATGAAAAAATATATAGTGTAGTCATATATTATTGATTACCCTTTGTATCTTATTTTTTTCTTTATATTTCTCCTTAATGAATATTTCTAAGTAAATTTGAAAGGTAAAATAAATTTCACATTTGTAAGGTACATGTATACAAAATTGAATTTTAATACTTATAAAAGTTATCATAGGAGTCATCCCTAAGTATTTCATTCTATTCTCATTTTACCATATTCATTTTCAATATATTTATTCATAGTATTACATGATTAATTAATAATCACAAGGAATAATGTTAAATAATTAAATATATAAAATTTTTAATATATTGATTGTATGATATAAAAATGTTTAAAAAGTGGTATAAAAGAGTTAATTAGAGGAAAAAAAAACACATGACTAATATATATTGATTAATGTAAATAATTCATCATATATTTCTCATTCTACATTCATTTTATTCCCTCACATATGTCAAGAACAATAATTCCGTGATATTTTTAGAGTAACACCTCATTAAATTGGATTTGGTAAATGTTGCTTAAATTGGCTAATTTATGAACATAGATGATCAATATAGATTTGGGAATAAAATAAATTTTTGATTCTATGAAATCCTTTATTTTTTGATATTTTGTAAAAGGATGAATTAAGATAAGAAATAGAATAAGGAAGTTATAGGTTTGAGGATAATCTTATGAATGTGTTGAGAAACAAACATTGCATTGTCAAGAAAATGTGGGCCATGTCAGGATCAATGAGTACATCAAGAAGAAATATAGTCTTGTGATTCAACCCTTGAGACTATGTTATATACTAAACCCCCCCGTGTTTCTACCAAATAATATGCGAGTGCTACAAAGTATCCTTTGTCAACTTCAAATCACTATATTCTACACTAACACTATCTCACATTGAAACTTGAAGATATTACAATCATAACAAAGGCTTAAATAAAATCCTATATATCCATTTAATTTCATTCTAACATAGTTCCTCATTATTTATCTTAATAATAAATTCAATTATTAATGAAAAATGTATCAAATTACTAAGACTAGGACAAAATCAATGTAATGTCAAGGAAACACCTGAGATTTCATTCTCACCAATTCCATCTTGTGAAATCCAATGCGACCCATGTTCATCACCCAATATAGTGAGGGGATCCAATACATGTTATAAAATAAACACAATTCTATCAGTTTTGTGATTATTTTCTTGGTGTAAATAGAAGATTCATGAAAATGATACTATGTTCATAAGATATGGTGATCCAAATCACCTCATAAAGATACATATAAGACAACATGATCTGTTTCATATACCAAGGATGAATTAACCCTAAAATACAATATCAATAAACAACACATAACCCATCAACACTCCAACATAACCCATAGGATATCAGATTAAGACTACATTGCCTACCCTATGTCATGTAAGGGAAAAAATAAGCTATGTTAAATTAATTCTCAGGGATCAAAATTTATAAATTTTTATATATCGAAAAAACCCCTATATCTACTTAAGAAGGGTTTTTATGGCCCTAAAAATACTCTTTAATGATAATATTAATGAATCTAGATGGGAATGAAGAAAATATAGAATTAAAGTCCATTTGATGATGGATATTTAATATGGAACACATGAAACACATATGGGGACCAAATTAATATTTAATTTGGTCTATCTAACTAAATCTAGAAATAAGAATATGTGTCACATAATCCTTGGGATAGGGAATTATGTTAAGTTCATGGGAGTGTGGCCTTCACCAAGGAATTCAAGGAAGTACAATACATTCCATATATAGATAATCTTAACTATCTAGATGAAATGTGGAAAGATCCAAGAGGGAGAATAAGATTATAAATTGAGGATGAGAATCCTAATTCAAGGGGAATTTTGGAGAATTCAGTTCATTGAGAGTTCTATTATTTTTTATAGTTCCTTTGTAATTTTCTTGATGTCCATGGCTATAATACATAAAATGGATGGATAAATCCCTCATCAGTAATTGATCTACTGAGGGGAATTTGTGTAATACTTGAGTTTTAATTTATTTTTCACGTTCTTATTTTTTTAAATCTTATAATATGTTATGCTAGGTTGAATGTGGTCATAGTAAATATATATTTCATTAGTTTTATTTTTATTTGGTTGTCAAATCATTACTCTATATACTCAATCAATCATGTATATAATAGAATAGATTTTATTGAGTGGTTAAGTGTTGGTGATTATTTTCATGCGTGTAGAATATAGAATCTCATCTTTAGTTATTCTAGATATTTACCTCCAGATTAGGAGGTTCCTTTAACAATCATAGGTGACCACTCTATTTGAGGATTGAGAAATTTATCAAGACTATCCCATGAACATAGAAATGATTTATATTTTATAGTAATTACTGTTCCTTATAACTCACCATCACTAGAAACCATAGGTGAGAGATGCATGATTTTTATCTTTCTTTGACCAAAAATAGAAGAAGGATTCATCATTAGGGACTGTGATAGTAATAAAATTTCACTCCTAAATTTGGACCAATCATTGGTCTATCTACCTATAGTTACACTTATACACTATTTTATTATACTTTCAATTACACATAATAAAAATAAAACCATTCTAAAATTAATACTTAACACCATTAAAAAGTGACCCATCCTTGGAGATAATTCGAGATCCCCCCACACTACATTATATGAATTTAAAATTTGTTTGTCCATATAAAGAAAAGGTGAGGAGTAAAATCCTATCCAATCAACCAATAAAACAATTAAAATCACTTTTATAATTATAAATTAAAATACATCAAATTATTTACCTTGATTAGTTAATTATGATTGTGTTTACTTTATAAGTATAAGTTTGTGTATAAATAGTGATTTCCATATGATTTTTTAAAAGTAAATTTATATTTCGGATGATATTATTTATTTGTAAATTTTAACTTTAAGTATGGAACACAATTTTAAGTTTTCAACCAATAAAATCACACAATTATTTATTCATAGATATTCAATGAAATAATATGTTAGTTATAAAAATGTCAATAATAAACAATGAAATAATATTCTAGAAAGCGAATATTTTATAAAAAAATGAAATCATATTTTATGTTAGTCTATGAATTCTTAAATATAATTTGTGGTTCTCAATATATTCTAAAAATTGAATCATTTTTTATGAAACATTTGAGTAAATACCAATAGGTTCATCCAATATATTATTTTCATTATCACCCTCCTCAAAAAAACTAAAAAAATTTATTGACCTATTAAATTAAATATTAGCCTGAAATTTAAGAATACACAAAGTTAAGTGTCTTGAAATTGATTTAAAACATACAGAAAATTATTTACTATGAAAATGATATATCCTCTTAATAGATAAATATTAATGAGTTATCTTTATAATTTTTTTATGTTCCCTAAAAATTCTGAAATATTAAGATACATAAAGATATATATTACATTACATAAGAAAATAAGGCATAATATTAAATTTATTTGAATGATGTAATTTTTAACCATAGAATTATTGAATAATACTATACAATAATCAATCTCCCACTCTTTAATGCTCAAAGTATAGAATGAATATGATCTGGATATTACCCCTGATTGGGGTAGTTGTGGAAATGTGACCTCAATTGAATTATATTGATCATATTTAGATATCATATCACCCAAATACATTGAATATAAATCCATGTTTCTTATGATAAAAAACATTTCAAAATGGATCCTTTAGGATGATTCTTATTAATAATACAATATTTCTTTTCATACATCATTACTTTATTTGGATAAATCCAATGTCATGAAACAACATAACAAAGTAAAACTTCACTAGGAATATGAAAATTTATATGAATCATACATGTGAATAATGATGGATAATTTTTTTCTAAGTCATAAATAATAACTTCTGCATATTTTTATAAATTGTTTACAATACCTTTTCCCAACCTTTTAGCACATTTTTTTGGTAAAAGTGACATAATCAAATAATAAAAACCCTTAAATTATTTAAGAGTAAATATTTAATGGATATAAGAATCAACTCATGTAATAAGAAATGATAATAATGAGTTTTAATAAATTTTAGTTTGAAATCTATTTTATTTACCCATTTTTATACATTTATTGAATAAACTTCTAGAACCTTTGGAATTTTTAGAATATGAATTAATTGAATATTGTTTTTATTTATAAAATTATTATCATAAACTATAAAACTATTCCGTTTCTTTCTATATTTTAGTAAATTCTTTCCCAGAACAAAGGTAAAACCATTATTTTCTTTAAGGATATTTTCCCCTAATATACTTTGAGATGATTCTTCACTCTACAAAATTATAAAATTTCCAAAAAAAATTCTATATGGAAAACCTATATGTTGGAATCATTGATTTAATATGAATATGAATGTTTGATGTAATTTTAATCTCATTAAATATGTATATTTTAAATAAATAGAAACATATAATTTCCCATTTATTCTCTAACCAAACATTATTCTATAACCAGGGAAATAATTTATCACCCATAGTAGTGTTTTGCACATTATAAAAAAAACTTCTTTATAAATGTATCATACTATTACACACCCATATTCTACAACTCTTTCAACTCATTTATTAATGGTTCCAAGTATATTTCAATATTATTTTCAGGATATGTAGGTCAAGATACTAATATACTCATGGAAGTAAATAATTTTCCAAACACATCCATGGTGGAAGGTTATAAATGTGAATGAAAATATGTCACATAATATGTGAAGTATTTATCTATCTAAACATTTTGAATCCATCACATAATAATCCCAATATAGAATTACATGATTTTGATACAAAAAATAGGATGTTTCTTATTAATTTTTTCCCATGATAATTCATTTGTGTGATGAACTAATTCATAAATATCTATATTTTCCTCATCTTTATGTAATCACATTTCTATTGTATTTTTATGATAGAAAATATTTTTTAAGACACAAAATCAAAGTAATGAACCATATTACTTTTTATGGTATGTGATATTGTGTCCCATATTTATTAGGATTCTATCATGATTTACTAAGTTGTTTTCAATCATTTAAGTATGGATTTTACATTCAAAATAAATTACAACCTTTCCAGCATGTTTGAATTTTAATATATAAAAATCCAATAATATCAAATAACTTCAGTTCCATGTAATCATTTTATACAATACTTGTAGCATTGGGAAGTAATTCGTTAGAAAAATACAGGGAGATAATCTATCCATGTTTTAGTAAATCCATGAATAGTTTTCCCATGATATAATAACATTAAAACACATGTTTTGACATTTTACTACATGTCTATACTAGGATCCTTGAATCTTCCATTGACTTTATAACTAGCTCAACATAATTATTCTGATCATTAGATTTAAATTGTGATCCCATATTCATGTATTAACTCATTGGTCTATGGGAATTTTCATCTTGAAAAATAAATGGAAACTAATATATCAAATTATCAATACCAATCCTTTCGGTTTAATCATTATGATTATCTACTTTAAATTTTTATCCATCATTTAGAAACCATATTTTGTGACATGGTAAATGACTACTTCATAATTTAACCACGATCTTCCAATATAGTAACAAAAAATGGCATCAAATCATATCTCCATTAGAATCAATATTAAAATAAAAATCTAAAAAATATTTATTGCTCATTTTAAAACTCTTGTGAGATTTGGTCATCATTTTACATCCAAATTTTTTACATTATAATATAATTTTTTATTAATATAAAAAATAAAATATGATTATAAATTCTAAAAATAAAAGTAAAAATTAAACTAAATCATTAAATCATTAAATAATAAATAAGTTGAAATTTCCTAGGAGTGGGTACACTACTGAGAAGGGGAATGAATCCATGGTGATTCTAAAAAAAAACTTTTATAGTGTATTCTTCTTGAAATAAACCTCTTCTACCATTTAAAGAACGGTTCACTAAATAAATTCACTCATAATTAATTAAATGATAATAGAAATTAATATAGACAAGGAACACACTAATTTTTATAAGGTTAAACCTTAGTATGAGAGCTTACTTCTTGTTACACCCGGTTGTTATCTTGGCCAACAGATTTTCCACTAGAATATTTTTATCTATCATAAGTGGTTTGTCCAAAAATCATCTCTAATCCATGTCACATCATATTAAATAATTTTGGGTTTTCCATATTACATAGGTAAAAAAAGATTATATTATTGGTTAATTAAATTGAAATTGTACTATTTCTCAAGTAATTCCTCAAATAAAACATAGAGTGTTTGAATACCATAGAATCTTAAACTGCTACAAGAACTTCTATATCTACATTAAATCATTTATTGGATATTATTTATAATCGTATCATTGAAAATTCTTAAAAAAACTTCAAGTTCTTTGGCTTCTTGGTGTAAATCCATAGGATTGCATGTACATTTTCCCTTTCTCAACTCAACTTATTCTTTTTTACCTTTCTCTATCAATGTTTTGATTGTATGATTTTGATCACAAAAAATATTTCAACATCTTCATCTTAATATTATTCTTCTCTAATACCATTAGGTATACATCTCAATCTCAGTATCACATTATACTCCTTTTCTTTGAGAGAGAGATTCTCCTCCCTCAGTATTCTCTACTTAGCCTTACACACCCTATTTTTTTCGTTCCCTACTCAATTTTTTCTATTTATATAATAAAATTTAATTATGTAAGAGACAACTTTATTTTTTCAATGATTTTAAACTTACCTAAAATAAAATAATACTAGTTTCCTCATAGTTACCATAAAAAGTTTAAAGGATAACACAACTAATTTCTTTATCCATGAATACATGGGATCTTCTTGTAAATCACAAAACATGGGTTGGTTACCCACATCATCTTATTTCAATAACTTTTCCCAACCACCATTGAATTTTTATTATTCTTGAAATAAAAAATTTTATCTATATAATAGAACTCAGGATGAATGAAACACATTTTATCTTTAAAAAACTATATAGAAATAATTTTCATTTCTATATGTACAGGTACCTACAAACACTATATTCATGGATCAATTTCTCAAGCACACTAATCTTCAAAATAAAATCTCAAATTATTTTAAAGATAAATCATCTTGAATCACTCCAATATTTTCAAGTGATTATTAAAATAATGTTCAGTAAAGCATTATCACATTTAACATTCGCATTACTCTTAAAACATACTTAGTTTTATTTTTAGTTATTTTCATCAAGTTGTTCTCATGGTTGATCTTATTCTTTATAAAACCATGTAACCTTAACTACCCATAATTATGGGTTTAATAAAATGTATTTAAAATTCTTATATTTATAATATTTTTTTAGTTCATAGTTTTAGAGAATTATTAAACCATAAAATAAAAAAGTGGACACTTACACTCAGGGTATATTTTTTCCACAAAAATAGGTTCTTAAATTTACACCCATATTTCATTCAAGACACTTTTTATTTGTTTAATATAATTCATGATAAATGAAATATTGAAATTTATATATTTCCTATAAATACTTAGATCTTATTAAAAACATTTTAAAATTTGGGATGAGAAAAACAAATCTTGTTAAGGTATATATAAATAAAATAAACCCATTACTCTAGTAAATAACATAAAAACCCACAAAAATGTTAACCATTTTCACAATAAAACATTGAGAACATAAATAAAACATATCCAAAAGATAAAATGAAACTTTTCCTAATTAATATTTTAAACCCATTATAAATCATATTAAAAATAAGTAGGAATCACAAGTAACATGATAACTCATGAAAACATTTCATTTAAAAAATAAACTTTTCACCTTTAAAAGTTCATAAAATTTTCTTAGCTTATGGAATCAAGAGATTTCCATAAAAACCTTTAAAAAGAATAAAATAGGTATCTTATAGAATTATATTCATAACCTGTGTTCATTTTTGTTTACCCCATGTCATAATAAATAATCCCCAATTAATTCCATAGGAGTAATGTACCCGATTATCTTCTTTTTTATTTATTAAAAGACTAAATAATTACCCAATGCATTGGAGAGATATATCAGGCTCAACCATTGTCATGAGCTATATAAGGATCAATCATAATAATATATAATTACAAAGTACCATATCATAAATAAAACATTTATAATTTTTCAAATTTTCATCATAAAACCCTTGAAAAATTCATTTTAACCCTTAAGCAAAAGCACGTTCCATTTTCACATAAAAATAAATATCCCTTTATTTTCAAAACTCTTAAATAAAAAAAATACTAGAATAATGATAATAGAATATTATTTTAAAACCCATGAAAAATTATAGAGAAATATATATAATTAATAATGGATATGATGGTGGGAAAAGGTATTCAAGTTCTATATGTTAAAAAACATTCCTATTTACTTTGGTAAAAAGAGTGAAAATTAACTAGTATAAAAAATGTTAAAAATGTTAATTTTTAAACCCTTGTAATGAAATTAAAAATTAGTTAAAAATAAAATTTAATGTATTATTAAGTATAAATAATATCATTCTTGGAACATTTAAAACAATATATATACAGAGGAAACTGATTTTAAAGGAATACTTTAGAAAATGATTTAAAGGAAAATCCATTACCGGTTTTGTAAATTTAAAATCAAAAGGTTATTGAAGAAGAAACCATGAAATGGATTTGTAAAAAACATTAATTTTATGGAATTAATAATAAAATACATCCATATAGAAGTTCATACACCACATAAAAAAACGACATGTGGTGAAAATGGAATTAGTCTTAAAGAAAGGAAATTTAGATGAGAAATCTCCTACTTCAAGTCCCGAATCATTTAATATGTTCTATATATCCTAAATAATAAAATTATATTAGTCATTTTCTTGATTAAAAAACTTTTTAATATTAATTCCATTATCATTATTCCCTTTATTAATTTTTTTTATTTAGTTACTAAAATCATTAAGTTCACGTTGGTCATTTTGGGGTTGTTCAGTTTATAACCTCAAAATAAAATCAGTGTGATTACTATGGTCAAAGGGGTGATGGTTCCATTATATATTTAATTATAAAAATGTTATAATTATCATTTTTATAAATTAAATATAATTTTATAACTATCCTTGTAAGGTGGTCATGAAAAATGAATCGCATCATTTTAGGGAGATGGTAATCTGTATGTACAGATGAACAATATTTTTATTTTTTTACCAGGAATAAAATAAATAAAGTAGATAATATTTTACTTTTAAATAATAATAAATATGTTTTAAATTTAATATTTATTTATTAGTTCTATCCTTATGATTATCCTTGTGAGGTGATTATTAAAAACGAATCACATCACTTCGTAGAGGTGGTAGTCCACACATACGCATGAGCAATGTTATTATTTTACAACAGATGGGAGGGTAAAAAGGTAAGTTATATATCATATTTAAAGAGTCCCAATTATTTTATAAATATCATTAATATTAATTCTATCCATCATTTAACCATCCATTAGATGTGTTGATGAAATAAATAAATAAATCGCTTCATGGAGATGGTAGTCTTTACGTATGCATGAGCGATGCTTTCATTTCTCATTGGATGAAAAATAAGATAAAACGGGTTATAATATAAACATAATAAAATATAATTATATTTTTATACTGATTTTATTAAATAATAATGTTTATTATAGGGGTTAATGAGGTAGTAGAAAAAATAAACATAAAATAACTTATTTTAGAGTTATACCACTTCTTTGGAAAACCTCATTTGGCTTACACCTTAATACCTGTTTATAAGTACTGGGAGTTTCACCCTTATAATTATTCAAAGTTTTGAAAAAATATAAATTATTTTTCATGAGAAAGTGGCACTAAATTAATAAAACTTCAAATAAAATTTATAAGGTTTGAAATAATATCATCTAATAATATTTAATATGATATTTTTTATCCTTATAAGAAAGTTTTAACCCCAATCAACCTATTTTACCCTTTACCATGGTGATAACATTTTACCATGGTTACTATTCATTATGACTAGAAATTAACTTAAACATATTAAAAAATATGAAAATAAAGATTACAAAATTGATATCTATTTTTCAATATTCTTTTTTTATAAGTGAAAGAAATTGATTTTAATATAAGAACACAAAATGAAACAGAAAACCATTTTTGAAAAATATATGGTTTAAGAATAAAAATTATTTTATACCAAAATAATTTATAATTTTGATTTACATTGAATTAATTAGATTATTTTTGATAAAAGGAGACTTATTTTATATTAAAAACAATTAAAAACCTAGATTTACCTTGTAAAAACTTGGTTAAAATAGAGTGTTGGAGATAGTTTTTATTTGAATAAAAACATCATTTAGATTTGTATAATGTCAAAAAAAGATTTATAAGTTGATAAATACATATAATATACACATTATATATATAAATACATTTATTTTGGTAATTTAATTGTTAATTCCTACCAATACATTAAATATTTTGTTCATATGTGGTGGGATACAATAAATTTTTGAAAACAAGAAAAATGAGCTAAAACAAATTAATTATACCACTAAAAGAAGGCTTCCCATGATAATAGATGATCATATAATGATTATAATGGTTATAACTAAAGAATAGAGATAAAATAGAGCTTACAGATCTATAAAATAGAAATTCTGGGTCTGAATACAATTCAAGGTGTGAATCCAATTCAGGGCATGAATCCAATTTAGGGAATAAATCCAGTTCAGGGATTGATTACAGTTCAAGGTGTGAATCTAATTCAAGGATTGAATGTGACAAGGAAGACCCAGTTTCAAATGGAAGTAATGTATATTTCAACAGAAGAATATTATTAATGACCCAAGACACATAATGGTACATATTAATGGTGAATTAAAAGAAACACGATATCCATGCATGTCTATAAATTAAGAGATGTTGTGTTTCTTTTCGGGATCAATCATGAGACCAAAGCTTGGGGAGAGAAGCTACACTATGAAGGGCCCACCACAATTATTCTTATTCAATTTTTCTTTCATGTTTTCTATTTTTTCTCCTTCCCCCTTACTCCCTAGTCACTAGGATTAATGGGTAACTCTGACTATGTATTAAGATGATGTATCTGAAGGGGGAAGGTTACAATAGATTATATTTTCTTTACCTTATTCATGTTGGGTTGTTGTAATAAAATATTTTATAAATTCCAATACCTTTTCTTTTTATTTTAATGAATATTTAATTTAACATAGGATCACTTATTAAATTGTGCAATTGGTTACCAAAATTAGGCATGAACATTAGCATGTTTAGGTTAACCAAGTTTAAAAATGGTATCAAGAAAAACTTGATTTAGAAATATCCTATATTACATGACCAAGGGAAAAGTGGAATCACTATATTGAGAAGGGGATACCATAACCATTGGATATACCTCATCTAAAATATGATACAAACCATGAATTAATCAAATATATTTCTAAATTTAACTAAACCTAAAAACATAAACAAGAAAACATCGGTACGTTTTCAAATATGATATTCAAAAAAAAATTTACTTCGCCTTCATTCCTTGATTTTTCCAAAACTAATTTCGAAACAAAGTCTTCTTTCTTTCTATCCTCTCTTATGAAAACTATCAAATAATTGTTTTTATTTCAAAAACTAAAAAATATAATTTCACCATCTCTGTGGTTTCGACACACTATCTTGTTGCATACTACATTTTTATTAATTAGTTGGAATTGTTTGAGTATATATAAATAAATAATTTTGGTTAGCCCTATAGGTAATTAATGATTCCCACAGACATTCAAAACTGGAACCATTTATATGGGGACAATTTCATTTTATTTTTTAGGTTTTTAATTTTTAATTAATTTTATTTTATTTCAATATTTTATTTTCTATATTTTTGATTGGGTATTTTGTGCAGAAATTTCAGGTTTTAAATTATTAAATGCACTAATATAATACTTAGGAAAAAGGAAAATACATCATTGAGCTCAATCCTGATTCTAGACTATTCCTAAAGAGAAAACTCACTGAAAAAATAGTGGGTTTAGCATAACATATAGTTACTGGAGGAATTTTACAAAGAGGTATGGGGTTGTGTATGCTCACCAACTACGAATAGTCATCCCAAATAAGAATGAAATTGAGAATCCTAGTGCCTCATATTGTAGAAAACCATTTCAAAATCAAACCGGTGATCATTCAGATGATTTCAAGCATAATATACTTATTTGAACTACAATATAAAGTCCCAAAATGCATTTGGGAAACTTACTTGAGCATTGAGATACATTTCAGTTCTAGAATGTCTCAAGTGATGTAGTAAGGATTTTAGTATTCTGATTTTCATTATGAGATTAGGAATGGGAATGGATCCAAAGTTTCAACGCATTCCATCACTACATGGGATGATATGTCAAGAAATTTTCTTACCTTCTTATTTCCCCCTCCAATTCAATAGACATTCTAGAAAAAATTTATGAAAATTATTCAATTTGAGGATGATTCTCTCTACACTACTTGGGAATGTTTTAAGTATTTAATTAGAAAATTTTCTCATCACGAAATAGAGACCGGACTACTAATATTGACATTTTATAAATGTATTGTATAGGGAAACACGTCAATTTTAGATACTGTAGGTAGAGTATTATTGATGATAAAATCATCATAGAAGAGCTACAATATACTAGATGAGATGGAAAGAAACAATTTCCAATGGAAAAATAAAGGTATGCAATGAAGATGCATCTACATGGTCGACAACAACAACTAGATAAAGGAATAAATGGAATCCATGATGAAGAATATAGATATAATGATGGTGCGACAACAAAAACTCCATGGTATGTATGTATAAAAAGTAAATTATATTTATTATAATTAGGGTAATAATTTTTAGGGTTGGAATCCATAACCATAACATGGGAAAGATTACTAGCAAGGAGAACCAGGTTTTTAATTACAGCAACGACCATCACTATAGAGTCAAGTCCACATGCTAGAGGATAATTTCTCTAATATCATGACTAATAATAAGGTTTTCATCAAAAAACTGATTAAATATTCAAAATATTAAAGTTAATTAATAAAATAGATGAAATAAAACTCAAGTGATCAGAAGGATGCACTTTAGAACCTCGAATTCCAAGTAGGAAAAATAAAAAAAAAGGTAGAGACCAAGAGGAATACTACTAGGATACCCAAAAGTACACCTATGAACAAAACTAAAATTCATTTCTCTATAGAGTGGAAATATCACTAAGGACCATCCCGAATTAAGTAAGAGTCAATAAAAACAACATGATGAAAAATAAATAATGAAAAATAAGTCACAACTAAATACACTGAAGAAGAAACACCAACATACAATCTGAGACTAAATTTTTCTAGAAATAATAGTGCAAGAAAATTTCAACACACAAAAATGAAAATTTCTGGAACACTTTAAAAAATTTAATATTAATATTCCTATTACAAAATAACACACCAACATGACAATGTATGCAAAATTTATGAAATAAATAGTGATGAATAAATAAAAGCTAGAGGAAATTGTCACCATTTCAATCACATGAGAGTGTTCGGCGGTGGTATCAAAAAAGATACCTTAGAAGCAACAAGACCTTGGTATTTTTTATATCCCTAAATTTTTCAAGGATAATAAATTTGGAAAAAATTTATGTGATTTTGGGAAAAGTGTTAAAGTCATTTCATACACAACCTTAAATATCCTATGATTAGAAGGATTGAAATCCATGAGAGTTTCACTTCAATTAGTAGACTCAACTGTGAAATTTATATGAGGACTAACTGAATAAATCCTAGTTAAATTTGATAAATTATACTTCCTAGTCAACTTATTAGTACTAGATATATAAGAGGAGCAGACTGCACTAATTTTGGGAAAACAATTTTTGGCCACCGGGAAAGAGAAAATAGATGTAAAAAGCAGATAACTCTATCTGAGAGTTTTTAGTGATCATAAAAGTTTTAATATCCACTGAGAAATGAATAATTGTGATTTAAAATAATACAATGAGCTGGATAATAGAAAATATCCATGATTGGAGATATTGTTGAAGTTGAAGAAGTACATGAGGTAGATGCTATCATATAATAGTATATTTAATATAAAATCCCTAAAAAAAGAAATAGAAGTTAAGGAACAAGTATAAAGACCATGGATGGAAAAACTTCCACCATGTTTAAAAATGTGCAACGAGTATTGATGGTTTCTGACCTTCCATTTAGTTATTTATAATTAATGAAGAAATGGTTTAATGACCCAATGTAAATTGAGAAAGTAATTTTAGTAGGAAGAGTTAAGATATTTAGAGAAGAAGGATTGGGAATGACCTATGTGTATAGGTTAGAGTTGTGACCATTTATGGCCCCCTACCATGTAAAATATTTCCAACCATTCTTCACATGATATGAATTTGAAAGAGTTAAGGTCAAGCCAATGATGTAAAAAAACACTTATGGGAGGAAACCTAAGTTTTTTTTGAAATTTTCTTTATTTAATTTTAAGATCATGCATTCTCCTCAAAATATTTCAAATTTAATTGATAATTTCTTATAAATTCACTTGCGTGTTTATATTTTGTAAGACCATTAATTCCCTGGTAGGAACCATGAGATGAACCTACAGGACCAACTCATATTGCAAACCTAATTCATGTCATGAAATCTAGAAAATACACGTTTTGAGATAGATTCACATCTTAAATATGGTTTAGGTAAAACCTTTATATCCAAGTAAATTTTTTTATTGAAATAGGAGTAATAATTTCACTTCTATAATTTTCTACTGTATTCTCCACATTTAATTGTTTTTGAAAATTGAACTACAAATTTCATGCCCACTTTGATTCTTTCTTTAATCAACTAAACTAGGAGACATAAAATTCCTAGGATAATTTACATTATTTTAATTTAAATTTCTTTTTCGATAAATTTGAATGAGAAAAATGGGGAAGATATTTAGTAGAGATAAACATGTGTATTAGTACTTAAAAAACCATGAATTATGGATATTAGTTGATTTTTATAAATGTATTTTTTATGATATTGATCTTGCCTTGAATTTATGATATTTTAATTAATTTATTTAATTATTTACATATATTTTCATGATTAGTTATCCTAACCAATAGTCTCATTATCGAGACATCTGCTAATATTATAAAAAAAATAATTGTGGGGGAGAGGATATCTATTCTTAACCTAATCATAGTATATTGCATGATATTATAAAAAAATAATTATGGGGGAGAGGATATCTATGTTTGAAAGGGATATAATTTACTGAGAACATTTTACTAGGGTTTTTACATTGTGATTTGAGGACCGACCATGATATTATTCATTATATTTTATTAGTCAACTATATTTCTGAAAAAAAATTTGTGTCATAGAAGGATAAAAAATAACCATTTTCAGAACAAAAATCTTTTGATCATATGTAGTTAGGTGATGGATGTGATATTTGTCTTAAGAAAAAAAATTCAAAAAAAATAAAAAATAAAAAATAGAAAAAGATAAAAAGGAAATAGAGGATGATTTATTTATTTTTCTTACATGTATCATGATCCCACTCTGAGATTTTTGAGGGGAATAGAGAGGTGAAATATGTAAAGAGATATTTAAATTGAGCTTATTTTTTATATCATGCATTATGATTTAGATTCAAACCTTCTTTTTGAGATTTATTTGTTTTCACATGATTACCCACCCACCCTTAAAGACTGAGAGGAATTTGAAACTTGATGCAAAATACTTATGATTAAATATGATCTCTATATTTATGCAGTAGAGATGTTGGATGCCTTGCAAGCCTATGGTAAGTGACATGTTCTTAAAGTATGTGTTGAAATCTATTTACATTTGTACCTTTATGATAGGCATAAAAAAAATCATGTGATGTAAATTGCTATTAGCATGTATTTTAATAATGAATTGAAAAATGAAAATGGTTGAAATAAATTGTTTGACTATTTCAAAAGAAGAAAATTAAAATACATGATTTATTTTTTTCTTTGAAAAATGATGCAATGATTAATTTTCTTGTGCCATTATTGAAAATTTAATTTCCCATTTATTCAATTTATTTTATTAATATTGAGTTTAATGCATGGAAAATCGAGAGTACTTTGTAGTATGTTAAAATTATATCCTTGAGGAAAATTCTAAATTCAAGTTTAGGGGATTTGAGATGTACATTTCATGCACAAATTTTTGATATATAAATACATTCATTTTGGTAATTTATTTTTTAATTATTGCCTGTACATTTAATTTTTTATTCATGTATGGAAGGATACAATAATTTATGGAAAACAAGTAAAAGAAGCTAAAAAAGATCAATTATTCCAATATAAGAAGGCTTACCATGTTAATAGATTATCATAGGACACTTCCTGGGGTTAGTACTAAAGAACCAAGCTAAAACAGAGCTTATGAAACTGGAAACTAGAAATTAGGGGCTTAAATCCAATTTTGGGGTTGAATCCAATCCACAGAGTGAATCCAATTCTGGCCATGAGTTCAATTCAGGGTGTGAATATAGTTTAGGGTGTAAATCCAATTCAAGGTTTAAAAGTGGCCAAGAAGAACCAATTTTTAATAGGAGTGATGTTTCTTTTGATAAAAGAATAGGATTTATGACTAAGGACTCATAATGGGGAATATTAATAGATAATTAAAAGAAACACGAGCCCCATGGATGTTGATAAATTATGAATTATTAAGTTGATGTCATGAGCCAACCTGGGTGCCCTGGTAACCCGATAATCAAGCTGACCCTTATATATCCTGAAGGGCATCTCCAATCCCCATGAGTTAGTGACTAGAAGCTGGAATCATACACAAATAAGGTGGGAATTAATTTACCAAAAACAATATGGAAGAAAGATTAAAAATTAGTATTCATACAAAAGAAAATCTACTGGGAGTAATGTAATAGAATTCAAAATTGTATAAAAATGAAAAGTACTACAAAAAAAGTACCAGAAAATAGGAAAAATACCCAAGCACTAACTCAGATGCAACTCACCAAGTCAACTGATGAACATCTAGAACCACCTCCAAGTGTTCATTTTCCCTTAATTGATCTTGGAAGGAGGTACTCTACAAACACCTGAAGTCACAAGTAGGGTGTGAGCCAAATCCTAGCTAGATTTTACCCAAATATTTCATAACAAGATTCTAATATCAAAATAACCAAGAAAGTGATTTCAATTTTCAAATAAATAGGTTTTGCATTTAAAAAGAATATTTAAACAAATCAGGATTTACATTTCAAAGAATAGAAATACTTTAACAATTCATGATTCACATTTCAAATGATGGAAATACATTTCAAACTATGTAATTACCTTTAAACAAAGGAGTTATTTACACTAATGGTACTTTTCACAAATGGATTAAATAATTTTTTTATATAAACCAATTTATATAAATCAGAAGGCATGTAGAATAGTAAACAACAATAACATATATTCATTTGAAATACAACTAGGGAGAAACATGGTCATATGCATAATATGGTATGATAGTTCTAGGATATAGGGACCTGACACTATAAAATGAAAAATATGTACATACATCCCTTTGAACCAAGGCCAAAGAGGACTCATCACTATCACCTAAGTGACATGATGTGTTGATATGATGTTTTAGAATATTATAAATCATAAAGTTCCATCCAAATAACTCACCAAATACTTAAGGGTTGGATGTTCTCTAATAATAAAACAAATATGGAAAATTTATTTTAAGACTTTTTAAAATATAATTAAATCCTATTCTACATTTCAAATATTCCAATTTTCACATTAAAATCCATAAAAGGGTTTTTAATAAAAAACACGCCTTCTCACCAACTTAAAACCCTAAGTATTATATCAAAACCATTTTAATCCATTTTCAAAAATTGGTATTTGAAACCAATTCAACATTCAATTTCACAATCCAATTTCATAATCAAATTCAATAATTTATTTTTCAAAAAATTCCATCAATTTCATCACAAACCCTCAATTTAATGGAATTGGGGGTTTTCATAACTTTACATGAAATGGATTTTCCATAATTAAATTAAATAATTTAATTTAAACAATTTTCATCAAAAAAAAAATTTAAATTAAACAATTTAAATTTCCACGAACTTATATAAACACACCCTAATTCAATGGATTTGGGGGTTTTCTAATTTTATACCAAAACCTTTTTTTTACCCCAATTCAATAGAATTAATTTTTTTCAACAAACCAATTGAAAGAAATTTAAAAAAAATCTTACAATTAAATTAAATTTAAACAATTGAAATTAAACAAAGCAATTTATGGTTAATAATATATTGACATCATAACAGAACCACCTACCTCAGGTCAACAGATCTCAAATTGCAGAGCCGTACCTAGAAAATTACAATAGAGAATGATGGCAGTAAAGATCTATGCATAAAACATAGGTTTATATCCAAAATAATTATTATTAGATCCAAATAACAATACAGGGATCCATATAACTCTAGGGAGGAGAAGAGAGATCACAGGAGAATTACATTGGGATAAGGAAACTAACTGAGAAAATATCGAAGGGCATTCCTCAAGCTTCAGATCCTTTCTAAGAGGGATCTGAGGGATCCTTCTTGGAATCTCAAAGGATGTGAGAAACTGATCATAGGTTATACAAGTATTTTGAGATCCTAAAAGATGGGTTCAATAAATTTTAATAAAAATTTGAATAAGTTAAAATCCCACCCACACGGTTTCTTAGGAATAGGTTCACGGTTTAGGAAAACCATTCACAATTTGTGCACCTATTATAAATGTTCCACATAGTTTCTCTTGAGAGGGAACATGAGTTGACTAACCATGCACCCACCATGCGAAATCGCACTTCCTTGGGTTGCATGGTTTTCTTTGAAAGGGCGCACAATTTGGGAAAACCGTGCACTAGCCCAAGATTTTACAAAATTTAAAAAATTTCATCTGAAGCAACCCCAAATGAAACCCAACCAATGATTGGTAAAAATAGGGGCTTAGGGAATATATGGAAAATAGTAACAGGTTGTTACAACCTCCCCACCATAGAAACATTCTATCCCCATAAATCTTACAAATAATCTTCCATGCCAAAAAGATGAGGCCATTTCTATCTCATCAGTGGCTACCTCTCCCACGTCTCATAAGAATTAGAATTGATATAACATAGAACACAAACCAAAGGTATCTTCCTCCCATGAAGTACCTTGGTTTTAGAATCAACTATCCTGACCGATTGTTCAATCATGGATAAACCAACTTCAAATTCAATATCATGCCAGCTCAAAACATGAGATGGATCGGAAAAATACTTTCATAACTAAGATACCTAGAATTTTTTTATCGACTTTAGATGTTGTGGAAGTTCTAAATGGTAAGAAACTTTCCCCACCCGATCAATACCTCAAAAGGTCCCACAAAACAAGGAGAAAGTTTCCCTTACCTCCCAAGTAATCAATGACCCAACCAAGGTGAAACTTTAAAGAACATATTATCACCAATTGAGGATTAAAAAGGTCTACGATGATGATCAATATAAGACTTATATCGACTCTGTGCATCACCATTCTCTGATGAATCAACTGTATCTTTTCTATCTTCTCTTACTCTAAACTTGGTCCAACCAATGAACTTTATCCAATATTCGACCAACACAATGAATATTTACAAAGCTGGCCATACATGGCCTCAAAAGAATCCATTTTGATCACTTACTGGTAACTATTTTTATATGAAAACTCAACCATCCCCAAATGATCATCCCAAGTTCTGCCAAAGTCAAGAACAAAAGTGTCAAACATATTCTCAAGAATCTGTAAAGCTCTTTCTATTTGTCTATCTGACTATGGATGGAATGCCATAATCAAATGGATGTGAGATCAATGTGCCTCATGAAGGACTCTCCAAAAAATGATAAGTGCATTGAGGATCCCTATCAGAGACTATAAAAAATGGAACTCTGTGCAAATGAACAATCTCTTTCATATATAAATTTCCCAACTCCTCACATTTGGTTGTATTATGAATGGGTATAAAGTGATTTGATTTTGTCAAATGATCGATCACCACCCATATCAAATTCTTATTTCAAAGGGAACATGTAAACCCAACCATAAAGTACATTGATATCTCATCCCACTTCCATATAGGGACTGTGAGTGGTTGAAGCAAACCTAAAGGTTTCTGGTGATCGACCTTCACCTAATGGAACGTATAATAACAGGAGACAATCTCAGAAATTCCCTATCTCATACCTTTCCACCAGAATTACCTCTTAATTTCAAATAATATCTTTTTTGGTTTCTGGTTTCACAACCCACTAGGAGATATGGAAGTCTCCCATAACATCTTTCCTTGCCACCAACGACACAAAAAAATATTTTTGAAAGCATATATTTCCCTCTTTGGAGTACGACCACTCTACAAATATCTACCCACCATAAAGAGACTCTCTAATTCTATAGAACTCATAATCAAGTTAATATTCTTGAAGAATCAATTAATGAAGGGCGTATACCAACTGAACACCAGCCAAGGAAACCTCAGCCCTTGATTCATGGACTCCTATATGCAATTGTGCAAAGAGAACCATCATGTTCCACTCTTCCAATGATTCTTTCACTACATTGATCGGAAGTTTTTTTCTAAAATCATTTGCAATGAAATTTTCTTTTTTTGGGTATAGGTGATGTCAAAATTGAAATACTACAGGTATTTATCCAAATTCCTCTAGAGAAGATTTAAATATTTTTGACAGAAGATATAACTGGAGCTCTTGTGGTTAGAAAACGCAGTAAAGATTTCCCCATAAAGGTAATACCGCTAACTCTTAAGTGCGTTCATCACAACTGCAAGTTCAATTTCATGGGTCAGATAATTCTTCTCATGTGTCATAAACTAACAAGATCCATAGGCAATTCCATGATCACTTTTCATAAGAATGCAGCCCAAAATTGAACCCAATGCACCACAAAAGACCACACAACCCTGCCCGACCTTTGGAAGAGTCAACACTAACATAGCATTCCAAAGACATTTTAGATCAATAAAATAACTCTGAACTTTATCATTATAAGCAAAATTTACTCCATTTTGAGTTAGGTAATCTTCATAGAATCCAACTTTGAGAAGTTATTAACGAACCGACAATAATAACCAGCTATACCCAAGAAGCTGTGAATCTTGAAAACATTCTATGGTTATTCCCATATCATAACATATTTTACCTTCTCAAGGTCAACTAAAATACCATGTTCTGACACCATGTGTCCCAAGAGTGTTACTTTCCGAATAAAGAATTCACATTTTGAAATATTTGCATAAAGTCAATGATTTATGAGCAAACTCAAAATTATTCTTAGATGATGCACATGAACCACCTCAGACATAGAGAAACAAGGATTTCATCCACAAACACCACTAAAAAATTATCTAGATACTCATGGAAAATCATATTCATTAACACCATAAAACTATAGGAGTATTGGTTAGGAGAAAGAGAATAATAAGGTACTTATAATGGTTGTACCTTCTCCAAAAGGTGGTTTTCTGAGTGTCATAATCTATTATCCTCAACTAATGGTAACGAGAGTGAAGATAAATATTTGAGAACCACTTATACCCTTTCAATTGATCAAAAATATCATCAATCTATGACAATGTATACTTATTCTTTACCATTACTTGATTGAGCTTCTGATAATCAACACATAGGTTAAATGAATCATCATCATTATTAGCAAAGATAACTGGTGCCACCTAAGGCGATACACTCGGGTGTATAAAGACTTTCTCAAGAAGAACATCCAACTGGGAATTCAACTCTTTCAGTTCAGATCATACCATGCAGTGAGATGGAATAGAAATTAGTTAAGTATCAAGAACTAAGTCCACAAAGAACTCATCCTTGGGTCTCATTCTCTATAAAATACACGAGGCACACCACTGGGTGTAGTAAAGGAGACTCTTCGGAGATAAAAATCAGTTCAGGCCTTATTGGTAATGAGCCAATCCATCCCGAATATGACATCAAGTGGTTTCATGTTGAGAGCCAGAAAACTCCAAGAAAGCTCGATATCTAATAGAGAGAATAAAAAAGTGCAACTATGGATACCCAAATCACTATTCATACTAAAGGGGTGTAGTAATATACATAACATAAGATAAAATATCCATAGGAATATTTAGTAGATTAATAATATGGGTTGAAATAAACAAATGAGATGCACTAGTATCAAATAGAGATGTCACTAATGAAAAAGATATAGTAATTGTACCTACCATGATCATTGAACCCATATCCGATTCCTCTGGAGACTCTTTCACCATGTGAAGTATATTTGTTTCAGATGCCTATGGATGGAACCCTTTTATACATGAAGCATTTGGTTTCCCCATAGTTTTAGGAGGATCTGATGACCCTATTCTACTACGATTAGTAGAATAGACATGTAAGAATATCTATAGTGCCCCAAGCGTCTGCAGGAGCCACTGTTCTTGGGAAACTCAATGAAAACCCTCTTTGAATTTCATATCTTTCCATATTAGTATCAAATAAAAGGACATCTTATTGGTACCATAGGAGGCCTAGAACAATCTTACTATCAAGAACTTCCATGAGAATCATCACGCTTTCATTTTCCCTTGAAGGAACTTATGCTATCACTGGGAGAGAAAGAAACTACCGATAACCCTTACTTTGTAGCCAGGTCCATTTCAACCATTATCACTTTATCCATCACATTAGTATAAAAATGAATCATCAACAAGAAAACCCGATAATGGATATCCCGATGAAGTCCCAAATCGATCCTTTAAGCCTTCATCTTCTCATTCGATACAATATCATGTGAGAAATTCACAAGCTCAGTTAAATGGTTTGCATACTCTGTCATGGTCCTGTCTGCCTGATCAAGTTTGAAAAACTCAGTGGACTTGGCTAATAACATTGACTCTAGATAGAACTAGTCAGTGAAAAGATCCTTGAATTTTTCCACTCTAATCCATCATGTTTCATCACCATCACCATCATTTACCACCACCACCTTCTCATCCCTTCTATATGAAGGTGACGCACTTTACCTTGATTTCATCGGGTGTATCCAAGAACCCAAACAAGTGCTTTATTCTACTCAACCATTACTTAGAATCTTGAGTATCATTTAATACATTGAATGGTTATAGATTTTGGTGAATGAAATCTTGAGAAAAAATCTTGAGATCGTTCATATGAGGTTCCACAACTAGAACCTAATTTGGAACTAGATGTGGTTCCTATCCCAAAGCATGGACAATGTGCACAATCACCTATACTAGATTCATATCTACAACATGATTCACTTATTGATGTTCAGTACTAGTTTCCTCCTAGATTCAATTCAGATGTCTTCTCAGAGGATTGATGATACACAATATTATCATAAAAAAACAAAGACATCAGGTTACACTCAATCAAAGAAGAAAGGGAAATTAATCCCAATAGATAGAATAAAAATATTTTTATTTCAAACATATCCAAATAAAAAGTAGGGAAAATACTAGAACTAATCCACAAGATTTATTTACCTAACCACCCATAGAAAATTAAGGTTCATTATAGTGAGAGTTAGCTAGACACTCAGTCGTGACTACCTCCTTAGTACTAACAAGATTTCACATTGCATACTAACTTCAATACAAGAAGTTCAACTAGATACTATAATACCACTTTTTCAGGAACCAACTCAGGTACCCTGGTAACCTGATAACTGAGCCGACCTTGACAAAACTCGAAGGGAATTCTCGATCCTCATGGGTCAGTGACTGGCACATGAAATCATACACAATTAATGTGGGAAAAAATTTTCTACAAGCAATGCAGAAGAAAGATTAAAAATCAATATGAATGAAAAATAAACTCTATTAGAAGTAATGTACTAGAAGTAAAATAGGTATAACAACCAAAAGTAATACGACCAAGTAACATAAAAAAAGAAAAACTACCCATGTCCTAACTCGGTAAAAACTCACCAAGTACACATATCAACAACTAAAACCACCTACAAGTGATCTTTTTTCCTTTCTCGATCCTAGAAGGAGGTAATCTACAAACACCAGAAGGCATAAGTAGGGTGTGAGCCAAATCCTAGTAGGATTTCACACAAAGATTACATAACAAGATGAAAATATCAAATTAACCAAGAATGTGATTTAAATTTTCAAATAAATAGGTATTTTATTTCAAAATAATATTTAAAAAAATTATGTTTGACATTTCAAAGGATGGAAATACATTAGTAATTCAATTATTCACATTTCAAATGATGGAAATACATTTCAAATGATGAAATTACCTTTAAAAAAGGGGCTCTTTACACCAATGTCACTTTTCAAAAATGGATTCAATAAATAATTTTATATAAAATAGTTTATATAAATAAGAAGGCATGTAAAATAGTTTACAAAAATGGCATATATTCATTTGAAATACAACAAGAGAGCAGCATGGTTATATTCCTAATATGGTATCATAGTTCCAGGTTATAGGGACACAACACTGTGAAATGAAAAATATTCACATACTTACCTTTGAACCAAGGCTAAAGAGGACTCATCACTATCACTTAAGCGATGTGATGTGTTGATATGATGTTTTAGAGTGCTGTAAATTGTAAAGTATTGTCCAAACATCTCACTAACTACCTAAGGATTTCATGTGATCTAATAAAAAATAATTATGGGAAATTTATATTAAGAAAAATTAAAATAAAATTAAATCTCATTCTTCATTTCAAATATGCCAATTTTCCCTTTAAAAACCATAACAGGTTTTTAATAAAAAACATTCCTTTTCACCAAGATATAAAAACCTAAGGTTTCTATAAAAACCATTTAAATTAATTTTCATAAATAGGGATTGGAAACCAATTCACCATTTAATTTCACAATCAAATTTCATAATTAAATTCAAAATTTTAATTTTTAAAAAATTCCATCATTTTCATCACAAACCCCCAATTCAATGGAATTGGGGTTTTTCACAATTTTCCATCAAATAATTTTTTCACAATTAAATTCAACAATTTAATTGAATTTTTTTTCCATAAAAACTATAATTTAAATTAAACAATTTAATTTTCTACAAATGTCAATAAACACACACCAATTTAATGGAATTAGGGGTTTTTCAATTTCATGCCACCCCCTTTTTAAAACCCCAATTCAATGGAATTGGGGTTTTAAAACAAATAAATTGAAAGTCATTTAATAAAAATAAAAAAATTTCATTTAATTAAAAATATTTAAATTAAACAATGAAATATAGGGTTAATAATATTTGGGATTCATAACAGAACCAACCACCTCAGGATCAACGAAGCTCAAATCACAAAGCCATACCTG
Organism: Viscum album; assembly: GCA_963277665.1. Taxonomy (NCBI): domain Eukaryota; kingdom Viridiplantae; phylum Streptophyta; class Magnoliopsida; order Santalales; family Viscaceae; genus Viscum; species Viscum album. Next base: position 385,625,044 of record OY728153.1, on the reverse strand, counting down.
AAAAAATCCAACGAAGAACAGAGGCAATAAAGATATATGATTCAAAACTAGGTTTAGATCCAAAATAGTGGCTATAATATCCACATAACAATATGGGTATCCATGGAACCCTGGGGAGGAGAAGAGAGATTGCGAGAGAATGCGATTGAGATGAGGAAACTAACTGAGAGAAGATTGGAAGGTATTCCTCAAGTATCATATCACTTCCGGAGGGATATGAGGGAAAAAAAATCCTTATTGGAAGATACAAGGATGGTAGAAACTGAAATTAGGTTATACCATTCTATTAGGGTCCTAAAATAGGGGTTTGGTAAATTTAAATAAAAATTCAGATAACTTAAAATTCTATCCTCATAGTTTCCTGGAAAAAAGGTATATGGTTTAGAAAAACCGTGCGTAATCCATGAAACTTTTATAAATGGGATACATTGTTTATCATGAGAGGGTGAACAACTTGAATAATGATACTCTAATCATGTTAAATCCCACTGCCTTGGGTTTCATGGTTTTCTTTGAAAGGGTGCACGGTTTGGACAAACTGTGCGCTAACCGCGCACTAGTCCAGAATTTTCTAAAATTTCAAAATTTCACTCGAAGAAACCCCAAATGAAACCCAACTAAATCATGGTAAAAACAGGGGTTTAAGAATACCTAATAATAGTAACAAGTTTTTTATAGTTGATTCTAGGGATCGATCAAGAGACAAAAACTTGGGGAGATAAGCTGTGTTGTGAACGGTCCTCCACCATTCTTCTTATTAAGTTTTTCTTTCACATTTTATCTTTGTTTTCTCATTACACCTTTCTCCCTGATAAATAAAATGAGGGGGTAACTCCCTATATGTTCTAGGGTGATCCATACAAATGGGGAGGGTGATATTGGATTATATTTTCTTTATTTTATTCATTATATGTTACCATAATAAACTATTTTATAAATTCTAATCCCTTTTTTTTCATGACCAATGAATTGAAACTATAAGCACTTATTAAATTGTGAAACTAGTTACCCTGAATTAGGCATGAATATTTCAAATTTAGTGCAACAAGGTTTAAAAATGGTATCAAGAAAATCTCGATTGGGAAATTCCCTAAGTTACCTATCCATGGGAAAATTGGGATCACCACATTGAGGATAGGATATCATGACCATTGGATATACCTAGTCTCAAATACTAAACCAACCTTGAATTAATCAAAATTATTTCTAAATACAATTTCACATAAACCCTAAAACTATAAAATCTAGTCATGCATTCAAATTAGATCTTCAAAACCAATCTGCTTCACCTTCATTCTTCACTTTCATGAAAAGAACTTTCTAAACAAAATCTTCATTCATTCTCTCCTCTATTCTATAAATCAATTAAATAAAATTATTTTCATTTAAAAACATAAAAATTTAATTTCACTATCTCTATGGGTTTGAAACTCTAACTTTATGTGAGCTACATTTTAATTAAGTAGTTTCAATTATTTACATATATATAAATAAATAATTTTTGGTTAGCCCCATAGGGAATTAACAATGCCTTGAAGGTGGTCTTAAACTCAACATTATATTTTTAAATCCATTATATTACTTATTAAATACATATTTTCGATATAAAAAAGAATTTATAAACTTTAAATTCATTCATGTACCATTAAAATATCATCAAAATGACAGTATTTGTAAAAATCAGTATTTTTTGATTATTCACCCAAAAAATTAACTACTTCATAAAAATATCAAAGAATTATCTTAATAATATTTTTAAATGATGATGTAAAATATTATTTCATTTTAATTTATTTCAATTTCTAAAATTAAGAATTTTTACTTTTAAATAAAAATAAAAAATATTAAGAGAAATCACTTTTCTAAAATATAAACCTTTAAACATTAATTATTATTAACATTATATGATTTCATTATTATAATTAAAAATTATGTAATTATTTCCTAATAATTAATCAATAAAATTTATTATAAAAACATTTCTACATATATTTTATAATTCGGTAACTCCTATTCACACCTGATAATCGAATGACTAGGTTATAACAATCGTATTTAAATAATGATATTTCTATAGTATATCACGATTTTTTAAGATCGGTGTTGCATGTGGTACACACTATTGAACATAGTATTTATTTAGTGCAATATTAATTAAAATCTTGAGGTGTTACATTATACCCCTTAAAGAAAATTTGTCCTCAAAATTTTAATTTGATTCTCTCATAATGAATTTATTATAATATAGTAATAAAATTAGAGATTTTATCATGAAATTTAATTTCTTGGTCAAGACCAGGAAAACTATTATTTAATAAATTCAAGTAACTCTATAAGATTAATACTTGCAGATGAGTTTCTAAAAGCATACATTGATAGTTTAGTGTTACTTTATACATAAGACTTGATATATTTGATATATTATTTCACCATTGAAATATTTTTTGAAGAAAATACACATACATGAATTCTTTATTCTTAATAAGTTGAATTTAATCCTTAATTAATTATTAGATCATTTTCTACTTCTATATCATCTCTTACTCTAAGAAATGAATATTCAAGATGATTTTTTCATGCCTAAAGTACTAAAATTAACTTCCAACAGATCACAAGATTTACAAAAGGATGACATGTTATTTATATTATTTATATACATTAATAAAAAAATTGTTAGAAAAAGTTAAGAAAATATCCAATATGATGAAATAATATATTAATCTCCAAATCCTAAAAAATAACACAGAAAGTTGAAATTAAATCATTCAAAAAGTAAACAACCTTAAAAATTATCAAAATATGCTAGAGTATCATTGAAACCCAATGATTTGAATGATTTGATCATATATTATTTCAAAATAAACTTAAAATTTGTCTACAAATAACACCAATAATTCATAAATTTACATACAATTTTTTTTATTCCTTACTTATATATTTTCTAAAAATTTACTAATGTTCCCAAAATAAAAAAAAGTCACTATAAAACCATAATAAAATCACACATTCTTCCAAAAATTAACCAAACATTTATTCCTAAAATAAAATCCCATCTTATCTTATAATATTAAATTTACCTTAACTATATAATGTTTCCAATATAGTGACCTTATTCAAAAATAACTTTAATAACATAGAAACCAAATCACTTTTAAATGTCAAAGTTATCTATATGATAAAACATATGTTCCAAAAATATAATAAACCTTTTATCCCAATAAACCATAATTACCTCAACTTAAAATATCATATTAACCCTAAGGGTTATAAATTACTTTAAACTTATGTATGAAAAATATAAAATCATTCTTCCTCAAATAAACTTTTTAATAAAACACATGTTAAACTTAAAGGTTACATATGCCTTAAACATATATTAAAAATTAAAATGAATTCTCTAAAAGTAAGTCCATCACATAAAAATTTAAAATGGTATTAATTACTTTAAAATTATGATCATACATAAATTTATCAACCCTTAAATAAAATACCAATACATCATAACTCTTGAAACTTTATATATAGACACTTCAATCATTCAACATCCTTCATAAACCATTAACCAAAATTTGTTATATTATTTTTTAATAATTCATTCCTAAAATAAAAAATATAAATCATGTTATAATATTAATAAATATAAATCTAATAATATTTATTTCTTTAAACATAAGAAAAAATATAAAAATAAATTATACCTTAGAAATATGGATCACCAGTCATTCCTGTCCCAATTTCAAAGTTGAATACACCATAACACCTTGGGTTGAGTCCATTCATTATCACAATTACTCAAAACCATTATAAGTTACATTTTTTTATCCATGCATAATTTATACATCTTGATTGAAATAGATATTTATAGGGATCAAATTTTGTAAACAATAATGGGTTATAAATAGTTTTAAAACACCCCCTCATACTTATTTTTGATAATGAATTAGGATATAGTTTGATTTTAATTATTTGAATATGGATTGGAATTTATAATAATATAAAAATTATGATAATAAGAGAAATAAATATTCCACTTGAAGGTCTCCCTCATTTATAGCCAAACAGAGAACTAAAAGACCTTTTTGAGTCATCCATTTCAAAAACTTGATAAAGTCGCATATGATATTTTCTAAATTGAGTAATATGGGATAGTTTTTTTCCAAAACATGGTAAAATTTATCCCAAAGTCCTTTATAATATCAAATAATATAAGAGTATTAAGATAAATTGTAAAAAAAATTACATTTGAGTTGGATATTAGAGAAGTTTTCCAAATCACATGGGAAATATTTTATAATTATCATTGAAAGTGAATCCTTTGTACGTTAAAGTAGAGTTGTGGTTGAAATCTTCACATCTATCATGAGGAAGAAACTTATCCCAATGAAAGAAATTTGTAATTAATAAATTTCAAAGGGTATGCCATATTTCAATTTATTATGAATGCTATGTATATATATACTTAATAATTTAAATGTTTCAATATAAGTTGTCCATGGTCATTTTCATATTAGGTTATTTAACATAATTATATTTTACATCATTAAATACCATAAAAATATATTAAAATACTTTATAATGGTTCATGTAATGTCTCTAATCCTATTAGGTGAGATTAGGTAATTAATTTATTACATTATCATCAGATACATGGAATCACAACTTGAAGGACCGAATAGTTTATTAGTCCTAGAAAATTAGATACATTATTGAATTTCAAATTACATTTGAAAAAAATAAAATAAAACATAGTATTTTCTTTGATAAAACCATTATTCACTCTAGAATATATCTAAATATAAATCAAAATAAACTTCATGGAATCTTGGGTAAGGAAACATAAGAAAGAGGTGTGCTCAGATGCTTAATAAGGATATGTTTACAATGAAAGCTAATAAGGAATTAATAATATGGAAATAATAAATGATGATCAAATAATGAAATATAAATAATCAAATGAGCTATAAAATTATCCATGGATATAATAACTATTCAAATAATCACATGGAAATAAATAATTGATTTTATAATTGTGGAATTTATAATACTGGACATCTGGAACTTACCATCGAGGCCACATGCCAAGACATCTTAAATAAATGGTTAAGGCCTAAGAAACATACAAAATCTAGTATTTCTCATTATACTTATTGATATAATTAGGGGCTATGTAATTCCATACCCCACCTATTAATTAATAAGTCTAATGTATTCATTGTATGAATAATAAATACAACTTAATAAACATACCTAAAAAAACCAATAGTATCCTGTATTGGAAGAACCATCATATGAAATATAAATAATTTCCCAATCAAAATGATAAAAAACAATCCAGATAAATAATATGTATGGAATAATTAGATTATATCTTTAGAATAATAATCAATAAAGGATATTGAAATAGACGAAAATAATTTAAAAAGAATCACTGGAAAATTTCATGAGGAAAATACCATTCTCATTTTGAAATCACTTATTTAAAGTCTGAAATACTTCCAAAATATTATGAAAAAAATTTTATTTGAAAATAAAAATTTAAAACTATAAATTAATATTCAAATATATAAGCAGTTATGATGGAAGGTAATTCTGTACAAGCCGCACAAGTTAAAAAAAATTCCTTTCACACTATTGTAAAAAGGTTAAAAAGTATATCATTTGGAAAAAGACAAGAAGATTAATTTTAAACCATTTTTTAAACAGTAAAAAATGGGAAAAATTTTATTTAATAAATAATTAGAAAATATTAAAAACATTTTTTATAAAATTTAAGGAAAATATGGACACAAAAAATAATTGTTCTTGATTGATTAGAAAAACAAGACCGATTTTCCTTAGAAACATTATTTTTGTATCTTGAGTACTTAAAGAGAGGAAACTGAAATAAAAACTTTTAATTTATAGAAATAACCATATGATAAGAAAATATATTCATTTTAATATATAAATATTAAATAATTCCTCCAGTAGAGACTTAAAAATAAACAATCCTGAATAATAATGAGATTGTGAAATAAACCCTTACCTCAGTTTCAACTTCTTTAGTATGTGTACGAACCTCCTATATAATAAATATAGATTTATTATAAATATTTTAAAGAAATATAATCATATATATCATACCATATATGATTTAATTATATTATTTTATCACATTTTTATTAACAATTCTTTTTTAAAATCATTGATCGAGTTAATAACTGCTTTTTTTCATATATGTTTTGGTTCGATAGTTTCTATCCTTATACTTTGATCATGGTTCCATAAAATCCAAAATTTTAATCATGATATAAATAATATATATATATATATATATTCATTATAAACATATTTAGATACATCTATAAAAGTAAATATAGAAAAATTAATTAAATCGTTCATGGAGATGGTAAGCTGTATGTATGCATGAATGTCGTTTCCATTTTTTCAAAGGATGGAATGGAAGAAAGGTAAATAATAATTAAAATTTATTGAATAATTTTTATACCATATATATATATCTTATATATTCATTAAATATATTCTTATTACCATCCATATCATAATAAAATGAAAAACGTATCACATCGCTCTGTGGATGCGGTAGTTCACACGTACACACGAGCAACGTTAACATTTTCCAATGGATTGGAAGTTAATAAGATATAAATGATATTATAATTTAAGAGATATAGTTATTTAATAAATAATATATATATATACAAACACATTAAATCCATAATTATATCTATCCATACGAGGCGGTGATAGAGAACGAATTACATCGGTTCGCGAGGCGATAGTCTGCCCTATATGAAATCAACAATTTTGTTTCTCATTTGATGGAAGAGGAGATAGATATAGGTTATAACATTAAAATAATAATATCTTGGTATATGAAATATAATGGTGTTATTATTTCATCATATATGAATAATATTTTAAGGTGGTAGAATAAGAAATAAAATGAAAATGCATGGCTAAGAACTATACCACTTTTTCAGAGAACCTCTTTAGGTTTATACATAAATCCTTCTTATGATGGTTTCAGGATAAAAAAAGGGAATATAGATCATGGGGATTGATTTTTGGAAGGTATTTTTTCCGTTATTTTTTTTAAAAGTCTATTGAAGTGTTTATAGAAGAGGAGAGGGCATTCCCTTTTATAACCGAGGTGAGTGGCACACTTGTAATTTTTCAACGTTTTCAAATAATTTCATGGAAATTTCTTAAACACAAGGATCCCAAATAGACCATTAATGAAAATTAGATGAGTTAATGTCAAAATAAATCCATAAAATAGAAATTAGAAAAATTTATATGCCATTTTAACCCTTATCTCTTTAGCTTAACCCCCAATAAACCTATTTTAACCCTAACCATGAGATTTTTTTTATTATTTTCACTATTAATTTTGACCAAAAATTTAGTTAAACTTACTAAATAATAATAATTATGTTAATTAAAAATATGGAATCCATTTTATCAAATTTAATTCATATAATAGCTATAATTTAATTTAAAATTAAACTTTTACATGCATCAAAAAGTGGTTTTCTAAAGAAAATATTTTCTTAAGTATAAAAATTTTTTGTATCAAAATTAAAAATAAAATTAATTAAAATGATATAAATTAGATTAATCATAAAATTATTGAATTAATTTTACTTTTAAAGCCATTTAAAACAAAATGAAACTTTATAAATTCTTTAAACAAAGAGACAATTTTTAATAAAAATCAAGATATTTTTCACCATTCATCGAAAAAAATTATATTTAGAAAATTATATAAATTAGATTATAATATAATTTTAACATGTTGATTTAAAAAATTAAGATTATTTTTTCAAATATATTTTATAAAAGTTTAAAAAAATAATTACATTATTTTTCTCACAAAAATTAATAAAAACCATTTTTATGAAAAAATATATTTTTGAAACATATAAAGACTTTACTAAAAAAATATTGGATTTTTATAAACCATTATAATTTTTTTAAAATTATTTACTCCTATTAATATCACTAATTTAATGTGTAGGTTAAAATTATATACTATATTATAATTCTTTTAGACTCAGGGTTTCATGTATCACAAGATATCAAAGAGATTAAATTTATTTTAAAAGAAATATATCATAAAATATCAAGGTGTTACATTATACCACATTAAAATGAATTTATCCCTCAAAATTAAATTACGATGATATAAGAAATGTGGATATATTTTCCTCATGAAATCCTTAGGTTCCCACATAGCTTATTCAGATTCTTTATTCTTATAGATAACTTTAACTAGGTGAGTTGTATTGTTCCATAACACTTTATCTCTATAATACAATATTTATATTGGTTTTTCTTTATAGGAAGGATCATGGTCTAGTGAAATGACCTCTAAGATCAGTACATGTGAAGGATTTGGTATGTATTTATTTATGAGAGATACACTGAAAACATCATGAAGTTGAGATAGGTTCAGTGGAAGTGCCAAGAGATAAGCTACCGTCCCTACTCGATCAAGAATATCAAAAGGGAAAATATAGCTATGGATCAGATTTCCTTTATTTCAAAATCACATAACCTTATTCCATAAATAAATTTATAGAAACACCTTCTCACCAAATTCAAACTCCCAATATATTTTATAATTATCAACATAAAATTTTTATGGACTCTGAGCTACCTTTATATGTTATTGAATAGTTATGAATTTATCTACCATTTCCTCATCTAGTTCAGGTCTCAATATATTTATTTATCAAACTTCATTCCATCATGTTTGAGTTCTACACTTCTTTATATAGAGGGATCTATAAGGATTCATATTAATTATTAATTGAAATATGTTATTGTAAGAAAACTCGACTAGAGGAAGGTGTTGATCCCAACTAACTTCAAAATCCATAGAACAAGATCTAAAAATACCCCATAGGGTTTGAATGATTCTATCAAACTGAACATATTTATGAGGATGATACACTGTACTGAAACTCATCATAATATCCAAATACCATTGAATAATTTTCCAAAACTTTGAGTTGAACCTCAAATCCTAACCAGATACAATAAAATGTGGTACAACATGAAACCTTACCGGTTTTTTAATTTATATTCTAGCAATATGAACAAGAGAGAAATTATCTCTAATAATAATGAAGTATGCTGACTTCGTAAGGATATTTACTATAACCCATATAGAATTATGTTCTTTTGATGTTTTGGGGAGTTTAATGATAAAATACATGGTGATGTTTTCCCATTTCCATTCTAGTATGGGTAATTGTTGTGTCATACCCTTATATTTTAGTATTTTAGCCTTAACTTACTACTATAACATACACTATGATACCTAATCAACAATATCTCTCTTCATGTTGTCTCACCAGAAATAATTTTTTAGATCTCTATACATCTTCTTACTTAACATATGAATAGATAATGACGAACTATGAGCCTCTGGAATGGATGAAACATATACATTATTTCTGAACCTTATCATCCCATCACAATAAATTTTGAACTCAGGAAAATTAATTACCTTATTTTGTATCTCTACATATTCCTTATGTATATATTTAATATTCACATAGATAGGTGGTTGAATAATCATTTTGGAAATATAATATTTCTCTTCTTCCTTAAATATTTAAATATCCATCCTTTTAAAATCCAAAAATATTGGATCTTTTGTGATCCTCATCATAGATAATCTAGGATGGTGTTTTTGACTTAGATAATTAAACACCTTATTCTCTTTCCTAGGTTGGGAATGTATTGAGAAATTTTTTTTTGATAAACTCCAACCATATTCCTTGGAACATATTCAACTCATTTCATGTAAATATATACATCAAGATTTTATGGTCAATGTATATATCACAACTTTCACCATATAGATAATGCCTCCATATATTTAATGAAAAATTACCACTCCTAACTCCAAATCACGTGTCAGGTAATTTTTATCATGAATTTTTAATTAGATAGTGGCATATGATATCACCATGAAATTTTTCATGATTAAAATCCGCAGTCCCTTCTTTGACACATCAATAAATATCACAAATCCTTCTCCACTGTAGGGTAGTGTAAGAACATGGGTATTGACTAACCTTATCTTTATTTTGTAAACTACATTCACATTCATTTGTCCATAAGAACCTAAAAACCTTCTAAGTAAACTTGGTGTGGGGATTAGATAGTCCTAATAAATATATCACAAAGCATAAGTAGTATCTAACCAACCCAAGAAAACTATGGATTTTTATTTCTATATTTGGTCTAGTCCATTTCTCAATAACTTCTGTATTTGAAGAATCCACTGATATACCTTCACTTGAGATTATATGAACTAATAATGAAACTATATAAATCTAAAATTCACACTTGGTAAATTTAGCATAAAACTTTCCTTCCTTAGGGTATTCAACATAATTATAAAATATTATTCATGCACTTACTTGATCTTTAAATATAGATGAATATCATCTTTAAAGACTACAAAAAACCGAACAAGATAATCTCTAAAGACTCTGTTCATTAAATCCATGAAGATAATATGGGAATTATTAAGCCCAAATGGAATTAATATAAATTCATAATGACCATACCATGCACAGAAGGTTGCATTGGGTATATCCTCCTTCTTGATCGTTAGATGATGGTACCCAGATTAAAGATCAATCTTAAAAAAATATAGTTCTACTCGTAATTGATTAAATAGATCATCGATATGAGGTAGAGGATACTTGTTTTTAATTGTGATCTTGATAAGTTCCTAATAATCAATTCAAATATGAATTTAACCATCTTTCATTTTAATAAAAAGAATAGGATAACATCATGGAGAATCACTTGGCTAAATGAATCCCTTATCTAGATACTCTTGTAGTTTGTTCTTTTATTCTTGTAACTCAATTGGGGACATTCTATATGGATTCTCTGAAATAAACATGGAACTAGGTATGAGTTCTATTGAAAACTCATCTTCAAAATATGGGGGAAGACTAGGAAATTTCTCAAGAAATACATATGTATATTCTCAAACAATAAGTACATTTTCAATATTAATTTTCTCCCAAAAAAATATCCCTCATTAATTGGTATAAAAATCCATATGATTAAAGTAATTTCCATTTGGTGTTTAGGTTTATCCTCACAATGATAGATTATTAACAATTGATTCAGAATATCAAATGTAACTTCCCATAATTGATAATTAATATGGGATCCATAGTGGGAGAACCAATATATAATCAAAATTACATCAAATTCAACTAGAGGAAGTCTAATAAGATTCATAGGAAGAATAATCCCACACAATTATATTAAGGAGGAGTTATACACTTGATATGAATTTATCCTACCATTATGAGTTTTCAACACAAACTCAATATCTAATCATTGAGGTTGTGATGTAATACCCTTAGAAAATTATTCAAATATAAAATAGTGGGTATAATGAGAATCAAATAAAATATTTTCAATCCTGGAGTGGATGATAAGTGTACCTTTCCCCACTTCACTAAGAATTTCCACGTCATCTATAGTAATTTTATAAGCTTATACATCCTCCCTTGGATTCTTTTGAAGTGAGTTCCTTTAATGCTTGGGGAATTGGTTGGAATAGTGATCCATTTCCTTAAAGTTAAGGAACTGTACTTTGATGGCTTCTACCTTAACCTTTCCTTCACGAACATGATAGATTTTTTCTCCTCAACTGAAGAAAACTTTTTTTCATTTTAGGCATGTACCAAGGTGTTTCCTTCCAAAAGTATCACATATTATAAAATTAAACTTTATTTTCTTACACTTATCCATTTTTTTATCTTCTATATTCTTCTTCTCTTACTTTCCTTAGAATCCATAATCCTTGGAGAATTACTTCTCTTTATTGACATTGCATGACACTTTATCCTCATATGATGATAATGTTTGGGATAGTAGTACCCTTATAAGGATTGACTTAATCTTATCAAATAAATGATCAATATCGCTCTTTGGATCATGTATATAGTTCAAAACATGCATTAATAACTTTTTAATGTTATATTTATGCATAGAAACGTTTTACTCTTCCTTTTGTCTCAAAGTCAATAATTTCCTCTCTATATCCACTCATTGTTCATGAGGAAAATATTTTTCCAAGGAAATTTTGTTAAAATACATTCACTCCAAGATTTATATTTCTTCCTCATACTTAGTGTTTTGAATCAATAACCACAAGTGATCCAAATCACTTGAGATATGATAAACTACCATGATTACCTTCTCCCTTTCATTACTTCCCAAATAGAGAAATGTATTATCTAAGGAACTTATCCATTGCTCAGCTATAAATGGATTTATAGTCCCATTTTAATGTTGGGTATTGTTGACACATGAATCAATCTAACATTATTACACCGCATTATGGATCAATAGGAGATTTCATATGGGCAAGGTTATTGGTCATAACTTGAGTCAACTATCCCAATATTGTTATAATTTTTTCATCTCCAACTCTAACTTCATTATATTTCATATTAGAAAAATACCAATATAGATTATTTGAATCAAATGATTTACATTTATTTTTCTAGGTTTCATTTCTAAAAAATGGAATACACTAGATTAGACCATACCATTATGAATCAAAATGTATAATTTCAAACTACGGAACCACTTAACAAAAATTAAAAAATTTATATATAGATAATATCAGAATCATAAACATGGTTTCTTTGGGAATATTATTAAATCATAAAAATATTTTCAACATAATTTATAATGATTTATAAATAAAATGTGAATTAACTAAATCATATCCCCTTGTATTTTCAAACTAGGTGTGCAATATGGGTACACTCACTACACACTAGAATGATTACTATGATATACTCAAACCAAATCTTTTCAGGGTTATTACCCATAAATGTATCTATTCTGAAACCATGGAAACTTATAGTATTTATTCATGGATGTTTTTATAGGAAAAATTTATAATATCTACCTTAAAAAAACTTTAGGTTGTTATATTATAATTTGAATTATCTAAAAAAGTCATTCATAGGGATATATTCCTTAATCTATATTTTAATAAATCAAGTTCCCATGTTTTCTATTAAACATCCTCTGATAACAACTGTAAATAACCTAACCCTAGTAGCCCAGATTAGGTGGTTAATTTATTAAATTGGAACTATATATAAGGAATTACATCCTAATAGACTTAACAGTTTCGTAGTCCTAGAAAACTAGATACATACTTGAATTTCACATTACATTTGAAAACATAAAATATGAAATTGTATTTTATTTGTGAACACAATTATTCCCTCTAACACATCCCGTCATATAAAAAATAATAAACATCCTAGAATCATAGGGAAAGGAAACATAATAAAGGGGTTAGATTAGATGATCAGTAAGGGTCTGCATACAATGAAATCTAGTAAGACATGAATAATATGGAAATAATAAATAATGATAAAATAATGTAATATATATAATCACATGAGATATAAAATTATCTATGGATATTATAACTATTAAAATAATCACAAGGAAAATAATAACTAATTTCATAATTATGGAATATATAATTTTAGACATTTGAAGCATAACATTGAAGCCATGTTCCAAGAAGGATTTCATAAATGGGAAAGGTCTTGGACACATAATCAATATAGTTTTTCTCATGAGACATACTGATACATCTATAAGATAAATAATTATTATACCCACAATCACATAATAAGTCCAATGAATTAATAATATGAATAATCAATAAAACTTTGTCAACATGACTTCAAAAATGAATAACTACCCATATTGTAAAAACTAGCACACAAAATACCAATACTTTCATCAATCAAAAATATTATAAACCATACTATGAAATAATTTGGATGGTATCATTATAGTATATCCTTAGTATAATATTCAACACAAGATTTTTATATAGGTCAAAATACTTTAAAAATATCATTGGAATATTTCTTGAGGAAAATACTCTTTTCAATTTGAAATCACTTATTAAAATATAAAAAAAATTCCCATATATTAAGAAAAAAACTTTATTTGAAAAGAACCATGTAAAATTGTAAATGAAGCTTCACAAAAATTAGTGGTTATGATGGTGGGTAATTATGTAAATTTATTATAAGTTAAAAAACATTCCTTTTATACAGTTTCAAAAAGGCCAAAAGAGAAAGATTCTTGACCGAGTAAAAAAACAAGGTCGGTTTTACTTAAAAACTTATTTAAGTATATTGAGTACTTAAAGAGTGGATATTAAAATGAAAAATTGCAATTTATAGAAATATCCATAGATAATGAAATATATTTTGTATAATATATAAATATCAAATAATTTCCCTAGTGGAGACTCAAATATAAACAATTCTAAATAATAATGAGGTTGTAAAATAAACCCTTAACTGAGGTTCAAATTCCTTCGTATGTGTCTGAACCTCCTGTATAATAAATATAGATTTATTATACATCTATTTAAAAATTATAATCATATATATCATACCACATATGATTTACTTATAATCTTTTATCACCAATTTATTAACAATTATTTGTTAAAATCATTATTCCAAATAATAATTACATTTTTTATATATGTTTTAGTTTGGTAGTTTTGGTCCTTATACTTTGATCATAGTTACATAACCTGTATAATGTTAATAATGATATAAATATCTTATATATTAATTATATACATATTTAGAGTCATCCATAAAATTATATATAGAAAAATGAATTACACTATTCATGGAGACGGTAGGTCGTACGTACGCATGAATGTTGTTTGCCTTTCTTCAACAGATTGAACGAAAGAATGATAAATAATAATTCACATTTATAGAATAATTTTAATATCATATACATGCATTTAATATATCCTTATTACCATCCATCTCAAAATAAAATGAAAAATTTATCACATCACTTCGTGGTGGTGGTAATCCAAACGTTCACATGAGTGATGTTATCATTTTCCAATGGATTGGAAGGTAATAAGGTAGATATGATATTATAATTAAATAAGTATAATTATGTTATAAATATTATATATATATATATATATTAAATACATAATTATATCCATATGTGATAGGTGGTGATGAAAAATGAATTACTTAGGTTCGTGAGGTGGTAGTCCTCTGTACGCGTGATCGACAATTTTGTTTTCCATTTGATGGAAAAAGAGATGAATATTACATTAACATAATAACATATAAGTATTTGTAATATATTGGTGTTATTATTGCAGAATATTTTAAGAAGATTTGAAGGATGTAGAAGAACAAATAAAATGAAAGCGCATGGTTAACTCTACTAAAAGTTTGTCCATTTGTGACGGGTTATTTTCGATATTCAGATGAACCATCACAAATAGTGTAATTTCTATTACTATTTGAGTTGAATTATTTATTTAGTCAAAAATAATGGTTTATTGCGACGGAATGAATAATCCATCTCAAATATTTTTGGCGATCTATCTTGCTGCCCAGCATGAAAAGTAACCGTGATGGGAATTTTCAACGGATAACAAAATTTGTCAAAAATTCCCCTAGGCTTGGGATTATTTGAGATGGAAATTACTGTCCATCGTAAATAATTTTTATGAAAAACTATTTTCAATGGAATTAATTCCATCACAAATAGAATTTCGAAAAAAACCCTATCGTTTTAACAAGCGCGTGATCCTCCTTTCATTCTTCCACCTCACCTTTCTCCTTCCTCTCCCAAACGCACTGAAAACCCTACAACCGGTTGATTTCTCCTTGCTCCATGTGGCTATGTTCCTCTTATTTTTTTTGCTGATTTCGGCTCAGATATTCAAGGTATGGACACCACTTACATTCTCTATAAAAAATTTTAGAATATTTTTGATTAATGTTAAATATAATTGTTTGGAACCAAGGTTTATAAATTTATATGATTTTCCTACTTTATTTGATATTTAGGATATACACAATTGTATTAATGTATATTTTTATTTTATTCTAGTTCATTTTTTTCTTATTTTGGTTCAATGTCAAATATACTGGTTTTCGTAAACACTAAGTTTAGAAATTTATCTAATTTTTATTATTTATTTGATATTTAGGATTGGCGCAATTGTATTAATATCTATTTTAATTTTAATCTAGTTTGTATAATTTATTTTAATTTATTTTTAGGAATTCTGCTAAATTTTTATTTTTAATATTTATATGTGTTTTGTATTTACATTTGTATATATATATAAGTATGTTTGTGTACCATGTTAATTTTGATATATGTTTGTGTATATATATATATATTAAAATGTGTATTTAATTTTGATATTTGTATGTGTTTATATATTTATATATATAAATGATTTTAAAAATATGTTTATGGTTTTTTATACATATATACATATATGCATGTTTGTATGTATATTTGTATATATATATATATATAAATTTGATATATAGATCTGTTAAAAAAATTGCCCAAATATATTTTATATATTTATATTAATTAATAAATTTATTAATATAAATACATATGAATAATAAATTCTGATTAATTAAGAAAATTTTCAATATAAATATATATAAACGATAAATTTTGTGTATACATTTATAAACGTTTTAAAAAATGTGTAATTTTCTTAATATATATATATATATATTAATATAAAAAATTGGGTAATGTTTTTAATAAATACAGAAACACACACACACATACGTACATGTATGTATATTAAAATTGAATATATATATATATATATATATATATATATAAGTTTTTAAAAAACTTGTAAAGCTTATGATATATATATATATATATATATATATATATACAGACAGACGTATATAAACGTTTTAAAAAATATGTAAGGTTTTTAATATATATATGTATGTATGTATATATATATGTATGTATATATGTATTTATCTAATATATATATATATATATATATATACTAACATCTGAATATGTATATATAAATATTTTAACAATACATGTAAGGTTTAATATATATATATATATATATATTTGATATGCATATTCATTTAAAAAAGTGTGAGAATATATTTTATGTATTTATATTAATTATGAAATTGTGATATATATATATATAATAATTAAATATTTAATAATAATTTAAATAATTAATAATAATCATTATATAATTTATAATAATTATTAATTAATTAGTCAATATTATTAATATTTATGTATGTTTATATATATATATATATAAATTTAATATGTATATTGGTTTAAAGAAAATTGTCAGAATTTTTTTACTATATTTATATTAATTTAGAAATATTTTAATATAAATCTATGTAAATAATCATTTACTTAGTATTAAAAATAAAGAGAAAATAATAGTATTAATTACAAAACATTATTAATAATTTGAAAAATTGACGAAATATATGAAAATTTGTGTGTGTGTGCGTGTATGTATGTATATAGATTTGATATGTTAATTTCTTTGAAAAAACGTGTAAAAATTAATTTGATGTAAATAGATTTGATTATGTGTTATATATATAAATATAAAATGTATAAAATAAATAGAAATGATTTTTTTTTAAGAATGATGATAAAATTAATTTAAATAAAACATTTTAAAAAAATGTTTTTTATATTAAAAAATGTTAAAAAAATTTTAACGAAAAAAATAATAAAATAAAAAATAAAAAAATAAAAAATGTATTATTTATTAAAAACTTAGTTAATAATAATTAGGATAATTTTCAGTAATAAATTTTAAAAAATATAATAATTATAAGACTTATTAAAAATTCATTAAAAATATTAATTATTAAAAAAATAGTATTAATTTAAATAATTTATAATATTTAACAATTAATGAGTCATTATTATTAATAAATTTTTAATATTACCGATGATTAGAAAATCATAATAATAATTTGTAAAAAATATAAAAAAATATAAAAAATAGCGTGTGTCTTAAAAAAAAGCCTATGCCTTATATGAGAAAATGTTCGAGAGATATTCTATTATTGTCAAAATATAGCATGTGGCTTATATAATATGTTTAATATTATTATTTTATCAATGACAAGCCTTTATGGGCCTCATAATCCACTTCTAACCTAGTGACTCACTCTGATCATATTTCATAGAATATTTCAAGGTGTTAAAATATAATAATAATTTTCAATTAGTCAAAATAATTTGTAATAATTGTATTTATTTTTTTTGTATTTGAGATAACTATGGGATCGGGAAGCAGACACCAGTATCTATTACGTGATCTTGATTGGATAAATAATCGCAAAAATTCAAACGAATCTGCTTTAAATTCTATCTACATTGAAGGTGTTGAAGATTTTATATCATTTGCATCATCAAATTCAGATTTTGTTTTTAAAATAACAATTAAATATCCATGTTAGAAATGTTATCTTAGGATATTCAAAATATTTTACAATGTTGGAATTCAAAAATTGAGTTCCAATTTTTAGAAAGATTATATTTTTTGGTATCAACATTGTGAAAAGAGTTTAGTAGAAAATATTTTTTTTGGTTCCAAATCCATTATTTCAAAATTTAATACATGAGGCAACTGGTCCATCTATTCTTGAAAAAACAAATTAGAATGATATTCCAGATCTTGAATCCGAACCTTCTCAGTTTTACAATTTTTTAAAATCTGCTAAGTTGGCCTTATATCCGAGAAGAAAAAGGAGAAATATTGAAGTTGTTACAAAATTTATGCCTATTAAATCAGATTTTGGAATGTTTACTAGTTGTTTCGGTCAGATTTTTTCTTTAGTTAAGTCATTGTTTCCTAACAGAAATAAGAATAAATATCGGTATGTCTCCCTTCTATCCTGGCTATCCCCCTCTCCTGCTTGGCCCTGTCTAGGGTTTCCCCCTGAAACCCTCTGCCTAGGGTCGGTAGCACGTCTGTAGCCGCAAATCTTTCTCCCTTTCATCCCCTCTCTCTCATCTTTCAGTCTTCTTCCCATTTTGCGATTTGTTTTTTCTTTCTCTATGAAATTACGACTTTCTTGGTACTCTCCTCCCGGATCTCTTTTCGCCATTGAAGCCTCCGGTAGACACAAACCTACTCTGATCTTGTGTTTCACCTCTCCTCTCTAGGTCGGATTAGGAGCGATGGTAACACAGTGGTTTTGGGTGATGGGGTTCGTCGGTCGTGGTCCTCTGGCGTTTCAGTTTTGGATCGATCAGGGTTATAGATTCTTTTTTCAGTCTCGTCATGGTGCCGACGTTCGGGGCCCTCGACTTCACAAATCCCTGCCCTGTCCTCATGAATCTTTTCTTCTCTCCGAGTCGGATTTGATGTGGTGGTTTCACAATGGTTTTGGGAGGTGGGGTTCGGAGGACGACAGGGCCCTCACGCGGTATGTGTCGGTTTTAGTGATGGTTTGTTTGATTTATTTTCTTTGGTATTTGTTCTATTCAATGACTGCTCGGTAGAGGTTCCAATGGTGGTTTTTGGTTTCGTATTGCTCTATTTTAGAAGTGGAAGAATCTGTCAGTGGTTCATGATGGGGTTGTTTCTGGTTAAGGTTCAATTCATTTCGTGTTTTGATGATGGGTGTTCAATGCATCCTCATGCTGTTTCTGGCCTGTGACGACATGTTTGTTGTTGTTTTACGGTGTTTATGGAGGACTATGGTATTTTCTGGAGACCAGTGTGTTGTTGGGGCAGTGACGACGGTGACGAAATTGAACGATGTCGATGGTGGTCATGATTGGATGCTGATGAAGTCGGTGGTGTGTTCCATGAGTTTCTTTTTCAGTTTCAACTTGCAATTGTCTGCTTTTTCTCTGCTCTAGATCCTAGATTTCCCCACTATCTCTGAGGTGGAGCTACGCGGTGGTCTTCAAGGCTCTTTGGGATGTGATCTTAAGCGGGCGACTATGGGAGGTAGAAGGTGATGATATTTTGACCGCCGACGACGAGGATGGGTTCGGATCCAGTGATGATGATGACAACAGGGATAGCAATAGGCTCGTGGTTCAAGATGATGATGATGCCCCTTCTAAATTTTGAAAATTGGAAATCTTTTTGCTGTTTTTGAATTTTGAAATTTTCAATGGGTGGGGTGGTGCAGTCGGTGGGAATCTTACTTGGTTGGTTTTTACAACCCCCTTGGAGTTTCTTCGGTTCACACTTACCCTAAAGTGTCATTAGAAAATAAAAATATGGATTATGGCCTAACAGAAATACATTACCTTCAAGTTTCTATGAAAGTAAAAGGTTGTTTCATAATTTGGGTCTAAGTTATCAGAATATTCCTAAATGTTCAAATTACTTAATCTTATATTTTTGTGAATATGAATCTTTGGTTAATTTTCCAACATATGGATAATTGAGGTATAAAGAGGCACAACAAGGAAAGTCCAGAGTTCCTATGAAATAATTGATATATTTTCCAACTACACGTCATTTACAACATTTATTTACGTCTCGCAGAATAGTTGGATTTATGACATGTCATAAATCAAATATTTCCGTCACAAAAAGCATAAATCATCCATGTGATGGTGACTCATGGAAACATTTTGATCAGAAACAACCTTCTTTTTCTACAGAAAATTGTAACATATGTGTGGGCCCTTCTATTTATGGTTTTTGTCTATTTGGTGCTTATGGTAGTCAATATTCTTGTTGGCCTATTTTCATTACTCCTTACAACTTGTCTCCTTGGATGTTGATGAATGAACTATATATATATATTTCACGCTATTAATTCTAGGACATCCAAAGAATAATATTGATGTTTATTTTAAACCACTAATTGATGAGTTAATTTCATTATGGAACAACAATGTGACTAAATTTTATATAACTATAGATCATAATTTTATATTGAAGGTTGCATTAATATGGATGATCAGTGACTTTCTAGTGTATGTTTTGTTGTCTAAATGGAGCACACATGGTCTAAAATCATGTCTATACTGTATGGTTGAGAAAAAAGTGTTTATGATCTTTAATCGGAGAAGGTTAGTTATTTTGACTGTCATTGGAGATTTATTCTTACAGATCACCCTTTTTGAAGAAACAAAATTAATTTTACAAAAGGTTGAATTGAAACAGACGCACCTCTAGTAGTTCTCTCAAGTAATCAGGTAAAATATATTGTCTAGGCATTACCTCATGTTACTTTTGGACCAACCATAAATGAGAAAAAGATAAATGGTTTCGGGAGAGATCATAATTGAAAAAAAGAGTATTTTTTGGGACCTTCCATATTTGTCTGATTTTTTGGCTCGACACATATTAGATGTGATGCATATTGAGAATAATGTTTCTGGTAACATATTTTATACCATGTTGGACACACCTGGTAAGACCAAAGATAATGTAAATGCATATTTAGATCATGCACAGATTTGAAAATGTCCTAAACTTGAATTATTTGAGTATGCAAGATCACACAAATTAATGAAGCCTAAATAAGCTTACTCACTTAGTAAAGAAAACCATTTATTATTCTATAAATGGATTATAGATTTGAGTTTAATAGATGGTTATGCTTCAAATTTGTCTCGTTGCATCAGAAATAGGTATATTACTAGGTTAAAAAGTCATGACTTTCGTGTCATAATTTAAATATTACTACTTGTTGGTCTTAGAGGATGTTGAATTCTTCAATATGGGATGTCTTGATCGAAATATCATATTTTTTCTGAGACATTTGTACAGAAACATCATATTACAATGCATTGTGTTTGCTGAAAAAAGATATTGTTTTAATTTTATGTAAATTGGAGAAAATATTCCCACCGAGTTTCTTTAATTCCATGGAACATATAATATTTCATTTTCCATATGTAGCTAAATGTGGAAGGTCAATACAATTATGGTGGATGTATATATTTTAGATATGTATGCAAAAATTAAATAATAAAGTACGTAACAAAATATCAATTGAAGGTTCGATTGCAGAAGAATACTTACAGGAGGAAATTTCAAATTTCTAATCTTATTATTTTCATTAGAAATATCCTTCAAAACATAATCTCATGGGTCTCAATGAGGCAAATATTGATTATGTCACCAACCATTAGTTGTCAGTATTTAATTATCCCAAGCTTAGTTTTAGTGATTATCATGAGTGATGGATTGTAGATAAATAGCTGCACAGAGCACATACTTATGTTCCGTTGAATTGTGAATAAATGAAATGATTTGTGTATTAAGTACTAGTTTTTTATTATTTAATTAAATATTTATAAAATACCTCTTTATTTACATTAATTTTTTTTGTAGAATATATGATGACCATATAAAAAATTAATTTATTTAAATTACATCTACTGCTCTTGAGTAACGTCGGTAACAAAGTTTTGTATATTAGTTTCAAAGACTGGTAAGTTAAGTTTCTTTCAATGGAATAATAAATAAATTTTTATTTATATATATTATTAATAATTTTTATTGTTTATAGATAACACAACATGAAAGTAAAATTGAAATTTGATTATGTGTGCTTAAAAACCCTCCATCAAAATTGGTAAAATCTTATAATGGGTATGTGGTTAATGGATTTTGATTCCATAAACGCATATATGGTGACTCAAAGAAATCAATGAATAGTGGTGTTCATTTGAAAGGATACAATCATAAGGAAAATGAAGTTTTACTTTTATGGTATACTAGATGAAATAATTGAGTTATTTTATCTGAGACCAAATTATGTTAAAATGTTTAAATGTCATTAGTTTGATTATGATCAAGGGTTGTGAGTTCATCCATGACATAGAGTCGTTGACATTAAATATAACAGTCTTCTTGCATCAAATGAACCATTTATGTTAGCACATCAAGAACATCATGTTTACTATACAAATTATAGTGATGTTGCGAGAGATTTGAAGGACTAGTGGAGTGTGATAAAAATGAAATCACATGAAAATAACTTTATTGAAAATGAAAATGGTTCTGTGAAAGTGCAACATATTTAATTTTTCAAGAAACATCCGAAAATACATCTCTTACCCAACATGATATAAATATCGATGATGAAACCCCTCATTTGAGGGCTGATGATATAGATAATGTTGATGAAGTAATAAGGGATGATGAAACTGAAAGTTAGATAGAAGTTGATAATGATGAAGATGAGAATGAATACATTTATGTCGATGAAAATGGTGATGTAGATGATAATTGATGTATTATATTCAATTAATTAGTTTTAGGTACCATATTATGATATTTATTAGTATTTTATATTTCATATTTTTATTAACAATCTATTATAGGTAAAATTATTTTATTCTGACATTTATTAGTTTTTTATATTTCATATCTATTTTAACAATATTTTACTCATGAAAATATTTGTTTCAGATGGATAGAGATGATCTTGACGATCTATTACATTCTCTCACTAATGCCAGACTTCCTGATGATGATCCTGAGTTAGCTCCCCCTCATCAGGATGATTTTCCTACTAGGACAGGGTGCGGTCTTGCTCGATATTGATTCTAGATCCTATTCCAGAGAGACAAACATCTATTGATTTTGATCCACACTTAAAGAGGTATTTTTAATTTTTTAAGATATTTATTTTATATTAAATAAGTGTATCAATTTTGATAATAATTTAATGATTATATATTTGTTTCAATTTGCACAGTTTTTCGCATTTATCCATTGGTCAGGCTGGTGCAATTTTGAGAAATTATTTTTTCAAGCCATGGGTGTCATGGTACCTGGTACCCATCACCCTACATGACCAGATGTTTGACCACTAGATTTTATGTTATTAAATATTATATAATTTTTAAAATTTTATT
Organism: Viscum album; assembly: GCA_963277665.1. Taxonomy (NCBI): domain Eukaryota; kingdom Viridiplantae; phylum Streptophyta; class Magnoliopsida; order Santalales; family Viscaceae; genus Viscum; species Viscum album. The sequence goes on along the minus strand of OY728153.1, from coordinate 385,601,275 downwards.
TAATTACTAACATATTTTTTTAATAATTTTGCAGAATATATTTTCTCTAATTTTTTATAGCGAGAGAGTTCTTATTCGAAAGGCATGGGATACTTGTATACGTGAGCACTTTCGTTAATTTCTACACAACATAAAAAAGAGAGCTATGGATAAATCTTTTAATACCATATTCGATCAGTCTTGCATCTCCCATCATCCTGACTATATATCAGCTTAGGTATGGAATGAGTCATGCTCCTTCTGGCTAGGAGCGACTTTTAACAGGAGATCATCAGATAGAAATCATATCCAGTGGAGGTAATAGGACACCCATAAGGTTGAGATTCATACATTTGGCAGACATCGATGAAATATGGTAAGTGATATTATTTATTAATGTATATTTATTCTAACTCTAAAATGTTTTTTATATTATACAGGCCACTACTGACCTATCTATTATGGATTTTGAAGTTTATAAGAAGATAAATACCGATCCCCGTACATGAGAAGTTGTAGGCTAACGACATCATCCTATTGTGGATAGTGATTTTTTTGAACAATTTCATAAATATTAATTTTATTGTGATTCTAATTTCTGATTATATTTAAAGAAAAAATATGAAGCTACGACTTCTCATTCATGGGAGATTCAATCTAAGACCAAACAAGATGTCACTGCTTATTGTTGTGTCAATAAGGTTTTACTTATGAATTTTTCCATTCCTTCATTCATGGGGGAGATTGATAAGTCATCAAGGTTTCCTTATGACTTTACCATTCCTATTGTTTTAAAAATCACAAACACCTTTTCTTAAGGAAAATTTCTTTTTAACCTTGTTTTACTTCCATAAGGAAAATTTCCTTCCTTAAGGAAATTTAGCCCTACCTTGTTTTCATTGTTCATATAAATATTTTTCTTAAGTGTAAAAATAGGATTCATATCTAAAACCTTGGAATTCTATAATAATTAGACATAAATCATTCTGTTTTAGGATCCGAATTCTAGATACGAACTCTAATGAAGTTACACTCCGAATAATGGATACGAACTATCATGAAGTTCCACTCTGAATTCTGGATACAAACTCTAATGAAGTTTAACTCCGAATTCTGGATACGAACTCTAATGAAGTTCCACTCCGAATTATGGATATGAACTATCATGAAGTTCTACTCTGAATTATGGATACAAACTATCATGAAGTTCCACTACGAATTCTGGATACGAACTCTAATGAAGTTCAACTCCGAATTCTCGATACAAACTCTAATGAAGTTCAACTCTGAATTCTGGATACGAACTCTAATGAAGTCTCACTCCGAACTTCTACTAGTTTGACTCCAAAATTCTACTAGTTTGACTCTGAACTTATACTAGTTCAACTCCGAACTTCTACTAGTTCGAATCCAAACTTCTACGAGTTCGACTCCAAACTTCTACTAGTTCGACTCCAAACTTCTATGAATTCGACTCCGAACTTCTACTAGTTCGACTCCGAACTTATATGAGTTCGACTCTAAACTTATAATAGTTCGACTCCAAACTTCTATGAGTTCAACTATGAACTTTTAAGTTCGGGTTCTGAATTCCTATGAATCCAGACTCCGAATTTCCTTGAAATTCAGACTCCAGATTTCTACAGAATTCAGGTTCTAAATTCCTATAAAACAGAATCCGAATATCTCTTTATTATCGACTCCGAATTCTTTTTTAGTTAGACTACGAATTTTAACCTTTTCCATTCCAAACTTTCATTTTCTACTCCATTCTGAATATCAGTTTAGTTATGCTTACACTTTTTTATTATAAAAAAATGCCGTGCTTTTATTTATTAACTAACTATTATTTGAGTGACACATGTACAGGTCCCTCCAAAATTCAAGGAAGAATATGACCGTTGGAGGAGGGAACCGACTGTTAGAGCTTCACCTATAAATAGAAGCTCATTTTAAAAGAATCAAAAAGACATTTTGGAATTTTTGTGCTCAGAACTTCCTAAAGTGATTTCTAGAGAGAGAGGCTCTTATCAACTCTCAAGCTTTATGCAGAAAGTTTAAATGGCTTGTTCAAACTTTTCCTTGTGCATATTTTCTTCGTGCGACTCCGATTGTTGTTGTCTACAATTGAGGGCTTCCGGGGATAGGAAGACAGATGTTCCAACACCATGAAGTTGAGGGCTTCATTGTTGAGGAAGACAGAGGTGCCGACTACCTGATAGTTGAGGGCTTGAGGGGATATCAAGACAGACTCTAATCTTCGTATCGAGGGCTTACCCTGGTGTGGGTAAGATAGAATTTCTTTAAAGTATAAATCAAGGGACCTTTATCCAAGGTTGCTGGATACCATTCTCTTTGGGTTAAAAGACTAATTACTTGTTACTTGTTTTGTTACAAGTTTTTTTCCGCTGCATTGTGTATTGTTGAGGAAAGTGTACTTTCTTATACTTCATCATCTTTGTACTCTGATATAGTTAGATTCTATACACTGTAAGGTAGAATCTTAATCTTTGTAACTTTTGTTAAGTTTAATTTTTGGAATTACTTTTCTGGAATCCAGCAAGTCTTTAGAACTTATAGAGGTCTTGTGAATTATCTTGTTTAACCTTGTTAAACATAACCATCCTAAAAATTTCCTAAGGGAATTTTTAAAAGGTACAATTCACCCCCCTCTTGTATCTGAGAATCTCATTATTATTTCGATCCTACGCTTGGTATTATAGAGTATATCATACTCAGTCACATACCATCCTAACAATTGGTATCAGAGGATTTGTTCCATCTGAATTAATCTCACGATTAGATTCAGAAGTTTTTCTTATATTTTTCGGAATTGAAAATTCAGATTCATATTTCCTGATTCAACTTTTCAGAATCTACTTTTCAGAATCATAGTTCAGATTCAATTTTTTCTTAGAGATAAAATTTTTCTTGCTTAGAATATTTTCTTTTTTTACAGACTTATACTACTAACAAGTTTGTGTGCCAAAGATTTTCTTAAAAATGACAGGCCTAAATGTTGGTTCTATTGATAGTCTCAATCCAAACAGACCACAAATCTTTGATGGTAATGATTACGAATATTGGAGAGATTGCATGAAGACATTCATTATCAATACTGGAGTTGATAATTTTTTTATGCTTACCATTGGATACAAAATTCCTGATAAATAAGTAAGTGCCTTTACAAATCAAGAAAAGCATGAATATCAACTAAACTATAAGGTACACAATACTCTACTTTGTTCAATGGCTAGAAATATATATAGAAAAATTTATTCTTTTAAAGAATCAAATTCTATATGGAAGAAACTTGAAGTTACTCACTTTGGAACTTCCAAAGTAATTGAGATAAGAAGAGCCATGCTTAGAGATGAATATCATGGTTTTAGTTTTCCTTATGGTGAAACCATATGCAAAGTACAACATAGATTCATGACTATAGTGAATACCCTACAATAAATGGGTGAGAAAGGTCTAGATGATGAAGCCCTTGTTGACAAGATCATCGACATCATTCTAAATGAGTGGGAATCCAAAAGGACTGCAATTGATGAAAATAGAATGGTTACTTAGATTACCCTTGATGAGCTGTTTGGAACTCTTCTTCAACATGAGACTAGAATGAAGAGAGATGCTGATATTGTGAAGAAGAAGAATGGAAATGGAAGTATAACTTTTACTACTACTTCCAATCATATGAAAGCTAAGACTCCTGAGAGAGTTACTAGATCCAGATCTAACAAGGTTATTATCCAATCAGAATCTAGTGAGAGTGAAGTCTCAGAAAATGAGTTAGAAAATCTTGCTCGAAGGATGAACAAGATAGACGGACAGAGGAACTTTCAATCTAAATACAAGAAGAAGGAAAAGAAAGAAAAGAAAGATTCTAAAGTCACATGCTATGAATACAAGAGAGATAGACACAAAAGACCTGATTGCCCTATGATCAGGAGAAAAGAGAGAAAAGAGAGGCATTCTGAAAGGAATAGAAATAAATATTACAAATACAAAGCTAAGAAAGTGTTGAAAGCCAATGACACATGGAGTGCAAGTGGTGGAGACTCCTCAGATGAATCTTCAGAATATGAATCTTCTGGACAGAAGAATCTTGGCCTTATAGCCAGGCTACCTATTGATAATCATTGCTTGATGGATAAGGTACACAATACTGAATCCTTGACCAATGTTTCTCTAAATGCTAATGATAGTAAATATTATAACTCTTCTGATGAAGAAAATACTTTACCTACCTATAAAGAAGTTTCTAGGTTTGCTGAACTTCTTGATATTGAGAATTCAAAACTCATGAAGAAACTTGATAAGTCAAATTCTATGAATATTATTCTTACTAAGGAAATATCAGATCTTTCTAAAGATCTTGATAAGAAAAATGCTGATTTTGAAATTATTTCAAAAAATCTTGAGGAAGTAAATTCTGAGAAGAATAAACTTTCTAAAGATCTAGAAAACGTAATTTCTAAGAAAGATGTTTTTGAGCTTAGCTCTAGTTCCAATGTTTTTGAAGACAAGAACTTAGTTATTAAACTCAAATCCGAAATATTCTCCTTGAGAAAGTGTTTTTCAAACTTTACCCTAGGTAAGGAAAATTTTGATAAAATATATTCACAAATCCAACCTTGAAGGAATACTTATGGTTTTGGTTACACAAGTTCTAAACCGATTTTTAGTAACAACTACTTTGTTCCTCAAAGTGCCCCATTCTGTACTAAATGTCAGTGTGGTGGTCACTGGGTAAATAATTGTTCCTTAAACAAAACCCAATCTTTAGGATTTCATAAGGCTTATTTTTCTAAGAAGATGTGGGTACCCAAAATTTTACTTTATGAGATTTTCGGATCCAAGAAAGTCTGGATTCCAAAAACCTAATTTTTTTCTTATTTTTAGGAAAATAGGGATAATACTAACAGGAATACATGGTACATGGATAGTGGATGTTCCCGAAATATGAGTGGTAACAAAAACTATTTTGAAAAGATTATCAAGACGAAAGGAGGAAAAGTAAATTTTAGAGATAATTCTCATGGAGAAATTATTGGTATAGGTAACATTTTTCTTCTTGGAAAAACTTTTATTTCAAATGTTTTATTATTTAAAGGTCTTAATCATAACCTCATCAGCATAAGTCAATTATGTGATGAAGGCTACCTTGTGAATTTTAGGAATGATAAGTGCCTAGTACACAATTTTAAGGAAGTGTTTATTATTTCTACCAATAGGAAAGAGAATGTATACACTTTAAACTTATAAGACCTTAGGATCCAAGAATTACCTTTCCTTAGTGCAATGGAAGATCATTCTTGGTTGTGGCATAGAAGGTTAGGACACTGTAACCTTAGGAAATTATGCAAACTCTCTAAGAAAGGTTTAGTTAAGGATTTACCGGAGCTTAGATATGATTCTTCAAAAGTATGTGAACCTTGTCAATATGGAAAGAAACAAAAATAAAGTTTTAAATCAATCGGTGAAGTCTCAACCACTGATGCATTACAGCTAGTACATATGGATCTTTTTGGTCCAACATAAACTGGAAGCATTGGGGGAAAGTATTATGTATTTTTCCTAGTTGATGATTACACTATATTTACGTGGGTCTATTTTCTAGTAAAGAAGTATGAACTTTTTTCTAATTTCAAAAGTTTTAGAGCCCAAGTCAAAAATGAGAAAAACCTTCCATTGAAAACTATTCATAGTGATCATGGAGGAGAATTTCAAAATCCTGATTTTGAAACTTTTTGTAGTAGAAAATGTATTACTCACAACTTCTCAGCACCCAGAACACCTCAACAAAATGGTGTTTTTGAAAGAAGAAATAAAATTATTCAAGAGATAACTAGAACCATGTTGAGTGAGTATTCTGTAGCCAAACATTTTTGGCCAGAAGCTGTAAGTACTTCTTGTTATACTATAAATTGAGTTTTAATTAGACCTTTTCTTAATAAAACTCTTTATTAGTTATGGATTGGTAGAAAAACTAGACTTTCCTACTTTAAGGTTTTTGGATGCAAGGTATTCATTATGAATACTAAAGATAACTTACACAAATTCGCACCAAAATATGATTAAGGAATTTCCTTAGGCTACTCCACAAATTCTAAGGCTTATAGAGTTTTTAACAAAAAACACTTGTACTGTTGAATAGACAGTACAAATCAAATTTGATGAAATTGATCCTTTTGTTTTCAAACAACCCCAACCTACATATTCGGATGTGTTTTCAAAAACTGATTATCAACCTATGATAGAAAATCCTCTTGATAAGGAAAATGTTCAAGAAGATGCTTTTGAAACATTTACCCCAGAATATTTCCTACCCTATGTTGATGAACAAGTTTTACAAAACCTAGAATAGTCATTTCTTAAGAATCATCCCAGTGATAGTATCATTGGTGATGTGAATCAACCTGTAAGTACTAGAAGTTCCTTAAGAAATGAAGTAGATCATCTAGAATTCCTTTCCCAATTGGAACCAAAAAGCACTGATGAAGCTTTAGGTGATGATGATTGGATTAAAGCCATGCAAGATGAACTAAACGAATTCGAAAGAAATAAAGTCTGGACCTTGGTTGAAAGACCTAAGGAAACTTCTGTTATTAGAGTAAAATGGGTCTTCAGAAATAAGTGTGATGAAAATGGAATCATTGTAAGAAATAAAGCTAGATTGGTTTCTAAAGGCTATAATCAATAAGAAGGAATAGACTATGAAGAAACCTATGCTCTAGTAGCTAGACTTGAATCTATTCATATTTTACGTGCCTTTGCAGCACTCTTCAATTTCAAGCTTTTTCAAATGGATGTGAAATGTGCTTTCCTTAATGGTTATGCTCAAGAGGAAGTTTTTATTGAACAACCTCCAGGCTTTGAAGACACAAAACATCCTGATCATGTTTTTAGACTTACCAAAGCTTTGTATGGCCTTAAAAAATCCCCTCGAGCTTGGTATGATAGACTTACATGATTTTTGCTTCAAAATAACTATGTTAAGGGAAATACAGATCCAACCCTTTTTATAAATAAAGGCAAGAAAAATGTTTTTATTGTTCAAATTTATGTTGATGAAATTATATTTGGTTCAACTCAGCAATATTTAACTGATTCCTTTGCGAATCTAATGAAATCTGAGTTTGAAATGAGTATGATGGGTGAGTTAACATTTTTTCTTGGTTTTCAAATTTCTCAAAAACCAGAAGGAATATACATATCCTAACATAAGTATATTAAATATCTTCTTAAAAAGTATGGATATGACAACACTAAAAGTATTAGTACTCCCATCAGTACCTCAAACACGCTTGATCTTGATGAAGCTGGGAAACCAATAGATCAAACATCTTTTAGAGGTATGATAGGAATCTTACTATACTTGATAGCTAGTCATCCAGACTTGATATTTTCAGTATGCTTATGTGCAAGATATCAATCCAATCCTAAGGAATCTCATTTAAATGCAGTGAAAATAATTTTTTGCCTCTTAAATGGAACCATGGATTTAGGACTATTTTATACTTCTGGAAATTATTTTATCTTAAAAAGTTTTTCAGATGCTGACTTTGGTGGATGTAGAATGGATAGAAAGAGTACATCTGGAACTTTTCATTTATTAGGAGATTCATTAGTTTCTTGGTCTTTCAATAAGCAACACTCAGTAGCACTCTCCACTACTGAAGCTGAATATGTAGCAGCTGGAAGTTGTTGTGCTCAAGTGTTGTGGATGCAACACACACTCATTGACAATGTCTTGAGTTTTACTAAGACTCAAATTTTGTGTGATAACACAAGTGCCATTTCCCTTAGTAAAAACCCTACACATCACTCTCGTGCAAAGCACATAGATATTAGGCATCACAATCTTAGGGATCACACACTAAAAGGAGATATCATTCTTCAGTTTATCGGAACACCAGATCAACTTGCTGACATTTTCACAAAATCTTTACCCTCTGATAGATTTGAATACATTAAACAGAAGTTAAGAATGATAATCGTAAGGTAATATTTTTTAATTAACTTCTTGTTGAACCAATCTCATTATAGTAATAAACTCCTTTTCATAGGGGGAGTACATCTATTGTTGAGTTTTTCAAAATTTTTTGTAATGAGTTTTTCAAAAATTTTCGTAATGAGTTTTAAAAAATTTTCATAATGGAAATTTTTGTAAAGGAAATTTTCATAATGGAAATTTTCGTAATGAAATTTTAGTACTGAGAATTTTTGTAATGGGAATTTTTCGTACTCATATTTTTTTTTGTAATTGAGTTTTGGTACTCAAAGAATTTGCAATAAAACCTTTTCGTAGTGAGTTTTTCTTAGTCAAATTTTCTTCAAGAAGAATATCACCTATTACGAATAAACTTCCTATCCAATCCGAAAGGTATGATTTCTTTACTTAAGTTTTCGTAGTCACTTTTAATTGCTAGAAGTTTCCTTTTTTTTTAAATTTTTTTTTGGATTCATTTCTTCTTAAATCCGAATGTTTTTAAAACCTCAAAAGATCAGATTCAATATTTACTTGTGGGTATGTTTTCAACTGCTATATCAGATCAGAGAGTTTTTCAACCATTAGATTGATTTTTGAAGTTTAAAGGTTATCACCATCGCCTATATAAAGGGGACCCCGATGGTTGTCCCACATCGATTTCCAAGCTCTCGCGTGTTAAAACTCTACCTCAGTTATTAAAGCCCGTTCCAAATCTCTCAGAATTACTCAAATCCGAATGTTTGTAGAAGCCACTTCTCAAGAAATGTCTACCACAAAGCCAATCTCGAAATGGAAAGTATACAGGGAAAGGTTGGTCCATCCTAAAATTTTCAAGTATGATTCTATCATCTCTAAGAATATCAAGTTAAATAGTTGGGAAGATGTATGCATATCTAAGACAGGTGATCAAGATGTGGTGTATCTAGAATTAATCATAGAATTATATGAATCATTTTGTTTCTTTGAGGAAGAGGGATGAGAAAATTTTCTTTTAAGAGTTATGGGAAGACCTAAAAACTTACTTACAACAAGGATACAAGCTTGGTGGGGCTAGCGTATGAAGGGGAAGCTGATTTTTACTCACACAAACTCCCGGATGTGCTAGGTATCTTTGTTAAGGTAAAGGCCTTACAATGTCTTGGACTTGATGATGTCAAGACAGCCAAAATTTCTCACCTATCTTCTAAAAACCAGATCCTTAAGCTATGGGTACAAGGATTCTTAGTACTGAGAAAGGGTGACAAAGATACTCTCAAGAAAAGTGATATATATTTCTTAGACTTCCTGGTAAATATAAGGAAAATCAATTTGATGAGGCATGTACTTGTTACAATCAAGAACATCAAGGCGGGGAATATTAGAGCCCAAATTATCATGTTTCCTGCCTTACTTTCAAATATGATAGTTCGTTATATTGAGTCATTCAATATTGCATGAAAATCCAAGTCTCGGAATTGTAAACTTATTCTTGTTAGTGATGACACTTTGAAGATAATGAATATGGCTTATTCAAAGGAGACAAAAGAGTTTTATGATCTTACAGAGGAAGGGGTAGAAGCAAATCTGGAAAAGATTGAAAAAGCTAAGCCATCTAAGAAGGTCGAGAAGAAGAGAAAGCTGAAGGAAGTGGAGGAGACAGACAAAACTCCTAAAGCTAAGGAAGCTCAATCCGCACCTCCCAAACTAAAGAAACAGAAAGCATGTCCAGATGAAGTGGTTGCAAAGTGGAGGGAAGATAAGGAAAAGAGGAAAGAAGGGGAACCTTAGTTCAGATTGGACCCTACTGAAGCCAAGTCTTTAAGAGAGAAGACTACTGAATACCTTGAGAAGGTTGAAAAAGAGAAGAATATGAAGAAGAAATTATCTGAGGCTGAAGTTGTACAATCTCTCTTGAAAGCCACAGAAATAGCCTCCAAGAATATTCCAGTACTGTAAACTTTCCTTGTGGAGCCTTTACCTAAAACCCCAGGGAAGAATTTTGTCACTCCGGAAAAATCTAAAGAGACGGAATTTGTTGAAGATATAGAAGAAGAAGTTGTTGAATAAGTACAACAAGAAGAGGAAGTAGTAGAAGAAGAAGATCAAGATAGTGGTGACTTAGATGATCTGATTAAAAAAGTTGAAGATTATCAAGAAAAGTCAAATCCATCAGAAAAATTACCACTTCAAACATCTGAGGCTGAGTCCTTAAAGCTTGTCACTCCAGGAAAGGAAAATGAGAAAGAAGGTAAGAAAGATGAAGACAAGGAGGAAGAGAAAGATAATGAATTATCTGAGGAAGAAATATATGAAAATCACTTTATTGAGGAAGGACCAGAGAACGAAAAACCTGATGAAGACAAGATAGTTCAACTATCTGAAAGTGAGGAAGAATCTCCTGATGAGGAAGCCATTCCGAAAGTTGATAAGGGTAAGAAAGTGTTGATGGATACCCTAACAAAAGATATCATAAGGAAGAAGGATGTTGGAGGCTCTTCAAGAAGAAAACTGGTGGAAATTGAAGATGAACATTCACCTAACAAGGTGTCGGATTCAGAGTCATCTGCACTGGGACACGATTTTGTTGTTGAGTCTCTGAAGAAATTGGTGGATACAATTCTGATCTTTCCTATAATAGACTACATGTGCCAGATGCTTTGGCACAACTTAAATCAGAAGTCAGAATCCGTATCCATGGTGGTGGATAAATGTGTGAAGATTGAGGCTGATCACAAAAATTTTCTTATCAATTATGAGGACCATAGAAAATCATGCAACAAAACGACTTTATGGTCAAAGAAAATCAATGAGTATTTTTTAGAGCTTGATACCTTTCAGAATGATGTGAAAGAAGCTTTTGATACCAAGGATTCCAAGATGAAGAATCTTCAGGAAAAGATGAACCTTGAGCAAAATAATCAGAATCAATAGGTGAAGGATCTGAATGGGAAGCTTAACTCTGTTTCTCAAAGCTGGAAATGGGAAAGAGATCTCCGGATTGAGATCGAAGAGAAGCTGGAAAAGCAGGATGAAGTTCTTAAAGCTCAGTCTGAGGCTTTGAAGGCTCAAGAAGAAAGGATCACAAATTTGGAAAAACAATCTTAGGAGGACCACAAAGACTTAAAGAAGCTTAAAATCCTTCTGAAGAAGCTAATCCCTAAGGAAAAATAAGACAAATAGACCAATCTGATCTTTTGTTGTATTTTTCCTTGTACTAATATTTTCAATCTTAATGAAAACTTTGGTTTCTTGCATTGTTTGTATGTCTTACTAATCTCTCAGGTACTTTATCATTTTTCCATTCCCTCAAATTCTTTTTGAAAATCACAAAGGGGGAGAAGGAAAAAGAACTACTCAAAGGGGGAGAAGGAAAAATCTAAAAGGGAGAAGAAAAATTTCTAAGTTAAGAACTATCCTTAAGTAAGGGGGAGTTCTCATTACGAATTCTTAATTCCAGAAATCTAGAATATGATCCTTAGAGTTTCAAAGCCTAAGGGGGAGTTATTATTATTAACCATTGATCATAAAAAAGGGAGATAAGATTTAATTACAAGTCTAGAAATTTATTCTGAGTCATTACATTCTTTTTTGTAAGGATGTTTGTGCTTTCCAAAAAGGGGGAGATTGTTGAGTCAATAAGCTTTTCCTTATGACTTTTTCCATTCCTTAATTCATGGGGGAGATTGATAAATCATCAAGGTTTCCTTATGAATTTACCATTCCTCTTGTTTTGAAAATCACAAAAACCTTTTCTTAAGGAAAATTTATTTTTAACCTTGTTTTACTTCCATAAGGAAAATTTCCTTCCCTAAAGAAATTTACCCCTACCTTGTTTTCATTGTTCATATCAATATTTTTCTTATGTGTAAAAATAGGATTCATATCTAAAACATCGGAATCATATAATACTTAGACATGAATCATTATTTTTTAGGATCTGAATTCTGGATACGAACTCTAATGAAGTTCTACTCCGAATTATGGATACGAACTATCATGAAGTTCCACTCTGAATTCTGGATATGAACTCTAATGAAGTTCAACTCTGAATTCTGGATACGAACTTTAATGAAGTTCCACTCTGAATTATGGATACGAACTATCATGAAGTTCCACTCTAAATTATGGACACGAACTATCATGAAGTTCCACTCTGAATTCTGGATAAGAACTCTAATGAAGTTCAACTCCGAATTATGGATACAAACTATAATGAAGTTCAAATCTGAATTCTAGATACAAAATCCAATGAAGTCTCACTCTGAACTTCTACTAGTTCGACTCCAAACTTCTACAAGTTCGACTCCAAACTTCTACTAGTTCGACTCCGAACTTCTACTAGTTCGACTTTTAACTTCTATGAGTTCAACTCTGAACTTCTATGAGTTCAACTCCGAAATTCTACTAGTTTGACTCCGAACTTCTATGATTTTGACTCCGAAACTCTACTAGTTAGACTTTGAACTTCTATGAGTTCGACTCCGAAATTCTACTAGTTCGACTCCAAACTTCTATGAGTTCAACTATGTACTCTTTAAGTTTAGGGTCTGAATTCCTATGAATCCAGACTCTGAATTTCCTTGAAATTCAGACTCTGGATTTCTACAGAATTTAGGTTCTGAATTCCTATAAAATAGAATCTTAATATCTCTTTATTATCAACTTCGAATTATTTTTTAGTTAGACTATGAATTTTAACCTTTTCCATTTCGAAATTCATTTTCTACTCCATTAATAATATATTTTTAGTTATGCTTACACTTGTTTATTATAAAACGATGTCGTTCTTTCAGTTACTAACTAACCATTGTTTGAGTGACACGTGTACAGGTCCCTCCAAAATTCAAGGAAGAATATGACCGTTGGAGGAGGGAGCCGACTGTTGGAGCTTCACCTATAAATAGGAGATCATTTGAAAAGAAGCAAAAATAATTTTTGGAATTTTGGGGCTCAGAACATCCTGAAGTGATTTCTAGAGAGAGAGGCTCTTATCAACTCAAAAGCTTCATGCAGATCGTTTGAACGTCTTGTTCAAACTTTGCCTTGTGCATATTTGATTAGTGCAACTCCGATTTTTGCTGTGTACAATCGAGGGCTTCCAGGGATAGGAAGACAGAGGTTCCAACACCTTGAAGTTGAGGTCTTCCTTGCTGAGGAAGACAGAGGTACTGACTACCTAATAGTTGAGGGCTTGCGGGGATAGCAAGACAAACTCCGATCTTCGTATTGAGGGCTTACCCTAGTGTGGGTAAGATAGTATTTCTTGAAAGTATAAATCAATGGAACTTTATCTATGGTTTTTGGATACCCTTATCTTTGGGTTAAAAGACTTATTACTTATTACTTGTTTTGTTACAAGTTTTTTTCCACTGAATTTTGTATTGTTGAGGAAAGTGTACTTTCTTATACTTCCTCATATTTGTACTATGATATAGTTAGATTCTATATGCTGTAAGGTAGAATATTAATCTTTGTAACTTCTGTTAAGTTTCATTTTCGAAATTACTTTTCTAGAATCCAGCAAGTCTTTAGAACTTATAGAGGTCTTGTGAATTATCTTATTTAATCTTGTTAAACATAACCATCCTAAAAATTTCCTAAGGGAATTTTTAAAAGGTACAATTCACCCCCCTCTTGTATCTGAGAATCTCATTCTTATTTCGATCCTACGTTTGGTATTATAGAGTATATCATACTCAGTTACATACCATCCTAACACTTATTTGGGTTTCGATGATGGGGCTTGTATATACATGACTTTACAGGGTTTCAAGAAAGGTCAAGTGATTGGTATTGGTTATCTACTGACACCTATGAGTTATTATGGTACTTCTGTGATGGCATCAGGGAGTGTGAAGGCAGCTCATAGATATTTTTCATTGATGCTATCATCTATAACACATTATGAGGAGAGGTTGGGAGCTCAGGATAAGATGATACAAAAAATGCAGAAGTAGAGGGAGGAGAGTGAGCAGTTGCGTCTGAGAGATGAGCAGATGATGGAGTATATGCGGAAAATTGCATGTGGAATTGGTATGGAGATTCCTCCCCTAAGTCCTTCGAGTGATCCTCATCCACCTGATGCTAGTTGACAATTTCTGAATTTTTTATAACTATTTTGTAATTTGGTATGATAGACATATTATATTTGAAATGATGTATTACTTTTATGTGTGTTTTTTTATTTTTTTAATGATTTTTAAATATTTTAAATTTTATTTTTTATTTATAAATAATTATATTTTTTTTCTTAAAAAAGGTTTTTTGTGACGAATTCATAATTTATTACAAAAGGTTATTTGCTACGGATCATCACAAAAGGTTTTTAAATAATATTTCGAGATTTTGTTACGAAAGATTGTATATCTGTCGCAGCGAAGGGTTTCTATGACAAATCATTGTAAATTATTATATTTGTGATTCCCTCTTTCGTGATGGGCTATTTGCGATGAAAACCCATAAAAAAGTCATTTTCGGTTATAATTCGTCGCAAATATCAGAAATTCCTGCTGTGTAATAACTATACCACTTCTTCAGAGAACCTCTTTAGGTTTAAACCTAAATACTTCCTAGGATGGTTTTATGATTAAAAAAGGGACTCTAGGTAATGATGAGGGATGTAAGGAATGGATTTTTCTGAACCAAAAGTCTCTTTATGTATGTATATGAGAGGATATGGGGTGCTTTTTTATAATTATGGTGAGTGGAACACTTGTAATGTTTCAATGTTTTTAAATAATTTCATGTCACTTTATTAGAAAAAAGGCTCCAAAATAGACCATTATCAAACCTTATATAATATAAGATCAAAATATGTCTCTAAAATATAAATTATATTTTTTTTAGATTATTTTAACCCCTATCTATTTAGTCTAACCCCTAATAAACCTGTTTTAACCATAACCTTGGTAATAGTTTTTTTTACTGTTTTTACTATTCATTATGATAAAAAATTAAAATGTACTTATTACCAAATATTGATTATTTTTATTTAAAATATATAATAAATTTTATTAAATTTTATTCTTATAATTAGCAGAATTTAATTTAAAATTAAACAAAAAATATGTCAAAAATTGGGTTTCCAAATACAAATTTTTCTTAAGTATAAAAGTTTTTATATAAAAATTCAACCTAAAATTAATTATAATGATTTAAATTTAATTAATAATAACATAATTAAAATAATTTTAAATTTAAAATCATTTAAAAAAAATTTAACTTTGAAATTTTTTTAAATGAAAAGACAATTTTTAATAGAAATTAATATTTTCCATTATTCATTGAAAAAGTAATCTTTTCAATTTTTTTTATAAATTAACTCTAAGATAATTTTGACTTGTTGATTTAAAAAAAGAAGTTAATTTTTTAAACTAATTTTCTAAAATTGGAAAAAATTATTTACATTATTTTCATACAAAAATCATTAAAAACCATTTTAAGGAAAAAAATATTTTTGAAACATATAAGGGATTTACTAAAAAATATTTTCTTTATCTAAAATATTTATAAATTTTTATTGAAAAACTAGTTATTCCTATTAATACCACCAATTTTAAGACTAGGTTATAATGAAGTACTATATTAAAGCTCATTTAGACTCGATGTTGCGTGTATCAAAAGCTATCAAAGAGATTATTTTTTTTGAAAATAAATATATCATAAAATATTAGAGTGTTACAATTTTTAGAGAAACATGTGTGATATTCAAGGAAAATCCCTTAATAATTTCAAACTAGGTGTGGAGTGAGGCTCACTAGTTTTGCACAAAGTGAAAATTGATTTAATACTCGACCAACATTTTTCAGGGTTATTACCCCTAATTGTATCTATGCTAGAGACTACATCCAATTATTTGTATCTAGATGGGGATTCAATTTCTAGAATTTAATACACTCTTTAGTTAACTAAAATTTTATGATATTTCAATATATCTAGGGTTTCTACTGGATGCATTCTATTATTAATTTCAAGACTATATATTAAACCTAATTTATGGGAAAACTAAGATCCCAAAATATAAAAAAATAACCATAATTATTAATAACATACTAAACATTAACATTATAGAATAATTTTAACTAATGATCCTAGACTACCATATTAACCCCTAAATTTTCCTCATCAAACTGCATCATAACCCCTAATGTTATTTAAACCTTTCCTTTGATACAAAATATAACACCACCCAACCTTAACAACCCATAAGTATGAGTTTAATAGCAATAATATCAAATTATTACATTTACATGATATTTTAGGTATAAAGTCTTAGAAAATTAGGAAAACCATTATATAATAATGTGGAAACTTCCACTATGTGTATATTTTTTACAAAAAAGAAAGTTCTTAAATTTACACCCCTATTTCATTCATGACATGTTTTCTTATTGAACTTTCTATAGTTAATACACATCCTTAGATCCTATAAAAACATTTTAAAATATAGGATGAGAAAAAAAATCTCAGCAAGGGATATAAAAATTACGGAAACCCATTAGCCAATTGAAGAACATAAAAACCCCTGAAAATGTTTACCTTTTTCACAATAAATCTTTGAGCCTATAAATAAAAAATTTCCACATGAGAAAATAAAAAATTAAACAAATAAAACCTTTGAAACCAATTATAAATAATATTAAAACCATTTATTTATCACATAGAGAATAAGAAATCATGATTTTTTTGAACAAAAAACTTTTCAACTTTAAAAGTTTATAGACTTTCCATACCTCATGAAATCAAGAGTCATCCATAAAAACCTTTAGAAAGACTAAAATAAATATATTATATCATCATATTTCTAACCCATATTGAATCATGTTTAAACCATATTATAATAACTAGTTATCATTTACTTCCATAAGAGTAATATACTATGTTATCTCCATCATTTTTTCCTTTGAAGACTAAATCACTAGCCAATTCATTGGAGAGCTATATTAGGCTCACCCATTTTCATGAGATATATCATTCTTTACCTTAATAATTTATAATTCAAAAAATACCACATCATGAATGAAAAATTTATAAAATTTAACCTTTTAATAAAACCCTTAAAAACTCATTTGAACTTATAAGAAAAATCACTTTCCTTTTTTGTATAAAAATATAGTGTAATATCCCTTATTTTTGGAATCTCATAAAGTAAAAAATTATCAGAAGAAATATAATAGGATATTCTTTGAAAAAACATGAAAAATTATATGGGATTATTTATTATGAATAATGTATATTATGGAATAAAATGGCAGTCAATTCATAGAAATTAAAACAACATTATTTTTCACTTTAGCAAAAAGAGTCAAAAGTTACCTAGATGAAAAATAAAAAAAAATAATTTTTAAACCTTTGTAAAGTAAATAAAAATTAGATTAAAATTAAATTTAATATCCTTTTAACTATAAATAATAACATTATTAAAACATTTAAAATATCATGGATGTAAAGGAAAAAGATTTTAAAAGGAAACTTTAAGAAAAATCCTTTACAACTTTGGTAAATTTAAAATCAAAAAGAAAATCCAAAAAGATAACATGAAATGGATTTAAAAAAGAAATTAGGAATAAATTATAAAATACATCCATATGGAAGTTTATAAGCCACAATAAATAGAACATGTAGTGAAAATTCCATAAGTCTCAAAGAAAGGAAATTGAGATGAGAAATACCTTACCTCAAGTCCCGAATCATTTTGTTTGTTCTATATATCCAAAATAAAAAAATTATATTAGTTATTTAATTGATAAATAACCTTTATAATTTTTATTACATTATAATTATTCCTTTTATTAAATTTATTACCAGGTTTTATTTAGTTACTAAAATGGTTAAGTTCACATTGGTCGTTTTGGAGTCGTTCGGTTCATAACCTAAAAATAACATTGGTGGATTGACTGTTGTCCATGGATTTATGGTTCCATTATCTATATAATTTTAAATTTTTTACAATTATTAGGTTTATAAGTCCAATATACTTTTATAGTGATCCATGTAAGGCAGTCATAATAAATTAAGCACATTGTTTCATGGAGATGGTAGTTGGTATATACGCATGAACGACGTTTTTATTTTTTCACAGAGTGGAAAATAAATAAATTAGACAATATTTTACTTCTATGGAATCATATATATGTTATAAATTAATTAATTATTAATTATTTTTTCCTTATGTCCATTCATGTGCTAAGAATGTATTATACCACAAATACCCTTATTTGTTTTAGTAATGAAGTTACTTTAAGTACTTTTTAGGAATATATTTCTTAATAAGTTTATATTATTTACTGATTAAAATATTTATTTAAATTATTCTAGATGTGTTTTAATATATTCTAGAAACACTATTTTAGACCCTACATTTGTAAGCGTAACACATAGTTTGGGAACCCTACATTTGGAATGAAATGTATGGATCATGTACCCTTCACTGACTGGAGAAGTATGGATCAACGAACCTACATTTGGAAGAAACCCCAAATTTAAAGTAATAAACATATTTTTCATTAACCTTACTTTTGTGAACAACTGTACATTATCAACTGTACTTTTAGAGATTATCACTATGCGAAGAAACCCTATGTTGGACTGGTCAATGACAAAGTTTTAAATTAAATATATTGTCTGTGTTTTCTAAAATGTTATTTACATAAGTATATATATCTTTAAATATGTTTTATGACATATTCAAATGTTTATATTCAATGTATTAAATCATATCTATTTATATGGGAAGTTACGACTCTCTTAACTGATTTAAATTCAAACAATCACGATCTGTCAGGTGATATTCTTGGATCTTTTATGACTGCAAGCAATCTAATATTTCTTATTAAATAGAAATAAAATATTCATTTTCAATATGGTGTGATATATTTTTAAATACAGAATTTCTTAAAAAGAAAAATGTTTTAATTTCATTGTTGGTTAAAAAAAACCTATATTTTGGAGACATATGTTTCAATCTTGTACTGACTAAAATTGTTGCTGTTGTTACTACTACTATTTTTCTGTTGTTATTTTTGTTGAAGATTATTTTCAACCAAGATCTCTTAGAAGCTGTTCATTCTTGAAAAATTTTATCTTTGAAGGATAAGATCCATTTTTGTTTGTTTCTACTGAAACTATGAACATGAATCTTTTTATTCAATCAAATAAATCTATATTGATTTACTATAATTTTGGCTGCTTTGAATCAGTCATAGAGGTGAATTATCATCTTATTAAACTAATATATGGATAAATAATTTATTTTTTAAAAGAATCATAAGGCTCTATAAAAGCATTATCGTAATGGTTTCAACTTCTTGTACTGAGTTGTTAAGGTCTTGTAATAAGATGAACTGTTTAGTGAAAATCACTTATCTCATAGAGAGTGCATTGGTGGAGTGGACTAGGTGATAATTGTTCCCTAAACTACTATAGAAATTACTATGTTATTTTTCTTAGTTTACCTGCTACTCAAATTAATTAAAGAAGATAACGCTTCATATCTTCTTAAATCATAAAGAAGGATAAAAGTTTGAATCCGTATAGAATTATGAAAAGATATAATTCACCCCCCCTCTTGCGTATCTTTGTATTATTATAAACTAACAATTAGTATCTGTAGGGTCTTGAAAATTACTCCAAGGGAAGAAAATAATCCCACAATCACCTTGCATAAGGAATCAAATACTCCTACTAGTCTAGCAAGGTGAATGGACTCAAATTGAGTTAAATATTTTAGAAGAAACTTGAAGGAATTCAAGTTTTTAAAAGGATTTTAAGTGGCCCGTGTACCGGCACCGGGAAGGGTTCTCGGACTGCCTGGATCATGAATCACCAGTATGAGAAACGATCCATGAGGCACTGGCCCATAGAGCGATGGCCAACAAACCCCATGGATCGCGAAACATGTCGCTGAAGGAATCATGCATGCGAAAGCCATACACATACCGTCTCATGAACTCAATGGTTTTTGGATGAAGAAGACCGAAAGGGTTCGGAAAACCTTAACCTGTGAAACATAGCCTCCGCAAATCCTAGTTAACTGAGTCTTCCATAGGTCAAGATACCAATTCATGGGCTTCCACAAATGGTTCCGCATGTCCATAGATAAGATTGCCCCAATGCTCTATAAAAGGATCACAGAAGGAATCTAGGAGAGGAGGATAAATGAAGGAAGAACTAACGGGAACCTGAAGGTTGGAATAAATAATTCAGAGAAGATTCCAACTTCAGTCTCAAATCATCATTGAAGCCCAAATTGCAAACCATGCTCCCTTAGGTATAACCAGCTACGAACCATAAAAAATGAACTTAATAAAAATGAGAGGACTACAAACCTAATTGATGAAACCATGAACCACATATTTCTTGTGGATGAATTCCCTGTAAGCGATATCCCCCTTAACCCTCCTTCAAAATGGTGTTCCGTGTAGTGTATCACTACGAAGGTTTAACTCAGCACCGCATACTACATCAGTATGCAGATTGAACCTAGAGCGGCATGACAGACCAAATCCAGGACCACGTACCGTTGTGGTGTGAATTGGTCCATGAACATGCCTGTGTACTGCTTCAGTATGCAGATGACCCCTCTACCAGCATACCCTCATGGTATGTAGAGTTCCCCTATCCCATATAAGAAAAAAGTACGCAGAATGGTGTGGTGTTAGGTTTTATGCCCTTTAGTTCCAACCTTGACCCTCTATTGTGGTCCAGTCCTTTATAACTCCTCTGTGAACATGTCCCTCGACATCAGGCCAAAGCCTCCTCCAAAGCCACCAGACCTGTATGATCATGCCATCAGGTGCATCAACATGCCCCTTTTGAGTCTACATACCCATGGTAAGAGGATTCTCAAAGGTTCTCCCCACAACAGTTAGGGATTCGGGAGTGTCTGTGGGTCTACATTCCCATGGTAACCTGAAGTCCAACCTTGGGATGCCAGCGTAAACCTCCCCATTCTAGGGATTAAGGGTGATCACCTACTTTTCCATTCAATGAGGAATGGTGATCAATCAAAGGGGTTATGCTCGCTTCCCTTTTTGACAAGGATGACACTCCTCCCCTCCCCAGAACATATTCCGAGGAACTCCCACTGAGGTAAGTCCCCAATATTCCAAGGCCAAGTTACATGACCTTTAATGTCATTTCACATTGAAAGTTTTATCTCTCCTCACCCTCTCCCACCATCTCCCTAGCCTCGTTTGCTGTAGGCTCTTCCTCTCCCACCAACAGGAGAGGAGGCATGTGGTTGGTTGTATCTCTCACATCCTATTGTTTCTCACACCGATCATGACTCACGTGGGCTTATAGGTTTATGAAGATTACAACATCCACTCAATTATAAACTATGAGAACTCTGATTCCTGATCAAACCAGGATATGTAGGATGCCTACTTGAAGGCCCGATGTTGAAAGGGTTCCCATCCAAAAGGGTTCACCCAATCATGTCCTCTTAAATGGGAAGCTTCCATGCATAAGCCCCATACATTCCGAACTACGTGAGTTATGATTCCTCTCCCGAGGATACATAGGAAACCCATGTTATGGGTCCAATCCCAACATCAAGTCACCTTCCACCCCCTGGATGACGATAAACTCTAGAGCACCTTATTTCATGGCTTAAGTCAGTATTGCCTCCGTAACATCAAAACCATGTGTGCCTATGATGATTTTGAAAACCAGGGGTAGCCTCTAAACACACTCTTTGGGAATGAACTAAGGAATAATGAACATATGAAAACAACTTAAATCTATATGAGAGTC
Source organism: Viscum album (assembly GCA_963277665.1). Taxonomy (NCBI): domain Eukaryota; kingdom Viridiplantae; phylum Streptophyta; class Magnoliopsida; order Santalales; family Viscaceae; genus Viscum; species Viscum album. The sequence goes on along the minus strand of OY728153.1, from coordinate 385,579,563 downwards.
CCAAAGCAGACAATAATTCTCCCCCAAAAGGGTGCAGTGAGCCTGGGTTCCCATCCTCTCGACCAATGGAGTCCTCAAGTATCGTTGGCCGAATCATCGACCCATGAGTGCCTTCCTTTGAAAAGAAGGTCCATGGATCATGGATTACAAATATTTTGGGTGTTTTTGGCTCCAAAAATAAACCCGTTAGAGACTATCCGAGGAAGTTATATCCTAGGAGATACAATTGCACAAGTACTGGACCCCATGCAATCTTCTGTTGGGACCATCTGACTGTGAAAAATCTTTCACAGTACAGAAGGGGTAAACTAACCAGTCCTCATGGGGATAATCCAACCTTCCTTTGAAGGATAATGACACAAAATGGGTCAAAACAAAAGAAATGGTGAACTCAATGAGAACCCATCTCTATAAAAAAGAGGCAGGTGATGATTCTCTTCGGACCATTTCACCATCACCCCGGAACACTCCACATCATAGGTGAAACAAAAATGATGAACCCGATGTGAATCCTTAACAAAGGTGGTGATTCAACCCCAATGATAATAGAAACAAAAGGATGTTGCACGTCAGACCATTTTTTCCCTAGTACACGCAGAACGTGCCACCTCAGAGGCGAAACAAAAATGGTGAACCTGATGTGAATCCTTAACCAAGGTGGCGGTTCTACTCCAATGATAATAGACACAAAAGGACGTTGCACGTCTGACCATTTTTTCCCTTGTATATACAGAATGTTCCACCTCGAAGGTGAAACAAAAATGGTGAACCCAACGTGAATCCTTAACCATGGTTGTAGTTTCACCCCACTCAAGCCCCTTCACCTCACAACAAAAAGAGGGAGGAGGCCATGCTGAATAGTCAAATATTCACATGTTTAAAATAATGCTACTTTGACAAGGTTTTGTTAGTCTATATGTCATATATGTATGTTCTAGGTTACCATAGAGCAAGATTCGATCCAAATGACATCCCTATGATCGATGAAAACACATGCATCAGTGATCCCACAGGCGGTCAGGGCCCCAATAAAGAGAAGAAAACCCTCGCCTACCTAGCATCTTCAATGTTGGGTATCCAACACACTAATCAAAGAGTACCACTAAAATGTTACTCTCCCCACAGTGGAGGCCGTGAGACAAGCCCTCCAGTCTGTAAAGGCTTGACAGTCGCCTCTTCAGCCATGGATGGCACACCAGCATAAGGCAACCCCAGTGGTTGTTTCAAACCGTTTTAGGAGCCTATCCCCAGAATGTGACAATGAGTACCTCCATTATCCTAGGGAGGTAGATGAATTCGATGCTGAAAAATTCATCACAACTGCACATGGTTCTGCTCATGGGACCCATCTAGAGAGCGTCACCGTAGACACCAGATGACTAGGCCTACTTACAATGAGGAGGACCTTATGCAGAGGGAACTTGCTGAAGTCCAAGAGACCCAGTCCCCTCAGGTTTCCCACCAAGGGTAGAGAATATATAATTAGGTACACACTATCACCCTAGTTCTTGAGAAAAAACTCCTCCATACTAACGTGACGACATTCAATGTGTATACATATAAATCTTCCCCCTCCACTAAATCCCACCACAGAAATAAGGTGGCACAATATGAGCACATGCACTTTCCTTCTAGTGCTCATTAGTCTCGCCATGAAGACAGAGTGGAAAACTACATGAAGATACAGATATCTACCAATGCACAATAATCCTGTCAACCAAATTGGATGGAAACCAACTATACATAGGTACAAATATCTACCGATTCATGTTAAGACCACCATACAAATAGGGCGACAAGAAAATATGATCAGAGTAAAACTCCCACAGATGCATACAAATCCCGTGAGAAAAATATAGTGGAAGAGAGCAGATGAAAATATCTGATTGTGAATATAAATTCCACCAATAAAATACAGTGGAAACTAGAGAAGATGACTGGTGGAAGACTCATTCCTCTATCTCGACACAGGAGAACTGCCAGTATCTACTGGCAACTCATAGAGTACCGGAGTAGACACAAACCCTTGCTCCAATATCAGAATGGGCCTTCATACCCATTATAGACAAAGATTTATCTCAACACATCTTGGAAATGATGGAAGATCTGGCATCAATCCCATACCATATCATCCAAACATTCCAAGACACTATTGCATCGATGACAAAGATGAGAAATGAGGCTCATGACTCGGTTTCCTCAAACGGAATGACTTACTCACAAAATGGGTCAATCAATCCGGAGCAGTCATGCATTACTGCTCTAGTACAGGAGGGTCAACGAATATATGCTGTGATACACAGAAAACGAGATTGGGAACAATCAACTGCTCTAGTTGGGGGATGCCGGTCCAACATGGTGGTCACCCCAGGGCATACATATATCCCTGCCAAAACTCAAGATTCCCATTAGCGTATCCCAACAGCATCACGAGACCCAAAAAGAAATGGAATTATATATGAAGGATGTTACCAATAACAGATGGCCCAAGTTACCCATAAGAGAGTGTTCAAAAATAAAATGTGCCAAAGGAAACCAGAAAATGAAGAGCTAATACATGATTCTGCTTTGCTGGAAGCTGGGGTTCTTGACGCCCACAAACATATATCAATAAAGGCTGAAGACCCTTTTAGTCCATTACCAAATTATGGAAGTGGCAGTAGTAGTTTCTAAGGTCATCCCTGCAATGTCACTACCAGCAGCTCTGAAGTTCCTCCGTAGATCACCCACATGGGCTCACTCCATGAGCCAAAAATGATCGATCATGAGATCCTATCTCCTAATGCGCATCGGGGTAGCACTCCCCTCGAACTAAAGATCATATATAAAGAAGATCCTCACCTTTTTTTCATCTAACCTAATGGTCCTCCCCAGGTTATACACTACAGATATGCTTCTCCCTGTAGTCGGACATCAAGTCATGATGGTAGTACTCACCATGATGAAAATCATTGCGAAGGCCCTCTCCGCAATGGTAGATGCTATGAAGGACCTCCCCATAGTAACATCAAGTAATGATAAGGTCCTCCCCTCATTTAAGTACATCTTGAAGGCCCTACCCAATATGTGCACTGTGAAAATTCTCTCTATAGCCAGGTATCAAGTTGTGATAGTAGTCCCCGCCATTATAGAATTCATCAAGAAGGTCCTCCCCTCAGTGAAATCAAGCAGCGAGAAGGTCCTCCCATCATTGTAGACTGCCCTGAAGGTCCTCCCAAGGGTATACACTGTAAATACATTTCTCTTATTCAGGAATCAAGTTGCAATAATATCCCCCTCCATTGCAGTACCAATTGCGAAGTTCCTCCGCGCGACCAAAATTCATACCGATGAGAAGGCCCTCCACTTACTAGAACAATGATGAGAAAGAAATCCTATACAGAGGTGCTCGGAAAGGATTAAGACATATCAGGCACTCCATTTATAACAATTGATATCCTTAATCAACCAGAGGATGGCCCGAGGCCACGCTCATCTTCCGAGCCACCCCTACGCCATTCGTATATCAATGAGGCTCCCACCATCCAGGTTGCTTGAAATGAAATTATTAAGAAGAAGTCAAGTTAGGAATATCAAGTAGAGGATCCCCCAAAAGAAAAACAACAGGATATGTTTCTTGTGATAAGATAACTAGATAAGGATAATATAATAATGATTTATTGGCCTACGACCACTTCTCACTTTAATATACCTTGAGATTTGTCTAGGGAATGTATGCATGACATTCGCCTCAATATATGGATGAATCTTTTTAAATTGAAAGAAAAATTCCCACCCTACAAATTGTATACAGACCATTTCAACATGTTAGGGGAGATTCACTGTATAATTGACCTGGAATCCCTCTTGTCTGCACGACATCCACAATCAGAAAGGAAAAATAAAAACATTGAACTAGCATGACTCCATGCACTACACAAGTTGTGTCTCCTCATTGGTGATGCCTCGACTGGAGTTCATTTTCGAGGATGGGTAGAACATGGAGCTCTACACTTCACCCCACGCCCCATATAGAAAACCTTATTGGAAATAAAATCTTGCAATGTAATCACCCAAAGTAAACAATAAAATGAAACCCCCACTCAGGAAAGGCGGGATACTCAACAAAAACCATCCCGGAGTAAGTCTCAAAAGCATCAGGACTGAAGAGATCAAGCCATAAAAAAACTTTTGAGTCAGTAAACCATGAACATCCAGCAAGCTTCCCGCCTAAGGGAATCCAACCAGAAAGTAGTGCTTATGTATTCAAAATACCATAGACTCCATGTAGGCCTAATTCCATACTCGGATCACACCTGTCCAAGAGTGCGTGAAATTGAAAAGGTGGAAATAGCGTCGGTTACCACCGAAATGCGGGAACAACCCTAGCCCACAATGCCGGGAGAATTTTTAAATCAAAATACCCCTGTAAGACTGAAAAATCTAGGACGTAGCGCATCAATGGAAGAAAATGAACAATCCTATCCCACAAGGCTAGGGGATTTTTTACCTCAAGTTCCCACATAACGAACGTCTGTTTTCTCCCCTATAGAATTAATGATGGGAAGAGGAGTCACCCATTCCACTCCTTCTCATGGTTCGCACCCTCTGAGACAAAGGTGCATTATGAGGTTAGATCAGGCCCCCCTTAGGGTCAATCTTCACCAAGAAACCCAAAGAATACCACAAAATGGAAGGATAAAATCCAATAAAGGATATAGAAATCTTTCCTTCCATTAATCACTAGGTACACCACCCCCAATACGGTATGTATCCGTGAAAGTGGTAAACGCCAACCCCAAAAATATAAAAGAAAATGGCACAGAGGGAGAGGAAGAAATGGAATATGGTTCCCTCTCAGATTCATCCCACACTGAGATTGGTGGTGTGCATACCCAGAACTAGAGAGTGGTCCTAAATTTGGGTACCCCCTCAGTTAATTTGTCACTACCTCCCTCATGGAACCTCAACAAGGAGAAGAATAAATTTAAGGCTGTCTATAACCCACCTCCTACTCCCCCTGAGAATGTGTCCCTCACCCTCGAGGAATGGTTCGATAAGCCGGAGGAAGAAATGAAAGAGCTCAGGAAAATTAATGTTGATCTGCGTCGAGGGAGCTACCTTGACAAATGTGTCCCCCCAATGGAACATCAACAGGTATTCCTAGAAGAGGTTCCCTTACCACATGCACTCATCTTGATGAATGAATCCAAGCTTGGAGGCTCATTCAATCCAGCACCGGGACCATCATCCTACTTAAACCCGACCCCATAAGAACCTCAAGACTTCCCCCCACTGGGAAGGCAGCCAAAATATATTCAGGTAAACCCACAAAGGATGACCTCAGTTGGATACCCAACCCAAATTCTAGCAGCACCGACACACACATATTTTACACTACCGCACCAGACCAAGCTCAAGCCTGGTAGGATATGAATCAAGGTATCTTGAACACCGTCGAGCAACCAACAGATCAACTAGAATCCATGGAGCGGTGGCATGCTCTGATACAACTAGAGTGTAAACCCTACCCAGATTAGGTGAGAAATGTTCCGCCACCGCCAAATTTTGGAAACCCCGTATTCCCAGTATTCAATGGCTTGGGAGGGGATAACATCATCTAATGCACTACTCCTATTATTGTGACCCCATTATGGAAACTTTAGAGCAGAAAGAAGTAGTAAAACTTATGTGCTTTGTGAAAACCCTACAAGTCTCACCTTTCATATGGTATGCTGGATTTCTAGCTAACTCGATCACAGGCTGGGAGGAACTCCGATGACAATTCCTCTTCCAATTTAGTTCAACACTGCCTAAGATAATGGTCAATGATCTCATGAACTACAAGAATCAAGAGAACGAAAGAGTCTCAGACTTTATTGCCAGATGGAAAGTCCTGACTTATTCCATGAACCGGCTACTTCCCCAAGATAAAATTCTCGCCATGTGTATCAATAATCTATGTGATTAATTATGAACACCAATCATCCTGGTGAAGTACATAAGTGGGTTTATAGATTTCTATTCCATTTTCCAGAGGATAAAAGAATCCTTGCAAGGGAACAATATCAAGTCCTGAGTAGCCCTATCAGCCCTAGGGAAAAGAATGGGAAAAGATGAAGCGACTTATGTCATGATTAAGCTGCCCCCGACACTAGCTCCAGTTGCAAGGCCCCCACCGAACCATGTAGGATCCCCTAGATTCCAACAACCACCACCTCAGCAAGATGAAAAAAAAGTTCTAAAAGGAATCAGTTCAAAGAATGAAGAAACAAAGTATACTCATTCCAAGAGCACTAGGTCCATGACTATTTAATAGCTGTCATGAATTGAAACTTGCTCCAACTACTAGAGCCAAAGCGAGCTGATGAAGTGGATCTCGAAGACCATCTAAATTATTTTCCCTATCACCAGATACTGGGACACACCATCCAGAAATTATTCATTTTCAAGGATCTCCTTAAAAATATGGTGGATTCTGGGAAAGTCATGTTGGGCCCACCGATAGCATAAGTGACGTATGTTTCCACCACAAAATCAAGAGAGGAAGACGAATAGAAAATAGTTTCTAGTAAGAAGAAGAAATTTTTTGAGAATTGGATGACCTGAAAGACAGTTAACTGAGTCCATGGAATCCTACAGGCACAATTGAAACAAAAAACTATGCCCCCAAAAGTTCCTGATACAGCACAACCATCCTCCTCAGCCCCGAAGTCCTCTAAAGGCCAGAAGGGTAGAAAACAGGAGCAATAAGATGGCCTGACACCAAAGCCGATGTCAGTATTGAGACTTTCAGATTTCATACCAATGGACTTGGTACAATGGGAACCACCCCGTCAAACAGTACAACGGGCACCACCCCACCAAATGGTACCATCAGAGGGAGATAGTCAGACAGAAACATTGTCAGATTAAGAACTGATCTTTGACTCTATTAATCTCATTCACTTGACAGACCCCTTCTCAGATGGAGAATATAGCCTAGAAACCAAATTACCTGAACCCGAATGGAGAGCTAAACGAAGAGGCAAGACAGGGTAGAGGTTTCCTGGAAGGAATGATCATGGAAGGAGTCAAATTCCTAACCAAACCACAACTATAACCATTAATGTCGCAGAAACTTGTGGAAAGAATCTCCGAAAGACACAACAGGAACCAAAATGCTCCTCCTCTCCCATCGGAGGAAATCCAAGCCTAGTTATCTTGGAATATCTATTGGAGAAAGAACAAATACAAAATCTCCCAAGGCATACAGGCAGACCATTTCATCCAAACCCAAAAAGGACTGCAACATCGCCAGCTCCTGTCACAGAGGCCGAACCATCTACGTCCAAAGCTCAATTCCCTAAAGTGTCTGTGAAGGAGAAACCCCGAGCCGAGAAGTGCCGACCATTAAAGAATAAATATGATATTATAAAGTAGCTGGATTCAGTACTGGAAAATATGTAAATTGTGGATACATTAAGTCTGTTCGTAGATCTTAGGGAGGAAATAATTTAATCCTTTCTAAGTCCCCATGAGTTCGAGGCTGAAGTAGTAGCATAGGACATAGACCATTTCCAAAGAATGGCATTCCGTCATCTCCTTTACAGATAGGGATGAAGAAGCAATCATGTAAGGGCACATCAAACCCTTATATATGTCCAACAAGATAAACGGAATTGATATCTAGAGGATTTTCATCGACAACAGATCTGGGTTCAACCTCCTCCCGTTACAGACGATTCGTCGGCTGGGCTATAGTGAAGACAACTTGGCACCCTGCACCACCACTCTGATAGTATTAAATAAAAGTGAACAGAAACTGTTGGGATGAATCAACCTTAAAACTTGGCTTAGATACCTCACATCATATTCCAAGTTCTGGGTAGTGCAGTAAAGTACAACCTTCAATGTCCTGTTAGGGAGGCCTTGGATGCATCAACACGCTGCAATTCCGTCATCATACCATTAGTGTGTCAAATATTTTACTAATGGAAAAAACAGAAAATTTCATGTAGATAAATCCCTATTTGAGTATTGTGAGTCACATTATATCGATTGAGGGTTCTATGAATCGAAAGAAAAACATCCTTCAGTTGATGACATTGATTGGATTACTACTCCGAATGGATTGGAAATAGTTTCCACATACCCCCTCCAGCAGCTTGGGGAAGAGTATGTATTACCCATAAACCAAGTTGAATGCATAAGTGAAAGTCCGGATGTAGACTCAATTGTATGAATGATCTCCCCTATGACCAATAAGTCCAAAGACATGAGATAACGAGATGACTTATTTAATGACTGGAAAAGCCCTACCAAAGATACTCCCATCCCATCCATGGGACCCCAAACTTCCCTCACCTTAATCACTAAGGAAAAAGATGATTTCTATCCCAATATTGGAGAGTTAGTTTTGAGAATCATATCTCCATTAGAAGATGAAGAAGAAGAAGAATAAGACCTTAGAGATACCCCTCCCACATTCGAAGAAGGTGTCTCCACCATAATCGATGAACTTAAGAAGATAAACCTGGGCACCAAAGATAACCCACATACTGCTCTGATTAGTATGGATATTCCTGTAAAGGAGAAGGAAATATATACCTCCTTCCTAAAGAAAAAAAGAGATGTGTTTTCCTGGAACTACACAGAAATTCCAGTCCACGATCCTGAGGTTTCCACTCATCATCTGAGCTTACCAGACGACCACTGGGGCTATAAGCAGGCATCCAAAAGGACCCACTCGATACATGCTTCCAAAATATAGGATGAAGTTGACAAGATGATCAGAGCCAACTTTATATGGGAAGTCTAATATCCAATCTGGATGGAGAACATAGTCCCTTTCAAAAATAGGAACAAATAGATTAGAATCTACATCGACTTCAGGGACCTCAATCGTTATTTCTCAAAAGATAATTTCCTAGTCCCAATCAAAGAACTATTGATCTATGAAACAACCGAATTTGAGGATACCTCTTTCATGGATGGCTAATATGGATACAAACAGATCTGGATGGCCCGAGGAGATGAATAAGCTACTTATTTTAGGGATTCTCATGGAGTGTTCTATTATAAAGTGATTCCCTTTGGTCTAAAAAATTACAACACCACATATCAGTGCACCATGATTCGCATCTTCAAGCCATTATTGGAAAAATACATTGAGTGTTATGTCAAAAATATGGTGGTTAAATCATGACAAAACTCAAACCACCTATCCAATCGTGAAACTGTCTTAAAAAAACTGCGACAACATAGTTTAAATATGAATCCCCCAAAATTCACCTTTGGCGTTACTTCTGGGAAATTCTTCAGATTTTTCGTACACCATCAGAACATCTAAGTCGGCCTGAAGAAGAAAAAATCCATCCTTAGAATGTCCCCACCTTACAACCTCACTGAGTTGAGAGGTCTCCAGGGGCACCTGTCCTACATCCGGTGCTTTATAGCCAACTTAGCAGGTAAATGTATGAGTGGGATTATGATTGTCAAGAAGCGTTCGATGATCTCAAAAGATATCTTCTAAGACCACCGGTTCTAATGCCTCTAGTGGAGGGGAGGCCACTCATTTTGTACATAACCACCTTAGAATGGTCATTAGGTGCCTTCCTCATGAATAAGAATGACGCTGACAGCTAGAAAAACCTCTATTACCTCAGTCGAACAATTATTGATAATGAAACTCAGTATTCAAAAATTGAAAAAGAACTGCCTAGCCCTAATATTTGTGGTTCAGAAGCTTAGGAATTACCTGCAGCACCATGAGGTCCACCTGGTCTCCTGATGCAAACTTCTCAAATATATAATTAAATATCCTATGCTAACTGGATGCCTATCATGATGGGTAGTCATCCTAAAACATTTTAACATACGATACATTCCCCAGAATGAAATCAAAATCTAGGTGTTAGAAGACTTCCTAGCAGAGCACCCCTGTAAGAAACAACACCATTGGATGCCAAAATTCCAGATGAAGAAGTGTTCTTCGTCTAAGAGGACCCCCATAAATGAGAAATGTACTTCGATGGTACTTCCAGAAGCCCTACAGGGAAAAGGGTGGAGGATCCCAGGCTCGACAAAGTGGGGTTGGGAGTTATACTCGTATCCCCTGAAAACACTATCTTTCCTTAATATTTCCTTCTTTCGGAAGGGTGTACAAATAATGAAGCAGAATATCAGGCCCTCATTATGAGTTTGGAACTGGCACTTCATGTGTAATCCAAACACCGAAAAATAAAGGGATATTCAGAGATAGTCATCAAAAAGGTCAATGGTGACTATACCATTAAGAAAGAAGTATTATCTCCCATAATAAACCATGTTTGAGAACTGATGGTAGAATTACCATCAAAACCAACATTGACCTATGTCCCTCGGTCTCAAAATACTCAAGACGATGCTTTGGAAAATGTAGCCACAACCTTGGTTGATCCAGAATGAGATGAAATGTTCATTAGAGCTTCCCATCATCGGATGGTCTTAACATTTATCTAGAATAATACAGATGATATTGAAGAAATTAGCCCCGTTTCTAAGCCTTATGGTCACACCATCGGCTGGATGACACCCATTGCAAATTAACTTCAGAAGGGGGAACTCCCACCAGTCAGGGATGAAAGGGAATAAGTATGAATATGGGAAGTCAACTTTTCCATGTACAATGGTGTAAACAAAGAAAATATTATCCATAAACTAGGCCTTGATAGAGTCCTTACTAGGTGTATTTATAGAGAAGAGACTGTTTTTTTCATGAAAGAAGTGAACATCGGAGCTTGTAGAGCGCACCAATTAGCAACCAAGCTATCTCACCAAATCTGAAGGATTGGGTATTAATGGCCAACTATGATACAAGATTGTGCCATATTCTCCATTAAGTTCCATTCTTTCTAAGTTCAGGACAATTTTATACACTGAACCCTAGAGTTAATTCATACAGCTAAGTACTCCTGGCCATTCGCTGCCTGGGGGATGGATGTTGTGGGACCGTATCCTCCCTCCACAGCCAGACAATTCAAGTTCATACTCATAGATACTGACTTCTTTTCCAAATGGGCCGAAGCCATAACCCTTTAAGAATTTGGGGTAAAAAACATCATTAGATTTGTGAAGTCCAATATCATTGCCAGATTTGGTGCCCCTCATACAATAATGATGGACAACAATACCGATTTCTGCTCTACTGATCCAGAAAAGTTATACAAGGAGTATTGAATCAAGGCCAATTGTTCATCCTGCTACCACGCAGTGGCCAATGCAAATATAGAGGATTTCAACAAAACTATGTACAAAGTACTCCAAAATATGGTTGATAAGGATAAGAAATTGTGGCCAGACAAGCTCCTTCATGCTTTGTGGGCTTACCGTAACATAACTCGCACTTCCACCCAGGTGACCCCGTACTCACTAGTATATGAAGTAGAGGCGGTTTTACCTATCAAAATCCAAGTTCCATCACTTCGTGTGAAAATTTTTGATCAACTGTCCATGGATGAGCAACCCCAGAGACATTTTGATGAGTTGGAGTAGCTAGATGAAAAATGCTGCACACTTTACACCATTTAGAAATCTACCAAAATCAGATTGCACAAGCCTTTAACAAAAAGGTTCACCTTTGATCTTTCCTCAATGGAGAAATGGTGTTAGTCCTTAGAACCATGATGATTCTTGGGAAGAAACCCCCAAATATTGAACCAAAGTGGGAAGGACCATATGTCATACATGTGGTCTATTCCAATGGAGTGTACACCCTGATATTAATGGACGGATAGCTCATCACGACTCCCACAAATGCAAAGTTTTTAAAGAAGTAATTCACATAGTAGAAACTCCATGTCATGGTCCAAGCTCTATGACCCTAAACTATGAGTTATATCACCATGATGTCATGGTTTAAACTCTATGACCCTAATCTATGAGTAATAGTTCTATCCACATGACGTTAAACTGTAAGGAACTCTTCCCTAAAACATGACATTAATCTGTGACTCATGTCCTCACTGGAAGATGTTAAACTGTATAGAACAAAGAGTCCTAATTTCATGATGATAAAATACGTGATATCTCAAGATAACTATATATGTATTGACTCCTACCCTTGCATGATATGTAGCAATGCCTCTATCCTTGATCTTAGACCAGCCCCCACCATAAAAAAATAATGCCTCTATCATATCCTCTATATCCCCACATTGGCATGGGAAACCCTTGTCACTCCTTGTTTCTCACATCAAGTATAACTCAAGTGAGCTTAGGATCAATGATAAGGATTCCCTTATGTAAACAAATTATAAATAAGTATGGTATACCTGACACCCATAGAGAATGATTTTTTTTTCCTACCCCTATGTCCGAGCCAGATTGGTATGGGGAACATTCATAATTACATTTGGCTTGATCCCTGCCCTTGCAGGATACACAATGACGCCCAGATTTGGCATCCCTGTCCAACCATTGAAAAAAATATTCCCTCACATGACCCTATGCATAGACCGACTATTTGAAGGGAATGTTCAGGACTGCGTGTGGCTTGATTCCTACCCTTATAGGATACGTAGGGATTCATGGATATAGCATCTTGGCCTAGCCACCATTTAAAAAAATGCCCCTTTCCCCATGCGTAGGTCAGAATTTTATGGGAAGTATATGAAAGGTCCTAACTGCATGACAATAAACTACGAAATTCTTCAAGAGTTATATGTGGCCTAATTATCAGTATTACGAGATCCCGCACATGCCCCCCACTCAAAAGAAGTCAAAATATCCTTCTTCCCCCAATACATATGAGTCAGACCTATGTAGAAGCTCCAGTAGTTTACGATTAACCATGGTCTGGGTATTGTTTATGTTCCCAGGCACATATTTCTCATTTTTCAAATTCCATATTCTGGGAAAACATAGATCCCCATAATCATTAATGGTCATCTGAGATGGAAGGCCAGTGTCCTACAAACAACTTTTTTTGGCTATGCACATCATTCCCAGTGGCACTACATATGATGCCTAAAAACAGACTATTAATCAAAGTCAAATTTGTCCCCAGGAAAGTCCTTTCTTACCTTGGTACACCCAATAGGATTCTAAGCCACGTTCCATCCCTCCTGATCCAGGTTACCCCCCTGAGATTATGGATTACAACTTCTATCATCACTCATGACTAAGGAACACCATAATATCCTGATTACGATTAACTCAAATCTATTAAATATATTTATGATAGCATAATAATACTCACTACATGACTATAAACTTCACAAAATCATGTCCTCACTGCAAGACATTAAACTACAAGGCCAAAATAATCCTTGTTGTAGGATGTTAATCTGTATAGAAATGGTTTAAACCTAAAGTTCTCTTTGATGTTGATTTTTTCATTCTTAGGTGGTGATTTGAAACCCTAATAATCCCTTGTTTCTCACACCAATCATAGCTTACATGAGCTTAGGGATCTTAGTGAAAGTGCCACCGTGACATTATGGTAAGACGATTTAGGAAGTTGGTCCTAGAAGCATGACCCTAAAAGTCATGTCACAATTCCCTTCCCCAAGAGAAACCCCACATCCTGGCCATGTGACGTTAAATGATAGGGTGCCCCAAAGATGGGATGAATACCTCACCCTGGGTGTGAGTCATATCTACATAAATGATACCTAATTACATGAGTAAATAACATCCCAAATGATTCCAATATGTCCAGATACACTCTTTTCATACCTCAAACTCCATGATCTGAGTGATCTTGAATCCCCATAAACCTCCATGGACATCTAATATGGAAGGCCAGTGCCCTGTGGACACCTTTATTTGGCTAGGAACATCATGCCCCGGTGGCTCTGTATATGTTGCCCACAAAAACGGTCTTCAATCAAATGAAAAATTTTCCCCAAGATATTCTTATCCTATATCAGAATGCCCAATAGATTCCAAGCCTCATAACATCCCTCTTGATTCAAGGATCCTCAAAGTCATGGTTTACGTTCTCCTTCATACACATATCCTGGATATATCAGAACATGTAGGCTCGATTCATCTCTGGTCTCCTTTGAGGTTTCTATAAAATAAAGATACCCTATTCATATGCATGAAGTTGATCTGCATATAAAAGAAGAATGTACCCACTCATCTCCAGGTTTCCCAGAGAAGTTCAATTAAAATAAATGTCCATTTTTGTGTTCAAGTTCATCCCTTGTCAAAGATCACATACCATGTTCAAAAAGTTCACAATCTCCATAATCCTTCATAGCCATCGGAAATGGGAGGCCAATGTACTATAGACACCTTTGTTTGGATATGCACATCATGCCCTGATGGATCTGTATATATCTCCTACAAAACAACTGTCAATCAAAGAAAAATTTGTTTTTAGGAGAGTCCTTTCCAACTTCCATACGCTCAAATGACATGTCCTGTCACACCCCCAGATTTGGAAAACACCTTTATAATAGCTTACATACCTTCCTATTTTAAAATTCCCTTGACATAAAAAATATTTCTAACTAAACTGTCCATTCACCAGCTTTCCCTTATGCAAGAAAGAACCGTTCAAGAACAGTTTCCCACTCAAAGCCGGTATGAATGCCCCTAATATTTTTAGACACAATTACTTAGACCAGCCACCCACTGTGGATCCCAGCATTAAAATAAATTCAAAGTGTTGAAAACCCTACCTGGACATCAGAGATGGGAGGCCAGTTTTTATGGACACCTTTGTTTGACTATGCACATCATGCCCTGGTGGCTCTGCATATGTCACCTATAAAATGACCGTCAATCAAAGGAAAATTCGTCCCCAGGAGAGTCCTTTCCTACCTCCGTACGCCTAAAATGGTTCTTGAGCCTCAGGCATGTCCAGAATTCACAAAAATAGGTCAAGGAAAATTTTTAATCTATGTATGAAGGATATTAGAACATTCTCGGCTGATGAATTCTGAGTTGGACCCCCTGCCCTATTATGTTTGGTAAAAAATGTTCGACCTAAAATATCAGTAATAAGTTTGATTGGAAAGACTATGAACTACTAGAAAAAAATACACTAAACTTTCCAGAGTGAAAGTCTGCAAAGGTTTCCTCTGGATAAAAGTCAAGTATTAGTTAGTTAAAACTATGCCATGTATGGTTTAGTAAAAAAAATGTTGAGCCATCAAAAGATACGTAAATCTTGTTAGGTTGATAAACCGCAAAGGGAGTCCAAAGAAAAAGTCAAGTTATTCCCGCTAAGCCCGTGTTAAGAAGTCTTAGGTAAAAATTAGGGAAATAATGAAAAAGGCATAAACGTTCATGAGTTGTTCTATAAAACCTCAGCAATAGTTGAACTACACTCACTGAGTCTCGAAAATCAGGAAAGAATTAGAGCCAAAGTCAATTTTTTTTAATTTACTGGTCATGGTTTAAATTTAATACCTGATCGAAATGATTTCTATATAATTTATTGTGATAAATTGTTATGATAGGCAAAGTCAAAGAAGAAGGGTTTAAAGGAAAATCAGTTTCATTAAGTTCGACAAAAATGGAGGAACATCCCCAATTCGGTGTCTTCCCAAAGCATAAACAAATAAGAGTACATATCATGATTTGGGATGGATCTACAACAAGGCTCAGCTCACCCCTTCCATAAAGATGGTGAGTGATTAACATGGGCCGTCAAGAGTTTTCTCCAAAGAATCTCTCTCCTCTACTTCAGCCTTGACCGTTGGATGCACTTGTTCTATAACGACTTTAAAGTCCCACCCTTTCTTCTGGATAACTTCATAGTTGGCGCACAAAGAGGCCAGTTGATCCCTCAACCTTGTTGCGTGGGACTTTCTCTCCCGCAAATCTTCCTTTTGAGCAACCAATAAATCACGAGCCTTCACCTCTTCAGCCGTTAAGTGATGTAGTTCCTCCTAAATATCTCAGAAGTCCATCACCCGATGATGGGAAGAATTGAACTTGGAAATCTTTCCTTCATAATAAGCAATGTATTCTCAGGCTATGCCGATTTGGTAGATGAGGAGGTGTAAGTGCCGATAATAGAAGATTCTAGAACCCATATCAGTGAATAATTTCCAAAAATGTTTAGTCTCATCATAAAAAATGGCCACAGGTGTCTCCGCGGTAAGAGCACATAATTAGTGCCATGCCTATTTTTGCACTGCCTGGTGCCTCCCCACAGCCCCAATACCTTGATCCCCCACTACAATGGGTCTATAAGTAGGAAGTGTCATTATAGGAGTGGGAAGGGACTGAAGATAGGTTACCTAATATAGGGGGATCTCCTTTACCTTAGAGGGTTCGACTACTAGAGCTAGGTGTGGAGGAATAGCTACAGATTCTAGGGTGACCAGTGATGGTCTTTTACAGCCAACCTCATTAATGTCATGGGTAGTATCTGCAAGAAGGGAGTAGTCTAAATCACTCCCCACAGAGATGTTTTGTACCGATGAATCCCCTTCCAGACACTTCTGGTGGCGAACTGAGCATCTTATTACCACAAGGGTAGGAATAGGTGGAATATCCATCGTAGTTACTACAAGGACATGAATAGAAGGCATAGCCATTGTACTCATCACATAAGAA
Organism: Viscum album; assembly: GCA_963277665.1. NCBI lineage: Eukaryota > Viridiplantae > Streptophyta > Magnoliopsida > Santalales > Viscaceae > Viscum > Viscum album. Next base: position 385,563,045 of record OY728153.1, on the reverse strand, counting down.
GGAACGTGTGGCATGGTCATTGGGGTGGGGATGGGGTGAAGAATGGTTAGAGGCTTCTGCACTCGCTGAACTAGTTCTCTCATCACCCCGTCGGGGTAACAATCCACCCACAGTTGGGCATATTCCAATGAAAAAAAGTGGATCTTGTCGTATTGGGGATGATAACTTCCATAGAGGAACCTTCCCACATCATCATAAGCCACAACTAGTGAAGAATTATGGGATGAGACTCTCCCCTTAACTGATCAGTAGGAAAAAGTGTATCTTGTTAAAGGCACCCAAATTACCTGGCAAACCGGTAGGGGAGGTTTGAACAGGAAATGGTCACTCGATCTATATGATCAGTGAGAATCCCGTCCCGAAGCACAATGATGTATGAGCGTTCTTCTAATGAACCAACCCTGTCACCTCTTAATGACCCATGAGGGATAGGATGTGGTGTAAATAAGAAGCGAGAAGTGTCATTCAGCAGCCCAACCACTTCAATAATGCTTAGAGTCCTGGGACAAACAACAGAAATGTTGAGAAGGGTAGGTTGAAAGTTAGAATGAGAAAACTTTGCAGTATGCTGATATTCATAATAGGGGAAGTTTTCTGCCATCCACCCATACAAGAATTGAAATGGTCCACTGAGACGATGTGGGGACCTACCTTCCTGTATTTTTCCCAACAACTCATAAATCCAGGCGAGAGTAGGAAGGGCCAAATTAATGAGTCAACCCTCTTCTAGCATGGCCACCATCATCAAAGTATAGGCTTAAACCTCTATATATACATCATAGGATGGGAAAATCCATCCACTAAAAAACACAGAAAAGAAACCTGATAATCTAAACATAGGTGATATGTCTAGTTGAATCTCATATCCCCATGTGGTATATCATCCCAATTCAAGGCTAGCACAATATGACCCTAGAGTATGGTAGGACTGACGGGATGGATGAGCTTGACTATAGAAATACCTTGGATTAGGTCCGTTCACTTGCAAGAATAACCCTATCCATGCCTTGAATGGGATAAGAGAGAAAGCCTAGAGGAGATAATCCAGTAATCCCTCTTCCATAACTAGTAGACTCCTTATCAAAGGGGACACATGGTCCATGTCATTCGAAGTAGTGACTGATGGGAGAAACTCATCATACATATCTCTAAGGATGGGGAGTCCTCTAAGCTGGTGGATATCCTATAAGATAATTCCAACCTACCCATGTGTTAAATAGAATGTGTTGGTGCTTGAACACCAGCAACTCAACATCTAAGTAAGGATTTCACCCGGGGAGAAGGCTGAAAACTAAGAAACCCAAGCTGCCTGATATAAGCTCACCACCTTCAATTGGTCAGGGGACTCCAAACAGGTCTGATGTACCCAGAATTCCCAGGCCCATTTGTTGGAGGAACATCCTCCGACCCATAGATCCCACTTACTTCTCTACCGGCCATTAGGGGTTTCATGGGAGATGTTGATAATGGATAGGTACTCTCAGGCGTTTAGTCTTGGGAAAACATTGAAACACCCATAATTTCCCTTAATCCACACCGAGCCTCTTAATATGAAGATGTTCTCATGAATCAGAGTAGCTATGACTTATCATGTTGGGGAAATGTTGGCTCGATCATGTCCTTGTGGTGATTCTAAGATAATTAAAGGGGTATTGGGGTCATCCAATGACAGAGGAATGTCTTCAGGGAGACCAAAGCTGTAAAATAGACTGTACGGACAATGGGTAGGTTCGGAGATCCGGTGTCAAGAGATCTTATAAGAATACATCATGAGGAATAATGTAGGATCTAAGATGATCCTCATTACCCCCCACCACGGTCTTCCTTGTCTTCACTGATTTTATCACATCCTGTGAAAGATCTATTGTATCCTACATAGGAGGATCCAAAAGCTGATAAAAACTATTCCAATAAATGTTTTTGGATAAAGGCTATGAAATAATGGCTAAAGGACTAAAAAAATACATCCGCATAGGTATCCACGTACTATTACCGAAAATGATATGTGGTAGGCATATCCTGCATACTGCATAATGTGTAGAAGTGACCACCACATACGGTTATGATATGCAGAAGCGTTACATCACATATACCCATGGTACGCAAAGCAACCACAATGTGCTGGCCTGCAGATCATTGGAAGGTGAAAAAAGGGTTCGTGAAAGGTGGATCCCACAAACATAGGCCTTGTTAAGTTCATTTTCAAAGATTGAGGATTAAAAGTTTAAGTTCAGATTATTAATTTTTATTGTTCCGATCACCGGTTCACACTTAGTACGCGAACATACAAGAAGCATAACGTTCTTCTATGTGGAATCGAGATTTTAATTTTAAAATTACATAATGTCGTTCGCGAAATCCAAAATTCTATTCGTGGGCAGATAAATGGTGAAAAGTTCGGTTTGCGACACATACGAAGTGGTTCACTAATAGAATTTTCCTAAAAGGAGTGGTATGAAAATGCAGTGGAAGTTGGAGAAGTCAAAATCACTTTTAGATGTGAGAAACGATAAAAGAAAAATGACATGGGTCTCTATATATATGTTTATTCCCCTTCTACTAGGGCTATCTGTTCTACTGTGAACCATTTAAGTTCAGGACCACTTATGTATCAGAATAGTCCCCTTTTCATTCCTAATGGACCCCATTCTGATGGGGGGGATTTTTAGGGTCCTGAAAATTCCTCCAAGGGAAGAAAATACACTCAAAATCACTTTGTAGAATGAAGAAAGTACTCCTACTAGTCTAGAAATGTGAATGGACTCAAATTGAGTTACAAATTTTAGAAAAAACTTGAAGGAATTCAAGTTTTTAAAGGGATTTTAAGTGGCCTGCATACCAGCACTAGGAAGGGTTCACGGACCGCCTGGATAATGAATCACTGGTAAGAAGAATGATCCGCAAGGCGCTATCCCACAGAGCGATGGACAGCGAACCTAATGGGTCACAAACCACATCTATGAAGGAATCATGCGTGCGAAATCCATATGCATACCATCTCGCAAACTCAAAGGTTCACAGACGAAGAAAACCGACAGGGTTCTGCGAACCTTGACCCGCAAACCACAACCTCTACAAACCTTAGTTGACCGAGTCTTCCATGTTTCAAGATACCTGTTCACAGGCTTTCAAAAATGGTGCTGCATTCCCATAGATATTATTTCCCCAATGACCTATAAAAGGAACACAAAAGGAATTGAGTAAAGGAGGATGGATGAAGGAAGCACCAATGGGACCATATAGGTTGGAAGAAAGAATTCATAGAAGATTCTGGATTCAGTCTCGAATCATCAGTGAAGCCCAAATTGCAAACCACACTCCTGCAGGTACAACCAACTGCGAACCATAAAAAATGAAGGAAATTAATAAAAATGAGAGGACCATGAACCTAATTGAGGAAATCGTGAACCACATATTTATTGCGGATGAATTCACCATGAGAGATAGCCCCCCATACCTTCCTTTAAAATGGTGTTTCACGTAGTGTATCACTACACGAGTTTAACTCAGCACCGCGTACTACATCAATACACAAATTCAACCTAGAGCGGCATGACAGACCATATCCAGGACCACGTACCGTTATGGTGCGCGGTGGCCCATGCACATGCCTGCGTACTGATTTAGTACGCGGAAAACCCCTCTTCCCACATACCCTCATGGTATACCTAGTTTTCACCACCCCATATAAGAAAACAGTACTCATAATGGGGTGGTGTTAGGTTTCATTCCTTTTGGTTCCAACCTTTCCCCTCCATTGTCGTCCAGTCCTCCATAACCCCTCCATGAAGTAGTCTCTCAACATCAGGCCAAAGCCTCCTCAAAATACACCAGACCCATATGATTAAGCCATCAGGTGTATCAACATGACCCTTTTGATTTTTCATACCCATGGTAAGAAGATTCATAAAGGTTCTCCACACAACGTTTCGGGTTCTGATAGTGTATGTGGGTCTACATTCCCTTGGTGACGCAGAGTCAAACCTTGGGATGCCTGTGTGAACCTACCCATTATAGGGATTATGGGTGATCAAATTCTTTTCCATTCAATTAGAAATGGTGATAAGTCAAAGGGGTTATGCTCGCTTTCCTTTTTGACAAGGATGGCACTCCTCCCCTCCCCAGAATGCATTTTAGGGAGCTACCACTAAGGTAAGTCCCCAATCTTCTAAGGCTGAGTCACATGAACTTTAATGTCATTTCACATTGAAAGGTTCATTGCTCCTCTCCCTTGACCACTATTTCCTCGGCTCATCTGCTATAGGCTTACCCTCTCCCACCAGCAGGAGAGGAGGCATGTGGTTGGTTAGATCTCTCACATCCTCTTGTTTCTCACACCGAGCATGAATCATGTGAGTTTAGAGGTTTGTGATGATTAAAACATCCACACAATTCAAAACTATGATAACTTTGATTCCTAATCAAACTAGGATATGTAGGATGCCAACTTGAAGGCCCGAGCTCAAAAGGGTTCACCCAATCATATCCTATTAAATGGGAAGGTTCCATGCGTAAGCCTCGACCATTTCGAACTATGTAAGTTATGATTCTTCTCTAGAGGATACATAGGAAATCCATATTATGAGTTCGATCCCAATATCAAGTCACCTTTTTCCCCCTAGATGACGATAAACTCCAAAGTTCCTTATTTCATGGATTAAGTCAGCATTTCCTCCATAGCATCAAAACCATGTGTGCCTATGATGATTCTGCAAACCAAGGGTAGCCTGTAGACACACTCTTTAGGAATGAACCAAGGATTAATGAACATATAAACATGACTTAAATCTATAAGAGAGTTTCGAAATAAGCAATAATCCTCCCCCAAAAGGGTGCGGTGAGCTTGAGTTCCCATTCTATCAACCAATGGAGTCCGTAAGTGTCGTTGCTTGAATCATCGACCCATGATCGCCTACCTTTGGAAAGCATATCCATGAATAAAGGATACCAGGGTTGTTGGGTGTTTCCAGCTCCATGAATAAACCCGTTGAAGACCATCTGAGGAAGTTATATCCTAGGAGGTCCAATTTCACAAGTACTTGACCCCATGCAATTGCCTGTTGGGACTATATGATAGTGGAATCTTCTTCACAGTACAGAAGGGGTGAACTACCCAGTCCCTGTGGGGTTAATCCCACCTTCCATTAAAGGATAATAACTTAGAATAGGTCAAAAAAATGGTGAACTTGATGAGAACCCATATCTATAAAAAATAGGTGGGTGGTGATTCTCATCAGACCATTTCACCATCACCCCAAAACGCACCACCTCGGAGGTGAAACAATATCAAAGGAGTGAATTTTGAAGAAATTAGATAAGCTCTAGTAATCTCAAAGTAAAATTTCTATATAAATACATATGTCAATGGATGATCCTGAGAAGGTATGTCAATGATTTTATCCCCTTACTTCAATGGTGATAATTATGGATGTTGTAAATATTATATGATTATCTATCTAAAAAATATGGGATTTAAAGTGTACATGAATATTGTTACTCTGTATGTAATCCCTGAAAAAGAAACGAGATGCTACCAATGAAGTTTTGTATGATATAAATAAAAAAAATGAATGTTTTTATATGTGGCCTTGGTCCAAATGAATTTTATCAAGTATCTCAATTCCCTACTACCTACTAAATGTGGAAAACTATTTTCATTGCCTATAAAAGAGATGACAATGTCAGATAATTAAGGCACACTACAGAAAAGCTAAAATCTGATACCTTCAAAATATAGTATGGTGAAAGTATCACCCTGATGAATGGGAGACTGAAAGACATAGTCAATAGTGTTTTTACATTAGGAACTTCAATTTCACAATTAGATCAGGTGCTGAAATTACATAGAGTAATACCCTCTAAGTGGAATGGAATATCTATTGGTATATGAGAATAAATACCATTCAAATATTTAAAAATTAAATAATTGATCATAACCCTAATTATGTATGAAGCAGAAATGAAAATTAAGATGAAGATCATAAAATGATAAAAAGGGAAAATACTACCCTTAACGTTACTACTCAGAAGCATGAAAAAGAAAATAAAAGAAGAAGAAAGTGATTCAGAATGTTTAGACTCTAAAATGGATTTGGCTCAATTATATAAAAGATTAATAAAATTTTATATGAAAAATAAAGGTTTCAAGAATAACTTCAAGAAGGATGAAATAATATTAAAAGAAGTATGATGCTATAAATTTAAACATATGGGGAATATTAGACCCGACTGCCCACAAATAAAGGAAGAAAAGAGAATGATGGAGAAAAAAGAAAATAAAAATAATGTGAGAACTACTTATGAGCAAAATGGTAAGAAATATATAAAGTCTACTTGGAGTGTATATAAAGACTCCTGCAGTTCTTCCAAATCTAACTTAGAAAAAGAGACAAAAAATCTGAAGGAAAATATGTGATTAATTTATAAGAAAGAATATGATGTACAAACCTATTATTCTTCTACTTATTATTACAAAATCTTATGTAATAGAAAATTATATTTTTATTGCTCCATGTTTGAAGAAAGATACAAATATATAATAAAAAATCACAAGTGACTAAATAATATTCATAATTTTGTTTTAAGTGAAATATTTTATGTTAAAACAACACCAAGAGTTAAAACAACAGTTTAACAAAACCACATAAAAATATATTGATCATGAAAATATAATAAAATAATTATAAGATAAAGTAGAATCATTCATAAGTACTATTAGTATATTAAATAAAGGAGAAAAATCTCTAAACGAGATTCTTGTAAAAAATATTATCAAAAAGAAAAAATAAATAATATGAAGAAAAGGTGAAAAATTAAAATTATATAGAAATTACTTTATACCTAGTTGCAAATTCAATAAAGTTACTTTTATTTATTATGGAATTAAGGGACATTAATCTAATGAATACTGTTTAAGAAATATCTAGATTAGTGGAATTAAATATGCTTTTATTTATAGAAAAATGTTTTAAGCTTGTAGTGTAAATTTTGGTATAATAAGACAAATCTGTTTACCCAGACCTCTTCTTGCTGACCCAACTGGACCGAATAAAATATGGGTACCAAAAAAAATCTTGTTTAAATACTTTTTTAGAAAAATTATCAAAGGAACAAAAATGTTGTATGGTATATGTATAGTGTATTCTTGAGAAACATGAGTGGATAATATTCAAATTTTCATACACTAGAAAAACTGGATGGAGGAATAGTTAACTTTGGAGATAATACTAAAGGAAAAATAGTTGGATTTGGATCAGTTAGTGATCCAAAGTTATTTTCAATAAATAAAGTTCTATATGTTCAAGGGATAAATCACAACCTGATAAGTATCTCTCAACTATGTGATAATGTATTTTATTTTTATTTCATTAATAATTTCTTCTTAGTTTTCAAAGATAAATTTCTTAAAATTAGATCACGTATAATAGAAAATGTGTATACCTTAGATCTTAATTCATTGTGTAAAAAAAGTGAACTGTTTAACTAATGAGATAAATGAATCTTGGATTTGGCATAGAAGTCTGGGACACTAAAATGTATTTAAATTTTATAAATTTTCTAAGAAACACATAGTTTTTTATTTTCTTAGTCTTAAATTTGATAAAGATAGATTATGTGATATATGCCAAATTGGAAAAAAACACAAGTCATCATTCAAATATATTAATAAAGTTGCTACATCCAAACCACTAGAACTCATACACATAGATTTTTTTGGACTATCAAGAGTACAAAGTTTGAATAGAATATCATCTGTTTATGTTTTAATTAATGAGTTTTTTAGATTTACATAGGTTTATTTTCTAAAATATAAAAGTGTAGTTATCATTTTTTTTGAAATATTTTTTGTAAAATTGTTCACAATGAAAAATATTTTAAGATAATATCTTTAAGAAGTGATCATGTTGGAGATTTTGAGAATCAATAGTTTAACTCTTTTTTCTAAAAATTAGGTATTAGATGCAACTTATCTTCACCAAGAACACCTCAATATAACGAAATCATAGAAATAAGAAATAGAACTATTCAAAAAATGAAAAAAACTATGTTAAATTAATACAGTCTTCCTAAATATTTTTAGACAAAAGCTATAAACACAACTTTTCATATCATGAATAGAGTTTGAATAAGACCTTTACTTAAAAAGACACCCTATGTACTATGGAATAATAGAAAAACTAAATTTAGGTAATTCAAAGTGTTTAGATGCATGGTGTATATCGTGAGTACTATGGAAAACCTTGTTAAATTTGATTCAAAGGATAATGAAAGAATCTTTCTAGGATATTCTCCTACCTCAAAATATTATAGAGTGTATAATAAAAGTCATATAATTTTTAAAGAATATATTCATATAAAGTATGATGAAAGTGATCCTTTTAATAAAAAGAAAGATCAAATAGATGAAATTATTGACTCATTTGATAACATGAGACTTGAATCACTTATTATTGATTTTAAAAATAAAATAAATTAAATTCAATCTAGTTTAGATGAACAAAAAAATGATAAACCTGGAAGTGTTTTACATAGGAAATATATAACCTTAATTCACCACCCTCTAGAAATTGTAATAGGAGATATAGATATAGGAGTGAGAACTAGAAGTAATGTAGGAAGATTAGCTGAATTTTTTTCCTTCCTATAATAATTGGAACCTAAGACTATAGAAGAATATTTAAAACATGAAAGTTGTCTAATGGATATGCAATAATAACTTAACCAATTTAGTATAAATAATGTTTGGAAATTAGTTGATAGACTAAGAAATTATTCAGTAATAGGGACCAAATGGGGTTTTAGAAATAAACAAGAAGACCAAGTACTAATCACTAGAAATAAATACATATTAGTAGCCAACGAATATAATCTAGAAAAATGAATAGATTACGATGAAACCTTTGAACCCATTTCTATATTAGAAGCTATTATTATCCTTCTATATTATACATATCATATGAATTTTAAATTATATTTGATGTATGTAAAATCAACTTTTTTAAATTGATATTTAATGGAGGAAGATAATATTGAACAACCCCTAGGTTTTGAAAATCCTCATATACTAAATTTAGTTTTCAAACTTACTAAAGCTCTTTATGGCCTTAAACAAGAACCTAGAGTTTGGTATAAATAAATAATCTCTTTTTATTGGAAAATGAATATTTTGAATTGTTATCATATCCTAATGTCTTTAAAAAAATGTTTTTATAATATTTTTTAGTAAATATTTATGTATATGATGTTATTTTTGGTTTAAAAAATAAAAATATTTATAATGATTTTTCTAATATTATGAAAAATGAATTTTTAATGAGTATGATGGGAGAATTAAATTTATTTCTTGGATTTAAAATCCATCAAAAGAATAATGTAAATGTTATAAATTAAATTAAATATATTATTTATTTATTGAAAAATTTTGGTCTTGAAAATAGTAAGACTTATACTGCACCCATGTGTATTAATTTAAAACTTGATTTTGATGAAGCTAGAAAACCATTTGACAACAATTATACAGAGTTATGATTGGTAGTTTACTATATATTACTACTAGTAGACCATACATAATGTTTTCTATTTGTCTATGTGATAAATTTCAATCAAACCCAAAAGAGTCCCATCTTATTGCTGTTAAAAGAATTTTTAGAAATTTAAAAGGAACTATTTTTCAATCACTATTTTTTCTAATTTTTTTATTTTAATTTCATATTCATATGATGATTTTGGAGGATGTAGATTGTATATAAATAGTAATTTATGAACCTATCAATTTTTAAGAAAATCCTTAGTTTCATGGTCCAGTAAGAAACAACATTTAGTTGTTTTATCAACAGTTGAGGTAGAATATTTATATGTTGGTAGTTTCTGTGCACAAGTGTTGTGGACGAAACACATATTACTAGAATTTAGACTTAATTTAAATAAAATTCCCATTTTATGTGAAAAATAAAGTGAAATAAATATTTCAAAAAACCTATAAGTCACTCTAGAACCAAGAATATTTATATAAGATATCATTTTATAAGAAATCATGTTTTGAAAAAGGATTTATCTTTATAATTTGTAAATAATGAATATCAAATCGTTGATATTTTTCCTAAACAACTTCCCACTACTAGTTTTGATTCTATTAAGCGGGAGTTAGGAATATTTAATTTTAAATAAATTTTTATTAACTATTTTAATAATTTTTATTTGATTATTATTCACTAATTATTTACAAAGATAATTTATTATTCTTTTCAAAAGCATGTATTTTTGAAAAAATAAATAATTATTACACTGAGTAATTGGCTCAGGAAACCAGAATCGTCATCACCAAAACTTTCAAAACCCACCTCTCTCTTTCATTCTTACTCTTAGTATTTGAACCCTTTCAACGTTCATTGAACTTGTATTACCTTCAAAACCCTTGAATCAAACCTTCAACCTTCATATTCTTAACAATGTAGATGATCAAGAAAATAGATGAAGGTGAACCAAGTGGAACAACGTTTCAGCGTGTTACTTATAAAAATATTATTCAAGGAAAAGTTATAGATTTCGAATGGATCTATCATATGAATATGATATTGAAACAAGATCTAGCCTTCCAAGGTTTGTAATTCCTTTTAAATCAAGAAAATATTGAGTTTTTTTTTGACATAGAGGTAAAATATTTTTATATAAATGTTCAGTTCAGTTTCTAAGACACAGAGGATGTTATCATTTCAAAGGTAAATAATAGGGATTTTTTCGTTTCTTCAGTTAAAATTGAAAAGATTTTTCTATATACCCATGAAGGGATTTTTTAATTTGAACTTAGATCAATTGAAAAATAAGAAAATAAATAGGAAAAAATTATTTCTTTTCTATTTGGATTAACCCTGATTCGAAAATGTTTATAAAGGATATTAAGGATGACCATAAAGTACTGGTCAAGTTTATTCAGTTAGAAATACTTCTGAGAATTTATATTTTAGAAACTATTATTTATCCTGATATGTATACAATGTTTTCCATGATGAGATATATAAAATTAAATTTCCCAAGATATATTACCTAATATATGAATCACCACTTTCAAGTAGAGGAAAATATGTCATTTTATTCATATTGAAAGATTATTTCTTTTATTTTGTATAAAAATGATATGATTCAATATATAAAGATACACACAGGGTGCCATAAGTGTAACATTCTAAATGATGTAGACTTGAGAAATATAGGTTTCTTAAGGAGTAAAATCAGAGTAAATATATTACTTGTTGGTGCAAAATATCAACAAGGATCTGGTATTATTACTCAAGGGGAGTAAATAAATTTAAAATTAGATGGTTCAGTTCGTATTTATGAATAAGAAGTCACCAAATTGATAATATAAAACTCTATTCAAATAAAATGATTCAGAATCATATATGATGTATCTAATCTATATATTTCAAGATTTATTCATCAATCTATTAATGGAAATTGGGAAGAAGAAAAAAATGTGGCCCTGGTTAACTGGCCTATACAAAAAGATAAACCTATAAGTCAGGCTCTTATAGTTTAGGATCCAAAATATTTGGATACTGAAACTTCATAATCTAATAAACCGGTGTTTATAGGAGTCTTAATCACTTCTGAGGATCAATAACCTCAGAATCAACCATACAATTGATCTGAGTAAGATGATCTTTATATATTTCAGAATAAAAATAAAGAGTAAGAGGATCATGATGAAAATAAAATTCAAAAAGATCATGTTGGACATCATATTGAGGAAACTTCTCAAGGAAATGAGAAATAAAAAACTTTAGTAGTTGAAACTACTACATTAGTTGAGAATATACCAGTTTTAGTTGCAACTGATTCTTTGGATAAGTCTACTTCAGTATCTAAGACATAAGTTATTAATAATATATCTTTATCCTATAGTGACAAATATAAATGAAAATAATTAGCCTTGGTTGATAGAGGACAACCATCTAAAGTTCAATAAGAAGAATCTTATGATTATTTAAATTGTTAAATAGATAATTTAGTTTTAAAGTATAATAAAACAATAAAAGACAATATAACCTTGTAGAATGAGATAGAAATTTCCAAGAAATATTTGGAAGATCTGAGAAATTCAACCATTCTCAGGGAATAATTAGAATCTGTTCATGTTTAAATAAAAAATATAAAAGAAATTTTAGTTTAAAGAATAGATTTTTATGTGTTTCAATGAGAAATGAAAGATCATTTTGGAAATAAGGGAGTAGAATCTATTTCAAATGAAATATTTTGGTGATTTGAAAAAGTAATCAGGGAGTCAGTTTGAATTAATACTAATCATTCAAAAGAATATAATTCTTACCCTAAATATTCTCTAGATTTAATCATAAGGTTTGAAGAAATTACTGATATTATGTCTAACTTTAATTATTGGCTACATTACCTTAAGTGTGACAGTGAACCTTTAAATGTACTATTTGAAAACTAGAGAAAACTTGTCAATAAGTTAACATTAGGAGAGCTTGGAATTAGACATCTTCTCAATAAGTTAGGTGAAATTCTCTTGTGGTTTATTTGTTCAGAAGAAAATGTTAATGAATTTATAAAAGTAACTTTGGTTGAAAGTTTGAAGGTGGGTCAAGATTCAAAAGTTTTTATGAGACAGTTGGCTAAAAACTTTAATGAAAACATCAATGGATTGTAGGTAGAAATAAAGAAAGTTAATTAGGTTGTTCGATCTTCTCAAGATTCTAAAAGCTCTTCTAAACTAGGCCATTCAACCTCATCCTGTCCAACCTTTTGAAATATCATATCCAAATGATTCATGTAATCAAATCCATATTTTTATGAAATTATATTATTTATTATATTTGTGTCTGTTTATTATTATTTCTATTCAAAACTACATCTACAATAAATATAATTTTTGTTTTATAATATTATAACACTCATTCATAGTTCAGTTATACATTGAATGTGTTTTAAACCATTTTCAACTACTTTATTTTTTATATCACAAAATGTATAGAAAATTGGGTAAACACAACAACCTTAATTTCAAAATTCTTAATTTTATATTACATATTTTTTTAATTAAATAGAATATAAATTTAAATGATTAAGTTTACTATCAAAGACAACTTTACATATCAACTATAGTTTTTGTTATAATTTCTGTTAAATATTTTAAAAGATATTATTTCATTTATGTTTAAAATTTCTATATTTTATATAAGTTATGTTCTAGATTTTTTGATCATCAAAAAAGGGGAGATGTTTGGGAATGTATTTTCTTAACAAAAATCTATGAATATTATTGATTTTTATATTCCCAAAGACCCTTGATTGTTTTACTAATGATGATACTTTAAGTATTTTTTAGGAAATATTTCCTGATAAGTTTATCTTATTTATGGGTTAAAATATTTATTTAAATTATTCTAGACATGTATGAAAGTATTATGGAAACACACTTAAACCCTACATTTGAAATAATAATGTATGGTTTGGTAACCCTACATTTTTTATAAAATTTATGGATAATGTATCCTACGTCGATTAGAGAAGTATGGATCAATAACCATATGTTTATAAGAAACCCTATGTTTAAAAGAATAAACATTTTATTCATAAAACTTACTTTTGTGAAGAACCATACATTGTCAACCATAATTTTGTAGTTTATTTCTTCTTGAAGGAACCCTATATTTGGCTTATTAATGACAAAGTTTTCAATTAAAGATATTATCCACATTTTCTACAATGGTATTCTTAGAAGTAAATATCTATTCAAATATGTTTTATGACTGATTCAATGGATTATATTCAACAGATTAAATAATTCCTATTTCTACAGGAAGTTATGACTCTCTTGAATGATTTAAATTCAAATGATCATGATTTTTAGGAGATATTCTTGAATCTTTTATTAACAAAAGCAATCCTGTATTTCTTGTTAAATAGAAAAAACATACCTATTTTCAATATGGTGTGATATATTTTTAAATTCATATTTTTTATTAAAAATAAAAAAGATCAAACATATCTATTGTTTTGAAAGAATAATCATTTTGGAGACATAATTGTTTCAATATTATGCTGACTAAAACTATTATTGTTGTTACTACTACTATTTGTCTGTTTCTATTTTTGTTGAAGATTATTTTAAACCAAGATCTATTCGAACCTGTTTATTTATGAAGAATTTTATCTTTGAAGGAGAAGATACATTTATTATTAGTTTATATTGAAACTATAAAAAAGACTCAGTTTATTCAATGAAATCAAACTCAATTGATTTATTGGAGTTTCAGTTGCTCAGAATCAGTCATAGAGGTGGAGTTTTATCTTATCGGGCTAAGATGAAGATAAATTGGTTCCTTGTAAAATAAATAGAAGGATCTATAAAATCATTATTATAAAGGATTAAACTGCCTATATATAGTTGTTTAGGTATTGTGATAATGGTAAATGTATATTTAAAATCACTAAGTTATTAGAGAGATAATTGGTGGAGTGGACTGGGGGATCTTTGTGCCCTGAACCACTATAAAAATTGTTGTATTATTCTTATCTATTTATCCACTGCTCAAATTACGCAAAGAAGAGAATACTGTATATCTGCATAAATCACGAAGAGGGATAAAAGTTTAAATATGTCTAGATTTATAAAAATATACAATTAACCCATATTTTATATCTTTATATTATTTTGATCTTACCCCATGTGAGGTGGTGTTAAGAAATTAAGAACATCACTTCGTGAATGTGGAAGATCACATGTATGCATGTACGATGTTATAATTTTACAATGGATGAGAGGGTAAGAAGTTAAATAATATATGAACTTTACATAATCATAATTATGTCATAAATATTATATATATTTATTTGATTCATATTTTAATTATCCATGAGTGGTAGTGATGAAAAATTAAATACATCTCCTCATGGAGATGGTAGTACATACATATGCTAGATCAATGATTTCATTTCTCATTGGATGGAAAATTAGATAAAAATAGGTTATAATATAAATAAAAAAAAATTTAATTATATTATAGATATTTATGTTATTATATAATAGTGGTTATGATAGGTTTGAAGGTGGTAGAATAATAAATAAACCCGAAAGAACTCAGTTAATAGTTACCCCTATTCTTTGTGAAACCTCCATTTTCTCACACATTTAGCATTATTAGGTGATTATTTTGGTGAGAATAGGAGCTATAGGATGTGGGAAGTAATTTAGGAAGATATTTTAGAAGGTATTGGATGATATATAGTTCTCTAAGTTTTTGAATAATGGGGGAGAGGAGGTTCTCTTTTATTAGAGAGAAGAGTGACACTCTTGTAATTATTCAATGTTTTAAAATAATATAAATTATTTTTCATTGGAAATAGGACCTATATCAATCTAATTTAAATTAAAAGGTGATAAGTTTTGATAGAGTTTTCTATAATAATATTTAATTTTATATTTTGTGACCTTATCACAAACTTTTAACCCCGATTAACCTGTTTTACTCTTTACTATAGTGATAACAATCTACCATAGTTACTATCAATATAACCAAAAATGAAATTGAACTAAGTACTAAATTTGAAACTCTTTATTTCAAATATGATATCCATTTTTCAAGATTTAATTTTTAGAAGTGGAAAAAATAATTTTAATATAAAAAAGAAAAATTTGGTGAAAAACCATTTTTTAGAAAAATAACCATTTTAAGAATAAAAATGATTTTAGAACAAAATTATGTCTAATGTTATTTCACATTTAATTAATTATATTATTTTTATAAAAGAAGACTTATTTTACTTTATACCCAATTCAAAATTTAATGGTACCTTGTAAAAATTTGATTAAAAGAGAAGTTCCAAAAATAGTTTTTATTTGAATAAAAACATTCTTTAGATTTCCATACTTCCAAACACAGATTTATAAGTTGAAAATTAAAATTTTAATTAAATTATATTACTTATTAAATAAATATTTTTTCTATAAAAATGATAGTATTTGTAAAAATCTATATTTTTAACTATTCCACCCCCCAAAAGAAACTATTTTAATAAAATCACAGTGAATTATATTAATATTGTTTTGAAAAAATGTTTTTAAAATGAAAATAATTTTTATGAATTTAAATTTCTGAAATTAATAAATTTAACTTTTACATAAAAATACAGAATATAAATAAAAGCTACTTTTATAGAAAAATGACCCTATAGACTTTAATTGTTCTTAACCTTATATGATTTCATTCTTATCATTGAAAATTGAGTACTTATTTACTAGGAATTAATCAATACATTTTTATTATGAAATTGTTTCTACATATATTTCATAATGTTATTACTCTTATTTATATCTGATAATCTAATGATTAGGTTATAACAATTATATTAAAATAATAATATTTTTATAGTATATAATGTTTTGTTTAAGCTAGGTGTTGTGTGTGGTACACACTATCAAACATAGTATTAATTTAATGTAATATAAACTAAAATCATAGGATGTTACATTCTTCATGGAATGGGGATCATCAATTCTTAATTCTACTTGAATTAGAAATTATTTGTAATGTTTTGGACATTGAAGACCAGATTTGGTTGGTATGGTTTATTTTCCTTTAGAATATGAAATTCTATAAATTTTTTAGATTCTAAAATTTTGGAAAATCCTGAAGTCTACAATATCAAATTCTGAAACATGCTTCACAAATCCATATACTTACACATTGAGTTCCTACCATTTCTATATTATAGAAAACACGTATGTCACATGAGTTTTGATGAAATCTAACATAGGAACTCAAATTCACACACACACAAATACAAATTCATATGTGATACTTAAAATTCATATGGACTTGGACTAAATTCACAAAAACTATTAATGAGGTTTAAAAGATCACGACTTAGCCATATTTAATCCATAATTGTAGTGATACATGAAACTTAAAGATATAGGCTAATTCAAAAAGTGGAAAATAATTTACAAAGTTTGATTTAATTAACTGTAAAGTCATATTATTGGCTCCAAAATATATTACAAGATAAGTCTTATCAATTTTCACTTGGGTACAATAAGTGAAGTCTTCACTCAAAATAAATTAAAACCTTCTCAAACCTTTATATAACTTTATAAAATTCGTTAAATTAACTCAAAAAAATCATCCAATTGTTTGTTGGAATATGTCAAACTATATTCAAATATCCATCGCCATTATCAAGGCTTCTTCAAGAACATTTACTCCTCTTTGTGTTCTTTAATGTAGCTCATTTTAACATTAATTTTCAGCCTTAATATTTATCCTTAATAAAACTGATATAGAAACTTACATATACAACAATCCATGTAAGATTTATTCATCTTCTTGAATAACTTGAATCCTTATGAAATCATTATTTAACATCCCTTCAATACATATACTTATAGATAAATTCCAAACTATATTAGATAGCATATCAACACTTTTACTTATTGTCTATAAAAAATAGCTCACCAATCATCACATCTAGAGGTTACTACATTGAATTTTTCCAGACAAGTTCCTTATGTAGTAGTTTAAAAACCCCTTTTCCATTCAACATTGAAGCTCCTTTATCATTTCTCTAAATTATCTCAAAAAATATTGACATCTTTGAAACACCAATATTGTGTTATTAATTTAAAATAAATGTAACTCATATTATGGGTACTTCAATCTCCCCCTTTGAAGTTGTTCTCAATACCACCACACACACATCTCACATCAATATGAGTGTCTTTATTTATCCCAACCATATCGATAATAAATAAAAAGGTGTATAAAGGGGTATTATTATCTCATCTTTCTTCTCAAATCATCTTCTTCCCCCCTTTCAATTAGAATCATATCTTAGTCCACTTTTGAGATAAGTATGGAACCACACACATATTAGCAATGAGTCTTTAGTTAGTCAAATCAAAGTCTATGTGGGTTCTACCAATGTAAAAATTAATAATGATTTGACCAAGGTTTTAAATGATGGATAAAATGATACCATAAAATGATACTATTATCAGTTTCAATTTTAGGGTTGTTTAAAAAATATTTATCAAGGATACCAAAACCTACACACATCTCAAATAACCCATCTAATGGTCAAGTGAAAGACATGTAAACTCCCCATAATTTTTATATAATCAATAAATAATGGATGTGAGTGTGATTATGGTACTTCATTATCTATTTTTTTAAAGATTTTTAAAAAATATAGATTTACTGTACAATGTTTATTTGATGGCATCATCTTTATTTTTTATCTTCCTCAAGGGATGAACTCACTTTCACTCACTTCCTATTTCTTGTGATAGTTTTTTAAACCATGGTAGTTAGAATAATCTATGAAGACATGATTATTTATTTTTTAGTAGTAACATCTTTATTCTTACCCTTTAATTACATATAATGTATGTATAAAATAACAAGAAATAGGGGAAAGAGGGACCAATTAGTTACATAGTAGTAATATAAAGGTTACAAGTATCCTCTAAACTAGAACCTCTCTTTCCTTATAAAATTTCCATGGGAAGTATTCTTCATATCTCATTTCCTATTATGAGTCTTAATAGATTTTATTCTCATTTTATTCTCTTAAACTTATTCTTTTTGTGGAATAGATTTCTTCACTTTAGTTATCATGAAAACTTCATTACTTGATGCATGTGTATACTTTCTCATCAAATATTCCTTGTATGGTAAATTTTTATAAAATTTTTCATGCCATGATCATTCTTTCTACACCTTTCACACAGTTCAGATTGAATTTTTAAATTATCAATTATGGAAAACCTATCATGAATATCAATATTTTCTTATGAAATTTCTTTTTTACTTTAGCACTACCATGTATCTATATTTTATCTATTTTATTGTTCATTTCCAATTGTTTATACCATACATTTAAGTATTATTTTTTCCTTGATCAGATTGCTTGAGCTTCTCATAATATAGGTTCTATTCCGTTGTCTTTTGAATTTTTTCCCTTTCACACCAAGGAGAACTTCTCAAAGTAGCCTAGTCATGCATACCTAAAATTTATGAACTTCCTTTCCATATCTTCTATAAATCTATTCTAAATACTCAAATATATTTTGGATGAATAGATTTACTAAAGGTCTAGTTCTAAAATTCCTTTTTTTTAAATCAATCTTCATCCTCTAATGATAAATTCCCCTTGATTCATCCTACTTCCCTGTAAATGAAATGTTATACTAGAAAGAGTTTTACTGGTGTCCACACCTTCCACAACACCAAAAATACAAATTAAATATGTTCTCTTAATATAACTGTATTTATGACCCTAAATTTTTATTTTAGATTTCATTCATTATTGTATAAATTTTCTATGACATTACTTATTTTTCAAGAGGGTTGTTTTTCCTTGAATTCTTCCCTCCCCCATAGATATAAATGAGTTTCTCTCATTGTCTTATTTGGTACAAGATTTTTTATGTTTTGAATGACAAACAACACTGTTAAAAAGACCATATTTTAGGTTTTGTGATTTTTAGGTATAGTGTTAACTATAACTAATGTTCTTTAAATATCATCTATTGTAGATGATTCAGACTTGAATTTATAATAATATTTAAAGTCATTATTAAAAATGTTTAAATATTTTTATACTTCATGAAACTTTGATTACAGATTAATCAGTTTTTCCTATTTGTAAAGATGTTTGGCCCCTAGTTCCTTCAATATCTTATTATTTTCATCATCCTTTAACTTAGATATTTTAATTTATTCAATTATATTAGTTTAAATTTTGAGAAAATTTTCATTTAACACGATATTCTTCCCATTAAGATTTGTACTATACTCAAGACAAGTGTCTAACTTAAATTATAGCATATATTCTTGCACCATTGGATCTCCTTCATAATAATCAATGCTTGAGGTATTAAAATGTCTTTTAATGCGAGCAATAAAATTAGTAAAATTATCGTCATATTTATTCTCTAACTGACTACTTGATGAGCGATCATCTTCTTACACTTTTCACATAAAATTTATCCTTTACATCCTTTTAAATTCATTCTTGCAATAAATTTTCATATTAAATAATCTATATTATTTTCCCACTTCTTATTTTTAGTATTCTCATCAAATCTATCATATTCATATTCAAGTTCCTTCTTCTTTGGATAGTTAAGAGGAAATATTCATATTCCCCCAAACTCAAAATAATTTCAAAGAAAATTTTCCATTATATTTACCTTTTCCTATTTTGATTTTTTGGAGATAAGAGACATCACCCTTTTGTATTCATCACCATTATCAAATTTATCACCATAATCATTAGATGCTTTAGGTTTTTATTCCTTAAACTTGAACTTCCTCATGGATTCAAAATCCATCTCATCTTTCAGTTTATTTTTATGGTAGGTGTCTTAATCATTTTATAAGTAATTATAATTATATGAGAATAATTAAGTGAGATCATACCTATTTTATAGAGTAGAAATATTAGGATAAAACTTCATTGGGAAGTTCCTCATGAGAATATTCACAATAATGGTGTCATCCAACTTTTAAAAAAATAATCTTATATTTATAAAAATTACATTGATATTAGTGAAGTAATTATCAATTTTTTCCTATTTAAAAATATTAAATTCTTAAAAAATGATCCACTATATTTTTAACTTAGCTTCCTTGAATTTGAAATTACCTTTATTACTACTTTTGAACTTGTCCCTGTTTTGTTTAGTTGTTTGAAGTCTAATTATTTTTTGAAGAATTTTTCAGAATGAGACATGAGAATGAAATTTATTCCCTTTAAATAAATCTAAAGATTTAATTTTTTAATAAATGAAATATATTCAACTATTTTATGGGTTGAAACCTCACTTTTTTTGTATCCAACAGTTCAAGTCCAAGAGATAGAATATATCACAATATTCTATTTTTTAGCCATGAAAATTTATTCTATCAAAAGAAAGCACTCTTTAGTAGTTCAATAAATTTTTATCATCTATATTCAAATACTGGTAGATCTAAAAAATATAACATGGTTATTTAATACCACTTCAAGTTCCATAAGAATGGGTTCGCCATTGAGGGGGGGGGGGGTGAATCAGTGGTAATTTTAAAAATATTTTTCAATTTATTTTTCTTGAAGAAAACATTTGTTGCTAGTTAAAGCATGATTCAATCAATAAATTCAACTAATATTACCCAAATTATAACAAAAATTTTGAGATACAAGGAACAAAATAATATTTATAAGGTTCAACCTCAGTGTAAGAGCCCACTTTTTGTTACATTCAGATGTTATCTGGATCTATAGATTTTCCACTATAATATTTTTATCAATAAAAAATGGTTTGGTTAGGGATTATACTAAAGATAATACACACCATATTACATAGGTGTGGGTTTAACATATTACATAGGTAAAAAAATTGCTTCTATAGGTTCTTTATACTAGAATCACACTAGTTCTTAAGCACTTCCTCAAACCAAACACATAGTCTCCAAATTACTTAGAATATTAAATTTCTACATGAACTTCAGTCTCTACAGTGGATGAAATTTGGGATCTTCTTCAAAATATGATTATTGAGTAATCTCAACACAAATTTAAGGTATTAAACTTCTAGGTTTAAATCTATATGATTGTATACACGCTGACCCCTTCTTAAATTAGCTTATTATCTTTACCTTTATCTCTCAATGATTTGACTGTATGATTCAAATCAATAGAAATATATCAGCCTCTTCTCCTACTCCTTGATATTATTCTTCAATACTAGTAGGCACACTTCTCAATATTAGTATCATAGTCTCCTTATGTTCTTTAAAAGAGTGATTCATCTCCCTTGATTCTATTTACTCAGTCTTTCACACCTGACTTTTTTTCCTTTCCCACTAAAAAATTACATATTTCTATAATAATATTTTATTGAGTAAGTGGTAACATTAAATTTTCTATGATTTTTAGCTTACCCAAAGTATAATAATACAATTTTCCTCAAACCTACCCTCAAAAGTTCAAATGGTAACATAACTAATTTTTTCAACATTTATGTTTTGGGATAATTTTTAAATCTCAACACATGGGTCAGTTTCCCAAAATCATTTCTTTAAAGGATTTCCAAATCCACCCTATAATTATTATTCTTCACAAACTATCATATTTGGGCTTCGAAGTATAAATAAATAATAATTAAACACTTATGATCTTCAAAAAATTTCAGTAGAAATCATTTTCATTTCTTTTTTCATAAGTACACAACAACACTGTATTTGTGGCTCAAAAACTCGAGCACACTGTGATTAAAAATAAAATCACCAATTATTTTAAAAATAACTTAGCTTGAATACATACAATATTTTCAAGTGATTATAGAAATGAATATCAATAAATCATCATCACATTTAACATCTATATTATTATTTAAAATAGACCGAGATTCATTTTTAGTTCTTATCATCTACTTGTTCTCAGAGAAGATATTATTCTTCATAGATTGAGGATAATTGAATCTTAAATTTTCTTGAATCACAAATGATATGTTACATTTTGAACACTTAATAATGGATTTTTTTATCATCTGGTCTATTTTTATTTATAATATAATTTTTTTTAAATTTTCTAGATTATTAAATTTTGGAAAAGTCTACAAGAATAAGATGAACCATCAAATCCTGACGTGCAATTCACAATGTCATATTCTTATAGGGTGAGTTATTACCTTTAAAATTTTTAAATAAACACTAAAATCACATTCATTCTAATGAATACTAAAACATGATATCAAATTCATATGCAAAAAGAAAAAGTCTTTTGTGAAACCTCAAAGTCATATAAATTCAACCTAAAGTCATACAGACTGTTGATAAATTTTGAAAAAGAAAGACATAGCTAGATTCCAGCCATTTTTGAATTCCTATGTGAAACTCAAAGACCTAAGATCATTCAAAAAGTCATAAATTATAAAAAAATTATTATTACACTCAAATATAAAAAGTCTTATGTGATAAAAATTATCTATTTTTATCTAAGGTACAAAAAATTCAGACTTCACTCAAACTTAATTAGAACCTATTAAAACCTTTATATTACTTTATTTTAGGCCTTAAATTAACTCAAAACATCAATATGTAAAATGAATTTAGACATCCCCATAAATATTCCCAAGGTTTATTCTAGAAAATTTACTCCTCTTTGAGTTATTCAATATAGGTAACTGCTCTTTAATTTCCAATGTCAATCATTATCTATTATAAAAATAATATTGAAACTTACATTTATTATAATAATAGGGTGTTTTCTTCATTATCTCAGCCATTTAACTCTTCAAATAATTATTCTTCAATCTCCTTTTAAGGAAGATGATTCTATATTAATCCCACACTATATTAAATAGTTTCTCAACACTTGTCCTTATTATCCATGAAAATAAACACACCAATCATCACATCTAGATGTTATTACATTGAAGCTCTCCATAAAAGTTTTTTATGTATAAACACAAAAATACCTTCACCATTTAACATGTCAACACATTCATCATTTCTCTAATTCTCTTAACACACATTGACATCTTCTAAACAACATGATATCCTTTTTAATTGAAAAAAAATAAAACTCATCCAATGAGAACATTAGAATATATAAAATTCCAAAACATCAATAACCTCCAATAATATTTTATGATATGATATCATGGGGAAATATTTAAATATAATATTTTATGATTTTATACTATTTAAAAAATAAAAATGTTTTATTATTAAAAAAATAATAAATGTTTTGTGATAAGTGAACATAAAAATTATCTTTTATAATTTAAAATGAAAATTAAATGATACAAAATTATAAAAAATATGTTATTTTATGTTAAAAAATCATATATAAAAAAACAAAATGTGTTATATATCTATCATTGAATATATTTAATTTTTCATAACATGAAATAATATATTTTCTATGATGTTATGTGATCAAATTTAATTTTATTTATCAATTTATAAATTCCACATAGAAGAAAAAATGTTTTATAATAATCAAACAATAATATCTGTTACATTATATCATAACATCATTTTTTATCATAAATATAATAATTAAAAAAATAAAAATTGATAATGTTAATCTATCATCACAAAAATATTTTTCAATTTTATAATGTCAAAAACATATACTAAGACACTTTATAATAGAAAAATAAATCCAACATATCAAATAAAATAAGATAAAGATAATTAAATCATAAATATGGAATAGTTAACATTGATGTTTAAAAAATTTAAAGATGTTGGAAATTTTTTTGATTAAAAAAATTATTTGAAACAAAATTATCAAAAGGTTCATTGATAATAAAAATAATATAATAAAACATATGATTAAAATTAATAGCATTTATTTAAGTAAATATAATTAAAAAAATACACAATAAATAAAAAATCAACATAAAATATTCAAAAATATATATAAAATTTCTGATTAATAGAAAACAAAACCAATAGGTTTGATAAATTGGATCTATGAAAAATTTTCTTCAATGAGAAAAAAAATCATGAATCTAATAAATATTACAAAATTTAAATCCAAAAAAAATAAAATTTGAACAATATAAAGAGGAGAAATATAGTTCATGTAAGGGAGTTATAATGCTGTTGTCAGAGAGGGATATTGGGGGAGGACAACTGGTGAAGCTTCAGTCATTAGTGAGCGTATAAAATTAGTATGGGATAGTGTCAAAGTGGGAGTTTGGCAGAAATGGTGGGTGATTTAGTAGGAGAATAAATTTGGGAGGGTGGATAATGATTAGGGTTAAGGGAATGAGGAAGGCTGAGGGATCATGCTGTATAAAATTTTGGGGACTCTATAACCTTTTTTAATAAAGAATAATTTCTATAGAGTATCTTGTGGTCACATGACACCTATCCCATGGTTTTATGGAAACTTATAGATATAGGACAATTGGTTTTTGGATATAGGATATAGAAATACACACCCTAACCATTTTTCAAAAGAAACATGGAAATAAACTCCTCTATATCAGGGTTAATCTAAATAATGGTTGTAGTATCATGGTATTAAACCTATTTTGAAGTAGTGGATGGTACCACAAGAAGACTTGGAAACTGAATTTAGTAAAGTATCACAATTACCTTCTAGTTTTTATAATATTTTTAAGCGTAATTTCATTATATAGGAACTTGCTCATGTAACCTGGTCCATATCATCATGCACCCCAGACATGCTTCCACATATTCTATAGTCTATTAATTAATGGTGAGGGTTGAGTGATATCTTATGGGTAGACTATAACTCCCATATCATATTATGAAATAATATATAAATAAAATAAATATATATAAATAATATCAACATCGCTATAAAATAGAATCACAATTGAAGGACCCCCATACTAAATAATAAACACTATATAGTAATAAATGTAACCCATGTGATAACATGTAAATTATTCATCATAATAAGATCTCCAATGGATCAATCACATACATAATATAACAATGAAAAAATAAATAATAAGTGAGACTCCCCTCTTATAACATAATCTGCACATCAAAACTACCTCCACATCCTCACTAAGCTACTCTATCTCTATCACATATGTTAGGTCCCTTTCTCTAGCCCTCATTCTAAACATAAGTTCTGCATGTCCATTGAGGTATACACATAAGGTGTGAGTATGAAACTTAATGGGACACACCCAATGGGATACCTAATATAATATGTGTATGTACATGTATGTATATTATGTAATATAAGTAATAAAAATTTATATGTATCACACCTGTTATACCTTCAAGTTATCACAATGAAATGACTATGGTATAATTTTAACTACTTTGTCTAGTGTAAACTGGTTAACATATTTTTTTATTATTTTAGGTATTTTTTTAGTTGAATTTTGTTTTGATTTTATGGTATTTCCAGTAGTTTTTTATAGTTTTTAAGAAATATTGATCTTAATATTTTAACTTAGTCTAAATTAATGTTTTTTACTGAATATATGAAATTTTATGATTAATGTTTATTTATATGGGTTTTATTTTGTTTTTAAGTGTTTTTGTGGAAGGAAATTGGATATAAAATATTAAATAGAAGTATATGTGAGTTTTGTAAGATTGACCATTTGAGTTTGGGGATATATTTTACCACCAATGTAGTCTTAAACCAGTACATGGGAGAGAATTTTATACCAATACAACCTCATGTTAATCCTCTAGATTACAACTTATTCCTAAGGAAACCCTATATTAAAACCTTATAGGTGTTGATATTCCAATGTAACCTCGTGGTGAAGCTCCATAATGTGTCACATAACAACAACACCTAAACCCCAATAAAAATTATAAATTCCATCCAATACCCCCAGTGTTGAGATAATATATTGTATGGGTTGATCTAACTCCAAAGTGACATAGTCGAAGGAATTACCAATGATATCCCATGCATATTCCCTAGACTATGTTAGTGTTAGTGCTACCTCACACCTCAACAAAAAATCCATTCTCAATCCAACATTGTATCACATAAGAGCCTCATATGTTTCCACTGCCTCAATTTTGTATTGCATATATAACTGAGATTATATTCACCTATAAATATATATTTTATAGATCATTAATTATAGTCATCACTTTAAGCACCCATGATTCACCATATCATTGAAGGTGCATAATCATATATATGTGAGATCGATAAAGGTCCTCAAAGACTGAGGAACATCCATTGAGATCATATCTACTCTATATGGATCATATGCATAGATTCATGGGACTAAAAATATTCCCTAATAATTATTAACTAACCAAATTGAGTAATATATCATAAAAAATTCCATGTAGAATAATATTTGGGAGAGAGGATAATTTTGAATATCATAGGACCAGGCATTGAAATCAATGTGCAATAAATAAGGAATTAATATTCCCATGTGGTAGTGACCAAATATTCCATTTCTAAATGGAATGATCTCATAAATTGGTGTGAGATTGAAATTTTATAAACTGTATAAGAAGAGGAGGAATAAATATAGAATAGAGTTAATGAGTCTATGGAATAATGAACATAAGAAGAAGTTTTGTGAAGACCATCCAAAGAGGAGATATCCTGGAGGAAAACTAAGCTAGTGGAGTGCATATACAATTAAAAGGAGTCTTCCATATATAATCTATTCACTGAGAAATTTTATTCTATTCTATATATTTGATAAATTATTTTTATGTATCTTTGGTCGTGTATATATGTATAATGGTGGGATTTTTTGTACCATTTTTATATATTCTTATTTTCAATAAATGTTTTTGTTTATGATTATTACTTTGAAACTTAATACTACTACCTCACTCTCAATGGGTAGATAAACATAGGGGGTTTGAGTGAGGTAGAAAAGTATAACCTAACCCTTGTATCAAAGGATATAATATTATACTGAGAGGAATGGTAATATAGGAGTGTAATATCCTATACATAGGGTGATTTAAAACCACCAACATTGGGATTAAGAAACCTAACAGAACAAAAACCTTGATGGGGGTTAATAACATACACATCATTGTGGATGGTGAAATTAATTACCATAATTTAATTTTATAGTAAATACTATGGAAACTTTTAAGTTGGTAAGGGAGCCTTTGGGATTTACTTGAGAAAACTTCCTTGAGAAAATAGTTATGGTTTCTCATAGTAATTGCACGAGAAATATGTGGTTTAGGGTAAGTCAGTTGGATTATATTCCATTATAAGTGAATAGCACTTTAGTGTATTGAAGATCTTTGGTATCAAAATATTAATGTGACCTACACTTCACTTTTTTCCCATATATTCTTTACTATCACGGTTTCATGCACCATATTTTACTACTTTAGTTTAAAACACACAAACAAGAACACTAGTGACTTTACTCATGACCTTAGGGTTATAACAAGTTACTCACCAGTATAAGTTATGTATTTCACTTTTACATACTGTAAAATATATCTTATAAAGAAATATTTTATTCAACCACTTATTGGAACCTTTTTTGGGAAAAGGATTAGTAATTGATTGTGTTTTTTGGGAGAAACACAAAAACATCTATAAAATTATAAAACTTAAAAAAGTTAAAAATTAATAAATATAAAAAATATCATAATAAACTACACTATAAAATTTTTTTTAATATAATTCAATGATAATATTCTATAGATATTAGTACATGTTCATAGTCATTTATTTTCATTCACCAAACTTTTATTTTACTATTTTTTTAGATTTTGTAGGAAACAAAATTTATAGGGTGAAAGGATCTATAAGAGAACATATATAGAATATATTTGAACCATCGAAATATATTATTAGAATGTGATGGATAAAAATAAAGTCTTAAAATATAAAATAATTTCCAAGGTGAAAAATAAAAAATAGAATCCACAATTTAGTAGGAAATTTGCTATGGAAACCAAGAATAACCTTAGGATAACTTCCCATAAATTAAACCACTCTCCCTAAAATCAACTAAGAACACATGAATAATGGATGATGTTGATTTTTGAATTATTTTTACTATAAATAGGGATCTCCAAGTCATAATTACAACTAATGAAGAAAAAATTGTTTCTATAGAGCCTCATAGTCATCTAGAAGATCCAAGGAGAAACCCACAATGAATGATTCATATTAAGGTATCCACACCCACCAAACAATTAGGATAGTTCAATAAGAGATCTTAGATGAAGTTATTAAAACCAAATCACTTTTTGGGAGTCAATCCAACACAAAATAAAGGGGTTTTAATTTTTATTTTATATTTCATTTTTTACTAATTCACATTTCTCCCCAGACTGATTGATGCTAGATTTTATATAATGAGAGTAGAATAAGAAAATAATAAAAACAAAGTTTATAAATAACATGGAATGAATAAGAGACTAATGGGGGTGGGATTATTCTACCATTTAATTCATTTAATTTTTAATTTCATTGTATATCATTCACTACATTTCTTATCTCCTATTAATATTGTTTACAAAGTAAGAACCAAGTGTGTTGGGGGGGGGGTGTAATGAGTGTACATATGTGTTTTGTGTGAGTATTCTTAATTTAGAAGATTTATATATCATTATTAAAGAGAAAAAAAATTCCTATAGTAATTAAACACTATGAAAAAACCAGTACAATAGAATATAAAAGGATATAATTTACGAGAATCAAAATTAAGACATATTTTTAAGGATTTTTTAACTTAATCAAGGGTGATTTTTTATGATGAAAAACTAACACTCTAGGGAAAAAAATTAAAAAAAACATTATAAGTCTTATGAAATAGAGTACAATGAGAATTTTGGATCTAATTATAAGTTTCCTGAGATATCATAGAATGAGGTGCGTGTGTGTGTGAAAAAGAAAATCCATCAAATAAGAGTAAAATGGATACCTAAGAGTTGGCTGCCCTTACCCCACCTCTATGCCCTAAATATTCACATTAGTTTCAAGAGATTATTTTTATAAGGGATGGTTTAGTTTTAGTTGAGTCATACTCATCAATTAAGTTAAATTACACATTTTAGGGATTAAAAACACAAAAGATAGTGTGTACCAAGTTTTGAAGGGATATGAAAGGTAAGAGGAATATTAAAATCATACAAAAATGGGGAATATAAAGTATAATATTATTTTATAACTTATATCAAGGAAGTTTGAAATAGAGATGTAGATGAAAATCTTGAGGGAGAGGGATTTAAGAATGTATGTATTATTTGAATTTTGATTCAACTAATATCTTAACATTTTACCTTCATTGATAGGAGACTCATAAATTATGTAAACTAAAATTGGGTGAGATATTTTGCTGAGAGTAATTACTATAGGACAAGTAATCACTCAATTATGGACAGATGTTCTTATCATATTTTTTTCGTTTTTAGGGAGTTTTTTGTATTATTTTATGTAAATTTTATTAGATTGTATATAGTTTTATAATTTATAGGAAATCATGAATTTAATATTATAACTTGTCTAAAAGTGATGATTTTAAGTTATTATTTGATATTTTTTTATTTTATGATTAGTTCCATATTTTTTACTTTGTTTTGATGTTTTTTGGTACAAGGAAATGGGATATATAATATTAAACAAAATTATATGAGAGTTTCAAAAGATTAATAATTTAGGGTTTGAGATACATTATACAATTAACATTTTCTAAGCCTAGTACATGATAAGTTATTCTCTACTAATGTATCCTCACATTAACCCTATATAATATGTCCGATTTCCAATTCAACCCTAAATTAAAATCTGACAATATTTTTAGATAGTAATTTAACCTCATGATGAATCTAAAAAATGTATCTCTTGAAAATGATACCTTAAGACCAAAAAAAATCTATGAAGTCCCTCCTACAACCCTAGTATTGTGATACTCTATTTTAAGGAGATCCAATTCCAAAATGATGTAGTATTTAGGAGTCCCAATGTTTCCCTATATTTATTCTGTATACTATGCAATGCCAACACTGCCTTGCACCTCAACATATTCTTTATTTATGATCTAATATTATCTTTTGTAATAACCCCACATATCATCAGTTCCACAACACTATCTTGTGTACAACCCAAATATTATTTCCACCCATCAACATACTCTACATTGATTAGAAAATAGATTCATCACTTTGGGAACCCATGATTCACTATAACATTATAGAATCATCATCACATACATGAGAATTCAGGGAAGGACCTATAAGATTGAGGTAGAACCATTGAAATCATACCCAATCTAGCTCAAAATCCCATGATCTATTGGTAACAAAGTTCCTTTCATTGAATGAGGTATTGAGTTTGAGTCCTCTTATCATTTTATTTATTCTTAATTTATTTATATCCACCCTACCATGAACTTTCAAAAATATCAAAAAAATATCCCTTCTCAATTCTATGTTTCTCACATGTATAACCCTAAGGGGACCAAAAATATGCCCTCATACTTATTTACAACTAAATTAGGTAATGATTCTTTCAAAATAAAACATGGAATAAGATCCAATAGATAATGTAATATTCAAGATCATGCGATCAAGTATTAAAATAATTTCTTAAAAAATAAGGAATTAATATTCCCATTTATCATTGATCAAAGCTTCCATTACTTCATGGAATGATCACATAAATTGTCACTATAATGATTTTTTTAAAATATATAATAAGGGGAGAATAAAATTTAGGAGAGTGTTAATCAAGTCAAAGAATAGTTCATATAAGAATAAGTGTTGTGTAGAACATCCATGTAGAAGATATCTTAGAGGAAGATAATGTCGGAGGAGTGCACAAGAGATATTGAAGATCTCACCAACGATAACATATTAAATGATCCATCATCTTCCATTCTACATATTTCATATATGATTATTGTATAGATTAGGTTTTGTATATATAAATATAATAATGGGGGTATTTGTTTTTCATTTATTTTATTTATTCATATTTGTTGTCAATGATTTTTATGATTCATTCCTTGTCACTTAATTATTATACCTCACTCATAGTGGGTAGATGAACTTATGTGGGTTTAATTTAGGTAGAAAGAATGGTATATCACCCTTGGATATAAGTTTTGGATGATGGATTGAGAGAAGGGTAGTGGGTAGAGTATGAAAACATATACATAGGGTGATTGATAACCACCCATATTCGTGTTGTAAAACCTAATAGAATATAAACCTTGAGGGAGGGAGGAAAGACATAAATCAATGAGAAGGTAGAACTCAATGTCTAAGATTTATTTTGATAAGAAATTTTATAGAAACCTACAAGTTGGTCTGAGATTCTTAGAGAATAAATTAAGAAATCTTCCATGAGAAACTAGTGATGGTTTCTCATAATACATGATTTTGTAGTTAGAATTTTGGGGTAAGTAAGTTAGATTCAATTCCAATATAAGTAAATAACACTTTAAAGGATTCTGAATCTTTGGTATTCAAATCCAAAGGTGACCTAAAATTCACTATATTCACATATATTATTTAATGTCACTATTTCATGAACTATCTTTGACCTCTTTAGTTAAAACCACACAAATTAAAACACATGTAATTCCCCTCTTGTCCCTATAGATATAACTTGGTACCCAATAGTATAAGTATTTAAATAATCCTCTATACTTGTAGGTGAATCTATATAAGAATTAATGATTTTGTTCAACCATAAATAATTAGGTGGTGAAAGTAATCATAAGGATATTATGTTGGAATATAGCTAGGTCCATTCATACTCATAATCAACTAAATAATAGGTTGGTATCATGTTTATCCTATTTCAACTCATAATCAATTAGATATAATATAGGCATTGTGTCTAACCGACCACATCTCATAAAAAACCAATCACTAGGTTGGAATTGTATCCAACCTTTATGATTGCATAAAAATTGAACACTAGGTTATTATCCTATTCAACTAATTCAATCTCATAGTCAACTAGATACTATATTATAATGTTTATTACCCCTTAAATATTAATAAAAACTAGATAATATGTTACAATAATGTCTGAATCTAATTTCATAATCATCTAGATAATATTTTTTACCTTGACAAACCTTGTCTAATTTTAATAACAACTAGATACTAGGTTAGTATAATGTCTAACCCATAAAATATTATAATCAACATGATACTATATTGGTCCATGTCGAACCTATGTGATATCATACAAAAAATCATGGGCAACATACCCATATCCATCACCTATATCATTTTTTAAATTTAAGGAATGATATAATCGTAATTATCACTCAATCAAATCGATAAATCACATAAAAAATGATGTTGAGATCATAATAATAACAAAAGATGAATCACATAACCCATCATTATAGTCCATGGATAATAACCCATAAACCTTGTGTGCAACAAATCCTAATGTATCCATCCCCCAGACCTTGGCTAAAACCCATCATACTTATAATGTAACACATTATAGTACACTCTTTCTAAGGCTCGATGATTTTAAACCCAGTCCACAAATATCAACATGCAAATCTCTTTAATTAATGAGCCCTTAGTCCAAGACACATCATTTCACACATGAAGGCCATGAACTATACCTAGCACATTATGGTCACCATAATATTCTATCCTTGATAGGACTTATCTCAAGGTTTTATAAGAATACCCCTTATCTTTAATCTTAATTAACATTTTACTCATCAATCACCCCTCATGACGAATTAGACTTTGAGTCTCATCTTGTTTTCTTCCCAGACCTAAACCGCCATGGAATACCTTTTATCAAGTAATAAACCCACTAATTTAACCTTGGTTTAATTTCCTATCAAAATTATACTAGGCCCTACATGACCACACAAGATGATCTTAGTTTCCATTCAAAGGTCACCATTCCCGATGAACCCACTTCATAGATTAATATTAAGAAAATATATTTCTTAACCCACTCATATATAATTTCTATCTCAATATAGAATTTCATATTATCAAATGGGTCCCCACTAAGCCACTCAAGTCATTAATCAAGATTAAATACCCTCTATGGTCCACATTCTCAATTAAACCTAAGTCTCATTATATAAAGGAATCACAAAGAGACCCTAAATCATGATAATTCATGTGTACCCTCTATCACATCCCTAATATGTCATGTCTAATTACTCTTTTTTATCTTATATCATTCTCATTATGGTCAATAATACCCACTTACCCTAACTAATTTATCACACAACATATTTAATTATATATAAATTCAGAAAATAATATGGACCACCAACCTAAAATAGAATTATATTATTAAACCTAGCCCATTATACCCATAATTGATATCTAAGACCCCCTAACTCAATGAAATGAAAAATTAATCAATAATTAAACAATTTTATAATTAATTACACAATCAAATCAACATAAAACAGTCCATAAAAACACACTGAGTGGTGTAGAGACACAAAAATTACAACAAACTATATGTGGATGGTCCATAGTGTTCCCCCATTACTCCTATAACCAAAATTCCTAATTCCACTTTTATTCACTAGTAAATTTCACTCCAATTTGGAAAAAAACATAATTAATAATAAATATAGTGAATTATTTTTAGTGAAACAATGAGTGATGGATAATAATTATCCTATATTGACCACCTATTGGTAACTCAAGAAAAATCCTCATCATTAATAAATGGTTTCAACATGATTTGAAGAAATCACATCTCAAATCCCTATTTGTAATCATAAAAAGTTAGATAGGAATGAGATAATAAATAAGGTAAGTGGAAATAGGGGAATTAATCATTTTAATCAAAAAATAAATTTACCTTGAACCACATTGAACCATTATTTAATAATGAAGGAGAAGATAGAGAAAATGGAGGACCCCTCCCTTTTATTTGATTATCCCAATTAGTAAAAACCTTAATAAATTATTAATAAAACCCTTGAAAGGATGAAAAATACCCTACTTAAAGTGGGGGTTAGGTTAATACATTTAATTTAGGATGGACTACTACTAGGACCTCAGTACAGTACCACCATGTTTTTAGTTGAACTAGCCTTGGTATTCTACCACTACAATATTTGGTTGCAATCGTCTTTCCATCTAGTGGGTTATAAAACATTACATAATTTTCTCTATTTTCCAAATTTTCAAAAAAATATTTATATTAATTTTCTACCTAAATTTTCCTATATAAAACCATTATTTAAAATATCTAAAATCACTAAAATACCACCCTTGATTTTTATTTCAATTTTTAAATTGCATCCAAATTCCACATTATTTGAACCTGCTATTTTTCTAGTTCCACTAATACATGATGGCCTGGGTTATTAAAAAATAATCACCAAAACATTTCTCATTAAAAATAAGTATCTTCATGAATCCTTAATTAATCACAATGTTCCCTGATATCCCATTATTATTTCTTATTCTTAGATATTCATCGATTATGGTTTCACTGATACCACATCCAAACCAGATAAACTATATTTTTGTAGAAGCTTCAATTTTGTTTCATTAATTATCATCATTCATTACTTAAACATCACACTCATATAAATTTACTTTTCATCAAAATAATTAATATTTGAAAAGAACTAATAAGTACCCTATTGTATTGATTACCTTCAATACCCCATAACCTGTGCATCACAATGACAACTAATTATGACCCCCTGTGAAGATTTCCAAACTTACATGAAAATAATATAGTACCCCATTTACAACATTGTACTAAAAATTTTGGAATCACTGATATGCAACAAAAAACTGTTCACTCAAATCTACAACCAAGAATCTCTTGATCATGCACACTCAAAATTTATAATTTCCCACTTGAAGCCTGATCCATCATAAAAATCCTTACATTTTTAAACAGGTCATCACTCTCTCCTAAGAGTACTAACAATATACAATCATGATTACTACACTATTATATTTAACATAAAATTACCCATCAAGTACCCTCCTAGGATAGCAATAATCTGAGAGTGTCTCCTCAATCCCTCATCCAATAGGATAGGGGCTATATATATATATATATATATATATATATATATAATCACAATAATTTTATAGAACACATGCATGAGATATTTCATACAAAAAAAATCACCATAAAGAAAAATAAAATGTAATTGTAAATTTGAAAAGTCACTGAAACTGAAAGACATAAGACACTATAAAAATATCATTGTGAGTACATTATAATCAAATAAAAATTTTTAATGGTCACTACCACCTTAAAAAAACACCATGATCCACTATGAGTCACTATGAATCATTGAGAATCAGTACCAAATAAGGTACACCAACTCCGTGTCCACTTAGACCATCTCTGAAATGTGTGTTTCCTTCAAAGGCACAAAATGTGTGGTAAAAAAGCCTATAAAGGGGTGAGTATAAACATATTTTGTAGGACACCTCAAAAACTAAAAATTAAAGGTAATAAATATTTCATATAAAAAATCATGGTTTAAGTGGGTAGCCAGGAGGAATATAAAGATAAGGTAATCCAGATATGTTATACTACTAAAATTATCAGAAACTCATAGTTGTACTAATCATCATATCTCCAACCCTTGAAGGTCAAAATTTCATGAGAAACTAAGAATTCTAAGAGTAAAAAAAAATTCCATAAAGTTTGTAGTCGATATCTTGTTTTTTATGTCACATCTCAATGAAAAAACAACATGCTTGAAGTGTTGAAAGTCTCAAATAAATCGATATTTTCAAACTTTATTTCAAAAATACATTACTATAAACTAAGGATAACCTCCTCCTCATCGTGTTACACACATATAAAGGGAGATAATCACACTTTACTGATCATCATATCATGACACTATACTAGAAACCCATAGGGGAACCCATCCCTTTTCCATGGATGGTTCTTGACCAATGGTGTACTAACCCCTACTATCATAACCACCTAGGGATGAATTAGGGAGGAGGAATAACCTAATACTGATGTAATTCCCACTCTACATATCCTAACTATAATATAATCATCACACAACCTTGTGAATTTTTATTTCCCAACTAGTAGCTTCGCCACCTCTCTAGAGTCATAAAGTAGAACATGCGCCTCATAGAATGGAACATAGTTGAAAAGGGTGTCATATAAAATTCCAGGGAAGCACACTATTGATTTGAGAATTATAAATTAGATGATAGTATCAAATAATATATTATATTATCACATAATAGATGAGAGTAACATATATTATATGGGAGATAGGTACTACACAACTAAACACTCCGTTAGTCACGTTCAAACCTTATCATCAATCCTATAGAGATAATACCAAATTATTTCTATATTTCCCCAAAATTAGCATAAAATTTTCAAATAAATAATTTTATTGTGATATAAATTGAGAAATAATCAGGATAGACTTTTCATTTTCTCAAAATGGACACCTGGTAAAAATGTCCTGAAAAACACCCCACAAAGGAGCATGCAGGCCATGTGGTAGTCCATACACACACCACGTGGAACACTTGAAGGGGGAGGATATAACCAACTAGGTTTGTTACACACCATGAATGAAACTAAGAATAGGGATGTGTTACCCATGCACACCAGACATCTGGCACCACACCCCCCTCATGGGTTGGGTTGGGAGGAACCTAACCTGATCTGGCCACCTACCCCCACATCATGTTGAATTGTGGGCTCTTGGGATCATGCTAGGATAACCCAGTTGGTCATAACTCTCTAACAAGACTACATGGAGGTTGAACCTATAGAACCTCTCACATTTTATGTGTTGGGAGAGGTGCCTTTATGCTTGCACCATAATGACCACACACATGCCTAATCTTCAACATTTCAGCCACCTCCACCGCAAGCACCCCAATCAATTCTGCTCTATGATTTTTTCCATGACCGCCTATAAAACTACTATCATTCTAAACCACTCTCTATCATGTCACAATACATTTTATTCTCCCAATAAATTACACCACATTAATTTTATCCACCCAAATATTCACCCAAGTCATTACTAACTTGGTGGCCTTGTGTCGTAGCACCCTCCGTGCCATCTTGATCATCCCAAGGTTAAGACACCATCCAATGAGGATACTATTGGAAAACATGTGTATAATGTATGGTTAAAATGAAGTAAAAATAAAAATGGATGGGGTTTCTAGTATCCAATGTGAGGGTTTAACCACCGTTCATCTGGTGTGGGTTCATCAACAATGAACACACTAAATAGGGATTAAAATTCAATAATCAAAATCTATAAATTAACGAGGGAATGATTTCAAAAAACACAATTCAAGAAAATTTATTCTTCTTTATAAAAATAAAAATAATGGAGAAATGTTTCACTAGAATGACCTAACTTAAGGCATAACTGTCATCGCTTCAATATATTGATGAATCCAAGGTCTCATTCATCATTGTCATGAAATCTAGTCTCATTATCTGATCTGGAATCATTTCCACCCAAAGTATGGTCACTCCATCCTCTATCTCTAGGTTTCATGAAAATTAAAATGACTAACACTAAATAATAAATATAATAGGGATTATATGGAGGGATTTTTAGGGTTTTCATCTATTAATCAATCAATTAAATATTAATTAATTTCTTTAAATGATGAAACCATGAAAATACATCCCAAGGGGTCAAAATATGACCATATATTACATTAACCATAAGGTAAATCCATTATAATGGACATAGTTAAAATATTGGATTTCCTATCCTAGGATTGATTTTAAAAAGAAATATTTATTTCCATGAAAAATTGTGTTCAGACTAAAAATAATATATTATAATTAATATATTATTTCCAAGGCCCCAATATTCTCTAAAATTTTCATAGGCTCAAATAGATGAAAAAAACTACAAGATAAAATTAAAAAAAAACCACCAGATAGTTTTTAAGGTAATCCACTAGGGAAATTTTACTATTTTTCACATAGGGAGGTTTTGGTACTTTGAAACTAAAAATTGAGTTATGTTTCATATGGAAAAAACCTAGGTCACTACATCCTCTCCACATTAATTAATTTTAATCCTTGAAAATAAAAAACTAGATCTCTATAAAGGAAGATAACAAAATAACACTGCATGGGAAAAATATCACCATTTCACACACTCCCTTTATCTACTAGAGTCCGATCTCTAAAAAAATTTGGTATCCCACCACCAAAGAAGGGAGAATATTATTTCATAATTAAATATATTAGATATATCTCACCTCGAAAAAAGGATCTGATAGAAAATGTAATTCGGTCAATGTGAGTCTCGTTATTCTTCAGAACTCAATTTTTTTCATAGATGGTGGTTATCTTACAACATGGGACAATATTGATCCAAAAACCACTGATTTATGTATTGGAATGGTTCATTACCTAATCCTTATCTAATGGGATAACTACACTTAATATATTTAAAAGGAATTCTAGATGATGGTTACATGAGAGTAACCCATCCACGCCACACTCTAATATTGAGATCTTTACAAATATTTTACACTGACACCATAAGTGATGAAATGAAAAAGGTTCCTTAAGTACCGTCCCAACTTCTATGAATTCTCTTGACAATAAGGAATAATCACTAATATATCCAACTTATAGAATGAGAGTGGTATGGGAATTCATTCCCAATCTCCTCTCAACCAGTTTTGGGAATCCTCGATCCTAACCCCAATCAAAAACTGATTTTTCATATATTGATTAAGATAACCTGGTTGTGTTTACTTTTCTCTTTCATAAAATTTATCAATGAGGACATCCAGAAATGAAACCAAACTCCTCAAAATAATTAGTATCAAACAGATTCCTATTTTTTAACTCATTTCATTATAATTTGAAGTGGATAGTATTAACCATACAAATGAACCTACTCTATAATCACCAAACCACAAGATAAATCCTTCCCAAGTAACCATAATCCAAAACCACTCAAGGAAAACTCCTTCTCTAATGCATAAAAATAGTTTCCATGTAATGGGAACTTCTAGAAAGGTTATGTTAGAAATACCATGATGAGGGTCATACTATACAAGGTTAGTCTCTACTTTTGATGACCATATTGATATTTAATATGAACACCAAGAGAAGAATACCATCCACTTGGTAAAGTGGGTGATGTACTCCTAAAATTCAAGAAAAACCTTCAGTTCTATCACTTAAGAATATATGGTCACATAAGACTACTAAATAGACACCACTACCTTGGGTACCACTCTCACAAAAGGGAAGAGTGTGTGGGGTCATCACCATCGATCAAAGGTGAGAAATGTATCTCTATCTCAATTCAAGAGTCACTAATATAAATCTAGTGGCTTATGAACCACCCTATAACTTGAACATATTTTCCCCTACTAGAAGTATCAATTACCATGACACTTTTTCGCCACTAAGATCTCATCAATCACCAAAAAATGCAATTTCATGAAGACTAATACTAATCAATGAATCCAAAAATCATTCTATAATATGTTACTACATTACAAATAATCTTATTGCAAGACTAGGAAAAATTCCTCAAAAGCCCAATAGGATCCCCCATAAACCTATACAAGGAAATATTTAGTTAACATGCCTCATAAACACCACAATGGTGTCCATTACTCCACTAAAAACACTTTATCACCATCTTCAAAATAAAAGGCGATGTATCCATTGGACTCCCTTCAATGGAAAACTATAGGTTTCCCTTAA
Organism: Viscum album; assembly: GCA_963277665.1. Classification (NCBI taxonomy): domain Eukaryota; kingdom Viridiplantae; phylum Streptophyta; class Magnoliopsida; order Santalales; family Viscaceae; genus Viscum; species Viscum album. The sequence continues at coordinate 385,522,887 of OY728153.1, read as the reverse complement.
AAAGTATCTGTGCATTCCACTATGCTCATAGGGAGTGAATTTGTTATTCATGCTCATTACACATAAATTCATACTTTCTATATAATGGAATTTAGGCCCTATATTCACAATTTTAGGCTATTTTTACAACACTTTAGGGGCCCCACTCACTACTAAAGGTGGAACCTACTTTTTTCAATTGCAAACACCTTACAATACAATCAATGGTAGCCAATACCTACCAAGGTAGGTTCCAATACATCTCATTTATACCAAAATGGTGAAATAACTCAAGTAATGTTAGAATAAATCATTTTCATATATTATTAATATTCATTAATTATATTTTATAGAGTTATAAGAATATTATGCAATTTTTTAGTCGAAAGGAAAAAAGATTTATTTTTAACCAAATTGGATTTTCATGCATTATATGATTTTATTTCAAATTTTTATTTCAAATTATAGAATTTAAATTTTAAAAAATGAACTTCATTTTTGAATTTATCATTACCAAATTATCTTAGTGTGAATTTTTGATATTTTTCTAAAAATATTGTTTTTTCAATGAATAGTGAAAATACTGATTTTATTAAAAACTTTATTTTTGTTTATAGAATTTACAAAGTTTAATTTTGTTTTGAAATAGTTTTAAATAAAAATTTGTTCAATTATATTATTAAAATCCAGTTATAGTTTTTGGAATGAATTTTTGAATTTAATTTTCTATAAAAAAAAATTTATACTTAAAAGACGTTTTTTTATGAAAAACAGTTTTTCATTGAATTTTTTGGTTTCATTTTAAATTAAATTATTCCATTTTTGTAAATTAAATTTAATAAAATTGATTCCATATTTTTAATAAACATAATTTTAACATACTTGATAAATTGGTATGTTCTTTTAAATTTTTATATTCTTGTTTCTTAGGTTTAGAGGGTGTGAGGGTTGTTTTTGAAGTTTATGTAAAACCTGTAATGAACACAACCTGCAGGATAAATATATTTCATAAATATCTAATTTAAAGTTTAAATATTACACTGGTGAAAATTCATAGAAATGTTTCAAGTCATAAAACTATTTTATACTGTAATGATGTTTTACATTGTAAATATTCCGTTCGATATAAATTAACCCAATGTGATACATTTTTCAACAGAACATGAAACATGGGGAATTTATGCTGCAAATATCTAATTTATAATGTAAAAACCTCATTATTAATATTTTTTTATTCACCTATCACATAAATATATCTCCTCTCTCATTTTACAACCTCTCCCTTGAACCCTAGGTATCCTTTTCAGGTGATTTTTATTGTCTCACCCTCTTTTGGATTGCTTAGTTCAACACTCTCTCTAGTTAGGTTGTGATGCTTATCTTTAGATAAGTAATATTTCTTATTCCTCATTTATCTTTGTTCTAGTAGAATCATTAGGATACATTTATGGGTTTTTTGATCATATGATGATTCTTGTTTGATCCCTTCTATATCTTTTTTGCAACCGTCTTTTGAGGTCCAACCCTTGTGTTGGTTGTGGTGTGGTGTGTGAGCTCCTTGAGGTATGTTATGATCTATCCTCTCCACTGAATGTTCCATTTATGGGATTAATTGGGAATCATTATTAAGACCCCCATTTATTATTCTATATTCCTCCTGGTGTGTGGATCCCATTGCAGGTAGTGTGTGACCCGAGTTTGAGGTAGGTGGTTTCATCTCTAGCCTATGTTGGATGAACCATAATTTATCTTGGTTTTATAATTTTTTTTTAAATAAATTGGAATGATTAATTTGTGTGTCTAAATGGTCTTGTGATAAAATATAAGGTTTCCCATTTTTGGTAAAAGAAAATGGCATGTTCAATGCATTGAGAAATGGATTAAAAATGGGTTTTCAAAATATGTTTTAACAGGAGAAAAGGGTTGTTTGATTTTTTTTGAAGATCCATTTGAAATTGATTTGATAAATGAATCACATGGGAATCCTCTAGTAATTAGGTGGAAGGTTTAGTATAGTTTATTTTTATTTTATTATCATGGGGTTCACTCATGTGGTGTTTCTATACTCCATATGCCTATTGTTCTAGGGACTTGATATTGATATTGTCAGGGGGTTCACTCATGTGGTGTTCATCTACTCCTTAAGCCCATGTTATAAGGAATTGAGTTTACACTAGTTATTGATTATGGTATGAGTAGTCTACTAGGAAGAACTATTGTGATCCTTGTCTTGTTTAACATTTTGATTTGGATTTTTATTTTTTTAATTTGAGGTGCCTTCTAGAAAAATGTTTATGGAAATTATGATTTGAAATTATTTTACCAGACTTGTTTTAGAATAATGGAAAAAAGGGAAATATTTACCATGATCTTGATATAAAACTATTTTACATCTTATCATTCCATTTTCCCTTAAAATTATCATATTGGGATTATTGTATAGAGATTTTATATGGATCACCTGGGAGGAATCCTAGTGAGCCTATTTATTTTACACCCTACACAACCCTTCAGTAGTGTATAGACCCTATATTTTATTTTGATGGAAGAAAGTTAAAGGAACTATAGTGACGTGTGAAGGATTATGTTAGGTGGGTATAGATAGATGGTGGTGAGATGGTGGGATGTTTCTCTCATATCAAATAGAGTAGAAGTTTCTTATTTGGGGTTTAGTTTCCTTTTTTTTCTGGACATATACCATTGGGTTTTTATTTCACTGTTTTCATGTTTTATTTCTACCATTGGTTTCATTTTTTTAGAATATACCTTTTGCATGTTTCTTACACTATTCTTTTTGTTATGTATATATTCCATGTATCTTGTTTCAAGTTGGTTTAAATCATTCCCTCTGGTTTGTATTTGATTCTTGGTGCTAGTTTCTAGGCCTTAGGGACCAGGAATGCCCTTCAGGTATATAGAAGATCGGGACATGAACTAGTTTTAGATGGTAACCTTGATTCGTTCATTACAATTTTGCATTGAAGTATGGTTACACTCAGTCTTGGGATTTTTGTAGATATGAGATATTATTTTTGATACTTGAGAGGTAGGTTGTAGTGAGTGCCTGACCAGCTCTTACCATGATGAGACTCACATTACCATGGGATGTTGGAATGCGTGTGTCTCCTATGTTGAGTATTTACCTTGATCTTAGTTTTTAAATAGGATTTTCTAGTTTAAACTTATATTATACTCCCATTTGGTTGTTTAATTCTATTTATGGTGTGTATGACTATGCCACTGATACATCTTCCATGGGTTCCACGTGAGGTTTCTTTGATAGATTATTCTCAAGGTAAAACTCATCTAGATCATGAAATTATAGAGGCTATAATGTGAGTAATCAATGCGATGGACCAGAATGTATCATAAGTTCAGAACCAAGAGGCTGAGGAAAAACCAGAAGTTGGTGGAGATAGTGATTGATCGTGAGAATTCTTGCACAAAAATCCCCCATCCTTTAAGGGTACGAATAAACCCCAAGAGGTGGAGGACTGGATGGAAATGAATAATTAGATCTTTAACATCTTGGAGACACCTAACATTATAAAGATGAAGTGCATGATGTTTATGGTTGAGGGTCCCGAAAAGCGATGGTGGGATTCTATGTTATATTCACATAGAAACATGAGATTGTAATGGAAGGGTTTTAAGACTCAATAATTATTCACATAGTCTATAATGATGGAAAAGGATCCATAGTTTCTTTACTTTAAATAGGAAGAGTGTTCAATGTTATAGTGAACCAATAATTTTGTGGAGTTGGTTAATTTTGATATGGAGGTGGTGAGGAATGATCAGGTGAAATATCATAAGTATATATAGGGTTTTTGACTAGATATCCATTCATAGGTTTATATGGTGAAGCTTACCACTTATTAGGACATAGTTGACCATGACATAATGGTATAAATTAACACAAAATGAAATATTGGCTATTCTTCTCCTTCCCTTCCAAACAATAGTAGCTTCCATGACATGAAATGAAATAATCGGAAGTTACATGATCATCATAGGGTTAGTGGGGGTGGTTCAAAGTAGTAGGGATACTCTACCCCATATTCGGTATCCAACATTGTTCCTCTTGAATTGAAACTAATGCGGAATTTTTAGGCACTGTTAGAGTTCTTTTCTTGACCCAAAAAATATATTCAATGCTTATGGCTCCTAAGAAAATTTACAGAGGTTCTAAGAGGCTATGTATACACCACGTTATAGTTAGGGATATTTATCTCCAAATTTCAATATAGTGAAGTTATAAGATTCAAAGTCCATAGGGATCTAGCCACATTCCTCATAAGTGAATCACCTTCACGTAGTGGTTGTGTTCCTACCATAGGTTGATGTGGGTACACTGACAGTGAGAGGTACTATTTTTATTACATATTCTATAGAAACTGACTTTTTTGATGCAAGTAACTCAAAATCATTTATATCTTCTTATTTTGTTGACATCCTAAAACTTCCAAATGTTATCATTTACCTTTTTATGGATTTGGTGACAACTCTTGGAAAGAGAAAAGAGTAAGGTTTTCAATGCATGTCTTATTATCTTTCGATAACTGATATAGAGTTGGTTTGGGATTTCATAGTTCTCTATCTAGATCTATTTGAAATCATCATCAGGATGGATTGGTTAGTATCTAGCCATGTTGAGGTTTATTATTATCATCAACAATGTTTTTTCTTATCCATTGATGGGATCTATCTGGTGCTTCACAAAGAGTGGGATATGAGGTCTGTTTGTGCAAGACCTTACCACTTAGAGCTCATAAGTTTGTTTTCTACCATTTTTGTTGAGAATAATGATGTTTCCTCTTTTATAAATCCTTCTATGGTTGTCTGTATGTTTCATAATTTCTTCATAGATTACTTCTATAGTCTTCCTCTGTAGAGGGAGGTAGAGTTCTTTATTAATATAGTGTTAGGTATGCATCTGATCTCAATACCCTATTATCACATGGAACTATCTAAGTTTAAAGAGCTTAAGATCTAGTTGGATGATTTGATAGTGAAAGGTTTTGTTACCCTATCATTTCACTATGGACATACCGATGCTTTTTTCCAAGAAGTTTGATGGTTTACTTCAATTGTTCATGGAATATCAAAAGTTAAATTGAGTGATGGATAAGAACAAGTATCATTTTATTAATGTGGATGAATTATTTGATAAGTTAAAGGGAGTTATGTGATTTTTAAAAATTGATATTTAGTTAGGTTATCATCAACTTAGGGTTAGTGAGTTTCATTTTCTGAAGAGCATTTTCAAGAGTAGGTATAGCCAATATGAATATATCATGATTTATTTTGGTCTTACTAACACTCCTTCTATTTTTATGTCATTGATAAAATAAATATTCCATCAATATTTCTACAAATTTTCCCTTGTGATTTCATATGATATCATGATTTATTTGAAATATATGTTTGAGCATGGAGACTATTTAAATTTAGTTTTGGGAATATTGAAAATCCAAAAAGTTTATTGAAATATTTTGAAATGAAATTTATGGATTAAAAAAGTGAATTTCTTGGGACATGTGATTTATAAAAGTGGATTTTTAGTTGATCTTGAGAAAGTGAAGGATATATTTTTATGGTTGGAGCCATAGAACATCTTTGATATTTATATATTCTTTGGTCTTTCAGGATACTATAAGTAGTTAATCGAGGATTTCTTAAGTGTGGCCTCACCTATGACCATTATTACCAATAATGCAGTAAAATTAACATGAGATGTGAAATTTAATTTTTTTATGAGTTAAATGTCTTCTGATATCAAATGATATTTTGATCCTACCACTTGTTAGGGATATGTGGGGTACTATGTTGCTTCTGGTGTGGGTTTAGGTTTTGTGATTATATAGGATGATTATGTGGTGACCTATGTCTCTCTATATTCTTCAACTGCATTATAATAACTACTGCACTCATTATTTGTAACATTACATTGTTATGAATGCACTTAAGTGTTGGAGGAACTTTATTTTTGGGGTAAAGTTCATAATATTTTCTGATCATAAGAGTTTTATCTATATATTTTCTCATAAGGTCTTGAATCTTAGACAGAGACTATGGGTGTAATATCTTTAGATGTTTTATTTTGACATCTCTTATACCCTAGGTAATAGAAATGCCATCGCATACACTCTCGATATAAAATTTACACCATATAATATCTTAGAACCTAGGGAAGAGTGGAACCTGATGAGACTCATTACTCAGTTGCATATGAACACTTAGGGTGATGTTTTAGGTATGTTTTTAACCACTTTTCATCTATATTAATCTCTCCTTGAGTCTATTTTATAGCATTAGTAATAGGATGATGAGTTTAGAGGAATTAGTGAAACCTTTTATGGTGGGTAGACCATTATTGGTTAGTCTCCCCATTTTGATGGTATTATATTCTTTGGGAATTGGTTTTTCATCCCATTATCTATGAGAAATTTAATATTACATGACTATCATAGTTATCCATGTTCCATTTATCTAGGCATTATGAATATTTATTATGATATGAGATGGTGATTTTGGTGGGTGGGTATGAAGCACGACAATGTCAATTTTGTGTCCCATTGTTACACCTTCCAGTTAATAAAAAAGATCATCTAAAACCTTCTATTTTCCAACAATTTCTTACGATGCCACTTTAGAATAGGGATGATGTGTCCATGGAATTTCTTGTTGTTTTTCCATGGACCCTTTTAGGGAAGAATTATATCTGAGTGGTGATTGATCAGTTGATGAAATAAACCCATTTTAATCTGATCAGAGACACCACTAAAGAACAATACATGGATAAGATTTATTTTTATAATATTATTATATTTAATGGGGTTACCTATTCCATTATCTTGGATAGGTATCCTAATTTCACTTCCAAATTATGTAAAAGTCTCCAGGAGGTGATGGGGACTTAGGTTTAGTTGTGTACAACTTACCATGCAAAAATAGATGGTCATACAGACCATGTAGATTCTAGAGGATATACTCTCTGCCTACATCTTGGATTTCAGTGGATCATGAGATGACCATTTGGGACTGGTTTAGTTTTTTTATAACAATAGTTACGAGTCATCAATCAGAATAGTGCCCTTCAAGGCTTTGTATGGCCACCCATGCAGGCCACATCTTTATTGGGAAGAGGTGGATGGGGCCTCTCTGGTATAACCAAGTCTTGTTTAGGAGACTTTTATGTGTATTTAGGACATATATCAACTTATGGTTATAGATTAGAGTCAGAAAAAATCATATGCTTGTCCTCGATGTTGTTCTTTGGAGTATTTTGTTGGTGACTGTGTTTTCTTAAAATTTTCTCCTCAGTTGGGTCACCATCAACTTGGAATCATAGAAAGTTATCTCTGAGATATGTTGGATAATTTTATGTCACTGAGAATTATGGGAAGGTTGGTTATAGGTTGGAATTTCTAGATTATTTGGAATGTATCCGTGATGTTTTCCATGTATCTCATCTCAGGAAGTACTATCACAAACCTTCTAGTGTTCTAAGTTGGGAAGAGATTAAGTTGGAGTTTAAAGTTTTACTGTGGAGTGTCCAGTGGATATCACTAATTCATAGTTGAATGTCTTTCATGAGAAGTCTATTATATTGGTTATAGTGTTATGGTGACATATATTTCATTCTCACGATACTTAGAAGCATGAGTAGTCGGTGAGGGAGCTTGGCCTCACCACTTTTCAGAGCACCCTTCTTCTATATGACTTACTAGGGATGGAATGTTTGATGGTGGGAATATTATAAAATATATGATAAAAATGTATGATCTTTTAAATATTTTAGCACTTTTTTCTTAGGTTTAAAAGGAATGGGAGTTGTTTTTGGAGTTTCTGAAGAACCTGGAATGGACACAAATAGCAAGATAGATTTATATCATAAATGTCTAATTTACAATGAAAATATAACACCGGGAACAAGATATAGAAGAATTTCAAGGAATAAAACTCTTTTATTCCATAAATATGTTTTATTCTATAAATATTCTATTCTGGATAAATTAACTTTAGGTGACACGTTTTTTTAGAACATGAAACATGGGGAATTTACACCATGAATTTCTGATTTACAATGTAAACCCATCATGACAGTTAGGTTTTTATTCACTAGTCATATAATTCCCTCAACTCTCTCTGTAAAGACCCAGAATTTCCATGTAATTTTTTTAATTAAATGGGAGTTTTACGAGTCTGCAAAAATTGACGACGCATGATTCTGAGGCCTGGAGTGTCCGGAATGAATTTCTGAACTTTTTTTTGGGTAAGTTCAGTAAATGTGCGAATGGGGTTTCCTAACTTTTGCACCAGTGCTCAAAATTAAAATTCGAGGGCACCATTGAACTCTTAGCGCTGGTATTCTCTTAATAAGAATTTCACCTCAATGACAGTTGGTCGAGGGTGAAAGTTAGTTTTTGGGTTTTTTTGGAAATAATAAAATAAAATAAACACACTTTTTTTTTGTTTGTTAAAACTTCCAAGTGGAAGTTGCGGTGTGGGGACCACCAAACCTTAACCTCCCATGAGAGGTTATGGTGGTGGGGACCACTCGAACCTAACCTCCCATGAGAGGTTATGGTGGTGGGGACCACCCGAGGCCTAAACCTCTCAACTCCCAGAATAAATGAGGGAGAGCCTCTTCAACTCCTCCTACATTAAATGCACCAACCCTCCTTAATTAATCTTGGAAACCCTTCCCTTTAATTAATTAAACCAACACATCAATTAATTAATTAAACTATTTGAATTTATGCCAACAAACATAATATAATTCATAATCTATTATTTTGGGCTAGAAATTATTTTGGTGGAATTGGGGAGAGGAGAAACTTGGGAGAAAGCTCTCCAATGAAGAATGCTCCACCAATGAAGAACACAAACCTCCTTCAACCTTCTTTTGTGGGACTTCTTCCGACGTGGGACGTCCTCATCTACGGAGAATTGATGACCGTACTACCTTCTTTCGCCAACTTTATCAAGTGAACGAGGTAGGGGCTTATTCCTAAATGTTTATCACTTTCCATGTACTCCCTTCTTTTATAGTGCGGGTTGGGAACAATCATTGCAAAAGATTATGGTTTCACGTTCATGATTCATTCTTTGTGAGCCACTTTCTACCACTCTAAACACGGAGGGTGTGAGACAAAAAAACATGGCCCAACCCCTCCACCATTCTTTTTTGGTGTATTCTTCGAAATAGAGGAAGGCGGCGAAGATGAAGGAGGCAATGACGCTGCCACCCGCGGCCTCGCTGCGCCACCCCAGCCAACCCGCAGCCTCGCCGTGCCGCCTTGACTGAACTACAACCTCGTTGAGCCACGCCGTAATCCGCCGAGCCGTGCCGCTATCCGAGCCAAGCCACACCGTCGTCCGCCGAGCTGCACTGCCGTCCAAGCCGAGCCACGCCGCCGAGCCGAGTCGTTCCACCATCTAAGCCAAGCCGCATCGCCATCCTCTGAGCCATGCCACCGTCCGAGCTATGCCGCGCCACCGATGAGCCAAGCCGCCCCGCCGAGTCGAGCTTCTCCGCCCTCCTAACTGAACTACCACCGAACCGTGGCCGGTCCACCGACCCGTGGCCATTCCGTGCCCCTCGTGTCCGGTCCGCGTCCTCAAGGCCGGGTCCGCCACCCTCATGGTACCCCTTGGCTGAGCCACCCCCACGGTACCCTCGAGGGCCGGGCTAGACCCAAAGGGCCGGGTCAGTCCGACTGGGTCGGACTGGACCCGATCCCACTACGACCCATTTACCTTCTCTTGGCCATAACTTTGGCAGTGGTCGTGCATTTGACGAACCGTCAGTGGCACTGGAAATATTGGAGTGGGATGGTCCCTTTGATTATATTCCACTGTGTTTTGGATTTAAATGGGGAATGTTCAGGTTGGATCGAGCACAAATCCAATCGGGCCCCCGGGACTAAAAGGCTAATAACTCACAGACCGGGCGTCCGATTGACGCGCCGTCTATTGCGTTGATACCCCTATGACGTGGCGAACCTTTGTGAGAATTCTTCATGGGACTTCGTGGCAGTTGGAGTACCTACTAGTATCTTGTAGAGCATATCCTCCTAGAGACGAGCGAGTATAGTGCGGAGACCTAGTGGCTGGATGAGACTTGGCGACTGCTGACCGTTTCGACTCAGAGTGACTCGACTAACCCAGTGGGGATCACCTTGGTGATGCGGAAGACTCACGGTGGGGAGCGCCTTGGTGATGAGGCAGAACCATGGTACTCGACAGGAGGAGTACCTCAACAAGCTATGAGGGGGAGCACCTCTGTGTGACGTGACATACCCACAGTGGGGAGTACCTCTGTGTGACACGGCATACCCACAATACTCGATAGGAGGAGTACCTCAGTAGTCCAAGGTTAGTGGGAATTGCCTTTGTGTGACGGGACAAACCCACTGTACTCAATAGAGTAGGAGTTCTCCAGCAGCAAAGGTGTTTGGCGTTGTGCTTGGAAATGTTACTTGATACTACCCCTAGAAAAAATCCTGGTATGAGCTAAGTCAGTTCCTCTATGTTTTCCTCATGAATGAGATGGATTACTTGATAACTTAAGTATATGTATGGTCATATACCTATGTAAGGTTATCTGTGGATTTCTTACTTTTTGTTTATCCTTGATGGATTTTTTGAGACCAAGAGGGTCTCGGGATCCCTACTGAATATCGTTATACTCACCCATGCACAGGATATGCCCGCAAATTGTTGTGTTGGATGTAGAAGACAGCCAATACTGACGGAGGATGAGAGTACCAGGACTGGAGGGTACCCAGAGGTGGACCATATGGCATGTCGGTACCCAAAAGAGATGGACATACATGGAGTGATGAGGAGGCGATCTGTACCTACCCTTCAGGTAGGAACCTCAGAGGATGATCTAGTAGCTGTCTTTTCTCTCTCTTCAGTTGTATTGAATTTCAGTTGTAATTGTACCTTTACTGTTGGGCTTATATTCTAGCCCCTTTTACTTTCAGAACTCTTTTGTTATACAGTTTACTTAGTGTTTCATCCAGCTGTGTGCTTGCTTGTGTGTGTGTTTACAGGTTATAAAGGCAATGCCTTCCCAGTTTTAGGGAATTATGCCTTTGGTGATAGTCGGCAGTCCCTGGCCTATGGAAGGTGGGTTTGGGGTAGTCACAACATGAGTCCTGGGGGACGGGTCGTGACAAATTGGTATCAGAGGAGTTAGTTCTACCACAGAACTAGGACTTTGATCTTTTGTGTGATGAAATAATGTTAAGTGTTGTGACTGTGATTATCAGTTTATGGAATCCAGTGTTAGTGCGGCGGCCGACATATCCATACACTAGGACCATGACATCTGATTTCTGACTCAGTGCATGAAAACACTAATTGCGTGTGTGTTTTAAAGAGTCTTCTTTGTAAAATCTTTGAGTCAGTTCACCAGGTCAGCTCACCAGGTATAAAATTTTGACCGTGGTTCACCTATTTCTTTTCACAATGCCTCCACACAGACAGTCAGATAGAGTTCTGAGAGTTGTACACACTGATATCCCACTGAGCGACAAGGCCTTGGTGTAGGACCCTCTTCCAGTAGAGGCACCAGCGGAGGCACCAGTGGTACCATTACCCGTTGGGCCACTGATGCCACCAGCCCCAACAATAGAGGGTGAAATTCACTTGAGAGCATTGCATGAGTTCCAGTGCCATAGGCCACCCTGGTTCAGGGGAGAGATGGACCCACAGGCAGCTGGGGATTGACTGGAGGTTGTAGTGAGATTTTTTCGACTGGTAGGGACACCAGCAGACCTCATGGTGATCCTTACCGCCAACCTTCTATAGGAAGCAGCAGGCAGATGGTGGAGCTTGATGTTCCAGGTTCATGATGAGGTGACACTTCTCTGGGCAAACCTCGAGAGCCTGTTTTGGGCAGATTTTGTTCCAGCGACTCTTCACGCAGTGCACATTTAGGAGTTACTTTATCTGTAGTAGGGCAGCATGACTGTGGCTCAGTACTTAGTGAGGTTTACTGACCTCTCATGTTACTCCACCTATATGGTGCGATACCCATTCTTCAGGGCCCAGACCTTTGAGAAGGGGCTCAGGCGAGAGATTAGAGCTTCAATGGTATCACTCAGCATCCCGACGCAGGAGGGGGTGTTATAGAGATACCTCTTGGTTGAGAGTTTCCTTACTGATCAGTCACTATCAGTGAGACCCACTACCAGTCATCACGTAGCAGAGTCTTTTTCAGATGGTAGTAGAAATATGTCACAGAGGTCCAAGAGGACTAGACCCACAAGTGGACGACCGCATGACTCAGGATCAGTTGTGTCGGGAACCAGAAGCAGAGCCAGTCATGCCAAGAGCGGATAGTGTTACGCATGCGGTGGGTAGGGTCACAAGGCTCGGGACTGTCTGACCTGTCGTTTGGATTATCAGCAAACAGTCGAAGGACCACCCAGGAAGAGATATAGGTTTGACCAAGGAGGTCCGCAGGGAGCAGGAGGATGTGGTGGAGGAGATGGCCATGCAGCTGGTGGTGGGTGACGATTCGATGTGTTACTGCCAGCTCCACCAGGTGGTCCACCCTGACCGTAGGGAGCAGGTGGATAGGGGAGAGCTCAGCTCTAGGTAGCTGAGTCTTACAATCACGGTGCTCCAGAGATGATACTAGTTACAATTTGTGTCTACTATACCTTAGCTGTAGTAATTATAGACACATTCTCCAGACATTATTTTATTGCCACTTCCCTTATTTGGAGCTCAGAGATTCTGACGGAGCTGTTGGCTCGATCCTTATGGGTAGAGACTCCTACGGGAGTAGATTCGACGATTATGCACTGGTGCTGGCAGTGCGAGATTACTATAGGAGGTGATAGATTCGGTTGGGATCTACTAGTAGCAGCGTTGAGGACTTAAGACGTCATCTTTTGTGTGGAATGATTATCTACATTCCATGCTCATATTGACTATATTAGGCACAAGGTGCGGTGTGTTCACACGGATGGGACCAGGTTTACCTTCATTGGTGAGAAGGGAGCCTTTGCAGTAGAGTATGGACTTACCTGGAGGAGAGTGCAGTCGATCACTCATTAGTTGGCTAGCCTTACCCTCAGAGCTGTTGATGTGGAGAGTCCGAGCTATCCTGTAGTGGTGGACCAGTATGCAGATATTTTCCCTAATGATGTCCCAGGTCTACCTCCTTGCAGAGAGGTGGACTTTTACATTGACTTTTACCCCAGGACGACACCAATATCTACACCAACATATCGGATGGCTCCCTCAGAGCTTTGTGAGTTGTGGGTACAGCTAGAGGACTTGCAGGGGAAGGGATTCATCCGACCTAGTGTTTCTCCTTGGATAGCCCCGATTATGTTCGCAAAGAAGGCGGATGGGAGCTTGTGGCTTTGTGAGGACTATCAGCGCCTGAACCAGGTGACCGTGAAGAACAAGTACCCACTACCGAGGATTGAAGACCTATTTGATTAGTTGAATGGAGCATGGTGGTTATCAATGATAGACCTCAAATTAGGCTATCACCAGCTCAAATTTTGAGATAAGGATGTGCAGAAGACGAATTTCAGATGTCGGTATGGCCATTATGAGTTCTTGGTTATGCCATTCTGCATGAACAATGCTCTAGCAGTGTTCATAGGACTCATGAACAGGATCTTTCAGCCATACCTTGATTGCTTTGTGGTGGTCTTCATTGATGACATTCTGATCTACTCAGCTACCGAGGTCGATCATGCTTATCATTTGCGGGTAGTACTAGACTCACTCTAAGAGGACCAACTTTATGGTATGCTCTCGAAGTTACAGTTTTGGATCTGAGAGGTTCACTTTCTAGGACTTGTCATATCGGAGGCTGGGGTTGCAGTGGATCCAGCGAAGATTGAGGCGGTACTTGCTTGGGACCCACCCAGGATTGTGACGGAGGTACGAAGTTTCTTGGGTTTGGCTGGATACTACCAGAGGTTTGTGCCAGACTTCTCCAGAGTTACAGTACCACTATCAGCCTTGACGAAGAAGGGGAAACCCTTAGTTTAGTTGGAGAAATTCCAGCAGAGTTATCAGTAGCTGAGGCAGAGGTTGACTAGTGCCCCCATATTGAGGCTTCCAGAGGAGGGTGTAGGGTACGTAGTCTACTGTGACGCATCAAGGACTAGACTCGGATGTGTCCTGATGTAGGAGAGAGCAGTAATCGCATATGGCTCTCGACAGATAAGACAACATGAGTAGAACTACACTACCCATGACCTAGAGTTAGCAGCAGTGGTCTTCGCCTTGAAGATGTGGCAGCACTATCTGATGGGCGAGCATTTTACCATGTACTTTGATCACAAGAGTCTCAGGTATATCTTCTCTCAGAAGGAACTAAACCTGAGACAACGATGTTGTCTTGAGTTCCTCTAGGATAATGACTTCGAGATAGTCTATACTCATGAGAAGGAGAACGATGTAGCCGATGCACTCACCAGGAGGTTTGTTATACAACTTCTAGGCGAGGAGACCGAGCAGCTGACCACTTTACAGATATCCTTTGTGGATAGAGATGGAGTAGTTTTCCTTACGACATGCTCAGACATCCACATGACATGCACCTGATGGATTTTCTAAAAGTGGGGAGCACATTATCCTCTTAAAAGGATGTACCATGATACTAGTGTCACTTCAGGAGGAAGTGTTGATGGATTTCCACACATCCCCTCTAGTGGTACTTCCAGGAGTGGCGAATATGTACCAGGATCTCCAACGACAACACTGGTGGCCGAGAATGAAGAAACAAGTAGCAGAGTTTGTCTCTCGGTGCCTCAATTTTCAGCAAGTGAAGGCGGAGCATCAGGTACCAGTAGGCTTGGTTCAGCCTTTAGAGGTCCCAGAATGAAAGTGGGATAGGATATCCATGGAATTCGTGATAGGACATACACGTACATCTAGGGGTCATGACTCGATTTGGGTGATCGTCGACCAACTCACCAAGTCGGCCCACTTCCTACCGATCAGAGAGAAGGGTTCAATAAAGAGATTTGGATGCCTCTATGTGAAGGATATTTTATAGCTACATGGAGTAACTTAGATGATTGTATCTGATCATGACAAACATTTTACTTCCTAGCTATAGAAGGGGTTACAAAACACATTCAGGACACAACTTCGTCTGAGCACCACCTTCCATCCTCAGACAAATGGCCAGACTGAGCGGACCATTTAGACCCTCGAGGACATACTGCATGTTTGTGTCCTCAACTTCGATCGTAGCTGGGAGGATCACTTACCTTTGGTGGATTTTACATACAATAACAGCTATAAACCCACCATAGGTATGACACCTTTTGAGGCATTGTACGGGAAACCTTGCAGATCACCCTTGTGCTGGACTGACCCAAGGGAGTAAGCACTCGTGGGACCAGAGATGGTTTAGGCTACCACATAGAAGGTTATGATCATCCAGGAGTGGATGAAGACTGCACAGAGTAGGCATAAGTCATATGCTGACAGAAGATGAAGACCTCTGGAGTTCGAGGATGGTGAACATGTTTTTCTACGGGTCACACCCTGGCGAGGTCTATGGAGATTTGGCCAAGGCAGCAAGTTTTCTCTGAGTTTCATCGGATCTTTTTAGGTCCTCAGAAGAGTTGGCGAGGTAGCATACCTCTTAGCTCTTCCACCTCTGTTGCACCAGGTGCATGACGTCCTCCACGTGTCCCATCTGAGGATATATGTGCACGACCCTTATCACATCATCGACCATGGTGAGTTGGACGTCGACGATGGGGCAACTTTGATGGAGGTTTCAGTAGAGATTGAGGATCAACAGAAGTAGGTCCTTCATGGATGGTCGATACCTCTTATGCATGTTCACTGGCAGCACGGGAACCTCCGGGAGAGAACATGGGATCGGGAGGCTCAGATGCATGCTCAGTACCCCCACTTGTTCCCTTAGTTTGAGTGGTTACTTATAGGGATGTAAAGCCTAAGGTGGGGAGAATGTAAAGACCCAAAATTTCCACGTATTTTTTAATTAAATGGGAATTTTATGATTTTGCGAAAATTAATAACGCGTGATTCCGAGGCCCAGAGTGCCCAGAATAAATTTCTGAACTTTTTTTCGGGTACGTTCAGTAAACGTGCGAGTGGGTTTTTCTAACTTTTGAACTGGTGCTCGAAATTGAAATATGAGGGCACCGTTGAACTCGAAGTGCCGATATTCACCTAAGAAGACTTTCGACTCAACGACAGTTGGTCGAGGGTGAAAGTTAGTTTTTTGGTTTTTCATGGAAATAATAAAATAAAATAAACACACATTTTTTTTTGTTAAAACCTCCAAGTGGAAGTTGAGGTGTGGGTACCACTAGACCTTAACCTCCCATGAGAGGTTATGGTGGTGGGCACCACCACAACCTAACCTCCCATGAGAGGTTATGGTGGTGGGGACCACCCGAGGCCTAAACCTCTCAACTACCACAGTAAATGAGGGAGAGCCTCTTCAACTCCTCCAACATTAAATGTGCCAACCCTACTTAATTAATCTTGCCAACCCTTCCCGTTAATTAATTGATCCAACACATCAATTAATCAATTAAAATATTTGAATTTATGCCAAGAAACATAATAGAACTCATAATCTATTATTTTGGGCTACAAATTCTTTTGGTGGAATTGGGGAGAGGAGGAAATTGGGAGAAAGCTCTCCAGCGAAGAACGCTCTGCCAGCGAAGAACGCCGAACTCCTTCGACATTCTTCCTCAGGACTTCTTCCGACATGGGATGTCCTCATCTACGGAGAATCGACGACCGTACTACCTTCTTGTGCCAACGACATCAAGAAAATGAGTTAGGGGTTTATTCCTAACTGTTTATCACTTTCCATGTACTCCATTATTTTCTTGTGTGAGTTGGGAACAAACATTGCGGAAGATTATGGTTTCACATTCATGCTTAGTTCTTTGTGAACCACTTATTACCACTCTAAACGCAGAGGGTGTGGGCCAAACAATCACTACACGACCCCTCCAACATTCTTCTTTGGTGTATTCTTTGAAATAGAGAAACGCGATGAAGGCGACGGAGGCAACGACGCCGCCACCCATGGTATCACCGCGCCACCCCGGCCGACACGCGACCTCGCCGCCCCGCCCCGGCCAACCCGCAGCCTCCCTGCGCCACCTTGGCTGACCCGTGGCCTCCTCGCACTGCCCTGGCTGAACCGCGGCCTCACTGAGCTGCGCCGCCATCCGCCAAGCTGTTCCACCGTCCGAGCCGCACCACCGAGCTAATACGCTCCACCGTCCGAGCTGAGCCGCGCCGCCGTCCGCCGAGCCGTGCCGCCATCCGAGCTAGGCCGCACCGCCGCTGAGTCAAGCTGCGCCGCCGAGCTGAGCCGCTCCGCCCTCCTGACAGAACTGCCACTGAACCACGGTTGGTCCACCGAACAAGGCCGATCCACGCCCCTTGCATCTGGTCAGCACCCCTCATGGCCGGTCCGTGCCCTCGCGGCCGCTCCCTGCCCTTGCGGCCGGTCTGCGCCCTTGCGCGGCGTCTGCGCCCTTGCGGCCAGTCTGCTCCCTTGCTTCCGGTCCGCGCCCTCACGTCCGGGTCCACCGCCCTCACGGTACCCCTTGGTTGAGACTCCCCTGCAGAACCCTCGCAGCCCTCACGGGCCGGGCCGGGTTAGACCGGACCCGAGCCCACTACGATCCATTTACCTTCTCTTGGCCATAACTTTGGCACCGGTCGTCCGTTTGAAGAACCGTCAATGGCGCTGGAAATATTTAAGTGAGAAGGTCACTTTGAGTATATTACACTAAGTTTTTTATTGAGATGAGGAACGGTCAGGTTGGATCGAGCACGGATCCAATCGGGCCCCCGGGACTAAATGGCTAATAACTCATAGACCGGGAGTCCGATTGACACGCCGTACATTGCATTGAGACCCCTATGATGTGGTAGACCTTTATGACACATCTTCATGGGAATTCATGGAATTTGGAGTATCGAATAGTAGCTTGTGGAGCGGATCCTCCCGGAGATGAGAGGGCATAATGATGATACCTATTGGCTGGCTGTTACTTGACGACTTCTAATCGTTTCGACTTAGAGTGACTCGACTACCCCAATGGGGAGTGCCTTGGTGACGCGTCAGACCCACGATGGGGAGAGACTTGGTGACACAACAGACCCATGGTACTCGACAGGAGGAGTACCTCAACAGACTATGAGGGGGAGCGCCTCTGTGTGATGTGGTAGACCCACAGTGGGGATCACCTCTATGTGACGCGGCAGACCCATGATACTCGACAGGAGGAATACATCAGCAGTTCAAGGTTAGTGGGAAGCTCCTCTGTGTGACACGGCAAGCCCACTGTACTCGATAGAAGAGGAGTTCTCTAGCAGCCAAGGTGTTCAAAGTTGGGCTTGGAAATGTTACTTGATACTAACCCTAGAATAAATATTGGTATGATCTGAGTTAGTTTCTCTGTGTTTTCCTTATGAATGAGATGGATTACTTGATAACTTAGGTATATGTATGGGCATATAACTAATTAAGGTTATATGTGGATTTCTTACTTTGTGTTTATCCTTGATGGATTTTGTGAGACCTAGAGGGTCTCATGGTCCCTACTGAGTATCGTTATACTCACCCCTCCACGGGCTATGCCCACACCTTGTTGTGTTGGATGAAGACAACAGACAACGCTGATAGAGGATGAGAGTACCAGGACTAGATGGTACCTGGAGGTAGACCATACGGCGTGTCGGTACCCAGAGGAGACGAACGGACGTGGAGTGCTGAGGAGGCGATATGTACCTACCCTTCAAGTTGGAACCTCAGAGGACGATCTAGTAGCTATATTTTCTCTCTCTTCAATTGTATTGCATTTCAGTTGTACTTGTACCTTTACTGTTGGGCATGTATTCTGGACCCTTTTACTTTCAACACTCTTTTTTATACAGTTTACTTGGTTTTCTTCTAGCCGTGTGCTTTCTTGTGTGTGTGTTTACTGGTTATAAAGGAAACACCTTCCCAGTTTTAGGGAATTACGCCTTTGGTGCTAGTCTTAAGCCCCTGGCCTATGGAAGGCGGGCTTGTGGTAGTCATGGTATGAGCCCTGGGTGATGGGTCATTACACTCTCATTTTGTAGCTTATCCCTCAAACCCTAGGTATCTTTCCAAGAAATTTTGGTTGTCTCTAACTCTTTCTGATCACTTTTTTCAGTTCTTGATCTCTATCTGGGTTGCATTGCTTCTTTTCAGTTTAGAGGCCTTTCCAATTCTTTTTTAATCTTGGTTGTAGCAATTATGTTTAGATATATTTATGGGATCTATTGATCATATGATGATTATTGTTGGATCCCATCTAAATATTTTATGTGATTTTCATTCGGGGTCCATCCCTTGTGTTCATTGTGGTTAATCATGTGAGTTCCTTGAGGTATATTGTGATCTATCCTTTCAATCAAGCATTTCATTTATGGAATCGATTATAAGATGTGGGAATCACTTATAGGGCCTCTGTTCATTTTTATTCATTCTTTATGGTGTGTGTATCCCATTGTGGGTAGTGTGTAACCCTATTTTGAGGTATGTATTCCCATATCTAGTAAACATTGGATGAACTATAATTACTCTTGGTTTTATAAATAAAGTGGAATGATTTATTTGTGTGTATAAATGGAATTATGATAAAATATGGGGTTTTCTTTTTTTAGGTAAAATAAACAGGCATTTTCAAATCATAGAAAAATGGATTATGAAATAATTTTTCAATGTATGTTTTGATAAGAGAAAAGGGTTGTTTGAAATTGTTTGTGAAAATCCATTTGAAATTTATTTGATAAATACAACACATGGGAAACCTTGTGTACTTAGTTGGAAGGTGTAGTATATGGCCTCATCCATTTTATTGTTAGGTGACTCACTCATGGGTAATTTTTGTGCTCTCTAGGTTTGTTATTTTAGGGACTTGTTATTGAAATTATCTAGGGGTTCACTCATGGGGTGTTATTTTGCTCCTTTAGCTTCTATTCTAAGGATTTTTGTGTGTGAACTAGTCATTTATTGTGATATGAGTAGTCTATTGGCCTGATCTATTGTGATATTTGTCTTGTTTACCATTGTGATTTGGATTTTTATTATCTTTATTTGATGTATCTAATTAAAAAATGTTTATAGAAATTATGACTTGAAAGTGTTTTACCTAGTTTTTTTTAAAACCATAGAAAAACTGAAATAATTACCATGATTTTGATATAAAACTATTTTACCGATTAACATTAATTTTTTCCCTTGAAATTACCATAATGGAATTATTGTATAGAGACTTGATATAGAAAACCTAGGTGGGATCCTACTAATCCTGTTTAGATCACACTCGGCACACCCCTTTGGAAATGTGTAGACCTTATATTGTCTTTTGATGTAGGAAAAGACATGGTTTCATTGTGAGGCAGAAAGTTTTATGTTAGCTAGGTATGGATATCTAGTTGTGAGATGGTGGTATATTTCCCAGATTCTAAGTGTGTCCTCTCTTGGTGGAAAGGAATGATGCTCGACATAATAACTCTACAGTGACCAAAGTAGGTATTATTCTAACAATAAAAAATTTTGTTCTTGATTTGATCAGGTTATGTAAGAATTGTGAAACTACCTCCTAAATAAGGCATATCTTAGTTCCTAACTCTATATCCAATTCTGCCTTTGTACCTGATACATGGAGTTGGATCTGCTGGATACCACATTCTCAGGGCCTCAAGATAAATATAGATAGGTCTTGCCTGTTGAGAAACACGAGTGTTGGAGGGGTGGTCAGGGAAAAGAAGGGTTTGATCATTAGGGTATTCTCATCCTTATTCGGATGAGGCAATTCCCCACAAGATGAGGCATTGTCACTGGCCATAGTTCTAAGGATGTGTCATTAGAGGGACATCATAATTGTAGTAGTCGAGACCAACTCTTTGATAATTTACAACGAGTTTTTAGGAGACGAATGTAAACACTATTCTATTGTGTACACTATCATAGGGTGAAAATATATAATAGGAAGTTTCATGGAGATTTCACACATGAAGAGGGAAGGTAACATGGTGGCAGAATTCCTAGAATCTAAGGCGAATCTGCATGAAGGGGATTCTTATTTTTTTAGTCTCAGGTCATTTCCTGTATAAGAAATTAAAGTTTTTCAAATAGATTCCATAGGCCTCTATTTCTTTAGACCTCTATGATGTATTTCTTTTTGTTACTTTTCCTTTATGCTTCATTATGTTTTTAATAAAAATAAAAATTTTATTTGATGTGGGTCCTCTCTCCCACTTATAAAAGGACACCCCTATCCTCTACTATCCACACCTTAAGAGCCTTTTTTTATCCAATACCTACCCAAATACCTTCCTTACATACCTTTACACAACCTATATTCCATGGTTTGATAGAAAAAACTACCCGAGGAAGGTTTTAGGTATTGACCTAAAGAGGTTTTCTGAAGAATAGGTTAATTCTTAACCATGCATTTTCATTTTATTTCTTCTTCCACCTCCTTTAAATATTTTTAAACCATGATGAAATAATAAAACTAGTATATTAATTATACTTATATTTTATTATTTTAATGGTATAACATATGTCCATATCTTCTTCCATCAAATTGAAAATAAACCCATTGTTTGTGTGTATGTCGAACTACCGCCTTGCGGACCAATGTAATACATTTTCCATCAACACCTATCATGACCGATTATAATGATGGATTTAATATATATATATATATATATGACATTAAATACATATTTATCATTTTTTAAAAGTAATATATCACTTATTTTCTCACATTTCCATTCATTAAAAAATGATAACGTCGTTAGTGAGTACGTGTTGACTACCACCTCCACGAAGTGATGTGATTCGTTTTTCAGCACCAAATCACATGGATGGTATATATAAGTATAATTAAAGTAATAACATGGTATTTATTATTTTATTATAATTATAATTATATAAAAAATACTTACCTTATTTCTTTTATGATCATTGAAAAATGGAAATGTTACTCATGTATATGTACGACCTATCATCTCCACGATTGTAATGTAGTTCATTTTTCATAATCATATTTCATGGTTATTTTAAAAGTAGAATTTATATAGAAAAATATAATTATTTCATGATTATTATTCTGGAGAGGATGAAATAATGACCTCCATTACCATAGTCAACTTACCAAAGTCATTTTGGACATATTAACTGAGTATCGTCAAAATGGATGATGTGAACTTAATTGATTAAGTAATTACATATAAAATGGTAATAAATAAAATAAAAGGAATAATAAAATTTAAAAAGGTTTTTAGTTAATTAAATAATTAACATAATTTTATTATTCAGAAATATAGAGAACTTACATGATGATTCGTACCTATGGTAATGGATTTTGTCTTAATTTCCACTCCATTGAGACAATTTGGTGTTATGCACCTATTTACTTTTATGTGGTGTATATACTACTACTTTAAGGTATTTAACATGAATATATATTAATTCATTATGATTAATGATTCAATTAAATTTAATCTTTCTTGTGGAATGTTTAAAATAAAATCTTATCTTATTTCTCTTTTTTTTATCAACTTTATTTTTCTTCCATGTCCATATTTTTCAAGATTAGTTTAAAAAATTACTTTTTATTAATCAAATGATTTATTAATGAAATTTTAATTTATCCTTGACTATTTACATATCTTTAAATGAATTTTTCAAAATTTTCCCCTCAAAGGGTCATTTTCTATTTTTTTATGAAAATGTAAAAAGGGAATGCTTTCTTTTTAACATATACAATGTTAATATAATTTTACACCACTATAACTATTTTACACCCTTTAGATTATTATATAAGATTTAAATTATTTCAAAAAGGAAATAATTATGATTTTTTAAACGTTTCATTTGCCATATTTAAAAGAATTCATTTTACTACAAAATATACTTTTCTGGTGCTCACCTACCTTCTCTTAATTAATTTTTAGACATTAAATTTCCATTGAAACATTCATTTTATTATGATCATTGGATATACATATCTAATAAATATCTATATTATTTATCATTGATATATTTATTATTTAAACCATATATAATTTCTACATATGTTGTTTTATTATGAAAGTTATTTTATTTATTGGGGAAAAATTGATAAATCCATATTCTTTACTCAATATGGATATTTATTGATAAGGAATATTGTTTACGAATTAAATTGACCATTCAATATATAAGGAATGCATTGGAAATGTAGTGATGGGTGGGATTAAGTTATAAATATATCCTCTATGCATTAATAGGTATCATGAGAAAAATAAGTTGGATAACCTTATTTAAATGGGTTTTTTCATGTATGCCTACCCATAGTTTAAACTGTCTTGGTGCAAGGTATTGAAAATAAAGATATTTTGATGTATAAGATCATGACATCCAATATTATGCATTTACTTCATTAATAGTGTAGTTATTATTATCCATTAGATTATTTATTTTGAAATTATTTATTTATGTATTCCATGCCTAAGTTATTGATTAAATAGAATACATTTTTAGTCATTTACCTTACCATATTGATCATTACTTATTTATTCATGATAGATTCTATTATATGTAACTATTACTAAGAATATAACCTTAACCTTTATATTTTTTTATTTTCCCTAGGATATAATGAATAATATTATGAATAATATCAAGTATGCAAGATTTTTTTATGGTATGTATTTTATATTTCTAATGTAATAAAAAATCATGTATGTATTTGGTTCTTCAAGACTACTAGAACGATTTATTCTTCAAGATGAGATCCTTTATATCTTATACCAATGTAATAAAGTGGACACTGGATCTAGGTAACTTGAGAAGAGGTTGTTATAGTTGGTATCA
The DNA here is from genome assembly GCA_963277665.1 of Viscum album. Classification (NCBI taxonomy): domain Eukaryota; kingdom Viridiplantae; phylum Streptophyta; class Magnoliopsida; order Santalales; family Viscaceae; genus Viscum; species Viscum album. The sequence goes on along the minus strand of OY728153.1, from coordinate 385,499,000 downwards.
AAAAACGATCAGTAGAAACCTCATGAACTATATTTTAAATGAACTTAACTAACATGAGAATTATGACAATCCCTTATAGTATTTGATAATTTTTACCATTAGAGGGATATTTATTTTTATCTCAATATTCATGATGATTATGAGATAACTAAATGTTTTCCATTATTTATGGATTTCACATAACAAAAGAAAGGGAATCAACACCCATATACAATGATGATATTACCCTACTGAGCAAGACCATTTAGCTTGAATTGGAACTGAGCAAATCATGGAAATATTATAAAAGATTAATTAGGTTATAATGAATAAACTTTCCTGAATGGAGAAACTTGTTGTTCTAGAACACGATTCTTCTATATTGGATCAATTTATATGATATAAATATCAATATTTTAATGAAACTAAGAATCCATTAATAGATAATAAATAGATTAAGTATCTCAAAAAGATATTCCTTACATTGGGATATAATGAGAGTGAAAAAGTAATTCTGGTAGTGTATTGTTTTAAAAGAGATACATATCATTGGTGGTCATTAATCCAAAACACTAAAGTGGCTAAAAAATTGAAATCATGGAATGGATAAATTTAAAAGTAATTTTCATTGAGAAGTAGTTCCATTGAGAAAATAATGTTTAAATAGAGAAAAAGTTCCAAACTTTAAAGTATAATAAAGAAGAAAGTGTGGAAGAGTATGAGGTTAACTTTAAAAGATTAGTCAATAATTCTCCAGAAAATATATGTAATCTAGAAAGTAATATTGATCATTTATTTGATGTGATTAAGTTGAGTATTTGAAGAGAACCAATTTCTAATTTTTTTTTTCATTATATGATGATATAATATCAAGTCCCATTAACATGAAGGAATGTTTTTTAGATCCTATATATTTAAGGAAAATCAAGAAAATAAGAGGTCAATTGAACACCAAGAAAACCGGAACTAGTCAAATAAAAATAAGAGAATGAAGAAATTTCCTTTATGTAAAAATTATAGAAAGAAGAATCATGGAGAATGATTGAAGGGAATAATAATTTTTCACAAGTGTGGAGATAAGTGACATCAAATTAATGAATGTAAGGGGAGAAAAGTGAGCACTACTATCTAGTTCTTTAATTATAAATAAATGAAGTATTATTCAAACCAATGTATCAAGCATCAAGTAAATCTACCACAGAAGAGACAAGGGAAAAAGGCCAAGCTTATTTTAACACTACAGTTGAGTTTGAAGTTCCAAAAGCTATTATTCCAAGTACTTTAATCATAGACTCAAATTTTATTAATGTTTTATTTGATTCTAGATCATAAAACTCTTTTATATCTCCCATGTTTTCCAAGAAAATTAGTTATTTCCTTTAAACAATAATAATGGAGTTGTCATTCAAAACACATAGTGGAAATCTTACTATAATAAGGATGTGTCAGTCAGTTCCCATTATGACCAATAAAAATTATCTATTTACTAAATCTAGTATTATACCTATGTTTGATTTTGATATAATCCATTTTATGGAATTTATTGCAAAATATAATAAAAAAATTTATTGAAAAAGAGAATAAAATTATGATTTTTGATGAGGATATGGAATTACTTATATTTAGAGGGGAGAATTCATCATATGATTCTTGTCTAGATCCACTCCTATAGCTCTTCTGAGTATGATTCTTGGGGAATAAGAGAAGAAACAACCTATGGATGGAAATGGTAATATATAAATTGAGAATGTACATATTATACATGAATATATTGATATATTTCCAAAGTAATTACTTGGATATACATCAAAGTGTGAAGTTGGGTTTTCCATTGATTTAATCTATGATAGAAGACCTATATCACAGACTCTTTATATAATGGCCAATATGGAATTAGTGGGGTTAATTAAACAAGAAGAGGAGTTGTGTGGTAAGACATTTATATGACCTAGTGTTTCAACTTGGGGATACCCTATTATTTTGGTTAAAAAAAGATAGATCTATGAATTTGTGCCTTGATTATAGGGAAACCAATGATATTATGATAAAGAAAAAGTATCTTATTCGTAGAATTGTCAACTTATTCGATTATATTAATGAAGATCAATATTTTTTAATGATTTAACTTTGTTCTAGATATCATAAACTGTGATTAAAGAAAGAATATATTCCAAATACAATATTTTGTATGAGTTATAGACATTAAAAGTTTAAAAAATTCCATTTGGATTGACTAATAAACTCTCTATTTTTAAGGATCTAATGAACCGAGTATTTAAGGAATTAATATCTTGATATTTTTTTAGTATTTATTGATGATATCATGGTATATTATAAAATCTATAAGGAACCTGAGAATCAATTTCAAATCATTCTTGAGAATCTTAGAGGAAAAGTGTTATATATAAAGTTTACCAAGTGTGAATTTTGGATTCAGAAATCTTCTTTTCTTGTCTATATTAACTCCAAGGATGGAATCTAAATTGTTCCTAAAAAGAAAATTAAAATCACATAATGACTTATAACAATGAACATAACAAAGGAATATAGGTTTATTGGTTTGGTTTTTTACCATCAGAGATTAGTTCAAAATATTTCCTGATTGTCTAACCTATTAACCAAGATTACATGTAAAGGGGTTAAGTTTACATAAACAAAATAATTTGAAGAATTTTTTGAATAATTGAAGAGGATATTGGTCAATACTCTAATTCTAACTATGCCATCAAGAAATTATAGATTTATGATATATAGTGATTCATTGAAGAAAGGATTTAGTTGTTTCCTTATACATAATGATATTGTATTTTCTTATGTATAAAGGTAGTTAAATAATCATGGAACAAACTATCTAACTCATGATCTTGAGTTGGTATCCATGACTATTGCTTTGAAGATATGGAGACATTATATTTATGGTCAAAATGTGATATATACACAAGTCTTAAGAGTTTAAAATACATCTTTTCACAGAAGGAGCTCAACATGAGATAAAGACGATGGCTCGAGGTACTCAAGGATTATGATTTCTCAATAAACTACCACCCAGGGAAAGAAAATAAGGCAGCAGATGCACCGAGTATGAAATATCATGGATTTATATCAAAAATAAGGATTTGAATTGATACCATATTTATGGATTTAGTAAATATAGATAAAGGAATTAGTACAAGAAAACATCAATCCCTTTTCAAAATATTTCCAAATCATATTTATTTGAAAAGAAAAAAATTCCTCATCCTGATGAAGAGAATTTTCAAAAGAAAATTAAAGTCATGAATGATGGGGAATTGGAAGACTTTATATTTGAAGTTGGAATTATAAAATTTGTAAAGTGGTTATGTGTTACATATATACTTGAGCTGAAAAGAGAATTATTATATGGTTATCATAGCTCAAATTTCTATATATACCATGGTAGCACTAAGATGTATAGGTATTTTAAAGAACATTTTTGGTGGGATAACACGAAGTTGGAAATTGATGATTATGTTTCAAGATGATTGTTTTTTAAACAAGTGAAGGTTGAGAGACAACATCATAAATGAGTCATGAAACACTTTATCTATTACTATTTAGAAATGGGATGGCATTACTATGTAATTTTTTAATGTCCCAAGTTTTTAGAATGGGTCAAAAATTCTGAGGTAATTCAATTTTTTTTAGTGGACATGAAAAAATTTATTTTAAGCATCAGAATTAAATTTCAAGAGTTAAAAAAAATTAATGGGTTTTTTGATGGGTTTTAAAACTTGTGAAGTCTATTATGGGTTTGGTTTTTTTGGAAGCATTGGGTATTGAAAATCCAAATTCATGAGACACAACACTGGGCACATGGTTGGTACATGACTAGGGATATCTGTGCTACCCAAACCATGTGGCCAATTTGTTATAAGGCATGGTTAGAGCTAACCATGAAAGGGGGGAACATAACTATGAGTGATACCTAGAGTAAATTTCAAAGGTATCAACATAGTCTATGCATGGTTTGTTAACAATTGTTCCTAGTCCTGCGATATGGGGCGCCTTTGGACTGTTCCACGGTATAGTTGGCGCATGGTTACCCAAACTGTGTGTCCTAACTATGAGGCTCATTAAAGTGGGTAAAATTCCAAACTCACCCTCCACAATTTCTACTTATTTATCCTCCTTTATTATCCCTTTTAGGTGAACAATATTGATAGATCTCCCTTCTCCACTCTCTGAATAATTTGGGGCATATTCTTCATCTAAGATCCAATTTGAGAGCTTTATATTGAATTGGATAGCTAGAAGTAAAGATAATAGACCCATTACTTATTTAATTATTTTATCTCCTAGTTTGGAATTCTATTTCCATATAAGATTATTTTCTTGAAATTTGTATTATTCTACCTTTTGTTTTGATATATTACTGGAATTAGAGGTTGGTCTTTAACAAGTGAGAAAATATGAGTATAAGGTATGTGGTTCCTATATTTTACCTCCTTTATACATGTTTTATGTGATTCGTACTTAAATACATATGAGTGGGGTGGTATGGGTGTGAATATTTTTAATCAATTATTTATTTTATATTATTATTGGAATATTTTGATGGGAACTTTTATTCTCATTAAATTATGTTGATCCTAAAAAAGAATGGTTCTCCTATAATGATTTTAAAAATTAGTTGAGAAAGATGTTCCAAGTATTTAATTTATATAATGATGTGATATGAATATGAGTGTTCCATGAGAATCTGATGGGATTTTTCTGAGATACTTTGAGTGATGCTGATTACCAGGATAAGGTGATATGGTTTTTTAATTTGAGGTGGATGGTGGCAACACATGTTGTGGTTGGGGAGACAAAGTTTACAAGTGGGAAAAATTTTCACTAGATGGTGTGTCTTAGGATGGTTGGTGATTTCCACTCACCATGCATTTTACCGATAGAACCAATAGAGTTATGTTCTCACAGTAAATGACTCAGTGAGTTGGTGTTGACCGATCGATATGGGTGGAGACCTCCATAGTATTATTGGCATAGATTATGGTGATGACCATTAGTTATGGAGGAGGTGATCACCTTAGAAATCCATAGTTGATGGTGTGATACCATTGGATTGGGGATGAGTCTCACCATGATATCAAGGCCGATAGGCCAGTTTAATGGAAGTTTGTGTATCATTGTGACTTAAGACATCAGGATATTGATCTGATAGTGATTCAACAAACAGAAGTCTGAGGGAAATATGACTTAATTATTGTCTGTACTAATGGGGTGTCAGTTTTAATCAACTTGAAGATATATATGATATTGATTGGAATAAGGTGATAAGTAACATGTATTTTGTTGGGGGAACTAGGGTTATTTCAATGTGATACACCATGCATACATCATTCCAAATCGATGTTGGTCGAAGAAGGTAAACACTTACTTCTGTCTATTGAGCATAATAGATAAGGGTTAACTTATGTTTATGTGTAGCTAAAATTTATTTATATAGGCATACATTGGTATAAATTTGGATGTAAGATAGGCACATATTGGAGGTGGCCTACTGAGTTCATAATAACACCATGCACATGCCCCTTAGGATGTGTAAATTTTATATATTTGAGATCATGTAAGGGATTAGACTCATGGTATGAACCATAGTGAGTAGGAATGCACCGTGAGTGCATGAGATTGATTAAAGATACACTGAGGGTTATTATACACCAAGATAGAGTTTCTTTTTGGGACTTTGTGTCATGTACTTATATGATTAGCCCATATGCGGTCCTGCTTGTCTCTTTTTTATGACTATCATGACATGTATAAATTATCTATCATCTATTTCTAGTTATTATTGGATTGATGTTTTTGTTGTTTATTATTTCTTTAACTGAGTTTGACTAAATTCTTCCATAACACCATTTTCTTATGGATATTATTAATATTATCATCACCAGAGGGAATAGTCTTCCTACTATCACATAATAGGACCTCTCTTCTAGTAGAAATTCATTATAATATAGGTAGGCATGCCTAAGGCCCAGTGGCCCTCAGGCCTAGAGAACAAGTTGATTGGATACTGATTCAGGGTGTTATAAAGTGGTATCAGATCACAACAATTAGCCAGTTTCTAAGTGGAATTAAAGGCTGTTTTTAAAAAAAATGGTATTATATTTGGGTTATGATAGAATGTAGACTAGGATCTAGTTATAACTCCGTAAAGAGCTCATGTTATGGTTCCTTCATCCCCATGCATGAGAGGTGGACCATGTTTTTAAGGGTGTGGAATGATGTTTTTGTTATGATCTTTTATTGTTAATTAAATTTCCACCTTGAGTGGTGCACTTGGATGTGATGTTATTGGTTTGAGAGGTTTTAAACCTTGGCCTAACATGTAAATTGAAGATAATTCATGCATCATGATAGGCACTTAGGTTCACTTGACATTTTTATGTGCTTATGGTTATTGCTTGGAACATGGAATAAGATAAAAAGGGGTTGGGTTTTTTAAAGTTGGAAAAAACTAAATAATGTTTTACTACTTAGTTTCTTTGTATAATTATAATCATCTATACTACTTACATGGTTCAATATGTGATTTATAGGTGAACCTATGTGTAAATTGTGCATATTGGTCCGACTATGGTAAGGGTGTGTAGGAATAAAGGAAAGGGGGACTATTTAAAGTGTTAACAACAAGATAAATAGTGTTTTCTTGTATATATTCTTTGTGGTATTTTACTCAGCCACCTCAGATTGGTGATATCTAGTATGTTTGTTTTGTGATACATAACTTGATGTGGGTAAACAAGTGGCCATGAGTTCAGATGATATGTGATATGGGTGCAGTAGGGAAGTGTAAGGGTGGAGAGATATGCTCTCTATTATAGCTTTCCCTATTTGTGATATATATAATGTTATTTTCATTATTGACCATGAAATTTTGTGTTTAGAAAGAAAACATCTAGACAACTTCTAGTAGAATTTTAGGAGGGCGAAGATGTGGTACCACCAGAGTACACACATAATAAGGCCCCTGAGGTACGAGATGAACATGATCCATAGGTAGATGATCTGAGTGATGAAGGTCATCTACAATATATGAAAGATATTGGACCATGGATATATGAGTTTTTCTGTGTGATCTTGGTGCAAATGGTGTAGAGTATTAATCGAGGATCCCAGGGAGCTAAGCCATCCATGATGTATCTAATGAAAGATTTTCATCCACAACACCCATATTTATTTCAGTGGAAGCGTATATAATAAAATATATCTTTAATACACATAAATTCATGATTTATTACATAAATATACACATAATACAACCCATAATATTGTGAGGTCTAGTTCATTTTATAATTATGTACATTACATAAAAATTCAAAACAGTAAAAACATCATCTTTATTAAAATCTTCCTTAACATGCTCACACTTAAAACTGTATTGGATATCCTAGAGACATACAAAAGAATGCGGTGATCTATAAATCACAATAAGAGAATAAAAATGGAATAACATGAAGAAATTAATACATTTTAGACAATAGTAATATCAATGGAGCATGAAAGGGGTGAGAATCATAAAAATGAATAATAAGACATGATATAGCATGATAACATGGAAAATGAGGTAACAACTTAAAATAGTACATCATAAACAAATTTCAAGGCTAAATGTTAAGAAATAATGATGGAAAAAGTCCCATAAAAGAACCAGGTTCACTCCTTATCCTAACATGATGTCTCATGAGACTAAACACTACCCAATGCATTAGAGTGCTATATAATTATGGGTGCACCATCCACTTTTATTTCATTCTCATGCTTATGTGTGACACATAGATCATAAAATATGGATTCATTCATCATCATAATTTATTACACAATCAATGAGTTTGAAATAAATACATGTAAGCTCTGAGTCAAATAATTATAATCTTATAAAGGTGAACACCCTTGATAGGAAATGGGTATGGTATTCACTACATAATTGTTTTGGCATGGAAAATTGCGATGAAATTTCCACTTCATAACAACATCATTTAAAAATTCATAAAATCGGTTGATGAGAGAGAAAGGGGTATTTAATAATTTGGACATAAAACTGGACGTAATAAGGACATGGGAAGATATATCCCTGTTAGAACAAAGATGATTGTGAATAATATCCTTTTTAGGAATTTTGATTTGTTGTCAAGGAAGTTTGAGAATAAAGTAAATCACTTAACTTTTTATAAGTGGTTGATAGAATATTGGGAAGTTAAAATACTTCCCATGGTAACTATGATGATTATTTGCTTATTTTTATTTCACAAATATCATAAGTTTGGAGAACTTATGATGAAATACTTATGAAGGATAAGGTGAGTAAAGAAGTTTTTTTGGAAAAGAAAAGAAAGTGGCACACAAGTATAAATGGAATGAAAGTGTGGCACACAAGTATAAGTGGAACAAAAGTGTATGTTTCATGCAAGTCATATTTCAAGATCATGACATCAAAATATGAAAAAGGAAATAAAGTGGCAAAGAAGTCAAAAGTGGCACGCAAGTCAAAAATTTGCGTGCAAGTATAAGTAGCACGCAAGTGTATGTTGCATGAAAGTCATATTTCAACATCATTATATCAAAATATGACAAAGGAAAGAAAGTGGAGTTCAAGTGATGGAGTAGTGCACAAGTGATGGAGCGACACACAAGTGATGAAGCAACGCGTACGTAGAAGTGGCGCACAAGTTTATGTGGTGCGTACGTCACCAAAATGCCTATAAATAGACGAATAGCATATTCATTTTTCTATGCTCAACACTTAAGAGAAAGTTTGCGCTCTGATCGTGCAAGTGGTAGAAATCGGCGCACAAGTTGAAGTTTCACTCAAGTTGTGTGTTATGCAAAAAAGTGGCGCGCAAGTAGAAGTGGTGCACAAGTTATAAGTTACACGCAAGTAGGGAGTTTTGTGCAAGAATTGTTTTGTGTATAATCCTGAAGTGGTGCACAAATTCTGATTTGTGAACAATAGTGGCGTGAAAGTAGTTTTTGGCACGCAAGTAGGAAGGCGCGCAAGCAGGGTGGCATGCAAGCAGTGAGGCACGCAAGTAGAAAGGCACACAAGCAGGGTGGCGCGCAAACAAAGTGGCGTGCAAGCAGGGAGTCACACAATTAGGGAGTGGCATGCAAGCTATTTTCACTAGGAGGTTCTTACCAGCTTCTGAGTAGGGAAGTAAATAATTTTTTTGAAAGATTTGATTTGTAAAAGTTCATTAAGAAGCACAAAAACTTTACATTACCCTATTTGTGATGTAAGGGAGAACACACACTATTGGATTGTTTTCAAAGTGCTACACAGGTGTATGGGTATATCCTACTCATTTTATTCCACATAAAAGGATTGTTTTATAGTAGATTGTGTGGTATTACAATGTTTCCATAGCATACCAAGGATGTATCTAATCTTTTTGAGTAGTGAACCTTGTAAATCTTGTGTTTCTGTGGTTGTTGTGTTCAGCAGGGAAGAAACTCTTCAACAGGAGGCGAAGGTTGTTTCAAAAAGAAGGAAACATAAAAAGAAAATTGATATCACTGATTCACCCCTCCCCCTCTCAGTGATACTTGGATCTTTACTGAGAACTTCAATTGGTATCAAAGGTAAAGTTACCTTTGTTTGTTCTTTGCTGATGTTTTGAATAGATGTTGTGATGGAAAATTTGAATTGTGTGAATAGAAATGGGATTTCGATATTTTATGGAAAGAATTATCATATCTGGAAAGATAGAATTATGCCTTATCTTATGTCTCTTGGGTATGAAGTTATTGAAATTAAAACTCATGGATTTCATCCTATTGATGACAAGGTTCCTCTTACACATGCCGATAAGAAGAATCTTGAGAATGATGGAAGAGATAAAAATGCATTACTCTCATCTCTTTTTGAGAGTAAGTTTTTAAGAGTGAAAGGTGTCTCTATATCTAAATACATCTGGGATATGTTGACGAACATCTATGAAGGAAATAAATAAGTGAATAAGGAAAAAATAAAAATATGGAAGCTAAAGTATGAAGACTTGAAAATGGGAGAATCTGAATCTATTGGGGACTTCTTTACCAGGGTAAATTACATTGTCCATACAATCAGACGTCTTGGTGAAATGTTGGAGGATTATATAATTGTTTAAATGATCTTGAGAATTCTTCCTAAAAATTTTGATGGTAAAGTGTATTTATTAGAAGACAGAGACCCTAAAACATTATCTCTAGATGATTTGCATAGCACTCTCATTACTTATGAAATGAGAATGGAGAAGAATATAAAGAGAAAAAAAAGTTGATAGAGAAATGTTATTCATGGTTGAAAAGATAGATAAGTCAAAGAAGATTCTTATTGAAGATGATGCTGGTGAATCCAATTATGAATATGAGGTATATAAAAATTTTGATGAAATTTTATCCTTTTTCTATGAATGTAAAAATAGGTACAAGGAAATACAAGGGTAAACTTCCCTTGAATTTTTTTGAGTGTAGAGATGTTGGCCACTTTGTGGACAACTTTCCTCAAAATAATAAAGAAGAAGACAACGATGATTATGGTAGGAGGCCAAGAAAGTCGTGGAAGAAACAAGCTGACAAAGATAAATATTTTTCAAAGGGGAAGGATAAAAAGTTCTTCAAATCAAATAGAAGATGATTTTTATCTAAATATTAAGATGAAGAAGATAGAGAAGATGAATATAAGAAATTATTTGTTTAGAAATCTAGAGAGAATACCTTTATTGCAGTAATTAATAATGAAAATTACGGGAGAAATAATTCTGTAGAAGAAGAAAATAAACTTGAATATTATCTGAAAGAAGAGTTGAAAGAATTTTTTAGGAAGATCAGAAGGTTTGAAAAGGATAAAAAGAAGCTGATAAATGAAAATTACACATTAAACAATCAAGAAGGTTTTCCTAATAAGAAAATCAATATGGAAAAGAAGATTAATGATATAAAGAATTATCTTAAGAATGCAAAGAATCATAATGATCATCTTGAAGTAAAGATGAAGGCAAAAGAAGAAGAGTTGGAAGTTTTCCAACAAAAACTTTATAATTCTAAATAAATGAATATCAGTTTTAAACAATCTATCTTAGAAGTTGGTGAATGTTCTAGTAAGAATGAACTAAATAAGGATCCAAAAAAGCTACCTTTAATGGTTGAAAGGAAAGATGAAACTGGTTCTGATAAGAACAAAGATGGAAAGGATATGAATGTGGACAATGTCAGCAATTCCAAGAAATCAATAGTACATAAAAATACTAAGTCCAAAAATATTTCTACTACTTCTGGTACTGATAAGTCAGAACATAAATCTGAGCTAAAGAAGAAATTTATGATTGAACACAAGAAGGTTGTTAAGAATCATGTTCACAACTCCGGTTAGTATAGAAGTTTCAGAAGGTAAATATTCATTATATGGTTAATACTAGTATTGTGGTGGATTTAGACACACTAAAAACATTTGTTTGTTCAATCAACAACATTAATATTATTCCTAAAGTTATGGAAGACATGGTTTGAGGGGGATCCAATCCTATCAAAATAAGAAGTATGAGAAGGAAGTTCAGAAAATATCTGAGAAGGCTGGTGTAAAAGTTGAAAATGTGTTCCAACCATTGGAAAATATTTGTGAAAGATGTGAACAAACTGGATATATTTCTAAGGGATGTCTTGTTTTGTTTCCATCACAAAAAAGGTTCTTAACAAATATCAGAAGCTAGAAGTGAATAATGAAAAGGAAGAACATAAAGCTCTTGTTGTTGAAACTACCTTAAAATCTACAAAAGGAGAACATCCATGGATTCTTGATAGTGGGTGTTCTTCTCATTTTATAGGATACTTAAAGTTGTTGAAGAATGTGAAAGACTTCAAAGAAGAAACAATTACATTTGGAAATGATGAATTAATGAGGATCAAAAGTGTCAGATCGGCCATTATAAACAAAGAAAAAAATTAAATTTAGGAAAAAATTATATTTTAATGGGCTGAAACACAATCTATTTAGTGTTTCAAAACTTTGTGATGAGATAAACAAAGTTATCTTTATGAAATATGGGTTTTTTGTGGAAAATGAAAATGATGGAAAGATAGTTACAAGAGGCCAACGTACAAAAGGGAACTTGTTCCAAGTTGGTGAAGTACAGAACTCTTGTTACATGGGTATAGTGGATGAAAACCAATTATGGCATAAAATTTTGGGACATATGTTTCATAAAAACATGTGTAAGTTATCAACACGAGACAGTGTCTGAGATATGCTTAATTTATCAAGAAAAAGAGATTGGTGTTGCACTATTTGTGGGAAAGGGAATATTAAAAAACTCGATGAATAAGAGAGTTGAAATTTATTCAAAATGAACCCTAGAACTTATACATTCTAATATCTATGTACCAATGAGAAATTAATCAACAAATGGAGATAATTACTTCATTACTTTCATTGATGACTTTACTCTCATTACTTGTGTTATGTATATGAGACATAAGTCAGATTCTCTGAAAATGTTTAAGAGTTTTAGGAAGAAAGTAGAGAAGGAATTTGAGTATTCAATAAAGAAGTTGAGAACTTATAATGGTGGATATTATAAGAATGAATATTTTGAAAGCTACTTCGAGAAACATGGAATTCAGAATGTGTTCAATTCACCATACACAACTCAACAAAAATAGAGTTGCTAAAAGGAAGAATAGAAGTCTGGTTGAAATGTGGAGAACTATGTTACTTGAACATAGTCTCTCTCATTATTATTGGAGGAAATCCATGAGTACTGAAATGTATATTTATAACCAATGTTTCTATAGGAAAAATTCATATATGACTCCATATGAAATGTTTTATGAAAAAACTCCAAGTTTGAAACACTTAAGAGTTTTTGGAGTCCATACATCATAAAGAAAAAGGGTGTAAACCTTGTAAAGTTTGAACAAAGAGGATATGATGGAATTTTTATTGGCTATGCTTCTAAAGGAAAAATATACAGATGTTTTAACAAAGAAACATGAATAATTATCAATTTTTTTGATGTGAAAGTTATTGAAAATGTTGAGAAAGAAAATCATAATTTTCACGATATAGAAGTTGAGAAGGTTAAGGAAAGTCTTGTTAATGATTATGATAATGATACCAATAGTGGTAATCCTACTCAAGTAGAAGAATCAGAATCAGAAATTTCAAGTGATGAGAATGAAATTAAAACATCTTATCCTAGGATGAGGAAGCAAGTGGAGGCTTAGAACATTATTGGTGATCAACATCAGAGGGTTAAAACAAGAAGAACAAAAAATATTGTTACACATACTTATTTGTATTCAAAAGTGGAGCCAAATGACGTGAATGAATATTTTTAGCGTCCAGAATGGATTCAGACTATGAATGAAGAGCTTGATTAGATAGAAAATAACAATACTTGGGAACTCGTACCCAAGCTAGATGATAAAAATTTTATTGGCACAAAATGGGTTTTCTGGAACAAGATGAATGAAGAAGGAGAAATGATAAGGAACAAGGCATGATTAGTGTGCACAAGTTACTCACAAATTGAAGGTGTTGATTTTGATGAGACTTTTTCTCTAGTGTCTAGATTGGAAAAAATTAGAATATTTCTTACTATTTCTGCACAACGAGGTTACAAAATTTTTAAAATAGATGTGAAGTCCGCATTTCTTAATGGAAATCTTGATGAATAATTTTACATTGAACAACCTTATGGCTTTGTTGTTGGGAAAGATGAAATTCATGCATGTAAGATGAAGAAAGCCCTGTATGGGCTAAAACAAGATCCAAGGGTGTGGTATTCCAAACTGGATACTTGATTAAGGAAGATGATTTTCCAGAAATAAAGATTTGACAACATTATTTACATCATGGAATTTCAGGAGTGTTTTATTATTGTGATTGTTTATGTTGATGACATTATGTTTGCTGGAAATGATGAAAGATCTTGTAAAAGATTTTATTAAGAGATGAAAAAGTTGTTTGAGATGTCCATGCTCAGAGAAATTAAATACTTTATTGGGTTACAAATGTTATGGAAGAAGAACCACATTTTCATTTCTCAAGAGAAGTATGATAAGAAAGTTTTCAAGAAGTTTGGAATGGAAAATTCAAAACCATTTTCCACACCAATTTCAGTGTGAACTAAGTTGTTTAAATATAGAGAAGTAAAGGAAGTTTATCAGAAAGAGTTTCGAAGGATGATTGGAAGTTTATTATATTTGGCAGCCTCAAGACCCAACATTGTATATGTTGTTACCAAATGCACAGGGTTTTAGAGTGCTCCTAGAGAATCACATTTAATTATTGGAAAGAGGATTCTAAGATATATCAAAGCCACAACAAATTTTGGAAATCAGGTATGATGGTGCATTAAATATAGATTTTTTTCTGGTATTCAGATGCTAATTGGGCAGGAAATGTTGATGATAGAAGATCCACATCTGATGGAGTTTTCTTTATAAGGAAAAGTTGTGTTAGTTGGCATACAAAGAAACAAGATCCAGTAACTCTTAGCATTGATGACGCTGATTATGTTGCTACCACTCAAGCTTCTACCCAACTTATGTGGATGAAGACTCAGTTAGAAGATATACTAGTTGAATTGAAGCTACCCTTACTCTTGGGATGTGATAATCAGAGTGCAATAAATCTTATAAGGAATATGGTACAACATTCTCATTCAAAAAAAATTAAAATAAAGTACCACTTCATCAAAGAGAAGGTAGAGGATAATTAATTGAAGATGGAGTATGTTCCTACATTGGAACAAGTTGCTGACATATTCACAAAACCTTTACCAAAGGAACCATTTGCTAAATTGAGTTTTCACATGGGTGTCCAACCTCCTTCTCATCAAGGTTGAGGTATGTGTGTCAGTTCCCTATCTTATATTACCTTTGTATAATGTTTTCAAGGGGGATAATTATTTTATAAATCTATCCTTATGGTTGCATGCATAAAGGGGGAGTTGTGGGTAAGTTGTGAATTCAACATGTAAGTGTGTGAACTATTCTAACAGTTTGTTAGAGTAGTTGTAGGAACCAAATTGTTTTTGTATACTAGGATTTAAATCCATGGAAGAAGGTTCGAAATAAAAAGAATATGAGTATGTTTTGGAGAAGTCTGGAGAAGAATGCTGTAGACGATTCATAGTGAATACTTTTGGACAACATGGTTTTTCAATCAATATTTCTTGTTTCCTACAATGTGTTAGCTCATGTAGGCTTAGAATTGTTGATGAGTAATCCATTTCTTGAGATTACAATTTTTAGTGATTTATTAATCTTGGTTTAAAACAAAATACATAGGGGGAGATTTTTAGGACCAAAATGATTATGAATAATATCCTTTTCAGGTATTGTCTTTTGTTGTTAAGGAATTTTGAGAAGAAAGGAAATCACTTCACTTTTTATAAGTGGTTGATGGAAGATAGGTAAGTTACAATACTTCCCATGATAACTATGATAATGATTTTATTATTGGTATTTAAAAAATATCATAAATTTGGAGAACTTATGATGAAAGACATATAAATGATAGGGGGAGTAAATAAGTGTTTTTGGAAAAGGAAAGAAATTTTTGTGTAAGTATAAATGTCCTAAAAGTTTGGTGCACAAGTATAAGAGGTGTGCAAGTGTATGTTGTTTAAAAGTCATATTTCAAGATCATCACATCAAGATATGAAAAAGGAAATAAAGTGGCATGCAAGTCAAAAGAGGCACGCAAGTCAAAAATTCATGTGCAAGTATAAGCGATGTGCAAGTGTATATTGCGTGCAAGTCATATTTCAACATCATCATATCAAAATATGAAAAAGGAAACAAAGTGACATGAAAGTGATGGAGCAATGAACAAGTGATGGAGAAATATGTATGTTATGGAGCGATGTGCAAGTGATAGAGCTTCTCGCAAGTATAAGTAGTGTGCAAGTGTATGTGGCGCGCAAGTCATCAAAATTCCTATAAATAGATGACTAGACTCCTCATTTTTCTATACTCAACACTTAATAGAAAATTTTAGCTATGATCATTCAAGTGGTAGAAATAGGCATGAAAGTTGAAGTTTCATGCAAGTTGTGTGTTATGCACAAAAGTGGCGTGCAAGTAGAAGTGGCGCACAAGTCATAAATTGCATGCAAGTAGGGAGTTGTGTGCCAGAAGTGTTTTGTGTATAAGCCTGAAGTGGTGAAAAATTTGTGAGAAGTGCACAATAGTGGTGTGAAATTAGTTTTTGGAATGCAAGTAGGAAGGCGTGCAAGCATGGAGAATCACAAGAAGTGAGGTGCACAATCAGAGAGGCGCGCAAGCAGGGAAGCGCACAAACAGAGTGGCGCGCAAGCAGGGAGGCACACAAGTAGGGAGTGGTGTGCAAGATATTTACACAAGGAGGTTCTTACCTACTTCTGGGAAGGAAAGTGAATAATTTTTTTAAAATATTTTATTTTTGAAAGTTCATTAAGAATAATAGAAACATTACATTACCCTATTTATGCTAAGAGGGAGCACACACACTATTGGATTGTTTTCAAAGTGATACATGAGT
The DNA here is from genome assembly GCA_963277665.1 of Viscum album. Lineage (NCBI taxonomy): Eukaryota > Viridiplantae > Streptophyta > Magnoliopsida > Santalales > Viscaceae > Viscum > Viscum album. The sequence goes on along the minus strand of OY728153.1, from coordinate 385,482,490 downwards.
GTAAGGGTATATCATACTCATTGTATTAAAAAAAGGATTTTTTTCCAGTGGATTGTGTGGAACTTGATTGTTTCCGTACCATACCAAGGACATAACTACTCTTGTTTAGTAGTGAACCATGTAAATCTTGTGTTCCTGTGGTTGTGTGTGTTCAGCAGGGAAGAAACTCTTTAATTGGAGGAGAAGTTTGTTTCAAAAAGATGGAAACATAAAAAGAAAATTGATATAACTAATTCAAACCATCCTTATCTCAGTGATACTTATATATTGAATGGTAACTTCAATCCCAACATTAGGAATTGGAAGTATAAGGCATAATATAATAAAGAAACTTGAATAAAGAATAGAAGGTGAGGATCCATTACTTGAGTGTGTGACTCCAAATGCTAGAGAAAAGCTTCTTGAGAGCTTTGGGGTTCTTTGGGAGGACTCTAGAGAGGGTAGTTAAAGGTAAATATGTGAACAAAGGATTCTTAGTGAATGGAAATGGGATATTGGGTGGGTTTATATAGGAAATTAAAGGGGGTTTCTTTAATATTTCTCAAACTTAGGTTTTGGAATCTATATAATAAAATAACCAAAACCGAAAAAATTACAATGGTTTTATCCCATGATTTCTACCAAATGGGAGTGGTTTTAATTATTTTATAATTAAAAACTCTGAACTTAATTAAAAAATAACCTTTCTTATGTGGAAGTGAGTCATACTCTTAATGAAATGATTTTAAAACCATAAAATATATTAATGTTTTTGGAGGATTCATAATGGATATATAAAATTAATAAAATAAACATAAAATCACATTATTTTATAGGGAAAATATGTATTTGGTATTATATACCTTTAATAGTATTTATTTCATCACTTTTGGATCATTATGATTTCATAATACACAAAGTATATTTATACGGTATTAAATATTTACTCAAAAATTTGATTGTCTCAGAAAATTATGAAAAATTTACCATTGGATAATTTAAAAATTATAATTCCAAAGATAATATTAATTTTAGAATTTTTTTCTAGATACGTGTATTTTCTATTTTAATATAACAATCTACATTTATTTAGAAATGCTGGTTTTTGAAAATAATAATTTTCTAACCCTAATAAAAATTTCATTTGACTTCACAAAAATTATATGATCATTCATATTGGATAATAATTATTTAATAATAATTTTTTAATAATATTATTTTAATAATATATTATTTGTTTCAAAAATCCATTAATTCATCAAAATAAGTTCCTTAATTTAATTTGAATATTACTCATAAAAACTATTTGTTTTTTATTGTATCAAAATAATAATCATTTATAAAGTGAAAATAATATGATGAAAATATATTTATTACTCTATACTAAATAATGTACATAAACATTTTTTTATGGTCTTGATAAATATCCCTTCAATAGACTATAAAACTCCCTAAGAGTAAGGTGCATGATGGTGATAAATTCATGGGGTGGTTCGGCATACATGGTTTTGGCCGTGATCTCAATGAGCTTAAACTTCTCTCATAAATGTTTTTGATCAGGCCTAAGTTATTGGATCTCAGCATGGGATTGGTCAAGGGAGAATACCAGAGATGCTATCTCCCTCAAAATCTCTGTTAAATGGAATTTATAGGGTATGATCCTACTAGTTGAGGCCATCACTTCCTTTGTCCATGTCAATTGGATTTTTTAAGACCCTATATTTATAATAATCATAGAATCATTGTTCAATGATTATACTATCAATGGTAATGATACTTAATGAAATTTTATTTTTAATTGGATATAATAAAAAAAATAAGTGAATGTGTTTTCTATAACCATATTACATAATAATATATTTTACTAAATCATAAGGGGAATTTTATTTATAACAGTTCAGGTTGTTATGATATTCCCCCATTCAGAAATTTTACCCTCACAATTTTCATTTTCCATACTAAAACAGATGAGGGTATCTCTATTTCATCACCTCCTCCATCTCCCATGCCACCTCTTGAAACTTTTTTTCTCCACATCACTTTGACACGGTGCATTGTCTTATTTCATAGAAATTTGTATCTATGATCTAATATTTTCATTGGTTACTCTTCATAGGAATGATAATTATCCAATGGTACCACCTCTAGATTGAGTACATGTGAGGGGTCAGGTATGAACATCCTCAAGAGGGATACATGGAATACATCATGTACTTGAGATAGGATGGGTGAGAGTTATAGTCAACTGGCCACCACTCCGATGTGATCAAGGATCTCAAAGGGGATGATGTATCTTGGAATATGATTTCCCTTATTTCCAAATCGAATTGTTTTATTCCATAGAGGTATGTGGAGGAATACCATGCATACAACATTAAAATATAGGTCTCGTCAATGATTTTCAGTATAAATCTTCTACCGACTCTAAGTAGACTTGATGTGCTGCTGAATGTTCTTAACCTTTTCTACCATCTCCTCAACCATTTTAGGGCCTAGCATTTTTTGTTCCCCAAATTCAACCCAAAATGAATATGTTCTTCACCTCTTTCCATAAAGATCTTCATAGGGAGCCATTTGGATTCTCGAGTGGAAACTTTTGTTATAAGAGAACTTTAATAGATTTAGTTTTAATCCCATCCTCATTTTAAGTTAATTAATCATTATCATAAAATGTCCTTGAGTTTCTAGATAGCATTCTCATATTGGACATTGGTTTGGGGGTGAAAATCCATGATTATGTTTAGCTTAGTGTTTAGAGAATATTAGATACCTTTTAAAATCATATAGGTGAATCTCATATATTGATCAAATAAAATATATAGTGATACTCCATGAAGCCTTACCAATTTCTAATGTATATTCATGCATGTTGATCTAGTGATAAATACTCTCTAATTGTGATAAAGTGATCTGATTTTATAAGATCATCCATATAAAACCATATAGAATTGTTTCTTATGGATGTCTTCAGAAGTCTGTCGACAAATTCCTTGGTGATGTTTTACAATTTCTATACTGGTATGGGTAATGGTTGCATCATCCCCTTAGAATTTGTTCTTTCATCCTTCACTTGCTGACATACCAGACACTTTGATGTATATTCTGTGATTTTTTATTCATATCGTTCCACTAATAGTGATTTAGAAGATCTCTATATGTCTTCAAGCTTCTAGGATGGATTGATAAGGTTGTACTATGTCATCATCCAAAAACTCCTTCTTTAGCTCAATATTTTATGGTACACATAATCATGATCCAAATCTCACAACTCCTTTATTATAATTGAACTTATAGGATTTAAATTTTCTTATAGTATCTACGTTCTTATGAATTACCACATAAATTCTTTGAGAATCCTTTATTTTATCTAGAAGGGATGTTTGAGAAATAATTTGTGAAAGGATTGATGATTTTATTTCCTTTATGATTCCCATGTCCATCCTTTTAAAATCTAAGAAGATCAGATCCCTCTCAATTCCCATAAATGATAGAATTATTATGTCTTTTCTACTTAGATAATACTATACTTTATTTTATTTCATAGGATGGTTGTGGATTTAGTAGTCACAGTCTTTAATCAGCTCTTACCATCTTCATTGGCCTATATTCATCTCATTTTCTGTGAATATATACTTGAGGCTTTTGTGATCCGTATATATTTGAAAATTCTCCACAAATAGATAACTCTGGTAGTTTTTCAAAAGAAATATCACTTCATCCAACTCCATATCATGCGTTGGGTAGTTCTATTTGTAAAATTTCAATGACCTTGTAGTACATGCTATCAAATTTTTGTTCTACATTAATACACAACCCAATACCTTCTTTGAATCATCCATGAACACCACAAAAATTTCTCCACTTATGGGTAGTTTAAGAACAGGTGTAGTGATAAGCCACTTTTTAACTACTTAAAGATCTCTTTAAATTCATAATTATAAGAAAAATTGACTCCTTTACAATTTATCTTGGTAATAGGGTTTGCCAATCGTGATAAAGTTCTCACAAATCAGAGATAATACCCAACTAACCTAAGAAAACTAAAAATATTCATCATAAATTTTGTCCTCATCCATCCTTCAATTTATTCTATTTTTGAAGGGTACATAGATATCCAATTACTTATGATGATATTCCCCAAAAAAGAGACTTCCTTAAACCAGAACTAACATTTTATATACTTGGAATAAAGATTTTCCTTTCATAGGGTCTTTAGCACAGTGCTTAGATGATCCTCATGCTCCACCTTTGTTTTGGAGTATATTAGAATATAATCTATAAATATTACAAAAAAAATGTCATGGTAATCTCTTAAGACTATATTCATAAAGTCTATGAAAATTTATGGAACATTATTGAGTCCGAATGGCATCAATATGAACTCATAGTTCTTGTAACTTGTAGGAAAAATGGTCTTGGGGATATTTTCCTCCTTCACCCTTACATGATAATATCCCGATTAAATATACACCTTGTAGAAGTACAGTTCTCCACATAGCTAGTAAAATAAATCATCAATACATGGAAAATGATACTTTTTATTTATCATGATCTTGTTGAGATCACGATAATTGATATAAAGGCACATCTAACCATCCCTTTTCTCGATGAAGAGGACTAGTCCACCCCATGGTGAAGTACTTGGGTGTGAAAAACCTTCATCCAGATTATCCAATATTTGTTTATTCAGCTCTTAAAGTTCCAAAATACCATTCAATATGAATTCTTGGATAATGGAAATGACCCAAGTATAATTTCAATTGGAAATTAAATCTCTCAGCTAAGAGGAAGACCAAAAAATTCCTCAGAAAAACACATTAGTGTATTTCCTCACAATGGGCATGTCTTCAAGGATGATATTTTTCTTATACTCAATCATTTGATCGAGATACACTTTCTCATAGGGAAATAATATCTATGATTGAGATGTGGTTATAAAGAAGATTCATCCTCCTCCTTACACTTATACATAATCGAAGGACTATTCATGGTACAGTGAGTGATTTCCTTCTCCTGGAAATTTAATTTGAATTTATATAGGGAAAGATAATCAATTCCTAGAATTGTATCAAATTATAACAAATGGAGTATGAAAAGGTTCTCTAGGAAGTTAATCCCACAAATTTTAAAAGGGAATGAGTTATATACATGGGATTTAATAATTTTTCCATTTTCCTTTTTTACTATCTGCACTAGTTCCATGATTTTTAGTGGTGTTTGAATAGTTATACTAAATTTTTGTGATATGAAGGAATGTTTAAAACTAGAATCAAAGGGTATATTTTATATTCTTGAATGAATAACTAGTGTCCCTATCAACAATTCATTTTTGGGATCCACCTCTGTAGCTGTGATGGAAAAAAGATCTCCCTTGTTGCCTTGGGGGTTGTTGGATATCTCCAAAAACCCCTTAGATTAGTGTATTGGTTTGAAAAGTTCCTTGGTTCCTTATAGTTTAAGAAATGAAAAATGCACTGAGGGTTGACTGGAGCATTACTTTTTTCCATTTAATTATTGTGTTTCTTCTATCAGCATTTTTTTTCTAGGTGTCCTTCCTTCCCATACATAAATCATTTTCTCATTCCAGATATCTAATTTTCATAATGCTTCTTTCTGCACAGTTTACAAGTTGGATTTTTAAATTTCTTATCACCATTATATTTCTACATTGGACTAACAGAATTAAACTCCACTTTCTGCTTCTTATCCTTATGATACCCTTGAGATTCGCTGATCTCCATTTCGACATTGAGGGAACATCATACAATTTCATCATAGCTATCAATGTCTCGGATTACTAAGTATTTTCATTGACTAGGTTTTATCCCCCAAATAAGTGGTTAACATTTCATTCAGGGGGTAATGAAAAAGCCATAGGTTTATTGTGAAAGTCATATGAATTTTTCCTTGTACACCATGATAGATTTTTCATCTTTTTTAGGGAAAGGAAATCCATTTCCATTTTAATATGCATAGTTCAAGGAAAAATATTTATCAAAAATAATTTTATAGAATTACTTCCACCACATTTATTTAATATCTTACTCAAGATTCATATTTATAATGAATTTACACCACTTATCAGCTTCCCACTTCATAAAATAAACAGTTAGTAGAACATTCTCTTGTTCAAATCATTAAAGGATGGAGAAGATCTTATCAATGAAGTTGATCCATTGTTCTGCGATTAAGGGATTATATTATACATAGAAATTCAGAGGCCTTTGTCATATAAAGGACTAAATTGTAGATTTTTTTCTCTTATGTGGATTTAGATGATCCTTTTGATCCATGTTTCTATTCAGAACTTGAGTCAGCTGATAGATTATCATAATAAAGTTCATAATTCCTGCTCCCATCGATCTGGGCATCTCGTTGGGGCAGTCATCACATTTCCATTAGTATTGTTTTTTCACATGATTCCTCCTATTTTAATCCATTTTCTAGAATAAAAGGGAAATTAGGTATGAGTATTTTTAAAACTATTATACACATAAAGGGGTAATTCAATGAAATTAAATGCATGACTAATAAATTACATGTAGTTCTTAATTTATGAATTTATAGGATTCATTCTATGTTATCCGTGATATATTTACTAACATATATTCATATGTGATTTTTTTATTCCTTTAAAAATGGTTGGTAGTGAGCTTAGAAATTTACTAAAGCATATCCCCTAGGAGTGTCAAATCAGGAGTGAAATAAGGCCTATTGCCGTGCAACAACTCCCAGTTGAGTCTAGCTTAACAGAGTGTTTTTGGGTTTTACCCCTATGTACATCTATTATAGAGCCAAATATACTTTTATTATCCATACATGGATTTATTTTATTAATAACCTACTTACTCTATACTTACCAAAATTTAGGGATGTTTTATTATACTTAGTATTACCCTTACAGGTTTTTATCTGTGATCTATTTATTAACATATATCCATATGGGATTTTTTTATTCCTTTAACAATGTTTGGTAATGAGATTCTAAATTTACTAATGCATATCCCCTAGGAGTGTCAAACCAGGTGTGTATCAATGCCTGTTGTTGTGCAACAGTTCCCAGTTGAGTCTAGCTCAACATAGTGTTAATGAGGTTTACCCTTATGTACATCTATGCCAGATCCACATCCACTTTTATTATCTAGACATGGACGTATTTAAATGATAAAATACTTAATCTATACTTACAAAAATTTAGGGATGTTTTATTATACTTATTCTTACCCTTACGGTTTTTTCTCATGTTTTATAATACTAATCCCAAAAATAACAATATTTTTTCTTTGAAAAAAATATAGAAACCATTATATTTATTACACATAAATTAACGATTTGTTATATTAATTTACAAATAATACAACCTGAATAATTTATAAGTATAGTGTCTTTGAGAATTAGGTACATTACATAATAATTTAAAACAGAAAAAACCTCATTTTTATTGATAACTTCTTTAATATGATCACACTTAAAACTGCATGGGATAACCTGAGGATATAAATAAGATATGGGTGATATATAAATATTAGTTAGGGAATAAACATGGAATAAATGAATAAATGAATAAATTTTAGACAATATTCATATAAATGGATCATAAAAGTTTTTATAATAAAAAACATGAATAATAAGACATGATATATCATGATAACATGGGAAATGTGTCAACAACATAGAACACTGCATCATAAAAATAGGTCAAGGATATATTCCAATACATCATGACATAAAAAGTTCAATAAAGGAATCAGGTTGACTTCTTATCTCAACATAACATCTTATGAGACTAAACATTACCCAATGTATTCGAGCACTATATAATTCAAGGTACACCCATCACTTTCATTTCATTGTAATGCTTATGTGTGCCACATATATCATACAACATAGATTCATTCATCACCATAATTTATTCCAAAATCCATGAGTATGGAATGAATACATTTAAGTCCCTATTCAAATAATTATAAGTGTATAAATTTGAGAACCGTTGATAGTAAATGGGTATGGTATTCACTACAAAATTATTTTGGCATGGAAAATTGTGGAGAAATTTAACCGTGTCATTTAAAAATTCATAAAATGGATTGATGATAGAGAAATGGGTATCTCATCATATGGGTATAAAATTATTATTAATAGATACATGGTAAGAAATATTCCAACATTAAGAATAAAAAATATATGGCATAAGATAATAAAGAAACTTGAATAAAGAAGAGAAGGTGATGATCCCATACTTGAGTGCGTGACTCCAAATGCTAGGGAGAAGCTTATTGAGATCTTGGGGGAGATATGGTAGGACTCTAGAGAGTGGAGGAAAGATTAATTATCTGCTCCAATTTTTTTAATGAAGATAAGTGGGAGTTTGGGTGAGTTTATATAGTAAATGAGTGGAGATTTATTTAATACTTATCAAGCTTAGGTTTTGGACTCTATATAATAAAATAACAAAAACCATAGACCTTACCATGGTTATTGCCCATGATTTCTGATAAATGGTTTTGTTTTAATTATTTTATATGTCCAAGTTCCTAACATAATAAAATAATACCATTTCTTATGTAGAAGTGAGTCATAATATTAAAGATATGATTTTAAAAACTTAAAATATATTAATGGTTTTGGAGGATTCATTTTGCAGTTATAAAATTAATAAAATAATCATGAAATAACATTATTTCAAATTGAAAAAATATATTTGGTCATGTATACCCTTTATAGTATTTATTAAATCAATTTTGGGTCATTATGATGTCATAATACATGAAGTATATTTATACGGTATTTAATTTTTAACAAAAAATTCTATTGTCTCAAAATTTTTTGAAAAATTCACCATTGGATAATTTTAACATTATGATTCCAAAAATAATATTCATTATATCAAAATAATTTACTACATATTTTTATTTTTAATTTTAAAATAATAATCAATATTTATTGAGAAATGTTGGTTTTGACAATAACAATTTTTCAACCCTTATAAAATTTTATTTGACTTTATCAAAATTATATGATCATTTATATTTAAAACAAATATTTCAAAAGAATATTTTATTAAAATATTATTTACTTCAAAAATCCATTAATTCATCAAAATAAATTTTTAATTGAATTTGAATATTACTCAAAAATACCATTTTTGTTTTATTGTATCAAAAAAATAATCGTTTATAAATTAACAATAATAGGATACAAATATATTCATTATTCTATAAAAAATAATTTACATAATTTTTTTTCCATAGTCTTCATACATATCACTTTAATACTCTAGAAGACACCCTTATTGTAAGGTGATCGATGGTGAGGCGTTCAAGGGGTGGTTCAACATACATGGTTTAGGCCGTGATCTTGATAACCTTGAACTTCTCCCATAAATGGGTTTTATCAAAATTAAGTTGTTAGATCTCAAATTGGGATTAGTCAAGGTCAAAGCCCCGAGATTCTATCTCCCTTGGAAGCTCCGATAAGTGGGCTTCATAGAGTACGATCCTACTATTTAAGGCCATCACTTCCTTTTCCTGTGTCAATTTGATTTGTTAAAACCCTTTATTTATATTAATCATAGGTTAACTTTTAAAATTACATATTATCAATGGTAATGAAACTTAATGGTCCTTTAAATCCAATTGGAAATAAAAAAAATACGTGCATGTGTTTTCTATAACCATATTAGATAATAATACATTTAATTAAATCATAAAGGGAATTTTATTTATAACAGTTAGGTTCATTACAATCTTCCCCTATTAAGAAATTTCACCCTCAAATTTTTTATTTCCCATAGTAAAACAGATGAGGGTAACTATATTTCATAACCTCCTATGTCTCCCATGTCACCTCTTCAAACTTTTTATTTATCCACAACACTTTTACAAGAAGAATTGTCTTATTTTGTAGAAAATTTTCTCTATGATCTAATTTTTTCACCAAATTATCTTTATAGGAAAGATAATTTTCCAATGGTACCACCACTTGATTAATTATATGTGAGGGTTCTAGTATGTACTTCCACAGTAGGGATACATCGAATACATCATGTAATTGAGATATGTTGGGTGGGAGTGCTAGTTGATAGGCCACCGCTTCGATGCGATCAAGAATCTAAAAGGGTCCAATATATCTTAGACTAAGATTTCCCTTCTTCCCAAATATCATCGATTTATTCCATGGAGATTTGTGGAGGAATAAAATGTCTCCAAGATCAAACTCTAGATCTCCTCGACAATTTCCAGCATAAATCTTCTATCAATGCTGAGCATCCTTGATGTGTTGCTAAATGGTATTAACCTTTTCCATCATTTCCTCAAACATTTTGGGACTTAGTAATTTTTTCCCCAACATCATCCATACATGTAGGTGTTCTTTACCTCTTCCCATAAATACCTTTATAGGGATCCATTTGGATGCTCGAGTATATATTTTTGTTATAAGAGAACTCGAACATAGGTATATTTTTATCCCATTCTTCTTTTAAGTCAATTTAGAATGCTCTCAACATGTTCTCGAGTTCATGGATAGTCCAATGATATTGGAAATTAGTTTGGGGGGTGATTAGCCGTGTTGAAGTTCAGAAAAGTGTTTAGATTATGTTGGAGATTTTTCCATAATTTGGAGGTAAATCTTGAATATCGATCAGATACAATTGATAGGGGAACTCCATGAAGCCATACCACTTCTATGATGTATATCCATGAAATTTGATCCCATGATAAATCCTCTCTAATTACGATAAGGTGATCTATTTTTATAAGATGGTCTACAACAACCCATATAACATTGTTTCCACTATATTTCTTCAAAAGTATGGCAATAAAGTCCATGGTTATTTTTTTCCATGTCTATGTTGGTATGGGTAGTGGTTGAACTATCCCCTTATAATTTTTCTTTCAACCTTCAATTGTTGAAATAATAAGAACTTTTATGTATATTCTATGATTTTCTTCTTTATATCATCCCACCAATAGTTCTCTTAGAGATCTTGATACATCTTTATGCTTCTAGGATGGATAGAGAAGGTCGAACTATGTGCATCATCTAAAAATCCTTCTTTATCTCATGATTTTATGGTATACATAGTTGTGATCCACATATTATAACTCATTCTTTATTAACATTAAACCCAAAGGATTTCCATTTTCTTATAGTTTCTACTTTCTTCTAAATTCCCACATCATTTCTTTGATCATCCTTAATTTTCTCTATAAGGGACAGTTGAGAAATAATTTGTAAAAGGATTGATGATGTTCCTTTTATTATGATTCCTATGTCTATCCTTTCAAAATGCAAGAAAATCAGATCCTTCTCAATTATCATCAATGATAGAATTCCTGGATCCAATCTACTTAGAGTGTATGACACTTTCTTTTCTTTCCCATGATGGTAGTGTATTGAGAATTAATCATCCTTAGTCAGATATAACCATCTTCATTGGTACATATTCATCTATTTTTGTGTGAATATATACTTGAGCCTTTTTTGACCCGTATATATTACACACTTCTCTCCAAAGAGATAAAACTGCCAGATTTTCAAAGAGAATATCATGCAACCAACTCCAAATCATGCATTGGGTAGTTATGTTTGTGAACTTTCAACTTCCTTGAAGAATAGGCTATCAATTTTTCATTCTGCATTAACACAAAACCCATGAACTTATTTGAAGCATCACTAAATACCATAAATGTTTCTACACTTGTGGTTAGTGTGAGAACATGTGTAATGATAAGCCTCCTTTTCAACTCCTTGATTATTTCTTCACATTCATCATTCTAAGAAAACCTGACTCCCTTCTAAGCTTTCTTGGTAAGAGGGTTTGAAAACCATGTGAAATTTCTAACAAATAAGAGAAAATACCCAGATAACCGAAGAAAAATATGGATATCTGTCACATATGTTGGTCTTGACCATCCTTTAATTTTTTATATTTTTAATGGGTCAGAGATACACCATTTATTATGATGATATTCTCCAATAAAAAGACTTCCTTCAACCAGAACTCATGTTTTCTGTACTTTGAATAAAGATTCTCTTTTCATAGGTTATTTATTATAATTCTTAGATTCTATTCATGCCCCACCTTTATTTTGGATTATAATAGAATATCATCTATATATACTACCAAAAAATTGTTGAGGTAATCTCTAAAGACTCTGTTAATCATGTCCATAAATAGTTCTAGAGTATTAGTGAGTCCGAATGGAATCAGTATGAACTCATAGTGCCCATACCCTGTACGAAAAGCGGTCTTTAGGATATCTTCCTTCTTTATCCTTACTTGATAATATCCCGAGAGAAGATAAACCTTTGATAAGTATTGTGCCCCACATAGCTATTAGAATAGATAATCAATCAGATGTATAGGAAACTTGTTCTTTATTGTGATCTTGTTGAGATCATGATAATAGATTAAAATACACATTGACCCATCCTTCTTCTTAACTAAGAGGACTAGTGCACTCCATGGTGAAACACTTTGGTGAATGAACCCTTTATCAAGATTCTTTGGTATTTGTTTCTTTAACTCCTCATGTTCCAAAATAGCCATTCTATATTGAGTCTTGGATAATGGAAATTCCATAAGTATAATCTTGATTATAAATTCAACTTATCAGCTAGGAGGAAGACCAAACAATTCCTTGGAAAAAACATAATCATATTTCCTAACAATGGCCATGTATTCAAGGTTGATTTTTTCCTTAGAATCAATAATTTAAGCTAGATATTCTTTCCCATAGGGAAATAATATCCATGCTTGAGATGTTGATGGTAAATAAGATTCATCCTCATCTTGGCACTTGTACAAAATCAAAGGATGATTCACGATACTGGGATTGATTTCCTTCTCACGGAAAATTATTTTAGCTCTATATAGGGAAAGTCTATTCATGACCATAATTGTATCAAATTACACCAAAGGGAGTATGAATAGGTTCTACAGGAAGTTTATCCCCCAAATTTTGACATTGGAGAGTTATATTCTTGGGATTCAATAATTTACTCTTTTGTCATTTTCACTAATAGATCTACTTCCATGATTTGTGGTGGTGTTTGAATAGTTCTACCAATATTTCATGATACGAAGGAATGTGTAGAAGCAGATTAAAAAATAATGTTTTCTATTATTGAATGAATAACTAGTGTACCTATCACCAATTCATTGTCGGGATCCACCTCTACAGTTATGATTATAAAATCTCACCCTTTTGGCCTTGGTGGTTGTTGGTTGTATCTAATAACCCTAGTCTTAGTGCATTGGTTTGAAAATTTACCTAGTTCCATGCATGTGAAACAATGAACAATGAAATGAGGATTTAATGAATCATTCATTTCATCAATCACATTAGTGGATTTCTCTCATTGGTAATAATTATCTAGGTGTACTTCCCTACCACACCTAAAGCATTTCATTTCCCGCCAAAATCATTTTTTGGGGTTCTTCTTTCTGCACCATTGACTGGTGTGATGTTGAAATTTTTTAGCACTATTAGATTTTTCCATTGGACTGCCAGAATTAAACTCTTATTTCTACTTCTTATCCCTATGATACCCTTGAGATTATTTGATCTCCATATCGATTTTGAGGTCACATAAGACAATTTATTTATAGATATCAATGTCCCAGATCACTAGGTATTTTCATAGAGTAGGTTTTAGCCCACCAAATAAGTTTCCAACCTTGAATTCAGGGGTAACGACAAATTTAGAGGCATATCATGAATTTCTTGTGATGTTTTCCTCATATTCCCTGATAGATTCTTTATCTTTTTTCTTGAGGGAAAGAAAATCCCTTTCTATTTTAATATGAAGAGAATGATGAATTTTTTTTTATCAAAAATCATTTTCCTAAATTCCTTCCACCCCATGTATTTGATCTCTTCCTCATGATTCATATTATTGATCAATGTACACCACTGATCAGTTTCCCCCTTTACATGATAAATAGCCAGTAGAACATTCTTTTGTTTGAAACATTAAAGTATATTCTTAATGGAGTTAATCCATTATTCCACGATTAAGGGATCAGATAATTAATTAAAATTTGGAAACCATTATCAAATAAAAAACTCAATTACAGCTTGTTATCTCTTAGGGTGATTTGGAAACTCCTTATAATCTAGTTTTATTCATAAACTTAGTCATCTAAGAGATCATCATCATAAAGTCCATGATTCCTTCTCCAATTGGGTTGGGAATCTCGTTTGGGTAGTCATCATATTTCCCATTATATTGGTTATTTACCCGATTCCTACTATTTTTCAACCATTGGATAGAATAAAAGGAAAATTATGGAGGAGCATTTTTAAACTATTGAATGCATAAATGGGGAATCCAATGAAATTAAAGGTATAACTTATAAATTAAATGTATTTTTTAACTTATGAATTTCAAGGATTCAATATTGGTTATTCATGATCTATTTACTAACATATATTCTTATGGGAATTTTTTTTGTTACCATAATAATGGTGTATAATGAGATTATGAATTTAATAATGAATATCCCTTGGTATTTTCAAACTAGGAAGTGCAGTAAGGAACTTTTTCATGCACTAGTTCTTGGATGAGTCTAGCTCAACTCAGTGTTTTTGGGTTTTACCCCTATGTAAATCTATTCTAGATCCGAATCCACATATAGTATCCATATATGTATTTATTTTCACGATAAAACACTTACTCTATACTTTCCAAAATTTAGGTATGTTTTCTTATACTTAGTCGTATCCCTATTGTTTTTATTTGAGTTTTCTAATCATAATCCAAAAAAAAACAAATCTTTTTCTTTGATACCAACTATAACAACCATTATCTTTATTACACATAAATTCATGATTTATTACATAAAAGTACAATTAACACAACCTATAATATAGAATAGTCTAGTATATTTTATAATTAGGTACATTAAATAACCATTTAAATAAGGAAAAGCATCAACATTATGGAAAACTTCCTTAACACGTTCTCACTTAAAACTACATGGGATAACTTGGGGACATACGTAAGAAAAGGGTGAGATATAAAGCCTAGTAAGTAAATAAACAAGGAATTACATGAAGAAAGTATTATATTTTAGACAATAATAATATAAATGGAGAGTAAAAGATGTGAGAATCATAACAATGAAAAGTAAGACATGAGATAGCATGATAACATGGGAAATGTGGCAACAACTTAAAACACTGCATCATAAACATAGTTCAAGGATAAATGCCAAGAAATCATGATGGGAAAAGTAACATATGGTAATTAGGTTCACACCCTATTCCAACATGACATCTCATGAGACTAAATAGTACCCAATGCATTGGAAAATTATATAATTCTGGTCGCACCCATCACTTTCATTTCACTCTGATGCTTAAGTGTGCCATATAGATCATACAAAATAGATTAATTCATAATAATAATTTAATAAATGATCAAGGAGTGTGAAATAAATACATGTAAGTACCGATTAAAATAAGTATAAGTGTATAAAGATGAAAACCCTAGATAGGAAATGAGTATGGTATTCACTACACAATTTAGTCATAGTGAAATTTTGATAGAAAAAGGGTGCCATTTTGACATTCATAAAATGTGTCGATGAGAGTGAAAGAGGTATAAAATAATTTGAAAATAAAATAGGTAGTAATAGGAACATATAAATACATATATTAACATTAAAATTCAGAAATATAAGGTATAAAATAATAAAGAAACTTGAATAAAGAAGATAAGGTGAGGATCCCTTACTTGAGTGTGTGACTCCAAATGCTAGAGAGGATCTTCTTGAGAGATTGGGGTGACTTAGGAGGACTCTAGAGTGGGGATGGAAGAGTAATATAATTATCAATGTATTCTTAGTGAATAAAAATAAGATATTGGGTGGGTTTATATAGTAAATGAGTGGGGATTGCTTTAATATTTCTCAAACATAGGTTTTGGACTCTATATAACAAAATAACCAAAACCAAAAACATTACCATGTTTTTCCCATGATTTATAAAAAATGGGATTAGTTTTAATTATTTTATAATTCCAAGGAACTATATTAATAAAACAATACCCTTTATTATGTGGAAGTGATTCATACTCTTAGAAAAATTATTTAGAAACATTAAAATATGGATTCATAATGGATTTATAAAATTAATCAAATAGACATAAAATAAAATTATTTTAAATTTAAACCATATATTGGGTCGTTTATACCCTTTATAGTATTTATTACATCACTTTTGGGCCATTATGATGTCATAATACACAAACTATATTTATACGGTATTTAATTTTAACGCGAAAATTTGAATGTTTCAAAATAATATGAAAAATTCTCCATTGGATAATTTTGAAAGTATTATTCCAAAAATAGTATTCATTTTATAAAAATAATTTTCTAAATATATGTATTTTCACTTTTAAAATAATAATCAAAATTTATTGAGAAATATTGGTTTTTGACAACAACAGTTTTCCAACCCTTATAAAAATTACATTCGAATTAATAAAAATTATATGATCATTTATATTTGATAAACATTATTTAATAACAAATTTTTTTTAAAAAAAATTATTTATTTAAAAAATAAATTAATTTATCAAAATAAATTCCTTAATTTAATTTGAATATTACTCAAAAATACTATTTGTGTTTTATTGAATCAAAATAATAATTATTTTTAAAGTAACAAAAAAAGGATAAAAATATATTCAATATTCTCTAAAAAATAATATACATAAACATTTTTCTAGGGACTTGATATATATAACTTTAATACACTTGGAAATTCTATAAGAGTAATTTAGTGACCCAACCCCAGAAAGCCTATAGTCGATGTTTAGTACCATTACATTGGCATGATTTCAAGGAATCGAATTCCAAATAACTGAGAGTTTAGTAGTCTTGGTAAACCAGATACATACATGAGTCTTGTATTAAAAATTAATAAACTAATTAAAACATTATTTTTTCTAAATAACTTTGAAGATAATAACTTTATTCCATCTATTGTATCCTTCTATATCTTTCTTAGTATGCATATTGGATTCTTGTGGATAGGAAATATAATAAGGGTGAGCTCAAATGAAAAGTAAGGGATAATTATAGCTAAATAAATAATGAATCAACTATAATAATAATTATGGAATAGTAAACAACTAAACACACATACCATATAATCAACAAACTAAAAATGAAGTGCATAAAAAAAATGTAAAGGTAAAAAATATAAACAAATGTCATCAAAATAACTAGATAAGAAAAAATAAATATGGAAAGGTAAGAAACCGAAACACATGAAATTTAATCAATCAACTGAAAATGAAATGTATCCATAGATATGTTGACACAAGATCTCATTGATTAATATTAATTGAATCTAAATGAGAGAAATGCTTAATTATTAGACACCATGTTTCCTAGGTATATAGATCCAATACCGTCAAGACATTTCACAAGACAGTTTAGAATATTACGTAGAAAACCATCTATTTTACTTGGAAGAAAACTCAAAGGGTTTTTCTCTAACTAATATTGTCTCATGAGACTACCAATGCATCGATTGGATTTCATTAATCAGTCCACAACCCGTAGGGATCACCTTAAATGACGCTAACTCGTGTCATACCTTTACAAATAATTCCTCATAAAAAAATAAATAATATACCTTATCAAATATCTATATTGAATAAAGGATACAAATTTATCAATATTTCCCTAAATAATCAAATATATTTTTGGGTAAACACCGTATAAAAAATGGTAGACATTTTAGGAAATGAAAATTTCTATGATAAATGATATGGATAGCTAAGGGAAATTCAATGACCAATGATCAAGGGAAATTTAATATTTGAAGGGGAATAACAAAGGAATCAAGGAAGTGAATATCGATACTAAACTTTTGCAACTCAATCAAAAACTATCCATATGAAGATTAAGTATGGTATCAATACAACATACACTAAGTGGAGTAAAATAAAGGGTTTTTTGTTGATGAATTAATAGATATTTTTAAAAAAATATTGATAAAATAGCATTTTGTTTTGAAAAAACTTTTCATTGAAAATAAATTTTGAAATTTTTTTCTTTAATAGGTAAAATTTTAAACATGAAAAGGAAGATTCAATAAATAACAGTTGGAAAATCCATAAATTCAATATTAGGTAAAAGAACACTCCTTTTACATGGTAAAAGGTTAAAAAAATTCCTTGTTCAGAAAGCGACTAGAAGATTCCTTTGAAAACATTAGTAAAAGGCAAAATGGGTAAAAAATTATTTATGAAATAATTTTGAAAATGTTAAAACCCTTTTTAAAAACATTTTAATAAAACATGGTTTTTAGAAGAAAACAGTTTCTCCGAGTAAAGAGATAAATGAAGTCAAATTTTCTTAAAAACATTTTCTAAAACATTTTGAGTACCAAAGATTAAAAAAATAATAACAATACTTAAAAATAGTCATAAATAACCATAGGATAATAAAATTAATAGTTTTATTGAATAATGTTCATATAATTTCTTCAAATGTAAATACTCTTGAAATATCATTAGTATTATTCTTAAGGAAAATAATCTTTAAACATCCCAAATTGTTCCATACCACTTTGATACATTTTAAATAATAAGCCTTATGAAGTAAAAATATTAAATGAATGTTTTAAATAACATGAATATAAAATAAGTCATGATATATTATATCAAAATGTTTAGTATATACACCACAAAAAATAAGTAAATGGTGAAATTGAGATTTATCACATGGATGTGAAAAGTGAGATGAAAATCCATTACCTTGAGTCTGACTTGTGTCATGTGTCTTTATATTATTGAATAAAAAATTAGTTTAATCATTTAATTTCTTGATATCATTTTTCATTTTTATCATAACTTTTATTTCACATATTACCATGTTTTATACAACCACATCAACAATTAAGTTTACATCGGGTGTTTTGACCAATTTTAGTTCATGTGCTAAACAATAACTTTGGTAGGTAATCTATGGTAAAATTAGTCATTATATAACATTTATAAAATAATAATAATGAAATAATTGTCATATTTATACATAAATTATACTTTTAAAACCAATAATTAAATATGATTATGAAAAATAAACCATCATTACAATCATAGAGATGGTATGTTGTACGTATGCCTGAGTAATGTTCCCATTATTCAATGATCATTATAGAAAGAAGGAAATTAAAAATATATCATTAAATAATAATAATTATATAAAAAATAAAATGTTATTTAATCATATATACTTATATATATAATTATTTTTATTTAAAAGTAATCACATCGTGTTGAGGAGGCGGTAGTCCACACATCCATGAATGATGTTATCACTTCTTAAAGTATGAAAAGGGTAATAAATATATTATATTTCTAGAAATGTAAAAATGTAATTAATATAATATAGAAGATTTTTAAATCTCATATGTTTAATTATAATCATACATTACACATTCCATGCATCATTTGAATGAATCAGATCACTTTTAGAAGGCGGTAGTCCACACTTCCACAGACAACATTATCATATTTACACAAAATGGAAAGAATAAAAGAATGTGTTATAAAATAATTAAATAAGAATAAATAAATTATATATATATATATATATCACATATATCATATATAAAAAAAATTTCCATCATGATTTCCAACCATGAAAGGTGGTAAAGGAAAAACAAACAACTTAGTTTTGTGAGGTGGTAGTTCACCGTACAGAAAAATGGTAAGTTCGTTACCTATTAGATGGAAGTTTGTGTATGTGTAGGTCTAAAAATTAACATAAAAACATAATAGTATATTTATTATACTGGGTTTTTTATATAATCATGTAATAATAATATTTTAAGGGGTTAATAATGGAAATAAAACTAAAGAACTTGAGGAAAGATGTTACCTCTTATTTGGGTAACTCCTTTTGGTTTTCACCAAAGGGCTTCATTGAATGGAATTATACACAAGGGTAGGATTATAGGATGAGGGTATTGATTTTTAGGATATATTTGGGAATATTTTTGTCGAGCCAAAGTGTCTTTATATGTTTGAGGAAGTGGGAGGAGAGGAGGTCTTTTTATATTGGAGGAGGAGTAACACTCTTGTAAATTTTGGAAAAGAGAATTCCACCCATGTTTTTCCAATTAATATTGGATCCTATAATGGACCAAATTAGATACAATAGAGAATAAGATCTATATATGTCCATAAAATGGATATTGTATAAGTTTATAGGTCATTTTGGCCCATAAGATCAATGTTTAGTCCCTTATTAAGCTTAATTTTACCTTAATCGTTGTAATCAGTTTTAATTACATTCATTAATATTGTTGGTCAAAAAATAAGTTAAAATTATTATAAAATTATAAATTATTCTTATTAAAAATATGGAATCCATTTTACCAAATTTAAATAACATAAGTTTTACAAATTAATTTAAATTTAATCTTGCAGACGAGACGACAATGTTGGTTTTTAAAGTAAAAGCATCCAAATGTTTGCTAGGTATTTATATACAATTTCAAAGTGAAATTGATTAAAATTATATAAATTAAATTAATTGTAAAAAAAACTATCTAATTCAGCTTTAAATCAAATTTAAAATGTAATTCAATCTTATAAATAATTTAGATGAAAAAGCAGTTTGAACTAAAATTCAGTATTTTCACCATTCATTAAAAAAATGAAACTTCATAAAAAAATCCCAAAAATTTACCACAACATAGTTTTTATGTTTATTTTTAAAATATTAATTATATTTTTATATATATAATCTATAAAATTTCTTATAATTGGATTTAAAATAGGTTATGTATAAAAATGTGATAAAAATGTCTTAATAAAAACATAGTATTTTATGTGTAATATTGGGTCTGTTCTCATCTTATGCCTATAAAATTAATTAGATGAATATAAAAACACATTTTATTGAATATATATATATATATATTACATTAATATATCTCAAAAATTGTAATTAATTTAATTTTTTAGGGCTAAATAGCTTTGTGGTTATAAAAATAGTTTTCTATAAAAACAATCCCTTTAATTTCAATTGGTTTTTATATTCATTTCTAATTAATTTTTAGCTAATGAGTTTGTTTTATATTTTTATAAACCATATATTTTAATAAGACAATTAATAATTTTCATAATGTATTTTTTATATATTATTATATTAAATAATAATATTTTAATAATATATTGTTGTTTGGTAAAACTCAGTCTTGCATGCAACTCAAGCCATCAAAGAAAATCACTATTTCATGCGGCATACACTAACTCAATTTTTCATTCATTGAAATCTATAAAATATATTGAAATTATTTAAAATAGTAAATATATTATAAATTCTTAGGATAATATATTCCTTTAAACGCTTGGTGTTAAATGTCATACATGCTATTGGATACAATGTTCCTACTTTATAATTTTGGGGTGTTACATTATAACCACCTTAATTAAATTGCGTCCTTGAAATTTAAACTCGATCTTATTAATACATTTTTTGATATTTACTATGTTTTAAATCCCACACCGTGAGAAGGGTTCATAAACAAATTCTCTAGAAAAAAAGATAATTTGAAGCATAAAGGTCAAATGGAATAACATATAACTAGGACTCTAAGTAGGATAACAATAGTGAAAATTAGAGATATTTACTTAGAGTAAAAGAATAAATATTAATAGGGAGGATTTGTGTCATAAATCACAAACAATTTAATGATTAATAAAATGTTTATGGCCTCAAATCCACAAATTTGTGATGATTTAAAAGTCCATCAATTCAAATTAATTTTAGTTATTAGGACACATATTTTTTTAATCATTTTACTAATGTTGAGTAATTATTTTACTGCCTAAGATTATAAGGAAATTTACTTACATGAAATTTTTTATTTTCATGTGAACAATTCCATATTTTGGTTATCCTTCGATCAAATTATAATTCATCCCTTCAAGAAATGTGTATCCAAAAATGGAATCTAATTCCTAAAGCACTAAAATAATTTTTTAGTAGATCTTAAGGACCATTAAATAGTTACAAGTCTAACTATTTGTATCAAACTATTTTCTAAAACTGGTATGGATAATACAATAATCTATAAACCTAAAAATTTACACTTCTAGTTATTATTAATATTTATTAATCAAATTGTTTAACTAAAAACAATGATATATTAACCAGGAAATTGTGTTGGTCAATGGTTGGCATCAAACCCTAATCTTCCTTCGGTCATGGGTTCAAGTATCACAACCTAACATAATTTGATGGGTTTTCACCCAACAAAAAGGTTGTCATTTTTTAAAACCTTACTTATATAATTTAAAAAATTAATATGAAGGGAATATTTAAAATAATATTAATCACTAAATAAACTTCTAAAAAAGGTTTTAAATATAAACCAAATATATAAACACTTCATCAACTTATTTATAAATGTGTCTTTACTTTGTATAAGGTTTAACCATAATATCATTTGTAAGATTTCTAAATCATGACACCCTATCTTCAATCTAAAACACATTAGGTTTAACCTAGGTCATTAATTTTCTAAATACTTTATAATGGTTTATAAATAAAATATGAATTATCATAATTATATCCCCTTATATTATCTAACTAGGTGCACAATAAGTCACATTGTCGTGTACCATGTTATGTCGAGTCAGGCCCAAAACATCTTTTCGGAGTTGTTAATACTATATACATCTGCGCTAGAACCATGTCCACTTTTAGTATCTAGACATGTATGTATTTCTATAAATACCCACATAATCTCAACCGTACTAGTACATTATGATGTTTTTCTATACCTATCCTTAATGTCTAACTCAATGTTATTTTCTCTAATCTATGTTTTCCCAAATCTAGTTCCCAAGGTTTCTACTAAATTCCTTTGTTACCAACTATAGTGATCCCACCCCATAAATCCAAGAGCTGATGTCTACTTCCATCATATTAGCATGATTACATGCAATCAAATCCTGAAATACTAACAATTTAGTAGTCTTCGTAAACCAAATATATACACGAGACTTGTATTATAAATTAATACACTAATTATGACATTTTTTTCTCTAAATAGCTTAAAAGATAATAACTTTATTCCATACAGCTTATCCTTGCATATCTTTCTTAGTATGCTTCTTGAATTCCTGGGGAAATAAAATATAATGAGGGTGTGCTAAAATTATCAGTAAAGGTAAATTATAGTGGAAGTATTAATGAATCAGTTAGAATAATAGTTCTGACATGGTAAATAACTTAACACACATATCTTATAATAAAAAAGATAATAATGAAGTACATAAAAAATATAGAAAGGTTATAAATGTAAACACATTCCATCCAACTATCTAGATAAGAAAAAATAAACATGGAAAGGTAAAAAACTGAAACATGTGACATTTAATCAATTAATAGAAAATAAAATGTATAAATAAATACGTCATCACAAAATATAATGGAGGAATAATAAATAAAACTAAATGAGGTAAATTATTAATTATTGGACACCATGTTTTCTAGGAAAAAAGAACTAGTACCGTTAAGACCTTTTACAAGATAGTTTAGCATATTGGGTAGAAATCCATCTATTCTACTTGGAACCAAACTCAAATATTTTTTTTTTCTAACCAATTTCATCTATTGAGACTACTGACGAATCAATGGGATTTTATTAACCAGTCCCCAACCAGTAGATATTACTTTAAACACCCCCAACCCATATCATACCTATCCAAAACATTCCTCATATCAAATAAATAATATGCCTTATCAAATATCTGTATTGAATAAAGGATATATATATTTATCAATATTTCACCAAATAATCAAATATTTTATTGGGTAAACACCATATAAAAAATGGTATACTATTTGATCAATGGACATTTCCATGATAAATTATATGGATATCTAGGGGAAATTTAATGTTCAATGATCATAGGGAATTGAATATTTTAAGTGGATTAACAAAGGAATCAAGGAAGTGAATGATGATACTACCCTTGTCCAAATAAATCAAAAACCATTCATAGGATTATTATGGATGGTATCAATACAAGATACCCCAATTGGAGTAAAATAAAGGGTTCTTGTCCTTGATGAATTAAGAGTTCTTTTAAAAACATTCTTGAGGATTTTTTTTTTGTTTTGAAAAACATTTTCATTGAAAATAACTTTTGAAAAAAAATTAATTAAAAAGTAACCCTGTAAACATTAAAAGGAATATTTAAATAAATTACTATAGGTAAATCCATAAATTCCATATGATGTAAAAGAATATTCTATTTTCATGGTAAAAAGTTGAAAAAATTCCTTGTTTGGAAAGTGATAAAAAGATTCCTTTGAAAACATTAGTAAAAGAAAAAAAGGGTAAAAATTTCTTTAGTAAACCATTTTGAAAAGGTTAAAAAACATTTTGAAAACATTTTAATAAAAAATGATTTTTAGAAAAAATGGGTTCTCCAACTGAAGAGAGAAATGATGTCTGATTTTCTTAAAAAACATTTTTAAAACATTTTGAGTACCAAAAAGTAGAAAAATGGTACTAATACTTGAAAATGGTCATGAATAACTAGGGGGAATAAAATTAAAGGGGTTATTAAACAATTTTTATATAATTTCTTCGAATGGAAGTACCATTGAATGATCATTATTATTAGTATTGAGAAATATAATCATTAAACATCCTAAAGTGTTCCACGCCACTTTGATATATTTTAAATCATAAGATTAATAAAGGAATAATATTAAATTAAAATTTTATATAACATGAAGATAAAATAATTCATGATATAATATATCTAAATAGATAGTAGATACACCATACAAAAGAAGTAAATAGTGAACATGACATTGATCTCACAGATGTAAAAAGTGAGATGAAAATCTATTACCTTGCATCTGACTTGTCTCATATGTCCTTATATTTATAAATAAAAAACTTATGTTAATTATTTAATTTCCATATAACCATTTTCATTTTTATCACAACTTTTGTTTCACTTATTACCATGTTGTATACAACTAGTTAAACAGTTACATTTACATGAGGTGTTTGACAAAATTCAGTTCATGTGTTAAAAAATAACTTTTGTTGACCAAATATGGTCAAAGGGGTCATTATATAAAATATAAAGAATAATAATCATGAAATAAATTTCATATGTATACATAAATTATATTTTTAAAATCAATCATTAAATATGGTTATGAAAAATTATCTAACATTATAATCATGGAGACAGTAGGTCGTACATACGCATGAGTAATGTTCCCATTTTTCAATGATTGTTATAGAAAGAAGGTAAGTGACACTATATCCTCCCAAAATGATAATTATATCATAAATATCATGATATTTAATCATATATACTTATATATATAATAATTTTGACATAAAAGGAATCATATCATGTCGAGGAGGTGGTAGTCTACACATCCACGAACAACATTATGACTTTTTAATTACGAAAAGGGTAATAAAGAAAATTTTATATATTATATTTTAAGAAAGATAAATATTTCATTAATATCATATATATATTTTTATTTTTCATATGTTTTATTATAATCATCCTTCATACATTTTACGTATTATGTGAAGGAATCACATCGCTATTAGGAGGTGGTAGTTCACACTTCTACAAACAACATTATCAAATTTCCAAAAAAAATCGAAAGAATAAAGGAATTTATTATAAAATAATTAAATAAGAATAATGAAATTATATATATATATATATCATAATATCAAATCATGAAAGGTGGTAAATTAAAAGCGAACAACTTTGTTTTGTGAGGCGGTAGTTCGCCGTACACATAAATGGTAAGTTTATTACCCATTAGATGGAAGTGTGTGTAAGTGTAGGTCTAAACAATAACACAAAAACATACTAGTATATTGATGATACTTATTTTATTATATAATCATGAAATAAGAATATTTTATGGGGTGAATAATGGAAATAAAACTAAATAGCATGAGGATAGATGTTACCTCTTATTTGGGTTACTCCTTTTGGTTTTCACCAAAGGGATTCCTTGTATGGATTTATTCAAAAGTAGAGGATTATATAATTATTGGAGGTATGTTGAGGAGATATTCATTAGATAATTGTCTTGTAAAATATATTTTAGAGGTGTGAGGAAGTGAGAGGAGAGGAGGCCTTTTTATAGTGGAGGAGTGGCACTCTTGTAAATTTTGGAAAAGGGAATTCCACCCACATTTTTTCCCATTTAAAGTGGATCTAATAATGGAAAAAGTATAAAAAAGAAAGTATAGGTTAAAAATATGTCCATAAAATTGATCTTGTACAAGTTTCTAGGTCATTTGGGCCTTTAAGATTAAGGTTTAGTCCCTTATTAAGCTTAATTTTACCTTAATCATTGTAATTAATTTTAATTACTTTCATTAATATTTGGGGTCAATACCAATGTTAAAATTATTATAAATTTAAATTATTTTTATTAAAAATATTTAATCCATTTTTCCAAATTATAATCATAGAAGTGTTATAAATTAATTTAATTGTAATCCCACAGACCGAACGCCAATGCGGGGTTTTAAAGTAAAAATGTCCCAAAGTTTTCCAAGTATTTACATCCAATTTAAAAGTGAAATTGAATCCAATGACATAAATTAGATTAATTGATAAAAATATGATCTAGTTAAAATTAAAAGACAATTTAAAATTAAAATCAACCGTATAAATAAATTATATGAAAAAGAAGTTTTGAACTAAAATTCAGTATTTTTCTCACTATTCATTTAAAAATGAAACATCATAGAAACAAAATTACACTAAACTAATTATTATGATTTGTTTTAAAATATTAATTTTATTTTGATATATATAATCTATAAAATCTCTAATAATTGGATTTAAAATTGGTTCTCCTTTAAAAGGTGATAAAAATACCGTAATAAAAATATAGTGTTTTATGTGTAATATTGGGTTTGTTCTAATATTATGCCTATAAAATAAATTGTATGAATATAAAAAATATTTTATTAAATATTATATATATATATACTACATTAAAATCTATTACTGATTTAAATTAATTTAATTTTGTATTGTATAATAGCTTTGTGGGCATTAAAATAGTTTTCTATAATAACATTACTTTTTAATCACTTTGTTCTTATATTCATTTGTAATTAATTTGTAACTAATGAATAAAATTTATATTTTTTTAAACCATATATTTTCATAAGTTAGTAAATAAAATTCATGACAATGTGTTTATATCTTATTATATTAAATAATAATATTTTAATAATTTATTGTTGTTCGGTAAAACACAGTTTTTCATGTAACACAATCCATCAAATAAACTCATTGTTGCATGTTATGTATGCTAACTCTGTGTCACGTGTATTCAAATATAAAAAATATGTTTAATTTATTTTAAATAGTAAATATATTAAAAATTCTCATGATATTATATTCCTTTACATTCTTGGTGTTAGGTGTCATACACATTATTGAATACAATGTTCATACTTTAGAATTTTAGGGTGTTACATTCTCCCCAAATTAATTAAATTATGTTCTTAAAATTTAAAATTGATCTTGGTAATGTATTGTTTGATATTTACTATGTTTTAAATCCTACATCATGAGAAGGGTTCAAAAAAACATCTAAAAAATAGAGAATGAGAAGTACAAAGTTCACATGGAATAACATATAACTAGGTATCTAAGTAGAAGAACATCATTGGCAAGTAGAGATACATACTTGGAGGAAAAATGTAAATATTAATAGGGAGTGATTGAGGACATCAATCACAAATAATTTAATTATAAATATGAAGTTGAGGGCCTTAAATCCATAAATTAGTGATGATTTAGAATACCATCAGTGAAACAAAATTTAATTTATTAAGATAACATATTTGTTTTTATCATTTTCCTAATTTTGAGAAATTATTTTTCTACCTAAATTATAAGGAAATTTACTTACATGATACATTTTAATTTCATGTTAATGATTTCATCTTCTGGTTATGCTTAGATAAAATTCTAATTCATCCCTTAATTAATTAAATGAGTATCCAAAAATTTTCATTGATTCCCGAATCACTAAAATAAATTTTTAATAGATCTTAAGGACCATAAAAGAGTAAGATGTATAGCTATTTCTTTATAAATATTTTCCAAAACTGATATGGTTAAAACATTAATATCTAAACCTAAAAAGTTACACTAATGATTCATTATTATTATTTATTCATCACATTGTTTAACTAAAACAATGACTTATTAACTAGGAAATTGTAAAGGTTAGTGGCTAGCATCAAACCCTTATTGTCCTTCGGTCATGGGTTTAAGTCCTGCGGCCTAGACGTATTTTATAGGTTTTCACCCATTATATAGGATTTACTTTTCTAAAACATTATTAATATAATTTCCAAAATAAATTTGATGGACATACTTCAAATAAGGTTAATAACTTAATAAACTTTTATAAAAGCTTTTAAATACAACCCTAAAACCTAAATACTTTATCTACTTATTTACACATGTGTCATTCCTTAGTCTAATGGTTAACCATAATATCATATGTAGGATTTCTAAATCATGAAACCTTATATTAAATATAAAACACCTTAGGTTTAACCTAGGCAATTCATTGTCAAAATACTTCATAATGGTTTGTAAATAAAATGTGAATTATCGTAAGCATATCCCCCGGAAGTGTCAAAACAGGTGCACAGTAAGGCCCGTTGTCGTGTACTAGGTTAAGATGAGTTAGAATCAATGCACCTTTTCAGAGTTGTTAAATCATGGTACATATCTTCCAAAGCCACATCCACTTTTAATATCCAGATAGTTTTGTATTTCTAGGAATACCCAGATAATCATTATCATACTAGAACATTAGATTGTTGTTTTATAACTATCCTCAATGTCTAACTCAATGTTATGTTCTCTAATCCATGTTTTTTAAAATCTTGTTCCCAAGGTTGCTAATAAACTTCCTATGTTACCAATTATATCAACCTAACCTCATAAAGCCTAGAGTTGGGGTCTACTACCATTATATTTTCATGATTACAAGGAATAAATTCCCGATGGACCGAGAGTTTAGTAAATGAGTCTTGTATTAAAAATTAATACACTAATTACAAAATAATTTTTTTTCTAAATAACTTTAAAGATAGTAAATTTTTTCCACCTAGTATATCCTCATGTATCTTTCTTAATATGATTCTTGGATTCTTGGGGAAAGGAAATATAATAATGGTGTTCTCAAATGATCAATAATGGTAAAGTATAGAAAAATAAATAATGAACCAATTAGAATAATAATTATTATGTGGTAAATAACTGAACACACATACCATATAATCAAAAAATTGATAATAAAGTTCATAAAAAATATGGGAAGGTAGTAAATGGAAACACATTCAATCCAAATAACTAGATAAGAAAAAATAAATATGTAAAGGTTATAAACTAAAACACATTCCATTTAATCAATGAACTAAAAATGATGGAAATGCTGAATTATTAGACTCCATGATTCTGAGGTATATAGAACTAGTATCGTCAATACCTTTCATAATAAAGTTTATCATATATAGTAGAAACCCATATATTCTACTTGGTAAAAACATTAAGGGTTTGTAGACAACCAATCTTATCTCATGATACTACTGATGCATAGAGGGGATTTCATTAACTGGTCCCTAACCCATAGTGCTTACCTTAAATTTCTCCCAACCCATGTCATACATATCCAAAGCATTTTTCATATAGAATAAATAATATTCCTTATCAAATATCTGTATTGAATAAAGGATAAATTTTTTTCAATATTCCCTGAATTATCAAATAACACACCATATAAAAAATGGTATATAGTTTAGGTAATGAACATTTCCATGATAAATGATATGGATATTAGGGGAAATCCAATGTTTAATTATAATTGGAAATTGAATATTTCAAGGGGACAAACAATGGAATCGAGGAAGTGAATACAGATATTATCCTTGTCCAAATCAATAAAAAACCATCTAGAGGAAGATTAAGGGTGGTATCAATACATCATACCCCAAGTGGAGAAAAATAAAGGGGTTTTTGTTATTGATGAATTAAGAGATCTTTTAAAAACATTCTTGAGCAAAATATCCTTTTGTTTTAAAAACCTTTTGAAAATTATTTTCTTGAAAATAAATTTTGAAAAAACAATCTTCAAAAAGTCACCTCTTAAACATGAAAAGGAATATTCAAATACATGATGGAATTAAAATCCATACATGTCATATGAGGTAAATTAATATTACTTTTTCAGGATTAAAATTTAGAAAAATTCCTTGTTTTAAAGGTGATAAAGAGATTCCTTTGAAAAAATTGTTAAAATAAAAAAGTGTAAAAATGTATTTATTAAATAATTTTTAAAAGGTTAAAATATTTTTTTAAAACATTATAATAAAACATTGTTTTTAGAAGAAAACATGTTCTCTAACTAAAAAGAAAAATTAAGTCATATTTTATTAAAAACATTCTCTAAGATATTTTGAGCACCAAAGAGTGTAAAAAATGTACTAATAATTGAAAATGGTCATTAATAACTATAGGAGAATAAAATTAAAGGGTTTATTTAAAAATGTTCATATAATTTCCTTGAATGGAAATACCATTGAAATATCATTAGTATTATTCTTGGGGAAAATAATTGTTAAACATCCCAAAGTGTCCCATATCACTTTCAAACATTTTAAATCATAATCCTCATAAAGGAATAATATTAAATTAAAGTTTTAAATATCAATATGATACAATAATTCATGATAAAATATATCAAAATGTTCAATATATACACCACACAAAATAAGTAAATAGTGAACATGGCATTTATCTCATGGATGTAAAAAGTGAGATGAAAATAACTTACCTTGCATCCAACTTGTATCATGTGTCTTTATATTCTTAAATAACAAACTTAAGTTAATTATTTACTTGATTGATAAAATTTCTCATGTTTATCATAAATTTTATTTCACTTATTACAATGTTGTATAAAATTACTTAAAAAATTATGTTTATGTCCAGGGGTTTGAATAAATTAGGTTCATGTGTTAAATAATAACTTTGGTAGGTCAACAATGGTCAAAGAGGTAATTAAATAATATATCTAGATGAATAATAATAAAATAAATACAATATTTTTATATAAATTATAACTTTAAAAGCAATCCTTAAATATGGTTATGAAAAATGAACCAAAATTATAATCATGGATATGGTAGGCCATACGTACGCATTAGTAACGTTCCCATTTTTAAATGATCTTTATGGAAAGAGGAAAATAACACTATATCCTTAAATATTGATAATTATATCACAAATACCATGTTATTTAATTATATATACTTACATATAGAATTATTGTGATGTTAAAATAATCACATCGTGTCGAGGAGGCAGTAGTCCACACATCCACGAATGACGTTATAACCTTTTAATGTATAAAAAGGGTAATAAGGAAAATAATATATATATATATATATATATATTATATTTCTAGAATAGTAATTATTTCATAAATATAATATATATTATTTTTTATTTATCATATTTTTAATTATAATAAACATTTTTTACATTCCATGTATCGTGTGAATGAATCACACCGCTTTTAGAAGGTTGTAGTCCACACTTCCACAAATGATGTTATCCTATTTACACAAAATGGAAAGAATAAATTAATGTGTTATAAAAAATTAAATAAACATAAATAAATTAAATATATATATCATTTATATAATATATAAACATATTTTACATCAAAATTTCTAACCATTAAAGGTGGGAATGGAAAAATGAAAAAATTCAGTTTGTGAAGAGATAGTTCTCCGTACACATAAACGATAAGTTTGTTACCCATTACATGTAAGTGTGTGTAAGTGTATGTATAAAACATAACATAAAAACATAATAGTATATTTAGGATACTGGTTTTGTTATATAATCATGTAATAAAAAGAGTTTAGGGGGTGAATAATGGAAATAAAACTAAAGAGATTGAGGAAAGATATTACCTCTTATTCCGGTAACTCATTTTGGTTTTCACCAAAGGGATTCCTTGGATGGATTTCTGCCCAAAGGAAGGCCTCTAGTATAAGGGGAGTTATTTTTTGAAGGTATTGTTTCTATGATTGGTAGAGCCAAAGTGTCTTGAGAGGTGTGAGGAAGTGGGAGGTGAGGATGCATTTTTATAGTGGAGGAGGAGCGACACTCTTGAAATTTTTTGAAAAGGTAATTCCACCCACATTTTTTACATTGAAAGTGGATCTAATAATATAAAAAAGTATAAAAAATAGATTTTATGGTAAAAATATGATCATCTAATGGATCTTGTACAAGTTTCCAGGTCACTTGGGCCCTTAAGATTAAGGTTTAGTCCCTTATTAAGCTTAAGTTTACCATAATCGTTCAAATTAATTTTAACTACTTTTATTAATATTTTTGGTAAAAAACTATGTTTAATTTATTACATATTATAAATTATTATTATTCAAAATATTTAATCCATTTTTAAAAATTCCAATCACATATGTGTTATAAAATAATTTAAATTTAATCCCACAGACGGGACGATAATGTGGATTTTTAAAATAAAAACGTCCAAAAACTTGTTAAGTATTTATATCAAATTTCACTGTGAAATTGATTATAATGACCTAAATTAGATTAATTTATAAAAATTATATCTAATTAAACTTTAAAACCAATTTAATATTTAATTTAAACTTATAAATAAATTAGATGAAAAAAAAGTTTTGAACTAAAATTCAATATTTTTAACTATTCATTAAAAAGTGAAACTTCACATAAAAATACCAAAAAAATAACCTGACCTAATTTATATATTTTTTTAAAATATGTTTCAATTTATATATATATAATCTATAAAATTTTCAGAATTTCTATTTGAAAAAGGTTCTTTATTAAAAGGCAATACAAATGGCATAATAAAAATATAGTATTTTATGTGTAATATTGGGTTTGTTCTCATATTATTCATATAAAATCCATTCGATGAATATAAAAAATATTTTATTGAATATAATATATATATATATATTAAAATAATATAACTCTTTAATTGTAATTAATTTAATTTATTATGGTAGAATAAAATTGTGGGCATAAAAATAGTTTTCAATTAAAACATTCCCTTTATATTCAATTTGTTCTTATATTCATTTCTAATTAATTTGTAACCAATGAATTAGTTTTATATTTTTGTGTCCATATATTTTCATAAGTTAGTTATTACTATTCATAAAAGCTAGTTTATATCTTATTATATTAAATAATAATATTTTAATAATCTATTTTTGTTCGAAAAAAATAGTCCTGTGTGTACTGAAAACCATAAAATAAACTTGTTTTTGCGTACGATGTATGAAAACTCTGTTTTATATGAAATGAAACCTATAAAATATATTGAATTTATTTGAAATATTAAATATATTATAATTATTGGGAGATTATATTACCTTACTCACTTGGTGTTTTGTGTCATACACGATATTGAAGACAATGTTTCTACTTTAGAATTTTGGAGCATTACAAGTAAGGTGTGTAACAGTGAGACTTTCATGGGGTGGTTTAGTGTACATGGTTTGGGATGTTATCTCGATGAGCTTGAAATTATCTTGTAAATGGTTTTTTATCAAGATTATGTTATTAGATCTTATCTTGGGCATGGTCAAGGGAAAAGTTGAGAGATGTTATCTCCCTCAGAAGCTCTGATAAATTGGCTTCATAGGGTACAATCATACTGGTTGAGGTCATCACTTCCATTTTCTGTGTCAATTGGATTTATTAAAACCCTATATTTATAATAATCATATTATCACCATTAAATGACCATATTATCAATATTAACGATACTTAATGATGTTTTAAATCCAATTGGATATAATAATAAAAACATGGAATATTTTTTCAATAACCATTTTACATTATAAGACATTTAATTAAATTATAAGGGGAATTTTATTTACAATAGTTTATATCATTATAGGGTATACCAAATGAATCATTAAATAGGAATGAGTCTACGAAGATCATATTTGATCAGATAGAGACAGCCCTAGGGCGAAGGATAAAGCCGACTAGGTAAATTCTCTTGGGATTGACAAAGAACTAGTTGGACATATAGGTGAATTAAGGAAGGAATGAGGAGATCACATATAAGGATTTCAAGATTGTGTTTTTAGAGTATTTATTTCCAGGGACTTTGATGGAAGATTGAGCCTATGAATTCATGAACTTATAGCAGGTGGACACATCTATCATGGATTATGATGGGAGGTTTCCAGGACTATCCTATTTTTACCCTCTATGGTAGGTGATGACATTTATAGGGTGAGGTGATTTGAGGGAATCTTGAGGCATTCCCTTAGGGTGTTGGTAAATACCATCAGGTTGAACTCATTCTCAAAGGTGGAAAACCAAGTATTGATATCTGAGGGAAATCTAACATAAAGGACTTATTCAGCCCCGATGACAGCATCAGGTGAGCTTGGAAGTAGTAATTTGGGTAGCTGGAAGTGATTCCATGTGGGGTCATAGTCAGTTAGTCTGGATATGGATTTAGGTATACCTCCAAGGAGTTGGGTGTTGATAGTGTTCTTTTAGTGTGGGTAGTTGGGTCATGTTTGGACTCAGTGCAAGAAGTCTCTAAATGAGTGTCACCCATGCAGAAAGTTAGGGAATTTGGAGAGATTCTATCAGAATACTTTTTACTTAGATTAGAGTCTGAGACCCAGTCAGATTCAGGGATCTGAAGTAGGAATAATAGAGGTACCAATATATTGTACCCAAGATACTAATATGAATGCAGTTCATGGAAGAGGGAGATATAGAGATAGTGAACTGACAATGGGGTCAGTAGCCTATAGCTGGTGCAACCCCATAGAGAGGACATTCTTTGGGTAGTTGGTCTTTAGACCAGGTGCATGTAGTTGATATTTCAAGGTAAAATAAGGATATGGAGTTGAGGATGGTAAGAGGTATTCCATGATTATGGGTTTGTTCCTTTTTTATTTTTAAATGACTGATTTTGGTGCAAGAGGTGTACATGTGGCAGTTTAATTAACCAGGAACTAGTTAGTATGTGGGCATCGAGAATGGTGCATGGTTTGTGTGAGATGTGTAGGAATCCTGAAATTGCGCGGGTATGAATATATATATATATATATATGATGTTGAATTTTTTTCCATTAGGTGTGATGAGGGAACTTTGGGCATCAATAGTGATGCATGATTGTGTGGGCATCATGTGTGACATGAGTATGAATTGAGTATTTGAGGAGATGTAGG
Source organism: Viscum album (assembly GCA_963277665.1). Lineage (NCBI taxonomy): Eukaryota > Viridiplantae > Streptophyta > Magnoliopsida > Santalales > Viscaceae > Viscum > Viscum album. The sequence goes on along the minus strand of OY728153.1, from coordinate 385,447,144 downwards.
AATGATGGTATGTCATGTGGGGATGTGTATATCCATTGGATGGTTGGAGGAACCATAAGAGTGTCAATTTGGTCAGTGATGTGACCGGGTAGGTAATTCTTATGGTGGGGATTCACAAGACGAGTTATCCATGAGAAAGTGACCAGGGTAGTTTAGAGTAATGTTATAATATGGGTATGTTTGGTATCATCTTAGTGTTATACCATATAGATCTAGGATGAGCTATCATAAGGTGGGGTGTTTGTAACATCCTTGGTTTTTGGAATGAGTTTGAAATTCTAATGGACTTCAAATTTTTGGTTGGTGTATGGTACAACTTGTATTTTAATAATAGAAATTCAAATTTGAGAGTTAAAATAATTTTTTTGGTTTTTTAAGATGGGAATTAATTCCCAATAAGTCTATTATGGGTTAAATTTTGTATCAGAAGTTTTAGGCTTTGAAAACCAAGATTTGGGTAACACATCACTGGGTGCATGATTGGAATATCGTTAGTACTAATTGTGCAACCCAAATAGTGCGGCCCATTTTTGTTGAGGCAAAATTAGAGATAATTATGCAAGGGGGAACACAAATGTGTGATCCATTTGCAATAAATTTCAAAAGAGACCGCATGGGTTGCACATAGTTTTGAAAATTGTGCACCTAGCCATGTGAGGTGGGGTGTCTTTGGACAATGTAACCACATGGATGGAACACAATTAGCCAAAACTTTCATTCATACCATAAATCTCATTAATGGGGATGAAATTACCAAAATATACCTCCCTCCCCTATACTTATTTATCCTCCATTTTTATCCCTTTCTTGTGCACAATAGTGAGAGCTCACCCTTCTCCAATCTTTTAATAATTTTAGGGATCTTAACTATTTAGGATCTGATTCATGTGTTGTATTTCATATTGGATAACTATTAGTAAGACTAATAACCCTCTTGATTCCTTTCTTCTTTTATATCTCTTTTTCAAATGTTATTTCCATCTAATTTAATTTAACCTATTTATAGGGTGTTTTTCTAATTCATTGTTTCCTTCTAATATAGATCAAATTAGTGGCCAATTTTCATCAATTGATAACCTTTTTGTATAAGGTAGGTGGTGCATAAATTTATACTCATTTTTACATGTGCTATGGGATGTGTATTTAAATTTTCATGAGTGGGGTGTTATGGGTGTTCCTGATTTTAGTTAATTATATATTTTATATTATTATTGGAAGATACTGATGGAAAATTCCATGTATGATAAATTATGTTGACCCTCAAATGTTATGTTTTTTTGGCATAGTTTTCTAAATTGGTTGGGCAAGATGTGATAGGTATTTAATTTATATAATTATGTGATTTGGCTATAAGAGTTTTGTGGGAACATGATGGTATTGGGCTAAGATACTTGAGATGATGTTGAACATCGGGATGAAGTGACAAGGTTCATTATTTTGAGGCATATGGTGATGAATAATTTCACTGTTTGGGTGACAAGGTTCTCATGTGGAGATAGAGTTTCATTGGATGGTGTGTCTTAGAAAAGTTAGTGATTTCTGCTCATCATTATCAGATGATACAACCATTGGACTCATGTTCACATATGAAGGGAATTAGTGTGGTGTTGTTTACCAGTCAATATAAGCAGAGACCTTCATAGTATTAATTGCTTAGGGGATGTTGATGACCCTCAATTATAGAGTTTGTGCTCACCATATAAAACTATGATTGATGGTGTAATACCATCATATGGGGGTTGCGGATTTCCCTGATATTGTGGAAAATAGGAAAGTTTTATGGAAATACATGTATCATAGTGCCTTGGGATGTCGGGTTGTTAAGATAATGGCGATTCAATGAACAAAACACTAAGGGACTTGTGACTTATTTTTTGAGAATATCGATGGGGTGTCAGTTTTACTATACATGAAGCTACAAGTGGTATTGATTGGAATGAGGTGTCGAGTGACATGTATATGGCTGGGAAACCAAGGGTTCTTCAAGTGTGATAGATAGTGGATACATCTTTCCATTATTGACATTAACAGAAGTAGGTAAAAGCTTCCTTGTGGCTGTTGATCACAAGTGAAGTAGGTTAATTTATGTGTAAGTGTAACTAATATTTATTTATATATGAATGAATTGGTATAAATATGGATGTAAGATATGCACACATCGTTGGTGGACTAATGATTTCATACTCACACCCTCCATGGTCCCCTCATAATGCATGAAAACTTTATGGATTTGAGATAAGGTAAGGGATCAGACTCGTGGGATGGACCTTAGTGAGAAGGGATGCACCATGAGTGCATAGGATGGACGAAGAAAGAATCAAGGGGTTCTTCTAAACCAATATGGAGTTCATTTTTATGATTTCACAAATTTACTTATGTGATAAACCCATGTGTGATCTTTCATGTCTCTTTTGTATGAATTTCCTGACATGTGTACATTATCTACTATGTATGGATGGTTATTTTTATCTTTTTGTTGATGTTTATTATTTCTTCCATTGAGTTTGATTAAATTCTTCCACAATGCAGTTTTATTATGACCATTGTTATTATTATCATCACTAGAGGGTATAGACTTCCTACTATCACCTAATGTACCCTCAATACTAGTTGGAAGCCTTTGACGTATAGGGGGGTGACCTTAAGGTCTAGTGGCCTTCCGACTTGAAGCATAGGTTGAGTGGATCTGAGGTTAGGATTCCACAATTTTGTAACTAGATTTCCAAACAATTATAGATATAATGATGCAATATGGGTTATTATTTATCACCTTAAAAAATCTTCACATTTCCTCACTATAAGAGAAGATTTACATATTTATCACCTTGAATGACTCTATATTAATGAAGTTGAAAGACTTCATGGTTAAACTCTTTCAATTGTGTCTAATCATGATCCACGATTTACATCAAAATTCTAGAAAAGTCTTCATAAGGCTCTTGGTACCAATCTTCATTTAAAAACTGCATGCCGTCATCAAACTGATGGGTAGTCTAAAAGGATTATTCGAACATTGGAAGACATGTTGTGGTTGTGCTCACTTGAATTTCAAGGTATGTGGGATCAATATTTATATTTGGTATAGTTTTCTAATAAAAATAATTTCCATTAAAGTATTAAAATATCACTATATGATGAATTATATAAAAATAAATGTCACACTCCAACTTTTTGGGATGAAGTTGGTGAAAGGAATCCTGTAGACCCATAACTCATGGTTTAGACCTTAGTTAGTAGGGATGCACGGTGAGTGTATGTGATGGATGGAAGATGGATCATGGGGTTATTTTTCAATGAGTTGTAGTTTGTTTTTGGGAATTTACAAACATACTTATATGAACGACCCATGGGAGATCTTGAATGTATCTTTTTTATGATTTTCATGACATGTATACATTATATGCTATGTATTTATGGTTATTCTTGAGTTGTTCTTACCACTATTTGTTATTGATTCCACTGAGTTTGATTAAATGCTTCCAAAATTCCTTTTTGTTATAACTGTTATTATTATTATCATTACCAGAGGGCCTAGCCACCCCAATATTACCTAATAGACACTCACTACTAGTTTTAATCCTTTGGAATATGGGGAGACACAACTAAGGCCCAGTTAAACTCCGAACCAAAACACAGGTTCAGTGGATCCCGTGTCAAGGTGTTATAAATTTGTAACTAGATTACCAAAGACTCCTAGGTATAATGATTCAATATGTGTTATTTTTTGTAACCTTACCAAATATGCACATTTCCTCCCTATAAGAGAAGATTTACATCTTGATAACCTCACAAGAATCTATATTAATGAAATTATAAAACTTCACGGTGCACCTATTTCAATTATGTCTAATCATGATCCATGATTTTATCAAAATTATGGAAAATTATTATAAACTATATTGATATCGAGATTTATTGATAACCTCATATCATCCTCAAACTGATGGGTAGTAAAAAAAATTGTTAAAAATTTTAAAGACATGTTGTGGTTGTGCTCAATTGAATTTCATGGTATGTGGGATCAATATTTATCTTTGGTTGTGTTTTCTTATAACAATAATTTCCATTCAAGTATTGAAATGGAATCGTATAATGAATTATATGGAAAAAAGGTCATACTCCAACTTGTTGGGATAAAGTTGTTGAAAGGAATATTGTATTTCAAAAATTCACTGGATATACCTTAGTGAGAAGGGATGCTCCACGAGTGAATGGGATGGATGACAGATAGACTAGGGGGATCTTCTACAATGTGATTGAGTTTCTTTTTGGTCGTTTTCAAACATAATTATAGGACCAGACCATGAGTGATCTTTCATGTCTATTATTTATGAATTTAATGACCTGTATACATTATCTACTATGAATTTCTAGTCATTATTAGATTTTTTTTCATAGTTTATCATTTCTTCCGATGATCTTGACTAAATTCTTATACAATGTAATTTTTTATGACTATGATTATTATCATCACCATAGGGTATATCCTCCAAACTATTACCTAATAGACCCTCGCTAATAGTTGTAAGACTTTGGTGTATGGGGGATGAACCTAAGGGCTAATGGTCCTCTGACCTAGATCATATGCTGAGTGGATCTGGAGCTAGGGTGCTACAACTTTTTTATTGGATTACCAAATACTCATAGATATATTGATGAAATATGGGTTTTTCTTGATAGCCTTACCAAATCTACACATTTACTCACTATAAGAGAAGATTTACCTCTTGATTACCCTAAAAAAATCTATATTAATAAAGATTTAATACTTCATAGTGAACCTATTTCAATTGTTTCTGATCGTGATCCATGAGTTACATAAAGAAATTTGAAAATTCATTAGAAGTCTCTTGATATCGAGCTTCATTTGAGCACTACCTTTCATCATCAAACTGATGGGTAATCTGAAAGGACTATTCAAACATTTTCAGAAATGTTTTGGTTATTATCTCCTGAATTTCAAGATATGTGTGGTCAGTATTTACCTTTGGTAGAGTTTTATTTTAACAATTCATTCCATTCAAGTATTAAAATGGAATCGTATAAATAATTATATTAGAAAAAATGTCACACTCCAACTTGTTGGGATGAAGTTGGTGAAAGGAATCTTATAGACCCAAATGTTTTCGAAGAGACAATGAAAACGGTAAAGGATATTTAGAATCATATTAGAGAAGTTCAAAGTAGAAAAAAGAGTTATGGTGATAAATAAAAGAAATATTTGAAATTTCAAGTGAGAGATCATGTATTCTTCAAAGTATCTCCATAGAAGGGAGTTATAAGGTTTAGTAAGAAGGGATAAATGAGACCTAGTTACATCATACCTTTTAAAATTATGGATATAATTGGATTTGTGCATTAAATATTGGAAATGAAACCAAACCTCTCTAAAGTACATTATTTATTCTACATCTCTTTGCTAAGGAAGTATACCCTAGACCAAATACATGTTCTCACCAATGAAGAAATATAATTAGAACATTATTTGTATTACTATAAAGAGAATATACATATTATTGAAAATAGAGAGAAATTATTAGGGAGTTGAATTACTTGAATGGTAAAAGTACTTCGGAGAAATCATAAAATGGATGAAGAAATTTGTGAACCTAAGGATGTGATGAATAAGAAGGACCCTCATTTATTTAGAATGTAATATCCATTAAAATTTAAAGGAAGAAATTTTTGTAGGAGGGAAGAATGTAACAAAGTAGGTAATTTGATAATAAATAATTTTCATTTCTTATTAATATTTATAAACTATATTATATATATTTATAATAATATTAGGTAATTTTCCAGTCAAAATGAAAATGCTCTATTTTTAACCAAATTAGATGTTCATTCATTATATGGTTTTATTTAAAATATTTATTTCAAAATTATAGAATTTAAATTTAAAAAAATTAACATCATCTTTTAATTCATCATTTCAAATTTAGATTAGTTTTAATTTTTAGTATTTTTCTAAAAATCTTGATTTCCTCAATGAATAGTGAAAATACTGATTTTTATAGAAAAATGATTCTTCATTTCAAAATTTACAGTGTTCTATATTATTTTAAAAGGGTTTCAAAGATAAATTTGTTCAATTATATAATTTATAATCCAATTTTGTCTTTTTAATGAATTTTATACTTGAATTTGGTAAAAAATATTTTTATAGTCAAAATACATTTTTCTGAAAAACAGTTTTTCATTGTGTTATTCAGGATTAATTTTAAATTAAATTCATCCATAATGTGAGTTGAATTTAATAAAATTTAATTAATATTTGTAATAATCATAATTAATATTATTTAATATGTTTCGATTAATTTTGTTCATAATGAATAGTAAAATAATAAAAAACTATTACCATAGTTAATGTTAAAACCAGTTTACCCAGGGGGGTTAAACTAGTGAGATAAGGGATAAAATAACCTAAAAACTTTCCTAATATGTATTATATTAAATTTTTTAAAAACTATATCATATAATAATCTGAAATGTTTCATTTTGGATCCATTATTCATGAGTATGATATTAATATATTTTAAAAAATTCCAAGTGTGGCCTCTCCTCGACTTATAAAAGGACACCCCCTCTAATATACTCTTCACACTTAAATAGAAATTTTATTAGGCCAATAAATACCTAATTAATTTTATTAAGTCCTCCACCATAATCTAGAGTCGCAATTTTTATCAAAAAAACCATCCCAATAATTTCTTACATATAGACCAAAAGAGGTTTCCCGAAGATAAGGTATAATTTTTAACCATGTGTTTTTGTTTTATTTATTCTTCCACCACTACACATATTATTTAAAATTAATGAATTTTTTTAAAAAATTTCTTCAATATAATAATATTTTATTATGTTAATTTAATAACCTATATCCATCTCCTCTTTCTTCAAATGGGAAATGAAACTATCGCTCGTGTGTATGGTGGAATACCGCCTCACGGACCAATATAATTCGTTTTCCATCACCGCTTCTCACTGATGGATATAACGATAGATTTAATATATATATATATATATATGATATTGATTACATATTTATCATCCTATAAATGTAATATATCACATATTTTCTTACCTTCCCATTCATTGAAAAATGAAAAAGTTGTTTGTGCGTATGTGTGGACTACCACATCCATGAAGCGATGTGATTAATTTTTGACCACCAAATCACATAGATAGTATATATAAGATTATTTAATGAAATAAAATTTTATTTATGATATAATTATCATTATGAAAATATAAAATAATTCTTTCCATCATGATCATTGAAAATTGAAACGTTACTTAAACATACATACGACCTACCATCACCATTATTGTAATGTAGTTCATTTTTCATAACCATATTTCAGGGTTGATTTTAAATGTATAATTTATTTATTAAAAATAATAATAATTTCATTATTATTATTATGTATATGAATAAAAAATGACATGTTTTACCATTGTCAAACTACCGAAGTCATTTTGGAAATATGAACCAAATATCATCAAAATGTCTAATGTGAAATTAACCGATTGAGTGATTAAATATAGAATGGTAATAAATAAAATAAAAGGAATAAAAAAATTTAAAAATTTTATTAATCGAGTAAAAAATTATCATATGTTTAATATTTTGGATGATAGAGAACATATATGACGAGTCAGACCTAAGGTAAGGGATTTTGTCTCAATTTTCACTCAATTGAGACATATTTGGTATTATGAACTTATTTAATTTTAGTTTGTAAATATACTAATATTTTGAGGTAATTAACACGAATAGAAATTTACTCATGATTTTTAAAGATTCAATTGAAGTTACTCTTTCAAGATGGATCTTTAAAAGAAAATCCTCTCTTATTTCTCTTTTTGATCGGGTATATTTTTCTTCCATGTCCATAATTTTATAAATTATTTTACAAAAGAAATTTTTATTAATAAAATTACTTATTAAGGAAATTATAGGTTATCCTTTAATTTTAACATGGTTTAAATTGAATATTTCAATTTTTTCCCTGAAAGGCTCATTTTTAATTTTTTTGTAAAAAATTTAAATGAATTGTTTTCTATTTAACGTATAAGTAATTAATATAATTTTACACCACCATAACCGTTTTACACCCTTTAGATTCTTTTATAATACTTCAATTATTTTTAAAATTAAACTCTCTTTGAAAAATTATTTTAAATGTTTCATTTCCATTCTTTAAAATAATTGATTTTACTATAAAATTTACTTTTCTGATGGACAAGTATCATATCTTAATTAATTTTTAATAATTAATGTTCCATTAAATAATTAAATTTTCTATGATAATTAAACATAAATTTAACTTAAATGTCCATATTATTTATCATGTATATGATTATTTTTAAAATTTTATATCATTTATACATACTATTTTTTACTATGAAAGTTATTTTATTGACTAGGGAAAACATGATAAATCCACATTCTTTACTCAATACAGATATTTTTTGATAAGGAATATTATTTATGAATTAAATATATCATTAAATATATTATGAATTCATTAGACATACCATGATGGGTGGGCCCCAGTTATAGATATCCCCTTGATGCATCGATAAGTCCCATGTGATAAATTGGTTGGATAACCTTATTTAAATGGGATTTTGGTGTATTCCTACATATTCTTTAAACTATATCGGAACAAGGACTTTATAGTAAAGATATCATGATGTATGAGATCTTGAATTCCAATATTAAGTATTTCTTTCTTTTATAATTCAATTATTATTATCCTTGTGGTTATTTATTTTGATACAATCCATGAATGCATTTATTTCTAAAGTTATTTATTAAATGGTTTGTGTTTTCAGTTATTTTTCTTTCTATATTGATTATCCCTTATTGATTCATGATAGATTCTATTGTACATAAATATTACTGAGAATCTGATCTCACCCTATCATTGTTTTCTTTTCCCCAGGATATGAAGTAGTATATTATGAATAATATCAAGTATGTAAGAACTTCTTTAATCTATGTATTTTATATTTCCAATGTAATATAAAAATAAGGTATGTATCTGGTTATTCAAGACTACTAAACTTATTGATCCATCAAGATGATATCCTTTATTTATTATATCAATGTATTAAAGTAAACACTGGATCTGGGTTACTAGAGTTGGTGTTATTACAAAATGAATCTCAAAAAACCTATCTTTCAACTAAGGATTTAACACCCTGACCCCAGAAGCTCGGAGCCAGTGCATTAATTTATTACATTTGAAATATTACAAGGAATAAAATCCCTGAGGACCTATCAGTTTTGTAGTCTTGGAGAAAATAGATATATACATGGGTCCCATTTTACAATGGGAAAAGAAATGAAATATAATACATAACAAGATCTAATAAACTACATCCATGAAGACTCAATAAATGATCCCTTCTTCATAAACTATGGATGGAAAAAAAAAGAAAAGGGGTGAGATCAAATTTTCAGGAAAGTTTAAATATATCAAAAGAATAAATAAATAATATGTAATCACAATAAATTAGACATGACTAATATGTCATGATGAATAAATAAAAAACAAGCACTATTAATAAAATTTGAATGAAAATGCAACCATATATTTTTTCATAGTGAAAACCTCATGGATAATAATAAATTAATAAATAGAATGCTTATTATTTGGATGTGAGGTTTCTGGAAAATGAACCACCATACTGCCGAGATGGTTTAAGTATGTGGATAGAAACTCGTCTGATTTTTGGAAATAAACTTGAAGGGTTTTCTGGCAACTGATTTGCCTCATGAGACCTGTCGATGAATCAAGGAGATATAGAATGACCTACCCATCACTAACAGTCCAAATAATTCTTTATAAAAATATTTAATACAATAAAAATATTTCTTTTTAATATCCGTATTGATTAGAAGATATAGATTCATCAATATTTCTAGGTTTAAAGCAACATTCCCCAATCATTAAACACAAACCCTAACCATTTAGAGTAATATGGGGAATGGTATCAATATAGAACATCCATAGTAAAACTAATTAAAAACCATTAAACAAAATATTTTAGATAATATCATAATATATAAACCTCAATGTAGTAAAAGTTTCAATGAAGGATGTTGACATAGATAAAGATACTTTAAAAAGAGACCATTGAAAAATTCTCAAGGAAATAATCCTTAAACATTGAAAAGTACCTTATAACACCATGAAAAATTAAAATACAAGTCCTTTAGAATATAATTATAATAAGTATAATCTTTATATGAAATAACAAGGGACATTAAACATACACCACATACAAGAAATAAGTGGTGAATAATGGAAATCTCACAGAAATAAAAGTAAGATGAGAAACCCCTTACAATGATCATTTAATTATAGTGAGGATAAATCAATGAAATAATTATGTGTGAAAAATATAAACCCACACAATATAATTGTATTATTAGAATAAATAAATCACATGTCATTCACACATATCCTTGAAAAAACATAACCATTGACAATGATGTTTAACTCAATAAATGGAAATTGAGTTAATTTGTCCCTTACCACATTGTAATCAATCAAATCTTTTGACCAAAAATTAATAACCACTAAAGGAATCATAGAATACCATTAATATAAATAGAATAATTATATTATATATGAAATGGTATTACACATACACCATATAAAAAATATATGTGGCGAACTATGGAAATCTCATGAAAATAAAAGTGAGATGAGAAAACCATTACCTTATGAACAAATGTGTTATACTATTGATCTTAATGACCAAAATAATCAGATTTATATTAATTAATGAATATTTCTAGAATCTAATCTAAATTTAATTGGTTTATTATAACCTTATTAGGTTCATTGATGGCCTTTTGGATGGGTTTAATAGGTTCAATTTTATTGTTTTGGAAGCATTTTTTTTCTTCGTTTTCAGGAGCAGTTCACTTGTATTCAGGAATCGAAGTTCATTTAAAATGTGGTTAAACATCCAGAATTGTTAATATATATTATTAGTTACATTAAATATATAGAAATTATCTTATAATTATTTTGGTTATCTACCGTGAGGATGACTCATTAGATAAAAGTTAATGATAAATGCTTGGATTAACTTGGCGGTTTTGTGCAAAATTAATTTGTTTTGTATTATTATTTTATATTATGATTGTGTAAGGATTAAAGAACATTAAATAAGATAAAAGAATATATTATTATCTATCTGAACCATTAAAAATGTTTCATGACCTATCTTGAAGTTATGAATGCAAATTGAAAACCCGTCTTCCTTGAATGTGATAAATTAACACATCTTAGACGGTGTTTTCATTTATAGTATAAATGGAGGGAAAGGAAGATATGGTGATGGAATATTACATTATCATAATAAAATACCATTAAATATAATTTACTGGGTTTTCCCATCTTTTTGATGATAATATATGAGAATAAAAAAATAACAAAGGAACTTGAAAAGAGAGCAAAAGAATTGAAAATAGGAATTTACCTCTTGAATATATCTTCCTTTGAGAGCCTCTTTAGAGGATAGAATCTGGTCTTTTGAGGATAAAAAAGGCTGATGTAAGTGGGGGAAAATCTTAGAGAAATATTTGAGTAGAATCTAGACAATTCATGAAGCATTAGAGGTATGAATAAATGAGGGTGTGATAGGTGGTATTTATAGTAGAGGGGAGGAGGGTTTTCTTAATATTTTAACCATTAGATTATTATTTTTCCCTAAGAAAATAAAGAGTGATTATTACATGAAAAAATAGTAATAAGTGTATGTGATTTAGAACAAAGTGTGATTACCTTAGCAATACATCATCAATAACTAAATAAATCATGTATTTAGTATTTATCATAATTTATCGTATTTAACTATTCAACTGAAATTCAAGAATTTCAGAAAAATCCCAAAAAATTCACTACAACCATTTTTTAATGAGTAGAATACAAAAAAGACTCTAGGTTTCAAAAATAATTTTCTAAATATAATAAATTTAATTTTTAATTAAAATCATCATTTAATAAAAAAAATACTAACACCTAAAATATTCATCTTCATTTTTAAGGTGCCTAAATTTTATTTACACTTTCATGGGTATGGTTACCATTCATAAGAGTCATTTTACTATTCATAAGGGTAAGTTACTATTTTTAAGGGTAATTTAATTTTCATAAGGGTAGGTTACTAATAAATGAAAATTAAGTTGATTATATCAGACTTTAAATATCAACCTGATCGCAACCGTGTATTACTATTTTTCAAACTATTAAACAAAAAAGTGGCCAATTTAAGTTTAATTGATAGGTTATGACTATCTACTATAAATAACCAAGTGTTTTTTCATAGAGAATCAATTATTCATTCAATACATGCTATCTAATGGATTGAAAGTTTTTAAGAGAAACATACCACAAAATTTTTGGGGTGTTATATTCTTCCCTCCATCAAAAATTTCATCCTCAATATTTTTCATGTATATTTCTCCCTAAAAATATGTGGATGGTTCTTCTTCATAACATCTTCTAGTTCCCATGTTAGTTCCTCTATTTTATGGTTTTTCATAGATTATTTACCAGTCTATTTCGATTTCTCAATACCTCCTCCCGTATGTCAAGAATATAGATAGGCTCTTCATAGTATGAAAAATCAGGTTCCAACTTAATTTCTTAATAGGTGAGTACATTCATTGGGTCTGACATGTATTTATTTAACAACGACATGTGGAACACATTATGGAATTTGTAGAGAATTTTTGGCATTACTAAATGGTAAGATACAACTCCAATTATTTCTAAAATTTCAAATGGTCTGATGTACCTGGGGCTCAGTTTCCCTTTCTTACCGAACCTTATGACACCCTTACACATATATAATTTTAAAAAGACATGATATCCCACTTGAAATTCCAAATCCTTCTTCGGTTGTCTACACAACTCTTTTTCGTACTTCGGGGTTCTTTAATATGGTCCTGAATTGACTTTACCCTTGCAGTTGAATCTTCGATAAGTTTTGGGACTATAAGTTTCCTATCACCAAATTCATCCCAACATGTTAGAGTTCAACACCTATTTCCATATAATGCTTCATATGGATCCATTTGACTACTATATTGGAAACCATTCTTGTAGGAAATGTACACCAAAGTCAAGTATTGATCCCACATACCTTGAAAGAAAAGATATCATGATCACAACATGTTTTCCCATGTATGAATAGTCCTTTCAAACTATCCTATGGTTTGGAGGTGATTAGTATTAATCATATTAAGTTTAGTTTCCAAATAATTCTGGATAATTTTCCAGAATGATGATGTAAATTGGGGATCTTTATTTAAAATAATCAATAGTGGTGCACCATGAAGACTTAAAACTTCATTAATATAAATTCTTTCTAGGTCCTCAAGTGGTAAATACTCTCTCATCGAAAGGAAATGTGCTGATTTTGTGAGACGGTAAACAATTACCCATATTGCATCATTCCTTCTAGGTTTCCTCAGTAGTCCTATGACAAAGTACATCGTAATTTCATCCCACATCTATATATAAATTGGTAGAGGTTTCATGACCCCTCTAGGATGTTGTCTCTTGGCCTTCACTTATTGACAAACTATACACCATGACACATAGTTAGTAATTTCTCACTTCATGTTATTCCACCAAAAATGTTCCTTCAGATCTATATACATCCTGGTTCTACCAGGGTGTATAGAGAAATTTTAGCTATAAGAATCATCTAATAGTTCCCTTTTTAGCTCAGGTTCTGATTGAACAACTAACCTCTTCCCAAATTTCAGAACTCCATCCTCATACATGAAGTCTTCTAATCTCCCATCCTTAATAACATTAATTTTCTTTTGTAGATTCTCATCATCAAATTGAGATCTTTTTAACTTCTCTAGTAAATATGGTTTAAAAATAATTTGAAAGAGGAAAGATGCTTCTCATTCCTTAATAATTCCCATATCCATCTTTAGTAAATCCATGAATATAGGATCTGTAAATACCTGTAAAATTCAAGGGAAATTTTTTCTTAATTTTCTTTGGGATTTTAAAAGAATTTGGTTTCTAACGGCACTTGATTCCGAGGCCCGGTGTGCCCGGAATTTCTATCCGAAGTTTAGCTCGGGTACGTTCAGTGAACGAATGAGCAGGTTTTCCTAACTTTCAAACCGGTGCTCGGAATCGAATTCTAAGGGCACCGATGGATTCGTAGCGCCGGTAATTTCTTAGGAATTTTTTTTCCAGAGTTGTGTTTTCACGAGAGAAGTTGTTAAAAATTTGTGGAAGGTAAAATAAAATTGAGCATCAATTTTATTTTTCTCTAAGTGGCTAAAATCTTTGAGTCGAAGTTGGGGAAAACCACCTAACTTCCCATGGGATGTTATGAGGGTGGTGGGGCCCACACGAACCCCACCCCTTCATCTTCCCTAACCTTCCATAACCCTTCATTTAATAAGTCAATTTGAGTTAATTAATTGAGTGGATTAATTCAACTTTTGAATTTCAAATGCTTAAGTTATGTTAATTAAATAAGTATGGGACTTATTTTATTTTGGTTGGAACTTGTTGCAATGGGAGGATTTGGAGAAAAGTTGAGGAGCTTGAAGAACTTCATCTTCTTTGACGAAGAACGCGAAGAACGCCAGATTCCTTGGAGATCAATGACACGACGCCGGCGAATCATTTCCCCACGACGCGACTCTCTTTTTCCACGACGTCTTCTTCCGCGACGGTTATTTCCACGATGAACCCTTGCTCAACGAATTTGACGAGGTAGGGGATTTATGCATTTCTTTTTATGAATTTCATCCGTCATCATTCCTCGTACTTTTGGACCTCTTGTTACCAGTTAACGGGAGGGGGCCGGACCACACAAACACGGCCAACCCTCCTCCCCTATTATCTTGTATTCCTTATGGTAGAATGAAATGAGGATGGCGCGGTGCCGTCGCACCGCGCGGGGTAATGTGGCAAGGTATGTGCGGCGCCGCCGCGTCGTGCCTTTGAATCGAACAAGAATGCGGCGTCGTCGCGCCGGGCCGGGGAACCCCGAAAACACTGCGACAGGAGCGGGGCCGCGGAAGAGGGGCGCAGAACCGACGCGCCACGCCGGATGGTCTAAGGCCGTGGCTTAGGCCGTGGCGGAGCAGGGGAACCAACGGCCAGTTCCGGGCCGCTGGTGTCGGAGCAGGGGGACCGGCCCTTGCCGGTCCCGTGGTGCAACAGCCGGCGGCCGGAGCGGGCCGACCAGACAGAGGAAGAGCCAGGGGTTTGAAACACCCGGCTGGCTGGGGGTTCAAAATCCCTAGCTGGACAGACATGAGTGGCCCCCCACATGGGGGCCACGGTTACAAACTTGCGGGGGGCAGCGCGGCCCCTGCACCCCTGTTCGCTCGGCCGAAACGGCCAAGCCACCTGGCTCTGGCCAGCGCGTCAGCGCGCCGGGCCAGGCCGCCCAGGCCTGGCCGGGCCATGCCAGGCTGGGCCGGGCCGTGCCAGCTGGTCTGGGATGCGCCCAAGCAGGCTGGACCCGGACCCGGGTCGGGTCGACCCGGTTTGGGTCGACCCAGGGGGTCTCATGCCGGGTCGGTCCGGGCTTGAAACCCCTACTTCCGCACCTCTCACGGTCTTTTGCCCATAACTTGGGCTGCATACCTCCGATCGATGCACCATCAGCAGCGATGTGATCCTTGGAACGAGATGGTAGTTTCGATATATCGCACTCAAGGTTTCAGAGTACTTTGTGTTCAGCCGGGTTGGTTCGTTCACGAAACCAAACGGGCCCTTGGAGCGGAAACACTTATAACTTGAGCTCCGGACGTCCGATTGACGTGACGTCGACTTTGTTGGATTCCTCTAAGTGAGACGGACCTTTTGGATTACTCCGATCGAGGTTTGGACACAATTGGCATATAGTCGGATTGGGTTTGACTTAAAAACGAACCGGGCCCCTGGGATGAAAAAGCCAATAACTCTCAAACCGGGCGTCCGATTGACGCACTGTCTGTGACGTTGAGTTCCTGTGGACGATACCTAAATTTTGGATACATCAACTCTGGACTATGTGTCATTTGACGTATCAGCCCCTCGGCTCATGGAGCGGACCCTCCCAAACGAGCTTGCTGTGTGCGGGAACCCTAGAGCTGGCTGTGACTGCAACGACGATGACGACTGTACAGAAATCCTCCGTGGATTCGACGGCGAAGACTACTGCACTCAGCGATCCTACGTGGATCAGTGCTACCGATCCTGTGTGGGTCAGATCCAGTGTGGGTCAGCGCTCAATAGTCCTGTGTGGGCCAGCGCCTACAGATCCTGTGTGGGACATTGCAGGGGTTAGTTACCTATCGATCCTGTGCGGGTTAGATCCTGTGTGGGTCATTGCGGGGGTTAGTTACCTATCTATCTTTTGTGGGTCATTGCGGGGGTTAATACTTATCGATCCTGTGTGGGTCCGATGGCTTAGATGAATCAGTGGCTACATCTGATCATCTCTATCGTCTTACGAAGAAGTATACCTGTGTGAGCTAAATATTAACTTTCAATCCTTATCTTTGATATGATTGACTAGCTCTCCTGTGTGAATTGTGTTGTTCTATCCTGTGTGGACGTGATCGAACTTGGGCTCAGATGTTGGAGCCGAACTGGAATTGATGACTTAGGTATATGTATGGGCATATACCTAAGTAGTGTCGGATGTTACTTCGTGATTGTATCTTTCCTTTGTGGATTATCCTTTGTGGATTCAGGGGGACCTTCAGGGGTCTCGGGGTCCCTACTGAGTAGCTTATACTCACCCCTACACAGGCTATGCCTGCACTATGTTGTGTTGGTTGCAGACGACGGACAACGCTGATCGTGGTTGAGGATTGCAGAGTAGTTGGTACCTGGAGGTGGACCACCGGGCGGGACGTACACGGAGTAGACGACTGGACCTGAGAAGCTAAGGTGGATATCTATACCCACCCTTCAGGTGGGACTTCCAGTGGATGGATTGAGGCTGCGAATTTACTTTTAGTTGTTGTTTTCCCTTTCCAGATGTACTTTACTTTCAGTTTGGGTTTGTATACTGGCCCACTTACTTTTCCGCACATACTTTTGTACCCATTTTTTACTTAGTTTTTACTTCTCCTTGCTTGCTCTATGGTGTTTGTTTACTTTACAAAGGCAATGCCTTCCCTTTTTACCGAGAATTATGCCTTGGTGCTAGTTGCTAGACCCTGGCCTATGGAAGGCGGGCTTGGGGTAGTCACGACATGGGCCCCGAGGATGGGTCGTGACAAATTTTTATTAGAGGAGTTCAGTTCTACCACAGAACTCAGGACTCTGATCTTTTCCTATGTGAAGTAATAGTGTTAAGAGTATTGAGTGTGGTTATCAGTCCAGGGAGTCCAGTGTTGGTGCGACGACTGGCGTATCCATACACCAGGACCCTGAATTCTGATTTCCGACTTAATACACAAAATCATTGATTGCATGTGTGTTTCAAGTTTTCTTTGTGATTACTTTGTGTCAGCTCACTAGGTATACTGTTCTGAGCATGGCGCACCTGTCTCTTTTCAGGATGGCCCCACGTCGGCAGCCATCTAGGGTTCCGAGAGTTGTGCGTGACGACATCCCACCAAGCGACGAGGCCTCAGTACATGGCCCTTTGATAGAAGAGGCACCGACGGTACCTCTACCTGCCGAGCCACTGATGCTACCAGCCCCGGCCACTGACGATGCATGTCTCCTTAGTGCACTGCACAAGTTTCAGCGTCAGTGACTGCCTAGGTTCCCCGGGGAGACGGACCTACAGGAATCCGAGGATTGGCTGGAGGCAGTTGTATGAGTTTTTAGGTTTGTGAGGACACCAGAAGACCTCATGGTGATCCTCGCAGCGAGCCTCCTACATGCGGCAGCAGGCAGATGGTGGAGCTTGATGCTCCAGGTGCACGATGAGGCATCTCTTTTCTGGACGGACTTTGAGAGACTCTTCCACTCGGAGTTCATCCCAGCCACCCTCTGTGCGGTGTGCATCCAGGAGATTCTTCAGCTGCCGAAGGGTAGCTTGACGGTCGCCCAGTACTCGGCGAGATTTACAGATCTCTCGCGCTATTCGACATACATGGTACAAGACCCATTCTTCCGGGCCCGGACCTTTGAGCAGGGATTAAGGCATGAGATCATGGCATCGCTGATATCCCTCAGCATTCCGACATAGGAAGGGGTACTAGAGTGAGCCCTTCTCATTGAGAGATTTCTTGATGAGCCTACACCAGCAGCGAGACCTATCGCAGGGCGGCACGTAGCGGAGTCTTCTACAGCCGGCAGTAGAAAAATGTCACAAAGGTCCAAGTAGACCAGACCATCAGGCAGACGACCTCAGGATACTAGCTCGGAGGTGTGGGGCACACGCAGCAGAACTAGTCTTACAAGTGGAAGACTGTGCTATGCATGCGGAGGGTAGGGCCACATGGCTTGTGACTGCCCGACCCGCCATGCAGAGGAGCAGCAGACGGTTGAGGAACCACCCAGGCACAGAGGCCCTTGACCATAATGCCTCTAGATTCTTTGTTTGTGTTGCCTTGTGTCCTTTTACTTTGAGTTGATGTAATAAAAGACACTTGTATTGGTGACATTTTATTTCTTTTCTTTTGTATGTTAATACTAAGAGATACCGGTTAAAAACTATTGACTTGACCCTCACTTACGAGATTCTTACTGGAAGAGACCCAGTGACCACACACAGATGCCGATAGTGTGACTCAACCCTTGGAGGCGAGAGTAATGGTTGGATCTCTTGGTAGTAGTGTCGAGGCCTTACGATGTCATCCATGGCATGAATTAACTAATCATGACGGGATTGATTGTATTAGGCAAGGAACGTGGTTCATCCAGTGGATGAGACCAGATTTCCCTTTTCGGGAATGGAGAAATCTTTGTAGCTTTGCAGAACATTAAGGATGAAGGGGAAACCCTTCATGTGGTCAGACAAATGTCAGTAGAGATTCCAGGAGCTGAGACAGAGATTGACCAGTGAACCTATCTTGAGGCTACCAGAGGAGGGAGTTGGGTACATAGTTTACTGCGATACATCAAGGACCAGACTCGGATGTGTCCTGATGCAGAAGTGGGCCATGATCGCCTATGTATCATGTCAGTTGAGGCAGCATGAGCAGAAATACGCTACCCATGAGTTGGAGTTAACAGTAGTGGTCTTTTCTCTGAAGATGTGGCGACACTATCTGATGGGCGAGAACTTTTCAGTCTATTCCTGTGGAAGAGTTCGTTTCTCGATGCCTCACCTACCAGTAGTTGAAGACAGAGCACCAGGTACCAGCAGGATTGGTAAAAACCTTAGAGGTCCTGGAGAGGAAGTAGAACGACATATCTATGGACTTCATGACTGGACTTCCATGCACTTCCAGAGGTCACGACACCATTTGGGTGATTGTAGACCGACTCACCAAGTCGGCTCACTTCTTACCCATCAAAGAGTAGGGCTCAGTGGAGAGCTTGGGACTTCTCTACATTCAGGAGATTGTACGACTTCATGGTGTGCCATCATCTATCGACTTCGATCGAGATGCTCTCTTTTCTTCTCGGCTTTGGAAGGGGTTTCAGGAGGGGTTCGGGATGCCGCTACGTCTGAGCACCGCCTTTCACCCTCAGACAGATGGTTAGACGGAGAGGACCATTCAGACTCTCGAGGACATGCTCCGCGCATGTGTCCTCGACTTTGGTCGCAGATGGGAGGACCACCTACCCTTGGTGGAGTTCGCGTACAACAACAGCTACCACTCCACCATCGGGATAGCACCATATGAGGCATTGTACGGCCGACCGTATAGGTCACCTCTGTGCTAGACAGACCCTGGGGAGTCATCACTTGTGGGACCAGAGATGGTCCAGGCCAAGACAGAGAAGGTCCAGGTCAACCAGGAGCGGATGAGGACAGCTCAGAGCCGACAGAAGTCTTATGCTGACAAGCGGCGGAGGCCACTAGAGTTTGAGGATGGCGACCACGTCTTCTTGCGGGTCTCACCTCGACGTGGTATATAGAGATTTGGACGAGGTGGCAAGTTGTCTCCACGCTTCATCGGACCATTCCAGGTCCTCAGCAGGATTGGCGAGGTGGCTTATCACCTGGCTCTACCACCTCAGTTGCACCGAGTGCAGGACGTCTTCCATGTATCTCAGCTGAGGATATACGTGCACGACCTGACACATATCATTGACCATGGAGAGCTGGACATTAATGATGGGGCGACTTTTGCGGAGGTCCTAGTGGAGATCGAGGATCGACAGGAGCGGGTCCTACATGGACGGTCGATTCCTCAAGTGCGCATTAGATGGCAGCACAGGATCCTCCAGGAGAGCACTTGGGAGCAGGAGGCTCAGATGCGTGCGCAGTACCCACATTTGTTTCCCTAGTTTTTGATGCATCTTTACGGGGATGTAAAGCCCTGATTTGGGAGTAATTTAAAGACCCGTAAAACTCAAGGGACATTTTTTATTAATTTTCTTTGGGACTTTACAGGAACGTGGTTTTTGACGGCACTTGATTCCGAGGCCCGGTGTGCCCGAAATTTCTATCCGAAGTTTAGCTCGGGTACGTTCAGTGAACGAACGAGCGGGTTTTCCTAACTTTTGAACCGGTGCTCGGAATCGAATTCCAAGGGCACCGATGGATTCGAAGCGCCGATAATTGCTTAGGAACACCTTTTATGGAGTTGCGTTTTCACGAGAGAAGTTGTTAAAAATTCATGGAAGGTAAAATAAAATTGAGCATTAATTTTATTTTTCTCTAAGTGGTTAAAATCTTTGAGTGGAAGTTGGAGAAAACCACCCAACTTCCCATCGTAGGTTATGAGGGTGGTGGGGCCCACACGAACCCCACCCCTTCATCATCCCTAACCTTCCATAACCCTTCATTTAATAAGTCATGTTGAGTTAATTAATTGAGTGGATTAGTTCAACTTTTGAATTTGAAATGCTTAAGTTATGTTAATAAAATAAGTATGGGGTTATTTTATTTTGGTTGGAACTTATTGCATTGGGAGGATTTGGAGAAAAGTTGAGGAGCTTGAAGAACTTATTCTTCTTCGACGAAGAACACGAAGAACGCCGGATTCCTCGAAGATCGACGATGCGATGCCGACGAATCATTTCCCTGAGACACGACTCTCTCCTTCCGCGACGTCATCTTTCGCGACGGTTATTTCCGCGATGAACCCTCTCTTAGAGAATTCGAAGAGGTAGGGGATTTATGCGTTTCTTTGAGTGAATTTCATCCGTCATCATTCCTCGTACTTTTGGACCGCTTGTTACCAGTTAACGGGAGGGGGCCGGACCGCACAAAGACGGCCGACCCTCCTCCCATTTTATCTTGTCTTCCTTGTGGTGGAATGAAACGAGGATGGCGCGGTGCCATCGCACCGCGCAGGGTCATGCGGCAAGGTATGCGCGGCGTCATCGCGTCGCGCCTTTGAATCGAACAAGAACGTGGCGCCATCGCGCCGCGCCAGATGGTCTAAGGCCGCGGCTGAGGCTGCGGAGGAGCAGGGGAACCAGCAGCCAGTTCCGGGCCGCCGGCGTCGGAGCAGGGGGACCGACCCTTGCTGGTCCCGTGGTGCAACAGTCGGTCGGCCAGAGCGGGCCGGCCGGATAGAGGAAGATCCGGGGGTTCGAAACCCCCGGCTGGCCGTACATGAGCAGCCCCCCACATGGAGGTCGTGGTTACAAACAGGCGGGGGGCAGCGCGCCCCCCCGTACCCCTGACCGCTCGGCCGAAACGGCCGAGCCATTGGGCTTTGGACATCGTTTCAGCGCGTCGGACCGGCTTCCCAGGCCGGGCCGCACCATCCGGGCCAGGCCACACCCAAGCGGTCTGGACCCAGACCCTGGTTGGGTTGACCCGGTTCGGGCTGACCCAGGGGGTCTCGGGCCGGGTCGGTCCGGGCCCGAAACCCCCACTTCTAGACCTCTCACGGTATTTTGCCCATAATTTTGGATGCGGACCTCCGATCGACGCACCATCAGTGGAGATGCGATCCTTGGAACGAGACGGTCGTTTCAATATATTTCACTCAAAGTTTCAGAGTACTTTGGGTTCATCCGGGTTGGTTCGTTCACGAAACCAACCGGGCGCTCGGAGTGGAAACGCTTATAACTTGAGATCTGGACGTCTGATTGACGTGCCGTAGACTTTGTTGGATTCCTCTAAGTGAGGAAGACCTTGTGGATTACTCTTATCGAGGTTTGGATGCAGTTGAAGTACGGTCGGATTGGTTTTGACTTAAAAACCAACCGGGCCCCTAGGATGAAAAAGCCAATAACTCTCAGACTGGGCGTCCGACTGACGCGCCATCTGTGACGTTGAGTTCCTATTGACGATACGGAACTTTTGGATAAATCAAATCTAGACTATGTGTCAGTTGATGTATCATCCCCTCGGCTCGTGGAGCGGACCCTCCCGAACGAGCTTGCTGTGTGCGGGAACCCTAGAGCCGGCTGCGACTGCAACGACAATGACGACTGTACAGAAATCCTCTGTGGATTCGACGACGACGACTACAGAACTCAACGATCCTACGTGGATCAGTTATACCGATCCTGTGTGGGTCAGATCCTGTGTGGGTCAGCGCTCAGTGGTTCTGTGTGGGACAATGCCTACAGATCCTGTGTGGGTCCGATCCTGTGTGGGTCATTGCGGGGGTTAGTTTCCTATCGGTCCTATGTGGGTCAGATCCTGTGTGGTTCATTACGGGGGTTATTTACCTATTGATCCTTTGTGGGTCATTAAGGGGGTTAATACTTATCGATCCTATGTGGGTTCGACGGCTTAGATGAATCAGTGGCTACATCTGATCATCTCTATCGTCTTACGTAGAAGTATACCTGTGTGAGCTAAATGTTGACTTTCAATCCTTATCTTCGATATGATTGACTTGCTTTCCAGTGTGGATTTTGTTGTGATATCCTGTGTGGAAGTGATATAACTTGGGCTCGGATGTTGGAGTCGAACTAGAATTGATGAATTAGGTATATGTATGGGCATATACCTAAGCAGCGTCGGATGTTACTTCGTGATTGTATCTTTCCTTTGTGGACTATCCTTTGTGGATTCTGGGAGACCTTTGGGGGTCTCGGGGTCCCTACTGTATAGCTTATAATCACCCCTACACGGGCTATTCCCGCACTACGTTGTGTTGGTTGCAGATGAAGGACAACGCTGATCGTGGTTGAGGGTTGCGGAGAAGTCGGTACCTGGAGATGGACCACTGGGCGGGACGTACACGGAGCATACGGGTGGACCCGAGAAGATGAGGTGGATATCTGTACCAACTGTTCAGGTGGGACTTCCAGTGGATGGCTCAAGGCTGCGACTTTACTTTCAGTTGCTATTTTCCCTTTCCAGTTGTACTTTACTTTCAGTTTGGGTTTGTATACTGGCCCACTTACTTTTCCGCACATACTTGTTTACCCAGTTTTTACTTAGTGTTTACTTCTGCTTGCTTGCTGTATGGTGTTTGTTTACTTTACAAAGGCAATGCCTTCCCTTTTTACCGGGAATTACACCTTGGTGCTGGTCGCCAGCCCCTGGCCTATGGAAGGCGGGCTTGGGGTAGTCATGGAACGGGCCCCGAGGGCGGGTCGTGATAGGATGTATCTCAATCTTCATTTAGGTTAGAAGTCTATGATCTTTCATGATTAATGCATCTACTGCATTATTTTCATTTTCTGGGTGGTAGTGTATTGAAAAATCATAGTCTTTGAGTAACTTGAGCGATATCCTTTTTCTTATGTTGAGTTCTTTTAGTGTAATAATGTATTTCAAACTCTTGTGACACATATATATCTCACATATTTCACCATATAGATAGTGTCTCCACATTTCTAGAGAAAATATTATGACTGCTCAATCAAGATCATGAGTTGGATAATTTTTCTCATAAGTCTTCATCTTTCTTAATGCATAATAAATAACTTTATAATTTTACATAAGGACACAATCCATTCCATTATTTAATGCATTATTATTTATCACAAATCCATCATTTCCAGAGGAAACAGTCAAAATAGGGGCATTGACCAATATTCTTTTCAATTATCCAAATATTCTATACATTCTTTTATCCATACAGACTTAACCCCTTTACATGTGATCTTGGTTAGTGGGTTGGCCAGTCATGTGAAATTATAAACAAAATGGTGATAGTAACCTGCTAAGCCAATAAAACTACATACCTTGTTTATGTTCATTGGCATGGGCCATTCTTGGATTTCCTATGTCTTCATAGGACCAACTATGATTCCACCATTAGAGACAATATGGCCAAGAAAAGAAACTGATTGAAACCAAAATTCAAACTTGCTAAACTTCCCATATAATTCATTTCTTCAGAGAGTTTTTAGAATGATCCACAAGTTATTCTCATGGACTTTGTAGATTTTGGAGTATACTTGGATATCATAGATAAATACCACAACAAAGTCATCAATATATTTCTTGGAAAACCTATTCATTAGATCTATGAAAATTGAGGGTTCATTAGTCAGTTCAAAAGTCATTATTGTAAACTCGTAATGCCCATACCTAGTTTGAAATGATGTCTTTGGAATATCTTCCTTCCTCACATGTAGCTGATGATATCAAGATCGAAGGTCAATCTTCAAAAAATATTGGGCTCCATTAAGTTGTTTAAATGAAGAATCAATGTGAGGAAGATGATACTTATTCTTTATCATAATTGCATTGATCTCCCTATTGTCAATGTACAACCTCATCAATCTATCTTTCTTCTTGACAAAGAGAAAAGGGGATCCCCATGGAGAAACACTAGGGCAGATAAATCCTTTATTACTATATTCCTCTAGTTATTTATTGAGTTCTACTAAATCCACAGTGGATATTCTATAAGGAGTCTTTGATATTGGTCTTTCACCAGGAATTAAATCAATATAGAACTCAACTTCCCACTCTAGAGGATTTCCAGCTAAATCCTCTAAAAATACATCAATTTATTATTTCACAATAGGTACACCTTCAATTTTAATATCCATAGATGATTTTTTATCTTCCTCCCCAATAGTTTTATTTAGAAGTTCTACTGAAGGTGAATCTAGATAAGATCCAGATGATGATGTTTCTTCTCTAAAGATAAAGTACTCTACATCATTCTCAAAAATTGTAACTTCCTTATTCTTGCAATAGATTTTCGCATCATAATTTTAAATCCAATTCATACCAAGAATTATTTAAAAGTCAAACATAGGTATGATGATAAGGTTTGTAACTAAAGTACATTTGTGTGTCACAAAGGGGACTGACTGGAATAACTTTATTTAAATGATACTTCCCTTATAAGTTTTGATCGACAAATACTTTATTAAATGAAATTAGAAATGTCTATTTTTTATGGAAAATTGGGAAGATATAAAGGAATGTGATGATCCATAATCAAATAATTCATTGGATAAGTTTTAGGGAACAATTAAAGTACCTTCCACCACATCATTATGAAATTCAAACTTTGTGGTTATAATCACATAAGTGTTACCTTGATCTTAGGGAATTTTCTAAGGAAATTTTCCTTGGCACTTAAGACACTCATTTGCATAGTGTCTCATCTCTCTACAATTGCAGAATTGAACATCTTTGACTTGTTTCATCCCCTTTCATTCATTATATCAATGACCCTTTTCTCTACACTTATAGAAAGCTCCCATGCATTTCAAGAATTTCCCAAGATGATTCTTTCCATAGTTCTCACATAATGGTAATTGCATCGTTCCCTTCGTCTTCTTTGGCATTTCACCTTTTACATGGTTATTAGTGTACTATTTATTATCTTGGTTTACCTTGAACAAATTTGATCTAGAAAATTCCTTCTCTATTTTGATGGAACTTAATATGATTTCATCATATGATGAAAATGTTTTAGAAGCAAGTGGCCTTTGAATACTTGTCTTAATACCTTCAAAGAAATGATCAATAATGTCTTCCAGATAACGTACATAATATAATTGCGTACCTGGATAATCTTGTGAAGGTATCCTTATAGTATAAAATAATCTATTCTTCCCTTTTCTTTAGGCTAAGGAATTTATCTTCATTTCAGTTCATTTATCACGAGGAAAATAATTGTCAAAGAAAATTTCCTTAAAATTCCGTCATTCCATATCTTCTATTTCTTCTTCCTCCATGGTATTATAGATCAAGGACCACCATTGATCAGCATAACCCTTGAGACAATATACTGCTATCACTACCTTTTCATTTTCATTGCATCTTAATGCAAAGAATATATTTTTAAGGGACTTGATCCACTACTCAGCTATCACTGAGTTATTAGTCCCACTAAAAGATGGGGGATTTTGTCACATTAAATGATCCAAAATAGGTGTAGCATGGTTATTCATCATATCCTGAGTATGTTTTCCCAATATGGTCATTATATGATCTAATCCAACTTTGATTGCATTGACTTGCTCAGTGGGGAAATCTCTACATTTTACGTGGGTATTGACTCACATCCTTCCATTAGTCACTATCACTAAACATTAGCATACACTAAATTAGGTCATAATTCATAATTTATAACTAGATTCCACTTAACATAATTTTAAAATTTATGCATAGATAATCTCATAATCATAAACATGGTTTATATTTACTTTTAAATCATTCATAATGGTTTGTAAAGAAAATGTGAATTATCCTAAGCATATCCCCTGGGAGTGTCAAACTAGGTACTCAGTAAGGCCCATTTTCATGTACCCGAATACACCGGGTCAAGACCAGAACTCCTTATCAGAGTTGTTACTCTTAGGTACATCTGTGCTAGAACCACGTCCACTTGTAGTATCCATATGTGGATTTATTTCTAAGAAGACCCACATAATCTCTACTCTACCAAAATTATAGGTTTTTCTTATATGATTATTATAAAAGTCTATCTTAGGTTTATTTCCTCTAAACTATGTTTCCTAAATCTAGTTTCCAAGGTTACTACTAAACATACTTTGATACCAACTGTAACACCCTGACCCCAGAAGCCCAGGTCTGGTGCATTACTTTATTAAATTGGCATGATTACAAGGAATCAAATCCCGAAAGAACTATCAATTTAGTAGTCTTGGAGAAACTAGATAAATACATGGGTACCTTTTTTACATTGGGAAAGGAAATGAAATATAATACATTAAAAGAGATAATAAACTGTATCCATGAAGACTCAATAAATGATCCCTTATTCATAGCCTGTGGAAGGAAAATAAATGAAAGGGGTGAGCTCAAATGACCAGTATGGTTTACATATAGTGGAATAATAAATCAATAATAAGTGAATCATAATCAATTATATATGAATAATATGGCACAATGAATAAATGAAAAACACCCACCATTAATAAACTGAGAATGAAAATTCATCCATAGATTTTGTCATAGTGAAAACCTCATGGATAGTAATAAATGAATAATGAATAAATAGAATTATTATGATTTTGACATCATGTATCTAGAAAATGAACCACCATACCACTGAGATGGTTTAAGTATGTGGGTAGAAACCCATCTGATTTTTTTTGGAAACAAACTCGAAGTGTTTGCTGCCAACTGAGTTGTCTCATGAGACATGTTGTTGCATCAAGAAGATATAGCTGGCCCACCCGTCACTTCTAGTACAAATATTATTTATAAAAAGACTTAATACAACATAAATATTCCTTTTAAATATTTGTATTGAGTATAGGATACAAATTCAACAATATTTCCATAGTTAAAGCAACATTCTCCAATCATTAAACATAAACACTAACCATTTAGAGTAATATGGTGAACGATATCAAGATGGCACACCCATATTCAAAATAATTATAAAACAATCAAAAAAATATTTTATTTAATAATGTATTAGATAAACCTCAATGCAGTAAAAGGTTAAATAAAAAATGTTGACATAGATGAAGATACTTTTAAATGAGACCGCTGAAAAATTATTGAGGAAATAATCCTTAAACATTCCAAACTGTCCCATACACATTGAAAAATTAAAATCATAATCCAATATAATACCATTAGAATCATTATAATCTTTATATGAAATACCAAAGTACAGTACACATACACCACATATAATAAATAATTGGCGAACCATGGAAATCTCATAGAAATAAAAGTGAGATGAGAAACACATTACAATGATATTTTCATTATAGCGAGGATAAATAAATGACCTAGTTATGTGTGAAAATTAAAAACCAACACAATAAAATTGGATAGGTAGTATAAATAAATCATAGTTAATTCACACATATCCATGGAAAAACATAACCAATGACAATGATGTTTGACATAATGAATGGAAATTGAGTTAAGATATCCCTTACCACATTGTAATCAATCGAATTGTATGACAAAAAATTAATAACTACTAAATGAATCACAAAATAATATCATTATAAATAGAATCATGATATTATATATCAAATGGAAGTACACATATACCGCATACAAGAAATAAGTGGCGAACCATGGAAATCTCAAGGAAATAAAAGTGAGATGAGAAAACCCTTACCATATAATCAAATGTGTTCTTTGATTGAACTTAATGACCCAAATAAACAAATTTATATTAATTAATTAATAGTTACATAACCTCCTCTACATATATTTTATTTATTATAACCTTATTAGGTTCATTCATGGCCTTTTGGATGGGTTTAATAGGTTCAATTTTATTGTTTTGGAAGCATTTTCTTCCATGGTTTTCATGATCGGTTTACTTCTATTCATGAATGGAAGTTCATTTGAAATGTGGTTAAACATAAATAATTTTTAATATATACTATTAGTGATATTGAAAAGATAAAAATGATCTTTTAATGATTTTGTTTATATACCATGAAGATGACTAATTAGATAAAAGTTAATGATAAACGCTTCGATTAACTTGGCGGTTTTGTGCACAATGAATTTGTTTTATATTATTATTTTGTATTGTGAGTGTGTAAGGATTATATAAAATTACATAAAATAAAATACATATATTATTATTTGTTTCAACCATTAAAAAGGTTTCATGACTAGTCTTGAAGATAGTAATTCAAATTGAAAACTCGTCTTCCTTGAATGTGATAAATTAACACATCTCAGATGGTGTTTTCATTTATAGTATAAAAGGAGAGAAAAGAAGATATGACGATGTCATACTATATTATCATAAAAAAATTTCAGTACATATAAGGTACTATATTTTTCTGAACATTTTTATGAGAATATGTGAGAATAAAAAAACAAAGTAACATGAAATGAAAACAAAAGAATGGGAAAGAAGAATTTACCTCTTGAATCTATCTTCCTTTGAGAGCCTATTTAGAGGAGAGAATTTGGAATTTTGAGAAGACCAAGGGATTATGGACATAGGGTAGAATCTTATAAATATATTTTAGAATAATTTAAGAATGTCTTTAAGCTTGAGAGGTGTGAATAAATGAGGGTGTGAGAGGTGGTATTTATTGTGGAGGGGAGGAGGGTTTTCTTAATATTTTAATCAACAATTTATTATGTTTCCCTAAGACAAGAAATAGTGATGATTCTATGACAATAAATAGTAATAAATTCATGTGAGTTTGAAACAAGTGTTCTTACCTCATCCGTACATCATCCATGACTCAATAAATCATGTATTTAGCATTTATCATAATTTATCGTATTTTATTATTCACAAAAAATTCAAGTATTTCAGAAAAATCCAAAAAAATTACCCTAAGATTATTTCGATGTGTAGAATCCAAAAATGAACTCCATTTTTCAAAAATAATTTTCTAAATATGATAAATGTAATTTTTAATTAAAATCATCATTTAATTGAAAAATACCTACACTTAAATTATTCATCTTTATTTTTAAGGTGCCTAAATTTTATTTACACTTTCATGGGTATGGTTACCATTCATAAGAATCATATATATATTAATAAGGGTAAGTTAATATTCAAATTTGTATCTTAATATTCATACAGGTAGGTTACTATTCACTGAAAATTAAGTTTATTCTATCAAACAATAAATATCACCCTGATCGCAACTGTGTATGTCCGTTTTTAAAAATTCAAAACACCAATGTAGAAAATTTAATTTTAATTCATAGGTTATGACTGTATCCAATAAGTAACCAAGTTTTATTTCACAAAGACTAAATGCTTCATGAATAACAAGCTATCTAATGTACTGAAATTATTTAAGAGAAACACACCATAAAATGTTTTGGGTGTTATAAAGGATACTTATTTCACTATAAGGGGTGAGGGAAAAATAATCACTAGTAATGGAAACTAATTAGATAAAAAGGGTATGGATAGGGGTTCCATTAGAATCTTAACCTCTTGATCATACAAAAATGGGAGTGAAACTAATTACTACATCATTAAGTACAAGGGTCCATAAAGAGAGGACATGAACCATAAACTGAACTACACCCATTGGTGCCTAACCATAACAATCCATCATGTACATATTTTCATAGATCTAAATGTTATCACCTTAAAACTAATAAGATGTATGTCATGACTCATCCCCCAGGGCCCGTGCGGTGACTACCCCAAGCCCGCCTTCCAAAGGCCAGGGGATGGACACTAGAACAAAAGGCATATTCCCTAAAATGGAAAGGCATTTCTTTTAAACCTGTACAAACACACGGTCCGAGAACACAATAAGAAGAAACTGTGAAGTAACTACTGTCGTAAAAGAGTGCTAAAAGTAAAAGGGGGCCGGAATACAATCCCAACTATAAAGGTATAAGTACAACTGAAAATACAATACAACTGAAAGAAAAAATGAAAACTGCTATTGGGTCATTATCTGAGGTTTTTACATGAAAGGTAGGTACATATCGCCTCCTCAACACTCTCTGTCCATCTGTCTCCTCCGTATTAAGTCACACCGAAATGGTCCAACTCCAGGCACCGTACAGTCCTAGCTCCCTCATCCTCGATTAATGTTGTACGTCATCTACACAAGACACAACAAGGTGTGGTCCAAGCCCATGCAAGGGTGAGTATAACGATACTCAGTAGGGACCCCGAGACCCCGTAGGTCTCCTAAAGTTCCAAAAAGGAAAACCAAAAATCAAGACATCAACTCTACTTAGATATATCCCCATACATACACCTAAGTTATTAATATATACACATCTCATACATGAGGGAAGAATACCACAAGGTAACACCACAAAGGGAGATTACCACACAAGTAAAGTACTACATAGCATAACCTCAATCACAAGCACAAGTTAAAGACAGCTCACAGGAGGATTTATTCTAGGGGTAGTAACATGTAACATCCCCAGTCACAACGTCGAACGCCTCGGCTGTAGAAGAACACCTCCTCTATCGAGTACAATAGGCATACTATATCACACAGAGGCACTTCTCACTAACATTGGACTACTGATGTACTCCTCTTGTCGAGTACCGTGGGTCTGCCGCGTCACACAGAGACGCTCCCCACCATGGGTCTTCCGCGTCACACAGAGGCGCTCCCCCTCGTGGCTTGCTAAGGTACTCCTCCTGTTGAGTACCATGGGTCTTACGTGTCACACAGAGGTGCTCGCCACCATGGTTCAGCCATGTCACACAGAGGCGCTCCCCACTAGGCCTGTCGAGTCACTCCGATTCATAATGGTCAGCAGTCGTCAAGTCTCAGCCAGTCGTAGGGTTTCGCACGTAGTGTGCTTAGGAAAACCTCTCCCCAAGCCATCGACCATAACTCAACCACCCTGAAGTTCCACGAAAAAGTATCCCAAAGGCCAGTCACGTCTAAAGGGACCCAATGCAATAGACGATGTGTCAATCGGACGCCTGGTCTGTAAGTTGTTAGTGTTTCCGCTCTGAGGGCCCGGTTGGATTCAGGGTCCAATCCAACCTTTACATACACCAAACTTATCCAAAACTCAAGTGGAGTATACCAAAATGGCCATCTCGATCCAAGGATCCCAGCACCATAGACGGTTCATCAAAATGACGCCCAATTTTCATGTTATAGACAAAAAGGTAAAACTGGGTCCAGATGGGCCCAGGTCCGGTCCGACCTGGTCGGGCCCCAGCCCGGATGGCCTGGGCTTTGGTCTAGCCCGGCCTACGAACGGGGTGACCCTCCCTAACCCCCGAAGGGTGCGACCCGTTGGTGCGGGGTGCGATACGGCCCACGGTGGGCAGGCGGTCAACCCTAGCCACAACCCATGGGGGAGCCCCCTGGTAATCCGAACGGCACGATGGCCATTCAGTCGCCCTTCTGTAAAACAAGATCACTCAGCGGTCTTGTATGGTGTGCCTTAGACGACCAGAACGGCCGACCGGTTATCATTCCAGCGGCGCGACGGTGCCGCTGTCCACCTGCGGCCGACCGAGTGTTGGCCACCCTACGGCCTCTGCTGCAGCCAAGCAGCCGCGAACTCCTACTCCAACGGTGGTGAGGACGCGTGCTACTACTCTGCCATGCAGCCAACTGGATGTCAGCCGCCACCCTGCTCCTCCGCGGCCAACGGGCCGCAACCTCCTTCACAATCGGTAGCACGGACGCGCACTACCCTTCCTCCCTCTAGGCCAACTGGGTGTCTGCAGCCGCCTTCTTCTATAAGCCACTGCAGCTTCATTCCAAGCCCCAAAAATTAAACGATCACATATTTGAGATCCTTGAATCAAGGGATTTGTGTCCATATATCGCGCTCAGTGAAACTCTGTGTTTCCAGGTTCAATACATATTGGGCATCGAAGAACGCACAAAGAACACATGAAGAATAAAAAGAAAGAGGAGCAGGGTTTATGTGCGGGATTATGGCCATGTTTGTTTAGACATTGTTGTCGTGAATTTAGGATATGAAGAATAAATAAAATAAATTCAAATATAAATAAAACCCCTGCATCAAGATCGTTGGAGATCGTCCGCATTTGAGGAAATGTCGGCGTTTGTTTTCCCTACAACAAGCCTCCAACAATGCCGCTAGATCATCATTATTTGGTTCGTGGTTCGGGGTATCTTGTCACTTCCCACTGAAACCGGCTCTGTCCTCCAAGTGTTTGGCGTCGTGGCACTTTACCAGAGCTTCATCACTTGGTGAAGCTGTGTCAATTTCTCTCCCCAATCTCCATATAAATAGAAGAGGGGGAGGGTAAGTAACAATTATGGAATTTATGAAGGATTATTTAAAAGGAACCTTCCTAAATTTCAACGACGCTGTTACTTAGTATTTTAAGGTTCAAGAAATTTAATGTCTTGAATCACCGCGGGTCCCACACTACTGCATGTCTGTTGGTGGAAAAGGAAAAAAATAGTGATATTATTTTTTTTATTTCCTTTTAAAAGTCCCAAAAAATAAATTCTTCCTCAGACCTACTACTGTCAAAGTGAAGTCTCCCTTAAGCGAATCCTGGTGCTTTGGATTCAACGGTGCCCTCCGATTTCAATTCTGAGCACCGGTTCAAATGTTACAAAACGCCACTCACACGTTTACTGAACGTACCCGAAAAAAATTCGGAAATATTATTAACAGTCACCCTTGACTCGTGCTGGTCAAGGTTAGGCTCTTCCTAAGTGAAACATGTACCAAATAACCCAACATTACTCTCTGATTTCCAATCCGAGTTACCGTTTAAAAGTTATGGATTTTACAATAGAATAATTTTCACTTAATTATTTTATTTACAGCAAAAAACTAACTTTCACTGGTGGCTTGCATCGGCCAATGTTAGTATCAACCTAAAGAAAGCATACCCTCACAAGTTCAGCGGTGGTCTCAGATTTTTAATCTGACACACTTTTGGTGAGTTATAAGAATTTGAAAAATAAAATAACTTTATTTAATTATTTTATTTATGGTTATGGCATTTTTGGGTTTTCTCATCGTAGGCTTGCGTCGACTAAACTTAAGTCTCGCCTAGGGTAAACCCGCTATCCTTGGTGCAACGGTTCCCTCATATTTCTAATTTGAGTAACCGTTTAATAGTTATTCTACTTTTTTAGGAAAAATGCTTACGTGAGCTAATTAAAGATTTACAAAACATCAATGTATCATTCCAAGAACTCTGGGCCTCAGAATTTTGAACTGTAAAATTTTTAGGTCTCATAATAATTCCATATAATTAAAAAATATATATATAGAATTTTTGGGATATTAAATTCTCCCCACATTAGGGATTTACATCCTCGAAAGCCACAATATAGACTAAGGAAAAAAATGGGGGTACTGAGCACGGATCTGAGTCTCCTGCTCCCATGTTCTCTCCTGGATATTCTCATACTGCCAGCGAATGCACACTAGAGGTATCAACCACCCACTAAGGACCCACTCCTATCAATCCTCAATCTCTATTGGAACCTCCGTAAACGTCACTCCATCATCTAAGTCCAGCTCTCCATGGTCAATGACTTGAGAAGGGTCATGCACGTATCTCCTTAGATGGGATACGAGGAAGACATCGTACACCCACTCCAACCATGGTGGTAGATCCAAGAAGTATGCTACCTCACCTATCCTCCAAAGTATCAGAAAAGTACCGATAAACCTCAGTGATAACTTGCCAGCTCAGCCAAATATTTGTATTCTCCATAGAGGAGAGACTGACAAGAATACATGGTCCCCCTCCTGGAACTCCAAGGGTCTCCGTATCCTTTCGACATAAGACTTCTTCCAACTCTATGAAGTCTTCACTTGCTGAAAAGTGAGATCCTGGTACATCTTCACCACTCCAGGATGTACCGCCAAAGGGGATGTATAGAACTCCCTCAACACTTCCTCCTATAGCACCACTGGTACCATAGTACGTCCTCTGAAGAGGATGACGTGCTACCCACCTTCATAAAATCCATCATGTTCTTATCCTGTGGATATCTGAGCACGTCAAGACTCACAGTTAGTGTCCCCAAGCTATGCCTCCCCGACTCGCTAAAGGAGTGGGGGAGTGACTGTCATAGATTGGAGGTATGCTGCTCCATCTTTATCCATGAAGGATATCTGCAATGTGGCTAGCTGATCTGTCGCATCACTCAGCAACTACAGACCAGACCTTCTGCTGAGTGCCTCTTCTACCATGTTCCCCTTCCCAAGAGTATAGACTATCTTAAAGTCATAATCCTGGAGGAACTCTAGCCATCATCTCTATCTTGGGTTTAGGTCCTTCTGAAAGAAGATATACCTGAGACTATTGTGATCATATTATACTGTAAAACATTCACCCATAAAGTAGTTCCACCACATCTTTAGTACAAATACCACTACTACTTTCTCCAGGTCATGGGTAGCATAGTTCTACTTGTTAGTCTCTATCTTATCTCATGAAAGATCGCCTGACACTTCTCCATCCACAGGAAAGGCTCCCCCCTTTTTGTCAAAGATAACAAGGGTGTCGCTACCCTGGAGAAGTCAGGTAAAAATATCTGGTAGTACCTATCCAAAGCAGAAGTCCCCCCAGTTATGAAGGTAAACCTAGAAACATCTTTTGAAAGGATGTCCTCCACACTTTTCCGCTTCTATTGGGAATTGGAAACTAAAAAATCCTGCTACCACGAGGGTAAGTCTTGATGACACAAGAGTGATCAGCTATACCCTTCTATGCATGAGTTTGTCCTGTACTGCCTAGTTTTCCTTTTTTCCGACCAAAGAAAATCCCATTCCAACATTGTAGGTAAACCACAACCCTTTTTGCCTAATACAGTCAATCTGAGTATGAACTGGGATGTCTAGTCCATTCACAAACTAACTTCGTAAGGCCTCGACGCTGCCACCAAGAGGTTCCAACTGAAACTTTCACCTCAAGGGCCAGATCACACCGTCGGCGTAAGTGTGATTATTGAGTCTCCTCCCAAAGGTATCTCTAGATGCGAGGGTCAAGTCAATGACTTTACTAGAAACTCTTGGCCTTGGACAAGATTCATGTAAGGAAGTAAGGATTGGTACCTATGTCTATTAATATGGCAGCTAGTAGTTGACACATACCGTACCTCGAATCATTCCTAGAGACCTTGGGTCACACTCCTTGACCACATGCAACTACTCCCTTCCCCTATCCTTCAGCTCCCTGAGCCTGGTGGGGACCACATTGAGGTGGTGGTTGTAACATGTCGAAATGTATACCACATCATGATAATCTCCTAGATCCACTTCCACATATTCTACCCTACATATTCATCTATCCTTATCACTTACTCTTCCCAAAACATTTTTACACACCCAAGTCTCCGAGACTGGCATTAGTTTCTGCTTTCATACTGCTAACATTCACTGGCTGTATTCACTCAGCCAAAAAACATTCAACCACAAATTTGTTCTCTAGAACCCCAACATAAGTAGAAATGCATAGAGGAATAGTTCTAGCTCATATGTCCCTAAACACACCCTGCTCGGAGGTCCGAGCCCTAAATCACTGACCATACTGTATTTATCGAGTACATGGGATAGTCGGTATGCCTCGATTAATACTAAGCTACCGTCATGTCATCCTATAGAAGCTATAGAAGCTCTATGGAAATCTCATACCTTAGCTCTTTATTGAAAGATACCCCATTCAATGTGGAAGGTTATTAAGCTTATCCAAAAAAATCACCTCTTTGCAAGATCAGGGTAATCTAAACCATGTCATCATCATACTGAGCCACATAGAAGGCTCTCTACCAGGACCTCCATTTGATCGGATGGTACCCTGGCTAGATGGAAACTCGAATACCTCCTCAAGATAGTCCTTAGCCACCTGTGAGTCAGGCTTTCCTCAGAACCTGAGGGGTATCTGATGCTGAAACACTTGTAAGGAACTAAGCCTACATCTGTCCTCTATCGGTACCGCCAATTGTAACTGCTAACCAATAGGTAGTGATATTGCTGACACACTACCCGTAGGTACTATCCCAGGCAATGATACACATACCAAAACCTCATTTTATTGCGGACCATCCTCATGGTCATGTACTAGAAAATACCATTAGCTAGAATCACTATCTTCTCTACTAGTGTCTCAACTAGGCGGAAAACTTGAGCCACTGCCTCCAGCCAGCCCTCAGCTACCTGGGAATCTGACTTGCTTCGAAACCTCAGAGGCCTCTATCACTGGAAGTCATGCAAAACACTTAGTTTCCATGCACCCTCTGCTAGTGGGATGGTGGAAACAGATTCCCAATGGGTATTGGTGCTACTGGTACACCACTCGGAGGTGCTAAATCCGTAAGAGGGCCCTACACTAAGGCCAAAGCGCTCGGTGGGCTGTCGTCACGTACTCTATCGGGAATCCTAGCTGGATGTCTAAGAGACGACATCCTGATAAGGAACAGGTTCTCCATGGTAATTAAGTTATACCTGTGGAGCTGACTCAAATGAATTCAAAGGAAAAAATTTACAAAAACACATGCAATCAGTGTTTTCGTGCATTGAGTCGGAAATAAGAATTCAGGGTCCGGGTGTATGGATACGTCGACTGCTGCACCAACACTGAACTCCCCAAAGTGAAAACCACACTCAAAACACTTAACACTATTGCCACATAGAAAAGACCAGATTGCTAGTTCTT
This sequence comes from Viscum album, assembly GCA_963277665.1. Lineage (NCBI taxonomy): Eukaryota > Viridiplantae > Streptophyta > Magnoliopsida > Santalales > Viscaceae > Viscum > Viscum album. Next base: position 385,409,595 of record OY728153.1, on the reverse strand, counting down.
CAGAAGAACCGAACTCCTCTGATACCACTTTGTCACGACCCATCCCCCAAGGCCCATGCCGTGACTACCCCAAGCCTGACATCCATAGGCCGGGGGATAGTGACTAGCACATAAAGGAATATTACCTAAAATGGGAAGGTATTGCCATTAATCCTATACAGAAACACAATCTGAGAACACAATAAGAAGCAACTGTGAAGCAACTGCTGTAGTAAAAGGGTGCTGAAAGTAAAAGGGGTCTGAAATACAATCACAACTATAAAGGTTCAAGTACAACTAAAAATACAATAAAACTGAATGAAAAAGGAAAACAACTACTGGGTCACCCTCTGAGGTTCCTACCTAAAGGGTAGGTATAGATCACCTCCTCAGCACTCCCTGTCCTCCCTTCTCCTCCGTGTTATGTCATGCCAAAATGGTCCACCTCCAGGCACCATCTAATCCTGGCTCCCTCAGCATCGATCAATATTTTATGTAGTCTGAACAAGACACAACAAGGTGTGGGCGAAGCCCATGCTAGAGTGAGTATAACAATACTCATTAGGGACCCCGAGACCCCGTAGGTCTCCTAAAGTTCCACAAAGGAAAACCACACAGCAAGACATCAACTCTACTTAGATATATCCCCACAGATACACCTAAGTTATTAATATATACACATCTCATACATGAGGGAATAATAACACATGGTAACACCATGAAGGTATATTATCACACAAGTAAAGTACCACATAGCATAACCTCAATCACAAGCACAAGTTAAAGACAACTCACACCAGGATTTATTCTAGGGGTAGTAATAAGTAACATCCCCAGTCACAACGTAGAACGCCTCATATACTGGAGAAATCCTCATCTATCGAGTACAATGGGCCTACCATGTCACACAGAGGTACTTTCCACAAACCTTGGACTGCTGAGGTACTCCCCCTGTTGAGTACAGTGGGTCTGCCGCATCATACAGAGGCGCTCCCCACTATGGGTCTGCTGCGTCACACAGAGGCGCTCCCCCTCATGGCCTACTAAAGTACTCCTCCTATTGAGTATCGTGGGTCTACCAAATTACACAGAGGTGCTCCCCACTGTGGGTCTACCACGTCACACAGAGGCGCTCCCCACTAGGCCTGTTGAGTCACTCCGAGTCGTAATGGTCAGCAGTCGTCAAGTCTCATCCAGTCATAGGGTTCCGCACGTAGCACGCTTGGGATAACCACTCCCCAAGAAATAATTCATACCTCAAACTCACAAAATATCCAAAAAAGAGTATCCCAAAGGCTAGTCACATCAAAAGGGACCCAATTCAATAGATGACGCGTCAATCGAATGCCCAGTCTGTAAGTTATTAGCATTTCTGCTCCGAGGGCCCGGTTGGATTCAGGGTCCGATCCAACCCGGACGTACACCAACCTTATTCAAAACATAAGTGGATTATACCAAAAGGACCGTCTCGATCCAAGGATCACGGCGTCGTAGACGGTTCGTCAAACGGACGCCCAATTTTCAAGTTATGGCCAAAATGGTAAAACTGGGTCTAGATGGGCCCGGGTCTGGTCGGACTCGGTCGTACCAACCCTGTCTAGGTCTAGCCTGGATGACCTGGGCCTCAGGGGGCCCAAACTTCTGAGTCGTGGTCTGGCCCAGCCCACAAAGTGTTTGGCACTTTGGTGCGGCCCATTGACGCGGTCCGTTAGGCAGCTTGCGATGCGGCCCGCTAGCGGACCGTGGTGTGGCCCGCGGTTGGCAGGCGGTCCGCCCTAGATTTGTTTTGAAGGAAAAACATTATTTCCATTACAATTCATGTTCAGGATAAAAATAATATATTACAATTAATATATTATTGTTTAGGCTTCTATATGCTCCCAACTCAATGCCAACTAAGTGGGTAAACACCAAAACATAAAATCAATGGAACCATTATATTATTTTTATGAAGTCATGTGATAGGGAAAATTTACAACTTTACCCACTAGAAGTTCCTAGGATTATGAAACTCAAAATTGATCTATGTCTTGTTTGGAAAAAAACTCAGGCCACTAATTTTTTTGAAAAATATCAAATTTATTAGTTACCGAATGTACTAACTCAACATAAATTTTATAAACATATACCCAAATCTAATCACTACTTACTCACCTATAATTTCCTACATGATTCATCCAAGTGTTGATGTAAGATCTCAACCAACATTGGTTGGGGTTTATCTTGCATGTCATGTTAAATTTCACCAAAATCCTCCCAAAACATTGTTTGTACCCTCTATCAATCAGTAGTGTGTTCCTTCAATAGGATTCCCATTTTATGTTTTTATGGTCACCAAGCCCGCTAGATCCAATAAATATTATATTAAAATCACTCATGATCCATGCTGATTGATCTTGTTAGACTTCTATCATGCTATTTTATAGGGTCTAAATGTCTCAAGATTCTATAAACTGTCACTATATGAGATCACTAGTCATCTATCACCATAATATTTGAGTTCTAATGAATATACCCCAAAACTATAATCTTTAATCTCCAATACATATTTCTTATATTCCATCTTGCTATATAATCTATCTAATCCCTCAAAAATTCCTATAATTTCAGATGGTGTCCCATATTCATCATGTTCAAGACACTCTTCCGCTTTAACAATAAACATGTTGAACCAATCTATCCATAACAATTTTATAGATTCCATCATTCTTATCCCCACCCTCTATACTCATCAAGAGTTCACACCTCATCACCCATATGATTTGACTATTTTAGTTTAACTATGACCCTCCTGACCCTTTAGTCATTTCATATAATCACTATAGAGATTGTATCTTTTATATTGATCATATGGTACTCCATCAACCCACTCATATATTTATAAAAAAAATTATTTTACTTATACCTTTCCATAGATCATCCCATAACCCATCACAAACCAAGTGTGATGATCTACATAGTCTCACTATAATCACATGAATTAGCTTCAAAAAGTTAGTGAATGAAAGAGTTAAATATTTCTTCATGATATTAATTAGAAAGATGTGATTTTTCATCCTCTAATTGGTATGTTTCAATTTCTATTTTAATATTACATGCCTAAATGATCACAAATATCACCATTGTAAGGTTGAACTATTTTCTCCATGGAAAGAGAGATTCTGGATAACCACTCTTATAATGATTCTTAACCACCACCATTTTCTATCATATTCCACTTATAAGAAGGAGTACACTCTCATAATACCCTATAAAACAATTTAAATAGTTTTTCACGATTCATATAACATTTCTGAAAATATTTTATGCCTAATCAACTAATCATGTATCCCACACATGTCAACTACATTTCTATTAAAGAACTATATGTCTAATTATTCCCACAAATACCTGAGGAACTTACATTCTTAAATTATTCACGAGAGAACACATCACTCATTTATCATTCCTATATCATAAGGTATCTACCCATACTCCTCACCTCAAGGAATTCAAATTACTTGACTAACCCTATCTTGGTTTTTTCTCACTCATACAAACATATAATGATATTATCAAAATACTAAATATAACCATTTAACATGAGTAGAACTAAAAAATGCTACAAAAAATGACTCACACAATGTTATATAATAATTTATAACTAACTTATGGATCATACACCTTATATAGGTCATAACTCACAAAAATAACTCCATGATTCTATCTTACAAAAATAAAGGAATATACTTCCAGTTCAACTATTTTGAGTTCTATAATCATCAAGGTATCCAGATACCCATATTATATATAATAGGTTCATCTAAACATTCACATGTATATGAAAAACATTTTTATCCAGTAACATGTATTATGGAAATTAATATAGTCATGTTTAGTTAATTAATACACCACCAATATGTTACTCATTATAGAATTTTTTTTCATTTAAATTAATTCATATTATTTTATATTTTATAAACTAAAAATATTAAACCCATTTTCCCACTTTCAATATAAAAAAATATAAAAATATAATAAAAGTTAAAACGGGGATAATTATATGATTTATAGGTTCATTAGAGGTGGCCTGGTGTTCAATCATTGTGTTGCATTCATAATAGTTTATAAATTGTAATAAAATTTAGGAACCTTCAATAAAGCATGTCATTAGATAAACATTAATTTCCAAATATAATGAAAACTCAACTCACATCCTTATAGAGTAATAATTTTTGAATATATTTTCATTTTAAATGTAAAATATCTCAAACTCAACCATATATTCCTCTTCTTTAGAAGCTATATAATCCAATATACCACCTTATCTAATCCAAATATAACATATAATATCCATTATTACATAGTCATTTCATATATGGTTTTATACCTTTATTAATGTATATCCATAATTCTTCGTCTTTTGGAGTCTTAAAATCCACAACTCCTCATCTCATGAAGTATTTAGAATCCTATCATCTTTTTAAATTGTCATGATATTCTATTTGATATATATCCAGAAATCATATTTTTATAGTGTCTTATAATTTATAACTCCTTATCTTAAATGATCATCAAAATTGTCTAACTCATTCTAAATATTCAATGTGTAACATCACCTTAATCTTCATTTAGAAGAACCATCTGTTTTTTAAATAAAAAAATATCATTATTTAATTAGAATCATCATAATCAACTGAATTTTTTAACTTTAAAATTATATTATAAATTTTCCCCATGAATATTGATAATTAAAATTGGTCCTTCAATCCCCCCACGAAATATATGGACAATAAATAAAATATCCTTCATTAAAATACATTAGATTCTTCTGTCTACCCATTTGGATTGGTTTTTAATACTCATTTGAAACTAAAATTCAATGTTTCAACCCATTATAGATCATAAATAAATAATTACTACAAATTAGTTATAGATAAATCTACTCCAAGTCCACTTGATCATGATCAGTGTATAAAAAAAGAGTGATCAATTAATTACTCAATTTTTTCTAGCACAATAATAAACTTATCTATAAGGACACAGACTTAAACATACATTATTCTAGTAACTTTTAACTATAATTAATTTTCATTCATTCTCAAATATCTTTTAGGTCTAGAGTTTTAAATAATTAGGAGAAAATATTACATATACTTTCAACATTACACAGTATACGAGTTTACACGACATCTATTTTTTCATAAAACACAAACTATTAAAATGAAAAATTGTTTATTTTCAAGAAAAATATTCAAATACTTTCATCATAGAATTTTAGTTGTCCTTACCAATTTTAATACCTATGAATTTTTTTTTAAAAACTTGGGATGAGCACAAAAAGTTTAATAAGGGAAAACAAAGGAAACAATTTACATGTGATCTTGATAGATATAAATCAAAACATGAGAACTTTAATAAAGGAATGAGAAAGAGGAATATAATAATAATAATTAATTGGATCATAACTTGAAAATTTGGCTAAAAAATTTAATTTAGACATTAATAATAATATCACCAAATTCCATCCCCAGGGTGTTATATCACCAAGGTCCATCCCCAAGGTGTCACAAAAATTACCAAGGTTCTTCACTAAGGTATTGTAAAAATTTTCATCTCTAGATATTAATTTCTTTAACAAATTAATTGGAGTGATATCAAGGAGTACCATTAATATGAATTTATTTTATTGTGAGATACATATATCATAATAAAAAATTTCACAAATAACCAATAGAGATCAAAATAAATTGGGTTCATATCAAAAGCATGGAATTTTAAAAAGTGCTTAAAAACATGATCATTATGTAATTTATAACCCACAAAAAGGAAAATAAGGTTTTATGTATGTTTATTATAGAATAAAATTAATAATTGTCATGTATTTTTTAATACCCTTGCAAATGAAATATGTTTGGGTAATCACATAAACAAAATAAAATAAGTTCTTGAGAAAAAGATAGAGATTTTGAGATGAAAAGTCTGCAACATAACGACTTTGAAACATGGATTTAGAAAACTTTAAAAAGAGTGGGTACAAGGGTATACCATCCACAAATGACTCATCATATAGTAGATAGACAAAATGAAATAGAAATAAGAACATGGTGTGGAAATTTGAAAGATATACCACATAAAAGTGAACTTGAAAGGAAAGAGAAGTTGAGAATTCCCTTACCACATAAGAAAAACGTGAATACATATCCTTAAGTAATTAAATTATAAAAAACATTAAATATCATTATAGTTTACTAATTCATGATATAATGAGTCAAAGGGATGTATATACACCTTTTAGAAAAATAATGGTGCACAATATGAAGATATTCCCCAATGAAAGGAGACTGAGATGAAGTCCCTTACCTTGAGTCCGACTTGTCTCATTTGTTATTTATCTTCCCGAATAATAAACATAAGTTAATTTATGATTTTTTGAGAACATTTTTTATGTTTTTTTATTTTATTATATCAATTATTACCATTTTATAACAATTACTTAATGATTTAAGTTCATATAGGATGTTTAGTCGATATTCAGAACTTGATTCAAAAATGAACTTGTTATGATTAAAAATTGTCCATATGGTCATTAGTCCATAATCTCCATAATGATATTAATTATTTAAATGACATATAAATATCATATATTTATATATATAATAATACATAATATTTTGATATAAGAAATTAAATACATCGTTCATGGAGACAGTAGGTCGTATGTATGCATGAACGCTACTTCTATTTCTTTGTAATATTAAAATAATGATAATAAAATGATATAAATTTATATTATAATACCAGAATTATATTTTTGTTATTTATGTATCATATTTTTAATAAAACTATCCTTTATATGTTCCATGTATATCATGAATGAGTCATATCACTTTGAGGGGGCGGTAGTCCACACTTCCTCAAATGAAATTCTCATATTTACACATTATGGAAAGCATAAATGTATGATTTAAATAAAAATTACAGAATCATAGAGACAAAATAAATATAATATATTTAATATTTAAATATAGTTCCATCATAATGGACACCATGGGAGGTGGTAGTATAAAATTGAACAATCATCATTTCATGAGGCAGTAGTTCATCGTACACAGAAACAATATATTCTATATCAATTAGATGAAGGTGTGTGTAATTTTAGGTCAAAAACTTAGAATAACAACATATTTTTTTATTTATTATAATATTGTTTTATAAAATAATGGAATACAAATATCTTAGTGTGGAGAATGAAAAAAAGGAAATGAGATTGAGAGAAGACATTACCTCAAAATTGGGAAACTCTTTTTGGATTGAGCCAAAAGGATTGTTTGACTTGACTTCTACCCACTTTAAGGATTATAGGATTTATTTATTTATTTTGGGAGCTTATTTTAGCATAGTTATGATGATACAAGTGGATTTAGAGGTGTGAGTAAGTTGGTAGAGGTGGTGGCCTTTTATAAGAGCGAGGTGGGGCACTTTAAGAATGTCTAGAAATATTATTTTATTATAAATTTATTTTCGAATTCAAATAGTTCCAAAATGATAAAATTTGAGGATAAGATTATTATGGGTCTAAATCCTCTCGTCCAATAGATTTTAGATAATTTTAGGTTACAAAATTAACCTTATCTTTTATTTTTAACCCTTAGTTAAAAACATTAACTCTTACCATGTCTTCTTGTGTTTTCATAATATATGGTGACTATAGTTACTATGAAATTCCAATATAACCAAAAGTGGATAATTAGTGATATTTTTAACATTATATAATTCATTTTTCTGAATATTATATTTTTATGACAATCATATCATTTAATAAAATAGTATTTTTTTAAAACTCATTTATGTGAATTTTGACACTATTTAGTAATGGTTTTTTAAGTCATAACAACTTTATTACTTAAAAAAATAATTAAATAGTTTATCACTTGTATATTGAAACCAAAAAATTATTTTATGGCATAAAAATTTTCAAATTACATTTATTTTAATATTTATAGTATCATTTACTTGAATCTTTTATTAATATGGTAATCACTACATCGTCATTATTTCATAAATAAATAAATTTATTGAATGTCTAAAAATTATAAATAAAGTACCATGATGTAGGAAATATATTTATATTTAGAATTAGTATTTATATTCAAATATATAATTTATATAAACCAAATTAATATTGTTTTAGTCAGGAGATATATGTTTATGTTATATTTCCCTTTCCTTTAAAGTAAATACTATAAAAGGTCATTATCACATGCTAGTGGCTCCATGAGGTCCTAAAATATACTCAAGGATTCCCATGGTCTGTAATATCTCATAAAATAGGATTATGACATGTGTTAGGTCAGATTTATATTATTATAATTTTTTTACCCTTATTTATCTAATTTACCCTTTAACCATGGTAAATAAAAATAATTACTCAAGTTACTATTCCTAATTTCCAAAACTAAAAGGTACCTACCAACACAATATGGACATTATTATTCAAAATATGGAATCTATTTTTTGAAATTAAATAAAAAAAGTTACAGTAATTAATTTAATATTAATTCCCATTGTCAAAACCATAAAGCAGGTTTTTAAGAAGTAAAAACTATCAAAAGATTAACATGTGTTTGTGTCCAAATTAAATGTGAAATCACTTCCAATGACCATAATTTGATTAAATTATAAAATATTAATCAAAATAAACATTAAAACCAATTAAAATGAAAATATATCTATATACAAAAATTATATGAAATGCAGTTTTGAATTAAAATTCATTATTATTCACTATTCATTAAAAATATTGATTTTATCAAAAAAATACCAAAATTTCAACCAAAGTAAATTTTGATGTCATGATTCTAAAGAAGAAGTATATTTTTTCAAATAGAACATATAAAAGTGATAAAAACTATATTTAAAAATGGCTCTCCATTAAAAGGTGGTAAACTAACCATTTAAAAATATTAGAGTATATTATGATTAAAACCGTATTCATTCTCATTTTAAGTCTCTAAAGTTCTTTGGATAAATGTAAAAATATTTAACAATATATAAAATAATAATATTTGTTAATTCTTTTCATTCTTGATAATAAAATGACTAGGAATTAACTACCATTTAAAATAATAATATTATTGTTGTATTATTTTTCAATGTAACTCAATGTTGTGTGAAATGTAAGATTTCGAAGAAACCCGTTGTTGTGTGTTGAGTAAATTTTTAAAGATAGCGTAACCTTTAACATAAAATGAATATATTATTAATAAATAATAATAGATATGAAAATTTATTATTCTATAAATACCTGGGATGTTACATCATTTCCCTCTTTTGGAAATTGTGTCATCATAATTTTTAATTTGGGCTCAGAAAATTCGTTGAATATCCCACATCGGAAAAAGAGTAAAAAAACTACCAATTTAAAATAATGAAAAATAAGTACAAAGTTCACCCGAGATAACACATACTAGGATTCCATGTAGTAAAACATGGATATAGAAGATAAATTAATCATTTTTTCTGATGAAGAGTGATAGAGAACATGATAATGAGAAAGTAAAAAAAATCAGAAAACCACAAACTTATGATGAGATAAAAAGTATTTCATTTCCTAGTAGGAAAATTAAATGAAAAACATTTTTTTAAGATAGTTTTCAAATAGTTAAAGAGTTTTATTACTACCGAGACTATGACTGTAAGGAAATATAATTACTTGAAAATTAGAGTTTAATCCTTTAATGAATTTCCACTACACACTCATCATTTTCTCCAAACAATGAGTACTTCAGGTAAGTTAACATATATAAAATAAAATAATCCACAAAATAATAACTATATTTTCTCTGGTTTTTAGACATTAAAAATAATAAAAAATGATAGTTCATGATATGAAAATTCCCAAAAATAAAAACCATATATAACAAAAAACTACTTCAAGCTAGAAAATTCAACAAACAATACCCAAAGATCAAAAAATACCATTCAATAAACAATTGTTCTTAAAATTTCTAAAAATTATCCAAACTAATAATGAATCCCAATATTGATAAGGATTCGATCACATAGTCTTCCACAATAAATTATAACATTTATATTCATATAACATCAACCACACTTAATGTCTCATACCAAACATTAATTAACCTAATCACATGATCTCCAAGATAGGATAATAATTTCATAATTCCCTTAAGTAAAAAATAAAATAATTTAAACATTAATCATTAAATAAAACTCCATAGTATTCTATTTACCTCAATCATATAAAGTTCCCAAAATAGTGAACATCTTCCAAAATAAAATTTATCACGTAATCCCCAAATCATTTTCCAATCCCAATGTTATCTATTAAATTAAACATATGTCTCCAAAATCAACTTATTCTAATTTTATCAACTCATTTAACTAAAAATAATAAATTCATACTAATTAGGGACTTCACATAGGTCATTGGTAGGCAATAAAGACCTATCAAAATTGGGTTACAGGTATGATTCCTGAAGCCTTATCTGACATGATGGTTTGTCATACAGTCTATGTGCTATCCATTTTTCTAAAACTATAAAATTCATATAACATTCCCAAAATATGATAACATCTCCAAAAATAACCATACAATTTTTAACCACAATATTTATCTCATACCTTTCATTTGACTTTCAAAAAGTAATAACTTAAAACTACCTAAAAAACAATAAATGTCTCCAAAAATACAGTTAATCATATTGAAATTTTATAATATAATCCTCAAAATGGTTTAAAAGAAAATAAAATTATGATAAACCATAAACTTATAAACCCATAATAAGACACCCTAATCTCTAAATTTGTCTAAACCCTGCTCTGATACTAACTATAAGGACCCTGCCTTAAACATAATATATTCTTGTGCCTTTTGACTAGAATTAATTTTCATTCATTCCCAAATATCTTTTAGGTCTAGTGTTTTAGAGAATTAGGAAAGAATATTATATAAACTTTCAATATTACAAAGTATAGAATTTTACACGCTATCCACTTTCACTTAATAAAAAAATTATTAAAATGAAACATTGTTTCTTTTCAAGAAAAATATTAAAATACTTTCATCATAGAATATTATTTTACCTTACCAATCTTAATACCTATTAAATACATTTAAAAACATGGGATGAGCACAAAATGATCAGTAAGGGAAAATAAGGGAAACAATTTACATGTGATCTTGAGAGATATAAATCAGAACATGAGGACTTTCATAGAAGCATGAGAAATAGATATATCATAATAATAATAACTACAATAATAAATTGAAAATGTGGCTATGAAATTTAATTTAGACACTCATAATAATATCACCAAGGTCCATCCCCAGGGTGTCTTAAAAATTACCCAGGATATCCACCAAGGTATCGTAAAACTTATCATCTGTAGAGATTAAATTCTTTACCTCATGCATTGGAGTGATATCAGGGAGAAAAAATAATATGTATTTATTTTAATGTGATCCAAATTTACCATAATAAAAAAATTTATAAATAATACATAGAGATCAAAATAAATTGATTTCATATCAAAATCAGGGCATTTTAAAAAGTGATTAAAAACATGATCCTTATGTCATTTATAACCCAGGAAAAGGAAACTAGGGTTTTATGTATGTAGATTATAGAATAAAATAAATAATTTTTATGACTTTTTGAATACCCCTTTTAATTAAATTGGTTTTATTAATGACATAAACAAAATAAAAGAAGTTCTTATGAAAAAGATAGAGATTTTGAGATGAAAATTCAGCAGCATAATGACTATGAAAAAGGGATTTAAAAAAATTAAAAAGAGATTTTACAAGGGTATACAATCCATAAATGGATAATAATAAAGTATAGAGATATAATATAATGGAAATAATAACATGGTATTGAAATTTGAAAGATATACCACATAAAATAGAACTTGAAAGGATATAGAAGTTGAGAATTCCCTTACCACATAAGAAATACTTGAATACATATCATTAGGGAATGAAATTATAAAAAACATAAAATATAACTAGAATATACTAATTCATTCTATAATAATAAAAAGGTATTTATATACACCATATTGTAAAATAAAGGTTCATAACATCAAGATATTCCCCAAAGAAAGAAGATTGAGACGAAGTCCCTTACCTTGTGTCCGACTTGTCTCGTTCGTTCTTTATCATCCTGAATAACAAACATAAGTTAATTTAAAATTTTTTGAGAAAAATTTTCATGTTTTTTTATTCCTTTTATATCACTTATTACAATTTTATAAAATTTATTAATGATTTAATTTCATATCAGACGTTTAGTTGATATTCGGTACTTGAGTAAAAAATGAACTTGTTATGATTACAAATTGTCCATATGGTCATAAGTACATCATCTAAAAAATTATATTAAAGATTTAAATAAAATATAAATGTCATATATATATATATATATATTTATAATAATCCATAATATTTGTATATAGTAAATGAAATTCACAGTTTATGGAGACGGTATGACGTACGTACGCATGAACGCTTCTTTCATTTCTTTGTCATATTAATATAATAATAATAAAATCATATAAATTTATATTATAATACTAGTATTATATTTATGTATTTTTTTCTCATAATTTTAACAAAACCATCCTTTATATGTTCCATGTATAGCATGAACTATTTATATCACTTTGAGGGGGCGGTAGTCCACATTTCTTCAAAGGAAATTATCATATTTACACATTATGGAAAACATAAAGGTATGTTGTAAATAAAAATTATATAGGAATAGATACAAAAAATATATAATATATTTTATATATAAATACAGTTCCATAATAATGGCCACCATGAGAGGTGGTAGGAGAAAATTGAACAATCATCATTTTGTGAGGCAGTAGTTCGCCATATACAGAAACAATATGTTTAATATCCTTTAGATGAAGTTTTTTATATATTTTGATAAAAAAATTAGCATAAAAAAATCCTAGTATATTTAGGATACTGGTTTCTTTATAAAATAATGGAATAAAAATAGTGTAGGGGTGCAGAAAGAAAAAAAGGAAAGGAGATTGAGAGAAGAAGTTACCGCAAAATTGGGTAACTCCTTTTGGTTTGAGCCAAAAGGATTATTTGAGTTTCCTTCTACCCAAGGTAAGGAATCCAAGAGTAAGGGAGGGATTTTGTGAGCTTATTTGAGTATAATTTGGATGATCCAAGGGGCTGTAGAGGTGTGCGTAAGTGGGTAGAGGTGGTGGCCTTTTATAAGAGGGAGGAGGGGCAATTTAGGAAAGTCTTGAAATATTATTTTATTATAAATTTATTTTAGAATTAAAATATTTAAAAAGTGATATATTTCAAGTATAAGATGATTATGGGTCTAAATCCTCTCAAACAATAGGTTTTATTTTAGAATTACAATTGTAGTAATGTTACCATTACTAGACTATTGTTATTTTTATCTAATATCATATTAAATTATATATCTTTTCACTTTGAATTGTTGTTGTCAATTATTATTGTTATTATTACAAATAAAAAAAATAACTACCACTAATATGACAAAGGTGGCATGGGGATCTTTTAATAGACTCCACCGGTGGTATGGTTGAATATCTACATTAATAATGCTTCTAATAGAAATCTGAGTACCATTGGATGTGTTTTAGTGTTCATAAATCATATAGGAGAGGTAATTGGTAACTTCTTTACCCTATGTGGTATTGAAATTTATCTAGAGGAATAGATGAAGCTCTTAATTAATACAGATCATGTTGTGTAGAAAAATGGATGGTGTAAACTATCATTATTTATTCAATATGAATCTATCAAGTTCACCTTTTATGAAAACTCACCCCGCAATGGATTTCGTGCTTGAATTAACTCTCCTCTTTCAAATCTATAGTCACCCACATCTACCATGAGGCAAATGATTTAGATTATAGTTTCTAAAAAAAGGGAATATTATATAATTCAATCAAATAGTCTAATGGGATCCCTTGGGATTTTGTTAATATATCTATTTGGATTTTTTTAAGTTCTAATTACCAAACTTTTGAAAAATTTTGATTTCATTATGGGATATGGATAATTTCTCTTTGACACACACTTATCGATAATAATAATAATAATAATAATAATAATAATTATCATTAATAAAAATAACAATAATAATAATAATTATTATCATTAATAATAATAATAATTATTATCATTAATAATAATAATAATATTATTATTACATGGAATCAACCACAACTCAGGGGTACTCATATTTGATCTTTTCATACAACATGGTTAGGGTTCAAACTCGATCCATTTCATTATTTGGATCCCCTATTTGGGGTGGGGGATGGTATTTTTCCCCCACATTGTAGGAGGAGGGCGTGGACTCAACGCATTGATGGAGTGAGGATAATGAGGGGATGCGTAGGAACAAGTGACACATGGAATGCATGGGATCATGATAGGTAAGACAATGCAAAGTAGGTCATTCCTGGTTGAGTGCATGTGACTAATGCTACTTGTAGTTAGATGTAAAATAAAACTAGATACTATATGGTATATTCATATCATTTTTCTGGTTGGATACATAGGCTGAAGCTTTCATACCCTTTAGGCCACTGGCCCGTTGGTAATTTTTTCTTTGCAGACTCTCGGTCTCTAGAAAATAGACTTTCTAGCCAAAAGGCCTTTGATTCATTTAATTTGTAATGGTATTTTGGGGTTTATCTAATCCCAATGAAAATGAATGATATACCATCTCATAAGTGTGACCATTTAATTATAGTAATTCAAGAAACGTTTCCATTAAAATACATTTCTAAAACCGTTTAAGTTTATATTTTTAGGGAAAAAACACTAACTTATAAAAATAATGTCTTCTCAATTAATGTAAATTGTTCCTGATATCTAATCATCTTTATAATCTATGACAGTTCTTTAATATCTACCAATAATTCTCTATATAATATAATCTTCTAGAAATTTCATAATTTTTTTATCTTCATAACCTAGGGAATGGAAACATAAGAATGGGGTGATATTAGATGTAGATTAAGGGTAAATATAAGTGATACAATCAAAGATAATAAGTGATAATAACATGAGAATATGGTTATAATCATGATATATAAGAGATTTATACGCAAAATATCTTAGGACATATTCATAGTATAAATCATGACATAAAATAATACATGAATCAAAATAACGAGTTAAAAAATATTATCCATGAGAGCATAATATAGTCATGATAATAAGCATAAAAATATGAATCATCTTTCCAATATAACACATATATTAATACATAGAACATAACATTCATGAGCTATGTAATGAAATGAAATTCTAGACCCTGTAAAATTGATTTTAGGTTCGATAATGTACGTTACATGCTATACCCAATGTAAATAAAAAAACCATGTTATAAGATAATTATTAATAAATATATAATAAACACTAATATGGTAAATCATTAAAATATAATACATTTGGAAGATAAATAATCAATATGAGTTAATATTTAAAAGGGTAATTTCAATAAAACTTATTTTCATTATATTATATATTTTATTTTAAAAGATAAATTTAAAAATACTGGAATTTAAATTTGTAAAAATAAAATAAATTTTTGAAATATTCACATCATAATTTAATTATTATGAATTTCTGAGTTTTAAATAAAATTCATGATTTTTTATTTTAAAAATATGTTTTTTGTGATTATTTTTATGATTTTATTATTTTATAAGAGTATACTTGAATATTAAAAATAATTTTAATTAATAGAATATGTATTTAAGAAATAACATTGTTCATTTTAAAATATTATTTAAATTTATAAATCCTATATCCAATATTTATAGAACTAAATTAAAATATTACTTTAATAAAAACACTTTTCATTATTTTCTTATAATTAAGTGTTTTGATGGTAAAATAAAGTTTTTGGTTGCTTTTAAAGACAAATAACTTTTAATTTTTTATAATAAATAATTTTATTTCATAAAAATCAGTATCTATTATAATATTAACTTATACATGAATTTTTAAAATTTAAAGCTCACATTTCCTAAAATACAATTTTATGCATTATGTGCATTTATTTTAAAATTAACATTTCAAACCATTA
Source organism: Viscum album (assembly GCA_963277665.1). Classification (NCBI taxonomy): domain Eukaryota; kingdom Viridiplantae; phylum Streptophyta; class Magnoliopsida; order Santalales; family Viscaceae; genus Viscum; species Viscum album. The sequence goes on along the minus strand of OY728153.1, from coordinate 385,393,504 downwards.
AAAAATTTATTTGGTAAAATGAGTTAAAAATTTTAAATTAGAAGGTAAAAATTAGGTAAAAGTTCCAATATTAATTTTTTTCATTAATATTAATTATTATGGTTAAAAATTAATTACCAAGGTAAAATTAAATTAGGGTAAAAGTTAAAAAGTTAATAGAAAAAGAATAAAAACTACTGTTTTTCTCCAAAATGAGTAGATGAGGAAATTATCAGACTACAGACACCTCCTCTCAATTTGTTTCCATTTTTTATCCTTTGAAATTTGAATAGTAACACCACATTATTGAAAAGGTAATGGTTACTTCCAAAAAAACCCTTCTCTTCACTTATTAAAAGGTAACACTTCCACCACTTAAACAATTACCTATCCTTATAATTTATTCATGAAATTTTCCAAATTACTCCTCTGAGAACCCTATCCGCATTCTATAATTATTTTATCATTATCTTTCTTAAGGACTTCATTTCTAAAGAGTTTTCCAAGAGAAAAATAAGGCTTCCAATGCAAGTATTACTTTTACATACCAATTTATTTTACTCTACTCCTTCCTATACAATCTATAAACATATTAATATAATGAAATAATAATAATTATTATATTAAAATGTAAATATATTAATTTAAAAAAAATTATTCATTAATTTCCTTATACTAAGTGAGACCAAAACATCGAATTTACATACGTATGTGCTACCACCTTCATGGTTTGATTTGGTTAATTTTTTTAACACTGCATCTCATAGATGATATAAATGATGGATTTTATAAATAATTATGTTTTATATATCAAAAATACTATTATTAAATGATCATTTGTCATATAACATTATTAATTCAACTCATTGAGAAATGAGATTGTTAATCATGCGTATGACAGAATAACGCCTCCATGAAAAAAGAATTTAATTTATCATAAAACCCATAATTTATGGTTCCTAGAATGGATTTAATGAATAAATATTATATTTATAAAGTGTTTAAGATTTATATATTTCACATTATCATTATCTTATTACATCTGTTACTCATTAAATCAATTTAACACGTTACAATTTGGGTTGATTTAACCACCTATGTAAATGATGTTATAATGATTATGTCATAAATTATTATTGAATTTCATATAATGGTAATATATTATAATAATATTATATATAATATTTTTTAATTACTATGGAATTATTTTATAAATATTTTAAATATTTAATAATATATCACATTTGATGGTTAAACATGTCAAAATTAGTTTATCGCGATTTCCATTTTCACCAGACATGTTCATGTCTTATACATAATGAAAATTGGACTTTGGTAATCATTGAAAAAAAATATTATTATAAATTTAATGATATAGTAATTATGAACTTGAAACCACTCAGTAATAATCAATCCCATCTTTTTGAAGTTTATATGAAGTAAATAACCTAAAGTTCTAACATTGGATAACGAAAAGAAATATCATTGGTTAATATACTTGTAATATATGGTTATAAAATAACTATAAAAATAGAATTATGTTTATATTAAGGTTAGTAGAAAAGTTATTAAGATATTTATGTTCATTATATAGGTGATTAGAGTGCATTTTGACTAGTTGGAAATAAAGGTAAGGGTTTTTCTTCTCAAATTTCTCTCTTTGAGAAAGGTTTTGTAGTATGCAATTAATTTATTTTAAGTGGTGTATGTGATACCTAACTGAGATTTTATATCATTAAATATAGTTTATTCATGGTAATTTAATTTTTATTTAAATCTCTATCTCTTTTAAGAGTCATTGAGTTAAATGATACTCAAATTTATGTTTTTCATTGTCTCAAATTTGAATTCCTTGAGACATATTTATGTTATACCCCGTGTTTTCCTTTACATGGTGAAAATACAACACCATTATTATTTTGTATCATTATTACCATATATTTAAAGATTTTATCTTTTAAATTTATGTGGATAATGTCTCATTTGATTCAAATTTTCCCGCTTGATTGTTCTATCACCTAAATATATAATATTATGCATAAAAAACCTGAATCTCTTAATTGTATCTTTATTTGAAGTCCATGTTTCAATTCCCACCAATGTTCTCCTATATTTTTGGGAAATCCAATATGAATTTTTTTATATGTTTTTAATAATTCTCTTTACCCATTTTTGAAATGAAAATCTAATACTCTTTTAATTATGTGGGTTAAAAACAAAGGTATTTAAAAATATTTCCACCCAAAATTTATTTTTACAATCTTTATATTAATGGATTAATTTGTTGGACTTCCATTTTCAAAGGTAAATGTTTTCAAAAGTTTTCACTTCACTTTTTGGAAATTAAAAATTTAAATTTACTCATAACTTTTCCATTTTATGAATATATTTGAAATTATTTCCTTAAATATTTTACATAGGAACATATCTTTTCGCCTCCTTTGGGGTTTACGTTTTCATGATTTATAAAATAAAAACATTTTTCTCCTATGTTTAAAAAATATCACTTTTAAAATTATTTCAAAAGATTAAGGAAATTTCTTATTTATAAATGGATTTTTCCCAAACTCCTTAATAAATTATTTTTCATCTAATTCATTTTCCTTTGATTGAAGGGGTGTTCATGTAGATACTGTACATCTATGATGAGGGAAATTATTTACATAGACATATCCCCTTTATATATATGGTGTAAATATCATATTTTGTATTATCTTGATTGAATGATAATTAAATAAAAGGTTATTGAATATATTTGGATACCCATTTATTTTCTATGTGTATATCATGTTACAATTATTGATGGAATTATAAATCTTTTCCTTTTATGAATCTATTTAAAAAGGATATAAAACCCAATTACCTTCCATGTTTTTTTTATGAAATGATGATAACTTATTATTTTGGCCCACATATGTATATATGATGATGCGTGGGGTCCTATATTTCCCTCCAATTCATTATTTAAATATTTATATCTCACAATATAGGTAATCATGAGTATATTTATGTTCTTTTAATCATTAAAACTGGCGGTGTGGATTAAGAAAGTAATGTTCCCTATATTAATGTTTGTTCAATATTTCTAAAGAATATTTATTTCATAATCTCATGGCTCAAGTTTTTTGTCCAATGTTTCTATAATCTTTTGATTAATGATTTTTTCCCTCATTTTATGATTTATTATCTATTATTTGTTGGATATAACATTATAATGTATCTTGACTATACCCATATTCTCATATTACACTCCCTTATGATATTTGATTTTTATAACCTATATTTACCCTTATAGATCATTTGTGATCACCCCTTTATTATGTTTATTTTTTTCTGTAGGTTATTTAAGATGTGTCTATAAGTTTATCTTATGTGAAGAATTTGTGAGAGATGTTGAAGACTAAGTAGTTTTTTATATAATGTAAAAAATTTCCATTAGTTATAAAAGACATGAGTTTTTTTATTTAATGTTTTTTATAATTTATTTAAAACTATAAACCTAAAGGTAATTTGATTGTATTAAAATTAAATATTTAATTTATTTCATTTAATATTGATAGTCATGTATTTGGGATACTATAACTGTTATCAGATATTGATTTAGATAACTTTGGTGATTGGGATGATATTGGTTTAGGATAAATTTATAGTTACAAATCTCATCAAAGGCTGATAAGTTATGGTTGATTATTATTTAAAATGTAAAATAACCCTTTATATAGGTTGTGGTAATATTTTGGGGATTAAGATAATATAAAACTAATAAACCCCATAGGGTTAAGTCTAACAGATAAGTGTAAGTATAGGATAACATTTTGAAATTTTTATGAAGTAAATATTTTGTTTTCTTCATGGAAATAACATTACCATATGGATATTACAAGTGGATGAAGTATTTTGCACAAATTTACCTAGGTCTAATAACCCTGAAAAGGTAATATTTATGCATTAACTAAATATTATCCTAGTTTAAAAAAATAGTGTCCTAAATGCACACCTAGTTTGACACTCTGTGGGAATATTCTTTTCTCAATCGGATTCTCTTTACAAACCATTATGAATAATTTATTTCTTAATTACTTTAAGGGATTAAGTTAATAATTTCAATAGATTATAACTTAAATCAAAGTATATTTAACTGATTGTATCAAAGGATGAAATGAATGTGTAATTAGAGTAGAGATATTAATATTGAGTTTTCATATTCATATGATAATTTACTCTAATTTTGTTGATAATCATTTTGTACTTGGATTTTGGTTGAAATAAGATCATGAAAATGAATCCATGAAATTTATATAACAATAAACCACTATGTCTTACAACTTAATATGTTTGTGTACTTAAATGGTTAAAAATATTAGTATATTAATGTTATGATAGAAAACATTAGAGTATTGGTATTACTTAAGGTAGTGAGGATGATATCTTAGTAGAAATTAACTATTGATACTCTTATCTATTTTAACCAGGGAGTGATATTTATTGATGATATTCTAGTGTAATATAGAAGTTATGAGAATTATTTGAAACACATAAGGATTTTTCTTCAATATTTTTTTATTTAATGGATTGGAAAGATATATTAAACGGCATCAATAACATTGAAAAGATATTTTACAATGGGGATATATTTTTTAGTTAATTATTGGAGAACACATTATTGAGGTATGAAAAACTTTTTGGTTTAATATATGCTTGAGATTGAGGTAATAAAGGTTTTAATGATTTAGTGAAAAGTTAGTTTGATAGTATTTATAGTGATGGAGTTTATTATTGATTTAATGAAAAAGTGATCCATGATATTTTTGGTAATTTTTGGGATCATGATATATATATTTATTAATTTTCAAATTTATGAACTAGTGATTAATATAATTAAGGGATAAAATAGAGTTAAGTTTTGGAATAATATATGATCAAACAATGGTTTAATATCTTGGAGATTCAAATGGTTTTGGGAAAGGTTTATGTAGAATACATTATTAGGCTATATACATACTTGGGTATATGATTTTTTTAATGGATAATGTTCTTTAAAGAAAGATAAGTAACCTTATATAGCATAAAAGAGTAGGAAAATTTCATATTAGTGCTGATAACCTGAATGAAAAATATTTTAAAAATACCCTCACCTAATTTAGTCAATGAGTAATAATTAAAATTAGGAGGAAACAATTTATTTAAGGGGGATGTAGTGAATAAAAATTCTAGATATTATAAAACAGATGTTATGTATAATAACTTGTTTTACACACTATACCCAATGTAAATGAACCAAATAATTTTAGAATAAAATTATTAACAAATATATGATAAACACTAAGATGTTAAACCATTAAAAGATATTACCTTTGGAAGATAAATAATTAATATGATTTAATATTGACTGAAAATTTACTTTTTTTCAAGAAACCCCCAAGATCAAGGTGGGAAAATAGTGAAGGTTGAGGGTGTCACCTATTACAATGATTTTTTAGTTATTTGATAATGAATTCAAACAATTATTTTAAATAATAATCTCACTTTGAATCCCATTACTATCCAAGGCATGAGTATAAAAATTCCCTTCTCTCCAAGTATGAAAAAAACTCTCTTCTCAATGATCATCTTGGTTTTTCTAATGAAATATGATAGATCTCATGGGGGTTACCTTATATATGAGAAACCCAACCAGAACATTTGAGTCTAATTACACTTCTGATGTGTTAATATTATAAATCCTACATAGTGATATGCCCATATAAATCACCCTAACTTCTTCCCTAAGATAATCACCTGGAACAAAATATGTACTGATCCCCAAAATCACTAAACCCATACTACCCCCAATGAGACCACATCCAGTCATTTCTCCACATGTACATGAGCCATCAACATTAAAATTCAACCTAGAACCTAGTGGATTCCATTTCACCCACATTCCATGTCTGTGTCCACTCCCCTATATGGGGTAATAGTTGTTCTAAGAAGAAGCCTCCATAGTGAGGCCAACAACCCCGACCTTTAAAGATCATAGCAATCTTCTCCACTAGGGATTTCACATGGACCAAAAAAATATCAGAGAACACCATCTTCCTTCCTTTTACTTTTTTTGAGTCTCCTAGATTTTCTATTAAATCACTATGAATATCATGCTGCATATCTTCTCCTCCACACCATTCTATAAAACTCCCTAGAACCATAATGAAATAAAATCCAACATTGATGCCCCAATCCCATAGGTTCCCATGTACTGTCCCTTTTAATTATAAATGTTAAGAGACCAATCACTTTGAAAAAAGATATTACAAGTAGTCTATGATCTTGGATCTGTACAACACTGGAAATGCAAAACCATATATACCCCCCTTTTCTAAACATTTTCATCTATGGGTAAGGAATGATTCCTCATCCTCCAAACAATAAAATTTATCTTTACTGGGATCACCTTGTGCTAAAGTTTTTTCCCATTTTTTCTTCTCACTACTTGCATGCACCCATATATGATAATCCTTTCCACTAAAATGTATAGAAGAATAATTTGAAAAAACCTCTATCTGACTCATCCACTAGTCTAATATTATAATAAAAACTATTTTCCTTCCAATTGAGTGTCGCGTTGATCAAACTAAAAAACCTGATGAATTCACTTAAAGAGATATCTAGCACTTGGCAGCCCAAGATATAGAACATATCACCAAGACATTTCTCATTCTAGTAGAACACATCCTCACATCCAATGAACTAATGAGATTTTTACTTAAAAACCTCTAGGAGATCAATAATGCCCCTTGATTGGCTTAATACCCTCCCCATTTGATCAGCCCAATCTCTCAATTTCACTCCATATCTGTTCCTCTTAAATTTCACTCATAGATATTTCCCTGTAATGATATCCCATTCAAGCTTCACCAACATTCCATGCATTGTTTCTGAGATGATCTACAAGTTGGTTATGCCTTCATCAATTAGCTTCACCATTTTCCCATGAATCTTAGTGATATAGTCCATCTAGATTCACTTCCCAGATGAAGGAAACCCTGATTTTTTCAATCATATCGATAGTTCCATTAGGTTCTATAATAATTGACAGATAATGCATTAGAATTAATGTAAGAACACTATTCCCCAGTGTTATCTGACCTCTGAAAATAGGATGTGATTCTTCTAGTTACATATACAACCAATGATCCAAATGATCATGAATTCAAAAATAACATTCTTAATTATATATTATAATATGGTAGCACTGAGATACTCTTTTGGTTTTTTATGCCTTTTAAATGACATTATTTTATTGAATTATCCAGATACACATGTCATAACATTTATTAGAAATAAAAACACTAATTTACCTCTGATTTATCCACTTCCACTCCAGATACCATAGTATTCCGAGATCTTATTAAACCCTTTTATAGACCTCTACTTATCTTTGATAAAGAAAATAATATATTGAGTAAACATAATAAGAGAGGCAATGCTGAACTAGACCTATTTTTTAGGAAAGACTATTCCCCCTCCAAAATACACTTATATTCCTTGTAATATCCTATTGAGCCATAATAAATAGATTTTATGATGCTAGATCCCCCTAAATTAATCCTTGAATTTTTTAAAATAATCTAAAACCCCTACCTATATTATATATTATGTGCAATGATGATGCATAATAACTGAAAAAAAGATCACAAACCCCTTCCTGAAATCCAAATTACCTCATAAATTTTATAATGAAACTTTATTCTAATCAGTCATATGTCTTGTCCATGATAAATTTAATCATAAGGTTGGATCCAAAAATCATCATATTGATATCCATCACCAACTCTCTTTCAATTCCCATCTCCCCTTGGATGCATCACCCTTTAATAAATCCATGTTGATCCTATCAAAGTAACCTTGGAACAATACTAATAAGTCTTCTATTAAAGAGACATGAAAGAATATTGTATGAAAAGTTGCACAAGCATATTAGTCTATATTTACTAAGCGAAGTCGGTTCTTTCACCTTTTGAATGAGCTCCACCTTGGATGCGCATACTGACCAATTAAGAGGGCCTCCTCTAATTGTTTTTGTATTTCATCCATGACCTAAACATTGATAATATTCCAAGAATCCAGGTAAAACGTACCTAGAAATCTACCATGGTGGGGATCACTCTCCAAGTTCATGTTTTTAACTTCCACCTTAACCTCTTCCACTTTCTTAATGTCCTCCAATTCATTATTGACCCTCTCCTCCACCATCCTTAGAATACAACTCAAAAAATTATCATACTCACTCACCACTGAAGGCAATCCATTACTAAAGCTATTTGTCTATTCTCTAAGACCCTAAAAGTTCTCCCTATCTATATTCCTTTCCACTTCAACATCCTTCTTATTGAAACTAAATTAAAATATTACTTTAATAAAATCTTTTTTTTGATCCATTGTTATAATTAAGTGTTTTGATGGTGAAATTTAATTATGGATTGTCTTTAAAGCCAAAAAAAATTATTTGTTTTATAATAATCCATTTTACATCATAGAAATTATTACATAGGATAATCTTATCCTATACACAAATTTCTAAACATAAAATTTTACTTTTCCTAAAAAATGTTTTTATTTGTCATCTGATTTTATTTTAAAATTAATATTTCATAAACATAAAAATTTTATTTAGTAAAATGATCTAAAAAATTTAAATCATAAGGTTAAGATTAGATAAAAGTTACGATCTTAGTTTTTTCTTTAATATTAAATACTATGGTTAAAAATTAATTACCAAATTCAATATAAATTAGCACAAAATTTATAAATTAAAAATAGTATAAAAACACTCTAGGTTGTCTCTAAAATTTTTGCATAAGGATAATCTCAACTGGCACACACTTCCCCTCCAATTGTTCCATTTTGGATCCATTTAACATTGAATAGTAACATAATATTATTGAAATTATTATGGTTACTTCCAAAACTATGGTTCCCTTCACTTATCAAAATATAACACTTATACCACTTAAAGACTCACCTATCCTTAGAATTTATTCCTTAAACTATTAAAACTTACTCCTCTTATAAATCTATCTCACTTACATAAGCTTCTGGGCATATTTAGTTTTCTTAATGCCTTCATTTTCAAGGAGTTTTCAAAGAGAAAACTCAAGCTTCCAACATGAGTGAAACTTTTAATTACCCTATTATTTTACTATAATTCTTCCTAAATCATTTATAAACTTATTAATATAATGAAATAAGTATCATTAGTATACTTAAACGTCATTATTTTAATTTAAAAAAAATTATTCATTATTTTTATCCACAAAGAGAGACCAAATCATCGATCATGCATGTGTGGAGATTACCACCTCCATGGCGAGTTACCCCTTTAATGCACATTATTCCTTCCAAATAACATTTAAGTACCCCAGTTGTGCTACCAAAATTACTGTATAATTTTTACATTACAAACAATTTTATTATGAATACCCATCCTTATCTCCACTCAAGATTATTTACATAGATGTGCCTAGTATTAATTAATTAGGAAATTCAATGTATATAACTCACACTTATTAATCATGGGATTAAAATTTGTTAAATTTATATTTATATTATATGATTCATGTGGAACACTTTTGTATGTATATGATATGAAAATGATGGGTGTTCCCAGATAGTTATCCAATGCATTAGGCAGTGCTTTAGTCTCATGATATTTCATTTATAGGATTAGAGTGTAAACCTAATATGTTATGTGACTTTTACAACATTTATGATGTCTTGGAAGTTATAATTGACCTATTATTATGATTTCATGTTTAAGTTTGTTTCTATATTCCCAAGTTTCCTTTATGAAATCATGTTGTATTATGCCTCATTATTCAAGATTATGATTATCACCCCTTTTATGTACCATTGAAATTACTATTGAATAAAATGTAATACTTTCATGATGTTATTATTTGGTTATTCCCTTACTGGTATTTATAGCTCACCCCTTTCTTATGTATGTCCCAAAGTTATCCCGTGCAGTTTTATGGGAAATGGGATTTTAGAGCACGATAAAGATTTTTTCAATAATTTTGTTGTATCCTTATATCAAGTTGATGTGATATATAATTAATTTACCAAATACACTTGACTTTATGATATTATAGGCTATAATAAGTGTGTTTTTATCTAAAAAATCATAAAAAATGTATTAAGATAAGGGTTCTCATAGTTGGTATCTGATAAAAGTTTTGTTATTTTTGGGATTAGGATTTGAAAACACTAGAGAAATACTTAGGGATACCATCAAAATATGAAAACATTACTAAATTTTGGTAATGTATAGATTATATAATTTATAATCAAATAAATCCCATTTTTAAAACTATAAGTGGATGTAGATTTGGAACATATGTACTAAGGGGTAATAAACTCAAAAATAGAATATTGAGTTGGACTCAATCGTCACATGTTGCATGAAAACAAGACTTATTACCCACATAGTTTGAAACTCTTTTGGTATATGATTTGGTAAATAAAAAATCACCTTACGAACCATTATTAAAGGAAAAATATGCTCGTAAGATTTTATATTAGGAAATAGATCATGGATAACTTATATTGAAACCTAGAAATTCATAGGTTTAGGATTATTTGTTATTTATGAGTTATCTATCTAATGTTCATTTTTTACCTTTTATGTTTTTAATAGTCCAAAAATATATATCCCTAATTTTACCTTCATTTTATTCAATGGCTAGATATAAGAGAAACTGAACCAATATCAAATGTGAGAAACAATGTAAAGATTACCCAAATGAGATTCCCTGCTTGATGGGACAAGGAATAATGAACTTCATGAGGATAATTTATCAACTGAATCAAGTTTTTAATTGAAAATTGAACTTTTAGAAACAACCTAATTCCCTTAATAAAGAGTAATTTTCAATTGATACATTTATATGAAAAATGTCTTTAACTTTTAACAGGTATTCTAATACCTTAATTATAGAAAAATAGATCAACTACATTGAAAATATATTCTCCCCCATCAATGATTTAAGAAATAGAAGTTATTGTTGGATATTTATCATATAGAATGATAATAATATCAATGGTGGATGTTGTTATAGAATATGAAGCCAAAGGATAAGATCAAATGATGGAGTGGAAGAATTTATTGAAAATATTTTTTGATAAATATTTTCCTCAAACTCTTTGCCTAAAAATGGAGAGGGACTTCCTTATCCTCAAGAAAAGGGATTATGAATCTATTTGTATGTACAAAAAAACTTCACGAGACTTTAATGATACAACGATGACTTTTTCATTAATCCTAAATGTAAAGTTGACCATTTATTTAGTGTAATTAAGATAATTCTATGAAAATCCTTATCCATTTGGGACTTTGAAAGTTATGAAGAAACTATACAATGCTCCCTCAAAGTTGAAATAAAGATCAATAAATCTAAGGGTATCACGAGGATTAGAAGATAAAAGTGGGGTTAAATTATAATGTTGCGATGTAGAAATATAATGGTGGAATAAAATTTTAACATCCCACTTATCAAAGGTGTGAGAGAAAGTACCCTATAAATTTCATGAAGGGGATGAGGAAATGATTTAGGTGCAGGAAGGAAGGTCACCTATCTAGTTATTTCTGACAAGAGAAACCCACTAATGTGATAGTTGGAAGTAATAATCTAGTCAATACTCATCCAATGGTCCAATATTTCAACTACAAAGAATAAGGAAACTATGCAATTAAATTCACTAATCAAAGGTTTATCGACGACAAAAGATGCCAAAACCCCTAAGGCCTAGAGATAAAAGGAAAGATTATTCCATCAAAATTGTGGATGTGGATACTAAAAATGATGTTGTGATAGGTATGATAGTTATTCATTCAAGAATATAAAATTTACTTTTGGATTCTAGTTATACACATAATTTAATATCTTTCATGTTTACTAGAACTATTGAAACACCACCACAAATCTTGTAAGTAGATCTGTCGATGAAAATAGAAAATGGGGAAATTATTGAATCCCAAGTATATAACTCCCCCTATCAAAATATTTGGGTTGAACTTCCAAACAAAAAAATCCATACTTCATTTTGTGGAATTTTATGAAATTATGGTTATGGATTTTCTTTCCTAATATAGAGCCCATATAAATTTCCATGAGAAGGAAATCACCCTCCATATCATGAATCATATTTTAGTTCTATAAAATTGTAAGGAGCAAGATAAATCTTCTTTGATACTAACATCTCAAGAAAGGATATTATTTCATTATGATAATGTATATCTAGCCCAAAATTATTGGTATTAAAGAAAATATTATCCTTGAAGACATGCCCATTATGTGGGAATACACTAATGTTTTTCCTAAATAACGTCTTGTTATCCCTCTAAAATGAGTGGTTGAGTCATAAATCAAACTTATAACTAGAAAAAGTAATTATCCTAGGGAATTTCATCACCAAAAAATCGATATCTATGGATCCTTAAAAAATGGAGATTATTTAAGGGTAGCCTAGAATAATCTTTATTAAAGAGATCCATAATTTCCATGGATTATCTGGGTATTATCATTTATTTTTGAAGAAAATAATCATGGTTCTCAGATCCCCTAACTAAGATATAACAATAATAGTTTAGTTTGTTTAAAATTATGAATGTGAGGAAGGTTTTAAATAGTTGAAAAAAGGCTAATCACCACACATGTACTCACATTAACAACCAGTATGGAGGATTTTTTTATCAATAGTTATGCATCTAAAAAGGGATTGGGTTGTGTAATAATGAAAAATGAGAAAATTAATAGATGTTTTCCCTTTATATCTAAAGACCCTTGAGCAGAACTACTTAACTCATGTTCTAGAATTAGCTATAGTGATTTTTAAATTAATGATCTATAAACATTATCTCTATAGGAAGAAGTGCGATTTATATATAGACCCTAAAAGAATCTAGTATATATTCACACAAAAAGATAATAATATGAACCAATAGAGGAGGTTAGAGATGATTGTAACATCCCATACCGAGATCTACTAAATGGTTCCCCGATCCGGTTGGTTACATGGACTCAAGAATGCCTCCCCAAATGCTAGAGGCTTCCAATTAGCAGCAAGGGACTATAATATTTCTGTGGGGAGACTATTCCCTCATGTCAGAGTGTAATTCAATGATGTAACATATAGATCAATATTAGAATCATAATATAAATCATAGATAGAAGAAAAATATCCATACATAAACAATAAAAAAAATCTAAAAGTGGTTTCATATACAATATGATGAACAATTCATGTCTCTATACAAAATTTAAATTAATAAATAGAAACAGGAATACAATAAATTACATGTATCAAAATACCAAAAATTCCAAAAGAACAATTGCAAGATAGAATCATGATCCTAGATTGGTCTTATTATCCCCTGATCCTAAGAAACAATAAAATCAAGAGCAACTAACTTAATAAAAAATAGAAGGGTAGTTCAGTTGGAAAGGTGGATGGGGATAAAGAATAAGTAAAAGAAAAAGGGAAAGGTAATCACATAGATCTTATTCTACATTCTAATGAGGGAAATGTAGACAAAGTCATTTCAACTTAAGGATTCAAATGAGGAGGTGGAAAAAATCTTATAAAGGGCACTATGAGTCGATGTAAATGAGGAAAAAATGGCTTGTATCAACAAACAAGATAGAATTATATCATGTAGCTTCATTGAAAGAAATATTAATGTGAAAAAAATACATATAAACATGGGGAAATCTAGCCAACCATTTTGAAGAACTAGTCATAAATGACCTGAAAATTAAGGTACATAGCCTTTATTTGGGGTTATTCAAGGTAAGTGATTCCAATAATTTTAGTCTCGTTTTTATTGATTTTTTATTTCCTACCGTGTTTAATGGCTCATTGCATAGAACTGGTATGGTTTCCCACATTTTCTTCAAAAGTGATTTTGAAATAAAAAAATTAATCTTCAATAATGCTATATCCAATCAGACTCAAAAGTTTGTTAATCATCAAAACAGTTGATAATATAGTCATTTAACAGTGATCATATGATTAGTATATATTAAGGGTAATGATGAAGTCCTATTGACAAAAACAAAAGAAACGATTACCTCAAACAGTAGGATCATACCCTATGAAGACCATTTACTAGAGGTTCTAGGGAGAAATAATCTATGGTATTTAACCTTGATCAATCCTAAGATAATATCCAATAACTAAATCACAATAAAAAGATATTATGGGAGAAATTCATGATCATTGAGATCACGACCCAAACTAGGTTCGTCAAACCACCCCATGAGAATCTCAACATTGCGCACCTTACCCTTAGATAATTTGTTGGTGTAATAAGGGGTTATGTATCTTAACCCTAAAAATATGAATATATATCTTCTTTTGAATAAAATATTTATTATATTTATTTATTATTGTTTTTACTTTGTATATGATTAAGTAAAGAGTTTGATAAAAATTAAATTTTTAATATGACAAAACACGAATTGTATTTTTGGGTAATATTTGATTTCAATTAAGACTTTCATTTTGATGAATACATGAATTGAATTACATTTTAATAAAATATTCTTATTAAATAGTATGTAATAAATATAAATTTATGAAGTGAAAATGTAATCTTTATAAGGGTAAGAAAACTCACATTCTTAAAAAAACCGGCATCTTTCAGTAACTTGGTATTTTAATTTAAAAATATAGTTTATAATATTTAGTGAATTATTTTTATAAAATAAATATTATTTTCAAAATTATAACATCAAAATTATATAATGTAAATTTTTTCATAATTTTCCTAGACAGTCAAATTTTCAGGTAAAAATTAAATATACTACACATATATAGTGTTTATTATGACATCATAATGACCTAAAAGTGATGTAATATGTTCCATAAAAGGTATAAACTACCAAATATGTATTTCAACTTTAAAATAATTTGTTTTTGTGTTATTTTATTAATTTTATGAACCCTTTATGACTCCTCCAAAACCTATATTATATTTTAATGTTTAATTTTTTTTGTAAACAAGAATCACTTACACATCACCAATGGTATTAATTTAATGTTATCAGTTCATGGAATTATAAAATAATTAAAACCACATCTATTTTTCAGAAACCATGGTAAAAACCCATGATATGGTTTTTGGTTTTGATTACATTATTATATATAGTCCAAAACCTATGTTTGGAAAATAATAAAGAACTCCCCTCTCTTTTCTTATATAAACCCACCCAATATCTCTTTCATCTTCACTAAAACCATTAGATAAATAATATACTCTGACCTATCATCCCCATATCCCTTTTAAGGTTCCCTTAAACTCTCTAGAATCAGCTCTCAACCTTTTGGAAACACCTTCTCAAGGTAAGAGATCATCTCTTTCTCCTCTTTATTCAAACACATTATTTATGTAATTCCTTCTGTATTTCAATTTCTATTGATGGGATATGATCTCCAATATTCCTCTTATATACCTTATGATCCCAAATTGGTGATATACCCATTTAAATCTCATTATTATGACCAATGAACCTTTATGTACCCTATTTATGCTGCTGAAATTATCCTATGATTTTCCATGCCTAAATGTTTTACTGTGAATACCCATCCTTATTTTCACTCAAGAGTATTTAAATAGATGTACCTATTAATAATTCATTTGAAAATTCCATGTATATAACCTAAAATCTTTTATCATGGGATTTAAATTTAATAAATTAATATTTATGTTGTATGATTTATGTGGCACACTTATGCATGTATATGTTATGAAAATGATGTGTGCATCGATATAGTGCTCTAATTAATTGGGTAATGTTTTAATCTCATGATATTTAATGTATAGGATTAGGGAGTAAACATAATCCATTAAGGTACTTTTAAACCATTTTATAATGTCTTTTAATTTATCATTGACCTGTGTTTATGATTTCATGTTTAATGTTGTTTCCACAATCCCATGTTGAATTTATGGTATCATGTTGTATCATGCCTCATTATTCAAGATTATGATTCTCACCCATTTTATGTCCCACTGAAATTACTATTTACTAACATGTAAAACTTTCATCGTGTTATTATTTTTTTATTCCCTTATCGAGCTTTATAGCTCAACCCTTTCTTATGTATGTCCCTAGGTTATCCTGTGCAGTTTTAAGAGAAATAAAATTTTAGAGCATATTAAAGAAGTTTTCAATACTTTTGTTGTTATATAATTATAAAGTTGATGTGATAAATAATTAATTTACCAAATAAACTATAATTTATGATCTTATATGTTATAAAATGTGTGTTTTTATATAATAAATCCTGGAATAATGTGTATTAATGATAACAGTTTTCATAGTTGGTATCTGAGCAAAGTATATCTATTTTGGGGATTAGGATTTGAAAACTCTAGAGAAGGCCTCAGGGATAATACTAAAATAGGTAAAAATTCCTAGATGTTGTTAAATAATAGATTATGTGATTTATAATAAAATATATCCCTTTTTAGATACTACATGTTGATGTGGTTCTATCAAATAAGTACCTAGAATTACTAACCCCGGAAAGGGTGTATTGAGATGGACTCAATCGTCACATGGTGCATGAAAACATGCCTTACTACCCATCCAGTTTGACACTCCTAGGAGATAATATTTGGTAAATATAATAAATATCTTTATGAATCATTATTAAGGGTAAATAAATTCCCATAAGATTTAATATTTGGAAATTGATCAAGGATATCTTATATTTAAGCCTATAAATTTATAACCTAAGTAATATATGTTAGTTTTTATTTATCCATATAATTTTCATAGTTTCCCTTTTATATTTTTAACAGTCTAAAAATAATCATCCCTAATTTTCCATTTATTTTATTTAATGGCTATATATAGTAGAAACTGAACCAACAACCAATGTGAGGGACAATGCAACGATTTCCCAAATGAGATTCTATGCCTTATAGAAGATATAATCATGAACATCATGATGTTACTTTCTCAATTAGATAATGTTTTGAATCTAAACATTAATTATAAGGTACACCTAAATCCCACTAATAAAGTGTAGGAATAAAGTTATACCTGTATATGAAAAAGGACTCTGACTTTTTTGTGAGTATTCTAATCCCTTAATTACATAAAAATAGATCAGTTCCATTGAAAAGATCTTCTCTTCCCTTCTATGCTCTGAGAAAGAGAAGGAATTGTTGGATATTTATCATATGGAAGGAGAAGCTGATAAAATGTTGAATTAAGTCAATAATATGATGCTTGAAGAAGAGATCAAAGCGATATAGTGGAAGGGATTCTATAAAAAAATCCATAAATATTTTCCTCACACTCTCTAATTAAAAATGAAGAGAGATTACCAAGGCTCATGAAAAAGGTAGAAGAATCTATTGGGGTGTATGATAAAAATTTCACGAGACATGATTGATACAACTATAGATTTTTCATTACCCTTTAATGTAAATTTGACTATTTCTTTGGAGGAATGAATCCAACTCTATGAAAATCCTTATCCATTCATGAATTTTACAGTTATGAGGAAATTTTCCATTGCGCCCTCAAAGTTGAAATGGAGATCAGTGAATCATAAGGGTCTCATGAGGATTAAAATTGGAAAGTGGAGACAAATTCTGATGGAGATAAGTAAAAATATAATGGTGTAATGATATTTTAACATCCCACTTGTCAATGTTTTTGGAAGAATCACCCTAAAAATTTCATGAAGGGTATAAGGAAATGATTTAAGTGATGAAAGGAAGGGATCCTAGATAGCGATTAATGATGGGAGAAACCTAAAAATGTGATGGAATAAAGTAATTATCTAGTTAACCCTCATCCAATGGTTCAATGTTTCAACTACAAGGAATAAGTGCACTATGCGAGTCAATGAACTAATCCAAGGTTTATCGATGATAGTAAATGACAGAAACCCCTAAGGCCCAAAAAGAAAAGTGATCTTATGCCACCACTACTTCAAATGTGGATAAAAAAACATGATGTAGTGACAGTTATGCTATTATTCATTCAATAATAGAGAATTTAATTTTTGATTCAATTTCTATGCATTCTTTCATATCTATCAAGTTTATTAGAACTACTCAAATAACACCACAAGTCTTGGAAGTATATCTGCTGGTGAAAATAAAAAATGTGGAAATTATTGAATCCCAAGTATATATCTCCTCCACTATCAAAATATAATGGCTAAACTCCCCAAAATAAAATTTAATACTTATTTTAGATTAATTTTATGGAATTATAAGTTTAGATTGTATTTCCTAATATAGATCCAACATAACTTTTTGAGAGAAGGAAATCAACCTCCATATCACGAATCACCCTCCAGTTCTATAAAAGTGAAAGGAGGTGGAGAAATCATATTTAGTTCCAACATATCAAACATGGATATAATTGCATTATGAGAAAGCGTATCATCCCCCAAATGATTGAGATTACAGAAAATATCATCATTGAATACATTCCCATTATGAGGGAATACACTGATGTGTTTTTTGAATAATTTCCTTGTATCCCTCCTAAATGAGTGGTTTTTTTCTAAGTCGATGTTATACCTAAAACAAGTAACATTCTTATGCCATTTAATCACTAAAAAATGGATATATGTGGATCCTTCAAAAATGGAGATGATTGAAGGGTATCCTAGACCAATCTTTATGATAGAAATCCATATTTTTCTTGGATTAGGTTGGTATTATCATTTATTTGTGAGACACTTCTGTTGATTTTTAGCCCCCTTAACCAAGATAAATATAAAAGAAGTCTATTTTGTATAAAATTTTGAATGTGAGTAATGTTTTAAATATATTTAGAAGAGGATAATTATTGGACATGTACTCACATTAACCACCGGTAGGAAGAATTTATGATCTTCAGTGATGAATCTAAAAAGAACTAGGGTTGTGTACTTATGTAAAATGAAAAGGTGATAGCCTATACCTCCTTCCAACTAAGTATCAATGAGAAAAACTACCCAAATCAAGATCTATAATTGGCTGGAGTGACCTTCATTTTAAATATTTGGAGACATTATCTATATGGGCGGAAGTATGATATATATAAAGACCATAAAATCATAAAATATATATTTACAAAAAATGATCCTAATATATGCCAATGGAGGTGGTTAGAGTTGATTGTAATGTACCTACCCATAATTTACTGAGTGGTTCCCCGAGTCGGTGGGTCACATGGCCTCAAGCACACCTACCCATATACCAGAGGCTTCTGACTAGCAATGAGGGCCTATGGTGTTTCGGTGGGGAGAGTATTCCCTCATGTCAGAGTTTAATTCAATAGTGTAGCATATAGATCAATAATAAAAGAATAATTTGAATCAAAAATATAATACAAACATCCATACATCAACAATAATAATAAAATCTAAACGTTGTATCATATACAATATGATGAACACGTAATGTATCTATACAAAATTTTAGGCAAAAAATGGAAATAGGAATATATTAATATACACATATCAAAATACCAAGAAGACTAAAAAAATAACCTCCAATAACATCACGATCCTAGATTAGTCTTGTGCTCCCCTTCTCTTAAGCAACATCCAAATCAAGAATAATGGAGTGGGTGATTTTATCGATCCCTACCTACATCCATGAAGTCTGTATGTGTACTCAACAATGGTCTCAATATTGTGTCATATAACACTTAGTAGGACACCACCAAAAATGTCTATAACAAGTCCAATCTATTTAATATAAAAAAAATTAGTGTGAAATATATATCAGGTATAACAGTAATGAAACTAAAGTGACTAAGGTAGATGTAATCCTATCCGTCCAAACATGGCTCCCTATGGACTATAATCAAAATACAATTAACAAGGCAAAGAATAATGCATAAATAAATGAGGTGTGATGCTATCCAATTAAACTATTATAATCAAATACCCATACTAGGTCTATTTGTAAATTATAACAGAATATCCAAAATTTCCATGTCATGTAATCAAGTGTATATCATTCACAATGGCCTATTTCATGTAATCAAGTTTCAAACCATGAAGGGTTGGATCCAAGGTATAAAAGACCAAGGTATCCCCATTGATTATATGGATCATCTTGAAGGAAAATCGGTAATGTCTTGGGTGGAGTTCAAAGAGCATGTCTATAGAGAAAGTACAATTTGAGTCCAATAAATCTCGAGACAAGGGTTAGCAATTCATTTTTCATTCTATGGAATCAAGATCCCTGTAGTATAAATGTCAATGTAATCAACTATCATAATTAATATGGATCTATGGAGTTGAAATTTCCATGTAATCCAATTGAATTAGGATCGAAGGAGCTCATCCAAGGAATCCACTACCATTATCAATTCATCAATCATTATCCTTCACAACCAATGAGTTATTACAAACCATTTAATATTTTCCATACAAATCATTTATCCATTCTAATCATATTAAATATCATGAAAAAGAGGAAACATCCTTATCCTATCAATTCAATTCAATTCATTTCTTTTATTACAAATAAACAGGTAAAACAAGGTCCTTATAACCTTAACAATTCAATAAATTCTCTTTAAAGATCCTACTAAAATTTGTGATCCCACATACAAACAATGGGGTGGTATAACATGTGTAAGTTACAAAAATACACCTCAAAGGTGGCATGGGTTGAGGTGCATGACTTCCAACCATATAATGCTACTCATAGGAAACCTAACATGTTCCAAATAATTTATTCAAGACATTCAATAAATTTTATGGGAATCACTGGAAAGTATGACATGAAAAAAACTATGAAAAGATGTAAAACAATGAAACCATAAGGAAAAAGGTATAGGAAACCAACTGTTGGTCCATGGTAGAGCACTCATCTAGTATCGACTCCTTATTGGTCTATATTGGGAGAAAAAATAAGAACGAATGAAAATATTGGTAATATGGAATATTATATTGAACCTAAATAAGTCCATAAATATGAAGAAAAATAAAGAATGACATAATAGGAATTAAGAACTCATATATTGACAAGGATCCAATGAGATGATCAGTGCTTGAATATAAGTTCTGATAATGTAGTTATTAAGTAACCTATCTCAATATAAGAAGATCTCAATAGGAGAAAGAAAGATCCCAAGATGCTGGAGAAAATATGTATGAAGAGAGTGTCTAAAAAATCCATTAATGGGGAAAATGTTATTTTGCCTAAAATTAATGGTTCTCATAGTTTGTATTCACAGTTGACCAAACTATGTGCCAACCGTGCACCAACCGCATGGCCTTCACTACCTTTATAGGTAACCCATGTAATTCATGGGAACAGATTCATGAACCATGTCATAAGACACTGTCCCATGTCACTCCTCACATGGTCATGGTGCATAGTTATAAAACCTGTGCACCAACCGCGTATTTATCATATAGTAAAAATTTTAGGTGGCCACACATGGGTGTGCAACCATGGGTGCATAGTTAAGGTGAATTGTGTACCCCTTCTTCCTTGTAAAATACCTCTCATGGTTTCCTAAAACCATGCAGCTTGGGTTTCACAGTTTTTACTAACTGTGGAACCCAACTGCCTTTTCTAAAAACCAATCCTCTAGGATTCAAACATGCCTAAGATACCCCTGATACTTTTATGAATTCATTAATCACTCACATTAAGACAAAACCAATAATTTAAATTATAACTAAAAAGATCATTAATTCAGAAAAAAACCTGGTATCTTACAATCCCTACCTTAAAGAAATTCATCCCCAAATTTCCATTCCAAGGGTAGTCAAGAATCACATGAGAATAACTCCAGCCACTAAGCACATACATCAACCTTCTACTCCCAAGACTCATCCTATAAATGGCCTACTATAGAATCATACTAGAGGAACTAACCGGCCATGATGAAACTTGGTTCTCCTATCAACAATTCAAATAAGATTCTCCTCGAAGGACATATCTATCTCCCAAAATTGGTGAGATATGTAAAAAGACCCAATCCCCAACCTCAAACTCTAGAGTTCACTAATGATGATCAACATAAGATTTATTTCTAAACTATAAAGAATAAATTTTATTCTTGATCAAAAAGACCTACTCTGTAGTCTTCGGAATGAGATGTGGTCCAAGAAGTAATGTCTCTCCTACATCTAACCAACACAAGGGTGATTGACATGGACTACCATAACTATCATCATAATTTACCATATATATAGCATCCAAATAGCTATTATTGTAATAAAATTTAATTAGGGGTATGCGCCTCTCCCAAAATCCCCCAAAAATAAAGGGTACATTTTCTAAGCATGCCCTTTAGAATTTTTATAGTTCATTATGACTAACCATCATTCTGAGGGTGGTATGTCATTCTTAGGAGAACCTATTTACCTAAATCCCTCTGCAAACTCTACTAGAAATGATATGTAAACTGAGTGTCCCTATCTTATATAATGGTATGAGGAACCCTGTGAAGGCGCACAATCTCATGGATATAAATCCTTCCAAGATCAACTACTAAGAAGGTCTCCCTAATTGGTAAGAAATGTGTGACCTTGATAAGCCTTTCCACAACAAACCATACAACATCACCACCTTGAGGAAACATCAACAACCTGATAATGAAATCCACCACAACATAATCCCAATTATATTTTATAATAGGTAGACACTGTAAAAGACTAGAAAGTCATTAGTACTCTGACTTTACTTACTGATAAGTGTAATTCCTCGTGACAAAATTAGCTATCTCTTGTTTTATACCTAACCACTGGTATTGATGGTGAAATTCACAATACATATTATTATTTCCAAGATGTAATTCCCAAGATGAGGAATGAAACTCTTGCATCATCTCCTCATGTATGTATGATGAAACCCAAAAACAACCATGAATATATTGGATTTAATCCTAAAAAAGACAAACTAGTAGGTGGGACCTCACCTACCACACCCTTCTGTAAGACCCGACCCTCAACATCAGATAACGATATCATCCTAACTCTATCCAAAAGAGTGGAAGTCACTTCCATGTATAAGATAAATGATTTACCATAAACATAATTCACCACTAGGTGAATCTATGAAAACATGGCCACAAGAGGCCAGTCATTATTGGTCACCTAAACAACATGTATCTTAGTCCTCCTTCTCAAGGCATTAATAACCGCATTGCTGATTTAGAGCGTATAGAAAAGATTGAAGTTAAACAACTATAGGTACTCAACCCACCATTGTTGCCTCAAATTCAAGTCTTGCTGTGTAAATATGTACTTAAGTATTTTGTGTACTTTTTACACCAAAAAATTATCTCCCAATAAATAATGCCTCTAAAAACACAAGGCATAAAAAATAACATATAACTCAAGATCATACAATGGGAAATTCTTCTTGTGTGGCCTCAATCGATGAGACTCATACACCATGAATCTCTCCACCTATATCAAAAAAACTCATAGATTGATACCTAATGCATCACAATATAAAGTATGGATTCTTATTATATTTGAAAGAATCAGGACCAACACTGAAGTCAGTTTCCCTTGTAGCTCCTAAAATATGTCTCGTAGGGATCTGACCATACAAACTTCACACCCTTCTTATTAAATCTCGTAAAAGGAACATTAATGTGTGACAATTACTCTATTAAATGTTTTTAATATTAATCTAGCTCCAAGAAAATCCATATAACAAATACGTTCTTTGGATTATCCTTGGAAACTATATCTCTCACATTATTTGGGCCAACTGATACTCCTTTCTCTGAGATAATATGACCTAGGAATCTAATCTTATCTATCCAGAAGAGGCACTTTGTGAGATTAGCATATAACTGATTCTACCATAGTGTGTCCAAAATCATCTCAAGATGTTGGGAATAGTCATGCCAATTAGGAGAATACACCAAGATATCATCCATGAATACCACTAAAAAAGAATCCAAATAAGGATAGAAAAATTATTTTATCAACTCCATGAAAAATGTTACTATGTTTATGAGACCGATTAACATAACAAAATACTCATATAGACCATACCTACTATGAAAATGTTTACAAGGTGTGACTAAAGGTCGAACCTATACTTGGTGATAACCTGATCTTAGATCAATCTTATAGAACACCGGTGCTCCTTATAGAAGGTCAAATAGATCATCTATCCTCAACAAGGGATACCAGTTCTCAATAGTTAACTAGTTCAATTTCTGTTAACCCACACATATCTTGAGGGTTTTATCCAACTTTTTTTAAAAAGGACTAGAAAACCCAATGAATAAGTACTAGGTCCTATAAACCCCTTTTCCTCCAAGTCATCTAGCTATATCTTAAGCTCCTGAAACTCTATATTAGCTATCCTATAAGGACTGATGGATAATAGTTCATATCGTGGAACCAATTCAATAGAGAAATCCACCTCTCAATCAGGAGTTAAAACAGAAAATTTACATAGGAAAGTATAGTTGAAATGATAAATCATTAGAGTAAAATATACCTGAAAAGACCCCTAATAATTTAGATATAAACTAGATATCTAGGATTTCATCTTGTCTATCCCACGATGCTTCAGTCCACATCAACTCTCATGAATATCCAGTTCAACCTTATGAATATAACCTATTCTTTATGGTTATGTTAAGGTCACCCTACAATGATAATAATAAAGAAAACCATGATAGAAAATTATCCAGTACATCCTGAGTATAATAGAAAACCTTTTCATCTCGAGGGAAAAAAATATATCATATGTATTGAAACCCACCAATCTCAAGGTAGAACTCTCTTCACTGGTATACACCCTCCGTTATGATCCCCAATAGATAACCAAATTCATAACACCATAAGATAACTAAACAATGAGCCTAAGGCTATCCAAAATTGGTATATATATGAAACTATGTGAAGTACCTTTATCAAAAAGAGAAGATACTATAATAGAGGCTTCTATGATCATATCTCTCACCGTAGATGTCCTGACTCTTTATCCTCTGGTATAGTCTATACAAAGTATATATGACTGGAAGCACGACCCTGTGAAACAACCTCACTACCCCGATTAAGCCCACTTTACTGTCTAGGTACCACTTGTGGTAGGATTCCTCAGATAAGACAACAAACATGGCCCAAATGACTGAAACTACTCCAGTTCCCATTCTAACATGGAGCTATGAATCTCTCTTCTGAACCTAGAGTCAAAGTTGATCCCTTTACAATAACTATTTTAGTAATAGTCCTATAGAAATTTTGTATATTTGACATTCTTCTGTATGGTTAGAACTAGGATGAGACTCTATCGCACTGACTCATCATATGTTCCCATCCCTCACACGGATAATAAAAGTTAGATATACTAGAACTAACATCTATTCTAGTATTCCCCTCATGAGAGGTCTCAAAATTACACTTTATACCAATAGACACTAGACCAATGGGTCGAGAGGCTGAACTACCCTACTTTTTAACCCCATCTTCCCTCAAGTTTTGTTCAGTAATAAGAACCTAATTTACTATTAATGTAATAGTAGCCAACCAAAACATGTTTACCTGTGATTGAATGGAATTCTTGAGACCTTACTCAAATCATCACACCATTGATAGTGCATCACTAAGATGAATTAGTGGAAAACACTAAATCTATATGAAGTGATCTGAATACATAATAATAACCATAACACCCTACTTCAGATACATAAAATCACTAGATCTTTTATCTCTTAGGGTCTCTAGAAAGAATTAATTTTAAAACATGGATTTAAAATTCGTTCAAACCATAAATTGAACCATTTTATCCTGGTTCAAAACAAACCACCAGTGATTAACATCTCCCCAAAGAATATATGTAATGAGCTTTAGTATCCTCTTAGGAGGTGTCTCTAGATGATCGAAAAATGATAAGGTAGTCTTAAGACACAACTCAATAGACTATGGACAACCATCTCCAAAAAAATTGGGAGTATGATGCTACTAGATCACATGCATCAACACTTCCATAGTTGTGGAAGGATTCAGGGTTCCTTAAATGTTATGTATAAAGAATAATACAACCTCATGGAAATAGGAATCAATACCTACATCGGGTACAATCCCTAGTGCCTCAACAATCACTACAAGAGGATATAATGGTATCACAAGGCCCACTGCCTCTAAAGCATGGTTTCCACCACCCTTATAATGTACAATTAGAGGTCTTCATGGTGGAATATTTCTACAATACCAAGAACATGTCTATAAAAAAATTTAGCAGTGACTAGGTCACATATATAAAAGCATAAAATAGGTCAAATATTTCCAATAAACAAGTAACACTCCTATTACTACTCCAAAATTTACGACTAGGTAATAGAAACAGTCATAAAAAAGCACTAGAAACACTGGGTACTTATCACTCTAATTATGGGTCAAGGTCAAGTTATCTTTTTCACCAATTAAATTTCATTTTAAATTTATATTTTTCTTAAAATCACATTTAAATGGTTGAGCCAAATGATCTAGTACTTCTGATCCATAAGGGCCCATACACCTCATAAACTAAAGTGTGGTGTCCACTTAATCTAAACCATAACACGTTACAATCCATCAGATCAATGGTCTATGACTCAACGTGCCAAAATTGACTACATATGATTTCTATTATATCCTACATAGAAAAAAATTGTTTAGGTTATTACAGGCACTCTATGTACCAAATATGTTTTTGAATTCCCTATAGAAATATTCTATCAAACAATAGGTATATCACTTAAGGAACACAAAATAATGTCATGCATTCAAACAATGCATCCTATATGACATGGCATAATGCATGGAATATGAATTCAATTAGGTGCCTAAAATGATGCATGAGATGAAATTCCCTCATCTTATTAGGCCATGTATAAAAATTTATAATCATAATAAACATCAAACCATAAGTTTGTCACCCAATGGTGGAATAAAATAAACTACAATAGGGAAAATCCGGAAAACAACAATTTCTGTTCTAATAAATTTGGATTTTTTTTATGAATTGGTTAGCTACTATGGGGAATATCCCATTAAAAATTTCCAATAACTTCATAATATTCTATCTATTTTCTGAAAATAGTAAATCCGGAAAAGAAAATTCTCTAATACCACTTTGTAACATCCTAGCCCGAGAGCCACTGAATGGTGCTCCAAGCCAGTTAGTCACATGGAATCTAGTGTACCTCCCCATATGCCATATTATTATGACTAGAATTAAAGTCCTAGGGTGTGACTAGGGGGAGACTATTCCTTTATGTTAGAATGTAACACATCAGTGTACCATATAAACCCATAATGAAAGCATAATATGAATCAAAGACATAAGACAAATATCCAGAAATCACCAATAATAATAAAATCCAGAATCTATTTCATATACACTATGATAAACATGTCTTGTATCTATAGAAAATTTTAGGCAATAATTGAAAAAAACATTTAATACAATAAATGTATCAAAATACCAAAAAGGAAAAAAGAACTATATCCAGATAACATCATGAGCCTAGAACGGTCCTGTAATCCCTTGATCCTAAGCAACAATAAAATCAAGCATCATGGAGTGGGTGCTTTCCCTAGTCCCTACCTACATCCATGAAGTCTGTCCAGGTACCCAATGATGGCCCAAACAAGGAGTGAGATAACACTCAGTAGGTCACCACCAATGATGTCTATATAAGGTCTAGTATGTGTAATATAAACAGAAGTAGTATGAAATATATCATAGATATAACAGTAATGAAAGTAAAGTGTCTAAGGTGGATGTAATTCTATCGAGTTAAACATGTATCCTTGTGAACTATAATCAAGATCCCATAAATAAGGGAAACTGTAAATCATAAATAAAGCAGGTGTGATATTGTCTAGTTTGACAATTTTAATCAAATACCCATACCAGGGCTATATGTAAAGCATATCAGAATATCCACAACAAGAATTTCATTTAACTAAGTGTATAACATCAATAATTTACTATTCCATGTAATCAGTTTTTATACCACTGAGTGTTGGATACAAGTTTAAAAATACCAAGACATCCTCATCGAGTCCATGGAGTATCTCAATAGAAAATCCGTAACAAATTGGATAGAGTATAAGGAGCATGTCCATAGATCATGACCAATGTGAGATCAATAAAGTTAGATCAAAGGGGTAGAAATTACCTTGGCATACTATGTAATTAGAATCCTGTAAGTAAAAATTTCCAAGGAATCCAATACTATAATAAATACAGATCTATAGAGTAGAAATGTCCATGACATCTAATGGAACCTGGATCCAAGGATCTCATCCAAGGCATCCACTATCATTATCAATTCGATGATCATTATCATTCACAACTAATAAGTTCTTCCAACCCATTCATTATTTTCCATATAAATCATATGCCCATTTTAATCATATACAATCTCATGTAATAGAGGCAATAACCTTCTCCTATCAATTCAAATCAATTGATTCCTTTCATTAAAAACAAACAGGTAAAACAAGGTTTTCTCAAAATCAACAATTCAATAATTTCTCATTAAGGGTCCTACTAAAATTGGAGATCTTTCATGTACCCCACATATAGGCATAACATGTATTAGATATAAAATAATCACCTCAAAGGTGGCACATGTTGAGGTGAACGACCTCCAACCATATAATGGTACTCATGGGAAACATAACTGGTTCTAAATAACTTATTCAAGACATTTAATCAATTTTAGTGGAAAATATAGAATTTATGACATGCATCTCAACAAAAACAAGCTAAAAAATAAGTAAAATATAAGGTAAAATATAGAGACCACCCACCATAGGTCTTTGGTAGAAAACTCATCTAGTATTAACTCTTGATTCAGTAAAGATCGGTAAAAAAAGGTATAATGGATGAAAAACATAGAAACCTGGCATATTAACTAGAACCTAAATAACTCTATCAATATGAAGAAATCGGATGAATAACACAAAATAAATGAAGAACTCACGGATGTGGAACCAACGAGATGATCAACTATTGAATCCTAGTCGAGACAGTGGTGTAATCAAGGAACCTATTTCGATGGAAGAGTAGCACAATGTGAGAAATAAAGATCCCTACATACTGGAGAAAATAAATTATAATATAGAGTTTAACAAAATCCATCAAAGGAAAAGTTAATTTTTCCTCAAATTAATGGGTTACATGGTTGTCCAAACTGTGCACCAACAATGTGCCAATTGTACACCCTTCATCAAATTTATAGGGAACCTGTTAGGTTCATGCACATGTCTTGGACAACCATGTACAACACATTCCATATGACACTATCCCCTATCACCCCTCACATGGTCATGGAATATGGTTGTACAAACCATGCACCAACCAGGTATTAATCCTCTACTAAAAATTGTAGGTGGCCATGCATGGGTGTGCGAACCCGGGCGCATGGTTAGGGAGAACTATTTCCCCCCCGACACCTTGAAAAATTCCCCAGAGTTCATCCTAACTTTATAAAATAATTTATCAACTATCCATTCCTGATAGGGTCAAAGATTTTTAGAAAGATGATGAATTTATACAGAAACGATAGTTAATATTATGGAGTTCAACTTTGTTGAAGATGGAGTTATATGGTTTTCAACCTGGATATGTGTCCCATCAAAATAAGATTTAAAGAGGGAACTATTAGATATTTTATATATATTATCCTTCTATATTCATCTAGGAACTATAAAGATTATTAGATATTTGAATCAAAATTTTTTGTGGGATAACATGAATAGAAAAATTAAAAAGTTTTCATATTGATGATCAGTATGATAAAAAGTTAATTGTAAGAACTCAGTTATTCCTTTGAGGTATGGATATTTCATTTTCTGATTGTACTTAACAAAATGGGGGAAATTTGTTGAGGGGGTGGATGTAGGACTATTACACAATGTGACTAGGAACTACACTCCGTGTACTTATATGTACACGCTGTGTATGTAAGGCTTCACGCAATGTAATCCTAGTACACGACCACATAAAGTTCAGGCTAGAAAACTATACAGACACGGTGTGTAATCTCAATTACACACTATGTAATTTTTCTAATTGATTAATTATTTATGAAGTATGTAATTTTTTCATACTGATAGAAACGACTCACCTTCGACGTACATAATGCCTAGAAAATTCAAACGAGGGTTTGGATCTCGATTCTTCATCCAATCTCTGATTCGAACACCATCGGATCCATTGGATTCTCCTCAGTGATCTCTCGATTCCTCTTGAGACTTTATTCTTTATTTATTCTCTCAAGGAAGTTATTTAAGGTCAAAAATTTGTACCGATTTTTTATATCTACTCCATTCTTGGGTGAATGAAAGCCCGATGTTGGATGAGGAGAGTTGTACTACAACAAGGTAGGTGGTTTTGTTCTTTTTGTGAATTTTATTTACATTTATATATTCCATAGAGACGCACTCCCACTTTTGGGGTGTCACTTGATTGAATAATGGACCTTTTTATAGCCTATTGATAATTAGGTAATTGTTTAGATGATTTGAAAGCATTTTTAGGGTTGTGAACCTGTAGTTAGGGCCATACCATGGGTGTGTTTCTCTTAGATGGATATGTAGATAAGAATTAAAATGATTCTTGACTTAAATTCCCATTATTAGGTTGTTAAAAATATATTGCTAATTATATGAATTTCCCATGTGAGATACTTGTTTTGTTTATCATTTTTAATTGTTTAATTTGCATAATAGGCTTGTTATGTGTTTTGCCCATGTGAGTTGTTTATGTTAAATCCATGTGATAGTTTAATTCACATGTGATGATTCTAAGATGGAATTTGAAATTGAATTAAATGATAAAGATAGGTAATTAGTAGTGGTTGAGCCACATTCTTGATAAAAATACAAGTTCAAGATCATATAACTAATTTCACCTTATATACCTTGGGTGAACCATTTTCTCGGTTAAAAGATAGTGGATATGTTCAAGAGGTTAATTGTATAAATCCCATGATCGAGCCACATATTTTTTGGTTGGGATCATTGAATCTTAATTTAGAATCTCGAGCAAACCTAGGATTTATTGAGGGATACCCAGGATGGGCTCTATTGGAAAATTATTAAGGGATTATTATGTCACAAGTTGACAATTACTCTTATACGGGGGGTATTCAATCCTAGGTTGGACCTCGAGACTTTATATAATTCACAAAACATGAATAATGAAATAAATGAATTAGGACATGTCTACCAAGACAAAGCACAAGCTTAGATTTTGTCTTCACATATACCTGTTACCATTGTCTTCTGAGATATCTGTTGTGCTTACTTTTGAGTAACTACTATTTATTGCTTTCACCATTTTACACTTCCTGTTATATTAATATATATGCATTGATAGATTGGAACAGATGTTTGTTGGTTTCCTAATGAGATTTATTCTCACACCCTATTTGGGTCATGATTTTGGACCCAAACAGATTATATGATTACAGGTGTTGATCAGGGAAACTTCCCCACTACAGGTACTTGATGTGCTGTTTAGGAATCAAAGATCATGTGACTGAGCCGAGGCTTGTGATGCTTCTTAGTCTATTTTCTTCTTTTGTTCTTTTGAGACTTATATTGTATATTATGGTAGTGCACTTGTTTGGATGCTTTCTTAGAACATGTGACATGCTGCATCATCTTTGGTATTGAATAATTCTTGGTTATTTATCTTATTAGTCTTCAATTATTTAGTCTAGTTTTATGTTGTTTAGTGCTTATGCTATTCACAACTAGAAAAAGTGGATACTACTAAAGACCTATAGACATGGTTTTAAAACTATGGATATATGTCTATTTTCCATGGCCTATATCCATAGTTTTTATAATCATGGATATATCTTGCAACTATAGCCAGGGTTTTGAAAACCATGGCTATAAGACATTTTTTTCGAAGGCCTATAGCCATGGTTTTCCAAAACATTGGCTATAGGGTTTCCACACTTACGTGAAAACAAATTCCTGACAATTTTTTTTGTGGGAAGGCATACTGCCACAGTTTTGTGGCTATTTCCATGGTTTCTATATATATATATATATATATATATATCTTAATATATACATATATACATGAAGTTTTTGGCGGTGTAGTGGTGAGCACCGCAGGTTGGAAAACATGAGGTGTAGGGATCGAAACTTGTTGGGAACATTTTTTATTTAGGCTATTTCCATGGTTTACCAAGACTATATCCATGTTTAAAAACATGGAAATATCTTCCTATAGCCACGATTTAAACTGCGACTATAGGTCAACCGCCACGGTGGTGAATTTTGAGGCATATTTTCATGATTTTAAAAACCGTGTAAATAGGAAGCTATTACTATGGTTAAAAATATGGAAATAGGCCAAGACCTACTGCCACAGTGATAGCATCCACGGTTGGCCAAAACCGTGGCCGTAGCCTACGACCATGGTTATGGGGCCTATTGCCACGGTTTTGAACCGTGGAAATAAGATTTTTTTCAGTTTTGATTGTATATTATTATTATGATCTGTTACACACTACCCAGGAGGGAATAGTTTCTACACTATCACACCCTAGGCCCGTGCTTCTAGTCAGTAACCTCTGGGGTTTGGGGATATGTGCTTGTGGCTATTTAATCAACTTGGTACAGAGCACTAGTTGAGTGACATCCAGATCCAGGACATTATAAAGTGGTATCATATGGGTTTTCTTTTCTGTTTTGTCTTATTATTTGGAGACATTAAAAAGTGATATGAAGGAAATAAAGTTTGGTAATTAGCTATTCCTGGGAGTAGCAACCCCGTGTATAGAAAAATACAAATTAACTCGAATTGAATTGTGATTTTTGGATTTTGAGCTATTACAGTTGATTCGATTTCATCATTGGGTGTCACACTTGTTTCATGCTATTATTATTGATATGATTGTGGTTCTATTTTTTTTCAAGCTTCTGTGATGAGGGTATATCATCTCATGAATCATATAGACACTTGTCAGAAATCACATTCCATGCATTCTTTCCATTCCATTTAAGAGTATTACTGATTGCATGTTTTTGTTATAGATTTCATTCTAGATATGCATGATGTTGTGATAGATACAATGATAGATATGCCAGCTATTATGGCAGGTGTATTTTTACATGTTGTGGTCGAATTGGATGGAAACCGAACTTTGGTTCTTAAGGATTATGGGCCCTCTTGGATTGGAATTTGGTGGATCACATTTTAGGATTAGGATATAAATCTTGTTGTTATGTGCTATATGTGGATTACAAACTTTGATTCTCAAGGAGTATAGACCCCCACAGTTCAGAATTTGGCATGTCATTGTTTATTTTGAAAAAATAGGTGTTATGGGGAAGTTTCTGAGGATTACTATCTAGAAACCTAGAGAACATAGTGTGTGGTTCTATGAAGACACGCCATGTGTTATTCTGTTTGGGAAGAAACTTAAGTACACATTGTGTACCTGGAGTACATGTTGGGTAGTAGGTGATCATATCACCAACCCTATGAGAGAAAACATATTTTATTATGTTTTTATCAAAACATTTCATGTACCTTATGTACACCCCGTGTAGTTTTAGATAGGTAGAACCGTGTGGCTCTGTCCATGTAAAAGTACATGGAAATGAGGGAAGAGTTGAGTACACGTCGTGTGTCATCCTAACACATCATGTACCTAGGACATCTACATGATAAAAAGTGTGGAGTTACATGCCCTTGTGAGAGTTTAAAGGGACACGTTGTGTGTTGGAATAACACGCCATGTACCTAGGGTGTTTACACGCTGATGCTGATAGGAGTAAATGATCATGTAAGGGATTTAGTGCACACGCCATGTATGGTTCCTACATGTCTTGTACTCATCTTTTTTGAGGTTTTGAGGATTTTATTCTCCAGTTTAGTTCTTGAATTCTTGAACTACATACCTTGATGAATAAGCTTAAACTGAGCTATAAGTGCTGAAATTTATAGAGCAATTCCACCAAGAAGACCTTCAGTAATACACCAGGAGGGTGGGATGATTCTACCCCAGAGGTCGTAGGTAATGGGATACCAATAGAACCTCCAGATGTGCTAGTTGTGGCACCAGCTATTATACTGGATGAAGGTGTTGATGCACTTTTTTATGAAGGCTTTATGAGGTTCTTGCAAACCTTTCAAGGAGAACCACATCCTGCCACGTCTATGGTAAAATTGACCTGACTGTTCCAGCATTAGCATCCATTCATTTTTTTTGGGGAAGGTGGGCCATAGGATGTAGAGCCATGGATAGAGGCCATGTTATTGATCTTCGGGAATCTTGAGATTCCACCTAAGAGGAGGGTCAAGATCATGACTTATATGTTGTGTGATCCTGCCGAGAGGTGGTGGGATGTTACCACACAGATGGAGAGTCAGCGAGACATGTCATGTGAAGATTTTTAAAAATTAATCTATAAATAATTATATACCAAGACACTAATGGATGAAAATTCACATGTGTTTATGCATCTATAGTAGGGCGCTCTATCAATTATAGATTACTCTACCTGCTTTACAGAGCTCCATCACTTCACACCTATTCTAATGGGTGGCGATCTTTCAAAGGCTAGGAGTTTTGAGGATGGTTTTAGGTATGAAATCCACTCATAGGTTAATATATTCCTACTAACAACTTTATCTGCTATAGTGAACCCGGTGCTGATTACCAAGTTAAATTAGAGGGAATCTATAGGTGGAAGCTATGGCGGGTTGACACCGAGATCTAGTTTTGTTTCAATTGGTAGCAGGAAGCATCGTATAGAGATTATACGTGAAGAATATAGTAATAAAAATGCATCTTATGGTATCCAGGTGAGGTGATTCCATTGCATATAAATTGGGAATACTAGACCTCAGTGCCCAATGGACCCATTCGAGCACCTAGCTTGTGGTAATATGGGACACTTACAACGTTTCTGCAGGGCGTTGCCACCGGCATCTAGTGAGTGAGGGTCTGCAACAACTCCACATTCAGGAGAAGGGTCCACAGCTTCTCACCGGTCAGTGAACTGGAATGTGTCACACCATGAAGGCTAAGGTAGTGGTCATGGATATGGTAGCTAGACCGCAGGATTTTAGTAACAGTAGGGTGATTCATCTCAGGGTATCCAGGCAGTGTCTTCGGGCTGCAGTACATGCCAAACTTTTGTAGTGCAATAGTCCCAGCAGGAGAAGGATCCCATACCTTCTACTATCATAGGTATTGTTCTAGTAATCTATATTTTAGCTTATATACTCTTTGATATAGAGGATTCACATAGTTTCATATTAGTTATCGTTATGGAGAGCCTAAAGATCCTTGTTTTTACTTCTGACAATGTTATAAAACTAGACACGCTATTAGGGATTATAATGGTTGGTGTACGATAGTTCTAGGAGTGCCCCCTTGAAATTGGAGGGTATCACTTCATTAGGGACCTGTATGTATTAGAGATTATAGGATTTGTTGTCATACTTAGAATGAACTGGTTAGTCTCCTTTCAAGACTTTGTTGATTGTTATTACTATAGGGTGAGTCTTACGTCACCAGAAGGTGGATCGTTTCTACACAGGGGAGAGTGGGATGTCCAAGAAAGCTGAGATGGACCCAAGTGTCGTGGGTTGAGTGGGATGATAGCAAAAAATTTCAGTTTATATCTGGATGACTTGGGAACACGTCAAATATATTTCCCTCTAGTGGTTGATCAATTCTAGTATGTTTTCTCAGATGACTTTTCTGGGTTACCTCTAGAGAGAGAGGTGGAGTTCATGATCGAGCTAGTTTCAAAAGTTTCACCGGTATCTATCCATCATTATAGGATGTCTACAAATAAGTTTCAAGATCTCAAGAGATAGATAGAAGATTGATAGGAAAATGGTTTTATCTGACTAAGTACTTCCCAGTGATGTTCGCTGGTCCTTTTTGCGAAGAAGAAGGATGTTACCCTCAGTCTATGTCTGGACTATCAGAAACTGAACCAGTTGATGGCTAAAAACTAATATCCCTATCCACATATAGATGAACTATTTGATCAGATTCAAGGAGCCCATGTGTTCTTGAAAATCTACATAAGGTTAGGATATCACCGGGCATGTGTTTGATCTTCATACATACCTTGTACAATGTTTCATAGTAGGTATGGTCTATACGAGTATGTGGTTATTTAATTTAGTCTCACAAAAATGTCATAAGTTTTCATGTCACTGATAAACAAAGTGTTCCATACTTACTTGGATTCTTTTGTGGTGGTTTTCATGGATGATATCTTGGTATATTCTCATAATTGTCATGAGAATTATACCCATATTGAGATTGTTTTGAGTACACTGAGAGAGAATCATTTATATACTATGCTCTCAAAGTTTAATTTTTGGATGGATCAGATTAATTTCTTGGGTCACATAGTCTTGGATACTGGAGTATTAGTGGACCTAAAAAAGGTGAGAGCAGTAGTTACTTGGGAGCATCCCATGAACGTCTTTGAGGTGCAGAGCTTTCTAAGGCTAGATGGTTACTACATGTGTTTCATTCAAGACTTCTCAAACTTATTAGTGCTGATGAATAGATTGAAAAATGAGGGTGTGAAGTATGTATGGTACGATTCTTATGATATAGCCTTTCAGAAACTGAAAGGGAGATTAATATCAGCACCGATACTAATTTTTTCGGAACCGGGCATGAGTTATACTGTGTACTGTGAGACATCAGGTATCAAGATGGGAGTTATGCTTATGTATGGCGGTGGAGTCATTGTGTATGGATCTTGATAGTTGAGGCCACATGAGAGGATATTTCCAATGCACAATCTCAAGTTAGCCGCAGACATTCATGCCTTACATTGTTGGAGACATTACTTATTAGGGGAGCGTTTTGTGGTGTACATGGACAAAAAAAGTCTCACGTACATATTTAATCAGTGTGATCTAAATAAGATGTTGAAAATGTGGTTAGAGTTCCTTATATCTTTCAAATTCGAGCTTTCCTACACACCTAAAAAAGGAAATGAAGTGGATGATTCACTGAATAGAATGACTCAGATGCAGGAAGTGCAGGAGGCCAGTAGTGAGTGGCATATTATGTTGTTGATCTCTGAGATGCACTTGGAGGTGCACAATCATCAGGGATAAAATTTCCTTTATTCTTTAGCTATGACTTATACCCTCCTTGATAGAGTGAGGATGTGACAAATATTAGATTCTAAAGGCCTTTTCATTTAGGAGAGTGTAGCAGACGAGGATCCACCTCCAGGTTGGATGGTAGGGGGATGAGATCTTGAGGATCCATGGATGTGTTTGAGTTCCAATGGACATATGTGAGGATTTGATGTAGGAATTTCATGATTCAGTTTGGTCAGTGCATCCCGAATCTACCGAGATTTAAGGTAAATTGTATCGTCAGTACTAGTGACCGAGTATAAAGATAGAGGTGGATAGTTTTGTTACGAGATGTTCCATCAATCATCAGGTGAAGGAGAAACATCAGCAGACATTTGTTCTTTTCCAATAGTTACCTATTCTAGAGTGAAAATGTTATGATGTCATGATGGATTTTGTGATGGGTTTACTAAGGTCTCCCTAAGGTGATGATGCAGTGTGGGTGGTGGTTTCTAGACTTATAAAGGTTGATCACTTCTTTCCGATCAAGGAGACCTTCATTTTTGATGAGCTTTGGAATACTTATATTCTTGAGGTAGTACGAATTCATTGGGTCCCTCGTTCTATCGTTTCAGATAGGGATTCCCTCTATACATCTCATTTCTGGAAAATATTTTTGAGGGATTTGTGTACATAGGTACTTCTGAGAAAACATACCACCCTCATACTGATGTCCAGTCAGAGCATACGATACAGGTGCTGGAGGATATACTGCAAGTATGCATATTAGAATTTGGGGGCTCTTGGGAGAAGCATATTCCCATGGTTTAATTTTACTACAATACCAGTTTCCAATAAACTATAGAGATGAAACATTATGAGGCTTTGTATGGTAGGCCATGATGATCACCCGTGTAATGGATAGAGGCGGTTGAGGTAGATTCACTGGAACCACTTCTCATTAATGAGACTTCTGAGTAGGTACAATTGATTTAGAAGAGTATGGATATTGTGCAGTCTCGCCAGAAATCTTATGCTGATCGTCGCAGAAGACCTCTAGAGTTTGAGGTCGGGGATCAAGTTTTCTTGCATGTTACACTGAGGTTGGGACACACGAGAATTAGGAAACATGGTAAGATTTCACCAAGATACGTCGGACCGTTTGAGATTTTGGATAGGTTTGGACCAATTTCCTGTCAATTGAAGTTACCTCAGAGGTACGAGGCTATGCACGATGTCTTCCACGTTTTTTAGTTGCGATATTACTTTTCAAACCCGTCTCACACCTTTTAGCCCGAGAAAGTGGAGTTTCAGGAAGATGCATACCTTGAGAAGTATCCCATTCATATTGTGGATCGTAGAAAGAAGGTTATCCATGTCCGGTCTATTCCTTTGGTAAGGGTTTTATGGAAGCATGGTCAATTGCAGAATGAGACTTGGGAGAGGGAGGACGACGTACGATCATAGTGGATGGAGTTGTTCTAATTTTTTTATTAACTACTCTAGGAAGGGAAACTTGGGGATAGATTGATTTAAGGGGGGAGTTTTGTAAGAATTAGGTTCTTCTTTTGAGTTATGGATCTTTCCATTTTTGTTTGTACTTATGAAAATGGGGGAAAACTAGTCGAGGGGCTGGCTTCAGGCTTGTTACATGATGTGACTGAGAACTACTCTCTGTGTACTTATAGGCACACTCTGTGTATATAAGGCTACAAACCATGTAATCCCAGTACACAACCATTTAATGGTTGAGCCAAAAAACTGTTAGAAAATGGCGTATAATCTCATGTACATGCCATGTAATTTTTTAAATTGATTAATAAGTTGGGAAGTACATGTTGTTTCTAGACAAATAAAAAATTAATCATCTTCGACGTACGAAATGCCCAGAAAATTAGAACAAGTGTTTGGATCTAAATTTGTCATCTGATCTCCGATTCTAACACCTTAAGATCTGTTTTATTCCCCTAAGTGAGTTCTCGATTCCTCTTGAGCCTTTATTCTTGATTTTTTCTCTTGAAAAAGTAATTTAAGGTCATACGTTTATACCCATTTTTTAGATCTACTCCATTATAGGGTGAATCAAATCCCAAAACTAGACTAGAAGAGTCATAATACAATGAGGTAGGTTGTTTTTTTCTTTTAAAAAACTTTCTTGATGTTTATATATGTTGGAGTGATGCACAACCACTTTTAGGGTGTCACTTGATTGAATAATGGACCTTGTTCTTGCCTATTGATGATTAGGTAATTTTTTAGATAATTTAAAGCGTGTTTAGGGTTATGAACCTTGAGTTAGGGCCACCCCATGGGTGTGTTCCCCTTGGATGTTCATGTATTCAAGAATGACTATGAGGCTTGACTTAAATGTCTATTGTTGGATTGTTAAAAATTTATTTCTCGTTATATGAATTTCCCATGTGAGATAATTGTTGTGTTAAGCCTTTTTTAATTTTTTAAATTGCATAATAGGATTTTTATGTGTTTTTACCACATGAGATGTTTATGTTAAAGCCATTTTATAGTTTAATTCACATGTTTTTATTCTAAGATAGAATGTGAAATTGAATTAAATGATAAAAAGATGTAATTAGTAATGGGTTAGTAACAGTCTCTGTAAAAAGACAAGGTCAGGATCATATGAAAAATTGAACCTTATATACCTTGGGTGAACTATTGTCTCGATTAAAAGACAATGGACAGGCTCAAGAGGTTAACTATGTAAAGGCCTTGACCTATCCATATATATGGTGGTCCGGCTCAACGAGTCTTAATTTAAAATTTCGAGCGAACCAAGGATCCATTGAGGGATACCTAGGTCGGGCTCTATTAGAAAACGATTAAGTGATTATTATGTCATGAGTTGATGGTTACTCTTATATGGGGGTCATCAAGCCTAGAACATACCTCAATACTTTATATAATTCACAAAACTTGAATAATGAAATGGATGATTTATGATGCATCTACTAAGACAAAGCAAAATCATGGATTCAGTCTTCACTTATACATGTTACCATTGCCTTCTGAGACATCTCTTGTGCTTACTTTTGAGTACCAAATGTTTATTACTTTCACTAATGTACACTTCCAATTATATATATATATGTATATATTAAATGATAGATTAGAACAGGACTTTGGTGGTTTCCTATGGGGATTTTGTCTCACACCCTGTTTGGGTCATGATTTTAGACCCAAACAGATTATATGATTACAAGTGTTGACTAGGGAAAGCTCTATACTATAGGTACATGATGTGATTTTTAGGAGTCAGAGAGCATGGGATTGAGACAAGGCTTGCGATTTTTCCTAGCATCTTTTTTTTATTTTCAACTTCTAAGGATCATATTGTGTATTACTACAGTGCACATGTTTGGATTATTTCCTAGAACATGTGACATGCTGCATCATCTTTGGTATTGAATGATTCTTGGTTATCTATATTATCAGTATTCTTCTGTTTATTCCAGTTGTATGCATTTTACTACTTCTACCATTGTATATTATTATTATGCTCTGTTACACTCTTCCAATGAGGGCATAGTTTTCCCACTATCACACCCTAGGCTCTCACTTCCAGTCAGTGGCCTCTATTATTTGGGGAAATGTGCTTGAGGCCATGTGGCCAACCAGGTATGGGGTAGCAGTTGAGTGGAATCCTTATCTATGACATTACATTAATTTTGAATTAAATATGTGTAAATATATTATGGATCTATTTCCCCTACCATTATATAAATGTGAAAACATTACCATATATTTTATTATAGAACTCCCTAGGAGACCTAAAGATAATAAAGTCATCTGGCCAGTATTCGATCACCTTAAAAAGTCAACACATTTCATTATAATAAAAATATTTCTCTCTTGAAAACCTCACTAAGATATATAAAAGGGAAGTGGTAAGACTTCTTATAGTTGCACTCTCCATTGTGTCTGATAGATATCCAAGGTTTACCTTGAGGTTTTGGAAAATCCTTCAATAATCTTTGAATATAGAATTTAGATTTAGCACTACATATCACCCTTGAATAGATGGTCTGTTTAAAAAGGCAATTAAAACAATATATGATATGTTGGGATCAACACCTTCCCTATAAATTTTTTCTTATAATAATTGATTCCATTTTATCATTCAAAATTATCCTTTTGTGTCTCTATATGGGAAACAGTTTTAGACTCCAACATGTTGGGATGTAGTTGGAGATTAGAAGATGATGGGACCTGATATTATCCAAGATATAATAAAAAATGTTCAAACCACTCAACATCACATGAAATATGCCCAATTTGATAGAAATTCAATGTAAAAAATCATTGTGAGGCTTGGAGTTTGAGGTTGGTGATTTGTTTCCTTCATATAGTTCCATGGAAGAATGTTTTGAGGATTGGGAAGAAGGTAAAGTTTAGTCCTAGATTCACCGAACCCTTTGATATCCTTTATTTCATTTAAGTGGTAGATTATTGATTAACACTCCCACCAAACCTATCTCAAGTACATGATTTGTTCAATATATACCTCATAAGGAAGTACATACCAGACCCATCACATGTATTGAATCCAATGGTGGTACGGTAGGATTATTATATTTCATACGAGAAGTGGTTGGTGAAGATCTTAGATCATAGAGATAATGTTCTATGAAACAAGGAAAATCTTCTGGTAAAATTGTCACGGTGGAACAACAAGTTTGGGGAAGCGACATGGGAACTAGAAGAGCTGATGAACTAGAATTTACCTCATCTATTTTAGTGTATGAAATGAAAATTTTAAGGGGGAAATCTCTAAAGAGTGTAATAATGTAACAACCCAAAATTTTATAAATGAAGTTCTCTTTTAAAATGAATAAGTTTTTTATTTATGCATTGTAAATATGGAAAAAAAATGAACTGCTTTGGTTATATTGGACCATTATAAGTTATATCCTATAAAACTCAAAAGACCATTAAGAATTATAACTGTTGATAATATAACCATTGAGGAATGAGTATATGTTTATAATATTTTAAGGTTTATGATAATGTTCTATTAACAAAGGTAAAATAAGATATGTCCATGACCAGTAGTAGCGTACCCTATGAAGACTATTTATCAGAGCTTCCAAGGGAGATAACATCTTTGGGATTTTCCCTTGATCAATCTCATCCTTATTTCCACTCAATAGTACTCATCTATATATACATATCATTCATTTATCTGGGACTTCCATATATATAACACACACTCCTTTATCATGTGATTAAAATTGATGGAAGTCATTTTTATGTTATTTGATTTATGTGGAACACTTATTCATCTACAAGATATGAAAATTATGGGTGTGCCTTGATAGAAACCAAGGCATTGGGTAATGTTTTATTCTCATGTGATGAAATGTATGAGATTAGGGATTAGATCTAATCCTTTATGGGACTTTTTCCACCATTTTTGTTGTCTTGGTGATTATTCGTGACCTATGATTATGATGACATGTTTAATTTTGTTTCCATATTCTCATGTTTCCTTTATGTTATCATGTTGTGTCATGACTCATTATTCAATATTATGATTCTAACCCCTTTTATATCCCATTGAAATTCCTATTGACTAACATGTAATACTTTTGTCATATTATTATTTATTTATTCCCTTAATTGGAATTATATATCACCCCTTTCTTATATATGTATTTATCTTATCCCATATTGTTTTAAGAGTAATGGAATTTTAGTGCATGTTAAAGATGTTTTGAATACTGTTTTTATATACATGTATCAATTTTATGTGATATGTACCTAATTTTATAAGGACACTAGAATTCATGATCTTTTGGGTTATACTAAGTGTGTTCTTATGTAATAAATCATGAAATAAAGTGCATTAAAGATAACGATTTTCATATGACCCGATCCAACAGGGCCCACCTAGCTAGCAGTATAGTGAGTGTGACAACCCCAATCTTGCCTTTAATATCTCAGGGGATATAGATAGGTGATACATAGGCATAATGCTAAAATGGGAGGCCTTATCCTAAAGTACTTATACACTAACACACAACCAACTCTATGAAAAAGATCTAAGGTATAATAAAATATTGAATATCTTGAGTGAAAAAATTCCTAAAATAACTTCTATGAGGATCATATTAGAGTACAATAGCATGATAAAAATGATAAAAATGAGAAAAATATATTACCAACTAGAAATATTGGTGGAAAACAAAACTAACAAATATTGTAAGAGTAGAGAGGGGGAGAACCTGACTCCAGATCCTAGAGTCCAACCATAGAACATGATTAGTGCCACCAAATACTACTAAGATCTAATAAACAAGGTTGACCATAGTAAATGATAATATGTACATCAACTATATAAGACACAACACATATTGGAAAAGCCTGTGTAGGGGTTAGTATAATCATACCCAATAGGACACCCTGAAATCACTAAACACCAAGCACCAAGAGAGAGTTGTCATATCATCACAATGAAGGCATGTCAATAAGAATATGAGACAACAACCATAATGATAACCCATATATACTAAAAAAGAAGACTAGATGAAGAGATAAAGGGTATCTACATATTCACCAACCTGCTAATAATGAAGATTCAACCTGCATCTCTAAAGGCCCATCTCTGTTGACCAACATCATGCACAACTGTAGAAGAATCCATGTGGAGGGTCCCACACCTCGCTATTATTCTCCAAAGTTGAGGGATCTATGCTTCATGAAGGAACCACACCCCACCAGATCTTAATGAATGGGGAGTAAAATTGCATATATATAGGGCCCATGACCTATATAGTATAGGGGTAAGGAACTCCACCTATGTAAAGAATATGTGGTACTTGTACCATGGTGCGAAATGGGAGTACCAACCCTGAAATATCTTCGATGATCACAGCTAATCACTTCCATATATCAAGCATTGTTGAAGGAATCGTCACACTCATAAAACATAAAATCATATATCCGATGATAAAACAAATACCACCATCACATCCTATGATAAAAACCACCCAAGGTAGACTACTCATGAATCCAAATTTGAGTGTGGAAAAAGATTTATGAATTCAAGAGGATCATCATTGATCTGATAGGATATAATGTAAATACACTAATATGTCACTAAAAATGGCCATGAATGTCTTAATAGATCATTCCATTGTAATCCTCATGGAAAAAACTCATTATGGGATATTTACTTGCCCAAAATGAGCACTTAGGGAAAGAAATGTATTTCATCATAGCACATATGATGGTCGCTTCATAGGCTCACACCACAAGTTAGAATTTAATATCCAACATTGTTCTGGAATCATCTGTATTGATACCATGATCATGATTCCATAGATGGTTCATCATTCTAACATCTTAGTGTAAATATATAACTAAAACATATATTGATAGTAATAATAATAATATAATAATAATTATTATTATTATATCATATATATATATAATCTGCATAAAAGGAGAGGGGGTCATTCCACCCACAACTTCCCTCTTATCAAGGGAGTCCCTAAATAAGAATAACAATATATATATTATTGTTATTATTATTATTATTATAATATATATAATAATCCATATAAATTGGAGGGTGACCTCTTGGAGTTAGACATACCTCCCCCACTCCACATTACCACACCTGGCCAAGGGGGATCACATGGATCTCCCACCTTGAATTCCTATAAAATTAAATGAAATTTAATTTTATTCCATTAATTAATTCACCCCCTCAAGAAAACATATCCCACCAAGTGTACTCCAATCACACCACTACACCCTCCATCACCGAATGACCACCATGTGCCATGAGTGGTTAGACTGCCACCCAGTCATCCGACATCTGCTGACTCC
Source organism: Viscum album (assembly GCA_963277665.1). Classification (NCBI taxonomy): domain Eukaryota; kingdom Viridiplantae; phylum Streptophyta; class Magnoliopsida; order Santalales; family Viscaceae; genus Viscum; species Viscum album. The sequence continues at coordinate 385,348,587 of OY728153.1, read as the reverse complement.
CATCATACCACATCACATCTCAGGCATGCACTCAATACTGAATCTAGACCCAAAGAATCGATCTATTATTCCAAAGATTGGTTTCACAATGATTCATCCCCGGGTATTCATCGATCCGCTAGCCAAAGGAATACAAATGATGACAATAGAAATAATAAAGGGATGAAATAACAGGACACCAATGTAAATAATAAAACTCTATCATTGTTAGGGTTAGAAATAATCCATTTTCATTAGACACAATAAATGAAGAAACAATAATAAAATTATAATTAAATTACATCAAATATAATATGTAAAAAGATTAAACAATATCTGAAAATCAACCATCGATCTATGGATCAATATTTTTAGATTAATTAACTTGTATTCGAGATGGGATAAAATATGGGGATAATATAAATATAAATATATCCTACCTCAGGACCAGATCGACCACTGATGAAAAAAAGTCACTCATTATAGTCGTTTGTGAGATCCATGAATCCCATTTTCATAGATGATTCACGAAGTACTAATTTGTTGGACCATGATCTATCATTTCTATGAATCTCCTCCATGTATCCACCTTAACTCTATAGGTATATGTAGTTCTCACTAGGATTATCCCATAACTAGGATTAAATAGGGGAGGAGCTAGTACATGGAAAATAATAACTAATAAATTAATAATTTTATTTATTTAATTATCTTTCACCAATGACCATATTTACATTAAAAACTTGATTAAGAAAAAGTTTATATCATTCCTAGTGTAAAAAATGAATTCCAAATTTAATGGTGGTCTTAGATTTATGAATTGAGACTCCGTTTGGGAGTTATTTCATTATTTATGAAAAACTGCTCATGATTGATATAATATATTTACTATTTTATTATATCTACACCAGGACTCCCCATTCCCTAAAAAACTATACCAACTCAGCTCCTAGTTTCAAAAATATTCCTAAAAATATTCTAAATCCTTAAACATAAAAAAGTCATTACACACTCCCCACCTTCATGGATTTTCATACCAAAGAGAAAAAACATGTAAAAAAGGTGAGGATATTAATCTCCCAATGGGGTTTCCCACTCCCACGAGCTCTCCTAGAGGTTTCTATGTTTTTAAAAAACAAAAACCCAAGGGAAACACTTTACCATTAAGGGTATTCTCATAATAGTCCTCAAATTCCACCAATATCCTCCAAATCCTCTAATAGGTAACTCCACCTTAACATCCAACTCATCCTAGTAAACATCGTACAATGAGTTGTGCATGTGGATCCTCAAATGTGGTGTGTAAAAAACACCAAGAACCTGGTCTAACTTCAGTTAAAGGTTCATGTGGTATACCACCTCATTAACCCATCCAGTAACTAGAAAAAGGGCCTATGATCACCAGTGATAGCCCTCCATCTCATCCCAATCCTCATGATCCTCATTGAGGTTAGATCTCTTAGAACAAATGATATTTTCAACGATATACAAAGGCCATTATTGTTATTACACATGGGATTATTGATAGATTTGAGTTTTTCTCATAAAACCCTAGATGAAATGACACTTTAACATCCATCTCTAACACTAACTCTAGGCCCAAAAATGCTATATCTCACTAGCTTTGACGAGTAAAAAGGTGGCCTAAAAGGTCTCCCACACATGATTATCCATTTAACCTAACTATCTTTCTAGAGTATAAACACAATCCCCAACCATAGATGTGTCCCAAAGTAATCAAAAATTATCTCCATAATCATTATGTGAATTGAGAATCACTGTAAGAAATTATCATCAAGGGAATTGTATGATTCTTTACTACTACCTGCACACACAGGAATCCCAAATCTCCACTAAGATATGATCTAGGATGGATAATAAGTGGTTCAATTTTGAAATCCATTATAAAAAAATTAAAATAGTTTCATGGCCTCTCACAGGTCATGAAATCCCTCAGTATGAAAAACTCAAAGATACCATCCCATTTCCACATCTGTCTGGGAACTTCAAACTCTACCTATAGACGGTCGAGACCATAAGAGTTAAACACAACAACATGATACAATATCCTTGTCCACTAATCCTAATACCAAGATATATTGGTAAAAACACACCATTCTTGTGTGTACTACTAAGGGAAAGAATCCTCCTCAGAATCTCCTCTCATACTATGATTAGTGTCATCATCCATCCTCGAACAAGGATGAAATTCTCACCACCTTCATAAAATCCATCAAGGATATGTCAAGTGGATATCTTGTCACAAAATATATCACAATAAATATCCCCAAGTTGTTCCTCCTTGGATCACTAAATAATCATAGGGATAACAACCATCAACTGGAGGTACATTTCACCATCATTAAACTCATGGTTTAACTGTACATAGGCCAACTACATAGTTACCTTTATAAAAAACAGCAGATAGAAAATATCACAGTGATAATATACCTCTAAAAAAATGCCCTTGGGTGGCTCTCAAGATAGAACTTCCTCAAACCTTATTGGGTCCACTATCACTTCCATGTATGAGAAGTCATATCAAAATAAGAGGACCTACCAAATCCATGGATTCATCAATGAAAGTTACCCATAAATATTGTACTATCAGATTATGTCCCGAAATATCCTCAAATGTGTCACATTTTCTAAATATGATGTATAATGAATAAGTATTTAATCACATAATACTATGATAAACCTATTAAAGAAGGTTAAAGTATCTATTTTATAAGTATCATGAACTTTGTTTGGACATCCAACACACTGAAGAGTATCACAAAGAACATAAAGCATCCATAAAAACTCAAGGAAGTCACCCTCGATACATTATTTTATTGATCATGAAACCAATGATAACCCATCTTGAGGTAAAAAATATAAGAACCACTTCACCCCAATCCACTAGTTTAATACGTCATCAATTCTCCGGGGTGGATACTACTCTATGATAGTCACCTGGTTCAGGTGACATAAATACACACCTGGCCACAATATCTCATCCACCTCATAGGATAACAATAGAGTGATTACTATAAAAGAATAATAGGTCTTATGAATCATCTCCTCTAAATAACCACCAACTAAACCTTCATCTCTAATAGCTATATGTGGTCATCCAATATGCTAGCACAAATACTGGTCCATCCCTAAGTGGATGTTTAAGAATAAAACAATCTTCCGATGGAGGAAGATGATCATATTATTAGACCACTAGATTAGGGTCCATGAACTACTTAATAGGTGATAGAACTACTTGGTGCCCTCTTAGAGAAAAAACCTCATGAATGGGTCCCTGAACTGAGGTCTCATTGCTCAACTAGTCATCATCATGAAAATATATTGAAATCCTAGTTGGGTGTCATCATTGAGGAATCTCGAAAATTATCAAGATGTACCATGGCGAAAGAGAATATCTAGGGAGCTAAATCATAAAGTAAAATCATGGAATTAATGATATATGATTCATGTACCATTTGTTTCTTGAAAATAATGTCTTAGTATGATAATTTGAAAAGAAGGTAGTTATATTCTTAGTTTATGGATACATCGACTGCCACACCCACACTAGGTTTGTTGGCCTAAAATCCACACTCAAGACACTCCAACATTATTCTCCCAAGATCCCAACCAATCCTCATTATGGATCCCACTCCAAATTTGACCTCAGAGGACCAGTTTGGGATATACCATACATTGAGAGGGGGTGAATCAGTATTGGAGTCTTTTTAAACCAATTCTAACTTTTTATCCCCATACCTCCTGACCTGTTCAGATCTTGATTCACTTATTCTATTTTCCATATCGAATTCAATAGTAGAAAGTAGTAAAAATATGCACATGATATTTTTACAAGGTTCAGCACTCAATGAGAGTATCTACATACTTTCTATGCATGGGAATGACCAGTTCATGGATTTTCTACTATAATTTGATATGTTGTTACAATGAGTTGACTAGGAAACCAATCCTCTAATCAGCGTGGCTCCCTAAACATAGAATAGGGAAGGAGATAATTGCTTCCTAGTGTGATTCCCTACACTCAGAGGGAGAAGGGAAATAATCCTTGTTTTTGAATTGGTGATGACCTAGTCCAACTTACAGCACCTTACTGGTTCTTTATACTACCTCGGAAGACAATCTTATCCCTATTGATATGGGTTTGCAACACTAATAGAGCATTCCACCTGTTGAGACCTATTGGTTGTCACAATGCTACTTTGTTATTCCTCTATTTACTTGTTACTTGCCTAGCAGCATGCAAGTAAAAAACCACTGCATTCTCTACAGCAAACCTAAAAGCTGTACATTCTTCTTCTCCTACTTCTTCAATGAAAAACTAGTGGCACTTAAACCCACTTTTCTTCACAATTTCTTCTTCTGTGCTGCACTAACTACACTAAGATCATTTATCTTATTCTTTTCCAGAATCACAAACTCCCTTTGTGATTATCAGATCAATGAAGTCCAGCTCTGCTTAGAATCATCACAGTTATTCTCCCTTGAATAATAATCAGTCTCTAAGTGGTCGCAATTGTTCCTTATTGAACACATAGTGATATAAAATAGTGTAGTGGGGTATTCCCAATCACTGGTTCACCTAAAACAGGTATTCCAAACTATTGTTTGAAAAACTTTTTCATGAAGCTCCTTTACAGAACTCCTTTGCAGAGTTCCTTTACAGAGCACACTACTTCGCAGAGATCACTTCTTCGTAGAGCTCAGCCTATTGTAGAGCTCTGTCCTTCGTAGAGCTTGGCTGCCTTTATGGAACCCACAACTGCCTCAAAGCAAACTGCCTTCACAGAGCTCACAATTTCCCAAAGTTCACTAAGCCTTTATGGAATAACCTATCGCCGCGAAGCACATTGCCTTCGTGGAACAACTTACTTAGTGAATATTTTTCACAATTTGAGATCTTTAAAATTATCATTAAGTCTCTTTACCTTTCCCTCAGGGGTGGTGGCCTATGTATAGGCGTTTTCCACTGAATCCTGAACCTTCCATCCACCTCAATGCCACGTCAGCACCAAATCATAGAGATTTGAAATTTCCAATGAAATTCAATCGGTTTCATGACCATGGATATTTTTCAGATTTGTAAATCTATTCTTAATTGCGACGAGTTCTGTCAAATCCTTTGCACTGCCACAATGCTCCTTCTTCCTTTGTGCCAAAAATCTTACTTGCAATTCTCTTCACTTATGCCATTCTCAAAACTCATTGTAATTGCGAATAACACCATCAAAATTATTCATGTCTTCGCAAAATCTACTTCATGAATCCAATCTTTACGAAATTTACACCTTTTCCATATTTTTATGTTCTCTTCAAGGAAATACACTATTCAAATTCCTATCCCAACTCCAAATTTTGGACCCCAAAAATTTGGAAAATGCTGGGAAACTGCGCCACCTTAGACACCTGCTTCTATAATACCAACCATGATGATTGACCGCATGTTTTCTCCCCCTTTCCTTCAAAAGGCTTGTATCAAAAGTGCTCCAACCAACTTGTGATCTTTTTGAAATACATATTAGTAAAGAATCATCATATTTACTAAGGAAAGTATTATAACTTTCCTATCTTCCAACAACATATTTCTTTACAATCTCATATATGACCTCTTAGAATGTCAAGTCCAGGCATGAACACTTCTCTCTTCTTCTTAAACCATCAATCCCTACTTCATGAATATCATATAATTATTTTCTTCAAGTAAGATCTTGCTTGGTTCTCATGAAATCATGAAGCATTTTATGACCTTCTTCAAATTATCATTAACCATTTACTTTTGGAACTTGAATCCCAATGAACTTCTCCAATCATCCTCAAATGGATAGACTTCACCATTCATCTCCAATCATCCTTATATGGATGATACTTCACCATTATTCATTGTTGTAAACAATTTTTCACCTTTGACACAAGCTCTTTGAACTTAGAGATCAGTGCAACAATCATTTGAATTGAACTTGATGGATAATTGACCAAGAAAGAAATCTAATGCTAGGATTCCATAATAATTCTCAAAGCATCCTCATGTCATAAAATCTCCATTATATTTGGAGTCATTCTTAATCTCCTTCTTAATTTTTACCAACATTGACAACTGTTGACAACAAATACAATATGCATACGTAAGGTGGTCCCAACACGACCTAAGAATGAACTCTTATAATAAGACTCTATCACGACCCAACCCACTATGGCCTAGCCGACCGATAGTAAGCTAAGTGTGAAAAACCCAAACCCACATATAATAGTCCAATAATTCATGAAAATCATCGAGTAGGAATACCATTGAGATGGGTGGCCTTATCCTAAAGTATATTTACACAAACACCCAACCAATTCCATGAAATAGTGTATAGGTATAAAAAAATAAGAAACATCTAGAGTTTCAAAAATACATGAAAACCCCTCTAGAAAGTATATATCATAGTACTAAATCATAATACAAATTATATAAAGTGGAAAAATAAAAACCCAAATATAAATACAAGGAGAAACCCAAAATGAAAACAACTATAAGAGTACAGTGGGGGGAGCTCGACTCGAGATCTCTTAGTATAATAACAGAACATGAATAGAACCATCACAGACTACTAAGCTCCACTGAGAAATTCCCACCATAGTCAATAATAATTTTTATATCAACTGCAAAAGACAAAACAAATGTGGGAAAATCCCATGAAGGGGTGATTATACACATATCTCGCAGGACTCCTAGAAATCACTAAACACCATGAAGTAAGAGAGTGTATTTGGATCATCAAAATAAATACATGTCAATTAGAATATGAGACAAATACCATAATGATAACCTAGATATTATCAACAATAATCCCTAATGAAGAGAGAAAATGAATCTCTATCTCCATAGTCTAGATAAGAATGATGAGTCATCTTGTAGCTCCAAAGGTCCATCTATGATGCCTATAATCATTCACAACTGTACAAGAATCCATATGGAGGGGCCTACAACTTGTAAAAATGATACACATATGAGGGAGATCTATCTCCAACGAATCATCCCATGCATCCTTGTTAGAATATGAGTGGAGGGGCCTTCTCTTTTCCACTACGCTTCATAGCCAAGGGATCCATGCTCTGTAGAGGAACCTCACCCCAACAGAGCTTGAATATGGGGGAGTACCACTCCATAGATAGAGGAATCATACCCTGTATAGTATAGGGGAGTACCGAATCTACTTGTGTAATGAATTTGGGGGTCTCACACCCTAGTGTGACATGGGAGTACTGACCCCACCATGTCTCTAATGATCACACATGATCACTAACATCAGTCAAGAATTGGTGAAGGAATCTCCATGTTTGTTACAACTTAAATAGTATCTATAATTCCAAAAAATATGCCACCATCATGTCCTATATAGAAAACTACTCAGGATATACTACTAGTGGGCCTAAATTCGAGTCTTGATGAACCTTAAAAAATGCATGAGGCTCATCATCAATTTGATAGGAAATAACATAAATCCACCAATATATCACTAAAAAAGGTCAAGAATGTCTAAAAAGATTACATTATTACAATCCTCATGAAAGAAAAATCTAGATAGTTTATTTTCGTTCCCAAAATGGAAACTCAGTGAAAAAGGCATTTTATTATAGCACATACTATGGTCACTTTATGTTCCTGATCCACAATTCAGAATTAAATATCCAACATTGATCTTGAATCATCTGTATTGATACTATAGTCATGATACTGCAAATGGTTCATCATTCCCATGTCATGGTTTACATATATAACAAAAATATGGATTGATGATAATAATAATAATTATTATAATATAATAATAATAATTATTATGATATCATATATATATATATAATAATTTGCATAAAAGTAGAGGGGGTTATGCCACCCACAACCTCTCTCAAATCAAGGGTTTCCACAAATAACAATAATAATAATTATATAATTATTATTATATTATTATTATTATTTTAATATGTAAAATAATCCACATAAAGGGGAGGGTGAACTCATGGAGTTACACACACCACCCCACTCCCAATTTGCACGCCTAGCCAAGGGGGGTCACACGCGTGCCCCACGTTGGATTCCCCAAAAATTTAATTTAATTTAATTTAATTCTATTAATTATTTCACCCCATTCAAGAAAATTCTCCCACCATGTAGTATTAAATCATTCCATTATACCTTCTATAATTGGGATACCACCATGAGTTACCTATTCTTGGACCGCCTCTCAGTCATCTGACACCGGTCGATTCCCATCACACCACATCGCCCCACAGTCATTCTTTCGATCCCAAATCTGATCCCACAAAATTGATTAATTTCACCAAATATTGTTTGAACAATGATTGGTCCCCATGTATTCATCAAACCACAGGCCAAAGGAATAATGATGACGAAAGTGCAAACAAAAAGATAGGAAAACACAAAAAAACCAATATAAAGAAAAAACCTCGACCATTATTTGGGTTTTCCTTGATTCATTATCGTTATAATGGTGAACAGAGAACCAAGAGTCAAAAAATAATTAATTAATATGAATTCCAATCCTTAATAAGATTAATCATTATCTTCATATCAATAATTAATCCGTAAATCAATATTTTTAGAAGAATCTACCCACGTTTAATATGGGGTAAAAAAATTGAGATACAATACACCAAAAAACATCCTACCTTATGTTTGGATTGATCATTGAAAAATAATGGTCATTCATCATAGTCGTTGTCGATATCCATGAACCACATTGGTACAAATGATCCTAGAAATACTGATCTATTAGATCACTATCCATTATCACCTCGAATTCCTTTACCATGGATCTTCCTCAACTCTCTAGGGTTATGAATATAAACCTATTATTTTACATTAATCATGTTCAAATAGGTGGATGAGCTACATCATGGAAAATAATAACTACAAAATTATTAAGTTAATTTATTTAATTATTTTCACCCACAACCACACTTACACTAAAAACCTGACGCTGAAAAAGCTTATTTCATACCTAGGGGACAAACTACATTTTTGATTTAATTGTGGTATTATATTTATGATCCAATGTTATATTTTTAGGTTCCTATATTATTTACAAAAATTTCACATGTGTGATATAATATGTTTAATGTTTTTATTATATCTATACTAGGCCTCCTTGGGTCCTGGAATTCCATACCAATTTAGCATGTGGCTTCAAAAATATTTCTAAAAAATATTCTAAAGTATTATGTGTAAAAAAATTTGTTACAATTATCATTATCTAAATACATATCCTTACTCAAAAAATCATTATGACACGCTACCATTTGGGTTGATTTAACCACTTATGTAAACTATTTTATAAAAACTATGTCATAGATGATTATGAGATTCTATATAATGGTAATTTAAGGTAATAATGATATATATAATATGTTTTATTTATTATGGAATGGTTTTCTAACTATTTAAAATATTTTTTAATATATCACCTTTCGATCATTAAACACATCAAAACTAGTTCAATGCAATTTCTATTTTCACAAGATATATTCATGTCCTCCATCTAATGAAAATGGGAAATTGAATAAAAATAATTATTATATCTTGAATGGTATGAGAATTATGAATTTAAAACAACTTAGTGATAATTTATCCCATCTCCATGAAGTTTTTATAAAAAAACAATTGAAAGTTCCAACACAGAATAAAAAAAAACTACCATCAGTTAAAATATTTGTAATATATAGTTTAAAAAATTATAAAAAGGGTATTATATTCATATTAAGGTTCTTAGACAATTTATTCAAGTAGTTATGCTCATTATATAGAAGGTTACAGTGAATTTTTCCTACGCATAAATAAATGCAAGGGTTTTTCATTTCAAATTTCTCTTTGTGATATATGTTTTATATTATAAACCTAATTTATTTTAAGTGGTGTATATATTTCCTGATTAAGATTTTATATCATTAAATACCCTTTATTCTTGGTAATTTATGTTTTATTTAAATCTCTTATGCTTTTAATATGTTTTTAGTTAAATTCTCCTCAAATTGTATGAGGTTTATTGTCCCTAATATTAATTCTTTGAGACATGTTTATGTTATACACCATGTTTTCTTTTTTATGGTGAAAATATAACTCTATTATAATTTCATTTTCATTCTATTATATTTCATGATGTTCTATTTTATATTTATAGAGATAATTTCTCTCTTGATTCAAATCTTCTTACTTGATTGTTCTCTCACCTAAAAGTATAACATTATCATGAATGAGCCTCTATCTCTTAATCAGATTTTATTTCAATTTTCCTCCTCACCAATGTTCTACTCTATTAATGGGAAAGATAATATGAATTATTTTCTATAATTCTAATAATTCTCTTTACCCCATTTAAAAAGTAAAATATAATACTATTTTTATATTGTTGGTTTTCAAACAAAGGTATTTCAAAATATTTTCCACCGCAAATTTCTTTTGTTAATATTTATGATTTTTCATCAAATAATTTGTAGAGGATTATTTTTCAATAGTAAATTTTTTCCATATATTTGACTTCATCTTTTTTAAATAAATTTTTTAAATTTCTCATAACTTTTCAATTTTGTAAATATGTTTAAAATGATCTATTTTAACATTTTATATAGGAAAAAATATTTCTTCCAGCTTTGGTATTTTATTTGAACCTTTATCTCTATGTTTTCATGGGTTCTAGAAGAAAAATTATTTTTTTCATATATTTTAAAAAATATATCTTTTAAAAATAATTTAATAGATTAATGATATTTATTATTTATATAGTTATTTTTTAGAAAAATACTTAGAATTATTTTTCATCTAAGTCATTGTCCTTCGATTGAAGGGTGTTTTCCAAGATTCCAAAAAATAGATTGACTGGGGAAATTTTTTATATAACTGTATAAACATTATCTATATAGTATAAATATTATATCCTCTATGTTGTGTCGGAATGAAGATAATGAAGACACAATAGGGGGTGTGAATTCTATCCTTTTAAAAAAGATGAAAAATTTAAAATGTCCCTCTTGAAATAGAGGGATGATTTCCTTATATATGAAATATGGGAACATAGAGGAAAATAAATAAAGTAAAGATCAGGACACAATAATGTTTAGTGGATAGGGGAATAGAAATTCCCTTTTCCACTCCACTAACACTCTCTCTATGAGTTTGGTGATTTTCAGTAGATGTTCCTTTTTCTGAGGACCTTTTTAAATAAGTTAATGTAGTTAAAACATTACAACAAGTCTTTTGCAGGAAATTAAGGTTCTTTTATAGAGAATCAAGATATCCACATCTTATTGCGATAAGATGACACTACACCATGAATGAGTATGAGTAGTTGACATGTGATAAAAAAAGATTGATGTAGATGTCGATATTGAATACTTGTTTGGTTCACTGTTATAGAAATAATTGAAAGTTGAAATAATCATCAATAAAACAAAACAACATCAAAATAATTTAAAATTTCGATCAATATTACTTTTTCTTTAAACAATAGTAGATAAAAAATTTATCTTGTAATAAATATGTGTGTATTTAATGTATAGCTCATATAGTTTCTTTATTTAGCTATAAAAAATATTGACCAAGAAATACTACAACAGAAACAAAACTTTTATTCAATTGAAAAAATAAAAACATATATATTTCAAAAGTATATCTCTTCGAAGAACTAGATATGACATCATAATATTATTTTTTAATGGTAATATATATGTTGAGAAGATGAAAATCTCAGTATTTAACAAGAATCTTGATTTGATTCATGTCAAACATATATATAAAAATAGACTGTTAAATCAAGATCATTTGAATTTAAACACATAGAATAAATCATAACTTCCATTAGGAGAAGGAATGATTTATTCTACTGAAAAAGATCATTTGAATCAGCCTTTAAAAAACATTAAAAAGATATTTGATCTGATGAAAATCATTACATAAATTTTGGAAATAATCCATAATTTAAAAGTCATAGTGTGGACAACTAAAATGTAGGGTTTCTATACATAGTGATAAACATCGAAAGTATGATTTTAAAAAAATGATTAATTCCAAAAGTAGGGTTGATGACCATACATTATTTCCTCAAAACATAGGGTTTCTAATAAAAGTATGTTTCCTGATCCATACATTTTCTCTAAACATAGGGTTCCAAAAATAGGGTTAATTACAATAGTATGGTTCTTGATCCATATATTTTCTCTAAACATAGGGATATGATAGAGATTCTAGACTCATTTAAAATGTTCATAATACTTATGAAATCAAATAAACTTCTACTATATTAAAATATAAAATTATTCTAGAATAAAAATAATTATTCCAATAATCATTATCCTGAAATCCATTTAAAATAACTTCATTGGTAAAAATAATATGGGTGTTTATGATCATCAATATCTATATGAAATTAATGAACTTTTTGGATCAACACATGAACTATAATCTCTCTCTTTTTGATAATTATAAAACCCATATAAACATAAACAGAAAAATAGGTCTAAATTAAATAATCAATAACACAGAGATATAAATTATTATAAAAAAATAAATAGATTTCTACCAAAAAAATAATATTTTATCCAAATTCATCACAAAACCTATATATGAAATATAATTTTATAAACATAATAATATATGATTTTAATAACAAAAAAAATGATTTGAAAAAAATATCCCAAATTCAATTCCCCCTTTTGACATATAAGTACTATTAGAAAAAGTAAAATTTTTATAGAAATGTTTTTTATGAAAATTTATCGACTTTTCTGTGATATTAAAAATATTTTATACAAATGGAATAATACAAAGTTGATGTAAAAAATATATTAAATTGGAAAAAATAGTAAAAAAACAAAAACAAAAAAAAAGAGTTATTTTAAACATTTAACATTTATAATGAAATTTTTTATTCTATTTTGGACGTGCTAAGTAAGAGGATTAGGAAAAGTATCTAGTATTTTATAAATTTATAAAGGTCAATCTTTATACTCCAAGATCTGAAATATTTCAATAATAGTAGAGAGAACTCATGCAAACAGTTCTATTCTTCTCTGAATATTTGTGAATATTCATTCACTCGAAGAATATGAATAAAAATAATTAATTACAAACTCTTTCAGCTCATTAAGATTGGATTTATAAATAGATTCATGTATTATATTCTCCATTTGACTTATTATATATACTTTAAACACATCAAAATATGTTCTTGAAATCAAAATTTCTTATAGACTTTGATAAATTATTTAAAGAGATTCAAAATCTATTTTTTGAAATAGAATAGTTTTCCAGATCTTCAAAAGATTTCATTGTTCTTTTTAATATCTTTATACAGCATCACTACTTACCCTTTAAAAATATTAAACTTAGATACCAAATCTACAGTACTGAAAAGATAATTATTTCTATAGAATAGTTTATCAGCATTAGATGGATACCCTTGGGTTATTATTGAAGATATTCTCCCTTTAATTATGAAAAGATATTGAACTTTTGGTTCTTCAAAACCAATGATTTATATTCCTTTTCTAGAATATTTCTCTAAGGAATCCTCATCTAAATAAAATATCTTTTCTTAAAACATATCAGTCAATGCACTGGGGAAAGAGCTATCTTTGATATTGATTTCTTTAAACACTTCCTTAAAAAAAATTATAAACACATTTTATAAAACAAATGTTCCAAACCTTTAACACTTATCATTTGAGGATAAAATAGTTATGAACATGAGAACCATAGTCTCTTCATAAATCTTGGAATAGATTCATTATAATTCTTTGAATTTCACATTGTAAGAAGGAAGATGAAAGGTTTGAGAGGGTTTGATAAAGAAAAGGATTATGGTTCTAAGGATGAAGAAAGAAGGATTTTATTATTACGCTTTTCAACCGACATTTCAGTTTATCAATCCAAAATTGAAGTGAAATAATTTCATATTTTACAATTGAAAATATATTTTTTCATTATAAAATATTACATAATAATAAGTTTAAATAATAAATTAAAACCTGTTAATGTTCTTTTTCAAATAACACAATTATAAAGAATAAAAATATTAATTATCAAATCAAAAATGATTTCTATTAAAATTTACTAAATAGAACTTTCCTTTTATGATTTTACATATAATAAATGTTATTAAATAATTTTAAAATATATCTTCTTATATAAATTCAGTCTTAAGAAGATATATAAAGGACTTATTCAATGAAATAACCAATCAAATAAAATAAAGAGTGAGAAAATATATAAAAATTTAAGTATATTGATAATTTAATATAAAGAGAAAAAATAGAAATATTTCAAAGTTTTTCTCCACCTATATAAAAAAATTAGTTCATGAAAAATAAAATTAATTACTATCTAGATTTAAAAATCATAGCTTTGAGGGTCTTTCCCTTTAGATAAAAAACTACTTCAGATATGATCAATCTTTGTAAGATAATTATGGTTTTTATTAATAAAAAATGTTCAAATATTATTTAACCATATTCTCATGAGTATAAAAATAGAGTTCAGTGGTTCATACCTATAAAATATCAAGTAAAATTTCCTTTTCATACCAATATAATTTTGGGTATGATAGTGTTATAAACTAATGATTTAAGCGACCAAATTCATTTGTTATGATTATATTTTTCATAAATAGATTTAGAAAAATATTTTAAATAATGAATATGTTCTATACCATATAATTGAGACTTTCAAAAAAAATAAGTCAGTAAAATAATGTCCATTTATAACATAATGAAAAAAATTAATAGTAGATATGCTCATATTTTTGAACTAGGAAGAAAATAATTCCTATATAATTTGGGGTTTTCTCCATTACCATAAATCCCATGATTTCCTTTATTATTAGATTTATTTTTACTAGGAATTTAATTTAAACTGTTTTACCCCTTGATAATAATGATTGAGGATTACTTTAAAGTATTAACATGTTCTAATAATTCCTTAATTTTATTTTCATGCGAAGTACAAGATTTTTTGGAGTGATTCATTATTAAATATACAATATGATTTGACAAAATATATTTATCAATAAAAATAGAATCATAATATTTTATAAGTATTTAATGATGTTTATTACAATATTCATGTATATCTTGAAGAATAAAACAAAATGTAATAAGTTTCTCATAAGAAATTTTTTCATAATTAGAAATGTGAGCTTAAAAATTTTTACCTCATCATTATGGGCCATATGGAATAGATTTATCATCTTATTTTCATGTTCAAAATAAGAGTTTGTAATGTATTCATCACTTTAATCATTAGAATCAATCCAATTAGATTTCATGAATTTATTTCCTTTTATTTTATAATTAAAATTCTTTTGACCATTATGATTAGAATTTTCATATATCATATTTCCTTTGTTATTACATTAATATTATCTAACTTCCTTTTATTAATTATTCATTAACTTCCCTTTTCTTCTTTTATATATTTTTAATTTTTTTTAGAAAGGTCTAATAACTATTCACTTGAACCTGAATGACTTGAATATGAATATTTATCCATTGAAACTTTTAGCATAAATTTTATCTTTTTCTTAGTAATATGGGTTTTAGCTTCTTCTTGAATCTTAGATTTGTACAACACCAAAGTTCTGATAAATTATTTCATTTTCAAGTATTTATTTTGTGTGTATTGATTAATAGTATTATATATTTAATTTTACATAGAAGGTAAAAATGTAGTTACATTTTATTCTATATTGGGTTTTGGATAAGGTTCTCTCAAGGTAGCAATGTCATTAACAACTTCTATTATTATTCCATTAATCTGAGTGATGATTTCATATTCATGCATCCTAAATATTTAATTTTTTATTTTTGATGTGTTTTAAGTTAGTTGTGAATCATTATTAGTTCCTTTTTAGGCTACACAAATAGTATATCATATCTCATATGAAGTATCATACTATGAAACTCAATTGAATTAATCATATGGTAATCCAAAAATTATAGCATTCATAACTCCCAAATTAAGATCACAAACTTTCTCTTGAGCATCATTCCAATTATCCAAATCTTTTTGGAATTTCATAAGGGTTTCCTACTTTAAAATAAACTCTTATTCCTATATTCTTCAAATAAATAATCATGTGCGATTTCCAACATCCATAATTATCACCATTAAAATAAGGAGCGTAAATCATTAACATACCTTCTCTAATATCACTAATTGAGATTTATCTTAATTCATATATCAAACCCAGGATTATTAGAGCCAAAAAAAATATATTCACTAGTGTCGGAATTTTATACCATTTTTTGTTATCAAGTAGAAACAAAAAAATTCAATAGAGTCAAGGCTTTTATAGAAACAACTTAATATTCAAGTGTTTCAAAAAATAAATATATCCAATGGATACCTTCCTTTGATACCAATTATTGTATTGGAATATATATGATGAAGACACAAGAAGGGGGTAAATTGTGTCCTTTTAAAAAACTTGAAAAAAATATCCTTATTGAAATGGATCAATACTTTCTTTATCTCTTAAAGATGAGTACATAGTGGAAAATATTTAAAGGTAATTACAAAAAACTATGACACATAGTCGCTCAAGGATCAAAAATACCCTAGTCTATTCTACCAATTCTATCTCTGCAAACTTGGTGATTTTCACTAGCAAGACACTTTTCCAATGAAATCTACAACTGAGTGCAGTAATTTTACAACTTATGACATGGATTTTACATGTCCTTCTAGTTATTTTAATAGGAACTGAGATATCCAAAGCTTATCATGAGAATATATAACTCTACCATGACTGAGTATGAGTAGTTGAAACTTCAATATAAAATATTTATCTAGATGTAGATGTTGAGTAGTAGTTCAAATCACAGTTTTAGTAGAAAATAATAGTGTAAATAATCATTAAAAAATCATAATAAAAAAATTAATGTCAATTAAACCTACTTTTTATTTCAAAAAAAGTATAGAAAATAATTACCAGATGATAAACATGTATTTTTCAAAATTGTATTATTGATTGTTTCTTTTTGAAGCTATAAAAAATTCTGACAAAGAAATAAAACAAAAATAGCAACAGTAGCACGTTGATCAAATAGAAAAATGTAAAAACATGTATATTTTTAATTTTTATCTCTTTAGAGAACTATAGATGATGTCATGATATTATTTTTAAATTATCATATCTATATTTAGAATAAGAAACTCTTGTTATTTAAAAAGAATCTTGATTTTCTTCAGGTCAAATAGATCCGTAAAACTAGCTTAATATATCATGATCATTTGAATTTAAACACCCAAAATTAATCATAAATTCACTTATAAAAAGAAAATTTTAGTCTGTTAAACATGAGCCTATTAATAGGTCTATAAAATAATTTAATCGATATTTAATCTAATGAAAATTTTTACAAAAAGATGGAAAAAATCCATAATTTAAAACTGTTAGTTCAACTAAGTCAAACACATGGTATCTCTGTATAGTGATAAACTTCCAATATACTATTTTCAATATATGGTTATTCGAAAATTAGTGTTTATGAAACATTTATTAATTTCTAAAACATAGGGTTACTGATGAAATTATGGTTCTTGGTCTATACATTTACAGAAAATGTAGTTTTCTAAAAGTAGCATTCATTACAAAATTATGGTTTCATATCCATATGTTTTGTTCAAATGAAGTGTTAAGAATACTGATTCTCAACTGATTTGAAAATTCTAGAATACATTCAAAATCAAATAAACTTCCACTATATTAAAATATTAAATGATTCCAGAATAAAAATAATTATTCCAATAATCATTATCCTGAATTCCCTATAAGTAACTTCTTTATTAATACAAATGTGGGTGTTTGTGAGCATCAAACTCAATAATGAATTAATGAAATTGTTGGATTATCACATTCCAAACACTATATTATCTTGAATGAATGGTATTTATCTATAAATTTTCTTTATTTATTTAGATACCCATTTATTTTATACATTTATATCAAGCTACTATTATTGATAGAATTATAAATTTTTTCCTTATATAATCCATTTGAAAGAAATATGAAAACCATTTTCTTTCTATGGGTTTTTTATGATATGATGATGACTTATTGTTTTGGAACACATATGTTTGAGTGATGATGGTTGGGGTCATATGTTTCTATCCAATGCATTAGTTTAATGTTTATATCTCATGAGATTGGTAATCACAGGTACATTTTAGTCTCTCGTAATCAAGGGTAACGATTGTGTGGCTCATGAAAATAATATCCCATATTCTAATGTTTGTTCCACATTTATAACTTATCTTGATGTTACATACTCATGGATCATGTTTTGTTGGACAATTTTTCCACACTCTTTTGATTCATGACTTTTTCCTTATGTTATGATTTATTACCTATGGTTTATTGTGTTTAACTTTATAATGTATCATGATTATACACATATTCATATATTGTTCTCATTTATGATATTTTATTTTTATCACCTATGTTTTCCCTTAGTGATAATCTAAGAACACCACTTTATTAGGTTTAATTTTCCCAATGTTATGTAAGATATGTCTAGAATGGTATATTATGTAAATAATTTATGGGAGATGTTGAAGACTAAATAGTTTTTTATATAGTGGAAAAAATTTCCATTAAATGCAAAAGACAAGAGTTCTTCTAGTTAAATTTTTATCCCAATTATCTAAAACTATAAACCTAAATGTTCTTGGTAATGTATTGAAATGAAATATTTTATTTATGTCATATAATTTGGATGGTCATGACTACAAGCTACTATAAGACACATTATTATTACCCATGCTTACAAGTAACTAAATTTTACTCATGAATACCTATCTCATGAGATATAAACTCTTAAATATTTCATTAGTGGGAGATTTAAGACCCCACCAGTCATCTTCCATACATATGCATGCCACATAAATTAATTCGTCATATCCTAATGAACACACTGAATGAAAATTGATTTTATATCCTTTTAAAATGAAATCACATAATTAAAATATTCAAATGTTTATCAATAATCATAACATAATAAAACCATGGATAATAAATGGGTATCCAATGGAATCATGTAACTTTCTAGGTAAATACCATTCAATCATGATAATATAGCATATGATATTTTCACTATATAAATAAAGGTTATATGGTTAAGATAATATTTTACCTAATCAATAAATGTATAAAATTATATAGAACACCCTTCTATCAATGGAATAAAAAACAGGGTATTTAAAGAAGAATGAGATTAGAAAAAAAATTACAGTTACACACTTAAAATGATTTAGAACAACATAGGGAGTGATTGAACATTTATCCAAAAAATAAAAACATTTCATAATATATATAGAGATATAATTTTTATGGAATCATTTTAAAAATATAATCGATCAAGTATAATATATTTCAATAGAAAATGAGTCAGATGAAAAATGTATTTTAGGAATTTTGGAAAAATCACATTCGAAATAAGAAATATTATTGTTATTTTGAAAGGATATTAAAATATGTATTTTATAAATCTTATAGAAAAATAATTTCTTTTATAAATCATGAAAAAAGATAATTATTCATATAAAATTAAAAAGGTGACAAAATTATGCATTCACACATAAATGTTAAAAAGAGATTTTTTTTTCACATTTTGATGAAAACAACCGAAATATAAAACATTAAAAATTTATTTCAAACATTAAAATAAGGATAAGTACTATAAAATGACCTTTATAAATTATTTAGTAATTGATAAAGAAATTTAAAAATGTATCCAATGAATTCATACATGTAAGGATGGAGGTTCCATACTGATAAAAGATATGGCCTGAGTTCCACATACAATAAACACTTCAGCTAAAATATATGTTAAAGGGGTAATGAAAATTTTAGGGGACTTTTAAAAATCCATGAATATTTAAGTAAAATTAATATTGGATTTAGAAATAACACAAATTTCTCTAATACATTATCTTTAAAAAACAATCATTACATGAAAATAATATTGGAGATGAAACCCTTATGGTTGGATTAATATTTTGATCCAAACCCATTTCAACTTTGTTACATTTTGAATCTAATAAAATTTAAATTAATTAATATTTTTCTCTTAAATCCTAAATAATATGTTAAAATACACTCATTAGGTAGTAATCACACAATATTAAAGGTATCATTGTGTGTATTAGGAAATAATTCTCAGGAAATTAAATTTGAGACAGATAACCCCATAACATTACTCTCAATTCCAATAGAATTGATTTAACCAACTATATTAAAAACATAACTATCTTAATAAATAATTTCATAACCATATCTTTAGAAAACACTATTTATAATTTTAAAATATAATCATCATATACATCTATATTATTTGGTTTTAACTTATATTCCTACATCGGGTGTTTATAGTTTTGACCATTTGTAATATTTTTATATAAGTAGTGTAATTTTTCATTCTCTTTATAAATATTATCATTAAAATATTATTAATGATAATATAATATATGAATTATAATTATTTATAAATTTTCAATTTCCTTTGATGAGGGTTTCATTTATTATCCTTGAAAATGAAATCGATAATAAGAAAACTTTAATGATTTTATTATACAACAAAATGGGTTTTCTTAATTATTGAGTTAAATATTAATGTTTCCATTAAAAAAATATAATTATTTAAATTTATACCATATTATACTATTAATTATGTTTTTATATCCATTAATGATAAACTTTTGGTTATTGTTCATGTATGTGGATAAACTGACCCAAACCTGAACATGCCATGATTAATGGATGATTTTGAGCTAATTTAGTTGTATAATAATCATAAAAGTTGTATAATGATGTAATATAGTGTTTATTAGAGTTATATATCTAAATTAAAATTAAATATGGGAAGAAGTTATGGGTATAAAACAATTACATAGTATAAATAATTTTTTCCTTTTTAGTACTCTTGTTTAAGATGCTTAATTTTATAATGATTGTTTATTATTACTAATATTTGGTTATTAAAATTGTATTTCAAAGACCTTATTTATATCATGAACATTTTATTTATTCTTTAAAACCATTCTCAGGACCATCCATGAATGTTGGTAATGAAGAAAGGAATACACTGATCCATAAAGGAAGAAGTCTGTACGTACGCATGGGTGGTGATTTTTTTCATAGAATAAGATAAAATAAAATTATACCTCTCTATCTCTCATGGTGATTCCAAAATCACAAAAACTCTCTTGTGTTTATAACCATTTTTTTGTCTTTTCAGTATATATTTAATAGGATTTTAAGTATCTTTTACAAATAAATTAAATTTATTATAGAGGCCATGTTTATCTTATTAAAAGCATGAACATATCTTATCTTATGTTTTTATAACATGTAATGAAGTTGGAATTCCTTTTTAATTACATATATGAAAACGTAGGAGGTAATTTTTGAAGGTGAAGTAATGAATAGGACACCAAATTACCAGTGCAGGGCACCGACTAGCCGATGCCATGTGGCAAAAAACCCTAGCGTGAAGAAGACCCACCAACCAACCAATAGAGTGCCACCAACTAGAT
This sequence comes from Viscum album, assembly GCA_963277665.1. Lineage (NCBI taxonomy): Eukaryota > Viridiplantae > Streptophyta > Magnoliopsida > Santalales > Viscaceae > Viscum > Viscum album. The sequence continues at coordinate 385,327,007 of OY728153.1, read as the reverse complement.
GGTAGTAAAGGTATAAGAAACGCTTCCTCTTTGAGTTCTACCAACCAGTCGATGAAGGTGTATCAACTGGATGATGAGGGAATTTTAATAGTAATATTCTCTATGTAATCCCCCTTCTATCTAGTGGAGGCTACTAGTTATCTAGTGGTTTTAGGAAAACGTGTATAAGGTTGACATTATTATAGAAAAAACTTATTTATTTAGGTATTATTTAGATTCAATTCACTTAGTAAATTCTAGAAGGATCCCATGTCTTTTTAAGCCTATAAATAGAGGCCTTGGGTGTTTGGATCCTAACAATGAACTTTTTCATCAACTCTCTAATTGAATTGATGTCGAATATCTACCTTTCTCCAAGACCTACTATCAAATATATAATCATCATTTACAAATATTAAATTCTTTCAACTTTTTCTTTATCTCTCTCTCACAAATTGAGTCCTTATTTCTATATAGACATATGATCAAAATTGTAATAGATTTTATTCAAGCGAATCATTCCTTTTCATCCCACCTTCTACCTTTGGTTTCTTTCTATTTGTATTAGAACCAAAATATATTGGTTCATGAGATTCTATTAAAACAAATGGAATTTTTTATCTTTCCATATCTTTTAAAAATCAATGTAAGCGTTAATAAGATATATCTCTTACATTTAGAGGTTGAGAATTTGGGTCACCTTGTGTGCTATTTATGAACTCTTTATCAAACTGTGTTCATTCTCTATTATATTTTACATTTTTAATCATTCTTTATAAATACACAAAAAGTTCATAAATTTGATACATTCACTATCCACTATTATTATTCCCTTAATAAAATATTATATTATCTTTAAAATAGATCTAAATTATCTTTTATTGATTCATGATATTGAAACAATTTTTTTTCATTTTTTTTAATTTATCACTTTAATTTTTTAAAAAGTAAATCCACCCCTCTTACCATTTCTACTCATACCAAAAATTAGTATCAAATGAGAACTTTGTGTTTTTATAAAAAAGTATTAGTTTTCAAACATTGTTTTTGTTGTTAAAAATCCAAATTTATTTTAAATATCAATCTTTTTAAAATGGAATATTATTTTCAAAATGACCTTAAAGGACTTTCCTTTAGATGATATCTTTTATTTAATGGTTCTAATTGCTCTTATTTGAAAAATTAAATGCCTAAATTTCTATGTAGCATTGGGAAAATGGTTAATTAGGGATATAATACTAAAAAATTATTAAAAATATAAATATAATACTCAATATATTACTTATTTTTAAATTAATAAAAAATCCATGAAATATCTATATTGTGGGCTTGACCAAAATGAATTTTATAATATTTATTCTTGAAAAAATAAACATGAGATTTGAAAAATCTTTGAATTCACACATGAATTCATGAATAAAGTTAAATACACTAGATTGGATATGTTTATACATTACTTTGAAAGATTTCATATTTATTCAAATGAGTCAATTAATGATATTTTGACACTCATTAATGAAATTTTCAATCTCTACAAGTCACTTAAAGATGATTTTTCTACAAAATAATTAATAAATAAAATTATTAGGGTATTTACATGATCTTGGTATCCAAAGATTATGGTTATAATAAAAGATAAAGAAATTAAAAAAATGTTTCTCGAAAAACTTATCAAATCTTTTATTACAAATGAAATAATGTTGAAAATACAGGCTAATAAAGAAGTTCATGAAGGATAATAATCAAAAAAGAATAATTGATTTTAAGGTAATAAAAGGTGATGATTCTACCAGAAGTGACTCAAAAAATGAAACTGAGATTGAATGATATAATTTTTTTAACAAAATAAATAAATATAATAACTCGTTCTAATAATCAAAAATAAAAAATTAAATTAAATTGTTGTGAGTAAATTTCTTCAGTTGAAAAAAGGATGGTGAAATCATTCTAGATTATAACTTGATGAAAAAGTATTAAGAAAAGAAGATTTATAAAATGATCTAAATGTTTAAACATTTAATACTACTTAGGATTCTCTTTCAACCTATGAATCATGTAAATCAAGTCCTAAATTCCTTATGGATCACATCAGGGAAGGTAAAGAGGTTTGTTCTCATATTTCTCACTCTCATACTCATTCCTCTTATTATTTATAACATTATCAAGGAAATTTAATTGGTAATTTTTGTAAATAAGTAAATTAAAAATATAAAGATATTAATATGAATTATAATTATATTATTAAATAAAAGGTTCAAATTTCAAATGAAAATGATCAAATTTCTAATTAAAATTATCTTATTTCAAAATAATTTGTTGACATAGTTTTTAAATTAAAAAATCAGGCATATGTTGATGTTTTAAAATATAAAATCAAGGATATAAAAAGATATATTTATAAATTCAAATAAGGTGAAAAAATACTATCATGATCCTTGATTTTAAATGTTTTAAAAGAAATGATCAAGGTTTTAGTTATTCTAATAAAAAACTGTCTTTAAAGAATGATAATTTTGTGAAAAGGATTTCTCAAAATAAAATTTTAAAATATTGTCTTAAATATGGGAAATTAATTTTTGAATATAATTGAAAAAATTCAAGATATATAAGTCCTAAATACAGTCATATTCTAAATAAAATTTCTAAAATAAATTATTATTCTAAATAAGTTTGCATTCCCAAATATTATATTAGACAATATTGGTGACCAAGTTTTTTTTTAGATTCAAATGTTTTATTAGTTAACATTATTGGGCCCTCAAGGGTACTAAATCACACTTGATTTTAAATTATTATAAAGATACAATGATGAGATTAATTGATCTATCATATGAATTTTTCTCAATAAAATGGTGTTTTATCTATTGAAGTAATTAATCAAGTCTTCCAATCTTGAGCTCATTGTCCAATGCTTCAAACGAGGGGGGTATTAGTATTTTTAATCTTCAATAATGTTATGGGGTAATTTTACAAGAGATCAAGTTTTTCAATTTCTATTAGTTTTATTTCCATCTTGAACATAATTTATATATCTCTCATGTATATATATGTATATATATATATCATCCATGAATTATTAATAGATGATATTTTATCTTTTCAATATTTTTCTTTATTTATTTCTTTCTCTAAATTTTTATTTAATTTTTTTCTTTTATTTTTCAAATTTATTTTTCTAAATATTTGAAATATTTTTAAATTATATAGATTTATCTAATTATTTTTATTGAACTTTATTTCATTACTTTTTATGATGATGTGTACTTTAATGTTATATCTTTAATCCATCTTGTAATATTTACATGACTTATTATATAATATTAGTTTTTTTTACATTTTTGATAATCTTTAAGGGTAAGGTATTATTGCATGTTATAATTGTTTTAACTTTTATGAAATTATCCTCTTCTTATAGTCTTGTATTTTCCTTCCTTGATTAATTTTTTATAATAAAAAAGGGGCATTGATTTTTAGTTATTGGGAGAGTCTTTTTGGTCAAAGGGGGAAAATATGTTTTATTTAAAAGGGAGATAAATTTCTAGGGTTTTTGGGAGGAGTTCAGTTAGGTGTTTATCATGCTAAATATCTTTATACTTTATTTTTATTTAATGATATTGTTTATTATCTTAATCTCTAAAAAATTTAAATTTCATTGGTATATATTTTACTCTTATTTTAATCATAATTTATCTTTTTTATGTTAAGTGTTTATGATCATAAAAATGGGGAGATTATTGTGAATATCCCATTATCAGGATGTTTTTATGATCACAAACACACTATTTTGTTTCTAATGGGGGTTTTCATGTTTTTATTTTATATTTAATAGAATTTGGAGTATCTTTGATAAATAAATTTAAGTCATTAGAGAGTATATGAGGATATTCTTAAAGTCTTGAACATGTCTTATATCATGTTTTGAGAACATGGAATGAAGTTGAAAGACCTTTCAAAGGTTATAAAAGGATGTAGAGGAGGAAAACTTTGAAGGTGGAGTAGTGAAAACAGCACTAACCAGCATATTCTATGTGAGAAGAATCCCTAGTGCGCATAAGACTCACCGAAAAACTTGTGGTGAAGGTAGAGACACCTCTTTGTTCAAGAGTTCTACTGACCATACATTGTAGGTGAACTAGATATCTAGTTAGGGAATTATAGTAGTAGTGATCTTTGAGTAGTCCTCTAGATACCCACTAGTGGATACTAGGTATCTAGTGGCATCGAGATAGTTAGGCACAGGTTTAATTTATTGTGGTTAAAACCCCATTTATTATGGTCTTCTTTAGATTAATTGACTATGGTAAATTATAAAAGGTACCTATATTTTTAAAGCCTATAAATATAGTCATTGGGTTCTTAAATCTCATAAATTTACTTGAGTTTCAAATCTCCAATTGAATCAACATTGAATCTCTAGCTTTGTCAAAGCCCTCCTCTCAAAGTTCCAATCTTAATTTCCAATTATCAAAGGCTCTCAACTTTCTCTCTCTCTCTCAAATTGTATCCATATTTCTAGGGAGATAGAAGAGTAGAATTATAACATATTTTTTCTATACAAATAAACTTTTCTTATCCCACATTATACCTTTGGTTTCATTATTTTTATATTGAAACCAAGGGACATTAGTTCTTGGGTTTCTATTAAAACTAATGTAAGTTGGTTCTTTGGTGTATATTAAGACCAAGGGATGTTCATTCTCGGGGTTCTTTTAAAACCAACAGAAGTTAGTTTCTTGATATATTCTATAAAAATAAAGGGATAAATGGGTAGGGACACAAGGGAACCTTGTGTGATATTGTTTTAACTCTTTATGAAATTTTATTCACTCTTTATTTTATTTTACACTTTTCATCATTATTTATTGATATGCATAAAGTGAATAAATTTGAAATGTTTGATATAATTTGTGATTATTAACTTAATAAACATTGATAAAATCATTAAAATGGATAAAATTTATTACTTCATTATTTTTTTATATCAATATATTTTTTTTTTATCATTTTCATTTAGCGCTTTAATTTTTAAAAAGGAAATTCACCCCTATTTCCATTTCTACTCTGAATAATAAAGACTAATATGGATATTTATTTAAGACTATTTAAAATATCATATATATCATACTTATTTATTAAATTATCCTTTTATACCAATCATTTTAGGTGGTTAAGGAAAATTAAACAGATTTATCTGTGGAGGAGGTAGTCCACACACACACACATGATTCACATTTTAGTTTACCTTAATATAAACAAATAAGGTGTTTAATTATTATAACATAAGTATAATAACATCCTTGTATACTAATGATACTTTTGTTATAATTTTAATTTGGTTTAATGGAATTTGAGTAAAGATAAATACACATAAAGAAATAGAAAAATAAATAACCAGTTAGAAATTTATAGCACACTTATTAGATAATATCCTCTATAAAGGAGGTTAAGCCTTTGAATAGTGATATTTTGAGAAGATAAGAACCTATTAAATATGTATTGTAATTTTGATGAGAGGTTTGAGCATATTTTCGGGAAAACAAGTGGGTTGTGGTGTGAGGGTAATTGAGGAGAGGAGTTCTCCTCTTTAAGTGAAAAGAGATGATTTTTTTTTGTAAATATCCAAAAAAAATTAATAAGGGGAAGTCACCCTCAAGGAAAGTTGATCCAAAATTGATTAATAAAAAAAAGGAAGAGATAAGGATAGAAACACCTCAAAAACTCAATTAAAAACATTTGTTTAACTTTTTAGTTCCTTTACCTCTTTGGTTACACATTTCTTAAATTTTGGTTTTCACCACCATAACTTGTTTTTACCTAGGTAATTTTTCTTTTAATACCAAAAATAAAATGGTTCTTATTTTATAAATTGAAACTAATGATTAAAAATATGTCATCCATTTTTTTGACTAAATTTTTAAAATTTATAAAAATTAAATTTAAATTACTAAATGTATAATATATTAATTTTTTTAAATATAAATTTAGTTCTTAAATATAATATATGGGTTTGTAAATTAAAACCAACATTTTTAAAATTATTAATTCAATTATAATATATTTAGTTGGTTTTATAAAATGGTTTCATAAATTTCTAACTCAAAATTATATATTAATATTTTCATAAAATTCATGTTATTTGTAAAAATTAAAATTTTAATTATTCATCTAATTTTTTTGAAAAAATCATAAATTTTTTTCCAAATATAACATTATTATGATAAATACAAAAAAAATCTATTTTTTCAATTTTACATTTAAAAATAAATGTATTAACCATAGAGAAAAAATGATTTTATAAAAAAATAACGTTTTAAAATACTAGTTATTCTTATTATTAATTTAAATAAAAAATAAATAAATTTAGAATAAATAAAAAAATATTATATATTATTAAAACAATAATTTAACAATAGTATACTTAGTTTTGATTAATAAAAAGCACAATGAAAAAAGATATATTCTTAAATATAATATTGAATTAATTATATTTGAATAAAATAACCTTTATATATATTAACATATTTTGTAACTCTGTTTCTCCTATTCATACCTACTAATTAAATAGTCAAGTTTTAACAGTCTAAACATATTTTTGTTTTATTTTAGTTTGGTGTTACATGTGACACAAGCTATCGAACACATTGTCTATTTAAGGAAAATACATAGTGAAATTTTGGGTCATTACATTCTCCCCACTAAAGAAATTATATCCTCACAATTTTAATTATTCCTCACTAATAAAAATGGTTTAGGGTATTCTTAACATATTCATCATTTAGGATATAACTTCTAATATGATATCTACCATACTCTCTCAGGCTAAAACAACTTAATTAAATTTCTTTAAATAAGATTGATCTTTCATAAAATAATGTACTCCGATATTTATATATAATAATCATAAATTATCTATTACATACATTTAAGAAGAAAAATTTAATCTCAAAGACATTAAAACACTACCAGATTATATATTCCTCTAAAAATTAACTTTTCATTTAACCCTTAAATGTATTAATCACTTGTTTATAAAGTCAAAAAATAATAAATATATATCATAATCCAAAAAATTAGATAAAATTTACTAGATATATCATGGATCAGTTTTTAATTATATCAATAATCAATTATGAGGCTATCAATACTTTCTAACTCACTTTTCTAAAAATCAATCAAACTTTTATTACTTCAACCTAAAGTATATAATAATCTTAATAGTTGTCCATACCTAAATAATGTGTTCTCTTATTGTTATTATCAAAATATAAACTTTTAATAAAATAACATCTCAAAGTTATTGATTCTATTTAATATATGTTTCAAATTATTTAAAATAAAAAAATAATGGAGAAAAATCCTTAGTTATTTAAAATAATTCTCATAACTTTTATAATATACCATAATTTCATCTATAAATATCAATCACTAGTGAAAATATCTAATAGTATCAAGAATTAATTTATATTAAGATATCATCCTTAATACCTTAGGTAACACTAAAATACTCACCTTTTCTATCATAAAAATAATATAATAATATAATCAACTATTTAAGAACGATACCTTATTTGGTTATAAGACATAGTGGTTTCAAGATAAATACCTTTCTTAGATTAATTTTCAAGATCCAATTTAAAAATTTTAGTAAATCTAGCATGGTTATCATTTAAATTAGGGTAAATGATCATATGAATATGAAAAATCACTCCTAATATGTCTTCTAAAATAAAACATTTATTTCATCTTTAGATACATTTGGATTAAAAAATAATTATTTAAGTTATGTTCTCTTGTGATTTATAACCTAATCCCATAAAGTAATTAAGAAATAAATCATGTATAATGGTTCGTAAATAGAATGTTATTGATGAATACATATCCCATTGGTGCATCAAAATAGGTGTATAGTAATTCCTATTTTTCATGCACTAGGTGATGATTTATTTAGTCTCAAAAACACCATTTTAAGGTTTATTTATGGAATCCAATATTTTTATGACATAAATTTTTCATTAAATGGGACAAAATAGAGGATCTTTTAAAGTTTAGTTTCTTTGAAATCATGAAAATAATACATGGAAAAATAATATATTCTTTTAATCCACTTGAAAGGATTATTCATGGGATCATCATAAGTTACATTTATTAAATCTCATAACCAGAGGATATACATAAAAAGAAAGGGGTGAGCATGATGTACATTAATGAAATAAGAAATGGAAACCATTTACATGTGATTATAAGGAATATCAATAAGATCATAAGGAATATCATTATGGCATGATCAAGAGAACATGAGGAATATCATAATAAAAATAACATTATTCATAGCATGGAAATATGGATACAACATTTAAATGATTCATTCATAATAATATCACCAAGGTTTTTCACTAAGGTGTCATAAATTAAAATTACTAAGGTTATTCACCTAGTCATCATAAAACATGTCATCTCTAGAGATTAATTTTTCTACCCAATGAATTAGAGCACTATCATGGAAAATAGTTCTTATATATTATTTAATTTGAGCCACATATATCATAATAAAACATTTCATTAATATCCAATTGATAATAAAGAACCAGTTTGTTATTAAAATCATGGAATTTCAAAATTTATTAAAGACATGATCATCACATCATTTTTAGCACACAAAAATGAAACATGGGATTCTTATGTGTAAATATAGAAATGAAATAAAATTATTCCTAAATATAGTTGAATAACCATATAAAATAAAAAACATTGGGTATCCACACAAATAAAATAAAGGATAATTTCTAACAGATAATAGAGAAATTTTAAGAAGTAAATTCAACAGCATGATGGGTACAAAACAGGGTTTTTGAAAAAGGTAAAATTAGAGAGAAAATGGTTTCCCATTGATAAAATATTATTTTAAAGTAAGGTTATGATAAAAATGAAAATAAAATAGAATGACCATAATATTTATAATACATATACAAAAAGTGGTTCTTGAAATGAAACGAAAAGAAGGATAATTCCATTACCTTGAAGAGTTGTTCCTAAATCTTGAGGAATAGAACCTTGGGGGATAGAGGACACCTTAGGGGACTTATTGGGATGAAAAACACCATAAATATGTGGTGTATGGATTGGTAGTGAAAGGAAATAGAGAAATTGGTGGGTATTTAGAGAAAACATGGATGTTTTATTTAACAGTTTCTAAATATAGGCCTTGGAAATATAGGTTATAGAAAATGAAAAGGCATTATATTAACCATGTGTTTTCCCATGGTATTGGAATTTTCGGAAAATGATTATGTTATTTTAACCCAAAAGAACCGATCGTCATTTTTTGTTACTTATTTTGGCCTGGAAAATTAAAGTGTTTGCATTGTAATGTTTTTAAAATCGAAGTTTCCATTTTAGACTTTGGAAAGTCATTTATAGGTTTGGAAATTGATTAAAATCTATTAAAATAATTTATATTAATAAAATAACATATATTAGGTATTTTATTGTGGTTAATTAATGATTACATAATTATTAAATAATTATTAATTCAATAAACATACAAAAAAACCCAAACTACATTTTTATTATTCATGAAACAAACAAAGTATATTTTTAAAATTCTTATAAATTAACCATTACCCAATTTAGATATAGTGATTTAAAAAATGATGTCGATTTTGTTAGATTAATTCTTTAAATATGATAATTGTATCTTTTAAATATATAAATCCTTATTTATTAAAAAATACAGGGTTGTAAGTCATAGTCAAATTATTGACACTTAAAAATTTCTAAGGCCATAATAAAATTATTTTATTATTTATATTTAAATAATAGTGTTTTTAACAAAATATTTTATTAAATTAAATATTATTAATAATACATTAGTATATTATAAAATATATATATCTATTCTGAAATGTATGATTTATGTCGGAAAAATATATTCATCAAATTTTATCTGAATTAAACCTATATTTTTATTAAGAGAAACTATTATTAAAATGGAATTTATATAATAAGACTTCTATTTATAAAAAGGAATTAATATTTAGGTAATAAATCCTTTGAAAAATAACCCCTTATAACAACCGTATACAATCTACCGATAACGTGTACAATGGTGATAGATTTAGTGGTGGTTCAAATAACATCAAAAAGTGGTAATTTCCACTAAATTGAATTTATGTTGTAGGTGATTTTGCTTAAGATTCACTTGTTGAAGCTTGGATTGTTATTAGTTAAGGGAAAAACATAGTGAAACTCCCTCCCTACCATGTTCAAATAAATGGGCTTTATATCGAATGACTCTACCATTTTAGGTCATCACTTCTCATTTCTTCATTAATTATCCTTAATCATTACTAATTATAAACAATTATTATAACATTATAATTATTACATAAGATTATAGTTCTCAATGGTTATATTGACTAATAGTCATATTTTTCCAACATTCCTATAATAGTCAAATCCCAATAATCATATTTCCCATTATACTCTATAAATACCACTTCATTATTTCATTCAATATTCAATAGAAACATTTTCCAAGATGTTGATTAGTTTATTAATATTTTGTTTTATTTATTATGTGTTGGGTAAATGAGTCAAATGTATTTTAGTGATCCATATTTTCCCATTTTACTAGCTAAATTATTTATCATTATTAAAGAGATATAGTTTTGTTGTGTATAATATAATATAACACACATTTTCTCAAGAAAAAATATCATTAATAAAACATGGTTCATTACATTACTACTCCAAGGTATATATATACTAGAGTCTGCATCCACTTATAGTATCTAGACATGGAAGTTATTTCCATAGAAACCACACAATCTATACTTTACAAAAATTTCACAATGTTATCATATAATTGACTTATCCCTTAGACTAATCCCTAGGGTTTTAACTAAGGAATAATATCCAAATCTCAGAATATTACCTAAAATGACCTAAAGGGATATTCATACCTTTTAAATTATAATCAACCTTAACTTACCAACATTTTATGGCATTTCTAACCCCCAATTACCCTCAACTGATATCGTTATAATAAAAAATTATCTAAACACTACTCTGATAACATCTATAGATACCCATAGATGTGACCATCTAATTACATGAATTTAAGAAATTATTTTATTACAATACATTTCCCAAGAACTTTTAGGTTTAGATTTTATAGAATTTGGAGAAAAATTTGGCTAAAAAAACTCATGTATTTTCAACATATATACATTTTTCCACTGTATAAAGAAATTATTAATCTAAAATAAGTCTTCAACATCTCCCACTAATTCTCTATATAAGATATTATTCTATACATATTATAATCTTCTTATCTTCATATCATGGGGAAATGGAAACATAATAAATGGGTGAGCTTAGATTCTCAGTAAGTGTAAGCATAATCGATACCGATCAATATTCATAACTGAGCATAAGATGATCATATAGGTATAATCATGATAAATAATATAGTTATACCCAAAATAACTTAGGATATAATCATGGAATAAATATTAATATAAATTAATTCATGAATCAAAATATTGATTCAATAAACATGATCCATTGGAGCCTGACGTAGTTATGATAATAAGAATAAAACTATAAAACATCATTCAAGTATGGAACATAAATTTTTATAGGGAACATTACTTTTATGAGACACACCACTAATTATCAGGATTATTAGGAACAAAAATGTACTCATGAATACCTATATCATGGTATATAAACTCTCAACCAATGCATTTAAGGGATATATATTACCCCATCCGTCATCATCCATACATATTTGTGCTATATAAATTAAGTCATCATATCATAAAGAACCCAAAGAAAAAAATGGGTTTTATATACTTTTTAAATGGAATCACATAAGTAAAACATTCACAATTATTTGAATAATCATAAAATAATAAACCCATGGATAATAAATGGGTATCCAATAACATCATGTAACTTTCTAGGTAAATAAAATTCCATAATGATAATAAAGCATATAATATTTTCACATTATAGATAATGGGTATACTATTAAGGAAGTAGTTTACCCAATAAATTTAAATATTGAATCTAAGTGAACACCATTTAATTAAATAAATCATAAATATTAAATTCATAAAGGAAAACCATTGGAAAAATTATGGTTATACACCAAAAATGATTAGGAAAAACATAGGCATTGATGAATAATTTATCTAAAAGAGAAGGATATTACATAATCCATCTAAATAAAGAAGGTATACTATTATACATGAAATGTATCCTCAAACAAATATAATATATTTCAATGTATGATGAATTAGATAAACAATATTGTTTGGGAGTTTTTGAAAGACCACATCATAAATTAGGAATATTCTCGATATTTTAAAATCATTTATAATTGGTGTTTTATAAATCTTAGAGGAAAATAAATTCTTTTAGAAAAGATGAAAACATAAAGATAAATCTTTATATAAAACAAAAAAGGTATAGGACTGATGTGTTCACAAGTAAATGTTAAAAAAACATCCTTTACACATTTTGATGAAAATGACCTACACATAACACATTAAAAATTTATTTAAAGCCATTAAAAGAAGGCTGTGTTATAGAAAATGAAAATAATCAATTATTTATGCCCCAATAAAGAAATTTTTAAACGTATACATTGAATTGAGACATGTAAATATGGAGTTTCTTGACCGATAATAAGATAAGGGATTAGTTTTACTTATAAGAAATACTTCAAATAAAATATGAGTTAAGGGGAAAATGAAAATTTGAGAGTACACCTAAAACATCATGAATATACAAGGAAAATAATGATAGGTTTTATAATAAAAAAAATTCCGCATATGAATCATCTTTCAAAAATATTCTTGATTAATAATAATATTGGTGATGAAGCACTTATGGAATGAGCAATATTCTAATGAAAACCCCTTTAAACTTTTGTATCTTTGGAATTAAATTCCTTATAAATAAAGTATGACATATAACTTAAAACCACTCGAATATGGTAAAATTAATTCATTATTCCGTAAACATACCATATTAAAGGTGTTATTTTACACTTTTATAGGAAATTCTCCTAAAATCAAATGTGAGAAAAATAACCCCTTAAATTTACTCTTAATTTCCAAGGAAGTTCTTGAACCCCTAAACTTTGGTTTTTTACTTATTTTACCACATCACATGTTTATAGTTTTGACAATTTGTACTAGTTTCATAGAAGTGGTGTTAGTATTCATTATTTTTAAAATTTTAATCATTATATGATCTTTAAAGTATCTATAATGGATTAATTATAATTATTTATGATGTTTAATCATCCTTTTATGAGCGTTTCATTATTTATCCTTGAAGATGAAATTAAAAATAAGCACGCTTCAATGATTTTCTTAATCAATGATAGGTGTTTTGTTAATTATTGAGTTAATATTGATATATAAATTAAGGAACCAAAACGAAATAATAACTTAAATATTTATATCATATCATACCATTAATTTTGTTTTCGTATCCACCCATGATATAATTTTTATCGTTGTTCAAGTAGGTGGTCACACCAAACCAAACATGAACATACCGGGATTAATGGATGATTATGAGGTGATTTAGTTACTATATCATTATCAAAGTAGCATAATGATTTCATATAATTTTTATTATAGTTATATATATTAATAATAATTAATTAAGATAATAAGTGATTGATATAAAACAACTACATTGTATGAATATATCGTTTAATCATATTATTTAACTTTTTTAGGACGATTAATTTCATAATGATTGTTTATCATTCATATTATTAATATATTGTTCAAATTATGTTACCAGAAACATATTAATTTCATAAAAATCATATTAATACTTTCAAAAAATTATTTGTACTAACTACAAAATGGGGAAATTAAAAAATGAATATACAGATCCATGGAGGCGGTAGTTCACTCGTATATATTGGAGAAAATTTTGTTTTTATAGAATGAGAGAGAGGAAAAATATGGTTATTTATTTAAAAATCATAAAAATGATATATATATATATAAATTATTTATTAAATTATCATTTTATAATATCCATGTTTTGAGGTTAAGGAAAACAAAACATGTTTATTCATGGAGGCAGTAGTCCGCACACATGCATGATTCATGTTTCCATTTTTATTAATAAAAAATGGAAAGGTGGGTAATGATAATAACATTATAGTATAATAAATATACTAATGTTAAAATATTATGAGGGTGTAACATAATTTTAGGAAGTATAAGTTCATATAAATAAATAATAAAATAAAGGAGCAGTTATGAATTTATACCTCATTTCCTGGATTATCTCCATTGAAAAGGGGATTAATCCTTTAAGGGATGGTATTTTTAGAATATAATAACCTATTGAATGTGTATATGAGTGTTTAGGAGAATATTTGGCATATTTATTTTATAAATAATGGGTTTTTTGTGTGTGGGAAAGTGAGGAGAGGAGTAACCTTTTTATAAGCGCAAAGGGATGAAATTTTTTGTAAATACCCAAAAAATTTTAATAATGGGAAGTTCCAATCAAGGTACATGTCTTGAAAAATGATAAATAATGTATAGGGTAATATATAAGGTTAATAAAATCTAAAAAACTCAATTAAATGTTTTTAACATGTTCGGCCCTTTACCTCTTTGACTACCCATTTTTACCAATTTGGTTTTCACCACGGTAACAAGTTTTTACTTAGGAAATATGTCATTTATTCCTCAAAATAAAATGGTCCTTCTATAATTTTAACCTAACGATTTTAAATTTTAAATCTATTTTGTTTTATTCATTTTTTAAAGGTGATAAAAATTAATTTTAAAATATAAAATGTATAATGTCTTAAAAATAAATAGTTTTGGAAATATATAACAAAAGGTATAAAATGTCAACTATGGGTTTATAAATTGATATTTTGTAATTATAAAGGCACATATAAAATAAATATTTTTTATTATAAAAAGGTTTCATGAATTTAAATTTCAAAATTATATACTAATAGTTTTACAAATTTCGTGTTATTTGTAAAAATGGTATATATCACTATTCAAATAAAGATCAAACTTTTTAGAAAAAAATACCAAAAAATTATCCTAAACTAATATTTTTATGATTTATCCTAAAATTAATTTTATTTTTTAAATTTAAAATTATTATATATATAATTTAACTTTTAAATAAAATTATAAAGTATAGTAAAAACCCATTTTTACAGAAAAATAAAATTTTAAAATACTAGTTGTTATTATTCATAATTTTTATAAAAAAAATAATATATAATTAATATAAATATATATTATTTTATATAAAATCATCATTTAACAATAATATACTTAGTTTTATTTAATAAAAAGTACCCAAAAATTTATATTCTTAATCACATTAATTAATTAAGAAAAGTTGCATAAAATAACCTTTATATATATTAATATATTTCATAAGATCGTTAATAACATTAATAATAACCAATTTAATAGACATGTTTTAATAATTTAATCATATTATAGTTTTATTTTAGTTTTTCATTACGTGTGGAGAATTATATCGAACACATTATTTATTTAAATAAAATTTACAGTGAAATCTTATGTCGTTACAAATGAGGCTTGCCACACATGCATACCTTGGTTGTGTTCTTGTTGTTTTTAATCCCATAAATTTACATAATAATAATAATAATAATTATTACTATTATAACCAGCTACCTCATTGGTGAGTGGTAGGGACAGTGTGGGGTTTGGGAGTTTCCCACCCGATTTAAAGTCCTAGGGGACATTTCTTTCTTGTATTATGTCTCGTAGTGTCATATGTAACATTATATAATAATAATAAAAACAACAACAAAAAAAATAACAACAAAAAGAATAATAATAATAACAATAATAATAATACCCCTTATGTGAGTGGTAAGGGGTGGATGCTTATATCTATGAAACTAAGGTTTACACCATATGAATTGATAATATCAGGATCACATCAATACACATACATGAATGGTTCTAAGATTCAATGTTTTATGTTATCTCCATAGATTCCTAGGTGGTTATCTCATGGATCATGATGATGGTAGTTATTTAATTATGTTGTATTAATTTAATATTTCTTTATATGAAATTGAATTATTTGTTTCTCCATGATAATTTATTATGGTATGAAATAAAATATAAAATATTATTATCATTGTCACTTTCTTTCATAAAATAAAAGGCATTTTCTTATATTTAATTTTCTAATTGGAATATCATGGTCCATTTTTTCTGAAATTAATTATTTGTTTTTATCATTAATCCTTATATAATAAAAATTTATTTTCATTATCTTTTTTAAAAGTTGCATTTTTGATATTTTTAATAAAAAATGAAACATATAGAATCCTTGGAGGTTTCATATTGAATTTTTTCCTCACTCTTACTTGTACACTTTAGTATTCATGTATATCATCTTTATTAATTTTCTTACATGTGAAAATTATGTAACTAATTTTTATAGGGATTAGACGATTTTCTTGGACATGGAGCAATGAAGGTAGTGTTATGAAAATATATTTATGTGTCATAAAAATATATCAGTGCATTTTATTTTATTCTTTTATAGTCTGGGGTATTGGTATACCTATTCTTATTATATTTTTAATTTTTAAATAATATTATATAATGATATTTTATATTTCCATTTTTTGATTGGTTTCTTGTTTATTATTTATTATCCCATGTTTGGTGTTGGTATAAATTTAATTTTTTACATTTTATTATCACAATAATTCAAAATTATAGATGCCTTGAGTTGAATTTATAGTTTAGATCCATCATTTATTATTTATTGTTTATAAAAATAAATAATTACAATTATCCACATATAATACCCTTATAAATCGTGTTGGCCTATGATGACCAGTAACACACATTAGGTCTATGTCATGCTAGTTTGGGTATAATGGTAAAATATTTAGGTCAATATATTATAAAATGGAATCAAAGAATGGGTGACCAAATGGATAAATGGTAGTTGGAGGTAGGATCCTTGAAAAGTGATAATTAACCCCCAGTTAAACTTTATAAACCTATTTATTATAGAATTACAAGTTAGTAGGAATGTCTATGATATAGTGGTGTTAGTCAAATCTTTAATGGGTTTAATTTTTTTTATTTATTTATGGTGATTTGTCTTGAATATTATTTCTCAAGTCACATGATTCTTATTTTGAGTTAAATGTATCATGATGTTTTTAATTGATTGGATATTTCTTTTAAACATTCAGTGTTTTCATGAATTCAAATTAATAGATATATATTTGATTAAGACACTTTATTGATGTGTTTTAAGATATTCAATTCATATTATATAATGTGTGTGGTGGTTCATTGACCGATTGATTGGGAAATATATCTAATGAATTATTTGGAAACATTTTTCAAATGAATCTTTTTCTAATGGTTGTTTTAGAAAATTTTAATAAAATATTTTAGGAATATGTTTTTCTAATAATTTAAAATATAGGGTGTTTTTATTTAAAATTAAATAAGGAATTTAAAAATATGTTTTGACAGTTTTTATTATAATGATTTCTATTTTCACATTTTTTTTATTTTTTATGATAAATTCAGGTATTATAATTTAATTTGAAATGTGGAAATTATGTTATGACATCCTAAAATATAAAATGTTAAATGATTTTATTTTGGAAGTAAGAAGTTAAAAAAAAGGGAAAAATATGAAAAGTACATTTTTTTGTGTTGAATTCATTAAATGATTTCCATTTATGAATTATATTGATTATAAGGTTTTTTATAGTGTATTTATACTTGTCAATGTATTTTTCCTGAGTTATTATTATTTTAGTGAGACTGGTTTCTTATATTAGGATCTTATAAAGTGAAATGAAAATTATATGAATTTAAAAGTTAGTAAATAAGTCAGATAACTAATTTAATGAATTATTCATGAGGATAAATAATTGTAAAGGTGTTAAAATTTTATTTTACAGATTAATATTATTCATTGATAATCATAAATTATATATATTTTTCTTATAATTTTTATATAGGAATCAATTATAACTGTCATGAATTTTCTTGTTAGTTTTCTAAATTCCAAAACATTTTATACTTAATTATTTAAAGTCACTCTAATTGGGTAAAGTAATTTATTGTTTTTCTAATAAAATAAATTTTAATGTAAATTTTTTGATTTTTTGGGTTGTTTTATGTTATTGTTTTTCATTTCCATTGCATTTGAAGATACTATATTCAAAGGTTTTGGAATGTAATTTTATAGAATGGAATCTAAAATTGGTGGGTTTTATTTTTTGAATGGTATTTATTTAAAATGAATAATGATTATCTATTTAACATGTTTTAAAAATGGATTTGTGATATATGGGTTTTTAAAAATCATTTTTTTCTTTAAAAAATATAAGACTTCTTTTTGGAAAGTATTGATGTTTTAATTTTAAAATTCATTTAAGATTGTTATAAGTGTATGAAAACTATCTTTATATGTTAGTTTGGTAATGAATCACTACTAGAATTTCAGCTATTTGCGACGAGATCCCATCGCAAAAACCCTTTTGCAGCGGGGGCCCGTCGCAAATAGCCCGTTGCAGAAAACGACGTCGCAACTAGTATTTTTTTGCGATGGGCACATCACAAAAAATATTACTTGCGACGAGAAGCTGCCTGACCACAAATAGATATCCAATTCAATACATTATATATACAAAAACCTATTGCTACAGACCTTTCACAAAAAGTATTTGCGACGGGACGAGACCCCGTCGCAAAAAGTATTTGTGACGGGACGAGACCCCATCAAAAATAGATTTATGTCATAAAAATGTTGCGACGATAAAGTCACCTGCCACAATTTTTTAAAAAAAATATATAATATATTTTTGACAAGGTCACATAAAAAAAGTACCCATAAAAAATACTTAATAAATTAAAAAATATATGTAATTATGATTAATGATAAAATAATATTAATATTATTAAAATAAATAAAAAATTAAAATTCTCAATATTCCCAAAAAAATATAAAAAAATCGTATAATAATAATATTATTATTCTTATTAGTAAAATAAACAAACATTAAAAAATATATTAATAATAATAAATACAAAGATAAAAAAATATTAAAAATATAAAAAAAATAAATTATGCAATATTCGCACCAACATAAAAGACAAAAACTGCAAATAATTCATATTACAAAAAATGTTCAATTCAAATGTTTTTAACAGAACAAAAAAATCACTAGGGGGATAGTCTTTTAGAGAAGCTGGAGGAGCAGGAGGAGTTGGTGGAGGAAACTTCATCCCTAAACTATGAATCAGACGACACATGTACTATATCGTCTTGTGTTGCTACTACTGCCAACGACGCATGTCCTCCTCGTGATGCTGACACATCTCTTCCTGCTACTTCTACAAACTCTTTATAAGCTCAGTTTGAGCTCGAAACTGCTCTTGATACTGTAAGGCAAAAGATGATTCCTCTCTATGAGCTCCTCTTGAGTTGGATGCCAACATCGCAGCAGTACCATAATAAGTCTCAAGAGTCAAATGAGAGATGATACCAACTACTCAGCCCTTCTCTAAGGCATACTGGGTCACCTGCATCCATGCTGCCTCATCAAAATGGTGGGCACTAGTCTGATCAGCCGTCAAGGCATGAATCTTAGACTGTGTCTGAGAGGTCACGACCTAATATGACTCCTTTACTATCAATTTGAACTTTAAATATCAAAAATATTATATGCAGTTAATTTTAAAACTAAAAAAGAAATAATACTGACCATAATCTGACGCTGGCGATCAACTCTAATCTCTTCAATGGCTAAATCCCTGTACATCCTCCGATAAACGTCATAATCCATAATATCGGGATTCTCTACTGCCTATATTAATATAAAATAAACTATTTATATTTAATGTTATATAAAATATTTAAAAAAGATACTTACCAGATACTCTCTATGCGTACTGAATGTACAGCTACCAGCTGGATGTGGCACCTCCTATCTCCCATGGTTATGACGGCCCAATGAAGATATCCTATAAAATCCACCACTCAAACAGTGTGAACATAATCCACCCCAAACATGATATGAAATGTACTCTAGTCTGTGGGCTCTAAAGGACTCATAAAATACTGTCACTCCTGCTTTCTTAATGGCTGTCCTTCTCAAATTGTGCAAAAACTGACGGAAATTCTCACGCATAGACACCTCCCATGCCTCGTGGATAGTTCCACACATGCTATCATCGATGGGATACCATAAAAACTTCAAATAATTTATAATATCAAGTTATTAATGAAATAAATTTCTAAACAAATATTATTTATTTATGTACCAACCAATGATTGAACATTTCAAGACTCACATTAACGAGAATTTGTTCCCATGTGATCCATGGCTAAGAAAAATAATTGCGTAAGATAGTGCTCCCCTGTCCAACAAGTACATGCGTAAAACCGTGAAAAAGAACAAATAATCAAACAATCAGTATATAAATAAATTAATGAAAGCTAACTAAAATACACAGGTTACCATACCTATGCATGCGTGGATCGAAACCAAGATGTGGACATCGATCGGGGATAGGGTTAGAAATCATCAGTCACATAAGACCATGCCCCCTCTGTGTACCCCCTAAACCGCCAGTAGGCTGAGAGTCAGATGATCCCAAATCCTCCTCATCCAAAGGTAGATCAACCTCCTCCAACTCACGAAATAGATCGGGGTCCATCTGAAAAAAATGATTGATGTTAGCAGATAGTTGAAAATAACTATTACATATAAATATATATTAGTTATGATTATAACTAGCATTTAACTGTGTTAATGTTCACCTTCATCATCATCTTCATATCTGACGATGTCAATGTCTTCAAATTCATCATTGGAATCATCAATATCCATATGAGTTTCAGTTTCATAATCTCTACCCATTTCAAATTCATTTGTAACTTCATTAACATCATCATTACCATCGACCCTTAATTTTGGGGTGTCATCATCGGTATTCATGTCTCTTTGTGAAAAATATGGATTTTGAGTAGTCTCTTGAAAAATTTCAATTACTTGTACTCGATCGGAACCACATTCAGTTTGAGTAAACTGATTTTCCTAAGATTTCATTTTTATTATGATACACCAATCACTTAGGTCTCTTGAAGTAGCATAGTACTTTGTGTAATATATTTGATGTGCCTTTTGAGCCAGTAAAAATGGTTCATTTACTACAAGAAGAATTTTATATTTAATATCGAAAATACCATGAATCATATGAACACGCAATCCCCTCTCAGTATCCAACCATCTACATTTAAACATCGCTATGTAATTTTACCCTAGATAATAGAGTTCAATAATTTCATCCAGCATGTCGTAAAAGTCAACTTCAGTTTTTCTATGATGCGACCCTCTCATGAAAACTCCACTGTTCATTGTTTTTCTGATTCTCCATATGCACGTGTATGAAATCTAAAACCATTCACCAAATATGCATTATAAGATTTAACCATTTTGGATGGTGGGTTACTCAATATACACTATCGCTTATCAATTTTATCAGCATGTTGAGACACCAGAAATTTTTTAAAACAATTATCAATATAATAAATAATAAAATGAATTGATATATTCAACCATCAATAATTTATGTTACTAGTTTTTGAAAACATTGAGAAAAAAAATTGTCGGCGTTCTTCAAGAGCAACTGCTATAATTTTTGGAAGCTATTTCATGATATGATTATCATATAAACTAAAAATAAAATAAGTTTACTTACTATAACATAAATTACAGAATAAGTGATAGAAGAACTTATAGTACAAATGATGTCATTTCTTCATAGTTGAGCAAAACATATGTATGAGATCTATGATGGTAATCATCTGAAATCCATCGTTCATGAACTCCACCTAAGCCAAGATTTGGCTGATTAAAAACCGATAATGGATTTTTCATTTCATCATCAACATTCCCCTCATTCCATCCCATACGGTTTTGTTTTGATGGATATACAGATTCAAAATAATGAGAGAAAAAAAAGAAATTTCCTCTTGCAAATAAGCTTTAGCAATTGAGTCTTCAATTGATTCTTTGTTACGTACTTTTTTCTTTAATTTCTACATGCATATCTTGAATGGGTACATCTATCAAAACTGTACCAGACCTCCATATTTAGCTTTATGTGGCAAATGTAATATCAGATGTTCCATTGAGTCAATGAAATTCAGAGGATAAATGTTTTCCAGTTTACATATAATGACAACAATATCTTCTTCCAGTTTACATAGTGTATCATAGTCTGTTGTTGCCACACAAATGTCTCGAAAAAAATATTATATGTGTTTTATCGAATCCAAAATCATAGAATTCAACAAACCTTTGAATCTAATCGGCATAATCCTTTCCATTATAACAAAAAAATAATGACTTTTTAATCCAGTAATATGACCATTCTTAACACATCTTCCCAAATTAGAATCATAACCATCTAAAAGTTTCAAATCGGTAACGCACTAACAAAATAATATGTGACTCTCTTTAGACAGTGTATGAGCTTCTTTTGGCTTCATTAACCTCTATGATATGACATTTTGAAATAGTTCAAGTTCCGGTCATCTACAAATTTGGGCAAGATATAATCGTGCCTCTACATTATCTCTGGTCTTACCACGTGTATCCAAAACTGTATGGAATAGATTTTCCAAATAGTTCTTCTCAATATGCATGATATCCAACATGTGGCATACCAACAAATCGAACCAATATGTAAGATCCCAAAAAATTCTCTGTTTTACCTAATTATGTTCTTTCCCAAAGCCATGGATTTTCTGTTGGTTTACTATTGGCCCAAATGTTATTGGAGGTAATGAAAAAAAAACTGATTTTAACTCTATACCTGAGATCATTTTTGGAGGTTCATCCCTTTCAATTGTGAATTTTCTAAAATGAGATTTGTTCCTCCGAAAAGTGTGATCGGTTGGAAGAAATCTGCAATGAAAGTCAAAATAGTAAGGTTTTTTTCCATTGACAAGCATAAAGGCTTTGTTGCCTTTCATACAGTAAGGACATGATTTCAGACCATGTGTACTCCAGCCAGATAACATGTCATATGCTAGGAATTCACTAATCATCCACATCAATTCAACTTTTAATATGAAATTTTATTTTGTAGAAACATGATATAGACTAACACCATTACTCCACAATGAATTTAACTCATCAATCAATGGTTTCAAATAAATATCAATATTCTTTTTCAGATATCCTAAGATTAATAAGGTTAAAAAGATATAGGGCTCCTTCATTAACATCCATGGAGGTAAATTGTATGGAGTTATAAAGACATGCCAACATGAATACTAACTACCATAAGAACCGAACAGACAAAAATCATTAGTAGAAAGACCCAATCCCATGTTTTCAGCTTCTAAAGAAAAAGACGGATGCAGTCGGTCAAAATTTTTCTATGAATCACCACCAGATGAATGATTAAAGCTCTTATCGGTTGAAATATTGGTTTTTTGAAATGAAATCATTGACGTTGTGTTCTGAGACATAAATAAACGCTGCCACCTGGGTGTAAGGGGGGAATATCTCAACTATTTTATAAAAATCGATCTAGACTTCCCTGGTTGAGCTTCTTTATACCTTAATTTTTCACATGTGGGACAACTATCCAATGACTCATTTTCACCAGAATATAAGATACAATCATTTGCACATGCATGAATCTACCGATAACTAAGGCCTAGATTATGAATCAACCTCTTTCTCTCATAGTAATTGGCAGGAAACATATTTACTTCTGGTAATCGTGTTTCAACAAAAAAATATCTGATCAAAACAGTTGTTTGACATTGCATTATCTGATTTTAAAGCCATAAATTTTCCAACTGCTTATAATTTTCTTATCTTGCAACTAGAATATAATACATCCTCACCAGACCTCAATAACTCATAAAATTCAGATGGTTCCAACTCAGGAGTTAAATCAATATCATCTTGAGTTTCAATTTGTTGAACAAATGGACTTAAAATATCATATACTAAATTCTAAAACTGTGATTGACCCAGAATAATGTTATTAGTATCTTATCTATAATTGCGTTCACCATGTTAATACCAAAAACCATAATCTGGTTGAAAACCAAACCACAAGAGATGCCCCCCTAACCTTGTCCATTGTGTCAAACATTCTCAGAACACATTTTTTACAAGGACACTTAATTGGTCCTTCTAAAAGAAATTCTAGTTTTGATTATGCAAATTATAAGAATGATTCAATACCCTCAATATATACAGTATTTAAACCAGAAGCATTTGGATTTCTTCCCGGATTTATCCAAGCGTAATCATCTAATAATGACTATTGTCGACTTCCTTGTTCTATATTTTTCTACAAAATATAAAATCATTATTGTTTTTGAATAATTTGAAATTAGAAAAACACTATAAAAAAAAAGATAAATAATTACAACTACTTAATAATTACAATTAACTATGGGCGACACAATTTCTAGTGGATTGACGACTACTCTTTTGCCCGACGGCTCATTTACTTGCAAATTTGTCACACTGAAATCACAATGAATAATCTGCTTGAAGGTATGTGTATACATTCTCATGCATCTTCATTGTGATTTCAGTGTGGGAAAGATGCATGTAAATGAGCCGTCGAACAAAAGATCCCCCTTTTCGTCGATGAATCTTCTTCTTGCAACTGTCACCGCCTGAAAATATTATGAAAAATGTGGTCCTACTAATGCATATTCAAACTCATTTATACAAGATTGGATATACATACATAGAGGCATACTTTTCATATTGTTTTAATTTAGTGAGAGTTGAAATGAGAAGAGCCATCGAGCAAAATGATTGTCGTCAATCCACTAGAAATTGTGCCAAGTTATTACAATTTATTACAATTGATTTTATTCCTATTTATTTCTATTAATTTCTATTTATTAACAATTTTTACTAATTTTTTCTAATTATTATTAATTATTACTAATTATTAATAATTATT
Source organism: Viscum album (assembly GCA_963277665.1). Lineage (NCBI taxonomy): Eukaryota > Viridiplantae > Streptophyta > Magnoliopsida > Santalales > Viscaceae > Viscum > Viscum album. Next base: position 385,301,973 of record OY728153.1, on the reverse strand, counting down.
CTTAATTATTCCAGATTATTCATAATTATTCATAATTATTCATAATTATTCATAATTATTCATAATTATTCCTAATTATTCATAATTATTACTAATTATTAGTAATTATTACTAATTATTACAAATTACTACTAATTAATACTGATTATTACAAATTATTACAAATTATTACTAATTATTACTATTTATTACTAATTATTCTTATTTATTACTATTTATTACTATTTATTACTATTTATTACCATTTATTATTATTTATTACTATTTATTACTATTTATTTCTAATTATTCCTAACTATTCCTAATTATTCCTAATTATTCCTAATTATTCGTAATTATTCCTAATTATTACGAATTATTCATAATTATTACTAATTATTAGTAATCAATACTAATTATTACTAATTATTACTAATTATTTCTAATTATTTATAATTATTAATAATTATTAATAATTATTACTAATTATTTCAAATTATTACTAATTATTACTAATTATTACTAATTATTACTAATTATTACTAAATATTACTAACGATTACTAATTATTACTAACTATTACTAATTATTACTAATTATTACTAATTATTACTAATTATTACTAATTATTACTAATTATTACTAATTATTACTAATTATTACTAATTATTACTATTTTTTACAATTTATTACAATTTATTACATTTTATTAATTATTATTCCTAATTATTCCTAATTATTCTTAATTATTCCTTATTATTCCTTATTATTCCTAATTATTCCTAATTATTCCTTATTATTTCTAATTATTACTAATGTTTACTAATTATTACTAATTATTACTAAGTATTACTATTTATTAGCATTTATTACTATTTATTACAATTAGTATTATTTACTACTTATTACTACTTATTACTAATTATTACTATTTATTACTAGTTATTACTAATTATTACTAATTAGTACTATTTATTACTATTTATTATTAATTATTACTAATAATTACTTTTTATTATTATTTATTACTATTTATCACTATGTATTACTATTTATTACTATTTATTACTATTTATTACTAATTATTACTAATTATTACTTGTTATTAATAATTATTACTAATTATTACTAATTATTACTAATTATTACTAATTATTACTAATTATTACTAATTATTACTAATTATTACTAATTACTAATATTTATTACTAATTATTACTAATTATTACAATTTATTACCATTTATTACTATTTATTACTATTTATTACTGATTATTACTAATTATTACTATTTATTACTAGTTATTACTAATTATTACTATTTATTACTAATTATTACTAATTATTACTAATTATTACTATTTATTACTAATTATTACTAATTATTACTATTTATTACCATTTATTACTATTTATTACAATTTATTAATAATTATTACTAATTATTACTATTTATTAAGATTTATTACTATTTATCACTATTTATTACTATTTATTACTAATTATTACTAATTATTTTCAAATTATTACTAATTATTACTAATGATTACTAATTATTAAAAATTATTACTATTTATTACTATTTATTACTATTTATTACTATTTATTAGTATTTATTACTATTTATTAGTATTTATTACTATTTATTAGTATTTATTACTAATTATTAGTATTTATTACTAATTATTACTAATTATTACTGTTTATTACTATTTATTACTATTTATTACTATTTATTACTATTTATTAGTGTTGATTAGTATTTACTAGTATTTGTTACTATTTATTACTATTTATTAGTATTTATTACTATTTATTAGTATTTATTACTACTTATTAGTATTTATTACTAATTATTACTATTTATTAGTATTTATTACTAATTATTACTATTTATTAGTATTTATTACTAATTATTACTAATTATTACTAATTATTACTAATTATTATTTATTAGTATTTATTACTATTTATTAGCATTTATTACTAATTATTAGTATTTATTACTAATTATTACTAATTAATACTATTTATTACTAATTGTAAATATCTGTTACCATTTTTTTGTAATTATTACTATTTACTTCTAATTATTACTAATTAGTGTTAATTACTATTAATTACTACAAAATACAGCTATTAATTACTAATTATCGCAAATTATTTATATACATTACTAATTGTCATTAATAATTATTAATTATTACTAATTACTAAGAATTAGTGCTAATAATTTAATTTTATTATTTCAAATAAATACTGATGACAAAACAATTTAAATATAACTTAATTACAACTAATCAAAAATAATTAAAATTAATATAAACTAATGAAATAAATACTAAATTAAATAAAATATAAATACCTTTAAACTCGATCTCTTATAATTGTCGTTGGCTTCACAAATTCATTGTAAAAGAAATTCTAAAAAAATTTCACTCTAAAATTAGAGTTTAGAGAAGTAGGGAAAGAAGGAATTCAGGAGGAGAGAAGAAAAAACGGATGGGGGGTATATAGGTTAGATTAGTTGCGACGAGACTATTTGCGATGGGACTCCCATCACAAATAATACTTTTTTTGGGATGGAACCTGTCACAAATAACTTCAGCCGCATTAATTACGGTCGGCGGTTAAAAGAATATTTGCAATGGGGCCGGTCGCAAACGGTAACCTGCCGACACACTATTTGTGATGGGACAATATCCCGTCACAAATAGTTTTTTTCCACCACCGATTATTTGCGACGGGTCCCATCGTAAATACCCTACGAGGGTTGAACTAGATGCGAAAGGTGATCCCCCGTCGCAACTAGTTCTTACCGTCTCTCATTATTTGCGACGGGCAGTGCCTACCCGTCGCAAATACCCTTTTGCACAGATTGGTGCTGTTTTCGCACCAAACCATGCAATTTTTTGCGACAGGGTGCCTATTTCTGTCATAAATATGTGGTTATTTGCGATGGGTTGATTGTCCCGTTGCAAATAACCCGTCACAAGAAACGGTTTTTCCCGTAGTGAATGCATGTTATATTGTATTTATTTTCAAAATTTTATTTTGGAACTCATTATTGTGAAAATATTGAAGTTTTTCTCATGTTAATCATTTTCTTTTAAATGTTTATAATTGGTTTTAGATGCACGTTTTACTGTATGTCTTCATGCATAATATTGTTTTCACTAATGTACCTTGGTTGGAATATGTTTATTATTTCTCTTGAATGAATTGTTATGATTAATTGGTTTACATTTTGAAAAATTATATTTTATGTGTAACTTTTGTCGAGTTTAAATTATATTTTGAAAATGGGAAAATGGTTTTTTAGAGTAAGGATTGTTTGTTGGTGTTTTATATTGATTTATGTGATAAGTTTATTTTTTATAGATAATAATGAGATAAAAACTTACCAAACATAGTTTATATTATTTTTAGTTTTTTTCATTAGAAATAGGTATTAGTTTTAATCATATTACTTTTATATAAAATATATTATTGAAACCATTAAGTTTCTTCTAGTTCTTTTAAATTTTATTAAAATTGCTACCATTAGATGTGTAATACATTGTTCTGTTGGGTTTCATTTTTTATCTTCATAATAGTGTAGTTTTTACTTAATTTTATGAATAAGAATGTATTTTTTTTCATTTATTTGGGAAAATTCAGATGGTGTTGAATTATGAATGTAATTTTAGGATGGATTATGTTTTTATTGTTTTCATAACAGATTAGTTTTTATTTAGGTTAAATCCTTGTTTAATATGCTTAAATGAGAATTTTAGGTTTGAGATTGATTTATTTTTTCCACGAATCATGAGTGTATCATGTTCAGTAGTTATATTTTCATTGAATTTATGAAATTTTCTAATTAATAAATGGATGAAATAGGTAAAACTCATTAAAAATTATTTCCAGAAGCTAAAACAAATCTCTAATAGGTGGGTTTAAATACTTAAGGTGTCTTGAGAAATTTTTGGGTTAAAATTAGGATTATTGGGAATCAACATTCCATTTAAAGTAAATGCACTATCTGTTAGGAAAAATAAATGGTTGGGATACATGGTCCTCAGGACAATGCATCCACAAAATATCATTTTAGGGGTGAATGTACGGTCATGTTCATCACACATGAAGACCGAAAATTTCTAAAAACACTATATAACTTATTTTATAGTTTAGTTCATAGTTCTATGAAATTGTATAGAGACCATGTAATGTGAAAATTATTTAATGACCATGCTAGATGTCTTAGGAGAAGCTGAAAATAATAATTCCACTTCAAACAACCATAAATTTTAATTTGGTCATCTCAAATTTTCAAGTAAAAGTTAACAAATATATATACATGACATTTAATATTTTAGTGAACATTTTATAAAAAAAATCTCAGTATAAATAGGCATACTAGACCATAAAAAAACATTTGTGGTATGACCTCCCAATTTTCATGTTCGGTTGAAATTTTAGATGATTAAAATGGGATATTTGGTTTTGGATTTGATATTTTTTCTAGTTTAAACTTTCATTTTCATATTCTTATTGTTATTTATAAATGAAAGTTATTTTATAAATGATTCTTATTTTATAAATAGGATAACATTATCAAAGTATATGTATAATTTTTTTAGAAAAATGAGCTTTAAATATTTTATCATTTGGTGAATAATGAAATAAATTTGAGTTGGATGATGGATTCATGTTATGGAATGGATGAATTATTTATAAATTTAACATCGTTAGGATTTTACACATGGTAATGAAATTTTGAAATAGGTTTTTTGTATTGAGATGTTTCTCATAAAGGAAAAAAGCTTTATTATGTTGTAATTTTTTTTAAATTAATGATTATTTATTTATTTATATTGAATTTTTCTCAATAAAAATACTTGTTGTGGGATTTTTGAGGGTGGAAATCATTATGTTGGGAAGTATCGTGACATCCAATTTTTTTTTAATTTTGAATATGTATTATTATTATGTTATTTTTGAAAAATAATAAAAGATATTTTGAAATTTTTTAAAGTTTCTAGGATATAAAAAATATCATGAATGATCTTAGGTTGATTCAGAGTAATCATACATATTAAAAATGTTAAGGAAATAGTGGTTACATGGTTTTGTGAATGGTTTTAAGAAAGTATAAGGGGATTGTGTATTCATGCATATTAACCCAAAACTCAAATTTTCATGTATAAACTTCTCAATACATTCCATAATTGATATATACCCCTATGTAATGATGTTATTAATCATTCATTGTGGTTATATAATTTATGAACTTTTTTGTAAATGTTTTAGTTTTGGTTTTCATAAAATATATGTATATATGATGTGATAAATATTTTTATTGATTTATTATTAGATATGATTATTATCAAGGACTTGATATTGAAATATGTTAATAGTGGTATCCATATTTTTTATGATGAATTCATAATATGTTTTGGGATATTCTATGATGTTTTTATAAATAAAGTTCGGATATTAATGTAATATACCATATTTACAATACTTTTTTTATAGTTTTTCTTCCTTAAATTATCAATATAAATTATAAATAAATTTCTCTATTAATAATAATATATACAAAACATTTATACACATATTTATAACTTAATTTATTTTCTTATATATTTATTCAAGAATGATGAAATTATATTTATTGAAATGATTTATTAGAAGAAGGGAATCCCACAGGTTAGATGATAGCTCGTCGTGTCTGACGAGGCTACATGTCTTAAACCAACAACTGAAGGGCTGTTGAGGTGCAATGCCTACCACTAGCCGAAGTGATCTACTACTTCCATTATCCATCATGTTAATATGTACTTATATATCTTTCAATATATTCATGACTATTTTTTATATATTTTTTATATGATAACTACATTACTTTTTAGTTTTCTTTTAATATCATCATAGAAATTATGTCATTCCGATCTAATCGTTAACATAGTATGATATATGTTTTCAAAGTCACAAATTTATAATATATTGAAAGAAATTCCATATGAAATTTTATTTAAAACATGTGATGAATGGGTAGATATCATTTTTATATTAAAATAATACTTTATCTTTATTTTTTAATTACATTCTAGCTCATTTAATTTCTAAATGGGGTTTATCATATTCTATGTACATATATTGTTACTCAAAAATATTATTTTAAAATTATAAGTGTAATGTTTTATAATAAAATAGCATTATTAAATAGTTATTATTTTTATTTGACAATGTGATTTTCATAATTTATATTTTCTTATTATCACAAAATTGTTATAAAGTTTTTATAATTTAGTTTTTAGAAAAGTAAAATGGTCATTGAGAATGTGTAAAAAAGTTGTTACACTAATACATATTTCTCAATTATGTATTTAAAATATAAATTAAAATTAATTAGAAGAGTAATTTCATAAAATATGAATATATTAGAATTATAAATTAATAATTATCAATTATATATTAAATAACATATAATAACTTATATAAATGTAATCACTCATAAAAAAATAAATAGTATTTATTCTAAAATAAAAAATTTCCATGAATTATATGATTTTATTTAGAAGTTAAATCTCGAATTTTTATTATTTTAATTTGATAAAAATTAATTAATATTTGGATTTTGTACACCAATATTATCTTAGGGTGATTTTTTGGATTTTTCTAATAAAGATGATTTTTATTTAATAATATAAATAATTTTTTATTACTTATATTAATTTATTTTATCAAGTTTGGATTTTGAATTAAATAAAAGGGATTTCATAATTGTAATTAGAATAATAAAAATTTAGTAATAAGGTCATTTTAATTTCAGTTTATAAAAATAATTAACTGAGATAAAAATGTTATAAAAATGTTTAATCAAGAGGAAAGTCAATAAATATAAAAAAACTCAACATTAAATGGGTGGATTAGATATTTCAATACCTTAACTAATATTTTCAACATTAGTTATAAAGTTTTGATCCACTATCCTTAAAATTGACTACTCTTTTTATATTAAGTAATATTTATAAAAATGCCACCTCTCTCACCTATAAAATGACCTCTTCAACACCCCAATTCTCCTTAAACATTAATACTTTTATATTGAAAAAATTATACCAAATATCTCCCTAAAATTATATCCCATATCTTAGAGGTTTTGGTATCCCCAAAATTTCAATCCAAGGTGCCTTAAGGTGTAGTCTAAGAGAGGACATCCTAAGGAAGAGGTAATGTTCTTAACATAACTATTTTAATATTTTATTTTTCTTACTACTAAAAAAATAATCAATAAGACTTGAAATAGTGACATAAATGTAATAAATATATTGATTTTTGATCATTTTAATGAAATATTTTATACTCACCTTCCTCCTATTCGTTAGAAAATGAAAACGTCGCTTGGGTTATGTGTGAACTACCACCACCATGGATGTCATGTTTCATTTTTCATAACCTCTTTAATGGATGGTTATAGTAAAAATTATATTTTCAAATAAGATTATAAAAACCAAATTATAACTTATCTAATTTTCAATATTTTAAATAAATAATTAAACTAAATATGACAAATCTAGTTCATAATGGTCAGTCAAACAACTTAAATAAACATGTCATTAGACAATAAAATTTATTCTCAGTGAACCATGACCATGTGAGTATTTAATCTTCTATAATGAAATAAAAATAATTTCTTTTCACTTGTTTTTTTTGTAATATAATTTTAAAAAACATCCACAATCATCCACAAATCAAAGAAGCTATGGAACCGTGAAACAAACACCATTAAGATAATAAGAATATACATTATGTCATAATAAAATAATTATAATAAAACATAAAACATAAATAAATTGTAATAAATAAAATTTAGTTGATTTTTTTTATTTATAAAGTATTTAATAAAATTAATTTTATTAACTCAGAAGTTAGACATGTAAACCAAGCGAGTCAGGACTCAAGCTAAGAGAACTTCTAAATCACCCACTTTTATTTCTGGTTATGATTTATCTCTCTAAATCTAAATTTCTCTTTCTATTATTCTTATTTATGTATTATATGTTATATATATATGTATATAATATATATACCTAGTTCATTTTTCCTTTATTTTATAAGGTTATACATATTTTCCAAGTTTCCTTCTCAACATTTCGTAAAAAAAATCATGTTTAAAGAGAACATTTGTAATCATTATTCTTTTTCATATACCAATATTTAAAACCTTCAATGATTACATGATTTAATAAAATTATTAATATTTTATAGTAAACCATTCTGTCTTACTTCTATTTTATTGTAAAATCCCATGTTATCACCATCTTTAAAGGTCATTTACCCATTTCTTATAACATGGTTTAAGAGATGCATTTCTACACCTACTTCACCACCTTTTCGTGGGAAATATTCTTAAAATTTAATCTATATTTAAGACCTACGTTTAATATTTCAAATATGAATTTCTAAAATATTTAATTCCTTATTCTCTTGGTAATATTTATAAAATATCTACTGATTATATTTTGAGACAAGATTAAGTAACTCATTTCTTTCTCATGTGTGTTCACATGATTATACCTTATGTATGATTTACTTATTTGGAACACACATTCTTGTACATGATATTATGTGATAGGTGGTCCCATAATTATATAGATCTATAATGAATTATTTAATGTTTCTATCTCTTGAAATACCAAGTACTTTTCATGGGAAATTAACCTAGCACATTATGTTATGTTGTTTTGGGAGTGATCCTTGACTTATAGTTATGATGTTATCTTTTTTGTTATTTCACATTATTATAATTATATTTCCCATGATATAATTATACTTATATCTTACTACCAATTTTTATATATGATCTTCCTATTTTATAATACCATATTAATATTCTTATCTCAGTTGTGATACTTCGTGATCATGTTTACCCCTAACTGGGACATATAGATCATCATTTTATTTTAGGTATTTTCCTAGAGTATACTATGCTATAATAAGAGTTAAAACGAATTTAATAGAACATTATATAGATCAAAATAATGAATAATTATTTTATGTTTAAGTTGATGTATTATGATTCCAATCTTCCAAAGACACTAGTCCTCTAGATCATTGGTTTGTGTTTTATGAATTTTTATGTGAAAAATCATGTTATAAAATTTATAAAAAATATGAGTTACTATTGTAATTATTTTTATTATTGTTGTTAGTATTATTTTTATCATTACTATTATTATTATTTCTCATGGGATGTAGCCTAGTGGTTGTGCCCCTTGAAGGTTCCTACACATTATATGCACTAATGGATCATGCCCAACTCTGATTTGTGTCATAATAAATGATTAATACAAGATATACGTCAACATATAATTTCATGAATAATGGGATTAAATAAAATATTAATTTATATAAGAACTTTAAAACCAAATTAATTATAATCACACAATAAATTTATAGTTAATTTAACCAGTTAAAAAATTACCTTACAATGAATTCTTTTTTCATTGATGAATCTGATTTCGTATCTATATCATACTATCATTGTGTCATAGTAATCAATTAAAAATTCCGTTTTAAAGGAAATCTAAACATATATCAAGAACCTATGAGAATCACTGTAGAATCTATGAGTTCTAGTGTAGAAGATCCCAATGCTTGCGTTGTTCATTCTTGATCGATCTGGGAATCAATTCTAAAAACTATTATCCTTAATCTCTCTAGAATCAAGGGGGTTGGTATAGGAGGATTTTCTTCATTATTAAGATCATTCTTATAGAGGTTATCACTATAGATTAAGATGATTATCTAGAGTCATTTTTCACAACCAACACAATGGATAGTGTTAGGGTTGTAAATAATATAATTGGGTTTAGATAGTGCTAGAATTTGAAAATAATAAATTCACATACAACGTTTTTATTTCATAAATACTCATAAAACCCCACAAATATAATAATAATAATATTATTACTTGACAAGTTAAAAAATAGTGAATAAATTAAAATATTATTGATTGAATAAATTATTAAGTTTTTTAAAAATATTCAATATATATTATTTCTCACCAGACTATTCAACTTGATCCACAATTCCTCTAAAATATTTATTGATCCTTGAATTTTTTTTTATTTTAAAAACAAATATCACTGCATTATCAATCGATAAATAAATATATATTACACACACTAAATAAAAAATAAATATTTACTAAATATTCTGCTCATAAAATTTTCACTTAAATAAGTTCTGATAGAATATATCTGATCAATAAATCATAAATAATTATTAAACCATGTATGATAATAATATTTTTTAAACATTATAAATAGTAAATAATATTATTATTTAACTTGGGTTCTAGATACAATTAGTGTTTGACCCTCTATCCCTCTTTCTTAGTGACACTAGGCAAAGCCATCCAAAGTATAATATTAACTTCTACCAATACGCCATGCCACTCGGAGAGAAAGAAGTTAACATCTAAATGATATAACACATAATACGCACAATTATTGTGAAATATAAACCCATTTTCATGAAATCTCAAAAAACAAAATAGTTTTCATGTCGGTTTTATCAACTAATACGCTCAATGTCTCCTATATTGATTTTCCAAAAATAAACTTTCCCACATAACACAACGATAATGGATTTATTTAGGATGTTTTATTTTCATTAAAGGCCCTAAGATATCAACATCCATTAAATAATATATGTGACACATATTTTCTCACATTATTTGTTAATGCAATATTACTCATGACATCCCATCATGTCTTACCTCACCCTGGACATATATCATCATTGATTTCATCAATAAATCATAGTATATAACTAAAATATCCATTAATAATAATACTAATGTATATGGATCAATAAACATTCACATAGATCAAAATATCCATTGGCACATATAAATTTATATTTCTTACTAGCAGGGAATGTTCTCATAATCTCCTACACTAGAAATTTCTAAGGGTGAACACCATAATAAATTGTATTAAAGTAATATTAGTCTCTACCCATGATAGAATGAATCATTTTGTCCCATAAAAGAAAATTATCCATCTATAGAACAGAAATTTAATAATGTTTTCATGAAAATTATGTGTTATTATCCTAGCGGGGAACTGTTATGACATTTTACTGTGAAGGTTACTCTCATGATAGTATCACCTATAATATCGCAAAACAATAATCATGATTTTACAATAAGTTTTTTACTATTAAAGAAAATTAATATAGGAAATTATAAGGTATATAGAAGTTGGTTCTAGGAAACAATATCTAAAAGACTCCCACTTTCACTAGATCCAACTGCAAACAACTTTCACTCTACTATCTATTAAATGATATTAAAGCTTCAACTAAGATAAGAATTTATTCAAGGGTCCCACCATGTTTTCTTATGTAGAAACTCTACTTATTGAAAATTCACCCCTTTGAGAAAAATATCTCAAGAGGTGATTATTTCAGAGTATGTTCGTTTTACATTGCTGCTCCCTTAGCTCTTTTTCAAGTCCAACACTATTGGGTTTCCACAATATAATATGATGGGGGATTTATTAATAGGTATCAAATAAATATCTTAGAAACAGTTTCATACCTAAATGGATTCTATGGCTACATCGAGATCTACTAGATTCTCAGAATCCACTATAGAATCAGGGATAACAAGAAACTTTGAACTCTTCTATCTCATAGATCCTTCCTTGAGTCTGAAAACATATCCTAACTATGAAATAATATCATTTTGATGTGTTTAAAAACTATCATTAGTATAAACCATGATGTCTATTTCCTCATATTCTCCATACACTCATAACATATCCTCTGTTCTTCTAAGATACTTAATGATAAACTTAATAGCAGACTAATTGTTTTCACATAGATCAACTCGATATCTTCCTACCATGCTCAAATAATAGGAAACATTAGGATTAATATACAGTATGACATATAGGATTTATCATATTATAGGATAATATGATATCATACTCATTATCTATTTCTCCTCTTGTTTCTGAGGACACATTTTCTTAGAAAGACGTATACCATTTGATATTAGAAACAATTCCACTTTATATTATTCCATAATAAATATATTTAGCATCTGATCAATGTATATACCTCGAATTAGTCCAAGATTCCTCCTGGATATATCTTGAAGTGTATTTATCCCTATAATGTAGGCAACTTTACCTAAGTCATTCATAAAGATTTAATTATTTAACTATTTATTAAATAACTATAAGATTGGTATGTCATTTCTAATAAGTATATGTCACGAATATATACTATTAGGATAACAAACATAGTCCCACTAAACCACTTATAAACACATGGCTCACATTCATTCATAAGGATAAAAAATACTTTTAAAACTTCATTAAACTGAATTTTCTATAAAATAGATGCTTGTTTAATACATAAATGTATCTCTATAACTTTTATACATTTTGGTCATTATTTGGGTCACAAAACCTTCTGGTTGTATCATATAGGTATCTTCATAAATACTCCCATTATATAAATCTATTATGAAATCCAACTTCCAAATTTAATAGTCATGGTTAGATATTATATAAAGTATTATTCTGATGGATTTAAACATGGAAACAAGACAAATGGTTTTTTCACTTCTAATACCTTGATTATATTTACATCCTTTAGCCACTATCCTTTATTTATAGGTGCTTAATTTACTTTCTATATATAGTTTTCTCTTTTATACCCATTTTCACCCAATCTTCTTTACATTAACTATCGATCAACAAGAACCCAAACATAATTATGATATATATAATACATCATAGAATTCATGGATTCTTTCTATCTTGAATATTCTGGGATCTCTACTACCTCTTTGCTGGAGATAGATTCATGACTATTAACTAATAATGAGTTACCATATTTATTGACTAGAAAACCATATCTTTCTAGTTCTCTTACCTCTCTATTTCTCCTATTCATTAATTTTGTTTTATGAAAAAAAAATTCCATGGGAACCTATACATTTTTTTCTTATACCAACTCTTGTATATCTTGAGCATCAACTTAATCGATGTTAGTCTTTCTCCCATTATACTTCTTGATTATGTTCTCTCTCTCAAGAAAGATGGATTTTTTGATGATATTTACTTTCTTATATGATGGGTTTATAATGAAAATGTCACTTTATTTCCTTAGGATATATTATAAATACACTATTCATTCCTTGAGGTGATATTTTGTTTCCAAATGTGGCCTTAACAAATTCATCACACCCCCTACATCTATATGTGATAGAAAAAGTATCTTTAACCTCCTTAACTCAAAAGGAATTCTATTTTCCAATTTAGTTGGTACTCGGTTTAGTGTGTATGCTATAACTTATATTGTATATTACCAAAAGGATATTGGATGATCCTCATGATTCATCATCGACCTTACTAGGTCTGGAAAGATAAGGTCCCCCATTTCACTAAAACCATTCCAATGAGGTGTATAAGAAAAAGTGAGTTGAGATATAATCCCAAACTCTTATATAAATTTAATAATCTCTTGGTTAAGATATTCACCACATTGATCCGATCAATGATTATTTATCTTCTTACCAAGATGATTCACTAACTCATTCTTTAATTTTTTTAATTTCTCAGATACCTCAGACTTAAACCCCATCATGTAGACATAACCATATTTTCTCAAGTCATTAGTAAAAGTTATGAAGTAAGAATATCCACCTCTAGCTTCTACTGGAAAATGTTTACACACATCAGTGTATACAAATCCTAGAATCTTTGTGGAATTTCACCATATACACTGAGTGGTGGTTTGGTCATTTTTCCTTTTAAATAAGAAATAAACCATTCAAGTGGTTTTTACTAAAAAGAGTATAAATAACCATCTTGATATGGATTTTTCAATAACTTATCATTTTTGTGACCATGATTATTATGCCATATATGGATGTTTTATAAATCATATGAATGTGACTCTTTATCTATTTACAATACTTGTTTTTCATAATTTAATTAAAAAATAATATTATTTATGTTGGGCCCAAGTTTTGTTTTTGTTATATATTTTTTAATATATTAAATGTTGATTATTTCGAAGAAATAAATTATGGTGATAAGGTAATGGAAATCTGGACTGAATAAAGGTGTGTGTGTAATGTTGACAATCAGATCCAGAACTATCATTATGAAAATCAAATTTAGACTTTGAAACTCAGGACATTGGCATGATTCAATATGATCCGTCATATTGGGATTTTGATAGAAATTCTTAAGCTACTGGAAATCATATCGAGTCTGGAATGAAATTATTGATCATAATGAGAAGAAGTATCAATGTCTGCATTTTATTACAAATCGGACGATGCTTTTTTGCTTTGTATTTCTCACAAATTATAAGTAATTTTTAAAACATGTGATTCTATCTTGATAAAAGAAATGAGGAGTTCTAGTTCTACCTATCACATTAAGGATATATTGGAAAATAAAGAAGTTTATGGAATTGTAGGATGTTAAAATACTTCCCAATGTATGTTAGGTGATTCCATGCTAATCTAAAACTTATTCAAAATCACAGGGAAGTCATGATCAAGATATATAGTTTGTAGAAGAATAAATTTTTTGTATGAGATTAGAATACGGTGTGAAGTATTCTGGATGTTTATCATTGGTGTGAGGAACACCTGACATAGAAGGATGAAATATCATTAGAATTAGAATCATCGATGTGACTGTATTCAAAGGATGAAATATTGATCTTGTTGAAGTAAATAAGTCACTATCGACATCGATCCATCGAACATCGTATTTCACCAATCCATTGTAATGGATTCTAAAACCGATTTATTTTATGAATTTATTTTATCTTTAAGAAATCGTATACATATTTATATCAGTGGCATAATGTTTGAGAAAATTTTAACTATATTTCAATTGGGGTAAGAAAAACAAGAATTCATACATTTTTCTTTCGCAATTGGGTCAAGAGAAAAAGGAAAAAGTATTGATTATTTAAAAAAATATATAGAATCATCTAAATGGAACTGACAATGTTCATAGGATTAATATATAGACCGATTCATCAGGCGTAGGATGACACCGATAAAGTCATCAGATGCAGGATCATCAATCTATGGAATTGAAGAAAAGGAAAAATAATTTTAAGACATTTTATATTTAAAGAGTTGATACAGAAAATATGTATGATAATAATTTTAGTGTTTAATATAATTCATCATAATAGGCCATCTTTATTTTTTATCATGTCTTCATTAGAATGAAGAATCATAATGAAGAAATCAGAACAGGAATATTAGTTTTTTAATTGGTTTGCACCAACGTAATGAATACTCTACTACTCTACATATGTCTTTATCATAATGAAGAATAATAATGAAGAATCAGACTAAATAATTGGATTGAAGAAATGTTTTTAAACTTGAATAATTCAAAGATTGATATGATATTTAAGGAGAATTTAAAGAGTTTAAGAAGAAAAATATTGATATGATATTTATGGATAATTGAAGATTCATGAAATATTATTGAGCAGAAAATATTTTAAGAATCACACCCAAACTATATATGTGTTTTCCAAAAAATTAGATCATATTTCATTTGTAAATGTGTCCAAAAAAACAGATTGTTCATGTACACTATATCTATTACAATTGTGAACTATTTATTTGAGTTTCCAAACAAAGTTTTTCTAGGTGGATGTTGAGGAATTTTCATCGAGACGAATCCAATAGAGTGAGGTCTAATACGATCCACAAATAAATTTCCAATGGATGACACTTCATTAGAGAAAGATCATAGGAGTGATCCCATCATAGAAACATCCATTAGAGCATGGTTCATCAAACCGAGTTCCATAGGATAGTGGAATTACGAGATACCAATTGAGTTCCTTATCAATTAAACATGGAAGAGAAAAAGGATAATTAGACTGAGTCTAATCGAACATATCACAATGGATAGAGGTAACCAGACTGAGGAAAATTAGATTAAATCTATCGAGAATATTTCTAGACTGATTTTCTAGAAGATTTTTTAAGACCAATTAATTCCTTTAAGAATTATTGAACTTCTTGAAGAGTGTATGTAGGTAAAGATTGATTCAGATTACTTATAGAGGAAGGGAATACTTTTTGAAGTTGATAAAAAAATAAGAATAAAGTGAATCTTGTAATAATGGATAATTACTAGTTTCTAAAAAGGACTTTCATAGAAAATTTGATACTAGAAATGATAGTTGGGGGTATAACCAACTATATAAGCAATGTTGCTACCAGGTTTGTATAATTGTTCAATACTTGTTCCGTTGTATTCAAAAAAGAAGTTTGTGAAATAATCCTTGTTGGTAAGACTATTTAATATAGAAAGGAGTATATCTTTGTATCAAACCCTGTAAATATCACTTTTTTCCTTATCATTATATTTATTGCATAAGAAATGTGAGGTTGTGAGTTATATTTGACTGGATTGTAACTCTAACAAGTTTCAGAGCTTATGAATATTTTTAAGAGGATAATAAAATATTTCTTATAAGAAGAAAAAGGAACCACTAATTCACCCCCACCCTTTCTGTGGTCTCGATCCTATTTTGGAAGAAAATTTTAGTTGTACCATACCATAATAAATGTTGTATTTGTAAATAAAGAATTATTTATTTCCATATTTAAAAATAATTACATCCATTTCAAAGTAATAAATAAAGATGTAATTCTTAGTAAAGCGTAAAACAAAATAATATTTCTTTAAAACCTAAATCATTCTGGTTGGAAATATAAGTTGGTGGCATCTTATATTTAAGGCAAAAAGTACTTGTAATTGGATACTCAAAGATCCACAAATCCTTTATAAATACATCAAAATCCAACTGGTTCCTGCATTTGGATATAGTAATGATAACCCAAAGATATATCTAATACCTAATATTTAGATATATAAAGATTACACTTAATAATGAATGCACCTTTATCTTCCCCTTTCTATGGGTGCAATTCTTATTACAGTGTCCAAGCCTTCTACATGGAAAAAATATTACTTCATTTTCCTTTTTCTATATATAGATCTTCTTCTTCCTGTAAGGATGATGATAAGGAGATTTAGACTTAGAGTTAGTCTTATACCCATTTTACTTATTCTTCTTATTATTAATAACCATAAGGATTTTTGGTATTTTCATGGACCATGATCTAGTCAGCTTGAATAATGAGAGTAAGAAGTTTTGATAGAGTTTTCTCTTATTTTCTCATGTTGTAATTCATAATAAAAATGGATAATGATTTAGGTAGTGAGTAAATGATGATATGTTTCTGGAACTAATTAGGGAATTCATTTCCCAAGATGTTTAAGAACCATATACTTCCAATCATCTTGACTACATAAGTCCCAGCTAGTGATGAATATCCAGGTTTTTAAATGAATAGTGAATTAGAGATCTGATATCTATCTTGTATCACCATCTCTTGATGAAGATAACAAAGTTGAGACACCATACTATATGAATCCATATCCCTATTTTTCATTATAATCTCATTGAAAATGGAATATATCATGAAATATTGGAAATATGTGGAATCTTCAAAATGTTTCTCATAGAGAAACAATTCTTTATCACTAGCCTCTTGGTTAGGTGCTTCATAGATTTGGTTTTTAAGAACATATAATTTACATTCTTGTCATAGAATAACATGCAAGCACCCTTTCAATTCTTGGACATTAGTTCCAATGAGAAGGTTATTCTTGTCAAGAATGGATCGCAGTGATATAGTTGAAGTCTTGTTAATTTTTACTTCTATAATTAATAATAACCTAATTTTAGTATGTTATTTTATAAAATTAGATAATAAATATCAAATTTATTAATCTCCCACTATTTTATCAAAACCTAGTATCCCTCACCACTGAATTTAGAATATCCTATTTCTTAGACATTCTAGTGGAAATCCCATATTCTCTTTCTCATAACAAAGACTTTGGATTGATACGCTATTTAAAGGGTTTAAGGTAGGAATAATATTTACAATTGCATTAACAAATAGTTTATTGATCTATTGAGTAGACTCTCCAATCTTGAAACACCGAAATTGGACTTCCTCAACCCTCACCTCCCAGTTACACCAAGTCTAACATTAGTAGAAAGACCTTAATGCGAACTAAGTAAATATGACCAAAACTCGTGTTAGAGTTCCCCAATAATTGAGAGGACCCCATATTTGGTCGGTCAATATCTTTGAACTGTGGTTTGATTTTAACTTAAGTGGTGGAATGATATACTAGATTAATATATATAATTGATGGATTTTTATCATTATGAAAAAAATTATCATTTTTATAAATATTTCTTACTTTTAAATATTAAGCGGATTTATTTAAGTGATTAACCATATATTTGAAAATATTATACATAATAAAATTTATTTTAGATTTATATTTCATGTTTGTTAATTAATTAATTCATGTGACCAATAAAAAACATCCATAATAAAATTAACCAGGAAAATTGATATAAATAAAATAATAATAGGGTTTGATCATGAAAATTTTCTAATGGTTAGTTTATCTAGTAGTGAATAATGTAATCTTCAACCTTGGTAAGAAACACCTTGAAACATGCATTGGTTCATGAAATATCTTTCCACCTATCCACTCATGTATCTCTTAGGTTGGTTTCACCACAGCTCCAAACGTGAACCACCTCCACTTTCCTAGGAGATACATCCATTACATAAGCTTTTAATCACACGTAAGTGAGTGGACCCAAAGAATTATTTAAGGGAGTTTACATAATAGGAAACTATGATAATAAAGGCCCTTGTATAATCAGAGGAGGGAAAACATATATTCCATCAATTTAATTTAATAATAAAATAGAAGGAAAAGAATTACATACAATGATTTGGTCTATGCTTATGATCATCCACATACATGAAATGAATTACACATTTAATAAAATAAAATTCAATCCAAATCATTCTTATTTAAGATAAAATGTACTCAAATAAATTAATTATCTTATTTAATTAATCAATTATTTTATCTTAATTTAATTCCAAATATTCTTGAGATTTTTATCCATCAAAATTTTAAAAAAATTAAATAAATTTATTTAAAATTTAATATTTAAAAAACATGTACCTAGGAGGAAACACAATGTGTACTCAGACAAACTACAAAGAATGTTTACTCATGAATCATATAGCATACACATATTGTTACTTAATTTCATGGCGTATACGAATAAACTAAATGACACACAAAAAACATGTTATTTATATTGTCTGTTATGTTTTAAAGTGCGTAGAGTAATTGCTATATTACAACTTATACACGATATGTAGTTTTGAAAATTACACAGAAAATGATAAGACATTAATATATATAAATCCCATAACATTGATTTTATGAGTCAACTAAATGACACATGAAACACATGTCAATAGTGATTCAATATTATATTAAATTAATTATAAATTTTGTGTAAACAGGTAATATACACAATATATACTAGCTAGTTACACGTCATGGGTAGATCTTCATCATCTATCCATGGAACACACATAGCGACTGTGCATGTTGTCTTGAAACCAAAATTAATGGATTACATGGTATGCAGTTGGGATACACATCATGTGGTCTTTGAGTTACATAGTCACCTATCATGTAGGCTGTGTAAGAAAATACATGGGCCATATTAATTATTTAACATGTTGAATAAAAATTATTCACATTTCATGAAGATTCATCATTAAAAAATTTCACTTATAAAAATTATTTTTCAAAGGGGAATAAAGTTATGGTTGATGATGAGGGGTTTCAATTAATTACTAGAAATAAAACAAGGACCAACAATGAATATTCTTATATAAATCCTTCCATGTTCCCTAGATTTCATACACCATTGAATCATGAATCTAATATGTATGAGGGTTATGATCCTTGTAATGAGTTGATCTATGACATTTAATATTTACAACCATTATTAACATTAAATTTTTTATCGAGCGAACTTTTCCTTGTATACCCTATTTATCTTTATCTTTTTTTATATTCTTAATAAAGAGGGTGTAAGATATCAGTTTGTTAATATTATTATTATTATTATTATTTGTTCAATGTTGTACCTGAGTGGTATTGGTTGCTACATCACATCCCAAAGGTTAGGGGTTTAACCCCTGATGAACCCCATTATAGGGTTATTATTTAAATGAATTTTATCACAGTTTCATGAGTAATGTAACCAAATCATTAGAAAAAATGATTTTCAGCGACAATGACTTCAAGAAATAAAATGATAATGAGTTGGATTGTTTTTTGGACTATCCTTGGGCTGGGATGAGGTCTGATCGAAGCTAAAATAATGGCTTTATGTGTGTTTGTATATTTTGTAACCCTATTTCATATTGGTTATTATTATTATTATTATAATGGGATTCGTTTAAAATAATAGAGTAACAATTAATCTTTCTCCCTATTTTGTTTGAGATTAACTAATAGGGTGATAGAGAGATATCTTTCTTTTTCATACTCTCAATGTTCATGGAATATATTACATATAAAGAAGTTATCTCTCTTCTATTCTACTTCCTTCAATTTTTCTTCTCCTTATCCTATTTATATTTTGTTTTTCTCTCACCTAGGGATCATAGAAATATTTATATTTTCCATTTCAAGGAAAAACACCTAAAATCCTTGAATTTTTTAACTTATACTATAAGAGTCTACTTAATGATTTAGTTCACTCTATTTGGAGTCTATTCACTATCATATCATTTTTTGGAGAGTATTTACACTTTCTAGGTCTAGGAGGATTATTTAATTTTGATATTTTAGTTTTTATAACTGATTTTAGATAGTTATTTAGGTAAAAAATGATGGTACTATGATAAAAAAACTTATTGGAATTTTATTTAACATCATATAGGTATGGAATTCTATACATTTACATTTATTTGGTATAACCCTTAGTGTTTGGTTAGATTCTAAATGATTTATTATAAATATTATACCCCTATGATTGAATGTTTTTATAAAACTGTTCCATTATTTTATTACATGTTAAAAGTGATACGTAGGGATGTTTTATTTAAAATTTATAAAATTTTCTTTTCTTACAAATCCTCAGACACTAATTATCTGATAAAATTTCAAGTGTATTTTTATTGAGAAAAAATTAAATTTATCTTCATAAAAGTGTATGTTATGTTCTTTAAAAAGAGCATATCATGGTTTTAAATTCTATTTTGAAGTATAAGTGTTTTTTAGTGATGATATCAAATTATTAATTATTCTCCTGACAATATAATTGTTATACCCCTTATTATGGTTTATATTACCATTAAATCAATAATTATAGAATGATATTATACTAACATGAATAGTACATTTCTTTAAATGGTTTTTAGAAGTGTGGTGTGAGTTTATTAAATGTTTATTTAATTTAATGATGACGTTGACAACAAATACTTATGAAAATCCTTAGGCAGCTAAGTGGGAAACTAGTGATGAGTGATACACTAGTTAGATTACACAATACTCGTTCCCTTTTTTATATTAAATAGTATAAAAGGGACCTTAATTCTAATGAGGAATGTTTATTCAAGGTGGGATGTCAATATCATATTAATATTCTTTTCAAGATGGTTTTGAGAGTTCAAGGCCTATATTATTTGTTTATATCTATGAGTGATTATCCCATGACTCTTCATGATGGGTGTTATTTAATGACATATGATTACTTTATTATATATTTATATAATTTTTTATTATTTGGTTACAAATTATAACTACTGATGGTTTGGAAAAAAAGATAAAATATAATTATCATTATCACTCACATTCATAAAATAAAATCTCATTTTATTATATATAATATTTAAACTAGAATATCAGGGTTACTTTTCTAAAAAATATATTTCTTATTTTTTTACTCTTCCTTATGAGATAAAAAGGTATTTTATTTATTTATTTTCAAACTAGTATTTCTATTTTTTATAATAGTAAACATATATAACTCTTGGAGGTACCCACCTAGTTTTTTTCACTATATAAATGTACACCTTTAGTGTGTATATAAAATATATTTGTCGATTTTCATGCAAGTACAAATAATGGATTTATTTTTTACAATGATATGAACATTGGATTGGTTTTGGAGAAATGAATGTAGTGGAATGTTAAGATCTTTATATGTTATATAAATATAACCGTGTATATCATTTTATTTAGGTCGAGTATTGGGTATTTTCAATTTAGGATTTTTTATATATTTTTCCATTTTTAACAGTACTATGTAAGGATCTTCTATGGTTACTTTTTTATGACTGGTTGTATAAATTTTATTTATTATAAAATATTTAGTTTTCAATTATGTGTAAAGTTTTACATTTCATTATCATGAGAATCCCACATTATGGATGTGCCTATTTTTTATTTTGAGTTTGGTTTTTTCTAAAACAGGTAGTTGTTTCAATTGTATAACTTTGATTTTAAATATGTTCTTAAAACCATTAGGATTACTTCTGTTTTAAAAATGAATTTTTCATTAAAGTTTCAACAATTTTATGTGAAATAAATTATTTAGTTGGTTTTACTTTTTTTCATAATGGTTTAGTTTTTATTTCATATTTAAGGATATATTGGTTTTTGTTGATTTGAAAAAATTTATGGTGTTGAATTATGAGTGTAAGTTTTTAGTGTTTCATGTTTTTTTATTTTAAGTGTTTTTGGTAATGTTTAATATATATATATATATATATATATATATTTGTTCAATTTATGATTCATTTGATTAGAATAAAATTATATTCTATATGTTTATGTAGGAATTTGATATTAAAATGCATTGATTTTGGGTATAATTTTATAAAAAAATTATTTTGTATTGGTTTTATGATATTTTAGGGGTATATGTTAGTTTTATTCTCAAATAGATTCATAAAATCTAATCCATTTTTGAAACGTCTATAATATGCCTAAATGGTTGTTTTGGTTTTGATTTTTATTGATTTTGATAATGAATTGTGAATTTAACCTGTTTAGTAGTTGCATTGCTTTGGAATTTATGAAATTTTCTAAAAAATGAAGTGATGGATTTTATAAAACTTATTGAAATTTTTTTTTGAATGATAAAAATATATATATAATAGGTGGGTTTTAGTGTTTAATGTGTCTTGGAAAATTTTGGTGTTGAAGTTATGAAAAAATCATCGATTGGTTATTTATAATAGATGTGTAGTCTACCAGATTAAATAAATATTCAAGATACATGATTTGAGGGATCATTCAACCTAAAATTCCAATTACAATTTTAAATTCATGATAATTTTCTATGATATTCATGGTGATCATGTATTTATTATAAATATCTAGAAATTTTTGCATGGTTGGGTGTATAGTCTAGTGACTATGCATAATGACCATTCAATTTGAAAAGGGATTTTAAATATTTTTTAGTCTTATTTTGACCTTGGGAACTATTATATAGATTTATTATAGTCCTCATACTTTTTATATGTCCTAATAAAAGATTAAAAAAAATAATTCAACATCAAAAGACATAAATTTTTATTTGGGTATCTTTTTGGGATTTGAATACTACCAAATAAAAAATAATAAAGAGATTTATGATGCTTATTGTCGAGGGAAATCAAAATAATAGTTTTTATTATGAAAAATAGTTCCATAAGTCTTTGAAAAATTATATTTCGGTATGATTAACCTATTTTTCATGTTCAGTGGAAATTTTTTAGGATTGAAATGGGAGATTTTTATTTAGATTTGATATTTTTTTTGATTCAAATATGGGTTTTAATATTTTTATTAAGATTTATAAATTATTATTTTAAATTAGTTCAATTTTAT
This sequence comes from Viscum album, assembly GCA_963277665.1. Taxonomy (NCBI): domain Eukaryota; kingdom Viridiplantae; phylum Streptophyta; class Magnoliopsida; order Santalales; family Viscaceae; genus Viscum; species Viscum album. The sequence continues at coordinate 385,278,133 of OY728153.1, read as the reverse complement.
AAAAAAAATAAGGCATTATTAAATTACACATTTTATTTTTTGAAAAGGATGATTTTATTATTGTTTTTTGAATTTTGAAAAAAATACCAGTTTTAAAATGGCATCATTATATTAAATTGATGAAATATATTTATATTTAATCTGATGGAGAGAAACCACATGGAAATTAAATAGTAAAAGTGTATTTTTAGCTATAGATATTTCTCACAATGGAAAGGAAAGTTTTATTATTTGGTAAACATTGTGAAATCAACGATTCTTTCTTTATTCAGATTGAATTCTATTATTCAATAACAAGAACTCAGTGGGGATTTTTAGGGGTAGAAAGAATTATGGAGGGGATAATTACGGAACACCACTTTTTCAATTTCGAATATATATTATTATTATTGTTATTATGATATTTATGGGATAAAAATAATTGAATTTTATAAATTTTTTAAAGTCTATGGGTAATGAACGATTTGGTTCATGGTCTTAATACTATGAAAAATGACTGTTAAATTTAAAAGTGTAGAAAGGTGGTGGTTTCATGGTTTTATGCATGATCCAGATACCATGAAAGGTGACTATGTATTCTTATATATTAAATTTTTTTTGGACTTATCGAGATGATCCATAATTGATTTATTGTTCAATATAATGATGTTATTCATTTTTCATAATGGTTATATAATTTATAATTTTTTTTCAAATATATTGGTACTGGTTTTCATAAAATTAATGTTTATCTAATGTGTTTTATATTTTGATAGATTTATTATTATTATACATGATTATTATCAAGTATTTGATATTCAAAGAAAATTATAATTATATTATTATTATTACTGATGATGGGTTTAGTTGTTTGTGTTATTGAATTGACCTTATAATTGTTTGAGGAGTTTTCTTTTTTGCCAAACTGATTTAGAATGTCTTATGAGATGATTGATAAGTGTTTTGAGATACTTTTAATTGACCTAGAGTATTTTTAGATATTTTTGAGTTCTTTTAAGAATAATTAAGTAAATTTTGATGATATTTGAAAATTGAAAAAGGATATTATCCTATGCATAGGATAATTCACTTATACCTAAGCCATCTCATCTATGACATTAGGTTTTGAGAAATAAAGGTATTTATCCTATATGGACCACTTGTAAGACAATTCACCTATATGGAGAAATATTGTATGGTGTTTGAGTTGTCCAAAATTTTACAAATGGAAAATATTAATGGTGTATGAAATTTGGATTGGTTGTAATACTTTTAAGTATCTCATAAATATTTGAGATTTCCAGTTTTTGAAAAAGTTGAGGCCATATGATGTTGTAAATATCGTATTATTTTTTTTGGAGTTGGAATACATTTGAGGTGTTTATATAAGAATACACCTAAATTGATTTGATTTTAGGGGACCATATGATATTCATACATAGAGAAATTTCATGAAATATTTAGAATGAAGAAGATTTCATGATGATGAGTTTCTGTGGATAATATGATGAATAATTAGAATACTTTTTTTTTGATGAAAAGTAAAAAATATATAACGATGTTGATTTTATGGTATTCATTGATTGAATATCATGATCAATTAGGAGGATTTTGATTCAAGACAAGACACAAATAAGCTGTGATGTGATCTACACCACTGAAGAAGGTTCCACATTAAAGTTCCATGTTAGTATGATTGGTATTTTAATTCCTATGAGTTTATAGATATTTTAAAGGGGATATTTATTTTGTGTTTCTTAGAGGGTAAATATGAGATCTTGATCAAAATATTAGTGACAATGATCATTCTGTATTCTTTTATATTTCAAATTAAATATTTAAAATCATTAATTTTTTATTCCTAAGGAAGATAAATCAAGGTTGTTGATAAGGGATCTTGGTACTCATTAATTTCATAGAGAATTTACTTAACAATTCTAGAAATATCCTTTAGAGGATTCAATAAAGAATAAAAATTTTATGAGACAAATAAAATAAAAATTTGGGAATATTTGAGAGAGGTTGATATACTGCTATATTCAAGAGAGATATTTTGAAGAACATTGAATTTTTTTTCATTCAATATTCTTTGTAAAGGTCAAGGAAAACCGATTCTATTATTGTTGGTCCATATTCTTGCTTCTGAGAAGGGAGAGGATCATCTCTTGTATGAATTATATCATGCATGATTTATTCATTCTAAAGTTGTGAGAGTAAAATCTATCTACTGGTGTTGCATTCATATTCATCGTACTATTGAATTCTCTCCTCAACAGGATCTATTATTTGATGTTTAAGTATCCAATTTTGATCTTATGATCCGATTCAACCAAGAAAGAGAAACCGATTTTTAAAATAATGGTAGCTGTAAGATAATGAAATTCATTAATTTTTTTTCATTTCAATTTAAACGATTTCACATGTCCCTACATTTTACTTTCTATTGACATTTTTTCAAGATCCAAATATGTACAATTACCCTCACTTGAAATCACTATTATATTAGTGATGATATATGTCTCAATACCCTACCAAATCTAGAAAATATTAGGCTCTCAAATTGAGTTCAAACTATGTAAATATCCTTGGTGATGTTTTCTCTTTATTATTCTTACATACACATGAGTAAGGGATTTTTAGAGTGGATCATGACTCTAACAAGTCACATGAGTTTAATTCCTAAAGTGAAACAATCTAAAAAATAACCACTAATTCAATGCACTCTCAATAGTGTATTGATTAAACTAGGGGAATAAAATGAGTCGAGATCCATAAACACCATACCCCTGAGATCCTACTCTTTTTTAGGACTAGTATGGAAGCTTAGAGTTTTATGAATAATATAGAAGTTCCCTTTTTTGATGGAATTTCTTTTCATTATTGGAAGAATAAAATGCTACCTTATCTACTCTCAAAAGGTTTTCAAGTTAGTGATGTTTTTATTATATGGTTTACACCGATTGTAGAATATTGAGAAATGGTATTTTATAATAATAGAAACTCTTAGATTGATAGTAAGTCTAGAAATGCCATATTTTCATCCCTATCAGATATATTTTACACTAAAGTAAAGTGGTTAAAATAGCTGAATAAATGTGGGACAAACTAGGGGAAATCTATTAATCTAACATCAAGATAATTGAATTCAAATCGAATATTTGTATAGCTAAGTTTGAATATACCAAAATGGATGAAGATAAATTTTTTGATGATTATTTCACTTGATTAAATGAAATTTTTAGTCATATCAAAATATTTTGAGACATGTTGGAAGATTATACTATCATTAATAAATTAATGATAAAATTTCCAATTATATTTGATCCAAATATTTCTTCCATTAAGGATAGAGAATATCTTTACCTTGATGAATTACACGATAATATCTTGAACTATGAAATGAGAAAAAACCCATTCTTATGAAAAAGTCCAAGGAGAATATTTCTTTTAAATCCATGAATAAATTATAAATAAAAGAAAGGGAAGTTTATATATCGAGTGACTTAGATGAAAATAATATGATTGGTGGGAATCATAAGAATATCATGGATCTCATATATAAAATTATCAAGAAAATATAAAGGTAGATATAAATGAAATATCTACTTAAATGATTTGGATGTAGAGTAATTGAACACAATGCTACCACATTGTACAATAAAGATGACAAACATGGAATATGAGGATGAAGAATATGAAGATAATTTTCAAATAAGGTTTAAAATAAAATTTGGTGGATGATATAAAAATATAATAAAGAAATAAGTAAGGTTTGAAAGAATAGTAAATTAAGTATTATAAGTAACGAGGATGAATATCGTTCTTCCTTAACTAGTGAATCAAAGAAATAATGTGTTAGAAGTTATATTAAATTTTATGACACATGTTGAAAGTAAAGGCAACATCTATGGGAAATGAAGAAGATTAAGTCAATATGACTCACAAGTTGAGAAAAAAACTTGAATTATATATTGAAAGGAAAACTAAGATCAAGAATTAAGTTAATATTTTCAAGAAGGAAGTTAGTAGGATGAATAAATTTAAAGACAAATTTCATTGAAAAGAAAATTAGTACATTGAGGAGATAAAACATCTCAATATGAAAGTTTCTAAGTAAGAAAGATTCATAAAAGAATATGAGAAGAAGATAAAAACACAATAGGCTTAATATAAAAATGATAAATTAGTGTATCTTATGTTTGATAATACCCTTGAAAAAATGAAGATTTATTATGAAAAAAAATTAAAGTAATCGTTGAGTAATATCATAATACACATAAAAGTTTTGAATGTAGTTAGGTAATTTCATTATCTGTTAAATCAGAAAAATTTTATATATATAATATAATAGTGAATAATCAACCTGTAATTCTAGATAGACTTGAGTTGAAAGAAACCTCTATAGGAAATCCACTTAAAAAAGTAATGGATAATTATATAAATAATCAAGTTTCATCTAGGAAATTAGAAACTTGTTATTATTGGGAAAGGATATTATCTTATCATATTGCACTCCCAAGAGGATTTAGATCGGGGTTTAAAATAAGGCACCATGCAGTTGAAACTTGGTCTCCTACATCTTTCTACTTGGGATTATAATTTTAGTCCTTTTATGCATAGGAGCTCTTTGGACTAGATTTGGATTCGGTTACATGGACTTAGCTGGTTATTTTGGCACCCAAAAATATTAAATGACCTTACCTCTTACATTGGGGTACCTATTAAAAAAGATTAGAGAACATTGAATGGTGAGTTGGGTCTATATGCAAGAATCATGGTTGAAGTAAATCTGGAAACAAAACTACCACATGTCATTACTTTCAATGCAAAGGATTATAAGACTAAGGTTAGAATAGAGTATGATCATAAAACACCATTTTATGTCTATTTTAATATCATTGGGAACTCTATATTTAATTGTAGAATTCTGAAAAATAGGTCAAACCTCATACAGAAAAGGATTGGTCTAAGGTTAGAGGAAACAGGAAGGAAAAGAAACCTATCTTGGAGAAATCTGACAAAAGTATGAAAAAATAGGAAATTTATAGGAGAAAAACTAGTGATGAATCCTCATAAAAGGAACCTTCTATGAAATAATGGGATAACAAGATTGAAAATGATGAACTGGACACTGATGAGTAGGCCTTTGCTGAGGAAATTGATGATATGGTCTTGCATATAGTCTAGCAGAATGAACAGGAAGAGGGAAAGGCTGAAAAACCTGATAAAGATGAATAAGATTCTCAAAATTCTACTACAATAGGTGCACTCACTAGACTTCAATCCATTAATACCTCTAAAGCCATAGAACCCATTATACTAGACACCCAGCCTGCTACTGATGTTTCTAAATCTACCTCTACTGCATGTATTGAGGAGGGGAATTCAATATTGAAATCCAACACTCAATGAATTGATAAAATCAGGTAAGAACATGTGAAAGAGGATATAAATCACCCTGATAATCAGAATGATAGTACGAGTATAAATAACACTATCCATGGAACTATCAACACAATTCCAGAACTGACGTCACAAATTTCGAGTCACTCAATAGCTGTGCATGAAATGTTTGTTTCCAAGCACCTGGACACTGCTATCCAGGACACATCTTCTACACATACTGAAAGTGCAAAAAAACATCATATCTCCTCACGTTCACACAGTGATGAGATGATAGATAAAGCTATAGTTTAGAATCCAGTTTGTAGTATACAGATGGCTGATATTAGCAAAACACAACACATGCAAGGTGATGGACAAGGTCTAGAACTATAAAAAATACATACAACCATCACCCCTATTATGGATGGCTTCACCACTCAGAAACTGGATGAAAAATTTAAGGAATATGATCACATAAAACCTGAGACAAGATGGATAGTGGTACAAAGGGAAAATGAGAATAAGAAAATGCACCAAGAAGAGGACTCAATAGGCATTCAAATTAATCACAGCTCTCTTAACCATTCAAGAACTTTGTAGGGGAAAAATACAACGAAACTTAAAGAGAATTATACCAAGTAGTTAAGAAAATCCCAATGCAGAAAGAACTTTGGAGGTAAAAAAACAAGGGGATTATCCCCAAACATAAGTATAAATGAATATTTTATATTGGAAATATTAGGTTATTTCTAAACCTGACTCCATCAGAAATTAAAAAAAACATTTTACTCATAAACTGATGTTTCTTTCTATCTCTGAACCTAAAATAACTTTTACTTATATATTTAATAGTATTGAAAAATATATTTATACTTTTTTTTGTGAAACTTCCAATAATAGAAAATGTGATTATTTGTGGGTCTTTCACATGTCTCTATAGAAAAAATTCATATTGTCAATATGGATTCTCAGTCATTGAAATGTGAAATAAACTTTCAGGATAAAACTTTATGTTGTACTTTTGTGTATTACTACAATAAATATCAAGATAGAAGAACCTTTTGGCACAATATATCTTCTCTTAACAACACTATTTAATCACCTTGGGTCATTGTTGGTGACTTCAATGCTATCCTTGGAACTAGTGAAAAGCTAGGGCCCATGCACTCAAACACTTCCATTAAATATTTTAAACTCTGTATTGATGATAATAACATTATTTTGATTAATCTGGTTGGGGCTAAGTATACCTGGTATAGAAGACATCACAATAATATTTTATCCAGTAAACTTGACAGAGCTTTCAAAAACTAAAAATCTCTCGCTAACTGGAATACCATCTCCAGTATTACTTTTATTAGGATCAATTCTGATTATCCTCTAATTTTGGTGAGCCTCAATACTAGAGACAACAAGCCTATTCTTCCTTTTAGATTCAATAATGACTAGAACACTGTGGAGGATTGTAATAAAATTGTCAAAGACACTTGGAATTCGATCATTTCGAATAAATCCTTTGTCTGTATTATAAAACTAAAACTTCTAAAGAAAAAAAAATGGTGCCAAGACAGAACTCACAAAAAATGATAATGAAATTAACTCCCTTGAGAATGATCTCAATCAAATTAAAACCGACTCAACCCACAATGAATTTACTACTGACCCAAAATAGGAATTAGAAAAAAGCAATAAACTCAAATTTCTTATCACCTTAAGAGACAATCTTTGGAAACAAGACCTCAGAATCAACTAGTTCAAGGATAGAGATAGAAACACTAAATTCTTCAATGCACTACAAAGAATTAGAAAAGATAGTAAACTTATTTCCTTACTTAAAGATGGGGATAATATCATTGATAATGAAGAGGGACTTTCTAATCATGTCACCTACTACTTTAGAAATATATTTAATGGCCCTACACTAAATAGAGATATCAAACCTGATATCATTCCTCTCCTAGTTGGGGGCAATGATAACAACATCTTGAATAATATTACAATTGACCATGAAATTAAATAAGTGGTTTTTAGTCTAAATCTGAATAGTTCTCCAGGTCCTGATGGCTTTCCCAATGATTTGTTTCAGCATCATTGGAACATTGTTTGCAATTATGTCTGTCTCCTCATCAAATACTTCTTCACCAATGGCTACCTCCCTTATGGTATTAATTCTCAATTTCTCACCCACATTTTTAAAGTGGATAATGATATGAAAATACATCTTTTTAAGACTATTTCCCTTATCAATACTATGTATAAAATTATTTCCTAGCTTTTAGCTATGATATTGGAACATATTGCCAGCAAAATTGTCTCTTAGAACCAATTTGGCTTCTTAAAAGGAAGGAATATCTAAGACTTCATTTTCCTTGCGTCTGAAAGTACAAATTTCATAAAAACAACCAATGTGGGGGATTCATTTCCATAAAACTCGACATTAGAAAATCTTTTGATACCACTTATTAGAGTTTCATTATCAAAATCCTTTATAGATTTGGATGTAATGACAAGGTAATAAGAGAAATAAAACCCCTTTTTAACTCCTCCCACATTTCTGTTCTGATCAATGGATCCCCAAAAGGATATTTCACTTGTACAAAGGGTGTTATAAAGGGGTACCCCCTTTATTCCATCTTGTTTTTGATTAGTAAGGACTACTTCAGCAGACTTATTACTGATTCAATCAAAAGAAATGATCTTAAGCCTATATTTTCCACTATAGATATAAATGTTCCCTCACATCTTTTATACGAAGATGATATAATTTTTTTCCTCCAAGGAGACAATAAAAATATAAAAAAGATTAAAGATGTCCCTTACCACTACAAAGACTTATCTGGTCAATACATAAACTAGAGTAAATATTCCATTTTCTTTGGTAAATTATTTATAGTCAATAGGAAAGATGATATTATGAATGATTTGGGAATAAAGGAAGGATCTTTTTTCCTTTTATGTATCTCAGGGTCCCCATCTTTTGGAGAAGACCCAAAAACTCTTATTTTTCAAGAATTTTTTATCATATTAGTAGACAAATCTCCTCCTATAAAGGCAAACATTTATCAATAGTAGGGTGGATATGCCTTGTAAAATACACCATTATTTCTAAATTTATTTAATCAATGATGGGGTGTAAATGTCCTGAGAATCTCCTCAAAAAGATAAATACATGAATTAATATTTTTTGGGTGGAATCACTCTGGAACGGAATATTTTCACAGTTTCTTGGAAAACATGTTACACCCCCATTAAGAATGGTGGCATTGGAATTAAGAATCTAAAACATTTTAATGAGGCCCTTCAATCCAAAATTACCTGGAGTATTGTGGAGAACAACTCACTGTCTTATGATTTCCTACGTGGAGGATTTTAGAATAACCTTAGAAAAGGAAAACACTTGTATATGGAATCCTCTATATGGCCTTCCATCAAACACACCTTTGCAAAAATCATGTCACGCTTTAGATGTATTGTTAACAAAAAATACTTGCTGAAGATTTTTTTGGACTACTAGAATGGAATCCCACTTTTTAACATGATTAAAACCATGAGATTCCCTAAAAATTTAAATATCTTAATTAAATATTGTTTAAAATCCCTTGATATCACTTTACCTGATGACATGTCTACTATTATTAACAACTATACCTTTATCAGTGCTGAGGATTTTTTAGTTTGGGAACCAAATTATAATGGTTTTCTAACTTCTAAGATATACTGTAATTATAATGTCAATACCCATAACAATGAATTCAACTGGGTAAAGAAATTCAGAAAAAGTTGGATTGGACCCTCTTGACTCACCATAGTGTGGAGAGTTTCTTATAATAGAATCCCCACAAGTTTAAATCTTTAGATGTGTGGTATTCAGCTTTGTTCTAAATATCACATGTGCAACTAGCACAGAGAGGATGCTAATCACCTATTTTTATCTTGTGCAACTGCTTATGCTTTATGGAAATATTTTTTTTTATATTTTTCATCTTAGATGGATAGGTTTGAGCTCTATTGGACTACAGCTTTAGAGATTCAATACTATGGATACCTCTCTTCAAATTACTCAACATTTCATTACCGTTGTGGCATAAATGATACATCTCATTTGGTAAGAAAGAAATTCTATTATGCTTAAAAATAATAGTTTTAGTTTCTGTGCAGAAAAAATAAAGATATATACTACGATCAAGGATGCTGGAATCATACAAATAAGGACCTGTCACAACTCAGTTAAAAATTTCACTATACTACGATGAATAGGGATCAAAGGAAGATACAACCTACCAAAAGGATTGCTAGAAGTTTTCTAGCAACCTTCTATTCCTGGTTGGATCAAAATCAATGTAGATGGTGCTTCAAAAGGAAATCCAGGACCTGTAGGCTATGATATCATTTGAAGAAATCAAAATGGTGACATACTTGGATACTAATTTGGTTCTTGTGGTCATGCCTCCTCCCTAGAAGCAGAAATGTATAGTTTCATCAGTACTATTGATTAGATTTGACAAATAGGATAGAACAAAATCTGGATTGAATGTGATAAAACTACCATTTTCTAGGCTCTTAGGCATGGTATGATTCACCTTGTGTGAACCCTCCCTGCTAAATGGATCACCTGCCTCTAACACCCCTCAGATCTCAATCATATTATCACTCATGCTTATTGATAGGTGAACAAGGTAGAAAATGGTATTGTTAATAAGGGTGTCTATAGTAGTAGAATGTGCATGGAGAATCTTCCAGCTAAGTTTACACCCCTGCATCGAAATGATTGTAATAAAATACCCTTCTTTAGACTAATGTTACCTTTTTATATTTATATATCTCAGTGCTATGGTATTTTGACCAAAGCATCGTCTTTTTTTTAAAAAACGTTTCTTTTATAACATATTAAAATAAGGTTGTTATTGAATCTAGATAGAAAATATATTTCCAGAGATAATATCAATTATTTTATGGTAGATCCAATTTCAAGGGATACTATGATTTTTGTGGAAATTATGAATATAAGGCCTATTTGTTTTGGTAAAAAATGTCTCATCCTGGGAATTATAAGAGACTATAATTTAGGGGAATTTTCATAGATAAAATAAGAAATATATATGTGAGGATGAAAACACAAAATGAGAACTCATATATGATATCTATTCGAAAGAGGTTTGATTGTCATGAGATGATATGTGGAATATTTGATCAGAATAGTAACCATGTTGATTAATTTTTGACTAGGATACTAGGTCAAAAACAACAATAGACGACTAAAGAAATAATGAAGTAAAAGGAAATGAAGGATGAGATGTTATTCATTATTTAAATATCTCCCAAAAATAATAAGGGTAGAAAGATATGCATACTTGATAGTGGATGCTCATCACACATGACTGGTGATATATATATCATAAAAAATATTGAAATAAATGATGGTGGTGTTGTTAATTTTCGTAATGAAATCCCTATAAAGATCAATGGAATTGAAACAACTGAGATTGAAGCCCGCAAATTGGAATCCAAATATGTTTTGTTTACTGATGGGATCCAGCATAACCTGTTAAGTGTGAGTTGTCATTATGGTGATTGGAATAAGGTAAAATTAATGAGAAATTTTTATCTCATAAAAATAATCAAATATGGGAGGTTTATTACTTTAGGTTAAATAACTGTGGGAAATATTTTTCAGATGATAGATTCAAAAGATTCATGTTACATGAGTTCAAAAGATTAAAATAAACTATGGAATGGAAGTTGGTTCATCTCTGTTTTAGAAGTCTGAGAATGGTTTCTAAGGGTGGGGTTGTTTTGGATTTTATTCACCTAAAAATAAAAATGGAAAATGTTGTGAGACTTTATAAAATGGTAAACTAATTAAAATGATGTATATAAGAGTTAAGATCCAGATCACCAAACCTCTGAAATTGATACATTCAAATTTTTATGGACCCATGAGAAAAAATACCCTCACGATGATCTCTATTTCATCACATTTACTAATTATTATAAAATAATTACTAGTGTAATGCTTATAAAACACATGTATAAGGTAGTGGAAATGTTTAAAAACTTTTAAAAAACAGTTTACAATGATTTGAGGATGTGCATTAAGAAATTAAAATCTTATTATAGAAAAGAGTTTATTGGAAGTGAATTTGAATAATACATTGAAAAACATTGGATAAAACACTAGTATAGTACTCCATACACACCCTAACAAAATAGAGCTGCTGAGATAAGGAATAGGAGCCTTATTGACTTGGGAAGAAAATAGTTGGTAGAATATGATCTTCTAAAATTTTATTAGAGGGAAGTTGTTTGCACAATTTTCAACAATAGGAATGTTGTTTGATACGAAATATTATAAAATGACTTCCTAAAATATGTGGTATAGAGTGAATACCACCATGGATTACTATGGAGTATTTAGCAGTACCTGCTTTATAAAAATTTAATATTCAACCCTAGGTAAATTTAATTTAATGGTTGAAGATAATATCATTTTAAGATATTAATCAAATGGTAAAGGCTATAGATACTATAAAAATGTTTAAAAAAGTTGTTAAGTATTGTGATATTATTATTTTTGAAAATAAAATAGTATGTAATTATTTAGATCTAATAGATTTTGACTATAAAGATAAAAACAACAAGCATAATTCTGTTGAAGGTGTTGTACAACCATAATCCAGAATGTAGGTTGTTAGAGTTGAGTCAGATCAAGTATGTGACAAGGAAGAGGTTGATGAGAATGAAAAATATATGTATCAAAAATAGAGGAAACATGTGGATATAGATAATATTGTTATAAATCAGTCATATAAAATAAACAACTAGAATAATTATATAATTTGAAAACCAAGCATCTTTATTCTTTTAGGTTGAGCCTCATTTAGTGGGTTCAACCTATCATCATAAAGAGTTGATTGAATCTATGGATGATTATTTGAATATGATTGAAAATAATTCTACATGGCATCTGGTTCCAAGACCCAATGATACAAATATCATTGGAATATAATGGATTTTAAGGATTAAGATAAACAATCAAGGAAAGGTTTTTAGAAACTAGGTTAGACTTGAATGTAGATTTTTTCCAAGTTGAAGGAGTGTATTCTGAAGGAAACTTTAATATGGTTTCAATATTGGAGGTTTAAATAAAATTCCTTGTTGTTAAAGTATATTGATAATGCAGAATATGTAAGATAAATATCAAATCTTACTTTTTGAATAGAGATCTTGAAGGATAAGTGTATATTGATCTGCATGAGGGTTTTATTATTGAAAATTATCAGTTAAGGGTAAATAGATTAATGAAATATATTTATGGAATAAGATATTACAAAAGTAATTGATATTCAAAGATTTAAAACTTCTTAAAGAAGTTAAAATTCTTCAATGTAAAAGTGGAAAGTAACAAGTATATCAAACAAATGAATTGAGTTACACTTATTTTAATTATCTATGTTGATGGTATAATTTTCAAAGGTGATCATGGGAATGATTGTTGAGATTTTTAAAATAAAATGAAGAAACCATTTGATATTTCAATGATTGATGAGATGAGTTACTTCTCAGAGTTACAATTGATGTAAAAATAAAATTCTATCATATTATCTCAAGAGAATTATTTTCATGATCTTTTAATGAAATTTGGGATAGGGGATTCAAATCCACTGTCTACACCCATTCAAGTAGGGATGAAATTATCTTAATATGTTAAAGGTAAGAGTGTAAATAAAATAGAATTTAGAAGACTGATTAGGAGTCAGATTTATCTCAAAACCTCTAGACCAAATATTATATATGCAGTGAGTCTCCCTGCTATATGTCACGATGATCCAAAAGAGTAACATATTACTTATTCCGAAAAGGTTTTATGATATATAAAAGGGAATATGATATATTGGATATTATAAAAGAATGTAAATAATTTCAATTTATCTAGATTTATAGATATTTATTGGGAAGGTGATTGTGATGATAGAAGGTCCATTTTAGGTGGAATTTTCCTCTTGGGAGATAGTTTTATGAGTTAGAACTATAATAAATAACACTCAGTCACACTGACTACTAAAGAATCCAAATATGTTCTTAATAATATTTTTTTTACAAAAATTTAATAGATAAAGAAGAATCTATAAGGTATGCGTATGAAACTTGAGATACCCATCAAAATTCATTATGATAATCAAAATATTTTAATTATTTTCAAAAATTATACAAATCAACCAAAGTCTAATTATATTTATATCATTCTTCATTTCATAAAGTAAATAATGGATAATGGATACATATTTTAGTAATTTACTCATACACATGACCAAATAGATGACATCTTCACGAAGGATGTCCTTAAGGATATATTTGAGTTCATAAAGAAGAATATGAGTGTTCAGTCTCTCCTACATTGTTAATAATCTTCATCAGGTTCCCCAAAAAGCCATGGATTCTATTATCAAAGAGGGAGATATGGTGAAATTCATCTAATTATAATGTGAAATTATTTCCTTATATATTCTAATTAAGTATTTTTGTTTATTATTAAATGTGATAGTTTTTTTAAGTGGCGAGTTCATGGATTGAGGGGGAGATCACTTTATCCCTTTTCAAAAATATTACTTGTCACTAAGAGATGTATTTCTAAAAAAAACTACTTTAACACATAGTGTGGTGTTAATATGTTTGAATTATGATAAAGGATATGATATGGTGGTTCCTAAAAGATAATTTATGTTTTAAGAAGAAGTAATGAATGAATTTCATAAGTATCTAAATAATTCCACATGGGAGATTAAAGTTCCCTTAAAATTTTTAGAGAAGTTTAATCTATTTTAACCCTATTTGGAAAGTCTTTTGAGTTTCTTAAGAAGTGTTTTTGAGATTCTTTGAAGTGATATAAATTTTTTTAGGGGTTTCTATTTTTTTTGAATAATATGGAATTTTTAGATGAGATTTAAAAATTAACAAAGGAAATTATACTAAAAATAGGATTATTTACCTACACATAAGGCATATCATAAATGTAACTAGTATTTGAGAAATTAAAAGGTATTTATCATACATAGGTCACCCATATAAAAATTCACCAACACAGACCAAGCCTATAAGATCGTTTAGTTGGTTGAAATTTCATTGAGGGAAAATTCATACAACATATGAAATTATAATTAATTTTAAGACTTTTAATAATCTCATATGATATTTGATATTACACCCTTTTATAAAAAACTAAGACCATATAGTGTTCTAAAACACATATGATATTTATGGGAGTCCTAATATATTTAAGGTGTGTGTAGGTGAATTCAACTACATAGAAGTACTTTGAGGGGAAAATATGATATTGATACTTAGTAAAAATTCATATATAAAATGAAAAAGACTTAATGAGGATGGATTTAAATGGATAATATGTGTAATATTCAAAATTAATATTCTTAATAAAAGGAAATAAAATCTGATTGTGTTGTTATTGAGGTCTTCATGGATTAAATATCATGACCATTTAAGAGGATTGTGATTCAATCCAAGATCAAAATAAACTATGATATGCTCTGTGCCACTGAATAAGGTTTCATGTCGGTGTGAATGGAATTTTAAATCTTTTGAGTTTCATCGAATTTTTTAAGGGGATGTTAATTTTGATTTTCTTAGAGGTTCGAAAATGAGCTATTAAATGAACTTATAGTGATAAGGATCTTGTGATATTATTAATGATTTAAAATTAAATATTTTAAGTCATTAATTAATTACAATTAAGGAAGAGAAATAAAAGTTTTTAAGTAAGGATCTCCATGGTCCCAAATTTCCTAGTGAATTTCCATAACAATTCTATAAATACTTTTTTAAGGCTTCTCTAAAGAATACAAAAGTGGTGAAATGAAGAAAATAAATTTTTTGGGAATTTTTAAGAGATTTTGATATAATATTGCATTTAAAAGAGAAAATTTAAAGAGATTTATCCGATGCCTCATTAATTTTTTTCTAATGAGTTTAAGGTAATCCAAATAGACTATTATTGATCCATATGCCTAATATTTAGAAAGAATAAGATCATCTCATGTAAGCATATTGTCATGAATTAGTTTTTCTTATGAACTGGTGATATAAATATTGATATAGTGCAGTTGAATTAATATTAATCTTGTAGTTGAAGTCACTTCTTGAGAAGATCTATTTTTTTTTTCTAAATCATTTTATTTTTCTCTGAATATCTGATTCAACCAAGAGTGAGGAGAAAATTTTTAAAGACTAGTGGTGTCGGGATAAATAACTCCATTCAATTATTGTTGTAGTGTAAGTTAAAGGATGTCACTTTCCCTTACTTTATAATTTATTTTTATAGCTTTTGAATTGTTAAGGATGTTCAATTCTACTTTCTTGTAATGATAGTTATATTATTGAAAATCAAGGTCTCTGAACCCAATTGAAGTTGGAAAAGATAAGATCTCACATTGAAGACAAACACGGTAAAATTCCTATATTCTTTTTGATCTTTATTATCATTGAATTCATGTGAGGAAGGGATTTTAATAGTGTATTGTGACTCTAACAAGTTATGGGGGTGTAATTCCTAAAAGAAAATAATTTTTTAATTAAACCACTAATTTAACCCCTTTATTAGTTGTGTATTGATTGATTTTAGTACTTCATTCAAGTTATGTTTGGATGTTTTTAGAAAAGATGTAATGATATAATAATAATAATAAAAATAAAAACAACAACAAAAATAATAATAACTATTATTATGGTAACCTTTTGACATAAAATATGAGGAATTTATCTTTTCTCACATTTTGGGTGAGAAAAATGACTCTGGTAAGAGGTATCCACCATTATTATTCTTTCCCTTGATATTCATGGAAGATCTATCATGTAAAGAGGTTGATTATCCTATATTCTTATTCCTTCTATTCTCTCTCCCATTCTCAGATTTCTATTATTTTTTTTCTCACCTGGTGTGTAACATCTTGCCCCTTCTCATTGGCTTGAGAAGTGATGAGTGTGATACCAGGTCATAAGTGACATCCCCAAGACACCAAATATTGGAAATAAATTATAAGGACCCCAAGAACATTTAGGGGATGATTTTTCCTTTTAAAAGATAAAACACCCAAACTATATAATAAATAAACAACCAAACCTTTATATATTTCATGATAAAAATACAACCAAATGAATAACAAACAATAGATCAAGATATCAGAGTGAAAATGGTAACAATAAGCAGTAATATAGAAAAAAAGACTCAAGAAATCATGAAAACCAAATCCCAAATAAATCCATGCTCTAACTCCACATTTCTTGCTCAGTCTCAAGAAACATCACTAAAGAAATGAGATACCTTTTCGTTACACATATCCCAATAGATGACATCTCTAGATGCACCATAATGCCAAATTAGGGGTGAGACTAACTCAGTAGGATTTTTACAATGAATTCCCCACTCATTTAACCATGACTAGACTTGTCAGAACAATTATTTAAATAGTTTTAACAAATAAAAATAGTTTATATCAAAGATATAAACAAATATTTCAAGGAAATCATAACAATACCTTTAAACCATTTCTCATTTTATTTGGAATGTTACTTTCTATTATCACACACACAACTACACACACACACACACAATATTGGTCTTACTATTGGTAGAGGATCTTCACATGTATTCTCTTCCCTACTTTGATGGTGGTACTTCACGACCATTATCCATATTACTCAACACACATCCAATCAGCTATGCCAAAATCATGCCAAGTCATTCCAATCAAAACATTTATTTCATTAAAAAATTTGAACCAATACTTTACATGAATAAAAAGACCATAACATTAAAATTATTATTTTAAAATTATGAACCAAAGGGGTTTTTTCAAATGCAACCAATTTTCCCATAATTTCCCAATTCCAATACCAAATGGGATTTACACTGCGAATAACAAAATAATTTCACCATAATTTCAAGAAAACCATTTAATTAATACTAAGAATTTAGGTTCTAATTCAATTATAGATAAGAGATAATCCACCTACCTCACAAAGGATGTAAAAAATGAATAATGACATAATAAAACATCATGATCCAATCACAAACCATCTTCCCCTCATTATATGAATAAATATTTCTTTATAAAACCTTTCATAACACATAGATCAATCCATAAAAGACTATATCTATGTTTTCAATAGAGATAAGAACCTTGGATATAAGAATAATAATGAATAACTAGTATTGATTGATGAATTTGGGCCTCCAACACACTTTGATTCACCTAAGGATCACTCCCATATCAAAAGGGAATCATCTCTAAAGACTTGGTAGTGAAAGAAATTTAGGATCTTGAGAGATTATGGGGAAAAGGGGTAATGGAATTAATATAGATTAGATCCACAATTTAAGAAGGGACAACTATACGTTGCACAGTTAGGCCACCTGGTTTATAAAATCATGAAATAACTGTGCGGTGCTACTATATTAAGGCCACACATCACATGGTTTAACAAACCAAGAACCAGACATTTTTTTTCCTCTTTTACAAGAATCACAATTTCTATTGGGAAATCATGCATTTTGGATAAACTGTGTTCCTACCCAGTACCCACTTTCTTCCCTTACACATTTTTTAGAGATGGTTCATGGTTTCTTCTAACCATGTAAAACTCATGAACCTCCGAAAAATCCCTCAAAACAGTCCAAAACCCCATTGTAACCCCTCAAAACATGGCCAAAAATTTATATAAACTCAACGTACATGAATAAATAGTTATGTACTTAAAACCTAGGGTGCTAAATTCTGCCCACTATTGGTATTTTCATCCCTATAAAGTAGAAAAAACCCAATTTCCTAGAATATTTCATGACACTACTCTAACAGTTCCTTCTAATGCTCCCATTTTTCTTCCTAGAAACAACCATGTTTCCAAATAACAAGGACTAGACTAATTATTTTTCCAAACAAGATCTTCTCTTAACTATCCACAATTTATAATGGAACATGTATTGACATAGCATCTAGATCTAGGTCAATGTGATCCCATAAAATTATATGGTCAAGATAATGGAATTACTTATTATACTGAGATACATGAAACAAATTATTCACTAGAATGAAACTTGGTGAAAAATTTCAACAAATATTCCAAATCACCATCTCATTCAAGCATCACAAAAGGGAATAAGTGTTGAGGAATTTTTTTTACCTATTACCAAATAGATGATTCCCAAGACTTCGAGAGATTATCAAGAGCACATAATCACTCACATAAAAAAAGAATTTTTGTTGATGATAATATACATATAATTTCTAGTGACTCTGAGCCATATCCACCCTCTTTTTGATTAAATGAATATTCTCTGTTATCAATTTTATATGACTAGGAATAATAAGTTAATTTTTAATTTTTTACACCTAATAAAGTATATAATGACAAGGTTTCCTGTATAATTCTCCAAAATCATTCATTTTTATCATGGTCTGATAAATGTTATTGTATGAGAACTCTACTAAAGTTAAATGGACTTAGCATAAGACAAAAAAATCCATTACACAAGACCTAATCATATACACCAACATTTTAATTTTCCATTAAAAAATGACATCCATTTGAGGATGATAATATTTACTAATAGTCACCTATGTTCCAAGGGCTTGTTATAAGGATTTCAAAAAATGATATATAAACCTCAGGTCTCTTTCAGATACAATTGAGACTCGAATGTCATGCATATTTATGAATCCTCAAATGTAGATTTTGGAAAAGTATTTCATCATATTATTTTAATGAATATGGATTAAATGAGATTTTTTTTGAATTGATCCACTATCACTCATATAGAATCATGTTTCTTAATCATCCTTGGTTAAACTGTTAAAAAATCTATTAATATATGCTCTCATTTTCACAAGAGAATTGTTAAAGACTGCAACATACCCATTGGGAGTTCATGCTCTGCCTTGACCTTCTAACAAGTTAGGAATATCAAGACATAATCCAATAAAACTATTTTCAAGCTAACCCACCAAAACTATGATTTTAACCCTTTATACATATTCTTTATTACTGAATAAATATCCCATATCAAATAGTGGTAGGCACTAAGAAGATGTTATAGATATGTTAATGGTATGACCATTCAATCTCTAACCCACAACACTGTAGTCCCATCTATCTTCCAACCCTCAATAGTCTCCCCACCATTGAGTTTTTACAGAAATATAACACATTCATGATCAAATACCAGAGAAAATCTTGCATTCTTAACCAAATCTGTAATAAATAAATGGAAAGAAAAATGCAACATAATATTAGATTGTAAAATCTAGATACATATCCATTATGACTTTTATTAGTTTCCAATATTCCAAAGCCTCTTTATCCATTAGAGCATATGAATTCCTTCTCAATTCATTCACTATAAAGTTCTCTTTACCTGATATATAAATCAATTTGAAGTCAAATATATTTAGATACTCCATCCATCAACGATGCCTTAAATAAAAATTCCTTATTTAGAAAATGTGTTTCAAACACTTATGATATATAAACAATATAAATTAATCATAAAATAGAAAATGGCATCAATCCTTAAAATCATGGACCATAATAGGAAATTAAAAATTGTGTATTTAGTAGTTATTCTCATGAAACTTTAATTATCATAGACTATAAGCAACAACATGATCTCCCTCCATGAGAAAACATCCCAAACCATATCCTGATGCATCACAATAGACTACATAGCCCCATATAGAATCTGTAAATGAAATTATTTCTGTAGATTTAAGTATTACCTTGATTTATTGAAAGGATTTATTCCATTTCTCATTCTATTAGAAAGGACCATTATTCCTTATCAAAATTTTCCTCGGTTATTCCAAATATGAGAAATCATTTACAAAACATCTATAATATCCTACTAATCCATATAAACTATATATGTAAAATAAATTCTAAGGTGGTATCCAAGAGATAACAACTATTATCTTTTGAGGATCTATAGATATTCCTTTAATTGAAATAACATTAAGAAGGAAATATACCTCTTGTATCCAGAAATCAAATTTTGATAATTTAGCTTACAAACAAGGCCCCCACAAGATACCCTAAACTATATTCAAGTGTGTATCATGATCTGATTTTTTCTTAGATTACATCAGTATATCATCAAATAACACCACTAAAAAAGAATCCATATACCATTAAAATATTCTATTCATCAATTACATAAATATGGGTAGTTTATTCATAAGACCAAAAGTCATAATTACATACTCATAATGTCGGTATCTACTTACAAAATCTATATTCTAAATATCCTTGTTCTGAAATTGTAATTGGTGTCATCACAAACATAAGTTAATTTTATAGAACCATTTGGATCCCCTCAATTGACCAAACAAATCATCGATTCTTGGAAGAAGATATAGATTATTTATCATAACTTAGTTAATAATACTGTAATGTACAAAAATCCTAAGAGTTTTATATTCCTTATTCACAAATAGAACTAGTGATTCTTATAGACACATGCTTAGTTAAATAAATCATTTTCTTTCTAACTCTTCCAACTAAAGATGTACAATATTATTGCCATTACTGCATTATATATATAGTTCTGTACAATATTTCTTTATTTGATCAAGTTAACCACACTAAAAGTATCCAAAATTCCTTTTTTTTATCAAGGAGGAAGATATAGTAATCCCATAGTCTGATTTTGAGGTATACCACTACTCCGGAAGTAGGTGTCCCTCTTTCATTTATTCCTATAATCAGAGTTCCCAAATATTACCATAGGAATAAACATGATCCCTCCAATAGTATTTCCTGAGATATCCCTTTATGTCACTATTTATCTATTAACTATCTCTGTATAATCAGTTATAAAAAGCACATAAATCTTTGAGCGAATGTCTCGATAAAACCATAAATAAAAAATGCATGTATTCAAGGATGAACTTGAAGCAAATTATGTTTAAAAGTTGACTAAATTCATGAATTTAGACACATACTCTATCAAAATGAGGTTCTGTTACATTAAAATGAAAAAGTAAATGTTCTAGTAATATGAAAAGTGTGAGGACACAATTTTTTATTAAATAATTCTTCAAAATCCTCCCATGTAATGCCTTGTTACAATTTATCCCAAACTACTAATTCCCACAACTAACATGACAATAACTTTATCATATATGATTCAATCTTTATTTTTTTCTTTACTGGCATCCAAATGAAATCAAAGACATAATTCATATAATTTAACTAGACTTATACATTTTCTGGATCAGAATCCCCTTGAAAGATGGGTGGGTTCTACTTTTAGAACTGAACTAAATGGACCACTTGAGGAGGATCATCATTTCTATTACCCCAATATACTACCTCAACTATCTAGACAATTCTTTGGAAAGGTTGTTGGTTCAGTTGTGGCTCAGGTGCGACCTCATTTTCTACAAACTCCTGTGGTTGATCACTATGACGCATACCCAGTTCCATTAATAATAACCATAAAAATCTTCTTTTAGTCTCACTCATTAGCAACTGAAGTCTTAGAAATTATAATTTACCACATCAACACATATCATAATATATATTTCAATAATTCATCTATCGTCAAAATTTTAACCATTTTTAAAATACTATAACCACACTTTTCAAAATAACAATTTTTGTTATTTTAATAAATAAATACTTTTTTCCATTTAATAATACATTTAACTAAAAATGAACAATTTAGTCTTATTGGGAAGTCTTACTATCAATTAATTTCATGTAACTCTCATATTCTAAACCCATGTTGATGAGGTGAGAACTGACCATGAAGTGTCTTAAAAAAATCTTCTACACAAACTCCCAGGTAAATTGAAGTTCAACATAAAGAGGATGTCTACATATTTTCATGATCTAAATTTTATGCTACAAAAATATTTTCTTCTTTCTACCATATTAATAGATATAGTGATACCATTTCCAACTCTAGGAAAAAAACAACATTTATCCCAAAAGATAGATTAATTTACCAAGAGTGATTCATTTTCTTATGTAAAGGACCAAACAAGATGATTCCATTTGTAACATCCTTCCCATCCTCATTTGATTGAGAAGTGATGGGTGTGATTTTGGGCCTTATGTGACATACCTAATACACTAATGTCTAGAAATAAATTCCAAGGAACTTAAGAAACTTTGGGGGATGGTTTTCAATTTTTAAAGATAAAACACCCAAAATAAATATTCAATAAAAATTAGAACCACTATATGATACATGAGTAAAAATATAACCAACTTATTAACCACAAATAATCTAAGATATCAGAGTTATAATATAAATAGGAAACAATAATCCAAAAAATCACAAAACTAAATCCATTAAGACAACCAAATGACAAACAATACCAAGTTGTAACTCCATATGCCATACCCAATCATAATATGTATCACTAAATAAATCAGATACCTTAAATTTACCTGTGTCCCGAAAGATAAAATCTTTAATTCCATAACAGTTCTTCAGTAGGGGGTGAGTGTAACTCAGTAATATTTCCCCAACCACTTCTTCACCCAAGCAACTAGGACCAACTTTTTTGCACAAATATATAAAATATTTTTATGTAGAAAAATGGTTTATATAAAATCCACATAAAAAATTATAAGGAAATCATAAAAAATCTTAAAAACAATCCTATTTTGATTTGGAATATTCATTTCTATTCCCACACACACAACCACACAGACACACAACTTTGGTGTTACCATTGACAGCGGAACATCACATTCGTACTCCATTTTTCTTTGAAAGTGGTACTTCACACCCATTATCCATCCCACTCAATACATATCCATCTGGTTATAAAAAAATCATTTGAAGTTATTCCAATCCAAAAATTTCCTTCTTTAAAAAAATTCAAAAAAAAAACTCTACACGCATAAAAACGAAACTATAACATTAAAATCAATATTTTAAAATTATTAATTGAAGGGGTTTTTAAAATCCAACCAATTTCCCCAAAATTTTCCTAATCCAATAAAAAACATTATTTCCACCAATAATATCAAAATAATTTCACCATAATTTTAAGAAAAACATTTAATTAAAACTAATCCTTTAAGTTCTAAATCAAGTGGAGATAATATATAATCCACCTACCTCACAAAGGTTGGAAAAAATAAAGAAAAATAATAATAAAACTTCATTATTAGATCACAAATCAAATTCTACACACTATATCCAAAATTATTTCATCATAAAACCAATTGTAACACATAGATATATCCATAATAGACAATATATAGGGTTCTGAGAGAGAGATATAAATAGAGAGAGAAGAACATTATATACAATAATAATGAGGAAGAACATGTACTTACTAATTAATCTAGGCCTCTAATACACTTTGATTATCCTAAGTATCACTCCCAAATTTAAGGGAATCATCTCTCAAGACTAAAGTGAAAAATTAATTTGGGATCTTAAGAGTTTTGGGGAAAAATAAGGGTTAAAAGGATTAATTCATATTAAATCCACAATTTATGTAGGTCCAACTATATGCCTTATGGTTTATCCAGATGGTTTGGAAAATCATGTTCCAATCATGTGGGGTTACTATATTAAGGACACACTTTAAATATTTGTCTCACATAGTTAGAGAAACCATGATCTAACTATATTTTCCCCTAAATTTAAAGAAGTATAGTTTTCTCTAGGAACTCTCAGGGTTTGGCCAAACCTTCCACCAACCATGATACCACCCAATGTCCATTTTCTTCCCTTCCATGGTTTCCTAGAGTAGTTTATGGTTTCTACTAACCATAAACAAACTACGTACCTCTAAAAAAGCTTCCAAAACATTACAAAACCACTTATAAACCCTTGAAAATTGATCCAATAATTATATAAACCCAAAATACATTAATAAAGGCTCACGTACCTAAAAATGGGGGTGCTACATGGGGTTTATGGAAGTATTTGTTTTTATATGATAATTAAAAACACATGAAATTATTTTTCTCTATTTCTATTAGAGGGTTTTTTTTATAAATTGTATACAATTATTATAAGTTTATTCCATTATATATTGTTTTTTGGTGAGTATTTTGGCATTTTGGGCCTAGGAATATTATGTTAACTTATTATTTTAGATTTTATAACTAATTTTTATGTTTATTTGGGTCTCAAAAGATGGTTTTATAATTATAATTCCTAAAATGTTTTTGGATGCCCAAATGGTAGGTATTATACACACTTCATTTTATTTAACATATCCCTTGGTCCATGATTAGTTTTGAAATGCTTTATTTTAAATATCACACGCTTATGATTTATATATAATGGTTTTAAAAATATTTTTATGACTTTCTTATGCGTTACGTGAGATATTTGGTGATTTTTCATTTCAAATATAAAAATTATATTTTGTGTGTAAATCCTCACATGGATGGTGTTTAATAAAATACTAAGTGGAGTTTTATTAATAAATTATTAATTTTGTCTCAATGAAAGGATTTATTATGGATTTGTTTCTTTAAAGATAGGATATAATGGTTTTAAATTATAATTTATAGTATAAGGGATTGTTTGGTGATAAGATATAAGTGCATATTATTCTCCTTACACCCAAAAATTTCTACCCATTCTTATGGTTTGTATTATCATTGAATATATTGTTATGTTATTATGTTATATTGATATGAATGCGATGAATCATTTAAGGGTGTTTGGTGGTATCATGTGAGTTTATCTAATATTTTATTGAATTTATTTATGACCTAAACTATAAAAATTCATTGGAATCATTATATAGTTAAATGAGAAACTAGTTATGAGTGATATACTGGTTAGATTACCCATTGATAGTTCCCTTGGTTATATTATTCATTGGTTAAGGTATTTCCCTCCTAATGAGTTTGGGTCACTTTTGGTGAGATTTTAATATCACATTAATATGAAAGCATGGATGGTTCTAGGATTCAAACTCTTGTGTTATCTCCTCCGAACTCTAGGTGTATATACCAGGACTCTTGATGATGGGTGTTATTTGATGATGTTTTTGATTATTATATATTTATATGAATTATTTTTATACACATGATAACTGATGATAGCTTGAAATAATATATAAAACATGAATATATATCATTGTCAATTTCTATCATAAAATAGAAATATACTTTCATACATGTAATTTTCCAATTAACGTATCACAATTAATTTTCTAAAAGGGTGTTATTTTTTTTCACTCATCCTTATGTAATAAGAAAGTATTTCGATTACATAATTTTAAATTATAATTTATGGGTTTTTAAATTAATGGAAATGTTTAGAATCCATTTATTAATAGAGTAATACAGGTGGTGGAATATAAATATGTTCATGTTTCATATATAGATACTAGTGTATGTATTTTTATTCAGATATTATCTCGGATATTAACCACATAAACTTGATTTTTTATATATTTCATTTGTAAATAGTTTCATGAATTGATATAATTTGTTTCAATTTAATTTTTATTGTTTTTATTTTATCTATTATATATATATATATATATATATTATTTTGGTTTGAATTTAAAGAAATAATTTTCATTGGATAAACATGTCTAAATTATGGATTACTTAAGTTATATTTTAGGTCAAAATCCCCCATTTATTTTGTATTTTTTATAAAGTTTAAATCATTTCCATTATCTATGTATGATACACTTATAACTTGTAACAAAATATTGCAATCACAGACATGTTTTAGTTTTGTGGAATTTTAGTGTAGGTATAATGGTTATATATCCCAATTGAAATGTTACATAAAAATATTATTAGAGAGAAAGTTGGTGGTTGGGTCAATAGTAGAATTATGTAGGACTATTATAACTTAAGAAGTAAACCACTAATAGACGTAATCATCCTTTTTATAATGGAATCTCAAATTACCAAGGAATTCTAGGTTTTAGTGGTGTTAGTCAGCATATCAAGGGGTTTCTTTTTCTTGGATTTTTCAAATGTGAGGTATCTTGAATATTAATACTCAAGAAATAAAATTGTTATTTGGAGTTCAATGTATCATGAATTGTTTTAACTGATTATAAACCACTTATAAACTGTGATTTTTTTCAATAAATTTATTTAATTGGTTGAGGCACTTCTTGATATATTTTGAGATTTTTTATTTTTTTCTATGATTTGTGTGGGTGTTGATTAGTTAGTTGATTGGGTGATATATATAATGACTTATTTGGATACATGGTTATATTAAATATTTTTCTATGGGTTGTTTTATAAATTTTCAATCTAAAAATATTTCATGAAGATGTTTTTTAAATAATTCTTAGAGGATGGTTTTTCTTAAAATAAAATGAAATAAGTAACTTAAGAATTTTTTTTGAGTTTTTGTGAATATATATAATTCCATTTTTACTTGGTTTTTAATAATTTATGATAGAACCAAATAATATAATTTTTTTTGAAAGGGACAATTTATGTCATGAAATTTTTAATTGTAAAAATTTAAAAGGTTTGATTTTTGAAGTAATATGTTTATTTTTTTTGAAAAGTTTATTTTGTGTTTAAATTTGTTGAATGTATTCTATTCATGACTTGTTTTACTTGGAATATTTTTAATAAAGTGTATTTTGAATTTAAAATTTATTTTTTGTGAGGTGTTTTTATTATAGTAATCTGTTTGGATTATATTAGGACAACATAAAATTAAATGAAACTTACATCAATTTAAAATTCATGAAACAAGTGGCATAGATAATGCTAAATTAATTTTTTTGGTTGAGACCTAATTAAAAAAGTGTTAGAATTTTATTTTATTGATTGTGTTCTTCATTTATAATCATACATGATACAGTTAGTTGGTATATGTTTGCTATAGTTAATAAATATAAATTTCATAAATTTCATAAATTTTACTATTTGTTTTTTTATTTCCAAGGAATTTTGAACTTTATTGTATAAATTATATTTTATTTTGGAAAAATCATGTATTTTTTTGGTTGAAAAATATGTTTTTTTAATGTAGTATTTTTTTGGAAAATTTTGATTTTTATTGGGTTATTTTATGTGATTGTCTTCATTTCATTTTCTTTTAAAGAAACTTTTTGTTTCATATTCAAAGGATTAGGAAGCTACCTTTATAGTTTATTTTTTAAAATAATTTGGTTTAAGGCTTTTCAATTAATGGATTTATAAAAACCATAGTTTTATATTTGAACAATCTATGAATTCTTTCCTAAAAGTACGAATCTTATAACTTTGGAATTCATTTAAAAATGTTATTCATTTATGGAAACTATCTTAATGTGTAAGGTTAATAAAAAATGAGAGTTATATTATATTTATTTTCATGAATTTATTTTGTAACCCACTATTATGAAAATATTAATGTGATTCCCAAGTTGATATTTTACTTTAAAAGGCTTATAATTGGTTTTATATGAGTGCCTGAATACATGTATTCATATGTAATACTATTTTTACTATTTTATTTTGGTTTGACACTGTAGATAATTTATATGAAATAAATTATTGTAATTAGTTGGTTTATGATTTGAAAAAATGGATTTCAGTTGTATCTTTGATTGAGTCTAAATTAGTTTTTGAAAATATGATAAAATTGGTTTTCTGGAATAAGAAAATGTTTATTGGTGTTTTAATTTTATTTATGTCATATGTTTAGTTTTTATGGTAATAATTAGAATAAATTTTTTTAAAATCATTATAGATTTTGTTATCTAGGTTCATTCAATAAGGGGGAGTGGTTTCAATGATATTAATTTTCTTTTAAATATATTCCTGAAAAAATTGGATTTTGATTTATTTTTAAAAGAATGATTGATTATAATTTAAATTATTGGATATGTATTACATTCTCTAGTTAAGTTTATTTTTTTAATAATTTATTTTTTTCAAATTCATTTTATTTATATGGGTAAATGGGTTTTCATTGATTTTTGAAAATTTAGATTTTGTTGGGAGGATTATATTTTTCTTGTTTTAAAAGTTATTTAGTGGAGTTAACTTTTTTATACATATTTTTTGTTTGACTTATGGTATTTTTTACTAGATTAAAATAATATTATTTATTATCATTATGGAAATTGATATCAAGATTTGTTTTTTTGGGGTATAATTATATTATATTTTTATTTTATATTGGTTTTATAATTTTTGAAGGTTATATGTTTGTTTGAGTTCCAAATAGATTCAAAACTACTAGTTAAGGATTGAACCAAGTGTAACATACCTATATGTGCATGTTGGGTTTTATTTTGATTGATTTATGTCATGTATTGTGAATATGACATTTTAAATAGTTGTATTATCATGGAATTTAATAATGTTTTTTAAACAAGCATGTTACTGAATAGGAAAAATTTATTGGTATTTTTTTTTTGAAATTTCAAACACATCTCTAATAGGTGGGATCTTGGGTTTAAAGTGTCTCAAGAAAGTTAGGGGTAAATATTATGTAAAATGGACATCAATTAGGAATTTACAAAATATTCATGGCCTGGTAAGAAATATGTAAGGTCATGATACATGGTACCAAAAAATGTGCAACGTAAAAATACCATTCTAGCATCAAATGCCTGGTCATAATAATTATTTTTCATAGTGATTCTATTACTTGTTCCGTAGTTGCGTGGATGGTCATGGACCATTAATAAGTGTTATGTAATGTAAACAGGCTCTAAAAATGTCCATTTTAGTATTCTTTTGACCATGGGGACTCTTTTATAATGTGATTATAGTCCTTAAATATGTTAGATGTCCTAAGACATGTTGAATATAATAATTAAACTTTAAATTACTAATTTTTTTTGTTAAGGTGTTCATTTGGGATCTATGAGATTTAAAATTAAAGATAAAAAAGATATATATGATGTATTCTATTAGGGGGGACCATAAAAAAATTTTTATATTTCAAATTATGTCTATAAGACCTTGAAAAATGAGTTTGAAGTATAATTATCTTACTTTCCATGTTTGGTAGAAAGTTTGGAAGATTAAAACTTGATTTTTTGATTTTTTTTCTTTGTTACTTATTTTTTATTCAAACTTGGTTTTTTATATTTCTATTATGATTTATAACTGAAAGTGAGTTTCTAAATGAGCACTATTTTATAAAAAGATATATTTTTTTAAGGAAAAAGATATTTAATTTTTTTATCATTTAGTGTATATTGAAATAAATGTGATTTGAATTATGGATTTATGTTATTTAAATGAATAATTATATGGAAGTTAATTATGGTTGTTAATACCCAAATGAGAATGAAATTATGGAAGTATATTTTTAGATTGATATGTTTCTCACAAATGGAAAATTTTTTATTGCATTTAACACTACGTATTTCACATTTCAAAATGTTCAAAATATCCTTTATCAATCTTATAGAGTATTGATAGTGTGCACACTAATAAAATAAATATGATTTTATCAGTGCTAAATTATCGCTGATAAATTATCTAGAAGTATTTCAAAATACATCTATGTGTGGAAATGTACCCTCAGGTATGCTCACAGCCAAATGTGTCTCCACTTAATCTGGATGAACCACACCAAAATTATTCCAAATTAATTTGAACACGGTGAGATTCGATCCCCCACCCATCACTTTATCAAGAATCACACATAACAATTGTCAATGTCACCTTTTATATTATATAATGATATATATACAATCACACAAAAATTAATCTAAATATGATTAAATAAATATATGCCAACACACACACATATCTATATATAAATGTTGTATATAATTAAATTTATTTAAACATAATTTGTATACGTATATTTATATATATATATTTTATAATATATATATATATAGATAAATTTATAATATATTATATTTTCATATATATTTTTATAATATATTTAAATACACTATAAAATATATTTATTTCTTAGCATTAATTTAATAATATTTTTTCTTAAATTAGGTAAATAAAATTGATAGTAATTTTATTTTCTAAAATGTTTTTTTTTATTTTTAAATATACATTTAATTTATATAAATATATTAATACTTTATATATATATATATATCATATATTTAAATATTTTTTAATATAGATATATAATTTTAATTGTAATTATATATTAAAAATATATATAAACACACACGTATATATAATTATAAATATATATTTATATTATAAATTATATAATATGAAAATAAATATTTAAATATCAATATGAAGTATATTTAATTTATTTATATAGTTCATATTTCTATATTTTGTCATACACTTATGTAATTATATATATATATATATATATATATAATTATAAATTAGTATAAATTAATAAACACATATATAAATGCTATTTAGATAAACATTTATTTTTGTTTTTATATAAATTATATTTAAATATATATATATTATCATGCGAGGAATCCTTTATCAATGATAAAAAAAGCATTCATAAAGGTCACCCTTCATCAACGCTAAAAAAGAATTGATAAATGTCACCATTTATCAACATTAAAAAATAATGATAAATGGTAACACTCATTTTTTTATGATTTTATTTTAATTATTATAAATTTTTGTAAATTTAAGTTTCTTTCTTAATTTATATTTTTTATTTTTAAATAGTAAGATAGTGGCTTTCTAGGGGTAGAAAGAGTTTTGGTAGGATGGATTGTAACACTCCATGTTTTCAATTCTGAATATATATTAATATAATAATATTTTTTAGATAAATATATTGGAAATTTTAAAAAGAATCAAGTTTATGGGTGATTAATGGTCTAGTTGGTGGTCTTGGACCTGTGATTGGTGACCGTGGAGGGGGAAAGTGATAAGAAAGTAAGGGTTGCATAGCCTTGTGCAGAGTCAAGATACCACGTAAGGTGACCATGAATTCTTGAATATTTACACGAAATGTTATTTTCCATGTCCATTCTTTTCGATACATTCCATAATTGATTAATGGATTTATGTGGTATTGTTATTATTTATTATTTATGTTTATATAATTTATGAAACTTATTTATTTATTATTATATTTGATTATTATTGAGAATTTGATATTGAAATAGTTTGATAGTGATATTATTATTAATTATGGGTAAATTATATGTGTTGGGTTATGTTTGTATGTTTCTAGAAATGAATATTGAATATTATTATAATGTCTCAGTTTTTTGGAGTGGGTAAAAATCCTTAAAATTTTTAATTTTTAGAGTTTGGTGGTTAGACCAACTTCTTTCTTGATCTACAGAACATAGTTCCAAGAGTTTATTTGAAACAAGTTCTTTTTTTATAATAGTTTTAATGCTCAAAAAGTGCCTTCAGGTTTCGAGTGTGTTTCAGGTGCATAAGAGGTTGAAATAAAAATTTTGGGAAAGGAAGGACTAGGATGCATGATTTGTACAATTCATAAAACCTTCTAGAAGAAACAGTGCAGCCCTACGTGTGAACTGGACATTGTTTGGAAAACTGTACAGGAGGGGGAGCATGGCCTTGTAGTACCTATGAAATTTTTAACAAGGGGATCATGCACAATTTTCACACTTTTGGAAAACCTTGCGGGACAAACATTCCTGGAGTGGTCCCTAAATAGTGGTTATTACACGATATTCACCCAGTTTTATAAACCGTGCAGTAACTGTGTGACCTATTTAAAAGGAGAAAATAACCATTTTACCCTATTTTATTTAAGAGTTGCCTCCCTATTTTCTTTCTCTCATGTGAGATCCACCTCCAGTGGTAAGGGATCTCTTATCCTCCTCCATCTAAGTTTTATGAAAAATATTTCATATGATCTCTATTTTGACCATCACCAGTCTCATAGGAACCACATCAGTAATTCCTTTATTCCACTAACCTATTTTCTCCTTTTCTCACTCTATAAAATGTGATAAATCCATGGGATCCATTTTAAACTATTTTCAAGGTGTTCTTATAAAATTATTATTTATTTTGAATCAGCTCGAGTTAGAGACTGATATTGGATGGGCGAATGTCTACTAGTATGAGGTAGGTGCTGCCTATATTTCCCTTTGATTTTGCGATGTTTGGAGGGGTGTGTTCTTGAGCACGCCTTTGTTTTTTCCGAGATAAAACCTAATAGTTTATAATTTTCTTTTAAATTAATTAATTGATCATATGATATGCCTTCGGGCATGTTATTACTTCTCTGCAATGGCCAAGTAGTGTATAGGGATTGGGCTAACCTAGGAAGTTTTGGTCAGGTGAATTTATTTATTTAAATTAAATTTTTTA
The DNA here is from genome assembly GCA_963277665.1 of Viscum album. Taxonomy (NCBI): domain Eukaryota; kingdom Viridiplantae; phylum Streptophyta; class Magnoliopsida; order Santalales; family Viscaceae; genus Viscum; species Viscum album. Next base: position 385,245,535 of record OY728153.1, on the reverse strand, counting down.
TATTAAATTTCTTGTGATGGTTCTATAGTAACGTTTCGGGCTTGGACTAAGGACTGAGGTGGTGATGACCACCTAGATTGAGGTGATGCCTTCGTCAGGTTGGGTGAGGACCGGTTTCTATGAGTGATGTTGATCATAGGTTTGGCAACGTGGTCTCCAGATTAAGACAATGATGTCATTAGGTTGTGGGCATGGTCTTTGTGATATTGGATGGTGAAGAGCATCGGGTTGAGTGACATTTTCATAGGGGCATGAGGTTTCATGTTGATGTGGCTTAGGTACTATGTATGGTGATTTCCCCTCACTGGGATTGGTCAACGTGTTGTAGGAGCTGTGTTCAAACATGTAGGACTCATATGATGAGGTGTTTTTGAACATTCTAGTGGGTATAGGCCTCTCTTAGTTTAAGCTTAATATAGTGTTGACAATCTGTGAGGTGTGTGGTGATTGTCCTAGAAATCCACAAGGATGGTAAGGATCCATCACTTGAGGGAGTTGAGACCATCAGTTGGGGGATGAGGCTCAACGTATATTGATTCTGTTGGTCCAATATTATTTGGGTGGAAATTTTTTTCCATTCCTTGGGATGTCTAGTATTGATCTAACAATTTTTATTATTTTGAGAAAAAATATCATTGTGTCTTGAAAATTGGGCTTCAAGCTAACATGCTTTCTCTAAGATGAGGTTCAAGGGACCAGTTACTTGTTGGGCATGATTTTTTAGATGTCGATGATATTCTTAATGGAATGAGGTGTCAGGTGATACTTTTGTGGGAAAACCTAAGGGTTCACATGGTATTCATTTTCAACAAGGGATTCCATGGTATTTATACAAAGGATCCATTCCACTTCAGTTATATATATGCAGACCTGTCGCTGCATGCCATTTATATAACTGGGTGCATGTGTAATTCAAGTGATGGATGAAGAAGGTGTTTTTTTTCTTATGGATATTGAGAACAAGGGATTTAGGTATTTATTTACATTTCATGTGTTTCCTTTCATTTATATTTTGAGCACCTACTTATTTACAAATATAAGATAGGAACATGTTGGTGGTGTCTTACTAAGATTAATATCACACCCATCATTGAACATTTGGGACGTGTGTAGACTTTATTCTTTTTTGATTAGGTAAGGGTTTAGGCTTGGGAGATAGACCATAGTGATAAATTTATAATGCTTAGAATGGGATTAATGTTATGGTATCTTAGAGGTTCCTGCATCAAATTGAGTTTACTATTGAGCTTTTTTTTTATTTCAACATGCCTATTATATGTATGTACTATGGTCAACCATAGGTGACCCTTCTTACTAATATTTTGTATGAACTGATATGATGTGTCATATTTTGTTTAATTCTATAAATGGTATGTTTGATCTTGTTGATTGTTAATGCTGCATCTCTTATTGCTTCTGCTATTGGTTGATATTTCTTCCACTTTGTCCTGTTGTCGACCCTATTATTTTATGGTTTCTATTTACTTGTTTTATTTATATAGACCATTATTATTAAAAACATAGGGTATAGTTTCTCCACTATATCCTCTGTACACCCTTGCTTCTAGTTGGAATCCTTTGTCATATGTGAAGGCATGACTAAGGCCCAGTGGGTAACAGATCTGGAGCACTGTTCGGATGGAAAACAGTTTAGGGTGCTACAAATAGAATTAGAGCATTTCATGACTATGAATTAGTAGAAGTGATCAGATAAATACTAATAGTATCAAATTATTTTCATTTTAGTTTGACTTATTATTTGGGTTATGGTATACTGGAGACTAGAATGTAGTAGAAATTGGGTATAGAGCTCATGTTTGGGTGCCTGCAGCCTGATGCACGAGGGATATACCAACTTTAGATGGGTGGGAAATTGATTTTATGATTTTCTCTTTTGATGATTGATTTTCTTTAAAATTTTATTGGTTCACTTGGGTTTGATTATTATTTTTTATTATATGTGACCCTTAGCCTAACATGGAAAGGGAGGATACATTGGAACTTGGACCAGTATGGAACGAGAGGTGTGATTACATTTTATAATAGGATTTTAAGCACGTTTGATGCCTTTTTATTTTTATCATCATTAGGAAACATGACTTTTATAGGATGTGTTGAATTATTCAGTGTTTCAAGAAAATAAACTAAACAATGTTTTCTTATTTAGCATCTTCTTGGTGTCATTCTGCTCAGCCAACACAAGCATGTGGTTCCAATGAGATCTATTTGTGATGTGATTCTATGTATTTTCATTTGGTATATGGGCCTGAATTTGGTATTATAAGTATAAAATTATGATAGTGGTGAGCTATTTAATGTCTCAAAAAAAGGATTCTAATTTTTTTCCCTATATAGCTTCTCTTTGGTGACATTATACATAGATGAATTAGATGTTGTATGACATCCAATCCTATTATGGGAAGGTGAGGGGCCATGAGGTTGGATGACACTTTATGCATGACTCCAATGTGGGTAGTAAATGGGGATATGAGGCCAGGTTATATGTGATAACTGACCCTGATACATGTAGGTAAGGGTGCCTTCAGACCATATGTCTAATGACATGATGTGGTAGGAGAGAGTAAGGGTAGTGAGATTGCGTTGTCTATTACTACTTCCCCTATATACTATATATATTTATATTGTTATACATTTATGACCATGATATTGGTATTCCATGGGATTCCACCTAGATGGGATCTGATGGAGCATCAGGAGGGAGGTGATTTGGTTTCGCTTGATCATGGACGTGATAAGGCCAATGAGGGTCATGATGAGGCCCCTGAGGGTCGGAAAGAGACCCTAAAGGGTTAGATAGATTATTATTTTTAGGTACATGCACAATTATAGGCTCTATTACAGGTGGGATAGTAATAGGATAACAAATATTTTGGGTCATGTATTGACAAGTACCTCAGGGCATGCCTAGTACATATTATATAGGGTGTTAACAATGGAGCTCAAGGAGCTGATCCATTGATGGAATACCTGACTTGGGAGTTCCAGTCGTAGCACACACCACTATTTCTGGGTGAGGGTGGACCATAGACTTAAGGGAAAAAGATCAAGGAAATCCATACCATCTTTGACCAGCTTAAGACACCAAAAATATGGACGGTTAATTTGATGACGTACATGATCTGATCTTCAAAAAATCACCAGTGGGATGTACATGTTTAGGTAGGAAGACATGAGGGATAGGCTTGGAATGATTTTAAGTCCAGATTCTTTGATCACTTCTTTAAAAATATTAATAGGTTGGATAGATCTTAAGAGTTATTTAGCCTACTGTAGGGAGATAAGTCTAGCAGGGACTATGGAACTACTTTCACCGACTTTTCTTATTTTTCATCTAGTATGGTGGGAGAAAAAATCACAAGGGTGAGGAATTTTGAGGATCATTTACATACTCTGATCAAGTTGCATGTAAACATCTTTAGGATATCCCCATTCTCATAGGTGGTGAATCTCTCTCTAATATATGAGGGAAATATGAAGGACTAATCATACTTGTGTCAGGTGATGGATTCAAGTGATTTCATCAGCAATGATTCAAATAATAGGAAGTGAGGCTTTGATGAGTCTTAGTAGGGTGTTCGTGTTAGAGACTCGAGTAGACCATCGAGGAGTGGGTATATGATGGTGTGCTTCTAGTGAGGGAATTTGGGACTTGGGTTGACGTAATGTTACCAAGAACCAAAGGAGTTTTGAGAATGAATATAGGTTGGGAATATCAAGAGGTTCTACAAGAATCCTTCTCAGATAGTAGGTAGACAAGGATCTGGGAAAACATCGAAATTCAAGGTAGACTAGTAGCAATAGCTAGAGCTAGTAGAGAGGTTTTATTTACACGCAGAGGTTGTAAAAAAGACAATGGGACCGAGTAGTGGGGTCACTGGCTGGTAGCTGGTGAAACATCTTAGGGAGTCCATACCTCATGTAGTTGAAATTCAGGCCATGTGTGTATAGTGGAGCTTCTAGATATTGAACATATAGGGGATCTAACATTAAATATATGTACACCATGGGAATTATCGAGGTGATTTTTATTTGGGAATTACCTTTTTACTTAATGTAGGTTTTTTGGTGTATGAGGTGCACATGATGTGAATTTGGACTATCTAGATACTGTTAAGTAGGTTAACATTGGATCAGATTCATTATATATATATGTGTGTGTGTGTGTGAGGTGTATGAAACCCGTATCTATTTGGAGAATTGACGTATGTGTGGACTTTATGAGGTGTGTCAACATCTGTGCACTAATACAATGTGGTTTTTATGTCTTCTAGGAGGAAATGAGGCTTATTTTCAGCATCTGATGAGATGCGGGAGCTCATAGGTTCCATGTACGACATGGACATGAGGCAGAAATCTAATGAGATACGGGACTTTATGAGTGTCAGATGTGAAACACGAACAAATTGAGAACCTAATGAGGGTTAGGAGTGAAAATGGGGAACGAGAGGAATTTTTCATCCAATAATGGTTGGTGGAACCTTAGTTTATTTTTAGTTTTGACTATAGGAGAGATCCGGGTAGGTAACTCCTAAGGTGGGGAGAATCTTGAAAGAGTTGACCAAGGAATTATGATTGGGGTAGACTGAGGTAATTTAAAAGGGATGGGTATATTTGGAATCATATTTTGGTAATGATTAATAGCTTGGGGGACGAGCTATGTTAAGGTGGGACACTATAACTTCCTAGGGTTTTGCGGCAGGTTGAAATCCTTAAACCATTTAGAACATGGAGTTTTGTGGTCAATCAAACTTCTTTCTTAAACTTCCCAACTTCATCATCAGGTTTTATTTAACCCAAGAACTTTGTTTAGATGATTTTTAATGATTCTAAATTTATATAGGTATCTATGTCAATTTCAGGTGTGTCATAGGTCGAAAAACTAATTTCAGGAATGTGAATACTAGGGTTCATAGATTGGACAAACCGTTCCGCCTCCTTGGAGAAATTGTGCACCCCTCAAGGTGTAATGGAAACAGTTTAAAAAAACTAAAAAGGAGAGGTTGGAAAACTATGCATCAAATATTATATGTTTAATAGATTGATCATTGACAGTTTTTACATGGTTTGAAAAACAATGCGGGCCAACCATGCATGATGTAGTGCCCTGAAATTGGGTACCATATGGTTTGCGCATAGTTTTCCAAACCACTCAGTAAACATGTGACCTCTTTAAAAGGGGAAATCACCATTTTTTTTCCTATTTTCATTAAGAGGGTCTTCCATATTTTCTTCCTCTTATGAAATTTCCACCTTTAGTAGCCAAGGAGCTCCTCCTATCCTCCTCCTTATAGAATTTTATCCAAATATATCATTTGAGAATCATTTTGATCACTATCAGTCTTATTGGAACCACATAGTTGATTCCATTAATCTGTTAACCTGTTTTCTCCATTTATCTTTCCACATGATGTGCTAAATCCATGTGATCTATTTTAACCTATTTGTACGATGTTCATATAAAATGATAATTTCTTCCTAAATTTATTGAGTTAGAGTCTTATATTGAACAACAATATGTCTACCGGTATGAGGTAGGTGGTTCTAAGATTTCTCCTTGATTTTTCTGTTTTTTAGTGGGTGAGTTCTTGAGGACGTTATTGGATTCTCATATAGAGACCCTAATAATTTATGATTTTAAATTAAATTAATTAATTGATCATATTATATGCCTTTTGGAATACTCTTAGTCTTTTAAAAATGTTCAAGTTGGGTAATTTTCATGGACCAACATGGGTAGCTTAGGCTGGGTGCGATTTTTTGTTTAAATTAATTTTTCATATTAAATTTCATTCAATGGTTCTAGGGGAATGATATGGGTTTGGACCAAGGATTTATGTGGTTATAACCACTTGGATTTAGGTGAAGAATTCATATGGTTGGGTGAGGTCCGAGTTCTATGAGTGATGTTGATCATAGGTTGGGTGATAGAGTCTCCAAATTGAGATGACAAGTTCGTTAGAATGCGAGCATAGTCCACATGATATTGGATAGGTATGACCATCATGTTGAGAAATATGGTTGGAGGGGCATGAGGTGTCAGATTTATGTTGCTCAGGTACTATGTTGGATGATTTATTCTCACCATGATTGGCTGAAATACTATTGGAGTAGTGTTCACATAAATAGGACTCCTATGATGAGGTGGTGTTCACCACTCATGTAGGAAGAGGGTTCCATTAGTTGAGGCTTAAGATGATGTTTATCATCATTAAGTTTGGAGGTTATTTCTTTAGAAATCCAGTTGAATGGTGAGGATCCATAGGTTGATGGTGTTGAGACCATCAATTGGGGGATGAATCTCAACATATATTGAGTCTATTCTGATGGTATTATTTGAGAGGATGTATTTCAATATATCTCTGGACATCGGCTATTGAGCCGATGGTGTTTATTATTTGGACGACAGACATCATTGTGCCTTACACATTAGGCATCGATCCATAGAGGTTTCTTTGAGATGAAGTTTGAGGGACCAGGTAATTTTTGGGCATGCCATTTTGGATGTTAGTAATATGCTTGATAGAACAAGTTATTGGGTGATAATTTGGTGGTTGATTTTGAAGGTTCACCTGGGATGAATTTTTGATAGGGGTTTCCTTGGGATTTATGATAAGGATCCTCACCACTGCAGATATATATATGTAGATTTGTTTCCATATTCTATATATATAACTGGGGGAATATTGATTTCTAGTGATGGGAAAACAAGTGATTATGTATTTATGAATTCTAAGCATAACGGAAGAAGGCATTTATTTATGTTGCATATGTTTCAATTCATTTATATTTAGAACATCTTCTTATTCATAGATATAAGATAGGAAAACATTGGTGGTGGATAACTGTGATTATTCACACACCATACATGGGACCTTAGAGATTCATGTAGACCTTATTATTTTGAGATCAGGTAAGGGTTTTAGATTATGAGCAGAACCTTAGTGATAAAGTCAAATTTATTAGCATGGAATAGATGGTAAGGGACCTTGGAGGTTCCTTCATCAGTAAGAGTTTACTTATGAGCCTCCTTTTGTTTTACCATGCCAATTATGTATGTACTTAAGTTGGCCATGGGAGAGATTTCTTAGAAATATTTTTATAAATTGATATGATGCGACATGTTTTGTTTAATTATAATAATGGTATGTTTGTTCTTATTGATTATTTTTTCTGATTTTTATCATTACTTCTTCTACTACTTGATATTACTTCCACTGTGGATGGTTACTAGTCTTATAATTATATTATTTTCTTCTAATTTCATATTTATATACATAATTATTATTACCACTAGATAGTACAGTCTCCCCACTATCACCTATTTACACACTCGCTGCTAGTATAAAACATTTGGAATACTAGGAGGTACGCTTAAGACCCAGTAGACAGCTATACCTGAGCATTGTTCATGTGGTAAGAAAGTTCAAGACGCTATAATTATTACTCCTTCTTATATTACAAGTATTATTATTATAGTAATTAATTGACATAAATGATGAGGAATTTATCTTTCTCCCTATTTTTTCTAATGCTTGTTACTAGGGTGGGAGGGAGAAACCTTCATTTTTCTTCCTCTCAATATTTATGGAATATCTACCTTGGAATGAAGCCAATTCTATAACACTATCTCTAAGTATCTTTTTCTTATTCTTATCCAATTTATATTATACTCTTCTCTCACTAATATTTATAGAATTTTGTGCTTTCTCCATGTTATGGAAAAAATTCAGCATTTTTGGGGATTTTGTTGGTTTAGTCTAATGGTGTCTTCTAGGAATTTTCTATACAACATTCAGTGTTTTTTAACATCATATCAATTATAGATGAGTATTTCCACTTTTTGAGCATATACATATTATGTTATTTTGGGGTTTTGGTTTTTGTAACTATATTTTTATATTTCTTTATGTATTAGAAAATGTTATTATTATTATAATACCCATTATAATTTCATTGAACATCCTAATGGTATGCGATTATATACTCTTAATTTTATTTAACACAACCCATTGTTCTTAGTTTTAAAAATATTTCTCATAAATATTACTCTCCTATGATTAATATGCAATGGTATTATAAAAGAGTTTCATGATTTTCATATGATTTAGATGATATTTTATGGATGTTTTCATTTTAAATATATAAATTCTACCATGCGTGTAATTCCTCAAACTCTGAGTGTTTAAAATTTCAAGTGTAGTTTTATTAAGAAATAATTAAATTTATGTTGGCAGAAATATTTATTATGTACTATAACAAGAATATATTATGGTTTTAAATTATTTATAAAGTATAAGGAGTTGTTTTAAAATGAGATAAATGTGTGTATATTTAAATCCATTTTATTGTAAGATGTTATATTATTATGAAGGGGTTGTATCTTTGATTTTTTTTGGATGTGGTATGTTAGTTTTGTTAAATGTTTTGTTGAATTTATTGATGACTTGAACTAAAAAACATCATGGGAAACCTAGGGCATCTAACTGGGAAATAAATGACAAGTGATACACTAGTTAAATTTTTCATTACTATTGTTTGTGGTTAGATAAATTCGATAAGGTATTTCACTTCTAATAAGGTTAATTTAGTAAGGATGGTATATCAAGATCATATTGATATGCTAGCATATATGGTTCTGAAAGTAAAAGTCTTGCATTGTATCCTTAGAGAATAATTTTTTACCCCATGAATCTTAATAATGGGTGTTATTTGATGTCGTTTGGTTACTTACTATATCATTATATAAATATGAATAGTTTGGTTACAAATTTAAAGTGGTGATAGTTTGAATTAAAATATTAAATTTGATAATCATTATTACATTTTTTATAAAATAAAAAGGTATTTGATTATATTTAATTTTCCATTGGTAATATCATGGTTTTTTTCCTATAAAAAGAGTTATTTTTTTCACTCCTCCTTATGTCATAAAATGGTATTTTCATTAATTATTTTTAAATTGGTATTTCTTGTTCTTCTAATAAAAGGAAATGTATAGAGTCTTTGGTGTTATCCAATTGGTAATTTTTATTATTCTCCATATATACACCATTAGTGTGCATATTGATTGTATTTATTGAATTTATTATAGGTATGAAAATGATTTTTTTAATATGGATTATAGCATTGGATTTATTATGATTCAGTAAAGGTGGTATCATATGAATATTTTTTTGTGGCATTTAGAGATAGTAAATTATTTAATTTTATTCTGGTCCAACCATAACTATTATCCTTGTAGGTTTTTCTTTAATATTTTTCATTTATAAATAGTATTATGTATGGATCTTATTGGTTTAAATTTTATGATTAGTTTTTTTTATTTTATTAATTACTCTATGTTTTTTTAGTTTACATTTAAATTTATATTTTTTATTGGCATGCCTAGTCCAAATAATTGATATGTTGAGTTGGATTTTAGTTCAACGTATATTATTTATTCTTTATTATTTATAAAGGGTAAATTATTCAAAGTATCCATATATGATTCCCTCATCACTTGTGCTAGAATATAATAATCAAGAATGTACCTTTGGTTTATGGAATGTCATGTTGAATATGATAGCTCGATGTCCATGTTTCTATATTGAAATAAAAATCTTAGTTCATTTTTATATGGATTGAATTCATACTTACAATGACTTGGGAAGTTTCCGATTTCTCTTTCATAAATATGGTTAAATATTATTTGAGAATATACAATCCATTATTTAATATCTAATTTAATTACCAAGTCTCATTTACATAGCAATAAATATGATTTTGGGGAGCTATGGAAAACTTGAAACATTTTTATGTGGCTACTTGGAAATTTTATCTCACTTATGAAAATACACTTACACATATACAATTCTTATGAAACTAATAAAAATTATGTTTTTTAATTATAAATCACATTTACAAATCCATAAAATTTTCAAACCTTCATTAATCACTTAATAGTTTCTTTAATCACAATAACCACTATAAAATGACCATTAAATACTTTGGATCTTCCAAAACACATTTTTAATTTTGAACCTCATTCCATACTTTCACTTTAAAATCATACATTTGAATCAAGTATATCATGAATTCATCTTCATGTAAATCAACTAGGATATATTCTAATATTAATAAAAATCCATAACCAACTACTTGAATAAAGTTCATGAAACAAAAATAAAAAATTAGATAGTGTTTTTGAGGAGTTTCAATCCCTTTATGAACAAAAATATTAATATTCAATTAAAACTCCTCTTATTTTATCATAGAGTCATAATATCCAACTATATTTTCATACTCCATGTGTAACTTGTCAAACTCAATTATAGAGTATTGTTCTTAATGATATATATGATCCACTTCATCATCTTCTTTAATATAAATATATCCTAGAATTTTTAGTATTTAATATTAATTTCATAGATGATGTTAACACTTCCTCAATATGTATCCATAACTCTTAATCTCTTGGAAACATTAAAACCACATCTATTTATCCCATATAGTCTTAAAACTACCATAATCTCTTTAACCTTTAACAGCCTTCTATTTGATATATAACCACATCACATCTTCTCAGAGAATTTTTAAATTCATACATACTCATATCCAATAATCATCATTGTGATCATACTCACTCTAAATATTTAATTGTCAGTGACATCTCAATATTCAATCAATCTCATAATCTCAGTCTTCAGTAAAAAACATCTCCCTATTCAATTAAGAGAAACATAAAGTATTGAATTTTAGAACTTCATAAAATTTTATGATAAATTATCCTCATTAACATTGAAAATTGACTTGGGTTATTCAACCACCCCTGAAAAATACACTAAAAAAATCAACATCCTTTGTAATGATATATTGGTTTCTTAAATATTCATTTATATTGAATAATATACTTTATAGAATTGAGAATGTATGAGATCACATATATAAGATTTACATGTTTCATGTCTCTTTTTTATACTTTATGTGTTGGATAAAGGTATTATATAACAATACATACAATTTATAGAGATACATATTGTGGGAATATTCATATAGAGATTCATATATTTGATAAAGATTTTGCCAATTCCCTTTATAGTTTGATTATTAGTGACGTTTTTAAAGAAGTTTATCCCTTCTTGTGATTATGAATTTAAAATAATTTAAATCACTATAAAGCCCCACATGGTCATGTATAAGACTATTAAATAAGAATTTATTTTGTTATAAAAATATTGTTGAAAATAATATAGTTTTTTATAGATTATAAAAATGTTTTTAGATATGATTCCACAAATTATGGTAAAATTTGAATAAGGCCAATGTGGGTTTAGTGAAAGTGGGTGATTGAAATTTAATATGAACTAGACTCCATATCATGGCCAATGATATGGGTTATATTATTGTTCATGATATAGTAACATGAAGTGATATATTTTTTATATGAAGATATTGTATATATTTTATTTCAATTGTTTCCACATAAGTTATTATACGATGTATTTAAATTAGTATAACACATATATGTTATTATTGAATAGTTCAAAAATCAAATACTAAATTCAGTAAAATTTTATATCATATAAAATTAGGTTTGAGAGTTAATCATGCATTGATTAAATTCATAGACTCCAAAAACTCATTTATAAATAAATTATTTCCATGTAAAAAGTTTTATAACTTTGTTGTAATGTAATGTATAAAAGAACACCTAAAAAAATATTTTATCTTTTTTACTTACTTTACTATAAATAGATACTAACATGATGGGGGGAAATAAGGCCATTCCAAAGGTGCATCAAATATTTTATAGTTAGTGTATTATTTTTGGAGAAAAGGACCTATTGGTTTTTTGAGTGACATACATCAAATTTATGGATTTAAGATCTACTGAAAAAAATTTATGTTATTTATATATTAATTTAATTAATTTACTATTGATTTATGTTTCTTTTTCACTATTTTAAAATCAGTATATGTCAATAAAACTTATCAAGATGAAATATTATTAAAATTTTAATTTATTAATTTTTATAAGAGACATATTCAATATGGTGGAATCCTTAACACTGTAATTAAATTGTGTAGAGATTTTAAATAAAATGCATCTGCACAAGGAGGTAGAACATCCATATCAACACCTCCATCCTCATAATTTAAGAATTATAAATTAGCTATGTTAATGACCACTCAATTACATATATAGTTTTTTATTATTAATTTAATTGATTTATTAGTGGTAATTTCCAATCTAAAGGTATTTTTATGATTTTTTGGAAGGGAATTAAATTTTGGTGGACTTTGGAAAAAAGGGATATATATATATGTGGAACATAAAAAATTTATTTTAAGTGTTGAAAAACTGTCAAGCCCAAGGCCAACACCACCAAACCATCCAACCACTAGAGATTCAGTGGTCAAAATCAACAGTGGTGTGGCTAGGGTGACATAAAAGATGAAGAGAATACTGATTAATGGTATGTAATAGGTGAGAGGAATATCCATAATGTGGGGAATCACCATGGTAGAAATGGATATAGTGTGGTGTGACACTATAGGTGGCAAAGAAGGTCCTTAGTACGATATTTATTTCTAAGCAGCCACAGTTGAATGGGGAGTTTGAGGTTGTTTAATGATGTATTCATACAATATACAAGTTTTAAAACATGTCTGGAAATAGGATGAAATGATGTCATGTGACTTTTATTCTCCACTCACTATAATGACATTAATACAAGGTGTTGCACCACTCCAATTATAGTCACACCATGATCAAAAAAACACATTGTAAAAAGAGTACCTGTGGATCTCAATGACAACCCTATGTGAAGGAGTGATTCACACCATGCATATTGATATTTATTCCCTAATACAATGGAATCAACTAGAGAATAAAGTTTTTAATAATATTCCATTCCACACTTGTAATGATTTATTCTGAATTAAAATTCACAATATGCTTATTCCATGACTGGTTTATTTTCACCATAGTGATTGTGTGTGTTTCCGACGCTTTCGTTCGGGCTCACATCTGTTTATGGAGGAGACACTAATTGTTTCCCAACATTTTAGATTTCTAATGGTGGGTGGCATCTGTCTCTTATTCAGGGACATTTTCTCCCTGATCAAAATGAGATAATGGGATGTCAGTCTCTCCTTCCGCGTATTCCTCCTCGGAATTTGTCCCCTAGTCTGGGTCTCCCTCATAGATTTGAGTTGTGGTTTGAAAGTTTTATTCTTGGTGCCATATCTTTATGGAAGCTAGTTAATTACACTGCTTATATCTAGAAATTTCAAGGTGTATTTACAGGGAAACAACCTTCGGTCAGAGTACATGACAACATCAGGCATGTCGGGGAATATTCGGATGCATGGGCATTAGGGAACCAATATTATTCCTCATAAGAGGGAATCTCAAGGGTGTAGAACCCAATGCATCCCTTGTTGATCACAGCGTGTGTCATTCTAGAGGCATGTATCTGAGTTTTTCCTTAGTTTACCATGTTTAACATGGGGTATGCCATGAGTTTAACGTCCATCAGAGACGTTTATGCCAAAGGTTGGTCTTCTGAGGTTTTCCTCATGCATATCATGTTTAACACGAGGTAATCTGCGAGTGTAACATCTTACAAAGATGGAATGGGAGTGATCAGAGTGTCCCATGGAGACAGATCAGATTGTTATATCCCTATGATGGAGAACATATAAGGTTTACAAGATGGATGGATCAAAACACCCAATAAAAGAGGACCTAGGGTGGTTTGTAACATAAAGGGAAGATGTCACACCATGAAGGCTGATCTGGACACCCCCAGGGGCAGATGAGGGAGACTGCACCCAATAATGGGGAACACCAGATGTATAATTTAGAACACCCAGTGAGTACGTACCTAGTATGGTGTGTCCCATAAAGGGAAGATGTCACACCATGAAGGCTAATCTAGAAACCACTTATGGCGGATGAGGGTGGTTTTCCCCAAAGTGGGGAAAACCATGGTTTACCATTAGCCGGGATTGAACCTCAGGGAGGTTTCCTATGTACCCCATGTAGATGATAGGGATCTAAACCCACGTAGTTCGAAGGGGTGATCAATCGGGCCGTACACAAAGGATAAAGACACCGAGACATGCTGGGGATTATGCATGGATACCGGCTCATTTCCAGAGGGACACTCTTGATTGGATGGTTATGGACTATGTGAGTATTATGCATGGATAGTTTCCCAGGTTCCACAATGAGCGGTGATGGGATAAATGACATCATCTCACCAGGACGTGGCAACCTAGGTAAGAATCAGGATTCATGATGAATGGTTGGACGAAGTGGATGGGAGGAATGGGTGAAACTAATGTAGAGATGATGGTGATGTTGAGCATGAACCACTTAGAGGATTCCTATGTATCTCCATGATAGGGAATCAAAGTCCATGTAGTCCGGTGGGGTGATGGGAAACCTAAGTAGGCAGCCCGTGAGGATGGATGCTTGTATGGGACTTGAAGGAAGTAGAACCTCCAGGTTGGGGCATGACCTTCCCAAATTGCAAAGGGGTTAAGGGAGAGACCCATATGGGACATAAGGGATGTGATTGAACCTTATAGAGGATTTCTATGTATCCCCATGGCGGGGAATCAAAGTCCACATAGTTTAGAATGGGGCATGGAATCAGGGTGTACGTAGAGGATAGTGACCCAACAACATGCTGGGACTTACGTGTGGTTAACAACCTAGAAGATGGTATGGCGTCACTGAGATAGACCAATGATGTTGTTCCAAACAAATAGAACACTGAAGTTCACCATTGTTTGGGGTTAAACCTCAGGGAGGCTTCCTACATACCCTATCTCTGAGACAGTGATAAAAAACATATGTAGTTCGAATGGGATTACCATTGTTTGGGGTTGAACATCAAGGAGGCTTCCTACGTACCCTGTCTAGGAGACGGTGATCAAAACCCACATAGTTTGAATGATCTTACCATTGTTTGGGGTTGAACTTTAGGGAGTATTCCTATGTACCTTGTTTCAGAGATAAAGATCGAAACCTACATAGATCGAATGATCTTACCATTGTTTGGGGTTGAACCTCAGGGAGGATTTCTACGTACCCTTTCTAGAAGATAGGGATCAAAACTGACGTAGTTCGAATGGTCTTACCATTGTTTGAGGTTGAACCTTAGGGAGGCTTCCAACATACCTTGTCTAGAAGACAAGGATGAAAACCCACGTAGTTCATAGTGAGGTATAGGATTGGGGTGTGCATAGAGGAAAATGACCCGAAGATGATGATGGAACTTACAAGTGGTTAGCAACCAGTGATTGATCTAACGGCCGGGGGTTGGACCAGAGAATTGGATCTCAAGAGGGGGAATACAATGACTTACCCTAGATTAGGATAGAACCTTGGGAAGGCTTCCTACATACCCTATCTAAGAGATAAGGATCAAAACCGACATATTTATAGAGCAAACATTTTAACATTATGAGGGAAAAAATGGGAATATATTTTAACATCATACAAGATTAGGGTGAACCGACATGAAGTGGTCGGGGCTGATGAATGTTGGGCTTGAACCTCATGGAGGATTTCTACATACATTTCTCAAAATGGGGTAAGGATCCATGTCTATATAGTTCGATTGCGGAGGTAATTCAGCTTACATACTAAGGCTGCCCAGATACGATGTAATGGTCGATGTTTACTCTAATCCCACGTGAGTCATGCTCGGTGTGAGAAACAAGAGGCAGAAAAGACCTAACGATCACATTGTGAATGGTGCATCCATGAGGAATATAGTGGGTCTTACATGTGGTTAGCATCCCAAAGGTTGGTCTGATGTCTCTAGGATATGGACCGAATAAGTGTGTCCCAACAAAGTGGACACCGAAGTTTACTAGTGTTTGGGTTGAACCTCAAGGAGGCTTCTTACATACCCTATATAGGAGACAGGGATCAAAACCAACGTAGTTCGAATGGATTACCATTGTTTGGGTTTGAACCTCAGGGAGGCTTCTTACATACCCTTCTAAAGAAATAGGGATTAAAACCCATGTAGTTACAATTCATATAGTTTAAAGTCATGCGAGATGAGGGTGAACAGATGTGAAGTGGTCGGGACCAAAGGGTGTTGAGCTTGAACCTTAGGGAAGCTTCCTACGTACCTTTCATAGAAAGGGAAATGATCAAATTCCACATAGTTTGGTTGTGGGGGAATGGGGTTTACACACTAAGGCCACCCAAAGAGGATTTCATGGTCACTGTTTACTCTAAGCTCATGTGATTCATGCTCGGTGTGAGAAACAAGAGTCAACAACAGACCTGATGATTGTGGTGAAAAGGTGCGACCATGAAGGGTGGTGAATGGGGATTACACTTGGAAGATGCCTAGGGTTCCGCTATGGGGAGACAATGGTGGATGGGGATTGCGCATGGAATATACCCAGGTTCCACTATGAAGCAGTAGTGGTGGATGGGGCTTACGCATGGAAGCTTCCCGAGTTCCACAAGAAGCAGTGATGGGGTGAATGAGGATTATCCACGGAAGATTATCAGGTGCCTCTATGTAGCAGAAATGGGGGATGGGGATTATGCATAGAATCAACTTGGGTGCCACTAAGGAGAGGCAATGGAAAATGGGGATTACGCATGGAAGCTGCCTGGGTGCTGCTAAGGAGAGACAATGGTGGATGGGGTTTACGCATGGAAGTTGCCCGTAATTTCTTCCTCATGTATGGTAATGAGGGCATCCAAAATCACTAGTGGGTTGAGGCATGTAATTGAGGCCTAAACATATGTGGTCATGCAAAAGCAGGATAATGCCAAGGGCATTGTAATCAGTCTAAACAAAGGGATATGAAAAGTGTAAATCACATACCCAACATTCAGAACACAATGGGGGTGGCATGAAAAAAGGAGATAACTACTAACCATATTCAAATCACAACATTCACATTGAATTATCCTGAGATGGAAACAAATAAATAAGGGTCGACTATTGACCTTATTTGAAAAAAGGGGCCAAACTTGATGTGTCGTCCAAAGTCTTCCGGGGTGTTGGCCCAAAATGGTAGGTGAGTTGAAGCGGGATGGTACCAGGCCGTTAGGGGTCCCTTTTGACAAAAAAGAGGATGATGATCTGAATAAAAGACACATGAAGCATGAGGTTAAGTGATGAAATGTTTGAATAGATTCCAAATATCTTGAAATTATGCCACTATAATCATGGCATGAGGTATTTTATGCTTGTCACATAAGTCGTCTCTTATTTAGAAAAAGAGACATCCTATTATTGAATGATATGGAATTCTTCGGTTCAAAGTCGTGTAGTGGGTACTGTTGGCATCATATGATTGGGGAATAAGGCATATTTTTATTAGAGTAAGAGGAATCCTATGTTTTTCATATTGGGTGTACTACATTTTATAGTCATGTAGAGAGGACAGTTGGCATCTTATGCATGGTGCATAAGGCATCTGTTGTTTAGAGCAAGAGGCATCCTATATTTTTCATATATAGTGTACCACAGTTTAAAGTCATATAAATAAGACTATTAGGTAAAAGGCACCTAGAAATATCTTTTGTTGGGACTTATGTAAGAGTGGCCCTTTATGGTTCAACTTGGCATAAAATTCAAGTGGTTGGGTTTGGAGGAGTTGCTTGAGGAATGATTCAACTCAAGGTACTCAAGGAATATAACATGAGAATATCAACTCACGAATTGTGAAAGGGACAATGAGGAATATGTCGACTCAAGGTATTTCATGGATTGTGGAGGAGTATCTCGAATCATGGTATTCCATAGGTGGAAGGTGGATGCTCATAAGGGCACAATGGAAAATCTTGACGTCTCAACCCAAAAAGTTTGTGGTGCGACTCTCCATTTTACATGGGGGTCAGTGATGGTAGCGAAGGGACCAACCCTCCAGGTCACGACATAAACCCAACACTGATCCTAAGTGGGGGCATGGGGTTGTATCCCTCGTGGTATGGGAGGGGGTTACGAAGGTAGAGGCTTTGTCAAGGATAGGGCTTCGTAAAGGAAAGGGGTTCACAGAGCTTAGGGTCTCGTAATGAATGGTTCTTCATGGAGATCAGGGTATCATGGAGAACGAGGGTTCAAAGATCTTATGGTCTCATAGGGAAAATGGGCTCGTGGAGCTTAGGGTCTTTCAAAGAAGGGATATTCGTAGATCTCAGGGTCACATGGAGTAATGGGGCTCGCAGATCTGAGGGTCTTGCAAAGAAGCTTCATGAAGGATAGGTTATTGCAGAGCATGGACTTTCCTTAGCATAAGGCGCATTATTAGGAGAGTGATTTATGAAGGATTAATTATTCTAGGAGCCTTGAGTAACCTAGATGGGGCTCCCTCCTTTGAAAAGGGTGAAGGCCTTCGTGAAGGGCATCACATCACAGTTCTCAGGAGCACCACGAAATGGGAGATCAGCCACTGATGGGGTAGTGTAACTATGATTATGAAGGGGTTTAGCCGAATATTTATAGGTGCTAGAGGTTGGCGGAGCTCCTATAGAAGAAAAAATGTGTGTAGTGAAGAGAAAATGATGTCGTGAAGGAAATCACGCTCTGCAACCAAAGGCAGTTCCCTCAAGTTTCTCGTAGTCACAGAGGCTTCCGGCTCAGCCTTTGCGATGCTCGCAAAGTCTCCAGTAAAGTTTCTAGGACTCGTAGAGGCTTCCGTCACAACCTTCACGGAGCTCGTGGAGGCTCCAGTCATGTTCCTCTACTCCGCGATCACAGAGGGAGCTCTGCGAATGGGCTCTGTGAACCAGTTTTCCAACCCAACATCAAATGTCCATAACTCCTAATCTATAACTTCTTTCTGGCTCTACGCTCTTGGATCATGTATGGAAGCATTTGGAATATATTTTGGATGCAATTTCTGGTTCCAACAATGTTCTTGGGGGGATTTGAGCTAACCCAGGAGGTGTGCATCTTTTTTTATTGGGTTTTTTCTCACGACGGTGTTGAGGTAGTACTATTTAGGTAGCAGTGTTGCTGATGAAGAGTATAGGTTCATAAAGTGGACCGTTTAAATTATAGTGGGGCTCAAATTAGTCATGGTTTATGATAGGTATAAAGATAACTATTAGAGAAAAAATGGATATGTTCTGTCATGAGTGTAAGGAGTTTCATTGTGTTTATTTCTAATTAGTGATGGAATATTTCATGGAAGATGTTTTTCCCCATGATAAAAATAGTTACACCGTATCCATACAAGGTAGTTAATCCATAGATATGATTTGCAATCGGGATTCATGTGTCACACAATAAGGATTATATTTTAAGTGAGTATATTCTGGGATTATGTTTTGGTGTGCATCTTAAGGGGACTTGTTCATTTCTCAAGATAAATATATGTAATAGATATAAAATTCAAATATTTATTATATCCTAGGTATTTTAAAAGACATTTTTCAGTGAGTTTTAGGTGATGTGTAACTAAGATTTCATATTATATTGATGTTTATTATTTTGGTTGCAATTTCCCACATCTGTTTCAGTGGTTTATGGAGTATTTTAGTGCTTTATTATGATGATAATGAATAACATTTTATTTTTATTCTAAATTTCTATTGAGGAGTGTGTTCATTGATTATTTTAATAAAATTATGTGTTTTTTGTTAATTAAATGACCAAATGTTTGTCTCTATTTTTTTTAAAATATTTTTCAAATAATAAATTGGTTACTCACATTGAAATTTTGTTTTTCAAATTATTTTGATAATTTTTGGATTCAAGAAATTAATTATTTAATAAATTTCATGTTTTTATTTTAATTTTTTTGTGGAATTACATTTAATATCAATTTTAAAATTCAATTTTTTATTCTCATTGGAGATATTTTTTTTTATTATTTATGGAAATTAATTTTTTATAATTTAATGATTTTTTTAATTTTTTATATTTTAGGTCCAAGTTCAACTATGCTCTGCTACCATGGGTGCACTACAACCATACCCTATATTTTAGAATGTGAGATCATGCCTTCTTGAAAATTTGAAAATGAAAAAAACCATTTTTTGAATCCATCCATTTACAAATGTGTAATCATTTTCTAGTTTTCATATCCACTATAACCCTATAATGTCTATGGATCCACCTTTGACCATGCTTATCCACTATGAGAATGCATATAATTTCTTATGATCAACCATGAACCCTTCAACCTTTACATCCATGAACCTAGAATTTCTTCTATAGATCTATCATCCATGGCATCACCTTACATAGATCCTCTCTAAGAGACTTAATCTATCAACTTACATACTTAGAGGAGATCAAATATTACCCAATGTCATAGACTATTAAATATTTCAATATGTACTCATGAAAATAGATTTGGGATCAGCAATCCATGATAGATAATAAATTTAGATTCATGAACCTAAGGCCTTCCTGGAATCCGAATATTCATCTAAACTAATACATTCAAAACCCATTTAATCTATGAGGAATGTTATTAAATGAGATAAAGTCACATAATCAATGATATATGAGTAGATGAAGAACTGTACCAACTACAAGAAGATATCAAAATGTTGAGATTAAACAAAAAATAAAGAAACTTGATCAGTGAATTCAAGGTGTATGGATATAAAGTTGAAGGTAATCTAAAAGCAATACATGATGATTAAAATCTAGAAATATTTGGTGATGATGATTTTTCGTCACAAACTGAGATTGAAGCTACATCAATGATGAGGAAATTGATACAGTGATTTTTTTAGTCACTCAATTGGTACTGATTCCGATGAGTGAGGAATTTTTAAGCCTATCAAAACATTGATTAACAAATAAATATTTAGGTTTATGAGATTCCAGGTGAGATCATAACTTCACCATTCTCTAGCCTTATATACCCCTAAGTTATACCTTGGAGTGAATAAGATTGAGTGTTGAAATTATATGGATGATAATTTGAGTTGTTGAAGTCTGTATTCACTTGTGTCTGTTAATGGTCTGTAGAATAAAATAGCATTGGATGATTGAGATTTCATGAATTTCGATCGTTGGATTGAGTTGTGAGTGAAAGTGACCGATTAAAGATGACATGGGCCCCTGTTCTTTCTCATTATTATGGATATAAAGTAGAAGGTATTTACACTCAACCTAATCAAAAAAATGTCTTAGTGAAGTTCTAACCATTTTTCATCAATTCTAACCCATTAACTCTCAAAAAATTACCTTAATTGGAAAATGTAAATCTAAAAAAATATTACCTTGGTTCAATTGAAGCTTAATGGGAAGGTACAGTTTGAGGAAGGTTAAAACCAGGGATCACTCAGTCTTATGTTAGTAATTTCTCACCAAGATTTTTGGTGTCAACTTATGTATGAATTTCATTTGATATAATTTTTTTAATAAGTGATTAGGGTTAGTATGATATAGGAAGGTGGTTCTTTGGGTGTTGAATTAAAAATGATAGTATGTTTGAAGCTATTTATCTATAGAGAGTTCTAAAAATTAAGAACCAAGATTATAAAATAGAGAATATAAGAATATTATTGATTGATTAATTCAATCTTAAAAACCTATAAATAAATGAAAATTCCTTGAATGCATCAGTCGATTGAGAATGTGTTATTATTTTCTTCAAGAAAGATGGTCTAGAAAATGTATTAGCATATTGTTCCAAAATACCGAAAAAATAAATTAAAAATGAATGATCCCTAAATTCAAAAATTTTCAGTTAAAAGATGAAATTATAAGTTTCATAACGTTGGATGATTTTAAAAAATTCTAGAAATTCATGGAGAGTAGTGGACCAAGATGGAGATTCATTTTTTCTTTGAGCATGTGGGGATTCCACATTTTGTTATGGGATCCTAGCTAATGTCATTGGGGAATTCATGGAATGATGATGATGATTCTCTAGGAGAATACTATGTAATGACCTGAACCCAGTTTACCAGAGTCGGTGCCTTATTTGATTACATTGGTATATAAAAAATAAATAACCATCCCGAAGGATCGAGTGGTTTAGTATTATTGGAAACAAGAATCATACATAAGTTCAACTTTACATATTGAAATGAAAAACAACACTAAATTATTCTATTCGAAACATCCAGGCCTCCTAGATTATTCTAGAAAGTCACTCATAATTTACTTCTTCATACCCTAAGAAAATGAAACATAAGGGGTGAGATCAAACGCTCAGTAAGGGTAAACAAAATAGAGAAATATAGCATAAACATAAGACATGGTAAGTAATTGAAAACACATGACGTTAATAATAAACTTGTACACATTAGGGAATAAATAGGAGCTAAGTAAAAAATTCCATAATAAAACATAGTCATGGGTATTCTACAAGTCGAATAACCACATGAACATCAAATACTCACATCATAATCAGGGAATTTCATATGTCAGACATCATAACCATACCATCCAGGCCTCGTGCTAGGACCATAAATAATAAATTTTTCAAGGCCTTGTTTCAACACCGTAGTTTGTCTCATGAGACTTACCGATGCATAGAGGGGCTTTAAAGGGCCCCAACCATCACATAATAAGCCCAATTCATTCCTCATATGAGTATGAATAAAGATAAACAACATATACATTCATATTAAAACTATCATTTGAAATGTAACTAAATTACCCCAATCATTAAACATAAAACACTAACCATTCCGAGTAATATGGAAAATGGTTTTAGGATAGTTCGTCCACAATAGAGTTAGTCATAAACCATTAAATAAAATATGGTAGACAACATAATAAATGATTAAACCCAATAATACATGAGAAACAACAAGAGTGTTGAATGAAACGAAAAATACTCTTATAAAATCATTTATCAATCTTGAGATAAATACTCTTTTATTTGAAAAGAAGAGTTATTTTAAAAAAATATTTCTATAAAAATAGAAGTGAAGTAAGATATTATTTTCATAATAAAATTATTGATTTTATAAATATAATGGTTTCCAAAAAACAGATTAGAGATTAACCTTGAAAATAGGTAAGAAGTTGAGATATTCCCTTGAATCGGGTTTGTATTTTGAAATTAATTTTGAAAGTTCCTTTTAAAATGTTTAACTATCCATAAATTAAGGAAATATTATAGTTGGTGTACATATATATAATACTCAAACAAAATTTATTGGCAGTACATAAGAATACATAAGAATTTGATTGAGGTAATTAGACAATGAAAGTAACCTGAATGAAAATGGAAGTTCGGGTGGAAAACACTTCCCTTAACTGCGAACGTGTTCCTATCGCGAACTTAAGCTCCTAGAATATAAAATTATACTTATTAATAAATTATTTAAGAACCTATTAGACATGTATTTATTTTATCATAATTATGGTTAGTTCATTTATGTTCATATAAATAAGTTATTGTATTGAATTATGTCGCTCCGGAGTGTTCATTTTCTTTATTTTCATCTTTGGTTAACTTGTTTTTAAGTACGTAGAATGGATGTAAATCTCTAGAATTGAAATTATATATTATTTATGAAAATAATTAGGTGTTATTGGTTATTTATATAACTTGTTTACATGGAAAGATGATGAATTATTATATATAACTTTAATGATAATTGTTTCGGTTAATTTGTGGGTTTTGATTACAACGAACTCATTTTTCTTTATAACTTAATAACATTTGTAAAAAGGGATTGAAGAATCTTAAATAGGTTATATTATATATAATAATCTGTTTCAACCATAACAATAATGGTTTCATGACCATAATTTAAAATGATAATAGAAATCCAAAGTCTATCATCCTTGAATGTGGAAAATTGACACATCTCGGTTGGTGTTCTTGTTACTTGTATAAAAGAAGGTAAAAAGAGGGAGATGATTATAACTTATTCCACTATCATGAAAAAATTACAATACATATAAGGTACTGGAGTTATTACAAAATTTCGATAAGGATAGATAATAGAAAAAGAAAACAAATGAACTTGAAAGGAAAGACAAAGAATTGAAAAGAGGAATTTACCTCTTGAACCAAACTTCCTTGAGAACCACCTTAAGGAGAGGTTTTGGTCTTTTTATGAGACCAAGGCTTGACGGACGCGAGGGGAGGAGTTTGGTAAGGTATTTGGAGAGAATTTTGAGAAGGCACAAGGCTTGAGAGGACTGAATGGAAGGTGGAGTGAGGGGGGGGGGGGTTATAGTGGAAGAGAAATGAGATTTCTTAATATAAAATTCATTAATTTATTATTTCCCCCCAAGACAAGGAATAGTGAGTTTTCCATGACCAAGAATTGTAGTTTTATCATGTGAACCCGAACTAATTGGTCTTACATCAGCAGAACATCATGCATGACTCTATAATTAGCTTATTTATCTTATTTTGTAAATTATGGTATTTCACTATTCATAAAAATTCAAGTATTTCAGAATAATCCCAAAAATACACTCCAACCTTTTTTCAACATATAGAATCCAAAAATGAAGTATATTTTACAAAAATAATTTTTTAAATATTATTAATTTAATATTTTATTAAAATCATAATTTATTCTAAAAACAACAGTTTTAAAACATTTGTTTACGTATTTTAAAGCATAGGTACATCATACTTACACTTGAATATTATTTATATAATATTATAGGTATGGTTACTATTCATTACGATATAAGACTATTTATAAGGGTATGTCACTATTCATAAAGGTAGGTTACTATTCACCAAAAATTAAGTTTTTCTTATTGGACTCCCAATATCTTACTAATCGCAACTGTGTATGTTGTATTTTTGAAATTCACATCACAGAAGTGAAAACTTATGTATTAAGGGTCACGTAGCACTTATTATTTAATTATGTTGTGATTTCATGTAATTATGACATAATTATAAGAAAGGAATTTCAAAAAAAATATTGGGTCGTTACATTCTCCCCTCCTTACAAAAATTTCACCCTCGAAATTGTATTTTACAATCTTGGACATGAACAGGTGGGGGTATTTTTCCTTCATTGATTACTCCAGTCCCAAATTACCTCTTCGTACTTATGGTTTCACCATAGTACCAAGACCAGATGAGTAGTCTTATTTTGTATAACTTTGTCTCTACGATCCAAGATTTTCACTGGCTGCTCCTCATAGGAAAGATCATCCTCCAACTATACCACTCCTGAAGAGAGTACATGTGAAGGGTCTAATATGTACTTTCTTAAGAGGGATACATGAAAGACATCATGTACTTTTGAAAAGGTAGGTTAAAGTTCCAATTGATATGCCACAACTCCGACTCGATCAACGGTCTCAAAGGGGACGATATACCTGGGACATGGCTTTCCTTTCTTCCCAAACCGCATGAACTTATTCCATGGAGATACACGTAGAAATACCAAGTCTCAAACTTTGAACTCAAGGTCTCATCAACAGTTATCCGCATAACTCTTCTGTCGACTTTGGGTTGCCTTGATATGCTACAGAATGGTTTTAACCTTCTCTGCCATTTCTTCAACCAATTCAGGTCCTAGCAGCTTTTGCTCACCGACTTCATCCCAACACGCTGGTTTTCTACACCTTTTCCCATAAAGGGCTTCATATGGTGCCATTCAGATGATCAAGTGGAAACTGTTGTTGTAGGAGAATTCAACCAGTGGAAGCTGTTGGTCCCATCCTCTTTTGAATTCAATAGAACATGCTCTCAACATGTATTACAGTGTCTGAATAGTCTGCTCAGATTGGCCATCAGTTTGTGGATGATAGGCGATATTGAAGTTCAGTTCAGTGCTTAAAGCATGTTAGAGACTTTTCAAGAACGTTGAGGTGAATCTAGGATCATGGTCGGATACAATAGAGAGTGGTACTCCATGCAACCTTACTACTTCTTTAATGTAAATCTGTGAAAGTTGATACGATGAGAAGTCCTCTCGAATCACGATAATGTGAGCTATCTTTGTAAGACGATCCATAATGACCCATATAGCATTTTTTCCTCTAGATATCCTTGGAAGTCCAGTGATGAAGTCCATGGTAATGTTTTCCCACTTCCATGATGGTATGGGTTGTGGTTGCATCACCCACTTAGACTTTTTCCTCTCAGCCTTCACTTGTTGACATACCAGGAACTTTGATGTATATTCAGCAATCTCCCTTTTCATATTGTCCCACCAAAAGTTTTCTTAGAGATCTTGATACATATTTGTGCTATGAGGATGTATAGATAAATTAGAGCTATGAGCATCATCCAACAGTTCTTTCTTTAGCTCAGGAATAGCAGGAACACAAAGCCTCTTCCCGAATTTCAAAATTTCACCTTCATATACGAAGTCAGTCAACTTACTATCATTTAAAGCTTTAATTTTCTTTTTAAAATAGCCATCATTAGACTAATAACTTTTTATCCTATCCAGTAAAGAAGGTTGGGAAACCATTTGAAAAAGTAGTGATGTGATACCTTCCTTGATAATTACCATATCTATCTTTACTAGATCCATGAACATAGGATCCCTTTCAGCTCTCATCTTGTTCAAAATTCCATGGTCCTTTCTACTCAAAGAATCTTCTACCTTATTTTATTTCCCAAGGTTGTAGTTTATTGTGCAATAATAATCCTTGAGTAGCTAAATCCACCTCCTTTTTCTCATGTTGAGTTCTTTCTATGAGAATATATACTTCAAACTCTTATGATCTATATATATCTCAAATTTTTCTCTATAGAGGTAATGTCTCCAAATCTTTAGAGCAAATATTACCTATTCTAACTCAAGATCACAAGCTGGATAGTTTTTTTTCATGAATTTTTAGCTTCCTAGATGCATAGGTAATCACTCAATCATTCTGCATAAGGACACAACCAAGTCCTTTCTTTGATGCATCACTATAGATAAAAAAACCCTTCATTCCCTGATGACTGGGTTAGGATCAGAGCATTCACTAACCTCCTCTTCAATTCTTCAAAACATTCTTCATATTACTGTGTACATATGAACTTAACTCCTTTTTCGTGTGATCTTGGTTATTGGGTTGGCTAAATGGGAAAAGTTATGAACGAAACACCGATAATAACCTGCTAAACCAATAAGACTGCACACCTCAGTTACGTTCGTTGGAGTAGGCCATTATTTCATAGCCTTTGTCTACGCAGGATCTACAAATATTCCATCCTTAGAGATAATGTAGCCCAGAAAGGAAACTGATTGAAGCCAGAAATCACACTTGCTAAACTTCCCATATAATTTATTTCTTCTAAGGGTCTTAAGAATAGTGCGCAAGCGATTTTCATGATCTTCATAGATTTTAGAGTATACTTGGATATTATCAATAAACACCACTAAAAAGACATCAAGATATTCCTTGAAGTCTTTTTTCATGAGGTCCATGAAAACATATGGTTTATTAGTTAGTCCAAAAGGCATTTATGTAAAGTCATAATGACTGTACCTAATTCGGAATGAAGTTTTTGGAATGTCTTATTTCCTCAGAGTCAACTGATGATATCCAGATCGTAGATCAATCTTTGAAAAATATTAGGCTCCAAGAAGATGATAAAATAAATCATCAATTCATGGAAGAGGATACATAATCTTTATTGTAATAGCATTGATTTCCCTATAATCAAAGCACAGCCTCATGAATCCATCTTTGTTCTTGACAAAGGGGACATGGGCTCCCCATGGAGAAACAATAGGTCAAATAAATCCTTTATCACTCAATTCCTCTATATTCATCTTTAGTTCCACTAACTCCACAGTGACCATTCTATAAGGGGTCTTTTATATGGTCCTTGAACCAGAAATTAAGTCAATAGAAAACTCAATTTTCCGCTCTGGAGGATGTCCAGGTAAATCCTCCAGAAACACATCAATATATTCATGCACAAAAGGTACATCTTCTATTTGAACATTCTTTTCCTCACCCATATTTATTTCATTCTCTTCCCCCAAATAATTGAATTTAGTTATGCTACTAGGGGTGGATCTAGATGAAAATCAAATGGAGAGGTTTCTACTCTAAAGATAAGGGATTCTACACCATTCTCAAAGATTGTAACTTCCTTCCTATTTTAATATATCTTCGCATCATAAATTGATAGCCAATTCATGCTGAGAATTATATCATAATCAACCATTGGAATGATGATAAGGTTAGAAACTAAAGAATGTTTATGTGTCACAAGGGAGACTAATCAACATGAATTTGTTGTAATGATACATCCACTAGGAGTTTTGAATGATAACTCCTTTATCAAATTAAATTGGACATATCTAATTTTCTTGTAAAACTGGGAAGATATAAATGAATGCGACGATCCTAGAATCAAATAAGTTATTGGCTAAATTTGGGGAAATGATTAAATTACCTTCCACCAAATCATTAAAAACTTCAATATCAGCATTTGTGATAGCATAAGCTTGTCCCTGATCCCTAGGCCTTTTCTGTGGCATGTTTCTTTGATGCTTTGGACAATCATTAGCATAGTGTCCCATCTTTAGAAAGTTAAAATTGAACATCATTATCCTTATTCTTTCCCTTACAATCACCAACAAGATGGCCTTTATATCCACATTTGAAGCATACCCATTTTCCCTTTAAGCAGGCACCACGGTGTTTCTTTCCATAATTATTACAGGGTAAAAATTCAACTCTTCCCCTATTTCCTATTTCTTTTTTTCCTTTCCCAGAGTTCTTAGTAGTCCTCTTCTTCTATTTCTTTTCCTTAAAGTCATAAGTTTTCAAGAATTTTTTTTCCATCTTGATAGCACATGAAACTATATCCTCATATGATGAAAAACTTTGGGATACTAGTTCCCACCGGAGGAATGGATTTAGGCCATCAAAGAATCGATCAATTTTTCTCCTTGGATTTCATATATAGTCTACAACATGTCTTGATAACCTTGTGAAGTTGGCTTCATACTTGGAAACATTTTCATCCTCCTTCTGCCTCAAATTCAAGAATTGTCTCTCCATATCCTCTCGCTTCTCACTAGGGAAATATTTTTAAAAGAATATTTCCTTAAAATCCCTCTATTCCATATCTTTTATCTCTTCCTCCTACTTTTTGTTTTGGATTAATGACCACCAATGATCCGCATCTCTTGATAGACTATATACTACCATGACAACCTTCTCTCTTTCATTATATCCCAAAGATAAAAATATCTTCTCAAGGGAACATATCCACCGCTCTTCTAAAAATGGGTTTGTAGTCTGGATGAATGATGGAGGTTGTTGTTGTATAAAGCGATCTAGCATAGATTCTCCATGTGGTGGATCTAGATGCTCCATATGGGTAAGGTTATTATTCATAACCTGAGTAAGTTGTCCTAGTATAGTTATGAGTTGCTCAACACTAGTCACAACACCAGAGCCAACATCATTATCTTGCATCAGAGGAACATCCCTACATGGGACACGTGTATTCGTGCAGTTTCCATTCCTTCCACTAGGCACCATTTCTAAATAATGGAATACCCTAGAATAGGGTATGAATCATAATTTATAATCTCAATGTAAAAAAATACTAAGCATAAATTTAAATTCTACGCATAGTTAACCTCTTAATCATAATCATGGTATCATTGAAGAAAATTTTACATTTAAATCCTTCATAATGGATTGTAAAGAAAACATGAATTATCCTAAGCATATCCATCATGAGTGTTGTAACCAAGAGTGCAGCAAGGTCTGTTGTCGTTTACCAAGATACCCTTGGTCAAGCCCAAAACTCCTTGTCAAAGCATTCACCCCAAGGTAAATTTGTGCCATATCCACCTCTACCTGATCGTATCCATAGAGGGATTTATTGCTTGAATGATCCACAAAATCTATTCCTTAACAAAATACCAGGATGTTATTGTATGTTTATCCTCAAAGACTATCTTAGGGACTCTTCCCCAATCTACGTTTTCTAAATCTAGTTTCCAAGTTTTCAACTAAACTTCCTCTGATATCAACTGTAATGACCGAACCTAGTTGCCCAAAGTCAGTGCGTTATTTGATTACATTAGTATAAAAAAAATAATCATCCTGAAGGATCAATTAGTTTAGTATTATTAGAAACAAGATACATACATAAGTTCAACTTTACATATTGAAAGAAAAACAACACTAAATTATTCTATTCAAAACATCCAGGACTCTTAGATTATACTTGAAAGTCACTCATAATTTACTTCTTCATACCCTGAGAAAATGAAACAGACGGAAGGGGTGAGCTCAAATGCTTATTAAGGGTAAAAAAAATAGCCGAAGATAGCATAAACATAAGACATGGTAAGTAATTGAAAACACATGCCTTTAATAATAAACTTGTAAACATTATGGCATGAATATGAGCTAAGTATATAATTCCATAATAAAACATAATCATGGTTATTCTACTAGTGTAATAACCACATGAACTTCAAATAATCGCATCATAATGATGGAAGTGCATATACCAGACATCATAACCATACCGTCCTGGCCTCGTGTGAGGACTATAAATAATCAATTTGTCAAGGCCTTCTACCAAGACCGTAGTTTGTCTCATGAGACCTACCGATGCATCGATGGGATATAGTGGGCCCCACCCATCACATAATAAGTCTAATGCATTCCTCGTATGAGTGGTGATAAACATAAACAACATATACACTCATATTAGAACTATCATATGAAATGTAACTAACTTACCCCAATCATTAAACATAAAACACTAACCATTCCGAGTAATATGGAAAATGGTTTTACGATAGTTCATCCACAATAGAGTTTGTCATAAAATATTAAATAAAATATGGTATATGAATTCATTAATTATTAAACCCACTAATAAATTATAAACAACAAGAGTGTTGAATCAAATGAAAATACTCTTATAAAATCATTTAGAAATCTTGAGATTAACACTCTTTTATTTGAAAAGAAGAGTTATTTTGGAAAAATATTTGTATAAAACCAGAAGTGATGTAAGATATTATTTTCATAATAAAATGAGTGATTTTATAAATATAATGGTTCCCAAAAAAATAGAATAGATATTACCCTTTAAAATAGGTAAGAATTTGAGATATTCCCTTGAATTGAGTTTGTATTTTGAAATCAATTTTGAAATTTCCTTTTAAAAAGTCTAAATACCCATAAAATAAAAATGTATTCTGGTTGGTGTACACATATATAATACCCAACCACAATTTATTGGCAGTACATAAGAATGCATAAGAATTTCATTGAGGTAATTAGAAAATGAAAGTAACCCAAATGAAAATGGAAGTTCGGGTGGAAAAACCCTTACCTTAACTCTGAATGTGTTCCTCTTTCGAACTTAAGATCCAGGAATATGAATTAATACTTATTAATAACTAATTTAAGAACCTATTAGACATGTATTTAGTTTATCATCATTATGGTTAGTTCATTTTTGTTCTTATTTATAAGTTTTTGTATTGAGTTCCGTCACTCCAGAGTGTTCATTTTCTTTATTTTCATCTTCGGTTCACTTGTTTTTAAGTATGTGGAATGGATGTAAATATCCAGAATTGAAATTATATATTATTTATGAACATAAATAGGTGTTATTAGTCATTTATATAATGTGGATACATGTGAAGAGGATGAATTATTATATATAACTTTAATGATAATAGTTTCGGTTAATTTGTGGGTTTTGATTACAACGAACTCATTTTTCTTTATAACTTAATACCATTTGTACAAAGGGATTACAGAATCTTAAATAAGTTATATTATATATAATAATATGGTTCAACCATAACAATAATGGTTTCATGACCATAATTGAGAATGATAATAGAAATCTAATGTTCGTCGTCCTTGAATGTGGAAAATTTACACATATTGGATGTTGTTCTTTCTATAAGTATAAAAGAATGTAAAAAGGGGGAGATGATGATAAATTATTCCATTATCATGAAGAAATTCTAGTACATATAAGGTACTGGAGTTATCAAAAAATTTGTATAAGGAGTGGTAATATAAAAAGAAAACAAATGAACATGAAAGGAAAGACAAACAATTGAAAAGAGAAATTTACCACTTGAACCAAACTTCCTTGAGAACCTCCTTAAGGATAGGTTATAGTATTTTTATGAGACCAAGGATTTCTGGATGTGGGGGAGGAGATTGGGAAGGTATTTGAAAAGAATTTGGAGATGGAAAAAGGCTTTAGAGGAGTGAATGGAAGGGGGAGTGAGAGGGTATTTTTATAGTGGATGAGAGAGGGGATTTTTTAGTATAAAATTCATTAATTTATTATTTCCCCACAAGACAAGGAATAGTGAGTATTCCATGAACATGAATAGTATTTTTATCATTTTAACCAGAACCAATTGGTCTTACATGAGCATAACATCATGCATGACTCTATAATTAGCTTATTTAGCTTATTTTGTAAATTCTGGCATTTCACTATTTATCAAAAATTCAAGTATTTCACGAAAAATACCAAAAATTTACCTGAACTATTTTTCGATGTGTAGAATCCAAAAATGAAGTATATTTTTCAAAAATAATTTTCTAAATATTATTAATTTAATATTTAATTAAAATAATAATTTATTCTAAAATCAACAGTTTTAAAACATTTGTTTATGTATTTTAAAGCATAGGTATATCGTACTTACAATTGAATATTATTTATATATTATTATATGTAAGGTTACTATAAATTATGGTATACAAATATTCATAAGGTTATGTTAATATTAATAAGGGTAGGTTACTATTCACCAAAAATAATGTTTTTCTTATTAGACTCCAAATAACTTACTGATCGCAACTTTGTATGTCGGATTTTAGAAATTCACATCACAGAAGTGACAACTTATGTTTTAAGGGTCAAATATAACTTAGTTGTTAATTATGTTGTTATTTCATCTGATTATGAAATATTTATACGAAATGAATTTCCAAAAAAATATTGGGTCGTTACATACCACATGTATGAAGTTGTTTATTATATTTTATGTTTTACCAATTTATATTTTAAATAAATGGAAGGTTTTAGATCTGCAATTAACATTATTGGACATGACAATTAACTCTCAATTATTAAAGACATGAGATAATTTCATTTTATCCTCCCCACATCTCTTAGTGTAATTATGGATTTAATTTATAAATAAAAATGTTGGGTTTTTCTTCTTGCATATGTTATGATATCATCCTTCTGTAATAGTGGAAAAATTTTCACGTCAAAAACTAGGCGGTGAATCTCAAGGTGTAACATCCCAAGTATGTAATGAATAATAGATATTTTTATCTATGTCTATTAATGAATTATATAGTGTTTTAGAGGCTTAAAATGAAAATAAATCCAATCTTAAGCATGGAATACACTAATATTTTTTAAAAGATTGTTTTACTGCCTTTTGATGGAAAACCATTTTTAAATCTATCTTTTGACAATTTTATAAGATATTTTTGTCAAAATAAACTTATTCTTTATGATTGGGACATCAAAATTTACTTTGTGTGAATTTTTGGTATTTTTCTGACAATGTTCATTTTTTAATGAATAGTGAAAAATACTGCATTTTACATCAAAATTGCTTTTTAATCTAATTTATTTATATGATTAGATTATCTTTTGAATTGGTTTTAAAGTTAAATTAGAATATATTTTTACCATTTAATCCAATTTTGGTCATTATTATTAATTTCACTTTGGAATTTGGCATAAACTAATGCCAAACTTTTCATAGATATTGTTTCAAAAAAACCCGCTATTTGTTTTGACAACGGGAATTATTTTTAAAACAATTATTGCAATTTCTGTGTTTGGAATTTGGTAAAATGGAATAAATATTTGGAATCAAAAGGTCCAAATTATGTAATCAATACTCTTTTGTTTTTTGACATTATGAATAGTAACGACGGTAATTATCTTTAACTATCTTGATTAATGAGTAATCGGGTAGTTAAGGATAATAAAATAATATCATAATAATAAAAAAATGACCCCAACATGTGTCCTAATTCTACTGGATGTCTCATTTCCGACCATGGGATGTCTTGTGCCAAACTTGGGGACCCCATGGAATCACTTTTGTGGAAGGTGACTTGTTATCTTTTTATTTTTTTTAAAGAAAGTAAATATAACAAGAATGTATCACCTAATTAAAACATTTTTAATTTTGTCTACATAGATGATATTTTAGACTATTAATATTCATTGGAAAGATGAAACTATTTCCTACATCATAGTATTTTTTTCATAATTTTTAGACTTTAAATAAATAAATTATTTATGACATCATGATGATGCATCGATTATATCATTAATAAAGGATTTAAATAAAATGAAATGATAATGTAAAATCTATGACCTAAACATGTCCAAAACCTATTGGATGGGTGGATTTAGAACCCTTATCACCATATCCTTGAAACACATCAATGTGGGACCATTAAAATCCGAAACTCATTTGAAGATAAAGTTACATTTTATACCATTCCAAGAGTGCCCCTCATCTCCTCTTATAAAAGTCCCCCACCTCTATCTCTTTACCCACACACCCAAAGCCTTTGGCTCGGAAAAACCTGCCCATTTGTCTCTCCACATCCCTATCTTACTCCTTGAAGCCTCAATTTGGGCAGAAGTCTTCCCAAGTAAGCCTTTGAGCTCAAACCAAAGGGAGTTACCCGATTTTAAGGTAATGTCTTCACTTGAGTCCTTTTGTTTTATTTTGATTCTCCAACCCCCTAAACTCTTTTTATTAATTTATTTTGTAACAACTCCAGTATATTAAATATACTAGGATGTTGTTATAAGAAGGTTTCGAGCTACACTTACACACACCTACATCTAATGGTTAAAGGACATACTGTTTCCGTGGATGGTGAATTTATGCCTCCCGAAACGATGATTTTTCAACATTCTTTTAACACCTTCAAAGGTGGACATTAAGATGTCACTATATTTATACATGATATATAATATGTTTATTTTTTTCTTTAAGCTTCTGTATTTTTCATTTTGGGCATACCTTTATGGTTTCTATTATGGGTAAACGCGATATCTTTATTTAAGGAAGTGCAGACTACCGCCCCTCAAAGTGATTTGATTCGTTAATACCATATGTGGAACGTATAAAGGATGAAGTTATGATATTATATATGATATTACACTGGAATTATAATATTCCTTTATATCATTATAATTCCATTTCATAAAATACGAAATACAAATGAAAGTAGCGTTCATGTGTACGTACGGCTTACTGTCTCCATGAACGGTGCATTTCATTTATTACCTCTAAATGATTGTGTAATATTATAAATTCATGTATATACTAGATATATATGATATATACATCATGATTATAATTTTGGATATAATGGATACATGAACAAATTGTAATTATAAAGGGTTTATTTTTGACTCAAGTACCAATGATCGTTAAAACGACCATTATTTATTTAAATAATTACATAGTGTTCATGACATGGAAATAAGTGATATAAAAGGAACAATGAAAAAAGGGTTCTTAATCAAGTAGAAATTAACTCAAGTTTATTATTCAGTACATTAAAGAACGATCGAGTCAAGTTGGACCCGAGGTATGGGACTTCGTCTCAGTCTCCTTTCATTGAGGCATATTTTTTTTATACACAACCTTCTTTTATATGGTGTATAAACCCCTTTGACTTTTACGTTTATTCAAAAGGAATATTTTTTATACAAAGCGTTTACTAAACGACAAAAGGGAATGTTTTTGTCGTACGTATGCAGCGACAATGACTTCTCCGCCGCCGTGACCATTATTTGAGTTTCGGCTTCCTCTACAAGCCATACCTTCTTTTTAGAAGAAAAATAAATTCCATGTTTTGATTTTCTTTTATTTTGGTATTAAAAATGGTTTTCATAATGTTTTTATATCAATGTGTTGTATTGATATCTTGTGATTGAAAGGTGGTAATGTTATGTTTCCTTTATGCATGTTTTATGTGATACGATTATGTTGAGGTTATTGGGAATTATTATGAAGACAGGTGGTTCCGTGATAAACTAAGGGCGGGTGAGCCCGATATAGCTCTCAAATGCATTGGGTAACGCGATGGAGTGAAACGTTAAGGTTTCTCCGAAGAGATTAGGGAATATACGGTGATGGGTATTCTAAACGTAACCAAGAGGGTTACTCCCTATGTAAGAATGTTATGAATGCCTCAAGTTACCTTTATGTCTTATGATTTCTATGATTTATTAATGATTTTATGAGGTATGTTAAAGTTCTTATGTTTTATGGGTAAAGTATGATTTCATTCTTATGTATATATGTACCCATGTTTCCTTTCCATATTTTTATATCCCTTACTGAGCTTTTTATGCTCATCCCATGTTTTTTGGAATGTTTTTCACAGGTCAAGGGAATGGTACATGATATAATGATAGTGTTAAGTAAGTGTCAAGAAAGAATCCATGTTTTATTTTAAATATGTTTCCATTGATGGGAAAGAAGAATACTATCTTTATGTAACCACTTTGTTTATATGTGGAATTTAATGTATGTTTTATGATCTAATTCTCTAAAACTCTAAACCCGAAAAGATCCTCAATGCGTAATCTTGTAATAACTCATGATTAGGTAAGGTTTAAGGCTAGGGCCTTATAGTTCATATCAAAGGTCAGTTTAGATAACTTTAAGAGTTAGAATTCTATTAAATGATTATCCAAAAAATATTTTTTATAGTCAAATTGTAGTGATATAGTATTTGAAGATTACCATGTTACTTCATCTAAGACATGTTTGTTCAGAATGGTTTTACGCAGAGGAAACCAGGAAGCAGTGCTAGGAAGGCATGCAGAAGGAAATAATCTTCCGAATCAGCATCCTGAGATGTTCGGAATTAGAACTGAATAGTTTGCTGCAGTAATGACGCAGTTGACTCAATCGATAAATGGCGGTGGTATCCATACACGAGATCATCCAGATCAACCGCAGAGGAACATGTCAGTGGTGGAACATTTCATGATGCAACATCCCCCATAATTCAGAGGATCATCTGACCCTATGCTAGCTGAAGGGTGGATTAAAGCACTGGAGACGATTTTCGATGTCATGGGGTGTTCAGACAATCAAAAGGTTAGTCTTGCT
Source organism: Viscum album (assembly GCA_963277665.1). Taxonomy (NCBI): domain Eukaryota; kingdom Viridiplantae; phylum Streptophyta; class Magnoliopsida; order Santalales; family Viscaceae; genus Viscum; species Viscum album. The sequence goes on along the minus strand of OY728153.1, from coordinate 385,208,493 downwards.
ATTTACCGTTTGGAGGGTGAAGCAGATCAGTGGTGGTCGATGGTTAAAAATATCAGGGACACTGATGAGATTGATGCTCTCGACTGGGATGAATTCAAAGGTATGTTTCTTGAAAAGTATTTTCCTAAGGCTGTTCAACTTAGGATGGAAAAAAAATTCTTGTAATTGAGGAAAGAGGAAGACTCAGGGGCTACCTATGAAGAAAGGTTCACTCGATTGGCAAGGTATGCTCCAAATTTTATCTGAGACCTTGATAGTAAAATCAATCATTTTTACTCAGGGTTAAAGCCAAAATATCGAAGGGAATTAGCTTCTCGTGAGTTTAAAGGTCATGAAAATCTTGTTCGATGTTCTAAGAAGGTGGAAATGGAGTTTGTAGATGATCAGGTGTTCTATAAAAACCAGCAGAAGAAGAGACCGAGGTGGCAGGAGAAAGGGAAGAATTCTTCAAAAAAGACTGATGGTAAGAAAAATAAGTTTCCAGTTTGTGATAAATGTGGTAAAAGGCATGCTGGGGAATGTCTCCTGAATTCTAGAAAGTGCTACCGATGTGGTAAGATGGGAAATAAGGCTCGTGATTGCACTGAAAAAGATCAAGGTGATGGTAAGTACAAATTTGATTTACAGTTAGTGAAATGTTTTAAGTGCAATGATATGGGTCACTATGAAAACGAGTGTTCGACAAAGAGCTCGAGTGATGGGAAGCAGTTAGACTACAAGCAGAAATGGGTGGTGAAATCCTTTGCAACTACTTCAGTAGATGTCGGGCCTTCAGATGAAGTTGTATCAGGTACTTTGTTTTTTTTTTTCAGATTATGCCAGTGTGTTGTTTGATTCGGGGTCTAAACATTCTTTCATCTCTGAAAACTTTTCTAGTAAAATGGTAATACCATCTCAAGAAACGACTCCTGAACTTTTGGTAAAAACAGCTGGGGGAAATGTTGAGGCAAAAAGAATTTATAAGAATCTTCCTATCCTTATCTGTGGAAAGAACCTACTTGAAAACCTTATTGTTCTACCTCTAGTAGAGTTTGATGTTATCATTGGTATTGTTTGTCTCTCTATTTACCATGTTAAGATTGACTGTAGAGCAAAAGAAGTTTATTTTTAGAAAGACTTTCAGTTTGTGTACAAGAATGAACCCTTACTGTTGATAACTTATCAAGAGGCCAAGAAACTTGTAAAAGATGGAAATGAATGTTACCTTGCACACATTGTTGAAAATAAATGAACTACTCAAATTAATGATGTGCCAGTGGTAAATGAGTATCCTGGTGTTTTTCCTGATGAGTTACCTGGAATAATACCAGATTGGGAAGTTGAGTTTACTGTTGACTTAGTTTTTGATGCTAATCCAATTTCAAAACCCCCTTATCGAATGGCTCAAATTGAACTTTTAGAGTTGAAGGAGCAATTGCATGATTTATTAGAGAAAGGTTTCATTCGACCTAGCACATCACCATGTGGTGCTCCTGTTTTATTTGTTAAAAATAAAGATGGTTCTATGAGACTTTGCATTGATTATAGATCCTTGAATAACATCACTGTTAAGAACAAATATCCTTTGCCTCATATCGATGATTTGTTTGATCAGTTCCAGGGAGCTTAGTTTTTTTCAAAGATTGACCTGAGATCGGGGTACCATCAGCTGAAGGTAAAGGAGGAAGATGTTTCGAAGACTGTGTTTTGTACAAGATATGGCCATTATGAATTTTTAGTAATGCCTTTTGGGCTAACCAATTCACCTGCTGTATTCATGGACTTAATGAATAGAATTTTCCATGAGTTCTTGGATAAGTTTGTGGTGGTTTTCATTGATGATATTTTGGTGTTTTATAAAAGTAAAGAGGAGAATGAAAGACATTTAAGGGTTATCTTGCAAACCTTAAAAGAAAAGAAACTGTATGGAAAATTCAGCAAGTGTGAGTTTTGGTTGCAAAAAATTTCTTTCCTTGGTCACATTGTTTCTAAAGATAGGATAACTGTTGATCCTGCAAAAACAAAAGTTGTGGAAGGCTGGCCAAGACCCACAAATGTAAATGATATTTGTAGCTTCCTTGGTTTGGCAGGATATTAATAAAGGTTTGCTAGAAAATTTTCACGGTTATCAAGTCCAATGACTAAGCTAACTCGGTAGGGTGTTAAGTTTATCTGGACAAAAGAATGTGATGATTGCTTTCAGGAATTGAAAAGAATATTGGTGAATGATCCAGTTTTGGCACTACCTTCCAGGAATGGTGAATTTGTTATATATAGTGATGCTTCATTGAAAGGACTTGGTTGCGTCCTAATGAAGAATGATTAGGTAATTGCTTACTCATCACGACAGTTGAAAACTCGTGAGGTAAATTAGCCTACACATGATTTGGAATTAGCTACTGTTGTTTTTTCTTTAAATATTTGGAGGCATCATTTGTGTGAAGTAAAGTGTGAAATATATACTGATCACAAAAGTTTAAAGTAAATATTCACTCAGAAAGTTTTAAACATGAGATATAGGAGATGGCTGGAATTAATCAAGGATTATGATTGTACAATTCATTACCATCCGGGAAAAGGAAATAAAGTTGCTAATGATTTCCGTCGAAAAATTAACGCTTCATTAGCAATGTTGTGTTTGGAACGTGATCCTTTGGTTAAGGATTTGATGAACTTTGGCATAAAAGTTGTTGGTGCAGGAAGTTCTTCTGTTTTGTTTCAGGTATCAGTGAGATCATCTCTATCAGATAGAATCAATAAAGCACAGAAGCAAGACAGTGAGTTGCAGAAAACGTTAGAGCTGGTTCAGAAAGGTAAGTTGCCTGAATTCAACATTGATAATGATTGTGTTTTGAGATTTGGGAAGAGATTGTTTGTGCCTTGTGATTCACAGTTAAAGAGAGAGTTGTTATGTGAAGCTCATAGTTCTCCGTTTTCAGTTCATCCGGGCAGTACTAAGATGTACAGAGATCTACAGGAGTATTACTGGTGGGATGGAATGAAAAGAGATATTGCTGATTTTACTGTGAAGTGTTTGACTTGTCAGCAGGTTAAAGCAGAGTGGCAGTTACCGAAAGGGATGCTTCAGCCTTTACCAGTGCCAGAGTGTAAATGAGAGAATATATCCATGGACTTTGTTATGGTATTACTGAAGAAATCTCGAGGTAATAATGCAATCTGGGTTATTGTTGATCGCTTGACTAAATCTTCTCATTTCCTTGCTATACGAGATACTTTTTCCCTAGATCAACTTTCCCATTTGTATCTTAAAGAGTTAGTCAGGTTACATGGAGTTCCCCTCCCCATTGTATCTGATCATGATCCCATGTTCACTTCTAACTTTTGGAAAGCCCTTCAGAAGTCGTTGGGTACTGAATTAAATTTTAGTACAACATTTCATCCTCAGTCAGATGGGCAGTCAGAACGAACAATTTAGAACTTGGAGGATATTCTACGAACTTGTTCAATGGATTATCAGGGAAGTTGGGACCAACATCTTTCTTTGGTTGAATTTTCATATAATAATAGTTTTCATTCCAGTATACAAATGGCGCCATTTGAGGCGTTATATGGGAAGCGGTGTCGAACTCCAGCTTTCTGGGATGAAGTGGGTGAAAGGAAGTTGATGGGACCAGAATTGGTAGAAGAGATGGCAGAAAAAGTTCAGCTGATTCCGAAATACATGAGAACAGCTCAGAGTATACAGAAGAGTTATGCAGACAATAGGAGGAAGGATCTCTCTTTTGAGGTAGGTGATCATGTTTTTCTCAAGGTTTCTCCATGGAAAGTGTGATGAAATTTGGTAAGAAAGGAAAGCTGAGTCCAAGGTTCATTGGACCATATGTAATTCTGGAGAGAGTTGGATCAGTTTCATACCGGGTGGCTTTACCTCCGAGTTTATCTCAGGTACACAATGTTTTTCACGTTTCGATGTTGAGAAAGTATATGCCAAATCCATCTCATGTTTTGAGTCCAGAGGTAGTTCAGCTGGAAGAGAACCTATCTTATGAGGAACAACCGATCCAGATTCTTGACCACAGGGAGAAAGTGTTTCGAAATAAGGTGATTAATCAGGTAAAGGTTTTGTGGAAAAACCACATGATGGAAGAGGCAACATGGGAATTTGAAAATGCAAGAGGGATAAGTACCCACATTTATTCGATAAGTAAATAAATTGCGGGGACACAATTTTCTAAAGGAGGGAAGGATGTAACATCCCAAGTAAGTAATGAATAATAGATATTTTTATCTATGTCTATTAATTAATTAGATAGTGTTTTAGAGGCTTAAAATGAAAATAAATCCAATCTTAAGCATGGAATACACTAATATTTTTTAAAAGATTGTTTTACTGCCTTTTGATGGAAAACCATTTTTAAATCTATCTTTTGACAATTTTATAAGATATTTTTTTTCAAAATAAACTTATTCTTTATGATTGGGACATCAAAATTTACTTTGTGTGAATTTTTGGTATTTTTCTGACAATGTTCATTTTTTAATGAATAGTGAAAAATACTGCATTTTACATCAAAACTGCTTTTTAATCTAATTTATTTATATAATTAGATTATATTTGGAATTTGTTTTAAAGTTAAATTAGAATATATTTTTACCATTTAATCCAATTGTGGTCATTAGGATTAATTTCACTTTGTAATTGGGCATAAACTAATGCCAAACTTTTCATAGATATTGTTTCAAAAAAACCCGCTATTTGTTTTGACAACGGGAATTATTTTTAAATCAATTATTGCAATTTCTGTGTTTGGAATTTGGTAAAATGGATTACATATTTGGAATCAAAAGGTCCACATTATGTAATCAAGACTCTTTTGTTTTTGGACATTATGAATAGTAATGACGGTAATTATCTTTATTTATCTTGATTAATGAGTAATCGGGTAGTTAAGGATAATAAAATAATATCATAATAATAAAAAAATGACACAAAAATGTGTCCTAATTCTACTGGTTGTCTCATTTCCGACCATGGGATGTCTTGTGCCAATCTTGGGGGCCCCATGGAATCACTTTTGTTCAAAGTGACTTGTTATCTTTTTATTTTTTTTATAGAAAGTAAATATAACAAGAATGTGTCACCTGATTAAAACATTTTTAATTTTGTCTATATAGATGATATTTTAGACTATAAATATTCATCTTAAATCTAAAAATATTTCCTACATCATAGTATTTTTTTATAATTTTTAGACTTTAAATAAATCAAAGTATTTATGACATCATGATGATGCATCGATTATCTCATTAATAAAGGATTTAAATAAAATGAAATGATAATGTAAAATCTATGACCTACAAATTTAAAAAAACTATTGTATGGGTGGATTTCGTACCCTTATCACCTTATCCTTGAAACAAATCAATGTGGGACAATTAAAATCCGAAACACATTTGAAAATAAAGTTACATTTTATACCTTTCCAAGAGTGCCCCTCCCCTCCTCTTATAAAAGGCCCCCACCTCTACCTCCTTACCCACACTCCCAAAGCCTTTGTCTCGGCCAACCCCTACCCATTTTGTCTCTACACATCCCTCTCTTACTCCTTGAAGCCTCACTTTGGGCAGAAGGTTTCCCAAGGAAGCCTTTGAGCTCAAACCAAAGGAGGTTACCCGATTTTAAGGTAATGTCTTCACTTGAGTCCTTTTGTTTTATTTTGCTTCTCCAACACCCTAAAATCTTTTTATTCATCTCTTTTGTAACAACTACATTATCTTCAATATACTAGGATGATTTTATAATAAGGATTCGAGCTACACTTACACACACCTACATCTAATGGTTAAAGGACATATTGTTTCCGTGGATGGTGAATTTATGCCTCCCAAAAAGATGATTGTTCAAAATTATTTTAACACATTAAAAGGTGGCCATTAAGATGTCACTATATTTATATATGATATATAATATGTTTATGTTTTCCTTAAGCTTCTGTATTTTTCATTTTGGGCATACCTTTATGGTTTCCATTATGGGTAAACGCGATATCTTCATTTAAGGAAGTGCGGACTACCGCCCCCTCAAAGTGATTTGATTCGTTAATACCATTTGTGGGACGTATAAAGGATGGAGTTATGATATTATATATGATATTAAACTGGAATTATAATATTCCTTTATATCATTATGATTCCATTTCATAAAATACGAAATACAAATGAAAGTAGCGTTCATGCGTACGTACGGCTTACCGTCTCCATGAACGGTGCATTTCATTTCATACCTCTAAATGATTATGTAATATTATAAATGCATGTATATACTGGATATATATGATATATACATCATGATTATAATTCTGGATATAATGGATACATGAACAAATTGTAATTATAAAGGGTTTATTTTTTACTCAAGTACCAATGATCGTTAAAACGACCGTTATTAACATAAATAATTACATAGTGTTCATGACATGGAAATAAGTGATATAAAAGGAATAATGAACTTAAAAAAGGTTCTTAATCAAGTAGAAATTAACTCAAGTTTATTATTCAGGACATTAAAGAACAATCAAGTCAAGTTGGACCCGAGGTATGGGACTTTGTCTCAATCTCCTTTCATTGAGGCATATTTTGTTTTATACACAACCTTCTTTTATATGGTGTATAAACCCCTTTGACTTTTACATTTATTCAAAAGGAATCTTTTTTATATGAAGAGTTTACTAAACGACAAAAGGGAATGTTTTTTTCGTATGTATGTGGCGACAATGACTTCTCTACCGCCGTGACCATTATTTGACTTTCGGCTTCCTCTACAAGCCATACCTTCTTTTTAATAGAAAAATAAATACCATGTTTTGCTTTTATTTTATTTTGGTATTGAAAATGGGTTTTATAATGTTTTTATATCAATGTGTTGTATTGATATCTTGTTATTGAAAGGTGGGAATTTTATGTTTCTTTTATACATGTTTTATGTGATACGATTATGTTGAGGTTCTTGGGAATTATTATGAAGATGGGTGGTTCCGTGATAAACTAAGGGCGGGTGAGCCCGATATAGCTCTCCAATGCATTGGGTAACGCGAAGGAGTGAAACGTTAAGGTTTCTCCGAAGAGATTTAGGGAATATACTATGATGGGTATTCCAAATGTAACCTAGAGGGTTACTACCTACATAAGAATGTTATGAATGCCTCAAGTTACCTTTATGTCTTATGATTTCTATGATTTATTCATGATTTTATGAGGTATGTTAAAGTGCTTATGTTTTATGGGTAAAGTATGATTTCATTATTATGTATATATGTACCCATGTTTCCTTTCCATATTTTTATATCCATTACTGAGCTTTTTATGCTTATCCCAAGTTTTTTGAAATGTTTTTCACAGGTCAAGGGAAAGGTACATGATATGATGATAGTGTCAAGGAAGTGTCAAGAAATAATGCATGTTTTATTTTAAATAGGTTTCTATTGATGGGAAAGAAGAATACTATCTTTATGTAACCACTTTGTTTATATGTGGAATGTAATGTAAGTTTTATTATCTAATTCTCTAAAACGCTAAACCCGAAAAGATCCTCAATGTGTAATCTTGTAATAACTCAAGATTAAGTAAGGTTTAAGGATGGGGCCTTATACAAGGATTCTTAGAGATCAAAATATTGCGATCAATACAAATTTATTCACTCTTAGCTAATAATGATGGTAAATTGGAGATATGGGATTACATCCAATCACAATAAATGTTTATTACTATCTCCCCATGATTTCCCCCTTACTTTCATAGATTTCTCAACATTAGTATTTGGATAGTTTTTTTGATTGATGATATCATGAAAATCACTTTCTCTTGAAAGATATTATTGGATAATGTGGTTATATTTAGTGAATATTTTACTTTTAGGAGATTTTTACATATTACTGGATTAGTTCCCAATATGGGAGCACAATTTTTTGGTTGAAAGAACACTGTGATTCAAGCATAAATCATGCATTTAGTGATTTTGAGGGTTGATAATCTGATCCTTTTGAAGATCTGTGATAGTTAGTTGTGAATGTATCAACCTTGTTCTAGGGAATTTTCCTATTAATTTCATATATATTTTTCATGCATTCCATATTTATTCATTTTAATATAAAAATCATGAATCAATCATCTTCCCTATTGTTTCCCTTAAAATAAATAAAACATATAAAAATATAATAAGTTAATGTGATTAATTAAGAAACAACCACACACTCATTTAAAAATGACCCTGGTCAACCAGATGCATCATTTCAGGTTCAAATAAATTCCATTTCATGACTCCCCATAACATGATCCTTTTTTAAATTGTAATAATTTCCTGGGATTTTGGTAAGGAAATCATTTTTATCTTTCACTTATAAATAGTTTCTCTTTCAAAAAATAATAAAAAAACGGATATCGTGATACCCTCTAAAAACATTGTTGTATTTTTTTCCTATATAATTAGAGAACTGTACAACGCTTTATATAATGAATATTTTAAATAATTCATTAAATTACTTAAAGAATACATGCGACAACAACATATACAAGACATGTCAAAAGAAATTAAATAGTTTTTACATCTTCCCACTATGTTTAATGTATGAAATATGGAGGAGAAATGTGAGATTTGAAGAGAAGAACCAACCCTCATTAACTTTTATAAAGATTCAAAGAATATTGGGGATAACTTGAACACAACCCATTTTCTATAACTTTGATTGGATTCCCAAAAGTTCAACATGTTGAGAACTATTTTTAGGGTCGGTCAGAGTTGTTTCAAGAATAACCTAAGGAAACCAAAACTAATTTGGAATATTATTCTTCTTTTACTTAATTTGAATATTTTATATATACTGATTTTTTTAAATATTTTTAATTGAATCAACGTAAGAAACTTTATGATGAAATCTTATCCATTTACATGGAATACACATAAAATGAGGTGATTTATTTTGAAGAGAGGCTGGAGGAGGCCGACTATCTCACTATTGTCAAAGAATCACTACCAAGAGAACCACTTACTATTGTTAAAGAACAAGATTTAAATATTCAAGGATATAAAAATTTTGAAGAATAATTTGTGTTTATTTTTAATACGGGTTTTGTTGAAGCTAATTTTAATAATGTTTTCCTCTATATAGATATAAAAGATTTAACTACCTTTTATGAACTCCAAGATATTCAAGGGGAATTTTAAATTGTGCCGATTGAGAAACATTTTACATTCCAATTTTTTAATTTTAATTAATTTTTGGTATATTTTAAATAAAATAAGGTATTAGATATTTTCATAGGATCAAAACAGGGTGAAGAGACATTTTTTATTGTCTAACATGAAATAATGTTTTGTACTAAAGTAGAAAAAATTCTCATAGTGGAGTTGAATTACTTAAACATTTTCACACTATTGAGATGTTAAGTTAGGTAACTACACCTACATCTTATTTTCATCCCCATTACCCTATAAGATATACAATTCAAAGGAGTTATACTTGAAAGAATTTTTAGAATGGATACAACAAAAGTCACAAAGCAGTGAAGTTGGAAAAAAGAGAATCATGTGGTTATCAAATAAGAATCCACATACTCTATTAGATTTGGGATGAACCAAAATACTCCCTAGCTATAAAGAGTTAAAATTGAAAAACACTTAGGGGTTACCTGAAGATTATTCTATTTTTATTTCCCATTTTACTTAAATTTGTTTAGTTTATTTTATGTGTTTTTTTCTTGAAGGAAAATAATCTAAAATCAGATTATACTGACACATAGGTGATCAAAATAGAACCAAGAAACCATGAGAGAAGCTAATTTATCATGGAATATTTATATTGAATTTAAAAAATAGACTATATAAGACCTAGATAACATGGATCAAACATACCTAACTCAAACTTTGGTTACCCTGGAATTGAGGTTTAATCTTCTGGTTATTAATGTTAATCTATTTTAAATATGTTTAGGAATTTTAATAGAGAAACCATGGGTCTTGAGCAAAAAAATAATGAAGAATAATTTTTTTGGACCTAATTACGTAAAACCTCTACACCAGAGGAGTTTTAGTTCCAATTATTCTAATTATTTTACCAAATTATTCTAGAAATTTTTTTTTGGGTGAATTCTCGTTGATTGTTTGAAAATTGTGAACCTATTTCTTATTTGGGTTCTTAGTTTGAGTATTACTAGGGAGTTGAAAATCAATTATTACTAAATATTGAATCTTTCTAACACCCTTAAAATATCTTTTTATATCATGTGTCATTTTTTATTATGTTATTTTCCTGTATGGAATTGTGAATCCATGTGTTTATTTTCAATCAATAAAGCATTATTTTTTTAAAACAAATTGAAAATTAATTTGGATATGTGGAAAATGTGTTATTTTAAACTTTTTTATCACCATTCTAATAATATGTGATCATCTTAATTTAAATCTTTTTTTATGAAAATTTTCTTCCACATAAGGATTCAACATTGGGGATGATGTAGAGTTTTAAACACAGGGAAGAGAGTTATTTTTGTGCCAAGCTATGCTTCAATGATTATACATATCAAAATCCCCCTATTTGTTTCAAAAATATTTACTTATTTTCTTAATTGATAGTTTTATGGATGCAATTTTCACTTTAATGTAGTCATTCCTAGTGGAAAATTTCATTCTAGGCCCTGAGGCTGACATTAACTTAGAAATTATTGGATTTGATTGATTGTCGAGTGATGTTGTCCACTATTTTTATGGATGTTCTGTTTAGGAACTTGGAAAGGCAGTGTGATAGGATAAATATTTGTGAACTATTGATTATAACATAATGGAATTAGATTTTTGAACGTGAACTTAAGTGACTCATCCTATTTTAAATAAAAAACCTTAGCGATCCAAATCTAATGATAATTAATTAAGTCCTTATAAAATGAAGTTAAACAGGAATTTGAGATCCCAAAGTGAATCTCTGAGACATTAAGCACAAAAAAATATATTGGTACATTTAATAAGTTCTTTTCACATTCATGGATTCAAAACAAACTTCATTGTAAAAAAATTATTTCATTATATTGAGAGAAATATTTATCTTAAATGAATATGGGGGAAATTAACTTATAAGATAGTCATTTGAATTCTCTTAATGAAGTTAAAAATGGATCTTTGATTTTTGGAACCTAGGGGAGAGTGATAATTGAAGGTGTCTATTGTTAAAATTTTAATCCCACATAAATATTACTTTGACCTCCTAGTATTGGATACTTAATTTTAACTGATTTAAAACAAAGAGTGATTTTTATATAAGAGGAATGAAAATTTCCCTGGTGGATGAATCTGTGAAACCTTGATTTCCAGTGTGTTTTTGAATCTAGGTATGTACCCATTGTGATAATTTTTTGAAAATTATTTGAGAAGCTCGACCTATCTCAAAATCATGTTCTTGTAAATCAATGTTTCAATTTTCTATATTAGGAGCTGTCTATGAAATCCACTTGAGGATAAGAAAATTAATACGTGTGGTGGAGTTTTATGTGATGTATTTTTGTTTTATTTTGGCCACATCTATTTTGGGGGTTTTATGGAGAATTTTAATACTTTTTTGAGATGAATAAAAATAATTAATGATTTCTTGAAAAAAAGTTATTGATGTGTGAATTAATTGAGTATTTTAAAAAAATGTGTATTTTGGGTAATTAAATGGTTGGATACTTGTCTTTATTTTTTTAAAAAATATTTTATGAATAATAAATTTCTTACTCACATTGATTTTTTTCTAAATTTATTTTAATAATTTTGGGGATTCTAGAAATTAATTATTTAATAAATTCTATGTTTTTATTTTAAACAATTTTTATGGAATTCATTTTAATTTAAATTTTAGAGTTAAAATTTTAATTCTCATTTGGGAAATACATTGATTGATTTTTATTGACATATTTTTTTTATAATTTCAATAATCTATAATTTTATATGTTTTAGTTATAAGTGTGATAATGACATTTGAAACCATGGGTGCATTGTGATCATGCCTTGTAAATGTGCCTTGATTCCATGAATGTGAGACCATGCCTACTTGAAAATTGATAAAGGAAAAAATATTTTTCTTGAAGCCATCCATCTATGAACACACACTCATCTGCTACCATGCATGTCCACTATGTCCATGCGGTGTCCAAAAATCCACTTTAAATTGTACCTGTCCACTTTGACGATGCCCATAATTTGTTGTGATCAAACGTGAACCCTTTAATTGGGTCATTTGAGACCATGTCCTTCCTTCAACATTGTTTCATTGTTTCAGTCTCGAAACGCCCAACGGCTCCGTATCCGATGACGCGTGGACCTGATTTCCAAAGGCAGGAGTTCACCAAATGGTCTGACCAATGACTCTTAAGAACTCACATTGGTCGAGAGGATGGGAAGTCGGTCTCATCGCACCCTTTGGGGGGGGGGGGGAATTATTGCCTGTTCTGGGACTCTCTTATATATTTAAGACGTATTCATATGTTCGCGAATCATTGGTTTATACCCAAACATAGTATCCACAGATTTAACCCTGGTGGGAAATGGTCAACTGGACGTAGGGGGTTCAGAGTCATTTAGGCCCGAGGTTTACCATCCATCATTGGATTAATGACCCCGAGGAGTCAGAACTCATTGAGGCGAGACTAGGAGTGGTGCGGTGAACCGATGTGAGGAAAATTTGATCGACCGGTTGTTGGGCTTGAACCTCATGGAGGCTTCCTACGTACCCTGCCTAGGGGACAGGGATCAAAGTCCATGTAGTTCGAATGGAGAGCGTCAGAGAACCGACGTGAAGGTGGACCCGGGGTTCTGTTGGTGGTCGGGCTTGAACCTCTTGGAGGCTTCCTACGTACCCTGCCTAGGAGGCAGGGATAAAAATCCACGTAGTTTGCATGGGAATGAGGCATACGCTCTGAGGCAGCCCAAGGCGATGGATTGAGGCTTACACTCTGAGGAGGCCCATGGCGATGGATTGTGGCTTACACTCTGAGGAGGCCCATGGTGATGGATTGGGGATTACACTATGAGGAGGCCCATAAGAGGATGTCATGGTCAAATCATACTCTAAGCCCACATGAGTCATGCTCGGTGTGAGAAACAAGAGGTCGTAGGGACCAAAGGATCATGTCACGAAAGGTGCGTCCGTGAGAAGTGGACTGGGGCTTATGCATGAGGGCGACCCATAAAGTTGGTGCTTACTCCGGGATGGACGTCCATAAGGTCGGGGCTTACTCCGAGGTGGATTCCCATGAGGTTGGGGCTTACTCTGAGGTGGATGCCCATGAGGTCGGGGCTTACTCCGAGATGGACGCCCATGGTGTCTTCCTCATGTCTGGCCATGAGGGCATCCAAACCCATTGGTGGGTTGAGGAATATAATGGGGGTCAAATCCTATGCGCAAGTGCACAAGTGGGATAATGCCAAGGGCATTGGAATCAATCCGAACAAAGGGAGATGGAAAGTGGGAATTACATGGCCGACATTCAGAATGCAATGAGGGTGGCCTGATGATGGAGGATAACTATTGACCATGTTCAAAACACAGCATTCACATCACGTTAGCCTGAAATGGCGACGAACAAATGAGGGTCGACTGCTGACCGTGTTCAAAACACATGACCTGTCTCGAAGTGGTGTCCAAAGTCTTCTGGGGTGTTTGCCCAAGACGGTAGGTGAGCCGATGCAGCATGGGACCAGGCTGTTAGGGGGTCCCTTTAGACAAGAAAGTGAATGATTATCCAAATGAAGGACGTGCAAAGCATGAGGTGGAGTGATGGAATGTTTGAATGGATTCCAGTGCTCTTGAAGTTATACCACTATAAACATAGCATAAGGCATATCTTGCATGGATCAAGGGGCATCCAATTATTGAATGATATAGAATGATACAGTTTATAGTCATGTAGAGAGGACTGTTTCCATATAGTATAATGTCATGTGGTCAGGACGAGGGCCATACAGTTTAACATCATGTGGTCAGGATGACTAGGTATGAGATACCTAGCAATGGTTGGTGTGAGAATTACACAAGGGCAGCCCTTTCTGGATGAACCTAGAAAAAGGAGCTAGTAAATGGGGTTATATGAGAGTCAAGAGGCGTAGCTCGACTCATGGAATGTATAGGATGGATGTTGGTGTGACACAAAGGTGCAATGGAAAATACTGTTGACCCGGCCCGAAAGGTTCGCGGTGTGGCTCTCGATTTTTCATGGGGGTCAGTGACAGTAGAAAAGGGTTGGCCACGAGGGATTGGCTGCGGCGGAGCTGCCCGCATAGGAGGTGGCCACGAAGGAGGTTGTCCACGTAGGAGTTGGCCGTGGGGGAGATGGCCACGAGGGAGGAGGCCGCGAAGGATGGTCATCCGCGAAGGGTGTTTTCCACGAAGGATGGTTGTCCGTGAAGGGTGTTGTCTGTGAAGGATGGTCGTCCGTGAAGGATGTTGTCCGTGGATGAGGTCGTCTGCGGACGAGATAGCCACGTCCTACTTCACGCCCGCAGAGGGTTTTCCGCCTCCATTTCACGAACGACACTGGTCTGTGGAGGGATTGGTCGCGGAGGGACTACCCACAAAGGAGGTCATCCACAGATAAAATGGCCGCAAAGGAGATGACCTCATGTGGTTCGCGGTTTTGTTTCTCCTCTATGTAGAGGAGTGCATCTGCAGATGATATGGGGTCCGCGGATGGTCGCGGACCGCTGGGAGAGATTTCTCCAGCGTCTCCCCACGGGTTTTCACCCGTCCTTCCTATCTCCTCCTCTTTTTTCATCGACCCTCGGTGACTATTTATAGAGTCATGAAGAGGCTGTATTGATGGGCACCCAGCACTTTCTACGGAAGCCCATGAATGAATCCCCGCCTGTGGATGACTCGGTCAACTAGGGATTTTTGGAACTGAGATCCGCGGAATTTCTCCGTGGTTGTGCACCTCTCCGCTTTTATCCCGTAAATGACAGCAGTCTGCGGAGGGGGTGGCTCGCGGTGGTGGACCGGCCTAACGTCCATCCCACTTCGCGGCTTCTGCCTCCATTTCATGGGCGACAGCATCTGCGGGAGGGCGGTTCGCTGAACCGGCCGCATACTGTTGTTGGGAGCCGGTACGCGGACCAGTTCGATCCTCTTCCATGTTTTGGGGCTATCAGATTTCCCCCCTTACAGAATTTTCAGGACCCTACAAACTTATCCACTATCCACATTAGCACCTTCCATGAATCCTCCTCTCCATGCACAGAGGATCTGAAAGAGGATCCAATGTTGAATACTATTGAAGTTTCCAATATACCCTTATGAAACTATATTTGGGATCATTGATCCAAGAAAGAGAAGAAATTTTTGTTCTTGAACCCAAGGCCTTCAGATAATTCAATGATTGATCTAAACCCAGATAACCATATGTCATAAAATATCAAAGTAAGATTACTAAATGACACCAAAGTTCATAATCCATGACATACGAAAGCACTGTACAAACACTATAAAGATAAAGTGGTTCCAGATTCGACTAAATAAATACACAAACATGTTCTACTAATCTAAGGAGTCTGATTGTCAAGTTGAAGCTAATATGAGAGGAATCCAAGAAACCTAGAAATATTAGGTGATGATGATTTTTTCTTCATGAAATGAGATTAAATCCATATGGAATCTAATGAAATAGATTCAATGATTTTCGTGCTCACTCATCATTAGATAACTAGTACAAATAATGATTAGAGAGAAAGGTTAAATACTGTTGTATAATTGATTAAAGAATTAAGCTTCAGGGTTTTGAGTTTCTTAGTGAGTTGTTGAATTCACCATTCTCAAGCTAAATAGACCCCCATGATAAATCATGGAGTTAATAAGATCGAGTGTTAATGGTACATGGATGATCATTTGACCAATTTAAGTATGTATTCATTTATATGGGTTAATGGTTTTCAAGATTGTGATAACTTTGGTTTATCAATATTTTAAGACTTTCAATTGATCACTTAATTTGAGTGTACAGGTGACCAATTAAAGATTATAGGGGCCTCTATTCACCAGCCTTTTTGTGGTTTTAGACTTGAATGTATGTACACTATAGAGACCCTTCTTTTTCTTACATTACTATTACATCATTTTAATGATAAAAAATATAATATTGTTAAAAAACTAGGATACAAAGGTTTAGTGTCTTGGAGAAAATTAGGACCAAAAATTAAATTTACATAATAAAACAAAAATATTATTTAATTCTTTATTCTATATATTCTTAGTGGCCCTCATGTACTCCTTAGTATAATTAGTCACCTGAAGATATACATAAAAGAAAGGGGTGAGCTAAAATCCCTATAAGAGGATAGATAATAACATGAATCAATATAACACGGGTGATCATAATCATCATCATCATAACATAATTATAATATCATCATAATAATATTGAGAGGAATCATTAGATAAAGGAATGAAATGTGGCAATGGATAAAAATGAAACAACATATCTTAGTGGACAAATACCATACATAGTTGTGAACAAAAATAGCATATTTTTCATGCATAACATATGTGCATAATCATAACATCATCATTGTGAACAATGATAACATCATTTTCATGCATATTTCACCTTATATCATGAGAAAAACCACATTACTCAATGCATTGGAGTTCTAAATAATTTTGGGTGCACCCGCCACACCAGAACATTTACAAAATCATGCTTTCCACATAAAATTATATCAATCATAGACATAAAATAACCCATGAAAAAAGGAATTGGATTCATTTAATAAATTAATGAATAAAAGTTTGGGATTCCCAATGGAGAAAGTGAAAACATATTATTTATTAGATTCATCATTCTCGAGTGAAGAAGAAGTAAATCAGGAGGTGTCAAAATGTGTTTTGAAAAAAGGTGTTATTTTGAAAAAATATTTGTATTTTTCAAAAAACCAGATTAGAAACATGTATATCATAGAAAATAAAAGTTAAAAATAGTAAAATTATATTTTATGAGTATTAAATTTACATCCTCATTGAAATTTGTAATGAAAGAGGAATAACCCAAATAATGGAAATTGGGTTTGAGAATCCCCTTACCTTATGTCTGAATGTTTTATTCATATTAATATCCAAGATAATAAAATTATATTAATTAATTAATAAATAAAGAACCAATTATACATTTATCTTATTTATTATAATTTTATTATGTTCATTTATGGATATTATGAGGAGTTATAGAGTTCAATTTTATCGTTTAGGAGTGTTTTTTTCTTGGTTTTCACGATCGGTTCGCTTGTATAGAAGTATTAAAGTTCATATAAGATGAAAATAATTCCCCTGAATTGAAATTATATGTTATTTGTGAACTTACATAAGATTAAATGTATATATATATATATATTATTCATATAAGGGTATGATTCATTAGATAAAACGTTAATGATAATCGTTTAGATTAATTTGGCAGTTTTTCGATCACAACGAACTCATTTTGGTTTATTATTTAATATTATGTATATATATTAATAATAAAACATAAAAAATGTTATAACGTACATTTTAAAATCTTTTTAAACCATTTAATTGTTTTTATGACGACCCTTAAAGTTTTTAAAAGAAAATGAAACCTTTTCATCCTCGAAAGTGGTAAGTCAATACCTCACAAATTTTGTTTTCATTTTTAGAATAAAAGGAGGAGGATAAGAGGTTTGATGATAGATTATTACATTAAAATAATAAAATTATAGTATATATAAGATACTATAGTTATAATTCTAATTTTATTAAGGGAGGTGATGATATAATACTAAAATAAAATAACATGAGAAGAAATTAAAAGAAGGAAGATGATTTTACCACTTGAACTTCTTCTCATTGAGAACCTACTTTGGGAAATTGGATTTGGTATTTTATTGATACAAAAGGATCCTAGAAGTGGGAAATAGGATTTTTAAGATTAATAGGTATAATTTAATAAATCTTTAAAACTTATAAGGTGTGAGGAGAAGAGGTGGTGAGGGGTGGTATTTATAGGGGAGGAAGGGGTGTTTTTCATTATTTTATTCATTATTTTATAATTTTTTCTCCAGAATATTAATTGTTTGAAATTTATAAATAAATATATTAATTAATTAAGGTGATTTTTAGATTATGGGATTATATTATTCATACATTATCTTTGAATCAATAATTCATGTATTTGTTAAATATAGTAAATTACCCTATTTCACTATTCACAAAAAATTCAACTGTTTTAGAAAAATAGAAAAAATATATTATAACCATTTTCTTACATGTAGAATTAAAAAATGAATCCCATTTTATAAAAATAATTTTATAAATATGATAAATTTAATTTTTAATTAAAATCATTATTTATTCGCAAAATACAGATTTTAACATTATAATCGATTTTACAACACTTTGAAAAATTAATTAAGGTTTGATAAAATTATTTTCTAATAATATGACAAAAATTTATTAATTTATGAATAAATATTAGGCAAATAAAATTTCCATTAAATCATTATATTAATTATAAAATTTTAATTACATATTTTTATTTCATAAAAATATCAACACTTAATTTATCATTTTCAAAACATTTATTTACTTATAAATGATATAATTATATGATAAATTAATTTATAAGATGAACTAATTTTATTTATACATTAATAAGTGTGGTTTCAATTCTATTGGCCGATAAACTATTCTTAATGGTCATGTTACTATTCCAAGGGTCAAGTTACTATTCTATCAGTATAGGTTTTTTTTATTTCTATGAAAATTAATTAATTATTTATCCATTCATGATAATTATATTTTTATTGGGATCTAAATTCTATGTATTTGTTTTATAATATAATATATATATATATTAAGAGAAAAATTCCATTGATAAATTTTCGGGACATTACATTCTTCACCCCATTTTAAATTTTTCCCTCAAATTTTTATTTTACATAAATAGGTGATGGTATTTATCCTTCACTTCTTCCTCCAGTTCCCATGTTTCCTCTTCATACTTATAGTTCAAATATAGTAATTTCAATAGTTGGGTAGTATTGTTGCGTAGAACATTATCTATGTGGTTCAATATTTTCACTGATTGCTCCTTGTAAGAGATATCATTTTCCAAATATACCACCTTTGGATTCAATAAATCCGAGGGATCTGGTATATACTTCTTCAAGATGGATACATCGAAAACATCATGTACTTGAGACATATTTGGTGTAATTTATAGTCAATAATCTATAACTCTAGCATGATCATGAATCTCGAAGGGGTTGATGTACCTAGGACTCAGCTTTACCTTCTTCCCAAATCTCATGTTCCTCTTCTATTGAGATATATGGATGAATACCATGTATTCAAACTAAAAATATAGGCCACATTGATGATTATATACATAAATAATTTGTTGAATTTGGGATACCTTGATGTACTGCAGAATGGTTTTCACCTTTTCTACCAATTTTTTGACTATTTGAGGTCCTAGTATCTTATGCTCACCAACTTCATTCCAACATGGCAGTGTATTGTATCATTTTTTATAAATGAATTCAAATAGAGACATTTTTATTCTCAAGTGGAAACTGTTATTGTATGAGAACTCATCTAGGGGTAGATATTAGTCCCATCCTCATTTGAAGTCCAAATAACATGTTCTCAACATGTCTTCAAGTGTTTAAATAATTTTTTCTGATTGGCCATAATTTTAATGATGAAAAGCCATACTGATGTTCAATTGTGTGTTTAGATCATGTTGGAGAATTTTATAGAATTTTTAGGTGAATCTAGGATCTGGATCAAATACCGTTGATAGTGGTAATACAAGAAAAATTACCACTTATCTGATATATATCTGTACAAGTTGATCCAGTGAGAAGTCCTCTAGAATTGTGATAATGTGAGATGTATTTATAAGAAGATCCACAAAAACCCATATGGAAATATTTCATATGGATGTCTTCAGAAGTTTAGTGTAAAATTTCATGGTGATGTTTTCCAATTTTCATGTCAGTATCGGTAATGGTTGCATTATCACATTATAATATTTTCATTCATCCTTCACTTGCTAACATACATGTCACTTTGATGCGTATTTAGTAATCTCCTTCTTCATATTGTCCCACAAATAGTTCTCTTAGAGATCTCGATATATCTTTATACTCCCATGGTGAATATAGAAGGTTGAGATATGTGCGTCACTCATAAGATCTTTCTTTATCTTTTGATTGGATGGTATATATAGTCATAACCCAAATGTTAGAACTCTTTACTCATCGGTTTTGAGCTTTTATGATTTCCCCACTCTCATAGCTTCTACCTTCTTCTAAATTTATACATCATTTCTTTGAGTATTATTTATTTTGTCCATGAGGGGTGGTTGAGAAATCATTTGAGAAAGGATTTATGATGTTTCTTCCTTAATGATTCTCATGACCAACCTCTAAAAATATAAGAAAATTATATCTTTCTCAATTTTCATCATTTATAATGTTGCAGGATCCTTTCTACTTATATAATCCACCAATTTATTTACATTAACAATATGGTAGTGTATTGAGATTCCACAATCCTTAATGATCTCTAACCATTTTTGTTGGCACATATTATTCTAATTTTGTATGAATCTATATTTGAGGGACTTATGATTATTATATAATTCATACTTCTCCTCATAGAGATACTTTCACCAGGTTTTCAATGAAAATATCACTACTTCCAATTCTTGATCATGTGTGGGATAGTTTTTCTCATGAATTTTCAGCTGCCTTTAAGAGTAGGCTATCACATTATCATTTTACATTAGTAAATATCCAAAACCATTATTTAAAGCATAACTATATACTATAAAGTGTTCCCCACTTTTTAGAAGTGTGAGTATTGGCATTGTAATAAGACTATTTTTTTAACTCTTTAAAGCGGTTTTCAAATTCATTGGTCCAAACAAAATTTTATCCTATTCGAGTCATCTTGGTTAGTGGGTTTGAAAATCATGATAGGTTCTCCACAAATCATTGATAAAACCCAGCTAGACCAAGGAAACTATGAATCACTGTTATAGAAGTTTTCTTAGGCCACACTTCGATTATATTTGTTTTGGAAGGGTCTACAGATATTCCTTCACCGGTGATAACATGCCCCAAGAATGATACTTCCTCTATCCATAAATCACATTTATTTTACATTTCTAATTTTTCTCCCTTATCAAAGTCTTCTGCATAGTATTTGAATGCTCCTCATGTTCCCCTTGCACTTGGATTATATTATTATATTATCTATAAAGACTAAAACAAATTTTATAAGGTAATATATAAAGACTCTATTCAATAAGTCCATAAATATTTCTAGATCATTAGTGAGTTCGAAAGGAATCACTATGAACTCATTGCGTCTAAACCTTTTTATAAAGGTAGTCTTGGGAATATATTTCTTTCTGACCTTTAATTGGGGATATCCCGACCAATGGTCCACCTTAGATAAATACATGGAACCACATAGTTGAAAAAATAATTCATATATCTGTTGAAGGGGAGACTTGTTCTTTTTCATGATTTTGTTGATCTCAAGATAATCAATGTAGAGGAACATTGATCCATCCTTATTCTTGATGATGAGTATTGGGGAACCCCATGGTGATGCACTTGTGCGTATAAAACCCTTGTCCAAATTCTCTTATAACTGACTCGTCTATTATTTCAACTCAATGGTGTCTATTCTGTAAGGGTTCCTCGATATTAGTAGAGATCTAGGAATAATTTTAATTGAGAAGTCAACATCCATGTAAGGAGGAAGACCATGAAATTCTTCAAGAATCACATTTATGTAGTCCCTCACAATGGGATTCCCTAAAGCATAATTCTCTTCTTTGTCTCAATCATTTTAGCTATATATGCTTGCTCATAAGAAAATAATATCGACAATTGAGATAATGAATCTAAATAATATTCATACTTCTCCTTAAAATTGTACAAAATTGGATAATTCCTTGAGATGGGAAGATTGATCTCCCTTTCCTGATAATTGATGTTGGATTTGTAAAAAGATATCTAATCTATTCCCAATATATCATAAAGTTCCACTAAAGTAAGTAAGAAAATATTTTCTATGAGTTTTAGTAAAAAAACAATAACTGGGGGGGATTATACACTTTATATGGAATAATTTCCTCATTTTATGATCTCATAGAAAACTAAACCTCTATATTTTGAGGTGTTTTATTAGTTATACTAAACTTAAATGATTTAAAAGAATTCGTAGAACTAGAATCAAATAGTATGTTCAATATTATTGAATTAATAACCAGCATACCTATCAACACATAATTTTTGGGCTCCACCTAAGCAGTAGTGATTGAATAATATTTCCCTTTCTCATTTGGATTTGGTGGCTACTGATGCTAATTACTCTCAAGGATTCTAGGTTTAGTACACTGGCTTGCATAGAACCCTTTATCCCTACATTTGAAGCATTGAACCATGGGTAGTTCTCTCATTTCCTCCTCAACATTATCATAATTCCTCACGTCTCTTTGATATTCATAAGCTGAGTGTCATTATATCTAACACTTTAATCATTTCCTCCTACCTTTGAGGTAATTCCTAGGATGATTCTTCCCACATTTTTGACATGTGAGTGGTTGAGTTTTCTTTCTACATTTTTCATTAGAACCTCTATTTTGAAACTACATCTTTCATTTCTTATCACCATAGACATGGTATTAATATATAAACATCATCCCCACTTTGAGAGAACATCGATGAACTTATTTAGAACTCCCAAAGTCTTCAATTCCTAGATTATTTCAAAGATATGGCTTTAAACCACTAAATAAGCTATTTATTTTTCTATCATTTTTTATAACATAACCTAAAGAATACCTTGAAAGCCTTGTGAAATTTTCATTATAATCTTAAAAATATTCACATTCTTTTTTTCTTTAGATCTGTGAATTATCTCTCCACCTCTATCTGAATATTTTGAGGGAAATACTTGTTAAGAAATATTTTTTTAAATTCTTCCCTCTCTATCTCTTCAAATTATTCCTTTGAATTGGTGTTCTTAATCAACACCCACCATTTTTAAACCTCTCCATCTAAATGATAAATGGTTAGAGTCACCATTTTATTCTCAGAATAATGAATCACATAAAAGATACTCTTTGAGGGGTTGACCCACTATTTTGTAACTATTGGATTGAAAGATACACTAAATGTCGGTGGCAGCTGTTGCATAAAAGAATCAATATCCACATTCTCCTTCTTAGTTAAAGGAAGAAATTAAAAATTATTCATAATATTTTTAAAATCCTGAGAGAGATGGGTAATAATCTCCAGGAAATTTTGAACTCCACCTCCTAAGGATTTTGGGATGTCATTTGGGCATTCACATCATTGTACCTTATATGGATTGTTGGCATATTTTCTCCGAGTTCCCACTATTTTCTAAAATTTAAAAGATTTGAAAAAAAATATTTCAACAAGTCAAGAAGAAATAATTTATTACTTTTTGTAATTAACTTTAAAGGAATATCTTCTGGGATCCATATGTTTAGCATTTTGTTTTCTAAAACAAGGATTCATGGGTGATTACATATAATTAGGCTCATAATAATGTTTTTCACTAATTTTCACTAATAATAATTCCTAAATTAACTAAACTGTGATTTGACACTAACTATAGTGACCCTTAATTTTCTTACATTACTACTAAATTATTTTAAATATAAAAAATATAATAGTGTTACAAAACTTGGATCCAAAGGTTTAGTGTCTTAGGAGAAACTAAAACCAAACAAAACTAGCATCATGTTCATGCATAACATATGTGAATAATCATAACATAATCATTTTTTACAAATATAGAATCATACCCATATATATATCACCTTATATCATGATATACATCACATTACCCAATGTATTATTGTGATGTATAATTATGAGCACAACTGTCACATCCTAATATTTGCATAATCATGTCTGCCACATAAGAAATATATCAATCATGGATATAAAATAAACCATGGAAAAGGAATGGGTTTAATTTAATAAGTTCCTGAATATTTTTTTTATTCCCAAATTTTATAAGAAAAAACGATTTTTTTATTAGATCTATCATTCTTGAGAAAAGAAGAAACAACTAAAGAGGTGTGAGAAAATGTTTTGGAAAGAAAAGTCCTTTTAGAAAAATATTTTGATTTTTCATAAAACTAGATTAGAAACATGTATATCCTAGAAAAATAGTTAAGAAAATGATATTATATTTTAGGGGTATTAAATTCACATCCACAAAGAATTTTTTCATGAAATTGGAATAACCCAAAAAAGGAAATTAGGTAAGAGAATACCCTTACCTTATGTCTGAATTCTTTCTTCACTTTAGTATCATGGATGATCAAATTATATTCGTTAATTAATAAATATAAAACCTATTATACATGTATTATATTTATTATAATCTTACTAAGTTTATTTATGGCCATTATTATGAGTTATATAGTTCAATTTCATCAATCGAGAGTTCTCCTTTCTAGTTTTTTCACGATCAGTTCGCTTGTATACAAGTATAGAAGTTCATGTAAGATGAGAATAATTATATAGAATTGAAATTATATGTTATTAGTGAACTTATAGAAGTTTAAATGGTCTTATATATATTTTTTCTAGATATTAGGATGATTCATTAGATAAAACGTTAGTGGTAATTTTTTAGATTAATTTGGTGATTTTTCGATCCCAAGGAACTCATTTTGTTTTATTATTTAATATTATGTATATATGTTTGTTACAGAAAAAAAGTTTATAAAATAAATCTTAAAATATGTTTCAACCATTATAATGGTTTTATGACCATCCTTGATGGCGATAAAAGAAAATGAAAAATTTTCATCCTCAATGGAGATAAATCATCACCTTATGGACAAAATTTTCATTTTTACAATAAAAGGGAGATGATAAGAGGTTTGATGATAGATTTTTTACATTAACATAATAAAACTATAGTATATATAAGATACTAGAGTTTTCATTTCACTTATATGAGGATAGTTTATGAGATAATATTAAAATAAAATAACTTGGAAAGAAATTAAAAGAAAACGGAAGAGGATTTTACCACTTGAAATGCTTCTCCTTGAGAAGATCCTTTAGGAAATTGGATTTGGTATTTTTTGATAATAAAGGATATTGAAAGTGGTTAGAATTATTGGGAAGATGATTTTGTAGAATTTTTACAATATTTAAAGCTTGGAATGTTTGAGGAGAAGAGGTGGTGTGGGGTGGCAATTATAAGGGAGGGCAGGGGTGTTTTTTCCTTATTTTATTATTTGAGCTCAAGAATATCAATAGTTTGAGACTTATCACTAAATATATTAAATAATGAAGTAGAGTTATATATTATGGGATTAAATAATTCATACATCATCTATGACTCAATAATTCACGTATTTGTTAAATATTATAAATTACTATATTTCACTATTCACAAAAAATTCAACCATTTTAGAAAAATCTAAAAAAATCACCCCAACCATTTTTAAATGTTTATAATTCAAAAATGAACTCCATTTTATGAAAAAAAAATTATAGATATGATAAATATAATTTTTAATTAAAATGACCATTTATTTGAAAAATAATGATTTTAATATTATAATCAGTTTTACAACACTTTGAAAAACTAAATATGGTCTCATAAAATCATCTTATAATCATAAGACAACAAAATATTAATTTAGGAATAAATTTTATGAAAATAAATATTTTATATATAATTATATTAGTTATAAAATTGTAAATAACTATTTGTGTTTTATAAAAAGATCAACATATAATTTGTCATTTTTAAAACAATTATTTACTTATACTATGATATTATTATATCATATTTTTATTTATATGATGCATATGTTTTATAAATGCTTTCATAAGTGATTCTACTATTCTATTGACCATATTACTATTCCTAGTGTCCATGTTACTATTCCAAGGGTCATGTTATTATTTCATTGGTATTTGTTCCTTAATTTCTATTAATATTACTGATTTAATTTATCATTTATGAAAATGATGTTTTAATTAGGATATGCATTCTATGTATATTTTTTATATTATATAAAATTATTATAATAAAGAAAAAAATTCCATTGATAAATGTTTTGGTAGTTACATACACTCAGCCTATTCATCAATTTTCTATAGTGACATTCAATCCATTATTCATAAATGTTGAGCCATAAAGTCTCTCAATGTCTCCTCACATTGATAAGGGAAATTGAAAACAAGGGAACTACTTTAGTTCAATTGAACCTATAGAGGATGGTTATAATCAAGGATCATCTGGTCTTATGTAAGTGATGCCTCACTAAGAGTTATGGTGTCAACCTGTGTTTAAATCATAGTTGAGATTAAAATCAATGAAAGGATCATGGTTAGTATAATATGCAGGGTGATCAATTTTTTATTATCTTAAAGATGAGAGTATGTCTTATGTTGGTGTATATTTGGTGTTCTAGTAATTAAGAACCAATATTTAAAAATAGGGAAGATAAAAATTCCATTGATTGATTAAGGTGATATTGGAACCCAATGAATAAATAAAAAATACTCAAATCCATCATTCAATCGAGTTTGTTTTATAATTTTCATTGATAAGACTAAACCTAATTCTAATTTTGAGATTACTGGATGAATATAAGAAACATGAGTTTCACAATATAAGGCCCAAAAAATATATTAGCATATGCATCCAAAAGATTTAAATAAAAAGAATTAAAAAATAAAAGAGACCTAAATACCTAAAATCTAAATTTGAGGATGAAATTATAAGCTGTCAAACACTGGAAGATTCTGAATAATGATGGAAATTCCCATAGAGTGGTAGAATAATATGGATATTCCCTTTTTCCTTGAGCATGTTTAAATTCTATATTTCTCTACAAGATCCAATATAATCACATTAATGAATTCACTGATTGGTGATCATGATCACCTGGGAGAATTCGATATGGTAAAAGATTACTGTTAAAGTTCATTTATCAATTATTTATGTTATGCATGAAATGTGTAATTATCCAATGATATTTTAATTCTTAGATGTGGGACTCAAATACCATTTCCCAAAGATATGATCTAATTCAATTTTTTCTTCCTTTCTTCTCTTAGTGTAATTTGGGATTTTATTTTTAATTAAAAGTTTTATGTTGTTCTTTTTTCCCTATGATGTGATCTCAGCCCTAAACAATGGAGGGGTAACTTGAAAGTATATAACAAAGGGGTGAAGCTCAAGGATTCTTCGAGTTCTATATAGTGTGATCATCACCTTTTTCTTTGTTCTAGGAAGATAATAATGGTATGGTTTATATAAAACATGAGATCTACTTGAAAGAAGTGTTAGTTACTCTATCACATAATATTTTCATATCTTCCTTTTTTTTATTTATCAAATCCTGTGTCTGGTGAGGTTTTGTGATTGATGATCTCATGAAGATCACTTATTTCTTGAATAAATTCTTATTTGATGTGGTTATATTGAGTGACTCTTTAACTTTAGAGAGAGTTTAAATGTGCCATAAGTAGTTCTATACAATAGAGATCAATGTTTTGGTAGAGAGAGTTATGTGAGTTGGTCATTGACCATAAATTTAGTGAGGTTGAGTATTGATAATCTAACCCTTTATATAATATATTATAAGAAGCTGAGAATGTATCATCTTGGTTCTAGACCATTTTCCTACTCATTTAATGTGTTTTCATGTACTTTGTTTTAATTCCTTTTAATTATAAAATCATGCATCAATCCACTTCTTATTTTTTCATAAAAACAAAGAAAATGAATAAAAATAAAATAATTTAATTATATAAATGAATAAAATACCACACAATTATTTGAAAATTACCATATTTGGTCATATGTTGCATTCTAGGTTCAAATAAATTTTATTTGACAAGGCACCATGAGAGTATCCTTCATCAACTTGGTGTCGTTTTTGAGGATTTCGGTCAGGAACTCATTTTTCTCTTTCACCTTTAAATAATTTTATGTTTCAAAAATAATAATAAAAAAACAATAGAAAATTATAAAAAAATTGATACTATCAGACTCTCAAAAGACAATGTTGCAAGTTTTACCTATAAAATAATAGAACTGTATAAGTCTTTAAGTGATGAATATTTTAAATAATTCATTGAAGAAAATAAATAAAATATGAAAAACCATCATCTGTAAGCCTTAACACAATAAATTAATGATTTTTCACATTTTCCCCTAAGTTTAATACATCAAAGATGGAGGTTTAGAGTGATCTTCTAAGAGAATAACCAACCCTCTTTAACATTCATAAAGATGTCAAAATGATTTAAGCTATAGTGGAAAACCACCCAATGATTATCACTCCAAATATATTGTCAAAAATTTAATATGATGAGACATATTTTGGGATATGTTAGAAGCTGGGGAAAGTAAAACCAGAGTAAACTAGACATAATTTATAATATCATTATTTTAGTACTTCATTTAAATATTTTTCTATGAATTAATAGAAGAAAAAAGATAATGAAATCATATCCATTAAAATGGAATACACTTAATATGAGGTGATGATTCTTGTAGAGAGTCTATAAGAGTTTAAATACCTTACACCTTGGACAAAATCACTCCTAGTATAATTACTTACACTTATTTAAGAATAATATTCAAAAATTCAGAGAGATGAAAATTTTATGGAAAAATCTATGATAATTTTTAGTAATAATTTTATCAAAGTTGATTTTTCTATTGATTTTATTTATATATATTGAATAGTTAGCTACATTTTTTTTTAACTCTAATAGAATCAAGAGGAATTTTAAATTATACCCATTGAGAAACATTTTGAACTATTTATTTTTAATGGAAAATCAAGTTTAGGTGATTTTAAAGAAATAGAGGTATTACAGCTATGAATAGAATCAAAATAGTATGCTGATAAATTTATTATCATCAAAGAATAAATAATGTTTTTTACTAAAAAAAAGAAAAGACTCATCCTAAAGTTGAATTTTTTCAACCTTTACACAGTATTTTTGAAGCTGATGACGAAGGTAAGTACACCTATATCCAGTTTTCCTCTCCGTCACATTATAAAAGCTTCAATTCCAAAAAATATAACATTAAATAAGTTTTAAAAGGGGTAATAAAAAAGTTATAAAGTATTTAATATTAAAATAATAGAGTGTTTTTTTCATAATGAATAATATTAATCTTCCATTACATTAGGGTTGAACCAAAATACTTTTCATATGTGTACCGTCAAAATATAGCACCCCTTGAGGGTTACCCAAAAATTATCCTATTTTTATTTCTTATTTTTGTTATTTATTCTTAATTATTTTCAAGGGTTCGTTTTTTTGTAGTAAAATAATATATCATCAGATTCTAATGGTATTTAGGGGATCAAAATGGAATTTGGAATCCTTGAATGAAGATAAATTACCATAGAAGATTCAATATGAATTAAAAAACAGAAGCTATAAGCTATAAAAAACATGGATAACACATCCATAGATAAAAATTAATTTTCCATAAATTTGAGATTAAATCTTATACTCATTAATGATGATCTATTTTGAATATGTTAAGGACCTTGAATATATAAACACTTGATATTTCATAATAAAACAAGGGAGGATACATTTATAATGGGCTCAATTTCATAAATATTCTACCACATGAGAGTTTCAGTACTAATATAGATAGTTATTTTATTTCATACTATTGAAAACTGTGTGGGGAAATTTCCCTTTATATTTTGAAAACCTTAAACATGTTTTTTTGGTTGCATTCTTGGATTTATTATTACTAGAGAGTTAAAAATCAAGTTGAACCATATTTGGAAACTTATTAGCACACTTAAAATATCATTTTGTATTATGTTACATTTTTTATCATTCTATTTTCTTGAGATGAATTAAGAATGATTGTGTATATTTTAAATTAAAAAACCTGAAATTAAAAAAATAGAAAATTTTAGGGGATATGTCAAAAATGTGTTGTTATGAACTTCTTTATCACCCTTTAATAATATTTGAAGTGTTGATTTGAAAACGTTTTCTAAATTTTAATATATTATCCCACCATAATAATATTTTTCTCAAACCTAATGCCTTCAAGGAATCTTATTCTCTAACATAATGCCTTTTAAGAATCAAAATATTGATCTAAACTAAGTCCAAAAAAACATCATCCAATCTTTGAGGAAGACTAGTGATTGAGATCAAGGTGCCTAATCAATGACCTATGAGTTGATGAAGCAATGTACCAACTCCAGGAAGATGATGAGTTATGAAGTTATACCAATTAAAGAAAAAAACCTGTTTAGTGAATCCTAGGATTATGATTATTGATTTGAATCAAATTCATGAGGAATCCATGATGATGAAAATAGTTAAATCTTGGATGATAATGATCTTTTCCTCATCGAATAAGATTGAATCCATGTCGATATGGAGGAAATTAATATAGTGATTTCCATAGCCCCTCGTCATTATAAATTAGAATTGATTCTGACTAGAGGGGAAGGTTGAATACTGTAACATTTTGGATTAATAGATGAATCAAAAGTGTTATAAGCTTTATGAGAGATCTAAAATTACTAATGATCAAAATAAATGGAATTCCAAGCTATATTAAGTTGTGAATAAGATCATGGGTTTATTATACATGGAATAGGATATGAGTAGTTAATGTTTGTATCCACTGGTATGGGTTAATGGTTTGTAGAATTGTGATAGGGTTGGTTAACTAAGATTTCCAAACTTTTGTTTTTGGCTTGAGTTTTGGGCAGAGGTGAGAAATTAAAGATGATGAGGGACTATAATCTTCTCCATTATTGTAGATATAGTATTGATGGTATGTGAACTCACTATGTTCAATAAAATTCCATAATGATGTTTGAAACATAGTTCATCAATTTTGAGCCATCAAGTATCACAAAGTCTCCTTCCTCAAACAATGGAGTCCTAAAACAAAAAATGCCTTTGTTTGATTGAAGCGTGAGAAGAAGGTCTAGTTTAAGGAAGCGTAAAGTTAGGTATCATCTAGTCTTATATCAGTGATGTATCACCAAGTGTTATGATGTCAACCTATTTATAAATTGCACTTGAGTTGATAATTTGAGAAACTTAATGTGGTCAGTATGATATGATAGGGTGATTTTTTTTGTTTTCATGAATATGGGATAATTTTAGAAGTTTTCTCTATAGGGTGTGATAAAATTTAATAAAAATTATCTTAAAATAGAGAATATAAGAATCCCATTAAATGATTGGGTTGATCTCGGAACCTAATGAAGAAATGAAAATTTCTCAGATCCATCAGTAGGTCAAGAATATGTTATTATTTTCATTGATAATGTTGTGTTTGATTCCAATTCCAATATTTATGTATCAATATTGAAAATATTGGACGTTCTATACGTGGTATAAAAAATGGATTAGCGCATTGGTCTAAAATTCCAAACCAAAATGGACTAAAAATAGAAGAGACCTAAATTCGGAAAATTAAAATTTGAAGATGAAATTAGAAGCTGAAAAACATTGGAATATTATAGAGAATGATATAAATTCTTAGATATTAGATGATTTATATAAATATTCCCTATGATTAATTCACATTTTTTATGTGATCCTATCTAATATCACTAATTAAGTCACTTAATGTTAATGGT
Organism: Viscum album; assembly: GCA_963277665.1. Classification (NCBI taxonomy): domain Eukaryota; kingdom Viridiplantae; phylum Streptophyta; class Magnoliopsida; order Santalales; family Viscaceae; genus Viscum; species Viscum album. The sequence goes on along the minus strand of OY728153.1, from coordinate 385,176,837 downwards.
GATCATTTGGGAGTGTGCTATGTGGATAAAACTTCATATAAGAATTTATTTGTCACCAATTTCTATTTTGAATAAAATGAGGTATTTTCCTATGTATTTTAAATTTTTAGATATAGGAATAGTATCTTGATTAATGTATATAGTAACTAATTCCATTTTATCCTCCCTATTACTCTTAGTGTAATTTTAGATTCAGTTTTTAAATAAAAGTTTCATATTAATCTTCTGCCTTGTGTTGTGATATAAACCTTCATCAATGGAGGTCTAATTTTCAAGTAGAAAATGAGGGGTGAATCTAATGGTTTATTAGAGATAATAATAGTGTGATCATTACATTTTTCTTCACTCTTTTTAGATAAAGACGGTGAAGTGGATATGTGGCATCTGATCTACTCACAATAAGTGTTTGTTACTCTCTATCCCATGATATTTTCCCTTTATTTCCTTAGATTTTACAACATTAGTGTATAAGGAGGTTGTGTGATTCATGATATAATGAATATCACTTTGTATTATAAGATATTATATGTTTCAATTGTTATATTGAGTGAATATTTTTCTTTTTATAGATATTAAATATCCTAGAAGCAGTTTTATACACGAGAGCTCAATGTTTTGGTTGAGAGATATGTGTGAGTCGGTCATCATCCTTGCATTTAGTGAGGTTGAGGGTAAATAATAAGATCCATTAGAAGATCTATGATAGTAATTTTCTACTAGATCAACCTATTCATTTCCCCTTTTTCTATTGATTTCATGTGTTCTCTACATCCACTCTAATTTCGTTAATTTTAATAAAAAAAACAAGAAACAATCCCCTCCTTCATTTTTCCCCCAAATCAAGAAAAAAACAATAATTTAATAAGTGAATGAGATTAATGAATAAACAACTACACACACATGGGAAATAACCCAGTCTAGACTAATGATATATTCTATTTTCAAATAAATTCTATTTTATGAATCCATATGACAAGATCCTTTATCATATGTTTGAATGGAAAATGGTTTTAACTTTAAGTATTAAAAATACATGAATATATATTGGAGATAGTATATATATATAAATATATATAGAGAAATTATGTGGGTTACTTAAACCTATAAATAAAGGCCTATGTTGTTAAATTTTGATTTAACTTTTGGAGGGTCCTCCACTTCTTGGAGTTGACTACTAATATCATCTCTATTTGGTGTAGTTTTTTCATTATTTAACTCTCATGGCAATAATGATAGGGTAATTTTTGTTTAATGACATTGTATTAAAAGGGTATTGTGTTTATTGAAATAATTGTATTTTAAATGCTAATTCATGATGTATTTTTTCATTCATTATATTATTTATACATATCCTTCATTTCATTAACATGACCATTATCTTTGGATTAAAGGGGTATGTTTTTAATGAATTTATTAGTGTGTAGTTATATTCAAGGAAATTTATTGGGTTTCATGATATTTTTAAATATGGTTTTGGGTTATCTATTTCATTAATTAATCGAAGTACCTAGACATGAGAAAAGAGGCATTAGTTAGATAGAGAGTTATTACCAAGACTAGGGGAGTTTCTTATACATGATTCTAATAAATTTATGAGTATCAATTATTTCTTTTAACACTTAATTATTTAATTAAAATAGATTCTCAATTTTATATAACACTTATCATCCCTTTATTATCACAAAATAAAAGTAGTTTTCATTCATTTTACAATTTTTCATCATAACTATTGAGTTAGGTTTTCCCATTATATGTTTCTTTGTATTTGAGGGTTTTACCATATACTTGACCACATACAATTCCTTCATAGTTGTGATTAAATTAATATAAATTTCTGAACATCATAAAATCATATAAATTAATTATTATATTTGGGGTGTCAAAGTTTTATGCACTATTTTTAGAGTCGTGGTCTTTATATGAAATTATAATTCAATAGATTAAGACAATTCTTTGATTATATCTTTATTATTCTAATCTTAGTTTTGGTTTTTAATTTTGTTTTTTTGTGTGTTTGTATATTTTTGTATCATAATAGTAGGTTAAGAATTCATCATGATTGAACACACCCATTTTTTATACAAGTTGTAGATATTTCACTTAAAATCAATAAAATCAAGGCAAATATCTAAAATAAATATGTATGTGGACCACAATCATTCCAATGTGATAGTGAAAAACTCCTCTATATCATAGAACATTATTTTGAATGGGTGTGTAAACAGATGGAAATAATGGATATAGAGAATAATTGTGAAAAGAAAGTAACTAAATAAGAAGCTTAATTCAAAGAAAAAAATTTAGTAGAAATATGATAGTGATTCTATGTTTGAGGTTGAACCTATGGTAAAATATAATGATGATACTAAATCAGAGACATAAACCATAAAGGAAACCCCCACATTTATTGGTTAAGAGAAGAAAAAAGAGTAATAATCCTGACAACATGATTTGGAAAAGGAATTATATGTGAAGGAATCTAAAACAAAGAATAAAATTAAATATTTTGAAGAGGAACATCAAAAATAAGTTAAGAAGGAGGAGTCCTAGTCGGTTTAGATATCCCAAGAGTTCTTAAATATTTATGACTGCACAATAGTTGGGTTTCTCCATAAAAAGGTATTAATATAGATTTAATGATTAGGATATGTATCACAACATATGATAAATAACTAAAAACATGAACTAGGATACAAAATTTTCAAAATTTGTTATTAGAATGTAGTAGATTTTCACCATTTTCACTATAATTTCCAAAAAACTAGCACAAATATAGAATAATATTGTAATTGGAATTAAATTAAAATAAAAATTCTATTCATGGGTTTTCATTGATAAAGTAATTTTTAAATTTATGGTCATAATTCCTTCAAATATTTACTTATATTTTATACTTTTCAAAAGCATCTATTCTGGATGAAGTGGGATTTATAGAGGATAAAAATGTCATGAGACTAAAAATGTAGAAGATACCAGCTGAAAAATGAAAATGAAATTTGATAAATAACATTTTACCTACTATAGAAGTGATACATAATATTTTTAATCTAGTAAGATTGAGAAAATGACTCTGTGTTTAGTTCAAAAAACTCTAGCTTGACTATCATATGGATTCATATGTTTTAGGCTCATAAATGGAAAATTTAATTGATGCATAATATTTTTTAGCTAAATAAGTGAATAAATAACATTTTACACTTATTAAAATTGATAAATAATCAAAGTAATGAATTAATAAGTTAATTTTTCTAGCTATAGGTGATATGTAATGTTTTTCTAGAGGGATAGGCTGATATGTAATATTATTGAGGCCCTGATAAATTGACTATGTGCCTTTATATTCTATTTTGATAGCTGGAGAAGTCGATACATAAAATCACACACTTGGGAAAATTGAAAAATAATTAAATGAATTCATAATATAATTCTCTCATGAACACATGATACATAATACTTTTATCGAGGAAAATTTTGATATATAATAATTTTGAGGCCTTGAAAAGTATATGTAATATTATAAGATATGGGAATTGAAAAATTTTCAAAGTAAAGAAATGCATAATATATTTTCGTCCTAAGACTTCATAACTAATATTAATTTGAGGGTTCATAAATGGAAGTACATATTTTATATAAAATCTGGTGGGGGAAGGGATATGTAATATATTTGTTGTTGGGAAGAGCATATATAACATCATATATTTTATCAATTCTTAGGAATAAATTGATATGTAATACGACTTATCCTAGAAAGGATCTATAAATAAGATGATTTATTTTGATAAAATCAAGGAATAGTCATATGTGATATTTTCCTAAGGCACAATGATGATAAATAACATATTTTCAGTTTAATATGAGGATGTGTATGATATTTTCTTATAGTTAAAATGATAAATAATATATTTTTACACAACTATAATTATATGTATGAAGTTTGAGTTTACAAAATTCTTAGAAGACAATATATAGGAAAAATATTTTTATTATAGCTAGTATGTAATATGACACTCTTTAACAAAATTGTTGAATCATAGTTACAATGAGAGAATTAAAAAAATGAAATTCATAAAGTAAATATAATCATGACTCAAAACGAAATTTCAGTATTTTTCCTACCCAAATTGGATAATATTATTCCAAATATTCCATTGATAAATCTTTTAACTAAATATGGAAATAAATTTGGTGGGAAGTAATTTTGAAGTGGTATGATTTATTAAATTACCATTTAGATGATCCATAACCTTTGAGATACACACATAGAAGCTATAAAAGAAGATTAGTAATGGGAACTAAAAAATAATTTAATTCCAAAGGCGAAAAGGGAAAATTTCACTCAATAATGCTAGTAAATTAAGTCCATTCTATCCAATTATTTGTATTAAGCTTCTATAGAGTTTATAAGGATTATTCTAGATGAGGTAAAGCTTGTCTTATAAAAGGGGATGATCACAGTTAGATGACGAGTCAAGCAAGAGATTTTTTTTGGATACTATTGGGGATTTTTTCTTCTTTAATATTATATAATTATTCTCCAATTATATAAATATATAATAATATGATTTGATCCAATGAGATTCACCCACCCCTATAAATGAAATTTTTTCCTTAATTGATAACACTATTTTATTTGATATTTATTAAAGTTGTTTCTATCTATAAATAGTAGAAGTTCTACTCTATTATATTATTTTCCCTTATTTATTCTTAAATTAAATTTCAAGGTGAGATCTAGAAGTGATGTAAAAATTGAACAACACTATTCAAAATGAGAATCCAGAAAGATATAAATTGACTGAGTCTTGGGAAAGTTAGTGAGAAAACATGAGAGTTTATTTTAATAAAAAATGATTTAATAGGTGAGTGAGGGAATATCCAAGGTTAAACCACTACTTTTAAAAATTAATTCAAATACCAATTTAATTAAATTATCAAAAATAATTTATTATTGTCTTAAATACACACTTAACCCATAAAACATAAGAAAAATTCATTGAAACATCTTCTTCTATGGAGACATCCCAAGTCCCACTTTTACTATATTTTACAAGGGTTCAAAAATAGTTGTTTGTGATGCCAATGATAGTCACTGCATCAGTCTTGGTTAAATATGGACTTGTTATCGTTTTTACCATACTTATATTACATGACCATAAATAGGTAATATCTAGATAAATTACCATAAAAATAGACTATTGGAGGTAACATGTGTTTTTTTTCTTTGTTGGAAATTAAATTTTAAGAGTTGTTTTAGGAATCAATTTAGGATATAGATTCAATCACCGTTATTATTTTTTATCTTAAATTGATATATATTATTAATTTCACTTTGTTGTTTTTATTTTTTTAGGTCCAAAATATTAAATTAAAACACAATATGAGAAGGAATAGAAAAAATAAAATGGAATATCTTTATTGGATTAGGGTGTATTAATTTTATTTTAATGTCTATTTTACTTCCCCCATTTTTTCACATTATTTTTATGTTTTTAAGGAAATTTTAAAGCTATCACTAGATTAATTGCTTTATTTTTATTATGAAAAAGTTTCTTATGAATCCCATCATTCCATGTTTTAGATAAAATTTTTAATAAGATTGAATGAGTGAGATAGAGGATTAATTAATACATATAATCCTGTGAGTATTAATTTTATGAAACATGGTTTGGAGGGACTCATTAATTTATATAGATGAAATTCCTATAATATCTTTCATTCTTTGGTTTTTTGATGTTTATGTTGATTGATTTTTTATTATTACTCATTCTATTAGTGATTATATAAATATATTGTTCTCATTTTCAAGAGGTTTCTAAGCCATTTTTTCATATTCCTTTTTATACCATATTTATTGGTAGACACTTAAGACATGTAGACCTACTATAACTTGCATTGATATCTTTTCAAAACTATAGAATAACAAAGTCACATTAAGAAGATGATGACATTTTTTATTTGATCCCTTTATACCTCTAAGACCTACATTTCCATTTAATCTTTATTTTAGTCTTATATAATCCATTAATTATCTTTATAATAAAGATACATTACAAGAATATTTTAAACATTACACCCTACTCTTCATATTTTTTTTCATGATTTTCATTGGAATAAGTGTGGGGGGGGGGTATTTTCCATGCTGTATAGGGGTAATTTATATTAAAAAATTAATATGTGATGTATTATTATTGTGTGTAGAGGAAAGGCTCATCAATTTTATTTCATTATGCTTCCTTTTCTACCCTCTATAAAAGAAAAATCATTATTGAAAAGTAGAAAATAATAATGCATAAAAATGGTAAATAATTGAATAAGTAATTATTTATTTTATAGTGGGTTTATTTCATTATGAATATTGTCATGATTTTTGATACTTTACAAGAGGAAGAGGAGTGCGGATGGTGTTATTTTTAAAGGAGGGGTTACCATTGAATTTTCTAAATTTTTATCATGTAATTTACCATATAGTTAACCTCATTTTTTTCCTTATTAAATTTTTATATAAATTAGCTACCAACCATAACCTCAGATTCATTTGGTATTTTAAATCTATTCCTCTTGAATTAATGCTAATATTTTTATTTATAGGGTAGATAATTGAGAAACATTGTAATACTATGGTTATAATTCATGTACTCAATCTATGAGCATAACTCTTATCAAAGGGAACCGTGATTTGTGAGAGAAACTTTTAAAGTGAGGTAGATAGAAAAGAATCATGCATACTGATAATAAGTTTAATGATGTGAATGGATGTTAAGAGATACATAATCATTTTAAGAGGAAGATTAAAATATATATTTTACTAGTTTTCTTGAAAAAATTAGGATTCAAATAAATATTATCTTATGTGGTTACTGGAAGTTTATTCATTATTAAAAATTTCTAATTTTGTTTGATATGATGTTTAAAAATTGGTAAGTTGTTCCTCCATTATTATTATGTGGACATTTTATACTTGAACACAAGAAAGATTTTGGGCGTGGGGGGATAAGGTAACTCAATTAAATGAATATTTATTATTATTAATTTTATTAACTTATTATTTTTTCTTGACTAATTAAATGTGTTTTTATGATTTTATGTAATGGAATTCAATTTTTTGGAATTAGGAAAAAGGAAAAATATAAATACAATGTAAAAATTCATTCACAGTGTTGAAAAATTTACTAGATAAAGGCAAAAACCAATGGAGAAGACATCCACTAGTGACTAAGCTTAATAGCAGCACAAACAAAAACATGACGGAATAAAAGATATAGTCAATAACTAGTCTAGAAAATTGATTGAGTTCAATAGAAGCATAAATGAAAACATGGTGGCATGAAAGGGATAGAAAATAACTTCTCTAAGAAATATTACGAGACACAATGTGGGGAAATACTATGGTATTAGTGGTTGTAGTGGTAGGAGGCACCATAATATGATATCATTTTCCTTTGCATTTAAATATTATTAAGTGATCACAGTTGAATGGGATGTCTGACGTGATGAAATGATGTATGCAGGAACTATTGTAGTTTTAAAAAAAGCACAAAATTGAAATGAAATTACTTCTTTCATCTCATCTTCTTCACTCACAACTAGGTTTTTCATGCATGATGTCGCATCATGATGGTTCTAATCACATTTCTATAGGGACAATTATTTGTGTGTAGAACTACTAAGGAGGTTAACATTAACGCCTTTTCAAGGTGTGATTCACACTACACCTATTGATGATTGTTTTGGGTCATGATGAAAGTTACTGGATAAGATAATGCTTAATAATTGAAAATTTATTTCTTGTGAGGATTCACATTGTATAAATTTAATAATATTCAAATGTTGTAATTGATTTGTTTGCATTACAATAACAGTGTTCTTGGGATGAGTGGAGTTTTCTGGGGAGGTTTAGGTCATAGTTTATGGGTGTCATAATTGTGATGGACTTGATACAGTACTACAAAGGTATAGTTGTTACTGATGACAAGAACTATTTCGTGTTGTGGGTCATATTAGTTATAGTGGGTCTTAAATAATTCATGTTTAATGACCAGTATAGTGGTTACGATTGAAGAAATAAAGGATATGTAATGTTGAGGGTGCATGGTTTCGCATCATGACTATATAGAAGTAATGGATGATTAATTCCTGTAAAATGTGTAACATAACAATAAAAATAATTATTTTGTTTCCATTAAAGGTTGTTCATGTGGAGAAGAGGCTTTTCCAAGAGGGTTCATGTGTTTAAATGATGAGAGAAATATCTACAATAGATATACACAATTCACATTTCTCTTCTCTCTTGAGTATTTTTGAAGATATTTGTGGGGGAGTTTGAGTAAATGTGGGACTTGGGTTTTGTAGTATATCTGTAAAAAAGTATTTAAGATATATGTAGATATACTATAGAGAATGGGGATATATCATGATATATTGAGATATTAATTGAATTATTTCTTCGAAAAATAATTTCCAATGTTGCGTGATTTTGATTCAATTTTCAAAGGGAGGTCAACATCTTAGAGTCTGTGGATGCTAGAATCTCTAGTTTGTGTAACTTTTTTGTATTATCTACATCTCATAGCTATCATGAGAGATTAGTTTGTGTGCCATGACATTGTAATGAAATGGGATCGAGTTTATTGAAATGTCATTATTTTAAATAATAATTCATGTTGGGGTTTTTCATCCATTATTATTTTTTCTATACTTATACACAATTTCTTTATGCATGAAAATTTTCATTAAATTTTGTGTGTGTATGTGGGGGGGAGAAGTGTTTTTCTAATGAATTTAATAGTGTGTAGTTAACTTCATGACCATCAGGTGAGTTTATTTCTATGTTTAAATATGGGGTTGGGTTACCTATTTATTTAATTAAATGATGTATATGATCATGATTAGAAGGGAGTTACTATGATAGAGAGTGATTAACCAGACCAAGAGGCCTACATAGACCATATTCTAAAAAATTCATGAGAATCCATTATTTATTTGTATGATTCATTACTTTATAAACCACTATCTCCAATTTCCTAATGCACACATCATTCCTTTTTTTACTCAAAATAAAAGTAGTTTTTATTCTTTTTAGAGTCATTTGTATTAACTATTGTGTTATGATTTCTAAAACCACGTTTCCTTGTCTCTATGGGATTGACCTTATAATTGAACAAATAAACTGACTTTTTTATAAAATAGTAATATTTATTTCTATACATGATAAACCTGTAGGAATTGATTACACTCTTTGGGGTATTAGTTAAAAAAGGATAATGTCTTATGACATGAATGTGGATATTTTAAAGTTATAATGATACTTATAATTAAATACAATAAAATTTGAATGTGATAAAACTAATAATTTTGATATTCTAAGTCGGTGAAGCTAAAATGAATTTTATTGGATCATATTTATACAAATGGACCAATATATGATCATCATATATATTTGAACAAAATCACATGAGTTTAATTTTCTAGTAAGTCATCTTGCTATAGAAACATATAACTTAAGACTGCAATTGGAAATTGTATAGATATTGATGAATTTAATAAATCAACACTATAAATGAGAATAAAAACAATTTTATATAAAGAACATGACTAGTAAAATAGATTTTCAAAATATTACGTCTTAATAGAATGAAAAATCATTCATATAAAATGGTTATATTGCAATTAATTCTCATGCTAACTAATGAATATAGAAATATATTAATTTGTATTTATCTAATCCTATTAGTATATAATTTTAAATATTATCTAATTCACGTTAAAATTGGATTTTTTATGTATTAATTATACCTACATGAAGTAATTGAAATATTAATCAAGAATAATATTATTAAAGAACATTCAATTAAAATATGTATATAAAAATTAGAGATTGATTTTTATTTTTAATTATTTGACATTGATTAGATTTTGGATTGGTATCATGTCAAATTGAGTGTTTTTCTTTATTATTTTGAGAGCATATTTTTTTAAGAGAGATATATTAGGGATTATAATGATTACCCGATAATCGGTTACCCGATAATCAGTTACCAACCATGCCCGGCCTTGATTGAACTGATTTTGGGTTGCACTGAACCAAGTTTGAGTAGGCTATGAGATTATAAGTAATATCCATTTATATTTGAGTTTATTCCTAGGATAGAGTATTTATTTTTAGATACCCAAACCCTGAAATCTTTTAATGTATATAATGATATATATTTTATGAAATTGATATATGTAAAAAATAATATACGATTTGAATGGATGCAAGACTAAAATACAGTGTTTCATCACCACGTTTCTTAAATCAACCTCCATGTAAGCCTTTACCAATAACCTATAATGGGAAAAAGTTATAAATGGGGAAACTGTCTACCTTCAATTTCATTTCCCATGCTTGCGTCATAACCCTAACAATATCCCCCGATGATGTTGTTCTTTTTCCTGATTCCATACTACATTGCCAACCAGATCCACCTTCCCTACCTACAACACCTACTTTCTTTCTCTCAAGATACATCCTTAATGATGAAATTTTATTTTTAGAGGCCCCCCTAATCTAGGTGTCATTCCTAGTTGTTCACACAGTGATATAGCCCAAACAACATAATGAGGTTCATGCTTTAGGTGATAAAGAACTTTCAACCTATTTGAGAACCCTTAATAAGAGTGAATAAGGCACTGAGTGAGCTCTAAAAGGTGTGATATAGAAGATTCTTCACATGGTGTGTGTGGTGGAAAAGTTCAATCAATAGTTTAATTTAGTTAATGATTAATAGGATACCAACAAGGAAATTTAATCAGAACTCTAGGAAATAGAAAATCAGGACAAGGCTTCAACCTCTAGTAAAATCTTATTTTGTGAATTTATATGAATTATTATCCTAGAAATGAATATTTTTCTTTCTATATAGTAATTTTTAGTCTCCTGAAACCACTCATAAAATCTTATGTTTTTTATTTGTATGAATTCCCAATCAACTACTAATTTTTTTTTCTTTCTATGAATTGTTGTTCATTAAAACCACTAGGTAAATCATATTTTATACATTTCTATGAATTTTTATTCCATTGTTTAGTATTTTAATGTGTTTTTAAAAATATTTAATTTTTTATTTTGTGTTTTTAAAGAGAAGGTTTTTTGGGAATCCCACACTGGAAAGTGGGAGGAGTGGGTTCTTTCTTATTAGTGGTAGTATCATTATAACTATTTTTTTAATTTAATAAAGGGAAAATGTTATAATCTTATATGGGTTTGTTCACCAAACCATCCATGTGTGAAAATGTGAAACATGATTCTGTGGTGGTATATATTTCACCTCGTATATCACATCGGTGTGAGGTTCATAGAGGTGACTTATGTTTTTCTGACGAATCAATTTGTTATAATTGTTTGGGACTAGTATTTAATGAGTATGTTTGGTGGGTTTAACTATTTCTTTGAATGGGTATGATTCATAATATTGATCAGATCTAATGTGATATAATGGACATAATAGTTCGCTAGTAGGGGAGATCCAGGACACTTATTCGATTTTTCATGATTGAATGGATATGATTAAATTTAGAAATAATACACCTCTATATAAATGGTTTTATATCCATTCGAATAGGTATGATGATTTATCTGAATGGGTTCTTCTTTGTCTATAAAATGGAGCCTTCAGTGTATGGGAAATACGACTTCCAAGAAATCAACCCATTCCTCTAATTCCTCTCTTTATCGAGATTCCTCAAATCCCTTTAACAAGCATCAAATTCACTTTTCTTTTGCAAAATAAAAAATCGGTTTCCAAAGATCTATTATTTCTAAATATTCCTCGATGGATACTCTCTAAAAAGTACTTCTATTGGGTATTTAGGCACATTTTTATCCTAAAGAGGATTCATTGACAACCCATACAACTATAGGTTTGGTGGGGGAGAATCTATAGGATCATAAAAGTAAATAGTTACTACAAGAGGGGTGGGGGTGAATTATAGTTTATAAATATAAACTAACCTCATTATTCTCATAATATGGTAATTCATACAAACATTTTCCTGATATATATATATATATATATATTTATGTATGTCTGTATGAATTTATGTATGTATGTATGTATGTAAGAAATTAGACAAACCCTTGTGTTGATACTTTATAATATCCAAGTGTAAGAAAAAGATCATAACAAACAACTTTCACAAAACACATGCACATTAGAAATATAAAATTATGAAAAAAAATAAATTAAAAATTTTAAAATAAGTAAGAAAAACATAAAGAAGTTTTAAGACAAATATATCCACTCTTTAACATTAAGATTTATGGAATTAAAAACCCTAACTTTGGGTATCATTGTTTTTCACCAAATTGTAAATATCATTTTTCCAGAAGTAAGGAAGCCCTCGATACAATGACCGAACAAAATTTTATTTCCCTAGCCTTAGGAACCCTTGATCATAATGATCAAAATAACCTATGTCTCCCAATTCCCAGAATCCCTCAGTCAAACAGAAGATCAGACAGGGAATTACAAACACAAAAGATCTTAATGCATTTACAATCCTCATACAGATTCATTAAGACAAAATCACACTAAAGATTGCAATGGAGTAAACAAGTAACAAGAGGTTTCAAATTCTTCAAAGTATTTATATAATAAGTGATTCAAAATATTCTTCCTCTTCAAAATATTCTTTTATTAATTATAATTTCTCAAAGGGTTTTATTAAAAATTTACTGAAGGTGGTTATAATAACTTTGGATGAGCTCATATTAACTCTATAAGGTTCAATACATCTTCTTTATTCAATGGTCAATTATGATGAATCTACACTATATTTCTTGAAATGATTTATCTGTTAGAATGATTCTAGTTCATCTGGATAAATATATAAGGTTCATTCTGTATATCTTTATAAATGATCATCTGAAGAGAATGTCTACCCTCATCAGATAAATTTTTTCTGTTAGACTTTATGTAAATTTTTCTAGTGGTACATTTTTATAATTCATCTTATGGGTTTTATAGACTTCCATGTAATTTAACTTGGAATCATTTTTCTAATGTAAAAAGTAAATGTCTGTTTGATATATAATATTTCATTTGATTTGGTTCATCAAAAATACATAAGCTATGCTCCATCTGATTTATAAATTATTCTACGTCTTGTAAAAATATATTTTTTTCTACAAAGAAAACTTCTAAACACTTTGGAACTATGAAGTTAGTAAAATAAATTTTTTAAGGAAGTGCGTTTTTATTTTCATAAATAAAGTTATAAAGGGTTAAAAGTATAATTTTGACTCTATAATCTCCCCCTTTTTGAAAACCATTAAACACAACTCCCAACGAGAAACTAAATATTTATATAATTTTAAATATACTTACCCACCATAATAAATATTTAAGAACATAACCCTTTTTTACTTCATTCCCCATTTATCTCCCTTAGTTGATTTCTCAACTTTCTTGAAAAAACGAATTCTGTATATTTTTTTCAAGGTTAAGTTTTCTCATAATTACCCACTTTTTGATTGTCAAAAAAAAATTAAGAGGTAGAAACTAAAACTGAAATTTTATAGAAATTAATATTTATAAGAAGCAATTTTTTAATGAAATGAAAAAACATCCATCTAAAAAATATATGAAAAATATATTCATCCAAATAAATTAGAAGGAATCCATTCCAAAAATATAGAGGAATATTTCTTTAAAAAATTCATAAAAAAATTGATTTTGATTTATTAGAAAAAATTTCAATAGTTCTGAAGAATAGAATCAATATTTCTTCAAAAGTTTCTCACAAGAGCATTTGAATTATTCTCATCTTATTGATAATTTTTATATTAAGTAGCTAATGATTTGTTCATTATCATATCTTCTTCAAACAAATTAATCTTTCTATTCTCAATGTTTAAAATTAGAACTTCTTCTAAATCATTAATCTTCTCCACTTATTCTAAAATTTAATCATCTTATTGCATTACCAATTATTTGAGATTAATAATTTCCCTTATTCTTTTATTGACTTCAAAACTCATATCTCTAGAAATATTTTAAACTAATTTTGAATATTTTCTCATTAATTTTATCCATTTATAATAAAGCTTTATATCACCCTTGGTATGATTTATCTATATAAAAATTTGTTTTAACTTTTTGAATCTTCTTTGGAATTTCCTCTAAATTTTTTGAAATCGAATTCATTTTCGATAACTATCTCCATAAGTTTTTTAAAATAATTAGAATTTTCCAAAAAGTCGATCTTCCCATGGATTTAATTACATCATTCTAGAATATCAAGGAAATAATGAATATCATATTCAAGCTTCTTAATAACTTCATTGAAATAATTCATCCTCATTTATATTATCTGATTACTTGTGTTTAGGGAAGAATGATCTAAATCAGATATGATTTTTGGAAATTAAAGAGGTGGTAGTCTTGAAGTATGAGCTTCTTCTTTACTTTCATCAGTTTTTCTATCAAAAACTTCTACCATTTCAAATTGTTTATCATACACAAGTTTTTATGAATACTTGGTATATAAATTTTGATCTTCTTCTTCTTCTAAAGTTTCATCTATGTTTGATACTTCTAGATTTGTATCCTTGTAATATTAAATTAACATAGAATTTGAGGATGTCACTTCACTCTCTTCATCTTCCATAGATTTATCCAAACATTTTTTGTAAGTTCTTCGTCTCTTCTGGACATATCTTTACATATTTTTAAGAACATTAAAAACATCAAAATATTCAGAGCAATACTTTTCAAAATCAATTAATTTTTTTTATCCTTTTTAATAGAAATGTGGTTCTAAAGGTTGAGATACTTTTCCTTATGATATAATATACTAATTCATTTCTGGATGTATACCTCATAGAGGAGAAATGGATAGAGGTTCTCTTTAGTTTTTTACTTCAATAAAAGAATTGATTTCTTTAAAAAAAACTTTAAAAAACTTTTATCCACCTCGGATGTTTGTAATTTTTTCATTATTATATTATTATTTTCCTCTTATCTAAGATTCTTATAGGATTTATATTTAATTTCCAAGGACCTAGCATTATCCAATCCAAAATTAGGATCACTGGGTTATTTCTCTTCATTCTTCTTCAAGAAATATATAAAAGCCTCATCACACATCATTTTTACTATCTTATTTTGGAAAAGAAGGATAAACATATCATTACTTTATATTTTATAACACTTTATCTTTCAAATTCTCAATTTCTACTTAGAATGATGATTTATTCGATTTTCAACAAACTTCATTAGATTTAGAATAAAAAATTATCGTTTTTATAATTTTTTATTCACTAATAAAATGATCCTTCTCTCTTATCGAAGTTAGTTTATTATTTATATTTTGAGCTTCTATGATTTTTACTGAAAGTATATTTAGGAAACTTAGAAACAATTGAATCTTCAACTTAATCATTCTATTATTGACAACATCTATACAGAGGAATGAAAAATTCCCAAGATTAAACTTTCTCATATTTCATATGAAATACAGACCATATATATTTTCACTTTCATTGTATACCTATATCATTTTTAAGGAATAATAATATTATTTCTCCAAATAGCTACTATCATTGAGTCTAGAGAAAGATGGTGAACTTTTCTCACATTCTTATAATAATAAAACAATAAAGTTTATACTATGTATTTTTCAAAACTTTCTCACTTCTTAGGTAAATTGGGGGTAATAAGAATAAATTCTCCTTCAAAAGGAAATTCTAACAACTCATATATTTTATGAAGATTTATATTATACAACTCCTCTCAAATAGAAAAAGAAACAAATTTATCACATTTTTTTCCAATAAAAATAGATGATAAATAAAAATCTATTAAAATTTATAGATTATGAAGATCTATATATTCATTATCAACACAAATTTTTTCCCAACCATAAAAAATAATGGAAAACATTATAATATAAGGATACTTTTCATACTAATATCATTCAATTAAACTTTCCTCCACTAGCAATATGGTTTCTAAATTACTTGAAGAGGCTATTTAGCTTGATAAAAAACCCAGAAACAATAGAGAGAAAATAAAAAAACCAGTGAGATCTATTATCATAATCAAGCATTAAAGAAAGGAGTGTTATCCCACACCCATTAATATAGGCTTGAGAAAAGAGGTGTTCCCTCTTCCTTCAGATCTAATGGGTCTTCTTAAAACCCTTTTTAAATCAAATACTGATAAACGTTCTAAAAATATGAAAAATATTCATTGAAATTTTGTTTTTTTAATAAACTTTTGAGAATATTTTTATAGATGGTCATTTTCTTAAAAGAAAAAATAGATTGAAAATCTGTAATTTTTTTTAGAAAATTATAAAATAGAAAATTTATAAATATAATAAAAAATAATATAAAAATTGGTAATCAAAGATGAATATTTATAAATTACCTCTCTTAGAAGATGAAAATTAACTTTCATTTGGAATGTTTTTCCTATGATTATAAGTACTTGTATTTCTAGAAAAAATTGTTCGAATGTTTTAAGGAAAGTATTTTTTGGAATTTTTATAGAAATTTTTATAATTTTTTTTTATAAATGTTAATCTAAAAATATATTTAAAATTTTTTGTTCAGAATCCTTTTAGAAAAGTTTTTTTGGAACCATTTTTGAAAAGTATGTTTGAAATAATTTGAAAAAAGTTTATTAAGAAAACAAAAATGGGGTTAAATGTTTTAATATTTTGAAAAAATTAAGAAAAAATAAAATTTAAAAAACGTGATTAAATTGTTCTCCTATATTTTGAAGGTGTTTTTCATGTAAATATATAGCTAAATATGAAGTATATATGAATAATTAATTCATGTTGAAAATTACTAGCTTTTGTTTAATATATTAAAATCTATCATAATTGAGTGGTTTTATAAAAATACGAGCAAGTTGTTCTTTCATTATGATGACTTGAAAAATAATGTCACTTTTTTTGTGTATGCTATCTCAAAGGAAATAAGGTATACTATCTATTTTATTATTTCTTGAGTGATGTGGTAGATTTTTTCTAAAATCTACAACACATGTGTTATCATAGAAAATATGAGTTTTATAAAATCTATTCCAAAATCATTGAGTGTGTATTGCATCCACAAATCCTGAGAACAAAGACATGTTGCTACTACATATTATAATTTTATAGTGGAAGGTACTAAAAAATATTTTCTTACAAGACCTAGAAACTAAAGCCACTCTTAATAAATTACATGTTCCCGATGTACTTTTGTTATCCTTTTTACATCCAAAAAATAAAGATCTCAAAAAAAAAATCAAAATCATTTACAAAATAATAATAGAATCCAAGTTCCATATTTTCATCAAGATAATGAAAAATTCATTTTATATATAAAAGATGATATTATTTTGGATTTTCATGATATATCACACATAAGAATACATAAAACACTAGATCGGGTAGACATGTTATGAGATCTAGTAAACAATGAATCATCCTTCAAAAAGTATTTTTATCTATTGATTTCCAAAACATATCAAGGTCAATAGTTTTGAGGTCCTCATAGGAGTAATGATACTCTTAGTATTGTCATAACTAGACCTTTTAATTGAATGTAGTATATAACTTTGTGAAGTTATAAATGTTCCTTCTTCTTTTTGAGAAACATGAAAACCATGAAAAATGGTTAGTTCACCCATCATATTCAAATCAAACTCAAATTTTATATGATTTGAAAATTGATCATTAAGTGATTATTTTTTTGATCCAAATATAATGTCATAAATATAAATTCTAAAAATGATGGTATATTTGAAATCTTTTATTTTAAAAGGAGTTGGATCTACAACTCTATTAAGTAAAATTTTTGGAAACAAAAATATAGTTAATATATCATACCAGACTCTAGGGGATTGCTTACCTCCATAAATTGGATTAGTAAGTCTAAAAATTAATATGGATATTATAACCCCTTGAAAAAATTCTATCTTTATTTCTAAATATTACTCTATTTTCATCATATTTATTTCGGAAAACCCATTTTATACCAATTATAGAAAATTCTTTAGAATTTTCAATTAAAGTCAAAAATTGATTCCTTTCAAACTCATTGACCACATCCTATATTTATTTTAACCAATATTTATCCCCTAAAGCCTCATAAAGAATATTCATACCATTTTCTTCTCTCAGCATTTTCAGTGTTTATGCGCTAAGGTGATGATGCCCATGACTCTAGTCCCTCCCTCCTTTGTGGTGGGATGGGGACATGATTATTAAATCACCAAATCCCCAGGCCTTTCTTTCTTTCATTAACCACGAGTTCCTTCCTCCTTTTCCTATGATTCTCATTTTTCCTAATGTCACTGACCTCTTCATTGGATCACCAGAACTGGTGATTTCGTTGAAATAATTCAACGAGGTTTCGTATCTTAATAGGCTGACCCTAGTGGCTCATTTTAGGAATCGTGAACCTCTAATCAAAGCCTTTTATAGATTTTTTTTAGAATCTTGGGGTCTTTAAGAACGTGTGATGGTGGGTCTTCTAAAAAAGAAACATTTGATGATTCAGTTTTCTTTGTAGGTTGACATGATTACATCTTGGTCATTCACTCCTTGTTCACTCAATAAATCTATATTCTACCACATTTGTTGGTCCTTTAAGTCAACATGAAACATGATGTTCCTTCTACGGTGGTATGGGTTATTTTTACTAATTTTCCTTCGCCTTTCCAAAATCTGTCAATTCTTTGTATGTTGGGAAAATTTATAGGACAATATTTTTATTCTGATAGTCAACCTAATATTTTTTGTGATCTGATATCCCCTTATATTTATATTGAAGTTGATGTTTTTAAACCTCCGATGAAATGGATTTGGATCTTGATTAGTAAGGAGTTCACATGGAAGTAAATAGTGGTATTTGAGTCATGGCCTCAATTTTCCTGATCTTTAATTAGTGAGGTCATCATATTTCCTCATTCCATCATGGATATAAGGACTTCCAATAATTAGTCTCTATCCCAAGTCATTTATTTTGAAAATAGACTCGGTAAGATCCTACTACAAACTCATTATCTTAGGGAGGTTTTGGTTTAAACAGGGCTGAGAAGGTGAGTGGGGTCATCTTAAAAGGGTTTGGACTCCCCAGTTCTTAGGTTTTACATTTTGAGGAGACCCTGGTTGCCTAAGAAGGATGTTATAGAGAGGCCCTTGAATCTTCAGGTGAGGATCAATTCACACAGGTCCCACTTCCCCATGTGGAGGCTCAATTAGGTTTGGGGTTGGGGTTTAATTTAGTCGTAGTGAGAAATGATAAACCTAAGGATTCAAGGCCACATATAATAGATGATTTTTCTTGTTTAAATCATGATTTCTGTGTTAGGTCCTTGTCAAGAAGTTAAGGGGAGGCTGTGTAGGTGTGTAATTCTTAGAAGTTAAACTCATTCTCCCAGACTGCCAAATAAGAGATTCACGAGAGTGGAAAGTAATTGATGGAGTGTGATGAGTGGAAAACCATCATCCAATTCAAAGAATATTTCTCTAAAAAGGGTTTAGTGGTCATCACTATGCAAGATGAGTTTTATAGGATAGTTGGTAGGCATATTTAGGCCAAGCTTTTCAAGGAGAAGGAATCCTGGACCCGAAAAAACATGGAATAATATCATGTGGATTCAACGGGTATAAGATTCCTATGGAAGAGCACATTCAAACCTATGGAAAAATGGCATATAATTTTTAAAACCTCCTCAAAGATTATTTGGACAAGAAGGATATCATGATTCAATGGAGTCTTTATAGATTCAAGGTCTCTAAAAGGCTTAAATTAAAACTCATAGATTCACCTATTACGTATCATGTTGTTTGACTATCTAACTATTTACATGGATGGTTTTCCACTTTTCCTTTAAAGTATTTTATTAATAAAAAATAGAATTTTTTTGGTTGTTTAAAAAAACCTCATTTAATGTATTTGGTTCAAATTGTGATTAAAATTCACAATGTTCACATTTGTTTCTTAAGGTAATTTTAGTTTTAACTAGTTTTCCTACATCACTAATGATGTTTTTACTATGATGATTCCTAAGGATTATCTAATTTATTATGTTTGTAAAATGTAGTTCTTCAATAACATGTTGAATTTATTCTTGAGTTAAAACATCATAAATATTTCTTCAATTATTCTCCCATAAGAAAAATTTTATAACATGGGTTGAAAATCAGTTTGGCTAAAATCATTTGAACATTTGGTATTAGGTTGTTCTAAAAAAAGGATCAGTTTTATCAAATTTTAAACACACTATTTCTTAAATAGTACTTGTATTTTTATTAAAAACTCTATAATATTTACTTATTATAGAATAACAAATAAAAATTTCTTTATCATATTTTAGAGTGAATTTATCTAAATTATATTTATTATTTATAATGAATACATTGTATCCAAAAATGTAGAATTATGAATGTTTTGGTTTTCTTCCAATAGAAAAATAATAATGTGTTATATTAATAAAAAGGTCTATGTGAAACTTGATTTATATTATAGCAGTAAGTAATAACTAATTCAGACTAATTTTTTACCAATTGGGTATTCACTCAACATGGTTCGCGTAATCTCTGGAAGAACTCTATTTCTTCTTTCAGCTGCACTTTTTTTATAAGATATCATAGGTGTTGAAATGTTATGTGGTATACCATTTTAATGAAAAAAGTTTTAAATGCAGAATTTAAAAATTCACCACCAAGATAATTATGAATAGTTACCAAAGGTAAGTTTTTCTTATTTTTTAAGATGGACTAAAAAAATTTAAATAATAAATGTCTTATAACATTAAATTGAAAATTGGATCATGTATATCAAGTTTAGTCATCAAATAAAACAAATACATTGTATTTTCCACCAATAATTATAGTTTTTGTTTTACTAAATAAATTAATGTTCACTAACTATAAATCATGAAAAGTTTAAACTTCCAAAATATATTTAAAACGTGACTTATGTTTCTTTCCAAATTAACAAGGATCATAGATAGAATAATTAAACCTAATCTCCAAAAGAGAAATAAATAGTGTTTCCTATGAATGTTCTACTAATTTTTTAACATTACAGTGTTATAATATTCTATTCCATAACCAGGATTGATATTCTATTGCACTAAGGAAATGTGGATCTTGGATTATAAGATATTCTAAGTTAAGGTTGTAAACATTCTCATTCCTATAGGTAGAAAAAATAAAGATACCTTCAGAACATCGAATAATACATTTATCATTCCTGAAGTTCACAAGGTAACCTTCATCACACAATTTAATTATTATTATAAGTTTTACTTATGTCCTATAATAGATAAAACATTTTAAATTAAATATTTTCTAAGAATAATGTCATATATTCCATAGATTTTTCTTTGATAATTATCCCCAAAGGTAACTTTGTCACCTTTAATTATTATAATATTATGAAAGAATTTGTTTTCAATCATATGGAAGGAACAAACACTATCCATGTACCAAATTTTTTGTTTTTGGTACTCTTCTTATTTTCCTAAAAATAATTTTTTTTCTTTTGGTACCCAAACTTTTGTGGGTTCAACATTATTATGAAATAGTATTTTAGGAATCCTATTAGAGATGGTGGGGACCCTGCAACCTGGTAGGTTTATTCTTGAAGAAAGGGGACCACTAGAAATGGAAAGGTTGTTAGGGAGTCATGTGGGAACCTAAAACACACATGAAACCCTAACTAAATGGGGGGATAAAGTAGGCAGCATTGGGGACCACAATAGCTAGTTAGAATGATATTGTTAGAGAGGACCCATTTGATTTGTCCCTCTATCAAACATTCTTATTTTAACCTTTTACAATCCTCAAAATTGATGGTTTTTAGAGATTCCTCTTTGAATTGCTGGAGCACTGTTTAGTTATCATGTGCTATTGTAAATGAAATTGAGATCCCACCTTTTTTAAAGATTTTTCTGTTACTAAATTTCACAACAATTTCTCTACTCAAGGGTTGATTCTAGGTCCTTTTAATATGGAATTGGATTATTACAATTACTCTTCTATGGATAATATGATTTGGTTTCCCAGTTTAACATGAATTTTTAATACTAAGGATAACTATAGATCCATATATGATTCCTCTTTGCTAGTCCCTTATTGGATGATAATGTTTTATACTTCCTTTATTCCACCTACTCATTATTTTCTTATGTGTATGATTTGGAAATGTAGACTTCCTTTACAAAGGAAGTTGTAGTGGGCTGGGTTTTATTTCAAACCTGTTTGCTTCTTTTTCCTTGTTGCAGATAAAACTTTTGATCACTTATTTATATCCAATAGCTCTTCTTCTTTTTTATTGAGTAACTTGAAGGGATTTTCTGGCATCATTTTTTAATTTAAAGATCTTTGTGCAGCTTATGGAGTCTATTTACCGAGTTAATTGTAGTACATAGGTAAAACAACTTCTTCTTTCTATAGTTTCAACACTAATTTATTTTATCAGGAGGGCCCAGAACACACTGATTTTTGAGAACAGAACAACACCAACTTCTTTTAGTATTCAGGAGATCCATCTTGGTGTTATGGATGCTACACGATCTCAGATTGGAGTCATGTAGAATGATGTTTTAGATCTAGTGGTTTTTCAAACTCTTAGTGTTTATGGAAGATGCAATCATCCTCTTATTATGAAGCATATATGGTGGATACCTACGATCTCTCAGTGTATGATAATTAATGTTGATGGGGTAGCATCAGGTGCAATGGGTCCTTCGGGTAGTGGTGGCATCTTCCTCACTTACAGGGGCTTCATTAAAGGTTATTTCTACCTTTTTTTAGGAAATGGTTTTCTGATTGAGGCTGATTTATGAGAAATGGTTAAGGCTGTTTGGTATAATTCTTATCATGGATGGAAATTTTTATGGATGGAATCTGACTCAACTTTGGTGGTTTAAATTCTTAGAAATAGATCAAGGAATGTTCCATGGAGGATTATTTCAGCCTGGGATGACTATCTCAAGCTTTTAGAGTGGGTTTTTTGGTTTTTACTCATCCTTATAGAGAGGAAAATCAGGTTGTTGATACTCTTTCCAAGCACGTTATTGAGGAGGTTAGTTCTTTATAGTCCTTTGTAACACCAACCGTTTGTTGAGGGTTGGTGGATGTAGATTCATGTGGTGATGTGTATACACATCTTTGTTAACCCCCATGTTTCTCCTATTTTTTTATTTACTTTTTTATTAATAAAATTTTCTAGGAGCGGGATTTCCTATACCCGAGTCTTATGATATTGTTAGAGAGGATCCTTGTGGGCCTGGGTGGGAGAGAAAATGGGACCTCTCAAAGTTTTCTAGGTTTTATTCTACTTCATTATTCTATATTGCATATAGTATTTAACAAGGTATGTTTTTTTACGTTGAATATACTATAATATTATACCTGTTTGGGTGGGTCTCTATCAATTTGGTCTAGCCAACTAGATACTCTCACCACCCAACACTTCGAATCCTTGCCTTAGTGAAGAATGATGTGTTTGATTATGGAGACTCAACTTTAGTCTTGATTGGAGGTATTGGAGTAGTGGATAAATAATGTTGATTTAGGATGAGACCAACTTATTGATTGGATAGAATTAACAGTTTTTTGAATAGTTTCCATGATGGGAGTATTTCTACAAGAAATTTATACATTAAAAGAAATTAAAAAAATCTATGACAGGTATTATAATGCCCCGGCCTAAGAAACCCCTATCTGTTTTATTACTTTATTACATTGGCATGATTAAAAGAAATAAAATTAAAAAGTACAAACCATTTTAGTAGTCTTGGGGAAACTAGATACAAATGTGGATCCCATTTTACATTAGAAAAAAAAACATAATACATAACAAAAGATAATAAACTGCATCCTTGAAAACTCAATAAATGACATCTTTTTCATAACCTAGGGAAGGAAAACAAATGAAAGTGGTGAGATCAAACACTTAGTAAGGGTTATATATAGTGGAAGCATGAAAAAATAAAAATTAGATCATAATCATAATCATTATAACATGTTGAAAAATTGAAAAACACACAACATCAACAAATTGGGAATGAAAGTGCATCTATAGATTTTCCCGTAGTGAAAACCTCATGTATAGTAATAACTGAATAATGAATAAAAAGAATGCTTATTATATGGAGGTCATGTATCTAGAACATGAAATATTATACCATTGAGACAGTTTAAGTGTGTAGGTTGAACCCATATGATTTTGGAAACAAACTCGAAGGCTTTACCGCCAACTAATTTTCTCATAAGACTTTTTGACACATCAAGGGGATATAGCGGGCCCTTCCCATCACTGCTAGTCCAAAAGATTATTTATAAAAATATTTAATATAAGAACAATAGGACTTTTCAATATCCATATTGATTACAGGATACATATTAATCAATATTTTCACATTTAAAGTAACATTCCACACAAACACTGTATATAAAATTGTATACGACTAAGACAATAATCATATCCATGTGACAAGAATATTGATATATAATTACAATTTAAAATGAAAAATAATCTCAAATGGATATTATTTACACCAAATTAGAATTATTAGGTGAAAAATACCAAATAAGTCACAATTAAATGGAAATTGAAACAAATTCACTTACTACATTGTAATCAATCGAGATAATTATCATCAAGTGAATCACTGAATACCATGAATATAAAGAGAATCATGATAATATAAATCAAATGGAAATAAACATACACCACATACAATAATTAATAGTAAAAAATGGAAATCTCATTGAAATAAAAGTGATATTATAAATCCCTTACCTAAAGTCCCATTTAATTGCTTCACTTTTCACCTCATGATATTATATTTTACTTAAAAATTATCCGCCTTACACCAGTTTCCCTATTTTATTAAATGTAATTTATATATTAGTTTAACTAATTACAAAAGAATAAAATACATATAGTTACATATTTATATATTATATATAATCCATATTTTCCTTCAATGAAGATGGTTATAAGAACTGTTTTAGGCAATGTCTATGTGGGCAGTTAACCAACCATTAACGGGACATTGTCATAAGATCAGAAATGAAAATTTTATATATATCATATACATAATACATACAGTAGGTTAAAATAATAAATATAATGTTAACTTTCTCCATAAATTTTTTTATTGTATATTATTTTGAAAAGAGAGGGAAATAATAAATAGAAGAATAAAATAGAAAGGAGTAATTAGAGACTTACTCTTTCCACATTGTGACTTCTCTTGAAAAAACCCTATAAATTCATTGGTTATTGGAGTAATATGAATCAAAAACGTACCTTGGTATTCTAATAGGCATAATAGGGAGGATTTTTATAGATATTTAGCATTGTAAAGGGTGGAATGAGTGGTTTTCCAAAGGAAGGGGAGAGGTTATTTATATTTGAGGAGAAAGGTAACTTCGGAATTACTCAAAATTTTAAAATATAATAAATAAAATTTAGGGTTTAAGATTTTAAAAATGGCCTAAAACTATAGGGGTATTACATTGTCGAAGGAAGCTTATCATTTTTGGAATTTTTCAATAATTTTTGGATTTTTAAATAATTTAATAAAATATTTTATTATTCAAAAACAAATTTTCCTAGATAAAAACTATTCATAACTATAACCTCAAACACATAAAAAAATTAAAAATAGAATAAAATTATTTATTATATAATATAAATTTCATATTTATCTATTTAATATGGAAATTACCTTTAAAACATCAAATTATATTTATTTTTTTATTTTTAATATCATTAATTTGATTTATTTATTAAGTAAATTTATACTGCATCATATTTTTGAAAGACATTATGGTATTTATTTTGTTTTCTAAACATTACAAATAAAATTCTATGAGAAATATAATATTATTATTTTTCCAAATACAATTATTTCTCTAATAAATCTCAAGAAAAACCTTACTTTAAAAATTTTATACTAATCAATGTTTATAGTGTGAACACATTGCCTTACATTTAAATAAAATATTCTAAAGGTCTTAAAGTGATTCTTGTGGGTCAAAAGTGCTTCTAAATAAAAAAAACAGTTAATGTTTTAAAAATACTTATATAAAATGTTTTAGCCAAAATATAGGTCATTTTATAATTCTTATAATATTAATAAAATCATATTATTTATTTTTTTCATTCTTGCACCAACACTGTAACAACATTTCATAAACATTAATGTTAATTATTTAATATATAAAAATTAAAAATAAATAACTATCACAAAAATAAATAAATTAGGTTCAAAATAAAATTATAAATTCATTTGTTATGTATATTTTCTCTTATACATAATAAGACATCATCTTAATTTTTTTATTTTCTTTCCCTTTGTAAGTATTGCACAAAAATTTGTATAATACTCAAGTTATATAACACTAAAGATAGAAATTAACAATCATAGAAATAAATAAAACGTAATAATTAATAAATAATTCATGAAAATAATTTTTATCATGCAATTATTATTTATAACAAACAAAATTTGACATTTCAATGCTGTGCAAGCATTGTGTCGTCATTGACAATAATTTTTATACCTATCAAGAAATAAATTATACCATAAATGTTATAAATTAATTATGTACAATATTACTATTATATAATCATTATTTATTTATTTAATAAGAATAATAAATTGTATATCCTTAATATCTCATGATGTTGTCACAAAAAAATACAGCATTTTCTTAAAAGATGTATTTTTTACTATTCACCCAAAATTCAACTATTTTAAAAAAATACCAAAAATTCATACTAACCATTTTTTAATCTATAGAATCCATAAATGATTTCCATTTTTTAAAAATAAATTTTATTTTCAATAATTATAGTAATTTTAAAATTATAAATAAATAATTATATTTTATAATTTTTTTATAATAATTGTATCATACTTTAATTTATAAGATGGCTAATTTTTTTATAATTTAATGGGTGAGGTTACTATTAATAAGCATATATTACTATTCATATGGGTCAAGTTACTAATCATAAGTGTCCTGTTACTATTCAAGAAAAATTAAGTTGATTCAATTAGACTCTAAATATCTTACAGAACATAACCATGTATGTCTATTTTTCGAAATTAAAAACATAAAAGTGAAAAAAAAATTTAAGTTTACTATCTAGGTTATAACTATATAAAAGTGTTGTTTTGCAGTGACTTGGTGTTTTGTGTATATAAGTTATGAATAGAAATTATTTATGAAGAAACATATCATAAAATCTTAGGGGTGTCATAATAATAGTGAATATATTCATAATTTATCAAAATAATTATAATAGTAAATATATATATATATATATTATAATATATTGATAAAAATGAATTTTTTAGTAATAAAATACACATATTTATATTAAAATATCATTTTACACAAAATTATACTATAAAATAGTAGTTTTTCTAAATTAATTTGAAAGCTATAAATTTTCAATATTAGTATTATTAATTAAAACACTAAATTTTAAATTATTATTTTTCATAAACTAACGTATTTAAAATTATAAGACAGATTACTAGGGTGTTACAGGAATTGTGCATTTTCCAAAGAAGCTACCAATGCAAGAGGAGGTTGTGACATCTACACCAACTATTGGACAATGTGAAATTCTGTTATGATCTAACGATAGACCGGGACTGATCTAGGGGACGCCGAGGATAGATAAAACTTTGGGTGATGGTCTTGGAATGATGTTAGTAGTTCGATGGGTTGAACTACCTTTTTATGGACATGACCCTCTAGGTTGGATCAATAAAAAAACTATATTTCTTACATTAAGTAAATGAATGGACAAGATAAAATTTCACACGTTCATGTGACTGTGGAGGAACTGGATATACATTTGTCCATAATATTGAAAGATATGAATCCTTAGTTGACTTGGACTCAATTTAAATAGAATTTAATGGATCTATTTATTGGATTCAAAGTGAAAAATCCCTATTAAGAACTTGCTGCAAATTGAAAGCATAGAATAGTACAAGAATACATAGAATGATTTGATTAATTGGTGTTACTCATTCCATGCCATCTAGATTCTCAATATGTGTGGTATTTCCTCTATGGTTTGTGCAAGGAAGTACAAAGCTGGGTGCACATTCATAACCTGAAAACATGTCTACATGTGATATGGATGACACAACATGTTGAACTAGCTCTCGGAAAAGGGACTGGACCATTGTCTTAGGTGGGAGGGATGCACTATAATAGCAGAAGGGACTAGCTGAGTCCCCATAGGGGAATCTCTTCTCAACAACTAAGTCCAACACCTCTACTCATATTATGAGGAGGGAAAATTCTAAGAATAAACAATAGAGAGGCACCACACATAGCTCTAAATGGAGGTAAACAGTTTCAACATTTAACTAGTCGAGAGTGGGAGTATCGACATGAGAAGAGATTGAGTTTCTATTGTTAGAACCCTTATAATCCTACAAACATGTGTTCAGAT
The DNA here is from genome assembly GCA_963277665.1 of Viscum album. NCBI lineage: Eukaryota > Viridiplantae > Streptophyta > Magnoliopsida > Santalales > Viscaceae > Viscum > Viscum album. The sequence continues at coordinate 385,148,348 of OY728153.1, read as the reverse complement.
CTGAAGATGTGAGTGTTAATATTGGGTGAAGAGGATAAAGAATATTTACCAACTATTCAACATAATGGGAACACTAAACCAACAAAGGTGGCGGAATAAGTTTAGGAGGTTGAATGTAAGTTTGTAGATTTATTGGGTTGAGGAATTTTATGCACCACCAAAGATTACCCGAAGACATACACTATTTATATAAAATTCAAAGGCAACATTAAAGGAATAGCTATTTTAATTTTACATGATACTGGGGCCTCCCACAGTTATATTTGTCCAGTATTGGTTAGAATTATGAGCCTAACCATTATGTAATTTATGAAATGGAGGGTGAAGCTTGAAGATGGACATAAAATGGATACTATGAGGGTATGTTAGCATAAATGATTAACAATGGTAGATTATGGGAGTTCAATAGAAGCACATGTCTTGGATTGATGGACTAGATTTAATTTTGGGTGTAGCATGGTTATGTACCCACATAGATGTCTTCATCAATTAGAAAATGATGGTGATGAAATTTGCGGTGGAAAATCAGTTTTTACCGCTCCTGGGAGTCCAACGATCTAATCAAACAACATTATCGCTAGAACAGTTGACTCAAGGGTAGTAATTCGGCATTGTTAACTACCAGTTAATTAGGAGAAAGAAAAGTAGTGGGGAGATACTCCTATCTAATAACCAAAGACATGAATTGAAGAAGGTCTTCCTTCACTTTTCTTTAGTTTTTGATGAACCCAGAGGTCTACTAGTGTAGAGAAAATTGAAACATGCAATAAAACTCATCCCTGAAAAAGGAATTATTTTGGTGAGGCCATGTAAATACCCTTTTTTCGTAGGAATGAAATAGAAACACAGGTACAGGAGATATTGACCCGTGGTGTAATCAGGCCCAATTCAAGTGATTTTTCAAGTTGAGTATTGTTGGTTACAAAAAACATGGGTCATAGAGGATATGTGTAGACTACCATGTGTTTAATAAGTTTACCACACACGAAAAATGTCCAATTCTTGTGTTTGAATAATTGTTAGATTAATTACATGGATTCACATACTTTTCTAAGCTTGAACTTAGAGCATGGTATAATCAGATTCATATGTGTGAATGGAATGTGGAAAAGACTACCTTCTGAACATTTATTTTTCATTTTGAGTATTTAGTGATACCTTTTGTTTAATGAATTCTCTATCCACTTTTCATGAAACTATGAATGAGTTATTTCAACCCTTCATTCAATAACATATTTTAATCTTTCTTGATAACATTATTGTTTATAGCAGGGATTGGAAGACCCATTCACATCCTGCTACAGCAGCCCTTCATAGTCTCCAAAAAAAAACATTTGTTGTAATAAAAATAAGTGTCATTTTGGTTATAGGTAAATTGAATATTTGGTCACATAATTTTGGATGAAGGGGTTTCCTTACATCTATGAAAAGTGCAGGTAATGTTAGATTATCCATCCCCTACTATAGTTCAACGAGTACAATGTTTTCTTAGACTCACAAGGTATTATCACAAGTTCATTAATAGTTATGGAAAGGTAGCTCAGCCCCTTACTTCTCTTACTCGAAAGGATGAATTTTATTGGACTGATGAGGCCCTACAAGATTTCCACCATTTAAAAAATTTAATGATGGAGTCCCCCATCCTCGCTTTACCAGATATTTTCAAACACATCTAGGTTTAATGTGATGCTTTATGGTGGGGGATATAATATTTAATCATGAAATAATGACAAATAAATTACTTTTTTCATTGACACTCCTTCACATTTCCACCTATCTTAATCATTTTATGAGATAGAATTCATGGAATTGGTCTTTTCCATTTTTAATTGGTAGCTTTATTTACTAGTCTTCCCATTCGTAATTTTTTCATACCACCAAAGTCACAAATATTTTCATCAAAATCATATTAATATGGTTGAATAGAAGTGTTAGATCACTAGACTATTGGGTTTCAAGTCGGAAATTTTGTATAAACTAGGCAAGGAAAACAATAGTGTTAATGTGTTATCTTAGAGGGATGAAGAGGTGGCCCACTTTTGCCAGTTGCAGTCTCGTCTAGATTGGGAAGAGGGGAAAACATAGCTGATTGGGATTCTAAGGGCCGTTTTCTAGGGCCAATTTTTCATGATTTACATTTTGGATAATGGTTGTTTTCTAGGTTTCATCTACATCAGGGCATGATGTCGTATAATGGCTGATTGTCGATCCCAATTTCTTCCCCTTAGGTTCATTTTTTACTAGTATAATTTCATTCTTCTCCTCAAGGGGGTCATATGGAATTTTACTTTACCTATTAGAAATTATCCAAAAATTTATATTGAGTCACCATGAAGGGGGTTGTCTAGAAATTTGTTTAGTAATGTGAGGTTTGTGAAGGATATAAATACTCAACTCTTTCCCATGTAGGTCTTCTTCAATCGTTAAATTTTCCTATAGTAGTATGGTCATATATTTCTATATATTTCATTTTAGACCTTCCAAAATCTTGGGGGTATGATTTATTCATGTTTTTTATTGAACTTATAAATAAATATACTTATTTTATACTCCTCAAGAATACATACTTTTCACGATAAGTGGATGGGCATTTTTTTCAGAAAATATTCAATCTACATAGTGTACCCACTTATATTATGAGTGAACATGACCCACTTTTTCTCAAACATTTTTGGAAAAAATTATTATGTCTTTATGGAGCTACTCTCCGCCTCAATTCATCCTACCACCCTTAAACGGATGGCCAAACAGAGGTGGTAAACATTGTCTTGAAACATATTTGTGCTATTTTGCGGGGGACCATCCCTGCTCTTGGTATTATTGGATCACATGAGTTTAATGGAGTTATAATAACACTTGGAATATATCCATTAAGACTACTCCTTTTGAATTAGACAATGACCGCAAACCTCCAACCATTCTTGGTTTCCTACCCTCTAAAATTCATGTTCTAGCGATTTTCAATACTTTGGGGGGCCGATATGAATCCCACACACAACTTCACCATCACCAAGCGAGGTCTCTAGATTAGATGAAACATACAATAGATAAATATTAATGACAACTAGTTCTCCAGGCGGGGGATCATGTTTTCCATAAACTCCAGATGCATAGACAACACTCTGTTGTTCACTATATTCACTAGAAATTGGCGGTAATATTTTATGGGACTTTCACCATCATTGTGAAAATTGGTCTAGTTTATTAACATTTGGACTTACTGAAAAATGCCCGAGTTCACCCAATTTTTCATGGATCTCAATTAAAGAAGACCATTGACACACATCATGTCCAGTTATCCCTACAAATATTAATAGAACTAGATTATAATCATTTCCATAAAACACTAGTTATTATCTCTATCTATTTACATTTAAAGGATGGCATGGATCATTCCCCATTTTTAATTTATTGGACTGGAAGATCATTGGATGGTTCCATGTGGGAAGATGAATTTATACTCCCCAACGAATTTCAATCTTTCAGTTTTGAGGAAAAGAGTGGATTTTAATGGGGAAAGTGTTAGGTCTGGTGAGGACCCTACTACATGGAATCTTTATTCTAGAATAAAGGGGACTATTGAGAAAGGAAAAGTTTTTAGGGAGTCGCGTGGGAACCTACAAGGCATGTGAAACCCCAACTGAATGAGGGAATAAAGCATGCATTGTAGGGGACCACAATTACCAGTTAGAAAGATATTATTAGAGAGTCTCCTTGGGGGATTGGTAGGGAGAGAATGTGGGTTTTTCAAAGTGTTCTAGGTTATATTTTTCTTCTTTATTATATATTTCATAGATTCTATAACAAAATAATTTTTTACTTGGAATATATGATAATATGCTGCTTATTCAAGTGGGGTCTCTATCAAATCCATATCTATCCAAAATACTTTGTGTTGAAAAACATATTGATCTTTAGAAATATATTCTTTATGAAAAATAAAAGATGAATTTTATACAAGAACATTGGTTCCTCCATTGTCCACCACTTTGACATTACCTACAAAAGGGGTCACTTTTAGGGAAAAAATAGTTATTTTAAAATTATGATTTTTTTGTAAAACCAATACTAGAAGCATTTATATGAGGTTTTATTTGTCTACAATTTTTTTTATAATTTTTCTTCCCATATTTAAAATTTAATAAATGTTTTTTTAGACTAAAGATCTTGTTATTTATTTTTAAACTAAATCATTATCCACACTAATTGTTTTATAATTATATTTCTTTAATTATTTTGTAATATTATATTTTTTAGTGGAAGGGTTTCAAATCCTAAAATTTACCTTGGAAGGATATTATTTATCATTTTTATATTGTTTGGAAACTTTATTATTTTTTCTTTATAGTAAATTAAAAAATCTAGACACTTCATCAAAACTTTATAAATAATTATCTTAATCAGATAAAGTATATTCTTCATTAGAATATTTAAAAATGATTTGATTATAATAATTTGGATAATTAGCATTAAATATAAAATTGGATAAGAATTTTGTAGATTCTTTATACATGAATCAATATTGGAAATTTTTAATGTTCATATAAAAAGAAATATTTTTATGGTTATCATTATTATTCGTAGAATAACTATCAAAATAGTTGTATCCTCCACTCACACTTCATGTGTTAATGGATTTAAAAAATTTCTATCCTTTTTTATTATATAAATATTTTATATTTTTGTCATTATTATGTTTGTTTTTCTTCTTAGGTAAATCTATCCTGATGTTTCATGGCTTATTACATTAATATAAAATCATTTTTGAAGAGGATTTATTTTCACTTATACCTTTGGGATTATTCTTATACATGTAACAAGAATAATTCCTTCAAATTATATTTTTCATGTTTTTTAGTGTATTAAGTAGTTCATTTTCACTTTGTTTTGATGAACTTCTTTCTATATCATCTTTAACCTTATTCATCTTTGAATATTTAGAAACTATCTCATGTTATCTTTCTTTCTTAGAAATATTTGAAGTTAAAGAGAAACCTACTCTATTTTTATTTTTCTCTTTTTAGCATATCATTTCAGTCTACCCTCATACTACATGAGTGTCCCAATAAAATAATATAATTTTAAATTTCTTAGATTATTTGTATTATGACGAGTTATCTTGTTGGATTCCTATTGATTTGGTATATTATCGAAAAAAATAAAACACATTTCATCAATCAGATCTTAATCTCCCAAAGATTGTAGGCTATTCAAAATTTTCATAAACCATTGTTTCATCTTAGCTGTAGATTCTCTAGGTGAAAAATAAAAATCATAATAATTAGCTATTAACATATATCTTCTAGTTTCAATAACTTTGGTTATCCTAATGTTAGTAACTTCATGATTTTTCCAAATACTATTAGCTACTTCACGATACAAAATTTGATTATATAAATTCCTTTACATAGAATAGAGAAATTATTTTGGACATGATAATTCAGATGTTTCTCATTTTTATCATCATTAATGAAATTATAATTTTTTTTTCAAAATAACATAATTTCTAATCAGCATCACAATGTTATCAAATCCAAAGTTGATTACAAAAGTATTCTTTATATATATTTAATATTAATATTCATCATCATAAAAAATTGGCGGTCTACTAGGATTCATATTTTCTAATGTCAAATTATTTAAACTTGCATCACTAAAAATATATATACTCTTTTCTATGATACGTGTTATTAAATAGTCTAAAACAAAGTATATAATTAAAAACTAACTCTGATACCAAATATAGGATCATAAAAGTAAATAGTTACTACAAGAGGGGGTGGATTTTAGTTTATAAAAATAAAATAACATCACTATTCTCATAAGACGGTAATATGGTAACTCATACAAAAATTTGTATGACATATATATATATTTCAAAAAAAATCACTGTACATATACTTTATAATATAAGAGTTGAAGAAAAATTTTATAATAAAAAAATTTCCTTAAACACATGCATTGTGGAAATATAAACTTGTAAAAACAAATAAACTTTATAACAGAAGTAAGAAAAGCATACAAAAGATTTATTAAAAAGATATCTATCCATTAAATTAAGAGTCAAGGAAGTCAAAAAAACCAAAATTTGTGTATCAATAATTTTCACCAAATTGTTAAGGTATATTTTCCTTAACGAAGAAATCACTCAATTCAAAGATCAGATAAACCTATTTTTATCTAGCCTCATCAACTCTCGATCAAAAAGATCATAATAACCTTTGTCTTCCTATCTACAAAATCCCCCAATTAAACAGAGATAGTACAAACAATTGCAAACATAAAATATCTTTAGGCAGTTACAATCATCACATGTATTCTTTAAGAGAATAATATCTAAATATTATAATGGAGTACATGAGTAAACAAAATCTTCACAGTAACTTTAGTTCATCAGTGATGAAAATTATACATCCTCAGAATTTTTCATCTATTTATAAGAATTTATTTAAAAATAATATTATGCATTTCATGGAGGTGGTTACAATGAATTCAGATGAACTCATATTTACATAATAATGATTAGTTCATGTTACTCATTTGATGATTGATTATGATGACTAAACATTATAATTATTGAAAGGTTTTATCTGGTATAAAGATTTTAGTTTATCTAGAGAAATATATAAGATTCATATGATAGGTCATTATAAATAATCATCTAATGAGTATGCCTTCATCCATTAGATACGTTTTTTAGTAGATTTTATATAAAATTATATAGTGGGAATTTTTTATACTTCATATTATTGACTTTATCGACCATTATATGATTTACCTTAAAATAATCCATCTAATGTAAAAATAAAAGTCTACTCGATATATAATATTTAATCATGTTTGTTTTTTTGGAAGGTTTAAGATAACTATTATCTATTTTGAAAAGTATTTTACATCTATTAAAAATATACTACTAAACATTTTTTTCCATTTTGAAATCCAGATTATGGGATTCCGGTACCCAAAACAGGGTTCAAAAACAAATACAGAACTACACCAAACGACCTACAATACCACTAACCAACACTTGTAATTCAAACACAAACAAAAGAGAAATAGCCACACTATAGATCATAGTTCCTGTAATCATATTCGCATCCCAGAACAAATTCTTCTTTCGCAGTGGCCGATTCCCAAACAGAAGTCGGTCTGTGCCGCTTCCCATTATCACCAAGCTCCCAGCTCCTCGATTGAACAAGAGGTAGTAGGCTTTCACGGGACATCTTGGTCAATCTATCTTTTTTAAATGCAATAATCACCCTTCTATCACTCTAAAAAGCAGACCTTTTTCTTGCCGGGCATGGACGATAAGAATAGTATTTCTTAGTTCTTCTTCTTGGAGTTGCAGATAATGTTCCTTCACGCTCGACCATCCTCTTTTTCCCAAGTTGTACAATATATCTATATGAAAAAATTGCTGGTCCACTCATATTTTCGTTTTCACCCCCATCCTGGTCCTTCCCTTTACCTAGGAATTCCTCGGATCCAAAGCCACTGCCCCCACTATTCATCATCCTTCTTTGGTTCAAAGTATTGATTCCAATCTGGGTAAAATATCTATCCCCATTACTAGAATTTTCCACATCTCTGGAAATTTCTTCCTATCCCAGACTACCACCAATCAGCTCCTTCATGCATATCCCAACACCCGTACCCCCACCTTTTGGATTAGCACATAAACCAGAATCCAAATTGACAATGACAAGGCTTTAAAACCTATTGATTAAAGAGATAGAATGCATGGCCGAAGTGTCCATACCTCCATTCCCCCTATGAAGATAGATTTAATAACATGTCCAGAACCCTCATCCTCCACTACTTGTTCGGGGGGAGCCTCCCCCTCTCTGAGTTCCTCAGAATGATCCCCTTCAACCACCAGCACAGACCCTTCCAAGGTATTCACCGTACTCAATGAAACTGCAGCTCCTTGACTATTTTCAACCAATTCGCTACTGATATCCTCCATCTGTTGAGCCACTACTGAAGTCTAGATATCCCTACCATTTCCTTCTATTCTTTCCTCTAGAACAGAAACCTCCCCTGCACCAACCTCCAACACTTAGTCCAGCACATCTCCTTCCCCAAGTACAGAGCTAAGGTATTCTACAGTGATCTTTCTACATTCTACAACCAATTTTCATTCCATCCTTGGAGGTAGCAGCTCCTTGCCTCCATCTTCAGTTCCCATCTCCATTTGTCCTAGACCCGACCTCACACCAGCCTCCAAAAATCTTCCTGTAGCATCACCCTTACTTCTAGACATCTGGGTATCTAAACAACAAGCCTTCAAGGGCCCTCCACTATGGAAAATCGCCGCTGTATGACCCAAATAGTGGAAAGATGCACAATAATCAATCAAGTCCTCATAGACCTCTTGCTGCTAACACCTGTACTCCTCTCCAATTGTAATCCACACATAATCAAACTGTATTTGAGATGCATCCGATTCCACAGAAACCCGGGGGTTAATCGGATGGCACACAACTTCCGTTCGAGAATTAGAACACATAAACCTTCTAATAAGGTTACCTAGCATGCGAATAATAGCAGGATTCTAAAAAGGTAGTTAAAGATTTGTAAATTTTACCCATACCGCTACCAATGGCGAATCGTGGTTCATGTGAAACTCAAAGGACCACCGTAAGAGTAAAAACTGGCATCCATTGATGATACGAGGAGCCCTCGACCAGGCTGAAATAAGGTTCACTTCGGGCTCGAATCAAATCATTATGTGACACCATTCATGCAAGCCAACAGTCGACCTTTCTCGAAGGTCCTAGGAACCAAAGATAAATCTATCGAATGCATCCACCGAAGGACGACGTTTCCTAAACCGCGCGATCAGGGTAAGATTCAAAAGCGCAAAAGATTCTGAGAATTCCGAAGACGAAATTTGGAGATTAGGGCGACCTTAGAGAAGGTCTAGGGCTTTGGGACTCAGCGATATTTTTTGGAAAAGGGGGAAGAATGTTGGGGTTTGAAAAAGGTCATAAAATCTGTGGTCTCTTGCCATCCAACGATTCTCCCCCCCCCCCAAGTGGGGGGGGGGGGGGGGTCGGCGCAAGTGCCGCCATCTTCACCGGTAGCCCGAGAGGATCGCCAGGGTTCCTAAACTGTTCCCACAAACCTGTTAAAAATATATGTTTTCTAAAAATTCATTGTAAACACATGGGAGTTGTAAAGTTAGTAAAATGAATTATTTACCGAATTGTGTTGTTATTTTCAAAACTAGGGTTAGAAAGTGATGAAAGTAAAATTTTAACTCAATAGAATCTAATCCTAAGGAGAATGAAAATGGAACATACCTTAGTGAGATACATATATTACCATCCAGATTAAATCCCATATCCTTTATCCACCCATTTACCAATTAATCTTAAGAGTATATTCCATGAAAATGAATATGGAAATGCTCAACAATATGATGAATTTGGAGAAATTTTATGACAACAAGTTCAAGAGGTGGTAAGTGACATTACACTTTCTACTCAAAACTATGAATATGGTGTACATGATCTCAAATTTGAATCTGCCACATCTGAATATGAGATGATTCATGTTTACTACACAAGACAAAAATGGTTGAATAATGTTATCATGTGTTGAGGGCACATAATCAACACTTTATTTGATGACCTCTTCGATGCATATCAGCATCGTCTAACCACAAAAAGGATTTGAGAAGCTGTGGACAAAAAGTATATCACTGAAGATGCAGAAATCTATAAATTCATAGTAAGAATGTTTATTTCATAAAAAATAGTATATATAAGATCTATTATAGATTAATTTTATGAAATACAATTCATCTTGAAACAGATTTAGAAAAACATGATGAACATGTCTAATTATATGGTTATCATATCAATCATTGATAAAATACCTCCTTGGAATAAGGTTAAACATTCTCTAAAGCATAATAAAGAAGATATTTTTCTCAATGGATTACTCAATAACCTCCAAATTAAGGGTGAATATAAAATACATGAGAAGGAAAATGAGACTAAAGATGATAAATCCAAGGTCCTCGTGGTAGAAGATATAGATCCATTTTAGTTTTCCAAGAGGAAAAACACCCAAAATATCCTTCAAACAGAAAGGTGCAATTCAATAAGAAGAAATGGGTGTGCTACTTATGTGAAAATATGGGACACATCAAATGTGATTTTTGTCATTGTAAGTAGAAAAATGGAAAAAAGGATTCAAAAATCAATTTTCACTGATAATATTTGAAGTGAATGTGATTGAGAAAAACTCTTCTTGGTCGATCGATTCCATTACTACACAACGCATTTGAAACAAGAAATATATCATCAAGAGGATGAAATAAATCAAATATGTGATATTGATCTATATGGGGAACTCTATAAGTATAAATGTACAGGGGAATGGATGGTTGATCTTGAGTCTGTGTTAGGAAATATCCTAACCTTAAATGACATATTTTATATGCCAGAAGTTCATAGGAACTTAGTCTCATAAAGCTTTTTAAACAAGATAAAATTAAAGTCTGTATTTGAGTCAGATAATTTTTCCTTATCTAGGGTTGTTATGTTTATTGGGAATGGTAACTTATGTGATGGATTATTCAAATTGAATAAAATTATTTTTTCTTGTTACTTGATAGAGTTGTTTTATTTATGGAATAATCTTTTAAGTCATAGTAATTTTACAAAAATGAATAATCTATCAAAAATGGAATTATTACCTATCATGGATCAAAATATAAGAAAAGTGTAACTTGCATGAAAAATAAAATAGTTAGAAACCCATTTAAAACTATAAAAAGGGAAAGTAACTTAATATAATTAATAAAAAGTTATGTATGTTATTTTCATGTCACACTGACCATAAATAATAAATGTTACTTTGTAACTTTTATTAACAATTATTCTATATTTTTTACATGTCCATATTTTTCTTGATAAAGATAAAGTTATAGATAAATTTAAAAATCCTTAAAAATGAGTTTGAAAACCAATGTGGGTTTATAATTAAATGTCTCATATCCATTAGCGGAGTAGAATAATTTACTCCTTTATTATTTTAATCCCTAGTGATCATACATGAAGTGAAATATTCCACATACACCTAAACAAAATGGTGTAGCTGAGAGAAAGAATAGAACATTAATGGAAATGTTTATTTATATGATTCCAATCTTGGGTCCCATAAATTGTTTTTGGGGGGGATGCATTATTGATAGTGTGTCACATCCTACTGATCATACTTGAATTGAAATATTCAACATATACCTGAACAAAATGGTGTAGCTGATTGAAATAATAGAGAATTAATGGAAATGGTTATTTATATGATGTCTATCTTGGGTCCCTGAAATTGTTTTTTTGGGGGGATACATTATTTACAGCATGTCACATCCTAAATCAATTAACCATAAAATAGAAGGCTATGATTCTGTTTGAATTATGGAAGTATAAGAAACCAAACCAAAATTATTTAAAGGTTTGGGGTTGTCATGAAATTTTAAAAGTACCCGAACCTAAAGAAGAAAATTTGCGTAAAATAGGTATTGATATCATATTTCTTAGAGATGTTTAGAATTAAAAAGCTTATAGATTCACAATTATCTAATAAAGAGACTTAATATCTCTTAATATAGTTATTTAATCCAGAGACACTAACTTTTATGAATCTAGGTTTACCTCTATACATAAGAAAGTTTGAATTGATGGATCTGGATCAAATATAAGATTATCTTAAGAAGATACGATCAAGGATGTTTATTAGAGTAAAAGAACTTAGATACCCCTAAAATATGGATCTTATTTCTATATTTAATTGTTTAAAGTAACATATAATAGTATTGTTTCACAAACACTAGTCTTAATTAATATAGATTATGATTCAAAATATTTTAAAGAGGTTATGTTATCTTCTGATGTGTCTCCTTGGAAGGAATATATAAATGATGAAATGGAATATGTAAATGGAACAATAATTGGATATTAGTCGATATTTCTCTAGGTTTACAACTTATAGGTTGTAACTGGGTATTTAAAATAAATCATAATGTTGATGATAGAATTAAAAAAATATAAATCCATATTGGTAGCCAAAGGGTTTACTCAAAAGGAAAGAATTGATTATTTCAAAAATTATGATCATTGGATATGGATACTTCATTTATAATAATTATTACATTGACATCCACTTATAATTTGGGAATTAACCAAATGGATATTAAAAAAATTATTAAATGTTGAGTTGAATGAAGAAATATATATGAAAAACCAAAATGATTCATAATACCTAGTAAAGATAAGAAGGTTTCTAAATTGGTAAAATCCTTATATGGTTTAAAATGAGTTCTAAGATAATTTAATGAGAAATTTAATGAAATAATCTTATCAAATGGATTTCTAATTAAACAAGACAAATAAATGTGTTGGTAGTGGGTTCTATGACAACCATGGTGTTTTTATTTGTTTATATGTTGATGGAATTTTTATATTTGGAACAGATATGAATAAAATAAATTAATGTAAGTAAATTTTATCTATAAATGTTTATATGAAATACTTAGATGAATATAATGTTATTTTGGGAATCAAAATAGTTTGAAATAAGAATTCGATCCTTCTTTCTATATGTCATATATTGAAAATATCTTAAAGTGGTTTGAATAATTTGATTGTTCACCAGTTTATATCCCATATGCTTCTGGGAGTAGGATTCTACCAAATCCAAGTAGTGAAGTTTCTTAAAAAAAATATGAAAGTTTGATAAAATGTCTCATGTATACTATGATATATACAAGACCTGACATTGCTTATGTTTTCAAAAAGTTGACCAGGTATATAAGTGATCCATGTTATGTGCAATGGGATGTGGTTGAAGGTGTACTTAGGTATCTAATGTGTATTATATATTATTTTATATGTTATAGTGTAAAATCAAGTTTTTAGAAGGTTTTTATGACTTTATTTGGATAACTAATCTAGAGGATCACTATTCAATGAGTGGTTGAGTTTTTATACTTGGAGGTGGAGAAATCTCTTGGGGTTCAAAGAAAAAAACTTTTATAATAGTCTCCATAATGGAATCTAAGTATGTTTTCTAGAAATTACTAGAAATTAAGATGAATTTATTAGAAATACTTTATTAGATATACCATTTTGTCCTATGTTGATATCTCTGGTTTCTATACATTGTGATAGTCGAGTAACATTGATTTTAATATACAATAATACTTATAATGGGAAATCGATACACCTTGGTCTCAGACATGGCTACGTCAGGTAGTTTATATAGGATAGTATCATAACTATAGACATTGTTAGATCTAGCCAAAATCTGGGAGACCCACTAATAAAGGGTATTTCAAGGGAGTTGTTATAAAAAACTTCCTTAGGGATGGGTTTAAAGTTCTTGCAGAAAATTAACCAATGATGGGACCTCAACATAACATGTAATAAATTTTCATGTATAAGTTATATATATGAATCTCTATCATTTTTGTGAAGGAAACAAAAAACCTATATTACATCCAAGGAAAATGGTGTTTGGTTCCCATGACAAATAAGTGGTTATGTTTTAAACTCTTAATGAACCTTGTATTTCAAAAAAGTGTTGAAACATGGGAACACTATATGTTTCCCCAATGTGAATATAGGAGTGGGGTTAATATAAAGAGCTTATGATTTTTTATCTCAAACATTCATGATAGTAAAAGTTTCACATGGTCATAATAATGTATAGGATTAGATTATTTACTAAGGAATTTGAATATAATTTTATAGGATAAATAAAGTTGAAAACAAGAGTTACATGTTTAGGGTAGTGTCCAAATGTTTCTCTATTCAAATTTTATTTCTCTCTTCCATATAAAGGTTCAAATCGATAGATAACTTTATTTATTAAAGTTATTTTCAATAAATTATAATGATTTATTTTTCCAAAAAAAATAAATTTTAAAATGGTGGGGGATTGTTGGATTTTTAATCTATTTTTCAAAATATTAAATTGTTTATTTTATGTATTTAAAGTGGTTGTTTTTTGGGAATCCCACACTAGAAAGTTAGAGGAGTGTTGGGTTTACTTATTTATAGAAGTTTCTTTATTACTATTTCATAGTAATAAAGGGAAAATTGTATAATATGTGTGGGACAGTGCACTGCACAATCCAAACACATGCATGCATGTGAAAATGTGCAATATGTACATTTTATGGAACACTCGGTACTTTGCATGATGCATCAATGTGAGGTTCTTAGAGGTGCCTTTTTTTCATGACGGATTGGTGGGTCTTTATCGGTTTGAGCCTAATCCAGAACATGTATGTTTAGTGTTATTAACTAGTTCACTAAACATATATGATCTATAATGTTGATTAGAATTGGCGTGATCTATCCGAAATAGAGTGTTTTAAGTGGGTGTGGTCTATTCACTTATTCAATCAGGTGTGATTGAACATATATGATTAAATATAGAAATAATATTCTAAGAACCTAAGAACTCACTGGTGGTTGGAAAGTATATTCCATATGTGGTAAAACTAAAGCGACATGAGAGGGTTCAATTTACCCATGTGAGGAAGATATGGTTCAGTTACAAGGGGAGGTGCAGAGGGGTAAAATTGGTAATGAAGCAGGGGGAAGGGGTTAGAAAATATTTGAAGAACCAAATTGGTTATAAGTGAGAGTGGGGAATTTCCATGTGGGGGATATAATATTTTCTTTGATTTATGTACGACCTTGGGATTGGGTGGGAAAATTTCGAGTGAAAGGAATTATCAATTGTTCTTCTCCTTCCCTATATTTTTCATCTTTCATATTTCCCTTGTAATTATAGTTTCTATGTGGAAATCAATACATAGTTTCCTTCATTGTTATTTGCATGGGGGTTTCCTATAAGCTTGTTCTAACCTTCCAACCTCCATCCGTGGAGATACACCAGCAATACCTACTGGATCTTGTCTAAAAATTCCTCGACACTATTAAAGAGAAATTAACCTCCATATATACATATATCACCAAATTATCCATGGGCTAGGATGAATTCCACTCTTACCTTGTGAGTATCATATGTCACCTTGACCAGAATACTCTTCTCGATAGTGTGCCTTCTTCTCAAATCACTACTTATTCAGATACATGATCGATTCTAGGCATCAAACCTACTGGTTCAGATGTCCCCCCCTCTTGTTATCTTCTAGGAATGTACTTCCCCCATTGATCCTATGGGTGCGAAATGACCCCTTGATTTGCATATATTTTATGGTGGTGATATTAGTGGTAGGATATCTCATGTGTAACATTATTTATGGATTCAGAATACACTAGAATCAATGAATTTTTAGATCTCTCAAATTAGTATAGAAGATACCACAATCCATCAGTTCTACAATTTGATTGAAGTTCATATGGATTTATCCTAGCCTATTTTTAAGGAGGAAATCATGGAGATTTTTAATAGTTTCACAATTCATAATCCTTACTAATATCTCACTACTCTTCAGCATCTAGGTTCAATTGCAGATTATGTGGAATAGATTTTGTATCTTGTTTCCCTCCTTGCTGGGAAACTAGAACAACAATATGTTGGTTATTTTCAAAATGGTCTCAAAGTGGACATTCAAGATTGGGGGTTTATACATAGTCAAATAACTTTTATAAATTTTATACATTTTTTATTTTTCTAGGCACATTGAACTTAATTTTTACAAGGGGTTTGTGGACCTGTACATTGGGGTGGGCTTCATTCCACTTGGGGTGTCTATGTGAATGCTAAATATAAATATTCCCCTTACCCTGCACCCCTCCATAATGTAGATCGGCCTCGTCGTCTATGGAGAATCTCGAACCTTGGCTCAGAACCACCACCCTCCAAACAATATCTTTCTATTGGTTTCAGTGTTAAAGATTTGACTCCTCGGGAATGGGAGAACTAGAGAAAGAAGTGACTATGTTTTCACTACGACCGCCCTTATTCACCCATGAATAAATGTTATGATCCTAAGATTTGTATTATTATTTTCAGTGATGATAATGAAACCCCAATATATATTCCTTCACATGACAATAATGACCTCTTACCCACCCCATGTCTTGAGGATAAGTGTACAATGGTGGTGTATCATAGACTGAAATCCTATTTCTTAGATACAATTTTTCTCCGGTGTGACTGTACATCTATGATGGTGGATGTAAACATATATATCATCACAATTCTATTTTTGGGGGAAAAAATCTCTTTCCATAATCACATCTCCCCAAAACTATCCAAATTAGTGAAACTCACCAGCCACACTTCCACCAGACTATGCATCAAGTTGGTTGTTGGCCATAATATATGGTCTTAGGGAGCTTCCACCACCATTTGTTAACAAAGGGGGACTAAAATTTAATTCTTGATGTTCATGTGTTGGACATTTGCTGTCTGGATATCATACTAAGCATTTATTGGCTCCAAACTTTGGGTGAGGTACATATGAAATGGAATACAATGATGATGTTATTCTCATCTTCTACAACATCTTCTTAAAGGGGATTTATCACCTAAAATTCCACCCATTCCACTCTATTGTTGACCTCTAGGGCCATCCCAAATAGAAACGCACCACCTACTACTATGGGACTAGTCCAGAAAGAGTGATATTCCATTGATAGATTCACTAAATAGTTACTTACACGCTATTTTTAATTCTTTTCATCATGTTTTTGATAAATATCTTTGTCTTCCCACATGCCACCTTCGAGACCATTTCATTCAACTCTAACATAATCAGGAACATATTTCAATTCACTTATACCACTACCCAGAAATCCATAAAAATTAATTTGAGTGGAAGGGACAAAAAAATTCTAGTTGAGGTTAATCAGAGATATCATAAACTTCTTCTCCAACCCCGTTCTACTAGTGAAAAATTGAAATGGTTCATAGAACATGCGTGTTGATTACTGATGACTCAGTAAGGTCATGATTCTAGAAAAAAAATCTTATTCTGGTGTTTGATGAACTCTTGGAATGAACTTTATGATGCCATTTATTTTTCCAAATTAGATCTTAAATATGTCTACCATCAAATCCTTATGCTGGATGAAAATATTAAAAAAACTACTTTTCAGACACACAGTGACCACTATGAATTCTTGTTAAAGACTTTTAGCCTCCCCAATTCCTTTTCCACCTTTCAGGATACAATTAATGACCTCTTTCATCCATTCTTATATACTTTTTTATCTCACTTTTTTAACATCCTTATTTATAGCCCAGATTGGGAGACTCATGTACACAATTTTCAGGATACATTATAGGGTTTTTTGGATGAAATTTTCTTTACTAATAATTGAATGTGTTACATTGGACAAATAGAAATTGAATACCTTGACCATATAATTTCTTGGGCTGGAGTTTCCATGGATCCTACAAAAATACAGGTTGTTCTAGATAGGACAACTCCACAATCTATGTGGAGAATCCATGATTTTATTCTTATCACTGGTTATTATAGAAATTTATCTATCATTATGGTTCTGTGGGTCAACTGATCACTATGATAATAAGGAAAGATGGGTTTTTATAGACACACACTACTCAAAAATCTTTTTAGAAATTAAAATATATGATCACCATTACTCCAGTCCTGTCACCACCATATTTTTTCAGTGACTTTGTGTTTGAATGTGATGCCTCCGGTATATGGGTTGGTTCTATCCATATACAACTTCACAAAACCATTTATTTTTTAGAGAGGATTTTTCCACTCAGACACCCAAGTCCACTTAGAAAAAGAAAGTGATGTCTTTGGTCTTATCCATTTGGTATTGGCATCCATATTTTATTGGATGCTTCTTTATAGTATATTTTAATCACCATAGTCTCAAATTTCTCCACCAAAAAACAATTACCATTGCTGACTAGTAGTGATGGATAACCAAACTTCATGGCTATCATTTTGATATTAAATAAAAACTGGGTCATGAAAATTCAATTGCTTATGATTTTCCTAGAAATTAGGATTCCACTATGATGTACATGCTACACTCTTCTCTTGCTTTGGAAGAAGGTCATACCCTTATGGAGGGCCTCACATATGATCCATACATAGATTAAATCATCCCCTCTATACAAGATAAAAAACCATTTACTATTGAATTTTGTTATAATTACAACATTCTCTCTTATAAAGGAAACCTTGTTCTTCTAGCTGCTTCTCCCCGGATACCTTTACTGTTAGCCGAGTTTCATACTATGCCTTAGTAAGTTCACTCGGGCTACTATTAAACTTATTGGTGGATCACAAGCAACCCCTATTGAGTTGTCATGAAGAAACAAGTTCAATAATATGTACATCAACGTGAAACATTACAATGAAAAAAATACTCTAAACTCTCTCCAATGGGTTTTTTTAACACCCTAATATTTCATAATACTTTAGTTTTTCAATGTAATTCAATAACTTACACTACACGCAACATCGAGTTCAAACGCACCACGACTTACCAAATTATCCGTTCAAAAGTGGTTATGAATAGTATTAACAGAATTTTGAACTTTATATAACCCTTATAATTTTAGAATCCATATTACGAGTTTCTTAGACATAATTCAAGGACAAATTCATTTTTTCAGATAAAAGAATTATTTTTTAAAAAAATGCAATTTTACAGCTTTTTAATGGAGAACCCTTTTTAAATAAAATATTTGAAACTTTTATATGTTCAATTTGACAAAATAAACTTCTTCTTTGGGATCGGGACATAAAAATTTAGTTTCAATAAATTTTTGGTGTTTTTATGATAACTTTCATATTTGGGTGAATAGTGAAAAATAATACATTTTAACTGGAAACAACTTTTTTAATAAAAATAATTTATAATGTTCAATTATACATATTTATGGTTTGGAAGTATATTTAGATTATATTTTTACCATTTAATCTAATTTTTGTCATTGGAAGTCATTTCACATTGAAATTGGACATAAACAAATGTCAATCTTTTGATAGTTATTATTTCTTAATAAACACGCTTTTTGTTTTGACAACGAGAATTAATTTTAAATTAATTTATGCCACTTATGTATTTTGAATTTATAAAAATCGATTCCATATTTATATTCATGAGGTACAAATTTTGTAAATATGTAAATTTTATTTTTAGACATTTTGAATAATTACTTCGGTAAATATTATATTTACCATGGTTAAAAGTTAAATCTGGTAAATAAGGGTAAACAAATAATATTAAATTAACCTATAACATGTCCTAAAACTATATTATGATACATGTCCAACCATGGGAATCTTTGTGTCGATTGTTTCACCCCATGTAGCCACTTTTAAGTGAAAATGAAACTTTATATTAATTAAGTAAAAGTAAAAAATAAGAATGACAAAAGCATATATCTTTTATTAAAACAATTTTTACATAGGGTTATATATGTTATATCTTAGATTATAAATATTAATTATAAATATAAAAATATTTCCTACATAATGGTACTTTATTTAAAATTTTTAGACATTGAATAGTTAAATTTATTTATGACACAATGATGATGCAATATTTTTCTTATTAATGAAATAATCAAATAAATGGTATTATAAATGTTAAAATAAATATAATTTGAAAGTTTTGAGGCCATAAACTAATTTTCTAGGTTACTATGACATGTTAGGATTGATTAAATACATTTGGATCTAATTAATAAAGTTGTTATGACTTTTAAAAAAATAAATTATTAAATAGTGTCAAAATTGAAAAAAAAGAGTTTTTAAAACAAATATTATATTATTAATTGATATAATATTCCTAAAAATCTAAGGGTCGGACAAAGGACTTATATGATTATATTAATATCATTAATGAACTACTTGGGATTCTCTTATAATTTTATAGTAATATTATTAACCATATAAAATAAAAATACCAAGAGACATGGTAAATGTCAAACTAATTAAAAAAGAGTTAAATCTAAAATATAAGGTTAATATAGTGACAGAAACCAGTCTAAAACCTATTGTTTGAGTGTTTTTATACCCATACCCACCAAATTATTTAAATAAATTAATTTTGAGACATTATAAACCAAATATGAATTTATTATAAAATAATATTTTAAGTTTTTCTAAGGTGCCCCTCACCCCTGTTATAAAAGGGCACTCCCCCATCCCTCAAATTCACACCTTAAAATTCATTTTTCTCGGCCAAACACTACCCAAATAACCTATAAAATATCCTAACATCATCCTAGAGGCCTTAATTTAGTTATAAATCCAACCTAAGGATCCCTTTTGATCAAATCAAAAGGAAGAACTAGAAGAAGAGGTAAATATTTCATCACCTCTTTCAAGTTCCTTTCTTCTTCCACTTCCTCTTTCTTTGTTATTTCAATTCTAAAATAATAATTCCAGTGTATTCTATATAATGTGGTGTTATTATGAATAGGGTAAAACCAGATTCATTATTCAATCCATCCTTTTAATGGCATGTCATTGTACGTGCGTATGTACGGCTTACCGTCTCCACGTCGTGGTGTAATTGTTATTCAATACATTATTATTTGTATGGGTATAATAATGATGTGTAATTGATATAAATAATAAATATAACATGTTAATTATTCTTTCTATATTATATAAAATCCAATTATATATTATTTTAATATCAAAATAATGATATTTTCGCTCGTGCGTACGTACGGATTTCCGTCTCCACGAACGTGATGAGATTCATTCCCCATCGTATCCATTCAAGATTAATTTTTATTTTATGATTAAAAATAATTTTTATAGACTTGATATAATTATTTATATTAATAATATACATACCATCCATATCAAATATGACTCACATAACAAATAATATAAAGGAAAATGAACCCTTTAACACCCGAAACGACGATAATACTAAGGTATTATTAACAAATCTATGTTAAAAGATCATATATGATATCAAATTAATGTACATAATTATTGTATAATTAAATAAATATTATTTCACCATTATATAGGATATTAAATTAACCTCGAACAAGGAAAATTACAAAGTAATAGGTTTCTTATCTCACTTTTAATTCCGTGATATTTCCATTGTTCACCACTTATTTACTGCATGTGGTGTGTGTACTGCCCATGATTGTATTCATTGTGTAAAATACATTATTTTATATATATTTACATCATCATTATATGATCCATATTTCATTGGTTGAATGTTTCATATGTTACCAAATTGGTAAGGGAATTACGAATTTCAATTTCCACTCATTCGACTTTACGCGTAGTTCATTGATTATTTTAATCCAAGATTATGTGTGGAATCACTATTAATTTCCTTATTTCATAATTTAAACTCCCCTTTCTATGGATACACTTTTGATACACATAATCACTCCATTGATAAATTCTCAAGTCATCGATATGAACTTGATAAGAGTAATTTTAACTCAATCTCCATTTGTTGAGTTAAATATCCAATTCATTGGTGTTGTTTATACAAGAATATGTGTGAATGTCATCTGATTGATTTACACTCAATGTCCAATCATATTGAGTGTATTTATATTTTTAACACATTATTATTTCATTGATTTATCCTTAACCTAAGGATACAGTTATTATAAGAGATTTCATCTCAATTTACATTCTAGTGAGAGTTATTTGTTGATATACACCAATTCAATTTTATATGGTGTATATAATGTACTTTGACAAGGTATATCATGAATACCTTTATTCTCATGATATTATAAAGTTTTTATTACCTCAATTATTTGTATTAATGTGTCTCTATTTTGGTTAGGAACTCTAACTAAAATATCATTTTAAATGTTTTCAAGATTTATTATTCTAATTCTTTCTCATTAATGTCCATGTTTTAAAAATGGTTTTAAGTATTTATTTATATGTACATTAAAGTTTTAAAATTAAAATTCCTTTTAAATGTTTTAAAGTGGTATGGGACACTTTCCTTCAAAAATGACTTTAAATGTTTTCCTTTCTAAATTGTGTGACTTTTAAATGTTTTCATGAAAAAGGGATATTTCTCTCAAAGAGTTTTATAAATCATTTTCATATATGTCAAAAACTTTTAATGGATTTTATACTTGTTTGAATTTGATTTAGTATGATAGAAATCTTATATATTTTATTGAAGGTTTTGTGATATGTTTGACTGTGGATGCGTTACTTTTATACCATTCATGGTTTATGGGTAAAAATTTGAAATTTCGTATGCCGTTTTAATACGAATGTTTATGTTATGTTTAAACCTTTTCATATGAGGAATGCATTAGACTTAGTAAGTAATGGGTGGATACCACTATAGATCCTAGATACATAAGTAGGTCTCATGAGACAAACTAGTGTATTGGCATAAGGCCTTGACAAAATCTTATTTGTAGTCTTGGCAAATAGCCTTGACTATGTGGTTATGATACTCTATCATTATGCATTCCATCATTATGAAAGTGGTTATTGATATTGCATGTGATTATTTGACTAGTATAATATCCATGTGGATAAGTAAATGGAATTATTTCATTTTATTTTTTCCATATTATGCTGAAGTTCAAGTTTAAAAGGCTTTTGTTTTAGTCTTATACACTGCCTTAAATGTTTATGCTTATTTACGAAAGTTTCTGCTATAATATTATCCTTACTGAGTATCTACGCTCACCCCTTTCTATGTTTTATTTTTTCCAAGATTAAAATAATTATATTATGACTGACATGCAGGGATAGTCTATGGGGTCTCAGTATTGTCTATGGAAACAAAGTTGTTGTAGTTTTCCATTTTATGATTTAATGTAAACTATATGAATGTATCTAGTTCTTCCAAGGCTACTAAACTAATCGGTCTTTCAAGAATTGATCTATTATGATCATGCCAATGATACATAATAATGCACCGACTCTGGGCTTCTGGGGTCAAGGCATTACAATTGGTATCATAGGAAGTTTAGTACAAACAATGGAATCTAAATTTAGATAAACTCTGATTAGAGCACATAGCCCTAAGATATAATTTCAGGATTAGTAAAGAGGAACTTCCTAAAATTTTGGTATTGTAGTGATTTTGTGAGTTTTACAAGAAATAAATCCCTATCTGGATACGAGCAGGTAAAGGCGGCTCTGACACAGCTGTACCTAGGGGTAAAACCCTAAAACATTGCTATGAGCTAGACTCGAACAGGAACTGGTGCACGACAACGGGCATTGCTTCACTCTTGGTTATGAGACTCCTGGGGGATATTCTTAGAATAATTTACATTTTTGTTACAAACCAATTTGATGTATTTTAATATAAGATGAGAATAAATGAACTTGGTTAATCCTAAGGTGTTTTAAATTGAAAATATGGTGTCATGATATTCTCTAAATGATTTTATGACTACTGTTACTCACTTAATGATTTTTGGTTTTAGTCAATGGATATATTCCAAGGAATTCATAGTAACTTTTAGAATGATTTAAAAGGTGGGAACATTGGTGGAAGTGAGCAAAAATATGGAATGTTGATAGGCGTAAAAGATATCATGTTCATGCCAAATCAGTTTTCCAAAAATATGATCAACAACATATATATTAACCAACTCTCGGACTCAACAAAAAAGAGTAAGGTGATGAATGATAAGAGCAACAGTAGTGGAGACCATGGAGAAAAGAATCCTCAATTTCCATCATACAGGAAATGTGGAAGGAGACACCCAGAAAATTTTCTCAATGGAACAAAGAATTCCTTTACGTGTGGGAAAGAAGGACATAAAGTGAAAAATTTCTGAGGAAAAATGAAGAGTACTATGGAAGAAAATATAAATGGTACCAAGAATCCATTTATAGTATTTTTCCATAAATTTAGGTGACATGGCCATTACATGAGTGAATTCCCTATTCTACAGGATATTTTTATGGTCAAAGAAGAAGCTATGTAGAAATAAATGGTTGGAGAAATGTTTAAATGTATTAGTTCTCCTTATTGATGGGATTACTTTGGAATAATTTTCTCTTGTATTTGTAACCCAGCAGTTTGTCATGTGAAAGTGATATTTGAGGAAGACTTATCTTTTCCCGTGTGGATATAGTTATAAATAACCATTTGGTTTTATATGATCATTAGGTTTGAGGTAATTACAAGTTATTATATTTTGGGATGAAAATGCAAGGTATGAGATAACATTTGTGGTTAAATTATGTTATCACTATTGTAAGGAATTTATCTCATTTTGGTAATGTAATATAATATAGTTTTTGAAAAAGGACAACACGCAGATCGTGTGACAACCCATCATGTTGGAAAAACATGTGGGAATCGAACCCACAACTAGAGTGTTATTGGGATTTATCGCCTACCACTGGACTATGTGAAGTCCCTGGTTAGTGTAACTAATTATTTTTAGTTAAATGATTTTATTGATGAATAATAAGTTGATTTGATATCTTATGTCTTATCAAATAAATACCCTTAGTATAGGAAAATGATCTGGTGATTAAGTGATAAATGTTATTTTGGATGACTTTCGCTTTTTTGGGAACACTATATGCCCAAGGAAAATAGAATACTATGGGACTTCATTTGAGTAGTAATGGTGGATTTTTATCTATGTTTTTATTATGGATTTATAGTGATTTGGGTTATTTATGGAAATGACTAACCTATAATAGAGAATAAGTGATTAGGTTAATTAATTTTAAGTATGTGGCTTTAAGTGTAGTTGATTTCATTGGGAGATACATTTTAACGTGGAAGACTGCATAAAAAAATTCCTCTAAGTTTTGGGTTTCAATATTACTTTGGATTATATTGAATAATTTTAAGGACAATTATTTATTGAATGGTATTTATTTAACTTTGGGGTATTGTTGGTTTAATTTTAGAAATTAAGATTAGTGTTTTTTTCCCTAAAGGAATTTCCTTTTAGGGTATCATCAGATATTGTAATAACTATTTTGGTTTTTATTAATCTCTAAAGACAAGGTAAATATATAGATTATCCTTTGTGGATCATGTGATTCTATAGAAGTTTATTCTAGCTCTTCTGGTGTGACCAAGTCTTCTTGAATATTCATCGTTTAAAAAAATGAGTTAGTGGTAGAAATTTATTAAAGAATAAAACTCTACATAAAAATTAAGTATATCTCTTTATGTTCTTAGTCAATCTCATAAATAAATTTCTCATCTTTATTAAATATTACTTAAAACAAAAAAAAATTGTTCATTTACTTTTCCTACTGGGAAACTAATGACCATTTTTCCCATCACAAGTTTGTAGTTTTCTTGTTGTCAACTTTCTCCTGATCATGTTTTCTATCCCTCTCCATCAAAACTTGACACTTAGTTTATCTTCCATATCCATGTTTTCCCACATGGAATCCTAGTATGGGTGATCTTGGGTCACCATTGTACTTCTATTTCTTTCTTTTAAAATGATAGTTTTATTGACTCTTTTTCCAATATGGGACTTTCCATTATATTCCCATGCCCAATTTTAAAAATTTAGAGGAATAAATTTATTGAAGGAGGGAAGAATGTAACACCCCAAGATTTCATAGTAATTTAGTTCTTTAATGTAATTCAATAACTTACATTACACACAACATCGAGTTCAAGCGGACCACGACTTACCAAACTAGCCGTTCAAAAGCGGTTATAAATAGTATTAACCGAATTTTAAACTTTATATAACCCTTATAATTTTAGAATCTATATTATTAGTTTCTTAGACATAATGTAAGGACAATTTCATTTTTTTCAGATAAAAGAAGTATTTTTCAAAAAATTCAATTTTACCACCTTTTAATGGCGAACCCATTTTAAATCCAATATTTGAAACTTGTATATATTAAATTTGACAAAAAAAACTTTTTATTTTGGATCGGGACATAATAATTTATTTTTAATAAATTTTTGGTGCTTTTCTGATAACTTTCATATTTTGGTGAATAGTGAATAAAATATATTTTCACTACAAACAACTTTTTTAATCAAAATAATTTATAGTGTTCAACTATACATATTAATGGTTTGGATGTATAATTCGATTATATTTTTACCATTTAATCCAATGTTGGTCATTGGAAGTAATTTCATTTTGAAATTTGACATAAACAAATGTCAATCTTTTGATAGTTATTATTTCTAAAAAACATGCTTTTTGTTTTGACAACAAGAATTAATTTTAAATTAATTTATGCCACTTCTGTGTTTTGAATTTATAAATATAGATTCCATATTTATAATCAGGAGGTCCAAATTTTGTAAATAAGTAACTTTTATTTTTAGACATTTTGAATAATTACTTTGGTAAATATTTTACTTACCATGGTTAAAGGGTAAATACGATAAATAAGGGTAAAAAAATAATATTAAATTACCCTAACACATGTACTAACCCTATAGGATGACACATTTCCTCCCATGGACATATTTGGGTTGATTGTTTCATCACATGGAGCCAATTGTAAGTGAAAATGACACTTTATATTAATTAAGTTAAAGTGAAAACAAAAATGACAAAAGCATATATCTTTTAGTAAAACGATTTTTACATAGAGTTATATATGTTATATATTCAAATATAAATATTCATTAGAAATATAGAAATATTTCCTACATAATGGTATTTTATTTATAATTTTTAGACATTGAATATTTAAATTTATTTATGACACAATGAGGACACAATATTTTCCTTATTAATGAAAGAATCAAATAAATGGTATTATAAATGTTACAATAAATATAAATTGAAAGTTTTGATGAAATACATGAATTTTCTAAGTTACTATGACATGTTAGCCTTGATTAAATTAGTTTTTTCTAATTAATAAAGTATTTATGACTTTAACAAAAATCAATTATTAAATAGTGTCAAAATTGACATAAAAGAGTTTTTAAAAAAATATTATATTATTAATTGATATAATATTCCTAAAAATATAAGGATAGGAAAAAGGACTTATATGATGATATGAATATGATTAATGAACCACTTGGGGTTATCTTGAAAGTTTATAGTATGTTTATGAACCATATAATATAAAACTACAAAGAGACATGGTAAATGTCAAACTAATTAACTAAAAGTTAAATCTAAAAGATAAGGTTAATGTAGTGATGCAAAACTATCTAAAACCTTTTGGTAGAGTGTTTTTAGACCCATATCCACCACATACATGAAATAAATTAATTTGGAGCCATTATAAACTGAATATAAATTTATTATAAAATAATACTTTGTTTTCCTAAGGTGCCCCTCATCGCTCTTATAAAAGGGCACTCCCCCTTCCCTCATATTCACACCTTCAAATCCATTTGTCTCGGTCAATATCTACCCAAATAACATATCAAATATCCCCCCTTAAAGCTAGAGGCATTCATTTAGTCAGAAAGCCAACCTAAGTAGCCCTTTTGATCAAATCAAACGGAAGAACCAGAAGAAGAGGTAAATATTTCATCACCAATTTCAAGTTCCTTTCTTCTTACACTTCATCTTTCTTTGTTGTTTCCATTATAAAATAATAAATGCAGTATATTATATATACTGTGATGTTATTATGAATAAGGTACAGCCATATTCATTATTCTATCCATCCTTTGAATGACATGTCACTATACGTGCGTACGTACGACTTACCGTCTCCATGTCATGGTGTAATTTTTATTCAATACATTATTATTTGGATGGGTATAATAATGATGTGTAATTGATTTAAATAATAAATATGACATTATAATTACTCTTTAGATATTATATACCATCCAATTATATATTATTTTAATATCAAAAGAATGATATTATCGCTCGTGCATACGTACGGATTACCATCTCCACGAACGTGATGAGATTCATTCCCCATCGTATCCATTAAAGACTAATTTTCATTTGATGATTAAAAATAAAGTTTAGAGACTTGATATCATTCTGTATATGAATAAGATACATCCCATCCATAACAAACATGACTCACATAACAACGAATATAAAGGAAAACAAATCTGTTAACACCTGAAATGACGATAATACTAAGATATTATTAACAATGAAATGTTAAACGATCATAAATGATATCATATTAATGTATATAATTCTTGTATAATTTAATAAAAATTATTTCACCATTATACAGGAGGTTAAACTATCCTCGACCAAGGAAAATTACAAATTAAGGGGTTTCTTATCTCACTTTTAATTCCGTGATATTTCCAGTGTTCACCACAAATTTATTGCACGTGGTGTGTGTACTTCCCATGATTGTATTGATTGTGTAATATAATTTAATTTATGGATATTTACATCATCATTGTATTATACATATTTCATTGGATTTATGTTTCTTAAGTTACCAAATTGGTAAGGGAATGGCAAATTTCAATTTCCACTCATTCGACTTTACCCATACTTCGTTGATTATTTTACTCCACGATTATGTGTGGAATCACTATTAGTTTTCTTATGTCATAATTTAAACTCCCCTTTCTGTGGATATACTTTTGATACACATAATCACTCCATTTATAAATTCTCAAGTAATTGATATGAACTTGATAACATTCATTTTAACTCAATCTCCATTTGTTGAGTTAAATATCCAATTCGTTGGTGTTGTTTTTAAAAGAATATGTGTGAATATCCTATTGATTGTTTTACACTAAATATCCAATCATATTGAATGTATTTATATTTTTCACACATAATTATTTCCTTGATTTATCCTTAACCTAAGGATATGGTCTTTATAAGATATTTCATCTCAATTTGCATTCCAGTGAGAGTTATTTGTTGTTATACACCATTTCACTTTTATATGGTGTATATAATGTACTTTGACATGGTATATCATGAATACCTTTATTCTCATGACATTATAAAGTTTTTATTACCTCGATTATTTGTATTCAAGTTTCTCTCTTTTTTTTAGAAACTCTAACTAAAATATCATTTTAAATGTTTTAAAGATTTATTATTCTAAATCATTCTCATTAATATACATGTTTTAAAAATGGTTTTAAGGATTTATTTATATAGACATTAAAGTTTTAAAATTAAAATTACTTTCAAAAGTTTCAAAGTTGTATGGGACACTTTGATTCGAAAAATGTATTTAAATTTTTTCCTTTCTAAATTGTGTGACTTTTAAAAGTTTTCATGAAAAGGGATATTTATCATAAAGAGTTTTACAAATAATTTTCATCTATGTCAAAAAGAATTAATGGATTTTAAACTTGTTTGAAGTTGATTTAGTATGATACAAATCTTCCATATTGTATTGAAGGTTTTTTGATATGTTTGACTTTGGATGAGTTACTTTTATACCATTCATAGTTTATGGGTAAAGTATTGAATTTTCGTATGCTAGTTTTAATACGAATGTTTATGTTATGTTTACAAATTTTCATATGAGGAATGCATTAGACTTAGTAAGTGATGGGTGGAGCCCGCTATAGCTCCTCGATTCGTCGGTAGGTCTCATGAGACAAACTGGTGTCTTGGCACAAGGTCTTGAAAAAATATTATTTATAGTCTTGGCACAAGGCCTTGACTATGTGGTTATGATAGTTTGAAATTATTAATTCCATAATTAGGAAAGTGGTTATTGATATTGAATGTGATTATTCGACTACTAGAATATCCATGTGAATAATTAAATGGAATTATTTCATTTTATTTTTTCCATATTATGCTAAAGTTCAAGTTTAAAAGGTTTTTGTTTTAGTCTTATACACTGCCTTAAATGTTTATGCTTATTTACGAAAGTTTCTATTATAATGTTATCATTACTGAGCATCTGATCTCACCCCTTTATATGTTCTATTTTTTCCAAGATGCAAAGAAGTATATTATGACTGACATGCAGGGATTGTCTATGGGGTCTCAGTGATGTTTATGGAAACAATGTTGTTGTAGTTTTCCATTTTATAATGTAATATAAACCTAATGAATGTATCTATTACTTATAAGGCTACTAAACTAATCCATATTTTGAGAGTTGATCTTTTATGATCATGCCTATGATAGGTAATAATGTACCGACTATGTGCTTCTGGGGTCGGGGAGTTACAGTTTTCTTCATCCATTGGAAATTCCTTGCATTATTTGTGCAGAACTATCAATTAATTTCATTACTCGATTACCCAAATACCTTGGTTTTAGGTCATTTTTTTAGTCACCGATAGGCAATCCAAGTAGACCTATTTTATTATCCTCGAATATCCATTTACAGAAAAGGGAGAGGATAAAGTTTTTATATGGGATAAGGTATATTTACATAACATCCCAACTTTTATTATTAGTGATCAAGACCCTCTCTTTCATAGTCACTTTTTGAAGGAACTATTTTATTTTCGAGGCACCACATTAAAGTTTATCTCGACTTACCATCCTCTAATATATGGCCAAACGGAAGTCCTTAATTGTTTCTTGGAAACCTATATCTGTTGCTTTGTGGGGGAGAATCCCAAGAATTAGACTAATTAGATACCATGGGATGACCATTTTTATATAACATCATGGTAGGCCTCCATCAACACCACCCCTTCTAAGTCATTTATGGTCACAAACCACCAAAACTCCTC
Source organism: Viscum album (assembly GCA_963277665.1). NCBI lineage: Eukaryota > Viridiplantae > Streptophyta > Magnoliopsida > Santalales > Viscaceae > Viscum > Viscum album. The sequence continues at coordinate 385,117,806 of OY728153.1, read as the reverse complement.
ATCTTTCTACCATATTAAATCATGTTCACAGTAGTATCTACTACTATATTTAATTTCCACAAAGCGCTGGACCAACTTTGACATCACTTTAATCATTCCCACGACCTTATGCAGCATAGGCCAACCCCCACCAACAACCAGTTTCCTTTCAAGTTAGGTATTTATTTTATCTTAAGCTTAGTCCACATAAACAACACTCTTTGTGATATCACATTAACATGAAATTTTTTCTTCAATATTATTCACATTATCCATTGTGACGAAAATAAGCCCAATCACTTATCATCTTGCAATTTAGAAAATGATCATGTTCTTTAAGTTTTTCATGTTTCCCAGCTTAAGAAAGCAATGGGCTAGTAACTGGTGCAACCCCAAATTCCCCAGGTCATCTTTGGTGATCCATCCGACTGCCAAACCTTAGAAAAAATTATGTTTACTTTCATGCTGCAGTATAAGGGTTTTACCCACCCACAATACTTGATTCAGTGGAATGACGAGATACTAGATGAAACTACCTAGGAAGATAAATCCAATCACCAAAATAAATTCCTTACTTTTAGTATTGATGACAAGACTGAATTCTTATAGGCTGGTAGTGATAGACCCCCAAAACTCACTGGCAGCTAGAAAGTTTATTCCAGATATGGGAAACCTAAAGCGGTGGGTAAAGGTTCAATTTACCCATGTGAGGAGGAGTTGGTTTAGTTATAAGGGTAGTTTCAACATGGTAAAATGGGTAATATAATAGGGGGATGTGGTTAGACTAGGCGTGGGGAACTAAATTAGTTATAAGTGAGAGTGGGGTGAATCCAAGTGGGAGAATAGAATATTTTATTTTAGTTATGTACAATATTGCGCTTGGGAAGTATAATTATAAGTGAATGTAATTCCTAATTTTACTTATCCTTCCCTCTATTTTAAATCCTTCCTATTAGCCTTGTAATTCCAATTTCATTATTGAAATCAATACATAATTTCATGGATTGTTCATTTTGTGATAGGTTCCAATAATATACCTTTCATGAAAATTTGTTATACCCATTTTAATTTCTAGGTTTATTTATCTTATTGTCCTTCTCCATGACTATAAAATGGTGCCTCTAGAGAATGAGAATGTTGACATCCATGAAATCAATCTATTCCTTCAATTCCTCCCTTTACCGAGATTCTTCAATGGACGTCAACAAGCATTTAAGGAACATTGTTGGTGTGTAACAACAAATACCTTTCCAAATATTTCTTATTTCTAAGTCCCCTTTAATGTATAATTCTTAGAAAGTACTTGTGTTGATCATTAAATGACTTTTATATCCTAAAGAGGATTATCTAGTAACCCATACAACTATAATTTTCGTGGGGGTTAATATTCTCTTATGGTGAGTCACAATATAATAGAATCCCTCAATGAACTCCACATACTACCATCTAATGTAATGTTTGTATCCTTTATACACCAATATCCCTAATACACTGCTGATTTATTTTCTTCCTTTATATGAATTGTTAGTCCATTGCAACCACCCCGTAAAAGATATTTTCTGTATTTTTATGAATTTTTAGTCCACTATTGATTTATTTTATTCCTTGATAAAGGTTTATTGTGGCATCAATTAAAATTAATTTTTTAGAAAGTTTTTATGAAGGGGTGTTTTTAATATTAGTCTTGGTAAATCATATTTTTTGGGCTGGAACTGGCCCCATGCATCCTCAATGTGCATACCTTATCTCCAATAAAATATCTAACATTTAAATATGATTAAATATATTTATATATATTTTGGTAAAATTATAAAATATTTAACATGTTTCAATATAAAAAATATATAAAAATTAAAAATTAAAAATTAAATGAGAAAATAAATGGATTTGGTTTTATACAGATATCAAATCTATTATTTGATTTCAGGTTTGTGCGTTTATTTTCAAAGTTAAATGGGTTTCTTTTTGTGTTAGATTATCAATTTCTTATCTAGGTTCAATTTTGGATACGAGCAACGTATATGTTAGAATCTATAGGATATTTTCATAAATTCACATTGAAACACATTTATTAGTAATTTTTTTATTTAATATATAATTTAATATATATATATTTTAATGGGGGCCTATTTGGATGACCTGGGTTGGTTGGATGATATTTCATCTTTAACCTTGAAAATAGATAAAGTATTATGATCTTTATTAAGACCATTAAATGAAATTTGGTCTATCAATGAGTCCTCAATGGGTACCAGAAACTCTATTACCAACAATAGATGTCAGTGGATAGTATAGGAGTAGGTTGGAAGTAATATAGAAGCACTCAAGGATCATTGATAACTTAATTTATTCTAGCTTCATTATTTGCCTTAATCTTAAAGACTCAGATTAAAAATAATGCTCTAAATTTTATCTTATTTCAAATGATATTTATTTAACATCCACTAATAATTTTTTATTTGTTTCTTTATTATAGACTTTCCACATGATCTTATCTTTTTTTTTAAATTCTATGTGACCTAAATTTACTATTATAAGGTCCCCCTAGAATCCATAATGTATTTATTTTTTAAAATTCATGCGTGACATGCAATATCTATAAACTAATATTAAGTATGTAGTACCATTTTTGAGTAGATAATTTTATTTTCATGTATTCTTGGGTTTAAAATATGTGTTTTGTAACTTCTTATGGTCATCACATAAATAACTAAATGTATGGATATAAATTTAAATGTGTTTAAGCACTAATTTTTTTTCTCTATCACTTTCTCTATATAGTAAATCAAGTCACCATAATTTATTAACAAATTATTTTTTCTTAAAATGTTAGTCAATCCGTGTTTGGGTAGTTCAGGAATTTGATGCACAATTAACCTCTTTTAGGTATGACATAATATCCTTTATATTATTTCACCAGTTATTATTTTGAAACATTTCTGTAGATTCTTTTAGAGGTATTTCTAATACTTATGTAGAAATTCTCATTTCCCTTGATTTGTGGTTTATTAAGTCGTCTTTTAGTTCACAAATCACATGTTGGAGAAAGTGGGAGAATATAATTTTGAATCATCATCACATGCAACTCTATTTTTTCATAGGCCTTTCAGCTCATGCCCTATGAAAAAAATATATTTCTTAAATAATTATCCAGTTACCCACATCACTGTCAATATTCATCTTCCTTTTATGCACTTTAAGAATCTCTTGTCAATCCTCTAAATTTAGGGGAGTCACATAGATAAAATTAAAAAAACACAATATAGATGATTAAATAGGCTATATAATATGAAAATAATCATAATCTCTTATAACATAAATTTTTATTTCCCTTGATTTGCAGTTTATTCACTCCACATTCAGTTAAAAGAGAATATACCAGTGAAAGTTAGAGAACTTTATAGGAGGATTATTCTATATCATATTTACATGTAATATTATGAAATCCATCAGTTATATTTATTTAAGAAATCTATATCCTTTTCCTTGTTGTAATTCAATGTATAAGAGTTTTTTTATTTAATACATTTTATACAAAAATCTTTATTTTTTTTGAAATTTATTATTATTATTTTTATTACCTTAAAAAATATTTTGATACATAAATGTTGTGATATAATGAGTATCTTGATGTTTTTAGTCTAAAGTTTGAAATGTTCATTTATCATCCATTAGTTGAATGAAACTATGATTACGTAAATGATTTTATACATTCCCAAATTATTCATTTTCCAATAAATTTCAAAATATAATGCACATCATTATTGGAAGATATTTTTTTATAGAAATAACCTTGGTGAAGCTCAAAAATTTTACATAGAGTCTTTGGGTATATGTTTTTGAACAATATCTTTACTAAAATGATGAAAAAATTTCAGAATGATAAACCATCTTGAAACCAATGTTAGAAAATGGGCTTGGTTTTATAAGGCTTCCTTCATGTTTTTTCTTTTAATGGGTATTAAAAAACTCAATCAATGACAATACACTGAACATCAAGTTGATAAAAATTTTACTATATGAATTATATAAAAAATGTTTTAATCTATAGTTTTATTCCCATATTCTTGAATTTAAATAAAATATAATGTATAGATTTTATTTAATGTTGATTATTCTATAGTATCCTATCAAGTTATGTATGTTAGTTGACAACTAAGTATTTATGTAACGATACAATATTTATCTTTTTCTCATCAAATATATGGGATTAAGTTCCTTAAGTTGTTTTTAGGTTTTCAAGCATTTAGTATTGCTACAAGATATTCTAAATTAATTAAAAATAATTTCTAAGGATATTATAATCTCTATGCACCACCCTACACATGGATGTATTTTAATCTAAGACATATAAAATCATATTGGTTGAAGTAATTGCTATGTGTGGAATTATCTAATCTAATTACATGAATCTTTTTCTTTTAAATCATAATAACTTGTTGGTGTTCTCATCCCAAAACTAATCGGTGGTAGGTGGGATGGATTCAAGATTTCATTTTTCAAAAATAATGATTAAATATTCTCAATGTATGATCACACACACACAAAACATTATGTTCTAGTTTTTGAATCATAAATATCTTATTTTGTTGAATGATTTTTGGAATTTCAAGTGTCCTAGTTTGTTTCATTATTTAACATATGAGACAATTGATAATTTTTAATTATTTTTAAGGCCTTACTATCACTCCCTAATCTTATAGTTGATGTATTTCAAAAAAAATATTTAAAATATGTCTTTGGATCACCCATAACCTACCTTATCCTGGCCTAATATTTCATCATCAAAGTGTGTATCTAAGATAGAATGGTAAAACATATTGTATTTTTGGTTTCTAAAATATTTTATTTTATTTCCCTATAAACAATTTTTTTATTCTCCTATCATTTGTTTTTAATATGAATAAGAGATAAATATGTACTTATTGATTCCCAACATCTTATGATAATGGAATCCAATAATTGTTTGACCTTATCTAGACCTCAATTTGTTGCAATTTCATCAATATTCATGTTATATGGATACCCAATTATTTTCTATTAGTTTTTATTCTCTTTTTTCTGGGTGTGGGGAGGTGGTGGATAATTTAATTTTTTCAATATTTTAATTATATTTATTTTATAATTTATTTTTCTGTTTCAGTATGTCATTAGCTTCTTAGTTGAATTTTTTATTCATATTAGTTTTTTTAATTAATTGTTTTTGTGATTTTTTATTAACTATCATTGGTTTTATCCATATATTTTTTACTTTCATTCGAAATTAATTCCTATATTATCACATATCTGTGATAATCTAATTATATTTCTATACATTTTAAGATATTGTATCTAAAAAGTTTATTTGATGAACCCTGCTTTAAGAAGTCCTATTCATTTTGATGTTAAAATTGAAGTCACAATGCCTGTAGAAGGGGGATTTTATCAAGTTCTTGAGCTGGGATTGTAGCTTCAAAGTTTTACATTTTCATTTTTTAAAATTATAGACAAAATTAATTTTTTATTCTATTAGCTATTCCTTTTTTATTACATAAATTCTGATTTAGTTTAGGGATTTTCATATAGTGTGTTAGGAATTTTTGTTAAACATGTAATACTTTACTCAGGGAAAAATCCATTGGATACCAATGTTGACAAATGATCAATAGATATATATATATTTAAATGGATATGTTGGGGATGATTTATAATCAATGATGTTCTGTGAATCAACCATGTTTGTAGGGAGAAGGATTAGGACTGAAAGTGGGAAGAATGGAATACTTATCCTAACAATGAATGGTTAGAATCTAGCAAGTACAACAGTTCATTCATGTATAACATTAGGTGTTTCCCTAAAAATTTCATGGGATGGTTTTGTAGGGTTGAAAATTTTAATTATTTTTTGAACATCCTTCTTCATGATTTGTACTATAGTCTAACAAATTCTAAAAATGTTCTTTTAGTTATAGGGAAAAATACAACAAGTTGTAGAGTATCATTTTAAGAATGTTTATACCATTCCAAAGAGAACTATATTTCCTATTTAGTGTATTCTTCTATATGGGCCTCTATGATATTAAAAAACCACTCTAACTAAGGTTGTGTCTCAAGCTACACAAGACATATTTTTCCCTTAAGGTCTAAAAATTCACTCTCTCTAAAGGAAAATGTATGTCCAATTAATTTTATATTTATGAGTGGTTGATTTTATGTTCTGAATTTAGTTTTTGTTTTTGATAATTTCTTCTGAGGCGAGATAAAATATAATGACCATGAAATCCCTCTTCGACCCACCCATTCTATATTTTCCTTAAACCACCAAATCGGAGGGTCAAACAATTGAATGACTAAAAATATAAGTATATTTGAAAAAAAATATTTTAAAAACTGAAAAAAGTAAATTAATATAAATAATTTGGATAATTATGAAAATTATGATGAAATATTTATGTTATTACATTACTTTTATAATAATTTTGAAGTAATAGTTATATAATACCATTCCATTCCCTCAAGAATTTCCCAGACAATGCAATGTTCAATCCAATTTTATCCCATTAAATTTTATTCATGATCTTTATAACTCATGGAAAATCACAAACACTACCTTATCTTAAATAAAAGTTTATGAATTTTTTTGTTTTACCTAAGTTTTAATTTTTATATCAAATATAACTATTTTGACACCATTTCTAGCTCTTTTACATCACCTCAACTTAATGTTCTCATATCCAACCCATAAATAATAATATAATATGAAATATCTATTAAATAGATCCATTATTATATGTTTCTTAAATAGTTTATCATTTGAAACCATTTATGTTTCCATTGAAAAGCGTATTATATTCCTCAATTTGGTTTGATCTACCCTTCCAGTTCTTGAGGTGTTTCCACACCCTTCCAATACCTTTTCTAAGCATGTGATGACTTTTTTAAAGTTCATGTTTTCTATTACATATTAGTTATACCTATATATTTGATAATTTTATTTTTCTCATTAGCAATGGGGTATTTTTTATTGGGTTGTGGTTTATATAAATAATAATGATATGGTCAGCTTTAAAGTGCATAATGGTTTTATTTTTTTGGTTGTATTTAGAGGTTTATCCACTCCACATAGTCCTTTGTTATTGGAGTTATTTTTGTTAATACATTAAAAATATTTATTTAATAAATATCATGTATCCTTCCCCATTAATTCATATTTCTATCATTTGGTATCATAGAGGTTTCTTATGAAACATGGTTTCCACTTGTGCATCTATGTCCCATAATGAACCAACCACTCACCTTTATTTTTATATTTTATATTAAAAAATATAGATGTTTGTGGGGATTAAACCTCATGTTAATTTAGATATATCATTTTAGTAAAATATGAATGCATATAGAGGTGATATTTCAGGTTTATGGGTTGTTTTATCCTATTATAATCAAATTTTGTGTAAACATATTGAATTATTTTAAACTAGAATAACTATTAGAATAAAATATATTATAAAATTAATTATTATTTTATTTTTAAATTTTTTTATTGTTATGATGTTTTAAATTGATTTATACAGATTATATGGGAAAAGAATGGTCAACTTGATCCCAAACCTAACATTATTCATGTCAGGTTACTTAACTGGATCAAAACTCAATACCATTTATTCTAGACCCAAATTAATTTTACTCGTGTAGTTTTTGGTTATCATGTTAGGATCAAAGATTTCACCTCTAAATGAACTATTATTTATAGTTTCTCTATATGACTCACCTAGATTCAAAGTCTTGGCATTAGATTATTCAAGTGCATATATGGAAGATGAAGCTTGATAATGATATAGATCTCTGGAGAATTAGTGAAAAATACTCTTGAAATGTTCTCCCACTTTCTTCATCATGTGCTCTATGAATTGAATGAGGGTTTAAAAAACCAAAAATCAAGGGAAATGAGAATTTAAGGTATAATATATTTAGTTTATTTTCAGGTGGTCCAATATGATTTCTCTTCCCTATTTTGTTTATTTTCTCGTGCTTGATGTGCCACATGGAACAATATACTTGGATATTTTACAAAGAAGATGAATCCTAGTAGTGATATGTATATTTAATAAATCAGTGAAGAAATAGAGTTGATCAAAGTGGATAATAAGTTGAAGGTAATGTGCACGTAGGATGGAATGAAAGCTTTGAGGGAAGAAATATGTGTCATCACTATGCATTATTACCATTTACTAGTAGTGAGGGAATTGTTGAGGCTGAAAATAGTGAGAGATACAATCATATTATATTTATCATTCATGAAGAACATGTCTTACAGGTTTTTTGGTGGCTCTAATATAAAGAATATTCTAGTTAGTAATAATTTTTCTTTTGGGATTGTATCACTGTTTTTTTTATTGTTTATTGTGTTTAAATGCATTTTTTTACCCTCAAAGACTATTTTTCTTCTGTTTTTTATAACCATTTCCTTGTTTTAACAATGTTAAAATTAAAAAATAGGTTAATAGTTCCTATTTTTTCATCTATGATTGTTTTCAATTTTTATTATGTTTTTTAATTTAAATATTCTCAATTTTTTTTATATATCATTCTAGAAATAAAATTTCAAGAACCGTCTTGTTAAATTAGTTTTAAAAAAAACCAACAACAATCATTCATGACCATATTTTGTTCAGACAATGATAAATATCCTAAAAAAATATATGAAATTTTAGAATTAATGAATCATTTTTTGAAAGTATTGTTCATGTTATATAGTTTTATTTTATAGAAACATTTAGTCAGGGTATGTCTTGAGGTGACTGACAGTGTTTATAGAATTATGATTAAGTATGGTTCCATGTAAGATTGAAGTGAAATTTTTAAAGGTTATAACTAATTGAGATAAATATACATAAGTGGGAAATCAATTTTAACTAATTAGGTAATATTAAATCTAGGCTAAAAAAGTGTTTTAATAAAATTAACTGGAAACATAATATTGATATAAAACATTAACTATTTATTTAATATATATTTTAAGGATGAAATAATTTTACATGTCATGTTAAAACATAATTGTATGTCAACTCTCCTAATCTGTGACAACTGGGTCCCAGTGATAGCACAGACACCCCGCCTTGCCAAGGTCGTCGGGTCCTGGTCCACCAGGTACCACCAGTTGCCCCGTAGACACGTGGGGCCCACCCAGGGTCCACCCACGTGCCTGAACGGGTCATCTGATTAATGACAGTCCCCACAGGCCAACACATTTCCTTTCCAGTGTGCTTTGTCCTCACTCATACACAACCTAGGAAACTTTCCAGAGGGTCACCCATCCTGATCACTACATAAGTGAGAAATCAATTTTAACTAATTAGGTAAGATTAAATCTAGGTTACAAAAGGGTTTTAATAAAATGAACTGGAAACATAATATTGATATAAAACATTAACTATTTATTTAATATATATTTTAAGGATGAAATAATTTTACATGTCATGTTAAAACATAATAGTATGTCAACTCTCCTAATCTGTGACAACTCGGTCCCAGTGACAGCACAGACACCCCGCCTTAACAAGGCTGTCGGGTCCTGGTCCACCAGGTACCACCAGTTTCCCTGCAGACACGTGGGGCCCACCCAGGGTCCACCCACATGCCTTAACGATTCATATGATTAATGAAATTCCCCACAGGCCAACACATGTCCTTTCCAGTGTGCTTTGTCCTCACTCACAAACACCCTAGGAAACTTCCCAGAGGGTCACCCATCCTGATCACTACTCCAGGCCCAGCACGCTAAACTGTGGAGTTCTAATCAGACATGCTCCCGAAAAGGAAGGTGCACCTTGTTGACATGAGTCATATCATTTATCCATTTAACCCTTTATCATTTGGGGGTGTTACAATTACCCCCCCCCCCCTTTAGAGCACAAATGTGACAACTGGGTCCCAGTGACAGCACAAACACCCTGCCTTAACAAGGCCGCTGGGTCCTGGCCCACCAAGTACCACCAGTTGCCCCATAGACACGTGGGGCCCACCCATGATCCACCCACGTGCCTGAACGAGTCATCTGATTAATGAAAGTCCCCACAGGCCAACACATGTCCTTTCCAGTGTGCTTTGTCCTCACTCACACACACCCTAGGAAACTTCCCAGAGGGTCACCCATCCTCATCACTGCATAAGTGAGAAATCAAATTTAACTAATTAGGTATGATTAAATCTAGGCTACAAAAGTGTTTTAATAAAATGAAATGGAAACATAATATTGATATAAAACATTAACTATTTATTTAATATATATTTTAAGGATGAAATAATTTTACATGTCATGTTAAAACATAATAGTATGTCAACTCTCCTAATCTGTGACAACTGGGTCCCAGTGACAGCACAGACACCCCGCCTTAACAAGGTCGTCGGGTCCTGGCCCACCAGGTACCACCAGTTGCCCCGCAGACACGTAGGGCCCACCCAGGTACCACCAGTTGCCCCGCAGACACGTGGGGCCCACCAAGGGTCCACCCACGTGCCTGAATGAGTCATCTGATTAATGACAGCCCCCACAGGACAACACATGTCCTTTCCAGTGTGCTTTGTCCTCACTCACACACACCGTAGGAAACTTCCCAAAGGGTCACCCATCCTGATCACTACTCCAGGCCAAGCACGCTTAACTGTGGAGTTCTAATCAGACAGGCTCCCGAATAGGAAGGTGCACCTTGTTGACATGAGTTATATCATTTAGCCATTTAACCCTTTATCATTTGGGGGTGTTACAATCACCCCCCCCCCCTTTAGAGCACAAATGTGACAACTGGGTCCCAGTGACAGCACAAACACCCCGTCTTAACAAGGTCATCGGGTCCTGGCCCACCAGGTACCACCAGTTGCCCCGCAGACATGCGGGGCCCACCCAGGGTCCACCCACGTGCCTGAATGGGTCATCTGACTAATGACAGTCCCCACAGGCCAACACATGTCCTTTCCAGTGTGCTTTGTCCTCACTCACACACACCCTAGGAAACTTCCCAGAGGGTCACCCATCCTAATCACTACTCCAGGTCAAGCACGCTTAACTGTGGAGTTCTAATCAGACAAGCTCCCGAAAAGGAAGGTGCACCTTGTTGACACGAGTCATATCATTTAGCCATTTAACCATTTATCATTTGGGGGTGTTACAATCACCCCCCCCCCCCTTTGATACCAATTTGTCACGACCCGTCCTCGGGGCCCGTGCCGTGACTACCCCAAGCCCGCCTACCATAGGGCAGAGGTTGGCGACTAGCACCAAAGGCGTTATTCCCGATAACTTGGAAGGCATTGCCTTTATAAAAGTAAAAAAAACACCACAGAGTACAAGCGAAAGTAAAACACTAAGTAAAAAGAGAAGTGCTGAAAGGTAAAAGGGCCAGAATACAAACCCAACTGAAAGTAAAACTACAACTGAACAAAGTACAACAGAAAAAGACAACAGCTGGAAGAACGGAAGCGGCTCCTGGGTCGTCCTCCTCGGATACTGCCTGAAGGGTAGGTACAGATGGCGCAGCTCTTGGATCACCCACCACGGATCCTACTTGAAGGGTAGGTACAGATAGCCTCCACAACGCTCTCGCCCGTTGACCTCCTCCAAGTGTCGTCTCGCCGTGAAGTCCACCTCCGGATACTGACTCATCGTCCAGTCCACCTCCGGGTACCGTCCAATCCTTGAACACTCGGCCTCCTTCAGCACTACCCATCATCTGCAACCAACACAACGAGGTGCGGACATAGCCCATGCAGGGGTGAGTATAACGATACTCAGTAGGGACCCCGAGACCCTCAAGGTCTCACTAAAACCAACAAGGATAACCACAAAGAATATATCAACAGATAACCTCTACTTAGGTATATGCCTATACATATACCTAAGTTATCAAATAACCCATCTCAATCATGAGGAAACACAAAGATTACTATAATGTAATAATGTCTTAGAGTATACATCATACTGATAAAGTCATATAAATTCCATTTTATGATGAGAACCATGGTATCTTATGATGATATTCTCAAATAATGTTCTACGATTAGATAACATATTATTATGGGACACATAGTATGTATATTTTCATGTGTGAGTACTTGTAAGAAGATGAGGCTTCTTCTCATGAAGTTCACATTTGGTAATCTGCCAGATGGGAGATTATGAGAACATGCCAACCAGTAGGAATTCCACATATTTTGGTGTCATCAGATATTTCTATTTATTAGTGTGTGTGATATTACTTATACATTAAGAGTAATATTAATTCATGTTACAACTCATTTACTTATATGTATTTTGTAAAACATAAAGATAATAGTTCATGGCGAAGTTGGATTTGTTGAGTGCGCCATGAGTGACACGTCATTCATGAATATGTCAAGGAAGGATTTGTCCCCGATATCTTTATGTAAATTTATATCTCATCCCTTTTACTGTAATAGAACTATCATATAAATTTCCATGGCCATGGGGTAACAATGTTTTTATTTCTGATAGTCAAAGAAAGATATATCGAGCATATAGGTTAGTGACATGGTTATGAAACCTACTTGATATGATATTGTGATAAAGGTGTTATATTATATAGTGATAATTCATATATGGTAGTAGATGGTGTGACATTAAGTTATTTCTCTTTGGTGCCTTGAAATGTTGCTAGACAGTAATCCTATACTATAGGCAAACCCGCCTAATGCCAATAAAAAATAATCCTAGAGGGCCACACACTAAGTGTTTCCATTTATCTCAATTCAATTCTATTTGGGTTTAATTAATGCAATAAATATTAATCTCAAATGTAACACCCTCAAATGATAAATGGTTAAATGGCTAAATGATATGACTCATGTCAACAAGGTGCACCTTCCTTTTCGAGAGTCTGTCTGATTAGAACTCCACAGTTAAGCATGCTTGTCCTGGAGTAGTGATCAGGATGGGTGACCCTCTGGGAAGTTTCCTAGGGTGTGTGTGAGTGAGGAAAAAGCATACTAGAAAGGACATATGTTGGCCTGTGGGTACTGTCATTAGTCAGATGACCCGTTCAGAAACGTGGGTGGACCCTGGGTGGGCCCCACGTGTCTGTGGGGCAATTGGTGGTACCTGGTGGGCCAGGACCCGATAGCCTTGTTAAGGCGGGGTGTCTATGTTATCACTGGGACCCAGTTGTCACATTTGGTATCAGAGGAGTCGGTTCTACCGTAGAACTTATAAGTCTGATTTTTCCTTTCTGTGAAACAATAGTGTTAAGAGTACCGAGTGTGGTTTTCAGTTCAGGGAGTCCAGTGTTGGTGCGAGCGGCCGACGTATCCATACACCAGGACCATGACAACCGATTGCTGACTCTGTGCATGAAAACACTGATTGCGTGTGTGTTTCCAGAAGTTTTTAAATGTTAGCTCGAACCAGTTCAGCTCACCAGGTATAATCATTTGACCGTGTCACGTTGTTCCTTTCAGGATGCCTTTTCACGGACGACCAGCTAGAGCCCAGAGGGATGTACGTAATGATAGTCTGCCGCGCGACGAGGCTTCGGTATAGGTCCCTCTTGCAGTTGAGGCACCAGCGAAGGCACCAGCAGTACTACCATACGTTGGGCCACCGATGCCACCAGCCCCAGCAGTAGGCAATGCACACCACTTGAGTGCGCTTCACGATTTCCAGCGCCAGAGGCCACCCAGGTTCCAGGGAGATACGGACCCGCAGGCGGCTGAGGATTGGCTGGGGGTAGTGGTGAGAGTCTTCAGGCTAGTGGGGATGCCTGCAGACTTCATGGAGATCTTTGCTGCCAGCCTTCTTCAGGCAGCAGCTGGCAGGTGGTGGAGCCACTTGTTTCAGTTTTGTGATGGGATGACCTTCACATGGGTTGGCTTCGCGACCTACTTCAGGGTGGAGTTTGTGCCAGTAGATCTACACCCCGAGCATGTACATGAGCTTCTGCCTTAGTTGCGTGTTTTTTGATCAGTAGCCGAGTCATCTATGGGCAGTAGACAGATGATGCAGAGGTCCAAGAGGACTAGAGCCAGCCGTACGAGGAGCAGGAAGTGTTATGAATGCGGCAGGAAGGGTCACCTGGCCCGTGACTATCCGTCTCCTCGTACAGTTGTTCCGCAGACTTTGGAGGAGCCACTGAGGTAGAAGCAGAGACGAGTGCTTGAGCAACAGCCGAGCAGTGGACAAGGCAGTAGAGCTCCGGGAGCAGGTGGACATGAGCGAAACTAGTGGATACATCCCTTGTACTTCTAGTTCCATATTTTTGTTGTATTCGTGTCTTTGTACTATGAGCTGCAATAATAAAAAGACACTTATCATTGTTTGCTTTTCTGTCCTTTTGTTTGGTTGATACTGAGTGGTCCCGGTTAAGACTGTTGACTTGACCCTTACTTTCGAGAATTCTATTGGAGGAGACCTAGTGACCTCACACTGATGCCAATAGTGTGACTCGACCCTTGGAGGCGAGAGTGACAATTGGATCTCTTGGTAGTTACATCAAGTCCTTACGACGTCATCCATGGAATGAATGCATCATTCGTGTCATGATTGACTATATTAGGCAATGGGCGTGGTTCATCCATGGGATGAGACCGAGTTTCTCTTTTCGGAAAAGGATAAATTTTTGCAGCTCTTCCAGATCGTAGGCAAAGAAGGTGCAGATCATCCAAGAGCAGATAAAGATTGCACAGTGCAGTAAGAAACAGGAAACTGGCACCAGTCTTAGAGACTCGGGCGTGTTAAATGTTTCAAGAAGAGGAAGATTTAAGGAGAGATGAGTCTACGACGCAGCAGACATGGAGGAAGATCTAGGAGAGCAGCATGAGGTGGTGTAGATCTTAACATGCTACAACCACCCGTCTTAGCTATCCCCGCCAGGATCAGGAAGCTGGAGGGCGGAGGAAGAGTGCGGCTGCATGCGGTCAAGGAGTGTGACCCAATGGCTCTAAAAATGATTCAAGGGACCGTCTGTATCCACTACTAGCTATTGTAGAAACTGACGTCGATATGAATCATTCCTTTCTTTCACGAATCTTGTCCCAGACCTAGAGTTTCCGGTAAGCCGTAGACTTGACCCTCACATCTGGAGATACCTTGGGAGAAGACTCGATAATAACACTTACGCCGATAGTGTGTTCAGACCCTCGAGGTGAGAGTTTCGGTTGGAATCTCTTGGTGGCAGCGTCGAGGCCTTACGACGTTGGTTTGAGTATGGACTGGGCAATCACAGTTCATACACAGATTGACGGTATTAGGCAATAAGGTTGTGGTGTAACTACGATGTCGGGATGGGTTTTCCTTGGTCGGTGAAAAGGAAACCCCATGCAGCATAGTATAAACTCATGCACAGGAGGGTGCGACCGATCATTCTTGAGTCGGTCAACCTTACCCTCATGGCAGCAGTTGTTTTGAGTTTCAGTTCTTTCAGGAATTGTAGACCTCTAGAGTTCGAGGATGACGATCACGTCTTTATACGGGTCTCACCTTGATGAGGTTTACGGAGATGTGGCCATGGTGGAAAGTTATATCCAAGGTTCAGTGGACCATCTTAGGTCCTCAACTTGGTAGGCAGGGTGGTTTAGCGCTTGACCCATCCACCTCAGTTGCACCAGGTACACGACGACTTCCACGTATTTCAACTGAGGAGATACGTGCGTGATCCTTCACATATCATCGACCATGGGGAGCTGGACGATGGCGATGGGGTGTCTTTCACGGAGGTTCCAGTGGGTATCGAGTATCGACAAGAGTAGATCCTACGAGGATGATCGATTCATCAGGTGCAAGTTCTCTGGAAGTACGGGAACCTCCAGGTGAGCACATGGGAGCGGAAGGTTCAGATGCGTGCTCTGTATCACTTTTGTGACCCTAGTTTGTGTTAAAGAATTACGAGGACGTAAAGCCCAGAGGTGGGAGTAATGTAAAGTCCCAGAGATTTCAAGGAAATTTTTTTTATTAATTTTCTTCGGAATTTTGCAAGAACGCAGTTTCTGATGGAACCTGATTCCGAGGCCCGGTGTGCCCGGAATCATTTTCTGAAATTAGCTCGGGTACGTTCAGTGAACGAACGAGCGAGTTTTTCTAACTTTTAAACCAGTGCTCGGAAATGAAATCCGAGGGAACCGATGAACTCGCATCGCTGGTATTTTCTTAGAAACACTTTTTCCAGAGTTGCGTTTGCTCGGGTGTGGTTTTTATTTTTTTGGGGTTAAGTTAAGAAATAAAATAAAGTGGTGCGACAACATTATTTTATTTCACTTAAATCCACTTAAAGACACATAAAACTACTTAATATAAGTTGAAGTGGGTAGGGTGGAACCCAAAATATCCTACCCTTTAAGTAGGATATTTGTGAGGTGGTGCCCGCACGAGCCCCACCGTTTCTTTTCCCCTAAGTAACGCACCCGCGAAAACTCCTCTTTAATGAAAGTCAACTGGTGCATTTTCTAAAACTCTTAAACGCTCCTATTAAATGGAGAGTTAAGTCATTACCATTAATTCACCAAATTAATGGGTTGTTTCATAACATGTTTTCAAACTGTTGGCATAATAATAAAATAAGACCAACACACTTTCTTCTTGGGTGCGTTTTGTTGAGAGGATTTAGAGAAACTGTATCTTCATCCTCCTTCGCGAAGAACGTGAAGAACGCGAAGAATGCTGACCTTCGACGAATGGCGACGAAGAACGCCGAACCCTCGGAGATCGACGACGCGACACCGTGTACCGCGGCGCCGACGATTCTCCTCCCCCGACGTTCTCCTGCGGTGATCCTTCCCCACGACAATCTTCGATCAACACCAATTGAGGTAGGGGAATATGGATCTTTTTAACTTCCTTTGTGAATTTTATCCTTAACATTGATTTAATTCATGAAATTAAATCGGTGTGTTTTCATTAACCCTCGGTGATCGTCGACGCGACGCCGTATACCACGACGACCCGACGCCCTTGTAACAACCCGAGATTTTATGAAAAATATTCTTTTTTAATTTCATTAATGTCTTGTGTTGTACGCTACACCAAAAGGAGCTTGCACAACAAGCATCCTTGACTTGCCTTTCATTACACGCAATCACGACCTTCCTCGATAGCATGTGTAGTATGCAATAACGAGTTTCACTAAACAACAATATTCTATTAAAATATTATTAAAACTAGCCATTATGAATTGTAATAACCAATTTTTGAAATTTTGTAAATTTTATTTTTCAAAATGGAATTAATTTTTGGATTCATAATATCGAAATTAGAATAGGGTGAAATTTTGGTACTTTTCAGATAACTTTCATTTTCTGATGAATAGTGAAGATTAATAAATTTTAATTAAAAACAACCTTTTTAATAGAAATAATTAATAGTGATAAATTATTAATTTGAGTGGTTTTAAAGTATATTTAGAATATATTTTTACAATTTAATACAATGTTGTTCATTGGATGCAATTTCACATTTAAACTAGACATAAACAAGTGTCAATCTTTTGATAGTTATTATCTCTTAAGAACACACTATTTGTTTTGACGACGGGAATTAATTTTTAAATTAATTAATGAAACTAATATGTTTTGAATTTGGTAAAATAGACATCATTTTTGAGTTCATAATATCAAATATATCTTAGGCCAAACTTTTGGTATTTTTCTAGAAACTTTCATTTTTTGATGAATAGTGAAACCACTAAGTGGTAGTTAAGAAAAATGAATTTTTCATAAAACATAATTTTACCACTTCTGTGAGTGGAATTTCAAGAATCCTAGACATACGGTTGATGTCAGTAAGTAAAATTTGGTTCAATGAGATGAAAATAATTTTTTGTGAATAGTAACTTTTTACTTTTTTTACCACAGTTAAAAGTAAATAGGGTAATTAAGGGTAAACATGATATTATTATTAACATAAAACATGTCCTAATTCTATTGGATAAGTGTAATTCGACCACAAACAACCTTAGGAATAAAATATGACCATTTAGGCCCACTTGGATTAGATTAGGACATTTATTATTAATTTATTTAAAGAAGGGTTAAAATAGTTAAAATGAATGTTTATTAAGTAAATAATTTTTAATATAGGGTAATACATAAGATAAATTCGACTAAAAATAGTCATTAGAAATATAAAAATATTTCCTACATAATGGTATTTTATTTGTAATTTTTAGACATTAAATAATTTAATTTATTTTTGACACAAAGATGATGCAGTAATTATCTTATTAATGAAATATTGTTATAATTGATGTTATAAATACCCAAATAAATGTAATTTCAGAATTTTTATGAAATAAACTGATTTTATAGGTTAATATGACATGTTATTATGGATTTAATTTACTTGTTTCGAACTAATCATTCTGTTATGATTTTCACAAAAATCAATTACAAAAATGTGTCAAAATTGACATAAAATAGTTTTTAAAATAAATATTATATTATTAATTGTTATTTTAGTCCTAAAAATATAAGGTTCGTCCATTTTAGTTAGATAAGGTTATAAAAATTAATAATAAACAACTTGGGGTTCGTTTGACCTATTATAGTATGTTTATGAACCTTATAGTATAAGAACGCAAGAAGACACGGTAAAAGTAAAATTATTTTACTTAATGTTAAATCTAAATGATAAGGTTACAATAGGAACCTAAACTTGTCTAAATTCTATTGGATGAGAGTATTTAGACCCATCCCCACCTTATCTTCAAAATTAATCAATTTGGAGCTAATTAAAACCGAATTTGACTTTATAATAAAATAATAGTTTTAGTTATTCCAAAGGTGCCCCTCTCCACCCTTATAAAAGGGCACCTCCTCCCCCTCTTCCTCACACCACTTTGAGCCTTAAAGCTCTTCCAAACCCTGACAATTAATCCTCTACACTTCCCTAGATACATACTAGAGGTCCTGGTTTTCTAAAAAGACCAATTTTAGTGCCCTAAAAGAAGGTCTCAAAGAATCACTTCAAAGAAGAGGTAATGTCCGTTACCGATTCTTTCATCTTTATTTCTTCTTCCACTTCTTCTTATTTAGTTGTTTCATTATTAAGTAATAACATAAGTATCACTCATATACTGATATGTTATTATAAGTATGAAACAACCCTATTTCACCATCTATTCATCCTACGGAAAAAGAAATCACCGCGCGTGCGTACGTAGGGAATACCGTCTCCACTCCGTGGTGTAATCTATTTTCCACCACCACCATACTTGGATGGGTATAATGGTGTACATAATAACTATATATGATTATTGTAAAGTGATATTGATTCTGAAATAGTATACATACACTCCAATACAATTCCACGATCATGAGAACGATATCATCGCTCGTGCGTACGTACAGACTACCGTCTCCACGACGCGATGAGATTCATTCTCCACATTAACCATTAATGAATTATTATAAAGTATATATAATAATTAATAATGAAATATATGACATAATAATGATTCTGGATTTATGTGTATATATATGTATGTCATCTACTTAATTCCATTCAACTCAATAAGGAAAAGAAAACAGCGTTCATGCGTACGTACTGTCTACCGTCTCCATGGACGGTGTATTTATTTCCATTTACTGATCTATTATATATATATATTCTGAATATATATTATAAATAAATCATGTTTTATATTCTGGAATTAAGTAATCATGATCTAAGTAATCATATGAATAATTACAAGTCAAAACACGGACGACAAATGAAACGATTTTACCCAAAACGCTCTTTAACATAGAATTTACAAAAGAACGGGTAATATAAAGCCATAAGTGAACCATATATGATATCATAACAATGAGTATGATTCTGGAATAATTCAATGAAATTATTTAAATCATAATATAGGAGGTTCGGACACATACGAAGAAAATCGGACCTAAGGTAAGGGAAAATATCACAATCTCATTTTTATTCGAGATTGTTTATACTTTGGTATTTACTGGGGTGTATTTTATCATCCACATCCATGTTTCCTCAATATTTAATATTATTTCCATCCACCTACAACTGTTTAAATCCAATTTTACCCTTCGGTGAGTTTTTAGTAAAAGATATGAAAGGAATATTTTGTCGTTTTTCGTACGAGGTACTTTTTGACTTTTCCGACAAAAGTACGAGAAGAATGTTTTTTTAACTTATATGACATGAATGGATTTTGAAAAAAATTATTTCCAAGAAGCTTCCTTTACATGTTTTCAAGTTTATTTTTAATCAACTTCTTTTAGTTTAAAATTGTATGACATGATAATAAAGGAAAAATGTTTTTGATGTAAAAAGGATATTTTCCTCAAGAATGGAGTTCAAGTGTTTTATCAAAATTATTTTCCATATAAGATAATATAGGGTTATGTTTCTATCCATATTATTACATTTATTTGATTATGTTGAGATGGAATTATTTTTATGAATTCCTTTATCTTATATGAATTGTTTTATGATGACATTTTGTTTAAGAATCCCATTTTTATTACATGGGTTATGCAATGATGTATGATTTATGATTTTGTGGCACACATAAGAATGGTATCATTATGAGTTGGGTGGGACCTATATCTCCCTCCAATGCATTGGGTAAAGATTTTATATCTCATGAGATAGACATGGCTGGAATGGTAGGTGATACCGGTTCAGTGAAACAGGACTGAAACGAGGAGTGAACTCGGTTCAGAAAGGGACTTTGTCCACTAAGATAGTATTGGAAATGAGTCTTGACTAATAAGAAATGATTCTCTATTATTATGTGTGTATGACACAAAGTTTCATGTTTTATGTTATGATTATTGGGATTACATTTCACTACTATGATTTATCCCATGTTATGAAATTATGATCTCTTTTGCAGGTTAAGATTTCCAAAAGATATGTTCTTATGAATATGACGTGATTGATATTTCTTTTGTTTACCCTTACTGAGTATTTGAGATCACCCTTTTATGTTTTCTTTTCCCCAGGACATAAAGAAAGGATTTATATTTAAAAAAAAGAAGATCTTTATGGGAGATGTTGAAGATCTTTCACCACGATTAGAAGATTATATTCCGAGTTTCCAAAGACACTAAACAATTACGGTACTTGTGTGTGTGTTTTTGTTATGTACTAAGTATTCCGAAAAAGTAATGTAATGTCCATGTACATCAGGCTTCGGGTCTCTACAGATGGTATCAGAGGAAAGGTTTAGTCAAACTTTGGAAACTAGGATGCAAAAATGTTAGTGAGATCCCTAGAGGTATTTCTAAGGTATGTCTAGGTATTCCCCTAAGGATAAGTATACGTATAGGATAGAGTCCTAGAACTACGGTAACGATCATAGAATTTAACCTAAAATGTTAGATATTGAGGATACTCCCCCTTTATTATGTTGTTTTCCCTAGCATGATTTTTGCCTCTCACACTATTCTTTTTGGGTTTTAGACGATGGCTGGAACCCGAAGGAACCGTGTTGATCAATGCAATGGACAATGCAATGATTGTACTCTTGAACAAACAAATGTTATGGGAGATGGAGTGCAAAATCTTATTTCTATACTTACAAAAGATATGAATCATTCTGGACTTCCAAATGAGCAGAGAAGGGAACAATATTCTATTGAGTCCTTCATGAGGAAACATCCACCTTCTTTCAGTGGGTCTTCTGATCCACTTGTTGCTGAACAATGGATCAGTACCACTGAAAATATATTTTCAGTTCTTCAATGTTCTGAACATGATGAACTCATCTTAGCAGTATATCGTTTGGAAGGTGAATTTGATCAATGGTGGAATCTTATCAAGAATACGACGAAAAGAGATGAAATTGAGTCCATAGAATGGGACGAGTTCAGGAACTTATTTTTCAATAAGTACTTCCCTCGTATTCTTCGAACAAAGATGGAGAAGGAGTTTTTTGAACTAAAGCAAAAGGATGATGAATCTATCGGTATATACGAAGCGAATTTTAAAAGGCTTGCAAGGTATGCATCTAGATTTATCATCCAACCTGAAAGTAAAGTTGATCGATTCTTTAGTGGCTTAAAACCAAATATCCGATGGGCATTAGCTATAAGAGACATCAGTAGATATGAAGAAATTGTGCGTTATGCTATCAAGGTAGAAATGGAAGTTGATGTTACTTATCCATCTCATAGTTTTGACAAGAAACGAAAGATGGAGTTCAAGGAGAAATCTCAGAATAATGGTGAAAAGAAGATGAATGTTTCCTTATGCTCAAAGTGTGGAAAGAATCATGGTAGAGATTGTCTTAAAGGGACTAGAAAATGTTTTAAGTGTGGAAAAGAAGGTCATCGAGCAGCTGAGTGTCGAAGTAATGGATAAAGGGTTTCTAATGATGTGAATGAAGAAAAGACTGCAGAGAACGCACCACCAACTCTTCAATGCTTCAAGTGCAAGGAAATGGGGCATTATGCTAATAGATGCCCTAATCCAAGGGTTAGTGATGATCGACATGAGCAACCACTTAAGTCAAAGGACAAAGGGAAGTAACATGCGATCACTATTGGTGATGTTGAATATGACAACGATGTGGTGGAATGATTGAGTGTTTATGTAATGGGATTTCAAAATAATTTTGTATATAGTATCGTGGAATATTGGAATATTTATGTTTTGGTCTATTGTGGTTTTCAATAATTTTATGGTACTGGTAACCATGAAAAGTGATTGAGACATTTTTGGTAAAAAGATGATATGCGCATAATGAAGGGATAAGAAGATAATGAGATGTTTGTATGTATTCATGAGCTCATGATTGATATAAGGACTAAGTGATATGATGGTTTGAGGATATAGAATTTTGAGGATTTTGGTATGTGGAAAGTGTTAACTTTTAATTGCATTCATGTTTTCACTAAGGTTCAATGGATATTCATTCTTTAAGAGAATACATGATTAAGGTATTCACATATTTGTAACTTGACCAACAAGATATATCTTATGATATATGTGGGATAAATGATGGCATTCACATGATCATTTTCTTTATACTATGAGCTTGGACCGAAGTATTTTAGATAAGCCTAAAGATTGGAATGGATTATGTTGGACATAAGTTAGTATTGTTTAAGGATAAAACTTTTTTGATATTGTTGATGGGATGTTATACTAACATAGATTTAGAAAAAGGACAACCTGCAGGACGGGAGACAGGCCATCGCGTCGGACAAGGCTGTGGAAATCGAACCCACAACCGAAGTGCGACTGGCCTTTATCGCCTACCACTGGCCTACAAGAAGTCCTTTTTTAGTAGAAACTAGTTTTTTTATATTAAGAAGTATGATATATGATTTATAAGTCCATTTTAGGAACCATATATGATTAATCTCACTATAGATGGACTTATGTATTTTTTTGATAACTTTTCTAACCTTTTGTTTGAGATAGATGGAATGGCCCATCATTCTATCACATGATTTAAAAACACATCATGAATGACAAATTCAACTTCATTCCTATAAGAGATGAAGTGGAAATTGTCCAAAGAACGGAAAACGGTGAGACTATACCAAAATCACGAAAGTATTTCTTTTAATTCCAATTTCATCAACTTTAGGGAAATGATCTTGAAAACCAAAAATGTTTTCCTAGTGCTCTTATATCTGATGAATTAGATGGTACCTTAGATCGTCACAAATTTATGGCTTTTTGATTGCTGGCTTTTCTATAGCCATGTTCTCTACCACTCTCCATCATAACATGATTGTTATATTTCTCTTCCATATCCATATTTTCACCTATGTGGAAACCCAGTGATTAGTTTATTTGGGTAACCGTTACATTTCATACTTTTGTTTTTAAAGATTGGTTTTGTTATTCCTTTTTATGATGTGGGTTTCTATTAAAAAACATTCCAATAGTAAACCATTTATAACCCCAACGAATTTCGAGGGCGAAATTCATTTTAAGGGGGGTAGAATGTAACAGCCCGAGATTTTATGAAAAATATTTTGTTTAATTTCATTAATGTATTGTGTTGTATGCTACACCAAAAAGATCTTACACAACACGCATCCTTGACATTCCCTGCATTACACGCAATCACGACCTTCCTCGATAGCGTGTGTAGTACGCAATAACGAGTTTCACTAAACAACAATATGCTATTAAAATATTATTAAAACTAGCCATTAATAATAGTAATAACCCCTTTTTTAAATTTTGTAAATTTTATTTTTCAAAATGGAATTCATTTTTGGATTCGTAATATCGAAATTAACTTAGGGTGAAATTTTGGTACTTTTCGGATAACTTTCATTTTCTGATGAATAGTGAAAATTACTAAATTTTAATTAAAAACAACCTTTTTAATCGAAATAATTAATAGTGATAAATTATTAATTTGAGTGGTTTTAAAGTATATTTAGAATATATTTTTACAATTTAATACAATGTTGTTCATTGGATGTAATTTCACATTTAAACCAGACATAAACAAGTGTCAATCTTTTGATAGTTATTATCTCTTAAGAACAAGCTATTTGTTTTGACGACGGGAATTAATTTTTAAATTAGTTAATGAAACTGATATGTTTTGAATTTGGTAAAATATACATCATTTTTGAGTTCATAATATCAGATATATCTTAGGCCTAATTTTTAGTATTTTTCTGGAAACTTTCATTTTTTGATGAATAGTGAAACCACTAAGTGGTAGTTAAGAAAAATGAATTTTTAATAAAACTTAATTTTACCACTTCTGTGAGTGGAATTTCAAAAATCCGAGAGACACGGTTGATGTCAGTAAGTAAAATGTGGTTCAATGAGATGAAAATAATTTTTGGTGAATAGTAACTTTTTACTTTTTTTTACCACGGTTAAAAGTAAATAGGGTAATTAAGGGTAAAAATGATATTATTATTACCCTAACACATGTCCTAATTCTATTGGATAAGTTTAATTCGACCAAAAACAACCTTAGGAATAAAATATGACCATTTAGGCCCACTTGGATTAGATTAGGACATTTATTATTAATTTATTTAAAGAAGGGTTAAAATAGTTAAAATCAAAGTTTAAAAAGTAAATCATTTTTAATATAGGGTTATAAATAAGATAAATTCTACTATAAATATTCATTAGAAAGATAAAAAGATTTCCTACATAATTTTATTTTATTTGTAATTTTTAGACATTAAATAATTTAATTTATTTATGACACAATGATGATGAAATAATTATCTTATTAATGCAATATTGACATAATTGATGTTATAAATACCCAAATAAATGTATTTTCAGACTTTTTATGAAATAAAATAAATTTCTAGGTTAATATAACATGTAATTATTTATTTAATTTACTTTGTTTGAACTAATAATTCTGTTATGATTTTCACAAAAATCAATTACAAAATAGTGTCAAAATTGAAATAAAATAGTTTTTAAAATAAATATTATATTCTTAATTGTTATTTTATTCCTACAAATCTAAGGTTCGACCAAATGACTTATATAATGTTATATACATTAATATTAAACAACTTGGGGTTCTTTTGGCTTCTTATAGTAAGTTTATTAACCTTATATTATAAGAACACAAGAAGACAAGGTAAAAGTAAAATTATTTTACTTAATGTTAAATGTAAATGATAAGGTTAAAATAGGAACCTAAACTTGTCTAAATTCTATTGGATGAGAGGATTTAGACCCATACCCACCTTATCTTCTAAATGAATCAATTTGGAGCTATTTAAAACCGAATTTGACTTTATAATAAAATAATAGTTTTAGTTATTCCAAAGGTGCCCCTCTCCTCCCTTATAAAAGGGCACCTCCTCCCCCTCTTCCTCACCTCACTTTTAGCCTTCAAGCTCGGCCAAACCCTGCCAATTCCTCCTATACACTTCCCTAGAGACATCCTAGAGGTCTTGGTCTTCTTCAATGACCAATTTTAGTGCCCTAAAAGAAGGTCTCAAAGAAACACTTCAAAGAAGAGGTAATGTCCGTTACCGATTCTTTCATCTTTATTTCTTCTTCCACTTCTTCTTCTTTAGTTGTTTCATTATGAAGTAATAACATCAGTATCACTCATATAAGGATATATTATTATAAGTATGAAACAACCCTATTTCACCATCTATCCATCCTACGGAAAAAGAAATCACTGCGCGTGAGTACGTACGGAATACCGTCTCCACGCCGTGGTGTAATCAATTTCCCACCACCACCTTACTTGGATGGGTATAATGGTGTACATAATAACTATATATGATTATTGTAAAGTTATATTGATTCTGAAATAGTATAAATACACTCCAATACAATTCCACGATCCTGAGAACGATATCATCGCTCGTGCGTACGTACGGACTACCGTCTCCACGACGTGATGAGATTCATTCTCCACGTTAACCATTCATGAATGATTATAAAGTATATATAATAATAAATAATGAAATATATGACATAATAATGATTCTGTATTTATGTGTATATATATGTATTTCATCCACTTAATTCCATTCAACTCAATAAGGAAAAGAAATCAGCGTTCATGCGTACGTACGGTCTACCGTCTCCATTAACGGTGTATTTCTTTCCATTTACTAATCTTATATATATATATTCTGAATATATATTATATATAAATCATGTTTTATATTCTGGAATTAATTAATCATGATCTAAGTAATCATATGAATAATTAAAAGTCAAAACACGGACGACAAATGAAACGATTTTACCCAAAACGCTCTTTAACATAGAATTTACAAAAGAACGGGTAATATAAAGCCATAAGTGAACCATGTATGATATCATAACAATGAGTATGATTCTGGAATAAGTCAATGACATTATTTAAATCATAATACAGGAGGTTTGGAGACATACGAAGCAAATCGGACCTAAGGTAAGGGAAAATATCACAATCTCTTTTTTATCCGTGATTATTTATACTTTGGTATTTACTGGGGTGTATTTTATCATCCACATCCATATTTCCTCAATATGTAATATTATTTCCATCCACCTACAATTGTTTAAATCCAATTTTACCCTTCGGTGAGTTTTTAGTAAAAGATATGAAAGAAATCTTTTGTCATTTTTTGTACGAGGTACTTTTTGACTTTTCTAACAAAAGTACGAGAAGAATGTTTTTTTAACTTATACGGCATGAATGGATTTTAAAAAAAATTATTTCCAAGAAGCTTCCTTTACATGTTTTCAAGTTTATTTTTAATCAACTTCTTTTAGTTAAAATTGTATGACATGATAAGAAAGGAAACATGTTTTTGAAATAAAAAGGATATTTTCCTCAAGAATAGAGTTCAAGTGTTTTATCAAAATTATTTTCCATCTAAGATAATATAGGGTCATGTTTATATCACTTTTATTACATTGATTTGATTATGTTGTGATGGAATTATTTTTATTAATTCCTTTATCTTATATGAATTGTTTTATGATGACATTTTGTTTAAAATCCCATTTTTATTACATGGGTTATGCAATGATGTATGATTTATGATTTTGTGGCACACATAAGAATGGTATCATTATGAGATGGGTGGGACCTATATCTTCTCTAATGTATTGGGTAAAGATTTTATATCTCATGAGATAGACATGGATGGAATGGTAGGTTATACCGGTTCAGTGAAATAGGACTGAAACGAGGAGTGAACTCGATTTAGAAAGGGACTTTGTCCACTAAGATAGTCTTGGCAATGAGTCTTGACTAATAAGAAATGATTCTCTATGATTATGAGTGTATGCCACAAAGTTTCATGTTTTATGTTATGATTATTGGGATTACATTTCACTACTATGATTTATCCCATGTTATGAAATTATGATCTCTTTTGCAGGTTAATATTTCCAAAAGATATGTTCTTATGAATATGACGTGATTGATATTTATTTTGTTTACCCTTACTGAGCATTTGAGCTCACCCTTTTATGTTTTCTTTTCCTCAGGACATAAAGAAAGGATTTAGGTTTTAAAAAATGAAGATCTTTATGAGAGATGTTGAAGATATTTCACCACGATTAGAAGATTATATTCTGAGTTTCCAATGACACTAAACTATTACTGTCCTTGTGTTTTTGTTTTTGTTATGTACTAAATATTCCACAAAAGTAATGTAATGTCCATGTAAGTCAGTCTTCGGGTCTCTACAACCCTTCCGTGATGCGATGATCCTCTTCTTCCACGATGGTCAATTCCGCGAAGAACTCTCGTTCGACGACTACGACGAGGTAGGGGTTTTATTTGAGAATAATATTATTTTCCCATGGTTGTTTCCTTCTAAAACAAAGAACCCAGATCAAAGTTCAATTTTAATTTATTAAAATTGTGCCTTCTTATGTTTTAATGTGTTGATTATTATTCCCAATTGTTATCACCTAACGCGGAGGGTGCGGGCCAAACAAACACGGCTCGACAACCCTCCGCAGTTTTTTGTTGATGAGTAGATTAACGAAGTTTACAAAATGGGATCGGAATGGCGATTGGAGGCCTTCGCAGAAAAGTTCGGATCCTGAGAGAGCCGTAGGCGCAAACCGCTGAAAAAACGGACCACCGGAGCACGTCCGCTGGTCCGCAGAAGTTTCCGCCGGCGCGCCACGCTGGTGCCGGCGGCCGGAGGCGGGGGCCGGCAGTGGCCGACCGCCAGGAAGTGGCGGCGCCCGGCGTGCCGCGGCTTCAGCCGCTGCGGCGAGTGCCAGTCCCGCGGACGCGCGGGACCGCAGGTAAGGGACACAGCCTTGCGCAGCGTCCGGTGACACGGAGCGGCCCCTGCGCGGGGGTTGCGACTCCTTTGGTGCGGCCGCTCGGCCAGCGCCGAGCCGCCCAGACCGGCCAGCCGGGTCGCGCCCAGGCCGGGCCGGGCCGGGTTTCGCCGGCCGGGTTGGGTCGGACCCAGACCCGGGTCGGGTCGACCCGGTTCGGGCCGACCCAGGGGGGTTGGGTCGGGTCTGTCCGGGCCTAGACCCCCCGTTCTCAGACCTTTTTGGTATTTTTCCCATATCTTGAGCTAAGGGCCTTCGATCGACGCGCCGTCAGCAGAGATGCGATCCTTGGATCGAGATGGTCGTTTTGGAATATCACACTCAAGGTTTTGGAGTACTATGTGTTTGGTCGGGTCGGTTCGTTTCGGTATATCGCATGTGGGGACTGCCATTAGTCAGATAACCCGTTTGGGCACGTGGATGGACCCTAGGGTGGGCCCCACATGTCTGTGGGGAAACTAGTGGTACCTGGTGGGTCAGGACCCGACGACCATGTTAGGGCGGGGTGGTTGTGCTATCACCGGGGCCCGGTTGTCACATTTGGTATCAGAGCAGGAACCCAGTCTTAAGTGCGGTGCACTGCCTGGGTTGAGATGTAGGGCTCACAATGAGGGCGTTGTGCTCTAAAGGTGGGGTGATTGTAACACCCCCAAATGATAAAGGGTTAAATGGATAAATTATATGACTCATGTCAATAAGGTCCACCTTCCTTTTCGGGATCTTGTCTGATTGGAACTCCACAGTTAAGCGTGCTTGGCCTGGAGTAGTGATCAGGATGGGTGACCCTCTGAGAAGTTTCCTAGGGTGTGTGTGAGTGAGGACAAAGCACACTGGAAAGGACATGTGTTGTCCTCTGGGGACTTTCATTAGTCAGATGACCCGTTCAGATACGTGGGTGGACCCTGGGTGGGCCCCACATGTCTGCGGGGCAACTGGTGGTACCTGGTGGGCCAGGACCCGACGACCTTGTTAAGGCGGGGTATCTGTGCTGTCACTGGGGCCAAGTTGTCACATCAAATATAAAGAATAATTTTATTGGAGGTATATTGTTTTCAAAAATTAAATAAATATTTATTATTTGATATGTGAATAAAATATTTATTTTACTTATTGAATATTTTAATAAATATTTATGTGCAAGATTGTGAATGAAATATTTATTTATGAATACAATATTTATTTTTGAATAAAATAATTATTTAGTTATTCAATAAATGATATAAGAGTTCAAATGGACCAAGACCAAGTCTGGTGACAAATATTAATTAGAAAGACTACTACATAATATTTTTTATTACTCAAGTTGGCTCTTTCTACAAAATAATAATAATATAATAATTATTATAGGAATGAGGTTTATTAAAGTTAAAAAATGTTATTTAATGGCCGATATGTAATTAAATGATATTTTAACTTAAATCCTAACTCTATAAATAGACAACTATTTCTATTATGTAGAAAATCCAAATTTGAGAATAAGAAATTATTGTGCAAAAAATAATTCCTTTTAAACTCCTCATTATCTATTATATTAAAGAATGATAAGTGAAAGAGATATTACTTCAAGGCTAAAGAACGAGCGATCAAGAAAAAAACCCAAGATACTCTAATTTCCATGATAGCACCTAGATATTGGTTGCTATTTCTCATAGATCATAGGAGTATGTATGAATTATAGTTAGAGGGATTCTATCCTTAGATCCTAATAGTGCAATGAAGGTATTCCAAAAAGGTCCTTTCATATGATAACCATTTACCAATAAAGAAAGTTCCTAAGTCCAAGTATTTATTTCTTAAAATAGTAAATAAATTAATTATAAATTTGATTTTCAAGATCTTCACTCTTGTTTTTGGGAAAAAAATATTAAAAGAAACTTTAATATATCACCTACCACTTCATGGTTTCTTTGTGCCAAAAATGATCATTTTCATCAAAATATACTCATTTTAGAAAAAATAATTTCTTCAAAACTTATTACTTATCAAAATTAATAACTATGTTACCTGTAAGGCTATAGTACTGTTGAAAACAAATAAAAAAATCCTTATTTCATAGATGTATTCTCAAAGATTCCTCTAGAAATGTATCAGAACTATTCAAGCTATTAATGAGTCTGGTGTGATCTCCAACAAACGTACTCATATCTTTATATGAACAAATCCACCGCAAGATGTATCATATACACCATATGTATACATATATATTCACTTTTCTCAATACATTGAGTAACCACTAGACATGGAACGATTTCAATCTAGTATAGGAAATATCATCTTTTCTTAATTCTACAAAAAATATTGATCTGGCCATAGAATACATCACATGTCATTAAACTAGAAGAAGAATAAATCACATGTCCCTCATCAAAGTAGTTAAAAACATCATATATGTCACAAATAACCATATCCATGAATTTAATAATTTTAGTTAAATCAAATTCATGATTTATTTACTTGTAATCCAAATGAAAAAATCCCATGAAACACCTCAAGATTTTAAAAGAATAAAATTAGGTTTGATAACTTATATGACACGTGACAATGAGATTATAAAATAATGAAACAACATTATATTTTTTTATATATTTATTTTTTCAATAAATTAAATATCTTTGATAGCTTGGAATTCATGAAACACTGAGTTAAAATGAAATACAATACTCTATTAAAATATTATTATTTAAAATGTGACCTTTAAAACATAGCTATTAAGTTGGTGGGTATGAATAGTAATAAATAAATTTTTATAATTTTTTGGTTTTCACATGTATATAATAAATTCAATGGATATATATTTATTAGAAACAAAATAATAATCATTTTAAAGAAAAAGAAATGTTTTTTTCAAAATCTATATTTTTCTAAAATACGGTTTAGTCAAACTTTGTGAACATAATTTAAAATTATTTTTTACATATTATAAAAAAATTATTTGAAAAAAATAAACATAATTTTTTATATCTACTTATCAAAATTATTTTTGGGTGATTTTAAATGATTTTTTTAAATGATTATATTTTTGATGAAGTGTGAAAAATAATGATTTTTATTGAAAGGTGCATTTTTATTTAAATAATTTACAAGGTTAAATTATATTTTATGTTGGTTTTAATGTATCATTGATTTCACTATATTAAAATTTAAATAATTTAGGTCATTTTAATATATTTTATATTCTTTTTTTAGATAAAAACTTCTTGAACATTTGAATGTTTTTACTTTGTAAATCCTCTTTTTCAACATGTCTGTGAGTTTAATTTCAAATAGAATTATATATCTTCTATGAATTTAATAGGAAGAAATAGATTAAATATTTTGAGTGAAGATATTTTATAATATATGTAATGTTCAACTAAATTGTTAACCATTATTAATATTAAATGAAGAACAATTAACTAATATGGTTAAGCTAAAACGGGTTTACCAAGAGATTAAACTAAGAATACAAGGATTAAAAATGACCTAAAACTAATTAAAACCCCATTATATAGATATATTTAAACATTATAACCTAAAATTTTATATAATTTTTAATTTTAAATCATTTTTTCATTCTAAAAACAGGGGTACACTTTGTTCTTTTTAAAAATTTCATGTGTGTCCTCTACCCCACTTATAAAAGGCCACTACACCCCTTTACATATTAACACCAATAAGTATTTTATATAAAACAAAACCAAAAAAATAAAGTCTAAAAATCCTTATACACATTAAAGAGATATTTTAGTTTCAAAAATACCAACCATAGGGGTCTTTAATAAGAGATCCAAATGACGCTTCTCTAAGAGAAGGTAATTTTCTTAAGGAAGATCTTGTGTTTAATTCTTCTTTTTTACCATAAATTATGTATTAAAACATAAAATATAATAAAAAATATCTCCAATATACTTAGATGATTTTTTATTGTATAATATTTATACATCTCATCGCCCATCAAATGGGAAATGAAATCATCGGTCATGTTTGTGGTATACTGTAGCCTTGCAGACCAATGCAACCCGTTTTCCATCAAAAAATCTCTCGATTTTATATAATGATGAATTTAATGTATATATATATATAATATTTATGATATTATTATACATTGGTAATTAAAATATCACATATACCATCTTAATTTTCATACCATTTAAAATATGAAAAGATCACTCGTGTGTATGGTGGATTACTGTCTCACGGAGCGATGTGATTTAGTTTTCACATATGCTTTACAAGAAAGGTATTATGGTTACATTTAATGAATATATGTGATATATATGACATAATGTTTTCTATTTTAAATAAATATAAAATCCACTTTCTTACCCTTTCACTCTTTAAGGGAATGGTATTGCCGTCCGTGTGTTTGTACATCCTACCATCTCCACAAAGTGATGCGATTAATGTTTCCTTGTCCAGCCATCAATAATGATTATAATAAATTATATAATAAGTAAATAAGATTTTAAAAAAATTATTATCATTATTTAGATGATGTATCTATATAATTTACACAATAAATTAAATATTTTCAACGAAACATGCTTGAGAAAACAAGGCAATTAACACCTGAAACAATGTATATAATGAAATATTATTAAACAACATGTGGTAAAATGTTATAAAAGGATCATATATGATATTATAATGATTTTTATATTTATTTTATAAATTAATCACTATATTATAACGACTATAAACGGGGTTAAGTCCTGTTCAACCAAAGGGAAACCTTAGGATTGGGACTTCATCTCAATTTCACTTCATTGAGGCATACTGTAATGTTATGCACTTAATTTATTTTACATAGTGTATATTCTAACCCCCTTTTCATGTAATATCATTAATTATTCATAATTCATAGTATTTTAAATTTTCATATCAATTATTTCAAATATGGCAAATTGAAATGAGAATTACCAAGTGGTGAAGAATTTTTTTAACTCAATTTATTTTCATTGGGTTATATTACTTTTTCATTGTCATTAAATTATATGATTATGTGAGTAATTTTATTTGACTATATTATGTTGTAGTTAAACTTATTTTATATGGATTTAAATTTGATACACATAATTTATTAATTGATTTATTCTCACTTCAATTTTATGATCTTTGTATGGGTTGATTTCACAATCTCATTTTAATCAAGATTATTTATACTTAAATATACATTGAAGGAAATTATTGTATTATTTTATAATAAACCCATTTTATTTTTTTCCTATGGTTATTTATGATGTTTTCATATAATGGTTCTATTTTTACACTCTTTGGTACTTAAATGTTTTGAGAAAATGTTTTTAAGAAAATCCGACTTCATTTCTCTATTGGGAAGAAAATCCATTTAATTCAAAAATCATGTTTTCTAAAAATGTTTCCATTTTTTTAATATTATACAAATTATTTATTAATGTAATTTTGACCCATGTTTAAATTTTTTAATTTTTTTTTGAAAGGAATCTTCATTTTACTTTCCAATCAATACTCATTTTGATTTTATTAAAAATGCGAAAGGAATGTTTGTTTTAACGTGTAAAGAATGGAATTTGTTTCCACCATTTAGACCATTCAATTTTTTATAATTTATTTTCAAAAAAAATCATAGTTTATTTTTAATTAAAATTATTTAAATTTTTTTTAACTTTTTTAGAGTTTAATTTCAATGTAAAAAGGTAATTTTACTCTAGGATTTTTAATGACATTTTTATGAAATTTCTATCTAGAAAAAAATAATCATTTATTATAATTATGATCTAATGAGGATATGTTGTATTAATACCATCATAATTATTTATCTAAATGGTTTACAATTAGTTTGACCAAGGAAAGTATTGAAGTTCTATTTATTGATTAATTTTTATAATCATTAACTTTTCCACGAAATATTCATTTTCTTATTATCATTGTAAATTTAATTTTCCTTAAATATATATATTATCAGGTATATAATTATTACATAAAAAATATTTAAAATATATAAATTTTAATGTTATATGATTGAATTAGAAAATTATTATTAATATATATTCCTTAACCGAAACATAAATTTGTTGATAAGGCATATTTTTCATGAACTAAATCGACTATTTGATATATATTGGGAATTCTTTGGGCTTGAAGACATTATTATGGCCTAGTTATAGGTATAACCTCATTGCAATGATAGTCTCATTAGATGAATCAATTGGATAACCTTAGTTAAATTGGTTTTTAGTGTGTACCTATCCATCCTTTTTAAATTGTCTTATGAATTGTCTTGAAAGTAGAGGTATCATGATGCCTAATATCATGACATCGAATAATTAAGAATTTATTTCATTGATAATTTTTTTAATTATTATCTATGGTATTTTTTTCAACGATATCATCTCTATATATATTTAATTCTCAGTTTATTGATTAAATAAAATTCTTATTTAGATATTTACCATTATTTATTGATTATTCATTATCTAATCATGACAATCATGTTATTAATTAAATGTAATGTGTGTTAAGATATTTACCCTGATATATTTATTATGACTTATCTAATCATGACAGTCAATTTATTGATAAAATGGAACATGTGTTTAGATATTTACCTTTCCATATTGATTATTCCTTATCTAATCATGATAGTAAAGTTATTGATTTAATGAAATGTGAATTTATATATTTACCTTTCCATATTGATTATTTCTAATATAATCATGATAGTCAAATTATTGATTAAATGGATTTTGTGTTCATATATTTACCTTTCCATATAAATTATTCCTCATCTAATCATGACAGTTGAATTATTTAAATGGGATGTGTATTCAGTTAATTAACTATCCATGTTTATTATGGTTATTAATTCATGATAGATTATTCTTTGTGTAACTCTTACTAAGTATAAGAGCTAACCCTCATTTTTTCTTTTACTAAGAATCCAAGAAGTGAAGTATGTATGTTATTCAAGGATATTCTAGAGGAAATAATGATATTCTCAAAAATAATATGTTATATTTTTTATTTTCAAATGCAATGAGAGAATCAAGTATGTATCTAGTTTAACAAGACTATTAAACTGTTTTTTTCCTTTAGGATGTGATCACTTGTATCTTATGCCAAAGTAGTAAATTAATCACCATCTCCAGGTTATTGTGGTCGGGGTTGTTATAGTTGCTATTATAAGAAGTTTAATAGAGTCCTTGTAAAAGAGATATAAAAAAACATAGATTATGGAACATAACCATATTATATAATTTTAGTATAAGTATAGAATAACATCCTGAAGTTTTGGTTAAGAAGAGATTATATTGTTTTTCCAAGAAATGCGTCCCTGTCTTGATAAAACAAGTTGATGTGGTTTTGGAATATATGTTTTTAGGGGTAATAAATATGAAAATGTCACATTGGGCCTGACTTGTGCATTACCTAGTACATGATAACATGCCTTACTACACACCTAGTTTGACACTCTCAGTTTATATGCATTATACATTTCACATTTTCTTTTCAAACCATTATAAAGGATTTGAAAAGATAATAACCATGAATGACCTTGGTTAAACCTGTTGGATCAAATATGTAGATATATATGAATATTATATGGAACAATACAAGAGGGGGTGAATTTTAGGTTTAAAAACATAGAGTTTAAACTCTTAAAGAGATTAGTTTAAAAGATCTTAAACTAATACAAGTA
Source organism: Viscum album (assembly GCA_963277665.1). Classification (NCBI taxonomy): domain Eukaryota; kingdom Viridiplantae; phylum Streptophyta; class Magnoliopsida; order Santalales; family Viscaceae; genus Viscum; species Viscum album. Next base: position 385,081,462 of record OY728153.1, on the reverse strand, counting down.
TAAACACCCACAATTGTATTGAGACTAAATGGTATGAAGTAATGTAATACTAATGAAAAGTAAAACAAATGTATTCGAGATGAACACAATAATCAGAGTAATATAAAGATGAATGATTATACCTTAAAGCGTATAGAATCAATCAATACAATATGTAATAGAATGATTGTAATTGAAAAAATTACAATTGAATATGTAAAGAAGAAAGGAAACGATATAAATTACTTTCCAATACAAGAAGAAGCGGAAACGTAAAAGTATTACAATTCTTTTGACCCAAAGAGAAGGGTTGTACTTTCACCTAGGATAAAAGGTTTGTCTCACCAACACCTTGGTGATCCCTCGATACGATGATCGGATCGTTTGTCTGCCTATCCCCAGTAGCCCTCGATACGATGATCGGTACGTCTGTCTGCCTATCCTCGGAAACCCTTGATATGATGATCGGACCGTCTGTCTGCCTATCCCCGATAGCCATCGATTTTGTAGGTAATCGGCACCTCTGTCTTTCAAATACTTGAAAGCCCTCGATACGATGATCGGACGCAAAAAGCAGAAAAGAGAAGTCACAGTCTCTCTCTCTAGAACTTGATAGAAGTAGAGTATCACAGTTGTTCCAAAAATATCTCAGTTGTCTGTTGTACTCTCAGCTTCAAATGACCTCATATTTATAGGCATCGGGTTCCAACGGTTATATTTCTCCGAAAAACTCAGAGGAACTTGGACACCTGGCATCATAATGGTCATATTGAAATATAAAGCACGACATCTTTTTGATTATTTTGTAACTAACTCAACGACATCGTATTGGTTAAAACAAGATATATGAACAAGATAATCATGAGTACGATTTAAATAAAACATGTGTTTTTGAGAAAGTTCCAAAACAAGTATATAATGAACGATATGAGTAGCATAGTCAATGCAATTTCTATATTCAGTACGATCAGCATTGTACGATTGGCATGGTCAGTACGCTCAGAATTGTTTGATTATCATGGTCAGTATGATTTTCATGGTCAATACGATCAGCATGATCAGCATGGTCAGTATGATTGTCACGGTCAATACGATCAGCATGATCAGTATGATTAGCATGGTCAGTATGATACGATAAACATGAAAGAGGACATTTGTGATTTTCAAAACAAGATATAAAAGTCAAAAGAGGACTTTTGACTCAACAATCTCCCCCTTTTTTGAAAGAAGAAATCACAAACTAGAAAACTAAAAGAAATACTTATCTCCCCCTGAGTTATTGGAAACTCTTCTGAAAAAAGAAATTGAATACAACTAACTCCCCTTAGGTATGGACTTTCTTAAGGATTGTATTCATAGATTTTCCTTTTAAGGTTGTAAATTATTTTCCCCCTTTATAAAACATTCTCCCCCTTTATAAACATTCTCCCCCTTTGTGATTTACAAAAAGAAAGGAGTAAACCTAAATTTTCTGAAAGAGTTAGAGAATAAATACAAGACAAATGGATAAACAAAATTTCATTATGATAACAAACAAGACCAATATTTGAAAACAAACACAAGTCACTTGTTTTATCTTTCCTTCTTCTTTTTGATCAACTCATGAAGAACTGCCTTCATCTTCTCGATCTCCTTCTTGTCTTCAGAAATAGCATCACCATGAGATCTGAGTAGGTCTTGTTGATTGGCAAAGAGTTGATCTTGATTTCTGATTGTCTCTTCCTGAACTCTGATTACTTCTTCAAGAGTATCAATTCTATCTTGACGATTCTTATTATCTTTGGATAACCCAGAGTTCTGTTTCTTCAAGGGAACTATTTCATCTTTGAAATATGAATCTTTTGAAAAATCAGCCTGAAAGGCATTCATTCTCCCCTGCAAGTCATTTAATGAAGGAACATCGGCTCGATGGGAAGACAAAAGATTCACCCTTTCAACCATCTCTTTGTCAACCTTATTGAACGCAATTGCAAGCTCATTTGAAAACCTTCTTATATCTTCAATTTCTATCTCATGATCATTGACTGAGCTCTCTGTTTTGTATGACCACTTGGTCATCTTTTTGTTGGCCTTCTTATGGGCAGCTGAACTTTCTAAAAGAACTTTCAAATTAGCTTCGACTGAAAAAACTTTTGTTCTTAATTCTTTTACAGAACCAAAGTTCTTTATCTGATTTTTAGTAATAAAATCAATCTTTCCTTCTAGCCTAGGGAAATATGGAATGGTCTTCTCAGCCCTTCTCAAAACATGGACAATGTAATCACTCTTCTTGAGAGAGATTATGTGTTCTGAATCAGTATCTCCATCATACGATGCCAGTTCATTTGATCAGCTTGAGTCTACAACTGGATGTTTTCCTTTTCCTTTTTCTTTCATCTTTCTTTCTTCTTCCACATTATCACTAATGACAACAACTTTATTGGTGGGAGAGGATTGAGCACCTTGATATACTTGAGGGGGTGTTATATCCGGAGTTTAAGAAGTTACAAAAGGTGCTTGATCGGTATGAGGAACTTGTTGAATACATTCACTTTGATTTTGAACCGAATACTCTCTACTTTTCTTCGAACTTTGAAGAAATTCTAAAAGAAAATCTCTTTCCTATTCTTCCACGTCTTCTATCTCTTCCATCATTTTTTTCCTTTTTCTTTCTCAGGATGGCTCTGTACGATGGGCTCTTGATGCACTTATTCCATTAGTTGAGCACTTGCATCCTTAACCATTTTAAAGACTTTAGAGATATCAATGTCTTGAGCCTTTCTTTTCAAAACAGTTTTCTTTTTCTTTTCATCTTTAACGGTTTCTTCTACCCTAATTCTTTCAGAAAACACGTCGGATAGATCAAGTCCAAACTTTGGATCACCTTCCTTTCTTTGTTCCTTATCCTTTCTCCATTTGGATACAACTTATTTACTGTACTTTGGCTTCTTCTTAGACTTTGAGCTGGTTTTCAGATCAGACTTTTGAGTAATACTAGCATATTGAAAGTATTTGGCTGGTATAGGTGACGATTGATTCTGAGGCGATTCAACTTCTATATCCTTAACAAAAAGTTTTGAATTTGGATCAAAACAAACATTCAGCTTTTTCATTGTACTCTTACTTATCCAAGATGGATTTAGATCTATCAGATTTCCTTTCAAAGGAATGTTGCAAAACTTAATGCTCTCAAGAATAAACTTTGTAAGGATGGCTAGATACATAATCATTTGAGAGTTAATTCCTCCTGTCTTGACATTCTTGATAGTTTCAAAAACATATCCCATGAGATTTACTTTTCTCATATTTACAAGATAGTCAATCATAAAAATATCAAAAACTTTCAGAGATTATCTATCCACTTTCCTTTGGATAAGAAAACATTGCATCCATAAAGTCACAAACCGATTGTCCGGAGAAAGATGAGCCACTTTTCTCTTCTCTTCATTTATAACAATCAAAGACTTCTCAGCACTTTCTCTATTAAACGTACCAACTTCCTCTAGTAGTTTATGGGATGGAGAGAAAGAATCCCCTTCTATTGGGACATTCAGAAAATGAGCCGCTTGTATCACAAACATAGACAACTTTCTATCATACACAACAAAATTAATAGTCATGTCTTTGTCGAAAGATACGGTTTTATAGAACTGAATGACTTCATCAAAGAGAACTGGATCATGAGAAACAGGTATTTCAACACATAAATGCTCCCATCCTTGAAACAAAATGATTCTTCTGATTGTGGAATCATACGAATAAAAAAAGTCACCAGAAACTAAACTTTCTCTGAAAAAGTCTTTCTCTGATAAAGTCTTTGAAGACATTTCGGCGGGAGTATTAGCAGAGGACTTAGAAATATAGGTTCTGCCGATGAAGGATCGTACGATGATTTAATAATAGTGGAGCAGAGCTTCGCCTCAAAACTTGAAAAACCAATGTGGTTTGGGGGGGTATTTATTGGCGATGTAGGGGTGAACGTTGATCTTCTACGGTCAATATTAGAGAAAAAAACAATGGTTAGGATTAAAATGAAAAAAAAATTTAAAAAAATGGAAAGTACCTGCCGTAGAACGTAAGGTTATTATTGGTTTTAGTAGAATTAAAAATAAAAACACAAACATACGACGTAAAAGAATACTATCAATCGTCATACCGATGGAAAACAAAGTCGTTACCATTAACTGACAAGCCGATGGAAAACAATCTCGTTACGATGAACTGACAAGCTGATGGAGAAAAATCTTGTTACCATGAACTGACAAGCCGATGGATGTCAATCTTGTTACCACGGACTGACAAGCTGATGGAAAACAATCTTGTTACCATGAACTAATGAGCCGATAGAAAACAATCTTGTTACCACGAACTGACAAGCCGATGGAGAACAATCTTGTTACCATGAACTGACAAGCCAATGGAAAACAATCTTGTTACCATGAATTGACGAGCTGATGTAAAACAATCTTGGTACCACGAACTGACAAGTCGATGGAAAACAATCTTGTTACCACGATCCGTTGATACGATGGAAAATAAATTCATTACCATGATCGATTGATATGATGGAAAAGAAATTGATTACCATGATCGGTTGATACATTGGAAAAGAAATTAATTACCATGATCGGTTGATACGATGGAAAAGAAATTCATTACCATGATCGGTTGATACGATGGAAAAGAAATTCATTACCATGATCAGTTGATAGGATGAAGTAAATAATACAATAAAACTGTCAATACAATAAACAAAAAAGTAAATGATATGATAAAACTGTCAATATGATAAACAGAAAACAAAAACACATACCAGGAGAGTAAATAATTAAAGATCATAAGATAGAAAGAAACATAGTAAGGAGAAAAAAATATAGTAAGAAATGTCCTCCCCCTTTCAAAGGGAGTTATTTGCTGTAAGGAGAATAGTAAAACAGGAAGTGGATATGAATGATTATTTTAATGTAATCATTCTAAGATTTTGTTTTATAAACTCAATCCTATTGGAAGGTAATGGTTTTGTAAAAATGTCAGCAAGTTGTTCTTGCGTTCCGATAAATTATAGAATAATATCTCCTTTTTTAGTTGGATATCTAAGTAAGTGATGCCTAACATCTATGTGTTTTGCACAAGAGTGATGTGCTAGGTTCTTACTAAGAGCTATGGAACTAGTATTATCACATAGAATTTTAGTTTTGGAGAAACTCAATCCATAGTCAGTGAGTGTGTGTTTCATCCACAACACTTGAGCACAACAACTTACAGCTGCTACATATTCAGCTTCAGCAGTGGATAGTGCTACTGAGTGTTGTTTCATACAGGACCAAGAAACTAGATAACCTCCTAAAAAATGACATGTTCCATATGTACTTTTTCTATCCATTCTACAACCACCAAATTCAGCATCTGAAAAACTTTTTAAAACAAAATCCTCTCCCGAAGAATAAAAGAGACCTAGATCCATAGTTCCTTTTAGATACCGAAAGATTATCTTTACGGCTTTTAAATGAGACTCATTTGGATTAGATTGGTATCTCCCACATAAGCATACAGAAAACATTAAGTCGGGTAGACTAGCTTTCAAGTATAGAAAACTTCTTATCATACCTCTAAAGATTGATTGATCTACTGGTTTCCTAGTTTCATCAAGATCAACTGTATTTGAGGTACCAATTGGAGTGCTAATACTTTTAGTTTTGTCATAACCATACTATTTGAGTAAATATTTTATATACATATGTTGAGATATATATGTTCCTTCTGGCTTTTGAGAAATTTGAAAACCGAAAATGAATGTTAACTCAACCATCATATTCATTTCAAACTCAGAATTCATTAAATTTGCAAAAGAATCAATTACAGATTTCTGGGTTGATCCAGAAATGATGTCATCAACATAGATTTGAACAATAAAAACATTTTTGTTTTCCATTTTTATAAAAAGTGTTGGATCTGTGGTACCTTTTGTATAATTTTTTTGTAAAAGAAACCATGTAAGTCTATCATACCATGCTCTAGGGGCTTGCTTAAGACCATATAGATCCTTGGTAAGTTTGAAAACATGATCAGGATGTATTGAGTCTAGAAAACCAGGAGGTTGTTCGACAAAAACTTCTTCTTGAACAAAACCATTTAGAAAAGCACATTTTACATCCATTTGAAATAGTTTGAAATTAAAGTATACTGCAAAGGCTAATAGAATATGAATAGATTCAAGCCTAGCTACAAGAGTATATGTTTCTTCATAGTCTATTCCCTCTTGTTGATTATAGCCCTTAGCAACAAGTCTTGCTTTATTTCGAACAATGAATCCATTTTCATCACATTTGTTTCTAAAAACCCATTTTACACCAATTACAGTTGTTTCTTTAGGTCTATAAACTAAAGTCCAGACTTGATTCCCCTCAAATTCATTTAGTTCATCTTGCATTTCTTTGATCCAATCATCATCACCTAAGGCCTCACTTGGACTTTTAGGATCAAATTGGGAAAGAAAAGAAAGATGTTATATTTCATTTCTTAAGGAATTTCTGGTCCTTACAGGTTGATTTACGTCACCAATGATGTTATCACTGGGATGATTCCTAAGAAAAAATTGATTTGGGTTTTATAAAACCTGTTCATCAACATATGGTAGAAAATCTTCGGTGGTAAATGTTTCAGAAGTATCTTCTCGAAAATGTTCCTTATCAGAAGAATCTACTATCAAAGGTTGACAATCAGTTTTTGATAACACATCTGAGGATATAAGCTAGGATGATTTAAAAAAAAGGACCAGTTTCATCAAATTTCACATGTACTGTTTCTTCAATAGTACAAGTGTTTTTATTAAAAATTCTATAAGCCTTAGAAGTTGTGGAGTAACCTATAAAGATTCCATCATTAGATTTTGGTGCGAATTTGTGTAGATTATCTTTTGTATTCAGAATGAATACTTTGCACGCAAAAACATTGAAGTATGAATCTTTAGGTTTTCGGCCAGTCCATAATTTATAAGAGGTTTTGTTAAAAAATGGTCTAGTTAAAACATGATTTATATTATAACAGACAGTACTAACAGCTTCATCCCAGAAGTGATTAGCAATTGAGTATTCACTCAACATGGTTCTAGTCATTTTCTGAAGAATATAATTTCTTCTTTCAACAACACCATTTTGCTAAGGAGTTCTTAGAGCTGGGAAACTGTGTGTAATACCTTTCTTACTACAGAAAGTTTCAAATTCTGATTTTTGAAATTCACCACCATGATGACTATGAATAGTTTTCAATGGTAGGTTTTTCTCATTTTTAACTTGTGCTCTAAATGTTTTGAAATAGGAAAAGGCTTCAGATTTCTTTGTGAGAAAATAGACCCATGTAAATCTTGTAAAGTCATCAACTAAAACAAATACACATTATTTGCCTCCAATGCTTCCAGTTTGTGTGGGACCAAAAAGATTTATGTGTACTAGCTGCAATGAATTAGAAGTTGAAACTTCACTAATTGATTTAAAGCTAGTTTTATGTTGCTTTCCAAATTGACAAGGATCACAAACTTTTGAAGAATCATATCTAAGGTCCGGTAGTCCTTTCACAAGTCTTTTCTTTGAAAGTTTACTAAGGTTTCTCAGACTACAGTGTCCTAGTCTTCTATTCCATAGCCATGATTGGTCTTCTATTGCACTTAAGCAGGGTATGTTTTGTCTCCTAAGGTCTTATAAGTTAATAGTGTCAAAATTCTCTTGCCTATGAGTAGATAGAATGAACTCATCCTTGGAATTGTGAACTAGACACTTATCATTTCTAAAATTCAGAAGGTAACCTTCATCACATAATTGACTTATGCTGAAGAGATTGTTCCTCATAACTTTAACAAACAAAACGTTTGAAATGAGAACTTTTCCAAGGAAAACAATATTACCTATACCAACAATCTTTCCTTGAGTATTATCTCCGAAGATAACTTTTCCACCTTTTGTTTTGATAACCTTTTCAAAGAGATATTTGTTTCTGGTCATGTGTCGAGAACAACCACTATCTATGTTCCAAATACTCTTATTGGTACACTTCTCATTTTCCTGAAAAAGAAACAATTAGTTTTTCGGAATCCAAACTTGTTTGGATAAAAAAGGAATAGATAAAATAATTTTAGGAATCCACATTTTTTTTGGAAAATGAGCTTTATGAAATCCTAAAGATTGAGTTCTGTTAAGGTAAAAATCTCTTCTCCAGTGTCCTCCACATTGGCACATAGAACAAAAAGAGGTTTTTTGTGGAACAAAATAGTTATTACTAAAAATAGGTTTTGAATGAGTATAACCAAGACCAGAACGATTTCTCAAAGGTATAATTTGAGAATACATCTTTTCAAAGTTTTCCTTTCCATGTGTAAAGTTTGACAAACATTTCTTTAAAGAGAAAATTTCTGACTTTAGTATTAAAACTAAATTTTTATTTTCCAAAACATTAGATTTTGAACTAGAGTTAGGCTCTAAAACAGTTCTCTTTGAAAATAAATTTTCAAGATCCTTAGAATGTTTATCCTTATCAGATTTGACTTTCTCAAGGGTTTTTAAAATATTTTCAAAATGAGATTTTTTTACATCAAGATCATTAGAAAGATCTGACACTTCTTTAGTTAAAATTGTAATTCTAGAATTTTCTTTCTCAAGCTTCTTCTTGAGTTTAGAATTTTCATTTTCAAGTAATTTAGAATATCTAGATACTTCTTAAAAAGAAGGTAATGTATCATCTTCTGATGATGAAGATTAATCATTTTAAGATTCATAATATCTATTATTAGTATGATTTTAATTTAAAGATACATTTTTAATAGATTCAACATTATGTACCTTATCCATGAGACAATGATCTTCAATTGGTAATCTGGATATAAGTCCAATATTATTTCATCCCGAGGACTCATATTTTGAAGAATCATCTGAATAATCACTACCACTTGCACTCCAATTATCATTTTCCTTCAATACTTTCGTTTTCTTTGTCTTATAAAAACTTTTCTTATTTCTTTTAGAGTGTTTCTCCTTTCTATCTTTCCTCTTCAGTAAAATACAATTAGGCCTTATATGTCCTACTTTCTTACATTCATAACAAGTTACCTATGAATCTTTCTTATCCTTCCTATCCTTCTCTTTGAATCTGTATTGGAAGTCTTTCATTCCCACAATCTTGTTCATCCTTCGAGCAAGATTTGCTAGCTCATTATCTGAAAGATCATAATCACTCGAATCAGATATAACAACTTTCTCGGCTTTGGATCTTGTAAGCCTTTCAGGTGTTTTATCTTTATATGTAAAGGCTACACTTCCATTCCCATTCTTCTTCTTGTTGAAATCATCATCTCTCTTCATTATTGTCTCGTGCTGTAGAAGAGTTCCAAAGAGTTCATCAAGAGTAATCTGGGAAACTTTTCTATTTTCATCAATAGCTGTCCTTTTTGACTCCCATTGATTTGGAATTATATCTATAATCTTATATACTAGAGCTTCATCATCAAGACCTTTTTCACCCATGGATTGTAGACTGTTGACAATTGTCATAAATCTTTGTTGCCCTTTACATACTGGCTCTCCATAAGGAAAAAAAATCCATGATACTCTGCTCGAAGCATTGCTCTTCTTGTTTCTATAACCTTGGATGTACCAAAATGAGTGACTTATAACTTCTTCCAAATACAATTGGCTGCTTTACATGAAGATATCTGACTATATATATTCCTAGTCATAGGGCATAAAAAAGTATTGCGTAACTTCTAATTCGGTTGATATTCTTGCTTTTATTGGTTAGTAAAAGTACTGACTTCTATGTTAGGAATTTTGTATCCTCCAGTAAGCATAATAAAATAATCTACGCTAGTATTGATCACAAAAGTCTTCATATGATCTCTCCTATACTCATAATCATTCCCATCAAAGATAGGTGGTCTAGAAGTATTTAGATTGTCTATTGACCCAATATTCATTCCTGCCATCTAATAAAAAAAACTCTTCCACTCCACACATTAGTGTAGTATGTAACAATAGAACAAGAAATACAAATCAGTGGAAACCTCCTCTGATACCAATTTTTGGATAAAATATGTTGATGTATATGAATATTAGATGGAATAATATAAGAGGGGGGGTGAATTGTAGGTTTAAAAACTTAGAGTTTAAACTCTTAAAGAGATTAGTTTAAAAGATATTAAACTAATACAAGTATAAACACCCACAACTGTATTGAGACTAAATGGTATGAAGTATTGTAATACTAATGAAAAGTAAAACAATTGTATTCGAGATGAACACAATAATCAGAGTAATATAAAGATGAATGATTCTACCTTAAAGCGTATAGAATCAATCAATACAATATGAAATATAATGATTTTAATTAAAACAATTACAGTTGAATATGTAAAGAATAAAGGAAACAATATAAATTCCTTTCTAATACAAGAAACAGTGGAAAAGTAAAAGTATTACAATTATTTTGAACCAAGAAAAGGGTTATCCTTTCACATAGGATAAAAGGTCTCTCTCACCAACACCTTGGTGATCCTTCGATACGATGATCAGAACGTCCGTCTGCCTATCCCCGGCAGCCCTTGATATGATGATCGGTATGTCTGCCTGCCTATCCTCGGCAGCCCTCGATACGATGATCGGACCGTCCGTCTGCCTATGCCCGGCAGCCCTCGATTGTGTATGTAATCGGAACCTCTGTCTTTCAAATACTTGAAATCCCTCAATACGATGATCAGACACACAAAGAAGATGATAGAAGACACAATGTCTCTCTCTAGAACTTTATAGAAGCAGAGTATCGCAGTTGATCCAAAAATCTCTCAGTTGTCTGTTGTACTCTCAGCTTCAAATGACCTCCTATTTATAGGCCTCAGGTTCCAATGGTCACATCTCCTCCAACGGTCTTATTTCTCCGAAAAAATTGGAGGAACTTGGACACCTGGCATAATAACGGTCATATTGAAATAGAAAGCACGGCATCTTTTTGATTAGTTTGTAACTAACTCAATGAAATCATATTGGTTAAAACAAGATATATGAACAAGATAATCATGAGTATGATTTAAATGAAACATGTGTTTTTGAAAAAGTACCAAAACAAGTATGTAATGAAATATATGAGTAGCATAGTCAATGCAATTTCCATATTCAGTACGATCAACATTGTACGATTGGAATGGTCCGTACGATCAGCATGGTACGATTTTTATGGTCAGTACGATTGTCATGGTCAATACAATCAGCATGATCAGTACGATCAGCATGGTCAGTATGATTGTCATGGTCAGTACGATAGTCATGGTCAGTATAATCAGCATGGTCAGTATGATTGTCATGGTCAGTATGATCAGCATGATCAGTATGATCAGAATGGTCAGTACGATATAATAAACATGAAAGAGGACATTTGTGATTTTCAAAACAAGATATAAAAGTCAAAAGAGGTCTTTTGACTCAACAAAACCTAAAGTTTCTAAGGTTGGAAAGTGTATGTTTTATCATAAGTTTACGAGAATAAATATAATTTTTTGGTTTTTTGTGATAGGAGTTTAAGATGATTAATTATATTTTCAAAGATAATCTATGGCAATATAACCTATCGGTTTAAAATATAAATTTTTAAAGGAATAATTCATTTACATTTGGTAGACATAAGATTAAGGGTATTGGTAACCATTGAAGTTTATCTTATCTTTGATGTTGGTTTAATAATGGGTAATTAAAATTTATTAACATTATAAAAATTAAATTAATATAGTTTTAGAAAAAGGGAAATTTGTATGCTGGGTGAAAACCTATCATATCCAGAAAGACAACAAGGCTTGAAGCAACAAATAAATGGAGAAAAGGGTATGCACCTACCACTAGCCTATATTATATAATAGTTAGTATGACATTTTTTCTTACTTAAACAATTTCATAGTTAAATATTAATTTGATTTTTGTAAACATATTATAGGATGACAGAATTTTTATTTTGAGATAATTAATGATATTTTGAGATATGCTTTATTGGTTTGAGGTGAATGTAACCACTAGGTTTAATATTACATATTATTTAGGAAGAATGTCATTAAATTTTTGGTGATGTAATTTAAAAGGTAAGATATTACCTTTATAGTGAAATCATTCTCTAATGTTGCGAATATTGAGAATAATTGGAATATAGTGTTATTTATTTGTGGAACAATCTATGTTTAACCTTTGGTGGAAATTTTGAATTATAATGTTTTATTTCTTCATATGATACATTTTTTATTATATTAACATGTATTAATTATTTCAGTTTTGGTTAATATTTAAAAACAAGTGGAATAAATTATTATTCTTTTATAGATGTTACAACCCTCTAAATGTTAAATTTAGTGCTTCTGGCATAAAATATTTATATTGGATAATCATTTATTAGGGTATGAAATGAAGTGAAAATTTTTAGAATAAGAAAAATGATGACATTTTAATTAAAATATATCATGTAATTATATTTCCATATATTCTAATATAGTAATATAATTCCTCAACATGAGAAAAATGATCTTAAAACATAAATGTTATTCTATTACATTCATATCGAATGAATCAGTGGTCATTTAACCTAGAGAAGATTTATGGTTTTTATGCCCTTAAATTTATATTTATCTTTCACTTTATTGTGATTAATAATCTTTATTCTTCTCTATAATTATTTACATTATTCTTCCATGTCCATATCATCACTTTCCACTAATATTCTTCTGTTTGGAAACCCAGTATGTGTTATTATAGATGAATTTTGACCCAAATGGCCTGAAGGCCTTAATTTTTATTGATTTTTTATAACCCCCCTTTCATGGGATGAGGGGGTACCCTTAAAAGTCCCGTAGGCTCAGAGATTACATGGCCCGTAGGCTTAAGAGATTACATGACCCGAAGGTCTTAGGGAATTCAACTAGACTATCTACAAGGAACTACCCCTCCCCAGCATCTGCATCATAATTGTAGCTCTCCACCTTTGTGTGGCCGTCTAGCCAAGGTTCTCATGCAAGCACAAGCTGGTCCCGATGGAATTGTCATACCATCTCATTCTGGAAAATCCATTTGGCTCTGCTTTGGTGAGTGCACCTGCTCTGAATCTTCTTCTGGGGATGATCCTTTTTTGTAGTGTGTCTGGGGAAACTCCATGTGGCCCGAAGTACTTGAGGTGGCCCAAAGGCCTTAAAGGTTCCCCCAAATACCTACTGACCTGAAGGCCTGGGTGGCCCAAAATCCTTAAAGACTCTATGCCCAAATTGGTGGCCCAAGGTGAATAGTTCCAGATGCTACCGTACCGAATAGTACATGCTACAGTAACTGCTAGAGTGCCTGTTATAGTACCCGCATAGTATATAGTTCTGCACTGTACCTGTACGGTATACAATTCAACTATAGTACCCACACAGTGTATAGTTCTTCTACAGTGCCTGCTACCATACTGCTACAATATTTCTATAGTACCACGGAAATATTCCTCTACATGGTTTTGAACCTAGGTTTGGTGGATGCACTTAAGGATACCTCACAAACTGGGATGAGGCTCATGTGCTACAGAAGACCTTTTTACTTTTATTTATCTATCACTAAAAAGATGTTTTATTAAACCTTTTAAAAATTTGGTTTTACAGAAAACATATTTTCACATGACAGATCCTTTTTTATCTTTATCAATATTAAATTGCAAGGACGCAATTTATTTAAATTGAAAGAATATAACACCCCAAGATTCTAAAAGAAGTAAATTAGGGTTGATAGCATATATGACATATGACATTGAGAATATAACACCCTAAAAATTTATGCAATATTTATTTTATTATTTAATTAAATCTCTTTTATAGAATGTGATTCATGCAACACCATGTTTAAACAAAATACAATACTCTATTAAAATATCATTATTTAAGACATGACCATTATAACATATCCATTAAGTTGATAGGTATTAATAGTGATAGATAAATTGTAAAAATTATATGGTTTACACTTGTATAAAATAAATTCAATAGATATTTATTAATTATAAATAATATAAGAATCATTTGAATGGAAAAAATGTTTTATAAAAAAACTATATTTTTTTAAAGGCTGTTTAGTCACGGATTGTACACATAATTTACATTTTATTTTTACTAATTTTAGGAAATTTAATTTAAAAAATAAAATAAAATTTTTAAATATACATTTCAAAATTATCCTTGGGATATTTTTTTATAATTTTATGAAAAGATTAATTTTATGATGAATATTAAAAAATACTGATATTTATTTAAAAACTCAATTTAGTTAAATAATTTACAAGGTTATATTATATATTAAATTGGTTTTAAATTAAAATTAGTTAAATTATATTACAATTTAATTAATTTAGTTCATTTTAATCAATTTAATTTTTTATTTTGATATAAACACTTCTAGAACTTTTGATTTTTTTTACATTGGAAAGTTTCTTTTTTATTGCATCTACAGGTTTAACTTTAGAATTAATCTTGAAACATATATGAATTTAATCTGAAAAAATTGATTAATTTTTTTTAATAATAGTAATTTATATTTTCTAATAAGTTAAACATAATATTTTACCATTATGAATCGATAAATTAGTAAAAATTAATTATCATGGTTAAGTTAAAAATAAGTTAACTAGGGGGGTTAAACTAAGAAGATAAGAGTTAAAATTGAACGAAAACATGTACAAAACCCATTGGATTTCTATATTTAGATATTATCATCTATAAGGATCATTAATTGCCCATTTTTTTCGTTTTTTAAAGTGAACAATGTGAGAAAAAATTATTCTTTTCAAAAATTTCATGTCTGTACTCTCCCCTACTTATAGAAGGCCACTCCCTCCCTTCACTTATTCTCACCTCTAAATCCATTTTTTTGTACCAAACCATGAAAAAATATCTCCAAAACATCCTTATACACATTTATAGCTATTTTTACACTAAAAATACCAACCCTATGGTCCTTAAGAGGAGATTCAAATGAGGTTTCTCTAAGAAAAGGTAATTATCTTAAGAAAGATCATTCATTTTCTTTTAAAATTTTCACCTTCAGTTATGTATCAACACTGAACAATATAATATCTAAAATATCTACCACAAAATTACATGTTATTATTTTTATGTAAAAATATTTATCCATATTCTATTAAATAAAATGGGAATGAAATTGTCGATCGTGTCTACGGTGAACTACCGCCTCACGAACCATTGTAAACCATTTTCTATAAACACATCTCATTATTGTATATAATTATTGATTTAATATATATACATATATTATTTATAATATTATTATACCTATTTAATAATAATATCACATATAAATTCTTACTTTCTATGCTGTTTAAAATACAATAACGTTGCTCGTGTGTATGGTGGACTACCACCTTACAAAGCGATTTAATTCGTTTTTCACATACATTATACATGCTTGGAAATAAGGATAAATTTATTGAATATATGTGATATATATAAAATTGTATTCATTATTTAAAATTAATATACAATCCAATTACTAACTAGTTCACTTTTTAAAGGAATGATATTGTCACTCTTGCATACATACGGCCAATCATCTCTGTGGAATGATGCAATTCATTTTCCATGTAAAACCTTCCAGAATGATACAAAAAATGTATTTAATATTAAATGTGGTATTAATAAAAATATTATATTTATGCATATGATTTATCTATATACTTTTAGTAATAACTGAAACTTTCATGACAAAATGCACATTAGAAAACAAGGTAATTAACACCCGAAACAATGAATATAACGAAATATTATTAACAAATAAGTGATAAAATATTATAAGAAGATCATATATGTTATTATAAATATAAAAATGGTTATATTATAAATTAATAACATTATTAAAACTATTATATAGTATGTTAATGTATGTTCAACCAAAACGAAGGGTGCGGTAAGGGAATTTATCTCAATTTCACTTCATTGGGGTATTTTGTAATGTTATACACATAATTTTTTATATGGTGCATATACTTACCATTTTTCATGTAATATATTTAGTATTTAATAATTAATCTTATTTTATGTTTTAATTTTAACTATTTCATCGAAGTGGTTTTGACTTGATAATTATGATGTGGTAAATAATTTCATAACTCAATTTATTTTCATTAGTTTATATTACTTATTCATTGTCTTAATATTTAATGACTATAAGGGTAAATAATTATGAATATATTTTTAAAAATTAAAATTATTTTATTTTTAGTTACATTTAATACACATAATTGTTTCATTGGTTAATTCTTACTTTAATGTTATGATATTTGTAATGGTTTATTTTGCAATCTCATTTTATTCAGAATTGTTAATACATGATTTTATATTGATGGAAATTAGTTGATATTTTTTAATAAGACCATTTAATTTTCTTCTCCATTGATAATTAATGATTTTTTTCAAGTAATAGTACCGTTTTCACACTCTCTGGAATTTAAAATGGTTGAGAAATTTTTTAAGAAAATTCGACTTATTTCTCTCTTTCGTTGAAAGTTATTTTTTCTTCCAAAACCACATTTTAAAAAAAATAAAAAAAGTATTTAAAACTATACCAATTATTTATTAAAGATATTATCACCCATGTCTTAATTTTTTACAATTTTTTTGAAAGAAATCCTCATTTCATTTTTTAAACAATACCCTTTTGGATTTTACCAAAAATGTGAAATGAATATTTATTTTAACATGTATCAAATGAATAGAATTTTCTTTTCTGAGGACCATTAAATGCTTTAAATATTACATTACATGATTTAAGGTGTTATTTCAAATAAAATTATTTTATAAATTCCTTCTGAACATTGTTTTTAAATTTGATTGTCAATGTGAAAATGTTATTTTCCTCAAGAATATTTTTAATAAAATTATTATGGTATTTATATTCATAAATGACATCAACAAATTATTATACTTGTGATATAACAGTTATAAGTTTTATTGATACCATTATTATTATTTCTCTCGATGGTTTATGATAAATTCAACCAGGTATAATATTTACAATCTTTTTCATGATTAATTCTTTTAATCATTATCTTTCCATTGAAATATTCATTTTCCTAGTATCATTGTATGTTAAATTTTCCTTATATATATATTATTTATCATGGATATAATTATTAATTAAACTATATATCATTTTTAAATTCAATATTTTACATGGAAAATTATATGGTTGATTGGGGAAATTATCATTAATTTGTATTCCTTACTCGATACAGAAATTTATTGATAAGACATATTGTTCATTAATTAAATTGATTATTTTAAATATGATGAATGCTTTGGACATGTAGATATGGGTGTGGCCCAATTATAGATATCCCCTTGATGCATCAGTAATCTCATGAGATAAATTATGGGTCTAACCTTAGTTAAATGGGTTTTTGGTGTATACCAACCCATTAGTTTTAAACTTCCTTGTTAAAGGTCTTGACATTAAAGGTATTATGATGCTTATGATCATAGAATCCAATAATAAAGAATTTCATTTATTAATAATTTATTTATTATCATCCATGAGATTTTCTAAATGATGTTATCTCTGGATGATTTTTATTCTCATTTTATTGTTTAAATCGAATGTGTATTCAAATATTTACCTTGTAGTATTGATTATGTCTTATATAATCGTGATAGTAAAGTTATTTATTAAATAGAATGTATGTTCATACATTTAAATTTATATATTTATTATGACTTATCAAATCATGATAGTCATGTTATTGATTAAAGGACAAGTGTATTCCAATATTTACCTTGTAATATATTTACATAACTCTTACTGAGAATCTGAGATCACCCTTATCATTGCACTATTCATTTAAGGTAAATTATAGCACACATGAATGAATGATATTTAGATATTGAATTTATTATAAAATCATGAAATATTTAAAACTATTACAATTGATTTATCATTTTTCTAACACCCATAGATTATAAATGACTCATGTTGTTACTATGAAAATGGTTTCATCAACAGATCTACTATATTCTCTCATGTATCCAACAAACCAATTTTTTACATCCCCCTCTCAATGATCTCTTGTATGAGATGATATTTTTTATGTATGTATTTGTTTCTTTTAGGATATTGTGGTTCCTTTTCCTTATAAACAGATCCCTTATTTTAATTAAAAAATCTTAATCTCTCACTCAATACTAGGGACCACCACTAGTTCATAGATGAACTTCCTAATCTAAATAGATTTTGTCTTAGTATTCGATATAGTGAAGTAATCTACCTATATTGTCTTGTAATCTATAGCTGTATGTTTAGAACTCTTCCAAATGATAGCTACGCCATTCAAGAAAAATATGAAATCAGATTTAGATTTCATATCATTTATATTATTTTGGAAACTAGAATATATGTGACCCTTTACATAGTGATCATACTCTCCTCTAATAAACAATATTATATCATTAGTCCCTTTAAAATACTTAATAATGTTCTTAAAAACAATACAATTAATCTCACTAGGATTGTATTGATATATATTGGTTATACTTAGAGCATACATGACATCGGTTTGAGTATACAACATGTAATACATGAAATATCCAATGATAGAAACATATGAAATGTTTCCCATCCTTTCTAACTTTTTATAAGGATTCTAAATATTTTTAGGGCTCATTCCTTATGACATTGGTAAAAATCCATTTTTTAGTTATTCGTACCAAACCAATTTAGAAATTTACCAATTCATGTATCTTAACTGATTCTATAATGCTTTTTAGATATATCTCTTTTAATATTTATACCAATTATATAGGTATCATTACACATGATTTTAATTTAGAATCATTTAAACGACCATATATTTACAATGTGAAGAGTCAGAATATCATTTTTGATAACTATAATTTAATTTAAATAAAATACCATAAACATCGCAATATTTTGTGAATGGAATTCCATGTAGTCATGAGATTCATGAGCATTAGTCCACCATAAGATCACAAAAATCAGAGGTTCTTCATAGTATAATTCAAACCTTTAAAACGTCATAAAATCATTTTGTATTAGAATATTTTATGATAATTTACCCTAATAAATTCAATAAGTGAAACTTGAAATACACTTTTCCTAAAAGATCAAATTTTAACCAAGATAAATGAGAGAGAATTAAAAGTGGATTCATAAAGATTACATGGTTCATAATTTTATCCTACATTCATGGGATAACAATAAAAAAATATTTATTTCACTAGAAATATATTTATTACAATAAATATATAATAAAAAATACATTTAATAACCTAATGTTTTAATAGAAGGGCTATGTTCAAGAGCATATATGATACAAAACGCTGAGTTTAAATGAACCACAAAATATTATTATTTAAATATGACTACTAAAACCCAGATATTGAATTGATAGGTATAAATAGAATTAAAGAAATTAAGAAATTTATAAAAAGTTTCTAAATAAATTCATATTTATTGAATAGTTCTTATAAAATAAATAATCATTTTTTAGCAAAGTAATTTTATTCATCAAAAATACATTTTCTTCAAAAATGGTATTTATTTATTTTTATGAGATAATATTTTAATTAATTTCTATAAATTTTAGAAATTTTATTATATAAAAATGATATAATTATTGAAATTATCATGTTAAAAATATATTATAGTAAATATTAGGTATTTTTTTGAAAAATTTAATTTTTTAGTGAATAGTGAAAAATATTGATTTTTATTGAAAACAACATTTTCATTTAAATTATTTACATAGTTATATTATATTTTGGATTAGTTTTAAATTTTAATCAGTTAATATTTATTAAAAATTATTCAAATATTGTATTTTGAATGAATTTCAAACTTTAATGTGGTATAAAAAAACAAACTTAAAAAGTCTTTTTTTCTGAAAAAAGAGTTTTACATCACATTTTTTTGGTTTAAATTTTAAACATTTTTTCCACCTAAAATTTTGAATCTACAAAAATGGATTAAATATTTTAAATTAAGAGGTATAAATTATATAAATTTTATCCTTTTCTGGGCAATATGAATAGTAACTATAGTAAATTTTGTCACCTCTGTAATGGTAAAACATGTAAAATAGGGTTAAAATTTTGGGATAAGGCTTTAAAATCTATCCAAAACATGACCTTATCTTATTTCATAAGTGTAGTTTATCTATTTATTTTTAATTCTATAATATATGTTCACTTAGTACCATATTTATTTTAATATGACCATAATATTAATTTAAGAAAAGAAAGAAATACAAAATGTCACTCTCTTAACTTTAATATTTATAAAATTTCATTATAATGATCAAAGGAGGACATATTAGGTCATATAATTTTATTATAAAGGTAATTTTTTTATCATAGTAATTTATTTATTATTTTATTTATTGAATAATTTTATCAACCGCTTATGCAAAGGCCATTATAGTATTTACCCAATTAATAGAAAAATCAAATAAATAATTTAAAAAATATGAAAAATTATAAAATTTAAGTTATAGAAACCAAATCCTTTTACACATATCATTATGTGATTCTAAGAATAATAAACCATCATATTACCAGCCACAGATTGTAAAGTTTAGTGTCTTGGAAGACTAGGTGCACAAAACTGAAAACATGTGACTAAATAAAATGTTTCTTTATTTAATATTTTTAATGAGATTACAACTTACATTATTCCCATACATCTTCATAGTATAACCTCATGATAACATGAAACAATGGATGAGCTAAAAATCCTAGTAAGGGAATAAACATAAGAATAAGGATTTAGCACATGGGTTAGAAGGCATAAAATAATAATATAAAAATAGACATGGAACATATGGAATCATAACATATAAACATGGGATCATATAAAAATAGAGTCATAGTAGTGTGGATGAAATATAAAACATGACATTATCACAAGTTAAGGTTCGTTGCAAACAGAGGAGCACAATTCAAGGTTAACTACCAGGACTGTTGGACAATGTAGCACGAGTTAAGGATAACCACCAAGACCGTTGCACATAACATCTCATGAGACTCAACTTTACCCAATTAATTAGAGTTCTATCTTGGAGAACCCATCATGACATGTTCATGAATATTATTTCCACATATATAATCATACATAATCAATCATACATAAACATAATGGTTACCCATAGTAAGAATTGGGCATCATAATCATGTCATAAAGCAAACAAATGGGAGTATCATGGAAATGCCCATAGTGGAAATAAATTAGATCATACATGAAAAATAATAGTTTAGTATTGGAATATATCATGAACATTTATGTCAAATTGAATTACTGACATGTAAAAAAGGGTACTTAATAATCTTTAGAATTAAAACTTTTTAGTGTAGTTAAAGGAAAATATCAAAGGAAATTTAAAACACAAAAAGGGAATAATCTTTTATATAAAACCAGAAGTGAAACAATAATGTTTTAATAAAAAAAATAGTTGTTTTATTAAAATAATTCTAGCCTAAAAAAAGATTATATAGCGTACTTGAAAATGGGTAAGAATTTGGGAAGTTCCCTTAAATGAGTTTTCTTATCAGGAAGTATTGATGATGAAACCACTTAAAAACATGTATATCCCCAAAAAATAATGATGAATGGATATTGATACATGATTATAGAGCACATAAACAGAATTTATAACATATACATATAAAAGTACATATGACTTCATTTTGGGTAAAAATAAAAAAGGGCATCCTTAAGAAATAATGGAGGTTCGGGTAGAATCCCTTACTTTAAGTCTGATGATGTCCTTCATGTGATATTAATGGACTATATAACCAAATTTCATTCATTAATTAATATTTTTAGAAACTTTTATTCATGTTATTTATTTAATATGACCTTATTAAGTTCATTCAATACCTTTTTGATTGGTTTAGTGGTTCATTTTCATTGTTTGGGAGTATTTGTTTCCTTGGTTTTTATGATTGGTTTACTTACATACATGTAAAGATAAACATTTAAGATAAGAATGGTTGCTTAGATTTATAGTTATATGTCATTAGTGACCATATAGTGTATTAAATGGTTATAAAATTCATTTGTTTATTTTTAGTGAAGATGAATCATTATATAAAACTTTAATGATATATGTTTTAGTTATTTGGTGGTTTTTAATCACAATGAACACATTTTTCTTTATAAATTAATATCATATGTACAGAAGATTCAAAAACCTTAAATTACACATAATATGTATATTATAGTCTGTTACAACCATAAAAATGGTTTCATGATAAGAATTAAAGATGGTAATTGAAATCAAAAACTCGTTGTCCATGAATGTGAGGAATTAATATATCTCAGATGGGGTTTTCATTTCTAGTATAAAAGGAAGATAAAGGAGGATGATGAGAATTATTTCATTATAATAACAAAATTAAAGTACATGTAAGGTAACCGATTTATCAAACCATTTGCATGAGGATAGGTTAGGATGGAAATGAAAAAACAGGAACATGAAAAGAAAAAGAAAAGAAAATAAAAGAAAAGAAAAGAAAAGAAAAGAGGAATTTACCTCTTGAATATATCTTCCTTGGGGGCCTCTTTAGGGAAGATGTTTTGGTATTTTTATGATACCAAGTGCTCCTAGATGTTGGATAGGGTCTTAGGGAGATATTTGATTAGAATTTTGACTAGTCATGAGGCTTGAGAGGTGTTAGGAGGGGAGGTAAAGAGGGGTGGTATATATAGTGGAGGATATGAGGGGTTTCACATTATTCTAATCATTAGTTAAATATTTTTTTCTCAAAACTATGAATAGTACTGATTATTGTGACTAAAATAGTAAATAGAGAATGTGAATTCGAATCAATATACATTTATATCATCTATGACTCAAACATGATGCAAAAATTCATTTATTTAGCATTTATCATAAATTATAGTATTTTACTAATCACCAAAAAAATCAAGTATTTTAAAAAAATCCAAAGAATTCACCCCAACCATTTCTAAATGTTTCTAATTCAAAAATTAACTCAATTTTATGAAAATAATATAATAAATATGATAAATTTAATTTTTAATTAAAATCATAAATTACCTGAAGAATACAAATTTAAAAATTAAAACATATTTTCTAACACTTTGAAAATTTAACTAAGGTATCATACAATTTTATTATAATAATAAATAAAAATAATAATTATTTATGAATTCATTTTATGAAGATAATTTTTATTTTGTTATATTAAATTAATCATAAATTTTTAATTAAATATACATTACTTAGAGAAATAAAAACACTTAATTAATAAATTTATAAACACTCACTTATAATATGATATATTAAATTTATATTGTCACTTATAAGTTGTAAATTTTTTATTTATACATTAATTAGTGAGTTTACTATTCAACTGGTTGGTTTACTATTCATAAGAGTCACATTACTATTCCAAAGGGAAAGTTAATATTTAATCAGTATATGTTTCTTAACATCTAGAGATACATTTTATTTTACTCTATATTCATTTATATGGTTTTTTATTTTTTTTTCTATATGTAATATTTTATTATTATTATATAAGACTTAATTATAATAAGGGAATTTTATTGATAAAACTTTGGGTCATTACATTCTTCCCCCCTTATGAAATTTCACCCTCAAAATTTCATTTTACATTCTAAGTTGAAAACAAGTGTGGGTACTTTTCCTTTATTGCTTCATCCAATTCCTATGTTGCCTCTTCGTACTTATGTTTTCTCCATAGTACATTGACCCAGTGAGTAGTCTTGTTACGTAGAACTTTATCTTTATAATCCCAGAACATTATCTCTAAATTTTAACTCAGGATCCCATCAATTATTGTGTGTATGACTCTTTTTACAACTTTGGGATTACTTTATATATTACTGAATAGTTTTCACCTTTTCCACCATTTCTTTAACCATTTCAGGTCCTAGAAACTTACGCTCACCAACATCATCCCAACACACCGGTGTTCTTCACCTTTTACAATAAAGGGATTAATATGGTGTCATTAAAATGCTGTAGTAGAAACTATTGTTGTTGGAGAATTTGAATTATGGAAGATGTTAGTCCCATCATCCTTTAATTATCCTGGAACATGATTCCAACATATATTCAAATTTATGAATAGTTCACTCAGATTGTCAATCATTTTGAGGATGATATGTCGTGTTGAAGATCAACTCACTTCTTAGAGAAAGTTAGATACTCTTCCATAACTTTGAGGTGGATCTTGGATCTCAATCAGACACAATAGATAGTGGGACTCCATGTAGACATACCACCTCTTTGATATATATCAGTGCAAGTTGATCCAATGGAAAGTCATATGTAATTGTGATAAAGTGATCTTTCTTTGTAAGACGGTCCATAATGACTCATATAGAATTGTTTCCTCCAGATGTCCTCAATATTATAGTGACAAAGTCCATTGTAATGTTCTCCCACTTCTAGGTTAGTATGGGTAGTGGTTGCATCATCCCCTTAGACTTTTTTTCAGGCTTCACTTTTTGTCATACTAGGAACTTTGATGTAGACTCAATGATCTACTTCTTCATATTGTCCCGAAAAAAGTGCTCTCAAAGATCTTGATACATCTTTATTCTCCCTGGATAAATAGATAAGGTTGCGATATGTGCGTCATTAAAAATATACTTCTTTATCATTGGATCAGATGGTACACATAATTGTGACCAAAATATTAAAACTTCTATCTCATAAATCTTAAACTCAATGGATTCCCCATTTATAATAGTTTACACCCTTTTCCGAATTTCCATATCATTTATTTGAGCATAATTTATTTTCTCTATAAGGGGTGGTTGAGAAATCATTTGGGAGAGGATTGATGATGTTCCTAACTTAATGATTTCCATGTCCATCCTCTAAAAATCTAATAATATTAAATTAGTTTCAATTCTCATCATTTATAAAGTTGCATGATCCTTTCTACTTGGAGAATCTTGAAACTTATTTGCCTTACCATGATGGTATTAGATTGAGAAGTCATAATCCTTGATGACCTCTAACCATATTCACTAGTGCATATTAATATTATTTTCTGTGAATATATATTTGAGAGTATTTTGATCAGTATATATCTCACACATCTCTCTACAGAGATAATGCCGCCAGATTTTCAAAGCAAAGATCATAGCTGCCAACTCCAAATCATGAATGGGATAGTTTTTCTCAATGATTTTAAATTTACATGAGGCCCAACCTAACACTTTATCATTTTTAATTAGTATACATCCTAATCCTTTCATTAGAGCATCACTATACACAATAAAGAGTTCTACAGTATTTGGGTGTGTGGGTACCGTCATACTGATAAGCCTCTTTTTGAGCTCCTTAAAGCTTTCCTCACATTCATATGTCCAGAAAAACTTCACCCCTTCCATTTCATCATGTTTATTGGGTTTACAATAATGAAAATTTATTCAAAAATCATTGGTAATACCTAGATAGACCAAGGAATCTAAGGATCTCCATTAGAGATGTTGGCCTAGGCCACTCTTCAATTAACTTTATTTTTAGAGGCCTATAAATATATCTTTTTTGGTGATAACATTCCCCAAGAATGATACTTCCTCCATCCATAACTCACATTTACTGTTCTCTTGGAGTATATCAGAATGTCATCGATAAAGATGACTACAAATATTTCAAGGTAATATATAAATATTCTAGTCATTAAATCTTTAAAAATTGTTGGAGAATTAGTGATTACACAAGGAATCATTGTGAACTCATAGTTACCATAACTTGTTTGAAAGTTAGTTTTGGGAATATATGCCTTCCTCACCTTTAATTGGTCATATCCCGACCGAAGGTCCACCCTAGAAAAATATCTATCCCCACATAGCTGATCGAACAAGTCTGATATCCAAGAAATGGGATACTTTTTCTTTATCATGATTTTTTTGAGATCATGATATTATGTGTAGAGGTGCATTAAACCATCCCTCTTCATGACAAAGAGGACTGATTCTCCCCAAGGTGAAGCACTCAGTTTTATAATACCCTTCTTTAGATTCTCCTATAACTGCTTCATCATCTCTTCCAACTCTACACAGTCCATTCTATAAGGTGTATTTGATATAGGTAGAGATTCAGAAATAAGTTTAACTGAGAACTCAACCTCTTGATTAGGAGGAAGACCATACAATTCATAAAGAAATACATTTGTGTATTCCCTTATAATGGGATTGTCTTAATGCATGATTCTATCAATTTATCAATCATTTGAGCTAGACATGGTTTCTCATAAGGAAATAATATCCACAATTGATACAATGATTCTAAAAAAGATTCAACTTCCTCCGAACACTTTTATAGAATTGGAGGATTCTTCAGGATGTGAAGAGTGAAATCCCTTTACCGGTAGTTGATGTTGACTTTCTATAAATATAGAAAATCCATGCCCAAGATAACATCGAACTCCACTAAAGGAAGTATGATGATATTTTATAAGAGTTTCATTCCATAGAAATTAACTGCAGAGGAGTTATATACTTTGGATGCAATGATTTCCCCATTTTCTATTCTCACAGATGACTCAATATCCAAATTTTGATGTGGTGTATGAATAGTTCTACTAAACTTTCTTGATATGAAAGAATTCATTAAACTAGAATCAAATATTATGTTTTTTATTCTTGAATAAACAAAAAGCGTACCATTCACCTCATCGTTGTCTGGATCCACCTCAACAATAGTGATAGCATAATCCCTTCCTTATTTCCTTGGAGGTTTTTGTCGATTTCCTCTGAAAACCCTTGGCTTAGGAAAATTGATCCCATAATTCCAATGTTCTGTGAAGTTCAAAAACTACACTAATAGTTGAGAGTTGATCTTAAACTTCTTTTATTCTTCAAAATTATTTGGATTCTTCATATCCCTTCGACTTTTTTTAGCAAGATGTCCAATTAATCCACATTTGAAGCAATTATTAGTTCCCTTTAGACAGTTCCCAGGATGCTTATTCTCTCAATTTTGACATGTGGGATATTTTATCTCTATTCCATCATGGGGTTTATTTTGAGAAACAACCATATTAGTCTCCATTTTTTACTTTTTTTCTCTGGTCCAATGACATCATTGAGATTCTATGATCTCAATTTCAAACTCGAGGGCCCAATGAACAATGTCCTCATAACTGTAAAATTCTTGAATCAACCAAATTTTTCGTAGGCTCGACTTTAGTACACTAAATAAAGGATCCACCATTCTTTTTGTGTTCATGAAAAAGACAAAGGGGAATCTTTTAGGCCTTGTGAAGTTTGATTTGTAAACCCCAATAGACTCATCTTCCTTATTCTTAAGTCCGAGGAACTCTATTTAATTCTAGAGATGGAGAGTTCGGGGAAAATATTTATTGAGAAAAAATTCTAAATTCCTCCCAATATATGGAATCAATTTTATCATGGGACTTCGTATCAATGATCAGTGTCTACCACAGATCATCTTCCCCATCAAAAGGATATACCATTGGCATGAATTTCTCTTCTTCTGAGCACTGGGGATAGAGAATATCATTTCAATTGAGTTAATCCATTTTTCTGTGAGGAGGGGATTAAAAGATACAATAAACATGGGAGGCCTCTTCCATTTCAAGGATTATATGAAAACATTATCCTTCATTATAGGAGGAGGTAATTTCACATTATTTAAGTTATTATTCATAGCCTGATCTAGTTGAGAAAGTACTGCCATAAATTTTATAGCACCCGTTCCCATAATATCAAGCATAACATTAGGTAAATCTTCACATTTTTCTATCACATTGATTTTTGGAACATGTTATTCTATATCCCACCATTAACTAAGAAAAATAATGTAAAATTAGAGGGATTTAACACCTATATAACAAGAATAAAAATAAACTTTATGTTAAAACCCATCCCTCAGGGCCTGTGCCGTGACATACTCTAAACCTGCCTCCCGAAGGTCTGGGGTTGGTGACTAGCGTTGAAGGCATCAACCTGCAAATGTGAGTCATTTTCCTAAGTACATGTACGTTTTCACACACAACCATGTCCCAAAGTAGGAAAAGTAAATGTGTATTCCACTAAACAACCATTGAGTAAAATAAAAAACTGTATGTCAAATAGGCTAGAATACAAACCCAACAAAAGATGAAAGGAAAATAGGGAAATGATAGGAAACTCTAATAGTTGTCCACTAAAAACCCCCACTAAATGGGTAAGTATAGAGTAGCTACTGAAAGTCGTAGAAGCATGTCCTTCTAGTTATACCTCATTGGGATACCAGTTCTTGGGCCACCAAGTCCTCCTCCAAGTCGCCAGTCATCTGCACCAAACACAAAACATGCGGGTGAAGCCCATAGAGGGGTGAGTAAGGAAATACTATGTAGGGACCCAAAACCAACAAGGAAAGGCCACAAATAAATACACAAGAAAAACACAATGTATGATCACAAATCATGATCAAAAAGTAATAAAACTCACACTAGGAATAATCTAGATTATTTATAGCAAAACCAATGGTTGAAAACACTGAACATCTATCACTAAAAATGTACTCATCCTCGATGAGTCCTTTAATTTAGTTAGGTTGCCTAGACCTATTCAGTAGTTGAGTCACAAAGTATAATTGGGTAGCTGAGTCACGGATCCTCATAGGGGTGAGCCTTGCTCCACCGCAACGCGTGCCAGGCATGTTGCCTCTGCCAGTGTGGCCAAAGAGGGCCAGCAGCTTTTTCTTGTACACGGTGCCTGGGTGGCGCCATACTGGTGGTGTCGTGCCGGCGACACCATCCACAGGACACTAGGTCCACATCAGTTGTCCGATATCAAATTTTTTTACGCCCTCAAGCCTCTTGGGTTACTACCATCACTACCACGGTCTCGAGGACACTGGTTTTTCGATTCCACTGTTCAGTCACGAATAATACAAAAGCCTGCTATAGAGGGATTTGGGCCTCGTTCATGTTGGCTCAATCCCTCCGCACTATAAATTAAAAATAGATATCAATGAAGTTTCATAATTCTAATATGGATTTCCAATCCCATAACTCCCCATGATATCATTTCCAAACCCATAAGAATGACCAAACTACGGGTCAACCTGTTTTTGGGTTGATCTACATTCATTGTTTGAAAAGAAAAGTGGGAATAAAAAATCATGGAGAAAGAACATAACCCCTACCTAGGTCGGATCGCTCAATAGGGATGAATGGTGTTGCTTATTTCCTTGTTCCATGATCCTTTTTTATGGTTATTGGTCATTCTCCATAGGTGAAGATCCATTTGAATTGTGGAAGAAGAATGCATCCATAATTTGTAGCTCCATGATTTGATGTTTGGCTGTCATTGGCGCTCATCATCATCATCCCCCAAATCATCTGAGAAGAACCAGGATTGTTCCAATAATCCTGCACTGTTTTTTTGGCCATTAAAGGAAGAAACGTGAATATGCGTTTCGGTTAAATTTATGTTATGAAGTTGTTACACTATTTAATTTAGTGAAACCGTGTATTCAATTTCACTTGGTTGGAAAACCGTTGAGCTATAATGATTTAAAAGTTCATAAAAATAAAATAAAACAAGTTTATTTTATTTTATACTTTTTCTTTAGAACGTTTGAAAATTAATATTTTATCTCGACCTGTTCTGGTCGTGGTTAAGTCCATTCTAAAAACATCCCGTCATTTTGATTTCAGCGGTACCCTCATATTTTTCATCCGATAACTGGTTTAAAATTTTGAAAAATCCCTCTCACATGTTTATGTAAATGAACCTTAAAAATAATTCAAAAATTAACATCCACCCTCGAACCATGATAATTTATATTAGGCTCTACCTAAGGGGGACACGCCCTCATGATATCAATGGTACTCTATGATTTTTCAATCTAAGTTACCTTTTAGAAGTTTTAAGGAATTGACAATAAATTATTTTCTACTTAATTATTTTATTTATGGGAAAAAACTAACTTCCACTGTTGGTCCGTGTCGGCCAATGTTAGGATCTACCTAAAAAAACATACCCTAATGTTCTCAATAGTGGTCTCATATTTTCAATATGAATCACCATTCATGAGTTATAAAAATTTGAAAAATAAACTATTTTTATTTAATTATTTTATTTACAGTTATTCCATTTTTGGGTTTTTTCACTAGAGGTCTATGCAAAATAAACTTAATTCTCCCCTAGGATAAACCTTCCATTCTAAACATAATGGTGCCCTCTGATTTATGATCCAGGAATCCATTAAAGGGTTATTACACTTTTTTAGGAAAACCGCTCATGCGCTCTATTTTATGCTTAAAATTTTTCGATGGATCATTCAGGGCACTCTGGGCCTCATAATCACACGCCATCTCAGAACCTAGTCTCAAAATAATTCCATATAATAAAATAAATACATAGAATTTATAATAAATTAAATTACTCCACCCTTTTTAGGCTTCACATCCTAATAATCTAAAACAAGGTTAAACAAAAAAATGGGGATACTAAGCACGAATCTAAGCCTCCTGCTCCCATGTGATATTCTGGAGATCCTCGTACTGGCACTGAATGGTCACTAGAGGATTCATACATCCACAAAAAACACACTTTTATAAATCATCTATCTCCACTAGGAATTCTTCAAATGTCTCCCCATCATTAATGTCTAGCTCACCATCGTAGATGACGTGCAGCGGGTAATGCACATACCTACTCAGCTATGACACATGAAAAACATCTTTCACTTAGTGCATATATGGGGGGATGATCTAGGCGGTACTCCACCTCACCAACTGTACTTAGACTCTGAAAAGTTATGGTGACCCTCAGAGATAACTTTCCATCCGAACCAAATCTTTACAATCGCGGTCAGGGTGAGCCCAGATAGAAAACATGGTCTCCCTCCTCGAAACTCCAAGGGCCTTCACATCCTATCCGCATACAATTTCTATCTACTCTCATGTAGTCCTCATATTCTCCTATATTATCTTCACCTTCTCAGTGGTATCTTGTACCAACTCTGGACCCATGATTGGTGACCCCCTTAGGTCTGTCAAGCATAGAGATGATCTGCAAGGCCGCTCGTACAAAGCCTCAAACATTTCCATGACAATGGTGGAGTGATAGTGGTTTTTGTATAAAAACTCTACCAGTGGTAGGTGGTCCTCCAAAATGCGACCAAAACCTAGAATGAAATCATGAAGCATATCCTCCATGTTTTGTATATTCTGCTCCATCTGACCATCGGTCTGTGGGTGAAAGGCTATGATGAAGCATAGTTTAGTCCCAAACACCTCCTACAATCCCTTTCACAACTAGAATGTAAGGCATGCATCACTCGTAGATGGTAATCCATGGAGTCAAACTATTTCTTGCACGTAGAGGAATCCTAAATACTTTACTGGACTGTGCTCTCAAATGGTTTGTAAGTGGGATGACTTGGTGAGTTATTCTATGATCACAGAGATGGTATCGTGAAATGAACTCGTCCCCTACCTTCTTTATTCCTGGCCACCAGTACTGACGTCAGAGATCCTGGTACATCTTCACCAATCCAAGGTGTACTTTGAAGGAGAAGGTATAAAAATACCTCAAAATATTCTCTTGCAATGACAAGGGTACTACTTGAAGGACCTCGAGACACCCTGAGAGGGGAGGGGTGAATTAGGGTGTCAAAGTTTTCTTCTAAACTGACAGATCTTGTTCCCACGTTGGTAGAAACTAGTTTAACATGTATGACAGATATGAGAATACATAAAACATTCACATACAAAGAGATGACACAACACTTTTTACTTGGTTCACCACTAAGGGATACGTACAAGGAGTATACGCTGATAGGTTGTCATTCGTACCAAAATACACTATTCTTCACTCGTTGTAGATTACAAAGGTTTGGGAATAGTCACTCTGTCCCAGGCTCATTGCCTTTACAACTATTCTGGGATAGCCTACTGCGTCCCTTGGGTCACTCCCGTTGACACCCCCTGGATCACTGCCTTTGGTGAAGTTCCACTCTATTTATAGACGTTAAGGTCTCCTTATCATCTCTAATGAATACATCCTCTGTTGTATGTAGATGCTCTATTGAAGTCCAACTTCCACCCAAAGATGAATATCACTTTGCACCAAAGGTATCAGGAAATATTTCAGCTTTAATGCAGCCCTGAATCACTATCGTGCATGAACCATACCTGGTGCCCTTCTCCAAGCTGGCACACAAGTCTCAGCGTGCAAGTTAAAACTGGCGCACAAGTCCACACTACCAAAAAAGAAGGTTATACCAATGGTTCTAATCTTTTGGTATAGGCTATAAAACCGTTGGTACAGGCTATACCAACGGTTTTCCAAATCGTTGGTTAGTAAGCTGTGAGGAAATACTTATAGCAACGGTTTAATCTAAACCATTTTTATATTATTTTATTAATTTCTACCACTGTATACCAACAGTTCATAACCGTTGGTACTTTATTTTATGAGAATTATTATACATACGGTTTTCAACTGTTGGTAATGTGATTTTCTAGAACACCTATACCAACGGTTTAGAATAGTTGGTATTGTGTTTTCCAACATTCCAGAACATCTATACCAATGGTTTAGAACCGTTGGTATAGTTGTTTTTCGAGAATTCCAGAACACCTATACCAACGGTTCTAAACCGTTGGTATAGTGTTTTTCCAGAATTCCAGCACTCTTATACCAATGGTTTAGAACCGTTGGTATTGAGTTTTTCCAGACCTACTGTACAGCAACCCCCCTCTAGTATCCCCTCCACTATACACCTACACCTGCATAAAAAATATCACAAAAAACCACATACAAACTTATAAAAGTATAAAAAACACCTAAAATAGCACAAATAAAAACACATAAAACCATCAAACTCTTCCAACCATGTCATGTACTACAATTCCCTATTCCAATATTCATATGACAAAAATCATCTGATAGTAATTCACCTCACCCTTTCACAACCCCCAAACCAGCACAGCCCCCCCACCTCCCCATCATATTCGCAGAATAGTATGAGAAATACCTATTAGAGTTGAATAATAGTTTGAAATTGGATCATATCCCTTTTTTTTTCTGATCCTAGTTTTGGCTATGTAATGATTTGTGATGAATTTTTAATTGAAATTATATTGTTTATAATATATGGTGAAAAGGTATTTTCTTAGGAGTCTCTCCACTTATGACCCCATGAGTGAAACTACCCATCTCATGAAAAAGAGTTTTCAACTATCGTTGATGAGTGTCAATTTCAGTTGTATTCACTTAAAATGATGTCCTTTTCAAACAAAAGAGAGACTTTGAGCAGTGTCATCCACACCGCACATCGGATTGAGGTGGGGTTGACTCATACACGTCACAAATGACCCATGTAAACTTGTCCTAAAGTATCAATAGAATAAGAATTCATTTGGTCGGTTTTCCGTATGCCGGTTGTTGTTTTCACTTAAAATCATGTCCATTTCAAATAAAAGTGAGACACTTCGAGTGGTACCGGCCACACCTTGCATCAGATTGAGGCGGGGTTGACTCGTACACGTCACAAATGACCCATGGATACTTGTCCTAAAGTATCAACAGAATCCGAATTTGTTTGCTCCATTTTCTGTATGTTAGTTGTTGTTTTGACTTAAAATGTTGTCCATTTCAAAGAAAAGTGAGACACTTTGAGTGGTGCCAGCCACACCTCACCTTAGATTGAGGAGGGTTTGACTCGTACTTGTCAAAAATTACCCATGGATCATTTTCTTGAAGTATCAATACAATCCGAATTCGTTTGGTTGGTTTTCCATATGTCGTTTATTTTACTTAAAAGCGCATCCATTTTAAAAAAATGAAAGACACTCTAAGTGGTAATAGCCACACCAGCCCTCGGATTGAGGCGAGGTTGACTCGTACATGTCAAAAATGACCAATGTATACTTTTCCTAAAGTATCAACAGAATCTGAATGTGTTTGGTCTATTTTCTGTATGTCAGTTGTTGTTTTGAGTTAAACCGTTGTCCATTTCAATGAAAAGTGATACACTTTGAGTGGTGTCGGCCACACCGCACCTCATATTGAGGTGGGGTTGACTAGTAAATGTCACAAATGACCCATGGATCATTTTACTAAAGTATAAAAACAATCCAAATGCGTTTGGTCAGTTTTCCATATGTCATTTATTTTACTTAAAAGCGTATCCATTTTAAACAAAACAAAGACACTTTGGGCGGTACTGGCCACAACGGCTATCGGATTGAGGCGGGGTTGCCTCGTGCACATCACAAATGACCCATGGAAACTTTTCCTAAAGTATCAATAGAATCCTAATGCGTTTGGTTGGTTTTACGTATGCCGGTTGTTGTTTTCACTTAAAATCCTGTCCATTTCAAATAAAAGTGAGACACTTTGAGTGGTACCGGCCACACCATGCCTCAGATTGAGGCGGGATTTACTCGTACACGTCACAAATGACCCATGGATACTTGTACTAAAGTATCAAAAGAATCTAAATACATTTGGTCTGTTTTCCATATGTCAGTTGATGTTTTTACTTAAACTGTTGTCCATTTCAAAGAAAAGTGAGACACTTTGAGTGGTGTCGGCCACACTGCACCTCGGATTGGGGCGGGGTTGACCTGTACACATTACAAATGACCCATAGATCATTTTCCTAAAGTATCAACACAATCCAAAAGTGTTTGGTCGGTTTTCCGTATGTCATTTATTTTACATAAAAGTGAATCCATTTTAAACAAAATAAAGACACTCTGAGAACCAAATGCTTCCGCAATGAAGACACCCTCCCTAAAGGTCTGTTTGACGAGGAAATCATGAATGATAAATATTATGCACCTTATAACAATATTAGTTTCCAACCACGGAGAATTTTTTATATCATTTTTGAAACTCACAAGTTGGCCCAAATGAGATTCCACTTCAGCAATAACCATTTTGTGCTGACTTCATATCATATATCCCAGCAGAAGAGACCCTTACTTTTCATTAAGAGAAGACCCATCACAAAAGACACATTTAACTTCATAATTACCAAACTGTTGATTTCCTTGAATAAATTTCCACCACACATCTGCACAGCTAATCAACAGTCGAAAGCATAAATTATATTGGAACAGGATTGCAAAATTTATTCTCAACAAATTGAAATAGTAATCCTGAAGTAACATACATTTAAAATAATAAAAGTAAACAAAATCAATGAAACATGAAACACCTCCCCCTCCCACCTCAGAACCCCCCCCCCCCCCCTGCGCAGCCTCTTCCCCCATCAGCCAATCCCCTGTCCCTCTCCTCCCCCTCCCCCCTGCCCAACATTTTCCCCTAGCAGCCCCCTCCCTCCTGCCATCACCCAGCCCCTCCCCTACCCTCCCCTCCCCTTCCCTACCCTCCCCTCAAACCTGCCCAGCCCCTACCCCTCCCCTCCCCTCCCCCCTACCCCACCCTTTTCCTCCACCAGCCCCTGCCCCTCCCCTCCCCTCCCCCTTCCCACCCTTTTCCCCCAACAGCCCCCTCCCCTCCCCCCTACCTAACCTCTTCCCCCAGAACCCCCTACCTCCTGCCATCATCCTCCTCTCCCAGACCCTCCCCTCCCCTCCCCTTCCCTGCCCTCCCCTCCAACCTGCCTAGCCCCTTCCCCTCCCCTCCCCCTCCCCCTGCCCACCCTTTTCCCCCAAAATCCCCCTCTCACTGCCCAACCTTTTCCCCCAGCAGTGACCTCCCCTCCCCTCCCCTCCCCTCCCCTTCCCTGCCCTCCCATCCAACCTGCCCAGCCCCTCCCCTCCCCCTCCCCCCTATCCCCCCTTTTCCCCCAGCAGCCCCCAGCCCCTCCCCTCCCATCCCCCCAGCCCACCCTTTTCCACCAGCAGCCCCCTCCCCCTGCCCAACCTTTTCCCCCAGCATCCCCCTCACTCCTTCCATCACCCAGCCCCTCCCCTACCCTCCCCTCCCCTCCCCTCCCCTTCCCTGCCCTCCCCTCTAACCTTCCCAGCCCCAGCCCCTCCCCTCCCCTCCCCCTGGACACCCTTTTCCTCCAGCAACCCCCTGCCCCTCCCCTCCTGCCCACCCTTTTCACCCACCAGCCCTTCCCCTACCCTCCCCCCTTCCCTTCCCTCCCCTCCCCTCCTCCCTGCCCACCCTTTTCCTCCAGCAGCCCCATGGACCTCCCCTCCTACCCACCCTTTTCACCTAGCAGCCCCCTCCTCTCCCCTCCCCCGCTGCCCAACCTCTTCCCCCAGCACCTTCTCATACATGAAATAAGTTTACAAGCAGATATATTAATATTTAAAAATAACAATACATACTATGTATGACTAATAGGGAAACACTTTAATAAGAAATTAATAATTATGTATAAGAAATCTGTTAAAATAGTAAGTATGACAAATTTGGAAAACACTTTAATTAGTATTCCAGAATTGAGTTGGCATCCCCAAAATTATCAGAAGATCCACCATTACTAAAATAGAAATCATCCTCTGAACAGAATAGAAATTCAAAAAACAGAACGATTCACTTCAAAAACACAAAAATAAGAACATAATCAATAATGTACAATTACTACTTGAAAAAGCACATTTATTTGCGTGTGATTATTCCACACATGTTATTATCATGCATTAAACTATCAGGCATAAATGACATAAAATACACTTATATGGGAAAATGACATAAAAGTAAAATACATGGATAACTAAGAAATCTAAGTAATACAAAATAGAAAAATTGGGTATCACAGTACCAAGGAAAACTAATGGTCTAGGTTTTAGAATAATCATACAATAAGAATCAAGTGCAAAAAAGAGATCTGATAACAACATCCCTATGAAGCAGAGGAAAACCCCAGAGTGGAAAAATAGGTTCAAAAATAAAAAGTTATATAGAATTCAAAAATGTAATGGATCAATCTGCCCCTGATCACCATCACCATCACCATCACCACTGTCATCATCGGCCTCATCCTCACCACCACCTCTGTCCTCATCGTCATCCTCATCATCATCCCCATGCTCATCGTCAGCCTCATCCTCGTCCTCGGCCCCATCCTCACCCTCGACCCCATCCTTGCCCTCATCCCCATCCTCGCCCTCGTCCTCATCCTCATCCTCTCCCTTGCCCTCTTCAACATCCTCGTCATCACTAGGAACATCATCATCTCGACCGACACTAGAGCTGCCACCTGGTGCATTGGATAATGCACCCATCAACGACATAAATGTCTGACAAGCCGCGCTAGCCTCTAGTGGAAGTGATGAAGATAAAGCTTTCATCAGTTTCATAAATTCTTTTTCCCTCGTTTAAACTTGTACTTCCAACTATGTGACCCTTTTATCAGACTGTCTTGCATGCTCCTTGACCTG
Organism: Viscum album; assembly: GCA_963277665.1. NCBI lineage: Eukaryota > Viridiplantae > Streptophyta > Magnoliopsida > Santalales > Viscaceae > Viscum > Viscum album. Next base: position 385,044,108 of record OY728153.1, on the reverse strand, counting down.
TTCCAACTCGGTGGTACTAGAATGGATACCTGGAGAGGACCAATACCTCGTCGGGACTATATTCTTACCAGGTCGGCAGCATACTCGACCAGAGTGCTCCTCTCCCAAAAACTGATATAAATGATTGTGTGGCCCAAAATTTTCAGTCTCCTGGGCATCAAGATCCTCTAAAAAAGCCTGTTAAAAATATTAATAGATTAATAAATTTCAAAATAGATATTAAACTTTGAAATAAACAAATTAAAACTTACATTCATTTCTTGGGTTGATTCATTTACCACAGTTCCATCTTTTTTTCTTCTACTCAAGCAAAACAATTTTTCTCGAGGGATACGTCCTTCAATTTTAAATTTTTGCTTCTGTAATGACATTGAAACAATATAAAGTGCAAGTATAATCATATATTCAATATTCAATAAATCACATAATTTAAGTAGGAAACAATAAAAAGGGAAAGTCCTAAAAAAATTATAAACAACTATATCGTACCAGCTGCCTCTCATGATCTGACATAGTTGTGCGCCCCAAAGTGTGGAGGTATTGCTTTGAATTAATGTTTTTTTATAATATTCCTAAATAATGTTTAATAATAAATAAGATTATATTAATGCAAAATATAAAAACTCTCATTTAAATACCTAAAATGAGATTAATACCGTAAATTTGGCAGTCGCCCAATGGGTAATCATTTGGAGATATTTCTCTATCAGGCAGTCATCCATGATAGGTAATGTCTCTAACTCCGTTCCCACTCTATCACACCATCCAACATACATGTCATGCTTATAAGCTTTCCAAATCTCTCCTAACTCTTTTAAACGCGCTGGTCGTGCACCTTCGCCATCAGGGAAGTTAAACCGAAGTGTAAACCTAATAGATTAGTTGATATAAATACAAAAAAATACTACATTAAATCCAATAGATTTTTACCCATATTTGTGACCACACATTATCTTTAACATCGTGTGGAAGATGTCTCTAAGGGAGAGGGCTGACCGGAATGATATCGGAGTATTTGGCTAGCATCGCCAAAAAACCCCGACATTCCTGCCCAGATTTCTCAATAATTTGTCCATCAACATTGTATTCAACCATCAACTGTGTCTGGCAGTTCCATACTGCACGCAAGCAAGTACGCCCCCTCCCCCGCCTCCTATCTGTAGATGAATCTGTTATTAAAGAAAAATAATATCAGTAAAAGTTAAAATAAAATAAATTTTGGTATAAAAATTTGATAGAGTTATATAAATATACCTGTGGTAGTCGGATCAATGGGTGTCACTGGATGTGAAAAAGCTGTTGGAATATCCTGTACAGGTGGAGTGTCCCTTAATGTATGCTGCTTAGCCACATACTGTGTCGCAACAGGATTAGAATAAGGTGGAATATAATAGCTTGGAGATAATGAACCAGAAGAAAAAGATGATGGAATAGACGTCTGGTCAACTGGTAGTGTAAACATCAGAGGTCTAAATATCCCGTGTGTCCCCGAAGACACGCAAGGATCAAAATGGGTCGAAGAAGATATGTCTTTGGAAGTGGATCATCTAACTCTCGCCCCACGAGCCCTCGGACCACCGACCTCAGTACCGGGACCACTAGATGATCGTCTATCTCTAACACCCCCCGTACCACCGGCCTCTCTACTGGGAGCAATATCAGGCTCTTCGTCAAATATCTCTCATCAAGGGGGTCAATCCTGAAAAAAAGTTTAACACAAAAGTAAACACATGATATTTTATGTTTTTGAAATATTTATATTTTAAATAAAATACTCACAATAGGGATGAGTGGAGGAACACCCATCTGTACCATGAGACGATTATTATCTGTCATCTTTTTTTGTCACCTCTCTTCAATGGGTGTCATTTCCTACAATGAAAACAAATATGGAAGTAATTAGAAACAGATAACTAATGTGTAACCCAAAAAAATAGAAAAACCATTTTGATAAAAAAACATAAAGGAAAATAAGATTTATAGTGGTTTTAAGGTAAGTACTAGGATACACACTCTGAATGATGTAGGTGAAACATGTAGGTGAGAACACGACTGTATGATTCTATATATTTCCCACCACAACTTCGGGTTCACAATAAACTCTGACAATTTAGCTATTGGCGTCATCATAAGTAATAAACGGATTACTTCCAATTGCAGTAGGGATAGTGTAAAATTCATCATCACCATCATCAAAAACATGTCTGGGATTTACTTCAATAATTACACCAAATTTAGGATGATGATGATCTTTGACATAAAAAACATGTTTCACCATTTATTCCAATACATATGGTTCATCAGTGAACCAACTCTTCATTATTCTTTTTTCACTCGGTGTCATGTCATCACATTTTTATGGATATTTCATCAGATATGAAAAGGTTCTGTAATCTGGGGATCAATGGAAAGTGTCACATTACTTTTTTTGGCACACGAGATGGTGTTCCATCATCTTTTGGCTTCCATCGGGAGGTTCCACATTTGATACAATCATTTCTTTCAGCAGTTTCCTCCCAAAATAAGCTGCAATCATTCGGGAAGGAATGAATTTTTTTTGAGAATCCAAGTTCATCATCTAACTTCCATTCCATATAGTGGTTTGAGGGAATATCTACATAATCTGGAAGCAAGCCCTTCAAGAAGATAAGAATGTAATCAATTGTAGTATTTGAAATCCCATACATAGTTTTCCCATGAAACAATCGGATTAAAAATTCTAACTTTTTCATTAAACCACATTTCCGATATACTGGTGTCATCGCATCATCATTCAATTTTTTCACCCTATCAACATCATCATTTTCATTGGACTCATCATGTGTGCTTGTATTGAAATCTTGTTGGTTGTACATACTTTCCTTCTCATGATGCTGAATAAATGGAAACCGATCATATATCAAACTCTCCAATTCAGTCCTATCATTTGGATCATCAACATTTTGAGATTCCATTTTCTCACCATTGTGATACCACACATAATAGTTTGTTTGGAAACCATATTTGGTTATATGATAGCTAACTACTTCACGACTCAACCATGGTCTTCCAACACAATTAAAACATGGTAAGTGTATGCGACCACTATCTGAAGCCTTATGAAATGAAAAATCTAGAAAGCTATTCAAATTATTTTGAAAATAGGTTGAAATCTGATCAGTTTCGTACATCCAACTTCTGTCCATTCTATAAAAAAATTGCAATATGTCATTTCAAAGTAATTCAAAAATATTGATGTTTAATCAAAAAAATATTTAGGTAAATGACAATTGTTTCCTTTATATAAAAGCACAACTAACACATTACTCTATATGAGAATAATATTAATAAATACAACAAAATACAATGTATATAAGAAAATAAGATACAGAATTTCTAATGCCTATATTCAAGGATTTACTAGTATGATATTGGAAGTGGATCAAGGAATACACAATCCTTAAGGATCTTGTTGGGAGTACATGAGTTTTATACTTTAACTTAATCAGAGAGATCAGGATGAGGAGTAGGATGAGGATCAGGGGAGTGGCGGGACTGTCCAAGGGGGGGGTGCGGGGTGTCCGGGGGGGGGGGGGGGTGTCTAGGGGGTGGTGGGGCCGTCTGGGGGGTCGGAGGTGTCCAGGGGGTCGGGGGATGTCTAGGGGGTCAGGGTGTCGAGGTGGGCGGGCTGTTCACGGGGGTGTTCAGGCTGTCTAATGGGGTAAGGGGAGTCCATGGGGGTGGGCGGGCTATCCAAGGAGGTGAGTGGGGTGTCTAGGGGGTGGGTGGGTATGTCCGGGGGGGTACGTGGTGTCCAGGGGGTGGGCAGGCTACCCACATGTGTGGAATGACTGTCCAGGGGGTCTAGAGTGTCCAGGGGGTGGGCGGGCTGTCCAGGGGGTGGGTGGGCTGTCCACGGGGGGTGGTCAGGCTGTCCATAGGGGTGGCGGCGCTGTCCAGTGGTGTCGAGGGTGTCAAGGGGGTGGGGGGCATTCCAGGGGTGGGGGGGGGGGGCATTCCAGTGGGTGGGGGGGATTCCAGTGGGTGGGGGGGATTTCTAGGGGTGGGGGCATCCAAGGGGATGGGGGTGTCCGGGGGTGTTCAGGGGGTGGTGGGTGGGTGTTCGGGGGTGGGGTGGGCGGGCTGTCAACAATGGGGGGGCTGTCGAGGGGGGCACGGGTTGTCCAAGGTGGTGGGTGGGTGTCTGGGGGTGGGGTGGGTGGGCTGTCAATGAATCTTAATTAGTTAATAGAGATGAAGAAGTTCTCGATAACAAATATTAGGAAAAATTGGTCAGTTAGAGGACATTTTGTTGCTTTCTATGGATTAATATCCTTAAAAATACCATTAGTAGTGGGTCATATAAATAATCATTCCCAATATTGAGTTTAGGAGTATATATGGTATTTAATATTTTTTCCATGACTTTTGGGTTGATAAACACTATACTTTTCTTCATATATCCCATGAATATGATTTTCCATCCATATAATGTCTCTTTAATCATTATATTTATAGATGAAATGACAATATAGTTTATGAAATTATTTTTTAATGATTGAAAATGTGACATTTTAATGATTACAATTCAAGAAAATTTGATTTATAAAAATAATTTTGTGTGTCAATATTGGATACAACAGACTAAGAGCTATTGAAATTAGAGAAGCACGAGGATTTTGGTCTATCTCAATCTCAACATCATGTCAAGGGAGTATCAGCAAAACCACATCATAAAATACAAAAACAAAAACCCTAAAACCCTTGGTATCCTCCAACATAATAGCTTTAGTATATTCTATAAAAGTATGAACAATCACATAAACTAGGTGGTCCACATATCAACTTCCCACCTAAAATTCCAACTCAATAACAAAAACTACATTTTTTATATACCCATATGATTACACAACCCTCCTTCAGAATCAGTTGATAAAAATATGTCAGAAATATAACTAGTTGATTCATTTTATGACATTGTATAGGTATATTTATATGAAAATAATACCCCCACAATAATCATGCATCCTTGTCACCAGTCTAAACCCCTAGAACACATAAAAGAAGCTAGTGTGGAAATTTACTAAAATATTTAACACCATAAGAATAAAAATATAATCTAAATATATTTTGAGAGGATATAATGGTCTGTGTGAAAAAAACTGTTATTAAATCAATTTAAATGAATATGGAATAAATGAGGGTTTACAATACACTAAGATTACCTCAAACAATCCAAAACCACTATAACGCCATATATTCAACTTCATGAAACAGGACCTAGAAATCTTACCTACATCTTTAGTGATGACCACCTAATTGGAACACTCTATTTATGTTTCTTGAACACAAGGAACAAACTATGTTTGGTCTCTACCAACTCAATCACCCCCTTGTAGATCATAATCTTGTTTCCCTTTATACTAAAATGGTCTCACTGGAAGCTACTTCTAATGGTGGTCCTAAACCATTCATTCTCCACAAAACAATGATCAAAGAACCATTAGACACATCTTAATGACAATACAAGATCATCACATATGGGTAAAATAAAAACAGAAACAAAAACATATACACATCAAAATCAAAACTAAAAACTGAAATATTAGATAAATTTCAAGAAAAATAAGGTACCAGTTAAAAAAATACGTAATTTAGGATGGGTCTGATAAGATTCAGATGGAGATTCAACACCTTGGATGGTATGGAGGAAGAGAAAGCCGAAGGAGATCCAAGATCGCCAAACTGCTCCCATCGAAGGAGCTCTAAGATCGCCTAGTGCTCCCGTTTAGGGTTCTGTATCGCGAATGGGGGAGAGGACGGGCCGTTGGTAATTTGGGGGAAAGTTTTACCAACGGTTTTTAAAAATCGTTCGTATCCAAACATATACCAATGGTTCCTTAGAACCGTTGGTAAAATCTTCCTCGAACCACACCTATAACAATAGTTCTCATTGAACCGTTGGTAAAACACCCCTAAAATACATCTATACCAACGGTTCTAATGAACCGTTGGTAAAATCTCCCACAATCACACCTATACCAACGGTTCTAAGGAACCGTTGGTAAAAGCATCCCTAAACCATCATTTACCAACGGTTTCATGAAATATTTTTTATGGAAGTGTGGGAAAAAAACCACATTCCAGAAGTGCCACCTCAGCCACATGCGCAACACAAGCTTATGCAACTCCAAACTTTCTCGACTCACACCCTTTTATGCCCAAACTGATTTTGGTGCGCAACAATGAACTGTCATGATTCTTCAAATCCTGGCACGCAAGTTTCACCAAACCACCTGTGTGACTCCTCCTTCACCAACTCCAAACTTGGGTGACTCTACCCCTTTCTCGCCCAAAACACCTTGGACACACATCAAACAACTGTCACACAACTTCAACTTGCACACCCACCACCACTTGCGCGACCACAACACATGCACGACTGGAGATCTTATTTTCTCTATTTCCAGACTTCGTGAAGAATGAGGAAGTGTATACCTCTATTTATAGGCATTTGGACACCCTACACGATGGTGCACAAGTCTCCCCTCGGTGCACAACTTTCAGCGTGCAAGTCTCTGCCACGCAAATCACTTGCGCGAACAACACTAAAACTTGTGCAACCCTTCTTCCTTTTCCACATTTTGATGATCTGAAATTGAAAAAACATATGGTGTGAATGTTTCCTATACTTGAACTCAACATCACGCAATTCCTTTTTCCAAAACCATTTTTCTCCATTTTTCGATTTGCAGGCCCAAAAATTTGGCAAACACTAGAAAATGGTTCCACCTTCAATACTGTTATCTGCATGAACTGTAAGATCACTTTGCTAGCACATATTCTAAAAATCCCCTGAGGATTGAAAACAAACACAAAACATACTCCAATTCATGAAAATACAACCATGGTTCCAACACTACTATGTTACATTTGAAAAGTATGGCATGCTCTCAACCTATTGAAAACCCATCAGGTGCATGTCCTAAGGATAACTGATCACGTTGGTCCTCGTAGCTGGCATCTCTTAGCTGTGCCTCCCTAAATCGTTGTATGAGTGGAGGGGAAACAACCTTCAACTAAAGAAAATCTATATCCTCACTATCCAAGAAAGATATTTGATGAATGGACAACCACTTTGAGGCCCCATTTAGTGGCTATGAACTGGTTCTTCTTCTAAGAGTATCCTCTACCATGTTTCCCGTTCCAAGAGTATAGACTACATTGAATTTAGTAGTCGTCGAGGAACTTTATCCATCATCTCGGTATCAACTTCTGAAAAGCCCACATGAACATTTCCATCCATGCAAGAGGCTACCCCTTTTAACTGATTGATGTGCCCATCGACCCTTTTGTAGTGGGTACTAATTCTCCATAGCCACTTGGTAAAAGTGACGGTAATCCACACATAACGTTGAACACTGGGTCTTACTACGATATTATTTTGCAAGTCCCCCACCTATGCCCCCTACTCGTGAAGCTCTATGAAATCCCTCTGATATAATGATGCTGATATCGGAACCATCCTGGGGTATAGAATGATGCAGATGTCTCTCTCCTTATGGGGAGTTAATCCCAGAAACATCTTTTGAAATGACATTCCTGCACTCCACCACTACTCTTGGGAATTAAAAAAATAAAAACATACACTTCCATGAGGGAAAGGTTGGATGACTCAAGAGTGATTGGTTTCACCCCCCTATGAATGCGTTTATCCCGTGGTACCAGGGTTTCCTTTTTTCGCCGACCAAGGGAAATACCATTTCAATGCTACGGACATAACACATCCTTTTTCCAAAAATAGTCAATCTGAACATGAACTGTGGATGACCAATCCATACCCAAACTAACGTCATATGTCCTCGATGATTCCACAGAAAAGTTTCAATTGAAACTATCACCTCAAGGTTCATATAACACTATTGGGATAAGTGTGATTATCGAGTCTCCTCCCATAGGTATCTCCAGACATAAGGATCAAGTCAATGGTTTAACCTGAAAATCTAGGTCCTCAACAAGATTCTTGGTAAGAAGGAATTATTATCACATACGTCAATTAATACAACATCTAGTAGTAGACACAAACCGTACCTCAAATAATTCCTAGAGCCTTCGTGTCATACTCCATGACTGCATGTAGCTACTCCCTTCCCATGCCCTCCAACTCCCTGATCCCAGTGTGGACCACTTTGGGGTGGTGGTTGTATCATGTAGGAATATATACCACCTCTTTCTTCTCTCCTTGCTCCTCTACCACTTCTTCCACCCTATAGATTCATATGTTCATTTCAATTCCTCTTCCCTAGTGGACCATCCACCATTTCACTATTATCATGAAGGGATGGACAATATCTAGAGAGATATATCCTACCATATTTTGAAAAGCATTACCTCTTACTAGGGCAACTAGACTCACCCTATGATCCCTGATCTGTAGACCACCTCCCTTGGGACCTCTTCTCAGAACATCTCACATGTCAATGTATCTGATACTGTCGTCGGCTTCTTGCTTTCCCACTGCTAACATCCACTGGTTGTATCTTCTCATCCTAAGGACTTCCAACCACAAAGGTTCTCTCAATCACCCTAGAATAAGTAGGAATGCACAGAGGAATAGTGTTAACTTGAATGTACGTAAACACACCTTCCATGGAGGTGTAATCCCTGAAGCACTGGTCGTATCGTATTCACTGAGTACCTGAAAAAGTCGGCATGCCTCGATGAATACTCATCTACCGACATGTTATAACAACAGTGATCTTTATTTCATACATAAACATGATTTATTACATAAAAACTTCACTTGATACAATGTAGAAGATCGAGTGGTCTGGTGTCTTTGGGGCTTAGGAAAATTACATAACAACTTAAAACATAGAATACAACATCTTATTGAAAACTCCCTTTACATTACTACCACATTCCCTCGTACTTAGCATTGCATGAGATAACCTAAGGACATGCATAAGAAAAGGGTGAGCTATAAAGACCACTAAGAGTGTAAATAAGGAATAACATGAAGATTACAATACATGTTAGTAAATAGGAATATCAATGTATCACAATAGAAACATTAACATAAAGGCATGATAAAGCATGATAATCATAACATGGAAATTTGGCAACAACACTTAACATGGAATTAGCACGAGCCAAGGCTCATTGCACATGGAGCATGAGTAAACCCTAATTGCACATGAAGCACAAGTAAATCATAGATTTACATGAATTATCATGATTCAATACTCATTTCACATGACATATCATGATACTATACATTACCCAATGCATTGGAGTTCTATCATGGCACACCCTTCTTAAACATTTCATTTCATGTATAAGTGTGACACATAGATCATACAACATGGAATCAATAATCATAATTTATTTCAAGATAAAGGGATGTAAAATACATACAATAATCTTTATAATCAATAAGTAAATGTTCATAAAGGTTAATACCCTTGATATAGAAATGGGCATGGTATTTACTACACAATGACATTGGCTTGGAAAATCGTAGTGCAATTTCGGCAACATAACAACGTGAAATAAGAAGTTATAAAAGTGGTTGATGAGAGAGAAAAGGTTGTCTCATAATATTTACATAAAATGGATAGTAAGGGGATCATATAGATACATGTACCATAAAAAATAATGGAATTTATATCCATAATATAAAATAATTACATGGATGTAAAAGAGGAGAGAGAAATCCCTCACGGAATTTTGGCATGTTAACGGGTGTACATGGGAGGAATTAATGAGAGGGAAAGGGGTCTCCCATAATCAAAACATAAATATGAAAGTATGGGGGAGGTGTTAAATCATTCAATAACATTTTTAAATGAAAAAAGGTTATAACAACTTAAAGAAAATTGGACAAAAATGAGAAAGGAATAACTCCCTAACATGGAAGTGTGCTTTAAAAGGATTGGGAGAGGCTTGATAAAGGCTTCTTGGGAGATTCAGGTGCCTTGGGAGGATTATAGAGAGAGTATTTAAGAGGTCATAAGAACTCAAAAGGCTTTGAGTTAAGAGGAAGTGGGTGATTGGGTGGGTTTATATAGGAAAGGAGAGGGAATTCTTTATTATTTGGGTTTGGGACACCACACATTAAACTAATCAAAACCACAAACCAGCCCATGGTTTTTTCCCACTGTTTTATCCAAAGGGGAGTGGAAAGAAATATTTTATAATTACAATGTCCTAAATTTTTATGATAATAGGGTTGCTTATGTGGAGGTGTGTCACACTCTCAAGGAAAACAATTTAAAAAGACAAAATGTTTTATAAGTCTTGAAGGGTCCACTAAAGCTTTTTAAATTAAATAAAAAACCCAAAATCACATTATTTTAATGGTAAAAAATATATTGTCAGAACATAATGTTTATAGTATTTTATTACATCACTATTGGGTCATTATAATATCACAAAACACAGTATATATTTAAACGGTATTTAATTTTTACACAAAAAATCGATTGTCTCAGAAAATTATGAAAAATTCACCATTGGATAATTTCAATGTCATGATTTTAAAAATAATATTCATTTTATCTAAATAATTTTATAAATATATGAATTTTTACTTTTAAAATAGAAAATGACATTTATCTAAAATTCATGGGTTTTGACAAAAATTACTTTCAAACCGTAATAAAAATTAAAATTGCATTCATAAAATTATAAGATCATTTATATTTAATAAAAAGTAATTTTTTAATAATAATAACATTTTATTAAAATTATTTAATTCAATAATTCGTTAATTCATCAAAATATATTTCTTAGTTGAATATTAACTAAAAAAATACTATTTGTGCTTTAAAAACTATTTACAAAGTAACAATAATAAATTGAATGCACATTATTTATACAAAAATAATGTAAATAGTAATAGTGATAGGGTCTTGTTACATAATCCCGTATAACACCTGCATAAGACCTAAGGGTAAGGTGTTAGATGGTGACAAACTCTTGGGGTGGCTGGGATAACATCGCTCGGGTGGTAATCTCTATTAAATTTCACTTCTACCACAGTCGATTTTGCTCAATCTTAACATGTTCAAGATCAGCTTGGGCTTGGTCAAGAGTGAATCCCAATGACGCCACGTAATTTTTGAGCTCCAAAAAATGGGCTTCGTATAGGGAAAGTCTACCGGATGAGGCCATCGCTTCTTTTGTCTTAGTAAATTGGATTTGTTAAAGCCCTATATTTATACTAATCACGTGATCACTTTTCAATGGCTATATTAGAAATGGTCCCAATTCATAATAGTATTTTAAAATCCAAAAACATAAAACCAATGATGTTCACATTTTATATAACCATAATAAGACATATAATTAGATCAAGAGGAATTTTCATTAATGAAAGTTTGGGTCCTTACAATATTCCCCCCTTATGAAATTTTTCCCTAGAAATTTTCTTTTCCCACACTAAAAAAGATGTGGGTTACTTTGCTTCATCACTTCCTCTGATTCCCATGTCTCTTCTTCAAACTTGTGGTTTCACCACAACACCTTAACGAGGGTCATTATCTTATTTCGTAGAACTTTTTCTCTATGATCTAAGATCTTCACTGGTTGCTTCTCATAAGAAAGATCATATTCTAACTGTACTAACTCTGAAGAGAGTACATGTCAAGGGTCTAGTATGTACTTACTTAAGAGGAATAAATGAAAGAAATCATGTACTTTGTCCATGGTAGGTGGAAGTGCTAGTCAATAGGCCACAACCCCAACACGATCAATAATCTCAAAGGGGCCTATGTACGTTGGACTTAACTTCCCTTTAATTCCAAACCTCATGCACTTCTTCCATGGAGATATGCATAGAAATACCATGTCACCAACTTTAAATACAAGGTCTTGTCGATGGTTATCTTCATAACTCCTTTGTCAACTCTGGGCTGCCTTGATATGATGTTGAATGGTTTTCACCTTCTCCACATTTTCTTCGACTATTTCTGGTCCTAAAAGCTTACGCTCATTGACTTCATCCCAACATGCCAGTGTTCTGAACCTCTTACCATACATGGCTTCATAAGGTATCATTCAGATGCTTGAGTGGAAACTATTACTGTAGAAGAATTCATCTAGTGGAAGATGTTGGTCTCACCCTCCTTTGAAGTCCATATAACATGATCTTGACATATCCTCTAGTGTTTGAATAGTTTTCTCAGATTGGAAATCTGTTTGAGGATGATAGGCTATACTGAATTTCAGTTCAGTATCTAAGGCATGTTGAAGACTCTTCCAAAACATATAGGTGAAAATTGGATCTCAATCAGATACAATAGATAGTGGTACTCCATGAAACCTTTCCACTTCCCTGATATATATCTATGCCAATTGATCCAATGAGAAATCCTCCTGAATTTCATTGAATCCTGAAGAATTTTTAAGATGATCCACAACAACCCAGATTGCATTGTTGCCTTTGGATGTCTTCATAAGTCGGGTGACGAAGTCCATGGTGATGTTCTCCCATTTCTATGCTGGTATGGGCAATGGTTACATCATCCCCTTAGACTTTTGTCTCTCTGCCTTCACTTGCTGACACACCAGGCACTTTGATGTATACTCAGCGATCTTATTCTTCATATTATCCCACCAATAATGCTTTCAGATATCTTGATACATCTTTGGGTTTCTTGGGTGAATAGAGAAATTCGAACTATGTGCATTATCCAAAAGTCCCTTGTTCAGCTCTGGACTTGATGGAACACATAGTATTTTCCCAAATCTCACAATTCCTTCTTCATTAACAATAAACTCCGAGTATTTACCTTTTCTGATAGCTTCCACTTTCTTCTGAATTCCCACATCATCCTTTTTAGAATTTTTTAACTTTTCCAAAAGAGACGGTTGAGGAATAATTTTTGAAAGGATTGATGATGTTCTCTTCTTTATGATTCCCATGTCCATCTTCATCAAATCTAAGAAGATTGGATCCTTTTCAATTCTCATCAATGATAGAATCGCCGAGTCCTTTCTACTCATAGCATCCTCCACCTTGTTCGATTTCCCAAGGTGGCAATGGATTGAGCAGTCGTAGTCTTTGACCAACTCTAACCATCTTTTTTGGCACATGTTCAACTCTTTCTGTGTGAATATATACTTGAGGATTTTGTGGTCCGTATATATTTCAGACTTCTCCCCAAAGAGATAATGCTGCCAAAATTTTAAATCGAAGATCACCGCTGCCAATTCCGGATTATGTGTTGGATAATTATGCTCATGAACATTCAATTTCCTTGAAGCATAGGAAATGAATTTCTCATTTTTCATCAACAAACAACCCATTCCCTTCTTCAAAGCATCACTTAATGCCACAAAAAGTTCTCCACTTGTGGGTAATGTGAGCATGACCGTAGTGATAGGCCTTATTTTCAATTCCTTGAAGATTTCTTCGCATTCATCACTCTAAGAAAACTTAACTCCCTTCCGAGTTAGCTTGGTAAGAGGGTTGAACAATCATGAGTAATTTCTCAAAAATCATTGATAATATCAAGCTAACCCCAAAAATATATGGATATCCGTTATCAATATAGGCATATAACATCGCTCTATTTCAGCTATCTTGTAGGGATCCACATATATGCCATTGCTTGTGATGATATGGCCCAATAATAAGACCTCCTTCCACCAGAACTCACACTTGCTGTACTTATCATAGATTTTATCCTTTCGCAAGGTCTTTAGTATAGTTCTTAGATTCTCCTCATGATCCTCATTGGTTTTAGAGTATATTATAATATCATATATAAATACTACCACAAATTTGTTGAGGTAATCAATAAAGACTCTATTAATCATGTCCATGAATATTGTTGGAGAATTAGGGAGTCAGAAAGGCATTACTATGAATTCATAGTCCCTGTATATTGTACGGAAAATAGTCTTGCGGATATCTTCCTTCTTCATCCTTACATGATAATATCCTGACCACAAATCTATCATAGAGAATTATTGTGCTCCACACAGCTAATCGAAAAAGTCATCAATTTATGGGAGGGGATACTTGTTCTTTATTGTGATTTTGTTAAGCTCACGATGATCGATGCACTGGCACATTGACCCTTCCTTCTTCTTGATGAAGAGGACTCACACACCCCATGGTGAAGCACATGGGAATATAAACCCTTTATCCAGATTATCTTATAGTTGTTTCTTCAGCTCCTCAAGATCCACAACATCCATTCTATACAGAGTCTTGGATATTGGAAACAACCCAGGTATAAGATTAATTGAGAATTAAACATCTCTTCTAGGAGGAAGACCGGGCAATTTCTCCGGAAACACTTTAATGAATTCCCTCACAATAGGAATGTCTTCAAGGATGGTTTCCTCCATATACTCAGTCATCTGGCCCAGATAAACATGCTCATAGGGCAATAATATCTACACATGAGATGACGGAGCTAAAGAAGATTCATTTTCCTCCTTGTACTTGTACAAAATCGGGGGGTCAATTATCCACATGCAGAGTGATTTCCCTCTCATGGAAATTTATGTTGGCTCTATATAAGGAAATATAATCCATGACAAGAATTTCATCGAATTCCACTAGAGGAAGTATAACAAGGTTCTTCGTGAAGTTCAATCCATAGATTAGGATAAGGGAGGAGTTATATTCATGGGGTCCAATGATTGCCCCATTTTCTGTACTCACCAACATGTTTACTTCCATGATTTGTGGTGGGGTTGGGATTGTTCTGCTAAACTTTCAGGATATAAAAGAATGCATAGAACTTGAATCAAAATGTACGTTCACTATTCTTGAATGAATAACTAGAGTACCTATCACCACTTCATTTTCAGGGTTCACTTTGGAAGTAATGATTGAAAAAGATCCCCCTTGCTGCCTTGGAGGTTGTTGGCTTCCTTTGAAAACCCTTGTATTAGGGAACTGATTTTCAAGATTCCCCGATTCTTTGCAATTGAAGCAATGCACAATGCATTGAGAGTTGAACAGATCGTTCCTCTCCTCTGTCACAGCCGCAGTTTTTTCTTGTTAGTAGTTAATGGCTAGGTGCCCTTCTCTTCCACACCTAAAGCATTTCCTCGTCCCCTTCAGGCAATTTACGGGGTGATTCTTTCCGCACCTTTGGAAAGTGGGGTGATGGATTTTCTTAGCACCATTGGATATATCAATCAGACTTCCAGAATTGAAGTCCACCTTATGCTTCTTATTCCCATGATACCCATGAGGCTCTCTGATCTCCATTTCAACCTTGAGGGCACATCTGAAAATTTCATAATAGATATCGAAGTTGTGAATCACCAGGTCTTTCCGCAGGCTAGGTTTCAGCCCACTAAAGAAGCGGTCAACCTTGAATTCAGGGGTAACGACAAAGCCGGAAGCCTATCATGCATGACTTGTGATGTTTTCCCTATACTCTCTGATAGATTCATCATATATTTTCTTGAGGGTAAGGAAGTACCTTTCCATCTAATGCCGAAGGGTGCAAAGAAAATATTTATCAAAAAACATCTTTTGGAAATCTGTTTATTCCAATGCCTAGATCTCCTCCACAGGCTTTGTATTTTTTATCAATATCCTCCATTTATCGGCTTCACCATCTATACGATAAGCAGTCCGAAGAACCTTCTCTTTTTTGGAACATTGAAGGATGGAGAAGATATTTTCAATGGAGTTGATCTATTGTTCGGAAATTGAGGGATTGAATGATAGATTAAAATTAGGAGACCTATGTCTCATGAATCTCTCGATAGTGACTTGTTCTTTCTTTGGGGGGGGGGGGTGAACGTTCCTCTTGACCCATGTTTCTATTAAATGTTTGAGTTAACTGAGAAAATATCATTAGAAAGTTTGTGATTCCTACTCCCATCAAATTGGGCATCTCATTAGAACAATCATCACATTGGTCGTAACCAAGAGTGCAGTATGGCCCGTTTTCATGTACTAGGATACCTCGGGTCAAGCCCAAAATGCCTTTTCAGGATTTTCACCCCTAGATACATCTATTCCAAAGCCGCATCTACCTTATCGTATCAAGACATTGATGTATTTTATTGATAAAACACATACTCAATACTCACCAAAATGTGGGTGTTTTTTATTATACTTTGTCTTATCCCTAAGTCTTTCACTAGGGTTTTCTAATACTAATCCCAAAAATAACTAAACCAATCCTCTGATACAAACTATAACAACCTTTCTCTTTATTTCATACTTAAACATGATTGATTACATAAATTATTCACTTTATACAACATAAAAGATAAAGAGGTCTAGTGTCTTTGGGGATTAGTAACATTACATAACAACTTAAAACATAGAACACAACATCTTATTGAAAACATCCTTTACATGACCACTACATTCCATCATACTTAGCATTTCATGGGATAACCTAAGGTCATACATAAGAAAAGAGTGATCTATAAAGCCCAGTAAGGGATTAAAAAATAAATAACATGAATATTAATATACATATTAGGAAATAGGCATATCAATGGATCACAGGAGAAACATGAACATAAAGGTATGATAAAGCATGTTAATCATGACATGGAAATGTGGCAACAACACTTAACATGGAATTAGCATGAGTCATGGCTCATTGGACATGGAGCATGAGTAAACCCTCATTTCACATGAAGCACGAGTAAAACCTCATTTCACATTAATTATAATGAGTAAATACTCATTGCACATGAAATATCATGATACTATACTATACCCAATGCATTGGAGCACTATCAGGGCACACCCTTCTTAACAATTTCATTTCATGCATAAGTGTGCCACAGGAATCATAAAACATATAATAAATCATAATAATTTATTCCATGATAAAAGGATATGGAATACATTCATGATTATTTCTAATCAATAAGTAAATGTGCATTAAGATGAATACCCTTGATAGAGAAATGGGCATGGTATTCACTACACAAAGACATTGGCTTGGAAAATCGTTGTGCAATTTCAGCAGCATAACAGCATGAAATAAGAACTCATAAATATGGTTGATGGGAGAAAAGGGGTGTATCATCATATTTAAATAAAATAGACAGTAATGGGGTTATATAGATACATTTATCAACAAACATAATGGAATTTAGATGCATAGTACAAAATAATTACTTGGATGTAAAAGAGGAGAGAGAAATCCCTCACGGAATTTTGGCATGGTAATAAGTGTACATGGGAGGAATTAATGAGAGACAAAGGGGTATAAAATCATTCAAACATAAAGAAGGATGTATGGGGGAGGTGAGAAAACATACCCCAACATTTTTAACTGAAAAAAATGGTATAACATCTTAAAAAAATTAGAAAAAAATGAGAAAGGAAGAAATCCCTTACTTGGAA
The DNA here is from genome assembly GCA_963277665.1 of Viscum album. Lineage (NCBI taxonomy): Eukaryota > Viridiplantae > Streptophyta > Magnoliopsida > Santalales > Viscaceae > Viscum > Viscum album. The sequence goes on along the minus strand of OY728153.1, from coordinate 385,026,779 downwards.
GTGTGCTTCCAAAGGCTTGGGAGAGGCTTCATAGGAGATTGGGACACCTTGGGAGGATTTTAGAGATAGTAGGGAAGAGGATGGATGAACTCCAAAGGCTTTTATTGAAGAAGAAGTGGGAGTTTGGGTGGGTTTATATAGGAAAAGAGAGGTAATTCTTTATTATTTAGGTTTGGGACACCACACATAGAACTAATCAAAACCATAAACCAGTGCATGGTTTTTGCCCATGGTTTTTTCCAAAGGGAGTGGAAAACAATATTTTATAATTAAATTGGCCTAACTTATTAAAATAATAGGGTTTCTTATGTGAATTTGAGTTACACTCTCAAGGAAATCAATTTAAAGAGACACAATGTTTTTTATGTCTCGAAGGGTCTACTAAAGCATTGTAAAACAAATAAAAAAAACCCAAAATCACATTATTTTAATAGTAAAACATATATTGTACGAAAATACTATTTATAGTATTTTATTACATCACTATAAGGTCATTATGATAACATAAAACACATTATATATTTAAACGGTATTTAATTTTTACCCAAAAATTCGACTGTCTCAGAAAATTATGAAAAACTCACCATTGGAAGTTTTTAAAATCCTGATTCAAAAATAGTATTCATTTTATATAAATAATTTTCTAAATTTGTGAATTTTTACTTTTAAAATAAAAACCATCATTTATAAAAAAAATCACGGGTTTTGACAAAAACAGCTTTCAAACCTTAATAAAAATTACAATTGCATTCATAAAATTACACAACCATTTGTATTTAATAAAAATTAATTAAATAAAAATAATTATTATTATTTATTAAAATATTATTTAATTAAATAATCCATTAATTCATCATAATATATTTCTTAGTTGAATATTAACTAAAAAATACTATTTGGGCTTTAAAACTATTTACAAAGTAACAATAATAAAATGAATACACATTCTCTATACAAAACAATGTACATAGTAATAGTGCTAGGGTCTTGTAACATAACCCCTTATAACAACCACATAAGACCGAAGGGTAAGGTGTGCGGTGGTGACAAACTCTTGGGGTTTCTCGGATAAAATCGCCCGGGTGGTAATCTCTATTAACTTCCACTTCTCCTATAGTCAGTTCAGATCAAGCTTAACGTCTTCAAGCTCAGCTTAGGATTGGTCAAGATCAAATCCTAATGATTCCAACTCCTTTATGAGCTCTCATAAATGGGATTCGTACGGGGAAAGTCTACTGGATGATTCCATCATTTCCTTTGTCTAAGTAAATTGTATTAGTTAAAGCTCTATATTTATACTAATTGTGTGATCACTGTTCAACGACTATATTAGAAACGGTCACAATTTTTAATGGTATTTTAAAATCTAGAAACATAAAACCAATGAAGTTCAAATTTTATATAACCATAATATGATTTTTATTTAGATCAAGAGTAATTTTCGTTAATGAATGTAAGGGTCGTTACACATGTGGTCCTGTAGAAGTTCTTGGGCACACATAGCCATTCAGTTTTATGGAAATAGCCCTTTCTCTGAGAAAGGTTCTCAAGCTCTGTCCATGGAAAATTAACCTTATCATAGTATCAGCTAATCTAAACCCTTACGTCGCCCTACTGAGCCATGTAGAAGGCTCACTACCAGTACCACCATCTAATATAATGATTCCCGATCAATATGGAAGACTTAGTCACCACTTACAGACAGATGTTAGACGCCTGTCAGTCAGGCTCTCCTCGAAACCTAAGGGGTCTCTGTCATTGAAACTCATATAAGGCACTTAGCCTACATGAGTCCTATACTAGTAGTGCTGGTAGAAACTACTGACCAATGGGCAATGGTATTGTTGGGACACCACCCGAAGGTACCATATCAGGGAACTGTCCCAATACTAAAGCCTCATCACTATGTATACCGTCCTCACGGTCATGAACTAGAATCCTGGCTAGTTGTTTACATGGAGGAATCATGAAATAGAATCAAGATGAACCACGATAAATTTATTATACCTGGCGAGCTGACTCTAACTCGAAATTATCATGGAAAAACACTCAAAGATGCATGTAAATAGTGTTTTCATATACAGGGTCAGAAAAAAGAATTCAGGGTCCTGATGTATAGAAACGTCAGTCACTGTTCAAACATCGGAATCCCTAGCCTGAAAGCTAAACTTGATACACTTAACACTGATTCCCCATCCAAATTTACAGACTCATAGTTCTTCTGGTAGAACCGACCACCTCCGATACCACTTTTTCATGAACCACCCTCTGAGGCCCGTGTTGTGACACACCCCAAGACTACCTCCTAAAGGAAAGAGGTTGGCGACTATAATCAAAGGTGCCAAATTGTAAATTGGAGGAATTTTCTTGAGTACCTGTATGCACACACACACAACCATGTCCCAAATATAGAAACCTAAAAATGCATTCCACTAAACAACCATTGAGTAAATGTACAAACGTTAGGTCAAATGGGAAGAATACAAACCCAATAAAGGATAAAATGAAAAAAGGGAAATACACAGAATCTATGATAGTCATCCGCTTGAAACCCCACATGATGGGTAAGTATAGAGTAGCTGCCAAAATCCATAGAATCACTTCCCACCTACCTGAACTCACTGAAAGTCACCCGGTATAGGGCCACCATGTCCTACGTCAAGTCGTCGTTCATCTGAACCATACCCAATATGTGCGGGGAAAGCACATGTAGGGGTGAGAAATGAAATTCTCAATAGGGACCCCAAACCAACAAATAAATACCGCAAAGTAATCCGCCAGAAAAACACAATGAATGTTCACGAAGCATGATCACGAAGAAAGAAATCTCACACCAGGTATAATATAGAGTATTTATTGCAAAACCAATGGTTTCAAAAACTGAACATCAATCACTATAAAGGCACTCATCCCCGATGAGTCTTTTAGGCTAGCTAGGTCACCTAGACTTATTCAGTAGCTGAGTCACGAAGCCTCGCTGGGTAGCTGACTCATGAAGCCTCATTGATAGCTAAGTACCTTATCCTCATTGGGTAGTTGAGTCATGGAACCTCACTGGGTAGCTAATTCATGGAGCCTCGTTTATTTCTGAGTCATGAAGCCTCGTTGGGTATCTGAGTCACAGAGCCTCACTTATACCTGAGTCACGTAGTCTCATTGGGTAGCTGAGTCACGGAGTCTCGCTTATAGCTGAGTCACAAAGCCTCGTTGGGTAGTTGAGTCACAAAGCCTCACTGGGTAGCTAATTCACAGAACCTCGCTGATAGCTGAGTCTCAAAGTATCACTTGGTAGCTGAGTCAAGAACTCTCATTGATAGATGAGTCACAGAGTCTTCTATGTAGCTGAGTCGTGAAGTCTCGCAGGGTAGTTGAGTCACAAAGTCTCACTGATTTCTAGGTCACAGAGTCTCACTGGGTAGTTGAGTCACAAAGTCTCAATGAGTAAGCATACATGAAATCTTACATAGATAATTTCATAAGGACTGCCCCATCACGTGGGTTCTAATGCCATAGGCGGTGCACCAATCAAATGCACAGTCTAAGAGATATGTATCTTTTTGTAAACAGGGACCAGTTGCATCTGTGCCTTGTCCGAATGGTTCGAACGGACCCGAACAACCTGAAATGGGGTCCCGAATGACCCAATCCTATCTGTATCACCCATTGGGCCTCACTAGACACAACCAAGGTTGGTCGTGTGCCTAGTCCGCTTGGTCACCCAGTGACCTGAATGTCTTTTTCCAGGCCCGTACTAGTGGGCTGATATCTTTTCTAAGCCCTAGAAGCCCCATGAGTTGGATTTATCTTGTCGGCCCAGTCCACTAAATCGTACCAGAAAGAAAAATTATCCAAGATGCATGGGTTTCCCGGTTCAGTTGATTGGATCGTCTTGGTGGGTTGGCCGGTTCGGCCCAGTTCTATTTAGCCCGAACCGTCTTGGCCGGTCTGGTTGGGCTGCGTGCGGCCGGTCAGCTGGCTGCCCACACTGGTTAACATGTGGCCCACATGGAGTGGACCGCTCCACCTACGTGGCTCCACGCTAGCACCGCATCCATCCACCCATCGTGGCCCTCCTCCACTGCAATGCGAATCGGGCATGCCACCTTCACCAGTGTGGTGAGAAATGGTCGGCTACTATGTCCCTCACACGGTGCCTGGGTGGCATCGTTGCACCAATGGTTCCCTACCGACGACACCTTCTGCAGGCCACTAGGTCCACTTCGGTGGTATGATCTAAAATCAGTCTGCACCCTCGGGTCACCGCCCTCATTGCCACGGCCTCAGGGCCACTAGTTTTTTGATTGTGTCATTCGGTCATGAAGAACACAAAAGACCACTGTGGAGGGATTTGGGCCTTGTTCATACTGGCCCGATCCCTCTGTGTTAGAATATAAAAATAGATTTCAATGGGTTTTCATACTACTTACATGGATCTCAAATCTTGTAACTCCCTGCAATATCATTTCCCAACCCGCAAGAATGACTTAACCGCTAGTAAACCTGTTCTTGGGTTGATCCACGTTCATCGTTTGAAAAGATGAATGGGAAGAAGCAATCATATAGAGAGAACATAATCCCTATTTGGGTCGGATCTTTCATTGGCAATGAATAGCTTTTCTGTGTTTTTTGTTCTGCGATCCTCTATTTATGGTCGTTGGTCGTTCGTCGTTGATAACGATCCATTTGAATCGTGGAAGAAGAATTCGTCCGCTGTCCGTCGCTCCATGATCCAATGTTTGGCAGTCATTGGAGCTCATCATCGTCACCCACCAGAGCTCTAGTGGAGATCTGGGATTTTTCCATCAATCCTGCATTGTCTACTAGTCCATTAAAGGAAGAAACACAAATCAGCATTTCAATTACATTTCTGTTAAGAAGTCATTATGCTGTTTCATTTAATGAAACAATGTATTTAGTTTCTCTTGGTTGTAAAACCTTTGAGCTTCAATTATCTGAAAATTCAGAAAAATAAAATAAAACAAGTTTTTTTTAAACTTTTTTTTAAAATGTATGAAATTTGTTTCCCTCGGCCCATGCTGGTTGAGGTTAGTTCCATTCTAGGAGAATCTCATCATTCTAAGTCCAATGGTGCCCTCATATTTTTGATTCAAGCACCAGTTTAAAAGTTAGAAATAACCTCTCACAATTTTAGGAAGATAAACTTTAAAAATAGTTCAAAAATTAAATTTCACCCTCGACCCGCGCTAGTCGAGGTTAGGCTCTGCCTAAGGGGAACACGCCCTCATGAGCTCAATGGTACTCTCAGATTTTCCAATTTGGGTTACCATTTAGGAGTTATAAGGAATTGAAAATAAAATAATTATTACTTAATTATTTTATTTACACCGAAAAACTAACTTCCATTATTGGCCCGCACCATCCATTGTTAGGATCTTCATAAGGAAATTATACCCTCACAAGTTCAACAATGGTCTCATATTTTCAATCCGAGTCACCATTTTTGAGTTATAAGTATTTGGAAAATAAAATAATTTTATTTCATTATTTTATTTATTGATATTCTAATTTTAGGTTTTCTCACTAGAGGCCTATGATGACTAAAATTAAGTCGCACCTAGGGTAAGCCCACAATCTTGAACACAATAGTGCCCTCAGATTTCTGATGTGGGAACCCATTTAATAGTTATTCCAATTTTTTAGGAAAGTTGTTCACACGTGCTATTTAAATATTAAAATTTTTCGACGGATCATTCTGAGAACTCTGGGCCTCATAATCGCACGATGTCTCATCACCTAGTCTCTAAATAATTCCATGTAATAAAAAACTTACATGGAATTCCCAAGACATTACACTTTAAACATAAAAGGATAAACTCTTAATGTAAAAGTATATCCTAACTCATGATTCCCAATGTTTCAATATAGGTTACCGATGATTTTTATCCCCACATTTATTTTTATGGGATTCTTTTTTTTGTTCCCTTAATAATGATTCATACTAAGCTTATGAATTTACCAAATCTTATCCCCCGATAGTGTCAAACTAATAGTGAAGCAAGGCCCATTTTTGCACACTAGTTTCCATTCGAGTCTATATCAAAGTAGTGTTTTCATATTTTACCCCAAGATACATCTATTCTAGAGCCTTATAAACTTGTTCGTATCATGATAGGGAAGTATTTTATAAAATAACCACTTACTCTATACAAACTAAATTTTAGATATGTTTTCCTATATTTAGTCTCATCCCTAAGGTTCTTACTAAAGTGCTCTATTACTAATCTCCAAAAATAACTAGACTATCCTTTAATACCAAATATAATGACCCTATCCTTTTAAACATATAATTACATTATTTTAAGAAAAATTAAGCATCTTATTACAAGTCATGGATCATAAAGTCTAGTGCCTTGGAAGAATAGGTACATAAAATTGAAAACATTTGACTAAATAAAATTTTTCTTTCTTTATTTTTTATAAGGAGATCAAAACTTCAATTATGATCATACATTTTCATATGACAACATGAGGATAAAATGAACTATGGTATGGGCTAAAAAGCATAGTAAGGGAATAAACATAAGAATAATGCTTTAGCACATGGGTTAGAAGGCATGATATAATGATATAAAAACAAACATGGAACATATAGAACCATAAAATATAAACATAGGATCATATAAACATGTTTTAATAGTAATTTGGAAGCAATATAAAACATTACTTTAGAAAGATTCAAGTATCGTCACATATTGAGTATCACAAGTCAAGGTTAACCACCATGACTATCGCACATGGTAGCACAAGTCAAGGAGATCCGCCAAGACTGTTGCACATAACATCTCATGAGAATCAACTTTACCCAATACATTGGAGTTATATCTGGGTGAACCAATAATAAAATGTTTATGAATATGTTTTACACATATATAATCATACATAATCAATCATATATAAACATAGGGGCTACCCATAGTAATAATTGGGTATCAGGATCATGTCATAAATCATAACAAATGGGAGTACCATACAAATTTCCACAGAGGAAAGGAATATGATCATGTATGGAAAATAATAGGGTAGTATAGGTATATATCAAAAAAATCGATGTCATCTTGAATAATTGACATTTAAAAAGAGTACTTATGAAACTTTAGAATTTAAAACGTTTAGTGTGGTAAAAGAAAAATATCAAAGGTCATTTAAAACAAAAAAGGCCAAAATCTTTTATATAAAACTAGATGTGAACAAAGTGGGTTTTAATAATAAAAATAGTTGTTCTATAAAAATAATGGTGGATTGAAAGTATATTATATAGTGTACTTAAAATGGGTAAGAATTCAAGATGTTCCCTTAAACGTGTTTGCCTGTTAGGAAGTATTGAGGAGGGAACCACTTAAAAACATGTATATCCCTAGGAGAGAATGATGAATGGACCTTGATACATGATTTCAGATCATTTAAAAATAATTTAGAATATGTACATAAAATAACAGATAACACCATTTGGGTAAAAATAACGACAGAGAAACCCGAATGAATAATAGAGGTTCGGGTAGAATCCCTTACCTTAAGTCTGATGGTGTCCTTCACTGGATCTTAATGTCTTGGATAACCAAATTACATTAATTAATTAATATTTACAGATCATAGTCTTCATTTAATTTATTTAGTATAAACTTATTAAGTTTATTCATGACCTTTTTATGTGTTAATAGGTAAAATGTCATTGTTTGGGAGTATTTTTTCGTTGGTTTTCCTGATTGGTTTACTTATAAACATGTAATATGAGAATGGTTGCACAGATTTGGAGTTATATGTTATTAGAGAACATACATAGGATTAAATGGTTATAAAATTCATTTGATTATTTGGAGTGAAGATTAATCGTTATATAAAACTTTAATAATAAATATTTTGATTAATTGGGGATTTTTAATCACAATGAACACAATTTTATTTATAAATTAATATCATGAGTAAAAAACATTATAGAACCTTAAATTAAACATAATAGATATATTATAGTCTATTTCAACCATAAAAATGGTTTCATTACCATAATTGAATATGGTAAAATAAATTGAAAATTATTCATCCTTGAATGTGATGAATTAACATATCTCAGATGATGTTTTCATTTCTGGAATAAAAGGAGGGGAAATGAGAGATGATGATGAATTATTCCATTAGCATAACAAAATTATAGTACATGTAAGTAAATGAGTTGTCATACCACTTATAATAGGAGGTGTGAGGATATAAATGAGAACAATGGAACATGAAATTAAAATAAATGAAAAGAAAAGTGGAATTTAACTGTTGAATATATCTTCTTTGAGAGCCTATTTAGGGGAGAGAGTTTGGAATTTTTAAGAGAACAGGAGCTCCTAGACATGGGATAGTGTCTTAGGGATAGATTTTGGTTGAATTTGGAATTGTAACAAGGCTTGAGAGGTGTAAGGATATGAGGAAAAGGGGGCGGGTATTTATAGTGGTGGAGAGGAGGGGTTTCCCTTTATTCTAATCATTAGTTTAATATTATTTCTCAAGACAATGAATAGTATTGATTATTGTGAACAAAAATAGTAAATATATAATTTTAGTTAGAACTAATGGCCATTTACATCATCCATGAATCAACCATGATGTAGAAATTCATTTATTTATCATTTATCAAAAATTATCATAGTTTACTATTCACAAAAATTCAAGTGTTTTAGAAAAATCCTAAGAATTCACCCCAACCATTTTTTGGCATGTGAAATTCAAAAAAAAACTCCATTTTATGAAAATAATTTTTTAAATATGATACATTTAATTTTTAATTAAAATCATAATTTATATGAAAAATACACCTTCTAAAATTAAAACCACTTTTCTAACTCTTTGAAAAATTAACTAAGGTCTCTTAAAATTATCTTACAATAATAAGTTATAAAAATATTTATTTATGAATACATTTTATGAAAATAAATTTTATTTTAAATTATTAAATTAATCATAGAATTGTAATTAAATATACACGACTTACAAAAATACCAACACTTAATAATAAGTTTTAAATAATTTTCTTACTTATAACATGATATACTTATATCATATTGTCACTTATAATATGGATAAATTTCATTTATACTTTCATTAGTGAGTTTAATATTCAACTGGTTGGTGTACCATTCATAAAGGTCACATTAATAGTCCAAATGTCAAGTTACTATTTCATTGGTATACATTTATTAACTTATAGAGAAACCTTTTATTTTAATCATTTTTAATTTATAAGGTTTGTATTGTGTTCTACATGTAATCTTATATGATTATAATATATGAAATAATTATAATAAGGGAATTTCATTGATAAAACATTAGGTTATTCACTAAGTGAACTATTATATTACTAAAATTTTGTAGATACATATATAATATTAGGTATGTGTGAAAATATTAAATTCGAATGACATATTTATCTATGTTTCATTAAATTAAAATTAATTGAATACTTATAAAATTGACATTAATGATATTATATAATAAATATAATTTTATTAAATGATTTATAATTCATAAAAATATCATATTTAGAAAAGTGAATTTAAAATGGTTGATAATATTATCCATGGGTCATTTATGAGTCACTTTTTCATTTATGGTAATATTTTTATCCCATTATGATTGAAATAGCTGTTACTGCGGTTAAGTTAAAAAGCAATTAATGAAGAGTTTAATAAAAAAGACAAGGTTTAAAATGACATAAAACCCTATCTAAATTTTATTAGATGATTTTATTTTGACCCTATCCTCTTATTATTCAAATTCATGTCCATTTTTAAGCATTTTTCTTTATAATGACATTATTATATTTTAATCATTTGAGAAATTTTGATTGTGTCTTCCTCTCCCTTATAAAAGGACCCCCCCTCATTTATCTTCATTACACCACTTTGAGCCTTATAACTCAAATAATCCCTAAAATATTAATTTATAAACTTCCCTATACATTTTTTAGAGGTTCTTATCTCACAAAAATACCAACCCTAGTGTCTTTAAGATGATATTCAAAGGAGGTATTTAAAAGAAGAGGTAATTTCCTTAATCAATCACTTTCTATTTTTACTTCTTCTTTTACGTCCTCTAAATCTATTGTATTTATCATAAAACAATAAATTATGTATTATCAGTTTTTTAAACGATATTATGATTATTAAAACAATATTATCTACTCTTTTTTCAATTAAATTGGTAAGGAAAGTATCACTCGTCCAAACATACGACTTACCGTGTCCACGTAGTGATATCATTATTTTAAATTACCTTATTTTATTGATGGGTATTATTATAGGTTTAATGTTTTAATATGATATTTATGACAACAATATTCTTTTATAATGATAATATAATATCTACCTTTTTATCTTCCAACCCGTTGGAAAATGATAATTTCGCTCATATGTGTGTGTGGACAACCATCTCCCCGAAGTGATGAGATTCGTTTTTCATTTATTATTTACATGGATGATAATAAGGATTTATTTTATAAATATATATAATGTAATTTATATAATAATTATTTTTTAAAGTTGAATTATTATTTACATTTTGTTCGGTCCTTCTGTCAAAAAGTGAAAACACTTTTCATGTGTACGTACAACCTACAGTCTCTTTGAACGTGGTAAGAAATTGATCTATCTTTTATAGATATATATATATATATAATGAATATATATAATATTTATATCATAATTAATATTATTGAGATGATGGAACCATAATTAATGTACCAGGATTGGAACCACAGAACCCAAATTCTTATGAAAGAATGAAATAGTTACACCTAAAAACAAAATATTTAATAAGGAATTAATAATAAATTGGTGTTGAAATACTATAGGTTCATATATGATACTATAAGTATGTAAATAAATCAGGTATAGAAATATAATAAATTTAAATTTATTATTCAAGATGATATATCACTTTTAAATAAAGCATAACTCTAGATAAGGGTTTTACATTACAATTTCATTGATTATCGGGATTATTTTTGATTATGTTTCTGATGACGGAATATTATAACTTATCTCTCAATAATACCATTAATTTTATTCTCTTATGTTTATTTCTAGATAATACATGTTTTTATTTCATTTTTATCTATTTAATAACCTAATAGACCAAAAAATGTTTTTAAGGATAATCAAATTTATTTCTCTCTTTGGTTGAAAATCATTTCTCTTCCATATCATGTATTATGAAAATATTATCCAGAATGATTTTATTATTATAATATTATTATTTTAATTAATTTTTAACCATGTTTTAAATTTTTAAAAATGGTTGAAAATAAATATTCTTATCATTTTCTAAAATGAGGTACTTTTTTCTTTTTACCAAACATGTTAATGGAATATTTATTTTAACATATGTATCAGGAACTAAATTTCCCACTATCATGACTACTCAATTATTTAAAGATTAATTTACATGTATCCAAGATCATTTTCAAAGAAAATGTTTTCCTTGATATTTGGGAAATTTTTATATTTGAAATAAGTGATTTCGAAGTGAAAATTTTATTTTCCTACAGAAATGCTTCATGAAATATTTAAAGGAATTTTCCCCTATGATGACATCCCTATATGTTAATTAAGTTTTATAGGGGATATAATACAATGATATCATCCTTATTATTTCTATTTATCGTTTATTATTATAAGATAATATGATTATGAGACATGTTCCGTTTCTATGGGTTATGATATAATGAATTTATAAAATGTTTATGAAACACATTAATTTTCCAATGGTTATGGCATAATGAAATTATTATGAAAACCATTTCATTTCATGATTTATGATATCTTGAATTTTTTATGATCTTTTGGCCCACATAATATTGATTTTCAATATGTTATGAGTGGGAATATAATTATATATCGTTCTAATTAATTGGAAAAATATGGATATCTCATGAGATAAATAGATATGGAATAGGGAGTGAACCCTATTCAGTAAGGGACTTTGTCCACTATGATAGTATTGGGATTGAACCATTACTACTATAATAGTTTGGGCAGTGAAACCAATCCACTATAATAGTCTCAGAAATGATCCTTGAATAATAATAAAATTATTTTATATTCTTATGTGTATAAAGCAAATATATGTCTTATTTTTATGTTATGCTCTCATGGATCATGTTCTTTGGTTACTTTAGGATTCATTCCATATAAACTACAAAGAGTTATTCCATGAAATGAGATTATGATCTATAATTTTAAGGGTATAGTTTTCAAATGTTATTATCATATTCTTATACACTTATTATCATTTTATGTTTATGTGATCATTGATATATACCTTTTTTACCCTTACTAAGCATAAAATCTCACCAGTTATTATATTTTATTTCCATAGGTTATGAAGAAAATTATGTTGTATGATATGAATAATAAGTTTTCAAATTACGAAGAACATAACAGGAGATGATGTAGTTCACATAAGAACTAGTTGTTTATGTATCCACGTTTCCAAAGAAACTATATCTATATTATTATGGTGTGGATTGTTATTTTATGTAATGAATATTCATCTAATAAGATAAAATATATATGTATGAAATGCACGAGTCATTTAAGGTGATATTAGAGAAGGGTTTTTGATAACATTTTAGATTAGTATTTTCTTCATCTGAGGTTATATTAATAGTTAGGGATACCATCATGGGTTTATATGTTTAAGGTTGATCATAAGTTAAAAGTATTAGAGACCCTATTTTTTAGGTTTTATATGATGGGTTTTTTAAGTGATTAATGAAATTTTTGGGTGGCGTTTTATTAACTTGAGGTATATGTAACCCTTAGGTTTAATGTGAAGTATTATTTTAGGAAGAATGCATTTAATTTTTTGGAAATAAGTTTATTTGTATTGAAAAAATTATGTTTTATATGATCATTGATATTGAGGTAATTATGTGTTATTAAAATTTAGGAACATATGTCTTATCATATATAAAACCATGGGATTGAAAATTAATATGGTCATTAAGTGAATTTTGAAATAATATCACTATATTTTTGGGAACATTATATGATTACAATAAAAAGAATATTATGGGATTTTATTTGATGATTAAATATTTAATTATATTTTGGAAACATATATTATTTTAATGTGTCTTTATGGTGATTTATATTATTTATATAAATTACTATCATATCATAAAGATTATATGATTAAGTCATATAAGTTTTTGGTTATATGAATTTTTGAGTCACTGATGTTGAGTGGAGATAAATGTTAAATTTATATTGGAAAAATATGTGGTCAAATATATATGATATTTGGGTTTCGATATTAGTCTAGAATATTTTGATAAATATAAAGGTTATATATTTATCAAATGATATAAGTTAGATTTTGGGTGTTGATTTTGAGGATTTAGGGATTAATGTTTTATTTCATCATATGAAGGTTTATAATTTTGGGAATTATCTTACAATGTTATAACCATTTTTTGTTATGGTTAATGTCTAAAAATAGTAGTAATAAATTGTTATATTTTGTGGAATTATATGATATATTATAAGTTGATTTTAGTTCTCCATGCATGAAAGAGTCATCTTGTATACTCATCGTTTAGAGTAGAAGATAAGATTTTGGTGAAATTATATTATAGGAAACAATTCTACATTTCAGGTATGTATATTTCCTTAAGTTAATAGAATATATGGTAATGGAATTTATCCACTCTAGGAAAAATAATCTTAAAAAAATTATCCTACTACTTCTATTTCTGATTAATCGAACGCCTTTTTCACCCCTCCTTGGTTTATGGTTTTGTGGTCATTAAATTTCTCATGATCATTCACTAACTTATGATCAATGATATCCATCACTTTATATCATTATTTAGAAATTTATTTTTTCCTCCATGTTCATATTTTCAATTACAACTAATTTTGTCTTATTTATAAACATATTTATCTATTATTATAGATGAAATTCATACTTCCCTTTCTCTCTTATCAATAGTATGTTTTATTAACCCCTTTTACGATGTGGGAATTTAAAAATGGTATTTTAATATATAAAATATTTGATTACTATGTTCAAGCTCAAATTGATAGGAAGTGATTTATTAAATGGGGTGGGGGAGAATGTAATATCTTTATATTTTTAAATATGTACTATGTTCAATATAATACAAGATATGAAACACATTGCTAAAACGAACCAAAAAATATTATTATTTAAATATGTATTCTATAACCTAGATGTTGAATTGGAACTTATTAATAGGATTAACAAAATTATAAAATATATATAAAGGTACTAAATAAATTAAAATTTTATTTACTATTTTTTAGGAAATGAGCACTTAATTTTTAGTAAAGCCATTTTATTATTTAAAAAAAAATTATTCAAAAATAGTATTTATTTCAATTTCTAAGTGAATATTGTAATTAATTTTTTTTCACTTTTAGAAATTTTATTTTATAAAACAATTTAATTTTTAAAAAAATAATGTCAAAATTATCTTAGAGTGAATATTTGGGATTTTTATAAAAATATTTATTTGTTAATGAATTGTCAAATAACAATTTTTATTGAAAACTATATTTTATTTTAAAGTATTTACAAAGTAATATTCTATTTTAGAGTATTTTCTAAATATAATTAGTTGATTTTTTTAAAAAAAATAAAATTATAGTATTTAAAATAAATTTTATTTTTGAATTCCGTATAAAAATATTTTTATACTTAAAATGGCCTTTTTCTGAAAAACCCTTTCCATCGTACTTTTTCCTCTTAATTTGAAAATAAATTATGATTTTTTTTTGTTTTAAATATTGAAATATGGATTCCAAATTTTTTATTAGGACATACAAATTTGGTAAATATGTCCCTTCATATTTGATCAATATGAATATTTTCCATAGTAAATTTTGTCACCTCAGTAAGGGTTAAACATGAAAAATAGGGTTCAAACATCATGATAAGGTTTTAAAATTTATCTAACAGTTTAATTCATCATACCATATGAGTGTAGTTCATATCATTCCATACAATTATCTAATATAAGGTCACTTTGTGTCATATTTCTTTGAATACGACCTTTATATTAATTTAAGAAAATAATAATTACAAAATGTCACTCGCTTGACTTTAATAAATCTATTTTTTTATATTGAGATAAAATGAGGATAACATTAGTTTTAAATTTTTAATTTAAATATAATTTCTTTTATAATAGTAATTTATATAGAATTTTTATTGATCGAATAATTACTTTAAAATCTTATACAATGCCAACACAAGATTCAACCAATTAAAAGATAATTAAAATAAGTGATTTTAAAATTAAAGCAATAAAATTTAAGTGAATTATTATATTAAATAATTTTTTATATACATATTAAATATTAGTTTTTAAGAGATTATATTATAATTCCATATTTGTCTTGGTGTCTTTAAAATCAAATTAATTAAATTTTTCCAAAATTGACATTAATGATATTTTATAATAAATAATTTATTATTAAATGATTTAAAATTAACAGAAATATTATCTTCATAAAAGTTAATGTAATATGGTTTAAAAATGAAACCATGATCCATTTATGTGTCACATTTACATTAATTTTATCTTTCTTAACCATTTTATTTTGAAATAGTTGTTACCATGGTTAAGGTCGAAAATGATTAATGAAGGGGCCAATAAAAAAGAAAAGATTTAAAATAATAAAAAGACCTATCTAAATTTAATTTTCCAATGTTATTTATACCCTATAATTTAGATATTTTAATTCATATTCTTTTGGATTCATTTTTATTGAGAATGACAATATTATGTTTTAATATTTTATGAAATTCAAAGTATGTCCTCCCCCTCTCTTATAAAAGGAAACCCCTCCTTTCTCTTCTTTACACCACATTAAGCCTTCTATATTTTCCAATACCTATCCAATTATATTATAAAATTACCAATACATTTTATATAGGTTCTTTTCTCCCCAAAATAACATCCCCATGGTCCTTAATAGGATATCCAAAGAAGTTCTTTCAAAGAATAGGGAATCACCTTAAACGATCATTTTCTTTTTTATTTATTCTTTTACCTTATCTAAATCAACATTATTTATTTTATAATAATTAATTTAATATCCTATATATACTGAATTATTATTATTATTATTATTGAACCGCCATTATCCACCCTTTTTCTGATCAAATGGGAGGTGTTGGTTTTGTGTTTCTATATGTACATCTTATCATCTCTACAAAACGATAAAAATCATTTTTCATCACCATATTTTATTGATGGGTATTATGATGTTTTTAATGTTTATATATGATATTTTTGAAACAAATATTCTTATGTAATTATTATAAAATATCTTAATTCTCACCTTCTAATCCTTTGGAAAATGATAATGTCGCTCGCGTTTATGTGTGGACTACCACCTCCATTAAGCGTTGTGATTCATTTTTCATTTACAATTTACATGGATGGTAATTAGGATATATTTTATTAATATATACTATTTAAATGATATTATATTTATTATTTAAAGGTGAATTATTATTTACCATCCTTTCATTCCAGCTGTCGAAAAGTGAAAACAACGTTCATGCGTATGTACAACCAACCATTTCTATGAATAGTGTCATTAAATTTCCTGTCTCTATATTTTATGGATGCATATATATATATATAATGAATATATATTATATTTATATAATTATTACTATTATTGATATTAAGTAACAATGATCAAGCTACAAGGACCATAACTACCTAACTGAAATTATTATGAACGAATGAAATAGTTAACACCTATAAATTATGATTTTAAGAATGAATTATTGATAAATGGGTGTTGAAAGGTTATAAAGGGATAATATATGACATTATAAGTTTTTAAATAATTCTATTATATAATTATAATAAATTTTAATTTATTATACCAGAATATAAATCACTTTCAATGACAACATTGGATGTTGCTTATGTTTTACTTTGGATATTATCCAATGATACCATATTTATTATATCTATGTAATTTTTATGATTATAATTATAAGATATTTATGAAACTCATTCCTTTTAAATGGTTTATGATATGATGAATTGATTAAATGTTTATGAAACCTTTTTATTTTCAATGGGTTATAACATGATAAAATTTTTATGAAACCCATTTATTTCAATGGTTTATGATATGATGAATATTTTAGAATCTTATGGTACACATATGAATGATTTTCATTATGTGATAGGTGGACCCCAAACTATATATCCCTCCAATTAATTGGTGAAGATGGAAATATCATGATATAAACAAGATTGGAATGGAGAGTAAATCGAGTTCATTAGGAGAATATTTCCATTATGATGGTATTGGGAGTGAACCTTGACTACTACGATGATTTGGGGAGTGAACCCAATCCACTATGATAGTCTTATAAATGATCATAGACTAATAAGTAAATGATTTTATATACATTTGTGCATTCCACAAATATATGTCTTATTCCAATATTATTCTCTCATAGCTCATGTTCATTTATTTTTTTAAGATTCATGACTTATAAACGGCCATGCCTTATTCCACGACATAGGATTATGATCATTGATATTAAGGGTATAGTTTTCAAATGTTTTGATCATATCCTCATACTATTATGATCATGTTATGTTGGTCTGATTGTGGATATCTCCTTAGTTTACCCTTACTACGAATCAGAGCTTACCGTTTATTATGTTTCATTTCCCCTGGTTATAAAGAAAAGTATTAAGTATAGTATTTCTAAAAAGGTTACTAATTATTAAGAACATAGTGGGAGATGATTTATTTTAATTAAAAACTAATATTTTTGGTATCCAATTTTCCAAGGATACTAGACTTATATGATTCTAGTGTAGATCATTGTTTAATGTAATCAATATTCATCTAAAAGGATATCATATCTATTTTTGAAAAGTATGAGTCGTTATACTACACAGATCAATGATATCATCAGATTGAATCATCAGTCCAGAAAGTGGTTCCCCCTCAATTTTTTATAGTCACTCAGTTAGTTGAATAGGTTTCATCACTATATGAGGTTCATGTTTGATTGATCATAGGAATAGGTCTACCTTTGATTCCCTATAGTCAGCACTTCTTCAATCTCTACATCTAGTAAACCACCATAATTCGCCCATAAATAACAAAATATTTTGATAAACCCAATGAGGAAAAAATGTTGACTATTATCATTTCATTCACAAGGCTGATGTGATCTACTAGAGTTACTCATTCCGGTAAAAAAACCCAACAACTGGAAGAATACTTCATAAAACCAACAATATACCACTTGACGGCTACTTCAAGGACCCTCTTAAACACTCTTCAACGCTTATGAAGAACCAAGAATCCATTATCCTCCTTTGTATAGTGGTCTCCATTGTCTCCTCCATTAACCCTGGTCTAACTAAGGAACAATGCTACCTCTAACTTTTTCAGATTAACTATTTAGTGAACAGGTGTACCAAATTTTTCTTCACAGATTTCTTCTACAACTATAACATTTTTTATCTAGTATATTCCAAATAAAATGTAATCTAAAGTTAATGTGTTTTATTATTTCATGAAAAAATAGATTCTATGAAAGTTGAATTACACTCTAACGATCATAGAATAAATATACTTATTTAATATGACCTTTGATAAATTCTAGTGTGTGGAATAAAAAAACTATATTCTATTTAATTTATATAACTGCTATGTATTTTGATTCCATCATGGAAAAGTCACCAAGGGTTTCTAATGAGACATAAAACTTACCACTATTTTTATAAAAGTAAACATAAAAAATCATGATCTTTAGGGTTATTGAATCACCAATGAAGTTTGCATCCACAAAGACTATCAATGAATAATATTCCAAAAAGTAGAGCATAATATCTTATAAACCTTTCTCTTACTATATGATCCACTTAACCACTTCCCAGTGTTATCTTCCAAGATTCGACATAAAATTTCTTACCACCCCCACTACAAAGGCAATGTTCGACCGTGTATAAATAATTTCACACTAAAGACTGAAAACTTAAAACATTTGATTCAAATAGATAATTTTCCATGTACCAAGAATATTCTTTCATCTTTAATGCCTTCTCCTTAGATAACTAGAATATTTTGACTAGAGGCATTGAAATAGAATTACATCTAGATATCCCAAACTTTTTAATAGTAATAAAAATATAGTACTTTGGTGATATGTAAAATGTTTTGACTTTTATATAAATATCTATCCTAACTACCCATATTTTCTTGGATTTTTAGGATCTTTCATATTGAATCTTCTAGATAACATACACTTCATCTCCTGAATCTGTGAAATCTCTAGACATTCAAGAAACATGTCCTCCACATAGAGTTGAAGAGTTATATAAGACCAATAATTCCTTGTCTTTAAATAGAAAAAATGACCATATTTACTACACATGAATCCTTCTTTAGTAATTAATTCAGCAAACTTCTAGTTACACTACCATGGTTCCCATTTCAAGTTATAAAGGCTACACACCAATTTACTAATATGGCCCTCATTACAATGAGCTTTAAAAACCTATAGATACTTCCTATAATTCTCCTCCTCTAATTAACCTTGATGAAGGTTAGATTTTTAAATAAATTTTCTCCAAGTAAATATCATTGGATTTAACTAAACATAGAACAATAATTATTATAGTATATTTTAATATAGGTGAAAATATTTCTGATAAATAAATTCATTATATTCGTTAGAATACATTGACTGACAGTCATTGCATGTACTTATTGCTTCCTTTATCTTCTTCATTTAAACAAAAAATCATTCTTTTCTCTAGTTATCACTTTCACTCTTGTAGATTTAATAGTTACTAAGTTTTGTTAAACTTCATGGAATCCATTTATTCTTTTATTTCTAACTCTTACTATTTTAATTCCTGAATTTTTGTCACTTATTCTAAGAATTTAGGTTATTTAGAATATACGAGAGGTAATAAATTCACATTGAACCTACACCATTAAACCAATTTATAGACTATAAAAGATATTATCAATTTAACTTTAGATTCTATTATTTATGGTACTACTATATTTGGTTCTCAGTCTTTCAGATAAATATCTTTTGATGCCCGTTTTTCAAAGAATTCCCCAAGATTCAGCAGTCCTTTTTCACTGTAGCACATCTTTCACTGGTCTTACATCTATACCTCTGCTGTTTTCATTTTAATTTTCTAGAAGTTAAAATCTTCATATACTTTTATTTAGCAAGAATTGAAGTTTAATAGTTGTATTCTGGATCTCAACATCTTTTCCATTCAAATATTGGTCCTTCCAAAGTACCTTCACATTAAAAAGAATATATAGAATTTTTATGACTTGTTATTTATTATCATCCCTAAGGAAAAATATAAAATATTCATTTACATACCCAATAAAGAAACAACCCTTGGATTTAGACTCAAGTTTATCTCTATCATTGGCTTAAATATGGACATACACAATGCTTCTGATGATTTTAAGGAGACTAACATATACTAACATTTAAGACCATAACTCTTCTAATAAAATTTTACCCACTACATAAGTTGGACGTCTGTTGAATAAATATTCAGTGGTGTTAATTTTGTATGCCTTATTTTTTTTGTCATCCCAATATGCACATCAGTTTATATTTCCTTCTCAGTCAAAGACTCATTTATTCTCTCCAATTTATTATTATTTTTGGTGTTTTAGGCATGGACTTATCCAACATGATACCCTTATTTTGATAGAAATTATATAATTTTCCATGACTATAATCACCACCATTATTTGATATGAGGAATTGTAGCTTTTTACCACTTTATCATTCCACCATGAATTTACACTACACATAGGTATTAAAAATTGAATTTTTTAAGAAAATAAACCTAAAAAATCTTTATTGCACCATTTATGAATGTGATGATGTAAAAAGAACCTTTATGAGACATAACTAAGGTTGAACCCCATAAATCTAAGTGAATGAGACCTATCCTCTAGGATATGGGTTTTAAACCATCCATATTTAATGAAATGATTTTTTCACAAGAACAATAATTTCATAACTTTTAATTTATGGGTGTTGAAGATTAAATATGACTTTACCTAATAAAACCTTCATATTATTAACACTTAGATGAAAAAATATACAATTTGAACCTTATGAATCTTTATATTATGTGGTTCTAAACATTTTACTTCCATTTGATCTTTCATTTAGATAAAGGGTCAAATCCCTAACTCATAGTACCACAAACATAGATCCTTGAGTCACTTTCCATATTCCATTAAAAAAGGTAGAATAATAACCTACATAATCCAAATACCCCCAAAAAATTATATTCTTTTGGAGATTTAGAATATGTACCAGTTCCTTTAACCTTAAGAAACTACCATTTTTCATCAAGATGTTTACATCTCATTTTTTTTAAAAAACAAATAACTTCAGAATATGCTAGATGAACTTTACTAAATCTTAGAGATACATAATTTCCAATGTATATATGTTCTCTCATATAATGAAAAGATTATATAGAGTCATAAACCAATTAATCTACCAGAATATGAATGTTGAGTAGTATATTATTAACTAATTTCATTAAAAATGAAAAATTAGGAATTCTATGGAACATAAAATAATATTTTCTCCAATCTATATAGGCCTTCTAGTTATGTCCATGATTCCCAAAATTCTAATACTTAAGACCTTTAAAAGTAAATTTTCCTTGATTTCACTCCCCTTAATTATATTTTGGTTACCAATGATTTTTTCTCTGAGGTGATCACCGCTTCTGTCAACACCCAACGCATTATAGAAATGTAATTGTTCTTATCTCTACAATATATCTTCATTGGGGATAAAATTATGGATATACTTAATCAAAAAAAACCATTATTTCCAATGTAATTACTAAACATAATAGCCATTATGTGCCACAATTTTAGTAAAGATGAGAGTAGGTGGATTTTTCAATCATCATCCATGAAAGTATCTTTCTCTACTTTAAGTTGACCCTTGATCATGTTGAAATAATTCACATGTTATTTTATTGAGATTGAATTTAATGACATAATTTTGAGAAACTATCACTTCAGAAACACTACAATCAGTTTTATAGCCTTCTAGTATATATCTTCCAGGGCTTCCATTATCTCAATCGTTGTCTTCTTCTCCCATATTTTGATGGCCAAATTTTGTACCAATGAATTCTTCACTAGACCAAAGGATTTTTTATCCAATAATTTCCACTAATAGTTATAATTTTTTGGTCTTGATTCCAACTATAAAAACATACAAATACTTTTGGATAAGAAAATCATCTATTTATATTCACCAAAAACTGCCGTATGTTCCATCAAACTTATAAACCATAGTTTATCCTTCTTCCAATTACATATATTTTGATAAAAAAGATCTCAAATAAATTCCATATAATTACATGGAAAATGTGATTTTTACCGAATTTTTTACCAAGTGTGAAAAACCACACTCTGATCTCACTTGTTGAGAATGGTAGTCAATGTAATCACTGGATGAATGAACTTTAGTCCATTAAAATATCACATGCACTAGAGGTTATACATTGTGGAATTAAAACCTCTATAACTTCTCATGATATTAGTTTACTAGTAGATAGTAGGATAATTCACCCCACAAACTATAAAATGTAAATCTTAGAACACACTATTCTTGAAAAATCACACAAAACATTCGAGAAAGATAAATGATTTATAATTAAACGAGGACATAATAAAGATTATATGCTTCAAAATTTCAAACCATATCTATGAGGGAACACTAAAATAATCATTATTTCACTAGAAATATAAATATTGTAATCAGTGTAGCATGTAAAATATATAGATCATTAATCTAATTATACTCAATCATTATTTTAGTAGGTGATCCTAGCTATTTTTTATAAAGTTCCATATTCAGTTGAATATTTTTCATCACCATCAAAAGTTCTCAGTCAACAGACCATTGGAATAAATCAACCTATGATTCAATGTAGATAACACCACCACAACCACTAAGTCTCTAAAATCACCATAATGATCTCATTAAAAGAACAACATCTTATGAGAAACATTCCCACATGTTGAATTCGACCGTTGTCATTGCTATGATAATACTAAAGAGACCTACTGAAGTTCCTACTTTTGGTAAACAAAATATGAAAAATTGAATAAGGATTCAAAATCCCAACACTATAATCCCACTTATATGATTTTATATACCTGAATTATCCATGTTCATAATGAAACCAAACTCTTTTATTTCAATATAAAACTAAATATTATCACTCCAAGAAGCTTGTTTCATCCCTTTAATGGACTGTTGAAACCTGCATACCTTATCAGTCACACTAGGAACTTCTAAACCTTCAAGTGGTATTATATATATTTCCTAAAATAAATTCAAAAAATGAAAATTATTTTTAATATCCATTTTTTATATCTCTTAATCAAAGTAGTTTGTTATAGAGATCAATATATGAATAAACATTATCATTAGAACATGTGAAAATGTTTCTTCATAGTCAATACAATGAATTTTATTATCCCCTTTTAAAACATGGGATAATTTATAGGTAGATAATATACCATACATGTCAGTTTTATTATAGAAACCCACTTAAAACCTATGAGTCTCACTATTTTAGGTGCATTCATAAAGTTACAAACTTTGTTAGTGTATATTGAGTCCATGTCATATTCTATAGATTTTAACCATTTCTTGGAATTAAAACTATCAATTACCTCCTAGTTGGTTATAGGTTCATATCCTATGAATATTAAATCATCATAATTATCTATGAGAAATTTATTTCTTATCATCTATTAATGAGTCCAAATAGACCATTGAGGTTCTTATGTATTTTGAGTCAGTTCTTCTTCCAAAACTATTTATAGAATCATATCAACTTCCATTTCTGGAATATTTCCAGTTAATTTGTATTAAATTTATCTAAATTTTACATTCCTCCCACCAAATAACTAATTGATATATTTTGTCTTGAAAATATAGAAAATTAGGCCACAAAAACATTTTACTTAGTAATATTATAGAAATAATATCTCTTAGTTTTTTTAAGATAACCAAAAAAATAAGCATGTGTCAGATTTTGAATCACGATTATCAAAATTCAATCATCATAAAAATTTATTGCATCCTTAAATATTCATAAAATAAATAATGTGAAATTTCATACTCTTTATCTAATATGATATATTTATGACCTCCTTAGATAAAATGTTACTTATAGAAAATCCATAACACCAAAGAATAACCCCAGAATGTAATACAAAGGTCACATTGACCCATAATTGATCAAAAACATGTTAAAAAAGGTATGATTCCTACTCTTAGACACACCATTACATTTTGGTGTCTCATTAAGAGTGAGTTGTGAAACCATAACAAATCCCATAAATGATCAACGAATTCACGGATCAAGTATTCACCACCACGATCCTATCAGAGAATAATTATAAGTTTACCTTGTTGATTTTGTACTCAGTTCTGAAACTCCTTGATCGTTTCAAAACATTCATATTTTTTCCCATAAAAAACCCACAGTCATACCAACTAAAGTCATCACCAAAGGTATAAATTACCCAAAACCCCCACCTTCTTGAGTACTCATTAGTCAATATACATAATGTAACACACTGATTTTTTTAGGAATTATTTCATTAAAATAAATTAAATTAATTTGATATATTTTGTTGAATGACACACCATGTTAATATTTTATTATATGAAACACCATGTTGATCTTGTTCTATATGAAACACTGACTTGGCTTCTGTGAGACACAACACCAAGTTTTAACAAAACCATGATATATTATTAATGTGATCGTTATAACCAAGTTGTTAAATATAGTGATGTGAATAAAAATAACTAATTTTTAAATAATAATATTAATGGTTTTATATAATGAAAAAAATTATAATAAAATACATAAATTTTAGTAAATTATTTATATGTTTCCAAAATATCATTTTTAAAATCAGTGTTTTTATGCCTTTTTTTGGAATAATAATAAAATTATTTTTTTACAATTTCAGACATGGAATTTGATAAAAATAAACTTCATTTTTGAATTCATGATGTCAAAATCATCTTAGTTTTAATTTTTAGGATTTTTCTAAAATGAATCATTTTTTGATGAATAGTGAAAAATACTCAATTTTAATTGAAAAATGACTTTTTACTTAATTCATTATGAAATATAAATTATAGTTTAAATTTTTAATAATGTATAATTAAATAGATTATATATATATTAATAAAATAAATTTAATTATAATAAATTTCACATATAAATTGGATAAAAAAATATTTATAACCTTTGGAATAATTTCTCTCTTAAAACCCCACATTTTCATTGCATCCATGTGATTAATTTTAAATTTAAAAACTATAATTATGCGAATAGAATTTGGAAAAATGGATTCTATATTTCAAATTAGAATAATTTATATTATATAAATAGGTCCAATTAATTTTTACCAGAATTATTAGTGAAAATAATTAGAATTAATTATACCGATTAAGGTTAAAATGGGGTTTTGCACATTACATGTGTCTGTATTAAAATTAATTTTACACACCCATATGTTTTTATTTATTTAATTATAATTAATATTTATAATAATTTGGTTTAACTCATCTAATAGATAACTTTTTAATATTATTCATAAAGGGTAATTTATCTTGGTAAACAAAAAGATACAAGTTACGTTGATAAAAACTATAAGGATAAAATTTAGTAAACTTAAGGACTAAAGAGTAAATTGATAAAAATGTATTTATTTTGTGTGGTGAAGTTTTTATGGACCAATTAATCCTTAAACTCCATTATTATTAAATTTTGGAGCTACATGAGCTAAGATTGACCTTCCACTAGTGAATTTTTTGGCTATTTACAAAAAATGTCACTCCTCAATTATAAAATAACACTCAATACCCACACTTAATCACACCTCTAAATAGATTTGGATCGACCAAAAACTACCAAAATAACTTCCCAAATTATCTTCCTTCATCATATAAGCCATATTTTTGCTTGAAATCTATCCTAGTAAGTCTTTTTAGTGCAAAACTAAGGAGGATACTCGAAGAAGAGGTAATATTCATCAATGAATGTTTTTGTTTTATTTATTCATCCCCCACCTTAAATAATTTTTATACCATGATTATATAATAATATATACATTTTACATGTACTTATATGTTTTTTTGTTATGTTAATGACCTACAAAGATCTCCATTTCCATCAAATGTGTTAAAAAATAATCATTTGTGTATACGGTGTATTATTGCCTCATGGGCTGATGTTGTTATTTTTTACCACTACCACCTCTCAAGGCCAGCCATAATGATGTTTTTATTTTTTATATATGAGATATATTAGAGTTGTTATTTTATTATTATTATTTATTTTTTATATCACACATATCATCATGCTTTCTATTTTGTGGGAATATGATAACATCGTTCATGTGTATGACAGACTACCACCTCATGAAATGATGTGATTCGATCACGATATACATGGAATGTATTAAGGATTATTTTAACAAAAATTCATGATATATATGAAATAAATATTATTATGTAATGATAATATTTTTGATTTAATTTTCTTTCTTTCAACCCAACAAAATAAATGAAAAATAGTGTTTATGTGTACATATGGCCTACTGTCTCCTTGAATCGTTCATTTCATGTCCTACCAATAAATTTCATGAGATAATATAAATACATATATACAAAATATATATGATATTTATATCATTGTAATAATTCTAGAGATTATGGAACCATTATCAAAGTCATAGGATCAAATAAATAACAAAACAAAACATATCGAAATTTCAAAGCAGTTATTACCTGAAACGTGCCTTCAACTTGGTATTATTAATAAATAGGTAGCAAATAGTGATAAGAAAAAAATATTTGAAATTATATATATGAATATGGTTCTATTATATATTTATAATAAACTTATATTTATTATTCAAGATTTTTTAACATGTATGAAGGATGTCAAGACTTAAGGTAAGAGATTCCCATATCACTTTTTTACTTCTATAAGACACATGCCATATTCACCACCAATATATTTTATGTGGGGTGTATAATAATAGTGAATGGGTTTTTGATTATTATACTTATCATTATTGTTATTTAAATACCCATTTTAGTATATCTCTTTCATGGGGTTTACGGTTAAAAAGTTAACAAATCGGTAAGTGATTTTTGTCTCAATTTTCCTTCTTTGAGATGTATGTTATATTTTGAAAATATATTATCTCATTAGGTTTATATATAGACAATTTGACATGTGGTATAATGAATTTAATTATCCTCAAGATATTTTAAGTTCCATTTTATTTTTATTCATTCATTTGGCTTACGATTCTAGGTTACCAAATTGTTAATGATTTTATGATATAATCTCATCATTTTTCAAGAATATTGGTGATTATAATTCAAATAAAAAATATTTTATGATACACATATATATAATTATCATGAAGTTTATTATTATATGGTTATTCATGATATCTTCAAGTAATGTTACCATTTTACCACTCTTTGTTACTTAATATAATTAAGAAAACACTTTATAAAAATCCGACTTTATTTCTCTCCCTGGTTAGAAATCTAACTTATTTCAAAACCATGTTTTCTAAAAATATTTTCAAAAATGTTTTATTACTCTTATAATTTTAAAAATATATTTTACCCATATTTTAATTTTAAAAAATTTCTTTGAAAGGAATATTTATGTTCTTTTCTAAAACAATGACCATTTTCTTTTTATAGAAAATGAGACAAAAAATCTTGAATTTTACATGTACAACATGAACAAAAATTGTTGACATCATGAAAAATAATTTATTCAAACCATAATTAATAATATTTACATTTTATATTAAATGAAAAATTGTTTTAAAAAAATTATGTTTTAAAAGGTTTTTTCAAAGCGTAAAGGATATTTTTAAAAGCAATGTTTTAAATAATATTCAAAAATTATTTTTCATATAAGATGACATACATTGGTGTTTCCTGTACCTTACTGAGGATATGATCTAATAATACCATTTACATTATTTCTCTAAATGATTTATGTTTTAATTGTATGATGATTATGAAACCCACTTGTATTCCATGGGTTATACCATAGGAAATTCTTATGAAACCCACTTCTTATCATGGGTTATTATATAATGAAATGATTACAAAGCATATTTATTTTCCATAGGTTATGATAAGATGAAATGTCAATTATACCCATTTCATTTCATGTTTTTTGATATGATGAATGTTTATGTTCTTATTGAATACATAAAAATAAGGTTTTTATTATGAGATGTGTGAAACCTATATCTTCCTCAAATTCATTGGGTAAAGAATTATATATCTCATTAGATACACATGGATGGAATGGGGAGTGAACCCAATATAGTAAGGTAGGGCTGGAATGAGGAGTGAACTCAATTAAACAATACATATATGAAATTAGGAGTGACCTCAGTTCATTAAAGTACGTTGTTCTCTATGTTGTCCTTGGTAGTAAGCCTTGACTAATATAGAAATGAATTTCATATCTTATGTGTATGTCAAAAATGTCATTCCTTATGCCAATTTTATTTTTTCATGGATCGAGTAATTTTATTTCCGTATGATTCATGTGTTGTGAACTACCAATCTTTATTCTATGATTCAATATTATAGTCTTTGAAATAAAGGGTATGTTTTTCAAATGTTATGATCTTATTATTATACCCTTATGCTGTTGTTTTTTTATGTATCTCACTTGTTTAACCTTACTGAGTATATGATCTCACCCATTATTATGGTTCCTTTACTTAGTTTATAAAGAAATTTATTATGTATGATATGTCTAAGATGGGTTCTAGTTCTGAATAACGTAGCGGGAGATGACATAGCTCACATGGACCAATATTTTTTGTTTCCATGTTTCTAAATACACTAAACTATTACGGTACTCATGAATTTTTATTTGTAATGCAATGAATATTCATAAAATTGGTGTAATATCTTTTTATGTTAATCTAGGGTCTCTATAGTTGGTATCAAAGGATATTTTTAGTTAACATTTGGAAACTAGGATGAGAAAACCTTACTAAGATCCCAAAGGACATGTCTAAGGATTAATTTGAGGATGAGTCAATGTATAAGAAAACGTTATGTAATTTTGGTAAAGGATCCAAAAAATTACATCCCTATATGGATACTACAAGTGGATATTGATTTGTAACATATTAAAATAGGAAAAATAATTTTTAAAACACCATATTTAACTAGAAACGATCCTGAAATATTGCATGAAAATTGGAATTACCACTCACCCAGTTTGACAATCTTAGGGGATATGATTTTGGAATTAAAAAAAATCTTTATAAACCATCATGAAGTATTTAAATAGGATATGAATATGAATGATTTAGTATAAACCTAAGGTGTTATATATTAAAGAATAAAGTGACATGTTTTAGTCATCTTATAAATGATTTTCCCTGATTATGTGATCCCCCCAATATGATTTTTTTTCTTACTCTATTATTATTTATTTATGTTAGTGTTTGGAAAACAAAGGAATCACATTAATGATGAGTGTGATAGAAAATGAAATGATCATCCTCTTAATAATAAAAATTTCATGTGAGATAGAATGAAAACTATCATTGTTATGCTTATATAACATTCTCAAGATATGAATCATGATTGAATTTAAAATGGAAAAAGGGAAGGAACAATATTCTATTGATTACTTTATGAGGAAATTTCCACCTTAATTTAGTGGGTCTTATGATCCACTATTTACTAAGAAATGGATCTGTACCACTAAAATGAAATTTCTTATTCTCTAGTGTTCATAAAACGAAAAACTAATTTTGAATGTCTACTATTTGGAAGCATATAAATGGTGGACTCTTATCAAGAATATGATGAAGGATGATTAAATTGACTCCATGGATTGGGATGAGTTCAAGAACAAGTTTTTCAATATATAATTTCCTCATATTCATTTTATGGATATAGAGAAGAATTTTCTTGAGTTAAATTAAAAGGATGATGAATTCATTGGTACTTATGAATCAAATTTTACAAGACTCGCAATGTACACTTCTAGTATTATAATCTAACATGAATGTAAGGTTGATTGATTCCTTATTGGATTAAAACCAAGTCTTTAAAGGTTTTTAACCATAAGATACTTCAGTATATATAGAGATATTGTTATATTTTCTATCAAGGTTGAAATAAATGTTATATTTAGGTATTAATCTGATGGTTTTGAAAAGAAAAGGAAGATAAAGTTCTAAGGAAAATCTAAAAACCATAGAGAGAAGATGATGGGTTTTATTTTATGCTCAAAGTGTGGGAAGAATCATGGAGGAAATTTTCTCAAGGGAACTACTAAACATTTTAAGTGTGTAATGAAACTTTATCCGTAAAGGGATTGACAAAGTGATTGGAAGAAGTTAGCTAACAATTAAAATAGATATAATGTTATGAAGAATTCACCAACCCCACTTCAGTGCTTCTAGTGTATAGTGAATGGGAATTATGACAACCAATTCCTAAACTAAAGGGTTAATGATGATGACTAGCATCCTAAACCTCTAAATCTGAGGGACAAGGTGAAATCTCATGGGATGAATATTTTTTATGAGTGATTAGATATCAATGTGGTGAAAGGAACACTTACCATCAAATATTGAACTGATAATTTCTTATCTGACTGTGGATCTATCTATTCATTCATATGTAAAGAATTTTCTAAGGGTGTCAAGATTCCACCTAAATGATTTGATGTAAAATTAGTAGTGAAAATCTTTAATCGTAAAATGAATCACATATCTAGTATACGATTCATATTTTGTCAATTTTGGATGGAATGTGCATACTTTAAATCTTATAATTCTTCATATGGTTGAATTTGAGGTCATCTTATGCGTGGATTTGATTTATCTACATAATCCTGCATCAATTGTGGAGGAAGGTAAGTCATGTTTTATATTACAACCCAACCAATGATCATCTATCAATGTCATGATATGTATAAACTTATGATGGAGATCAAATCCATTGTATAGGTCTTAATTCTCATTCATAAGGTGAGGTTAACATAGATAGTTGTAGATAAACTCAACATCTATGATATGCCAATTATGAGGGAATTTATTGATATCTTCATATAATAATTTCCTAGTCTTCCACAAAAACATGAACTTTGTTTTCTAATAGAACACATACCTAGTTATACACCAATTATAATGATTCTCTATACAATGGCCCCAATTGAGTTGTACTAATTGATGAATAAACTTTAGGAAAACCTTGATATGGGATTCATTCAACAAAGTGTGTCACCTTCGGGTGTACCTATTCATTTCTGTTAAAAATAATTATGGATCAATGTGACTCTACATTTATTATTGGAAGATAAACAAGATCAAAATTAAGAACAAGTATCTACTTCCATTTATTTATGGATTTTCTCATCAACTACAAAGATATCAATACTTTTCCAAGATTGATATTCATTATAGATATCATAAATTGAGGGACAATAAGGAAGATATACCCAAGATGTAATTCTGTACAAGGTATGGAAACTAGGATTATATATAAATGCCTTTTGGTCTTACTAATTCCCCAAATATATTCATGGATTTAGTGAATAGAGTGTTTAGATATTACCTATACCCGTTTATGGTGGTATTTATATATGAAATTTTTATTTATTCAAAGATCAAATAAGATCATGAGGATCACTTTATAATTTTACTAAAGTACCTAAGGAAATATAAAATATATGAAAAAATTACAATGTGTAAATTTTGGCTACAAAAGATTTTAGTTTTTGGTCATATAATCCCAAGAGAGGGTATATAAGTAGGCCCATCAATGTATAAGTCTATGGAATGTTTTCCCAGTCTCACCATGATAATTGATATATGTTATTTTCTTAGTTTAATCTAGATATTATCGATAGTTTTTTGAGAATTTATCATGACTACCTAATCTTATGACCGAGTTAACTTAGAATGGAGTTAATTTCTTATGGGTATATGAATGTGAGGAACATTTCAAGGAACTGAAGAGACGATTAGTCAGTGAACTTCTACTTACATTATCCTATAGTGTAGAGGGGTTTGTAATATATAGTGAGTAATCAAAGAAGGTTTTTAGATGCATTATTATGAATAATGACATGGTTATAGCTTATGCCTCATGAAAATTGAAGGTTCATGAGAAAAATTACCCAAATCATGATTTGGATTTAGCCTCTTCAACTTTTGTATTAAAGATATGGAGGTATTATCTTTATGAAGAAAAGTGTGATATGTACACTGATAATAAATGTTTGAAGTATATATTCACACATAAGTAGTTGAATATGCTCCAAATAAGATGGTTACAAATTATTAAAGATTATGACTACTAAATACATTTCCATCTTGAGAAAACGAACAAGGTCCCCAATACATTGAGTCGAAAAGGATCATGTTATCTTTTCCATGATGTGGATTTCAATATATCCAATATTTATGGATTTGAAAAGGATGGATCTAGAAATCTTGATGGAAGGGGAAAAAATTATCTTTCTCAAATAAATGTTTAACCATATATCTAAGTGAAGATTAAAGAGGTGCATAAGGAAGATGTAGATCTTCAAAATAAGGTTGAATTTTTTATTGAGTTTAAACTTGATAATGGTGGAATGATAAGGTTTACGAACCATGTATTCTTACCTTCCATACAATACATTTAGTAGGAATTTTTAATGGAAGCTAATATTTCTTCATTCTCCATTCATCCAGGAAGTGAAAATATGAATAGATGTTTTAAAGAGTACTTCTTGTGGGATGGAATAAAGAGATATATCATAAAATTTGTATCTTAGTGCTTTATCTGCTAAAAATTTTTCACTAAAAGATAAAATCCTAAAGGAATGTTTCATACATTACCCATAGAAGAATGGAAATAGGAAAACATCACCAATGATTATTTTTATTAGACTCACCAAAACATCTAAACGGAATAATTCTTTTTGAGTTGTAATAAATTGCCTCACTAAGACTGCACACATCATCATAGTCAAATAATATTTATCTATAGATCTACTTTTCAGGATATACATTAAGAAATTGCTAAGATGGAATGACATACCACATTTCATTGTATCAGATTAGGATCTGAGTTTTATCTCAATTTTTTCAAGAAGTCTTTTGTATGATCTTGATATAGTTGAGTTTGATCACAATGTATCATCCTCATATAGATGCTCAATCTAAAAAAACAATTCAAACCCTATAGGATATGTTGAGATCTTGTTTATTATATTTCTAAGGAGGTTGGGATCAACACATTTATCTAGTTAGATTTTCTTACAAAAATAACTTTTAATAAATAATTTATATGTATATTTATGAATCATTGTACGGAATGAAATGTAGAGCTCCAACGTGTTGTAATTAAGTTGGTGAAAGAAAGATATTGGGAATCGATATAGATAAAGAAATGGTAGAGAAGGATATCGTCATTAATTATAACACAAAGGTACCTCAAAGTTGGTATAAAATTTATGCTGACAATCATAGGTGAGATATAGATTTTGAAGTTGGTGATAAGGTGCTGCTAAAAAAATTTCCATGGAAGAAGTCTATGAGATTTAGGAGTAAAGAGAAAGTAATCCCTCGGTATATCGATCCCTTTGAAATTATTGAGTGTATCAGGAGAGTATAATATCGCTTGGTACTTCCATCAGACCTATATAAAGTCTATGAAGTGTTCCATGTATCTCTCATGAGGAGGTACATAGAAAACCCTTCACATGTACTAAATATAGAGTTCATGCCTCTACAGTAGGATCTTTCTTATGAGGAACAACCGATGTAGATTCTAGATTGCATAGTGAAAGTTATATGAAACAATACCACTCAGTTGGTCTATGATTTGTGATGAAACCAATCATTTGAGTATGCTAAATGGGAACATGACGATTTGATGAATCAAGATTATCCTTATTTTTTTATTAGATTGACAAATTTTGAGGGCGAAATTAATTTTAAGGGGCGAAGAATGTAAAACCATGAGAG
Organism: Viscum album; assembly: GCA_963277665.1. Taxonomy (NCBI): domain Eukaryota; kingdom Viridiplantae; phylum Streptophyta; class Magnoliopsida; order Santalales; family Viscaceae; genus Viscum; species Viscum album. The sequence continues at coordinate 384,992,598 of OY728153.1, read as the reverse complement.
TTTTATGAATAAAGTTTTTTAAAAATAAATTGATTTTATTTTATGGATTGAATTGAATGCGAATTTTTTTAATATTTCTTAATATTTGACACCAATTTAATTTTTTTAATACACGACACTGACTTACCTTGCGTTACACACAACACTGAGTTTTAACAAAACCATGATATATTATTAATATGGCCATTATAACCTAGACGTTAAACATAGTAATATGAATATTAATAAATTATTTTTAAATAATAACTCTAATGGTTTTATATAAGGAAAACATATTTATAATAAAATAAATAATTTTTTTCTAATGTCTTTATATTCTTTAGAAATATTATTTCTCAAAAAAATGTTTTATGCCTTTTTGTGAACAATAATAAAATTAATTTTGAAACTTTTAGAAAAATAATTTTATAAAATAAACTTAGTTTTTAAATTCAAAATATAAAAATTAGGTTAGGGTTAATTTTTTGGGTTTTCTAAAAGGTTTCATTTTCTGATGAATGTCGAAATATACTGAATTTTAATAAAAAATCGCCTTTTCACTTAATTTATTTATAAAGATATTTTTTTTGAAAAATTGGTTTAAAAGTATAATTTTTTAAATTATTCATATATTAATACAATTTAGGTAATTTGAATCATTTTTTGATTTAAATTTTATATAAAATCATTGCAAACTTTTCATCATTTTCTCTTCAAAAACCACCTTTCTCATTATGTCTGTGGGATTAATTTTAAATTAAATTTTGCCTCTTATGTGGATAGAATTTGAAAAAATGGATTAAATATTTTTAATTATAATTATTTATAATATTTTATAAGTTCAAATTAATTTATTTACAATAATTATTAGTGAAAACAAATAAAATTAATTAATGTGATTAATGTTAAAATGGGGTTTTGCGCATTACATGTGTCTGTATTAAAATTAATTTTACAAACCAATAAATTTTTTATTTAATAAATTGGTCTTTATATTTAAAATAATTGGGTAGAAATTATCTAATAAATATATTTTTAATATTAGTACTAAATGGTAAATTACCATGTTACATAAAAAGATAAAAGTACCTTAGTAAAAACGATAAGGTTAAAATTGAGTAAACAAAATAAATAAGGAATAAATTGATAAAAATTTGTTTATTATGTGTTATGGATTTTTTAATAAACCACTTTATCCCTAAACTCCATTATTATTCCATTTTGATCCATATGAGGTAATATTTGCCTCCAAATAGTGAATTCTTTTTTGTATTTACAAAAATGCCACTTCTCCCCTTTTATAAAAGGGCACTCACTACCCTCACTTCTTCACACTTCTCAAGATATTTGGATTGACCAATACCTAAAAATATAAATTAGAAACTTCCCTAAACTCATACTATATGCCTTAGATTGGTCATAAGTCTATCCTAGGAATTCATTTCGTGAACAACTAAGGAGGATACCCAAAGAAGAGGTAATGATCATCAATGAGTATTTTTATTTTATTTATTTCTCCACCGCCTTCAATAATTTTTATCTCATGATTATATAACAAAATAAGTATAGAACATATACTGCGATATTTTAGTTTTAATTTAATGACCTACAATCATCCCCACTTTCATCAAATGGGTTATGAAACCATTGTTTGTGTGTAAGATGGACTACTGCTTCACGAACAGATGTCGTTTTTTTTCATTACCACATCTCAAGGATGGTAATAATGATGGATTTATTATTTATATATGATATATATGATATTTATGTTGTTATTATTATTCTATAATTTTTATATCACTCATACATTCATGATTACTGTTTTATGGGAATATAATAATGTCGTTCGTGTGTGTGATAAACTACCGCCTTGCGAAGCAATGTGATTTGTTCATTCTATAAATGGAATGTATTAAAGATGGGTTTAATAAATATTTTTGATATATATAACATAAATATGATTATATAATGAAAATAAATGTCATCTACCTTTTTTTTATTTTGACACAACATGTAAATGAAAAGCAACATTCAGGTGTACGAATGGCTCGTTGTTTCCATGAATAGTGTATTTCATTTACTACCATTAAATTTCATGATTTAATATAAATACATTTATGCTGAATATATATGATATTTATATCATTTTTATCATTCTATATATTATAGAACCATGATAAAAGTAAGAGGACAAAAAAATATCAAATCAAAACATATACGAAAAATAAGGCTGTTATAACCCAAAACGTGATTTTAACATGGTATTGTTAATGAATGAGTAATAAAAGGTCACAAGGAAACCATGTATTATATGATATGTATTAATATATTTCTTATTATATGTATAATAAACTTATATTTATTATATAAAAAGTTTTAATGTGTACGAAAGAAGTCAAGACTTAAGGTAAGATATGCTCATATCACTTTTTACTTATATGAGACACAAGACATATTTGAATGTTCTGGGCATAGCTGAAGTGTCTGATGGGTTGTTCCTAAATATGATTTTCTCCATGAATGATTATTAATCTGAGATATTACACAATGTTGAATGTTATGATCAATATAATTAAACTAAATAAATAGAAAAGGGATAGATCATCAAAACTAGAGTGAGGATCACCACATATTATTTACAATTAATTAATTTAATTAATTAATTGACTTGATGGAATTATTTCTTTTTTGATGAATCAGACAACATATCTATAATTTAAAATCATTTTTTGGTAGGAATCAAAGTATATTCACTCTACTATTGATCCACATGTGATCCAAAAATCTCTGAACATCATTGTAGGAATCTCTGGGTGCTAGCATGACAAATCATATCACTTGTGCCATCCGCTTTTGATTGCCTTGAAAACCATTTCAAAAGTGTCATCCTGGATCTCTCATGACTTACGAGTGGGAGGTGAAGGGAGATCACGCTCTGTTATTGGGAGCATTCTTGGATATGGGATCTCTCCAGGTCTTGAGAGGATTCTCCAATTTCATTGTGCACATTCAAAACAAATGAATTGGCTCTTAGAGAAAATAATATAATTCGGTTAATATATCACTAGGTTTATAAATAAATAATTTCACAAGTGACCCTTATTATTTATTTAATCCCTATAAAATTCCATGTCAAATAATAATAATATTATAATTATTATTATTTCTCGACATGTGATTCAACTTCAAAATTAAATTAAATATTATTAAATTAAATAATATTAAATATTTATTATTTCTCACTGGACTATTAAACTCAGTGTTCCATTTCTCCACAATATTTATTAGGCCTTGAATAATGACTATTTATGTATTAAATAAATATCACTGCATTATTTTATAGTAAATAAATATATATTATATTCACTAAATAGAAAAGAAATATTTATTAAATATTTCACACATATTATATTCTATCAAACAAATGCTGAAATAATATATGTGATCAATTAAACATGAATTATAATTAAACCACTCATAGGAATAATTTTTATTCAGATTGTTTAATGATAAATATTATTATTGTTATTTTATTGAGATTATGGATTCATTTAGTCGGTGACTCTTTAGGCCTCTTTCTTAGTGGCATTAGGTGAATCAACATAATGTACAAGGTTAGTGTTTATAAACATTCCAAGGAACCCATATTTAATTAATTTTATGTTATAATGACATAATACCACATATGGAATCTTACTATGTAATATAATCCAGTTTTCAAAATATATTTAATCAAGAAGGATTCATGTAATCAACCTATTTTCTCTATGTCTATTTCTTTGACTTCACATAAATTGAACTAGCCTGTTGGACACCATGGCCTAGGATTTATTTAATCTATATCATTTCCATCAATGGTATGAAGATATATACTTCTGTTAAAAAACATAAGAGGTAAATCCTTTCTTACATTATTCATTAATGAAATAATATTCGTGATGCACCCAAGGTGTCCTACCTCACCGAGAACATCTGTCATCACAGATTTCATTAATACATCAAAGTATGTGACTCACAATACTCATTAATAATAAGCATAATATCTAAATAACAATATACACTTCCGTAGATAGGTATATCCAATGACACATATAAATGTGTATTTCCCACTAGCGAGTCACATTCTCAAAAATATCCTTCATGATATTACAAAGGTCGTACACCATGAGAAGGTGCCTCAAATTCTTATGAGTCTCCACCAATGATAGAATGTATTATTTTTTTTCTTTAAATGATTTCATCCAGCTATAGAACATATATTTAAGAATAGTTTCATAACACTTTCGGGTTCTCATCATAGAAGGGAACTACTATGACCTTTTAGCGCGACAACTACTTTTAGGACATTAAAATATGTTATTTTATGTATTTCAGCAATCATGATGTGATAAGAATATTATTAATATTCAAAACTATGAATATGGGATAACACAAAATAAATGGAAGTTGGTTCTAAGGCACCAACTCCAACAAACTGCCACTTTTCCTAGAGAGAACTACTAATAAAATTCAGTTAGCTAGCTCCCAGAAGATACTCAGGATTTTTTCGAGATAGGCCTTTAGTTAAAGGGTATTCTACATTCTATTCCATGGGTCTTTTCTTACTACAACTTCACGCCTCGAATAAAAATAATTCAATAGGCGATACTTTCGGATTATGTTCTTTTTTCATTGGTGTGATCTTGGCTCTTTTTCAAGATCCATTGATGTAGTATTATCACAATATAATGTTATAGTGTCTTTACTACTAGGTACCACATAAAGCTCCTAGAAAAAGTTAAAAATCCAAATGGATTCCATGGACACATCAGAAGATTCTATATAATTGGAATACACTATAAAATCAGTGGGAAATGGATGCTTTGAACTCTTCCACCTCAAAAATCCACTATTGATACAAGAAACATATCCTAACCATGACATCAGATCCTTCTAATATATCTGAAAACTAGCATCATTATAACCCATGATAACCCGCTCCTCATCTCCTCCATACACTGGAATCACATACTTAGTTATTCTCAAATACATAAGGATAACCTCAAAAGCATACAAATGGTGTTCTCCTAAATATTCTTGATATACTTCTACCATGATTAATTAATAGGAAACATCAAGTATAGTACACAACTTGGAATACATGACTTATCCTATCATAGAAGTGTATGGGATCTTACTCATTCTCTCTTTCTCATGCTGTGCCTGAGGTCACATTTTATTATAAACATGTAAACCATGTGACACCGGAACCAATCACCTCTTATTTTGTTCCATTATAAATCTATTTAGTATATTTTCAACAAATGTACCTTGACTTAGTCCAATCAACATCTTAGATCTACCACGAGTGATATTGATCCCTAGAATATATGATGCTTTACCTAATTCCTTCATATAGAAACACTAGTTTAACCATTCTATAACAGACTATAAGACTGGTATGTGAACTTCAGTAAGTAAAATTTCATTAATGTATACTTCTTGAATAAAAAATTCATTCCCACTAAACAACTTGTAAACACATGGATCAAATTCATTCTTATTGAAAACAAATTCTTTTTTGGATTCATAAAATCAGCTTTTCCATGACCCATATGATTTCTTTAATCCATTAATGGATCTATATAACTTGAAAATAATTATATCATAACATGGAGTCACAAATGATTCTAGATGTGTCATATAGACATCCTCTTAACAGTTCCCATTACAGAAAGCAGTTTTGACATCCATATGCCAAATTTCATAGTTAATTTAATCTATTATAGAACGTATAAATCTAATGGATTTAAACATGGAAACTGGTGAAAAGGTTTTTTCATTTTCAATTACTTGACATTGTTTAAACCCTTTAGCCACTAGCCTTTCTTTATAGTTATTTACTTTACCTTTTATGTATAGTTTTCTCTTGAATACCCATTTGAAACCAATGGGATTTACATCAATTTGTGCAGAAAACAAAACCCAAAATTGGTTCTAATACATGGAATCCATTTTGGAATTCATGGATTCTTTTAATCTTGTAGCTTCTTAGCTCACTACTACTTCCTTATATAATATATGTTCATTATTTTCAACCAATAATGATTCAACATATTTGGTGACTAGAAAACCAAACCTCTATAGATCTCTTACTTATCTTATACTCCTGTGTAGTTCTTGTATTTTATGAACTAATTCTTCTATGGGGACCTGCATAATTTGTTCATGTACCTACTCTTATGTATCTTCAGCATCAACTTAATAAAATTTGATATTTCTCCCAATATCCTTTCTGAGGATGTGCTCCCTCTCAAGAAACATGACTTGTTTAGAGATATTAACTTTATTTTACTATAGGTTGTATAGGTAGAATGCCTTTATTTACTTCTGATACCCTATAAATACTCTCTTTGTACCTTGGGGTTCTATTTTGTTTCTTGAGAAGGCCTTAACAAGTGCCTCTCAACAGCGTACATGTGTGTGCGATAAAATGAGTTTCTTTCCACTCTATAACATAATAGGAATTCTATTTTCCACTTTTTTTGTTACTCGGTTTAACATGTATGTCATAGTTTATAATGCACATCCCCAAAAGGATAATTAAATATATGCATAACTCAACATCGACCCTAGCAAGTCAAACAAGGTACAATTCCTCCATTCAAGAACACTATTCCACTATGGTGTGTAAGGTGGAGTGAGTTGAGATAGATTCCCAAACTCCCATAAAAAATTGATGAACTCTTGGTTAAGATATTCACCACCTCAAACTGATTGAAGCTTCTTTATCTTCTTTCTATGTTGATTGTTTACGTCATTCTTGAATTCCATTAATTTCTCAAAGGACTCAAACTTATACCTAATCAAGTAGACATAAACATATCTAGTCAAGTTATCAAAAAAAGTTATGAAGTAAGAATAACCACCTCTGTATTCTACTAGAAATGGTCCACACACATCAGTATGTAAAAATCCTAAAAGCTCTATGGACCTTTCACCTTATCCACCGAATAGATATTTGGTCATTTTTTCGTGTATACAATCATGACATATTGCAACTGGTTTTAGCTCATATGAGTATAAATAACCATATTACTAGATCATTTCAAAAACTTCTTGTTCACATGACCGAGATAGTGATTCCACATATGGGTGTTATAAGAGTCATGTGAACATGATTCGTTATCAATTTCCTACAATTTTTTTATAATTCAATACACAAAGACCATTATTTAAATGTACTATACCATAACATATGTTTTCCTTATAAAAGAAGAAACTTTTATTTCCAAACTTGAAAATAAACCCCTCTGCATCTAGGTATGATATAGAAATTGCATTCTTGGTAACCATTATTACATAATAACAATATATTAAAAACAAAATCATTCATATTGGCAATGAAATGTGGTTGTCAGCAATGAATAGGGTAACAATCCTCTCACTATTAGTAGCATGAAGATCCATATCTCATATATAAATCTTTATGAATCTACTTGCTTCCAATATTTGGATACATATTTGAGAACCATAAGCTGTATCTAATAACCAATGTGTAGATATTGAAATATTACAATTGATAATGAATGCACCATTAGCTTCCCCTTGATTATGGGTGAAGTTCTTCTTCCAGTGCCCTATCTTATCATATGAAAAACGTACAAACTATTTTTCCTTTTATAGTATATAGATCTTCCTCTTCTTGGATGGATTTTTCTTTGGAGAATTAGAATTTTATTAAGTCTTCAGGATCATTTTCCTTGTTCTTACTTTTCTTATTCACCATATAGACTATGGGCTTATCACGTCCCATATCCTTATGAACTTTTAGAATCAATTTAAGAACCTCTAAAAGTCTCTTTTCATTATTTATCAAACATTAATTAATAATAAAATTGGAGAAGGTATTGCGAAGTGATTAAAGTATGATATCTGTATGCAACGCTTTTAATAATTTAATCCCTATGATGTATATTCATTTAATGAACCAAAATATATTGAATATATGAGGCCCACCTAAAAAATACTCTCTAAGATTATTTGTAAACAAATCATTGGAGATCTCATACCTCTCTTGTCTTAATTTATCTTGATAGAGATCCCAATGGTTATACATCATGCTATACACACCCATGTTCTCATGTTGCATCAAAATCTCATTAGACATAGATGATAGCATGAAATATTGAACATCTGTGGAATAATTCAAATGTTTCTCACAGAGTGATAACTCTTCATCACATGACTCATTACGAGGTGTATCATGAAATGGTTCATCCAGCATATACAATATCCTTTCACAGTGAAGGATAATGCATAATCTCCTTTTCCACTCTTGGAAATTTTTTCTAGTGAGAAGGTTGACCTTTTCAAGCATGGATTATAATGATATGTTTGAAGTAAATTTATTTTTTTCTACTAAATAATATGAGAATAATTTTCATACTTTATCTGATAAAATTTTAGAAAATAAATAAATATTATATTTATTAGTATCCCACTTTTTTATTAAAAACCACTATCCCTCACCATTTGATTTAGAATATCCTATTTCTTGGACATTCTAGTGTAAAGAATTCATATTCCTCTTATCATTACCCTAAATTTGGTTGGTCAAAAAACATGAATGATTTTATGTAAGAATTATAATTTACAATTTCATTAACTCACAGTTCCTTGATCTGTTGAGTCGACTCCCCAATCCTAAAATCCTTAAATTGGATTTCCTCAACCTTGCATCCTAGTTATACCAAGTACTACTTTGGAGGTAAACCCTTTATGTGAACTAAGTTAATTCAAACCAAAACATCAAGTTATAATTTCCTGATAATTTAATGCACCCCAAATGTGGATATTCAAGAACATTAAACTAAGGGTTGGTTTTAACTGAAGTAGTGGATGTCTATACCGACTTAATATATTTAATTGAGGGATTTTAACTTTTATTCATAAATTTCCAATTATTATCTTTATCACATGATTTTTAATATTAAGTGGATTTAATAAAGTTATTAACCATGTCTTAGATACTACTTACACATAAGACAATTTATTTTAGTTCTATCTTTCACTCCCTTTAATTTCATTAATTCATGTGATCGTGAAAAAGAATCTATAATGAAATAACCATAAAACTTGATATTATTAAAATAATAGGGGTATGATCATGAGATTATACTAATGGTTAGTTTATCTAGTGTTTGATAAAATAATCATTTACCTAGGGAAAAAAATTCTTCAACCAATTATGTTTCATGTTAAAGATTTCCACATTTCCACTTATGTATCTCTCTTGGATTGGTTTCGCCTCAACTCTATAATTGAACTAATTCTTATAGCTTGGGAGCTCCATCCACTACATATTATTTTAATCAAACACAAGTGAGGGGAAAAGGATTTACATAAAATAAACCATGGGAACGCATGCCCTAACATAAGAATAAGAGATAAGGAATACAAGACAACAATTTAATTTAATAATAAATTAAATGAAACCAATCACATACAAAGGAATAGTATTTTCTCATGATAAAACACATGCATTAAACGAATTATGAATTTAATAAAACTAGTTTTCAATTCTTAATCATTCTTATTTAAGTTAAATCGTTCTTGAATCAATTAATAATCATATTCAATTAATCAATTCTTTTATCTTAATTCTCGTCCAATTTTTCTTGAGATTAGAAGCCATCATAATTTTAAACAAATTAAATAAATTTATTTAAAATTAACTATGTACATAAAAGTACGTTGGAGGAAACATGGTGAATACCCATCCGAATCTACCCAATATGCATTATACATGTATAATGTAACATCCCAAGTAAGTAATGAATAATAGATATTTTTATCTATGTCTATTAATGATTAAGATAGTGTTTTAGAGTCTTAAAATGAAAATAAATCCAATCTTAAGCATGGAATACGCTAATATTCTTAAAAGATTGTTTTACTACCTTATGATGGAAAACCATTTTTAAATCTATCTTTTGACAATTTTATAAACTATGTTTGTCAAAATAAACTTATTCTTTATGATTGGGACATCAAAATTTACTTTGTGTGAATTTTTGGTATTTTTCTGACAATGTTCACTTTTTTAATGAATAGTGAAAAATACTGAATTTTACATCAAAACTGCTTTTTAATCTAATTTATTTATATGATTATATTATCTTTTGAATTGGTTTTGAAGTGAAATTAGAATATATTTTTACCATTTAATCCAATGGTGGTTATTGGAATCAATTTCACATTGAAATTGGACTTAAATTGGTGTCAATCTTTTGATACTTATTGTTTCATAAAAACACATTATTTGCTCTGACAGCGGGAATTAATTATTAAATTAATTAATGTGACTTATATGTTTTTAATTTTGTAAAATAGACTTCATTTTTGAATTCATAATATCAAATATATCTTAGGGTGTATTTTTGGTAATTTTCTGAAAAACTTCAATTTTTGATGAATAGTGAAACAACTATGTGGTACTTATAAAAACTGATTTTTCCGTTTAAATGAAATTTTTCCATCATTGTGTTTTTAATTTCAAAAATCCGACATACATGGTTGTCATTAAGAAGTAAAATGTGGTTCAATGGGATTAAAATAATTTTTTGGTGAGTAGTAACTTATTAAGTTTTTAATCGCGATTAGTGGTAATTAGGGTAGTTTAAGGTATAAATAATGCTTTAATATTATGAAATGACCTAGACACATGTCAGAACCTTATTGGTTGTGTCATGGCCGACCAAGAAAAGCCATGGGTAAACTTGGGGACCCCATGGAGACACTTTGGTAGGGAAATTACATAAATAACGTTTTATTAAATGTTAAAGTAAAAATGACGCAAACAAGAAATGTTTTACTAAAACAATTTTTACATGGGGTTATAAAAGTCATATTTTTGATTATAAATATTAATTGGAAAGATAAAACGATTTCCTACATAATAGTATTTTTTTTATTTTTTAGACTTTAGATAAATTAAATTATTTATGACATCATGATGATGCAGCGATGACCTCATTATTTAACGATTTAAATAAAATGGAATGATAATGAAAAATATAAAACCTACACATGGCCAAAACCAATTATATGAGTGGATTTCGAAGCCTTATCACCTTATCCTGGAATTATAGCAATGTGGGACCTTTTGAATCCGAAACTCTTTTTAAAATAATGTAACTTATCTTTACTTTCCAAAAGTGCCCCTCCTCTCCTCTTATAAAAGGCCCCCACCTCTACCTCATTTCACACACTCTTCAAGCCTTTGGATCGGCCAACCCCTTCCCATTTACTCTCTCCACATCCCTCTACTCATCCTAGAGGATTCCATTTGGGCAGAATCCTTTCAAAGGAAGCCTTTAGGCTCAAATCAAAAGGAGTTACACTTTTATAGGTAATTCGTTCTCTCATGTTCATTTGTTTTATTTTGCTTCTCCAACCCCCTAAACTCTTTTTATTTACTTCTTTTGTAACAACAACAGTATATTAAATATACTATGATGTTGTTATAAGATTTATTTGAGCTACACTCTCACACAACTACATCAAATGGTTAAAGAACATACGGTTTCGGTGGATGGCGAAATTCTGCCTCCCGAAACGATGATTGTTCAATACTCATTTAACACCTTCAAAAGTGGCCATTATGATGTCACTATTTTTATATATATGATATATAATATCTTTATGTTTTCCTTAAGCTTCTGTTTTTTTCATTTTTGGCATACCTTTATGGTTTCCATTATGGGTAAACATGATATCTTCATTTTAGGAAGTGCGGACTACCACCCCCTAAAAGTGATTTGATTCGTTAATATCATATGTGGGATGTGTAAAGGATAAAGTTAATGATATTATATATGTTATTATAACGGAATTATTATATACTCTTATATCATTATGATTCCATTCCAGAAAATACGAAATAGAAATGGAAGTAGTGTTCATGCGTACGTACGGCTTACCATCTCCATGAACGGTGCATTTCATTTATTACCTCTAAATGTGATGTAATATTATAAATACATGTATATGATGAATATATATTATATATATGTTATCCAAATCATTAATATCATTCTGGTTATAACGAACCTTTGACCAAATTAACAATATGTAAGTATAAGAAGTCTATTTTTGACTTAAGAACCAAATACTGAAAAAATGAACATTATTAACTTAAATGATTACATGAAGTTCATAACATGGTATAAAAGGAATAATGAACTTGAAAAAGGTTCATAAGTAAGTAGGGATTAACTCAAGTTTATTATTCAGGAGATTAAAGGACGGTCGGGTCAAGTCGGATACGAGGTATGGGACTTCGTCTCAATCTCCTTTCATTGAGGCATATTTTATTTTATACACAACTTTATTTTATACGGTGTATAAACCCCTTTGAATTTTACGTTTATTAAAAAGGAATATTTTTTATACGAAGCGTTTACTAAATGACAAAAGGGAATGTTTTTGTCGTACGTATGTGGCGACAATGACTTCTCCGCCGTTATGACCGTTATTTGAGTTTCGGCTTCCTCTACAAGCCATACCTTCTTTTTAAAAGAAAAATAAATACCATGTTTTACTTTTCTTTTATTTTGGTATTGAAAATGGTTTTCATAATGTTTTTTGTGTTGTATTGATATCTTGTGATTGAAATGTGGAAATGTTATGTTTCTTTTATGCATGTTTTATGTGATACGATTATGTTATGGTTCTTGGGAATTATTATGAAGATGGGTGGTTCTGTGATAAACTAAGGGCGAGTGAGCCCGATATAGCTCTACAATGCATTGGGTAACACGAAGGAGTGAAATGTTAAGGTTTCTCCGAAGAGATTTAGGGAATATACTATGATGGGTATTCCAAACTTAACCAAGAGGGTTACTCCCTACGTAAGAATGTTATGAATGCCTCAAGTTACCTTTATGTCTTATGATTTCTATGATTTATTCATGATTTGATGACGTATGTTAATGTGCTTATGTTTTATGGGTAAAGTATGATCTCATCCTTATGTATATATGTACCCATGTTTCCTTTCCATATTTTTATATCCCTTACTGAGCTTTTTATGCTCATCCCATGTTTTTTTGAAATGTTTTTCATAGGTCAAGGGAAAGGTACATGATATGATGATAGTGTCAAGGAAGTGTCAAGAATGAATCCATGTTTTATTTTAAATATGTTTCCATTGATGGGAATGAAGAATACTATCTTTATATAACCACTTTGTTTATATGTGGAATGTAATGCAAGTTTTATGATCTAATTCTCTAAAACTCTAAACATGAAAAGATTCTCAATGTGTAATCTTGTAATAACTCAAGATTAAGTAAGGTTTAAGGCTGGGGCCTTATAGTTGGAATCAGAGGTCGGTTTAAATAACTTTAGGAGTTAGAATTATATTAAATGATTATCAAAAAATATTTTTTTTATGGTTAAATTGAATTGATATAGCATTTGAAGATTACCATGTTGCTTCATCTAAGACATGTTTGTTCAGAATGGTTTTCCGCAGAGGAGACAGGGAAGCAGTGCTAGGAAGGCATACAGAAGGAAATAACCTTCCGAATCAGCATCCAGAAATGGTCAGAATTGGAACTGAACAGTTTGTTGAAGTAATGGCGCAGTTGACTCAAGCGATAAATGGTGGTGGTATCCATGCACGAGATCATCCAGATCAACCGCAGAGGAACATGTAAGTGGTGGAACATTTTATGAGGCAACATCCACCATCATTCAGAGGATCATCTGACCATGTGCTAGCTGAAGGGTAGATTAAAGCACTGGAGAAGATTTTTGATGTCATGGGGTGTTCAGACAATCAAAAGGTTAGTCTTGCTATTTACCGTTTGGAGGGTGAAGCAGATCAGTGGTGGTCTGTGGTTAAAAATATCAGGGACACTGATGAGATTGATGCTCTTGACTAGGATGAATTCGAAGGTACGTTTCTTGAGAAGTATTTTCCTAAGGCTGTTCGACTTAGGATGGAAAAACAATTCTTGGAATTGGGGCAAGAGGAAGACTCAGTGGATGCCTATGAAGAAAGGTTCACTCGATTGGAAAGGTATGCTCCAAATTTTATCCGAGACATTGATAGTAAAATCAATCGTTTTTACTCAGGATTAAAGCCAAAATATCGAAGGGAATTAGCTTCTCGTGAGTTTAAAAGTTATGAAAAGCTTGTTTGATGTGCTGAGAAGGTGGAAATGGAGTTTTCCGATGACCAAGTGTTCTATAACAACCAGCAGAAGAAGAGACCGAGGTGGCAGGAGAAAGGTAAGATTTCTTCAAAAAAGTCTGATGGTAAGAGAACTAAGTTTCCAGTTTGTGATAAATGTGGCAAAAGGCATGCTAGGGAATGTCTTCTGAATTCTGGAAAGTGCTACTGATGTGGTAAGATGGGACATAAGGCTCGTGATTGCACTGAAAAGGATCAAGGTGAAGGTAAGAACAAATTTGATTTACAGTTAGTGAAATGTTATAAGTGCAATGAGATGGGTCACTATGCAAACGAGTGTCCGGCAAAGATCTTGAGTGATGGGAAGTAGTTAGACTACAAGCAGAAAGGGGTGGTGAAATCCTTTGCAACTACTTCAGTAGATGTCGGGCCATCAAATGAAGTTGTATCATGTACTTTGTTTGTTTTTTCAGATTATGCCAGTGTGTTGTTTGATTCGGGGTCTACACATTCTTTCATCTCAGAAACCTTTTCTAGTAAAATGGGAATACCATCTCAAGAAATGACTCCTGAAATTTTGGTAAAAACACCTGGGGGGAATGTTGAGTCAAAAAGAATTTATAAGAATCTTCATATCCTTATATGTGGAAAGAACCTACTTGCAAACCTTATTGTTCTACCTCTAGTAGAGTTTGATGTTATCCTGGGTATGGATTGGCTCTCTATTTACCATGCTAAGATTGACTGTAGAGCTAAAGAAGTTTCTTTTCAGAAAGACTTTCAGTTTGTTTACAAGAATGAACACTTACTTTTGATAACATATCAAGAGGCCGAGAAACTTGTAAAAGATGGAAATGAATGTTACCTTGAACACGTCATTGAAAATAAAGGAACTGTTCAGATTAATGATGTGCTAGTGGTAAATGAGTATCCTGATGTTTTTCATGATGAGTTGCCTGGAATAATACCAGATCGGGAAGTTGAGTTTACTGTTGACTTAGTTCCTGATGCTAAGCCAATTTCAAAACCCCCTTATCGAATGGCACAAATTTAACTTTTAGAGTTGAAGGAGCAATTGCAAGATTTATTAGAGAAAGGTTTCATTAGACCTAGCACATCACCATGGGGTGCTCCTGTTTTATTTGTTAAAAAGAAAGATGGTTCTATGAGACTTTGCATTGATTATAGAGCCTTGAATAACATCACTGTTAAGAACAAATATCCTTTGCCTCATATCGATGATTTGTTTGATCAGCTCCAGGGAGCTCAGTTTTTTTCAAAGATTGACTTGAGATCGGGGTACCATCAACTGAAGGTAAAGGAGGCAGATATTCCGAAGACCGCATTCCGTACGAGATATGGCCATTATGAATTTGTAGTAATGCCTTTTGGGGTAACCAATGCACCTGCTGTATTCGTGGACTTAATGAATAGAATTTTCAATGAGTTCTTGGATAAGTTTGTGGTGGTTTTCATTGATGATATTTTGGTGTTTTCTAAAAGTAAAGAGGATCATGAAAGACATTTAAGGGTTATCTTGCAAACCTTAAAAGAAAAGAAACTGTATGGGAAATTCAGCAAGTGTGAGTTTTGGTTGCAACAAATTTCTTTCCTTGGTCACATTGTTTCTAAAGATGGAATAACTGTTGATACTGCAAAAACAAAAGTTGTGGAAGAATGGCCAAGACCCACAAATGTAACCGAGATTCGTAGCTTCCTTGGTTTGGAGGGCTATTACCGAAGGATTGTTAGAAATTTTTCACGGTTATCTAGTCCAATGACTAAGCTAACTCGGAAGGGTGTTAAGTTTATCTGGACTAAAGAATGTGATGATTGTTTTCAGGAATTGAAAAGAAGATTGGTGAATGCTTCAGTTTTGGCACTACCTTCCAGGAATGGTGAGTTTCTTATATACAGTGATGCTTCATTGAAAGGACATGGTTGCTTCCTAATGCAGAATGATCAGGTAATTGCTTATGCTTCATGACAGTTGAAAACTCATGAGGTAAATTACCCTTCACATGATTTGGAATTAGCTGTTGTTGTTTTTGTTTTAAAAATTTGGAGGCATCATCTGTATGGAGTAAAGTGTGAAATATATACCAATCACAAAAGTTTAAAGTATATATTCACTCAAAAAGAGTTAAACATGAGACAGAGGAGATGTCTAGAATTAAACAAGGATTATGATTGTACAATTCATTACCATCCGGGAAAAGAAAATAAAGTGGATGATGCTTTGAGTCGAAGAAGTAATGCTTCATTAACAATGTTGTGTTTGGAACGTGATCCTTTGGTTAAGGATTTGATGAACTTTGGAATAGAAGTTGTTGGTGCAGGAAGTCCTTCTGTTTTGTTTCAGGTATCAGTGAGATCTTCTCTATCAGATAGAATCAAGCAAGCACAGAAGGAAGATAGTGAGTTGCAGAAAAAGGTAGAGCTGGTTCAGAAAGGTAAGTTGCCTGAATTCAACATTGATAATGATTGTGTTTTGAGATTTGGGAAGAGATTGTGAGTGCCTTGTGATTTACAGTTGAAGAGAGAGTTGTTATGTGAAGCTCATAGTTCTCCGTTTTCAGTTCATCCAGGCAGTACTAAGATGTATAGAGATCTGCGGGAGTATTACTGGTCGGATGGAATGAAAAGAGATATTGCTGATTTTACTGTGAAGTGTTTGACTTTTCAGCAGGTTAAAGCAGAGAGGCAGTTACCGAAAGGGATGCTTCAGCCTTTACCAGTGCCAGAGTGGAAATGAGAGGATATATCCATGGACTTTTTTGTTGGATTACCGAAGACATCTCGAGGTAATAATGCAATCTGGGTTATTGTTGATCGCTTGACCAAATCTGCTCATTTCCTTGCTATACGAGATACTTTCTATCTTGATCAACTTTCTCGTTTGTATCTTAAAGAGATAGTCAGGTTACATGGAGTTCCTCTCTCCATTGTATCGGATCGTGATCCCAAGTTTACTTCTAACTTTTGAAAAAGCCTTCAGAAGTCGTTGGGTACTGAATTAAATTTTAGTACAGCTTTTCATCCTCAATCAGATGGGCAGTCAGAATAAACAATTCATACCTTGGAGGATATGCTACGAGCTTGTTCTATGGATTATCAGGGAAGTTGGGACCAACATCTTTCTTTGGTTGAATTTTCATATAATAACAGTTTTTATTCCAGTATACAGATGGCACCATTTCAGGCATTATATGGGAAGCGGTGTCGAACTCCAGCTTTCTAGGATGAAGTGGGTGAAAGGAAGTTGATGGGACCAGAATTGGTAGAAGATATGGCAGAAAAAGTTCAACTGATTCAGAAGCACATGAGAACATCTCAGAGCAGGCAGAAGAGTTATGCGGATAACCAGAGGAAGCTTCTCTCTTTTGAGGTAGGTGATCATGTTTTTCTCAAGGTTTCTCCTTGGAAAAGTGTGATGAGATTTAGTAAGAAAGGAAAGCTAAGTCCAAGGTTCATTGGACCATACGAAATTCTGGAGAGAGTTGGATCAGTTGCATACCGAGTGGCTTTACCTCCAAGTTTATCTCAGGTACACAATGTTTTTCACGTTTCGATGTTGAGAAAGTATATGCCAGATCCATCTCATGTTTTGAGTCCAGAGGTAGTTCAGCTGGAAGAGAACCTATCTTATGAGGAACAACCAGTCCAGATTCTTGACCACAGGGAGCAAGTTTTACGGAATAAGTTGATTCACCAGGTAAAGGTTTTGTGGAAAAACCACATGATTGAAGAGGCAACATGGGAATCTGAAAATGCAATGAGGGATAAGTACCCCCATTTATTTGATAAGTAAATAAATTGTGGGGACGCAATTTTCTAAAGGGGGGAAGGATGTAACAACCCAAGTAAGTAATGAATAATAGATATTTTTATCTATGTCTATTAATGATTAAGATAGTGTTTTAGAGGCTTAAAATGAAAATAAATCCAATCTTAAGCATGGAATACACTAATATTTTTAAAAGATTGTTTTACTGCCTTATGATGGAAAAAACTTTTTAAATCTATCTTTTGAAAATTTTATAAACTATTTTTTTCAAAATAAACTTATTCTTTTTTATTGGGACATCAAAATTTACTTTGTGTGAATTTTTGGTATTTTTCTGACAATGTTCACTTTTTTAATGAATAGTGAAAAATACTGCATTTTACATCCAAACTGCTTTTTAATCTAATTTATTTATATGATTATATTATCTTTTGAATTGGTTTTGAAGTGAAATTAGAATATATTTTTACCATTTCATCCAATGGTGGTCATTGGAATCAATTTCACTTTGAAATTGGACTTAAATTGGTGTTAATCTTTTGATACTTATTGTTTCATAAAAACACACTATTTGCTCTGACAACGGGAATTAATTATTAAATTAATTAATGTGACTTATATGTTTTGAATTTTGTAAAATAGACTTCATTTTTGAATTTGGAATATCAAATATATCTTACGGTGGATTTTTGGTAATTTTCTGAAAACTTCAATTTTTGATGTATAGTGAAACCACTAAGTGGTACTTATAAAAACTGATTTTTTCCGTTTAAATGAAATTTTGCCATCATTGTGTTTTGAATTTCAAAACTCCGACATACATGGTTGTCATTAATAAGTAAAATGTGGTTCAATGGGATTAAATTAATTTTTTGGTGAGTAGTAACTTATTAAGTTTTTAATCGCGATTAGTGGTAATTAGGGTAGTTTAAGGTATAAATAATACTTTAATAATATTAAATGACCTAGAAAAATGTCCCAAACTTATTGGTTGTGTCATGGACGACCAAGACAAGCCATGGGTCAACTTGGGGACCCCATGGAGACACTTTGGTTGGTAAATGACATAAATAACTTTTTATTAAATGTTAAAGTAAAAATGACACAAACAAAAGATGTTTTACTAAAACAATTTTTAAATGGGGTTATACAAGTCAGAGTTTTGATTATAAATATTCATTGGAAAGATAAAAATATTTCCTACATCATAGTATTTTGTTTGTAATTTTTAGACTTTAAATAAATTAAATTATTTATGACATCATGATGATGTAGCGATGACCTCATTATTTAACGATTTAAATAAAATGGAAAGATAATGAAAAATATAAAACCTACACATGGAAAAAAACAATTGGATGAGTGGATTTAGAAGCCTTATCACCATATACTCGAATTATAGAAATTTTGGACCTTTTGAATCCGAAACTCTTTTTAAAATAAAGTAACTTATCTTTACTTTCCAAAAGTGCCCCTCCTCTCCTCTTATAAAAGGCCCCCACCTCTACCTCATTTCACACACTCCTCAAGCCTTTGGCTCGGCCAACCCCTGCCCATTTACTCTCTCCACATCCCTATCCTCATCCTAGAGGATTACCTTTGGGCATAATCCTTTCAAAGGAAGCCTTTAGGCTCAAATCAAAAGGAGTTACACTTTTATAGGTAATTCATTCTCTCATGTTCATTTGTTTTATTTTGCTTCTCCAACCCCCTAAACTATTTTTATTTACTTATTTTGTAACAAAAACAGTATATTAAACATACTAGGATTTTGTTATAAGATTTATTTGAGCTACACTCTCACACAACTACATCAAATGGTTAAAGAACATACGGTTTCCGTGGATGGCGAAATTCTGCCTCCTGAAACGATGATTGTTCAATACTCATTTAACACCTTCAAAGGTGGCCATTATGATGTCACTATTTTTATATATGATATATAATATGTTTATGTTTTCCTTAAGCTTCTGTTTTTTTTCATTTTGGGCATACCTTTATGGTTTCCATTATGGGTAAACACGATATCTTCATTTTAGGAAGTGCGGACTACCGCCCCCTGAAAGTGATTTGATTCGTTAATACCATATGTGGGATGTGTAAAGGATAAAGTTAATGATATTATATATGTTATTATACTGGAATTATAATATACTCTTATATCATTATGATTCCATTCCAGAAAATACGAAATAGAAATGGAAGTAGCTTTCATGCGTACGTACGGCTTACCGTCTCCATGAACGGTGCATTTCATTTCTTACCTCTAAATGTGATGTAATATTATAAATACATGTATATGATGAATATATATGATATATATGTTATCCAAATAATTAATATCATTCTGGATAAAACGAACCTTTGACCAAATTAACAACATGTAAGTATAAGAAGTCTATTTTTGACTTAAGAACCAAATACCGACAAAATGAACATTATTAACTTAAATGATTACATGATGTTCATAACATGGTATAAAAGGAATAATGAACTTGAAAAAGGTTCATAAGAAAGTAGGGATTAACTCAAGTTTATTATTCAGGATATTAAAGGACGGTCGGGTCAAGTCAGATATGAGGTATGGGACTTCGTCTCAATCTCCTTTCATTGAGGCATATTTTATTTTATACACAACTTTCTTTTATACGGTGTATAAACCCCTTTGACTTTTATGTTTATTCAAAAGGAATCTTTTTTATACGAAGCGTTTACTAAACGACAAAAGGGAATGTTTTTGTCTTACGTATGTGGCGACAACGACTTCTCCTCTGTCGTGACCGTTATTTGAGTTTCGACTTCCTCTACAAGCCATACCTTCTTTTTAAAAGAAAAATAAATACCATGTTTTACTTTTATTTTATTTTGGTATTGAAAATGGTTTTCACAATTTTTTTTGTGTTGTATTGATATCTTGTGATTTAAATGTGGAAATGTTATGTTTCCTTTATGCATGTTTTATGTGATACGATTATGTTATGGTTCTTGGGCATTATTATGAAGAAGGGTGGTTCCGTGATAAACTAAGGGCGGGTGAGCCCGATATAGCTCTCCAATGCATTGGGTAACGCGAAGGAGTGAAACGTTAAGGTTTCTTCGAAGAGATTTAGGGAATATACTGTGATGGGTATTCCAAACGTAACCAAGAGGGTTACTCCCTACGTAAGAATGTTATGAATGCCTCAAGTTACCTTTATGTCTTATGATTTCTATGATTTATTCATGATTTGATGAGGTATGTTAAAGTGCTTATGTTTTATGGCTAAAGTATGATCTCATACTTATGTATATATATACCCATGTTTCATTTCCATATTTTTATATACCTTACTGAGCTTTTTATGCTCATCCCAAGTTTCTTTGAAATGTTTTTCACAGGTCAAGGGAAAGGTACATGACATGATGATAGTGTCAAGGAAGTGTCAAGAATGAATCCATGTTTTATTTTAAATATGTTTCCATTGATGGGAATGAAGAATACTATCTTTATGTAACCACTTTGTTTATATGTGGAATGTAATGCAAGTTTTATGATCTAATTCTCTAAAACTCTAAACCTGAAAAGATCCTCAATGTGTAATCTTGTAATAACTCAAGATTAAGTAAGGTTTAAGGTTGGGGCCTTATATATAATGTTTACTATTGTGACATATGACATACACTACTTATCACATAATTTCAAGACATGTAGTGTCAACTTAATGTTCATACAAATTACATGATTTTTTTGTCTCATGTTATGATTCAATGCATGTAGATAAAAATTGAAATATGACTCAAACAAGATATGAATATATGAACCTTAATCTAATGTTTATTAAAAATTTACATATATATATATATATAAATATTATAACCCATCACATGGAATGTATTATCAACTTAATGACCACACACAAGTAAATGTTGATAAGGATTACATAATATAATAAATAAATTTTAAATCTACATAATTCAGTATAAGTAAATAATTTGTACAATCGAGCTACATGAAGTCTACATCTCTAACCATCTATCCGAGTTACACGACTTGGTACTAGGTGTGTAAATTGTACCTCAAAAAAATGTAACACACAACATGTACAATGGATACATGGTGTGTGTTCTCCGCATTACATGTTCTACATTCAAGTAGGCCATGTATGGTAACACACATCCCATATGTGACTTAATGGTACTACACACTGTGTATATGGGCTACATGATGTGTACTTTGACTGACCATGTTCCACCCTGTCTTGGTCAACATGCTATGTAAGTAATAAATGAATCACATGTCATCAATGCACACTGTTTCAATTAATAATTAAATTAATTATTGATGCATTAAACACAAGTACACAACATGTAACTTAGATTGGATAGAGTGTACTTTTTGTTATCCGACTATAATCCTTGGAACCTCCAGATGTGATCATTGATTTTATTTCATTCATAAAATTAATCGGATTCATTAGATCTATGAGAAATAGAGGAAGAAGAAGGTGTCCAAATTTAGATTAAAGGAACAATTAAAATTTGAATTGAAAACTAAATCACAAATATGTAAATCAATCAATGATATTTAAATAATTATAAATATTTATGTGACCTCTCTAACACAACATTTCAATACCAAGCGCAGTGGATGTGTGTGATGGGTTGTGCTCAACTATTATTTTTTCCATGATTGATGATTAATCAGAGATATTTCACAACGTTGAACGTCATAATCAACGTAGTTAAACCAATGAAATGAACAAGGTACATAACTTCAAAACCAAAGAGAGGATCATTACATGTTATTTATAATTTGTTTAGTTAATTAAAGACTTACCTTGATGGAATTATTTCTTCATTGATGAATATGATAATAGATATGCATTATATGATCATTGTGTTGTAGGAATAAAAGCAGATTCACTCTAGAGGTGATCCCCACATGATACAAAAATATCTCAATGTCACCATAGAAATATCAAGGTGATCTCACAGTAAATCCTATCACTTGGACTCCCCACCTTTAATCGCCTTGAGAACCACTTCCAAAGCATTCTCCCGGATCTCCATTTACATGAGAGTGAGAGGTGGAGGGTTATCTCTCTCCATTCACGGGAGTGTTATTGGAGAAGGGGCCTCTCTAGATCATGAGAGGATTCTCCAAATTCATTGTGCACAACCAAATGAAATGAATAGGATCTCTTAGATAATAATATAATTGGGTTTATATATCTCTCAAGTTAGATATAAAAAATTATACAAGTTTACCAAATTATTTATTTAATCCCTATATGACCCCATGTTAAATAATAATAATAATATTCTTATTATTTATTAACATGTTCTTTAACATGTGAATTAAAATAAATATTATTCAATTAAATAATATTCAATATTTATTATTTCTCACAGGACCATTAAAATCAGTTCGTCATTTCTCCACAATATTTATCAGGCCTTGAATATTGACTATTTATCTATTCATTAAATATCACCAAATTATTCACCAATAAATAAATAGATATTATATCCACTAAAGAGAAAATAAATATTTATTAAATATTCTGCTCACATTATATTCTCTCGAATAACTGGTAACCGAATATATGCGATCAATTAAGCATGAATAATTATTAAACCCCATGTGGTAATAATATTTATTCAACTTGTTAAATAATAAATAATATTATTATTGTTTAATTGATATTATGGATGCACCTAGTGTGTGACCCTATATGACTCTTTCATAGTGGAATTAGGTGAAAAATCCTAAACTCTAAGGTTAGCATCTAGCAACATTCCAAGGCACCCATTGAGAAATAATTTAATTTCACAATGACATAATACCTCTTACGAATGCGTACTGTGTAATATAACACGTTTATCACGATATCTCTAATCAAGAAGGTTACATGTTGGTGTCATCAACCTATAATCTCGATATCTATTTATTTACTTCCAGAAAAATGAACATTCCTATATAATATCATGGCCATGGATTTATTTAGGATATATCCTTTCCATTAAAGGGCCTAAGATCTGAACATCCTTTATTGAATAAGAGGGATAAATGCTTTCTCAAAATATTTATTAATGAAATATTACTCGTCAAACCCCCAATGTATCATACCTTTTATCAAATATATATCATCATAGTTTTCATCAATACATCAAAGTATGCGGCTCGTAATACTGATTAATAATAACCTAAAATCTTAAAGAGCAATACACACATTCTCATATAGGAGCATCCAATGACACATATAAATGTGGATATCCTACTGGTGGGTCTCATTATCATAATATCCTACACGATATTATAGAGGGAGTATACCATGAGAAGGTGCTTCAAATTATTATGAGTATCTGCCCATGATAGCATGTATAATTTGTGTCCTTCAAATGATATCATCCATATATAGAACAAATATTTATGAATATTGTCATAGAACATCCAGGTTATCATCATAACAGGAAATGACTATGACATTTTAGTGCGACAACTACTTTTAGAACATTTTCACATACTATATTAGGTATAAGAACAATAATTATGTGATAAGAAGTTTATTAATATTCAAAACTATGAATACAATTTATCATAAAGTACATATATGTTGGTTCTAGGGAACCTAATCAAACAACATTAACTACCTATTTATTTTATATGGTGTATATACTAGCCATGAATTTATTTTTGGATTATTATAATTAACATTATTAGTATTTACATATCCATTTTGGGATATCAATTTCATGGGGTTTATGGTTTAAAAGTTACCAAATCAGTAAAAGATTTTTTGTCTAAATTTTACTTCTTTGAGACATATGTTTTATGATGCACCTATATTATTTTAGGAGGTGTATATACAGAAACATTGATATGTCATACAATGAATTTATTTATACTAATTATTTTTTAAGTTCCATTTTATGTCATCTCTTTATGAGTTTTAGGATTCAGGGTTACCAAAGTTGTAATGATTTTATGAGACAATATCATCATTTATCAATATTATTTATGATTATGATTCTAATTAAAAATATATTATGATATATATCTCTATAATTCTCATAAATTTTATTCTCATTTTTTTATTCCTAATATATTCAAGTAATGGAACCAATTTTCTACTCCATGTTACTTAATATAATTAAGAAAAAAATTATGTAAATTCAAATTTATTTTTATCTTTGGTTGGAAATTTATTTTCTTTCAAAACCCTATTTTATAAAAATATTTTAAAACATGTTTTACTACCCCATTTATTATTTTTAAAAGAAATTTTAACCCATGGATTTATTTTTATAAAAACAATTAATGGAATATTCACATCTTTTTCCAAAACAATGCATGTTTGGCTTTTACCGAAAATAAAGGAATCATTGTATTTACATGTAAAAAATTAAAAAAATCCAACAACATGACCAATCATTTTGTAGAATATTAATTTATAAATTTAAAAGATTATTTTCAAATAAAAAGGTTTCAAAAATGTTTTATGTTTTAAAAATTGTTTTTTAAATGGAAAAGATATTTTCCCCATGAAATGTTTTAAATGATATTTAAAAATTATTTTCTATCTAGGATGAAATACCTTGGTGTTACCTATGACTTAATGGGGATATTATCCAATGATACCATTCATATTCTTTCTTTAAATGGTTTATATTCTTATTTTATGATTTTTATGAAACACATTTATCTTCCATAGGTTATACCATAAGGAAATGATTATGAAACCCACTTATTTTAATGGGATATTATATAAAGAAATGATTAGGAAACATGTATCTCTTTGTCACGAACTAACCCAGATCAACCCGGAACCGGCTACCTGAGTTGGCCCGTGATAAGGACCAAAGGGCGTTGTCGATCCCACGAGATGGAAAATAATGTCAGGCATCAAGATAAAATAGTTGTGAAGGAATTTTCCCATGAACAAAAGATAAATAATAAAATAAAAATCAAACTGAACAATAAAAAATAAACACTCTTAGTGGAATCAAATAAACTTCTACAAATACCTCAATGTGACCTCATGAGTCACCACCAAACATAGAACAAAGCTCTCTCTGAGAGTGATGTAAAATTGGGAGAACCTGAAAATGAAAATATAAAGTAGGTATGAGCACTGAAATGCTCATTAGGAATGCCAAAGATAAACCATGAAATCCATATATTTTCCTTTCCTAAAAATCATTCATTAAAAAAAGTTTTCAATATATTTATAAAAATGAGTTTTTCACATTTTATTAAACAAATACAGATTTCCCGTATTAAAATCATACACACGCCAACTTATGTTTTCAAATCAAAATACCATTTTATAACCAGAACCCAAACAAGATAATACTAGGGAAGCGATAAAAATAAATAAATAGGGTAAATAGAGAAGTAAATGCAGAAGGATACAAAAAATAAGATATAGAACGTTTCCATGGGATTTTCTAAACATACCTAAAAGACCCCTGGATGTACATGGTTTGGAAACACCTGCCAGTATATGGTGAAGCCCCCAAGTCTATAACCAACTGGTCACCCTCAACTAGCCAATCTAGTGACACATCCCACCCAGCCTATCTGCAATCCAAGGGGTACTAACCCATCTAATTGGGGCTGATTAGAAATTTTCACTCGATCCTCTGAAATATTCACATGAACCCATGGTAAATAAACATAATTTGTATATGTAAGAGGCCATCACATGTGTGACTCAACTTACCTATTGTCACCGCACTTGACTACCCCAAACATGGACACATTATATGATAACCCATAAAGGGATATCCCTATTATAGAGGTGCCCTATATATATATATATACATACGTGAAATCATCAAAGGTTCCAATTGGGCTGTCACACTACATTGCTTAAAAAACACACATTAAAACATTCAAAGATGCCAACAAGTCTTTTATGATTCTAAACTAAAATTCATTTATAACATTGTAAAGTGACCACTGGTCCGAAAATACTTTTCATTCCAATACTTCTTGAAATAGATCCAAAATATTTCCAAAACAACCTAATATAGCTTCCATGTTTTCAAAGCCAAATGGGCCCATTAAATTTCTAAATATGAACACTTTTACAAAATCCTTTCCAAACATTTCAGAAATTTATTGTCTTATAAAACATTCTAAACATTCCCTTGTGACAAGAATTTTCCAAAACACACCCCAAGTACCAAACAAGTACACCTTTTTAAGATTTTAATAAATTTTTTGGGAAATATAACCAATGCCATTTAGAAGCCAAAATCCATTTAAGGAACCAATGTAAAATTTGAAAACCAAAGAATCATTAAAGAAAACAGAGTTGAAGGAAAACACTATATTAAAGTAACTTATTCATTTGAAGACCCATCCATGAGTGCACTCTTTGCACCCATGGATGCTCCAAAATCCATTGGAACTTTCCAAGAGTCCATGAAACATCCAAAACCCAATTTTAAATCAACACAACATATTTTCCAACCAAAAAAATAGTCCATAGAAATTTCCATTACACACAAGAAATGCCCAATATATAATCTAGCCATTTTAAATAAATATTACCAAGGTAAAAACCATCCAAGAAATATACATTATCTATCAACACTCTATTGTAATTTTATCAAACTCATTTCACATGAATCCACAAAGGAATAAATAAAGAACCACTCCAAGACCTATTTTTAATAAATTATACCAACATGGAAACACCGTAATAACCAAATTACCTATATCATGGAGGTGCGAAACATATTTAAAAATTAATTGAAAGAATCTAAGATGAAAATTAACCCAAATTCATAAATGAAAACTATGTTACCAAAACATTTCAAATGAAAAGTACCACAACAAGGCTTGATTTCACCTAATGATAATAATAGATATATTAATAAGACATGTTATGTGCATTAATAAATAGACATAATTGAAGAATCATATCAAAAGATATTTTTAACAAGTTATAAAAATTTTAAACCACCATAATAGACTAATTAATTGTATTTTGAAGCTGTTTTTCATGTTTAAAAATTCATTAAATAATTCAATCATCAAGGTTTTTCATCAGAAAGAAAAAACATGGAATCTCCTACCTTAAAAATGTGTAGATGCCACGAAACATCAAAGGGAGGGAGAAATGATCCCCACAGATGGTCCACACACACTAGATTCAATGTAAAATGACCCACACATCAACCCTACATTTAGGGTTCTACCAAAGTAAAGAAAACATCCAAATTGAAAGAAAAATCAATGGCGGGGGGAGACGCAGTCAGAGGAGGAGGGAGGCACTAGTGTGGTTTTACGCTATATAGGGGGTTGGAGTCGGTGGGGTCACACTCCGTAGAGGGTACCAATAGTGAGGGAGGGTCGTGCACCTTAGGGGAGACCACTATAGAGGGAGGGCAGCCAGAGTAGGCACTGAAGAGAGGAGTACAACTGGAAGAGGAGGGCGCCAATGAGAGGAGTATATAGGGCAGGGGTGCACGCATGGGAGAGGGATGGGGTGGTGGGCTACGTGGGAGATGAGGGAGAGAGAGGAGGAGGACAAAAAAATTGGGTTTAAAAAAACCTAATAATAATAAAATAAACTTAATAATAATAGTAATGAAATAATAATAATAATAATAACTATTTTAATATTATTATTGTTTTTATTATCCACACAATATTATTATTATTTTTATTATTTTTAAAATATTCCCTTTGTTTTATTATTAATATTGTTGTTAAAACATCCTATTCGTTTCTTGATTCCTTCTCTTTCAAGAGTTATCCTTGGTTGAACGTTTTAGATGTTTTTGCAGATCTACGGTGTTCTTGGGCGATTCAAGGCTCGAGGTTCACATATAACGATCTTACAACACCGAGGTAGGTGGTTTGTACCTTTATGTAGAAATTATTTGAGTTATTTGTGAAAAATTTCCCAATACCCTTGAAAGGGGTATTGTGTGTTTACTGTTTTAGACCTGTTAATTGCCTGCTATGCTTGTATGCTGAAATAGAGGTTAATTGAATGTGAATAGAGTAAATTTATATGCATTGGAAGTGTTTTCCCATGCATGTTTGTTTATGACCGTTTGGTCCTTCTTAGCCTGTTTGGCTGCCTTGTTTTTCACCATGCCTTGTACTGTAGGATAGAGTCTTTGTTTATTTGACATGCTGTTATGCTGTAGACTGTTAGCCAAGTAGTTCTCGAGGTTACCATTGTCCCTATTACATTGCTGTGCTCATTTTACTTACACAGGGCCATGTGAACCTGGTGTAGTAGACCATAAAGAGAATGGATGCAAGGGCTTCTCCAGAGTGTCTTTTTTTTTACTTTTATGATGCAAGACCATAGGGGAAATTGACGTAAGTGATTCCTTAGAGTGTTTGTAGTTCCTCAACAAAGGCCACAGGGAGAATGTGACGTAAGTGCTTCCCCAAAGAACCTTCTAGTTACTGATACGAGACTATAGGGGGAATTGACGGCGAGTGCTTCCCCATAGAGTCTTTACTAAAGATGAACTAGAGGGGTGAGGATGTGTGAAATTCCCATAGGGTTGATTGTTCTTATTTGGTTGAACTAGAGAGGTTAGGGTATGAGTACTTCCCAGAGCGTTACCTATTTGTGATTATCTGCTTACTTGATATATGAAACTGAATGCATTGAAACTATAGGATTGTTTACTCATATGTACTTCCTTGTTTACTGCTTCTCTTTGATTATTGTCTGCCATATATATTCACTAACTATTAGGCACATATCTTTTGGTGGTTTCCTACTATGATTAGTATCACACCCTGTTTGGGTGATGATTTTGGGCCCAAATAGATTATGTTACTACAGGTATAGATAAAGGCAAGCGCCCTTCTACTTCCGGTACTTGATTGTTGTGGAGTTGGAGAGCATGGGATCATGCCGAGGCTTGCGATGCTGTGGAGTTTTATCTGATTTCTTTTGTACTTTGGTTTAGTACTGTATTTCATAATTGTGATGTGTTTGGATGGTTTCCTAGACACATGTATCATGCATCATTTATATGTGAGCTCATGTAGTTTCTTACTTTCAGTCTTCCGTTATATACTACTGTATGGTATTATTACTACTTTAGATACTATATATCTGTTTGTTTCCATAGTGTTAATCTACCAATGATAGAATAGTTTCCCCACTATCACACCCAAGGCCCTCGCTGCTAGTCGACAGCCTCTGTAATTTGGGGAAATGCGCTTGAGGCCATGTGACCAACTGGGTATGGGGAGCCTTTGGGTGGCTTCCGGAACCAAGACATTACAAAGTGGTATCAGAGGGCTGTATTCATCTTGACTTACTATTTGGAGCCTATAGTCAGGGATATGATGAAATAGGTACTTGGTAATAAGATGTTCCCAGGAGTAGCTAACCCATGTATAGGGAAAAGCCAATCTACCTCATTTATTTCAATTTTTCTGTTTTTGCAATTTTATAGTTGATTTGATTTTTACCATTGGGTGATTCAAATGTATTGTGTTGTTATTATTGATGTTATTAAGGTTCTATTTATGTTTAAAACAGATGAGATGAGGGTAATACATCTCATGAATCATATAGGAACTTGATTGAAATCACATTTAACGCATTCTTTCCATGTCATTTAGGGTGAATTAGTAATTTCATGTTGTTGTGACAGATGTTGTGCTAGATATGCATGCAGTTGTGATAGATTCCTTAATTGAACACCTTATTTTGATAGGGTAATGCTTTGTGTAAGTTTTGTTTGAACGAACGTCAAAATTTGGTTCTTGAGGTGTTATGGGCCCTCATGGACTGGAATTTGGCTGATCATTACCTTTTTTTCCTTGTTATAACATGTATAAGATTCCAAGATTTGATTCATGGGGATTATGGGCCCTTACAGATCAGAATTTGGATCATTAATGTTCATTTTAGTGTTTTTCTAGGTTCCAAAGAAGTTTCTAAGGCTTACTATTTAGAAAAACCCAGAATACATGGCGTTTAATGATGAATAGATTCCATATGTTCTTCTGTTCGGGAAGAAACTAATTTTATTAAGTACATGCCATGTACTATTTGTACACACAGTGTTGTCTCTAACCGTGTTACTAACTGTGTGGGAAGAAACACAGGGTTGGGAAATCTTGGTAGAACATGTCGTCTGCCGGATCTACACGCTATGTGGGGTATAACATGTATCCACATGTGTAACTAATGACACGGATGGAGGAAAGCTTATGTTATACACACCGTGTCATGTTTGAACATGCCTTGTAATGTGAGCCGTGTATCCGACTGTGTCACTAACAACACGTGTCTGTGAAGCTTGCCTAGTACACATTGTGTCTGGAATGAACACTTCGTGTAGTCTTGTTCTATGAGAACCGTGTAGGTTAGCTGTGTAGAAGAACTCGAAAAGGGAAAGAAAATTCAAGTACATGCCATGTGTTTGGAAAACACGCCGTGCATGGGGTGTTACACGACCAGTTTTGGTATGAGTACACACCCATATGAAAGACTTCAGGGAACACTCTATGTAGTTGTGATACATGCCATGAATCCATGTTTTGAAGAAATTGAATGATTTCTTCTCTCCTATTACCTTATTACATTTCTAGTTTTCAGTCCTCGACAATCTTGATCTAAGGTGTGTGCTCGAACATGCAGAGTCATCCCACCGAGACATCCTCCAGTTGACCACCAGTTACAGGGCAGTGATCAGATGCCAGACATGGTTGATCAGGGACTACATGCAGATCCTCTAATTGTGCCAGTCTTGGCACCGACCATCATTCTAGACATAGTTGCTGATGCAAAGTTCCGAGAGGGCTTCATGAGGTTCATTACGTCCTTCTACGGTGTACTTCATCCTACCCCATATATGGTAGAGCTGATGTAGGTTTTCTAGAAGCAACACCCTCCCAACTTCATAGGGGAAAAGGACCTCTGGCTGCAGATTCACAGTTAAGAGCCATGCTGTCTATCTTTGATCACCTAGAGACACCTCTAGAGAGGAGGGCCAAGCTTGCTACATATATGATTCAGGATTATGCCAAGAGATAGTGGGATGTGATCTCATTGGAGGGACGCCAGCAGGTTATGCCATGGTATGAGTTCCAGTGTTCCTTCTATGACTACTATTACCCAGAGACATTGAGGGCCGATCGAGCCCGAGAATTCATAAGTCTAGAGCCGGGTACTCTTTCTATTATGGAGTATTCTACTCGATTCACAGAGTTGTAGTTCTTCATGCCAATTCTAGTAGGTGATGAGTAATCCCTATAAAGTAAGTTCGAGGATGGTCTTAGGCACGACATCTGATCGCAGGTGAACATCTTTAGGTTGACTTCCATCACTTATATAGTAAATCAGGCGCTGATCACAGAGCACAATTTGAGGGATTCTAGAGTTGTGAGCCAAGGCGGCTCAACATCTGGGGTTATTATCCCCCCTTATAATAGCAGGAAGTTCCACATGGGGTCTCTGCGCGGTGATCCAAGGAGGCGAGACACTTTTTCTGGTAGCCAGGTGGTGTTCTACTAGTGCGGGAAGAGAGGTCATATGAGGCCACATTTCCCAAGAGACCCATTTGAGTGCTGATCTTATGGAAATATGGGTCATCTTCATCGTTTCTACCCTTTCTTCTCCCCAGAAGCTGGTAACAGAGGTTCTTCTATGACTTCACGTTCAGGAGCAGCACCACCAGTTTCTCACCAGTCTTGGAACTAGAGTTTTTCCGGCCGTTAAGGCCAAGGTGGAGGTCATGGTCGTGGTTGTCAGTCACCAGGATTTTAGCAACAACATGGTGGATTAACACAGAGTAGTTAGGTAGGGTCACAAGGCCATAGTACATGCTAGAATTTTGCAATGGTGCAGACCCTGCAGGAGTAGGATCCCAGACCCTCTATAGGTCGAGGTATGATTCTAGTTTCCTCATTTTTAGCTTCTGTTATTTTCAATACAGGTGCATCTCATAGATTTATATCTATAGCTGTTGTGGAGAGCCTTGGGCCATATATCTTTTCTTCTACTGATATCTTGACTCTATACACACCGTTGGGGACAAGAAAGGCTAGTGTACGTCAATGTAAGGAGTTCCCTCTAGAGGTTGGTGGGTGTCACTTTTTATGGGACCTTTATATCCTATCGACGAATAGCTATGATTTCATTCTCAGAATGGACTTGTTAGTTCCCTTTCAAGAAGTTGTTTAATTAAATCCCCATAGGGTGAGTTTCGCATCACCGGAGGGCAGATCGTTTCTTCATAAGGGCGAGTGGGATGTCCAGGAGAGAAGAGCAGGACCCGAGCATCATGTATTGGGAGGAGTTACAACCCAGTTTTCTAGTCTATATCTGGATGACCAGGGGATATCATAGATGGACTTTACTCTAGTGGTGTATCATTTCAGGGATGTCTTTCCAAATGAATTTTCAGGTTTTCCTCCAGAAAGAGAGGTGTACTTTTCTATCGATCTTGTCCCAGGAGCAGCACTAGTGTCCATTCCTCATTATAGGATGGATACACATGAGTTGCAGGAGCTCAATAA
This sequence comes from Viscum album, assembly GCA_963277665.1. NCBI lineage: Eukaryota > Viridiplantae > Streptophyta > Magnoliopsida > Santalales > Viscaceae > Viscum > Viscum album. The sequence continues at coordinate 384,959,148 of OY728153.1, read as the reverse complement.
GTAGTTGGAGGAGTTGTAGGAAAAGGGTTTCATCCAACCCAGTACTTCTCCTTGGGGCTCTTCTATTCTATTTGCGAAGATGGCATACGGTACCCTCCGTCTTTTTGTGGATTATCAGAAGTTGAAAAAGATGATAGTCAATAACAGATATCCCTTTCCAAGGATTGATGATCTCTTTGATCAGCTTCGAGGAGCTCGGGTGTTCTCGAATATTGACTTGAGGTCTGGTTACCATCATTTGTGCGCTATACCATCAGATATATCTCTTACAACCTTTCAGAGTTGGTATGGTCTATACAAGTATATGGTTATGCCTTTTGGTCTCACGAACGCACCTGCAGTTTTCATGGAATTGATGAACCGAGTGTTCCATCCATACTTGGATTCTTTTTTGGTATCCTTCATGGAAGATATCTTGGTGTACTCTCACACTCAACATGGCCATGCTACAAATCTTGTGATCATTTTGAGTACACTGAGAAAGAATCAGTTATACGATAAGCTCTCAAAATTCCACTTTTGGATCGACCAAATGCACTTTTTGGGTCATGTTATCTCAGAGATATAAGTATTAGTAGACCCAGAGAATGTGAGTGTAGTAGTTTCATGGGAGAAGCAGAAGAACATCTTTGAGATACAAAGTTTTCTAGGGATGGATGGATACTACAGACGTTTTATACAGGACTTTTCATGTTTAGCAGCGCCACTGACAGACCTGAATTAGAAGGGTGAAAAGTTATTTTTATCATATTATTGTGAGTCATCCTTTCAAGAGTTGAAAGGGACGATGAATTTAACACTGATACTAGTATTTCTAGAGCCATTAAGGAGATATACTGTTTACTGTGATGAATCATGTATCAGGATGGGAGCAGTGCTTATGCAGTGAGAAAGAGTCATTGCGTACAGGTCTCGACAGCTGATGTCACATTAGAGGAACTACCTAATGCACGATCTTGATCTGGCTATAGTTGTTTATTCCTTAGGAGACATTATGTTATCGAAGAGAATTTTGTGGTTTTCACCGACCACAAAAGTCTCATTTATATCTTCACTCACCGTGAACTAAATTTGTGATAGAGAAGGTGGGTTGAGTACCTTCAGTATTTTGACTTTGACCTTGCCTACATGCCTGGGAAAGGCAATGTAGTAGTTGATTCATTGAGAAAGTGGATACAGATAGAGATAGTTCAAGAGGCCAGCAGTGAGTCGTATCTTATGCCTCTATTCTCTGAGATGCATTTGGAGGTGCACAATAGACAAGGGAAGACTTTTCTTTCTTCTACAGTTGTTACCTCTACTCTACTTGATCGAGTACGAATGAGGCATCTATCAGATTCTGAAGGCCTAGTACTATAGGAAAACATTTTTGGAGAGGACTCTATTCCTAGATGGACCATAATAAATGATGAGATATTTCATTTTCATGGGTGCGTATGGGTGTCAGAAGACATACGCGAGGAGATGATGTGAAACTTTCATTCCTCAGTTTGGGTAGTTCATTATGGTCACACCAAGATGTATCATAATCTACACCATTAGTATTGGTGTCCAGGTATGAAGAGAGATGTTGATGGGTTTTTCATGGGGTGTTCCACCTGTTAGTAGGTGAAGACAGAGCAACAATGACCTGCAGGGTTTTGCAGCAGTTACCCATTCCCGAGTGTAAGTGGAATTATGTTGCGATGGATTTCGTGACAGGTTTTCTGAGGTCTCCTCAAGGAAATGATGCAGTATGATTTTTCATTAAAAGACTCATGATGGTTTGTCACTTCTTTTTGGTCTAGAATACATTCAGTGTTGATGAGTTGGAAAGGTTTTACATCCAAGAGATTGTACATCTACTAGGGTTCAAAACTCCATTTTCTCAGACAAGGACGCATATTTTACATCTCGGGTATGATAGGGGATTCATAAGGATTTGGGTACACATGGGATTTTGAGTACAACTTTTCATCCTTAGAAAAATGGCTAGTTTGAGCATACGATTCAGGTGCTTGAGGACATGCTTCATGTTTGTATCATGTATTTTGGAGGTTGTTGGGAGAAGCACATACCTCTTGCAGAGTTTGCCTAAAATAACAGTTTTCATGAAACTTTTCAGATGGCACCTTATGAGGCATTGTATGGTAGGCCATGCTGATCATTCTTATGTTGGATGGAGGTGGGAGAGGCAGCTATGCTAAGACCTCATCTTGTCAAGGAGGCCACAAAACAGATCGAGTTGATTCAAAAGAGGATGGCTATCGCACTGTCGTAATAGAATTCTTATGTTGATCGACAGAGACGACCTCTAGAGTTCGAGGTCGGGGATCAGTTTTTCCTACATGTCCCATCGAGGTTGGGACAAAGGAGGATTAAGAGAAAAGTTATGATTTTGATGAGGTACGTTTGGCCATTTGAGGCATTGGAGAGAATTGGTCCAGTTTCCTATCAGTTGTAGTTACCTCAAAGGTACTAGGCTATGCACGACGTCTTCCATGTTTCTCAGCTTCGACGTTACTTCTCAGACCCATCTCATACTTTTCAACTGAAGGAAGTTGAGTTAGAGGTGGATGCATCTTTTGAGGATAATCCTATCTGGATTATTGATTGAAGTGAAAGGGTTCTCCATGGTTGGTCTTTTTCTCTGGTACGAGTGCTACGACGGCATGAGTGACTACAAGATGAGACTTGGGAGAGGGAGGCTGATGTACGATCGCAGTGGCCAGAGATGTTGGGGATTCTTCTTCTACGCCGTCTTACAAAGGAAATTCAGGGATGAATTTATTTAAGGGGAGAAGTTTGTAAGAACCTGAATCTTTTTTGAGGTATGTTTTCATTTTTTGGTGTTTTTTAGAAAATAGGATTTTATGGAAATTTTTGAAGTACACACTGTGTACTTTTTTTGTACATGACATTTACTCAGTTACCATAGGTATCCATGTCTTGGCCGTGTAACGGTTGTGTAGACGGTCGTGTGTGGTGGCTTGGAGTCCGCCTAAAGTGGGGATCAGTAAGGGAAAGTAGATTCCGTGTACCTCAAAAGTACACTCCATGTAATTTCTTTTTTTCATTAAACGTACCGGGGTCATGTTTGACAGACAGAAACACCTCTTTGTCGGCCTAGTTCATCTAAGAGCATCCGTATGACCGTGCTTCTTCCCCAAGCCCCCAAATGAGCATCCATTCTCCAAATCGACCTTCATTGATTGCATTGGGATCACCTCGGTAAGATATTCCTTCTTCTAGATCTTTGTTTCCTGATTCCTCCTCTTTCAAGAGTTATCCTTAGTTGAACATTTTAGATGTTTTTGATGATCTAATATGTTCTTGGGTGATTCAAGGCTTGAGGTTAACGTATAATGATCCCACAGCACCAAGGTAGGTGGTTTGTTCCTTTCTGTAGAATGTCTTTGAGTTATATGTTCAAAATTGTCCAATACCCTTGAACGGGGTATTGCGTGTTTACTGTTTTAGCCTTATTAATTACCTGCTATGCTGGTATACTAGAATAGAGGTTAATTTAATGTGAATAAAGTAAATTGTTATGATTTGGAAGGGTTTTCCCATGCATGTTTGTTTATGAATGTTTGGTTCTGCTTATCCTATTAGGCTACCTTATTTTTCAACATGCATTGTATTTTAAGATATATTGTTTGTGTATTTGACATGCTGTTATGTTGTAGACTATTAGCCAAGTAGTTCTTGAGGTTTAATTTGGACCTATTTCATTTCTGTGCTCATTTAACTTACATAGGGCTATGAGGACCTGGTGTAGTAGACCATAGGAAGAATGGACATAAGGGATTATCCAGAGTGTCTATTTTTACTCTTACGATGGGAGACTATAGGGGGAATTGATGTAAGTGCTTCCTCAAAGTGTCCGTAGTTTCTCAACGTGGGCCACATGGGGAATGTGACATGAGTGCTTCCTTATAGAGCTTTTTAGATACTTATACAAGACTATAGGGGGGAATTGATAGTGAGTGCTTCTCTAGAGAGTCTTTACTAAAGTTGAAACAGAGGGGTGAGGCTATGTGAACTTCCTAGAGGGTTGCCTGTTCTTGTTTGGTTGAACCATAGGGGTTAGGCTATGAGTAATTTTCAGAGGGTTTCTTGTTTGGGATTATCTACTCTTGATATATGAAACTGAATGCATTGAAACTATGGGATTTTTTACTGCTAAGTACTTCATCATTTACTACTTCTCTTTGATTATTATCTACTATTTCTGACACTTTCTCCAGGGTGCACGCGTCCATCTGTTTATGTGCGATAGGTGCATTTTTTTGTTACCCCGTATTCCTGCTTTCCAAAGGCGGGCGGCATTTGCTCCTTGTTCAGGGATGTCTTATCCTTGATTGAAATGGGATGATGGGATGTCGATTCTTCCTTCCGTGGATTTCTCCACGGAACTCGTCACCTATTCTGAGTCTCCCTCATAGATTTAATATGTTGTTCGTGAAACTCTTTCTAACATCATATTTTCATGGACACCAGTTAATTACGCTACTTCTATCATCACTTTCCAAGGGGTCCGACCAGGGAAGAAACCTTCAGTTGAGGGAGTAGTCATGTTGAGACATCACTGGCGTGTCTGGACAGTGGGGAATTGGTGTGTCTGTATTTTGTCCCTTATTATAGGGCTTCTCAAGGGTGAGGAAGCCCGAGGCATCCCATATCAGGCGTGGGGAATCTTATTCCATAGGCATGTATCTAAGGTTTTCCTCAGCTTCCCATGTTTAACACAGGGTATGCCTCAAGTTTAACGTCCTATGGAGACAGATAGAGGTGATCAAAACACTATCTAGAGTGTATCAAATTGAAGAACCCCCTACAGGGAATACTGATGTTGGGGGCCAGCATGTGGCTGGCTTCCCGAGTACTGTGGAGAGGAATGAGGGTGTCATGATCTCACCGAGATGTGTTGGCCTAGGTAAGAATCAAGATGGATGAAGGAGAGTTGAATGAAGTGGAGGGGGAATGATATGGGACTGACGTGAAGACAACGGTGATGTTGGGCTTGAGTCTGGAAGAGACTTCCTACATATCCCCGTGGTAAGGAATCAATGTCCGTGTAGTTCAAGATGGGGTGTCGGGGAACAGATGTGAATAAATACCTTGGTCTGATTGATGATGGGCTTGAGCCTCAGGGAGGCTTCCTATGTACTATGCCTTGACATTGATCAAAGACCACGTAGTTCATAAAAGGGGAATATAGTTTAACGTCATGTGGGACATGGGTATTTGGGGATTACGCTCTGAGGCAGCCCAGGTGTTGGTGAACCGACGTGAAGGTGGTCGGAACGATGTATGGGTGGTGGGATTGAACCTCGTGGAGGCTTCCTACGTACCATTCCTTGAAATGGATCAAATTCCACATAGTTCTGGATGGAAAAGGGGTTGTTGAACCGACGTGAAGGAGTTTTGGTACAACCGGATGGTGGGCTTGAACCTCATGGAGGCTTCCTATATACCATGCCTTAACATGGATCAAAGTCCCCATAGTTCAGAATGGTGTTTATGGGGGGGCATGGCGCACTGACACGGAGACAGTCAGGGCCAATGATTGTTGGGCTTGAACCTCGTGGAGGCTTCCTACGTACCATGCCTTGACATGGATCAAAGTCCACGTAGTTCGGTATGGTGTGGGTGTCGGAAAACCGATGTGAATAAGGACCTTGGTCCGATGGGTGATGGGCATGAACCTCAGGGAGGCTTCCTACATACCATGCCTTAGCATGGATTAAATTCCACATAGTTAGGTATAGGGGTGGTGTCAGAGAACCAACGTGAAAATGGATCGGGGGTCCAATGGGTAATGGGCTTGAACCTTGTGGAGGCTTCCTACATACCATGCCTTGGCATGGATAAAATTCCATGTAGTTCGGGATGGGTCACAACGGATTACCGGTGGATTGGAATACAGTTTAACATCATGCGGGACGGGGGTGAACCGACGTGAAGGAGGTCAGAATGACCGAGTGATGGGCCTGAACATCATGGAGGCTTCCTACGTACCATGCCTTGACATGGATCAAATTCCCCGTAGTTCGGGTGTACAGTTTAACGTCATGTAGGAAGAGAGGAATTTGGGGCTCACACTCTGAGCCAGCCCAAGGTGTGTCATGGTCAGTGCTCACTCTATGCTCATGGGAGGCATGCTTAGTGTGAGAAACAAGAGGTTGCAGGGACCTGATGATCACGTTGTGAAGGGTGAGTCCATGGGAAATGAAGAGGGGCTTACGCGTTGGGCGGCCCATGGTGTTGGGACTTACACCAGGATGGAGGCTCGAGGGCAAAAAAGCATAGCTGGAGAGGGAGAGGATACCCCTATGTCCATTTCCCCTCTTGGACCATGGCACTAGGGAAGTACAGAGGTGCATGGGTGCTACCTCTCGAAAGAAAGGTTAGGGGAGGGGGAATAAACTGAGATCGATTCCCTCCCTCCGTGGACAAACACCACTCCCAGGAGGAGGATATCATCCCCTGTGGAGATCAAGGGGCATGGATAATGTCCAAGGTGAGGGCACCCTGTGTTAGAGGCACGGGGAGATGTCACAGTTTAACATCATGTGTTAAGGATGAGGGTTTTTGGTAGTTTAACGTCCTGCAGCTCGGACGAGGTGGGTTTACTCCACACCACTAGGACCTACATAACTGGTACCATTTTATCCTGGTGGGAGAGAATGTACCAGCAATTTCGTGACTCGGGGATTCTATGGAGCGATCCGTTGAAGGGTCCACGTTAGCGTGGCTATGCGAAGAAGCAACAGTCATTAGTGTGCCTATGCGAAGAAGCATTAAGTGAAGCAATGATATGGGCGGTATCGTCCAAGAGACTTTGAAGTCATATCCCGGAAACCTAGAGGGTCGCACGGGAAAAAGAATTGCCAAGCAGAGGAGTCCATAGGCAGCGGCCTTGTGGTGCTCGGTTGCTCTGCGCGGTGAAGTGGACATACGAAGGGGTGTGATTCGCGGAATGGGGTGACATAGCCTTATCATGGGGTGTAGGTGCACATGGGAGGTGCTTCGTGAATTGGAAAGGTGTCCGCAGAGCACTACCTTGCAGATCATAGGCATCTCGCGAAGCGAAGTGTCGTGAAGCAAGGTGCATCGCGAAGTACAGTGATCCTACCTTGGCATATGGATCACATGTACGTGAGGGGTGCTTCATGAAGTATAAATGCTCCGCGATGACCCGGGTCCCCTTGGGGATCCCCTTCCTTCGCAAAATACCTTAGGCTTCACGAAAGGAATCTCTCTCAGAAGAGGGAATTAAAACGAGACAAGGCGGAGGCATCTCGTGAAGCAAAATTACATCGCGTAGCTGATGATTCACAGAGCAAAGTGTGCTTCACGATTTGAGAGCTGAGAAGCCGAAAGGTCAGTTTCTCTGTTTCATGGGCTCAAGGGGAGCTCAGTATTTATTGGAAATATGTGCCGTGAGGAATATCTCTTACAACGCAAATAAAGATTGGGTTGCTTCGCGGCAGGTTCGCAAACGTATGGGGCGTTCGCGGAGGTTACCGCCTCCTTTTCTCAGCAGCGGTTTCACGAACATCAGGGGCGTTCTCGAAGGGTACCGCCTCCTTTTCTCTGCGGTGGGTTTGAAAATGTTAGGGAAATTCATGGAGGTTACTTCCTCCTTTGCTCTGTGGCGGGTTCGCGAATGTCAAAGGCATTCGTGGAGGGTACCACATCCTTTTCTTCCCGGTGGCCGCGTTGCTTGGTGGAACACCCCGAAGTGGCTTCGCGAAGCCGGCCATGGGGCCTCTTTCTCTTCTTTCTTTTATTCAACATTTTGGTGCCAAAAAATGTACCACCTCATATTTGGAGTCTCAGAGGGATCAAGTGTCGAAGTCTAAGGAAAATCACCAAAATCATCGGCTGTTTGTGATGCCCACTCGCGAAGAGGGTGCGCGAGGCGGACAGGGGCCGCGCGGCTAGGTGCACCACGAAACTCCGAACAGGCTGGACGCGCCGTGATGTTCCGAGGGATTCCACCTATAAATAGGGGGTACATACTTTCTTTTGTCCTTTACCTCTGTGAATTTGTCTTTTTGCACTCTCGATTCGCGAAGCTCCGCGTACTCCGCACCTGCTCTCTGTGAATTGGGCTTCGCGGCGAACCGCTAGTCTCTGACTCCACGACAGTGCCAAGTGAATGTGTGATTGCAAGATAAGGCCAGGCTCCATGATTAGGCTTCGCGAATGAGCTTCGTGAACAGGCTTCTAAATCCCCCCTGAAATTTGTCCGAGTTTTGAAACCCAATGGCCCATCAAGAAGCTGCGCTGGGGGTGCTTGCAGACACTGCCCAGAGGGATGAGATGGAAAATTTTCTGGGCCTAGGAGAGTTGGTTTGTAGCCACTCGAACCATAAATCATTTATGGAGCTGCTATCAGAGAGCCAAAAGAACCACCCTTTGTCCATGAGGCTTCCCTCGTATGGATTCGGGCTGAGAGATGACGTCTTTATTCCTGAGGAGAGTAGGGACGAACTAGCTTACTAGTTCAGAAGCACGCCATGCCAGTGCCAACGGTTCAGGTCGGGTGATGGCCATGTGCGAAAAGACATCACACCTGTCACCGCCGACTGCCTGTAAAATCATCTGAAAAATATTAATGGTAATCCATTGCAGCTGGAGACATCACCTCCCATGTACCGCACGATACTGAAGGAATCCTTAAGAGATTCGAAGAAGGGGTGGTCCAATGAGTGGGACCTTCTCTAGGGCGGAAATTTCACTAATGATTGGGCATGGACCTACTGGGCAGGCACCTCATGCGAGGAGTTTAGAGCTGAGCTGAGGAGAGTAGGACTGTATGAGGTGGCATGGGCCTCCCAATTCCACATTTATCAACCAAAATAGCTAATGCTAGAGCTGTTGAGAAGATGGTCATCTAGGACCAACACTTTTCACCTGCACCATGGGGAGGTTGGCATCAGTCTGTGGGATGTCCATCAGATTTAAGGGGTTCTAATTTTGGGGGCTCTATGTGATGAATTCCCCCCGTCATGAAAAAAAGGGGTGATCACCATGCCAATCCATCGGAACATAATGCGTCTACCAAGCTTAGGGTATCCGGGGTTTAAGTAACCAATACGGATCTTCTAGGAAGACTTGGGAGAGGCTCGATCGGAGGATTAGGACCTCAAAAAAATCAACAATCCGTTATTCTAATGTGATCTGGTGCACGAGCGGGGTAACTCCAGGGGCATTGGGATTAGTCCGAACATAGGGAAGTGGAAGGTGTGAAACACGAAACCCAAAAATCTGGAACGCTATGGGGGGGACAATGAAGGATAACTGTTGACCATGTTCAAAACACAATATCCTCATTGCGTTAGCCAGAAATAAGAATAACAAAAGAGGGCCAACCATTGACCATGTTCGAAACATGGGGCCCGACTCAAAATGCCATCCACTAGTCTTCCGGAACATTGGCCTAGGACTGTAGGTGGATCATAGGCCGAGCATCCATACTGTTAGGGGGTCCCTCCAGACATGAAATAGGAAGAGGATCTGAATATGGGGCACACAAAGCATTGAATGTGGAGTGAGGGATTGCTCGAAAAGAATCCAACACTCTTGAAATTATGCCACCATGGGGAAGCACACTGGATGGGCACATCGGTCTGATCATGGATCACTCCTTTCATAAAGGGCCTCTCTGGCGAGGAGGGCTATCGTTTCCCAATGCCATCATGATGCATCCTGAACTTGTTCAGGGCGTAATTGCAGTCCCACAGTTCCCCACAGGGGGTCAGGCCTAGGTCTGGAAATGGGGGAGGAATAGGATCTTACTATCCCTAGGGATGGAACCTAGGCAAGATATAGGGGTGTTTCTATGTATCCCATGATTATGGGAATTAAGTCATATGTAGTTTTGGAAGCGCAGTGTAATCATAGACCAACACTGATAGGTGAATTCCTCTCTGACAGAGGCTCCAGTTTATCCCATGACTAACATAGGGCATCATGAACTTGTTTAGGGTAGAACTGTAGTTTAGTGTCATGTGTTGAGGACATATGGAATCCTGAAGTTTAACTTCATACGATAGGACATGGAATAAAAGGGAAGAGCCTAGGGACCATGTGGTGTGGTAGCTATGAAACTGACATTAATGAGGACTTGGAGTCCAAATCACACCACGTATCCCTAGAGGAAACTCTTCTGGTCGAGGGACCAAGAGTGAGAATTTGGTTGGGCCCGAGGAAGAGTGATTGGGAATTCCTACGTACCCCATGAGGATGGGAATCAAGCCATACATAGATCTGGAAGTGCTGTTTAACGTCCTGCGGGACGATGAGAAGCCTGGCCGCACCGGTACATATCCTAACAAAACTGCTAAGCCCACGTGAGACATGCTCGATGTGGGAAACAAGAAGTAGTGTTGGGACATTCCCGAAATAGGAAGGGGCATGCTAGGACAAAGGGACACTCGGCGTATACCAGCCCAATGACGTTAACCCGTCCATGTAGCACACCTAGATGCGTGAAGATGCATAGCTGAGTATGGCGGGGTTCCACTTGAACATGAGGAAGTGGAAATGTGTTAATCATGATGCTTAAAATTTGGACCAAAATGATGGCGACAGGATGATGGAGGATAACTGTTGACCATGGCTGAAACGCAGTATCCACATCACATTATCCTGGAATGGGGACAGACAGATGAGGGTCGACCATTGACCATGTTCGAAGCACGGGACCATGTCGCAAATGTCGTCAGAGATCCTTAGGGACGTTGGCACGAAACGATAGGAGAGCCCTTAGTCCCATCATCCATGGAGAACCCTTAATCTTAGCATCCATGTTGTCTGGGGGTCCTTTTGGACATGGAAGAGGATGAAGATCCAAATAGTGATCCCATGAATCTTCGACCTGGAACGAGAGGAATGTATCCATGAAAATTCAACTCTTCGGGCTCTTTGTCAAATGCATCTAAATACGTCAACAAGATGCATTAGATAGAGGGAGTCAAGTCCCTTCCAACTGGGAGATCTTAGATTAGGGTCGTACAACTCGGACCATAGGTGGTAGGAAACACGGGAGACTCATGGTGAGTAATTACAAAACCCAATGTGAATGGGAACTGGGGGTTCTGACCACCACGTGTTCCTTGGGGAGGATTTATGTCAAGGGACTAAAAACGAGAGTTGAGTTGTACCTGAAGTAGAGTGAAAAGGCATTCCTACGTACCCCATGAGGATGGGGATCAAGCTGCATGTAGTTATTGAGGTATCACAGTAAGGTACTAGTTCCAAGGATAAAAGAGGTGTGTGGGTGTGTCCCATGCACTGAAAGAAATGGTATTTGATAAATCTTGTTTTTCCTTTAAGGTGAGTGGTTTTTTCTTTTGTGACGTGAAAAGCCTAGGGTAGCAGAACTTGGCATTTCCACAGGAATCAAGTCATAATAGGAATTGACAAATGTCCTGGCATATGACCAATACCCAGTGTAACGTCCTCTATGATGAGGTCATCATAATGCAGCACCATTTTTCATCGTGCGGCTAGGATGATAGTATCATAGTTTAGGGTCATGTGGAAGGAACCAACATGAATTTTAATGTCATGCAGCACAGACTTAGTAGAGATGATTCTAGGCGGGTAATGCATATGGTGCAGTGAATCATAACCGTCGTTAATGGGGACATGATCCCACATCACACTTTATGAAATTCTGATAGGAGAACCTTGGGCTAGGGGGCCCAAATAGGTGTGAGAGTGAAAGGGCCAGAGAGGCTAGCTCCCAGCTGAGTTGGACACGAAAACGAGATGTCCGGGTGGTCTTACATATCCCATAAGGATGGGAATCAAGCCATACGTAGTTCTGGAGGATGCATTTTAATGTCGCGTGGGACAAGCCGGATGGGAAACAGGAGGGCTAATTTTTAGAACGGGATGCGCGTGGTGCGGCTATTGCATACCCGATGTGAATGGGGACATAATCCCATACTACGCCACGCGGTCCCATAGTCAAAGTCCAAAAGGCAGGAAAAAAAAGGCAAATTAGAAAAACTCAGGCTAGACCCAAAGACAAGAGGTCTTGGTGCTCCTACGTATCCCTTAAGGATGGGAATGCAGGTCACACGTAGTTATGAGGAGATATTAGTTTATGGTCATAAAGCTCGAACCCTGGAGGGATGGATACCATCCATGTAAGCGCAGACCTTGACCCGATCCCTAAGCCCATGTGAGTCAAAATTGGTGTGGGAAACAAGGGAGGAAGATGTCTATCGCAATACATGGAACACACACCAATGGACAACCGGTGCGGAGCCCCTATCGCAACTCTAGTCCTCCTAATGTGTAGATGCAGACTGAGGAATAGTACCAAGAGCTTTGAAGTTCTACTCAGACATGAAGAGGTGGAGAAGGATTTGAATTATGTAACTGACATTTTGGGTTTAATAGGGTTGGGGTGGTGATGGAGGATAACTATTAACCATGGAAGAAATGTAGTACCCACATCATGTTAGCCTAAAGTGGGAACAACAAACGAGCATCGATCACTGACCATATTCGCAATGTGGGATTTGCATCGATTTGTTGTCCGCGACCTTTAGGGTAATTGGCCCGTAATGGTAGGAGAGACATTAGACCTAACATCCATGCCACTCGAGGGTCCCTTCGGGTATGAAAGGTGATAGAAGCCCTAGTTAAGGGGAACACAAATCCTGAAAAGAAGGCCGAAGCATGTCCGAGCGGTGTCCGACATTCCAGGTACTAAACCATAGTACCCTTAGGCACATTGGTGAACCATAGAAGAGGGTTGATGAAGGTGTCTAGGAAATAGAGGGTAGGCCAAGGGGCCAAGGTGAGATGGAGATTTCTGAGAGATGGGGATGGACCCAAAGTCTAGACATTCGGGTGGTCCCACATAACCTGTGAGGATGGGAATCAAGACACACATAGTTCTCGAAGATACTAGGGGGGAAGGATATCCTAACGAGGAAGTGTACGACGTGGAGAGTAACCCGACGTGAATGAGGACATAATACCCCCACCACACCGCACAATCCCATGAGAGTTAACTTGGGCTAGGGGCCTGAAAAGGCTAAGGGGCCTCAGTCATGAAGGCCTGACCAGCTTGCAGTTTAACGTCTTGCAGTGAAGACGATGGGGGGAGTATGATACCCCAAAACAAGGGAGGTGTTAGACATGGAGAATAACCCGATGTGAATGAGGACGTAATCCCACACCACACCATACACTCCCATGAGAGAGCCTAGGTCGGGGGCCCAAGACGGCCAAGAGGCCTCGATCAGGAATGCCTGACCAGCTTGGAGTTTAACATCTTATAGTGAGGACGAGGGACGGGGGCCTGAGAAGGCCAAGGGGCCGGAGGTTGGGCCGTGGTCAGGAAGGCCTGACTAGATTATATTTTAACGTCTTGTAGTGAGGATGAGGGTCGGGGGCCCGATAAGGCCAAGGGGCCTGAGGCTGGGCCTCGGTTAGGGAGGCCTGACCAGCTTGCAGTTTAACATCTTCCAGTAAGGACGAGGGTTGGGGGCCCGAGAAGGCCAAGGGGCTAGAGGCTGGGTCTCGGTCAGGGAGGCCTGAACAACTTTCAGTTTAACATCTTGTGGTGAGGATGAGGTCCGGGGACCCGAGAAGGCCAAGGGGCCTGAGGCTGGGCCTCAGTCGGGGAGACCTGACTAGCTTGCAGTTTAACTTCTTGCAGTAAGGATGAGGAAGGGGAAAGGTGTCTCGTCTAGTGATGTGTAAGGAATGGAGAGTAACCCAACATGAATGAGGACATAATCCCATACCACACCGTACAATCCCATAAGAGAGAACCTGGGTCGTGGGCCTGAAAAGGCCAAGGGGCCTTGGTCAGGAAGGCCTGACTAGCTTGCAGTCTAACGTCTTGCAGTGAGGATGAGGGGGAAGGACAAGGTGTCTCATCTGGGGATCACGACAAGTAAACCGACTTGAATGAGGACATAGTCCCGTACCATGTCGTACAATCCCATAAGAGAGAACCTGGGCTGAGGCCTGAAAAGGCCAAGGGGCCTAAGTTTGGGCCTCAGATGGAAGGCCATACACCCTCTGGTACAATTACTGCCTCATCATAGCTCCCAAGACCACGTGAGCGGTGCTCGGTGAGGGAAACAAGGAGCCGGTATCGGCTCTCCTCATCATATGGGGAGTAAAACCTGGCTTTTCTATAAGGGAGTTCGTCGCTTGGAGATACAATGGGGAAGAATGAACCACTACACTCGAAGTTTGGGATATCTTGGGGTGGACCTAACAATCCAGGATAGCAGTTAACCATGTTCAGAACATAGCGTCCCTATAGTGACATGTGCCCATATCTCAAAGAGGCTAACACCTCTAGGGAGCGGGATGTACGGCTGGATTGAGGTTATCTTGACACAAATTCGGGAAAAAGTGCACCCTCACCATGCATCTTAACCCAGGGGGGAAGATTCTGGCATTTGGGATGGGCCTACATATGAAATGATGGGGCATTCCTACATATCCCATAAGGATGGGAATCTAGCCACACGCAGTTCTTGAAGGTCATGCAGTTTAACGTTGTGTGGTGAGGACGTGGGAGGATAGAAGAAAAGGAGCGGGCAAAAGGTGTGACCCTTATAACCCTTGTATGATTGAGGCTAAGGAAGCCTATACCATATCATGTGAGGATACTCCGATAAAACTATACCCAGGGGGGATAGTCGAAAGAGAATAGTTTGGGGATGGGCTCAAAACAAAACTTTTGAGCGTTCCTAAGTATCCCATAAGGATGGTAATCAAGCCACACGTAGTTCTAAAAATGCAGTTTAATGTCATGCAAGATGATGCACAGTTTAAAGTCATGTAGGACTGTTTAGTTTAAGGTCATGCAGGACCGTACATTTTAGGGTCGTGCCGGACCGTAGGTCTCAGGCAAAGTATTTCTTGAAGAATCTGGCATTGGTGGGAGGAGTTATGCGCTCATCATCCCTGGTAACCAAGGAATACGCTCCATTGGAGTAAACCTTGTGAATGATGTAAGGTCCTTCCCATTTGGGCTCCAACATGGGTGGTTTCCTGCCGGGTATCATTGTCGCTCGGAGGGCCAATAACTGCTCTCCTTGCAGGAAAGAGTGGAGGACAACCTTCTTGTTGAAGGCCCTAGCTATCTTATTCTGATTCCCTTCTAGATTGTGCATGGCATGGAGCCTACTCTCATCGAGTGATTCTAATTCAGCTAGATGAATTTCGGCTACCTTATCTAGCGCCTTCTGGTCATAGACCACAGTACGTAAGGATGGCAGGTGGATCTTGATTGGAAAGACGGCCTAAGAACCATACACCAGGGAATATGGGGTCTCATGGGTGGGGTTGTGAGTCGTCGTACGATAATCCCAGAGGGCGTTGGGGATCTTGTCCGGCCAACTCTTCTTATTCTGGAAAACCATTTTCTGCAAAATGTTAGAGAGGGTTTTATGGAATTCCTCGATCTTCCTGTTTGCCTACACGTGATAGTGGGAGGAATGGTTGGAGTGAATGTTGTACTTTGCGTAAAAATTATTCAGCTCAGATGCTCAGAAGTTGGTTCCATTATCGATGAGGACAGTGTGAGGGACTCCAAATCAGTAGATGATTTTGGAGCTCACAAAATTGACCATCGATCGAGCCTTGACTTCCTTGACTAGGACCACTTCAGCCCATTTGGGGAATAAATCCGTAGCGGTCAGGATAAACCTGCACTGGCGGGCTGTCGCTGGTGGAAAGGGTCCCACGACATCGAGTCCCCATACCGCAAATGGCCAAGAGTACATGGTGTAGTGGAGTGGTTCTGGAGGCCGATGCAGGAAATTAGCATGCAATTAGCACGCGTGACATCTCTTGATGAACTCAATATAATCATGGATCATAGAGGGCTAGAAGTACCCTAGTCTCCGGATCTAATGGGATAGCTTTGGCCCAGCCTGGTGGCTACCACAGGAACCGACATGAACCTCTTACATGACCTAAGAAATCTCAACTCCTTGAATGCAACGGAGGAGAACACCATCAAAACTACGCTTATAGAGTATTTTCTCAAGTTTGGGACCACTATGGAGGGTAAACTGCATTGCGCGGTGTCAAATTTTCTCATGCTCAGTCCGATTAGCTGGGAGGCAACCATTTTTGGAGATACTCGACAAAAGGTTCTCTCCTATCGGGAGTCGTTTCAATCAATGGATCTGACAAACCTGGGGATCCTGATATGGAGGGTCCATTGGTAAGATGGATTACTCATGGGTCATCGTCATCCTTTGGGGTGACAGGAGAAATGAATCTCTGGTGTGCTACATGTATAATCAGATCATCCTGCTTGGGTTCTACAAGTGATGCAGCTAAGCCAGCCAAAGCATCTGCTTGACCATTCTGTGACCAAGGGACATGGGTAACCTCCGGTCGAGAAGGGATCTAGTCTATTAGATTGAGGGTGCACTCCAATAATGGCACAAGCTCTGGATTCCTGAAAACATAGTCTCTATTGACTTTCTTGATGACTAGATCGAAATCCTCTTTCACATGTAGATTGGGAACATCGATCTCCAGGGCCAGCTCGAGGCCAGTGATGAGAGCCTGATACTCTACATCATTGTTGGTGCAGCCCTTTGACAAAAGGAATGAGTATGACATAATGGATTTTTTCAGGGTAATGAATATGATACCCATGCCCACTCTGTTAAGCCTAGGGTCGTCGAGCCTCCTACCGGTGGGGCTCCAGGAGACACCGTGGAAGTGCATCTACTAACATGTGGTGGCTCAATCAACTGCGAGGATGGGCTCGTTAGGAAAATCTAGGTCCATGGACTGATCCACAGAGGTTGGATGGGTAGCTAGGAAGGCTTCCAATGCCTTCCCCTTGATACCCTTCTGAGGCATGAACATGATTTCAAACTGCTAGAGAATTACCACCCACCGCGCTAGTCAACCAATCAACATGGGGTGGTTCAGGATGTTCTTCAACGGGTCTACCCGGAAGACCATCTGCACCTCGTGGTTCTGTAGGTAATGCCACAACTTCTTCATAGCAAATATGAGAAAAAGGCAGCTCTTCTCAATAGGGGGTATCTGGTTTCCATATCGATGAGCATGCGACTGAGGTAGTAAAGGATATTCTTTGTCCCCTCATTATTCTTCTGGGCGAGAAGGGCTCCGAGAGAATGATCCAAGGCAGTGACATAGAGAATCAATAGCTTTTCGGAGATGGGTGGCATCAGGACCGGAGGCTGGAGCAGATACTACGTGACTTCCTTGAATGCGGTCTGACACTCTTCATCCCATTCATAGGCGGTGCCCTTTTTCATGAGCCGAGAAAAGGGCTTACACTTATCGGCCAGGTTCGCGATGAATCGGCGTATGTAGGATAAGTGGCCTTGAAAACCTCAAAGCTATAGAATATTGCTTGGGTGAGGAATCTTTCTGATGGCCTTGATCTTATCAGGGTCGATCTCGATGCCTTGGTACCTAACAACAAAGCCAAGAAACTTCTCAGAAGTGACCCCAAAGGCACACTTCAATGGGATCATCTTCAGGTGGTGGGAATAGAGGAAACCAAACACTTTCTCAAGGTACTTGAGATGGTCCTGGCGCTGGGGAGATTTGACCACCAGATCGTCTACATAGCATTTCACCAATGTTCCCAGGATCAGCTTGAATATGCAATGAATGGCCCGCTGATATGTGGCACCTGCATTTTTTAGGCTGAAAGGCATAACCTAGTAATATAAGGTACCTTGGGGGGGCCTGAAAGCGGTGGAGTCCTCGTCTTCTGGGACCATCCGGATCTGGTTGTACCTAGAGTACCCATCCATGAAGGTGAGGTCTTGGAACCCGACCATAGCATCAATCAACAATTCCGTCACTGGAAGGAGAAAATCATCCTTCAAACAGTGGCAGTTGAGATCGTAAAATTTGATACAGACTCTGATCTGCCCATTCTTCTTCCTGACTGGCACAATGCTGGCTAGCCACTTGGGGTACTGCACTTCCTTGACGAATTTGGCTCTGATGAGCTTGTCAACTTTGGCCTCACCCATAGCACCGTGAGAAGGGGGAATCTTTCTAGGAGGCTTCTTGAACCCGAGATGGTTTTGCGGGAGACCAAGGCGGTGGACGGCTACCTGGGGATCTAATCCTGGCATCTCGCTATAACTCCAGGAAAAGACATCACGGTGATAGCTAAGGAAGTTCATGTACAACTGATACTCCTCGAGGGACATGGCGGCACTGATCAATGTGGGTCTCGGATCTACCTCGCTACCAAGGTTCACCTGTACCAGTTCATTGACCTTGGCGGAGATGCCTTCCTCCAAGGCAGGGGGAGCATCCTCTAGATCCTCTTCTCTGCTTGTGGAGGGATCTTCCTTAGGGGGAGTCGCTTCTGAGCCACCAGACTCTAATGGGAGGCTGGTGTCGGCTTGAGTGGCAGTGGTCAACACAATAGGAGATTCATGCACCGCTGAGACAATGGAGATGAAGGCAGTTGATCCAATCCCATCTGGTCTTCGGCCCAAGAGGCCACGCTTGATGATGTCAAAGAAGTAGTGGCACGTTGGATTGATCCGGTTAATCCAGGCCTGAAAAAACAGACACGTATGATGTACCGTCATTGTCATGAGCCTGACGTCCCAATACCATATAGGGGTAGGGGTTCTGGGATCACCCGAGCCTGGTTGGTGTAGGAGTATGAGGTGATTTTTCACCGTCGCTTGGACCTGGGAATGTGACTTCCTCTTGTACCCAAAACAACAAAACATTGACCCATGTCAGGGTTCTTGGCCTCCAGTCTATGGATTGGGAAGACATAGGCGTCATCCAGACCTACCCAGTGATCACTTGTGACCGGGGTGGGTTCAACCTCACATGCGAGAATCTTCTTATCCTTACTCTTGTAATAGTCATCGTCTAGATAATGAGCTTCAAAAGAGGAAAAAGGAGATGCACCACCTTGGAGTATGCATACTTGACCATTAAGAGAGTATTTGAGGCATTGGTGATACGATGAAGGGATTTCTGCATGCAGGTGGAGTCACGGCCTTCCCATTAATGCATTGTACGTGGTGTCCTGGGAGACAACCATGAATTCGGTATTGGCAACTGGGCCACTGATCTGGGTATTCAAATGGATCTTGCCGACCGGGGTCTACTTGGTCCTATCATATCCTTAAATTCTTAGGTCGGAGGGAGTTAAATCATCCTCGAAAAACCCCATCTTCCGTAGTATCCGAGTTGGGATTAGGTTAATCCGAGAGCACGTGTCAACAAGACAGCGACAGCCATCCATTCCATTGAAATGACTAGTGATGTACAATGGATGAATGTGCCCCTATATGGGAGGGTCTTCATCTTCACCAGAGAACGAAATAACTACCAAGCATTCATCATTTTTCATTGCCTCAGCTTGGAAGGCTTCTGCAGCTGCTACCTCTGTCTCAAACTAGAGGGGGGCCTTAGGGACTCAGCAAGCGCATCACGCATGTCCGACGACAGGCAGAGAGCCTCAATAATAGAAAGCCTCACTGGGATTCCGGTGAGGTTCTTGTGGAATTCATACTTCTTTGCCATGCATGAGCTTCTGTTTACAGGATGTCGCTCTGCGATAGGAGGCACGAAGGGCCCTACCGGCTAGACCGGCGACTATCTGGTGCTAGGCACGTCCCGTTGCTCACTAGTTAAGGCCTGAAGAGTATCTGCCGGATGAGAACTGGACAACTGAGATTGGCATGTAGCAGGGTGAGACTGGTCGCGGTACGGATGAGGTAACTCTGCCCGATCCAGTAGCACAAACGGTGGTGGAGGTAGATCCGAGGACACCAGATGGAGAGGTTGAACGTGCTGAGCTCTGTGTTGGGACTGCTGCCTGGTCTCTATGGAAAGAAAAACCTGGATGAAAGCGCTAGTTGACGTGCCTTGACGACCCATAAGGTCACGGTTCTACTAACGTTGGTGTTGGCTGGGGACGTTGGGGATGTTTTTCTGGCGTCCCCCCTCATCGAGGGTCATATAGGGATTTACAAACACAACGGTATTAACCGAAGCATACCCTCGATTGTCACTTGATGAATCATCCACCACTGGGAAAATTCTGGGAGGGATCCCAATCTCAGATGGCATGAAGTCACTGAGAGTTCGGGATGATGACAACATTGGTGGATCATGCTTCTTCTTCTTGCACCACCGATGCTTGCTCTTCTGGGAAGTGGTCGGCTGATATGATGACACAGAGGCACTACTTGTAGCTTCTGAATGCTTCGAGTGATTCAGGAATGCCCAGATAATACCATGGGCATGAGAGACTGTCTTATGAGTCATCTAGTCGTCGTACATATGGGATCTGTGGCTGGGAACCTGGTGCCACTCACCTTCGTCGTCGCTATCGCTTTCTGAACTCACGAAGACAACCGCCTCTTGTGTCGAGGCCGGGCCCAACCTGACTATGTTGTTATTGACCAGGTCTTGGAGCCAGTCTTTAAACACATAGTGCCTCTTGAGGGTCTGCCACAGAATCCGATGATAGGGGCTGTAGTTGGGGCGATCAGAGAGATTCGCCTCTGTCGGCCTTCTTCCCTCAGGTAAGTGCACAATCTGCTACTCAAGGGCAAAATGGAAGTAACCGAGGACTTGATTCTCCTGGAACGAGTAAGTATGGTGTCTTTTCTCTATATAGGGGGCTCTTGGAGCCTGGCCCTGACGAGGGGACAGAGGATCCTGCTGAAGAGGCAGAGCTTGATTATCTTGCCTTGGCGGTGGTGGCGTGTTGCGTGAGGAAACCTGCCAATTTTGAGGTGGTCACTGCTGGCCAAGAGGCTGTGCCTAAGGTGGAGGGCCTCGGCGATTTTGCGGAGCCAGGGCTACTGGAAGAAATTCTAGCTGCCTGGGGGCTTCTATTTGGGCCACCGCGGTGGGCTTGGCTCTGGAAGCCCTATTTTCTAGGATCATAGGGGGAAGAAAACACGTCTGACTAGCTTGTTGCAGAGCTTCCTCGAGGCGTTGGGCCTTATCTGAGAATTCTCAGAACCCTCCGGGGTAGTTTTGAGTGATCAGGGAAGGAACCAGTTCTGTTTTGACATTCCCAACACACATCGTCAGTAATTTATCCTGAGTCAGTGTCATGAGAAGGGATTATGTGAGCCCCTTCCACCGGGCGATGAAGACCGCGACTCACTCATCAGTCCTTTTCTTACACCTGAAGAGGTCTACGATGCTGGTCTTTCACATGGTGGAGCTGAATTGGTATAGGAATTGCCTGTGAAGATCCTTCCAGCTGGTCACCGATCTAATGGGGAGATGGTTGTACCAAAAAAATGTAGGTCCTTCCAATGTCTGCACAAAACATCAGATCTTGGCGTCTTCTTGTTGTACTGGAGTTCCCAACATGGGGACACCCATGGAGGAAAAGTGGTCCAGCTGCTGCGGCGGGTCTGTTGTCTTAGTAAAGGGCGAGAAAATGGGATTTCCAAAACCCGGGGGTGCAAGCATATCATCCACCCATGCTGGATATGGCTTTCCATCTGGTAGGACTACCACCTGTCACGTTTCCAATTCCTCGAGGCGGGCGATAAGTGCCACCATTGGATCGTCCGGGCGAGGGTCCCTATCTTGACAAGGATCCCTAACCAAGAGTGCATTTCCGAGCTCTTCTACATGGTAGGTGGGATCAACGAAATCGTGGAGTAATGGGCGTAGTGGCCTGAGGGGCCTCTGGAGGAACCAGGGCCAGATTCCTCAGATTACCACACCGTTCGAGAGGGTTTGGTGAGACGTATCGCGCCCTCTTGACGTGAGTTCCAGCTTCAACCCTGTCCATGGGGTGGTATGATTAGGTTTTCCTAGAGGCACCTTTCATGGGGGAAGTTGTTCATGTCCCTACTGCCCCGGCCTAGGATTTCCATATTCGGGTCGTCGCTCTATAGCGCGTTCAGCCAGGAGTTCGTCGACTAGCCTCTTCTGATCAGCGAGTTGTTGACGCAACGTGGCCTTCCCAGAATATTCCTCCATCATATGAACTGAGGCGGATATGTCAGAGTTCTTGATGGATATAACATTCTCTTTACCCTTACATGCATTTTGACTGAGTACCAGCGACTTGGTGGGCATAGGGAGACCTAAGAGGTTTCTCTACTGGCGAGTAATCCTTCCTGATGGGTCCAACAATGGTGGCACATCCTCAGGGGGTAAGTCTCCATCAATGAATTCCAGGTCATCCTCTTTGTCCACAACATCAGCCATATGGACTGTGACCCTTCCTGAGGGCATGTCCTCGATATCGCATGTCGAGTCGGGCTGCCGTCGAATAGGGCTAAAGAGGAGGGTAGCATACTTCACCCATCCACAGACTTGCACGTGGGGGTAGCCTCCCTGCTGATTTAGAGAATTACCTTGAAACTATGAACACATTTTTGTTGGAGGGTCCTCTGGAAACCTGGTGACTCAAGGCGCTGGGCCACAGGGAGTGCGGCCAAATCGAACAGACGATATTGCTCGCTAATTTCCTCAAAGTGCATTTGGCTCCTGGGGTACACCACTTGATGATAGAGAAGACAGAAGTGCATCACCCATAGGGTCTGGCGAAAGTACTCGACTTCCTCTGGGGTGAGGGATTCCGGCACACATAAGTTCAATGATGCCGCCAACCATAACTTCTCCGGAAAGTGATCCACCGCAAGAATGTTCTAGAAGATCCTGGGCTCGGATTCCGGGTTTGGCCTCGTATTTCCCCACTCATCAACCAGAGGCGGCTAAGGAACCGGTAGTGGTACTGAGGTGGACCGCTGAGACGGTTGGCTGGGCGGTGGAGAATACGGCGATCGAGCCGACTACCCACCGAATTCCAGGCCATCCTCCGACGAGTGTGGTTATCTAACCACAATGTCATGATATGGAGGGCTAAAAACCACAACTTATGGTGTAGGGATCATAGTTACCGATGATGGGTCACACTGTTTCTCACCCACCATCAGCCCCCAAAATAACTTTTTGTGATCTCTGGTCAAGGTAGAGGGCACTTCTGGTGATGACGGTGGGGACTGCATTATCAGAACCTGTGGGACCCCCAAAGATTCTTCCTCTTGGACATACCTATGAAGAGAGAATGGAATTTGGTGGACTTCACACTTTGGAAGGATGAGGGTGATATACCTTGTTCCTGCCCCGGTCCTTGACATAGAGGACTGAGGGGAGGGTTCCACCGCTGAGTCATGCTCTGCTTCAGAATCCAAGAAACAGACCAGTTTGATCTTAGTCTGATGCTTTTTGTAATTATTCTTATGGCTGCGACGACCCACCTTCTTGCCCCGGGATGGATCTTTGGGGAAGGAAAAATCCCCAGCACGAGAAGGTCCTTCGGCCGTACTAGTGTTGGGGTGGGGAGTACTTCACCATGAGTGGGTCGGGGTGGGAGGAGAACCAAGGAAGATGTCAAAGGGGACATGGGAAGGACCTCCGTGATGAATGCTGGTACGGGTAGGACCCTCATTTGAACTGACGGGAGCACGAGTGGGATCTCCATGCCTAGTTCCTTTGGGGATTTCAGTGTGAGGCAGGTCCCCAACTGATTAGACCAGACATGGGTAGGACCTCCGTGTCAGGTTCTGTTAAGGCGAAGTTGATATCCATCCCTCTGGTTACTAGGATGAGGAGGACCTTTTTCATCTATTACAAGGATGTGAGTAAGGTCCTCACATTGGAGAATGACTGGATGTGCAACGTTACCAGCCCAATGGTCCGCGACAGAAGGGATGACTCCATATTCAGTGTAATGAGTGTGGGAGAGGCTCCCATACGAGGTGCTGCTACCACGAGGAAGGCACTAATTTGGTTCGAAGGTGGCATGGGGCATACCTCCGAACCAGGACTGGGAGAGGGAAAGACGTGAATCCTCCATGGTGGTTTCATGGGGAGGGCCTCCGTAGTGGGTGGCGTTGCTGCGGGTTAGTTCATGGTTAACACTGCCTATGCCTAAAACAAGGAGATTCGACCCAACCTTCCCATGGGGTGGTTAGGGCCTTGATCCAAGTTGGGCATATAGCTTCCCCTGCTCAGCATATGCAAGCGGTTGATGATGCACGTCTGCGGTGGATCGGGCCATAGTAATTGCCGACGTTGATGCCCCTTGGTGGTTGTCCTCCTCATCTTGTGCCCGGCGCTGGCGTCGGGTCTGCTGGGCTGGTACCGGTGGTGCAGGTTGGTAGTCTACCTTCTCTTCAGCACAGGGAACCGGGTGGTAGCGCTGGCGCGGCCTGGTGGGGGACCTCTCTAGGAATCCCTGGGATGGGACTCTGGCCGGGCAGGCCCGAACATCCCCTACCTCATCGGTGTTGGGCATGGAGTCGTCAAGGCGTTCCAGGGATAGGCCCCCGAAATGATTGAAGGTCAGAGTGGGGAGCAGCGGCTCCCTGCATGGCCCACGGGGGCGGCATTGACGGCGAGGCACATATGCCTCTAAATCCATGTGGGCCATGTCCCTCATAGGGATGACCCCTTCCTCCTCGTACCTACGTACAAGGTCATTGATTACCCTTCATTAGATAATCTCCAATGGGGAAAAGGGGCGTGGGTGCCCAGTAGTCACGGCAGTCGAGGCCGTCGTAGAAAAGGCAGAACTGCGCGGGGTATCCGAGTTGATATTGTCCCTGCCCCTATGTCGGTGGGCAGGGGGTGATCGGGTTCCGGATGTAGCAACTGCATTCCTAAAGGTATGGAGATTAGCTTATTAGTTCTAACAGTAAAAGGAATTGACACTCAATTACCCAATGCCATTCCGTATTACATGTCCAGTAAGAGGGATCCACACTGACAACGTCGAAGACTGAGATGCCCAACATTTTGACTACCATAGCTTCTGGTAAGTTTCACACCAGGACCACTATTTTCTCGGCGGGACCCGGTGCCGGATATCTAGATCCGGTGACACATCACTCTACTAATGTCTCAAATTCTACTAATCTCCACATTGAGGAGAAGAAGATCACGTCGGGTTCACCATTTCTATTTCTGATGCTTTCTCCGGGGCGCGCGCGTCCTTCTATTTGAGTGCGATAGGCACGACTTTTTGTTACCCCGCATTCCTGATTTCCAAAGGTGGGTGGTATTCGCTCCTTGTTTAGGGACGTCTTCTCCTAGATCAAAGCAGGATGATGGGATTTCAGTTTTTCCTTTCATGGATTCCTCCTCAGAACTTGTCACCTAGTATGGGTATCCCTCATAGATTTAATACGTTGTTCATGAAACTCTTCCCGGCACCATATTTTCATGGACAACAGTTAATTACGCTGCTTTTGTCAGGACATTCCAAGGGGTCCAGAAAGGGAAGCAACCTTCATTTGGGGGAGTAGTCACGTTATGGCACCATTAGCATGTCTGGATGCTGGGGAATTGGCGGATCTATCCTTTGTCCCTTATTAGAGGGCTTCTTGAGGGCGCGGAAGCCTGAGGCATCCCTCATCGGGCGCAGGGAATCATATTCCATAGAAATGTATTTGAGTTTTTTCTCAGCTTCCGATGATTAACACAGGGTATGACGCATGTTTAACATCCAGGGGAGTCATATTGTGCTGATCAAAACACCAGTTAGAGTGGATTAGATTGAAGAACCCCCTGGAGGGAACACCGATGTTGGGGGCCAGCACGTGGGTGGATTCCCGAGTACTGTGGAGAGGAATGAGGGTGGCATGATATCACCGAGATGTGGCTGCCCGGGTAATAATCCGTATGGATGATGGAGAGTTGAATAAAGTGGAGGGGCAATGAGATGGGACTGATGTGAAGACGATGGTGTTGTTGGGATTGAGTCTGGAAGAGACCTCCTACATATCCCCGTGGCAAGGAATCAAAGTCCGTTTAGTTCGGGATGGGAGTGTTGGGGAAATGACATGAATAAAGACCTTGGATCGATGGATGATGGGCTTGAGCCTCAGGGAGGCTTCCTACATACAATACCATGACATGGATCAAACACCACGTAGTTCATAAAAGGGAAATATAGTTTAACATCATGTGGGACAGGGGTATTTGGGGCTTACACTCTGAGGCGGACCAGGTGTTGGTGAACTGACATGATGGAGGTTAGAATGACCAATGGGTGGTGGGCTTGAACCTCTTGGAGGCTTCCTATGTACCATGCCTTGACATGGATCAAAGTCCACGTAGTTTGGGATGGAAAAGGAGTTGTTGAACCGACATGAGGGAGTGTCCGGACAACTGGATGGTGGGCTTGAACCTCATGAGGCCTTCCTACGTACCATGTCTTGACATGGATCAAAGTCCCTATAGTTTAGAATGGTGTTTATGGGTGCTTGGTGCACCAAAACAGAGACAGTCAGGGCCAATGGTTGGTGGGCTTGAACCTCATTGAGGCTTCCTACATACCATGCCTTGACATGGATCAAAGTCCATGTAGTTTGGGATGGAAAAGTGGTTTTTGAACCGACATGAAGGAGTGTCGGGACAACTGGATGGTGGGATTGAACCTCGTGGAGGCTTCCTACATACCATGCCTTGACATGGATCAAAGTCCTCATAGTTTAGAATGGTGTTTATGGGGTCTTGGAGCACCGACACGGAGACAGTCAGGGCCAATGGTTATTGGGATTGAACCTCATGGGGGCTTCCTACGTACCATGCCTTGACATGGATCAAAGTCCACGTAGTTCGGTATAGTGTGGGTGTCAGCGAACGGACTTGAATAAGGACCTTGGTCCGATGGGTGATGGGCTTGATCCTCAGGGAGGCTTCCTACGTACCATTCCTTATCATGGATCAAAGTCCACGTAGTTCGGTATAGGGGTGGTCTCAGAGAACCGATGTGAAAATAGATCGAGGGTCCAATGGGTAGGGGGTTTGAACCTCGTGGAGGCTTCCTACTTACCATGCATTGGCATGGATCAAAGTCCACGTAGTTCAGGATGGGTCACAATAGATTATCGCTGGATTTGAATGCAGTTTAAAGTCATAAGGGATGGGGGTGAACCGACATGAAGGAGGTCGGAATGACCGAGTGGTGGGAATGAACCTCATGGAGGCTTCCTACGTACCATGCCTTGACATGGATCAAAGTCCCCATAGTTCGGGTGTATAGTGTAACGTCATGCAGGACTGGAGGCATTTGGGGCTCATGCTCTGAGGTGTCCCAAGGTGTGTCATGGTCGGTGCTCACTCTAAGCTCATGGGAATCATGCTCAGTGTGAGAAACAAGAGGTTGCAGGGACCTGACGATCACATCGCGAAAGGTGCGTCCATGGGAAACGAATAGGGGATTACGCGTTGGGCGGCCCATGGTGATGGGACATACACCAGGATGGAGGCCCGAGGGTGAAAATGTGCAGCGGGAGAGGGAAAGGATACCCCTGTGTCCATTTACCCTCTTGGTTCGTGGCACTGGGGAAGTACGGAGGTGCATGGGTGCTACCTCTCGCAAGAAAGGTTAGGGGAGGGGGCGTACACCGAGATGGCTGACCTCCCTCCGCGGAAAAAAAGCACTACCAGGAGTAGGATATCATCCCATGTGGAGATCAAGGGTTATAGAGAATGCCCAAGGTGAGGGCACCCCGCGTGAGAGGCACGAGACGATGTCATAGTTTAACGTCATGTGTTGAGGACAAGGGTGCTTGGCAGTTTAACATCCTACAGATCGGACAAGGTGGTTTTACTCCACACCCCTAGGACTTACATAACCGGTACCCACTACTCCTGGTGGGAGGGAAGGTACTGGAAATACTGTGACGGGGGGTTATATGGAGCGATCCGATGAAGGCTCCCCATTAGCATGGCTATGCGAAGAAGAAATAGCCGTTAGCATGCCTATGAGAAGAAGCATTAGGTGAAGCAACGCTACCGGCAGTATCATCCAGGGGACATTGAAGTCCCATCGCACAAACCTGGAGGGTTACATGGGAAATGGATTTTCCCAGCAGAGGAGTCCATAGGCAGGGGCCTTGTAGAGTTCAGTTGCTCTGCGTGGTGAAGTGGACTTGCAAAGGGGTGTGCTTCACGAAATGGGGTGCCTTAGCCTTAGTATAGGGCGTAGGTGCACATGGGAGGTACTTCGCAAAGTGGAAAGGTGTTCGCAGAGTACTGTCTCACAGAGAACATGCGCCTCACAAAGGGAAGTGTCGTGAAGCAAGGTGCTTCACAAAGTACATTGACCTTCCTTGGCATATGGATCACATGTACGTGAGGGGTGCTTCTCGAAGCATAAATGCTCTGCAATGACCCGGGTCCCCATGGGGATCCCCTTCCTTCACGAAATTATTTAGGCTTCGTGAAAGGAATCCCTCTCAGAAGAGGGGATCAAAACAAGACAAGTAGGAGGCATCTCGCAAAGCAAAAATACCTCACGTAGCTCATGATTCATAGAGCAAAGTGTGCTTCGTGATTTTGGAGCTGAGAAGTCGAAAGGTCGGGTTCTCCATTCCGTGGGCTCAGGGGGACCTCGGTATTTATAGGTAAGAGGTGCCGCGAAGTAGATCTCATACGGTGTAAAGAAGGATTGGGTTGCTTTGTGGTGGGTTCACGAACGTCAGGGGTGTTCGCGAAGGGTACCGCCTCCTTTGCTCCATAGTAGGTTCGCGAATGTCAGGGGCGTTCGCGGAGGGTACTGCCTCCTTTTATCTGCACCGAGTTCACAAATGTCAGGGGTGTTCGCGGAGGGTACCATCTCCTTTGCTCCATGGTGGGTTCGCAAATGTTAGGGGAATTCGCAAAGGGTACCACCTCCTTTGCTTCACGCCGGGTTCGTGAACGTCAGGGGCGTTCATGGAGGGTACCACCTCCTTTTCTCTGCAGCGGCCGCGTTTCTTGGGGGAACTCCGTGAAGTGGCTTTGCGAAGCTGTACGTGGGGCCTCTTTCTCTTCTTTCTTTTCTTCAACATTTTGGCGCCAACATCTGCCATATATATTTACTGACTATTAGGCATATATATTTTGGAGGAGGCCTACTGGGATTACTCTCACACCCTGTTTGGTTCATGCTTTTGGGCCCAAAAAGATTATGTTGTTGAAAGTATAGGTAAGGGTAAGCTCCCTTATTCTTCAGGTACTTGACTATAGCGGAGCTATAGAGCATGGGACCAAGATGAGGCATGTGATGCTAAGTAGTTTTATATTCTTTATTTTGTACTTTGGTTTAGTACTTTATTTCATCATTGTGACGTGTTTGACTACTTTCTTAGACACATGTATCATGCTTCATTTATATCTGATCTCCTGTTTTTTCTTACTTTCAGTCTTCTGTTGTATACTTCTGTATGGTGTTATTATTGCTTCCTCTACTGTATATCTTTTTTTCCGCTTTGTTACTTTTCCAATGAGGGCATAGTTTCCCCACTATCACACACTAGGCCCTCTTTGCTACTCGGCAGCCTCTAGCATTCAGGGAAATGCACTTGAGTTCATGTGACCATCCAGGTATGGGGCACCTCTGGGCGGCTTTTGGAACCGGGACGTTTCAACACGGCTCAAGAGACTGTGTGAAAATAGAGAAATGGATTTTACCCATTCCAAAAGTAGTTGTACAGGTACATGAGATGACTGCATGGTTTCTTCTAACTATGCGGTGCTTGTTCACTAGCCTAAAACTCACTAAAATTTTCAAACATGAAAAATTTAAACCAGTTCTTGAACCTAAACGTCAACCAACAAATCCAACATTGAAAAATAATTAAAAATAAAAGAAACCCATGGTCGGGGTTCTCCCTACCATAAATACATTCTGCCACCAAAAAGTCACCAAGATAAAGGATAACCAAAACTCGAGTCTATGGCCGATTATAATTGAGAGAGCCTAAGAACCTGAGGGTGACATTTCACTCAATAGGTTACACTCAACCGAATTTGAAAAAAAATGACATAAAATGAGGGGTGAATAAGGGAGGGTTATCCTCACCACAATATCATGACTAACATGAAAATTTTAAAATTCAAACACACCTCCCTAGGGTGGGGGCCAATGCGGGAACTCCCAACAAAAAACCAACACAAATATGGTTTAAGAACAGTCAAATAATAATGTCTAATTTAAAAATATACAATCACATAAACATAACTACTATGATTATAATAGAACATTTTCATCATAATTTCTAGAAAAAATGATGAACTTACCAAGACAGAAAAATATAATAGCCAAAAACAAGAATGAAAAGACTTTGAATGTTCTAATCCCAACATGAAACACAAAACCTTAACTGAGCCTTCACACCCCCATAAACTCCTGACTCTATGCGGGATTCACCCTGAGACTGGTAGATGGGGCACTGATAGATGAAGTATCTTCTGCCTCACAGTATGGAACTAAAATCCTCTGGTGACAACACCTTCTTCTGGTGAAACTTCTTGCAAAAAATTCTCCAGATGACCTAGACAACTGTTATGATGAAACATCTTCAGAGGGTTGAGACCCGATGGATTTGAATGCCTGAACCTCCCACACTGACGGCACAGAACTTAATGGTCTAATGAACTAGAATCCATAACCAAGGGAGAGAAATCCATATGAGTATATTCCTCTACCATGCACTTCTCTTTAGATAGGTAACCTATATGAGAAACTAGATATGCCAGATTGCCAACTACATGCAATCTGGAAACTAACTTAGATAAGAACTCTTCATCTACCAGATTCTCAAAACAATGGTCCCTAGAATAGAGGAATCACTACTTGATCTCTAGACAAATACCATTTATTAAGAGATAAATCTTCATAAAATCATGCAACACTACCTTCGTAAATAATGAAATCATTTCCTTAAATTGGTTAACATATGCCTTCATTGGCCGCAGGACTTGTTGAATACTCAAGAATTATTCTATTTTCTTCTTCTTCACCTCCGCAGGAATAAACCATCATATGAATATAGACTTAAAAACTTCCCACATCATCCTGACATACAATGATGATGGGTAAAACAACTACCATTCTCCCAAATATAGACCTTTAAACAACCCTAGGATAGCTCAAAATCTAATAGCTTTGGGAGTTCCCAACATCCTGAAGACACACTCCACATCCTCAAGCCACTCCACTGCCTCAAATATACCACGATCACCATAAAGGATAGTTAACATATGAGAAGAATCTTAAAATGGACATGCCTCATTAGAAACTTTGGGGACCTTCTTGGGTAGCATTTTCGAAACAACATGAGAAACATAAAATAGAATCAAAAATCAATTTGAAACATAATCATAAAGAATATTTCAAGCCAAAATAACATCTTAATAATCCAAAAATGTGCAAGCATAACCAAAAACTCCCTTTTAAAAATCCCTTTTCCATTTTAAATTTCAAAACCGCCTTATTTTAAGGGCACATTCCAAACACTTAAACCCACTTTTTA
Source organism: Viscum album (assembly GCA_963277665.1). Classification (NCBI taxonomy): domain Eukaryota; kingdom Viridiplantae; phylum Streptophyta; class Magnoliopsida; order Santalales; family Viscaceae; genus Viscum; species Viscum album. The sequence continues at coordinate 384,927,829 of OY728153.1, read as the reverse complement.
AACCATATTCAATTTACAAATTTATTTCCCTTTTCAAAAACACTTTTGAAAATTAAGGCCAAGACTTTAATTTCCATTGAACATCCAAGGAATCCAATGAACCATTGAACATGTGTTCATATAATTCCATCGATACGTGTCAAGATACACATTCCACACACACCCTCATGTGTGTAATCATTCATAAAGAGTACCCAAGGTTACACCCAAACCATTTATTTACCAATTCCAAACAGGTTCCAAATTTTCAAACCGAAACCTTTTCCTTAAAAACCGATTTCACCAATATAGATATATTTTAAAAGAAATCATATTCAATTCTCAAACTATTTTCATTTTCAATAACACACTTACGCCAACCATAAACAAAGATAACTATAAATTTCACTAAACTATTGGAATGAAAAACTGATAGTTATGCTTAACTCAATGACATGGCAGTGAGACATGACCAAAGTAAGAATAAACAACAATGAAAAGCTTAAACCTAGAACTAGGACTCCACATAGGTCACTACTCGATGTGAAATCATGAAGTAACACCGTCTTGCCTCTATTTTCATCCCTCAATCCAAAATGAAGACAAAAGACTCAATTCCAGGACTCCCCTGGTAGCTCAGGTCTTATCATGAGCAGTGGTGATCATGCACCAATGCACAACCTACCCACTATGTCTCTATGGTCATAATGTAAATCTACCAGACACCCCAAATAATAAGAAATTTCCTTTAATACCATTTTTTCATGAACCAACTCGGTTCAACCTTGAACCGACCACTCGAGTTAGCCCGCGACAAGGCCTGAAGGGAATTCCTGATCCCCACGGGATGCCAACTAGTGTCGGGCATCAAGATAAAACCTTTGGGAATGATTTTTTCCACGAAAAAAAGATAAATAAATAAATAAAAATAAAACTAAACAATAAAAATAAGTTCTTGTAGAGGAAACCAATAAACTGCTACACATACCTCCATGTGACCTTATGGGTCACCAGTAAACACAAAACAAATCTCACTCTGAGAGAGAAGTAAAATTGGGAGAACCTAAAACTAAAAAGATAAAGTAGGAATGATCACTTAAATTCTTAGTAAGAATTCCAAAGATAAACCATGTAATCCATATATTTTCCTTTCCCGAAAACATTCCATTAACACTAGTTTAAAATACATTTATAAAAATCAGTTTTTAAAATTTTATTAAACAAAAAAATCTTTCCCTTTTTAAAATCCAACACATGCCACGTTCCATTTTCAAAATAATATATCATTTTATAACCAGAAACCAAACCAGAAAATACTAGGGTTGTGCTAAAAATAAATAAACAAGGTAAATAGAAATCTAAGTGTAAAAGGATACAAACAAGAAAATATATAATATAACAATTGGATTTACTAATCATCCATAGAAGAACCCTAGACATACTCAGTTTGGAACCACCTATCAGTGCATGCTGAATCATTTAAGTATAAGAACAACTGGGTTCCCTCAACAAACTAATCTAGTTGCACATCCCAGCTAGAATATTTGTAATCTAAGGGCTACCAACCCATCTAATCGGGGTTGATCAGCAACTGTCACTCGACGCTCTAAAATTCTCATAGTAACCTGTGGTAAATATACATAAGCTATGTAAGTAGGAGGCCCTCACGTGCATTATTCACCTTACTTTCTTTCACCACACTTTCTTATGTCAAACACATACACCCTATAAGACAACCCATAAAGGGATATCCCTCTTATAAAGATTCCCTATACATATAAATCAAATAATAAAAGGTTCCAATAGGGACGTCACATAATATTTCTTCTAAAACACACTTTAAAACATTCAAAGATTCCAACTGGGGGTTTATGATTTTAATCAAACAGACATTAATAATGTCATAAAATTCTCACCGAACCTACAATACCTTTAATTTTAATACATCCAGAAATAGCTCTAAAACATTTCTAAAACAACCTAATATAGCTTCCATGCTTTCCAAGCCAAACATGCCCTTCATATTTCTAAATATAAACAGTTTTAAAAAACACTTTCCAAACTTTGAGGAAATGTACAGTCTTATAAAACATTCCAAACATGACCTTGAGCCAAGAATTTACTAAAACACACCCCAAGTGCCAAATGGGCATGCCTTTTTAAGATTTCATTCAAAATTGTTTTGGTAAATCTAACCAACACCATTTAAAAACCAAAAGAAATGTTAGGAACCAGTGAACAATTTGAAAACCGAAGAATCTTTAAATAAACTAGAGTTGAAGAAAAACACTATTTTAATGTACCATCATCATTTGAATGCCCATCCTTGTGTGAACTCTATGCACCCTTGGATGTGAAAATATCAATTGGAATGTCCCAATAGTCCATGAAAACATCCAAAACCAATTTTAAATAATTTATACATATTTTCCCTAAAAAATAATAGGTCATAGAAATTATCAATTCACACAAGTAATTCCCTAACTATAATAAAACCATTTTAAATAAATATTCTTAAGGTCCAAAACCACCCCAAACATCCACTTTCTCTATCAAATAACTTCTAGAATTTTATCAAACTCAATTTTCATAAATCCATAACTTTATAAACAAAGAACCACTTCAAAACCTATTTTTAATAATTTCTACCAAAACAGAAACACTGTAATAAAAAAATTACATGTATCATTGAGGTGAGAAACATATTTAAAAATTAACTGAAAGCATCAAAATTACACATTAACCCAAATTCATAAATTAAAACTATGTTTCCAAAAAAATTCAAAGGCTAAGTATCACAACAACGCTTGGATTCATCTAAATAAAATAATAGAAATTTTAATCAAACATGTTATGTGCATCAAAAATAGAAATAATTGAATAATCACATCAAAATATATTTTTAACAATTTATAAAATAATTGAAAACACGATAATAAACTAATTATGTGTATTTTAAATCTGTGTATCATGTTTAAAAATTCATTAAATCATTTAAGCATCAAGTTTTTTCATTGAAAATGGAAAACAGGGAATATCCTACCTCAAAAAAGTATGGATACCATGAAACTTCAAGGGAAGGGAGAATTTAGCTCCACAAATGATCCAAACACCCTAGGTTCAATGTAAAAGGACCTACATATCATCCCTACATTTAGGGTTTGACCAAAGTGAAGAAAACCCCAAAAACAATCACCAGATGGAAGAGCCCCCATTGGAGGGAGAGGGTGGAACCTGTGGAGTCGTGTTCTTGAGAGAGGGACGGTTATAGAGGGGTCACGCTCCAGAGAGTGGACCACTATCTAATAAGTTTCACACGCCTTAGGGGAGGTTGTTGATGAGGGAGGGCGGTCGGAGAGGGTGCATGTGAAAGGAGGGAGGTTGGAGGAGGATGTCTTTGGCGAGAGGAGTGCGCAGGGGGTGGGGGTGCACGCACATGTGAGTGGGAAGGGGGAAGGTGCTATATGAGAGATAATGGAGATATAGGATGGGAGAAAAAAGGGGTTTCAAAACAAAACACTAATAATAATAAAATAAATATAATATTATTATTATTAACATAATAATAATAATATAAAAATAATAATTTTAAAAATATTATTATTATTTCCCACACAAAAAAATATTATTATTATGGTTAAAATAATATCTTTATTATATTTTAATTTTTATCTCATTTTACTTTATTTTATTTTATTTACCTGAATATTGGGAAACCGCATTGCGACACCACATTGATCAAGCGACCATGCGTAGACTACGCAGTAGATTTTATCCATTTCTGAAGTGGTCACACGGGTAACTGGACTGACTTCATGGTCTATGATAACCATGAGGTTCCCATAAACCGGCATAAAACCCACCAAAATTTTCAATTATTAAAAAATTTAAATAGGGACCCGAACTCGAACCTCAACCAAAAGATCCAACATTGAAGAATAATTAAAAATAAAAGACACTTATGATCATGGTGTGAAACTTTTCCACATGTTATGATATAATGAAATGTTTCTAATACCCATTTAATTTCATGGTTTATGTTATAATGAATATTTATTATCTTTTAGCACACATTAGTATGGTTTTCATTATAAGGTGGGTGGGAACTATATCTCTTTAAAATGAATTATATAAATATTTATATATCTCTTTAGGTAAACATGGATAGAATGGGGAGGGAACTCGGTACAATATGACATGGCTAGAATGGGGAGTGAAACCAGTTAAATTAGACATGGATTGAATGAGGAGTGAACTCGATTTAGTAAAGAACCTTTTCCACTATGATAGCCTTAGTAGTGATCGTTTACCTATATGGAAATGATTTTCTTTTCTTATGTCCATTCCAAAAATTCCATCCCTTATGATATTATTATGATCTCATGGGTCATGTTCTTTTATTTTCTTATGATTCATGTCTTTTGAACATCCAATCTTTATTCCATGATTCAAGATTGTGATATTTGATATCAAGGGTATGCTTTTAAAATGTTGTGCTCATGTTCTCACACCCTTTTTATCATTTTATGCATATGTATCTCCCTTGTTTAACATTACCAAACATCTGATCTACCCATTATTAAGTTTCCTATACAGATGTTATGAAGAAATTTATTATATATGATATCTATAAGAATGGTGATAGTTGTAAAGAAAGTAGTTGGAGATGACGTAGCTCACTTGTACCAATGTTTATGTTTCCACGTTTCCATATACATTAAAATATTACGGTCGTCAGGTATGTTATTATGTAATTCAATGAATATTTGAAAAAAATTATGTAATATCAATGTATATTAATCTCGGGTCACAATACATCACCATGTATGAGACACAATATTTCAGTAGCCTTTTCTATTTTTCCACTAAAATATTATTCTTTTATCATTCCTACAATAAAAGTTTTAAAAATTTCAAATTATTCATAATTAAATGGTTTCAATAATCCAAATTTATATAGAATATGGAAATGTATCTCATTTATATATCCAATGAAACAATTCAAAATTTATGTTGGATTAGAATCAACCCTGAACTTATTATTTTTGATGTAATAAAGAGGATTATATGTATTTAGAATATAGAAGTCATTTACCAGTATATTATTTCTATAAAACATCTCATTCACATATATAGAAAAATATTGTTCTTTATAGTGAATGAAAATCCCATCTTTTCCAAAAGAGATACAAAAAATAAAATATATATTTATTATGGGAACATAATAACAGTTCTAAAATTTTAATATTAATCTACTTGGAAAAATTAGATCTTAAGTTATGAGTTATAATGAAAAAACTCTTGATTTATTGATAACACAGATATCTACTTTACCATTTTTTGATTCCATTTTTTTTCTAATAAAATTTGTGACAAACACCCAATATCTAATACCTAATATTTGGAGTTATTGAAAATTATTTCTATAGAATTAATATTCATATTCTAATAATTATTCTATTTGGGAACATTTCTCAACCCTATATACTAATGTTTTAATGAATCATGCCTAAAAAAATCCTTAATTTTGAGTTTAATATAATGAATTTTACTTTATAAAATTCCCATAATCGATTGGGTTTAGAGTTTTAAATAGTTATAAATACCATTACATTAAATAAGGATCACTGACATACAATGTCAGTTTTTTAATAAAATAAATATTCTGAAGTTCATAATCTTGTTTCATTTATGACACACTTTATTCATCCATTAAAAATTTCTTTTATTCATAGATAGAATTCATAATAGTTGGTAATAATCCTTAGACCCTATGAAAAACATTTCAAAATATGGGATGATAAAAAAATCTTAGTAAGGAATAGATAAAGAAATAAAAACAACAAGTCCTTTGAAATACATGAAAAGTCATATGAAAGATTAATTTTCTCATAATAGGACTTAAGCCTAAAATAATCACATAGTTAATATTGAAATAAACTTATTTGATAAAGGATTTTTCATTTAATTTTCATAAATAATCAAAGGGATGAAATCATAATTCGTGTGGGTTTTATGAAAAACATTAATCGAAACCTTTATCTCTTAAAGATATTATTTTTTAAAATTATAATAACTTTTTAAAATCTTATAAATTTAGAATATTTTCATAAAAACTAATCAATAACATGATCATGAATTATATTCAAGGTAAAAGTAAAAAATCTCATGGAAAAAAATAAATAATTTCATAATGATTGAATTCATAATACCATATATATTTATTCTTGATCCAAGACAACTTGATTATATTATCAAGGCATAATTTCAAGACATCATTGTCTTATAATCAAGGGATCCTTCAAGGACATCATGATATTACCAACAAGGAATCATCCCAAAAAATAGAATTATTACCATATAAGATATGTCATATTATATTTCAATAAGGCCTTGTTCGAAGACATTGTCATTTCAAATGCTTACAGACACTGAGAAATACTCATTCTTCTTTATCCAATGAGACATACTTCTGCATCAAAGCGATAACTATGACTAGGACCCATCAGATACAATATATGTCTAATAAATTCTTCATATATTTAATCAAAAATATAAAATGTAATCTAAATTCCTTGATAATAAGCATTCATACTGGAAAATTATCATACATAATTATAATATTGTCCCTAGTTAATAAATAGAAACACATGATCATAATTCATCCAGTGAAATTATTTAGAAGGTATCATTTGAGAATATACCCAACAAGGTATAAAATAATTTAAATTATTTTGACATAAATAAAAAATAATTTTATAGAATAATTATAATTAATATTTAAAAAAAGTTAAAACATCAATTTCTTTTACTATCTTTTAAAAACTAAATATTCATAGAAAAATGAACAAATAATATTCCTTGAAAACGCAAAAACAATTTGTGTAGAGTAATATTTATATTTAATAACTACTATAATGGAGTGAAAAATAAATTTATGTGCTGTGCAATAAAATAAAATTCTTTCTCCACTTTTTTTAAAATTTAAAATAACCCATTGGGGAATATTGAAAAATATTTATTTTTAATCCATGGTAAAGAAAGTTAAGATAGTTAAAAACAAAATTTAAAAAAATTTAATGAATAAATAATAACAATAATAAATAATTTTAATAAAATATAAATGGAGGAAAATGTGTTTAAACATTTGAAACAATGTTTAAATAAACAATTTATTACCTCAAGTCCCTATCGATACATACATTCTCTAAATACTAAATAATAAAATTATGTTAGTTTTCAAATTGATTAAGAAACTTTTTCATGCTCATTCATTTATCATTATTCCTTTTGTTACCATGACTTATTTAATTACTAAACCAATTAAGTCTACATAGGATGTTTTGAGGATGTTTGGTTTATAATCCCAAACGTCTTTGATAGGTTGACCAAGTTCAAAGGGCTTGAAACACCCCACCCTGGATCACTCCATACATCAGTTAGACCAATTCACCATGAGAACTCATGCACGCCTCCTCGTATGACAGAGGCTATCAACTAGCATTGGGGTATAAGGTGGTAATATTATGATACTATATGCCTATATCAAAATTAACATTAACAGTAAAATTACCATGCATCATACACATTAGAGTACACCGAAACAGTAAATAAACATAACATTCTATAAAAAAATGAAATGCAATATACAAATCAAACAGGCTTACTATAAATATCAACTAGCCTCCCACTAGGATGACTAAATATATATGATAAATAATCCAAAAAAAATTACAAGGGACCTCTTCTAACTTTGAAACAACTCAATATTATATTATATATTTGTCTTTATGAAAATTTAGTTTCTTCGATAGCTTATGATATATGAAACCCTATTTCTAAATGAACTATAATGAAGTATAAAGTTATAACCAAGCCATTAAATTTTTGGGTATATATAGGACTAACTAAATTGGGAATAATTTATAGTTTACAATTATATAAAATGTATTAAACTGTTTTTACTTAATTATAAATAAAAACAAAAATCATTTGTAAGTAAAAGAGTTGTTTTTCTAAAAAAACAATTATAAGTGCACAATGTGTGTACATTTTAGTGAATTATATTGATAAAAATAAGATAATGATTTTAATGAAATTTATATATTATATATTCAATAATTTTTTTTAAACTTTCATCTAATAATATTTATAGGCATGAGATATGAATCAATATAGTGTAATGCTTAAAAATATATTTTTTCTAAAATGTGGTTTTCATCACGTTTTTCACATATATTTTAAAATGTATTTATTTCAATTAGATAAATTTAATCTTAAATAAGAAATTCTATATTTTAAATCATTATTATAAAATTAGGTAAGTTTTTCCATTTTATTTTTGGTCAATATGAATAATAATCATAGTAAATTTTTGAAACCTTGCTAAGGGTAAAATGGGTAAAATATGATTAAAACGTTTGTATAAGGTTACAAAATTTATCTGGCACTTGCCTTTATCATATTGGATGATTTTATGTAGATCATTTTCATACAATTCTCGAATATATGGCCACTTAGTTCCATATTTCATAGAATATGACCTTAATATTAATTTAAGAAAATTAAAATACAAAATGCTATTATCATACATTTAAATATCTCTTATGTGTTCAAATAAGTAAGAATGTAAGTTAGGAATGAATGTTAATGGATATTTTGAGAATAATAATAAATTTTCATGAATATAAATTATTTATAAGTTTTAGTAATTATATAATTATGTTAAATTCTTACGCAATGCCGACACATTATTTCATTAATTAAATGAAACTTAAAATAAACAATTTTTAAAATTTTAAAAGTAAAGTAATTTGAGTTATTTATTTTATTATTTCAATTTTTATGATACATATGAAATATTATGGATGTGTAAAAATATTATATACAAATTACATGTTTTCATTGGTGTATGTAAAGTCAAAATAAATGAATAGTTCCAAAAATTGACATTAATGATATTCTATAATAAATAATATTTTATGAAATAATTTAAAATTCTTAAATTTTATCTTCATACAAGTGATTGTAATATGGTTTCAAATAGAAACCATGGCCTATTTATGAGTCATTTGTTTCATTTATGGTAACATTCTTAACCCTTTATGATTGAAATAATTGTTATCATGGGATAATAAAATAGATAAGGTTTTAAATGACACAAAAACCTATATAAATTTTATTTTATGATGTTATTTATACCCTATACTATTTTTCTATTAATTAATTATTATTTTGAATCATGTTACTTGAAAATTAATTTATTATATTTTATTTTTTTATAGAATTCCAACTGTGTCTTCTCCCTCCCATATAAAAGGACACCCCTCCTTTCTCTTATTTATAACACTTTGAGCCTTATATCTCAACTGATACCTTTTAAATTATCTTATAAAATTATATATACATGTTATAATGTTTATTTTATCACTAATATACCAACCCTAGGGCCCTTAAGATGAGATCCAAAGGAGTTCTTTAAAAGAATGGGTAATCACCATAATCGATCAACTTATTTTTTTTACTTCCTCTTTTACCTCCACTAAATATATGGTATTTATAATAAAATATAAACATAAGTATCCTAAATATACTTAAATTTTATTATGATTAGTAAACCACCATTATCTATCCTCTTTCCCATCAAATTGGAAGTGAAGGTATCGATCCTGCGTATGTACGACTTACCCTCTCCACATAAGAATTCATTTCATTTTTCATCACCATATTTTATGGATGAGTATTATGATGGGTATAATGATCATATATTATATTTATGAAATTATTATTATTCTTTAATTATAATATCATATCTATCTTCTTACCTTTCAATCCACTGGAAAATGATAACATCGATCTTGCATATGTGAGGACTACCACCTCCACGAAATGATGTGATTTGTTTTTCCTTTATGTTTTTATTAGGTGGTAATAAGTATAGTCTTAACAATATTATATGATATATAAGATATAATAATGATTATTATAAGGTTAATTATCATTTACATTTCTTTATTTCCATCCTTCAAAAAATGAAAACATCGTTCAGGAATATTTACGACCTACTGTCTCCACAAATGGTGTAATTCATTTTTATATCTATAAATTTTATGGGTGAATACAAATATGGAAATAATAAATATATATTAGATTTATAAAATTATTAAAATTGCATATAATATGTAACCATGATCATATTATAACTACCAAAACTATCAATCCAAAACACATGAAAAATGAAACAGTTATCACCTAGAACAATAATTTTAATAAATAATTATTAATAAATTGGAGATAAAAGACTATTAGTAAATTTTATATTGTATGATATATATGAGATTTTCTTTTGGAATACATTTTTAATAAAACTATATTTATTATATAGGAGTCTGAAACACATGAGAAAGAAGCTAGACCTGAGGTAAGTGTTTTATGTTAAAATCTAATTGTTTATCAGGATTGTTTATGATTATGTTTCCCATGTAAAAATTTCATGATATACCTCTCAAGAAACACATGAATTTTATTATAATATATTTATTTTTATATATTACATGTTTACTTTCAATTTACTCTCTTTAGGTACTCAAGTGACTGAAATATGGTTTTTAAGGAAAACCGACATCAGTTTTCTCTTCGTTTGGAAATGCATTTTCTTCCATATCCTTGTTTTCTAAAAATTTAATCAAGATTAATTTTAAAATTATGTTATGATTTTATAAATTCATTTTGATAGATATTTTTTTAATTTATTTTAAAAAAATAATCTTCTTTTCATTTTGAAAATGAGGTACAATTTTTTTAATAATAATGTGAAAAGGAATTTTTTTTAAAATACACAGCATGAAAAAATTACCCTATAAAAATGATTTATGATTTGAAGATTAAGTTAAAATTTTATAAGGTTATTTTCAAATAAATTATTTTTCTATATTTAGGAAATTGTATGGTTTTAAATAATATATTTTAAAATGAAATTGTTATTTTCTTCAACAAATATTTTAAATATATTTTAGGGGAACTTTCATCTATGATGAAATACATTGATGAAATGTATGATTTATTAGGGATATTATCCAATGGTACTTTTCATCTCCCAATATATGGTAGTATTTACTAGACTAGGGTGATTTTTCCTTTTAAAAATATTCAACAGTATATGATTATCAATGTGATTAAATAGTTTCAAATGTATAAAATAAATAGAAAAATAACACATGATGTTTTATAGTGGATGATATCATAAAGATCCCAATACAATCATTAATACCCTATACTCAGTGAGGATACTAGTGTTTACTATATCATTCCTTTTTATAGGGAGTAAAAACCTGATTAGAAAGACTCACATTTTTCTCACCTGATGGTATAACCCCTAACTTTTAAAGGATTCATAACCCACCTTCATTTTTTCTGGGAGGAATAACTGCATATTCCATTTAGATAGGTGTAGTAACCCAATATTAAATCTTTTGGATGGTAAAATTGTAAACAAAAATATAGAGTATAAAAATATAATAGGAAGAAATACAATAGTGAAATATAGAAATAATTTAGAAAAACAATGAAGTAGAAAATGTTAAAATTATATATAGCTCAAGTTATTCGATCAATTTAGTATTTGATGAATTAAATTAATAACTCCTTCATTATAAATAAAATTTAATATTAGTCACAATGAAGATGTAGTATTTTAAAATGATTATATGAAGGTTGTATTTTTTTCTTTATAATCATCTCAATTTTCATATTCAATATTTTTGTTATAATAATTTTCTAGATTATTTTATTGTAGTTTTTTTATTCACTTTTTCAATGGATAATCATTTCATTAACTCCCAATAACTTGTATAATCTATTTGGATAATCACATAAGGAAACATTGGAAGAAATAAACCTGTAAAATATAATTGTTACCTTAATTTGAATTAATGTTCTTATATTTTGAGAGTTTTCTCTCTCTTATTCTTGAATAGAATAAGACTGAAAACATTAAAACATTATTATGAGATAAAAACGTATATTCTATATTTATAAAATAGTCAGAAAAAATACACTTTAAATTTATTTTAATATAAATAATGCACAAAAACATAGAATCATAAATAAGATATTGAATGTGCATATGTGAAAATAATTTCAGATCAACATATTTTAATAGTATGTAATTATATTTAAAAAAAATTAATCAATTAAATGGTCTCTAAAATATTTTCATACAAATGTACTAGTAAAAATAATATCAATTATAATTATATAAAAATAATCTGATCTGACAGTAGATGTAAAATACTTGGTGGTAGCAAGAAGTTTCTATCATCACACCGATCTACCATTGTGAAATATTTACCATCCAGTATGATCTACCATTTGGTGATCTACTATCTTATGATCTACCATTATATGATATAACATTTGACAAGATATACCATTTGGTGATATACTATTCGGTGATCTACCATTCAGTGATCTACTGTTCGATGTGGTGGAATGGTACTGCCACCACAGAAAAATATTTCTACCATTGCAAAGGATAATGGCATATCTACCATTGTTATCATCGCACTGATCTACCGTCGATAAATATTTACCATTCAGTATGATCTACCGTTCAGTTATCTACTATCCAATGATCTACCATTCTATGATATACCATTCAACATGATCTACCATTTTTTGATCTAAAATTCAGTGAGTGGTACCGTTAGTGAACATGGGAGTTACCATCGATATAAGGATCAAATATCAACCATTGATTCATGAACCTATTCTATAGTTGGATTTAAAATAGGAGATGTTACCTTGAGGATGAATAGAAGTGGTACCATGAGGAGCATGATGGTACTATGGTCAATGGTGGCTAGAAGGGCTACAGTTGATGGTCTATGCTACTATGAGAGGGTCTTGCTACCTTCATTCAGACGGTACATTTATAGATGGAGAGATACTATTTAAAAAGGATCTACCATCAAATAATAGATTAATTTTTTTATAAGAAAGCTATATTTTGACATGATATCCTAATTTGTTAAAAACACAAATGTGTCCATATGAAACACAAAGTCAAAATTTCTTCTGTAACTCTATTTTCATTTAGTAGGGAGATCATCCTTCAAAATATTTTCGTGCATGAAAATTTAAGTTTAATGAATGATATCATAGCCTTCATTCCCTCATAAACTTGATATAAAATCTCCCATAGTGACCATGATTTGATTAGAGGAGGACTAGAAGATAACTTTAGTGATCTGGAATACCATCGAGGGTTAGGAAGAAAAAGACAGTGACTCATTTAAACCTCGAGGCACAAGAGATCAAATAATTATGATGTCTTTGATCATATGAGTAAAAAAATTTCCATATTTTTAATGATATAAGTATAGTGTAGCATTGTTACTTTCCCACATTAAAAATGATTATTTAGAGCATTCAGTATATCATGCAAGGTTTTCCACCACCATTTCGAGCTAGATATGGGTGATCAACACCCACTACAAAATTTACACACCTAGACACACGGGCTAGCACCGACCCATGTTGTCCCACAAAAAGGTGAAATGTGTACCCTCAATGCTCAACCCTATACATGGATAACCCATTCTCTCTTACTACCATGCATGCCCCTTGGGTCATACCTCCCAAGGGGTTGACTCAAGGGTCTGATAAGAGTGTTTGATGGGATGACCTATGATATTATGTTTTTGTCCCCATTTTTTACTAAAGATCCACTTGAAAATATTTAAATAGTATTTGTAGAATAAAAATAAATAAATAAAATAAAATTTAATTAAATATTAATTATAAAAATAAAGTTAATAAAAATTAATTACTTTTTAAATTTAAAGAAAAAATATATAATTGAAATATAATTATATTTAATTTTAATGAAAATATTAAACTATATGGATAAAAATTTATAAAAATAATAAAACAATTAAAAAACCAGTTAAAATAATATCCCCCATTTAAATTGAAAAACAAAACAAAAATTTTAATTTTAATAAATCCCCAATATTCTCCATAAATTTATTCACATTTTTAAATTTACCAAATATCATAAGATAATAAAAACAATACTAATAATGGTATCTAAAAAATTAAATATACGAAAACTCCCCTCGAGTTTATGAAATTATAACAACATAGATATAAAAACAATAAACATACTTTAAAAAAATCTCAAAAATTAAATTTTCATCATTCTTAGTTTAAATTTTAATTTTTAAAATATCATAGAATCTAGATATTTAGTGAAAATATATTCTAGTTGGTTTTATATATGAATTTATTCCAAAACAATGCCCCCATTATTAACATGGTCTCTTATGAAATGAAATATATCATGTGTATGATTAGTCCTAAAATGATGCATTGTGTATTTAGAAATAGAAATGGAATAAATTTTTTCTTGGACTATAGTAATTTTAACTAAATAAACATTAAAATTAGAAATATTTTTTTACCAATAAGCTTTGAGAAGAACAGTTAGCAGTAGAAATGTACTCAACCTCAATTATGGATAACTCATATAATAATTTTTTTGAAAATCTATGAAATAAAGAAAATACCTAATAATTGACACATTTTAGAAATATTCATCTCTTCAATTTTGTTGCCTCCAAATTCAGAATTATAAAATAATAATAGATTAAAATTATACGAATTTGAGTAAAATAAAACAATGTTGATTTTTCCATTAACATATCTAATTTATATTTTAATATAATATTAATGAATTTATTTAGGATTATATTTATATCTAGAACACGTAAAGATATCAAAAATTATTTCAAGACTTTATGAAATTAGATATAGTAGACTTACTATCATTCCTCTATACAATTTATCACGAAAATATTTTCCAGATTTATCTACATCTAGTTTGGAATTAGTAATAATTGGGGTTCTCATAGTTTTATTTGAATCCACATTGAATTTTTCAACCAAATATTTAGCATACATTCTTTGATATAGAAAAATATCATCCCTCGTATATAGAATTTAAATACTAAGGAAAAATTTTAATTCCCCCATTATCCTCTTATCAAATTCATTTATCATTAATTTTGAAAACTCATTACTAATTATATCATATGTAAAACCAAAAACAATATCATCAATATATATATTTATACAATTAAAATATTAGAATAAATTGTATTTATAAATAAGTTTGGATGAGCCTTTCCTATATCAAAATAATTTTGTAAAAAAAAAATTGTTAATATTTCATACCAAGCCCATTGATATTGTTTAAGAATATATAATTATTTAGAGATTTTAAGAACATGGTTTGTAAATTCATCATTTTTGAAATCAGATGGTTGATTTAAATACACCACTTTTGAAATTAGACCATTTAAAAAGGATATTTTTCACATCCATTTGTAATAGTTTAATGTTTTCAAAATATAAAAAATCTAGTAAAATTTGAATAGCTTATAATCTAGAAAATAATTAAAAATCAATGAATTATTCTTATAAATGGACTTTTTGATTTTGAATTTGTTTACATAATTTAATAAAAATGTTTATCATTTTACTTTTATTGGATAAAAATAGAGTCTAAGGGACTATACTAAAATCATCTATAGTTACAAACACATATATTTTACTACCTAAACTAGAAATTCTCATGGGTCAAAATAAATCAGGATGAATAAGTTATAACCATAATGTAGTGTTAACCATAGTGATAAATATGAAGGAATATTTGTGATTTTTACCCTTCAGATAACAATCACATAGAAAAAATTTACTTGCTTTAAATTTTGGAAGTTGCAAAACCTATCCATGAGTTTCTTAATTGTATGTTGCAGATGAGCATGTCATAATCTTCTATTCTAAATAATTTGTATGATTCTAAGGAATTAAAGCACATTATATTTTTCTTGGTTAGTATTAAAAAATATATAGAGTATATATTTTTAATTATATGGGAATAAAATAAAATATTATTATAGTTAAAAATAATACATTTATTATCTTAAAACATTACACACATACGATCATCAAAATTTTGTGATATAATAATCGAAAAATTTTATCCCCTCTATATATAGTAATTTAGAAATTATAACATATTTTAATATACTTATTTCTCCAAAACATTTGACCATGTGTTTAGGTTTATCACCAAAAGTGACAGTACCTACATTGTAATAATTAAAAAATATAAAATTAGAGATGTCACCAGTCGTGTTCCTGGAGATCCCACTATCCATATACCATGTATCATTATGAATCTTTAGGTAGGATTCCTATTAAACTAATTAAGTATATAATTGTTTTAGTGAACAAGCTATTATGGGTCTAATTGAATTAATAATAATATTTTTAGGAACCCATACAAATTTAAGACATTTATTATAGGGTAATATTATGTATAGATTCTTTGATTTAGATTTCATGGTGTGGAATAGATATTGAGATAATATTAAATAGAATTAATTAGAATAATTCCATTTCAAATTACATCTAAATCATATAACATTTGAAGAATCTCATTTACAACCTTTAATAAAGGAAATTTTGTTCATATTAGGAGTTTTTCTATTATATCCAAATCCATTTTTATCTTTATTATTTTTATTTAAAGACATAATATTATAAAAATGTTATTTTCCTTGACCAAATACATATATTGTTTCTTTTAATCGCATTATTTACCTTTTATGTTTTTCATTATCTTTTTTAATAACTTCTAGGTAATCAAAAAATTTCATATTTGAACATGATCCTATATTTTTCATTCTCTTGTTTTCATGTTTAATATTGTCATATAAATTTTTAATTTTGTCTGATTTGTCCCAAAATAATTTAAATCTCTTGTCTTTACCATTTTTGGTTTTTAACATAAAATACTTTCTTCTTTTATTATCATCTTTTATCTTAATTAGTTTAGAATATGTAACCCTTTTCTCTTCTATAACATCCTTATTTTCTCTTTTAAATTATCTATATAGTTCATCCGTTCTCAATATATCACTTTGAAACTTTTAATTTAGTTTAGTTAATTAAACTAAATTTAAAATATCAGACTCATAACTATAAATGTAATAGGAAACATTTTTTACCTCGTTATTTTTTTCCATCGAGAAATTATTTTCTAATTACTTTTAACCCTCAGAACCATCTCTACTTGTGTTTAGATCTTCTTTATAGCTCATTCTAGTTTTATATGATCGTTGTAGTTCCTTATTGTATTTCTTCTCATTCCCTTCTTATTAAAATTTGTTGAATTCTTATTTTATAAGTCATTTTTTCTGCATTTATAGCATATTAATTTTGAAATATAAATTTATAACTTTTACATATCTTACTTATATTTCTTTCATAATTTATTTGATATATTCTAGGATTCTTCTTAAAGCCCTTTTTCCTTTTATATACTTGTAAATTCATTTGGTAAAATTAGAAATTTTATCATTACCACTCTATTGTATCTTATAATCATAGGAATTAAAAATAACCTTCATATTATATTTGATTTCTATAACTTTCATTTTATCATGATCATGATCATTTTTTTTATATATTATAATTAAGAAGGGATCCTATCAATTAATCCATTGAATACTAAAAAAAATCCTTACTCTCTTCAATTGAAACATTATTTGAGTGACACATTTTGGGAAGTTTTGAAAGTAATATTTTGATAAGAGTTTCATTCTGCATGTTATCTTTGAGTGAATCCATGAGGTTCATTATCTTAATGATTTTTTACATCTCATTTATTCTCCCTTGATTAGACATTTTGTATTCATGAAACTCATCTTTGTGTATACCTAGATCAGTTATCAGAAACTTGTTAGTTTGTTGATGATTCGATTTTAAAGTCCTTAGATTTTAAAATAATTTTTATATGAGGAAATATGACTATAGATATTTCTAATTAATGAAAAATATAAGTAATTCATAAATTTATAGTTAAAAATACATTTTGTGTCAACATTACTGGTTAATGTTTCTAAATAAACCTTAAGTAGTTTATAAGGTTTTGATATAATAGCCCAAAATTCAAGTCCTGTATTTAAAAAAAATACCACCTTCTGACCCTTGTAGTAAACATAGTCTCTTCTAATGAAGTGTAGTGGTCTGATGGGATTTAGCATATCAGATTCCCAACTTTCCATAACAAATAAGTGGATATATTCCTTATAATTGTATGTTTAGGACAATAGTTAGTTCACAAAAGATAATAAAATATTTAAAACCAATTATTTAAAAGAAGCTACTTTTGATACCAATTGTTAGGACCTAACGTATGGTAATATTGACTAGAAAGGGGTGAATATTCCTTTTAAAAATATTAATTCGTCTATGATTATCAGAGTGTTTAAACAACATTAAATGCACAATGTAAATAAAATCAAATAATACATGATGTTTTATAGTGTTTCAGATCACCATGATCATAGTCCACTCTTTAATCTCCTCTACAAATTGAGGATACTGATATTTACTGGATCTTTACTTTTTATAGGGAGTCATAACCTGATTATAAATATGTGTAACTTTTTCTCATCTCGTGGTATAACCCTTCACTTTGGAATGAGTTACAACCGACCTTCCCTTTTCTAAGGAGGAATAACCCTACCATCCTTTTATATGACACTAATAACCCAATATGATGGATTTTTTATGGTAAAAGCCTACAATAACCTATATAGTATTAAAAGAGGGTATGAAGAAATACAAGATTTAAATATAGAAGGAATTTAGAATAGTAGTGGAGGATATGATGTAGAAATTTGACGTTGCTCAAGTTATTCAATCACTTTCAGTACTGGATGTTGAAAATGATGAATTATTTCATGATCTAGGAAAGGAAAAATAGTCATAGTGTAGATACAGTACTTCAAAAATCTTTTATGAATGTTGTGTATTTTTGTCTTTTTAGTCTTTATAATCCTCCCAATTTTATAGTCAATATCATTATAATAATCTTTGTTGCAATTATTTTATTACATATTGTTGATTTTATTTTTAAATAGGTAATTGGGTCATTGAATATAAAGATATTGTAGATTATCATTGGATAATCATATTAGGATATTTTTTGAAAAATAATAAACATTTAAAATATATATGTTTCCTTAATTTTAATTAATGCACTTTTATTTAGAGGGTTTTTGATCTTTTATTCCTACATAGAATAAGATCATAAAGCTTCCATCATTATTGTTTAAACAAACATATATATATATTACATATTTATAAAGTAGTTACAATTTAAGTAACACACTTCAATTTTATTTTAATATCAATAACACACAAGAATATAGCATCATAAATATGATACTGTAGGTGTATATATGAAAAAAAATTATCTCAGAATATTTTAGCAGCTTATAAATATATTATAACAAAATATAATCATTAAAATAGTCACTAATAAACATTAATTCAATTTTATTAATAAAAATAATATCAATTTTTTTTTTGGAAAAATATTTTGAACGGATATTAGATGTAAAATACACAGTGATAGAAAGAGGTTTCCACTATCGTAATGATCTAATATTGGTGAACATTTACCATATGGTATGATATACCATTAAATGATTTAACATTCAGTGATCTATCATTCATTTATATATCATTTCGTATGATCTACCATTCAGTGATCTACTATTTGGTCATCTACCATCTAGTTATCTTCTGTTAGGTGTGAAGAAACAATACTACTGCAACTGTGAAGGCATGCTACTATCATGAAGGAGATAAGTTACCATGAAAAAGTTTGAGGGTGATTTTTTATAAGTTCACTTTTTATGAGGATATATAGTGTTGACAGAGCTAACGTGAAGTTTTGACGAAGATACCATGCTGGTTGGTGAACGATACTACCCTTAGTGAACATGGGAGCTACTATCGATAAATGGATCGAACAGTTGACCATTGATGTATGAAGATGTGATAATGTTGGATTTATAGTAGGATATGATACCTTAAGGAGGAAAAATTTTTCTACCATGATTATCATGATGGAACCACCATCAATGTAGGTTGGTAGTGCTACCTTTGATGGTCAGTGCTACTATGAAAGGGTCCTTCTTCCATCGTTTGAATGTTAATTTCATAGTTGAAGAGAAACCATCGATAGAAGATATACCATTGAATGGTAGATGATATTTTTGATTTAAATCTATGATTTGGATTGATTTCCTCATCTGTTAAAAACAAAAATTCATCAATGTGAATCAGAAACATGAAATGCCTTATGTAACTATGTTTTCATTCAGTAGAGTGATCATCTATATAAATATTCACATTCATAAAAGAAATTGTATGTATGATATCATAGCCTTTATCACATCACAAAAATAATCTCAAATATCCCATGTTAACCATGGTTTGATTAGAGTATTATCAGAAGATAAATCTTGTGAATTTGAATATCATCGAGGGTCTGGAGGAAGAAGATCACATCTCATTTAAACCTCACGAGTTGTTGCAGATCAAATTGCTGGGATAGATTTGATTGGATGGTTGAAAGAATTTATATATTTTTTATGAAGAAAGAATATCACATTGAATTCTATTATCCTACATCAGAAATGGGCCATGTTGAGCCTCCGGTATATCATACAATTAATTTTAACACTACCTCGATTGGTCTATGATGAATCATCACCCATTTCAGAATACACAGACATATCCATACAGGAGAGCCCGACCCATGCTGGCCCACCATCCCAACTTCAGGTGCGATCTACGTCTATTATACTCAAGATTATATACGGTCCACCCATGCTCTATTATCATCATACATTATTATTGGTTATAACCTCCCATAGTGTTTACCCAAGTGTCCCATAAGATTGGTTTATGGGATATCCCGTGAACTAGTGTGGTTTTCCCTATTTCTTACTCAAGAGACACTAAACAATTGTTAAAAAACAATTCCATAATGAAAATAATGAAATGAAATACATTTTATTTAAAGATTAATTACAAAATAAAATTAATAAAAATTATATTATTTTTAACATTAAAGAAACACAACTAAATAAAAAATAATAATATTTAATTTCAATTAAAACATTTGACTGAGCGTATTATAATTTATCAAAATAATAGAATAACTAAACATAAAAACACTTAGTGAAAACAACACTATCATTATTCTTCCTATGGATGGTTTATGATTATGATGAAAAGATGTTTATGAAACATGTTTTATTTCTATGTGTAATGCTATACTGAATTGATGAAATGATTATGTAACCCATTTTTTTCATGGGTTGATCCAGGATAAAAATGATTGTGAAACCTATTCATTTTCCACATGTTATGATACGATGAATATTTTATGATCTTATTGCATACATATGTATTATTTTCATTATGCGATAGGTGAGATTATAATTATATAGTCCTATAATGCATTGGATAAATATGGATATGTCATGAGATAAACAATATTGGAATAGGGAGTGAACCCAGTTTTGTAAGGGACTCTATACACTATGATAATATTGGGAGTGAACCTCGATTACTATGATGGAATGAGGAGTGAACCTAATTAAGTGTGTTATATTTGTATGTGATACATGACTACTAAAGATATTATTTTTTATTCTTGTGTGTATTCAAAAAACTCTTGTCTTATGCCTATGTTATGTTCTCATGGCTCGTATTTTTAGATTCTTTAATGAAAAATGTCTTATAAATTGAAAAATATTATTCCATGACTCAAATAATGATATATGATATAAAGGATATGTGTTTAAAATGTTATTCTCATGTTCTCATTACCTTTTTCTCATGTTATATTTAATTGATCATTGATATCTCCCTTTTTTACCCTTAATAAGCATCAGAGATCACCCTTTCTTATATTTACTTTTATTAGGTTATGAAAAAAGGTATTATGTGTGATATTTCAAACAAGGGTGGTAGTTAGGAAGAATGCAATGGGAGATGATTTATTTTACTTATGAACAAGATTTTTATGTATCCAATTTTCCAAAGGCTCTAGATCTACACGATTATGATGTGGGTCATTATGTTATGTTAAGGTATATTCATATATTAATATGTGATATCTATGTATGAATAGTATGGGTATCTATAGTTGGCATTAGAACAAGGTTTAGTTAACCTTTAGAAACTAGGATGAGAAAATTGTATCGATAACCCCTAGGATAATCCTACGTATAGGGAAACATCCTAAGTTATAGTATCAAAAGTAGTGTGGTTTTCCTAGTAAAACATGTCTTTCTGGATACTACATCCGGACATGGTTTTGGAATAGATTCATATAGGGGTAATAAGTTATAAAAGAGTTGGTTATTTTTATCTCATATATTATTTCGGTTCGAGCTGAGTGTGACCTTACTATTCACCTGGTTTCACACTCCGGAGGGATATGCTTAGGTTATTTCACATTTTATTTTTGAGCCAACATGAAGGATTTGAATAAATAATGATAACCAATGACCTCGGTAAAAACAAAGGTTTCATAGGTTCCATATAAGGTGTCATGATTTATACATCTTGTGAATTACGTTTCATGATTATATGGTTTTCCAATGTGATTAATTTTTCTCGGACTATGATTTTTTGGTTTTAGTAAATAGTTGGAACCTAAAGTAACTGGGTTAATAATGAATGTGATGGAAAATGAAATTATTTTTCTATTGATAAACCATATGTTATAATATCTATAATGATAAATATTTTTGTTATACTTACACAACATCCTCAAACTATGTATTATGCTAAAATTCCAAATGAGAAAAGGAGGGAACAATGTTCCATTGAGTCCTTCGTGAGAAAAAATCCACATTCTTTTAGCGGGTTCACAGATCCACTATTTTTTGAGAAATGTATCAGTAAAATTGAAATGATATATTCTATTATCATGTATTTAGAGCATGAAAAATTCATTTTGGATGCCTATTGTTTGGAAGTTAAATCAGATCAATGGCGGTATATTATTAATAATTCTAGGAAAATGGATGAAATTTACATCATGGAGTGGGATGTGTTTAATATATTGTTTTCTAATAAGTATTTACCTCATATTCTTCAGATGGAAATGGATTTGTAATTCGTTGATCTAAAGTATAATGATGATGAATCAGTTGGTATATATTATGAAAATTTTACAAGACTTACAAGATACACTTTTTTGTATTGTCATCAAACCTAAAAGTAAGGTTGATCATTCTTCAGTGTCTTATAATCACATCTTTTATGGGATTTAGTCATAAAGAGTTTTATTAGCTATGAATAAATCTTTAAATGTGATATTAATTTGAAAGTGGATATTATAGTTACACATCTATCTCATCTTTTTTATAAGAAATGAAATATGGATTTCAAAGGAAACTCTAAAAACCATGGAGAGAAGAATACAAGACTTGCTTTATGATAAATGTATGAAAGGAACATGAGGAATATTTTTTTATGGGTACTGGTAAGTTTGTAAAGGTTGTTTATAGGGAAATTTAATGATGAAGTACTAGGAAGAAGTTATTTAATGATGAGAATAGATAGAAAGCTCTATAGAATACACCACACACACTCCATTATTTCAAATTCTAGGTGTATGGGAATTATTCTAACTAGTGTTCTAATATGAAGGTTAATAATGATGATCTATCTTAAGCCCATATACAAATGGAAATATCATTTTACCACTATTTCTAATGAGGTGTATAATAACAATGTGGTGAAAGGTACACTTATCATCTACTACAGAAATAATAATGTTTTATTTTATCCCAGATCAACCTACTATTTTATAATTAAATATTTTTCTAAGGGTATAAAAATATAAACCTAATAATTAAATATTTAATTAGTATAGAGAACCCCTAATGGTATGATGATCACATCTCAAGAATATGATTCTTATCTTGTTTAAGTTTAGAGGAGTTCACTTTCTACAAATATTTTTATTCTCCCACTAGTTCAATTTTATGTTATCTTAGTCATGTATTATATTCCTATACATAAATCCCACATTAGTTACCAAGGAAGGGAAGTCATGTTTGATATTCGGAACAACCCTATAATTATATCAGTGTGATAATAAATATAAACTTATGATGGAAATAAAATCTTTTGTATAGGTCTTTATTTATATTCAAAAGGGGTGTTAATATCACATGGTTGGGGATTAATGTAACATTGTTGATATGATTATTGTGAAGGAGTTTGTTGATGTATTTATTGTAGATTTTTCTAATCTTCCACAAAATCATGAATTTGAGTTCCCAATAGAACTCATACCGAGCGTTACACCTATTTCAATGTATCCATAGAAAATTACCCCAATTGCATTGTAGGAATTGAAGAAGAAACTCTGAGATAATCATGACAAGGGATTTATTCAGTCAAGTGCATCACATTGGGGTTCACTTATTCTCTTTTTAATAAGAAATATGGATCAATTTGACTGTGAATTTATTATTTGGAACTTAACAAGACCAAAATCTATAATAAATATCTTTTACCTTATATAAATAGATTTTTTTATCAACTATAAAGAGATCAATACTTTTCCAAGATAAATATATATTTTACATATCATCAATTGATAGTTAGAAATAAGGATATACCCAAGAAAAAATTCAATAAAAGTTATGGAAAATATTATTACACAGTGATACTTTTTGGTCTCATTAATCCCACCGACTATCTTCATGGATTTAATTAATTGTGTCTTTAGAGATTTCATTGATCAGTTTTTTGGGTTGTCCTTATTGATGAAATTATTATATTTTAAAAAATAATGGATGAAAAAAATATCACATGAGAATTGTACTAAAGTCCCTAATGAAGGAGAAGATGTTTGAAAAATTTATACTGTATAAATTTTTTCTACAAAACTTATAGACCAACTCTATGATTGAGATTCTAGTGTTATTTGTTTGTTAGAACATTATTGTAGTTTTTTGGTGAATTTTTCCAAACTATATATTCCACTCACCAAGTTAAATCATAAGGTTTCCAAGTTCCTTTGGATAAATGAATGTGAATAAAATTTTAACATACAAAATTGAAGGTTTTCCAATGCACCTGTGGTTACATTACTCTATAATAGAGAAGGGTTTCTAATCTATAGTGATGCATCCAAGAATGTATTATGATTAATTATCATATAGAATGATGTGGTTATATATTTTCCCTAAATCCATTAGAAGGTTCATGGGAAAAAATACTCTACTAATTATTTGCAGTTAGTTACAGTAATTTTTAAATTATAAATATATAAGAATTATCATTATAGAGAAAGGTGTGATATATATACTGATAATAAAATTTTAAATTATATATTCACTCATAAAGAAGTTAATGTGCACCATATAAGATGGTTGGATTAGATTAAATATATTATTGATTCTTAATACATTACCATAATGGTAAAGAGAACAATGTGGAAGATTCTTTAAATTGAAAGAATCATATGATCTTATCTATGATGTGGATCACAAAAGACCTAATATATCTAGATTTAAAATGATTAATCTATAAATATTGAATTACGGAGAAAAAAATTATCATTTTAAAATGATTGTTCATCTATTTATTCATGTGAATAATAAATATGAATAGAAGTAATAAGTAGAACAATAAAATAAGGTAAGAAATGTTTATGAGTTCAACCTTGATTATAACTGAATGACAAGGTTCAAGAACTGTGTATGTTTTATGTCCATATCATATATGAGGGATCTTTTGGATAAGGCTCATAGTTCATCATTCTCTATTCATCCAAAATGTATGAATATTCTTATAGTTTAAAAAGAGTATGTATAGAGAGATAACATTAAGAGATATGTTGCAGAGTATGTATCTCGGTTCTTGGTAAGTCATCAAGTAAAGTTTAAGAGATAAAAGTCTAAGGGGAATGTTAAAACCATTAACCATACCTGAATGGACTTGGGAAAATATCACCATGGATTTCATTAGTAGACACCCCAAAACATATAAAGGGAATAATTATATTTGGGTTGTAATAGATCACTCCATAAAGTTATAAAACATCAATAATATATAAGAATATTTTTATCTTAACGACCTTTCCATAATATACATTAATGGAGTGGTAAGGTTTCATGGAGTGTCACATTCAATTATATATAATCATGATCTAAGGTTTTACATGAAACTCAAGAGAAGTCTTCAATAGGATCTAGATGTAGAGTAGAGTTTCATTGTATCCTATTATCCTATGACATACATTAAGTCAAATAGAACTATTAAAACCCTAAAGAATATGGTGCAATATTTTTCAATGGATTTCAAAGGTTTTTGAGATTAACACTTTCCTCTAGTTGAGTCTTCTTACAATAATAGCTTTCACTTAAGCATTCAGATGGATACTTATGAAGCCCCCATTTGAAATCACTGTATAAATCCAACATACTAGGATGAATTTGTAGAAAAAAAATCTATTATTACCTGATCTAGATAATGAAATGATAGATAATGTTATATCCATTAAACATCACAACAAAGGTAGCTTAGAGTTGAAAAAAATTATTATGATAATTTTTGGTGAGATCTTGAGTTTGAAGTTGCTGAGAAGGTGTTTCTATGAATTTCTCTATGGAATAAGGTTACGATATTTTGGGAGACATGAAAGATGATCCCTAGGTATATTGACCCCTTTAAAAATATTGATCGGGTAGGGATAATAGCTTATCCCTTGGCCCTTCCACCGAACCTCTTTCAATTTCATGATGTATTCCATATATCTCTACTGAGGAAGTATATAACTAATCCATTACAAGTACTAAAATTAGAGGCCATACCACTGAATCATGATATTTTCTTTAAAGAACAACCATAAGAAATATTCTATTGTAGAGATAAAGTATTATGAAACAAGACTGCTCAATAGGTTAAAGTTAATTAGAGAAATAAAAAATTTGAAGAAGATACTTGGGAACTCAAAGATGTGATGAAATAAAAATATCCTCAATTATTTATATCAAAATGAAGGAATTTTGAAAGAAATTTTAATTTTAAGTGGTTTATAATGTGACATCCCAACATTTTATTATATATTTATCTTTAAATTAATTCAATTTCTTCAATAGCTTGTGATACATGAAACCACGAGTCTAATTGAACTAAAATGTAGTATACCATAATTACCTAGCCCTTAAATTAATGGTTATCAATAATTAATACTAAATTATGAATATTTAAAAGTTCACACTTTTATAAAATAAATACATTAGTTATCAACTTATTATAAATAAAAAGAAAAATCATTTCTAAGTAAAAAACACGTTTTTATGAAACACTTTTTATGTTCACAATGCGTTTTTATTTTAATAAATTAATTTTTTTACTATTGGTAAAGAAAATAACAAAATTTATGTATTATATATTTACTAAAAAGTTTTAAAATTCATTTCATATTATCTCTAGGCATGAGATAAGAATAAATCTTTTGGCATGCATAAAAATGTAATTTTCTAAAAAGCGGTTTTCTGCGCGTTTTTCACACTTATTTTAAATGTATTTCTACCAATTATAAAAATTGAATTTTGAAAAATATATTCTATACTTTTAATTAGTTGGATAAAATTTGGTAAATAGGTTCCTTTTATTTTTTGTCAATATGAATAATAATCAGAGTAATTTTCTCACCTCGGTAAGGGTAAACTGGGTAAAATAGGGTTAAAATGTTAGGATGAATATTTAAAATTTATATAACACTTTATTTTATCATATTGGATCAGTTTATTTCGTCCATGAACATTCAATTCTCAAATATATGTCCATTTAGTGCAATATGTTTTTTAATATGATTGTTATATCAATTTATGAAAATAAAAATAAAAAATGTCACTCTTTTAATTTAAATTATATATTATTGTTAAAATAGAAAAAAAGAAGTTTAAAATGAATAATAATGCCTATTTTGTTAATAATTAATTTTTTTTCATGATGTTAATTTATTTATAGTTTTTAGTAATTATATAATTACCTTAAATGTGTATTCAACGTTGACATAATATTTCTTCAATAAATAAAAAAATAAAATAATGTATTTTAAAAATATTAAAATAATTATAATTAGAGTGTGTTATAGCATTACACGAATTTTCTAGAAACATATGAAATATTAGGGATGTGTGAAAATATTATATTCTAATTCTATTATTTTCTTTGTTCCTATAAAGTTAAATTAAATGAATATTTCCAAAATTAACATTTATTATATTTTATAATAAATTGTTTTTTATTATATGTATTAAAATACCTAAAAATGTTAACTTTGTCCATGTAAATATAATGTGTTTTAACATATAAAACATGGTCCATTTATGTGTCATTTTTTCATTTATTGTAACATTATTAACCCATTATGATTGAAATAGTCGTTACTGTGGTTAAGATAAAAAATGGTCAAAAAATGGGTTAATTAAGACTAAAATTATTAAAATTACAAAAGAACTTATTTAGATTTTTTTATAAGAAGTCTTTTTTACCGTAAATTATTTTTAATTTAATTAATGGAAATATTTATTCATTTTTTTAAAAAATTAAACTATTATATTTTAATTATTTGAGAAAATTCAAGTGTCTCCTCTCCCCCCTTATAAAAGAACACTCATTCTTTTTCTTCTTTACATGACATTGAGCCTTCTAGATCACCCAATATGTATAAAATATATTTTAATATTCCCAATAAATGTTATGGAGGTTCTTTAATCCCTAAAAGAACAACCCTAGTGTCCTTAAGAGGATATCCAAATGATTTTTTTTCAAAGAAGAGGTAATCACCTTAACCGGTCACTTTTTTTTACTTCTTCTTTTACCTTCTATAAATACGTATTATTTATTATAAAATAATAACTTAAATCTCCAAAATTTATTAAAATGTTATTATTATTATAAAATCACCATTATCCACCCTCTTCCCCATCAAAAGGGAAGTGAAAGTATCGGTCATGTGTACATATGACTTATTGTCTCCACATAGCGATACAATTCATTTTTCATCACCCTTTTTTATAGATGGGTAATAAAATGAGTATAATATTTATTTATGATATTATGAAATAATTGTTCTTCTATAATGATAATATCATATCTACCTTTTTATTATCCAATTCTTTGGAAAATGATAATGTTGCTTGTGAGTACGTGTAGACTAAAATCTCCACAAAGCGATGTGATTCATTTTTCATTTTTATTTTCATGGATGGTAATAAGGTCAAATTTAATGAAATTATATAAAATATATGATATAATAATGATTCAATAAAGTTGAATTTTGATTTACCTTTGTTTTATTCCATCTATCGAAAAATAAAATTAGTGATCATGCATATGTTCGACCTACCTTCTCCATAAATGGTATAATTTAGTTTTCAATCTATATATTTTATTCATTACTATAAATATGAATATAATTGACATATATGATATTAACATAACTGTAAAAATTATATATATGATAAAACAATGATAAAAGTATAAGGATCAAAACTACTGAACCGAAACATACATTAAAAATGAAGTAGTTATCACATGGAATGATTATTTTAATAAATAATTGTTAATAAATGAGTGATAAAGGTTATAATAAAATCATATATTGTTTGATATATATGAGTATGGTTCAAAAAATATATTTATAATAAATTAATATTTAGTATACATTATGTTCAAACACTTAAAAAGAAAGTCGAACCTGCAGTAAGATTATTTTGTTACAATCATATTCTTTGTTGGGATTATTTAATATTATGTTTTTATGATTAAATTTCATGAAATCCTTATCAATAATCTCATTAATTTTATTATACTACGTTTATTTATAGAAAATAGATATATTTTCCATTCATTTTTCTCTATTTAAGTACCGAAGACACTGAATGAATTATTTTAAGGAAAACATAATTCAATTCTATCTTTAGTCAAAATACTATTCATTCCACGTTTTTGTTTTATAAATTTTTTTCAAGAGTATTTTTAATACTAAAATAATATTTTTTTAATTCAATTTTACACATTTTTTACTTTTCACAATTTTTTTAGAGGAATAAACTTATCATCTTTCTGAATGTGGTACTTGTTTACTTTTTAGTAAAAATGTGAAAGGAATAATTATTTTGACATATATGACATGATAATAATTTTCCTCAATCATGATTGATCAATACTTTGAAGATTACATTACTAGTTTATAATTTTATTTTAAAAAAATATATTTTCCTTAATATTTGGGAAATTCTTAGATTATAAAGAAGTCATTTAAAAAAGAAAATGTTATTTTCTTTAAAAGTAATTCTAGATATTATTTAGGTTAACTTTAATCTAAGTTGACATCATTTGATGTTACTTTTTATTTAATGGGGGTATAATCCAATGATACCATCCATATTATTTCTTTTTATGGTGTTTGATTATAATAAAAATATGTTAATGGAACTCATTTTTTTCCCTGGGTGATGCTATGATGGATTGATGATATGTTTATTAAAAAAATTTCTTTTATGCGGGTTATACCCTGACAAATTGTTTATAAAACCTATTTATTTTTCATGGGTTATGATATTATTAATTTTTACAATCTTGTGGAACACATGTTTATTATTTTTATTTTTTGATGTGTGGAACCAAAATTATGTATCCCTCCAATGCATTGGGTAATGATAAATATCCCAGGAGATAAACGTGACTTGAATGGTGAGTAAAGCCAATTTAGTAATGGATTCTATCCACTATTATAGTCTTGGGAGTGAACTTTGACTACTATGATTTAATGGGGAGTGAACTCAAAACACTATGATTGTCTTAGTAGTGATCTTTTAATACTAAAGAAATTATTTTCTATGCTTGGGTGTATAACACAAACCCGTATCTTATGCATATGTTTCTCTCTCATTGATCATGTTTTTATTACTTTATTATTCATGTAATATAAAATTCAAATATTTATACTATGAATCAAATTACTATATATGATATGTAGGTTATAGTTTTCAAATGTTATACTTATTTATCAAAACCTTTATGATCATGTTTTGATTATGTGATCAATAATATCTCCCTCATTTTCCCTTACTAAGTATCTAAGACCACATTTATTATGTTTATTTTTTCCGTGGTTGTGTTGAAAGTTATTATGTAAAATATATATAATAAGGGATACATTTATGAATAACATAGTGAGATATTATTTATTTCACTTATAAACCATTAGTTTACGTATAAAAGTTTCTAAATTAACTAGAACTAAATGATTCTGGTGTGGATTTTTATTTAATGTAATGAATATTCAACTATTAATATGTGATATCTATGTATAAAAAGTATGGGTCACTATAGTTGGTATTAGTGAAATGTTTAGTAATCCTTTAAAATCTAGGATGAAAAAACACTAGTGAGAAACTTTAGGGTAATATTATGTATAGGGTAACATCCTAAGTTATGTTTGAGAAAGGGGTATGGTTTTCCTTGAAAAGTATAACTATCTAGACACTATAAGTGGATGTGTTTTTAGAACAAATGAATATAGGGGTAATAACATCAAAAAGAGTTGTCCAAGTATATCTTTTCCATCATTCTAGTGTATGGTGAGTGTGCCTTTTCTATGCATCTAGTTGGACACTCCAAGGGGATATCCTTAGGTTAATTATAATTTTATTTAAGAAACATCTCAAACAATTATAATAGATAATTACCATGAATAAACATGGTAAAATAAACATTTTTATAGACTGAAAAGAATATTTCATGATTTATAGATCTTATAAATGCTTTTTCATGACTATCTTGTTTTTCACTTTGATTATTTTCACTCACAATATAATTTTTTTGTTTTATTTAATGGTTGGACCCCTAAGTAACCTTATTAATGATGAATTTTATGGATAATGTAATGGTTTTTATCATATGAAAATAAATTTTATGGTACTTGAAATGAAAAATGTTATTAATTTGTGTATAAACATTTCTCATACTATTAGTTTTGAAGAACTTATAAATGGGAAAATTAGGGAACAAGGCTCGGTTGAGTCCTTTATGAAGAAAAATACACATTTTTTTAGTGGGACTACTGATCAAATAGTTTTTGAGAAATGGATCGATACCATTGAACAAATAGTTTCCAATATCTATTATTTGTATCATGAAAAAATCAGTTTTTTCTATCTATATATTGGTAGAAAAAATATATTAATGATAAAATATTATCAAGAATATGAATTAAATAGAAGAAATATAATCTATGGTGTGATATGAGTTTAATTGGTTATTTTTAAATAAGTTATTTCCTATTATTATTATTATGAAATTTGAGAAGGAATTTCTTGAGCTAAAGTAGAAGGATGATGAGTCAATTTGTACCTATGTGGTAAATTTTACAATTCATAGGAGGTACGACTATGGTATTATTATTGAACATGGAATTAAGGTTGATCAATTATTCAGTGAATTAAAACCAAGACTATGAAGGGTTTTAGATGTAATGGACTTGTTATCTATGAAAAATAATTTTATGTGCTATCAAGGTGGAAATAGAGATTAGAGTTACCCATCTATATCATGGTTTTGATAAGAGAAAAATCATGGAATTCAAAGGAAACTATAAAAAACATAGAGAGAATATGATGAGCATACCTTTAGGCTCAAAGTGTGGGAAAAAATAAGGGTAAAATATCTTAACGGGATAGTAAATGTTTTATGTTTTTAAAGGATGTTAATCATACAATCAGATATCGAAGTGATGGTAACAAATTAGATAATAATGTGAATAGAGGTAAATAATTATAGAATACACCACCCAAAATCTAGTGTTTAAATTGTAAGGAATAAGATCATTATGCTAACCAGTGATAAAATATTAAGGGTAATGATGTTGATTAACATCAGTAACCTATTAAGCCAAAATACAAAAGGAAATATCATGTGATCACTATTTCTTATGAGGAGTATGATAATGACATGGTGAAAGGTACACATACCATCCAATCTAGAAATACTAATGTCATATTTAACAATAGATTAAACTGCTCTATTATACCAGAAATGTTTTCTAAGGGTATAAAAATTACACACAAACAATTAGATGTTAAATTAGGAGTGAAAACCCCTATTGGTATGATGATTGTACATCAAGTATATGATTCTTATCCAATAGAAGTATATCAGAATGTACTTCATAAAAATATTCTTATTCTCCCATTGGTTTAATTTGTTGTTCTCTTAAGAATAAGTTGGATTTACATTCATAAATCTCACATCAATTTAAGAGGAAGGTAAGTCACATTTAATATTCTAAACCAATCTATGATCGTTTATTAGTACAAAGAAAAATATGAACTTATAATGGAAATCACATTAATTATGTGGGCCTTAATTCCTATTGAAAATGGTTCTTTATCTTAGATGGTTGGGGATAAACTCAAAATTGATGATATACCTATTGTGTAGGAGTTTTTTGATGTATTTATAGATGATTTTCCTAGTCTTCCATCAAATTTTTAAGTTGAGGTTCCCAATATAAATAATACCTCATTATAATCCTATTTAAAATACTATATAGAATGGATTTGATTGAGTTGAAGTAATTTGAGAAGAAACTCAAATAGAGTCTTGAAAATGGATTTTTTTAGACAAGTGTTCCACCTTGGGGTGCACATATTATTTTCATTAAGAATAAATATGGATCAATGTGACTCTGAATTGATTATCAATAACTTAACAAGATGAAAATCAATAATAAGTATCATTTTACACATAATGTTGACTTGTTTGATCAACTATGTGGAGCTCAATACTTTTCCAAGATTTATATTCATTTTGGATATCAAAAATTGAGGGTTAAGAAATATGATATATCCAAGAAAATGCTTCATACACGGTATAAACACCATGAATACATAGTGATTCCATGTGGTCTTAATAATTCTCATGTTATCTTCATGGATTTAATCAATAAAGTCTTTAGGGATTACCTTTATCTATTTTTGTTAGTCTTTATAGATGAAATTATTATATATTCAAAGATCAAGTAAGAGTATCAAGATCACTTTATCAAGGTACTAAATACCCTATGGATATTATATATTCAAAGATCAAGGAAGAGTATCAAGATCACATTATCAAGGTACTAAATACCCTATGGAAGGATAAACTGTATAAAAAATATAACAACTATAAATTTTGGATATAAAATGTTTCATTTTGGGTCATATAATCTCAATTTGGGGTATAACTATGGATCCATCAAAGACCACAATTATTGAACGTTGACCCAGAACAACCACTATTAACGATAGTCAAAATTTTCATGGTTTGGATATATATTTTCAATGATTTGTGGATAATTTCTCATTAATTTCTAATCCACTCAATGACTTAACTCTGAAGGGATCCACGTTCCTTTGGATATATGGAAGTGAAGAAAATTTTTAGGAACTTAAGAGATTATTAGTTAGCACACATGTGCTTACATTACCCTTTAGTGTATAAGGGTTTGTAATATATAGTGATTCATTAAACAAGGTACTGTGATGAATTTTCATGTATAATGATATGTTTATAGCTCATTCCTCATATCAATTTAAGGTTCATGAGAAAAATTACCAAACTCTTGATTTGGAGATAGATGTGTTAATTTTGTATTAATGATAGAGTGGCCTTATATTGATAGGGAAATATGTGATATATATACAGATAATAATTTTTTTATGTATATATTAACTATAAAATAGTTGAATATATACCATATAATCTGGTTAGAGTTGATTAAAGGTTTTTACTACTCAATACATTACCATCCTGGGAAATACAACAAGGTGTAAGATGGTCGGAGTCAAAAGAATCATGTTATCTTATCTATGATAAAGATAATAAAATCCAATATTTTTGTATTTTAAAAGGATTGATCTTGATATCATGATGTATGGGTAGAAATGTTATCATTATAAAATTAGTGTTCAACTATCTATTCATGCGTGGAATTATGTTTTATAGAAGAATGATGTTGAACTATTGAAGAAGGTCAGAATTGTTTTGGTGTTCAACATTAATTATTATGGGGTGAAATGGTTTAAGAAGAATTTATATGTTCCTTCCATACCCGGTTTGAATAAGTTGATATTTCATGAGGATCATGAACCATTATCCTCTATCAATCTATGATCTATAAATATGCATAAAGATATGGAAGAGTGTTGGGAGGTTTCCAAGATCTCAATGCCCTCTACTTGAATGGAGATGGTGATGAAACCCTAGAGGATGACGAAGGAGGATTTTCCCACCCTTACTGAAGGTGGGAAAGGGAGGATGGCGTGATTTTTCCATCTCTGAAGTCACAAACCCCCATTGTACCCTTCACCAAACCCATCTATCTCTCGGAGTTCCTGGTGATAGCGATAAGTCCGAAGGTGCCTGACCATCACCTTGGCAATCCTTAGCTCCCGATATCTCTTCAGAGTTCTCTGAAGCAACGAGTGATTTGGACCTGACTCTGGTGGCTCGATTCAATTCTCGAAGACCGTCGGTTGATGATTATGATCAATTTGTATTTCAAAAATGGGACCTGCAACATCGCACAATCGTCCTCCTTATAAATAGTTGTCATTTGATGATCTGATTCACCTAGAAGGAAGACCTAATTCATGCATGGTCTAGTTCCCCATGTGATGCAACAGTTTCATGTTTATTCCCCTCTGGTGGATATTCGATTTTTGTATGAATCGCGACCCAACCTCCCTTACGATTTGGGTAAGTTTTCCACATATTCCATTACCATTCCAAAATCTAGTGATCATATGAATGCTTGGGTACCTGATAGGTTGCTTTATGTGTTCTGATACTCGCACAACCACAGTAAGTCACCCAATCAACCCTTGGTTGTGTGTTGAGGTAAATATCTTGATACCTCCGATGGAACGAGTCTGGATTTTGGTGGGTGAGGAATTTTGATAAAAGCTGGTTGTAGTTTATATGTCATGGATTGACTACTTCTCAACATGCAACAGATTGGGGCACTCAAAAGATAGGTTTTATTGGAGAGTTATGAGCAAGAGGTTAGCAGGTCTTGAGATGAGGGTCGGGAAAACCGTTGATAGGAGGAGGATGCCTGTGGATCGGCTGGGTAATGCACCTAGCCTAGGTCCCCAGGTAGCATCGACTCTGGTAAAATCAACAGAGGTTCTAGAAAATCCATTGGTATCTACAGTGTTAAATAGACTTAAGAAAGATTTGAACCGAGGGGTTGGTGTTAAGGGAGCTGATGTCCAGAGTTCTGATGATATAGGTATGGCATCAAATAGAACTGTGGGTAATGGGGAGAGGCAGCAGGGGCCAGGGGTAGATGGACTTGATCTTCAAGATATCGATTGGAAGGAGGGTGTATTGCTTGAGGGAGATGTTGTTGTGGCTAGCTGCAAGAAGGGGTATAACAGTGGTGATGTGAGTGAAGGGACGCAGGGGTATGATTTGAAAGCCGATGATACTAGGATTCCAGTTTCAGTGGTGAATTGCAAGGTTAGTATACATGTGGGAGAACTAGAGGTCTGTGGACGGGATGATGAGGATGGCAGTGGGCTGATCATGGTGTCCATGGGGAACCGATTTCAAGGGCTATAGAATGAGGGTTTTGAATACAACATGTAGACTGAACCTCATAAAGAGGATGCATTGTATGGAATAATGAGAAATGGTTTTTGTCCAGGTTAGAAGGTGGTGGATCACCCACATTGCCTTGCGATGGTTGACACGAGCTATCAGATTCAGCAAGACCGAATGGTGATATACCAACAGATGAAGGTCCCCGAAAAATTGGGTGATATTTTTGAAAGTGATAAGTAAAATGAGAGTGGCATAGTCAGGACAACATATAGTGACGTTGTTCAGGGAGGGAAGAAGATGTTGTCTGGGAATCAGGAGGACGTGATAGTTCCGATGCGAAGAAGTTTGAGGAATGATTATTCCTATCTGCTGAAACCAATACCCACTAGATCATCTATTCGAAAATAAGGTGGGGGTAGTCCCTAGGAAAATCAATAATGAATTTCCTTCATTAGAGTAGTTGAACCTTAGAAGGAAGTATGCCAATGTTTTGAAGCATTATGAATGCTCGGAGTGGGAATCAGCGACTGTAGAGGAAGCTTTTTAACATGGGGATGGGGTTGGGTTTGGATTTGAAGATCTGTAGTTGTTGTGTGTGGTATGTGGTGCTTGTTTTCTGAATTTTTCCTTTATTAACAAATGGTCAGAGGTTTTTTCCTCTGGCTATGATTTTCTGTGATTTTATGGGTATGGAGGAGTATTATTGGTGGAATAGCCTGAAGAGAAATATTATAGGGTATGTGTCTCGGTGCTTAGTATATCAACATGTTAAGGCTAAGATATTGAAGTATAAGGTGATGTTATAATAACTACCCATACCAAAATGAAAATGGGAAATCATAACCATGAATTTCATCATCGGAATATCAAAAATATCTAAAGGTCATAATGCTATTTGGGTTACAGCCAATCGCCTTACGAAGCTAGAAAATTTCATTTCTATTAGAGAATATTTATTTATTGATTTTCCTACC
Source organism: Viscum album (assembly GCA_963277665.1). Classification (NCBI taxonomy): domain Eukaryota; kingdom Viridiplantae; phylum Streptophyta; class Magnoliopsida; order Santalales; family Viscaceae; genus Viscum; species Viscum album. The sequence continues at coordinate 384,890,309 of OY728153.1, read as the reverse complement.
AGAATATACATTAAGGAAGTGGTGAGGTTGTATGAACTACAACATCTTATTGTATCTAATCAGGACCTAAGGTTTACCTTGATGATCTGGTGAAGTCTTACGTAGAATTTGGATACATAGTTGAGTTTCAATACTATGTGTAACACCCCGAACCCAAAATCCCGGAGATGGTGCATTATTTTAATACATTGGCATGATCATAATAGATCATGTCCTGAAGGACCGAGTAATTTAATAGTCTTGGAAAATATATTACATACATAAACATTACATTACAATTTCTAACATACAAAACATCATAAATAATCCTTTGAGAATGCTATTATTACATTAGCTTAACCATGTATATCAACCATAAAACACTTCTCATAATCCAGGGAAACTAAAACATAAGATAGGGGTGAGATCACATGCTCAGTAAGGGTAAATAATTTAGCGAAAGATATAAAATGTTAAGGAAAGAAGTACATTAAAAGCAATAGCCTTTTAATCATACAACCTGAACATAATATGCTATAAATAAGTAAAACATTACCATGTAAATATTAACATGGATAATATACTAGTAGAATAATCACATGTAATAACTAATATCATAATGAGGAAATGCATAATACTATACATAATAACCACATAGTCAATGTCTTGTTCCAAGCCTATAAATAACATTTTTTTCAAGGACTTGTCCTGAGACACTAATTTGTCTCATGAGACCTATCGATGCATCGAGAAGCTATAGTGGGCTCCACCCATCACTTACTAAGTATAATACATTCCTCATATGAAAATGTTGAAACATAACATAAACATTTGTATTAAAATTAGCATAAGAAATTACAATACTTTAACCATAAACAATGAATGGTATAAAAATATCACATCCATAGTTAAACACATAATAACTCATTCAATACAATATGGAAGATTGTATTATAATAAATCAACCTCAATGAAGAATAATATCCATTAAAAGATGTTGACATAGATAAAAATTATTATTAAAACTGTTTGAGAGAAATATAACTTTTTTAAAATCATTTAAAAGTCACACATTTATAAAGGAAGTAATTTAAAAGATATTTTTTAATCAAAGTGTTCCATACCACTTTGAAACTTTTGAAGGGAATTAAAATTTTAAAACAATCATGTCCATATAAAAAATCCTTAAAATCATTTTTAAAACATGGATATTAATTAACAAGATTTAGAAAAATAAATCTTTAAAACATTTAAAATTATGATCTTTCTAAAGAGTACCTTCCACAATACCTTAAAATATTCCTTTTAATAACCTTTTATAAACCATGGACATGGATGATAAAAGTGTCCCAGTAAGTACTTACACATAAACAATCTCAGATAATAATGAGATTGAAGAATTAGCCCTTATATTTTACTTTTACTTAGATGAGGGTACACTAACCTTATGTATAATAGTTAAATCATTTTTACTAAATTATTAAAGAACTATATACATAAATATGATATCATATATGATCCTTTAATATTGATTTGTTTATAATATATCAATAGTATCAGTGTTTTGAGTGTTAACTGATTCATTTTCCTTTATATGTTTTGTTACATAAGTCATGTCTGTTATGGATAGGATGTATTTGATTCATATCCAGAATGATATTTTGTTTCTTAAACATTATTTTAAATCATTAAATGAAAATTATTATTGAATGGTTACGGTGGGGAATGAATCTCATCGCGTTCGGGAAGATGGTAATCTGTATGTATGCATGAGAAACAATATTATTATATTGATTGTGAAATCATCTTTAATTATATGTTATATCATATATAAATAATCATTAACATGTTATATTTATTTGTTAACATCAATTATACTCATTATTATAGTAATCCAAATAATAAAGTGTTGAATAACAAACTACACCACGATGTGGAGACAATAAGCTGTATGTACGGACATATGGTGAATTTTTCATTCATAGGATGGATAGAATAATGAATATGGTTGTAAAATATTTATAATAACATCACAGTATGTATAAGGTACTGGAGTTATTATTTTGGTATGGAAACAACAAATAAAGAGGATGTGTAAGAAGAAAATAACTTTGAAAGCGGTGATGAAATTATTACCTCTTCTTCAGGTGCTTCCTTTTGATCTGATCAAAAGGGATCCATAGGTTGGATTTCTAATAAAATTAATGCCTCTATATTGATTTGAGTATTTTTTTGATGATATTTGAGCAGGTTTTGGTAGATCCAAATGGATTTTGAGGTCTGAAATTAAGAGGAGGGGAAGTACCCTTTTATAAAAGAGGTGAGGGTCACTTTAGGAAAAGCTTGAAATATTATTTTATTATAAAATAATTTTCAGTTTATAATGGATCCAAATGGATTTATTTCGATTCTAAGGTAGGGATGGGTCTAAATCCTCCCAACCAATAGTTTTTAGACAATTTTAGGTAACCACATTAACCTTATCTTTTAGATTTAACCCTTAGTTAAATAGTTTAACTTTTATAATGTCTTCTTATATTTTTATATTACATGATTAATAAACATACTATAAAATGACAAGAAAACCTCAAGTTGTTCATTAATGACATATATATCATTATTTAAGTCATTTTACCCAACCATAGATTTTTAGGAATATTATATCATTTAATAATATAGTATTTGTTTTAAAAACTCATTTATGTCAATTTTGACACTATTTAGTATTTGGGTTTTTTGAAAGTAAAAAAAACTTGATTACTTCAAAAAAAAATACATTAAACAAATCATAATATGTCATATTAACCTATAATATTATTTTAATTCATAAAAAGTATAAATTTTCATTTATCTAGATATTTATAATATCAATTTTTTTAATCTTTCATTAATAAGGTAATTATTGCATCATCATTGTGTCATAAACAAATTTAGTAATTTAATGTCAAAAATTATAAATAAAATAAAATGATGTTGTAAAACTGTTTACCTTTATAATTAATACTTATATTCGAATTTATCTTAGGTATAACCCTATATTAAAAATGTTTTAGTTATTAAAATTTAAATTTAACACTTTAACTCTTCTTTAAATAAAATAATAATAAATGTCCTAATCCAATGAAAGTGGATAAAAAAGGTAATATTTTATTCCTATGGTTTATTTTGGTTGAAAAACACTTATCTAATAGAATTAGTACATGTGTTAGGGTAATTATAATATCATTCTTACCATTAATTACCCTATTTACTTTTAATAGTGGTAAATAAAAATTAAAAGTTACTATTCACCAAAAATTATTTTTATGCTATTCACCCAAATTTTACTTAATTATGTCAACTATATCTCTCATATTTTTGAAATTAAATTCACAAAAGTAGTATAATTACTTTTTATGCAAATTTTCATATGTGCCTCGAAGGTGGGTAAAAGACATTAAAAAGTTTAATAAAATTTTATATATCTAATATTATTATAAAATGACTACAATGAATTAAATTGGAATAATATAGGTATTATGTATCTATTTTGACTTTAAAATAAATTTAATTAAAAAATTAATTATTTAAATGAAAAAGTTAGTTTTTATCTACAACACAATGTTTTTCACTATTCATACAAAATTTAATGTTTTCATAAAAATACCAAAAAATTCACCGAAAGATAATTTTGATATTCCAAATTAAAAAATGATGTCTATTTGAGAAAATTAAAAACATATAATTTTAATTAATTAATTTAAAATTAATTCCCGTTGTTAAAACTAGAAAACAAGTTTTTAAGAAGTAAAAACTATCAAATGATTGACATGTGTTTATGTCTAATTTAAATTTGAAATTACTTACAATGAAATAAAATATATTAAATGACAAAAATATAATCTAATTATACTTGAAAACCACTCAATTTCATAATTTAACTCTATAAATTATTTCGATAAAAAAGTTATTTTCTATTAAAATTTAGTGTTTTTCACTATTCATCAAAATATGAAAGTTATTAAAAAAGTACCAAAAATTTATCCATTTAAATTTTTATGTCCAATTTCTAAAGAATAATTTTATTTTTGAAAATTGAATATATAAAAGTGTCAGATTTTGGATTTAAAAATGGTTCGCCATTCAAAGGTGGTAAAATTGCATTTTTTTAAAAATACTTATTTTATCTAAAAATTGAATTTTTTTTATATTATATCTAAGAAACACATAGTATGTGTGTTGAAATTATATGGATTATATGAAATTCAAAATGTAGTTAATACTATTCACAACTGCTTTTTGAACGGCTAGTTTGGTAAGTCGTGGTGCGCTCAAACTCAGTGTTGCGTGTAGCGCAAGCTATTGAATTACATAAAAGAGATAACGTACTATGTAATACTGGGGTGTTACAATCTCCCCTCCTTAAATAAATCGTTTCCTATCAATTTGAAATTGTTCTTCCAAAATAAAAGGTTAAAAATAGAAAATACATTCGTGAAAAACCCCAATCAAAAATAGGGTTTAAAAAATTTATTCTTAATAAGAGGGAAAGGTAAATGAGAATGGCACCACCAAATTAGGATTTAAAATATGAGAACATTGGTGGAAATTTGAGACACATAATTGGAGGTAAAATGTAAATATTTATAGGGAGTGATTGTGGTCATCAATCACAAAAAAGTGGACAATAAATAGAAAATTGGGGGCTCAAATCCATAAATCTATGATGGCTTAAAATATTATTGGTTCACAAAACATAAGATATTAGGGTAACAAATTTTTGGTTTTAAGATCCTTTAATAAATTTTATGAATTAATTTTTTCATAGAATAATAAAAAAAATTACTTAACAAGTAGAGTTTCATTATATAACTAATTTCTACCACAAACTCATATTTCATTACAAAAGATAATATAACTCAAAAATATTATATTTGTCCTAATCATAGAGTGTTTCAAAAAAATTAATTTATAATTCAACAATAAAATCATTTGAAAATATTACATTATACAAACCAGGGCATCATGTAGGCCAATGGTAGGTAATTCACCCTTGTCGCCCTTCGGTTTCGGGTTCAAGTCTCGTGGCATTGACGGACACGACGGGTTGTCACCTGACCTTCAGGTTATCCTTTTTATAAAAAAATCCAAAAAAAAAATCTTCAAAAATGTTTTAACTTTAATCCATAGTATCCAATGTTCAAATTAATCCATTCCAACCATTAGACTTATCCAAAATACTTGTGTCCAAACTCATAGTCCAAAAATTTATAAGGAAGGTCAACATAATATAATGAAGATTTGGATTTTCCACATAATAACATATGAGTACCTTCATCAGGTATTATCATAAAACATGGTAACAACCTAAATTACCAAAAAAAACCTCTTTATTATATTCATTATCCCTTATTCCTTATAGAATATTAGATATATTTCTTAAATCCAAAAATTTTGAATACTCCAACAATGATTGAATAAACAAACCATTAATCAGTTCCAAGGTAGTAAATAATATCCAATATAATTTATCCAAATCTACCATCTCTTATTCCAAAATCACTACGTCAGTATCAGGACCATATTAAGGTTTATCTTTCCTTCAACCATGTACTTTCAAAAAAGTTTAACTTGTTGTTGAGTCACACTTCTTAGTACTATATAATCTCAAATCCTCAATAAAATAGTACTATAGTACAATCCATGTTTTTTTCCATATTTAATATAATAATACATTATTGATACAACACTAAAATGACATAATTCATTAATAAAAATATAAGAACACTAATTATTCATCTTCATATATAGTAGTATCATAACTTGATTATTATCCAATATCATCATTTGGGGTATACTCTGATTATTGAGACATTGATTCTCATAGTGTCCCAACTCCATGCAGATGCAGCAATGTACATTTGAAACCTTTTTCTTACCCTTGAAATCACGTACTCGGTGTCCTTTTTTTCCACACTTATATCAAACTCTAATTCCCTTCATGCATTTACTAAGTTATTTCTTTCCATATTTATCACATATAGGAAAATAATTTTTCCCTTCTTCCCTATATTCATTGTTCTCTCTACGATCTTTTTCTTCTCTGGCTTCCCTTCAAATCCATATGACTCATATAATTATTTACTTATCTTGTTAAAATATATTACTATTTATACATATGATGAGAATATGTGGGAGACTATTTCCCATCTAAATGTTGGCTTAATACCATGAAATATATAATCCTTTTTACTCTTTGGATCAGGCATATTGCTGGAATTCTCATTCCTTCTACTCGGAACCATTTCTAAACAATGTAATATACTAGGTTAGTTTATGAATTATAATGCATAATTAAAAACTTGTAAAATAAATAACGTAAATTGAAAAGTTTATAAATATAATCCATAATCATAAAAATGTTTTCTTTTAAGATGTATTTACTCATAAATCCTTCATAATGGTTTGTAAAGAAATTGAGAATTATCTTAAGCATATCCCCCAAGAGTATCAATACCAAGAGTAAAGCAATGATCGTTGTTTTGTACGAGGATATCCTGAGTCAAGCCCGAAACTCCTTTTTAGAGTTTTCACTCTGATGTACATCTGTTCCAGATCCACCTCTACCTGTTTGTATCTAGATAGGGATGTATTTTCTTTGAAAACCAACATGATATTTACACTCCCAAATTTTTTGGATGTTATTCTATACTAATTCTCAAAGTCTATCTTAGGGTAATATTCTCTAATTAGAGTTTCTATAAATCTAGTTTCCAAGGTTTGTACTAAACTTACTCTTATACCAACTGTAACACCCCGAACCCAGAATCTTGGAGCTGATGCACTATTTTAATATATTGGCATGATCACATGAGATTAAGTCCCAAAGGACTAATTAGTTTAACAGTCTTGGAAAATACATTACATACATAAACATTACATTAAAATTTCTAACATAAAATACATCATAAATAATCCTTTGAGAATACCATTATTCATTTATCTTAACCCTTGATATTAATCATAAAACACTTCTTAGAATCCTGGGAAAATAAAACATAAGAAAGGGGTGAGCTCAGATGCTCAGTAAGGGTAAAAAATTCATCAAGAGCTATAAACATATAAGGAAAGATGTATAATAAAAACAACAGACTTTTAAAAATAAAATTGAAAATAATATGCTAGAAATAAGTAAAACATTACCAGATAAATATTCACATGGATATTCTACTGGTGGAATAGTCACATGTAATAACTAATTTCCCAATAAGGAAATTCATAATCCCAGACATCATAACCACATAGTCAAGGCCTCATGCAAACAATAAAAATAATAATTTTGTCACGGACTTGTACCAAGAAACTAATTTGTCTCATGAGACCTACCGATTCATCAAGGACCTATAGTGAGCTCCACCCATCACTTATTAAGTCCAATGAATTCTTTATATGAAAATGTTGAAAGATAAGAAAAACATTCGTATTAAAACTAGAATAAAAAATGTATATACTTTAACCATAAAGCATGAAAGGTATAAAAATAGCACATCCATAGTCAAACATATCATAACTTATTCAATACAATATGGATGATTTTATTATAATAAATCAACCTCAATCAATAAAAATATACATCAATGGATTCTGACATAGTTGAAAATGATCAGTAAAAGTCTTTGAGAGAAATATCCCTTTTGTGAAATCATTTAAAAGTCACACATTTATAAAATATGTCATTTAAAATAGATTTTTGAATCAAAGTTTCACATTCCATTTTGAAACTTTTTAGAGTAACTGACATTTTAAAACAATCGTTTCCATATAAATAAATCCTTAAAATCATTTTTATAACATGGAAATTAATTTAAAAGATTTAAAAAAATAAATCATTAAAAAAATTAATATTATGATCTTGCTAAAGATTCCCTTCCACAAAAACATAAAACATTCATTTTGAAAAAAAATTATGAAACACGGACATGGATGATAAAAATTTTCCAGTAAATACTTACACATAAACAATCTCGGATAATAATGAGATTGAGGAATTAACCCTTACCTTGTACTTTTCCTTAGTCGAGGGTATATTAAACTACTGTATAATAGTTAAATAATTGTTATTTAATTATACAAGCACCACATACATAAATATTATATCATATATGATCTTCTAATATTGTTTTTTAATAATGTTTCAGTAGTATCATTTTTTCGGGTGTTAACTGATTCATTTTCCTTTATATTTTTTGTTACGTTATTCATGTTTTTTATGGATAAAATGTATTTTATTCATATCCATAATGATATTAAGTTTCTAAAAACATTATTATAAATCATAAAACTAAAATTATTCATGAATGGTTGCGGTGGGGAATGAATCTCATCGCGCTCATGGAGACTGTAATCTGTATGTACGCACGAGCAACAATATCATTATATTCATGGTGAAATCATATGTAATTGTATATTATATAATATATAAATAATATTTAACATGTTTGATTTATTATTAACATCAATTATACTCATTATTATACCCCTCCATGTAATTAAGTGTTGAATAACAAACTACACCACGACGTGGAGACGGTAAGTCGTACGTACGCACGTATGGTGACTTTGTCATTTATAAGATGGATAGAATAATTAATATTGTTGTAACATATTTATAATAACATATAAGTTTTTATAAGGTACTGGATTTATTATTTTGGTATGGAAACAATAAAGAAAGAGGAAGTATAAGAAGAAAAGAACTTTGAAAGCGGTGATGAAATTATAACCTCTTCTACAGGTGCTTCCTTTTGATTTGATCAAAGTGGATCCGTATATTAGCTTTCTGATCAAATTAAGGACTCTAAGTTTAAGGGAGGATAATTGGGAGGATATTTAATCAGTGGTTGGAAGAGGCAAATGGTTTTTCAGGTGTGAAATTAAGAGAATGGGAAATACCCTTTTATAATAGAGGTGAGGGTCACTATAGGAAAGGCTTGAAATATTATTTTATTATAAAATCATTTTAGGTTTATAATGGATCAAAATGGATTTATTTGGAGTCTAATGATGGGATGGGAAGAAATACTCTCAACCAATAGATTTTAGACATTTTTATGTTACCATATTAACCTTATCTTATAGATTTAACTCTTAGTTAAATAGTTTAAGTTTATAGTGTCTTCCTATATTTTTATATTACATGGTTAATAAACATACTATAAAATTACAAGAGAATCTCAAGCGATTAATTAATAAAATATCTATCATTATATAAGTTCTTTTTCTGAACCATATATTTTTATAAATATTATATCATTTAGTAATATAGTATTTGTTTTAAAAACTAATTTATGTCAATCTTGATACTATTTAGTATTTAATTTTTTTGAAAGTCAAAAAAAACTTTATTACTTCAATAAGATAAATTAAATAAAACATAACATGTAATATTAACATATAAATTATTTTAATGCATCGAAAGTATCAATTTACATTTATTTGGATATTTATAATATCAATTATTTTAATATTTTATCAATAAGGTAATTATTGCATCATCGTTGTGTCATAAATAAATTTAATTTTTTAATGTATAAAACTTTTAAATAAAATATTGTGATTTAATAATCCTTTTTATCTTTCTAATTAATATTTATATCTGAATTTACCTCATGTATAACCCAATACTAAAAATGTTTTAATTATTAAAATCTTAATTTAACACATTTAACTATTCTTTAAATAAAATAATAATAATTGTCCTAATCTAATCCAAGTGGATAAAAATGGTTTATATCTTATTCCTAAGGATGATTTTGGTCTAAAAACACTTATCTAATAGAATTAGGACATGTTTTGGGGTAATTATAATATCATTCTTACCTTTAATTACCCTATTTACTTTTAACTATGGTAAATAAAATTCCAAAGTTACTAATCACCGAAAATTATTTTCATCCTATTGAACCCCATTTTACTTAATTATGTCAATCGTGTCTCCCATATTTTTGAACATCATTTCTTAGAAGTGGTAGAATTACTTTTTATGATAATTTTTAAATGTGCCTAAAAGGTGGGTAAAAGATGTTAAAAAGTTTAATAATTTTTTTATATCTAATCTTATTATAAAATAAATCCAATGAATTATATTAAAATAATATTGGTATTATGTATCTATTTTTAATTTAAAATAAATTTATATTAAAAATCAATATTTAAATGAAAAAGTCAGTTTTTATCTACAATATACTAGTTTTCACTATACATCAAAAATTGAATGTTTTCAGAAAATTACCAAAAATTCACCCAAAGGTAATTTTTATATTTAAAATTCAAAAATTATATCTATTTTACCAAATTCAAAACATAAAATTTTCATTAATTAATTTAAAATTAATTCCAGTTGTCAAAACCAGAAAGCGAGTTTTTAATTAGTAAAAACTATCAAAAGATTGACGTGTGTTGATGTCCAATTTAAAGGTAATATTACTTAAAATGAATCAAATTATATTAAATAATAAAAATATAATCTAATTATACTTTAAAACCACTCAAATTCATAATTTAACACTATAAATTATTTCAATTACAAAAGTTATTTTCAATTAAAATTTAGTATTTTTCACTATTCATCAAAATATGAAACTTATCAGAAAAGAACCAAAAAATTATCCAAACTAAATTTTTTATGTCCTGATTCTAAAGAAGAAGTTTATTTTGCCAAATTGAATATATAAAAGTGTCAAATATTGGATTTAAAAATGGTTCTCCATTAAAAGGTGGTAAAATTTCATTTTTTGAAAATTACTTATTTTATTTGGAAAATTGAATTTTTTCTTATATTATTTCTAAGAAACACATAATATGGATTTTAATATTATATGGAGTAAATAAAATTCAAAATTCTATTAATATTATTCATAACTACTTTTTGAACAGCTGGGTTGGTAAGTCGTAGGGCGCTCAAACTCGGTGTTGTGTATAGCTCAAGCTATTGAATTACTTTAAAGAGATAACATATTATAAAATCCGGGGGTGTTACACTACGTGTCATCCTCATACATATGGTTAGTCTAATAGAACAATTCAAACCCTGTAGGATATTTTAAGATCTTGTTCTATGGATTTTAATGGTTATTGGTATCAAAACCTTCCTTTAGTCGAGTTTTCTAACAACAATAACATTTACTCAAGAATTCATATTTATCCTTATGAAGCCCTATATTGAAATATGTGTAGAAATCAAACATTATTAGATAAATTTGTAGAAATAAATCTATTTGGACCTTATATTTCTTAGTAAATGAAATACAATGCTAGATCCATTCAATATCACATCAAGGCATATCATAGTTGACAAAAAAGTTATACTAATAATTGTTAGTGATATTTGGAGTTTCAAGTTGGTGAAAAATAGTTTCTCTGAATATATACATGGATGAAGGTTATGATATCTAGGAAGAAAGGAAAGATGATACCTATGTATATTTTTCCCTTCAATATTCTTGATTGAGTGGGGGTGGTAGCTTATCACTTAGAGCTTCCAAAAAACCTCTCTCAAGTTCTTTATGTGTTCAATGTATATCTCCTAAGAAATTACATACATGATCCTTTATATGTATTGAACATAGAGGTTATTCAACCGGAGCATGATATTTCCTATGAATAATATTCAGTACAAATCTTGGTCCATAGAGATAAAGTTATATTGTACATGACTACTCACCAGGTTAATGTTCTCTAGAGGAAGAAAAATTTTGAAGAAGCTACATGGGAACCCAAGGATGTAATAAAATGGGGATACCCTCAATTATTTATATTAGGGTCATAAAATTTCACAGGTAAAATTCATTTTATGGGGGTAGAATGTAACAACTTGATTTTTGATGATATATTTATCTTTAAATAAATTTAATTTCTTTTATATCTTGTGATACATGCAACCCCAAGTCTAAATGAATCATAATGTAGTATAATGTTATATCATAGAAGTAAAATTAATGGGTATGTATGAGACATACTAAATTATTAATCATTAATTCTTTAAAATTATATAAAATAAATTCCTTAGTTTTCAATTGATTAGAAATAAAAATAAGAATCAGTTGTAAGTAAAAGAGATGTTTTTCTCAGAATATTTTTTATGGGCATAATGTGTTTTTATTTTATTAAATTAAGTTCAAAACTATTAGTGAATAATTTTTATGTAATTTATATATATATATTATATATTCAATAAAATTTATAAAATTGCATCTTATTTTTTTCTGTGCTTGAGATAATAAAAAATTCAATGTTATTATTAAAAATATATTTTTTTTCTAAAAAGCAGTTTTCATCAAATTTTGTGCACTTATTTAAAAATGAGTTTCTTCCAATTATAGAAATTGAATATTGAAATATATATTAAATATTTCTAATATTTAGGATAAATTTTGTTAAAAATTTCCATTTTATTTTTGGTCAATATGAATAGTAATCACAATAAATTTATGTCACCTTGGTAAGGATAAAATTAGTAAAATAGGGTTAAAATGATGGGATAAGGATTTAAAAATTTATCTAAAACATTAATTTATCCTATTTGATGAGCAGAGTTCATCCATTTATATCCAATGATAATATATATGGCCACTTAGATCCATATTTCATTGAATATGATCGTTATATGAATTTAAGAGAAGAAAAATACAAAAATATCACTCTCTTACTTTTAAATATCTCTTATGTATTCAAATAAGGACAAAATAATGTTGTGAATAAATATTAGTGAATATTTTAAGAATTATGAAATTATTTTTGTGGTGTTTGTTTATTATTAATTGGTAGTAATTATATAAATATATTAAATACTTACGAAACACTGACAAAGTATTTCTTCAATTGATAAAAAATTTAAATAAGTGATTTTAAAATATTAAATGCAATAAAATTTAACTAAATTATTAGGTTACATGAACATTTTAGATTAATATTACGTACTATGGATGTTTGAAAATATAAAATTTAAATAAAAAATTGTGACTTTAAATTCAAATTAAATTAATTGTTCTAAAATTGAAATTAACGATATTTTTTAATAAATAATATTTAATTAGATGTTCTCAAATTAATAAAATTATTATATTTTGAAAATTTAAATAACTATGGTTTAAAATATCAACCATGTATCATTTAGGTGTAATTTTTATATTCATGGTTACATTATTAACTATTTATAACTGAAATAGTTGTTACCATGGTTAAGGTTAAAAATAGTTAACGAACAAGTTAATAAAAAATAAGGGTTAAAATGAAAAAAAAAACATATATAAATTTTACTCTATGATTTAATTTCTACTATATCATATTTTTATTGGAATTAATGTCCATTTGGAATCATTTTAATTGATAATGACTTTATTAAATTTTAATATTTTATGAAATTTCAAGTGTGTCCTCACCCTCCCATATAAAAGGACACCCCACATTTTTCTTCATTTCCCCACATTAACCATTATGTCTTGAATAATACCTAGAAAATTATATTATAAACTTATTTATACATGTTATGTATGTGATTGAATCCCCAAAATACCAACTCTAGTGTCTTTAATTTGAAATTCAAAGGAGTTAATTTGATGAAGAGGTAACCGCCTTGACTGATCACTTTTTTTAATTATTCTTTTACCTCTCTAAATTTTTGTTATTTATCATAAAAAATAACTTCAGTATAATAAAAATACTGAATTATTATTATTATTATTATTATTAAACCACCATTATATATCCTATTTTCCATGAAGTTGTAAGTGAATGTATCGCTCATGTGTACATACAATTTTCCGTCTCCACATAATGATACAATTAATTATTGATCACCATATTTTATGGACTGGTATTATGATAGGTATAATATTTATATATTATATTTATAAAAAATTATTCTTATTAAATTATAATATCAAATCTACCTTATTACCTTTTAAACGATTTTAAAATTATGATGTCGCTCGTGCTTATGTGTGGACTACCACCATCATGAAGCGATGTGATTCATTTTTTATTTCCATTTTACTTGTATAGTAATTAGGATAGATTTAGTAATGAATATTTTTAAATAAAACTAAATTCATTTCTCTCTTCAGTTGAAAATAATTTTTCATCAATGTCTATGATTTCGTGAAATGTTTTCAAAAGAATTAATAATATTATCCTAATAATTTTTAAATAAATTTTTATCCATGTTTTAATTTTCAAATTTGTTTAAAATGAATCTTCTTTCCATTTTAAACACAAGGTACTTTTTAACTTTTTAATAAATATTTGATAGAAATATTTTATTAACATACATGAAATGAAAATAATTTCTCATTATCATGAATGATAAATTATTTAAAGATTACATTAATTGTTTAGAATTTTATTTTCAAAAAAAAAATCTTTAACATTTGTGAAATTTATAGATTTTAAAAAAGTGATTTCAAAATGAAATGGTTATTTTACTCATGAAATATTTTAGATATCTTTTAAGGTAATTTTTATCTAAGATGATATCCTTTGATGCTACTTATTATTTATTAGGGATATTATCCAATGATACCATCTTTATTATTTCTCTATATAGTTTATGTTTATGATTAAGAAAATTTATCTATACCATTTCTTTTCCATGGTATATGCTACGAATGATTGATTAAATGATTATGAAACCCATTTATTCTCCTTGATTTATATCATGATAAAATGTTTATGAACCTCATTTATTATTTATGGGTTATGATATGATGCTTGTTTAATGATATTTTGGAACACATATGTATGATTTTCATGTGATGGTGGTCTCATAATTATATATACCTCTAATTCATTGGGTAAAGATATAAATCTCATGAGATAAAGAATACTGGAATGGGAAGTGAACCCAGTTTAGTAAGGGAATATTTCATATATGAGAGTCTTGGGAGTGATCCATGACTACTATGATTGAATTAAGAGTGAACCTGATCCACAATGATAGTATTTAATGTGATCTTTCAATAGTAAAGAAATGATTTTATTTTCCTGTGTGTATTCCACAAACTCGTGTATTATTCCCATGTTATGATCTCATGGCTCATGTTCTTTGATTACATTATGATTTATGTATTATGAATTTAGATGATTTATTCCATGAGTTAACTTATTATCTATGATATGTATGGGGTTTTTTAAAATATTATTCTAATGTTCTCATACCCCTATGGCCATGTTATGTTTAAGTGAACATTAACATCTCTCTTGTTTACCATTAACGTTTTTTTGAAATCATAATCTCATTTACATATCTTATGAAATAAAAAACTTTCCATAAAAACCCAAAAATAACATGAACATGAAATATATCCAAATTCAATGTAAAATATCACATGGAAAATAATAATCAATTTTCTAACGATAGAATGCATAATGTTAGACATCATAATTATTGATATAAGATATCTTAATCTTTTCATAATGTAATAATACCAAGATATCATTACCTTACTATAAATAGATCAAACCAAGACATCATGATCTTAATGTAAAGGAATCATAGTAATACCTCAGTATTTTACCATCTAGTCTAAGTCATCTTACATATCATCCAAGCATTATGTCAAGACATTTTCATTTTACGGGATGACATACACCAATGAATCCCCATTACCTTTTTTCCAATCATACCTAATGATGCATCAAGGGTATCTCTACTAATAATCCATAACTATCACTACATAATTAATTCATGATATATTGAATCAACAATATAATACATAATCAATATGTCCTGATAATAAACTTTCATATTTGAAAACTGGTATATCAAATGATAACAGTTTCCCCAGTCAATAAATAGAAAACCATGATTGTAGTTTATTATGTGAAATAAATTGGATGGTATCATTATATAATATACCTAATGATTTATAAAATAATTTAGATTATGGTGACATATATGAAAAATAATTTTATAAAATCATTATAATTATTCTTTGAAAACCAAGAGAACAAATTCATTTCTTTTGGTATATTTTAGAAACTAATTATTCCTAGAACAATGGGAAAATTATATTCTTTGAAAAATCATAGAAACTTGTATATTAATATTAAAATTTAATAATGACTATGATAGTGGGGAATGAATGTCATGTGGTAAATTTTAAAATATATATTTTTTACACTTTTTTAAAAATAAAAAATAACCCATATGGGAGATATTGAAATAAATTTTTTCAAAACATTGTAAATAAAGTCCAAAGTATTTTATGATGAACTTTAAAAATCATCAAATCATAATTAATAACATTATTGAAACATTTTAAGAACATAAACATGGAAGAAAAGGAGCATAAAATATTTAAAATAATGTTTTAAAAGAAAAATACCATACATAGAGTTCCAAATCAATACGTACATTCTATAACATCTAAATAATAAAATTATATTAGTTTTATACTTATTTATGAACCTTTTTCATGTTCAATCCATTATCATTATTCATTTTATTATCGTGAATTATTTAGTAACTAAATTAGTTAAGTCTATATCAAGTGTTTTGAGGTTGTTTGGTTTTTAATCCCAAAACCACTTCGTTGTGTTGAGTATGGTCAAAAGGGAAATCATTAAATATTCTCCAGAATCTTAAACATTATTTAATTATCTTTTTTATTCCTTCAGTATAGTTTTATAATCAACCATGAAAATAATACTTGAAAATGAATGACATTATATCATGGTGAATGTAGTGTATACGTATGCATGAACAGTGTTTGCAAGTTATAATTATCATATTATACATATTATATTTATTCATCAGTTCCATACTTATGACTATGTGAGTAAATAATGAAATATAAATCACATATATTCATGGATGTGGTAGTCCGCGCATGTGCACGAGGAATATTATCATTTTCTCACATATGGAATGGTAAGAGGGAAAGTAATATATTATCTTTCCAAAATCATTATTATGTTAATAACTTTGTATATATTCATTTGATCCATAATTTTAACTATATATTAAAAATTGGTGATGAAAGATGATACACATCTATCCATGGTGGTGTTATTCCACACATTTACACGAATGATGTTTGAATTTTTTTGTACCCCTTGGATCAGTGCAGACACCTGAAAGGGGGGAGGGGTGAATCTGAAATTATTTTTTTTTTACCAATTACCAAGTATTATATGAATATTCAATTACCAATAGTAATTTAGTTCATATTTAGGATTAGTGCATATGGATATATTTTAGTATGCTTCTAGGAAAAAATATAACACACACATGAAAATGAAGTAGTAAAAGGGCACATAGACCTACTCTTTTCCTTGATTAGTTATGTACCACAATCAAGGATTATACACAATGAAAAAATATCACAATTATATTTGGAGGGTGATTTACTCACCACAAGTAGATCAATCCCTCACTAATATTCTCTAGGAAAGAGTCACACCAGCCACTTGCCTATGCCTGACAAGACTTATCTTTCCATACACCCATATGAATTATTCAATAGCTTAACATTATAGTCACTGAGTTTCATGATTTTATTATTTTATACTCCAGGTCCGAGATGTTCAATGGATTCACACAATTTATACACCATATTTTCTTTCCATATTCTTCTTGGAAGTTTATCTCTGATTATGCATAGGTATGTCACAACATCCACAATATAGATCGCCATATTCTCAAATAAGTATCATCAAATTACTAATTATAATTAACACAGATTCACATATATCAGTTTCTGATCACAAATCAGTTTATAGATATTCATAAACTTCTCATCTTGATTTCTCACAACATCATCTCTCTCAGAATGATCATAGAATGATGGTTTAATTTTTATGCTTCCTTCATCTATGATACATAGTTGACATATCTCCACATGTAGTATCAGATTCCCTTAAATATGTATTATATATTATTTTAGAATCTCCATGTTTTTATTTGATAATTCTTTTCAATGTCTCCCAGTAGCATAGATCTTAGATACTAATTTTTTGAACAGTCAATACCATATTTCTTTTCCATTTTATTCTCCTCCATCTTCTCTACACCTTGCATGTATAAGAAACTACATTAAATTCATTATTTAATTTTCAAATACCATAAATTGTATGTATATAAGATAAAATGAATGGTAGTAAAAAATAACCATTGTGGAATACCCATTACAAGATTCCATGTATTCTCATGCACGCCTTTCTCTTCATAGATAGAATTCCAAAATTAACCCTACTAAATTATTCTCATTTATAAAGAAAACTAAATAAAATATCCTTTTATTATCCTCCATTAATGACTTTATATTCTAAATTATATCCATTAAAATATTATTTTCAACCAAAATAGTTTGGCATCGATCTACAAAAAATATATAAGTATCATGTGACTCATCCTCGTTTTCATCAATAGATTTTACGAAATCTAAGGGACTTGTCACTATTTAGGATTGAGGAAATTCACATCAATATATATCAATTTCTCATGAACACTTTAATATAATTTAATCAATATGATATATGATATATTGAAAAATATCTTGAGGCTTGATGTTTCTTATAGATTGATTCATAAATTCCCACTTGTTAAATCAACACTCTTCAAAGTTTATTTATTTTCATTATTCTTGAAAACATAATAAATTCATTTCATTCTTCAATAAATAAAGATATTGGAACCTCTCTTATTACTCAAAAAATATCGGATCATGGTTTAAATAATCTTCATGATTTTATGAATTTGAAAGAAAAAAAATCACCATTAGTTATGCGTTTCTTTAGAATTAAATAACTCTAGAAACTCAATTTATACCCATTATTTCATATTTATTTTGATAACATAGAATATGGTTCTTATTTATTTTGAATATAGGATCCCAAATTATTATAAGTGTATGTGATTTTTATACCAAGGCTTTACATCTCTTTCATTATCTCAAAATTTTCAATATTATCAAATTTAAAATCTAGAAACATAAATTTTCATTCAGAAAAACATTGAGAATTTCCTATGTGTTGAAGTCTTAATCGGTGGACGTAAAAGTATTATTCTTAGAAATGATTACATTAAAAGGCTTATGACCAATGGTATATGTAATTATTTCATCTATAAAATTATTAATCTCTATAATTTTCTATTTTTATGCATCAATATAAAGTCTTACATTTCAGAAAAATCATATAGTGGTCTCAAATACTTATCGTAAAGTTTTAGGAACAATAATTATGTTGTAGTTTAAGTATGAAGATCATTTGTTTTTCAATTTTCTATGAAAAAAAATATATCCATGAATTCATATAGTTATAATATACTCATGACTTATAGAGTCATTTGATGAAGATCAAAGTCCTATGATCACATCAAACTCTTATGATCAACACCTGAATCTAGTATTTGGTAGATAAGTCTTAAAATTAGTGTAAGGAAACCCCTATATTCAGTACTTATCCTTTTTTGAACTCCAAAATGAATAAATCTATAGTTAATCGTCAAATGGAATTCTTATTTCTCTGGGGAATCACCAAATTTATTTAAATCATCTTGCAACTTCTTTAAATGATTCTTGGAATTATTAGAATAATTTATAACTACATAAAACTTATATCTGAGGTGTTTCAGTATATATAATACTCAAAATAAATTTATTTTAGTGAATATATCAGCTAAATCTGGTGTGTCCTGTAACACCCCTAGATTTTGTGATATATTTTTTTTCAAATAAATTTAATGTATTTGATATTTTTTATTACACACAATACCATGTTTAGTTTTTATTATATGCAGTACTAAGTTTAAATAAAACATGAAATCCTATTAAAATAATATTATTTAAATTGATAGTCATCTTCTTGCCATTTTAGTGGAGGGTATGAATATTATTAACTAAATTATGAAAATATATGGTTTACGCATGTATATAAAATTAATTCCATGTTGAAAAATTAAATAGAAATTAAAATATAAGTTAGTTTGAATTAAATAAATTATTTTTCTCTGAAATTATTTTTATGCACAAAAAGACATTTTAACTCAAAAATTATATAAATCACTTTTGGTGAATGATTTTAATGAAATTTTATATTATATATTCAATAAAATTTTTAACATTCATCTTGTTTAATTTATTAATAAATAATAATAAATCCAAATTTATGCTTAAAATGTTTTTTTTTAAAACCATTTTTCTCACCATCTGAACTCTTAAAAAACTATTTTACAATTTTATAAAATTTATTGAACAAAATAAATTTCATTTTCAAATCATCATGTAAATATTATATTAGGGTGAACATTTGATAACAGAAGACAATTTTTTTGATGAATAGTGAAACATACTAGTTTTTATTAATATTTTTCATTTATTTTAAATATTTTAAAAACATAAAAAAATTAAGAAGGTTTTAAATGTAAAATTAGTTCAATTATATATATATTAATATAATTTAGGTCATTGGAATAAATTTAATATTTAATTTTGATATAAAATCTTTTTAAACTTTTGAACATTTTCTCCCTGAAAAAACATTTTCTTATCACATTTTTTGGATTAATTTTAACTTAAAATTTTCCACTTATGTTAATATAATTTGGAAAAATGGATTCTATATTTTGAATCATAATAATTTATATTATCTAATTAGTTCTATTTTTTCATGAACCGAACCACTGAGGCCTGCCGGAATGGTGGAAGGTCAATCCACAACTACCCAAGGACATGACACGTGCAGGAAAAGACCTTGTTGGGGTGAGTATATACATACCTAGTAGGAAACCCTAAAAATTGAAGGGGGGGGGATAAATAGGTGAATTTATCGAATTAGTCAACTCAACCCAAATAAAGAGCTAAAAAACCCAAATATATATATATATATGCTCATATAATAAAAGAAAATTAGAGAGAAAGGGGATCTCCATCTCACATGCCATATCCAGAAAAGTGTCTACCAAAAGTTTCAAAGGACCATCATCAATGTCCAAAATCTCACGTGTCTATTTGAAGAAGTAACCATATGGACAAAACACACCTTGTCATTATAACTCACATTCAAGGTGGCACAATATCCAATTAGAGGACCCACACCCTAGTGAATCAAAGGGAACCAATCCATAGATAAAGGATCCAGGCTTAGTCCATCATGGGGTACCACTTAGTTGACAGAGGCCACATGCCCTAGTATGTCAAGGGTCACCACTCAGTAGATAGAGGACCCATGCCCTAGTCCACCAGGGCAAACAACTTAGAATATAGAGGACCCACACCCAAGTCCCTCAGGGGGTACCACTCAGTAGATAGAGGACCCATACCCTACTCCATCAGGGGGTATTACTCTATTTATAGTGGACCCACTACCTAGTACTCAAGGGATGGGGGTACCACTCAATAGATAAAGGACCCAATCCCTAGTCTGTTGGGGGTATGGGTACTAATCAGTAGATAGATACCCACACCCTAGTCCATTAGTGGGAAAAACTCAATAGATATAGGCATCTGGGGGACCCACACCTTCGTACGACAAGGGTAATACCAACCCCAAACACTCTATAATGATCCATCTTGATCACTACTCTCATCGACCACTACCTCAAGAATAATAATTCTTGGAATATCTTTCATTATATCTCAAAATACACTATGAATGGCACCAATGTGTTATATGTGGAGAAAGACCAAGGATAGGATACTCATGGGACAAAATCTGAGTCAAAATGAAGAATATATGAGAGGTAAAGGATTCTTAAGATGTACACAACATGTGACCTCACTTTTCCTCCTAGACTTGTCTTCTACAACACACATATTGCTATAAATATAGTAATACATGGAATATAAGGGTATTACACGACATGTCTCAGACACCCAAGGCCTACTCATGTGACCTTGAACATCTTTGTGTCCTTTGGGTCATGTCTATGTATTATGTCATGTATGGGCCTGTGTACACTATCCATGTTGCAGTTCATGGAATGTTTATTGTTGTTTCTATGTAAATGTATTCCCAGAGTACATGTTGGGATACTATAATTGGTTCACACTACATGTGGGGGTCCTACACATCATGCAATATTTCACTCACCTAGAAACCCTAGTCACTATAGCTAGGGGACTACATGTAATGTGTTCATCTCGATATATGAAGTTAATCATGATTTTTATATAATTCAAGATCCATCAAAAAGATACTAAATCCATCATTTCTTCCACTATTTGTGGATGATTAACCATTGAAATTGATGCTAGTCACCTCCAGCTATCAATTTTGACCCTCTGATAGATGAAAATTGATTATATTGATCCCTATAAAGACCCCATGATGAGTGACACAAATCCCATCTATTTTCAATTGATTTTAATTGTTCCCAGATCCCCAATCCATGTAAATCATCCCACAGAAAACCTTTATCCATCATAAAATCACCAATCTGTTCATAACTCGTGAATCTTCCATGAATTAGACGGTTTGATCATGCTCGAAACTTCCAAGAAAATTCCAACCACAACCCTATATTCCAAAAACATAGAATGATGGGGTAAAAAAACCAAAAGAAGGTGATAACCATCATTTTACAATCATTATCAACAAATTATTTCAATGAGGGGAATCTTGAGTGAGATCATTGAATTAGAAAATATAATAAATTGAATAACAAATTATTCATTAATGAGGCTCATGTGATGGGTGAAATAATGCATAATCAATACCAGATTACAAAACATGCTTGAATGATTTAATAATAAGGTACAAAAAACCACAATTAATGATCTCTAACTTAATTCGAATTTATCATTTGTGAAAAACATAGTTATAAATGATAGAGAGGACTTGTTGAATTTGTTGCACCTCGATTCAAATTTATCTAGTTCTTGGTTGTCCTTTAAAGCTAATCCACCAATGAATAATGGTGGAACCTCCTCTAAAAAACCCTAGGGTTATGAATTTAACCATGTATTTTCTCAATATTATGATACTTATAGACAGAATTAGGGTTTTAGGCATTTAATGAATGAATTAAATAATTTAATTAATTAATTCACTTAACATACCCACCAACGGATTCATTATATGATCATCTAATACCAGGAAACATTAGGTCATGCCTAGGGTAATCCCCTTAGTTTTGATTAAACCGCATTCTCAATTTTTTTATCGAATACCCCATTAAAAAGATGTTCCATTATTAATGAAAAATTGTGCGTGTGTGATATAAAATATATTTTAATATTTTCTTAAAATTTGTTTTCGGCTCTCTAGGCCTGGGAATCACACTCCATCTCAATGCATCAATCTAAAAACAATTATTAATATATTAAAAAGTTATATAAGGAAATAAGAGTCAAAAAAATTATTACCTCCTTCAAGGATTCCTTCCTTAAAAATCCCAAACTATGTAAAAATGTGGGGATATTGAGCCCTCATCTAGCTCTTCCGATCTTAATAGCTCTCCTTCATGCTCCCATATATCCAAATTACACAAAGCAAGGGAATGGTTCATCCAAGCAAGACCCAATCCTTCTAATCATTGATAAAATTTTGGTATTCCAAGAAAGCGGATCCATCCTTGATATCCATATTTCCCCAGTAATTTTATTTATAGTATCATGCATGTATCTCCTCAGTTATGACATATGGAAGACATCATACACCCACTATAACTATGAGATTAAGTTGAAGTGGTAAGAAATCTTTCTAACCATTTTCAAGATCTCGAATAGCCCGATGAACCTTAAGGATAGCTTTCCTACTGAATGAATCTATATAATCCTCATTTTAGGGAGTATCTTAAAAACATGGTCTCCCTCCTTGAACTCAATGGGTCTACAACGTTAATCTCCATATGATTTTTTCCTACACTCATCGGTTCTCATCTACTCAAAGATAAACGAGACCTTCTCTATCATCACATACACCATCTTTGGCCCAACAAGAGACATCTCACCAATCTCAGACTAGTATAAGGGTGACCTATAGGGTAACCCATACAGGGCCTAGAAATGTTCCATGATAATATTAGAGTGATTTTTATTATTATAAGAAAACTCTACCAAAGGTAAGGGATCCAAAAACTCTAGAAAAAGTATAAAACCCAACCATAAACATATCCTATATCACCTAGATTGTGTGATTCATCTTCCCATTCATATAGGGGTGAAAATATATATTAATCTTCATCTAGGTCCTGAATTCCTCTTATAGACCTCCCCAAAACCATGATGTGGACCACACATCACGATTGAAGACAATCATCGAGGAAACCCCATGAAGGAATATGATTTCCTAAATGTATAACAACCCTAAACTCTCCATCAAACACTTCTCCTAGGTGGAAAATAACAACCCTGTCATGGTAAGTTAGTCTACTATCACACAGATGGAATCATGGCCTTTCATTTCCCATGGAATCCCTATAACAGATTCCATAGATACTCCATCCCATTTCTACTCTGGGATCTCAAGAGGCTGCAAAAAACCTATCAATACCATATGCTCATCCATCAGCTGTTGACATGTGAGACACTGAGATATGAACTCATAAACACTCTGCTTCATGCCATCCAATGAAAAATACCGCTTATGTTTTCTATAAATCTTCCCTAGATCGTGATATACAAATAAAAGAGAATTGTGAAACTCCCTCTTCACCTCCTCTTAAAATGTGATCAGAAACACTATCCATCTTGGGAAAAGGGTGATGTGATTACCTCATTTACAGAATCCATCTGGTGAATCTTTAAAGGATATCTAGCCATGTTGGACATAAAAATCTACGTATCCTAACTGATCCTTCCCCAAAAAATGTGGAAGAAAAGGATTTAATACCATTAACTGATGATAAATTGCACCCCTATCCTCTACCAGGTTTTACTTTAGTAGTGGAAAATACTTAGATTCCTCCTCCAACAGATGAGAACTGGATTTCTTACTAAGGGAATCTTCCATTATGTTTCACTTATTGGGAGTATAGACTATCTCAAATTCATAGGATTACAGGAATGCTAACTAGAAAACATTCTCAAGTTCAAGACTCTTTGAATGAATACATACCTGAGACTCTAATGGTCTATATAAATAATAAATCACTCTCTCAAAAAATAGTTCATAAAAATCCTCATAGAGGAGACTACTTCCACTAACTCTTGGTCATAAGGAATATAGTTCTACTAATTGAATCTCACCTACCTCAACCCATATTTGATCAATTCCTACCTTTGTATCTATACGCAAATGATTCAAGCTTTAGAGGCATCAAAATAAAAAATTTACTCCACACCCTCCTTCGGTAGTCTCAAAATTGGATCACTCATCTGCCCACCCTCAACTCCTTAAAGCCTTTATAGAACTACTCAATCTAGGTAAACAGTTATCCTTTCCATATTAGGATGGTAAAACTGGCTTCAATACTAGATAAGTACTCAAAAAACCTCATGTTGTATCCCTACAATTCATGAAAACACCATACCTATGATATGATCTTGGGTGGATCCTAATAAATAACTTCATCAATCTTCACCAGGTCCAGAGCTAATTATTTTTTGGAAATTAAATTCACCAAAAAATAAACCTCATCGATTTAAAACTAACACTTTGTGAGCATACCATAAATATGGTGCCTCCAAATCTAGTCTAGGACCATCCTAAAATTAATTGTTTTCATCTCTTATGATACGGAGTAGATGAGTATGTCATCAATAAATTAAAAAAAAATCAGTCTAGGTATGGATATAAAATAAGGTTCATTAAATCCATAAACATAGTTTGATAATTTTTCACACTAAAATACATCACTATCAACTCATAGTGTTTATAGTAACATTAGAATGCCATATTTAGAATACCATCCCCTTGAACTCCCAATTGGTGGTAGTCGGTCCTGAGGTCGATCTTCGAGAACCTTCTCACACATCAGAAATAATCAAATAGGTCATCAATCTTTGGAAATGGGTAATTTTTCTTTATTGTGTAATGGTTTATTAGATGATAAAAAACACAAAGAATCAATCCCCTATATTTCGTTTTTCATAAAAAAATACTGATATAGTTATGGGACACACTAAGACTAATAATACCCTTCTCTTAAAGACCATGAAACTTCACACTCAACTCTAGGAGCTTGGTATGGGCCATATGATATGCTTCAGAAGATATCAGAGAAGTCTTGTGGTGAAAATCGATGAAAAACTCAATCTCCAACCTCAAAGGTAGTCCCAGAACATCCTTAAGGAGGGTATCCATATAATCCTCTATTAATAAGGGATACCATATGCCTTAAAATCCCATTTTTCTAAGGGATAAACAAGAAAATTTATGGGTGATGGGTTTTGGAATCCTTTTCAAAATAACCACTTACTCCACTATGGGATCTTTCTCACCCACAAAGAAGAATGTCGTCCAATATATATGAAGGTGTCTAAAGAATATTTGGTGAATGTCAATCTAGGATCATATTGTGGAAACTTGTTCATACCCAAGATTATGTCATGTGGTATCATTTTTAAGACCAGGAGGCCCCATGAGAAACTCTCTTCACCAAGATATATCTCTCCCCTTTTGCAGATAAACGATATTGAAGAAACATTCCCTCTAGGAACCTCATTGAAAATCTATTGGTTTAATGTCTATATTAGGAGACATAACTATCTCACCATTTATAATGTGATTAATTAATGAGTCACACTTTTTTATAATAGTACTAAATAATGAATAGAATAAACATACATCATATCACTAATCATCTCATGAGCTACTGGGTCATAAGCCTTCATAGCCTACAGCTACCCCAGACCCCAACAGCTAGCACCTCGAGCCTGGTGTGGGCCTCCTGGTAGTAGTGTTGGAAGGATCTCATAACATCATCCACTGTTGCAACTCCCCCTATATGATCCCCAACTACTTCTCTACTAGATCATCCTATTTAAGGGCCTACCTAGCCATGCCTAAGAGATCCATGATCATGGTTCTGCCTCTTTTGTTGTAGTCCACCAACTATCTATCTTCCCTCTTCACTACATTAGGTTTGGAAATCACATTCCATGTGACCTCAACCATCACATTCATAACATCACCCCTCTATGGGCTTCTCTATTCCTCTCCATGGTCCCTATTCCACATGACCATGTGCTTGAGTCTAGCCATGAGGAGGTATCCTATGATGACAACCTACTGACTGGAACCTACTAGCTACTACAGATGACATAACCCCATGATTCCCACATTTAGATATAGTTGCATGGAATACCTCAGATAGGAAACTCTCCTTAACTAGTGGCTTCTCTAACACTCCAACATATATGGGAATGCAATGCGGTACCATACCGAAACACATGTCTCTGTGGAGACCCTTCTAAATCTATTGATCCTAATATTAACTATCCTGAATCATGATGATGGATTAACATATATGATCAATAAAACTCATATCATAATCAATAATTTTTAACCATCTCTACTACAACTCTA
This sequence comes from Viscum album, assembly GCA_963277665.1. Classification (NCBI taxonomy): domain Eukaryota; kingdom Viridiplantae; phylum Streptophyta; class Magnoliopsida; order Santalales; family Viscaceae; genus Viscum; species Viscum album. The sequence goes on along the minus strand of OY728153.1, from coordinate 384,862,883 downwards.
AAATATCATCAATAAAAATGAAGAATAATAATGAGGGGTAGTACTCCTCATGAACTAGCTGCAAGAAATCAGACCATTATAGTGTTGACTCATCAGGTGTCTACATGACTTGAATCCACCAGTTCCCAACTTCTCTATGGAAATGATTGGCTACCAGAATAACCATCTAATTAATCTATGTATGCAAAATTCTAGGAACTTAGATCACTAACTAAAACCAATCATCTACTGATTAAGGATTTGGCTCAAAATGGAACCTTAATTGAATTTAATTATTTAACTCATGGAGTTAACTAAGATGATGTGTATCATCATCCTTCTCTTCTAGTATAATTTATTACTTCACAAGTGGGGGTGCTTCTATATACTCTCTGAAGGAAAAATTTAATGAAATATCCCCTAAAATGCGGCTTCATCATTCATCGAATTGCATCATATTCCATAATTAGAAACCTGAATGGATGTATTCATGGATTCATCATAAAAATTAATCAAGACATACCACAATCAGATGAAAATATATATATGGTGGGATGATTGAAGAAGAGTTTTCAAAGGACTGAATCATATATGATTAATGTAACAATATTCCCTAAGACTGATGTCTGAGTATTCCAAGTCAACAATTAGGTAATCAGAGTCATGGTGAATAAATATGCCGACCACTGCACCAAAACTAGGTTACTTAGCCTAAAATCTTGACTTGAGAAACATTGACATCATTTCCCTATGTTCCCAACCAAACCTCATAGTGGGAAAAACACCAGACACCATCCAAATTTTGAACCTACCTATGAGACCAATATATCACGACCCAACCCACCGCGACCCACCCGGATGACAGAAGGATGAGCCACAAGTACCCAAGCCTACCTCTATATACTAAGGGCTAGAGAAAAGAATCAAGAAGGCATAACTAATATGGGATGGCATTTAATAATGTTACTTTATGCATGCACCCAACCTTCTCCATTAATAAGTATAGAGGAATAATAATAAAAGATAGAAAAATATAGTTTAAAAACCATGTGTGTAATAACCTATAGAGAATAAAATAGATTGTGATAGTGCAATCCAAAAGAAAAGGTTAAAATAAAATCCCAACCATAACAAATATCCCAACCACATAACAATTGGAAAAGAAATGCTGAGATAAATTCGCTCGAGATCCCCAATCACTGACCAACATACATGGTCAAATTCACTTAGATATCCATATAATCTTTTGAAATAAACATTGACCTTCCCGTCTTCTACATAAGACATCACACATGTGGGAAAATCCCATGAATGGGTGATTATATATATACCCTATATGTTTCCCTAAAAACTAGACACGGAGAAATAGGAAAATTGATACAAGTAGTTAGCTCACCCAAAAAAAGATGGAAACAAAACCTAACAATAAAGATATATATTAAAATATAGTAAACCTAAATGAGAGAGAAATTAGATCTTAAACTCAAAGCCTAGCCCAAGAAAAGATTCTACCAATAGTTATAAAGGTCCATCATCAATTTACATCATCTCAAATGTTTTTATGAAGAAGTAACAATGTGGAGGGGCCACATCTTGCTACTCTGAAACATAGTTGAGGGGGTATAATATCCAAGTAGAGGACCCACACACTAGTGTATTAGGGGGTGGGGTTACAAATCTATTGGTATAGTAACCTCACCCAAGTCAATTATAGGGTACCACTCTATAGATATAATACCTTAGACTTAGTCCTTCATAGGGGAACCAATCAATAGATAGAGGAATCACGCCCTAGTCTGTCAGGGGGTACCACTCAATAAATAGAGGACCCATGCCCTAGTACACTAGAGGGTTACACTTAGTAGATATAGGCCCCACACCCAAGCCTATTAGGGGTACCAATAAATAGATAGAGGACCCATGCCATAGTATGTTAGGGTATTACCGCTCAGTAGATAGAGGACCCACACCCTAGTCCATTAGGGGTACCACTCAACACTTAGAGGACCCATGCCATAGTCTTCCTAGGGGTACCCCTTAGTAAATAAAGGTCACATGACCTAGTTCATTAGGGGGTAACACTCAGTATATAGAGGTGTATGGGGGACCCACTCCATGGTACAGAAAGCGGATTTCCAACCCTGAACTCTCTCTTATGAATTTCCCTGATCCTTTCCATCATTGAGGACCACCTAAAGAATAATTACACTTGAAAAATTTTGCATCATATCTAAAAAGTCACTATAAATTCCACCATCATTTTCTACATGGAAAAAAATTTAGGATATGCTACTTTGAGACCAAAATTTGAGTAAAGAAAAGGATATACAAGAGCTTGAGGATTCTTAAGTAGTACACAATGTGTAAGGTGGAACACATGGTGTGTGGCCTCAACTAGCCTATTGGTTGTGTCCTTTCCAAAACATGGATTACACGAAATTTAGTACTACATGGTGTTTAAGGGTACTAAATAGCATGTCTCCACCACCCAAGGCCTACCTATGTGATCCTGGTAATGCTTGTATCGTTTGGGCCATGTCTATATACTATGTCATGTCTGTGGCCATGTACACTATCTAGGTGCTCATATACAGAATGTGTGTGTCCATTTCCATGTATATGTACTCCTGAAGTACACATTGGGCCACCAATAATGGGTCACATGTCATGTGAAATTTAACTCACCCAAAAACCCTAGTTTATGTGACTAGGAGACTACAGAGTTTGTTTTCATCCATGTAGATTCCAAGTAGTCAAGATTTATATAGAATTACATATCCATCATGTGGATCCAAAATTATTCATTTATTCCACTTTTTTCACATAATTTACCACCTAAATCGAAGGTGGTTGCCTTCGCCCATCGATTTTGGCCATCTGGAGGCTAGAAATCATTTTTATTGATCCACACAAAACCCCCACACCAAAAAATGCATCTTTTTTCATATGCCAATATATGATAATCAGACCTAGATGCTAGACCCTCGAAAATAATCACTAATACCCCATAATTACCCTTAATCCATCCTCAAATTTCTAATCTATTTGTCACATGATAATCTTTTAGGAATTCGGCGGTAAAATCATACTCAAACCAACATGTAAAAGTAAAACCATGATGTTGTAGTCCAACAGTGAAGAACATGAAGAACGATGGGGGAAATGAACATAAAAATGGTGATAAATATTCTTATCAAAGAGTAATTAGACAAAAAACATCAAGGTGGTTAATATAGGGTGAGATCAGGATATAAGAAAAGATAAAAAATTAAATAAAAACGTATTCATCAACAGGCCCCAAGCGATGGGTGTGATAACACCAAATTAAAAGACGATTATATACCATGGTTAAAATATTTAATAAAAACGGGTAGAAAAACACAATTTATGAGACCTACATTGATTCAAATAAATTTTTGGTGAAGAATTTATCTTAAAATGACGAGGAGGAACTATTACACTTACTACCACTCCATTCACCTTTATTTGGTTGCCGGTCATCATCCAATCTCAATATACCAACATTAAATGGTGAGACCTATCCTAAATGGTCCCGGGGTTATCTAGTTAACCCTAGTGATGTTCAATATTAGGATACTTATAGAGAGAATTAAATTTCTAGGCATTAAATGAATTAATTAAATAATATAATTAATTAATACACTTAACATACATGCCAACGTCAGCATTATCTGAATGTACGAAACTGAACAATTTAGGTCACTCTTAGGGTAAAAACCATGCTCTAGATTTAACTATGTTCTCACATTTTTGATCAAATACACCATTCAGGTGATATCCCATTATTTTTGGAAAACTATTCATGTGTGATATAAAAATATTTAATATTTTTATAAAATTAATTCTAGGACATTAAGGGATCGAAATCAAGTGCCATATCAGTTCCTAGCTTCCAAAATAAATCTTAATATATTTAATTTTTTTACAAGGAAAAAATAGTATCTAAAACATAATTTTTGACAATAATGATTTGTAAAAATAGTAAAAATTATTTATTATGGTTAAAATAAATGTGGGTTTACTGGGGTGTTAATCTTTAAATATAAGGGTTACAAAGGACAAAAAACATTTCCAAATCCCATTGAATGGAAATATTTATAACTTATCTTCTATTGTATTAATAATGGACCATTTTAGATCCTTTTTTCTTATGAAAATCGTGGGTACACCTTTTTCTTTTCAAAAATTAAAACTATGTCACTCACCTCACTTATAAAAGGATACCCCTTATCCTATCTTATTCACATATACAAAACCATTTACTTTAGTCAGGCCATAAAAAAACTTCCTCAATTTCCTAATGTCATCCAATAAACCTTATTTTGGTGGTAAATCTGTCCTACGGATCTTTAAGGTGAAAACCAAAAGAATTTGTTCGAAGAATAGGTAAGACCCCAAACCAAGTGTTTTATTTTATTTATCCTTAAACGCCTTAAATTATTATTAAATAATAATGATATTATATTATATATATATATATTTAATAAAATTTTATGTTATTATGTTAATTTTATAACTTAAATCCTTCTCCTGTTCCATCAAATAGGTTATGAAATCATTATTTGTGTGTATGTTCGACTACCATATCGTTAACTAATGTTATTCATTTTCCATTAGTACCTCTCACAGATGGATTTAATTATTTTACTATTTTTTATATATTATTTTTATGAAATTAATATTCTTTTAAAATTATTATATCATAAATACCTTTTAGTTCCCATTTTTTGGTAATACAATAACATCGCCCGTGTGTACGACAGACTACCACGATGCAACGTGATTGATTCATGTATTACATGGGAAGTAAAAACGGGTAAGTTTAATGAAAATATGTGATATATATGAAATAAAAATTATTTTTTAATTTAAATATATCATTTACCTCTCTTTATTTATATTCTTCAGGAAAACGGAATCAATGTTAATGCATATGTATGACCTACTGTCTCTATGAATGGTGTAATTCATTTTCTATCTCTAAATTTTATTGATAACTGTAAATAATTGTATAGTGAATATACATGATATTTATATCATGGTTATAATTAATATGATTATAGAATTATGATCAAATTAATAGGAATAAAAATGAAATATCAAAACGTACACAAAAACATAGTAGTTATTGAATGAAACACTACATTAAGAAGAAATTATTAATAAACAGGTAATAAAATGTAACAACTAAATCATATATGGTATTATTTATATATTTTTGTTTATGTAATATATTAATGATAAGAAAATATTTATTATAAAATATATTCAAATGTGTAATATTGGATTAGAGACTTATGGAAAGGGATTCCCATCTCACTTTTTACTTTTGTGGGACACATTCCATATTCACAATGTATTTATTTAAGGTGGTGTATATATATCCCATGAATTTATTTTATGATTAATATCATAAAAAAATAATTTGAATTTAAATATACACATGAGTATCTATCTTTTGTGGGGTTTACAATTCAAAAGATACCAAATCAGTAAGAGATGTGAGTCTTAATTTTCCATCTTTGAGTCATATCATATGTTATACACCTAGCTTATTTTTTGAGGTATATATACATACCCTTTGATATCTAATGTGATGAAATAATTTTTATAATGATATTTTAAGTTTAATTTAATTTTATTATTTCATGGCTATTACAATTAAAAGTGACCAATGTTGAAAATATTTTATGTTACAATCACTTCATTTATCAGGATTGCTTATGATTTTATTTATGATGATAAAATATTATGATAAATATCTCACGAAAATCATTAATTTTATTCTCCTATGGTTATTTCATGATAATACACGTTTCGCTTCATTTTTCTCTCTTTATTTACTAAATATTTCAAAATAACATTTTTAATAAAATCCATTTTATTTCTCTTTTTAGTCGAAAATCATTTTTCTTAAAAATTTTTTTCTAAATATCTTTTCAATTTTTTTTATAATTATAAAAGTTATTTATTGAATACCTTTTTTACACATGCATAAATTTTTACAAAAGGTTTTGAAATAAATTTTCATATCATTTTCCAAACAATGATCATTTGGATTTTACCAAAAATGTGAAAGGAATATTTGTAATAACATGTATGACATAAACACAATTTCCAATTGCCATAAAAATTATTTTATTTGAAGATTCCTTTATAATTTTCAAAGATAATTATTTGAAAAATATTTTATTCTTTAAATAGTTTTTTTCAAAGAAAAAATGATATTTACTTCATGAAATTTTTTAAATTATTTTTAAAAATTACATTGTACGTTTTAAAGGTTATTTTCAAAGGAAAGGATTTGAAAAATATTTTATGAACCTTTAGTTTTAAAAACTGATTTTAAAAGAAAATTTATTTTCCGTAGGAAATGTTTTAAATGATATTTTAAAATCATTTCTTATATAATATGAAATATTTTTTCTATAAATAAGCTTTACTATGGATATAATCCAAGAATACCATTATTATTCAATAATTTGATGATTTATGTTTATGATGAAAAGATTTTTTTGAAACTTGTTTCTCTTAAACATGATATACCATGATAAAATTCTTATTAATCCCACTTATTTTCATGGGTTATTCCATGATGAGGTGATGAAATTATTATAAAACCCGTCACTTTTCTTCATGTTATGATATAATAAAATATTTATAAAACTAATTTCATATCATGGGTTATGACATAATGATTGTTTTATAATATTATAGAACACATATATATGAATTTCATTATGTGATGGGTGGGAATTATATCTCCCTAAAATGAATTTGGAAATGATTAATGTTATATGTGCTCAAAGGTTATACATGAGGTTATCCCAAGCCTGAAAGAGGCTACATGGGAGGTTATCACAAAACAAAAGGAGGGTATACAGGAGGTTATCCCAAGATCTATGAAGTTTCATGGGTGGTTAACCCAATATTAACATGTTATGAATGTCTTGGTGGGTATCCTTGACATAATAGTTTCTATGATTATGTATGTGCCAAAATTCTACATCATATGATAATGTTATGATATCATGGATGATATTCATTGATTCCCTTATAATTCATATCTTATGAACTAACAATATTTATACCATGACTCAAGATTATGATATCTTATTTATATTGTATGGTTATCAAATGTTATGATCATTTTATCATAACTTTATGTTCAGGATATGCTTATGTATCTCTCTTGTTTTATCTTACTGAGCATCTGAGCTTACCCTTTCTCAGGTTTTCATTCCCCATGTTATAAAAAAATTTAACTTGGACATGTTCGTGAATAGTAATAAAGAGGAAGAACTTTATGGAATATTTTGAAGATATTTCACCAAATTATAATATTGTGTACCTATTTCCAAATAAGATAAACTATTATGATACTCAGGTGTGTTTTTTGTTATTTATTGATTATTCATCTAAAAATATATAATATATATGAATGAAAATATTGTGTTGTTAATTTTTTTATTAGCATAATGGTTTATTTAACAATTGGGAGAAAGAATGAGAAAACATCAGTGAAATCACTAGGGATATTTCCAAGGTTTTGTATAGGGATGACTCTAAGGATATGTCTATGGATTATTCAAAGTATAGGAAAATGTCCAAGAATATTGTTAAAGGATATAGTGAGTGGTTTCCATGAAATTACATACCTATCAATATACTAAAAGTGGAAGTGGACTTAGAACAGAGGTACCTAGGGGAAGTAACTCTGAAATGTCATATTGATTTGGACTCGATTTTCACTTGGTGCATGAAAATATGCCTTTCTACACACATGGTTTTACACTCCATATGAATATTCTTTATAAATTCAAAAACTCTTTACAAACCATCATGAAATATTTAAATTAATTATGACTATAAATTACTTTGGATAAACCTAAGCTTCATAGATTAAAAATAAGGTGCAATGATTTAGAAATCTAATTATTTATTTTTTATGATCATGTGGTTCACCACATCTATTATTGTTGCTTACACTATTATTTTTGTTCTTAGTCAATGGATGGAACCCAGAAAAACCATGTTAATATTGACAATAAATGAATATAAATTTATTTTATTCCTGAGTGTCCTAATGTTATGAGAGATGGAATGAAAAAATATCATTGATGTGCTCACAAAAATTTCATAAGACATGAATCATGATGAACATATATATGAGAAAAGGAAGAAATAATGTTCTATTGATTCCTTCATAATGAAATGTACACCTACCATTATTGGATCTATTTATCCACTTGTTTTTGAGAAATGGATCAATACCACTGAAAATATATTTTCTTTTATCCAATGTTTGAAACAAGATAAATTTATTTTGGTTGCCTATCCTTTAGAAAGAGAATAATATCAAGGGTTTAATCTCATTAAGAATACATGGTAATATGATGAAATTGTCTCCATGGACTCAGATGTGTTTAATAACTTATTTTTCAATAAATAATTTCCATATATTATTCATAAAAATATGGAGGATTTCCTTAAGATAAATAAAAAGGATAATGAATCCCTTGGTACCTATTAGGTAAATTTTACAAATACTTTTGAGTAAAACTTATAGTATTATTATCCAACATAAAAGTAACTTTAATAAATTCTTTAGATGATTAAAACTATATCTCTGAAGGGTGTTATCCATAATAGACTTTAGTTTTTATGAAGGGGTTTTCAGATGTACTGTCAAGGAAGAAATGAAATTTCAAGTTACATATCAATCTCATGGTTTTCATAAAAAGAGAAAAATTGAATTCAAAGGAAAATATAAAATATGTGCAGAGAATAATATATGATTTCCTTTCTGATCAATGTATGGGAAGAAACATGGATTAAATTATATTAAGGGTACTAGTAAATTTTTTAGATTTCAATGGGAAGGTAATCATGAAATCAAATTTTAAAGTGATTTAAAGAAGTTAAATAATGATGAAAATATAGAGAAATATCTAAAAAAATGCACAACCTACACTTCAGTGTTTCAAGTGAAAGAAGTTTGGTAATTATGATAATCAATGTACCAATCCAATGTATAATGTATATGATAATCCAAAAATTCCTCTGAAAGAAAAGGATAAAGGGAAATATATTTCAATCACAAGGGATTAATTGAATTAAGATGATTGGGAATCTTATCCTCCCAACCTTAGTTGATACCTCCATTTTTGATTTGTTATGAATGATCCCTATAAAAATATTATTATTTATCCTTTAGTAAATTTTATTTGATTTTTAGAAATTATTATCTACCTCTACATTGATTTTTTTGTAGTGAAATCATATTAGATATTCTATTAGTTCATGTATGAACCCAAGCTTCCAATGATTTTTTTTGTAAAAGATAATATCTTATATAAGTAATAAAGGGTGAATTAATTTTTGAAGTGTATATTTATCCCTGTAAAATTAATTTAAGAGTTATGGATACCATCATGGGTTTTATGAGTTTAAGTTTGATCATAATTTCAATGTCAGTGACACACCTTTTGAGGTTCTATGTGATGGGAGTTTGTAATGATTAAGGATGTTTTAAGAGATATTTATGTCAGTAATAACCATAAGTTTTGTATATGTTTTAGTGATAAAGTTATTTAATGAGGAATGAATTTACACTTTGTGGATATATGATTAAAGGTACTGGTAACCTTTAGGGTTTACCTTATCATTGATGTTGATGTAATTATGGGTTTTCGTTGATCAAATTACAAAGTCATCACCCTTTTTTTATATCAGAGAAGATTTATATTTGGATCCACTTTCCAGAATAAACATTAAGTAAGTACCACAATAAATTGTATCTGATATAGATTTGAAGTTTACCATGAAGTTTTGGAGATTTATTCATCAAGATGTTGATTTAGAGTTGAGTTTCAACACTGCGTATCATCCTCAAATATATGATCAGTATGAAAGAAAAATTAAGACCATAGAGGATATGATAAGATCTTATTTTATGCATTTCAAATGTAGTTGGAATCAACACCTTCCACAAGTGGAGTTATCTTACAGCAATAGCTTTTACTCTAGTATTTAGATTGATTCTTATGAAACCCTTTGTGGAAAGAAGTGTATAAATCCAAATTATTAGAATAAAGTTATAGAACAAATGCTATTGGGACCTGAGTAAGTTGATGAGTTGAAAGTGAAGGTTAGATCCAATAATAAGAATATAAAGATAGAAAAAACATGATAGAAATTTTATACTGATAATCATCAACACAGTCTATAATTTGAAGTTGTTTATAAGACGTTATTCAGGGAATAAAAAAGGGAAAACCAAGACCTAGGTATATTGGTCCCTTTGAAATACCTGGTCATGTCAGGATAGTATCTTATCATGTAGTGATTCCACTGAACCTCTCTCAAGTTCAAGATCTATTCCATGTACCACTTTTGAGAAATTATATACTTGATTAATTACATGTATGAAACTCATAGTTCATACAAATAGAGCATGATATTTTATATAAGGAAAAACAAGTAGAGATTTTAGATCAAATAGATAAATTTATACAAAAAAAAAAGAACACTTTCTAGGTTATTGTTTTGTGGAAAACCAATAATCCTGAAAAATGTCAAAAACCAAGTTAGGACGTCATCTGACTTGGTGCCCGACCCGGTCTATGGCATGGCCTAAAGGGCGATTCTCATCCCCATAGGCTGGTAACAAGTTCATGTGTATCAATAATGAAACATGGGAATGATTTCACCCATGTAAATAATCATAACCAACCAACTATAATAAATAAAAAATTGAACAATCATAACCAAACATGGTGTAATAATTTCTAGACTCAAAGTTTACATATTTAAACAAAAACCAAAACATGCTACAAAAAAATTGACACTATCCCCAAAACCACCACACAATAAGAGGAGAGATACCCTCAATCCACTGCCACAACACCTGCAAGGGAAGACCACTAGCAAACCAAACCACCAGCTCTAAACATATTTCCTTTACTTATTTCAAACATAACCAATTATACTTACACCCAAAGGTGTAAGTATGGTGTGAGAAAAATCTCAGTAAGATTACACCCAATAAAATATATTCCATGTAATAAACATCATAAGATAAATTAAAATTAACGTTTTATAAAAGAAAACTAGAAACATTTTTATTGAAAATATTTTGAAGGAAAGCATGCTTTCTTTTAAAATAACCAAAAAAGTATAATGTATGTTGATGGTGAGTAAAATATCAAAAAAGGGAACTATTTCATGGGAAAAATCTATAAAAACTAGCTAATAATGGACAATAGGGATGTTGTATATCAATGAAAAGTGGTATAACAACCATGAAAAATAGCATTCTCAAGAACATGACACTAGGAGAGGACACCCCATAGGCCTAGTGGTATCCAATCACCATTATAATTTAGTTAGTGTTTTATCATCAATATTTATATATGAATCTGGGATGAGACACTTCTGAGTCAACTACTGTACTAGTCCTAGTCTTCCCACAAGAATATCCAGGATTCTTTTTGTGCTCAATTTTCATTCCACATGTCACGTGCAACATCAATTTCACATAAACATAATCCAAACAATATAGACATGCTTGATAAATCAATACCTTCACAAAAAAAACCAATTTTAAATCTAATTCACACAAAAAAAAATTTAAACCACAGACTAAACCACCCCCAAAAATCATAAAACTTATTGCATAATTTATAAAGCACGTTTCAAATTCACAATAAGGATTTACACTGGATATACACCCAATTTTATTTAGAAAACCCACTTTAAAGACATAATCATATAAAAACACTTAAAAAACATTTCACACCACACAAATAAATCTTAGAACACTTTTAAAAACTCAAGAAAGTATATCAAATTTATCAGATAATGTTTAAGCATGGAACCACCTACCTCAAGTGAAGAAACTTCCGAAAAAAGTGGAAACCAGCAACCTAACACCAAGTGAACCATATAGAGAAAATATCTAACCTTAAAAACCAAGATCAAACCCTATAAATCAATATTTTACCCTAAATAATTCACCCATCCTATTGGTGATATGAAACCCAAATGAATATGGGAGAAAACCCTAGAAGAGTGGGAGAAACCAAAGATAAGGGAGTTACATAAAGAACCAAGCAGGAACCACACCGAATTTTCCAAGAAATTGAATATAAAACTGAGAAAGAGGCCTGGGGGAGGCACCTCGATTTAAGAAACTCAAATATAGAGTATTTTGGGAGATTATGGTTAAAAATTTGGGAGAGTGAAATCATAAAAATCCAATTTTTAATGACCTGGAAAATCTGCATGGTTTGTCGCATGCTTTGCCAAACCATGCAGCAAATGTGTAATTTCACCTATATACAAGGGACATGTTTCATTGTTAGTCACATAGTTTGAAAAACTATGTGCCAACCATATGATTCATATCTATTAAAAAAGGACACATTGGTGCATGATTTCCTAGGCAAGGCCACATGGTTCCCCATAACCATGTGGAAGCCGTGCACCACGCCCTATCAGAGCCAAATTTTCAATTTTCTTAAGAAAATCAAAGGAAACCCAAGGAATAAACAAATGTTCAAAATAAATAGAATAAAATACTAAAAATTAATACATGTGTGTGATGATTCTCCCCACCAAAAAAACATTCCACCTTAAAACGTTAACCCTATGTTTTATCAGAGAATAGAATTGGGTATTTGGACTTAATCCAAGACATCTACTCCCAAGTACCATGCTCATAATTTTAATTCTACTAAAGAACCCAGAACATTGGGATATACATTCCATGAAGCACCTTCTCTTGGGAATCTACAATCTATACTGGTTGTTCGAATATAGAAAAGATATACTCTATTTCCAACTCTTCCAAATTTAGGATGTCGGACGAATTTGAATTATACTTTTTCAACTAGGAGACGTGAAAAACATCATGAATTGATGTCAACTAAAAAGGAAAATTTAAACTATATGTCACTTCGTCAACCCGAATGATGATCTCAAAAGGTTCAACATACCTCAGTGTTAACATCTCTTGTTTTCCCAAATAACAATGACCCAAACGAGGTACCACTTTCAAGAACACCCGATCACCCATATAGAACTCAAGATTTTGGTGCCTTTGATCAATATAAGAGTTTTGGAGACATTGAGCTATCAATAACCACTACCAAATTACTTTTCCTTCTCAGATGTCTCTTGAACTAAGTTTAGACCCAACAATAAGGTCTCACCAACCTCATACCAACACAAGGTAGATTGACATGTCTAACCATAGAGTGCCTCGAAAGGATCCATTTGAATCAAAAATTGGTAACTATTATTATATTCAAATTTGACCAATCCTAAATGGTTATCTTATGAACCACCAAATCCAACACACATGCCTAGAGTAAGTCTTCTAAGATTGGATTTTCCCATTCTGTCTAACCATCTGTCTAAGGATAGTATGACTCACTATATATTACCTACGACTTGTATGCCTTTTGAAGGTTTTCCCAGAAATAAGAGGTAAAATGGAGTTCCTTGTCAGGAAATTTTTTTGACGGTACACCATAAGGACTCATAACCTCTTGAAAATACAATTGTTCTATTCCATTCACCTTTATTGAATCTCTAATCAGGATTAAATGAGCTTATTTGGTGAGAAAATAAATCACCACCCAAATTGAATTTCTTCCACGAGGTGTATGAGCAATGATAAAGTCTATAGCGATCTTGTCCCACTTCTAGGTAGAAATAAGTGGTGTCTGAAGAAAAATAGAGGGGATTTTATTCTCTTAATTGACCTGCTGACACGTATAATACCTATATACACATTCATTTATATCCAGCCTCATACATAGCCACTTAAAATAATTACACAGTTCATAGTACATCTCAATAGAACCATGATTAATAGCCCACTGATATTGGTGACTATCATACATTACCACATTTCTCAATGATAATGACACAAAAAATTGACCCTTGAATAACAGTATTCCCTTATGAGACAATGACCAATCACAAGGCATCTCCCCCACCATAAAAAAATGCATAGACCACTAACATAACCCATCACTAGACTACTCCTGCTGAATCTACTTCAAAAGAGAAGGGTCTAGCTGAACACTGGCCAAAAACTCACATCCATTGTGTTCTTCGTTCTTTACATGCATCTAAAAAAAATTCCCATCAAGGTACACTCATTACTGGACTCTTCTAATGCCTTCACTAAAACCTTTCTTCTCAAATATCCTGATACAACATTACCTTTTCCTAGGGTATAGACATTATTAAAATCTAATCCTTGAATATATTCAACCTAACAAAACTACCTCATGTGTAAATAAATTTGGGGTAATATGTAGGATAAGATTTTATGATATGAATAAACCATAAAATTATCATCGAAAACATTATGATGCTATGTATTCAAGGAATTCATCACTACTGCTAGCTTCGTGTCATGGTTTTGGTAGTTCTTTTCATGTGCTCGATGTTGTTGTGATCCATACACCACCACATGGTCTTCCTCTATAATAACACAACCAAGACCCATACCTAAGGCATTATAGTAAACCACATTCCCCTTTCAAGATTCTGGAAAGATCAAAATAAGGGCAATGGTCAATCGCTACTTAAGCTCCTTAAATGAAACCTAACATTCTGGGCCCCATTAAAAATTCACCCCATTCTGGGTTAGTGTCTTCATTGTTGAAGCAATCCAAGGGAAACCCAAAACGAATCACCTATAATAACCTTCCAAGGCCAAAAATCTTCTAATCTCAAAAACATCATTTGTTTGTTCCCATGACATAAATGCACACATTTTTTAGGGTCTACTGAAACTCCTAATTCCATGATCACATTATCCATAAACATTACCTTTTTAATCCAGAAGGTGAATTTAGAAAAACATTTCATAGAGATTATGTATTTAATGATTTTCTAAAATGATCCTCAAAATATTATCATGCTCCTCCCTAGACATGGAATAAACAAGGATGAGGTCAATGATTACCATGAAAAAAGTATTAAGAAACTAGTGTAATACCATTTTAATAAGAATCATGAAGACTGTTAGATAATTCATCAACCTAAAGGCATGACCAAATACACAAAACGGTCATACCTGCTTCAGAAAGCTATGTTCGGAACATCCACCACTCTAACTCTAACATAGGGATAACTAGAATGAAAGTCAATCTTATAAAACCACCTTGACTAATTCAACTGGTCAAATAGGTAATCAATTCAAGGAAAGGGATACATGCTCTGGATTGTTAACTTATTCATCTTTTGGTAATCCACACACAACCTGAGAGATGCATTGGCCTTTTTCATGAACAAATCTTGGGCGACCCATCGAGAGATTCTCAGGTGAATAAATCCCATGGATTAAAAATCATCCAGTTGTACAATTAATTCCCTTAACTTAGTGGGTTCCATATGGTATGAGGGAAGAGATAGAGAATATGTTCTTGATGCCAAGTATATATATAAATCCACATCCCGATCCATAGGAATGCCACAAAATTCCTCGGGAAATACCTCTGGAAACTCATCCACCACATTAGGTAATTCACCCTCAAGAGTCCCACCATCATCCTCCAACATGGGTGATGATAACTGAGAAATGAGATTACCTAGTTCTGGGAGTGGAGGTCTAGCATGAACCAACTGAGGATATCATTCTCCATAAAAACCTACATACTTTTTTTAGGTTCCATGATACTCACCCACTTCCTATAGCAATCGATGTGTGATTGAAATCGAACCATCGAATCCATACCTAGGACTATGAAAAAAAGGTCTATATCCAAGACCAGGAAATTTCATTCCAGCTTGACCCTTGACATGATGAGTGCACAAGAATGACACATGAAACCCTACTCTCACTTTTTTCCATGTTTCGTTTCCAACTCCATCACACATGACATAATCTCAACTGGTTATTTTTTCACATCAACAAGGTAGGAAGAAATAAAAGAGACAGAAGAACCACTATCAAAGAGAACAACAACTAAAGATGATGAAATGATAATGTTACCTCAAACTGTTACAGGTCCCACATCTAATTCGGTTGGTGCTCGATCCACTGCATAAAGATACCTTGTCTCAGCTTGAGCCTAAGATTAACCACTAGCATGCGGTTCTACCCTAAACTAACTCTGCCCAGAAGACGATCAAATATGACTTCCATGACTTCCAAACTAAGGAACTGCTGATCTAGTCACTTCTTTATGGGCTGAAATCTCCTTAGAACCCACTGATTCGGAACCACTCGGATATGGGCGTGTCACTTTGAAAAAAATTCCACATGTGTCCCATAGCTCTGTATTGATGGAAAGGTTTGGTAGGATATTTTCATGTTGGTCAACTGTATCCTACCTACCTACACTAATGGAACACAACCGACCCAGCATCAGAATCCATAGACAAAGTCTTTTGGGAATGATGGCCTAAACTTCCATCTCCCTTCTCCCCTACTAATCATGCTTCCTCCTTTTCTCTGAAGATCTATCACTGCCTACTACTATCACAACCCCAAAATAAGTATACATACCCTTGTAATCAATATGCACCATAAAATCAAATTCAACCACTTCAAAAATAGGATTTCAGCTTAAATAAACTGTTGAGAATAAATCCATGGTCGCAAGACCCTTTCAAACCATTGAGCATTTATTTGGTTGTTAGAAACAATTTTTTGTGCGTATATAACTAGATCAGAAAATCGGTTAGCTTACTTCATCACTAGCCTTCCCTCCATAAAAAAAGATTTTTGAACTCACTGGATTTGGAGCAGTCCAAAACCTCTAGAGATTACTAATCATTGAAAAAAACCTTGAAATCATTCCAATTTACCTGCTCGTGCTTCACAGTTTGCACCACTGAGTCCCACCTCCTCAGACTGGAAAATTATAATAAGAATGAAACACATTTCACCCTTAATTCTTCAAAAGTATAAATAAATTCAAACATCTATTCTATATTCTCAAGACAATCTTATTCTTCCCGAGGTTCCACGCTACCTTAGAATGAAGGAGGATTTTTCTAAAGGAACTCTTGATCTTTGTCTTTCCTAGGTCTAGATTCAGTTTCTCTAACCAGAGAAAGACCATGACCCACTCTCTATCCCAAGGCCTGGATAGCTAGAACCAAAACTCCCACTAGTCAATGATCAATTAGTGAAGGATAAATCTCTCCAGCCTCATCCTATGGTTGTATAGTAATTCTCTGGTGAGGCATTTTGATATAAGAGGCAATAACCACAAGAGAAATCATCCACACAATCATAATGTAATTTTTTCTCAATAACAACAAACACCAACATTCCATAAATAAAAACAATTAAATTTCAACACAATAATATAACAACAAAACCATTTCACCTCCACCTAGTGTCCATATACAGTATAAATCCTATATGTCTCACCAATAGGAGAAGTCAAATAAAATTATGACATCCCATGGATATATAAGATATGTCTCGAGGTGTACTGGTCAGGAACCATACACCTTACTAGAACATTAAGTCTCAACAATCATATCTCCAGTCTATCTAGAATCATCCCAAAATAACATGACTCAAAAAGGGTATAACCTTCTCAAATACCATTTTGTCACGAAAGAAGCTAGGACACAATCTGACCCAATGCTCAACCCGATCCATTGCATATCCTGAAGGGCATTTTCAATCCCTACTGGCTGGCAATAAGTTTCTGGGTATCAACAATGAAACGTGGGAATGATTTCATCCATGTAAATAATCATAAACAACTAACTATAATAAATAAACCAAATTTAACAATCATAACCAAACATGGAGTAATGATTTTCAGATTCAAAGTTTACATATTTAAAAAAACAAAAATGGGCTACAAAAAAAAGGGAATAAGAAACTATCCCAAAAACCACCATGCAATAAGAGGAGCAACATCCTCAATCCACCACCACAACACCTATAAGGGAATACCACTGCAAACATGAACCGCCATCTCCCAACATATTTACTTTACCTGTTTCAAACATAACCAAGTCTATTTAAACCCAAAAAAGTTAGTCGGGTGTGATCCAAAGAATAATATGATTCCACCCAATAAAATAGATTACATGATATAAAAATCATAATATAAATTAATAAACACGTTTTATAAAAGAAAAATTGAAACATTTTTATGAAATACATTTTAAAGGAAAACATGCTTACTTTTCAAATATCCAAAAAAGTATACCATATTATGAAAGTGAGTACAATATCACAAAAGATAACTTTGTCAAGGAAAAAACCCTATAAGAACTAGATAGAAATGTGACACTATGTACATCATATCTTAGTGAAAAGTCATATATCAACCACTACCAACAACGTTCTCATGCATTAACCACTAGGAGGGGACAACCCATGCGCCTGGTGGTCTCCAATCATCATTATCTTTATGTTTGTGTTGTATCATATATCATGCTATATGAATTCGAGATGAGACACTTTTGAGTAATATAGCATACTGGTGATAGTCTGCCCACTTATATAACTAGGATTCCCTTCTGCTCAATTTTCATTCCACATGTCACGTGCAACATCACTTTCACATAAACACAATTCAAACAATATAAAAATGATGGATAAATCACTAACTTCACAACCAAAACTAATATTAAATACAACACATATCAATACCATTCTAATCCATATTCCACACCATTTTTCAATTCATAATACATGTTTCATAATTTATAAAGCACACTCAAAATTCACAATAAGGGTTCACACATGAAATTCATCAAATTTCCTTCGAAAAAACAACTTTCAAGCCATATGCAAATCAAAACCCATAAAAAAACCCTTTTCACCACACAAATAAATCATATAACACATTTAATCACTAAACCAAGCAAATCAAATTTGTCAAATAATGTTAAGCACAGAACCACCTAACTCAAGTGAAGAAACTTCCGGAAGATGGTGGAATCCGACAACTCCAAACTAAAAGAACCCTATAGAGATAAGATCCAAACATAAACACCAATATAAAACCCTAAAGAACTACATTATACCCTAAATAATTCACCCATATTGTTGGATATATGAAACCCCAATGAAAGAGGGAGAAACCCCTAGAAGAGTGGGAGAAAAAAATAAATGAGGGACTCACTTGAAGAATTGAGGATGAACTGCACCAAATCAGCCAAGAAATTGAAGATCCAGGGGAGAAAGAAGGATAAGGGGAGGCACCTAGGGTGAATAATCCAAAAGGGGGTGATTTTGGGAGTTTAGGGTTAAATATCGGGGAGAAAGAAAAAATAGAAATCCAATTTTTAATGACATAAGCGGTCCATAGGGTTTTCCTACATGTATTTACAAACCTTACAGTTTCCACTATCCACAAGGGACATGTCTCATGGTTAGTCACACCGTTTGAAAACTCATGCACTAACCAGGTGATTCAGCATAATCAAAAAATGACACCTTGGTGCATGGTTTTCTAGGAAAGGTGCACGGTTTCACCAAACCATTAAAATGTCATGTGCCACCCCTTTCCAAATCCAAATTCTCTATTTTTCTAATGACACTCAAAGGAAACCCATAGAATAAACACAAGATCAAAATAAATAGTAAAAATACCTGAAAACGAAGACATAGGTATCATAATGAACCTCTATAGGAAACATAGTGTATAAGAAGGTAGAATTATCCTCAGTCGTTGGTACCAAAGTGATGAATTTTAAGGGGGAAATTCATTTTATGGGGGTATAATATAATAGCTGGAGATTTTGTGACATATTTTTTTTAAAATAAATTTAATATATATTCTATTTTTTGTTACACGCAACATAGACTTTATATTGAGTTATATTCAACACTAATTTTAGCCTGTATTACATGCAACGCTAGGTCTATCTTGTGTTACATGCAACACCGAGTTTAAACGATACGCCACATACATTTAAAATATTATTATTTAAAATGAAAGTAATCGTATATCCATTTGAATAGAGGGTATGGATAGGATTAACTAAATTATGAAAATATATGGTTTATAAATTTATAAAAAACAAATTCTATGATGATCAATTAATTAAAAATTAAAATAAAAGATATTTGAAAATAACGGAAATCATTTTCTGAAAAAAATATTTTTATGCACACAAACATGTTTTACCTCAACAAATTAAAAAATCACATTCATTGAATTATTTTAATAAAATTTATATATTATATGTTATATAAAAATTTTAACATTCATCTTATGTGTTTTCTATATAATATATACTAATAAATTCAATTTGACACTTAAAAACCATATTTTTTCTAAAAACAATTTTGTTGCCTTTTCAATACTTATATTAAAACTAAATTTTGATAATTTTAGAAAATTTATTTGAAAAAATAATGTTATTTTTCAAATAATCATGTAAAAATTATGTGAGGGAATTTTTTTGATAATTTTTGGAGAAGAATTTTTTTTCAATGAATAGTAAAAATATATATTCGTTTTAGTTAAGAAATTTCATTTATTTTAAAGATGTTAAACACCTAAAAACAATTAAGATGGATTTGAAATTAAAATTATTCATATTATATATGTATATATTAATCCAATTTATTTTGTTTGATTCAATTTCATGTTGAATTTTGATATAAAAAATTTTAAAATTTTGAACCTTTTCTCTTTGAAAACCAGTTTCCTCATCACGTCTGTGGGATTAATTTTGAATCAAAATTTTCCACTTTTGTGAATGGAATTCGAACCAATATGTCAAAATTTTTTAATAAACACAATTTATATTATCTAATAAGGTCAAATTAATTTTTACCATAATGAATAGTAAAAAAATAAAAAATAAATATTTACCGTGGTTAAGGTAAAAATGGATTTACTGGAGGTTAAACTAAAAATATAAGGGTTAAAAATGACCCAAAACATTTAAAAAATCCATTTTATGGAAATAAGTTTATATTATGTATTCTACGATATATAATTTACCATTTGGGATCCTTTTTTCATGTGAAAAACATGGGTAAATATTTTTATTTTTCAAAACTACAAGTGTGCCACTCACCTCAACTATAATAGACCCCCTCTCCACTCATATTAACACTTAAATAACCACTTTGTTAAGTAAATACATTCAAAAATAACTTACTTACTAACCTTATATCATCCTATAAGCTTTATTTTGGTCATAAATCCAACCTAAGAATCATTTTGTTGCAAACCAAATGATGTTGTCCAAAGAAGAGGTAACATCTCTAACCGAGCATTTTATACTTATTTCTTCCCTCACCTAATTAAATTATTATTAAAATATTAATATATAATAACCTACATATATTAAATATAATAATATGTAATTATATTAATTTAATAATCAAATGGGTTATGAAATCATCATTCAGGTGTACGGCCGACTACCGCCTCACGAACCGATATTATTCATTTTCCATCCCCACATCTCACGGCTAGATATAATGATGTATTTATTTTTTATATAGTAAATTTATTATAGTATTATGATTGTTTAACAATTATATCAGATTTACATTTTTAATTTTCATTTTGTGTGAATATGATAATGTCGCTCGTGAGAATGGTGAACTACCACCTCATGAAGCGATGTGAGTTATTCATGAATTAAATGAATGGTATAATGTATGGGTTTAATGAAAATATATAATATAAATGAAATAAAAATTATTCTATATTTTTAATATATTATTTAATGTCATTTATTTACTTCCATCTGTAAAATGGAAACAATGTTCATGCGTATGTATGTTCTACTGTCTCCGTAAACAGCGTTGTTCATTCTCTATATCTAAATTTTATATATTACATTAAATAAATTTATATAAAATATATATGATATTTATAACATTATAAAAAATTATGTATATTATTAAAAAAATTTCAATGTTATAGAAAAAATAGAAAATCAAAACAAAAATGAAAAATAAAGTTGTTATTTCTCAAAATTTGACTGTAACATGGAATTATTAAAAAATTGGTAATAAAATGTCATAAGTAAAAAATATATGGTATGATATATATATATGTATGTATATGTATGTATTTATGATTATTTAATATATAAAAAATAAATTTATATTTATTATATAGGTGTTTTTATAATGTATAAAGAATGTCGAGACCTATAGTAAGGGATTTTCGCCTCACTTTTTTACTTTAGTGAGAGAGGTTACATATTAAAAACATATTTATTTTATGTGGTGTATATAATTTCCGAGACATTATTTTATGATGATTATCCTGAAAATTATTTGGATTTATATATCCACTTTAGGATCACTCTTTTATGGGGTTTATGATTCAAAATTTACCAAAGCACTAAGGGATTTTTCTCTTAATTTGACTTCCTTGAGACACATGTTTTGTTATTCACTTATCTTATTTTATGAGGTCTATATACAACTCCTCTGACATGTGATATCATGAATTTGTTTATTATCATGATTTTTAAGTTTCATTTAATGTTATTCTTTCATGGGGATTATAATTCAATGTTACCAAAATGTTTAATATTTTATTTCACAATATCATTATTTATAGAGATATTTTATGACTATGTTTTTATGATAAAATATTATTATCCCTCTCTAAAGAAATTAATTAATTTTATTCTTCTCTATTTAGGTAAGTATAATACATGTTTTACATTCATTATCCTCTATTTATATACTCACGAGTTTAATAGAAATTTTTTTCGATAAATCATCTTCAATTATCTCTTCAGTCGAAAATCCTTTTTCTTCCAAACCCATGTTTTATAAAAATGTTTTCAAAAATGTTTTTTATAATTATCCAAATGTTTTATTAAAGACATTTTTACATATGTTTTAATTTTTAAAATTTTTTTAAATGAATATTCATGTCATTATCCAAACAATACCTATTTATATCTTACTAAAATTATGAAGAGAATATTTGTTTTAATGTGTATAGAATGAACATAATTTCTTCTTGCCTTAAAAACTATTTTATTTTAAGATTCATTTTTAAATTTTAAATATTATATTTAAGGAAAATTATTTTCAAACTTTTTTATGTTTTAAAAAGTGTTTTTTTTCAAATACGAAAGAATATTTTTTCAATAAATGTTTCAAATAATTTTTAATGATTTATTTATATGTTTTCAAGGATATTTTCAAATAAAAGGATTTCAAAAATATATTATGATTTTATAGTTTTAAAAAGTTATTCTCAAATAAATTTTATTTTCCTCAATAATTATTTTAAATTATCTTTCAAAATAATTTTTCATATAAGATAACATCTTTTGATGCCAATTTTTCTTTACTAGGGATATGATCCAGTGATACAATTATTATTATTTATTTGGATGGTTTATGTTTATTATGACAAGATGTTTATGAAACCCATTTACCTTCCATGGGTTATACCATGATAAAATTCTTATGAAACACTCTTCTTTTCAAGGGATATGGTATGATGAAATAATGAAATGATTATGAAACCTATCGCTTTTTCACTGGTTATGATATGACGAAATGTTTATGAAACCCATTTTATTTCAGAGTTTATGATATAATGAATTTTTTATACTCTTTGGGAAGAAATACATATTATTTTCATTATGTGATTGGTGAGACCTATATAACCCTAAAATTCATTGGGTAATGATTAATGTTATATGGGATCACATGGTACATGATAGGATATCCCAATCATGAATGAGGGTACATGGGATGTTATAACAAGCCTAAAAGAGTGTACATGGGAGGTTATTTCAATCCCTACAGAGGGTACACAAGAATTTATCCTATGAATAAAGTAGGTACACTAATGGTTATCCCAATACTAACATGTTATATATGTGTGGGTGGGTATCCTTGACATAATATTTTAAATGATTATGCATATGTCACAATTATATGTACTATGCCAATGTTTTTCTCTCATAGATCATGGTCATTTATTCCTACATTATCCATGTATTGTGTACATACATTACTTATTACATGACTCAATATTATGATATTTTATGTGTAGGTAATGGTTTTCAAATGTTATGCTCATGATCTCATACCATTATATTCATTTTATGCTTACGTATCTCACCTATCAACCTTTATTAAACACTTGATATCACACTTTCTAATATTTCCTTTCCCTAGGTTATGAAGAATGGTTTTATGTAGGGTATGTTTGGGTAAAATACTAAATGGTAAGATATTTATAAGAGATATCGAATATATTTCACCAAATTATAAGATTGGGTACCTAGTCTCCAAAAAAACTAAACTATTATGGTCTTCAGGTGTGTGTTTGTATAATATATTGAATATAAATTTAAAAAGATGTAATCTCTATCTATGAAAATACTAGGTCTCTACATGTATACTCTTCAATAAATATTGATCCATATATATTTAATTTAACCTTTAACCATTAATGTATAAACACTTATTGAAATAGAAAAATGAAATTGTTCTCCATAGATGTGTTCTCTATGTTTAGGTTCCAAGGAATCTATCCAACCAACTATTACAAGGAATTATGGTCTTCTTCTTAACTATTTATTACTAATGAAATAAACTTCTCTTAAATCAGTGGATACTCCCCTTTTCACCCACCTTTTATAATTGTACATTGATATAAAACATCTCATGTTGATAAAAAATACAACCTTAATATCTCAAATCCATTTTGGAACTTCAATATTTCCCTTTGGATTTGATTTCAATATCCCTTTAATGTTATAACTCCTTCCAATGTCAATGTTTTATTACTCCACATTATTGATAATAAATGAAAATGTGAGAAATTGTTTTCTCCCCTTAATATAATGGTGATCTCATAAAAATGATATATAAACATATTCTCTTTAATAAATATTTTATAACACTTGAGATGTTATAAAAATTAAAAGATGATACCATTTGAAATATGATTTTAGATCCCCATTGATATAAATTGAAATATATAGGGAGGATATTCTATAAATTCGGTAAATTCCTTTCCTTTATATGATATTTATCTAGTAGGATTTCAAAAACATCTTATATACTTATGGTTCCTAACATATTAATCTTGAGAAATGGGTGAAATTTTCAAATACTAACTAAAATTGATAAATCTTGATACTATTTTTTAATTAAAATTACATACACACAACATTGTATACCATTTATCAGTTTTCCATCATCTCCATCAGTTCCCTAAAAGAAGTCATTTACCTTGTGTCACTTCTCAATAGTTCCATGTGATAGTAATGTATGAATATCAGTATAAGAATCATCAGAATATGTCTTGGAATAACATTTTTCGTAGTAATGTGCTATCAAAAAATTATCACTAACTATATGTGGGA
This sequence comes from Viscum album, assembly GCA_963277665.1. NCBI lineage: Eukaryota > Viridiplantae > Streptophyta > Magnoliopsida > Santalales > Viscaceae > Viscum > Viscum album. The sequence continues at coordinate 384,837,560 of OY728153.1, read as the reverse complement.
TAACGCTTTGTGGAAAAAAAATATTTACATGTTTAGATAACAAATTTTCAAATATTTTTACATGCGATAAAAATTTCAATCATTCACATTTTAGTGGTAGCACATACTAATTTGTTGGAAAATTTACGAAATTATGCTCACTTGAACAAATATATCAAAATATTTCAGTTTAATTTAACCTATAATTTATCAAACCAACACCCTATAATGATTATAGTAATAAAATAATCATGAAAGAATAAGGAGAGTGATTTTCATAACATAACCATCAACATATGTTGGGGCTATCACGATTTCCAAAATATAAGAGTATAATATTTCATCGGTAGCCTTCACTACTTCAATATCTCGCCCTGAATAGATGTTTGAAATGACAAATATCCTTTTATTCTTATAACTAAATACCAATCAAAATGATACGGACAAGGGAGAATATTCCACTGGGATTTAGTTATAGCACTTTGGCTGACACTACTTCCAAAACCCAATTTCAATCTTCTTTGAAGCTCTAAAGTGTCTTCGTTTCTTCATGAGTACAACCTCTTTATGTTTATTAATTTAGTCACCTTTAGAAAGAATGGTATTTGTAAAAAATTTAGAATATTCCATATATGGACTAGGTTTTTGTAATTGAGAATGTGACGAATTTATATCCTCTATAGAATACTCTATGTTCCCCATTTCTTCCAATTTATGGGTATTTATGAATAAAATATTAATTGGATCATTCACCTCACATTTCATCTACGTGGACATCCTCTCTATATCAATATACTTACAACTAGATGCCACTGGTTCTTTCCCTTTGCCTCTTCCTGACTATGTTTGACCAAAAAATACTATTATAAACCTGTGTGATAAATATCCAGGCAGTTTTTAACTTCCACACACATTCTCATTTGGTTTCACTTTTACAATTTTGAGAAGTTTCTTTAAATTTTCACTAGATGTTCCCACCACTAAGCCAATCCATTTTTCTCTCTCTTGGATTGAATATTTTATTATTGTTTTAAAATTTCTCCTACTTAATTTGATCTTTATGTGTTTCTTAAAATTTATAATGTGACCTATTTTTTCACAATAGAGGCATCTTCATATGTATAGTGTGACATCCTTCTTTAACATTTTCTTAATATTTTTAGATTCTTCCATGAACATCCTCCTTCTATAACTAATTCAATTTTTTTGAGATCCCTTCTTCATATCAATGAAAAAAAAATTGTTGGATTGTGAAATACAATAAATAATCATATATATTCCCAAATATGTTTCAATTTTCATAGAAATTATCAAAATTTTAAAATATTTTTTTTTCAAATATAGGTTCTTATGTTTTTGTAGAGCAGGTATCATATAAATTTTAACTCCCCCCTAATTTTTCCCTTCTCTAAATTTATGAATTTTACATTTTATTATAATTAATAATGGTCATATTCCCAAACCACCAGAAATACAAAAAATATCCACAAAAACCACTTTAGTTTTCTTGTTGATGGAATATTTAAAGATTATTCTTCTTGATAATCTAGATATTTTTGAGTGGTTTCACCACCAATTTAAAAATAATTTGGGGGGACTACTCTTATGGAACTTACATACCTCCAAACTTGATCTATTGGTGGGTTTCCAATATTTTTATAGTTTTTTATTTTTTATTACACATTCTGTTGAGATAGAATTTTTATAAACAAAACTTTTAAGACAATGATTTACCTTTTCAATGATCATGTTGTGGATGATTTTCCATAAGATATGAAGACATATTTTCCACTATTTTTATTCCCATTTAAAGGAAAATTCATCTTATAAATTTGATTTGTATCGTATCTATTCTCAATTATTGTGGAAGGTTCAGTTTATATTAATTATAGAGAATTTTATTCGATTTATTTTATAAAACACTTAATGTTGAGTGAGTGTTTCTCAACTAAACCTGAATTCAACCTCCCTTTAACATTCTATATTGAACATCAAATCTTGTTTCTCATGTATCTTGATTATATTTTGTAATGAACTATCAATATAATTGTTTCTTATTTACTTTAAATTCCAATTAGTCATCACTAACACTCATTAAGTCTCCATGTATCTCCTCTAATGCTTGTAAAACATCAATAAAAACATCCTTTAATAATTACTTCTCAAAAAATTTTATTTTTAATTTATCATCCATCATAAAAAAGTTTTCATTGTAAATTGAGGTTGTTTCTCCTTTATTTGTCACTAGTTTTGAGAAGGTTATGCATCTTACACCTTTCTAAAAAAATTAATCCTCTATATAATTAGATTCTTACTATATTTGTGATATTTAAATCTATATTTTTTTTGATATAAGATAATATTAATGTAAAAAACTTCATTAAGAAATATATTTAGATTTCCTTTGACTTTAGAATAAAAAACATGATGTTATTTATCACTTGTAATAATTTAGAATTCCACACAGCTTAATGTAATATCATCTTATGAATATATTACACTAGGTTTTATGGAACACAAGACACTTTGATTATTTTAGGATAGTACGTGACAATCAATATCCTTTTAACTCTCCAATTTATTATCCTTATTTTTCATCATATTTATGAAATTCCTAGAAGACACTTTAGCTTGAGGAACAATAAATATTGAGTCTGTGATTTCCATGTGAGGTTCATCTATAGTCAAGTTGAATATTCACTTCATAAAATTAAGTAAAAATACCCATGAAATAAATCATAGATCCAAGTAGAGTAAAAATGGCTATATTACTAAATTTATTTACCTTGGATTAGTGTCGACACTTGAGGGGGAGGTGATTTTTTAATTAGGTGTTGAATGATTTTTACCATTTACCTTATCTGCTATAAATATTTAACACCAATGTTAAATTAACCCCTATTTCTGGTTAGTGTATATAGATCTATTTTATTATGATACCAAGAAACCTTATACCACATACAATTAAATGAAGTAGTAAAAGAGGATGAAATATTTTTACATGGTTTATTAGTAAGACCTACTCCATCCTTGATTAGTCATGCACCCCAGTCAAGGAATCTTTACTTTAGTAAATAATCACAATAAAAATTAGAGGGTGTTTCATACCCCATAATAAAATTAGAGTTTCACTGATCTTCTCTTAGATGAAGTCACACCATCAACATTCATGTGTCTCATAGGACTTCTCTTGCATGCCTCCTATAGTACATTTTCAGAAAATTCACACTATAGTCACTGAGTCACATAGTGGTATAATTTCATACCCTATGTACCATAGGATAATTGGATTCACACTATGTATACCCAATAATTTGTTTCCAACTCAATACTAGAAGTCGATATTTGATTCTACATATGGATTCAACAACATCCACATTATAAGTATCTTTCTTCCAAATATAGGATCATCGAATTCTTGATTATCTTTATCACTTATTCATGTAACTATGTTCCTGGTCAAAACTCAACTTCTTAAAAATTCATAAACTACTCTTCTGGTTTTCTCACAACTTTGGCTCTCTCAGATTGAACACATAATCATGGATAGATTATTCTTCCTCCTTCACCTTAGATACACGGTTGATAAAGATTCACATACAATATTATATTCCCTTCAATATTTACAATTTATTTCAGTGGAATCATATTCATATTCTTTTTTAAGATTTAATATCAATGTCTCCCAGTAGAAAAACTCTCGGATAATCCATTTTTTAACACTCAGTATCAAATTTCTTTTATCTATTCTTCTACTTGATCTTCTCAACACATTGCATTAATATGTGGCTACATTAAATGAGTTATTTAATTTTTGTAACATCCCAGTTCCGGAAGCCACCCAGAGGCGCCCCGTACCCGGTTGGTCACATAGCCTCAAGCACATTTCCCCGAACACCAGAGGCTGCTGACTATCAGCGAGGGCCTTGGGTGTGATATTGGGGAAACTATGCCTTCATTGGAAAAGTACACAATGGAAGTGAAAACAAATAACAACAATAGAGGAAATAGTATATATCCACAAAAGAGTAAACAGTGGAAGACTGATGAATAAACAACCGGAGCAGAAATATATGTAAATGATGCATGATACATATATGTCTAAGAAAATAGCTAAACAGGTCACAATGATGAGTACAGTAATAAACCAAAGTACAAAAGAAAAATAGATGAGAAACTTTTCAGCATCACAAGCCTTAGCTTATTCATATGCTCTCTAGCTCCAGTGTAATCAATAACCTGAAGTCGAAGGGCACTTGCCCTTATTTGTACCTGTAACAATATAATCTGTTTGTTCCCAAAAGCATGACCCAAACAGGGTGTGAGAAAAAGTACCAATAGAAAAACACTCAAAGGTCTGTGCCTAACAGTCAGTGAATATATGGCATGTAACATACAGTAAGCAGTAAACAGTAAGCAGTAAGCAGTAAATAGGATAATACATAGTAGTAACAATCCATCATTTCTAGCATATAATCTACAAACAAGAAATAAGAACTCAATAAAGTAGAACAAAAAGGTAACCTATGGGTAGTTCTCACAGTCTAACCCCTAAGGTTCAACCATAAAGTACTAGAAATCCTCTGGGAAGCACACACAGTCTCACCCCTCAAGTTCAACTAAATAATAGACTCTCTGAGGAAGAACTCAACGTCAATTCCCCCTATAGTCTCGTATCATACTAAAGGCTCTCTGGGGAAGCACTCAACGTTTAATTCCCCATGTGGCCTATGTCGAGGAACTACAGAATATATGAGGAAGCACTCAACTTCAATTCCCCCTGTGGTCTCACTTCGAAAATTAATGACACTCTGGAGAAGCCCTTACGTCCATTCTCCCTATGGTCCACTACACTATGTTCTCAAAGCCCAGGGTAAAACTAACATGCATAGCACGCATATTAGCCCAAGTAAAACTCAAGAACCACTTGGCTATCATTATAAGGAATGACATCATAAAATTACAATAGTTCTACTATCCTACAACTAGGCATGGAAAATGGAAAAACGCCGAACAAGAAAACAGGCATGGAAAACCATCCAGAGTACAGATCAAACTGGCCTCCTATACTACCTAAATCTGAGTTCTCCTGCTCAATGCATCTGCCACTGCGTTTCCCTTTCCTAGCGTATAGGCAATCTAGAAATCAAAAGACAGAAGACACTCGACCCACTTACGCTGTCTCAGATTCAAATCACACTGAGTGAAGATGTACTTTAAACTCATGTGGTTAGTGAAAACCACAATGTTATCTCCCAGAAGGTAATGTCTCCAAAAGTGTCAGGCATGAAAAACCGCTGCCAACTCCAGATCATGTGTCAGGTAGTTCTTCTCATGTGGCCTCAACTGCCGAGACCCGTACGCAACGACTCCAACTCCATGCATAATCATAGCGCCCAGTCGGACACCTGAAGCATCACAGTAGACTATATAGCTCTTGTTTGGCTCTGTAAAGACTAGTATCGGTGCTGAAATCAACCTCCCCTTCAGCTCCTGAAAGGATGAATCACAAGAATATGACCATAAGAACTTCGCCCCCTTCTTGGTCAGACCTGTCAATGGTTCTTCTAGGCATGAAAAGTCCTGAATGAAGCGTTTGTAGTATCTAGCCAACCCTATGAAACTCTGTACCTCAAAAACGTTCTTTGGATGCTCCCAGGAAACTACAGTTCTCACTTTCTCTGGGTCCACAAATACTCCTTCCTCTGAGATGATGTGCCCCAAGAAATGAATCTGATCCATCCAAAAGTGGCACTTCGAGAGTTTAGCGTAAAGATGACACACTCTCAGTATACTCAGAACTATCTCAAGATGGGTAGAATGTTCGTGTTGAGTGTGAGAGTACACTAAGATATCGTCAATGAAGGCTACGAAGAAGTAATCCAAGTAAGGATGGAACACTAGGTTCATCAGTTCCATGAAAACTGCTGGTGCATTTGTGAGCCTGAATGGCATAACCCTATAATCGTAGAGACCATATCTGCTCCTGAAGGCTTTCAGAGGTATATCTGATGGTCTAACGCAAAACTTATGATAACCGGACATCAAATCGATATTTGAGAACACCCAAGCTCATTGAATCTGATCAATAAGATCATCAATCCTCAGTAGGGGATAACGGTTCTTGACTGTCAACTGGTTCGGCTTCTGATAATCCACACAGAGCCTAAGGGTAAAGTCTGCCTTCTTCGCAAACAAGATAGGTGAACCCCAAGGAGAAGTACTGGTTCCGATGAAACCCTTTGCCAGCAACTCCTCCAACTATTTCATGAGCTCCTACAACTCAGGTGTATCCATCCTATAAGGAGGAATGGACACCGGTGCCACTCTTGGAACGAGCTCAATAGAAAAGTCTACCTCACTCTCCAGAGGCAAACCTAAAAATTCCTCTGTAAAGACATCCCTGAAACGATCCACCACTTGAGGAAAGTCCAACTGTGAAGTACCCTATTCATCTAGATAAATACTAGAAATCTGGGCTATCACCCTTCCTAGCCCATGATGCTCGAGTCCTGCTCGACTCGCATGAACATCCCATTCGCCTCGATGAAGAAAAGATTCACCCTCTAGTGAAATGAAACTGACCCTACGATGATAAAAGTTGACGAATGCCTAGAAGGGAACCAACCAGTCCATTCCAAGAATGACATCATAGCCTGTCATCTCTAGGACATAGAGATCCCATAAGAAATGATACCCTACAACCTTGAGATGGCACTCTCTGCACTGACATACACTAGATGTCTTTGTCCCCAAAGTTGTTTCTAGTGTCAACAAGTCAACAGAAGAAAATATACAAGTCCCAAGGCTCTCCACAATAGAAATGGAGATAAACCTATGTGTAGCACCTGTATCGAAAAGAGATGAAGATAAAACTGAGGATACTAAGATCGTACCTAGAACTGTAGAAGTTCCAGGATCCTACTCCGGATAGGTCTGCTCCACCAAATAAGTCTTGCCTGCCCAGCTGCCCTGTGACCCTACCTGAACACTCTGAGCTGATCCTCCCTGCTGACACTGAAAGACTGGTGACTAAACTCCATGGCCTCGACCTCCACCTCGGCCCGAACGGCCAGAAGAACTCTAGTTCCCCGACTGGTGAGAAACTGGTGGTGTTTCTCCTGAAATAGGAGTCATGGAAGAACCCCCGTCACTAGGTACTTGTGAGAAAACCTGGAATAAATGATGAAGGTGACCAATCATTCCGCAAGATTGTCACTCCACTGGGTCTCTCTAGCACTACGGGATCATGTGTCCTGCCCTTCCACACTGGTATCATACTACCTGGCTACCTGAAGATGTATCTCGCCTCCTCGGATAATCGTGCGTAGACTCCCTACGGCGCTTCCTGCTGTCAACTGGGGGAACACTATCTCTGGAAGAAGAACCGCCCTTGCCCGCAGCTCTAGAGTCTCTCAGATTGCGCTTTGCAATTAGCACCTAGTTGAGGATGTATGTGATAGGAGTCAACTGGAAGATATTCACTTGGGATCAGATCTCCTGGCTGAGACCATCCTCAAACTTCCTTACTAAGAACACCCCAATTCCATCCTAGAGGGGTGTGAAATGCTGAAACTCGGTGAAATGAGAGGAATACTCCATGATTTAAATATTACCCTTCTCTAGACTCATGAATTCCCGGGATCGATCGGCCCTCAGGGTCTCCGGGTAGAATTAGTTGTAAAACACGTGCTGGAACTCCTCCCAAGCCATAACAAGCTGATGACCCGCCTATGATATCACGTCCCACCACCTCTTGACGGAGTCTCGTAGCATATAGGTAGCGATATTGACCTACCTCTCTGGAGGTGTTTTCAGATGCTCAAATATTTTCATCATGGCTTACATCCATGACTCTGCAGCCTACGGTCCTTTTTCCCCCAAGAAAGTAGGAGGATGATGCTGCTAGAAAACTAGCGTCATGTCTTCCATAGACGAGGCAGGAGGCGGTGATCCCTGAATGGTCTGCATCATCCTCATAAATCCTTCCCTGAACTTTGCATCAGTGCCTGCCACTGGTATGATAGCTAGTTCCAAGGATGGCCTGACTGGAGGATTGGTAGGAAGTCCATGATCATCCATATCTGGCATCTGATCACTTCCTGATAACTGACGTACAACCGGAGAATGTCTCAGAGGAATAGCTCTGAAAAAATCAAAAGCATATGTTAGATCAAGAAATAAGGACAGAGAACAAAGGAGTACAAAAAAAGAAACAGGAGAAGGAAACACTCAAGATTTACAAAACTTGACTACACGGCGTGTATAAACACTACACTGAGTGTACTTAAATCTATTACCCTGCCCGAGTCTCCATGCCTGGCTAACCCACACGGTCTTCTTAAACAAAGACTACACGAAGTGTTCCCTATGGACATGGTGTGTAGTAGTCAAGGATTCAATGACCTGTGTTGTTAGTTACACAGCCGAATACAGGGCTGAGACTACACGACGTGTTCTGAACAAACACGGTGTGTGCTTGCATGTTTATCCAGACCCATGTTGCTGGTGACATGGCCAGGTACCTGGAACAAGACTACACAGAGTGTTCTTTACCAACACGGTGTGTTCTACTCATGCTTCCCTGGACCGTGTTGTTAGTGACACGACCGGGTACAAAGCTTACTACTACATGGTGTATACCCACCGTACACGGCATGTTCCTGGAGATTTTTCACAACCCGTGTTTCTGATCACATAGTCAGTGAAATGGTTTTAAACTAAACGACGTGTATATATAAAGTACACGTCGTGTATTCTGGGTTTTTCTGGGCAGTAGCTCTGAAACTGCACCGAAGCCCACAAAACACTGAAAAACGAGCAAGGAGGTTCCAAATTCCGATCCGTGAGGGCCCATACTCCCCATGAATCAAAGAATGGCATCCAATACAGTCATATATAAGGAAAACATGTCAATGATTCACAAATTTCTAATTCAAGAGGGCCCCTAACACCTCAAGAACCCAAAATTGGCATTCATTTAAGCAATTTACAAACAAAAAACCTTTCTATCAAACTGCAGAGATTCAATTAAAGCATCTATCACAACAGAAATCATAATCTACACAGAGTCTATCACAACAACATACAATCGCTAATGCACTATATATGGCATGGAAAGAATGCATGGCATGTGATTTCTAACAGGTACCTATATGATGCATGATATGGAATACCCTCATCTCATCAGGTTGCGACAGAAATAGAACCATAATAGCAACAACAATAACAACACAAGGAATGTGAATCACTCTAGGTGAAATCATACCAACTGTAAAATCTCAAAACCAGAAAACGGCAATAAATGAGGTAGTATGGATTTTCCCTGTACATGGGTTAGATACTCCCAAGCACAACTTAATACCAAGTACTGAATCCATCCTATCCCTAGCTAAAGGCTTCAAACAGTAATCAAGAGAAAAGAACTCATCTGATACCACTTTGTAATGTCCCGGTTCTAGAAGCCACCCAGAGGCGCCCCGTACCTAGTTGGTCACATGGCCTCAAGCGCATTTCCCCAAACACTAGAGGCTACCGAATAGAAGTGAGGGCCTTGGGTGTGATAGTAGGGAAACTATGCCCTCATTGGAAGAGTACACAGCAGAAGAGAAAACAAATAACAACAATAGAGGAAACAATAGAAATCCACACAAGTGTAAACATCAGTAGACTGATGAATAAACAACTGGAGAAGAAATATATGTAAATTATGCATGATTCATATATGTCTAGGAAAACATCCAAACAGGTCACAATGTTGAGTATAGTACTAAACCAAAGTACAAAAGAAAAACAGATGAGCAACTCCTCAGCATCACAAGACTCAGATTGGTCCCATGCTCTCCAGCTCCAGTGCAACCAAGAACCTAGAGTCGAAGGGCTCTTTCCCTTATCTATACCTGCAACAATATAATCTGTTTGGGCCCAAAATCATAAACCAAACAGTGTGTGAGACAAAGTCCCAATAGGCAACCACCCAAAGATCTGTTCCTAACAGTCAGTGAATATATGGTAGGTAACGTACAATAAGAAGTAAGCAGTAAGCAGTAAACAGGATAATACACAGTAGTAACAATCCATCGTTTCTAGAATATAATCTACAAACAAGAAATAGCCACTCAATAAAGAAGAAAAAATGGTTACCTCTGGGTAGTTCTCACAGTCTAACAACTAAGGTTCAACCTAAAAGTACTAGCAACCCTCTATGAAGAACACAAAGTCTTACCCCTCTGGTTCAGCTAAAGAATAGACTCTTTGAGGACGCACACACTGTCAATTCCCCCTATAGTCGCGTATCATACTAAAGGCTCTCTGGTTAAGCACTCAACATCTAATTCCCCCTGTGGCCCGCATCGAGGAACTTCCAAATCCATGTGGAATCACTCAACATCAATTCTACCTATGGTCTCGCATCGAAAATTAAAGACACTCTGGAGAATCCCTTACATCCATTCTCCCTATGGTCCACTACACTAGGTTCTCACAGACCTGTGTAAAAAAAACATGCATAGAGCACGTATCGGCCCAAGTAAACCTCAAGAACTACTTGGATATCATTACAAGGCATAACAGCATAACAGTACAACAGTTACACTATCCTACAACTAGGCACGACAACTAAAAAAACACCGAACAAGCAAACATGCATGGACAACCATCCATAGTGTAGTATAATTTACCCTATTCACATGTAATTACCTCTACTCAACCAAACAAGCAAAGTAGGGAAACAACATGGAAAAAAAGAAAACACACAAAACCCCGTTCAAGGGTATTGGTGGAATTTGCACAAATATTCAAATACTTTCTACATAAAGGCACAAACCACCTACCTCGATGATAGGAGAATGATATACGTGAACCAAGATGATTGATTCTCCTTTGAACGTCGATGTTCTGAGAAAACATCCAAAAATCTCAACCCACGATATCTTGAGAAATATGAGGAATTGGAAAACAAAACTCTAAGAGAAGGAAAAACTCACCACTGCGGTTCCAATGCAATCGACGGCAGTCGATTCGGAGAACGGATGGAGGCACAAGGGTTCGTAGAAGATTCGCGGTCGTACGGGTCGCTCTCAATCGAAGAACCTGGTGAGGAAGACGTTTTCCTCGATTAGGCGCGACCCCGGTCCGTTTAATGAAAAAAAGAAAATACACAGCGTGTACTTCTTGAGTACACGACATGTACTCAGCTTTTCCGTACTTCGCTTTAAGCGGCCTCCACATCACCCCTACACACTGTGTGTGTGGCCTAGACATGGCCAACACAAGGCTTGGGGATACATCAAAGTATATGGTGTGTAATCATAAAGTACATAGTGTGTACATAGAAAATTTCCAGATTTTCCTCTTTATCTCAAAAACGACCAGAAAAGGAAAAACATACCTGAAACGAAGATCTGAGTTCTTAAAATTTTTAAATAAAATAAATGGTATATTGAGAATAAAAAATAGTCTCTAGTGAAAAATTTCCATTATATATTACCATTAAAGGTTTTCATATATTCCCATGACCAACTTTTTCTTATCAAGTAGTATTCCAAAAATACCCAAAATTAATTACTCTCATTTATAAAACACAGATGAATAAATATCATTTTATTCACTACTAGGTTTAGTTTAATATTCTAAACTACATCCACTAAAATCTATGTTTGAATTAAAATATCTATACAAAGACAAACAATAAACATATCTGAGGGATGGAACATATCATCATTTTTATTTCTAGATTTTAAGAAACCTTGAATACTTCTCACAATTCAGTATTGGAAAAATTTCCATCCTTCTATCTCAGTTTCTCACAAACACTTGAATATAATTGAATCAAGATGATGTAGGTTGTGATGAATAATAGCTCGGGCTTTGATGTGTCTTCTAGAATGATTCATAAATGCCCACTTGTTGAATCAAAAATCATTGAATTTTCTACATATGTATTATTCTTGAAAATGTGATAACATCATTTATTATTCAAGAAACAGATATAGTATAACTACTCATTTTTTATTACTTAAAAAGACATCAAATCATGGGTTAAAAAATATTTATAGTTTTCTAAACTTTTCATCGCAACAATGGAATCATTAGATATATATTTTCATAGACTTAAAGAATTTTCTAATCACGATTTATCTCCATTATTTTATATTTTACATGATAGCTCAAAGATCTGTTTCCATTTCTTTAAAATCTTTGATCACATGCTATTCCACGTGTTTTATATGTTTATACCATGATTAAATAGATCTTGAATCATCTAAAATGTTTCACCATTATCATAATCGATGTCTATAAACATTACTTTTCACCTAACAGAACTTTAAAAATATCATAAGTGTTGAAGTATTATTTTGGGGACTTTAATATATTACGCTTTTCATGGATTTTGTTCACATTTATTCACTAAATGGAATAATTATTATTTTTAACTCTTTGAGACTTAAAATATTATTTTTCCCATTTTTCTACATCAACATAAATTCTTACATTCCCATAAATTCATGTGGCGGGCTCAAAAAATTATGATAAAGTCTTATGATCAGTACTTATATTGTGGTAGAAATATTACGACCACGTATTTGTTAAATTTTAGTAGAATTAAAAGTATTATGTTTGAAGTTATATATTTGGTAAATATTTATAATTTAAAAATTCATTCAATAAACCGCAAAGTCATAGATCACTATAAATTCGTATAGTCAACACCTGAAGTCTTATGTTTGGTAGAAAAGTATTATAATCAAAATATGAAATCTATTTAATTTAGGAATTATATAGTTTTCATGAATATAAAAATAAAAAATTCTATAGGTATTTAAAAATAGAGTTTTCCTCCTATAGGGATTCTCAAAGATTTTTCGAATCATTTTTGAACATTAATAAATGAAAGTTTGAATTATTAGAATAATTCCAAACTCCTTAAAATTTATTTATGCGTTGTTAAAGCATATAGAATACTCAAATTAGATTATTTTAGTGAATATATTTATTATTTCTAAAACATATTCTTTAATGAATAAAATTCCATCTATATTCACTTCAACCTTAGGCTAGAAGTGTATAAAACCAGATTGTTTTAGAGAAACTACTTTGTACTCCACATATGGGGTCTCCAAGTTCAGGTTCCTAGGAATTTGTCAAGACATATATTCCAAAGACCTATGAACTTAATCTTTTCTATTTATTCCTCATGAAATAATATTCTCTAACATGGGTTGACACTCACTTATTCACTCATATTCTCTAATCATACATCAACATCCAATATCTCACATTGACATTAAATGAAAAACTAGTATCTCTAATCATTTTGGGAACTTCAAATTTCCCATAAAATGGAATAGGCAATAAACAAGGGTTATTACATGAACACTATATCATTTAAATATATTTAATGTATTGATATTATTATATGATATTGGATATATATTATTTCAAGTAATTTGAATAAGAAATAAAAATGAAAACACTTAGTAAATTTCATTGACCTAAATTTGAGAAACCTCTATTAGATTAGATCTTAGGCCTTATAGGTTGGACTTTTAGTGAGACCAAAACTCTAGTACATGTGGATGAAGGATATAAAGGTACATGGTTATATATTTGTTTAGAAAAATTTATCATGATATGTTAATAATAGAGTAGATGAGGTGCCTTTTAATAAGTGGGATGGGTGGGAATCATGTAAATTCATGAAATATTACTCTATAATATGTGTATAACACATGTAAAATAGTTCAATTTATTTTCAAATATGATTATATTGAATTTAAGTACAAAATAAATCCATAATAATGGAAACAAAACTTTCAAATCTCTAAGGGTCATGAAAGTAATTTTAAAAATTCAAAGTGTAAAATAAATGTACTATTCATGATAGAATCCTATTTTTACTATCATATTTATTTATATTTGGATTTTAATAATTCTATAATGATTTAAAAATAATTTTTAAACACTAAATTCCATAAACTCATTTTGGGACTCTTTACAAAATTTGACATTAAATACATCAAGATAAAAATATAAGTTGAATATAAGCCCTTTAAAAACACTTAAAATTAATAATCCATAAAAATCTGGTAACATGATTATTTAATCAAAAATTATTACATTTATTATTTTAGAACCATTTACAAAATTTTTATACTACTTTTATAAGAGTTGCATCATTTTTGTGTAAGAATTCAAGGTAATTATGTCATCACTGAAAATTAAAAACATATTAATATTATAATTAATTTTTATTATTAATAAATTTTTCATTTATATTCATTTATATATCACTTTTATCTATATTATATCATGAAAAAATAATAAGCGAGAGAGAGTTACATTTTGTAATTATTATTAACATAAAATAATATAAAGGTCTTAATCAATATCAAGTGAAAAAAATGAAATATTCTAAAATATAGAAGGGTATGGTAAAATTAAACTCATATAATGAAAGAAATATAAATTTTTGGATGTTTTTGAGACCTTATCCCCTATTTATAACCTCGATTAACCAATGTTACCCTTTACCAAGGGGATAAACTTTTACCATGGTAAATATTCATTATGACTAAAATTGAAATGAAACATATAAAATTATTTGAATATCATGATTCCAAATATGAAATAAAATTTTAAATATAAAATTAATATAATTAGTAAAAATTAATTTTAATATATGTTTGAAAAACACAACGAAAAATGACTTTTAGAATAATGTTTGTTTTAAGCATAAAAATGATTTTATACCAAAAGGAAGTATAATATTAATTAAAATAAAATTAATTGGATTATATTTAATAAAATTAAATTAAATTTAATTTCAAAAAATAAAAAACCAAATGAAACATTGAAATTACATTATCTAAAATAAAATAAATGATATTTTTTTTAAAATTGGTATTTTTTTACTATTCACACCAAAATCAACCTTTACAGGAAAACCCAAAAAATTCAACCTAAGATAAATTTTATATGCTAATATAAAAACTGAATTACATTTGTTAAAATAAAATATATAAAAGTGTCATAAATAAATCATAATATCCACACACAAAATGAAATAAAAGTCTATTTCTATGTAAAACGTATTTTTTAAGTATAAAATATATGTATACTCATTTCTTATATAGTAACCAACAATGGATGAATGTTAATTTTTTTATTAAATATATAATTTTCTTTAAAATTCATCATATGGTGTGATTATGTTAATTTACAATGACAAATAATACATTGATAAAATAAATTTATTTTCATAAAAATATCTCTTTCAATATTATATGATTTTACTTAAAATTTATTTATTATTTTTTAGGTGTTAGTCAGTAAATTTATACTAAGGAAAAAAATTCATATATTTTATAACACAGTTACTACTATTTATACCATTCAATTATGGGTTATAAATATCATATTTTAATAATAATATTTTAATAGTATATTGTAATTCGTTTTAAAATCGATATTGTGTGTGGTAGATGCAATGAATCATAGTATTTATTTAAAGGAACATGTCTAAAATATAGGGGAGTCAAAAATATATAACTATACTCCCGGTCATACCTTTATGAAATTTCAATATTATTATCATAATGTAATTTACATGATCTAATTGAGACATGTCTATTTGTGAGTATCATGTATTATATCTTTTCTTCAAGGGTTATTAATGAAAGTTCTCCCACTAAGAATGATGTAACCAAAAATTATATCTATTTAGTGATCCAAGATTCATATTTCACTAAGTATTGGGTCTACTTTGATGTTCCTCTCGCTACATAGTTATTCAGGTAGCGAATCTCCCCTGTCATAATAATTTTGATTCCGGTATAGTTGAGTAAGAAACACTTTTCGTGAATAAAATGTATTGACAGAATCAACTCCATTGTTATGGAATCTTGACTCTTAGGATTTCCCAATTAAGTGTAACCCAAATAAAATTCTATAAATAGGATAAAAACAATCTAGGGGAACCTTGAATTATTATAACCTACCCTTGGATAGCCCATTGTCCCCTATTTCATTATTTCCTTACACAATATAATCCATAAGCACTTTTCTTTTATAAAACCTACAAATTTTGTTGATCGAGGTCTTGGCATGTCCCACTTTGTAAGGAATCTCAAAATTAGTATTTAAAGGGGGTTTTAAAAATAATCACCATTTTAATATACATCGTATTCAGAAAAAACTTATTTCATATAATAAAATCTATATTATCTCATATTTTTTTCTTTTATGTATGAATTCTTGAAAAAATTATTTTTAGAAGCCTATTCCATCCACCAAATTATTGTGTTCGCAACACATTAATTTTAAAACATTAAAAAACCAATAATTTTGTGCTAAATACCTTAAAATAATAATTCAAACATATTAGTACATATCCAAAATAATCTAATTCATATGGTATATTCAATTTTCATGAAAATGAATAGAGTTATATGAAATTGATAGTATCCACAAGAGTAAGCCTGAAGCCATTGATAGAAAACCCATTACCATTATGAAAAAAGGCATAATCCTATTGTATGGTGAATATTTAGACCCCAATTCGCAATCCCCAATATAATTTACTTAATAGATAATTCAATTAATGATATCTCTAACACTTAATACGCACACACTATATTTAACAATTATTCTCAAGTTTATAACTCTAAAAAACTGAGGTCAAAGTAGGTGAATAACTAATGAATATAAAATCAAACTTAGAATTTAATGAAAGGATATATCTCTTATAATTATTTTATCATACAAATTTAACACAAAAATCATTCAAAATATAGAAAATTTATAACTATGAAGAATATAAATTAATTAACAATTAAATAAACACTTTATTTAACATATGAAACAAATATGAAATTTTCATAAATCATTTCATAAATCCTAACACTTTTAATTTATATATAATCTAAAAATTTTATATATTATTATTTTCCAAATAAATAAATATTTTATTTATTTTTCTAAAAAAATAGTTTCATCCCTATCTAGTTAGCTTGAGAAACCATCCATAATAGGGGAAAATGAATAAACTCAGAGGATGGGAAACCCATGGTGGTAGAGGAGCTACAGAAAGTCTATATAGGTTAGTAAGGGTTTCAAGGTGGTTCTAGGAGAAAGTCCAATGTGTGGGTTAGAAAAGGGTGAGTGACCATACAATGTGGATTCTATACAAGATTTCAATGACTGCCTATTGTGCATATATGGTTACAAAAAAGAACACATCTAAGTTAAAGTCTGATGTTAGACTTTCTTACTGTAAGTAATATTCATCATTTAAGAAGAAATTCCCCTAACATTATGTTGAAACCCAATGTAATGTAGAGTTAATACCACACATTATGTTGATAGCCAAAAAAATTACACGAAATCCATAAATGATACTATGTTTTCAGTGATGCATGAAAAAGGATAAGTAATAACTATAATGAATTTTAATGTCTTCCACTCTATATTACATTAATAGCATAACATAATTTCTAATATCAACACAAGATATGTTATCTCATAAGAATATATTAAGGGACTCACTCAAGGTTACATTAATTACTTTATTCAATGTCAAGTTAGAAAACTCAACATTACCTTATAATATAATATAAATACATGTGTGGAAAACCTATGTATGTCACCAAAAACATATTCTTTATTATAAATTGAATAAACTCATTTACTTTTCATAGAAGAGGTCTTTGATAACTCTTATGGTTTTTAGGGGATCATCACATGATCATTAGCATCATATGAAAACCTATATGATTCCTAACAAATCTTCAAGAATCAAGGTAAAAAGAGTAAAAAATAATGATGTACCTTTATTATAGTAGTAGAAGCCTCTATATCCTTGGATAAATCTTTCTAGTGATCTTTAATGTAGTAAGAAAATGTTTCTTACCTTAGATATATTACCCCGAAATTTAGATCCTGGTTCAAAACATAATTATTCCCATACACTAATAGGGGCTTTAGAACCTTCACTGTTCATGATGAATTATTATGTGAGAAGAAGAGATCCTGGGAGATTTTCATGAAACTAGTGATCAACCCTAATAATAGGGCTCACATGCCTTTATATATCCATCCATGATTGTTCACAATAAATGAATAATGTTTTATGTATACATAATGTATTAGGTTCCATATCAAGACATGTGTAAAGTGTATCCCATTAGATAATACATTAAACCCATTAAATGGATATTCAACACATGTTTAATCAATTTATAATGCATTATAATTGTTATAATAATTGTGGGGATGATGTAGTGGAAGTTATAGACAAAAGACATCATTACATTAGGTGTAATGTAGTCTCTGGCTATATTGTATACACACAAGGCTACATTGGAACCAACATATGCTCAGGATAGGCCTTAAGGATTTGTTGGCACCAATATATCCTTAATTCATATACATCATAGGAATATTATTTTAGTGCAAATACAAAATCTATATCATTTACAATAATTATTTATAGCTCTCATCATCACAAGTTACTTTTCATATTACATTGGTGATTTATTCAATCCCCATTATTCTTTGGAAAAATATTTAACTCTAAATATTACAAAACAACATCATCTAATTTTAATGATACTTTTTATCCTCTTCTTTTTTAATAAATAATATAAAATAATCATATGTTATCTTTATCTTATTTACTAAATTTCCACATTAATCTCCATATTTAATTAACCATGTATTCTTTAATTAGTGAAATTAAATATTTCTTATTTAACCAACCAGATCATCATATAAAACCCAAACTTTACTCTAAATATTTCACACCAATTAATTCAACATAATATTATTATTTAATAATTATCATAAATTTTATGATAATTATATAATAATTGAGGACCGTAAGAAACCTAGTTTCCTTATAGGCACTTGTTGTCTCCTCTCCAGGGCTCACCCACATGTTTGAAAGGGTAATTAGACCAATGAGTATTCCCATATGCCAACACATGCTCTTTCTAGTGTGATTTTTTAAAAATTTCACAAACCCCATGAAACTTCCCAGGTGGTCACCCATCCTGACAACTACTCCATGAAAAACATATTTAACTTTGGAGTTATATAAGCTAGGATCCTAAAATGAAAGATACAAATTTTTGAAATGGGTAATAATATTTATCCTTTTAACCATTTAACTTTATGGGGTGTTACATTCACCCCCCTATTTTATAGTACAACATCCTCACTGTAGACCCTATATCTCAACCCAGGTAGTGCCACTGCAATTCCTCTTGGTTCTTCCTCTAATACTAATGTAGAAAATGGGCCTCAAAGGCACCCTAGTTACCCTATAAACACATGTTGTCCCCTCCCAAGGGCCCACCTATGTGTTCGAATAGGTCAGCAAACTAATGACTATCCCCACATGACAATATATGTTCTTTCCAATGTTCTTTGTCCTCAATTTCACAAACCCTAGAAAACATCCATGGAGGTTACCCATCTTGGTCACCACTCCAAGAAAGGCCTCTTTTAATATGGAGATCTAATATGGTAGGCTCCCAAAAACAATGTTTCACCTTATAGACATGGGTAGTAACATTTATCCTTTTAACCCTTTAATATTTTGGGTGTTAAAAATTATTTTTAGCTCAATAAATTATTCAACATACCCTTATTAATTACCTTTATTCATCATAATAGTTAATCCTTTATTCTAGAAAATATTATAAATTATGGTTTTATCACCATGTGTTTTTGAATTTTTTAGTACTAAAAATTCAGTACTGTTTTCAGCATTAATAAAATAAACTTTTATCAGTGCTAGAGTTGGCACTAATCAAATAAACATTTATCAGTGCTATCTATAGAACTGATAAAAATATTCAACTATATTTGTGTGATTTTGTATGAAAAAAATACTTCAACATCCAAATAAATAAAATATAAAAGAGTTTCAAATAATTTTAAATTATAATAAATTACAATTATAAATAAATATACATTATAGTACATTATAATTACATTGATATTTTTATTACAAACATTTAAAATTTCTAACCAAATAAAAAACAATCAAACTCCTAAGAGACTAGGGGGATCTATATTCTATTTACCAAGGGATATTCATCCAATAGGTTTTGATCACGATACTAGTTATCAAACACACCACCATCAACTCGAAGAAAAGAATCATGTACCTATAATAAAAAATGATTATTTTAGTAATGATATTAAAAATAAATAAAACATAAATACGATACAATAATACATGAATAAAGAAAGGATAATATGAATGAGATAAAATAATAAATATATTAAAATGATAATATAATACATAAATAAGTCATATTACAAAGTAATGTGACAGTTTGAATGCATTTAATATGTTTTGCGCATGTGATGAAATTTCCATCATGATGGTAAAACTGCATGTTAGATTAATACATTATTAATTAGTACATGTCAAAAAATGGATAAGTGGTCATTTTATTTTGGTAACATGATATACTGAAAAAGATTTCCTCTATTTTTTACTATGTAAAAAATGCTTTGAACTAAAATTTCAATTTTAAATTTAAAACATGTACATTAAGTTATATCAATTACACTGGATGAAATATTGATGTGAGGTTAATTTATACAAGTCAAAAATGAATAAACAATAATTTTTATAAATTATCATGATAATTTGAGTTTTTTTCTTTGTTTTTAGTATGGAATGTATGTTTTAAACTAAAATGTCACTTTTCAATGAAAACATTCACTTTGAGTCTTACCAGCCATAATACACATTATATGGAAATGAGTTTAATTACTAAACATAAAAAATGAATTAAATATATTTCTCCTAAAATATGAAGATAATTTGAGTGTCTACTTAGTTTTGAGTATGCGAATTGTGTTTTGAACTAAAATTTCAATTTTAAATGAAAAAACAAACTTTCAATCATACTGGAAACACTGTGTATTGAATTTATGTGTGGTTAATTCCTATATATATAATAAAAGAATTATAGATATTTTCTACTAATTTATCATGATAATATGAGCATGCTTACTTGGTTTTTATTATGTGAAATGCATTTTGAACTAAAATGCTACTTTTAATTTGAAAACATACACTTTCAGTTATAATAGCCACACTGTGTGTCATATTGATATGATATTAACTAATGAATTTCATAAATGAACTATAGATATTTTTAATAAATTATCAATTGAATTCAAACATGTTTTATTGGGTTTTGAGTATGCAGCACACATTTTGAACTGAAATTTTACTTTCGAATGAAAACACGCACATTTAATCATATCAACCACCTTTTTATTTGGATTGATGTGTGGTTGGTTCCTCCACATCATAAATGAATTTTCAATATTATTTAATAGTTTTAGGATAGTATTAGTTTTTTCTGTTTTGACCATGTGATGCATGTTTGAACTGAAATGTTACTTTTTAACTGAAAGAATGCACATTTTATCATATAAGCCACACCGTGGGTAATATCGATATGAGATTAACTCATAAACAAAAAAAATTAATTATAAATATTTTTCATAAATTATAAAAAAATATAAGTGAATTTTATTAATTTTGAGTATGTGATGTGTGTTGTGAACTAAAATGTTGCTTTTTTATTGAAAACATTCATTTTTAGTCATATTGGTTACACAATGTGTCTGTTAATGTGAGTTTGTTTCATAAATTCAATAATTAATCAATCAATTTTTTCCATATGTATGAAGGAAATTCAAGTGTGCTCATTTGGTTTTGATAATGTGACTTGAATTTGGAACTAAACGTCAATTTAAAACTAAAGACATGCACTTTTAGTCATACCTACCACACAATGTATCAAATTTTTGTGGTATTAACCTATACATATAAAAAATTAATTATCAATATTATTTTTAAATCATAAATGAAATATTTGTTTTTTTCTCAATTAAAGTTTTTTGAGGCGCATTGTGAACTAAAATGTAACTTTTATACTGAAAAATAACCATTTTGAGTCATACCAGCTACATTGCATGTAGGATTGTCATAAATTTGATTCATGATCATAAAAACAAATCAAGAGTCATTATCCTAAATTATTAATATAATCTAAGTAAATTGTTTTTTTAGTTTTGAGTATGTGCTACTTTTCTTTAACTAAAGTGACACTTTTAAACTAAAAACATGAATTTTCAGTCATATTAGAAACACCATGTATTGAATTGACTTGATATTAATTAATTCACATCATAAATTAATTACCAATATTTTTCATAAACTTACAAAATAATTTGAGTATTTTTCTTAGTTTCAAGTATGCGATGCATATTTTGAAATAAAATGTCAATTTTAAATGAGAACACTGTATTTTAGTTATAATAAACACATCCCGTGTTATATTCATGTTTGGTTGGTAGATACAAATAAAAATTGAATCAATGATCAATTTTTCTGAAGTATAAAGACAATCTGAGGGTGTTTACTTAGTTTAGAGTTTGTGACATATGTTTTTAAGTAAAATTTACATTTAGTTCTAATTCTACTATATCTAATAAGTGAATATATCAATAATAATACTCTGTTAATTTTTATATCCTATATATTTTCATATTACATGTCCAAAGTATCTTAATTTAGTATCATCCATCTTCTCTCTAGTTAGAACAACTCTATTTTTCACTCAAACACATTCATTTCTAATCTTATCCATTTTTTATTCTCACATGTCTATCAAAACATTTTAAATTTTTTTACCCATATTTTTTGTTCAACGTTCCCTTTAAAAGATAAATACTCACTACCATATAGAATAGGTGTTATAATTATTATTTAATAAAATATATCCATCAATTTTAAAGTAATTTTAGGATAAAAAAGAACCCAAGAATCCCATACCCATTTTTTCCATCCAGTTTGAAACCTATGAGACATATTTGTATTAATATCCTTCTTAAATTTTTTAAATGGGAAAAAATATTAGAATTTTTTAAAATATCATGGACTCTCAATATCACATCTATAACATTATTATAAAATTATTTTCCAAAACACACTCTATTTTTTCTGTCTTATCCCTACAAAGATGAAAACTTTTTTATTCTAAATTATCTCTCCATAACTATAACATAACATGATAAGAAAATTAAAAAAATATGTGTTACCTTCATGCCATTTTTTGTTATTATTTTATTTTATTTTACATTATTTTGAGGTAATTTAAATTTTTGGATATTTTCACTTGATATTTCAAAATTTTGGAAAAAAAATTCTTCATCACCTAGTTTTCATACATAGTTTGTTTAAAACGACATGGTTACCCTTAAATAGGATTATTTTAGTTTATTTTGTACTTAAATTTTTCATGGTGCTTGGGAAGTTCACTATTTGGGTAAAACCTTGTTAAATACAATATAAATCATGTGAGTATTTTGTACATAAGTGTTATAGTTCATGAATTTCATAGGGTTTGAATAAATAGTCCAGGTAAACTATTCATTATGATGTAGCTTAGGTAGTTCCATATACATATTTGTTTCAAAGTTTACCAAACTATGAGACTGGATCATAAAATTTTCCAAGATTTCATTTAAAGGGGTGAAATGACCATTTTCCCTTATAAAATATAGAGTGGAAAGCCCTATTTTTCTATCCTTTTTCTAGAATGAACTAGGGTTCATGAAGGAAAGATACTCCTCCTCTATTACCTTGACATTATTTTCATAATCCCTAAATTCCAAGAGGTTACTCTTTGATAAGTCATTACTTCTCCTCAATATTCCCTTCTTCTTCTCGTTATAATCCTTTACCATTCAGTTATCCATCCCTCTGCAAACCCTAACCAATATGAAGTTCAAATATAGGGTATAGATTTAGTCTAACCTTACAGTTTCTGTTTTTAGGGATTATATAGGATATGTTTTTTCATTTTTTAGAATTCACCATCATAGGTTATTTATTTTGAATTTTTTTTGGAATGGCTTATCTTGATTAAAGTTAGTTTTTTTGTGTTTAAATTAAATTCTATATCATTTAATTCTAAGTAGTTTGTGTGAATTATTTTTTTACATGAAATATATATGTTATATCCAAAATGGGTTTTATAAATGCTCTATTAATTTTACCACTCTTCATAAATGGTGTTTGGTGGTTTTATATGGATTCATAAAGTATTAATCAATTATTAGTATTTTTAAGTGATTCCTAAGATACTTTTTTAAAATTGAATGTGATGGATAAAGGTGTTCAACCCCATTTGGGATAGTGGAAAAGAGAAGTGTGATATTTAAGTGGTTGTTTTTAATTAAAAATATGGTTTGGATTTCTTTAAAGTCTTGAATGAAAGAGTTTTATTTTTAAATTATTTTTTAATGGTTTTTCTAGGTTTAAAATAAAATTAATTTTTAAAGTGGATATTAAATAGTTTAAGTAGTGTATGGAATTAATTTACATTCCAAGAATGATTTAAAGGCCTACTTGGAACTTTTATGAAGTTTATCTCAAATGTACGAGACCATTGATTCATCCCTAGTACTTGATAACCTAATTTGGATTGAGGAACCTTGGGGGGAAATGTTTATATTGTGTTATCTATATTAATTATTATGTGTGGTTAGGAAAGAAGATGTTTTTTATTATGTAGGATGTGAGGTGAGATTTATGTAAAAACATATATTGATAAAATTATGATTTTATGGAATGTTTTTTTGTCACCTCCGCATTTATTTGTCATGGGAACATGAGAAACTAATAGAAGGACTACATGTGTGTTACACTAGTGTTTTGGGACTCCATAGCCCATGAGGAGATTTGTGGCCTCCAAGGGGTTTCTTTGTTCTCAGTGATTCAAAGGGGTTCAAAATAGGGATGATCTAGTTACACTATGGGGCCCCTAGATATATTGTTTCTAAGGAAACCATGTATAATATTATTCCAGTTATATCTATAGGTGTTACCCGTAATACTAGATACTTTGTAGAATGATTTCGGGGATCCAAATATATATGCCTTTTTTGTATCCCATGTCCCATTTATTTAATGCATGGAACCATAGTTTTGGTTGGTTATTTTTATTTTTTAATTTATATTGGTTTTTCGGTTTTTTACCCGTTATTTTAGTTATGAGTATTGGTTAATTTTCAAAATGGTTTATAAAATGGTTTAAAATGGTTTTTTTGAAATAAAAGTTATGTGTTTTTCATAAAAAATGGATGTTTGATAAATCCTTTGGAAATAGAAAATTGTTTTCAGATTTATTTCAAGAATTTTCAAAAGGGCCCTATTTACATGTTTTGGAAATGATTTAATAAAATCTATATATAAGTATACCAACTTATTCTTAAAAGGGGGAGGGTTTTTATAAAATAAAGTAGGGTATAATATTTGGTTTTATCTAAATTTCATAAGAAAATCCTATTTTCTATTTATATTTAAAAATACCATTAATGAAATAATATTTCAAAGGAAATGACACAAAATATTCAATGAAATCCTATTGGTCATGTCTTTCTGACACCCTATATACAGTATTCAGTGTATGTCGTTTTCTACATATTTCATCAGTTGGATATAGTTTGGTCTCTTTATTGCATATTTAATTAGGTTTGAACATTTTTGGATGGTATTAGGGAATTAATAGTGACTATGGGTTACGGGGAGATGGTTTTTGGTAGTTGGGTTTCTCTTTTATCTTTTGGGATGTTCATGTGTCGTCCATGTCAGCCTAGTTTTTCTTTATACCTATTTTTTATATGTCGATTCCATATTTTTGTTCAATTTATGTATTTATTATCAAGAGTTATTACTTTTTCTATTATTGTGATTTAATCTGATTTAATATTTCTTCATTGTATCAATTTATTTTTTTTGTCATGAGCATCTGATGTATGGATAGAGAATTTTATATTTCTAGGTGGAATTATGTTGGTTAATATGATTTAAAGGGAGAAATTGTTCCTTAGGTTTTATTCAAGAGACTTAGGCACTGGTTTCCAGCCTATGGGGATTAAGAAAGCCTAATTTTCGATGTGGAATATAACACACCAATATTTTATGATATATTGCACTTTAAATAAATTGAATTCCTTTGATATCTTGAAATACTTATAACCTTGAGTCTAAACAAACCATAATATATTATAGCATTATAATTGAACTCTTAAAATTTAGAGTATTAATAGAAATAAGAAAATTATAAGAAAATTATTACAAGTGTTTCATATAATAGAAATTATTTTATTAATTTATAATAAAAAAGCACTCAATTTTCAATTAATATGATTTTATGTTTCATGAATACATTTTCTCCAAAAATGGTTTTTATTTCATTTTGGTATAAAATAATAATATTAAATTATTCTTATTTTAGAGATTATATTTGATAAAAATGATATAATTTTAAAATTATCGTATTAAAATTATCTTATAATGAATTTTTGATAATTTTATGCAAGGATTGAATTTTCAATGAATAGTGAAAAATATTGATTTTCACGGAAAATCATCTTTTTATTTCATTAATTTATAAATTTATATTAGTTTATAAATATTTTAAAGTAAAATTAGTTCAATTATATTACTAATAATTCAATTAATTTCATTATATTCAATATTATTCATGATTTTGTTTTAAAAACCTTTTATACTTAAGAATATATTTTACTGGAAAAACAATTTTCATCGCATTTTTTGGATTAATTTTAAATAAAATCTACCAGTTTATTGTATTTAATTTAATAAATGGATTTAATACTTGGAATAATTAATATTAATTTAATGAAATAATGGAAAATAACTTTTTTGTCATTGTGAATAGTAAATATAATAAATATTTTTCACCTTGGTTAAAGAGGTAAAGTTGGTTAAACAATAGAGTAAAACTTTAAAATCCCCCTAAAACATGAATTTCTCATATTTTATGATTTTTTATGATAAATATGTATAATGGGTTAAATAATGTATTATAAACCATTATTTTGAATTTGGTAACCCAAGATTGACTTTCGTGAAGATAAGTTATATTTTATTCAAATTAAAAACTATTTTTATTTATTTGAATTTAATAATAATTTTGGAAGATGAAACTCAGATTTGACTTCATCCAAAACATAGAAAACCTTAATATTTTATTATTTAACTAAAATAAATCATGGAAAACAAGTTTTTACTTACTTTCTAGCTAAAATTATTTTTATAATTAAATCATGAAATTTCTTAGAACTATTTTTCATTTGTTTTACTTTATTATATTAAAATTATTTTTTTCCACACATAGAAATTAGATATGATAAAATATTTTCCAAATTTGGTTATACAATAACTTTTATTTTTTTCATATAATTATGTTATCATGGTAAAAGTTAAGTTATCACGACTATGTTTAAAGTGGGTTTAAAATGATTTAATATGGAGATAAGGATTAAAATGTTACCAAACATTCCCACATGTGATTGGTTGATTTTATTTAGACCCAATAAAATATTATATTTTAAGTTGGGGTTCTTTGGTTCCACATTAAATGATTATTATGTTTATATTATTTAATCTTTTAATATTTACCAAGCATGTCATTTCCATCCCTTATAAAAGGATACCACCTATACCCTTAAATACACACATCATAAAAATTTTATCTCATAAAATATCTACCATATTATATTCTTATATACCTTACCCATGTCCAAGATCTTATAGACTTTCCAAAATATCATAATTTTAAGGATAAAGGTATAATACAAAGAGGTTTCTCAAAGAAGATGTATAACTTTTAACCATGTAGTGGTTTAATTAATTTATCATAACAATTTTACTTAGATGGTTATCATGATAGAAATAATTAATATATATTATATTTATGAAGTAATTATTTTATTTAGAATAAAATATATTATTTTCCTTTATATTCTTCCAATATTTAAAAAATTATAACATCACTCGTGTGTACGTGTGGGATACCCCTCCATGAAGTGATGTGATCCATTTTTCATGCCACTATTTATGGATTATTAAACATATGTATATAATTAACATATATTGTATTCATATCAATATTAAAACAACTTATATGATATAACCATGAGAAATATTCAAGGACCAATACCACCAAACCAAAACATGCATAAAAATATAGTTAGCACCCATAAAGGAAGATTTTAATAAACAATTTTTGATAAAAGGGTATTGCAATGTTTTAAGTGGAAAATATATTAGAATAGAATTTTGTATATATTTTTGTATATAATTATAATAAATATAATGTTTTTTATAAATGAGGTTAAAATAACATATTAGGTAATTCAAACATTTGGTAAGGGATTTTATCATAATTTCCACTCCATTGAGACATATTTGTTATTATGCACCTATTTTATTTTATGTGATATATATAAAACCAGTTTTATGTATTTAACATTAATATATATTTATTTATGTAAACTAATGTTTCAATTTATGTTTACTCTTTTAACATCTTATAATTTAAACTTTATAAAAGGGGTAAGTATTTACTTTTCTATATTTTTTTAGGTTTACTTATATTTTCTTGTTAAAGGAATATTATAATCTATCCATCATAAAATCCATTCATTTAATTATCCTTTTTATTTTTAATGATATTAAATATTTTCTTCCAAATTTTCCTCTCTTTGGATCATGAATCATTCAAATAAATGTTAAAAAGAAAAACTGATTTTATCTCTCATTATGATCGAGTATATTTTTCTTTCATATCAATATTTTCTAAGAATTATTTTACAAAAGTAAGTTTGGTTTACTCAAATTATTTATTAATGATATTTTTTATCATCCTTTAATTTTTACATAGTTTTAAGGGAATCATTCAAATTTTCTCTAAAATGTCTAATTTTAAATTTCCTTTCATAATTTCAAAATGAATGTTTATTTTTAATGTATACAGTGATAACATATTTTCCTACCTCCATAACAATTTTACACTATTTAGTTTTTTCTAAAAAAATTCAATGGTTTTAAAGAGAAAAATCATGAACAAATTTTTTTAATGTTTTGCTTAAATTTTATTTATTTCTCAAAAGGACATTATTTTAGTAAAAACCAAATATTTCTGATGAATTGATGCTCATATTTTATCTCTTATTAATTTTATGGTCATTTTATTTCTATGGAAAAATTCAATTTGTTAGGATAATTTTTCAGTATTCATTACTTTTCTGTAAAATATTTCTATTCTTTATATTATGGATATGATTAATTTATAAAACATATACCATTTATATATAAGGTTTTTTATATTGAGTGTTATTTGATTGAATAGGTAATTCTTAATATTCCATATTATTTACACAAAAAATATATTTTTTGATAAGTCATATTGTACATGAATTAAATTGATCATTTAATATTTTATGAATTTATTGTGCATGTAGTAATGAGTGGGTCTGATTTATAGATATCCCCTAGATGCATCTCTAGGTCTTATGAGAAAAACTATTTGGAAAACTTATTAAATTGTTCTTTAGTGCATACCTATCCCTTTATTAAGAATTCTTGGAATACGGACTTGAAGTTAAATATACCATGATGTTAGAGATCATGATTTCCAACATTAAGAATTTTCATCTATTATAATTCAGTTCTTATTATCCATAATCTTATAGAATTTATATTACCTATGGAAGCATTTTCTTTTAAAGTTATTGGTTAAATGGAATGTTTATTCTATTATTTACCTTGCCATATTTATTATTACATATTTTCTCATGATAGCTTCTACTACACATAACCCTAATAGAGAATCTGATCTCACAATTTATTTCTTTTCCATTCTCAAAGATATGATGAAGGATGTTATGAATAATATAAAAGATGTGAGAATTTTTCATATGATGTGTTTTTTATATTTCCAGTGTAATGTGAAAATCATATATGTATCTAGTTCTGTAAGACTACTAAACTGGTTTATCATGCATAGATATATCCCTTGTATCATGTATCAATGTAATAAAGTAAACATGAGATCTGGGTTACTGAAGATGGGTTTCTATAGTTGGTATCAGAGAAAGTTTTGTATAAAAAATTTAAACTACATTTATTAAGAACATATATAACATGATAATTATGAAAATTACTATAGTATTTTAAAACATTTATAATTATTGGTATTTTTATTTTATGACTAAATACTCAGTATAATTATGAGATAACTCAATGTGTGCAAATATTTAGTGATAACAACTAATTAATGAAAGGGAATAAAAACCCATAGTCAATGTAGAGATTTTTTAACTGAGTAATAAAATTCATTTGGTGTTGTAACTAAGTAGATCATGTCCAAATTAAGAAAGATGACTCAGGTTGTGGAAAATAACATTGCTCATATGGTGTAACCTGTTATTCCTAAAAAAGATTCACCTATATGTGAAAAAATCATGGGGGAAAAGCATCCATATTTTAAATAAAATACTAATAGATAGGTATTTGAGAAATGATTTAGGTATATTCTTGGATTTGAGTAGTAATACAGGTAAAAAATGTATTCTAGAGGTGTATTATTTTTGAGGATATGTTGATCAATTATGAAAACCCTTGTATTTATTGTACATTTATTCATGATTTATTACAGAAGATTACATATAATACAACCCATAAGATCAATAAGTCTAGTTTATATGAGTGATTAGGATATATAACATTTTAAAATACAGGGTACATATGCATTATTGGAAAATTCTTTAACACACTCATAATTTTCCATAATACTTAAAACAGAATGGGATAACCAAGTGATATACATAAGAAATGGGTGAGAAATAAATACCACTAAAGAAATAAACATGTAATATCATGACGAAATTATTAAATGTCATATAATAGTATTTTCAATGAAACATAAAATGGTTGAGAAAAATGAACATGAACAATGAGCTGTGATAAATCATGATAACATAAAGGCAACATGAAAATGTGGTAACAACATTAATCATGAAATAATGACATAGGTCAAGGATAACCTCTAAGACATCATAACATGGTGTGATAAGTACCATTATGGATTAGTTTAACACCCTAATCCCTTTCATGACAACTCATTAGACTAAAATATTACCCAATCCATTGTAGAACTATATAATTTGGGGCACACCCATCACTTTCATATAATTTAAATGAATAAGTGTATCACATAAAACATTAAACATTGAATCATATTTCATCATATTTAATTTTAAGATAAATGAGTGTGGAATAAATACATATAATTCCCTAATAAAAGGAGTATATATATTTACAAATGAATACCCTTGAGTGTAAATAGTGATTTAATTAACAATAAATGGTTTTGCATTGAAACATCGTAGTGAAATTTTGGAAGCATAACAATGCCACTTAAAGATTAATAAAATGATTTAATGAGAGAGAAATGGGTATTTCATTATTTGACCTAAAAATAAAATTAATAGGTAATTGTAAAAGCATACACCAATATTAGTAATTGGAAATAAAAGACATAAATTGAAAAGATGCTTCAATAAATATGAGAAGGAATGGATCCCTTATCTTTATAGGATGATTCAAAAAGCATGAGGGGAGATTCTTTAGACCTTGGGGCAACCTTTGGAGTACTATAGAGAGGGGAAGGTAGAAAAAATATGTGATCCAAGGTTTTTGAGTGAATTGGAATGAGATCTTTTGTGGGTTTATATAGGAAAAGCGAGGGGAGTTCTTTAATATTTTCCAAACGTAGATTATGGACTCTATACAATAAAGTAATCAAAACTACAAAACATCCCATGCTTTTTCCCATGTTTTCTGAAAAAGTGTAATTAATTTCATTATTTTATCATTCCAATGGCTGAAATTATTAAAATATTACCCTTAGAGATTTCTGTGTGAGTCATTTTCTTAAGGAAATGATTTTAAAACATTAAAATATAATATAGGTTTACAAGGATTCATAAAGGCTTTATAAAATTAAAAAATAATCTAATATAACATTATTTTAAAACGGGACCATATATTTGGTCTTGGATACCATTTATAGTCTTTGTTACATCATTTTTCGGTCATTATTATGTCATAATACACACCGTATATATATATATATATTCCTTATTTAATTTTCTCTAAAAAATTCATCTGTCATAGAATATTATGATAAATTTACTATAATGACCCAAAATTATGCCAATTAAATTTTCCTTCTTATATTTATATAGTATGAATCATATAAAACCAGATAAAGAACACAATAAAATATTTATAAATTAATAATAAAATAAATAATAGGTATTTCTTTATATTAAGGAACCTATACTGTTGAAATAGTAACTTTCCCTTAGTAATAGTGATATGACCCTTATGAATATTAAATATGTCTAATGAATAGTAATATCACCCCTGGAAGTATAAATAAAATTTGGGCATCTCATAAGTGAAAGTATGATATAATTATATGATAGAGAATTTTTTATAAAATGGATTCATAAATCAATTTTCTGTTTTCTTATGATTTTATGATAATTTTATGAGACCTTATTTAATTTTTGAAAGTGTTATAAAATCATTTTTAAATATAAAATCTGCATTTTTTAAATAAATAATGCTTTTGATTTAAAATTAAATTTCACGTCTTTAGAAAATTATTTTGATTAAATGGATTTAAATTTTTAATTCTATACATTGAAAAAGATTTATGATGAAATTTTGAGATTTTTCAAAAATACTTGAATATTTGGTGAATAGTAAAATACGGCAATTTATGGTATAAATACATTAGAAGCTAAAATCGCTATTTTTTGATTCATCTCTAATGTAATAACCATAATCTCTAAATATATTTTATGATAATTCTCAAACTACTCATAGTCTTGAGACAAAATAATAAACAAATGAATAAGATATTAAAAAATCACCCCTCTCCTCCACTATAAAACCGAACCCACCCCAACCCCCTATTCTCTTCACTCTTCTAAGCCTTTAATCATGTCAAATTTATACCCAAATACTCTAACTACTCTCTCCCCATGTCTTAAATCTCTTGGTATTACCAAAAGACTAAAATCACTTTCCCTAAGGTGGTTCTTAAGGAGGTTAATTCCAGAGGTAAACCCTCTTCCTTTTCCTATTAATTTCATTTTAAATTTAAATCATTTTCTTATTTTCTCCTCACCTACTCTTTCTAAATGATAATAATAAATATAATATCATATCTATACTATAATTATATCATTTTATTGTAATATCATTCCTCAAACTACTCTCTCTCTTTTATTTTTAAAAACAAAATCATTGTCCGAGAAGTGCCAATTTAGAACATTTGTGGATGACATACCTCTGTTCTTCAATTTATCCTTCATGACAGGTCATGAAACAATTTTTATGGATGAACCAGTTTATAATATTTTTTATTAAATCACATTTATTTTTCTGGAACCAGTGTATATACATAATATTAATTCATATGAAGAAACTCGGTCATGATGATCAAAATACTGTCGTAATATTCTAAATGATTATAACTAATGTTTTATCTAACAAATCATACTCATACTAGGTAAAAAAATTAATTATATAAAAATTTAATATTCTATAGGTTCATTAGTATAATACAAATTCAATTATATATAATTATATCCTTTCCACATGAACTTCAATATTCATATACAAGTATTCCGATCGTGAAAACCAAGGAAATAAATGCTCTCGTGCAATAAATTTGTATCTTATAACTCATGAAAAGGCCATAAATGAACATAATAAAATTATAATAAATAGAATACATATATAAAATGTTCTTAATTAATTATTTAATTAATTAATTTATTATATTTTATTATCCATGACATTTAGGTCAAGTGCAGAATGCATTTAGACAAAAGGTAAGGGTTTTCTTCCCGAACCTCCATTTTGATTCGAGTTACTATTTTTATATCTTTTCAACAATGAAATTATTAATTATTCTTATTTACTGCTCTTAAATTCTATTTTAATGTTCTATATATGTGTACCAATCATAATCCTTATTTATCTGATGGGGAGTCACATGTTTTAAAAGTATATTACTCGAATGTTTCCCAATAAACAAACCCGGTTCAAGGGGACTTCTTAAATTCTTATGTATTTTCAAGAGAAATATAAAAATATATTTTAAGAAACAATTATTTTTATAAAGCCAGTCATTTTATTATGGAAAAACTATCTTTTTCACTTTTGGTTTATATAATGATTTTTCCAAAAAGAACCCTTATTTTCATAGTAAAAGAGTATTTATATCAACAATTATATGATGATTTTATTAGATTATTTCCAATTATTTCAATTCTCTTGTTGATTCTCATGTTAAGTAGGTATTAATATTTAATTATATCATATTAAATATTTTATTGAAGGGTTATTTATTAGTTTGACTGTGGACGGTCTATCTTGATACCATTCACCATATTAATTGATTGGTTAGTATTTTGTGTTTACATATTGGAGATTGTTATTTAAATTTCATATATCAAGTATCAATAAGAAATTAGACATTGATTATTCTTCACCCCTTTCATTTGAGTAATTCATTAGACTTAGAAAGTGTTTGGTGGGGCCCACTATAGCCCCTCGGTGAATCGGTAGGTCTTTTGAGACCGACTAGTTTGGGTTTTTACATATTTATGTATGGTCATGGCAAGAGGCCTTTAAAGTATGGTTAAGATGTACCACCTTAGGAATTCCCTCATTATAAAAATAGTAATTTAATGTCCATGTGATTATTATATTAGTATAATATCCATAGTTATGTTTTATTATGGAATTATTTAATTAGCTTTAATTCTGTCCATATTATGTTCAATTTTACTTTTAATGTCATGTGTACTTTTATTTATTCACCTGGCATTATTAATTATTCTTCTATTGTATTAATTACCCTTAATATTCATTTTATCTCACCCCATTCTTATGTTTTATTTTCCCCCAAGATTCAAAGAAGTATATTATGAATGACATGTAGGGATAATCTAGGATTTATGGATGTTTACAATGGAATTTACATATTGTTTTTCATTCAAGTTGTAATATTGAATTTATGTATGTATCTTGTTTTCCAAAGATACTAAAAGTTTTTGTCCTTTAAGATACATCTTCCATGTAATCATCCTAATTTATTGAAGTAAGGTACCAGTTCTGGGAAACTGGGTTCTGAGTATTTATAGTTTGTATCCGATAAAATTTATTAGAATCCTTGGAAACTAGATTTAGAAAATGTAGATTAGTTAAAAAAAACCAAAGATAGACTTTGATGATAAGTATACAAGAACATCCTAGAATTTTGGTAAGGTATATATTATGTGGATATTCCTAAAAATGCATCCCAATCAGGATACTAAAAGTAGACGTGGTTCTGGAATATATGTACCTACTAGTAAAAACTCTGATAAGGTGTTCAGGTCTTGACTCAGGGTAACCTAGTACCCAACAATGTACCTTATTATACACCTTGTTTGGCACTCCCAGGGGATATTCTTAAGATAATTTACATTTTCATTACAAACCATTATGAAGGATTTAATGGTAAATATTTTCCCAAAGAAAAGATGATTATGATAATGCGATTAGACATGTGTAGGCTTTCAACTTATGATAGGTGTTTTACTATTTAGACATTATACATTATGATTCATAACATAATAAAATGTATGAAATTATTTATAAATGATGCCTAGTGGAAGGAATGAAAACCATATAATCACATGTATCCCATGTTTGGGTTTCCCTCATATTCAAGATAATGATGTTGGTTCTGGAGGTGCGACTGGTGTGGAGCATCTTATTACTATATGTGGACAGCTAACTCAGGTTTTGAACGATAACCATACCCGTATGGAGTATCCTGATCTAAATTATGGAGGGGCAATGTAAGACCACTTTATTCGACAAGAGCCTCCATTATTCAAGTGGACTATAAACCCATTCACAATAGAGCAGTTGATAAGTTCCTTAGAAAAGATATTTCTATATTTGGGATGTAAAGAAGGGGAGAAGGTTTTCATGGAATTATATCATCTATCAGGAGATGCTCATAAATGATGTTCATTGATTCAAAAAACAATGTAGGAGGAAGAGTTTGAAAATATAGAATAACTGTATTTTAATGAATTTTTCCTAGAAAAATATTTTTCCCGCGAATAACCAGCGGATATTGAGAGACAATTCTTGAGTCTAAGATAGAAAGTGGATGAAAAAGTTTTGAAGTATGAATCCAACATTACAAGGTCAACAAGTCATGATTCATATTACATATGTAATCTAAGGATCAAGATTGATCAATTATTAGATGGTTTAAAACCATCTCTCTGAATGGAAATTCTCTCTCAAAATTTCTCATCATATGAATAATTAGTCTCATGTGCTATCAAGATAGAAAAACAATTCTCTAATTCTTATGACATTGAATGAATTCAAGAGAATAATAGGACTACTAAAATCTATAGAATATGAAATAAGTAAATGGTTAAGAATAGAAGAGTTAACTTTCCACCCTATAGTAATTGTGGGAAGAAACACCCTGGAACTTTCCTGAAGGGAAAGGGTATTTTTTACAAATGTGGAGAAAAAATCCCCCAATATCATGATATAAAGGGAAATAAAAAAACTCCCAATGTTAAATTCTATAATTATAAATAGCTGGTGAATTATGCACATGAATTTACTAAACATCATGGAAACATCCCCTAAAGAAGTCCAAGGGAGAAAGGCCAATCTTATGTGGTCACAAATTTGTGGTTGACATTTCTAAGGATGTTTTGACAGGTACTTTAATAATTTCCTTAAACATATCCAATTATTTATTTGCTTCTTGGTCATTCCATTTTTTCATATCTTCAAAATTTTCCTTGAAAATTAGACATTTCTAATTTGATTTAACAAAGAGTTATCAGTCAAAACTCTTAAGGGAAGTATTGTTGCAAAAAAGATGTGTCGATAAATTCCCCTTATGACACATAAACATGATTTAGTTGCTAACCTTATCATTATACCCATGATTAAATTTGAAGGGTGCATAGATATGTCATCACATGTGATAATATTCCCCAATAATGATACATCTGTCAACTAGAAATCATGTTTTTCAAACATTGCAAAAATATTCTTATTTCCTAAGGTATTTAGCACCGTGCTTAGATTCTATACACGCACCTCCATAAATTGAAATTATATTAGAATATAATCTATAAATATTACAAAAACATTGTCTAGGTAATATCTAAATAATATATTCATCAGGTTTATAAATATTTCCAGAGCATTAGTTAGTCTGAATAACATTACTATGAAATCATAGTTCTCTTACCTTGTACGAAAAGAAGTCTTGGGTATATTCTCCTTCTTCACAATTGCATGATAATACCCTGACAAATGATCCACCTTGGGTAAGTACTGGGATCCATATAGCTGATCTAAAAATTCATCAATACATTGAAGATGATACTTTTTATTTATTGTGATCTTATTGATCTCATAATAATCAATACAAAGGCGTAATGACCAATCATTATTCTTGATGAATAGGATGGGTGCACCACACAATGAAGCACTCGGGGATATAAAACCTTTATCTAGATTCTCCTGTAGTTGTTTTTTCAGCTCCTTAAGTTCCAAAACAGCCATTTTATATGGATTCTTGGATAATGACAATTCCCCAGGTATAATCTCTATTGAAAATTCAACCTCTCGGCTAGGTGTAAGAGAAAAAAACTCTTCTAGAAAAAACATTAGTGTATTCCCACTCAGTATGAGTGTCTTCAAGGATGATATTTTCTTAAGAAATAATAATTTGATCTTGATACACTTTCTCATAGGTTAATAATATCCATTCTTGAGATGTTGGTTCTAAAGAATATGCATCCTCCTTCTTGCATTTGTAATGAATCTTGGGACGATTTGTGATACAGAGAGTGATTTCTTTTATGTGACAATTTATTTTGGATATATATAAGGAAATAATATCCATACATAGAATTACCTCAAATTACACTAAAGGTAGTATCACATGGTCTTCAAGGAATTTCAATCCCCAAATTTTGAAATGGGAGGAGTTGTATACTTCAAATGAAATAATTTCCCCATCTACCATTTTCACTGACAACTAGACTCCCATGATATTTGGTATTGTTTGAGTATTTCTACTAAAC
The DNA here is from genome assembly GCA_963277665.1 of Viscum album. Classification (NCBI taxonomy): domain Eukaryota; kingdom Viridiplantae; phylum Streptophyta; class Magnoliopsida; order Santalales; family Viscaceae; genus Viscum; species Viscum album. The sequence continues at coordinate 384,799,466 of OY728153.1, read as the reverse complement.
ATGCATGGTATGATGGAATGCGAAGAACAAAAATCAAAAAGTATGTTTCCTATTATTGAATGAATAAATAACACACCTTTCACCACTTAGTTATTGGGATCCCCCTCAGTTGTTGTAATGGAACGAGATCTCCCTCTATGCCTTTGAGGTTGTTAGTATTGATTATATCTAAAAACCCTTAGATTAGTTCTTTAGTTTGAAAATATACCTTGTTCCTTTAAGTTGAAATATTATAAAAAAGGTTAAAGGATGACTGGAGAATTCCAATATTCCATTAAAATGGTGGGTTTCTCTCATCAGCAATCACTAGTAGCATTCCTTTCCTTCCCACGCCTAAATCATTTTCTCTCCCCATTCAATAAATATTTATGGGGTGCTTTGTTCGATACATTTTACTAGTGGAGTGGTGAAATTGTATACCACTATTATATTTTTCCATTATAATTATAGAATTAAACTCTAATTTCTGTTACTTATCCCCATGAGATCCTTGAGATTTTCTGATATCATTTTTTGACTTTGAGGAAACACTGGAAAAATTATTCATATCTATCAAATTATTATATCGCTAAATTTTTTTGTACACTAGTCTTTAGTCCACCATAGTTTATTCAACCATGATCAAACTGTTATTAATGTTTTCATGTTAAAGTTATGTCTTAGGTAATAACCTCTTTGTTTTTCATATATGTTTTGATTTGTTATATTTTAGGTCTGAATAATTTGATCATGGTTAAATAAACTATGGAATGATAACCAGGATATAAATAACACACATATATATATATATATATATTTCATATATGTATTTATAGTAATCCATATAAACTAGTGATAGAAAATACATTATTCATAGATAAGGTAGGTCGTACATACGCATGAACACAATTTTTCATTTTCATGTTGGGTTGAAATAAAGAAAATTAAATTATATACATTATAATTAAATAATCATGGTTAGTTCATATATATTACAAATTGGTACAAAACCCCTTATTAATAAATTCTATGTAAAGCGTGAATGAATCATATCACTTCACGAGGTGGTAGTCCATAGTACACATGAACCACATTATCGCATTCCAAAAAATAAAGAGTATGAAGGTATGTGTGATATATTAATTAAATAAACATATTAAAATGAAAAATAACTTAAATATCATATATATACTATAAATAGATCATTATTTCTAACCATGATATGTGTTAATGTAAAAATGAATGATATCAGTTCACGAGGCGGTAGTCTGCCGTACACATGAATGAATATTTTTTAGCCTATTTGATTGAAGTGGAGATGGTTGTAGGTCATAAACTCAACATAAAAACATATCAGTATATTTAAAATACTGATGTTATGATATAATCATGATATAGAATTAATTAAAGGGTTAGAGGAAGAAATAAAATAAAAATGCTCGTTGATGAATGATACCTCTTCTTCCGGTATCCTTCTTATGTTTTCAATAAAATCAATCCTTGGATTACTTTATAACCCAAATATATCTTCTAATATTATTAGAGGTAAGTTGGGAAGTTATTTTGGAAGATTTTGTTCGATAAAAATGTCTTGAGAGGTGTTATTAAGTGAGGGTAGTGAATGCCCTTTTAAAATTGAAGATGGGTGTAATTTCTATAAATTACCAAAAGAATTCAATATTTGGAGGTCAATATCACCTAATTTTGATCAAATATTTATTAATAATGAAATTTAGGTATTAATTGGATGAGTGAAACCTCCAAAAAAATTAAACACATTTTTTTATCTAGTTATATTTTATTCTTTAAGTTTACTCAATTTTATCCTTATAGTTTTAACCATGGTAACTTGTATATTTTTATTTCCCTTGGTGATTTATCCTCTAAGACTAAGATTATATATATATTTGTTATATAATTTATACCTATTTATTATAAATTTAAAATATAATTTGATAAATAAAAATACTATATTTGTCAAAGATTAATTTTAATACAAACACACGTAATGTAGAAAACCATGTTTTATTCTTAATCAAAGTAATTAATCTTAATTGTTTTCACTGATTATTAGGGCCAAATAATTAATTTGAACTAATTGGAAAATGCAAATTATTATTATTTTTAATATTTAATGATTTTTTCTAAATTTAATTCATATAAGTGAAAAAGTTTAATTCAAAATTAACCCCAAATATTTGATAAGAAAGCGTGTTTTTAAAGTGAAAATGTTCAAATGTTTACAAAACTATTATATCAAAATTCATTTTTAAATTAATTACAATGACTTAAATCGAATTAATAAATATATAATTTAAGAAATTTTACTTTAAAAACAATTTAAAATGTATTTTAACATTATAATTTATTTAAAAAAAGGCACTTTTCAATTAAAATTCGATATTTTTCACTATTCATCGAAAAAATAAAATATTTTAGAAAAATACTGAAAAATTACTCTAAAATAATTTTTATATTAATTTTTTAAAAATTAATTTTATTTTTTTGAAATAATTTTATTAAAATATTAAAAATTAAATTTTTAAAAGAGCACACTAATGCAAAAAAAAAATTATTTTTAGAAAAAATACAGTTTTTCATACGTTATTTAATTCAATTCATTCCCTATATTCCAATTTCTTGGTAATATATTAAATATAATGTTAATATTTTTTTCATTCAATAAATCTTGGTATTTAGTGTAACAAAATATATAAAGGAAACTCATTGTTAGGTGTAATGTAAGATAAATCAGTGTTGCATGTAATGTAAGATAAACTGGATATTTAATTTAACAAATGATATCCAAATTATTAAATTCATTTGAAAAAAAATATTTTACAAAATCTTAGGGTGTTACACTCTACCACTCCTAAAATGAATTTCACCCACAAAATTCATATCAATCACTAAAGGTTTAACATTTGAAAAATTACTTCATAGAAACCCATATAATAAAATTTAATAATAAAACAACCCTTAAAAGGGGAAATTATAAAACATAAATTTTGCCTAGGTTTCTATATAGGATAACATAGTTGGTAAGTGAATAATTAGACATGGAATAAAAGAATAAATAATTATAGTGAGTGATAAATATCACTAATCAAAAAAAGTGAGTGATCCAAAGAAAGTTAACAACCACAAGACCATAAATATGTGATGATTTAATAGATAATTTGATTTATCAGAAATGAAGGTACTATAATGATTTTTTTTCAAGATACCTTTTCTAATGTTGTGTAATTTTCATTAGAAGATATACTTCCATGATTTCATCCTATTTTATAAGAATAATCTCACCCTTTGGTTGTGCCTTGTTCGGTTTACACATAATATTTTAATCTAGATATGAATCTCTTTCACGTTTGAATAACTAAATAAGATCCATGAAGGAATTATAATTCATTACTTTTATCTCTTCTTATTATCAAAACAGAATAGTTAGTACACGTTATCCAATATAGATAAATCTGTATATGGTGGAGCAATACATTAATATCTAAAGCCTCATCCAATTTTTAATATAAAACATTCCATAAATGGTTAATATTATAAACCTTACAAAAGATTAAAAACCCTAAAAAATTTATAAACAAGGTCACAAAATTTTTGAAATGAACTTATCATTAATACCCAAATACCATAAAGTGGATCTTGATTGTCACATTCCAAATTTGCGGATACGTTCATATTGTATTCTCTTGAACTACTGAAAATATGATCTATTCCAGTGGTTTTGGGAAACTGTTGGTATAGTTCACTAATTTGGACCAATACCAACGGTTTGGCCAAAACTGTTGGTATAAGACCCCCCTATACCAACGGTTTTTTCAAAAACGTTGGTATAGGTCCAAAAATCAAAGAACCTATACCAACGGTTCTCAAAACCACTGTTATAGATCTATACCAATGGTTTTGAGAAGCATTGGTATATGTACATGTATTTTTAATGGAATCTTTTTACAGAGGATATTAAATAAATCAAAATTTAAAATACTTATGATAATACATATATATTTATGAAATTATGTTCAAAAAAGTAAGTTAGGTTAGTGGTTAGGTTGTTCAATCACAAACAGGAGGTGATGGGATCAAAACCAACTGGATGATTCTTTTTTGAATTAAAAATACCAACAGTTTTATGGAACCGTTGGTATAGATTTTCATATTACTTATACAAAAGGTTTTTAAAACTGTTGGTATGGGTCTATACCATCTGTTTTCCAAAAACCGTTGCTATAGACCTATCCTCATGGAATACTTTGAAATGGTTCTCCCAACCATTGGTATAGGCTATACCAATGGTTTGGAGGCCTATACCAACGGTTCTAAACTGTTGGTATATATCATATTTCTAGTAGTGTTGAAACATAGTAATAACATGAATTACAATAAAACCGTATAAAAAACATTTTTCTTTATTCGTTAAATAAAATAATATTATTAGATATATTAATTAAATCCAATAATGTTATAAACTCCATCCATGATAACATAAAACACTTTTTCAACAAATAATAATTCAGTTACAAGGTAATTAGTACTATCCAATATACTTTATCTATCTCCATCACCACATTATCAAAACTAAACACCATTTTCTCAACATTAGGAACATATTTAGGTTTAAATTATATCATTCACAATTCCATTGAATCACTTTACTGGGTCATTATCATCTTTCAACATATTATTAACAAAAAAAACTTATGTTAAATAATCCATATATATTTCATAATTCATATAACATAATTCTTGAATCCAAACACATAAATAATTCAAGACATCCACTTCAATATTTGAAATATAATATGTAATTCCTTGGTATGAAAGTTAATTATTTGTTTACAACATTTATTTGGATAATTACCATATTCCGAACACATAATACATTGAACTCCTTGAAAAAATTTCACTCTATCACCTTCTTTTCCATATAAATAACATCTTCCCCAATATTTGAGATATTCCTCCAGTTTCTTATTCCTTTATTATTGAAATTAAGGAATTTGAATATTTTTTATCCATGTTCATTACCATATGGTCATTCATAAAAGTGTATATTACACTTATTTTATGTGTTAGGAATCTCACTAGTGTTTTCATTTTTAATTATATATCATGATATCCAATTAGGTACAATCATAATATTTTTCTCTTTATTCATCATCCAATTTGGTTGCTCATTATCACTTAATTATCCATCATATTTAGTGATAAAATGATTCCTTCTAGTTCAATCCATATACTAAAACCAAAAACATAGTGTGAGGAACACTAATCATATTAGAAAACCACATAATCCTGAAAAATCACTTATATAATGTCTAAATAATAACACATCCTGTTTAATCAATTAAACCTTAAGTTTATCCTAGGTAATTCGTAGTTATAATCTATTCAAAAAATTTATGGTGGTTTTTAATGGTTTTGAGAATTTCTAAATTATATCCCCTAGGAGTTTCAAACCAGGTGTGTGGCAAGGCCCATTATTGTGCACCTGTTCCGGATTAAGTATAGTTTAATATGGTGTTTTCTAGGTTGTTACCCCTAGGTACATCTTGGCCCCAACCACATCCACTTGTAGTATCTAGACATGGATGTATTTCTAGGAAATCACTCACTATAACCTTTATCAAAACTCTAGGTAATTTTCTAATACTTTAACACATCCTTAGACTTATCATTAGATACATCCCTAGAAATATCCTTAGTATTATACATAGTGATCTCACTAATGTTTTCTCTTTCTATTTTCCAAATTTTAACTAAACCTTTTCTATTATACCAACTATAGTGACCCATGATTCTCATACATGGATATTATATATTTTTTGATTAATATTCATTACATTGTAAAAACACATGCCTTAGGACCATAATAGTTTAGTAACTTTGGAATATTGGAACAAAACATTCTAATATGGTAAAAAATATTCAATATTTTCCCCAAATATCTTCCCATTTAGTACTCTTCATAGTCATACCCTATATAAAATCTTTCTTCATAACATGGGGAAATGAAACACAAGAAAGTGTGAGCTCAGATGTTTAGTATGGGTAATTTTAAGAGATATCAATCTATAATCATATAAAATAATAAGGTAATAATAAGGGTATATGATAGTGATCATCACTAAAAATTTTCATACCCAACCTATCATAGATAATATACATGATTCGTGGCCTAAATATTGGTAATTCATAAGATGTGAATCGTAATGGAATCAAAGAACATGATCCATGAGAGCATAAAATTGGCATAAGAAATAAATGTTAGTCACAAACATAATAATAGAAAATCTAATGTCAAGGATGACCAAGAAGAAATTAATAACATTTTAGGCTTGTTAAAACCACTCATTTACCTTCTTGAGGCTTGGTATGACCTCCCATGTACCATTTTCCGGCTTGGGATAACCACCTGTAGACCCTCCTCTTTCGGCTTGAGATAACCCCCCATGTAACATCTTTTAGGTGGATATATAACTTTGGGAAGAAACAACACCATCCCTAGTGTCATACATTTCCTCATAATGGAATTTTTTCACTCCTCAAACAATTATGTTAGTCAAGGTTCACTCCCAAGACCATCATAGTAGAAAAAGTCCCTTATTGAACTGAGTTCACTTCCCATTTCAACTGTATCTATCATATTAGATATAAATATTCAACCAATAAAATGGAAGTATATATAGTTCCTAAAAATCACATAGTGAAAATAATAAATATTCATGACACAATATCATAAAACATTTATCATATCATAACCTAAGAAATGAAATGAGTTTCATAAACATTTCATCATATCATGACCTTTAGACTTGAATTCCATCATACTTGTTCAAAACTCTTATATAATAAATATAACTTTGTTATAAATATATTAAACAAATATTCATATATATCATAGCATATATGATTTTTATGACCTTTTATTACCTTCTTATTAACTATTTCATGTTAAAGTTGTGTCTTATGTAATAACCACTTTATTTTTTGTAAATGTTTTGATTTTTTATAATTTTGGTCCACTTACTTTGATCAGGGTTACATCATCTATTGAATGATAAAGATTATATAAATATAATATATATTTATTATATATTTACTTATAGTAATCCATAAAATTTTGTGATAGAAAATACACCATTTGTGGAGACGATAGGTCGTACATACACATGAATGTTGTTTTTCATTTTCTTGATGGGTTCAAAGAATGAAAAGAAAATGGTGTATATTATCATTCTAGAATCATTTTTATGTAATATATATATTTTGTATAATATTTATTAAAAAACATATTAATTTATTCTATGTAAAGTGTGAATGAATCACATTGCTCCATGAGGCGATATTTCTACGAACACAGAAACAATGTTATCGTATTCCCAGAAAATAGATAATATAAAGGTATACATGATATAATAATTCCAAAAACATAATAATATAATATGTATCATAAATATAAAATACAAAATATAAATCTATTATTATTTTAATTCTTAGTAGGTCGTAATGGGAAAATGAACAACATTGGTTCGTGAGGCAGCAGTCTGTCGTACACACGAACGATGGTTTCATAACACATTTGACAGAAGCTAAAACATTTTTTAGTCATTAAACTAACATAAAAATATTATTATATTTAATATACTAATTTTATTATATAATAATGATATAAAAATAATTTCATCTCATTTTAGATGAAATAATAAATAAATGCTTGTTGACGAATTTTACATCTTATTCAGGTAGCCTCCTTAGGTTTTCACTCAAATCCTTCTTAGTATGGATTTCTTCTATAAATAAGACTTTTAGGATGAGGGTAGGGAATTTTTTAAGTGATTATTGTATATTTTGGTTTATAAAAACGGCTTAATAGGTGTGAAGAAGTGAGGGTAGTGGGTACTTTTTTATAATTAAGTAGGGGTGACATTTTTGTAAATACCCAAAACCGTTCACTATTACGAGGTTAATGTTGACACATGTGGATAAAATTTTGATTAATAATTTAAGGGATGTATTATTTTTTATATAAATACCTCCCCCAAAAAATATTAATATAGTTTGTTGTTAATTTATTAATTTGTAATTAAGTTTACTCAATATTATTTTTATAGTTGTTACCGATGTAACTTGTATCTTTTTAATTACTTAAGTAATTTGTCCTTTAAGAATAATATTAAAAAGAGATTTATTATATAATTTAGAGAGAATTATTATAATTATGAAATAAAATTTATTAAATAAAAATAGTATAGGGGTGAAAAATTAATTTTAATACAAACTCATGTAATGTACAAAACCCTATTTTAACCTTAATCACAGTAATTAGTTTTAACTATTTTCACTAATAATTAGGGTAAAAATTTAATATTACCTTATTAGATAATTTAAATTATGATGATTCAAAATATGGAATCTATTTTTTCAAATTCTATTCTTATAAGTGGAAAAGTTTTATTTTAAAATTTATCATACACATGTGATGAGAAAACAGGTTTTTAATGAAAAAATGTTCAAGAGTTATCAAAGTTTTTATATCTAAATTAAATATGTAATTTATTCCTATATACTAAATTGGATTAATATATATATATAATTTAAATAATTTTTCATTAAATCAAATTAATAATATTATTTAACATTATAAATAATTGAAACTGAAACTGAGTTCAATTAAAACTCTGTATGTTTTACTATTCATAAAAAATTAAATATTTTAGAAAAATCAGAAAAAATAGCCTAAAATAATTTTGATAATATTATTTCAAAAATGAATTTTATTTTTTGAAACAATTCTCTAAAATTGTTAATATTAATTTATAAAATAGTGCACTAAAGGCAATAAATCTGTGTTTTATTAAAAAATGTTTTTTAGAATTTTTTTTATTTTAAATGATTATTATTTTATTTATAATAAATATATAATTTTTTTTAAATATATATTTCCATAAATTATTTAAATATATTCATACCCACCATTACAATAGCTAGGAAATATATTAAATAATAATCTTTATAATATATTGTCATTCAGATAAACTCGGTCTTGCGTGTAATGAAAACTATCAAGGAAACTCGTTGTTGAGTGTAACATAAGGTAACTATGTGTTTTATGTAATAAAATATATATTATATATTTCCTATAACATTGGATATTGAAGTAACTAAATTAATCTAAAAAATATATTTTACAAAATCTCGGGGTGTTACAGGAAGAGTATGAGGATAAATTTATAAAATTATCCTAGCATGATATAGAATACATAAGTAATATATAAGATATTATTGACCATTTCACTGAGGGCCTTAATATAATTCACCAAATGGAACTTTTTTCTTAATTTTTTCATAATATGATAATATAGTATCCAGTTCTATTAATATGGAGAAATAATTTTCTAGATCTTATATATTTAAGGTAAATGAATAGAAAATGAGGTGGGATAATAAAACTGAATAAAGAAACACGTAAAAGAATAAGAAGGTAATAGAGAAATTTCCAGCATGTAAAAATTATAGAAAAAAATCTAGAAAAATACATTCATATAATGGAGTTTATTACAAGTGTGGAGATAAGGGTTATCTAGATAATTAATGTAAAACAAAGAAATCAACCATTACTATCCAATGCTTTAACTATAAAGATATGAAAAATTATTCAAACCAGTGACCCAAGGGTCAATGGAAATTAATAATGATTAATCAAAGGGGTGAAGGTAATGTATATGGAATTATTATGGTTTAAGTGTATGTTATAAGTGATTTGGTGAAAGGAATACTTATTATCCACTACAAAAGTGAAAATATTTTATTTTATTTATGTTCAACCCACTATTTTATATCTGGATAATTTTATAAGGGTATCACATCACCACATAAATTATTAGATATTGAGTTGATATTGAACTCTTATAATTGTAGGATGTTAACATATCATGTATATATCTCATCTCTGATAAAATCTCGTGCGAATGTGATTCAAGAAAATCTATTTATTCAACATCTAGATGAATTTTATGTAATTGTGGGGATTGATTTGGTCTCTAAGTATAAATTACATATCAATTGTCAAGTAAGGGAAATTATTTTTAAGATTTTGAAGAAACCTATGATATCATGTTAGCGTAAGGATTAAATTAAACTCCCAATGTAAATTACTTACATCATATGGGTTTAATACCTATTCATGAGAGATATTTATCTCAGATGTTCGGGAGGAAACTCAACATTAAAAATATGTATTTTTTATGTGAGTTTATTTATTTCTTTTTAGAATATTTTCTTATTCTTCATCTAATTCATGAAATTTTGTTTATAAAATAAATCATACCTAGTTTTATACCTATTTCAAAAAATACACATAGAATATCCCATATTGAGTTACATGAATTGAAGTAGAAACTCCAATAGAATATAGATAAGGAATTTATTTATCCTAGTGATTATCCATGGGGTGATATGATTCTATTTTTAGAATAAATATGGTTCAATTCATCTTTTCATTGATTATCGAGAACATAACAAGATCGCTATTAAGAACAAGTAACCTCAACCCCATATAAAGGGACAATTTGAACAATTATAAAGAGGATAATATTTTTCCAAGATTGATCTTAACTTGGATATCCTCAGCTATTTTCAAGGATGATATACCCAAAAATAACTTCTGTATGATGTATGGTCATTATAAATTTATATTTATTTTATTTGGACTTACAAATTCTCATGTTATATTTATGAATCTAATAAATAGAGTCTTTAGATATTTCTTTGATCATTTTTTGGTAGTTTTATGGATGATATTACTATATATTAAAAGAAAAAGGAAGAGGATGAATAACATTTGAGTATTGTGATGATGACTAAGTAAGGATACATTATACACCAAATTTCCCAAGTGTGAATTTTGGATAAAACAAATTCTCATTCTTGGGTCCTATAATTTCATGTGATGGTATATTTTTGGATCATTCAAAGATGGAATTTATTAACCAATGTGAATATTTGACTTTATAATTGTGCTATTAAGATCATATTTACTCTCATTTTGTAATACTATCTTTTAGATGCTATTTTTCTGATTATCTGTCATGGAGATTTATTCTCACCAGTTTGTTGTATCTTATAACTGTGAATCTCATTTTTAAACTCTCTTTTTATTCTATATCTCATTATAAGGGTTCCTGGTAAAATAACCTTGATGGATATGATTTTTAAATCCTTATTAAAGCCTAGATAAAATCACTTGGTATTGTATCAAGTGTTTTCTACTTGCACTCATTCATGAAACCCATGGGAAAAGGATTGGAAGTCCTTATTAAAAAACTGGTTTAGTGAAAATCATTAAGCTCTTGGAGTTGAGCGATTGTGGGGTGGACTAGGGATCTATATTACTCAAACTTATAAAAATATATAGTGTATGATCTATTTTATTTGTGATTTTATATTCACTATTTTCATGTTTTAATAAAATAGTAGAGGTAATCATATCTTTAGAGAGGGTAGTTTTCTGAGAAAAAAAAATTAGGAACTCAATCCACCCCCATCTTGAGTCTTATTGAAGTTAGTGTCTGACCAATAATTTGTACCAAAGGTTGGTACTTTTGAGTTATTATATTTCAAAGGTTAAATACATAGGACTATCTTAAATATGACTATTTTTATTGATCATGGATAAGGTATGTTAATGGTAAGATGTCCCTACTTTATTCCTCATAATTATGGCTACTAGAAAGCACAAATGATAATCTCTCTAAAGAACCCTTGACTAATGTTTTAACTTAAATCCATGAATATAGAGTCCTAGGATTAACATACATATATATTACATCATTTTTTATGAATATTAATTTCATTATATAATCATACACATGGTGACCATAATATTTTAGTGTATTTGGAAACCTGGAAACATAAACACTGGTCTATGTTATCTACGTCATCTCCCAAAACATTTGTAAAAACTATAACCCATCTTAGACATAATATACATTATAAATTTCTTCATAACCTGGGGAAATTAAACATAATAATGGGTGAACCTAGATGCTTAGTAAGGTTAAACAGGGGAGATACGTAAGCATAATAAGAAAATAAGGGTATGAGAATGTGAGCATAACATTTGAAAAGCATACCCAGTATATCAGAGATCATAATCATGAATCTTTTCAAAAATATTGGAAGTTAATAAGACATGAATCGTAAGGAAATCAAATAACAAAATCTATATAAGCATAAAAGTCTCATAAGGAATGGATTTTTTTGAATACACATAAGCATATAATATAATTTCCATATTGGTCAACACTCTCTACCAAGAACATCATAGTGGAAAATATACTTTACTAAATCAATTTCAATCCTCATTATTGCCTTTTCATAATGAACTAGTTTTATTCCCCATTCCATTCATATCTTACTATACCAGATTCACTCTATGTTCTAGCCATGTCTATCTGATGAGATATGAAAATCTTTACCCAATGCATTATAGGAAGATATAGGTACCACCCATATCATAATGAATACCATATTTATGTGTGCCAAAAGATCATAAACATTCATAATATCATAACCCATTAAATGAAATGGATATCATAAAAATTTCATAATATCATAACTATTGGAAAATGGATGGGTTTTATATGCATTTAATCATCGAATAACTCTTGAAAAGAAGTGGGTTTTGATAAGAATTTCCTCATAGTAGAACCTATCGAAAAGAAAAGGGTTTCATAAAAATCATGCAATCAAAACATTAACCATTCATTTGAAGAATATAAATGGATTATTTGGATCATTTCCTTAACAAGGTAGGTGAAACACCAATATATGTCATCTTTTACGTATAATAACTTTTAAAGATCATGTAAAACATTTATTTAAGAAAATATCCTCCCTCTGAAAAAATGATTTTAAAAACAAAAAAAATTGATAAAAATTTTATTTGAAAATAAAATTGGAAAAAACAAAGTAATCTTTGAATAAATTATTGGTTTTGGTGTTAGAAAATTTCTTTCATATAGTACACGTTAAAATGAATATTCCATTCACTTTTTTGGTAAAATCCAAACAAGCTATATTTTGGAAAATGACATAATATTTATTTTATAAAAATTATAAAAAGAAAAACTTGGGTAAAAATAACTTTTAAAAATCATAAGATAGTAATAAAATCTTTTTTAGAACATTTTTGGAAAACATGGTTTTGAAAGAAAATAGATTTCTAACCGAAGAGTGAAATAAAGTCGTATTTTAATAAAAACAATTTTATATTATGTACCAAAGAGTGGAAACATTTTACCATAACGTGTAAATATCATGAATAAACCTGTTATAATAATAATCCTGATAATTCTTGAGATATATTTCAAGATATTTTATTATTGTAATCATAATCATAAATAATCCCGATATATTATGAGATTGTATCATAAAATCATTACCACATTGGTAACCTTGAATCATAAGACTCTTGAAGTTATAACATAAAATTTACCTTAAAATGTTATGAGGATAAATAAATTCATGATATCACATGTCAAAGTGTCTGAATACACACCTCGGGAAAGTATATTGTTTCATAACATAACCTGTGTCTCAAAGAAGACAAATTCAGATAAAAATACATTACTAATTTGGTAACTTTTTATCCATAAACCTCATGAAAGATAGATCCTAAAATTTATATGTAAATACCAAAAATTCTAGTTATAATAATAATAAAGTAAATTCATTGGTAGTATATAAACAACATAAAGGAAATTGGTGGTGAATATGGCATGTGTCTCCCATATGTAAAATGTGAGATGAAAATACCTTCACTTAAGCCTTGAATTCCTTCGTACACATTCAATAATCTTGTATAGTAAATATAATTTTATTATAAATAAATTAAAAACCAATATTCATATATATAATACCATATAAGTTCTGATTATGAACTTTTATTACTCTTTTCTTAACAATTCCATGTTAAATTCACATTTTGGGAAATAACCGCTTTGTTTTTTGTATATGTTTTGATGCATTATTTTTTTGGTCCAATTAATTTGATAATGGTTCCATCATATCCATAATAAAAAACATGATATAAATATCATATATATTAATTATATATGTATTTATAGTAACTCAAGAAATTTAGTGATAAAAAATGAAATACACCGTTCATAGAGACGGTAGGCCATACGTACGCACCATCGATGATTTTCTTTTACATGTTGTGTTGAAATAAATATCATTAAATTAAACATATTATCATTAAAAAATTATATTTATGTCATATATATCATAAATATTTATTTAATTCATTTTTAAGACATTCCTTTTATAGCATGAGTGAATCACATTGCTTCACGTGGTGGAAGTCCGCCATACACACGAACGAAGTTATCATATTCTCAAAAAATAGAAATAATGAAGGTATATGTGATATAAAAATTAAAAAATAAGAATAAAATATTAAATATCATATATATAATATATAATATATAAATAGTACATACATCGTTATGACCATTCTTCAGAGGTGTTAATGGAAAAACGAACGACATCAGTTCATGAGGTGGTAGTACGTCGTACACATGAAAGATTCCTTCATAACCAATTTAATGGAAATTGAGATGTTTTTAGGTAATTAATTTGACATGATAAAATATCATTATATAGAATATATTAATTTTATTTTATAAGCATGATATAAAAATAGTTGAAGGGGGTGGAGAAGAAATAAAATAAAAACACTCATTGATGAACGTTGCCTCTTCTTTGGGTATCCTACATAAGTTTTCACTATAGGACTTCCTAGGTTGTATTTATTACAAAAATAATGCTTATAGTATTAGGGGATGCGATTTAAGAAGTGATTCTACCTAATTATTATCTAGCCGAATTTCTTGGGAGGTGTGAAGAAGTGAGGGCAGTGAGTGCCCTTTTATAATTGAGGAAGAGTGATATTTTTGTAAACACCCAAAAGAATTCAATATTGGGAGGTCTGTATTACCTCATGTGGAAAAAAAATTGAATAATAGTGAAGGTAAGGGATAAACTTGTCAAGAAAAAACTCCACCACACAAAATAAACACATTTTTTATTGAGATATTCTTTAGCCATTAAGTTTACTCAATTTTATCATTATAGGTTTTTCAAGGTAACTTGTATCTATTTACTTACCTAAGTAATTTAACCATTAACACTATGATTAAAAAGATATTTATTAGATAATCTAGACCTATTTATTATAAATATGAAGAAAAGTTAATTAAATAATTAAACATATGGGTGTGTAAAATTAATTTTATTAAAAACACATGTAATGCGCAAAACCAATTTTTAACCTTAATCACGTTGTTTATTTTTAATTGTTTTCATTAATCATTTTGGAAAAAAATTAATTTGACCTTAATAGATAATATAAATTATTTTAATTCAGAATATTTAATCCATTTTTCCAAATTATGTCCACATAAGTGGTAGAATTTAATTTAAAAATAATTTCACTAATGTAAAGAGAAAGATGGTTTTTAAGGAAAAAATGTTCAGAGGTTTACAAAGTTTTTATATCCAATTTAAACGTTAATATGATTAAAATAACCCAACATGGATAAATATATTTATAATTTAAAAAAATATAATTTAAATATAATTTAAAATATAATTTATCTTTATAAATAAATTAAGTGAAAATGAATCTTTCAATTAAATTTCAGTATTTTTTACTATTCATCAAAAAATAAAACTTTTCAGAAAAATACCCAAAATTCACCATAAGATAATTTGGAAATTATAAATTCAAAAAATAATTTTATTTTATAAAATTCATTCTCTAATATTGTTAAAAATTAGTTTTTTTATTATTAACAAAAAAGATATAAGGAAACATTTTTTGAGGAAGAGTATTTCTGAAACATATAAAAACTTTACTGAAAACTAGGTATTTTATTATTAATATATTTTATTTATATAAAAAATTATACCTTTTATTTAAAAATTAGTTATAACTATTCATATCATTATGTTTAACAACTAGGTTATAATGGTTGAGTTAATAATATATCATGGTTCTGTTAAAACTCGGTGTTGTATGTAACGCAAGCTAATCCAATATTGTGTGTAGTGAAAAATTAAATTGGTGTTGTGTATAATAAAATATAATATTGGTATATCATAAAATTAAATCCATCAAAAAAATTAATTTATTCAAAACATATTAATTCGTTAAAAAATTGGGGTGTTAAATTCTACCCCCCCCCCAAATGAATTTATCCCTCTAAATTCATCACTATGATACACGCAAATAAGGATAATTTTTCCACATAATATCCCCAAGTTCCCATGTATCTTCCTCAAACTAGTGGTTTAACAAAAAAACATTGACCATTTGAGTGGTCTTATTTCGTATAACTTTCCTTGTACGATCCAGAATCACCATTAGTCTTTTCTTATAAAAAAGATCTTACTCCAGTGGTATGACCTATGAGTTTAGTTCACATGAAGGGTCGGGTATGTAATTCCTCAGAGGAGATACATGCATCACATTTTTTTCTTGAGAGATGTTCAGTGGAAGAACCAAGTGAAAGGCTACCATATGGATATGATCAATAATTTCAAAGGGACTGATATACCTAGGGATTTGTTTACCATTCTTCATAAATATCACAACCTTCTTCCAAGGATAGATTCTTAGAAACTCCTTCTCACAAAAATCATCTTTTAGATCATGCTAGTGATTTTAATCACAACTTTTCTACCTAATCTATTATTAATTGAAATGTTGCTGAATAGATCTAACCTTATCTATCATATCTTCAGCTATCTTGGGTACCATTATCTTTTTTCACCAACTTCATTCTAGAATGTTAGAGATCTACATTTCTTTCCATATATGGATTCATAAGGATATATATGAATGATTTTTTAAAAGCTATTTTTGTATGAAAAATAAACTAGATGATGGTGTTGATCTAGAACACCATTGAAATTCATAAAACAAGATCTCAACATATCCTCTAGGGTTTGAATTTTTCTTTCACACTGACCATCTATCTGAGGATGATATGTAATATTGAAACATAACTCTAAATCAAGAGCTTATTCAAAGATTATCTAGAACTTTTATGTATAAATCAGATCCGAATTAGATAAAATGGAATGTCATACTCCATGAAACAATAACACTTAATTAATGAATATCTTAAAAAACTAATCCAGAGAGAATTCTTCTCAGATAGTGATAAAGTGTATTGTGTTAGTGATTCAATAGGATAAAACCCAAATATAATTATTCCCTTTATATGTTTTGGGGTTTCCATTGACAAAATCCATAGTGATATTTTATAATTTCCCTTCCGATATGGGTAATGGATGCAACATCCTTTTATACTTTTATATTTCATCCTTAACTTATGGGAATACTAAGAATCAAGATACAAACTCTGTGATATCTCTCTTCATGCAACCCTACCAGAAGCACTCTTTAAAATATTTATTAATATTTATAGTTCCCTAAGTAATATAGAATTAATAACTATGATATTCCTTTAAAAACTATTTCTTAATGTATAGTATATAAGGAATACATATATGGTTCCTTAACCATATAATTCTATCATGGTTAATGTTAAAATTAGGAACTTTTCTAACCTTATTTTGTAGCTCTACATCTTACTTATATACCACTTTAATCTTCACTTGGGTAGATGGTTGAACATTTAGTTGATCAAGAAATTATTTTTCCATTCCTTTAAGAGTTCCAATTTCATCATTTCAAAATCCAAAAATATTGGATCTCTTGTAATCTTCATCATGGATAAGATAACATGATCTTTTTGACAAAAAGAGTCACCCAAATTGTTCTCTTTCTGATGGTGGTAACGTATTGATCATTCATAATCATTAATCATCTCTAACAATATTCTTTGGAACATATTTAACTCCTTTTGTGTGAATATATACTTCAAATTTTTATGATTAGAATATATATATCACATTTTCCCATGAAGATAACATCTCCATATCTTTAATGAAAAAATTACCATGGCTAACTCTAAATCCTGACATGGGTAATTTTTTGTATGAACTTTCAATATTTTTTAGGCATAATTTATAACCATGTAATTTTTCATAAGAACACAACCAAAACACTTATTTTATGCATCACTATAGACTACAAACCCTTCTCCACTATAGGTTAATGTAAGCATAAGTGCAGTAAATATTATTCTCTTCAGTTCCTTGAAATTTTCCTCACATTCATCTTTTGAGAGGAAGTTATCTCCCTTCCGAGTTACCTTTTTCAAATGATTATATAGTCTTGATAAATTCTACACAAACCAACAATAATATCTAGCTAAACCATGAAAAATATGTATCTCATTCACTATGGTTGATCTGGTACAACATTCAAAAGCCTCAATCTTTGATGAAACTAATGATATTCGCTCTGGAATAGATTATATAACCTAAAAAAGCAACGTTTTTCATCAAAATTTCACACTTTGTAAACCATTCATATATTTTATATTTCATTAGGGTCTTTAATACATTTATCAAGTGATCATCATGCTCTTCCTTTCTATATAAATAGATAAAATTATCATTTATAAAAACCACCACAAACTGATCAAGGTAATCTCTAAAGACTCTATTCATTAAATCAATCCATGATGATATCAGGATAATCAGAAAGATCTAAAGTCATTTCAATATACTTATAGTTTATATACCTTGTATGGAATGGAATCTTAAGTATATACTCCTAATTGACCCTAAAATGATTATATCCAGAATGAGGGTCAATACTGCCAAAGTATTGAACTCTTCATAGTTGATCAAACAAGTCATCTATATAGGGAAGAGGATACTTATTCTTAATGATGACCTTTTTCATCTCCCTATAATCAATATTGAGTCACATTGGTTTGCATTTATTTTTTAAAAAAAATTAATAGGTTCACCTCAAGGTGAAACACTTGTCCAAATGAATCCATTTTCAAGGTCTTCCTAGAATTTATTCTTCAATTCCTAAAACTCAACCAAGTCTATTCTATAATGAGTATTTGAAATTGGCGTGGAATGAGGTATGAGTTCTATAGAAAACTCAAATTAAAATTTTTTTGTATGACTATGAAATTATTCTAAAACGCTATCAAAAAATTCACACACAATAGTAATATCATATATATCGAGTTTCTCCCCAGTAATCTGAGATAAACACCCTTTCTAAATGGTAATTAAAACCCATATAATGGAAGTGATATCAATCATAAATTTATACTTATGATCACATTGATAAATGATCATTGGTTGGTTAGAATATCATATGTTTCTTCCCTTCTTCAACAATTTATGTGGGATTTATGTATAGAAATACAATCTATGCCAATGACGACATCAAATTTTGCCAAGGAATAATGAAAAGATTTTTAGGAAAAACATTCCCACCAACATCGAATAGAGATGAATCATTGACTTGAGATGTGATTATTGTAACATTATGGGTTTCAGTATGAATTATACATCTAATCATTTGGATTTCATCTTGACACCCTTATAAAAAAATTTAGATTTGAGAGAATTAGTATATTCAAAGTCAAATAAGACATTATAAGTTATAGAGTGAATATGATGTGTAAATTTCACCATGTCATTATCGCAACCCTCCTTATAAAACGTTATCACTTGAGATTTTCCCTTGTACCATGGCTTAAGAGGATGCAGACATTGATCACCATCATTATCCATCATGTTTTTGAAATAATTATCATAATTCCCATTCTCCTTAAACTTTAATCATTAAAGTGGGGGAGATGCATTATCTATATCATTCTCTATATTATCACTTTTATCTAACATTATCCCAAAACATTAGAAATCCATTTCTCGATGACCTTGACTTAAAAACATAAAATATTTAGTATTACACATAATATAATTTCCTCCATGATTATTTCCACACTTTGAGCATAAAAAAATCTCATATTATTCTCTCGATGGTTTTTATATTTTACTTTGAAATCCATATTAATTTTATTATCAAATCCATGAGATTAATACAAAACTCCAACCTCCATTTTATCTTTGATATCACATCGAATAATATCTTCATAGCTACTAATGTCTCTTATGTATAACACCATTTAGAGACTTGGTTTTAATCCACTAAATAATCAATCAATCTTATATTCAGGTTGGATGACAATACCTAATGTATACATTTCAAGTCATTTAAAATTATCACCATGGGTACCAATAGATTCATCATACTTATTATTTAACTCATGTATCTCCTTCTTCATCTTCATATGAAGAATACATGGAAATTAATTGTTGAAAAATAAGTTCTTCAACACTTCCCAATCCATGGAGTCAATTTCATCTTGTTTCCTCGTACTATTGATAAGATTACACCATCCAAATGGTAGGCAACCAAAATTGATTTTTAATGATCCAAAAATTGGAGAATGTAAAATATCTTTTCATTAGTATTGATCCATTGTTTATAAATTATTGTATTAGAAGACCTACTAAGAAAGGTGGATTTTTCCTTATGAGGACTCAACAGAATGTTGTTCTCTCTTTTATTCGTTTATATTTCTATCATTATTAATAGATTGAGAAATTTGTGTAACCATAGAAATGATATTTTTCATTATAGAACCCATAAAATTTTGATTCTAAGGAGGATGATCAATTCATTTTCAGTCACAATCAGCATTAACAAAGTTTTTTTGGGTTCTAACCATTCACTAAAAATAAAAATATTAGTGTAAAAACAATAATCATAGTGGGGAACAACATAATCCTAGAAAATAATATATAGTATGTCTAAATCATTACCCATTATTCTTTAATATATTAAAACTTATGTTTATCCTAGTTTATTCATAGTCATGTTCAATTTAAATCCTTCATAATGTTTTGTAAAGAGTTTGTGAATTCCCAAATCATATCCCTTGGGAGTGTCAAACTAGTTTTGTAGAAAGTCTCATTGTCATGCACCAGTTCTTGATCGATTCTATCTCAATACAATGTTTTTGGGAGGTATTAACCCTATGTACATATATTCTATATCGACATCCACTTTTAGTATCTAGAAAATTATTTAATATCGTGGAAATCACTCACTCTCTCCTTTACCAAAATTACAGGATGTTTTTTATACTTTGACACATCCTTTGACTTATCTATAAACATGTACTTAGGGATCTTACCAAGGTTCTATCATCCTAGTTTTAAAAGGTTAAATAAACCTATCATTTTATACAAACTATAGTGACCTAGGATTAATATAAATATATATTACATCACTTTTCATGAATATTCATTGCATTACATAAACATAGTGATGAGGACCATAATGGTTTAGTGTATTTGGAAACTCAAAAATATAAACACATGTCCAAGTGGGATAAATAATCTCCCACTATATTTAACATAATTATAACCCTTCTTATGAATACCATACATAATAAATTTTTTCACAATCATGGGAATGGAAACATAAGAATGGGTGAGATTAGATTCTTTTTATGGTTAAACAAGGTAGATAGGTAAGCATGAAATGATAATAAGGGTAATAACATTCAAAAATCATACACTACATATAAAATATCACAATCTTGAATCATGGAATAAATATTGAAAGTTCATAAGACATGAATCATAAAGAAATAAAATAACACGATCCATGAGAAAATTTTATTGGAACAAGGCATGGATTTTTTAGAATACACATGAGGATAGAAAATAATTTCCATATTAGTCAAGTCTCAATGCCTATACCATCATTGCCGACAAAGTCTTTATTTGAAATGAGTTTACTCCCTTATTCTATCCTTATTATAGTGAATCGAGTTCACTCCCCATTTCATACATGTCTGGTTGTACTAGGTTCACTCCCCATTCTAAAAATTTATACCATATGAGAAATATAAATCATTATCGAATGCATCGGAGGGTGATATAGGTCCCACCCATCCCATAATGAAAACCATATTTATGTATCCCATATGTTTGAAAACATTCGTCAAATCATAATCTTTGAAACCAAATGGTTTTCATTAAAATTTCATCATATCATAACCTATGGAAAAAATATATTGATTTAATAATAATTTTATCATAGAATAACCCATGAAAAGAAGCGGGTTTCATAATCATTTCCTCATGGTATTACCTATGAAAGAGAAACTGGTTTCATAAACATCATACAATCAGAACATTAATCGTTAATATAAATAATATTTATGGTATCCTTACATCATATCATCAGTAAGGCATATTTTATGCAAAAGTATTTCATCTTCGATGAAAAATAATTTTGAAAGATCATTTAAAACATTTCATCCGAAAAATATCTTTTCTTCTTTGAAAAACACTTTTTAAAACATAAAACCTTTTGAAAAACGTTTTATTTAAAAATAAAAATAAAAAATTATTATGGGATATTCACATAAATTATTGGTAATTATGATAGAAAATTTATTTCATGTTGTACATTTTAAATAAAGGATTCTTTTCAAATTTTTGGTAAAATTCAAATAGGCATTGTTTTGGAATGAAAAATGAAGATTCCATTAAATTTTTTTGTAAAAATTCAAATGTGGGTAAAATTGTATTTTAAAAATCATAAGAGAGTAATAAAAAATATTTTAATTTTTTTAGAAAACATGTTTTTGAAAAAAATGATTTATGAGCAAAGAGAAGAATCAAGTCAGATTTTCATAAAAATGTTTTATTTATTATATAAAGTACCAAATAGTGGGATAAAGTTATCATTACATTAATATATCCAGAATAAACAAAGTATAATAAAATTCATGGGAATTATTGAGATACACGTTATAATTTTTTTATCATTGTAAGCATAATCATAAACAATCTACATAAACAATGAGATTATACCATAAAATCATTACCACTTTGGTATCCTTGAATCATAAGCCCCATGAATAGATAACAAAAAAAGAAATAAATATAATTAGTATAAATAAATCCATTATATAAAACATAAAATTGGATGTATATAAACCTCGTTAAATATTATAGGTGTATATCATAACATACGTTTAAAAGAAGGAAAATTAAGACAAAAATTTATTACCAATTTGGTACCTTTTTAACCATAAACCCCATGAAAGAGTGATCCTAAAATTTATATATAAATAACATATATTTTATTTATAATAATCATAAAATAAATTCATGCATATTATATACACTACATAAAATAAATAGGTGGTGAATATGGCATGTGTCTCATAGAAGTAAAAATTGAGACGAAAATACTTTACCTTAACTCTTGACTTCATCGTACATGTTGAAAAATAATATATAATAAATATAAGTTTAATATAAATATATTTAAGAGACATAATCAGGTATATTATACCATATATTTTTTTCCTATGAATTATTATTACCTGTTTATTAACAATACAATTTTAAAGTTAGGTTTCAGGTAATAACCTCTTTATTTTTCATATATGTTTTGATTTGTTATTTTTTGTGGTTATATTATTTTGATCATGGTTACATAATATCTAGAATTATAAACATGATATAAATATAATATATTTTCATTTTATATGTATTTATAGTAACTCATGAAATTTAGTAATAGAAAATGAAATTCACCATTCATTGAGATGGTATGTCGTATGTACACATGAACAATATTATTCATTTACTTATTCATTTTAAAGAAATAAAAGTAAATGAAATATATTGTAATTCTATAATAATATTTATGTATTTTATATAATTTTTTTTATTAAACTCATCATTAATACATTTCATATATATCGTGAACGAATCACATCACTTCGCGAGGTGGTAGTCTGTCGTACACACGAACAACATTATCACATTCCCACTAAATGGAAAGCAAGAAGGAAGGAATGATATAAAAATTAAATAATCATAGTAAAATAATAAATATAATATATATCACACATAAATAATAAATCCTCCATTATGACCATCCTTTATAGGCGGTGATGGAAAAATAAATGACATCAGTTCGTGATACTCTAGTTCATTGTACACATGAATGATGATTTCCTAAACCATTTGATGAAAGTAGTGATTGTTGTAGTTTCATGACCATAACATAACAACATATTAGTATGTATAATATATTTATGTTATTATATAATCAATATATATAAATAATTTAATGGGTGGAGGAATAAATAAAACAAAAAATGCTTGTTGAAGAATATTACATCTTCTTTAGGTATCCCCCTTATGTTTGCACTAAAATCCTTCTTATGATGGATTTATGACAAAAATAAGGATTCTAGAATGTGTTTAATGAAGTTTGGAAGTGATTTTTTTGGGGTTTTTTTTGATCCAAATGGCTTTAGAGGTATCAATAAATGAGGTTAGTGAGTCCCCTTTTATAAATGAGAAATAGTGAAATTTTTATAAATACCCAAAATCATTCACTATTATGAGGTAAATCATACCTCATGTGGATAAATAATTGAATAATAATTGAGGGTTGGAATTAATTGGTCTATAATAAACTCCAAAAGACAAAAAGGTACACATTTGTTTATCAGTTTATTCCTTAATCTTTTTGTTTACTCAATGTTAACCTTATTGTCTTTACAAAGGTAATTTATATATTTTTTATTTACCTAGGTAATTTACCCTTTAAGAATAACATTAAAAAGATATTTATTATATAAATTAGACCTAATTATTCTAAATATTATTTCAAATTAATTAAATAAATAAAATATGGGTGTATAAAATAAATTTTATTACAAACACATGTAAGGTGAAAAACCGCATTTTAACATTAAAGATATTAATTAATTTTAGTTGTTTTCACTAATTATTATTGTAAAAACATAATTTAAACTTATTAGATAATATAATTTATGATTATTAATAATATGAAAACCATTTTCCAAATTTCATTAACATAAGTGATGGAATTAAGATCAAAATAAATCCCACATACACAACAAGAAAGCGAGTTTTTAAAGAGAAAATTTTCAAAAGTTAAAAAAGATATTATATCAAATTTCAATGATAAATTGATAAAAAAGACTCAAATTTATTAATATTTGTATAAGATAAACAATTATACTTTAAAACTAGTTTAAAATATAATTTTTTTATAAATTCTTTAAGTGAAAATGAGGTTTTCAATTAAAATTAGGTATTTATCCCTATTTATAAAAATGAAACATTTTAGAAAAATTTCAAAAATTAAGACAAATATATTTTTTGACATTATTAATTCAAAAATGAATTATATTTTATCAAATTCATTTTATAAATGTTAAAAAAATAAATTTTTATATTATTAACAAAAAGAAATATTTTTTTGAGAAATAGTGTTTCTGAAACATATAAAGATTTTATAGAAAATTATGTATTTTTTTAATATTTTTATTTATATAAATAAATTATAAATATTAATTAAAAATTAGTTATTATTATTCATATCACTATTTAAACATATTGGTTATAATGGTCATGTTAATAATATTTCATGGTTTTGTTAAAACTCGGTGTTGCGTGTAACACCAGCTAAACTAGTGTTACATATAGATAAATCCTAACATGGTTCTATGTATAAAACAATATTAACATATTGTATCATGAAAAAGACCATTAAAAAATTTAATTTACTAAAATAATAATATTTCATAAAAAACATGGGGGTTTGCAGTGAACCCTTATGAAATTCACAAGATATAACCTTAGACATGGGATACTAATAGTAGATCTAGATATGAATTAAAATCCAAATATGTTAACATTATCATAAGTGGAATAGGTAGAGATGATTTCAAATTGAGTTTCATAACGTAAAATAGAACACAAAATATGAACTATTATATCAGTTGCATTTGAAGTATAAGACAATGTGATAGAACTTTGATATAATACTACCAAACTTAAGTTAGATACTTTCAGAATAGTGAAAGTAAAAAAGAAAATCCCAACTAAATTAGATATTTAATGATTTTATAAATACTATTATTTATTTAGAAACACCCATACCTAAAACATATCAATATTTAAAAATTCTTAGAATTCTACCTCTTAGATGGAGTGGAATCTCAGATTCCATTTGGAAATCAATAGCTGTAAAATATTTTAAAATTAAATATAGTATTGGTATAATTATAATGAATTATGCTGAAATGGGAGTTGTGTCCTTTGAGAATATGTAACACCCAAGGTAAATAAATAATATGACATTTCATATTTATCCATATTTGTGAATAAAATATTGAAATGACTTTAAAGGGGACGCTATGCTCGATGGCGTACCCAACACGCAACAACGAGTTTCTTGGGAATCTTACGTTGCACTCTAATAATAAAATAATATTACTTTAAATGGTAGTTAACATGTAGCCGTTGTATTGGCGGGAATGGATAGAAATAAATAAAATATGATTATATATGTTTTTAAATGTTTTTACATTTATCCTATAAAAGATAATGGCTTAAAATACGGAAATAATTCAATTTTCGGCTTTTATACCCTAATTTTCACTAAAGGTTCACTTATCATCTTTTGATGGAAAATTGTCATTAAATATAGTTTTGATCACTCTTATACATTATTTTGGACCAAATAAAACTCTTCTTTAGAATTGGAACATCAAAATTTACTTTGTGTAAATTTTTGGTATCTTTCCGATAAAGTTCATTTTTTTCAATGAATAGTGTAAAATGTTGTATTTTAATTCAAAACCCCTTTTTAATCTAATTTATTTATATGATTAGATTATCTTTTGAATTGGTTTTAAAGTTAAATTAGAATATATTTTTACCATTAAATCCAATAGTGGTCTTTGGAAATAATTTCAGTTTGAAATCAGACTTAAACTAGTGTCTATCTTTTGATAGTTATTGTTTCATAAAAACACGCTATTTGCTTTGACAGCGGGAATTAATTATTAAATTAATTAATCTGACTTATATGTATTTAATTTTGTAAAATAGACTTCATTTTTGAATTCGTAATATCAAATATAGCTTAGGGTGAATTTTTGGTAATTTTCTGAAAAACTTCAATTTTTAATGAATAGTGAAACCACTAAGTGGTACTTATAAAGACTGATTTTCCGTTTAAATGAAATTTTTCCATCATTGTGTTTTTAATTTCAAAAATCCGACATACATGGTTGTCATTAAGAAGTAAAATGTGGTTCAATGAGGTTATAATAATTTTTTGGTGAATAGTAACTTATTAAGTTCTTAATCGCGATTAGTGGTAATTAGTGTAGTTTAAGGTAAAAATAATGTTTTAATAATATTAAATGAACTTGAAACATGTCCTACCCTCATTGGTTGTGTCATGGACGATCAAGACAAGCCATGGGTCAACTTGGGGACCCCATGGAGACACTTTGGTTGGGAAATGACATAAATAACTTTTTATTTAATGTAAAAGTAAAAATGACACAAACATAATATGTTTTACGAAAACAATTTTTACATGGGGTTATAAAGATCAGAGTTTCTATTATAAATAGTCATTGGAAAGATGAAAATATTTCCTACATCATAGTATTTTTTTTATAATTTTTAGACATTAAATAAATTAAATTATTTATGACATAATAATGATGCAGTGATGACATCATTATTTGACGATTTAGATAAAATGGAAAGATAATGTAAAATCTATGAACTAAACATTTCCAAAACTTATTGGATGGGTTTATTTCGAGCCCTTATCACCTTATACACGAATTATATCAATGTGGGACCTTTTAAAACCGAAACACATTTTCAAATAAAGTAATATTTCTTTACTTTCCAAAAATGTCCCTCCTCTCCTCTTATAAAAGGCCCCCACCTCTACCTCATTTCACACACACCTAAAGCCTTTGGCTCGGCCAACCCCTGCCCATTTACTCTATCCACATCCCTCTCCTCATCCTAGAGGATTCCCTTTGGGCAGAATCCTTTCAAAGGAAGCTTTTAGGCTCAAATCAAAAGGAGTTACACTTTTAAAGGTAATTCATTCTCTCATGTTCATTTGTTTTATTTTGCTTCTCCAACCCCATAAACTTTTTTTATTTATTTCTTTTGTAACAAAAAAAGTATCTTCAATATACTAGGATGTTGTTATATGATTTATTCGAGCTACACTCTCACACAACTACATCAAATGGTTAAAGAACATACGGTTTCCGTGGATGGCAAAATTGTGCCTCCCGAAACGATGATTGTTCAATACTCATTTAACACCTTCAAAGGTGGCCATTATGATGTCACTATTTTTATATATGATATATAAAATGTTTATGTTTTACTTATGCTTCTTTATTTTTCATTTGTGTCTTACCTTTATGGCTTCCATTATGGGTATACGCGATATCTTCATTTTAGGAAGTGCGGACTACCGCCCCCTTAAAGTGATGTGATTCGTTAATGCCATATGTGGGACGTGTAAAGGATGGATTTAAAGTTATTATATATGATGTTATACTGGAATTATAATATACCTTTATATAATTATTTTTTCATTCCATTAAAGTATGAGATAGAAATGAAAGTAGCATTCATGCGTACGTACGACTTACCGTCTCCATGAACGGTGCATTTCATTTCTTATCCCCAAATGTAATGTACTATTAAAAGTACATGTATATAATTGATATATATAATTAATGATATATCTAAATGATGAATATAATTCTGGAATTAAAATATACATACCTCTCATTTAGTTTTAATTCCATTAATATGACAAAGAAATGAAAGTAGCGTTCATGCGTACGTACGGGTTACCGTCTCCATGAACGGTGCATTTCATTTCTTACCTCTAAATGAATATGTAATATTATAAATAAATGTATATTCTGGATATATATGATATATATGATATCCAAATCAGGAATGTAATTCTATATATAAAGAACCTTTGACCACACGAACAACATGTAATTGTAACAAGTCCACTTTCGACTTAAGAACCAAATATCGACAAAACAAACATTATTAACTTAAATAGTTACATAGTGTTTATAACATGGAAATAAGTGATATAAAAAGAATAATTAACTCTAAAAAGGTTCTTAATCAAGTAGAAATTAACTCAAGATTATTATTCAGGACGTTAAAGAACGATCGAGTCAAGTCAGACCCGAGGTAAGGGACTTCGTCTCAATCTCCTTTCATTGAGGCATATTTCGTTTTATACACAACTTTCTTTTATACGGTGTATAAACCCCCTTTGACTTTTACTTTTATACAAAAGTAATCTTTTTATATGAAGATTTTTAAAAAATGACAAAAAGGAATGTTTCTTTTAATGTACGCAGCGACAAAAACCTTTTCCGCCACCGCGAGTATTATTTGGTCTTTGGCTTTCTCAACAAGCCGTAATGTTTTTAGAATAAAATAAATACCATATACTCTTTTATGTATTTTGGTATTGAAAATGGTTTTGAAAAAGGATTCTATTATGTCAATATATTAATGATATTTTGTGATTGAAATGTGGAAATGTTATCATTCCTTTATATTGGTTTTATGTTTTATGATTTTATATTGGTACTTGGACATTTTAACAGGTGGTTACATTATAAACCATATGACGGGTGGTGCCGTGAATACCAGGATGGGTGGTTATGTTATAACCTCCAATGCATTGGGTATGGAATTCAGCCGTATGACTATTCCATTAAGTATGTATGGAAATTGGCCATATGGCTATTCCATTAAGTGATATGTGTGGGAGTCGACCGTATGGTTATTCCACTTAAGTATGTTTATGTCCCAAGTTACCTTTATATATGTTATGTGTTCTTTATATGGGTTTTATGGTAATCCTTTGGTTACAAAAAGGTAAGTAATGACATTTTATTCAGTGAAGAGTTTTTTTTACTACTTCATAAAGGTGAAAAGTATTACCTTGATAAAGTATACATGGTTTACTTTTTGTTTTGATAAACTAACAGTTTTTATTCTTTGTGTATCCCTTACTGAGTTTTTATGCTCATCCCAAGTTTTTGAAATGTTTTTCACAGGACTTAGCGTGGAATAGGGTCAAGGATGGGATCAAGGGAAAGTCATGCTACCTAAAACATGAAACTAGACATGTTTCTTTTTAAGAGTTTTCATTTTATGGAAATTTAGTAGAAGAGACTACTTTGTAATCTCTTGAGATGTAATAGTTATGTCCTAATTCTCTAAAACAATAAACCTGAAAAGATCCTCAATGTGAATTATTCATTTAATTCAATTTTAAAGTAAGGTTTAAGGATGGGGCCTTATAGTTGGTATCAGAGGTCGGTTTAGATAACTTTAGAGGTTAGGGTATTCTTTAAGCATAAGTGACATTACCATAATGGTGAGGATTTCAGATAGAGTCCTAGTTTTAGATAAAGTGAATGAGTAAGAATATCTTAGTGTTATATTCCCCATTAGTATGTGATGGTTTTGTTGTTATACTCACACTGACCCTTTTTGGTTTTAGTAAATGGCTGGATCTAGCAGACACCATGGTAATGTTGGATGTGAAGGAAACTGTGACAGTTTTCTGAGAGAGCAACTGAATAATATGGGGGATGTAATGAGAACTCTTGTGTTTATCCTCAACCAACTATCTGGAGTCATGATTGACCACCTAAACCTTGGATATTTCTCTAAGGCATCATATTTGAAAGAAAAAATCCCTACGGAAGTACAGGTAATAATCATAAAGGTCAGTGTGTTCAAAAACCTATGTGTCAAATATGTGGAAAGAAACACCTAGGAAAATGATTCAAAGGGACCGAAATATGCTATAGATGTGGAAATGAAGGTCATAAAGCAAGAACCTGCCATGGAAAAAGGAAGCATCCAGTTGACTCGAGGAAAGGGAAAGAAGTTCTTTTTGAGGGATCAATTGAATGTTTTAAATGTGGTGTGCATGGTCATTATGAAAACACATGTCCCATTAAGAAGTTTCGTGAATGGGATCACCAAGATCATACAAATACTCATTTACCAATACCTAATGCCATTCCGATTGAGGATGAAGAAACTAACAATGACCAATCAAAGGTATGTATTATTCCATGACTATTGTTTTCCTATTTTGGAATCTTAGGATATGATTCACGATTTTGTTTGTAGGAAAGAGGTATTTCGGAATAAGTTGGAAAGGAATGGTTAATGGATCATGAAGAATGTTGAATGAGTAAGATGTCAACATATAAGGGTTTCAAGAGTTATGGTGAAATTCTTAAGAGTATTAAGTCTCTTTTGATGATGGGGTTACATTAGAAGACTTTTTATATTATGTGTAACCCTGATGTTTAATATAGGCAAATTTTATTCATGGAATAGTTATCTTTTCTTTTTTGGACATAGTTATAAAGAACCATTTGGGTTTATATGATCCTTACTTTTGAGGTAATTATGGGTTATTATATGATATGCTGGAAAATGAAAGGCATGAGATAAACTTGAGGTTAAAATATGTTATGATCATTTTTGATGATTTTATCTCGTTTTGGGGAATGATTTAAGAATTATATAGTTTTGGAAAAAGGACAACACGCAGACCGTGTGACAACCCGTCGCGTCGGACAAAGTTGCGGGAATCGAACCCACAACCAAAGTGCGACTGGTATTTATCGCTTACCAGTGGACTACGTGAAGTCCCTGGTTAGTTTGACTGATTCTTTTTATTTATATGATTTTATGAATTAAGAGTAAGTTGATTTTGGGTTATTTATGAAAATTATTAACTTATCATGGAGGATATGTGATTAGGATAATTACTTTTCAATGCAAGACTTTAAGAGCAACTGATTTTGTTTGGAGATAAATGTTACGATTTAACTTGGAAGAATATGTGACTAAATCCTTCAAATGTTTGGGTTTCAATCTTAGATTGGTTTACTTTGAGGAATTTTATGGACAAATTTTTGATTGAATGGTCCTCGTTGAACTTTGGGTTTTGTTGGACAAATTTTGGATATTATGAATAGATTTTCTTTCTAATGGGTTATCCTTTTCTGGGTTATCGGATCTTGTACTAATCTTTTGGGTTTTGGTTTTGGTTAAAGACTAAATACATGGGAAGTATGTAGTTCTTTTTTTGGGTTAGGTGATTCTCTAGAAGTTGATTATAGTACTCTTAATGCGAACAAGTCTCCCTAAATACTCGTCTTTTGGAAAAAAAATATGAGTTAGATTAAGGAATCTAGTAAAAGTTGAAAGTCAACATGATAAGTGATTATGTTTCCTTATGAATAAATTCCTCAATAAAAAGTAACTTAAAACAAAAATGTTGTCTATTAACTTTTGCTACTGGGGAACCCAACACCGTTTAACCCATCACAAGTTTGTGATTTTCTTATTGTTAACTTTCTCCTAAACATGTTTTCTATCACTCTCCATTAGAACATGACCCTATGTTTTCTCCTCCATGTCCATGTTTTCCTACATGGAATCCTAGTATGGGTTAACTCGGGTGACCTCTGTACTTATCTTCCTTTATTTTAAAGTGATTGTTTTACCGACTCTTGTTCCGATGTGGGACGTTCAAGAATGTTTCCAAGCTCAATTTTAAAAATTGCGAGGACGCAATTCCGAAAAGGGGGGAAGGATGTAACACCCCGGGTAAATAAAGAATATGAAATTTCATATTTATCCATATTTGTGAATAAAATATTGAAATGACTTTAAAGGGGACGCTATGCTCGATGGCGTACCCAACACGCAACAACGAGTTTCTTGGGAATCTTACGTTGCACTCTAATAATAAAATAATATTATTTTAAATGGTAGTTAACATGTAGCCGTTGTATTGGCGTGAATGGATAGAAATAAATAAAATATTATTATATATGTTTTTAAATGTTTTTACATTTATCCAATAAAAGATAATGGCTTAAAATACGGAAAGAATTCAATTTTCGGCTTTTATACCCTAATTTTCATTAAAGGTTCACTTATCACCTTTTGATGGAAAATTGTCATTAAATACAGTTTTGATCACTCTTATACATTATTTTGGACCAAATAAAACTCTTCTTTAGAATTGTAACATCAAAATTTACTTTGTGTAAATTTTTGGTATCTTTCCGATAAAGTTCATTTTTTTCAATCAATAGTGTAAAATGTTGTATTTTAATTCAAAACCCCTTTTTAATATAATTTATTTATATGATTAGATTATATTTTGAATTGGTTTTAATGTTAAATTAGAATATATTTTTACCATTAAATCCAATAGTGTTCTTTGGAATTAATTTCACTTTGAAATCAGACTTAAACTAGTGTCAATCTTTTGATACTTATTGTTTCATAAAAACACGCTATTTGCTTTGATAGCGGGAATTAATTATTAAATTAATTAATCTGACTTATATGTATTGAATTTTTTAAAATAGACTTCATTTTTTGAATTCGTAATATCAAATATAGCTTAGGGTGAATAGTAACTTATTAAGTTCTAAAGTTCTTAATCGCGATTAGTGGTAATTAGTGTAGTTTAAGGTAAAAATAATGTTTTAATAATATGAAATGAACATGACACATGTCCTACCCTCATTGGTTGTGTCATGGCCGACCAAAAAAAGCCATGGGTCGTGTTGGGGACCCCATGGAGACACTTTGCTTGGAAAATGACATAAATAACTTTTTATTTAATGTAAAAGTAAAAATGACACAAACATAATATGTTTTACAAAAACAATTTTTACAGGGGGTTATAAAGATCAGAGTTTCTATTATAAATAGTAATTGGAAAGCTAAAATGATTTACTACATCATATTATTTTTTTATAATTTTTAGACATTAAATAAATTAAATTATTTATGACATAATAATGATGCAGCGATGACATCATTATTTGACGATTTAAATAAAATGGAAAGATAATGTAAAATCTATGAACTACACATGTCCAAAACTCATTGGATGGGTGGATTTCGAACCATTATCACCTTATCCACGAATTATATCAATGTGGGACCTTTTAAAACCGAAACACATTTTCAAATAAAGTAATATTTCTTTACTTTCCAAAAGTGCCCCTCCTCTCCTCTTATAAAAGGCCCCCACCTCTACCTCATTTCACACACTCCTCAAGCCTTTGGCTCGGTCAACCCCTGCCCATTTACTCTCTCCACATCCCTCTCCTCATCCTAGA
This sequence comes from Viscum album, assembly GCA_963277665.1. NCBI lineage: Eukaryota > Viridiplantae > Streptophyta > Magnoliopsida > Santalales > Viscaceae > Viscum > Viscum album. The sequence goes on along the minus strand of OY728153.1, from coordinate 384,765,339 downwards.
GGATTCCCTTTGGTCAGAATCCTTTCAGAGGAATCCTTTAGGCTCAAATCAAAAGGAGTTACACTTTTAAAGGTAATTCATTCTCTCATGTTCATTTGTTTTATTTTGCTTCTCCAACCCCCTAAACTCTTTTTATTTATTTCTTTTGTAACAACACCAGTATCTTAAATATACTAGGATGTTGTTATATGATTTATTCTAGCTACACTCTCACACAACTACATCAAATGGTTAAAGAACACACGGTTTCCGTGGATGGAAAAATTGTGCCTCCCGAAACGATGATTGTTCAATACTCATTTAACACCTTCAAAGGTGTCCATTATGATGTCACTATTTTTATATATGATATATAATATATTTATGTTTTACTTATGCTTCTGTATTTTTCATTTTTGTCTTACCTTTATGGCTTCCATTATGGGTATACGCGATATCTTCATTTTAGGAAGTGCGGACTACGGCCCCCTCAAAGTGATGTGATTCGTTAATGCCATATGTGGGATGTGTAAAGGATGGATTTAAAGTTATTATATATGATTTTATACTGGAATTATAATATACCTTTATATAATTATTTTTTCATTCCATTAAAGTATGAGATTGAAATGAAAGTAGCGTTCATGCGTACGTACGGCTTACCGTCTCCATGAACGGTGCATTTCATTTCTTATCCCCAAATGTAATGTACTATTAAAAGTACATGTATATAATGGATATATATAATTAATGATATATCTAAATGATGAATATAATTCTGGAATTAAAATATACATACCTCTGATTTAGTTTTAATTCCATTAAAATGACAAAGAAATGAAAGTAGCGTTCATGCGTACGTACGGCTTACCGTCTCCATGAACGGTGCATTTCATTTCATACCTCTAAATGATTATGTAATATTATAAATACATGTATATGCTGGATATATATGATATATATGATATCCAAATCAGTAATGTCATTCTAGATATAAAGAAACTTTGACCACACGAACAACATGTAATTGTAACAAGTCCACTTTCGACTTAAGAACCAAATATCGACAAAACAAACATTATTAACTTAAATAGTTACATAATGTTTATAACATGGAAATAAGTGATATAAAAGGAATAATTAACTCTAAAAAGGTTCTTAATCAAGTCGAAATTAACTCAAGTTTATTATTCAGGACGTTAAAGATTGATCGAGTCAAGTCGGATCTGAGGTAAGGGACTTCGTCTCAATCTCCTTTCATTGAGGCATATTTCGTTTTATACAAAACTTTCTTTTATACGGTGTATAAACCCCCTTTGACTTTTACTTTTATACAAAAGGAATCTTTTTATACGAAGGTTTTTACAAAATGACAAAAAGGAATGTTTCTTTTATCGTACGCGGTGACAAAAACCTTTTCCGACACCGCGAGTATTATTTGGTCTTTGGCTTTCTCAACAAGCCGTAATGTTTTTAGAATAAAATAAATACCATATACTCTTTTATGTATTTTGGTATTGAAAATGGTTTTGAAAAAGGATTCTATTATGTCAATATATTAATGATATATTGTGATTGAAATGTGGAAATGTTATCATTCCTTTATATTGGTTTTATGTTTTATGATTTTATATTGGTACTTGGAAATTTTAACGGGTGGTTACATTATAAACCATATGACGGGTGGTGTTGTGAATACCAGGACGGGTGGTTACGTTATAACCTCCAATGCATTGGGTATGGAAGTCGGCCGTATGGCTATTCCATTAAGTATGTATGGAAATTGGTCGTATGGCTATTCCATTAAGTGATATGTGTGGGAGTCGACTGTATGGTTATTCCACTTAAGTATGTTTATGTCCCAAGTTACCTTTATATATATTATCTGTTATTTATATGGGTTTTATGGTAATCCTTTGGTTACAAAAAGGTAAGTAATGATATTTTATTTAGTGAATAGTGTTTTTACTACTTCGTAAAGGTGAAAAGTATTACCTTGATAAAGTATACATGGTTTACTTTTTGTTTTGATAAACTAACAGTTTTTATTCTTTGTGTATCCCTTACTGAGTTTTTATGCTCATCCCAAGTTTTTGAAATGTTTTTCACAGGACTTAGCGTGGAATAGGGTCAAGGATGGGATCAAGGGAAAGTCATGCTACCTAAAACATGAAACTAGACATGTTTCTTTTTAAGAGTTTTCATTTTATGGAAATTTAGTAGAAGAGACTACTTTGTAATCTCTTGAGATGTAATAGTTATGTCCTAATTTTCTAAAACTCTAAACCTGAAAAGATCCTCAATGTGAATTATTCATTTAATTCAATTTTAAGTAAGGTTTAAGGCTGGGGCCTTATAGAATAAGCTTGTGAAAAATAAAAAAACCATTGAAGGTTTATACTTCTAAATATTACAATAATAAAAAGAGTATAAAACTTTTTTAATCTTATAGAGAAGATGATACATCAAGTGATTCAAGATCGGATGATAAAATTTCTCAATTTACAAAAAAGTTCAAAAAGTTATATAAAATGATAAGTGGTTTTAGAAAACCCTTTAAAATGTAAAATAAGTATGGGGGAAATTTTAAATTAGTTAGATGTTATGAGTGTAAGAAACTCATGCACATCAAGCCAAACTATCGTCAATTACAAGACAATAATAAATCTGAGAAAATTTACTTTAGTAAATATATATTTAAAAAACAAATCCAATAAATATATAAAGTAAAATTAGAGTTCTTTTTATGATTCTAGTTATTATACATCTTTATATTAAAAAACTAGAATTTCAAATCAAAAGGATATAATATGTGATTTATGGTACACTTAGATTAAGAACATTATTTATATACTTATAATCATGAATATAACTCTGAAAATGGAAATTTATCTTCTGAATAATTAAATTATCATTTTACCATTCTTGAAAAAAATTATAAAATATTGAAAAAAAAAACTCACAAAACAGATTATGATTTTGTTGTTAATAAATAAATATTAATTAAAAAAAAAATTATTTCAAAAAAATGTTGGAAAAATCAAATTTTTCATATGATTAACAAGATGATTAAATTAATATCATGTAAAAATAAATTCAGTAATTCAAATATACTGAAAGTGTTTTTAAAAAAGTTAAAATTACATGAATAAAATTCTTGGAAATAATAAATCTTAGAAAAATTTATTTGTAAAATGAACCAAAGATGAGAATCCAAATCATTATAAAAACTTTTTTATACATGAATCTATAAAAAAACCTCTATAAAGTTACTAGTTTTTATTGTGGATAGTTAGGGAGCTATGTCAATAATTTTAGTATGAGAAATCCTAAAATTTGTAGATTCAAACATGCATTTATTTCAGAAACTAATTCAAAATTTATTAATTTATATTTTTGGAAACACAAATAGATATGTGTTCCTAGATATTTAGTTTCAAACATTGTTGGATCCAAGAAAATATGGCTAACAAAAAAAATAATTGATTTTTCTGTTTTGGGAAAAAGGTCTAATAACATCATTGAGAAATGGTATATAGATCTGTTATTCTCAATAATTATGAGTGGATATTTCTCTAGTTTCCACTCCTTATTAAAATTTGGGATATATAACATTTGGTGATAATTCCAAGGGAAAAATTATGGGAGTTAGATCAATTAGTAATCTAAACTCAGTCCTCATCAATAATGTTCTTTATGTGGAAATATTAATCCAAAATATGAAAATTATTTTACAAATTTGAGATGAAGGTTATTTTATATATTTTACAAATAATTATTTTTCAATTTTAGAAGATAAATATTGTCAATTTAAGGTACCTAGAAATGAGAATGTATATACCTTATATTTTGATTATTTTAGTAGAAAACATTAAACTATTAAAATAATGAAATAAATAAATCCTATATTTGGAATTAAATACTTGGAAAATTTAAAGATTATTATTTGAAAAAATTACTCAAAATTAATTATTTTTATATTCACCTCAACTAAAATTGAATAAAAAAACTATGTTATGCTTGAAAAATGGGAATGATAAACAATCCAAATTTTAAACAAAATAAATATATTGAAACTTCTATACCTTTAGAATGTATTCATATGGATTTGTTTGGGATATCTAAAACTGAAATTATAAGAGGGAAATATTTTTTTATGTGTTTTTTTTGATTTATTAAGATTTTATTGGGTTCTATTTTTGACTATTAAGAATGAAGGTTGTTATTTTTTTATAAATTATTTAATTTTTTTAAAAAAGAGAATGATTAAAAAATTATTTCCTTAAGAATTGTCAATGAGGGTGAATTTTAAAACCATGAGTTCAATTAAATTTATTCAAAATGTGGTATTAAACATACTTTTTCTTCCCCCAAGACACCTTAGCATAATAGTGTTTTTAAAAGGAGGAATAAGGCTTTGTAAGAAATTTCTAGAACAATGTTTTGTGAATATAACTCATCCAATCATTTTTTGGGATGAAGATATAAATACAACATGTTATTTTATAAAAAAAGTTATAATTAGGAATATTTTAAAGAATACACCCTATACACTATGGAAAAATAAAATACCAAATTTTGAATACTTTCAATTATTTATATTCAATGTTTCTATTTTAAACACCAAGTATAATCTTGATAAATTTTATCCAAAGGCTGATTAAGGAATGTTTCATGGGTATTATATTATTTCTATGGTATATATATATTCCAAATAAAGGTAAAATATTGTTAAAGAATTAACTCATTTGAAAATTAATGAATGTTATCCTTTTGATCATAAAATGACTCAGGTTGATGACCTAATAGATTATTTTTAAAACATGAGACCTAAACCTATATTTTAAAATAAAAAAAATCATGATATGAAACTTGATTTTGGTGAAATAATTCGAGAAAGTATATATTCTATTGAACTAGAAAATATGCTTCCTATATATCCTAGAACCCTTTAAACCATACCTTAGAAACAGTTATATATATTTTAGATAAAGGTATTGGGATTAGAAGAAGTTTTGTAAACATTATAGAATTAATTTCCATTCTATCTCAACAAAAACCTAAAACTATAGAGTAATACTTAGTTTATGTGATCTGGGTTTTACCAATATAAGAAGAATAAAAACAGTTCAAGTGGTAAAAATTATGGTAATTACTTAATAGACCATCTGACTATACTTTTATAGGAATAAAATGGTGTTTTAGGAATAAACCTCATGATCATGGTGTGGTCAGAAGAAATAAATATAGACTAGTAGATAAAGCTTATAACCAAGAATAAGTTATATATTTTGAGGATTCCTTTTTTACCTATAGATATATTATAATCCATTAGCATTATCTTATCCTATGAATTCTGTATGAATTTAAAATTATATCATATAGATGTAAAATTATAATTTTAAAATGGTTTTCTTATGGATGATGCTTGTGTTGAACAAGCCACTTGTTTTTGAAAATCCACATTTTCCAAATTTGGTTTTCAAACATAAAAAAATCTTTATGGATTTAAACTATAACCAAGATCTCAGTATGAACATTTAAGTTCATTAAGATATTTAAAATGAACAATTTCTTATTCCTTAATTTTTACAAAACATCTTATATCAATTTGAATTCATATTCAGATGCCGAATTTGGTGGTTGTAGTCTAGATAAGAAGATTAATTCATGAACCTAAATTCTAGGTAAATCCTAGTAATCCTATACTAGTTATAAAAACCAGACAATTGCATTATCCACTACTGAAGCAAAATATATAGATGTAGGTAGTTATTGTGAACATGTGTTATAGATGAAACATACCTTTTTGGATTTTGGGATTGTAGATTATATTATAATATAGTATTAATAAAATGTGAAAACAATAGGGCTATCATCATTTCAAAAAAAATATAATTCATTATAGAAAAATGAATATAGGTTTAAGGAATTATTTCTTAAGATATCACACTCAAAAAGGTGATATTACTCACGAATTCATTACTACTAAGAATATGTTAGAAGATATTTTTACTAACCCCCCTCCGTGTGAATGTTTTTATTTTATTAATAATAATTGAGGTTATTTTAATTTAAATGAGTTTAAATTAACTTTTTTTATTGAATTTTAATTTCTGCATTATTCTCTTAATATTTTTTGAATAATTTATGAAATTAAATTAATTTATAATGATTTATCATTAAAATTAATCCAGATGTGATTTTAAAAAACTTTTTTGGTATTTAAATTATTTTATATATGTTATAAATGACACTAATATCATAATTTGTGTATACACCTTTTTGAAAATCAGGTTCCTGACTAAAGATCCCAATCTGCCCTCGACCGTTTCTATCTTCACCCATATTTTCTCCTCCAAAATCTGAACCATCACCCCCATTACATCCCTTATCTCCCATAATTAACTTTCAACATTCTAATGATATTATATGATGGGAAATTCCAAGTATGGAGATGGTGGAAGTTCTATTTCTTCTAAGAAATCTAAGTCATGTGGTACACCATGTAGAGATCTAGCTAGAAAAGTCATTGATATGGGTTGTCTGAAAAGTACCAAGATGGTACTGATGAAATACTTTCAGTTTCAATGATGGTATTTTGTTATTGTTGAAAATAATTTGGTTTTTCTATTTGAGGAATAATTGAATGAGTTCATGGGGAATGTCAGGTTCTAGTTTGGTGAAGCATGGGACATGCTATCGTTGAATGTGAATGTTAATGTTGTTCTTGTTTCATCCATATAAATGGATGAAATATTTCATTTCCACCATGGGGGAGTTTATCTTTATCCTTACTCTATTTGGTATCAGTTTAGTAGGACTAAACGAGGTTTTAAAATTCTTTTTGTGAACCTCTATTTTAATGAAGAAACATTTAATGAATTTAAAAGCGGAATGGAATTTTCTTTATAAGTACATTCAATCTAGTATTTTCTATAGATCTAGATAAATAGATAAGGTTTAGTCTCAAGACATGTATCCCTTATATGTCTTGATCAATAGGCATATGTTTAATATTTAAATGTATATAATGTGGTTTATTCATCATTATTGCTATGTAAAAAACGTAATTAAATTATTTCCTTTATGGAATGAATGTCTCTCTACAGTTAAAGAAGAAATAGATGGATCTAAATGATGGAGATATTATAAAGTTCCATAAAATAATAACCTTTTAGTGATTATTTTGCTAAATATTGGGTAATATTGAGATACTTCTTTGAACTCCTTAATAATTTTTGAATAATAACGTGTAGCTCAGGGGGGAGTCATCACAAACATCACCACCTATGAATGTAGTATCAATTAAGATGGAGTCATCTAGGTAGGTTTAGAAGTTAGTAGTTTCAAAAACATATCCTCATCTACTATATATCAGTCTTTCTATAGAAGAAATAGAACATATTTGAGAAGAAAAAGTTTCTAGAGTAATTAATTCTATTAAACATGTTGAGACAATAATTGAGATAGTTGGTGTAGCTGATAAAGAAAGGACAATTGAAACTATGTGGAGTGTGTCAGTTGTGTTGGATAGAACTAAAAATGAAGTAGATCACCCTAATATTGATCCAATTATTCATGTATCACCTACTGTAAGAGATAGAGTTGGTGATTTATTTATTGAGATTAGTGTTCATTCTCATACTCATTAATCCAATCTATAATCTCCTCATGTGCATGAGGCTTCACCTCTAGTTAGTAAGAGTTCTGAAAGTTCAGGTATTCAAAAAATTTATTTTGATCTAAGGAATAAATTGAAAAATCTCAAATTAAATTAGAATGAGTTAGAGAAGGGGTTGATATCCGCTGAGGATGAGTTCAAACAACTTAATGAAAATTCAATTTCAAAAGTTAGAATTAATAGTCTAGTTGGGATCATATCAACCCAAATTGGTCTATTAAAAACCATACAACCAATTCATCATGTGAAACTTTTTCCCTCTATGGTAAGTGATATAAAAGTGGATACAGTGAACGATCCCACAAAAATACATAGATAAGTCCATGATACTAAGTATGAGACAAATTATCTTGGAGTTCTAGTAAAATATTAAAGAGAAATTATTCAAAGTCTTTCTATGGTTCAATATAATATTTTTTAGTATGTTATTAGTGATATTAATATATTTATGTATAAAATGAAGGAGTGATTAAATACTTTTCAGAGTACAATGGAAAGATATTTTTAGTTTATTAAGAGCTTCCATCCCTCTATTTCAACCGTATAAAAACTTTTAGTGGGTATTAACCATCATATTTAGTTTGAAAATATATATTTTTAATCAAATTATGTGTCTACTTAGATTTATTCTGTTCAATGTTATATGTTTACACTGGTACAAATGTGATATTTCAAGAGATATTTTTTGCGTGAGTCCTAAAAACTAGAGAATCTATTTGAGAGATTGGTTTTAAAATTGATATTTGTTTAAATAAAATGGTGGTATACGTCGAATAATCAATGAGTTGAAGGTTTAAATATATATTGGAAGGTTAACCGAATTAGAAAGGTATAGTTTCTTGTTCAATCAGTTTTGTAAATAGAAATCATCTATTGTTTACAGACTTGTTAGTCAGTATTTATATATACGTTTAAGTGTTGTACCCTAACTCTTTAAAATCATATTCTAGTTTATTAGAGTTTGAGGTAAATACAAGTGTTCTAGTTTCTTCTACAAGGAGAGATCTTGTTATTTTCAAGCCTCCTAGATTTATCCCTTAAATGAAACTGCATATTACTTCCCCTACAATTAATTCTTTAGTTTCTATTGTGCCTACTGAAGTGGAACCTAATTCTAGTACCTCAATTCCTAAACCTCTTTCAATTTTTTTAGGATTTAGCTCAATTTTTATTTGAGAAATTTATCTAAAAGCTATGAATGAAAGAGTGATTATTGTGCAAGGACCCATTGACTAGACTCTGAAGAAGTTGTTTTTTGATCTTTAATTTGCTTAGTCTAGTTCTCATCCTACTCACATGTTTAGTAATCATTATAAATTTTCTTTTGTCTAGCTTTAATCCTTCAAGGGAATTATAAATAAATAAATTACAATAGTTTCATAGATGTATAAACATGAACCTACTACTATTATATATTTTTTCAAGTCATACATCACTAAACAAGATTGACATATGGGTTAATGCATTATTTTATCTAATAGGAAGCATGAATCTTAGACCAACTCCTCCATATACCTTTAAAGGTACCAGATATAGATTAGATACTGTTTATGATCCATCTATCATTTATTGAGAATATAAAAATGAGGTTTTTATTCCCTTAGTTATTGAGTACTCTAAGAAATAAGCTTCACCCCCAGACCCTCCAAACAATGTTGATCTTTTGCCTTCCGGTTCCCATGATTTTAATATTACTACATGCAATATTTAGGGATTTATCCACACACCTACTCAGAATATAAGATATATATCGGTATTTGGATCAAAAAACTGTGCTACTATAGAAATTTGGAAGTCGCTATTGACTCTTGTGATGGTCCCTCATACTACCTCTCATACCTCTCTAATATTCGAGATAACTCCACCCAAACCTCTATCTCATCTTGAAAGAATCTATAATCCTATGTTTTATAACTAGTGTATTTTATATATAATTTTGTGTGTTTAATAGATTTGTTTTTATAAAAATGTATATAAACAATAAAATTCTTCTTTATCTATTTCTTATGTTTTTATTAGTGACTATTTTTATATAATTTGTTAATTCCTTATAGCTTTTCTTGAATTAGTTATTTTCTATTTTACTAAATTTAAAGTATTACTATAATTATAATTATATTTCTACACTATACCTAACAAGTTCCTCAGTCTGTGTGTGAAATTAGATGTCTTCTCCTTCACCTTACCCTTCATTTTTAATGAAAAAAGGGGTAATGTTTACCTAAGGGGAAAAGTTTCATAATAGGGGAAGTATTTATCTAAAGTGATAGTATTTTATAATCAAGGGGGAATAAAAGGATGAAAAAATTTAATATATATATATACTACTCTGTTTTATGAAAAATCGTATAAAACCTTTTTAACTTTTTGTTTTTAATGTCTTATGGGTTTTGTGATCATTAAAAAGGTGGAAATTGTCAGATTAATAACATTGTTATATCATATCCCAAGTACATTAGGTTTTTGTAATCACAAATGACTTTCATATGTTACTAATGATTTTTTAAGTGTGTATTTAGGTTTTATAACTATATTATTTTATTCCATTAAAATATGAAAGTTCCTCAAGTTTTCTAATTTTTGTATGTATAGAAAAATCGTCTGCATAAGGAATTCATCTATACAGAGAAATGGATACATCAATAAATTAGATATTCTAATTTTTCATGTGAACTAAACATTTAACACAGCTTGATTTAAGAACTTTACCCTTGTTTTATATATTTTTATCTTATAGAATTCTTATTTTTAGTTTTAGGAGTTTCTAATGGGGTTTGAAGGTTTTTTTGAAAAAGTTATTTTTTTGGGAATATAATGATGTGGATCATGGGTTGTAGCATATGCCTTTGGTATCAAGACAATAGAGGTATCTTCTATAGTGTATGTTTATGGGAGAAAGAATTCAGAGCCAGTTTCAATTTTTGAAGGGATGTACAATGGAGCATGGTTGAGGTGTAGGGAAGTTGCGTGTTGTGGATTGTAGAGGATAACAATGTTGTAGTTAGTGGTTCTACCACTTTTATCACCAATGTGCAATAAGGGAAAAGTCTTGATGTAGTGTTCCGTTGGAAGTGGGGTGCTTCCATATGGTGGTATTGGTGGTAATATAGCCACTGTTTATAAAAATATGACCTACAAAAGAGCCTCTATTGTGGTTCTCAGATGATTTTGGCCTGGTAGTCCATGCCATAGCCTGGGTGGACTGTTTCATGGTCTAGGGGGACTAAACCATAGTCCCTTGGGTGTATATTGGTGTGGTGGTTCTCATCTCGGCCTTATTTTTATTGTAATTGGTATTAAAGTCGTTTAAACCCTCATTAGTCTTTTAATCATCAAGGGTCTCAAATTCCTCTTCTTCCCTAATATGGAGAGAAAATTCCCTTAAGTCCTTAAGATTATTTTGGGTGAATCAAAGTGTGTTGGAGGTCCAGAATCATCAATAATTTCTTGATCTCTCTCTTCCTTCCTTGTTATTTATAGATCCATTTGTTTCCTCTCTCACTCTCCCTCTTAGAACCATAGATCAAATATGTTATGGATAGATCTATGTATGATGATATGAATCATGATAAGACCTCATTGGATATATTGAAGGGAAGTTGTTGTGAACCCAGATCTAGAATATCTACGTCTTGTCCTTTAATTTTTTTCAATAATTAAGAGGTTTATAGATTCTCTCTCATCCCCAATATTCTACAACCTAGGATTTTATTTTTTTTTATTTTTTTATTTTTTATTGCCTCATTGCTCGATTTCATGAAGGAAACCATTTTGTATTTGTTTTATATATTTTGGAAAATTTCATAGCTTTTGGAGAACCTCTATTGGTTTTTAATTTTAAAATGATGATTTTAAAATTATGGAATGGATTCGATGAAAGAAACTTGTTGATAAAATGTTTTTAAAGAAATATTTATTTTGTGGAAAATTATTTTTCATAAAACATGGAATTATTGGGTTGGCGTGTATTTAAATATATGAGTATGGTCGGAAGTGAATGTATCATGTTTGGATGAATTATGGTTAGGGTATACCACAATCTTGGTTGTAAGGATTGTAGTAATTCAGTGCCAACATTAATGGTAACATGAATATTGTATGTATTGTATGTATATGGATTTTTGTGTGAGTGTGTTTGAATATGGGTTTGGTTATACAAAATGTTAATGGATATAAATAATATTATTTATGGGTTTCTTAATTAGATTTATTTATTGGATTTAAATAAAATATTTAACTTATTTTCAAATATTTTATATAAAATTTGTTAACTAGTTCTTTTCCTGGTGGTTTATGACGGTAAGTATTTGGGAAATTCTTATAGATTTTATACTGATCCCCTACTTGGGAACATTAGTGAATTTATAGATTTCATATACTGAGAAAAAGTAAAATGGAAGGTATAATATATATCTAGCAATGAATCTTGATAACTTGTTCTTGAAAGGTTTTGTTGGAGATTGGAGCCAATTCAGGTGGTACACGGGATCATGTAACATGATTTATTTGAGTCATATTTTCTTTTGGTTATTTTCATACATATTCAAAGTTGATTGTCTCTATGATTTTTTTATTCTGTTTGATTATAATTTGAGTTATATTTTATATGTTCACGAATCATATGGATAGTATTGAATGTTTATGATATTTAGTATAGTTATTTCACTAATTCAGGGTAAATTTTCCCCCAATATTCTCTTACCCCCTTTGACATTTATCATCAGCCTTTGTTCACTTGGGGATGTCACCAAATATTAGTAGAACATATGCCACCTTCCAAGCCAATGGGTGAGGGAAGAGATGTCACAAATGGTATATATATTGTTCCATCAGTAGGTATCATGGGATGATAACAAAGAGATAGGAACCTCAGAACATTAAATGTGTAGCTAAAAAAGATATAACTAACCTTTTTATGATTACATTCAAGTTACTATAGTGTCCATATAAAAAAAATTTATAAGAAACTCCTATATTTGTTTTCATCTCATCATCGTTGGTTTAGTTGATGAGCGTTGCATATCATGATTTGTTAGTGAGAATGTCCACTAAGACTACATTGTTCATTTTAAATTTTATGGTTTATAAAAATGATTAAAATCATTTATTTTTTAAAAGGATAATTATTAATTGTTTCTTATTATGATTTATAATTTTCTAAGCCTTCAATTAGTAGTTAGTGATGAATGAAATGTGTGTTGTTCTTTTTATAGAGAATGTCACCTGCTAGATATTGTAATAATCATCATTAAATTATAATGGAAATATGGTTTAACCTAAGCCACAGGTGAACCAAGTGTTGGTTAAATGAATCATTTAGGATTTTCCAGTTGTAGATAAGAGAAATAAATATTATAAACCTCAACAAGTGGACCACTCAGTTTAGTTTTATAAATATAATCCATCCATATTTTGGGGGGATTCCAAGCCTAAAAGAGTATAAGTGTGGATCAATCAGATGAAATGAAATTTAAAATTATTGGGAACATCGGTCGAGTTGAAAGTTAATATGAAAAATTATATGATGGAAAATATTGAATGCCAATGGTTGGATTTAGCTACTCAAGATAAAGTCGAACAGGGAATTACATAGAAGTATTTTCAGGAATTTATCAAAAAAATTATAACCTCGCATTTATAATTGCAACACTAATTGATTTATCCATTTTTAAATAAGATAACCAATCCATCATAGAGTATGTGGCTATGTTTAGGATTTTAGTCTTCTATTCACTAGAGGTTACTACTTGTGAATCCTTGGAGGAACACATATTTGAGCCTAGGATAGGTCCATATATTCTCTCTAATATACTTGTTCCGTGTATTATAGACTATACCAAAATGGTAAATAGGGAAACCATGGTAGAAATAGATATTTCTAAAAATATGGCTAAAGGAGTATGTTTATCAATATGGGAACAGGTGGGAATTCAAACATTGGGAATAAGAGGAAGAGGAAAACCTACTTCTTAGGAGGTTAAGGGTGTCAGAATCATACCACATGATCGGTTTACTTCCTCCATATCTCAACATAAAGAATGGTTCTTTCTAATGTGTATCTACATCCCAAAAGAAATGAGACTATATAACACCACCTAGAGCTTGTCACAACTATAATCAAATAGAACATATTCAATATTATTTTCCTAATGCACAAAAGAATAATCCAGGAGATACGTCCCATATTTCTCAAATATCATATGATTTAAAATGAATATATAAATAGAATAATTCTCATCCTTAGAACTGATCAAGTTAATGTGATTTTAGGATCACCACAACTCTTTAGGTTATGAAATGTCAGCAAGGAAACAAGGAACATAGAGAAGATACTAAGTAAATTTATGGTGATAAGAAATTATCATGGATAATCAATTTATAACTTTGTAAGACAGAGGTAAGATTGTTTTCAATTATTCCCTTATGGAAGATTTTTTTGATATGAGTGCATCCAACTATTGTATTACTTCTTGTGGGGTTGATTGTATGGGTTTACATGTTGAGATTATTCCTTCTGTTTTGAAACTTCAAACACCTCTGAGAGAACATGAGTGTTGATCCTTTAAGTACACATCATTTGATATAAGAATAGATGAAATTGAATTGATTTGGGATTTGACTATTATAGAGGCCTATGACCAAATTTTGGGAATGAATTGGTTTGTACAATTTGAGGCCCATGTCGATTGTTATGAGTGACAGGTGAATTTCAAATATTTTGATGGTGTTATAAATCTCATTAAAAGAGATTAGGATGTATACGTATGAAGAGTATGACCTTTGGAACCAATGCTTGTAACTATCTCTTATCATATGGTAGTGGTTACTTTGGAATATGTGGATAACATCATACATAGAGATTTTCCAACCATCATTGTACAATTTCTTAACTCATGAGGAAACTAGTGTCTCAGCACAAGTCCATGACAGAATATTTGTGAATGGTCTTGGAACAAGGCCTTGATGTAGTAGTTATTCTATCTGACATTATGCATTCCCTCATTATGAAATTAGTTACTACAAATGATTATTCAACTAGTTGGAAATTGGCTACATCGATCAAATGGATGCATGAATATTTTATGTAGAATAATTGATTACATGATTTGGATATATGATTAATATGGATATGTTGTTCCAAATTGATATATAATTTTCTTGGATACACCCAATTTGGCTACATGATCAAGAAGTCTATGTGAAGAAATTTAGATAAATGAAGAACTCCTATGTAATTCAGCTACATGGATAAATTAATAATGTTAAGAATGGATATGTGGATCAATTTGGATATGTTAATTAAAATTAGTATAATTTGGCTATGTGGTGATCTATATTTGGCTACTTCATTCAGAAACATCATATTAATTACCTTTGGAGTAATTTCATTGGAAATTGATGATACCATGCATGAATTAAATTTCTGATTACCTATTAAAAATAATTATAAAATTTTTTAATTCCGAAGAAATGAAAGAAGAAAAATGATAATTTATTGGCCTGTTCCATTAATGATTTATTTTCAAGAAAATGATGTGTGGAATTTAATTCCATGACCATATTTCATGGATATGATATTGTGAAATTAAAATATGACTAAACAGTAGAATATATAAAAAAAAGGATAAAATCACTCTCACCATTTATAAATAACTCACTCAAAAAATATATTTATGTTCTAATTTGTTTTTAACACAAAAAAAGAAAAAAGAATATTTAAAAATACAACGATTCTATGAAGATCAACTTGTGTGTAATTTTAGAATTCTCTTCTCAAGATACTTTATTTTCTATCATATCTCTTAGATATTCATTCTCTTATATTAGTTGTATGTTAGAACTTTGAATTTTATTTTCAAACTCTCAATTTATTATCTCTCTCTCAAGGTAAAGGTTATTAGTAAAAGAACTATGAAGGTTGGTGTTTTAAAGCCTTATTGGATCCTAGTTAAAATATCATGGTATTATACCAGTTTTCGACTACTTGAACTTAGTTATGTATTCCCTAGTAAAATGACTGACAGTCCTCGATAAAAGGACTATTTTATTGAAAATCATCAAGATCTTGGATTTGAGCATTAGTAGTGGACTATGGGATTTATGTTCCCCAAATCACTATCAATACTTTATGTCTGATCCATTTTCATTATGATTTTATTTTTAATCTGTGAATGTGTTAAAAAATAATATAAGTAATCATATATATATAGGGTGAGTTTTTTGAGCTATGAAATTTTCAAGAACTCAATTCACCCACATTTGAGTCTTATTATAGTCAGTCTATGACAAACACAATGTCATAGAAAAACCACTGTAATTGAAATATGTAGTTTTTTTGCTTTCATGGAAAATAATAAAGAATTTTAATATATTTCTCATTAATATCTAATCCAATCTCCATGTTGACTATGAAGAGAGTTATGTTATAATGGATAGACGAATGTGAGGATAATTTTAAAGAAATTAAGAGAAGTTTGTAAGTTCACTTGTGCTTACATAATCCTATAGTGGAGAAGGGTTTGCGATATGTATTTGTACATAAACAAAGGGACTGAGATTCATCCTCATGAAAAATTATATTATGATATTTTATTCATCTCTCTAATTAAAAATTCATGATAAAAATTACCTGACTCTTGATTTAGAGTTGGAACTCGTAATTTTTTCATTTAAGATATGGATGAAATATCTGTATGGTGAAAAATGTGATATATATACTGATCATAAAAACTTCAATTACACAATTACATAGAAATATTTGATTATTTTATAGATAATATTTTTGAAGTTGATAAGATATTATGACTAATCAATACATTACCACCCTAGGAAGTCGAAGAAGGAGGATGATGCTCTGAGTCAGAAGTAACATGAAATTTTATCTATGATAATGATTGAAAGAGATCCAATATTTATAGATTTATAGAATATAGATCTTCAAATATTGAGTAATGGTGACATATCTTATCTTTATTAGATGAATGTTCAACCATGCATCCATGAGAGTATTAAAAAGACGTAGAAAGAATATGTGGAATTACAAAAGAGGTGAAAAATGTTCTTAATTTTAACCATGATTATACAATAATAATATGGCTCAATATTTGTGTATGTGTTACATCAATACAAAATTTAAAGGATTTACTGGATATATCCCATAGTTCATCATTATCTATTCATCAGTATGAATATATATAGAGATATAAAAGTGTTTCTAGTGGGATAACATAAAAATTAATTTTATAGAGTTTGTATACTGATGCATAGTGTTTCAACAAGTTAATATTGAGAGATATAAATACAGATGTATCTTATAACCATTAACCATACCAAAAAATATGGGAACACATTACCCTAGATTTCATCATTTGACTCCCCAAACCATCTAAATTTCATATTTCTATTTGGGTTGTAGTTGACCACATTATCAAGTCAACACACTTCATTGTTATTAAATGATATTTCTATCTTAAATAGATTACTATATTATATATTAATAAATATTTGACAATATATGGAGTACCACTTTCAATCATATTAGATTGGTATATGAGTTTTACCTCGATTTTCTAAAGAAATCTTTAGTAGGATCATGATATAGAGTTGAGTTTCAATACTATTTATCATACTCAAACAAATGTCCAATTAATAAGAACCAATCGAACTGGAATAAATTGTGAGATATTTATCTATATATTTCAATGTTTTTTGAGATAAAAACCTCCCTTTAGTATATTTTTTCACTAAAATATCTTTCAATCAAACATCCCAAAGGATCCTTATAAATCCTTCAATGGAAGGATGTGTAGAACTCCAATGTTCTAGGATGAAGTTTGATAAATAATGTTATTAGGACCTAATATAGATAAATAAATGATATATAAGGTTAGATACATTTAATAACACCTAATAAAATCTCATAGTTGATAAAAATTTTGTGTTGACAATCATCAGTGAGATCTAGATTTCAACATTGGTAAAAAGGTATTCCTATCAATATCTCCATCAAAGAAAGATAAGAGATTTATTTAAACGGTAAATATGAGTTCTTTATATACCAACCTCATTAAAATTATTGATCTTATTGGGATGGTGGTTTAACACTTCACTCATCCACTAAATCTCTCTCAAGTTCAGGATGTGTTACATGCATATCTCTTAAGGATGTACATACCTAATCATTAACATGTACTAAACTTATACATCATTCCATTATAGTAATATATATATTTTGAAGAAAAATGGGTAGAGATTTTGGACGTTTTAGATAAAGATATATAAAACAAGACCACTAATATTTTCAAAGTTTTATGGTGAAATCATAAATTGAGGAAGCTACATGGGAACCTGAGGATGTGATAGAGTGGAAGTATCCTAATATTCTTGTATCAGAGTGTCATAATTTAAAAGGTGTAATTATTATAAGGGGTTGTAATGTAATTCCCTAATATTTTATATTATATATCTCTTTAAATACATTTAATGTCATCGATAACTTGTGATACACACAACCTAGAGTCTGAATAAACCATATTATTGTATATCATTATAACATAGCCATTAAAATTGGTAATATGAATAAAAATAAGAAAATTAGGAAAAAATATGCATAATGTTTTTATATAATGAAATTTATTTGTTTAATTTATAGTAAATAAGTACCCAAATTTTTAGTAATGTCATTTTAGGATCCAAAAATATATTCTCTTAAAAAATGGATTTTATTAATTTTTATGATCAAATATTTTGTATAATTTCTAACAATTTTAGAAATTTTATTTTATAAAAATGACCATTTATAAAATGAACATATTCAAATTATATTAGAATTAATTTTTGAGAATTTTATGAAAATTTTGATTTTTTGTTATGAATAGTAATTTTTTTCATTCAAAACGATATTTTCGTTTCAATAATTTATGATGTTTTATTTGTATATTAAAATGTAATAAAATTAAAATTAGATCATTTATATTATGAATAATCCAACTAATATCATTGTAATCAATATTAATCTTTATTTTGGTATGAAAAGGTGTTATACTTTAGAAGACATTTTTTCTGGAAAACTGCATTTCATTATGTTTCATTGGTTTAGTTTTAAATTAATTTATACCAGTTACATGAATTGAATTTGATAATATGGATTTTATATTTGTAATTATCATAATTAATATAATTTAGTAAGGTTAATGTAACGCCCCGCCCCCAGTTACCTAGAGTCGGTGCATTATTACATAACATTGGCATGATCACAAGAAAGATCAAATCTCGAAAGACCGATTGGTTTAGTAGCCTTGGAAACACTAGACATATTCATTAGTTTTACATTACATAATAAAATGAAAAACTAATACAACAACATAATGTCTCCACAGTCCACACTATTATCCCCTCATAATATCCCTACGGGTCATTCATAACTTACTTCTTCACATCCTGGGGAAAATAAAACATAGAAAAGGGGTGAGCTCAAATGCCCAGTAAGGATAACAATATAGCGGAACATTCAAAATAAGCATAAACATTTAAGGCAATGCATTACTAAAAAAATCCTTTTAAACTTGAACTTCAACATAGTATGGAAAAAGTAAAATGAAATAATGCCATTTACTTATTCACATGGATATTCTACTAATCGAATAATCACATGAAAAATCAATAACCTCTTTCATAATGATGGAATGCATAATGCTAAACTTTAATTTCTTTGTCAAGGCCTCATCCCAAGACCTTGGGGCTAACTGTAACCGGAACCCAACCCGGAGTTCCTCTAATAACCGGACACCAACCCGGAGTGCCTCTAATAACTGGAAACCAACCCGGAGTGCCTCTAATAACCGGAGACCAAACCGGAGGGCTTAATTTTACCAATCCCTAACCTGGAGGGCTTAATTTTACCAGTCCCCAACCTTGAGGGCTTACTTAAACCAGTCCCCAACCTGGAGGTCTTACTTTAACCAGTCCCCAACCTGGAGGGCTTACTTTAACCAGTCCCCAACCTGGAACTGTCCAACACATTCATATGAAGTAAAGGTTGAAATATAACATAAACATTATTATTAGAACTAGCATAAGAAATGTCAATACTTTACTCATAAACCATGAATGCTATATAAATGACACATCTACAGTCAAACATATCACAAAACTTCATTACAATATGGAAGTTTTAAATCATAATAAATCAACTTCAAATAATCTTAAAATCCATCAAAGGATGTTGACATAGATGAAAATGTTTTTTTAAATTATTGATAGAAATATCCCATTTTCATGAAAACATTTTAATGTTACACAATTTAGAAAGTAAGGCATTTAAATACATTTTTGAATCAAAGTGTCCCATACCACTTTGAAACTTTTTAATGGAATTAACACTTTTAAAACATTCATTTTCATATAAATAAATCCTTACAAACTATTTTGAAAACGTGGACATAAATGAGGATGATTTAGAAGAATAAATATTTAAAACATTTAAAATGATGTTTTAGTAAAAGTTCCCTTAGAAATAATCCCTTTGAAAACTCTTTTATGAAATATGGACATGGATAGTAAATATGTCCCTGTAGATACTTATGTAAAGATAACCTCGGATATTAAAGAGATTGTGAAGTAAACCCTTATCAATTTGGTAACTTATGAAACATAAAACCCATGAAAGAGGTATCATACAATGAAAATGTAAATGCACATAAGGTAATGTGTATTACACAAAGAATACAATTATGGGCAGTACATACACCACACAAAAGATAATAGTGGAAATATGGCATGAATCTCACGGAAATAAAGAGCGAGATGAAAACCCCTTACCACGTTAATCAACTGAGTCGTATGGCCAAAAGTTAATAACCACAAAATTATTTACAGAATAACATGTATATAAAGATAATCATGATAATATATATCAAATGCCAGTACACAATACACCACTTTCAATAATTTAGTGGCGAATAATGGAAATCTCACGGAATTGAATGTGAGATAAGAAAATCCCTTACCTTGTACTTTTACTTGGTTGGGGTAGGTTAAACTCTTGTATAATATTGAAATAATTGTTATTAAATTATACAAGAATCATATATATTAATATCATATCATATATGATCTTTTAACTTTGCTTTGTTAATAATGTCTTAGTACTATCGTTGTTTCGGGTGTTAACTTACTCATTTTCTTTTATATGTTTTATTACGTAATCCATGTTTGTAATGGATAGGTTGTATATTATTCATATCCAGAATGATATCAAGTCCTTAAACATCATTTTTAAATAAGAAAATGATAATTATACTTGAATGGATATGATGGAGAATGAATCGCATCGCGTTCGTGGAGACGGTAGTCCGTACGTACGCACGAGTGACAATATCGTTCTTTTGATATTAAAATAATATATAAATGGATGGTATATCATATATACAGAATTATTAACATGTTATATTTATTATTTACATGAGTTACACATCATTATTATACCCATCCAAATAATAATATATTGAATAACAATTACACCACGACGTGGAGACGGTAAGCCGTACGTACGCACGTATGGTGACATGTTATTCAAAGGGTGGATAGAATACTGAATATGGTTGTACCATATTTATAATAAAATCATAGTATATGTGAGATACTGGAGTTATTATTTTAGAATGGTAAGAACAAAGGAAGAAGAAGTGGAAGAAGAAATGAACTTGGAGAAGGGTGGTGAAATCATTACCTCTTCTTCGGGTTCTTCCTTCTGATTTGATCAAAAGGGCTCTTTAGGATGGCTTTCTGATCAAACTAAGGCCTCTAGGTTGTAGTGAGGGATGTTGGGAGAGTAGTTGGGCAGAGTTTGGACGAACAAAAAGGCTTTGAAGGTGTGAAGTAATGGGAAGGAGGAGTGCCTTTTTATAAGAGGGGTGAGGGGCACCTTTGGAAAAGCTAGAAATATTAATTTATAATAAATTCATATTCAGTTTCTAATGGCTCCAAAGTTTATTATTAAAAGGTTAAGGTGGGGATAGGTCGAACACCACTCAACCAATAGAATTTAGACAGGTTTGGGTACTTATATTAACCTTATCTTTAAGTATTAACTCTAAGTTAATTAGTTTCACTTTTACAATGTCTCTTTGTATTTTTATATAATATGGTTAATAAACTTACTATATACATCCAAGCGACCCCCAAGTGGTCCATTAATGATGAACCGATCATGATATAAGTCTCTTGGCCGAACCTTATATTTTTAGGAATTTAATATCAATTAATAATATAATATATGTTTTAAGAACTCTTTTTTGTCAATTTTGACACTATTCAATAGTTGATTTTTGTGAAACTCATAACAGATTGATTACTTCGAAAAAAGTCAATTAAATCAATACTAATATATCCTATTATCCTAGAAAATTAGTATAATTCATTAAAAGTTTCATATTATATTTATTTGGGTATTTATAATATCAATTATTTTAATTTTTCACTATTATAGTAATTACTGCATCATTATTGTGTCATTTATAAAATAACTTATTTAATGTTTAACAATTATAAATAAAATATTATTATTTAGGAAATATTTTTATATTTCTAATGAATATTTATAATCTAAAATCCAACATATATAACCCTATGTAACAATTGTTTTTCTAAAAGATATATGCTTGTGTCATTTTTGTATTAATTTTAACTTAATTAAAATAAAGTGTCATTATCACTTACAAGTGGATCCATGGGGTCCCAAAATCGACCCAAATATGCCCATGTTCGACCATGTATCAACCAATAGGGTTAAAACACGTTTTAGGGTAATTTAGTATTATTATTATATTATTTTTTTAACCCTTATTTACCGGATTTACCCTTAACCATGGTAAATAAAATATTTACCGCAGTAATTATTCAAAATGTCTAAAAATAAAAGTTACCTATTTACACAATTTGAACATCCTTATTAGAAATATGGAATCCATTTTCCTAAATTCAAAACACATAAGTGGCAGAAATTAATTTAAAATTAATTCCCGCTGTCAAAACAAAAAGCGTGTTTTTAAGAGATAATAACTATCAAAAGATTGACACTTGTTTATGTTCGGTTTAATTGTAAAATTATGTCCAATGACCAAAATTATATTAAATGGTAAAAATATATTCTAAATATACTTTAAAACCACTCAAATTCATAATTTATCACTATTAATTATTTTGATTAAAAAAGTTGTTTTTAATTAAAATCTAGTAATTTTCACTATTCATCAAAATATGAAAGTTATCCGAAATGTACCAAAATTTCACCTTAGGCTAAATTCGATATTCTGAATCCAAAAATGATGTCCATTTTGAAATATAAAATATATATAATTTCAAAAAGTAGGTATTACTATTCATAACGGCTAGTTTGATTGGTTATGGTGTGTTAGAACTCGGTGTTGCGTACAACACACGCTATCACATTATTCAAAGAAAAGTGTACTGTGGAAGCTTGGGATGTTTCATTTTAAATTTTTTGATGTCCCCATTTAGTCAAAAAGTTTAAAATATTGTATTTAAAAAGGGTTCACTATTAAAAGTTGATAAAAGTGCAATACTGAAAATGAATTTGTTCTTTTATTATATCTAAGAAACTCATAATATGGATTCTAAAATTATAAGGATTATATAAAGTTTAAAATTTAGATAATACTATTCATAACCTCTTTTGAATGGATTTTTTTTGTAAGTCATGGTGTGATTGAACTCGGTGTTGCGTGTAGTGCAAGTTATTGAATTATTTTGAAGAAATAACACATTATGAATTCTTGGGGTGTTACATTCTCCCCTCCTTCAATAAATTGCGTCCTCGCAATTTGAAATTGTTCTTCGAAAATAAAAGGTTGAAAATAGAAAATATATTTGGGGGAAAACCCACATCGGAAATTGGGTTACTAAAATTTAGTCTTAATATGAGGAAATGAGAAATCAAAGGGTCACCACCAAATTATGATCTCGATTAGGAGAACATTGGTGGCATATAATTGGAGGAAAAACGTAAATATTTATAGGTAGTGATTGAGGTCATCAATCACAAACAAGTATAAAATTGAGGTCCTTAAACTCATCAATCTATGATGATTTGAAATACCATCGGTTCAACAAAACATAGGGTATTAGGATAACACATTTTTGATGTTTCAAAATATCTTAGTTGAAATCCCACATCGAAAAATGAATTAATGAGGCCTCTATTTAAAATAAAGAGTCGAAAGTATGAAGATTACCGAAAATAACACATACTAGGGTTCCATGTAGGAAAATATGGATATGGAAGAAAAATCTAACCATAAATTATCTGATAGAGAGTGGTAGAGAACATGGCTATGAAAAGGCCAACAATCCCAAAGCCATAAATTAGTAATGATTTAAGGTACCATCAAGGAAAACATTTTTGTTCTAAGTTGCTTTTCTTAATATTGAGGAATTTATTTATGAGATTGGCTAAGATCATAAGGAGATATACTTACTTAATAATTAGAGTTTTATCCATTAATAAATTTCTACCACAAACTCATCTTTCTCTCTAAAAGATAATAGAATGTAAAAAAAATTCTATTTACACTATTGGTATAGGGTTCCAAAATAAACGAATTTATAATTCATCTACAATATCTTTTAATAAAAACTACATTATTTAATCTAGGACATCTTGTGGGCCAGTGGTAGGTGATACACCCTTGTCTCCCTTCGGTTGCGGGTTCAAGTCTCGCAGCCTTTCCGGACGCGACGGGTTGCCGCCCGACCTCCGGGTTGTCCTTTTATGGAAATTCAAAATAATCCAAACTAGAACTATCCAAAATACTTCTGTCCAAACTCACAGTCCAACATTTATAAGGAAGGTAAACATAATATAGATCCTTTTTACCCCGTAATAGCATATGAATACTTTCATCATGTATTACCATATTCCTTATTGATTACATTCATGCTCCCTTATTCCATATAGAATGCTGGATATACTTAATTAATCCAAAAATGTTTTAAACCCCAACAATGATGGAATATACAAATCATTAATCAGTTCCAAGGTAGTCAATAATATCCGATATAATTTATCCAAAACAATCACATATTATTCCAAAATCACTACCTTGGTATCAGAACTATATTATGGTTTATCATTCTCTCAACCATATATTTTCCAAAAATTTATCCTGCTATTGAGTCACTTTTCATTGTTCCACACAATCTCATGTCCTTAAGGAAATCGTACTGCAATACAATCCTTATATACTCCATAATTATTATAACAAGTACATTGTTGATACAACACTCAATTTACATAATCAACATAAGAACTATAATCATTCCTCTTCATCCGTGGTAGTATCATAACTTGATTATTATCAAATAACATCATTTGCGGCATAGTCTGATGACTAGGACATAGGTTCGCGTAGTGTCCAAAATCCTTGCAAATGAAGCATTGTACATTTGAAACCATTTTCTTACCCTTGCAGTCACGTACTTTGTGCCCTTTTCCTCCACACTTATAACAAACTCCGATTCCTTTCAGGCAAGTTCCAGGGTGTTTCTTTCCACAGTTACCACATATGGGAAAATTATTCTTTTCCCTCTTCCCTTTATCCATCTTTCTCTCTTCCATCCTTTTCTTCTCTTGCTTCCCTTCAAAGCCATAGGACTCAGTAAACTCTTTACTTATCTTATCAACACATGATATTATTTCTTCATATGATGATAATACATGGGAGACTATTTCTATTATAAATTCTAGCTTAAGACCATGAAAGGTATGATCCTTCCTTCTCTTTGAATCATGTGCATTTCTGGAGTTCTCATTCCTTCTACTGGGCGCCATTTCTAAACAATGGCATAAACTAGATCAGTTTATGAATCAAAATACATAATCCCATACTTATAAAACACTTAACATAAATTGAACTATTTATGGATATAATCCATAATCATAAGAATGTTTTCTTTGAGGAAGTATATACTCATAATCCCTTCATAATGGTTTGTAAAGAAAATGAGAATTATTCTAAGCATATCCCCTGGGAGTGTCGTAACCAAGAGTGCAGCAAGGCCCGTTGTCGTGCACCAGTTCTCGTTCGAGTCTAGCTCAAAGCAGTTTTTTCGGGTTTTACCCCTAGGTACATCTGTGCCAGAGCCGCCTCTACCTGCTCGTATCCAGACAGGGATGTATTGCTCAGAAAACTCACAAAATCTCTACAATACCAAAATTCTAGGAAGTTCTTCTATACTAATCCTCAAAGTTCATCTTAGGTCTACGTGCTCTAATCAGAGTTTATCTAAATCTAGCTTCCAAGGTTTGTACTAAACTTTCTCTGATACCAACTGTAATGCCCCGACCCCAGTTACCCAGAGTCGGTGCATTATTACATAACATTGGCATGATCACAAGAAAGATCAAATCTCGAAAGACCGATTGGTTTAGTAGGCTTGGAAACACTAGACATATTCACTAGTTTTACATTACATAATAAAATGAAAAACTACTACAACAACATAATGTCTCCACAGTCCACACTATTATCCCCTCATAATATCCCTGCAGGTCATTCATAACTTACTTCTTCACATCCTGGGGAAAATAAAACATAGAAAAGGGGTGAGCTCAAATGCCCAGTAAGGATAACAATATAGCGGAACATTCAAAAAAAACATAAACATTTAAGGCAATGCATTACTAAAACAAAATCCTTTTAAACTTGAACTTCAACATAGTATGGAAAAAGTAAAATGAAATAATGCCATTTACTTATTCACATGGATATTCTACTAATCGAATAATCACATGCAAAATCAATAACCTCTTTCATAATGATGGAATGCATAATGCTAAACTTTAATTTCTTTGTCAAGGCCTCATCCCAAGACCTTGGGGATAACTGTAACCGGAACCCAACCCGGAGTGCCTCTAATAACCGGACACCAACCCGGAGTGCCTCTAATAACCGGACACCAACCCGGAGTGCCTCTAATAACCGGAGACCAAACCGGAGGGCTTACTTTTACCAGTCCCTAACCTGGAGGGCTTAATTTTACCAGTCCCCAACCTGGAGGGCTTACTTTAACCAGTCCCCAACCTCAAGGGCTTACTTTAACCAGTCCCCAACCTGGAGGGCTTACTTTAACCAGTCCCCAACCTGGAACTGTCCAACACATTCATATGAAGTAAAGGTTGAAATATAACATAAACATTCTTATTGGAACTAGCATAAGAAATGTCAATACTTTACTCATAAACCATGAATGCTATATAAATCACACATCTACAGTCAAACATATCACAAAACTTCATTACAATATGGAAGTTTTAAATCATAATAAATCAACTTCAAATAATCTTAAAATCCATCAAAGGATGTTGACATAGATGAAAATGTTTTTTTTTAAATTATTGAGAGAAATATCCCTTTTTCATGAAAACATTTTAATGTTACACAATTTAGAAAGTAAGGCATTTAAATACATTTTTGAATCAATGTGTCCCATACCACTTTGAAACTTTTGAATGTAATTAACACTTTTAAAACATTCATTTTCATATAAATAAATCCTTACAAACTATTTTGAAAACGTGGACATAAATGAGGATGATTTAGAAGAATAAATATTTAAAACATTTAAAATGATGTTTTAGTAAAAGTTCCCTTAGAAATAATCCCTTTGAAAACTCTTTTATGAAATATGGACATGGATAGTAAATATGTCCCTGTAGATACTTACGTAAAGATAACCTCGGATATTAAAGAGATTGTGAAGTAAACCCTTATCAATTTGGTAACTTATGAAACATAAAAACCATGAAAGAGGTATCATACAATGAAAATGTAAATACACATAAGGTAAAGTGTATTACACAAAGAATACAATTATGGGCAGTACATACACCACACAAAAGATAATAGTGGAAATATGGCATGAATCTCACGGAAATAAAGAGTGAAATGAAAACCCCTTACCACGTTAATCAACTGAGTCGTATGGCCAAAAGTTAATAACCACCAAATTATTTACAGAATAACATGTATATAAAGATAATCATGATAATATATATCAAATTCCAGTACACAATACACCACTTTCAATAATTTAGTGGCGAATAATGGAAATCTCACGGAATTGAATGTGAGATAAGAAAATCCCTTACCTTGTACTTTTACTTGGTTGGGGTAGGTTAACCTCCTGTATAATATTGAAATAATTGTTATTAAATTATACAAGAATCATATATATTAATATCATATCATATATGATCTTTTAACTTTGCTTTGTTAATAATGTCTTAGTATTATCGTTGTTTCGGGTGTTAACTTACTCATTTTCTTTTATATGTTTTATTACGTAATACATGTTTTTAATGGATAGGTTGTATATTATTCATATCCAGAATGATATCAAGTCCTTAAACATCATTTTTAAATCAGCAAATGATAATTATACTTGAATGGATATGATGGAGAATGAATCTCATCGCGTTCGTGGAGACGGTAGTCCGTACGTACGCACGAGCGACAATATCATTCTTTTGATATTAAAATAATATATAAATGGATGGTATATCATATATACAGAATTATTAACATGTTATATTTATTATTTACATGAGTTACACATCATTATTATACCCATCCAAATAATAATATATTGAATAACAATTACACCACGACGTGGAGACGGTAAGCCGTACGTACGCACGTATGGTGACATGTTATTCAAAGGGTGGATAGAATACTGAATATGGTTGTACCATATTTATAATAACATCACAGTATATGTCAGATACTGGAGTTATTATTTTAGAATGGTAAGAACAAAGGAAGAAGAAGTGGAAGATGAAATGAACTTGGAGAAGGGTGGTGAAATCATTACCTCTTCTTCGGGTTCTTCCTTTTGATTTGATCAAAAGGGATCCTTAGGTTGGCTTTCTGATCAAACTAAGGCCTCTAGATTGTAGTGAGGGATGTTGGGATAGTATTTGGGTAGAGTTTAGTCGAACCAAAAGACTTTGAAGGTGTGAAGAAATGGGAAGGAGGAGTGCCTTTTTATAAGAGGGGTGAGGGGCACCTTTGGAAAAGCTAGAAATATTAATTTATAATAAATTCATATTCGGTTTCTAATGGCTCCAAAGTTGATTATTAAACGGTTAAGGTGGGGATAGGTATAAAACCACTCAACCAATAGAATTTAGACAGGTTTGGGTACTTATATTAACCTTATCATTAAGTATTAACTCTAAGTTAATTAGTTTCACTTTTACAATGTCTCTTTGTATTTTTATATAATATGGTTAATAAACTTACTATATACATCCAAGAGACCCCCAAGTGGTCCATTAATGATGAACCTATCATGATTTAAGTCTCTTGGCCGAACCTTAGATTTTTAGGAATTTAATATCAATTAATAATATAATATTTTTTTTAATAACTCTTTTTTGTCAATTTTTCCACTATTCAATAGTTGATTTTTGTGAAACTCATAACAGATTGATTACTTCGAACAAAGTCAATTAAATCAATACTAATATATCATATTATCCTAGAAAATTAGTTTAATTCATTAAAAGTTTCATATTATATTTATTTGGGTATTTATAATATCAATTATTTTAATTTTTCACTATTATAGTAATTACTGCATCATTATTGTGTCATAAATAAAATAAATTATTTAATGTTTAAAAATTATAAATAAAATATCATTATGTAGGAAATCGTTTTATCTTTCTAATTAATATTTATAATCTATAATCCATCATATATAACCCTATGTAACAATTGTTTTTCTAAAAGATATATGCTTGTGTCATTTTTGTATTCATTTTAACTTAATTAAAATAAAGTGTCATTATCACTTACAAGTGGATCCATGGGGTCCCAAAATCGACCCAAAGATGCCCATGGTCGACCATTTATCAACCAATAGGGTTAAGACACGTTTTAGGGTAATTTATTATTATTATTATATAATTTTTTAACCCTTATTTACCGGATTTACCATTAACCATGGTAAATAAAATATTTACCGCAGTAATTATTCAAAATGTCTAAAAATAAAAGTTACCTATTTACACAATTTGAACATCCTGATTCCAAATATGGAATCCATTTTCCTAAATTCAAAACACAGAAGTGGCAGAAATTAATTTTAAATTAATTCCCGCTGTCAAAACAAAAAGCGTGTTTTTAAGAGATAATAACTATCAAAAGATTGACACTTGTTTATGTTCAGTTTAATTGTAAAATTATGTCCAATGACCAAAATTATATTAAATTGTAAAAATATAATCTAAATATACTTTAAAACCACTCAAATTCATAGTTTATCACTATTAATTATTTGGATTAAAAAAGTTGTTTTTAATTAAAATCTAGTAATTTTCACTATTCATCAAAATATGAAAGTTGTCCGAAATGTACCAAAATTTTACCTTAGGCTAAATTCGATATTCCGAATCCAAAAATGATGTCCATTTTGAAATATAAAATATATATAATTTCAAAAAGTAGGTATTACTATTCATAACGGCTAGTTTGATTGGTTATGGTGTGTTAGAACTCGGTGTTGCGTACAACACACGCTATCACATTATTCAAAGAAAAGTGTACCGTGGAAGCTTGGGATGTTTCATTTTAAATTTTTTGATGTCCCCATTTAGTAAAAAAGTTTAAAATATTGTATTTAAAAAGGGTTCACTATTAAAAGTTGATAAAAGTGCAATACTGAAAATGAATTTGTTCTTGCATTATATCTAAGAAACTCATAATATGGATTCTAAAATTATAAGGATTATATAAAGTGTAAAATTTAGATAATACTATTCATAACCTCTTTTGAATGGATTTTTTTTGTAAGTCAGGGTGTGATTGAACTCGGTGTTGCGTGTAGTGCAAGTTATTG
This sequence comes from Viscum album, assembly GCA_963277665.1. Classification (NCBI taxonomy): domain Eukaryota; kingdom Viridiplantae; phylum Streptophyta; class Magnoliopsida; order Santalales; family Viscaceae; genus Viscum; species Viscum album. The sequence goes on along the minus strand of OY728153.1, from coordinate 384,734,756 downwards.
AATTATTTTGATGAAATAACACATTATGAATTCTTGGGGTGTTACAGTTAACTTAATTTTTGGTCATTATGAATAGTAAACATTGTAAATATTTTTCACCTCATTAAAAGATGTCATGTCCACTGGGTTAGATACCCTGAGAGGGGGGGGGGGTGAATCAGGGTATGAAAGATTAAAATAATTTCCCCTATTGATCTTGTTTCCCTGTTAAGAAAAACTCTCTTCTCTATTTTCCCTGTAGCAAAGAATAAACAAAAATTAAATCACGCACATGAAATAATGAGTTTTACTTGGTTCACCCTCACTGAGCTATATCCATTGAGCATGCACCGAGGATGTTCTGATGTACCAAATTCATTAAAATTTTTCTATTTTTTACACTGTTTGAAGAAGACTCGCTATCCCTTCTGGTTTACAACCAATCACGATATGAAAGCTCACTACTCTATCGGCTGATGGTGCTCACTGCTTCTTTAGATGATCTACTCATAGTTTATAGACCTGTAGGTATCTTCAATTGAATGAATACTTGTATTCTCAATTATATATAGATGCTTTATTGAAGTTATAATTTCATCCACAAATGAATACCGCATTACCACAAAATTCAACTGGGCTACCTCAAATTTTACGCGAAGCCCTTACTGCACCTTGCACGTAATTCTCTTTCCTTGAACACAAAATATTCATTTTATGTGAAATACCAACTCTAATTTTCATGAAACCTCAATAATTTCATGAATCCTTCATTTTATGCACAATGTAAACTTTTACATGCATCATAAATTTTTACGTGCAACTCCCTTTGCATATTTTTTTACACGCACCACAGCTCGGATCTTCTCTAAGTATTGAGATATTCTGAATGAGGATGTCACCTCATATTTATTGGAAAACTCAACCCCTATGTGAAAAACCTTTATTGAGAATGTTATTCTCTTCGAGTTCGGAAAACACATCCTCCTTGCAACACCTTATTTCGCGCACTGCTCCAATATTTCATGCTCCTCATTCCTTTGCCAATTTTCGAGCTTCTAATCTAGAAACACCTATTGCGTGAAATCTCCATTCCTCTATTTATCGAACCACTCTAATTTTTCATGCACCTTCCATTCCCAAAAACTCATCTCTCATTTTTCTAATTTTTAGGCCCAAAAATTTGGCAAACACTAGAAAAAGGCGCCACCTTATATATGCTCTTTTTGTACCACTTCCAAATCTTTCATTCCTTTATCGAGGTTCTTATGTCAATATTGGATTGTCAACAACATATCTTGAACTCTAAAACTCACCATTCAAACCTCCTTTGTCAATAATTTGAACATCAGGGTCTGCTTTGTCAACAAACACAACATGGAGTCCCACTTTTTCAACAAACACAATCACCTCAAAAATGTTTCAATGATACCTTCATGGATTTTTTCTAAAAAAAAGAGATAAAATTGGGTTAAACCATGGGGTAAAGATTCAAAATCACTCTAAAACTTTCATTTATTATATTTTATGGAACCAAATATAATTATACATATTTAAATAATTTATTTTAAAACATTATTTTCAATTTTTGAACTCAAGATTTACTTTTTTGAAGATAATTTTTATTTTATTCAAATTGAAAACTGTTTTTGGGTCTTCAAATTTAATTTGTAATATATTAAACTTCGTTTTTACTTGAAAAAAATGTCTAAAAACATTCTTTTTAAAAATTTTAGTAAAAAAATTGCGTAAATTAACTTTTTTAAATAATTTCAAGGTAAATTTATTTTTACATTATAATTAGAAATTTAAAAAAAAATTGTAGGAATTATATATTTTTATATTAAAAGTAATTTTTTTCCCTCGTAGAAATTTAGCAGAAAAAATGGATTCCAAATTTGAAATCATTATTTCAATATTTTTTATAATTACACTTTTATTTGTTTTCATATAATTATGTTATCATAGTAAAAGATAAATTATCACGGTTATTGTTAAAATGGGTTTAAAGTGTCTTAACTATAAGATAAGGCTTAAAATGTAACCAAGACTTGACCTAATGTAATTTTCTTGGCTTACATCTACACTATCACATCTTATCACTAAATTTTTGGTTCCATGGTTCTAATTCAGATGATTATTATATGTATATTATTTAATGATTTGTTAAATTCAAAGTTTGTTCTTTCCCTCCATTATGAAAGGATACCGCCACCCCTCTCTTATATACAGTTCATAAAACTTCTATATCAGCCAAGACCTTCCATAATAACGTTATATATTCCTTATAATCGTACTATATCTTATTTTTTATGCAAAAAATATCATCCTTTCAAGGATTAAGGTATAAGAAAAAGGATATTTCTCAATGAAGAGGTATAAATCATGGAAAAATACATTTAATTTTATTTATTATTGTACTTAATATAAATATATTTCAACCATTCGAAAATAATTAATCATGTATCATAAATATACTAAGATTTTATTATTATTATTATTATTATTATTATTATTATTATTATTATTATTTTACAACCATTTTACACCACTTTTTCATCCTATGGAAAGTGAAAACATTACTCTTGTGTACATACATCCTACCATCTACACATAGTGGTGTAATTCGTTTTCTATCACCATTTTAATTGGATGGTTATAAAGATATTACTAATGAATATATATTATATTTATAAAATAATTATTTTCTTGAAAATGTAATATATCCTTTTCCATTTTATTATTACACTGGTTAAAAAATGATAATGTCGCTCATGAGTATGTGCGGATTACCACATCAATGAAGCAATGTGATCTATTTTTTAGGTACACTATTCATGGATTATTATATATATTTATATAATGAATATATATTATTTATATATCACCTTTAAAATTATATATATAATTGAGTCATGGGTAATATGAAAGGGTAGAAACCACCAAACCAAAATATATATTTACAATGAAACAAATAACACCCAGAAACAATGATTTTAATAATGAATTATTCATAAATGAGTATTGGAATTTTATAAGTGGTTCATATATGATATTATAATTATGTACAGGGTTATTTCATAAAATTATAATAAATCTAAATTTATTAAAAATGAGGTTAATAACACTTATGAGGAAATTCATACTTGAGGTAATAGATTTCGTCTTAATTTTCACTCCATTGTGACATATTTGGTATTATACACCTGTTTTCTTTTATATGGTGTATATAATACACGTTATATGTATTTTCAATTTATATATATATATATATATATATATATATATATTCATTCAGAAATTATTTTTAATTCAAGTTTACTCTTTCAATGGGTTGTGATTTAAAAGTTACCAATGTGGTAAGAATTTATTTTACAGTCTCATATTTTTGGGATTGATTATATTTTTATACTAAAAAAATATTAAAATATATCCATTATAAAAAACATCAATTTTATTATCCTATGGATATTTTAGGGGTTTCCATATTTTATTCCAATTTCTTCTCTCTTTGGATCTTGAGTCATGAAAATAAAATTTTAAAATAAAAGTAAATTTTATTTCTCTTTTTGATCAGGTAAATTTTTCTTCCATATCCATATTTTTTAAAAAAAATTTCTCAAAAGTCCTTTTTATTATCCAAATTACATATTAAGGATATTTTATGTTAACATCTAATTTTCACAATTTTTGAAAGGAATATTTATAATGTTCTCAAAAGGATTGTTTTTTACTTTCTTTTTAAAACTTCAGATGGATTATTTCTCTTTAATATATACAACATTAATGGATCTCCCCACCTCCATAACTATGTTAAACTATTTAGATTATTATATAGTTTTTCAATAGTTTTATAAATCAAACTCTTTAATGAATGATTATTATAATGTTTCTCTTCCATTTTCTATATTCCTAAAAAGGTAATGATTTTAGTATAAAACCTATATTTCTGATTAATTGATGGTCATATTTTATTTATTATTAACATTGTGTCCATTATCATTCCTTTGAAACATTAAATTTATTATGATCAATTTTAATTGGAGATTTATTTTATATTAAATTTCCATGTTTATCATGGATATGATTATTTCCTAAATCTTGATCCATTTCTACATATGATGTTTTATTATAATAGTTATTTGATTGACTATGGAAATATCAAAATTCTATATTATTTACTCAAAATAGATATTTATTGATAATAAATATTTTTTATGAATAAAATTTATCATTCAATGTATATTGAAACCCTTGTACAACCAGTGACAAGTATGGATCACTTATAGGTATCCCCTTGATACATTGACATGAATTATGAAAAAAAACCAGTTGAAAAAATATATTAAATGGGATTTTTGTGTATATATTGTTGGGCGGAGAAAAAAAATGGAGTGATGGAAAGAGGGGGGGGGGGTGAATTACCTTTTAAAAAATGATTAACAAATTAAAATCAAAGTAGAAAATGCAGCGGAAATAAAGAAGGAAAAACACAAAACTTGATAACGGAGTTCGGCCAAAACCCGGCCTACGTCTCCGCTCCCAACTCAACCGTTGAGAGATTCCTACCGCTTGCTTTTCAATGGTTTTAGCAAGAAACCCACTAGGCTTTGAGGTAGCACTAGGACCTATTACAGCTTGCTTTTAGTGGTTTAGCAAGAACCCACTTTCTTTTAATGGTTTAGCAAGAACCCACTATCCTTCTTACAGGTGAAGGATAGCTCACCTATGTCTCAAGCTATTTAAAGGAAATCTTGACAACCTCTTCACACCTTAATGGTGATGTGAAACCCAAAAGAAAGAGGGATGAAGAAAGAGTTTGGGGTTTGTAGTCACAAACCCAAATTTAAAGCTCAAAAAATATAAAGCAAGAAAAACCGTAATTGAGGAAGACTTGGGCGCCTTTGATTGATTGGATATGTTGAAGGCCGCTTCCAAGCTTCTTTGATGGAGCTCCTTGGATGTGGAAGTTGTTGGAGCAAAGAGGGTTCCTTTGATGGAGCTCGTGGTTTAATTTTCATGATCACAATCACTTTCATGTTTATCTAATTGTGTTTTAAGTGTATTTTGATAGGCAATTGTTTAAATTTCTTGATTGATTGGGGGAGAATCCTTTTCATCATGCTTAGCATTTCCTTTCAATTTCAGTATTCTACTTTAATTGCTTTGGTGATTGTGATCATCAAAATAGGGGGAGATTGTTGTACCTCTCGTTCCCCTCGTTGTTTGATTTTCATGATCACAATCACCTTATTATTTGTCTAATATTGTTTTAAGTGTTTTTGTTTTATAGGCAAAAGATTGCCAAGGAAATGGGCCATGAAGCACATCAAGTGGACTGAAATGCAGTCCACCGGCCAACCGGTGTGATAGCACCGGCCAGCCGGAGGACCTGGCAGAGGCATTGCCCACTGCCAGGTTCCACCGGTCAGCCGGTGGCTCTGTCACCGGCCAGCCGGTGGCACCCAGTTCAATAGTGAGACCTACTGTCTCACCACCGGCCAGCCGGTAGCCTTCTCACCGGCCAGCCGGTGGCTCCTGGGTAGAAGCACTCTCCACATTCCAAGGCACCGGCCAGCCGGTGGAGCTGTACCGGCCAGCCGGTAGCCCAGTCAAACTAGCCGTTGGGTTTGACCAGTCAACTCCCATTTGGCCTCCAACGGCTCCGAGGCCTTTTCCAACGGCTCCGAAGGCCCCCAAAGGGTTCCATGCCTATAAATAAAGGCCAAGGAAGCCCCGGACACTAACCGGGTCATATACCAAGCGCTCGGACATATTGGGTCGGAGAAAACAAGGGAGGTGATGGCAAGAGGGGGGGTGAATTGACTTTAAAAAATTAATACCAATTCAAAATAAATTGAAATCAAAGAATGTGCAGCGGAAAATAAAAGAGGCAATCACACAAGAAATTGTTAACGGAGTTCGGCCAAAACCCGGCCTACGTCTCCGCTCCCAACTCAACCGTTGAGAGATTCCTACCGCTTGCTTTTCAATGGTTTTAGCAAGAAACCCACTAGGCTTTGAGGTAGCACTAGAACCTATTACAGCTTGCTTTTAGTGGTTTAGCAAGAACCCACTTGCTTTTGATGGTTTAGCAAGAACCCACTATCCTTCTTACAGGTGAAGGATAGCTCACCTATGTCTCAAGCTATTTAAAGGAAAGCTTGACAACCTTTTCACACCTTAATGGTGATGTGAAACCCAAAAGAAAGAGGGGATGAGAAATAGAGTGGTTTGTAGACACAAACCCAAATTAAGCTCAAAATAGATAAACAAGAAAAACCGTATTTAAGGAAGTCTTGGGCGCCTTTGATTGATTGGAGATGTTGAAGGCCGCTTCCAAGCTTCTTTGATGGAGCTCCTTGGATGTGGAAGTTGTTGGAGCAAAGAGGGTTCCTTTGAGGAAGTCCGCCGGAGGTACGCCAAAGATGGAAAATGTGTACGGTGGCTTTGTATATGATCCGGTTAGTGTTCGGGGCTTCCTTGGCCTTTATTTATAGACATGGAACCCTTTGGGGGCCTTCGGAGCCGTTGGAAAAGGCCTCGGAGCCGTTGGAGGCCAAATGGGTGTTGACTGGTCAAAGCCAACGGCTAGTTTGACTGGCTACCGGCTGGCCGGTACAGCTCCACCGGCTGGTCGGTGCCTTGGAATGTGGAGAGTGCTTCTGCCCAGGAGCCACCGGCTGGCCGGTGAGAAGGCCACCGGCTGGCCGGTGGTGAGACAGTAGGTCTCACTATTGAACTGGGTGCCACCAGCTGGCCGGTGACAGAGCCACCGGCTGACCGGTGGAACCTGGCAGTGGGCAATGCCTCTGCCAGGTCCACCGGCGGGCCGGTGCTATCACACCGGTTGGCCGGTGGACTGCATTTCAGTCCACTTGATGTGCTTCATGGCCCATTTCCTTGGCAATCTTTTGCCTATAAAACAAAAACACTTAAAACAATATTAGACAAATAATAAGGTGATTGTGATCATGAAAATCAAACAACGAGGGGAACGAGAGGTACAACAATCTCCCCCTATTTTGATGATCACAATCACCAAAGCAATTAAAGTAGAATACTGAAATTGAAAGGAAATGCTAAGCATGATGAAAAGGATTCTCCCCCAATCAATCAAGAAATTTCTCCCCCTTTGTGATTATCAAAATAGCGTGGGGCATAAAAATTTGATTGAGGGAAAATGATTTGAAAAACAAGATTTGAGATTTGAAAATCAATTGATATTTTGGAAATTGAAAGATTCAATAACTGTTTGAATTGAAAGTTTTGAAATGAAAATTTTGAATTGAAAAATTTGATACCAAGAGTTGAAAATGAAAAATTTGAATTGAGAGTTTTGATACCAAGTGTTGAGTTTGAAAAGAAAAATTTTGAATACACAAAAAAGCTTAAAAGATCCTAACTCCCCCTAAATAAATCACCGAGGATAGGTTTTTGAAACCGAAATGAATTTTGGCCCGGAGAGACTCGCAAGAAGGGATTTTTCAATCCAAACTTGTCTCATAGCGGGTCTTCTCCTATAAAATTCGTCCGAATAAAAAATAGATTTGGGTTGACCGTACCAGGCATTTTTGCAATCACACTCATAAATGAGGTGCCCGGGTTTCTTACAATAATTACAAAATTTAAAACTAGAGCTCCCCCTTACAAAAACAGTGGGTGCATGGGAGGAGGAAGCTATATTGGTGTAGCCAAGTCCATTGGTGGTTCTAGATACTCGTTGAGAACCTAAGAGTTTGGACAAATTTTGTTCACCTTGGGTGAACTTGGCTAAAGATTCCCTTAGGTCTTTAATGGTTGATTCCAAAGAATCAACATCGGGAAAATTCTGGATTTTGAGGGACATCTCCTCCTTCTCTTTAAGAAGTTGTTCTTTTTCGGAGGAGAGTTTTTTGAAATTCTTTTTTAAAGCAACAAATTTAGAAGAAAGTTCATGAAAACCATTTTCTAATTGGTCTCTAGCATGTTGGAGTTCTTCATATGATAAATTATTAAAAGAATTAGAGGAACTAGAGGAGGAAGAAGAGGAAGAGGATGATGATACCTCATGTTTTTCCATTAGGCATTTTGTACCTTGGTCGCTTGAGGAGGAGGAGGAGGATGATGATGTGTCACTCCATGTCGCCTTGAGGACCTTTTTCTTTCCTTTTTCGTTTTGCGTGGCCCGTTTTTTGTTGAGTGGGCAATCGGGCTTGTAATGCCCTTTTTGGCCGCACCCGTAGCATTTTACCTTGGGCTCGTATCTTGCGGTGGGTTCTTGCTTTCGCGCCTTGCGAGATTTGTTCTTCTTCTTGTGCTTCTTCATAAATTTGTGCATTTGGCGGGCGAGATTCTCCATTTCCGAGTCGCCGCTTGATGATGAAGAAGATGAAGATGATGATGATGAGGAGGGGCTTACTTCTTTTTGTACCTTGAGGGCGATGTTCATTGGTGTCTTGATTGGTGTGCCCTCCTTTTGAGCTTGCCTCCTCATCGTGATCTCGTACATCATTAGGGATCCAATGAGCTCCTCGACCGGCATGTTTTTGACATCCTTAGCTTCTTGGATTGCCGTCACTTTAGGTGCCCATGAGCTCGGAAGGACCCATAAGATCTTCTTGACCATCGTCTCGGCTGAAACATCATCACTAAGAGATTTCCTTCCATTGCAAATGTCAGTGAAGCGTGTAAACATATCGGTAATAGATTCGGAAGGATGCATAGAAAAGCTTTCAAAATCTTGTCTATACATGTCTAACCGAGTATCCTTAACTTTGTTAGTGCCTTCATGGGTTACTTCTAAAAGTTTCCAAATTTCATGTGAGGAGGTGCAAGTAGACACTCGATTGAACTCATTTCTATCTAAGCCGCAATGGAGAGCGTTCATGGCTTTGCCATCAAGCTCAAAATTCTTAATATCGGCGGGGGTCCATTTGGATTCGTCGGGGGAAGACAAAGAATAACCTTGCATGACAATTTTGTAAATCGGATAACCTATGCTTCTTAAAAAAGTGGTCATGTGGGTTTTCCCATAATTATAGTCGGTCCCATCAAAAAATGGAGCCCGACCCAATGAGTAGCCCTCGGGGGCGAAAGAGGTAGATGCCATCACAATGGATCTTTGAATTTGAAACCGTTTAAGGTATTACTCAAATTACCCCTCTGATACCAATTGTTGGGTCGGAGAAAACAAGGGAGGTGATGGCAAGAGGGGGGGGGGGTGAATTGCCTTTAAAAAATTAATACCAATTCAAAATAAATTGAAATCAAAGAATGTGCAGCGGAAAATAAAAGAGGCAATCACACAAGAAATTTTTAACGGAGTTCGGCCAAAACCCGGCCTACGTCTCCGCTCCCAACTCAACCGTTGAGAGATTCCTACCGCTTTCTTTTCAATGGTTTTAGCAAGAAACCCACTAGGCTTTGAGGTAGCACTAGAACCTATTACAGCTTGCTTTTAGTGGTTTAGCAAGAACCCACTTGCTTTTGATGGTTTAGCAAGAACCCACTATCCTTCTTACAGGTGAAGGATAGCTCACCTATGTCTCAAGCTATTTAAAGGAAAGCTTGACAACCTTTTCACACCTTAATGGTGATGTGAAACCCAAAAGAAAGAGGGGATGAGAAATAGAGTGGTTTGTAGACACAAACCCAAATTAAACTCAAAATAGATAAACAAGAAAAACCGTATTTAAGGAAGTCTTGGGCGCCTTTGATTGATTGGAGATGTTGAAGGCCGCTTACAAGCTTCTTTGATGGAGCTCCTTGGATGTGGAAGTTGTTGGAGCAAAGAGGGTTCCTTTGAGGAAGTCCGCCGGAGGTACGCCAAAGATGGAAAATGTGTACGGTGGCTTTGTATATGATCCGGTTAGTGTCCGGGGCTTCCTTGGCCTTTATTTATAGGCATGGAACCCTTTGGGGGCCTTCGGAGCCGTTGGAAAAGGCCTCGGAGCCGTTGGAGGCCAAATGGGAGTTGACTGGTCAAAGCCAACGGCTAGTTTGACTGGGCTACCGGCTGGCCGGTACAGCTCCACCGGCTGGCCGGTGCCTTGGAATGTGGAGAGTGCTTCTACCCAGGAGCCACCGGCTGGCCGGTGAGAAGGCCACCGGCTGGCCGGTGGTGAGACAGTAGGTCTCACTATTGAACTGGGTGCCACCGGCTGGCCGGTGACAGAGCCACCGGCTGACCGGTGGAACCAGGCAGTGGGCAATGCCTCTGCCAGGTCCACCGGCTGGCCGGTGCTATCACACCGGTTGGCCGGTGGACTGCATTTCAGTCCACTTGATGTGCTTCATGGCCCATTTCCTTGGCAATATTTTTCCTATAAAACAAAAACACTTAAAACAATATTAGACAAATAATAAGGTGATTGTGATCATGAAAATCAAACAACGAGGGGAACGAGAGGTACAACATATATACGCATTAATTAAATTTTATTATAAAAAGTCCTTGAAGATAAAGATATCATGATGTCTAAGATCATGACATCCAACATTACACATTTCCTTTATTGAGATTTCGTTCTCAAATTATTGATTAAATTAAACATGTTTTTAGTTATTTACCTTTCAAAATTGATTATTCCTTTTTTACTCCTGATAGATTCCACTGTAACTAACCCTTACTGATCATATAACCTCACACTTTATTGTTTTTCTTTCCCCATGATATGAATTTGGATATTTTTGAATAATATATATAATGTAATATATGTATTATGATATAGTGTTTATATTTATAATGTAATATGGGTATCATGAATGAATATGGACTTATAAGACTACATAAATAATCGATCCAGCGTAGTGAGATAACTTGTATCATGTACCAATGTAATAAATTAAACATTGTCTCTAGGTTACAGAAGTCATGTTTATACATGGGAAGTCATTTAAAGTGGTATTTCAAGTCAACGCAGGTTGATTCATTACAAAATGGTATTAGTGTCTATGTTCCTTAATGTTTGAGTTTATTAAGGATCCCTATTTTTATTTTGATAGGTACATAGTATGGATACGGGACTGTTAGAACTGAAAAGGTTGGCGTAGGATGAGTGTCATAATCTTCTCCTCATTATGATTCTTGAGTTTCCAAGGGATGTTTGAGTTTTAATATTTAATCTAAGTTGATTTTTATTATTCTCATTTTTTTTAATATGAGACTGTGATTATTTAATCCCAATTCAGTGTTATGAATATTTTGGGGGTCTCTTGGTAGTTTTGGAATGAAAATAGTTAATGTATCAGCATGTGAAGCAGAAGCTGGTGGGATAGGGATTTAAAAAAATTCATTATAGGGATGAAATAACATTTCATCTACGGAAATATGAGCCCTGTTACCCTCCAAGAATCTTGTATAAATTTAAAAAAAGCATAAAAATATAAAAAATACCTTTTTCCAATATGAATTCTTGATCAACATTTTCGTATTTTTAGTGATCATTTCTTGAAAGTATCCAAAGAATAATCCTTCAAGATCATCCACATGCACTTAAAAAATTTTCAGGAGTGTTGATCATCAGATTCCATGTGCTAGTGCGGTGATCTGACGACGCCTTTGATGTTCTGATGATCACTACATCAACGTACCTTTAATTCATGGAGATGAACTCCATCCGATTACCTTGATTGAGAGATTCTCTCTAAAGAAATTTGGAGATGATATAGAGGCTCCGGAAATCTCACAGTGAATAGTCGTTGTGTTAGACCCTCTCTCCTATATTTTTAGTGGAAGCTTTAATACCAAGAATGGGTTCCCTGACGCATGTATATTTAACTCCCACTAAAAAATAATTATGAAAAACTAAACTATGTTATAAATATTATATATATTTTATCATATACCTATAATATATATTAAATATATTACATGATAAAACTGAGACATTAACATGAATTATAATTCTCTCTTAATATTATATGAACATGAAATATTAAAATAATATTCATTTGATTAATATTATTCATTATATTTACTTAACTTGTAAATAATTTTAATAAATAAATTCAACCCAACTATTATTTACTTGAGAAATATGAGTTTATTTATTCCTTTGATGATCAAGAAGTTGAACAACAATCGAACCCTACAGTGGGCCTCACCTTGTTTAATTTACATATTAAACTAAATAGGGAGGATTCTTGGATACACTTTTTTGTGTGACCCTATAGGCCCTTATCTCAATAGTAGTGGATAATATTCATAGACCAATAGAGGATTCTAGAAACCCATCATGGCCCCTAGAGAGATAAATAATAATCATAGAATCGAAAACAAACTTACAAATGTTTACTATGTAATATAATCTCTTTGTGTTTTCTATCTAATTAATTAGGATGCACACTTGTGTCATCATCATTTTCTAGTTTATGGTTTATTGATCTATCTGGACATATTTACCCTCGATATCCTTGGAAAAAGACTTATGATTGTACAACCATCCATATTAAACATGAACGAGATATAGAACTTCCTCAACCTCGAATCAAAAAATACTTTCATAACAATTCAACCAATGTCATAGCACCAATGGCACACCTAACCCAAGCTACCTCACCCTGATTTCAATATCATGGTTTTTCCTTGCATGAAATTACTCGATCAAATGAACACATTGATAATGATCTCAAGTCATTAGACCAATACACATGTATATATATAAGAAAAATCAGTGGCAATAAAAACATGTGGTGTTCCTATTAACAGGTATGTTCTCATTATCTCACTACTTGAGATCACCAAGTGAAACATTCATGAGAAGATGTCTCGATTCTTAGGATCCCCCAACACATGATAGTCAACCATCAACTATGTTTAGTAATTATGATATATATTGACCATATTACATTTTTTTAAGATTAATGTCATACTATCTCGAGGTTCTCGTTATAGTTTAGGCTCTTCTATAACTTTTTATATGAAAATTAATCTATGGAAATTAACATTAAATAGTGGTCATAGAAACATATACACTATAATGGTAAGAATACATCATGTATACCTTACTATTTACACAACATGGTAATCAAAAGTACTATTTAGTTGGGTCTAGGGAACCCATTATTACAACACACCCACTTTCACTAGATCCAACTTGTTGACCTTCCTCGTTAGCTCTCAAATGATTAATATCATTTTTCTGATGATCCATAGATTTAGTTACTGAGTGTCCCATGTTTCTAATTCGTGGATTTTATGCAAAGTGAAACCTCATATCCTTGAGTAAAAATTCTCACAATATGGTAACCATGAGTATATCTCTTTTTTATGTCGTCAACACTTAACATTGTGGCTAGCACGAGTAAAAGATTTATCATCATGATAAAGTTTTACTAAATTGTTGTGATTATAAGAACTAGAACAAATCTTCTCAATTAATAACTACTTCTTAGCTACCACAGAAGCTACAACATACATTGTATTTGTAGGTATGGATACCAATGGCTTGTATGATCTCATCTCACTCATTCTCTTATCTTGACGATGATATTACATCAAATTGATTTATGGAAGACTAGTTTGTGTCACCTAAAAACTAGTATCCCTTTTTATCCACATATTATGTAATATCCTTTGAAATTTCCCATGTATAATTACATATTTGTGACTACTTTACTTGTAGTTATCCTAGATATAATTGATATTTTCTGAACATAATGTATATATTAGAAATATCATTTCTTGTATATATCATGGCACATGTGATTGATCCATCATAGAAGCAGATGATATTAAACTCAAAACATTAATCTCCTCCTATACACATTAATGTCTTCTTGAATAGATTTATAACATGTGACATTAGCAACAATTCTTTTCTTGAATTGTTCCAACTCATTTTTTTTTCAATACCTTGTCAATATATGTACGATTTACTAGGTCCAAGAAAACATTAGTTCTACATCAGTTGATCCTATTTCCTATAACATAGGTTGTTACTTTAATTCAATCACTATATAATTACTTTAATCCTTTTATTAACTAACTATAAGACCAATATCCTTTTTTCATATGTTGTCAAACATATTTTACATAGAAAAAATAGTGCTCCTCCTATTAGAATTCTATGAAGTCATAATCCCTTTTGGGTTATTGCGAATATACACCTTCCAAAATTGGTGGTAGGGACATCAAATGCACAATAAAATGATCACATATCATAGTTATGACAAGTAAAATTCTAATGGATTTAGTCATAGAAACTTAGGAGATCCAATAAATCCTTATTTTTTCAATTATTTTACCATCCATTTATCATTTCATCTGAATACCCACTATAGTATTCAAAATAATAAGCACCTTCTCACTTTGATACATGGAATCCATTATTGAATTTTAATTGAACTTTTCAATTTCAGCTAATTACCATATACTATCTACTTGTAGGAATTATTATTCACAATTAATAATGTATCAATGGCCATGGTAGATAAAAAACCATCACTGTGGTTTTATACTTCCTACACATTATGTGTATTTGGAATATTCCTTTTCCACACTATTTTTGGAACTTGATACTATTCCAACTAGATGTGCCTCTAGAGTGTCAACTAAACACAAGTCAATTTGGATCCGACTATCTAAAATAGATATGTGCACCCTTATATAAAAATATATTCTATGAATTGAATATAGCTTTCTATCATACGGATTTCCATAATATCTTATGAAACTGTTAGGATTATTACTCTAGAAGCCCACTATGTTTTGATTGGTGCATGTTTGTTTATATCCTAACAAACTCTTGCCATATAAACATATGTACATTAACATAAGGGATTCAAAACATACTATGACTAATATGAAATCCAATTTTGATTATATTTGGAATATAGTTATGGGATATCACTGTTATTTTCAAATCATGTCTTGAAATATAATGGATGTTTGTGAAAGTTGCAACATTGATACTACTTACATCATGACTTTGATGTATAAAATGTGTTTTTAGGAGTTTTATTGATCAATGTTAATAGGTAAAAATCATCATTGATCCCCCATATAAATATCATTTTAATGATGTGGATAATGTAATTTTCATTTAGAAATTACACCACACTACATTATATTGATCGATAAATGATTGGTCAAGAAATTCTTCAGTATACCGGCCCGAAGAAACTAATATCTTTTGAATGTTAAAATATCATACTTCATTATAATTCATTAATCACTTAACGAAATTTTATGAAGTATATATATATACCACTATCTTAACCATGTAATAGTTCATGCTCTCATGTTGAAATAATGCTAAGAGCTTTGTGGATAACCATTATTTATAAATGTTTCTTTGTCCAATACTAATTAAGTATATATGTTGATAATACCAATGGTGTTTAGCTTGTCTGATTCTAAATACCAAATTGAGTATATCCTTGATATCCACATTTAGTTTTACTTGAAAATTTATTATCTTTCCAAAATGGGTATACAACTATTGCATTTTATATTCATTACGTATTCCCTATTATTAAAGTATCATTGTACTATTGGTTAAGTATAAGACACCACAAACCACATTTATTCTTGAATTTGGAAAAATGTCTCTTTATATACAATGGAAAACTGAGATAATTTTTTGGTTATTCTAAATAATAGTTTGAATTAAATCATTAACTTGGAAAATAGAAGTGATGTGCTTCTCTCCACTGACTTAAGAATCTCCCTTTCTCATCCTCTTGAAGAATGCACATAACTTGTATTTTTTCTACTACTTACATGATGATTGTATTTTGATAAAAACATGTAAGAAATATATTGTATTTAATACCAAAAAATTATGAATAAAAAATACATTTTATATTGATGAATATACCTAAAGAAGAAGCAATAACATTCTTCTTTAATTCAATTCATTGTGACTAAACATCCATATAAAATTTCATGATATGAAAAGAAAATAATCTCTTTTTTAATAAAAACCCACATTTTATTGAAGGAAATTGTCAATATGCCTTTGGATTTATACTTTGAACTAGTCTTTTTTCCTTTCCTTTCAACTTGTTCACCATAATAACTAATGTTTATACTTTATTTTATTTTTTTATTTACTTGTAAAACCTTAATGAATAGGTAATGAATAGATTACTCCATCATGTTCATTTTTTATTATAAAACGAAACAAGATTAATCGTGTCAAAATGATATGAGAAAGGGATACATTGAAATATCATTATCCATATGTCAATTTACACATATCTAGTGTAATATCATTTATTCATATCATGATTTTCTTTATCCTATCACACTTCTTGGGAATGTGAAATCATACAATAACATCTATGTCATGATGTTGTAACCACAACTAACATCTTACATTGATGATTGAATTATGAAATGACCATCATATTCTTCATATATGAGTCTCTTATAAGACTTTTTACACCATATCTTCTTGAGGTGGCTAAACAAGTATTGGGGAAACTAGCAGCTAGAATTTTTGATATCGTAGTATTATGCGCACGAACCTATACTACACTTTGAAATTTATGTTGGATATGAAATTTACTTTGTCCATGATTATATCAGTGTATTTATGTGGTATTACATACAATTTTCTACAAAAATAAAATCTGTAGGATTCTAATTTTATATTTATTACTAAATTATACATTATTGATTAATTATTTCATTAAATGTATCCCACTATTTTATCGAATTCTATGAACCCTCTCTACTAGAATCAGAATACTTTATCACTCCATTATTCTAGTCAAAAGGATCTATGACCCTCCTCTCACAGTGTACAAGCTTTGGATATGCCACTACATAGAGGGTTCATGGTAGACATTTGACTGGACAACCGCATTAACTCACAGTTCTTTGACGTTTTGAGTAATGTCCAAGCTTCTAAAACCATAAACTTGCTATTCTCAATGCTTTCATCTAATGTTTCAGTAGGCTATATTTGGATACTTTTTTTATTCCAACTTCAGTTAAGTCAACCCACCACTCTCATAATAACACCTCGATAGAAAGAGGAACCCTCAACTTTGGCTGACGAGCACCCCAAACATCTATTTTTATTCAAATTAAAATGATGGAAGGTGGTTAATGACATAATATTTCTTTGATGGGTTTTTTTCTCAAATAATATAATCTATTTCTATTAATGTAGTTCAATCTATGTCTTTATGCTCACAACTGAAGATTAATAGAATAACATTCATTGATTATTTATGAATTTTACTATTTATTATTTTATTTTTTCACTGATGTCATAAAATACATAAAATAATAAATAAACACATAAATAATTAACTAACTGACTGGTCTTGAGAATCTAAAACTAAATGATACTTTAAACATAATGGATCAATCACGACCGAGGGGTAACATACCTTATTCATATATTGACTCATGATACTGCTCATCCCCTATCTTTTAACACCCCAAGATTCCATAGTACACTTCTCTTTGAATAATACAATAGCGTGTGTTGTATGCAACTTCGTGTTCTAACACACCACAACCAATCAAACTAGCCGTTATGAATAGTAATACCCACTTTTTGAAATTTTATACATTTTATCTTTCCAAATGGACATCATTTTTGGATTCTGAATATCGAAATTATCTTAGGGTGATTTTTTTTACTTTTCTGAAAACTTTCATATTTTGATGAATAGTGAAAATTACTAAATTTTAATTAAAAACAACTTTTTTAATCGAAATAATTAATAGTGATAAATTATGTGTTTTAATGGTTTAGAACTATAATTTGATTATATTTTCATCATTTAATAAAATGTAGGTCATTATAAGTAATTTCACATTTAAATTTGATAGAAACAAGTGTCAATCTTTTGATAGTTATTATTTCATAAAAACATGTTTTTTTTTTTGACAATGGGATTTAATTTTAAATTAATGTCTGCTACTTCTATGTTTTTAATTTAGAAAAATGGATTCCATATTTGGAATCATGAGGTACAAGTTGTGTAAATAGGAAACTTTAATTTTTAAACATTTTGAATAATTACTTCGGTAAATATTTTACTTACCATGGTAAAAGGGGTAAATCCAATAAATAAGCTTAAAAAAATAATATTATAATAATATTAACATACCCTGAAACATATCCTAACCCTATTGGATGATACAGTTCCGGCCATGGGCATATTTGGGTTGATTTTGGGACCTCATGGAGCCACTTGGAAGTGATAATGACATTATATATTAAATAATTTAAAGTAGAGACAGAAATAACAAAAGAAAATATATTTTATTAAAAAAAAAATATATGAGGTTCTATAATTGATAAATACGACTATAAATATTCATTAGAAATATAAAAATATTTCCTACATAATGGTATTTTATTTATAATTTTTAGACATTAAATAATTAAATTTATTTATGACAAAATGAAGTAGTTACCTTAATAACGAAAGAATCAAATAAATTGTATTGTAAATACTAAAATAAATATAACTTCAAAGTTTTTTAGACATAAAAGAATTTCATTGGTGAATATTACATATTAAGGTTGATTTAATGAATTTTTTTCTAAGTAATAATGATGTTATGAATTTAACAAAAATAAATTATTAAATAATGTCAAAATTGACATAATTTAGTTTTTAAAACAAATACAATATTATTGGTTGATATAATATTTCTAAAAGTCTAGGGTTCCACCAAAGGGCATAAATAATATTATATGTGTCATTAATGAACCTATTGGGATTCTCTTGGAAATATATAGTACGTTTATTAACCATATAATATAAAAATACAAAGAGACATGGTAAATGTGAAACTATGTAACTAAGAGTTAAATCTAAAAGATAAGGTTAATATAGTGACCCAAACCTGTATAAAACCTATTGGTTGAGTAGTTTTAGACCCATACCCACCTTATATTTCAAATAATCCAATTTTTAACAATCAGAAAACGAAAATTATTTTATTATAAAATAATATTTCTAGATTTTCTTAAGGTACCCCTCACTCCTCTTATAAAAGGGCACTCCCCTTCTCTCTAATTCACACCTTAAAAGCCATTTTTCTATACCAAACCCTACCCAAATACCCTATAAACTATCCTCCCTTCATCCTAGAGGCCTTCCTTTAGTCATATATTCAACCTACTGAGCCCTTTTGATCAAATCAAAAGGAAGAACCCGAAAAGAGTTAAATATCTCACCACCTTTTTCAAGTTCCTTTCTTCTTCCACATCGGCTTTCTTTGTTGTTTCCATTATAAAATAATAACTGCAGTATCTTATATATACTATAATTTTATTAAAAATATGGTACAAATATATTCATTATTCTCTCCATCATTTGAATGACATGTCATCATTCGTGCGTACGTACGGCTTACCGTCTCCACATTGTGGTGTAGTTGTTATTCAATACATTATTATTTGAATGGGTATAATAATGATGTATAATTGATTTAAATAATAAATATAAATTATAACGATTTTGTATATATTATATACCATCCAATTATATTTTATTTTAATATCAAAAGAATGATATTGTCACTCGTGCGTACGTACAGATTACTGTCTCCATGAACCCGATGAGATTCATTCCTCATCGTATCCATTCAAGACTAATTTTCATTTGATGATTAAACATAATGTTTATAGACTTCATATAATTCTTGATATGAATAATATAAAACCTATGTATAACAAACACGACTTATGTAATAAAACATATAAAAGAAAGCGAGTAAGTGAACACCTGAAACGACGATAATACTAAAATATTATTAAAAAAATCAATATTAAAAGATCATATATGATATCATATTAATGTATATGATTCTTGTATAATTTAATTAAAATTATTTCACCATTATACAGGAGGTTAACCTACCCTCTATCAAGTAAAAGAAAAATGTAAGGGTTTATTTCACAATATCTTCATTATCTGAGGTTATTTATACATAATTATCTACTAGAACCTCTTTATCATCCACATCCATGTTTCTTAAAATTTTATTTCAAAACATTCTTACTATTTTATAGACTATAGGTTAAAGTTGTTTATACCCACGTTTGAATTTTTATAAGAAGATTATAAAGGAATATTTCCATCGTTTTCCAAACAAGGTTCCTTTTAACCTTTTCAACAAAATGATGGTAAGGATGTCTTCTTTTAACTTATATGGTTGGTGCGATTGTTTTCCACTATTATAAAATCATCAAAGATTCCCTAACAAGCTTATAAGAATATTTTTAAAGTAATTGTTTCTTTTATAATTATGTGACTTTTAAATGATTTCAAAAAAAAGAGACATTTCTCTCAAATGGTTTTGATTTCATCTATGTCAACATCCTTTGATGAATTTTTAGCTTATTTGATGTTGATTTATTATGATACAAAACATCCATATTGTATTGAAGGTTTTGTGATATGTTTGACTATGGATGTGTTATTTTTATACCATTCATGGTTTATGGAGAAAGTATTGACATTTCGTATGCTAGTTTTAATATTAATATTTATGTTATGTTCAAACCTGTTCATATGAGAAATGCATTGGACATAGTAAGTGACCGGTGGAGCCCGCTATATCTCCTCAATGAATCGGTAGGTCTTATGAGACAAAATAGTGTCTTGGAATAAGGCATTGACAAAATTTTATTTTTTGTCTTGGCACAAGGCCTTGACTATGTAGTTATTAAAGTCTGACATTATGCATTCCATCATTATGAAAGTGGCTATTGATATTGCATGTGATTATTCGACTAGTAGAATTTTCATGTGAGTAACTAAATGGAATTATTCTGATTTTACCTCTGCCATATAATGCTGAAGTTCATGTTTAAAAGGATTTTGTTTTGGTTTTATACATTTCTATAAATGATTATGCTCATTTACAAAAGTTTACACTATATTATTATCCTTACTGAGCTCTGATCTCACCCCTTTCTATGTTTTATTTTTCCTAGGATGCGAAGAAGTATATTATGACTGAACTATAGGGATAGTCTATTGGATCTCAGTATTGTCTATGGAAACAATATTGTTGTAGTGTTGCATTTTCTAATGTAATTTAAACCTTATGAATGTATCTATTACTTTCAAGGATACTAAACTAATTGGTCTTTTGAGACTTGATCTTTTGTGATCATGCCAATGATATGTAATAATGCACCTACTCTGGGCTTCAGGGGTTGGGGCGTTATAGTTGGTATCCTAGGAAGTTTAGTACAAACCTTGGAAACTCGATTTAGATAAACTCTGATTAGAGCACATTGCCCTAGGATATAATTTAAGGATTAGTATAGCAGAACTTCCTAGAATTTTGGTAATGAAGATATTTTTTGAGTTTTCCGAGCAATACATCCATGTCTGGATACGAGCAGGTAGAGGTGGCTCGGTCACAGATGTACTTAGGGGTAAAACCCGAAAACACCGCTTTGAGCTAGACTCGTATGGGAACCGGTGCACGATAACGGGCCTTGTTGCACTCTTGGTTACAACACTCCTGGGGGGTGTGCTTAAGATAATTCTCATTTTCTTTACAAACCATTATGAAGGGTTTATGAGTATATACTTTATCAATGAAAACATTTTTATGATTATGGATTATATCCATAAACCATTAAATTTATGTTAAGTGTTTTACAAGTTTGGAATTATATATTTCGATTCATAAACTAATCTAGTTTATGCCATTATTTAAAAATGGATCCTAGTGGAAGGAATGGAACTGTATCAATGCACGCACTCCATGTAGGGATTTCCCTCCTGCTCAAGATAACCTTACCCGTATGGAGAACCCTGATCCACAGCGTGGAGGATCAATGTTAGATCGCTTCATGAGGAAACAACCACCAACATTCAATGGGGGTACAAATCCACTAGTATCTGAACAATGGATAAATTCCTTAGAAAAAATATTCCACACCTTGGGGAGTAAAGAAAGGGAAAAAGTTTTCATGGAAGTTTACCGCCTCACTGGAGATGCTGATCAATGGTGGTCATTGATTCAAAACACAAAGGAAGATGATGAAGTATCAAATATGGAATGTATTATGTTTAAAGAGATTTTCTTTAAAAAATAATTTCCTCCTGACCATCGAGAAAATATGGAAAGGAAATTTCTGAGTCTGAGGAAAAAGGAGGATGAGAATGTTGCAAAGTTTGAGTCTAACTTTACAAGGTTATACAATCATGTTGCAGATAATAATTGTAACACAATAAGTAATATTGATCATTTGTTTGATGGGTTAAAGCAATTTCTTTATTGAGCATTAGTCTCACAATCCTTCTTATCGTATGAAGATATTGTCTTATGTGCTATCAAGACAGAAAATAAATTCTCAAAGTATTATGACTTTAAAGAAAAGAAAGAGAATAAGGGATCTGCTGATCAATATGGAAATGGAAATAAGGGGAAGAAGGGAAAAGTTGAATATCCATCCTATAGTAAATGTGGGAACAAACACACTGGTAGTTTCTTGAAGGGAATGGGAGTCTGTTACAAGTGTAGTGAAAAAGGCCACCAAGCTCGTGATTGCAAGGGGAAGAATGAAGCTACTGATGTTCAATGCTACAATTACAGGGAGATGGGACATTATGCAAATGAATGTACTAAGCATCAGGGAAACTTACCTCAGAAAAGGCCAAGGGATTAAGGCCAAGTTTATCTTATCACTACTGTTGAGCTTGAAGCTCTAAAAGATGTGGTGTCATATAATTTAATGGTTTCCTCAAGTTTAGAAAATGCTTTATTTGATTCTAGATCATCTCATTGTTTCATATCTTCCCAGTTTTCTAAGAAAATTAGATATTTTAAATTTGATTTAAGAAGGGAGTTATCAGTCAAAACTCTTAAAGGAAGTATCATTACAACAACATTTTGTGAATAAGTTCCCATTAAGGCATATAAACGTTATTTATCTACTGATCTCATCATCATCCCCATGATGAAATTTGATATAATCCTCGGTATGGATTGGCTTTCAGACCATGATGCGAAACTTTATTGTAAAAAAAAGGAGGTTATAATTTTTTATGATGATAAGGAGTACCTTATCTTTAGAGAAAAAACATCACCACCTAATTCTAATCTAGATCCACCCCCAGTAGCTCAACTAAATTCAATTTTTGGGGAGGAAGAAAATTAAATAACTGTGGGTGAGGAAAGAAATGTTCAAATAGAGGATATACCTATTGTGTAAGAATATGTTGATGTTTTTCCAAAGGATTTACCTAGGCATCATCCAGAACAAAAAATTGGGTTTTCTATTGAATTAATTCCTGGTGAAGACCCATATCGATGTCCCCTTATAGAATTTCCACTATGGAATTAGTGGAACTAAAGAAACAACAAGAGGAATTGAGTAATAAGGGATTTATTCGTGCTATTGTTTCTACATGGGGAGCCCCTATCCTTTTTGTTAATAAGAAAGATGGATCTATGTGGTTGTGCATTGACTATAGGGAGATCAATGCTATAACAATAAAGAAAAAGTATCCCCTGCCTCGCATTGATGATTTATTTAACCAAATTCATGGAGCTCAATACTTTTTAAAGATTGACCTTCGATCTGGATATCATTAGTTGTGTGTGAAGAAGGATGACATTCCGAAAACATCATTCTGAACCAGGTACGGGAATTATGAGTTTACAGTAATGCCTTTTGGATTGACTCATGCGCCCTCTGTCTTCATGGATCTAATGAATAGAGTTTTCAAGGAATATCTTGATGAATTTATAGTGGTATTTATGGATGATATCTTGGTATACTCTAAAATCTATGAAGATCATGAAAATGACTTGCGCATTACCCTGAATACTCCTAGAAGACATGAATTATATGGGATGATTATCATGTGTGAATTCTGGCTTCAGGAGATTTCTTTTCATGTCCATCTTGTCTATAAGGATGGAGTTTCCATTGATCCTTTAAAGAACAATTCAATCCATGAATGGCTAGCACCGACGAGTATAAGTAAGGTATGTGGTTTTATTGGTTTAGCAGGTTATTATCGACATTTTATCCATATTTTTTCCCAGTTGCCTAACCCATTAACAAATCTCACACAAAAAGGGGTTACATTTTATTGGAAAAAAGATTTTGAAGTATTTTTTAAAGAAATGAAGAGAATATTTCTCAATGCTCTTATATTGACTCTACCATCAGGGAATGATGGGTTTGTTATTTATAGTGATGCTTCAAAGAAAGGACTTGGTTTTGTCCTTATACAGAATGATAGGGTTATTGCCAATGCATCATGACAACTAAAAATTAATGAGAAAAACTATCCTACTAATGATCTTGAGTTATCATCTGTAATGTTTTCTTTGAATATATAGAGACATTATCTCTATGGTGAGAAATGTGAGATATATACTGATCACAAAAGTTTGAAGTATATTTTCTCACAGAACGAACTGAACATGAGGCAAAGGAGATGTCTTGAATGACTCAAGGATTAGGATTTCACTACACACTACCACCCAGGGAAGGAAAATAAGGTGGAAGATTCCTTGAGTAGAAAGGATCATGTAGTTTTCAACAAGATGAGAGTTTAAAGGGATCCTATTTTCATTGATCTAGTGAAGATGGATATGGGAATTACCATGGACGGTGAAATGTCGATAAATTTTCAAATGGTTTCCAAACTATCCTTTCTAGAAAGGATAAAGATTTCTCATACCGATGATGAATATTTTCAAAAGAAGACTAAAACATTGAATGATGGGAGATTGAGTGACTTTGTGTATGAAGATGGAATTTTGAAATTTGGGAAGATACTTTTTGTTCCTGACGTACCTGATCTAAAAATGCAATTGTTGGACGATTCTTACAGCTCCAATTTCTCTATACACCTTGGGACCACCAAAATGTAAAGAGATTTGAAGGAACATTTTTTGTGGGACAACATGAAGAGGGAGATTGCTGATTTTGTGTCAAGATGTATGGTTTGTCAACAAGTGAAATCTGGAAGGCAACATCCTGGAGGAGTCATGAAACCTCTCCCCATACCTGAGTGGAAATGGGATAATATTATAATGGACTTTTTCATGGGACTACCAAAGACTCCTAGAAGGAACGATGCAATATGGGTCATTACTGATCATCTTACCAAGTCAGCACATTTTCATTCTATAAGAGAATATCTCCCACTTGAGCTTCTAGCAAGAATATAAATTAATGAAGTTTTAAGACTTCATGGGGTACCGCGATCGATTGTTTCTGATCGTGATCCCCATTTTACTTCAAGATTCTAGAAAAGTCTTCAAAAAGATATGGTTACTGAATTTCATTTGAGTACTGACTACCACCCCCAAACTGATGGAAAATAAGATTGTACTATTCAAACTTTAGAAGACTTGTTGAGATCATGATCACTTGACTTTCAAGGGGTGTGGGATCAAAATTTACCTCTGGTAGAATTTTCGTATAACAATAGCTTCCATTAAAGTATTTATATGGCACCATATGAAGAGTTACACAGAAAGAGATGTCACACACCAACTTGTTGGGATGATGTTGGTGAAAGAAAACTCATAGATCCAGAACTGGTGGAGTAAACGATGGAAATAGTGAAGGTAATCCAAAACCACATCAAAGCAGCTCAAAGTAGGCAGAAGAGCTATGCCGATAATCGAAGGAAAGATTTGGAATTTAAGGTAGGAGATCATGTTTTCTTGAAGGTATCTCCATGGAAGGGTGTTATACATTTTGGTAAGAAGGGAAAATTGAGTCCCAGGTACATCGGACCTTTCAAAATTCGAAAAAAAATTGGGGATGTAGCTTACCTTTTGGCAATGCTGCCCAGTCTCTCCAATGTTCACGATGTCTTCCACATATAAGTGTTGGGAAAATACATGTCTGACCCAACGCATGTACTCACATATGAAGAATTAGTACTGGAACCTGGTCTATCTTATTGTGAAGAGTATTTCATGGTTATTGATATAAGAGAACAAGTGCTGATAAACCGGACGGCTCATCTAGTAAAAGTTCTATGGAGAAACAATAAGATGGAAGAAGCAAGGTGAGAACCCGAGGAACTTATGATGAAGAACCACCCGAGTCTTTTTATGTAGTAATATTCTAGAAATTTAGAGGATGAAATTATTTGATGTATGGGAGAATTTAACACCCCAAGCTTCAATGGTACGCTTCTCTTTGAATAATGCAATAGTGTGTCTTGCACGCAACTTTGAGTTCTAACACACCACAACCAATCAAACTAGCCATTATGAATAGTAATACCCACTTTTTGAAATTTCATACATTTTATATTTCAAAATGGACTTCATTTTTTGATTCTTAATATCGAAATTAGCTTAGGGTGATATTTTGGTACTTTTCTGATAACTTTCATATTTTGATGAATAGTGAAAATTACAAAATTTTAATTAAAAACAACTTTTTAATCGAAATAATTAATAGTGATAAATTATGAATTTTAATGTCTTGGAAGTATAATAAGATTATATTTTTATTGTTTAATACAATTTATTTCATTATAAGTAAATTCACATTTAAATTTGACATAAACAAGTGTCAATCTTTTGATAGTTATTATTTCATAAAAACACGCTTTTTTTTTGACAACGGGAATTAATTTTAAATTAATTTCTACCACTTATGTGTTTTCGAATTTAGAAAAATGTATTCTATGTTTTGAATAATGAGGTCCAAATTTTGTAAATAGGTAACTTTTATATTTATACATTTTGAATAATTACTTCGGTAAATATTTTATTTACCATGGTTAAAGGGGTAAATCCAGTAAATAAGGTTAAAAAATAATATTATAATAATATTAAATTTCCTAACACATATCATAAACCTATTGGATGATACATTTCCGACCATGGGAATCCTTAGGTTTATTTGGGGACCCCATTGAGCCACTTGGAAGTGATAATGACATTATATATTAAATAATTTAAAGTAGAGACAAAAATAACAAAAGAAAATATATTTTAGTAAACCAATTTTTATATGAGGTTATATAATTGGTATATTTTACTATAAATATTAATTAGAAATATTAAAATATTTCCTATATAATGGTATTTTATTTATAATGTTTAGACATTATATAATTAAATTTATTTATGACACAATGATGATGCAGTAATTACCTTAATAATGAAAGAATCAAATAAATTGTATTATAAATACTAAAATAAATATAATTTTGAAGTTTTTATGACATAAAAGATTTTTATAGGTCAATATGACATATTAATGTTGATTTAATGAATTTTTTTCTAAGTATTAATTATGTTATGACTTTAACAAAAATAAATTATTAAATACTGTCAAAATTGACAAAATTGAGTTTTTCAAACAAATACTATATTATTGGTTGATATAATATTTCTAAAACTCTAAGGTTCGGGTAAAGGGCCTAAATAATATTTTATGTGTCATTAATGATCCTATTGGGGTTGTCTTGGAAATATATAGTAAGTTTATTAACCATATAATATAAAAATATAAAGAGACATGAT
This sequence comes from Viscum album, assembly GCA_963277665.1. Classification (NCBI taxonomy): domain Eukaryota; kingdom Viridiplantae; phylum Streptophyta; class Magnoliopsida; order Santalales; family Viscaceae; genus Viscum; species Viscum album. The sequence goes on along the minus strand of OY728153.1, from coordinate 384,707,341 downwards.
AAATGTCAAAATATGTAACTAAGAGTTAAATCTAAAAGACAAGGTTAGTATAGTGACTCAAACCTATCTAAAACCGATTGGATGAGTGGTTTTCGACTCATCCCTAAATTATATTTTAAATAATCCACTTTAGAGCATTATAAACCGAAAATTATTTTATTATAAAATAATATTTCTACCTTTTCTTAAGGTACCCCTCACCCCTCTTATAAAAGGGCACTCCTCTTATCTCTAATTAACACCCTAAAATCCATTTGGATCATCCAAACCCTACCCAAATACCCTATAAACTATCCCCCATTCATCCTAGAGGCTTTCCTTTAGTAAAAAATCCACCCTGAGGAGCCCTTTCGATCAAATCAAAGGGAAGAACCCGAAGAAGAGGTAAATATCTCACCACCTCTTTCAAGTTCCTTTCTTCTTCCACTTCCTCTTCATTTATTTTTTCCATTCAAAAATAATTACGCTTGTATATTATATATATTGTGATTGTATTATAAATATGGTACAACCATATTCATTATTCAATCCATCCTTTGAATGACACGTTACCATACGTGCGTACGTACGGCTTACCATCTCCACGTTGTGGTGTAGTTATTATTCAATACATTATTTTTTGGATGGGTATAATAATGATGTATAATTGTTGTAAATAATAAATATAACATGATAATGATTCTGTATATATGATATACCATCCAATTATATTTTATTTTAATATCAAAAGAATGATATTGTCGCTCGTGCGTACGTACAGATTACCGTCTCCACGAATGTGATGAGATTCATTTCCCATCGTATCCATTCAAGAATAATTTTCATTTCATGATTAAAATTAATGTTTAAGGACTTGATATCATTCTGGATATAGATAATATACAGCCTATTTTTAACAAACATGACTTATGTAACAAAACATAAAAAATAAAGAGAGTAAGTGAACACCTGAAACGACGATAATACTAAAATATTATTAACAAAGAAATATTTAAAGATCATATATGACATCATATTAATGTATATGATTATTGTATAATTTAATAGAAATTATTTAAAAATTATACATGAGGTTAACCTACCCTCTATCAAGTAAAAGTACATGGTAAGGGTTTATTTCACAATCTCTTCATTATATGATGTTGTTTATACGTAATTATCTATCAGGACCTCCTTATCATCCACATCCATGTTTTTTAAAAATGTATTTCAAAACATTATTACTATTTTATAGATTATGGGTTAAAGTCATTTATACCCATATTTGACATTTTATAAGATGTTTACAAAGAAATATTTCTGTCATTTTCCAAAAAAGGTACTTTTTATCCTTTTCGACAAAATGAAGGTAAGAATGTCTTTTTTTTAACTTATACGGCAGGTGAGACAATTTTCCGCCGTTATAAAATCTTTGAAGCTTCCCTTAAAATATTATAAGAATATTTTCAATGTAAATGTTTTATTTTATAATTATGTCACTTTTAAATGATTTCAAAAAATGAGATATTTCTCTCAAATAGTATTGATTTCATCTATGTCAACATCCTTTGATGAGTTTTAAGCATATTTGAAGTTGATTTATTATGATACAAATCATCCATATTGTATTGAAGGTTTTTTTAAGTATTTTACTATGGATGTGTTATTTTCATACCATTCATGGTTTATGGAGAAAGTATTGACATTTCATATGCTAGTTTTAATACGAATGTTTATGTTATGTTTAAACCAGTTCATATGAGGAATGCATTGGACTTAGTAAATGACGGGTGGAGCCCGCTATAGCTCCTCGATGCATCGGTAGGTCTCATGAGACAAACTAGTGTCTTGGCACAAGGCCTTAACAAAATATTATTTTTAGTCTTGGCACAAGGCCTTGAATATGTGGTTATGAAAGTCTGGATTTATGCATTCCATAATTATGAAAGTGGATATTGATATTGCATGTGATTATTTGAATAGTAGAATATTCATGTGAGTAAGTAAATGGAACTATTATGATTTTATCTTTTCTATATTATGATGAAGTTAATGTTTAAAAGGATTTTGTTTTAGTTTTATACATTGGCTAAAATGTTTATGCTCATTTATGAACGGTTCTGTTATATTGTTATCCTTATTGAGCATCTGAGCTCTCATATTTCTATGTTTTATTTTTCCCACGATGCGAAGAAGAATATTATGACTTACCTATATGGATAGTCTATGGGATCTCAGTGTTGTCTATGGAAACAATATTGTTGTAGTTTTCCATTTTATGATTTAATGTAAACCTTATGAATGTATCTAGTACTTCCAAAGCTAGTAAACTAATCGGTCTTTCAAGACTTGATTTTTTCTGACCATCCCAATGATATGTAATAATGCACCGACTCTGGGCTTCTTGGGTCGGAGCATTAAATATCTAGTGTGTACACTGCTCTTTTAGATTTCACCTTGACTTGGAATTTTTTACATCTTACACCATCCTCGTTATGGAGTACCACCTTCTCTTGGTCAGTACCAGCACGGGCGAAATTGTTGCCCAAGACTGTCATTTAAAAACATTCCCTTTAACGTTGTTAAAAGAAAAAAAACATATGATGAAGGCGGACTGCTACCCAACTCAGATGAAGGAACCCCTTGGGACCCCATGAGGACATCAACCAACCAGACCCCTACAGCCGCCTCGAGAACATGATCTACCATGAGCTATAGGCCGCCCCAGGAAGACACGCCACCAACGAACGAAGGCGATAGGTTGGCCCCCTCCCACTGGTTTCCCTAGCACATGGGCTCGCGGGGCTTTCCCTCTGGTCAGCCATGATCTTGGTGGGTTCCATGTCATATATAGTCTTCATCAAAGTTATATGTTTACTCGCGTACAAGCGAGAGGTACTAGGGGTGAAATATACATCAGATAAATTAGACACATAGGACCCTATATATATTGAAAAAAAAAATTAATAATGATGCACATACCATCTTAATAATTTGCAATCATCACAGGTAATTATAAATAATTGAATAAACAAATAAAGAATACATACATATGTTGGTTCTCAAGACAAGTCAATTAGTAATGTAAAGCGTGATAAAAGGTAAATTGCATTAAATTAAAGTTTGAGGTTATTTAATTAAATGAAATATATTGAATAAAATGAATAAATCAATTAAATTTGAATAATTTAATTATCTTCAGTCCCTTAGTTAATTTAAATTTAATACAATAGTTAAATTAATTAATTAATTCAATTTGATCATAAATTAAATTAATTTTACCGTCATATTAAAATTGTATGTTATTTTCTAAAACCAAAATTAAGTTTATTTAATTTAATATAATACTGATATTAAATAAATTTAATTAATTAATTTTGATAAAATTATTTATGTGTCTTAAAACCCCATACAGGGCCCGTATGGGTTGAACTGAACCCACAATGGCCCATTTTGAGTCATTCAAAATCCATACATATCTATTATATGCTAGACATGTCTTCTCAGTTCCATTTCGCATCGGGAAAACTCATACCCGACCTATTTAGGTACACATCAATTACTGCAGAAGACTGGCCGAGGAAAAGAGGGTACCTCGTGACCAGATCTGGCCGCCGCTCAGTCGATGGTGACCCATGGGAGGAGCGTCAGTCCCTCCATTGTGGTCAATGGCCACCTTTATCAAGATTCAGAGGCTCCTATGGTGGAAAGGTATCTCCGGACGTGTGGAGCTGGCATCTGGAATAAGAAGAGGAGGGTGGTGGGCAGTGACCTCAATAGAGCTAACAATGGATAAGATGTGGCCTGATCTGGCTAGATCTGACAGTTAACGGTGGTTGTATATGCCGGAACTCTGGTGAGGATGCCTCGCATGGAAACGACACAGTTTAGAATAGCGGGTTCAGATCTCGATGTTGTCATGTGCCACCGAACGGGATAGAGGCGGAAAGGCCTGGTCGGTCAGCTGGGAGCTCAGTCGGTGGCGAAGGTGGTGACAGAAATTGGCCAAGTTGAGGCGGACCATAGAGGAATAGTGGCACCAGGGGGGAGGACATGGCATGGTCAGATCTGTGGTGGGAGGTGTCCAGATCCCTTTGGGAGGTGGTGAAGGCTGCTACGGCTGGGGGAGAGGAGGAGACACTGCTCAAAGAGAGTACATAATCTAGTGCTCTCAAAGAAGAGAAACTCCCTCATCAATATCAATGTAGAGAATACCGGATATGTAAAACACATGGTTTGGTAACCTGTAAATAGAAATATCATGTCACGTTTAAATTTTCATCAACACAGATAGAAAATGAAATCACAATGTTACAAATCATTTTAAGAAATACGGTAGTAAAAAACTCCTTGATGTGGTATGTCTTCAAAAATATAACATAACACCACGGACAATATTTCCAACTATACTAAGAGCATTAGAGTTATCTGAAAATAAAATTTCTAGGTAAACTATATATATAATAGGAGTCGATAGATATTATATAGTAGGAGTTGAACTAATATTATCCTCAAAGAAAGAGAGTATATAGTAAGAGTTGAAAAAATAATAGGAGTTGAAACAATACTAAACCGCATAGAAAGATAGTATATAGTAAGAGTTGAATAGTCATAATATTTATAGAATTATGTAAAATATATGACAAACACACTTGAAGAATTTCTTCCATTGTTTTGAGTTTCTTCAATTAGCAACCAGACTGCAGCATCAATATCATCTTGCCCCGTAAGAAATACTAAAACATCACCCATAGACTCCTAAATTAGTATATGTGAAATAAATATTCAAGATTTTATTTTTTAAGAAAAATTATTTATATTTGACATGAAACTATGAGATACACCACGAATAAAATAAGTGTGAATGAAAAGAACTGAAGACAATTCCATAAATGCAAATGAAAACCATTTGAAGGATAAATCATTGATAAGAAAATGATCCACTAATCAAATAAAATACACGTTTTAATGACTTAAAAAAACATCCATCGATCAAATTAAATGCCTCATCCAATTCTCAAATATAGTACATGATCCATTTTTAAAAAACATGTATCAAAAGAGATATATAGTACAAGTACAAGAAACTAATAACTGAGACAAAATAAAATGGTCAACTATTGTATTTCTCCAGAATAATGTTATAGTAAACACTAAAATATTGTATATAGGAAAGAAACTCTGCGTTAATATTGACTATAATGAATATATTGAAAATTTTAATTTGTTTTTTTTTTTGAAAAAAGTGAGAAGAGGCTCTTGGAATATATACAACAAAGGTTACAATAGTATGAAAAAATAAACATTACATTTTTCTCTTAGCCATGCCAACATTAGAAGTCTTTCCCATCAGCGATCAATCACATCATCTCTGCTTCCAACGTAGTGGAAAATCCTTAGGGTCTATGTTGACATTCAACAACATCACCATTATGATTCGAGAAAACCACTCCAAATCCAGCATGACCTGGATTCTGCCTCGATGCCAGTTTGTGTGACCCTTGATCCAGCTAGTGAAAGGAGGCAGCCAAGTATTGAACAGAGCTGATGTAGTGATATACAAGCAGTGAATTGGAATTTGGGCCAAAAGAGAAAATATCCGCCATGGAAGACTGGCATAGGAAAGGGGTATTCTCGTGAATGACCTTGTTTCGACCTCTCCATATGGCACTAAGAAATTCCACACATGCAACTGTAAACATATATCTTATATGGTTAGACTGTTGAATTTTCAGAAAATAAGGGAAAAAGTTTTTAAGAGTGTTTTCTTGTGGTGGGTGAGTTTCAAAGATGTCAAATAATGTGGCAATTCATATTAGGAAAAAGTGAGAATAGAATAGGATTGAATATAAACCTTATAATAAAGCCTTTTACAAACCAAATTTTCATTTTTTAAAAACATGAAACAAATAACATATTCTCTCTTAGATAAACATACAAAATCTATTACGGAAAATAAAAAATAAAAGTAACAGAAATGTAAAAAACTCCACTAACAAAAAATAACAATTTAACTATTAATCAAAAATAAATATGTAATCTTTAGTTGAAAATCAAGAATCACATATGCAAACTACTTCATTAAAAAAATTAACTACTAATCAAAAATTAAACAGAATTTTCATTTTGAAATGACAAAATCAAAGTAGAATGCATGTTTTGTATATCAAATAAACAAACTCCAATAGAATAAAGTTGATATCTATATAATGTATCCACCAAAAACAGAATCGTCAAGTAGATGGGCATATTTAGAGAACATGTTAGATAAAAAACACATGAAATAAAATACAGAAACATATAATGACATGTCATACATCATTTTATATCTATACAGAGTATACACCGTAAAATCATGTTATAAATATTAAAATATTGTTCGTGTTTGATGTCAAAAAAGACATGAAAATTTAGCATAAGTATAGTAGGTAAATGATAAGTCTCACATCATTTGAAGAAAACTATTTTATACTCATCTTATTGATTATGGAGTTCGTTCCAATGCAGAAAACCTGAATGAGAAGAATGATCAGAAGAGGAAATTAAATGAAACAGTATAAGTTAATACCATAGAATATAATAAGTGATGACATACATACAAATAAATTTAAGAACATGTAATGAAAATTTCTCTGGTGAGTTTAATACTAGGGCCTTTATTACTACTATATTCTTGGGAACTTCAATGGTCATCTCTGGGTAGGGGACATGGAAAGTGCATATTGTATTGGTGGAAACCCTTTTATTTCTTAGAGTGGTCAATGATTTGTCTGTCATAACCAGTTGCTTGAACACTAGTTCAAAATCTTTGAATTTTTGGAAAATTTGAGAAAACATAGGTAGTCTTAAAAATGTAGCAATCCCCTTATATTCTATTATGAACTACTTGTTATAGTATATTGAGAATGATGCATGGAAACTAATCTTAATTCAAAATCATAAACTCCAACCTTGGAAGAAATATGACTATAAACATCATAAATTCTAGTAGATAAAGAAACACAATTAAAATTATTTGTTGTTAGAGGATATAAAATGGAATAAAGTCATGTAGAAACTAATATATATATTTTATTTAGAATTTTATTGAATCATTCAGCTTCAAAACAATTTTGAATTTAGTTTCAAATGAGAAACTAAAGATTTTTACATATTTCACAATTTTTTATTTGAAGTTACAATAGGTTCAGCCTATGAAAAAATCAATGGGAATTGTTTAACCAAAAAAATATTCATCTGATTTCATAACCTTTTCCAAAACCATTCAAAGACAAGCCTTCTGGTGACAAGGGAAAATACCCAACTATATAATTCATAAGTAAATCTACATTTCCATAGTTTTTCATAGTTGATTCAATGAATCCTTGAATCATCCTGATTGAGAACATGCCAATAAAAGACAACAACCTGTTAATGTCACATAAAAACATAAATCAAATATTAATTTTGTATGCATGTCCATCAATCAGGAAATATGTATTAGTATCAAGGTGAATGATTATATTGTAGAAAAATTATATGTCATCCAATCAATGATGACGATTTAAATTATTGAACTATCAACTAAAAGGTCACTATGAAATGAATAATCTCCCTATAATAATTGTGCATGGTTATTATTAACAATAAATTGATATGATTACCATATGTGAAATGAAATCATTATTCATGGCATGAAAATATGAAAATTTGATATGCAGTTTCAGAAAGAGGATATGAGATCCCTCTCTTATTTTATTTGTTTATAGTTTCATAGGTTTTAGTAATTTGTAATTATTTCTACTCAAATAAATAAAAATATAAACAGTATAATAAAATAAGACTATATGAATACATATCAAAAATTAACCTAGAATCCACTCATTTTAAGGAAGTATTGATAATTAGAAGTATAAAAGAAATAGCCACCAATAATCGGTTCAACTTTTTCATGGGCCACAATAACCTACAACAATAATTTGAATCCCCTCTAAATAATTGATTCATTCAAATCATAATGACAGTTGAAAATCCCAAACATACCGATTTTGAGGCGTGCAACAATGATCCAAAAATACATGAAAATATAGTAAAGTATATGCTAAAAAATGAAAAATGAAAAATAATGGCAAGAATAAAAAACATGAAATTTAAGAATTTGAATTTGAATTAATCGAAAAAGATAACAGGATCATTACCTTGAATTTGGGTTACCATTGCATTCAAAACATAAGATGGTGACAAATAAACCTAAATTCAATAAGACATGTCAGCACATTGGGCACCATTATAATGAACCTGCAACATACAAGAAATTTACAAATCATAGATAACAATGAATTTGGTAGAACATGCATCAAAATAAAATGACCCACTAATCAAAACTATTGTATGCAATTAAGCACATACCTTTTTCAAGATCCTTGGTTTGGAAAATCCCTTCAATCAAAATGATGTAGCTATAAACATTCGGGGGTATTCCATAACTTTTCATCTCTTAGAAAACAATAATCACATCAGATAGTTCACCACTGAGACACATATCATAAATAACTGCTCCAAAGTATAGTTGTTGTCGAATGGAAGAATAAGTTACTGGTGAATGATAACAAATATTGAGGACATAAACTGATGATGGTGATAAATAAACCAAAATTAAATAAGGCATGTCAGCACATTGTGCACCATTACAATGATCTTTCAATATACAAACAATTTACAAATCATATATAACATTGAATTTGGTTGAACATGAATCAAAATAAAATGACCCACTGATCCATACTATTATCTTCAATTAAGCACATACCTTTTTCAAGATCTCTGGTTTAGAAAAACCCTTCAATCAAAATGATGTAGCTATAAACATCTGGGGGTATTCCACAACTTTTCATTTATTCAAAAACAATAATCGCATTAGACAGTTCACCGTTGAGACACAAACCATAAATAACTGCTCCAAAACATAGTTGTTGTTGAATAAAAGAATAAATTACTGGAAAAAGATAAAAAAATATTGTAGAAAGATATAAAAATTCATAAAATTAAATATATAGACAATTATGAAAGAAAAATTTACTATATATGGAATGACCCATCACAATTTCATTGAAAGAAAAAAAAATCTTGTTATATTGAACGATAGCGGATGTTCCAGAGCAGTTGAAGAGAATCCGAGAATAGTTATAGGGTGTTCAACATGTCGGTTGAAGGTCTTTAGCAGAATGACACAACTACTGTAGAAGAGGGAGTATGTCGACTGTGAATAAATTCATCACCAGGTTGAAAGGCATGGAGGATACAACAGAACAAATGTTGTGGGTACCATAGGAAGACCCGATATAAATCGGGAGTCGCAGGGGGTTCGATGCAATGTGATGATATTTGTTTGAAATGGGGAAAGGATTTTATCGAAGAATTTAGCTGGAGAATAATGCCAGTGTTGCTAGATAGGAACCGTAGGATGAGATGAGGGGAATTTCTTGGAGGAACTAAAGTCGAAGAGGATCGAAATCTGTAGAAGAAAAACATATGTGTTTTTTGAGATATGTAGGTAGAAGGAGGGATATCAAAACCGAGAACCCTTAGTACCAAAGTAGATAATCCGTAGGTGGAGCTAGATGAGGGCGATCGTGGATAGACAGGAGGAGGCAGAGCAGGAAGTAGGTGGAGGTGGGTATGGAAATATTATGGAACCCTAATTGCGAGCGTGGCATGGTATGGAGGGAGGGAACGAAAAAATGGATGGGAGGAGCAACGTGGAGGGCTAAGGTGGTGACACATAAGCCAAAAAATTCCTACTTTAGTAAATATATAGATAATAATAATAATTATTATTATTATATTATAACAATTCCTATGGATGAAAAATTATCTGAAAAAAACCATTTTGGTGACGGATAGTGTGGACAGTATTTTGGTTCACCATATTCCAACCGACTCTAATTAGAATAATTTTTTCTTCATATTTTTATCTCATCATTTAAATTTTTATACCCAAAAAACAATCGTTTTCCAATCCAATTTTTTTATTTTGATGAACGTAACATGGTAATTAGACCTTGGATTGAATCGCATTTAGATCTATTAGGACTATTATTAAACCATCTAATGAAATTTAAAGTAACATAATTTTTCTTGGTTTGGATAATTTATGTGATCCTTTTGATACAAGGTATCATGGTGTGCAAAAAAATTTGAGGGTCTTGGGTTTTAAAAAATTTCATCATCGGGATGACGGAACCTGTCGTCTCTAGTGATATGAGACCTGGTACGATTCGAGGATCTCATGTAAATTAAACAGAGCATAAAAATAAATTCTAAAACATAATTGCTTCTAATTTGAATCCACCCTCGACATCTTCTTGTCACTGGTGATCACTACTTGACAGGTCAAAATAAAAATATCTCTAGACCATCCATACATGCTTCAAAAAAACACAGAAGAATCAATCATCAGATTCCATGAGCTAGTGTGGTGATCTGATGATGTCTTCGACGTCCTAGCGATCACTGCATCGATGTACCTTAAATTCATAGATATGAACTCGATCTGCTCACATGTATTGAGATATTCTCTCTCTAGAGTATGGGAGATGATATAGGGGATCTATAAATCTAACAATGAATAGTTGTTATAAGATATCCCCTCTCTTCTATTTATAGTGGATTCTCAAATACATGGATTGGGTTCCCCAACCCCCTTATATTTAACACCCATTAAAAACTATAAATTACTAAATTGCATCATAAATATTATTTATATTTTTTCATATACATATAATATATATTAAATATATTACATGATAAACTGAGTCATTATCTTGACTCGTAATTCTTTCTTGATATTAAACACACCATGAATTTTAAAATAATATTCATTCGATTAATATTATTCCATGTATTTACTAAACTTGTAAACACACTTAATAAATAAATCCAACGCAATTATTCTTTAATTGAATAATATTAATTTATTTAATCCTTTGGTAATCGAGAACTTCGAGAACACTCGAACCCCATGGTCGGGCCCAAAATGTTCAATATACCTATTCAACTAAATAGGGTGGATTCTTGAATGATCTATTATGTGTGACCTTCTAGGACCATATCTCGATAGCAGTGAATAATATTCACAGACCAAGAGTTGAGTATAGAAATTCATCAAGGCCCCTAGAGAGTTAAGGAATAGTCAAAACAAAAACAAACAACTAATGACCATGTACTGTGTAATATAATATATTTTTCATTTCATTTATCATAAAACAGGAAGCACACTTGTGTATTTATACTTTTCTTGATTATTTTTATCTAATTAGATGGATTTACCCTCAACTGCCTTGGACGATGACTTATGAAGGTACTACCAACTTGGCGTGAGATATACTGTTTCCTCAACCTAGAAGCAACAATTCAATTCTTATCCATTCAACCAATGCGATACCACAAATGGCGCACCCAAAACATAGGACCTCACCATGATTTCAATATCATGGTTTTTTCCTTGCATCAAAGTACATGATCATATGACACACATTGATAATGATCTCAATTCAGGTGACCAATATGCATGTCCATAGATAGGAACAACCAATGACACCCAAAATACGTGGTGTTCCTAATGGTTAGTTGGTCCCCATGATCTCAGTACTAGAGATCACAAAGTGAGAACTTCACGAGAGGATGTATCAATTCTTATGATCCCCCAATAACTAATAGTAAAACATCAAATATGTCTAGTTAGTATGATGTATCTAGAGCATATGATGTTTATTTAAGATTAATGTCATGGTATTTAGAGGTTTCCATTATATCCTAGGATCTATTACAACTTTTTCATAAGATAATTAATCTGTGGACATTATCATTAAATAGTGGATGCAGAAATACCTACACTATAATGGTAAAAAAACATCATATATATCTAACTATATACAAAATATGGTAATCAAAAGTACTATTTATTTGTGTCTAAGGAACTCATTATTATAAAAGATATGAAGATAAATATAGATGAATGATTAGGTAACATATCCAATAAACCCATATAGATCCCATGTATATTGGTTTGTAACCATGGAAATGACATTTTACATGGTTGGACTACCAGTGTGACTAGAAATTTCATAGTTATGATTTCACTGTATATTTTTTATTTTGGTTTTGTTTCTTTTTTAAATGAATCAGATGGTATTATTCATTTGTATGAGGATAATTAAGAAGTTTTTTAGTGGTATTACGTTCTTATATAATGTTTGGAATGATTCATTGTGATACTTTTTTTCTCTAGGTATTTGAAAAAAAACTCTGCTGTGGAAACTGAATATTGAATGAAAATTATATTTTATGGAATCATTTCATAAAAAATTTAATTTTTATGAGGAAATAAATAAATTTTGATATTTATGAATTTTTTTAAGGAAAATGGTATTTATTTATCATTTTAAATAGGATAATTCTTTCAAAAATTTTGTAAGGAATGCAAGAAATCTATTGGTTTTGACATGAAAAGAGAATTTTGTGAAATATATTAGTTTTCAAAACTAGGTATCATGGTTTTTTAAAATAGGAATTTTGGATAAATAAAAATGTTTTAGAGGTGGTTTCATATATTATGAATTTTTAGGTAAATTTTTAAAATAAATGGAAATGGTTTGAAAGGAAAGTGGGTAGTTTTTTTAATTAGGTTAAATGTTTTAAAGGTGTTGGTGTGTTTTTTGATCCATTTTCCTATAATAAAATAATTGTTTTAAGGAAATAATTTTTTTTTAGAATTCAAATTAATGTGAAATGGTTTCAAGGATAATGAATTTTTTTTCAAAGTGTGTGATTCTTCATAAAATAAATTTTAAAACCACTGATAAATGGGTGTTACTTAATGAAAATATAGATTTTATTGAAGTTGTGTTATGTTTTTTTTTTCAATGGATTACTTGATTAGATTTATCCCCTAGTGTGCATAGATACTACAATTTGGTTTGGATGGAAAAAAAGAATTTGTTGGATTTATGTTTCATTTTTATTTAATGTGCCTCTAAGAAATGTCTTGAGATAAGGTGTGAAGTCCTTTTCTAAGTATAATCCTTAGGGTGGATCCTCTTTTCATCTTAGTGTGTCTCTTATGGTGGTTGGATTCACCTATACTTAGAATGGGGTGGTAAACCCAGGATATTATTTTTTTTAGAAACTATTAGAGTAATTTTTATTTTCTTTCTATGGTGATCAAGGTCGTATTAAAGGTTTTTAACTGTTAGATTATTTTTAGAAACCTCGTGGGCTGAGTTTTCCAGAGTGGATTCAGGTGATTTCCTATTTTAGGATATTGTTCTCATTAGGTTTAGAGGGGTCAAGAGATTTTAGTTAAGTTATATTAGATGTATCTATTAAATATTTTGAGGTCATTCACTGACCTTTGAGCATATAGTCTTTTGTGATTTGTGGTCCCTAACCATCTGAAGAACCTATGGTTGTGGGTATGATTTTGCCTCAGTGTTATGTTTTATTTCACGAGGTTTTAGTGTGATGCTTCATATAGTCGGGTTTAATTTTTTAGAAGTAATTTATTCTTAGGGGGTATGGTTTGGGTTTATAGGAAATATGTGATACGATTTTAGATTTTTTACAATATGTTGTGAGTTGAGATCTTGTTGTGTTTTCAGTGAGATTGTGACCCAAGTATAAGGTCTTAGTTTACCCGTTTCATTCAACATCATGACTTGAGGTTAGAACCCATATTATTTCTTATTGTGGAAGGTTTTTATTGACTTTTCTTAATATTTTTTGAAATGGTATTTGTTGAATTTGGGAAACAAAGTTTTAGCAATTGTTTAGATGTTCCATGTGTAAGGCTCTTCTTATGGATTTTACTTGGTTTTATAGTTGTCGGTTGAGGATGATATATTTCCATTTATTTTTAGGTATTATCAAAGGAATTTTGGTTTTTTGGTTGATTCTATCTTTTATATTTACTATTAGTAGTTTTTTGGGTGTCTCCGCCACTTTAGAATAATTCTAAACGACAGGGGGCTAGAGTAAGTCGCCACATTTCATGTTATTTATGTTTGGTTAGTGATGAGTTCATTGTTCTTGGAAATGTTCATAGATGGTTGCGGATTTTATACCACTACTTTAAGAAATTTATAATGTGATGTGTTTACTTGTAATATGGCCATTTTGAGTTTTTTCCATAACTCTCACACCTCTTTGGTAGGTGTTGAGGATTCTAGTTTTCCCATACATCTACATTTATCAATAACTTTATTGAGGAAAACGTGGAATTTTGGGGAGAATTTGGACACTCTCATGTCATTATTGGTTATTATTTTATGTAATTTTATATTATTTTGAGGTAATTTAAATTTCTGGACAGTCTCACTTGATATTTTAAAATTTTTGGAACAAATTTATTCTGCACATAGTTTGTACACATAGTTTAGTGAAATCCATGTGGCTACACTAAGTCCGGATGTTTTTCAGATCATTTTGTCCTTTAATGGTTTGAGGTGCATGGGTAGTGAATTATTTGAGTGATATCATGTGAAATCTATATAGAATTTTCTGAGTTTTTTTAAGGGTGATGGTGTATGACTTGTACACATTTTTTTATAAAATGAGTGAATAAACTATGCATTATACTATATCTTAGGTGCTACCATCTGCATAGTTGGTTCACAATTTACCAAACCATACAGAAAAACCATGAGATTTTACCATATTTCATTTAAATGAGTGAAATTACCCTTTTCACCAATGAACCTTAAAATGGAAATTCCTATTTTACTCTCCTCTTAGTCATCCAAACAAGGGTGCCCAAAGGGGTTCTCCACCTCCTCTATTATTTCAATTATGTGTCTCTCATCACTCTATTTTTAGAGGTTCCTCAATAGTAAGACTTAATTTCTCATTAATCTCCCCTTATTGTTCTTATTATTCTATTTTCAATTTGGTTCTTCATATTTACACAAACCCTATCCTCTATAGAGTTCAGATTTGGGGTTTGGGGTTAGTCTAACCTTATGTATTTGGTTTCTAAGGATTGTAGAGGATGTGTTATTTCTAGGTTGATTATTCTCCACCATAGTAAATACATTTTATAATAGATTCAAAAAGGGTTTTCTTGATTAAAGGTAGGTTTTTTTATGTTTCCATTAAATTAAAAAACTTCTAATTCTTAGTAGCTTAAATACATTGTCATATTAAATTAAATTTATATATAATACATATAATGGATTTTATAAATGTTTTGGGAATTTGAACACTTGTAATAAAAAGTGTTTAATGGTTTTAGATGGTTTTTTAAAGTTTTGTTTATTTACAAGTGTTTTTAATTAATTTATAAGATAATTTTTGTGAAACGGAATGTGATAGATAAAGGTATTTAACCACATTTGGGTGCATGGAAAAGAGATGTGTGAAATTTAGGTGGTTATTTTAAATTAAAAGGGTGGTTTAGGTTTATTTTAAAGTTTTAATGAAGGGGGTTTGGTTTTAAAATGGTTCTTCGAATGTTTTTTCCTGGTTTAAAACCAAATGAGGGGTTTAAGTGGTTTTTAAATGGTTTAAATGGTGGATTAAATGGTTTGGAATTCCAAGAATGCTTTTAAGGCCTGTTTGAGTCTTTTAATAAGTTTCTCTAAAGTGTGTGAGACCCATGATTGAGACCCTATAATTGATTCTATGTTGTTGATTGAGGTCCCTTTCATAAAAATGTTTTTATTATAATGTTTTATTTGATGCTTATACATGGTTATGAAAGGTTATGTTTCTTTTGAGGGTTTAGGAGGTGAGGTGAGATTTATTATAATTTTTTTTGGATAAAATGATGTTTGTTGGGAATGTTTTTTTCTCACCTCTGATTTGAATTCTCAGTAGAACCGTGGTAGATAATAGAAGGTATGAATTCATGTTACACTAGTGTGGTGGTTCTCACTATCTTGTTACCTAAGATAGTTTATTTCTCATATAGTTTTCTTTATTCTTGATTACCCAAATATGTGCCAAATGGGGAAGTTTGAGTTTCACTAGAGGGACCCATATAGAGTGTTTTCAAGGAAAACATGTCCAATATCATTTTAGTTAGAATATTAATATTTTCTCATGATGTCATATACTTTTTAGGATGACTTTAGATATCATGATATATATTAATCATTTTTATCCTCTGGCCCCCTTTAGTTGATGCATGGAACCACAATTTAGATTAGTTATCTTGGAATGTTTTATTTATATTAGGTTTCATATATATTTACTCATTATTTTAGTTATGACTTTTGGTTCATTTTTAAAATGATTTAAAAATGGTTTAGAATTGGTATTATGAAATGAAATTGACATGTTTTTCATAAAAATGGATATTTGATATTAATTTTGGATAGATAAATGAGTTTTTACTTGTTTTTATGAATTTGAATAATGGAAATCATTCTAGGTTTTGAAAATGATTTATTTAAAAGGGTCTGGTTTTTCCCCTATATATTTTGAGAAGGGAGATCCTTTGTATAAAGGAAAATGGGGTGTGATATTTGGTTTTATCTAAATTTTAGGTGGAAATCCAATTTTTTATATTTCAAACTAGAATTAATAAAATGAACCTTTAAAGAAAATGAAGCAAAATATTTAGTGATCCAACAAGTTATGCCTTTCTAAAACCTAGTATACACCATTAGGTGTTTATAGTTATTATATTTTCTATTAGTTGTCTATAGTTCAATCTCTTTATAGGATTTTCGATTGGTTTGGGTCATTATTGGTTGGAATTAGGGAATGAAGAGTGAATGTGGGTCATGAAGAGATGGTGTTTGGTGGTTCTGTTTTTTGTTTTATATTTTGGTATGTTCATGTATCTACCATATTGGCCTAAATATTCTTTCAACCTATTTTTTATACATAGATGATTTCTTTATCATCAATTTATGTGTTTATGGTTTATGAGTAATAATTTTGTCTACTATTGTGAGTTATTGTGATTTAATTGTTCTTCATTATATCCCTCATTTTTATAGTGTGGAAATCCAATGTATGAATGGTTCATGAAGGATTTCTAGGTGGAATCCTTGGCGGTTAATCTAATTTTGAGGGTAAAATAATTCCCTAGGTTTTTTCTTAATACATATGTACTAGTTTCTATCTTGTGGGGATAGATAAAACCCTTTAATCCATGTGGTGAGTTGAGTAAGGTGATGTGTCATTCTAGATAGGTTTAATTCATTAAAAAATAATAAATAGATAAACCAACTCATCAAGATCTCTACAAAATTCCAAAAATTAAAAACATGATAAGTAATTTCCTCTCCATGATGTTTGTAGTGATTATTACACCATGTAAAATTCTAAATCATTCCAAAAAATATATTTCCTTGTTTAATGGAAAACATTACCTCAAGTAATACCCTAATTTTTTTAGAGTGATTGTGTTTGTTGAAAAATCCAGATGCCCATGAATGGGTATGGTAGATGTTGTTGAAGCAGGTTTTAAGGTGGTGTAGTTTTGCAGTGTTTTCCAAAATTTTGGGTCTCAAAATTGGGAGATTGATTTTTGAAAAAGGGATGTTTTTATGTATAACATAGTTTTCGAACCATGAAGCATAGTTCACAGACTAAAAAGAGAGTTATTGGAATGATAAATGAAATCGAAAAAGTAAATATTTCCACATAGAAGTGTTATGAGGACCATGAAATGTGGTACACGCACCATGTAGAGAAAATGGGTTGAGGTAGGATTGTAGTTCGTAGGAGTCTTGAAGTTCATTTAAGGTCATTTTTCTTGGCTAAGAGGTAGTGATTCATTTGCATAAGGAATTATCCACCATGATGAAATAAAGGATCTATATAGATTGAGAAGAGAAAAATGGTTCACAGGAGAAGTACAATCCACTGTGAAATCTGTACCACATCAAAAATTTGGTGAAATCGGATTAGAAAGATGTTTGGATATATTTTCCAATATAAGGACTTCTAATCAGATCATCAAGTTTTGTGAAATTTTTATTAGAAAACATTTTCTCTATGGGGAGAAATTTGGTAAAGTCCAAAAGGTTTAGGAGGGAGGATTCCATGAATTGAAGTGGATCATGAGGGAGAATTTTTCCAAGGGTTAAGTAGTTCAGGGGAATATTCCAAGAATGTTTTTTGAGGGATCTACTGCCCGCAATAGAAGAGGGTCCTTGGAAGAAGAAACAACCCGTAAAAGGAGAGACTATCCATGGAAGTGGAGTTAGTCCGTGGAGGATGAGGTGGTCCAAAAAGTGCTCACACCACCTGGTGCAGTGGAGTTCACGGAGGACACAAGGTAGTCCATAGAGGAATGAAGACATTTTATGGAGGAATAGTTTGTGAAAGTGATTTATTCAAAATAACAGTATATAGAAAAGTAGATTTCATCTATGGGTGAAAATTGGACTTCAATAAATAATCTATCTATAGTTTAGGATGTGTGCATTCATGAAAATGAAAGGACCTACAAGTCCATAAACTATGAGTGGATCCCTTCCAAGAGTAGTGAAAAAAGGAATAGGAATACGGTGATCCTTTCCACTGATATTAAGATAGAGAAAGAGACAAAGGGAGTGACCCTTGGGAACGCAGTGAGCTGATCCTAAACCTTGCAAAGGCAGTGAGCTTAAGAATAGAAGTGGTCTAGCCCAAACATTGTAATTTGGTAGTGAGCCTTAGTGAATTTGGTACATTAGAACATAATCATTGTATACTTCTTGTACATAGCCAAATGAGGGTGAACGAAGTAAGATTGTTGAGTCTCGTTCATGATTTAAATTTGTTTCATACATTGCAATGGGAAAGATAGAGAAGATTTTCTTTTCTAACAATGAAACATTATCCAAAGGGGTAATTATTTTAATCTATCACCCCCACCATCAGGTTGTTTAACCTAATTGGGATTTCAATTGTTATCATAGTTAAAGGTTGAATTTCAATGGTTCTCTATTAGTAGAATAAATGAAGGTTTTCAATCAGAAAGGGATTCTGATCTTTGATGGGCACAAATTTCAATTATGGAAGAATAGAATGTATCATTAATTTTGTTCATTGGGAATGGATATCTTTATAGCAGCGATGCATGGAATTTTTCCAACATAAATAGCAGTGCTTTATCAAAAGCAGACCGAATGGAATTGGATACTGATGCCAAAGGAATAAATTATTTAGGGGGATCCCTATCCAATTCCAAATATACGAAGGTGATATCATGAAATTCATCACATGAAATGTGGTAAAAGTTATTTAATATTAACGAGGGTGTCTCAAAAGTGAGAGAAGAAACACTACAGGTTATATGGAAAATTTATGTGGATATTAGAATGCACCCTAATGTGTTTGTTGATATATTCATTGACTGAGTAACTATTTTTGTGAAATACATGTTTGTTCATAGATAAATGGTTTAAGATATAAATATTTTAAAGTGTATCTTGATAAAACATCCACCTTGGTTCAATCTGAAAGTTATTATGTTGGAAGATAAAGATCCAAAGGAGTTCACAATGGATAGCTTGCACAATAATCATGGTGAATACAAGATGAGAAATGATGATAATGAGTCAATAAAAAAAGATAAATTCAATGAAGTGGAATTCAAGGAAATTAAGAAGCTTAACATTGAATATTGTCAGCAAGAAGAAGAGATAGATGATGTGATGTCATTCCCTTCCTCAAATTTGTAATGAGTAAAAGGATAGATCAAGTTGAAACTCCTACTTCTGTGATTTCAATGTGGAATGGTTGGACATTTGTCTACAAGGTTCCCCAAGAAGTTTTAATAATATGATGAGGATGAAGTATCAATTTCCATGAAAAAGTATTTAGCCTACCTGAAAATAGATAATAAGTTTAATAAAAAATTCTTCAAAAAGAAGAAAATAACATCAAAATAAGATGACATCTTTGAATAATATGAGGTAGAAGAGTTGGAAAACTTAAAAAATCATGAATCAGATGCTATGGTTGTAGTTGTGGTAAATTCCCAATCAAGGGATGGAAGTGAAAATGATAAAGGAGAAGTATAAGGAATATTTGACCATCATGTTGAATTAGAAGGTGTTCTTGAATAGATAGATGTTTGGATAACCAAAACGAAAAAAACCAAAAAAGTGGTTCATGAATCCAAACTTTATATATAGTAGAAGGAATAAGATAAGTCTGATCAAAATGAATAAATTGAAAAACTAAAGTCTTCCATTCTATAAATCTCAGAAAATGAGGTTGAGTACAAGTTAAAAATTAAATAATAGAGAAGAGAAATTGATAGTCTGACTATCACTAGGAAATATAAAATAAAATGTATCAAAGATCATGGAGAGGAGGTATTTGGAATATGATGAAAAATTAAAAAACAAGAAAATATTCTGATTCATGAAATGACATCAAGAAAGAAGACCATTCGGGTGATAAAAAAGACAGTAGTGGAACACAGAGGTCAAACAGAACAAAAGAAACAATAAAATCCAAATGATATGGCTCGTATGAGGCTTGATAAACATAGAAATCAGTAATGGTTAAAGCCAGACCACAATAAAATTTTTTGAGATTAAAGATTGATTTCGTAATGAATTAGAATCATAAAATTAAGGGAAACCAAGGGAGAACAAGTGGTGAAATATTTCCACACAAGAATGAACCCTGCAAGAGTTGTTATTATTGTGGAAAGATGGGATACTCACAAAATGTTTGTTCTATAAATAAGATGTACCAAAGGGAATATAATCAATAGAGAAGTCTATATAGAACTCAATTTTCTAGAAGATCATTTGATGTTCACTCTTTCAGGTGTGAATGATTCAGGAACATGGAAAGGTATTGTTCATCAATAATGAAGAGAAATGTGATGAAGCATAATGAATCTGGTCATAAGAAGCAATATAATATATCATAAAATTAGATCAAAATGAACAATCCATTTTCATTATTTCATGATGAAGATGATCCATTATAATTTGACAAAGATCAATATTTTCAATTTGTACCAGGTATGAAGTCAAAAACATGGACGAAAAAAATGAAGATATTTTAACAAGTAGTGATTATAGAGATTGATTTTAAAGCATCCGATCACACTAGAATACAGATTACTGATAGTGGAAGCACCTCTCATAGGATAAGTAAGAAATATCTGGTGAACAAAATAAGTTATGATAAGGAAGGTATCATAAGATTTGGTAATTATGAGTTTATGAAGATTGTTGTCTCAATAAAATCCATGTTTGGGAGAAAAGACATGAGACATGTTGATGTCTTAGTTGTTGAAAGTATCAGTAAAAACTTTCTTTGTTTCAATCAATTGTATGACTCATAACATTCCGTAATCTTTTCCAAGAAATTATGTCTCATCAAGGAAAAATACATTGGATTTTTTTTACAGCAAAAGAAAACATAAGGAAATATCTATCTTGTGGGTGGAGAATAAGATATCTTCTTTTTGTTCAAGGAAGAAGAAAAAAAGTAATGAAATAAATGTCGTGGACACTTGACCCAAACTCCCTTGGAAGACCTAGTAAAATATGATGTTGGTCATGACCTCCCTAGGTTATCAGTGATCATACTCATACGTGCAATGCTTATCAACAAGGAAAGATCATTCAAAAGACATAAGAAAAAAAGAGAAAAGGTCAACAAGAGTTCTTGAGCTGGTGTATATTGATGTGTGTGAACCTATTTTGCTAAGAGCTATTGATGGGAGGTGATATTTTGTTCTTTTCATTGAACATTTTAGTAGAATTGTGTGGGTATCAATCATTACCCACAAGTCTGAGGAGATCATTTGTGTTACAAGATATTGACGGGATATTGAAAAGATGCTAGGTCAGAAAATCCATAAGATGAAAACAGATAATGGAACCAAGTTCATGAATAGACAAGGGGATGATTATCTTTAGAAACATTGGATAAGGGACTATGTTTTAGTTGTAATTACTCCACAATAGAATGAACTAGTTAAGAGTAGAAAATTAATTATCAACAATATGTCCAGAACAATGCTAATTGAGAATGACCTAATAAATAAGTTTTGGAAAGAAGCAATGATAAAATTAGTCTACACATCAAATATAGCTTTATTGTGTTTAATAGAAGGTTAGACTCCATATGAGCTATCGTATGGAAAGAAGCCAAAATTAAAGTACTTTAAAGTATTGGAAAGTTTGTATTTCATTATCAATAAGGAGAAACATAAGAAGTGTGAATATTGTGGACATGAAGAAATATTTATTGGGTAATCAAATAAGGGAAAAAGAATATAAATTCTTCAATAAGTTTATAGGAAGTGTTATTGAAATCCATGTTGTAACTATAGTATAGAATGAGAAAAATATTCATCAAATACATTATCATTCTTGGGAGGATAGTGACGAAGATATTAGAAGATTAGGGGATGTTCCATTTTCAGAGGCTAATTTAGAAGAAGATTTAGATAATGAAAACTATGAGAAAAAAGTAGTATCTTCACAAATATAGAAGAGAAGATCTAAAATCAATAAACATAACATAATCAGTGATCAGACAGCTCCAGTGCAGATAAGGATGATAAAAAATCTACAACATGCATCATAAAATATCACAGGTTGAGCTTAATGTTTTGATGAAGTAGCTAGAGATGAGATTTGGGTTCAGGCTATGAATAAAGAGCTTGAACAAATTGAGAATAATCTGACATGGTATATTGTTTTGAAGCTAAGAAATAATAATTTCATTGGGATTAAATTGGTCCTTTTCAACAAAATAAATGAATATGGTGTGGTAATTCAAAACAATGAATGTCTAGTATACAAAAAGAACTCTTAGAAAAAGGGTATCGATGTTGATGAAACATTTTTACCTGTTTCAAGTATAGATACAATTGGAATATTCCTAGGCATAGAATTCAAAAGAAAGTTCAAAGTTTTCCAGATGGATTTCAAGTAAACATTTCCAAATGGGGTTCTAAAAGAAGAATTTTACATTGATCAGCCATATAGTTTTTGTAAAGACCCAAAGTTTTTCAATGGAAAATTCCCTTCTTATATCTTTGTCATAAAAACACAAAATAATGAACTACTAAGTGATAAGTGACCATTAAACATAATTTTGTCACCCCTATGTTTGGAATTTTAAAAATCCAACATACACGGTTGTGTTCAAGATAGTTTTTGGAGTCTAATGAAACAAAAATAATTTTTGGTGAATAGTAACCTACCCTTATGAATAGTAACCTACCCTTATGAATAGTAATATGACCTTTATAAATAGTAAATAGGAGTAACATTACCTATGAATAATAAAATAAAATTTAGACATCTTAGAAAGTGACAATTTGACCTTAGTAAACATTTTTGGTATTTTATAAGTCATAAATAATTAATTATAATTAATTAATTAATTGAAAAGAATATTTATTTTCCTGAAATATATTCATAAATTATTGAATCAATGTCTAATAGTTTTTAGATAATTTTATAAGACCCTAAGTAATTTTTGAAAGAACTGCAAAATCAGTTTTAATTTTAAATACTATTTTTTTTAAAGTAAATTATGATTTTAATTAAATATTAAATTAATAATATTTAGAAAATTATTTTTGAAAAATGGACATCATTTTTGGATTCTACACGTCGAAAAATGGTTGGGGTAAAGTTTTGGGATTTTTCTGAGATACTTGAATTTTTGATGAATAGTATAATACATTAAATTATCATATAAATACATTTTAATTAAAACCCACTATTCCGGACATCACAAGTGATGTAAGCACCCAAATCCCAAATTAAAAAGTCTTATTTACTATTCTTAGTCATCCAGGACTCACTATTCCTTTTCATAGGTGAAATTAATAAACTAATCAATTTTATATTAAGGAAACCCCTCTCCCCTCCACTATTAAAGCCACCCTTCACTCCCTCTTTTCCTCACACCTCTCAAGATCCAAGACTTCTCTAAACTATGCCCAAACACTTTCCCTAGCTCATCTCCCACGTCCAAAAGCTTCTGGTCTCACCAAAAGACCAAGCCTAGCTTCCTTAAAGAGGATCTCAAGAGGAGGATTCTGAAGGTAATTTCTCTCTCTCTTCTCCTTTAATTTCCTTTCAAGCTCAAGTTCCTTTCATGATATATCTCTATCTATCTTCATCCAAATTGTTCTATAAATCCAGTATTTTATATATACTGTAATATTATGATTCTAATGTTATATTATATCACCCCACACCCTTTCCCCTTCATTTTATTTTATTAAAGAGAACGTTGTTCATGTGGTGATAATTTATCACTTTCAAAAACAACATGCTCTCTTCTTACATTATACCTTAAATATGGTCATGAAACCATTTTTATGGTTGAACCAGAATGTTTTATATGTATTATGTTCTATTTTAAGTTCTGTAAATAACCTATGGCCATACTACTAAGTTAAAAGTTAAAATGAGTTGGTTGTGATCCAAAAACCGCTCAAATTAGCCCAAATAATCATCATTTAATTCTTATCTAATGATTCGGCCACATGGATCTAATATAACTCATTATAAAATCATTCAAGCTTCTGTAATATAATTAATTACATGTAATATTAGTTATGGATGTTTACCCATGATCTACCCAAACATCAAATTAAGAATACAAGTGGACCGCTCAAGAAAACCATGAAAAAGAACATCCCCGATCAATGTTTCTAAACTCTATAAGTAATCCAAAGGAACATAATATGAAATAATGAAACAATAATGAACCCTATTAATGTATAAAAGGTTCTGAAATTTCTAATTAATGAATATAATGTCATTATACAGGACATTAAAGAGAAGGAGGCATTCGAGTACAAGGTAAGGGGAAATCTCGAACCCAATTTTCTTCCTTCGGGTTCTCCCTCTTTCACTCCATTTTTGATATGGTTACTCCTCAAAGGTCTTTTGTTCATCATTTCCATTACTTTTCTGGGATATACATGTTTGTCACTGGTTTTTATGTCCATCAAAATGTTTTCCAAAAGAACCCTTCTTTCAAGATCTCACCTTTTACCTCTCATTCAAGGTTGATGGTTCTTATATCAAGTATGTTGTTCCCTCTTTCTTTTGGGAACCCAAAGCTTATTAATGTGTTATTATGAGATGAAACCCATTCCCTTCCATGGGGTATTTATGTACAGGTTTGATATGTTTTCTATGTGGCAAGCATGATAATGATAATATTATGATGTGACGGGTGCGCCCGGAATTATATAGCGCAATATGAATGTTTAAATGTGACGGGTGCGCCTGGAATTATATAGCGCTCCAATGAATTGGTTAAAGTGATTAATCTCATGAGTAAATGTTAAATGATGCGTGAACATGATGCTATATTTGTTCACAAGTATGTGAGGTAGTTAACCACTAAGACATGATGTTTCATTTTTATGCTTTGCCACATTTCAAGTTTATTGTTTATGCTCCTCTCATGTTCAAGATCTTCTTCCTATGTCATGATTATGCTCACCTCATGCTATATTGTTCTTATCTATCCTCTTACTGGGCATTTAGCTCACCGCTTTTGATGTATATCCTCAGGTGGCTACATGTACTAAGGAGAGGACAAGTGCTACTAAGAAGCTATAGAAGAAGAGATTAAATGAATTTTTATGCTTGATGTTGTACTTGTTATGTGTAGTCCTAGTTTTCCCAAGACACTAAACCTCTAGATCCTCCATGTGTAATACTATAATGTTTTTTATCTTTGAAATGATGTAATAGTAATGTAATAAAATGTCGGGTTGCTATAGTTGGTATGAGAGGAAAGGTTTAGTTAATTTGGGAATTAGGATTAGTAAACCCTAAAGAAAACCTCTAGCATGAGACTATGTACAAATATGCACACAAGGATATTTACCTAGGGATCCCATATGTTATGTTTTTGGTATAATTTTTTAAAAGGATAAGTTATTCATGACTTGTTTACTTATGTTTTGTTCTAACCTTTTCTATTTTAGAAAATGGTGGGAACCAGGAGAAATCAGGCCCACAACTCGTTCGAAGGTCAATACAACGATTGCCCAAACGACATCCCCAATGATTTTGGAGGTGGAGTTCAAAACATCATGGTGATGCTTACCCAATTATCCCGGGTTATGAATAATAACCATAATAATGGGGAACGTCCTCCTTCACCAAAGAGAGAGAAGCTAGCTATCAAATGTTTTATGTGGCAACAACCACCGACGTTTTGTGGATCTTCTGATCCACTAGTTGCGGAACAGTGGGTCAACTCTATGGAGAAGATCTTTTCTGTTCTTCACTGTTTCGAGATGGAGAAGGTGACTCTAGACATTTATCGTCTAGATGGAGAAGCTGATCAATGGTGGGCTTTGATTAATAACACCAAGCCAAGGGATGAAATTAAAGAGATGGAATGGGAAGACTTTAAGATAATGTTTCTTAATAAGTAATTCCCACGAACTCTTCGCACGAAGATGGAGAGAGAATTCATAGAGCTCAAGCAAAAAGAAGGAGAATCTGTCACAACCTATGAAGCAAATTTCACAAGGCTCACAAGGTATGCTTCGGGTTTTTTTATCAACAGTGATGGAAAAATTGATAGATTATTTAGTGGATTAAAACCACATCTTCGAAAAGCTCTTGCAATTCGAGACTTTGGGAGTTATGAAGAAGTTGTTCGGTGTTCTCTCAAGGTGGAGATGGAGTTTGGAGAATGGTCCCATGGCTATGGAGATAAGAAAAGAAAGATGGAGTTTCAAGCTGGTGGATCTAGTGATAATGATGGGAAGAAAACACAATGACCCACTTGTCAAAAATGTGGGAAGCTGCACAATGGGAACTGCCTCAAAGGGATGGGGAAATGCTTCAAGTGTGGGAAAGAAGGAAACCTAGCTCACGAGTGTTGAAGAGACATGAAAAGGAAGTATAATGTAGCCGATGAAAGGAGAGAACCACTCGTGGTTCAATGCTATAACTGTAAGGAGCTAGGGAACTATTCAAACCAGTGCACTAAACCTCGAGATCTCGAGGGTAATCAGCGCCAACAACCACCAAAGCCAAAGGAACAAGGGAAGGCTTATGGCATCCCTATTGTGAAGGTGGAACATGATAATGAATTCGTACAAGGTACACTTCCTATTCACTCAAGAATGGAAAAAGTCTTATTTGATTCTGGTTCTACGCATTCCTTTATATCTTGAAAGTTTTTTAGAACTATAGAATCAAAGCCCCGAAACCTTGAAGTAGAGATATCTGTAAAAACACCAAGTGGTGCAATCATTGCAACCTAAGTGTTTGATTCTTCTCCTATTGATGTATGTGGGAAGATTCTTCCGGAAAATCTCGTAATACTTCCCTTGGTGGAATTCGTTGATATAATGGGAATGGATTGGCTCTCGTTATATAGAGCACATATCAACTGTTGGGAAAAGGAAATATATTTTCATATTCCGAACCATCCCATGATCCTCTAAAAATGCAAGGAAGATCATGAATCTCCTTTGAGAAATCCTTCAATGGTGTGGGTGATGATTCCCTATGAAGAAGCATACCTCGCCCAAATGTTTGAGTCGAATGAAAGTTCCAACCTTGAGGAAATTCCCATCGTAAGGGAATACGACGATGTATTTCTCGAAGAGTTACCCGGAATTCCCTCGGATCGTGAGGTAGAGTTCTCAATTGAACTCATACCCGGAGCTACTCCTATCTCGAAGTGCCCCTATAGGATGGCTCCTGTTGAACTAGAGGAGTTAATGAAGCAGCTGCAAGAGCATCTAGACAAAGGGTTCATACGCCCTAGTGCATCACCTTGGGGTGTGCCAGTGCTCTTTGTGAAGAAGAAGGATGGTACCATGCGGCTGTGTATCGATTATCGGGAACTCAACAAGATCACCATAAAGAACAAGTATCCTCTCCCAAGGATTGATGACTTGTTCGACTAGTTAAGAGGCGCTCAATACTTCTCAAAGGTGGATCTTCGTTCTGGTTATCATCAAGTAAAGGTGAAGAAGGAAAATATTCAGAAGACTGCCTTCCGTACAAGGTATGGGCACTATGAGTTTTTGGTGATGCCCTTCGGACTTACTAATGCCCCTACAATCTTCATGGATTTGATGAATAAAGTATTTAGACATTACCTCGACAAATATGTGGTAGTGTTTATTGATGATATTCTCATTTACTCAAAGAGTAAGGAGGAACATGAAGATCATCTAAGACTTGTGTTGGCGACATTGAGAAAGGAGAAGTTGTATGCCAAGTTCAGCAAGTGTGACTTTTGGATGAATCAAGTCACATTCTTGGGACATGTGATCACAAGCAAGGGAATTTCTATGGAACCTTCAAAGACAAAGGCGATTGAAGAATGGCCCAGGCCCTCTAGTGTCACAGAAATCCGTAGTTTTCTTGGATTAGCTGGGTACTATCGACATTTTTTGAGAAACTTATCATGAT
The DNA here is from genome assembly GCA_963277665.1 of Viscum album. NCBI lineage: Eukaryota > Viridiplantae > Streptophyta > Magnoliopsida > Santalales > Viscaceae > Viscum > Viscum album. The sequence continues at coordinate 384,678,986 of OY728153.1, read as the reverse complement.
TGTCAAGCTCTCTAACTAAGTTAACAAGGAAAGGGGTAAAGTATGTTTGGACGGATGAATGTGAGGGAAGCTTCAAGGAGCTAAAGAGAAGGCTGATCACTGCACCTGTACTCACACTACCGAAAAGTGGAGAAAGTTTTGTGATATACAGTGATTCTTCAAAGAAAGTCTTGGGTTGTGTACTCATGCAAAATGATAATGTGATAGCCTACGCCTCACGACAGTTGAATATCCTTGAGCAGAACTACCCGACGCATGATCAAGAGATGGAAGCCGTGATTTTTGCCTTGAAAATATGGCAGCACTACCTTTATAGTGAGAAGTGTGACATATACACCGACCACAAGAGCCTAAAGTATATATTCACACAAAAGGAGCTCAACATGCATCAAAGGAGATGGTTAGAGATAATCAAGCATTACGATTTCTCTATTCACTATCATCCTGGAAAGACGAACAAGGTAGCTGATGCTCTAAGCAGGAAAGAACCTGCTACTCTATCCATGTTGAGGATTGAGAAAGACCCTATCTTCTTGGATATGCAAAGGATGGATTTGGGAATCATAAGGGCAGGGGATACATCCTACCATGCCCAAATGATTGCGCAACCATCCATCCAACAGAAGATTAAAGAAGCACAAAGGGATGATATGGAGATACAAAAGAGGGTGAATGCAGTAAAGGAAGGGAAGATGCAAGAGTTCCATATCGACGATGATGGTGTGATTCGGTTTGGAACGCGGCTTTGTGTGCCTTCATCACCCAGAATAAAGAAGGAGCTATTGGATAATGCACATAGCTCAACTTTATCTATTCATCCTGGAAGTACCAAGATGTATCGTGATCTCCGAGAACACTTATGGTGGGATAACATGAAGAAGGAGATTGCAGAATATATATCAAGGTGCTTGGTATGTCAGCAAGTTAAAGCTAAGCGGAAAAAGTCCAAAGGTATGATGCATCCATTGCCTATACCCATGTAGAAATGGGAAAATGTTACTATGGACTTTGTCACGGGTCTCCCGAAAACGTCAAGAGAAAATAATGCGATATGGGTTGTGGTTGATCGACTCACCAAGACTGCCCATTTTATCGCTATTCGGGAAGACCTCTCACTTGAACATCTTGCAAGGATATATGTGAAGGAAGTAGTGAGATTTCATGGTGTTCAACTCTTGATTGTCTCTGACCGTGATCCAAGGTTCACTTCTAAATTCTGGAGGAGCCTTCAATATGCTTTGAGTACTAAATTAAATTTCAGCATGGCCTATCACCCGCAAACCGATGGCCAGTCTAAAAGGACTATTCAGACACTCGAAGATATGCTAAGAGCATGATCTCTAGAATTCAAAGTTGGATGGGATCATCACCTCCCATTGGTTGAGTTCTCATTCAATAATAGCTTCCACTCGAGTATTCAGATGGCTCCATATGAAGCTCTTTATGGGAAGCGATGTAGAACTCCAACCTGTTGGGATGAATTTGGAGAACGAAAACTACTTGGTCCCGATCTTGTTCAATAGATGATAGAGAAGGTTCAAATCATCCAGAAACATATCAAAGCTGCTCAAAGTTAGTAAAAGAGCTATGATGACAATCGTCGAAGTGACTTGGAGTTCGACGTTGGAGATAAGTCTTCCTTTGAATATCTCCATGGAAGAGAGTCATGCGATTCGGGAAGAAAGGGAAGCTAAGCCCAAGGTACATTGGCCCCTTTGAGATCCTTGATCGTATAGGAGCCGTGGCCTATCGTCTGGCACTTCCACCAAATATGGCTCGAGTTCATGACGTCTTTCACGTATCACTACTAAGGAAGTAAATTTCAGACCCCTCACATGTACTAAACTCAGAGGTGGTACAGCTGGAAGATGATCTCTTCTATGAGGAGCAGCCGGTAAAAATTCTGGACCAAAGTGATAAGGTTCTACGCAACAAGACAACCCGCCATGTCAAAGTGTTGTGGAGGAACCAAAAGTTTGAGGAAGCAACATGGGAACTGAAAGAGGCAATGAAGGAGAAGTACCCTCACCTGTTTGTGTAAAGTGAAATTTCGGGGGCGAAATTTTTTAAGGGGGGAAGAATGTAATGACCCAAAGTTTTTCGATGGAAAATTCCCTTCTTATATCTATGTCATAAAAACACAAAATAATGAACTACTAAGTGATAAGTGACCTTTAAACAAAATTTTGTCACCCCTATGTTTGGAATTTTAAAAATCCAACATACACGGTTGTGTTCAAGATAGTTTTTGGAGTCTAATGAAACAAAAATAATTTTTTTGTGAATAGTAACCTACCCTTATGAATAGTAACCTACCCTTATGAATAGTAATATGACCTTTATAAATAGTAAATAAGAGTAACATTACCTATGAATTATAAAATAAAATTTAGACATCTTAGAAAGTGACAATTTGACCTTAGTAAACATTTTTGGTATTTTATAAGTCATAAATAATTAATTATAATTAATTAATTAATTTAAAAGAATATTTATTTTCCTGAAATATATTTATAAATTATTGAATCAATGTCTAATAGTTTTTAGATAATTTTATAAGACCCTAAGTAATTTTTGGAAGAACTACAAAATCAGTTATATTTTTAAAAACTGTTTTTTATGTAAATTATGATTTTAATTAAATATTAAATTAATAATATTTAGAAAATTATTTTTGAAAAATGGACTTCATTTTTGGATTCTACACGTCGAGAAATGGTTGGGGTAAAATTTTGGGATTTTTCTGAGATACTTGAATTTTTGATGAAGAGTAGAATACATTAATTTATCATATAAATACATTTTAATTAAAACCCACTATTCCTGACATCACAAGTGATGTAAGCACCCAAATCCCGAATTCAAAAGTTTTATTTACTATTCTTAGTCATCCAAGACTCACTATTCATTATCTTAGGTGAAATTAATAAACTAATCAATTTTATATTAAGGAAACCCCTCTCCCCTCCACTATAAAAGCCACCCTTCACTCCCCCTTTTCCTCACACCTCTCAAGCTCCAAGCCTTCTCTAAACTCTACCCAAAAACCTTCCCTAGCTCTTCCCCCACGTCCAGAATCTTCTGGTCTCATCAAAAGACCAAGCCTAGCTTCCTTAAAGAGGATCTCAAGAGGAGGATTCTAAAGGTAATTTCTCTCTCTCTTCTCCTTTAATTTCCTTTCAAGCTCATGTTCCTTTCTTGATCTCTCTCTATCTATCTTCATCCAAATTGTTCTGTAAATCCAGTATTTTATATATACTATAATATTATGATTCTAGTGTTATATTATATCACCCCACACCCTTTCCCCTTCCTTTTATTTTATTAAAGAGAATGTTGTTCATGTGGTGATAATTTATCACCTTCAAAAACAACATGCTCTCTTCTTCCATTATACCTTCAATATGGTCATGAAACCATTTTTATGGTTGAACCAGAATTTTTTATATGTATTATGTTCTATTTTTTGTTCTGGAAATAACCTATGGCCATACTACTAAGTGAAAAGTTAAAATGAGTTGGTTGTGATCCAAAAACGGCTCAAATTAGCCCAAATAATCTTCATTTAATTCTTATCTAATGATTCGGCCACATGGATCTAATATAACTCATTATAAAATCATTCAAGATTCTTTAATATCATTAATGACATGTAATATCAGTTCTGGATGTTTACCCATGATCTACCCAAACATCAAATTAAGAATACAAGTGGACCGCTCAAGAAAACCATGAAAAAGAACATCCCCAATCAATGTTTTTAAACTCTATAAGTCATCCAAAGGAACATAATATGAAATAATGAAACCAGAATGAACCCTATTAATGTATAAAAGGTTCTGTAATTTCTAATTAAGGAATATAATGTCATTATACAGGACATTAAAGAGAAGGAGGCATTCGAGTACAAGGTAAGGGGAAATCTCGAACCCAATTTTCATCCTTCGAGTTCTCCCTCTTTCACTCCATTTTTTATATGGTTACTCCTCAAAAGTCTTTTGTTCATCAATTCCTTTACTTTTCTGGGATATACATTTTTTTCACTGGTTTTTATGTCCATCAAAATGTTTTCCAAAAGAACCCTTCTTTCAAGATCTCACCTTTTACCTCTCATTCATGGTTGATGGTTCTTATATCAAGTATGTTGTTCCCTCTTTCTTTTGGGAACCCAAAGCTTATGAATGTGTTATTATGAGATGAAACCCATTCCTTTCCATGGGTTATTTATGTACAAGTTTGATATGTGTTCTATGTGGAAAGCATGATAATGATAATGTTATGATGTGACGGGTGCGCCCGGAATTATATAGCGCAATATGAATGTTTAAATGTGACGGGTGGGCCGGAATTATATAGCACTCTAATGAATTGGGTAATGTAATGAATCTCATGAGTAAATGTGAAATGATGCGTGAACATGATGCTAGATTTGTTCACAAGTATGTGTGGTAGTTAACCACTAAGACATGATGTTTCATTTTTATGCTTTGCCACATTTCAAGTTTATTGTTTATGCTCCTCTCATGTTCAAGATATTCTTCCTATGTCATGATTACGCTCACCCCATGCTATATTGTTCTTATCTATCCTCTTACTGGTCATTTAGCTCACCCCTTTTGATGTATATCCTCAAGTGGCTACATGTACTAAGGAGAGGAAAAGTTCTACTAAGAAGCTATAGAAGAAAATATTAAATGAATTTTTATGCTTGATGTTGTACATGTTATGTGTAGTCCTAGTTTTCCCAAGTCACTAAACCTCTGGATCCTCCATGTGTAATACTATAATGTTGTTTATCTTTGAAATGATGTAATAGTAATGTAAGAAAAGGTTGGGTCGCTATATTTTTCTACTCAATGAAGAAGAGAACAAAGTTTTTAAAATGAAAAGGGATATATAAGGGTTGAATCATGCACCAAGATTATGGTATTCAAGAATAGATTAGTTTTTTTAAGATTAGTTTTCAGCAAGGTGGATTCGATTATAGTCTATAGGTCAACCATGGTAGTAATCAATGGATGGTGGTGATGTTATATGTTGATGACATAATCATTGATGGATCATATGATGATTAATGCAATAAATTTTCAAAATTCATGAAAAGTTAATTTGAAATGTCAATGATTGTTGAACTTATGTTCTTCCTTAGTTTACAGGTGACACAAGGAAATAATCGAAAATTAATTTCTCAATCCAAATATACCAAGGAGTTATGGGATGATTTATAACAAATAATTACAAGGCTATAAAAAATTTGGTGGCTACCTGGATGAAACTGTCACAGGAGGATGAAGGAAACATAGTCAATATCAAAAAATACATGAAAATTATTGGAAGTATATAATACCTGACAATAAAAATAACTAATATTGTTTTTTCCATATACCAAGGAGTAAGATATCAAATAAATCCCAAGTAAAGACACTTTGTTGTAGTGAAAATAATACTTAGGTATATCAAGGGAACATTAGATTTCAGTTTGATCTATAATGAAAAATCTCAGAAAGAGTTATTGGGATATACAGATGTAGATTGGGCCAATTCAATAGATAATTGAAAATCGACGTCAGGTAGTGAATTCTATCTTAGCAGAATGTGTATTTCTTGGCCAAGAAAGAAACAATATTTCATTTCATTGAGCACCACCAAAGCTAAATATATTATGACTACTCAATCATTCACACAGTCGTTGTGGATGAAAAATTAGCTTAGTGATATTGGAATTAAAGTGATGTCTCTAATAAGAATCTATTAAGATAATTCAAATGCTATAAATCATAGAAAAAATCTAGTCCATCACTCAAGGACAAAGCACATTGAAATCAAGTATCATTTCATCATAGAGAAGGTGGATCAGGGGCCTATGATGTTGGATTATATGCCTACAAAACTATAGGTTGTAGACATTCAGAAAAAATCATTACCCAAAGAAGCATTTGAAATGCATATACTACCTATGAGAGTTCATTTAACTCCCCACACTTCAAAAAATATAGATATGAGACCACCTTTCCCGAGGTATGGTGTGTGTTTCCCTAATGTGAAAATATGTGTTACTTACCCTTTTACAGACCTAAAAGGAATGGCCTTAAGGATCATTGATAAAGGAGGAGAAATTATAGTTGTAGAATGGTTGAAATTATCTTAATAAAGATAGGGGAGAATATTAAAGGGGGAATAGTGGAATCTCAAATTGGGATCAGTGATATAGGAGTTTTATTATATCTGATAATGCTAGAAGTGATCAATCAAAGGATATATATCACGAAAGATAAGGTTTATGATAAAATCATATGAGAGGTTTTGGGATGGAATCATGTGATTCCTTGATAAATATTACATTATAATCTTGTTTCTCATGTCTATCATGGATCATGTAGGCTTAGAGTGTGTGTGGAGTAAATCCTTGATCGCTATCTTAATGGAACAAACCAAATGTTGGTAGAATATGGAAAAATATTTAATGAGGCATAAAATTGAGAAAATTTGTCAACAAACCCAAAGGGGAAGATTATTGGTAAAAAATACCTAAAGGAATCATCCTGTTGTATATGGGGGTGATGGTGTTTGTTAAAAATCTATGTAACCACGAATGAGAATGGGTGATATTGTCAAAGTAGGTTTTTAAGGTGGCACAGTTTCACAGTGTTTGCTAAATTTTTGGATCTCAAAATAGGGAATTTGGTTTTTGTAAAAGGGATGTTTTTTTCATGGATCATAGTTTGAAGACCATGAATAATTGTTCACAAACTACAATGGTATTTCATGGAACAACAAAGGAAATTGGAAAATAAAGATTTCCGCATAGTAGTACAATGCGGATCGCCAAGCGCAGTATACAGACCTCCTAAGGAAAATGGTTTTCAATAGGATCACAGTTTAAGGGAGGATTGAAGTTCAAGGAAGGCCATCATTTTTTTATTGAGATTAGGTGCTTCATTTTTTAAAGTAATTGGATTCCATGTGGAAAGAATCGTGCTATACGTATTGAAAATAGAAAATTGTTTACGGGAGAAGCACAGTCTACGGTGAACACTATACCACATCGAAACATTGGTGAAATGGGATTAGTGGGATTTTTGGATCTATTTTCCTACATAAGGCAAACTAATTAGATCATTAAGATCTAAGATATTTTTATTAGAAAAAATCTTCACTCTAAGACTAAATTCATAAAATTAAAAAAGGTTTAGGAGGGTGGATTCCATGAAGTGAAGTGGTTCATGAGGAATAATTTCATGAAGTGTGAAGTAGTTTGTGGGAATAGTATGTGGAAGTGTCTTGTGGGGATCTATAGACCGTAAAAGAAAAAGGGTCATTGGAAGATGAGGGTTTCTATAGAAGGAGAGATGGTCTGCATAAGCGAAGGTAGTTCATAGAGGAAGATGTGGACTATTAAGCCCTCATGCCACGCAGTGTAGCGCAGTTCACAGAGGACTTAAAAAAGTCTGTGTATGACTCAAAGAATTTTTTAGAGGAATAGTTCATGAATGTGATTTCCAAAAACTAATTGTAACACCCCAAGTTTTTCTAAAAATAAATAGAAATGAATGGAACTTTGTTTTAAGTAGATATTTATAACTAGCCTTCTAACATAATTTTTCCACTTCTATGTTTTGAATTTCAAGAAACAATCACCTACAATTGTGTTCAGTATGTTATTTGTAGTCTATTGGAACCAAATTGTTTTTTTGGTGAATAGTAACATACCCTTATGAATAGTAATATGACCCTAATGAATAGTAAATTTTATTATAATTTTATTTTATTAAGGCATTAAGATAATATCATATAGGCTAATTTTTCATTGTGGTATTGAAGTAGTTAGAGAATTAGAATTGTTAATTTTTGAATTAAGTTTGCTTTTATTTAAAAAATAAATTAATAATATTTAGAAAATTATTTTCAAAAAATTTACTTCATTTTTGATATCTACACGTCGATAAAGGGTTAGGGTGAATTTTGGGATTTTTTCTGAAATAGTTGATTTTTCGGTGAATAGTAAAAAATACAATTTTTAGTTTCGGTGTATTAATGACAACATTAGAATACATTTTTACCATTTTATCCAATGTTGTTCATTATAATTAATTTCACTTTGAAATTTGACATAAACAATTGTCAATCTTTTGATATATATTGTTTCTTAAAAACACGCTATTTGTTGTGACAACAGGAATTAATTATAAAATTAATTAATGCAACTTATATGTTTGGAATTTTTAAAAATAGACATAATTTTTGAATTTTGAATATCAATTATAGCTTAGGGTGAAATTTTGGTATTGTTCAGAAAAACTTTAATTTTTTATGAATAGTGAAACAACTAAGTGGTAGTTAAAAACTGAATTTTTCATAAAACATAATTTTACGGCTTCTGTGAATGGAATTTTGAAAATCTGAGGGACACGGTTAATATCGTGTAGTAAAATTTGGTTCAATGAGATGAAAATAATTTTTGGTGAATAGTAATTTTTTACTTTTATTTACCACGGTTAAAAGTAATTAGGGTAATTAAGGGTAAAACTAATATTAATATTATTCTAACACATATCCTAATTCTATTGGACAAGTGTATCTCGACTGAAAACAACCTTAGGAATAAAATATTATTATTTAGGTCCACTTGGATTAGATTAGGACATTTATTATTATTTAATTCAAAGAAGAGTTAAAAGAGTTAAAATCAATGTTTATTTACTAAAACATTTTTAATATAGGGTTATACGTAAGATAAATTAGATTGTAAATATTCATTAGAAAATAAAACTATTTCCCACATAATTATATTTTATTTATAATTTTTAGACATTAAATAATTTAATTTATTTATGACACAATGATGATACAGTAATTACCATAATAATGAAAAATTAAAATAATTGATATTATAAATACCCAAATAAATATAATATGAGACTTTTAATGAATTAAAATAATTTTCTAGGATAATATTACATATTAGGATTGATTTAATTTTCTTTGTTCGAACTAATCATTCTGTTATGATTTTCAGAAAAATCAATTTTTCAAATAGTGTCAAAATTGATATAAAAGAGTTTTTAAAACAAATATTATATTATTAATTGATATTAAATTCCTAAAAATCTAAGGTTCGGCCAAGAGAATTATATCATGATATTTGTATCATTAATGGACCACTTTGGGGTCTCTTAGAGTTATATAGTATGTTTATTAACTATATAATATAAAAATACAAAGTGACATGGTAAGTGTCAAACTAATTAACTAAGAGTTAAAACTAAATGATAAGGTTAATTTAATGACCCAAACCTATCTAAATCCTATTGGATGAGTGTTTTTAGACCCATACCCACCTTAAAATTTAAATAATCCACTTTGGAGCCATTAGAAACCGAATATGAATTTATTATAAAATAATATTTCTAGCTTTTCCAAAGGTGCCCCTCACCCCTCTTATAAAAGGGCACTCTCCCTTCTCATTAACGCACACCTTCAAAGCCTTTTGGTTCGGAAAACTCTACCCAAATACTCTCTCAACTTACCTCAATTCATCCTAGAGGCATTCCTTTAGTCAAAAATCCAACTTAAGGATCCCTTTTGATCAAATCAAAAAGAAGAACCCGAATAAGAGGTAATGATTTCACCACCCTTTTTCAAGTTCCTTTCTTCTTCCACTTCTTCTTTATTTGTTATTCCCATTCTAAAATAATTAATCCATTATATCCTATATAATTTAATATTATTATAAATATGGTACAACCATATTCAGTATTATATCCATCCTTTGAATGACATGTCGCCATACGTGCGTACGTACGACTTACCGTCTCCACGTCGTGGTGTAATTGTTATTTAATAAATTATTATTTGGACGGGTATAATAATTATTTGTAATTCATGTAAATATTAAATATAACATGATAATGAGTCTATATATAAGATATACCATCCAATTATATATTATTATAATATCAAAATAATGATATTGTCGCTCGTGCGTACGTACGGACTACCGTCTCCACAAACGCGATGAGATTCATTCTCCATCGTATCCATTCAAGTATAATTATCATTTGATGATTAATAATAGTATTTAAGGACTTTATATCATTCTGTATATGAATAAGATACAACTTATCCATAACAAACATGGCTTATGTAACAAAACATACAAAAGAAAACGAGTAAGTTAACACCCGAAACGACGATAATTCTAAGATATTATTAACAAATCAATGTTAAAAGATCATTTATGATATCATATTAATTTATATGACATTTGAATAATTTAATAACAATTATTTCACTATTATACATGAGGTTAACCTACCCCCAACCAAGGAAAAGTACAAGGTAAGGGTTTATTTTGCAATCTCTTCACTATCCGAGGTTGTTTATACGTAATAATCTACTAGGATCTCTTTATCATCCACATCCATGTTTCTTAAAAATGTATTTCAAAACATTTTTACTATTTACAATAATATGTGTTAAAGTCATTTATACCCTTCTTTGACTTTTTATAAGTGGTTTATAATGGAATCTTTCCGTCATTTTCCAAACAAGGTGCTTTTAACCTTTTCAAAAGAATTAAGGTAAGAAAGCTTTTTTAACTTATACGGTGGGGGCAGCTATTTTCCTCCATTATAAAATATTCGAAGATTCCATTACAATATTATAAGAATATTATCAAAGAAAATGTTTTATTTTATAAATATATGACTCTTAAATGATTTCAAAATAGAAAGTGATATTTCTCTAAAAAGAGTTTTGATTTCATCTATGTCAACATCCATTGATGGATTTTATGCTTATTTGAAGTTGATTTATTATGATACAAAACTTCTATATTGTATTGAAGGTTTTGTGATATGTTTGACTATGGATGTGTTATTTTTATACCATTCACGTTTTATGGATGAAGTATTTACATTTTGTATGCTAGTTTTAATACGAATGTTTATGTTATGTTTAAACCTTTTCATATGGGAATGCATTGGACTTAATATGTGACGGGTGGAGCCCGCTATAGATCCTCGATGCATCGGTAGGACTCATGAGACAAAATAGTGTCTTGGCACAAGGCCTTGAAAAAATCTTATTTGTATTCATGGCACGAGGCCTTGGCTATGTGGTTATGATAGTCTGGCATTATACATTCCATCATTATGAAAGTGGTTATTGATATTGCATGTGATTATTCGATTAGTAGAATATCCATGTGAATAAGTAAATGGAATTATTTCATTTTATTTTTTACCATACTATGTTGAAGTTCAAGTTTAAAAGGATTTTGTTTTAGTTATACATTTCCATAAATGTTTATTCTTATTTATGAAAGTTTCTGCTATATTGTTATCCTTACTGGCCATTTGAGCTCACCCCTTTTCTATGTTTTATTATTCCCAGGATGTGAAGAAGTAAATTATGAATGACCTGCATGGATATTATGAGGGGATAATAGTTTGGACTATGGAGACAATATGTTGTAGTAGTAGTTTTTCACTTGATGGTGTAAAGTAAAACTTTATGAATATATCTAGTGTTTCCAAGTCTACTAAACCAATCCGCCTTTAGAGATTTGATCTTTCTTGTGATCATGCTAATGTTATGTAATAATGTACCAACTCTGGGTGACTGGGGTCAGGGCATTACAGTTGGTATCAGAGGAAGTTTAGTACAAACCTTGGAAGCTATATTTAGATAAACTCTGATTAGAGCATGTAGACCTATGATGGAATTTGAGGATTAGTATAGAAGAACATCCTAGAATTTTGGTATTGTAGATATTTTGTGATTTGTCCAAGAAATACATCCCTGTCTGGATACGAGCTGGTAGAGGTGGCTCTGGCACAGATGTACCTAGGGGTAAAACCCGAAAACACCACTTTGAGCTAGACTCGAACATGAACTGGTGCACGACAACGGGCCTTGCTGCACTCTTGGTTACGACACTCCCGAGGGAAATGCTTAGGGTAACTCTCATTTTCATTACAAATAATTATGATGGGTTTATGAGTATATACTTCCTCAATGAAAACATTTTTATGATTATGGATTATATCCATAAATAGTTCAATTTATGTTATGTGTTTTATATGTATGGAATTATGTATTTTTATTCATAAAATGATCTAGTTTATGCCATTGTTTATAAATGGTGCCTAGTAGAAGAAATGGAAACCGTATCAATGCACGCACTCCATGTAGGGATTTCCCTCCTATTCAAGATAATTATAGTGGTGCTGGTGATGCAATTGGTGCCGATCAGCTAATCACCATACTGGAACAACTCCCTCAGGTTATGAATAATAACCTTACCCGTATGGAGCACCCTGATCCGTAGCGTAGAGGATAAATGTTAGATCTCTTAATGAGGCAACAAACACCAACATTCAATGGGAGTACAAATCCCTTAGTAGATGAGCAATGGATAAATTCCCTAGAGAAAATATTTCAGGTTTGGGGAGTAGTGAAAGGGAAGAAGTTATCATGGCAGTTTACCACCTCACTGGAGATGCTGATCAATGGTGGTCATTGATTCAAAACATGAAGGAAGATGATGAAGTATCAAATATGGAATGGAGGGAGTTTGAAGATCTATTTTTAGAAAAATACATTCCTTGTGACCATCGAGCAGATATGGAAAGGCAATTTCTGAGTCTGATACAAAAGGAGGATGAGAATGTCGCAATGTATGAGGATAACTTTACAAGGTTAGCAAGGTATGCTAGAGATTATATACGTAACCCAAGAAGTAAGATTAATCAATTCTTTGATGGGTTAAAACCATTTCTCTGTCGATAATTAGTCTCACAATCCTTCTCGTCGTATGAAGACATTGTCTCATGTGCTATCAAGACATAAAAGGAATTCTCTAAGTTTTATGACTTTAAAGCAAAGTAAGAGAAGAAGAGATCTATTGATAAATCTGGGAATGGAAATAAGGGGATGAAGGGAAAGGTTGAATATCCATCCTGTGGTAAATGTGGGAAGAAACACCCTGGTACATGCTTGAAGGGAATGGGTGTCTGTTACAAGTGTGGTGAAAAAGGCCACCAAGATCGTGAATGCAAAGGCAATAAGAAAGCTACCAATGTTCAATGCTACAATTGCAGGGAGATTTGACATTATGCAAATGAATCTACTAAGAATCAGGGGAACTTTCCTCAGAAAAGGCCAAGGGATCAAGGCCAAACTTATGCTATCACTACTGCTGAGGTAGAAGCTCCGAAAGGCGTGGTGGCAGGTAATTTAATGGTTTCCTCAAGTTTAGCAAATGCATTATTTGATTCTGGATCATCGCATTGTTTCATATCTTCCCAGTTTTCTAAGAAAATTAGATATTTCCAATTTGATTTAACAAGGGAGTTGTCAGTTAAAACTCCTAAGGGAAGTATCATTGAAACAAAGTTTTGTGAATCAGTCCCCATTAGAGCACTTAAATGTTCTTTATCTGCTGATATCATCATCATACCTATGATTGAGTTTGATATAATCCTCGGTATGGATTGGATTTCGGACTATGATGTGAAGATTTATTGTAAGAAGAAGGAGGTTACTATTTTTGATGATGATGATAAGGAACACCTTATCTTTAGAGCAGAATCATCACCACTTAATTCTTATCTAGATCCACCCCCAATAGCTCAACTAAATTCAATTATTGGGGAGGAAGAGGATGAAATTACAGTAGGTGAGGAAAGGAATGTTCAAATAGTGGATGTACCTGTTGCTAAAGAATATTTAGATGTGTTTCCAGATGATTTACCTGGACATCCTCCAGAACAAGAAGTTGAGTTTTCTATTGATTTAATTCTTGGATCAAGGCCTATATCAAAGACCCCTTATAGAATGGAAACTGTAGAATTAGTTTAACTAAAGAAAAACTAGTGGAATTGAGTAATAAGGGATTTATTTGCCCTAGTGTTTCTCCATGGGTAGCCCTTGTTCTTTTTGTTAAAAAGAAAGATGGATCTATGAGGTTATGTATCGACTACAGGGAGATCAATGCTATAACAATAAAGAACAAGTATCCCCTACCTCGCATTGATGATTTATTTGACCAACTGCATGGATCACAATACTTTTCAAAGATTGAACTTCGATCTGGATACCATCAGTTGTGTGTAAAGAAGGAAGACATTCCGAAGATAGCATTTCGAACCAGGTACAGGCATTACGAGTTTACAGTAATGCCTTTTGGATTGACTAATGCACCCTCTGTATTCATGGATCTGATAAATAGAGTTTTCAAGAAATATCTCGTTGAATTTGTGGTGTTATTTATTAATGATATCTTGGTATAATCCAAAAGCTACGAAGATCATGAAAATCACTTGCGCATTATCCTGAAGACTCTGAGAAGACATGAATTATATGGGAAGTTTAGGAAGTGTGAATTCTAGCTTTAGGATATTTCTTTTCTTGGCCATATTGTCTCAAGAGATGGAATCTCTGTTGATCCTTCTAAGACTAAGGAAATACTAGATTGGCAATCACCTACGAGTATAACTGAGGTACGCAGTTTTATTGGTTTGGCAGGTTATTATCGACGTTTCGTCCAGAATTTTGCCCGATTGGAAAACCCATTAACGAAGCTCACACATAAAGGGGTTAAATTTGTTTGGACAAAAGAGTGTGAAGAATGTTTCGAAGAACTGAAGAGAAGAATATTCAATGCTCATATATTGACTCTACCATCGGGGAATTATGGGTTCATTATTTATAGTGATGCATCAAAGAAAGGACTTGGTTGTGTCCTTATGCAGAATGATAGAGTTATTGCCTATGCATCACGACAGTTGAAAATTCATGAAAAAAACTATCCTACTCCTGATCTCGAGTTATCTGTTGTGATCTTTTCTTTGAAGATATGGATGCACTACCTCTATGGTGAAAAATGTGAAATTTATACTGATCACAAGAGTTTGAAGTATATTTTCTCACAAAAAGAACTCAACATGAGGAAAAGGAGATGGCTTGAATTACTCAAGGATTATGATTGCACGATACACTACCACCCGGGGAAGGCAAAAAAGGTGTCAGATTCTTTGAGCAAAAAAGATCATGGAATTTTGAACAATATGAGAATTGAAAGGGATCCAATTTTCATAGATCTAGTGAAGATGGACATGTGAATAACCAGGGAAGGCGAAACATCAATTCTTTTTCAAATGGTTGCCAAAACATCTTTACTAGAAAGGATTAAGAGTTCTCAAACCGATGATGAAGAATTTCAAAAGAAGATTAAAGCTGTGAATGATGGGGGATTGAGAGACTTTGTGTATGAAGATGGAATTTTGAAATTTGGGAATAGACTTTGTGTTCCCGATATACCTGATCTAAAAAGGGAATTGCTGGATGATGCTCATAGTTCCAATTTCTCTATAAACCTTGGGAGCACCAAAATGCATAGAGATTTGAAGGAACATTTTTGGTGGGACAACATGAAGAGGGAGATTGCTGATTTTATGTCAATATGTATGGTTTGTCAACAAGTGAAATCTGGAAGGCAACAACCTGGAGGAGTCATGCAACCTCTTCCCATACCGGAGTGGAAATGGGACAATATTACAATGGACTTTGTCATGGGACTACCAAAGACTCCTAGAAGGAATGATGCAATATGGGTTATTGTTGATCGTCTTACCAAGTCACCATATTTTCTTGCTATAAGAGAAGATCCACCACTGGAACATCTAGCAATACTATATATTAATGAAGTTTTGAGACTTCATAAAGTAACCCTATCGATTGTTTCTGATCATAATCCCTGTTTTACATCAAGATTCTGGAAGTGTATTTAGAAATACCTGGATACTGAACTTCATTTGAGCACTGCCTACCACCCTCAGACAGACGGACAATCAGAACGGGCTATTCAAACCATAGAAGACATGTTGAGATCTTGCTCACTTGACTTTCAGGGTATGTGGGATCAATATTTACCTTTGGTCGAATTTTCTAATAATAATAGCTTCTATTCAAGTATTCAGATAGCACCATATGAAGCGTTATACGGAAAGAGATGTCGCACACCAACCTGTTGGGATGACGTTGGTGAAAGAAAACTTGTAGGTCTAGAACTGGTAGAGGAAACAATGGAAAAGGTGAAGGTAATCCAAAATCACATCAAAGCAGCTCAAAGTATGCAGAAGAGCTATGCCGATAATCGAAGGAAGGATTTGGAATTTCAAGTCGGTGATCATGTTTTCCTGAAGGTATCTCCATGGAAGGGAGTCATAAGTTTTGGTAAGAAAGGTAAATTGAGTCCCAGGTACATCGGACCTTTCGAAATTCTAGAACGAATTGGGGTTGTAGCTTACCGATTGGCAATGCCGCCAAGTCTCTCCAAAGTTCACGATGTGTTCCACGTATCTATATTGAGGAAATACATGCCTGACCCAACACATGTACTCACCTACAAGGAATTAGAACTGGAACCCGATCTGTCTTATTGTGAAGAGCTCGTCAAGATTCTTGATATGAGAGAAAAAGTACTGAGAAACTGGACGACATGTCTGGTAAAAGTCTTGTGGAGAAACCATAAGATGGAACATGCAACATGGGAACCTGAGGAACTTATGATGAAGAACCACCCAAGTCTTTTCATGTGGTAGTATTCTATAAATTTCGAGAATTAATTTATTTGAAGGAGGGGAGAATGTAACACCCCAAGCTTCTACAGTACCTTTCCCTTTGAATAATGTAATAGTGTGTGTTGTAAGCAACATCGAGTTCTAACACACACCACAACCGATCAAACTAGCCGTTATGAATAGTAATACCTACATTTTGAAATTATATATATTTTATATTTCAAAATGGACTTCATTTTTGGATTCAGAATATCGAAATTATCCTAAGTTGAATTTTTGGTATTTTTCTGAGAACTTCCAATTTTTATGAATAGTGAAAAATACATAAAAACAACTTTTTTAATCAAAATAATTTATAGTGATAAATTATATTATTGAGTGGTTTTAATGTATAATTAGAATATATTTTTATCATTTTATCCAATGGTGTTCATTATAATTAATTTCACTTTGAAATTGGACATAAACAATTGTCAATCTTTTGATATATATTGTTTCTTAAAAACACGATATTTGTTGTGACAGCGGGAATTAATTATAAAATTAATTAATGCAACTTATATGTTTGAAATTTTGTAAAATAGACATAATTTTTGAATTTGGAATATCAATTATATCTTAGGGTGAAATTTTGGCATTGTCCAGAAAAACATCAATTTTTGATGAATAGTGAAACCACTAAGTGGTAGTTAAAAAACTGAATATTTCATAAAACATAATTTTACCGATTTTGTGAATGGAATTTCGAAAATCCGAGAGATACGGTTAATATAAAGTAGTAAAATTTGGTTCAAGGAGATGAAAATAATTTTTGGTGAATAGTAACTTTTTACTTTTATTTACCACGGTTAAAAGTAAATAGGGTAATTAAGGGTAAAAATGATATTAATATTACCCTAACACCTGTCCTAATTCTATTGGAAAAGTTTATCTCAACCAAACACAACATTAGGAATAAAATATTATCATTTAGGACCACTTGGATTAGATTAGGACATTTATTATTATTTAATTCAATGAAGAGTTAAAAGAGTTAAAATCAAAGTTTATTTACTAAAACATTTTTAATATAGGGTAATACATTATATAAACTCGATCGTAAATATTAATTAGAAAGATAAAACTATTTCCTACATAATGATATTTTATTTATAATATTTAGACTTTAAATAATTTAATTTATTTATGACACAATGATGATGCAGTAATTACCATAATTGTGAAAAATTAACATAATTGATATTATAAATACCCAAATAAATATCATTTGAGACTTTTAATGAATTAAAATAATTTTCTTGGATAATATGACATATTAAAATTTATGTAATTGACCGTGTTTGAACTAATAATTCTGTTATGATTTTCACAAAAATCAATTTTCCAAATAGTGTCAAAATTGACAAAAAAAAGTTTTTAAAACAAATATTATATTATTAATTGATATTAAATTATTAAAAATCTAAGGTTCGGCCAAGAGACTTATATCATGATATTTGTATCATTAATGGACCATTTGGGGGTCTCTTGGAGGAATATAGTAAGTTTATTAACTATATAATATAAAAATACAAAGTGACATAGTAAGTGTCAAACTAATTAACTAAGAGTTAAAAATAAAAGATAAGGTTAATATAATGACCCAAACCTGTATAAATCCTTTTGGATGAGTGGTTTTAGACCCATACCCACCTTAACATTTAAATAATACACTTTGGAGCCATTATAAACCTAATATGAATTTATTATAAAATAATATTTCTAGCTTTTCCAAAGGTGCCCCTCACCCCTCTTATAAAAGGGAACTCTCCCTTATCATTAACTCACACCTTCAATGCCTTTTGGTTCGGCCAACCTCTGCCCAAATACTCTCTCAACTTCCCTCAATTCATCCTAAAGGCCTTCCTTTAGTCAGAAATCTAACTTAAGGAGCCCTTTTGATCAAATCAAAAGGAAGAACCCGAATAAGAGGTAATGATTTCACCACCCTTTTTCAAGTTCCTTTCTTCTTCCAGTTATTCTTTATTTGTTATTCCCATTATAAAATAATGAATCCAATATCTCCTATATACTATAATATTATTATAAATGTGGTACAACCATATTCAGTATTATATCCATCCTTTGAATGACATGTCACCATACGTGCGTACGTACGGCTTACCGTCTCCACGTCGTGGTGTAATTGTTATTCAATAAATTATTATTTGGATGGGTATAATAATGAGTTTTAATTCATGTAAATAATAAATATAACAGGATAATTATTCTTTATATAAGATATACCATCCAATTATATATTATTTTAATATCAAAATAATGATATTGTCGCTCGTGCGTACGTACAGACTACCGTCTCCACGAACGTGATGAGATTCATTCTCTATCGTATCCATTCAAGTATAATTATCATTTGATGGTTAATAATAGTATTTAAGGACTTGATATAATTTTGTATATTAATATGATACAACCTATCCATAACAAACACGGCTTATGTAACAAAACATATAAAAGAAAACAAGTAAGTTAACAGCCGAAACGACGATAATTCTAAGATGTTATTAACAAAACAATGTTAAAAGATCATATATGATATCATATTAATGTATATGATACTTGAATAATTTAATAACAATTATTTCACCATTATACAGGAGGTTAACCTACCCCCAACCAAGGAAAAGTATAAGGTAAGGGTTTATTTCGCAATCTCTTCATTATCCGATGTTGTTTATACGTAATAATCTACTGGGATCTCTTTATCATCCACATCCATGATTCTTAAAAATGTGTTTCAAAACATTTTTAATATTTACAAGAATATGGGTTAAAGTCATTTATACCCTTTTTTGACTTTTTTTAAGTTGTTTATAAAGGAATCTTTCCATCGTTTTCCAAACAAGGTGCTTTTAACCTTTTCGACAAGAATTAAGGTAAGAATGTTTTTTTAAACTTATACGGCGGGTGCGGCTATTTTCCACCGTTATAAAATCTTTGATGCTTCCATTACAAGCATATAATAATATTTTCAAAGAAAATATTTTATTTTATAAATATATTACTCTTAAATGATTTCAAAATAGAAAGAGATATTTCTCTAAAAAGAGTTTTGATTTCATCTATGTCAACATCCTTTGATGAGTTTTACGCTTATTTGAAGTTGATTTATTATGATACAAAACTTCTATATTGTATTGATGGTTTTTTTATATTTTTGACTGTGGATGTGTTATTTTTATACCATTCATGGTTTATAGATGAAGTATTTACATTTCGAATGCTAGTTTTAATACGAATGTTTATGTTATGTTTAAACCTTTTCATATGGGAATGCATTGGACTTAATATGTGACGGGTGGAGCCTGCTATAGCTTCTCGATGCATCGATAGGTCTCATGAGACAATCTAGTGTCTTGGAACAAGGCCTTGACAAAATATTATTTTTAGTCTTGGCACGAGGCCTTGCTATGTGGTTATGATAGTCTGGCATTATGCATTACATCATTATGAAAGTGGTTATTGATATTGCATGTGATTATTCGATTAGTATAATATCCATGTGAATAAGTAAATGGAATTATTTCATTTCATTTTTTTTCCATAATATGTTGAAGTTCTAGTTTAAACGGCTTTTTTTGGTTATACATTGCCATAAATGTTTATTCTTATTTATGAAAGTTTCTGCTATATCGTTATCCTTACTGGGCATTTGAGCTCACACATTTCCTATGTTTTATTTTTCCCAAGATATGAAGAAGTCAATTATGAATGACCTGCATGGATATTATGAGGGGATAATAGTGTGGACTATAGAGATAATATGTTGTTGTTGTAGTTTTTCACTTTATGATGTAATGTAAAACTTTATGAATATATCAAGTGTTTCCAAGGCTACTAAACCAATCGGTATTTCGAGATTTGATCTTTCTTGTGATCATTACAATGTTATGTAATAATGCACTGACTCTGGGTAACTGGGGTCGGGGTGTTACACCAAGGTCCCAACCTTCATGTTTTAAGGGATACTCTACAAGGTAAGAAAATTCTCAATTTTATTCTTTTTTCCAATCATGTTTTCTTTTATGTGGTATGTCTTTCATGTTTCCACACCATGTTCAAATTTTCCTCTTATTATTGATCTAATATATATTATGATTCATTTATAGATGGGTCACCCATGTCCCCTCTCTTTTTAATATTTTCTAAAACCATGTTGTGTAGCCATTTGGCTGCCGAATTGTTTGTAAGAGATTTCTCACATTTTTTTTATTTTGTGATCCTTCCTTATTATTTCTCCGTATCTTCATACCCAAGAGGAATGAAATCAACATAAATCATGTATAGTCTGTATTTTATCATGTTTATGAAAAATAACTCATCATTATTCTTCTCCTCTCCCACTTATTTAAAGAATAATAACATTGTCCGTTTGTGTCGAATTATTGACATCATGGACGATGTGATTTCAATTTCCATTAATTATTTCAAGTATGGTCATGAACACATTTATATGGTTGAAACAAGTTATAATATATTTTTTATGACTCACCCATGGTTCTGTAATTATTTTATACTCATGGTTCTAATTTATAAGACAAAACGAGGTTGTTATGATCAAATAACCACTTAAATGATCTAAACGAACATCATTAATTTTCTAACTTATGAATCATTCTCATGTAAGAACTAAAAATGATAAATGGAATAATTTATGTTACTGGTTATATGAAAATACTACTCCATTCCAATTCTGGAGTTTCACTTCCAATCAGCAAGAATGTCCACCATGAACCAATCATAGAAATCATGTAAAGAATTCAACCAAAAACAGTGCAAGGGAAAAAATACTAACAATTAAGGGTGAAAAGATGTTATTAAATGACCATATAAGATGTTATAAACATTAACATGTTTCGGTAAAATATTTATAACACTATTGTAGCCATTGTAAAGGAGTTTTAAACAAGTTGGATGTAAGACAACCCCGAGGTAAGGGAATTCTTAACCCGATTTCCATTCTTTGGGTTAACTTCCTACTTCATTACTTATGTGATATTTAAATTGTATGTGTGATGGGTTCTGTTTATATTATGTTTTATTATTTGTATTTACAGTATACATGCATACTCCATCCACTCTATTAAGTCTCTCTTCAATTGTATGATATTTATAAGGTCCTTTTCATTAAAATCCTTTTTTTAAATTCAGTTTCTTGAAATTCCAAAGTAATTTTTTATGGAATTATTCATGTTGTATGATTATGTTTTGGTTCTTGGGAATTATTTATGATGAAGGTTGGGACCTATATTTCCCTCCAATTCATTGGGTATGAGTATGTTGGAGGTCAGCCGTATGGTTACTCCAAGTGTAACTGCAATGGTTACACAAAGTAAGGTAGCCATGAGGGTTACAAATTATATGGTAGCCAAGAATGGTTATAAGATTATGTAAGTAATGCCCCAAGATACCTTTATGATTATAGTTATGTTCTCATGTTTTGTGTGTATCTTGTGTAAATCTTATGTTACACAGTGTAAGTATATATGGGTGACAAGAATGTCTTTTGAAAATGCTTTCATATGTTACGAGTATTCATGGAATACTGTGATCTTTCCTTCTTTTCCATCCCTTATAGAGCTTTTGTGCTCAACCCATGTTTTTTAAAATGAATTTTCACTGGTTAATGTATGTGTAATATAAGGAAGTGATACACGTTAAATATTGACGAATTTTCAAGGAGTCTTGTTTTATGTTTTAATGTTATATATTTTAAAAAAATGGAAATAGTTTTTATGGTATCCAGTCTATAACAATGTGTAATGTTATGAATGTTTTGTCCTAATTCTCTAATGCTCTAAACTTGAAAAGATCCTTAATGTAAAAGGAAGTGTTTTCTTGACTAAACTCAAGATTATGTATTTAATAAAGCTGGCTCCTTATAGTTTGTATCAGAGGATGGTTAGGGTTAGGGTGATGTTAATAGAATACCATAAATGATTTTCTCTCTATGTTTAATTTGAAATGTTATAGCATTTAATGATTACCACGTTGCTTTATCTAAGACATGTTTGTTCAAAATGGTTGTCCGTAGAAGGAACATGGATGTTGAAGAGGAGAGGCACCGACATGATGACATCCTTCTGGAACTACAGCCCAGAATGGTAGGGATTGGAACTGAGCAGTTTGTGACAGTAATGTCTCAGCTAACGCAGTCAATAAATGGTGGTGGCATCCATGAAAGAGTACTAATAGAGGTACCACAACAGAACATGACAGTAGTGGAACATTTTATGAGACAACATCCTCCTGCATTCAATGGATCTTCTGACCTAGTAGTAGCTGAAGGATGGATCAAATCCCTTAAAAAGATATACGATGTTATGGGATGGTCATATAATCAAAAGGTAAGTCTTTCCAATTATCGTTTTGATGGGGAATCTAATCAGTGGTGGTCAATAGTAAGAAATATCAGGGGTAGAGTGGATTTTGATGCCTTAGAGTGGGATGAATTTAGAAGTCTTTTCCTTGAAATATATTTTCATAAGGTTGAGAAACTATGAATGGAGAATCAGTTCCTTGAATTGAAACAAAAGGAGAAATATTCAGTGGCTGTGTATAAAGATAACTTCACCCGACTGGCGAGGTATGCTCCAAATCTTATTCTGGATCTTGATAGCAAAATCAACCGCTTTTACTCAGGATTTAAGCCAAGGTGTCGAAGGGTGTTGGCCTCTCATGGATTCAAAAGTTATGAGAAACTTCTCTGATGTGCTGAGAGGGTAGAGATGGAGTTTGCTGATGATCACGTGTATTTTGGAAACAAAGAGAAGAAGAGGACCAGTTGGCAAGAAATGGGTAATAATCAACCAAATAAATCTGATGGTAAGAAAATACAATTTTCAGTTTGTGAAAAGTATGGAAAGAAACACCCTAGAGAATGTCTTAAAAAACTGGGAAGTGTTTTAAATGTGATAAGTTTGGACATATGGCCCGAGATTGTAATGAAAATGATCCTAAGAATAATCCTGATAAGAAAATTGTAAAGTGTTTTAAATGTGGTGAGATGAGTCACTATGCAAACATCTTCCCAAAAAGAGATCTGAATGATGCAAAGAAGCCAGACTACAAGCAGAAAGGTGTAGTGAGATCCTTTGTGACTACGTCAGCAGATGTCGGGCCATCCGATAAAGTTGTATCGGGTACTTTGTTTGTTCACTCAGATTTTTCTAAAGTTTTATTTGATACTGGGTCTACACATTCCTTCATCTCGGAGAAATTTTCTGGTAAATTGAAAAAATCACCTCAACAAATGTGACCTGAATTTGTCATTAAAACACCAGGGGGAAATGTTATAGAAAATAAGAATTATAAGAATCTTTCTATTGTGGTATGTGGAAATACTTTACATGAAAACCTTGTTGTTTTACCCTTAGTGGAGTTTGATGTTATTCTGGGGATGGACTGTCTTTCTGATTACCAAGATAAGATTGACTGTAGAGATAAGGATGTTGTTTTTCAGAAAGAGTTTCAGTTTGTATACAAGAATAAACCCATACAATTGATAACATATCAGGAAGCTGAGAAACTATTGAAAGATGGAAATGAAAGTTATCTTCCTCATATTTTTGAAAACAATGGAACTATTAAAATTAATGATGTGCCAGTGGTAAATGAATACCTTTTTGTTTTTCCGTATGAGTTACCTGGTGTCATACCTGATTGAGAAGTCGAATTAACAATTGACTTAGTTACTCATGCTAATCCAATTTGAAAACCCTCATATCATATGGATCTAATAGAAATTCTTGAATTGAAAAATCATTTGTAGGATTTTCTTGAAAAATTGTTCATTCATCCTAGCACTTCACTATGGGGAGCCCCTATTTTGTTTGTTAAAAAGAAAGATGGTTCCATGAGACTTTGCATTGATTACAAAGCTTTGAATAACATCACCGTTAAAAACAAGAATCCTTCTCCTCATATCGATGAATTGTTTGATCAGTTCCAGGGAGCTCAGTACCTTTCCAAGATTGACATGAGATCTGGATACCATCAGCTAAAGTTGAAGGAGGATGACATCCCAAAAACAGCATTTCGTACTAGACATGGGCATTATGAATTTGTTGTTATGCCGTTTGGATTAACTAATGCACTTGTTGTACTCATTAATCTTATTAATAGAGTATTACATGAGTTCTTGGATAAGTTTTTTGTTGTATTTATTGATGACATTCTGATATTTTCTAAAAATAAAGAGGAGAATGAAAAACACTTAAGGGTTTTTTTAAAAACATTAAAAGAAAATAAACTATATGGAAAATTTAGCAAGTGTACTTTTTGGTTACAACAGATTTCATTTTATGGGAACATTGTAAATAAGGATTGAATAACAGTTGATCCTGCCAAAAAAAAGTAGTTGATGAATGGACAAGACCCAAAAATGTTACAATGATTCGTAGTTTTCTAGACTTAGCAAGTTATTACCGATGGTTTGTTAAAAACTTTTCATGATTATCTATCCTGATAAGTAAGTTAACATGGAAAGGGGTAAAATTTGTTTGGATAGTGGAATGTGACGTTTGTTTTTATGAACTGAAGAAGAGATTGGTCAATACTCTAGTTTTGGCCTTACCTTCCCGAAATGGTGAGTTTGTCATCTAGAGTGATGCTTCTTTGAAGGGACATGGGTTTGTTTTGATGCATAATGATTAAGTAATTGCATATTCTTTGAGACAACTTAAACCTCATGAGATAATTTATCCCACACATGACTTGGAATTGGCAACTGTGGTTTTTGCTTTGAAAATATGGAGGCATCATTTATACAGAACCAAATGTCAAATATATACTGACCATAAAAGTTTAAAGTATATATTCACTCAAAAGGAATTAAACATGAGGCAGAGAAGATTTCTAGGACTAATAAAGGATTATGACTGCACGATCAATTACCATACTAGAAAAGAAAACAAAGTATCAGATGCCTTAAGTCAGAAATATCATGCATCATTAACCATGATACATTTGGAAAATGATCCCTTGATTAATGATTTGATTAATTTTGGCTTAGAAGTTATTGGTGCAGGGAATAAATCTGTTTTGTTTCAGGTTTCAGTGCAGTCTTTGTTGTCAGACAGAATTAAGCTGGCACAAAAGGAAGATCGTGAGGTACAGAAAAAGGTAGAATTGGTTAAAATGGGTATGTTTCCATAATTTAATCTTGAAAAAGATTGTGTTTTAAGATTTGGAAAAACTTTTTGTGTGCCTACTGATCCTCATTTGAAGAATGATTTTTTGTGTGAAGCTCATAATTCTCCATTTTCTTTTCATCCTGGAATTACTATGATGTACAGAGACCTTCGGGAGTATTATTGGTGGGATGGAATGAAAAGAGGTATTACTGATTTTACCAGGAAATGTTTGACTTGTCAACAGGTTAAAGAATAGCGGTATTTACTGAAGGGGATGCTTCAGCCTTTACTAGTGCCAGAGTGGAAATGGGAGAATGTATCCATGGACTTTGTGGTGGGACTACCAAAGACTTCTCGAGGTAACAATTCTATTTGGGTTATTGTTGATCGACTAACAAAGTCTGCACATTTTCTATAAATTCGAGATACAATGTATTTGGATCAGCTTTCTCGATTGTACCTCAAGGAGATTGTCAGGTTACATGGAGTTCCTCTTTCCATTGTATCTGACCGAGATCACAGGTTCACTTCTAACTTTTGGAAAAGACTTCAGAAATCGTTGAGCATAGAGTTAAATTTCAGTACGACTTATCATCCTCAATCAGATGGTTAGTCAGAACGAACGATTCAAGCTTTGGAGGATATGATTCGATCTTGTTCAATGGACTATCAAGGATATTGGGATCAACATATTTCATTAGTTGAGTTTTCTTATAATAAAATTTTTCATTCTAGTATTCAGATGGAACCTTTTGAGGACTTGTATGGAAAGGGGTGTCAGACTCTAGAGTTTTGGGATGAAGTCAGTGAAAGAAAGTTGACAGGGCCAGAATTAGTTGATGAAGTGGCTGAGAAAGTGACGATGATCCAGCAGCACATGAGGACAACTCAGAGTAGGAAGAAAAGTTATGCAGATAACAGAAGGAAAGACTTCTCTTTCGAGGTAGGTGACCATGTTTTCCTTAAACTACCTCCTTGGAAAAGTGTGATGCGTTTCGATAAGAATGTAAAGCTAAGTCCACAGTTCATTGATCCTTTCGAAATCATGGAGAAAGTTGGAAAAATTGCATACCATGTAGCTTTTCCTCCAAGTTTGTTTCAGGAATACAATGTTTTTCATGTTTCGATGTTGAGAAAGAATGTGCCAGATTCATCACATGTCTTGATCCCAGAATCAGTTCAGCTGGAAGAAAACCTTTCTTATGAAGAGAAACCAGTTCAGATTCTTGACTGAAGGGAATAGGTATTGCAGAATAAGGAAATCAACTAGGTAAAGGTTTTGTGGAGAGACCACATGGTTGAAGAAGCAACATGGGAGTCTGAAAATACTATGATAGAAAAATACCCTCAGTTGTTTAATAAGTAAATAAAATTGCAAGGACACAATTTCATGAAGGAGGGGATAATGTAACACCCCAAGACTTTCTAAAAATAAATAAAAATGCATGGAACATTATTTTAAGTAAATATTTATAACTATAATTTTAACATAATTTTTCCACTTCTATGTTTTGAATTTCAAGAAACTTTCATCTACAATTGTGTTCAGTATGTTATTTAGAGTCTATTGGAACCAACTTGTTTTTTGGTGAATAGTAACATACCCTTATGAATAGTAATATGAATAGTAATATGACCCTAATGAATAGTAAATTTTATAATTATTTTATTTTATTAAGGCTTTAAGATAATATCATCTAGGTTAAATTTTCATTGTGATATAGAAGTAGTTATAGAATTAGAATTGTTAATTTTTGAATTAAGTATGATTATATTTAAAAAATAAATTAATAATATTTAGAAAATTATTTTCAAAAAATGGACTTAATTTTTGAAATCTACACGTCGATAAAGGGTTAGGGTGAATTTTGGGAATTTTTCTGAAATAGTTGGTTTTTCGGTGAATAGTAAAAAAATACAGTTTCTAGTTTCAGTGTATTAATGACATCATTAATGATATAATAATGATGTCATAAATCTGGTCGAATTTTTTATAGTTAAATAAGATCTCTGGTGTCCCAAGTGGCTTATACCATGGGCAAATACCATGGGCAAGCCCATGGATTTGCAAATACCACTCATGAGGCGTCCCTTGAAAATTATTAAAATAATCCTTCACTTTTCCTATAAATACCAACTCTTCCCTTCATTAAATTCATTCCCAATTATCCCTCAACGAATCTCTGGTCTCTTTACCTTCATAGTAGTCCTCCCAAGGTTTCCTCAATCCCCCAAGGTCCCAACATTCAAGTCCTAAGGGTTACTCTTCAAGGTAACGGAATTCTCAATTTCTTTCTTTTTTCCATTCATGTTCTCTTTTATGTGGTATATCATTCAAGTTTCCATACCATGTTCAAATTTTATTCTTATTATTGATATACCCTATATTATTATTCATTTCTGTATGGGTGAACCCTGTCCCCTCTCTTTTGAATATTTTCTAAAACCATGTTGTGTAGCCGTTAAGCTGCCAATTTTTTTTAAGAGATTTCTCACTTTTTCTGTTATTTTGAGTTCCTTCCTTATTATTTCTTCATATCTCCGTAACCAAGAGGCATGAAATATACATAAATCATGTATAATCTATATTCTATCATTTTTATGAAAAATTACTCCTCATTATTCTTCTCCTCTTCCACTTATTTAAAGAATAAAAACATTGTCCGTTTGTGACGAATTATCGACATCGTGGACAATGTGATTTCAATTTCAATTAATTCTTTCAAATATGGTCATGAAACCATTTATATGGTTTAACCAGGTTATAATATATGTTTTATAACTCACCCATAGTTCTGGAATTCTTTTGTACTCATGGTTCTAATTTATAAGACAAAATGAGGTTGTTATTATCAAATAACCACTAAAATGATCTAAATGAACATCGTTAATTTTCTAACTTCTGAACCATCCTCATGTAATAATTAAAAATGGTAAATGGAAAAATTTATGTTAATGGTTATATTAAAATACTACTCCATTCCAATTCTATAGTTTCACTTCCAATCGACAAGAATGTTCACCATGAACCAGTCATAGAAATCATGTAAAGAATTCAAACAAAAACAGTGCAAGGGGAAAAATACTAACAATTAAGGGTGAAAATATGTTATTAAATGATCATATAAGATTTTATAAACATGGAAATGTTTCTATAAAATATTAATAACACTATTATAACCATTATACAGGAGTTTTAAACAAGTTTCAAGTAAGACAAACCCGAGGTAAGGGAATTCTTAACCCAATTTCCACTCTTTGGGTTAACTTCCTACTTCATTATTTATGTGCTATTTAAATTGTTTTTGACATGGTTTCTGTTTATATTATGTTTTATTGTGTTTATTTATAGTATACATACATACTCCACCCACTCTATTAAGTCTCTCTTCAATTGTATGATATTTATAAGGGCCTTTTCATTAAAAATCATTTTTCTAAATTCAGTTTTTTGAAATTCCAAAGTACTGTTTTTATGAAATTACTCATGTTGTATGATTATGTTTTGGTTCTTATGAATTATTTATGATGAATGTTTGGACCTATATTTCCATCCAATTTATTGGTTATGAGTAATTTGGAAGTCAGTCGTATGGTTACTCCAAGTGTAACTGCGATGGTTACACAAAGTAAGGTAGTCGTGAGGGTTAAAAATTATAAGGTAGCCAAGAATGGTTACAAGATTATGTAAGTAATGCACCAAGATAACATTATGATTATATTTATGTTCTCATGTTTTGTTTGGATCTTGTGTAAATCTTATGTTACACAAATTAAGTATATATGGGTGAGAAGAATGTCTTTTGAAAATGCTTTCATATGTTACGAGTATTCATGGAATAATGTGATCTTTCCTTCTTTTCCATCCCTTACTGAGCTTTTGTGCTCATCCCAAGTATTTTATAAATTATTTTCATTGATTAATGGGTTTTTAATACAAGTAAGGAAGACACATTAAATGTTGAAGAATTTTCTAGGAGTCTTGTTTTATGTTTTAATGTTTTATATTTTAAAAAAATGGAAACGATTTTTATGGTATCCACTCTGTAACAATGTGTAATGTTATAAATGTTTTGTCCTAATTCTCTAAAGCTCTAAACTTGAAATGATCCTCAATGTAAAAGGAAGTGTTTTCTTGACTAAACTCAAGATTATGTATGTAATAAGGCCGATTCCTTATACTAATAGTACATTGAAAATTGGATTCCATCTACATGTGAAAATGGGACATTAACATAGAATCTATATATTGTTAAGAATGCATGCAATCATGAAAATTAAGGGATATATAGGTTCATAAACTGTGAGTGGCTCCATTCCAAGATTATTGATGAAAGAAAGAAAAAGATTGTGATCCTTTCCACAAGCAAAGAGAAAAAGAATTAGACAAAGAGAGTGACCCTATGGAAAGAAGTGATCTGACCATAAACCTTGTAAAGTTTGTGATCATAGGCATAGAAATGATCAAGCCCAAACATTGTAATTTGGTAGTGAGCCCTAGTGGATTTGGTACATTGGAAAATCACAATTGTATTCCCCTTGTACATATCCCAATGTGGGTGGACCAAGTAAAATTGTTGTGTCCCATGCATGATTTAATTTTTTTCATACATTTCAATGGAAAACAGAGAGAAACATGTTTTTTCTAATAAAAAAACAATATCCAAGAGGTTAGTTATTTTAATCTATCAAACCTTTATTCACCCCACCCTCAGAGAATTTAACATAATGGGTCTAACATCATTTTAATATTTGGATTGTTGATAGTGATGGTAGTGCTAGAAATATATAGATAAAAAACTATTAATAAATATTTTAAATTAAATTGTAATTACATTTTGAAATAAATATTTAGGGATTCTAGTTTATGGATAAAATATTATATATTTCCTAAATTTATAAATTTTGTAATCACAATTGATGTGATAACTTTTTTTCATAGACTACAAATTTTTTTTAGAAAATAAGTAATTTGTTTTCATATATTTTTTAATATTAAAATATTATTATATTTAACCTAATGCATATCAATTTTTAGAAATCCATAGGTTTATTATTTTCATTAGTAATCCTCTTACAAAGGTTTTTGATGATAAATAAAAATTTTCCTATTATAACATAATATTTGTTAAATCATAATAAAAAACATATAATTTAAAGTTTATTTATGAAATTTTGGATATAGTGTATTAAATATTTGTAAGGGACATTATGTGTGGTAGATTTATTAGATATCTATGTATTGGAATAAAAAAATATCTTTAGAGTATCCCAATTGATCATAATGAGCATGAAGTATATCCTAAAACAAAAAAAGTAATAAGTAATGAGAAAATATAATAAAATATGTTATATGATTAGAGAGTATATTTTTACCCCTATATTACATGAATTAAGAATATTGTATCATCTGTTATTTTATGTTAAAATTTTGTGGCCACCTAATGTTCTCTTACTAAAATTTAAACTTCATACATATATATTTTATGTGTGTAGAAGTGATATGTGGACTAACAAATCTAAAATTTTCTTTTCATTACCTTCCCTTTAATTTTAATTGATATAAAATCTTATAGAAAATATGAATATTATTAAACTATAATTAAAATAGTATATTAATTATTTTATAAACAAATTATGAAAATTTACCTCATGTGTATAATCACTACTGAGGATGCAAATTATTCATGCTTGGGAGTTTTTTTTACATTCTCAATATAGATCATGTTATTAATGGACTCTCCATACATTTTCAATCATATTCCTGATAATAAAAAAATTGCTTAATTTTTTTATCTTCATGAACTTTTAATGATAATAAATGTGGTATTAAATTTAGTAGTGTAAAGTTACACTATAATCGTACTTTCAATCCATTAGTTAATCCTTTGGATTATCTAGAATTGACTTTCTATTTCCCCTTCCATTTCTCCTTCAGTAATAACATACCTTTATTTACACCTTTTTCAATTAATTTTAAACTAGTTTTTATATAAAATAAATTATAAAGGTAATACCTCATCATCATAATTTATCTTTATAATATTAAATATTCATTATATGAATGTTTAAATTCAAATTTTAACCATGTGAACGTCACGCTCATCAAGGGGAACATGTAGCTCAATGCTTATCTCATTACTTACATGAATACCTAATTTCACATAAACTATTAGAAGTTTTTATGATGTAGAATATAACCTTGGATATTATTCCCTATACCTCTTGAAACGAGGTTATGAGTAGGTGATGATGGATATAAATCACAATCAAGTTGACACTATAGAATTTTATTACAATAGAGGTATCAATAGTTATTTGACTCGTATTTAGATATTACAACGAAATTGATTACCTTGGGTAAGGGTGACCTTTGAGAGGAATGGATAACCATAAATATAGAGGATTCAGCTCTTCATAGTGTGTTTATTGATGTGTTTATTCCTCTTATTGATACCTTATAATAACTTTTCTTGTCACATAATCATGTCGGCTAAAATTTATTATTATAGAATCTATCAATGCCTGTATATTTTTTATTTTATCTTATGTATCCCCATGTATCATTACATTCTGAAAGCATGATCAGGGTGAAATGTGAAAACATGCAACTCTAATACGATCATACTGTTCTAGATGATTCAAATCCAAAAATAAGCAAGAAGCATGAAAAAACTCGCATACCATTGATGTGTTTATAAGGATTAAATAATAGTTATTTGATATAGAGGATGATAATATAAAACTAATACCCTAGATCACCATTATATACAAAACAAAACCCATGTAAAAGCTAAATTATGTACATGAACCTTTCACCATTGACAGCTACTACTCATGTTCTACAATAATAGTAGTTGATGAAGATCACTTAGGAACAACCAATGAAATATTCCCTCGAAGGTGTTACCATGGATTGATTATATAACCCAATTATTTGGTGGTATCCTCCCCAAACCATTATATTCTAATATCTCTTGGGAGCTAAGGGAGGAAAAGGAAGAGACATAGAAGATAATTTTTAGTGAAAATTTTATAAAGAACTGCATAAAAACCCATCTTAATGATGTATACTGAT
This sequence comes from Viscum album, assembly GCA_963277665.1. NCBI lineage: Eukaryota > Viridiplantae > Streptophyta > Magnoliopsida > Santalales > Viscaceae > Viscum > Viscum album. Next base: position 384,646,128 of record OY728153.1, on the reverse strand, counting down.
ATATATAGGGGTCATAGGTCACTCCTTAAGCCTACTAAGAATTTAATCATATATTAACAATGTATGAGTAAATGGAATGTAGTTACAACACTTTTATAACCATTCCACCATTACAACTTCCAAAAATTTTATTATATGAAATGTTAGTCCTGAATAGATTAACCCATTATTGTTCAATTACCTCGATTAATCATTGGGTATAATATGAATCATATGAAATGATTCATTGTTTAATATCATTTTTTTATATCATACACTATGACTGGATAAATAAATACTGATATAAAATACACCAATATCATAAAATATGATGTATATAAGGAAACATTATATATATTTATGAATTTAGGGAATATATACATCATGATTAATGATGCTAGATATGTGTGGTGTTTGGGGATTCAGCCTTGTGATCATTATTATAGTGTGATAAATTTGATTGTAAGTGAGAGATCCCTGACCACTGGATTTGACTAGGGTCAATGAGGGTTGATCAAACAATTACTCGACTACATAGATTTGAGAAAACAATCTGTACCACCCTATTAAAATTTGGTGAAAAGTATAATGTGGTGTTCATCTACAGAATTCAAAGACGATGAGGATGGATTATGAATATAGAGTAAAGACTGTAATAATTAAGCTAGGTGGCCTCTTGGAACTATGAATTAGTATCAAGAATGGTACTGTGATATTGGGTAGATCTCTAATAGATCGAAGTAGAGTGGTATCTAGGTTTTTCATACTAGGAAGATAACCAAATTTAGGGGTAAAACTTATTAATTTAATTAATTTAATAAGATAAAATTTTTTATAGTTGAGGGTGGGAGTAGGTGTGTTGGGGGACAAGTGACTATAAATATATTTATGTCTAAGCATTAAAATTATATATAAATATTTGTATGTACACTCTCCAAAATTAATCAATGGTGGGTTAATATTATGATAATATTAATCGAGTTAAATTTAAATTGTATAATAATATTCTTATAATTATCATCATCTTCATTGTTAATTATTTTAATTTAACCATATATATATATATGTAGAAAATTATTCCTTTTCTCCTCTATGTATGATTTTGACAAATGAATAATTTATTATATTTTTTTCCATTTGGATCATGATGCTGATAATTTTTAGGCAATCAAATACTATTTAGGGAATTTTTTTGCATTTAAAATTATGATATGGTTTGTTTAACTGCATTAAGACCCATAAAAAAGTTGAAAGTTCATATTTTATTATTTCATATCAAGTAGATCACAATGGTTCCCTACATTAAGTGATTTAGAGATCCTAACATAACTGAATGACTAATAGATGATTGGAACATGAATTTTCAAATGGATAATATTATGATTATTATAATGATCACAATATATTATAGAGACTTTGATTGGACCCATAATCATGAGTAAAATTAATATAACTCATATTGTTTAGTTATTTAATATGATATAATTGTTTAGTAATTATATTCATTATAGATAGTTGTGAAGAACTACCAGAGAACATTATGTGTTGGAGTGTTATTAGGTGGAAATTGAGATATTTAATATGATTTTCTATGGTTATTGATGGTGTGATGATTTTATCTTCTCATGATGATAATATAAACACATCACAGATGTCACATGGTATCGAAATGGTAACAAATTTAACTTATTATGTTTATGAAATGTGATCATGGTATGATACGACTTCATATGGACTTTGGGCTCATATGTGGTGATTTCAAATGATAGAAAATGTTATGATATTATTATATCCCCATTCCTTATCTAAAACAGAGCACAATACTCGATGTATGAATATTTTATAGGTGGGGGATTGTCTAAGAGTTCATTATAAAATAATGATAGGATAAAAAATTACAATCTTCACTATATTGAGGTTTCATTGATCTACATGTTTTGTTGTAGTAGATTGAATGGATAATTCCATTCTTTGAGATGCTCGTTGTGATGATGATGCACAATAAATGTGACAGAGTCATATATATTGTTCTCCAAAGAGTGTAGGGTAGTATCATGAATACTTGAAAATATATCTTTTCATTTTGATTTTTTCATGTTATAAGATGATGATATAGACAATATTATTATATCATTGATGAAAGGGATATTAAAACTATTAATGTTGTTCAAACAGATATTATGAGGGTGGATTATGTTAATGATTATTGTTGGAAGCAAGGTTGTTCTATGCTAGAAATTGTGTATAGTTTTTTTTCAATCCATATTGGTTTTTCAAGGGGTTTTCAAAGTCAAGAGATCTTATAGTACTGTCTGATGGGAGTTTTTAAGGTGGCGCAGTTTTCCAATGTTTTCCAAATTTTCAGGCCTCAAAATTGGGAGTTTTTTTGGAAAACAAGGATTTTCACAAAGGTAGTATGCGAAATGGGATTTTTGGGAATAGTTTGTTGATCAAGAAAAATTGTATTCATACTGGATAATCATGAACCATGTAGAGGTAATAGTTTTTGGAATGGAAAACGTTTCACAATGAAGATTTCTGGTACCTGGGATGAATTTTCATTGGCAAAAACAAGGCAGAGATCGGTTCACGGAAGAGCCAAGTCAAGGGATGAATTGTCGTTTGTGGAATTGTGGTGGTGATTTTAGACGTTGTGAATGGCCTCCAAGAAAGAAAAGGTAGTATCTGGACCGTGTAGCGTATAACGGTTCACAGGAGCACAATATGTGGTGATTTTTTTAGAATCTCAGTTTAGCATATTATGTAGATATATTTGCCTATATAAGTAGCACTAATACCTTCATTAAGGGTGTGACAAGAAGTTTAAAAATCTGGGAGGAATTCTGTGAAGTTAAGAGTTGTTCTTTTGAAGAAAACTCCATGAAGGATACTTTCATTGGAAATCCAGAATGAATTCAGTGAAGTGTAGAATGGTTCATTGAAGACATTTCATGGAATAAAGTTAGGGGAAGACGGTTAGTAGAAGGTGGTTCACGTAATGTGGTTCACAGAGGAAGGTTCTTAGTAGACATTTCTTAGAAGAGGAGTTGGTCTACATAGAAGAAGAGGTACACGAAAGTGGTATGTAGAGGATGTTTTTGGAGGTAGTATGTGGAGGTGGTTTGTTAAGAAATCATAATAAGAAATACAGTGTAGTACGTGGAGGAATAAGGCTAGTATGTGGAGGACAAGTTTGGAAATTAATAATACGTGGAAAATTTAATTACTTCTACATGTGAAAATAGGACCACAATATAGCATTTATCTATAGTTGAGGTTGCATGATTTAATCCAATCCCATTGAAGCGACCTTTAAGTTGATAAATTGAGTTCAGATTCTTCTAACTGTAGTGAGAAAGGGGGATTCAACAAAATTGATTTGAGGGACACAATGTCTTATTCCTAAAACATTATAATGGCAGTGATCCTGGAATAGATTGGTTGTACTAAAAATTTTTAATCAACAACTAGTGAATATTTGTGTACTTTGGTATGACCAACAACATATCATCATATGTTCCTTGGACTATCCCTTAGTGGTGAACCAAGTAAAATTGATGTGTGGTCCTTATGCATGTGTATTTTTAAATTAATACACATTTCTAATAGACTTATTTAAAAATTTCTTACCAACGTGTGAGCAAGATCCGAACCTTTAAAATAAAAATTTGACCCATGGAGTCAACCCTCCCCTCTCAGGGTGTTCTGGGGTCCTTCAATTGGTATCATAGGGTAGAGGTTTTTGGTGTTAAATATTATCTTCATTTCTACCATGGACAATACAATGAATTTCAAATGAGCCCCCCTATTTGATGGAAGTAACTTTTGGATCTAGAAGAATAGGATGAGATCACATATAATATATAATAGAATGGAAGTATTGTTTTCCAATACAAAAGGAATATAGGTCACTGATTTAACTGGTCTATCTATGACTGATACAGACAAGAAAATTCTTGATGCATATACCAAATTTCGGAAATCCCTCTCTACATCTCTTTCTAATTAGATATATCTAAAGGTGGTGAGTTCTATGTCAGCAATGTTTATATGGAAAAAATTGGAGAATATTTATGAAGGTGATATAAAGTTGTATGAGGAAAAATACAAGTTTTTTACAATAGTTTTGATGATCTGAAGATGAATCACAATGAAAATGATGATACCTTTTTCAATCAAATTATTGATGTTGTTGGAATAATATGAGGACTCGGTGAAGAAGTCAAAGACATTGATATTGTAAAAAAATCATGAGAAGGCTTCCACATATTTATAACAAAAAGGTGTCAGCCCTTGATGAAGGGGATCTTTTTGAACTTTCTATGGATGATCTGCTGAGTAGCCTAGTGTCATATGAGATGAGAGTCAAAATTGAAGATGCAAACACTTGAGTAAGTAACAGAAAGGCATTAAAACCCATCAAGAAACATGAAATTTCAGGAGATAGTATTGATGAATATAATGAGGAAAAATAATTTATTTTCTCTCATTACGTTGAAATTGGAGAGGGGAAAAGGGAATTTTTAAGGCAAGTTACCTCTGGCTTGTTTTTATTATGGTAGATTTAGGAGCATTACCTATCGGTGCATAATAAAGCTCGATGTTAAAGAAAATGATGTTGGAGACATGTCGAAGCTTGGGAAAAGGTTTTTTAAAAAAGGAGACATAAATTTTGATAATAAATTATGGAGAAAGAGTTTTTTTCCATGAATAATAAGATGATGATAGTAAATTATTTGAAAAATAAGAACTGGAATTTAAATCTGGAACCCATGCATCAATGATGGCTATCGTAGAAAAGCCAGAACTATCAGAAGATTAAGCTAGAGATAATCAGTTGACCAATGATGTCGATCTTAAGTTGAAACTTAAGGATGCTTTTGGTAAGCTTGAGAATCAATTTCATATATGAAAAATTTGGAGATTAATTGCAGAAGATTCATCAAAATATGTTGATATACTTGAAGCTGAAATTGATCGACTTGAATAATTAATAAAGTAACACTCAATAAATTTTTAAATTTCAAGAATATAAGTGAACTAAAACTCTTAATTGAAGAACAAGAAAAGGTCATTAATGACCTTACATCAAGACGAGTGTAGAATTCCCAAAATATTGATATACTTGAAGAATAATTTGTTACTCTTAGAAGTAAACATGATTATGAATCAAGTCCAAAAGAAATAAAGAAGAAAATTCAGTTTCGAAAATTTTCAGATGATGAGCTTATAGAGAGAAACAAGAGTTGTTATGATGGACTTGAAAAAGCTCCGAATGATCAAATAAACTCATACAAGGGAAACATAAAAATTGTTTGTGATACTGAAACATCAAATGTAGAAAGTAAAATGGGATTAAATAAAGACAAGATGAAAGTCAGACATATTATAAAGGAACCTGAAGTCCAAACAATGAATGTATCGAATAAGACTGGAAACAACCTTAAGTTTCCCAAGATTATAGATAGTCAAACTATATACCTAAGGAAGTTGACATGAGAAGAAATATATATGAAAAGACATTTCCACTTATGAAATGTCAATTCTGTGGCTATCTGGGCCATACCATGTCATACTGTGAAGGATGGGGGAATAACTAAGAAGTGAATAAATTATAAAGAATTCATAACCTAATTATTATAAAATAAATAATTTATTTGGATATTTTTTCATTATTATAACTTTGGACATAATGATATTGATTGCAGGCAGAGGAATGAAAGGAAAAATTCAAACAGAACTTAGAGACAAGTCAATACTCTCCAATTAGATGGTGTTGTTCTTACAAATAGGTTCTCTCCTCTGGAAGAAGAGTGAGTATTATGAACTTATGCACATGGAAAATAGATTTAAAATCCACATTTATCCATCAATTAAACTAATATTTCATGGAAGGAAAAGATGAAAATTGAAGAATCCAACCTTGTAGAAGTGGCTCTCAATGAAACCAAGAACAGTATCACTTGGATTATTGATAGTGGATTCTCATCCCATATGACAGGAAATGTAGACCTATTAATTAAGGTCAAGAAAAATGTTGATGGAATAGTGAGATTTAGTAATTATGGTTATTTTGAGATCAAAGGCAATGGAAGTACTGAACTGGCCAATGGTGAGCTGAAGAAGACAAGAGTTATTTATGTGGACGAGTTGTGTCACAATCTCATGAGTGTGAGTCAACTATATAACTCATGAATTATAGTGGAATTCAATCAAAATGGTTTCACTATAAAAGTAGGAATAGGTAATTATCTCCTGAAAGGTTTTGGAACAAATGGAAACCTATATCAAGTTGATAGTAAAGAGAACATTTTCTACATGACTGTTGAAGAAGAAAACAAATTGTGGAACCAATGGTGGGATTACATCAATAAAAAAATACATGGAAATGATATCTAAGCTGAAGATAGTCATGGATGTCCCCAATATTAAGTGTGAACAAGAAGAGACTTCCTTTGTGATTATTTTAAGGATGTTGGTCTACAGTTCATATTAGCCAATGAAGAAAAAGACATGAAATATTCCTAATATCGTTCATAAAAATGCATTTGGTCTAATAAATGTGGTAAAAAATCATAGAGATATGTACTTGGTACTTTTCAATGATGATTATAGCAGAATGTATTGTGTGATGGTTATACACTGGAAATGGAACATTCTTGATTCCCTGAAAACTTATCACCGATTTTTTGAGAATGATACTAGATAGATAATCAAAGTCTTGCAGTCTGAAAATGGATGGTAATACACATCCATTGAGTTTGAAAATAATATAAGGAAGCATAGAATACAACATGATGTGGTTGTTGGGATAACTCCATAACAAAATGGAGTTGTTGGGAACCAAAATCAATAGGTGATTAATATGGACATAACTATACTGATTGAGATTCATATCTATCACCATTACTGGAAAGAGTCTGTTCAAGATATAGTTTATATCCAAAACTGAATAAGTATTTATATGGGGGAAACCAAGACACAAGATGAGTTATTTAATGGAATTAATTCCTCTTTGATGTATTTTTTTATTTTTGGATGTAAATTATTTATCTGAAATAAATAAGGATATCAAGGCAAGTATGGTGATGCTATAGATGAAGGAATATTCCTTGGATATTCAATGAATATAAAATCCTAAAAATGTATCAATAAATGTATTAGAAAAGTTATGGAAAGCATTGATGTAAAGATCAATGAAGATAAAACCAAAAAACATCTCAAGAAATTCATCTGCTGATGTGATAAAAGATGAGGAAGAATGTGTACATAGAACATATCCAAATATATAAGTATAAGAAGGCATTAAAAACATCCAAGAGTCGCATCATGATGATTACTCAGAAGAAGAATCAAAATAAGAAACCATTGATAAATAAAATCTTCATGATCCTCACAAAATAAATAAATGAGTATAAATTGATCAATCTAACATTATTGGGGATTGGACCACTCCCATGAAGAAAAATAGAATGAGGAATAATTCACATTTTGAATTCTTATGAATTGTGGAACTATCCTCATTTGAATAATCTGCAAAGGATGAATCATGGGTTAAATCTAAGAATAAAGAGTTGAATCAGATCGATAAGAACAAAAAATGGGATCTAGTTAAGATACCCAAAAACCACAATGTGATTGGTACAAAGTTTATTTTAAAAAATAAATTTGATGATAATGGAAATGTTATTAGAAATAAGGCGCAGATGATGTGTAAAGGCTATTCGCATATTGATGTTGCTGATGCTGAATAGATATTTTATTCAGTGGCTATATTGGTGTCAATCAAACTATTTCTTTCCATGGAAATTCAAATAGGATACAAAGTTAATCAAATGTATGTCAAAAAATATTTCTTAAATGGTGTTCTTGAAGAAGAAATCTATATTGAACAACTAGTGGGATTTCTTCTTGGTAGTGATGAAATGAATGTTTATATATTAAAATGGCTCTATATGGTCTGAAGCAGGCACCATGGGAATGGTAATCTTATCTAGATTCTTATATGAAGAAGATTTAGTTTAAAATAGGAGGTGTGGATCATAATATCTATGTGAATAATTCTCATAAAAATCATTTCATGGTTTTGGTATATGTTGATGATATTATATTAGGTGGAAGCAGGTAGGGATCAGTGGATGAAATTTCCCATCACATGAAATCCAAATTTGAAATGTCTATGATTGGTGATCTCGCATACTTCTTGGGGATGCATGTGATTCATAGGAAAGAAAAAACTTTCATTTCTTAGGAAAAGTATGCAATATAGTTTTTGAATAAATTCACAATGCATGAATCCAAACCAAAGTCAACTCTGATTTCAGTTGGAAAGAATCATGGAAAACATGAGTATGGGACTTCTGTACATACCACCATGTATAGGAGAATAATTATAATCCTACTGTACTTAACTAAAACACGTCCAAATATTGTCTTCACAACATTCTTAGCAACCCTCTTTCAAAGAAATATAAAGGAAGAACATGTGGAAGTATTTAAACAAATCATGATGTACATTCAAGGTACTCACAAGTATAAATTATAAATTGCTTCAGGAAAAGATAATGAAAAATTTGAATTTTCTAATGCTGACTAGGCTAGAGATGTGGTGAATAGAAAATCCACAAGTGGGGGAGCATTCTTCATTGGAAAGAAATGTGTCGTCTAGTTGAGTAAGAAACCGGAAATCATTTCTCTCAGTACTGCTAAAGTTGAGAATATCTCTAATATAAAGGATTTCACTCAACTAATTTGGATGGTGTAACAACTAAAAAATATTGGTAATGATGTAAAATAGCCAATGGTGATTCACTATGATAATAAGAGTACAATTGACCTTACAAAGAATCTTGATCATCATTCTTGTACGAAACACATTGAAATCAGATATCACTTCATTAAGAAAAAAGTGGAACAAGGAATGATTAAAATGGATCTTGTTGGAATTGATAATTAGGTCGCTGACATACTGACCAAGCCATTGTCAGCACATGTGTTCGATAATCATTAGTTGAAACTCGGTATTCAACCACCTCCCCATGCATGAGGAGGTTATGAATTTCCCCTCTCCCCAGTTTTTCTAAATATTTTAATCTATTTGTTGATGTATTGTAGGTTTATGGGGGAGATATTATCCAGGGGTGTGCATTGAACTCTTGAAGTCAAAATTTAATTCTTTGGGTTTATTTCCAATTAGGGATAATTGAGAAATTCATTTTTTTAGTTCAAACAAGGAGTTTGAAATATAAAATTCTTTCTAGTTGCGAGATGATGGAGAATAGATGAATTAAAAAATATTACAATGGAGGAGAATGATGAGTTACAAAGGGGAAAATGTTTGGAGATAATGATAATGAATTTTTTTTGGAGACAACAAGAATGGAGAAAAAAATCGGTGCATGGTATCAAGAGAACCCAATTCATACTTCCCCTCTTATTTTCAACTCTAATCATTTCACATGTAGGATTAGATTTTTTCCTGAGTTGTTCCTCATTTATCTTGATTTGGTTGGTGCTTTATTGAATTTATCTATAGATTACCAATAAACCCAAAAGGGAGATTTTTGTAACCAAGGTTATTCCTTACTGGAAATAGAGTATGGTTTGTTTTTGTTATAAATCCACAATGGGTTGATCAAGGGGTTTCCAAATTCAAGTGATCTTATAGTACAGACTCAAGCAGGAGTTTATGGTGGCATAGTTTCCCACAATATTCCAAATTTATGGGCCTCAAAATTGAGGGTTTTTTTGTAAAAGGAAGGCTTTCCGCAAAGGTAGTATGAAAAATGGGATTTTTTTATAATAGTTCATGGATCAAAAAAATGATATGTAGGATGGAGAACCAAAAACCATGTAGTGAAAATGGTTCGTGGAATGGAAAATGGTTTGCGGAATGGAAAATAGTTCAGGGTGAAGACTTGCAGCACATGGGACGACTTGTTGTTCGCGAAAATGAGGCAGAAATCGGTTTTCATAAGAGCCGGTTTGTGGGATGTCTTGTCATTAGAGGAATTGTGGTGGATATATTAGGATCTATGAAGGGATTCCTTAAAGGAAAAGGTTTTACGTGGACCACATAAGGAAGAATGGTTTGAGTGAGCATGGTACATAGTAAGGATTTGGGAAATCTAAATTTAACGAATTATACGGATCTATTTTTCTATATAAGGAGCACTAATACCTTCATTAAAGGAGAAAAACTATGATTAAAAATACTGGAGGAATTCGGTGAAGTCTATAGTGGTTCATAGGAAACAACCCCACGAAAATGATTTTTATTGGAAATCCAGAAAGAATTCGGTGAGGTCCAAACTGCTTCGCAGAAAGAAGTTAGTGGAAGACAGTTTGGGGAAGATGGTCCACGGAAGACGGTTCATATAAGGTGTTTTGTGGAATAAGTTTCACGGAACATAGTTCATGGAAGAGGAGTTTGTCCACATAGAGTGGTATAAAAAATTGGTACACAGAGGTGGTTTTCAGAGGTAGTACATAGAGGTGGTTCATGAAGCACTCGCAGTACATTGTGTAGTGCAATACATGAAGGAAGAAGGCCGGTACATGGAGAAAGATATTGTGAACGAAAAACATGAAAAAACTTGAATTACTTCTATAGGTGAAAATATGACTTCAACAGAGAATCTATCTATATTTAAGGATGAATTATTAAATTCCAAATTATTGAAGCGACCTTCATGTTGATAAATTGAATTCAGAGTCTTCCAAACGTAGGGATCAATTGGGAGTTAGTATAAGTGATTTGAGGGGCATAGTGTTCTATCCCTAATTATTTTTAAAGGTAGTGGGCCTAGCACAGAGAGGTTATGCTAAAAAAATTTAACCCATAACTATTGAAGATTAGTGTACTTTGGTATGATCAAAAAGCATTCGAAATATTCTCCCTAGACTATCCCTTAGTGGTAAACTGTAACGTCCCAAGACCAGGTGCCACTCAACGGGTTCCCTGAACCCGGTTCTCCACGTGACCTCAAGTGCATTTCCCCAAAATCCAGAGGCTGTCGACTAGCAGCGAGGGTCCAGGTTTGATAGTGGGGAAACTATGCCCTCATTTGTCAAAGTTTAGCAAAGTGGAATAAAATAAAAAAAACATACAACCATAGCAAAAGAAATAAACCATACACTTTTATAAAAATTAACTACAATAAAGATAACCAGCCTGTTATATAAATATGATGCAACATGTCTCACGTTATAAGAAAACAGCCAGAACCTGTTACACTTCATTACAATACCATAAGTATCACAAAGAAAAACAAACAGCCGGTAGCATCGCGAGCCTAAGCCCGGTCCCATACTCCCCTACTCCTCAGCAACAATCAAGTACCTGTATAGGGACCCTTTCCCTTATCCACTCTTATAGAAACGTAATTTGTTTGGGCCGAAAAGAATGACCCAAATAGGGTGTTAGAAATAATCTCAGTAGTCACCCACCAAAGGCCCGTGCTCAACTGTGTGTAAACATGCAACAACAGTGTGCAAAAGTAAATGAAATAACTAATCAGTACTCAAAAGTAAATAACTTTACCTGTTACATTGAGATTTTAATATTCATTTAAACCTTTTAAAATTAATAAATCACCATAGTGAATTTCTAAGTAACCAGTCAGTGCCCTCAGGCACGCAAACCCTTACCCTCAGGTAATCAGAATCTTTCTCTCAGGCTTTGCCCTCAGGTATAACAGAAATTTCCCTCAAGCATATGAAGTTCCGCCCTCAGGCATATAAGTCACTGCCCTCAGGCATACGAAAGGTTTCCCTTAGGCGAAATAGAACGTAGCCCGTAGGCTAAGTAGTACCTTGCCCTCAGGCTAAACAAACAATGCCATCAGGCTAAAAGAGCACTGCCTGCAGGCGCAAGTAAAGCACTGCCCTCAGGCTAAGCAAGTAACCAGGCCTAGCACAACATTTAAACATGCAATTATTACAATTCCTATCAAGGAAAAAGTAATGCATAAAGTAATCATGTCATACGCTCGGGTATCCTGGCCAAACGGCTAAACAGAGGAACGCACCCTCGAGGTGGTCATGGATCCAAGCAGTGATCCCAATCAACAATTTATTATCACATTTAATTACCTATACAATTCTAGGCATTTAATTTAACAAGGCCTCATCCATACGACACCCCATTCATGGGCACGTATCACAAAGGTACACTAAATTCACAACAGTTTGAAAGTAAACACCAAGCCACCTACCTTAAACACCCAAGAACGGTATACACGAACGTCGATTCCAGAAACGACCCAAAACGATGTAGATCTGACGTAGAGGAAAAGTCGCTTAAACTCAAATAACTTCCCTAAGAGGAAGAATTGGCAAGAACTATGCAACGAGAAGGAAGAGCTTACCTGTGCGGTTCCAACGTGATCAACTGAAGTGGAAACGGATTCCCGACGCTCGATCGATTGATCCACGAAGGTTTGACCATCCTCTCCCGAGATCCCGTTCGGTTCTAAGCCAATCCTACGAACGGGGTTGGATACTGGCCATTTTAACTAAAAAAAGGTACATGGTGTGTACTTTTGATTACACGGCGTGTACTTCCTTCATTTAATTGTTCCACTGGCGGCACCACCAAACTATTAATCCGTCGACATGAGTACACAGTGTGTATTCTTGACCACAAGGCATGTACTATCACCCAGCTGGAGGCTGCTTCCACCGCCTTACTATTCCCCTACCGACTGACTACACAACATGTAAGTACCACTACATGGCGTGGAGTCGGTTTTTACACCCTTCGTTGTCGACATAGCTACACACCCGGTGTACTCATTCCACATGGCCAAAGTACGTGGCGTGTGGAATAGTACATGGAGTGTAGTCCCAAATTTTGGTATTTTCCCCATTTTTCTTATTTTTCTCAAAAACACTTAAGGAAAAGAGAGATTAATAAACCCGTCTCTCAAAACAAGAACCGGGTTCTTACAAACTTCCCCCCTTAAATAAATTCGTCCCCGAATTTCCCTTCCATGGGTGGCAAAGATAAAGCTTAGAACATATCTGGCCACTGAGCACGTACATCGGTCTCCCGATCCTAGGTTTATTCCTGCACTCGGCCATGCTGCCATAGCACCCGTACGAGAGGAACTGACCGGCCTCGGAGAACCTCCGTGCTCCTATCAACGATACGAATCGGATGCTCCTCAAAGGATGCATCCACCTGAAGCTCAAACTCCTCTGGATGAAAGACATGAGATGGGTCTAAATGATAGAGGTGAAACTGAGATATGTGGAAGACGCCGTGCATGGCCCAGTACCTCTGAGGTAACTGCAACCGATAGGCAACCATCCCGAATCTCTCCAGAATCTAAAATGGCCCCACATACCTCGGTGAATGTTTACCCGGTCTCCTGATCTGCCTGTGTCCCAACCTCGGTGAAACCTGAAAGAAAACCTAATCCCTGACAACGAACTCCAAAATTCATCTGCGATGATTAGCATAAGATTCTTAATGAGACTGTGCGGTAGCCATCCCCCAAAGTCTAGGACGCATGCACGCAACATGTCCTCAAGCACCTGTATCATACGCTCTGATTGGCCATCGGTCTGAGGGTGGTAAGATGTTCTCAAAAGCACCTATGTACCTAGTGCCCTTTGAAAAACCTTCTAGAAACGAGACATAAAATGGGCATCCCTATCTAAAATGATAGAATGAGTAACCCCATGAAGACATACGATCTCTCGGATATACAACTTCGCGAGCTCATCAACTCCAAAGGTCTTCTTGATCGGGAAAAAGTGAGCTACCTTCAGGAGTCTATCCAAAACAACCAACATGACATCATTGCCTCTAGGTGACCTCAGAAACCCAGTCACGAAGTGTATCATGACATCATCCCATTTCCACTACGGAATGGGTAACTCCTGTAATAGTCTGGTTGGCCTCTGATGTTCCGCCTTCACCTGCTGACAGGTGGGACATCTCGTAACAAAACCAGTTATCTCTCTCTTCGTACCTGTCCACCAGTACTGACGTCTCAGGTCACGGTACATCTTGGTAACTCCGGGATGAACTTCCCAAGCTGAAGCATGAAACTCCCGCATAAGCTCCTCGTGTATATTCCATGGAACCCACACTCGTCCATGGAAACACATAATTTCATCATCGCCTATCATCCAACCAGGAGGAGGGTCCTCACTTGAAACCACCTTCAATAGAACTAGGCCTTATGAATAAGATATTTGTCTCATCCTCACTCTATCCTAGAGGGTAGAAGTCAAAGCTAAAGATGAAAGATAAGTTTTCCCTTGACTGTCGTGCACCTCCAAATGCATCTCAGAGAATAAAGCCATAAGCTGCCACACATCACTAGCCTCCTACATAGCCTGTATCTGAGTCTTCCTGCTTTGTGCATTAGCTACTGCATTACCTTTACCATGTGTGTATGCAAGCTCAAAATCAAAGGAATGAAGGTATTTGACCCACCTTCGCTGCCTAAGATTCAAGTCACGCTGAGTAAAAATATACTTGAGACTTTTTGTGGTCGGTTCTTAACCGTCAACTGGTTCAGGTTCCGATAATCCACACAAAGTCTGAGGGTACCGTCCTCCTTCTTCACGAAAAGGACCAAGGAACCCCAAGGAGAATTATTGGGTTAGATAAAACCCTTTTCTTGTAACTCCTTTAACTGCCTCTTGAGCTCCTGTAACTCTGGTGTTTCCATAATATATATAGAAATGGACACCGGTTCTGCCCCGGGCACAAGCTCGATAGATAAATCCACCTCTCACTCCGGAGGTAGACCTGAAATGTCGTCCAAGAAGACATCCCTGAAACGATCAACTACTGGAGGAAAAATATTCTGACATGTCCCCTGGTCATCCAAAAATAAACTCGCAATCTGGGATGTGACTCCACCTCACCCATGATGCTCTGGTCCAGCTCGACTCGCCTGAACATCCCACTCGCCCTTGTATAGGAACTCTCTTCCCTCTGATGATGTGAAACTCACCCTGCGACGATAGCAGTCTACAAAGGTGCGAAAGGGAACCAACCAGTCCATCCCAAGAATGACATCATAAGTTTTCATCTCTAAGACTTACAGGTCCCAAAGAAAGTCACACCCACCAACCTCTAGGGGGCACTCCTTGCACTGACACACATATGTTGTTCTAGTTCCCAATGGAGTGTCTAGCATCATGAAATCAGAAGAAGTAGAAACATAGAGCCAAAGGCTCTTCACAACATGCACAAATATGAAACTATGTGTAGCACCCGTATCAAAAAGTACTGAAGATAAAATAGAATCTACTAGAATAGTACCTCTGACAGTAGACGGTCCGAGATCCTACTCATGCTGGGTCTGTTGCACTGCATCTGTCTGCCCAGTGCCGTGACCCTGCGATACAACCTGACTACCCTGAGATGTCCCATCCTACTGCCTCTGAGATCCTGGTGTCTGGCTACCATGGTCATGACCACCATCTCTGCCTGCACGCCCTGACGTATTCCAGTATCCCGACTGGTAAGAAGCCACTGGTCCTTCTCCTGCATGCAGAGTCTGCACAAAGCCCCTCTCACTAGACACTGGTGGAAATGCCCTGAAAAAGCACTACAGATGACCCATCTTGTTTTAATCTCAGCACTCCACTAGGTCTCATGGACACTGAGGTCTCTTGTGCCCCTCCTTACCACACTAGTAGCAAAAGACCGGCCCACCTGAAGAAACTGTCTGGCTAGTACTGCCACCGTGACAGAAAGTCATCTGTCAGTTCCTTTTCCCAGTGGAAATAGTACCAGAAACTGGTGTCGAACTGTCCTGGCCCACACCACTAGCTTCCCATAGGTTCCGCTCTGTAATCAGTGCCTGATTCACAATAGCATGTACTGTGGGAAACCTGAAAACATTCACCAGTGCTCGGATGTCATAATGAAGACCATCCTCAAAGTGTCTGGCTCTCAACGTCTCGTCACCCACCAACACGGGTGCAAAGTGCTGAAGCTCGGTGAAATGAGCAGAATAATCCATCACTGACAAAGCGCCCTACTACAGATTCATGAACTCTCGAGCCCTATCTGCCCTCAGCATCTCTGGAAAAAAGAAGTCATAGATGACTGCCTAAATATCTTCCCACACCATGTCCCTGTGATGCTCTGAATGGGTGGTAACATCCCACCACCTCTTGGCAGAATCATACAGCACATAAGTCACGAGCTTGACCCTCTTCCCAAGAAGCGTCTCTAGATTCTTGATGATAGTCTGCATAGACCCCATCCAAGATTCTGCAGCCTGTGGTCCACCATACCATGAAAACGTAGGCAGATGCTGCTGCTGGAAGATTCAAGTCAGCTCAGCCATAGATGTGGAAGCCGGTGGTCTTCCCGAAAAGGTCTTTATGAACCATATAAAGCCTTCACGGAACTGTGCATCTGTGCCTGTGTCCAGTATAATGGCTGGCGCCGCATCTGACTCTGCTGGAGGATCCACTAGTAGCCTATGGCCCACCATCTCTGGAGTATAATCATTTCCACTCTCATGGAGAACAACGCGTGGTCGTCTCGGTGGCATGACTCTACAAGGTCAAACACAAACCATAGATCAAGATTTATCAAAGACTAAAGCGAAGGAACCCTAAAAGGGATCAGGAGGAAGAATTCATTAAAAATTTGCAAAACAAGACCACAATACGTGTATAATAACTACACGGTGTGTACTTGACTTCTCTTCCCCTGCCCAGGTCCTCCTACATGGCTAAGCTACACGGCTCCCGTTGAACAAAACTACACGGCGTGTGTGGTGAAATTTTCCAACTACCCGTGTCGTTTGTGGCACGTCCGACTACTTGGCCTGATACTACATGGCGTGTGACACCCGAACATGGCGTGTACTCCACATATTTTCCCAGTCACACGGTCAGGTCCACACGGTCTGTCCTCGGACAAGACTATACGGCGTGTGCCAGAGGAACACGGCGTGTACTAAATATGCTTCGCCGACCTGTGTTGTTAGTTACATGGTCGGACACATGGATCACACTACACGGCGTGTTTCATATACACACGACATGTACACGAAAGTATTTCACCGACACGTGTTTTTAGTTACACGGTTGGGTCCCAGGTCAGACTACACGGCGTGTTCCATAGTGGTCACAACGTGTATGTATTAAGGTCTCCTCCATCCGTATTGTCAGTTACATGGGTGGACTCTAGGTCAACACTACACGGCATGTACATCTGGTACACATCGTGTTTTCCCCAAGCATTTCCCTTCCCTATGTCCCCGCCCACACAGTCCATGACACGGGAATAGACTACATGGCGTGTATTGAGGGTACACAGCATGTACTTAAAAAGTTTTCTTTTCTTCTCAAATAAAAGGCCATACACGACATTTTCAAGATACTACATGGTGTGTATTCTGGGTTTTTCTAGACAGTATGCCTTAGAAATTTCCCCGGAACCCAGAAAATAACGAAAAAAACACCTGAGTGTAAAATTCTGACCCATGAGGTCCCATACTCCCCACGAATCAATGTTTGACATCTTATCTGTGTTATAACAAAATAAACAGTTTACGATCCACCAAATTCCGGTCAATGAGGGACCATACTCCCCAAAAACCAAAGTTTGGCACCCATTCTATCAACAGTCCCATAAGAAAATACCCTATCACATAGTAGGTATTTATCAAGCAGCTATCACAACATCATGCTTCTCTAGCACAACAACTATCACAATAGCCTGTAATTTCTAATGCACCTACATGGCATGGAAATATGCATGGCATGTGATTTCTAACATGTGCATAAAATATGAATGAGATTTCATACCCTCATCTTATCGGGTTGCAACTAAATAGAACCCATGGATAAAATATAACATCACAATCACAAGTGCATCACCCAATGGTGAAATCAAATCAACTGTAAATTGAAAAATCAACAAAATTGCAACACGAGGTAAATTGGCTTTTCCCTGTACACGGGTTAGCTTCACCCGCACAAATTTTATTACCAACTACCATTTTCGTCCTATCCCTGACTAAGGATCCCTATAGTATGTCAAAGAAAAGAAACCCTCTGATACCACTTTGCAATGTCCCGAGCCCGGGTGCCACTCAATGGGTGCCCCGAATCCGGTTTGCCACGTGACCTCAAGCGCATTTCCCTAAACGCCAGAGGCTACCGACTAGCAGCGAGGGCCCAGGTCTGATAGTGGGGAAACTATGCCCTCATTTTTCAAAGTGTAGCGCAGCAGAATAAAATAAAAAAAATCATACAACAATAGCGAATGCAGTAAACCATACACTTTTATAATAACTAGTACTCCGCCCGTGCGATGCACGACACTATAAAATAATTCTTATTATTAACTATAGATTACTATTTATAAAACATAACAGATTATATTAATATTGAATATATTTGAAAAGAAAATGGAATACATAATGAGGAATACAAGTTACAGAAATTGAGGAACAAAATTTAGATACTGAGTAGCCTTCTGTATAAAATTAACAACATAGGAACCAACAGTGAAATAGAATGAAAATTAATAAATAATATATTGAAATTATAAATTTATTCATAGAAAGAAAGTATTAAAATCTAATTTTTAGATACTTGAAATAGGTCAACAGTGAAACAGAATAATGGTAAGAGAACATCAATACAGTTTCACCTTTGACATAGAACTATGGAATTTAATTTAACAATGATAAGATAAATCAATACTGTTTCAGTAGAAGATACATGTTTGAGAACATAAACAGGAACCATGATTTTCAACAACAGTGGGTGTGCAGATCAGATTACAATTCATGTCATCAAAATGTGCAGTCAAAAGCCTCCCAGTACCACCATGAATCATTGATGTAGAGTAGCCGTTTTTCATGTTTGTTGACAATTATATTGATCCCTGCAATCTATAATTAGAAATGAATGTGAGTAAATGAGACATAATAATATGAAAAAATAACTGGTTAATCCAGTGAAGTGAAAAAAAATCATGTCATAATCAAATGGCTTATTTGTTTACAATATTCATCTATGAAAAAAAATGTACAAAAATTCAATGAAAACAAATAAATAATATGAAAAAGAAAAATAACTACTAATTAAAATAAATAATACAAAATGGTAACTGGGTAGACTCTATCAGAAAACAATCATGAAATATTTAAAAAACTGAAAACTATTTAAGTGGAGAAAAAATATAATCCACACCTGCTGCATAGGGCATTACCTGTCCCCCTCTTAGCCCGTCATCACTTCCATGCTTGTCACGAACCAAATCTGGTCGCCATCAAAACCGACACCCGACCTAGCCCGTAACAAGGCCCAAAGGGTGTTCTCGATCCCCACGGGCTGGCACAAGTGCTCGGGTATGATAAAATGATGTTTGGGAATGATTTACCCCAAGTTCATAAACATTAAACAACAAACAAACTCAATAAAACGAATCTGGATTCTTCAACTAAAACCATCTTTTACAAAATTCAGGACTAAATTACATCTTTTAAAACAACTCAACAAGACTATAAAAAAGGTACGAAATCACAATTAAACAGCCCAAGAACCCTCATGGAAAGGGGAACCACCCTCAATCCATCTCTACAAAACTTCACCACCAAGGACATGCTAGAGACCCGAACCACTGGAACTAAAAACTGTATCCAAACCTGAAACTACAAAATAACCAAATCTACTTACACCCAAGGGAGTAAGTAGGGTGTGAGAAAATTCCCAGTAGGATACCACCACTAAGAGATTCCATGTTATAAAGATTCAAAGACAAAAAGCTTGCAAGTTTTCATAAATAGAAAATGCTAGTTACAATTTATAAAAGATGAAAGTAAAAAAACAGTTTTCAAGTGGGCTATCATTAAGAATCAACACATTTAAAAATAATGTCAACACTAATGAATTTTACAGCCAACTATATTGTATGCTGATAGTAAGTACAAAGTAAATAATGAGCACATAAAATAGGAAATAACCCCTAGGCACTAGCTCGTTCTGGGTCCTAGGTACCTCGTATCTCAGTGAGAGTAACCGTCACAATATCTGTTCTCATGCACGAGCCACTAGTAGGGAATATACCCATAACCTAGTGTTCCCCAATCATCATCATCATCAAAGTTTAGTTAGAGTTGTAAGCATCAATCCTGCTAAGTGAAACTGAGGCCAAACCCCACGGATTCACTAGCATACTAGTACATGTCCACCCACCTAGATACCCGGGTTTTCCCCTTGTGCTCAGACAAGTTCAACAAGTCAATAAATATACAATTCACATGCAAATAGCATTTTCACATCACAAGTTCACCAAACATACAACATGTATTCCACACAAGTCTAAAAATCCAATTTTTCATTCAAATGAATTTTGAAATCATACTCACACCAAAAATAGCCCACACCTCATTTTGCACATCTTTCAAAATTCATCAAATCCGTTAAACAATTTTATAAAATCTTTCCCAAGATTCTAAACATCAAATAACAGCCCAATAACATGTTACATAATACTCTTTTCATAAACAAAGTCCATTTTGCATATCACACTCACGCAAAATAGCCCGAAAACACGTTTCGCACCCACATCCCAATTTCATAAATCACCTGGAAAATTTACAAAACATTACCAAAATGTTTTACAACATAACTGACAACATTTTGTTTCAAAAATTCATTTTAGGAACATACTATCACCAAAACAGTACATAAGCAACCATTTCACACTTTTTGTAACTCATTAAATCATTTATAATTTTCATAAAACCAACTGAAGAGGTGCAACCATGGTTGGCATACAAAACCCATTTCAAAAACCTAATTCAAGACCAAAACAATGAAAATAACAATATAAATCAGAATTTTCAGCCCTAAAAACATTTATTAAACCACCCCCAAGTTTTATACAAATACCTCAAGCAATACCACAAATGGTACACATGAAAAACACATGTTTTCACAAATCAAGTTCAAGAAGTACAACATGGTTTCACAAATTAAAACCATTCAGAAACCCCATTACAAGGCCAACATGACATTAAGGAATTCAGAAAACAGAATTTTCAGCCCCTTTTAACACTAATAAATCAATTTCACATCTTATAAAATACACCCAAATATTTCCCCAAGAGCCACGCATGAAAAAGCACCCAATTCCAAGAAAAAGTGCAACTAAAAAATTAAACACTTAACTCAATCCATCACAAAAACAATTTTTACACCACACAAAACAGATTTGAAACATACTAAATTAATAAACCAAGAAAGCTAACTCATCATAAAATGGTTATACATGGAATTACCTACCTTTTAAGTCGAAACACTCAAAACATGGCGTGAAACATAAACCGCACCACCGCCACACCTCGAGGAATTGAAATCCAACCTAAAACCAGAAGCATTCACCCAAAAGACAAGAAATAAAACCCTAGGTTTGAACCCTAACTTCAGGACATTAGTAACCTTATGGATAATGTGTGAAACCCTAATCACATTGAATGTAACCCTAAGCAAATTGAAAGAAGAATGAAGAAGACCAACTTACTTGAGGGATCTTGTATAAATCGCCTCACATACACCATTAGATGAATTTGAAAACAGCCAAAAATTTATGGGATGTTTGAAAAAGGATAAGAGGACCATTTAGGAATTTGAATGGGGAAAAAAGAGTGAGAATTGATGGATTTATGAAGGAAACAAATTACCTTTATAAATCTGCCCGAAATGTGATTTCTTCAAACGTTTCGACCTAAAACGCGATGCAAATGAGCCGCAAAGAGTGTGAGATGATATTGGACGTGAGGCTGGGTTCAAGAGGAGTGTTTGGGACTTAGAATAAACAAAAAATCCCTAATATTGGATATGTTATTAATTAAACAAATTTTATTTTTAAAATTGGAATTGGGCTTTCGGGCAGGCCCAATCCCTTAAATAAAAAATCATATACAGCTTCTTTATGGTTTTCTAAAGGCTCCAAACTACAATGGTGGTGTTTCTATGTCAGGGGAGACCATTTTGGAACTATATTGGGTGAAAAATATTAAAAAATTTAGATGTTATAAAAGAAACAAAATTTATATTTAAATCTGGAATTGGGCTCACGGTTTGGCCCAATTCATGAAAACTCACTCATTCCACCATAAAAACATGAGAAACCCAAAAAAACATAAATAAAAATTTAATGAAATTTAACTTTAAAATAATTCATATATGTGACAATTCTCCCCACCATGAACACTTTCCACCCTGAAAAGTCACATCAAGGACAAAGCAACAACCAAACCCAACTAAGAAACCAAGAGGTACTCCTTTGCCAGGTTTCACCACCAAAGGCCAAAACACCTCCAGTGATCAATTAAGGATTACTCTCACAACCAAAACATATACCACTTTCCTGAAATGATCAATCACATCCATACTTTACCCCAAAAGAAAACTCTTCAAACACTATACAAATAAGACTCAAGCAATTCACCCAAACGAACAATAACATTGAACAAGGCTACACTTACCTTACTTTAACTAATCCATTGGGTGCTCTCCAGTACCAAAGTTTACCCAAGAAAAATGTTGGTATCTAGATATCTCCAAACAAGACTATCTACACCAATCCAAGACCATAGATAAATGTAAGTTACTGGTACGGGGGGACACAAATACGCTCCCCACCAGAAGAGACAACCAATATTTTTTTTTCTGAGACAAAAACAGGAAACTAAAAGGGGGAGGCCTGAACGGACTCCCTGGTACATACGATAGAATTCCATTCAAAATATATGAAGGAACATACATGAAACTCATAGTGGTTCTCCCAACCATAAGAACCAACCATCTTAACCGACTAGCATGTGCCGACACAAAAAAAAACCCAAAAATTTCAAGATTTTGGAAGGTCACATGGTTAGTCCGCACAGTTTGTGAAACTGTGAACTAACTATGTAGATCAATATTCTTGCATGACTTCCAGGCACACAGTCTCCCTTAATCGTTCACAAACCATGTGCTCAGCCTGTCTAGCCAAATTTCCAGCCATTCTCCAAATACTCAATGGAAACCAAAGGGGGAGGTAATGACATTGGGCGATGTCATGGGTATAAGGCCCTCCACCTATTTCCACCAAACGTGAAAAACAGAATAAAGATAATGAAACCATAGCTTTAAACACTTCATATCTTTCACACCAAGGATATGAAATTGTACAGGGGTTTAAATGACATAGGGATTTCCCCTAACTACGAGCCAGCTTCTCTCCGAGACCTATGGCTGGAGCTCAAATGATCGAAGCATCTCCGGCCTCACAGTTAGTCCTTGGAAATCCCTTGGATGAGAATTATTCTTTCAGTGCTACCAAAAACTATGTTGCAATCCCCGATATGATTTCCAAGACATAACACATTCCAAACTCACTTTACACCAACCCAATATTTCAATGAAACAAGGGCTTATAAGATGATCACAAATCACACCTTTTTTCTTCGGGTAAGAAACAATAGAAGTAAATAACACCTATACTCACCTTCCTAAAAAATGGATGATTTTGAAGTTTGTACAAGGGATACATTCTCCCGACATAATAGAGACTCTCAAAGTATTGCATGAATTTCACCTTTAGGGTCAATCGAGCACATGACATCACAAGGAGTCACCAAACATGACCATTGCGACAAATATAAGAAATTAATGGTAAGGGACTTTATACTACATCCCCAAACAATACACAATTCTAGAAAGTGGCCACAATATACTCTTGTGACTAGATTTCCCACACTGGTAGTTTATTTTGAACTCCTTCTTTGAAGAGACTACGATGGACTGAGAGGACCTCCTAGACACCATCCAGATACTCATCCATGCTAACAACCCCAAACCACTTCCACCTTAGGAAAATCTGAAAACTTAAAGAAGCTAGGGTCTCTTGAAACCTTCCATGATCACTCTCCCACTACAAGAGGATATAAAAACCCAGGAAAGGAAAGGGTGTAGACTCAATCTTAAAATCTCAAGAAAAAGATTCCATATATTGATCTATTGGAGGGTCTTCAAACGGCGAAACAATTCGGGTTGTACTTCAGTTGTGTACTAACCCTTAATGGGGTGTTCCTTATCCAACGATTGAATCCAAGGACCCAACCAAGATGGTTCATTGGTCAAGATATACCACAAACCATATCCAAACACATGAAGGGAACCACCGTAAAGGCATCCCAAAACATTTTTCAAAATAGACCACTAACTGTCCCTAAAACACAACTTACCGACCAAACTTAGACCGAAAACACAGTTCAAACAGTAGGGGTTCTTGAACTCAAATCATCCCATAACATCAAATTTTTCAAAAACACATAATACACACCATCCCAAACTATTTATCAAGACATCAAGTTTTTCATTACAATCATTTCTTTGAAAACAAACGGTTCAGCGGTAAGAGTATCCACCAATGGTACCCCATGGGCCTCACACATGCATGTTTTGGTGCCAAACTGGGCTCCCTCCACATATCTGTTCCGACACTCATCCAGTCATGTCGTCAACCATCCATCATCCCATATAACCACATGCATGTGGTCTCTCATGAAAATACCAAAGGCTAAAACAAATATTATTTTCCACTTTTCAAAACCAAAATGGTCAACCAACACATCATTTTTCTCAAAACCACTAACAAGAAGATCAAAATCCCAATTAAAATCTTACCAAACATTTCAGAAAGACACAACTATTTAGATAAGAAGCCACTTTCATGTTATTCACATCAATTTCATATCATCTTGTCCCATTAAAACAGCCTTTTATTATTTAGAAAACTATTTTGGAAACACTTTTTCAAAACAAACTTCAGTATAGTTTCTACATTTAAAAACATGTGTAAGCACACCATTTTCCATTTGAATATAATTCTGAAAATTCAGTTTCACAATTTCATAAATCAAACCATTCCCTCCTTATTTGAAAATCATTTCATAAAAAATTTATTCTTCTTAAAACCAAGTCACCTTAAAACCAATGTGCTATGATTTCAAATCTAAAGCACAAAACAATGCGAGAGGAAACTAGTTTCAGTGGGTGACATGGAAATATGATTGGTGGACATATTCCAATCAATTCACTTTCATAGAGAGTGTTATATGGAATATCCTTTGCTTCACATGGATTTCTAGGCCCTACGAGCTCACTGAGACCATTAACCCAACTCTCTTTTCATTTCCCCTAATCATCATCAAACCAAGAAAACCAAAGGAATCCGAAAGGTCCCGACTTCCACTAGAGACTTGAATCCTATCATGAGGTGTGGTGATCAGCCACACTACTCATAACAAAAAATTCCAAGTACCAAAAATCCTAACTCCAGACTATCTTGACTGTTCCCCAAATAACATGACCCAAAGAGAGCAAACCTCCTCTGATACCATTTTGTCACGAACCAAATTTGGTCGCCATCAAATCAGGCACCCGACCTAGCCCGTAACAAGTCCCAAAGGGAATTCCCGATCCCCAAAGGCTGGCACAAGTGCCCGGGTATCATAAAATGATGTTTGGGAACGATTTACCCCAAGTTTATAAACATTAAACAACAAACAAACTCAATAAAACGAATCTGGATTTTTCAACTAAAACCATCTTTTACAAAATTCAGAACTGAATTAAATCTTTTAAAATAGCTCAACAAGACTGTAAATAAGGTACAAAATCACAATTAAATAGCCCAAGAACCCTCATGGAAAGGGGCACCACCCTCAATACATCTCAACAAAACTTCACCACCAAGGACATGCTAGAAACCCGAACCACAGGAACTAAAATCTTTATCCAAACCTGAAACAACAAAATAACCAAATATACTTACACCCAAGGGTGTAATTAGGGAGTGAGACAATGCCTATTATGATACCACCACTAAGAGATTCCATGTGATAAACATTCAAAGACAAAAAGCTTGCATGTTTTCATAAACAGAAAATGCAAGTTACAATTCCTTAAAGATGAAACTAAAAAAAAGTTTTCAAGTGGGATATCATTAAGAATCAACACTTTTAAAAATAATGTCAACACTACTGAATTTTCCATCAAACTATACCATATGCCGACGGTAAGTAAAAAGTAAATAATGAGCATAAGAAATAGGAAATAACCCCTAGGAACTAGCTCGTTCTGGGTCCCAGGTACCTCGTATCTCAGTTAGAGTAACCATCACAATATTCGTTCTCGTGCACGAGCCACTAGTAGGTAACATAACCATAACCTAGTGGTCCCCAATAATCATCATCATAGTTTATTTAGAGTTGTAAGTGTCAATCCTGCTAAGTGAAACTGAGGCAAAACCCCACAGATTCGCTAGCATACTAGTACATGTTCACCCACCTAGATACCCGGGTTTTCCCCTTGTGCTCAAACAAGTTCAACAAGTCAATAAATATACACTTCACATGAAAATATCATTTTCACATCACAAGTTCACCAAACAGCCAACATGTTTTCCACACAAGTCTAAAAATCCACATTTTCATTCAAATGAATTTTGAAATCATACTCACACCAAAAATAGCCCACACCACATTTTGCACATCTTTCACAATTCAACAAATACGTTAACAATTTTATAAAATATTTCCCAAGATTCTAAACATCACATAACATCCCAATCACATGTTACATAATACCCTTTTCATAAACAAAGTCCATTTTTCATATCACACTCACGCATAATAGCCCGAAAACACGTTTCGCACCCATATCCCAATTTCATAAATCACCTCGAAAAATTACAAAACATTACCAAAATGTTTTACAACATAACTGAAAACATTATGTTTCAAAAATTCATTTTAGGAACATTCAATCACCAAAACAGTACATAAGCAACCATTTAACACTTTTTGTAACTCATTAAATCATTTATAATTTTCATAAAACCAACCGAAGAGGTGCAACCATGGTTGGCATACAAAACCCATTTCAAAAACCTAATTCAAGACCAAAACAATGCCAATAACAATCTAAATCAGAATTGGAAGCCCTAAAAGCATTTATTAAACCACCCCCATGTTTTATACAAATACCTCAAACAATACCACAAAAGGTACACATGAAAAACACATGTTTTCACAAATCATGTTCAAGAAGTAAACATGGTTTCACACATTAAAACCATTAAAAAACCCCATTACAAGGCCAACATGACATTAAGGAATTAACAAAACAGAATTTTCAGCCCCTTTTAAAAATAATAAATCAATTTCACATCTTATAAAATACACCCAAATATTTCTCCAAGAGCCACGCATGAAAAAGCACCCAATTCCAAGCAATAATGCAAATAAAAAATTAAACACTTTACTCAATCCATCATAAAAATAAATTTTGCACCACACAAAACAGATTTGAAATATAATAAATTAATAAACCATGAAATCTAACTCATAATAAAATGGTTATACATGGAATCACCTACCTTTTAAGTCAAAACACTCAAAACATGGTGTGAAACATAAACCGTACCATCGCCGCACCTCGAGGAATTGAAATCCAACCTAAAACCAGAAGCATTCACCCAAAAGACAAGAAATAAAACCGTAGGTTTGAACCCTAACTTATGGACATTAGGAACCTTATGGATAAGGTGTGAAACCCTAATCACATTGAATGTAACCCTAAGCAAATTGAAAGAAGAATGAAGAAGACCAACTTACTTGAGAGATCTTGTAGAAATCGCCTCACATACACTAGTATCTGAATTTGAAAAACAACCAAAAATTTAAGGGATGTTTCAAAAATTTTAAGGGGACCATGTAGGAATTTCAATGGGGAAAAAGAGTGAGAATTAAAGGATTTATGAAGGAAACAAATTATCTTTATAAATCTGCCCGAAATGTGATTTCTTCAAAAGTTTCGACCTAAAACGTGATGCAAATGAGATGCAAAGAGGGCAAGAGGAGATTGGACGCACGGTTGGGTTCAAGGGGCATGTTTGGGGCTGGGAATCACCGAAAAAGCCTTAATATTGGATAAGTTATTAATTAAACAATGTTTATTTTTAAAACTGCAATTGGGCTTTCGGGCAGGCCCAATCCCTTAAATAAAAACCCATATACAGCTTGTTTATGATTTTCTAAAGGCTCCAAACTACAATGGTGGTGTTTCTATGACAGGGGTGACCATTTAGGAACTTGAATGGGGGAAAATATTAAAAAATGAAAAGGTTATAAAAGAAACTAAATTTATTTTTAAATCTGGAATTGAGCTCACGGTTTGGCCCAATTCATGAAAACTCACTCATTCCACCATAAAAACTTGAGAAACCCAAAAAACAAAGCATAACTGAAAATTTAATTAAATTTAACTTTAAAATAAGTCATGTATGTGACAATGCTCCTCCCCTTCCCTCCTCCCTCCAGTCCAGCACCCCCCCCCCCCCCCCCCCGTCCAGCACATCCCTGCATTGCAGCCGTCACTTGTCCATTTCCCCTCCTCCCCCCCCCCACTTCTCCCATCATCACTTGCTTTCATTTAATTATTTAAATGCATTGAGTGTCTCCAATAAAAGGAATACACTTTATTCATTCTATATACATGTATCCATGAAGGCACTTATTTGAAATATATAATTTAAAAAATATATACACAAATAAGTCCAAAAAGAAATGTACTTAATTTACCTATATGCAACATTAAAATAAATAGAAAAACAATATAATGCATATAGAAATAACTTTATATGGAAAAAGTTAAAAACTGATTATATGTATATTCTTTTATAGATTAGTTAAATAAATCAATGTGCTGGCATATGTAGATCAAACATTTAGAAAAGTACAAAGTGATAATAAAAAAATTGTTTATACATCTGAAAAAGGATGCGTTGAGCATCACTTGAGTTGAGGGGTTGTCTCCATAACATAATTGATTGTCGTTTTTGAGAAGATATTTTCCATAGCAGTAGTCCATGATCAGCACTGCACCAAAACTATGCACTACCATCAGTGACGTGCTGGTGTGGTTGATTTTCTGCTACCTCAAAACATAAAAATGGTAGTCATGCAGTAAAGATCAACTTCCTAATGTATCAGAACTAAAACGGAACAATATTTCAATCGGTTAAAATAATTCCAACCCAAATAACCGAAAATAATAGAATAGAGAAAAATAAATTAGTAATGTAGCATACAGAATGTGTTAAAATATTATTATTCAGTCTTTTCCCCTTCCTCCAAACTGTAACTTCCATAGCAGCCAATATCAACATTTCACTGATTGGGAAGTTCCCCATATTGAATACTTTTTGGTTACCCCTCCCATATTAATGAAGCAGTAACTAATAGAGTAGTGAGTTGAATATGTACATGTGATTCCATTCTTAGATCTAGGATAACCACATACAGATTTGGCTATTTGTGAGGTCCCATAAAAAGAACATGAGTTTGAATCTTCTACCAAAGTATGTGAACCTGGAGGACAGTAAATTAGGGGCTGCTAGTCACTTTGGGTTCCCAGTTCATCATTTCTAGATCGAGTTACAAAAAACCTGGAAGCTGCATACCCATAAATATATCCCATACTGGCCAGTTGGATCTACTCTAGTGAAATCAAAAAATGATGTGGATGTTCACGACAGAAAACCTGGAGGAGTCGGCCATGAAAAAATTTTAGTAAGAGGGCCATGGCACTTATAGTAAGGAAAAAAACCAAGGATTCAAATACCATGGTTTAATTGCGATGATACTCGCCCAGGACCTCAATCCAGATAAATGATGTGGATGTTCTCGACAGACCAGCCACACACAAATATAGGCATGAACGGGATGTAGAAGGGAAATGGTATGCAAATGTCACAGAAAAAACAAACATTGAAAGCATTGCCTAAAAATTTTAAAACAGAAGGATTATGAGAGGGTAAGGTAGAATCTGGAAATATATGTGATGTGATCATGTGATGTTATCATGCTAATATGTTGAGTAATTTTAGTGGTGGTGAGCTAATTTGTATAGTGTAGAAACTTTAAAAAACTATACAGCTCACGTCAAACTATTTTATTAGTTACAATCTCAAATAATTAAACCTTATTATGCCTTACAACTCACCATTCCACAATTATATTGTATAGATTAACTCAAATTTTGTACTACTAAGAAAAAATTGTCCAGTGTAGTGGAAGACAACCATCAGAATTATAAAATACAACATGCTTTATTGTCATCTGCAACACCAAACCATCAAAAAATGATTAAGAAGATTCAACTAAAACAGTTCACAATTAACATGTTCTATTAGTAACATACTCAAAAAATAGACACTAATATTTCTCATCCCACCCTTTCCTCCCCCCTCATAATCCCCCCTACCTAGCTCCTCATCTCCCCTCCCCTCTAACCGGCTTGTATTCTCATCCCTTCCCAGCTGCTCACCCACCCACCTCCTCCTCCCCCCTGCCCAGCCCCTTCCCACACCAGTCCCCTCCCCCCTGCCCATATCTCCCCCTCCCATCCCCCTTCCTTTTACATCATGGACCTGCAATGCCTTTCCGATATGGTTTAAAACTTCATCAAGTATAGATAATCACCTGAAAGTAATGGAGTCAAACTTTCTAGCCCAATTATATTTCTATGTAAAAGAAAATGAAAATCATTTATTTGGAATCATAAATCTATAGACTAAATTAAAACAACTATAGAATTCATGTAGCACATACTACTAAATAGTTTATAAGTTGCCGCCTTTTAATAACAATAACACACTGCAATACATTCTTTCAAATATGAAATATGCATAAGATAATATCACCAATAACCTTACAGAATTGGTTTTTGTAGTAAAAAAATCAAGTAGAAGATAGTCAATCTTCATGTGTTGTGTAATTTCATTCATATAAACCATCCAATGAGCCAATAAAAACATAATGCATAACATTACATAAGAGTGTACTTTGAATATCTTAATGGAGTTCCTTGCAATACACCCCCACCCAAAGTTGCTATTGAACCTGCACACAAATGTTAAAATTAGGGAATTGTAAAATTAAGGGACAACTAAACATCTTTCACTATAAATGATCAAAAAACCTGTTTATAACAGACACCACATATTGTAGAATGCTATAAAAATCGATTCACTGCACAATTAAATAAGAAAATATCCACCACTCAAAGAAATGATTCCACTTAACTAAAAACAATCTAAAATATCAGTTATAGTTTACACTATAACAAAATAATAGAAAGAAGAGAATAAATATGAAAGTCACATACAATTCATATAAATTCTCAAAATTAACTTGTGTTTAAATATTGGCACAGAGTCATCCCATGCTCCCAAACTGAAATTGGACAACAATTAAGGAAATTTTATGAAGCAGCAGCCTAACCATATTGGTTAATCATTTGTACAACACTCCATCAATTAATTGATTCAATTATATTTTCCCACAAACAATAGTCATTAATTAGAAAAGATAATATAAGGTAAATGTTAAAGTAAAAAAACTAATGATAAATTCCATATGTTCAATAAATTTTAAAACCTTTCTTTAATTACTTTTAAACAGTTTGTTATTAATTTATATTGTTGATTGGATCTTTGTAGTAACAAACATGGCATGTTATCAGATACCCACAATACAAGCAACATGAAACATAATTCCAAGGCGAAGAGGGATATATGCAATACCTTCACTACTAAAATAGCTTCTACAACACCTGCAGCTACAAGAAGGTGGTCAGTCATAAACCTTGTAACATTAACTTTTAGCTACAAACATGAAATATGTCATAGGAGAAATACTTTAAAGAAAAAAAGGTCACAAGTGGATCAGAGTTCACTTAAATTATGTGGCATACACACAAATTTGATAATGATAGAACTACCATCTTGCCCCAGGATACTAGAAAATGCAGTCAATTAGAGGTTCATATTTTATCAGGTCACCCACCGGTGTCGATGTAGCATGTGCATTTACATAATTAACATCTCCTTTGGCAGCCTCAGATTGGTATAAGGCTTTCTCAATGAAAATAATGATGCCTGTCTCTGAAAGAAGAAAAAATATTTTAAGATAAAACATCATAAAAACTATCAGCATTTATTCAAATTTCTGCAAGTGTTTTGTTATAAATCATCTTAACAAAAATAATCACTTATCTTCTAGGTGAGGTTCAGTTCTGGGGTATGCATCATAGGTGACACTTCCACCCAAGAGCTTTTCATAAATATCCACCCTCTTCCTTATAACATGAACTATGAGAGAAAAAAGAATTCTCAATAATATAACATTATGAAGAAATTCTCAATTGTTACAGTCCACTTTACTTATGCAATCGGATAATCTGCAATCATCAAACAATCTGCAATATGCAATCTGCAAATACTTATGTGTAAGAAATATGAAAACAGTTATCTATACGAAAACTCATATGTATAAGAAATCTGGAAACAATTAAGTATATCCAATATAAAATATATAATGTGAAAACAATTACTTATAAGCATCCTGAAAAAGTCTATGTATGGAATCAGTTGCAACCCATTACCTGGAACCATCGATGCTGAAGACTGCACCGAATCTGCCATCACATTCAACTACAAAACACCAACTGCCCTGAAGAGGTCGTTGTACCACTGTTTTCATGGACATTAGACTTCAAACCAGAGAAACTCGAGATTCTCACCCTAACACACCATTCGCATAATCCCAAACCAACAGTATGCCATTGATGTCCGAGATAACCACTGAAACCCACCCCTGTGGAAGTGATCCTCCACTGAGACCGGCGAGGCAATCGAGAAACTAAACAATGAAGCCTTACACTGCAGGCCAACATCCAAAGTGAACAACCAACAGAAAGAAATACATAAAACTAAACTAATCCCAATAAAATGAAATATGGAAAAATAATCGGGAATTAAACCCTAGAGAAAACAGGAACAAAACCCTAGAAGATGAAGGATATGCTTGGATATCCACAGCTACCAGATGAAAAGCCCAAAAACTCACTGAATCTGATGCTCCCAGTCCAACCAGGTAAGAAGAAGCTGATTTTAATTTTAGAGTGTATAATAGGTAGTCGGGGAAGAACCAATGCACTGTCACTGAAGCCGGAAAGATAACAGAGGAGGGAGAAAGACCTGAGATAAGACCCGACCAGAAACCCTAGCAGAACCGAGAGGAAATCCCAATCGGGTGGGGGTAGGATACCATGAATTTTTTTGTTTGTTGGTAGAATTTTAGGGTTTTGGGTGACGTGGATTGATGGGAAG
The DNA here is from genome assembly GCA_963277665.1 of Viscum album. Classification (NCBI taxonomy): domain Eukaryota; kingdom Viridiplantae; phylum Streptophyta; class Magnoliopsida; order Santalales; family Viscaceae; genus Viscum; species Viscum album. Next base: position 384,612,920 of record OY728153.1, on the reverse strand, counting down.
GTGACACGTAAGCACGAAAGAAGCCTATTTTAGTATCCAAATAATACCATCCATCCCTTAGAGCCTCTACAACACCAATTTTCCACTTATTTTCCTCATTGGGGAAAAATCCAAGATAATACGGTGCAAAAAACTTCACTACATCCATGAAAATAGTTCCAAGCTTAGAAAACTTTTTTTTATAGTGAAAAAGTATGAGTTATTCCCACACTGGTCGCTGATATGGTTTCAGCATAGTCAACATGAGTAGCCAGTCCATTATCTCCATCTTCGGTTCCATGAGATCATTCCTCCATCTATTCTATTAGGAGTCTTTCCCTGATAATAGCTACATCCTTCTCCTCCATGTGATTCGTCAGTTCTAGAAGAACCCCATTCCTATCAACCACCTTGCCGAGCACTCCCACTGGTCATACAACCTGGGCTGGCTCAGAACATTCCACGCTATGTTTTTTTTTCTTAGACTCATAACCCCTATAGAGAGAGGTGGTGTCATAGAATTGGAAGGATATGGATGATCAAATGGTTCAACGGGAGATTGTGTTTGCACCAAAATCACTTGCAGCATCTCTCGCTACAACTGCATAGGACTGGAATCCCTTGTTTCTTCCATTATCACACTTCTAGATCTCTCGAAAAACACTTATTTGAATTTCATGGAAAATAACTTAGCCCAATTGAATAGAACATTGAAATAATTGTATTCACCCAATATAAATAATAATAATAATAATAACCAAAAGAGGTATGATAGACACAAAGGATTTACGCAGGAATTTAAACAAATAAGTTATTTGTGATCTGCAACCATATTTTTGCGAATCTCATGAGCTGTGTTTAACATTCCAAGCATAGACTGGTTGCAAACAAAGCATTTATCATTCCTTGAATGATGTTGTGAACCAAATGAATAGTATTGGATTAAGATCCATTCAGGAGAAAATTTTAACACACAAAAATACACAATATGGTACAGTAGAGGGTTATCGACTAACAGAATCAAAATCATTCTATTTGAGTGTTTTAAACAGTGATCTAATATGATTCACCTAGTGTGAGCATCAAATCAATAACCCATTAAAGAAATTTAAATAGTCATGGCTGGAGGTTCTGCAATGAAGTTTACCTTCAATGCACAATGCTCACAGAAGTGGTGCTTGCACTTGGTTTTGACAAGATCCACAAATGGCTTCCTGGAAATGAAACAAGCCAATGGAAATGCATCATCATCATCCTCACCACTCCAGTCCACCCCTTCCTCATCACTTCCCTCCCCTCCCATGACCAGGATCCTCTTTCTTGCCTTCTCTTCTTATTCCCACTACTTCTCCAATTGCTATCCAGGATTATAATCCCCTCGATCAAGCATGAACTTACATGCAACATCATACCCACAGTAGAAAGTCTCTTTGTAATCCTTACAGATGTCTGGCTGATAGTCAAACCTTGCTGACACCCTAATGCGAGTAGAATCCCTGAGAGGCCCATATGCCCCACCAGCTTTTTCCCCAGAAACAGTCTTCTCTCTTCGGAATCTAGCATTGTAATAAGTATATCCATGGATTCCCTTATACACCTTTGCATACTATGAGCTCTTAATTTTCCCTTTAAAAGCTTCATCGTCTTGCTTCAAAACCCTATCTCGGATTTCTCGAGAAACTTTAGAGAAATCAGTCTCAATTTCTTGTTTTGAGGTTGCTCTGTTATCATGATGAACATGAATTTCCAAAGATGAGTCAAACTGAAAGATTTGCACTAAATATTCTACAGTATATTGTGCAGATACTGGGTGCTTGGAGGCTGCAATTGAGAAATGTAGCTTATTTTCTGGTTTTGGAAGTTTTTTGGATTGCATATTACCATACTCTTAATTGAATCCTCCTATTTATCAATTGTGCATTTTCGGATGTTTTTGTTCTTAGTTGGCTTCCTAAAAAATGGAAAACTGTATAAAACAGAGTAAAGTGAACATTAGAAGGATGTTTAGAAACTATAGAAACACAAACACGGGAAGGAAAATTATGAATCATTAAAACAAGTAATTGAACTTGATTCCAACTGGCCATCGTTGTTCGTCATTGTCGAGTCTACTTGATTAGATTGTCGACGTTCACCTGAGTCCACCATGATATATGACAGCCTCTATAATAGAACCCACAAATAAAAAGACCCAAGTAGACCAATGGCGAGAGATAAACATTAAAATAAACCCAAGAAGAACCATGCCGAAGGAAGAATATGAAATATATCACTCGATGTGTGATCGAGGGCACGAGAACCCTAGGTGGATCGGAGTACCCGGACATGGAAGAGCCGAAGGCGGAGTTTCTGATTGTGGAGGAGCCCAAGGCGGAGGATCCAGAGGTAGAGTAGTCGGAGGGAGAGCACATGGAGATGGAGAGTCGGGAACGGGAGAGGGGAAGGGGAGTCAGGGAGAGGAGGGGTGCGGGAACCCTAGGAGAACCGGGAGGAAATCCCGATCGGCTGGGGGCGGGATACCATGAATTTTTTTGTTTGGTGGTAGAATTATATGGTTTTGGGTGATGTGGATTCATGGGAAGCTGACACGTAAGAAGGAAAAAATCTTGTTTTAGTATAGATAATTGATTAACTACAGTAATGATAACCAGCTAGTTATATAGATATGATGCAACATGTCTCATGTTCTAAGAAAACTGCCAGAACATGTTACACTGTAGTACAATACCATAAAAAGTATCACAAAGAAAAACAAACACCTGGTAGCATCGTGACCCTAAGCTCGGTCCTATGCTCTCCTACTCCACAACAGCAATCAAATACCTATATAGGGACCCTTTCCCTTATCCACTCCTGCAGAAACGTAATCTGTTTGGGCCGAAAAGCATGACCCAAATAGGGTGTGAGAAATAATCTCAGTAGGCACCCACCAAAGGCCCGTGCTCAACTGTGTGTAAACATGAAACAACAGTGTGCAAAAGTAAATGAAATAACTAATCAGTACTCAAAAGTAACTAACTTTACCAGTTAAATTTCCATTTTAATATTCATTTAAACCTTTTAATATTAAGAAATCACCACAGTGAATTTCTAAGTAAACAGTCAGTGTCCTCAGGAGCGCAAACCCTTACCCTCTGGTAATTAGAATCTTACCCTCAGTATTTTCCCTCAGGCATAACAGAAATTTCCCTCAGTCATACAAAGTGTTGACCTCAGTCACAGAAGTCACTGCCCTTAGGTGTACAAAAGGTTTCCCTCAGGAAAAATAGAACGTTGCTTTCAGGCTAAGCAGTACCTTGCCCTCAGGCTAAACAAACAATGCCCTCAGGCTAAAAGAACACTGCCTACAGGTGAAAGTAAAGCACTACCCTTAGGCTAAGAAAGTAACCGGGCCAAGCCCAACATTTAAACATGAAATTATTACAATTCCTCTCAAGGAAAAAGTAATTCATAAAGTGATCATGGCATAACCTCAGGTATCCTGGCCAAACGGCTAAATAGAGGAACGCACCCCCGGGGTGGTCCTGGATCCAAGCAGTGATCCCAAAAAACAGTTTATTATCACATTTAATTACCTATAAAATTCTAGGAATTTAATTCAACTAGGGCTCAGCCAAATGACACCCCATTCATGGGCGTGTATCACAACGGTACACTAAAGGCACAGTAGTTGGAAAGTAAACACCAAGCCACCTACCTTAAACACCCAAGAACAGTATATGCGAACGTCGATTCCAGAAACGCCCCAAAACGATGTAGATCTAATGTAGAAGAAAAGCCTCTTAAACTCAAATAACATCCCATAGAAGAAGAATTGGTAAGAACTATGCAAGGAGAATGAAGAGCTTATATTTGCAGTTCCAACGTGATCAACGGAAGCAGAAACAGATTCCTGACGCTCGATCGATTGATCCATGAAGGTTCGACCATCCTCTCATGAGTTCCCCCCGGATCTAATCCAATCCCATGAACAGGGTTGGATACTTCCCATTTTATGCGAAAAAACAAAGTACATTGTGTGTACTTTTGATTACACGACGTGTACTTCCTTTATTTAACTGTTCCACTGGCAGCACCGCCAAACTGTTCATCCGTCGACATGAGTACACGACATGTATTCTTGACTACATGGCATGTACTTTCGCCCAGCTGGCGGCTTCTTACACTTCCTTTCTGTTCCCCTGCTGACTGACTACACAACGTGTAAATACCACTACACGGCGTGTAGTTGGTTTTTACACCCTTCGTTGCCGACTTGGCTACACACCATGTGTACTCATTCCACACGGCCAAAGTACATGGCGTGTGGAATAATACATGGCATGTAGTCCCAAATTTTTGTATTTTTCTCCATTTTGCTTATTTTTTTAAAAAACACTTAAGGAAAAGTGAAAAGAAGAAACTCGTACCTCAAAATAAGAACCGGGTTCTTACATCAACCATGTAAAATTGTTTTTTGGTCCTTATGAATGTGGATGTTTAAATTACTACAGATTTATAACAGAGATATTTAACAAGTTCCTACCAAAGTTGGAATAAGTTCCATCCCTTTAAAATAAAAAGTTGACACCTTAATTCACCCTTCCCATCTGAGGGTGTTTTAGGGTCCTTCCATTATTTTATAAGTTTTGGATTATTTGGTATTTTTCTTATTCAATTTAATATTCTATTTTAGGGATGCTTGTCCCATTTTCATCATAACCATCACTTAAGTATAGTTTTCTCTAGTGCAACTGAAAATTTTTATTGGTTTGCATACCTACCTTATGTGAAAACTGGTATACCCTCTCTCAGCCCACTGAGTTGTATGGAATTGATGTATATTTGATATAGATTAGATATATTATTTTTTATCTCTAAAGATTATGTATATGTGTTATGATTATGGAATTGGGTGGGTTATATGGAATTATCTATTAAATATATAGATGTTAGCTAGTGTGAGATCATTTTTAGAGGCCCAATTATATTTTGATATCATGTGTTATATTGTATTTTTTTATTCAGTGATTGATGATTATAATGATCATGGGAGTTTATTATTACAAGAACTAAAATTAGCAGTAAAGATGCATAGAATTATTGAATGAATTAGACACAAGTTTAGTACATTATATATTTTGAGGATGAGGCAGTTCACAAGCTAATATCTATCCCAATTTACCCCTAGGTGGTTAGGGTTTGTTATGATAAGATTATACATTATGATTTTAAAATATTGATTATTATGTATGCATAATATGTACTGGGTTGTTAATATTTATGGGATTACCTACTATGTTTGTGAATATACTCACCCCTAATTTTATAAATAGTTTATAGGATTTTTTTTGTTGGAGTAGTTGATGGGAATTGGATTGGTAGCACTAAGATGATAGTGGGAGAATGAATTTTAATAATTTTCTCATATACCTTTGAGGTATATCGGTTACCTGGGTTATTCTATATATTAGGAGTCAACAATTTTTTGTCCACAATTTTTTTTACAATGTTATATTGTATTAAATTTATGTATTGTACATTGTTTATTGAATCATATTTTTCATGAATTTATTATTATTTTTGGTTGTGTGGTTTTTATTTTGTAATAAAATCTTCCCTTGTGTTTTATAGATGTTAATACCTCTTATTTATGTGTTTTATACCCCTGTTTTAGGTAGTGAACCCATGGACTACTGGAAGAGGGATTTAAGGGTAACACTTAATTTTGTTGTCGACCATTATGGGTCCCTAATGGTATTAGGTTGTTATATTTCCATCTAAGGTAGTTATAAAAAAATTATATAATAAATGTATAAATAAATATACTAACATTACTTTCCTGATAATTTGGGGTTTCTAATCTTTGATAAAATAAAATCTCTTATTTAAACTTCATTATAAACATATGAAGTTAATATTTATTGGATATACCAAAGAAAATAAGGTATATTATTGCTATCAACATTCTGAGAAGAAAGTTTTTGTATCATATAGAGGTGTATTTATTGAGAAATAATACATTTATCAAATAATTTTTGGGAGGAAACTTTAACATAGTGAAGTTCAAGGACAATAAATAAGAATAGTTCCAAATATTAAATTTTTGATCACTTTTAAAAAATAATCTATAACCATAGTCTAAATATATGTTCACGAGGAAAATTTATATACTGGTTTGTTTTGCTCATATCCATTCAAAATCTATCCCCTATTTCTATAACAATAGGGGTATTTCCAAGGTCATATATGAACTGCAGTCATGGTCCTTCATTCACAACCATTAACCACGACTATAGATATGTTGTCATGATCCAAGACCATGGTTATAGGTCTTTTTCCATTGGAATATTCCATGGTTTAATACCAATAAAAATGGTCATAGATCATGGCTAAAGGATTATAACCATGGTTAATAAATATATTAAAAATTATATAGAAAAATATATTTTATTTTTAAAATATAACATTTTAAAACCTTTAAATATATATAAATATATGATTTTTAAAAAATCATAGATAAAATATGATGAAAAATATGATAACAATAAAATTAAAATATAACATGGGTTTATATAGATTTTAAATTAGTCACCCCAAAAATTTCTTGATCACAAAAATGTTCAGCATTAAAATTATTATTCATAATCAGTCTCAATATTATCACTCCCATATTTAGTTCTATGAAGATCCATATTGAGACCCAAGATTTTTACATATAGATATTACATATTTTTAAATGAATATTCAATGTATTTTACAAATACATGCATGAGGGCCATAAATGTTTCGTGTTTTGGATACTAGATACACAATATTTTTATTCCATGGACGATCTTCAAAATCCACCATAATGATCTTCTCACATAGCATTCTTCATAGAAATACTCTACTAAAACCATTCTTTATAACCTGGGGAAGGGAAACATAATAAATAGTGGGCTCATATACTAAATAAGGGTAAACATGGGAGATATAAATCAATGATCATATAAAAGAATAAGATAAGAATAAGGGTATAAAATCAAGATCATGAATTGATGTTTTCATATGAAATCTATCATGGATCATAAACATTATTAATAGAATATAACATTATCTCTTCAAAATTACTGAATCATAAGAGTTAAAAGTAATCATAAATCAACACTAAACCATAAGTTCATGACATAAAATTATGAAACCATAATAAGTATAAAAACATTTCATATGTCAAGGTTAACTTACGAGACCATAAAATAATAATGGATTAGGAATCAAAACTTATTTCCCATAGAATATTAAGCACATTTACTTATTTCTCATATAGGATCAATAACATCAACATGATTCTCACAGCAGATCAATCACTTTAACATTTTCCCCAAAGTAGATCAATTAGATTGAGTTGTTTCCTATAATTATCACATGAGATATAATAATTTACCCAATGCATTGGAGGTATATATAATTCTAGTTCAAATATAAAATAATAAATACCATATGAATTTTTTCCACCAATTCATAAAACATTCATCATATCATCATATAATAATCCATGCAAAGAAAACAAGTTTCATAAACATTTCAAAATTTCATTATGAATAACTTATAGAAAATAAATGCGATTCATTAACATATCATCATCATAATTACAGAATATCTAGAGAATAAATATCGATAGTATCATTGGATTATATCCTTGATAAAAAATAATTATCCTCAAAGGATTTTATCACTGATAAAAATCACTTTGAAAGAGTCATTGGAATATTTCTTGTGGAAAATAACTTATTTATTTTGAAATCAGTTATTTAAATATATAAATTTTCACAATATTATGGAAAATGTTTTCTTTCAAAATAACCATAGAAAGTTTTAAATGAAGATGAAAATTATTGAGTGGTATTGATGGTGGGAGATTCTATTCATGTCATATAAGTTAAAATGAAACATTCATTTCATACCTTTTGGAAAAGGAAAGAGAACCTAATTTGGAAAATGATAAGAATATTCATTTAAAAAAATTGTTAAAAATTAAATATTTATTAAAATAGATATTAAAACTTCATAGGATAATATTAAAAACACTCTATATTTTTTTTAGAAAATATAGATATTAAAGAAAATTATTTTTGACTGAAAAGACAAATAAATTCAGTTTTCATCAAAAAATATTATGCAGGTTTATTGAGTTTATAAAGAGGGTGAAATGAAAATAAAAATATATATTTTCAATAAATAAATATATTAGAATGAAATTAAAGGTATTTATCAGATAAATATCATATAATTTCTTCAATGTAAATTCAAGCATAAACAATTCAGATTAAATTAGGATTAAAACCTAAATCCCTTACTACTTTGGTGACTTTTGAATCATAAACCACATGAAATAATAACTTCAACTGAAACATTAAAACCATAAACCTGGAGAGATTCATTATATAACATGTTAAATAGTTTTTATATACACCTCATAAAATAATATAGGTTCATAACATAACATATGTCCTAAAGATGATAATTTGAGCCAATAAAGCCTTACCTCAAGTTCCACTTACTTCAAAAACACTATAACCATCAGTATAATAAATTTAAATTTATTATAATCCTACAATAGATTCATTAAAATTATAATAATATCATATATGATCCATATTTAAAATTTCAACACCCATTAATTAATTATTCCTTATTAAAATTGTTGTTTTAGGGTGTTAACTGTTTTGTTCTTCATGAAAATTTCAGTTTGTAAGTTTTTAACCATGTACAGTAATCTTTGTTCCATAATCTATAGAATTATTATCATGGTATAAATATCTTATATATTAATTATACATATATTTTCAGTTATCCATTAAATCTAGATATAGAAAAATGAAATCGTTCATGGAGATGGTAGGTCGGACGTACGCATTAAAAATATTTTCACTTTTCATAAAATGTAATGAAAGAAAATTAACCTTTATAGAATAATTATTATTTAATGTAAATCACATATATTCATAAACTCTATCCTTATTAAGATCTATGTAAATAAAAAATTAATAAAAACATTGCTTCATTGATGTGGTAATCCACACGTACGCCTGAGTGATGTCATCAATTCCCAAGGGATTGGAAGGTAAGAAGATAGATATGATATTATCATAATAAAATAATTATGTCATAAATATAATATATAATCATTAAACACATTATAATAAACTATCATGAAATATGGTGATGTAAAATGAATTCTATCATTATGTAAAGATGGGAAGTCGTACATACGCATGAGCGAGACATTCACAGCACATTAGATGGAAAAGATGTTGAATAAAGTATTTTTATAAAAATAATAATTTGGACTTATAATTAGTATCATTAAATTATTATTTTATGATAAATACTATATATTTACCATGGTTAAAAGAAGAAGTAAAATGAAATTTATCTGTGAAGGAGATTACCTCTTCTTTGAAAGAACACCTTTGGATCTCCTCTTAATAACTCATGGGATGATATTTTGGGGAGACTGGTGAGTCTATAATAGAGATATGAAAGTTTATAAGAGAATTGGATAGCTTTTAGTCATGATATATGGATAAAAGGGTTGTAAATAATATAAAGTATGGGTGTCCTCATATAAGGGAGGGATGGGATAGATGTGAAATTTATTGAAAGTTTAAAATATAATAAAGTCATTCTAAATCCAAATGATTCCAAATAGACATTAATTAGAATAAAAAGAGGATAGGATCAAAAAAACATCATCTAATAAAATTTAGATAATCTTTTATGCCATTTTAAAACTTGTCTTTTTTATAAACCCCTTTATTAAATTTTTTTTATGTTAACCATGATAACAACTATTTCAATTTTAAAAGGTTAAAATTGTTCCCATAAAATAGAAAAATTACTAAGGAATAGACCATGGTTGATATTTTCAACCATATTCTATTCTCTTGACTGAGGATAATATATTTATAAAATTTTAATCTTATAATAAAATATTATTTAATATTAAATATCATTAATGGATGTTTTGGAACTGTTATTTTAATTTGACTTTAAGGAAACCAATAAAAAGATATAATTTGAATATAAAATTTGCACTAATCCATAATATTTCATATTTATCTAAAATAATTGTGTGAAAAATTATATAACTTAAATTTTATTACTTTAAATATTTTTTAAAAAATATTTAATTTAATTTTCTATTAATTGAATAAATACTATTGCAGCATTACATGAGTGTTTATGCAATATCTTTGATTTTCCATGTATTATTTTTAAATAATATATGGATTATTTTATAGACCAGGCATTGAGACGATGTGTGATTCAGAGGCCTGGTGTTCCTGAAATAAATTTTTCAAATATATTAAATATATTATGTAGCATGCAGGCACATTTTTCCTGAAAAAGTGGAATAAAACCTAAAAAGGACCCAGATCATATACCCAAGGTCACTATTGAGTTCAAAAGGGCAGTTTTATGCAGGGCGTGACATAACATTAGCGAGCATGATATTTTTTCAGAAATTTCATTTTGGGTGTAGAAATGAATAAAATAATTAAATAAAATTATTTTTTTTAAATTTCTGATGCAACGATTGACACGTCCTTAAATATAAGATTATGGAGAATTTCTAAGGTTATCTTCATAACCCTAGAACATCTATAGGGCTATTTGAGGGAGCTATGGGAAATCTTCTCAACCGAAAAATAGTGGCAGATCATGGATCAATGATTGATGAACCTCAGATTTGAAGGATCTGGCCAATGAAAATGACGATAGATTGTTCTTCATCAGCGATTGAACCTAATCAAGGAATGAAATTTGTTTTGATTTTCATTTCATCCTCAATCTTAGTTTATACAATGAACACAAATGAATTGATTAATGGATTTATTTTTTTATCGATCACCTTGCAGGATTGGTTTACTTGCATTATTTTGCTGGGAGAATTTATCTTTGTGATTAACTGTTTATTATTTTGATTATTGTTCTAACAGAAATGAACCAAGATTGAAGTGAAAATCGATTGAGGTTAGTTCCTCTGGGTTGATTGTGCTTTTCTCCCCCTGTTCATCATTTATCATGTGATTATTTTTTTCCCATAGTTTGACATTTTACCAATGAATTGATTTTTGTGCACGTGTTTCTTGGTGCAATGATCCAATATTGTAAATCTGGGATTAGTCGGATGCAACAGAGGTGTGACGGTGGTAGCGGAAAATGAATCAGACCAGTTTGGAAAACATCGATTTTAGAGTGAGATATATGGAATATTATTTAGAAAAATGGTTTTGTTTTTTGATTATATTTTACGACCGGGGAATTTTTCTCATTGAAGGCAATGCTTGACTGAGGTACATCCATGAATCTTGAAAATATTAGAGCCAAATTATAAGGTCAGGGTGGTATGTGATCGAACACGAGGAAATAGAATGGTTTTTGAAAAAACCTAATACACACGACGTGTAGTCCTTAACTACACAACGCGTATCCCCCCTCGATGACTCTATGTGTACTTGGGTAAGTACATGGACATGAGGTACAATAAATAGGGTTCCTACACTATGTGTGTTCCCCCACATGACACGGCCCAGATCATATACCCGGGCTACCCTGTGTACTGGTACATAGGCACAGATACACGAGATAACACTATGTACCAGAAAATGGCTGTAGTAAATGGGAAGGACCCCAGATACAAGGACACGATGTGTAATCGCTCAATAAGTTATGTACTATTATTCTACATGGAAATGGATTTAATGAAATAGTATGTTTACATGGGTAGGGCCCAGGGCCAAGGGACATGAACTTTAATCCTTTTACATGTTGTGTACTCTTTCTTACATGTCTTAGGTCCCTTTTCCTCAGTGACTTGGACAAGTTTCGTTAGGTTTAATTCCCCTAATCCTTTCCCTAAATGTTGGTATGAATCATTTTCTACTCGTAGTACTATAATCCCTTTAGTGGGAATTCATGGATATATTTATTATAATCCCTCTGAGAGGCTTAGAGTGTGATCCTCTATTCATCTCTATACCCTATGTGGAGTCCTTTCTATTGACATGAGCAACAATACCTAGGTGTCGATCCACTACTAAGCATGGTTAATCCAGACTGAGTTTGTTGGTATCCCCCCATTTCCTTGGTAGTGATCCTTATTTGTGTATTATATTCTCTTTATAAGTATTTAGTGCTATCAGACTTTAGAGTGTGTTTTCCAGGAAGAATGTTTTTGGGGATCCTTTAGGCTATAATTATAGGATGAGTATAATATGGTTGTTGATTACTTCTATACCATGTGTATTTTTTGATTATATCTTGATATTCATGTTATATGTGTTGTTGACATATACATGGGTAAAGATGAATATAGTTTACTTTGTTGAATAATTTGTGGTTTTGGGGATTTCCTACTAAGTATTTTTATATTCACACCTACACGGGATTTTACTGCACCTGTTGTGTCTTGTGTAGACTATCAGATTTTTGATAGAGTACTAGGTGGACCAAGACCAAACTGTGCTTAGTGAGACCAGACAGACTGAGGTATGTTCTTTCATCTTTCATATAGCAGTCCTAGTACCTTTACATTCAAGTGGAAGTGTGTTATAGACTCTTAGTGGTGGGATTTAATTTGTACATATTTAATTTCCTTACTTCATTTCGTACTCTAGTTGTAGGATGAATATGTATGCATTCATTGGTTGTTCATTTGTTTCTATATTTTATACCTTTTTGGGCTTGCATATTTGTGTTTTTGTACAGATACATAGGAAATTATAACCAAATTAGTGATATGACTACTCTATTCTATGTACCAGCCCCCATCTTGTTGGAGGTGGGCTTGGGGAGTCACAACATGGTCCCCACTAGGACGGTTTCTGAAAGATTTATATCAAAGGTGGTCACTTCTACCATAGGACCAGAAGTCTATGATATTGGTTTGGGAAAATAGTGTTAAGTGTTTTGAGATTAGAATTTAGGATAGGGACTCTAGTGTTGGTGCGGTGGTTGATGTATCCATACACCAGGAATATGCTCATCTGCTTTTCGACTGGGTACATGACAACACTAGTTGTAGGGAAAAAATGGTAGATGCATCATATAGGAATGGGTTGTGTTTCCATGTCCTTCTAGAGTCAGATCTCTAGATATAATCAATAACCACCATATTTTTTACTTTATGGATGCCTCTGCAATGAATACTGGATAAGATTCCACAAGATAACACAAGGATGATCCCCTTAGTGATGAGGAATAGATACAAGGACCAATTCCCAATATGTTACCTCCTGATGGTGCACCATCCATACCACCTATAGAGAAACTCGTTGCAACCACGATACAAGAAGATGAGGAGTGCAGGTTGACCATGCTTCACGAGTTTCAGCAGTAGAGACCCCTCATGTTTTGGGGAAATCCCGACCCACATGTAGTTGAGGACTGTCTTGAGGCGGTGACCGAAGTTTTACATCTGCTGAGGACATTAGTAGACCTGATGGTGGTCCTAGTAATAAGACATCTTCTTGGATTAGTTACCATGTGTTGCGATGAGGAGACTCTTTCATGGATAGATTTCAAGTGTCTCTTTATAGATGAGTTATAACAAGCTATGATGAGGGATGTATGTATCTAGAAGCTTTGGTGACTCCATCAGTGTAGCATGGCAGTAGCTCATTACACATCAAGGTTTTCCAGCCTCTTCAGGCATTCGATTGATATGGTTTGAGATCAGTTTTTTAGGGCTCATTATTTTGAGCGAGGTATGTGTAGATACATTTGATCCACTGTTGTCCCTATATAAATTCCTACTTATGCTGGGGTGTAATAGTGAGCTTTTGTGGTCGAGAGTTTCTTGGATGAGAAGATGCAACTAGGGGTTGTCAGCAGTGGGCAAACAGGAGTAGAGACCTTAGTAACATGGAGATAATGTTAGTCTTAGAGATCCAGATATGGGATATGTTTTAGGAGGAGGTATTAGGATAGATGATATACACTTCATGGCTCACAAGTTTGTTCTCGTCAACCCAGAGAGAGTCAGTTCTACTTATGTGACGGTCAGGGACATCTCACCTGAGATTGTCTGACCCACCATATAACTAACAGAGAAACCATATATGGGTAACTGAGGCAGAGATAGTGGAATAATAAGGTTGGTTAGTAGGTTGGAGGGCATGGTAGAGGATTTTGGAGTGCAACAAAAGCTGGTATATATTTTGACATGTTACCACCACCACCCACAGGTGGTACATGCTAGGATCAGGGAGCTAGAGGACAAGGGAGGGTCAACTGAATGTAGTCGAAGCTTATGAACCAGCAGCTTCGGGAATGATTCAAGGTATGATCTTTGTATTTTATACTTTATCTATAGTACTTATAGACATATTTTCTATTCATTTATTTCATTCCACATATCCTGTTTGAGACATATAGATTTTGATTGAAATGTTTACTCAACCCTTACGTTTGGAGACTTCTACTAGAGAAGACTCAATGATCACACACTTATGTCAGAAATTTGACATGAATCTTGGAGGTGTGAGTTTCGGTTGGGATTTCTTGGTAGCAGTTTTGAGGCCATATGACATCACTTTTGGTATGGACTACTTATCCACAGTTCATGCTCAGATTGACAGTTTTAGGTAGAGGGCGAGGTGTGTCCATATTGAAGAAACCATGTTTTCTTCTTTTTTTCACTGAAAAGGAAACCTGGGTAGCATATGATGTAATCATGCATAATAAGGTTTATTTGATTACTTATAAGTTTGATAGCTTGAACCTTGGTGAAATGGATGTCATGAGTTTCCAGTTTTCTGCAGTGGTAGTGAAGTACGAGGATGTCTTCTATAAATATGTTCTAGGTTTACCTCTCCACTAAGAGATAGACCTGTGCATGGATCTACACCTTATGATGGAACCGATATCTGCAACAACAAATCAGATGGCTCATATGGATCTTTGCGTTCTAAGGGAACAATTGAAGGACTTGTGGAGTAAAGGCTTTGTCAGACCTAGTGTTTCACTCGGGCAACCCTAGTTTTGATTGCCAGAAAGTAATACAAGATCTTGAGGTTGTGTGTGGACTACCAGTTCTTGAATCGGGTGACTGTGATGAAAAATTATCCACTGCGGAGCATCAGTGAACTCCTTTCCCAGTTGAGAGGGGCAGGATGGTTCATAAAGGTTGGCTTCAGATCATGCTATCACCAACTGTCAGTACAAGACGGGGATATACCGAAGAAAACATTTAGATGTCTCTACGGTCACTATGTGTACTTGGTGATGAAATTTGGCATGAATAATACCCCAAAAGTGTTCATGGGGCTCATGAACTGGATCTTCCGGCCTTTCTTAGACAGGTTCATGGTAGTCCTCTTGGATGATATCCTTGTATGTGTGGCATCTAAGGAGGATCATGCAATATAGTTAAAGATAGTTCTATATTTACTTCAAGAGAACCAACTTTATGGAAGGCTCTTGAAGTGTCAGTTCTGGATATATGCAGTCCACATTATGGGACACATTATCTCATTAAATGGAGTGGCAGTGGACCTGGCCAAGGTCGAGGTAGTGTTAGCTTGGGAGCCACCAAAGAGCATGAGGGAGGTGTAGAGCTTCCTTGGGTTTGAAGGATATTACCAGAGATTCATACCTGATTTATCCATCATATCAAAACCCATGACAAATTTGACTCAAAATGCACAACCATTCTGGTGTAAATAGAAGTTATAGTAGGATTTTCAACAGTTGAGGAAAAGTTTGATGAACACGCCCATCATGAGATTGTTGGAGGAGGCTGTCAAGTACATAGTGTTCTTCAATGCATTAGGAAATGGGATTGGTTTTTTCTGGTGCAAAGGAAAGCAGTTATTTTCTATGGTTCATGCCAATTCATAACACATGAAGATAACTACGTGCCCCATAATCTTATGTTAGCAGTGGTGGTCTTTTCTTTGAATATGTGAAAACATTACCTGATGGGTGAGTGATTTATTTTCTACTCTGATCACTAGATTCTTAAGTATATCTTATCTCATAAGGATCTAAACTTTAGATAGAAGCAATAGATATGGTTCCTCCAGGATTATTACTTTGAAAATTTGTATACTCATAGAAAGGGAAACATTATAGAGGATGGTCTCAGAATGAGGTCATGTTCAGAGTTGATGAATAAGGTGTTAGAGTAGTTTCCCTCATTAAAGTTATCCATTGTGGATGGATATGGAGGATTTTACCATCGGTCAATGGTTGTCACACCTCTATTCTTACGTCTAGTCAGGGAGGTACAATTTGGGGATACCGACTGTGAGACCCTATGTGATTAGATATCCATAGGGCATGCTCCTGATAGATTTATAAAAAGTTAGAGAGTATGTCATTATTTTCAAATGATGCATGATGGTACCAATGAAGTTGCGAGAAGAGGTTCTAAGAGAGTTTCACATTTATCCTTTGGTGGTACATATAGGTGTTGAAAAATATGTACCATAACCTTTGATGTCAGTTTTGGTGGCCATGGATAAAGAAAGGAGTTGCAGAATTCATCTCTCAATTCTATACTTATCAGCAAGTGAACGCTGAGCACCAAGTTCCAGTGGGATTAACCCAACCCCTCGAGGTACCATAAAGGAAGTGGGATTGGATGTCTATGGAAATTGGGGTGGACTTACCAAATACGTCAAAGGGACATGATTCTATATGGATGATCATAGATCGAATCACCAAGTCAGACCACTTCATAGCTATATGAGACAAGAGTTCGGTAGAGAGCTTTAGACACCTCTACATTCAAAAGATAGTCCCACTCCAATGAGTCCCATATATGATTGTTTTTTATCATGATGCACGCTTTGCATCCCAGTTTTGGAAGGTATTACAGGAGGCATTTAGGACCTAGTTACACTAGAACACTGTGTTTCACCCCTAAATTTATGGCCAGACTAAGCAAGTCATTCAGTTTATGGAGGACATGTTGTGAGCTTTCATATTGAATTTTGTACAAATCTAAGAGGATCATCTACCATTAGTTAAGTTTTCATAAAATAATAGCTATCATTCCACCATCATTATGGTACCATTTGAGGCTTTATATGGGTGACCCTGTAGTTCAACACTTTATTAGACTGACCAAGGAGAGTTAGTACACATGGGCCCAGAGTTAGTGTGAGCTATAATAGAGAAGGTTCAGATCTTCTAGGAGTGGATGGAGACTGCATAGATCCATCAAAATTCTTATGCTGACAGATAATGAATTCCTTTGCGGTTAGAGGAATGAGGCCATGTCTTCCTACAGGTTTCACCTCAATGTGGATTATAGAGATTTGGACAAGGCAGAAATCTACCTGTAAGGATCATCAACCCTTTACATATACTACATATAGTTGGTGAGGTGGAATACTTCTTAGATCTACCTCCACAATTAGATCAAGTATACGACATCTTCCATGTGTCACAACTGAGGAGGTATATGCATGACATATCACATGTTATCTACTGGGGCGAGTTGGACATTGAGGATGGTGTGACCTTTGTTGAATACCAACTATAAATCGAGGACCAGTAGGATAAGATCCTTCATGGCTGATCAATTCCTTTAGTGCATGTTCGATGACAGTACAAGAATATTTACGAGAGAACTTGGGAGAAGGATTCTTAGATTCATGATCAATACCTACATCATTTTGAGTATCCCTTGTTTTTTATTTTGGGGACTTAAATCCCCAAGGTGGGAAGAATTTATGTTTCATATTTTACATGTATTATTTTTAAATATTTTATGGATTATTTCTGAGACTAGGTGTTGTGATGATGTGAAATTTTAATGCCCAATGTACCCAGAATAAATGCTCAGAATATATTAAATATCACAAGAACATTTTTTCTTCTAAAAAACTAGAATAAATCATAAACGAGTGTCCGAATAAAAAGTCTTAGGGAACCATTAAGTTTAGAAAGGTTCTTTTACCCTAGTTGTGAATTAACATTAGTCGACGTAGGGCATTTACCTAAAAGTCACCACAGTCTCAAAAACGAATAAAACAATTAAATAAAATTATTTTATTTTGAATTGTTGATACAATTATTAACATGTATTTAAATAGATGATTATGGAGAATTTCTATGGTTAGACACATGACCCTGGAACCACTAGAGGACCATTATAGAGAGCTCTAAAAAATACTCTTAGGAGAACAACGAAGACGGATTATGGATCAATGATCGCCGAACCTAAGATTCGACAGATCATGCCAATGATAATGACCATAGATTATTCTTCATCTACAATCAAACCAAATTTAGGCAGGATGTGTGTTTTGATTTAGATTTCTTCCCCATTATTAATTTCTTCTATGAATGAAAATTAATCAATTAATTGATTGATTTACGAATCAATCACTCTATAAAATTGGTTAAAGTGCAGGGTCTTGTTGGGAAAATTTATATATGTGATTAATTGTTTATTATTTCAATTTTTATTATAAGGTAAATGAACCAAGATTGAAAAAAACATCAATCAAGATTTTTTCCTCTTGATTGATAGTAATTTTCTCCCCTTGTTCATCATTCATCATGCATGTTCTTCATTTGGCCCATATTTCAATGCTTTATTGATGAATTGATTATTGCACACGTGTTTCTCGGAACAACAATATAAAATTTTATATCATAGATTGGAATGATGCAACAGAGGTACGACGTTGGTAGTGGTTAATGAATCAGACTAGTATGAAAACAACTAATTTTTTAGAGATATGCGTGGAAGATGATTTAGATGAGCGGTTTCATTTTCTTGATTAGATTCAGCAGCCAGAGAGTAATGCTCAATGATTGTGATGCTTGACCGAGGATGATCCATGAATCTTAATGAAATTGGAGCTAAATTTCAAGGCGATTGTGGCACGGGTCGGAGTGGGATAAAGAAAAAGGGTTTCTAGAAAATCCAGACACACATAGTGTGTAGTACCTAACTACATGAAATGTAGCCCCCCACCCCTGGATGAATCAGCGTGTACTTGGGGAAGTAAATGAAAACAGGGTGCCTAAATAGCATGTGTTCCCCCACACGACGATTTTGGGATCATGTACATGAGTTACTCTATGTACAGGTACATAGGAACAAATACATGGGATGATGTTGTATACTTTCACATGGTTGGAGTACATGGAAGGGACCCCGAATACGAGGACCAGACATGTAACCCCTCTACACACTATGTAATATTCTTCTAGATAGACATTGTTTGAATGACATGGGTCATTGACACAAGCATAACCTAGGTTCAAGGGAAATAACATGTAACCATTCTACACATTGTGTACTCTTTCTTTCATGTCTTAGAGACCATATCCTCAGTTACATGGACATGTTTTATTCAGGTTTTTTCTTTTATCCTTTCCTTGAAGGTAGGTATGAATTGTTTCCTAATTCTGGGACTATGATCCCTTCAAAAAGACTTCCTGGATAGAGTCACTGAAATTTTTCTAAGAATCTTGGAGTGAGATACTTTATTCATATCTATATCCATGGTAGAGTTCTTAGTATCGATGTGACCAACAGTACCTGGTTGTCGATCCTGTACTTAACAGGGTTAATATAGATTAAGTTTTTTGGTATCACCTCATGGAATTGGCAGTGATCCTAATCTATGTATCATATTCCCTTTAAACATATTCAATGATATTGGACTCAGGAGTATGTTTTCCAGGATGAATGTTCCGTGGATCATTTGGGCTATAATCATATACTGAGTATAATATTGTTGTGGATTACCTCTATATTGTGTGTCTTTGTTTTGAATATATGGATATTCTTGTTATATGTGTTGTATATATATACCTGTGAAGTTTTGAATAAAATATTCATTATTTTATGCTTTGTGGTTTTTGTGGTGTCCTTTTGAGTATTGGTATAGTCATCCCTACATAAGCTTTTACTGCATGTCTCGTGTCTTATGAAGACAATCGACCTTTTGACAGAGTACTATGTGGGCCAAGACAAGATGATGCTTAGTGAGACCGGATAGACCGAGGTGTTTTCCTATATCTTTCAAATAATAGTCCTAGTACCTTTACCTTTAGGTTGGACTTGTGTTATAGACTCTTTGTGGTGGGATTTTATTGAGAGTTATTTACTTTCTTTACTTCATGTCATACTTTGGTTGTGGGATATAGATGTATACATGTATTGGTTGTTCAGTTGTTTTTACATTTCATAATTTTTTGGATTTGGAGATGTCTTCATGTGTACAGGTGCATAATAAATTCCTATCATACTAGTGATATTCCTACTAAGTGCTATCCAATATCCCCTAGCCTATTGGAGGTAGTCTTGAGGAGTCATTACACAGGCCCAGCTAGAACGAGTTGTGATAGTTTAAGGTAATTATTCAATCACAAAAAAATAAGAAATAATTTAATGTGATAAAAAAATTATTTATCTTTAAAATGAGCATTTATAACTTATCTTATCCTCTTTTATATTTATGTTATAAATTTAGAGATATTAAAGTTGAAAGAGTGATATTTTGTGTTAATTATTTTCTCAAATTATTATAAAGGCCATATTCAAAGAAATTTTTAGAAAAGTGGACATATATTTGAGAATTGGATTTAAATGGATGAAATTCACTCATAAAGTTTTTTAAAGGTAAGTGTTAGATAAATTTTAAATACTTATCCCAAAGTTTTAACCCTGTTTAACCCATTTTTCCCTTACAAAGGTGAAAAATTTTCTATGGTTCTTATTAATATTGACCATAAATAAAAGAGAACTATTAACCAAATTTAATCATCCATATTGAAATTATAGAATCCATATTTCATGATTAAATTTCTATAAGTGTAATATATTCATTTTAAAATAAGTTTGTAATACATGATGAAAACTGATTTTCATAAAAATACCTCTTTAAGTATAACATTGGATTTATTCATATCCGATTACTATAAAAAACATTAGATAAAATTTAAAACCTTTTTTTGAATATATAATATATAAATTTCATTAAAATAATTCACCAATAGTGATCAATTTAATTTATTAAAATATAAACACATTTTATGCAGAAAAATAGTATTTGAAAAAACATCTGCTTTATTTTCAAATTATTTTTATTTTCATTTATAATTAATTGATAACCAATGAACTCAATTTATACATGAGTAAACCATAAATTATTCATAATTTAGTTATTCTTATTCATACCTTCAAATCAAACATCAATGAGATAACAATAACATTAAATAATATAATAACAATAGTTTATCATGGTTCATTTAAACTCAATGTTGTGTCAAAATAAATCAATTAAGGAAATAAAAAAATATAGATAAAAATATCATAAAATATCACGGTTTTACATTATACCCCCCTTAAAATGAATTTATACATTTAAATTATGTCACTATGATAAAAACAAATGAGGATATCTCTACTTCACTACTTCCTAGGTTTCCCAAGTAGCTTCTTCAAATATTTTATTTCTCCAAAAAACTTTAACCAGGTTTGTATTTATGTTCTATAACACATTGTCTCTATGATCCAAGTTTTTTACTTATTTCTTATTCATAAGAAATATAATTCTACAGTGTTATGACCTCTGATTTCTATACATGTGATGGATCGGGTATATACTTCCTCAAGAGAGATACATAATACACATTGTGAGATTGAGAGTGTTTTGGTGGAAGAGCCAAGTGATAAGCTACCATGCCTACTCGATCAAGAATATCAAATATCAAGAAATAACTAAGAAAAAAATAAATTTAATACAAATATCATTGTCTTATTCCATATATAAATTCATAAATATAACTTTTCACCAACTTCAAACTCAATAACTCACTGACAATAGTGAGCCTAAATTTTCTGTCAACTCTGAGCTACTTTTATATATTGATGAATAGATATGTGTTTATCTACCATTTTCATGGCTATATTAGGTCCCAATATATTCCTTTCTCTACCATCATCCCAACACATAATAGTTTTTTACTTCTTACTAAAGAGGATATCATTAAGATCCATCTGAATGATTGAGTGAAAGATATTGCTGTAAGAAAACTAAAAGAGAGAATGTTGTTGATCCTAACAACCTTTAAAATCCATATAAAAGGTTACCATATAACCCTTCCAAAATATGAAAATCCAAAACTTTAGAAATAATGTTATAAAATCATCTTAACATTGATCCCCCATATATCACAAATTATCACTTGGTTTTCACATTCCAAACATGTGAACACCCTCATTATATTTTCTTTTGGAACATGGTTATAATCTAAATTACCATAAATCCTTTTGGAAAACATTAATGCTTCCTTATTCAAATATTACAAGATATATTCCAATAGTAATGAAGCGTGATGAATTTTTAAGGTAATTGAATATTGCCCAAATAGCATTATGTCCCTATAAATGTTTTTGAGAGTCTGACAAAAAAATCAATAGTGATGTTTTCCTATTTTCATTCTATTATGGGTAATGGTTGTAACATACCATAGACCTATGTCTCTCAAAATTAACTTTATGACATACCAAGCACCGAGATATATACTTTGGAATATCCCTTTTCAGGTCTTCCCTCCAAAAATACTCTTTCAGATCTATATATACATTCATACTTCCAAGATGTATAGAGAATATAGAACTATGATCCTTTTCCAATAACCCTTTAAAATATGGTATTTATAAAACACATAAATAATTCCTAAACCATCTTATTCCATCACATTTTAGGTTAAACTCATGATCATTTCTCACATTTTTCTATAGATTTACATATTCCATATACACTACTACAATTTTTACTAGGATATATGGTTGAACCCTCATTTAATAATGATAAGATTACTCACATTCCTTCATGATTTTCAGAGAAATGCATTGAAAATATAAAAATATTAAATCTTTTTTTATCCTTGTAATAAATAATCTATCGCGATTCTTTTGACTTAAAGAATTTTAAACCTTTCACTTTCCCAAAGTGGTAAAAGGTTAAGCATTCATAATCTTTAATCAAAACTAAACATAGTCTCTAGTGTCTATTCAATTTTTTTTAATGAACATATAATTTAATTTTTTATGATCTTTATGTATATCATATCTTCCTAATAAATATAATTCTTTTATATCCTTAATGGGAAAACATACCATAGCTAACTCCAAATCCTGAGTTAGGAAATTTTTATCAAGAAATGTCAATTTTCCTGAGGCATAAGTTATAATCATATCATTCTTCATGAGAACACATCCCATTCCCATTTTTGATACATCAATATAGATCAAAAATCCTTCTCCAATACAAGGTAGTGTAAGCATAGGTGCACTAACCAACCATCTCTTTAATTACATGAAATTATATTTACATTCTTATGTCCACAATAACATGAACCCCTTCCAATTAAACCAAGTTATTGGATTTTATATTCTTGATAAATCACTCAAAAATCATCGGTAATATTCAAAAAACCAATGAAAAATATAGATCTTCATAGCCATGGTTTTTTTTGTCAATTTCTTAATAACATCTATCTTTGAATGATCTACTGATATACCTTCACATGATATTATAAGGCTCAAAAATGAAATATTTTTATCCAAAATTTTCCCTTTTAAAATTTTCATATAAATTATCCTTCCTTAGGCTCATCAAAAAAATCCATAAATGATCTTTATGATCTTTTTTACCCTTTTAATATATAAGAATATCATCTATAAATACTGTCTCAATCTGATCAAGGTAATCTAACGAATTAATTCATTAAATCCACGAAGATAGTTGGTGTATTAGTAAGACCAAATGGTATCACTAAAAATTCATAGTATCCAGACATCATACAAGAAGGTTGTGTTGGGTATGTATTTACTTTCTACCATCAATAAATATTACCCAAATTGAAGATCAATATCGGAAATATATATAAGTCCTTGTATTTTATTGAAAAAACATCAATATGAGGAGAAGATACTTATTTTTTGTCAATATCTTCCTTATTTCTCGATAATCAATAATGAGCATCATTGATAAATATTTATTATCATTAAAAAAGAACTGATACACTCTAAGTTGATACACTTGGCTGAATAAATCCCTTATCAATATTCTCATGGATTTTTTTCTTCAAATCCTACAACTCATTCAGGAACATTTTATATAGAGTCTCTAAAATAGGTGTACCACCAAGTTGAGTTCTATTAAGAACTCACCTTCATTATTTAGTGTAACACTAGGAAACTCTTAAAGAAATACATCAAAAAATACCACACAATATGTATATCTCTGATTTTTAGTTTCTCCCCAATCATTTGAGATAAAAACCTTTTTGTAATAGGAATTTATACCCATACAATGGATGAAATTTTCATTGGATGTTCATATTTATCATCACAATAATAAATGATAATAGGTTGGTTTGGAATATCAAATGTGACTTACGTTCCTCATCAATTGTTGTAGGACTTATATAAATAAATAAAATCCATGCCTAATATTACATCAAATTCAACTAGAGTGAGAATGATGGGATTTATAAGAAACACATTCCACCAAAATTCAATCAGAGAAGGATCATAGACATCTGATAATATCACAGTACTATTAGTGATTTTCAATGATTACTAAATATCTAATAATTGAGTATATGAATTAGAATTCCTTAATAATTTTCCTTTTATATAGTAATTCATATAACTAATATCAAATAGGGTACTTTGATATTTAATCATACCTATTACCACATCAACTTCGTCATTCCATCATTAATGCATCTATAAAACCAAAATGGTTAGAATGACTATAAATCATCATTAATCAGAGTGATTGATCATGAAAAATAATTTATATTTTGGTTAAATCTTAAAACCTTATATTTAATCTAATTCACCTAATGTTTAACCTAATAATCCATTATTATTACAAAAACTTTAGGATTTTATCCTATAGTTAGACTTATACCCAGGGTTCTCACAAATGTTTTCTCATCCAAGATTATGATGCTAACTAAGAATTTATATGATACCAACTATAGTGGACCAACATTTTCATACTTAGATATTACATCTTTTTAGATGAATATTGAATACATTTTACAAATATATGCCAAAAGACTATAAAGGTATAGTTTATTTGGAGACTAGAAACACAATCATATCATTTATTGAAATATATTAAAAATACCCCATAAATATCTTCCCATATAGTAATATTTATATACATTCCCCAATTAAACATTTCTTCATATCCCAGTGAAAGGAAACATAGAAAAGGGTGATCTAAGATTATCAATAAGGACAAACATGGTAGATATCAATTGATGATCATATGAAAGCAGAAGATAAAAATAAGGGTATGAAATCGTGAACATAACATAAAAAGTCCATACCCAATATATCATGGATTATAAACATGATCCACAGAATGGAAATTTATCATTTCAAAATATATGAATCACAATATTAAGAAATCATCATCAATCAATCATGAACCATAACTTCATGTCATTAAACTGTGTCACCATCATAAGTATAGAAACCATTTCATATTTCATTGTTAACTATTGATCCCATCAAATCATAATGGATCAGAAATCAGCACCATATTCCTATATTTGATCAACCACATCAACTAGTTTTCCATAGTTTACTATGCATGTTGACTTATTTCCCATAGAAGAGCTAACACATCATCTGGTTCCCGTAGTGGATAAATCACATAGAATTGTTTCTAATAATTATATAATGATATATAATACTTTACCAAATGATTGAGCCTATAAAAATATGGGCTCACCCACCACATAATGAAAATAATGCATATTTATTCCAAAAGATCATAAAACATTCATTATATCCATGAAAAGAAAAGATGATTCATAATAATTTACTGATTTCATAATAGAATAACCCATGTAAAATAATTTGGTTTGATAAACATCTCATCATAACTATAAACAATTCAGATAAAAAATAAAGATATTATATTTGGATCATAACCCTAGAAAAACCTAACTAACCTAAAAGGATATTATCATAGATTAAAATTCCTTTAAAATAATCACTAGAATATTTCTTGAGGAGAATAGCATTTTAATTTTGAAATAAATAATTTAAAATTTCAAAAATTCTATAATATTATTGAAAATATTTTCTTTGAAAATAACCTTGTAAAAATGTAAATTATGCTTCAAATTATTGAGTGGTGATGATGGTGGTAAATTAAATTCACGTTTTAAAAATTAAAAGAAAACATTCCTTTCATACCTTCGTAAAAAAATATATAATACCCTGTTTAGAAAATGATAAGATGATTCCTTTTAAAAAATTTATAGAAATTCAATCATGGGTAAAATATTTTTTTAAATCATTGAATAATATTATAAACACTCTTGAAAGAATTTAATTTTATAAAACATGGTTATATAAGAAAAGGATTTTTTATTGAAGAGAGAAATAAAGTTTATTTTCCTTAATAATGTATTATTCTAGTCTCATGAGATTTTAAAGAAATGAAAATAAAAGTAAAATATTAATTATTAAGAAATAAAAAAAGGAGAATAATATTAAAGGTATTTATTTTATAAAAATAATATAATGTTCTCAATGGAAATTCAAGCATAAACAATCCTAATTAAAATATGATTGAAACATAAATCCATTTCGCTTTGGTAACTTTTGAATTATAAGAACCATGAAAAAATATATTCTAATAAAACATTAAATATCATGAACATATTAATATTCATGATATAACATTTCAATGGGTTTTTATATACACATAATAGAAAATATAGGTTCATAACACAACCTATGTCCCAAATAAGATAATTAGTGACAATAATCCCTAACCTTGAGTT
This sequence comes from Viscum album, assembly GCA_963277665.1. Lineage (NCBI taxonomy): Eukaryota > Viridiplantae > Streptophyta > Magnoliopsida > Santalales > Viscaceae > Viscum > Viscum album. Next base: position 384,586,118 of record OY728153.1, on the reverse strand, counting down.
CCACTTTCTTATAGAGCACCCTAACATCTTGAATAATAAATTTAAATTTATTATAGTTCTATAAAAAATTAATTTACATTTTATAATATATTAAATTATCTTATTTTAATATTTCAACACCCATTTATTAATTATTCCTTATTAAAATCCCCGTTTTAGGGTGTTAACTGTTTCACTCTTCATGAAATTTTGAGTTCAGAAGTTCTGATCCTTTTACACTGATCATGGTTATATCATCTCAAGAAATTTTATCATGATATAAATATAATATATGTTTATTATATATATATATATCTATAATCATCCATAATATCTAGAGATATAAAAATTAATTACACCATTCTTGGAGATGGTAGGTAGTACATACACATAAATGATGTTTTCAATTTTCAATGGATGGAATGAAATAAAGGTAAATAATAATAAAAAATTAAATAATAATTATTATATTATATACATCATATCTATTCATAAAATATTTACTTATTTAGTTATATTTAATTTGTAAATAAAAAACAAATCACATCACGTTGGGGAGGTGGTAGTCCACATATAAACATGAACGATGCTATCATTTTCCAAAAGATTGTAAGATAGAAAGACATATATAATATTATCAATATAGAATAATAAATATTGCATAAAACTAAAATATAGATATTAAACTGATCAAAAAAACCATTCATGAAATAGAGTGATGTAAAATAAATTGTATCACGAAGTGGAGACAATAAGTCATACGTACACACAAGTGATACTTCCACTTCCCATTCGATTAGAAAAAATGATGAATAAAGGTGGTTTCATAATTATAATAAAATTTCAGTATATTTAAGGTAATTAATTTATTTTTTATGATAAATAACATGTTTGGACCATGTTAGATGGAGAAGGATGTTGTAAGTAAGAAAAGTATGTGTTATGAAGAGTGTTGTCTTTTGTTGTCAAAGAGGATAAACCAATTCACTTTGTAAAAAGACTTTAATAATATGATGATGATTTAATGTTTTATATTTCAAAAATATCATAAGTATTTTGAATAAATTCTTATCCAATAATTATGAAGTATTGGTATAGAAAAGGTGATGCCAATCATATTCATTTTTTATTGCAATGAATGATGTTTCTGGATGATATGGAAGTCGTAGTACATTCCTTTGAAAATATTACAATTCTAAAGGTGATAAATCCAAGATTAAATGTCATAATAGATAATGTTCATGATTAAAGAAACTAATATTCAAATAAGCTTTATTATAGTAAAGCAGCATTGCTGTTCTTTCCGAATCCGATTTTCAGGTTGTGTTGTTTCCTAGTGTTTTCTAAATTTTGGGTCCTCAAAATATGTAAAATGGAGAAAGGTGTTTTTTGGAAAATGATGTTGTGAAAAATATTGAATATGAATCAAAAAAATTCTCACAAGTGTAGTTATATGTTTAAAACATCAAAATATGGAAAAATAAATAATTGCATGAAATATTGAAGGTGGTTTGGAATGTTGCATGTAAGGAATGTTTCAAGATCAAAATATCAAAATATTGAAAAGACATAAATTGTGAGAAAGGTCTTGAATGTGTGTGAAAGGTTAGGTTTCGGGAAAGATACTAATGTGTACAATGAGGCTTCAAATGGGGTTTTACAAATATGAAGAGGATTTTATGCACACATTATGGTTTTCCACGAAGGGGTTAGTGATTCCTATAAATAAGAGGTCACCCCTCTCATTTGAGAAGATCAACACTTAGAGAAATACAGAGCTATTAATATCATATGATGATTACAAAAAGGTAGTTGTGTGAAAGAATTAATAGTTTCATGCAATAGATTAATGTTGCGTACAATAAGTGAGTTGTGAACAATAAGTGTTTCATGACTAAAGTTAAATGTTGCATACAAGACACTAAAGTTTCATTCAAGACACTAAAAAGCTGAGTGAATGTGAAAATTAGACTATGGTATAGGACTAAGATTCACTACGAATTCCAGGAAGTTCCTATCAGTTTATGGGTAGGAATGAGAAGATTTTTTTTGAATGATCAAACTGTGAAAGCTGACCAAGAAGCACCAAATTTTTTTTACCCTATTTGTTCTAAGAGGGAGGGCACACACTATTGGATTGTTTTTATAGTGAAACATGAGTGTAAGGGAATATCATAGTCATTGTATTCCACAACAAAGGATTATTTTTTATTAGATTCTGTGGTATTAGACTATTTCTATACCATACCAAGGACGTAGCTACTCTTGTTGAGTAGTGAACCTGGTAAATTCATATATTCTTGTGGATGTGAGTTTGGATTGTTTTTTTAGGAAAATAACTCTTTAACATGAGGTGATATTTTTTTAAAAAATAAATAAACATAAATGAAAAATATATCACTGATCCACCCCCCCCCCCCTCTCTGTGATACTTGAGTCCAGATTGGTCAACTTCATAACATAGATTTATAGGGGTAGAAGAAGATGTAAAAAAATAAAGTGATCGATTAAGGTTATTACCTTTTATTTGAAAAAAAAAACCTTAGTATATCAATTTACGAACCCCAGGGTTGGAATTTTTGGGATACCATAACCTCTAGAACAAGTCAATGAATACTTATAATATAATTTTTCATATGTTTGGTTTATATATAAGGCTCTAAGTGGTGTAAATAATATGAAGGAGGGGTGTCATTTTATACGGGAGGCAGATCACACACATGGAATTTAATAAATTATTAAAATATAATAAAATAATTATAAATTGGAATGCTTCAAAATATCCATTAATTAAATTTAAAATATTCTATGTTCAAAATAAAACCATACAATGAAATTTATACAGTTTGTGGTATCATTTTAAACCTTATCTTTTTAGTTGACCCCTAAATTAATAATTTTGACCTTAATTATGGTAACAACTGTTTCAATATTAAAGGGTTGAGAATTTTATAATAAATGGAAAAACTATACATAAATGGACCATGAGTGATATATTCAACAATATTCTACCCACATTTCAAAATTTAATATTTCTTATGAATTTTAAATCATTTAATAAAATATTATTTATTATAAAATATCATTAATATCAATTTTAGAACTATTCATTCAATTTTACTTTAATAGCATTAAGAAAAAGGTGGTATTTTAATATAATCATTTCACAAATCCATAATATTTCATATGTATTAAAATTTTCATGGAACACTTAATTCACTTAAATTTTATTACTTTTAATATTTTTTAAATTCATTAATATTTTTCTCTTAATTGAATTAATATTGTGTTAGTGTTACATAAGAATTTAAATTAATTATTAAATCACTGAAAAATAGATATAAATTACTATGATAGAAAAATGATTTATATTTCAAATAATAAATTATTACCGAACTTATCTTCTTTTTATTCTTATATAATATTTTTAGAGATATTAAGATCAAGAAAGTGACATTTTATATTTATTCTTTTCATAAATTAATATAAATTTCATAATTAAAGAGATATAAAACAAAATGGCCATATATTTGATAATTAGATGTAAATGGTATATCAGTAGGTGAGTTCATCTGTGGGTGAGACTACTTCCCACACATCTCTTTCAAGTGTGCAGGATGCAACACCAAAGGAACAACAAGAAATGGAGCCCCTGGCAGCTGTTAACAACACTAACCAGTCTGCTAATCTTAATGACACAGAAGGTGGCTCCTGGAAACAGGTTAGAAATCGAATCCAAAATAAAAATGATAAAAGAATTGAAGATGAGAATAAAAAATAGGTTGCACAGGATGAAAGATCAGATGAAGATCTGGACACTTTACTTCATCAAGCTAGAGAAATAGAAGCCCGGTACACTAGAGGGCGAGGGTGTGGGGGCGTCAATGTCAAACTCTGGAATGAGTCGAGGGAAAAAGAACAGATAATCGCTGATAAAATCAGAATGAAGATTGGCCACCTGGAAAGGGGATCTTGAGAATGCTGGTTTGAGTTTTTTGTTGATTTTGGCTGTACTTGATGACTCTCCTGCTTAGGTTTTTTAATATAATAATTGGGTCTTTTTCCCCCACTTTTTTTAAAAAAAAGATGTAAATGGTATAAATACACTCAAAAAATATGATAAAGATGATTATGAAATAAATTTTAAATCCTTATATCATATTTTTATCCATGTTTTACTCATTTTACCCTTACTGAGGTGACCAAAAATGTTTATGGTAACTCTTCATATTAACCAAATATAAAAAGCGGAACATTTACCAAATTTTATACTCTTGATTCCAAATATAGAATATATTTCTCAAGATTAAATTTCTATAAGTTTAAGGAATTAATTTTAAAATAAGTGTACAAAACGTGATAAAAACTCTTTTTTAGAAAAATACATATTTAAGAATAACACTATAATTATTCTAATCCCATTCCTAGAAAGAATATTTTATGAAAGGTAAAAAATTTATTGATTATATAATATATATAAATTTCATTAATAACATTCACCAATAATGATCAATTTATTTTATTTAGATAAAAACATATTGTGCACATAAAATATTTTTTTCAATGATAAAAACTCGTCTATTTTAAAATGATTTTTATTTTTATTTATAATTAATTGATACAAGTTAATTCCTTCTATAAATTATTAAAATATAATTTCTTCATAATTTAGATAGTTATATTCATACCTCGAAATCTAACAGTAAGGAAGTTACTACAACATTAAATAAAAATATTTTAGTAGTATATCATGGTTCGTTTAAACTCGGTGTGGAATGCAAGGAAACCTATCAATTAAATTATAAAAATTATAGATATCTATAAGATAAAATATTAGGGTGTTACAATACCCAGAAAAATTAACATCACCATTAGAATCATCATCAATGGTATTTTTTCTATGATCGGTGTCACCACTAGCTTCATCTCCACTGACATTGCCAATAAGTGTAGTGCAATCATCTTCATCGTCAAATACATTTAAATTTAAAGTTAGAGGAGAATGTGAAAATAAATTCTCTAAAACTAACAGCATTATTATCAAAATGAATCAACCACTACTTCACTCTATATTAGAAGTGAAGAACAAACCACCAATATATCTTTGATAAAGTTTTCATTCAACTACTTCTAAAATTGTTGAGACTGTTGTTCAGCTCTTTATATAGTTAATTCTAATTAAGTCATTAATTTCTATTTTATAATATAATAGAAAATAATAATTCAAAAATAACTATCAAATTACTAACTTTATGATGGTATAATCTTATTTCATGGTTTATATTAAACCCTTTCATTATACTCATCACCTAGCACCTGATGAAGATGATCCTTCTGCCTAAGATGCCCATTTCCATTTCTACCAAAAATTGAAAAACATTTTAATGAGAATATTTTTTCCATTAATTAAAATGTGGCATAATTTAAAAAATAAAATATAAATAAATTAAAAAATACATAAATAATCATATAATTTTTTATTATATCTCCTTGACTATTAATCTTACATATATTTTTTCTTCTACTTGAATATAACAAAGTAGTTTAAGGATCATAGTCATCAATTTTGAATAATTTTTTCTATATAAAATTATAAAATAGATCGAAAAAATATTTATATAAATATATATATATATATACATATATAATTTACTTTTGATTATTGTTTTGTACATGATCAGGCATTGAAGTGAATCTAGGGGTATGATCATTTTTAAGTGATTTTAGTTTTTATTTATCCTGATAAATTCTATAAAACTTATTCATAGAAATATTAATGATCCATTGTAACAATCAATATTTTTTCAAAATTTAAAAATAATTTTCAAATAAACATTTGATTACTTTTAAAATTAATTATTAGCCTTAAAAAAATTTATAATATGTTACCATATCTCTATGTGTCATAATTAGATAATAATCATGAATAAATATACCCTCGAGGTTATAACCCCTTATACTTTTTTATCCTATTAAAAAATCTTGATTTTTAGATCTTTTCATTTTACCCAACTCAATTAACCTAGCAGTCATTATATTCTGTCCATCAAGGACATTGTATCATACCTAAATTAAAAAATAATATATTTATATCATGTTATAAGTAAATGTATCTGAATTATAAGAAAATATTATTCCATATCACATACCACATATTTTTTTTTATTGAACTGTCTCTATGGTATTCATTAAACGGGAATAATGTTACTATACTCAATATATTTTTCTATAATTTTCATGTGTATATTCCAAACATGACTCTTCTTCATGATCACTCTATTCAAATTAGTAAACCCAATTGTCAAAGTAATTTTTTTTCAAACATAACAAATTTAAGTAAATTTACTCAATATTTTTTGTTTTTAATTATAAAAATTTACCCGAAGTCGGATTATTAAAAATCATGTGAACATCAATTTTTTGAGGAATAGATGCAGTAAAAGTATCTTCTACAATATAAGGAGGGATGAAAACAAGAAGACTATGTTGTACAGTAGATGTTGGATGCTAAAGTTGTGGGAGATTAAAACTATAGGAACACTCTATACAAGAGATGGTGGTTATTGATATGGTAGAGGTATGAATAAAAGAGAAATACCCTATACAGAAGGTGGTGGATAAAAATAATAATAATTCACAAAAAATTACCACTTTATAGGGGTTTATTTTTTATTTTATAAGGTGTTATAACCCCTTCTAAAGACATTAACGGTGGTTATGAGAAACCACAACTAATTTTCCCACCTACTGTCATTAGAGGAAGTTTTTTGAACCACACCTAATGGTGATTACTTTATGGGTAGTTTTAAAAACCACCCCTAAATCTTACCATTTTTTATTTTGAAATCTGTCTTGCAGTGGATCACCCCCTCTAGCGTTGTCCTATCCCTTCCCCTAGACCACCTCCAGTTCCCTTGTCTCATGCTCGACCCCCATCCTCCCTCAAGTAGTCTTGTATCATGCACAATACCCTCCTCCCTTCAGTTCCCACATACCATTCCCCACCCCCACACCTCCGCAGACACACCCTCCTCCTCTATAGTTATCCTACATTCCTTTCCCTCCATTTATCCCTTTTCACCCCACACATAGCTTTTAAAATAAGTCTATCACATATTGAACCCGTGACCACCAAGATACACATTTTGCACATCTACCACTATACTTTTTCAATCTATTTGTTTTACTTTCATATTATTATGTTAATAAATATTAACTGTCTAATTAAAATAAATATCATTTGAATTAATGTTTAAATGTGTATAATGATATAACATATATATATATACTTTTTTATATTTTGAATTTATGAATTTATATTATAATACATTTATATTATATTAAATCTATAAATATATATAAAATATATATTATATATGTGTATTTACATACATTTTAGTAAATATATTTAATAATTCTGTTTATGTTATGTAAATACACATATATTTATATATATTTATATAATTATATTTATGAAAAAAAATTATATACTTAAATACATATTTATATAATATATATAAAGTATTTATTTAGTATATTTATATCATTTATTTAAAAATAAATTTATATAATGTTTTTTAATACATATATTTATTATTATGTACATTAATATATATTTATTTGTATAAATTGTATAATATTATATATAATTAATATTATATTAAATACATATATATGCAATATATATATATTAAATACATATATATTTTAAACACAATTAATACAAATATTTAAATTATATATAATTAATATTAAATAAAAAAAAATTTATACAAATATTATTTATGAAATAAAATTTAAAAATATATTTATATAATGCTATATGAAAAGAAAATTATACAAATATTTATATAATGTATTCAAATACATGTATTTATTATTATTCACATTAATATATATGTATTTCAATAAATATAATTGTATAATATTATGTACATTAATATATATATATATGATTTCAATAAATATAATTATATAACACTGTGTACATTAATATATATTTATTTTTATAACTTTTATATCATATAATATTAATTATATATAATATAAAAGAATAAATAAATTATTTAAAAATATATTCATTATTATTAAAATATAAATTATAAAAACCACAATCTTGATTTTTTATATGATATATTTTTTAGATAAATTATACTTATGTTTATATTTATATATATAATATCTTTATGATTTTAAATTATATATAATTAATATTATATGAAATAAAATTTATATTAATAAATATATCTTAATGTACATAAAATTATGCAATTTTATTTACATATACATGTAACTATAATTAAATAAAATCATATAAATATTCTATCTGATATGTTCATATAATATTTTTAAATACATTTATATATAGTGCTTTAAATATATATATAAGGGAATTTTTTAAAATATAAGGGGTTTTAACCCCTTCTAATTTAAAGACATTTGAGTGGGTTTTTCACCCTGAGTAATTTAAGACATTAGAGGCCGTATTCAAACCCCTCAAATTTAATACATTAGATGGGTTTTGAACACCCTATAATTTAAGATATTAGATGGGGTTTTGAACCCCCACTAATTTGAGATATTAAAGTGGGTTTTAAACCACCACTAATCTCATTGATTAGCGGCGGTTATGAACCCCCACTATTTTTTAAATTAGAGGATGTTAAAAACCCCTTACAAAATCCCTTCAGATATTTAAAAAAATAATGTTAAAATATTTAGAGTGGGTTCACAACCCCCGTTAATTTATGAAATTATAGGGGGTTCTAAACCCCCTCTAAATTTGATGATTAGTGAGGGTCACACATATTAACCTTTAATTTATACAGAAAATGAATTTAGAGGGGGTTGTGCATAACCCCCTCTAATTATACAAAAAATGGATTTAGGCGGGGTTATTCATAACCCCTATGAAACCCCGCTCTATTAACCTTGTTTTTTTAGTGAGGGATAGAAGTTGGACTACTCTCTCACATAGTAGTAGGATAAAAATTATAATATAAAGTACTATACATCATTCGGTATTAAAAAGGTGACAACATAAGTAGTGGATAATGTCCTGGTGATTAAATAGGTACAATATATAGATGAACCAAAGAATAAGAGGTGTTAATTGGATGAGAACGAGTCTAAAGTGTACTCATATACTATAGATTACCCTTTTTTATCCTCATAAATTTTGATATTTCTCCTCAATGAAAATTCTAAAGTCAATTTTAAAGGTAAAATAAATTGTAAATTTGTAATGTACATGTATGAAATATTGAAATTCAACACCTAAAGATGTTATTAGAGTATTCATACCTAAATCATTCATTTTATACTCATATAACTATATTCCTTTTCTCTAAATTTATTCATAGTATTACACAATCATCCAAGAATCCCAAGGAATAATGTGAATGAATTAAATATGTTAAAAAATTATATATATTGATTTTATGATATTAAAATGTTTAAAAAATGGTATGTGAGAGTTAATTAGAGTAAAATTACCATAGATGACTTATAACTATTGATTAATGGAAGTAATTGATCATATATTATTCATTATAAATTCATTATATTCCACCACATATGCTAAGAACAAGTATTCTGTGAAATTTTCTATGTAACATCTCATTTCATTGGATTTGGAAAATATTGTTTGAATCAAAAAATTCTGAATATATTTAATCAATATAGATTTGAGAATAAAATGAATTATTGATTCAATATAATAATTTTATTTATTTATGATTAGGAATATTTTGAATCGATGGAAGAAGTGGAAGAAGGATGTTATTGATATGTAGATAATCTTATGAATGCAATCAATAACACACATTACATTGTCAAGACAACAAAGGTCATTTTAGGATCATAGAGTATATCAAGAGGCCAATATGGACTCATTATTTCATACGTGAGGATAAATTCTATATCAAAATACACCCACATTTTGACCAAATAATATGTTGTTTCTTTAATATATCATATGTCAAATTTGAACGGCTACATCCTATGCAAAACACCATCTCACATTGGAACATAAAGATCCTATAGGCACAATAAAAACATGAATAAGATCATGGAATTAAACTGGTACTCTAACATATTCCTACATTCTCTATTTAAATACTAAATTCACTACTCAATGAAAAATGTATTGACTTAGTGGGAGTACACCATCTTCGGTGTAATGTTAAGGGAACACTCCCGATGTCATCCTCACCAACGCTATCTTGCTAAACCTAATGCGACCCAGGTTCATCACCAATAATAATGAGGGGATCCATCACATGTTAAAAACTAATCATAGTGATCTCTATTTTGTGACCATTTTATTAGTAGAGATCAATGATTTAGGAAAATGAGACTACATTCATATAACACCCCAAACATTTTATGGTACGTTTCTCTTAAATACTTCTTATTCATTAGATAGCATATATTTAATGAAGCACCGAGTCTTTATGAAATAATAATTGGTTATTTATAGGAAAAATTCATAACCTCTCCATTAAACTTAAATGTTCATCTTCTGTGTTTTGAATTTTTAAAAATGAACATACACAGTTGCGATCATGGTGATATTTGGAGTCTGATAGAATCATGTTAATTTTTAGTTAATAGTAACTTAACATTTTGAATAGCAACATACCCTTATGAATAGTAACATACCCATATAAATATCAATACGACCCTTATGAATGGTAACCTTACCCATGAAAGTGTAAATAAAATTTTGGCACCTTAAAAATGAAGATTAATATTTTAAGTGTTTGTATTTTTTGATTAAATGGTGATTTTAATTAAAAATTAAAATTATCATATTTAGAAAATTATTTTTGAAAAATTGAGTTCATTTTTTGATTTTACACATCAAAAAATGACGAGGGTTGTTTTTTTGGATTTTTCTGAAATATTTGAATATTTGGTGAATAGTAAAATATGATAAATTATGATAAATGCTAAATACATGATTTATTGAGTCATGGATGATGTCCTTATGAGGTAAGTACATTTGGTTCAAACTACACTGCACTTATTACTATTTTTTTCTTGGAATTAACACTATTTCATATTTTAGGGGAAAATAATAAACTAATGGTTAAAATATTAAGAAAACCCTTCTCCCCTCCACTATATAAAGCACCCTAACCCCCTCTTCCTCACACACCACTAAAGATTTTATCCTTACCTATGTTGTTTCAAATAAACTTCCCAAGCACTCCCCTATGTACAAGACCTATTTGTCTCAGAAAAATTCTAAAAACAAAGGCCTTAAGGAGATTATCAAGGAGGAGTACTCAAGAGGTGAACCTCTCTTCCTTTTTCTCTCAACATATTTTACAAGTTCCATTATTTTATTTCTCTCTCCTCACGTCCCCTTATACAAATGATATGATAATTTCAATAATTTACATAAAATATAATGTTATTATGCTAATTGAATATTTCATCATCATTTCTCTTTCCCCCCTCCTCTGATACTAAAAATGGATACACCGTTTGAAATGTGTTAATTTATCACATTCAAGGTCGATGAGTTTTCAATTACTATTGATATATTCAAAAATGGTCATGAAACCTTTTTAATGGTTTAAAAAGATCATAATATATTTATTTTATCATATACAAGTTATGGAATCCTTATAGACTCATAAAATAAAATAATAATACAAAACAAGTTCATTGTGCACAAAACTGCCAAGTTAATCCATACATTTATAATTAAATTTTATCTAATGATTCATCCTAATGGAATATAAAAATAATAATTATAAGATTAATTATATATCTATAATTTTCCTAATAATATATATTAACAATTGTTTATATTTAAGAACATTTCAAATGAACTTCCATTCATGAATACGGGTAAACTGATCATGAAAACCAAGGAAGAAAATTCTTCCAAAACAATAAACTTGAACCTCTTAAACCCATAAAAAAGGCCATGAATGAACCTAATAATGTTATCATAAATCCATTACATGTAGAGGAGGTTCTGTAATTATTAATTAATGAATCTAAATTTTATTACTCAGGTCATTAAGATCAATCAAGAACACCCTCAGGCATAAAGTAAGGGGTTTCTCATCTCACTTTTATTTCAGTGAGATTTCCATTGTTTACCACTTATTTCTTGTATGTGGTGTATGGTTAACTCCATTTGATATATAATATCATGATTATATTTATATTAATGGTATTAATTGATTCACTGGATGACTATTAGATCTATTAATTACAATGTTGTAAGGGACTTTGTTTCGGTTTCCATTTCATTATGATTTACTTGGTATTGTACACCTAATAATTCTTATGTTGTGTACCAACTACCCCTCTAAGAGAAGTTTTATTTTGAAATTTTAAACATATTATATATCCAAATTATGGTTTCATGGATATTGTTATTGTCTTAAGACGTATACACTTTTACATATGGTGTTTATTTGGAATGTTGTTTTAACTATGGAAATATTGATGAATATGTATCCTCTACTCTATACGGATATTGAGAAGGAATATTGTACTTGTATTAAATATATATATAAATAATTGTTTGTACTTTCAGTGATGGTTGGGGACATCTATATCCCCTCGATGCATCAACAGGTCCCATGAGACAAGTTAGTTGGTGACAAACCCTTCGAGTTTGTTTCTATAATAAAATCCGATGGGTATCTACCAACAGACCTAAACTGTTTCGACGATATAGTGGTATCATGTGACAGATAAATTATTTCCAATTAATAATAATTATATTTATTCATTTCTATTTATTACTATCACTTAGGTTTTCACTATGAAAAAATATATGGTTGTAGTTTCATTCTTAGTTTATTAAATGTGTGTGTTTTTCATTTATTTACCATTTCATATTGACTATATGCCAATTTGATTATGATTAAAATATTTTTTATTCATGCTTCTGCTATTTGAAAACCTTATAGAGAATTAGAGCTCACCCCTTTCACTATTTTTACCTTCAACGGGTTATTAATAGGATACCATTTATTGACTTCTCATGGATGGAATTTATTAGTTTTTTTTTATGTATTGTATTTTTTTACCTTTCTCAATGTAATATTAGTTACATGTATGTATCTAGTTTTTTCAAGACTACTAAATTGATCATTCATTCAGGATTTCATTCATTTTAATCCTTCCAATGTAATAAGTAGTGCACCAGCTCTGGGATTCTGTGGTCAGGGTGTTAGAGTTGGTATCATAGGAATTTTAGTAGCATACTTGGAAACTAGATATAGGAAAAAAAGTTTAGAGGACATAATTACAAGTTAGTCTTTGCATATAATCATAGTAGAACATCCTAGAATTTTTGTAGAGTAGGTATTTTTGGGTCTTCTTAGAAAATGCATCCATGTCTGGATACTACAAGTGGACGTGGTTATGGAACAGATGTACCTGGGAGTAACAACTCCAAAAGGGAGTTCTTATTTTGACCCAGGGTATCCTAGTACATGACAATGGGCCTTACTGCGCACCTGGTTTGACAGTCTCGGGGGATATTCTTAGGATAATCCACATTTTCTTTATAAAATATTATGAAGGATTTAACACTAAATATAAACAATGTTTATAATTATGATATTATTTATGAATAATTTTTTAGATTATCTTAAGTGTTTATTATTTAGAAATTGTGAACTATGATCTAATTTAGTAAATGGAATTGTTTAGTGATGATGCCTAATTGAAGAAGGGGAATCAGTACCCATGGACAATGTAGATATTTCCCCACTGATCAAGTCAACACAGTCAGTGTTGGAGAGGATCAGATCCTGACCATATTGGGACAACATACTCAAGATGTGTCAAATAACTATGCTACACCTATATTGGATCATTTCATGTGACATAATCCCCCATATTTTAGTGGGACTACTAATCTGGTGGTAGTTGAACAGTGTATAATGTCCCTAGAAAATATATTTCTAGAATTAAGATACAATGAAAATGAAAAGATAGTACTGGAAGTATATTGCCTCAAGTATGATGTTGATCAATGGTGGTCCTTGGTCTAGAATACCAAAGAGGTAGAAGAAATAGAAGATATGGAATATAGTACTTTTAAGGGAATATTCATCGAAAAATATTTCCCTCATGGTTAAAAAATTTAAATGAAGATGAAATTATATAGCCTAAAGAAAAATAAAAAAGATATTGTTGCCGAGTATAAGGCTACCATCACAAGATTATCCAGATATACTATAAATTACATACGTGATTTGGAAGACAATATTGATAATTTCTTCGAAGGTCTTAAGCCAAATCTTAGAAGGGAATTGTCTTCTAAAACATTTTCATCAATGGATAAAATTGTATTAAGTGCCATAAAAATGGGGAAGGAATTTTCTTGATCAAATTTTTTCATGGGAAATCAATATAAGAAGAGGAATTCTAATAACCATGGAAAATATAAAGCACCAGTGAAGAAGAAGGGAATGAATCCATTTCCATTATGTGAGAACTGTGGAAAAAATCATCAAGGTAATTTATTGAAAGGAATGGGAGTTTTCAATAAGTGTGGAGAAAGGTTTATCGATCTAGTGAATACAATGGGAGGAGACAAGTCAATGATGTAGAATGCTTCAATTGTAGAGAGATGGGAACTTTTAAAATGAGTGTCCTAAGCACCAAAGAAACATTCCTTAAAAAAGGCCAGGATTGGAAGGGGAAGATTATGCAATTACAATTTTGGAGGTTGAAGTTCCAAATGATGTTGTGGAAGGTACTTTAATTATGTTCCCAAACTTATCCAATGCTTTATTTGATTCTAGATTATCACATTCATTTATTTCTTCCCTGTTTTCCAAGAAAATTAAACATGTATAATTTGATTTAATAAAGGATTTTCTAGTCAAAACTCCTAGGGGATGTATCATTGTATCAAATATATGTTGATCAATCCCCCTCATGACATATAAATGTGCTTTAGTTTCTAACCTTATCATCATACCAATGAATAATTTGATATAATACTCAGAATGAATTGGCTATCAAATTATGATGTGAATATATATTGTAAGAATAAAGAAGACAAAATTATTAAGAATGGTGTAGAATCCATTATCTTTAGAGATGAAACCTCGCCATATGATTCTTATCTAGATCCACCCCCAATAACTCTACTAAATGAAATTATTGGAGAAGAATATGACACAATATATATGGGTGAGTAAATGAATAATCAAATTGAATACTTACATATTGTGAAAGAATACATTGATGTATTTCTAGAGGATTTAATTGGACATCCTCAAGAGTAGGAGGTTGAGTTATCTATTGATTTAATTCCTGGTGTAAGACCTATATCAAAGACTCCCTATATAATGGCCACTATATAATTAGTGGACATAAAGAAACCACTAGATGAATTGAGTGAAAAAGAATTTATTCGACCTTGGGTTCCTCCATTGAGAGCCCCTATCATATTTTCCATGAATAAAGATGGATCCATGAGGCTATGCATTGATTACTAGTAAATCAATGCTATTAAAATAAAGAAAAAGTATCACATTCCATGAATTGATGATTTATTTGATCAACTTCATGGAGCCTAATATTTTTCAAATATTGACCTTTTATCTGGATATCATTAGTTGTGTGTGAGGAAAAATGATATCCCAAAGGCAGTATTTCAATCCAGGTATAGGAATTACGAGTTTACAGTAATTCCTTTTGGACTGACTAATGCACCCTCTATTTTAATGGATCTAATGAATAGATTTTTCAAGGAATATCTTTATGGCTTTTTTTTGGGTTTTATCAATGATATCCTAGTATACTCTAAAAGATACAAAGACCATGAGAATTAGTTGCAAATTATTATGAAAACTCTTAGAAGAAATGAATTATATGAGAAGTTTAGAAAGATTGAATTTTGTCTTCAACGTGTTTCTTTTCTTGGCCACATTGTCTCTAATGATTGAATCTTAGTCGATCATGCGAAGAAAAATATAGTCCCAGAATGGACCGTGCCAATGAAGATAATCGAGGTACGTAGTTTTATTGGATTAGCTGGTTACTATCGATGTTTCGTTCATAATTTCTCCCAATTGTCTAAACTGCTAACCAAGATCACATGTAAAGGGTTTAGGTTTGTATGGATGAATGAATGTACAAAACCATTTGAATAAATGAAAATAATATTATTCAATGCTCCAATTTTCACTCTTCCATCTAGAAATGATGGATTTGTGATATACAGTGATGCATCAAAGAATGGGATGGGTTGTGTTTATATGAAAAATGATAAATTTATTTCTTATACATCAAGGAAGTTGAATACTCATGAGAAAAACTAACCAACTCATGATCTTGAGTTAGTAGCCGTAATCTTTTCTTTTAAAATTTGGAGACATTATCTCTACGGTGAAATATATAAGATATATATGGATCACAAGTGTTTGAAATACATTCTTATATATAAAGAACTAAACATGAGGAAAATGAGATGGATTGAGTTACTCAAAGATTATGATTGTTCAATACACTACCACCCAAGAAAGGTAAATAAGGTGGTCGATGCATCAAGCATTAAATATCATGGAATTCTAACCAAAATGAGGATTGATAGAGATCCTATATTTATGGATAAACTAAATATGGATATGGGAATTGTTAAGGAATGGGAAACATCTTTCATCGTTCAAATGATTGATAAACCATATTTACTAGAGAATATAAAATTCTCTCAATCTGATAATGAGAATCTACAAAATAAAATTAAATCTATTAAGAATGGAAGATTGGAAGAATTCATGTACGAGGATGGAGTTTTAAAATTTGGGAAGAGGTTATGTGTTCCATTAGTATATAAGATAAAGAGGGAACTATTAGATGATGTTCATAACTTAAATTTATCTATAAACCCTGGTAGCACTAATATGTATAGAGATCCGAAGGAAAATTTTTGGTGGGATAACATGAAGCGAGCAATTGATGACTATGTATCAAGGTGTATAGTTTGTCAATAATTGAAGGCTG
This sequence comes from Viscum album, assembly GCA_963277665.1. Taxonomy (NCBI): domain Eukaryota; kingdom Viridiplantae; phylum Streptophyta; class Magnoliopsida; order Santalales; family Viscaceae; genus Viscum; species Viscum album. The sequence continues at coordinate 384,569,141 of OY728153.1, read as the reverse complement.
AGAGACAAAATCCAAGAGGGGTTATGAAACCTATACCTTTCTTATGTGGAAGTGGGATAACATTATGATATATTTTGTTACAGGACTACCAAGGAAACTTAGAAACAATGATGCAATATGGGTAATTATTGATCATCTCACAAAATCAGCACATTTCCTTGCTATAAGAGATGATTTACCACTTGATTTCCTAGAAAGACTTTATATTAATGATGTTATAAAACATAAATGTGCACCTATATAGATTTTTTATAATACATATCCTCAATTTACATACAAAAACTCTGTAAATGTCTCTAGATTGATTTGGATACTGAGCTTCATATGAGTACCACTTATCACCTCCAAAATGATGGATAGTCTGAAAGGACTATTAAAACACTAGAATACATGTTGAGATCATGCCCTCTTGACTTTAAAGTTATTTAGGATAAATACTTTCCTTTGGTGGAATTTTCCTTCAATAATAGTTTCCATTATAACATTCAAATGGCACCAAAGTAATAATTATATGGTAAGAGGTGTCAAAATCCAACTTTTTGGGATGTAGTGGGTGAGAGGAAACATATAGGCCTCGAACATATCAAAGTGACAACTGTAAAGGTAAAAAAATTGGCCCATATTAAATCATCCCAAAGTAGGAAAAAGATTTATACTGAAAACTAGAGAAAGGATTTGGAATTTCATGTAGGAGATCAAGTCTTTCTAAAATTATCTATGTGGACGGGTGTCCTAAGGTTTAGTAAGAAAGGTAAATTATGCCTCGGGTACATTGGACCATTTGAAATTTTGGAAATAATTGGAGCTATAGATTATCATTTAGAAATGACACCTAGTCTTTCCAAAGCTCATAATGTGTTCCATGGGTCATTGTTAAAAAATAGATTCCAGACCCAACACACATACTCACCTATGAAGAAATATATCTGGAACCTAATTTGTTAAACTGTGAAGAGCCTATCGAGATTCTTGGCACAAGGGAGTAGGTATTGAGAAATCAGACAAATCGACCAGAAAATGTTATTTAGAGAAACCATGAAATGGAGGATGCAATGTGGTAACATGATGATATTATGAAGAAGAACCACCCACATATTTTTAGGGAGCAATTCAAATGAAAAACTTTTAGGACAAAATTTCTGAAGGAGGGAAGAATATAACACCTCAAACATTTTATGGTATGTCTCTATTAAATAATTTTTATTCATTAGATAACCTATATTGCATGAATCACAGAGTCTCTATGAAACAAAACTTTTTTATTTATAGGATAAATTAATAACCTAGTCATTAAACTTAAATTTTCCACATTAATGTTTTGAATTTCGAAAAACGGACACACATGGTTCCGATTAGGGTGATATTTGGAGTCTGATAGAATTAAGTAATTTTTTTGTGAATAGTAACATACCCTTATGAATAGTAACATACCATTATGAATAGTAGCCTACGCTTATGAATAGTAATATTACCCTTATTAATAGTAACCTTACCCATGAAAGTGTAAATAAAATTTAGGCATCTTAAAAATGAAGATGAATATTTTAAGTGTTGGTATTTTTTTATTAAATGATGATCTTAACTAAAAATTAAATGCATCATATTTAGAAAATTATTTTTGAAAAATTGAGTTCATTTTATGATTCTACATATCAATAAATGGTTGGGGTGAATTTTTGAAATTTTTCTGAAATATTTGAATTTTTAGTGAATAGTAAAATACGATAAATTATGAAAAATGATAAATATTTGATTTTTTGAGTCATGGATGATTTATTGCTATGGTAACCACACATGGTTCGAACTCACATTCACTTATTACTATTTTTTCCTGAAATCATCACTATTTCTTATCTTAGGAAAATATAATAAACTAAGGATTAAAATATTAAGAAAACCCTCCTCCCCTCCACTATATAAACCACCCCTAACCCCTCATCCTCCCACACCACTCAAGAATTGAGACATACTTATTTTCTACCAAATAAACTTTCCAAGCCCTCCCCCCATGTCTAAGACGTTCTGGTCTCACCAAAAGTACAAAAACAAAGACCTTAAAGAGATTCTCAAGGAGGAGTACTCAAGAGGTGAACCTCTCTTCCTTTTTCTTTCAACTTCTTTTATAAGATCCATTATTTTGTTTATCTCTCCTCACCTCACCTCATAACAGTTCTATGATAATTCAACTACCTTAAATTAACTAGAGTTTTAGTATGATAATGAAATAATTCATCATCATCTCTCTTTTCCTCCTCCTCTAATACTGAAAATGAAAACACCATTCGAGATGTGTTAATTTATCACATTCAAGGACAACGGGTTTTCAATTTCTATTACTATCTTCATGATTGGTCATGAAAAATTTTTAAGGGTTGAACCAGATCATAATATATGTATTTTATCTATTTAAATGTTCTTTATTCCTTACAAACTCATAATATAAAATTATAAAACAAAAGAAGTTCATTGTGCACAAAACCACCAAGTTAATCCAAGTGTTTATTATTGACTTTTATCTAATGATTCATCCTCGTGGTATAAAAAAATCATTATAAGATAATTTATATCTCTTTAATGTCACTAATAATATATATTATCAATTTTTTATTTTTAACCACATTTCAAATGAATTTTCATTCATGAATTTAAGTAAACCGATCTTGAAAACCAAGGGAAAAATGCTTCCAAAACAACAAAATTGAACATATTAATCCCATAAAAAGGCCATGAATGAACCTAATAATGTTATAATAAGTTAATTAAATGTATAGGAGGTTCGAGAATTATTAATTAATAAAGATAAATTTGATTATTCAGGTAACTAAGATCAATCAAGAACACCATCTAGCATATGGTAAGGGGTTTCTCGTCTCACTTATTTTCTATGAGATTTTCATTGTTCACCACTTATTTCTTGTATGTGGTGTATTTTTTAATCCATTAGATATATAATATCAAGATTATATTTATATTAACCGTATTAACTGATTCATTTGATGATTATTAACTCGATTCATTATAATGTTGTAAGGAACTTTGTTTTGGTTTCTATTTCATTGGGATTTGCATGGAATTATACACCTAATCATTTTTATGTAGTGTACCTGCTACCACTTTAAGATAATTTTTGATTTTAAATTGTATATATATTATATATCCATATTCTGGTTTTATGTATATGATTATTTTATTAAGTTGTATAACCTTTTACAGACTGTGTTCATTTGGAATGTTGTTTTAACTATGGAAATATTGACAAATATGTATCCTCTAATCTATACAGATATTGAGAAGGAATATTTTACATGTATTAAATATTTTAATAATTAATTATTTGGACTTGAAGTGATGGGAGGGGACCACAATATCCCCTTGATTCATTGACAAGTCTCATGAGACAAGTTAGTTGGTGACAAACCCTTAGAGTTTGTTTCCAAAAACAAAATCAGACGATATCTACCCACAAACCTAAATTGTATCAATGGTATAGTGGTATCATGTGCCATATTCCTTATGTCCAATTAATAAGAATTATATTTATTCATTTTCAATTATTACTATCCATGATGTTTTCATTATGACAAAATCTATGGATGCAAATTCATTCTCAGTTTATTAAAGGCATGTGTTTTTCATTTAATCACCATTCTATATTGACTACGCCAATTCAATCATGATTAAATTATTTTTGATTCATGATTTTTATATTTGTAACCCATAAAATTAATTTGTTCTTACCCCTTTAATTTTTTTGCCTTAAAGAGGTTATGAAGATGATACCATTTATTGAGTTCTTGTGGATTCAATTTATTATTGTTTGTTATGTATTGTATTTTGATACCTTTCCCAATGTAATATGTGTTACATGTTTGCATATAGTTTCTAAAAAACCACTAAACTGATTGTTCCTCCAGTATTTCATTCCTTATAGTCATGATATTATAATAAGTAATGAACTGGCTCCAAGCTTCTGGGGTCGGGGCATTAAAATTCATAAGCTAACAGGATCTACATTGCCTCTCAAAGTTACATCTGAGCTAATATGATATGTGTCACCTCTTGAGGATGAATTCTTCCTAAAACACAATATCATTACATAAAAACATAATCTATCAAAACTAAAAAATAACCCATAGAACATCAGTCAGAGACTACATCGCTTGTCAAGTGACACGTTAGGGTGTAACATAATATATATTAGCACCAACAGATTCTTAGGGAACTCAATTTAAAAAAAAATTATAGATCCACAAAAAACAACCATATCTTCTTCAAAAGAGTTCGTACGACCCTAAAAATTTATTTTAAATACTAATTATTATATATATGGATATGAGTAATGAAAATTGATAATGGTAATGCATTAGATTATAGATATTCAATGTAAACGGCATGAAATTCATATAGGTTCCAAATCAATGTTAAATTCATCTTGTCAAAAAAAATTGGTATATAAGGATAGTTGTCACATGGTCTTTGGGAAATGGAATTATATTAAGTTCATGGGAGTGTGGCCTTTACCCAATAATTCACGGAAGAACCATAAATTCCAAAATGATCAAATATACACTATTTAAATGACATGTGGAATGGTCTTGGATGGGTAAGAAGCTTATAAATTGAGGATGATAATCCTCATTCAAGGGTGATTTTGGGGATCTTAGTTCATTAAGAGTTCAATTATTTTTCATTGTTAGAATTTAATTTTGATGATATCTATAGTTGTGATCCATCACATGGATGGATAAATTTCCTATAGGTGATTAATCTAGTGGGAGAATGATTTGTAATACTTTATTTTTAAATTTCCTTAATTTTTCTTATTCTTAAAAAAATTATATCAATATTATACTATGTTATACTAGTTTGAATGTGATAATAGATAATTTTTACTTCATTGATTTTATTTTTATTTGGTAGATAATTTTTTCCTTCCCAAACTTAGTCAAGAATGTATATAACAGAACCTAATTTATTGAGTAGTGAAGTGTGTGTGTGTAAGATAGAATACCATCCTTAGTTTTTATGGATCTCTAACTCTTGATTAAGAGGTTCAATTAATAATTATATGTGAGCCCTATATTAGATTTTTGGGAAAATTCTCAGAAATAACCTATGAAAAATAGAAAGAATTTATAGCTTATTTTGGTTATTGTTCCTTATAACTCATCATCACCAAAAATTGAAGGTGGGTGATGCATGATTATTTTGTTCCATTGAACAAAAGTAGAAGAGTGATTTATCATTAAGGACTATAATTACAATATACTAGAACTCCTACATTTGGACCAATCACTAGTCCATCTACCAATAGTTACACTAGTACAATATTTTCTAATAAATTTAATTGTACGCAATAAAAATAAAATGTTCCAAATTAACACTTAACACCATGAAAAATAGACCCTTCCTTGAAGACAATATGAGTTTCCACCACACTACAATACTTGGATATAAATTGTGTTTGGCCACTTTGAGACAAGGTGGAGAGAAAAATATTTTCCAATCTGAAACATAAATAATTAATGTCAATTTTATAATAATGTATTTAAATCCGTTAAATTATCTTCCATGATTATTTAATTATGAATTTGTTTTCTTTATGAGTACATATATAGGAATAAATAGTTATTTCCAAGTGATTTTTTTAAAAAAATATATATTATTGATGGTCTTATTTATTTGTAAATTTTAACTTTTAAAATAAATAAAATTTTAAATTATCAACTTATGGAAGCATATAATTGTTTATATATACATATTAAATTAAATAATATATTAGTTAAACATATTCATATAGTAAACAATGAAGTATCATTTTAAAATCCAGAAATTTCATAAATAAATAAAAACATATTGTATGTTTTTCTATGAATTATTTAACATAATTTTTGGTTCTCATGATATTCTAACAATTGAATCATTTTTTTTATTTTTATAAAATATTTGAGTGAATACCAATATGTTATTGTTATTAATTACTTTATAAAATTCACTAGACTAAAAATATATTAACGACATAAATTAAATATTGGCCTATGATTTAGTCATGCACAATGTTAAGTGTCTTTCCATTGATTTAAACCATGATGGAAACTATTTAATATGAAAATTATCTCTCCTATTAATAGAAAAAAAATAATTAGTTTTTTTCCTAATTTTTAAATATTCCATGAAAATTTTGAAATATTAGGATACATGAATATATTTATAAGAATATATAAGAAACTAATACATAATATTAAATTTATTTTAATGGTACAATTGTCAACCACAAAATCATTGAACGATATTATATGATAATCCACCTCTAACTCTTCAGTGCTCAAAGTACATCATAAATGTGATTTGGATATTCCCCTTGATTGGATTAGTCCTAGAAATATGATCTCAATCAATTATATCAATCATCATTAGTTCTCATTGGGAAATTAGATCTCTTAGAGACATTACAAAAATATATTTAATAAAAATACATGTTTTCTTATTATAAATAACATTTCATAATGGATCATTCCTGATGATTCTTATTAATCATTTAATATTCCTTTATAGACATCATTATTTCAATGTGATACATCCAATCAAATAAAACAAGGCCACTAAATAAAACTTTATTAGGAAGATACAAAATCATATTAAACATACATGTGAACACTGATAGTGGAATGTTTTTCTAAGACATGTAGAATATGTTGTGAAACCTTTTATAACTTTTTTATAACACATTTTTCAAAACATTTAACATAAATTTCTAGTTAAAATGACTTAATATAATCCTAGAAGACATCACATTAAACTATTATATATTTTTAATTGATATAAAAATAAACTCAAGTAAGAGGTAATGATAATCTTGAATTTTAAGATATTTTTGTTTGACATCCCATGTATATACCCATTTTGATATGTTTCCTTAATAACCTTTTGGAAACTTCAAACTTTCTAGTACATTAATGAATTAGTTTTTATATAAATTTATTAACGAATAGTAATCAAACTAAACCTTCCATTAAGTATAACAAATTACTCTAGATGAAGTATATTCTTTATATCAAAATCTATTCAGTTGTGATGTGAGTGTAAATCATCTTTTGTTAATATTGTGACATTTAGAATAGTATTGAGTAACATTTCACATATGTTTTTTTGAATATGAATTAAAAATAAATAATTTCATAATAATTTCTATGAGTATTATCATGAATTAAAGAATATATTTTTCTTTTTTAAAATATAATCCTAAATTATAAGACTATTCCTTCACTTTATAGAATTTAGTTAACCCTTTCCAAAAAAAGTAGAACATTTATGTTTTCTAACGATGTTACCCCCTAATAAAAATTGAGGTGGATTTTTACTCTATAAAATTATAAACTTTTTATCAATTTTTTCTATATAGATGATTCATATGCTGGAATAATTAATGTCTTATAAATTGAAAATTTTTATATAATTTAAATATCTCTGAACATGTACATTTTAGAAAATAGGAAAATATAATTCCCCCTTTTTATTCTAACTAAACATCATACTATGACCAATGAAATAATTTATCACCCAAATCAGTGTAATACACATTTTAAAAATAAGTTCAATATATATGTTTTGTATCTCTACAAAACCATATGCTACAACCCCTTGAACTCAATTATTAGCGGTTTCAAGTATATTTCAATGTCTATTCTAGGATCTATTGGTCTAGTTATTATTATTCTCAGGGAATTAAAGGATTTTTTCATACATATCCATAGTGAAATGTTATAAATATGAATGAAATATGTCAGATACTATATGAATTATTCATCTCTCGAAATGGGTTGAATCCATCACATAATAATCCTAATCTAAAATTACATGATTTGATTAAAAAACTATATGTTTCCTATAAATTTTTTTGATGCTAATCTATATGTGAGATATACTAATTCATGAATAACTCTATTTTCTCATCTTTATGTCACAACATATTAGTTTTCATTTTTATGATAGAAACTTTTTTAATCCCTGAAATTAGAATAATGTTTCACATTAATATATATGGAACACAAGATTGTGACCCATACTTATTATGCTTCCATATTGAATTACTATATTTTTTTACTTTCATTAAAGTGAAAAAAATTTCTATTAAAATAAAATTCAATCATTCGAGCTTGTTTGAATTTTAATAGATGAAAATAAAAAATATCAATTAACTTTGATTCCATGTAATAATTTTATAAAATACATGAGGCCTTGGGAATTAAATACTTAAAAATATAAGTAGAAAATATATCTATGTATTAGTACATTTATAAATAGTTTTCCCATGATACAATCACATTGAAACAAATGTTTTAAAATTTTACTACATGCCTATACTCGGATCCTTGAATATTTAACTATATTTATAACTCAATCAACACCATTATTATAATCAATAGACTTAAATTATGAGCATGTAATAATGTGTTAATTCATTTTTATATGTGCAATGTCATCTTGAGAAATAAATGGAAACTAATCAAATATAAAAAATTTAATACCAATCCTTTCATTTTTTTCATTATGATTACCCACTTTAACTTTAAATCCATGGTTTAGAAACTATATTTTGTTATATAGTATCTCACTCTTTCATGAGTTAACTATGATCTTCCTTCACAGTCATAAGAAAGTTCATAGAATCAGACCACAAACAAAATCATTATTAAAAAAATCAAAAATATTTGTATCACATTTTGAAATTTATGTGAAATTAAATCAGTATTTTACTCATATTTCTGGGCATTGTAGAAGTACTGTAGCAGATACTATAGCAGGTACTGTTCTATACTGTAGTAGCTAGAACTATTCACCTTTGGGACACTGGTTTGGGCCTGGAGTCTTTATGGCCTTTAGGACACCCAAAAATTCAGGTCAGTAAGGATTTTGGGCTACTATAAGGCATTTGGGTGACCTTAAGGCCTTCGGGCCACCTCAAGGCCTTCAGACCACCTGATGTGGAGATGAAAACCAAAAAATTTCTACAAGGAACTAGATTCAAAGGAGGATTCAGAGAAGCCGTATTAACAAGGGTAGATATTTCATATGTGGAAGAATGAGAGGGTATGACACTTGACATAGGTACCAAGCCTATGCATCTCTACATATGATAGCTAGTCGGACAACCATTAAAATGTGGAGTGCTGATCACAATACAGATACTGGGGAGGGACAGTTTCAAGTAGTCATAATCTGAGATGAATTATTTAAGACCATGAGGTCTTGTAATGTTCTGAAGCCTAAAGACTGTGTATGGGTTCCCCTTCAAACCTTAAAAATAGGATTATCAAAAATGAATCAAAATTGAAGGTCATCATACCATTCAGTTAGTCAGCTATTTAACTTTTATCCATTATAATATAAAAAGGATTATTTTTTTTTAAATATATTCTTATAAATTAAATACTAAAAACTAAAAAATTAGATTAAATCAATAAATAATTAAATAAAAATGAAGTTGAAGTTCCCTATGAATGGGTGTACTACAAAAAAGTAGGGCTGATTGAGTGACGGTATAATTTTTTTTACAATTTCAAATTTTCGAAATAAACCTCTGCTACTATTTAAATCATTATTAACTCAATAAATTCAATCAGAAATACTTTAATGTTAATATAAATTAAAATATAAAAGGAACACAATAGTTTTATAAGGTTTAGCCTCTATGTGAGAGCCTTATCCTAATTATAACAAGTTTTTATCTTGGTTTACATATTTTTCAGTAAAATATTTTTATCAATCACAATTTTATTGATAAGGATCATCCTGAATCCAATTCACTATATATTACATAGGTGTGGGTTTAACATATTACATAAGTAAACAAGCTACTCTTATTTCCTCTTGAAACTAGCATCACACCAGTTCTCAAGGACTTCCTCAAACCAAAAACATAGTCTTTAGATGACATATAATATTTATCAAATATAAGAACTTTTGTCTCTACAATAGCTATAAACAAAAGTGGTCTAATGCATGCATCACAAAGTAATAATATTATATGGTGAGTTCCAAAATTTTCCAAATTTCAGAAATATTTGAATCCACAGTTGTTCTAATAATTTTTGACATGGTATCTCAAAGTCATATGCATAGAGAAAACGTTATATATGATACCTCAAAGTCATATAGACTCCGCCTAAAGTCATATAAATTATGGTTAAAATCATTAAAATCAATACCTAGCTAGATTTTCATCATCAATGATGTCATACATGAATCTTAAAAATATACACCCATTCATAATGTTTTATAGGCTGCAAAAATTATGATGGAATTAAATTTAAAGTCTTATGGGATAAGAATTAGACATTGTTTACTTAGTTACAACAAATGAAGACTTCACTAATTCTTGATTAGATCCTTTTCAAATTTTTATATGACTATAAAATTCCTTAAATTATATCAAAACCTCATCCAATTTTTTTGAGAATATATCAAACTATTTTAGACCTCTTAAACACTATTCTCATGGATTCTTATAGAAAATTAACTCCTCTTTGAGTTTCTAAATATATCTTACTACACTGGAATTTCCAACCTTAATATTTAGTCTTTATAAATCAGATATATAAACTTCCATATAAAAAACTCCTTATACGATTTATTCATTTTCTCAACTTGATTGACTCCTTAGATAAGTATTCTTTAATATCCCTTCATTCTATATGCTTTATGATTAATTCGACATCATAGTAGATGGTGTCTAAAATATTAAACTTATTTTCTATAAAAATCTCCAAACCTATCATCACATATAAGGGTTAGTAAATTGAATTTTTCTTGACAATTTATTCATGTTGTTTCAAACAAATCCCTTTTCTATTTAATATAGAATCACATATATCATTTATCCAAATTAACCCAACCCATATTGATGTCTTCCCAAAACCAAGGTTATATTCTTAATTGACAATAAATACAACACATACAATAGGAAATTCAATCTACCCATTTTTTTTCAAATACCACCACACATGACTTTCTTATCAATATATAAATCTTTATTTATCTCAACCTTATTAAAAATAGATAAAAGGTGTATGAAGGGGTCTTCCCATATCATTTTACTTTTGAAAACTTATTATTCTACCACTTTCATTTATAATCATATATTGGTTCAATTTTAAGATAAAGATGGAACCACACACATATTATCAATTATCCATTACATATATAACCCTATGTCTATATGGGATGACCCGGTATAGAAAGAAAGAGTGGTTTATGTAAGAAACCGGTTCTTATTTTTGAGGTACGGGTTTATTCTTTTCTCATTTCCTTAAATGTTTTTGAGAAAATAAGGAAAATGGGGAAAAATACTTAATTTTTGGAAGTACATGTTGTGTACTTTTTCACACGCTGTGTACTTTTGGACGTGTGGAATGAGTACACTGGGTGTGTGGCCATGTCGGTGACTAAGGGTGTAAAAACTGATTACACACTGTGTAGTGGTATTTACATGCCGTGTAGTCAGTCGGCAGATTCATAGTAAGGTGGTGGCTAGCTGGGTGACATAACACGCTGTGTATTCAGGTATACACGTTATGTAGTCATGTTGATGGATGAACAGTGCCACGTGGGCTGGAAGCCGCCAGAGGAACAATAAATGAGGGAATTGCACACCATGTAGTCAAAATTACACGCTGTGTACATTGTTTTTTTCACTTAAAATTGGTCGTAGCCAACATTGTTCATGGGAATGGCTTAGAACCGAATGGGAGCTCAGGAGAGGATGACTGAATCTTCGTGGAGAAATTGATCAAGCACCGGGAATCTGATCCCGCTTCCGTTGATCATGTTGGAACCAAACTGGTAAGCCCTACGCTCTCCTTAATCCATTCTTACCAATTATTTCCCTAGGTAACGTTATTTATGGTTGAACGAGTTTTATTCTAACCCAGATCTATGTCGTCTTTGGGTGTTTCCGGAATCGATGTTTGAGTATACCGTTCATGGGTGTTTAAGGTAGGTGTCTTAGTGCTTAATCTTCCTACTATTGGGCATTTTGTGTACCGTTGATCCACGAACCCATGTTGGGGTGTCGTGTGGCTGAGGCCATGGATATTATAAATACCTATAACTATGTAGGTAATTAAATGTGATGATAAATTGCTGTTTGGGATCACTGCTTGGATCCAGGACCACCCCGGGGGTGCATTCTTCTTTTTAGCCATTTCGACTGGATACCTGAGGGTATGCCTTTATAATAATGATTATAGAATTCCCTTGAGAGTAATTGCATGTGTTTTTCTTGTTTACATACTGGGAATGGCCCGGTTACTTGTTTAGCCTGAGGGAAGTGTCTTACTTAGCCTGAGGGCAGTGCATCTTTAGCCTGAGGGCAACTTCTTCCGTGCCTATGGGCAATAGAATATGTGACTGAGGGCGACACTTCGTACGCCTGAGGGAAATATTTGTATGCCTGTGGAAAAATTTCCTACGGGTTACATTTCAAATTACCTGTGGGTAAGGGTTTGCGTGTCTGAGGACATTGACTGTTTACATAGAAAGTCACTGTGGTGGTTTCTTAATAATAAATAATGAAATGAATATTAAAATGGAAATATAATTAGTAATGTTGGTTACTTTTTAGTAATGCTTAGTTTATTGCATTTTACTACTACACACGGCTGTTGCATATTTTTACACAATTGGGAACAGGCCTTTGGTGGGTGCCTACTGAGATTATTTCTCACACCCTATTTGAGTCATGCTTTTCGGACCAAATAGATTAGGTTTCTGTAGGTGTGTATAAGGGAAAGGGTCCCTATACTGGTACTTGATTACTGCTAAGGAGTAGGGAAACATGGGACTGGGATTAGGCTCATGATGCTACTAGTTGTTTTGTTCTATTTTATTGTAGTATGTATTGTATTGTACCGCTGTCTAAAATGTTCTGGTTGTTTTCATAGAACATGAGACATGTTGCATCATATCTATATATCTGGTTGGTTATCTTTTACGGTGGTTTTCATATTTAAATGCGGTTGGTTTATTGCTTCCGCTGTTTTTGTATGCTTTTTATTTTATTCCTCTACGCTACACTTTGACAAATGAGGGCATAGTTTCCCCACTATCAGACCTGGGATCTCGATTCTAGTCGGCAGCCTCTGGAATTTGTGGAAATGCACTTAAGGTCATGTGGAGAACTAGGTTCGGGGTACCCATTGAGTGGCACCCGGATTCGGGATGTTACAAAGTGGTATCAGAGGAGGTTTTTTTTCGTTGACTTGTTATACGGAGCCTTAGTCAGGGATAATAAGAGAATGGTAGTTGGTAATAAGTTGTGTCCGGGCGTAGCTAACCTGTGTACATGGAAAAGCCAAATTATCTCGTATTGTAATTTTATTGATTTTTCAATTACAGTTGATTTGATGTTCACCGATGGGTGATGCACTTGTGGTGTGCTGTTTATCTTTTATCCATGGGTTCTATTTAGTTGCAACCCAATGAGATGAGGGTATTCCATCTCATGCATCATTAGGAACATGCTAGAAATAACATTCCATGCATAGTTCCATACCACATAGGTGCATTATAAATTTCATGTTGTTGTGATAGTGGTTTTTTAGAAAAAGCATGTTGTTGTGATAGTTGCTTGATAAATACCTGATATGTGATAGCGTGCCTAGGTATGAGTCTGTTGAAAGAATGGATGCCAAACTTCGGTTTTTGGGGAGTATGGGCCCTCATTGACCAGAATTCGGTGGATCATTAGTTGTTTATTTTGTTATAACATAGATAAGATGTCAAACATTTATTCGTGGGGAGTATAAGCCTTCAAGGATTGGAATTTTACACTTAGGTGTTGTTTCTCAGTATTTTTTGGGTTCCGGGGAAGTTTCTGAGGCATACTGTCCAGAAAAACCCAGTATATACACCGTGTAGTTCCTTAAACACGTTGTGTATGGCCTTCTATTCGGGAAGAAAAGAAAACTTTTTGAGAACACGTCGTGTACCCTGAGTACACACCATGTAGTCTCTTCCCATGTCACAAACTATGTGGGCGGCAACACGAGGAAGGGAAATGCTTGGGGAAAACACACAGTGTACCTGATGTACACTCCGTGTAGTTTCGACCCGGAGTCCGCCCATGTAACTAAAAAACATGGACGAAGGAGACCTTAAGACAAACACGTCGTGTCCACTATGGAACACGCCATGTAGTCTGACCTGGGGACCTGGCCGTGTAACTAACAACATGGGTCTGTGAAATAATTTCATGTACACACCATGTGGAGATAGAACACATCGTGTTGTGTGAGTCGTGTATCCGGCCGTGTAACTAACAACACGGGTTGATGGAGCTCGTCTAGTACACGTCGTGCGCCTTTGGGACATGTCGTGTAGTCTTGTCTGAAGACAAACTGTGTGGACTTGCCCGTGTGGCTGGGGAAACAAGGTGGTTTACACACCGTGTACGAGTGTAACACGCAGTGTAGTATTGAGCCGAGTATTCGGCCGTGTCACAAACGACACGGGCAGTTGGAAAATTACACCATACACGCCATGTAGATTTTATACACGTCGTGTAGGTTTGTTCAATGGGAACCGTGTGGCTTAGCCATGTAGAAGGACCCGGGCAGGGGAAGAGAAGTCAGGTACATTCCATGTAGTCAGTATACACACCATGTAGTCTTGTTTTGCAAATATTGAAATGCCTTCTTCCTCCTGTTTCCCTTTTGGTTCCCCCATTTTTTTAAAATTGTCATAAAAGTGGATCGAAGGTGTGTGTTTGACCCTGTAGTGTCATGCCGCCAAGACGACCACGCGTTGTTTTCTGGGAGAGTGGTGAATATTATACTCCAGAGATGGTGGTCCATGTGCTACCAGTGGATCCTCCAGCAGAGCCAGATGCGGCACCATCCATTATACATGACATAGGTGCGGAGGCGCAGTTCCATGAAGGCTTTATGCGGTTCATGCAGACCTTTCAGGGAGCACCACCGGCTGCCACATCCATGGATGAGCTGACTCGTATCTTCCAGCAGCAGCATCCACCCACGTTTTCAGGGGATGGCGGACCACAGGCTGCGAAGTATTGGATGGGGTCTATGCAGATTATTTTCTAGCGTCTTGAGACACCTCAGGGCGGAGGGTCAAGATCGTGACTTATATGCTACGTGATTCCACCAAGAGGTGGTGGGATGTTACCACCCAGTCAGAGCATCCTAGAGACATGGCTTGGGAAGATTATCAGGCAGTCTTTTATGACTTCTTCTTCCCAGAGACGTTGAGGGTAGATAGAGATCGAGAGTTCATGAATTTTCAGTAGGGCGCTATGTCGGTGATGGACTATTCTGCTCGTTTCACCGAGCTTCATCTCTTTCCACCCATGCTGGTGGGTGATGAGACGATGAAAGCCATACACTTATAGGATGGTCTTCGTTATGACATCTGAGGGCAGGTGAATGTTTTCAGGTTGCCTTCAGTTAATTCCATTGTGAACCATGCACTGATTATAGAGAGGAACCTGCGAGAAGCTAGTGGTGTGGGCCAGGGTGGTTCAGCACCAGTTTCTAGTACTATTTATACTCGTAATAGGAAGAGACATATGGACATCTCTCAGGGTGGAAGTACTAGCCAGAAGGATGTTTCAGGTGGTCAGGTCAGGTGCTACCAATGTCTTAAAGAGGGGTACAAGAGACCGTAGTGCCCACGTCATCCAGTGGAGTGCCGAGCTTACAGCAAGATGATCCATCTGCAGCGCTTTTGCAGGGTGTTTCCACCAGTGTCTAGTGAGAGGGGTTCTGTGCAGACTCCGTGTGCAGGAGAAGGACCACCAGCTTCTTACTAGTTGGGAAACTGGAGTACATTAGGGCGTGCAGGAAGAGATGGTGGTCGTGGCCGTGTATCCAGACACCAGGATCTCAGAGACAGCAGGGCGGGACAGCTCAGGGTAGCCAGGTTTTGTCGCAGGGCCGCAGCACTGGACAGGTATATGCAGTGCAACAGACCCAGCATGAGCAAGATCTCAGACCTTCTACAGTGAGAGCTACTATTCTAGTAGCTTCTATCTTATCTTCATTAATTTTTGATACGGTTGCTACGAATAGATTCATATCTGTGCTCGTTGTGAAGATCCTTGGGCTCTATGTTTCTACTTCTTCTGATATCATGACACTTGACACTCAGTTGGGAACTAGAACTGCATATGTGCATCAGTGCAAGGATTGCCCCTAGAGGTTGGTGGGTGTCACTTTCTTTGGGACCTCTATGTCTTAGAGATGATAGCTTATGACGTCATTCTCGGGATGGACTGGTCGGTTCCCTTTTGAGCCTTTGTATACTGCTATCATCGTAGGGTATGTTTCACATCACCAGAGGGCAGAGAGTTTCAATATAAGGGCGAGTGGGATGTTCTGGCGAGTCGAGCTGGACCAGAGCATCATGGGCAAGGTGGAGTCACAGCCCAGATTGCGAGCTTATATCTGGATGACTAGGGGACATGTTAGAAGGATTTCCCTCCAGTGGTTGATCATTTTAGGAATTTGTTTCCGGATAGATTTTCAGGTCTACCTCCAGAGCGAGAGGTTGATTTCTCTATAGATCTTGTGTCAGGAGAAACATCGGTGTCCATTCCTTCTTATAGGATAGAAAAACCAGAGTTTAAGAGATTAAGAGGTAGGTATAGGAGTTACAGGAAATGGGTTTCATCCGACCTAGTACTTCTCCTTGGGGTTCTCCGGTCCTTTTTGCGAAGAAGGTAGACGGTACCCTCAAACTCTATGTGGATTATCGGAAGTCGAACCAGCTGACGGTCAAGAACCGATATCCCTTACTAAGGATTGATGATCTTTTTGATCAACTTCGTGGAGCACGAGTGTTCTAGAAGATTGAACTATTATCAGGATATCATCAGATGCGCGTGAGACCATCGGATATATTGCTTACAGCTTTTCGGAGCAGATATGGTCTGTACGAGTACATGGTTATGTCGTTCAGACTTACGAACGCACCAGTAGTTCTCATGGATCTGATGAATCGTGTGTTCCATCCTTATCTGGATTATTTTGTTGTAGTATTCGTGTAATACATCTTGGTGTACTCTCACACTCCACACGACCATGCCACCCATCTTGAGATTGTATTGAGTACACTGAGAGAGCATCAGCTATATTCTAAGATCTCAAAGTGCCACTTTTGGATGGACTAGAATCACTTACTGGGTCATATAATCTCAGAGGAAGGAGTTGCAGTAGACCCAGAGAAGGTGAGAGTAGTAGTTTCCTTGGAGAATCCTAAAAACATGCTTGAGATACGGAGTTTCTTAGGGCTGGCTGGTTACTATAGACACTTCATATAGGACTTCTCCTGCTTAGTAGTGCTGTTGATGAGTCTGACTAAGAAGGGTGTGTTGTTCGTTTGGACGGAAGCTTGTGAGACAGCCTTTCAGGATCTGAAAGGAAGGTTGAAATCAGCACCAGTCCTGATACTTCTAGAGCAGGAAAAGAGCTATACAGATTACAGTGATGCATCTGGTGTTGGGCTGGGAGCTGTGTTGATATAGGGAGATCGAGTTGTTGCAAACGGTTCTCGACAGTTGAGGACACACGAGCATAATTACCTGATGAATGATCTCGAGTTGGCTATAGTTGTACATGTTTTGCGCTGTTGGAGACATTATCTATTGGGAGAACATTTTGTGGTTTTCACAAACCACAAAATTCTCAAGTATATTTTTACTCAGCATGAATTGAATATGAGGCAGCAAAGGTGGGTTGAATACCTTTAGTCCTTTGATTTTGAGCTTGCCTACACACCTGGTAAAGGTAATGAAGTAGCTAATGAACTGAACAGGAAGACTCAGATACATGTTGTGCAGGAGGCTAGTGATGAGTGGAATCTTATGGCCTTGTTCTCTTAGATTCATTTGGAGGTGCACGATAGTCAGGGGAAAACTTACCTTTCATCTTTAGCTTTGGCTTCTACCCTTCTGGATAGAGTGAGGATGAGACAGCTATCTGATTCAAAAGACATAGTTCTAGAGGAGTCGGTGGCAAGTGAGGACCCTCCTCTTGATTGGACAATAGGTGATGATGAAATTTTGCGTTTCCATGGACGAGTATGGGTTCCAGGGGATATACGCGAGGAGTTGATGCAGGAGCTTCATGCTTCATCTTGGTCAGTCCATCCCATAGTTACCAAGATGTACCGTGACCTGAGATTTCAGTACTGGTGGCCGGGTATAAAGAGAAATATATCTAGTTTTGTTATGAGATGTTCCACCTATCAGCAGGTGAAGGCGGAGCATCAGAGGCCAGTCAGACTGTTACGGCAGTTACCCATCCTGGAGTGGAAATGGGATAATGTCGTGATGGACTTTGTGACTGGGTTTCCATGGTCACCTAGAAGCAATGATGTCGTGTGGGTTGTGGTGGACTGACTCACGAAGGTAGCTCAGTTTTTGCCAATCAAGGAGACCTTCTGAGTTGACGAACTCGGGAAGTTGTATATCCTAGAGATCGAACGTTTTCATGGGGTTCCTTGTACTATCATTTCAGATAGGGATGTCCATTTTATGTTTCATTTCACTTAGGGTTTTCAGAGGGAACTGGGTACACAGGTGATTCTAAGCACAACTTACCACCCTTAGACTGATGGTTAGTTAGAGCGTACAATACAAATGCAAGAGGACATGCTACATGCATGCGTATTAAACTTTGGGGGCTCCTGGGAGAAGCACATACCCCTAGTCAAGTTTTCCTATAATAATAGTTTCCTCGAAACTAATGAGAGGGAACCATACGAGGCTTTATATGGTAGTCCATGCCGATCACCCTGGTGCTGGTTAAAGGCGAGTGAGGCAGCTTTACTGGGACTACATCTCATGCAGGAAACTTCTGAGCAGGTCTAGTTAACTCAGAAGTGGATGGATACTGCACAGTCTCTTCAAAAGTCTTATGTTGATCATCGCAGATGACCTTTGGAGTTCGTGGTCAGGGATCAGGTTTTCTTGTGTGTTTCACTGAGGTTGGGACACAGGAAGATCAAGAGACAGGGTAAACTTTCACTGAGGTATGTGGGGCCATTTGAGATTCTAGAGAGAGTTGGGCCAGTTTCCTATTAGTTGTAGTTACCTCAGAGGTACCGGGACATGCACGACATCTTCCATGTATCACAGTTGCGCCGCTATCATTCAGACCCATCTCACGTCTTTCAGCCAGAGGAGGTTGAGCTTCAGGTGGATGCGTCTTTTGAGGAGCATCCAATTAGTATCGTTGATAGGAGCACGAAGGTTCTCTGAGGCCGGTAATTTCCTCTCGTACGGGTGCTATGGAAGCATGGTCGAGTGCAGGATGAAACCAGGGAGTGGGAGACCAACGTACATGCTCAGTGCCCGGAGCTTTTCTGAGCTTTATCTTCACCACCCTTGGAAGGGAAATTCGAGGATGAATTACTTTAAGGGGGGATGTTTGTAAGAACCCAGTTCTTATTTTTGAGGTACAGGTTTCTTATTTTCTCCTTTCCTTAAGTGTTTTTGTGAAAATAAGGAAAATGGGGAATAATCCTAAATTTTTGGAAGTAAACACTGTGTACTTTTTCAAATGTCGTGTACTTTTGTCCTTCTGAAATGAGTACAATAGGTGTGTCGCCAAGTTGGTGTCTAAGGGTGTAAAAACTGACTACATTCCATGTAGTGGTATTTACACGCCATGTAGTCAGTCAGCAGACGCATAGTAAGGCGGTGGACAGCTGGGTGACAGAACATGCCGTGTATTCAGGTATACATGTCGTGTAGTCATGTCGACGGATGAACAGTGCCACGTGGGTGGAAAGCCACCAGATGAAAAGTTAAATGAGGGAAGTACACGTCGTGTAGTCAAAAGTACAGGCCGTTCACTTCATTTTTTTCACAGAAAATGGGCAGTAGCCAACCTTGTTCATAAGATTGGCTTAGAACCGGACGGGAGCTCGGGAGAGGACGACCAAATCTTCGTGGAGCAACTGATCGAGCACCGAGAATCTAATCCCGCTTCCGTCGATCACGTTGGAACCACAAGGGTAATCCCTCTGCTCTCTTTAAGATGTTCTTACCAATTATTTACCTAGGGAATGTTATTTACATTTGAACGGGTTTTCTTCTAACCTAGATCTACGTTGTCTTTGGGCATTTCTAGAATCGATGTTCGAGTATACCATTCGTGGGTGTCTAAGGTAGCTGGCTTAATACTTAATCTTTCAACTATTGTGCATTTTGTGTACTTTTGAGCCACAAACCCATGTTGGGGTGTCGTGTGGCTGAGTCCATGGCTATTTTAAATACCTAGAACTGTGTAGGTAATTAAATGTGATGATAAATTGCTGTTTGGGACTGTTGCTTTGATCCAGGACCACCCCGGGGGTTCGTTCCTCTGTTTAGTCGTTTGGCCAGGATAACTGAGGGTATGAATTTATAATAATGATTATAGAATCACCTTGAGAGGGATTTCTTCTGTTTTTCTTGTTTACATGTTTAGCATGGACCGATTACCTTTTTATCCTTAGGGCAGTGTTTTACTTAGGCTGAGGGCAGTGCATCTTTAGCCTGGGGGAAACTTCTTCGGTGCCTGTGGGCAATAGACTCTGTGCCTGAGGGAGACACTTCGTACACCTAAGGGAAATATCTATATGCCTATGGGCAATTACCTATGGGTTATGTTTCAGATTACCTGAGGGTAAGGGTTTGTGTGTCTGAGGACACTGACTGTTTACATAGAAATTCACTATGGTGGTTTCTTAATAATAAATAATGAAATGAATATTAAAATGGCAATATAACTGGTAAAGTTGGTTAATTTTGAGTTCAAATTAGTTTATTTCATTTTACTACTGCACGCTGTTATTGCATATTTTCACATAGTTGGGCACGGGCCTTTGGTGGGTACCTACTAAGATTATTTCTAACACCCTGTTTGGGTCATGCTTTTTGGCCCAAACAGATTACATTTCTGCAGGTGTGGATAAGGGAAAGGATCCCTATACAGGTTCTTGATTTCTGTTGAGGAGTAGGGTAACATGGGACCGGGCTTAGGCTCACGATGATACCGGTTGTTTTTTTCTGTTTTATTGTACTATGTATTGTATTGTACCGCTGTGTAACATGTTCTGGCTTTTTTCTTAGAACATGAGACATGTTGCATCATATCAATATATCTGGTTGGTTATCATTTTCAATAGTTGTCATATTTAAATGTGGTTGGTTTATTACTTCCATTGTTGTTGTATTCTTTTTATTTTATTCCACTGTGCTACACTTTGACAAATGAGGGCATAGTTTCCCCACTACCAGACCTGGGCCCTTGTTGCTAGTCGGCAGCCTCTGGCGTTTGGGGAAATGCGCTTGAGGTCATGTGGCGAACTGGGTTTGGGGCACCCGTTGAGTGGCACCTGGATCCAGGACATTACAGTTTAATAAATATTTTTAAAGATGTACATAAATATACCATCACGTGATATTATTCTTATTTTTTCATTTTGGGGGTTATTTAAAAAATATTTATCAGGGGCACATAATCCTTCAAAAATATCAATTAACACATCAAAATGTTACGTTAAATACATATATACTCCCCCTTTTTAACTCAATCTTTATGTAATAAATAAATAAGGGTTTTATGTTTTATTTTGATTCCTTATTCTCCAATTTTTTCAAAAGATATATAGAATTTCCAGATTCAATACACAATGATGATTTGATAGATTAATTATCATTTTTACTCCCACTCAAGGGAAAACACACTTCCTCCTTCTTATGGTAATTAGAATTATCAATGAAGAAAAATGTATATTTTGTTCAGTATTAACTAACTCAATCTTCACCTTTAATTTTATGCCATGTAAGTAAAAAATGAAAACGGTCCTACTAGTTCCTTAGAAGAAAAAAATAATGAGAGTGTAATCTTAACTAGTACCTATCATTCCTTCTACCCTTAGTATGGGATCATTATTCACCTGTCCTTTAATACTATGATTCTTTAAAAGTTTTATGCTCCTTTTATTCTCTTGAACTTATTCCATGTTTGAATAAGTTTTCTTCACTTATGTTATAAAGGAATCTTTATTACATGATGATTGTATCTTCTTTATCATAAAATATTCTTGGGCTATAGATATTTTAATACAAACATTCATTCCATGCTTAGTAAGTTTTCACCTTTCACACAATTTTGATTGAATTTTTATATTATCACTTATGGAAAAACTCTGAAGAATGTGGACCTTTTGTTGAGAAACCACTTGCTTCCTTTGTAATAATATTTTATCTTTGATTTATCTATTTTTATGGAAATTTGTGATTTTTCTGGAAACACTACTAAGTAATATATTTTTCCTAATCATCTTTTTTGGTCTTCTCACAACGTGTCTTCTCTTCCTTTATATTCTAAATTTTCTTCCATTTCACACCATAAGGTACTTATCTAGGTATCGTAGTCATGAATAACTCATATTTATGACCTTTTGTTCCATATATGACACAAATATCTTCTAGATAATCTAATAAATTTTATTTGGAAATATTTGTTGACGGTATGGTCCAAAATTTTCATTTTATATGAATAAGTCCTTATCATATCACCATAAATTCCCCTTGATTCATGCCTATTCCTTGTGAATTAAATGTTATAATAGTAAGAGTATAATTTGTATCTATACCTTCTAGAAAAAGAATAATACTAATTAAATATTTTTTGTAGTTATAATTTTAGTTATACCTAGAAATATATATTCTATGTTTTTGTATTTTCTATCTAAATTTTCCATGATTTTTCTTATTTCTGAAAAGATTTGTTTTTTTACATTATTACCTCTTCTTTATATATAAACAAGTGTATCTAATAATATTATTTGTTCTAATATTATATATTATTTTAAATCCTGACCAATACTATTAAACTAATTTGATTTAAATTTTTTTATTATTCATCCCACACTTTAATAAAAAATTTAATTTCTTCTTTCAACATTTTCAACTCTTTTTTCATCTTCACGAAACTCAGATTCCATATTACTTGATTTTTCCACTTTAGAAATTAGTTTTTCCATTGGATCCTTCAAAATATTCTCATTTTAAACATCATTAAACTTATATCTTTTTAGTTATTCAGTTATATCAGGTTCCATTTTGAGAAACTCTTTTTTAACTCAATATTTTTCCATTCCGTTTTCTTATACACTTTGATTTCCTTATTGATCATTGTAAAATTATAAAAACATGACTATAACTTTCTCTTTAGAATGTATTCTAGTTTTTTTGGGTTCTCCTTCATCATAAAATAGTTAAGGTGTCAAAAAATCATTCAATATGAGATATAAAATTATTAAATTTTTCCTCAGATTTATTCTCAAACTAGATGCTTGATGAGTGGTCAGTTTCTACCTTATTACTCATCTAATTTATCTTTTTCTCCTTTATAAATTTCTTATTTATTTCACATTTATAATTTAATAATCTAAATCCCTTTCCCAGTTATTATTATTTTTACATGTAATTAAATCTATCAGATTCATATTCTAGTGCCTTCTTCTTGGGATAGTTAATAGCAAATTGTCTTATACCCCATACTCAAATAATTTAAAAGGAATTTTTCATTCATATTTCTTTCTTTCT
The DNA here is from genome assembly GCA_963277665.1 of Viscum album. Taxonomy (NCBI): domain Eukaryota; kingdom Viridiplantae; phylum Streptophyta; class Magnoliopsida; order Santalales; family Viscaceae; genus Viscum; species Viscum album. The sequence continues at coordinate 384,545,521 of OY728153.1, read as the reverse complement.
CCTATTTTTAGAGATAATACACATCACCCTTTTATAATCACCATTTTATCATCTTAATAATTAGAATATTTGGAATCATTGAGTTTTTATTACTTCAAATTGAGCTTCCTGATGGCTTCAAAACCCATATCATTCTTTATTTCTTTTTGAAGGAATGTGTCTTCATTATTTCATAATCCATGTTTATATTATTAAAATAATCTAATGAGATATACTCCCTATCATTTAAATAATAATTTTAGGATCAGTCCTATATGGGAATTTTTTATGAGCTTTTTCATAATAATAATTTCATTTATATTTTCAATAAAGACTCTTATATCTCTATTAATTCCATTAACCCTAGTAAATTAATAATCAATTGTTTCCACTTCTCCCATATCAATGTCTTGAAAGACACTATTTTAAATTTTTAACTTATATTCCTTAACATTGACATTACCTTTATATCTACATTATAAATTGTCCAATATTTCTTTAATTGTTTTTTGTCCAATGAATTTCATGAATAATTTGTTTTGGAGGGGACATGAGAATGGAATTTATAGACTTTTACCAATAACAAGATTTAATTTGTTAATATATAAATGTTTTCACCTCTTTGAATAGGAGGAATCCCCGTTGCTATTTGATCCAACACTTTAAGTCCAAGAGATAATAAATATTAAAAAATTCTATTTTTCCCAATATGAAAGTTTCTTTCATAAAATGTAGGAACTCCTCCGTTATTTACATAATTTATATTGTATATATTCAACTACTAGTGGATATTACAAAGAGTTATTGGTGATCTGATACCATATGATGTTCTTTAAGAATGTGTTCACAACTGAGAGGTGGGTGAGGGGATTAATCAATGGTGTTTAAAAAAACATCTATAATTTATTATTATTGAAATAAACCTACATTTCCAGTTAAACCACAATTAACTGAATAGATTTACTTAGTATTACTCAAATGATATAATTAATTAAGAGATACTAGTATCATAACATTTTTTATAAGGTTTATCCTCAGTGAAAGATATCAATTTTTTGTTGTATCTAGTTGTTATCCGGGTCTACATATTTTCCACTAGAAAATTTTTATCCACCATGAGTGGTTTGGTTATGGATCATTCTGAATAAAATACAAATCATATTAAAATGGTTTGGTTTTACCATATTTAATATGTAAACAATATTCTCACATAGGTTTTTTATACTGTAATTACACTAGTTATCAATAAATTCATCAAACCAAATAGAGATTCTTAAAACCCATTGGGCGCAGGGACTGTAGCAGCACTGTAGCATACTATAGTAGTGGCGGCACTGTAGCAGTGGCAGGAACTGTAGTAGCGGCAGGTCACTGTAGTGGCGGCAGGGTACTGTAGCAATGGCGAGTATTGTGCGGTACTATTGTCACACGGGTACTGTATCAGTACTATTCACAGAATGGGATTTGGGCCATAAAATTGGGCCTATAGGCCATGTAATGGGATAAATTCCCACTGGGCCATTGATTTATGTAATAGGTCACCCTCTACCTAGTTTAAAGAGGTCTTTTCTTTCCTTCAATAATAAATGAGGCTTCGACCTTAACCTTTTAAAAAATCACTATAGTAGCATTGTATTGGAATCATATTTAGAATCATATTTTTTACCAATCTCTACAAAACCTTTTATTCTTCAATGTCCATGTGTAAATATAAAGGACAACATTCACCGTGAATCATTATTATCTTAGATTATTATTCATTTCCTTTCTCTCTAATTATTTTAACATTATGATTTTGATAAATATAAGTATTTCATCCACTTCTACTTATTAAATACCATTTGTTCTACTTATTGAGCTCAGTATTAGATTCCCATCATATTATTCAAGTGTTGTCTTCCTCTCCCTTAGTTCTCTTTAATTAATCTTGTACAAACCACTTTTATTATATTCCCTCTCAATTTTTTATCTTTCTCTAATAATATTTTATTATGTATGTGGTATAATTAGGTTTTCCCAGATTTTTATCTTATACAAAATAGAATAATAAATTTTTCTTTTAACATTACACTAAAATATCAAAAGAAAACAAAACAAAATTTTCTATCAATGATTTTATTTGGGATTTTCTTGTAAATATTACTATGTGGTTTGGTTACCCAAATCTATTTTTTAAAGAATTTTTCACTACTAACCTATGATTTTTTCCTTATAAAATGAATAATTTTAAGATTAAAAATAGAAATTTAGAAGAGTGAAACAATTTTTATGTTTGAAAACTCAATAGAAATAATTTTAATTTCTATATTCACATGTACTTAGTAGCACTGTATTTTAACCTTACCTACTCGAGCACACTGATATTCAAAATAAACTCTTAAATTCATTAATAAAACATAACTTGAATCACTCAAATATTTTCAAGTGATTATGAAAATTAATTTCAATAAATATTATTCAAATTCAACATTTATTTTACTCTTAATAATAGACTCAATTTAATTTTAATTTCGTGACATCCAGTTATTTTCATGGTTTACCTTGTTCCAAATGGAATAAGGATCACTGATTCTTACTTTATCTTGAATCAAAGATTATTTGTGATGTTTTGATCATTTAAGATCAAATTTTTAATTATATGATATAATTTTATTCAAAATATAATATCATTGAATTTTTTTGTTTCTCGTACTTTGGAAGAATCTGAAATCATACATTACAGGATCAAAGCCTAACATGTACTTCACAAAGTCATATGCCTATTGGGTGTGTTCCTATATTTTTTAAATTTTCAAAAACAATAAATCTAGTGATTTTTAATGAATTATAAGATGGGATATTAAAGAAATATGCATAGATAAAAAGTATCATGTTATAACTCAAAGTCCTATGGATTTAGCCTAAAGTCATGTGGATTACAGATGAAGTTTGAAGAAGCATGTCTTTTCTAGATTTCAATAATAACTAAATTCATACACGAAACTCAAATAAATATTCTCATTCATAAATTTATACATTCTACAAAAATTCTGGTGGAATTATCTATACAGTCATTAACTCATCTATATAAAGTCTTATTGGGTAGGATTTGGTTATTTTTCACTTAGGTACAGCAAATGTAGACTTCAATCAAACTCAATAATAACCTCTTCCATCCTTCAAATCACTTTATCAAATGATTTTAATTAACTCAAATCATCATCCAAAAATATTTTGGAATGTTTTACACTTTATTATACATCTCTAACACCATTACTAAGGTTTGTTACTGCAAATTTACTACCCTTTAATTTCTTTAATGAAGCTCACTGCACTTGAATTTCAAACATTAATCCTTAGACTTTATAAAAATGATATATATTTTTTTTACAATACTCCTTGGATGATTTCTTCACATTATCATCCATTTTGACTCCTTGGATAAACAATTTTCAATCTATATTTAATCTATATGAATCTTGATTAATTCAACACCATATGAGACAATGTCTAAATACTATCCTTATTGTCCATGAAAATCATCACACAAATCATCAAATATAAGAGCTACTAAATTGAATCTATCTAGACAAGTTTTTCAAGTAGTGGTATATAAATCCCTTTTTCATTTAACATGATATCACCTTTATCATTTCTCTAGAGGCTCTCAACACATATTGACTTCTTCTCAACACCATGGTAAACTTCTTAATTGAAAACAAATACTACCCATCCAAAGGGAACTTTAAAATATATAAAATTTAAAAATATCAATAACCAATAATAATATTTTATAAAATTATATAATGGTGAATTAATCAAAAATAATATTTAAATAAAATCATATCATATAAAAAATAAATATGTTTTAATATTAAAAAAGTTCAAAAATTATTTGTGACACATGAACATATAAATTATCTTTTCAAATTTTAAATAAATATATATTTATGTAATATTATAAAAATATATATTATTTTATGTTATAAAATCACATTTAAATAACCGAAATGTGTTACATATTTATCATCGAATATATTTCATTTTATATAACATGACATCATCTATTTTCTATGATGTTTTGTGATCACATGCCATTTTATTTATTGAATTATCAATATAATGTGAGAGAAAAAAAGTTTTATAATCATTGAAAAATAATATCTAAAACTTTATATTACATAATAGTGGTCCATCATTTTTTATCATAAATATAATAATTTAAAAAAATTGATAATCTTAATCTATCATCAGAAACTATTTCATCTATTTTATAATGTAAAAAACAATTAATAAGACTCTTTATAATGTAAAAGCACATCAAGATTATAAAAAAATAATATAATGATAACCAAATAATAAATATTGAATAGTTAATATTAATGATTAATTTATTTCATAAAGTTGGAAATTTAATTGATTAAAAAATTAATTTGCAGCAAAATAATCAAAAGGATAATTCAAAATAGAAATTAGATAATGAACACATGATTAAAATTATTAGTGATGATTTAAGTAAATATAATAAAAACTAATATAAATTCATTAAAATCTCTATACAATAAACAGTAAAATAATAAAAAAATTTATGGTTGATGGAAAAGAAAATAAATAGGTTTGATAAATTGGATCTATGAAAAATATTATTAAATAATAAATAAAAAAATCAGAATATAATAAATATTATAAATTTTAAATCCAAAAAATAATGTTTGAATAGAATCAATAGGGGATATACAGTTCATGCTAGGAGGATATAATTTTATTTTTAGAGAGGGATGTCGGGGGAGGACCATTTGTGAAGCTTCGGTCATCGGTGATATTATAAAATTTAGATGGGAGGGCATCACAATGGGAGTTGGGAAGTGCTGTTAGGGGAACCATTGGGAGATGAAAATTGGGAGGGAAGATAATGAATAGGATTAAAGGAATGATTAGGGGGGGTCATGATCTAGAAAATTTATAAGTCTCTATAACTATAGTTAACAATTAAAACATAGATATATAGTATTATATGGATGTGGGACTCATATCCAATGGTTTTATGGAAACCTATAGCCACAATGTAGTGGGTTATTATCTATATTAAAAAAATTAATTCTATAACTATGGCTTAAAAGAATCATCGAAATAAATGCTCTTATAGACAAGGTTATGCTTAATAGTGGTTGTAATCCCATGAAAATACCCATATATTTATGTAATGGATGATACCATAAGAAGATGTGGAAATTTAACCTTCTATAGTGCCATAAGAACCATAGAGGTTTGGTAGGATTTCTTAAGTGTAATTTCCTCATTTTCGAACCTAATCATGAATCCTGATCCAAATAATCACACACCATAAACATGATTTTATATATTCTAGAATCTATCGACTAGTAATGGGAGTTGTATAATATATTTTTGGGAGACAATACCATTTATTTTATAGCATGAAATAATGGATAAATAATATAAATATATTTAACTTGTATCATCATTAATATAACATAGAATCATAATATAATGAAAACCATAATAAAAAATAAACACTTTGTAATAATAAATGTATCACATGTCATAACATGTATATCATTAATCAAAATAAGATATCCAATAGAAAAGTAACATATAGAATATTACTATGAACAAAATAAATAAATAAGAGATACTCTTTACATAGAACATAAACCCCACCTCAAAATTTCATTTAAATCCTCACTAAGATTCCTTATCATGCTTACATGTGTTATGTCCCTTTCCCTGACCTTCATGTAAAACATAAGGTCTCCAAGTCTTAGGGGTGTATGTACTATGTTTGAGTATGAAACTTAAAGGGACATAACCAATGGGGACCCTAATATAATCTCTATATGTATGTTTCAATTTATGTATATTATAAAATATAATAAATTAAAATTTACATGAATCTAACAAGTTATACCATAAAGTTCTTGTAAATTAACCATAATGGTCTAATTTTACCTACTTTGGCTTATGTAAACTAGTTATCATATTTTTCCTCTTATTTTTATGAATTTTTTAGTTTTTTTATTTTATGTATTTTCATTAGTTTGTCTATATATTACCAATTAATTTTTAAATCTTGATCTAAATCTTCTAACATGTCTAAAAGTGATGATTTTCATTGATTATATTAAAATTTATGATTTAATGTTTAGGGAAATTATTTTTAATTTTTTTATTTGTTTTATTAAAAATAAAGGGGATATGATATATTAGATAGAAATATTTGAGAGTTGTGTAAAAATAATCATTTGGGATTTGAGTTAAGTTCTACCACCAATGTAGTCTCAACCCAATACATGATAGGGTGTAATCTACTAATGTAGCCACATTTTGGCCCTCTAGAATACATATTATCACCAATAAAAACCTTCATTATAATATAATAGTGTTTTAAGATGAAAATGTAACCTCATGGAGAAGATCTATAATGTTTCCCTTAAAAATGATACCTCAAGACACAATGTAAGGTACAAAGTATATTCAATACCCCCTAGTATTGACATACTCTATTTTGTGGGATGATTTAAATCCATAGTGATATAGTCTCAGGGAGTCCCAATGTTATGTCATGTTCATTTCCTATACTACACTAGTCTCAATGCTGCCTCATGCCTCAACATAGTGTCCATTCTTGACCCATCACTATCTCTCACAAGAACCCACATGATTTTGGCCCCTAAATGTTTTTTTCATTTATACTTGAGATTACATCCACCCTTAATCATATCTTTTACATATCAGTTAAACAATTCATCACTTTTTCACCCATGATTCACAATATAATTGTTGAGGAATAATCATATGCATGGGAGATTGATCAAGGAACTAGAATGTTGAGTGAGAGCCATTAAAATCATCTCCACTTCATGTGCCTCACATTCATAGCCTAAGGGCACCAAAATATTCCCCTATACTTATTTCCTAACCATATAAATTAATGGGCCAAAAAAATTCCATATAGAACAAGATATATGAGATAGGTGAATTTTGAATACCATGGGACCAGAAATTCAAATCAAGGAATAATAATTAATTAATTAATCTTCCCATGTGAAAGTGATTCAATCTTCTATTGACACATCGAATAATCACATAAATTGAAATGGCATTGAAATTTTAGAAAAGGAATAATAAAGAAGGAAGAAATGATAAAGAGAGTTTATTAGGATAGGGGAAAATGAATATATGAATAAGTAGTGTGAGGACTATCAAAGTATGAGATATCCTGGAGGAAGCTGAAGATAGAGGAGTAAACATGTGATCTATAAGATCTGGAAGGATATCATCTATTCATTGAGAAATTTTATTCCTTTATCTTTATTTAATATTTTATTTTTTTATAAATTAGGTTAACACACATGTATATATAAGTATATATATATAATGGAGGAATTTTTATTTATTTTTTTTATATATTCTTATCTATTTATAGTAATTTTGTTTATGATTATTACCTTAGAATTTAATGATGCTACCATACTATAAGTGGGTAGATGAACAAAGGGGGTTTGAGTGTTCCGATAAGAGTGCAATATCACACTTGGATCTAAAGTTAGAATATGAGATGAGAGAAATGAGAGTTTGGGGGTGTGACAACCTATACTCAAGGTGATTGAAAACCATCCATGATGGGATTAAAAACCTAGAAAAACACCAACCTTACCGGAAGGTGACAGAACAAACATCACTATGAAGGGAGAAATAATTTCCCCTAAATAAATTTTAAAAGAAATCATATGGTAACCTTTAATTTAATCATGGAGTCTTAGGGAATGACTTTATAAATGTTTGTTGAGAAACCAGTGATAGTTACTCAAATTATATGCATGATAGGTATGCGATTTAGGGTAAGTCAATTGGATTCAATTCCCCTATAATAGAATACAACTTCATTGGATTCCAAATATTTTATATTAAAATATTAATGTGGCCTACACTTATCAATATTCCCATAAATTATTCACTTTCATTATTTTCCACACCATTATTTATTACTTCAGTTAAAAACACACAACACAGAATACTTGTTATTTCCCTCTTATCCATATTAATATGAACATTTAATCATTATTATAATTGAGGCGCTGATATTTTAATCTTGTAGAATAATCTATCTTAGAAATAATTATTTCATTAAACTACTTATTGGAATTATTTTTAAGGATATGAGTAGAAATTTTTTATTTGGGGGGGGAAGCACAAAAAACATCTAAAAAATTCTACAACTAAAAAAATTTAAATATTTAAGATATTATAATAACCTACCCTTTTAAACTCTTTTTAGTATAATTATTTTATAATATCATATAAACAGTGTTACTTATTCCTATTCTTTCATTTTATTTAAGAAAACTTGTATTATATTGTTTTGTCTGATTTTATAGGAGATGGACAATCTAGGAGGAAAATATTTAAAGTAGAATATATATAGAATATTATTAAACACTAAATATATATTTTGGTAATATGATGGACCAAACCCATGGAATACAATGTAAAATAAATTCTAAGGTGAATAAGAGAAAACATAAGGCACAAGTGATGTTAAATGTTGTTGTGGAAACTAAAAACAACCTAGTGAGAAAACTAGAAACATTGCACCATCTGCACTGGATTCAACTAAGATCACATGGATAATGGAAGAGGTGAACTATTTTATTAATTTTCCTGTATATATTTATCTTCAATTTATAGTTACAAATTATTAAGATAATGTGGTTTCGATTGAGCCTCCAAGTCATCTAGAGGGGTTGAGGAGAAACCCATTAAAGATGTTCCTAATAAGAAAGTAATTCCCACCAACCATGTAGGGATATTCCAATAATAGAGAATGGCTAAAGTTATTAAAACCCAATAATTTCTTTTTAGGTGATCCAACACAAAATAAGGGGTGTTATTATTTTTGATTTTTTTTTCAATAATTCATATTTTTATACACTAATTGATTATTGATTTTATAATATAGATGAAAATAAAAAAACAAGAAAAAAGTATATAATGAACATGAAATGAATATGTCATTTATGGGATGTGAGTATTCCACCTTTCCATTAATTTAATTTTGAATTTAATTGTATATCCTTCACTCTATTTCTTTTCTTCTCTTAATATTTTTTATAAACTAGAAACCAATTTTAGGGGGTGTAGTGAGTGTATATATATATTGTGTTTGATTATTTCTACATGAGAATTTTTTATCATTATATAACATATAAAATTTCTATATAATCATTAAATTTTTTAAAAACTTGTATAATTGATTATAAAATGATATAAGTTTGGTGAATCATAATTAAGACATGTGTTCACAATATTTTTTTATCTTAATAGTGTTTGATTTATTTGGTGTGAAAAAGTAACACATTGGGGATCCAAATTAATAAAAAATTCAATAATTTATATGAACTATATTATAATGAGTATTTTGGAAATTATTACAAGTTTTCTAATATAATTTGGCATTGGGTGTTTGTGGGAATATTTTTTTTCATAAAATAGAGTAAAATAGCTAACTAATAGTCAACTTCTCTGACCCCACTTCCTCTCCAATAAAATTATAATTAGTCTATATGGATGCTTTTTGTAAGGTATGTTTTAGTTATATGTGGATAATACTCATCAATTAAATGAAATCACACATTCTATGGATCAAAAAATCACAAAAAATAGTGTGTGAAAAGTTGTTAAGAGATATTGGTTCAAGGGGGGATATGAGACTCTTTCAAAAAAGAGACATATAAAGCACTATATCTTTGTATAAGCTATATAAAGGAATTTTTAAATGGATTATTGGATGAAAATATTGATGGAAATTTATTTAATCACATTTGGACTATTTGAATCCTGATTTAACTAATATTTTACCATTTAACCGTTATTGACTAGAGACTCAACATATAAGTTTACTGAAAAGGGGTGAGTAATTTTTTTGAGAGTAATTAATTAAGTACAAGTGATCACCCAAGTGTGTCTGGGGGGGTGGGGTTTATCAAATTTTTTCATTATTTTTAAGTTTTTTTATGTGTTTATTTTTTTATTTTATGGTAATTTAATTATTTTATTTTTTATTTTTTATTTTTTAGGAAAACATGTACTTAATCTCATAACTTTGATGAAAGTTAATATATTCATTTATTACGTGATGTTATGTGGTTTCATGTTTAAATCCATTATTTTTACTTTATTTTTATGTTTTTTCTACAGGTAAAGGGGCTAGTTTAGATTGAATAAAAGTATATTCATGCTATATAATATTATCTATTTGGAGTTTGGAATACATACTATAACCAATGTAGTCTGAGCCTGATACATGAGAAATAATTTTATAGAAACTTAACATCATATTAACTCCATAGAATATGTCCTATTTACAATGAAAACCTATATTATAATCATATTGGATATTGAGATTCCAAATTAAACTCACAATGAAGATCTAAAATGGTCACTTGAAAATAACACCTCAAGACCCAATACAATCTAAAAAGTCCCTTCCACACCCCTAGTATTGTGATAATCTATTTTTTTGGGATTATCCAAGGACATAATGATGTAGTGATAAGAAGTCCCATTGTTTCCCCACATCCATTCGTACACTATTCTAGTGTCAACGCTTCCTTTCATCTTAACATAGTGTCTGTTCTCGATTCAATATATTCTTATGCAAGAACCCCACATGTTTTCCAGAAGGAAATAGTTGATCGATGGAGAACCATTGAGATCATCTCCACTATATCCCATGATCCCATGATATTTTGGTAATGGAGTTCCTTCCACTTAATGAGGTTCTAATTTTGATTCCTCTTATGAGTGTCTTTATCCTTTATTTATTTCTATCCACCCTCATATGCACTTTATTCAAAAAAAATCCCAGTTCGACTCTATGTGTCTCACATGCTTAACTAGAGGGGACCAAAAATATTCTATTACACTAATTTCCTAAAAACAATTGTGTAATGAATATAAATAAATACCATACAGAAGAAGACCTAGGAGAGAAGAGAGTATTGAAGATCATCATAACATGTATTAAAATCAAGGATTAAAAAAGAAGGGATTAAGCTTCCTGTATAAAATTCATCAAAGATTTAATTTCCACATGGAATGATCACAAAAATTGGCACAGGAATGAAATTTCAAAGACAATATAATAAGGTGAGGAGGAAATTAATGTGGGATTTTGTTAGTTTAAGGAATATAACATACAATAAAAAGTGTTTTTAATACCATCCAAGGAGGAGATATCCTAGAGGATCTAAAGTTAGATGAGTGCACATGCTATCTGAAGGAGATCAATAGGGATCATATTTTCACAAACCCATTCTATTCCAAACTCTTTATTTCATATATTATTGTTTTCTTTATTAGTTTTGGAATATGATAATATAATAATGGAGGGATTTTTTTTTATTTTCTATATTCATTTCTACTATAAATGTTTTGGTTTATGATTCTTACTATGTCACATGATTTTTTGACCACACTCATAGTGGGTAGATGAATAAGGTTTGTTTATGTGAGGTAGAAATATTGTGATACTTATCATGGATATGAGGTTATAATGTTGGAATTATAGGATGTGGAATTTATGAGTATGAAAACCTATACTCAGGGTGATTGATAACTACCCTTATCGGTATTGAGAAACCTATAAGAACACAAACCTTTACGGAGGGTGGTAGAACACACATCAATAAGGTGGGAGAATTCAATTTCCTATATTTAATTTGATAGTAAATTATATTTTATACTACAATATGGATCAATCATTTTAAGAGATTACTTGAGATATGTTCCTTGAGAAACTATATATGGATTCTCTTAATACTTTCTTGATTAGTAGACATTTTGAGTTAGTTGGATTCACTTCCCTGATAAGTGAAAAAAACTTCAATAAATTACAACTATTTGGTATTAGAATCCTAAGGTGATATAAACATCACTATCTTATCATTTAATATTTACTTTAACTATTTTATGCACTATTTTAAACAACTTCAGTTAAAAACACACAACCAACAACACATGTGATTTCCCTTCTATCCCTGTAGATATGACTTGGTACTCACCAGTTTAACTGTTATACTGACCCTATGAACCTGTAGAAGAATAATTATTATAATGATAGATTTTATTTAACAATAAATAATTGTTTAGTGAAATTAATCATCATGATTCTAGGTTGGAATATAGTATAGCCCTTCCATAATAATAATCAACTAGTCAACAGGTTGGAATCAAGTTTATCCCATTTGAACTCAAATTCAATTTGATACTAGGAAGAATCATTTACAACATATCCTTTATCATATAAATTTATACTATTCTCACATCATATACAACATATACAATCTCATAAACAATTTAACATTGTATTTTTATCGTTTAAAACCCATTCAATCTCATAATCTATAATATACTATGTTAGAATGTGTCCTACTGTTTTGATCTCAATAAAAAATAGATACTAGTTAATAATCATGTCAACTCATATAATCTCACAATCATATAGATAATAGGTTATCCCACATGAAACCCAGTCTAATTTAAATAAAAACTAGATAATATGTTGGAATTTGAAGTTTCTATGTTTTCCGATTTAATAAAGTCATCAAGAAATTTTAATTTTCAATCAATGGATAGAACAAAGTTTGGTCGGAGATTTAGAATTGAATTCCAAATGTTTTAAAAACTAAAATTGATATTTTTTTTATTTGAAATGGGGATTGGAAGGTATGTTGAAGGTTTTGAGATCATCTTAGCAGGTTTTGAAACCAAAATCCGAGTTTCGAAAAAGTACATCCTAGGGTGCAATTTTGGCACACGATTAGTGCTAAACGTGTAGCCTAACCATATATCCTAGTTTTTAAGGGAATATGGATTTTTTAACTTTGATCATGGTCCCAAAATACTATGTTGTTTGGTGAATAGGGGTAGAGGAACTTTCATTTTGGGTGCATGATTTTTCTAACTTTGTGTTGCGACCATTTGAGGTGAGGGTGTTTGGACCTTGAAGCCCACATGGTTAGTACATGGTTATCCTAACCATGCACCTTAATCATTATCCTCAGTAAAAGTGAAAAATTATAATTTTAACATTCTATAAATTAAACCCAATTATAGCCTTTTCTCCCTCAATTTCGCTAGAATCTCTTCCATTCACGCCCTTCTACACCTCACTTCCTCCATGGAAGATCTCCCTCATTCTTGGTTCTAATAAATCGTCATTGAATGCATTATAATCCTAGAGGTAATTTTGTAACATTGTTCGAATTTATTTTTCTTATTCACATTCTTCTAAATTTTGGTTCCCCTAGTTAGTTTTTGTATTCTTAATTTCACTGATGATTGGTGGAATTATATGGTGGTGTTAGAGATTTTTCCCATCCTTGGAAGAGGATGACCCAAGAGGTCGTCTGCACTTCGTCGCGTGTTGTTATATCAAGGTATGTCACCATGGTGACTTTCTAAATATTTAAATATTATATTAAATTTATAATAAATTTTAATGATGTTTTTTCTTAAGTATTACACCTAGTTCAAAGTCTTCAATGTGTCACAAGTTGTTGGTGATCATTAGTTTGCATTTTTTGTGCGACATGATCCATCGGTGTGGTTTTTGAGATTTATTCTATTATAATTTGATTTTTTTATTGTTTAAAATCTTTTTGAGTAAGATAATAAATTATAATATAATGATAATTAATTATCGTTTGATGGATTAGTTGTGAGATAAGACCTTGTATGACTAACATGAGCTTGTACGGGCCTTGGAAGCTGCTACAAGACCTTGGAAAGTGAATAGAAATACCATTAAAAGGTAGATGTTTTTTCGTACCTTCAATATGGTATCGATGAATTTTTATGGTATATTTGTATACTAGGTATATCTATAGCGGATGACACCTCTATTTTTATTTATTCCAATGAATAAATTAATTACTTAATTAGGTAATTTGTAATGGATAAATGTTAGAGTTCCCTAACAACCCATGTGAACTAGTTTCATGGCTTAGACCATTGAGAGGATTAGTAGCCTCTAGAACTCTTAGAATGTGAGAATATACTCATTAAGGTGGGTTAGACCCTGTACAGTCATGGGTGGATAGACCATAGTCATACCAGGACCAGGTTGGATATGTCGATCATCTTAGAGAGATCTTGGAACCAAGGTTGGGTCATAACTCATCTCCTCATGGTTTTCATTCTAGTAAGACCATGAGGTTCCTATAAGACTATGCAACCCCCTTTTTACAATCCCATGGGACGTAATTTTCTAGTTTGTAGGGTGTTGAACCAAGATCATGACTTTGTATTAGGGAATCCCAAGGGGGTGCCTCTGCTGCTATATTTTTTATGAGAATCCCAATGGGGATGTCTCTACTCACCTACTATTTCCAAGTATACCAAGAGGAATTCCTCTACTTATGTTCAGATATTGAGGATCCTGAGTATGATTTATCTTACCATGAATTAATTTTTGGGATCCTATATGGTTCCCTAGTGGTTGAAAAACCCTAAATTAGTGTGTATGGGTTTGGGTAGATAGGGTAGCTGGTATCAACTAGAACCCATACTGAACATCTAATTCTATTAGGCTATATATATAGGGGTTCACTTGGTAATTTTACTGCCCCAAATCTTTCATTTATGCATTCAATTAGTTATTATTGATTCATATATGATATCTAGATGTACATCTCGGTACCTAGTCATTGGGACTCATGTGATACGATGATATGATAAGGATACCTATAGTATTTCAAGGGATCCGTCCTATGAACCTTACGTGATTGATTATTACTATTACTAAAATTCCCATTGTCACTAGTTTTCCTACCTACAAAGGGACTATAGAGAAGTTTTTTGAGGATTTTTTACAACCCCTCTTTGATATATTTTCAAGGATTGATGATGATCTCTTTGAGTGATTCTTAGGATTATCCCTAAGATAGGGGTGGTCGCACCACTACTGAAGTACCTAGACATTCCATTGGAAGGGTTCATTGATACATTTATTGAATTGATCACGAGTTATTATCTTGTTTTAGGATGTTATTGATGGGTCTTATCATCATTTTTTAGGAATTTATTAGACATGATGTTCCACATACTCTTGGTTCAGGATGTTAAACATAGAACTCCTCATTGTTTATAGACAATTATTGGAAATGATACTCCATGCCATCTTAGTTTAGGATGTTGGGAATGGTTCTCATCATTATTTATTAGGAATATTTGGAGATGACACTCCACACCCTATTAGTTTAAAATTCTAGACATGGTGCTTCACATCATTGATTGGGATTTCTTGGATATTTCATTATGTATCCCTAGTTTTGATGCTTAGACTTATTTCTGCTTATTTAAAATATAATACCCTTATGATATATGGTTCTAAGAAATTTTTGGTGCTGTATGAAGTAGGTATTTTTTATTTATATCATGGGCCTAAGGATTGACTATGGTTTTAGATTATCCCTTTTTATTTTAGTTGTGTCTCGGCTAGGCTAGGTACAATCCATGAGCATACCCTTATAATTATAGAACTTGACATGAATTTTTATATATTTATTCTCATATTTTAGTTATTATTAATATTTTTATCATTATGAGTATCTCACATATACATACACTATATTTAATGGTTTTTATGGTGCCAGTTTTTTTTTTGAACTATCATTTGTTTTACTCACACCCTTCTCGGGTCGTAATTACACTAGGGTACCCAAGAAGATATTCACTTAGTTGTTGGAAATTGATGGGTTATATCATGGGATTGATTTAGTAGGATGGATCATATATATATGTGGAGAGTGTTTATGTGGTATGGATTGGTGTCGGTAGTATAGCCTCTTACTTTTATTTAAGTTTATTTTCATTAATCCTATATATACATTCAGCCTAGTGGGTGATCAGTGATGTTTGTATAAATGGTCCTTTCAAACCATTACTATATTTCATTCCTTATTATAGAATTTTATATATTTATTACTTCCTCGCTCTGATTATATATGGTTATGGATGATTTTTTGTTATTTATACTATTTTTATCACTCTAATATGTTGTCATAGTCTCGCCACATACACAACATAGACCCTCACTACTAATTAACAACCTCTGACATATGGGGAGGCATAGTTGAGTCCTTGTTTCCAACTGGACTAGTTATTGTTTATAGACAGAGCTATTTTGGGACCTGAAAAGGTGGTATTACAGGAGTTACTATCTTATTTCATTACTATTTTGGATATTGTATACCGAAGTATTGTAAATGTGTCAAAATTGTGATGGACATTAAACTAGTTCATCAAGAACACTTCTTCTAGTAAAAAGTATTGTTTTACAGGGTTATTAGATTAATGTTCCTAATATGAGATGTTATATTTGTATATGATTTTTACTTTTAGAGATTCACATGTTGTGTGAAATTTATGATTTATTAAATATTTATGGCTCTCGGTCCATTAGCAAGAGGCGAGTGATTGGTTTTGACCCTTTCATGGAAGAGGCAAGATGCATTCCTTATGAATCATATTTGGTACATAAGGTCTACATGTTATAGGCCTTATAGGGTGTAACATACTAGTTCCGGAATCCACCCAAAGGTGCCCCGTACCCGATTGGTCACATGGCCTCAAGAACATTTCTAGGAATGCCAGAGGCTTCCGACGAATAACGAGGGCCTTGGGTGTGATAGTGGTGAAACTGTGACCTCATTGGCAGAGTAACACAGCTGAAGTAAAAAAAATAGCAATAGCAGAAGCATGAATAATCCATACAAAAGTAAACAGCAGAAGACTAGAAAATAAAAAACTGGAGCACACACACATATATATGAATGATGCTTGATACATTTTTCTACGAAGGAAGTCAAACAAATAACAATTCTGGAATACAAGAGTACTAAACCCACATACAAAATAAAGAAAGTAAACAACTCCTCAGCATCACAAGCTATAGCATGGTGCCATGATCTCCATCTCCATAGAAAATCATGTACCTAAAGTAGAAGGGATCTTGCCCTTATCTATACCTACAACAATATAATCTATTTGGGAACAAAAACATGGCCCAAATAGGGTGTGAAACTAAATCCCAGTAGGCAAACACCATGATATTTGTGCCTAAAATTCAGTGAATATATGGCAGGCAGCAAGCAAATAAATGCAGTAATCAAGGATGTACGCATGGTAAACAACTCACAGTTTCAATGCATTCAGTACCATATATCAAGCAATATCTAAACAAAGCAGGTAATCACAAACAGGTAACCCTCTGGGAAGTACCCACAACCTATCCCCTCTAGTCCTACCTACTAACATAATCAAATGAATAACACCGTAGGTAACCCTTCAGGAATTACTCACAACATATCCCCTCTGGTCCTACCTAAAAGGTACAAGCAACCCTCTGGGCAGTACACTTAGTCTAACCCCTCTGTTTCAGCTTAAGCATAGACTCTCGGAGGAATCACTCACCGTCAATTCCTTTTATAGTCTTGTATTGGTAACTAAATGTTCTCTAGGGAAGCACTCAATGTCTATTCCCCCTATGGCCTGCATCAAGGATCTACAGACACTCCAAGGAAGCACTTAGGTCAATTCCCCCTATGGTCTCACATTGTATGTAAAACAGACACCCTGGGGGATCTCTTACATCCATTCTCTCTATGGTCTACTACACTAGGTTCTAACAACCCTGTGTAAGTCAAGAAGGTATAGAAACGAGTATCGGCCAAATTAAACCTCAAGAAATACTTGGCTAGCAGTCTATAGCATATCAGCATATCAGAACAATCAAACCATCCTACAACTAGGCATGGGAAAGTAAACAACATCCTAACAGGAAAACTAGACCCAATGTTCAAAATAGGCAATCATGAATGGGAAAAAACATATAAATCATATAAATTAACCCTATTCACATTCAATCAACATCTACTCAAGCATACAAGCATAGCAGGCAAACAATAAGGCTAAAATAGCAAACACGCAATACCCCGTTCATGGGAATCGAGAAAAATTGCACATATAACTCAAATAAGTATAACGGAAAGGCACAAACCACTTACCTCAACATTGTAGTATCGTTATATGTGAACCTCAGGCCTTGAATCTCCTATGAACACGGTAGGTCTCCAAAAACACTAAAAACACACAACCAAAGAAAACATTAGAAAGAGGAGGAATCAGAATAAGGTGGTAAAGAAGAAGAGAGAACTCACCGATGCGATTCCAACGCATCCAACGAAGTTAGATTCGGAGAACGGATGCTTGATTAGGGGATGGTGAAGATTTGCGTCGTACAGATGCTCTCGGTCAAGTTCAGTGGAGAAGATGACATTTCTATCGATTAGACGCGACCCCATCCTGTTTAATGATAAAAAAGTACATGGCGTGTACTTTTTAGGTACACGGTGTGTAATTACCTTTACCAAGGACCACTTTAGGCGGCCTCCAGGTCACCACACACGACTGTGTGCATAGCCGTTACACGACCAACACATGGAAACTTGTGGTAATCGAGTACACAAAGTGTACTAATAAAGTACATTGCGTGTACTTCAATTTTTTTAGAAACTATTCTTTTTAAAAAAAACACCATAAAAACGAAAAGGATACCTGAAAAGATTATCCAGGTTCTTACAAACTTCTCCCCTTAAGGAAATTCATCCCCGAATTTTCCTATCAAGGCAGCATAGAATAAGAATCCTCAAACAGCTCTGGCCACTACGATCGTACATCGTCCTCCCTCTCCTAGGTCTCATCTTGTACTCGCTCGTGCTGCTATAGCACTTATACCAGAGGAAAAAACTGACTACGGAGAACCTTCGCACCTTGATCAACAATCTGGATAAGATGCTTCTCAAACGAGGCATCCACCTCAAGCTCAACCTGTTCGAGTTGAAAAACCTGAGATGGGTCTGAGAAGTAATGTCGAAGCTAAGAAATGTGGAAGACGTCATTCATAGACCAATACCTCTGAGGTAACTGAAACCGATAGGCAACAAGACCAGCTCTCTCCAACTCCTCAAACGGCATGATGTACCTCAGTGAAAGCTTAACCTGTATCCTAATCCTCCTATGTCCCAACCTTGGTGTGACACGCAGGAACACCTGATCTCCGACCTCATATTCCAGAGGTCGTCTTCATTGATCTGCATAAGACTTCTGCCAAGACTGTGCATTATCCATCCTCTTCTGAATTAACTATATCTGTTCTGTGGTCTCCAGTACAAGACGAGGTCCCAACATAGCTGCCTCTCCTGCCTCTAGCTAGCATAAGGGTGATTGGCATGATCTATCGTACCAATCCTCATAAGGTGCAATCTGAATAGTTTCTTGAAAAATATTATTGTAGGAAAACTCCACAAGAGGTATTTGCTTCTCCCAAGAACCTCCAAAATCCAGGATACATGCTCGAATCATGTCCTCAAGCACCTAAATTATACGCTCAAACCGGCCATCTGTCTAGGGATGGTAAGATGTACTCAAATGTACCTTTGTACCCAAAGCCTTATGAAGCCCCTTCCAGACTCGAGAAGTAAAATGTGAATCCCTATCTGATACAATAAAGTGTGGATCCCCATGTAGACGTACAATCTCTTGGATGTAAAATCTTCCTAGCTCATCAACACTGAAGGTCTCCTTGATCGACAAGAAGTGACAAAACTTTGTGAGTCTGTCAATGAAAACCCATACTATATAATTCCCTCGAGGTGACATCAGTAATCTTGTCAAGAAATCCATCGTTACATCATTCCACTTCCAATCGATAATGGGTAACTACTGAAAAATCCATGTGGGTCGCTGATGCTCCACCTTCACCTACTGACAGGTGGAACACCTCATGACGAATCCAGCAACATCCCTCTTCATACCTGGCCACCAATACTGACAGTGTAGATCACGATACATCTTGGTGACACCAGGTTGAACAATCCAAACTAAGGAATGAAAGTCCCGCATCAGCTCCTCGCGTATGTCTACTGACACCCATATGCGCCCATGAAAATACAAGATCTCATCCTCGCTTATGGTCCATCCAAGAATGGGGTCCTCTCCTGACACACATTCCCATAGAACTAGGCGTTCAAAATCTGATAGCTTCCTCATTCGAATTCGATCAAGCAGCGTATAGGTAATAGCTATAAAATAAATAAAAGTCTTCCCATGTTTGTTGTGCACCTCCAAATGCATCTCAGAGAACAGAGCCATAAGCTTTCACTCACTACTAGCCTCATGAACTGCCTGTATCTGATTCCTTCTGCATAGTGCATCAGCCACGTCGTTTACTTTCCCAGGCATTTAGGCATGCTCGAAGTCAAAAGACTGAAGGTACTCAACCTACCTTCGCTATCTCAAATTCAGATCATGATGAGTGAAGATATACTTGAGACTCTTATGGTCAGTGAAAACTAAAAAATGATCTCCCAGAAGATAATGTCTCCAACAGCGTAAGGCATGAACAACTGCTACTAACTCAAGATCATTTTTCGAGTAATTCCCCTCATTTGTCCTCAACTACTAAGACCTGTACGCAATGACTCCTTCTCCCTACATAAGTACAGCTCCTAGACTGATACCTGATACATCATAGTAAAAAACATAGCTCTTACCCGACTCTGGAAATACTAGTATCAGTGGTGATGTCAACCTCCCTTAGAAAACTTCTTACCTAAAAGATGTTCTTCGGCTGATCCCTAGAAACTACTTCTCTCACATTCTCTGGGTCTACTGATACTCCTATCTCTAAGATAACATAACCTAAGAAGTGAATCTGGTCTATCAAAAATTGGCATTTTGAGACCTTATCATATAACTAATGCTCTATCAGTGTACTCAGAACGATCTCAAGATGGGTATCATGGTCGTGTTGAGTGTGAGAGTACACCAAGATATCATCCACGAAGACCACCACAAAGGAATACAAGTATGGATGGAACACTTGGTTCATTAGTTCCATGAAAAATGAAGGCATGTTCGTGAGATCGAATAACATAACCACATACTCGTATAGACCATACCTACTCTAGATGGATATAATAGGTATATCAGATGGTCTAATGCACAACTGATGGTAACCGGATCTCAAATCAATCTTCGAGAACACCCGGTCTCCACTAAGGTGATCAAAGATATCATCAATCCTCATCAAGGGATATCGTTTCTTGATCGTCAACTGGTTCAACTTCCGATAATCCACACAAAGTCCGAGGGTACCATCCGCCTTCTTAGAAAACAGGATAGGTGAACCACAAGGACATGTACTCGGTCAGATGAAACCCTTTGCCTTCAACTCCTCCAACTACTTCTTGAGCTCCTGAAACTCTCATGTAGCCATCCTATTAGGAGGAATGGACACTGGTGCTGATCTTTCCATGAGCTCAATAGAACAGTCTACATCTCACTCTAAAGGAAAACCTAAAAATTCCTCTGGAAAGACATCCCTAAAATGATCCACCATTGGAGAAAAGTACTTCTAGGAAGTCCCATGGTCATCCAAATATAGACTAGCAATATGGGTTGTAACTCCTCCCAACCCATGATGATCGGGTCCCGCTCTGCTTGCCTGTACATCCCATTTGCCCTTATCAAAAAATGATCCACCCTCCGGTGATGTGAAACTCACCCTACAAAGATAACAATCGACAACATCCTGGAAGGAACTAACTAGTTCATTCTAAGAATGACATCATAGCTTGTCATATATAGGACATAAAGGTCCCATAGAAAGTGACACCCACCAAACTCTAGAGGGCACTCCTTGCACTACCACACACTAGCCGTTATTCTCCACAACGATGTATATAGTGTTAATATTTCAGCAGATGAAATGATACAGATCCCAAGGATCTCCAAAACAGCAACATATATAAAGCTATGGGAAGCCCCCATATGAAAAACAGCATAAGCTAAAACTAAGGCAATGAGGATCGTACCTCGAACTGTGGAGGGTCTGGGATCCTTCTCTTGTTGGGTATTCTCCACTAAAAAATTCTGACCTACACTACGGCCCTATAACCCTGCTTGACCACTCTGAGCTGATCTACCCTATTGTCGCTGAAATCCTGGTGACTGACTACCACAACCATGAATTCCTCTTCAGCTTGAACGTCCGGAAGAACTCCAATTCCCAGACTGGTGAGAAACTAGTGGCACTACTCCTGAATGAGGACTCATAGAAAAATCCATGTCACCAGCTACTATTGAAAAGATCTGATATAAACACTGAATATGGCCCATATTTCCGCATGATCGACACTCCACTGGGTCTCTCGGGAAATGTCGCATCATATGCCCCCTCTTTCCACACTGGTAGCACACCAATTGGATACCAGAATAAATGTCTCACCTCCTTGTATCACCACACAAAGACCCCATGTTCCACTTCATGCTATCAGTAGGAGGGATACTAACTCCGGATGTCGAACCGCCCTAGATCACAAATCTAGAATACCTAAAATTTTGCTCCGTGATCAGCAACTAGTTGACAATAGAAGTGATAAAGGTCATCTTAGAGATGTTCACCTGCGATCGGATGTCATGCCTCAGACCATCCTAAAACTTCCCTTCTAGGAATAAATTATCACCTCTTAGAATAGGTGTAAATCTCTGCAGCTCTGTGAAGCAAGAAGAATACTCCACAATAGAAAGAGTACTCTGCTCCAGACTCATGAACTCTCAGGCTCGATCATCCCTCAAAGTCTCTAGGTAGAAGTAACCATAGAAGGTATGCTGGAACTCATCCCACACCATAACCTGTTGGTGTCCTGCCTATTAGATCCCATCCCACCACCTCTTGGCAGAAACCCAATGCATGTATGTAATGAGCTTCACCCACCTCTATGAAGGCATATCCAGATGCTCGAAGATAGGTAGCATGACATCTAACCATGACTCTGAAGCCTGAGATCCTCCTTCCCCTGTGAAGGTGGTATCATTTTACTACTGGAAAACCCGCATAATCTCTGCCATAGAAGGGGTATAACGCGGTACTCCTCAGAAAGTCTTCATGAAACATATAAATCTATCTCGGAACTATGCATCAGCACCTATTTCCGGAATGATGGCTGGTGCCAAGACTGGAACAATTAGAGGATCTGCAGGTAGTCCTTGATCAGTCATGTCTGGTGTCTGGTCATTTCCCTGTAACTGGTGTACAACCGGAGGATGTCTTAGTGGCATGACTCTCCAAGGTCAAATGCACACCTTTGGTCAAGATTATCAAGACTGAAAGCAGGAAGGGTAAGAAGGGAACAGGAGAAAGAAAGCATTCATGTTTTACAAAACATGGATACACGACGTGTATAATTCCTACATGATGTGTTCCCTTATGCCTTTCACATGGGTGTGTACTTCTGCCAAAACTGGTTATGTAACACCCCATACACGATGTGTTGTCCTAACACACAGTGTGTAATTGAATCCTCTTCCCTTTCCTGAGTTCACTTACATGGCTAATCCACACAGTTCTCCACGAACAAGACTATACAGCGTGTTTGTTCCAGACATGGCATGTACTAAAAGAGCTTCACTGACCTGTGTTGTTAGTGACATGACTGGATACACAACTCACACTACACGGCATGTTCCATATAGACACGACGTGTACCAAAGTATTTACACTGACCCGTGTTGTTAGTTACATAGCCAAATTTTAGGGATTACACTACACAGCATGTTCGAGATTGACATGGCGTGTATTTCTTAGGTTTCTATCCATTTGTGTCATTAGTCACATGGGTGGACACATGGTCTACGCAACATGATGTGTACAACCGGTACATGGCGTGTTCCCCCAAGGATTTCCCAACCTCATGTCTCTGCCCGCACAACCAATGATATGGTTAGAGACTACACGGCGTGTACATACAGTACACGGTGTGTACTTAATAAAAACAGTTTCTTCTCGAACATAAGAACACATGGCGTGTATTCATTGTTACACATCTTGTATTCTAGGTTTTTTCGGACAATAATCCTCAGAAACTTCTCCGAAACCTAGAAAAACATTGAAATGAACACAAAAGTTCCAAATTCTAATCTGTGAGGACCTATACTCCATGCGAATCAAAGCTTGTCATCTTGTACATGTCATAAACAAGCATAATATATCAATCATCCACCAAATTTCGATCCATGAGGTCCCATAACACCCCAAGAATCAACATTTGGCGTCCATTAAAACAAAACCTTACACAATCCCCCACCCTACCAAACAACATGAATTTTTATCAAGTCATCTATCACAACAACATGCATATCTAGCACAAGATATATCACAACAACATGCAATTGCTAATGTACCCTAAATGGAATGGTAAGAATACATGAATTGTGATTTCTAGAAAGTGCCTATATGATGCATGATATTACATGCACCCATCTCATCGGGTTGTAATAGAAATAGAACCTAAATAACATCAACAATAATAGTAAAAAACATGTTAATCGCCCAACGGTGAAATAAAATCAACTGTAAATTTTCAAAACCAGAAAATTGGCAGTAACGAGGTAGATTGGATTTTCCCTATACATGGGTTAGCTACTCTTGGGAAAAACTTATTACCAAGTACCTATTCTGTCCTATCCCTGGATATAGGCTCCAGATAGTAAGTCAAGTGAAAAGAATTCCTATGATACCACTTTGTACCGTCCCGATTTCGGAAGTCACCCAAAGGCACCCCATACCCATTTGGTCACATGGTCTCAAGAGAATTTCCCCGAACGCTAGAGGCTACCAACTAGGAGTGAGGGCCTTGGGTGTGATAGTGGAGAAACTATACCCTCATTGTCAGAGTAACACAATGTAAGTAAAAGAAATAGCAATAGCGGAAACAGGAATAATCCATACAAATGTAAACAGCAGAAGACTGGAAAATAATAAACTGGAGCACACACATATATATGAATGATCCATGATACATAAGTCTAGGAAAGCTGCCAAACAAATCACAATTTCGGAATACACCAGTAATAAACCCAAATACAATAGGAAGCAAGTAAACAACTCCTCAGCATCGCAAGCCATAGCTAGGCCCCATGATCTCCAGATCCACAACAAATAAAGTACCTGTAGTAGAAGGGAGCTTGCCCTTATCTATACCTACAGTAATATAATCTGTTTGGGCCCAAAAACATGGCCAAATAATGGTGTGATACTAAATACCAGTAAGAAACCACCACGAGATCTGTTCCTAACAGTCAGTAAATATATAGCAGGCGATAAGCAAATAAATAAAGTAAACAAGGAATTACCCAAGGTAAACAACAAATAGTTTCAATGCATTCAGTATCATATATCAAGCAACAACTAAACAAAGAAGGTAATCACAAATAGGTAACCCCCAAGGAAGTACCCACAACCTATCCCCTCTGGTCCTACCTAATAACATAAGCAAACGGATAACACAACAGGTAACTCTCTGGGAATTACTCACATCCAATCCCCTCTAGTCCTATATAAAAACTACAAGAAACCCTCTGGGAAGTACACTCAGTCTAACTTCTCTGGTTCATCTTAAGCATAGACTCCCGGAGGAATAACTCACCGTCAATTCCCCCTACAGTCTCGTATCGGTAACTAAAGGCTCTCTAAGGAAGCACTTAATGTATATTCCCCCTATGGCTCACGTTGAGGATCTACAAACACTATGAGGAAGCACATATGTCAATTCCCCCTATGGTCTTGCATCCTAAGTAAAACAAACATTCTGAAGAAGCCCTTACATCCATTCCCCCTATGGTCTACTACACCATGTGCTCGCAGCCCTGTGTAAGTCAAGTAGGTATAGAAATTCGTATTGGCCAAAGTAAACCTCAAGAACTACTTGGCAAGCAGTCTGTATCATATCATCATATCAGAAAAATCACACCATCATACAGCTAGGCATGGGAAAGTAAACAGCAGCCTAAGAAGCAAATTAGACCGAATGGTCAAAATAAGAAATCACACATGTAAAAAAACTTCCAAAGCATAGCAATTAATGCTATTCACATTCAACCAAACTCTACTCAAGCATACAAGCATAGCAGGTAAACAATAGGGCTAAAATGATAAACGCACAATACCTCATTCATGGTTATTGAGAAAAATTGCACATATAACTCAATGAATTTTAACAGAAAGTCACAAACCACCTACCTCATCATTTTAGGATCGTTATATGTGAACCTCATGTCTTGAATCACCCAATAATACTGTAGATCTGCAAAAATTATAAAAACACTCAACCAAATATAATTTGATAAAGAGGATGAATCAGAAGAAGGTGTTCAAGAAGAAGAGAGAACTCACCAATGAGATTAAAACGCAATTGGCAGAGTTCAATTTGGAGAACAGACGCTCGATAGGGGGTTCGATGAAGATCCACACCACACGGATGCTCTCGGTCATGTTTAGTGGAGAAAAAGATGTTTATGTCGATTAGACGTGACCCCAGTCCGTTTAATGAAAAAACATTACATGGTGTGTACTTTTGAGGTACACAGTGTGTACTTTCCCTTACCGAGCTTCTCTTTAGGCAGCCTCCAGGTCACCACACATAGCCGTTTGCACAATCGTTACACGGCCAGCACACGGCTACCTACGGTAACTGAGTCCATGATGTGTATTTCAAAAATTTTCAGACACTCCCCTTTTTCCCAAAAACACAAGAAAAAGATAAAACATACCTAAAAATAAGATCTGGGTTCTTACATAGTGTTTAAATTTAGCACTAAAGATAAATTTAAATTGTTTAATGTTTCAAAAACAACCTAAATGTGGTTTTCCCATAATGTTTCTTAGTGGGATTCTATTGAATTTTTTTAAAATTTCATATATATTTCCTTATAATGGTGGGTCATGTGGATCTTTAGTGAGAAATTTCAAAGTGATGAAGATGAATCAGTCCTCATTCATGGCATTTTAAGAGATCCAAAAAGGATAATAGGGTACATGGTTCCCAAGTGTTAGACCACTATTAGGGTTTTATTTTCCAATGTTTGATTATTTAAAGTGTCAGAAAAAACCTATACAGTGTTCTACCACTTATATTGGAATGTAATTCTATTAAACCTAAAAAATAAATATTATATGAGATAGATCATTGAGATGATTTTTTGCATGTATTGTTGACCCTTTTTGGTCAACATCATCAGCTATTTATTTCCTAGTAGACCTTTTGTGGGTGTATCATTTTCAATTATGGTTAATTAAAGGTTCATAGCAACCTACATGGTGTTTTTAAATCTAGATTGTTATAAAAGTTTACTTAACTGAATGTTGTTTATGGTAATATAATGGGATCATTGAGTATGATGCCAATAGGTACCTATATGTTTACATTAAACTAGAACCTTGCAGGGGTATGACTATACATGGGTTCCTTGTGAGGATCATTTACTTATCTTTTTTATGTTCATATCATGATCCACCATAGAGATGTTCTTTATGAGAATTATCAAATACGATTAGGGAATAGTATACCTATTCTTTACTATTGATTCCATGTTAATTGGTTTTTGACTCTCATAGGTTGATTATCTTTTTACCTACCTTCTTTTCTACCACTTTTATAGATATATTTTTGGAACGTTACATGCCATGTGTTGAAATAAGTGTGTTGATGATGCTGTGTGAGTTTTTTCACTATTGAATGATCGACCTATGGGCTAGGTGGTCAGAAATAGTGACCTTGATATGATACTTGATCGGTTGGTATGGGTGGGGGACCTATAGATCCATAATTGTTTACTTGGACCCTAGTGGGTAAGTGTTTGGTTTTATCTTGTGAAACCTTTGATGAAGGTTATCTTGAGTTCTTAGATATGTCATTAAGGTAGTGAGTTTATTGGTATACTTATGATGAGATCAATACACATAAGGTTATTGGGTTTTTCATTATTATCATGATGACTCCATCAGTTTATGAGGAGAAACCTATGATGGTTAGCTTTCAAGACTGAGTTTTAAGGGTACGACTATTCAGGTTCCTAACCCTTTTGACTAATGTATTCTTATTAGTAACTTGTTAGATCATGGGTAGACACTCATGAATAGAATGGTACTAAGTGGTAAGTAGTTGTGGAATTTATTATGGCACAAGTAGAGTGCCCGATTTTGAAGAGGAGTTCCAAGGGAGATCATCGAGTGTCAATACTGACATTCCATGTAGCACGATTAGTTTTTCCTTATAATGTGACACTCATGGGATCATGAGTCAAGTTATAAAGGTTTCACACCCACCGCGTAGGGAATGTATTGTTCACAGTGGTTGCTCATGGTAACTATTATGGGCAAAGGATATATGGTTTTCAATTTCATTCTCATGGGAATGGTGACCTATAACATTGGGAAAATTAAAAAAACTCCCCATTATGATAGATATCTCAGAAATAAAGTCAGTTTTATGAGGTGGTTAACTCATGAAAGGACCTAGGCACACATTTTCAGAAGACATGGTGTCGGGGGTTAGTTGAAGGCAACTATATTCTATTTTAATGTAACCATGGCTTGGGGGGAGTGATATACACATATCAACGTAATCATAGTGTACTCCAGTCCTAGAGATGATCATTCTCAATATCCAGAAATCATCCAAAGTATGATGATAGAGCATTGACTATGCACTGAACTATAGAAATTTCTTTCCTGGTTTGTTGAAGGGACTCCTTGGAAGTTATTCTTGAGGAGTGGTATATGGTAAAAATTATGGTGGGGAGTGCACCATTGGACGTTTGAGGGTGTTGACCATTAGTGTGAGTTTAAATTTGATGTTTTCTAAGGAAATAATTCTAGGGAATTAGGAACAAATATTTTACAATTTGGGATTAAAATTGGGTGATTTTTTCATTCATTCTAGTTAGTATATCCAGAAATGGATGGGGCATTGGAAACGATGATCACAAATTCATTTTGGTGGTGCAACTACATGGATTCTCCTATGGTTGGGAGTGGTGTGTTGGTCACTAAATTTTGAACCTCAGGTGAGAAGGGTTATGTGAGGATGATACCTGTCATTTTATGGTCATTTTGGATTTTGGATTTTGTTGGATAAATAGAATTTGGTAATACTGGATTTCTTTGTAAATGATGGATATATGTTTGAATATAGACATGGGTGGAGTCTGAGCATAAGCATTGAGCCTGAGGTTCTTGTGATGGTCCAACAGTATTAGATCAGGTATATGCCAGTGTTCATGTTATGGCAGAATGATTGAAAGGGATATGGGATCGTTCAACCATGAAATGTCACCAGGATTCAGTTATGGGATTTGATGATCATGATTGGAAATGATCTTAGTGTTCCTTATGATATAGGCATCTGGATTGGGTATAGATGATGTGTTGGATATAAGAGACAAGAGTTTTAAATAATATTCTCTCGAAAGTAGTAAGACTTGGGTTATATAAAATTAGTGAATGAGGTTTGTGAGAAACTACATCGTTCAAATCATTGGGATGACACATGTGTAGTCTAAAGGTTAGTCAGATCTTTTCAATGAAAATCTTGTGTGATTAGACTGAGTTTGGTTTATTAGAAGTTGATCATTTAGATAAAAATGATTATTTAGGGTAGTATCACCCTGTTTGATTGGGACTAGTGAGTTTTTATACATACCAGGATAATCATTATGACAATAGGGGTGTTCTTCGGGATGAAATTCCATGTTTGAGGTATTGTGGCTCAAAAATAGCGATTGAAGGTAAGAATCTATGATCAGGAGTACCATAGGTTGGTTGATGAATCTAACAATGATGTGATCATTTTTCATCTTAGATATGATCAGATAAGTTCCATATTAATGTTTTTATAATGGTTATGAGTGTTGTACTGGTTTTTGGGGATTTAAGCATTAAATACATAAAATGGATCATGGAAGCGTGTTGGGAATTCGGATATGCAATATAGTTTTTTGGGTAGAATTAATGACCTAAGTTTTTCATTTTGATCTGTTTGTTTCCAACAATGAATTATCTAGGATGAGAAGCATTAAATCGATAAGCTTGTAAGATTTTTTTCTTTTCGAGTTAGTAAATTCAGAAGGAATTTGAATTTTTATTTATTAGATTGGCCAAAGTTTGGTCTGAGATTCAGAACAGAATTATAAAGATTTGAATACCTTGAAGTGATGTATTTAGACATGCAAGGAGGATTTAAAGTTATATTAGAGATTTAATGAGTATTTTGAGGGTTTTAGATATGAAATCAATGTTTTGGAAAAGTGCATCCTATGGTGCATGGTATGTGTGTAGTTAGTTCTAACCATACATATTTACTGTGTGACTTGGTTTGTAAGGGAATATGGATTTTTTAACCATGTGAGGTGGCCTATAAAACCCTGAAGTTTATTTAAGATGTGCATATGGACTCACATGGTTAGAACATGGTTTTTCTAACCATGCACTGTAATATTTCAAGGTGAGGGGTTCAAATAGTTATGCTCGTATGTTTGGTGCACAGTTTTTCTAACCATGTGTCCTAACCATGCACCTCATTGAAAAGGGAAAATTAACATTTTTTCACTGAAACTTAAATATTTTTACCAAAGTTTCTCACTCATTTATCCAATTTTCTCCTCCACATGCACCCTCATCCTTCACTATTCCCCCATGGAATATTCCCCTCATTCTTAATCTGAATCGAATGTCATCAGATGCGTCAGAATTGTAGAGGTAAGTATTCAACTATATAACCTCTATTTTATTTTTATTAACCTTAATCTGAATTTTGGTTCCCCAGTTTATGGTTTTTATACTTAATTCCCCTAGATAATGGTGGAAATAGATAGTGGTGTTAGGGATTTTTCCCTCCCTTAGAAGAAGATGGAATGGGAGTTCATCTATACTTCACTTCATGTTGTTCCATTAAGGTGTGTCACTGCATTGATTTTCTAATTATTTAAATCCTATGTTATATTTCATTTATTTTTTCTTTAAACCATTTCATAGGGATTATTTCTAGTTCATGGTCAATGATGTGTCATGGGTTGTTGGTGAGTGGGGGTTCATGGTTCCAGTGTGATAGAATCAATTGGTGAGGTTTTGAGATTTATTACATTGTAATTAAAGTTTTTTATTTTTTTATATCTTATTGAGTTAATTAATTAATTATAATTTAATTATAATTAATTATCTTCTAATGGAATGGTTGTGATACAAGACCCTATATGACTCGAATGAGATTAGAATCACCTTGTCATCTGTCGTCGACCTTTAGAAAATAAATAAAAGACTCTTAAAATGTAGTTGGTCTATCATACCTTACATATGGAATTGATACATGTTTATGATTGTATGTGTATACTAGGGATCACACCTGGGGATAAATCCACCTATTTAATATATTAGAATAAAATTATTAATTAATTAAATGGGTAATTTGTAATTGATGAATGTCAAGGGTAACTAACAACCCTTGTGCACTGATTTCATGGATTGTTCATTTGAGAGACAGATTATCCTACAGAACTCTTAGGATGTGAGATTGCACTCAGTAAAGAATTTAATCCCTTGTATAATACAAGGTGAACACACCTTAGGTTTACTGGTTTTAAGTTGTATGTTTAGACTATCCAAGAGATATCTTAGCATTGAGGTTGGTTTATGACCCATCTCCTGAAGGTTTCCATTATGGTATAACCCTTAGGAGTTTACAAGGTTATGCTACCCCATTTTTATAATTTTTTCAGACGTAATGATCTAGTGCATATGGTTTTGACATAAGACTATGGATCTTTTATAGATAATCCCAAGAGGGATGCCACTAATACTACACTATTTTTTAGGATACTAAGAGTGATTCCTCAAATATGTATAGATATGGAGGATCCTAGGTTGGATACCTCTTCCTATGTATTAATTTAGGGGACCCCTGAGAATTCCCAGGTGGATGATCAACCCCAATGTATGGTATATGGTTTTAGGTACAATGGGTATTAGGTGTCTCCTAAAACACGTACCGATCATGTAAACCTGTGAGGGTGTGGTGGTAATGGTGGGTTAAGGTATTCGACCATCCCCTCTCTTTTATTTATGAATTTAATAATTTATTATTGATGAAAATATTATTTCTTGATATAATTCCAAGTAATCAGCCTTGGGGAATGAAGTGATATGATACTATGATGGGGATTCTGAAAGGTACTTCTTAAGATCTAGCCTATGTTCCTTGCATGATTAACTATTAATATTAAGAAAACTCAAATTGTTATTGGGTTTCCTCCCTATAGAGGGATTAGAAAGAAGGTTTTGGAGGATATTTAAGAACCCCTTTTGAGATATTTTGAATGATTAATGATGAACTCCTTGAAAATATCCAAGGTTTCTCCCTAGGATCGGGGTGGTCGCATCGTTACTGCACTTTCCAGACTTACATAGGGATAGGATTGTTGATCACCTTATTTAATCAGTTGTAATTGATTATCTTGGTCTAAGTTGTTGGACATGGTGGATCTCATCATTTATTGGAAATTATTGGGAATAAAACTTCACATCCTCTTGGATATGGATATTTTACATGGAACTCCTCATCATTTATTGGGAATTTATAGACATTACACTCCATTACATCTTGGTTTAGGAAGTTGGATATGGATCTATTAATCATTTAATGGGAATTATTGGACATGAAACTCTATTACCTATTGGTTTAGGATACTATACCTAACTCTCCACATAATTTATTTAGATTTTCATACATTCTATTTCGTATCCTCAGTTTGGATGCTTTGGTTGGCTTCCCATAATTTCAAATATTATATCTTTAAAATATATGTTTATAAGGCATTTTTAGAACTAGCTTAAGAAGTTATGGTCGATTGGGATCATAGAACCACAGATTGATTTTGGTTTTACTTTATCCTCTATATTTCTGCAGTGTCTTGGTTAGGATAAGAACAATCCATGAGCATGACCTTATGATAGGAGGCCTTGAAAAAAATTATATTTATCTTTCCTCATATTTTAGTTATTATTATTATTATTTTTATTATATTGATGAGTATCTCACATATACATACACTATAATTACTGGATATGTACAGGACTGTGTTGGTGGTTCCCTAATGAGTTTTGTACACACACCCAACTTGGGCTTTCATTACACTTGGGTGCGTGTTCAGAAGTTCACTTGGTTATAGGCACGTGATGTTTTGTGTCTCATGACCAATTGATAAGGATAGATCTAATATTTATATGGAGATTAGGTATGTTGTATGACTCGATGAGGGTAGTAGATCCTTGTACATTTATTTACTCTTGTATATATGGTCAGCTCGGTGTGTGATCAATAATGTATGTTTGATGTGGGAATTTGGGCATTCACATTATTTTATTATTTATTATAGCCTTGTTTATATTTATTGATTTACCATAATGATAATGTAGTTTTATTGATTATTCTTGGTTACTTATTCTATTTTCTCACTTTGATGTGAGGGAATAGTTTTTCCACAAACACGCCTTAGGCCCTTGGTGCTAGTTGGTAGCCTATGCTGTATGAGGAATATTTCTTGAGTCCTTTTCTCTAATATATATAGTTACTATTTATAGAGTGAGTCAGGTTAGGATGTGGTATTCATAATACATAACTGATACAACCTTATAATTAATTTGATATTAGATTGTTCTGTTTATAACCAATTTGTATCAAACACAAAACAATAAGTATGATACCCATATCCATCATCTGTGTTAATTTTTGAAAAGCAAGAATGATTTCATCATAATTATCTCCCAATGAAATAGACACAAGCCATAAAAAAGGACATTGAGATCATAATCATAACAAAAGAAAAATCATATAACCCATCATTATAGCTATTGTCTAATAACACATTACACATTGTGTGTAACACATAAAAATGTATTTATCCCAAAGCCTTTAGCTAAAACATGTCATACTCATTATATAAAAAATTCTGATACACTATTTCCAAGGCTCAGTCCTCTCAAGACTAGCCCAGAAATGTCAAAAAGTGTTTCTACCTAAATTCATGACCCCTTACGACAAGACAGATCAGTCCCACACCCCAAGTTCAGAAACCATACCTAGAACATTATGATCATCCCAATATTCTATCCTTGATAGATCTTATTTAAAGGTTATATAAGAACTACCATTTTCTTTAATCTAAATTAACATTTTAGTCATTATCTAATTATCATGATGACTTAGACTATGAGGTTATTCTCTTGGTCATCCCATACTTAAACCCCCAAGTCATACAGTTCACTGGGTGAATAACCCACTAGTTTACCCTTGGAATAATTTCCTCTTATGGTTAAACCGATCCCTATAGGACGTCACATGATGAACTCAGTTCCCATTGATAATTCACCCATCCCAGTGAACCAAATTCAAAAATAAATATTATGAAAACCTATTTCTTAACACACTCATTTCTCATTTCCGTCTCAATAGAGCATTGTATATCATCACATAGGACCCACTATGTCACTCAAGTCATTAATAAAAATTAGACACCCAACATGGCTTCCTTTATCTATTTAACTAAATGCTCATTATTTAAATGAATCAAAAGCAATCCTAAATCAAGGTAATGCATGTGTGCCCTCCATCACATCCCTAATATTTCATGTCTGCTTCTTTATTTTTTTTAAAGCATCATAATTTATCATTTGGTTCAATCAAAACTGTTTACACCCACTAATATATCACATAACATATGTAATTATATATACATATAAAAAATAATGGATACCACCTACCTCAAATGGTAATCCATCATTAATCATAGGTCATTTAACCCATCATTAATATCTATGATCCCTTAAATCAGTAAAAGGTTAATTAATCAATAATTAAATAGTTTCATATTTAATTCCACAATCACATCAACAAATAATAATCTATAAAAACTCACCGTGTGGTGTGGAGACAACAAAATTAACATTAAAATATATTTGGATGGTCCATTAAGTGATCACGATACTATTATAACAACAATCTCTAATTTACCAATTTTATTCCCCATTTAATTTCACCCTAATTTAATAAAAAACTTATATAATCCTCAATAGACTAATTTTCATCTAGTGAAACTGTAATTGATTGCTCATAATTTTCACCTCTTTACTTCCTTTAGGAATCACAAGAAAAAACTTAATAATTATGGAGTGATTTAATCATGATCAAAGAAAATTATATCTCAAATATGTGGTTAAAATCATCATAAATCAGATAGTAAAGTGAAAAGAAATAAGGTAATAAGAAAATCAGGAATAAATCACCTTAATTAACAAATAAAATCACTTTGAACCACCTTAAACCATTAGAGAATAAGAAAGGATAAGGTATAAAAAAGGGATGACCCATCCATTTTATTAGATTACCCTATATAGATTAACCCTTAAGGGATTTTTAATAACTCCCTTAAAAGGATGAAAAATACCCCAGTTAATGTGGGGTTAGTTTAGTCCATCAAATTTTTGGGGGACTACCATTGGGTTCTAGGTGGATTTTCATCAAGTTCATAGTTGAACTGGTAGTGTTACACTACCACGGTAATCTTTGGTGGGATCTATCTATCCATCCAATGGGTTCTACAATAGTCCAAAGGTTCCTCCATTTCTCAATATTTCTAAAAATAGATTCTATAAATATTCTACATGCATTTTCTTTTCCAAAAATATCATTTAAAATATCTAAAATCAAAAAATACTCCCCATTGACCTATATATAAAATTGTAAATTTCCTTTAGATTCTATTTTATTTGAATATGCTATTTTTCAAGTTCCACAAACACAGAATGGTGTGGGTTGTTATAAACACTCTACTATAACCTTTCTCATTCTCAATAAGCATCCTCACGAATCTATAATAAATCACACCAGTCACTAATATTACATGCTAATTTATTATACATAGATATTCACTAATTATTTTTTCATGGATACCACACCCAAAACAATAACAACCCATACTTTTCAGACAAATATTTTACATCATTTTAAATGAATATTTAATATATAAAATTATGATCCACACAAAAACCATAAAGTTTTAGATTCTTTTGAAAAATTTATACATCAATAGCTAGTTCATAAAAAAAATATACCATATCCCACTTATTTATTCACAACTTGAACCCTTCTTAGGCACATCACACTGAAAAAAATTATTCATATCCTAGGGAAAATAAAACATATTAGGGGTGAGTTCAAATGATCAGTATGAGTGAAAAAGAGAAATAGCAATGATCATTTAAGCATAAAATTAGCATAAATGGTATGAGGACATGATATTATTATTTTAAAATCAATCCCAAAAATTCTCACATCATGAGCATGAATCAGGTCATAATTCTTGATTGTTTATAAGACATAAATCATAAAGGAATCAAAAAAAATTAGCCATGAGAACATTACATTATCATAAGATCATTTTATAAAATAGTGTTATAAAGAGTATAATAGTCATAATCATTGAAATTGTTTGTTAAGGATACCCACCAAAGAATTCATAATAATTTTTCTTGGGATAAATTCCCATGTACCTATATTGGGCCAGGGATAACTACCCATGCACCCTCATTTGGGATTGGGTTAACCTCTAGTGTACCCTATTATATCAGGTTAAGGATAACATCCAATGTATACTTTTACCTTATAGATCATTAATAATTACCAAATACATTTTAGGTCTATGTATTTATGAGGCCACTCATTACATAATCATAAATCCATTCATTTATATGCTAAAAGTTCATAAAAACATTCACCATAACATGACATGTGGAACAGAAAAAGTCTTCCATCAATATTTCATCATTATAACCATAAAAAATCCATAGAAATAATAAATATGATATCAATACATCATATTAACATTAAATTATAAGTAATATAATAGATTAAATTTTCTTTAAAAAGATCACTGAAATATTTCTCGAGGAAAATAACGATTCAATTTTTAATAACATATTTAAAATATAATAATTTCCCAAATATTAAGAATTTTTTTTATTTTAAAATAAACATGTAAACTTGTAAAGTAATCTTAAAATCATGCAATGTTCATGGTTTTAGTAATTTACATTCACTTCCTATACGTTAAAAGAAATATTCCTTTCACATTTTTTGTAAAAAACTAAAAGTAACTTATTCAGAAAATGACAAGAAGATTCATTTTAAATAAATTATTAAAAAATAAATATTAGGTAAAAGTGAATTTAAATAATAATAGAATAATATAAAAACATAATTCTATTTTTTTAGAAAAAATAGATATTGAATAAAAATTATTTTTAACCAAAGAGAGAAATAAAGTTAGGTTTCCTTAAAAACATTATTTTGGTGTTTTGAGTATTTAAAGTGAGGAAAATGAAAGAAAAATGTGTATTATTAATAAATAAACAAAGGAAAATAAAATTTAAGGGGTTTATCAGAAAATTGTCATACAATTATTTTCAATGTAAACTAAAACTTAAACAATCCTTATTAAAATGAAATTAAAACATAAATCTCATACAACTTTGGTATCATTTGAATAAAGACGTCTTAAAATATTGAAACTTATGTGGGTATAAATATTTCCATAATTTTCTTGATAATAAACATAAAATTAGTTCATGTGTAGTATATATATCACATAAAAGAAATAATTGGTCAATATGGCATGTGTCACACAGGAATAAAAGTGAGATGATAAATTTTTTACCTTAAGTTAAACTTTCTTAAAAAAAACTCTATCCCAATATATAATAAATTTATATTTTTTACAATTCTACAAAATAATAATTTTCACACTTATAATATCATATAATATCATATTATAATACTTCAACACCCATTTATAAATAATTCCTTATTAAAATTATCATTTTTGGGAGTTAACTATTTGTTTTCAAGAGAGTTTTAGTTAAGAATTTCTGATCCTAAAACTGTGATCACTTTTTTATCATGTCCATAATAATAAAAAATATATAAATATCATACATATTCATTATATATATATATGTGTGTGTGTGTATATTCATCCATAAAATATAAATATTTAAAAATGAGTTACACTATTAATGGATATGGTAAGTCATACGTACACATGAACACTATTTTTATTTTTTGATGATTGGAATGAATGAATGGTAAATAATATGTAACCTTAAAATAATAATTTTATATCATATATATCTTATATATTCATTAAATTTATCTTTATTACCATTCATTTAAAATGGAATTGAAAAATGAACTACATCGCTTTGAGAAGGGGGTAGTCCACACGTACACATGAGTGGCATTATCGTTTTCCAATAGAAGGGAAAATGTGGATAATGGTTGTTAAATAATAATAATAGATATTAATTATATTGAATATAACAAATTTAAAATATTAATAATTTACTACATATATTTTTAAGAGTTTTATTAATAAATAAAATTGTAAATTCTCTATTAAGAGTTATACCTCTTCACTGAGAAACCTTACTTGGATGACAGCTTGAGCTTGAAATCATTTTATTTTGGAAATACCAATTTATATATAATGTTTTTAATGATAATAAAATTATATTAGAGTATGTATTGTTAGATATATAATTATAAAAAGGTATTATGAATAGAGGATAAGAGGTTCTCTATTATAAGAGAGGGAATGGGCACTCTTGGAATTACATAAAGTATTAAATTAATATAAATTAATTGTTATGTACAAATGTCTAAATATTAATTTAATTTAAAGATAATATGAGTATGAGTCAAAATAATATCATAGAATATAATTTATAAAATTTTAGGTTATGTTTTACCTCTTATATTTTTGTAACCCATGATAGCCCTTTTGACAATTACAATGATATCAACATTTTTTACTATTTAGGGGGTAAGAAAGTTACTATAAAATGAAAACCAACCAATAAATGGAACATGATTTTTATTTAAAACCACTTCTCATTAAATATACTAAATATAAAAATTTTATCAATTTTAAATGATTTAATAAAGTGTTGTTTTTTATAAAATATCATTGATGTAATTTTCTAAAATATATAAAATATTATAATGTAATATGTGTCTAACTCATATAAAAATGTTCCCAAATGACATGTATTCAAATATGATGAATATATGGTATTAATATAATAATTTAATCTTTTTTATATGATTATATATCATTTTAAACATTATATTTTTGTTTTACCCCTTTGTTAACCAATTTAACCTTATCTATGGTAATGACTTTTTCAATATTAAAGGGCTATAATTTAAATTATAAGGTAAAAATTGGATTATAAATAGAAAATATATAAAATTTTAAACAATTTCACATCATAATTTTTCTATTTTAAAATTTTTTATTTATAAATATTTTATTAAAATAAATTTTAACCTAAAATACCATTAATGTCATTTTAAGAACTATTCACATGATTTGACTTTAAAAACAACATTAAAAAATTGTAATTATAATAAAAAACTTTCACACATATCAAATATTTTTTATTTATATTAAAATACATGGTAAACTTTTAATCACCCAAATAATATTTCTACTAGATTTTTTAAAATCAATTACATGATTTTTTTACTATTTACACAAGCATGGTGTGAGCGTTTCATAAGAATTTAATTATTAATTAATTTGATAAAAATTAAAAATAAATTACCATCAAAAAAATAATTCATATTTAAAATACGAATTTATAATAGAAGATACATCTTTTTCCCTGTCACAAAATATAATAGATATTAAAATGAAGAAAGTGGCATTGTTAACTTTATCTTTCACTTAAATATTATATAGGTCAAAATTGAAGTTAAATGGAATCAAAAGGTAATATTTTTTATGTTGTTATGCTTATTGATGAAATATAATTATTTATTGAAATAAATAAATGTTTTTTAACAAATTTTAATCCATATCGTATTATTTATAACCTTAATTAACACATTTTACCCTTCCCTTGGTAAATAAATACTATAATTACTATTCATAATGACCAAAATTAAAAGGGGACTATTTACCAAATTTCTACCTCACAATTCAAAATATTTAATTTATTTTTCATGAATAAATTCTTTTAGGTTGTAGAAATTAATTTAAGAAAAAAACACCAAACACAATGAAAAATGGTGTTTTAGGAAAAATTCATTTTTATGCATAAAAATGTTTGTATACCAAATTCAACCATAAAATTGACATAAATGAAATTAATTTGATTAAATATAATAAAATATAAATAATTTTACTTTTAAAATATTTTCAAACAATATAAATCTTTTTAAACAAAAAAATACAATTTTAATAAAAAATAGTATTTTTCACTAATCAATAGAAATAAATATTTTCAAAACAAATCTAAAAATTTAAACCTATGATAATTTTGATATGATAATTTAAAAAATTATTTTATTTTAACCAATAAAATTTCAATTTTTTTTTATTTCGTTATAATATCCATTCATAAAATGAAATTAAATCCACTTATAAAGAAAATGTATTTTGAAGAATAAAAAGACTTTACAAAAAATTGAGTGCATTTGTCCTAAGAAGTTTTAAATATATTTATATATATATATATATTTAATTATATTTCTTCTATTAAGACATTCAATTTAGCCACTATGTTATAATGGTCAGAATCTAATAATATTTTGTGGTTCCTTAAATCTCAACAGTGTGTGTTATGTACACTATCAAACATAGTGTTATTTTAAAATATTTGGCTTTTGAATTATCCCACACCTTAATAAATTGAATCCTATCAATTTGAAATTTTTCTCAGTAACAATTGATTGATATTTGAAAATTCATTTTCCAAAAATATATATCGTCAAAACAGTTAATAAAACTTCCTCTTGAAATGCGGGAAAGGTAAATATGAAGGTCATATATAATAACACATAACATGGTTTAAAAATATGAGAATATTATTATAAAGTAAAAAATATGTGCAAGGAGGGAAAAAAATATCCAAATAATGAAAGAGAGTGATGGAGAACATTAATTTTAAGAAAGTAAATGATCTTGAGAAAGTTAATGACCACAAACCACAAACTGATGAGGTGTGAAAAAACCCATTGATTCATTGGGAATTATCATAATAATATCATAATTTTATTTCAAGGAAATTTCTTAGATTACATGAATTCTATTACCATCTATAATAAGAAAATAAGTAAGTATACTTACTTTATATGTATAATTTTATCTGTTAATAAATTTACACCACAATCTCATCTGTTCTCTAAAAGAATGAGTATTCAAGATGATTTTTTCATACCCAAAAAACTAAAATAAACTTCTAATGGATCACATAAGGTAAAATAACAAGATATTCCCAAAATTATTTGCATAAGGTGAAATGGATAACAAGATATTCCTATTATCTTTAAACATTAAAAACCCAAAATGGTTTTCATAAGGTAAAAAAATATCCAAATTGTATAAACCTTCATGTGAATAAATAGTACATTTTACTCTAAAAGTTCCACAATAACACCAAAGGTTCAACTTAAATAATTACATAAATAAATATACCTAAATCTAAAATTACCCCAATAACGACAACATTAAAGTGTATTGTGACCTCAATATGTATCTCATATGTTTCAGCTTAAATCAAAAACATTTATTTGTATTCTTCCCAAATAACATTTTATGTTAAATCAAATGTTAAACCTAAGGGTTACATATACCTCAAAATAATGAAACATATCCCAAAATATCATTAATTACCATGAAAAATCACTAAACAGTCTTATAATGCAGTGAAAATCACCAAAATACCATGAATCATGTTTAGATACTAACCTATAATTTAATCCTTAGCTTGGCCACATATATTTATAAAAATATCTCATTATTAATTAATTAATTTTCAACCATCAAGAGTATTTATATCTAGTTGTTCAATAGACCATAATTAACTTAACATAAAATAATATACTAACCCAAAGGGTTATTTAAACCTAAACAATGTATTTCTAAAACCTTGTAAAAGTTTAAAATCACCTTAGAATTCCATCACTTAAAACATCGAAAGGGGTATCAATTAATTTAAACATATGATCAACATTAAACATATAAACCCATTATAGTATAAAAAACTATTAACATTACCTCACAATAAAATAAAAATGATTTAAAAAATAAACATGATTCTTAATCCTAAATTAAATCATATATTATTGAATATAATCTATAAATCCAAAAAGACAATAAACATCATCAAAGATGACCTAAATCCATTTTTTATAAAATCACTTACCAATTTCAATTTCAACAGTACTATTCCATTTACTTCAACAATATTAATCATATATTTATCCCAACTACAAATTATTACCTTACTACTAAGTAACTTTCCTTGTTTTTCAATATTATTCAACATATGTTTTTATATCCTTAAATTAAAAATAATATGGAACATTCTGTAGATGTTTTATGATAATAATATCCATAATAACATTGACATAAAACTTGTATAACAGAAATCATAAATTATAATATAAAAAAACATTAATTATTACATTTTAATTATTGGTATAACATCGATCCTTCCCTGGTCTAGGAGTCACCCCCTTTGATTAAGGAAAAGGGTCAAATAATTCCTATATTCCTCACACATGAGATACTGAACTATAAATGGAAACTTATGATAAAATCTATTTACCTTAATCAAACTCTTCATTTTTATTCAGTAATT
The DNA here is from genome assembly GCA_963277665.1 of Viscum album. Classification (NCBI taxonomy): domain Eukaryota; kingdom Viridiplantae; phylum Streptophyta; class Magnoliopsida; order Santalales; family Viscaceae; genus Viscum; species Viscum album. The sequence goes on along the minus strand of OY728153.1, from coordinate 384,502,890 downwards.
ACTTTATATATACCCTTCATTTCCACAGATAAAACATCTTCTCATTCCTTTGACACTTTTCCTTCAGTGCATCTTCCCACATTCTTGACATATAGGAAGCTAAATCTCATTTTTTCCATGGTCTTCATGAAACCCCATATTTATTTTATTAGGTGTGTTACTAAACTCACCCATGTTGAGATTGTGAATTTTATAATAAGATAGAAAATTAGGCACAATCACAAGATTTTCCTTCCAGAACCTATTTCATTTTGTTTCTCATGAGGAAAATAATTTCATTGTTCATCACATTCCATGTTAACATGATTACTCCTAGTTCCATCCATTGAATAAAATTAAAAATTATAGTGTGAGTGATAATATTCATAGTGTGGAATCATATAATCATGAAAATCATTCATAGGATGTCTGAATCATGATAACGTATTTTCAATATATGACACCTTATATTTACCACAAGTTATCCTTGATCATTATATATTCAAATACTTCATGATATAAATAATATGTAAATTAACACAAGAATATCTCCTAGGAGTGTCATACTGGGTGAGAAGTAAGGACACTCATTGTGAACTGAAATTGTGGTCAATATATAATTGAAAAATTGTTTTCAGGATCATTTCCCCTAGATTCATCTATTTCAAAACCACATCCCCTTATAGTTTCCATACTCAAATGCATTCATAGGAAAACCACATAATCTCAATATTACAAAAAATTTATTATTTTATTCTATAATTAGCCTTATCCTAAAGGGTTTTACATAATTTCTATAATCCTGATCTGTAAAGATTGAAAAAACCCTTATCTAATACCAACTATAGTGACCCATACTTTTCAAACATAAATATTACCTAGTTTTAAATTAATATTTAATATATAACCTTACAATCCAGAATAGAAATGTAAAATTTTAATGTCCTTTGAAACATGGATATGTAAATAACTACTTCATAAAAAAATCTATATCATCACCCACTTAGTTATTAATAACTAGAACCCTTCTTAGAAAAATCATACTTAAAACTAATATTCATACCCCAGATAAAATAATATATAATGAAGGATGAGATCAGAGGCTGAGCAAGGGTAATAAAGGTAGATATAAATTATTATTTAAACATAAAATGAGCATAAAGTGTATAATAACAAGATATCAACCTTTGACAATCATACCAATTAATATTCATATTATAAATATGAATCATGGCATAAATATTTATAGCTCATAAGACATGAATCATAATGGGATACAATAACATGATCCATGAGAACAAAACATTGGCATAATTTCATGACCTAAAAGTGTGGAATAAAGTGTGTCATATTATTATTCCTAGAAATATTCTATCAAGGCTACCCAACAAGACATTCATAACTTGGTATAATTGGACTAACCACCCATTTACCTACTTCAATATTGGGATAACCTCCCTTATACCAAATTTTTTAGGCTTGTGATAATCAACTGTGTACCCTTTTATCTCATAGAACATTAATATTTAACTAATTAATTTTAGGGATACATGATTAATGTACCACCCCTATCATTATTATAAATCTATTCACATGTATTCCACATGATCATAAAAACATTCACCATAACTTAACCTATATAAAATAAAATGGGTTCCATTGATATTTAATCATTATAACGAAAAAACATCCAGATAAATAATAAATATGGTGTCATTGGATCATATCCTCATTAAATAAAAAGCAACATCATATATTAAAATTTCCGTTAAAATATCACTAGAGTATTTCTTAAAACAAAATTCCATTTTCATTTGAAAATCACATATTTTAAATCAAAAGATTTCCAAAATATTAAGGAAAATATTTTCATTGAAAATAAACTTCAAAACTTGTAAAGTAAGATTCAGATAATTTATTGTTAATTATGTTTTAAAATTCTATTCATGAAATATATATTAAAAAATAATTCCTTTCACATTTTTAGTAAAACTTAAAAATCACCTTGTTCAAAAAATGAAAAAAAGATTCATTTAAAAGAATTTAGAAAAAATTAAATATTGGGTAAAAATGATCATAAATGATCATATAATAATAAAAATAACATTCTTTAATTTTTTTATAAAACTGGGATATGGAATGAAAAATTATTTTCGATAGAAGGCAGAAATAATGTCAATTTTCCTAATAATATTCGTTCAGTATCTTGAGTACATAAAGTGTTTAAAATGAAAGGGAAAAATGTATTCACAATAAATAACTATAGGATAATAAAATTTAATGGTTTTATTATAAAATTATCATATAATTTCCTTCAATTTAAATCCAAGTATAAACAATCCCGATTAAAATGAGATTGAAACGTAAAACTATTACCACTTTGGAAACTTTTGAATCAAAACCTCATGAAAGAGACAACCATAGATAAATATAAATACCCTAATAATTTTAATGATAATAATAATAAAATTCATTAATTTTTAGTATATACACCACAAAAAAACAAGTGATGAATATGACATGTGACTTATGTAAATAAAAGTGAGATGGAAAATATCTTACTTTAAGTTCAACGTGTTATGAAAGAAATATAACCCCCTATAAAATAAATTTAAATTTATTAAATTTATATAAAATAATAATTTACATGAATATAATATAATATATGATTTTTACGGTATTTCAATATCCATTTATAAATAATTACAAATTAAAATTATTGGATCCTGGTGTTAACTATTTTGTATTTCATGATTGTTTCAGTTTGAATGGTTTAGTCCTTAAGCTTTGAATACATATCAATCATCTCTATAATATTAAACATGATATATATATATATATATCATATATATTCATTATATATATATATAGATTTATCAATAAAATATATAGAAAGAAAAATGAATTATACCATTTATAGAGATGAAAGGTCGTACATACACATGAAAGATGATTTTATTTTCTAAAGAATAGATAGAAAGAAAGAAAAATAACAATTAAACTTTCAATAATAAATATTATATCATATATATAAATATATATATTCATTAAATATATCCTTATTACTATTCACGTAAAACATAAATAAAAAATGAATCTCATCACTTCATGGAAGTTGTAGTCCACACATACACATTACTGACGTTATCGTTTTCCAATGGGCAGGGAGAAGGTGGATAATGATTATTCCATAATAATAATAATAATAATAATTAATTATATTTAACAAAATAAATTAATTCTTTTATAATGGATACCATATAACTAGAGTAGGTGTAATAAGAAATGAAGTGGAAAATGCTCGGTTAAGAGTTATACCTCTTCGTTTGAGAAACAATATTTGTCTTACACCTTAAGCCTTGAAAGGATTATATTTTGGAAATACAAGAAGATATATAATGTGTTTAAGTAATATAATATGATATTATTTTAGGTTTTTTCTAAGATAGAAGGCTAAAAAAATATGTGTAAGAGAGAAGAAGAGGTACCCTTTTATAAGTGATTGTAGGGGAACTCTGGGAATTACTTAAATTATTAAATTAAAATAAATTAATTTTAATTGAAAAATGGATCCAAATTAAATTAATTGAAAGTTAATATGATTAAAGGTTTAAATAAAATAATAAAATACTTTTTGGATAAGTTTAGGTGATGATTTTTCCCTTACCTCTTTGTTTTAACCCCCTATTAACCCTTTTGACAATTACGTCAACATAAATGTTTTTTACTTTTTATAGGTAAAGAAAGATGATATAAAAGGAAAGGTGACCAATAAATTAAATATGTTTTATATTATAAATCATATATAATTTAAATTTTAAGATATTTTATTTTTAAGAAAATTAAATTATTTAATAAAATATTTTTATTGTAAAATATCATTAATTCCATTTTTGAAAATACATGAAATGTTATAATATAATATGCGTCTAAATTATATAAAATGGTTCCAAAATAAATATTATTAGAACATAATAAATATATGATCTTAATATAATCCTTTAATAAATATTTTAAAGGTTTTTATATCATTTTAATACTTATATTTTAGTCTAACCCTTTGGTTAACTAATTTTACCTTGACCAAGGTAAAGAATTTTTCGATATTATGGGGTTATAATTTTACATATAAGATGAAAATTGGATAATAAATGGACAATGTATGAATAATTAGACCATTTTTTCACCATAAATTATTTATTTTATTATTTATATGATTTTAAAATAATTTAATAAAATATATTTAACATAAAATATTACTAATGTCATTTTAAGAACTATTTACATAATTCGACATTGAAAAAAACATGATAGAAATGGAATTTAAATAAAAACATTCAAAAAATATATAATATATTTTAATTATCTTAAAAATTCATATGACACTTTAACTCTCCCAATAAATATTACTATTCAAGTTTTTAAAATTATTTACCTGATTTTTTACTGCTTTCATAAGAACTATGTCGGCGTTTCATAATTATTTAAGGTAATTATTTCATCACTAAAAATTAAAAATAAATTACCATCATAAAAAATTATTCATATTTAAAATAATAATTTTTAATAAAAAATATGTTTTCTTATCACTATCTCAAAAATATTTTCGATATTAAAAACATAAGAGTGATAGTTTTTATTTTATCTTTTACTAAAATATTATAAAGGAAAAAATACAAGTTAAATGAAACAAAAAGGACATAGGTGTTATGTTTGGATGATTATAGATAAAATATACTCATAAAATTAAATAAATTTAGTTCTTGAATTAAATAAAATCCTTATCATGTTACTTTTAACCCAAATTAACTCATTTTACCGTTATCATGGTAATAAAAATTTATTATGGTAATTATTCATAATGAAAAAAAGTGTTCTATTTACAAAATTTGGACCTCTAGATTCCAATTATGGAATTATTTTTATGAGATTAAATTTATATAACTTTTATAAATTAATTTAACATATAAAATAAATATGAAATAAAAAATAGTTTTTTAGAAAATTGGCTTTTTAGTTAAAAATATTTTTACACCAAATTCAGTCATAATTTTTTTCCAATGAAAATAATTTTATTATTTATAATATAATAAAAATAATATTACTTTTAAACAATTTTAAAACAAAATTATTCTTTTTAAATTCAAAAAATTATTTTATAAGAGAAATCAATATTTTCTCTATTCATTATAAAATGAATTTTTCAAAAACAATCTTGAAATTTTACCCTAAAATAATTTTGATATGATAATTTAAAAAATGATTTCATTTTTACGATATAAAATTAGAAAAATTTCTAGAATTTAATTATAATATTGTTTCAAAAATAATAAATAAAACCCATTTCTAAAGAAAAGGTATTTTGGAGAATAAAATAAATTTATTAAAAATAGACTACTTATTTCCTATAAATTTATCATTAAATTTATATATTCTTTTTTAATTTGGTTTCCCCTATTAAAACCTTCAAATTAAATGACTATTTTATATTGGTCATAAAATAATAATATATTATGGGTTTTTAATGCTTGGTGTTTCATGTTTTATACACTATCGAACATAGTGTTCTTTTAAAATCTCAGGGTGTTGTACTCTCCCCACTTTAATAAATCATATCCTCAAAATTTGAAACTTTTCTTGGAACTTGAGGTTTTTATATATTAAAATTATTTTGTTGAACAACATTATAAATAGGGTTAATAAAAGTTCCTCTTGAAAAGATGGAAAAGGTAAATATGAAGATCATCTAGAATAACAAATAACTAGGTTTCGAAATTAGAGAACATTAGTGGAAAGTGAAAATATAGAAATAAAGGACAATGAAATGTCCAAATAATTATAGAGATTGATGAAGAACATTTATTACAATAATGTGAATGATCATGAGAATGTTAATGACCACAAAATCATAAATCAATGAGGCATGAAAAAGATCATTGATTCATCATAAATAATCATAATAGGATAATTTTTTTGTTTTCGGATCCTTTTTCTTCAATTGAGGAATTTTGTTTCCATATATACTATGAACATATTGAAATATTGTTACATTACAAGTATAATTTCATCCTTTAATAAATTTCCACAACATTATCATCTTTTATCCAAACGTAGATTATTCAAGATGAATGTTTCATGACTAAAATAGTAATATCAAATTTTAATAGATCACATATTCCACAAAAGGATAACAATCTATTCTTATAATATTTAAACATTATATAAAACCAAAATTTTTAGTGAAAGGTAAAATATGCTCCAAAAAATGTATAAATTTTCAAGTGAATAAATAATACATTTTACATTAAAATTTTCACAAAAAAACCCAAATGTTAAACTTATATAATTCTAAAAATAATAACCACACATCATAAATTACCTCAATAACCTCTCCATTAAATAATTTTTCATCCTCAAATGTGATCTAATAACTTTTATTTTACATATCTAAAAAATTAAGTTTATTCTTCCCAAATAATATCCATTTTAAATCACATGTTAAACCTAAGGGTTACATATACCTCAACCCAATTAAAAATGTCCCAAAATATCACTAATTAACAAGATAAATAAAAATATTATCTTATATTAATGATCTTTACAAAAATATCATGAATAATATTTAGATACTAACTTGAAAGGTAATTCTTATCTTGACCATAAATATCTCTAAAAATATCACATTTTCAATAAACCAATTTTTAACCAAAAATATTATATATATCTCACTATCGAATAGCCCATAATTAACTTCATATAAAATCATATATTAGCCCAAAGTGTTACTTAACCCTTAATAGATTTTATTCTTAAAACAAAGTAAAATTTTAAAATCACCTAAAAATATCATCACTTGAAACCTCCAAAGTGGTATCAATTCCTTTGAAATTATTATCAACCTTAATAATAAACCCATAATAGTATCTATAAATCTTAATTTATCCTCTCAAGAAAACATATATGCTCCCAAAAATAAACATAATTTTTATTCATCAAATAATATCTTAGATAATTGAATGTATTCTATAAAGATAAAAAATCACTAAAATTTATAAAACATGACCGAAATCACTTTATACTCAAACCACTATCCAATTTCATGGTCACTAATACTATTATATTTACTTCATATATGTTAATCATCTCTTTATCCCAAATAAATATTATCACCTTACCAAAAATCACATTTCCTAGTTTGTGATATTATTCAACATATGATTCCATTTTCATAATAAAAAACTAATTTTGAATAATACTTATAATTGTTATGACTCTTATATCAATAATATCATTGATATAAAAAAATTACAACTGAATTCCTGAATAGAAATAAATAAACACTTAAATCCTTTATATTTAATAATTTTTATAACATAAATATGTCCATGTTCTTGGAGTTAGATCCTTATATTAGGGAATTGGATCAAATAATTCTCATATTCTCCTCACATATTATATTGAACTATAAATGTTACCTTAGTATAAATTTTACATCCCTCTATCAAACCCTTTATTTTCCCTCATAAATTACGTGTTATATTACCTTTATTTATACATAAAAAACATCTTATCATTCCTTTGAAAAATTACCATGTGTAATTTTTATCACATTATTGACATATAGGAAGCTTAATATACTTTACTGTATGGTATTCACAAAAATCCATTTTTCTCTTATTTAGTGTGGTAGAAAACTCACTCGTGTTGATATTGTTAATCATATAATTAGAAAACGGATTATGTATAATCACAATGTTTTTCCTTATAAATCTTGTTTAATTTGGTTTCTCATGAGGAAAAACATTCCATTGTCCATCACATTATTTTTTAACATGATTCTTCTTGGTTCTATCCATTGACTAAAACCAAAAAATATAGTGTGAGGTATAATATTCATAGTGAGTAAACATATAATCCTGAAAAATAATTTATTAGATATCTAAATAATGACAAATTTTCCAATCATTGACACCTTAGGTTTAACCTAAATCATACATGATCATCATTTATTCAAATGTTTCATGTTGGATTATACATTAAATATGAATTAACATGATAATATCCCTAGAGAGTGTATAACTAGGTGCCTGGTAAGGGAATGTTCAGTATAAACCAGAATAATAGTCAAGATATACTTAAATAAATCTTTTCAGGATTATTACCCCTAGATGAATATGTGTCAAAACCACATTCACTTTTAGTTTCCAAACATGGATATATTGTTAGGAAAACCACATAATATCTATCTTACCATAACTTTAGTATGTTATCCTAAAATTAATCTTATCTCTATGGATTTAGAAAAATATTTCTAATATTAATCATCAAACATTAACAAAAATATGATCTGATACCAATAATAGAGACCCATAATTTTTAGGTAAAAATATTAAATCAATTTAGATGAATATTCAATGCATAACATTGTTATCCATAAAAGATCCATAAATATTTAGTTACATTTAAAACTTGGATACGTAAACAATTAGTTCATAAAAAAGTATAATCTATAATTTAGTTCATCATTACTATCACTCTCTTTACACACTTCATACCTTAAACATTTCTTCATATCCTAGGGAAAACAAAACATCATAAAGGTTGAGATAAAATTCTCAGTATGGGTAAACAAGGGAGATATAAAAGTTAATTTAAATATAACTTTATTATAAAGGGTATGATAACATGATATTAAACTTTGATAATCATACTTAGTAATTCTCATATCATAAAAATTAATCACAGAATAAATCTTGATAGTTCATAAAAAATGAATAAAAAATGGATCAAAGAACCTGACCTATGAGATCATAACATTAGAATAAGATCATTTCATAAAATTAGTGGCATGAAGTGTGGCATAATAATAGTCATAATCATATAAATATTATTACACATATACCCATATTTATATTTATATCATATTAGGATTGGGAAAATCACCTGTGTACCTGCTTCAGGCTTGGGATAACCTCTCTGTATTATTTGAGCTCATAGAACATTAATCTTTACTGAATCATTTATATGTATATACAATTCCAGGACCACCCATCACATAATCATAAATCCAATCATATGTATTCCACAAGATCATAAAAACAATCACCGTAACTTAACCCATGGGAAAGAAAATGTATTTCATCAATATTTCATAATTATAACCATTAAAACTGCATAGAAATAATAAATATGTTATCATTTAATTATATTACTAGTAAATCATAGGTAACATTATGGATGATTTTTTTTACAATATCACTGAAATATTTCATGAGAAAAATAACTTTTTCATTTTTAAATCACATATTATAAATCAAAAAATGTAATAAATATCAAGGAAAATTATTTATTTAAAAATAAAAAAGAAATATTTTAAAGGAGTCTAAAAATTATTAAGTGGTCATGATTTTGTAAAATTCCATTCATGTTATGTATGTTAAAACAATGATTTATTTGACACTTTTGGTAAAAAAATCAAAAGTACTCAGTAGGAAAATAACGTGAAGATTACTTTTAAATCATTTTATAAAAATAAATAATGGGTGATAAAGAATTTAAATAATCATATAATAATATAAAAAATATTTCATAAAATATTTTTAGAAAACATGGATATGGAAGAAGAAATATTTTTGACCGATGAGAGAAATAAAGTTATATTTCCTTAAAAACATTCATTGAGATTATTGAATTCATAGAGTGATGAAAATGAATGTAAAAAATGTATTCTCAAAAAATAATATGGGTGAAATAAAATTAAAGAGTTTTATTATAAAATAATCATATAATTTACATCAATGTAAATTCAAGAATAAGCAATCCTAATTAAAATGAAATTGAAATGTATATCATGTACCACTTTGGTAACTGTCAAATCGAAACCTAATGAAACGGGTAACCTTAGTTGTAATATGAGAATATACATTATTTTCATGATAATAATCATAAAATTCATTCATTTCCAGTATATACATCACATAAAAGGAATAAGTGGTGACTATGACATGAGTCACATAGAAATAAAAGTGAGACGAGAAATTCCTTACCTTAAGTTCAACATACATAAAAATTGTTATAAAACCCTATATAAACATTTTATATTTATTATATCTATACACAATAATCTTTTACACAGTTATAATATCATATATGATCCTATAATAATATTTCATCACCTATTTATATGTAATTTACCATTAAAATTATCATTTATGGGTGTTAATTGTTTTGTTTTTCATGACGGTTTTTTTGCGAAAGTTATCATAATTGAACATTGAACATGGTTATATCATAAAAATAATTTTAAACCTGATATAAATATCATATATATTCATTATATATATTCAACCATAAAATAAATATTTAAAAATTATTTACACCATTCATGGAGATTATAGGTCGTATGTAAACATGATTGTTGTTTTCATTTTTTGATGGATGGAACAAAAGGAAAATAATAATTCACCTTCATAGAATATTTTTTATATCATTAATATATTATATATTTATAAAATCTATCCTCATTATTATTCTTGTAAAACAGAAATGGAAAATGAATCACATCAATTTTGGGAGGTGGTAGTCCACAAGTATGCATGAGCAATGTTATTATTTTTCAATAGATGGGAAGATGGTAGATAATAGTTGTTACATCATCATAATATGGATAATTGATATTTATGATACTTAATTCAGTATTTTATAAATTAAACCATAGATTTAGTGGGGGTATAATGAAGAAAAAAATTGAAAATACTCTATTATGAGTTAAACATATTCATTGAGAAATATTCTTTGACATATACATTAAGCCCTGAAAAAGTGGTATTTCAAAAATTAAAAAAGATCTATAATGTGTTGAGGTATATTATATGGTATTATTTTATGTTTTTTATGATATATAAGGATAATAATTCCTTAGTAAGAGAGAAGAAGAGGTTCCCTTTTATAAGTAAGGGGATGAGCACTTTTGTAATTACATAAAGTTTTAAATTAATATAAAGTAATCCTCATGAAAAAATGTATCCCAAATTAAATTTTAGAATATAAAAATATTATTAGTTTAAATAATATCAGACAATAAAATTTGGAAAATTTTATGTTATGTTTTCACCCTTATCTGTTTATTTTAACACCTCATTAACCATTTTCACAATTACCACGATATCAACATTTTTCACTCATGAGGGGCCAAGAAATTTATTATAAAATGAAAAGTGATAAATAAATGGACCATGGTTAATATTTTAAACCATATACCATTAAAAATTAATAATTTATGATTTTAATGATTTTTAAATCATTTAATAAAATATCATTTGTTGTAAAATATCATAAATTCTATTTTTGAAAGTATATGAAATATTATAATATAATATTTTTCTAACTATTATAAAAATATTTTAAACTGAAATGGATTCAAATATAATGTATATATCATATTAATATATACATTTATTCAAATTTTGATAGGTTTAGATATTATATTAAACCTTATATTTTGGTTTAACCCCTTGGTTAACCAATTTAACCATAACTGTGTTATTGAATTTTTTCAATATTAAAGAGTTAAAATATTACCTATAAGGAAAAAATTTTCTCATAAACTTTCAAGGTATAACATTTTGGAACATGAATAATCACAATTTTCCTATTTTAATATTTTTTTTAATGTTTAAATAATTTAATAAAAAATATTTAACATGAAATAATATTAATGTCATTTTAATAACTATTCACATAAATTGACTTTGAAAACAACATGAAAGAAATTTAATTTGAATATAAACCATTAAAACACCTATAATATTTTATATATTTCTTTAAAATTATAAGGAAGGCTTAACTCACCCAAGCAATGTTACTATTAGATTTATTAAATTCATTTACCTGGTTTGTTTACTACTTGGACCAGTACTGTGTCGGTGTTTAATAAGACTTTAAGGTAATTATTTCATTACTAAAAATAAAAAAAATTACCATCATAAAAATAATTCATTCTTATTTAAAATAAACATTTATAACTGAACATACGTTTTTTATCTCTGTCACAAAATATTATAGATATTAAAAGCTATAAATTGACATTTTTCACATTATCTTTTACGTAAATATTATAAAGGCCAAAATCAAGGTTAAATGAAAAAATGTCATATTATAGAAGTTTTAATGATTATAATAATTAAATGACTTTAAAATTTACAAAATTTGGTGTTTTAATTCAATAATTAATTCTCTTAAATTTGAGGATCTTTTCAGGTTTAGAGTTTTAGAGAATTAGGTAATAAACCATACATTACAAAACTATATATTAGAAAGTGGAAACTTTCGTTTAGTATACATTTTTTCATAATAGTAAACTTTTAAAAAAAATGATTTATTTTCAGGGGAAATATTCATAAATTTTAACACAACTTCTTCCTTTCCCTAACCCATCCTTAAATCCTTTGAAAGACAATTAAAAATTTTGGATGAGTAAAAAAAATTTAGTAAGAGGTACATAAATAAGGAAACTCATTAGTCCTGTGAAAACAAGAAAACTCATATAACATTTACATTTATCTTCATAGTTCAATGAAAATATGAAATAAAACATTTCAACTGAAAAAACACACAAATTTTTTCTAAAATAAACTCATTAACCCCTCTAATAAGTAATTAAAACTCTTTTTTGGTGACTTAGAGAATTATATTCGTAAAACCCTTTCAAAAAACTTAAAATTGTAATAACCTTATTGATGAATTATAATATAATAATTACCTAGTGCATTAGATAACTGTCTGGATACACCTATAGCTTAAGCGAAAATGGGCTCCCTCATCACTATCTATCTTTCCCTATTGTATAATCTTTAATAGTCTCACCCTATGATATTAGGGTCACTCCATCATATAATCAGTGACGAGATTACATAAAACTATCTAGGTCGCCCCGTAATATGAGTTATAATGGGCCCACCCAATGCTATTTGGGTTCACCCATTTTTCATGTATAATTATCAAGTACCATAACATGAATAAAACATTTGTGTTCTTACACTTTTAAAAAAACATTTTAAACTCACAAACAAATCACTTTTGTATACCAAAATAACCTTTTCTTTTTAAACCCCATTTTCAATACCAAAATAACCTTTTCTTTTGAAAAATATTTTCAATGCCAAAATAACTGAATAAAAGGAAAATATGAGTGTTCATTGAAGTCAAACATGAAATATTTCAAAGGAATCCTAGAATAAAATAACAATCACAATGGTAGAAAACTCGTTGTCACTATGTAAGTTAAGAATTGAGAAGTCCTTTTATCGTTTGTCAAAAAGTTCTGTATAAAAAATGTAAAAAGATTCCGTTTCAAAACCTTTGAAAATAAAGTAAAATATATATATATAATATAATTTATAAAACTTTTATTTATATATAATTTTTTTCATAAAAACATTATAATAACATGTACAAGGAAGATAAATAGAGTTTGAGGGAAACGCATTAAAATAGTATTTTTTTTAATTGAATGTTACCATATCACATTGGAAACACTTAAATAATAATCCACATGAAATATTAGAATTAAAGAAATTAAATTCCATGATAATATAATAATTCATGATATAGAATGTATAAAGGTCTGTATATACACCTCCTAAAAGAATATTGGTGCATAACATCAAAATATGCCGCAACAAAAGGAAATTCAGATGAAGTCCCTTACCTTATGTCTGACTTGTCATGTGTATATTTATATTAATGAATAATAAACTAACGTTAATTATTTAATTTCATCATAAATTTTTTAAATTATATTGTTACTTTCATTTCACTTATTACCAAGTTGTATATAATTACATAATCAATTCAGTTTATGACAGATGTTTTGACTATATTCAGTTAATGTGTCAAAAAAGACTTTGGTAGGTCAACTATGGTCAAAGGGGTCATTATTTAAACATATATAGAATAATAATATTGATATAATTAACATATTTATACATAAATTATACATGTTAAAACTAATCATGAAATATGGTTATATAATATGAACTAACGTTACAATCATAGAGATGTTAGGTCGTGCGTACACATGAGTAACGTTTCTATTTTTCAATGATCATTATAGAAAAAAGATAGGGGATATTTTTTATTTATATAATTATAATTATATCATAAATACAATATTTAATTATATTAACTTATATATATCATTCTTGTGATGCGATTTTGAAAAAAGGAATCACATCTCTTCGAGAAGATAGTAGTCCCCATGTCCACAAATAACATTATTACTTTTTCAGTGAGAGAAAAGTCAAGAAATAAAATGATATGTTATATTTATAGAATGATAATTATGTCATTAATGTCATAATTATTTCATTTATATCACATATATTAATTATTTTTAGACTTATTACCTTCCATATAACACGTTAGTAAAAATGACTCACATCGCTCCGTGTGGTGGTAGTCTGGCATCCACACGAGCGACGTTATCATATATCCTATGGTATAGAATATAAAAAGGGTATATATGATATAATAAATATATAGGTACAATTATTTTATAAATATTATATAGAAAATGTATATCCATCATCACACCCAATTATGAGAGCAGGTAATAGAAAAATGAATGACGTCATTTCATGATGCGGTAGTCTGACGTACATATGAATGATCATTTCATAACCCATGTGATGGAAGTGTTTGTGGTTTAAGGTTAAAAAAACATATAACTTATAATTATATTTAATATGATATAATTATTTTATCATATCATTTTTTATAAAAAAATAAATGGGGTGGAGGAAGAAATAAAATAAAAGCACTCGTTGGAAAACGTTACCTCTTCTTTGAGTAACTCCTTTTAGTTTTCACCAAAGGCCTTCCTTTGATGGATTTATACCCAAAATATGGAATCTAGGATGATATGAGTGAAGTTTAGAAGTAATTTGGGTATGTATTATATGATAAAAGTAGTTTTTAATGTATGAATAGATGATGAGATGGGGTGGCCTTTTATAAGTGAGGCGAGAGGCACACTTGTAGTTTTTTTTCAAAAGAGTGAATTCCACTCAAATTATTTTCATGTAAAAAAGAACTAATAATTGTCCATTATCAATAATATAAAGTATTTTTTCAAACAATTTCCTCAAAATGGGTTTTTGACATGTGTTGGGTCATTTATACACCTTATATTTTAAATTTATCGATTATGCAAACTCATTTTTACCATAATCACTGTAATTAATTTCAATTGTTTTCACAAATCACTCTGTTAGAAAATTAAATTAAACTTTTTAGATAATAAAAATTATTATGATTTAAAATATTGAATTTATTTTTCTAAATTAAATTCATATAGGTGAACATATTTAATTTAATATTAATCTCACATACACTATGAGATATCATGTTTTTAAGAAATGTATTTTTTATAGAAAAAGATGATTCTATATTAACTCTAGGAATAATAATAATAATTTTATTAAAATAAATTAATATTTATTTATATATAATATATAAATTTCACTAAAAATATTCCAAATTATGTATTATTTTAATTAATTGAAAATGAGAAACATTATGCATTTTATTACACTTTTTAGGAAAACCAGTTTTTAAACCAAAAAAAACATATACTAAAAACCAAAATAAAGTTGATTCAAAAATAATTGAGTGGATTAAATATAACTAAACAATACTAATTTTAGTTTAAAACCTATTTAAAAAATATTGAAACTTCAAAATTACATAATTTATTAAAAATAAAACACTTTTTATAAAAATCAGTTTTTTGACTATTCATTGAATAATCATTATTTTCTAAAAAATACGAAAAATTAACCCATAGTAAATTTTGATATTATGATTCAAAATTTTATATTAATATTATCAAATTAAAATTCTATAATTTATATATGAATATTTTAAATAAATCCCTATAGGGATTTTGCTAAACTATTTCTCTTTTGATTTAAAAAATTACTTAATATTTTTATAACAAATATAACAGTCTAATTCAAATTAATAAATTTGAAAATGATTTATTTTACCATTACATAGGTTTTTAAATCATTCCCACTTTTATAAATTATTTCCTCACAATTGTATTCACATATTAAACAAGTGGGGATATCTTTTCCTCATAGAATTTTCATATTCCTATGTCACCTCTTCAACCATGTGTTTCTTAAATAAAACCTTAGTTTGATGAATCAACTTATTTCTTAAATATTTCTCTATATGTTAAATAATTTAAATAAAATGTTCCTCACAATATAGTTTCTCTTCCAACTGAATAGCTTCTAAGATCAAAACATGAGATTAATTGGGAACATATTTCCTTAACATTAAAACATGAAATACATTGTGTACCTAATATAAACTCAAATGTAAGTCCATTATATTGGAAACTTATATAACTTTCTCAGGTATTTCATATGGTTCAATGAACCAGAATCAACTTCCCCTTTATACCAAAATCAATAACACTTTTCCATGGATGAAATTGGAGGAATATATTATCATTTTCCTCTAAAGAAATATCCTTCCTCTGATTATCCACATAAATATTCTACCAACTATGAGCTATACTCATATGTTTCTAAATCAACTACACTTTGTTTTTTATTTCCTCTACCAAATTTGGTCCCATCAACTTCATTTTTTGTATATGATCTCAAAATACTAGTGTTTGAATCTTCTTTCTATATAATTCCTCACATGTTTATTTATGTATATTAGAAGGAAAACTATAGTTATAAGAACACTAATCCAAAGAAACATATTGATCAAATTACCTAATAATATATTAAACATGACCAAAGAATGTCTTCCATGGTCTAGATCTTCTTCTCAAATTATCCATCGGATTAAGGATGAAAATTTGTACTAAAATTTAATTCAATACCTAATAGCTTCTGAAGTCCTTTACAAAAATTAAATGTGAACATGTAATCAAAGTATGATACAATGGAGAGACACACTCCATGTAATCTGACAATATACTTTAGATATAGTTGAGAAATATTATCTAAATACATTATATCTCAAATGTGAATGAAATGTAAATATTTATTTAATTAATCAACAATAACAGAAATAGCATTTTTACCTACTAATTTCCATGAAATCCCACAAAAAAATCCTTTGATATATTTTCATATTTCCTCTCCAACACTGGAAAAGGTTTAATCATCCCCTTTAGTAACTATTATTATTCTTTAACCTACTGAAAAGTAAAAAACTTCTTGGTATAGTCATCAATATCTCTTTTCATTCCATCCCACAAGTAATACATACAAAGTTCTATGTACATCTTAGTGTTTCCTAGATGAATATTAAATAGATAACTATGGGATTCATTAAACAACTATTTCCTTAATTTGGAATCATAGGTCACACATAATATTTCTCCAAATCATAAAACACCTCCTTCATAAATATTAAAATTAGGAAAATTACCCTTCTTAATAATTTTTACCTTTTCTTGTAAAGATTCATCCTTATTTTAAGCTTTCTTAATTATTTATAAAAAATTTGACTAAACTAAAACCTCAATCAAAATAAAGTATGTACGTATATCCAAAAGTACTAGGCAAAAATTAATAAAATCATTAACCAAAATGTCATGCTCAAAACATAACATGGTTAATGTAGCATTTTGTTTGACTCAAAGCATCGAGTACTTTGTTTTCTTTTCTAGGATGGTAATGAATTTTGAAATTATAATAATTTATTAGTTTCAACATTCTTCTCTATCTCATGTTTAATTCCTTCGGAGTGAATATATACCTCAAAATTTGTGATCAGTATATATTTGACACTTTACTCCATAAAAATGATGCCTCAAAATTTTAAAATAAAAAACCATTGTAGATCATTCAAAATTATGTCAATGGTAATTTAACTCACAAGGATTAAAATTATGTAAATAATAATCAATTATCTAATCATTCTACATTAGGACACACCTATTTCATTTTAATGAAGCATAATATTAGTTGAAAAATTCATCATTTTTGGATGGCAGGGGAAAAACTGGAACATTCGCCAATATTTTTTCAAGTTCCTAAAAAAATCATTACATTATTTTATCTAGATTAATTTAACTCTTTTTCAAGATAACTTTGTTAGTGGGATAGTCAAATGAAAAAATATTTCAACAAATTGTCGGTAGTAACAAGCTAATCCAAGAAAACTATGAATCTATGTAACATTTGTGTGTATTTTACATTCTTTAACAACTTTTTTTAGAAAGGTAAAAATTTATTCCATATTTACAAATAATATATCCAACGAATGATATTTATTTGAACCAAAATTCACACTTACTAATTTTCACATAAATATTCTGTTTTTAAATGTTTTTAAATCAACCCTTTGGTGTGTTTTTTGTTCCTATTAAATTTTACAATGTACCAAAATTTAATCAATAAAAAACATGAAATTATCCAATAACTTCTGAAAAAATCTATTTATAAGACCCATAAATACAACAGGTTCATGAGATAACCCAAACTGCATGACTACAAACTCATAGTGCCCATATATGGTTTAAAATACAGTATTTGGAATGTTTTATTCCGTCACTTTTAGCTGATGGTTCCTTGACCTTAAGTAAACCTTTGAAAAATACTAATCTTCTTAGTTTTAATCAAAAAAATAAAATATATGATGAAAATGATACTTTTCTTAAGAGTGATGTTATTAAAGGATATATAATCAATGATAAGTCTCATTGAACCATAATTATTTTAATAAAAAAAGAAAGAACACCCCACAGTGACGTTCTAGGTTAGATGAAATATTTATCTAATAACTCTTTCATTTTCATTTTTAATTCTAAAATTACCACTTGATCTATTTGATAAGGGGGTTTAGAAATAGTCTTATCTTCAGGTACTGAGTCAAAAGTACAATTAACCTTCCAATCATGAAAGAAACTAAGAAAATAATCAACAAATATATCCATGTATTTATTTACTAATGTCACATCACTAAATTAAAAAATGTCATTCTTTTCAACTATGTAATCAAGGTAAATTATACTGCCACCTCTAATCAATTTCCCATATTCTTGGTATGTTATCAAAGTTTTGAAATCATTGAACACAGATTTCATCGAAATTTAAAATATCTAAGAATGATTAACTAATATCCAATCCATAGAAAGAATTATATAAAACTATAATATGGCTAGTTCAACAAGATTTCCAATAAATACTATCCCATAGATAACAATAGGAATATTCTTATAAATAAATGTTTCTTTAATACTTCCACACGAAGTATTTACCAGAAGTGTTATCTTACTTTCATGATTTTATATTCCCATTTTACTTTAAAATTTATTAGAAATGAAAGAATAAAAATATCTAGAGTGAAATAGGTTATTTTCATAACTTGAATACACAAGTAACATACCTATCACCACTTCATTTGATGGCCCAAAATTGACTATAGTAGTAGAAAATGACCTTGCTACACTTTTATGTGTTTTATTAGAATGATTTCCATCATGTGAAACTAAATTTGGACACATGTTTGCATACTGACAAAAACTCATTGCAATTGAAACACCATACCATTATATGTCTATCCTTTACCACATTATTTGGTGGTTCAATAATATTTTCTTTATATTCATGAGCCATATAACCAAACTGAACACAACAAAAACACTTCCAGATCATGTCAAACATTCCTCGAAATGTTGTTTGACAAACATATAACATTTTGGGTGATTTCCTCCAAACTTATTATTTACTTCTTTCTATGTTTCCTTCCAACATGACATTTTCTTACTATTTTCATGTCAAGGAACATACATGTTATTAAACTCCTTCTAAACTTTCTCAACATAACAAACAAATTTCTCATAACTTTTAAATTATCGTCCATCTAATGATATTCATAAAAAAAATTTCAAACCTGATTAAAATCTATTAATTTTACTATCAATGTCCCAAAATAAAATATTGAACATTATTGGCCAATCTCGTGAAGTTTTCTTCATATGAATCTATATAATTTTCATCTTTTTTCCTCAATTCTAGGAATTTTGTTTCTATATAGAATCAAGAAAGATTATAGAAATATTTCCCAAGAATAATACCCTTGAATTTATCTCATTTCATGGAATAAATATTATCATTCTCTATAGTATTCTTAACCAAATACCACTATCGATCAACTTCACATTAAAAATGATAAACGAAAATAATTACTTTTTAACATTCCAAACATCCCATGAATTCAAATATCTTTGCTAGAGTACTGATCCATCCTTTTTTTACCACAGGTTTATCTGATACACATAATTATGTGGGATGTTTCCTTATAAAATTATCCAAAAAAATACATGTTCCTTCATGGTATATCTTTCTCCTCTCTTGTATGGGTACCGACACCATTTATAGCTTCTGTTAGTGGATATATCACTAAACGAAATTGTTCTATTCTAATTCCAAACATCTGATGATGCTAATTTGGAAGGATATTTTCCTCTCAGTTCCTTCCCACTACATATTACCTACTTCATAAGTGGAAAAACATTCTGAATAGAAATAGTTTAGATGATGAAACATGGTAATATTTAAATGCTATATCATTTTAACTTAACCATAAGGTAAAGTATTTCAAGTGCATTATATTAAAAATATGCTAACCTCTAACATTATCTAAACCGACCTATGATACCAACTATAAGGAACCAACATTTAACATCACATAATCATGAGTTTTAAAATAATTTATTCTCTTATATTTGAGGATATTTTTAGGTTTAGAGTTTTAGATAATTAGGTCATAAA
Source organism: Viscum album (assembly GCA_963277665.1). Taxonomy (NCBI): domain Eukaryota; kingdom Viridiplantae; phylum Streptophyta; class Magnoliopsida; order Santalales; family Viscaceae; genus Viscum; species Viscum album. The sequence goes on along the minus strand of OY728153.1, from coordinate 384,482,104 downwards.
TCATATGTTACAAACTATATAATAAAAATTAAACACTTCTAATTAGTATCAATTTTATCCATAATATAAATATTTTAGAAAAAATCATGATTTTATTTCATTGAAAATCATCATGACATTCAACATGAATTCGTTATTTCCCTTACCCATCATTAAATAATGTGAAAAAAATTTACAAACATGGTATGATCACAAAATTTTTAATAAGGGATAAAAAAAGAAGAAAAATTGTTAGTCCTATGAAAACATGAAAACTCATATAAAATTTACCTTTATCTTTAAAGTTATTTTATCATATGAAATAAAACTTTTTCACAATAAAAACCCACACCTTATTACTCAAATAAAATCATTAAAACCCATATCATGTAATTAAAACAAATTTTTTGGTAACTTAAAGGATCATATTTATAAAAAGCTTTCAAAAATATTTAATTAGAACAAATTCATTACCAAATTTCAATATAATAATTACCCAATGAATTAGATAGCTATCTAGTTTCACCCATCATTTAAGTTATAATGGGATCAACCAAAACTATCTAGGTCACCGAAATATATAAATTGTAATGGTCTCACCTAATGATATCTAGGTCCCCCATCGTATAAGCTATAATACTAGGCTCACCAAAGGCTATCTGGGATGCCAGATCATATAAGTAGTAATGGGGTCACTCAATGCTATCTGGGATCACCCATTTTTTATGTATAATTCTCAAGCACCATAACATGAATAAAATATTTTTATGCTTTCACTTTTGAAAAAATATTTTAAACTTGTAAGAAAATCACTTTTTGGATATCAAAATACCTTTTTATTTTAAAAACTACTTTCAATTGCAAAATAACCTTTTCTTTTGAAAAAATATTCAATACCAAAATACACAAATAAAAGGAAAATAGGTTTTTAATTAATATAAAATATAAAAGTTTGGAAAGGAAGAAAAGATTCAAATAATTTCAGCAATGGTGGAAAGGTCAATATCGTTATTTAAGTTAATAATTAGATATTCATTTTCTCATTTATCAAAATATTTTTTATAAAACACGTAAAAATATTCCTTTTGATAACTTTAAAGTAAAAAAATAGAAATAAAATATAATTTTGAAATATTTTATGCCCCTATAAAATTTATCATAATTTTTTTTAAACATGGACATGGAAGAGAAATATAGTTTAGAGAAAACACAATAAAAGATAATTTTTTAAAGGAAATTTCCCTTATCACTTTTGAAATAATTAAATCAAAATCCCCATACAATATTAACACTAAACAAAACTTTAAATTCTATAAGAATAGATGAATTTTTTCTATTACATATAAAAAAAGATGTATATACACCAATTAAAATAATATAGGTTCATAATATCAAAATATGCCTCAATGAATAAAAAATTGAGATGAAGTCCCTTACTTTGTGTCTAAATTATCATGTGTGCCTTTGTATTCTTAACTAATAAACATATGATAATTATTTACACTCTTGAGAACCTTTTTCATGTTTATTATTACTTATATTTCACATATTACCAAGTTATATAGAATTACTTAATCAATTATGTTTAATTTATATGTTTTACCGTATTTGGTTTAGGATTCAAAAACTACTTTGGTAGGTTGTCTATGGTCAAAGGGTTAATTATTAAAACATCTCTAGAATAATAGTCATTACATAATTATCATATTTATATATTAATTATACTTTTCATGACCAATCATGAAATATGGTTATGAAAAATAAACTAAACGTATGACATAAATATCATATATAAACCTTATATCCATCATCATACCCAGCCAATAGAGTTTGTAATGGAAAAATGAATAACATTATTTTTTGAGGTCCTAGCTTGTTGTACACAAGAATGATGATTTTTTAAACCATTTTATAGAAGTGTGTGTGGTTGTAGATTTCACCCTTAACATAACAACATCTTAGTATATAGAAGATAATAAAGTGATTATACCTACATGGTATAATAATAATTGAATGGGGTGGAGGAAGAAATAAAATAAAAACACTTATTGGAGAATGTTACCTCTTCTTCGGGTAACTCCTTTTGGGTTTCACCAAAGGCCTTACCTAATTGGATTTATTCCCAAAATAGGGATTATAGAATGATATTATGGAATTTTTGAACTTATTTTTGTATTTATTAGCCTAAAAAGAGTTTTAAAGTTGTTAATAGTGGATGAGAGTGGGTGGCATTTTATATGTGAAGTGAGTGGAACACTTGTAATATTTTTTAATGTGTGAATTCCACCCATAATATTGACATGTAAAAAGGCCTCAATAATGGTCCATTATCAAAAATATAAGTTACAGGGTCAATATATAGCCATAAAATTATCATTGGAAGAGTTTTGGGTCATTTTGACACCATATATTCTACGTTTAACCACTAAGTAAACTCGTTTTTACCGTAATCACTAGAATTGATTTTAATTGTTTTCAAAAAAAAATCTCAAAAATAAAGTTGAACATATTAGATAATAAAATTATTATGAATAAAAATATGGAATATATTTTTCCAAATTAAATTCATTTAAGTGTTAAAATTTAATTTAATTTTAATCATGAAGAGGTAGCGAGACAACGAGTTTTTAATAAGAGTATTTTTTAGAAAAATAGGATTCTATATTAACTCTATGAGTAATAATAATATATGTATAAAAAAATAATATTTAATTATATATAATCTATAAATTTCATTTAAAACAATCCCCATTATTGGTTTTTTTAATTAAGTAAAAAGGATAAACATTATGCATTTTAAAATCTTTTTTAGAAAAACATGTTTTTAAATAAAAAACTTATACTAAAAAAATTAAATCGATTAAAAATTAATTATGTGGATTAATTATAAATAAATAATCCATAGGTTACTTAAAAATATATTTAAAACATATTAATTCCTTTAAATTACTCAATTTATTAATAAGAAAAATAATTCTTTCAAAAAATAAAATTTTTCACTCTTAACTGAAAACCCAATATTTTCTTAAAATTCACAAAATTTAACCCAAATAAAATTTTGATATGATTATTTTGAAAATGGAATTAATTTAATCAAACTAAAATTTTAAAATATATAAATTAATCTTTTAAATAAAACAATATAATATTTTAGTTAAACTATTTACTTTTGGATTATAAAACTTACGTACTATTTTTATAACAAATAAAACTATCAAATTCAAATTAATAAATATGAAAATAAATTATTCTATAATTAAATTTTTAATTAAAATTAAGTATGAAATATACTCATCCAATGAAATAAAGTAATTTTTTGAATGAATTTGAAGTCGTATCACATTAGTTTTAACCCTAAGTAACCCATTTTACCTTTATTATGGTAATAAAAATTTATTATGGTTACTATTAATAATATCCAAAATTAAAAGGGACATATTTACTTAATTTGGACTATATGATTCTAAATATTGAATTAATTTTTCAATATTTAATTTTTATATGTGGATGAAATTAATTTAAGATAAAAACGCAAAACGCAATGAAAAATAATTTATTAGGAAAAATCCTTATAAAAATGTTTTAATACCAAACTCAACTATAAAATTGACTCCAATTAAAATAATTGGATTCTTAAAAATATAATAGCACTAATTTAACTTTTAAAACAATTTTAAAAAAATGTATCTTTGTAGATTTGAAAAATATATTTTTCAATAAAAATCAGTATTTCTTTACTATTCACTAGAAAATCAATGTTTTCATAAAAACTCCAAAATTTCAACCGAAAATAATTTTGATTTGATAATTTAAAATATTATATTCATTTTAATAACTAAAGTATCTATAATTTATAGAATTTAACTATAATATTAATCCACAAAAAGTTATATAACTTTTTTTAAATTAAATATATATTTAAGAATGAAGTAATTTTACTAAAAATTGAGTTCTTATATATTTATAATTTATCAATAAGTTTATATATATTTTATATAATATGGTTACTTATGTTCACAACTAAAAATTCAATCATTATATTATAATAGTCATTCAGTGATAATATTTTATGATTCATTAAAGATTGGTGTTGTGTGTTCTATATGTTATCAAACATAGTGTTCTTTTCAAATCTCATGGTGTTACATTCTCTCCCCCAATAAAAATTTCCATGAAATTTGTACATTTTTTTCAATCATAAATTTTTGATATTTTAAAATTCATTTTATGAAAACTCATATTATAAAAAATGTTAATAAAAAATCTTATTGAAAAGAGGGAATGAGAAACACAAATGTTGTCTGAAATAATAAAAAACTAGGTTTCCAAATTGGATTTCATTAGTGGGTAGTGGAAATATAGTAATGAAGGAAAATAGAAATATCTAAATAATTATGGATATAGATAGAGAACATTGATCACAAGAAATTGAATGATCATGATAATGTTAATGACCACAAAACCATAAATTAATAAGGTGGTAAAACAACAATCGATTCATTGGAAACAGTCATTATAGGATAACAAATTTTTTTTAGATACTTTTCCTAGAGTTAATGAATTATTATATATATATAATAATAATATAATGAAATATACTTAATTTACAAGTATAATTTTATCCTTTAATTAATTTCCACCACAATCTCATCTTTTATCAAAATAATAAGTATTCAAGATGAATTTTTCTTTCCTAAAGAACTAAAATCAACTACTAAAGTATATTATAATACAAAAAAGGAGAAAACTATTCATAATATCTTTAAACATTGAAAACCCGAAATTTTTAGAAAAATGTAACATAATATCCAAAATGTATAAACTGTCATATGATAATATAATACATTTTACTCTAAAATTTCCATAATAATTCTAAAGTTTCAACTTAGATAATTTCATAAATAAAAAACCCTATATCCAAAATTACTTAAATACCCTCAAAATTAAATAATGTTTTAACCTCAAAGTTAATCTCATTCCTTGTACCTTACATCCTAAAAAATTTAATTGTATTCTTCTAAAATAATATTTCATGATAAATTAAAAATTAATTCTAAGTGTTAAATAAAAATCTCACAAAATATCATTAATTACTATAATATACCACTATATAATATTATAATGTACTGAAATTCAAAAAAATATCATGAATTTTATTTAGATTAAAACCTTAAAGTTTATCCATAGCTTGGCCATAAATATCATTGAAAATATCACCTTGTCAATGTATAACATTTCAACCATCAGGTTTATCTATATATCAATATCCAATCGACCATAATTAAATTATATTCAAATAATGTATTTAACAAAATGGTAATTTAAACCTCATTAGAGTATTCTTTCTAAAACTAGGTAAATGTTTCAAATCACCTACAAATCCCATCACTTAAAATATCGAAAGGGCTATCTATTCCTTTGAAATTGTGATCAATATTAAACCTATAAACCCATTATGGTAACCCCAAATCTTAATACAAACTCACATGAAAACATATATTCTTTAAAAAATTAACACAATCCTTCCTAAAATAAAATCAAAACTATTAAATAATTCTATAAATCGGTAAATGCAATAAACTTCATCAAATATGACATAAATAACTTTTCAATAAAATCACTGACCAGTTTTATGGTTACCAACACTATACCATTTACATACTCAATGTTAATCATCTATTTATTCCAACTAAACATAATCACCTTACAAATAAATCACTTTTCTTGGTTTTGGGTACTATTTAACATATGTTTTTAAATCATTAAAGAAAAACTATTATGGAACAATACTTAGATGTTTTATGATTTTTACATGCATAATTTCATTGATATAAGACTTTTTCAAAAAAAAATCATAATACATAAACTCTTCAATCATTCCACATTAATTATTTCTATAGCATATTACAATCCTTATTCTAGGATTTAACACCTTTTATTAGGTAATTAGGCCATATAATTCCCATATTCCCTATACATAATACATTGAACTACAAATGGTACCTTGGGATAAACATCATTTCCCTCCATCAAAATTTGAATTTTTTATTGGAAATCACTTACTCAATTCCCTTTATTTCAATATAGAAAATATCTTCTCATTTTTTTTATGAAATTACCTTGAGTGTTTCTTCCCACATTCTTGACATGTTGGAAGCTAGATCATTTTTCTTCCATGGTCTTTATGAAATTCCATCTTTCTCTTATTAGGTGTGTCAAGAACCTCATTGATGTTGATATTTTTAATCATATAACTATATATATTATTATACATAATCCCATGTTTTTTCCATTAGTCTCTAATAAATTTGATTGTTATGAGGAAATTCATTCCATTGTCTTTTACATTCTATGTTAACATGATTCCTTATGATTCCATCCATTGGATAAAACCAAAAATTATAAAATAATAATAGTGATGAACTATAAAATCGTGAAAAATAATTCATTAGATGTATAAATCATGGCATATTGTTTTCAATCTATTACGTAATAATTTTAACCTTGGTCATCTGTGTTCATAATCTATTCAAATCCTTCATGATGGTTCGTAAAGAAAATGCGAATTAACTCAAGGATATCCATCAGGAATATCAAACTAGGTGCATAGTAAGGGAACACTCACTCTTCACTAGAATTACGGTCGAGATATACTCAACCATATATTTTAGGGATTAATACCCCTAAATGATTTTTTCCCAAACAATATCCACTTGTAATTTTTATAAAGGGATTTATTTCTAGGAAAACCACAAAATCTCTATCTTACCATAACTTTTGGATATTATCCTATAATTAGGATTAACCCCAAGGTTTTAAAAAACATTATATAATTCTAATATTTAAATATTAACTAAACCCTTCTCTAATACCAACTATATAGACTGATACATTTTAGACATCAATATTGAATCATTTTAGATTAATATTCAATATATAACAGTATTATCCAGGCTGAAACTATAAAGGTTCAGTGTATATAGAATCTCAGATACATAAACAACTGGTTTATAAAACAAATATACATTTTATCTCACTTAGTTCTTTAAAACTATCTCCCTTCTTGGGAACATCATAATTAAAATCAGCCTTCACATCCTAGGGAAAATAAAACAAAATATAGGGTGATCTCAGATGCACAATAAGGGCAAACAAGGGAGATATCAATGATAATTTAAACATAATATGAGAATAAAGTGTATGATAACATGAGATTAACCAGTTAAACCAATAAATAGAAATTATCATATCAAAAACCTGAATCATAGAACAAATATTAAAATATGATAAGACACAAATTATAAAGGGATCAAAGAACATGATCCCTAAGAACAAAACCATGGCATAATATCATGTTATAAAATAGTGGAATAATGTGTTTCATAATAATAATCATATACATATTATTTCAAGTTTCCCCACTAAGAAATTCATAACATGTTAGTCTGGGGATAACGTCTTTTCTTCTTTCTTCAGGCTTGGAAAAACTTCCAGTGTACCCTCTTTTAGGATTCATATAACCACTCTTGTATCCTCATTTTCTAAGGATACGCTAACATCCTATATACTCTTTGATCTTATAGAACATTGATATTTACCCAATTCATTGGAAGGTTTTAAAATTTCAGTCCCACCCATTACATAATCATAAATCTATTCATATGTATGCCAGAAGACCATAAAAACGCCCACCATAACTTAACAAATGGAAAGGAAAACAAGGTTTATTAATATTTCTCCTTTATTACCAAAAACCATTTAGATAAAGAATAAATATGGTATCATTAGATCTTATCCACACTAAATAATAAAAAAAATTATATACTAAAATTTCATTTTAAATATCACTATGAAATTTCTTGAAGAAAATAACTATTTTATTTTTAAATACCATATTTAAAATCTAAAAATTTCCCAAATATTAAGTAAAACATTTTCTTTGAAAAAAACCCTTGAAAATTGTAAAGGAAGATTGAAATAATTTAATGGTCATGATGTTGAGAAATTTATTTCAGGTCATGTGTGTTAAAAAAATAATCCCTTCATATTTTTTGGTAAAAAGTCAAAAGTACCTCATTTGGGAAATGAAAATAAAATGGATTTTTAAATGAAGAGAGAAATAAAGTCAGTTTTCCTTAATTTTTTTTCGGTCTCTTGAGTACTTAAGTAATGAAAGTGAAAGTAAAATGTGCATTATTAATAAATAAATAAATGAGAATAAAATGAAATGGGTTTATTTGATAATGAATATATAAAATCCTTCAATGGGGATTCTAGTATAAACAATCTCTATTAAAATGATATTGAAACATAAATACTTTACCTCTTTGGTAAATTTCGAATAAAAAACTCATCAATGAAAAAAACGTAGATGCATATAAAAATTACCATAATTTTAATTAGAATAATAATAAATTCATTCATGGGCAGTATATATACCACATAAAAGAAACAAGTGGTGAACATGCATGTGTCTTATAGAAATAAAAGTGAGATGTAAACTCCCTTGCCTTATGTTTGACATGATTTAAAATAACTTTGACCCCTATATAATAAATTTTAACTTATTATAATTCTATACTAGAATAAATAAAACACTTATAATATTATATATGTCTATATTATAATATTTTAACAACTATTTGCAAATATTTATTTATTAAATTTGTTGTTTCTAAGTGTTAACTGTTTTATTTTTCATGAGAGTTTCAGTTCAATAGTTTCGCTCCTTGAAATTTGATAATTGTTAAATAATATAAAAAATATATATTCATTATATACATATTTATATTCATCCATAAATAATAGGGAGAGAAAAATGAATTACACCATTCATGGAGACTGTAGGTTATAAGTACGTGTGGACATTGTTTTCATTTTTTAACGGGTAGAATGAAATAAAGGTAAATAAAATTTCAAATTTACAGAAAAAAATTATAATATATACACACATATATATATTATGTTTATTAAATATATCCCTATTACCAATCATGTAAAATGTAAATGAAAAATGAATCACATCACTTCATGGAGGTCGTAGTCCGCACGTATGCATGAGCAATATTATCATTTTCTAATAGATAAAAAGAAGGTGGATAATGGTTATCCAATAGTAATAATCCTAATTAAATATATTTAATATAAATAATTATTTATTTTATAATGTATACCATAGATTTAGAGTATTTATAATAAGAGGTAATATTAAAAATGCTCAGTTAAGAGTTACCCCTCTTAGTTGAGAAACCTTCTTTGGCATACACATATAGCCTTGAAAGGATGGTACTTTGGAAAGGAAGAATATATATAATTTGGTGGAGGAATATATGATGATATTTTGGTTGTTATTATATGAGATATAAGGCTAAAATGGTATATTGAATCAAGTAGAATAGATTCCCTTTTATAAGTGAGGGGAGTGACACTCTTGGAATTAATTTAAGTGTTAAACTAATATAATATAATTTTCATGAAACAATGTCTTAAAATTAATATAATAATAATATTATATGATTATGAGTTTAAATAATATCATAAAATAAAATTTGGACAATTTTAGGTGATGATTCACCCTTATCTCTTTGTTTTAACCCCCATTAACTGTTATGATAATTATCGTGATATCAATGTTTTTTAATCTTTAAGGATCATGAAAGTTACTATAAAAGGAAAAGTGAGCAATAAATTGAACATGTTTTATATATTTAACAATATTACATTAAATTTTCTAAATATAGGTTTCTATTAATTTTAAATCATTTAATAAAATAATTTTTTATATAATATATGTTAATGTCATTTTTGAAAACACATGAAATATTATAATATAATATGTGTCTAAATCATGTCACATGGTTCCAAAATGACATTTTTTATGTAATAAGGAATAAATTGTATTATTTTTATCATTTTATAAAATTTTGACAGTTTTAGATATCATTTTAAACCTTATCCTTTGGTTTAACCCCTAGGTTAACCAATTTAACCTTAACCATGGTAATGTCTTTTTCAATATTAAAGAGTTATAAAGTAAATTATAAGGTGAAAATTGGATCATAAATGGAAAATATATTAAATTTTAGAACATATATAATCGTAATTTTCCAATTAAAATATTTTTATTATTTCTAAATAACTTAATAAAACAACTTTAACATAAAATACTATTATTGATATTTTAAGAACTATTAACATAATTTGAATTTGAAGAAAAAATTAATGAAATTTAATTAAAAAATAAACCTTATAAAAATATGTAATATTTTATATTTCTCTTCAAATTTTTTTATACACTTTAACTCATCCAAAAAATATTACTATTATAGTTTTTAATATCATTTACTTGAATTATTTACTATGTATACAAGCATTGTATTAGTGATTCATAAGCATTTAATGTAATTATTTCGTCACTAAAAACTAAAAATAAATGTATATCATAAAAATAATAATTTATAATTAAATTAATCATTTATAACTAAATATATGTTTTTTCTATCACTGTCAAAAATAATATTGAAATTAAAAGTGATAAAGTGAAAATTTTTACTTTATCTTTTACTAAAATGTTATAAAGGGCAAAATAAGAGTTAAATAGAAAAAAAGTAATATTTTTGAATATTATATGAGATCCAATGAAATAAAGGTAATTTTTTAATGAATTTTAAGCCTTATCACATTAGTTTTAACACAAATTAACTCATTTTACCTTTACCGTGGTAAAAAAATTATGGTTAATATTTAAAATGATATAAAATAAAAGATACATATTTAAAAAATATGTAACTCGTGATTCCAAATATTTAATTCATTTTTTAGATTAAATTTATAAAAGTAGAATATATTAATTTAAGATAATATTGCAAAACATAATGAAAAACATTTTTTTCAAAAAAATGCATTATTAAGTATTAAAAGGTTTTTATGCCAAATTCAAAAATAAAATTCACTAAAATGATCTTAATTATATAATTAATATTAGAAGATAAATAATTTTACTTTAAAAAGTTTTTAAAATAAAATTGAACTTTTTATATGAAAAAAACAATTTTCGAAAAAAATTAATATTTTTTACTATTCACTAGAAAATAATTCTTTTTAGAAAAATACAAAAGTTTTACCCTAATATAATTTTTATGTTCTAATTTAAAAAATTATATTATTTTTAAAAAATAATATTTCTAAATGTATAAGGCATTAATTATAATATAGGATCAAAAAAATAAATAAAACCCATCTTGAAGAAAACATATTTCAAAGAATAAATTTACTTTTGGAACCAAGTGTATGATAGTGGGGTTGGATTTCTATAGTACAAGGATATACTCCCATAGATTTAAATTTCTTATTTAGTGAATTTTTAACCGTGTAATTTCCATGAATTACAAGATCAAACATAATGGAATCAAGCTTTCTTCTAAGTGCCTCTATTGCAGGAATCACTGTGAGGAAAAGGCCATTCATCTATACTTTAAAGGCAATTGGGTAGCTACAATGTGGTACTAATTTGGTGATTTTATAGGTATTGTGTCTCATGAGTTAAATAGTTGTGGTTTTCTCCAACTTTTTTTCAATGGTGTTGGAAAAAATAACCAATAAATGAAACAGAGGGTGGCCATACATACTAGTTGTTATTGGTGTAACTATGAGGTAAGGAATAGGGATTGATGTGAATGTTCCATCAGTACATGTCTAGTTATAGTCACTATAACCATATTTCTATTTGATAACCTTGAATTTCTACAAATATTATAGGATAGAGATGCCTCTTTGATGAATATCATGACCAGTAGAGGTTCCTCCCCTTTCATTCAGTAGAGCTCCATTTATTGAAATTCACCCCCAGTGGGATTAAACTCAATGTTTATATGGCATGTAGCCTAATTTTTATTGGGGTAGGTATTTTTCATGAACCAATGGGTTCAATGGTCATCTCTTTCAATCCCTTTTATGGGAAAGGAGACTCTCTCTTCACTGAGGCATGATATGAGATTAATGATCTTGAGCTTTTTCAAGATAAAAAAATTAAATTGGACTCAATAAAAAATGAATTAATTATTATCATTAACTCTATTAAATGATATATCACCACTCCTTAGTCAATTTTTTTATCATATTTTCAGATGCAACACCTTGATCATCAACCAGATAGAGCTGATTCACACATGTTGATAAAGTATAGAAGTTATAGGTTTTTTATCTTTCAGGGTGACCGAGGATGGTATTTCCATATCCTTTACAAGTATTGGATCCCTTCCCCTTGGTTATTTTAACCCTATAAGAGGATATTACCTTGAGTTACACAACTATAGACCCCTGTGAACCCCAAGTTTTTTTTTCTCATTAATAATTTTTGTTTTTAAGAATAAAGTGACGTTACTAAAAATTGAGTTCTTATTTCCAAAGCCTTTATCAGTACATTTATATATATATATATTATAATTAAGTTACATTTATTTACACATTACAATTCAATGACAATGTTATAACAATTAAAAATTTATTATAATTTATGGTTCATTAAATCTCTATGTTTTGTGTTATTTATGCTATTGAACATAGTGTTCCTTTAAAATATTATGGTGTTATAAAACCATATAAACAATCTTTTCTCTATAAAATTTACTTTAATTATATCAATTCCTATATTTATTTCCTTAAATTACACACTCATCCAAATTTTCATTTTATCAAAATCATTTACATATAGAATGTGCTAAATGGTTCCCCACTCTACTAATTACCTCTGAAACCTCATAGTTGGTACACCACAGTACCAACTAATTATGTACCATACTAATGATTAAATACATATGTAACATTCATATAGTACCCAATTTCCAACTTTATACTCTAAAGTTTGATATCATTGATATATACCACACCATTTTTCACTCAAAGAAAAAAATTAGCATCACATAATCATGCATACCAGAATATAGAATCTACCACACTAGGCCTATTCCATCACAGATATCTATAATTTTTTGAATTGAAAATAATACCCTCTAATGATTAATAACATTCTCCATTCCCAATCACAACACTAGTACATTTGACATGACCTGACCCATTAGGGGCCTTCCTAGGAATTTTGTAAACTTAGAGTGACACCCCAATCCACCCTTCAATAGGCAAGGGGTTGGTAACTGGCACTGAGTAAGAATATCACACAATACGGGAGGCCTCAAACTATATTAACATACAACATATACACATCTCTAATTCATATAATAAACTAAAAACCAATATTATATATATATATATAATCAATATAACTATATGCACCACATTCATAAGTCATTAAGTGAAAACAAATCTCCAAAAAGAATAATAGAAAGGAATTGTACATATGAAAAGTTATAGAATCAGATAAACATAACACAATATAAATACCTCACTATGAGTACTCTTAGATAAACCATTGGTTTTATTAGTCATTTCCACTAACACAGACCACAATGGTCCAGCGAGAATCACTATGCATTGTCATGAATTAGTATCAAATAAGACACACCTGCTCCATGTCCACCTAGATCATCTCCGACCTGTGCATCTTCTGCACAAACACAACACATCGAGTAAAATACTATATATGTTTGAGTATAAAAATACTCATTAGTACACCCTAAAAACCAAAAAATAAAGATTATAAACAAGTCATATTAGATCTCTTGGCATGAGAGGGTAACTATGAGTAAGATAAAGATATAATAATCTAGATATTTTCTACTACAAGAATTATCCAGAAATCATTGTAGTCCCAATATTTATACCTATAACCCAAGAAGGTTTTAATTTTATGAGAAACTAAGGATTATCAATTAACTAAAAATTATATGAATTCTAATGTCCATATCCCTATTATATGTTGCAAATCAACGGAAACACAACATGCTTGAAGAGTCTCAAGTGTCAAAGAAATTATTATAGTCATACTTTATTAAATAATTCCATTAGTATCCACTAAGGGGAACCTACTCCTCATTGAGGTACAAACATTGATAGGGAGATCATCATACTTTAAAAATCACTTTATCGTGCAACTATACTAGAAACCCATAGGGTAACCCATTGATTATCCAAAAATTATTCTTGACCAAGGTGGAACTAACCCCTACTGCCATAACCACCAAGGGATACTATAAGTGTAGAGAGACCAGTACTAAAAAATGCCCACAATTTATATCCAAACTATAGTATAATTATCACATGAACGTTATTACCCAACTAGTAGCATTGTCTCCTCTCTAGAGTCACAAAGGAGAACATATGCCTTGTTGAATTGCACATAGCTGATAAGGGTGGAACAATAAAATAGAGAGAAGCACACAACCAATAAGAGTATCATAAAACATATGAGTATATGAAAAAATATATGAGAGTTTCACAAATTAGAGGATAGAAGCACACATTATATAAGAGAGAAGTTCCAGACCCCTGAACACTTTGTCCATCACACCCAAACCTCATCATCATTCCCACATAGATAACACCAAATTATAACTATATTTTCTTTATAAATAGAGTCATATATTTGAATAAACCATTTCATTGTGATATATATTAAAAAATACTCAGGATAGACTATTAATTTTCCAAAAATGGATAGCCTATGAAAAATTCCACATGAAGGAGTATGCATGCCATGTGGTGGCCTACAAGTACACCATGTGGTTTGCTAGGAGGGAAAGGATATGCCTAGTTATTCATGTAACACCCCAAAAATGGAAATATTCATGGTTGTGTGGAATAAATACACATCCCACATATAGTTCCATAACCCCCTCTCAGTTTGAGCCAGGTGAAACCTAATTTGGTATGAAAAACTACCTTACCAAATGCATACCGGACTCCAGACACCTGGGCCCATGATGGGTTGACCTGGTTATCCATACCAAACCACCTATAATATAAGGGTTTATTCCAAAGGAATACCCCCACATACAAAATGGTTGGTTGGGTGCCCTTTTTCTCATACCATAACGGCCACACACAGGATGGATCCACCATGCTGCAACTGCCTATGTCATGACCACCCCTACCAAAAATGCCATAAAATATCATGAATGATTTATAGTACTAATTTTATCATCCCATACCACTTTATATAATGTATCTATCTATTTTAGTCTCCAAACACATGAAACCTCTTTCACTCTCACCAATCAATCCCGCACCCAAGTCATCACTTCCTTTGTAAACCCATGTCGTTACACCTTGCAATGATCATTACATACTATTGTTCTTTCCCGATCATCCCAAGGTTAATCCATTAGCCAATAAGGATTTTTCTGCAGAACATAAATAGAAAAAAGGGGGGAAACTAAGGCTAAATAGTCATGGATATGGTCTCTAGGGACAAGTGTGAGGTTATGGCCACCATTCATTAAATATGGGTTCACAAACGATGAACACATGAAAGAGGGATTGAAATTTGATAAAAAAAATAAAAAAATATGTGTTAATGCTTCCAAAATAATTATTCAAAAACATAAATTATTCATTTTAATGATATGAATAATGGTGAAAATTATCACTAGCATTCCCTAACTCAGGGTACAAAGTTCATCACTTCAATCTATTGTTGAATACAATGTCTCATTCATTATCATCATCACATAATCTAGTCTTGTCCTTCGATCTTACATTACTGTCACTAAAATTTTGTTCTCTCCACTCTCCCATTATCTGGGTTCTATACTTATGAAAACTGATAAATCTATAGAGTAAATATATTAGGGATTATATAGTGGTTCTTCTAGGTTTTTTTCATCAATCCATTAATTATGTAAACATTAAATAACTTATTTAGTTGATGTGACCATGATGAATCATCCCAAGGCCCTGAAATATGAGCACAGAATACATTAACCTTATGATAAATCCCTTATTATGTACATAGTAGTGGGATCATATTTCTTATCATAGTGTTCATTTTGAATGAAAATCCTTATTTATGTCAATAAGTGTGTTCAAGATAAAAATAATATTTATAATTAATATATTATCTCTAAGGACCTTGTATGATTGTTACTCTATATAGGATCTACCCGGGGAAAACCCCACAACCCAGAATCAACAGAACCATTAGAAAGTTCTTTCAAGGTAATATGTTAGATAAAATTAACTATATTACACTTGAGGAGGTCTCAAAACTCTAAAACTCATAATTGATCAAATAATTGTTTAGAAAAAAACTAATCTCACTAAATCCTTCTCAACTTAATATTTTTTCATCCCTTAAAAGAAAATAGTTGCATCTCAATAAAGGTAGCTTTGAAAATAACCCCACACTTGAAAAAAAATATCATTTGCAGGCACTCACTTTTTCTATTAGGACTCGAGATCTATGTGAATTTAGTATACCACCACCCAAGAATAAGGAAATATACTTTCATAACTAAAGATATCAACTCCAAATCACCTAAAATAGGTAATTTAATGGAAAAATGCATCTACACTATTTTATTATAACCAAGCCTTGGAACCTAAATATTTTCCTTAAACAATGTTCATCCTACCACATGGGATAAGATAGGTCTGAAAACCTCTGATTTCTATCTCAAAAAGTTTCATTACCAATGTAATATTTAATGAGAGAACTATACCTCCCACCTTTAAATAGAGTTCAAAATAGTAATTTTCGAAGATAAACCCATCTAAAACTGCTCTCCAACATCAAGAAATTCAAAAATATTTCCAACCAATACCAAAAGGGCAACAAGTATGTAGTCTCCTTACATTAAATTTATGTTTCTCTTATATCTCTTGCCAATAAGGAACACGCACCAAGGTCAATATCACATGGAATAAAATTGATATGGGCCTTTTTCAAAATCTCCTTACAACAAATTGCAATTATCCTCTATCCTTAAACAAATATCTAATTGGTTTTGTATCTACTGATGAAGATAACCTGGTTGTTTTTTTATCTCTTTCAAGAAAATCCATCAATGAGCACATTTGGAATCAAAACCAAACTCATCAAATTGATCAGCATCACACAAATGCTTTTCTAGTTTACCATTCTACCATAATCTAAAGTGGATGGTACTAACCATTCAAATGACCCTACTTCATTGCCCCAAACCCCAATATAGAACATTTCCGAGAAAAAAATATCCAAAATATCACATGGAAACCTCTTAATCCAATTCATAGTAAGGGTTTCCATTTAATGGGAACTTTAAAAAATGGCTTCATAGAGATACAATACTAAGGTTCTGGCTACACTATGGAGGTATCCACTCAAAAAATTCATCATAATATTTAATATAAACACCAATATAATACCATAATCAACATGGGAAAGTGGGTGACATGATCCCAACCTTTAAAAAACCCTTCAGGTATATCTCTTGAGAATTTATGGTTACACATAACCAAAAATTCAACCCTAGCATTATGGGACCCTCTCTCACACAAAGGGAAGAGTGTGTAGGGCCACAGACATAAATTTAAGGTGAGAAATATAACACCCCAAGCTTCTATGGTATGCTTTATTTTTTTAACTAATTCAATAGCTTTCTCACAATGTAACATTGAGTTTGATCACACCATGACTTATAAATACTAGCTGTTTAAAAATCAGTTATGAATAGTATTAACCACATTTTAAATTTTCTATATCTTCCACATAATTTTAACATTAATATTATGTGTTTCTCATATATAATATAATGACAAATTCATTTCTTTCAGATAAAAGAAATATTTTTCAAAAAATGAAGTTTTTTCTCTTATTAATAGAGAAACCTTTTTAAATCCAATATTGGACACTTTTATGTATTAAATTTTATGAAATTAAATTATTATTTAGAAACAAGAATAAAAATTTATTTTGGATACATTTTTTCGACTTTTTTGATAACTTTAATATTTGTATAAATACTGAAAAAATACTAAATTTTAATTGAAAACAACTTTTTTAATCAAAATAATTTATAGTGTTAAATTATACATTTGATTAATTTTAAAGTATAATTATATTATATTTTTATCATTTAATATAATTTAGGTCATTAGAATTAATTTCACATTTAAAGTGTACATAAACACATGTCAATCTTTTGATAGTTTTTACTTCTTAAAAACCCTCTTTCAAGTTTTCACAACGGGAATTAATTTTAAATTAATTAATGAAAATTTTATGTTTTGAATTTGGAAAAATGGATTCTAAATTTGGAATCAAAATTTATAAATTGTGTAAATATATACCTTTTATTTTTTTACATTATGAATAGTAACTTCAGTAATTATTTTTATTTACTATGGTTAAAGGGTAAATCAGGTAAATAAGGGTAAAAGTAATAATGATATTATAATAATATAAAATGACCCTAAAACATGTCCTAATACTATTGTATGAGATATATTCTACCATTAGAATCCTTAGACCAAAATTTTGGCATTTGGGAGCCACTTGGGTGTGAAAATGAGATTTTAGAATATTTAATTTAAAGAAAAGGGAAATATAACATAAACAAGTATATTTTACTAAAACAATTATAATTAAAGTTATATAAGTGATATTTTCAACTAAAAATATTAATTATAAATAAAAAAATACTTCATACATCATGGTATTTTATTTGTAATTTTTAGTCATTAAATATTAAATTTTATTTATAACACAATAAAGATGCAGTATTTTTCTTATTAATGAAAGAATCAAATAAATTATATTATAAATTTTTAAAAATGTAATTTGAAAATTTTTATTTCATCCATGGATTTTATGGATGAAATTTACGTCTTAGGTATGATTTATTTTATTTTGTTTTAATTAATCATGTTGTTATGACTTTATCAAAAATCAATTACTAAATAGTGTCAAAATTGACATAAATGAGTTTTTAAAACAAATATTATTTTATTAAATGATAAAAATTATAAAAATGTAATATTTTTCCAACTGAATTATATAATGCTAAATATTTAATTAATTATCTAATTTAGGTTCTATTGGAATTTTATAGTAACTAAATTAACCCTATAATATAAAAATACAGAACACCCAATAAGAGTTAAACTCATTATCTAATGGTTAATCCCAAAAAATAAAGTTAGTTTCATTAACTAAATTTGTATAAAATTCATTTAATGAAATTATTTCAAACCATAATAATATTATACTCGAAATAAATTAATTTTTAGCTTTTAGAAACTTAAAATAAATTTATAATAAATTAATATTTCAAGCTTTTCCTTAAGTGGCCCTCACCTCACTTATAAAAGGGTACTTATACTTATCTTAAATTTACACCTCCAAATCCATTTGGCTCAGCCAAACCCTACCAATTTCCTCTCCCAAAATCCCTAATATTATTCTAGAGTCCAAACTTTGGGAATAAATCCCTCCTAAGTAGTCCTTTTGTGAAAATCAAGAGGAAAACCCCGAAAAGAGGTAATTGTTTTATCACCTCTTTCAAAGTTCTCTTCCTATTATACTACCATATTATCTTTTTTTCATAATAAAATAATAAATCCAATACCTTACACATGTTTAAATGTTATTATAATTATGGTATAACCATATTCCTCCTTTTACCCATCGTACGAAAAACAATATTACCATGTGTGCGTACGTACGACTTACCATCTCCACATTGTGGTGTAAATTGTTTTTCATGTAAACCTTATTTATATGGATATAAAGATGAATATAATGGATTTAAATAACAAATAAAACATTATATTTTTTTCTTTACAATTCATATTAAATCTAATTCCACACCATTTAACTATTAATGAAATGATATCGTCCATCGTGCGTTCGTACGGATTGTCGTCTCTATGAAGAAATGTGACTCATCTTCCATGTTTACCATACAGGAATGATTATTAGAATAAATATTATTAATTATTATAAAATTTATGACATAAAAATTCAACTAGAAATATATATATATACATATATTTCATTCACTTACTTACATACAATATGAAAACGGAAACAACGTTCATGCGTACGTACGACCTACCATATCCCCGAACAGTGTATTCCATTTCATATAGCTATCTATTATATATATTTATATATGATATATAAATCATATTATACATTCTGGAATTAATTAAATCATGATATAAGTAATATGATCAAGAATAACAATTCAAAACATGTATGATAAACAAAGCGATTATTACCCAAAATGTTGCATTAACTTGGAATTGTTACTAAACAGGTAATATAAAGTCATAAAAGAATCATATATGATATCATAAATATTATTATTATGATATAAATTAATAATATGCTTAAAAACATTATACAAGAGTTTCATACACGTACGGAGAGTATCAAACCTAAGGTGTTATTTCCCCAATCTCATTATTATCCGAGATTGTTTATGTGTAAGTATTTACTTGGAAATTTTTATCACCAATGTACATGTTTCATGAAAAGGTTTTCAAAAGGAATATTTTATGTTTTTATGGAATTTAATCTTTAACTATATCATAATTTTAAAATTTTTAAAGATTTATTTTTCTAAATCTTTTTAATTAATTTTTATGTTTTCAAAATGATTTTAAGGATTTATTTATATTGAGATAATTTTTTTAAAATGTTAATTACATTCAAAATTTACAAAGTGGTATGAGACAATTTTATTTATAAATCTATTTTAAATGAATACCTTTATAAATTGTGTGACTTTTAAATGATTTCAAGAAAAAAAAGGGGTATATCTCTCAAAGAGTTTTATTGATTATTTTTATCTATGTCAACATCCTTTATTTGATATTATTATTGATTGAGGTTGGTTTATATTAAAAAACATACATATTATAATGAATGAGTTATGATATGTTTGACTGTGTGTGTTCTATTTTTATACCATTCATGGTTTATGGTTAAAGGATTAATATTTCGTATGCTAGTTTTAATATAAATGTTTATGTTATGGTACGCCCTTTTCATATGAGGAATGCATTGGACAAAGTAAGTGATGGGTGGGGCCCTCTATATCCCCACAATGCATTGGTAGGTCTCATGAGATAAAATAATGTCTTGGAAAAAGACCTTGATAGAATATTTTTGAATGGTCTTAGTACAAGGCCCTGACTTAGTGTTTATGATGTCTAGAATTATGCATTTCCTTATTATGAGATTAGTTATTACATGTGATTATTCTACTAGTAGAATATCCATGTTCATGTTTATATAGTAATGTTTGATTTATTTTTTCCATATTATGTTCAATTTTATGCTTAAAAATGATGATGTTTTTATAATACATATTGCCTTAAAGGTTTATAGATTCTGCTGATTATTTACCCTTATTGAGCATTTGATATCACCCCGTTATTATGTTTTATTTTCCCAAGATGCCAAGAAGAGTATTATGATTTATATGCAGGTTTAAGATAGGGTAATAATGGAATTATAAAAGGATTATTTATGCTGTGTTTTATGTTAGAAAGTGTAATAAAACATTCATGTATGTAATCAATTTTCCAAGACTTCCAAACTCGTCAGTCCTTTGGGACTTGATTCCTTATAATAATTCCAATGTATTAAAATAATATACCGGATCTAGGATTCTAGGGTCGGGGTGTTTTATTTGGTATCAGAGAAGTTTTAGAAACAACCTTCGATATAGATTTAGAAAACTAAGATTAGGGATCATAACCCTAAGATATAATTTGAGGATATGTGTTGAAGATAATCCTAGATATTTAAAATAGAATAATGTGGGTATTCCTAGAAAATATATCCCTACATAGATACTAAAATTGGATGTGGTTCTGGAAAATGTGTACCAAGGGGTGAAAACATTGACAAGGTGTTCTAAGCTTGTCTTTGGGTAACCTCGTACACGACAACGAACCTTACTATGCTCCTGGTTTGACACTCATAGAGGATATTCATGGGATAATTTATATTTTCGTTACAAACCATAATAAATATTTATGAGTTAATATGTCCTCAAAGGAACCATATTTATGATTATGGATTAGATATGCATAAATATTTCAATTTATGTTAGTTATTTCACTAGTTTGGAATTATGATTTATGATTTATAACCTATTATATTGTATACCATTATTTAGAAATAGATCATAGTGTAAGAAATGGAAATTTTTTCAACACACATAATCGGTGTAGGGATTTCCCTCCTATGTAAGATAATTATAGTGAAGCTGGTGGAACAACTGGTATTGAACATCTTATAACCATACTATTATAGTTATCTCAAGTTATGAATAATAACCTTTCCCATATAAAGAATCCTGATCCATAATACAGATGATCAATTTTAGACCACTTAATGAGAAAAAAACTTCCAACATTCAATGGGACTACAAATCCTTTTGTAGCTGAGTAGTGGATCAGTTCTTTAGAAAAAATATTTCATTCTTTCGGGAGTAATAAAAATAAAAAAGGTTTTATGACAGTCTATCATCTTTCAGAAGATATAGATCAATGGTGTTCAATGATTCAAAAAAAATGATAAAGAAGTATGAAATATGTAATTGAGGGATTTTAAAGAAATTCTACTATAAAAATATATTCATCGTGAACGACGAGCTAATATGGAAAGTCAATTTCAGATTTTGAGACAAAAATAGGATGATAATGCTGCAATGTATGAGGATAACTTCATGAGATTAGCAAGGCATGCTTTAGACTACATACGTAACCCATAAAGTAAGATTGATTGATTATTTTATGGGTTAAACCCATTCCTCCAACTGGCATTGGTCTCACAATATTTCTCATCGTATGAAGATATAGTCTCGTGTGAAAGCAAGACAAAAAAGGAATTCTCTAAGTCTTAGGACATTAATGTAAAGAAATAGAAGAAGAGAACCATGGAGCAAGAGATATATAAAGAGAAAAAGGGAAAGAATTATTTTCCCTTATGTAATAATTGTGGGAAGAAACACCCTAGTATTTGCCTAAAAAGAATGGGAGTTTGTTACAAATGTGGAGAAAAAGGCCACCAAGCTCATTATTTCAAGGGGAATAAAGAGGTTGTCAATGTTTAATGATATAATTGAAAATAAATAATAAATTATGAAAATTATTTTCCAAATAATCAAGGAAATATATCTTATAAAAATAAAATGGATCAATGTCAAGATTATAATGTTTCTACAGTCGAAGTGGAATAATTAATGTATTTTTGTTTTTGGATTCAAGAATTGTATTCTGGTTATAAGAAAAATGTTATATATATAAGGATTTTACTATAGTACTTTTTTTCATTAAGGTTTTAATATTATGAATTTAATCATATATTCATTATGAGCAACATTAGATTGTTTTGGGAATCTGATGTTACAATTGATTTTGAAAATTTAGGGACCTTTTATAGAGAGTTTGGAAAGAAGTTTTTTGGATAACACTAATGGTTGGAATGGATTAAGTTGAACTTTGGACAGTATTATTTAAGGTTAAAACATATCTTAAGATTATTTTTGTAATTTTATATTACTATAGTTTTAGAAAAATGAAAACTTGCAGGTCGGGCGATAACTCGTTGAATTGGAAAAAGCTGTGGGAATCGAACCCACAACCAATGTGAAATAAGGCTTTATTTCCTACCATTGGCCTATAGAAATTTTATGGTTTTTATAAAATAGTTTTTTTCATTTAAAAGGTATATGTTTATATTTATAACGTTATACGATTGAGATAAATATAATATTTTTGAGTTTTATCTATTGAAGAGAAAGATGAGTTTGTGGTAGGAATTAGTTAAAGGATGAAACTATACATATCTATTAATTATGATATTAGTCTATGAATTAAATTAATTCTAAAACACTAGGTAAAGGATCATAAAATCAAAAAAAATCTAGTACATTCATTTACAATGAATCAAATTGTTCCTTAGATCATCATAGATTTATGGCTTTCAGATTGTCAAATTTCTGTGAATAATATTCTCTATCACTCTCCATCAGAAATTAGTGGTCAGTTGTCTCTTCTATATCCATGTTTTCCTACATTTAACCCTAGTATGTGTTATTTCTATTAACCTTTATACTCACCTTTCTTAATTTTAAAATAGAGGCCTCATTAATCATTTTTTTCGATGTGGGATTTCAACTAAGATATTTTGAAATGTAAAACCTCTAGTTTTCAATCCCACGTTTATATTATGAGGACCAATTTATTTAAAGAGAGGATAAAGTAAAAAATCAAGCTTCCATGCTACTATTTCTTTTAAAAAAATAATTCAATTGCCTATGCCACCTGCAACGTTGAGTTCGAGCGCACCATGACCTATCAAACTAGCCGTTTAAAAAAGCGGTTATGAATAGTATTAAGAAAAATTTTAATTTTTTATATATTAAATATAATTTTAACATTTATATTATGTGTTTATTATACATAATATAATAACAAACTCATTTTTTCAGATAAAAGAAGTATTTTTTTTTTAATGTAGTTTTTTCGCCTTTTAATGGAGAACTATTTTTAAATCCAATATTTTAATCTTTAATATATTAAATTTGATGAAATAAAATTATTATTTAGAATCATTTCATAAAAATTTAGTATGGATGAATTTTTGATGCTTGTCTAATAACTTTCATATTTTGATGAATAGTGAAAAATACCATTTTTAATTGAAAACAAGTTTTTTTAATCAAAATAATTAAAGTGCTAAATTATAAATTTTTATGGTTTTAAAGTATAATTATATTATATTTTTATAATTTAATATAATTTAGGTCATTGGAATTAATTTCACATTTAAATTTTACATAAAAACATGTAAATCTTTTGATAGTTTTTATTTCTAAAAAACCTGCTTTCTGGTTTTGACAATAAGAATTAATTTTAAATTAATTACTGAAAATTCTATATTTTGAATTTTGAAAAATGAATTCCATATTTTTTATTATAAGTTCCAAAATTTGTAAATAGGTACCTTTTTTTGGACATTATGAATAGTAAGTTGAGTAATTATTTTTATTTACCTTGGTTAAATGGTAAATCAAGTAAATAATGGTAAAAATAATATTATTATTATAATAATATAAAACTACCCTAACATGTGTACTAATCCTATTTAATGAGATATATTCTACCAAAAGCATCCTTGGGAATAAATGTTTTCATTTAAGATCTGCCTGGGTGTGAAAATGATATTTTAGAATATTTAATTTAAAAAAATGAGAAATATTACATAAACATGAATCTTTAACTAAAATAATTCTAATTAGATTTATATAATTGATCATTTCAACTATAACTAATAATTAAAGAGATAAAAATGTTTTATACATCATTGGATTTTATTTTTAATTTTAGGACATTAAATAACTGAATTTATTTTTGACAAAATAATGATGCATTATTTTCTTTATTAAAGCAAGAATCAAATAAATGATATTATTAATATTAAAATAAATATAATTTGAAAGTTTCTATGCCATAAACTAATTTTATATATTCCATTGACATATTAGGGATGTTTTAATGCCTTTTTTCAAATTAATCTAGTTGTTTGGACTTTAACAAAAATCAATTTCTAAATAGTTTCAAAATTGACATAAATGTATTTTTAAAACAAATAATATTTTATTAAATGATATAAAAATCCTAAAAATAAAATATTCATCCAATGAATTATATAATGTTATGAATTTAATTATTGATCCACTTTATCTTCTATTGGAATTTTATAGTAACTAAATTAACCCTATAGTATAAAAATATAAGAACATATGGTAACAGTTAAACTATTTAACAAAGGGTTAATCCCAAAAGATAAGGTTAATTTCATGAACTAAACTTGTATAAAAATAATTAGATAAAAGTATTTCAATCAATACTCATATTATCCTCGAAATAAAATACTTTGGAGATATTAGAAACTGAAAATCAATTTATAATAAATTAATATTTTAAGCTTTTCCTTAAGTGGCCCTCACCTCTATTATAAAAGGGTACTTCTCCTTATATTTAATTCACACCTCCAATGTACTTTGGATCAGCCAAAACCTGCCCATTTCCTCTCCCAACATCCCTCTTATCATTATAGAGACTAAACTTTGGGCATGAATCCATCCTAAGGAGTCCTTTTTTGCAAATCAAGAGGAGACACCTAAAAAGATGTGATGGTTTTATCACCTCTTTCAAATTTATTTTCTTCTTATACTTCATCTTTATATTTTGTTTATATAATATAATAATAAGTCCAATACCTTACACATGTTGAGATGTTATTAAAATATTGTTACAATCATATTCCTCCTTTTACCCATCCTATGAAAAAAATATCATCATTTGTGCGTACGTACGGCTTATTGTCTCCATGTTTTGGTGTAAATTGTTTTTCATGTAAAATTTATTTATATTGGTATAAATATGAATATAATGGATTTAAATAATAAATATAACATTACATTTTTTCTTTAAAATTCATATTCAATGTAATTTGAAACCATTTAACTATTAAGAAAATTATATCGTCGCTCGTGCGTACGTACAACTTATCGTCTCCACAATGCGATGAGACTCATCTTCCATATTCACCATCCAAGGATTATTATAAGAATAAATATTATTATTAATCATGAAATATATGAAATAGTAATTGTACTGGTATTATATATATATATATATATCATTCACTTACTTCTATACGATATGAAAATAGAAATAGCGTTCATGCGTACGTACAGACTACCGTCTCCATGAACAGTGTATTCCACTTCACATATATATATATATATATTATATTAAATATGATATATAAAAAATATTATACATTATAGAAGTAATTAAATCATGATCTAATTAATATGATCAAGAATAACAAGTCAAAACACGTATGATAAACAAAGCAATTAATAACCAAAATGTTGCATCAACTTGAAATTTTTGCTAAACAGGTAATATAAAGTCATATAAGAATCATATATTATATCCTAAATATTATTATTCTAATATAAGTTAATAATATTCTTAAAAACATTATACTGTAGTTTCAGACACATACGTAGAGTATCAGACCTAAGGTAAGGGTTAATTTCTTAATCTCATTATTATCCAAGATTGTTTGTGTGTAAGTATTTACTGGGAAATATTTATCATCCATGTCCATGTTCCATGAAAATGTTTTAAAAAGTAATATTTTATAGTTTTATGGAAGAGACTTATTAACTAGATCATTATTTTAAATGTTTTAATGATTTATTTTTCTAAATCCTTTTAATTAATATCCATGTTTTTAAAATGATTTTAAGGATTTATTTATATAGACATGATTGTTTTAAAATGTTAATTCATTTCAAAAGTTTCAAAGTGGTATGAGACACTATGATTCATAAATCTCTTTTTAATTACTTCCTTTATAAATTTTGCAACTTTTAATTTATTTCAAGAAAAAAAGGGTTATTTCTCTCAAAGAGTTTTACTAATTATTTTCATCTAAGTCAACATCCTTTGTTGGATATTATTCTCGATTGAGAATTATTTTCTATAAAAAATCTCCTATATTTTATTGAATTAGTTATGATATGTTTTAATATGGATGTGATATTTTTATACCATTCATGGTTTATGGTTAAAGTATTAACATTTCGTATGCTAGATTTAATATGAATGTTTATGTTATGTTTCACCATTTTTATATGAGGAATGCATTGGACATAGAAAGTGATGTTTGGGGCCCACTATAGCCCCTCGATGCATCAGTAGGTCTCATGAGACAAACTAGTGTCTTGAAATAATTCCTTGACAGAATATTTGTGAATAGTCTTGGAACAAGGCCTTGAGGTAGTGGTTATGATGTCCGATATTATGCATTCCCCTGTTATGAGATTAGTTATTACATGGAATTATTCGACTAGTAGAATATCCGTGTGCATGTTTATATGGTAATTTTTGATTTATTTTTTCCATATTATGTTGAAGTTTATGTTTAAAAAGGATTTTGTTTTTTATACTTCTTTTCTTAAATGTTTTTACCTTCTGCTGAATTATTTACCCTTACTGCGCATCTGAGTTCACCTCTTTCTTATGTTTTATTTTCCCAAGATACCAAGAAGTGTATTATTATTGAGATGGAGTGTTGATCTAGGGGAATACTAGTGTTCTAAAATTATTATTTATGATATGTTTTATGTTATAAAGTGTAATGTGACATTCATGTTCGTAATCTATTTTCCAAGACTGCTAATCTGATCGGTCCTTCGGAAGTTGATTCCTTGTAATCATGCCAATTAATTAAAATAATGCAATGGCTCTGGGATTCTGGGTCCAGGGCATTACAATAAAAATCTCTCTCTCCATGTAAGGATTACTTATTTGAAGCTAATAACTCATTTTACTCATCCATCACCCAAACATAAATTCCTCTTCTAGAATTTTCAAATACCACACCATTGTAACACCATTAAGATGTCTTCATCCACTATGGATTCAATTAAATTAAGGCAAATACTACTCCATTAATCCAAAAATCATTCTAAAAAATATTAATATATAGTTGATCATATCATTATAAGACTAGGTAAAATTCCTTGAAAACCAAACAAGATCCCCATGAACCAATACAAGGAAAGATCCAATCTAAATTCCTCATAAACACAATAAGGGTGTTCATTACACCATCCTAAAATCCTTGAACACTATATTTTGATTGCTAGATGATTCATACATTATTCTACCGTTAATATAATCTCTTAGGCCTCCCTTTTTAAGTCTTTGATCATTCTTCTATGCTCATAGAAAGTGAATTTCTCATTCACGATCATCGCACATAAATCCATTCTTATAATATGATGGTAAAAACCCACAAATTCTTGATTTTGGTCTCTGATCTCCAAAATTTATGGGGTCTTTCTCACTAATAAAGGTAGAACGTACCTCATTCAATTACATAAACCAAAAACACATTAATTATAACTAATCCATACAGTTTTGGTTCCCCTAAATTTCATTTATTATTTAAAGGAATCTCATGAAAGACATCTTTCTCCACTAAGGATACTCACTTCACTATATGGGGTGAGTGAAAAATGATCATCGATAGTGTCAACTCCTAAGAGGAAAAGGGTCTTCTAGGGTTCCATAAAAAACTCAACCACTTGATCATACAACTAGGGGAGTACAACTAATGGAAGCATTGTCCAATATGAGGTTCTATGAAGAGAGTACTTGAACATTACACAAAACTACACCCATTAGCACCTGATCCATACATTCCATGAATATTCCAACAACTGTGTCGTAAAACCTTCACACCTAATAGGTATTTTCCAAAACCAGAGTTCATGGGAGTGTATCATTGCATTGTCTATCTCTAACTACACTCACAACACTCGATCTTCCACCAAATATCTTTATGGTAGTAAACTATGCCTAAAATAGGATGGTATCTATTCTCAACATTATATTCCTCATAGAGGTCAATCTATAACACCATTACATATATTTCCAGGTCAAATTATAACTTACATACACAACTAGGTTTTACCTCTTCCAATAATTCTCATTCGACTAACATTTGTTTAGGAGGCTTTGAAATAGGTGGTGTCATTTAGAAACACAGTGATAGATCGTAATACCATCCTCTAGGTGTTTTCATAGGAAACTAATCTTGAAACTTTCCATCATGAAGTAGGTCTATGAAACATATCAATAGCTCTATGGTCCTCGAAGTATACACTTACATGCCTATGTTGCCCTGCATATGGTCTAACATCCTCAGATAATATTTCATACTAGAAAATATCTCAAACGCTAGATTTGGTAGAGAAGTCCCATCACAAGTTTGAGAATTTGTTTTCCTCTAAGTAATTGTTATATTGTGTAGGGAAATTAATGAAAATGGTGACATTTGTTCAATAAAATATAGAGGAATTATACATCTGAAAAATAACTTAATCCAATAAACACAATACATTATAAAGAACTCATTTTTCATACTCCTTGATTGACCACCAGGTATATAGATTACTAAGACTATCATGAACACCAAGAGTCACCATGTGTTATCAAGCATCAGCTCTGAGAAATCCTTAATAGCTTTACATCCACCTAAATCATCTCGAACCCGTGTATCGTTTTTATAGGCAAAAATTGTGTGGGAAAGAACCTCGTGAAAGGGTATGTATAAACATACTTAGTAGGATGATTCAAACAACAAAAATCTAATAAACAAGTAAACTCAAATATCCTGGTAAAATTAGGTAACTAGGAAGAAGATAAAGATAAAGTAATCAAGATATTAACCACAACTAGAATTCATAATAACTTTGAGTGCCTCAAATCATCACATCTCCAACCTATGAAGTTCGGAATTTTATAATAAATGAAGGATTATTATATTATCGGAAAGTACATGGAGTCTAAGTTGATATCCTAAATATATGTCACGTATAGAAGGAAACCTAGCTTGCTTGAGGTGTCACATGTATTAAATAAATATATATGATCAGCCTTTATTTTGTACCTCCATTTATATCCATTGAGGGAAACCCACTCTTCAATGTGGTACATGTATTGTTTGGGAAATCATCTAACTTTACAAATCATTTTATCGTGCCACAATTTCAACATCCCAGAGGGTAACATGTTCATTGTCTAAAAATGGTTCTCATCTAAGGGGGTACTAAACCAAACTATCATAATGACCCTGATATTATTTAAAGAATATATGGAGAGGTAAAGATAGTGAGAGAGAGAGAGATACAAGGAATGAAGAAATCACTACACTACATAACCCAAACATAGGAGAATTACCACAAAGGCTCAGGAGTTCCCATTACCCAACTAGAATCCACATTTCCTCTTTAGAATCGTAAAGGAGAACACACACCTTGTCGAATGGAAAGAAACCGAAGAGGATGGAACACAAAAATTAAGGGAATCACACAACCAAAAAAATTATTATATATCATGTGAGAGTAATACATAAAAAATGAGAGTAGAGAACAATATATTAAGGTAACACACACTATATGAGAGAGAGGTACCAATCCCTTGGACACTTTGTTTCCCACACCCATACCCCATAATTTTTCCTAGAGAGCTAATACTAATTTCTTATTATATCACCTCATAAATAAACTAAAATGTCAAAATGGACTATTTCATTGTATTATATGAAGAAATATACTTATAATAGTCTATTAATTTTCACAAAATAGACACCTGGTGTAAAATTCCCTAATAAAACAACCTAAATAAGTATATGGGACATATGATGGTCCTTGAGTGTTCCACATAGTGTCTTGGGGATAGGAGGAGGTTTTTTAGCTGGTAAAGACATGCAGTACTATGGGGAGTTGTGTGATGTTGGGGCACTATCCACATAGTGTCCCACCCCCCTCTCAGGTCAAGTCAAGTAGAACCCGACCTTGTTTGATCACCTTCCCCACCCAGAGTGTATCATAACATGAATTAATTGGAACATTCTAGGCTAACCCTAATTATGTAGTCTATAAGGGTTCATTTCCTAAGCCACCCCTCACTTGCCACAAGGTGGGAGAGGCACCATCTGATCCAATGAGATCAAATAGTTGGGGTTGAGACCAACCCCACCATCACTGCCTTTCCACTCAAATAATAGAAGATACACATGATCCTTTTCCACCCACTACCAAAATCCACCACAATAGTTATCTTCTTCATGTTGTAATTTCCTTTATCATGGCTTCCCCTTCCAATGTCATCCATGACCACCCACCCCACTACCACCCCACACTCTGTCACATTTTCATCCATTTTCATCCCCTAATGAATTATACTTTCATAATCACTACCTCCTAATAGCATGATAAATTTTTCACTACCTCTATAGATCTACATAATTTCAACTTTTACACATCTATGTGTCACATCATTCCATATAGATCTTCCCAGGTTCAAGCAACTGACCAAGGTGGAAACTAGTGGAAAACATGCATAGAAATTGGGTGCGAAACTAATAGAAAATAATCGTGGATAGGGTAAATGGTTTCTAGAGTGAGATTCATTCCACTATTAATTAGGTATGGGTTCATTAATAATGAATCAATAAAATAGGGATTAAAATTTGATAATAAAAATCAATAAATTCATAGGGGTATGATTCTAGGAATCATAATTCAAGAATATTGCTTCTTCTTCTAATGAACATGAATAATGTAGAAAAGTATCAATAAGGCACCCTACCTAGTGGAACAATGATCATCGCTTCAATAAATTTTCAAATTCAATGTCTCATTCATTTTCATCACATAATCCTGTCTAATCCTTCGATGTGATATCCTTTCCACCCAAATTCTAGTATATTCACCCTCCATCTCTGATAAAACCCATACATTATATACATAAATATTACATCATTTTAAATGAATATTCATTACATATCATTAAAATACATGATGTAATTATAAAGGTTTAGTATATTTAGAAACTTGGATATATAAAAAACTACTACATAAAAGTTCTACATCATCTCCCACTAAGTTTTTCACAAATAGAACCCTTATTAGACATATAATAATTAAATCATTTCTTTAAATCACGTTGGAATGTAAACATAATAAAGGGTGAGATAAAATACTCAATATGGTAAACATGGGATATATCAATTAGTAATCATTTTTAAGCATAACATGATCATAAACGTTTGAGAAGATGAGGTTAACATTTGAAAATCATCTTCAACAATTCATGGATCGTAATTAGGAGTCAAGGAATAAATATTTAAAATTCATAAGTCATAGATCATAAAGGATTCAAATAACTTGATCCATTAAAGCATAATATTCTAATAATATCATGTTATAAAAGAGTGGAATAATGTGTGGAATAACAATAATCATAGAAACCTTATTTCAAGTCTACCCATAAATACATTAATCACATGTTAGTATTAGGATAACCACCTTTTTACCTACTTTGGGCTTGGGATAACCTCTCGTATGCCCTCTTTTCATCTTAGGTTAACCTCTCATGTACCCTATTTTGGGATTGGGATTAAATATTATGTACCCTTTATGTTCATAAAACATTAATATTTACCCAATTAATTGGATGTTTATAATGGACCCACCCATCCCATAATCATAATTCATTCATATTTATTCCATGAGATCATAAAATTATTTATCATTTAATCATATCCTAACCTAGGGAAAAGAATAAATGTTTCCCTAATATTTCATTATCATAATCATAAAAAATCCAAATAAAGGATAAATATTTTAAAAATGGATCATATCCCTAGTGAATCATTATAAACATCAAAGGATCTTGTTATTGATGAAAATACATTTAAAATATCACTATAACATTTCTAGATGGAATACCCTTTTAATTTTTAAATCACTGATTTAAAATATAAAAAAATTACAAAAATATTAAGGAAAAAATTTTATTTGAAAAGAAACATGAAAATTAGTAAAATAATATTCAAATATAATAGTGTTCATGATAGAGGGAAATTGTTTTCAGGTGTTGTTGGTTAAAACAAAGATTTATATCACATTTTTAGTGAAAAGGCCAAAAGTACCTCATTTGAAAAATGAAAAGAATATGCATTTTAAATTTTTTTATTAAAATTAAATCTGGGTAAAAATGAAATTATAAAATCATTGGGTAATGGTGAAAATTTTCTTGAAAACATTTTAAAGAAAAGATGGACATAGAAGAAAAGATTCCTGACCCAAGAGAGAAATAATGTTGATTTCCCTTAAAAACATTCCTTCAATAGCATGAGAACTTAAAGATATTAAGATGAAAGGAAAACAGTTAATCTATATAAATTACTATATTAGAATGAAATAAACATTATTTTTAGTGATAGATCATATAATTTCATTATTTCATGCTTAAGAATAAACAATCCTAGTAAAAATGAGATTATAACATAAAAACATTACCTCAAGTATGAATTGATTCATAAGCACTATAGAATTATATGTAATAAATTAAAATTTTCAATAAATATATATAAGAACCGTATCCATATCTATATTATAATATAAGTTCCAATTATAACATTTCAACAACCATTTATTAATTATTCTTTATTAAAATCATCATTTTCGGGTGTTAACTATTTTTTTCATGTATACTTCGGTTCGACGACCATAGTCCTTTAACATTGATCATGGTTATCTCATTTTAATAATTTTAATGATTATATAATTATAATATTTAATAATTATACTCAATTTTATAACCATTCATGTAAATAATTTATAAAAAATGAATTAAATAACTTTTTTGAGATGATAGTCCATATGTATGCATGAGTGGCTTTTTCCACTTTTCGATGGATGGAATGAAAAAAAGGTAAATAATTATTTAACATTATAGAATCATTATAATATATTAAATATCATATATATCTATATACACATTAAGTCCATCATAATGAGAAACCCTAAATGATGGTGATGGAAAATGAATAATATCATTGTTTGGAGGTGGTGGACCACACGTACGCACAAGAGATACTTTCATATCCCATTTGATGGAGAAGTGGTTGAAAATGGTTCTTACATAATCATAATAAAAAATTATTATATTTATGATAAAATATTAATCATTTTTTATGGATTCAATATGTTTAGATATGGTGGAAGAATAAAAAAACTAAAATATCTTGATTAATATTTTTACCTCTTCTTGGGGGAGACCTCCTTTGACTTACACCTTAATCCTTGAAAGGTCGATCTTAAGAGAATACCAAGGGATCAAGGATGAATGGAAGGAATATAGTAAGGTTTTGTATCACGTGTTTACCAATATATAAGGATAAAATTGTGTAAATAATGGAGTAAAAGAGGGGGCCTTTTTTAAGAGAGGGGAGGGGAACACATGGAATTACTAAAAGATTTCAATAATATAAGGTCATATTATTGAGTAATAGGAAAAAGAATGGATAAGTATTTTTATTTAAGACAATATAGGGTTTAAATATTTTTAAATAATAATAATTATCCATTTTTATGGGTAATTTCTACCCTTATCCTTAATTTTAAACCTCCCACCCTTAGTAAACCTATTTTAACCTTACCTGTAGTAACGACATTTTACTATTTTTATTATTCATCATAAAGAACAATTATATTAACCCAAATAAATTATATTAATTATAATGATTAAAAATATGGAACTCATTTTACCATATTCAATTTCAATAAGTGTTAGAATTTAACTTTAAACGGGTTTCCAAAATGCAACAAAACCCAACTTTTAGAAAAAATGTATTTTTAAGCACAAAATAAAATTTAATTTCATTATATAACTTGTAAAAGATATAATATTAATATTAATATATTTTAATGAATATATAATCTATTAATTTCATTAAAAATATTAATCATAAAAGATAAATATAATTTATTAAGATAAAATCACATTGCACACATAAAAATAGTTTATAGAAAAACGTGTTTTTAAGCCCAAAAATGAACTTATAAAAAATTCAACAATAATGTTGATTAATATGTAATTAATTATATTATTTATAGGTAAATTATAATTATCTTACTTTAAGATAATATTAAAAACCTAATAGTTCTTTTAAATTATTTTATTTAATAAAAATTAATTATAGTTTTACAAAAATGGTATTTTCACTATTCACTTAAAAAAAATCTTTCCAAAAAATCCAAACAATTCACACAAAGATAATATTAAAACGATTATTTTAATTTGATATTCATTATCTTAAATAAAATTTCTAATAAATTTATAAATTAATTATAATTTTTGTGTGAAAATGGAATAAACCCCATTTATGAAGAAAAAATATTTTGAAGCATAAAATGAATTTACCGAAATTGGGTAATTATTTATAATTAATTGATTAATTAATTTTAATTTTTCAAAATATTTATAAATATATTTTCATTATTTTTTTATTAGTATTCATATGAAAATTTTATAGCTAGGTTATAAAGGATTTCTATATCACAGTTCATTTATACTTGGGGTTGCATATAAAGCAACCTATAGAATACTGCAAGTTTATTTCAGAGGAAATACATATAAAATCATGGGGTGTTAAATTCTACCCCCACTAAAATGAATTTCCCCCTCAAAATTATATCACCTTGATACAAAAAATGAGGATGTAATTTATTAAACGCATCCTTGGGTTCCCTTATAGCTTCTTCAAATTTCGGATTCCTCCAAATAAATTTAACTAGGTGTGTTGTCTTATTCTGTAGAAAATTCTTATGTATGATCCAAGATTTATAATATTTATTCTTTATAATAAATGTGTTTCTCTATCAGTAAAACCTTGTGTCTAGTACATGTGAAGGATCGAGTAAGAATTTCCTCGGAATTTAAATATGGAAAACATTGGGAACTTGAGAGAGGTTTGGTGGAAGTGTCAAGAAATAAGCAGTAGTCCCCACTCAATCAAGAATCTAAAAAAGAAATATTGTACCTAGTTATTATGTAATATCCTCAACCTATTATCCACAAGAAATGGTCCCCGAGCTGACTTGCCACATGACCTCAAGTGAACCTCCTCTTACACCAGAGGCTTCCGACTTGCAGTGCAGGTATATAAGGGTAAAATGAGGAGACTACACTCTCTTATCAAAGTAAAAACACAAAAAAAAACCATATCAAAAGATATAATAACAAACATTAAAAAAGAAATGGACAACATGTGACAAAATTAAACAAGTAACCAAGGAGAACATGCTACACAATATGATCAGTACACTACATTTCATGTAGTCATACAACAAAAACCAAAACTACCAAGAGACTCTAATCCCAGACCCAAATCCCAACCTGGTCCCAACCTCCCTTGCTCCAACTTATCATCCCATTCACAACCAAACACTAGGTCCCCAACCTGAACCATTTTCAAAAAACAATTAGCATCTTCTTGGGTACCCAAGTTCTATAGTGCCTAGAGTAGGGTGTGATTACAACTTAGTAGGCCCCCACCAATAGTTTTTGAAGCTATATCCATTCTATACTAAAGATAATGTAAGAATGTACAATAATTAACAATAACGTAAACCTAAATTAATACATGATCAATTTATTAATAGTTTTCACATTAGTCACTCTCATCATTGGTTCCAAGGGATTTCCATATTCATCAATTTCACTGTGTCCCATGTCGGTCATATAAAATATGCATAAAGGGTCAAGTTTCCTTAACCCACAAAAAAAAATAATCACACAAAATGAAATTCATTATATTACCTTAGATCCTCAATACATGCACATTAACTCACCTTGGAGGCTCGGTCTAGGGTCACTAACTCACCTTGGAGCCCCAGTCTAGGTGTGATACCACATGCATTAAATTGGGGCATAGAGCCTCAATCTGACTTCTTAACTCATTCAATACATTTATGGACCAAGAGCATTAGTCTGGTCAACCAGTGGGAGGATCCTTAGTCCAATAACCAACACTACCATTAATCCATGTGCACATTATTCTTTAATCATATCACATTTACCAACACAAACCATAACTATTAAACATATTTATCATGTACAATCATAAACCATCATACATAAACCAATTACAAAACATAACCAATTAACACGTATCATTATGCCAAACACCCCCTTATTTCACGTCATCAACTATGCACATTCATCATATAGTTCATTTCATATAGATTTCATCACACCAACATAATTTTCATGGGTCCTTTCTCATTAAACCATACATCAAACTGATGACTATAGTCTAAACAGACCTTTTAAATCAAACCACGGTATAACACAATTCAAATACTCAATCGAAACCATCATGAAGCCGCCCTTTAAAACAACGGTCTTACAATTTGAAAATTATGACATACCAAAAGAATTTAATTTTCTTTTTAACCATTAAAAACAATCATTAATTAGTTCTACAAGAAAGGGGCGGCACCCCTCATTTCAAATAATCATTTTAAATCTCCTAGGAAAACCCCTTTTTAAATCACATTGAGGTCAATACCTCTTTTAAAAAAATTTCCCACTTTCAAACATCATTTTAATCATTTAAAAATAAAAGTTGGGTCAAAAACCAAAATAACACATTTAGTCTATCCAATCCTATTAGGCATTTCAAAAATCCAATGTATAATTAATTAAATTATCCATTTAAGCCAAGTTCATGTACCAATTAACTATTCACAACCCATTCATTTTTATAAATTCCCTATCTCAATGTTTACCATCTCTTTTCACCATTTTTAAATGTTCACTATGCCCCAATGGGAGCCCTAGGTTTGGAATCATATCTCTAATGAGCCTAATGGAATATGTGAAGGGTATCAAACATCCATCAAAGGCCCAAATCACTTTCCTTAGTCGTGGATTTTGAAACTCAAAAAGTCAGTTCATTGGCACAACTACATACACTTATATAACATCAAGAGTATGGGAAAATCATTAATACCACCTACCTCATATACGCTTATGAACACTTTCTTAACCTCTACACATAATTCAAAAACAAACAACCATTAAAATACCAACCTATAATCTACTAAAAATTTGAGGGTTTCAAGGATTTGGAAGAAGAGGAACAATTTTACAAGTACTAATCTAGACAAAATGATGGAAGACGAACTTTAGACTCACCCAGATCTTCAATTCTCACCCAAATTCTCTCCAAACAGATATGAATCTAAGGGGATTCACTTCTTGGAAGTCTTGGAGGGTTTGGTTTGTCACCAAAGTTATTGGAGGAGGAATAGGGAAATAACTTGGGTTAGAACCCTTAAATTACAAGAGAGAAAATTTTGAATTTACTTCTTTTTAAGAGTCACATGGTTTGGACACATGGTTAGCCAAATAGTATGTCCATCATGAAGCTCCCTTTATCCAATAGTGGAAAATACACATAGTTTTCTAGAATAACCCAAACAATTTGGAAAAAAATGTGGAAACCATACACCATCATTTGTCCAAAAGGGTACCCAAGTCGCATGGTTTCCTAGGCCAAGTGAACAGTTTGTACTAACCATGAATCAACCGTGCTCTTCATACTATTTGGTCTCTTTTCTACTCATTTTTTGTCCCAAACCCCTTGGAACTCCCTCGAAACTTCTAATACACCATAGAACCACTTCATTATCCATAATAAAAGAGTTTTGTCCAAAATTTAAATAAGTAAATAAACTTACGAAAGATTATCATCTTACAACTTTCCCACATTATAATAGATCATCCTTGACTCATACTTCCACACCTTACTAAGCCTCAAAGTCTAAATGATGGGCCACGGGTCCCACCTTTCAACTTTTATCTACCAATATTTCACCTAGACATGACCATGCCATCACCACACTCAGACCAAGGAAACAATCCTACCCTAAAGAAACATCCCTCATCGTACTCAAAATCTTTGAGTTGACTCTCCTCAAGGACTCAACTACCTCAAACTCATAATTAGTTTCATGAAACATAAGAGAAAGGTTTGACTAACATCATTGAACCACTATGAAAAGGAAACCAACAAGGCACTACATTACCGTAGAAGGGCCCATCGTAATTCCCTAAGTCCAGTCATCTCCACAATTAATGGCCCAAATCTCTTGGTTCCATATCACCCAATACTTAAAATATCCAATGGTGACTCAAGCCCAATATCACTTGAGGGAAGATCCATATTCCAACAACGTATTGTGTCCTACATCAAACTTCAACTTGAGGTCCAATGAACTCAGTCCATCTCTAAACATCTAAAAGCCCCAATCCAATAATAAACTTCATCTCAATGTACTCAACCGATTGAATCGCGAGACAATGATTATTACTAAAACCAAAACACTAAAAAGTTACTCCCCCAATCCCATATAACCCATACTACCACTCACATCATCAACCGACCAATTTCTCACTATGGTTCTTCGCACCATATAATTTATCTCCCCACCACCATCACCTAATTTTTGGAACCACCACCATCAATAAGGAGACAAAGAAAACCTAAACTCTACTTTTGAAACATACCTGATGCGTTTCATAAATTACCATTCCCCAAATTCCTTGAAAAATCCCTCCAACACTAGTTTCTAACCTTGTCATTGAGACCACCCAGATTAATCCCACCTCTTTCATCTCTATCTCAACCAAAGACAACTTGGATATTTTTAAAAACTCATTCTGATGTTGAAGTTCACTTAATTTCTCAACATTAATCGATGGTTACTCACATCCCACCACATTCATTCCCTTTTACACAATTGAGTCGGTCCATCCTAACTAACTCACTCAATTGGAACCCTACCTATATTTTTGGCATGTATCCCCTCTACCTGAACATAACACCTTCTCACTTAAGTCATATCCCATCATTTTCACACACCTACTGGAGTCCATACTCGACCTCTGGTGAAACTTAACCACCATAGCTTCTGGTGCTCCACAAACCATTGTCGGTCTCTATAGAACTCATCAATGCCTATCTGATGCAACACTCGGATCACCTATAAAACTATCCAGAGCCTGATTTTATCACCCGACTCAATCTACCCCTACAACCAAGTCCATCCTTGACTTCCCCAATTAATCCAAATATTCCCTTACAGACTTATCACTACCATCTCAATGCCACCACATCCTCTCCATCATATGCTCCATTTATCCATGACTAACATACCACTCCCCACCTTAGTATTATTGTTATCACTACTTTCCCCAAGTCATTTCAACCACTATATCTCACACTTCGATTTACAAACTGAACCAAAAACATAGATGTGGATGTCCATCTTTTCCCAAAACAAAACCAACGTTACTTGCTACCCATTATCAGCTTCAAAGAATAGAACCCACGGTATTTTTCAACATCTGGTTCATCCTGAGGTCCTCACCCATAATTTTTCTATATATGTTATATTCCCCACCATACAGCTCCTCATATATCTCTCCATGAGTACACACTCCTAGAGGATCCACATCTAACTAGAATGCATTTCTGTAGCGAGGCATAATACTAGTTCTCTCTCAGTGTACCCAGGATAATGTCACGATATTGAAGATGATCATAACTAAAATAAAGTGTAATAATAATTCATTGATGAACACCACCACAAACTATCCATCACCAATGTCACCTTCCTTTATGAGGACACCTTAACCTTGCTAAAAGTTTCAGGCTTCCCCACCCGCTAACATCTCATCCACATTCCATCACCACATCCCAAAAAGGGACTTCCAACCAAAAATCACAACCACTTCATGACCGTATGAAAAACATTCACAACCCAAAATTTCCCTTAGAACCATTTTTTTACCCAACTTGAGTTCTTCAAGCACGAACATGGATATTTACATAAGAACACAATGAGCACCTCACTATTCGACAACCTAGCTATCTCACGCATAATTGTAGCTTCCCACTGTGATCCCATAGAATTATAATAAGGGCTTATCCTGAGCCACCTGTTTATCCACACCAATAGAATTGTGACTTTGTAGGACGTGAACACAACTGGACATCCTCAAAGCCCTTGAGGTATCAAACTCTCCTGCAACCACACACTAAACCTGACTTTAAAACACATGTGCCATACATCCCTAAAGTTAGGCCCAACACCTACTCACTCATCTGAACATGCCTCCTAGTCTATCAATAACATTAGACCTGAGGAATTATCAACATTATCATCTAAAAACCCAACCATTCATACAAGGAATCCCAACTACATGACCATAACCTCCCCGGGTTTTACTTCTGTACCATAAGTGTCCACCCATGATTTGGCCACTCTTATCTTGTTCTATCAAAATCAAGATTGATTCTCACATCAACCACCATTAATGCCATAGGGAAAGGCTCCTAATGACCTTGAATCTTTCCAAAACCAACCTTACCACCAACCAAAAACATTTAGTTTCCTTATGAGAAAGAAACTAAGGCATAAACATGCACTTTTACCTCATTTTAAATCACCATCCATGCATCAATTACACCTCTAAAGAAACCACTTGAGCTTCACCTCATAAGGCTCCTTCAACACTGAGAAAACCTCCCATGAGGCAAACCTCGATTCCTTGAAACATTAAACTCATAATCACCACTCAATTCATATTTTCTGAACCATTTACTTTCCATATTAACCCTCTAGGGTATACCCACACTAGGAAACACTCTTTGAATGCCACTTCCAATGTCCAAAACATATGCATGTGTTATACACACCCAAATATAACTTGAAACCCATTAGACCTCTTTCACTTGTTATCATTGACGATAAAATGGCAATAACATTGTAAACTAGGGTCACATTAAGAAAATGTCTCCAGATCTCTCCCTCAAATCCATATACACTAAACCTCAACCAACTCACTACTCACGGCGGCACTCCTTCCCCCATTCCCAAAAATACTTCATCTACCACACCCCAACAGAAATTTACTCTATGCCTCTCACCAATGATACCCACACACATCTGTTGGAACTATGGTTCAAACACCCACTCTAGGTTCCAAAACCCAGCTTGCACGAACACAACCCACAAGGATTACCACAACCACATCACCAAACAATGTATCAAATCCCAAAGTCACAACCCTATTGTGGGCACAACAAGCACATCTCTTGTACCATATAATGAAACCTAAAAAGGATCATGATCCAAAACTATGGTTTCGAACTAGGTCACTCTCACTACCCAAACCACCCATACATAGGGTCTGATCACCACACTAAGGATACCCATTCCCAATATCCCTACAAGTTCCATCATTTCCCACATCACTTCTTAATAAAACTTTACCTTTTGAAACCCAAGTTTCACATTTCAAATTTATCCATTTTCAAAACCC
This sequence comes from Viscum album, assembly GCA_963277665.1. NCBI lineage: Eukaryota > Viridiplantae > Streptophyta > Magnoliopsida > Santalales > Viscaceae > Viscum > Viscum album. Next base: position 384,439,396 of record OY728153.1, on the reverse strand, counting down.
AAGAATTAACACTTTCCAAAAACGTTAAATTAACCCAACATTTCAAAAATATAAGCTTTATTCAAATTCAAATTTAAAAACATTTCATTTACCAAATATTTCAAGGTAAAATCAAAAACAAAATTTACAAGAAGAAAATTACACTACTAGTAGGAATCCTAATGAACTATAAATCACAGGCAACTTACAAATGACATATAAATCATATGTTCCTAGCATGATGCATGAACTCACACACCCTCTCTAGACATACTGGTCCAAGAGAAAAAACCTCATAAATTCATGACATCACATCCAGGGGAACCACTTAGGTGGAAATAATGAACAACAATAAAATAAGGAAACTGAACATAAATTCCAACCCCTAGAAACATGAATTTTCCCCTATACATGGGGATACAGACACCTAAGCAGGAGCTCATTTCCAAGTTTTTACAATATCCAAGTCTCCTATATATTATTCCCCAAATAGTAAGACAATAAGAAACCAACTCTGATACCAGTTTGTAACATTCTTGACATGGTATCCACTAAAACTGGTGCCCTGACCTGGGTCTCTACATGATCTCAAGCATTACTCCTCATACGCCAGAGGCTGCTAACTAGCAGTATGAGTCTATAAGGGTATAATGAAGAGACTAAACAATCTTATCCGAGAAAAACCATAGCATAAACAATATCAATAGATATAATAACCAATGGGAACAAAGAAATCGAAAAAATGAGACTAATTACATCAAGTAAACAAGGAGAACATTATACACAATAAGATGAATATACTACATTTCAGGTAGTCATATAACAAAAACTAAAACTAAAACCACCAAGATACATTGAACCTTGACCCTAATTCCAACCAGTTAATGACCTCCCATACATCAACCCATCATCCCACACACAACCAAAAACTAGGTCCCTCTCCTGAACCTACAATAGAAAATAAGTAGCATATGTTTTTGTACTCAAGTGACATAGCATCCCAAGAAAGGAGTGAGTACAACTCAGTATGACACCACCAATAGTTTCTAAAGCTATATATAGTCTATAATAAAAATAGTGTATGTAGGTAAAATAATGAATAGTAAGATGAAAAGAAAGTAATATAGGTTCCATTTATTAATAGGGGTCACATTAGTCACTTTAATCATTAGTTACAAGGGTTATCCATATTCATAAATTTCACTATGGCACATGCCAATCATATAAAATATGCATAAAGGGTCAAGTTTTCTTAACTCACAAATAAAATAATCCCACAAAACAAAATTCATTAACTTACCTTGGAGCCTCAGTCTTACTACATTACCTCACATTGGAGCATAATTATATGTGAATTACTTCACCTTATAGCCTCAGTCTAGGTACGTTACTACTTACATTCATTAGGGAAATAGAGCTTCATTTTGACTCCCTAACCCATGAAATACATTAATGGACCTAGATCATCAGTCTGGCTGACCAGTGGGAGGAGCCTCAATCCAATAACCCACACTACCATTAATCCATGTGCACATTATTCATTAACCATATCAAATTTACCAACACACACCATAACTATTAAACACATTTATCTTGTAGAATCATAACTCATCATACATAACCAACTTACAATACATAACCCATTAACACATATAATTGTACCAAACACCCCCTTATTCCATGTCATCAGCTATGCACATTCATCATTTAGTTCATTTCATATCAATGTAATCATGCCTACATAATTGTCAAGGGTCCTTTCTCATTAACCCATACATCAAACCAGTGACTATGGTCTAAACAGACTTTGAAAACCAAACCATGGTATAACACAATTCAAATACTCATCTGAAACCATCTTGAATCCACCCTTTAAAACACGAGTACTTCACTTTGAAAATAAAGACATGCCACAAGGATTTAATTTCCATTTCAACCATTCAAATAAATAATCAATTATTTCAACAACAAAGAGTCCACACCCCTCATTTGAAACAATCATTTCAAAAATCATAGGAAAATACCTTTTTAAGTCACATTGAGGTCGATGCCTCTTTTGAAAACATTTACCACTTTCAAATATCATTTTCATCTTTTAAAAACCATAGCCGGGTCAAAACCCAAAACCTCATATTTAAGCCATCAATTCCACTTAGTCATTTCAAAAATTCAATGTATAATGAATTCAATTATCCCATTATGCCAAGTTCATATACCAATTCAATATACATAGCCCATTCATTTTCATAACTTACCTATCTCAATGTTACCATCTCTTTTCCCAATTTTTAAAGGTTTGGCATACCCAAGGGTATCCTTATGTTTGGTATCATGTCTTCAACAATCCCAATGGGACCCCAAAGTGTATAAAACCTAAATTTAATTCCCAGATCACTTTACTTAGTCAAGTATATTTAAATGAAACAATGTAGTACATTCTCACAAACACATATACATATAAACATAAATACTATGGGAAAAAATATTTAGGACCACCTACCATATATATGCCAATGAACACATTCTAAACTGAACCCTTGATTTGAAATCAAACACACAATAAATAAAAAAACTTGAATCTTCTGGAAATTTAAGGGTTTTAGGGATTCAAAAAAGGAGAAACATTTTTATAAGCCCTAATTCAGAATAAATAATTAATATGAGCATTATACTCACCCAAATATTCGATTCTCACCGAAACACTCTCCAAAATACCAATATTCATAGGGGAATCGCATCTTGTAAGTTTTACTGGGTTTGGGTCATCACCCAAGCTATTGGAGGAGGAATAGTGAAGAAAATAGGGTTATAACCCTTAAATATCGAGAGGGAAAAATAGGAATTTCCCACTTTTTAAGGGTTGCATGGTTTTGCCGCATGGTTATACAAATCATGTTCCAATCGTACAGCTCACTCTATCCAAAAGGGGCTAAGATACTTGGTTCCCTAGATTCACACACATGGTTTGGAAAACCATGCAGTAACCGTCTTCTAGCCTTGGTTCGAAAGGGTCCCCAAGCTATATGATTTCCTGGTCCAGGTGCACGGTTTGTACTAATCATGCGCCAACCATTCACTTCACTCTATTTGGCATCTTTTCACCATATTTCATGTCCCGAACCCACCGGGAAACCCCCCAAACTTCTCATACACCTGAGAACCACTTATTTAGCCAAAAAAATAAAGTTTAATCAAAATTTAAACAAGTTATTACATTTATAAAATGTCAGGAACTTACATATTAGATTTCACTTATTTCTTAATCTCCTCAATTTTAACATAGATAAACTCACTAGAATACCTTTTTAGTAACTTATAATTTTAGATATTTCCAAAAAATGTGAATATAACTCTTATATAGTCTCTGAGTTACATTGATGTGATGTTTAATGGATCGGGACTTATATACAATTTCCTCATCTATCTAGGGTCCCAATATATTTCTTTCTCCAACCATATCCTAGTATATTGGATTTATTCACTTCTTTCCATATAGGTATTCATAAGGATCCATCTGAATGCTTAAGTGAAAACTATTATTATAAGATAATTATAATAGAGAAAGTTGTTGATCCCAAACACCTTTGAACTCTAGAGAAAATGATCTAAACATATTTTATATGGTTTGAATAGTTCTCCCAGATTGACTAGCTATCCATGGATGACAAGTAGTAATAAAACACAACTCTATATCCAAGTATTGTTAAAACTTTCCCCTGAAATTTGATGTAAATATCAGATCTCATTCAGATAATATTAAATGTGGTAATCCATGAAACCTTACAACTTATTTTATATATATGGTCAAGTTTATAAATATAGAAATATTCTCTAATATAAATATAGTGTGATGACTTCATAAGATTATTTACTACAACCCAAATAGTATTATAGAATTTATATGTTTTGGGTAGTCCAATGATGAAATCCATAGTGATGTTTTCACATTTCCATTCTAGTATGCGTTATGGTTGTAACATTCCATTTTAATTATTTCACTTATCCTTATATTTCTAATATTATGAGCACCAAGATATGTACTTTGCAATATCTCTTTTCATGTTGTCACACTATAAATACACTTTCAGATCTCTATAAATCATTATACTTATAGGATGAAAAGATAATAATGAGCTATGATATTCTTCCAATAGATTTTTCTTCAATTATTCTATTTAAGGGATACATATTGGATTTTTAAACTTTATCATTCCATCACAATCATGGTTTAAATTAAGAATGTTTCTCAACTTCTTTTTTATCTCTACATCATCATTTTACACCTATTTAATCTTCACATGGATAGATGGTTAAATAGTCACTTGAGAATGATAAAATTTACCTCCTTCCATAAATATTTCAAGGTTTATACATTGAAAATACTTAAATATTATATTTTTTATCCTCATCATAGATAATCTAGCATTGATTCTTTTGACTCTACTCCAATTTCCCGAGGGCCTTCATTTTTTATTGATTTTTGATAATCCACCTTTCAAAGAGTGAGGTGGAACCCTTACAAGGCCCGTAAGTGTAAGTATTACATGGCTCGTAGGACATAGGGGAATTCATTGCCTATAGGCTTTGAACATTACATAAAACCTAGACTAACTACTTGGAACTGCTCCTCCCCAGCATCTTCATCATGAAATCATCTCTCCACCTTCGCATGGCTGTTCGGCTAGGCTTTCCCATGCATCCACAGGCTTGTCCCGATGGCAGGTGTCATACCCCCTCATTCTTGTAATCTATTTAGCTTTTGAAATGCTGAAATCTCCTTGATCCTCCTTCTTCTGAAGCTTGTACCTTATAGGTTGTTTGGTTTGCATCTGCACTTAAGGTGGTCAAAAGGCCTTGAGGTGGCCCAAAGGCCTTACTGACCCGAAGTCCCGAGTGGCCTGAAGGCCTTAAAGGACTTGGAGACCAAATCGGTGGCCTGAAGGCCCAAACGGGGGAATATTCCTAGCTCCTATAGTGACAAACAGTTCCTGCTACAGTTCTGCACAGTTCCTGCTAAAGTCCCTGCTACAGTACCCAGAAATTAGCCTCCACCTAGATTTGATCCCAGGGCATTAATTTATTGATCACTCATGTTATTTAATTAACATCAACCTTGTTATATGAAAAATATTCAAATATTTCTAGTTGAATATGTAATTTAAAATATTATGATCATTATATATGTCACATATTTTATAATAAAGATAATTCGTAAAAATATTTATTGAAAATATTACCAATGTTAATTTTAAATCATGAATCTGGTAATGTTTCTCATGAAACTTCTATTGGAATGAGGTATAATCTATTACCATATCCTTTTACATAATAACACATCCCAACCCCTTATTTGATGCATCGCTATAAACCACAAACCCTTATCTACAGTAGGGCAGTGTGAGTAGATGTTCACATGCCAAACTTCTCTTCAGTTTCTTGAAATTTTCTTCACATCCTTCCATCCAAAGAAACATTAATCCTTTTAAAGTTATCTTGGTGGGTTTTTTATATATACATGTGAAATTATTTAAAAATAATCAATAATATCTATCCAATCCAAGAAAACTTTAGATCTCAGCAACCATGGTTGGTCTGAGCCAATGGTTAATAACTTCTATCTTTGATGGATCAACCGATTTACCCTCTCTTGAGATTACATGAACCAAAAATGAAATTTTTTTAAGCCAAAATTTACACATGGTAAATTTTTATAAATATTATCCATCCTTAGGGTCATCATTCCAATCGTCAAGTGATCTTCATATTTTTTCTTTCACTTAGAATATGTAAGAATATAATCTATAAATACCACAAAAAACTATCAAGGTAATATCTAAAGACTCTATTCATTAAATATATGAATATATGAGGGTAATTAGTAAAACAAAATAGAATAATTATAAATTCATAGTGTCTATAACTCAAATAGATAGTTGAATTAGGTATGTATTCACTTTTTACCATGGACTGATACTATCCAAATCAAAGATCAATCTTGGAAAAATATTTAACTCCTCATAATTGATCAAAAAATAATCAATATGGGTTTGAGGATACTTATTCTTGATCATGATCTTTTTAACATAATTATAATCAATATAAGGTAATATTAGTACATATTTAATCTAAATAAAAAGAACAATTGAACCCCATAGTGATGCATTAGGCCAAATGAATCCCTTGTCAAGATTCTTCAGAAGATTCTTCATTAATTCCTATAACTAAATCATGGATATTCTATACGGAGTATTTGAAATAAGTGTTGCACTAGGTACGAGTTGTATTGAAATGTAAACATCATTTTTCTAAGGAATATAGTGTAAATATTATAAAAATACATCAAGAAACTTATGTACAATAGGCATATATATGATGTTTATTCTCTCCCCAATAATCTGTGATAAATACCCCCTTCTAATAAAAATAAATACCCATGAAATGGGTATAATTTCAATTGAAACTTCATATTTTTCTTCTCCCTAATAGATAATAAAAGTTAGTCTAGAATATTAAATATTGATTTCCTAGGCTCTAGACAAAGAAATATAATCCATACCCAGCATAAATTCAAATTCAACTAGATGTAGAATATTGATATATGTAATAAAAACATTCCCACAAACTTTAATTGGTGAAGAGTCATATAATTGAGATGTGATCATCATACCATTAGTATTTTTTAATACTGATTCAATATCTAATATTTGATGTGGTAATGTGATACCTTTAGAAAATTATTCAGATATAAAAGAGTGGGTAGAACTAAAATCAAATAAGACATTAATCATTCTAGAGTGGATGGTAAATGTGCATTTAACAAATTCTTTATCATACCACACATCATCAATAATTATCGCATGATATTTCCCTTTTTTCATGGATTATTAGGTTTATGTCATCAATAATCATCATTAACTTTATATTTGAGCACTAGTTAACAAAATTACTATTATCCATTAATATGAAACATTGTAGTACGCATGGTGATTTTTTTGGATCATTCTCTTCATTCGCATCATTAGCTAACTTATTCCCATTACCTCATCATTCGATTACCAAATTACCTTATTTTTCACACTTCAAGAATTTATTAGTCCCCTTAAGAAAAATTCCTTCAAGTTTCTTTCCACACTTTTAGAATAAATGAAGACTCATCTTCTTCCCTCCATGGTTTTTGTTATTATAATTTCCATTAAATTATATCTATATTTTATTATCAAAACCTTGTGATTGATCTGTGACTCCAATATTTCATTCTACCTTGATTTGAATTTGAATTATTTATTAATATCCACTAATGTATCTTATGGATAATTTCCTTTTGAGATGGGGCTTTAATCCACTGAAGAATTGGTCAATCTTACATTCTAGACAAAGGTAAATACAATAAGTATACCTTACAAGTCCTGTAAAATCTTCTTAATAAGTAATAATGTATTCATCATCCTTATTATTTTTCTTAATGAATTTATTCTCCATTTTTTTATGAAAAATATAGATAAATTACTTATTAAAAAATAGCCACCTAAACTTATCCCACTATATGGATCCAATTTCATCCCATTGAATCATATTTTTTATAAGAGTCTACCATTGATCAACTTTTCCATCCAAATGATAAATATCTAAAAATTTCTTTTCATTGGTACTGATCCATTTCATAGTAATTAGTGGATTACAAGACCCACTAAAAGAAGGTCGATATTTCCACATGAAGGGTTCAATAGAGCATTGTTCCCACAATTACTTGATTGAATGTTCAGCACGATTTAGGGATTAAGAATGTTTCATATGTATGGACATAATATTTTTCATACCATATCCCATACCATTAGGATTATTTGGAGGATAATAATTTCATTTTCTATCACATTATTCATTAACAACTTTCCTTCTTGGTAAAACCATTAAATGAAACCAAATCATCATACTATGCGCATTAATAATCACAGTGTTAAATCATATAATCATGAATATAATTTATAGGAAGTGGAAATATTAACACATTCTTATCAATATATGACACCATAAGTTTAACCTAGGTTATCCATGGTCATTATATTTTTAAATAATTTATAATAGATTATAATAAAATCTTAATTAACTCGATAATATTTCCTTGGAGTTTCAAGCTAGGTGTGTAGTCTTAGGGACACTCATAGTGCACTGGTTAAGATTAAGTTAATACCCAATCTACCTCATTCATAGTTTTTACCCCTAGGTGCATATGTGGCCCAGCTACATCCTCTATGTAGTATCTAGATAGGGTTTTATTTTATAGCGAAACCCCACTCCTTTATTTACTATAACATAGGACGTTCCCTTTTACTTAGTTTTATGCTAATGATTTTAACTAAATTTTTCTCATCCCGATTTCAATAAGTAACTAAACCTTACTCTGATACCAAATGAGGTTCCCCAATCATTAGATATATAAACATTATGTCATTTTACATTAATATTCATTAAATATTAATATTATATAAAATATAACTATAAATTTTTAGTGTATATGGAAACATAGATACATAAACATCTAGAATGTAAATGTTCTATATCATCTCCCACTATGTTCTTGTCAACTAGAACCCTTTTTAGAAATATCATACTTAAAACCTTTATTTTTTATCATGGGAAAAAGGAAACATAATAAAGGGTGAACATAAAATATTAATAAGGGTAAACATGGAAGATATCTACCAATAATAATTTTTAATCATAACATGAGCATAAGTGTATAAAAACATGATCTTAACATTTTAAAATAATACCCAACAATTAGTAGATCATGATCATGAGTCGTAGAATAAATATTCACAATTTATAAGACATGAATCATAAAGGAATCAAATTATATGATCCATGATAGAATAAAAATGGAATAATATCTTGTCATAAAAGAGTGACATAATCATAATCATAGAAATCATATGTCAGGGTCACCCACCATGACATTCATCACATGTTAGGCTTGGAATAACCACCCATGTACCTGATTTGATCTCTGGATAACCACTCTTATACCATCTTTTGGTCTTTGGATGACCTCATATGTATCCAAATTTGGGATTGGGATAACCTCTCATCTGCCCTTTGAGCTCATAAATCATTAATTATTACTCGATGCATTGGAGGGATATAATGTACCTACCAATCACATAATCATAATACATTCATATGTATTCCAAAAGATCATGAATGCAATGATAATTTAATCATAACTTAACCCATAGAAAAAAAACGAGTTTCATCAATTTTTCATCATCATAATCATAAACCATCTATGGAAATAATAAAAATTATAACATTGGATTATATCCATAGTAAAGTTTAAGAAATATCAAGGGATATCGTTATAAAAGAAAATTCATTTAAAAGATCAATGGAATATTTCTTGAGGAAAATAACCTTTTCATTTTGAGATATTATATTTAAAATATAAACATTTAAAAAAATATTAAGGAACCCACTTTCATTGAAAAACCCATAGAATATATTAATGGAAGCTTAAAATAAAATATTATTCATAAAATTAGGAATTTTTTTCACAGAGTGTATATTAAAATAGGTATTTAGTTCACATTTTCAGTAAAATGGTCAAAAGTATCTTGTTTAAAAAATGAAAAAATATTCCTTTTTTAAATTATAGAAATTCAAGAATGGTTAAAAATAACTTCATACAATCATTAGGGAATGGTAAAATAATACATAAAAATATTTTAAAGAAAATATTGTAATGGAAGAAAATATTTTCATGACCCAACCCACCAGGGTCTGACCCATGGCCACCCTAAGATCACCATTAATAGGACAGGGTATGGAGACCAATGTTTATTAATAATATCCAAAAAATGGGAGACATTATCCTAATGTACTTATAAGCATGCACACATCTTCTAAAATCCCACAACCAGAGTACGATAGTAAAGTACTGAATATAGAAAAGGGTCTAAATACATGGCCAAACAAAAACTGTAAAGAGTCTAACCTTCTCTTTGTCTGCAGACTATGATCAAATAAAAACTCCCCGAAAGGAAATCCGTCTATAAAGATCATTCGAAGCTCGAAATTATCCAAATCCTCCCAGGAACCCATCAAAAAGGTCATCATATTCATAACACATGACATTTGTGGGAAAATACCATGCCAGAGTGAGTATAAAAATACCTATTAAGACACCCCAAAAACACTATAATTGAAGTAACAAGTATATTTAGGTCAATACAAGGATATAAAAAATTAATTTATAATAGAAAGCACCCAGATATACTTAATAAGGACATTTCACCACCAGGAGGTCACTATCAACTACTATCCATATGATTCTACATGAAGCAAAACTCATTTCTAGAGAACCCACTCTGGGATCCATGCCAACACTGGAGTATCTCATCCAAAAGGTCAAGATCATTGGTCCCCACCCAAGAAAGTTCACCAGTCTTAGAATACCTTGATACTCAGATGAGGGGGTCATTCTTGAAATACCTTAGGGAAACCATAAACCCAATCTAGATCAACCTTCTATATTAGGGATCATATTCCAAAAATACTACGGACCCTATCAGTACAGCTTGCAAGATATAAGTTCAATTCCCTGCTCAATGAGGTCATTCCGATTTCCAAAACTCCATCTAGGGTATAAAGATGATAGAGTATCACTCTCTAGTTTCACATAGGGAAACCACAAACTGTATCTGAGACTCATACTCCAGATGTGATCACAATTTTGTGATGTGGATGTAACGCTACACTATACCCTTGAGGGAATAGACCAAGGGACCACATTCAACCAAGATGGGTCTAGACTGAAGAAAAAAAGGGATAAAAACACCCTCAAAGTAGGTACATGTTGTGTACCAGCGGTACATAGTGTGTCTAGTTATTCTAAGGCCTTTCCATGTGTTAAAGCCCCAAAATGTATGTAATACTTAACATACATATTGTGTGAGTGAAACACACAATTTTCAAAGGTTGTACGAAACCTTCATGTGTCTTCTTTTCATTCCCATGTATGTCAAGACATGATCATGTACCAAATAATGTACACATATCCATATATGTGTCAAAGTACATAGTGTTCCATTGACCATGTACTTCTAGTCATGCCCATGCACCTTCTAAAGTACACACTGAACCATCATAAAGGGGTCATATGGTGTGATACTATGTCACACGGTGTGTGATATTTAACTCTATTTGAAACTGAAGTGCTGCATCTAAGGGGTCCCACACAGTGTGTAATCCCAACATACATGCTGTGTTGATCAGTATTTTCTAGATCTATCAGATCTTCCTCCATAAAATCTGATGGGTTAACAGAACCACCATCCTCAACAAAATCTATAGATCTAGGGTCGGTCAAGCATTTCCACCACTGCTAGCTAGGACCTGGGTCCTCAATCTACTCAAAAAACAATCCACTAGTCCAATAATACCTGGTTATAAAAACTATAAAGGTTGGTAACCATAAATCCATATAATCTACCTCCAGTCATCCACTACCATCATCGCACCTCAATCACACCGTCGATCATGAACTGTACCAACGGTATCAATTCGTTGAACGGAAGAACTATTGTGAAGAAACTGAATACCAGGTATTCATTGAACCAAAAGCCAAAATAAATTCCCACAATGAATGTGCAAAGAATGGGGTAAGAATTCCAAAAGGTACCAAATGTGGGGAAAAAACCTCATCCTTTATTCATTTGACCTCGATTCATTATCATAGAAAATGAAAATCTAAGAGCAATAAAACACAATGAACAAATATAATTCCATAAATTTAAATTAACTAATTATTCATGTATCAAATCTATCCATATAATTGATATGTGTTCATCTATGATTTTGAAATGGGATATAAAACATAAATGAACATCCTACCTGGAGTTTGGATCGATCACTAATGGTGAACACTTCTTCACTACCATCATTGACGAGAAACACAGACTCCATTGGCGCAATGATCCATGATCCAATCCCAATCCATAATCGTTTTTCAAGAAAAATCTTCAATGGTCATCTAGATCTCCAAGGTTTTGTGGAAAACCTAGAAGAAATACTGATAATCATACAGGTATAGGAGAAATTGGTCAGTACATAAAAAAAATTAAACAAATTTATTAATTAATTAATTTTATTCATTTACACCCATGATGAATTTTTCATAAATACCCACACCAAAAAATGTTATGTTTTTTTAGGGTAAAACCCTCATTATGAACTCAATGGTGTCTTAGGATTTCTGATATGGGCCCCCATTCAGGAGCTATTATACTCTTTCAGGAAGACTGTGCACACATGTTATTTATTATATTAATATATTTCAAATATTTATTTTGAGCTCACTGGTTCTCTAAAACACACATCATCTCAGTTGCTAGTCTTGAAAATAATACATATAACATCAAAAAATAATACATGGACAATCAGAGTCATTACATTCTCCCCACCTTTGGGATTTTCATAACAAAAAAAGAAAATCCTACTCAAAAAAGATCAGGGTATTGGGCTTACATATGGGTATCCCACTCCCAGGTGCTCTCTTAGCTATTCCCAATCTTCAACTAAACATGAACTAGGGGAATCAATATCTCATGAAGGATCCTTAATTTTTGATCCTTGATCTTCATCGGGTACTCTGCAAAGGTATCTCCATCCTTGATGTTCATCTCACCACATTCGATAACATGTGATGAGTCATGCACATACCTCCTCAGTTGAGACTTGTTGAAGACATCATATAATTGGCCCAACTATGGTGGTAGAGCTAATAAGTGCTCCACCTCACCAACACTACACAATATCTATAAACACCAATGAATCTTAGAGATAACTTGATACCACATCCAAATATCCCTATTCCACGTCAAGGTGAGACCCTCAGGAACACATGGTCTCCCTCCTCAAACTCCATAGGCCTCCATAATGGGTCCACATAAGACTTCCAATGGATTTGTGCAGTCCCCATCCTCTCTTGGATGATCTACATCTTCTCTGTAGTAGCTCACACCATCTCTGGGTCCATGAGTGTTGACTCTCCTAGATTTGTACAACAAAGTGATGACCTATAGGGTCAACTGTTTAAAGCCTCAGATCGTGTCATACTAATGGTGGAATAGTATTTTTCATTTTACAAAAACTCCACCAAGGGTATATGATCCTTCCAACTATGGGAAAAGTCCAACATGCAAGCTCACAATATATCCTCCAAGACCTAAATGGTCCACTTAGTTGGGTTGTCAGTCTAGGCATAAAATTTTGTGCTCAAGTGTAACTAAGTCTCAAATTCCTTCTTTAATCCCCTATATAACCATGATTTAAAGAGAGTGTTTCTTTATGAAATGATCATCAAGATAATTCCATGGATTCAGACTTTCTACTACCTATAGAGGCATCCCAAGTTCTCTACTGAACTCTATTCTAGAATAGCTAGGAAGTGGGCTAACTTGGTGAGCTGGTCTACAATCATCCATATATAATCATATCCTCTAGACATACATGGTATCCGCATCATGAAGTTCATAGATATATCATCTCACTTTCACTCTAGCACATTAATGGGTTGAGATAAACCCACTCGAACTTGTTGATCATCAACCACATGCTAAAAAGTGTTGAATTGAGAGACAAACTATACAACTCCCTTCTTCATGTCTAGCCACCACAACTGACTTCATAGGTCATGGTACATCATTTTTAAACCTAGATGTACTGATAAAGGGGGTTTATGAAACTCTTTCATCACCTCCTCATGCAACAACAAAGGTACCATCATTCGTCCTATAAAAAGTATAGTGTGCTCCCCACCATTAGAATATCCATAAAGAGAATGGATGGTGTATATCTGAGTATGTGAGGTCTCAAAGTTAGTATATCCACACTGATCATCTTTAAAAATTTGTAAAATAATTGGGGTAACAATGATTGACTATAGATATGAATCATTATCCCTGTAAATTAAGGATAACTGCAACAAGGCTAAATACACAGATACTTCGGTCAACAAATGTAAACAATATCCCTTTTTGAGAGTGTCTACCACCACATTCCCCTTCTCAAGAGTATATATAATCTCAAATTCATTTTAATGTTGAAACTATATCCATTACCTCTTTTTAAATTTATGATCCTTCTGAGAGAATATATACTCTAGGCTCTTATGGTCAGAGTATATGATAAACTACTCTCCCATCAAGTAGTGTCGGCGCATCTTCTGTGCGAAAACTAATACAGCAAAACCAAGATCATGGGTCACATAGTTCTACTCATGTAGACTCAACTACCATGAGACATAGGAAATCACCACCTACCTATACATCATAACACAACCAAATATGGTCCCTGATGCAACCCATAACACAATGTACTCAACACCCTCCTCTATAAATCTCAAGATGGGAGTGCTCATCAACCTCTATCTCAACTCCTAAAAGCACTAATAGCACTTTTCCTTCAACAAAAAAGACTTCTGATTCCATTTCAATGATATTAAGGATTATAGCACTCTGGAAAAATCGTGTACAAACCTTCAGTAGTTCCCATCCAACCTAAGGAAACTTTTTACCTTGGTAACACTCTTTGGTGGATACCATGAAATAATTACCTCAACAATCATTAGTTCCACTGATACTCTGGCCTCTAAGATGATATGCCCTATAAAGTGGACCTCATGAATCAAAAATGGAAACTTCAAGAGATTTTTATAAATCTAGTGCTCTTAAAGTGTTTCTAGGACCATCCTCATGTGTCTCACATGCTCCTCCTTGGATGCTGAGTACACTAGGTTATCATCGATAAAGACCACTACGAACCAGTATATAAAGAGATAAAAGATCGAGTTCATGAGTCCCATAAAAAGTTTTGGGGCATTATTTATGTCAAACAACATCACCAAGTACTCATAGTAAATATAGCAACATATGAATGTCATCTTCAGTATATCCTCATCCCGTACTTGCTATTGGTGATAGCCTTATTTGTGGTTAATCTTCTAGAACCATCATTCACCTCTCAACCTATCAAAGTTTACATTGATCATTGATATTGGATACTTATTCTTTACAATCACCTACTTCAAGAACTAGTAATCCACACATGAACTTAAGCTCCCATCAACCTTTTTAACGGATACCCGGGGGAAAACACTAGGTCTCAAAAATACATTCTCCTAAAAGTCCTCCAACTAAAACCTCATCTTACAAAGTTCTATGGGAGCCATCCAATATACTAGTGTAGATATCATGGCTATCTTAGGAATCAATTCAATACAGAAGTCTATCTCTCAGTAAGGAGTTAAACTTGGTATATACTCCAGAAAGACATCCTCATACTCTGCTATTACTGTAGGAAACTGGTATCCACAAGAATCCACTACACTAAAAGTCATACTAGACATATGGGGAGTAATAGTATTCACTCTCTTATTCTTGAGCCCATCTTTCTCTTCTATGTTATAATTTTCACCTGAAAAGGAAAACCTAGTGCCATCACTATAGACACACCTCATCCTCTGCCTAAAATTGTAAATCATAGCATAACTTTGGATAGCCAGTCCATACCTAAGATGATGTGATATGGCCACATCACTGATATAAAGAGATCTTATAAAAAAATCTCACCTTTAAAAATTAAATCGCATTGTCTTTATAAGTGTACAGTCATTGAGTCACCACCTATCAAAGTCTCCAACCGTAAGGGTTGAGTCAAAATCTCAACTAGAATATCTAAGTATCATTCAAGAGAAATGGAATGAAGGAATGAATCATAAATATTTCTATCAATATTAATACTAAAGTATAAAAGGCAGAGATCATACCTTCTATCATACCTAGATCCTTGAGGTTATTGGCCTCCATAGCCTATAGATAGCCTCATCCCTAACTACCATCTAATTGAGCATAGCATTGAATACTTATGGGTGGTGGTGGTATAAGGTCAAACCTTCGACCACCTCATATTACTTTGAACGCCCCTATTCTATGTCTTCCACCCTGCAGACCACTATTATCCTAACTCTATCTCTACCTCAGTGGTCCCTTGACCATCCTGGTCTACTATACGATGGGTTAGAAAATCCGGGGCTAGGTGTCCTCAACTCTCACAATAGGAACACTCACTCTACCTAATATAATTTGAGCCATCCTGAGATCCCTTCACTACTGACCCTATGTCCTGGGATCTTCTCATGAAGCATCTAACATGCTTGGATCCCTATTGCTATCATCGACTACAGATTTCCAAGGTCTCTACTCATGGGCTCCCACTAACATTACCCACTGTCAGTGCCTTCTCTACTAGGAAGCTCTCCACTACCAAGGCCCGCTCAATAACCCAATAATATGTGGGAATGAAAAGTGATATCACTAAAGCCTTGATATCCCAATGTAAGCTCTACTCAAAATTACACTCTCTAATTATTGGATACCACACCATATCCATGGAGTAATGTGAGAGATCAGTAAACCACACTGAGCACTCTACCGTTGCCAAAATATCATGTTGTAGATGCAGAAGATTTTGTATGCGCACTGATCACAATGTGGCTAACTAGAACTCCTCCCTAAATATATAGTCAATGTCAATCTAGAATAGATTTGCCCCATCATGTTACTAATTAACTAAAATACAACATATCCCTGAAGAATAATCTTTGCGAGGACCTCCGACTGATCTTTTGGTGTCCTTACAAGGCGAAAAATGCATGTAACTTCCTATAGCCAATTGTCAGCCACCAGGGGATCTAGATCACCCTGAAACCTGGGTGTTAACTACCTCTAGAACTTGTGCAGTATAATCAGCCTGTGTACATCCTCTTATGTCACTTATAGTGTGAGCTTTTACTCAACAGTTGGTGGTATAGCTAGTAAACCACACAGAGGTGCACTACGGGAAAACAGTCTTTTGCGACGAGGGTTCGTCCCGTCACAAAACGTAATGCGCGCTTTGGCGCGGGATGCGCGCCAAAGCCCGAGATAGTTATTTGCAACGGGGGGATCCCCCTGTCACAAATAGTGTGTCGGTTGGAGGGTATTTGTTATGGGTCCCGTCGCAAATACAAGCGTCGGTTAATGAGTTTTTGTAACAGGATGTTGTCCCGTCGCAAAAGGTGTGTCGGTGGGTCACCTTTTGCGACGGGGCCCGTCGAAAATACCATTTAATCACGGATAGAAATTAATACAGGCAAAGTTATTTTCGAAGGGGCACATCGCAAAAAGTACCTTTTGTGACGGTAAGTTCATCGCAACTAGTCCTGTCGCAACTTATCTAGCCTATATATACCCCCTCCGTATTCTTTCTCTAACTCTCATTTCTCACTTTCTCTCTCTCTAAACTCGAATTTTAGAGTGAAAATTTCTCTCAGTTAATTTTTTTACGGGGAAGTTGTGAAGGCGCTTACATCAATCGAAGATCAAGTTTAATGGTATTTTTATTTTATTTAATTTAGTATTTATTTAATTTCTTTATGTTAATTTTAATTATTGTTGATTAGTTGTAATTAAATTAGATTTGAATTCTTTTTTTATCTGTATTTTAGTAATAAATAGTAATAATTACAAATAATTAGTAATAATTAATAATAATTAGTAGTAGTTAGTAATAAATAGTAATAATTATGAATAAATAGTTATAATTATGAACAAATAGTAATAATTAGGAATAAATAGTAATAATTAAGAATAATTTGGAATAATTAGGAATAAATAGTAATAATTAGTAATAATTAGTAATAAATAGAAATAATTAGTAATAATTAGTAATAAATAGGAATAATTAGTAATAATTAGTAGTAATTAGTAATAAATAGTATTAAATAGTAATAATTATTAATAATTAGGAATAAATTAGAATAAATAGGAATAAATAGTAATAAATATGAATAAATAGTAATAAATAGTAATAATTATTAATAATTTGTAATAATTAGTAATAATTAGTAATAATTAGTAATAATTAGTAATAATTAGTAATAATTAGTAATAATTAGTAATAATTAGTAACAATTGGTAATAATTAGTAATAATTGGTAATAATTAGTAATAATTGTTAATAATTAGTAATAATTGGTAATAATTAGTAATAATTGGTAATAATTAGTAATAATTGGTAATAATTTATAATAATTGGTAATAATTAGTAATAATTAGTAATAAATAGTAATAATTAGTAATAAATATTAATAAATAGTAATACATAGTAATAAATAGTAATAAATAGTAATAAATAGTAATAAAGAGTAATAAATAGTAACAATTAGTAAGAAATAGTAACAATTAGTAAGAAATAGTAATAATTAGTAACAATTAGTAGTAATTAGGAAGAAAATCAATTGTAATAACTTCTAATAACTTGGCACAATTTCTAGTGGATTGACGACACTCATTTTTCTCGATGACTCTTCTCCTTTCAACTTTTATCGACTCAAAACATTATGAAAAGTATGCTTCTATGTATGAATATCCAATCTCGTAAGTACAAGTTAGAATATGCATTCATAGGACCACATTTTTCATAATGTGTTCTGGTGGTGAAAGTTGCAAGAAGATGATTCATCAACGAAAAGGGGGCTCTTTTGTCCGATGACTCATTTACTTGAAACTTTCTCACACAGAAATCACAATGAAGAATCTTTAGAGAGGTACGCATATTCATTCTCATGCATATGATAATGAATATGGGTACCTATGATCAGATTCTTCATTTTGATTTCTGTGTGAGAAAGTTGCAAGTAAATCAGCTGTTGATGAAAAGAGTAGTCGTCAATCCACTAGTAATTGTGTCTCCTGTAAGTAATGGTAATTATTAACAAGTAGTTGTAATTATTTATCTTTTTTTTTCAGATAGTGTTTTTATAATTTCAAATTATTCAAAAATAGTAATAAATTTTTATTTTGTAGAAAAATATGGAATAAGGAACTCGACAACAATCCTTATTAGATGATCGTGCTTAGATATATCAGCGTCGAAATCCAAATAGTTTTGGTTTGAATCCTGTATATATTGAGGGTGTTGAAACTTTATTATCATTTGCATCATCAAAACAATAATATGTTTCAGAAGGCACAATAAAGTGTCCTTGTAAAAAATGTGCTCTGAGAATGTTTGACGCATTTGACAAGGTTGGGGGACATCTCTTGTGGTTTGGTTTTCTACCAGATTATCTTTTTTAGTATCAACATGGAGAACACAGTTTCAGAGAAGATACTGATAAATTGATTCTGGATCCATGATAGTTTTCAAATTTAGTACATGATGTTTCAGGTCCATCTGTTCAGAAAATTGAAACTCAAGATGATATTGATATAACTCCTGCTTTGGCAACATTCGAATTTTATGAGTTGTTGAGGTCTGCCCAGGATGCATTATATCCTGGTTGCAAGATAAGAAAATTAGAATCGATTACAAAATTTAAGGCTATTAAATCAGATAATTCAATGTAAAACAACTATTTTGATCAGATGTTTTCTTTATTTAAAACATTTTTACCTAAAGGAAATGTGTTGCCTAAAAATTACTATGAGATTAAGAGGCTAGTTTGTAATCTAGGACTTAGTTATCAGAAGATTCATGCATGTTCAAATGATTGCATCTTGTATTCTAGTGAAAATGATTTTTTGGATAGCTATCCCACATGTGGACAATTGTGGTATAAAGAAGCTCAACCATGGAAGTCTGGATCAATTCCAATAAAACAGTTGAGATATTTTCCCCTTACACCCAGGTTGCAACGTTTATTTATGTCTCAGAACACAACGTTAATGATTTCATGGCACAAAACAATGATTTCAACTGATAAAAGCTTGAATCATCCATCAGGTGGTGATTAATGGAAACATTTTGACCGTCTTCATCCGTCTTTTTCTTTAGAATCCCGAAACATGCAATTGGGTCTTTCTACTGACGGTTTCTGTCGGTTTGGTTCTTATGGTAGTCAATATTCATGTTTACCTGTCTTTATAACTCTGTACAATTTACCTACATTGATGTTGATGAAAGTTCCATATATCTTTTTGATCTTATTAATCCCAGGACATTTGAAAAACAATATTTAGGTTTATTTGAAACCATTGATTGATGATTTAAATGCATTATGGAGTGATGGTGTTAGTACAGATGATGTCTCTACGAAACAAAATTTAATATTAAAAGCTTCATTGATGTGGACGATTAGTGACTTTTCGGAATATGGCATATAATTTGGCTAAAGTACACATGGTTTGAAATCATGTCCTTACTGTATGAAATATAAAAAATCCTTTATGCTCTTCAATGGAAAAAACCTTACTATTTTGACTGTCACTGCAGATTTTCTCGAGCCGATCATCATTTTCGGAGGAACAAATCTCATTTCAAAAAAGGTAAAATTAAAAGGGATAAACCTCAAAAAATGATCTCAGGTACATAGTTAAAATCAGTTGTATTTTCATTACCTTCTATCACATTTGGGTGAACAGTGAACCAACAGAAAATTCATGGCTTTGGGAAAGAACATAATTGGATAAAATGAAGCATTTTTTGGGATCTTCCATATTGGTCTAATTTTCTGGTCCACCACATGTTGAATTTCATGCATATTGAGAAGAACTATTTTGATGATTTATTTCATACAGTTTTGGATACACTAGTTAAGACCAAAGATACTGTAAAGGAACGATTAGATCTTGCCCAAATTTGCAGGCGACCAGAACATGAACTATTTGAAATTGTCAGATCATAGAGGATAATGAAGCCAAAAGCAACTTATACATTTTCCAAAGAGAGCAGCTTACTATTTTGTCAGTGGATTGTAGATTTGAGACTTCCAGATGTCTATTCTTCCAATTTAGGAAGATTTGTTAAGAATGGTTATATTACTGGATTAAAAAGTCATGATTTCCATGTCATAATGGAAAGTCTTATGCTGATTGGGTTTAGTGGTTTGTTGAATTCTATGATTTGGGATTCGATAAAAGACATATCCTATTTTTTTCGAGACATTTGTGCAGTGAAAATAGACTATGATGAGCTAAACAAACTGGAAGAAGATGCTTCTGTAATTATTTGTAAAATGGAAAAAATCTTTCTGCCAACTTTCTTTGACTCAATGGAACATCTGATATTAAATTTTCCACATGAAGCTAAATGTGGAGGTCCAGTATAGTTTTGATGGATGTACCCATTCAAGATATGTATACAGAAATTGAAGAAAAAAGTATGTAACAAAGAATCAGTTGAAGGCTCAATTCCTGAAGCTTATTTGCAAGAGAAAATTGTTTTTTTCTACTCTCATTATTTTAAATCTCAATATCCTTCAAAGAACAATCCCATGGGACAAAATGAGGGGAATGTTAATGATGAAATGGAAAATCAATTATCAGTTTTTAATCAGACAAATCTTGGTTTAGGTGGAGTTCCTAAATGATGGCTTTCAGATAATGACCATCACAGAGCTCATACATATGTTCTACTCAACTGTGAAAAAATGACATCATTTGTATTGTGAGTGCTTCTATAACTTATTCTATAATTTATGTTATAGTATGTAAACTTATTTTATTTTTAGGTTATATGATAATCATATCAAGAATCAACTTCCACAAATTATAGCATCTGCACTTGAAGAATGTAGAAAAAAAATTCAATGGTTTCAAAAACTAGTAACATAAATTATTGATGGTTTAATATCAATTCTGTTTATTATTTATCATATTAATAATTGTTTTAAAAAAATTTAGGTGTCTCAACATGGTGATAAAATTGATAATCGACTGTGTATATTGAGTAAACCACCATCCAAAATGGATAAATATTATAATGCATATGTGGTGAATGGTTTTCGATTTCATACACGTGCATATGAGGAATCAAAAAAAACAATGAATAGTTTATTTTTCTTGAGAGGATCACATCATAGAGAAACTAAAGTTGAATTTTATGGAAATTTGGATGAAATTATTGAGATATATTATCTAGGACAGAATTACATAACGATGTTTAAATGTCGGTGGTTGGATACTGAGAGAGACTTTTATGTTCATCTTACTCATGGAATTGTTGATATTAAATATAAAAGTATTCTTGCAGTAAATGAACTATTTTTACTAGATCAACAGGCACATCAAATTTATTATGCAAAGTAATGTGCTACTTCAAGAGAATTGAGTGATTGGTGGAGCATAACAAAAATTAAATCTCGAGAAAATCAGTTTACTCAAACTGAATGTGGTTCCTGGGAAGTGGAAGGAATTGAAATTTTTCAAGAGATAGCTCAAAATCCATTTTTTCACAAAGAGACGTGAATATCGATGATGACGCTCCAAAATTAAGGATCGATTATGATGAATATGTTAATAATGTTACAAATGAATTTTAAATGACAAGAGATGATGAGACTGAAACTCATATGGGTATTGATGATGCTGTGGAGGAAGATGAAGACATTGACATGGAAAACTATAGAGATGAGGATGAAGATGGAAATTGAAATAGTTAAATGTTTTTTATAATAATAACTAATATATATCTATATATAATAGTTATTTTCAACTATCTACTCACAATAATCATTTTATGTTTCAGATGGATCCTGATCTATTTTACGAGTTGTAGGAGGATGATCTACCTTTGGATGAGGGGGATTATGGACCATCTGACCCTCAACCTACTGACAGTTTAGGGAGTACACCGAGGGGACACAGTCTTGTGCGATTGATGATTTCTGACCCTATCCCTGAGCGACGTCCACATCTTGGTTTCGATCCATGCATATGGAGGTATGGTAACCTGTATATTTTAGTTTGATTTCATTAATTTATTTATATATATACTAATTGTTTGATTATTTATTTCTTTTTCAGATTTTTGCACATGTAGCTATTGTACAGGGGAGCATTATCTTGCACAATTGTTTTTCTCGGCCATGGATCACATGGGAACATGATCCTATTGATGTGTGGTGCAACATGTTTGATCATTGGCTGGTACGTAAATAAAGAATATTTATTTTGAAATTTATTTTATTAATAACTTGATATTATAAATTATTTGTAGGTTTTATGGTATCCGATTGATGATATCATGCATGATGCTATCCACACGGCATGGCAGGTGTCTATGTGTGACCGTTTCCGTCAGTTTTTGATCAATTTCAGAAGAACAGTCATTAAGAAAGCAGGAGTGATAGAATTTGATGAGTCATGTAGAGCCCACCAACCAGAGTAAATTTCATCTCACGTTTTGGATGGATTATGTTTACACTGGTTGGGTGGTGGATTTCATAGGAGATCTTCAATGGGACGATAGAACCGGGGGAGAAAAGAGATGACGCATCGAGCTGGTAGTCGTACATTCAGTACTTATAGAGAGCATTTGGTAATTATATTTTTTAAATATTTTATATAACTTTAAATATATACAGTTTATTTTCTATTTCTGTAGGTACTCGAGCAAGCTGATATTATGGAGTTCGATGTCTATCGGAGGATATACAGTGATCCAGCCACTGGAGAGATTAGATGTGATCACCAGCGTCGGATTGTGATTAGTATTATTTTTTTGAGTTTGAAAATTAACTACATATAATATTTTCACCATTTTAATTTCAAATTGGAATTGAAGGAGTCATATGAGGCTGCGACCTCTTAGACACAGGCTGAGATTCAGGACGAGACGACTGAGCAGACCAGTGCCCACCATTTTGATGAGGCGGCATGGATGTAGGTGAAGCAATATGGCTTTGAGAAGGGCCGGGTAGTTGGTATCAGCTCTCATTTGACTCTTGGTGCTTATTATGGTACTACTATGATGTCGGAGACCAGCTCAAGAGGAGCTCGTGGAGAGCAATCATCTTCTGCCTCATAGTATCAGGAGTAGTTGCAAACTCAGTCTGAGCTTATATAGAGTTTGTAGAAGCAGCATGAATAGATGTGTCGGCAACAGTAGCAACAGCAACAGCAGCATGAGGAGGAGATGGGTCTATGGTAGCAGTAGTAGCATTACGAGCATATGAAGTATATGCATTTTCTGACTCGTAGTTTAGGGATGGAGTTTCCTCCACCATTTTCTATTGCTCCTCCACCTCCTCCAAAAGACGACCCCCTCCCAGTGATTTCTTTTTGATGTTAAAAACATTTGAATTTAAGATTTATTGTAATATTAATTATTTACAGTTTGTGTCTTTTATATTGGTATAAATATTGCATAATTTAATTTTTTATTTTTAATATTTTATTATTTATTATTAGTATTATATTTTTTAATAATTGTTTATTTTACTAAAAATAATAAAATTTTATGATTTTTTAATTTTTTTTGTAAATATTGAGAATTGTAATAATTTTTTATTTTTTATTATTTTAATAAAATTAATATTAATTTATTATTAATCATAATTTTATTAAATATATTTTTTTAGTATTATATTTTTTAATGTCTATTTATTTTACTAATAATAATTTTTTCATTTTTTTATTATTTTAATAATATTAATATAATTTTTTCATTAATCATAATTTTATTAAATATTTTTTTTATTATGTTTAGTATTTGTGATGGGACATTTTGCGATGGGCTCCTGTAGTAAATAATTTAAATAAATTTTTTATTAATACTATTTGTGACGGGCTGATCGCTCTGTCGCAAATAGTATTTCTCACAGGCCTGTCACAAAAGGTTATTATATATATAATGTATATAATCGAAGGATTATTTGCGATGAGGAACTGCCCCGTCGCAAATAGTATTTGTGACGGTCTATCGCGAAAGGTTTATTTATTTATAATGTATATAATCAGAGGATTATTTGTGACGCCATTTTCTGCAATGGGCTATTTACGATGGGATCTCGTTGCAAATAGCCCATCGCAAATACCCCTAAATCCAGTAGTGGTGTTATCTCTAGTAAATTCTCATATACTCAAGCCTTGTCACTCAGTGGATCATCCTCATAATAATATAGTGGAATCCTGGCTGGCTGTATGCATGGAGGAATCTTGAAAAAAAACAAGATGTTCCACTGTTAAAAGAATATATCTAGATAGCTCACTCAGTAAGTACATGGAAAACACAACTGATTAATATATGATGCATGTGCCAAAATTTTCTCTAAAAAATTCTATATGTATTGAGTCCAACAGAAGTTGATCAGAGTCCTAGTGTATTTATATGTCATCCATCAAACCAAAACAGGTTCCCATGTCATGAAAGATGAACTCGAAACACTATAAATTTTTTCCCAAATCA
Organism: Viscum album; assembly: GCA_963277665.1. Lineage (NCBI taxonomy): Eukaryota > Viridiplantae > Streptophyta > Magnoliopsida > Santalales > Viscaceae > Viscum > Viscum album. The sequence goes on along the minus strand of OY728153.1, from coordinate 384,414,196 downwards.
ATCTCACTGACTTTAGTAATAAGTTAAAACTAACTCCTTTTATACCACACCATCACAACCCAACCCACCAGGGTCGAACCCATGACTACCCCAAGTCCGCCTCTAATAGGCCAGGGGCTAATGACCAGCACTGAGTAGGTATATCCCACAAATGATAGGAATTAGAATAATGAACCTGTACACATACTCCTATCTCTAAGCCTATAAATTTCTTAAATGTAAAAACAATTGAAACCAACACATGCATACATCTAAAATCCCACAACTAGAGTATGAAAGTAAAGTACTGAAAGCGGAAAAGGGGCCAAATATGAGCCCAAAAAAAACTATAAAGAGTACAACATTTTACAAGGGTGAAGACTAAGATCGAATGAAAACTACTAAAAAACAACTCAGTATTTTAATCTTAAGATAATATCCACCTACTCCACATCATTCCAAGACACATCCAAAAGGGTGGTCTTCTGCATATGACATGACACATGCGGGAAAATCCCATGAATGGATGAGTATAAAAATACATAGTAGGACACCCCAAAAACACTAAACATGAATCATTAAGTATAGTTATCTCAATACAAAGATATAAAAATCAATATATAATAGAAAATAACCATATATACTTAAGAAGGACACCACACCACTAGGCGGTCACAATCAACTATAGCTCCAAGATTTTTCTCGATGCAATGCTCATTTCAAGAGAATCCAATCCACAAGTTGTAACAACATCATAGAATCTCATCCAAGATGTCAAGATAATTAGCCCAAGCCCAAAAAATTCACCAGTATCAGATGACTTGGACTCGTAGATAGGTGGTTACTCCCAAAACCACTAGGGGACACCATGAACCAAATCTGGATCAACCAGTTACATAAGTGATTGAATGCCAATGATAGAACAAAAATAACCAATAAAAAAATCTATATGGAGGATCAATTACATTATCAAGGAGGTCATGCTAATTCCAAAAACTCTATCTAGTGTATAAATATGATATAGTATCACTCTCCAGTCTCCCATAGGGACACCACAAACTCTATCTGAGAGACATCCTCTAGAGGGGATCCCAATACAATGATGTGGATGTAATGTCTCATTATTCCCTTGAGGTAATGGACCAAGGGAATAAGAAATGGGATGTAAAAACATAAATCATCATCCTACCTAGAGTTTGGATCGATCATTGATGATGAAATGTTCTACACTGCTATCATTGACAAGATCTATGAACTCTGTTGGCGCAATGATCCGTGATTCAGCCTCGATCCATCATTATTTTCCAAGAATTATCTCCAACGGTCATCTATATCTCTATGTTTGGGAATCTAAACCATAGGAAACCCTTGTAACCATATACTTATATTATAAATTGGTCTTTGTGTCAAAAATAGATAATATATAGTAATTAATTTATTTATTTATTTATTTTACCCATTTATGCCCATCATTACTTTTTCATAAACTCTCTATGACAACAAATGTTATGTCGCTCCTAGGGTAAAAAAACATGTTATGAACTAAATGGTGCCCTTGTATTTCTGATATGAGCCTTTATTTGGGAGTTATTCCACTTTTTCAAGTAAACATTATGTGTGTTTTATTTAATATATTAATATATTTAAAACATTTATTCTGGGCACACTAAGCCTTATAATTACATGTCTTCTCAATACCCAGTCTCAAAAATAATATATATAACATCCAAAAACAATACATGGAAATTTGAATTCCTTAGAAATATTCCCAATCAAAGAGATAAATAATGTTTAGTTTCATTAAAAACATTCTTTCAGTCTCTTGACTAAATAAAGAGAGGGAAATTAAAGGAAAAAATGAAATCTTAAGAAATAACTATAGTATAAGAAAATACATAAGATTTGGGATATATAGATCAAATAATTTCATTATCATAAATTTAAACATAAATAATCTCAATAAAAAAGTGAGATAGTAATTGGTTTTTAGATAAGATGGAAAATCAACCAATATGGGGTGAATTGGCCTTTCAGAAAAACAATGAATTTAAATGATATGTCTGAGTTATAATGTTAATGTTGTGGATAATAAAAGAAAAAGAAGACAAGATATTTTTATAGTGGTTCTAATCTAAATGGTCTTACTTCACTCTTCATCCCTCTCATGAAATAAGAGTAAAGTCACCCACTATAACTAATATAATGGAATATTACTATAACCTTTTCCCACCTGAAGTCATAACCCAATTATAAATAATTTTCTCCGATATGATTAAACCCAAATAGTCCTACCTTTTTCTACTAAGAGGTACAACCTGAACAGTCTACCTCTCTCCCTTACAAGCACAACCCAATTTCTGACTTTTGTATGGGATCCATAACCAACAATTATACCTTGTAGTGGATAATATACCTTTTATAATTATAGACACATAATAATAATAGTAAGAATCAAAAACCATAGAATCAGATGAATGCTTCATATTCTGAGAGTCAAAGAAACAAGAAATTATCCAGTGGTAATGGATCAGACAATTTCAGTTCAGCTAGGAGATATTGTTAATCACAAAAAAATACAACTATTGTAATTTTCAATAATATCATCAACCTTTATATCACTTATTGGTTATGTTAACTCTATATAAATAGAGTTTCTTTGGAAAAAAACATTAAAATTTGAATATCGTTGCATATTTTCTTTTATTGAAGTAGGAATCACTCATACAGATTCACTATAATGCTTCAGTGTTATCCATTCCTATTTTCCAGATGATATTCCATATAAAAATATTTTAAAAATGAAAAATAATATTTCATTATTTCAACTTAAATATCCTATAATACAATAAAAACTACAGAGTGAAATTAATTAAAATAATTGATATATTAATAAATAACTAGCATTATTATCCTTGGAATAATTATTGATAATAATCAAGACTATCCATTCATATTTTATCCGATCTAAATTTGGATATTTTAATTTCCAAAATTTAGTGTGAATATCAATAAACAGTCAATCCTATATTGATCAAATTTAATTCATTGTTAAACAACTTAAAACCTATTTTAATGGATTCTAGATAATTAATAAGTAATTTTAGAACAAATAAAAACACTAATTATATTTATAATAAACTTTCATCAAATTGAAATTCCATGTTTTAAATAAGAGAGAGAATATTTCTAGATTTTATAATATCCTATAGAAATTCACAGAACCACAAAGGAAAATCTATATAGGTGAATCATGTTAGATAATTAAATAGGGGATTCAGATATGAATTTAAAATATATTATTTACATATGTGAATAATGTAGTATATTCACAACATAATCAAATTCATCACCTATCCAAAAATCAACGTAGCTGAATTTTGAAATCTATAAAAATCTTGAAAAGAAAATTCAGACGTGAAACAAAAAATCTAAATGGAAAAATCATTATTATCTAATGTCTAATTATATTAATATTATTTCATTATCATTCTATATAATTAATAATCACCTTAATTATACTTCTATATATCATGTTATCATCAAAATACTATTACAAATAACTTTTGGAAAACTATAGAATTCCGACTAAAAACTTACAGTGTCTTAAAATCTAATTTATTAGATGAAAATGATTTATTTAGAATTTTATTTCTTCTAATAAAATGTATATAATTTTTTATTTATAATGACATAATAATCAATTAATTTTAAATTTTGTATCTAACATTATGGTGGAAATATATAAGATAACCAATTTTGGAAAATCAGCTCTGTAAATTGACTACATGGGAAATTTGACTATGTGAATCGGCTATGTGGAAAAATTACATATGTGAATTAGATATGATTGAATAGTAAAAACACATAAAATGATACTGTAAAGTCCAAAACAACTTATTTTTCCTAGGAATTCTTTATTGGACTTCTAGAACATGTTTTGACTAATCAAAACATAAAATTTAAAGATATTTAAAGAAACAAATATTATAATCTAATCAAAGTTACCAATAATTTAATAAAAACCTAACATATAAAACTAAAGACAAAATAAATTTTATAAGAATACAAGTTAATTTTACCTTAATCAATATATTAATCAACAACCTAAATATAACTCTTCATTAATACTTAAGTTAAAGAGAATAAAACAAAAAAAGTTATCAATTTATTATTAAATTAAAATAATACAAAGAATAAAAACATAAAACAATAATTATTAAAAATATTAAAATTATAATTAATAATGATTTTATGTTTTTTAATTATAAAAACATGAATTAGTTTAATGAGACACTAAATAATTATTAAGTAAAATACCTACCTCAAGTATACCTTTCTTCATAAGTGATATAACCCCTAATATAATAAATTTAAATTTATTATAATTATATAAAAGAAACCTATACATACCAATAATACTATATATATGGTCCATATAACATTTCAACACCAATTTATTAATAATTATTTTTTAAAACCATCATTTCCATGTGTTAAATGTTTCATTTTTAATGCATGTTTTGGTTTGACAGTAATGGTCCTTGTACATTGATCATGGTTCCATAATTTATATAATATTAATAATGAAATAAGTATAATATTTAACCACTATATAAAATTTTATAACCATTCATATAAAGGGGTGATGAAAATTGAATTACAACACTTCGTGTAGACGATAGTCTGAACTTGCGTGCGAGTGATGTTTTCCACTTTTTAATGGATGGAACAAAAGAAAGATAAATAATAATTCACTTTTAAATAATAATTATTTTATCAATGAAATAATATATATACATTGAATAAATCATAATAACCAACCAATAAATATGTAGATGGAAAATGAATCATATCTCTATGTGGAGGTGGAAGTCCACTCGTATGCATGAGCGATACTTTGATTTCCCATTTTATAGAGAATGCATGGGAAATGGTTCTGTCATAATCATAATAACATATAATTATATTTATAATATTAGATTAATAAAGTTTTTATGGATATAACTAGTTTATAAATTTTTTTTAGTATAAATTAATTTGAAATAGGTTGTTTAATATTTATTCCTCCTCTTTGAGAGACCTCCTTCAGCTTATACTTTAAGCCATGAAAGATTGGTCTTAGGAGAATAAAAAGGTCTCACGGATGGAGGGAATGAATCTAAGAAGGTTTTTGGGTAGGGATATTATGATACATAAGGCTCAAATTTTGTTAATAATTGTGGATAATAGGGGCCCTATTATAAGAGAGGGGAGGAATACACACGGAATTACTTTAAAGATTTCAATAATATAAGGTCCCTTTCATGAGAAAGTGGAAATAAATGGTCAATTATTCAAATATAAGATAATATATTGTTTAAATAACTTTAAAAATAATAATTATACATGTTTATGTCACAATAATACCCTTATCTTTGAGTTTAATCCTCCCCCCACCCACCCACCCAGTAAACCCACATTAACATTAACTATAGAAACAAAATTTTACTTTTTTACTATTAATTATGACAAAAAATTAAGTTGACCTAATATATTATATATTAATTATGATGGATCTAAATATTCAATACATTTTACCTTATTTAATTTCTATAAGTGGGAGAATTTTATTTTAAATAAGAGTGAAAAATACAATGAAACCCCGTTTTAAAAAAATGCATTTTAAGCATAAAACTGAATTTTCTTCCATTCATTTCTTTGTAAAACCAATAAAATGAATGTTAAAATATTTTTATTGAATTTATAATAGATAAAGTTTATTAAATGCACTAATAAATATATACTAATTTAATTTATTAATATGAAAACACATTTTGTGCAAATGATTGTTTTTTGAAAAATGCATTTTTATGCCCCAAAATGAATTTATACCAAATTTAAGTGTAATGATGATACCTATATTGTTAATTATATTATTTATAATTAAATTAGACTCACTATTCTTTAAAATAAAATTAAAAAAATAATTTTTATTTTAAATTAATTTATTTAATGAAAAGAAATTATACTTTTACAAAAAAATATTATTTTCACTATTCACTTGAAAATAATTATTTATATGAAAATACCAAAAATCACCACTAGATAATATTGAGATTATTATTTAAAAAATTACAAACATTAACTCAAATAAATTTTATAATAATTATATACATTAATTATAATTTAGGACCACAAAATTCAATAAAAATCATTTTTGAAGAAAATATATTTTTGAAACATAAATTGACTTTACTGAAAATTGAGTAATTTTATATTATGAATTAATCAATATATTTTTATTATTTAAAACCTTTATAAAAAATATATTCATAATGTGATTATTAATATTCATATTTCAATTTTACTATATGTGTATATAGGATTACTATATCACAATTCATTTAGACTCAGGTTTGCGTGTAAATTAATTTATCGAATACCTTATTTTTATTTCAAAGGAATTAAATATAAAATCATGGGTTGTTACATTATAACCCCCTTAAAGTGAATTTATCCCTTAAAATTTTCAACACTTTGATAAAAAACTTAGGATATTTTTACTTAATCACATCCTGGGCTTCCCATATAGCTTCCTCAAAATTTTGATTCCTTTAAATAATTTTAACCATTTGGGATGTCTTATTTAGTATAACTTTATCTCCTTAATCTGTGATTTTTTTGTTTTTATTTATAATAAGTATCATGTTCTTGGGGTTAAACCTGTGAGTTTTTTAATTTTTAAGGATAATGTATGTAATTCCTTAAAAGAGACACATAAACACATTTTTAACTTTATAGAGTTTCGAAGAAAGTTTTGAGAGATAGATGCAATCCCTACTTGATTAAGAATCTCAAAGGGACCAATATACCAAGGGATTTAATTTACCTTATTTATGAAACATATAACCTTTTTTATGGATAAATTTATAGGAATACCTTCTTGATCATGATGTAAATCTTCTATGATACAAATGAAGTGTGCTAACTTCATAAGACAATAAAAAATGGTCCAAATAGCTTTATAGCCTTTAGGTGTTTTGAGTATTTTGATGATGAAATCTAAGGTTATGTTTTAACATTTCCATTATATCATGGGTCATGGATTTAACATATACTTAGTATTCTATATATCATCATTAACTTGTTGATATACCAAGCATTAAAATATATACTCTTTAAAATCTCTATTCAAGTTTTCCCTCAAAAAAGACTATTTCAGATCTATATACATCTTCATACTTATAGGATGAATAAATAATTAAAAGAAATGATCATCTTCTAATATCTCTTTCTTTAGGTTTTATATCGATGAGACACAAACTCAGTTGCTAAAATTTATTATTCAATCATAATAAAATTTAAAATCAAGAACAGTTCTCACCTTCTTTTTCAGCTGAGCATCATCCCTTTGTACCTCTTTAATATTCCCATAGATAAATGGTTGAGCACTTACTTTAGAATGATAATATTTATCCCCTTACTTAAATATTTAAATGAACATACATTGAGTATCTATAAATATTGGATCTTTTGTGATCCTTATCATAATATAGTATGATCCTTTAAACTCAAAGAATTATCTTCCTTCTTCACATTCCTAAGGTGGTAATGTATTGATTATTCATATTCTTTTATCAAATTAAACCATTTTTTCTAGATCATATTTAAGTATTTCTGGTTAAATATATACATTAAAAATTTATGATCATTATATATGTCACACCTTTATCCATAAAGATATTTTTTTATATCTTTAATTCAAAGATTACCACTATTGATTCTAAATCATGAATTTGGTAATTTTTATCATGAACCTTCAATTAGAATGAGGCATATTTTACTATTATATTATTTTCCATATGAAAACATGATAGAACCTTGTTCGATGCATCATTATAAATTCAAAAACCTTCTACACTATAGGGTAGTGTGACCACAGTAGTATTGACCAACATTATCTTCCTTTTCTTGAAATTTTCTCCACATTCATCAATATAAAGGAACTTTACTCTCTTATGAATTAACGTGGTGAGTGGATTATATAGTCATGATAAATTATTCACAATGAATTTTTAAAATTATTCTAATCCAAGAGAACTATAGATCTCAATCACCACGGTAAGTCTAGGACAATGTTTAATTACTTTTATTTTTTATGGATCCACTGATATATGCTATCTTGAAATTATATAACCCAAACATGAAACTTTATGTTTCCAAAATTCACACTTGGTAAATTTTCCATACATATCCTATTTACTAATAGTCTTCAGTATAATCTTAATGTGATATTAATTCATTTAATTTCCCATAAAATATATAATAATATCATTTATAAAGACTATAAAAAATGGATCAATGTAATATTTAAAGATTTTATTCATTAAATTTCGGAAGAACATAGAGGAATTAGTAACATGAAATTAAATCAAAATAAATTCATAGCATATACACCTCAAATGGAAGGTTTTCTTATGTGTGTATTCACTTTTTACCCTTAACTAATAGTATCCATGTTGAAGATAAATCTAGGAGAAGTATTAATCTCTCCATAATTGAATAAAAAAATCATCAATATAGGGAAGATGATACTTTTTCTTGATCATGGTCCTATTAAGTTCTCAATAATCAATGAAAATTCAGATTGATCCATCTTTCATCTTAAAAAAACAACAGGTTAACCTCATGGTGATGCACTTGGATGAATTAATCCATTATCAAGATTCTTTACGAGTTTATTCATCAATTAATGTAACTCAGTCGGGGATATTCTATATTTGTCTTTGAAATATATGTGGTACCAAGTATGAGTTGTATTGAAAACTCAACTTCAAAATTTAGAGGAATAATAGAAAACTATTCTTGAATTATATCAATAAAATCCCATATAATAGGAATATCTTTTTTTTAGAGTTTCTCCCTAACTATATAAGATAAATACTCCCTTTGAATAGGAAACATGACACATAAAACTGATGTAATTTCTATTAGAGTTTTATATTTTTCATTATACTAATAAAAAATCATAAGTTGTTCTAGAATATCAAATATGACTTCAATTAGTAATTAATATGCACTCTATATAAATAAATTCAATCCAAGCCAATAATAAACTCAAATTCAACTAAAGGTATCACAATGGGATTTACAGTAATTATATTACCATAAAATTCAATTTGGTAATAATCCTATACTTGAGAGTAAATCATTATACCATTAGGATTTTTTACTACTAATGCAATATATAATAGTATTTTTATACCCTTATAAAATTATTTAGAAATAAAATAGTTAGTAAAACCAAAATAAAAAAAGGTGTTATGAATTTCTGAGTGGATGGAAAGTGTAAATTTAACCACTTCATTATCATATCCCACATCATAAATAGTGATCTCATGAGATTTTCATTTTTCACTATGATTAAGAGGTTTATAAAATCTATCATCTTCATTAACATTCATTTTTTAGTACTGGGTAGAATAATGACCATACTCCTTGAATTTGAAACATTATAGTGTGGGGGTTTTATTTTTTGAATATTTCCCTCTATTTATATAATTAGATATGTTTTTCCCACTACTCTAGAATTCAATTTCATGATGACCTTCATTTTCACACTTAAATAATTTACTAGTCCCATTAAAAAAATTTCCTCCAAGTTTCTTTCCACACTTTGGGAATAAATTAAGACACATATTCTTAATTTCATAGTTTTTTAGTATAATATCCTTTGAATTATATCTTTATTTTCATATTGAAACCATGACATTGATGAGTGTCTCTAATCTCAATTTTTACCCTGACAGAACATCAAACAATTTCTTCATAGCTATTGAAGTCTCTTATGGATAATTGTCGCACCCATTTCCTTCATTTAAGGTAATTTTTTTCTTTTATTCTTGAACTAAATTTCCCCCTTTTGTTTCCCCTAGGACCCCCCCAGAATATGAAGTTTGGACACTTTTTGAGTGGACAAAAGGGGGCGCACACTTTGGCTGCATGGTTTGATAAACCATGCAAGAAAACTGTGCGGCCTTTTACAGGTCATTAAAAATGGTTTAATTTCCATTTTTCCCTCCCTAGATTTATCTAAACTCGCCCCTTTCTTCCCCCGTTCAACCCTTGCAACCATTTTATCCTCCCAATCACCTCAAACCCTCCTTTTAACTCTATTTTGAAGGAGGGGGTGGAGAATCTTCAAACTTTCTCAAGTGAATATCTCCCTTAGTTTTCTCCTTTTTCATGGGGTTTATTATCCTATTCTTGAAGTTACTTGTTTTCCATAGGTAGGGTTTCTAACCTAGGGTTTTATAATGGTTTTCATGGTCTATTATTTTGGTTTTAGGCTTGATCTATGTCCCTAGTCATGCGACACCGGTGCTGTTGGATTTTCGCACGAAGATTCAAGTGTTTAAACAATTGTAGTAGGTGATTACATTGGTAATAAATGCTAGATGAGTTATATTTGAGGAATTTATATTTTTATCACACTTATCCTTTATTATCCTTTCTGTGAAATATGGTTTTGGTGACGTCTGTTAAGAAAATGAATTTTATGTACCAATTTGGTGTTAAATTGGGTTTTTTACATGTCTATTTTATGTTATGCCAAATGGGGTTGTTTTATAACTCATGTAATGGGTTTATAGAAATTATTTGGGTGCTGAAAATTATTTTTTGATGAATATGTCTATGAACATGGTGTTCAATGTGGGTTTTTTAAGGGATTTTGTGTGAAAAACATTGTTAAGTATTGTGAAGTTATTTTATTGATATCTTAAAGGTTTTATTGAGTGGTGTAAGTGGTGAAAAAGATGTGTAGATACTGTTTTGAGTTTATTATGACTGTAAATGATGTTTTTATTTGATAATGGCTTTTTGTATCATGAGATAATGGTTTTAGCACATTGGGGGAAACTCGGGTACCTAGGAGGGCAGATATGTACTGGAACACTAGTGATCTGGATGGGTTTTATCCATGTTTCACTGAGAAAAATGGAAAAAGAAATCACTTAAAAAACCATATTGGTGATTATTTTGGACCATTATGTTATGTATATGTTCCCTAATAGTGTCTCATTAATGAGAATGGATTTCACCAAGGTTACTTTACACCGAGGTACAAGGTACATGATGCTCGAGACTACCTAGTGCCTAGTGGCGTTCTTAATATTAGTTCTCATTGACTCTTTTGTAATTATCGTTGAAATATGGTGGTTTTTGCTGGAAAATTTAGTATCCCACATATTTTAGTTAATTTTTCTCACTCATGGAAAACCCGCTTTGAAAACTTCTTACATTAAAAATTTTTATTCTTTAGAAATTATTTCGGCCACTTCTTGTCGATCAAAAATGGCATGCTTTTTATCTTGTATTGTTTAATATATGGAATATATTAGTGGTATACTATTGGTATTAGGTTCACACCCTACTTACACCCCTTGGGTGTAAGTATACTTGGTCATGTTTGACACAGGTAAAGGAAAGGCTTTGGGTGATAGCGATTCGGGGTGTTAGTTCCCATCCATGGTGTGGCGTTGTGGAGATAGCTTGTGGGTGATGACCCCTTGTCATGTGGATTCCTTGTGGCTATTTTTATTATGTTTTTATGTATATTTAGACCAATTTTTATATGTTTTAACCTATTTATTAAGTTCTATATTTTTTTAAGTCTTGTTTGGCAGGAATTTTAAGATTCGGTTTATCAATTGTTTTTGATGTTTTATGTATCCATATTCAGGTAAATCATTTCGAAACCAAAATATATGATACCCAGGCACTTGTTCCAACCCGTGGGGATAGGGAACCTCCTTTGGTCCTTATCATGGGTTGGGTTTGGCATCGGTTTTGATAGAGACCAGATTTGGTTGGTGCAAAATGGTATCAGAGGAGGTTAATGTTTTTGAGTTATATTATTATTTTGGGATTAGTCAGGCTTGACAGGAGCTAGGATTGTTAGGACTTAGATTTTGGGTCATGAGTAGGGTTATTGGCTCGAACCCCTCTTGGAAGACCTCGAGTCACCATGCAACATTGGAATTGTTTGTTTGACTTCACTTTTAGGTGAGACATGTGGGTTGTAGACTACACATGGACATCGGGTCAGGGTGGGGTAGGTTTTACTTTTATCATTGCAATTTGTTTGGATTATTTATATTTGATGTTATTGATGAAATTTTCAGAACTTTTGTACAGATTTTTTCTCTAGTGACGGGTTCCTTTTGGTAGCAACATGCCTCCCCAGAAAGCTCCCACACACCCACGGGAGGAAGCTGGAGAGAGTTCTCCCCCACCGACTGATCAGAGGTTAGTAGAGGATATAGTTTGTGCTTTACAGGCTCTATGAAATGGGCCAGATCCTATTCTAGCTCCGGTTAGAGAAGATGATTCTAGTCATATGAAGTACAAGGCCCATAAGTTCTTGAAAAATAAGCCTCCTACCTTCTGATGTAGTATATAACCCCAAGAAGAATAGGAATGGCTCGAAAAGATTGAGCGCATGTTTGAGTTCTTGGAAACAACTAAAGAGGTCCAGGTGAAGTGAAAATATTTTATATTAGAGGGTTCGGGCTGTAGGTGGTGGGAATCGGTACTTCAAATTGGGAAGAATGATAAGATGCTCTAGGGAGATTTCAATGTCGTCTTCAATGAACAATATTGTCCTATGGTCTTGGCATATGTCAGGTCTCGAGAGTTCATGCATCTTGTTTAGGGGGGTCTTTTTGTGATGGAGTATGCCAACTCTTTTTCCGAGCTAGTTCAGTATGCTCCTGAAATTGTCACTAATGAGCAAGCGAAGGCCTAGAGGTTTGAGAAAGTCTTACGACTGGAGATATACTCCCAGGTTTTATTGTTTAACCTGAGGACCTATGCTGAGGTGGTTGATCGGGCATGTATGGTGAATATTTATCAGAAAGGTAGTCTTTGTTTCTCTACGATATTATCAGTAGTGGGAAGTGGCAGCCTCTCATAGAATAAAAGGAATAAGGGAGAGCATGGGAAGAAGGGAGGTGGTAGTTCAGGACCCTCTTCCAGGCAGTTTTCATCTATGGCTTCTGATACGAGATCGGTTGTATACCACCAGTGTGGCAGGTCGGGTCACATCCGACCAGCATTCCCACTTCCTTTGAATCCTTATTATCAATGTAAAGGTATGGGTTACTTGTAGTGAATTTTAGGGGTGGAACGTCCACTTCAGAGTGGCGTAGGGACGGTGGATTCATGAGGAGTGCCAGCTGAGTCCGAGTCATCAAAGATGGGGGGATCTCATGTTTGTGTCTTTGGTGGTAGGGTTGGTTCATATTTTGTGCAGATCCAGTTTAGGGCACAACCAGAGACTAACGGTCATCCTCAGGTAGAGGAAGGACATCTCTATGTGGTGGATCCGGCACCATTAGGATCAGAGGCGAGATCATCGATAGTTCCAGGTACCGTTTTGATTTCATCTTCTATATATGATTCTATTTTTGATATAGGTGCCTCTCTTTCATTCATTTTCTTCCCATTTTGTGGACATTATGAATTTTCCAATAGATTTTTTTTCTTTTTCTATGGATTTGGTGATGCCACTGGGAAATAGGAAGGATTAGCGTCTCAGGTGCCCCTCGTGTGGTCTTTTCGTGTCAAGGGTTGAGATGGAGTGGGACCTCTTAGTCTTAGATATGGATCTTTTTGACATAATACTTGGCATGTATTTGATAGTACACTTTTAGGCACACATTAATTGTTATAGGCAGTGGGTTAGTTTCACAGCACCTGATTGGAGTCGTCAGGTTTTTTGTGGGGAATGGGATCAGTGGTCATGTCGTGTGGGACCTCCACTCCCACACTTGAGAGATGTTGTTTTTTATGTATCATCGATCATGGTAGAGGAAGATGGTAAAGTTTCTAATGGTGGACTACCTCAGGTAGTTGATGAGTTTCCAGAGGTATTTCTGGACGATTTTTTAGGTTTTCCCCTGGAGTGGGATGTGGAGTTCTCAATTGATCTGGTTCTAGTAACACGACCGATATCTCCTCCCTAATATTGAATATCCCCCACCGAGCTGAGGGAATTAAAGATACAACTGGATGACTTAGAATCCAATGGTTTCATTCCCTCAAGCATCTCTTCTTGGTCCGCACCTGTGTTGTTTGTGAAAAAGGTTGACGGATCCCTCTGGTTTTGCATTGACTACCAGAAGCTGAATAAGGTAACAATAAAGAACTAATGTTATTTTCCCCAAATAGATGACTTGTTAGATATGTTGAAGGGGGAAATGTAATTTTCTAAAATCAAATTTCGTTTGGGATATCATCAACTCAAGGTGAAGGAGGCAGATATCCCAAAGATTGCCTTCTGAAGTCGGTATGGCCACTTCTAGTACTTGGTCATGCCCTTCGGATTGACCAATGCTCCAGTGGCCTTTATGGAACTCATGAATAGTGTGTTCCATTAGTATCTCGATTATTTTTTCATGGTATTTTTGGATGAAATAATAGTTTATTTTGGATCCTATAAGAAACATGAGCATCACTTTCAGATCATTCTGGGCACTTGAAAAGAGCATCGTGTTTATGAAAAGTTGCCCAAGTGCACTTTCTGGATCAGGGAGGTAAATTTTTTGAGGCATGTGATCTCAGAGAAGGGGGTTTTGGTGGACTCAGAGAGATCAGTATGGTTATTTCATCGGAGCATCTGAAGATTATGTTTGAGATCAGAAGTTTCCTTGGACTGCCTGGTTATTATAGGAGGTTTGTTCGGGATTTCTCTCGTCTTGATTCACTGATGACCGTGCTCACCCGGAAAGTGTTGAAGTTAGTATGGGGCCTATAATGTCATGAATACTATGAGGATATGGAGAGGTGGTTGACTACCTCCCCTATTCTGATTTTTTCAGAGGCTAGAAAGGGGTATGTGGGGTATTGTGATGCTTCGGGCATGGGTCTTGGGTGCGTGCTTATGCAGGATGATCACGTGGTGGCATATGGATTTCTCCACCTCTGACCACACGAAAAAAAATTACACAACGCATGACTTGGAGTTAGAATTTTTGATGAATTACTTGAAGACTTGGCATCACTGCCTCTTTGGGGAGAAGTTTGTGGTCTACTCTGATCACAAAATCTTGGCCTATATCT
This sequence comes from Viscum album, assembly GCA_963277665.1. Lineage (NCBI taxonomy): Eukaryota > Viridiplantae > Streptophyta > Magnoliopsida > Santalales > Viscaceae > Viscum > Viscum album. Next base: position 384,399,115 of record OY728153.1, on the reverse strand, counting down.
TCTTGTTGAAGGACCTCAACATGAGGCAACGTCGTTGGATAGAGTACTTGCAGGGGTTCAAAATTGCATTGTCTATACCCTAGGAAAGCATAACGTGTTGGACAAAGCCTTAAGAAGAAGATCCACAGTGCAATATTAGAGGAAGTTCAGTGATGAGTGGACTCTGATGACACTTTTTTCTCAGATGCATGTGGAAATGTAAGAGCACAGTGGAGGTGCATTATTGGATATAATTATGTTTATTATTTATCTCATAGAGTTGATTCAGTGGGAACAACCTAGTGATGATATTTTTCAGTGGTAGAAGTAGTTTATTCATGGTGGGGAGACATCTACTGATTTGTCATTATCTACCGAGGGCATCATGTGCTTCAAGGGCCGTTCAGTAGTGTCATTATCTCTACGGAAGGTGGTGATGCAGCATAGCCACCATTGTCAGTGGGTTTTCCATATGAGTGCCACCAATATGTATTATGATTTCTTTCAGCAATTTTGGTAGCCTGTTAGGAGATGAGACATCAAAGACTTCGTGTCGAGATGCTACACATGCCAGTATGTGAAAGAAAAGCATCAAAGGACCTCTGGTTTTCTCCAGCTATTTCCCATTCCTACCTAGAAGTGGGATCAGGTCACCATAGAATTAATTATTGGATTTCCTCGTAAATCTTGGGGTAATAATTAAATTTGGGTGGTGATTGATCATCTGACCAAATGAGCCCACTTCATTCCGATCAGATACATAGATAAATTGGATTAGTTGGGTTGTTTGTATCTTCAGGAGGTGGTAAGGATTCATGGTGTGCCATCAATAGTTATATCAGATAGAGACCCCCATTTCAATTCTCGGTTTTGGGAAGGACTTTATAATGCCTTGGGGTATCAGATTAAGATGATCATGACATACCATCCTCAAACAGATGGCCAGACAGAGTAGGCGAATCAGATTTTGGATGACATTCTCTATGCATGTGTTCTGGAATTTGGAGGTTCTTAGGATAGACATTTGGGATTAGTTGTGTTTTCTTATAATAATAGTTACCAATACTCGATTATAATGGATTATTTTTATGTTCTATATGGTCGGCCTTGTCGGTCCCCCCTGTGTTGGGATGAGGTAGGTTAGACCTCACTATTGGGGCAGAGTCTAGTGAAGGAGATGTCTGAAAAGGTCAAGTTGATCTGGAAGCGCTTATTGACAACTCAGAGTCACCATAAATCATATTCTTAACATAGGCATCGAGACCTAGAGTTTCTTGTCGGTGACTAGGTATTCTTGAATGTTTCCCCTCGTCTGGGCCATCGTTGATTGGGAAAGGAAAGGAAGCTGACACCACGATATATCAAACCTTTTGAGATCACTAGGATTATTGGTAAGGTGGAATAAAGGTTGGCCTTACCTTATCAGTTGGCATCCATCCATGATGTCTTCATTGTCTCCCAATTGAAGAAATACAACCTAGATCCATCCCATGTATTGAATTGTGAGGAGTTGGATATTGAACCTGATTTATCTGTTGTTGAGCGGCCAGTGAGAATAGTGGACTTCCAAGAAAAGGTACTTAAGGGAAAGTCTATTCCACTAGTCTGAGTTATTTGGAAGCATGTTAATGATACACATGTGACATGGGAGTGGAATTCATGGGTTTAAAAAGATCACTCGTTCCTGTTTTCCAATCAGGTTTTAGGTTGACTTTTTGAGACGAAAGGTTTTCCTAGTGGGGAGAATTTTTACACCCATGTCCTTAATTTAAGGTACTTTTTCCTCTTTTATTCTTGGACTAAATTTCCACCCTATGTTTCTCCTAGTCCCCCTTGAATTTTATGGAGTTTGTACACTTTTTGAGTGGACAAAATGGGGCGCTCGGATTGGGCGCACGATTTGCTAAACCGTGCAGCCTTGTCCATCTCATTAATTTTTTTTAATTTCTATCTTTTCTCTCCCAGGATTTATCCAAACTCACCCATTTCTTCCCCCATTCGACCCTTGTATCCATTTTATCCTCCCAATCTCCTCAAACCCTCCATGGAATTCCATTTTGAAGGGGGATTTGGTGGAGAAACATCAAAATTCCTCAAGTAAGTGAATCTATTCCTAAGGTCTCTGCTTTTTAATGGGGTTTATTCCCCTATTATTGAAGTTAATTTTGTTCATAAGGTAGGATTTAGAACCTAGGGATTGATCTTGGTTTTCTTGGTCTATTATTTTGGTTTTAGACTTGATATAAGTCCCCAGTGGTGCAGTGGTGGTGCAGTTGGATTTTCACACAAATATTCTAGGGTTTTAACAATTATGGTATGTGATTACATGGGTAATGAATTATAGATGAGTTATATTTGATGAATTTATATTTTTAGCACACTAATCCTTCATTATCCTTTCTGATAAATTTGGTTTTGGTGACGTTGGTTAGGAAAATTATTTTTAGGTACCAATTTAGTGTTAAATTGGGTGTTTTACATGTATATTTTATGTTATGACAAATGGGGTTGTTTTGTAACTCATGTAATGGATTTATATAAATTATTTCGGTGCTAAAAATTCTTTTTTTATGAATATGGGTATGAATATGGTGTTCAAAGTGGGGTTTTAATGGATTTTATGTGCAACAAATTGTTAAGTTTTGTGAAGTTATATTATTGAAATCCTAAAGGTTTTATTGAGTGGTGTAAGTGGTGAAAAACATGTGTCGCTAATGTATTGAGTTTATTATGAAAAAAACTAATTATTTTATGTTATTATGGGTTTTGGTATCAGGAGATAATGATTTTATCATAATGGGGTAAACCTGGGTACCTAGGAGGGTGAATATGTACTAGTACGCTAGTGATTTGGATGGGTTTTATCCCTGTTTCACTGAGAAAAATTGATAACAAAAACACGAAAAAAACTATATTGATGATTATTGGGGACCAATAGGTTAAGTGTATGTTCCCTACTAGTGTCTCGTGCATCAGAATGGGTTTTTTCATGGTTACTTTACACCAAGGTACGAGGTACATGGGTCCGGATACTACGCAGTGCCTAAGGGAGTTCCCAAGATTACTGCTCATTGACTCTTTTGTAATTATCTTTGAAATATAGTGGTTTTTATGGAAAATAAAGTATCATGCATGTTTTACATAAATTTTCCCCCTCATGGAAAATACCCTTTGAAAACTTCTTACATTCAAAAAATTTATTCTTCAGAAATTATTTCTGCCACTTCTTGTTGATCAAAAATGGAATGGTTTTTATCTTGAATTGTTAACTCTATGGAATCTCTTTCTAGTATCATATTGGGATTAGGATCAAACCCTACTTAACCCACTTGGGTGTAAGTATACCTGTTTAATTTTGACTTAGGTAAAGGAAAGGCTTTGGGTGATGGCGGTTCGGGGTGTTAGTTCCCATCCATGGTGCGACATTGTGGAGACGACTTGTGGGTGATGACCCCTTATCGTGTGGAGTCCTTGAAGATGTTTTGACGCTATTTTTATTTGTATTTGAACCTCTTGTTATATGTTCGAACCTATGTATTTAGTTCTGATTTTTTTAAGTCTTGTTTGGCACGAATTTTCATATTCGGTTTATCGATTGTGTTTTATATTTTATATATCCATATTCGGGTAAATCATTACCAAACCAAAATATATGATACCCGGGAACTTGTTCTAGACCATGGGGATAGGGAACACCCTTCGGGCCTTATCCCGGGCCAGTTTTTCTGCCAGTTTTGATGGAGACCAGATTTGGTTTGTGACACTAATTCCCTTTAGAGGTTTTTTTAATCCACTAATGAATCAATCAACCTTACTTTCTGGTTCAATAATAATACCATAAGCACACCTCACAAGTATAATAAAATTTCTTCAAAGGTACTAGTGTATTTATCATACTTTTACATTATCTCAAGTAATTTCTTATCCATTTTCATATGATGAATACAAGGAAAGTGGTTACTGAAAAATAACCTCCAAAAATCATCCCACTCTATGGTGTCAATTTACGCTTGTTAACTTGTATTCTTGATAAGAGTTAACTATTTATTTTTTTTCCTTCCAAATGATAAAAATCTAAAATAAACATTTCATGATCTAACAACTAGAGAATGGAAAATATATTTTTAGTGTTACTGATCTATTTCTCGGTAAATATTAGATCAGTGAACACACTAAAAGAAGGTGGATGTTACCTCATGAAGGCCTCAAAATTATGTTATTTATTTATTTTATTGTTTATAATTTATACATTATTCATTCCATGAAAAAAATTTATAAGAATATAAAAAAATATTTTTCATTCCATCTTCAATAACATTAGGTTTCTCTATAGTACAGTCATTTCATTGTCTACCACATTAAGTGTTAACATGGTTCCTTTTAGTTATATCCATTGACTAAAACTAAAAAGCACAGTATGAGTAATAATAATCATAGTGGTAAATCATATAATAAAGAAAATAATTTATTTAATTTTCATATCTAGGTACCTTATTTTAAATCTATGACACGTTTGGTTTAACCTAGTTCATATATAGTCATTATATATTCAAATCCATCATAATGATCCTAAAGAAAATCTGAATTAACCGAAGTATATCCCTCTTATAGTTTCTATGCATGTGTGTAGTCTTAGTCCCACTCATCATGCGCCTGTGATAATTAAGTTAATACCCAATCTCCCCCATTAAGAGTTGTTACCCTGATATGAATTTTTTCTAGAGCTAAATCCGCTTACTAATATCTAAATAGGGATATATTTTCTAGTAAAACCATAATCCTTTAACTTCCATAGCTCAGTATTTTATCATATACTTAGTGTTATCATAAGGGTTTTCACTAAATGTTTTTCATCATATTTCTCAAATATAACTTAGCCTTTCCATGATACCAAATTAGGTAAACAATCAATTACGTACATAAATATTACATCATTTTAGATGAATATTTATTACATATCATTATGATCCAAGCCAGAACCATAAAAATTTAGGGTCTTTTGAATCTTGGATACATAAAAAACTAGTAGATAAATGATAAACATCAAATCCTAATAATTTCTCCATAATTAGTATCCTTCTTATACATATCCTACTAAAAACATTTTTTCATATCCTCAAGAAAAGTAAACATAATAAATAGTGGGCTCATATTAAGGGTAAGGGTAAACATGGGATATATCAATTAATAATAATTATTAAGAACAATAATTTCAAAAGGGTATGAGAAAATGATATTAATATATGAAATAATACAAAAAAATTTATAGATCATAATCATATTTAAGAGAATAAACTTAGTAGTTCATAATACATTAATAAAAAATGAACAAAAGAATAGGATCAAGGATATCATAACATTAGAATAAGATAATTTCCTAAAATAGGGGAATAATGTGTGGCATAATCATAATTACAAATATTTTATGTCAATAATACCCACCAAGATATTAATCACATGTTAATCTTGGGATAACCACCCATGTACCTTCTTGGGGCTTAAAATAACCTCTTGTGAACCCTCTTTTGGGATTTAAATAAAAAATTTGTGCCCTTTGATCTCATAAAACACTATTCATTTTCATATTGTTTTGTAGAATAAAATGTATCCACTCATTACATAAACACAATCCATTCTTATTTATATAACAAGAACATTAAAATAATTATAATTTCATTATAACTTAACGCATGGAAAAGAAAACGAGTTTTATCAATATTTCATCATCATAATAATAAACCATATAAAGAAATAATAAATAAGGTATCATTGTATAATATTATTATTAAATAATATAAAACAAAAAAGTATTTGTTTATATATTAAAAAACCATTAAAATTTCACTCAAATGTTTCTTGAGAAACATGCCTTTTAATTTTTAAATCACTTTTATAAAATCTAAAATTTTCCAAGAATATTAAGTAAAGTTTGTTCTTTTAAAATATATTTTAAAACATGTAAATAAGTATTAAAATCAACTAGTATCCATCATAGTGGGAAAATATTTACATGCGGTGTATGTTAAACCAAAGACATCTTTCACATTTTTAGTAAAAAAGTCAAAAACACCTCATTAGGAAAATGATACGAAAATTCATTTAAAAAAATTATATATATTCAATAATGGGAAAAAAAATATAAAATCATTAAAGGGTGGTAAAAACATTCTTAAAAACATTTTAATGAAAATATGGACATATAAGTATAGATTCTTGACAAGAGAGAGAAATAAAGTCAGTTTTCCTTAAAAACATTCCTTCAGCCTCTTGAGTACTTAAACAGAGTATAATAAAAAGAAACATTTAATTTCTATAAATTAAAATTGGATAATAAAATACATAATATTTTTTAGAGATGGATCATATAATTACATTATCCTAAATTTAATCATAAATAATCCCTATGAAAAGTGAGATCATAATGTAAAACCCTTTCTGTAAGTATGACTTGCATTATAAGAACTCCAACTTCCAATATAATAAATTTAAATATATTATAATTATATGTTATATTAATGTTTTTACCTATAATACCATATATGGTATACCTATAACATTTAAACACCCATTTATTAATTATTATTTATTAAAATCATTGTTTCTTAGTGTTAGCTATTTCATTTTTCATGTTATTTCTGTTCAACAGTTGTGGTCCTTGAACTCTAATCATGCTTCCATAATTTAATGAATATTAATCATTAAATAATTATAATATTTAATAATTATGTGCACTTTTATAACCATTAATATAAATAGGTGATGAAAAATGAATTTCATCACTTCTTGGATACGGTAGTCTGTAAATATGCATGAGTGATACTTTCCATTTTTTGATGGATGGAACAAAAGAAATATAAATAATAAATAACCTTTATATAAAAATTATTATATCATAAACAATGTGTGTGTGTGTGTGTGTCTATATATATTAAATCCACCATAACAACCAACAATGAACTATGGTGATGGAAAATGAATCATATCTCAATGTGGGGGTAGTCGTCCACACGTGCGCACGAGCGATACTTTCATTTCCCATTAACTAGTGAATAGGTAGGAAATATTTGTGAAATCGTCATAATAACATCTTATTTGATTTATAATACTATATTAGTCATTTTTTATGGATACAACAAGTATATATAAGGTGTAATGAGATAAAAATTGAAAGAGCTTGGAAATGATTTATACCTTTTCTTTGAAAGATATACATGGGATTACATCTTAAGCCATGAAATATTAGTATTTAGAGAATAATATGGGATCAATTATGAATTTATGGAATATAGGAATGTTTTTGAGTTGGTATTTTTCAATATATAAGATTCAAATTGTGTGAATAATTAAACTGAAGAGTGTCCTTTTATAAGAGAGTGGAGGGACGTGCATCGAATTACATAAAAGATTTCAATAATATATGGTTAATTTCATGAGAAAGTGGGAAAACGTACAATTATTATAATATAAGATAATATAAGGTTTAAATATATTAAAATAATAAATATTAGATAAGTTTATGTGGAATTACTTCCCTTATCTCTCTGTTTAACCCTCAGTAAACTCATTTTTACCATAATTGTGGTAACAATATTTTATTATTTTTACTATTCATTAAGACCAAAAATTTATTTGGACGAATTAAATTATGTTAATTATTAGTATTAAAAATATAAAATCCATTTTACCATATTAAATTTCTCTAATTGGATAATTTAATTTTAAATAAGCATGAAAAACATAATGAAAACCCATTTTTAGAAAAAAAATGTATTTTTAAGAATAAAACTTAATTTACTTACATTAATTTCCTTGTAAACCCCATCAAATTAATGTTAAATTTTTTATTAAATATATAATATATATAAATTTATTTAAAATTATTAATTAATCTAGATTAATTTAATTTATTAATAGTAAAACACATTACGTACATAAAAGTTTTTTTTTGAAAATTGTGTTTTTAACCCAAAAAAGAACTGAAACCATTTTCATTTTTATCCTTGATTACTATATAATTAATTATATTATTTATAATTAAAGGATAATTATGTTACTTAAATATATAATTTAAAATGTATATTTATTTTAAACTACTTTATGAAATAAAAATAAATTATAGTTTTACAAAAATCGATATTTTTCCTATTCAGTTAAAAATAAATATTTTTAGAAAAATATAAAAAAATCACCATAAGATAATTTTTTCATGAATATATAAAATATTATATTAATTCCATAAAATAGAATATCTAAATATTCTATAAAGTAATGAAAATTTATGTCTATAAAATGCAATAATAACCATTTTTGAAGAAAACATTTTTTACCTAAAAAATGACTTCACTGAAAAATGAGTACTTTTTTATTATGCATTAATCAATAAATTTTCATTATTAAAATTATTTATATATTTGTTTCATAATTTCTATATTCGTATTTATACCTGATGATTTTATGGATTGTTTATAAATGTTTATTATGTCATGATTCATTTAGATTCAAGGTTGTGTGTAAAGAAATTTATCAAATTCCTAAAGTTCAATTTAAAGGAAATACATATAAAATTATGGGGTTTTTACACTCAATATTGGGTTTAAACTAAATAAAAAAGATTACCTATAAATAAAACACAATATGGAATATATATATATATATATGGACTTATAGGGTTTTATATACATTAATTAACTAATTATGAATTAATATCATTAAATGATGCAACCACGATGAGCTGTAATGAGGGCCTGATGTGAAAGAAGAGATTATATCACCCCCTAAGTTAAATCCTCAATTTTAGATAAAGTATTAGGCTCATATTTTTCAACTAAGGATTAATTTTAAGGGAAAAATATTATTTTTATGAATACACACGTACATGATAAAAATAATATATTATATTTAATATTATTTTTGAGGCCCCACCATTCTTGAAACTCCATACCAGCTCAGCCTGGGGGTAAACACCCAAAACATGAATTAATAGGACTATTAGATAATTTTTTCTAGGTCAAATGATATGGTAAATTTACAATTTCATCAAAGGGGAGTTCCTAGGAATATGAATTTCAAAATTGAGTAAAGTCTTATTAAGAAAAAACCCGAGTCATAATAACATTTATTGAATCTCACAATATTTAATTTCCAAATATACAAAATCCACCTAAATATTATAAAACGATAGCTATATATAAACACTACCTAACCTCCTATAATTACTTATCTAGTTACATCTAAGATTTGATTTGAGACCTCAACCAACACTGGTTTGGGTTCATCATGCTCTTCATGTTGAAATTGTTGGAGTTAGTGCCCTAGAACCAAAATCTTTGTACTTTATGATAACTTATATTCACTTTTTTAAATATTAATAAATACTTTATCACATCATGATTGTTCTTTTTCATAACATTGTATGTGATAATGTCTTAAGAGTAGCTGTCACACTAAAAAGTCATAGCAGTTCCCCACTATGATGAGAACTCAGAAGTGTTAAGAAACTATTCTTGAATACATGTTCTATAGAAAGATGATATCATTTGAAGGACAAAAATAATATAAGCTATCCGAGGTGTATAATCATAGTAAATTGATGCACCTTCTCATGATGCAAACCCTTGGTGATGTCCAAGAGGATATTATGAGAACAAGACTCGCCCATGAAAATTACACATTTATAAGTTTCATTGGATGTTCCTATCTAAAAATATATGTGGTCATACTTAGACTTTGAGATTATTATTAATGAGTATTATGAATCATGCACTTTGATTTATGGATGAAAACTATGATGACATATGTTTTTGTTGAGGAAGGATATGTTGGGTGTGTCGTGAGTAATAATGCATTAATAAATAATGTGAGAATGAATTTTCCCTTCAGTTCCTTAATAGAAGATTATGTATTAGGTACTTTGATGAAAATGGTAGATACTAAATAAATCCATGTCCATGTAGTTATATAAGGAAGTTTAATTTTTAAGAACTTAAAGAAAGAGATATCGAGAACATGGTTTGATTGTACTAGCATGCAACCTGCTTGATTAGAGATATCAAGATAAAAGGGTTATATTACATGGTAATCATTCATATGAGGTGACATGTAATTATATCAATAAATTATTTCTCAATGGGTTCCATGGCATTTTTCTATATGCTAACCTTATACTTTAGTCTAATCCACCTAATTCCACTAAGAAAGAGGCCTAGAGGGTCGCACACTAAGTGTATCTAGTATCTCACTTAAATAATACATTATTTATTATTTAAAAAGTTGAATAAATATTATTCCTGGTAGTTGTTTAATAATTATTCATGTAGACATGATCATATTTATTTCGTCACTAGTTATTTGAGAGAATATATTGTGATTAGAATATTTAATAAATATTGTGGAGGATTGTTGGACCAAGTTTAAGGGTATGGTGAGAAATAATAATATTGAATATTATTTGATTAAATAATATCTAATTATTATACTCATGTTAAGCTCATGTTAATAAATAGTAATAATAATACTATTATTATTTGACATGGGGTTTCAATAGGATTAATAAAATAAATAATGGCACTTGTGAAATTATTTTATTATAACCATAGAGATATAAATACCCAATTGGGGTTATTTTCTCAAAACTGTTCCAAGACAAAGTTGTTGTGCACAACGAATTTGATTATAACCTTTCAATCCTATAGAGTTATTTCTTTTCCAAGAATGCTCTCAATAATGAGAGAGATAATCCTACATTGGATCTAAGAGAATGCATTGGAAGCAAATCTCAAGATGATCAAATGAGGATGACACAAGCGAATGGATCTTCCATGTTAGCATTTGTAGACTCCTTCTGTGATGTTTGGAGATTTTTGGAACACGTGTCTAATACCTCTAGAGGAAATATACCCTTTATTTTTACAATGGAATGTCAGTGCAATACAGATATTTGGTTGGGCTCATCAATGAAGAAAGAATAACCTTTGAGGTAATTCATTGTCTCAATAAATAAATTATAAACAATATGTGTTGATCCTACTCTCTCAGATCCGGAACAATTCTTCTTCATATATTTTCTTTGACTTTGTTTCATGGATCATGGAATTCATCATCATATTCATCCTTGATTGATCATTGATTATGGAAAAAGTCAATGTTCGGGGAACCACCCATCGCATGCTTCTGTTGCGCCCAAAACCTACAAGTGGTATCATAGCCAGGTTTCAGTCATGGGACCTATGTGTTATGGACCCACCATGCTTTTATTATTCCTGGAACCTTCAAGTGGTATTATAGAATCCAAATAATTGTTTATAATTAATTAGTTTATTTGGTGATTTAAAAATTTATAATTTAGTTTTTTAATTTAAGTTTAATCATTATTTTAATCTGAATTATGAGATTTGTTTCTTCTAAAATCATTTCTTACAAATCTAATAGAAACAATTAATTTTATGATTAAAATAAAATCAAGGAACTCTTTCAGAGGAGCTGAGGATTCTGCTCAGATAACGCAGTAGTACATGGCATGTAACCAAAGTGACACGTTGTGCAGTTTTGTTCAATTTACCATGATTTAATTTGTAAATTAATCAACCTGTGTGCATTAATGACATGTGGTGTAGTTAATTCTTATACAACGTGTTGACCCAGACAGACTGGTGCATGGTCAGCCAGACTACATGCTATGTGGAACATTGGACAATGCGTGTACTCCATTTGGGTCAAAGATGGGTTCGGTATTCCATACACATCCTACCCATCTGGTTACCATGTAACATAGAGTTAAAATGGCATGCATCCAACTATACATGTTGTGTACTCCAAGATTTCTGAAGTACACCTCACATGTTGAGTCCCTATGCGTGTACATCGGATAGATGTTTAAGGGTGTGCATGTCATGTAGATTGGATCTACATGCCATGTAATTTTACTAGATTACACAGATTTAAAACTTATTTATTTTACTACGTAAACCCTAATACTTCCCCCACAAGGATTTCTAGGATTCCTCTCTTGGCCCACAACCTAGATTCATCTAGAGATGTGTCTGGGGATCTCGTTTCCTCTTGGAGAGAGGGCTAGGTTGGAGGATTGAGAATGATTCATCTATTTCTATCTAGACCGACCCCTGGCTGATTGATAAGGATGGCAGGTGGGCATCGTCCCCAGCCCCACCTGGGTTTGAAGGTGCCACCGTCAGGTGCCTGTTTTCTGATCATGGGAATGGGTGGTGCATGGAAAAGCTTTACTCATGGTTCAATGAAAGATACAAAAGTATTATCTAGAGTATCCCCTATGTTCTAGATGCCAGCCCCAGCCACCTCTTCTGGATCAATGACATCTCGGGAGCCTATATGGTGAAATCCGGCTATCGACTCACACTTTGTACTCAATCAGACGTTAGAGAATAGGGGCCATGGGATTCATTGTGGAAGCTCAACATCCCCCCAATAATCTACCACTTATGGTGGCAGGTGTGCTTGGGCATCCTCCCTACCATGAGCCTCCTTGCCTTCCGATATTTCTCCAGTGACATGTTCTTCCCCTTCTGCCCGGACGTCCCAGAATCTCCCCTCCACGCTATAATCCAATATCTGGGGGAAAGGATATTTGGAAAAAATGGGGCTCATTCGTTGATTATTCACTAGATTTCTCCTCTGACCTTCCCTCACTCCTGCGGCGTTGGTGCTCTTCCTCTTCACCGACCTTGGCAGGCTCACTTTGCATCATGGCTTGGATCATTTGGGTTCGTCGAAACAATGTTGTGTTTAACTGTAACACCCGAGACTTTTATGAGAAATATCTTCTTTTTATGTCATATAAATCATCAAAGGGGACATTCACTACACAAAACAATACTTTGTCTTTCTTTACACGCAACTGCGGCCTTCCTCGATAGCTTGTGTTGTACGCAATACCGAGTTTCACTAAACAACGATATGCTATTAAAATATTATTAAAACTAAACGTTATGAATAGTAATACCCACTTTTTGAAATTTTATAAATTTTATCATTCAAAATGGACTTCATTTTTGGATTCAGAATATCGAAATTATCCTAGGGTGAAATTTTGGTATTTTTCTGAAAACTTTCAATTTTTGATGAATAGTGAAAACACTGGGTTACTATTTAAAACTGACTTTTTATTTTAATAATTATTTATTTTATTGAAATTTATTTTAGGTCAAAATTTATTCATAATACTTTTATAAGTTCAAAGTAATTCATTGGAGTCATTTTATAATAATTTTAGATATATAAAAATTTTATTGAACTTTTCATCGTCTTTTACCCACCTCCTAGGAGAATTTCCAAATTCACATAAAACTTAATTTTACCAATTTTGTGGGTGGAATTTCGAATATCCTAGAGACACAGTTAATATCAAGGACTAAAATGTGGTTCAATGAGATGAACATAAGTTTTGGGGAATAGTAACTTTTTACTTTTTTTACCACGGTTAAAAGTAAATACGGTAATTAAGGTTAAAAATGATATTATTATTACCCAAACACATGTCCAAATTCTATTTGATAAGTGTAATTCGACCAAAATCAACATTAGGAATAAAATATGACCATTTAGGCCCACATGTATTAGATTAGGATATTTATTATTAATTTATTTAAAGGAGGGTTAAAATAGTAAAAATCAATGTTTAATAAATATATCATTTTTAATATAGAGATATACATAAGATAAATTAGACTATAAATATTCCATAGAAAGATAAAAGGATTTCCTACATAATGGTATTTTATTTGTAATTTTTAGACTTAAAATAATTTAATTTATTTATGACACAATGATGATGCTGTAATTATCTTATTAATGAAATATTGACATAATTGATGTTATAAATACCCAAATAAATGTAATCTGAAACTTTTTCTGAATTAAAATAATTTTCTATGTTAATATGACATGTTATTATCTCTTTAATTAAATGTTTTCTAACTAATAATTCTGTTATGAGTTTCAAAAAAATCAATTACCAAATTGTGTCAAAATTGACATAAAATAGTTTTTAAAATAAATATTATATTATTAATTGTTATTATATTCCTAAAAATATAAGGTTATGCCAAGATAATTATATCATGATAGTTGTATCATTAATGGACCACTTGGGGGTCTCTTGGATATATGTGGTATGTTTATTAACTATATAATATAAAAATACAAAGTGACATGGTAAATGTCAATCTAATTAACTAAGAGTTAAAACTAAAAGATAAGGTTAATATGATGAACTAAACTTGTCTAAATTCTATTGGATGAGAGTATTTAGACCCATCCCCACCTTATATTCTAAATAAATCAATTTGGAGCTATAAAAAACCAAATATGACTTTATAATAAAATAATATTTTTAGTTTTTCCAAAGGTGCCCGTCTCCTCCCTTATAAAAGGGAACATCCTCCCTCTCTTCCTCACACCACTTTGAGCCTTCAAGTTCGGACAACCCATGAAAAATTATCTTCTCCACTTCCCTAGAAACATCCTAGAGTTCCTGGTCTTCTTCAAAGACCAATTTTAGTGCCCTAAGAGGAGGTCTCAAAGAGGCACTTCAAAGAAGAGGTAATGTCTGTTACCGATTCTTTCAACTTTATTTCATCTTCCACTTCTTCTTATTTAGTTGTTTCATTATGAATTAATAACATAAGTATCACTCATTTTCTGATATGTTATTATATGTATGAAACAACCCTATTTCACCATCTATCCATCCTACGGAAAATGAAATCACCGCGCGTGCTTATGTACGGAATACCGTCTTCACACCGTGGTGTAATCTATTTTCCACCACCACCGTACTCGGAAGTGCATAATGGTGTAAAGAATAACTATATATTATTATTGTAAAGTGATACTATTTCTGAAATAGTATACATACACTCCAATACAATTCCACAATCATGAGAACGATATAATCGCTCGTGCATACGTACGGAATACCGTCTCCCCGATGTGATGCAACTCGTTCTACATGATCTTCATTGCATAATAATTATATAAATGAATTGAATGAATGAATATGATATATATTACACTAATAACATTCTATAAATGAGGAATCTATAACCCAAGAAGAAGAATAATAATTTATTCAAAAAAACGCGCATAAGAACAAAAAGCAATAAACACCCGAATAAAGAGTAACAATCAAATATTACTAATAAGAAGCTAATAATATGACCATATAATATATAATAAAAATAATTATGATTCTTGAATAAGTCAATTAAATTATTTAAATCATTATACAAGAGGTTCGGACACTTACAAAGCAAATCAGACCTAAGGTAAGGGAAAATCTCGCAAATCTCATTTTTTTATCTGAGATTGTTGATACTTTAGAATTTACTGGGGAATATTAATCATACACATCCATGTTTCCTCAATATGTAATATTTATATCCTTCTAAAATTTTTTAAATCCAATTTTACCCTTCAGTGAGTTTTTAGTAAAATATATGAAGGGAATCTTTTGTCATTTTTTGTACGAGGTACTTTTTGACTTTTCTGACATAAGTACGAGAAAAATGTTTT
Organism: Viscum album; assembly: GCA_963277665.1. Classification (NCBI taxonomy): domain Eukaryota; kingdom Viridiplantae; phylum Streptophyta; class Magnoliopsida; order Santalales; family Viscaceae; genus Viscum; species Viscum album. The sequence goes on along the minus strand of OY728153.1, from coordinate 384,383,590 downwards.
TTTAACTTATATGGAATTAATGGATTTTTAAAACATTATTTCAAAGAAGCTTCCTTTACAAGTTTTCAAGTTTATTTTTAATCAACTTCTTTTAGTTTAAAATTGTATGACATGTTAATAAAGGAAAAATGTTTTTGAAGTAGAAAGGATATTTTCCTCAATAATGGAGTTCAAGTGTTTTATCAAAATTATTTTCCATCTAAGATAATATAGGGTTATGTTTCTATCCCTATTATTACATTGATTTGATTATGTTGTGATGGAATTATTTTTATGAATTCATTTGTCTTATATTTATTGTTTTATGATGTCACGATGTTTAAGAATCCCATTTTTTATTACATGGGTTATGCAATGATGTATGATTTATGATTTTGTGTCACACATAAGAATGGTATCATTATGAAATTGGTGGGACCTATATCTCCCTCCAATGTAATGGGTAAAGATTTATATCTCATGAGATAGACATGGCTGGAATGGAAGGTTAAACCGGTTTAGTAAAACAGGACTGAAACGAGGAGTGAACTCGGTTCAGAAATGGACATTGTCCACTAAGATAGTCTTGGAAATGAGTCTTGACTACTAAGAAATGATTTTATATGATTATGTGTGTATTCCACAAAGATTCATGTTTTAAGTAATTATTATTGGGATTGAATTTCACTTCTATGATTTATCCCATGTTATGAACTCTTTTTCAGGATAAGATTTTCAAAATGTTATGTTCTTATAAATATGATATGTTTGATATTTCTTTTGTTTACCCTTACTGAGCATTTGAGCTCACCCTTTTGTATATTTTCTTTTCCCCAGGTCAGGAAGAAGGATATTAAGTAGGATATTCCAAAAAGGGACTCTAGATATGATGAAATAAATGGGAGACAACGTAGATGATTTATGAACCAGTTGTTTATGTTTCCCAGTTTCTAAAGATAGTATACCTATACGGTCCTTTCATGGTTTTGTTGTATGTTTTAATAATTACGCTTCAATATTTATGTAATAACCATGTATGTAATGTATGGGTCGTTATAGTTGGTATTAGAGGAAAGGTATAGTCAACCTTTGGAAACTAGGATGTGAAAGCCTTAGTAAGAACCCTAAGGATAAGTCTAAGCATAGAACACAGTCTTAGTGTTTTAAAAATGGCCATGAAAAATCTATGATAAGACCTTAAGTGTGAAATTTTATTCTTGATTATGTGGTTTTCTTATTATAATTAGTGTTTCTCACACTATTCTTCTTTGTTTTAGTCAATGGCTGGAACCCGATGGAACCGTGTTAATGCGGAATGCGGCGGGCAATGCAATGATTGTCCTCCTGAGCAACCAAACGTTATGGAAGCTGGAATGAAAAATCTTGTAGCTATGCTCACACAACTTTCTCAAGCTATGAATCATGCAGGACTTCCAAACGAGAAAAGGAAGGAGCAACATTCTGTTGAATCATTCATGAGGCAGCGTCCACCCTCATTCAGCGGGTCTACTGATCCATTAGTGTTTGAACAATGGATCAGTACCAATGAAAAGATATTTTCAGTTCTTCAATGTTCTGAACATGATAACGTCATCTTAGCAGTTTATCATTTGGAAGGTGAAGCTGATCAATGGTGGAATCTTATCAAGAATACGAGGCCAAGAGATGAAATTAAGTCCATGGAATGGGATGAGTTCAGGAACTTATTTTTCAATAATTACTTCCTTCGTATTCTTTGAAAAACGATAGAGAAGGAGTTTCTTGAGCTAAAGCAAAAGGATGATGAATCTGTTGGTACCTATAAAGCAAATTTTACAAGACATGCAAGGTACGCTTCTGGTATTATTATCCAACCTGAGAGTAAGATTGATCGATTCTTTAGTGTCTTAAAACCAAGTCTTTGAAGGAAGTTAGCCATAAGGGACTTCAATAACTACAAGGTAATCATTGGATGTGCTCTCAAAGTTGATATGGAGATTGGAGTAACCCATTAGTCATATGGGTTTGATAAGAAGAGGAAAATGGAATTCAAAGGAAAATCTAAAGATCAAACTGAAAAGAAGATGAGTTTTCCCTTATGCTCAAAGTGTGGAAAGAAACGTGGAGGGAGTAGTCTTAAAGGGACAAGTAAATGTTTCAAATGTGGAAAGGAAGGTCATCGGCCATTTGTAATCCGCAATGATGGGAAGAAGGTGTCTAGTGATGCGAACAAAGAAAAGGCTAAACAAAGTGAACCTCCTACACATCAATGTTACAAGTTCAATGAAATGGGGAATTATGCCAATCAATGCCCTAATCCAAAGGTTGTTGATGATGATCAACGTCAAAAAACTCTTAAGTCTAAAGACAAAGGAAAGTAATATTCAATTTCTATCAGCGATGTGGAGTACGATAACGAAGTTGTGAAAGGTACAATTACCATCCACTCTAAAGTAGAAAATGTTTTATTTGATCCTCGATCCACCCACTCTTTTATTTCTGAAGAATTTTATAAGGGTATCACTGTATTTCTTCAACAATTAGATGTTGAGTTAGTTGTGACAACCCCTAATGGCACAACAGTCGAATCAAAAATTTATAATTCTTCTCCGATTGAAGTTTGTGGGAAAGTGCTTCCTGCAAATCTTGTGATCCTTCCTATAGTGGAATTTGATGTGATTCATGGCATGGATTGGCTTTCTCTATATGTAGCTCATAACAATTTCCAAATAAGGGAAGTCACATTTCATATTCCAGATCAATCTATGATCTTCTATCGATGCAAGGATGAACATAACCTTCCAGTGGAAATTTCTTCCATCTTATGGGTCTTGATTCCACTAAATGAAGGTTATTTATCTCAAATTATTGGTGAGAAACTCATGATTAAGAATATTCCCATTGTATGAGAGTTTTATGATGTCTTTCCGGTGGAATTTTCGGGTCTTCCACCAAATAGTGAAGTTGAGTTTTCAATAGAACTCGTACCAGGTGATTTACCTATTTCAAAGACACCTTATAGAATGGCCCCAATTGATTTGTAGGAATTGAAGAAGAAACTCCAAGAGAATATTGATAAAGGATTCATACGCCCTAGTGCGTCACCTTGGGGAGCACCAGTTCTTTTTGTTAAGAAGAAAGATGGTTCAATGAGACTCTGCATTGATTATCGAGAACTTAAGAAGATCACTATCAAGAACAAATATCATCTCCCATGCATTGATGACTTATTTGACCAACTATGTGGAGCTCAATACTTTTCGAAGACTGAACTTCATTTAGGGTATCATCAAATAAGGGTCAAAAGGGAGGATATACCAAAGACGGCTTTCCGTACAAGGTATGGACACTATGAATTTATAATGATGCCATTTGGTTTTACTAATGCCCCTGCAATCTTCATGGATATGATGAATAGAGTCTTTAGAGACTATCTTGATCAGTTTTTGTTAGTCTTTATAGATGATATTCTTGTCTATTCAAAGGGAAAGGAAGAACATGAAGATCACTTGATAATTATATTGAAGACCCTGAGAAAGGAGAAGCTTTATGCCAAATTTACCAAGTGTGAATTTTGGGTTCAAAAAGTTGAATTTTTGGGTCAAATAATCTCAAAAGAGGGGATATCTGTGGATCCAGCAAAAATAGAGGTTATCAAATGATGGTTGAGACCAACAATAGTAACTAAGATCCAACGTTTTCTTGGTTTGGCTGGATATTATCGACGTTTTGTGAAAGATTTTTCATGATTATCTAATCCACTCACCAGGTTGACTCTAAAAAGAGTTATGTTCTTGTGGATTGAGGAAAGTGAAGAGAATTTCAAGGAGTTGAAAAGAAGGTTATCCAGTGCACCTATACTCACAATTCCTTGTAGTGGAGAAAGGTTTGTGATCTACAGTGATGCATCCAAGAAGGGGCTGGGGTGTTTTCTTGTGCAAAATGATATGGTGATAGCTTATGCCTCACGACAGCTTAAAATCCATGAGAAAAATTACCCAACTCATGATTTGGAGTTATCTGCGGTAATCTTGGCATTAAATATTTGGAGGAATTATATTTATGGAGAATGGTTTGATATTTATACTGATCATAAAAGTTTAAAGTATATTTTCACACAAAAGGAGCTCAATATGCGCCAAAGAAGATGGTTGGAGCTGATTAAGGATTATGAATGCTCAATTCATTACCACCCTGGGAAAGCAAACAAGGTGGAAGATGCATTAAGTCAACAAGGCCATGCTAGATTATCCCTGATGAGGATCACAAAAGATCCAATATTTATGGATTTACAAAGGATGGATCTTGGAATTATAATGGAAGGGTAAAAATCGTATCTTTATCAAATGAATGTTCAACCATCTATACATGTGAAGTTTAAAGAGGCACATAAATAAGATGTAGAGTTACAAAAGAAGGTGAGAAATGTTCCTGAATTCAATTGTGATTGTGATGGAATAATAAGGATCAGGAATCGGGTTTGTGTTCCTCCCATCCCCGAATTGAAGAAGGAGCTGCTGCATGAGGCTCATAGTTCTTCATTCTCTATCCATCCTGGAAGCACGAATATGTATAGGGACCTGAAAGAGTACTTCCGGTGGGATGGCATGAAAAGAGATTTTGCTGAATATGTCTCTCGATGCTTGGTTTATCAGCAAGTTAAAGCTGAGAGACAGAAGTCTAAGGGGATGTTGCAACCATTACCCATACCCGAATGGAAATGAGAAAACATCACTATGGACTTTGTCACTGGACTTCCTAAAACATACAGAGGCAATAATGCTATCTAGTTCATAGTTTATCATCTTACAAAGTCTTCACAATCCATTGCTATTAGAGAGGATTCCTCTCTAGATCATCTTGTCTGGATATATGTAAAATAAGTGGTAAGATTTCCTAGAGTACCACTTTCCATTATATCTGATAGGGAACCGAGATTTACCTCAAAGTTCTTGCGAAGTCTTCAACATACTCTAGATACAGAGTTAAGTTTCAGCACTGCTTATCATCCTCAGATAGACGGTCAGTCTTAGAGGAAAATTCAAACTCTAGAAGATATGTTGAGAGCTTTCTCTATGGATTTCAAAGGTGGTTGGGATCAACACCTACCTTTAGTGGAATTTTCTAATAATAATAGCTTTCACTCCGGTATTCATATGGCTCCTTATGAATCTCCCTATGGAAAGAAATGCAGGAATCCAACTTACTGAGATTAATTTGGGGAAATAATTCTATTAGGACGTAATCTTGTTGATGAGATGGCAGAAAAGATCCGATCTATTCAACAACACATAAGAGCAGCTCAGAGTCGACAAAAAATTTATGCCGACAATCAATGAAAAGACCTAGAGTTTGAAGTGGGTGATAAAGTGTTCTTAAGAATATCTCCTTGGAAGAGAGTAATGAGATTTGGAAAGAAGGGAAAGCTGAGCCCTAGGTATATCGGTCCTTTCGAAATACTGGATCATATTGGAAAGGTTTCTTACTGATTGGCGCTTCCACCGAATCTCTCTCAAGTTCACAATGTGTTCCATGTATCTCTCCTGAAAAAGTACATACCTGATCCTTCACATGTACTCAGCTCAGAAGTTGTACCGCTAGAGCAAGATCTTTCTTATGAAGAACAGCCGATAGAGATTGTGGATCGTAGAGAAAAAGTTCTATGAAACATGACCACTCTCTTGGTGAAAGTTTTATGGAGGAACCACCAATTAGAAGAAGCTACCTGGGAGCTTGAGGATATGATGAGGGAGAGGTATCCTCATCTGTTTGTTACAAAGTGACGAATTTCGAGGGTGAAATTCATTTTAGGGGGGGTAGAATGTAACACCCGAGACTTTTATGAGAAATATTTTGTTTTTATGTTATATAAATCATCAAAGGGATCTTTCACTACACACAATACTAGCTTGGATTTCATTACATGCAACTGCGGCCTTCTTCGATAGCTTGCGTTGTACGCAATACCGAGTTTCACTAAACAACGATATGCTATTAAAATATTATTAAAACTAGTCGTTATTAATATTAATACCCATGTTTTGAAATTTTATAAATTTTATCTTTCAAAATGGACTTCATTTTTGGATTCGGAATATCAATATTAGCCTAGGGTGAAATTGTGGTATTTTTCTGAAAACTTTGAATTTTTGATGAATAGTGAAAACACTGTGTTACTATTTAAAAACCGACTTTTTATTTAAATAATTATTTATTTTATTCAAATTTACTTTAGGTCAAAATTTATACATAATACCTTTATAAGTTCAAAGTAATTCATTGTAGTCATTTTATAATAATTTTAGATATATAAAAATTTTATTGAACTTTTCACCGTCTTTTACCCACCTCCTAGGAGAATTTCCAAATTCACATAAAACTTAATTTTACCACTTCTGTGAGTGAAATTTCAAAAATGAAAGAGACACGGTTAATATAAATGACTAAAATGTGGTTCAATGGGATGAAAATAATTTTTGTTGAATAGTAACTTTTTACTTTTTTTACCACGGTTAAAAGTAAATACGATAATTAAGGTTAAAATAATATTAATATTACCCTAACACATGTCCTAATTCTATTTAATAAATGTAATTCGACCAAAAACAACCTTAGGAATAAAATATGACCATTTAGGCCCACTTGAATGAGATTAGGACATTTATTATTAATTTATTTAAAGAATGGTTAAAATAGTTAAAATCAATGATTAATAACTATATCATTTTTAATATAGGTTTATAAATAAGATAAATTCGACTATAAATATTAATTAGAAATATAAAAATATTTCCTACTTAATGGTATTTTATTTGTAATTTTTAGACTTAAAATAATTTAATTTATTTATGTCACAATAATGATGCAGTAATTATTTTATTAATGAAATATTGACATAATTGATGTTATAAATACCCAAATAAATGTAATTTGAGACTTTTAATAAATTAAAATAATTTTATATGTTAATATGACATGTTAGTAGTGATTCAATTAACTTTTTTCGAACTAAGAATTCTGTTATGATTTTCACAAAAATCAATTACCAAATAGTGTCAAAATTGACATAAAATAGTTTTTAAAACAAATATTATATTATTAATTATTATTATATTCCTAAAATCTAAGGTTCGCCCAAGATAATTATATAATGATATTTTTATCATTAATGGACCACTTGGGGGTCTCTTGGATTTATATGGTATGTTTATTAACTATATAATATAAAAATACAAAGTGACATGTTATATGTCAATCTAATTAACTAAGAGTTAAAACTAAAATATAAGGTTAATATAATGACCTAAACTTGTATAAATTCTATTTTATGAGAGGATTTATACCCATAACCACCTTAGATTTGAAATAAATCAATTTGGAGATATTAAAAACTGAATATTTCTTTATAATAAATAATATTTTTAGTTTTTCCAAAGGTGCCCCTCTCCTCCCTTATAATAGGGCACATCCTCCCTCTCTTCCTCACACCACTTTGAGCCTTAACGATCAGCTCAACCATGCTAAATTCTCTTCTAAACTTCCCTAGAAACATATTAGAGGTCCTGGTCTTCTTCAAATACCAATTTTAGTTCCCTAAGAGGAGGTCTCAAACAGGCACTTCAAAGAAGAGATAATGTCTGTTACCGATTCTTTCAACTTTATTTCTTCTTCCACTTCTTCTTATTTAGTTGTTTCATTATGAAGTAATAACATAAGTATCACTAATATATTGATATGTTATTATATGTATGAAACAACCCTATTTCACCATCTATCCATCCTACGGAAAATGAAATCACCGCGCGTGCGTACGTACGGAATACCGTCTCCACGCCGTGGTGTAATCTATTTTCCACCACCACCTTACTTGGAAGGGTATAATGGTGTAAATAATAACTATATATGATTATTATAAAGTGATATTGTTTATGAAATAGTATACATACACTCTAATACAATTCCACGATCATGGGAACAATATCATCGCTCGTGCGTACGTACGGAATACCGTCTCCTCGATGTGATACAACTCGTTCTACATGATCTTCATTGAATAATAATTATATAAATGAATTTAATGAATGAATATGATATATATTACACTAATACCATTCTGGAAATGAGGTATCTATAACCTAAAAATAAGAATAAGAATTTATTCGACAAAACACGCATAAGAACAAAAAGCAATAATCACCCGAATAACAAGTAACAATGAAATATTACTAATAAGAAGCTACGAATATGACCATATATGATATCATAAAAATAAGTATGATTCTTTAATAAGTCATTGAAATTATTAAGATCATTATGCAGGAGGTATGGACACTTACGAAGCAAATCGGACCTAAGGTAAGGGAAAATATCACAAATGTCATTTTTTTATCCGAGATTGTTGATAATTCAGAATTTACTGGGGAATATTTATCATCCACATCCATGTTTCCTCAATATGTAATATTTATATCCTTCTACAATTTTTTAAATCTAATTTTACCCTTCAGTGAGTTTTTAGTAAAAGATATGAAAGGAATCTTTTGTTGTTTTTCATACGAGGTACTTTTTGACTTTTCTGACATAAGTACGAGAAGAATGTTTTTTTAACTTATATGGCATGAATGGATTTTCAAAACATTATTTCCAAGAATATTCCTTTAAAAGTTCTCAAGTTTATTTTTAATCAACTTCTTTTAGTTTAAAATTGTATGACATGTTAAGAAAGGAAAAATGTTTTTGAAGTGGAAAGGATATTTTCCTCAAGAATGGAGTTCAAGAGTTTTATCAAAATTATTTTCCATCTAAGATAATATAGGGTTTTGTTTCTATCCCTATTATTACATTGATTTGATAATGTTTTGATATAATTATTTTTATGAATTCCTTTGTCTTATATGAATTGTTTTATGATGTCACGATGTTTAAGAATCCCATTTTTATTACATGGGTTATCCAATGATGTATGATTTATGATTTTGTGGAACACATAAGAATGGTATCATTATGAGATGGGTGGGACCTATATCTCCCTCCAATGAATTGGGAAAAGATTTATATCTCATGAGATAGACATGGATGGAACGGCAGGTTAAACATGTTCAGTGAAACAGGACTGATACGAGGAGTGAACTCGGTTCAGAAAAGGACTTGGTCCGCTAAGATAGTCTTGGCAATGAGTCTTGACTAATAAGAAATGTTATTCTTTGATTATGTGTGTATGACACAAAGCTTCATGTTTTAAGTTACGATTATTGGAATTACATTTCACTTCTATGATTTATCCCATGTTATGATCTCTTTTAAAGGATAATATTTTCAAAATGTTATGTTCTTATAAATATGATATGTTTGATATTTCTTTTTTTAACGTTACTGAGCATTTGAGCTCACCCTTTTGTATGTTTTCTTTTCCCCAGGTCAGGAATAAGGATATTAAGTAGGATATTCCAAAAAGGGACTCTAGATATGATGAAATAAATGGGAGACAATGTAGATGATTTATGAACCAGTTGTTTATGTTTCCTAGTTTCTAAAGACACTATACCTATACGGTCCTTTCATGGTTTTGTTGTATGTTGTATTAATTATGCTTCAATTTTGAAGTAATAACCTTGTATGTAAAGTATGGGTCGTTATATTAACCATGTCTTCAAGCCTCCCGATTTCTGGATTGAACGGGAATCATTCTGGATTGTGGGCTGGCGGCATCACTCTGGTCAACAAAAGCCCTTTGTATACCTTTCCCCTTCCTCCCATTGGTGTATGCCACTGGAAGGGATCCTCAAGATTAATGTGGATGCGTCTCTCCCCAAGGATGGTCCTATCGACCTTGTTCTTCTTGCCCGGGATCATTTGGGTCAAATCATTACAGCCAAACATGAATCCCATCGCGCTCTTTGGGAGCCCGTTGTTGCTGAACCCACTGCCATCCTCGTCGCGGTGATGTTTGGAAAACATCGTGGATGGGAGAAAATCCACCTTTAATCAGACTGTCTCACTATTATCAATGCCATCAACCGCAACGACAACAGCCTTCAATATTTTGGCCCCCTCATTTGGAAAATACACTCTCTCCACCACTGTTTCATTTCCTGCACCTTCTCCTTCATCAGAAGGGAAGGGAACAATGCTACCCACCAGCCAGTGGCCTATGGCCCTCTTGATTACGAACAACTCTGGCTGGACCAATTTTCGTCATGGCTTCGTACTTGTACTTCCGCTGATCTCAGTTTTTAATAAATTCATCTTTTATTCAAAAAAAATGTACATTCATTTGGTCATAAATATAGGAAATTCCATGTGATAGGTTTTAATATAAATAAATATTTAAATGTTTAATTAATACCTATGTAATGTTCAGATCCACATATCATGTGTTTTTTATATTATATGTTGTTACACTACATGAATTTGAGCATAACACATGACCAAAAATCATGTCATTCATGTAATCATCCATGACGTGCACATCATGAAAGTGAATGCTAAGTCATGTATTCTATATATCACAAGAGTAAAATAGTATACATGTATAATACATGTTGAGCAGAATTGTACATGTATTCACCATGTTGTAACCAAGGTACTTTTATTTACAAGGTTAATTTAAAATGAATTTATCTATTTTTTTTTAAATTATAATTAATGATAATCTCAAGGAAATTTATATAAGGATTAAGATAAAATTATTGATTAATTAAAGATAATAATTAATCGATTCGAGTGAAAATTATCTTAAATAAGAATGATTAATAATTGAATTCTAGTTTTATTAAATGTGTAATTCATTGCATGCTAGTAGATGATCATGAGCTAGAAAAGACCACTGTATTTGATTGGTTTCATTTTAATTTATTATTAAATTAAATTTTTGGCATGTGTGCCTTCTCTCCTCATTAATATGTAGGGCATGTGTTCCCATGGTTTCTTTTATGTAAACCCCCTTTTAACACTCACCTTCATGTGATTAATAGAATATGTAATGGATGGAACTCCCTAGATAGTGGATATAGTTCAAGTTAGGAGCCAATGTGAAACCAATCCAAGGATATACAAGGGTGGATAGGTGGTAAGTTGTATACATGAACCTCAGTTGGTTCAAGGTGTTTATACCTTAGGTAAAAGTTTAGTTTATCAACCATTAGATAAACCAACCATTAGTATAAGCTCATGATCATACCCTTTATTTTCTTCCTATCGGTTGCATAGTTTTTTCATTGCGGATGTCTTATCACGATCACATAATTAATGAATTAACAATCATAAAAGATAGAACTAAAATAAAACGACTTATGCACAAATATTATCTAAAGATATGGTTAATCACTTAAGTAATCCCACTTAATATTAACAAGCATGTGATAATGATAATAATTGGAAATTTATGTATAAAGGATAGAATACCTTAATAAAATATTAATTTTGTTATAGCCTTCCATTACTTCAATTAGAATCAAACCATAGTTCAAAGTGATTGACCATCCAAAGTTGGGGTGTTGTCAGTTATCAAGGTATTTTAACATGAGGTTTTGGGTTGACTGGACTTTGTTCACATCAATGGTTAAATGCCAAATGAGGACATGGTTTAACTGAGAGGCAAAGTTTGAGGAAATCTAATTAAAGGATTCTAGGATTGGGGATTCCACTCAACGAATCAAGGAAGTGTGAGTTAATGTAGTTGGAATTAAGAATTTCTACCTAAAACCTTTCAGGTTTCTTGACTAACCAAAGTTGGGGTAATGATAAGGGAAGTATGGATCCTTTCTGCTATAATTTTCAAGCAACATGATATTCCAAATCCAATGGTGAGGGCTACTGGGTTTTGATAAAATAGTGGGATACTAATACATATAATATTTATTTATTTTTCTGAATTTATTAGATAAAGTAATAAATATTTTCTTATCCACTTTGTAGAAAAAACATTAAAAATTAAATAAAAAATATCACTCTAATTGATACTCGATAAGTAAAACCTACTCACTAGAACAAATTTCCATGAATGGCTGTTCTGCCTAGAAATGAGGTATGTGATGAAGAGTTGTCTCTCTATGAGAAACATATGAATGATGAAACAGATTTTTAGTGTATCATTATATCATCTATGTCCAATTATCTATTAAAAAAACATGATGATATGGATGCCTATAGAATGATGTCTCACCTTTAGGATCTCTATCAAGAGAAGGTGATATAAGAGAGGTATGTGATATCTAATGATTTTTTTACCACTAAGCTTGGAGAGTCTGTGCCAGCTGGGCCTCATGTAGTCAAGCTTATTGGATACACTGAACACTTATACATATTAAGGATTAAATTCAAGGATTTTTTTGTACAGATGACATAAATTCATAACATCCCAAGACCTACTCTAGTTTTATTGTGAATTATAATATGATCAGAAATGAGAAGAGTCTATGAGATCTTCTGATCTTGACCATAAAAATGGATAAGGACATGGGGTGTGAAAAACCTACAGTCCTTATGGTGAATAAGAAGAGTAAGGATGAGGAAAAGGGGAACAAGACTTATAATCAATCTAAATCTATGGAGCACCGTCCTAACAATAAGACGAATATCTATAGGCAAGGTAATAAAAATGAGGCAGTGATGTAGAAATCCAGACCACTAGATGAGCAACTGCACCCAAAAGCATGGGGAATCTAAAGGTGAATTTATTATCAAGTGTAATCTTTACATTTTTATACATTGGGTATTAGATACAACTTGTGGTTGATATATATGTATATAAATGCAGGAACCAAGTATACTTTGGAAAATTGTCAGATGAGAGGTGGATCTTTGATCTGCCAATGGTGTGAGGCTAGATTCTATTTCTATTGGTGACCACCACATTTCAAAGAAAATGGGAATGATTTTGGTTTGATGTGATTGTTATTATATACCCAATGCTACAAAAAAATAATTTATGTATCAAGTTTAGATATATATGGGTTTATTTTCGTGTTTGGAAATAAAAGTAGTTTCTTTTATAAGGACAACATATGTTATTGTATGGAACATTTAAATAACAGTCTATATGTATTAAATTATGAAAAAAAGTGTTGGAAATTGATAATGAATCTAGTTCACATGACTCATATAACACCCAACTTTGGCATCACCATATTCTTCATGTAAATGAGAAGTGTTTGAAAAATCTCTATCAAGATAGTTATTTAGACTCATCTGATCTAAAACCACTTGATAGATGTCATGCTTGTTTACAAGGAAAAATGACAAAACTGCCTTTTGGTGGACATGGTTAATGGGCCACATAGATTATAGTATTGGTGAACACTGAAGTGTGTGGACCATTTCTAGTATAATATAGAGGTTGATATTTTTACTTCATAACTATTACATGTGACTTGAGTAGATATCGCTATATTTACTTGATGAGGTAATAGTCCAAGTCCTTTGAGAAATTCAAGGAATTCAAGAATGAAGTAGATAATCATGTTGGTAAGAAGATAAAGAAGATTTTATCCAATCTAGGTAGATAATATCTTAACCTAGAGTTCATCGACTTTATACAGGTGTTTTGGATTTTATCTCAACACACTCTACCTTACACAACACAGTGGAATGGTGTTAGTGAAAGAAGAAATCGTACCTTATTGGACATGGTAAGATCAATGATGAGTCATGCATATATTATATTATCCTTTTGGGGATTTATATTACAAATTGAGGCATACACATTAGACTGGGTACTAACTAAATCGGTGAACAAAATTCCCTTCGCGCTATGGAGTGGAAGGAAACCTATTTTGTTGCACACACATGTATGAGGTTGTGAGGCATTAGTTAAGTCCTTCTTAGGAAACAAAATAGCACCTTAGGGTATGAGTTGTATCTTTATAGGGTATTTCACAACTCTTCCCCTAGGGCCCATGCCACGACTACCCCAAGCCCGACTCCCAAAGGCCAAGGGATAGAGATTAGCATCGAAGGAATAAACCTTCAAGTAGGAGGCATTTTTTGAGTACATGTACACACGTACACTCACAACCCCATCCCAATATACTAAAAAGGAAAATGAGTATGCCACTAAGACAACCACATAGACTATAACAGTACAAGATGAAAGTAAAGGAGCCAGAATAAAATCCAAAAAATAGACAAGATGAAAACAAGAAAGTAAAGAGGTCCCAGAAAATCTATCCGCTGAAAACCCTACCTAAAGGGTAGGTGTAGAGTAACTGCTGGAAGATTTATAAGTATACATCGCCTGTTTAATCTCACCAGGCACCACCTAGTCCTGGGCCACCAAGGTCTATGTCGAAGCATCGATCATCTACACAAGACATGACACATGTGTGTGAATCCCATGAAGGGTTGAGTAACACAATACTTAATAGGTTCCTGAAACCAAAAATAAATATCACAAAGGAAAAGTACACATGAAGCAATGGAAAGATCACATGAGTATAATTTAAAGGAAAGAAATACTAACAGTTGTAATGCTTAACACCCTGTACTACTGATGCACTCATCCCGGATGAGTTATTGGGGATTTTGGATCACCTAGACCCACTCTTCACATGGGCCAGCTAGATCACATAGACCCACTCATCTCTTGGTCTAGTTTTATCACTTATACCCACTCATCTCATGGGACATCTAGATCACATAGACCCCCTTGTCTCTTAGGATAGCTATATCCCTTAGACTTGCTTGTCTCTTGCGCTAGCTCGATCACATAGACCTGCATGTCTCTTGGTCCAGTTGATCAATAAGAACCACTCATCATATATTTCTTAATATATCTAGCCACATGATTCCTACTCGTATTGCGCTTGATTATGAGAGAGTCTACTCCTCAAGCCATCATTTTTATTTTAACTTCCATTAAAACCCACTTAGAGTAAATCAAAAGTCCCGCCTATTAGTGAGGGTACCAAAACTATAAAATAATCTTCAATCAAACATACATCATGGATGTTATGGTGGTTTTAGTAATAATTGGATGGATGTATCTATGCCTGGTCAGAGAAACCTGACCTGACCTAGCCTAAGGTCCCCTAACCCGACCTGGGTCTACTAACCATACCCGAGTTTGACCAAATCTGGGTTCAACCCAACCCGGATATGACCTATCCCGCTGGTCCTGACAAGGAACAATTTGGTCATGGGTCGGGCCTACTGGGTCGCGGGTCCATCCCACTGGAAAACCTAGGTCTACCCCACTAGGCCTCTTAGGGTGACCAATATTCTCCAGCTCGTCCAGCTTTGAATAATACAACTCACTCTTCCCAGGACACGGCCCACCCGCCACGTCTATCTCTACCCAGTGGGTCACCGCCAGGTCTGTTGTCATTGTTGTCTAGCTGGTCCGCGACCCTCTAGCTACGTGACACAGTGCGGCTTGCTGCATTTACCACACCCTCCTCTAACAGCATGATACCATCACCCATGGTTGATGTCGTGTGTCTTGTTCATCGCCGCGGTGCACTGTCTCCCACATGCGTCCATCGCCGCATGGCTCTACTTTCGGTGACCCCTCTTTCTTTGGTTTGTGGGTTGTGCTCCAATGCTCCATTTTTTGAAACATAAGCACTTATGCGACCCTTGGGTAGAATTCACCATCACCATGGCCTTGAATCCACATTGTGACCCATTTCACTAAAAAAATTCTTGGGTGAAGATTTCTCTCGTGTCACTTTGATCTGTCTGTAAACATCGTTGTCACACATCCTCTCAGTTTTCATGAGGTTGGATCTTCAATTTGGGATTGTTTCATTGAGATAAGGATGTACAACGATCTGTTTTTTAGAAACCCATGAAGAATTGATGGGTTATGGGGATAAAAAATACAAAGAAAACAATTAGAGGAAAAAACCTCCATCGTCATTCATCACGGTGTTGATATACTCCCATTAGGAAGATCAAACAGAGAAAAACATGAATATGAATCAAACCCCCATAATAATCCCAATAAAAGACCCTCCCATAAGAACAAACGATTCGCGGGTTAACCTATTAGTGGTTTGATCAACATTCGTTGTTTGAATATAAGAATAAGGAAAAAAGAAATTCAATAACAACCCCCTACCTGGGATAGGATCGTTGGTCGAGGAAGAATGGGATCACGTGCCTCTATTATTCATTCCTTGATCGGTAACCCACTATTTCTATCGATTCAACGAAGGGTAGAAGAAAGTGTGTTCGTCATTCGTCGCTGCCACCCACCAAAGCCTCATATCAATGCCTGGATTTTCCCAACAATACTTCATTTATTTTTAGGCTATCAATTAATGAAACATGGTTTAGCATTTCTGTTACACTATTTCATTTATATATCAGTGTTTCTATTATGCTACGTTGCAGCATCGTTACATCATTCCATTTATGAATTAGTATTTCTATTACACTTTATCAAAAATTGAAACTTAAATAAAATAAACAAAAAGTATATTTATTTTTCCTTAAGAAAAATTCATTTATTAAATTTTCTTAAATTTTTGAAAATTAAATTTTCCCCTCCACTCATTTCGGTCGAGGTTAGGCCCCTTCTTAGGTAATTTCATCATTTTGGACGCAACGATGCCCTCATAATTTTAATCCAGGTACCCATTTTGAATTTTTCAATACCACACATTCATTCCATTTTTGTTAGCTTCTAAAATGTTCAAATTTTTATTTTAGGCTCACTAGGACTCAGAATCATGTTTGTTTTTTGAGTGTCCGTGTTTATATTAGGCTCACTAGGTCCCAAAATAATCCCATATAATTTAAAAAAAATTACATGGAATTTTGGAAATTTACATTACCCCCACATTTAGGGCTTCATGTCCCTGTAAGCCAAAACAAGAACTAAATAAACAAATGGGGGCACTGAGCACGGATATGATCCTCTTACTCCCAAGTGATCTTTAGGAGATTCTTGAACTTCCATTTAATTCACACTAGTGGAATCAGCCATCCACAAAGGATCCACTCCTGTCGATCTTCAATCTCTACCGGGAACTCCGAAAATGTTGCCCTATCATCGATGTTCAACTCACCCCAGTCAATGTCATGTGATGGATCATACACGTACCTCCTCAACTGTGACACATGAAAGACATCATGCAATCAGTACATCTATAGGGGGGATATCTAGGTGGTACTCTACCTCACAAACGTTTCTCAGAATATGTAAAGGGTCGTTGAATCTAGGAGATAACTTGTCACACCGACCAAATCTCTACAATCCCAGACAAGGAGATACCCAAAGAAATACTAGGTCTCCATAATCAAACTCCATGAGCCTCTATCTACTATCGGCATAAGATTTTTGTCTGCTCTGTAAAGTCCTCATCTTCTCCTAGATGACCTTCACTTTCTCAGTGGTAGCTCATACCAACTCTGGACCCATGAGTGCTGACTCCCCTGGGTCTGTCTAGAATAAAGAAGATCTTCATGGTCACCAATAAAGTGACTCAAACGAGGTTATATCAGTGGTGGAGTGGTAGCGATTGTGGTATGATAACTCCACCGGTGGTGGGTGATCCTCCCAACTATACTAGAATTCCAATATACAAGCCCAAAGCATTCCCTCTAAAACATGGATGGTCCTCTCCATCAAACTGTCCGTTTGAGGCTGGAAAGTTGTGCTAAAGTGGATATGAGTCCCGAACACCTCCTTCAATCCCTTCCACAGTTGAAACATAAAGTGTGTGTGTCAATCCAAGACTATCATTGATGAGGCCCCATGGAGTCGAACTATGTCCTACACATAGAGGAATCTCAATCCCTCTAATGATCCATTCCCTCGGATGGGTAGGAAGTGGGCCGACTTGGGGATTTGGGCAATGATCCTCTAGATAGTATTGTGGACCCTGTATGTTCATGGTAACCATATCACAAAGTCCATCAAGAAACCATCCCACTTCCACTCTGGTACTTCAAGTGACTAGGTCAAGCCTACTAGAACCTGGTGACATGCCTTCACTTACTGACAACTAAGGCATCATGAAATGAACTCTTCCACCATATTCTTTATCCCCAAACACTAGTACTAACATTAGATATCCTATTACATCTTTTCCACTCTTGGATGCACCTCCAAAGGGGATGTGTGTAACTTCCTCAGAACCTCCTCACACGATGCCACTGGTACAATGGTGTGCCCTCTGAAAAAAAGGTGTGTTCCCCATCTATTGAAAATACATCAGGACATTTTCTTGAATATAACTAAGTACGCCGAGCCTCACATTAGACATACAAAAGATGTGACTCCCTAACTCACTGTAAGAGTGGGGGAGTGATAGTCATCGACTGAAGGTAAGCTTCTCCATCATCATCCATGAAGGATATCTACATAGTGGCTAACTGCTCTGATGCCTCACTCAGAAACTGCAACCCAGATCTCCTGCTAAGTGCATCTTCTACCATGTTCCCTTTTCAAGGAGTATAGACTATCTGAAATGCATAGTCCTAGAGGAACTCCAGATATCACTGCTACCTCATGTTTGGGTCTTTCTATGAGAAGATATACCTGAGACTTTTGTGATTAGAGTAGATGGTAGACCACTCACCCATCACGTAGAGCCACCACATATTCAAAGAAAATACCAATATTGCTAGCTTTAGATCATGGTTCATGTTTTTCTGCTCATGTTGTCTCAACTACTGTGAACTGTAGGCGACCACTACTTACTCCTGCATCAGTACACAACCCATTTTGATTCCTAATGTGTCGGAGAAAAATATATACCCAACGCCCTCCTCTAGTAGTCTTAATATGGGGTCACTCATCAGTCTCTGTCTCAGCTCTTGGAAACTTTGCTGACACCTCTATTTTCACATGAAGGGATTTACATTCTATATAAAATCTGATAAGTATGATGCTACCTTGGAAATTCTTGGCACGAACCTTCGGTAGTATCCATCCAAACCCAAGCAACTCTGCACCTCACTCATGATCATGGGTGGCTCCAAAGAAAGAATCACCTCTATATTTTTTGGATCTACTATGACTCCATCCTCTGATATAATGTGTCCCAAAATATGGACCTCCCAAATAGAAAACTGACACTTCGAGATCTTCCCATAAATCTAGTGCTCTCAGTGTGTGTCCAGGACTATCTACAGGTGTGTAGTGTGCTCCTCCTCAGACATAAAGTACACCATGATGTCATCAATGAAGACCATGACAAAATGGTAGAGGTAAGGCTAGAAGATCATGTTCATGAGTCCCATGAAAACTACTGAAGCATTGTTCTTGTTAAAAGGAATCGCCAAAAAGTCATAGTGACCATACTGGAATCTAAAGGTTGTCTTTGATATATCCTCATCCCGTACATGAAGATGATGATAGCCTGATCTAAGGTGTATCTTTGATAACCATCTTTCTCCCTTCAGGTGATCGAAGAGGTCATCAATCCTTGGTAGTGTATACTTGTTCTTTCCGGTCACCTGGTTCCGGAATCGAAAGACTATGTTTAACCTCAAACTCCCATCTGCCTTCTTGGAAAACAAAATTGGGGCTACCCATGGTGAAACGATGGGTCTTATGAAGCCATTCTACTTCAAATCCTCAAACTGTACCCTTAACTCACGAAGCTCCGTAGGAGCCATCTAATATGATGGTGTGGATATCAGTGTCATACCTGGGTACAGATCAATGCATAAGTGTACCTATCTACAAGGAGGTAATCTCAAGACATCCTCAGAAAATATGTCTTCGTACTCGTCAACCACTATAGGAAAGTGAGGACTCATCTTGTCCACCACACTGAGGATGAGGCTACCTAATTAGTGACTGATCGATTGCACCCTCCTCTAAGAAAGTCCATCATATACTGTAAGAGTTTCCTTATGACCAGTGAAGGAGAACCTGGTCCCATCCTCATGGACACACCACACTCTACACCGAAGATAGATGATCTAAGAATGAACTATGGATAGCTACTTCATACCCAGGATATATCATAAGGTCTTGATGCCACCACTAGGAGATAGCAGTTGAAGCTCTCACCTCCAAGAGTAGGCTCACACTACCACCACCAGTGTGTAATAATCAAATACACTCATGTATGAGTCTCTAATTGTAATGATTGAGCTAACAGATCAACCAGAATCTTTGAGTTCTGAACAATGTCTATGGAAACGAAAGAGTGACTGACACCTGTGTCCATAAAAAATGAAAATAAGGTGGAGAATAAACATGTCGTACCTCTAATCATGTATGGAGTTTCATGGTCATAGAACTCCATTTCCTGAAGATAGCCTCACCCCTATCCACCGGCTCTCGGAGCTCATGGTGGACCATCTAGGGGTAGTGGTGTTATAACCTTGAACCTTTGACCACTGCCTTTTGCTCTGCATTTTCCCCTACTATGTATTCCTTCTTATGGACCACCCTACACAACCCCCTTCCTCTGCCTCAGTAGTACCTCGACCGTTCGCTAATCATTTTCATAGAAAGTCAGGAAGTCATGATTTATGTGTCTATGCCCGCCACATGAGTAGCGAACCCTAATCCTCTAATAAAACATGCTTCCTTTGTGGAATTGTACCCCCAACCTTGTGTCCAAGGGTCATCCTCAAAAAGGCCTGACCCATTTGGGCCTCTATGTCAGCTACCTTCTACCCACTGCTGAAGACTCCACCGCCTGCTCTCTACTTGTTGCTCCTGCTACTGATGCCTTCTTGGCCAAAAAGCTCTCAACAAAAAGGGATCTCTCTAGGACCCTAGACTGAGTAGGTGTGTTAATATATATCATGGATGACCTGTTCTCTTGGAATAGTCCCTTCTCAAAATCCAGATCCCAGAATAACGGGTCTCGCACCATATCTATATAGTAGTGAGAAAGCTCAGTGAATCTCACTGAGTATTCCGCCACTATCATACCACCCTACTGTAGGTGCAATAGCTCCTATATGCACACTGAGAACAACACCACTGAAAA
The DNA here is from genome assembly GCA_963277665.1 of Viscum album. Lineage (NCBI taxonomy): Eukaryota > Viridiplantae > Streptophyta > Magnoliopsida > Santalales > Viscaceae > Viscum > Viscum album. The sequence continues at coordinate 384,362,732 of OY728153.1, read as the reverse complement.
TAACTCCTCTATAAAGAGGAACTCAAATTCTGTCCAGGTGAAGGTCACCTATTCATGTGCCTAGATCATTAAGCTCCACCATCTCCCCACCGAGCTCTGAAGAAGGCTCGCAGCTAAGACCGTCATCTAGTTGAGAGGCGTACTCACCAGACAGAAGACTCGTATAACTACCTTGATCCAATCCTTGGCCAGTTGGGGATCAGTATCACCGCTGAACCTAGAAGTTCTCTACCTTTGGAACTCATGTAAGGAAATAAGCCTGCATGCGTCATCTACTGGTAACGATGGTAGGAACTGTTGATCAGTGGGTGGTGGGAACAACAGTGCACCACCTGGTCAGGCCATCTCCAACACCAGCCACTAAACAGATGACTCATAGCTAGGTGTGCCATCCTTGTGGTCAGGTACCAGAATCCTGGATATCCATACTCTTGGTGGTATCTTCAAATAGATCAAGATGAACAATAGTCAAAAGATTTTACCTGGTGAGCAGACTCTGACTAAAAAGGACATGAGAATACTTTCAACAACTATGTGATGCATGCAACTAGTTTATTCATGTACTAAGTCAAAATAAAGAATTTAGGTACCTATTGTATGGATACGTCGGTCACAGCACCAACATTGGACTCCCCAAGTCTGAATCCCAAACTTGAGATATTCAAAACTATTTCCCCAAAACAAAACCATAGACTCTTAGTCTTTGAGGTAGAAATGACCACCTCTAATACTAATTTATCATGACCTGTCCCCCAGGGCCCATGCTGAAACTACCCCAAGCCCAACTCCCAAAGGTTAGGGGCTGACGACTAGCGCCGAAGGCATCAACCTACAAGTGGGTGGCATTTTCTGAGTACCTGTACACACACACACTCACAACCCCATCCCACAATACTAAAAAATGAGTATGCCATTAAGACAACCATAGAGATTATAATAGTACAATATGAAAGTAAAGGGGAAAAATACAATCCCAACAAAGACAGGAGGAAAACAAAAAAGTATAAAGGTACCTAAAAATTTTTCTGCTAAAAACCCTACCTGAAGGATAGGTGTAGAGTGACTTCTAAAAGCCATATAAGTATTCCCACATGTTTGATCTCACTGAGCACCACCTGGTCCTGGGCCACCAATGTCTACTTAGAAGAATTGATCGACTGAACAAGACACAACACATGCATGCGAAGACTGTGCAGGGGTGACTAACACAATAATCAGTAGGGACCCAAAACCATAAAGAAAGACCACAAAGGAATAGTACACATGAAGAAATGGACAGCTCACACAGGTATAATCTAAACGAAGGATAGAAATACTAACAGTTATAATAATTATGACCTTATACTACTAAGGCACTCATCCCTGATGAGTGCTTATAGATGATGTATCACCTAGACCTGCTCTTCAGATAGGTCGGAAAGATCACTTAGACCCTCCCATCTCTTGGACTAGCAAAATAAATTAGACTTGCTCATCTCTTGGGCCAGCTGGAACAGTGAGACCCGCTTGTCTCATGGGACAGCTGGATCACTTAGACTCGCTTGTCTCTTCAGCTAGCCAGATCTCTCAGACCCACATGTCTCTTAGTCTAGATGGATCACTTATACCCACTCATCATAGTTTTCTTGATACATCCAGTAGCATAATTCCCACTCGTAGTATTCTTGATTCTGATAGAGCCTACTCCTTATGCCATCGTCCATATTTCAACATTCATGAAAACTCACTTAGAGTATATCAAAAGGACCAACTCTTCACGAGGGTTCAAACATTATAATCAAATCGTCAATTGAACGTATGATTTAGAAGTTGTGGTTGTTTTAGTAAAAAGGATCTGGTTGGATCTTGGCCCGGTCCGACCCGGTTGAACCGACCCGACCCGACCAGGGTCTACTGACTCGACCTGGGTCCGACCCAATCTGAGTCTGACCCGACTTGGATCCAACCAGGCCTACTTGTCCTCCCGAGGAATCTTTTTTTCTCTAGCTCATCCCACTTTTAGTGGGCTAGTTCGCTCCGTTTGGGACACGGTATGCCAGCCGTGTCTGCCTACACCCTGCGGGTTACCGTTGGGTCCATCGACGATGTAGTGCAACTGGACCGCATCCCTCTATCAACATGATTTTGTGAAGATCATCGCGTCCACCCACTAGTTCTGGCAGCCCGATCTCGTCGCTCATGGCTGATATCACGAGACTTTCTCAATGTTGCGGCTGACCGCCGCGGCGCGACTCCTCCTGAACGCGGCCGCAGCCACGTGGCACTACTGTCGGTGCCACTGCCAGCAGGCCCTCCTTCCGTGGGTCACTGGTTGCACTCTAGTAATCTTTGTTTTTTGAAATGTAATCACAGTTGCAACCCTTGAGTCATGTTATCCATCGTCATGGACTCGAATCTATGTTGTAACCCCTTTCACCAGAAAATTCTTGGGTGATGATTTCTCCCATGCCTCTTTGATATAACCATATCCATCATTGTCGCACCATTGCAAGGTCATCCCGAGGCTAGATATTCAATTTGGGATCATTGTTTTGTGATACAGATGCACAATTATTTGTTGTTTATAACCCCATGAAGAATGCGAAGAACTCATTGGTTATGGGGGAGAAGAAATCAACAGAAAACAATTCGAGGAACAAATCTTCCCCATCGTTCGTTACAGCATTGATCTGCTCCCATTAGGAGGATAAAATGGAGTAAAACAAGAAAATGAATTATACCCCCCATAATAATCCCGATTAAAGACCCTTCTGTAAGAACAAAGGATTCACAGGTCTACATATTAGTGGGTTGATCTCCATCCATTGTTTGAATCTAAGAATGGGGGAAGAATAAATTCAATAACAACCCCCTACCTGGGATAGGATCATTGGTTGAGGAAGAAGAGGATTGTGCACCTCTGTTCTTCAGTCCTTGATTTGTAACCCATTGTTTCTAGTGATTCTTCAAAGGGTAGGAGAAAGTGCATTCGTCTTTCATCATTGACACCCACCAAAGCCTCAGATCAATCCTAGGATTGTACCAACAATTCCTTATTGCTTGTTAGGCTATTAATTGGTGAAACAAAATTCAGAATTTCTTTATTGTTTTTTCATTTATGTATCAGTGTTTCTGTTATGCTGGATTGCAACATTCTTACACCGTTCAATATATGAATTAGGATTTCTGTTATGCTACAATGAAAATGGAAAATTAAATAAAATAATCTAAAAGTTTATTTTATTATTCCTTAAGAATGTTATTTTTTAAAATTTTAATAAAATTATAAAAATTAACTTTTTCCATCGTCCCGTGCCAATTGAGGATATGCCCATTATTATGTAATATCATCATTCCAAAGGTAATGGTGCCCTGAGATTTTTAATCTGGGTACCCATTTATATGTTTTCAAAACCACACACGCATTCCATTTTAATTATCTTAAAAAATTCAAATGCTTATTCTGGGATCATCGGGCCTTAGACTCAAGTGTTGTCTGAGCATCTGGTCTCAAAATAGTCTCATATAATTTTAAAAAATACATATAGTTCCAGAACATTATAATTTATCCCAATAAAATAAAGGGATACTACCTATAAAACCCCTCATACAAGAAAGTGAATGTCTCTAGAAAATACATCGTTCTTGAGAGGGATAAAATCCTCTAAAAGGATGGTGGGAGAAAGATTTACTTTTATGAAGTTGATGCTCAAGATACATAGGAGTTTGCAGATGAACAATTTCCATATGTCCCCATGGAAGAAGTAGTTCCTAAAACACAAGTACTGAGTAGGATTGTAAGATAGGTAAGATAACTAGAGAGATATGTTTTTCTAGTCGCCGAGGATGGTGACTCATTATTATTGGAAAATGATGAACCTATCTCCTAAAAAGAGGGAGTAGAGAGGTCATAAGCTATAAGATGGCTATAAGCTATGAATTCTAAGATGGATTCAATGTGGAAGAACCAAGTGTAGGTTCTAGTTGATCCACTAGTTGATGTAAAGAATGTTTGGTATAAATGGGTATTGAAGAGAACACTAGACATGGAAGGAAAATTAAGTACCTATAAAGAAAGGCTAGTGGCTGAAGGTTTTAAACATCGTCAAGGTATTAACTATGATGAAACCATTTCACCAGTTTCCATGTTTAAATCCATAAAAATCATACTTTCCATAGAAACTTACCATGACTATCAGATTTGGAAGATAGATGTCAAAACAACATTCCTTAATAGAATCCTTTAGGAAGATTTTTTTCATGACACAACCAGAAGGGTTTGTGACACCAGGTGATTCCAAAAGGGTTTCAAAGTTGCAGAGATCCATTTATGGATTGAAGAAAGCATTCAGTTAATGGAATATTCGATTCGATGAATAAATAATAAAATTTGGTTTCATTAAGAAAGAATGTGATCCATGTGTTTACAAAATCATTAATTGGAATGTAGTCATTATCCTAGTAGTTTATATTGATGAAATATTACTTATTAGAAACAAAATACCATCCTTACAATTAGTTATGGACTGGCTAAGAAAGTGCTTCTCCATGAAAGACTTTTAAGAATAATCCTATATTATAGGGATCAAGATCATTCATGATAGATCTAAGATAATTCTTGGACAAATACAAAGTATATATATTGATTAGATAATAAAGATATTTAGTATGGAATGAGTAAAATCACATACGCTTCAGCGATAGGATCAATCATGTATGCCATGTTATATACTTGAATTTATGTTTCTTATGCATTGATCATGGTAGGAAGATATCAAGAAGATCCAGAAGAACAACATTGGACTATTATTAAGAATATCCTTAAGTATCTAAGAAAAACTAAGGATATGTTCCTAGTGTGTGGGGGATATGGGGAGCTTATCATCAAAGGGTATGTTGATGTTGGTTTTCAGACAGATCAGAATTATCTGAAGTCATTGTCAGGATATGTTTTCTATCTCAACAGAGGAGATGTTAGCTAGAAGAGTTCAAAGAAGTCTGTTGTCACTGATTATACATCAAAGTTTGAGTATATAGCGGATTTTGATACAGCTAAAGAATCCATCTGGATTTGTAACTTTTTACAGGATATTTATGTGGTACATAGAAGTGAAGACATTATCACATTGTATTATGATAATATTGTAGGGGTGTATCTTGCAAAAGATTCAAGGTCACATCAACAGACAAAGCACATACTATAGAAGTATCACATCTCGAAAGATTTTTATCAGAGGGGTGAAGTTTTAGTATGAAGAGTACTCAAAAAAGAGAACATGGTGGAACCTTTGAGTAATGTCCTATCTCAACATAAGCATGAATATCATGTGAGGGCTAGTGGACTTATGGTGGTTTATAATTGGGTCTAGTACAAGTGGGAGTCTGTTCAAGTTAGTTCCCTAGAACCAACTTCTTTTTACTTTATGATAACTTATATTTATGGTTTTGAATATTTATAAATACCTTATCACACTATGACTGTTCTTCTACATAACACTGTATGTGATAATGTTCTAAGAGTAGCTATCACACATAATGGTATCATAGCAGTTCCACACTTTGATGAGAACCCGGAGGTGCTACGACACTATTCTTGAATATATGTTCTGTAGCCAGATTATATAATTTGAGGGACACAAATGATGCAGGGCATTAGGGGTGGAGACTCATAGGACTTTGAGGCACCTTCTCATGGTGTACTCCCTTGGTAATATCCAAGAGAATACTATGAGAACAAGTCCCATGAGTAGAAAATCCACATTTATAAGTGTTATTGGATGTTCTTATCTATGGATGTGTGTATTGGTCTTTAGACTTTAATATTGTTATTAATGATTATTAGGACTCACACACTTATATGTATTGACAAAAACTAGGATGACATATATCCGCAGTGTGGTAGGATATGTTGGGTGCCTCGTGAGTAATACTACATTAATGAATAATGCGAGAAAGGATTTGTCCCTTTATTTATTTAATGAAAGTTGATGTCTCAAGCCCTTTGATGGAAATGATATAGCCTAAATAAATCCATGTACATGTTATTATATAGGAAATTTCGATTTTCAAGAAGTTAAAGAAAGATAAATCGAGCACATTGGTTGATGACACTATCATGCAAACCACTTCATTAGAGATACCAAGACAAAGTGATTATATTACATGGTAATCATTTTCATGAGGTGACATATCATTGTGACTACAACTTCTTTTTCTATGGGTGTCTTAGCGTGATGCTAGATGCTATCTGTGGACTTTAGGCTGCTTCATTTAATTCCACTGAGAAAGCGGCCAATAGGGCCACACACTAAGTGTATCCAGTATCTCAGTTAAATAATATATTATTTATTATTTAACAAGTTGGATAATATTATTCATCGTAGTGGTTTAATAATTATTCATGTATGCCTGGTCGAATTTATTCCCTCACAAGTTATTGAAGATAATATATTATGAGTGGAATATTTGACAAATATTATGGAGGATTGGTGGACTGAGTTTAAGGGTTTGGTGAGAAATAATAATATTGCATATTATTTAATTAAATAATATTTATTTATAATTTGAATGTTAAGTGCGTGTTAAGAAATAATAATAATAATAATAATACTATTATTATTTGATATTGGGTTTCACTAGGATTAATAAAATAAATAACGGAAATTGTGCAGTTATGATATTTTAACCCTAGTGATATAAATACCCAATTATATTTATTTTCTCATAACCTAGCCAAGCCAAAGTTGTTGTGCACAACGAATTGGAGAATAACCTCTAAAGAATAAGGAGTTATTCTTTCTCCAAGAACACTCTCAAGAACAAGAGTGATTCACCTCCACCGGATCATTGAGAACTCTTTGGAAGAATATCTCAAGGTGATCGAAGGAGGACGATGCAAGCACAAGGATTTTCCATGCTAGCACCGAGAGACTCCTTCAGGGACCTCCATAGATTCATAGAACACATGTTGATCATTGCTAGAGTAAATATACCTTTGAATTCTACAATGCAATGACAGTACGCTGTAGATTTGTGGTAGAATGCATCAATGAAGAAAGAATAACCTTAGAGGTAATTCTTTATCTAATTAAATTAATTATAAACAATATCTGTTGATCCCTCTCCCTTGGTTCCAATGTAATATTTCTTTGTATATTTTATTTAACTGAATTTTGTGGATCATGGTGTTTATCGCTGTATAGATCCCAGGTTGATCGTTGATAATGGAAAAAATCAAGGTTAGGTACCACCCATTGCACACTTTCATTGCGGCCAGAGCATATAAACATCCATCATGATCCTCCCAAAACATAATTTTTTCTCTCTATCAATTGATGGTGTGTTCTACACCATAGGATTTCCCTTTTCATTGTTTTGTAGGCACCAAAACACTTAGATTGCATCATTTCAAGATTATAATCACACATGATCAATGCTCATTGATCTTGTTACACCCATCTCACACCTCGCTATAGGTTTTAAAAGGATCATAGTTCTCCATATTATCATTGTATAATATCACTGGTGATATATCACCATCACATATCAGTTCCAATGAATATGCCTCAAAAATAGCAACCCTAATCTCTAACACATGTCAATTATATTTCTACTTGCAACATAATCCATATGTTCTATCAAAATTCCCATAATTTATGATGGTGTTCCATTTTTATTATAGTTGAGACACTCTTTCACTTTTACAATAAATGAATTGAACTATTCAATCCATAAAAATATCATAGATTGTATCATTCATCTCACCACCATTAGTACTCATAAAGAGGTTATTCATCATCACCCACATGATTTAACCATTTCCATTTAACTACGACCCATATGAATCTTTAGTCAATTCACAGAAACACCATAGATTTCTTATCTTCTGTATCGATCATATGCTACTCCATTGATCCACTCATCTAATTATATATCAAAATGAAGAGACTTTCACCATTACATTGATCATCCCATACAACATCACACTATAAGTGTGATAATATATAGAGTCCCATTAGAATCTCTTGACTTAGCTTCAAATATTTTTGGAATCAAAGAGTTCTATACTGCTTCACGATCTAACTTGGAAAGAGGCACTATGTTATCCTTTAATCAGTATGTCTCACTTTTTATTTTAATTTTAAATACCTAAATGATCATTAAGGTCACCATATTAAGGTTGATCTCTTGTACCCATGACAATAGATAGTTTAGAGAATCACTCTCATAGTGATGCTTAGCTTCCACCATTATCTAGAAAGTTCCACTTATAAGAAGGATAACACTGTCATACTACCCCACCATACAATCCAAATCAATTTTTGATGACTTATATACCATTAGTACAAATAATGTATGTCTAATTAGATGAACATGTATCTCATGCATGCTAATCAAATTTCTATTAAATCACTATATGTGTCATCATTCCCAGGAATAACTGAGGAACTTATATGCATACATTATTCACTCGAGAAAACATCACTCATGTATCATTCCTATCTCATGAGGCATTTACCCCTACAAATCATCTCAAGGCATTCACATTCCTGGACTAACCCTATCTTAGTTCATCCTCACTCATACAAACATATCAGGTTATTACCACCACTATGGAAAAAATGACCTTTTATGATGGGTCATTTGCGACGAGCCCTATGTCCATAGCAAATAGTCCATCTGAAGGAAATATTTGTGACATGATTCTAATCTCATCACAAATACTATTAAATAAATAAGTATTTGCGATGGGTAAACAATCTCATTGCAAATACTATTTGAGCACCTTCCCGCCAAAGCGTGGGAAAGGTTATTTGCGACGAGACTTGGTTCCTATCCCAAATACCCTCAGTCATGTAAATGTACTTGTGATGGGTGAATGATCATATCGAAAATACTTTTTTTCCAGTTGATTATTTGTGATGGGTCCCATCGCAATTAGCTTTTAACCGTCACATTTAATGTGGGGACTATTTGTGAAGGGTCCCATCGCAAATAATACTAATTGTGATGGGATCATTCACCTATTGTTAATACTCTATCGACAGATGAGCATTTGAGATGGGTCCTGTCGCAATTGGCTTTTTAACAGTCGCCTCAAAAATTTATTGCATGTACTATTTGCAACAGGTCTCGTCGCAAATAGTCATATCGCTACAAATCAAACCTATATATACCCCCCAAAAATGTTTTCTCCTCATTCACCATTTAATCTCTCATTTCATTAGTTTTTACCTTCTTTAGGTAGAAGAATAAATTTTTACGAAGAAGGAAATTTTGAAGTTTACAGCGCACAAAAGCTTCATTTTTGAGGTATTTATATAATGTTTTAAATTCATATCTTATTTAATTTATTTTTTATTAGATTTTAATATTATTAATTAGTTGTAATTAGAGTCAATTAAAAATAATTATTTATAATTATAAATAAATATTTATAATTAGAAGTAATTACTTATATTTAGGAGTTGTTATTTTAAATTAGTAATATTTAGTTTTAATTAGTAGTAATGATTGTAATTAAAAAAGAAACTGTTTTAATTTGAAGTAATTAGTTTTAATTAGTGGTAAATAGCTATAATTATCAGTAATTAGTAATAATTAATGTTAATGAGTAAAAAATGGTAATTAGTATTAATAAGTGGTAATTAGTAAAAAATAGCGAGAAATCAAAATAAATATTTAAAATTAGATTTATTTATTAAAAAAATGTTGTAAATTAATAAAAATTAATAATAGTAAGTGGTAATTAGAAAAAATTAGCAGTAATTAGTAAAAAATTTCCGAAACTAGTAAAAAGTTCTGGAAAAAAAGAAAAAATTGTGGTAAATAGTATTAATTAGCGATAATTAGTAAAAAATAGTGATAAATCAATATAATTATTAAAAATTAGAAGTAATTAGTAAATAATAGCTATAATTAGTAAAAAAATATAATCTAATAAAAATTACTAATAATAAGAGATAATTAGCAGTAATTAGTATTACTTAAGGGTAACAATTAATAATTAGTCATAATTAGTAAAAATTAGCGGTAATTAGTAAAAATTAGCGATAATTAGTAAAAATTAGCAGTAATTAGTAAAACTTAGTGGTAATTAGTAAAAATTAGTAGTAATTAGTAATGCTTAGGGTTAATTAGTTAAAATAAGCGATAATTAGTTTGAATTTACTAGTAATTAGTACAAATTATTGGTAATTGGTAAAAATTAGCATTAATTAGTTAAGATTAATGTTAATTAGTAAATATTAACTTTAATTAGTAAAAAATAATACTAATTAGTATTAATTAATGGTAATTAGAATTAATTAGTATTAATTTGTAATAATTAGTATTAATTAGTAATAATTTATAATTATTATTATTAATTAGTGGTAATTAGTGGAAATTAATAATAAGTAGTAATAATTAGTAATAATTAGTCATAATAAGAGGTAATTAGTAATAATTAGTAAAAATTTGTAAAAATTATTAATAATTAGTAACAATTAGAGGCAAATAGTCATAATTAGTCGTAATTAGTAATAATTATTAATAATTAGAGGTTATTAGTAATAATTAGTAATAATTAGTAATAAGTAGTAATAATTAGTAATAATTAGAAATAATTAGTAATAATTGATAATAATTAGTAATAATTAGTAATAATAGTAATAAATTGTAATAAATAGTAATAAATAGAAAAAATTAGTAAAAATTGGTAATAAATAGTAATAATTAGTAATAATTAGAAATAATTAGAAATAATTATTAAAAATTAGTAATAATTAGTGGAAATTAGTGGTAATTAGTGGTAATCTGTGGTAATTAATGGTAATTTGTAATAATTAGTGGGAATTAGTACTAATTAGTAATAATTAGAGGTAACTAGTAATAATTAGTAATAATTTGAGGTAATTAGTATTAATTAATAATAATTAGTAATAATTATAAGTAATTAGTAATAATTAGTAATAATTAGTGATAATTAGTAATAATTAGTATTAACTAGTAATACTTATGAATAATCAGTAATAATTAGTAATAATTATTGGAAATTAGTAGTAATTAGTGGCAATTAGTGTCAATTAGTAATAATTAGTAATAATTAGAGGTAATTATTAGTAATTAGTAATAATTAGTAATAATTAGTAATAATTAGTAATAATTAGTAATAATTAGAGGTAATTAGTAATAATTAGAGGTAATTAGTAATAATTAGAGGTAATTATAGGTAATTAGTAATAATCAGAGGAAATTAGTAATAATTTGGTGTAATTAGTAAAAATTAGTTATAATTAGTACAAATTAGTAATAATTAGTAATAATTGTTGGTAATTAGAGTTAATTAATGGTAATTAGTGGTAATTAGTAATAGTTAGTAATAATTGTAGGAAATTAGTAATAATAATTAGTAATTAGTAGTAATTACTATTAATTAGTGATAATTAGTAATAATTTGTCACACCCTGACCCGATGATTTTCTTCATTTTAATTATTTTGGGTCTTTATTTTGAGTTGTGATTTGAATCAGTTCTATTTTAAAATGGATTTGGGATCTTATATGGGTGTGCGCTCGTACGCGCGACCGTCTGTAGCGCCCAATCACGTTTAGACAATGTTTTATTATTAAATGTGACATTATTTGGGTGCGCGACCTTGCCCACGACTGTGGTCGGTTCCCATTCTTAATAAGAGACTATTCTATTTTATTAAATTTATTTTTACATGGCCGCGCAACTAGGCGTGCAACCGTGCATGCAACCAAGAGTGCACTACCCTAGTGACCGGGCGTGTGACCGTGCACGCGACCGGACGCGCGACCGCGTACACGACCATGCGCAGTGTTTAACTTCAATTAAGAATGATATTATTTTGGTTGGTTTTATTATTTTAGTTTTATTATTAGTATTTATATTAATTCAGTTACTATTTTAATTAGGTTATAATTTTAAATATTATTTTTCAGTTTATATTTTGATTTGGACGTTAATATTAAAATTAATCTTCCAATTATAAAATAATTAACTTACTATTAATATTACCAATATTTTTGTGATTTGAGTATAGGTTACTCTAGGTTGTTTTTAAGTTTCATTTCATTATCTATTTCATTATTTATTTATTATTATTTTCCCCCTTTTATTTCTTTTTTTTCTCTATTTCTTTTTCTCCTTTTTTTCTCTATCTCATTTTTTTACTCCCTCTTCCTCACCCGCTCCCTCTATCCCGTCACGCTACCCCTCTTCCCCCCAAGCGCCGAACCCTACGCCCGCACCCCGTTCCCCCCATCGGATCGCCGTGCCTCCTCACTCTCCGGCCGCCGCCCTCTCACCGCGCCTCCTCCATCTCCGGCCGCCACCCTCTCCCCGCGCCTCCTCCCTCTCCGGCTGCCGCCCTCATCACACCTCCTCCCTCACTGGACCGCCACTCTCAATCCCCTCCGGCAACGCGCACCCGGACTGACGTCCTCCTCTCTACCCGCTGCCTCGCGCCACCTTGCAGCGCGCCCAGTACCGAATCAGCGGCTCCCTGCTGCCTCACACCATCCGGACCACACGTCCCTTCTTCTGACTGAATTTTTCAGGTGCGCCGCAACCCCGACATCCCCCTTTAGCTCGAACCAGCATCCCGCTCCCTTGTCGCAGGTTTGTTTTTCTTCATTTAGTTGATTTTATTCATTTGAGAGTTTATTGGATTATGTTTGGTGTTGTAATTGGTTTGATTTTGATATTTTGGATTCGTGTTTGGTCCGATTATGGTGTAATTTCTCTGATTTCTTGTTTTAGGGATTGATTATGTTGTTTGTGGTGTGGTTGTCGTGCGGCAGAGTTTGCGTGCCGCGTTTGCAAAGTTTGGATACCGAAGGTATGTGTTTCCGTATATATGTGTTCTTTGACAAAATAATTTTCTTATTCAATTAATTTAGTATACTCATTGATTATTTTTCTTGGTGCAAATATAGTTTCACTTAAGGTTTAGTAAGATTTAGATGTGTTTCATAGTGTGTTCATTTAATATGAATGTTCTGATTTTGTGAAAACTCGTGCTGAGCTTTTCGTAGTGTTTTATAAACCTTGCTGTGGGTTTATCATGTCGCACAAGTGCTTCAAAGTCTGTTTTATCATGTTTTGGTGTTGCGTCATGGTGATCTTCGTATTAGGAAGGAAGTTTGAGTGCGTTGTTGGTATAAACATTTAATGTGATATTTCAAATGATTTATAAATTATTTAATTGTTTAATTCCTTTATTAAATTGTATGTATAGAGAGTGGTCCCTTCCTCGGGGGTTCGGGTCATCGGCAGTAAGGACCTGTGTATATGAATATGCATGAAAATGTATATGTATGGCGGTGAAGCGGTCTCAGGTTACCCTTGTCAAAAGATGTGTGTCTTGAGGTAGGTTTACTATGCCTATGCCTTTAGTTTGAATTTCATAATTGCTTGCTTTCTTTGAAAATATGTTATATGTATATATATGTTATATTTACATGTTATGAAATCTGGGTGCATTCGCTAATAATAGTTATGCATTTGTTTTGGAAAAAAAATGTAATGTATTACAAATGCCATTTGGACTTTCATAAATTAATTGCATCATTTTAAGAAAGAGTTCAAGCTTGTTTTTATTTATATGTAACATGTAGATTGTTAAATTGGGATTTTTAAATGGTTTTTTTAAAAGAGTTTAGATGATTATATGTTCAAAAATTAAAACTATTATTTGTGAAACCATAAAGCCTGTTTGGCCCTTTTGAAATGGTTTGCAAAATTGGAAAAAACCCTCCTAAGGCAAACCCCTTGGTTTTAGAAAATGAATTGTATGTTGAGTGTACGAATATGTGCCTAATGTTGGGGCTTATTCTTTATGCAATGTGAAAGAGGGGAATGCGCTTAAGGAGGGAGAACGGTGGTGAGAGGTTTAGCGAGTTTTTCAGATAAAGAAATTGTGACGTTCATTTCTTTTCTTTTGATAAAAGCTCACAACCTTTTTGGAATAGAGCACAATGGTAAACCCGGGTATCTAGGTGGGTGACCAGGACTAGTACGCTAGATGACACGGCAGGGGTTCGTCCCGGTTTGTCTAGCATGATTGATGCAACAACACTAACTAAACATATGAATTTTTGAGGGTCGTGGCCTTCTAATCCACGTTTTCTGAGGGTCATGGCCTTCTAAGCCACGTTGTCTGAGGTTCGTGGCCTTCTAAGCCACGTTTCACTGAGGTATGAGGTCTTTAGGTTCCCACTTGTTCTAGCTGCCTATAGGGATTACCCATGGTGATAATTTTTGTCATGCTGCTCACGATGTAACTTTCTTTTCAGCTATTTCATACTTGATGTCTTGTTTTTGAAAACCATATTTTAACCCAAACTTGTTTCTTTTCATTTTAAAATGTTAATGCATGCTTGAAAATTATTTTGAAAATGTAGTGGGAGTAAAAGGCTTTACCTAAAAATTCAAACTCGTTACTTGAATGTGAAAAGGAGAAACACTATTTTATTATATCTTATTTCCAAACTCGCATAGTGGATTTCTTTATAAAGGCGGAGGCATAGGACGTGGTTGTTTTTGGCTTTCCTACTGAGCATCTCGGTGCTCACGCCTACTTTACTTTTTAGTTACAGGTTTCAGTCTTGGATCGCTTTTGGGAGTGAGTGGTTGTCGTACCGTGGTGATCCACGGGGTCACCTGAGGTGTGTCGCGCTTCTTTGTTTATTCCTTTTTCTGCTGCCACGTCGTTTAGTTTGTTTTCCTTTATTTGTCTGCTTGTTCAGTTTATGTTTTCTTATCTTTGTCATGGGCCAAACCGTTCCCAACTGGTTTTTTTTATGCCCGACACTAGTTGCCAGCCCGTGGGGATCGGGAACGCCCTTCGGGCCATGTTGCGAACCGGGTCGGGCGTGGGGTTGAATGACAACCTGGCCTGGTTTGTGACATAATTAGAGCTAATGGGTAAAAATTAGTAAAAATTAGTATAATTAGATGTAATTCGTAATAATTAGAAGTAATTATTAATAATTAGTAATAACTAGGAACAATTAGTAATAATTAGTAATAATTCGTATTACATAGTAATAGTTAGTATTAATTTGTCATACTTAGTAATAATCAGTAATAATTAGTAAAAATTAGAAATAATTATAGGTAATTAATATTAATTTGAGTTAATTAGTAAATATTAGAGGTAATTATTTATTATTATAGGAAATTAGTAACAATTTTAAGTAATTAGTAATACTTAGTAAATAGTTCGTAATAATTAGTAATAATTAGTAATAATTAGTAATAATTGTTGGTAATTAAAAGTCAATCATAATTTTTTAATTTTATGCTCTCTTTTGGATCATGTTTTTCTTATATC
This sequence comes from Viscum album, assembly GCA_963277665.1. NCBI lineage: Eukaryota > Viridiplantae > Streptophyta > Magnoliopsida > Santalales > Viscaceae > Viscum > Viscum album. The sequence goes on along the minus strand of OY728153.1, from coordinate 384,347,410 downwards.
AAATTCATCATAAAAAAATATTTTGTTTATATTTTTTAGAGAGATATAGAATAAAGAAGTCAACAAAAAATCTTTATTACATGATCGTGATTAGATAAATAATCACTGGAATCCAAAAAATTCAAGTATAAATCCTGTATATATTGAGGGTGTTGAAGCATTTTTATCATTTACCTCATCAAAATCAAAATTTGTTTTAGAAGATAAAATTAAGTGTCCATGTATGAAATATGATCTGAGGATGTCAGGTGCATTTTCAATATTGGGGGAATCTATAATGTTTTGTAACGCCCTGACCCCAGTTACCCAGAGTTGGTGCATTATTAAATAACATTATCATGATCATAAGAAAGATCAAATCTCGAAAGGCCGATTGGTTTAGCAGCCTTGGAAACACTAGATATATTCATAAAGTTTTACGTTACATCATAAAGTGAAAAACTACTACAACAGCATAGTCTCCATATTCCACACTCATATCCCCACATACTATCCCTGCAGGTCATTCATAAATTACTTCTTCACATCCTGGGAAAAATAAAACATATAAAAGGGGTGAGCTCAAATGCCCAGTAAGGATAACAATATAGCAGAAACTTTCATAAATCAGAATAAACATTTAAGGCAATGTATAACTTAAAACAAAATCCTTTTAAACTTGAACTTCAACATAGTATGGCAAAGATAAAATGAAATAATTCCATTTACTTATTCAAATAGATATTCTACTAATCGAATAATCACATACAATATCAATAACCACTTTCATAATGATGGAATGCATAATTCCAGACTATCATAACCCCATATCCAAGGCCTCTTGCCAAGACTACAAATAAGATTTTTCCAAGACCTTGTGCCAATACACTATTTTGTCTCATGAGACCTACCGATGCATCGAGGAGCTATAGCGGGCTCCACCCGTCACATATTAAGTCTAATGCATTCCCATATAAAAAGGTTTAAACATAACATAAACATTCGTATTAAAACTAGCATACGAAATGTCAATACTTTCACCATAAACTATGAATTGTATAAAAATAGCACATCCACAGTAAAATATATCACAAAACCTTCAATACAATATAGAAGTTTTGTATCATAATAAATCAACTTCAAATAAGCGTAAAATCCTTCAAAGGATGTTGACATAGATGAAATCAAAACTCTTTTTTGAGAAATATATCTTTCTATTTTAAAATCATTTAAGAGTCATATATTTATAAAATAAAACATTTTCTTTGAAAATATTATTATAAGCTTGTAAGGGAAGCTTCGACGATTTTATAACGGTGGAAAATAACCGCACCTGCCGTATAAGTTAAAAAAACATTCTTACCTTAATTCTGTCGAAAAGGTTAAAAAGCACCTTGTTTGGAAAACGATGGAAAAATTCAGTTATAAAACTCTTATAATAATTCAAACAAGGGTATAAATGACTTTATCCCATATTCTTTTAAATAGTAAAAATGTTTTGAAATACATTTTTAAGAAACATGGATGTGGATGATAAAGAGATCCTAGTATATTATTTCGTATAAACAACCTTGGATAATGAAGAGATTGTGAAATAACCCTTACCTTGTACTTTTCCTTGGTTGGGGGTAGGTTAACCTCCTGTATAATGGTGAAATAATTTTTATTAAATTATTCAAGAATCATATACATTAATATGATATCATAAATGATCTTTTAACATTGATTTGTTAATAATATCTTAGTATTGTCGTCGTTTTGGGTGTTAACTTACACGTTTTATTTTATATGTTTTGTTACGTAAGTCGTGTTTGTCATGAATAGGTTGTATCTTAATCATATCCAGAATGATATCAAGTCCTTAGATACTATTATTAATCATCAAATGAGAATTATACTAGAATGGATACGATGGAGAATGAATCTCATCGCGTTCGTGGAGACGGTAGTCCGTACGTACGCACGAGCAACAATATCATTCTTTTGATATTAAAATAATATATAATTGGATGGTATATCATATATACATAATCATTATCATGTTATATTAATTATTTACATGAATTACACATCATTATTAAACCCATCCAAATAATAATTTATTGAATAACAATTACACCACGATGTGGAGACGGTAAGCCGTACGTACGCACGTATGGTGACATGTTATTTAAAGGATGGATAGAATACTGAATATGGTTGTATCAAATTTATAATAATATTAAAGTATATAGGAGATATTGGATTCATTATTTTATATGGTAATAACAAAGAAAGAAGAAGTGGAAGGAGAAAGGAACCTGGAAAAGGGTGGTGAAATCATTACCTCTTCTTCGGGTTCTTCCTTTTGATTTGATCAAAAGGGCTCTTTGGTTGGATTTATGACTAAATTAAGGCCTCTAGGATGAATTGAGATATGTTGATAGAGTATCTGGGCAGAGTTTGGATGAGCCAAAAGGCTTTGAAGGTGTGAGTTATTGAGAAGGGAGAGTGCCCTTTTATAAGAGGGGTGAGGGGCACCTTTGGAAAAGCTAGAAATATTATTTTATAATAAATTCATATTCGGTTTATAATGGCTTCAAAGTGGATTATTTAAATGTTAAGGTGGGGATAGGTCTACAACCACTAAACCAATAGAATTTAGATAGTTTTGGGTCATTATATTAACCTTATCTTTAAGTATAAACTCTTAGTTAATTAGTTTCACTTTTACAATGACTCTTTTATTTTTATATTATATGGTTATTAAAATTACTATATACATCCACGCGACCCCCAAGTGGTCCATTAATGATACACCTATCATGATATAAGTCTCTTTTCCTAACCTTATACTTTTAGGAATTTAATATCAATTAGTAATATAATATTTGTTTTAAAAACTCTTTTATGTCAATTTTGACACTATTAGGAAAATTGATTTTTTTGAAAATCATAACAGAATGATTAGTTCTAAAAAAGTCAATTAAATCAATCCTAATATGTCATAGTATTCTAGAAAATTAGTGTAAGTCATTAAAAGACTCAAATTAGATTTATTTGGGTATTTATAATATCAATTATTTTAATTTTTCACTATTATTGTAATTACTGCATCATCATTGTGTGATAAATAAATTAAATTATTTAAAGTCTAAAAATTATAAATAAAATATCATTATGTAGGAAATCTTTCTAGATTATTAATGAATATTTACAATCGTATTTATCTAATTTATAACCCTATATTAAAAATGTTTTAGTATATAAAGTTTGATTTTAACTCTTTTAACTCTTCTTTGAATTAAATAATAATAAATGTCCTAATCTAATCCAAGTGGACCTAAATAATAATATATTATTCCTAAGTTTGTTTTTGGTCGAGATACACTTGTCCAATAGAATTAGGACATGTGTTATGGTAATATTAATATCATTTTTACCCTTAATTACCCTATTTACTTTTAACCGTGGTAAATAAAAGTAAAAAGTTACTATTCGCCAAAAATTATTTTCAACTCATTGAACCAAATTTTACTCCTTGATATTAACCGTGTCTCTCGGATTTTTGAAATTCCAATCACAGAAGCTGTAAAATGATGTTTTATGAAAAATTCAGTTTTCAAACTACCACTTAGTATTTTCACTATTCATCTAAAATTGAAGTTTCTCAGAACAATGCCAAAATTTCATTATAAGCTATAATCGATATTCCGAATCCAAAAATGAAGTCCATTTTGAAATATAAAATATATATAATTTCAAAAGGTAGGTATTACTATTCATAATGGCTAGTTTGATCGGTTGTGGTGTGTGTTAGAACTCGATGTTGCGTACAACACATGCTATCACATTATTCAAAGAGAAACGTACTGTAGAAGCTTGGGGTGTTACATTCTCCCCTCCATCAAATAATTTCTCCCTCGAAATTTCTAGAATACTACCGTATGAAAAGACTCGGGTGGTTCTTCATCATAAGTTCCTTGGGTTCCCACGTTTCCTCTTCCATCTTATGGTTTCTCCACAAAACTTTTACCAGGCGTGTCGTCCGGTTTCTCAGTACTTGTTCTCTCGTATCAAGAATCCTGACGGGCTCTTCGCAATAAGACAGATAGGGTTCCAATTCCAATTCCCCATAGGTGATTACATGCGTTGGGTCAGGCATGTATTTCCTCAATAGAGATACATGGAACACATCGTGAACTTTGGAGAGACTTGGTGGCATTGCCAATCGGTAAGCTACATCCCCAATTCGTTCTAGAATTTCGAAAGGTCTGATGTACCTGGGACTCAATTTACCTTTCTTACCAAAACGTATGACTCCCTTCCATGGAGATACCTTTAGGAAAACATGACCACCATCTTGAAATTCCAAATCCTTCCTTCGATTATCGGCATAGCTCTTCTGCCTACTTTGAGCTGCTTTGATGTGATTTTGGATTACCTTCACCTTTTCCATCGTTTCCTCTACCAGTTCTGGACCTACAAGTTTTCTTTCACCAACGTCATCCCAACAGGTTGGTGTGTGACATCTCTTTCCGTATAACACTTCATATGGTGCCATCTGAATACTCGAATGGAAGCTATTGTTATAGGAAAATTCTACCAGAGGTAAATATTGATCCCACATACCCTGAAAGTCAAGTGAACAAGATCACAACATGTCTTCTAAGGTTTTAATAGTTCGTTCTGATTGTCCATCCATTTGAGGGTGGTAAGCAGTGCTCAAAGGATGTTCAGTATCCAAGGATTTCTGAAGAATCTTCCAGAATCTTGAATTAAAACAGGGATCACGATCAGAAACAATCGATAGGGGTACTCCATGAAGTCTCACAGCTTCATTAATATATAGTCTTGTAAGACGTTCCAGTGGTAGATCTTCTCTTATATCAAGAAAATGTGCTGAATTGGTAAGACGATCGACAATAACCCATATTACATCGTTCCTTCTAGGAGTCTTTGATAGCCCCATGAAAAATTTCATCGTAATATTGTCCCATTTCCACTCCGATATGGGAAGAGGTTGCATGAATCCTCCAGGCTATTGCCTCCCAACTTTCACTTATTGACAAACCATACATCTTAACACAAAATCATCAATCTCCCTCTTCATGTTGTCACACAAAAAATGTTCCTTCAAATCTCTATAAATTTTGGTGCTCCCAGGATGTATAGAGAAATTGTAACTATGAGCATCATCCAGCAATTCCCTTTTTAGATCAGGTATATCAGGAACACAAAGTCTCTTCCCGAATTTCGAAATTCCATCTTCATACACAAAGTCTCTCAATCTCCCATTATTCACAGCTTTAATCTTCTTTTGAAATTCTTTATCATCGGTCTGAGAACTCTTAATCCTTTCCGGTAAAGATGGTTTGGTAACCATTCGAAAAAGAATTGATGTTTCACCTTCCCTGGTTATTCCCATGTCCATCTTCACTAGATCAATGAAAATTGGATCCCTTTCAATTCTCATATTGTTCAAAACTCCATGGTCTTTTCTTCTCAAAGCATCTTCCACCTTGTTTGCTTTCCCCGTGTGGTAGTGTATTGTACAATCATAATCCTTGAGTAATTCAAGCCATTTCCTTTGCCTCATGTTGAGTTATTTTTGTGAGAAAATATACTTCAAACTCTTGTGATCTGTATAAATATCACATTTTTCACCATAGAGGTAGTGCCTCCATATCTTCAAAGCAAAGATCACAGCTGCTAACTCGAGATCATGATTAGGATAGTTTTGTTCATGAATTTTCAACTGTCGTGATGCAAAGGGAATAACTCTATCATTCTGCATAAGGACACAACCAAGTCCTTTCTTCGATGCATCACTATAAATAACGAACCCATCATTCCCCGATGGTAGAGTCAATATAGGAGAATTGACTAATATTCTATTCATTTATTAGAAACATTCTTCACACACTTTTGTCCAAACAAATTTAACCCCTTTACGTGTGAGCTTCGTTAATGGGTTAGCCAATCGGGCAAAATTCTGGAAGAAACATCGATAATAACCTGCCAAACCAATAAAACTACGTACCTCAGTTATACTCGTAGGTGCTATCCATTATTAGATTGCCTTGGTCTTAGAAGGATCGACAGAGATTTCATATTTAGAGATAATATGGCCAAGAAAATAAATCTCCTGAAGCTAGAATTCACACTTGCTAAACATCCCATATAATTCATGTCTTCTCAGATTTTTCAGGATAATGCGCAAGTGATTTTCATGATCTTCGTAGCTTTTGGAGTATACCAAGATATCATAAATAAATACCACCAAAAATTCATTAAGATATTCCTTGAAAACTCTATTCATAAGATCCATGAATACAGAGGGTGAATTAGTCAATCCAAAAAGCATTACAGTAAACTCGTAATGCCAATACCTGGTTCGAAATTCCGTCTACGGAATGTCTTCCTTCTTTACACACAACTGATGGTATCCAGATCAAAGGTCAATGTTTGAAAAGTATTGAGCTCCATGAAGTTGGTCAAATAAATCATCAATGCAAGGTAGGGGATACTTGTTCTTTATTGTGATGCCATTAATCTCCCAATAGTCAATACATAACCTCATAGATCCATCATTCTTTTTAAAAAAAAGAACAGGGTCTCCCCATGTAGAAACACTAGGGCGAATAAATCCCTTATTACTCAATTCCTCTAGTTGTTTCTTTAGTTCAACTAATTCTACAGTGGCCATTCTATAAGGGGTCTTCGATATAGGCCTTGATCCGGGAATTAAATCAATGGAAAACTCAACTTCTCGTTCTGGAGGATGTCCAGGTAAATCTTCTGGAAATACATCAATATATTCTTTCACAACAGGTACATATTCTATTTGAACATTCCTTTCCTCACCCATAGTCATTTCATTATCTTCCTCCCCAATAATTGAATTTAGTTGAGCTACTGGGGGTTGATCTAGATAAGAATTAGGTGGTGATGATTTTGATCTAAAGATAAGGTGTTCCTTATCATCATCATCAAAAATCGTAACCTCTTTCTTCTTACAATAAATCTTCACATCATAATCCGAAATCCAGTCCATACTGAGGATTATATCAAACTCAATCATAGGTATGACGATGAGATAAGCAGATAAAGAACATTTATGTGCTCTAATGGGGACTGATTCACAAAACATTGTTGCAATGATACTTCCCTTAAGAGTTTTAACTAACAACTCCCTTGTTAAATCAAAATGGAAATATCTAATTTTCTTAGGAAACTATGAAGATATGAAACAATGTGATGATCCAGAATCAAATAATGCATTTTCTAAACTTGAGGAAACCATTAAATTACATGCCACCACATCTTTTGGAGCTTCTACCTCAGCAGTAGTGATAGCAAAAGCTTGGTCTTGATCCCTTGGCCTTTTCTGAGGTAAGTTCCCTTGACTATTAGGACATTCATTTTCATAATGTCCCATTTCCCTGCAATTGTAGCATTTAACATTCGTAGCTTCCTTATTCCCTTTGCATTCACGAGCTTGGTGGCCTTTTTCACCACATTTGTAACAGACACCCATTCCCTTCAAGCAAGTACCAGGGTGTTTCTTCCCACATTTACCACATGATGGATATTCAACCTTTCCCTTCTTCCCCTTATTTCCATTCCCAGATTTATCATAATATCTCTTCTTCTCTTTCTTTGCTTTAAAGTCATAAGACTTAGAGAATTCCTTTTCGGTCTTGATAGCACATGAGACAATGTCTTCGTACGACGAGAAGGATTGTGAGACTAATGCTCGACGGAGAAATGGTTTTAACCCATCAAAGAAACGATCAATCTTACTTCTTGGGTTATGTATATAATCTCCAGCATGCCTTGCTAACCTTGTAAAGTTAGCCTCATACTTTGCGACATTCTCATCCTCCTTTTGTCTCAGACTCAGAAATTGCCTTTCCATATCTGCTCGATGGTCGCAAGGAATGTAATTTTCTAAAAATAGATCTTTGAACTCCCTCCATTCCATATTTCATACTTCATCATCTTCCTTCGTATTTTGAATCAATGACCACCATTGATCAGCATCTCCAGTGAGGCGGTAAACTGCCATGATAACTTTTTCCCTTTCACTACTCCCCAAAGCCTGAAATATTTTCTCTAGGGAATTTATCCATTGCTCAGCTACTAAGGGATTTGTACTTCTATTGAACGTTGGTGGTTATTGCCTCATTAATCGATCTAATATTGATCCTCCATGCTGCGGATCTGGGTTCTCCATATGGGTAAGGTTATTATTCATAACCTGAGTGAGTTGTCCCAGTATGGTGATTAGCTAATCAGCACCAGTTGCATCACCAGCTCCACTATAATTATCTTTATTAGGAGGGTAATCCCTACATGGAGTTCGTGCATTGATACAGTTTCCATTTCTTCCACTAGGTTCCATTTCTAAACAATGGCGTAAACTAGATCAGTTTATGAATCCAAATACATAATCCCATACTTATAAAACACTTAACATAAATTGAACTATTTATGGATATAATCCAAAATCATAAAAATGCTTTCTTTGAGGAAGTGTATACTCATAAACCCTTCATAATTATTTGTAAATAAAATGAGAGTTATCCTAAGCATATCCCCCCGGAGTGTCGTAACCAAGAGTGCAGTATGGCCCGTTGTCATTCACCAGTTCCCGTTCGAGTCTAGCTCAAAGCGGTGTTTTTGGGTTTTACCCCTAGGTACATCTGTTCCAGAGCCGCCTCTACCTGCTCGTATCCATACAGGGATGTATTTCTCAGAAAACTCACAAAATCGCAACAATACCAAAATTCTAGGACATTCTTCTATACTAATCCTCAAAGTTCATCTTAGGTCTATGTGCTCTAATCAGATTTTATCTAAATCTAGCTTCCAAGGTTTGTACTAAACTTCCTCTGATGCCAACTGTAACGCCCCGACCCCAGTTACCCAGAGTTAGTGAATTATTACATAACATTGGCATGATCACAAGAAAGATCAAATCTCGAAAGACCGATTGGTTTAGTAGCCTTAGAAACACTATATATATTCATAAAGTTTTACACTACATCATAAAGTGGAAAACTACTACAAAAACATATTCTCCATATTCCACACTCATATCCCCACATATTATCCCTGTAGGTCATTCATAAATTACTTCTTCACATCCTGGGAAAAATAAAACATAGAAAAGGGGTGAGCTAAAATGCCCAGTAAGGATAACAATATAGCAGAAACTTTCATAAACCAGAATAAACATTTAAGGCAATGTATAACTTAAAACAAAATCCTTTTAAACTTGAACTTCAACATAGTATGGAAAAGATAAAATTAAATAATGCCATTTACTTATTCACATGGATATTCTACTAATCGAATAATCACATGCAATATCAATAACCACTTTCATAATGATGGAATGCATAATGCCAGACTATCATACCCACATAGCCAATGCCTCGTTCCAAGACTACAAATAATATTTTGCCAAGGCCTTATGCCAAGACACTAGTTTGTCTCATGAGACCTACAGATGTATTGAGGAGCTATAGCGGGCTCCACCCGTCACATATTAAGTCCAATGCATTCCCATATGAAAAGGTTTAAACATAACATAAACATTCGTATTAAAACTAGCATACGAAATGTCAATACTTTCACCATAAACTATGAATGGTATAAAAATAGAACATCCACATTCAAAGATATCACAAAACCTTCAATACAATATATAAGTTTTGTATCATAATAAATCAACTTCAAATAAGCGTAAAATCCATCAAAGGATGTTGACATAGATGAAATCAAAACTCTTTTTAGAGAAATATCTATTTCTATTTTGAAATCATTTAAGAGTCATATATTTATAAAATAAAACATTTTCATTGAAAATATTATTATAATCTTGTAAGGGAAGATTCGATGACTTTATAACGGCGGAAAATAACCGCACCCGCCGTATAAGTTAAAAAAACATTCTTACCTTAATTCTGTCGAAAAGGTCAAAAAGCACCTTGTTTGGAAAACAATGGAAAGATTACTTTATAAAACTATTATAAAAAGTCAAACAAGGGTATAAATGACTTTAACCCATATTATTTTAAATAGTAAAAATGTTTTGAAATAAATTTTTAAGAAACATGGATGTGGATGATAAAGAGATCCCAGTAGATTATTTCGTATAAACAACCTCGGATAATGAAGAGATTGTGAAATAACCCTTACCTTGTACTTTTCCTTGGTTGGGGGTAGGTTAACCTCCTTTATAATGGTGAAATAATTTTTATTAAATTATACAAGAATCATATACATTAATATTATATCATAAATTATCTTTTAACATTGATTTGTTAATAATATCTTAGTATTATCATCGTTTCGGGTGTTAACTTACTCATTTTCTTTTATATGTTTTGTTACGTAAGTCGTGTTTGTCATGGATAGGTTGTATCTTAATAATATCCAGAATGATATCAAGCCCTTAGATACTATTATTAATCATCAAATGATAATTATACTTAAATGGATACGATGAAGAATGAATCCTATCGCGTTCGTGGAGACGGTAGTCCGTACGTACGCACGAACGACAATATCATTCTTTTGATATTAAAATAATATATAATTGGATGGTATATCATATATACAGAATAATTATCATGTTATATTAATTATTTACATGAATTACACATCATTATTAAACCCATCCAAATAATAATTTGTTGAATAACAATTACACCGCAATGTGGAGACGGTAAGCCATACGTACGCACGTATGGTGACATGTTATTCAAAGGATGGATAGAATACTGAATATGGTTTTATCATATTTATAATAATATTACAGTATATAGTAGATACTGGATTCATTATTTTATAATGTAAATAACAAAGAAAGAAGAAGTGGAAGAAGAAAGGAACATGGAAAAGGGTGGTGAAATCATTACCTCTTCTTCGGGTTCTTCCTTTTGATTTGATCAAAAGGGCTCTTTGGTTAGCTTTCTGACTAAAGTAAGGCCTCTAGGATGAAGTTAGGGATGTTGAGAGAGTATTTGGGTAGATTTTGGCCAAGCCAAAAGGCTTTGAAGGTTTGAGTTAATGAGAAGGTAGAGTGCCCTTTTATAAGAGGGGTGAGGGGCAGCTTTGGAAAAGCAAGAAATATTATTTTATAATAAATTCATATTCTGTTTCTAATGGCTCAAAAGTAGATTATTTAAATTTTATGGTGGGGATAGGTCGAAAACCACTCAACCAATATAATTTAGACAGGTTTGGGTAATTATATTAACCTTATCTTTAAGTATAAACTCTTAGTTAATTAGTTTCACTTTTACAATGACTCTTTGTATTTTTATATTATATGGTTAATAAACTTACTATATACATCCACGTGACCCCCAAGTCATCTATTAATGAGACAAATATCATGATATAAGTCTCTTGGCCGAACCTTAGATTTTTAGGAATTTAATATCAATTAATAATATAATATTTTTTTTAAAAACTCTTTTATGTCAATTTTGAAACTATTTCGAAAATTTATTCTTGTGAAAATCATAACAGAATGATTTGTTCGAAAAAAGTCAATTACATCAATCCTATTATGTCATATTATCCTAGAAAATTAGTGTAAGTCATTAAAAGTCTCAAATTATATTTATTTGAGTATTTATAATATCAATTATTTTGATTTTTTACTATTATGGTAATTACTGCATCATCATTGTGTCATAAATAAATTAAATTATTTAATGTCTAAAAATTATAAATAAAATATCATTATGTAGGAAATCTTTCTAGATTTATAATGAATATTTAAAATCGTATTTATCTTATGTATAACCCTATATTAAAAATATTTTAGTAAATAAACTTTGATTTTAACTCTTTTAACTCTTCTTTGAATTAAATAATAATAAATGTCCTAATCTTATCCAAGTGGACCTAAATGATAATATTTTATTCATAAGGTTGTTTTTGGTCGAGATACACCTGTCCAATATAATTAGGACATGTGTTATGGTAATATTAATATCATTTTTACCCTTAATTACCCTATTTACTTTTAACCGTGGTAAATAAAAGTAAAAAGTTACTATTCACCAAAAATTATTTTCATCTCATTGAACCACATTTTACTCCATGATATTAACCTTGTCTCTCGGATTTTCGAAATTCCAATCACAGAAGCGGTAAAATTAAGTTTTATAAAAAAATCAGTTTTTTAACTACCACTTAGTAGTTTCACTATTCATCAAAAATTAAAGTATTTCAGAACAATGCCAAAATTTCACCCTAAGCTATAATCGATATTCTGAATCCAAAAATGAAGTCCATTTTGAAATATAAAATATATATAATTTCAAAAAGTAGGTATTACAATTCATAAAGGCTAGTTTGATCGGTTGTGGTGTGTGTTAGAACTCGATGTTGCGTACAACACACGCTATCACATTATTCAAAGAGAAACGTACCGTAGAAGCTTGGGGTGTTACAAGTTTCGGTTTTCATAAAGATTATATTTTTTGGTATCAACATAGTGAACATAATTCCGGATACGATACTAATAATTTGGTTCCAAATCCATCATAGATTCAAAATTTAGTACATGATGTGGATGGTCTATCATTTCAATAAATCAAAACTCAGGATGATATTGATTTAACTCCTGAGATGAAACCGCCCCAATTTTATGAGTTGTTGAAGTGTGTTGAGAATAAATCATATTCAAGTTTCAAGATAAAAAAAATTCAAGCGGTTGCAAAATTTATAGCTATTAAATCAGATAATGGAATGTCAGATAACCTTTTTAATTAGATATTATCATTAGTTATAGCACTGTTACCTGAAGAAAATGTGTTGCCTAAAATTTTCTATGAGGGAAAGAGGTTGGTTCGTAATTTGGGTATTGGTTATTATAAGATTCTTGCATATTCAAATTATTGAATCTTATATTATCGTGAAAATGAATCATTTGTTAGTTGTCATATATATGGAAAATTGAGGTACAAAGAGGTACAAATAGGGAAGTATGGATTGATTCCTACAAAAAAAGTTGAGGTATTTTTGGCTTACACATAGTTTCCAGTGTTTATTTATGTCCTAGAACACAACATCATTGATGTCATGGAACAAAACCAATATTTCAACCTAAAATATTAAATCATGTTATAGATGGTGATTCTTGGAAACATTTTAATCATGTATATCATTTTTTTACTTCAAAAACTCAAAATGTATGATTGGGTCTTCGACTAATGTTCTATATCTAATTGGTTCTTATTGTAGTCAATATTCTTGTTGGCTCATCTTTATAACTCCGTACAATTTATATCCTTTGATATGGATGAATAATGCATGTATATTTTTAACCTTACTACTTCTCAGACATCCGAAAAAGAATATTGATATTTATTTTAATCCGTTGATTGATGAGTTAAATTTATTATAGAGAAATGGTGTTAGTACATATGACGTTGTTGAGAAACAAAATTTCCAAATGGAAGCTGTATTGATGTGGAAAATTAGTGAATTTCCATAATATGGCATGTTATCTGGCTAGAGTACACATATTCTAAAATCATGTATATACTGTATAAGATGAAGTAAAGCATTTATGCTCTTCAATTGAAGAAAACATTTTTTTTCAACAATCAACGTAGATTTCTTCTTACCAATCATCATTTTCAAAGGAATAAAAATAATTTTAAATATATAAACCTCCAATTAACCTCTAATAATGATCTCATGTATTGAGTTAAAATATGTTGTCTTTTCATTACCTCCCATTACCTTTGAGCCAACTATAACCCAATAGAAAATAGATGGATTTAGAGAAGAACACAATTGGATAAAAAGAATCATTTTTATAGATATTCCATATTTGTCTGATTTGTTGGTCTCTCACATATTGGATCTCATGCATATTGAGAATAATTGTTTTGATAATATATTTTATTTAGTTTTGGACACACCTAGTAATACTAAATATAATGTAAAGGCACTATTAGATCTTTCCAAAATTTACATGTGACCAGAACTTGATTTTTTGTTTAAATTATAGATCACAAAGGTTAATAAATAAAAAATTGGCTTATATAATTTCCAAAGAAAATCATTTATTATTTTGTTAATGGATTGAAAATTTGAGGCTTTCATATGGTTATGTTCCCAATTTTTCTATATATATCAGAAACAGTCATATTACCAGATTAAAAATTCTTAATTTTCATGTTATAATTGAAAGAATTATACTGATTGTATTTTGAGGTTTGTTAGATTTTATGATTTGGGATGCACTAATAGAAATATCATATCTTTTTTGAGACATTTATGTGGAAACAACAGACTATGGCACATTAAGTAGACTGTAAGAATATTTTGTTTTAATTTTTTGTAAATTGGGAGAAAAATTCTCACCGGCTTTATTTGATTCAATGGAACATTTGATATTACATTTTCCACATGAAAAAAATTTCGAGGTCTAGTAAAATTCTGATGAATATACCCATTCAAGAGATGCATATAGAAATTGAAGAAAAATGTACATAATAAAGAATCGGGTGAAGGATCAATTGAAGAAGAGTATTTATAGGAGGAAATGTCTTTCTTCTACTCTAATTATTTTCAATATAAATATCCCTAAAAACATAACTACATGGTACATAATGAGGGAAATTTCGATAATGAAATTATCAATCAATTATTAGTTTCAAATCATCACGAACTTGGCATTGGTTGAGTTTAGGAATGATGGATTTTAGATGATCAACATCACAGGGCTCATACATATGTTTTACTCAAATGTGAAGAAATGACACCATTTGTGCTATGAGTGCCCATATCATGTATTATATATATTTTTACATAAATTCATATTATTTTATTTTTATATTATTCGATAATCATATCAAGAAATAGTTTCCTCAAATTAGAGTAGTTTCTCTTGAAGAACGTTGGAAAAATAATTATTCATACTGGTTTTAAAGATAGGTAAAGTGAATTTTTTATGGTTTGAATATAAAATCAATTTATTACTTATTATATTGATACTTGTTTTTCAAATCTTTTAGGTATCTCAACATGATGATAATATTCATAACTGATTGTGTGTATTAGGTAACCCACCATCCAAACTAGTTAAATCTTATAATGAATATGTGATGAATGGTTTTTGATTTCATACATGTGCATATGGGGAATAATAAAACTAATTAATAGTGGTTTTTTAAGATGATTTCATCATAAAGAAATTGATGTTTACTTTTACAACATCTTGGATGAAATAATGGAATTGCATTATTTGGGATGATATTATGTAATGATGTTTAAATGTCATTGGTTTGATAATGATAGAGGATTTCATGTTCATCCACTCCATAGAATCGTTGATATTAAAAATAAAATACTACTTTTAGTAAATGAACCATTTTATTGGATCATTAGGCATATCAAATTTATTATTCAAATTATTGGGATAATTCAAGAGAGTTGGGTGATTGGTGGAGGATAATAAAAAGAAAATTTCATGGAAATCAATTTATTCAAATGAAATTTTGTTCTGCTAAAGTGAAAGGAATTGAAAATTTTCAAGAGAAAACACCAAAACCATATTTTTCATGAAGATTCATGAATATCAATGACGAAACCCCATAGTTATGGGTTAAAGGAGGTGATGGTGTTGTTGATGTGACAAGTGGATTTGAAATAATAAAAGATGAAGAAAATGAAACTCCCATGGAGATTGATGATATTGAGGATGAATATAAACATATTGAAACAGTCATATATGAATATAGAGATGAATAATGACACAATTAAATACTTTTTATAATTATAAATAATATATATCCATATAAAATACTTTTTTCTATCATTTGTTTAAAACATCCATTTCATGTTACAGATGGATGATGAATGTTTCTATGGCATCATTCATGAGTTGGATGATGTTTTACTACCCGATGACAAGCCTGAGGGTACATCATCTGACCCTCATACTACTGGTGGTTCAGGAATGACTCTGAGGGGTCACAATCTTGAGAGATTATTGATTCTTGAACCTATCATTGAGTGACATCCACAACTTCAGTTCGATCCATGCATGCAGAGGTATGTTTAGTTGAGTATTTTAGTTTTTTTCATTAATTTTCATTTATTTATTTATATACTAATTTTTTGATTATTTTTTCACTTTTTTCACATATTTTCACATATAGAAGTTGGATAAGGAAGTGTTATATTGTGTAATTATGTTTCTATATAATGGGTTACATGGGATCGGATTCCTATTTATGTTCAACACCATATGTTTGATCATTGGATGGTATGTAAATAAATAGTATTTATTTTGAAATTTATTTAATTAATAAGTTGATATTATTAATTATTAATAAATTTTATGGTATCCTATAAATAATAGTATGTCAGACTCTATCTGGGAGGAATGGGAGGGATGTATTCATGATCCTTTCCATCAATATTTTTGACAATATGAGGAGGAAAACAATACGAAAAGTGGGAGTCACAGATTTTCATTAGTCTTATTGTTCCCACAAACTAGATTACATATCATCTTTGTTTTGGGAAGGATTTTTTTCATATTGGATGGGAGATACTTTTTAGAGGAGAACATCATTAGGTTGAGAAAACAGAGAGAGATATTAAGTGACAGATTGAGTTGGAAGTCATATATTCAGTATGCATCAACAATATTTGGTAAGTACGTTTTTTAATAATTTATATAACTATAAATGTAAAATATAAATTTTATACACATATATGTAGTTGAGTGACTCAATATTACAAATTTAGACATTTATAAGAAGATAAACAACAATACTATCACTATATAGATTAGAGGTGATCTCCATAATCATATTTAGATCAGTATAATCTCTTTTTGAGTTTTAAAATTAATCTTAAAATAATATTTTAACCATTTTAATTTTAAATTGAAATTGAAGGAGTCATATGAAGTTGAAAATTCGGTGACATTGGCTGAGATTCAGTCCGAGACAAAGGATCACACCTCTATTTCAGCAGGATTTGATGACACAGTAGAGATGCAAGCACCTCAGTAATCCTTCGACAAAGGGCGAGTTATTGGTATCAGCTCTCGATCAATGATTATGAGTTATTATAGCGTCAATGCAATGTCGCCGTGCATCATAAGAGGATATCATGACGATTCATCATCTTATGAAGCACAGTATAAGGAACAGCTATGAGCTTAGGGTGAGATTATAAAGACCATGTGTACGGACCAATAAGAGCTTCGTTGACAACAGCAGTAACAGCAAGAGGAGATGCATCATTGGCAGAAATAGCCGCATGACACTAAAAAATATTTATGTTTTTTCAAAAGGGTCATATCTATTGGTAAAAGTGATTTTTTTTGTTGGTAAATGATTTCACCAATATATATGTCTCTGAAACTAATGTTTTGGTAAAAACTCTATCTCTAAATGTTATTTTGACAGATAAAATAGTTCTGATACAATTATTATAATACAAAAAAATAAAATATATGTTGGTCAAATGTTTACCAACTGATTCATATGAAATATTTATCTATTTCTAATATTATTATGATAATTTATATTTTCATTAGAAATGTTATTAACAATATTATTTTATCTCTTATTATATACAAATCCAATAATTAATATCTTTTTATAAATTATAATATGGATAAAATATTATTTATGGGTGTTATAATATTTTTTTCTAAAATATTATATTATATTTATTAATATAATTATAAATAATATATTTTTTATATTTATTATATAATAATTATAAAGTTAGGAAATATGAAACTGGAGGATTTATTTGAAAAAAATATGTTAAAACATATTTTAACAACGTGATCAAGATCTAATAAAATAAATTAAAAACCTCTTTAAACATGTTCAAGGACATTACATGAAACTCAATCAAACTGTAATGTCTCGGATTTTTACGTTTATTATTTTTAAATATTATGGAATTATTTCAAGATCGGGCATGAATACAGCACATAATTCTGAGGTCCAGTGAGCCGGAATGGTGGTTTGATCTTTTTTTATGTTAAGAGAGTCGGTGATAGTGTGCGGTTGTGGTAGTTTCCAAACGGATGCCCGAATAAAAAATCTGAGTGCGCTGTTGTGTCAGGGATGACGACTTTGCCTAAGAACGAGCCTAACCTCGACCAGAGTGGGTTGAGTTAAAAAGTTAATTTTCAGACGTTTAGTAAAGTAAAAATAAAATAACTTGCTAAATGTTTATTTTATTTTATGGGAATGTCTGTTCCAGCACAACAGCGGGACATCTATTTCCTAAATTAATGACGTGTCAAAATGATTCAAAAAAATAGAAAGTTAGCATCATTAATACTGACATGTAATTAAATTTCAACATGTTTCCCTTTTTAATGGGTTAAGCATTGTTGATCATTAGCGACGATTGGGAGGAACCTCTGTAGAATCCGCGGGGCGTTGGCAAAATTTCTTGGCGACAAACAATGACGGATTGAGGCTGCGAATCGTGGCACCAACGACATTGAAGGATCTCGACGACGATGGCAGCGCAACACCTTCATCAATGATCGATCCTTTATAAAGGTAGGGTTTTGTTATTTCAATTTCCTTTCCCTATCTTTGAGTTTAAACGACGAACGCGGATCCACCACGAACAAGTTGATCCGCGGATTCGTGCGTTCATGCGGAAGGGATTTATTCGGGATGATTTTGGGGAAATAATCCATGCTTTTAATTATGTTGATCTCTATTCCATTTAAACCTATTAACAGGAGTGGATCAACGCCGTGATGAACGACGGTGGAGGTTCGTTCCTCAATTTTGTTTATTGGATTTCATCCCCCTTTTCTTTTCTCGCGCATTCTTCGCTTTCTTCGTGGGGCGACGAACAAAAGATCGTTTCACATCCGTTACGCGATGCAACGATCCCAAATCAAAGGTTCGACACCGCAACGACCTTTTGGAGGTGCGGCGACGATGGCGGACGACGAATCGGACCGGATCGGAAAAGGGCGTTCTTTGAGCGTTATTCATGCGGGCAGATCAAAGCACGTTTTCGGAGCCGATCGGAGGTCTGAAAACACCGGAAGCAGATTCGTGGTGACGGGGCAACCAAAACCTGAAGTTTTCATGGTGATCGTGTGGCCATATCGACGAACGGAACATCACCGGAGGCGCAATGGCGGAGGTCTGTGTTTCTGGAAATTTCCAGAATATATGGCGTTTACTTCTGAAGAACACGTTGTGTAGTACTGGCGGCGGCGGCTAGGGTTTCGGGGTCAGAGAGGAATAAAAGGGCATGTGACTCCTGTCACACAGCATGTTGTACTTTCCCCAAATCTCGGCATGCACTTTGGGTAGTACATGGACTTGTGATGATCTACACGGCTTCAAGTGACACGACG
Organism: Viscum album; assembly: GCA_963277665.1. NCBI lineage: Eukaryota > Viridiplantae > Streptophyta > Magnoliopsida > Santalales > Viscaceae > Viscum > Viscum album. The sequence goes on along the minus strand of OY728153.1, from coordinate 384,328,044 downwards.
TGTACAGCTTGGTAGAGGTAGCAACGTAAAGCTCAGTGTGTATCTAGGGGATACACGGACACTGGATAAAGTACACGGGTTGATAGCCATGTACAACCACATGGCCATTGACACAGGGCCAACCCTATTCACTCAGACACGGAGTGTACATCGTACTACACGCCGTGTACTATGTTTTTCTATGCGACCCGTTCTACGACACGATCCGTTGCACACGGGCAGTACAGGGGGTCAGACAACACGGTATGTATTTTTTTTACACGCTATGTACTTTTTGGAAATCAACATGGTTCTCTTGTTCACCGTATATTGGACATCTTTCGTTTGGGTTAGTGCCCCTTCTTCTCATTCCCCTGAAGGTCAGGCATTGTTTCCTTCTACATGAGTAAGATCCCTTCATCCGGACTTTCTATGATAGAGTTGGCATCCCTCCGAGAGGCCCAGAGAGAGATCCTCTATCCATTCTTGACCCTAGGTAGATTCAGGCATCGACGTGACCAACTCTACCGGGCATTGATCCTCTACCTAGCTGGTGTATCACCTAATTGGTGAATCCAGATGATTCTTGGTATCTGCCATGGCCCTGGCAGTGATCCTCATCTGTGTATCGTGATCTTTCCCACTCAGGAGTGTGTCTCCTGTAATGAGTGCTTCTATCTATCGTAGCCTTCCCACTCAGGAGTGTTTCTTCCATAATGAGTTCAACTACCTCTCGTGATGGTTTCCGACGAACAACACTTCTCGGACGGACGTCATCAGAGCTTTAGGACTCGTGGAGTGTGTTCTCCCGGAATGAGTGCATCATGGAATCTTCGAACAGAATCCCTAATGGGGGTATGCGGTCATGTGACTTGTCTATAGACTATGGTTTGGGTTTCAATTATATCTGGTTTGTTTTATATATTTTGTAGGCATACACTATGCATAGCTAACTATACCTTTACTTTGGGTACTGTTTTGGGGTTTTTGGGGTCCTCTACTGAGTATCTTTATACTCACCCCTGCACAGGATTTTCCCGCACACCTGGTGTCTTGTGCAGACGAGCAGCCTTTTGACAGAGTCCAGGGCGGACCATGAAAGAACTGATCTTTCTGAGTTCCCTACAGTCTGAGGTGTTCCTACAGCTATGAGCAGTAGTCCCAGTACCTTTTGTGCTTACATGTTGGACTTTGCAGTTTTCAGACTCTTGTTTGTTCATTTTTGGTGGGCATGTATTCTGGCCCAGTTTACTATTTAGTACTCTACCTTTCGTCATACTCTGTTGGTTGGGTTTAGTTGTATGCATGAATTTTTGTTCCTTAGTGTTTTTTTTTACATTTTAGAAATTGTGGTCTTGGAGATGTGTGCGTGTGTATAGCTAGTTAGGCAATGCCTCCCATGTTAGTGATATTCCTACTCGGTGCTAGTCACCAGCCCCTGGCCTTTTGGAGGTGGGCTTGGGGAGTTATGGCATGGGCACCACTGGGACGGGTCCTGACAGAGTAGTATCAGAGGTGGCCGATTCTACCTTAGGACCAAGAGTCTGTGAGTTTGGTTTGGGGAAATAGTGTTAAGTGTTTCGAGTTCGGATTTCAGGCCAGAGACACCAGTGTTGGTGCGGCGGTTGACATATCCATACACCAGGGCTCTAATAACCTGCATTCTGACCCGGTACACAAAAACACTGGTTGCGGGGAAATAAAAAGGTACATGCATCATATAGGAATGGTTTTTGATTTCCATGTCCTTTGTGTCAGCTATCCAGATATACTCATTGACCATGGTACATCTTGTTTCCTTAAAGGATGCCTCCGCGACACATACCCACTAGGATTCTGAAACACGATCATGAGGATGATCCCATCAGTGACAAAGCTTCGATACAGGGACCAGTTCCCCAGGCGTTTGCACCTGGAGGTGCACCTGCTATGCCACCACCAGTGGAGCAGCCAGTGGTACCTACAGTACCGACCGGTGAGGAGCGCAGGCTTAGCGCACTCCATGAGTTCTAGAGACAGATACCCCTCATGTTCTGAGGCAAGCCCAACCCTCAGGCGGATGAGGAATGGCTTGAGGTGGTGACCCGAGTTTTCCATCTAGTGAGGACACCAGCAGACCAGATGGTGATCCTAGGAGAGATCCTTCTTCAGGGTTCGGCGGGACGATGGTGGAGTCTGACCACACAGACTCATGACGAGGAGACTCTTTCATGGATATAGTTTGAGAGACTCTTCAGGGAGGATTTATCTCTAGTTACATTGAGAGCTGGGCACATCTTGGAGCTTCTTTACCTCCAGCAGGGCAGTATGACAGCAGATGTCTATTCATCGAGGTTCACCATCCTCGCCCGGTACTCGATGGATATGGTCAGGGAACAGTACTTTAGAGCTTGGAGCTTTGAGCGGGGTCTACGATGAGACATCTGAGCTAGTCTTGTGCCTCTATGAATATCGACTTATGTTGGAGTGCTCGAGCGATCTTTGGTGCTCGAAAGCTTCTTGGCGGAGCAGAGATAGGTGCCGGCAGTCAGTAGCAGGAAGACAGGTGCGGAGACCTCGACAGCAAGGATCCGGTGTCAGACGTAGGGATTAGGACGTGAGAGTCATCGGAGGACGACCCAGGATAGGGGATTGTTAGTCCAGGGCTCTCAGGCTAGATCCAGTTAGCCTAGGGAGAAGCGATGCTACACATGCGATGGTAGGGGACATCTCGCTAGGGATTTCCCGACCCGTTGGGCTGCTGAAAGGTAAGTGGTGGATGGACCACCAAGGAAGAGGTAGAGAATAGACCAGGCAGACCCGCCAGGCGGCGGGCGTGGCAGATGAGCAGGGAGAGCTGCGGGTGGTGGCAGACGCTTCGACTTACCTCCACTACCACCCCCAGGAGGTCCACACCAGGCTCAGGGAGCTGGGGGGAAAAAGGCGGGGATATCTGCATGCGGTCCAGGCATACGACCCAGGGGCTCCATGGATGATTCGAGGTATGATCTGTGTCTTTTCTACCTTATCTTCCCTACTCATAGACACATGTGCCAGTCATTCCCTTATAGCCACATTTCTTGTACAAAACCTCAAGATTCCGGTAGAACCGTTGACTCTATCCTTACGCTTGGAGACACCTATGGGAGGAGACTCGATGATCAAGCAACTTTACAGACAGTTTGATCTTACCCTTGGAGGTGAGAGTTTCGGTTGGAACCTCTTGGAGGTAGCGTCGAGGCCTTATGACGTCATTCTCGGTATGGATTGGTTATCTTCGGTCCATGCCCAAATTGACTGTTTTAGGAGAAGGGTGCGGTGTGTTCGCCGTGATGGAATGAGGTTTTCCTTTGTCATATAAAATGAAACCCAGACAGCACAAAATGGACTCATGCATAGGAGGGTACAGCCGATCACTCATGAGTTGGATAGCCTTACCCTCGGGGTAGTGCATATTGTGAGCTCTCAGTTCCTAGCGGTGGTAGCGGAGTATGAGGATTTATTTCCCGAAGATGTTCCAAGATTACCTCCCCATAGGGAAATTTACTTCTTCATCGACTTACACCCTGGGACGACACTGATTTCCTCATTGGCATATCGGATGGCACCCGCAGAGCTTCGCGAGCTGAGGGTGCAGTTGGTGGATTTGCAGAGCAAGGGTTTCGTGAGACATAGAGTTTCACCCTGGGCGGCCCCAGTCTTGTTTTCTATGAAGGCAGATAGGAGTCTGAGGTTGTGCATGGATTACCGGTGCCTGAACCAAGTGACGGTAAAGAACAAGTATCCACTGTCGAGAATCGATGACCTCCTCGATCACCTAAGAGGGGCCTAGTGGTTCTCGAAGGTTGACCTTCGATCAAGCTATCACCAGCTACGAGTGTGAGATGAGGATATACCGAAGACATATTTCAGATGCCGCTACGGTCACTATGAGTACTTGGTGATGCCATTTGGTGTGACGAACTCCCCCATGGTGTTCATGGGATTGATGAACCGGATCTTCCAGCCGTACTTGGACCGGTTCAGAGTGGTATTCATTGACGAAATCCTCGTGTACTCGGCGTCAGAGGAGGAGCACATGAGACACCCGCGGATAGTTCTAGGCGTACTTCAGGAGCACCATCTTTATGGGAATCTCTAAAAGTGCCAGTTTTGGCTTTGGAGGTCCACTTTCTAGTACATGTCATCTCAGCAGATGGAGTAGCTATGGACCTAGCCAAGGTGGAGGCTGTGTTATCATGGGAACCACCTCAGAGCGTGATAGAGGTGCGGAGCTTCCTTGGGTTGGCAGAATATTACCGGAGATTCATTCCTAATTTATCCCGTATATCAGTACTGATGACGGCCTTAACCAGGAAGGGGTATCCCTTAGTGTGGATGGAGAATTTCCAGAAGTCCTTCGAGTGGTTGAGGCAGAGTTTGACGAGCGCCCTAGTCTTGAGATTGCCGAAGGAGGGTGTTCAGTATGTAGTTTTTTGCGATGCATTAGGGACCAGGCTCGGTTGTGTCTTGATGCAGTGGAATGTAGTAATTTCATATGGTTTGCACTAGCTTAGGCCACATGAGCAGAACTATGCGACCCATGATCTTGAGTTGGCAGTAGTAGTCTTCGCATTGAAGATCTGGTGGACCTACCTCATGGTTGAGCTGTTTATCATCTACTCTGACCACAAGAGCCTCAAGCACATCTTCTCACAGAAGGATCTGAATATGAGGAAGAGGAGTTGGCTAGAGTTCCTCCCGGACTATGATTTCGAGATCATCTATACTCCTGGAAAGGGGAACAAGGTGGCAGATGCCCTTAGCAGAAAGTCAAGCTCACAGCTGTTGAGTGAGGCGACACAGCAGTTATCCATGTTATAGTTATCCTTCATGGATGGAGAGGATATAGCTTAACTAAATTCAATAGTTGTCACCCATCCACTCTTACAGCGAGTTAGGGAAGTACATATTGGGGATGTCGAATGTGTGGCTTTACGTGCTCAGTTATCCACAGGACACGCTCTTGATGGATATTCGCAAGGTGGGGAGTACGTGCTTCTTTTCAGAGGACGCATTGTAGTACCAGTGGCATTACAGGAGGAGGTCCTGAGGGAGTTTCATATATCCCCTTTGGCGGTACATCCTAGAGTGGCAAAGATGTAATAGGATCTCTGACGACAGTTCTGGTGGTAAGTCATGAAGAAGGTAGTAGCAGAGTTCATTTCTCGATGCCTCACATGCTAGCAGGTGAAGGTTGAGCACCAGGTTCCAGCGGGGTTAGTTCACCCCCTGGAAGTTCCAGAGTGGAAGTGGGATGGAATATCAATGGACTTCGTGACAGGCTTACCACGAACATCCAAGGGGCATGATTCCATCTGGGTGGTCATTGACTGACTCACCAAGTTGGCCCACTTCTTAGCTATTAGGGAGTAGAGTTACATAGAGAGCTTGGGACGCCTCTACGTGCAGGCGATAGTTTGGATTCATGGAATACCCTTGACTACAGTCTCAGATTGAGTTGCTTGCTTCACGGCCCAGTTGTGGAAGGGATTGCAGGAGGATTTTGGGACTCAGCTCCGCTTGAGCACAACATTTCATCCCCAGACTGATGGACAGACGGAGAGGACCATTCAGGTTCTGGAGGATATGTTGCGAGCTAGTATCTTGGACTTTGGTCGTATATGGGAGGACCACCTACCACTGGTGGAGTTTACGTACAACAACAGCCACCACTCCACCATTGGTATGGCACCGTTCGAGGCCTTGTATGGGAGACCCTTCTGGTCACCGCTTTGTTGGACCGACCCTGGAGAGTCAGCACTCCTGGGTCCAGAGTTGGTGCGAGCTACCACAGAGAAGGGGAAGATCATCCGAGAGCGGATGAAGATTGCACAGAGCCGGCAGAAGTCTTATACAGACAGACGATGGAGGCCTTTAGAGTTCAAATAGAGAGACCACATCTTTCATCGTGTCTCACCTCGACGAGGGTTATAGAGATTTGGCCGAGTCGGCAAGCTATCTATGAGGTTTATCGGACCGTTCCAGATTCTTTACAGAGTTGGTGAGGTGGCGTACTGCCTAGCTCTACCACCTCAGTTGCATCGGGTACATGATGTCTTCCACGTGTCATGGATGAGGAGGTACATGCATGAACCATCACACATCATCGATTGGGGCGAGTTGGACATTGAGGATGGAGTGACCTTTTCTGAGTACCCGGTGGAGATCGAGGATTAGTAGGAGAGGATTCTTCGTGGGAGATTGATTCCCTTAGTGTGCGTCCGGTGGTAGTACGAGAATCTTGAGGAGAGAACGTGGGAGTGGGAGGCCCAGATTTGTTCCCAGTACCCACATCTTTTTGAGTAGCCCTTGTTTTGGTTTTTCGGGGACGTAAAGCCCCAAGATGGGGAGAATTTAATGTCTCAGATATTTCCGTTTATTATTTTTAAATATTATGGAATTATGTCAAGACTGGGCGTGAGGACAGCCCAACATTCCGAGGTCCAGTGAGCTGGAATGGTGGTTTGAACTTTTTTTAAGTTAAGTGAGTCGGCGCTAGTGCGCGGTTGTGGAAGTTTCCAAATGGATGCCTAGATTAAAAATCTGAGTGCGTCGTTGCGTCCAGGACGACGACTTTGCCTAAGAACGAACCTAACCTCGATTGGAGTGGGCCGAGGGAAAAATATAATTTTCGGACGTTTAGTAAAGTAAAAAATAAAATAACTTGCTAAATTTTTATTTTATTTTATGGGAACGTCTGTTGCAGCACAGCGGCGGGACGTCTATTTCCTAAATTAATGACGTGTCATAATGATTCAATAAAATGGAATGTTGGCATCATTAAAACTGCCACATAATTAAATGTCAATATGTTTACCTTTTTAATGAGTTAAGCATTATTGATCATTAGTGACGATTGGGAGGAACCTCTGCAGAATCCGCGGGGTGTTGGAGAAATTTCTCGATGACAAAAAAGGACGGATCGAGGCTACGAATCGTTGTGCCAATGACGTTGAAGGATATCGACAACGAGGGCAGTGCAACAACTTCGTCAACAAATGATCCTTTATAAAGTTAGGGGTCTGTTATTTTAATTTCTTTTCCCCGTCATTGAGTTTAAATGATGGACACAGATCAACCACGAACAATTTGATCCAAGGATTCGTACGTTCTTGCGGGAGGGCTTTCTTCGGGTTGATTTTGGGGAAATAATCCATGCTTTTAATTATGTTGATCTCTGCTCCATTAAAACCTATTAACAGGATTGGATCAACGTCGTGACCAACGACGACGGAGGTCCGTTCCTCAGTTTTTTTATTGGATTTCCTCCCTCTTTTTTTTCCCGCGCGTTCTTCGCCTTCTTCGCGGGGCAATGAAAAATGGATCGTTTCACATCTGTTCCTCGACGCAACAATCCCAAATCGAAGGTTTGACATCGCAACGACCTTGTGGAGGTGAAAAAATGATGGCGGACAAAGAATCGGATTGGATCAGAAAAGGGAATTCTTCGAGCATTCTTCGTCCATGAAGATAAAAGCACGTTTTTGGAGCCGATTGTAAGTCCGAAGACACCAGAAGCGGCTTCGTGGTGACGAGGTGACCAAAACCTGAAGCTGTCGTGGTGATCGGGTGGCCAGATCGATGAACGAAACATCACTGGAGGTGCAATGGCAGAGGTCCGCGTTTCTGGAAATTTCCAGAATACACGGTGTGTACTTCCGAAGAACAGGCCATGTACTACTGGTGGTGGTGCCTAGGGTCTCAGGGTCAGAGAGGAATAACACAGTGTGTGACCCTGGTCACACGGCATGTTAGACTTTCCCTGAACCTTGGAATGTACTTTGGGTAGTACACGGACACGGGATGATCTACACGGCTTCAGGAGACACGACGTGTACAGCTTGGCAGAGGCGGCAATGTGAAGCTCGGCGTGTATCCAGGGGATACACGGACACGGGATAATGTACACGGGTTGATAGATGTGTACGGCCACATGGCTAATGACACGGGGCCAACCCCATTCACTCGGACACGGCGTGTACATTGTACTACACGCCGTGTACAAATTTTTTCTATGCGACCAGTTCTACAACATTAGTTGTTGCACACGGGCAGTACCCGGGGTCAGACAACACGGTGTGTATTTTTTTTTACACACCGTGCACTTTCTGGAAAACATCATGGTCCTATTGTTCACCGTATCTTGGAAATATTTCCTTTGGGTTAGTTCCCCTTTTTCTCGTTCCCCTGAAGGTCAGGCATCGTTTACTTCTACAGGAGTACGATCCCTTCAGCCGGACTTTCTATGATAGAATCGTCATCCCTACAAGAGGCCCGAAGAGTGATCCTTTATCCATTCTTGACCCTAGGTAGAGTCATGCATCAACGTGACCAACTCTACCAGGTGTTGATCCTCTACCTAGCTAGTGTATCACCAAACTGGTGAATCCGGATGAGTCGCGGTATCCGCCATGGCCCTGGAAATGATCCTCATCTGTGTATCGTGATCCATCCCACTCAGAAGTGTGTCCCCCATAATGAGTGCTTCTATCTATCATAACCTTCCCACATAGTAGTGTGTCTCCCTTAATGAGTGAAACTACCTCTCGGGATGGTTTCTGATGAACAACACTTCTTAGTCGGACGTCATCAGAGCTTTAGGATTTGTGGAGTGTTTTCTCCCGGAACGAGTGCATCACGGAATCTTTGAACAGAATCCCTAACAAGGGTATGCGGTCGTGTGACTTGTCTCTAGACTAAAGTCTGGGTTTTGAGTATATCTCATTTGTTCTATATGTTCTGTAGACATACATTATGCATAGCTGATTGTACCTTTACTTTGTGTATAGATTTGTGGTTTTCGGGGTCCTCTACTGAGTATTGTTATACTCACCCCTAAACAAGCTTTGCCCGCACGTCTGGTGTCTTGTGTAGACGAGAAGCCTTTTGACAGAGTCCAGGGCAGACCAGGACAGAACCGAGCTTTCTAAGTTCCCTATAGGATGAGGTGTTCTTATGGCTACGGGCAGCAGTCCCAGTACCTTTTGTGCTTACAGGTTGGACTTTGCAGTTTTCATACACTTGTTTGTTTGTTTTTGGTGGGCTTATATTCTGGCCCAGTTTACTTTTTAGTACTCTACCTTTCGTCGTATTCTATTGGTTGGGTTTAGTTGTATGCATGCATTTTTTTTCATCAGTGGTTTTTTTACATTTCAGCATTTTTGGGCTTTGAGATGTGTGCGTGTGTACAGGTACCTAGGCAATGCCTCCCATGTTAGTGATGCCTACTTGGTGCTAGTCACCAGCCCCTGGCCTTTTGGAGGTGGACTTGGGGAGTCACGGAGCGGGCCCAACTGGAATGGGTCCTGACACAAACTTCCCCCATAATTGATTTCTCACACATCAGTTGTTGTTGGTGTTTTTTTCGATCACGCTTATGATAAGGTCCATTCATGCATCTCACCAACTTTGTCATGATATCACCATAATGGTGGTGATCATCTATAGTAGGCTCATATCGGTAGCATGTAGTGGAAAGGTTCATGCATTCATCTCACCCACTCAATCATGATATCATCATAATGGCGGTGATCATTTATAGTATGCTCACGTCGGTAGTAGGCGGAGAGTCATCGTCCATAATTTTATACGTACGTGGAAGAAAGTAATCCCATGTACATAAAACAACATCAATCCCAGCTTTTAGTATGAAAAAAATATAATTCAACAAAGAACATAATATAATGGATAAAAAATAGAATAAAAAAAATAAATTTACTCCCCATGATAAGTGAAACATTTTCCTCTTACTTAGAGTCAATGAAATCTTCGGCCTATATCTTGAAAGATATGACATGTTTCTTCAATAAAATTATACCACAAAGATAATAAAAAATATTAAGTACATCATTAGACTTATATAAAAATGATATAACTAGGTTAATATTTAATGAAGAAATTGAATCCAGTAAGCTCCAAACAAAGATCCTTTGTACATAAATGTATCATAAAATCTAATACTAAGCTCTAAAAAATCAAATCTAAAACTCCCATTGTGGGAATTCAATGTCTGTAAATTGTGGAGGCTGTGAAATTCAGGAAATTCTTTCTCAAATACTAAATAATAAGAAAACTATTATACATTATCATGTAAACAAAATTTTATGGAACATGGAAAATAGAAGTAAAAAATACCAGATCCCAAAGTATAGCAGTACAATCACTAAATCACGATCTAAAAAAATCATGTTTCTTTCTTATAAGTTAAATAATAAAAATCATAAGTGATAATTTAAAGCAAGAATGTGGAACATGTAGAAAAATCAAAGAAAATTAGGACATGATTGCAATTAAAGACAAAAAAACATCATTTCAAAATTTGCAAAAGAAGACAATATGTTTTGAACCAAAAAAACAAAAAAAACATGATGGATGAACTATGTTAGTTTTCATTAAATTCAAGAATCCACATAACCTAGTATGGAAGTTCTCTCAATAAGTAGCTACAATATTCTAGATCTCCTATCTCGACTGAGTAGCAACAAGACTGTCCATGCATTTTGTTGAGACACTCCCCATAAAATAATTTTTTGTAATGTTTAATTTAACTAAACAAACATACTTCAATCCCACACCATTAAAAAGTATTTGAAAAATTGGAATCAAGATATAAAACATGTTAGATGGATACAAAAAAACGTTCACATAAAGATATTTAAGTGTTCCCTGACCCCCCTATAATAATTTTCTTTGACTTGAAAAGTGTTTATAAAAATTATACCTAAGTGTTTCAAATTTAAAACTTTAAAATTGTTTTCCTTCGACTAATTCAAGTGATTTTTTTAGTGTGTCCATAAGTGAATAGTGTTATTGGAACTCTTCAAAAAGTGATTTCAAATACAACCTAAATGTTTTAAAAATGAAATACATCACAAAGAGACATGAAAATTAAATGGATCACAAATAGAAATGATAATGTGCATCCACCAAATTCATCCCCAAGAGTTCTGATGATATGTATGCACTGATTAGTTATCTGGTCAACATAATCAACTCTAACAATCGTTTCAACTGATATAGATTAGAATTAGGTTTTGAAGACATTTTCTTTTCAAACAGTCACACAATATTCACATTTCCAACTATCCTAGAGGTTTTTTGACAGAGAAATACAGTCTAGAATTGTGCTTTTTGAATCCTCTTATCTTTATCTAATTTATGCACTTGGATAAATTATATAACATCAAAAAAAATATCATCTACCCAAATGCATATTTTCCATTCATAGTAGCATAGTTTATTGATGAAGATTAATCCCAAATTTTTAAATTAGATTATCTTTCATCACTAATTCCATCTGAATGTGAATGTGTACTTGAAATGAGAAAAGAAGCATGCGTATACTCAATAAGGATTTTAAGAGAATGATTCCTAAAATATTTCATTTTCATGGATCAAAGACCACACAAAGTATCACTACTTCTATATTACAAACTACCTGTTGAAGTGTTTTTTCAATGACATGGTTTCTATACCATAAAAGGCTATCTAATTAGAAAATTTGTCAAAGAGTACAGGAGGATGTGTGGCTAAAACATGCAATATGACGTTTGAGTTGTGCATATTTAGCTGTTATTCACTAAGTAAATGGATGGGGTGTCTATAAGATTGAGGGATTAACCTAAAGTAAATTTCTATGAGAATATTGGAAAAAATTTATCCAAAGAGTTATCCAAGTGAAATTATCTATGAAGATGAGAAATACATACATATCTTATCTCACTCAATGTAGACTAGGGCTTAGAAGAACTATTAAAGGAAGAAAAGTCACTTAATTAGGATTTAATATAAAATGGAAATATCAAGATATTTTTGAACCACAGATGAATTGACGCAGACATAATTCAAGTTTTGGTTAAAATTGATACCTACGATCTTCATTATTATTATGTTACATTCTTCGCCGCTTGAATAGATGATGATTTAGAAGAGAAAACATGGGATTATTGTATTTATTTTTGTGACCATGGCCATCCTAACAAGTAATTTCATTGTAATTTTGGAAGCACATTTTTTTATGATAAGGTGGGGAGACTCTACATTAGTCCTCCACAAAATTTATAATGAACAAATGATAGTGTGTTGTTTAGTTTTTTGTGAAGCTGTACAATAATTCCTGTCTACGGATTATCTGATGGGATGATTTGATCTATTGGAACTTGGATCATAGGTAGATTGGTTGTTTATGTTTGAATGCAATAAATTCCAAATAATTTATGTTATATGTTCTGGAGGAGTGTTCCCATATTTCTTATAAAAAATGTTCTTTTGGTCACTACATTATTTTCTTAAAGAATTTAAATGCGAAAGTTTTTCATCAAAAAAAATATTTATGGTTTATTAAAACTTCTTATTATAGGATATAAGTGATAAAAATAACTCTTTAAAAATAATTAATCTCAAATTATATTTAGTATTATTACACAATCATGAAATATAAATATAAACATTCAGCTTTAGTTACTCCAATTTCTAATGTAATTAATTTTACTTTCCACTAATATGAAAATTAATTGGAAAACAATGAAACTCTACACATTAATATGTATGAGAATAACAAGTTCCAATAAAAGAAACAAAATATATACCTTTATGTTGTTCTTTCTGAGAAACATTTTTAACTTTTCTTAAGATGTTAAAAGATTACTCTCTATAGATAAACCACCAAAATGCTTAACCAAATCACCTGAATGATAGTCTTTTAATTTCTATTTGTTATCTTACAAACAAATGGATCATAATATCTATTATATAATCTGGGTATGGAAATATAATTGATAATTGTGGAATAAGGTATCGAAGTAAGTCATATATCAAATTATCTATCCATTTATATATTTTTTTAGCACCATTTGGACATTAAAAATGAAAGAGGTCATCCACAGTAAACTAAAAAAAGCAGAAAATCCAGATATAAAATTAGATAAATTAGTGTGTGGGATGAATCTGATGATGAACCTGCTTGCTTCCTATGGTTCAAAACTACATCTCTATGAAAAGTGAATAAAATGGGAAAGTATGCAAAAGTAATTTTTGCGTACAATTATGAAATTCCAAATAAAATAAATAGAGTGGATCTAGAGAATCATCCAATTAGAAACCAAAAATCATTGGGAAAATAAATAAATGCAAAAACTAAAAAACGCACTTCATTTGAATCTCACTAAAACCCTAACTGTTATTCAATTAAAAACCAGAAGCCTAAGATTTCAAAGGATTAAAACATGAAGAGGAAGGGTGAATACTTGATAATAGGCTCAATAAATAACCTTTGGGATGATAAATAGGTGATACTTGATATTTTTAGTTGAAATTGGATAAAATAATTGATAATTGAAAGACAAGGGGTGTATGTGATGCTGAAGAGTCGAAGTGGGTGTCGTTGTTGGTGCGGGTGATGACGATGAACTGTGTCTGTGAGTGCGGGAAAATATCACTTGTCTGTGAGTGGAACTGGTGGGAGATAACTATGTGGGGAGAGGGGAGGTGTGGGGTGAGTGCAAGGATGGGGATGTGGGGAGCGTGAGAATGATGATGGGGATCTGTTTTTCAGTTTATTTAAATGGATCTATTATTATATTTTATTTATTTATTTTTTACATTATATTCTTTTAGAATGTATTTAAAATTTAATTTTAATTATATGTAAAATATAATATATATTCGATCAAATTTATAATTTATTCTAAATATTCACATTATTTCCTCATTAATAACAATATAATTTTTTGTGAATAAGTTAAAAATTAGTCTATTTTTATTTTTGTTAATAAAAATATACTTTTTTTAGTAAATGGTTAACTAATAATTGAAAACAGTTTTTTTGTTAAATTATTTTTTTGTATTGAATAAATAATGTTTACAAATTTTCATGTTGAGGAAAATTATTGGTAATAAAGATTAATAATTACAGATTGATTCAATGGTAAAAAACTGATGGTTTTAATATGTTAAGTAACAAATTTAATTGTTGGTGATGTGTTTGGTGGTATTGAAAAATTAATACCAACATATATATGTGTTGGTAAAAATAAATATTGGAATTTAAATTTAATAGAAAAAAAACTTAATATCTGTTGGAATTGTTCATTTTTACAAACATATATGATATCTATTTCTAAATTTATGTTGGTAAAAGACATTTTTTATATAGTGCAAGCACACGATGGAGTACATGCGATGTTTGACTCATGTTTTAGGGATGGAGTTCCCCCCACTAGCACCCCCAGCTATTCCAGATGACCCTCCCACTCAATGATTTATATATATTTTCTGATAAATATTTGAATGAAATATTTTTTTACAAATTTTTTGTAGTTTATATATTTACATTTCTATATAGATAACTTCTTATATTGTTCTGAATATTTTGTTTTTTATTATTTTTATATATTTTATTATTTTATTATTTTATTATTTATTTATAATTTATATAATTTTATTCTTTATTTACTATTTTATTATTTTATTCTTTATTTATCATTTTGCTGCTATTATTATTCATTAATATTATTTTGAATATTTTCTTTCTTATTAATTTATTATCTAAATTATATTTTTATTAGTTTTATTAGTTTTTATTCTTTTATTAATTTTTTAATTTTTTATTATTTTATTATTATTATTATTTTATTAAATTTTATTAATATTAATTTTATTTTTATTTTATTTTATTTTTTATGTTTTTTGTGATGGGTTGTTAATCTCATCGTAAAAGAGTTTTAAAAAAATACAACAAAACTTTTTGCGATTATGTTTTCTACAATGAGTCATTTATGTTAGGACCCAGTTGTAAATGAACTTTTCCGATGGGATCCCATCGAAAGTGCTTCAATTTCGAGTTGTGAACAATCTTGGATATAACCATTTATCTCAAGTTGAACTGAGCAGTGCTAACACACTCATCTCACACCATTTTATATAATACATTATAACTAAATTAAGGATCACACACCTCACACAACTCAAAATTCAAGAAATAATTCCATGCTTCTATATAACATAACTCAACGCATTTACTATCAGTACACCTATCAATATTTATATTCTCATTAGGGTACCCACCTACCCATATTATATATACTAGGGTTTTCGTCACATTTATGTGGATATCAATGACATTGTTATCTTTTTTTTAAAGATGGAGGTTGTTCCTCTTTCGTTAGAAAGAACAAAAAAAAGAGTAACAAAAAAGATCATGGTAAATAAGGAAAAACCCAAGGCAAAAGAATATTTACATATCTTTTTCATCAATCTAGCACTTAGATTTCTCTCTTCTTCTTGAATTGCTTGTCATTCATCTGTTCCATGACCTTGACCCCGACCTCTTGACCTTCATCTACATGAAGGAAGGGATTGAAGCCTTTATAAATGTGACTCAACAGCAGTTCTGTTAGAATCAGAGCTATCATCTTGCTCTTTGCCTTTACCAGGAGAAGCATCACCCTTTGTTGTAGTAGTTGGGGAGAGGATCTCTTGAGTCTTGTCAGGAGAGTTCTGTGTGGTATCTTGTATCTCAGTGGCATCATCAATATATTGACCAAAGGAAGAATTTTTCTTACCTGCAATAAAAATAGTTGTAGACTTTTCATTATTGTAAGAATCAATACTAATAGTCAAGTAATGTGTATAATGGAAACAATTATAGTTGAGTTGAGTTAATTGAAGCACCACTAATATTTTTTTCATTTTAGAAATCATTTTCATCTCCATTCATTCACATTTTTTTCTTTTATAAACAAAAAAATGTAACCCACTTTTTGTACTTCTAATATAAACAAACATATAAAAATATAAAAAAAGTAAAAATTCAAATAGTTACGTGATTTAGGATTTCTTCAAATATGGCCATGTGTTCAATCACCAAGCTGTATTCATAGGAGTTTATAAATTTTAAGTAAATTTTAGAACATTAAACAATATCCATGATTCCATAAATCTAAATTTTATTGGATAATTAAAACTCCTCTCTCTTCCTCATAGTGTCATAATATTCAACTAGATTTTCATACACCATGTGAAATATCTCAAACTTGATCATGCAATATTCTTTTTCAAAATATACATAATTAATTGTATCACCTCCTATAATCTAAATATATTATATAATATCCATGATTACATAATCATTTCATATTTTATGTTAGAACTTTCATGATGTATATCCACAATTCCTCTATTTTTAGAGTATTAAATATTTTAACACCCAATCTCTTAGAGTCTTTAAACTTAGCTCATCTTTTCAAAATATCATGATATTCACTTTCATATATAACCAAATCCCATATTATTATTGAGCATTGTAATTTATAACTCCTTGTCTCAAACTATAATTAACTAGATCTAAATCATTCTCAATATTTAATTTGTAGCTTCATCTAAATCTTTATTTAGTAGCATCATGTCTATTTTAAATAAAAAACATCACATCCTTCAATTATCATTTACATATTCTGTTAATATTTACAACTTAATTTAAGTAGATAATAAATTTTCGTCATGAACATTTTAAATTAACTTAGGTCTTTCAATCTCCATTGTAAAATATATTGACAATAAATATATTATCCTTCCTAAAAATCCATTGGATTCTTTAACAATATCCTTTATATTTTTTAATACACATTTGAAATTCAAATCCAATGTTTCTCACCAATGTTGATAAAAAATTAAAAAATTATAAATAAGTAATATTTAAATCAAGTATAAGTCAACTTGAGCAAGATCAATGTAGAAAACAAGAGTGATAAATTAATTACTCATGTTTTTACATCACAGTAATTTCCTTCTCACTACCTATTCTTGTGTCACAAAATCATTTAATTTCTCTCCCATTGAATTCAAAATTTTTTCATTTAAAAACAATGTGGGAAATATTACGGTCATGCTTCAATATTAACAACAAAAACCCTTTCAATGTTCTGCCTTTTAATGAATTTTTTTTAAATAGCCTCTCAAACTCAATTTATCTTCCCCTAAATGGGTAATCATTATCATTAAAATTTAAAAATTATTATCTATTTATCAAGGATGATATATTTTTCTAATAAAGTCTTTAAGAACTATTTTCATCAATAACCTATAATATTTATATTTTGTTTTTATATTGTATATATCCATAAAATACCACATCTTTTACATCCTTCCAACTATCCCCTTGAGTATATAACCTTAAATTCCGAATAATAATAAAAATAATTATTAGGAATAAATTTTATTCTACCTTGTATCTTTAGATACAGTAATATGGTTGAGACTTTTTTCCCACCCCAGATTCTCCTTTACATTCAACATTGAGTTTGGGGTGACTTTACACACTTTATCATTTTATCATATAAAGTGTAATTTTCTCTAATAGAATGATATTTTTACACATGTCAACTTTCTCATTGTATGAATACTAATTCTTCAACATAGTTAGAAATAAAAATTGACTTCTTTGTTCTTACATCATCCTCCATAACATCTCTGACTATATAAAAAAATGAGACAACTTTTAATAATATGTTAAAATTGTTTACATCTTCCACAATAATTATATAAAGTATGATTATTCTAGGAACTCCTTAATAACTTCTAATTATTTATTTTTATCATTATCATGTATGTATTATACTAAACTAATTAGTATATTTCTTTCATTAATTAATTCTCCCTTTTACTCTACCTTACTTCCGCCATTAACAACATTCATAGATTGTTTCCCTAAATCCATGGTGTATATTTTCCTTGCACAAAAGAAAAATATTATTCTTAACTTTGGTTAAAGATCATATATAATGTTCTTGGATTTTATTTGTTTAATTTTTTATTTCAACACATATTCTAAGGTAAACTAGTCTTTATTCCTCCTCTACTTCTTCATCGGCTTTCATTGTATTATTTATTGAAAAGATTATAGTTTTTACTTAGTATACTTAAAAAAATATTTATCATAATGAAATTTTATTTTAGATTCCATATATAATTAATATAAGAATTAAAATATTTTTTAGATTTATATATCCCTACCGACATTCTTCTATGTACTATTGCTTAACTTAATATAATTTTTCATCTTCTCAAAATTGATTTCGATTAATGTAGTCATTTTATGTATTCTAGGATTATACATATCATACCAAAATTTAATTTCCATATGAAAAAACCTTTAAAACCACAAATAAAATCAATTGAACATTAATTTTTCTTCTTCAAAACTTATTTTCTCTAACCTCTTCACCTTACTATTTCTAAGTCAAATAATCCTTAAAAATATTTTTATATTAGGGGTTAATTTTTTTATTATTACTTCACATTCCTATTAATATTGATGTATTTATTTAATATTTTTTCTTTATCTATTTTTACATGATTAATCTTGAAACATGTATTCTTATTAATGATATTTTTAGTAACTTGTGATGTTTATAGAATAAATTTTAACACTTTTTTAATTTGAACTTGTACTAGAAGGATCTCAAGATAATATAAAGTATTCTTTTTCTAAACAGTGGTGTCTTTTTCAAATAAGACTTTTTATAGTTTCATTGGTGGGAAAAGCTATTCTCTAAATATCGCATGATGATTTAGTTTTAACATATTCTATGTTTTTATGTTTTAATTCCAACTGAAGGAATATTAAATTTAGATAATTATTCTCATATTTATCAACATTTTCTTTTTCTTTATATTGTATTCTGATCATAACAATATATTTTAGAAATGTAGAAATTTTGTGTTTATTATAATATATGGATATTTTTTTCAAGATATTTATTGAATTTAATATTCTTTTCAATTTTTTCAGGCAATTATTTATCAGACTTAGAGTATATTTCATTAGAATCTAAAGTATATTTCTTCTTGACAGAAAACTTTTTAGTGAGATTTTTACATACTATTATTTTAAAATATAATTCATTATAAAATTAATTATTATAAATTTACATATTTTTTTATCAACATATATTACAATTTTTAACTCAAATATAAAATTGATAACTTATTTTTGATTTTTTTTCATATATTCCTTAATTTCATGTGTACGTACGGGCTACCATCTCCATGAATGGTGTCTTCATTTTAAATCTCTATATTATATATATATATATATTATATTATATTTAATATTTATATCATGGTTCTCAGTATAGAGATGATTAAATCATGATCAAATTAAAAGGATGAAAAATACCAACCAAAACATATACAAAAAACAGAGATTTTATTACCCGAATCATGATTTTAACAAGGAATTATTAATAAACGAGTAATAAAATAACATATGTAAATAATATATGGTATGATATATATATATAGTTCCATAATATATATATAATAAACATATATTTGTTATTTATGAGATTAAAAAAAGTACAAAGGAAGTCGAGACTAACGATAATAGATTTCTATTCTCTCTTTTATTTCTGGGAGACAAATGAAAACTCAATACTTAATAATTTGTGTAGTTTATATACTATACATTTGATATGTTAAATCATGAATATACTTATTTTTAATGTATTTAAATTTTTATTTGATGTTATTCTTTATCAAGGCTTACAATTCAAAAGATTACTAAAGCACTAAGGGATTCTCATCTCACCTTTTTTACTTCTATGTGACAAATTCCATATTCAGAAACTATTTATTTTATATGTGTATATAATACCCATGAATTTATATTATTATTATTATTATCCTGAAAATTATTTTGGTTTAAATATCCATGTTAGTATCTCTCTTTCATTGGGTTTACTATTCAAAAGTTAACAAATCGATAATGTATTTCTGCCTCAATTTTCCTTTTTTGGGACATAAGTTATGATATGCACATAACTTCTTCTATGATGTGTATATAATAACCCTTGACATATTATATCATTAATTTACATATTTCCATGATATTATTATTTCTATTTAAATTTATTCTTGCATGGGGATTATGATTCAATGTTACCAAAGTGGGAATAGTCTTATGTTATAATATAATTATTATTTGGGATTGTATATGATTATGCTTTCAAATTATAATATACTATGAGATATATCTCATGAAACTTTCAAATTTTCATATCCTCTAGTTCTGTCATGAGGCTAAATGTTTTCCCAAAATCTTCCTCTCCTTAGGTACTCAAGATTTCAAAAATAATGTTTTTAAGAAAAATCGGTTTTCCATTTGAAAACCCATTTTCTTAAAAAATAAGGTTTTCTAAAAATGTATTCAAAAATATTTTTAAAATGTTTCAAATGATTTATTAAATAATTTCTTACCGATATTTTAATTTGTTTTTAAACTTTTATTGAAATAAATTTTCATTTCATTTTCCAAAAAATGCCTTTTTTACTTTTACAAAAAATATGAAAAGAGTATTTGTTTTTACCATGCATATCATAAATATTTTTTACCACTATAATGACCACTTAATGATTTCAAAATTACTTTAAAAATTTTCATAGTTATTTTCAATGTAAATTCTTCCCTTAGTATTAATGAATTTTTTAGATTTTAAATAAATGATTTCAAATTGAAATGGATTTTGAAATTTTTTAATGTTTTAAAAAGAGTTTTTCAAAACATAAAGGATATTTTCATCAAGATTTTTTTTTTAATTATTTATAAATATTGTTTATAAGTTTTAATGTTTATTTTCAAATAAAATAATTTCTAAAATGTTTCATGTTTTTAAAAATTGCTTTTCAAATAAGATGTATCTTCCTCAAGAAACATTCTATGTAATATTTCAAAATCATTATCCATGTATGATGAAATCCTTTGATGTTAATTATTAATTAATAGGGATATGATCCAAGGATACAATTATTATTATTTTGTTGAATGGTTTATGTTTATGATGAAATGATATTTATGAAACCTGTTTCTCTTCCATGGGTTATACAATGGAAAAATGAATATGAAATCTATTTCATTTCATGAGTTATGTTATGATGAAATGATAAAATGATTATGAAACATATTTATTTTACACAGGTTATGGTATGAAGAAATTTTTATGAAACCCATTTCATTTCATGGGTTATGATATGGTGAATGCTTTATGATCTTGTTGCACACATATGTATGATTCTCATTATGAGATGGGTGGGACCTATATCTCTCACCAATGCATTGGGTAATGATAAATGTTCTACAATATCATAGGGTACATAGGTGGTTAGCCTAATCCTAAAAATTAGAGTACAGAGTTGGTTATCCCAAGCTATAAAAATAGGGCACACTGTTGGTTAGCCCAAGCTCGAAGTAAGTACACGGGTGGTTAGCGCAATCCTATTGTGTTATGAATGTATTGGTGGGTATCCTTGATATAATATTGTCAATGATTATGTGTATTCCACATATATATATGTATTGTGCCAATTTTATGCTCTAATGGATTATTTTTATTGATTACCTTATGATTCATGTCTTATGAACTATTAACCTTTATTCCATGACATAAGATTATGGTTTTTTATATACAGGGTATGGTTTTCAAATTTCATGGTCATGTTATTATATCCTTATGCTCATGTTATTCTTATTTATCTCCCATTTTTACCCTTATTGAGCATATGGTCTCACCCTTTCTTATGTTTCCTTTCCCCATGTTATGAAGAAAGGTTTTATATAGGGTATGTTTTTGAAGTGTACTAAAGGGGAACCTCTTTATGGTATATATTGAATATATTTAATGAATTAAGAAGATTGTGTTCTAAGTTTCCAATGGAACTAAACTATTTCAGTTATTGGGTGTGTGTTTGTGTAATGTAATGAATATTCATCAACAAAATATTTAATATATATGTATGAGAATCATGGGACACTACAGTTGGTATTAGAGGAAAGGTTTAGTTAACCATTAGAAACTAGTATGATAAAACTTTAGTGGGATCCATAGGGATATTTCCAAGGATATTTCTAGGGATGTATCTAAGGATAAGTATAAGGATGATTCAATGTATCATAAAATGTCTTTGAATTTTTGGTAAAGGGTAGGGTGAGTGGTTTTTAAGAAATTACATCCCTGTCTGAATAGAGTATGTGGATATGGTTCTGACATAGAGGTACCTTGGGGTAATATCTCTGAAAAGGGTGTATTGATATAGAATCTATCATCACCTGGTGCAAGAATATAGGTATTGTTTCACACTTGGTTTGACACTCCTGAGGGATATAATTTGTAAATTCCAAAATTATTTATGAAGCATGCTGAAGTATTTAAATAATATGATGACTATGAATGACCTAGGATAAACCTAATGTGTTATATATTAAATAAGGTGTTATAATTTATAAATCCTATAAGTTATTTTTCATGATTATGTGGTTCATAACTAAGATTATTATTGTTCACACTATTATTTTTTTAGTCAATGGTTGGTACTAGAAAAAATCACGCTAACATTGAATTTGAATGAAAATATGGTGATTATGAGAAATAAAATTGGATGATGACTAGAGAGAAAGATATTACGACTATTCATAATCATCTATCATGATATATGATTAACAACATGAACTTCAGTGGGATTCTTAACACATCAAATAAGAGGAAGATAGAATTTTGTGAAATTTTATGTGGTAATGAACATAGAGGAAAGAATATTAATTTTCCTACATGTCAAATAGTTAAGAAGAAGCACAAGGAGGAATATCTCAAATAGAGGTGAAGATGTTATCTATGTGAAAAATAAAAACATAGAGTGAAAAATTGGAGAGGATTTCAATTTCTTATGTGTGGGGAACATGGGAATTACCCAAATTAATTCCTTAACCTAAGAATTAACTTCTAGAACAAGGAAGAAATTATTCCATGTTTATCATTGAAGTGGAAGTATTGAAGTTTTTATATATTTAGAATCTAGAATAATATTATATGATCTATGAAATAAATAAGGATTATTTTGTATATGTTTTTCGTTATGGATTTGAAAGATGTTGTTGAAAGATGTTGTTGAACTAGATAAGTGATTTAATGTCAAGGTGATATTTTTATTAAGGTACATATAACCCTTAATATGTTCCTAATTCTGAGATAATGGTGTTGGGATAAAGAGATGATTTATTTGGATAAATTAAATTAGATAGTATTGATGACCTTGGAACTGATTAATGATTTTTGGAAAAAGTGGTGCATGTAATCATTGATAGAGATTACAAAATTATTGGATCTACAGAAAATATTCTATAATATATGGTTTTATTCAAGGAATGAGGAAGCACCCATGTTTTCATTATGTGTAAATAGTAATTAAGGTTATTACCATGTTTCAAGATAATAGATTATGAAGGTATTCATATGTTTGGTATGTGACTATCCAGAGATACATTGTGATATATAGGGGATTAATGTTAAGTTGATTTTGAGAAAATTAGGGTACTTCATTATGATTTTATATTTTTGGAAGGTTTATAAGGTTTGTAATTTATGGAAAGTTTAAAGTTGAACATTGTATGAGGTTTTAAAAATTAACATATTACTTCACTATATGAATATTTATCCATAATCGATAACCAATTTTAACCTTTTTTTAGGAATGATTTATCATTATTTTATATATTTTATTTAGTGCATCATACATAAAAAAATAATCTACTAGAGTAATAGATGAATTGGAAATTGATCAAGGAATAACCAAAGGATGAAATTTTTCCTATGAAATAAAAAGATATCAAGTAAATACATTTTTTTATGTTCTTAGTCTAGATGGAAGAGGAATTATCAAAAATTGAGAAAGGGTTATTGAAATACAATATTGTCATATTATCATCCTTTTTTATGATATCAATAACTTTTTTCAAACCACTTTGTTTTATGGTTCTATGGTCATTAACTTTATCTTGATCACCCACTTTCTTGTGATAAATGTTCTTTATCACTCTCTACCAAAATTTGGGATTATTTATCTCTTATATGTCAATGTTTTCACTTCCAACCTATGTTATCCTATTTGGAAATAATTAATATTTTATTCCAGATGACTTCCACACACAACTTTACATTTTTCAAGAGGATGTTTTATTAACCCTTTTTACAATGTTGTTTTTTATGAAGTAATTTTTAGATTTTAAACCTCTGATGACCAAGAGGAATATTAAGGGAAGAATTAATATTAAGGGTGGTAGAATGTAACATCTCGATATTTAATGAAATATTTTTTCAATTTAATCTATAATTTTAGATATTTTACATTATATGAAACACCAATTATATCTTGTGTTATATGCAATAATGGGAGAATGCATAACAAGCAACATAAAGCTTCAACGGACCATGAAATATTATTATTTTAAATATGGCCATTATAACTTAGTCATCTAAGAGGCAGGTATGAATATTATTAAATAATTTATGAAATATACATATTAATTTATTACTCAATAAAAATTTATTTATAAATTTATAGTAAATAATTAATCAATTTTTGGTAAAGTAATTATAGTCTTCAGAAATATGTTTCCTTCCAACATTATTTTTATTACTTTTTATGAGACAATATTATGAGTAATTTTAAAATATTTTAGTTTTTTTTGGTAAAATGAAATTGATTTTTTTAATCATAATATCAAAGTTAATTTATGAATAAATTTTGGTATTCATTTGGAAAATATTGATTTTTCAGTGAATAGTGAAAAATACTGAATTTTTTAATCTATCATTTATTTTCAAAAATTAAGTAATTTAAATTCCCCATTATGTTTTAAAGAAACATAAATATTATTTTTTTATATTTAATCAATTTAATTAATTTTTAATCAAATTTATATTGGAATTTAGTATAAGTTTATTTTTAGGTTTAAAGAAGGGTTTTTTCTGAAAAGTAACGTTTCTCCATCTTGATTAATTAATTAAAATAATCACTAATGAGGAACGTTTAAATTAAATTTATAAATTATATATAAATAAATTTTAAATTATATTCATAAAATTATTATTATTATACATATAGTGAAAATAAAATTATCTTGTGTTTCGAAAATACACTTCTCGAAAACTTTTTTTTCATCATGTCTACAGGTTTTGTTTTGAATTTAATTTTTTTTCAATGATAGAAAATTTATTTTCAAAATAAAATAAATTTTTTAAATAATAATGTAAAAATTATATTATGGTGAATTTTTGTGAATTTTCTAAAAATATTAATTTTTTGATGAAGAGTAAAAAAATACTGAATTTTAATTGAAAACTGCCTTTTAGTTTAAATTATTCATAAAGATAAATTATATTTTAATTTTTTTAAAGTTAAATTTATTAAATTATATTACTAATTATATGATTTATTTCATTTTAATTAATTTCATATTGAAATTATATATAAAAACTTGGTAAACTTTTGAATATTTTCTCATTCAAAACATTTCTTCTTACTAAGTCTCCAGGATTAATTTTAAATTAATATTTTCTAATTAAGTAAATTTAATTGAAAAAATAATAAATATATATTTGTAATAATAATAATCTATATTATCTAATAAGGTCAAATTAATTTCTTGCCAAAATTAATAGTGAAAATAGTAAAAATTAATTACCATGGATAAGGTAAAAATATGTTTACTGGGGGCTAAACTAAAACGATATTGGTTAACAATAACCCTAAAATTATCCAAAACCCATTTTATGACCATATTTTGACTTATATATTCTATTATAGATAATTTTTTATTATTTGATTCTTTTTTCATGAAAAAAATGTTGGTGAATTATTTTTTTTCAAAAAATTACAATTGTGCCACTCATCTCACTTATAAAAGACCACCCCTTCTCCTCTCCCATTCACACCTTAAATAAAATTTGGTTAATAAAATACCTAAAAAAATAAATTTAAAAATTACGTCCTCTAATTATATATTTTTTATTTTAAACATAAATTCAACCTAAGAAGGATTTTAGTGCAAACCTAAGGAGGATACCCAAATAAGAGGTGACATTCCTCAACAAGAATTTTTGTTTTATTTCTTCCTCCATATCCTTAAATTGTTATTTTATAATTATTATATAATAAAATAATTATCTTCTATAAAATTACATGTTTTTATGTTATTGTAATTAACTAGAACCATATCTACTTCCATCAAATGGGTTATGAAATCATCGTTCGTGTGTAAGGCGAACCATCACCTCATGAACTGATGTCATTTGTTTTTCCATTAACACCTCTAAAAGATGGATATAATGATTTATTTATTATTTATTTATGATATTTATTATATTATAATTCTCTTTGAAATATTATATCAAACATAAATTCTTTCTTTCCATTTTTTGGGAATAAGATAACGTCGCTTGTGCGTAGGGAAGACTGTCACCTCTCAAAGCAATATGATCCATTCACGCTTTACATGGAAGGTAATAATGATGGTTTTAATAAAAATATATGATATATATGACATATAAACAATTTTATAATGATAATATATTTTTTCCATTTCATTATTTCAAAATGATGAGAAAATGGACATAAACATCATGCGTACGTACGACTTACTGTCACTGTGAATGGTGTATTTCAGGTTCTATCTCTAAATTTTATAGATTAAAAAAAATATATATATATATAATTAATATATATGATATTTATATCATGGTTAAATTTTTATAGATTATAAAATCATGATCTAATTAAGAAGAAGAAAATAACTAATCAAAACATTTACAAAAAACAAGATGATTATTAATAGAAATGTGATTTTGACAAGGAATTATTAATAAATTGTAACAAAAGGAATTAAGTAAATAATATTTGGTATGATATTTAAAATTATGTTTTTTAATATATATATAATAATATTATATTTATATTATAATATTTTCATACAAGTACAAAGAAAGTTGAGACTTATAGTAAGGGATTTTTATTCTCTTTTTTATTTCATAGAGACGTATGAAAATTCACCACTCATTTATTTTGTATGGTGTATATAAAAAATATTTAAAATTTTATGTCATGAATATCTTTATTTTAATTAATTTTAATTTTAATTTTTATGTTATTATTTATTTGGGCTCATGATTTAAAAGAAAACTAAAGTGGTAAGGGATTTTCATCTAACTATTTACCTATGTGAGACACCTACCATATTTACCACCGATTTCTTTTAGGTGGTGTATGTAGTACCATTGAATTTATTATATTATTCATATAGTAAATATTATTTTGGTTTACATATCCATTTTATGAACACTCTTTCATGATATTTTTGGTTTAAATGTTAACAAATATGTAAGAGATTTTTTTCTCAATTTTCCTTCTTTGGGACATAAGTTATGCTATGTTCATACCTTCTTATATGAGGTGTATGTAATACCCCTTAAAATTTTATATC
The DNA here is from genome assembly GCA_963277665.1 of Viscum album. Taxonomy (NCBI): domain Eukaryota; kingdom Viridiplantae; phylum Streptophyta; class Magnoliopsida; order Santalales; family Viscaceae; genus Viscum; species Viscum album. The sequence goes on along the minus strand of OY728153.1, from coordinate 384,300,740 downwards.
ATTAATATACATCTTTTCAAAATATTATAAGTTTCATTTTATGTTATTATTTCATGGGTATTATGTTTCAATGTTACCAATGTGGGAAGACATTTATGTTACAATCTCATTATTTATCAGTATTGTCTATGATTATGATTTAAAATGATGAAATATTATTATTTATATATAAAAAAATCACGAATTTTATTTTCCTGTGGTTATTTAATAATAATACAATTTTTACTTTCATTTTCTTCTCTTTATATACTCAAGAGTTCAAAAAATTTAATAAAAATCATCTTTTCAGTTAAAAATCATTTTACCCCCAAAATCATGTTTTCTAAATATGTTTAAAATATGTTTTTAGCATTTTACAAATTATTTATTAAATAAAATTTAACCCATTTTTTAAAAAATAGTTTTGAAAATAATTTTCATTTCATTTTCCAAAAAAATCATTTGTATATTTTACCAAAAACGTGAAAACAATCTTTGTTTTTAATATACAGGACATGAATAGTATTTACCATTGTAACAACCTCTCTATGATTTCAATATTCCTATAGTGGTTTTCCAATTTATTTTCAATGAAAATATTTCCTTTAATATAAAAAAATAGATTTTAAATAAATGATTTCAATGTGAGAAGGATTTTGAAGGTGTTTTATGTTTTAAAAACATTTTTCATAGTGGAAATGATATTTTCCTCAATAAATGATTAAAATGATTTAAAACTATTTATTTATATGTCTTCAAGTTTATTTTCAAATAAATGTATTTTTAAGTTGTTTTATGTTTTTAAAAGGTGATTTTCAATAAGATTTATCTTTCTCATGAAAAATTCCAAGTAGTATTTCAAAATAATTCTCTATCTAATATTAAATCCTTTGATGTTACTTATTATTTAATGGGGATATGATCAAATAATACCATTTTTATTATTTCTATAAATTGTTTATGTTTACTATAAAAATATTTTTATAAAACCTATTTCTCATATACATGTTATACCATGATAAAATAATTAGGAAATGTACTTCTTTTCAGGGGTTTTCCTATGATGAAATAATGAAATAATTATGAAACCTGTTTCATTTTCACGTGTTATGATATGATGAAATTTTTATAAAACCCATTTCATTTCATGTTTATGATATGATAATTGTTTTATGATATTGTGGCACACATATGCATGAATTTCATTATAATATGAGTGGGACATATATCTCCCTAAAATGCATTAGACAGTGATAAATGTTCTATGATCTCAAAGGGTACTCTGGTGGTTATCCCTAGCATGAAGCTGGTACTTAGGTGGTTACCCAAATCCTATCATTTTTTTAATTTCTTGGTGGGTAACCTTGAAATAATTTTTTTATTCATATTTTTATACTATAAATAAATGTATTATTACAATTTTATGACCTCATGGATTATTTTCTTTGATTCCATTATGATTTATGTCTTATGAACCGCCAATCATTATTACATGACTCAATATTGTGGTCTACGATATGAAGGGTATGATTTTAAAATTTTATTATCATGTTCTTATACACTTATTATTATGTTATTATTATGTATCTCCCTTGTTTACCCTAACTGAGCATCTAATCTCACCCTTTATTATGTTTCTTTTCCTCTGGTTATTAGAAAAGGTTTTAAGTATGGTGTGTTTATGAAGTTTACTTAAGGGGAAGATCTTTATGGGAGACATTGAAGATCTTTTGTGAATTAAGAAGTTTTTGTTCCAAGTCTTAAAAGGCACTAAACTATTATGGTCCTTAGGCTTTTGTTTTTGTAACATGTTGACTATTCATATAAGAAGATGTAAAATCCATGTATGTGAAGCCTGGGTTGCCAAAGTTGATATGAGAGGAAAGGTTTAGTTAACATTTAGAAACTAGGATGAGAAAATTTTAGTTAAATCCCTAGGGATATTTCTAATGATATATCTAGGGATGTATCTAAGGATAGTTCTAACGATGATTCAAAGTATAGGAAAATATCCTAGAATTTTGGTAAATGATGGTGTGAGTGGTTTCCTAGGAATTATATCCATGTATGGATTCTAAAAGTTTATTTGGATCTATCATAAATGTGCATAAGTGTAATTACTCTAAAAAGGGTGCATTGAGTTAGATTTTATTGTCACTTAGTGCAAAAAAACAGGAATTTATACACACCTAGTTTGATACTCTCATGAGATATGCTTTGGAAATTCACAAAAAAAATATGAACCATAGTGAAGGATTTAAATTAGATAATAAATTTGAATGGCCTTGGTTAAACCTATGGTTTCATAGATTAAAAAATATTCCTGATTTTCACAACCAAGAAGTGTTTTTTCATGAATATGTTATTCCCCATTATGATTATTATTACTCACACTATGATTTTTGGTTTTACTCAATGGTTGTAAGCATAAGGAATCACATTAACATTGAATCTAATGGAATATTTGGTGACTATGAGAAACCAAATTGGATGATTACTGGAGAGAAATATATTGTGATTATTCCCAATTATATATCGCAATATATGATTAAAAAAGTGAATATAGATGAGATTCCTAACACATCGAATCATAGGAATATTGACATTTATGAAAGTTTATGTTGTAATGAACATATAGGAGAGAAGATTCATCTTTTTAGATGTTCAGAAGGTGGGAAGAAGAACCTAGGGTAATGTATCAAATGGATGGGAATATTTTATCAATGTAGAAAATATGGTCATAGAGAGACAAATTGATGGGGAGTTCAATGTCTTATATGTGGGGGATATTGAAATTATACAACTCAATGCCCTAAGACAAGAATTAACTTCTAGAACAAGGAAGGACCTATTCCATATCAATCATTAAAGTTGAAGGATATATTAATTTATGTATTTGGATTAAATTATTATGTTTTTTTAATTGTAAAATATTTAATGATTCTTTTGTATAAGATTTAAATGAAGGATTCGAAAGAATATGTTGAAAGATTATGATAACCTAGAAAACTGATTTAATATCATATTGATGTTTGGATTAAGTGAAATATAACCCTTAATATATTACTAATATTGAGATAATAATTTTGCGATAAATATATGATGGATTTGGATAATGAAAATTGGATAGTATTGATGACCTTAGAACTGATTAATTATTTGTGGAAAAATTGGATTATGTTATTATTGTTAGAGGTTACAACATTATTATATCTATGGAATATATTACATAATATGTGGTTTTATTCAATTAATTAGTAATAATTCATGTTTTCATTGAGTTTATATGGTAATTTAGTTTATTGCAGTGTTTCAAGAGAATACATGATGAAAGTATTCACATGTTTAGTATGCAACAATAAAGAGCTACATTATGATATATAGTTGATTAATGTTCAGATTATTTTGATAAATTTAGTTACCTTCTTTATAAATTTTGAATTTTATAAGGTTTATAAGGTTAACCATCTATATACTGGTTTAAGTTGAAATTTCGATGAAGTTTTATAGATTAACTTATTACTTCACCATATAAATAATTTATATATTAGATAAAAAGTGTTAGCCTTTTCTTTAAGAAATGATTTATCATTATTTTATGTATTTTATTAAGTGATTCAGACATTGAAAAAAATTCAGATCATAGAGTAAGAGATTAAGTGGAAATTAATCAAGTTACAACTAAAGGATGAAATTGTTCCTATGAAATAAAAAGATATTAAGTAAATTTTTATATGTACTCAGTCTATATAGAAATTAAATTCCCCAATATTAGGAAAAGGATCTTAAAATAAAAAAATGTTATGTCATCATCATTTTTTTTGATATAAATGACCTTTTAATGCCTCTTTAGTTTATAGTTTTGTGGTCGTTAACCTTCTCAGGATCACCCAATTTCTTGTCATCAATGTTCTCTATCACTATCCATCGAAATTTGGCTATTAGTTTTCTATTATACGTTCTTGTTTTCACTTACCACCTATGTTATCTTGTTTGGAAACCTAGCATGTGTTATTCAAGACTACTTTCACACATCTCTTTCTCTTTTTCAAGGGTATATTTTTTAACCCTTTTTGCAGTATGGGTTTCTATTAAGAAATTTTCATATTTCAAAACCTTGATGGTAGAGAAGAATTTCAAGGGAGAAATTTATATTAAGGGGGTTGAATGTAACATCTTAAGAATTTATAAAATATTTTTTTTTCAATTTAATTTAAATTTTTAGACAGTTTTAATTATAATAAACATCAATTTTATTTTTCATTACACGTAACAATGATAGTGTGTATAGCATGCAACACCAAGCTTTAGTGAACTATGAAATAATATTATTTTAAATATGAAAATTATAAACTCTCCACTAAATTGGAGAGTATATATAGTATTAAAAACTTTATGAAATATACATATAAATTTCAAACTCTATATAAATAATTAATAAACACTTAGTAAATAATCAATCAATTTTTAGTAAACTAATTAATTTCTTCAAAAATATGTTTCCTTAAAATAATTATTTCTTTTTATGCGAAAATATTATAAGTTATTTATAGATATTTTAGAAAATTTATTTTATAAAATGTGCATTTTTTTCTTAAATTATCATATTGAAATTAACTTTTGCTGAAATTTTTGGATTTTTCGAAAAATATTGAATTTTCAGAGAATAATGAAAAATACCAATTTTTATAAATTTATCATTTCATTGAAATAAATTAATTAAATAAAAAATTTTATTATAATTTAAAGTAACACAATTATTATTTATTTAAATTTTATTCACTTAATTACTTTTGAATCAACTTTATTTGTATTTTAGTATAAGATTATTTTTGAGTTTAAAAAAGGGCTTTTTCTGAAAACTATTTTAAAGTTCATAATTTTTCTCTATTTTAATTAATAATAATAATACCTAATTAAAATTGTTTTAAATTAAATTTATATATTATATTTCAATAAGTTTTAATTTATATTCATAAAATGATAATTATTTGACATAGAGTTAATATAAAATCATCTTGTACTTGAAAAATACACTTCTTGAAAACATGCTTTTTCATCGCATCAGCTGATTTTATTTTAAGTTTAAATTTTCCCAATTTCAAAAAATATATTTGAAATAATAAATTTTATTTTTGAAATAATAATTTAAAAATTATTATAGGGTGAAGTTTTTATAATTTTTTGAAAAGATTAATTTTTTGATGAATAGTAAAAAATACTAAATTTTAATTGAAAACTAAATTTTCCATTAAAATATTTAAAAAGTTAAATTTTATTTCAAATTGTATTTAATATTGAATTAGTTTAATTATATATGTATTAATCCAATTTAGGTTATTGGAATCAATTTCAAATTTAAATTAGATATAGAAACTTGGTAAACTTTTGAACATTTTCTCCTTGAAAACCCGCTTTCTCATAGCTTATGGGAGATTAATTTTAAATTAAAATTTTCCAATTCGTTGATTTAAATTTGGTAAAATATATTAAATATTTATAAAAATACTAATTTATATTATCTAATAAGTTTAAATAGATTTTTTCCCAAAATTGATAGTGAAAATAGTAAAAATTAATTATCGCAGTTAAAGTAAAGAAAGGTTTACCAAAGGGGATAAACTAAAAAGATAATGGTTAAAAGTAACCTAAAACTTGTAAATTACCAATTTCATAACCATATTTTAACCTTATATCTTATATTATTGAGGATTATTTATTATTGGAGCCTTTTTACATGATTAAAACAAGGGTTAAATTTTTTCTTTCAAAAAATAACAAATTTTCCACTCACCTCGCTTCTAAAAGGCCACCCCTTATCCTCCCTTACCCACACCTTGAAAATATTTTGGTTTAAAAAATACCTAACCAAATCCATTCAAAACATACCTCATATCATCCTATAATACTTATTTTGGATATAAATCCAACCTAGGAATTCTTTTGGTGCAAAGCTAAGAAGGATACCCGAAAAAGAGGTAACATTCATTAGTGAGGATTTTTTTATTTATTCCTCCACATACTAAAATTATTATCATAACATGATTATATAATAAAATTAATATATTAAATATAATTATATTTTTTTCATTTTATGTGCATGACCTACAACCCTCTCCACTTCCATCAAATGGTTTATGAAATCATCATTTGTGTTTACAGCAGACTACCACCTCACAAAGCAATGTGACCCATTCACACTTTACATACAAGATAATAAAGATTAGTTTAATGAAAACATGTGAGATATATGACATGAAAATTATTATGGAATGATAATATATCATTTACCTTTCTTTCTTTTACTATGTAAAGAAAATAGAAACAACGTTCATGTGTACGTACGACCTACTGTCTCCTTAAAAAATGTATTTCATTTTCTATCTATATATTTTGTATATTACTATAAATATATATAATCAATATATATGGTATTTATATAATTTTTAACATTATTTATATTATTAAATCATGATAAAATTAATAAGACCAAAAATAACCAATCAAAATAAATATGAAAAGTAATTATTATTACCCAAAACATGATTTTAATAAAGAATTGTTAATAAACAGGTAATAGAAGGACATAAGAAAATAATATATGGTAATATAAATAATTATGGTTCTATAATAGATTTATAATATACTAATTTTTATTATATATGAGTATTTAACAAGTATGAAAGAATTCAAGAATTACAATAAGGGATTTTTATTCTCTCTTTTATTTTAGGGAGGAATATAACAATTCTCCGCTATTTTATTTTATATAGTTTATACACTACCACAAATGAAAGAAAGAGAATAGATCAGGTTTTATCCACACTAATCATAAAGTGCTGATAAATGGGGGGCTTTTATCATCACTAGAAAAAATCACTGATAAATCTACACTTTATCAACAATACTATTACCACTGATAAAGGACCCCCTTTATCTATGCTAACAAAAAATAATGATAAATAGAATTATTTATCAGCACTAATAATCGCACTGCTAAAATTTTTTAATAGAAAATATTATTAATTTATAAAAAAATATTTTAATTATATTCAAAAATATTTTTTATATGTATATATTAAATAAAAACTCATGTTTATTATGTTTATTATGATTAGGTTTTATTTATGTTTATTATGTTTATTAGTTTTAGTTATATCTTTATTATATATTTAGTATACTATATGTTTATAATATTATATATAAATACTTGTTAATATATATATATATATAAATACTTATTAAATATATATATATATAAATAAATTTATGCTTCTCAATGAATGTGTCAATTGATGTGTGGTGGGTGTTTATATTCATCTCATAAATATGTTCATTGTTTACCCTAATGTTGTCCATATATATTATAGTACTATACTTGGTACATTCATCAAATTACTATATATATGAAGCTTTATGTTCTCATAAATACTTTAAATCATAATTAATATATTTAAACAAACAATAAATATATTTATTATATTTAAAATTATAAATATTTAATTATATATAATTATATACTTTTGAAATTTATTATATGTAATTATAATTATATATATCTAATTAAATATAAATATGTTTAAATAATTATAAAATTATAAAATATTTTTTTAAACGATAAATATATATTTATGAATACCTTCTAAATATATTTATTTATAATTATATTTCTTTAATTAAAATACACACAGACACAAACATATATATATATATATATAAAAAAATTTATTTAAATACTTATGAAAATAAAAATAAAAATTAATATATCAATTTATTGTATTTTTAGTAGTATTTAAATATATATATATATATATAATTTTATAATTACTTGAATATAAATATATATTTATCTAAATATATCCGGAAATTATAAAAAAATATAATTAATACAGATATATTTAAATAATTACTAAATTATAATAAATATATTAATTATATATATTTATAAAATTATAAATGTAATATATATTGGTTATATTTTTATAATTATGAATAAATGGTATGTTTTATCAGTGCTTTTTACTATCACGGATAAATGTTTCCCTATATTTTATAAATGAACCCTAACTACATCCCCTTCCTTCCGCACCCCTCAAGCTCTTGTGGAAGCCTAACTCTTTGCCACTCGATCCTCCTTCTTCTCTGATGCTTCCTCCTCCTCCTCCACCACCTTTACGGCTGTCGACTCATCATCCTCCTACTCTTTTGAAAAATCCTCCTCCTTCTCCTCCTTCATCACTGAGGTTGCAAACACATCCTCCTACTCCTCCATCGTCGTTGCCACCTCCTACTCCTCCTCCATCTCCACTGCTACCTCCTTCTCCTCCTCCACCGCCACTGTCTCCATTACTGGCTCTGTCGCCTCTTCTTCTACTATTGCTTCCAGTAAGGGAACTATCCCTTTAAGAGTAATTTCATTTCTTCTTCTTCTTCTAGAAATAATAATAGCTGCCCTTGTTTGGCTATTCTCTTGGTTTTATTATTCTAGATATTTTTTCATATTTATTCTCAATGTGTTGTGATATGATATTGTGGTATTTTTACCAATATTGAGTTCATAAGTTCTTTTGGGTCCAATTTGATCTTTTGGAGTAAAAATAGGAAAAGATCCCAAGTTTTAGGGTTAACTCACATGGTCTAGAAAACTTTGTAAACCCCATATAGTTTGTTCAATAACCACTATGATGGTTTTTTCATAGTTAGTGCATGGTTATATTACTCATGTGGTTAAACCATTAATAATTATTCTTCCCCCTAGTTTTTCAGTTTTTTATCCCTTGTATTTTTTATTATTATCGATGGTTCCTACCATTGGTGTGTGGTTGATTTAGGGAGTTTTATGGTGGTTTTATATTTTTGGGTGATGTTTAAAGTATTTATTTTAGCCTTTTTGTGTGGTATTGTGTTTTGAACTGTTGGTTTTATGTTTTAGAAAATTTTATTTTTTGGATGAAGATGTTGTTTTTGTTGTTTATAATTTTTTTTAAATGGTAGTATTCCTCTTCATTTTGAATCTGGATATTTTTTTAATAGATATTTTTTAATGTGTCATGGTTTTTAAAACTAGTCACAATGGTTTCTTTCTAAGAGAAATATTTATTATCTTAAAGTTTATAAAAAGTTGTTGATTTCATTATGGAAATTTAAAAAGAAATTTGAATTGATAGAAATGTTTTTCAAATGATTTAAATTTATTAAAATAATTATAAGTTAATGTGGGTTTTTCTTTTGAAGTAAAATTAAATATTTTCAAATAATGTCTGTGCTTTGGGTGAAAAAAAATTCTTTCACTTCTTTTAAATGTGGAAATATTAAGGAAACTAATTTTTGTGAGTGTTTAAGTTTTAGTGAATCATTTTACAAGGGGTAGGGTTGTTTTCAAAGAGTGTGTGTCTTTTAAAATAATTAACCTGGTACTTTTATAGAAGGGGTATTTTTTAAATAATTTTGAACATATTTAAAGACTTTTTTGTATGTTTTGGCCTCAATAAATTTTGTGTATTTGACTTATTTACTTAGTGTGCATTAAGATTCATTATTTTAGAATTTGAAACATGAATGGGATAACATTATATTTACTATGTGGTATTTGATCCTCTTAGAAAGGTCTTGAAAATATATGAAGAAACATCCCATATGTTGAATTATTTTCATGAATATGTATATCTATTTAGGTTATGGGATTTACCCAAACATCAGATGGGTTGGTGAATCAAAATCATTATTTTCTTTAGGGTTACTTAAATTTACATCATTAATTACATGGTGATTATGTTTCTCCTAAGGTTGGGAAGTGGTTAGGTAATTTTCTAGAATCCCTTTAGTTTAATTAACCAAAGTGGTCTATGGTGGTTTTTTGTTTTAGAATCTATGCTTAATGATTTGGAATTTCTTGAGGCTTTGAGTTAAATTTTATTATATGAATTCCCTGTTTTTTTGGTTCCTCTTACGTGAGTGTTTGTTTATAGAGGTTGTGAATATTATTTAGTTTTTTCTTACTAATTGTTTTTGATCTTCTAGGGTTCACCATTTGATGGTGTTCTTGTGATGTGATGTCCTAGATCACCCCTTTCCTTCGATTTTGTGACCCAATGTTATATTCACTGCATAAGAATATGGTAGGAACTACATAAGGGTGGACTCTAATTACAAATACATCATATGGGTTACCCATTAATAAAAAATGATGTGTAAGTGTTTCATTATAGTTTTTAAGGGTACCTAGGTTATACATAAGGATTAGAAGGAGATGTAGAAGAAACCCCCTCATAAATATGGAATTCCTCAATTATGTTGGGAAATAATCCACAAATGAAATTTAAGCCCACATTATCCATGCTCAGTTTGGGAAATAGGTATTATGTGAACATCAACTATGCTATATAAGAGCATACAAAAGGATCAAATGTGTTGGGGTTGGAATGAAATATTGTCCAATAGAGGAATCCAAAAAAATGGGTGGTTTGTTAGGGAAAGACCCTATAAGAATAACTTGATTTACTGGTATGTATAGTTACTTGAGGGGGTAAGGCCGAGGGAATTTGAATTCTAGTAGAGTAAAGGAGAGTGGAAAAATTACTCCACCGAGAATTAGAAACATCATGTTTCATGTTATTATAAGTGATGTTTAAACCTTTAGAGAGTATCACTATGAGAGTGTTAAAAATGGGGAGGGAACCCAATAAAGGGGGATCTAACATAATTTATCAAGTATAGTTGTGAAGTTAGTAATGAATTTTGTATAGTTTAACATAATTTATAATGTGTCTCTCTTGGGATTTATGTCTTTGTGAAAATTCATATGTGGCTCTTTTAAAATGATTCAAGTGTTTTGAAATGTTTCTTAAAAAATTTTATGTGTTCAACATACACTTTTTTTGTTTTAAATAGCTTTAAAATGGTTTAAAAAGGAATTAGGGTTTCGAGGAAGGATGTTTGGAACTAATTGGTTTATTTTAAAAATATTGTGTTATTTTAAAGTGGAATATGTGTAAATGGTTGGTTTTTAAAGGGAATTTAACTGTGATTTTTTTATGAGATTTTATTTGTTATTTTGAAAGAGTGTTCTTTTTTATAAATATTTTTTTAATGGGATTTTAACTATGTAAATGGTTTTTCTAAATTAGACCTTTTTATTTAATTAAAAGTATTAAAAGTAGTGTGTTATTTTATCCTTAGATTATTTTTATATTAATGTTTTGTATATTTATTTTGTTAATTAGTAATATAACCAAATAAAATAAAATGGATATGATTAAATAATGGATGGATATAAATCATCTGAAAAAATAATATGAAGATGGAGTGAAAGAGTTCATCATGTTTAAAAAAGAACATGCATATGATCCTTCTCAAATACTTTGTCTGTGTTTACGTTCTTGTTATTAAATAAAAGTTAGTCTATAAGAGTTGGGAGAACACTTGATCTGTCATGGAATAGATCACAATTATAAATGTAGGAATAAACACGGGGTAAAAGAGAATGTAACTAGTGACTGTGATAACACTTCATTTTATAGATCATTTGATATGATTACAAGTGTGTACCATTAAGAAAACCATATCGAGGACATGATTATAGAAGTAAATGATGATAAAGATCATATTAAAGAGATGATAAGGACAGTTGAAGATGAACTTTGTGATTTCTCAAAATTGTTTAAGCAGTTAAAGAGTTCTGTAAAGATGCCATTGTATGATGGTTGCACTAAATATAGAGAATTGTCATCTATAATGATGTTTTAGAAATTTAATTTAGGAAATGGATGGAGTGAATCCAGTTTTATGGAATTACTTTCTCTCTTGAATGATATTCTCCCAGAATATAATGATCTCTCGAGATGAACATACGATGCCAAAAAAATTCTACACTCAATGGGTATGATATATGAAAGAATACATGCCTACAAAATGAGAGTATACTATTTCGTAAGGACCAAAAATAACTTTGATAATTCCCAACATGTGGTGCTTCTCGATACAAGAAAGATGAATCCATTCCTACAAAAGGTGCATGGTACTTTCCAATCATTACAAGGTTTAGGGGCCTATATGGAAGTGAGGACAATGTAGGGAAATTGATGTGGAACACTGAGAGATGAAATAAATATGAAAAACTATGGCCCCTAGAAGACTCTCCTCAGTAGAAGAGAATTGATCATGAGTATACTGACTTTGGAAATGAGCCGAGAAACCTTCATATTTTGTTATCTATAGATAGAGTGAATCCTTCCGGTTTTCAAAGTATCACTTGCAGTACATAGCCGATTATATTGGTAAATTATAAATTTCCATTGTGGTTATGCAAGAAACGAAAATACATCATGTTATCTATGCTTATAACAGGACTAAAACAACTAGGTAATGATATTGATGTTTATTTGGCTCCATTGATCAAGGATTTGAAAATTTTGTGGGATTTAAATTTTAAGACTTATGATGCTTATAGAAATAAATATTTTATGTTGAGAGTCATGTAGTATGGGATGATAAATTACTTTCTTGCTTATGGAAACATTTTTAGGATATATCATTAAAAGAACTCTTGTGTGTCTGGTCTATGAACAAGGTACACAATCAATTAGGTTGAAACATTCATAAAAAACTATGTTTCTGGGACATCGAATTTTTCTACCCAGATGAAATAAGAATCGATATTGGATGACATCATTTGATGGATGTTCAAAAGAACCTACAACACCATCTACACTAATAGTTGATCAAATTTTTGATAAATTTAAATATGGGGACACTTATTTTGGTAAGTTGTTTTCGAAAAACCTTAATAAAACCAGTTGAAAAAGAAATAAGATTTTTTTTGAATTACCATACTAGAATTGTTTGTATGTCAGACATTTTCTTGATGTTATGCATGTTAAAAATGGTATGTGATAGTTTCATCGGCACATTTCTAAATGCACCTGAAAAAACAGAGGATGGAATTAAGTCTAGGTTGGACATGGGAATATGAGAAGAGTTGGAACCAGTGAAGGGTGAAAAACAAACATTTCTTCCTCGTACTTCTTACACACTTTCTAGGAACGAAAGATATTGGTTTTGAAACTTCTTAACTAAAGTAAAGGTTCCAGAGGGGTATTCATCAAATATCAAAAAAATCATGTCAAAGCTCAATTTAAATTTAAAAGGTCTGAAATCACATGACTACCATGATTTGTTGTAAGATCTAATTCCTATAGCTTTACATTGCATTTTTTCCAAGAATGTCTGTAAAAAATTAACGAATCTCTATTATTCTTCAAATTTATATGTAGTAAATTTATAGACCTGGTGAAATTTCGGACTATAGAAAGATAAATTGTCATCATATTTTTTGAATTGGAAATGTTTTCCCACCGACATTCTCTGATAAGATGGTTCACTTGATGGTTCACTTGGTGAGAGAGATTCGACTATGTGGTCTTGTACACTATAGATGGATGTACCTAATTGAATGGTATATTAATATTTTGAAAGGGTTTGTCAAAATCAAAGTCGGCCAGAGGGTTGTATTTCAGAGCAATATATTTTTGAGGAACCCATTGAATTATGTACAGAATACCTATGTGGTGTGCAAATCATTGGTCTAATGAAATCACGTCACACTGGGTGACTTGATGTTAAAGTAATTTCGGGAAAGGAGGTTGTCAAAATCAATATTATAGATCAGGAGTAGGCCCACATTTACATTTTTCATAAGAGTTTGGTTATTGACCTGTATATTGAAACCCACAAAGAAATTCTTAGGAATTTAAATCCATCCAGAGATGATAAATGGATGTCAAATAAACATAGTAAATAGTTTATAAGATGGTTTCAAGAGCATATTTTTAATGAGTCAGATGAAAATCTAGGCGTAATTTCAAAGTGACATTGATGGCTAGCCTAAGGACCAAGTGTGTACGTATTATTTTTAAATGCTTATGTAATTAATGGTTATACATTCTATAATGATGAACCTGATGTAGATAGTACTAGACAGAATAGTGGAGTTAAACTTGTGGCTGAAGCGGTGCATGTTTCTAGTGCTAAGGACCTATATCCAATTTCTGTGAATATTTCATACTTTGGCATCATAAAAAAATATGGGCGTTAGATTATATAACAATCCAAGTACTAATTTTTCAATGCTAGTGGGTTGATAAAAGAACTGCTGTTAAAATAGATTATTTTGGATTTGTGAAAGATGATTTCAATAAGGAAGGGTAAAAAGACGAAACATTTATAATGAAATCACAATAAGTACATGTATTTTATGTTCTAGATCCTGCAAACCAAAACTTGTCAATTGTTCTGTTATCGACCAAAACTACTAAAGAGTCAGATGAAAATTCAATGGAGGATGAACCTTTCATTGTGATGTCACAATCATTTCGCAGCGGTCCCAATATAGGCGGTGTTTTGTATGTCATAGGAGACCAAAATGAAGGGATTTGGATAATCGATAGAGGGGTAAAATCCCTTTGACCATTAAAAAACGAGAGTTCGGTAATCATGTTATATTTTCTTTCTAATATACATCATGATACATTATGTTAATATCTTTTCACTGATTCTTTTATGTTATGTAAATTAAATGTTAAACCACTTTTTCAGATAATTACTTTTTCACAGGATGATGTTTCTAATCCCTAGTCAAAATAGGTTTCTCAATCTATTACTGATCACGATGTAGATGAAAAAGAGGTTTCTCAACCAGTTTATTTCTATAAATATTTATTTGCTGCTAATTTTATGTTATCTAAATTAAATGTTAAACCACGTATATAGATAATGAATTATTTTCCAGATGATGCTTCTAATTCCCAATAACAATAGGTCTCTCAACTTAATGTTTCTATCAGTGCATAGAAACAATAGGTTTTTCAACCTGTCGATGCTCCCATTGTAGAGGTACAACCACCATCTGCACTTGATGATGCTAGCCCTTTGGAGCCAGAGGAACATATTGATGATAGTGGATCTGAGGAAATGAAATGTGATGAAACACCGGTGGAACAAAACAAATAATAGAGTCATACATTAATGGTATTAGAAAAAATCATTAAGGCTAAAGAGAAAAGAATAAAATAAAAGATTGGATTGAATAAATGGGGCCAACATGTTAACCCCAATAAGGCTATGTTTAATAGTTACATTGAAACCGTCACTCTGAAATGTGTGGAGATTTATTTAACTTCATGGAACCATGTTGTGGCTGATATTAAGATACTGATGTGGGGAGATATAATGGTAACATTATGATATCATTTTTTTAATTTACTAGAAATTAAATAAAGAAACATTAACTTATACTTTATCATCTCTTGCAGAGTGCATTTATAGTAGATGAATCACACAAATACTATATCTTAAGGGTTTATGAAAGGATTCCTAGGGGTTTTCTCACACTTTAAATGAATTATAATCTTAAATTTTCTGAATAAGAAATAAAACTACTCCCACATATTATTTATGAACACTTGATAACCTAAGTATCGTGGGATGCATTTACTAACCATTGTGCAAAGTAGTCTTCTCAGGTACCGTGTGTCGGGTAATACATTGTTTGATGGTACGTGTATTCATCACCATGATTGATAGTGTTTTATTTATGAAACAACAACTGAGTACTAAAAATAGACAATGGGCATCAAAACCAGAGTACCCCGACCGTAAAGTAAGGATGGGGTAAGCATCACTTGAAAAAAGTTTGGTATGTATTTTAAATATACCATAGTAATTTTATGTGACATAAAACAAAACAATAACTATGTTCTTTTGTTTATATTCATCTTGAAGAGACTAAATCCAAATCTACTTACATCCCATGCCATGTGAAGTGGAAGGAGGCGTGTGTAACTAAATATTGGAAACTAATAGGTGAAAACACATAAAAAGTGTGGGAAACATATGTAAGTATGAAATAATAAAAAAAATATTTAAATCTATATTATATAAAAATTATTACTTATTTTTTTTATATTTTCTATCTGATATAGTCATAAGAATCAACAACACCCGCACCAGATGTAAACATACTTTCAGTGGCCTTGAAGCAGCTAGAAAAGTATGACCGCATCAGAGGTGTGAATTTTAGGGGGACACCACAAACTTATTTTGAGAAAAAAAAGAGTAGAATCAAAGTGAAAAAATGAAAAAGATGAGAGAAATATTAGCTATACTTGAAGAACAATTCTAATGGAAAAGAGAGATGATAGAAAGTTTGATGGGGGTGGCAAAGAGAAGAAACAACTCAAGAACAACCCGCACGTGAAGATCCCACCCCATACCCAACTATTTTTGAGGTGATCCATTCCACTAAAAAACAATTTTTAAATGAGGTAGTCAATTTTATAATAATTGTTTATGTGAAATGTGAATCAGATAGACACTAGGCACTGATACCTTTTCTATATTGATATTCTATAGGTTGAAAATGACTATTATTTATATCTATCAACACCCTTACATTACCTTATAGTGATGGATACAGTGTTCAAGATCCATAATGACATGCTACACAATAGACCACTTCCAAAATTTCATTTCAGAGTATCAATTACTATAGCCCTAGAGCTGAATGCTAAGCTACCTAATCTAATTGATGATGCAGATATTCATACGGTCGAACAAGCTCTTGGAACATTCATCACATGGCCATCACATTTTGTAAAAAAACATGTCGACAAGGAGGTATTCATTTCAAATTTAATTTTCAAGATAAACCTTGAACATTTAATGAAAGAAGGTATGTACCGATCCATGTTATTACATACGAACAAATGGAAGGGGTGAAATGAAAGAACAGTTCAAAACCATCTCAAGGATCAACCAATTGATCAAAACGATCTACCCGAATCACCTTAACCCCCATTCTATATCCACATTTATTATCATTGAAGGCTCATGTGGATACAAATTTGAAATATGGAGGTAATAACATAATTTATTTTGAAGCAAATATGTACGAAGGGGAAGATCCATACTTCATTGGTGTTGTGAGTGAAACTGAATTCCTTGATTATGAATGGTTGGGCGGATCAGTTGTAACTGTATATATGAGGTATGTTTTCATGATTTTATTTTCCAAAAGATGATATACAGTGTTTATTATGACTAAATACATTTCATATTTTTCACAGGCATATATATGAAAAACAATTAAATGGATTTCCTCATGAACATAAATTTTCACTCGTTATTCCTTATGTCACCTCTTCATCAAAAAAGACATAACTTACAAGAAAGAGGGTGAAATAGTGGCAGGCCTACTCAAATCATTTAAAAGAAAAATTATAGATGGAAGACTCTTATTAATGTCAACGATGTAGGGGTAAAACTATATAATATAATAATATCAAATATATTTTAATTTATTTCATTTTTATTCCCTTTTGTATTCTTAGGCATCATTGGATGCTCATTGTGGTCAATTTGGATACTCCAAAGATTTATTTTCTTAATTCAATGCATGGATATCCAAGAAACCGACCAAACATGATGGTTTTTTTCAATTTTTAATACACTATATCCAACATTTTATAACTAAACATCAATTTATATAATTTATATTATCTTTTAATGGGGATTCTATTATGATAGGGAAGTGATTGAATATCTTCTTCATCATGGAATGTGGCCAGGGGAAAAGGGAAAGAAACCTCCTAAGTAATACAATTGGATAAGTATCAAGGTATATATAATAAAATCTCACTATCCAAACAAACAAAAATAATAATTATTTTTCTCAATGTTTGAGCAGTGTTAGAAACAAAAAAAAACAGAAAAGACTGTGGTTATTATGTTTGTAAATTTATGAGAGAGATCATATTCCATGAACAAACTAGCATCCCTAAAGAGGTATTTTTGAAGATAATTTCTACTTCATTTAAAATATTTATTAAAACTTTTTGTATTAATATTTTTTCAGTACTACAATAACTTCTTAAAATAGTCATATTCACAAGATGGTATAGATATTCTTAGAAACAAATGGGCTACATACCTGATGGAAGAATGTACAAAAATAGCATGAAGATGGTAATGTTTTCAAATAATTTCAACTTTAATAATTATTTCTAAATTAACTTTCTCTTTTTTTGATGGTAATGTTTTGATTTGTATGGGCTTAACACCCACTAAAAATCATGTTCATTGGTTGTCCTTGTTTTCACACTAAATTAATTTAATGTAGGTTGGTGTGTGAAAAGAAATTGGTGGTCCCCATTTACAGGGTATGTGTGTTGTTGATAGAACACAAAAGATAAAGAGTATCTAGAAGTGGATTCCCCATCCCTTGAGTTTTTTTGTAATGTCTTGAGACATAACCTGCATAGTATGTTACTCTACTCTTCTCGTTTTCAACAACGAGAAGGGTTTTTCTCTGAAAAACATTGATTCAATCTACAACATTGGAAATTACACTATTTATTCGACCCAGTGAAGAACCAACTGTCATATATTCATTCAAAGGTTCTGAATTTATGACAGTTGGTTCTTCATGGGGTCAACTAAAGATATGCTAAAAAAGGAAGATGTTATTATGTGTCAACTATATAGGGATCAAATTTTTTCCATAATCTTTCTAAATTGGGTAGATTGAGCATAAAGATTAGGTAAAGTCTCTTTTTTAGGTTTTAGAGGCAAGGGTGTAATGATTTTTGGGAAGAAAAACATACTTAAAATTTGTTCTGATACTTTAGGACAATGATCCATGAGTCATTGTTGACATATATGAATCAATCACACATCATTCCGACGCATAGTGTCACTGGTATGACTCCAAATGTGTCTTCATATAAAATTGAAATTAATTCATGTAAAAAAACACAATTGGCATACTAAAAAATAAGGAAATTCATTCTGATTGGTTTGATACTTTAGGAAAATGATCTGCCAGTCATTTATGACATGTAGGAATCAACTTCACCTCAATCCGACACACAGTGTCACTAGTATAACTATAAATGAGTCATGTTATTTAAAATTGACATTAATTCAAGTAAAAAACAATTGGCATACTAAAAACTGATTAAACTCATTTCTATTTATTTTATACATTAGTAAAACAATCCATGAGTCAGTTTTGACGTGTAGGAATCATTCTCACCTTAATCTAATGAACTGTGTGATCAGTATGAGTAAAAGTTTCTATTATGAGTTTAAAATTGACATTTTAGATCAAAATATGTCACTCACTGAAAACCAATCTAACATGCTCCGATTGTCTTCCAAATTAATTATAGTGATTCCTAAGCCCTTTTTGACATGAATGAAGTAGTCTCACATAAAACCGATGCACGATACAACCGATATGACTCAAATTGCATGTTTTGGGTTTGAAATGACCTTTCAGTAAAAAAACACAACTGACATACTGAAAACTAAGTAAATTCAGTCCGATTGTTTTGATACTTTAGGAAAATGGTCTATCAATCCTTTTTAACATGTATGAATCAACCACACATCAATCCGACACATGGTGTCACCGGTATAACTCCAAATGAGTCTTCTTATTTGAAATTGACATTAATTCAAGTAAAAAACATAACTAACATACTGAAAACTGAGAAAATTAATTCATATTGATTTGATACTTTAAGAAAATTATCTATGAGTCATTTTTGATATTTATGAATCAACCCCACCTCAATATGATGAATATTGTGACCGGTATGACTAAAAGTGTCTGCTATCTGTTTAAAATTGAAATTTTACCTCCAAATGTGTCCCTCACTAAAAACCAAGAAAACACACTCTGATTATCCGAAAAATTAAGGAAAGTGATTCTTCAATTATTTGTGATGTTTATGAAGCAGTCTTACATCAAAACAACACACAATGCGACTGGTATGACTCAAATTATATGTTTTCAGTTTAAATGAAATTTTAGTAAAAAAACAAAACAGACATACTAAAAATTGAGGAAATGTATTCCAATTATTTAAATATTTTAGTACAACAATCTATCAGTCATTTATGATGTTTAAGAATCAATTGCACCTTAAACACATGTATGGTGTCACCGAAATGACTCCAAATGTGTCTTCTTATTTAAAATTAATATTAATTCAAGTAAAAAAAATAGAACGGGAATACAAATAAACATGAAAAAACATTTTGATTACTTTGATACTTTAATAAAATGATTCACGAGTTAGTTATGATTTGTAAGAATCAACCACACCTCAATATGACAAATGGTGTGACTGGTATGACTAAAAGTGTTTGCTATTAGTTTAAAGTTAACATTTTAGCTCAAAACCTGTCACTCACTAAAAACCAAGAAAACACACTCTGATTGCCTTCAGAATTAAGGATAGAAATTTTTAAGTCATTTTTGATGTGTATGAAGTAGTCTCCAATAAAAATGATGCACGATGCGACTGGTATGACTCAAATTGTGTGTTTTTGGTTTAAAATAATATTTTAGTAAAAAACACAATTAACATACAGAAAACTGATAAAACTCATTCGGATTGTTTCAATAATTTTTTAAAATGATCTATTACTCATTTGTGACATGTAGGAATAAACCCCACCTCAATAAGATTCACGTTGTGACTGGTATAACTCCAAAAGTGTAATTTTTATTAAAAATTGACATTTTGTAATGTATTCTTCATATTAATGTTTAATTTAAATATTTATTGTATTACAAATGTAATTTTTTTTCTTATATAGGTGGAACCTTTTCCTCGAGTTGGGATGATTTTTTCAATGACTATTACCATCAGAGGACATTTTTTAGAGGGGACCATAGATGTGAAAAGATAAAACATTAGTGTATTTAACTGTCTATTGGAAAATTGTTAATGTAATTTTATAAAACATTGTTCAAAATGTATATAGAAGTGTTTTTTGGTATATATCATGAGTGAATATTTTTAGATTCATGATGTCAATTAAATTTATATAACATTTTTTACCAAACCTTTGTGTGCACTACTTTTTTCTAATCATTTGCATCATGTATATAGTTCTTTTGTATATACTATAGGTGGTTATTTTTTAGCAGGTTTTTTGCAGGTTTATGCAAGTTATTTTTGTTGGTTTAGTTATTTTAGTCTGTTGTTTGGGTGATATTTATTTTTTTCAGGTTTTTGGGTGTGATGTTATACAAACTGAAAATCCAGATAGGGAATCCTTTACTAGCGCTAAAAATAACACTGATAAAGGGGACCCCCCCCCCCCTTTAATAACGGCTCTATTATCAATGCTTTTTTAGAGCTTATAAAGGCATTTTTTAGCGTTGATAAAAGCCTATTTTTTAGTAGTGATAAACAATCCCTTTGACATGATATACCAACTTATTTTCATGATATTTAAAGTTTTATTTTATTTTATTCTTTATTAGGGATGATGATTTAAAAGATTACTAAACCTGTAATAAATTTCCGTCTCAATTTTTACTTCTTTGAGACACATGTCATATTCAACACCTATTTATTTTATATGGTTTATATACTAATCATAAATTTATCTCACTATTCTTATCCTGAAAAATATTGGGGTTTACATATCCTTTTTATTATCTCTCTTTAATGGGGTTTGCGGTTCAAAAGTTAACAAATCGATAAGTGGTTTTATCTCAATTTTTCTCCTTTACCGAATAAGTTGTGCTATGCACCTACCATCTTCTCTGAGTTGTATATACCCACCATTAACATGATAAATCATGAATATTAATATTTTCTTGATATTACAGGTTTCATTTAAAGTTATTATTTCATAGGGATTACGATTTAAATTTACTAAAGTGGTAAGAGTTATATGTTACAATCTCATTATTTATTGAGATTGTCTATGATCATGCTTTAAAATGACAAAATATTATGATATATATCTCAATAAAGTCATTAATTTCCTTCTTCACAGGTTATATCATGAGAATAAATTTTTTCTTTCATTTTACTCTTTTTATTTTCTCAATAGTCCAAAAAGTTTTTTTTAAGAAAAATCATCTTTTCTATCAAAAACCATTTTTCTTCCAAAACCAAGTTTTCTAAAAATATTTTCATTTTTTTAACATTTTTAAAATGATTCATTATATAAATTTTTACCTATTTTATATATTTTTTAAAATTTTTTGAAATTAATTTTCATTTCATTTTATAAAAAAACGTTATTTTAGATTTTACCAAAAATATGAAAAGGATTATTGTTTATAATATGTTTGTAGTGAATAGTATGTTCTACTATCCTTACCTATTGAGACCCAAGCTTCACGTACATGGAAATTACATTTGTTTTGTGGAATACATAATACATTACACAAATATATACCCAAAGACTATATTAGTTTTGTGTCTTCACAAACACAAAACATAATCTTCTAACATGGTGAGATATCTTCAATATGTCCCATAAAGATATTTCCCTTTTGTTTTCCTACATAAAACAATTCTTTATATCCTAGGGAAAATAAAACATAAAAATGGTGAGCTCAATTCCTCATTAAGAGTAAACATGGATAATATAAAACAAACCATAAACATTTGTACGTAAAAATATGAACATAATGTTTAAACATCAAAATATTGAGTCATGAAATAAATATTGGTAGTATGTAAGGCAAGGATAATAAAAGAACATTACCCATGATAGAATATCATTTTCATAAAACATGTAATTGTGTAAAACTAATAATCACATAATATGATTTCCATAGTATCCAAGGCATTTCTACTGACAAAGTTCATTACTGAACCATGTTTACTTGTTGTTCCAGCCATGTATTAATGAAACAGGTTTACTTTTCGCTTCAGTCATGTCTATCTCATGAGATATAAATATTTACCCAATACATTAGAGGGAGATATAGGTCCCACCCATCTCATAATGAAATCATTCAAATATGTTCCATAAAAACATAAATCATTCATCATAACATAACCCATGAAATAAAATGGTATTATTAAACATCATTTCATCATAACACAATCCATATAAGATAAATGGGATTCATAAAAATAATTCCATCATAAAATCAATCAAATAAAATTAATAAACGGGATAGAAACATAACTATATCTCATCGTAGATGGAAAATAATTTTGATAAAACACTTGAACATATTTCCTAAGGAAAATATCCTTTTATTCTTCAAAAACGTTTTCTTTTCTCAAAATGATGCACAATTTTAAAATAAAAGAATTTAGTTGAAAATAAACTTGAAATAGTCTAGAATAATCTTCTTTGAAATAATCCATCATGAAACCATAAAAATCCATTCATGTTGTATAAGATAAACAAAATACATTCTCCTCGTACTTTTTCTAAAAACCTCAAAAAAAATACCTCCTATAGTAAAAAAACTATTCCTTACATACCATGTAGTAAATATAAAAAATGGGTTAAATGAATTTAAAAATAAATGTAAGAATAGTAAATATTTTTTGAAAACATTTTTCGAAAACAAGGACATGGGTGATAAATATAACCCCAATAAATACTTATATATGAACAATCTTAGATAAAAATGAGATAGCAAAATCATCCCTTACCTTAGGTCTAATTTCTTTCATATGTGTCAGAAAATTCTGTATAATGGGTTTGAATATATTATTATCTTGTAACAGAACCATAATAATATTAATGATATCATATATGACTCACTTACGACTTTATATTACCTATTCATTTGTCAATTCCATATTAAAGCAACATTTTGGGTAAAAATCATTTTATTTATCGTACGTGTTTTGAATTTTTATTCTTGATATTATTACTTATATAATGATTTAATTACTTCCAAAATGTAAAAAAATAATTATATATTATATATATTCAGTATATATCTATAAAAGATAGATAAAATAAATGGAATACATCGTTCATGGAGACAGTAGGTCGTACGTACGCATGAACACTACTTTTGTTTCCTTATTAAATTGAATGGAAGTAAGTAAATGATATATATATAAATTAGAATTATTATTTCATATATTTCATGATTATTTATTATATATACTTTATAATCATTTTTAAATGGTTAATGTGGAGAATGAATCTCATCGCGTCGTAGAGATGGTAAGTCTTACGTACGCACGAGTGACGATATCATTCTCATAATTGTTGAATATTATTTAATTGGATGATATATAATCTCTCATAATTAGTGTCATGTTATAATAATTATATATTTTTATTATTTCCACCATTATACCCATCCAAGTAAGGTGTTGGTGAAAACAAATTACACCACAACATGGAGACGGTAAGCTGTACGTATGCACGCGCCGTGATTTCATTTTCCATAGGATGGATAGAAGGTGAAATAGTGTTGTTTAATATTTATAATAACATATAATTATATTATTGATAATTATGTTATTACTTTATAATGAAACAACTAATGAAGATGATGTATAAGAAGAAATAGATTTTAAATAATCGATATAATTGATTACCTCTTCCTCGACGTGCCTCATTTAAATTTCTACTTAAGGCACTAGAGTTAGTATTTTGATAAGACAATAACCTCTAGAATATAACAAGGTAAGTTGAGAAGAGAAATGTTCAGGGTTTGTACTATCTTTAAGTCTCAAAATGGATTAAAGAGGAGAGGTAGGAGATGCCATTTTATAAGAGAGGAGGGGGAACTTAAGGAAACTCTCAAAATATTAATTTATTATACATTAAATTTAGATTATAAATTGTCCAAAACTTATTTAATTTGAATATAAGATGATTTTGGTTCGAATAACCATAATCCATTAATTTCTATGAAAGTTTTTAATTTTATTTTATCCTTATCTTTTTTGTTTAACCCTTATTTTACCCTTTTTAATCTTATCGTGATATAATGTTATTTACACATTGTGGGTTAATGTAATTACCATATCATGCCAAACAAACCAAAAAAAGTTATTTATGAAATATTTGGAATTATCTTAAACATTTGGAAGAATATTATATTTTTATGAATTTAATATCATTTAATAAAATATTTTATGTTTTAAGTTATGAATTATGTCCATTTTGGACACTATCTGTACTTGACTTTTTTTAAATTCATAACAACCCGATTCCTTCGAATAAAAGGAATTAAATCATCCCTAATATTTCAATTTCATCCATAAAATTAGTTTATGGAATAAAAATGTTCAAATTAAATTTATTTTAATATTTATAAATTCATTTATTTGAATCTTACATTAATGAGGCAATTACTACATCATAATTATGTCATAAATAAATATATTTATCTAATGTCTAAAAATTTTAAATAAAATACCATGATGTAGAAAATATATTTATATTTATAGTGAATATTTATATACATAGATATTTTTTATATAACCCTGTATTAATATCACGTTAGTAAAAGATATATCTTTAGGTTATAATTATCTTTACTTTAAATTAATTCTTGTAAAATGTCATTTTCACATCCAACTGAATCCATAGGGTCCCAAAATCAACCCATGAGTTCCCATAGTCGTAAATATCTCATAAAATATTATTAGGACGTGTGTCAGGGTAGTTTAATATTATTATAATATTATTTTTCACCCTTATTTACCAGATTTACCCTTTGACCATGGGAAATAAAATAATTATTGAAGTTACTATTCATAATGTCCAAAAAATAAAAGGTACCAATATACACAATTTAAACCTTTTTATTCTAAATATTGAATCCATTTTTTCAAATACAAAACACATAAGTTTCAGTAATTAATTTTAAATTAATTCATGTTGTCAAAACCAAAAAGTGGGTTTTTAAGAAGTAATAATTATCAAAAGATTGACATGTGTTTATAGACAATTTAAAAGATAAATTACTTAAAATGACCAAAATTGAATTGTATTATAAAAATATAACCCAATTAAACTTTATAACTAATTAAAATTACAATCTAACAATATAAATAAATTAAATAAAAAGGCAATTTTGAATTAAAATGCAGTATTTTTAACTATTCATTAAAATTTGAATTTTATCCGAAAAATACCAAAAATTAAAAAAAAAAGTAAATTTTTATGTCCCTATCCGAAATAATAAGTTTATTTCATAAAATTTAACTTATAAAAGTGTTAAAAGTAGATTTAAAATGGGTGCGCCATCAAAAGGCGGTAAAACTGTATTTTGTTAAAAATACTTATTTTATCCAGAAAAATTGATTTTGTTCTCATATCATGTTCTAGAAATGTTTAAGATGAATACTAATGTTATATAAAATTAAAAATTTAGTTAATTCTATTTATAATTTCTAGCTTATATCCCATTAAATAATAATATTTTAATCATATTTTTTGTTTAGTGAAACTTGGTATCGCTTACAATGCAAGCTATCGAGGAAGGCCGCTCTTGCATGTAACACAAGCCAAGTAAGTGTTGCGTGTAGTGAAATATTAATTTGGTGTTTCATATAACATAATACAAACTTATTAAATTTATTCATTGAATAAAATCTATACTCAGTGTTATGTGAAATGAATTCTATCAAAAGAACTGAAAATTGTGTGCAACACAAGCCAAAAATATTGTTGCATATTCTAAAATCTAATACGGTGTTTTGTACAGTACAAGATAATCATGGTGTAGTTTACAACACAAGAAATAAAAGAAATTAAAATAATTTATCTCATAAAATTTCGGGGGGTTACATTCTACCCCCCTTAAAATGAATTTTCCCTCGAGATTCATCAGGGTTATAAAATGATTACTACATGAAAATTTCATTCATGGAAACCCACATCATAAAAATTGATCCTAAAACATAATTTTAAAAAGGAATCTTATAAACATGATGGTAACTTGATGTAACTTATCACTGGTTTTCCACAAAGGATAACATAAGTGGGAAGTGAAAACATAGATATGGAAGAGAAATCTAACCATCAATTTCTGATGGATAGTGATATAGAACAAGGTTTAGAGAAAGTTAACTACTAGAAATCTATAAATCAGCGATGATTTAAGGGAACATTCGATTCATTGGATAATATGGTACTAGGATAACATTTTTTTTTTCAATATCCTTTTCCTAATGTTGAATAATTTTTTCACAAAAAGAAATACTTACTGGATTTCAATACCCTTGATCATTCCCTAAACAATTTCCACTTCATCTTCTATTTAAAGAAATAAAGTTGAATTTTTCATTCTTGAAGTCTTAGAAGATCATGAGATAGAATGATAAGCCATTCCATCTATCTCAACTTAAAGGTTATAATAGGTTATCAAATATACATATGTCCATCTATGGTGAGATTAATCGTATATGGTTTCAAAAATGGATTTATACATCATCTATAATAACTCTTAAATAAAATAAAACTAATTTATACTAACTAGGTACTTCTCATAGGCTAGTAGTAGGTGATGAAGGCTTGTTGCGCTTTGGTGGTGGGTTCGATTCCCACAGCCTTGTATGACGCAACGTGTTGTCTCCCATCCTACGGGTTGTCCTTTTTCTAAAACAATACTATTATAAAATTATTGAAATAATATTTAAAAAAAGTTATATCCTTAAACAATATTATCTAATGTCCAACTTAATCCATTCCAACCATTAGGATTATCCAAAATACTTCTGTCCAATCTCATAGTACAAAACAAATGATTACAAGACAGGTCATATAACAAGCATGTGATTACCATCATTTATCCCCCATAAGATTTATCTTGTTGGTCACATTCCAAACATTTGAATGACTTCATCAATATTTCTATTGAGTCATGTAGATAACCTAAATTTCCTTTCATGTTTCCTTATTCCAAAACTTGTTGGATATATTCCTTAACTCCTATAAAGTTGTATACTTCATCTATGATACCATAACACTCTTGTCAACAGCTCCATAATTAGTTCCCAAGAAACTATCATCATCCAATTTTCTTATTCAAATCCAACATAACTTCATCCAAACATCATTATATTAACATACATGACATATTAAGGGTTATCTTTCCCTTAATCATGTGTTCTACAAGTATATCACTTTTTGGATCCTTAGAATTATTCAACATATCCTTTACAATCCTTAATGAAACACAAATATATTTCCTTATTCGTAATCTTTGAATTCTAAAACATATACACCTCAATTATCTAACTTTATTCTTACACCATTACTCAACATCCATCATATTAATATTTCCTAAAATATGAATCATGTATTAAGGTTTCTCAACCTCAAGATTCACAGGATTAATGTAAACAATAATACAAGAACATCACATAAATTTCACATGTCGTTTATAATATCATTATCTGTAAGAACCTAGTTCTTATTCTTGAGGTACGGGTTTCTTCCTTTCCTTTTTCCATAAGTGTTTTTGAGAAAATAAGGGAAATGGGGGAAAATCCCAAAAAATTTGGGTACACGCCATGTACTTTTCCACACACTGTGTACTTTGGTCGTGTGGAATGAGTACACAGGGCATGTAGGCCTGTCGGTGATGAAGGGTGTAAAAACTTGCTACACTCCATGTACTCTATCTATAGGTGAACAGTAAGGTAGTGGGAGTAGCCTCTAGTAGAGCGACAGTATATGCCATGTATTCAGAAATACACGCCATGTAATCATGTCGACAAATGAACAGTGAGGCGGTGGAAAGTAACCTCCAGAGGAACAGTTAAAAATGGAAAGTACATGCAGTGTACTTGAGAGTATATGTTGTGTAGTTTGTTTTTTTCACTTAAAATGGGTAGTAGCCTCCTCATTTGGCAGAGGAGGCAGTGGACACATTTGGAGCTCGGAAGGTGAGGCCGGAGCTTGGAGGAGCTCCCAATCGCATGCCGAGAATCCATTTCTTTTGTCG
Source organism: Viscum album (assembly GCA_963277665.1). Taxonomy (NCBI): domain Eukaryota; kingdom Viridiplantae; phylum Streptophyta; class Magnoliopsida; order Santalales; family Viscaceae; genus Viscum; species Viscum album. The sequence continues at coordinate 384,272,008 of OY728153.1, read as the reverse complement.
TCGATCTTGTTTGAACTGTGTAGCTAATACCTCCCTTTTCTTTAAGCCGTTCTTACCAATTCATTCCTAAGGGGAAGTTATTTTCATTTAAACAGGAAATATTTTATCCCAGATCTACTCCATTCTCAGTTGATTCGAGAGGCATCGTTCGCGTATATCGATCAGGGGAGATCGAGGTAGGTGGTATGATATTTAATTCCAACTGCTGAGTGTTTTTGTGTACCATTGTGCTATGCTCCCATGATTGGGGTGTCGTATGGCTGAGTAATTAATAAATTAAATACCTAGAATTGCATATGTGGTTTAATTAATACATATAACTGCTATTTGGGATCATTTCTTGGATCGAGGGCCACCCCATGGGTGTGTCTCCCTTGTTTAGTCGTTTGGACAAGATACCCGTGGGTATGCCGTTATTATAATCATGTCTTGTGTTTTCTTGAGAGGAAACATATATAATTGCATGTTTGAATGTTGGGCTTGGCCTGGTTACTTTTTTAGCCTGAGGGAAGAGTTTTGATTAGCCTAAGGGCAAGGTATTGTTTAGCCTGAGGGCAACTTTTCTTATGCCCGTGGGCAGTAGCTTCTGTTCCTGTGGACGACACCTCATACGCCTCAGGGAAATATTCATTATGCCTGAGGGAAATCACCTGAGGGAAATAACCTGAGGGTTTTGATTCTGATTACCTGAGGGTAAGGATTTCATGTCTGAGGGCTCTATTTATTTCGTATATTCACTGTGGTGATTTTACATGTTATACCTGCCAAGCTAAAGCACGGGATTTGTATTGTTTTACCGTGTACTTGTTAGATAGCTTGTTGTGGGTTTTTTGCGGCACATTATAGGAGATTATTGAATGAGGCTGAGTATTGAAAACTTATAATTCAATTATATTGAATTGGTAAATAATAATTAAATGGAAATGGAACTTGTAGGAGTAGCTGCTTTGAGTATTTCCTAGTTTACTGCATTTTCATTATTGCACACTGCTGTTGCAAAAATTCACTGACAGTTGGTCATGGTCCTTTGGTGGTTTCCTACTGGGATTTATTTCTCACACTCTATTTTGGTCATGTATTGGTCCCAAAGAGATTATATTTCTACAGGTGTCGATAAGGTCAAGAGTCCTTATACAGGTACTTGATTGCTTTAGAGGAGTAGGAGTGCATGAAACCAAGCTTAGGCTTGCGATGCGGCTGAGTTCTTGCTGCACTATTTTGCTTCGTTTTTCTGTATTTTTTCATTGTACTATATTATTTTAGATTGTAGTGTATCCTGTTTTGGATGATTTCTTAGACATAGGGACATATTGCATCATTATATATGATTGTTGGTCATTTCTTTACATCAGTATTGTTGTCCATTTCATCATTGGTATTGTTTACTGCTTCCGCTTTTGTATGGTTATATTTCTCTACTGCACTGCACTTTGAAAAATGAGGGCATAGTTTCCCCATTATCATACTTGAGCCCTCGCTACTAGTCGGCAGCTTCTGGAGTTTGGGTAAATGCTCTTGAGGTCACGTGACCAACCGGGTTCGGGTCACCCGTTGAGTGGTACCCAGATCCGGGATGTTACAAAGTGGTATCATAGGGGTTATTTTCTTTGACTTACTATTTGGATCCTATAGTCAGGGATAGGAAGGAATTGGTATTTGGTAATAATTTATGTCTGGGAGTAGCTAACCCGTGTATAGGGAAAAGCCCATTTTTCTCGTGTTGCAATTTTACTGATTTTTTCACTTTTACAGTTGATTTGATTTTCACCGTTGGGTGATGCACTTGTGGTCTGCTTTTTATATTTTTATACATGGGTTATATTTAGTTTCAACCCAATGAGATGAGGGTATGAAATCTCATGCATCATTTAAGAAGATGTTAGAATCACATTCCATGCATAGTTTACATGCCATATAGGTGCATTAGAAATTGCATATTGTTGTGATAGATTATGTGCTAGAAAATGCATGCTGCTATGATAGATGCCTTGATAAATACCTACTATTTGATAGGGTATTATTATGTGGGGTTCTGTAAATGAACTCCAAACATTGGTTTTTGAGTAGTATGGGCCCTCATCAACCGGGAATTGGTGGATCATCGACATGTTTTCCTTATTATAACATGCATAAGATGAAAATCTTTTATTTGCGGGGAGTATGGGCCCTCAAGGATCGAAATTTGGCACTTTGGTGTTGCTTTTAGTGTTTCATGGTCTTCGGAGTAGTTTCAAAGGCTTACTGTCTGGAAACACCCAGAATACACGCCGTGTAATTATGAATACATGCCGATTTCTCTTCTATTCGGGAATGAATGAAAAAAAATTAGTACACGTCGTGTAACCTAGGAACCCGACGTGTAGTCTCTAACCGTGTCATAGGCCGTGTGGGAAGAGACACGGGATGGGTATGTTCTAGAGGTAACATGTCGTGTACCGGTTGTACACGCCGTTCATGTTGACCATGTGTCTGCCCGTGTAACTAACAACAAAGATAGAGGAAATTTTCATTTATACACATTGTGTAAATGCCGAACACGCCATGTGGGGTAACCTGAGAATCCAGTTGTGTAACTAACAACACTGGTCGGTGTAATCCTTTCTTGTACATGTCGTGTACCTGAGGGACACGTCATGTAGTCTTGACCGGGGAAAGACCATGTAGACTTGGCCATGTGGCTGAGGAAACGGGGTGGTGTACACTCCGTGTGCCGGTGTAACATGTCGTGTAGTGTCTACCGAGTGGCCAGTCGTGTCACTAACAACACGGGAAGTTGGAATTCAATCCATTCACACCATTTTCAATTTGAACTTACTATGTAGTCTGAGATGAGTACCCGGCCGTGTAACGAACAACATGGGTTGGAAAAGCCCATCCAGTACATGCTGTATAGATCTTATACAACCATGTAATCTCGTGGACTCGGGTAGGGGAAGAAAATTCAAGAACACGCTGTGTGTGCGGACAACACGCCGTGTGTATGGGTTGTTACACGACCGGTTCTGGAATAAGTACATTCCCATGTAGAAGGCTTAAGGTAACATGTCGTGTAGTTTTTACACATGTCGTGTAGACTTTTTTTGTAAAACTTGAATTCCTTCTTTCTCTTCCCTTTTTAATCCAAATAATTTTTTTTCATTTTCTAAAATAAACCACTTTTTGGGTGAGTGGGAACCATAAAAACACTAAAAACAAGATTGAATGACCTCCCTCTTAAAACATCATTACACATCTTCCACCATTATAAAAACCCACATTTAAAATTGAAAATTCAAATACAAAAATCGGGAAAACAAACTGCCTGCGCAAAACGAGAGACGCCATTTTACTGTCATAGCCATCATCACCTCGCCGACCTTATCATCTCGTCATAGTCACCGCCTTCACATCAAATCATCCCCATCACTACCATCCAGTCACCTTCATCAAATCTCTTCTCGAAACCACAACCGTCAACGCCACTGCAATATCACCAGAGCTGAATCCTCGTCCGGTTGCCGCCAATCATTCCAACCCACAATCACTCAGAAACGACCTCCTCGAACAACCTTGCAGATGCGACCTTCATCACCATCCCCAAGACCCAGAACCGACGGTGCACTCCAGTTGCAATTCACCAAAACCCTCCAACATCGTGAGGAGAACTCCCAAAACTCCTCCAGAAAGAACGCATTCCAAAAAAACAGAGCTATCGAATAAGCCAGATCGAGGAAGAAATTGACCAGATGCTAACCTATAAATGCTTCACCTTCTCTTCTTTCATCCATGGAACAACTCAAACTCTCCCATGTCGTCACCATATCGCAATGAAAATCCACCGTCGAACCAGGAAAACCCCAAACAGAAAACACCCAAACCACCAAGAGAGAGGAAGAAGGAACGGGGTTGGAACCCAAATCGAATCCCAGAAAAAATCATAAAAAGAAAGGTGAAAGAAAACCGAATATTGAAATAGTGAGGGGATCAATCCCTAAAAACTAACCCGGGGTTGAAACCCTAGAAAAGGAAACAAAGAGATGTTGAGAGGGACCGCGACCACCAAATCGCTATCCCAAAGCCTCAGTGTGTCCATACCTCTAGATCCGAGCTGGAGCGGAGCTGTGGAACATGAGGCCAGAGTGTAGGATGTTGGCCGGAGAGAGGCCTTCACAGATTAGGGGAGAGGAGACCAAAATCCAGCGAGAGAGAGGGAGGAATCGAACCAGAAAACGGAAACAGGGAGAAAAGAAACCCTAGGAGAAAGATGCTGAGTCGAGGAAAGAGCCCGAGAGCACCCCTGGAGAATGCGGCACCATAAATCAGATGCATTCCCTTCCCTTTTTCACTCCTTATTTTTATTTTTTTATGATCTTAATCTAAGGCGTGTGTTTGTCCTTATAGAGTCATGCCACCGAGACGACCTCATGTTGTTCGCCCGGAGAGCGGCAATGAGTATACTTCAGAGATGGTAGGCCATGGGATATCTATGGATCTTCCAAAAGAGCAAGATTCGGCACTAACCATTATACCATACATAGGCACGGAGGCGTAGTTCTGTGAGGGATTCATGCGGTTTATGCAGACCTTCCAGGGAGCACCGCCGGCTGCCACATCTATGGCAGAGATGACTCGTATATTCCAACAGTAGCATCCACCAACTTTTTCAGGGGGTGGCGGACCACAAGTTGCAGATCCTTGGATGGATTCTATTCATACTATTTTAGAGCATCTAGAGACGCCTCCTAGGTGAAGGGTCAAGCTCGCTACATACATGTTGTGTGATTCCGCCAAGAGGTGGTGGGAAGTTACCACCCATACATAGCATCATCGAGACATGGCATGGGATTATTTTTAGGGAGTATTCTATGAATTCTTCTTCCCATAGATGCTAAGGTAACATAAATCTTGAGAGTTCATGAATCTGCAGCAGGGCACCATGTCAGTGATGGACTATTCTACCCGCTTCACCGAACTACAACGCTTTGCACCTGTTCTGGTGGGAGATGAAACGTTGAGGGCTTGATGCTTTGAGGATGGTCTTGGATATGAAATCCGAGCACTGGTGAACTCTTTTAGGTTTCCTAAAATTCATGAAATTGTGAACCAGGCACTGATTACTGAGTGGATCCTGCGGAAAGCTAGTGGTGCAGGCCAGGGCGGTTCGACACCAGTTTCTGGTACTATTTCAACATATAAGAGGAAGATGTAGAAGGATTTCCCTCAAGGTGGCAGTACAAGCCATAATAATTCTTCAGGTGGCCGGGTGATATACTACTAGTGTGTTAAGGAGGGTAACAAGAGACCTCAATGTCCACGTGACCCAGTGGAGTGCCGAGATTGCGGCAATATGGGTCATCTTCAGTGATTTTTCAGGGTGTTTCCACCAGTGGCTAGTGGGAGGGGTTCTTTACAGACTCTACATGAAGGAGTAGGTCCTTAATCTTCTTAACAATTAGGGAATTGGAACACGTCAAGACATACAGGCCGAGGTGGTGGTCATGGTCGTGGTAGCTGGACACTAGTATCTCAGAGACAGTAGGGCGGGTCAAGCTCAAGGTAGCCAGGCTATGTCGCAGGGCCGCGACACTAGGAAGGCATATGCAGTGCAACAGACCCAACATGAGCAAGATCCCTGACCTTCTACTGTCAGAGGTACTATTCTAGTTGCTTCTATTCAGTCTTCAATACTTTTTAATATTGGTGCTACAAATAGCTTTATATTTGTGCCCGTTTTTGAGAGCCTTGGGCTATGTGTTTCTGTATCTTCTGATTTTATGATGATAGAAACTCTATTGGGGATTAGAACGGTAGGTGTGTGTCAGTGTAGGGAGTTCCCCCTAAAGGTTGGGGGGTGTCACTTCCGATGGGACCTATACATCTTAGAGATGATGAGATATTATGTCATTCTTGGGAGGGATTGTTTGGTACCCTTTCGAACCTTTGTAGATTTTCATCGTCGCAGGGTAAGTTTCACATCACGAGAGGGCAGAGAGTTTCTATACAAGGGTGAATAGGATGTCCAGGCAAGCCGAACTGGACCTGAGCATTGTGGGAAAGGTGGAGTGACTGCCTAGATTGAGAGTTTATATCTGGATGACCAGGGAACTTGTCAGAAGTATTTCCCTCTAGTAGTTTATCATTTAAGGGATGTCTTCTCGGGTGACTTTTTAGGTCTACCTCTGAAGAGATAGGTGTATTTACTTATTGAGCTTGTGCCAGAAGCAACACCGGTGTCTATTCCTCCTTATAGGATGGCTACACCAGTGTTGCAAGAGCTCAAGAGGAAGTTGGAGGAGTTGCAGGCAAATGGTTTCATCTGACCCAGTACTTCTCCTTGGGGTTCTCCTGTCCTATTTACCAAGAAGGCAGAAAGTACCCTCAGACTTTGTGTGGATTATTGGAAACTGAACCAGTTGATGGTCCAGAACTGATATCCCTTACCAATAATTGATGATCTTTTTTATCAAATTTGAGGAGCACGAGTGTTCTCAAAAATTGAATTGAGATCCGGATATCATCAGTTGCGCATTAGACCATCCAACATACCGCTTACATCTTTTCGGAGTAGATATGGTCAATATGAGTACTTGGTCATGCAGTTCAGACTCACAAATGCACCAGCAGTTTTAATGGCTCTAATGAATCGTGTGTTCTACCCACATATGGATTCTTTTGTAGTAGTCTTTGTGGACGATATCTTAGTGTACTCTCACACTCGACACGACCATGCAACACATCTTGAGATCGTTCTAAGTACACTGAAAGAGCATCATCTATATGCTAAGCTATCAAAGTGACACTTTTTGATAGACCAGATACACTTCCTTAGTCATATTATATCAGAGGTAAGAGTTGTTGTAGACCTAGAGAATGTGAGAGAAGTAGTTTCCTGGGAGCATCCTAAGAATTTGTTTGAGATACAAAGTTTCTTGGGGCTGGATGGTTACTACAGGCACTTTATACAGGACTTCTCCCACTTAGCAGCGCCAATGATGGGTTTGACTAAGAAGTGTGTGAAGTTCATTTGGTCAGAAGCTTACGAGACAACCTTTCAATAGCTGAAGGGAAGGTTGACATCAGCACCATTCCTAATACTTCCAGAGCAAGGGAAGAGCTATAAAGTTTACTGTGATGCATTAGGTATTTGTCTAGGAGTAGTGTTTATGTCGGGCGATAGAGTTTTTGTGTAAAGGTATCGGTAGTTGAGGCCACATGAGAGGAATTACCCAACATATGATCTGGATTTGGCTGAAGTTGTTCATGCGTTACGCTATTGGAGACATTATCTCTTGGGCGAGAATTTTGTGGTGTTTACAGACAACAAAAGTATGAAATATATCTTTACCTAGCATGAATTGAATTCGAGACAGTGAAGATGGGTTGAATACCTTCAGTCCTTCGACTTTGAGCATGCCTATACACCTAGTAAGGGTAACACAGTTGCTGATTTACTTAGTAGGAGGACTCAGTTACAAGCAGTGTAGGAGGCCAGCGGTGAGTGGCATCTCGTGGATTTGTTCTCTGAGATGCATTTGGAGGTGCATGATAGTCTGGGGAGAGCACATATTTCATCCTTAGTTGTGACTTCTACCCTCCTGGATAGAGTGAGGATGAGACAGCTATCAAATTCTGAAGGCCTAGTTCTACCGGAGTCAGTGGCAAGTGAGGACACTCCTCCTGGTTGGACGATAAGTGATGACGAGGTACTGTGTATCCATGGACGAGTGTGGGTTCCAGGGGATATACACAAGGATTTGAAGTGGGAGTTTCATACTTCAGCTTTGGCAGTACATCCCGGAGTTACCAAAATGTACCGTGAATTGAGACGTCAGTATTGGTGGACGGGCATAAAAAGAGAGGTAGCTAGTTTTGTTAGGAGATGTTCCCCCTGTTAGCAGGTGAAGGCAGAGCATCAGAGGCCAGCCAGACTGTTACAACAGTTACCCATTCCGGAGTGGAAATGGATGATGTTGTGATGGATTTTGTGACTAGGTTTTCGAGGTCACCTCGAGGTAGTGATGTCGTGTGGGTAGTTGTGGACAGACTTACGAAGGTATCTCACTTTTTGCCGATCAAGGAGACCTTTGGTGTTGACGAGATTGGAAAGTTGTATATCCGAGAGGTCGTACGCCTTCATGGGGTTCCTTGTTCTATCATTTCAGATAGGGATTCCCATTTTACGTCTCATTTCTAGCAGAGTTTTCAGAGAGAACTGGGTACACAGGTGATTCTGAGCATAGCTTAGCATCCACAGACCGATGGTCAGTCAGAGCGTATGATAAAGGTTCAAGAGGAAATGCTGCGTGCATGCGTCCTTGACTTTGGGGGATCTTGGGAGAATCACATACCCCTAGTTGAGTTTTCATACAATAATAGTTTTCAGGAAACCATTGATATGACACATTACGAGGATTTATATGGTAGGCCATGCCGATCACCTTTGTGCTGGATGGAGGTAGATGAGGCAGCTTTACTAGGACCATGTCTCGTTCAGGAGACTTTAGAGAAGGTCCATTTGATACAGAAGTGGATGGATACTAAACAGTATCATACGAAATCTTATGTTTATTGTCACAAATGACCCTTAAAGTTCATGGTCGGGGATCAAGTTTTCTTGCATGTTTCACCGAGGTCGGGACAGAGGCATATTAGGAGACATGGTAAACTTTCTCTGAGGTATGTAGGGCCGTTCGAGATTCTGGAGAGAGTCGGGCCAGTTGCCTATCAGTTGTAGTTACCATAGAGGTCTCGGGCCATGCATGATGTCTTCAATGTATCTCATTTTCTCCATTATCACTCAGACCCATCTCATGTTTTTAATCTTGAGGAGGTTGTACTTCTGATCGTTGCATCCTTTGAGGAGCATCTGATTCATATTGTTGATAGGAGTATGAAGGTTCTTCGAGGTCGGTCAGTTACTCTCGTATGAGTTATATGGAAGCATGGCTGAGTGTAGAATGAAACTTGGGAGTGAGAGACCGACATGCATTCTTAGTGGCTAGAGTTGTTCACACCTTTATCTTCACCACCCTTGGAAGGGAAATTCGGGGACGAATTGTTTTAAGGGGGGAAGTTTATAAGAACCCGATTCTTATTCTTGAGGTAAAGTTTTATTCCTTTCCTTTTTCCTTAAGTGTTTTTGAGAAAATAAGGACAATGGGGGAAAATCCCAAAATTTGTGGGTACACGCCATGTACGTTTCCACACACAATGTACTTTGGCCGTGTGGAATGAGTACACAGGGCGTGTAGGCCTGTTGACGATGAAGGGTGTAGAAACTTACTACATGCCATGTACTTGGTATTTTCACACTGTGTACTCTGTCGGTAGGTGAACATTAAGGTGGTGGGAGTAGCTACTAGTAGAGCAATAGTACACACCGTGTATTCAGAAATACACACTGTTTAATCATGTCGACAAATACACAGTTAGGTGGTGGAAAGTAGCTGGCATAGGAATAGTTAAAAATGAAAAGTACACGTCGTGTACTTGAGAGTACATGTCGTGTAGTTTGTTTTTTTATTCTTAAAATGGGCAGTAGCCTCCTCATTTGGCAGAGGAGGCAGTGGACACGTTTGGAGCTCAGAAGGTGAGACCGGAGCTTGGAAGAGATCCCAATCGCACGCTGAGAATCTGTTTCTTCTGCCATCGATCTTGTTTGAACCGTGCGGGTAAGACCTCCCTTATCCTTGATCCATTCTTACCAATTATTTCCAAATGGAATTTATTTATAATTTAATGTTAAATCTTTTATTTCATATCTATGACATTATTAGTAGATTTAGGAGGCACCATTCGCATATATCGATCAGGGGAGATTGAGGTAGGTGGTCTGATGTTTAATTCCAACTGTTGAGTGTTTTTGTGTACCATTGTGCTACGCTCCCATGCTTGGGGTGTCATATGGCTGATTCATTGATAAATATAATACCTATAATTGCGTAGGTAATTTAATTAATATGTATAATAGCTTTTTGGGATCATTTCTTGGATCTAGTGCCACCCCGTGGGTGTGTCTCCCTTGTTTAGCCGTTTGGTCAGGATGCCTATTGGTATGCCATGATTATAAGCATGTCTTGAGTTTTCTTGAGAGGAAACAAATTTAATTGCATGTATGAATATTGGGCTTGGCCCGGTTACTTTTTTAGCCTGAGGGAAATATACTGTTTAGCTTGGGAGAAACTTTTCTTATGCCTGTGGGCAGTAGCTTCTGTGCCTGTGGGCGACACCTCGTACGCCTAAGGGAAGTATTCGTTATGCCTGAGGGAAATCACCTGAGGATTTTGATTCTGATTACCTTAGGGTAAGGATTTAATGTCTGAGGACTCTTTTTATTTTTTATATTCACTATGGTGATTTTATATGTTATACCTGCCCAGCTAAAGAACAGGCTTGGTATTGTTTTACCTTGTACCTGTTAGATATCTTGTTGTGGTTTTTGTTGTGGCATTGTATAAGAGATTGTCAGATGTGGCTAAGTCTCAGAAACTTATAATTCAATTATATTGAATTTTTAAATAATAATTAAATGTAAATGGAACTGGTAGGAGTAGATTATGTTGAGTACTTCCTAGTTTACTGCATTTTCATTATTGCACGCTGTTGTTGCACAAATTCAATGATAGTTGAGAATGGGCCTTTGGTGGTTGCCTACTAGGATTTATTACTTACACCCTTTTTGGGTCATGTCTTGGGTCCAAACTGATTATATTGTTGCAGGTGTCGATAAGGGAAAGAGTCCCTATATAGGTACTTTATTAATGTAGAGGAGTATGAGTGTGTGGGACTGATCTTAGGCTTACGATGCGGCTAAGTTCCTGGTGCACTTTTTGCTTTGTTTTTCTGTATTTGGTCCTTGTAATGTAATGTTTTAGATTGTAGTGTATCCTATTTTGGCTGATTTTTTAGACATAGGGACATATTGCAACATTATATATGATTTTTGGTCATTTCTTTACTTCAGTACTATTTTCCATTTCAGCATAGGTATTATTTACTGCTTCTGCTTTTGTATGGTTATATTTCTCCATTGTGCTACACTTTGAAAAAGGAGGGCACAATTTTCCCACTATCGGACCTGGTCCCTCGCTGCTAGTTGGAAGCCTCTGGCGTTTTGAGAAATGTGCTTGAGGTTATGTGACCAACCAGGTTCGGGGCACCCATTGAGTGGCACCCAGATACAAGACGTTACATTATCCTTAGCAGTATGACCAATAACCATACTATATCTATAATTCTCTTCATGATATTTACACTTAGGAAATATATCCTCATAATTCCCATAATTTATACATTTGAAACATTCACTAGTTAACTATGTTCTATGTAGTTCTGGCTATTTACTATGATCAGAAATCAAATTGAGAGAAATAAATATCAGATATTAGAAACACATAAGTAAGGTAAATTACTTATAATATTTCAATATATGATATCTTAGGCTTAACCCTAGGTTAATCATCATTATCACAAAAAACCTAGGTTTGTAACCTATACTTCACTTATCCCTAGGATATCCCTAAACATGTCCTTTGAAATATCTCTAGGGATCTCACTAAAGTTTTCACATCCTAGTTTCTAAAGGTTGACTAAACCTTCACTCTAATAACTATAGCAACTGAAGATTAACATACATGGGTGTTACATTTTTTTTGAATAATACTGAATACATTACACAAATATATACCCAAATAATATATTAGTTTAGTGTCTTTGGAAACTCAGAACATAATTTTCTAACATGGTGAGAGATCTTCAACATCTCCCATAAAGATATTCCCCTTTTGTTTTCCTACCTAAAACCATTCTTTATATCCTAGGGAAAAGAAAACCTAAAAATGTGAGCTCAAATTCTCATTAAGGTTAAACATGGAGAACATAAAACAAACCATAAACATCAGTACGTAAAACCATGAACATAAATTTAAACATCCAAATCTTGCATCATGAAATAAATCATGGTAGTATAAAAGGAATGAATCATAAAAGAACATTAACCATGATAGAATAGCATTGGCATAAATCATGTAATTGTGGAAAACTAATATGCACATAATATGATTTCCAAATTAGCTAAGGAATTTCTACCAAGACCAGCATTGTGGACAAAGTCCATTACTAAACCATGTTTACTTACCATTCCAACCATGTATTACTGAACCAGATTTACTTTCCCTTTCAGTCAGGTCTATCTAATGATATATAAATCTTTACTCAATGAGTTGGAGGAAGATATAGGTACCACCCATATCATAATAAAATCATTCTCACGTATTCCACAAAAACATAAATCATTCATCATATCATAACCCATGAAATAATTTGGGATTATTAAACACCATTTCATCATAACATAATCCATATAAGATAAATGGACTTCATAAAAATAATTCCATCATAAAATCAATCATATAAATGTAATAATATAGTTATAAACATAACCCTATGTCGACTTAGATTTAAAATAATTTTTATAAAACACTTGAACTTAGTTATTGAGGAAAATATCCCTTTTTCTTTAAAAACATTTTATTTTATCAAAATGAAGCACGATTTTAAAAGAATATAATTTAGTTGAAAATAAATATAAATAGTGTAGAGGAATATTCAATAAGACAAGTTGTCATGAAACAATAAAAATATATTCATGTTGTATAATCAAAACAAAAAACATTCTCTTCGTACTTTTGCCGGAAAAGTCAAAAAAGTACCTTGTATGGAAAAAAGAATGATTCCTTCCATACCATGTAGTAAAAGTAAAAAATGGGTAAAAATAACTTTAAAAATTCATGGAAGAATATTAAAAATTATATGAAAACAATTTTATAAAAAAAGGACATGGTTGAAAAATATAACCCCAGTAAATACTTACGTATAAGAAATCTGGGATAAAAATGAGATTGCAAAATTATAACGTACCTTATATCCGATTTCTTCCATATGTGTATGGAAATATTGTATAGTGGGTTTAAAAATATTATTAACTTGTAAAAGAACCATAATAATGTTTATGATAGCATATATGATTCACTTATGACTGTATATTACCATTCCATGAGTCAATTCCATGTTAAAGCAACGTTTTCTTTAATAATCATTTTATTTATCGTATGTGTTTTGAATTTTTATTCTTAATATTATTACTTATATCCTGATTTACTTACTTAAAGAATGAAAATAATGATTTATATATTATATATATTTATTATATATATATATATATAATAGATAGGTACAATAAATAGAATACACCGTTCATGGAGACGGTATGTCGTACGTACACATGAACACTATTTTTGTTTCCTTATTAAATTGAATGGCAGTAAGTAAATTATATATATATATATATACAGTAGAATTATTATTTCATATATTTCATGATAATTTATAATATATATACTTTATATTCATTCTTTAATGGTTAACGTGGATAATGAATCTCATCGCGTTGTGGAGACGGTAAGCTATACGTACGCATGGGCGGCGATATCATTCCCATAATTGTTGAATGGTATTGGATTGGATGGTGTAAAATATATTATAATTAGTATAATGTTATAATAATAATATATAGTTATTATTTCCAACATTATACCCTTCAAAGTAAGGTGGTGGTGAAAAACATATTACACCACGATGTGGAGACGGTAAGTCGTACGGATGTAGGCATGTGCCATGATTTTATTTTTTGTAGGATGGATAGAAGGTGAAATAGTGTTATTTAATATTTATAATAACATATCAGTATATTATTGATAATAATTTTATTAATTTGTGATTAAACAACTAATGAAGAGGAAGTATAGGAAGAAATAAATTTCAAAGAATCGGTAGAAGAGATTACCTCTTCCATTGCGTGCCTCCTTTAAATTTCCACTTTGGCCACTAGAGTTGGTCTTTTGAGAGAACCAAAACCTCTAGAATGTTACTAAAGAAGTTTATAGGAGAAATGGTTAGGGTTTAGTTGAGTTTTAAGGCATGAAATGTAGTGAAGAGGAGAGGGTGGAGGTTTCCTTTTATAAGAGATGAGGAGGCACTTTAGGAAAATCTCAAAATATTAATTTATTATAAATAAAATTTCAATTAAAAATGGTTCAAAAATTATTTAATCCAAATATAAGATGATTTTGGTTCGAATAAACATAATATAATAATTTTTATACAAGTTTTGAATATTTTTATCCTTATCTCTTTGGTTTAACCCTTATTTTACCCTTTTTAATCTTACAGTGATATCATGTTATTTACACATTTTGGGTAAGTATAATTACCATATCATGTAAAAAAACCCACAAAAAGTTATTTATGAAATATTGGTACTTATATTAACCTTTTGGCCTAATATTATATTTTTATGACTTTAATATCATTTAATAAACTATTTTATGTTTTATGTTATGAATTATGTCAATTTTGGACACTATTCATACTTGACTTTTTTTTTAAAATCATAACAACCTTGTTCCTTAGAACCAAAGAAATTAAATCATCGCTTATATGTCAATATCATCCAAAAAGTCATGTATAGTACAAAAATGTTCAAATTATATTTATTTTAATATTTATAAATTCATATATTTGAATCTTTCCTTAGTGAGGTAAACACTATATCATAATTATGTAATAAATAAATATATTTATCTAATGTCTAAAAATTATAAATAAAATACCATGATGTATGAAATATCTTTAAATTTATAATGAAAATTTATATACATAGAGATCAGTTATATTACCCTATATTAAAATCATTTTACTAAAAGATATATGTTTAGGTAATAATTATCTTTACTTTAAATTAATTGTTTTAAAATGTCATTTTTACATCCAAATGAATCCATGGGGTCCCAAAATTGGCCCAAGGATAACCATGGTCGGAAATATCTCATAAAATAGTATTATAGCATGTTTTAGGGTATTTTAATATTATTATAATATTATTTTTTACCCTTATTTACTAGATTTACCCTTTAACCAGGGTAAATAAAATTACTGAAGTTCCTATTCATAATGACCAAAAATAAAAGGTACATATTTACACAACATGAACCTTATGATTCCAAATATGGAATTCATTTTTACAAATTTAAAACAAATAAGTTTCAGTAATTAATTTAAATTTAATTCCCATTGTCAAAACCAAAAAGTGGGTTTTTAAGAAGTAACAACTATCAAAATATTGACATGTGTTTATATACAATTTAAAATTGAAATTACTTCCAATGAATAGAATTGTATTAAATTATAAAAATATAATCAAATTACAATTTACAACCAAATAAATATACAATCTAATAATATAAATAAATTACATGAAAATCCAGTTTCAAATTAAAATGCAGTATTTTCACTATTCATTAAAATTTGAATTTTATCAGAAAAATACAAAAAATTCAAAAAAAGTAAATTTTTATGTCTCTCTTCCAAAGAAGAAGTTTATTTTTTAAATTTAACAAATAAAAGTGTTAAAGACTATATTTAAAATTGGTGTTCCATCAAAAGGCTGTAAAACTGCATTTTGAGAAAAGTACTTCTTTTTTCTGAAAAAATGAGTTTGTTCTCATATCATGTTATAAAAATTTGTCAGATGAAGTATAATGTTATATAAAATTAAAATTTTAGTTAATAATTGTTGTAATGGATATTTTATATCTCATTAAATAATATTATATCTTTTTTTATTGAAACTCGGTATCGCGTACAACGCAAGCTATCGAGGAAGGTCGCTCTTGCATGTAATGCAAGACAAGTCAGTGTTGCGTGTATTGAAAGATTCCTTTAGTTTTTCATGTAACATAATCCAAACTTAGTTCATTTATACATTGAAAAAAATCTATACTCATTGTTTCATGAAAGAAAATCTATTAAAAGAACAAGAATTGTGTGCCACACAGGCCAAGAATACTGTTTTGTATATTGCAAGCTAATACGGTGTTGCATATAGTGCAAGATAATCTTGGTGTAGCGTATAACACAATACATAAAATAAATTAAAATAATCTATATTATAAAATCTCAGGATGTTAAAATACCACTCAGTGATTTGATTACACAAAAACATTGAGTTAAGAAGGGATCATTACCTTTTGACTACCTGGATGTCTCTTTATTTTTCGGTAAGGTAAAGAGTTTCCATTTGGATAATATTTGTTCTAGAATTTTTGTAAAGGGTATATTGTTGGTTGGTAAAACATTCTTGGTCAACTCAATGGTGTATTCTATACTTGTGAATGCCTTCAACATGTACATATGGCCTAAAATCCTTATTAAGAAACTATATAAAATGATAAGGAACTTTATCTTAAGTGGAAGTGTCAATGAGGTAAAGAGTGTCATTATTGCTAGGAAATAGTGTACAAAGCCTATAGATATGGGTGTATTGGGTATCAATGATCTTCAAATTTTAATTATGACCATATGGATATATTTACTTGTAAATTCCTTACATACAATGATGAGGCTCTTGATTTTATTAAATAAAGGATTTTTACTAAGCTTGAAATTGGTTTTTCATTTTAAATTTCATCCTCTGTACTGTAATCTTTTAGGGAAACCCATAATTAAGTGATGGTAAACCCCAAATTTATTGTTTATAAGCAATCCATACTCAATTTTTGGTCTATGAACTAGATAGATAGGCCACTCCACAACTTCTTGTCCATTCCTTTATAGAAGAAATGATGGACTGTTATTTAATTTTATAATACTGATGCTAATCTCAGTATATTTATTCAATATGAACTTGTTAGTAAAATAAAGAGGTATTTTTTTGATAGGGGAACTCATTTATGGATGTCTTCTACTATATGAAGGCTCACAAAAAAGGAAACGTATAGGCAAAAATTTGGTGGTTCTATTAGTGCACCCAAATATTTGAGAATGCTTAATTTTTATTTCATTCCCCTATATATATTCCTAATACTGTAGTGAATCTAGAGCAATGAATTTTGACTGATGTGTAGGTTTAAAGGTTTAGTTTCTATCTTACATCGATATGCCAACTAAGCTAGAGTCAGGCTGATAGTGTAAATCACATTTTCATCCATTACGAATTGCTAGTAGGATGTGGATGTATATTTAAGATATTTTGGATGTTCACCAAGTAATTTATGGTAATCTTATTGACCTTTTTGTTTTGTATTCACAAAATGATCACAGTGAACATGTTTCGAATCTCCTCTTAAAAATAATGGAATCTATCATTACTTTAATTTATAGAGTGGGTAATAATCATTTATTTGATGATAAATTTATACCAATGGATGAAGGTCTTATCAGAATACATAGGGAGGTTTGGTATTCTTCTCACCTTCAAATAAGTACCATGAATAATGACACATATGATTTATCCCTCTTTCACATTCTTGGTGTGTGGTATGGTGATAATTTCTTTTGTAGTGAGGTTTACTATAAGGCCCCAACATTAAAAACATTATATAATCTTGATTAACACAAGAATTTAACTTTATTTTACATTGATTGTTTTTTTAGGTTTATAGATTTAGATAATTAGTCCATAACACATACATAACAAAACCATATAAATACAAAATGGGCACTTTCAAATAGTATCCATTTTTTCATAAACAAAAACTTTTAAAATGAAACATAGTTTCCTCTCATGTTCAATCATCATAATTTTTTCCTTGATCTCATCCTTGTATATATTCTACCATAAATCCTTTGTAAAACATTTTAAACTTTGTATGAGAATAATAATATCATTATAGGATACACAAAGATCAAAAAAATTTATGCATTTAAAAACATTTAAAACATGAATACCTTTTCATAAGTAATATTTTTCACCTATAAGAAGTACTAAATACTTTCCTTAAAAATAATTTCTTACCCATTTTTAATCATAAGATTACCATAAAACCTATATAAATAATATATAACACATAAAGGTAACTTGGAACACAACTATACTTAAATGTAATAATCATGCGGTCGACTTCCATACATGTCACTCATACAAAATAGAATAACCATACAGTCAACTTCCATACCCAATAAATTTAAGGTTATAACATAACCACCCATAATTGGTTTATCACATACCCACACATTTTTTGGTTTATCATGTAACCACCCATCCAATTTCCAAGTACAATTATATAATCATACCACATAAAAGATTTCAATTTTCAGAATTTTACTCATAAAATTTCATTTGTAATCAAAATAAATCATTTGAAGGTATTGAAATAATCATTACATTTTCAATACCATTTTCAACAGCAAAATTTCCAGAAAATGGAATAAATTATTTCTTTTTCTTTTAAAAAACATTAATCCTTGTAGAGGAATCCAAATATCAAATAACCATCATGATGGCAGAGAAGTCATTGTCATCGTATACGTTATAAAAAACATTCCTTTTTTATTTTTTAAAAACATAAATATAAAACTTGTAAAAATATTCCTTTTGAAAAAAAATTAATGAAATTTAAAATATAGATAAAAACTCCTCTAAACTAATTTTATATTTATATAATAAATATGTATAATAATATCAAGAATATTTACATGGAGAAAAATATTTGATAAATAAATCTTTAATCATTCAATGTTTCCCATACCAATTTGAAAATTTAAATCATAAGACATGTGAAAATTTTTAAAAAATATTAAATAACATGAGGATATATAAAATATGGATATGATTTTTCAAAGGGTATGTGTATACACTTTATAAAAGAATAATAGTGCATATCATTAAGAAATGTCTCAATGAAATGAGATTGAGATGACATTCCTTACCAAAAATCTGATTTATCACATATGTTCTTTATCTTCCTGAATAATAAACATATATTAATTATTTGTTTGATTTATAACCTTTTTAATTTTAATTATTGATTTTATATCACTTATTACCGTGTTATATCTATTAATTAATTATTTCAGTTCATGTCCGATGTTTTGTTGATATTCAGTACATGAGTTCAAAATGACATTGGTATGATGTCAATAATCAAAATGTTCATGAGTCCTTAATCTCTATAATAATATTCATGACATAATAATAACATTTACACATTAATTATACTTTTAAATCAAACCATTAATTATTTTTATGAAAAATGATCTATGTTACAATCATGGAGATGGTAAGTCATACGTAGGTATGAGTAACGTTTCCATTTTTCAATGATCATTATGGAAAAAGTTGGATGTATTATATTAACCTTAATGAATGATAATGATATCATTACTTTCATATTAATCCTTCCAATATAATTATTTATGTCATCCATGTGTTTTTTTGATTAAAAATGAATCACATCGCTTTGTGGGGTGATAGTTCACACGTACGCATGAACGACGTTATCATTTTTATATGCATGGAAAGTAAGAACATAATTGATATATTATTATATTATAATTATAAATATGTCATTAATATCACTTATTAACATTAATTTCATAAATATAACTGGTCTTGAGAGATGGTTATGGAAAACAAATTATATCAGTTTCTGGCGGTGATAGTCCACACGTACGCACGAATGATTAATTATTTTCCCATTTGATGGAAGAAAAGATGGATTTAGGTGATGATATTAATATAATAACATATCAGTATATTAAGTATATTTGAGATATTCTTTCAACAGTGATGAATAATATTCTATGTAAGTGGAAGAAGAAATAAAATAGAAACAATTAATTAATAATGTTACAATTCTTTCGGATGATCACCTCTGATTAAAAACTTAACACCTCTAAAAAGGGTTTTATTTCCCGAATAAAGCCTCTATAACGTGGGAAGGTATAATAGGAGGGGTTTTGATCAGATATTGTCTGAACCAGAAGTGTTTTGATGTGTAAGGAATATAGATGAATGGGTTCCCTTCTATAGGAGAGGGGAGGGGCACTCTTGGAATTATTAAAAATATTAAATTCATATAAATTAATGTTCTATTAAAAATGGCTCAAAACAAAATTATTTAGAATATATGATGATATTGGGTAAAAATAAATTCATCGAATTAAAATTATACAATCTTTTGTTTTATTTTTTAATCCTTATCGTTTCATTTTAACCCTTTTAACTCTTACCATTTTATCAAGTAATTTACAATTTGAGGGTTAATATAATTACCCTAACCTGAAAAAGACCAATTAATGAGTCATTAATTACATTTGTAGACTTATATAAGTATTTTTTCCAAATATTATGTTTTTATAACTTTCATATCATTTAATAAAATATTTTATATTTTAAGATATGAATTATGTTAATTTTGACACTATTTGTTGCTCGACTTTTTAAAAAACAACAACTGGATCCCTTTGAATTATATAATTTAAATCATCCCTAATATGTCAAATTCATCCATAAAATTCATGTATGGCATCAAATATTTAAAATTATATTTATTTTAATATTATTAATATCATTTATTTGATTCTTCCATTAGTAAATCAATCACTACATCATCATTGTGTCATAATTATATTTAATTATTTAATGTATAAAAATTATAAATAAATTTTCATGATTTAGATAAACATTTTATCTTTATAATAAATATTTTTAGTTGAATTTTTCTTCTATATAAACTCATATTAAAAACTATTTACTTAATAAAAATATGAGTATGATATTTTTAACTTGTCTTTGAATAAAATACAATAAATGTCATATTCTTACCCAAGTTGCTTAAAAGTTAAAAATTTATTAATAATGTTGATTTTGGTTGAAAAACACCAATTAAATGAAATTAGGACAAGTTTTATCATAATTTTATAATGTTATAATATTATTTTTACCCTTAATTAGCTGATTTACCTTTAACCATGGTAAATAAAATACTAAAGTTACTATTCATAAAAAAATTAATTTGACCCAATTAGACCAAAATGTTCATATTTATTACATGTTTATATGTCCGTTTTTCAAAATTCAATTCCCATAAGTGGTTAAATTACTTTTAACAGTAATCCCTCCAATGTGGTGAGAACGCAAGTAAAAGCAATGTTTAAAATATCAATAAATTTTTTATATCTAGTTTCAATATAAACATTATTCAAATGAAGTAAATTGAATTATTAAATGTATTATTAATATATTTTTAATTTAAAAATGATTTTAAAGTATGATAATTATTTAAAAGAAAAATCAGTTTGTAACTACAATACAATATTTTTCACTATTTATCAAAAAATAAAACCTTTCAGAAAAATACCAAAAATTCACCCTAAAATAATTTTAATATTCCACATTAAAAAAAGTTTATTTTAAAAAATAGAATATATAAAAGTGTTAAAAAATATATTTTAAATAGGTGCACCATCAAAAGGCGGAAAAACATTCTTTTTTTGAAAAATACTCCTTTTGTTCATAAAATTGGAATTGTTATTGTATCATGTCTAGAAAGCACATAAGATAAATGTTAAAAATTAAATAAAATATATTATATATATGTATCATTAATATATTCCAATAAGAGTGATTTATTAATTTATTGGTATAAAACACACTTGTGCACATTTAAATAGTTTTTCAAACAAAACATTTCCTTTTATTTATAATTAATTGGTCATTAAAGAAATAGTTATTTACACATGTGTAAATAATATTTTCATAATTCATTCAATATTGTTCATTCTAGCTATTATAACGACTATGTGATAACTACCAAATTAAATGATAATATTAAGTTGTTCATTTGAGCTAAATGCAAAGTATCATGTATGCTATCAAACATAGTGTTTCCTTTTAAAAACATGAGATGTTACGTTTATTAATTGGATTTAACCTTTGTTGATATGTATATAGGTGGACACAGATGGAGTGAATATTGGTGCTCTAGGTCCTACAGCCAACAACTATTACAACAACAACTACTACTACTCCAAATCATTTTTTTATTATTTTCATAAACCACTTTCACGACTAGAGTGGGAACCACACATAGTTCAAAACATCAAACAGTCTAAAATAAAAATCACACAACATAGTGGGAGATAATTAAAAAATTAAAAAACAAAATCCATCAAAACCAACAAAATCCCGTAAATCACGCAGGCCACCCAAACCACTACACCACGTAGAGTCAACAACGCATCCAGCAACGTCGTCCCGTCGTCGCCGACCACTCCAAACCACGAAGACTACATCCCTGATTTTCATCGTCGGATAACCATCGCTGATCGAGGAAACCACAAACCATGGAAACACGAACACCAGAATAAAATTAGAATCAACCATTGGAACCGACCTCCTTGAAAAGCCACGCTGGTGCGACCATCGTCATCAGCCCCAAACCACAGAACCTCCAGTAAACTCCTGTTAGAATCAACCAAAACCCTGAAACACTGTGAGATGAACTCCTAAAACTCTTATAGGGAGAAAACATTCCACAAAAAGATTCCATCAAAGAATCTAGATTGAGAAAAAATAGAGTTCATTCTGTCGTTGCTTCACCTTCTCTGTTTTCATCCTCAACACTACACAGACTCCTCCCTATGTCAAAACTGAAATAAAGCACAAAAAAACACTGAGATTGAGGAAGAAAAATAATAGGGGGATATATCCCTAATAATAACAAGAAAATATCACAATAGTGAGGGGATGAAACCTTCAAAAGAAATTGGGGGATGAAAACCCTAGAAGAGGAGAAAAAAGAGACACTGAGAGGGCCCTCGACTGCCAAATCACTATCCCAAAGCCTCGATGTGCCCATCACTTCAGATCTGACTAGGAGCAAAGCATTGGAACTCGAGTCCAGATCATGGAATGGTGTCCAAATAAATTCCATCATAGATCAGGGTAGAGGGGGCCTATAACTAGCGAGAGATAGAGATAAAGGAATCATATAAGAATAAGAACCAAGGTCATCAGGGGGAAACCCTAGGGGTAGGAGGAATTCGAGCCGAGACGAGATCCCTATAGTGGCCTGGAGAATGGGGAACCATGCTATAACTCATACTACTACTACCACAACTAGTAGTAATGTTCTTAATGTCGAGTTAATGAAAATAGAAGATGATTGAAATTGATAAAGTAAATGAGATAGTATTGACGACCTTGGAACTAATTTTTGGTTTGATGATAAAGTGGTTTATGTTATCTTTGATGATGTTTACAACATTTTTAGATTTATGAAATATATTCAATAATATTTTATATTATTTATGTAATTAATATAGAGTTATATTTTCAAAAAATTCATGTTTTCATTATGGGTTTAGGGTAATTTAGGTTATTACCATTCTTCAGTAGAATATATGTCATGACCCTCTCTCCCAAAGGGAACCCCTCTTAGGCCTATAATGAGAGAAGGGAGATGGTGAATGACCAGTTCCTACCTCCAGTAAGCACCATGTTAGAGACTAACATTGAGGGTATGATAAATATAATAATTATAGGAATTTCCCTCTAAGTGAACATGTGTAAGAGAGAGATAAGGTAGATACACCAGTCAAAACCTACTCAGACATATATAAAATAAAACCCAATATGACCCATGCAATGTCATAAAACACTAAAAAAATTAAATAGAAAACTGTAATTACCAAAATATAAGGATGATAATGACCACAAATCCCCAAAAACTCCTACAAAACTAATAGTTAGAAATATCCATCCTAATCTCTAACCTGCTCTAGCTGACCAGAAAATAGTTTATATATACATGGGTTTAGAATAATAGTATACCCAATAAGATCATCCCCATATCCTCTCATAAAAAATATAAAGAAATCATGTTAATGTGTAATGAAAAATAGTGAAACCTTGTCATCAACTAAGTAGGTATACTAAGTCCCTAACTTCACCATGGACAAATCTCACCAAGTATCACATACAAGATAGAATATAACATATTAATTAACCATCAATTGTACCTCACTCTCGTTTCCCCACTGGTTGGTCACTACGCCCCAATGTCGCATGTCCTGAGCCATCTTTATTCAAAATAATCCATTCAATAGACACCATGGCTAAGTATCAAAACATGAACCTTATGAATAACATCATTCCATATCACATCTTCATATAGTAACTGAGTAGTTTCTGGGATCCACCACAGCCTGTATCATGTGTATCATACATCAGGTATTATACCTAAAGCCATCACAGCCCATAAACCGAGTAAGTTACCTCAATACATCACAACCTATACACATCATACCTATATTAATACTTTGGATGCAATATCTAGGGATACATATGTGTGAAATTACCACAATCCATTACATCCCTCTATATAAATATATGAGAAAATTAACTATCATGGATTCTAGAACATATAACTACCAAGATAAGAGAGTACAACCCTAGGGCATAGTTATCCATCCATCCTCCCACTGGGATGTAGGGGAAAACACCATCCTAGAGTTTATTGGGAGTTAGTCACCCTATCTGATATGGGTGGGGTACCGTATAAAATCACATAATATAAAAGACATAATATAGCTCATAACCACACATTTATCTATTAATTATATAACAACCCAAACATTTATCTATCCGATATGGGTGGGGTACCGTATAAAATCACATAATATAAAAGACATAATATAGTTCATTGATAAATGTTTGGGTTGTGAAACGTAATTGTTTATTCACAATTATATAAATAATATAATGATTTAAATAGAAATTTATTTTCGTATAATAGATTCATAAATTAATAATTTTTATCTTATGATTATAAAATAATTTTATGAGACTTTAATTAATTTTATAAAGTGTCATAAAATCAGTTATAATATTAAAATAAATATTTTTTTAATAAATGAAGATTTTAATTTATGATTAAATTTATCATATTTATAAAATTATTTTCGTAAAATGGGGTACATTTTTTAGTTATTCACATCAAAAAATGGTTGGGGTAAATTTTTTGGATTTTTATAAAATAATTAATTTTTTTAGTGAATAGTAAAATACAGTAATTTATAGTATTTAACAAATACATTAATTATTGAGTCACAGCTAATGTTTGGATGAGGTAAGCACCCATTGGTTCAAACTCACATGCACAAGTTAATGTACATAGTCAAAATAATTAACACTATCGATAGTATGGATTCAAACTAATAAACAAATGAATAAAATAATTAAAAATACCCCTCTCCTCCCACTATAAATACCACCTCTCACCACCACTTCTCCTCACAACTCCAAATCCTTGAATCTTGTACAAATTCTTCAAAATCTAATTCCCAATTATCTTTCCAATGTTTATGATCATTCGGTCTCAACAAAAGGCCAAACCCATTTTCCATAAAGAGGCTCTCAAAGAGAAGAAGTTCAAGACGTAAAATCCTCTTTTATTTTCTTTTAATTTATTTTTAAATTCTTTTCTCTTATCATCCTATCCTCACCTTCATATCGAAAAGTGGCATAATAACTCTATTATTTTTTATATATTTGAATTTTATTATGTTATTGAAATAATCCATCATCAAATCTCTTCTCACCTCCTTTTATTCAAAAAATGAAAACGTCATATGTGATGTGTTGATTTACCACCATCGTGGATGTTGAGTTTTCATTTTCCATTACCACCTTTAAGGATAGTCATAAAACCATTTTTATGTTTAAAATAGATTATAATATATGTATTAAATCTTATTTAGTGTTTTGGAACTAGTATATATGCATAATATTAATAAATAGAACAAAAATAGTTTGTGATGATAAAAAATTCACCATAATAAACTAACGTTCATTATTAACATTTTATCTAATGAATCGTTATCATTTATGTAAAAAAAATTATATATGGAACCATTTAATTTTTTTGGAGAATCAATATCATATAATTCGACTTTTGTATTTTTTCTTCCATTTTACAAGAACTCCTATTATTAAACTAAAGGGAACCAATCATAAAATTGTGAAACCAACATTCCTGAAACAACGAAATTGAATCTTACAACTCATCAAAAAGGTTATAAATGAACTTAATAAAATTATAATAAATAAAATAAATTAAAATATGTTCTTAATTAATTAATTTATTGATCTAATTATATTATCCAAGACATTAAGTGTATGTTCAAAATAGTTTCAAACATAAGTTAAGGGATTCTCTCTGAACCTCTATTTTTTCATTTGTGTCACACTTTCTCTCTCTTTAAACTGATGTAATTATAAATTATTATTATTTAATCCAGCTAAATTATATGTTTATGTTCCAAGAATATGTTCCTAGCTCAATTATTTTTTATTTAATTGGGAAATACATGTTTTTTTAAGGTTCCCTACTCAATTTCTCCCGATAAGAAATCCTAATTAAAGGGAACTTCTTAATTACTTACCCATTTTCAAGTACCATCCATAATATATTTCAAACCCCCATTATTCTTCTAAAATAAATCATTTTATCATCAAAATATATCTTGGTTAATTTTAGGTTTTATATAAAATATTATGCCCTTTCACTTTAAATTCCTTTTAATATTTTCCTTAAACCGTTCTAAAATGTTTCATTTCTAATGTTTCTTAAACACTATTTCTACACAATTTCACTTCATTTTGACATAATGTATCATTAATTATGCCTATTTTACCTTATTAATGTCTAAGTATTATTTAAATCCATTCTTTCATGGACACAATTATGATATTACCTTTTTTATTCCTTATGACATGATTATGATACCCAAGTCTATCCACGGGTAACCCTTATGCTTAATTATTCATGTGGAACACATATGCATGAACATGTTATGATGGGTGTTCAAAGATATAACTCTAATGAATTGGGTTATATTAAGTCTCATGAGACATCATGTTGGGACAAGAAGTAATCTTGATTCCTTTATGGGACTTTGTCTTCCATGTGAACAGTCTTAGCAGTTAGCATTGACTCATTCTTATGTCTTGTTTTATGTTGTTTACACATTCCTATGATTCCATTATTACATGATCCCATGTTCAACATGTTATGATTCTTTATGTTTATTCATGTGTCGTACCTTTTTATGTCATCATGTTATACCTTCTGACCCATGTTTTATGCTTTACTTCTATGTTTATTCCCTTACTGGGATTTTTAACTCATCGATTTTGTTCATGTTTTCCCATGGTTATCCTATATTGATTTAATAGATAAAATTAAGTTATGAGATATTTATGGATACTAAATAAAATATTTTTTTATTTTGGTTTCATGCTTTCTAATTATGTAGCTAATCTTCCAAATATACCATACTTTACGATCCTTTGTTTGTATTTCATGATTCATTATGCTTAAAATCATGTAAAAATATGTGTAAAAGGCTAGGGTAATTATAAATTAACCACTATAATTATTCAAAGTCACATTAAATTGATCATTAGAGTAAAGTACATTCCTTCCATGCATAATCCGAGCTGAGTCCATGGTTTCTCAGTATCATCTCATTTTCATTCCATCAACACCTACCCTATGGGTTATGTAATTTATTAAACATTATTAAATTCATTCCATAATTCCAGGTACTCTAATAAACCCATCCAAATCTACCACTAAGAGGAAATATGAAACCAAGCACATCTAGACACTTCAAATAGTGGGTAAAGGAATAAATATAAATTGAGAAACCCAACCATATATTATTAAATAGATTCATTTCAAACAAGAATACAGCTTTATCATATCAACAAGTTCATATTCAACATATTCCATCATCTATGGTTTCATCCCTAACACCTACATGCATATACTGATAGATCTCTCCATCACAGGCATGAAATTTTTCCACATCATCCAGGCCTGTCACACCATATCACATCAGCCACCCCAGGCTCATCTATCCCTGGCTCAAATCACATCACATAGAAAATCTCACATCTACATCACATCAAAAAATCATTAGGAAACAAATACATTATATAAGGGAATTGGGACCTCAAAACAAGGCATTTAACCTTTACATGAAAATGTTCCCTAAAGGCTCCCAACATAAGGTATTCATCCTTTAAAATAAACGGGCACTCTCAGCCCCAAAGATTTATATTTAGAAAAAAACCAGTTTATATTCCATCTTGAATTAACCTATTCATTATTCATGGGTTCCAACTATAGGAAACCTAAGGAATCATATATAAAAACCTATCACGACATGCATCTTAGAATAAAAATAGTTTCATCAAACTTTGAGTAGAACCATTATCAATTAACAAGCCTTTATTTATTATCATAAATAAGAATTAACATGCTTTAGGTTCTTTATCAGTTCCTTTAACACATGGAAGATAATAATCAATTAAATATGTGCATTGCATCAATTTGAATATCATAAAATTAAAATAATCACTGGATTATAAATATGCCTCTCATTTAAATTCTTAATACAATTAATCAATTTATTCCAAATTTACATTATTTACAATTTTCCATCAAGATCAACATACTAATCAATAGAATAAAACAACATGCTGACATGCATAGAATAGATAGCATACTATCTAGAAATAAAATAGGAAACCTATTATCATTGTATAGAGAATCTATATCGACATGTAATCACTACTCAATTTCATTAATCTGGTTCAATAATTATTAGGTTAATCCCATTTCCATATAAGGTATTAAAATTATGATTTCAAATAAATAAATAGGAGAGGAAATGAATCCCCTACCTCAAAGGAATCAGCGTTCTTCACATGAGAATAGGACAATGTCATAAATCCTGATCACCCCCACCCCCCACAAGATCTGTATCCCACCAATTACATCACTCTATAACCACACCAAAAAACTACCAAGAAAACTCTATTAAAATGATATAGAAAAATGTCCATCGCATTGATAGAAGAAGAATGAGGATCCATATCAAATAACCATAAGAGAAACGGGTATAATATTCCTTGGATCACCTTAGATCGGAGAAGGTAAGTGGGGATTGATTCCTATTGAATGGATTCTAAAACACCTGAAGATAGAGATAATGGTTGCCTATATTTTTGGGAGAAAAATAACTTAGGTTTTGAGAGAGGAGAGGGAGTTGTAAGTTATAAATTGCACTTTACAATGTACATTTACGATTTAAATCATCCATTTATGTCATAAATGTGTCAAACTTTAGTTTCACTGAAAAATGCATCATCTCAACAATTTCAACTCATAATTGATTTACATCATAAATCATATAGTTTATGATGTTAATTCCACATGTTTCATAACACAAGATTCAACCCACTTACACCATAAACCAATTCTTACATTGTAAGTTGTCCCAAATTCCATATTTTAGATGCCAAACACTTGTTTATCCCCCCTAATCCTCCTTCATACACCATGGGATTCAGAAAACATACAAAATGTTAGTATATGTAGATCCAGGCCCATACATCAGATACCTCTGAAAACATTCCCATCCTTGAGAATCCAAAACAAAACCTAGATAGAAAAATGAAAAGGGTTTTCTAAGAATCCACCTCATGAGATACCTCTCAAGAATATCTCCATAATAGGAGCTTAACTACCTCATTAAAGGAATAAGAAAAAAACCAAATAATTGTAACAAAAAACTCTTAAACACTCTATTAGTACCTCTCAAACGATAGTAAATAAACAACAAGAAACAAGACAAACCACCTCATAATAAAAAAAAGTCAAAATCCATAGAAAAAAATGTTACAAGAGAAGAGTTAAACATCAAACAACATGAGGTAATGAGTGAATATCTATAAATCACATTCCTAGGTACTCTACTTCATGACATCATGCCACCACAAGAAACAAACCAAGGGTAGAGTATACACATGAAACAACTTCTCCTAGTGGTTCTTGATCTTCACAAGCTACTCTTCAAAGTTTACATTATCGTCAACATCAATCTCACCCCAATCGATGATGTGAGAGTCATCATGAAGTTAAAAATGGAGACGAAACATGTGATAAACATCGTCTATCCAACTCCTTTATGGGGGAAGTGCTATCTGATATGACACAACTCCAACATGAACCAACCCATCGAAAGACCCAATAAACATGGAAGAAAGCTTACTATTATAACCAAAACAACATTTCCCACAATAAAGAGTCACATTTAAGAACATATGATATCCAACGTCGAACTCGATGTTTCTTTTCCTATGATCAGAAAGTAATATATGGTGATCATGTGCTGCTTTCTTCCTCTCCTATATTACTTGAACCATATTTATTATTTTTTATACCAGTTCTGGCCCTAGAATCACTACTTCGCTAGCACTAGACTATCACAATATAGAATGAAAAGTTATGCCATAAAAATATTCAAATAGAACCATCCCAATGGTCGAGTGAAATTTATTATTGTAAGTGAACCTGTAAAAAGGTATGTTCCTAATACACAAACCTATAAATTCTAGGACAAAATAATAAATATATCTTCAAGGTTCTGAAGAGTCTTCTTGGTCTGACCATCTATCTATAGATGAAAAGTAGTGTTAAGGCATAGCTATGACCCAAAATCATGTTGGTGATATCTATACACCTGGGAGGTAAAACAAGGATCTCAATTAGATATGATATTACTCATGACTTAATATAGTATCACCACATATTCAAGATAACACATCAAAAAAACTCCATTGATATGAAATCCCTAATCACTATGAAGTGGGATGATTTTGTCAAATGATCCACTATCACCCATATAGTGCCATAATCTCCCTTAGTATGAGGTAAATTGATAACGAAGTACATTTATATTTCCTTCCACTTATACTAGGGAACATTTAATGACTATATCAAACAACTAGGAACATGGTTCCTAGCCTTCACCTTCTAAAATACAAAACATCAAGAAACAAACTTTGAAACTGTATGCTTCAATCTAGGCCATCGAAACTGACCTCTTAGTGATCGATGCATCTTCACATGCCAGGATGTATCACCAAGGGTGAGATATAGAAGTATCAAATAACCATATCAAGAATAGTCAGAGGGAAAAAAATCATCCTATGGAATAAAACACAGTGTTGTTCTATCCCCTGACCAAACCTTAGGGGTATTTCCCAAAAACAAACTTGGTCTCTCCAAACCTCCATCTCAGAATCCTCTAATTGGGACTCCTCCACCTTCTACACCAAATACGACTTCACTATCATATAGAAAAGAAAACCTATTACTAAATCCTCCCCCATATAGAGATTTATCATTGATATCTCTTCCATCACTCTCTATAAATCCCAATATTCATGCAAGACATCACTACATGAGTTTATACTCAGTATACCTACTAAATTATTTCCCTATCATAGAATATATGAAATAT
Organism: Viscum album; assembly: GCA_963277665.1. Lineage (NCBI taxonomy): Eukaryota > Viridiplantae > Streptophyta > Magnoliopsida > Santalales > Viscaceae > Viscum > Viscum album. The sequence continues at coordinate 384,240,814 of OY728153.1, read as the reverse complement.
ATAATTCAAAATCTGGAAATAATATCATCCATTAAAACTATCTCAAGTTCAAGTCATGATGGGAGAATACATACCTTTTGCTCTTACAAATTGGTAAAAATCATGAAATTCATTCCAATAAGGTAATGTCACCACAACTTCACGGAAAAAACAACAGCTACTAACTCGAGATCATGGGTGGCATAGTTATGATCAAGGGGAAATAACTTCCATGATCCATAAGAAATAATTTATCTCAACTATATTGAAACACAATCCAAACTAAGACATAAAGCATCATAAAAACCCTCAAACTAAACTACCTCTACTGGAAAACAAAGGACTAAAGCACTAACCAACCTCTCCTTTAGGTACTCGAAATATTTTTGATATTGGTCAGACCATAAGAACACCTAATACTTCTAGGTTAAGTCTATCAGAGGAGTCATCACCTGAGAAACATTAGCTATGAACCTCTTATTATAGTCTACAATACAATGGAATCTTCTAACCTATGCCTTTATATTGGGGGATATCCAAGAAACAACGATCTGTATCTTTGAAGGATCCATAACTAATCCCAATTGGGATAGACCATGCCCCATGAAAAAAAACATTACATGCCCAAAACTCACACTTCGTAAACTCCATGAACAATTGATCATGATGAAGAAATACCAAAATAGAATGCAGGTTCTCTGCATGATCATCCTCAGATAAAGAGTAAAAAAGGACGTCTTTAATGAAAACCACTACAAACTAATCCAAGAACTCCCTAAACAGTATGTTCATCAACCCCATGATTATGGATGGAGAGTTCATCAAACCAAAAAACATCACAAAAAACTTTTAATGCCCATGATGACATCATAAAGAAACCTTCATAATATCCTCGTCCTTCACTCGTATCTAATTATATAATAGATGTAAATTGATTTTTGAGAACCAACTTCATCCCTTCAGATGATCAAATAAATCATCAATATGTAGAATAGGATATAGGTACTTCACTTTCACCTGGTTCAAGTGATAATATTTAATATAAATCCATAAACTAACATTGTCCATATTTATGAAATAATTGGGTGCACCCCACAGTGACACACTAGGCCAAACAAAGCCTCATTGTAAAATATCATCGAGTTTTACTCATAGCTCTCACAACATAAAAGGAATTTTCCTGTAAAGATATATTGATATATGATACACATCTATTTTTTGCTGATCCTAGACTCAATATTTCATCAAGTGGGTATTTCTACAACCTATTCTAGAAAGACATCTGGGTATTCTTCCACAACCATGGAAAACATCATTGGATGTACCTCCGATGAACTCAAAATTATGTCAACCATCATGGATGACAAGGATGGAACAAACCTCTAACCCATCCAAGGGTCTCTCTCACCAACAAAAATTTTGAATCTCCATCAGCATAATATAACACAACCTATCTTCTGAAGTAATCAATGATATACTATATTAAATATAGCCAATCCATAATGAGGATGACTTCATATGGTTGTATCTGTAAACATAGGAAGTCTCCCAATGAGTTTCTAACATTGGGTCATAGTCTCTACATACTTTATAGAAGTCAACTCATCCTCCAACTGATGTAGTCAATTACAAGGGAATTGGAATCCTTTCTACCTCAAGTCCTAAAGCATAGAGAAGGGTAGATGATATGAAGGAGTTCATGTATCTTGAATCAAGAACAGAATACACCCTTATAGAAAAAAAGGAAAAGGGTACATTTAATGATGACTACATCTCTTGGTGTTGGCAATGCTAAAGCATGAGGATAACCAAAACCTACTCCATGACCTTTCTAACCCAGGTTATGACCACCTCCACAGCTACGCTTTGATCTCTAAGGATGAAGAGGATATCATGGTTATCCTTTTCCCACCCCACCACCTTGTTGTTGATACAAAGATAGAGTAACTTGTTACTGATGTCATCGCGACTAAAACTGACTCAATGGAGGATTTTGTGGTAGAAATCTAGACACAAGCTGACCACTCAAAAAGGTTGATCACTCTCACTACTAATGAATTTTCCTCCACAATAAAAATGAATGTCTGATCCTTTGGCATAATTCTGGGAGCTATCACCCCTAGAGATACAAGATGGTTAGGGCTGAGACCTACCCTCCAAATACCAAAAAACTCTTATTTCCATAAAACTAGGAACCCTATTACACATATATACTTCATTAGGAATAATGATTACTCTCCCATCATGACAATCTATTTCAAGTAAATGACCTCTCAATAATATCTTCTCTTTCTAGCAGCTATAGATAAGTATTTAGCATAAATGGAGTGACCTGATGCTGGGACTATAGAAAACAAATCCTCCTCGAAATGATCTTCCCTTACCTCCTTATCAAGAAAAAGTTATGAAGTATATTGTATAAGTTTCTTGAAATTGATCTAGAACTCCTGCACCTTGGAACTCCCCTATTGAAGGGTAATAATATCTTATCAATTGTCTGCCTTCCCAGTCGAAGAAATAAAATCTACCCAAAATTGGTCCCTAAACACCTCACATGAGATCAAAAACTCATCATGATCCTAAAGGAATAAGAATCACCACTACCTCACTGCCCCATGTAGAATCATAATAGTCAATGAAACCCAATGTCCCTTATAATAACATATTGAATTGAAAGCTATCTCAACATTATCCAACCATTATTTTGTGACTGAATATGAAATGGATCCCTCATGCTTCTATATAATCCGGTGTTGAAACTCTCAGAGTATCATCCTCCAAGTTTTGTTTTCATAGAAATTTACTCTATGTCTATATGATGTCACATCATACTAAAAATATTCAGTGCGAACCTGATGAGGACATTAACCTAGGACAATGACTACAAAAATAACAAATTATTAGACTTCTAAACCTATAATATGAAATATATAACATTAATTAATTTATTGATTTATTATCTTGTTTAGTGTTTAAACATATCCCAAGGTTTACCCATTTCAAACATAGGTACAAAGAATAATTATATATGATCCTTTCCTAGGTATCTACCCTAAACCAACATCACATCATTTATTAGGATCAGTAAACTTAAAGGTACATGCATCAGAAAACAAGTGGGACTAAAATATCCTTGTCTTGGTTAGTCTCATGTGTGTACATTGTTTACTAAACATATTTGACATTATTTCCCTACCAACCAATGCAATCTAACATATGCCTAACTATAGAGCCTAACCTATCCCTCAACTTGAACATTTGATACCACTCTTTCATGACCCCCTCCCCCCAAAGGGTATCCCTTCTAGGATAGAAATGAGATGAAGGAGATGGTGACTACCTAATTCACAGCACCAATAGCCCCCATGTCAATGACTAGCATTGAGGGTATAAGAAACATAAAAATGGGATACATTTCCCTATAAGAGAACATTCAAAAGAGGGAAATAATATAGATACATAGATTCGAACCTAATCAAACATATATATAAAAAGAAAATACAGGTGCATACATTCAATGTCATAGAGTACAAAAACAAATAAAAGTAAAACTATAATTACTAAAAGATAACGATGGAAGCAACCATGAATCCCAAACAGTTCCTAAAAAACCACGATCTAGTAATATCCATCTCAATCTCCAACTATATCTAGATAACCTAAAAACATTTTATATATACGTGGGGTGATTATAATAGTATACTCAGTGGGATCCTCCATAGATCCTCTTGTGAAAAAGATAAATAAAGCATTCTAAAACACAAAAAACAATAGTGGAACTAAATCATCAGCTAAATAGGTATACTATATGCCTGGACTCACCATACCTAACTTTCACCAATATTTCATACAAGAGATCATATAATATAGTAATGAAACATCAATATTACCCTACTCTTGATTCCCTAATGGTTTGCCTCTATTCCCCGACATTGCTTTTCCTAGGCTATATCTCTCTAAAATAAGCTAGCTCATAGATACATGGGCTATGTATCATAATATTCACCATGTGTATCACATCATCCAATATCACATCTCCATATAGTATCCAAGTAGTTTCTCGGAGCCTCCACATCCCGTATCATTTGAATCATACATCAGGTGTTATACCTCAAGTCGCATAGACCATACACCATGTAAGGTACCTCAATCCATCATAACTTATACACATCATACCTATAATAATCCTTTATATATTATATTTGGAGATAAATGTGTGTGAAATAAAGAAAATACATCAAATCCATCTATACACATATATGGAAAAATTAACTATCATGTATACTAGTACATATAATTACCAAGAGAAGATAGTGGGGGTATAGGGGATAGTCAGTCATCCAACCTCCACCGGGATGTTGGGGAAAACACACTCCTAGAGTCCATTGGGTTTCAGTCGCCTAAACCAACATGGGTGGGGTGGTATATGAAATCATAGAATATAAAGGATATAAAATATCTCCCAACTACTTTATGGGAATATCCTGGTCTTAGAATAAACTATAACTAACAACACTCAGACTCTTTACTGCCACTGTTAAGACTAGATATCCTATAAGCACACAAGAATTTTAAATAGATACATTAATTAATCATTTAGTTTTTATCATTTTCTTATATTAATTAATGAATTATCCATTAATTAACCATTATCATTATTCTAATTTACATTACATTAATCATCATATTAAATTAGATCCCCACTAGTTATAATCTAAACCAAGTCCATGGTTTCTCAAGATCATCTCATTTTCATTCCAACAACCCCAACCATATGGGTTAAGTTATTTATTAATCAATATTAACATCATTACATAATTATAGGACTCTAGGAAACCCATACTGAGCTACCACAAGGAAACATGAAACCAAGAACATCCAGTTACCTCATGAAATGGGGAAAGGACTATAGAAAAAATAAGTAACCAACCATTGAATGTTAAATAGATTCACTTCAAACAAGAATACAACTTTATCGCATCAATAGGTAAGACCAAATTCAACCTGTTCCATCATATCTTGTTTCAAACCTGACACCTACATGCATATTCCAATGGTTCTCACCATCATAGGAATTAAATGATTACATATAATCTGGGTCTCCCTACCCTATATCACATCATCCACCCTAGGCTCAGCCATCACAGGCTCATATCACATTTCATAATGAATCTCACATCCAAATCACATTAAAAAAGTAGAAAGAAATAAAAATATTTATCCGGGAAACTGGGCCCTCAAAATAAGGCATTTACCCTTCATATGAAAACGATCTCTCACAGATTCCAACACAAGGAATTCCACCTTTACTAAGAAAATGGTCACTCTTGGCCTCAAAGATGTTTATTTAAAATAAAACTGGTTTTTATTTCATATTGAATTAACCTATTAATTATTAAAACTCTATAACTATGGGAAACCTAAGGCATAAACTATAATAATCCATCACAACATGCATCCAAGTGTAAAACTAGTTTCATCAAACTATGAGAAGAACCATTATCAATTAACATGCTATATTATTATAATTATTATCAATAATCATTAACATTATTTGGGTTCTTTGTCAATTCCATTAACACATGTATGATCATTTAAACAAGTTCATTGCATCAATTTTATTGCCATAAAATTACAATAATAACAAAATAAAAAACATTCCACTTCATTAAATTCTTAATAAATTTAATCAATTTATTCTAGATTTACATTCTTTATCATTTTCCATTAAGAATAACATGATAATACACATAATAAAAATCATTATAAATCATACACTAGATAGCACACTATCTAGAAAAATAAGAGGAACCCCATTATCATAGAATAAAGAAGAAACATCAACATGTGATCACTATAAAATTTCTTTAATCTGGTTCAATAATTATTAGGTTAATCCCATTACCATAAAATGTCTAAAAAATACTAACTTTATGATTTCACATAATTAAATAGGTGAAGAAATAAATACCCTACAACAAAGGAATCAACGTTCATCACATGAGAATGGACCAACATCATAGATCCTAATTAACCCTCCTATTATATCTTTATTCATATAAGGATATCGTGCCAAAAATACACCAAAAAAACTAATAAATCTCTACTAAAATGATAGAGATAAACTTCCATTGCATGTAAAGAAGAAGCAAGAGGATCCGTGTTGAAGAACCATAAGAAAAATGGTAGAACATTCCTTGGATCACTGTGGATCGAAGACGAAAAATAGAGATTGATCCCTATCGAAGGGATTAAAAAATTCTTAAAGAGAGAACTTCTAGCCACATATAGTTTTTTAAGAAAAATACAATGGGGTTTGGGAGATGTGAAGGTGATGTAGGTTATGAAGTGCACTAATAATGGGATATTTATAGTGTAAATCATCCATTTACATTATAAATGTGTTGATCTTTAGGTTTCAACAAAAAATGTGACATCTCAATCATTTAAACTCACAACTAATTTATATTGTAAATCTTTAGTTTATGACATAAATTACATGGGATGCATAACACAAGTTTCAACCCTCTTAAACTGTAAACCCATACTCACATCATAATTTCTCCCTGATTCTAGAGTTTATCGTAGAAACTCCAGTGAATCCCTATTAATTCTCCTTTAAACACTATAGGATCTGAAAACATGAAAAGGGTCAATCTATGTGGATCCAAGCCCTTATAATATATAACCAAGGTTTTCACAAATTTGGTATGTAACATTATTATCCAAATTATGTTGTTTGGAGATAAATATGTTATCAAATCTTTCATATTTATGGGTTTTGAATTTTTTAGACATATTTTTTAGGATTATTTAATATTCAGATGGATTTTTATAACGAATTTTATAGAAAGAGGAATCATACTTCAACTTGTTGGAATGATGTTGGTGAAATGAAGCTTGTAGGAAAAAAACTTGTGTGGGAGACAATGGGGGAGGTAAAAACTATATGGGATCATATTAATGAAACACAAATAAGTAAAAAAGAGTTATGATAAAAATTAGAGGAAATATTTGTAATTTCAAAGTATCTCTATGGAATTGTGTTATAAGGTTTGGTAAAAAGGAAAAAAATTCCCTAGGTACATCCAAAACTTTTAAATTTTAGAAAGGAATGGACTTGTGGATTATCGGTTGACAATGTCATTAAGACTCTCTAAAGTACATGATGTGTTCCGTATATCTTTGTTAAAAAGAACTTTATAAACCCAACACATGTGCTCACCTCTTATTAAACATATTTAGAATATTATCTATCTTACTATTAAGATTCCATCCACATTATTAATATTTTAGAGGAAGTATTGAGTAATCAGATGACTTAATTGGTAAAGGTACTTTAGAGAAATCATAAAATGGAAGAATCGATGTGGGAACTAGACGATGTTATAAATAATAAATAACATAATTTTTTAGAAGGTAATATCCATTAAATTTTGAGGATGACGTTTTTATAGGAGGTAATAATGTAACACACCAAGAGTTTATTATATATTTCCATTTAAATGAATTCAATTTCTTTGATAGGTTGTGATAGAAGCAACTCTAAACCTAGATTATAGTAATTAAACTATAAATTTTAACAAAACTATAATAAAATTCACATTTTAATATTTAATGGAACAAAAAATATGATTTTATAGGATTAATATCAATTTTTAACTTATTTGGTCAAAATAGTCCTAAAATGATTTTTTTAAATTTTCTGTCCAAAATAAGATTTTATGAAAAAATGAAAATGTAGTATTTAACTATTTTTCATTTTATTTAAAATATTTTATTATATTATGTGAAATAAAAAATTTATTAACTATAATTTTTAAATAAATAAAGATAAGAAAATTTTTATGTGAAATGGTTATTTTTTAGAAAACTCGTTATTTTTTTGAAAACTGATTTTTTGTTTAAAAAGGAATAATGTATAACCATTTTAATTAATTAAAATAATATTTAATGATAAATTATATAAATTAAATGATTATATAATATATCTATCTAAATAAATATAAATCCCTATATTTATTATTACTAGTCATATAGTAAATATATGATCATTTAATGCTTGAAATATGCATTTCTGGAAAAACTGCATTTCGACATGATTTACAGGTTTGTTTTTAAACTAAAATATTACTATTATTTAAATAGAATTTAATAAAATTTATTCTATATTTTTAATTATAATAATTAATATTAGGTATTAATTTCAATATAATTTTTTTTCATAGTGATAAGTAATGGCATTAAAAACTAATAACCTCAGTAAAGTTTCAAATGTGGTTTTTAACGTTACATACGCTTATGTTAAAATTAATTTTCCAAAAACATAAAAATTTTATTTTATAAATAGGATTTAATATTTATAATCATTGGGTCCAAATTATCAAATATGTATCTTTTTATTTTAGTCTTAATGGATAAATTACCTATGTTTAAAAACTAGATACCATGGTGAAAACTAAAAAAGGTAAAAGTAAGTAAACTTAAAGGATAATGGAATAAAATGTTTAAAACAAGTTTATGTTTATACGTTATAGTTTTGGATAAACCTTATCATCCCTCCAATCCATTATTTATAAATTTTGGAGGCATTTGGGGTGACAGTGACTTCTCATTATTGAATAGTTTTGGGTATTTACAAAAAATGTATGTCCTACTCAATTATAAAAGGCCACTCCCTCCCCCCACTTATTCATAAATATCAATAAATATTTCTCTACCAAAACCTACAAAAATATCTCCCAAGAAAATTATTCTCATTTTATATTTTATTTTCTTCCCAAAAGACCAACCCTGTGGTCCTTAAGAGGAGATCCAAATGAGGTTTCACTAAGAGAAGGTATCCATCATAACAAAACATTTTATTTTTATTTATTATTTTAAAAAATTAAATTATGTATTAACACATTCAATATAATAACACTATTATCTACCATATACTGATATGTTATTATTTTAATGGAATAATCTATATTCATCTCCTATTCTAACAAATGGGAAACAAAATTGATGATTGTTTGTACAACGGACTACCACCTCACAAACCGAGGTCTCTCATTTTCCATAAAAACTTCTCATGATTGAATATACGGATTCTTTTAATGTATATAAAATATTTATGATATAATTGTATTTATAAGAATTAATAACGTCACTCATGTGTATGGCTGACTAATTTCTCTTGAAGCGATGTGATTTTTTTCACTTATGATTTACATGTAAGGTAATTAGGATAAATTTAATGAATATATGTGATATATATGAAATGATATTAATTATAGAAAACTAATATATCACCCACTTACTTAACCTTTCTCTCATTAATAAATGATATCATCGCTCATGTGTGTGTACGACTTACAGTCTCCACAAAGAAATCTGATTCATTTTCTTTATAAAATTTTCTAGAATGGTTCTAATGATGTATCTAATAAAATAATATTTATAAAATTAATTTAATGATATATATGATTCAAAAATATTCTATTTTCAAGATCCATAAATTTCATGAATTAACATGCATGAGAAAATAAGGCAATTAACACCCGAAAGAGTAGTGATAATGAAATATTGTTAACGAATGGGTGATAAGATGTTATAAAGGGGTCATATATGATATTAAAAATATTAATATTTTTATATTATAAGTTACTAACATATTTTAAAAAACTATACAAGAATTTAATGAGATCTCAACTAAAGGTAAGCATGAGGTAAGGGATTTCATCTCAATTTCAATTCCATTGAGACATATTTATTAATATGAACCTATTCACTTTTTTGTTGTATATATAATGCCTATTTCATGTTTTTAACATGAATATATAATTATAAATGATGATTAATGTTTTGTTTCAATTTTATTTTTCATGGGGATACAATTTAAAAGTTACAAAAGTGGTAAAAATTATTGTACAATATCACTTTCTTTTTTGATTGTTAATTTTCTCTTGGAACCATCACTTTATTGTGGTAATTTTTTATTTGAAATTAAAATTATCTTAGGTATACATATTATATTTATCATGTATATGATTGTTTACTAAAAATTATTCCATTAGAATATATGGTGTTTACTTTGAAATTCATTTGATTAACTAAGGAAATATTGATAGATTTTTATTATTTACTTAGTATGAATATTTATTGATAAGGTATATTTAATAATGAATTAAATATATCATTAAATATATGAGAAATTATTTTAAAATATATTGATGGGTGTGAACTAGAATTATATACCCCCTAGATGCATCTACAAGTCCCATGAAATAAATCGGTTGTCTAAATTAAATGGGTTTTTACCTGAAGGTTTAAACTGTCGTGTGGAAGGTCTTGATAGTAGAGGTATCATAATACATGAGATCATGAAGTACAATAATTAAGCATTTCTTTAATTTATAATTCTATAATTATTATAATCCATGATATTTTTTCATTGACGTTGTATATGGATTCATTTTTTTCTCAGTTTATTGATTAAATGGCATGTCTATTCAATCATTTATATTTCCATATTGATTATGGATTATTTCTTGAACATGTTATTGATTAAATGACTTGTTATTTTAGTTATTTAAATTTCCATATTGATTAATCTTTATTTATTCATGAAATATACCACTATATATAAACCGTATTGAGAGTTTTATCTCACCCTTGTTTTGTTTTCTTTCCCCAAAATATGAAGAATAAATTATTAAATGAGTTCAAGGATGTCAAATGTTTTCTATTATTATGCTTCATTTTCTATTCACAATATAAAATGGGTATCATGTATATATCAGGTTATCCAAATACTACTAAATTGAATGATACTTTCTAATTTGACCCCTTATATCTATGTCAATTTAATAAATTATCGTCCAACTCTGGGTTACTAGAGTCAGTGTCATTACAAATGGCATGGTCTTTCACCATAGAATTTTATCACTATGATCCACAATAAAATTTGGATGCTATTTAAAGGACACATCAATCTTAAACTCAACATCATCAACACTGATCACATGATAAGGGTGGGGATGATACCGCTGAAGCTATGAGACATGAAAAATGTCATTCATAACACTATACTGTTGTGGAAGATCCAATTGATATGCTGCCAGACCGATCCTCTTCACAATATCGAATGGACCAACATACCTGGGCACCAAATTACCTTTATTATGAATATGATAGTGACCCCGTCTCAGTGAAATTCAAAGAAAAACATGGTCACCCATTATGAAATCAAGAGGTTTATGAAATTGGAAATCATATGACTTATGTCTACTATAGGATATATCCATAAGCCTCTAGATCAACTCGACCTACTCCAAAATCTCACACATCAGAATTATCCCCAACAACTCCAATTCTCACACATACATCCAACAAAAAGGTTTTAGTCATGGATTACCATAGATTTTGTCATATAGTTCCATCTGAATAGTCACCAAATAACTATTTTTGTTGGAGAACTCAACAAGCACTAAGTTATTTTCCTAAGTTTCACTACAATCTTGGATTCATTCTCACAATATATCATATAACACCTAGATAGTATGTTTTGATTACCTATCCATATTTGGGTGGTAAGATATACTCAAAAATACTTTATTACCAATCTCCTTCTGCAACCCTTTCCTGAATAATGAAGTAAAACATGGATCATGATCTGAAAAAATACTCCAAAACACCCTCTGCAAATATACTATCTCCCAAACATATAATTCAAACAATTTATCAATGGTGTAAGTCACTCTAATTCAAAAAACAAATAGGATACCTTTGTAAAAAAATCCAAAATCACCCATATAATGTCATTCTTCTGAGGATTCCATGGTAAACCCACCACAAAATCAATGGTAACATCATCTCACTTCCATTCCAGAATGGGAAATTGTTTTAAAAGACCAGCGCGTCATTGAAACTCAGCCATCACCTTCTGATAGGTGTAGCATCACATCACAAAACATGTAACTTCCTTCTTTATTCATAGCCACCAATACTTTATATGAAGATCACAATACATTTTGGTCAAACCAGGGTGAACCTTCTACTTTGAATCATGAAACTCATGCATCATATCCTCCCTCATACAAGTAGGCAGGAAAACATGACTATGAACGTAAATAATCTCATCAACATCAATGGTCAACTTAGTAGGTAGATCCCCACCATAAAATTTATACCTCAATTCCAAAACCCTAGATTCTCATACTTCCTCCTATTAATACAACTCAGAAGAGAAAGAATAATAAATAAATACATGATTTTCATTGGTTCCTACTCATCCTAAACAAATATGTGAATCTCAGTGAATAAGGCCATCATCTTGCACTCAGAACTTGACTCTTGAACCACCTGATCATGTGTCTTCTAACTCAAATCATCAGCAACACTATTTCTTTTTCCTTACATACAAGTCATCTCAAAATAAAAATATATCATATACTCAACCTATATCTACCGTCAGAGATTTATATTATGATGATAAAATTTATAATTAAGCATCTTATGTTCAGTAGAAAAAATAAACCTCTCACCTAGAATATAATGTCTCCAATATTTTAAGTCTTGATCTACCATGGATAACTTGAGATCATGTGTAGGATAATAATACTCATATAGTCTCATCTATCATGATTCATACTCCATGAATCAATATTCCTAGATTATAATTACCCCATGTCTGATCCTAGATGCATCACAATACAGAGTATAATCCTTACCTAATTCTGATATGATCATCATTAATGTTGTGGTAAAATTACACTTCAGTTCCTATAAAGAATTATTGCATTATTTAGACCACACAAACTTTATGAACTTATTGGCCAGGCCTGAGAGTGGTGCTGCCAAACAAGAAAATTCCTTGATGAACTATCAATAGTAACCCATTAAACGTAAAAATCTTCATATGTCAAACATATTCTTGGGATTGTCCTAATAAAAAGTCACTCAAACTGAATCAGGGTTCCCTAAAACACCTTATTCTGAGATTATATGACCCATGAAATATACCATGTTGATCTAGAAATGACACTTAGATTGTTTTACATATAGCCTATGTTATCTTAGTGTAATCAGAATGATATCAATATACGTGGAATTATTTTCTCGAGTATGGGTGTATACTAATATTCCATCAATAAATATAACTACAAACTAATCCAAGTATGGGTGAGGGATTTGGTTTATTAAGGTCATAAACACAATAGGATCATTTATCATCCCAAATGGAATCAAAATGAACTCATACAAGCTATGTCTACTTTTGAAAGTAGTCGATGGAATATCAAAAGTTATCACCCACATTTTATTATACCCTAATTCAAATTAATCTAGGAGAATAAAAATACACCCTTAAACTAGTAAAAAATATCATCAATACATGGAAGAGGGTACCGGTTATTAATTTTCATCTGGTTCGTATTTTGATAATCAACACTTAACTGAAACACTCTGTTATCTTTATTGGAAAAAAGGATCAAAGATCCCCAAGGTGACATACCCCTATGAATGAACCATTTGGCCTCCAATTCCTCTAGCTGATTCATAAACTCTTGAATCTCCACTATTTCCATTCGATAAGGTGGAATGGAAATTAGATCACCTTCTGGAATTTGCTCAAAGTAAACTTAATTTCTCTCTCATTTGGAAACCCAAAACCTCATTAAAAAGTGCATCCAAAAAATTATCCACTATAGGAAGGAAGAATCCATTCTCTTCTACCCCATTATCCAGTATAAGACTTGAAACCTGGGATATGATCTCACCTAGTTTCTAAAGAAATGTCCCTACATGACCTTCTTGGATATCCCATTCCTCAAGATGAACATATATTTCACCCAAAGTATAAGTGCATTCACTATACAATGGTAAAAATTAATGTTATATTAGTAAAAAAACCAACCCATACCCAATATCAAGTCAACACCTAACATCTAAAACACAAATAAATCTTAATGAAAATTCTACTCACTGAACTCAAGGTCACACCCCTCACAAAGATGGATTCCCTCCAATATCAACCCTAATGATATGTATATCCACATAACATAAAAAAACTCCAGTATTAGAAAAAAATACAACACAATATGAGAATATATAAATGAATTTGAAGCATCTATATGAAATAAAGTGCTGGAAATCATGGAAGCTATAAGAATCCTACCTTGGACAGTTAATGACCCAACCTCACTTTCGATTGGTGCATGATAAAATGCATGAAACTAACTTATCTCTCTACCTTGATCTATTATCTATGTCACATGAACCATACTGATCTATGAATATGGAATCTCCTAATATAGAATACCTCATCCCCCATCCTGACCAATAAAGCTAGTATAACTCTAACTATATGACTGATACAGGGTAGAATACCCCCTTCCAGTGCTATGTATCTGCCTAGGTCCTCCATCACTACCCATCTATCAAGGGTTCTTGCATAACCTCTATATGTCTCCCATCATTCCATAATCTTTGAAATCTAATGGTGGTCAAGGATACTGACTATTCATGTGACCATACTTTCAACATTGTATACATATCACTGAATCACTTCCCTAAGAGGTTGTTCCTAGAATATCAATGGAGTGAATGGAAACTGAGATGGGGGGAGGGGGTTGAATCAGTTGTTAATTTTTTATAAGTTTCAATAATTTTATAAACTTAACCCCTGAAACATGTTAAAGTTCATTTTCTTATAATATTTTAGTAAATACTTTTGCATGAAAAAATAGGAAAGAAAGTAAATCACATAATATTTTTAAGGTTCAACCTCTGTATGAGAACCTATATCCTTTCAATAGCTACTCTTCCGAGTCTATGTAAATTAACTATAATTAATAAGTCAATACAACATGTACCAACTCCCATTAGACTCCTTATATCTCCTGATCGAAATGATTATATGGACCCCCATCAGTTTACAATGTTTTCTTATAAACAATAGATCCAAAAAAAGTTTAAATACTTTTTTCAATACGCTCTACAAAAGTTCATGAGGATGATGACCCAGAGTTCGGTGGTCTTTAGTCTGATGAACATAATCTGATTAAATCAGTAATATTTACTAAATAAGATGCTCTCTTTCTTAACCAACACTTCTCAAACTCTACTTAAATTCTCAGTATAATCTTCCTTATACCGATATTCCTTAGTCTGAATATCCTCAGTCTAGTAAGAAAAATTCAAGCTATCTAATATTCTAATGATATATTTTTCTAGAAAGATAACATTGACACATATTCTATAGTGCTCTAACTTTTCCTCTTTAGTGAAAAAAGTTGAAATGTATGAATTTACTGTGCTAAAATTTATAGGTAACTCGGAATATAAAAGGCAGAAAACTGAAAAACTTTTCCCGCATACTCAAATTTCAAAACACAAAAAATAACTCACATTTAAATGTCAACTTTGACTGCTTAAATCATTATCAATATTTCTATGGAATCATTTTTTTATAAAATACTGAATTTTCATCAATCTAATGTAACTACCTCGGCTTAAGTCTGATTAACTTCCTCATATTCTATCTGATTTAAATTATTCCTATGCTCATCATGACCTGACTTTCTTCCTTTTCTCATTATGATCTAACTTTATTTCTCTTCTCATTATGATCTAACTATCTTCCTCTTCTGATTATGATCTAACTTTCTTCATCTAATCATTGTGATCTAAATTTATTCCTCTACACATTCTGATCTGACTTTCTTCCTTTACTCATTATGATCTAATTATCTTCCTCTTCTCATTATGATCTGACTTTCTTTCATTACTCATTATGATATGAATTTATTCATCCACTCATTATTATATTACTTCATCACTATGTTCATTTTGACCTTAATTTCCTTCTCATAGTCAGACCGATAGAATCCTCATACCAATGGAATTCTCATTATGATGGAATCTCCACTCTATAACTTTGAAAAAGTTCAAACCTCATCAATTATAACTCATTCATACTTATAAATACTTCTATACCAGTTACTTCTATATCTGATGAAAAAAAATTGTTTCCTAGAACAAATATAATATTTATGATTAATCCTTTATTTAAATTCTTTTATAATGAAAGTTTTCATGATTTATGAGAACTTCAAGATTGGAAAAGCATCATTTTTCTTAATATTATAATGTTTAAGAACATTATAACTCCTAACATCACTATCTTTATTCAACATCTTGAGTAACATTTTGACTTTCTAACTCATCCACTTTTTTCTAACAAACATTATGTCTGATAAATCTTGAACTTCATGCTGATGAATTTCATTTTCATGGTGTCTGATCAAAAACTCTACACAAATTCCATATTTCATATTTCTTACAAATTTCATCCACTGATGCTCAATCTGAAAACTTGTGTCCAGAAAAAAATTCTCAAAGAAGAAAACTTATTTTTATGGACTGGTTCCGATCCTAAAAAACAAAAAACATTATTTTACAAAAAGGTTAATTGAAAAAAAACTTTGTTAAAAACAAATACAACACAATAATTCTTCAATATCCCCCTTTGGATTTTTTTGAAAACACTCGATAACAATTTTTATAACTCTCATAAAAAATTCACAACTCAAATTTTGTAAACGACACATGTCTTTTTAACTTTTCCCAAAACATAGACTTTCTCTAGAGAGAGTGTACTGACACCACACTACTAGATAAAGTAATTTTTTTAAGGAATTACAACCCACAGTGACAAGAAAATTTGGTCTCCATGTAAATATAAAATCTCCCTCACTTTTATCTTTTCTCAATTTTCTTTTTATCTCACTTTTCATTTCCTCTCACCCATTATCTAATAATTGCATCATCATATTCATAAAATAAAGATAAGTAAAAACTTCTTATAAGGTAAATATTTGTTACATTATATCCCATGTTTTCAATATAATCCAAAGTGTGATGGGGTAATTTCTTATGAGATTTACAAAGTCATTGGAGGAGGATATACATGAAGTTACAACCTTAACTAAATAATCCTTTCTTTTGGAATTTCTTTTTCTAAGATAGAAGTAATTTGATACTTCGTTGAGATATATTCTAGAAAAACATCTTCATCAGAAACTTTCTCTTTTATAAAATGAAAGTTTATATCAATTTTTTTTTATCTTGAATGTTGGAAATGATTTTTAGAAAGATAAATTACACTATGATTATCCCAAAATATCTTCAATGTTTTTGAAAATTATACTTTTAAATATTGAAACTAAACATTCATCTAAAACATCTGAGTACAAGATTGAGTAGTTGTAACGTATTCTAATTCTGTTATTCTTAAAGTTACTGAACTTGTTTTTTTATATGCCAACTCACACAATATTCACCCAATAAAATGTTCCTCCTGAGGTTGATTTTCTATCATTACAATCTATAGCACATTTATTATCATTATAACCATGAAACTTCTTCTCATAATTTCTTTTGTATAAAAAAAACTTATGAAGTTATTCCTTTGACATATCTCATAATTCTCTTTTATTTCAACATATGTGATTATTTAAGATTACATTGATACCTGGAACACAAATTCACAGTATAAAACATATCAGACCTTGAGGTTGTAAGGTAAATTAGACTTCTTATCAGATTCTGAAGGGCTTTCTGATTCACAATTTTTCTGAACTCATGTTTACTAAAATTTATTGTCAAAGATATAGAAGTATAAATTTTTTTTGGATATTTACATACCAAGATTCTTTAATAATTCCTTCGCATACTTTTCTTGAGAATAAAAATTGTACTTCTCTTTTTGTTGAAATTTTAGTCCAAGGAATAAAGTTAAAACTCCCAATATTAACATTTCAAAATTTTTATTAATTTCCTTAGAAAAATCTTTACAAAAATTTTTCTTCCTCCCTAGAAGAAAATTATATCATCCACATAAACAATTATAATTAGAGTTACGGAGTCAACATCTTTCACATATAAGTTTCTATCAAATTATACTTTATAAAAATTTAACATTCCCAAATATTTATCAATTTTTTAATACCAAGAATGTGGGGATTTTTTCAACCCATAAAAGTATTTCTTCAATCTAAAAACCTTGTTTTCATCATTATGAAGTTGAAAACCACAAGGTTGTTAAATAAAAAAATTGTCATCAATGTCACTATTTAAGAAATACGACTTTAAATCCATCTGATAAACTTTTTAATTTTAATGTATTGCCACTCATAGAAACATTCCAATTGTTTCTAATATTAAAACTGGGGAAAAAGTTTCTTCAAAATCCACACCTTACACATATGTAGAGCCTTTACAAACAATTGTTTCTTTGTTTCATTAAAATTCTCCATGCTCATTACATTTTTTTTATAAACCCACTTTAATCTGATAAAATTTTTATTTTCTAACCATGGAACAAGTTATGAGGTTTCATTTTCCTCAATTTTACCCAACTCTTCATTAATATCACTCACCCATTCTTTGTGTTGAATAGTTTCTAAATCCATTTTCTGTTCAACTTTTGAGATAAGTGAAGTCTAATTTTCTAATATCAAATTTCTTCTGATCTTAACTAGAGCGTTCTGATTTCAAATAATTTTTTCATTATCAATATGTTTTTGTAAGGTAAAAAATTTCAAGGTTTTTCTTTCATCTGAACTTTCCTCATCAAACGATTCTATTATATCTTGGTAAGGATGTTTTGACTCACTTTAATTGTCACTAGAAATATTCAGTTTATCATCCTTAGCATTCTCAACAACTTTTTTAAGTAATTTCGATTTTAAATTACTTTTACATCATATGAGTCGACTAACCTTTGTAAGTGTTTATTCCAACATTTGTAACTTCTTCTATTAGGTTAAGAGCCCATAAAATTTCCTTCCTCCTATTTCTCGTCAAACTTCCCCATATTTATTATTTTATGTAAACATGGACTTACAACAATATTGAAGTAATTCAATTAATTTTGTTTGTTATAACATATTTCATAAGAAGTCATGTTTGTTTCTAGTCTCAAAAATCATCTGTTTTGAACATGTTCATTTGTACTAACAGTTTCTTCCCAATATAACTTTGAATATTTTTATTATACTAAAATAATTCTTCATGTTTCCACCAAAAATTTAAACTTTACTTTTACTACTCCATTTTTTTGGAGTATAAATATCATTATACTAATTTTTGATACCATGATTTCTCAGATGAGTTTCAAAAGTATTACTTTTGAGTTTTTTACCATTATTTGTTCTCAACGTTTTTATATAAACCCACATTTATTTATCAAATTATTTTCTAGAAAACCTAAACATTTCCACATCCACTAACTTATGTTTCATAAACATGATGTTTTTCATCTGGGTGAAATAATCAATAAAATTGATACATTATAAATATCATTTTTTTATTTATGTATCACCGACCCACATAAATCAGAATGAATAAGTTAATGAGGAATGGTAGACTGAATCTCAACTCTCTTATGAATTTTGTTAGTCATCATCTCTTTTTGAAAAATGAAACAAACATTCTTGTCTCTTCTTTTCAATTCTGAAAAATAATGGACAATAACAACATTAGAAATCCTTTCATGTTTTTCTACCCAAGGCACCTAAGTCTTCGATACCACAATATTTTTTCATACGCATCACTCAAGTAACATGAGTTATTAAACTCTCCAAGTGGAAATAGATTACCACTAGTTCTTTATACTTTTGTGATGAATTTAATATCTTTAATAATTCTAATTATATAGGAATATTTTATGAAAATTACTTCTTTTCCATCGTCACAAATTTGACTTACACTAAGTAAGTTTTATTTTATCACATCAATTTATAGAACTTCCATAGATTTCAACTTTTCTACTTTAATCTCAGTTATTCCAATTCCTCTGATTTTTAATGAACTGTCATTACCAAAGGTAACAAATCCTCTATCATGAATTTTAATATGTTTCAATATTTTTATATCACCTATCATATGTAAATAATAACAACTATCAAGTGTCCATGGTTTTTTCCTTTTACTTTATTTAAAGGTTTTCTAAATTACAAAATCTATTTACCCAAATTTCTTATTTCTTTATTATCTTTCATTTATTCCAAAAGAAAATCGAACTAGAAGGATTGGAATACATCTTTCTACATGATGACCATCCTGATCACATCTTCCAAAAAACATATTCTAGACATTCAAATTGATTTTTTATTGGAAATTTTATTACATCTGGAGTTTTTTATTTTATATCTTTTTGTGGTTTAAAAAAATTACTCATCCTTATTCCACCATTGATTTATATTTATTCAAATATTTTTTAGGGAAGTAAAAAAGTTATGAAAACAATTATAAGATATGTCCCCATAGATTCCAAAACACCAGAAATAGATAGAAAATCTTTATTTTCTATTGAATTAAGATCTTTCTCTGTTGAAAATTTTTTGAGGATTATAACTTCTTTCTAATATATCATACTTATGATGTAGATGATCTTTACTACTGAGTAAGTTTTTAACTTTTTAGATGTGATTAGTTTCTCATATTCTTTCTCAATCTAAACTTTCCTAGCACTTTTCTTATCACCAAAAATGTTAGAAAGATCATATGAAACATTATTTCTGAAAGGTGATAATTTCACCTGATTTTTTATTTGAGTTTTCTAAGAAACATTAAAATTATAATATTTTACTTCAAAGGATTTTTTGAAGTTTACATTCATCTTTATCAAGGTACTTTTGGACTCAATAAGTTTTGATTGAAACTTGTTAACTTGTTCTTCCTTAGATTCCATCTTCTTACTGAGATCATAAACCATATTTCTATATTTAGAACTTATTAGTTTGTAACTTGATATATATTGTATGTATTATTCTTATTTCTTGAAAATATCATTTTTACCATTAGAAAATTTTCCAATATCATTCTTTATCATTCTGACTTATTTATTAAGGGATTTTTTTCTCTACACATGAAATAAGTTCTATTCTGAGATGATACTCTCTGTATGGTTCTTTAACTTCTTCTTATTCACTATTTGGGGTGTATTATATTTTATAAACTTTTACAATGAATACTAAAACCATTTCTAAACTTTAATCTTATGAATAATTGTTTTCAGTTGATTCTGATTTATTTTTCTTACTCAACATACTTATCTTGTTCCCATTTAACTTCTTCTTATATTTTTTTGATGGCTTTTAATTTTTATTATTTTTGTTCCAATTCTTCAATAGAGTTTTTTTATTAGAATAATCCCAATATTCAGAAACATTATTCTTGGGTAAATTTATAGAAAATTATTCAATTCCACCACACATAAAACATTTTTGAGGATGTTTACCTCCATACGTTTCTCTTACTCTTTGATAGTTCTTGTATATAAGAGACAGGATTTTTTCATTCAAATAATTATACTCTTTTTCTTCAGAATCACAAGTATCAACATCTTCATTATCTTTTATTTTAATTTTTCTCATGGATTCAAAATCCATTTCATCATTCATATTATTTTTGAACATTAGAATTTTTCTCATTTCATAAGTAATAAGAAAGTTATGAAACTCATTAAGAAATAAATCATATTTATTTTCAAAAGAATAAATATTAGAATAAAAAATTTCTAGAAAGTTTCTCATAATTTTCTTAATAATTATAGAATCTTCCAAGACATATCTGAATCCTCTGATGTTACAGAAAATTCTATTTTCTCTGGTGAAGTATTCATCAATATTTTCTTCATCTATCATTATGATTTCTTCATAATTACTATTCCATATTTTTAACTTTTCTTGTTACACTTTAGTATTACCTTTTAAAATACATTATATCATATCCCACATACTCTTTGAAGTCTTGACACCCATCAACTTCATATAAAAAATTTCTAAAAAGGACAAAATGATAGAATTTCACGCTTTTCCATCAACTTCAATATTTCTATTATAAGAAAAATTCATCACGTAATCCTTCTCAATAGGCATAAAACCAATTTTAGTAGAATCAACAACTTTCAAGATAATATATATGTGATATTGAATCATATTATTTTTTTCATCCATGATATTTTTTTCCATCAAATATGGTAATTCATCTATTATTGACAGAATTGATATAATAAATGATGTGGATTCAATAAGAGAACCTTCCCTATGATACCAATTGAAGTTCCAAATTATTGAATAATAAATGATAAGGGGGAGTGGGTGAAACAATTGTTAAATTTTTATATGTTTCAATACTTTTAGAAACCTGACCCCTGCAACCATTAAAGTTCATTTCCTTATCATCACTTAGTAAATAATCATGCATGAAAAATTAGGAAAGAAATCAAAGAACGCAATATTTACAAGGTTCACCCTTAGTATGAGAACCTACATACTTTAAAAATCTACTTCTATGGGTCTATGTAAATTAACTATAATATAGAAGTGAATACAACTTGTTTCAACTCTTATTAAACACCTTATATATCCTAATAAGAATGATTATATTGAATATCCTCAATTTACAAAGTTTTATTACAAAACATTGAGCCAGAAGATAATTATAAAAACATTGTTTAATATTATCCACAAAAGTTCCTAAGTCTGATGACCCTGAGTCTAATGGCCTTCAATCTGACAAACACAATTCGATTAACACAGTCCAATCAACTCAATATGAAGCTCCCTTTCTCAAACTGTACCTCACAAACTCTACTAAAATGATCAGTTGTATCATCTTTATACTGATATTCCTTAGTCCAATATTCCTCAGTCTAGTATGAAAACATTCACATGTCTGATCTTCTATCGATATCTCTATCTGAAAAGATAACTTTGACACATATTCTTCGTTTCTCTTCCTTTTCTTCTCTAGTGAAAAAATTTAAAAGTATAAATTTATTAAGCTTCTATTTATAGGAAACTTGTAATATAAATGGCGGGAAACTAAAAAATATTTCATACTTACTAAAATTTAAAAACTCTAAAAATCACTCACATTTAAACTTCAACTTTGACTTCTTCAAACCTTCTCAAGATTTATCTGAAATCATTCTTTTTGAACATACTAACTTTTCTTCAGTCTGATGTAACTTCATTAGCTTTAGTCTGATTAACATTCTCAACTTTAGTCCAATTAAATTTCTATATTTTCTCATTATGATCTAACTTTATTCCTCTTTTCATTACGATCTAAATTTCCTCCTCTACTCGTTACGATCTGACCATCTTCATCTACTCATCATGATCTGAATTTCTTCCTCTACTCATTATGATATGGCTTTCATCCTCTAATCATTATGATATAAATTTCTTCCTATTCTCATTATAATCTAATTATCTTCCTCTAATCATTATGATATAACTTTCTTCCTTTTCCCATTACAATATGAGTTTATTCCTATACTCATTATGATCTGACTTTCTTCCACTACTCATTATGGTCTGACTTTCCTTCTCATAGTCAGAACGATGGAATCAATATAATGATGTAATTCTCATTACTATGGATATTCCACTATGAAATTTTGAAAAACTTTAAGTTGCATCAGTTATAATTCATTCAGACTTATAAAAACCTCTAGGCTTGGTACATCTGAATTCGATGAAAACATTATCTGGAATCCAGGAACTGATAAAATCTTTATGATTCAGCCTTTCTTTAAAAGCTTTTATCATGAGAGTTTTCAAGATTTATGATAACTTCAGGCATGAAAAATAATCATCTGACTTAAGGTTGGAAATTTAAAGAAATTTATAACTCTTGAAATCATTATCTTCAATTAAAATCTTCAGAAACATTCTTACTTTCTAACTAAAATTATTTTTAACAAACATGGGGTGGGATAGATCATGACCTTCTAGATGATTAATCAAATTATGATTGAGTTTTTAATAAAAAAACTCTACAAAACTTCCTCCTTCTATCTTTCCTACACCTTCTACATCCATTGTTGCTCAATTTGAAAACATATTTCTAGAAACCTATGTCTAGATAACAACTTTATCAAAGAAAAAAACTTATTTTTATTACCTAGTTTCGATACTGATGAATAAAACATTCTTTTAAAAAAAGTTTATTTGTCAAAAAGAAAAAATCTTCTTTAAAAACAAAAATATCATAAAGGTTCTCTATTTCTGCTCCCCTAGTTACTCTACCCACTACTAACTTGGAAATATTTCTCATAATAATGCTTCCTACCATCTATTAATGCACCAACAGATCACCCAGTTGATACTACTTGTCTTCCACTAGAAGACTTCTTTAGGTTCCCCTTACAAATCAGATACTAGTTTTTCACCTCATGGAACATATTCAAATGAATTATATTTACCAGGTACTTGATCTCAAACCTAATTTCATTCTAAATACATTTCACTCTACCTTCGTCATCTCATGCGAATGTTAGGGAAAACATTACAGTTCATTGAAGTGGGTATTATAATCTTACACTGACATATTCCCCTTCGTCAAACACATAAACTCTACAGATCTCTCATTTCTTGGGGTCTTTGGGTAGAAATGCTCCAAGAACTTCTTCTATAATTCCTTCAAATCTATTCCTTCTAACTACTCATCCTAGACCTGAATAAACCAGTGCTTCACTGGTTCACACAACATATAATTATCCAACATAACCATATTATACAGAGGAGTCTCTAATTGATACAGAATCATATGGATAGAATCAATATAAAACTCATTTTCTTTAGATACACCATCTCTGACGAGCATCAGAGGATGTTATGATTGGAACTCCTTAGTAAAGTCAAGAATACATGACATAGCACAAATATGTTCTCTCTCTATAAATGTCATAAAGTGTTTGAAATTTTTACTAAACTTCCCTTCATCCCTATCAACAGAAATCAAATGGGGCTCTGGTTCCACTACTGGATGTGCATTCTCATTAAAGTCTAATTATATCCTTACTGTTAAACATTATCATTGAGGCATCCCAATATAATTCAAAACACACATCTCAGGGTAAAAAACATATAATTTCCACTATTACACAAAATAGGGGTTATAAATAGCCATATCAAGCTAATCTGAATAAAATATCACAACAGACATAATCACAACAAATGTCACTACACTCGACCATCCCTATCGAGGTCTACTAGATAACTCAAGGTAAAACAATCTTCAAAGATAAAAGATTTTTCTTATACTATTTTGATAAATGAAATTTTCATCCTTAAATTCAAAAAAGTTGTAACCTATTTATTAGGTTCCATTTCTTTAAAACCAAAAAAGAAACAGAAAATAATTTTTATTCCCATAACCCAAACATAACATGATTTTTCTTATGTTCCTAATATAATGAATATCAAAAAAAATATTTATGTGAAAAAAATTATGCACCTATAGATAGCTATTGTTCCATGTATTCCCTAAGTAAAATCTCAAAAAAATAACATCACACAATAGGGGTCTCACCCTAGGTGAAATAATATTTCAACTGCAATAAGAAAACAATACGAACTATAATCCCACCCATGGAACTTGGGTTTTTTCTCATACATGGGTTAAACACTCCCTTGAATGAGCTCATTCCATAGATTGACACATCCTAGTCTTCTATCTACATTACTCAAATAGTAAATTAACATAAGAGAACCTATATTATACAACTGTGTAACATCTTGGACCAACTCAATATAACTAGTAAACAAACCAGTTCACCACATGACCTAAAGTGGGCCTCCCAATATGCCAGAGGCTACTGGCTAGTAGTGAGGGTATAATGAGAAATATGGGGATATTATATCATCTTAATCTAATTAAAACAAGAGTTGAAATAATAATAAGTAATAGCAAGCAGTAGTGACAATAACCAGAAGATAACTACACTTCTCATAACCAAATTCTAAAACATGGTAAATTCTCAAAAACTAATATAGTAAACATGTCATTTTATAATACTGTTATGTGCTAAAATAAACCCAAAATAAAGGCACAGTAAAAATACCAAAAATAGTTTTAAACATCATGCACGGTCTACTCATCCATACTTCATCCCAAATCCAAAATCAGATATCTAACACATGTTATTGACCATTATCTAATAAATGTTCTCTTGTATCAAGTAAATCCCAAGAAGGGTCTGTGTACAACTCAGTAGGACACCACAAATGGTGTCTAAAGGAATATCAAGTCTAATAATAATAGTGTATAAAGATGTAAAATGGATATTATAGAAAATAAAATAATGAGAATATATTTCATAAATAAATAGTAATTTAATTAACCACATTGGCCTTCGGGTTCCAGGTGACTTCGGGTCCAGTCAAAAACTATTTCAACCCATGTCGTTTATCTGAATAGTGTTCCATAGGGGTCACATGTTTTAATAAAGGTGAATCAAACCAAGTGAAAAACCTAGGATACGAAGTTCTATATCCAATAATCCCAATCAATGATATGGAGTTCCATGAAAAATATACCAAACTATGGGGCATGGAGTGTCATGTCCAACAATACTAATCAATGGTGTGGAGCACCATGTCTAACATCCTCACCTGTGGGTGTCGAGTTCCATATCCAACACCTTTTATAATTGAATTAACAACCAATATCCTAGGTCCACCATACTTTACCTTTCAACATATGAAAAATAAAAAAAGGTGAATCTTTTGAAAAATTTATAATTTCCCATGGTCTATTACAGTCATCACATTTTTAACCCATTCACAATTAAACCATTCACTATTCATTAATTTATCCCAACCACTAAATGTTATTAAAAAACATTTAATTGCTTAATAATTCCCTTCCTAACCATTTACCACTTTCTTATCTTTGTCATGACACAACCCATTTAATTTTCGAAGTTAATCCAAACAACCCCTTATGTTATGATAACATGAAAAACAATATTTAAAACTTGTTTCATCTCATAAACCTTCCATTCCATCATTTATAACCCACTCATAACATTACCAATGCATTAGAATGCCCCATTGGTGGCCATAGGTCTGGTCTCAAAGTCATCATTGGACCCAATAGGATCTGTGAAGGGTCTAAAACACCAATTTGAGGTTGAATCTATTTTCTACAAACAATGAATCAAATGTGTAGCGAATCAGTTCCATTTAACATAATACATACACATAACAAATAAAATTACTATTAGAAATATCAATTATACAACCTACCATAGGTTTGTAGACAAACTCTCATCCAACCCTAGACTTTGATTCGAGAAAAAATGGACACAACCAAAAAAGTGAAGAACTCCCTACAAAAAATGTCATGTGATACTTATAAGAAGTGTAAAAGAGAATTCTATGAATCATCCAAAAAATTGAAGGAAACGGACTCATAGAATTACACATTGATTTGAATTTTAATAAACAGAACATCAAATTACCTATAATCAAAGGAGACCCGCCCATGGGAGAGGAGGGAGGATTTGTTTCACACCTTAGGATGTTGGGAGTGAAATGATGGGGGAAATCAGGAGAGATAGATGTAATATTGAGAGGGGAAATCATAAAATTTTCAAATTTAATAAGAAAAATGGTTTTCCAAAGTGTGTGACAAATTTGTGAGCTCCTCTATCCAAGGATAACTCAAGTTTCATAGTTCTCTAGGCTACCAGAACAGTTTTCCAAACCATGAAAACGTTTTTGAAAATAGCTTTAGACCAATGTTTCATGGTTTCCAGGCCACCTCACATGGATTTCAAAATCATGCCTCCTCTTGAATTATTCTTCATGGTTATGGTTCATAGTTAGCACTAACCATGCACCATGTACTATAAGACCATTTTTTCATATTTCCAAGTATCAAACACCCAGGACACTCCTAATACCCTTTTTATTTCTAGTATGCATTCCATGATCCATTAAAGGAGAGTTTAACAAAAATTTAAAATAGAAACTTACCTCATCAAAGGGTATATATCTTATAGTTAGTGAGATAAACTCACCCTCTTTGATGAATATGTCAATGGTTAACTTAGATAAGTCTTCCTTAGAGTCATGAAACGTGGATTTCCTATAACTATCAATAACTCCCTTAGAATTTGGAAGGTTCAACTCCTTATCTACACCACTCCTATATCCTACACAATTCGTTCCCTTATCAAAGTAGGAATTCATCAACATACCTTCATCTTCCATATGAGGATATATGCTCATGGGTTTAGACATTGCAGGAACCTCATAATCCCTTTTATTTTTTCCCTTGTGATACCTATAAGTGACAATCCTTTACTCTTTCCTTAACTATTGATTAACCTTCATAGGAATAGAATCTTCAAATTTATATTTTTCATCCATTTCCACATTACTGTTATCCCTATTTATATCCATTAGAAGAGGGTAAAATACATTATCAACTATATCCTCCAATGATCCATTAATTATTCCTAATATCATACCTAATTACATTGGTTTCTTTTTTGGATGCACTAATTGATTAGGAAACCCCTTCTCAAAGTGGCACTAATCTCGTACCCTAGCATAGGCCTAGTCAACTTGAGCACCTTCACGACCATCATCATGAACCTTTGTTTGAACTAGATCTTTACCACCAACATTCCTAGGTTTTAATTCATGAGAATCCCCAAATATCAATCCACCACACCCCTAAATATATTATCCCTATGAGCCACCAAAATAGATCCAGACCATCTTCAAAACATCAACCTACTTGGATTTCCTCCTACAATCCTATTATAAACAACCTTTTATGGAGTACACAACACATATTAATGATATGAGGAAACAATATTTGGACTGGAAAACTATACTAAAAGATTAAAAAAACAAAGACTTTCTATCATATTGAATCCTTATATTAATATAATAATTGTGTGTAAATGTTAAAGCTTTCATAGTAAAATTTTTTCTTAGATCCACCTTTACTTGTATCCTATCATAGCTCCCATTAAAAGATAATTTGATTTCCTAATCCATTCAAATGGGTAGTCCTAATATATCCACAATATAATATAATATAATATTTTCATATGCTAAAGGATTCTGGATAGTCTGTAGATCCTTATCCACACCAAAGTAAAGAAGTTTCTAAATAAATGGATCAAAATCTATCAACCACTCATTAATGTAAAATGAACTCAAATTTATCTATTAAGACCCAAATATCTAGTCCTTCTGTAATACATAATTTGATATAAACTAAAAATTAAATAATACCATATATTTTGGTTTATTTAGTGTTATCATTTATCAGTGCTAAAAAACACTAATAAATGACACTGTTATTTGTGCTAAAAAAGACCTAATAAAAGTATCCCCATTATAAGTTCTTTTATCACCGCTGATAAAAGGTATACATCATAAGTAAAAATATATCATTAAAATGAGATATTAATATATAAAAATATTTATATTTAAATAAATATAACATATTTTATAAAATATGATTTACATAATACTAAATATATAATCACACTCGATATATAAGATATTTATTGAAAGTAGTGTATAAAATAATTTAAAATTAATATTAATTAATAATTTTCTAATAATTATTGTGTAATAGTAATTTAATAACATTTTGATGATAGAAGATTTCAATAAATTAATAAAAAAATGCAAAAAAAGTTGAAAACATGACACAATCTTCAAACGGCCATTAATTTTGATCCGGGTGTCTATTTGAGCTTCACCGCATATCAAGTTGAATCTCAATAAAATATCTACATCATGGTGATAGGGGAAATCATGTGTAACATTTTTTATAGGTCAAAAAATGTTTGGAAGGCCTCTAAAACTTAGTTTTTTGTTGGGGTATTTTAATTTTTGGACATTTGATGGAATTTCATCTTCATTTAAGGGGGTATTCTTATCTTTTTTCAGTGGATACTAAATTTATTCATAGGGATTACACACATATGAGTATTATAGTGTAATAATTTTTCCATTTTTCATATCATAGTTTTATTTATAATTTAATATATATGAATATAATCATATTTTAATATATTTATACATAAAAAAATTAATTTTATAAATACATTTTTAAAAATATTTATATATAAAATATCATTATAAATATATTTTTGTCTGTCTGTATTTATATATATGAATATTTATATACCTTAATAATGTATATTTAATGTATATATATAAAATTTTGTGAATGTTTTTATTAACAAATAGATATATATTTTTTCCATATATTCAAATATAGGTATATAAATATTAATATATAATATATGTAAATAAATATAAATATGTATAATTATATTTATACACACACACATATGTATAAATATATATGTGTCTGTGTGTGTGTGCGTACATATGTATGTATGTATAAATTTATAAATACACACAAAAAAACATAATATATATATAAGTGTATTTAAAAAATTATATAGATATATATAAATATAAATCTATGAATAATAATATGGATAAAAAATGTAACTAAATATATATAAATTAATAGATATATTAAAAATAAAGAACAAAACAACATAGAGAAGTGGTAAAGGCACAAGTGTGTGAGGGTGGAGGTCCCAGGATCGAATTCAAGTGCAGGCGCGTGCGGGTGTGGGTGGGTGGATTTTCCTAGTGATAATAAAGGGAAGGAGAGGTATAGTGCTGATAAAGGTCAAGGGGAACCAAGATGGGCACTAATAAAAGAGGGTTTGAGTGTTGATAAAAGGATGTGTGACCTTTCTATGAATCTCTCATTAATTAATTTTTTTTTACTTTTATCAGTTCTTTTTTAGCACTAATAAAAGGGACCCCCTTTTAACTATGCTTTGATTATCAGTTCTTTTTCGCATGGATAAAGTTTTTTTCTAGCACTAATAAAGGGGGAATATTTTATAGTGAAAGAAACCATGACTAATTAAAATTTATTTTCAATTATAAAAATAAAATATTAAAGAAATATAGCTTACAATATCCTCTAAGTGACAGGGTTTAGTTCCCTTTGGAAGGACAACCCAAGCAATAAGAGAAAACTTACCCAAATCCACCCTTTTAGAAATAGGATTAGGATTCTCCACCAAATGTGCAGTTAAACCTTTCTTGATTATTATTCTCTTAGCTAAATCTATTAAAGAATCCATAAGTCTAGAATCCATAACCCTAACATCCTTTTTAGCTACCTCAATTTCATCATGATTAACTTTAGAAATGGGATTTTTTCCTTTTACAAAAACCTAATCTAAATCAACCCCATTCAACATTGAGGAATTCCTTTTTTTACATTCTAAACCATAAAATTTCTATCCTAAGAGATCAAATTAGTACTCTAAAGCACAATTGAGGATTTTATAGGCTGAGATGCATCATAGGATCCCCTCACATGTAAGAGATGAGATCCCAGAAAGTGTGGAAATCCCATGGTCACAAAAATCCCTAATCACCTTGTTGATCATCATGGGGAAGCTCTTGGACAAGAATCCTTCTCCTATAATAAATATTATTATCATCGTTGTTGTTTTTTTTGTTTTTTTTGTTTTTGTACTACTACTATTACAACTACATAGATGTGGGATACAATGCCAATGTCACCTTTGATTCTAGCAATGCCTTTGATATCTACTATTTTTGATCCATGCATTTTCATGGGGATGATAATTGGTATTATGTTAATGCCAGCAAGATGTGTAAAGGCCCACATTGCTGATGATGAAGGTGATCCCTACTTGATGGAGGGGGTTAGTGATGGCTAATAGACTATAAGAGGTGGTCATCCTATATTAGAGGGATAAAGGAAACTGATGGAACCAGTGGATGGGCCTAATATTTCGATTGATGAATGTTCAGTCACTCAATGATGGGGGTGGATGCATGGAGAGTAATTTGTTGCGGGAATTGATGGAGAGACCTTATCAACCTTTGGGAGGCTAGTGATGGCTGCTAGACCATAGGAGGTGGATAGTTAAGAGTATAGGGATGGTGGTGGCTGGTTTAAAGTTGATGATAATATGATGGGGAGGCCCATTCCTGGGGGAGACGAAGGGGAACCCATCTTTATAGTGAGGGGTGACTGTCTGCATAGCAACCAAGCCTGATGGAACTGATAATAAAATGTTCTTCAAGGACCATATGATTCCTATTATCATTTTAAGGACCAAAAATATTAAAAAGGGCCTCTCATTCATTTAAAAATATATGATGGGAACTTTTTTATTAAGAATAACATCTCCAAAGAATTTGATACCATTATATGGAGCTTCATAATGTCTATCCTTGAGAATAATGGTTTCTCCAATATTAATATCAAGTTAATCAATATAGTTCTTATAATTTCCTAGATTTTTTTCTTATTAATGGAACCCCAAAATGGTACTTTGGATTTTTTATATTTTTTAGGCAAGTTGTTCCTCTCTCTAAATTCATTTTCACTATTTTTGAAGATTACATAAGTAGGTGCCTAACTAATCTTACACATAATGTAGAATATAAGCATATGAGAGCCCAATGGAATCTAATTTATCCCTCATTCCTCTTGTATGTGGATGAAATTTTCCTTTTTTGGGGAAGCTTTTAAGAAGACAATAAGATTCGTGAAAACCATTATCAATCACTATGAATTTTTTTTTGGCCAAGTTATTAGCTAGAATAAATGATTTATTATCTTTGAAGAAGTAATAATGGTCCCAAATCAGAATAATATTTCCAAAAAATTAGGAGTTAAGAAAGGATAACATCCATTTGATTCCGTTGAAATATCCTTATTTTAGGGTAAAATAAAGAGCGTTCACCTTGATAACATCTTCTCCATAATCATTTCACAATTATACAATTGGAAAGGTAAAATTATGTCTCAAGCCAGAATATTTTGGCTGGTCAACACTATCATTATCTCTATATTAGTTTATGCATTTTCCTTTTAAAAATATAATTTTAATAACATTAATAAGTTTCACAACATGATTGTAAATTTTATATGGACTAGGAGTATTCACGAGAATAATCTTTTCATAGTTTCCAAGAAATATTTCACAAATACCACTGATATAAGTTATCTTGGCATTAAATATCATTACAAATTTTATGAATCTATGCTTTCCAAGTTCACTTGGAAAATTCTCACCTCAAGTGGTGAGGAACTTTAGTTTCTAAAAACCAAGTTCTCTTCTAAATGAAATGATTTTTATTCCTATTATTTTACCTCAAATGTTTTTCTAGATCTTCGATCCTCATACCATTATATTATGTACTTCTCTTGATGGATGGTATCCAAGAAGTCTCACCTTGACTTTTCAAGAATTAAATATCTTGATAGGACCTTAATTGAGCTTTTCCAAATTCCTATAAACATGAAGAAACTCACTACTGTAGACTATAATCAAAATCTCTATGTGATCTTGGAGTTTCTTAATCTATATATTGTTATGAAAATCAAGAATTATGTCTATACTGATAGGGAAACAGTTATTGGGACCCCAAATATGAATTGATTACTTAACACCATATACTTCTATATATTCAAATGAGAGAATTATTCTAATGTTACCAAATTGATTACCAATTTTAAAAAACATTTTATTGCTCCTTATAGTTTTTTTATTTTGTGGAAATTATAGAAAAATAATTTACCATTGGATTAAAAATGCAAGAATCCTAGAGTGCCTATAGTTTTATCCTATGTTCTTTATACCAAAGCACCTAAAAATGTGTAGCGCTTTTTGGTTGATTTTTGATCAGTTAAATAGATATGGGATTACCTACAGGGGTTGTTCAACATTTCCATATGTTTTAATATCACATTTAATGATCTTATGATATTCATTTCCAACTCTGACTTAAGTGAATAGGTTTATAATCTCTTCATAGTAATTGCTATGGAGACCATTATATTTACCTTGAATGCTAGGAGTGGGCTAAAATTTGACAACCAAATCATTTCATGGAATGTGGGTGTCTTGTCAATTCATTAATAATTCCAATCTACCTCCAAGATACAATTAGGTTCGATGAAAAATGATGTGTCTGGCCTCACAAAAATTTTGTATGCTTGGTGTTACTAGAAGGTCCAAGAATCCTTTAGCAATAAAATATATATAGTGGATTCCAATACTTTGTGGCCAGATAAAATTCAATGTTTATGGATCCTCTTAAAGTACATCGGGTCTTTTTTGATGTGTAGGGGTTTTTCGAACCCATAGAGGCTTTTTTTAAGGTTTTCTTCTACTACTTTTTGGGGAATGGCTATGCATGTGAAGTAGAACAATGGGAAATTATTTATGTAATTAGATATACAGTTCTATTTAGATGGGAATTTCAACAGCTTAAATCTAGTTCAACTACGGTAGCGGATCCCATGAAAACCATACCAAAAAATGTTCCTTAGAGGATTCTCCCACACTGGATTGAATGCCTTTAGGTGATCAATGGTATTCACTTTCTTGTCACTCATTCCTATCGAGAGGCTAACCAGTTAGTGGGTGCTCTCTAAAAGAATAAGATTAGAGAGTCATACTCAATGTAGTCACTTGTGATCCCAAACTCATGTTCCCATTATTTTAACTCTTATTCCAGGGGTGATATTCATACCACATTTTGTAACTTCTCTGTATAACATCTTCTTCCTATGCATTTCAATTTTAATAATCAATTTATGGGTCTAAGCTTGCTCAGTACTTGAACCTTTATTATTATTGTTGTTGTTGTTGTTGTTTTTGTTGTTGTTGTTATTTTTGTTGTTGTTATTATTGTTATTATTATTATTATTATTATTATTATTATTATTATTATTGTGTTTTTATTATTATTGTTGTTGTTTTTTGTTTTTTTTCTGAGGAATGTTCGAGTGGTACTCACCGCTAGAATCCACATCCAAGAGTCTAGGGTTTTAATCTTGACCCTCCCTTGGGGTGATTTCGGATATTAAAAGTGATGTAAGTGAGGATGTAGACAGAAGGTGATGCTAATGATGATGCAAGGTGGTGATTTAGGAGTGATACAGGTTGGAGTGTATACCCATGTAATGGCTGTCAGGACACTTGGCCTCCATTCCAATAAATATAATGAGATTTCTATGGAGTGGGTCATCCCTTGGAGGGGATCTTAGCATGTCCTCGTAGGCCCAGGGTGTGTGTATTGTTTCATTTTCTTGTAGCCTCAAAAACCTTAATATATTATTATTATTATTATTCAAATGAAGTTGTATTCAAGTTGTAGAACACCCTATACTGCATATGTTAGGTTAGTGTTCAAACCCCATCTACTACACCTTATATCACCCCCATTAAATTGGGTGGGGTAACTTTGAGTGGGATAGCATCATTTGATGCCAACATGTTGATTAGGCCTACACCAATATGCATGGGGAATGTTTTTGGGACCCCACTCGATGACCGAAGTGTTTTTTAGATGGGTGACAGTGGGTGAGGCCTAAATGATGTAGGCTCTATTGTGATATCTGATCACCCCTTCTCAATAATTCTGATGTTGTAACGAGTACGGGAAGTACGTATGACCCATACACAGGTGCCAGAGGTGATTAATGGTGACCCCATCTAGATGCTAAGGGTGTTGCAGTAGGTACCAAAATAGAGGGTGTGACAAAGATAGTGAGGGCTAATAGTGATGGATTGGGCCCACACCAATATGCGGAGGCAGTATTTCTGGTGACCCCCACTTGATAGTGGAAGTGTTTTGTAGGTCAGTTGCATTGGTTGTGGATCATACGAAGCAGGTGATATGGAAATATTTGGTGACCCTTGCTCGATGGTGTGGGTATTTTAGTGATTGTCAATGATAGGTACGACCCTAATGTAGGGGCCATAGGTGATAGATAGTGACCCCACTAGATGGTGGAGGTGTTACAGTGGGCTCCAAAAAATTGAGGGTGCGGCCAATGGGGGCCAGTGATGATAGATGGTGAAACCAACAATGGTGGATCTGTTGTACAAGTTGCTTGAACAATAAAATAGGCTCGATCCCAAAGGAATACGATCTATTTCATATTGGTTATTTGGTCCATGATGAAGTTGGACCTCCGTGGCATTAAAATTTTTGGGTATTTAAGGTCAATAATTGTAATATGTGGGTACGTGGAGGGGTTATCTCTTCAGGGAGTGTTATGATCTGCCCTTCCAGCCTATAGGTGTCTATTCATCTGTGTTTCCTTTTATTCTGACACAAATAAATAATGGATTATTATTATTATTATTATTATTCAAACAATCCCTTGTTTAGTTGGAACCGGGATTCTGATTTTCACCTTTTGTTAAGGTTTTGACCCTAGACTACCTCCAGTTAGAGGATATATTATTCTATTAAAATGAATGAATCTATTTTCATGTCAACATGAATGAATGTAGTTTGCGTCATGGATTAAGGGCATGCACAACAACATGGGTGGTGACAAGGTCCCATGTTCAGAGTTAGGGGTGGGTGATGATAATGACTCATGAGATGGTAAGCATGTTTATCACGAACCAACCTGGGTTAACCCTAAACAGGTCACCTGAGCTGGCTCGCGACATGGCCTGAGGGGCGTTCCTGATCCCCCCAGGCTGGAAACTAGTTCCGGGCATCAAAGTACACATAAGGGAAAGATTTAAGCCCAAGAAATAAAACTAGAACCAAATAAATAAATAGAATAAATAGAGCATGCAGAAAAATTATGGTTGAATCTTAAATAAACAAAGAACTGATCCAGATACAAAGTACCACTAAATAGAATAAAATTGGAAACAAGACCCCACTGTAACAATTGTCATGTGACCCCTTGGTCAACTCCAACCACAAACCCAAAACTGCTCCCACATGAACAACCACTAAGGAAAAGCCTAAACAACAACTGAACCTGCAACTGAAATGGTAAAGGATAGGCGTGAGCACAAAAAAGCTCAGTAGGGATTCTAAAAGTAAACCACTGAATCCAAGTGTTTACTTGCCCAAACTTTTCTGATGAAACAAGTTTGGAAATACAATTATAAAAATAATATTTTCCCATTTAAAAAAAATAACACCTATTTTGCACTATGAGAACCAACTCACACCATATATTATTTCAAAAAAAGTTTTCCATTTTATAAAAAAACCATTCAAGTAATATCTGGGATGTGCAAAAGGGAGATAGGTAAATAATACAAGCTGAAAATAAACCAGTGTAGAAGAAAAATAAATAATCAATACCAGATTTAACCATGGGAGATCCTGAACATCTCTAGACAACCCCTAGATGCACTCGGTTCAGTACCACCTACTGGTGTATGGTGAATCCCTATAGTCTATAACCCATTGATCTCCCTTGCGACAAAATTAATGGCAAATCCCACCTAGCCTCTCTATCTACCAGGGGCACCAACCCATCTAATCAGGGTAGGTGAGTATCCGTCACTCGATAGTCTATAAGACACCCAGGAACTCATGGTAGTTATAGTAATACTGTGTAAGTAGGAGTCCCTCGCACACATGACTCATCTCACTGCACTTGTCTACCCCAAACACAAACACCAATATACAATAACCTATAAGGTATATCACTCCTATAAAGGTTCCCCATATTTATAAACATACATTTCATATCACACAAAGGTGACAACAGGGCTTCTATAACATATAAACTTTAAAACATTTCATAAAACATTTAAGGATTCCAACCTGACACACACATTTTCAAAATATCTTGCAAACGCCACTATTACATTTAAGAAGCTAAATGGGCCCTTATGTTCTAAACACACATTCAAACACTTCACAATTATGAAACATGCTTTTACCCTTTTCCGACCCACACAAAATCTTGTTTCAAATCGAATGGACAGCCCTTAGAGAACACATTATAAACCATGACTTCCAAAACACTTAAAGAAACATCAAAACCACATTTAAAATAATTTTTAGAAATCACTCAAGGGGACCAACTTTATTTGAAAACTAAAATCAATTTAGAAAACTAAACGTCCAAGAAAACACCAATTACCTTAAAAATATAACCGGAAACCTACTTTATTTATAGAATATAAAATAATCCAAAAAAACATTAAACCCTTTCCAGCACATTTTAACACGTTTAGCATGTTATACCAACATCAAACCATACACACCTGAAATACTCTTTTGAAATGAAAAACACACCTAGAAAATATTTTAAAGCCTTTACCCTAAAATCACCACTTACCCACATTATTTTAGAGGAACACCAACTAAAAACATTGAATCTATTAAACCCTTACAAAAGTGTTTTCACACAAAAACCAAGTCATAACACAAAAAAACAAGTTCATTAATAAACCATGTCGTTGTAACATAATAACGGAAATATATTTCATAAGGACTCAATTACTTCTTAAAGAAACATAATTAATTCAAAAAATATTTTTAGGTATCATAAAACTGTGCAATTTACACTAAAACTCATTTAAAACCCATTTTTAACAAATCAAATAAATTAAAATTTACTATAATAAATTAAAAAATGGTGTCATAGAACTGAAAAACTAGTTTATAAATTTATTTAAAATGGAAAGAATCAAAGGAAAGGCTTTAGAAAAGAAAAACTTGGAAACACCTACCAAAACCTCATGCAATTAGAATGAAACTTCAATGGGAGGAAGAACGACGCCCCATGGACTAATCTCACACCCTAAATTCAAAGGAAACCTGAGATACACATTAAGTCTAACATTTAGGGTTCACACAATAATAAACTCCACATGAAAAACCCTAGAAATTGAGTTAATAGAGGAGAATATTGGGAATATGAATCACTGAAAAGAACTTCTGGAGGGAGGAGAAGCTGCCGAAAGAAGCACCGAAGGGGAGGGAGGTGTGAGAGGGATAATAGTGAGGGGGGATGTGCATGTGGGATAATCAGAAAATAGATGGGATAGTGCATGAGGGGATAAAAAGAGATTTAAATGGAGATAGGGGGTGAGTTCATGAGATAAAGAGACGGGGTGATTGGAGGGATAAAAAAATGAAATTAATTGGAAAGAGGGGATGTGTGGAGAATAAAGGGGAGTGGGTGATTGGAGAGAGGAAATAAAAAAAAGAGAAATTAATTAATGGAATAAATAGGGGTGATTTGTGAGGGATAAATTAATGTGGGGAGGTGTGATTGGAGAGAGGGAGATAATAGAGAGAGGGATAAAAAATGGAAATAAATGGGAGGGGGAGGCATTGAGAGAAGGGTGATTTTAGAGAGGAATAAAAAAAGATATTAAATAGGAGAGAGGGTTGAGGCATGGAGAGTGGGGGAAAAGAGATTAAATGGGGGAGTAAAAATTAATAAATAAAAGAAGATAGGGAGAGTGGGTGCGCGTGAGGGTGACTAGGGAGAAGGTGTGTGTGCGTGATGGGAATAATGGGGTGTGTGTGATGGGTAAAAAGAAAAAAAGGGAGATTAAAACCCCAAAAAAATAAGTACAATAACAAATAAATAATAATAATAAAATGGTGTTAATAATAATAATAATAATAATTTTTACAATTTAAATAACAATAATAATAACAAAATTTTATTGAAAACATTTATAATAATATTAAAAAATTTATAATCATAACAATGCCATTAATGTTCATAATGATAATAATAAAATTAATAACAATAAAAATAATCATAATCATAATTTTATTCTTTTTATTTTAAATAATAACAAAATTAATAACATCGGAATAATAATTATATTTATATCCATTTTAATGATAATAATATCATTAAAAATTTTAATTAAAAAAACATTTTTTTATCTACACAATAACGTTATTATTATTATGTCTTAAACATTTACTTTATTTCATTCTCATAAAGTTTTATTATTTTAAGTAATGGGTAACCACAGGGGCATATGGGCCGACCTCACTTTTACAACAAACAATGCGGTGCCTGTGCACCGATCTGAAACCCACCAAAAACATCAAATATCAAAAACTTTAAAATGCACTCAACCCACATGTTGACAAGAATAAACAAAGCCAAGAAATAATAAAATAAATTAATTTAAAAGGTCGGTCTGTGACAATTCTCTCCACCACAAAACTTTTTTTCCCTAGAATGTCACCCAACAGAAAGAAAACCAAAACTCAGGTCAATGACCAACCAAAATCATTGGTAAAAATATAATCCTCGATCTGAATATTCACTCTACAAGTTACACCCGACTAACTCAAAGAGAACCCATATCACAAAACAAAGGGATAACATGAGAGGTGTATCCCCAGCACAAGAATTCCCCAAACGTAAGAATTTAAACTTAAACACACCACCCTGAGGGGGAACCTGGAAGCTCCCAACCATACTTATCGATTTCTCCAAATGAGATGAACAGGACCACTAAGACTTAAATGAAAAACCACTACAAGGCCACCCGACATACCACGGCACCGAAAAAGGAACTCCCTATAACAACACCACCAAAACTATGAATTACCCATAATGATCTAAAAATCCCCAACACCTCACATCTCCATATGATTATTATTAAAACAAAGACAAACCCACACAAGGTCCAAAAACACTTTTAAGAAATTCTAATGATTCTAGATGTCCCATTCAGAAAAATGCAAATACTACAATCATGAAAGGATAAGTTCACTGCACTATCACCACAAGAGATGAACTTACAATAGTTTGAAAACAAGAACTAGGGAACCCTGAATGTATCTATTCCAAGAAGAAAGATAAATGACCAAGAAAAGGTCTCACATGCCTCTGACACACTGACTATGCGCGAGCTTCACCCCAAGACCTGAGGTTGGGGCTCTGATGGAAGAAGCATATTATGCCTCATAGTTAGACACTATAATCCCCTAATCAGAACTCCTTCCTCGAATGACGCTTCACACAGAACTTCCCCCGGTGACCCAAACAGCCACAATGATGACATGACTTAGGAGGGATGCAACCCAATGGATTGAAATGCCTGAACCAGCTATACTGATGGCATGCCTGAAGGAATACTGATGAACTAGGTGCGAGGATCAATGAATATAACCTCTTAAGGAAGGTTCCTCCTACACGCACTCCTCACTAGATATGGAACCTTACCAGAAACCAATTATCCCCAAATACTCCCCAAACTCCAATGATGATAAGACAACCGACCTCCACTGGTCCCAAACTGAACCACTAAACAAACCCAAAATGGTACGAATCTTAAAAAACTATGGAGTTCCAAACCACACAAAGAAAAACTCCCCTTCCCTCAATTCATTTCACCACATCTAACAGACCTCCAAAACCTCAAAGGGAGATGACACTTAAAAGATCTGTAACCTAGGAATGACTCATCGGAAACACTAGGGACCTTTCTGGGTGGCATACTCTGAAGAACATAAGAAACACAAAACCAAAATTTTCCTCAAGCCAAAACACAATCGAAAGAACACCCCAAAGACAAGATAACTGGCCCAGAATCCAGTCAAATATAAACACAATAAAAACCATCTTTTCCAAGAACACTATTTTCATTTAAATTTTAGAACTGCTTTATCCCAAGGTCATTTTTCAAATACCAAAACCGCTTTTCTCAAGAAAAAAATCCACTCCCAAAGGAAAAACCAATTTCCAAAACCTTTATATTTTAAAACACACCCATGGGATCCTATATTTCATCACATATGTGTCCACCCATTTCCATCCACATCACCCATAAACAAGTTCCCCCACACACTTACCAT
Organism: Viscum album; assembly: GCA_963277665.1. Classification (NCBI taxonomy): domain Eukaryota; kingdom Viridiplantae; phylum Streptophyta; class Magnoliopsida; order Santalales; family Viscaceae; genus Viscum; species Viscum album. The sequence continues at coordinate 384,199,325 of OY728153.1, read as the reverse complement.
ACAAACCCAAACACATGTGATCTTCAATAAAGAGTACCAAGGGCCACATCCTTTCCTCATCGAAACCCAAGAATTTTCTAAAACTCTTCCAATTTTAAAACCCCATTTACCAATTTAAAATCATTTTATAGAAACCATTTTCATTTAAAAAAAGGGAGATTAAAACCCTAAAAAAATTAACTACAATAACAGATAAATAATAATAATAATAATGTTGTTAATAATAATAATAATAATTTTTACAATTTAAATAACGATAATAATAACAAAATTTTAATGACAACATTTATAATAATATTAGAAATTATTTAATCATAAAAATTCCATTAATTTTCATAGTGATTACAATAATAGTAATAATAATAATAATCATAATAATCATAATTTTATTCATTTTCTTTTAAATAATAACAAAATTAATAACATCGAAATAATAATTATATTTATATCCATTTTAATGATAATAAGATCATTAAAAATTTTAATTAAAAAAACATTTATTTATCTACACAATAATTTTATTATTATTATGTCTTAAACATTTACTTTATTTCATTCTCATAAAGTTTTGTTATTTTAAGTAATGGGTAACCACAGGGGCATCTGGGCTGACTGCATAGTTACTGCCAACCGTTTTGGTGCTCATGCACTGATCTAAAACCCACCAAAAACATTAAATATCAAAAAAATTAAACATGCACTCAACCCACACCTTGAAAAGACTAAAACAATCCAAGAAATAATAAAATAAAATAATTTAAAAGGTTGGGGTGTGACAATTCTCCCCACCACAAAAAAGTTTTCCCCCAGAAAGTCTCCCAACTGAAAGACAACTAAAACTCATGTAAATGCTCGACTAAAACCGTTGGGAAAAAATATAATCATTGAACTGACAATTCACTCTACAAGTTACACCCAACTGACTCAAAGAGAACCCATAGCACAAAACAAAGGGAGAACATGAGAGGATTATCCCCAACATAAGAATTTCCCTAACGTAAGAATTTAAACCGAAACACACCACCCCGGGGGGGGGGACCTGGAAAATCCCAACCATACTTATCGATTTCTCCAAATGAGATGAACAGAACCACTAAGAATTAAATGAAAACCCACTACAAGGCCACCTGATATACCGAGGCACCGAAAAAGGAACTCCCTATAACAACACAATCGAAACTAAGAATTCCCCCACACCGATCTAAAACTTCCCAACACCTCACATATCTAGATGATTATTATTAAAACTTGGACCAACCCACACAATGGACAAAAATACTTTTAAGAAAAACTAACGATTATAGATGTCACATTCCGAAGAACGCAAATACAACAATCTCCAAAGGATAAGTTCATTGCACTACCACCACAAAAGATGAACTTTCAAGAGTAAGAAAATAAAAACTAGGGAACCCTGAAGGTCTCTATTCCAAGACGAAATATAAAGAACCAAGAAAAGGTCTCACATGCCTCTAACACGCTGACTGTGCGTGAGCTTCACCCCAAGACCTGAGGTTGGGGCTCTGTTGGTTGAAGTATCTTATTCTTCATAGTCAGACACTAGAATTCCCCAATCATAACTCCTTCCTCGAGCGACACTTCACACAGAACTTCCACCAGTGACCCAAACAACCACAATGATTACATGACTTAGGAGGGATGCAACCCGATGGCTTGGAATTCCCAAACCAGCTATACCAATGGCACGCCTAAAGGAATACTGAAGAACTAGGTGCTAGGATAAACGAAGATAACCTCTTAAGGAAGGTTCATCTTACACGCACTCCTCACCAGATATGGAACCTTAACAAAAACCAACTATCACCAACTACTCCCCAAACTCCAATGATGATAAGAAATCCAACATCCACTGGTCCCGAACTGAACCCCTAAACAAACACAAAACGGTACTAACCTTAACAAACTAGGGAGTTCTTAACCACCCAAAGACAAACTTCACTTCCCTCAAGTCATTCCACCACCTCTCACAGACCTCCAACACCTCAAAGGGCGATGACACTTAAAAGAACTGAAACCTGGGAATGAATCATCGACAACACTAGTGACCTTTTTGGGTGGCATACTCCGACGAACATAAGAAACACAAAACCAAAACATGCCTCAAGCCAAAACACAATCGAAAGAACACCCCAAGCCAAGACAACTGGCCAAAATCCAATCAAATATAAACACAACAAAAACCCTCTTTTCCAAAATCACTATTTTCATTTAAATTTTAAAGCTACTTTATCCCAAGGTCATTTTTTAAATTCAAAAACCACATCTCACAAGCCAAAAAAATTCCACTCCCAAATGAAAAACCAATTTCCAAAACCTTTATATTTTAAAACGCACCCAAGGCATCCTATGGATCATCACATGTGTGTCCACCCATTTCCATCCACATCACCCATATACAAGTTCCCCCACACACTTACCATACACACCCACACACATTTGATCTTCCATAAAGAGTACTAAGGGCCACATCCTTTCCTCATCAAAACCCATGAATTTTCTAAAACTCTTCCAATTTTAAAACTTGCTTTACCAATTTAAAACCACTTTAGGGAAAACATTTTCATTTAAAAAAGGGAGATTAAAACCCTAAAAAAATTAATTACAATAACAAATAATAATAATAAAAATAATGTTGTTGATAATAATAATAATATTTTTTACAATTTAAATAATAATAATAATAAGAAAATTCTAATGAAAACATTTATAATAATATTAAAAATTATATAATCATAACAACGCCATTAATTTTCATAATGATAATAATAATAGCAATAACAATAAAAATAATCATAATCATAATCATAAATTTTTTCATTTTCTTTTAAATAATAACAAAATTAATAACATCTGAATAATAATTATATTTATATCCATTTTAATGATAATAAGGTCATTAACAATTTTAATTAAAAAAGTATTTTTTTATCCAGACAATAATTTTTTTATTATTATGTCTTAAACATTTACTTTATTTCATTCTCATAATGTTTTATTATTCTATGTAATAGGTAACCACAGGGGCATCCAAGCCGACCGCACGATTACCGCCAACCGTGCAGTGCCCGTGCACTGATCCAAAACCCACCAAAAACATCAAATATCAAAAAAATTAAACATGCACTCAACCCACGCCTTAGGAAGACTAATTGAAGCCATGAAATAATAAAATAAACTAATTTAAATGGCCGGGTTGTGATAGTTTTGGAGGGAGGTGACATCCAATGGAAGAAGCTCATAGTTAAGGATATTAAAAAATAGTTTTTCATGGGATCAGGTACTGGCAGTCACCAAATTTAATGATGTCATGCTGGTGGGATGGAAACAAGGAATATGGAAAGATGTGTCATATGACTACCACATTGAGTGTTGAGTGATTTTCTAATTATGGGGTATTTGAAAACGATGACTTCAAGTAGAGTCTTTTGAATAAATGATCCTCAGACAAGAGTGGTCAGTGGGTTGGCCCTCATGCCTTCTTTGGGTTTAATTTATTCCTTATAGGTCCGTATAATGGGTTTCAAATGCCACTTTAGCCTTCATTTCATTCAGAAAAAATGAAATAAGGGCTATCTCAGTTATGAGTCTATACTGGGGGGATGGATAAAGTCTGAACCTTGATATCCCAATGGGTGTGTGAGTGTGTTTTATTTCTTGTAACCACTAAAAATTTATAATAATAACAAAAATAAATAAATAAATAAAAATAGAACAAAGAATGGTGAGGAAAATCAAGAAAAATAGCCTCATTCATAAATACAAGGACAAGCCAAAAAACCTAGACATAAATACAATAATACAAGAAGTGGAACAATAATCAAAGACAAAGACATTCCTTGATTTCTTCCTATAAGTGGAGACACATTTTTTGTCAGACTACCCAATCAATTTGACCACATAAACAATAATGACCATTAGGATGTCATCTCCTCATCCATTTTCTGTCTGGATGCCATATACCAAACCCATCATATATAATCACATCATCAAAGGAATCACTTTAATATTTTACTTTAGGTATATCTTCACTTCGTTTCTATCATCCTTGTTAGTTTCATAGTAAATAAACTCAAAATAGTAGTGTGTTTGAATCTGACCACTTACCTATGAGTGTAATTTTCCAAGTTGTCCCATAACACGTGTGGTACTCAATACTCTAGAAAAAATCTCTTTATTTTCTATTATATTAACATTTATCTATTCTATTACCACTTCAGAGTTTTAAATATGTCCCATATCCCTTTGATGATCAATGAAATTCTTCTTCATTGTAACCTAACCCTAGACACGTGTAGTACTCTCTTATCTTGGATAAATCCCCCTATTCACTATTCTATTAACAACTAATTAGTCTAATTCCACTTTAGATTTTCAAATATAAATTATAGTCCTTTTATGATCAAAAGAATTCTTCTTTACAACTTGAATCACAACCATGATGCTCAATAGTAGATTTTAGACAAATCATTTGATCTATAAGTACAGAGTATTATACTAGAACAAAAAACACAAGTTATACCTGATTTAGATAGTGAGATAAACTCAAGATCCTTAAAGAATTTTTCAATTTTCACCTTAGATATGTATTCCTTGGATTCATAAAACTTGGGATTCCTAGAACTATGAATAATTCCTTAGCATTTGGAAGGTGTAACTTCTAATCCAAAAACTCTTAGATCCAACACACTTATTCCGCCTCTCAAATCCATAATTATTCATGATAACATCATCTTACAAATGAGGAGATAACTTAGTGGGTTTATTCTTTGTAGTAACCTCAATGTAGACTTTATTTTTTCACTTTAAAGCCCTAGAAGATAGATTCATTTTATCTTACTTTAACTGTTGATCAACCTTATTTTGAATAACATCTTCAAATTTAGATTTATCATTATTTCCATAGAATTATTTTACATATTTATATTAATTGGAAGAGGGTTTAATAATTAATAAACTATATCTTCCAGTGATACATCAATTCTTCCCAACAATTTTCCTAAGAACATTGGTTTATTTTTTTCTGCACCGATTCGGAAGGCAGCCCCTTATCAAAGTGGAACTGATCTTGTACACTAGTATAAGAACCATTAACTTAATAAACTTAAAGGACATCTTCATTATCCTATGTCTGACTCAAATATTTATCACCAACATTTATAGGTTCCCTTTTAGTAGAATCTCCAGATAACAGGCCACCACACCCCTAAATATATTATCCCTATAATCCCCAAATAGAGGTATAGACCTTCTAAAAAATATCAACATTCCTGGATTTACTTTTATAATACTATTCTAAATTTCCTTCATGGAGCACTCAACACATATTAATGATCTGAGGTAGTTGTCTTTGGAATGGCTAACTATAAGAAAAAAATCAAAAAACAAAGGATTATTCTCATATTTAATCATCATATTAATATCAAAATTTTGAATAGATATAATGACTTTTTCAATTAGTGTTTTTATTAGATCCACCTCTAATAGGATAATAGAATAGTTCCCATACCTAGCTAATTTGGCTTCCCTATCCGTTTACATAAGTAATCCTACTTCACCTAAAATTTCATATAGGATATTACAATGCCAAAGGATCTAGAATAATTCATAAATCTCTATCCACACCTAATAAAAGAAGTTTCAAAACAAAGGGATCAAAATATATTGAGCACTCTTGAATGTGAAATGAGCCTGACCTTAGATATAGAGACCCAAATCCCTAGGCCTTCTATAATAAATCGATTGATGAAAATATAAAATTAAAGTTACAACACACAATTTAAATTCATTTAAAATTAGAAATAAAACCATACCGAAGAAAAATGACTTACCAAATCCTCTATGTGACTCAGTTTAATTTCCTTCAGATGGATGGTCTGATTAATTGAGTAAAACTTACAATTATCCAACCTTTCATAAATAGAATCAAGATTCTTTACCACATGTGCAGTTGAACCATTATTAATGATTCTTCCCATAGTAGAATCTATAAAATAATATGGGATCTAGGAATCCTTAACCCTAAGTTTTGGTTCATATGTCTCAGTTTTATCTTGATTATCCTTAAAAGGGGGATTCATACCTTTTCTAATAGTCAAATATAAATAAACCTCATTCAATGTTGAGGGATTCCTTTTTTAACCTCAAATAAAAAAATTATTTCCTAAGAGATTGTATTGGTACCCTAAAGTGAAATCAAGGCATTATTAGGTTTAGATTTGTCATAGGATCCCCTCATAGGTAAGAGATGGTATCCAAAATAGTTCAAAAACACCATGGTCATAAAAATCTTTAATACTATCATGCATCATTGTGGGGGAATATCTCAAACCTGAATCATTCTCCTATAATCAATATTATTATTTTTATTGTTATTATTGTTATTGTTTTCATTGTTTTTTTGTTATTTTATTTAGAAGATTTTCCGTTGCTTAGATCTGGATGGAGTTCTTCTCCATCTCTGCTGATCAAATAGGTTCAATAGTCTTTTCCTAGAAACTTTATATAATCAGCCTTACATTGGATATTTTTTACTTTCCCATGTAAGTGGTGATATCCGTGACTGAAATTTGTGAGTTGGAAGTTCAATGAGGTATCTATTGGGCTCATATATGGTTTATAATGTCTATCGTGGTTGAATCTAGTCATCATAACTTAAATATGATCTTATTTTTGTCTTTTATCTAAATGGTGACTTGAGGTATGGTGTTGGTGGTTAGTATTGGGAAGATGATTGGTCACCAAGTATGGTGGGTAGATTTACTTTACGTGGGAAGTGTTATTGTGGGTATGCATGGAAAAGACGTGAATGATGGTCAATGAAATTAGAATATGGGGTAGGTAGAGGTAGATGGGTATGGTGATACTCTACTTGGAGGAAACCTCCTAAGGTTTCCTTCTATGTTTGGGCCTTTGATACTTCTAAATATTTTTGTATTTAGACCTATAGGTCATGTTTTTACCATGTTTTGGTGTTGTTTGGTCCATCTTTCTCATTATGTTTTATTTTAAGTCTATATTCATTGAAATTGTTTGGTATTTTGACATGTAATAAGTTCCCCTAACCCAATTATAAAAGGGTTTTCTTTTTTAAAAATGGGATTGACCTCAAATAATTTGGATTATTATACCTTTCCCCCAGGTGAGTGGTAATGGGTGGATGCTTATATATAAGAAACTAATGTTTATACCTTAATAAAATAATATTTTTGGGCTATTTTAGGAGAACTATGGTAGGAACTATTGGTAGGTAATATATTAAGAAAATGAAATTTTGTTCTAGCCTAGGAGTTTTTAGATAAATATGGTGTTTTTGGACTCGATAGTAGGTGGCACACAATTAGGGGAAATTGTGGGCCAGCCCAGGAGAAATTGTGTGCCATGGATAGTAGCATTGTCCAGACCACACGGCTTGCAGCATGGGCATGATTGCTTCCCTAGGAAACCATGCAGCCTTATTATTATTAGGTATAAAGTGACACATTTTTTCCATACAGTTCAGAAAAGCATGCAGGCCAACCATGTCGCATGTCCAGGTCATTAAAAATGTTGAATTTACCATTATACCCTTATCTGATTTTAACCTAAACTTACCCACTTTCTTCCCCATTAACTATTTTAAATCCTAGGTTCATCCTCCCTCCTCTTGAATCCCTTGGACCCTAAAATATTGTGTGTTTTAGTGTGTATATTTAAGAAATCATCAAGTAAGCCCCTTCTCCATTGCTTTCTTCCTTCTTCATGGGTTCTTCTCCCTTCCTCTTTGAGATATTCTTTATCCAGAAGATTAGTTAAGCTATTAAGTGTTTAATATTTAGTTTTTGGGTGAAAGTTTTATGTTTTTTGTATGATATTGACTTTATAGGGTCCCCTTGTGGCGCGGTTTTGGTTTTCCACCTGATTTTGGAAGTTTCCAAGCTTAAGGTGGGTGATTCCATGTTTTATCATTATTAAATGATTTTGATATGCTTTCTTTTCTTCTTGAATGTGTTCTATGGATTATTTAATATGTTTTAAATGTTTTTTAAATAGGTTTTAAGGTGAGTATGGGTTGAAATATGACTTTCTAAAATAAATTGGTTGGGTTTCATATGTTCTTCCTTGTTGTGCTTCTTAAATGTGTTCCATAAATTTTATAAGTGGTGAAAAGTGTGTTTTCAAGTGTATTTTGTGTGTTTGTATTTTAAAGAGATTTTTCCCATTAAAAATGGCGGTCTTTAATGTGTATCAAAATTTCTTGGTGTGTGTATGTGAATGTTGTGATCTATGTGACATGTGAAATGAAATTGAGCACAAAGGGAATCAAAGGTATCTAGGTGGGTTGACTACGACTAGTATGATAGTTATATTGGTGGGGCCAAAGCATGGTTTCTTCTAGTAGTGTTGATTCTACAACACTAACTAAACTATGATGATTATTGGAAACCACTAAAAATTTGAATGTGTTCCCCTATAGTGTTCTGTGCATGAGGATGTTAGGGGTTATGGTTTTTGTAACATGTTTCACCAAGATATGAGGTTCTGGGTTCTCACTAGTGTTAGAGCCTTTAGAGATTACCCATGGTTCTCTCTTGTGATGTGAGGCTTACCGTTGATATATGGTGGACCTTACCTTCATTTTAAATTTCAAATAAATCTTATTTAAAAAAAATCCTTAAAAAATTATTAAGAATGTTTCCAATCTCCTTTTTATAAAAAACTTGAATGTTGATTTTCCATCTAATGTTATGGCATGGAATCTCTTTCAAGTGGAAGCCTACTAGTATATGGATCACACCCTACATACACCCTTGGGTTTAAGTAGACTTTGTTAAGTTTGGACTAGGTAAAGTAAATATGTTCTGTGTTGGTGGTAGTGGATCTAGTTTCTAGTGTTCCTCTCTTGTAGGTGTTTGTGGAGGTGTCTTGAGAGTGGTGGCCCTCTCATTTCATGAAAGTTATGGGTTATAGTCAAGTTGTTTCCCCTCCAATTTTGGTACTTTTGTTTTTTATGTTTTGAGTGTTTAACATTAAATTGGTGTACCTCTCTTGGTAATGGATATTGATCTTGGTGTGGTGTTTTATTTTTGTGAATTGTCCATGAGTTTTTTTATCTTGGGTGAAATCATTCACAAAAGTGAATTGTTGGTACCCAGGCCCTAGTTTTCAGCCAGTGGGGATTAGGAATGCCCTTCAGTCCATGTCACGGGTCAGGTCAGGTGTCGGTTTGGATGGAACCCAAGATCGGTTTATGAAAAAAAAATTATAAAATGAGGTTTCTTCCTTTATTTGGGTCTTGAAATTTGGGAGGATTCTGGATAGACATGATCTAGGATTTCTGAGGCTTGAGGTCCTGGTCATGATTGGGGTGTCTGGCTAACAAAACTCATGAGAGACGGTGAGTTTCCATGGGATGTTGGGAATTTGGTTTGAATTATCCTTAAGGTGAGACATACAGGATGAAGACTATGCTTGGATATTGGGCGGGGGGAATTATTTTAGTTTATTTTTGTGATTGATATGGTTGTTTTGGAAGTTTTAGAGATATGTTGTTGTTGTTGAAATTTTTTATGAATGGGGAATTGATGGATTTTTTTGTGGTTGTTTCTTGAGGTAGAAATATGTCTCCTTGGAGACTTCCCGTGTAATTGTGGGAAGAGTTTGGAAGAATTATCCCTCTACAGATGATCATAGACCATTAGAATTCATGGATTGGGATATCCATGCACTGGGTTAGGGATTGGGATCTGGTTCTTCCCATGTTGGGGAAAACGAACCAGGTCTTTTAATGGACAAAGTTCAAGAGTCCCTCAAGAAAAAGCCTCCTAACTTTTGGGGTAGGATGGATCCTTAGGAGTCAGAGGAGTAGATTCAAAATATTTAGAGGATGTTTGGGTTTCTTTTTACTTCTAAGGTAGTTAAGTTAATTTTTTCTTCATTAATATCGTAAAGGTCCCAGTCGTAGGTAGTGGGACTCAGTGGTTCATAATTAGAAGCATGAGAAGATTGGTTGGAAGGAATTCAAGGTCATGTTTAATGAGAATTATTTCTCTAATACCTTGTCCCTTGCCCAGAACCAAGAGTTTTTGGACCTCCACCAAGAGGATTGTACCATGATGAAGTATTTCAACATCTTTTTAGAATTGGATAAGTTCGCTCCAGAGGTAGTCTCCAATGAGTAGCTGAAGGAAAAAAAAAATTGAGATGTGTTTGTGGTTAGATATCTAATCACAAGTCTTCTTATTCAAGATGAGGATGATTGTTTATGTGGTTGATTGATATTTAATGGTGAAGATCAATCATAGTGGAAAGTATGGTTTTTATAGAGTTGTATCAGTAGTGGGATAGGGCAGCAGAAGCTCATCTGAAAAGAATAGGAAGAAATATGAGGGGGGAAAATAGGGGGGTATTATCTCAGGAAATCCTTCCATAATATTATTTTTTGTGGCTTCACATACTAGATCATTTTTGTACCATCAGTGTGGGATTTTAGAGCATATACATCCATATTATTCTATTCCACCCAAACCAAGCCATCAGGGTGGAACTATGGGGAACTTGTAGTGATTTTTCATGTTGGTTCTCTCATATTAGACTGGTGTAGGATATTTAGCCTCCAAATGGAAGTTTTCCTAGTCAAATATATCTAGGACAATAGGTTCTCAGTTTGGAATTTGTGGCGTAAGGGTTGGATCCACTGCTAGGAAGAGTCAGTAAAAGGCAGATTTGTAGGTCAATGGTCATTATTAGTCTTAGGTAGAGACGATCCATCTTCATGTTGTTGGTAAAGATAAAATAGAATTGGATGTAGGACCTATCATAGTTTGAGGTATTGTTCCTATAACATCATCTATTGTTGTTTCTCTGTTTTATATTGATGACTCTGTTTCTATCATTTTTTTTGTGGATTTGTTGAATTTTTCAACTGAGATTATTCCATATTCATTAGATCTTGTTATTACACTTGGTATGAAGCGAGATCAAGGTTTTAGGTTCTAATCTTGAGTACTCACCATGTCAGGGGTTAAGATGGAATGGAATTTCCATGTTCTATAAATGGACCTCTTTGACATAATCCTCGGTGTGGATTGGATGGTGTTCATTCAAGAGCACATTGATTGTTATCTATGTTGAGTGAGTTTTTTGGAACCTGATGGGAGTAACAAGTTTTTAGGGTGAATGGGATCCTTAGTTAGGATGTATGGGACCTCTAATTCTGGAATCGGGTATTCCTTCTTTTTATATCTTGTCGCTCATATTGGAAGATGATGATAGAGACTTCATGGGTGGATTACCTTCTGTGGTGGATGATTTCCGATATGTTGATCTATATGAATATTAGGTTTTCCTTTGAAGCGGGATGTGGAGTTCACCATTGATTTCAAGCTAGGAACATGACTGATATCTCTTCCCTTATACTATATATCCCTCACTGAGTTTAAGGAATTAAAGATCCAACTGGATGATTTGGAATCCAAAGGATTCATTCACCCAAGTGTCATGCCTTGGGCCACCCCTATTCTATTTTCAAAGAGATCCAATTGATATATCCAGTTGTGTATCAATTTCCAGAAGCTGAATAAGTTGATGATCAAGAATAAATACCCCTTACCCCATATTTATTAACTATTCGATCAACTTAAGGGGTCAATGTGGTTCTCCAAGATCGACTTGTGTTCCGAGTATCACCAAGTCAGGGTTAGAGAGGCGGATATTCCTAAGGAATATTTTTGAAGTAGTTACAACCATTTAGAGTATTTGGTAATTCCTTTTGGGTTGACAAATTCTCCAGTGGTCTTTATGCGGCTTATGGAGAAGGTGTTTCACTAGTATATTCACTCATTTTTCAGAGTATTTGTGGATGACATCTTGGTCTAACCAAGGACCAAATATGAGCATGAGCATCATTTGAGGATCATATTGGTTACTCTTGGAGATTATCACACCTATGAAAAGTTTTCCAAGTACGCCTTAAGGATTATGGAGGTGAAGTTTCTTGGTCATTTGATCTCGGAGCATGGGATTTTATTGGACCCCAGGAATATTAGTGCAGTGATTTCATGGGAGAATTTGAATAATTTTTTTGAGAACATTATATTTTTGGACCTGGAAGTGTATTATAGGAAATTTTTTGGAATTTCTCTCAGCTTTCTTTACCCATGAAGAAACCTACCCAGAAAGGGGTAAAGTTAGAATGGATCCTAGAGTGTCAGGAGACCTTTTAAGATCTTAATATGTGGTTGACCACTACCCCTATATTGATTTTTCCAATATTCAGAAATGGATACATGGTTAATTATGATGACTCAGATATGGTTCTTGGGTGTTTTCTGATGTAGTTTGAGAATGTGGTAGTGTATGATTCTTCCCAACTCCGTCCCCATGAAAATAATTACCAAAACCATGACATGATGTTAGAAACAGTGATGCATGACTTGAATATGTGGCATAATTATCTTTTTGGGGAGAGTTTTGTGGTTTATTTTGATCATAAGATAATTTCCTATATATTCTCCCAAAAAAGACCTAAATTTGAGGCAGTTTCATTGTTTTGAGTGCCATTAGGGGTTTGATTTCAATATTTTCTATACCTTGGTCAAAGGTAATGTGGTTGAAGATGCCTTAATTAGGAGGGTTCCAGTGAAATATTTAAAGGGGTCTAATGATGATTGGACTTTGATGGGGGTTTTTTAGATGCATATAAAATCCAATGAACACAGTGGAGGTGCTTTCTTGGTCAGTGTTCGGATGACACCATCACTTATGGATTTTATTCGGCAATAGTAGTCAAGTGATGAGTTGTTCCAGCACTCTATTCATTTCCATAAAGGTAGGGAGGTGCTTTGTGAATGGTCTTTTTCTCCTTAGGGGGTTTTTTATTTCAAGGGTCACTTTGTGGTGTCGTTGTTGTTGTGGAAGGTGGTGAGGTAGGATATCCACCAGTTCAGTGGATCATTCATATTTGTACCACCAAGATGTTTAATGATTTTTGTCATTAGTTCTGGTGGCCAGGTATGATAAAAAATATAGATGACTTCATATCCATGTGTTATACATGTTATCAGGTTAAATAAGAGAATCAAAGTCCCTCTAGTTTTCTTCATCCATTTCCCATTACTACCTGGAAGTGGGATGAGGTCTCTATATATTTTATTATTGGATTACCTTATACACCCTGAGGGAAAAATTCTATTTGGATAGTGTTTGACCATCTTACCAAATCATCACATTTCATTCCAATTAGGGATCCATCCAAGGTGGATGAGTGGGGATGGCAGTATGTTCATGAAATAATGATGATTCATGGTATTCTATCTATTATCGTTTCATATGGGGAATCTTTTTTTACATCACGGTTTTGTGAAGTCATTCAAAAGGTAATGGTGTTACTGGTCAAGTTGAGTAAGATATACCATCCTCAAATGGATGGTCAGATGGAGTGGGAAAAAAGATCTTATAAGTCATGGTTTGGGCATGTGTGTTGGGTTTTAGAGGCTCGTGGGATATCCATTTGGGGTTGGTCAAATTTTCTAATAACAATAATCATCAGTCCTCAATTATAATGGTTCAATTTAAGGTGTTCTATGGTCATTTGTATTGGTCTCCTTTGTGTTGGACTGAGGTAGGGGAGCCTCATTTATTGGTACTGAGCTTGGTGTAGGAAAAATCTAAAAAAGTTAAGTTGATTAGGAAGCATTTGTTGATAGTGTAGAGTCGTCACAAGTCTTATTCCAATTAGAGGAACCGAGCCTTGGATTTCTTAGTTGGTGAGTGGGTGTTTATTAAAATGGAACCTTTTTTGGGTCACTATCATTTAGATTAGTAAGGGAAGATAACGTCGAGGTATATCAAATATTTTGAGATTATCAAGAGAGTTTTTTGGGTGGTATACTGATTAAATTTTCCATCCTAGTTTACTTCAATTCATGACATGTTCCATGCCTCTCAATTATAGAATTATAATCCAGATTCATCTCATGTGTTTAATTAGGAAGAGTTTGAGTTGGAACAAGATTTTTCTATGTTTTAGTGGCCAGTGTGGGTTGTGGATTCTTGATAGAAAGTGTTTTAGGGGAATTCTATACCATTGGTCTAAGTTCTTCAGCATCATGGGAATTATGAGCACGAGACATGGGAGTGGAATTCCTGGGTTGACTAAAAGTATCTGTTTTTTTTCTCTGATCAAACTCTTAAATGAATTTCCATTGGTAGAAAGTTTTCATAGTGGGAATAATTTCCACATTAGTGATTTTATTTTGAGGTATTATTTTATTAATTTTTTATCTTGAATTTATCCCTTTGTTTTCTAGGGAGGTTTTGGATAAAATTGTTGTTTTTGTACTTGAAAAAAGGTGTCGCATTTTTGGCATGTGGTTAAGGTAAACCATGTGCCAGCCAAGGGGAAATTGTGCACGTTGGATAACTATAAAGGACACAAGACCTACCACATGGGTGTGTTCCCTCCCCCATGAAATAGTGTGTCTTCATTCTTCATGGATAGATATGGATGCATGGTTTCGGAACTATTTGGAAAATCGTACAGGATAATCATGAGGCATATCCAATTCATTAAAATATAGAATTTTCCTTTATAACCTCCCCATATTTTAACCCAAATTCATCCTCTTTCTTCCACAATCATAATTTGCTACCCTAGGTGGCTCTTCCCCTCCTCTTGGCTCCCTTGGACCCTCAAATTATGGGTTTCTTTAGTTTGTATCTTCTAGGAATCATCAAGTGATCTCAATATCCCTTGGTTTCTTCCATCTTCTTGGGTTCTTCTATGATGTCCTAATCTAGACCACGATCAAGATATTGTTTGATTTGGGCCTAGACCGCACGATTTTTCTTTCCATGGGCTCTGGCCCTCAGGCATCCCCCTAGAAAAGGCCTAATGATGGGAGAGGTATCCACACCACCTTATAAATGGGTGCTTCATACTCCTCATCCTTCGATGTGGGATTTCCATAATCCACCCCTCTAGAAGGGCCCAGCATCCTTACTAGCACATAAAATGGACACTGTCTCTAATACCATTTTTGATGTCCCAGTCTATCCCATGATAATGATATTGTCTACTTTGGTCCTATCCCACACGGTTTTTCTTTCCTTTCACTCTAGACATTAGGCATACCCCTTGAAAATTCCTCGTGTTGGAAGTGGTATCCACACCACCTTATAAAGGGCTGCTTCGTGCTCCTCCTCCTTCGATGTGGGATTGTAATAATCATTATAACATCCAGTTAACATTTTATCAAGTATCCCTTAACCTTGTCATGGATTTCCCATCCTTTGAGATTGGTAGGATACCTAAAATGGTGAATTCATAGATTTGTTGGACTTTAACTAATAACCTTTCATTTTGGCAGGATTCTGATCAGTTACACGTCGTGTAACTATGTTACATGCCATGTAATGTTTGGTGGTTGTAATCCATGAAAGAAAACTTCACGCTGTTGAAGATTAAAAGTCTTGAACGTGACTTACACAAAATTATTTTTTAAAAGTTTAGTGTTTTATCCTTGGTGATGGGTTTTTTGGCATATATGGATCGTGGGGGTTACATGTCTGGTAACTGGGTTACACGCTATGTAACAGACTGCATACAGTTTTTTAAAATAATGTGTGGCTATTTTATTTCAATTACTTTGTCGTTTCTTCATGGATATTGACTAGAGGCAGTTCTAGGGCGTTTTTGATAGACTCAAAAGCTTCTAGATCGATCTATTCGACACTTTATCTCTGTTGTGGTCGTGGTGCATATCTCTAAGAAAGAGATCATTCTGCTCGTTCATTTCCTTTGATCATGGTATCATCATTGGGTGGTGTCTTTAGATTTTTTGGTCTAAGGTTGGTTATTTTTATTAGTTTCTTCCTAGATTCATTGTTTGATAATGTTCTAGATTCTTTTTATTCCATTAGTCATAGTGTGCAGGGCATTTGTCTTTGAGATATGTGGGTTTCCTCTCTTCTTCCAACCCCTTGTCTTATAAATTGAATAAATATTATTGTGTAGTTTATTATAGGGCCTTCATTGATGTTGTTGGGTTTTGTTTATTTTGGATTCCATTATGAGCGTGTGTAACCCATGTTTTGAGGTAGGTGGTTTCGTCTCTAGCCTATGATAATGGATCTTATTTTTTTTCTTTACAAACTGATTCACATTGAAATTTGCATGATTTTTTTGTGTGTTTTGAAAAGGGTTTTAAATGAAAAATGGTTTTCCCTAGTTATTTATAAATGGAAAGAAAATCGGTATTTTTAGATCCTTGATATGGAATTGTGAAATTGTTTTGAAATGGTTTTGAAATGGTTTTGAAATGGTTTTCAAAGCATTGAAATGAATTTTGAAAAACAAATATCATGGACTACCTTGGGTATTTAGGCTGAAGGTTTATCTTGGAGCCATCATGCAATATTATGTGATTATAAAAGAGGTTTTTCTTGGGGCTTTCCTCTATTTCCTAGGCATGTTGTTCTAGGGGAACAATATTGAAATTTTAGGGGGGTTTACTCAGGGGGTATTCCTCTGATTCCTAGGACTCTATTATAAGATCGGGTTTGTGCACTTGATTGATTGTGGTATGAGTAGTATGCATCCTGGACCTATAATATTCCTTTCTTTTGTGTTACCTATGATTTTTTTGGTATCGATTGGGTTTCGGGGTTATCCTTGAAATGAATGCTTATTCCTATGAAAAATGATATGGAAAATTTACATTGAAATTGATATACATGCTTCTATTTATAAATGTGGAAAAAGGAAATTATTTACCATGTTTTCTATAAAAATTATTTACTATTTATCAAGCCATGTTTTACTTAAAATGAGAATAAAATAATTTTTATGCAGAGGATTATTATGGAACGCCTAGGTGGGATCCTACTGAGCATGTTAGCTCACACCTTGTTCCCCTCTTTGGTGGTGCGTAGACATTTGTTTGTCTTCCAGTGCAGGGAAAGGCAAGGAGCTGTAGTGAGGTGGTGAGGTTCATGTCAGCTGGTTTGGTAGATAGTGGTGAGATGGTGGTAGTTGTCGATGCTATCATTTGGAGTAGATTTTTGGTTTTTAGTTCTCTATAGTTTGACTTGTCTTGGAGTTTTTAGCTACTTTTAGAAGCTGTTTGTTTATGCCACTTTCTTACAATTATCGCATATATATCTTGTTCATCTTTTATTGTTGCTTCTTTATATATATATATATATATATTACATATGTTTTGTTTTGGTTGGGTAAAATTGTTCCCTCGGTTATGTTGTTCGATGCCCGGGTGCTTATCGCCAGCCTAAGGGGATCAGTAACGCCCTTCAGGTATGTAACAGATCGGGTTGGGATCTAGTTTTTTGGGTATCCTAGGTTGGTTCATTGAAATTTGGTATCAGAGAAGGCCTATCCTCAAGAGTCCATGTCTTGGGACATTTGTTAGACTTGAGATACGATTGTCGAGACTTGAGAGGTATAATGCGATAAGTTTCTGCCCAGCCCATATCATAAAAAGACTCAAGTTTCCATGGTACATTGGGATGTGTGTCTCTAGTATTGGTTTTTGTTTTAAAAATATTTGTTTTTTCTAGTTTGAGTTGATATTTGTTCTATTTTCTAATCATTATTATGTTTCAGTGTACAGCTGTATGCCTCTGAGTTGTCTTCCACGAGTTCTTTAGGAAGGTGCGGCTGATGCTCCCCAAGGGAACCCACCTATAGATTAGAATATCATCAGGACTATCATATGGGTAGTCCTTTATATTGATCAATATTTACAATGAGTTTAGAACTTTGTTGTTGAGGTACAACTAGAAGATGGGGGAGAGATAGAGAGATCATGAGAGTTCTTATGTGAGAAAACCTTGTCCTCTAAAGGGATGACAGAGCCTCAAGAGGTGGAGGACTCTTTGGATAAGATCAATCAAATATTCAAAATTCTAGAGACACCTAATAACATTAGGGTAAAGTACCCATCATTTAGACTCAATGGTTTCAGCAAGCTATGGTGGGATTCTATCATCCAGGCAGATAGGCACGTAGACTTGGAAAGGTTTGAAAACCCTATTCTTTTAGTAGTTTTTTCCAGAGTTACTGATTCTGGTGAAGTCTAAGGAGTTCATATCTTTAAAATAGGGAGAGTGTTTGGTGTTGTCATACACCAATCATTTTATGGAGCTTTTCCATTTGTTTCCCCAGACATGGTGAATAATGGCCAAATGAAGGCTCAGAAGTACCTATAGGGTTTTCAATTAGATATTAGATTTTAGGTGTTTATGCTAACTATTTCTACATATGTGGAGATGGTAGATAGATCTATGATGGAATAAATAAATATGGCAGGCAAGGTTGGATTTTCCACCTCTTCTCTTCCATCAAAAGGCAGCTTCTATGGTGTACATGGGACGACGAGGAAGTGGAAAGATCATTACGATAGTAGTGGACTTGGGTCTCCGTAGTGAGCCTCCTCTACACCATCTGTTACTACGGGTAATTTGCCTCTGACTTTCTATTAGTGTATAAAGGGAGGAAACACCTGACGTACTTTTCCTATACTCATAAATAGATGCAACAGTTATGGATGTGTTGGTCTCTTACAGTTCTTCTTTCAGTCTATGACTAAGACTCATTATGATTAGGGTTCGTCGGCTCCAAAGACTGCTATGGTGTAGTCAAAAGCATCAAATACTACAGTGCTCCATCAACAGGCCTTAGGAGTGAAGCATTTTCAAATAGTATATGAGTGTCTAGAGGAATTTGATGCAGGTCTGGAAACAATGAGAGGTATTATAATTATTACCTCTTCAATAGAAACTACTTTATTTGATATTGGTTCCTTCCACTCATTTATATCTGTATGTTTTTTTGATGTTCTTAAACTTCCAACGAAACTTATATCCTTTAAAATGGATTTAGAAACACCTATTCATACGAGGAAAGAGCAGGGATTTAGGTTTCCTTCTTGTTCATTACAGATAGATGATATGGGCTTGGTCTGGTATTTTCTCATTCTTGACCTAGATCTATTTGACACCATCGTCAGTATGGATTGGCTTGTCGTTCATCGAATTGAGGTAAATTATTATAATCGGTGTGTTTTTTTCTTACTGCTGATGGGAGCTCTCATGTGTTTCAGGGGTAGTGGGACCCGAGGTTAGCTTATGCAAGACCTTCCCACCCAGAGATCAGGAGTTTTTTTGTTGTTGTTGAATTTGAGCCTAATGACATTTCTTCTATTGATGATCTCCATGTTGTTTTTAGAGGCCTTCCAGATTTTTTCCCAGATGATTCCTCTGATCTTCCTCCAGAAATAGAGGTATATTTTATGATTTATCTAGTTCCAAGTACATAAATGATATCGATACCATATTATCATATGGCACTAATAGAGCTGAAAGAGCTCAAGATTCAGTAAGGAGACCTGTTGGGAAAAGGATTCATTCACCCTAGTTTTTCTCCTTGGCAAGCCCATGTGCTCTTTGCAAAGAAACAAGATAATTCACTTCATTTATGTGTGGACTATCAAAAGTTGAACTGGGTAATAGTTAAGAACAAATATCCTTTTCCTCGTTTGGAGTATTTGTTTTATCAGTTAAATGGGGAAAAGGGGTTTTAAAAGATTGATCTTTGGTCAGGTTATCATCATCTTTGAATTTGGGAGTCTCATATAGCAAATACAGTTTTCAAGAGTAGGTATGAACATAATGAATATCTTGTGATTCCTTTTGGTTTAACTAACTCTCCTATAGTTTTTATGTATTTTATGAATTGGATATTTCATAAATATCTTGAATTTCTGTGTTAGATTTCATGGATGATATTCTGGTTTATTTGAAATATGATTTTGATTATGATCACCATCTAAGTTTGGTTCTAGAAATTTCAAGAAGTCACCATTTGTATGGAAATATTTAGAAATTTAGTTTCTAGATTCAAGAAGTGAAGTTCTTAGGGCATAGAATTTTTTAGCATGTCTTGTTAGTTGATTTCGAGAAGTTAAAGATTTTTTTCATGGAAAGAACAACACAATGTCTTTGAGATATGAATATTCCTTGATCTTACTAGATACTACCAACGATTTTTTAAGGACATCTCTAATTTGGACTCACCTTTGACTGCTCTTACTAGGAAAGTGGTGAAATATACCTTGGATTTAAAGTGTCAGAATTCTTTTGATGAACTGAAAAGGCTTATGAAATCAGCCCCTATTCTGATCTTACATGAGCCCGGTAAGGGATATGTGGTTTTTTGTGATGTTTTTGGTGCTGGTTTGGGATGCTTTCTTATGCTGGATGACCATGTAGTAGCTTATGGGTCTCTTCATCTTTGACCTCATGAGAAGAACTACACCACTCGCGATTTAGAGCTTGTGACATTCATGCATGCACTTAAATGTTGGCAGCACTATCTCTTTGGGGATAAGTTCATGGTCTTTTCTCATTATAAGAGTCTGATTTAAATCTTTTCTCAGAAGTACATGAATCCTAAACATAGGCGATGAGTAGAATACCATCAAACATTTGAATTCGATATCTCCTACACCCCATGGAAGGGAAAAATTATTTTAGATACTCTTAACATAAAATTATCATCACAGTCTTTTTTGGAATGGAAGGTAGAGTGGAAGCTTATGAGGATTTTCACTCAGTTGCATCTGAATTATCAAGAGGATGTTTTGATTATGGTTCTAACTAGTGTTAAATTATCATCATATCTCTTAAAAGTCTCCACGGTAAAAGTCAGATTGTCTCCATTTGCACCGAGGACGGCATGAAACTTGAGGATCCCTCCGATGTGAAAGAGGAAATTGTGCGGTTTTATAATCATCTCCTTTGGTCTTATCCGGTTCATTCGACCAGTCATATTGACTCCCTCCGTTCAGCCTTGCCTAAAAGACTTACGGAGGCCCAGCAATCGGAACTGGCCAGGGAAGTATCAGCAAGTGAGATAAGGGAGGTTTTGTTTTCTCTGAAGGATAACAAAGCCGGGTGATGAGTTCAAAAGACTCAAGAAAGCCTTTATGGTGGGGAGACCATTTTAGGTTTATCTCTCTCTTTAGATGGTATAATTCAATTCACAAAAAGGATTGTCTTCCTAGAATTTTTGAGGGGTTTAGTCTTGTTCTATTGTCATATTTATTTATAGTCCATTCATCTAGGCACTAAAAAGATTTATTACGACATGAGGTTGTGATTCTGGTGGATGGGTATGAAGTGTAACATTGCGGAGTTTATGTCTCACTGTTACACCTGCCAATAGACAAATGCATAGCACTTAAAACCTTCTTGGATTCTCCATCCTCTTCTGATTTTGATTTGGAAATGGGATGAGATATCTATGGATTTTTCTATAGGACTTCCATAGACTCCTCAAGGGAAGAATTCCATTTGGGTGTCTTTTGATCGGTTAACAAAGACTTATCATTTCATTTCGATCAATGATACCACTAAGTTAAAACATCTGGGTAATCTTTATGTGCATAATATTGTTGGGTTACATGGGATTCCTTCTTCTATTATTTTGGATAGGGATTCTAGGTTTACCTAGAGGTTCTGGAGGAGTCTCCAATAGGCAATGGGAACTCAGGTCAAGTCGATCATATCCTACTATCCACAGATAGATAGTCAAATGGAGTGAGTAATTCAGATTCTGGAGGATATGTTCTACACCTACATCTTGGATTTAGAAGGATCATGGAATTCCATTTGGTACTGGTTTAGTTTTTTTAAAACAATAGTTATCAGTAATTGGTAATAATGCATCCCTTCGAGGCGTTATATTTTCTCTTATATAGATCACCTCTTTGTTGGGATGAGGTGGGAGAAGTATCTTTAGTTGGACCGAGTTTTTTTCCGGAAATGTCTGTGAAGATTCAGGATGTACATCAATGTATGGTTACAGCCCAGAGTTCACAAAAAATCATTTGGGGATCGGCGATGTTAACCTTTGGAGTTTTCTATAGGTGACTGGGTTTTCTTGAAAGTTTCTCCTTTGTTGGGTCAACATCGACTCTGAAATTAGGGAAAGTTGGCTCCAAGATATGTTAGATCATTTGAGGTCACTAAGAAAATCGGAAATTTTTCTTATCAACTAGCATTTTTGGTTCAGTTGATAGGTATTCATGATGTTTTCAATATATCTCAGCTCAAGAAATATCACCCTTATCCCACTCAGATTCTGAGTTGGGAAGAAATTTATCTAGAACTGGATGTTTTTGTTTTGGAGAAACCAGTTGAGATCATTGACTCTCATGAAAGACTTCTGTGGGAATTTGATTCCATTAGTTAGAGTTATATGGAAACAAGGATCACATTCTCATGAGACTTGGGAACGTGAATCATTGATGAGGGAGCAGTGGAAACATCTCTTTCCAAGGATTACATCTTCCACATGACTTCCTGGGGATGGAAAGTCTTTATGGTGGGGAGTTTCTAACATGGTGTGACCATTTTATCAGGTAGTCCCTTAACCTCATAATGGTTTTCCCCTACTTTGAGATTGGGAGGATACCTATAATGGTGAAGTTAGAGATTTTTAGGAATTTCACTAATAATCATTAGTTTCTACAGGATTCGGAGCAGTTAAACATCATGTAACTATGTTATACACCATGTAATGATTGTTGGATGTATGGCTTGAAAGACGACTTCACACTATGAAATGTTGCACAACGTGACTATGACATACACATTGTGAGTTGTTAAAAGGTCAGTTTTTAATTTGAGGTGATGGGTTTTTTGACATAAATGGATTATGGGGGTTACATGTCGTGTTACTATGTTACACACTTTATAATTTCCTACATACAGTTTTTAAAAATATTGTGTGGCTGTTTTGTTTCAATTCCATCTCCGATTATTTGTGTCTCCCGACCAAAGGTGGTTCTGGAGAGTTTTTTAGAGAATTAACCCCTTCTAGATCAATCCGTTCGACACTCGATCTTTGTTGCGGTTTTGGTGTGTCTCTCTAGGTAAGTTACCTTTCCACTCCTTCATTTACTTTTATCATAGTATCATTGTTGGGTGGTGTCTTTGGATATGTTGGTCTAAGGTTGGTGATTCTTCTTGATTTCTTCCTAGATCTGTTGTGTGATCTCATTCTAGAGGCCTTTTCTTCCATTGGTCATAGTAAAACGGGCATTCTTCTTTACATTATGTGGTTTTCCTCTATTCTGTTGACCCCTTTAATTGTAAATTGAATCAATATTGATATGGATTTTATTCTAGGGACTTCGTTGACGTTGTTTCATTTCATTGATTTTATATTTCATTGCAAGCATGTGTGACCCGAGTTTTGAGGTAGGTGGTTCCATCTCTAGCCTATGATAATGGATCTTATTGTTTTTCTTTAAAAACTGATTCATATTGAAAATTGAATGATTGTTATGTGTGTGTTAAAAAGTTTTTTTAATGAAAAATGGTTCTTCCCTGGTTATTGATAAATGAAGAGAAAATGGGTATTTTCAAAGCATTGAAATGGAATTGTGAAATGTTGTTGAAATAGTTTTCAAAGAATTGAAATGAATTGTGAAAAGGGGAACATGGGTTACCTTGGGTAATTAGGTGGAAGGTTTATCTTGGGGCCATCATCTATTGTTTTTTGGTTATCAAGGGGGTTTTTCATGGGTCTTTCCTCTATTTCCTAGGCTCATTCCAGGGGATTGATATTGACATTTTGGGTGGTTTACTCATAGGGCATTCCCATTCTTCCTAGGCATGTGTTCTAGGATCATATTTGTTTACTTTATTGATTATGGTATGAGTAGTATACAGCCTAGATCTATAGTATTCCTCGGTGTTGTGTTACCTATTCTTATATTTTGTATTGCTTGGATTTCTAAGCTAGCCTTGATATGTGTGTTTATTCTTGAGAAAAATGATATGGAAAATGTTCTTTGAAATTGATATACCTTCTTCTGTTTAGAACTATGGAAAAATGGAAATGTTTACCATGTTTTATATAAAATTGCTTTACTTATTATCATGCCATATTTTTTCTTAAAATGAGCATACCTGAATTGTTATGCATAAGATTTTTATGGAACACCTAGGTGGGATCCTACTGAGCCTATTAGATCACACCATATTCACCTCTTCGGTGGTGCATAGACCTTTATTTATCTTATAGTTCAGGGAAATTCATGGTGCCGTAGTGAGGTAGTGAGATTCATGTTAGCTGGTTGGGTAACTTTTGGTGATATGGTGGGATTTTTTCATGACATCGTTTGGAGTAGAATTTTGGTTTTTAGTCCTTTGTAGTTGGACTTGTCCTAGAATTTTTAGCTACTTTCATGGTTGTCTGTTTCTATTGTTTTCTTATATTTATGGCATATATATCTTATTCGTCTTGTATTTTTACTTCTTGTTTTGTGTGTGTGTGTGTGTGTGTGTGTATTCCATGTGGATGTTCATGCTAGAAAAAATAATTCAATTTTTTGTGTCATTCGATGCTCAGGTGCTTGTCTCCAATCCATGAGGATCAAAAATTCCTTTTAGCTATTTTATGGATCAGGTTGGGGGCCAGTTTTGAGGCAAACTTGGGTTGATTTGTTACATCTTCTCCCTTACTCTTTAATTTCTTCTTTCTACATTGTATTGGTTGACCTAATAATTGTTTAATATTGAGTTTTTGGGTAAATTTTTTATGGTTTTGGTATGATCTTCCCTTTATAGGGTCCCCTTGTGGTGCGTTTGTAGATTTCCACTAGATTCTAGAAGGTTTCAAGCTTGTGGTAGGTGATTTCATGTTTTAGAATTATTAGATTATTTTGGTATGCTTTCTTTTATTCTTTAATGTGTTCTATAGATTGTGTAAAATGTGTGAAATGTGTTTTAAAGAGGTTTTGAGGTGTGTATGGTTTGAAAGATGATTTTCTAAAGAAATTGGTTGTGTTTCATGTGTTCTTTCTTATTGTGATTTTTAAATGTCTTTCATAAATTGTATAAGTGGTGTGAAATATGTTTTTAATTGATTTGGTGTGTAAGGATTTGAAAGAAGTTTTTCCTATGAAAAATGGTTGTCTTTCATGTGTATCTATATTAATTGGTGTGTGTATACAAAAGCGGTGATATATGTGACATGTGGAATGAAATTGATCACAAAGGGAATCCTAAGTATCAAGGTGGAGGAACTAGGACTAGTAGGTAGTTAGATCGGTAGGGCCGAGTCCTGGTTTTTTTACGCATGATTGGTGACACAACACTAACTTAACTATGATGATGATTGTAGACCACTAGAACTTGGGATGTTTTCCCCTCTAGTGGCTCATGCATGAGGACGTTGTGGGTTATGGTTTTTATACCTTGTTTCACTGATATACGAGGTTCTTAGGGCTCTATTAGTGCTAAAGCCTTTATGGATAACATGTGGTTCTATCTTGTGATGCTATGCTTACTATTGGTATACGGTAAACCTTACCTTCATTTTTAATTTCAAATCAAGATTCTTTAAAAAAATTCCTTAAAAATGTTTTTTAAGAATGTTTCCAATCTCCCTTTAATTAAAAACTTTTATATTTATTTTTATTATTGTGTTATGGAATGGAATCTATTTCGAGTTCCATCTAACTATGCTTTGGATCACACCTTAAATACACCCTTATGAGTGCATAGAGTTTTTTTAGGTTTGACCCATGTAAAGGAAAGATATTTTTTGGTGGTGATGGTGGATTCAGTTGCAAGTGTTCCTCTCTTACAGGTGTTTGTAGAGGTGGCTTTAGGGTGGTGGCCCTCTTGTTGCATGGTGGTTCTGGGTTATGGTCTAGTTTTTTCCCCTCCCATTTTGGTACTTTTGGTTTTTGGTTAAATTTGTATGTGTTGAACTTAAAATTTATGTACCTATCTTGGTTATGGATATTGATCTTGGTGTAATGTTTTATTTTTGGGGATTGTTCATGTTTTTTTATCTTGGGTGAAATTGTTCCCTAAAGTGCTTTTTTGGTACCAAGGAACAAGTTTCCAACCCATGGGGATCAGAAATTCCCTTCGGGCCATGTCATGGGATAGGTTGGAGGACAGTTTGGATGGAACCCCTGCTTAGGTCATGATATTCTCCAATCCTAGTGTAATAAAATTGGTTAATTAGAGGTGATTTTACTCTTTTGGGGGTATCTCGATCTAATAGGCCCCTATGCGGGTGTCTGAGTATTTTCTATAATGTACACCCCCAAATAAATACTTATATTATTGTTTTTGTTGTTTTTGTTTTTGTTTTTTTATTGGTTTTATAGGAAAACATTGATATAAAATGGGAGTAATTCATCTTTCATCCCATTTTATCCGAGATGAACATCTTAGGTGGGAGAGATCCACCTTCCTTTTTTCCCTCTCAATCATCATGGAAGATCTATCCTAGAAATAGGTCAGTCCTATTCTATTATTTTATCTTATCTATTTCTTACCCTGATCCTCTCTCTCTTATTCTCTTCCCTCACCCAGGGTTTATGGAAGCATGTGGTTTTCTCCATGAAAAAGAAAAATACCTAGAATCCACGGGGATTCTATCAGTTTATACTAAAGAAGTCTTTATGGTTTATATAGACTCTTTTCAAAGTGTCTTGTTTATCATATCAGTTATAGATGCGTTTTTTTACATTGGAAGCCTATGAAGATTATGTGATTTTTGTTTTTTGATTTTCATAACTATTTTTTTATGGTTCTTTAATCCTCAAAGGATGGAATTATTATTAAAATACCTATTAGACTATCATTGTACATTATAGAGGAAAGTGATTCAAGACTATTTGTTTTATTTTACAAAACACTTTGTGCTTTATTAGTTTTAAATATATTTGTTATAAATATTACACACCTATTATATATATATATAATGGTTTTATAAAAAAATAATGATTTTATTACGAGTTACATGAGATACTAAGATACTTTTTATTTAAAATATATAAATTCTTCTTTGTATTTAAAACCTCACACATCGTATAAGGCCTTAGAATTAAACATTACCTAATATTGATTTATATTTAAGATGTTTACTTTCTTTAACATGGAATATATTTTTAGGTTTATATTTTAAGTGAATTGGGCCTTGACTCATACATATAAAAACTATAAAATAAAAAGTGGACACTTCCTAATAGTATCTGTTTTTTCCTATAATCTAAAACCTTTTACATAAAGAATGATCTATTTTATGAAAACTCTTCATGAATTTCCACATGAGTAATTCAAATCCCTTACCAATCCTTAAATCCTGTGAAAAACATTAACAAATGTGGGATGAGCATAAAAATCTTGGTAAGAAATATAAAAATAAGGTAACCATTAGTCCATTGATAAACATTAATACCCATGAAAACTTTTTTATAAAGTAATACTTTTCACCCTTAATAAATAGTAAATACTTTCCTTTTAAAATAAGCCCATTGTTTACCCTTTTTGTAATAAAAATATTACCATAAAACCCATATAAAGTATAGAAAACACATAAAGGTATCTTGGGACATTATTATACTTTTCACTCTTATAAATGGAATATTAATGCAGTCAACTTCCAAACATGTCACCCTTACAAATGGAAAATACCTATGGTTAACTTCTATACCCAATGCATTAGAAGAATGTCATGAACTCAACCATCATTGGTTTATTATATAACCAACTATCATTTTTTTATCATGTAACCACCCATAATATTCCCAAGTGTCATTATATAATCACAACACATTAAATAATGCAATTTTTAACATGTCTCTCATAATATTTCATTTTCACTCTAAATAAAAAATTTAAAGTTATTGAAATAATAAATCCATTTTCTAAACCCATTTTCAATAAAAAAAATTACCCAAAAAGGAAAATAAGTATTTTAATTTAAGAAAATATGTAAGCTTAAAAAATAATATATAAATCAAATAATAGTCACGGTGGTGGAAAAGTTATTTTCATTGTGTATGTTAAGAATAGAACATTCCATTTGTCGTTTATCAAAACATTCAATATAAAACAACTAAAAACATTAATTTTTAAAAACCATTGAATGAAATTTAAAATATACATAAAATATCCTTTAAAATCTTTTTATATACATATAAATAAATATTTAAAATAATATCAATAATATTAACATGGCGAAAATTATTTTGAAATTAAATCCTTAAACATTCAAAGTGTCTCATACCACATGAACATTTAACTTATAAGCCCTATAAAAGAATAAAATTTAACAAAAACATCAAATAACATTACAATAAAGAAATTCATGATATTACATGTTTATGGGTCTATATATACACCTCATAAAATAATGTGGGTGTTTAACATCAAAATATTTCTCAATGAAAGGAGATTGATATGAAATCTCTTATCTTGAGTCTGAATTTTCATGTGTGTCTTTATCTTCTTGAATAATAAAATTATGTTAATTGTTTTCTTGATTCTTAACCATTTTCATGTTTATCATTAATTTTATTTCTCTTATTATATTTTTGTATACAATTTCTTAAACAATTAAGTTTATGTTGGTTGTTTTGACCATATTCAGTTTACGTGTTAAAAATGACTTTATTCGGTAAAATATGGTCAAAGGAGTCATTATTAAAACATATCCATAATAATAATCATGAAATAGTTATAATATTTATACATCAATTATAATTTTAAAACCAATCACGAATTATGGTTATGAAAAATGAATCAATGTTATAGTCTTAAAGATAGTAGGTCATACGTACGAATGAGTATCAATCCCAATTCTCAATTATTATTGTGAGAAGAATGTAAAAAACATTTCTTTTTTACATAATGATCATTATATCATAAATACTATGTTATTTAATCATATTTACTTATATATATAATTTTTGTTATGCAAAATCAATCGCATCGCGTCGAGGAGGCAGTAGTCCGCACATCCATGAACGACGTTATCACTTTTTTAGTGTTTGAAATGAGTAATAAATAAAATGATATATTATATTTAAAAAAGGTAATTTTTTACTGAATATAATATAGATTTTATGTATGTCATTATTTTTTTTAAAATCATTCTTAATACATTCCATGTAAAGTGTGAACATATCACATAACTTTGAGGAGGTGGTACTCCACATGTCCATAAACAATGCTATCATATTAACACAAAATGAAAAGAATGATGGTATGTGTATTTAAAAATTCAAGAAGTATTAAGACATCATAAATATAATATATATATATATATCATATAAAAATATTGTGTCCATCATAATTATCAACCATGAGAGAAGGTAAAGGAAAAAACAAATGACATCATTCCATGAGGTGGTAGCCCTTCGTACACAACAATGGTAATTTCATTACCCATTTGATGGAAGTGTGTGTAGGTGTAGATCAAACTTGTTGTTCCTAGGTAGAATCTAGACCACTAATATGGGGGTAAGTCAAAGTTTTATTTTTCTTTTATAATAAATTTTTCCATAACTTATTTAGTAATCTTTATTAACCTCTAAAACTTGTTAGGGTTACGATTCAATCAAGTAGCTTCTCAACCACACCTTTCATATGCAAAAAATATAAAGAAAATGTAGAATGTGATATTTACAAGGTTTAGTACAAAGACCTTACCATATTGAATATTCCCACCAACATGGATTCTTCCACTAACTTCTTTCAAAAATACAAAGTCACAAGAATAGAACAATTCTACAATCCCATTAGATAATTTCCTACTATAGTTGGTTATAAACCCCAACTATCCTTTCCAGTATCCAATTTCCAACAACTGGTTAGACACCCTAGAAAGACAATAATTTTTTGCAACATGTAAGTATCCAAAATAATAAGATTTTATTTCATTATTATTTTCTAATCTACTTCATAATTCCTTTAATTCCTCCATAAGTAATCTAAACCAAAATTTAGCTAAATACAATCTTCAATAAATTCAAAAATTCAATAAGGAACTTGTTGTTATTGAATCTTATTATATAAAATCATTCTAGAAATATTTCTCACCAAAAGTTATTCTGATCTTTATCAATCTGGTACCCTCAATCTAATGGGATTCATCGATTGGCCTTTGTCTGATTCTCCATCTGTTCTTACTTCTTCAATTGAGTAGGAAATCAATCGGCAGCTTGTAATTCATTTATTTGATGAAACTTGGTCTGATGAACCTTGTTTCGATATATGTCGCTCTGATGGGATTACTCATATGGAATTTCTTTGATGACGTGTCATATTGGAACTTTCTCCAATGATCATATTGAACTTCACACTTATGGACTCGTTCCAATGAAACTTCCTAAGCTTTAACCTGAAAAACAAACTCTGGTTGGAAACTCAATAAAAGTTCAACAACTTTCGGAGATCTATCATATATAAACAAGTCTATGTTTTTTTAACATTAAAAATGAACTATTCTATCCATTTATAGGAAACCCAAATATGGTTTGGGTGGGGTTCTAAAAATATTCCCACTCAACCAGATTTCCAAAATATTCAATTTCCCTTGAATCTGAGATATATATTTGACTTATTAAATGCTTCATAATACTTTAGGGAGCTTCTCAAAACTTTATAATTCTTAAGGTTTTACAAACATTTCTTCAGTATGATTCTTCATTAGGATTTTCCATTAGGATTCTTCATTACGATGAAAATACATGCAATACTAAATACGACCCTTTAAGATGACCTCTTGTAAATAATGAAAGTACTCTCATGAAAATGATCCATATCAACTCTTAAATGTAATACATTGAAAACCATTCTGAAATATCTTCAAAGTATTTATTCTTTTCTTAAATTAAACAAACCAGTTATCTCATGTTCAAAAGACTTTATTAGTGCCTGTCTATGCCTGGTGGATCAGTCTCATCTTCACTCTGATGAATTACTGTCAGCATCCATTATGATTTATTGATGGCATATCATGTCCAATGGATTGGTGTTGTTAGTTAATTATTTTCTTCAGTACGATCAATCTTGCAGCTTTTTAATATTTTAACATGGTTGATTATCATAAATATGATATTAATATTTCTATGTCTAGTGTTCCTCACACAGATGAGAAGCATTCATAATAATTAACATCATATTCACCTCTCTTCCACAAACTCCAAGAAACTTATTTCCTTACAACTTAGACTTAATAAAATCGGCATCACCATCTCTCCCCTTTTATTTCATAATGATTGCATCATAAGTTTCTCTAGATAACTTATGACTTATGTGAAATAGAAAATATAAAATCATCATTAGGTTTACCTCAGAGCCATTTAGATTCCTAAACACTTCCTCATTATGATCACCACTTTCATTAATGAATCAATATGATTTCCAGTGGCTTTTGACTTTTTATCAACATCCCAATATTAAGGATCATATCGACTCATGCCAATAATCTAGATCCTATTTTCATACTGATGGTTCTAGATCTGATTGAAAACTTCAATCCATATTTCCATTACCTTATTAAATCTTTTTTCTTTATTAAAAAAAATCAATAAATTGATCTATTGAAAAAAAATACAACCAAAACTAAAATGGGGTCCAACAATCTCCCCCTTTGTTTATCTATCAATATCCAATTCAATCACTTCAAAACAATACCACTTGTTATTTTATTTTATCAGTTTTTCTTCTCCTTATTCCATTACTTATACCCCTATTTTCTATCTCCCCCTTTCCTTTTTTGTCCCCCTTATTGAAAACCAAATTTAAAGGGGAATCATGAAAAGTTTCCCCCTTTTTGACAAGTGATCTCATTTCCAAAGGTTGGAACTTTTCATCTCAAAATATTGAGACTCTTATTCATGAGAATATAAGTATCAAATTAGTTTCTTAATAAAGATACTTTAAATAAACAACTTTATGTATATTTGGGTGAACCTGGTGTAGAAAACAAGAGTGTATAATCAGGTTATCAATGCTCTCCATAACACAACTTTTATGTAATACATTTTTTTGATTCCTTCAATATTTTCATGACTGGGGAAATCTTTAAAGGATTTATTTAAGATAAAAAGTAACTTGTTTATATATAAACAAAAATATGAGAAATTTCATGTATATAAACACTAATTTCTAAAAACTTGTATTTTGTAACCTCATTACTTTCTTTTGAAATAATTGTAAGAGACTCATCAACAGCATCTTCATTATTTAAACACATTAAATTCCCTATAATTTAGTAAAAATAAAAATATTTTATGAATAAGGAGGAACCTCAGTTGTTTTTTAGAATAATATTTTATACTGAGATTCCTCTATCATCCTTGCCTTTTTCTTCTTCTTCATGTATTTTTCATTGGATGTATTTTCTTCCTTCTTTTCTTCCTTCTCAGATTTTGTAAGAAGATTCTTTTCTTCTATAGAATCTTATGAAAAGGATGTCAACATATTTTATTCTTTTGGAACATTTTTTTGTAGTTAGTTTGTAACAACTCTTTCATGCCTTCCTCATAATTTGGTAGGATAGTCAAACAAATTTTAGTAACATGCCATTATTTCTCACATCTCTTGCATCTTTCCTGAATTTTCAAAACAAAATCTGTTGATATCTTTTTATTAACTTTGATCACATCTCCAGAAACATTTTCTTTCATATTTATTCGTATGATATTTTTAATTCTTCTATATTTCTATCCATGTCAACTTTTTATTTCAAAAAAACTAATCAATTCTTATTTTCAGGCTCAACATGTTTGTTTTTCTCCAATTTCATACCATATTCATCTTTATTCATCTTCTAAGTTTCCTTTTTTAATTCCACATAATTTTTAGGATTATTTGATCTTATTTTCTCATCATAGTTTTTCCTTTCATCATACCTATTTTCTATTAGAGATATGTTATACTAGCATGAATAAGCTTTGTCTCTGAAAACTCCACAACACCAACGGTGACCTCTGAATCATGATTTTTTGGACTCATAGTAAAATTGTTCAAAACTTTTTTTTTGTTTCATAATAAATAGTGGACCACTTTTCTTATGAGGATAATTTCCTAAAGAGTTCTTGTCTCTCTTGGTGAAATATGTTCTCTTACAAACCTGATTTTGTAAGCCATTATTTTCACCTTCTTTAAAAGTTTCACCTTTAACATCAACTGCCTCGATGAAGTTTTCTCTCATATTTCTTATATCACTTTTTTTGTAAGAAACATTGATTGTGTTTTTAAAAAATCTTCTTATTTATAAACCAAATTAATTTTTAGAAAAACTATGATTTTTTTCTATTTAGCTACATTTATCTTGTTCTGACAAATTTCTTCAACAGGTTTAGATTCTATCTTGTTGATATTCTCATTTCTAGTTGAATTTTATTCATAAAATTTCAGTTTTATTTCAACATCACCATTCTAAAAATTTATTTCTTTAACATATTTTTATAACTTTCTTCTTTATTTCTTGAGATGAGTATTTTGTTCAAGTAAATACTCCAAATTTATATTAAGGGTCCATTTTATTTCTATTATCTCATAATAATCAATACCACAACTAGATGAATCACTTCAATTTATGACTTGAAAAATAAAGTTGATTTAATGATCATGTTTATCACTGTATGAGGAATCATCCTTCTTTATTCTACTTAGATAACTTTTCTTATTATTTCCATAAGGAAATATTTCCTTATGTTTCTTCCACTTTTGTTTCCATGATTTTTTATCTTCTTCCTCAGACTCATACTCTTCAACTTTATTCCCAGGAAAATTCTATTCAAAATGTACCTTCCCTTAAAAATTCCAACAATTGAGGTTTATAGTTTTCTATTTTCCCTTATTATATTTCTGAAAAATAAGGGAAACTGTTACGTTGAAATATTTATCGTTTTTACTCTGATTCTGAATCACTTGATTCTTCATTAACTTATTTATCTTTTTTTCTTTTAAAAATATTTTTGAATTCTATTTCTTGGTTAACCTTTTATTTACATTTCATAACATTCTCTCGTCTCATTTAATAAGTAAAAATAATTACTCTGAAAATCATCTAAAGGTAGAGTTTCTGGGTCTCTATCTTCCAAAGATGAAACTTTAGAATTTAACATATCAGGAAGAATTATCAATATATTTTCAACAGTGGTTGATTCTTCTTATTTCTCACCAAGACATGTTATGGTGCTAAAAAATCATTTACACTTGTAAATAAGCTACCAATAGATTCAAGATCATCTATTTTCATATATTCATACTTTATACTCCAAAGTTGTAACTTTTACTTATTTACCTTTTTATTTCCTTCATAAATGTTTTTTAACTTATCATGGATACCTTTGGTAGTTTTAACACCCTTTACTCTAAGAAAATTAATTTCAGTCAGTAATGAGAGTAATGTATTTTTAGCTATTCCATTATTCTCATGATTTATATTATTAGTAGCAGTAAGAGGAAAATTCTCAATATTGGGAGGAAATCCATCTCTAGTAGATTCTAAATCATCATACCCATTAGAAATAATATATGGAAGCATCCTATATCTTCAAATATTATAGTTCTTACCATTGAAAACTAGAATACCCTTATAGTTCATGGAATTCAAATTCTCCATTCTGAGAGATCGATCTTTCATAGGGAACCTAGGACCCGATACTAATTGTTGTTCTTAAGTAGGATCAGGACCATTGAGAGGGGATGGGTGAATCAGAGGTTCATTTTTATTTTTATAAGAAATTTTTCCTCAATTGCATTAGTAATATTTCTTAACATCTAAAACTTGTTAAGGTTATTATCCACTCAAGTAACATCTTAACCTCACCTTTCATATAAAAAAATATTAATAAAAGGTATCACATGATATTTAAAAGATTCAGTACAAATACCCACTCCTTTATATATTGGATAGTCCCACCAACATGTATTCTTCCACTAATTTCTTTTCGAAATACAAATGCATAAGAAGTGAATAATTTTAAAATCCTAGTAGAAACTTACCCAATATAGTTGGTTATAACCCAAACAATCATTTCCAGTATTCACATTACCACATATAGATATACACCCCAGTAAGAATAACATTTTTAGAAACTTGTAAGTATCTATAGTTACATGCTTCATTTTCATTCTTCTATTCTGATCCACTTTAGAAAGTATTCACTTCCTCTATAAGTAATATGAATCAAACATTACTTGTGTACAATATTCAATAACTTCAACAATTATATAAGGAACTTGTTGTTCTTGAAACTTATTCTAGAAACTCAGTACAGAAATATTCTTCATCAAAAGTTAATTTGACATTCCTCATTATAGTAGCCTCATTTAGATGGGATCCATATGATTGGCCTCAGTCTGATTCTCCTTCATCACTTACTTCTTCAATTGAGTCGGAACTTAATCATTTTCTTATAATTCCTCTACCTAGTGGAACTTGGTCCAATGAAACTTGTTCTAATGGATGTCACTTTTATGGTCTTACTCCTATAGACTTGATCTGATGAAGCTTCATCCTAGAAATTTCACCAATGATCGATTGAACTTCACTCATATGGACTCATTCTGATGGAACTTCCTCAGCTTTAACCTGAAAAACAAACTCAAACCATTCCATAATTTTTGGAGATCTAGAATACATGAACAACTATATGTTTTTTGAACACATTTCAAATGAACTATGCTCTCCTTTTATATGTAACAAATATATGTTTTGGGTGGGTTTTTGAAAATATTCATGCCCTACCAGATTTCCCAAATCTTCAATTTCCCTTGAATCTCATATATATCTTTGAATTATTCAAATATTCATAATACATCTGGGAGCTTATCAAAACTTAATAATTCTTTAAGTTTTAAAAAAAATTCTTCAGTTATATTCTTCATTAATATTAACCATTCTGATTCATCATTGCAATGAAAAAACATGAAATACTGAAGAGGTCCCTTTATAATGACCACTTATAAACACTAAAATTTGTCTCATGCAGATTCTATGTGTCAACTATTAAATGTAATACATTGAAAACAATTATAAAATAACTTCAAAGTATTTATCATCTTCTTAAATTATTCAGACTGAAGATCCCGAATCCAATGAATTTATTGGTGGCAGTCTATGCCTAATGGATCAGTCTCATCTTCACTTCGATGAATCATTACCAGCATCCATTATGATGGATCGATGGAATACCGCGTATGATAAACTGGTGTTTCTAGTGACTTATTTTCTTCTGTATGATTAATCTTTAAGCCTTATAATCTTTTCACACTATTGATTTTCATACCGATAATCTTCATATTTCTATGTCTGGTGTTCCTCACACCAATGAGCATCATTGAAAATACTTCACATCGTATTCTCCTATCTTCCACAAACTACATCAAATTATTTCTTTCCAACCAAGACTTATTATGATTAGCAGCACTAAATCTCCTATTTTCCTTCAAAAGGATTACATCACAAGTTTATCTAGATAACTTATGAATTATGTGAAATAAAAAACACCAAATAATCATCATGTTTATAGTGAATCCATTCATACTCCTAAACACTTCCTCATTATGATCACCACTTTCATTCCAAACTCAATACGATTTACAACAACCTATGAATTTCTATCAAAATACCAATATTATAGATCATACTAACTTTTGATAATAGTTTGGAACTGATTTTCATGTCTATGGTTCTAGATCTGATTAAAAACTTCAGCATAGATTTTCATTGCCATCTTCAATCTCCTTTAATTCTTCAACATAATCAACATATTGATATATTGACAACAAATACAACCAAAATTAAAATGGGCTACAAAAACAACCATTAACATAAAAAAAATATCAATATATTTAGGATTATGATGTCATTATATAAGCATAAAATAAGAATAACATAAAGGGTGGAGAATGAAAAAAACATAAATGCACATTGAAGAATCTTACCTATTTTTCAGGTAACTCCTTTTGGTTTTCACCAAAGGGATTCCTTGGTTGGATTTATATCCAAAGTGAGGACTCTAGGTTGAGGGGAGGGATGTTGGAATATTATTTGGGTAGGTTTTTGACTATCCAAATGGCTTGATACATGTGAATAAATGGGGTAGGGTGAGGGCCTTTTATAGTGGAGGAGGAGTGGCATTCTTGTACATAAAAAAGGTAAAGACTATTAGGAGGTCTCCCTTACATAATGTGCCTCTAACAATGATTTCAATTATATAAAAGAAAGTATATTGTTGAATAATGTCCATAAAATGGGTATTTGAAAATCTTATACGTCATTTTTACTCTTGATATTAAAGTTTAACCACTAAGTAAACACATTTTTACCTAAATCATTGAAATTAATTTTAATTTCTTTCAATTAT
Source organism: Viscum album (assembly GCA_963277665.1). Classification (NCBI taxonomy): domain Eukaryota; kingdom Viridiplantae; phylum Streptophyta; class Magnoliopsida; order Santalales; family Viscaceae; genus Viscum; species Viscum album. The sequence continues at coordinate 384,162,108 of OY728153.1, read as the reverse complement.
ATTTTTGGTTAAAAAATAATTTGACCTTATTAGATATTATAAAATAAAATGATTAAAAATATGGAATCTATTTTTTCAAATTCCAACCACATAAGTGATGAAATTAATTTAAAATTAATCCCACAAACAGGATGACAAAGTGGGTTTTTAAATTGAAGATTTTCAAAAAATTTCTACGTTTTTAAATCCAAAATCACTATAAAAATGATTCCAATGACATATATTGCGTTAAATGATATAATTTTTTTAATTTTACTTTAAAACCAATAAAAAATATAATTTAACTATATAAATTTAACATCCCAAATTTTTTAATAATATTTATTTCCTAAATTTTTGTGTTATTTTATACTCCACAAAACTATATCCTTTAATTAATGAAGTGATATTGTTGGGTTTTGAATGTTATATGACCATTGGGCAATATGACTGTTGGAAAATACACTCTAAAAGTTACAATTATTATTTATAAATACAAGTGATCTTGGTTAATTAATACTAAAAAGAAGAGTTGATGGCCTCATCCAGTAGACTCGGGCCGTACGAAGCTCATCTGTCAGAGCTTGGGAAGGAGGTAGCATCTCTGGGCTTTTCTCTGGACCAAGCCCAAGCAGAGCTTAAACATATAAATCTTGAATGTAATCACCTAAGAGGGAAGTTCAATCTAATATAAATCACCACTCAGGCAATGTTGTCTGAGCCTCCTCAAGATTCTATCACCATAGCACACCTTACACTTTGGTCCTATGCAGGTGTTATAAGGGGCTATGTAATGAGGCCTTAAATACTTTTTGTAATCCCTTGGTATAAATAAAAATTTTATTTCTTATTATGGTAAAATTTGTGATTTTCAAATGTCTGAATAAATATAGGATGAATATTACTGATGAATTTTGGAAAAAGGGTATTTTAAAATATTCATGTAAACTTTAAATAATTAATAATGTGAAATTATTTTAAAAAATGGTCTTCTATAGTTGTGATCGGAAAGAAATTTAGAGTCTAATAAGATCAACTTGTTTTTTAGTAAATAGTAATGTATGAATAGTAACATACTCTTATGAATATTAATGACTAGTAAATCGGCCAAAAAACAAGAACTTCACCCATGAATGTATAAATACAATTTAAACATCTTAAAAGTGAAATAATGATCATAGTATAAGTTTTGGTATTTTTGTATGTCATAAATACTTTATTTACAATTTTATAACTAATTTAATAATTTAAAATGGAAATTTATTTTTCTAAAATGTAATCATAAATTGTTACTTTATTGTCTTATGGTTATATGATAATTTTATGATACCTTGATTACTTTTTCAAGGTATTACAAAACAAGTTATAGTTTTAGAGTTGTTTTTTAAATAAATAATGATTTTATTTAAAAATTAAATTAAAAATATTTAGAAAATTATTTTCATAAAATGGAGTTCATTTTTTAATTCATATCGTCCATATTAGGTTAGGGTAATTTATTGGGATTTTTCTGAAACAGATGAATTTTCAGTGAATAGTAAAAATACTATTTTTGAGTTTTGGGTGTTTAATAAAATCATTGATGATTTAATCATGACGTAAAAAATCTGGTCGACTTTGGAATATTAATATATGTTATGAGGGGTCCCAAGTGTCTAATACCATGGGATAATACCATGGTCAAGCCCATGGTTTTGCAAATACCACCGATGAGGTGTCCCTTGGAAATTAATTAAATATTCCCTCACTTTTTTTATAAATACCAAGCCATTCCCTAATTCATTTCATTCCAAAATACTCCTAAAATAATTTCTTGTCTTTTTACCTCCTAGGTAGTCCTAACAAGGTTCCCTCACTCCCCCCAAGGACCCAACCTTCAAACTTTTGATGTTACTCTTCATGGTGAGGGAACCTTTCACCCTCCTCTTTTAAGTCATGACTTCCTTTTTGTTATGTCTTCTAGTTTCCCTTTTTTATGTGGGGGAATGTTCTTATATATCATTATTACTATCCATTTCATTTTCAATTGATGAGAGACCCTTTCCTCTCCCATAAACTGATTTTCTGAATTTTTAAGTGAGGCTGTCCGACTGCCGAATTTTCGTAAAATAAATAGCATCTTCCCTTTTACTTCGAGTTTCATTTTCATATGGTATTTCTGTAAAATATCCATATGATGATATTATTTCTTTTTATTTCTTACCCATAATGTATTATGATTTATTTATTATTGGGTGACTCTTGTCCCCTCTCTTTACAATTTTTTCTAAAACCATGTTTTATAATCATTATGCTGCAGAATTTTTGTATAAAAAACTCTCTTTTTCTCAAGAAATTCTCTTGTATCATTTATTTGAATACCCAAATCTATTGTCATTTCTAGATTTATTCATCAATACATAAAATTGATCTATTTTATTCTTTAATTGACATACAAGAAACCCTCTTTACTTTTCCAAGGGTTATAAAAGACACAACGATCATGTTTCTATGCACTTTTAAAACGTTGTGATTTTGAAGTGAAACCCATTACTTTTTCTCTCTATGGGTTATTTATGAAATGTTTGATTATGATCTATGTGAATCACATTAAAATAAAGAAAAATTATGGGTGTTACCTGATATCACTCCAATGCATTGGGTAATGAATTTAATCTCTAGAGAAGACAAGTTTTGCGATACCTTTGTGAATAACCTGTGTAATTTTTATGACACCTTGGGGATGAATCTTGGTGATATGTTCATGAATGTCTAAATTAAATATTGTAGCCACATATTCATGTTATGGTTCAGGTTATTTTCATTATTAAATGCCTCTACTTCCATTTTTCATGTCTTTATGTTTTTCATCAAGTTCTTATTGATATCACAAGTAAATTGATTCCCTTGCTTTCCTTACTGGGCTTTTTGCTCACCCTTTACTTTGATGCATGTATCCAGGTTATGAGACGCATTAGTTTACATAGTATAAACTTTTCAAGAGTATTTTAAAGGGGATTTAAAAGAGTGTTTTTTTAAGTTTTCAATTATTTTGTTTCGGATTTCCAAGACACTAGACTTTAATGGTCCTCTGTTGTAAAATGTAATAAAAAGTTATGTTAAAAAGAAGGGATGCCATAGTTGGTATCAGAGGAAAGTTTAGTTATTTATGGAAATTAGGCTATTAAAACTTTAGGAATAACCCTATAGAAAATTCTAAATATATAAATACTTCCTAGTATTTTGGTGAGTATTGAGAAAGTGGTTTATCAAGAAAATACATCCTTGTCTGAATACGAGTAGGTAGAAGCGGCTCTGGCACAGACGTACCTAGGAGTGAAAACTCTGACAAGGATTTTAGAGCTTGAACCGAGGTATACTAGTACACAACAATGGGCCTTGCTTAACTCTTGGTTACTATACTACCGAGGGATATGTTTGGTTAATCATAATCATTTTACGAATAATTATGAAGGATTTATAGAGAAATGTAATTGTTTAAAGCATAATGTTTTAAGACATAAAATAATTTATAGTTAAAAGATTCATAAATGAAATAATATTCTCCCTAATGTTTTATTCTTTTATAAAATGGTGGAAAATAGAATTAACCATTCAAATGGTGACTGCAATGGACCATGCACTGACGGCCCTCCGATGGAAGCCAGAATGGAAACTTGCATGTGAATGATGAAACAACTAAATCAAGTTATGGGAAATAACTTGAATCAAGATGAGTGAATGATCTCACCGTAAAGGGAAAAACTTTCTGTTGAATCCTTTATGCGTTAATGACCACCAACCATCAGTGGATCTATCGACCCATTGATTGATGAATATTGGATCAGCTCTATCGAGAAGATATTGTAAAGACCCGTAAATTTCAAGGAAATTTTTTTTCTTAATTTTCTTTGGAATTTTACAAGAGCGCAGTTTCTGACGGAACCTGATTCTGAGGCCCGGTGTGCCCGGAATCATTTTCCGAAGTTTGGCTCGGGTACGTTCAGTGAATGGACGAGCGGGTTTTTCTAACTTTTGAACCGGTGCCCGGAATCGAATTCTGAGGGCACCGATGAAATCGCAGCGCCGGTATTCGCTTAGAAACGCCTCTTCCGGAGTTGCGTTTGCTCGGGTGTGGTTTTTAATTTTCGGGCTTAAGGTTAAGAAATAAAATAATTTTGCGACAACTTTATTTTATTTCACTTAAGCCACTTGGAAGCCACTTGAAGCCACTTAAAGGCGGCTTGAACTGAGTTGAACTGGATAGGATGCTATCCAGAAATATCCTACCCCCTTGGTAGGATATTTGTGAGGTGGGGTCCGCACGAGCCTCGTCGTTTCTTTCCTCTAAGAAACGCACCCGTGAAAACCCGTCTTAATGAAAGTCAACTGACGCGTTTTCTAAATTCTTAACAGACCATTTAATTGGGTGGTTTATTTCGTGAATTAAATGGGCTGTTTCTTTCGTGAATTAAATGGGTTGTTTCTTCGTGAATTAAATGGCATGTTTCTTTCGTTAAATTAATTCAACGAATTAATTCAATCGTTTCTTAACCTGTTTTCGTGTGTTGGCAGATTAATAAAATAAGACCAACCTAAAATCTTTGGGAAAATTTGAGAGGATTCTTGTTTCTAATTCTCCCTCGCGAAGAACGCGAAGAACGCGAAGAACGCGAAGAACGCCGAACCTGGAAATCGACGACGCTTCCGTCCGAGACGTTCTTCCACGCTCCGATCTCCGATCACCGACCGTTTGAGGTGAGTGATGTCGGATTTTTCCTCTCAAGTTCTTTTCTTTTGGTTTTAATCGAAACACAGATTTAAATATTAATAATTTGAATCTGTTTTTCTTGGTTCGTTGAGCTCGCCGACTCAACACCGGATTCCGCGACGACGTGACGCCTCCCCGCGACGACGTGACGATCCCTCTCTTCCGCGACGATCTTTTCCGCGAAGAATGCCCGCGCGCGACGATCAACGAGGTAGGGATTTTATATTGTGGGAATTACCCCTTTTTAATATATTCCCGTCAATGTTTCTTAAAGAAATTAAAGGACCGAATTGTGAACAATTTTTTTTTTAATCTTACTAAAAAAAATTGTTGCTTCCTGTGTGGAATAAATTTCTCCCGTTTGTTTATCTCTAACGCGGAGGGTGCGGGCCAAACGAACACGGCCTGATGACCCTCCACCGTTCTTCGTTTGTGCGGATTTGACGGACGACGACGGAACGTGCCGCAGCGGAAGTTTGACGATCCCGCAGTAAAAACGGATCCAGGGAGGAGCAACGGCGCAGACGGGAAGGAAAACGGGCCACCGGAGCAACGCCGGCGGCCGGAGGCGGCGGTGCACCGGCGCGCCGCCGGACGAGGCCGCCGCGGCTTAAGCCGCCGCGGCGGCGGCCAACGGACCTGCAGCACGCGGGTCCGGTTCGCCCAGGTGGGACGCAGCAGAGCCGCGTCCGCGGTTCACCAGCGCGGCCCGCACTCGGGCCGCGGCTTCTCCCTCGACCGCGGGGGCTGCGCCCGCGGCTTCCACCCGCGCCGCTCGGCCGAGCCGAGCCGGCCGAGCCGGGCCGGGCCGGGTCAACCGGGTCAGACCCGGGTCGGGTCGACCCGGTTCGGGCCGACCCAGGAGGGGGTCGGCCCGGGCCCGTACTCCCCTTCTTCGGACGTCTTCGTTCAAATGGTCGTATCTTGAGCTACGGGCCTCCAAACGACTCGCCGTCAGTGGCAATGCGATTCTTGGGTCGAGACGGTCGTTTCGGTATATCGCACTCAAGGTTTCGGAATACTTTGAGTTTGGCCAGGTTGGTTCGTACACGAGACCAACCGGGCCCTCGGAGCGGAAACGCTCATATCTTGAGCTACGGACGTCCGATTGACGTGTCGTCAGCTTTGTTGAATTCCTCTAAGTGAGACGGATCTTTTGGCATACTCCACCCGAGGTTTGGACGTAGGTGGAGTATGTTCGGGTTGGTTTTTCCTTAAAAACCAACCGGGCCCCTGGGACGAAAAAGCCAATAACTCTCAGACCGGGCGTCCGATTGACGCGCCGTCTGCGACGTTGAGTTCCTGTTGTCGATACGGAACTTTTGGATACATCAACTTCCGACTTTGTGTCAGTTGATGTATCAGCCTCTCGGCTCGTGGAGCGAACCCTCCCGAACGAGCTTGCTGTGTGCGGAAACCCTAGGCTGGCTGCGACTGCTACTTCGACAGCGACGACCGTGCAGAGATCCTCCGTGGACTCCGACGACGATCGTGCAGAGATCCTCCGTGGACTGCGGCGACGACTGTGCAGAGATCCTCAGTGGACTGCGACGACTACTGCACTCAGCGATCCTACGTGGATCAGTGCTACAGGTCCTGCGTGGGCCCGGTCATGTGTGGGCCCGATCCTTTGTGGGTCCGATCCTGCGTGGGTCAGCGCTCAGCGGTTCTGTGTGAGCCAGCGCCTACAGGTCCTGCGTGGGCCCGGTCCTGTGTGGGCCCGATCCTGTGTGGGTCCGATCCTGTGTGGGTCACTGCGAGGTTAGTTACCTATCGATCCTTCGTGGGTCCGACGACTTATATGGTTCAGTGATCATCTTTATCGTCATCCGAATAAGTATACCTGTGTGAGCTGAATCTTGTGTTTCTCTCCTTTGTGGATTGTGTTGAGCTATCCTGTGTGGATTTACTATTTACTCTCCTTTGTGGATTGTGTTGTTCTATCCTGCGTGGGTATGCATTTTGCTTTCCTGTGTGGACTGGGTTGTGCTAGGGCTCGGACGTTGGAGCCGATCGGGGAATTGATGACTTAGGTATATGTATGGGCATATACCTAAGTCGTGTCAGATATTACTTCGTGATTGTACTTTTCCTTTGTGGATTATCCTTTGTGGATTTCGGGAGACCTTCGGGAGTCTCGGGGTCCCTACTGAGTAGCTTATACTCACCCCTGCACGGGCTTTGCCCGCACTACGTTGTGTTGGTTGCAGACGACGGACAGCGCTGATCGTGGAGGAGGCGTGCGGAGCAGGACAGTACCTGGAGGTGGACCACTGGGCGGGACGTACTTGGAGTGGTCAGGTGGGCCCGAGGAGCAGTGGAGGCTATCTGTACCCACCCTTCAGGTGGGACTTCCAGAGGACGGCTCGACGCTGCAGTTTTTCCTTTCAGTTGTTGTTTTTCCTTTCAGTTCTACTTTACAGTTGGGCTTGTATTTTCGGCCCCTTTTACTTTCAGCACAGCTTGTACAGTTTTTACTTAGTGTTTACTTTTCCGCTTGCTTACTCTGTGGTGCTTGTTTACTTTCCAAAGGCAATGCCTTCCCTTTTTGTTGGGATTTACGCCTTGGTGCTAGTCGCCAGCCCCTGGCCTATGGAAGGCGGGCTTGGGGTAGTCACGGCACGGGCCCCGAGGACGGGTCGTGACAGATATTTTCTGTGCTCCACTATTCTAAACAAGAGAAGGTCACCTTGGTTGTTTATCACTTAAAGGGAGAAGATGATAAGTGGTGGGAACTGATTAAAGAGTTTCTCGACCTGAAGTAGAAGGAGAATGAATTTGTGGGACTCTATAAGATTAACTTCACAAGGATTTCACGTTACACCTCTAGATTTGTCATGGATCCAAATGGTAAGGTTGAAAGATTCTTAGGTGGACTAAGACCTCATCTGTTGAAGAATCTAGCCAACCAAGATTATGATAGATATTAGGAGATCATTCAAAGTGTGATGAAAGTCAAACTGGAGTTTGGTAAGATGTAATGGTCTCATAAATACAATGAAAATAAAATATCAATGGAGCTAATCTTAGGTAGGAGCATTGATTAGAGAAGATGAGGAAAGAAATTACAATGTCCCACGTGTAATAAATTTGGGAAGAAACATTCAGGGAACTGCCTGCGTGGGAGCGAGAAGTGCTACAAGTGTGGTAGAGATGGCCACATTGTGTGGAATTTTCATAGTGAGGTGAAGCCACAAATTCCCAACACTAATGACAAGGGGAAGATGGTGTAGGCCCTACCTGATGTACAATGATATAAGTGTGGACAACTTGGGCACTTTTCCAATCACTTTCCAAATCTGAGGGCAGTGGAGGGGAATCATTATCAGCCTCAACAACGGTCAAGGGAACAAGGTTGTTCTTTTTCAATCACTACGGCTGAAGTTGAAACACCAAATTATGTGTTGGTAGGTACCCTTGTTGTTCTCTCAAATCTAGAAAGTACTTTGTTTGATTTTGGTTCTACACATTCCTTTATTTCCTCCATGTTTTCAAAGAATTTAGAATCAACTCCCGATTTCCTAAATATAGAGTAATCAGTCAAGACTCCTGGTGGGATTATCCAAGCATCGTTAGTGTTTAGAAACTATAGTATTTACTTTAGTGAGAACAATCTTATAGAAAATCTAGTATTCATTCCCACACTAGAATTTGACATTATACTAATGATGGATTGGCTCTCAAAGTATAATGCTAAGATCAAATGTAAAAGTAAGGAAATATCAGTAGTCTTGAATAGAAAACCTACAGTTATCTTCCAATGAGAGATATCTCAACCTGATCTTTGTCCAAAAGAACCTCCTATATCCTTCGTTATAGAGTTGATCAGTGAAGAAGAAGAGGGAAATGCGAGTTTAAGGATAGAAAATGTCCCCATCATCCAGGAATATGTTGACATATTTCTTGAGGAGTTACCCAGACCTCTCATAGAAAGAGAGGTAGAGTTCTCCATTGAACTCATATGTGGATCCCATATGATATCAAACACCCCGTATATGATGAAAAATGTAGAGCATGAGGATTTAAAGAAAAAACTCCAAGATCTTTTGGAGAATGGTTTTATCTGACCGAGTGTGTCTCCTTGAGGAGCACCAGTTCTCTTTATGAAGAAGAAGGATGGATCGATGCGGCTATGCATTGATTATAGAGAACTGAACAGGATCACGGTGAAGAACAAATACCCTCTTCCAAGAATTGATGAATTATTTGACCAACTTCATGGGGCTCAATTATTCTCTAAGATTGATCTTTGAAATTAGTTATCATCAATTGAGGGTGAAGAAAGAAGATATTATGAAAACTGCCTTCCGATCAAGATATGGGCATTATGAGTTTGTTGTTATGCCCTTCAGACTGACTAATCAACCTGCTATTTTTATGGATTTGATGAATAGAGTCTTTAAGGACTACCTTGATAACTGTGTGGTAGTTTTTATTGAGGATATTCTGATATATTAAAAAATTCATGAGGATCATGAGGATCATATAAGGGTTATTTTGCAAAATCTATGGAAGGAGAGTCTTTTTGGGAAGTTCAACAAATGTGAATTATGTTTATAGAAAGTTTCTTTCTTGGGGAACGTTGTTACCAATGAAGGAATCATAGTTGACCCTACCAAGAAAAAAGTTGTAGAGGAGTGGCCTCAGTATACAATAATAACGGATATTCATAGTTTCCTTGGATTAGCGGGATTTTATAGGAGGTTTGTGAAAAAAAATCATGCCTTTCTAATACAATAACCAAGTTAACTCGAAAAGGGGAAAAGTTTATCTGGACAAAGGAGTGTGAGTAAAGTTTCCAATAGTTGAAGAATAGATTGGTTACTGGAACTGTGTTAACTCTACCCTCAAGTGGAGAAGGATTCATTATTTTTAGTGATACATATCTGAAAGGGATTGGGTGCGTCCTCATACAAAATGACAAAGTCATTGCTTATGCATCTCGACATTTGAAGACTCATGAGCAGAACTATCCTACACATGATCTGGAGCTTGTAGTGGTCATTTTTTTCTCTGAAGATATAGAGTCACTATCATTATGGGGAGAAATGTGATATATACACAGACCATCAAAGTTTGAATTATATTTTCACACAAAAGGAATTGAACATGAGACAGAGGAGATTGTTGGATCTTCTCAAAGACTGATTATTCAATTCATTCTCATCCCGGAAGGGCAAACAAAGTCATTGATGCATTAAGCAGGAAAGACCCAGTTGTTCTTTCCATGATGTGGATTCAAAGAGATCTTTTGATCAATGACCTAGTAAAGTTGTACATGAGAATTATAAGGGAAGGGACATCATCAACCCTAACCCAAATTATTTCTCAAATATCATTACTAGAGAAGATAAAGAAATATTAGAAAGAATATCCTTTGTTACAGAAGAATTTTGAGGCTGTGAAGGATGGGAAGTTTCCTGAGTTCAATATTGATCAAGGTGTACTAAAATTTCATACAAGACTATTTGTTCCATCTATTCAAGAAATAAATAATGAGCTGATGGATGAAGCTCATAGCTCTACTTTCTCTATACATCCTATAAGCACAAAAATGTATACGGACCTTCATGATCTTTATTGGTGGGATAATATGAAAAGGGAGATTTCTAAATACACTTCAAGGTGCCTGGTATGTTAGAAAGTGAAGGCAGAGAGACAACATTTTAAAGGGGTATTGCAACCACTACCCATACCAGCATAAAAGTGGGACAATATTACTATGGACTTCATCATTGGTCTCCTGAGAACATCCAAAGGAAACAATGTGATATGGGTTATTTTTGACCGTATCACCAAGACTGCCCATTTTATCACTATTTGGGAAGATTTCTCTCTTGATCAATTTTTCAGGATTTATGTGAATGAAGTGGTAAGGCTGCATACAGTTCCACTTTCTATTGTATCTGATCGTGACCCAAGGTTCACATCCAAATTATGGAGAATTCTTAAACATGATTTGAGAACTGAATTGAATTTCATTATGGCCTATCATCCCAAAAATGATGGCCAATCTAAAAAAACTATTCAAACACTCAAGGATATGCTGAGAAAATGCTCAATGGAATTTAAAGGTGAATGGGATCAACATCTTCCTTTATTTGAGTTCTCTTACGACAACAGCTTCCACTCGAGCATTCAAATGGAACCCTATGAAGCTCTATATAGTAAGGGATGTAGAACTCCTACTTGTTGGCATGAAGCTGGTGAGAGAAAGCTTCTTGGTTCTGATCTTGTGCAAGAGATGACAGAAAAAGTCTATTCCATCCAACAACACATTAAGGTTGATCAGAGTTGGAAAAAGAGCTATGATGACAAACGTCGAAGGGACTTAGAGATTGATGTTGGTGATAAAGTCATTCTTTTAATTTTACCTTGGAAGAGAGTAATGAGGTTTGGGGAGAAAGGGAAGCCCCGCCCTAGGTTCATTGGCCCCTATGAAATCCTTGATCGCGTAAGATCAGTGGCCTATAGGCTTGCACTTCCTCCAAATCTAGCACAAGTTCATGATGTCTTCCACGTATCCCTCTTAAGGAAGTACATACCTGACCCTTCACATGTACCAAATCTAGAGGAGGTATAACTAGAACATGACCTCTCTTATGAGGAGTAGCCGGTGGAGATCTTAGATCGTAGAGACAAGGTTCTACACAACAATACTACCCACCTTGTTAAGGTGTTATGGAGGAACAACAAATGCGAAGAAGCCACATGGGAACCAGAAGATTCTATGAGGCAGAAATACACACACCTTTTCTCTTCTTAGGGTGAGAGTTAAAATTTTGGGGACAAAATTTCTTAATGGGGGAATAATGTAACGACCTGAACTTTTTAATAATATTTATTTCCAAAATTTGTGTGTTATTTTATACTTCACATAACTATATCCTTTAATTAATGAAGTGATATAGTTGGGTTTCAAATGTTATATGACCATTGGAAACTAAAATCTTAACGTTATAATTATTTTTTATAAATACAAGTGATCTTGGTTAATTAATATAGAAAAAGAGTCGATGCCCCCATCCAGTAGACTCAGGCCGTACGAAGCCCATCTGTCAGAGCTTGGGAAGGAGGTAGCATCTCTGGGATTTGCTCTAGACTAATCTCAAGCTGAGCTTCAACATGTGAAGCTTAAATGGAATCTCCCAAGGGAGAAGTTCAATCTCATAGAAATCACCACTCGGTAAATATAGTCTAAGCCACCCCAAGATTATATCACCATATCATACCTTACACTTAGCTCCTATGCAGGTGTTATAAGGGGCTATGTAACGAGGCCTTAGATACTTTTTGTAATCCCCTGGTATAAATAAAATTTTTATTTCTTATTATGGTAAAATTTATTATATTCAAATGTCTGGATAAATTTAGGATGAATATTATTGATGAATTTTGAAAAAAGGGTATTTTAAAATATTCAAGTAAAGTTTAAATAATTAATAATGTGAAATGATTTTCAAAAAATGGTCTTACATAGTTGTGATCAGTATTAAATTTAGATTCTAATAAGATTAACTTGATTTTTAGTAAATAGTAATGTATAAAGATTAACATACCGCTATGAATAGTAATGAATAGTAAATCTTCCAAAAAAATAATAACTTCACCCATGAATGTATAAATAAAATTTACACATCTTAAAAGTGAAAAAACGATCATAGTATAAGTTTTGGTATTTTTGTATGTCATAAATACTTTATTTACAATTTTATAATTAATTTAATAATTTAAAATGGAAATTTATTTTCCTAAAATTTAATCATAAATTTTTACTTTATTTTATTATGGTTATATGATAATTTTATGGGACCTTTATTACTTTTTCAAGGTGTTACAAAACAATTTTTAGTTTTAGAGATGTTTTTTTAATAAATAATGATTTTATTTAAAAATTAAATTAACAAAATTTAGAAAATTATTTTCACAAAATGGAGTTCATCTTTGAATTCAGAGCATCGATATTAGATTAGGGTATATTTTTTGGATTTTTCTGAAACAGTTGAATTTTGGGTGAATAGTAAAAATACAGTTTTGAGTTTTAGGTGTTTAATGACATCATTGTTGATGTAATCATTATGTAATAAATATAGTCAAATTTTTAATAGTATGATATGTTATGAGGTTTCCCAATTGTCTAATACTATATTCAAATACCATGGTCAAGACCATGGTTTTGCAAATACCACTGATGAGGTTTCCCTTGGAAATTAATTAAATATTCCCTCACTTTTCCTATAAATACCAAGCCATTCCCTCATTCACCTCATTCCAAAATCCCCCTCAACGAATTTATAGTCTTTTTACCTCCCAAGGAGTCCTCACAAGGTTCCCTTAAGCCCCCCAAGGGACCAACCTTCAATATTTCAAAGATAATCTTTAAGGTAAAGGAACATTTCACCCTCCTCTTTTAAGTCATGACTTCCTTTATGTTATGTCTTCTAGTTTATTTTTTTTATGTGGGGGTATGTTATTATATATTATTCCTACTTTCAATTTCATGTTAAATTTATTATAGACCATTTCAACTCTCCTAATCTTATTTTTTAAATTTTTAAGTGACGTCGTTAGGCTGCCGAGTTTTCGTAAAAGAAATCGCATCTTCTCTTTTCCTTCGAGTTTCATTTTCATATGATATTTCCTTAAAATATCCATACCATGATATTATTTTTGTATTATTATATACCCATACTTTATTATGAGTTATTTATGAGTGGCTGACTCTTGTCCCCTCTCTTTTCAATGTTTTCTAAAACCATGTTATAAAGTCGTTATGCTGCAGAATTTTCGTCTAAAAATCTCTCTTTTTCTCAATAAATTCTCTTGTATTATTTGTGTGAATACCCAAATATATTTTCATTTCTATAGGTATTAATCAATACATAAAATTGATCTATTTTATTCTTGAATTTACATATAAGAAACCCTCTTTCCTTTTACAAGGGTTATAAAAGACACAACGATCATGTTTCTATGCACATTTAAAACATCACGATTTTGAAGTGAAACCCATTACTTTTACTCTCTATGGGTTATTCCTGAAATGTTTGATTATGATATATGTGTCTCATATGAAAATAAATACATATTAATGTTTTTCCCTGATAGCACTCCAATGCATTGGGTAAAGAATTTAATCTCTAGAGATGACAAGTTTCACAATAACTTGGTGAATAACCTGGGTAATTTTTATGACACCTTGGTGATGACCCTTGGTGATATGTTCATGAATTGATAAATTAAATTTTTTAGCCACATATTCATGTTATGTTTCAAGTTATTTTCATTATTAAATTCCTCTACTTCCACTGTGCATTTCTTTACATTTTTCATCAAGTTCTTATTGATATTACAAATAAATTGATTCTCTTACTTTCTTTATTGGGCTTTCTGCTCACCCTTTCCTTTAATTTATGTCTCCAGGTTATGAGATGCAGTAGTTTTACATAGGATGAAATTTTCAAGAGGATTTTAAAGGGGATTTAAAAAAGTGTTTTAATTTTTCATGTATTTTGTTTCTGATTTCCAAGACACTAAACTTTAAAGGTCCTCTATTGTAAAATTTAATGAAAAGTTATGTTAAAAAGGAAGAATGTCATAATAAATAAATTATAAAAAAATAGTTTTTAGTTAAAATTTAGTGTTATTTACTATTCATCAAAATATGAAACTTCTTAGAAAATTACCAAAAATTAACCCAAAGTTCATTTTGATATTATTATTTCAAAAATTAAGTTTATTTTATCATATAAATTTTATAGAAGTTTCAATTTTTTTTAAAATGTGGTTCACCATTAAATGGTGATAAAATTTCTTTTTAGGAAAATAGATCTTTTAAGTGTAAAATCATACTTATTCATATATTATGCCTATAAAGTATATTGGCTGAATGTAAAAACATTTTATAAAAATAATATGATTACTCTTACACATTTTCTCGGATATAAAGGCTTGGAAATAACTTCCATATAAAAAATAATATTAGTAGTATATTATTGTTTGGTATAACTTATTCATGAATGAAATTCAATATTTGGAAGAATCACATTGTTGTGTGTCGTTTATGCTTTTAGACATAACATCACTATTATTTTAAAATTAATATTTAATTCATAAATATTAATAAATATTAAAAATAATTATTCTATTATTACCTAGGCTATTACATCCTTACCCACTTTTGGAAATCTCATCCTCATGATTTTATAAACTTATCAAATAAGTGGGGATTTTTTTAACTCATATCATTTTCAGATTCTCATGTTTCCTCTTCAACGATATGGTTTTTCTATAAAAACATAACCTGGTGAATTACCTTATTCCGGAACACTTTCTCTCTACATTCAAGAACCTGAATTGTTAGTTCCTCATAATAAACATTCTCTTCTATTTAAACTACTTGAGAGCTAAAAACATGTGATAAATTTGGTACATACTTCCTTAACATTGAAAATTAAAATAATTTGTGTTATTGGCATAAAATAGGAGATAAATACACTTGGTAGGAAACTAATCAAAATTTATCTCGGATTTCATATAGTCTAATGAAATTTGGACTCAACTTCCCCTTCTTACCAAAATTCATCACACTTTTCCATGGGAAAACTTTTATAAAGACATGATCACCTACCTCAAAAGAAATATATTTCCTCCAGTTATCTTCATAACTCTTCTACCTCCTATGAGCTTCCAGCATGTGTCACTGAATCAACTAAAATTTATATGTTTTTTACTCTACCTACTCTTGTCTCATCAACTTCCTTTCTCCTACATCATCCCAAAACACTAGTGTCCAAAACCTCTTTCCATATAATTCCTCAAATGGATCTATCTATATACTTAAATGAAAAATGTTATTATAAGAAAACTAAACCAAAGAATGTTATCGATCTCAACTTCCCTGGTAATCTATTGGGAAAGAATGAATCATATCTTCCAAGGTCTGAATCATCCACTTAGACTATCCATCGGATTGAGAATGAAAAGTTGTACTAAAATTTAATTTACTACCCAACATATTATAAAGTCCATTAAAAAAATTAGAAGTAAACCTGAGATCACAGTCTAAAATAATGGAGAGAGGCAATGTATAACCTGATAATCACTTTTTCACACAGTCGTGAATGCTTATTTAAATACATCATATCTCAAATAGGGAATAAATTTACAGATTTAGTTAATCGATCAACAATAACCCAAATAGCATTATTACCTTGAGAATTATTTGGAAATCCTACCACTAAATCCATTGATATGTTCTCAGATTTCTACTCTGAAACTAAAAAAGGAATAAGAACCCCCTTTGGTAACTTCCATTCTACTTTAACCTATTTAAAAGTCAAGCACTTCATGGTAAATTAAACAATATCTCTCTTCATTCCATCCCACTAGTAATACTCCTGAAGGTCTCCAAACATCTTAGTGTTGCATGAATGTATGGAAAACATAGAAATATGAGCTTCATTCAATAAATATTTCCACAACTATGATTTACAAGGAACGCAAAATATTTTTACAAATTATAAAACACCTTCTTCATCAATATTAAAATTAAGAAACTTACCATTCTTAACATATTCTACATTTTTTGAGAATATTGATCCACCTTCTGATATGTGTTAATTATTTATAACAAATTCAACTACACTGATACCTAAAACAAAATAGTGGATGTCCCTATATCCACAACTTCAAGGATATAATTCATCAAATCTTTAACCAAAGGTTTACATTCCAAATTTAACATGATTAATATAGCATCACATTTCTACTCAAAGCATTAGCCACCTTGTTTTATTTTCTTGGAATATAATAAATCATGCAATCATAATCATATATATGTTTAAACCATATTATTTATCTTGAATTTTAATATTTTTGAGTTAATATATAATTCAAACTTTTATGATCAGTATATATTTCACACTTCACTCCATATAAATAATTCCTCCAATTTTTTAATATAAAAACAATAACAACAAATTCTAGATCATGTATAGGCTAATTAAACTCATGTGTTTTCAACTGATTTGAAGCATAATCAATTACCTTTTCATTATGAATTAGGGCACAACCAATTCTTTTTAATGAAGTATCATTATAGATAAAAAATCACCATTTCTCGAAGAAAGGGCAAAAATTGAGGCATTGACCAATATTCTTTTCAGTTCATGAAAACAAACATTTCATTCTCATGTACATATAAACCTAACACCTTTTCATGTTAACATAGATATTGGAATAAATAAAAAATAATTTTTTCAAAAAACCATCATTAATAACCCACCAATTCAAGAAAACTATGAATCTCTATGACATTGGTAAGTCTTGGATATTCTTCCACAAAATTTCATTTATAAGGGTCAATAGGTATTCTATCTTAAAAATAATATGACCATGGAATGAAATTTTTGGCAAACAAAATTCACTCTTACTCAACATTCCATATAATTTCTTTTCTTTTATGGATTTCAAAACAATCCTTAAGAACCTTTCATATTCCTCAAGGATTTCAGAATATACCAAAAATATCATCTATAAACACAACAACAAACTCATCCAAAAACTAATGGAAGAATCACAAGATTCATAAATATAGTAGGTTCATTATATTACCCAAAGGTAATAACTAAAACTAATAATGGACATATCTCATATGAAATGTTGTCTTCGGATTGTTATCATCCTTTACCTTCATCTGATGGTACCCAAACCTCATATCAATATTCAAAAAACACTAAGCTCCCTATATATGATCAAAAAAGTCATCAATATGAGTAAAAAGATACTTTTTATTAACATTGATGTTATTCATGGCTCTATAATCAATTAAAATTATCATAGAACCATCTATATTTTTCAAAAATAAATAGGATCACCCCATGGAGAAGTGTTAGGTCGAATGAAACCTTTATCAATCAATTCTTGCCAATATTTTTTTATTCCAAAATTTCAACTTGAGCCATTTGATAATGGGGTTTAGAAAAAGGATTATAATTATGCCCTAAATCAAAAATAAATTTAACTCCCAGATCAGAAATAACACCAGGAAAATCATCTAGAAAAACATTTGTAAATTCATTTATTATTGGGATGTCACTGATCAGAACTATTTATTTCTTTTAAACAAAATGAGCTAGATAACGTTCACTGATATATTTAATCAACATCATGGCTTCTTGGTATGTTATAAAAGGTATGAAACAATTGAATAAACTTTATTTTCTTTACAATCTATTTTATCATGACAAACAGAAATCAAATCCATACCCAAAATGATATTAAACTCCACTATTGTCAATTAAATAATATTTGTAGGACATACCATCCCAGTAATTAAAATAGTAATATTATTATAAATTTTGGATTCTCTAATAATCCCACTTAGAGTTTTTACCAAAAGTTTTATCATACGTTCATGAGGTGATATTCCCAATTTTCAAGAAAATTTATCAAAAATGAAAGAATGTAAAGATCTAGAGTCGAATAGAATTTTGTAATAACTAAAATAAATCAGTAACATATATGTAACCATATGATTTTATG
This sequence comes from Viscum album, assembly GCA_963277665.1. Taxonomy (NCBI): domain Eukaryota; kingdom Viridiplantae; phylum Streptophyta; class Magnoliopsida; order Santalales; family Viscaceae; genus Viscum; species Viscum album. The sequence goes on along the minus strand of OY728153.1, from coordinate 384,143,834 downwards.
GCCCAACATAAACCACAGTAGTAGATAAATATTTTTCCACACCATTTTTCTTTAGATATTGATGGTCTCCACCGTGATTAATCATCTTTGGACACACATTGACATAATTTCCTTACTCATTACAACTAAAACATTTTACTACAAGATTTTTTATTTATTGATTATTCATATTAATTGCAGTCATGATATATATGACCAAACTTAAACCATAAAAATCACTTCCCAGACTTTGAAATACATTCTCCAGGATTCTTTTCACCTCACTTCTCACAAGATGGGAATTTGGATTTCTTATCTCTTAACTTCTTTGATGAATGATTTCCCATTGTCTGCTAATTCTACCTCTTCTTTTCCTTGTTTTCATGGAATGCATAATCATCAGAAAACCCTATTTCAAAATTCTCATCACATGGAAAAAGTTTCACATATCTCTTGAACTCACGATAATCCAATTCCCATTGATATCATGGATTTAATCCTAATTAAAACCGATTTATCTTACTATCAATATCTCAGATAAAATTTCAGACATACCTCTCTAGTTGAGTGATGTTTTATTCATGTGTACCCACTAGATATTACTCCTTTTATATTAGTCACATGAATTGTTTTTCCAACCTAAGTCAAATATCCTTAAAAATATTTCTCAATAAAAATATTTTTAAATTCATCACATTCCAAGGCATCAATCTCTTCACTTTCCCTAATATTCTTTACCATTGATCACCACTGGTCAGCTTCACCTTTAAAATGATAAATTACAAGAGTTTCCTTTTGGTGATCCAAAAAACCCATGGCATCGAATATATTTTCTAGGGATTTAATCCATCCTTCATCTAGCATGGTGTTAGATGATCCACTAAATTATGGGGGTGTTTTCATATAAAATAATCCACTATCATGATGTTCCTCTATGGTAGATCCAGTTTCTCTTTTGAATGGACACCACCACCATTTATAGTCTTTGTCAATGGATCCATCACTACAAAAAACTGCTCATTTCTAATTCTAATCATCTCAGGATTCTAATTCAGAAGGATGTTTACCTCTCAGTGCCATCCCACTAAAACGTCATTATTTTCTCTATAGAAAAAAATTCTAAAAAACATACTTTAGATAAATAAAAATGGTAATATTGAAATGATATATCAATTCTCATTAACCATAATCTGAAATATTTCAAGGGAATTCTATGAATATTAATATCTCTAAATTTATCTAAACCTTTCATTTGATACCAACTATAAGGCCTTGGCCTTAAAGGTTACATAAAATTGAGTTTTATTTAATAATTTTAATTTTTTTAACATTTAGGATCTCTTTAGATTTAAAGTTTAAGAGAATTGGGATATAAATCATTCATGAAAAACCATAAAATAAAAAGTGGACACTCTTAAATAGTGTGCATTTTTTCTATGATCTAAAACTTTTAAAATAATTCATGATCTCTTTTATGAAAAATCTTCATGAATTTCAACATGACATATTACAAACCCTTAGTAATCTTTAAGTCCTATGAAAAACATTAAAAATGTAAGATGAGAATAAAAATCTTAGTAAGGGGTATAAAATAAGGAAGTTATCCGTCTATTGATAAACATTAAAACCCATTTAAACATTATCATAAAGTAATACTTTTCACGAACATAACTTAAATCTATAAAGAGAGTCCCAGAGTAGACAATAATTCCCCTCAAAAAGGTGTGATGAGTCCAACCTCCCATCCTCTCGACTAATGAAAATTCCTAAGCCTCATCAGTCCACAACTAATGAACGCCTACCTTTGGAAAGTAGGTCCAAATGGATATGGACTCATTGGATGTTTCTGGTTCTATGAAAAAACTCGTTAGAAACCAATTGGAATGTTTGAACCTTCAATCAACGAGGTCATCCCAAATTCCAAAGAAAACAAAAAATGGTGAACCCGACGTGAATCCTTAACCAAGTTAAAATGATGCTTTGCTTATTTCTTAGGCCCCTATTTAAACTCAATCAGAGGGCCGACAAAGAAATCAATAACATATGTGATCATCCAAAATATGTAGTGACCGGACTTATCTTGATTATGTATGTTATATCAAATAGGAACTCTTTTCCAAGGTCTTCTGCATTACGAGAATGGATTATATTAATTTCACGGCTATGAATACTTCTTCTGTGAAAACCTCTACTGTGAATGCATCTGCTGCTACTCATGTTGGATCGTCATCCGCTCTGAGGATGACATCACCTACTCAGCGTCTTCAAAGCTGGGTATCAAATGCACTGGTTAAGGAGTACTGTCAACATGGTACCATTCCAACTGTGGAGGCTGCCCGACGATCCCTCCATGTGAACAACTCACACTAGTCATCCGGACAGCGACGACTAGTGATCAAGAAACAGGCGGTGCTAACCACCATCTCCAACTGTTTCAGGTCTTTATCCCCAGAATGCAATCACCATTCACTCCCATATTCTGAGGACGTGAATGAGCAGGTCCCTCAGAGCCTTAATTCAAAGAGACAGGAGTACTTCCCGAGGGCTCCCATCAAAAATCGCCGCCAGACTCATGCGGCAGTGCGCCCTCAACATGATAAGGGTATCAACTCCAGGAGTTTGGCTTAGGTTCCTCGAACCCGAGCAGGCAAGATGAATCTCCATAGGCAAAATCTAGTCAACAGTAAGCAGGTTATCATCTCTTACATCTCTGGAGAAGTCCATCAACCTAACTTGGTGGCAAGAAATGAGTGGGCACATACACCCGTCCATTTTTATCCCGCTATCCAGCAGACTCGTCTGGCAGTAGCATGCCAATCCTGCCAGGCAATTCTGGCGGAGTATTATAGACAGGAACATACACCTGTTTATAAATCATCATATAGTCAGCAGGCTCGTTTGACTACATACAATGGATCCCACCAACCCAATGTGGTGATGACTGGTAAATAGGCACATACACCTGCTTACACTCATCAATCCAGCCAGCAGCCTCGTCTGTCAGTGTTGAAGGAAGTTCGTCAACCACATTTGGCAGAGTGCAATCAGCAGGCACATACACCTGCTAGTATTGATCAAGCCTACCAACAGTATCGTTTGGTAGCACCAGGAGAGGTCAGTCGGAAGGTTCCTACGACAAACAAGAGGCAAACTCAATTATCTTCCCCCACACTTGAGTACTGTCAGGATTCACTGATGGGAAAAGGAGGATAGGATTAGGAACATATACCTACTCCAAGCACGGAATGGACGTATATCCCCATCCCGGTAGCTAAAGTCACCAAGCATATTCTATCAATGGTGAAAGAGAAGAAGAAAATCCCTGCACATATTCTAGATGCCTTCCATGATATTATAACAGCTTCAACAGTATCTCAGGGAAAGACACATAAATCTATCCCTACCAGTGGGGTGACACATCAATAGTTCACTCCGGAACAGACACACACATCTGTTCTAGTCCAAGAGGGTTGTGGGGCGTACTCCCCCATATCATACGGACAACCAAGTCAGGCACATACACTTGATTTGAGCAGAGATAATCAGCCTAACCTGAAAATATCTCCTTAGTAGGCACACACACCTACCAAATTGAGTAAGAAGGCGTCTAAGAAGAAGACCCACCCTGCACAGTCAAGAAATCAAGGGCCAATCTGTAACAAGGCCTTACTCGATGCTGGAGTTCTTGATGCACTCAGACAACTATCTGTTTCAACTCAAGATTATGTTCTTTAAATTCACAATAGTGGGAACATTAATTCCGAAGGTCTGTAGCAGATACTTCCTCATGAAGGCTTGCTTCATGACAATTCGGTCGATCTCGAAGTTTCATCTTCAGATGAGAGCCACAGGAACCCTCTGTGTGGTCAAAAGACCAAAGAGTAAGAGATCTCATTATTTGTTGTAACCCACCATGGTGGTCCTCCCCATGATGATGAATTTCGCTGCGAAAGTCCTCTCCGCAGTAGTGATGCACATTGACCGAAAAATGATCTAGTGGACAATGTAGTGCCGAGAAAGCCCTCTTATCTTGAGGCACATGAAAATGTGAAACCAGTCATGTCTGATGCTTCATCGCTAGTAGGTGATATAATTTTTCAATCAGAAGATAGGCCAGGGTGATGGTCATTCTCCGAACCACCCCTAATTCATGAATCTTTTAGTTTAATAAGTGATTTATCCACCAATCTTGATGAATTCGATGAAGCAAAAAGAAATCACCAGCTCTGGTCAAATCAGGTAGAATAATCTTCATTGAATGATAAATAGGAAATGCTGAACATGAGAAAACAACTGGTGAAAGGTGAAGTGCCAGTCATGTTTTGTCCTCTAGCTGACTCTCAATATGACATTCCAGAGATGTTGACAGAAGATGTAATTCATGATATTCATCTCAACATATGGAAAACTCTTTGTCAGTTGAAAAAGAAAATAATATCTTATGATGAATATGAAAATCATGTTAATATAATAGAAGGGTTACAACATCAGATTGATTTGGCATCTCTATCAGTCTCTCGATATCCGAAGGCTAAAAAGCAGCAGAGAGTCCTTCAACGTTCATGCCTTGGTGCACTAAGAAGATTGCGCCAGTTAATTTCCAATGCCCCATCTGGTATTCATATCAGAGGATGGGTTGTTCATGGAGCACTACATTTCATTGTACTCTCCAGTCAGTAAAGCCCGCCAAAAATGGTCTCATGCAATTCTATTTCCCATGGTCGGCCAAAGTAAATAGGCTTTGTTTGTAATCAAAAGCTTTCCCAAGAATAGGCTTCAACTAGTTCCTCTCAAAATCAAGCATGCAGAGAACAAGTTTTTGAATTACTCCTACATCAAGCGAACGAGAATATCGAACAGGCCTCTCGTTTTGAGCAAGCACATCACCAAGTGACAGAAGTGTCAGAAATCATCCAACGGACTTTTGAACCAGGTGATAAAAGTGGATGCAGGTTGATGCATCCAACTAATTTCAGAACTAAGGTCCGTAAGATCAGGAGATCTTTCAAGAAAGTCTCAGACGTAGCATGTCAAGAGCCACCCCATCTTTCCAGACTGGGGACTCTTTTAAACCAACCCTCAGAATCAACAAATAGGATTCGAGTAGTTGAGCAAAGATAGCAGGAACAGCCTTAGTCCATCGGACTGGGGACTTTTTCAAATCATCAATCCCCTCCTCAGCGAAATTCAGTCTTCTCTCGATTGGGGAAGATTCCAAAGGAGGAAGGAAGAGCCAAATTATCAGGAGATTCCCTCAAAATTAAGGTTCATCAAAATGTTCCTGAGGGATCGAATCAACAAAAGGCAATGTATTATCAAAGTCATAGAAGAAGACAATATCACAGAAATTCTGATAAAAGGGATGTAATGTGTTATGCATCAATCAATGTCATCAATGTCGTTGTTGCTGATCCTCCAGAACATGAGGCTCACTCAGGGGACTCAGATGAAGTGGTTCCTACTCAAGAAGATGTACGCACAGACACAAATGAAGAAGGTGTGCGTACACAAAATCAAATGATTACTTAGAACATAGGTAATCCTTCGAGTAACCCACTTCTCCCTCTCCGAATGGGATACAACAAAGGGAGGGGAAAGAATCAGGTTACATATCCTACCTCTGGAAAAGGCCAATCGCTCTCACTAGAGAAATTATTTGCGCAACAAGAGGAAGAAATGAAAGAGTTAAGGAAGATGAATGCATAACTACTTCAGGGTAGTCTTCTTCCTAAGCATGATGGAGTCAGTCAGCCAAGGGAATTTTCTGCAGTTACTAAGATGGATCAAGAATATCATCCTCTATCAATACACCCTCATAGTTCTAATCCTACGGGTCAAGTGCAACAACAATTGGCGGTGCTACCATCAGTTGCAGCACCAACCACCACATCTTTCCAAGCTCCAGTCACTGCACCTTCCCAAGTCCAAGTTCAACCAGATGTTTCTCAAAAGTTAATAACTACCATTGAGTCATTAATAGCTTGGTTAGAGACTATGGAAGGGAAGCGTGCGCAGGTTCAACCAGAAAAGAGAGTTTTCCCTGAATATGTAGATTCAATCCCTCCCCCATCATGTTTTGGGAACCCTATATTCCATATTTTCAATGGATCAGTCGATCCTGAACAACATTTTATGCATTATGTGTCTTGTTGCGATCCTATGATGGGAACTCCGGAATAGAAAGAAGCAGTGAAACTCAGATGCTTCATGTGAACCTTTCAAGGACCAGTTTTTGTTTGGTATAAAAGTTTTAAATCCCAGTAAATTACCAAATGGGATGATCTTCGCCAAAAATTCCTTCTTCAGTTCAACTCAAATTTGCCAAAGACAACAGTTTTTTATCTTAAAAACTGTAAGCAAAGGGAGAATGGAAGGGTCTCTGATTTCATTGCTCGTTGGAAGGGATTAACATATTCCCTAATCTTAGCACTCCCTCTAGAGGAACTGTTGCCAATCTATGTGGAAAATCTGTGTGACGAATTACGCACTCCATTGATCCCTATGAAATACACGGGAGGGTTTCGAGACCTTAATTCAATCACTCAGTAGATTTAAGATTCCCTTATATAGGCTAAGGATAAAGCTCGTGTAATTCCATCAGCTCCAGGAATGAGAATGGGTAAAGCAGAGACTGCTACAGTTATGCTTAAGCAAGTACCAGTACCTTCTTCTACTTCAAAACCTTCATCTTCTCGAAGGGTTCCACCTCCTGAGCACCAACAAAAGAGGTCGTTTCGTCAAGATGTTCAAAGAGATCAAATATGAAAACAATTTGAGGATCTGAAGAGCAATTTTTACTCTTTCCAAAATGAACAAGTTCCTGGATACTTCATTTCGGCTCTGGAAAATAATTTGGTTCAGTTGCCAGGGCCTAAAAGGCCAAATAAGGGAGGAGATGAAGATCGTCCCAATTATTTCCCCTTTCATCAAATGTTGGGGCATCCCATCTAGGAGTGTTTTTTCTTCAAAGACCTCCTGCAAAATATGGTCGACTCGGGACAAGTCAAACTAAAAGGATCTTCTGCCCAGGTAGCATGTGTTACTGCTATAGTTCTAGAGGAAGAAGGTGAATGGCAAGAAGTCAAAAGAAAAAATGCATAGAAATATGATGATTGGATGTTCAGAAAAACAATCAACCGAACTGAAGCTATTTTTTGAACACAATTGAAGAAACCAATTGTATCTTCAGCTATGGATGCCACAAAAGAATTCTCTTCAGAGGGAAAATCCTCAAAAGGGTGGCATAGTTCAAAGAAAGAAAAGAAATTAGAGGAAGATGAAATTATGTCAAAGCCCAAGTTGTCTTTGACTCTAGAAGATTTCATGCCATCCAATTCAAAGAAACGGGCACTGACCCACAAAACGGAACAGCCTAAACAGGATAATCAGGCAGAGTCTTCATCGGATGAAGAGTTGATCTTCAGTTCTGTTAATATGATTCAATTAACAAATCCATATGCCAGTCGCAGTTTCGATTTTGATGAGCCTGAATTCCCTGTATCAAACAGAGGAATCAGAGGAAGTTCTAGAGGCATAGTATATAGGGGAATACATGAATCTTTTAGAGGTCACTATTCCAATTCTACTCCTGGTAGAATTGTGTATGCGGTAGAAACTCATGGTAGATCCCTTGAGCGAGCTCAACAAGATCAAGCAAGTTCTTCCACCAATAGCAAACTCAGTCCTGGCACAGTTATACTTGATGACTGGTTGAAGGTTCCACCTTCTTCTTCTCAATAAGTAAATAGACCTAATCGGTCTAATCTTCCAAAGCCAGGAGTATTACCAACTCGTATCCTGATACAAGAAGCATCAACTTACAAAACATCAACTTCCAAGGCACCTGATAAACCACATGTTCCTGTTGGGAAACGCAGACCTTTGGATCAAAAGTATGATGTATTGAAACACCTTTCCCATGTACCGGCCAAGTTATCAATTTTGGATGCCTTAAATTTATCAAAGGATCTTCAGGAGGCAGTCATTGAGGCCTTGTCAAGTCCTTAGGAGTTTGAAACTGAAACTGTTGCAGCTGAAGTCTACCATGTAGAGAATAATCCTATAGAATTCCATGCAGTGATATATTTTACTGATGAAGATGAAGATGATGTCGTGCATGGGCATATTAGACCTTTTTATTTATCTAGAAAGGTCAATGGTGTGGACATCCGAAGGGATTTCATTGATAATGGCTCAGGATTCAACCTCATCCCCATTCGTACACTTCGTCAATTGGGCCTCAAGGAATCTAATTTATTTCTTTCTACGATGATGTTACAAGGATATGATAAAAATGAACAAGAACCACTGGGCTAGATTACACTCAGAACTCAATTTATAGATCTTGTATCCAATTCATATTTCATGGTTTTTGATCAAGACTCAGCCTTCAACATCTTGCTTGGAAGACCCTGGCTACATCAACATGTGGTTATCCCTTCATCATACCATCAATGTCTCAAATATTGTTTCGATGGTCAAGTTGGGACATTGTAAGGTGATAAGGCCCCGTTAAAGACATGTGAATCTCAATACATTGAGGAGGAATTCTATCACATGATGGGAAAGGAGAAATACACACCAAGGGAGCTTACCAAAGTTAATTCTCCATTTGGTTTGGAGAAGATTCCAGTAAATCCATTTTCACATGTGAGTAAAAATTATGTGTTGCCTATCATTCAAATTGAAAATATAGACACAAATAAAAATAATCTTATGGAAAGATCCATAATGTCAATTATGGAAATCGAGCCAGACAACATGGGAGAAATTGGTGAGCCACCAAGAAGTGATGAAAGCCTAAATGGAGATGTCTTCATTTCATCTGATGAAATCCAGCAAGTCTATACTTCGCCAATCAGGCCAGAAGAAGTTATAGAAATTTCAGAGGTGAACGATGATGTCGATTATCAATCCATTATCTTTTCTATATTACCCAAGGAAGACCCTTCATCATCAATCGGGTCGGAAATGGAAGCTTCTTCTTCAAGATGTTCAAAGTTCAACATCTCTTCTGATTATGGAAATTCTGCTTCATCATCCACTATGCAAGTAGAAACAGAAGAAATAACACATGTTGAATAAGAAGAGGAAGATCTCAAGGATTCTCCTCCAACATTTGAAGAGGGTATCTCTATCACCGTGGATAAACTCAGAGAAATAAATCTGGGTACAAAAGAAGATCCATGTCCCCACTTTAATTAGTGCGGACATGACTCTTGAAGAGCAAGAGATGTATATTTCCTTGCTAAATAAAAATCAAGATATATTTCCTTGGAACTATACAGAGATTCCAGGGCTTGATCCTGATGTTTCCACTCATCTTTTGGGTTTACCAGAAGAGCATCGAGGATTCAAACAAGCCGCTAGAAGAACACACCCAACCTATGCTTCAAAAATTGAAGTCGAAGTGGAGAAGATCATCAAAGATAACTTCTTTAGAGAAGTTCAATATCCCAAATGGTTGGCTAATATTGTCCCTGTGAAGAAGAAGAATGGGCAAATTAGAGTTTTCATTGATTTCAGATATCTTAATCAGCATTGTCCTAAAGATGATTTTCTAGTTCCAATTACAGAACTATTAATTGATGCAACAGCTGGCTATGAAGTACTTTCCTTCATGGATGGATATTTCAAATATAATCAAATCCAAATGGCTCCAGAAGATGAGGAATCCACAGCCTTCAGAGCCCCTTAGGGTGTGTTTTTCTATCAGGTAATGCCCTTTGGCCTAAAGAATGCAGGCTCAACATATCAGCATGCCATGTATCATATCTTCAAACCCTTTTTAAGGAAGTTAGTTGAATGTTATGTGGACGATTTGGTGGTCAAATCCAAACAACTTTCTAATCATATGGCTGATTTGGAAGTCATTTTCCGCAAGCTTCGACAACATAATTTGAAGGAGAACCCCTTAAAATGTGCTTTTGGGGTAACCTATGGAAAATTTCTCATCTTTGTTGCAAGCCATCATGGTATTGAAATCGATCATGAGAAGACCAAGTCAATCCTTGGTATGTCACCTACTCGAAATTTGAAATAATTGAGAGGACTTCAAGGACACTTAGCCTATATGCGGCGTTTTTTCACAAATTTGGCGGGAAAAAGTTTACCCTTCACCAAATTGATGAAGAAGGGGGTCACTTACAAGTGGACTGAAGAATGTCAAGAAGCATTCAATATTCTCATGAATTATCTCTTGATTCCACTGGTAATTATGACACCTTTTGAAGGAAGGCCACTTATCCTCTACGTGATGGCTCTAGAGCAATCATTGGGTGCCTTTCTTGCTCAGAATAATGATGTTGGGAATGAAAATAGCCTATACTATCTTAGTCGGACTATGCATGAAGTAGAAACCCAATATTCAAATATTGAGAAGTGATGCTTGGCATTAATCTTTGTAGTTCAGAAGTTGAGACACTACCTGCAACATCACGAGGTCCAATTGGTATCTCATAATAACCCGCTCAAATTCATCCTTAGTCGTCCAATGCTTACAGGATGTCTGGTAAGGTGGGCGGTTATTTTGCAGTAGTTCGACATTCAATATGTGTCTCAGAAGGAAATAAAGGGCCAAGCTCTGGCTGATTTCCTTGCTGAACATCCTTCAGTAGAAGATACATCTTCAGATATTGAACTCCCTGATGAGGAAGTCTTCGCTATTCAGGATAGTCCTAAAGTATGGGAAATGTATTTTGATGGTACTTCCAAAAGTCCAATAGGGAAGAAAATGGAAGATCCTTAATTCAACAAGGTTGGATTAGGAGTTATTCTTATTTCCCCGGAAAAGGAAGTGTTACCTTATTCCTTCTCATTATTGGGAGGTGGGACAAACAATGAAGCAGAATACCAAGCTCTCATTGCAGTATTGGAATTAGCGTTTCAAGCACAAGTGAATCACTTAAAGGTGAAAGGTGATTCAGACCTGGTAATCAAACAAGTAAATGGGGATTATGCCATCAGAAAAGAAGAATTAATCCCTTTGCATGATTACATCATATAATTAATGGCAGAATTTCCTATGGAACTAACATTTTCTTATGTCCCACGATCACAAAATGCTCAAGCTGATTCCCTGGCTAATATTTCCAAAGCTCTGGCAGATCCAAATCGGGATGAGACAACCATCAGTATTGCCCACCGTCATACAATTTCACCTTATGTTCGATCCAAAACAGAGGAGATAAATGAAATTAGTCCCATTTCGGAACCGTATGGTCATACTACAGGATGGATGACACCTATTAGGGAATACCTTCAAAATGGAACACTTCCACCTAATAGAGTCGGGAAAGAACAAGTCCAGAGACGTGTGGACAATTTCACTCTTTATGATAGCCCAGATCACTTAGAGAAAGTTCTCTACAAAAGGGGTTTTGATGGAGTTCTCTTCAGATATATTGATGGTGAAGAGACAATGGTTGTCATGAAGGAAGTGCATGCAAGAGTTTGTGGTGCCCACCAGTCTGGACATAGACTGTCTGATCAAATTCGAAGGCTTAGATAATTTTGGCCTTCAATGATACAAGATTGTGTTGATTTCACAAAGATGTTTCATTCATTCCAAGTACATTCCAACTTCATTCATCAACCTCCAGAGTTGCTTCATACAGATAAATACTCGTGGCCATTTTCTATATGGGGAATGGATGTGGTGGGACCTTATCCTTGAGCTACGGGTAAGTAGTTTATGTGTATTCTTAGTGCTACTGACTTGTTTTCCAAATGGACAGAAACAATACCTCTCAAAGAAGTTAGTTCTAAATGCATTGTTAGCTTCATCAAGTCTAACATCATTACCAGATTTGGTTTCCCTCATACCATATTGACGGACAATGGCACCATCTTCTGTTCATCCGAGGTGAAAAGGTTGTATCAAGAATACAACATCAAATCTAACCATTCATCTCGGTATCATGCAGCGGCCAATGGCCAGATAGAAGCCTTCAACAAGACTCTGTTAAACATACTGCAAAAGATGGTGGATAAATATATGAATTCATGGCCTGATAAACTCTTTCATGCTTTATCGGTTTATCGGACCACCACCCACACTGCAATGCGATCAACTCCATATTCACTGATATATGGAATGGAAGCAGTATATCCCATTGAAATTCAACTGCCTTCGCTCAGAGTAGCCATTTTGGATCAGTCATCTACAAATGAACAATCTCAAAAGCAATTGGATGAATTGTAATGGTTAGATGAGAAAAGATTGTTCACACTGCACCACTTGAAAGTCTATCAGAATCCAATAGTATGAGCTTTCAACAAAAAAGTTCATCTTCATTAATTAGTTCAGGGAGAATTGGTATTAGTTCTTAGAACTCCAATGATACCAGGAAAGAAACCTCCCAAGCTTGAACCAAAGTGGGAAGGACCTTATTCAATACATAAGGTCTACTCCAATGGATCTTATTCTTTAATCTCAATGGATGGATAACTCATCACTACTCCAACCAATGCCAGATTTCTGAGGTAGTATTTTTTATAAACACAAAATACACCAGAAATGGTCCATGCATATGACCTTAAACTATTTGAATGTCCCTTTTGTCCAGCACGATGATAAATTGCACCATCCACAGTCCATTAATATGACCTTAAAACTATTTTCATGTCCCTTACATCCAGCACGACGTTAAACATCACCATCCACGGTCCATAAATATGACCTTAAACTATTTGTATTACATTCATCCCACACAACGTTAAACTGTGACGTCCTAACTACATGACACTAAACTATACAGAAGTCCCTTACATCCAGCAAGACGTTAAACTGCATAACCAACGGTCCACGCATATGACCTTAAACTATTCCCACATTCGTCCAATATGACGCTAAACTGTGAAAAATTCCCTAATACTTCCAACATGATGTTAAAGTGTGTCCTATTTTTTCCTTACTGCATGACATTAAACTACACAGTCCCCTTTTTCATCCAACATGACGTTAAACTGTATTGTCCCCATCGTCTTAGCTATAGGACGCTAAAATATACAACACCCTAGTTGTCCAACATGACATTAAACTGAGTCCCTTAAATATGTCCAACATGACATTAAAGTTTGTTTTGTCCCTGTTACATGACATTAAACTGTGCAGCACTAATAGTCCGAACTGCAAGACTTTAAACTGCATAGTCCCTTTATATTTCCTACATGACATTAAACTATGCATCGTTAAGGTTTTTGTTACTTCTTGTTTCTCACACCGAGTATGAATCACGTGATCTTAGAGAAAACTTCAACCATAACACCCTCTCTGGGTCGTTAACCATGCGTAAGTCCCAACACCATTTTTTTAGGTCGTTGTCCCCAAGAACAACTTGATTGCTAATTCATTCTTTAATTGAACTACGCGGGCTTTGATCCTTGCCTTCTAGGATGGGTACGTAGGCAACCTCCTGGGGTTCAACCCCAAAACCAATCTCTTCACATCGGTTCACCTCTATCTCATACGATGTTGATTCGTGAAACCGCCCCGAAAATCAATATCTTCACATTGGTTCATCTTCTTCCTTGCTATACGACGTTAAAATGTACAACATTTTTGTCATGTATGACAATAAACTACAATATTCTTTGATACCCTCACCAGAGAGGGAATCATAATTTATATTGATTTTCAAATCATGTTTTATTCCAAAGACTACGTGCATACATGGCAATGCTCTAACCTTTTATCTTGGGTTAAACCATCATTGCACTAAAGTCCCTTTTCACCCTTCACATGTACAAACCAAATTTGTACAGAGGGTATTTCTAGAACTATGTGGGCTTGATTCTCATCCTTATGGGATATGTAGGAACATTCGAGTGTCCCTCGAATGCAGATCCAAGTATTTTGGGCCTAACCCCAAATTCCACTTTCATTCCCCTGGCTGAAAAGTCCCCATGAAAACACACACTGTGTATTTCTTATAATGGTCCGAGCTCTATGACCCTAAACTAAGATCTCCCATACTCTAGTCCCACATGACATTAAACTGTATTTCAAGAACTACGTACGGCTTGATTCCCATCCTTATGGGATATATAGTGAAGTCTAATATTTCAATTCAAGACCCTTCCACAACGTGATTATGGTTAGCATTGATCTATGTATCTTTACATACATTGAACAATACCAATTTTTATGTGTCATAATCCTAACCTTAAATATTTTCAGATCTTCATAACCCTTTTTCCGGACTTCTAATCACAAAATGTCCGAATTCTGAGAATTCTTTTTCCTGACCATGCAGCACGTGCCCTTAGGCGGCCTTGCATAAACAGACTACATATTAGAACTATCAGCCAAAAGATGCTATTATTTTACTATGCAGCCAATGCCCTTAGGTGGCCCTGCATAATTCAACCACCTAACGGGTTTTCTAAATAATGGTAACTTCATTATTAGGATGAAAATATCTTTTTTTCCTTAGTTGTCTTAACAACGATATGTAGGGATCCTAAAAAATAGTCATTATTTACATATTTGTCTCATACTCTTTAATGATCTGAAAATATTCAAGTCTATGGTTTATATTTATCTTCCCTTCGTTTGGGTCAAACCTTCATAGGAGTGACATTCATCCAGTTCTTAAATAATCTTGTTTGGAAATATCTTCTCCATATTCAAGTACCTATTTCCATACAGAAAACTCTATACTTTGGAAAAGTTGAATCCCCATAAACTTTCACTAGATTTTAGCATTAGAAAGGTAAATTTCTGAGAGTTCTTTTGCCTGACTATGCAGCATGTGCCCTTAGGTGGTCTTGCGTAAACAGTCCACATAACAGACTTGTAATCCAAAAGATAATAGTATTTGACTATGCAGCCAATGCCCTTAGGTGGCCCTGCATAATTAAACCCCCTAACGGGTTTGTTAAATAATAGTAACTTCATTCTTGGGAACTACTTCTTTTAATGCCTTTTAGCACTTTTTCATATCATTCCTCAGATTCAAAATTTATTAAGTCATGGTTTACATTTTTCTCTCATACTTGAGTGTGGTAATATGTTTTCAGAAAAATTTTTAAGGAATTGAGTCATTTCTAATTCATTCGGTCAAAGCTATTTCGACCTTAAACATTAGACTCTTTATGTCTGACGTGAATGACTTTAAACTGCCCACAAAACACAAGGAAAATCTGAATAAAAGTCAAGTTCCTGCTCACTAAACATACATTTTGTATGATTCAGGTAATATTGAGAAATTAAAAGATTCAAAGTTTGTAGGGTTATTTATATTAATCCTAGTAAAAATAAAACTATTCTTACAAGGCCCATTGGCTTAGGTAAAAATTTAAAGTAGTTAGCAGGAAAATACGTGCACAAGTGATTGAAGATGAAAGCATTATTTCCATTTGATGCACAAGAATTAGAAGGACATCCACAGATTGGATTATGTTATCTTTATCAGGAATTACAAAAGTCTTTCAACATATCTCTTCATTTGATTTACGGAATCCCAAGCTTCATCAGCAACCACCTAGAATTCATTCATTCAACTGGATATAATAAGAGAAGCAGTGATACTAGCTCTTCTTGGAACAATTGTGAAAGATTGATCTTGAGTGCGGTTTGAGAAAATTTTCTACTGATCAAATAGTGAATTTGTTTCTGTCCAAGTGACTTGGAAGATGGATACATGGATTTGAGAATGGAGCATTGGAAGTAAAGATCCATTTGGAGAGAGTAATCTTTTCAGATATTGTTCTAATTCCATGTTTGTCTTCTCTCCACCAACCGGCAGTGGAAAACATTTCATCCCATGGGTTTTCCATTTTCATATCTTCCAGGAAATGGAATGGAAGAAATTTTTTGAAAGTTCACACCATTGTTGTTGCTCTTAATGCACAAAATAACTGAAATAGAGGAGTAGCAGTGCAGCTGCATCTCAGGCGGATAATTCTTTGCTCTAGAATGGTAACTTCTCACAGATGACCATAGCCATACAAAGGCAGATAAATTCTCTGGGGGAAGTCATGATGATACTTATTCAAATACATAGCCAAATCTTGGAGAGTGATGTCGCAGAAGGTATAGTAATCATGGAGAATGATGCTCATCATATCATCAATCCGTTTACTAGCCAGTTCATCACCCATTCTGATTCTCTTGGGAGCCATTGAATCTGCACAAAAGTTGAATAAATTAACTCTTAAATGGGTTTATTTTTCATAAAATTTGTGATGGAATTCGAAAAAAAATGGCAAAGGTATTAAGGCGCGCAAGTCTAATCTTGGTGCGCAAGTGTGGATGTGTCGCACAAGTATAATTTTCCACGCATGTTTTTTTGGCGCGCAAGTAAAACCGTGCAAGTCCAAATACCTTGACAGCAGCGTGACAGTAAAGGTAAAGCAGAAAAGAGAGTGACTTGTGTGACCAAGGGGACCTGCACGGCGAGAGCTCAAAAATCCGAAGTTTTATGCGATGCGTGACAAATGAGCGCATATATATAGGCCAGCCCGGACACCTACGTGCCAACAGCCAGCGCGCTCCAGCCCTGCGCGACTCACACCCGCGCGACGCATGTTGCACGCTGAACACTTGTGCGCCTCTTTCCCTTTGGTTTTCTTGTTTTCCTCAGAGTCACATCCTTATTCTTTCGGATCCAAAACTGAGGGGGGACTTTTGTTGACGCTCCTTTTCGTCACATTGTCTAAAGGAATGGAAAGGGAAATGACTTAGCACAAATTGATTCATCCTTTGAAGAAAACATAAAAAATCGACAAAGGAATGAAAAAGGAGTCAAATACCTTCGGGTCGCGCTGGTTCCCTCACTTTCACGCAAGTACACCTGTGCGCCGCCTAATGGTCGCGCAAGTGACTTGTACGCCCTCTTTGAAAACCGCTCAGGGTCCCCTCTAGCCTATAAATACCCCTGGTGGGGCCCCCCATTTCAAGAGGATTTTTTCCAGAATTTAGATATAGAGCTCTGAACGCCCAAGTCTCTTCTTCAAGTCTTCTGAACACTTCTAAGGTAATTATTTACGTAGAATGTAAGGTCTAAACAAGAGGAATAATATCTAAGTGTTATAATTCACTAACTATTGTGGGCCTAAGTGTTTTACCCTTAACGGAAATGGACACACTTGCGCACCTCCTTACATACTCATTGAAACTTGCGCGCCACTCTTCTGGGAGTACCTGAGGATAATTATAAAGGCTTTGGTCAAGGATCGCCCAAGTATTACAATACTATTTTAGAATCGTGCAGGTGCCTATGTGCCGCACAGGTATACCTGCGCGACCAGGACTTGTGCGCCCATGCAGTACCTACGCGCCTGCGAGGACTTGTGTGCCCCTATATTTTTTGGGTGCCCTCCCTGCACATTTAACCCCTCTTATGCCATTCCACCTCTCCTATTCAAGATTCAGTCTTCAAGACACTCTTCAAATCCATTTATGGCATATTTTCTTGATTGACTTCCTTATCTGAAAGGAATTCTGTGGAACATCTCTTAAAACTTAGTGATTCACATATCTTTATGTCACTAATGTTAGAGATTTCATTCATTCAACCTCATCCTTTAAGATGAGAGAATCCTTAAACTATGGGCCTCCTTTTCAGGAGTAAGCCCCAGTCCTCATTAATTTGGGCCTCCTTTTCAGTAGTAAGCCACAGTCCTCATTAATTTGGGCATCCTCCTTAGAAGTAAGCCCCAAGTTCCCAAAAATCGTAATTCCCAAAATATGGGCATCCTCTTTAGGAGTAATCCCCAAGTCCCCTAATTTGGGCATCCTCCTCAAGAGTAAGCCCCAACCATAATTCTCTTAACCTGGGATTCCTTTTCAAGAGTAATCCCTAGTCTCAAATATGGGCATCCTCCATAGGAATAATCCCCATGTTCTTTAATTTCTCAAAGTCCCTTAACCTGGGCCTCCTTCTCAGGAGTAAGCCCCAGTCTCAATTTCTCTTAACCAGTCCTAATTTACTTTTGATATGGGTTTCCTTCTCAAGAGTAAAACCTAGTCATAAGTCCCCTCGTAACTTTGGAATCTTCCTTAGGAGTAATCCCCAAGATTAGAGTATCCAAATCTCTATGAAGAACATATACCTTTATGGACCCTGTTTCTGGAATTCTTCCCTGAAGTAAATCTTAATCTTCATCTATTTGGGCAGTCATACATATATAAGCCCCACATCATTTCTTATGATTGTATCTTTCATGGCACAAATTGTCTGGTTTTAACAATACCTCTTGTTTCTCACACCGAGCATGACTCACATGAGCTTAGAGTGTAAAAGTAAATATGACATCCTTCTTTGAGCCGTCAATCATAAACATCATACTCCATTACTCGAACTACGTGGGTTCTGATTCCTTTTCCAAAAACAAAGGATACGTAGGTTTCCCATCTGCGGGTATGATCCCAACTCTGAAATAATCCATGTCCTTTTGAATGCCAATAAACATCAAGTGCCCCACTAACTAGCTTTAAAACCAGTATGGTCATCATAATGACCAAGAGATTTTTATGTATTGAAGGATACCATTGACCAAAAATCTCTAACAAATACAGATTATTCTCTATTGATTAAGAACCTCGAAAACATATAAAAGATTCTCTAAATTTCCTACATATCAATCATTGATTGTCAGATTTTAAGTAAATCTCATTTTATACTTGGTAATGTAATGAGGATTCATGAACATAACTTAAATCTATAAAGAGAGTCCCGGATTAGACAATAATTCCCCTAAAAAATGTGTGATAAGTCTAACCTCCCATCCTCTCGACCAATGAAAATTCCCAAGCCTCATCAGTCCACAACTAATGAGCGCCTACCTTTGGAAAGTAGGTCCAAATGGATATGGAATCATTGGATGTTTCCGGTTCAACGAACAAACTCGTTAAAAACCAATTGGAATGTTTGAACCTTCAATCAATGAGGTCATCCCCAATTTCAGAGGAAACAACCTCATAAAATAACATAGGTTTATAACATCAATATATGGCTCAATGAAAGGAGATTGAGACGAAATCCCTTACCTTGAGTTTGACTTGTCCCATGTGACTTTATCTTATTGAATAGTAAACTTAACTTGATTATTTAATTTCTTCATAAATTTTTAAAGTTTATATTTAATTTTATTTCACTTATTAAATTCTTGTATACAACTACTTACAATTAGGTTTATGTCGGGTGATTTGACCATATTTTATTTATGTGTGAAAAATGAATTTGGTAGGTCAACTATTCGGAAAAGGGGTCATTATTAAAACACATAAAAAATAATAATCATGAAATAATTATAATATTTATACTAAAATTATACTTTTAAAACTAATCATTAATGATTTTTATGAAAAATTAACCAATGTTATAGTCATGGAGATGATAGGTCGTACGTACGCATGAGTAACATCATCATTTCTCAATGATCATTATGAAAAGAAGGTAAGTAGAATTTGTCTTTATAGTATAAAAATTATATCATAAATACCCTTTTATTTAATCATATTTACTTATATATAGAATTATTTTTATTTAAAAGTAATCACATCGCGTCGAGGATGTGGTAGTCCACATGCCCACGAATGACGTTCTCACTTTTTTTAGTATGTGAAAAGGGTAATAAATAAAATAATATATTATATTTATATAAAGTCAATTATTTTATAAATATCATATATATTTTATGTGTGTCACATATTTTTATTAAACCCATTCTTAGTACATTTCATGTAAAGTGTAAACGTGTCACATCACTTTGAGGAGGCAGTAGTCCACATGCCCACAAACGATGTTATCGTACTCCCATAAAATAGACATCATAAAGGTATGTGTGTATAAAAATTAAATAAGTATAAAGAAATAATAAATATCATATATATATCATATAAAAATCATTTTTTCCATCATAATTTTCCACCATGACAGGTGATGAAAGGAAAACGAATGACGTCATTTCACAAGGCGGCCGTCTGTCTTACACATGAACGGTAATTTGGTTACCTATTTAATGGAAGTGTGTGTATGTGTAGGTAAAAAAATGACATAAAAACATATCAGTATATTTGGGATACTTATTTTATTATATAATAAGGTAATAATAATAATTTAATGGGGGGATAAATAATTAAATCATAAATGTGTGTTGAAGAATGTTACTTCTTGTTTGGGTAACTACTTTAGGTTTACACCAAAGGGATTCCTTAGTTAGTTGTATTGCCGAATTTAGGAATATATGGTGTGGGGATTGATTTTGGTATATTATTTGTTCAGGTTTTTTATGATACAAATGGCTTTATCGGTGTGAATAAATGGAGGATGTTGAGTGCATTTTTATAGTGGAGGAGGAGTGTCATTCTTGCAAATATAAAAAGGTAAACACTATTGGGATGTATCCCTTACATAATGTGCCTCCAATAATGATCCAAATTATATAAAAGAGAATATGTGGTCGAATAATTTCTAAAAAATGGGGTTTTTACAAGTTTCTCGGTCATTTGGACTCTTAAGATAAAATTTTGACCACTAAGTAAACACATTTTTACCTTAATCACTGAATTAATTTTAATTTCTTTCACTAATATTTTTGGTAAAAAACTAATTTTACATTATTATAAATTATAAATTTTAATTATTCCAAATATTGAATCTATATTTTCTAATTTAAATCACATAAGTGGTGGAAATTAATTTATAATTAATCTCGTAGATGGGACGACAAAGTGGCTTTTTAAAGTGAAAATGTTCAAAAGTTTTCTAAGTTTTTATATCCCAAATCACTATGAAAAATGATTCCAATGAACTAAATTATATTAAATGATATAAAATTTATCTAATTATACTTTGAAACCAATTAAAAATATAATTTAACTATATTAATAAATTAACTGAAAAAAGCAGTTTTCAATTATAATTCAGTATTAGTTACTATTCATCAAAATATGAAACTTCTCAGAAAAATACCAAAAAATCAACCAAAGTTAATTTTTATAATAAAATTTAAAAAATTAATTATATTTTTTCATATAAAAATTATATCAAAATTTGTATTTAAAACCAGTGTGCCATTGAAAGGCCATAAAATTTTCTTTTTAGGGATGTAGAGCTTTTAAGCGTAAAACTAGATTTATTCTTTTTTTATGCCTATTAAATCTATTATATGAATGTAAAAACATTTTATAAACATGTGTAAACATAATATAGTTATTCATATTCATTTCTTGTGATACAATGTCTAAAAGATGACTTCCATATGAAGAAATAATATTTATAGTATATTATTATTTAATATAACTCAGTCTTGCGTGCATCGCATGATTTCGAAAAAACTCATTATTGCATGTAATATGTGCTATTGTACATGGAATCCCTTTTATTTTAAGAATTATATTTAATTCATAAATATTAATAAATATGAAAAATAATTATTCTATCATTACCTGGGATGTTACACACCGGGTGTTTGATGAAATTCTAAGTGATGTTTTATTAGGAAATAATTAAATTTATCTTGATGGAAGGATTTATTATGGACTTTAAAAAAGGATATAAATTCTATTTTTAAGTATAAGGACTTGTTTGGTTATGAGATAATATTATTTATAAACCTCCTTGATCTAAAATTTTTATGACAAATATTATGGTTTATATTATCATTGAATATTTTATTACGGTATGATGTTATATTGATGCAAATAGGATGATTGTTTCAAGGGTGGTTGGATGTGATATGTGACTTTATTAAATTTTTTATTAAATTTATTGATTACCTTAACTATATAACGTCATGGAAAATTATTATAACTAAGTGGAAAACTATTTAATAGTGCTACATGGGTTATATTACACACCATTGGTTCCATTAGTTAGATTAAACATTGACTAAGGAATTTACCTACTAATGAGGTTGGGTTGATTAGGGTAGGATATCAAGATAAGATCTATATTCTAACAGGAATGGTTTTAAGAGTAAAAGTGTTGTGTTGTCTTATTAGAGTCCTAGGTAGATATTTACTTTATTATATCTTTATATTAACTTGAATTTTTTAGTTATTCATGATAATTGATGATGATTTGAAATAAAAGATAAAATATTATTATCATTATCACTTTCATTTATAAAATAAAAATTCATTTTCTTAAATGTTATTTTATAATTGGAATGTCATGGTTCATTTTCTAAAAAGGGTGTTATTTGTTTTTTTCCCTCATCCTTATATAATACAAAATTATTTTTATTATTTATTTTCAAACAATTATTTCTGGTTTTCTAGTAAAAAACAAAAATGAATAGAATCCTTATAGGTTTTATAATGTGTTTTTTCTCACTCTCTACGTGTATAATTTTAGTGTCCTTGTAGGTTTTCTTTCATGATTTTATTACATGTGTGGATAGTGTAATTACTTTTTATAGGGATTGGGCCATTTTCATGGGTATGGAGTAATAGAGGTAGTTTCATGAAAATATGTTTTTGTGTCATATAAATGTGGTAAAACATTTAATTTTATTCTTGTATAGTTTTGGTATTTTACATGTAGGAATGTTATTCTTTTCATTTGTAAATAGGATCATATAATAATATTTTATGCTCCCATTTTATGATTGGTGATTTGTTTTTTATTTATTATCCCATGTTTTGTTTTGGTTTAAATTTAAAGTTTAACTTTTTTTTCATGAAAAGTCCAAATTATATATACCTCTAGTTGAATTTATTGTTGAGATCCATCATTTATTATTTATTATTTATAAAATAAAAATCATTACCAATAATCATGTATAAAACCCTTCGCACTTTTTTTAGACAGTGATGATTAGAAGTGTGCCATAGGTATATGGAACACTATTTTAGGTATGATGGTCAAATATTTAGGTCACGATGTTTCAAAATGGTATCAATATTTGAGTGGTAAATTTGGTCAATGGTAGTTATAGTTAGGATCCCTGGAACATGATAAATAACACATAAATAGACTTGATCAAACTATTTATTATATAGGAACAAGTTGCTATGAATGTCAAATATAGAGTGGTGTTAGTCATACCTTCAATGGGTTTCATTTTCTTTGATTTTATGTGGTGTGTTATCTTGAATAATATTACTCAATACATACAATTATTATTTTGAGTTCAATGTTACATGAATTTTTTAATTGATTGGATATCACTTATAAACCTTCAGTGTTTTCTTGAATGATTATTAATGGTGATCTTATTGATTGAGACACTTATTGATGTGTTTTCAGTTGTTTAATTATTTTTATATGTTGTGTGTGGTGGTTAATTGATAGATTGATTAGGTTATATATATAAATAATTTTTAGATAAATTATTGTAATGAATTATTTTCTAATGAGTGTTTTATAAAATTTAAAAAAAATATTTTGTGAAGGTTTTTTTCTAATAATTTAAATTAAATAAATTTTTTGATTTAAAATTAAATGGGGAATTTAAAAATATGTGATGAAAAAAAATTTATAAAGAATTTCATTTTCATTTGGTTTTGAATATTTTATGATGTTGGTAAATTTCAAAATTTAATTTGAAAAGGGGGAATTATTTCACGGAATTTTAAAATATAAAAACATAAATGTTTTACTTTTAATGTAATAAGTTTAAAAAAGAAAAAAATATAAAAATGTAATTTTTTGTTTTGAATTTTTTAAATGATTTACACTTATGAATTGTATCTCTTGGAAGGCTTTCTATAGAGTGTATTCTGGCTTGTGAAATTATTTGTTATGTGGTTTGATTGGTTTAGTGAACATGATTTATTATATGAGGATTTTATAAAGTGAAATTAAATTGTAATCAATTTAAAATTCACTAAATAAGTCACATATATAATGCTAATGAATTATTTTAGTGGTGAATTAATTGGAAAGGGGTTAACATTTTATTTTAAAGATTATTTTTCTTCATTGACAATCATGCATGATATTGTAAATTTTTATAAGTTTGTTAGAGTTAATAAATATAAATTTCATGAATTTTATTATCGGTTATGAAAATTACAAGAAATTTTTTAATTTACCATGTAAATTATCTCCAATCATGTAAATCTGTTTTTTATTGTAAAATAAAAAATTTAAAGGGTAATATTTCCTATAAAATTTTGATTTATTTTGGGTTTTTTATGTGATTATTTTGTATTTTCTTTTCTTATGAAGAAACCTGGTTCAAAATTTTAGGAAAGTATCTTTATGGTGTAGTTTCTAAAACTTTTGTGTGTTATTATTTAAAATGTATTTATGTAAAATGAGAAAATATTTTCCACTTAACATGTTTTTAAAAATAATGGATTTATGATTTTTTTTGAAAAACATAGTGTTGATTTATACAATCTAAGACTATTTTTTAGAAAGTGTGGATGTTTTAATTTTGGAAATAATTTAAAAGTGTTATTCATGTATGGAAACTATCTTGATATATTTGGTCAGTAAATAATTCATGTTTTCTTATATTTTTTTCAAAAATTTAATATTGTGAAAATATTGGTGTAATCCCATGTTGATAGTTTTCTTTTAAAGGTTTATAATTGGTATGATATGAACTTTTTATTGCATTTATTTATTTATAATATTATATTCACTAATTTACTTTAGTTTAAATATTCTGATTGTTTCTCTTGAAATAATTATTATAATTAGTTGGTTCATGTTTTGAAAAAGTGGATTTTGGGTGTAACTTCGGATGAGTCTAACTTACTTTTTGAAAATGGGAAAAAATGGTTTTCATAGAATATGAATTGTTTATTAATGTCTTAAATAGATTTATTTGATGGGTTTTGTTTTTTTTAAAGAAAATAATTTGTTAAAAGTATTCAAAATTATTTTAAACTATTTTCAGTTAGATTTTTTTAGAAATAGGTTGTGGTTTTAATGATACTTCATTTATTTTAAATATATCCTTGAAACCAGTAAGTTTCTTTTTGTTTTTTTTTAATTTTGATTACACTTGCTACTGTTGGATGTATAATACATTTTTCAATTGAGTTTACTCATTAATTTTAATAATGTTTTAGTTTTTATTTCATTTTATGTATAATGATGTATAGGTTTTCATTGATTTGTGAAAATTTAGATGGTGTTGAATTATAAGTTTATTTTTAGGGTAGATTATGTTTTTCATATTTTAATAATGGTTTAGTTTATATTTAGGCCAGAACAATGTATAATATTCCTAAATAGGAATTTTGGTTTTGAGTTTGATTAATTTTGGTCTTGAATCATAATTGTAGCCTTTTTAGTAGTTGTATTACCAAATAATTTATAAAACTTTCTAAAAAAAGTTATAGAAGAGGTAAAAAACATTAAAACTTGTTTCCAGAAGTTAAAAAACGTCTCCAATATGTGGGTTTTAGTAATTAAATTGTCTCAATAGATTTTTTGGTTAAAATAATGAAAAATTGTAATTAAAAATCCATTTAAATTCAATTCACAATCTTCTAGAAAAATTAAATGGTCGTGATATTTGGTCCCAAGGACTATTAACCTGTAAAATTTCATTCCATTGGTGAATTCACGGTAATTTTCATTGTCAATGATTAGAGACTATGATATTTACAATATATATATATTATTGTATATTTCGGTTCATAGTTTGGTGACATTTTTTAGTGACCATGTAATGTTAAAAGGGTCTCATGAACATGTTAGGTGTCTTAAGAAAAGTTGAAAATAAGAATTCAACTTCAAATAACCATAAATTTTTATTTGGTAATTCATTTGTATGTTGTAATTTGTAAAATTAAATCAATCAAATAGATCTATGAAATTTAATATTTTAGTAAACCTTGTATCCAAATCTTTTTAGTCAAAATAATTCTATAAGACCTTAAAATACAAGTTTAAAGTATGACTACCCAATTTTCCATTTTCGGAGGAATTTTGGCGGACTGAAACGAGATATTTGGTTTTAGATATTATATCTATTTATGATTCAAACTTTGGTTTTAAAAATCTTATTTTTATTTATAAATGAAATGAAGTTTCTAAATGAGCTCTATTTTATAAACAAGATGGCCTTATCAAAGTGTGTTTGGGGGTGTCTTTGAGTGGTAAACCCTTATAATTATGCATCAAAGAGGCCAAAGTTCAAAACTGGATGGGGGTATTTTTGAGTTACTATGGAAGTAATCTAGAAGGAACTATAGAAATTATTGTAGTAGGTACTAGAGAAGGTATTGTAGATGTATTATAACATCATAACTATTCACTCGAATTAGTCTGTTAGTCCATATAATTGGGCTTACAGGCCATAAGGCCATTGGGAAATCAAAGGACTTCGGTCCATAAGGACTCTTATCCATAATCAATGAATGGAACTTAATCCATAGGGCCTTTGTTTTATAACTGGTAGGAAAAAGGCAGAGTGAAAGGGACTAGGATAATGACTCAGCGCAACATGAAGGCAGTGTGGGAAGGCATTGCTGGGTGGGAGACCACAATTAGAGGGATAGGTGTTCTAATTCTTATCATCCCACTTTTATCCCCATTCCTCACCAATTTGGGATATATGGGTACCCTACCATGTGAATATATACACCTATGACTGATCTGAGGATACCAAGTAACATGTAGGTGGTGAATGCGAGGGTTAAATGGGTATCATTGGGTGGGTGTCTCAAAAGAGAGATAGGTTTGCTGGAACCTATCATATAAAACTCCTCCCACACTATGGATAGGAGTGATGAACTACCATGATGCATCAATCCAACATGATTCAAAAGTTCATGGAAGAGGAAAATGCAACATTCATACTGGGATCATGGTGTAATGATTATTGGAATGGGTAGTGTGACATATGATTTCTAACATCACATGATTCAGACTTCTCACTCATGGACTTTAGGAAATTTATAAGACTTTGGGCCATTGTACCTTTTATCCATATTGTAATGGGCCTATGTGAAACCAGTCCTTTAGGTCCTTTAAGGGTTACCTATCAACCTAGTTAAGAAGGGATTTTTTTCCTAGTAAAAAGGGGCCTCAACCACAAACTATTTAAAAAAATATGGCCTTATCAAAGTATATGTATGTTTTTCAAGAAAAATAAGCTACAGTTTTTTTATAATTTGGTGAATATTAAAATAAATGTGAGTTGGATGATGTATTAATGTTATTAAATGGACGAATTATGTGTAAATTTAACATTTTGGGGATTACTTACATTGGAATTAAATGGTGAAAGTGTATTTTTGGATTGAGATGTTTCTCATAAATGAAAGAAATATTAATTTTTTAAATGTTTTAAAAAATGATTCATTATTTATTTATGTTGAATTATTTTCAATAGAAAGACATATGGAGGGATTTCAGATGGTGGAAAATGTTATGGTTATAAGAATTGTGACACCCCACTTTTTAAATTTTTAATATGTGGTATTATTATGTTATTTTTTTGATAAAAATAATATATATTTCAAATTTTATAAATTTTATGGGAGATGTACAGTCTAGTGAATGATATTTAAAACAGGTATGGTAATCATATAGGATAACAGTTTCAAGTAAATTGGGGTTTTAGGGCATTTTTAATGGTTCTAGAACCATACAAGGTGAATGTGCATTCCTAAATAATATACTAAAACATTATTTTCATTTCCAACATTCTCAATACATTCCATAATTGATTTATAGCTTTATATAATGATTTTATTAATAATTTATTATAGTTATATAATTTATGAATTTTATTTCAAATATTTTAGTTTAGGTTTCCATAAAAAATTATGACTATATGATGTGTTATATATTTTTATTTATTTATTATTATTATATATGATAATTATTTAGGACTTGATATTGAAATAAAATTATATTGGTATTATTATTATTGATGATGAGTTGGTTATATGTTTTGAGTTACATTTGGTTGTTTTTATAAATAAATTTTAAATATTATTGTTACATCCCATATTTCTAATACATATTTTTTCTAAATATTATATATTAAATTATAAATGTAAATTAAAAATAAATTTTTTCTTATTAATAATATGAACAAACATAATTATACACATATTTATCACTTAAGTTTTTTTCTTATATATTTCTTCACTATAATGGAATGTTATTTATTAAAATATTTTATTAGTAAAAGGTAATAATATAGGTCAGGTGATATTCCATCGTACCTAGTGATTCTGTGGGTTTTGAAACCACGACTAGAAGGTGATGGGGGCATAATGCCTACCACTATCCTATGTGATATCATGCTTCTATTTTCTATCCTTTAATTAAAATGATTATTTTTTTATATCTATAGTCATATATGCAAACTATATTAATTTTTAGTATTTTCATCATATCATTATATAAATTAACTTATTATAATCTAATGTTTAACATAGTGTGAAAAATGTTTTCAAAGTCTTAAATTTGTAACATATTTAAAGTGATTGCATATAACATTTTATATGAAACATTTGATGAATGGTTGAATATTATTTTTCATAAAAATGTTACTTTATCATTCATTTTAAATTACATTAAATCTCATTTAATTTCTAAATGTTTTTTTATCATATTATATGTGCATATATTATTAGTCAAAATATCATTTTAAAATGTTAAGTGACATGTTCTATAATAAAATAAAATTATGAAATATTTATTATTTTTATTTAAAAATATGATTCATATTATGTATAGTGTATTATTATCACAAAATTTTTATAAATTTTTGATTTAGTAGTTCTTATAAAGGAAAAATAGTCATTGACGTATAATTTTTATCATGGTGTATAAAAGTTGTTATAATAAAACCATTTTATCAATTATATATTTTAAATAAAAATTCTACTTAATTTGAAGAATTGTTACATAAAATATATATGTTTTAGAATTATAAATAAATAATTATCAATCATATAATAAATAATAAATAATAAATAATATAAATTAAATTACTCATAATAAAAGAAATAGTCTTTATTCTAAAATATATCATTTTTCTATGTATTATATGATTTTATTTAAAAGATAAATTCTAATGTTTTATAATTTTAATTTTATAAAATTTAATTAATTTTTGAATTCAACACATTGAAATTGTCTGAGGGTAAATTTTGGGTATTTTTATAAAAACAAGTTTATTTTTAGTGAATATCAAAAATATTATTTTTATTATTTATTTTGAACTTAATTATTATCACCTT
Source organism: Viscum album (assembly GCA_963277665.1). Classification (NCBI taxonomy): domain Eukaryota; kingdom Viridiplantae; phylum Streptophyta; class Magnoliopsida; order Santalales; family Viscaceae; genus Viscum; species Viscum album. The sequence goes on along the minus strand of OY728153.1, from coordinate 384,114,739 downwards.
TGTAAATGGAATTTAATAAAATATATCACATATTTTGAATTATAATAAATAAAATTAGTTAATAAATTAAATGTAATTCAGGTCATAAAAATAAGCTACCAAGATAAAAAACATTCCCCCATAATAAATGTTAAAATGATGTAAAAATGTTTAACAAAGAGATAATTCACTAAATATCAAAAATCCTCTTCATTAAATGGGTTTATGATGGATTTAAATACCTTAAATAAAATTTTCAAAATTAATTATCAATTTTATATCCACTTTTCAAGAAAATAACATCACTTTTTATATTAAGAAAATAATATTTACAAAAATGACACCCCTCTCGCCTATAAAAAGACCCCTTCACTACCCAATTTCTCCTTACACCGTAATCCTTTTAGATCATAACAATTCTTCAAAAAATATCTCCCCAAACCTCTTTTATATATCCTAGAGGTCCTGATCTCTCTAAAAGACCAATCCAAAGTTACTTAAGTGGTAGTATAATAGAGAACATCCAAAGGAAAATGCGATGTTCTTCACTGACCTATTTTAATCATTTATTATATTAACTAATCTAAATTTATTCCATAAAACCTTAAATAGTTTAATTATTATCATAAATATACTAAAATTTTATAATTTTAATGTAATATTCACTATCTACCTTCCTCTCATTCATTGTTAATTGAAAATGTTGCTCGTGTTATGTATGGACTACCACCACCATGGATGATGTGTTTAATTTTTTATTATTGACTTCATGAAGGTTATAGTAACAATTTTATGGTTAAATATGATTTTAATATTCAAATTATAACTTATTTAAGGTTTTTTAATGGAATAATAATCATTAATCAATATGTAACAAATATAGTTCATAATGGCTGGTAAAACGCCCTAAATGAACATGCCATTAAACAAGAACATTTATACTAAGTGAACCATGAACATGGAACCATTTAAACTTACAAGATTAAATAAAAATAATTTCATTTTAACTTCACATGTTTTACTCTCCTTTTAAAAAAAATTCTACAATCATCAACAAATCGAAGTGGTTTGGAACCATGAAACGATCACCCAAAGGATAGTAAGAATAAAAAAATTTATTAATAAAATGATTATAAAAAGAATAAAATAATAATAATAAATAAAATATAGATTAAAAATGTTCTAAATAAATTATTTAATAAACTTAATTTGATTAATTATGATATTATTTTCATGAACCAAGCAAGTCAGGACCCAAGGTAAAGGAACTTCTGAATCACCCTCCATTATTTTGAGTTATGATTTCTCTCCATAAACCTCATTTTCTATATACATTGTTATCATTTATATCTTATATATAATATAAATATATCTCTCATATATATTCTTAGTTTATTCTCCATTTATTTTCTATGGTTGTACATATTTTTTAAGTTTTCTTCTCAACCTTTTGTTAAAACGATCCTGATTAAAAGAAAATTTCCTAATTATTATTATTTTTCACATGTTAATGTTTTAAAGTTTTTATCCTAAAATTAATTCATAAAATGATTATTATTTTATGGGAAACCATTTTGGTTTACTTTTTTATAAAATTGAAATAGCATGTGATCACCGTCTTTAAAGGTTATTTACCTATTTCTTAAAACATTGTTTGAGAGGTGTATTTCTATACGTACTTCTATAACTTTTATTAAGAAATATTATTAACTTGGACTCAATATTTAAGTACTATTATTCATATTTCAAATATTAATTTCCAAAATATTTAATTCCTTATTATCTTTATAATATTTATGAAATATCTAATGATTATATTTTGAGACAAGATTATATAACCTATTTATTTCTCATGGGTTTTTCGAATGATTATTCCTTATGTATAATTTCCTTATGTGGCATACATACACATGTACATGTTATGATTTTATGGGTGGTTCCATAATTATATATCTCTCCAATGCATTAGGTATTTTTTTCACCTCATTAGATATCGGGTATGGTGTTTGGGTAGTTATACTAGCACATTATGTTTTTTTGTCTTCGTAGAGAGACCAGACATATGCTTATAATGTCATTTTTTATATTATTTACATATTATTCTAATTAAACTTTCTATAATATCATTTTTATTATTCTATGCTGCCATTTTATTATATATGGTATTCCTCTTTTTTGATATCATATTACGCTTCTTATCTCAGATATTATACTTCATTATCATCTTTACTCCATTACTGGACTTTATAAATCATATTTTTTACATTATGTATTTCCCCATGTTATCCTATAGTGTAATAAATGTTAAAATTGATTTAAGATCAAATTATGGAGATCAAATTTATGAATATTTATTTAATTTGTATGTTAATGTATTATTTATCTAATATCCCAAAGACACTAGACCTCTAGATCATTGGTTTCTATTTTATGATTTTTTCTGTTAAAAATCATGTAATAAAATGTGTCTAAAAATCGGGTTTCTATAATAATAATAATTATTATTATTATTATTATTATTATTATTATTATTATTATTATTATTATTATTATTCCCCATGGGGCCCATCCTAGTATTTTCACCCCTATGGTGGTGTGGGGAGGTCTCGGGTTAGAGCCTCCATATGGGCTTGTGTGCTTTATATTTTCCCATAGTATTCCCCCTCGTATAATAATAATATTATTATTAATCATATTAATATTAATATTAATATTAATACTGTAATTATTATTATTATTATTGGGTATAGGGGTAGGGCTCAGGATTGAGAGCTCACAATGAGGTGATCTTGGATTCTTCATTGATCTTTAGTATTTTTTATTGCAATGAACTTTTTGGTCAATTCTATCTTGGACAAGGATCTCATCATCAGTGGTAATTTATTTAGTCATTTATTTTTATATTTATTAAGAGGAAGAGGATCTGGTAGATCGTTTCATAGATTTTGTGGAGGGTTCAATCTCGGATAATGAATTTTTTCATTATTTCTTCAAATTTAAGGGTGAAGGAACTAGATGTATCCTTAAAAAGGGGATATTTCTCTTATTATATCAAATCAAGGTGACATATTTGAATGAATGGAATTAGTTAAGAATTAAATTATTGCTCAATTAATTTTTACAATTAGTTTTAATCCTTCAATAATTTTGGATCTAGTTGAGTTTATTTTAGTCTATTGGTGTTTCTCTAACTTGAAATGTGTCTTTATGGGTCATGGATTCTTTCATCAACGTTTTCGTTTGAAAGAACTAAAATTTAAAGCAAGGGGATTTGACTTTATATTTTCCAATTTGGGAAAACATCATATTCATGAATGGGATAATGAATTTAATTCAATTGATATTTTTTTAATCATATATTCATTTATGGGTCAAGGTTTATGGTTTAAATTGGATTCATTAGAACCCTATAATTTTTTCCAATGTTACATTAGAAATTGGTGTTCATATTAAAATGGATAAGGAAACAGAAATTGATAGTTATGAATATCACGCTTACTTTCTTATTGAAATAGATTTGTGTTCCACTTTGGTTGATAAAGTTTTTATTCCAACTGATAATGATTTATTTGAATTTCATATTGAATATGAGATAATCCCTTGGTTTTGTTCTGATTGTATGGTTATTGGACATGGAAAATTGAGAATGAAAAAGTTGTATCCTCTTTTTCTATTTGATTCATTGTAATGATCATATTATGTGTTTTAAGAAGAATAAATATTTTAATTTATCTAGTGGAAGGAGTATTAAATCATAGGGAAAAGATGGTGGATAGGTGAAAGAGCGGTTTAGAAATGCTATTCAGAGGCATCTTCAGGATGAGGATAGGTTATCTCATTAGATTTCAGGGGTGTATGGCCTTAGTAATGGTTCTATTAGTATATATGATTCTTCTCCAAGGGCATATACTCGAGTCATGGGAATTAGGTCTACTGATGTAGTGGATAAGGGTTTTGTCTTTGGTTAGGTTATGTAGTCTTTTGTACTAATTCCAGGTAAAATTATGATAGTTTTGAGCATGAGGATATTAGTAGCTATGTTATAGATAATGGGCCTAGTATAAATCAAAGGGGGGTATGTCTAAGGACTTTTTTCTTCAATCTATTCATCTATGGGTGGTAATATGCAAGTCACCACTCAAATGGGAGGTTCCAATAGTTTTTTTGGGTGCATCTTTTATTTAGAGGGTGATTCCAATTTTTTGGGTTGGAGTGCGGTAAAATTTTCACTCTAGGATCCTAATAAGGGTTGGTTTCTTCTACTGGTAGTAATTTTCTTAAGGATAAGGGATCATATTGTTCAGTGAATTTAGATGTTCATATTAAAATTTCTCTTTCTCTATATGTTGGTAAGATTAAGGATATCGATTTGTGTCTAAATAGAACTATGTGGATGTGGGTGATAATCAAGCATAATTTCTTTCATTGACATTAGAAAGTGTGTAGTATTTTAAATTTTAGTAATAAATCAATATTATGATTAAAATTCATGTATTTCAAGGAATTTTGGTCTATTTAGAGTATTTATCTTGAAAAAATCAACTTATAAAAATTCTTTGTCAAAGGGGAAGTGATTTATGGTTGATGACTAGGGGTTTCAATCAGTTACTTGAAAGAATACAATGCATGGGAAAGAAAATTCTTATATGAAACGTTCTATGGTCCCTAGATCTCAAGGACCTATAAAGTATTACTCTGATTCGTTTTAGGATTATTAGGATTGTAATTATTTGATCTATGTAATTTAATGTTCATAGCCATTTGTGAATTCTACCTTTGTTTTTTATTGAGGGGATTTTTCCTTATCTGGAATATTTCTATTTTCCCTTGTTCTTTATATTTTTTTAATAAATGGTGCATGTGATTCTAACTTATTTAAATCAGTATCATCATCATTATTATGTGTTACATCTTGTACGGAAGTGGTACATGCTACTAAGCGACATCATGAAGGTCATGAGTTCAACCCCTAGTGGCCCCCATTATGGGGGTTGTTTTTAAAGTAACTATAGAATGAATACTATAGAAACATGATTAATATATAAATGTTGGAAAAAAAATACCTCAAGGCTCCCTATAAGTATGTTTTGGGTGTGGTTTTATTTGTTGAAAAATTCATATGACCACAAATGAGTATTGTCGGTTTGTTCAAGAGACAAGTTTTTAAAGTGGCATAGTTTCCCAGTGTTTTCCAAATTTTTGGGCCTCAAAATTGAGAGTTTGATGTTAGAAAAGGAAGTATTTATTCATAAGAGTAAATGGTATGAAGAACAATGAAAAAAATTGGCAATGTATGAGAACTGTGTATCAAAATTCATGGAGTGTGTACCATGTTCTAGGAACGGTCCACGAAACAGCGGGAAAGTTACATAGAGTAGAGGGAACGGTACGTCAGAGCGGTTTGCAAAGCTGAAAATGGTTCATGGTGGAATATGGTGCGATACACAGATGGCTTGAAGTCGGTGGAGAAGATTGACCATGTATAAGAAAAGGTTGTACGCGAAGTGTGTATTAAAAGCGGTTCGTTGGGTGGCTTATGGTTCGTGGCGGTAAAAGGATCGATATGCAGTAGGGGCTGGATCGAAGATTTGGAAAATCTTGGGTTAGAGGATTTTGCATATATATTTTACTATATATTAATCAATAATACCTCTGATTAATGTAGAGAGTGAATATAAGTAGAGAAGAACTTTTTGGCAAGAAATTTCAGCAAAGTCCGAAGGAAGTTCGCGGGGGAGAATTCTGCGAAAGCTAAAGTGGTTCGCACAGAAGAAATTCCGCCAAAGGTTTTTGCGGGGAGTTGTAATCCACAAAGGACATGGTACATGGAGGAAGATGTCATGGTACGCAGATAGTTAGTGAAGGTATTCCATGAATGGAGAAAAGTTTTCTGATAGAGGGTGATATAGAGAGGAGGTTTACTGAGGCGGTTAGCGAAGGAAGTCCGCAAACAGAGAATAGTTCGCGAATACAAGGAAGTTCGCTGAGGAGGTTTGTGGAGTCAGTACATGGAGGCAGTACGTGATATCAAAGTCAGAGGTAGTCCGCGGATAGAGGAGGTTCACAGAACAGGCAACAGAATGTGAAGTAGATGGTCTGTGTACCTTTCTCATTACACAGTATGCAGAAGAGGCAGGTGGTTCACTAAACACACAAGGAAGCTTCCGAAAGCTTCAAATCAGTTTCCGAAAGTATTTTTCGGTACCTATCAGTACTCAAGAAGGATTACTTCAGATATGGGTGAAATCAAAAGAGAATCTACCTATAGTTGAGGATGTAGAAATCCATAAAAATGAAGGGACCTACATTTCCATAAATAGTGTTTGACTTACAAGTCTATAAACTATGTGTGGATTCCTTTCCATAGAAGTGAGTGTAGGAAGAGGAAGACGGTGACCCTATATACTGGAAATGATCCAGAGAAATAATAATAGGGATTAAACCTTGGTAATGTAGTGAAAAGTCCCTAAACTTTGTAAAATATGTGATCCTAGGCATAGAAGATCTGGCCCGAACATTGTAATCATTATTGGTTGTGAGATTTAGTGAATTTTGTACATCGATAAATCGCCTTTGTATACTCCTTAGACATATCCCAATGAGGGTGAACCAAGTAAAAATCATTGTGTCCTATGCATGATTTCATATCTATTCATATATATCCATGGGTGGAAGAGAGAATTGATTTTTTTACAAAGAAACAAAATCCAAAGAGAAAAGGGTTTCATCTTTCATACCCTGATTCACCCCCCTCTTAGGGTATTCGACCTAGTGGACCTAACAATAAAGGATCATAGTATAAGTATTATTATATAAATATGATTCACTAAAGTGATATTTGAAAAAAAATGATGGTCCATTGGGATAAAAAAGGATTTCAAGACATAGGTCCTTTAGGTAATCACATTTTAATTGGATTTCTTGGTTGTGGACCTATCATTGGGTGGGGATGAGGTATAATCCATGTTAGGATAATGGGTACATGTGTTTTTGTTTGTTTTGTAACCCTAAAACCTACTCGAAATTATTATTATTATTATTATTATTATTATTATAGGAAGCCTTTGACATAAAAAAATAATGATTACTCTTTCTACAAATGTTTGTTAAGATGCATGACTAGGGTGGGAGGGATCCACCTTCCTTCCTCTTACTCTCAATATTCATGGAAGATCTTACATGTAAGGAAGTCAGTACCCCTATATTATTATTTCTTCACTTTTTATACTTCTTCTTCTATACCTCTTATTTTATTATATAACCTAGGGTTTATGGAAGTTTCTTGGTTTTCCATGTCAATTAAAAACACCCAAAATACATGGTTTTTTATTTACTCTAGAGGGGTCTACTTAAGGATTTGTTTCCCTCTGTTTGGAGTCACTTTACCACTATATTAGTTTTCAATGAGTATTTCCACTTTCTAGGCCTATTAATATTATTATTTTTTAGTTTTTTAGTTTTCATAACTACTTTTGGATGGTTTGTTTAGTTATAAATAATGGTATTATGTTTATAAAACTCATTGGAATGTCATTAAAAATACTAAAGGTAAGGGATTCTGTACATTTCCTTTTATTTTACATGACCCTTAGTGTTTGGTTAGTTTTAAAATGGTTTATTATAAATATTATGTCTCTAGGATATAATGTTTTTATAAAAGAGTGTCATGATTTTCTTAAATATTACATGAAATACTAAGGGAGTTTTCAATTAAAATTTATAAAAAAAAATTTGGGATGATCCTCACACACTAATTGTTTGATATATTTTAATGTCGAGTTTTATTAAGTAATAATTAAATTTATCTTCATGGAAGGATTTATTATGGTCTTTAAAGAGAGGATATCATGTCCTTCAATTATTTCTTGATGTATATGGTCTTATTTAGTGTTGAGATAAAAGTGTTTATTATTCTCTTTACACCTGAATATATATTCCCATTTTATGGTTTATATTACAATTGAATCACGTATTATGGTATAATGTTACATTAATACGAAGTAGATGTTTTCAAGGGCGTTTAGAGGTTTTGTGTGAGTTTATTAAATGTTGTTTTAAATTTAATAATGAATTGGAAAACCATGATTTATAGGAAGTCTTGGGTATATTAGTGGGAAACTAGTGATGAGTGACACACTTGTTAATTTATGCACTATTAGTACCCTTTTTTGTGTTAAAAACTAGATAAGATATTTCCATCCTGTCATGGAAATTTTAGTCAAGGTGGAATGACATGATCACATTAATATGAAAGTGTGGATGGTTCCAACAGTCAAAGGCATGTATTATCTTCATATATCCCAAGGTATTTATCCCATGAATCTTAGTGATGGGATTTATTTGATGATTTTGATTTACTTTATTATATATTTATATAAATTTTAATTGTTTGATTTCACTTGATTAAAAATTATGGTTTGAAAAAAATATAAAAAGAAATTATCATTATCACTTTATTTAATAATATAAAATGTTATTTTCTTATTTATATTTTTCAAAATAGAATATCATGGTTCCTTTATTAAAAATTGTATTATTTGTTTTTTCACTCATAAATATGTGATAAATAAGTATTTTCATTATTTTTTTCAAACTAGTATTTTTATTTTTTTTCTAATAAAAGAACATATAGAATACTTTGAGTAATCCTCTAGGGATTTTTGTTCACTCCCTACATCTACACCTTTAGTGAACATATATATTATATTTGTTTATTTTCAGGCAAGTGTGCATAGTGCCTTTATTTTTTATAAGGATTGAACCATTGGATAGGTGGTGGAGAAATTGAGGTGGTGGAATATGAATATTTTTATTTGTTAGATGAATATATCAACATATTTCATTTTATTCATGTCTTGTGTTGAGTTCTCACAATATAGGATTATTTTTTATATAATTTATTTTTTAAATAATACTATGTAAGGATATTTTATGTTTACTTTTTATGATTGTTTTTTAAGATTTTATTGATTATTATATTTTTGGTTTTGAATTATATTTAAATTTATACTTTTTATTAGCATGAGAATTTCACATTATAGATTCATCGAGCTAGATTTTGATTCAAGATGCGTCATTTATTATTTATTGTTTATAAAAGGTAAATCATTTATATTGTCCATTTATGATACCCTTGGAACCTATGCCTGCCTATGAAAATTAAAAATTTACTATAGGATATTTCAAGGAATTTTAGGTATAATGGTTAGATATTTGGGTTAGTATGTTACAAAATGGTATCACGACATAAGAAGGCTATTGGATCAGTAGTAAGAAGAGGTATTATCATCATAAAATAAAAAGAAACCCATAAAAACACCCAATTAACCTATTTATAGTGGAAATATCAACTTACCAAGGAACTATAGGATTTATAAGTGTCAGTAAACCCATCAATAGGTTTCATTTTATTTGGTATTTCAATGGTGAGCTATCTTGAACATTATTTATCAAGATACATGATTTTTATTTTGAGTTCAATGTATCATAATTATTTTAAATAATTGAATTTCACTTATAAAAATTCATTTTTTTTTCTAATGGTTATTAATGGTTATCAAATTGATTGATGCGCATCCAAATATTTTTTTTATATGTTTCATTTTTTTATATGATGTTTGTGGTGGTTAATTTATGAATTGATTATGAGTATGTATAATGACTTATTTAGATGCATGGTTGTAATTAATCTTTTAAAAATAGTTTTTTTTTAATTTAAAATTAAAACTCCTTTATGAATTTTTGTATACCAATTAAAATTAAATTAACTTTCTTGATTTAAAATAAAATATGTAATTTAAAAGGATGTTTTGAAATTTTTTATCAAAAAAAATTCCATTTTTAGTTGGTTTTGAATGTTTTATGATATACCCAAAGACTATAATTTAATTTTAAATGAGAGAATTATTTCATTGAATTTTTATATGTGAAAACATAAATAGATTAAATTTATAATTGAAACAATTAAAAATGAAAAAAAAGGAAAATTTTATTGTGTGTTATGAATTTGTTTAATGGTTTTCATTCATGTCTTGCAATGATTATTGAGTTTTTTTATATAGTTTATTATAACTTTTTAATGTATTGTTTGTGAGTCTTGAATGTTTTAGTAAGTATTTTTTCTTCTATTAGGATTTCATTAAGTGAAACAAAACTTACATAAATTTAAAAGGCACTAAGTAAGTTGTATAGCTAATGCTAAATGACTTATTCATCTAATCACCAAATTGAATGGGGTTACCATTTCATTTTATTGATTAGAGTGATTCAAATATAATAATACCTAACATAGTTGGTTGGTATGAGTTTTTTATATATAATAAATATAACTTTTATATATTTTATTTTATTTTCACTTCAATGGAATTTTGTACTTTCTTGTTTGAAGTATCTTTGTTTGGGAAAATAATGTATGTTTTTTTTCAATAATAATTTTTTATATGGTAATATTTTCTGAAAATGTATGATTTATATTATTCAGAGTTATGCGATTATTTTCATTTCTTCTTCATTTTGAAGAAATCACGTGTTTTAGATTCAAAGGATTATGAATATTCCATTATGGTTTAGTTTCTAAAACTATTGGGTGTTGTTATATAAATGTTACCTATTTAAAATTATTAAATATTTTCCTTTATATGTCTTATAAAAATAATAGATTTTTAATTCATGGGTTTATGAAAATGGTAATTTATATTTCTATAATATATGACTTTTTTCTTAAAAAAAAATATATGGATGTTATAGTTTCGAAATTCATTTAAAAGTGTTATTCATGTATGTAAAATATATTAAAATTTTAGTTTGGTAAATAATATAAGTTATATTTTATTTATTTTCATGAATTTATTTTATAACCCACTATTATGGAAATATTAAATAAATTCCCATGTTGAACATTTTCTTTTAAAATTTTATAATCAGTTTGATATGTGTGAATGAATGTATGTATCCATGTGTAATATTATTTTCACTAATTTATTTCAGTTTAAAGTGTTTATTATTTATCATAATTTAATTTTTATTATTAATTGATTTTTTAAAAAAAAAATTGATTTTAGTTGTGGCATTGGTTGATCCTAAATTTATTTTAAAAATATATTTTGGGTGTAGTATTGGTTGAGCCTAAATTGACTTTTGAAAATGTGATAAAACAATTTCTATGTAATAAAGAATATTTATTGATGATTTAAATTGATTTATTTGATAATTTTAGTTTTCTTTCATGATAATAATAATTTGGAAAGTGTTTAAACTTAGTTTAGATTGTTTTGAGGTGGATTTTTTCAAAAATGGGGAGTGGTTTCAATTATATTATTTTATTTTCAAATATCTCCCCATAATAATTTGAATTTCTCTTATTTTAAAATGAATGTTTCATTACACTTGAAACCATTGGATATATTGTACATTGTTTGGTTGGGTTTCCTTTTCTCCATAATGGTTTTTTTCATTTCATGTATAAGTATATATGGTTTTCATTGATTTGATAAAATTTAGATGGTGTTAAATTATGAGTTTAGTTTTTTTCTCTATCATGTTTTTCTCATTTTAACGGTTGTTTGCTCATGTTAAACTATTTTATATATAGATTTTTTTCATTTATGATGCTTTCAAGATAATTGAAATGATATTCTTTGTCTGTATGTTAGAAATTTATATTTGGATGAATTTATTTTGGGTATAATTATATAAAAAAAATTGTAATGGTTTTTATGATATTTTAGGGATATTTGTTAGTTTGAGTTTCGAAAAGATTGAAAACTTATAATTCAATTTTGAATAATTTTTAAAATACCTAAATAGTCATATTTTGGTTGAGTTTGATTTATTTTGCTAATAAATTTTAAATGAAACATGTTCAATAGTTGGATTGCTAGGGAATTTATGAAATTTTCTAAAAAAAAGTTATCATATTTGTAAAACTCATTGAAGCTTGTTTTTGGAAGATAAAACACATCACTAATAAGTGGTTTTTAGTGTATAAAGTGTCCTTGAAAATTTTTGGGGTTGAAATTATAAAAAAAAATCATTGGTTAGGAATTTATAGAAGATACTCAGTCGACTGGAAAAAAATGAATGGTCATTTTACATGGTACCAGGTATCATTCAACCAAAAATTTCAATTGAATTGGTAAATACGTGATCAGTATGTTTTTTAAAAAAACTATAAATTCTGGCACTGTCAGGTGCACAGTTCGGTGACTATTCATAGTGACTATACAATGTGAAAATGGTTTTTAAATATTGTTTTTACTATTATTTTGAACTTGGGGTCTCTTCTATAGATTAAATATGGTTCTTATACATATTATATTCCTAATAGGATTTAGAAAAACGAATTCAACTTCAAATGATGCTAATATTTGATTTGGGTGTCTATTTGTGATCTCCAAATTATTAAATCAAAGAAAAAAAGTTTTATGATTCTTATTATTAAGGGGACCCTTATAATATAAAATATGTCCAGAATACCTTTAAATTATTTGTGAAGTATGATTAAACAATTTTACAAGTTTAGTTGAAATAAATGTGAGTTGGATAATGGAATCATTATATTGAATTTCTTTATTACATAGAAATTTAATATTATGGGGTGTACCCACATCATAATAAAATAGAAAAATTTTTCCTTTTGGATTTATATATCCGTCAAAAAATAAATCAAATTTTATTATGTAGTAAAAAATTTAAAATTAATGATTATTTCTTTATTTTATTAGATTTTATTTTTCAATAAGAATACCTAATTGGGGATTTATAGGGGAAGAAATAATTATTTTTGAGGGTAATTGTGTCACACCATGTTATCAATTTTGAATATATATTAATATTATAGTATTTATGAGATAAAAATAAAATAATTTTTAAAATTTTAAAAATTATTTAGGTGATGAACAGTTTAGTGCATGGTCTTCAGACTGTGCATGGTGACCATGAAAGGTAAAAGTGTCAAGAAGTTAGTGGTTACATGGTTTCATGCATGATCTAGATACCATGCATAGTGACCCTTCATTCTTAAATATTGGCTCAAAACTATATTATTGTGTCTATACTTATCAAGACATTACATAATTAATTTACGGATATATATATATAATGATGTTATTGAGTTTTCATTATGGTATGTAATTTATGAAATTTGTTTCAAATAAATTAGTTTAGGTTTTCATAAAATAAATTTTTATAGGATGTGTTGTATATTTTTATTGATTTATTATTTCTATATGTGATTATTATCAATGATTTTATATTGAAATAAATTGATAGTGGTTTTATTTTTATCAATGATGTGGTTTGGTATCTTTTTTGGTGAAGTACCCTTATCCATCCCAGATAAGTGTTTGGTATCTTTGTTGCAAACCCTATTTAGAATGTACTATGAGATGATTGATAATTTTTTTGAGATACTTTAGAGTGAAATGAAATTTTTTTGGAGGTTTCCATGTTATTTTTAGAATAATCTGGAAGTTCTTGATGAGAGCAGAAAATTTATAAAGGAGATTATGCTATGTGTTGGTTAATTCACTGATGCATAAAATATCACATCTACACAAGTTAGTATTTATAAATGGTAATGGGTTTTATCCTATACGGTCTGCCCATAATAAAATTCACCTATATAGAGTAAACCTATATGATTTTTGATTTGGCATAAAAATTACAAAGAGAAAAATCATACGGTGTATGACATTTTGATAGGTCGTAATACTTTTTAGTATCTCATGTAAAATTTTATATTGACTCATTTTGGTAAAATAAAAGATCGTATGACATTGTAAAACTCGTACAGTGTTTATTGGGAGTAATAAGACATTTGAGGTGGACATATAAGAATTATCCTATATGAAAGTTATTTGAGGACCTCGTATGGTATTCATACATAGATAAATTTTATGAAATATGTATAATGAAAAATAATTATTGAGGATGAATTTCAATGGAGAATATGAAGATTATTCAAAATAAATATTTTTAGATAAAATACAAAAAAATATGATAATATTGATCTTGTGGTATTCATGTATTAAATAAAATGATCAATTACAGGGATTTCAATTCAATCCAATATCAAAATAATTTGAGATGTGCTCTACGCCGTGGAAGAAGGTACCACATCAAAGTGACAAGTCAGTATGAATCATATTTGAATTATAGCCAGTTTCATGGAAGTTTTGAAGGGGATACTCATTCTAATTATCTTAGAGATTTTAATATGTGTAATTGACTAAAATTATAATAATAAGGATCTTTTAATAATATTATTAATTTAAAATTAAATATTTTAAATCATTTATTACTAATTCTTAAGGAAGAGAAATCATAGTTGTTTAATAGGGGTCTCAGTGATCCATACTTTTACGGGGAATATCCAAAATAATTCTAGAAATATATTTTCAATTATTCAGTGAAGAATATAAAAGGGTTTAAATAAAGAAAATAAAAATTGTATGAATTTTTTAGATATTTTGATACATTTTTGAATTGAAGAGATTGAATTTAAGGAATATCGACCTTTGTTAAATTCTTTATTTCTAGGGAGGTTGAGGCAAGTTTATTCCACAATTTTTAATTCAGACACCAATTATAGAGAAAGAATAAGATTATATTTTTTATGCATGATCCCATTAATTAGTTGATCATTTTGAAGTAGTGAAAAAAAGATCGATCTAATGTTGTTGGATTTATATTCATCTTACATTTGAAGTCTCTCTTAGAGAAGATCCGTTATTTGATTCAAGAATATCTTGTTTTGTTTTGAAGATCTTATTAAACCAATATTGAGGGGTAAATTTTTAAATTCTTTTTTTATAAGATAAATAACACCATTAAATTCCTATTGTAGTGTAATTTAATGTATATCACATGCACTAACATTGTTCTTTATCTTGATGTATTTTTAAATTCAAGGATGTAAATTGTAACTCTCTTATTATCACTATTATATTAGTGATAATATAGGCCTTGAAACCCAACTAAATCTTCAAGGATTAATCTCTAACATGGAGGTTTAAACTTGTAAAATTCTTATGTGTTTCTTGATATTTATTATTCTTACATACAGGTGAGGAAGATATTTCAAGAGAGGATCATGACTCTTATAATGTGTTAAATTTCTAAAAGAAAACAAATTATAAAAAACACCGCCCATTTACTCCCCCACTTAGGGGTACATTGGATGATATGGGGGATTTAAATGGTATTGATTCCATGGCCACCCTTAATATCCTTCTATTTATGAGGTCGGGTATGGAAGGTTAGAGTTTGATGAATAGTAGAGGAGTTCCCTTTTCGATGGAAAAAAAATTTCATGGTTAGAAAAATAAAATGCCACCTTATCTTCTCTCACATGGTTTATAATTTAGTGGTGTTGTTTTTGTGGGATATCCACTCATTATAAAATACAGAATAATGGAAATTGAACATAATAGAAACATTTTGATTAATTGTAAATATAAAAATTCTATATTTTCATTCTTATCAGAAAAATTTAAACTAAAGTGATGGGGTTGAAAGTAGAAAAAGACATGTGGGAAAAACATGATAACATATATAAACATAATATCAACTTCAAACAAGACAAATTATATCTTTGGATAGTTATGTTTTAAATGTAAAAATGACTGAGGATGAATATATTAATAGATATTTCACCATAAAAAATGAAATTGTTAGTCATATCAAAGTTTTGGGTGAAATTTTGAAATATTTTACTATTGTTAATAAATTAATAAGAATTTTTCCTGATATATTCAATCTAAAATATTTTACCCATAAAATATAGGGAATATATTTCCCTTGATGAGTTAAACAATACTCACTCAAACTATAAAATGATAAAAGAACTCATATTTAAGAAAAAGGAAAAGAAGGAGATGTCATTTAAATCCACAAATAAATTAAAATAAAATTAAAGGAATATGAGCTCTCAAGTGACTCAGATAATGAGAGTGATCAGAATCATAATAATCTTGTGGATCTCATTTCTAAAATTCTATAGAAATGAAAATTTAAACATAAAGGAAAGATTCATATTAAATTATTTAGATATAGAGGAATTGGACACTCTACTACACATTTTCTAGGAAATAATAAAAACATAGAATCTAAGTATAAAAAAGATTATGAGAAAATTTAAAAAAATTATAAAATAAATCTTGGTGGAGACTATAATAAATATATTGAATGAAGAAGGAAGGTGTCAAAGAAAAAGAAAATAATCATGCTAATTAAGAAGAAGATATATCATTCTTCCTCAAGAAGATAACAAAAGGAAGAATATATTGGAATAAATAGTCAATTTATGGAACTTTTTTAATGTAAAAGAGACAGTTTTGGTGTAACATCCCATTATTTTATATGAATTTCCTTTTAAATAAACTAGAACTATTATATATCTTACATTACATGCAACCCTGAGTCTAAATGAATCACTATATAATAAATCGTAATAACCTATCCATTAAACTGGTAGATATGAATAGTAATAACCATGTTATGAAAAAAATTATAAATTATTTAATTAGTGAAAATTCATTCATTAATTCAAAATAAAAAAAGTACTAAATTTTCATTAATATTATTTTATGCTCCAAAAATATGTTTTCTTCAAAAGTGGTTTTTATCACATTTTTTACACAAAAATTATAATTAATTTCTAAATTTTTTTGAGATATTATTTTAGGAAATTAATATCATTTTTTAAATAATCATTTCAATTTTATCTTAGGGTGAATTTTTATGATTTTTCTAAAAGGATTTTTTCAGTGAATAGTGAAAACACCGATTTTTTATAAAAAACCCATCATTTATTTTCAATTAAAATTATCATTATGTGTTGAATTTAATATTAAAGTAAAATAAGACAAATTGAATTATAAATAATATAATTAATTACGTAGTAATCATCATTATAATTGATTATGGTATATGTTCATTTTCTGTCTTAAAAACATATTTTTCTAAAAACTATTTTTATGTGTGCAATGTATTTTTATCTCAATAAATTAAATTAATATCAACTTGTTAATTGTTTTAAAAAAAATATAGATTAAATATTCAAACATATTTGTAAATGTTCTTTTTTTTATTTTTTAAAAGGGAAAAAATGGATGTAAATAATATTTTATGCTTAAAATCATTTTTTTAAACGGGTTTTCATTTCAGTTTACGTGCTTATATAAATTTAAATTATACAAATTATAGAAATTGAAATTATTAAAATATATTCCTTATTTTTAATCATAATAATTAATATTATTTAATATTTTAAACATAATTTTTTGTCACATTGAATAGTAAAAATTATAAAATTTTGTTACCATAGTTGAGGTTAAAATTAGTTTACTGGGGGTTAAAGCAAGAGATAAGGGTATTATTGTCACCCAAAATTGTCTAATTTTTATTTATTTTATTATATTTAAACCTTATATTATTATTAATATTAATAAATATCATTTTTTAGCTAGTTTCCCAAGAAAGTGACCTCATTTCATTGAAATATTTTAAGGAATTCCTTATATGTCCCTCCCCTCACTTATAAAAGAGAACTTATTATCATTCCATATTTACACCATTTTAACCATATATAATGAAAAATAACTACTCTAAAAACTTCCTAGAATCATTATTTTCATTATCTATCTTTTTTATTCTATTAATACCAATTCTTTAGGGCTTAAGGTGTAAACTAAATGGGGACTCTCAAAGAAGAGGTATAGATCTTAACCAAGATCTTTCAATTTTATTTCTTCTTATAATTCCTATAAACATGTTTTATGCATAAAAATATGATGAATATAGAATCGTAAATATACTGATATGTTATTATTATGATGCAAAACCATTTAAAACCTCTTCTTAATCAAATAAGAGATGAAATTATTTCTTATGCCTTTATATAGACTACCGCCTCTATATAGCGATATGATTCAATTTCCCCCAACATAATTCATGGTTGATTTTTATGATATATTTAATGTTTATATATTATATTTATATTATTTTAGTGATTACTTAAATTTGAATTCATATTTACCATTATTTTTCTTCATCCATGAAAATATGGAAACATCACTCGTGCGTACGGATGGACTATCATCTCCAAATGGTGGGGTAATTCATTTTTCATCACCTATTTATATGAATGGCTATAAATTTGTATATAATGAATATATATGATATTTATATCAAAATTAAAATTTTTTATATGAATAAACCGTGATCAATGTGAAATACCATAATTATCGAACCAAAACATACAAGAAAAACAAAGTAATTAACACACAAAATGAAGATGATAATGAAATATTGTTAATGAAAAGGTGATAAGATATAATAAGTAAACCATGTATGGTATTATAGGTATTAATATAGTTTTTTATATAATTATAATAAATTTAATTTTATTATATAGGAGGTTATAATACCTATGAAGCAATATGGACTTAAGGTAAGGGTTTTATATTACAATATCTTTTTTATCAAGATTGTTTATGCTTAAATTTTAGATGATGAAATTATAGAATATATCTATACAAAATATTATTTATTTTATTAACCTATGGTTATTTATATATATTTCATGTTTTTCTTTCATTTTCCTCTCATTAATTACTCAAGAGATCGAAAGAATGTTTTTATGAAAACAGAATATATTTTTATCATCGGTTAAGAATCTTATTTCCATGTCCATATTTTCTTTAAAAAAATTCAAGATTTTTTTTACTATTATCCAAGTATATATAATTCATGTTTACCCATATTTTAATTTTTATAATTATTTTAAAACAATCCTCTTTTCATTTTCCAAATTTTGTACTTTTGAATTTTTACAAAAAATGAGAAAGAAAAGTTTATTTGAACGTACACCGTAAGAAATAATTTAACAAACCTCATGAATAATATTTTCCTTAAATATTAATTAATAATTTAACTTGTTACTTTTCATAGAAAATTTTGTCATTTTTATTTTGGAAATTTTTTCATTTTAAATGGCTTCAAATTGAAAAGTGTATTTTCTTAAAGAAATGTACTAGTGATATTTTAAAGGTATTTTTCAACTATAAAAAACTAATTTTATTTTTCTTATGACTTAATAGAGATATGATCCAATTTTA
The DNA here is from genome assembly GCA_963277665.1 of Viscum album. Taxonomy (NCBI): domain Eukaryota; kingdom Viridiplantae; phylum Streptophyta; class Magnoliopsida; order Santalales; family Viscaceae; genus Viscum; species Viscum album. The sequence goes on along the minus strand of OY728153.1, from coordinate 384,095,642 downwards.
CCATATTTATTATTTCTATGGAAGGTTTATTTTTATGATGATGAAATATTTAAAACACCCATTTTCTTTCTGTAGGTTAATATTTGATGTAATAAAGAAATGTTTTTTAAGTATGGTATGTCTAATAAGGGTGTTAGTTATAAAGAACATATTCGGATGTGATATAGATATTTTATGTGCTAGTTTTTTATGTATCCAAGTTTCAAAAGACACTAATACTTTACAGTATAGGCATGAATATTTTTTATATGTAATGAATATTCTTCTAATAAGATGTAGCATTTATGTATAAGAAGTATGGGTCGCCATAGTTTGTATTATAGAAAGATGTAATCATTTTAAGAAACTGTTATGAGAAAAATTCAGTGAAACTCATTATGATAAGACTATGTATATAAAAACATCCTAATTTATTATAAATAAAAGAGTGTGTTTACCGAATAAAATACATCCCCTATCTAGATACTATAAGTGGATATGGTTTTGGAACAAATGTATCTAGGGGTAATAACCCTGAAAATATATGGTCAAATATATATTGTCCATTATTCTAGTGCATGATGAATGAGTCCTTACTATGCATCTGGATTGACACTCCTGTGAGACATTCTTGGATTAATTTACATTTTCTTTATAAAACATTACGAAGGGTTGGAATATTCCTTGAATGAACAAGGTTAAACCTATGGTTTCATGGATTTAAAATAAGTTGTTATTATTTATACATCCTAGGAATGATTTTTCATTATTAAGAACTATGATTAATTATACTTAATGGTAATGTTAACCATTTTGGTTTTATTAAGGGATTTGGAGATGGAATGATGAAGTTGAGGTCTTTAGACGTACACATAAATATTGAAGAATATTATTTGAGTTTAGTCTTATAAATACCTTTATCTTATTAAAATTTTATTATAATTTTAATCCATATCATCAATGGTAAGATGCTGAATTATTAGTAAAAACTCTTAATGGTATGATGATCACATTTCAAGCCTATGATTCTTACCGAATTTAATTTTGTGTGAATACAATCCCAAATAATATTATTATTCCTCCTCTAGTTTAATTTGATGTAATTTTGGGCATGTATTTGTTTTCTTTATATAAATCTAATATAAATTATTGAGGAATGGAAGAAAAAAAATTTATTCCAAAAAAACTATGATTTTATATAATTTTGAGGATAAATATGAAATTCCAATGGAAATTACATCCACCATGACTTTAATTCAAAGTGGGTATTTATCTCGTATATTTGGGGAGAAAATCAACATCGAAGATATTCTTATTTTATAAGAGTATATTTTTGTATTTTTAGAGGAGTTTCCTAGTCTTACTCTGAATAATGAAGATGAGTTTTCATTATAACTCTTACCATGTGATGTACCCATTTCAAAGACTTCATAATGAATGGCCTTGATTGAGTTATAGGAATTGAAGAACAAACTCCAAGAGAATCTTAATAAGGGGTTCATTTGGATAAGTATATCACCTTGAGGTGAAATTATTCTTTTTATTAACAATAAATATTGATCAATGTGGATCCACATTGATTATCAGGAACATAACAAGATCGTGATCAAGAATAAGTATCAGATTCCCTGTATTTTATGGTTTGTTTTATCAATTATGAGCAGATTAATATTTTTTTCCTAGATTTATCATTGATCTAGATACTATCAATTAAGAGTAAAAATTGAAGTCATACCCAGGACTGTCTTTCGATTGAGTTATGGAAACTATGAATTTATATTGATATCATTTGGTCTTACTAATACCCCTACAATATTCATTGATTTAATTAATAGAGTCTTTACAGTTTATCTTAATCATTTTTTGTAGAATTTATAGACGATGTTATTATATATTCCAAGAGTAATTATGAGTATGAAGATCATGCAAGGATTATATTGAAGACCTTAATAAAGGAGAATATATATGAAAATTTTACCAAATGTTAATTTTGGCTACAAAAAGATTCATTTTTTGTTCATATAATCTCAAGCGATGGTATATCGGTGGATTCATCAAATATGGAAGTCAATGAACATTGGACCAGACCAACTAATGTGATTGATATCTATAGTTTTCTTGGAGTAGATAGATATTATCCACACTTTTTAACGGATTTATCATGGCTATCGAATATAATCACTATGTTAACTCATAGTCAAGTTATGTTCCATTGGATAGATGAATGTAAAGAAACTTTCAAGGAACTGAAGAGAAGTTTGGTCAATGAACTTGTTCTCACACTAACCTGTAGTGGGGAATGGTTTTCGAACTACATTGATACTTCAAAGAAATGATTGTGATGTGTTATTATATATGATGATATGTTGATATCCTATTACTCATGAAAATTTAAGGTCTATGATCAAAACTACATGACTCGTGATTTGGAGTTAGCAGTGTCGATAATTATATTAGAGATATAGAGGCATTATCTTTATAGAGAAAGGTGTGACATATATAATAATCATGATATTTTAAATTATATAAAAGTTTAAAGTATATATTCACCCAAAATAGTTAAATATTTTTCATAGAATATGGTTGTAATTGCTTAAATATTATGACTACTTGATAAATTACCACCCTAGGAAACTAAATACGGTGGACGATGCTTCGAGAAAAAAGGAACATGATTGATTATCTATGATGAGGATCAAAAAAGACCCAATATTTATATATTTACAAAGGATGTACCTTGATATCTTGAAGATGGGGGAGAAATATAATCTTTATCAAATGATTGTTCAACTATATATCCATGTGGACATTATTTAGGTGAAGAAGGAGGATGTGGATATATAAAAGAGGGTGAGAAATGTTCCTAAGTTCAAACTTGATTGTGATGGAATGATAAGGTTTAAGAACTGAGTAAGTGGTCCATAAATACCAGACATGAATAAGGAACTATTTGATGAATCTCATAGCTCGACAATCTCTATTCATCTCAAAAGTATGAATATGTATAGAGATTTAAAAGTGGATTTATGGTGGGATAACATAAAGAGAGATACTACCGAGTATGTATATTGGTTCTTGTTATGTTATCAAGTTAAGAAATGGATAGAGAAGTCTAAGAACATGTTACAACCATTACCCATACTATAATTTAAATGGAAAAACATCACCATGGATTTTATCCTCAGAACCCCCAAAACATCTAAAGGACATAATTATTTTTGGGTTATAATTTATCTCCTTATGAATTCAGCACACTTCATTATAATTAGATAAAATTTCTATCTTCATCCTCTTTCCAAAACATACATTGAGTAAATTTTAAGGATGTATGGAGTATCATAATCTATTATTTCTTACCAGGATGTGAGGTTTACGTCAAAGTTTTGAATAATTCTTTAATAATATCTAGATACAAAAAATAATTTAGTACTTATTATCATCCTCAAATAGATGGTCAATTTGAAGGGTCCATTAAAACTATAGAGTTCATACTGATATCATGTTCTCTTGATTTCAAATGTGGTTGGGGTAAAAACATTCCTCTAGTCAGGTTTCCATACAATAATATCTTTCACTCGATCATTTATATGGCTACGCATGAATCCCTCTATAGAAAGAATTGTAGAAATCCAATATATTGGGATGAAGATAGATAAATAAAGTTATTGGTACCTGATCTAACTAAGGAAATAGAAAACAAGGTTATATCTATTTATCATCACATCAATCTAGCTCATATTATATAGAATATTTATACTAATAGTCATCTGTCAGATTTTGAATTCGATGTTGGTGTGAAGTAATTCCCATGAATTACTCCATGGAAGAAATATTTGATGTGAGGAAATAAATGAATGATAATCCCTAGGTATATTGGTCCCTTTTAGATTCTTGATTTATTAGGGATTATATATTATCTCTTGGTGCTCCCAATGAACCCCTATCAAGTTAATTATAGGTTCCATGTATCTCCCATGAGGATGTACGTAATTGATCATTCGTATATAATGGTCTTTCCTATGAAAATAAACCATTATAAATCGTGTATCATAATGATAAAGTTCTATATAACAAGACCTCTCAACTAGTTAAAGTTCTTTAGAGGAATCATATATTTAAAGAACATATATGGGAACCAAAGGATGTGTTGAATTAAAGATATCCAAATTTTTTTGTATCATAGTGATGGGATTTTGAACATGAAATTTATTTTAATGGGGGTATAATGAAACACTCAAATGTTTTATATGTACTTCCTTCGAAATATATTGAGAGTATTCAATATCTTCCTTTACGATTAACCCCATGTATAAATGAACTATGATATAGTAAACGATTATAAACATGCTTTTAAATTATTAGGTATGAATATTAATAACCATAAAATGAAAAATATTTATGAAGGGTTTTAATTGTTCAAATTTATGGATTAATTCAGAATAAATAATTACACAACTCTTGGTAATGTCATTTTATGCTTCAAAAATATGTTCTCTTAAAAAATGTTTTATCACATTTTTACATGTAAAAATTATAATTTATTTCCACACTTTTTGGTAATTTTATTTGAGAAAATGAATATCATTTTTAAATCATCATATCAATATTATATTGGGGTTAATTTTTAGGTTTTTTCTAAAAAGATTATTTTTTTAGTGAATGGTGAAAAAACTGGTTTTTGGTAAAAAACTAACATATTTTCTATTAAATGTATCATTAAGTGATGAATTTTATCTTAAATTAACATAATCCTCCTTTAATTATAAATAATATCATTAATTAACTAAGAATAATCATTATAATTTATTTTGGTATAAATTCATTTTGGGAGGTTAAAATCACATTTTTCTATAAAACAATTTGTGTTCCCAATGTGTTTTTATCTTTATAAATTAAATTAATGTGTATTTATTAATTTTAAAAAAAATACAGATTATATATTCAAGAATACATTTTAACATTTGGTTTATTGTTTTATAATGAAATCAATGGAATTAAATTATGTTTTATCCTTAAAAATTCATTCTAAAATGGGTTTTTGTTTTAGTTTGCATGGTTATTCAAAATTAAATTTTTTCAATTATATAAATTTAATATCACAAAATTAATTCCATATTTTTAATCATCATAATTAATATTATTTAATAGTTTCAACTTAATTTTATTTCATAATTAATAGTAAAAACAATAAAATTTTGTTACGTCACTTAAGGTTAAAATGGGTTTGTTAGGTGGTTAAACTAATAGATAAGGGTAATATTACCAACCAAAATTGTCTAATTTTTATTTATTTTTTAAGATATTTAAACATTATAATATCCTAAATTTTAATCCATGTATATTTGGATCCACTATCCCTTGAAATTCACTTTATATCATTGAAATCTTTTAAGAAATTACATTTGTGTCCCTCCCCTCACTGATAAATATGTGCCGCTTCTCCTCCCTTATTAATACAAATTTATCCTTATATATTATAAAATATCATTTCTAAAACCTTACTATAATCCTTCCCTTCATCCTATATCTTCTGGTATTATCCTAAGACCAATCCATCAAGTATTAAGGTGTAAGCTAAAGGAGGTCTCTCAAAGAAGCGGTATAGATCTTAGGTAAGCTATTTAAATTTTATTTCTTCTTCTAATTACTATAAACATTTTCTATACATAAAAAAATTATGAATATATTATCATAAATATAATTTTATTTTATTATTATTCCGTGACAACCATTTACCACCTCTTCTCAATCAAATGGGATATGAAAGTATCATTCATGTGTACATATGAACTATCGCCTCCACATAGCCATTCGATTCATTTCCCCCCACCATAATCAATGGATGGTAATTATGATATATTTCATGTTTTAATATTATATTTATGTTATAATAGAGATTCTATAAAGGTTAATTAATATTTACCTTTTTTCATTCTGTCCATAAAAAAATGGAAACGTCAATCATGTGTACGTATGGACTATGATCTTCACATAGTGATGTAATTCATTTTTCAAAACCGATTTATATTCATGGTTATAAATATGTATATAATTAATATATATTATATTTATATCATGATAAATATTATTGATATTAATAAACTATGATCAATGTACAAGTACCATAACTGTTGAACCAAAACATACATGAAAAATGAATCAGTTAACACCTGAAATAATGATGATAATTAAATATTGTTAATGTGAAGTTGATAAAATTTTATAATTAAAATATTTATTGTATTATAGTTTTGAACATTTTTATGGTATAGAATTATTATAAATTTAAATTTATTATATAGTTGTTAGAGCACTTATGAATCAATATGAACTTGAGGTAAGGGTTTTATATTACATTCTCTTTTTTTTACCAAGATTGTTTATTATTAAATTTCTGATGATGAAATTTTATAATCCATATCTAATAAATTTTTATGTATTTTATTGTCCTATTTTTATTTATAGATATTTCCTTATTTACTTTAATTTTCCTCTCTTTAAGTATTCAAGATACCAAAAGAAAGTTTTAAGGAAAACTGACCATGTTTTTCTCTTTGTCGAGAATTTTTTCTTCTATGTCCATATTTTAGTTAAAATGGTTTAAATAATGTTTATATTATTCTCCAAAATTTTATTAAATTAATTTCAACCATGTTTTAATTTTGATAAAAAAAATAATGGTATATTTTCTTTATTTTCTATATGATTTATTTTTGACTTTTTACTGAAAATGTGAAAAGAATTTTCATTTTAATGTATTACACATGAATGATTTTATCCATCATCATGAATAATCTTTTACTTGAAGATTCATTTATAAGTTTATTTGGTTATTTCCAAATAAAATATTTTCCTTGGTATTTTTGATATTTTTATATTTTAGATAAGTTATTTCAAAATGAAAATGGTATTTTCCTCAGACAATGTTCTTGTGATATTTTAAAGGAATTTTAATATATAAAAACAACCTTTCATGTTTCTTATGATTTAATGGGGATATGATCCAATGTTACTATATTTATTCTTTCTTTGAATAGTTTATGTTTATGGTGATGAAATTTTTATGAAACTCATTTTATTTCTATGGATTAATCTTTGATGTAATGATAAATGTTTTCATGATATTTTGGAATACATATGAATAGATTGTTATTATGTGATGGTTGGTTCCATTATAAATCAAGGCTGGGTTGTTGAGTTATAAACTGAGGATGATTAGTTCCATTATAGTCCTCCAATTCATTGGGTAATGATGTAGGAGTTTAAAAAACCCTAATATATGATAAAGATAACAAAATCCAAATAAATGATGGAGCTAAATGGATAGAAGTTGATCCTAAGAGAATGTTTTAAATGAATGGGTGGGAATTTTCATGATGGGACCTTTTCCACAATTATATTTTTGGTAGTGATCCTTGACTAAGGATGTGATTTTCTATTCTTATGTGAATTCCACAAACTTATTTCTTTTTAATATGTTATGTTATCATGGATCATTATTGATTATTAATGATTCTACACTCCTATTTATTATATATTTTGATTGAAAAAATCTTATTCCATGATTCATGATTAAATATATTTGACTAATTTGGTATGATTATTGTAGGTTTTTTATCATGTTATCATACCCTTATGATTATCCTATGTTCCCGTATGATTATTTTTTAGTATCTCCTATGTTTACCCATATTGAGCATCTGATCTCACCCTTTCTTATACTTCCTTACCCTATGTTATGAATAAAGGTTTTAAGTATGGTTTTTCCAATAAGGGTGTTATTTGTGAATAACATGGTGGTAGATGATATAGATATTTTATTTACCAGTTGTTTATGCATCCAATTTTCCAAAGACACTAAAAAATTATGGTTCTGGGATGGATTGTATTGATATGTAATGAATATTTTAATAATATGATGTGGCGTTTATGTATGAAATGTATGGGTCACCATAGTTTATATTAAATAAATTTTTAGTATTTTTTAGAAACTAGGATGATAAAAATTTAGTGAAATCTATTAGGATAATCCTATATATAAAAGAATATCCTAAGTTATGGTAAATAAAAGAGTGTGGTTTACCTAATGAAAACACATTTTTATGGACAAAACAAGTTGATGTGGTTTGGTAATAGATTCATCTAGGGGTAGTAACCCAAAAATATTTTTTTGAGTATATATCTTCCATAATTATGGCACATGGTGAATGTGCCTATACTATAAACCTATTTTAAAACTTCTGGAGGATATACTTGGGTTAATTCAATTTTTCATTAAAAACCATTATGAAGGATTTAGATATCCTATGAAGGATTTTTCATGATTAATAACTCTATTTAATTATGCTTGATGGTCATTCTAACCATTTTAGTTTTAATAATGGATTGGAGATTGAATAATTAAGTTTAGATGGTGAAAAGTATTCTCGAATATTGAAGTATATTATTTGAGATTAGTCATATAAATAACTTTATATCATTAAAAATATCTAGGAATTTTAATTCATATCATCAATGATTATATATTGAATTAGCAGTAAAAACTTTTAATGGTACAATAAATTAATATAAAGTATGTTATTCTTACCCAATTGAATTTTTTGGGAATATGCTTCTTAAAAAAATTTCTTTATCTATTATAATTTGATGTGATTTTGGGAATGGATTATATTTATTTATACAAATACCACATAAATTTATGGTCAAGGGAAGAAAAATTTTATATTCTGTACCTACCAAGGAAAATATATTATTGAGAGGATAAATTTGAACTTCCATTGTAAATTATATCCATATTAATTCCTATTCAAAATGTTTATTTATATAATATGGTTGGGGATAAACTCAACATTGAAGATATACCTATTAAATGTGAGTTTATTTTTATCTCTCTAAATGAGTTGATTATACTTCCTCTGAATCATGAAGTTGGGTTTTTAATAGAACTCATATTTGGTGATACACTTATTTCAAATACTCTATATAGAATTTCCCTAAATGAGCTATCAGAATTAAAGAAGTAACTCTATGAGAATCTTGATAAGGAATTTATTTGGTTAATTAAATCACCTTAGGGTGCAACTATTCTTTCTTTAATAATGAATATGGATCAATGCAGCTCTATATTGAAAATTGATAACTTGACAAGATCATTACCAAGAATAAGTATCTTATGCCTCATAATAATTATTTTTTGATCAATTACAATGATCTAAATATTTTTTCCCAATATTTATCTTCGATCAAGATACTATCAATTGATCGATAAAAGTGAAGATGTGCCCAAGACAACATTATGATCAGGTTATAAACACTATTAATTTATAATGATTATATATGGTCAAACTAATTCCATTATTATCATCATGTATTTAAAAAATATAGTATTTATAGATTACCTTGATTAGTTTTTGGTAGTCTTTATAGATGATATTCTTATATATTCCCAGATTAAATAAGAGAATTAATATCACTTGAGGATTGTATTGAATACCCGGAGGAAGTTTAAGCTATATAAAAAATTTACCAAGTGTACATTTTGGATATAGAAAGTTTTTTTGGGGTCATATAATCACAAGTGGGGGTATATCAGTGGATCCATCAATGACGGAAGTTATTGAACATTATCCTAGACCAAAAACTATGACTGAGATACATATTTTTATTAGATTAGATAGATATTATTGATTCTTTTTATTTAATTTTCATGGTTATCTAATCCACTCACTAAGCTAACTCGTAAGGGATTTAAGTTCCACTGAATTGATGAATGTGAAGAAAATTTCAAGTAACTAAAGATAATATTGGTCTTTTCACCTTTACACACACTACCGTATAGTAGAAAAGGGTTTGTGATTTATAGTAATGAATTAAAGAAAGGGTTGGGATGTGGTATCATGAAAAATTATATGGTGATATCCTATACCTCATGAAAATTGAATGTTCATGAGAAAAATTACCCAAATTATTATTTGGAGTTAGCAGTGGAAATCTTTGTGTTAAAGATATAAAGAAATTATCTTTATGGAGAAAGTTGTGACATATATATTGATCATAAAAGTTTAAAGTAAATATTCACTTATAAATATTTTAATATTCACCAGAAATTATGGTTTTAATTGATTAATGATTATTACTTCTCAATATATTACCACCCTAGGAAAGTGAATAATGTGGCTAATGATTTGAGTTGAAAGTATAATTCTAGATTATCTTTGATGAGGAACAAAAAAGACCCAATATTTTTGGATTTTAAAAGTTTGTAACATTAAATCTGTAAGGAAGGGAATAAATATTATCCATATCAAATGAGTTTTCAACTATATTTCCATGTAATGAATAAAGAGGTGTATAAGGATGATGTGGATTTGAAAAAAAGGGTGATAAATGTTCATAAGTTTAACCTCTATTGAGATCGAATAATATAGTTCAAAAACTGAGTGTGCGTCCCATGAAAACCATACTTGAAGAAGAAGATATAGTAAAAATATCATATATCGTCATTCTCTATTCATCTTGGAAGTATGAAGATGTATAGAGATCTGAAAGAGTATTGCTGGTAGGACAACATGAAGAGATATATTTTGGAGTGTTTATCTTGGTTCTTGGTATGTTGGTTAGTTAAGAATGAGTGGAAAGATTCTAAAGGTATGTTATAACCATTTCCCATTCCAAATTAGAAATAGGAAAAATATCATGGGTTTCATCATCATATTTCCCAAAATATCTAAAGGCCATACTGTTATTCAGATTGTAGTGGATATCATTAAAAATGTTCCACAAATCATTTTTATTAGAGATGCTTTTTATCTTAAGAATATTTTCATGATATATATTAAGTGTTAAGGTTTCATAGAGTACCATATTATATTATATCTGATCAGGATCTGAGATTTACCTCAAAGTTATGTAGAAGTATTAAAAAATATATAGATATATAATTATATTTCGATACTTGTAGTCATATTCAGATGGATGGTCATACTGAGGGGACCATTCAAACACTAGATCATATTTTGATATCTTTTTATGTAGATTTAAAATGTGTTTGGGTTTAACACCTTTAACTAGTCTAGTTTTCTTACAACAATAACTTCTTACTCAAAAATTTATATAGATCCTCATGAATCCATATATGGAAAGAAGTGTAGAACTATTACATGTTTAGATGAATTTGGATAAATAAAGTTATTGGTACCTGATCTAGTTGATGAAATAGAAAATAAGGTTAGATCCATTCAGTGGTGCATCATGGTAGCTCATAGTCAAAAAAAGAGTTATACTGAAAATCATCAATGAGATATAGAATTTGATATTAGGGAGATGGTATTCCTATGAATTTATCTATTGAATAAGGTTATGATATTTGGAAAGAATGGAAATATCATCTCTAGTTATATTTGTCCTTTGATATTCTTGATCAAATGGAGACTATAGCTTATCTCTTAGCACTCCTGATGAACCTCTCACAAGTTCACAGTGTGTTCTATATATCTCTCATGAGAAAGTACGTACTTGATCCTTCATATATACTGAAAAATAGAAAATGGTATTTTTATGAATATAAACCAATAGAAATCTTACAAGATTGAAATGAATTTCTATAGAACAGGACTACTCACTTGGTTAAATTTATTTGGAAGAATCACAAATTCAAGAAAGCTTCATAGAAATCCAATAATGTGATGAAATAAGACATCCACATTCAATTGTATCAAACTAATAGAATTTTGAGGTTGAAATTGGTTTTAGGGGGGTATAATTTAACAACTCAATATTTTATACACATTTCCAGTGAAATAAATTTGAAGTATTTGATAGCTTGCTTTACGCATATCCCCAAGTCTAAATGAACTGTGATATAATAAATTATTAAAACCTTGTTGTTAAATTGGTAGGTAAGAATAGTAATAACCACATTATGAAAATATTTATAAAGGTTTTAAATATCTCAAACCTATTGATTAATGTATAATAAATAAGTATTTTATTTTTAGTAATTTCATTTTACACTTTAAAAATATATTTTCTTCAAAAATGGTTTTTATCGCATTTTTTCACATGAACAGTGTAATTAATTTATAAAATTTTAGACATTTTATTCTAGGAAATAAAAATAATTTTATAAATAAATGTTCCAATATTATAATAGGGTGAACTTTTAGGATTTTTCTAAAAATATTTATTTTTCAGTAAATAGTGAAAAATCTCATTTTTAGTAAAAATTGTAATTTATTTTCAAGTAAATGTAGCAGTATGTGTTGAATTTGATATCAAATTAACATTATTCTCCTTTAATTATAAATAATATAATTAATTACATAATAATAATCATTATAATTTATTTGGTATATGTTCATTTTTTGGCATAAAATAAATTTTTTTTAAACTATTTTTATACATGCAATGTGTTTTTATCTCAAAAAAATAATTAAATATATATTGATTAATGGTTTTAATTAAATTTAAATATTATATATTATATAATATATTTTAAAATTCATTTATTTTTTTACAAGGAAATTAATGAACATAAATTTAGTTTTATAATTAAATTTTCATTTTTTAAACGGGTTTTCATTGTAGTTTGTACACTTATATAACATTAAATTATACCACATATAGAAATTTAATCTTTAAAAATGGATTCAATATTTTTATTAAGAATAATTAATATTATTTCATAGTTATAACTAAATTTTTTTTCATAGTTAATAGTAAAAATGTGTTACCAAAATTAAGGTTAAAATGGGTTTACAGGGCGTTAAACCAAGAGACAAGGGTAGGATTTCCACCCATAATAGTATAATTTTTATTTTTTAAAGGTATTTAAACCTTATATTATCCAAAATTATAATCCCTAAACATTTTGAACCACTTCCCCATGAAGGTGGCCTTATATCATTGAAATATTTTAAGAAATTTCACGTGTATCCCTCCCCTCACTTATAAAAGGACTCATATTCTCCTCCCTTATTCCTATCATTTGAGCCTTATAGATCAGAAAATACATACTATATAACTTTCTTAGAATCTTTTCCTTCATCCTAGATATTTTTTCTTCTCCTAAGACTAATCCTTTAAGGCTTAAGGTGTAATCCAATAGAGGTATCTCAAAGTAGAGGTATAGATCTTAACCAAACTCTTTCAATTTTATTTCTTATTATACATCCTATGACCAAGTATTATCCATAAAAAATGATAACTATAGTGTTATAAATATAATTATATATTGTTATTATTATGGTACAACCATTTACCACCTATACTTAATCAAATGAGAGATGAAAGTATTGCTTGTGCATACATGTGGACTACCGCCTCAATGTAGTGACAAGATTCATTTTACACCACCATAAGTAATGGTTAGTTATTATGATATATTTAATGTTTAAAAATTATTTCTATGTTATAATAATTATTTTTTTAAAGGTTAATTAATATTTATCTTTCTTTTTTCCATCCATATAAAAATGTAAATGTCACTCATGCATACATATAGATTATTGTACCCACATAGTGATGTAATTAATTTTTAATCACCTATTTATATGAATAGTTATAGATATGTATATAAAAAAATTATATCATATTTATATCATGAGTAACATTATGGATATAAATAAACCATTATCATGTTATAGGGACCATAATTATCAGACTAAAACATGCATGAAAAATAATGTAGTTAACACCCGAAATGATGATGATAATGAAATATTGTTAATGAACATGTGATAATATGTAATAATTAAATCATGTGTGGTTTTATGGGTATGAATATGGTTCTGGTATAGAATTTGAACAAATTAAAATTTATTATATTGGATGTTACAGTGTTAACTAATCAATATGTACTTGTGGTAAAGGATTTATGTTACAATCTCCTTTTCTTCTGGTACTGTTTATGATTAAATTACAATCATAAAAATTTATAATATACCTATACCAAATATTATTTATTTTATTTTCCTCCGATTAGTTATATTTATTTCATGTTTTCTTTTTATTTTCCTCTCTTTAAGTACTCAATATATCAAAATAATTTTTTTATGGAAAATCAACTATGTTTTTCTCTTCAGTAGGGAATCTTTTATACCATGTCCATATTTTATTTTAAAAAAATAAGAAAATATTCACTATAGATCTATTAAAGTAAATTTTACCCAAGTTTTACTATTTTTTAAAATAAATTTATGGAATCTTCTTTTCATTTTTTTAATGAGTTAATTTTTCCTTTTTATTGAAAATGTTAACTGATGTTTTGTTTTAACATACATAGTATGAATGAATTTTCCCACTATCATAAATACTATTTTACTTAAATATTATTTTATTTTTTTCCGTGGTTATTTTCAAATAAAATGTTTCCCTTCATAATTTGGAATATTTTATATTTTAAAAAAGTGGTTTCAAAATTAATAGGGAATTTTCCTAAAGAAATTATCCGGTGATATTTTAAAGGTATTTTTCATCTATAACAACATCCTTTAATGTTTTTTATTCTTTAATAAGGATATGGTCCAATGTTACCATATTTATTATTTCTATTTATAGTTTATGTTTAAGATGATGAATTGTTTATAAAACCAATTTTCTTTCCTTGGGTTAATATTTGATGTTATGATAAATTTTTTCATGACATTGTGGAATTCATATGAAAGGATTATTATTATGTGATAGGTGCTTCCATTATAAACCAAGGATGGGTGGTTATGTTATAAACCAAGGATGGTTTGGTCAATTATATCCATCTAATTCATTTTATAAATTATGATGTAGTTGAGAAATTTATAATATATTGTGGACATAGACTCATAAGAGACATCAGAGTTAACTAGATGGAATTTAATCCTAAGAGAATATTATAAATTATTAGGTAGGTATTTCCATTATGGGACTTTGTCCACAATGATATACTTGGGAGTGAACTCTGACTAAGGAAGTGATTTTCTATGGTTATATAAAATCTAAAAACTTATTTCTTATTATTATATTATTTTCTCTTGTCTTGTGATTAATTATTGATAGTTCCTCACACTTATATATTATGTATTTTTATTGAAAAATCCATATTCTATGATTCATGATTAAAAATCATTGACTTATTAGGTATGATTATTGTAATTTTTTATCATGTTCTCATACTCTTATTCTTATTTTATGATCAAATATGATCATTGATATATATATACTATGTTTACCCTTATTAATAATCTAATATCACCCTTTATTATGTTTCTTTTTCTCAGGTTATGAAGAAAGGTTTTAAGTATGGTATTCCTAAGAAGGTGATGGTTGTGAAGAACATACTGGGATATGATATAGATCTTATATGTAGCAGTTTTTTATGTATCCATGATTCTAAATACACTAATACCTTATGGTCCGAGCATGGATCATATTGATATTTAATGAATATTATGATAATAAGATGTAGTATTTACGTATGAAAAGTATGGGTTTTAATATCTATAAATGAAGAAGATTAAAAAGAATATGAAGATTATATGATTTACATATTGATAATTAAACTTGAATACTACATTTAAAGTAACTTAAATATTAATAATTAAGTTAAAATATTCATGAATGAAGTTGATAAGATGAATAATATTGATCATTAGTTTAATTATAATAAAAATAACTATATTGAAGAAATAAAACTTTTCATATTAAAAGTTTTTGAGGAAGAAAGGTCATCAAATTATCAAAGAAGAATATGGAAACTCAAAATTAAGAACATTAAAAAGGATTATAAAGACATAATAATTCTAATAATACCCTTGTAAAAAATGATCTTTATTATGAAAAATGTGTTTTAATTAATGGTTGAGTCGTCTCAGAATACTCAGAAAAGTTGTGAGAGTATTTAGGTAATTTTTTTAATTAATAGATATGAAAATCTAAAATAAGTATAGTATAATAGTGTAGTCTCCTCATGAAATTCTAAAAAAACCTAGGTTAATAGATACATATATAGTAAGTCTACTTCAACCATTGTAATTGATAATTATTATAAAAATCAAGCTTCTTCAAGAACATAGAAAAAAGGTTATTATTACATCTAGATAACATGAATAATTTCATAGATAAACTCTTAATTTTTATTATAAATCTAATTTTAGGGGATAATTATTGTTTTTTATAGATTATGGATATCAATTATATTTTTGTTTTTATAATATATATCTTCTTGAGAATCATATAAGACAATAATTTACGGTAGCTAATCAAATCATAGAATCAAAAAATCAGTGAGGAGGCGAACACAAAATGAGGAATCATATATGATATCAGTCCAAATTTGTTTTTATTGTCTTATGTATATCTATATAAGATTTTATCAACATTTTCACCATTATGAATAGTTTTTGAACATGATATAATGTCATCAAAAATAGAGTAATATGGAGAGGAAGAAGAAACATGAAATAAATGATGAGATGTCACTCACTGTTGAAGTGTCTCTCAAAGTTAGTTTGGGGACCAAGCCATAGATCCTTGACAATGTATGATCATTTCACATCACTGGAGATAAAAATGTATTAAAAATATTAAAATATTTTATAGTGTTGAAGTGAAATTTGGAAATTATATATCTCTAAAGATCAAGTGTATTGGAATAGTGGAGATTGAGGCTCAAAAATTGAAATCAAAAGATGTTTTATTGTATAGTGGGATCAAACATAACCTCATAAGTGTGATTCATCTTTCTGATGATGGTAATGTGGTAAATTTTTGAAAAAAATATGTCTCATCAAAAAAATGAAATATGGTTAAATTATTACCTCAGGTGAAGGAACTAGTGGAAATATATTTTATATTATAGATTCAAAATATTCCTATTACCTGAGTTAAAAATATGAAAATAAATTATGGCATAGAAATTCAGATCATCTCTATTGGGTAATTTTGAGAAATATTTATAAGGGTGATATTGTGAGGAATTTTTATCACCTAAAAAGATAAAATTAAATATTTTGCGAGACCTTCCAGAATAGAAAAATCGTTCAAGGGAGGCATAAAAGTATTGAGATTCAGACCACCAAACCTCTTGAATTGATATGTTAATATTTGTGTGGACTAATTAGATACTTGTTCACTCAAGTTAATCTCTATTTAATCACATTAATTAATTATTAAAAAACAATAAATGTTATGATTTTTATAAAACACAATTATATGGTGGTGGATATTTTTAAAAACTTTATAATAAAGTTGAAAAATATTTTGGTCTATGAATCAAGAAATTAAGATTTGAAAATGGAAAAGAGTTTA
The DNA here is from genome assembly GCA_963277665.1 of Viscum album. Classification (NCBI taxonomy): domain Eukaryota; kingdom Viridiplantae; phylum Streptophyta; class Magnoliopsida; order Santalales; family Viscaceae; genus Viscum; species Viscum album. The sequence continues at coordinate 384,078,383 of OY728153.1, read as the reverse complement.
CTAGTATAGAATTTGAATCTTATCTTGAAAACAATAGGGGAAAGCACCATTATATTACTCTATATACACCCCAATAAAATGGATTTGTTGAGAAAAATAATAGGAGCCTTGTTGAGATAGGAAGAACAATGTTTGTATAATATGGTCTCTTGAAATTCAATTAGAGAGAATAAGTTTTCACAATTGTTCACATTCATAAAATATGTTTTTTAAGACAATATTATAATATAAATTCCTATGAAATATGGTATAAAGGGGATCCCAACATATATTACTTTAGATTATTTGGTAGTCCCTATTTTATAATAATTAAATATTCAATATTGGGTAAATTCAATGAAATGGAAGAAGATGGTATATCTTTGGGATATCTATCAAATTAGAAAGTATTTATATACTAGAATAAAAGTGTTCACCATGTTTTTGAATGTTTATATCAAAAACAATAATTATATATAATCCTATTTTTAATGCTCTAGATGCATTGGATTTTGACTGTGAATCTCAAAATATGAAGAAAAATTTTGAAGAAGGTGTTGTACAAGTAGAATTTGGGAAAAAAAGTTATTGAAGTTGAGTTAGATAAAAATAGTGTTAAGGAGTTTGTTGTTGATAATGAAAAATAGAAGTATCAAAAACAATATAAACACTTGGAGATAGATAATAACATTATAAATTATTCAGATCCAATAAAAATAGAAAAGGCTATACTTTGAAAAACAAATAGATTTAATATCACTGATTGGGATACATTAAATGGTTGAATATTATAAATATAAATAGTTGATTAAAGCTATGGATTATGGGATAAATTATATTGTAAATAATTTTATATGGGACCCTTTTCTAAGATCCAATAACAAAAATATCATTAGAACAAAATGGATTTTTAGGAATGAGCTAAATGATTAAAAAAGGTCATCAGAAACAAGGTTATAATTTTACAAAAAGGTTATCCCTAAGTTGAAGAAGTGGATTTCAAATAAGTCATTTATCTAGTTTCAATATTGTATTCCATAATAATTTTTCTTTGTATTACATCATACATATAAAAAAAAATTTATCACATGGATGTCACATCTTCCTTTTTGAATGGAGATCTTGAAGAAAAAGGTGTATATTGAGCAGCCTTAGGGTTTTTTGATTAAAAATTATGACTCAAGGGTATGCAGATTAAATAAATAATTTTATGGATTAAAATATTATCCAAGTTATTGGTATTCAGGTATCGAATACTTCATAAAGAAGTTAAAATTCATCATATTCTAATTATATAGTAACCTTTATATCGAATAAATTAGGAAAGGTACACTTATTATAATTTTCTATATTGATGATATCATATTTTAAGTGATTATGAGAATTATTATTGTTATTTTTCAAATAAAATAAAGCAAAAAATTGATATTTCCGTGTTTAGTGAGTTGAACTACTAATTGGGGTTACAATTGATGTAAAAATGAAAATTCTATTTTCTTATCTCAGGATAAGTATTCTAGATATTTGTTGAAGAAATTTGATATGGGGCATTCAAAGCTAGTGTTTACACCCTTTAAAGTGGGGATGAAGTTATCTAAAGATTCTAAATAGAAGATTTTAAATCAAAGATAATTCATAAGACTAATTGGGATTCTTATTTATCTCATAGCCTCTAGTCTAATTATTGTATATGCAGTAAATCTCAGTGCTAGATATCATAGTGATCCCAAAAAGTAAAATATTATTACGATCAAAATATTTCCCTGATATATCAAAAGAACTATGAGTTATGGAATATTTTAAAATAAGGTAAATAAATTAAATATTTATATATTTATATATTTTGATCGAGTAGGTTATTTTGGTGATAAAATATCCAATTCAGGTAGAATTTTCCTCTTGGGATATAATTTTGTGAGTTGGAACCAAAATAAACAAAACGCATTCACATTGAGTACTACAAAAGTTGAATATATTGTTACTACTAGTGCTTGAACTCAAATTTTCTGGATTAAAGATCAGCTAGATGATTTGAGGGTGAAGGTTAATAAACCTCTCAAATTTCATTATGATAATAAACGTTCTATATATCTTTCTAAAAAAATTATGCAACACTCAATGTCTAATAATATTGATATCATGCTTTATTTTATTAAAGAAAGCATGGCCAATGGATACATAAATCTAAAATTTGTTCTTAATCATGAATATATAGATAATATATTCACCATAGATATTCTTAAGGATATATTTTAGTTCTTGAGGATAAAAATAGGTGTCCATAACCTCTTATATCATTAAGAATCTTTAGGAGGTACCCCCAGAAATCCATGGATTCTTTTGTCAAATGGGGAGAAATGGTGCACAACTCTTTATTTGAAAAGTATTGATATTTCCTTATATGTTCTAATTAATTGGCTTTTTATTGTAAAATGGAGTAGTTTTTTAAAGTGTTGAGTACATGGATTGAGTGGGAGGGAACATTATCACTTGGAGAAAATAATTATTTTCATCAAGAGATGGATTTCTCTCGAAATCACTACTCTAACCTATGGTTTGGTTTTTAGCTGTTTTATTTTGAACTTTTTTATGATTTATTTGTTATTGAATGATAAGTTTAGTTTTAAGATGAAGTTTTGAAGGAGTAACATAAGATTCCAAAAAATATAAAAGGGGATATTGAAGTTCCCCTAGAATTGTTGGAGAAGTTTTCTTTGTTTTTAACCTTGTTCACAATGTCTTATGATATGGTTCAAAGATGTTTTGAGATGATTTGAAGTATCCTAAAATGTTTTTTGAGGTTTCCAAGTTCTTTTTAGAATAATTTGTATGTTTTAGATGAGATATAAAAATTAACAAAAGAAATTATCCTACAAGTAGCATAATTCACATATATATAAGACATCTCATCTATGTAACTGAGTTTTGAGAAATGACAAAGGGTTTTATCCTACATGGGATACCCATATGAAAATTTACCTATATAGAGCAATAATGTATGATGTTTAAGTTGGATAAAATTCCAAAAAGGTAAAATTCATATGGTGTATGACATTTTTAAAGGCTATAATACTTTTAAGAATCATATAAAATATTTAAGATTGTAGATTTTTATAAAAAGATGAGACTACAAGACATTATAAATCTCATACTATGTTTGTAAGAGTCATAAGATTTTTGAGGTGTGTGTAGGATAATTCAACTACACAAATGTCCTTTGAGTGGCTCATATGATATTCATACTTAGATAAATTTCATGAAATATGTACAACGAATAAGACTTTGTGAGGATGAATTTCAATGAAAAATATTAGGAATATTATAAATAAAATGAAAAAAAATATGATGACGTTTATTTGTGGTCTTCATGGATTAAATATAATGATTAGTTATAGGTATTTTGATTCAATAAAAGATAAAAATAAACATACATGTGCTCCATGTTTCTGAAGAAGTTTCCACATCATAGTTTCATGTTAGCAAGAACGGTATTTGAATTCCTACGAGTTACATGAAAGTTTTGAAGGGGATAATTATTCTAACTTTATTGTAGGTTTGAATATGAAATATTTATAATAATTATAGTTATAATGATCATGTGATTTTCTTGGAAATTTAAAATTAAATATTTGAAATCATTCATTACAAATTCTTAAGGAAGAGAAATCAAAGATGTTGACAAGGGATCTCGATGCTTTAAAATTTCAGGGGTAATTTATAAAATAATTCTATAAATATATTTTATAGGATTATATGAAGAGTATAAAAATGAAAAAATAAAAAAAAACTAAAAATTGAGTGAATTTTTTAGAAATGATAATAGATTGATTTATTGAATATAAAGAATTTGAGTAACATCAACATGTGTTGAATTCCTTGTTTCTATAGAGATCAAGGGAAAAGGATTATACAATTATTGATCCAAAAAACCATTGTTGGGAAATAAAAAATTGTCTCATGTATTTATGATCTCATGCATGAGTTGTTAATTCTAAATTTGTTAGAGGAAGATCAATTTATTGTTGCAACATTTATATTCATCTTGAAATTCAATCCATTCTAGGAGAAGATCTATTATTTCATGTTGAAGCATCATATTTTTTTTGAACATTTTATTTAACCAAGAGCAAGGAGGAAACTTTCAAAGACTGATGGTTCCATGATAAATAACACCATTCAATTTTTGTCATAGTGAAAGTTCAAGGATGTCACCTGGACTTAATATATACTACTTTTGATTGATTTTCAAGATTCAAGGATTTTTACTACCCCTTTATTGTAACCACCATTATATTGGCGATAATCTAGGTATGGTAACCTAACCAAACCTGCAAAGGATTATTCTCTCCCATCGAGGCTAAAACTTAAAAAATTTATTTGGGTTTCTTAATCTTTAATATTCTTGAATACGTGTTAGGAAGCGCTTTTAATAGTGTATTATAACTCTAAATAGTCATAGACGATTAATTACTAAAATTAAATAATTTTTAAAAATCACCACTCATTGACCCCCCCCCCCTCTTAGTGGTGTACTTATTGAATGGTAACTTCAGTCGGGTTATGTTTATATATATATATATATAAATAATGTTAATATATCATCATAATTATCATCATCGTCGCCGTCGTTGTCATTATGGGAATATTTTGACATAAAATAGGTGGAATTTCTATTTCTTCTCATTTTAGTTGAGATGAGTGACTATGGTGGGAGGGATCCACCACCCTTATTCTTTCTCTTGATCTTTATGGAAGAGAATCCATTGAAGAAAGTTAGTTATCCTCTATTATTTTTCCTTCACTTTTGAATCCCCTTCTCATATTTTTATTGTATTCTTCTCTCTATTTCATTTTATATATTTTTGGGGGGTTTCTATGATAAGTAAAACACATGAAATACAAGAGTCTTTTTCTGGTTTATTCTAGAGGAGACTTATATAAATTTTTTACAATTCATTTGAAGTTTATTCACTACTATATTGGTTATTAGTGATTATATATACTTTCTGGTCCTAGTAATTTTATGTCAGCTTAGTGTTTTAGGTTTTATATCTAGTTTTTCAGTCTTTTGGGTATCAAAGGATGGTTTTATGATTACAATACCTTTTATAATGTCATTGGATACCCTAAATATTTGTGATTTTATACTCTTCCTTTAATTTTACATTACCCTTTGTTCATGATTAGTTTTGAAATTATTAAATATAAATATCCAACCCCCATGATTTATATAAAATTATTTTATAAATAGTTTCATGATTTTATTATGAGTTACATAAGATACTAAGGTAGTGTTCCTTTGAAATATAAAAATTATTCTTTTTATGTAAATCCACACACAACGAGTGTTTGATAAAATTATACGTAGAGTTTTTTTAATAAATAATTAATTTTATATTGATAAAAAGATTTATTATGGACTTCTAGAATTATAAAATAGGATATAATAGTTTTCAATTATATTTTATAGTATAAGGTATTTTTTTGTGATTATATAATAGTGGTTATTATTCTACTTACACCCAAATGTGTTTACCCTGTTTATGGTTCATATTATCATCGAATCTCATATAATGGTTTGATGTTATATTGATATGAAGGGGGTTATTATTTGATGGGATTTGGTGGTAATATGTGAGTTTATCTAATATTCTATTGAATTTATCAATGACATAAACTACAATACTTATTGGGAAAAAAATTATAGCTGAATGAGAAAATAGTTGTGAGTGCTACACTAGTTAGATTACACGTTGCTAGTGACCTTGGTTAGGTTATGCACCGGTTAAGGTATTTCCCTCTTGATGAGGTTGGGTTTCTTATGGTGGGAGTTTTGGTTCACATCAATATACTAGTGTGGATGGTTCGGAGAGTCAAATTCTTGTGTTACCACCTAAGATCCCTAGGTGGTTATCCCATGAATCTTGATGATGGGTGTTATTTTTTTATGGTTGATTAAATTATTATATTTTATATAAATTGTTTAGTTACACATAATAACTGAGGATAGAATGAAATAAATGATAAAATATGATTATCATTTTCACTTTATTTCATAAAATAAAAATTTACATGCTTATGTATAATTTTCTGACTAGAATGTCATGGTTAATATTCTAAAAAGGGTTTTATTTTTATTTTTTACTCATCCTTATATGATAAAATGATATTTTCATTATTTATTTTCAAACAAATATTATAGTTTTTCTGATAAAAGGAAATGTGAATCCTTTGAGGTATTTTTATTGGGATTTTTACTTACTCCCTATTTCATGACCCACCCTCATTGAAAACCCCTCCAAGGCCAGTAATAAAAAAAAGAGTGACCCATAAGTTCCACCTCTAGTAGGCCCTAGGTTGGAAACTAGAATTGAGGGTATAAAACGCAAATATGGGAGAAAATTCCATCATAATCCCAAGGATCATACAAAGTAACCACCAAACCAACACCATAACATAAAAAAATTCAATACCCACAAACATCCCACAATGCATTTAATTTCATATGAATACAATTCCAAAATAACCATACCCAAATATTCCTAAGGCAGTAGCTCAATATCTCTAAGCTATAAATGTCCAAAACGGTCTCCAATTCCAGCCTCATAACCTAAAAATAGTTTTTATATATATCAGGATGATCATAACCTGTATACTCAATAGGATCATACGCAAGGACTCTCATGAAAATATGAGAAGAGTAAACTAATGCCTTGTTTAAAAAATAATAGAATTAACAATAACCTATCAGGTTAACTATTTATCATCCTCACTAAGGTTCACTAACCAAATAATTCATTCAATTTTAATAATATAAGAAGAATAATATCAAAAAAGGGTACCTCACTCTACTTTCCCACTCTCATGGCCCAACATCATACATCTTGGAAAACCCATACCTTCCATACCCATCGGCCTCTTACCATCTCATGCCTTGTAATAATGGGAAAGCCTCCGATGTCAAAAAAAATCCACAACCATCACATCTTTATCATCCCTTAACCACTTCCATATAAACACAAAAGTAAAGTGTCATGAACATAAAGGACATCAACCTAATTCCTTCCTCCTTCCATGTATGACCCCCCACTATAAACCACCTCATCATATCACTAATCATCACCTATATTTCACTATAACCATAATCTATCAAAGCCCATGTGTAATAGCCTCTCCGGGAAGAGAGAGTGGAGAATAGGGGGTTTCCATCCATCCACCCTCACCAATCGGAATTTTTGGGGAACAAAATCAGAACCCAAACCTTTGGGTATTAGTGTAAACACATGAATCGTGTGGGTTTTGTATATAAATTACAAGGTAAATACAATGTATAATAGTTATACACAATCTCAACCTATGGGTTTACAAAACAAAAAAACCCCAACTACTACAATATTCACATCCCCACTATTTCTTGTCAACATCACTACTATAATACTAACCTCCCATCCAAAACCACTTACCAGAAACACAATCACACCTTTGTTTCATTGTTCCTATTTAACTACATCAATTAAAAACCTTTTACATATTCATTTAATATCTTTCCATAACTAATGAAAATTCATTTATAGCCAAGTTCTATGTTTATTCCCATCTATTTCTATTCAGTTTAATCATTAATATCCCATTTACCGTCTATCATTCATATATTTCCAAGCCCAAACCATTTAATCTAACCTAGGTTCATTTACCCGAATTTACCATTTCAACCATTCCATAGCTACTAGGAAACTACTAAGAAAAACAATTTCGTCATCAACCACCCACACATCAACCCCAAACCTTCCAAATCACACACCATCACCAAAACCCCAAGCTAAAATCAATAAGAAACCAAAATCATAATTCCATTCATCACAAAAACCATCAAATCAAATAAAATTCACAAGAAAATGGGGAAACACATCAATTTCTCATTTATGCATAGAAGGTTCAATTAACATTTTTAAGGGATTTACCATTTTTATGTGAGGTTAATTCCACAGATATATTTTAGAAAACAAAAACATATTCATGGAAGTAATAAAATTTCATAACCAATAACATCTGGCATGCAATCATAGAAAAGAAACATAATGAAATCAATTAAAGCACATGAAACATATCCACATTCCCCTTTAGTTGAATTATATTTGATTAATTGGTTTAATTAGTAAAACTCTTAATATATATACCCAAAAAAATGGAAGCTTTGTTATATCCCATATGCATAAAAAATAATGAGATAACTCAAATCCCCTACCGTGATCATCACTTTCCTATTCACGTTATGGAGACAACATGAATAAGAGACACCCAAAAGACTGGAATCACATATAGGAGCATCAAAAATACTAGAAAAAACCATTACACATCATTATCTTACCAAAGAATCACCAAAACCAACTATTCACTTTATATAATTCCTATCCAAAGGATAATGCTGAAATTATTTGAAAGTGGGTTTAAATTCCTTCTATGGATACACCTATATCTCCCATGAGATAAGAGAAATGTGGATGGATGATGAGTTTTTAAGGGGTTCACAAATTTATAGGCAATCTGTAAATTATAAGACAATGGTGCAACATCCTATTCCATGGCGCAAAGGGGCTGGCATAGAAAAAAACTATTGTGCTGGCTGAGGGACTATTTCATAATGGGTTTTTTCAAAACTACATCTAAGAAACTCTGAATAGTCCATGATAAAATCATATAAACTTGGAAAAGGAATTGTGCAATAAGGGAACCACCACACCATATAATTCCATAGCTAAATAAGAAGGCCACATAATATCCCAACTCCATAGTGTAGTGAACCCAACATCAATAAAACCACCAAAAATAACCTTTACAGGACTCCACACCACAACCTACCCCCTCCCCCGCTACACACCACAATGATATCGAATCAGGAAGAACCGCCAAATCCTCTCCTCTTGAGCCTTCATATCATAGCTCTTTATCCACATTTTAGCCTTATCTACCAACCAAAATCCATGGTGTAGAACAAACCTACATGATATAATAGTATGATACATGGTTCAATATATTATTCCATGTTGAAACAATATTCTATAACTAAAATTTCTTCTAAACTCCCCTCCTTCCTCCTCGGATCCTTCTCTCAACGCCTCCAATACCTTAAACACAAAAAGTAACAGGCCCAAATGTCTAGAAAATTGCATTAGATACCTATAAAATTAACATCATACTTGAGAATAAAAACCAAACCCAATGAAGAAATAAACCATTAACCTATCAACACTTCCCTAGGATATACCTTTCAAACAGAACAATACCATTACCCAAAAAACCATCAGGAAAATAAAATAAGTAATTCTCATAAAACATCATTTATTAAAATCATATAATATAACAAAATATCAAAACAAATTAGGATAATAAGAAGTAATCTGTGACTCACCTTCCCACAGGCTTTCCTCTAGGCCACCATTCTCCATAAAACTCGGACCAAGGGAATGACACTCCCATGTAGCACTTTCTCCTGTCAGTCCTAAATCATGATTGACCACTCCATTAATGTCACATATTTCTCAATATCAAAATTTCCCAAATTGATGACATGGGAACCATTATGTAGGTACCATAGAAGTTAGAACATGTATAAGATTTTGTGGATCCTATCCATCTATAGAATAAGCACCAATTGATAATCCACCTCAATAACATGTTACAACAACTCCAAATGTTCAATAAACCATGATGACAACTTACTTCCCTGAACAAACCACTAATTACCATGATGAAGGTAACCCTTTAATAATTTGTAGTACCCAACCTTAAACACTAAGGTTATACACCTTTAAACATCATAATATTTATATTAGTCCTTCACCATCACCATCCTATCATAAACCATCTATACCTTCTTGATTGTAATATGTACCACATCGGGACCAAGAACAGGTGACCCTCCAACATCGATCCAGCATATTAGGTATCAAAACATCCTCACATAAAATTCATCAAATAGATCTATGATTATGGATTAGTGGTAGTTATTTTTAAATTTGAACTTAACCAATTGAAATTCCTTCACCCAATATCCATTGAAATCCAAGACACACACTTGCAATATATCCTCTAGTGCCTGGATAGTCTGCTCCATTTTTTCATCTATCAATTGGTGGAATTTAGTGTTAAGCTATAACTGAGTTCCTAAAGAATACTAAAATATTTCTAAACTCGTGAGGTAAAATGAGTGTTGTGATTCAAGATTATGGACCTTATAACTCTATGTATACACACAACCTCATCTATATACCTCCTTGTGAAAACATCCATAACCCTCAACTCCCTAATTACTAATAAGATATGGATTCTTCAACTAATCCATGATTACCCATATAGTGTCACATCCTACTTGAACATAGGGTAATCCTATTATTAAATCCATTAAGATTTCTTCCCACTTCCATTCGAAGGAATCCAAGGGCTGTAACAAACCACCAAGAACATGATATTCTACCTTTTCCTGATGAAAAACTAGTCATCATGCCATGAACTCTACTGCTTATCATTTTATGTTGGTACACTAAAACTATATCCTCAAACTATGGTACATGTTGAATACTCTTGGGAACACTACTAAATATGAGTTATGAAACTCATGAAGGAACCCCTCATGCATTTCCATTGGAAAAACATCCCCATTTGAAACATTAATCGATATTGGTCATCCTATGACTATATTTCAAGGGAATTACCTTTATCAACTTTATCCCATGTCACTTATACCTATAGGTATCCCCATTAAGACTCCTCCACTTGTTGTATTAAATAAGACTTCATTGTCACCTGAAATAAGAACCCTCTACTATTAACCACCCCTGAATCTAGGGGCATGAATTCCAACTACTCTATCACCCTCAAAGTATCCAAAAACTCTTTAAAAACATCATTTCATTAATTTCCCTCTAATTTATTAAATCATGACATCGTATTTCCTTAATGTGTATGAGATCTCAAGGTTGTAGTCCTAGAAAAACTCCATAAAAATCATTTTTCATAGATTTAGGTCATGATTAGAGAAAATGTACCTTAAACACTTGTTATTAATAAAGAAAACAAAGATTTATTTGATGAGGTAATGTCATATTATTTACAAGTAAAACACAATTGTTTCTAATTTTGGATTGTGGTTGTCATAGTTACATTCATTGGGGAGTAAATTTTTAGAACTATAGAAGATCATTTCCCATTGATGCATCAAGAAACAACCTAGACTCAAATACGATGCACCATAGAACAACTCAAACATCATCCCATTCTCAAGAAAATGATAGAATTAGGGTTTTAATAAACTTCTATTTCAGGTAGTTGATTGCTTCTTGACAATGATCAACTTGAATGAAATTCTGGTCCTTCTTGGTCAAAGCTTTCAAGGGGACATAATCTAAGAAAATTTAGACACATCCCTTTGATAATAATCCATGAGACTAAAAAATATATGAACCTATACTAAATTCTTAGCTGTTACCCAAGAAACAACTGCCTTAACCTTTGAGGGATACATTGCTACTCCCTTATGAGACTCCACATGTCCAAGGAAATTCACATCCCGAATCCAGAACTTACACTTAGATATCTTCCCATAGATTTGGTGGTGTTGTAGAGTCTGTAAAATGATATCTATATTCCAAGCATGATCCTCCTAAAACCTCAAGTATATATGATTGTTTTCAATGAAAATTATTCTGAACTATTTTGGGAACTCCTGAAATATATATTTTATGAGCTCCATGAACACTATTTATGTGTTCATGACACCGAATGGAATAACTATAATCACAAAGTTTTCATATCAAAACTAGAAGGTTTTTAAAAAAATCATTTACCCTCAACTTATGATATAAAAACCATAGATCATTCTTAGAAAACTATTAATCTTTTATAAACTAGTCAAAAATATCGTAAATACATGGAATAGGGTAATGATTCTTGAGCATTTCTAGATTTAGATTTTAATAGTCTATACAAAACCTCATACCAACATACTCCATGTTGAATAACATTGGAGCACCCTATGATCACACACTTGGATAGATAAAACCCTTATACATTAGATCATATATATGAATCCTCTACTTCTATAAATCATAAGGTCTCATTTGATAAGGACCAATTTAAATTAGAGGAGACCATAATTTAATTCTATCCCAAACTCAATGTTATGTTGAGGTGGTAATGTTATAGCCTCATTGGGAAAAAACTAAAAAAAATCCTCATAAACTCTTGGAGCATCCACTATCTCAGTACCCACTGACTTCACTAAAAATTATACCATTAAGGAAAGAAGGGGCTCCACACACCTAATTCCTATTTGATAACCCCATTCATCAATGAAAACTACACACTGAACACCCTCATCAGAGAATGATGATCTCCTCTGAATGTAATAGATATATTCATGTATAGAATACATTCAATCTATGCAAAGGATGACATCATATGGATGTATGAATAGAAAGAAAAAATACTCACATGAATGATGATTCCCTATCATCATTCTGTAACCCTGGAACACATCAAATAAGTTATTCTGGCCTCCATCTAGAATATTCAACACAAAGAGAATGGGAAGACTCATTAGGTAGATTCCTAATGAATTGACTAATGTAGGTTTAATATAGGAGTGTGAAGATTGAAAATCAAACAACTTATAAACAAGGGTGGATAATAAGATAATCGTACCTATGATGATCTATGAACCCTTTAGTGATAATATATTCATAGTATGAAATTTTTCATGCCTATCCCCTCTACCCCACTACTACTGACCACCCCCATGGCCATGCTCATGTTGGGGTCCCTAAAGATGAGGAACATCCTAAAGTTGGCCCCTGCCTACCCCATCTCCTATAGGTGGAGCATAATCCTACTTACCATGCTGTTGAGGTTAATTATGAACCTGACTATCACCACAATACTGATCTCCAAGGACCAATGGGATCTAATATTGATTATAGAAATTCCCCCACATAGACATAGCACGCTATTCTAAATCCCCAAGGAAAAGAATTAGAGTTATGTTCACCAAAAAGTAAGAAAGGAAACTACTAAGGTTGACACCCCACTGGTCAAAACCTCAAAGTTCCTATCATCTGAGATCTAATACTAATAAATTTACTCCTTGAGGAATCCTGTTGTCTCCTCTCTCATGATAACCCTCCTTGAAATTAAATACAATCGATCACAGTTACCTTATTGTTCACCTATAAATACATCAACAATGTAAATAGAGTAATCACATACTGAATATATGGGAAGATATCCTCCTCAAGATTCCATGTATGGTACTCCTCATCATAAAAAAATTGAGGGTGAAAACAAAAGGCCCTTAAACTGATTCCATGATCTCACACAGTCAAACTCCCCTATTAAAGATAAAACAACTCCAACCTCTTTTTTTCATCATCATCGATAATGTTAATTCCACTTGGAACTCCTTATGGAAATATTCCCATGAAATTATAACCTCTTAATGCTCCTCAATATACAACATCCACCACCAATGTGTTACATCCCTTATTTGAATTATTTCTATTAAAACCCAGTACTTCACCCCAGACTGAATCAAATCAAAGAAGATCTCAATATCCTACAACCAGTGCTCCATATCCAGATCAGAGATGTTGGAATCATACTTCATCAAATATTTCCACTAAAAATAACACAATTTCCTCTACCACTACTCATCCTTCTTAGTTGGGTCAACCCTTCAGTGATCAATCGAATCAGCCTGCTAAACCTCACCAGCCTGAACCATATATAGATGACATCCATGATATAATTGAAAGGGAAATAAGTATTTCATAATTATAATAGTATAGAATATTAAGTTAAATTAATTAAATTTAAATTAATTCATGAATTCACTCCATTTAATAATAAGCACAAATAGTATGATGCATGTACCTTTCATATGCATCTACTTTTCCAATAGCATCACTTCACCTAGAATGATCAGTAAGTATAATTTACTTACATTGGATCATGAGAAGGATAAAATACTATGTAGTAGTTGTTTATTACTTCACACACTAGATCTTATGACACTGTTTCCCTACTAAAACCATGAAATCATCACCAGTGCCAAACTTTGATCTCCATCCTAACTCTCAACCACCATTGATTCCACTCTATTAATACCTTCCCCCACTATAAACACCTATTGTTCATGTAGTAAATATAAGAGTGACCCCTAAGTCCAAACTTAAGAAGTCCCTAGGTTATATACTATCATGGATGGTATAAAACACAAATATTGAAGGAATTACCCTCATAATCCCAAGGATTGTGAAAAGTAACCACCAAACCAATGCCATAAAAAAGTAAAAACCCACAAATATCCCATAATTAATGTAATGTAATACAAATACAATTCCAAAATAACCATACCCAAATAATCCTAAGTCAGCAACTCAACATCTCAAAGATACAAACTAGAAATGTCTAGATCAATCTCTAATTTCCTCCTAATAAACTAAAAAATAGTTTATATATATATATATATCAGGGTGAGAATAACATGTATACTTAGTAGGATCATGAACAAAGACTCTAATGAAAATATTATTAGATAATATTAATGCCCCAATGACCAAACATCAGAATCAACAACCACTTATTAGGTCAAGTAGTTCTTGGCCTCACCAAGCCTCACTCAATAAATAACACATCCAGGTATAATAATATAAATATAATCATATCAAAAAGGGTGATATGCACCACTTCCCCATTGTTTTTATGATCTCAATCCCTAATTTTCTATGTCCAAGTTCTCTTATCCCTTCCATATCCATTATCCTCATATAATCACAAGCCTCATCATAATGGGAAATCATCATCTCTCAACTTGTGCCAAAACCATCACATCCTCATCTTCCCATAACAAATTCCATATAATAATAATAGAACTTTGTCATGAACATGAAGTAAATTAACCTTGTTACCTCCTCCTACCATGCATGACCCCCACTATGAACCACCCATCCTCTGGTCAATCATCACCTATCATACATTATAATCATAATCCATCACTACCTATGTGTAATAATATCTCTTGAAATAGATACCATGGAAGAGGGTGTATCTATCTATCCTTCCTCAGGAACCTAAATGTTTAGGGAAGACACCCATAACCCAAAACCTTTGGGTGTGAATATAAACACATGACTCAGGTGGGGTGCATATATAAATCACAAGAAAAATACAATGTTTAATAGTTACACACAACACCAACCTATAGGTTCACACAAGAAAAACCACCCAACTACTATGACATCTCCATCACCACACTCTCACATAAACATCATTATTATAATACCGACCACCCTTACAGTCCCACTTACTAATCACACAATCACATATCATTTTCATATTTACCATTTAACTGCATCAATTACCAACCATTTACATATTCATTTACCATATTTCCATATTTAATGAAAATCCCTTCTCTATTCAAGGCCTATATTTAATCCAATACATTCCTAAAAAAAATAAGCATCATTTTCATAATTACCTTCCATAATTCATTTATTTCCATCCCCAAACCATTTAATCCATCCTAGGTTCATTTACTAAAATTTACCAATTAAATCATTCCATAGATATTAGGAAACTAACAAGCCAAAGTGGGACACTATAAACTACCCATACATCAACCCCACACTGTTAGAATTGTAAATCATCATCGTAACCCCAAGACAAACTCGAAAAGAAACCACACAAATAATTCAAACCATCATGAAAACTATCCCATAAAATTAACTTCACAACCAAAAGGGAAATACACAAATTTATTGTTTTCACATAGCTAGTTCAATTACCATATTTAATGGATTTACCATTTTCATGTGAGGCGATTTCCAAAAATTTATTTCATAAAATAGAAACATATTCAAAACAGCAATCAAATTTCAAAACCAACAACATTTACCATGCAATCATGGAAAAGAAACATCATGAAATAAAGTAAATCACAAGAAATATTTCCCCCTTCCCCTTAAATTTAATTATGTTTCATTAATTATATTTATTATTATAACTCTTAATATACACACAAAAGGAAATATAATCATTGTAATATCACATATGCACAAACAATAAAGAGATAACTTGAATATCTAACCTCAATATTCTCTTTCCAATTCATTGGATGATGAAAAAATGAATAAGAGATTACTAAAAGACCAAAATCATATTGAGGTGATTCTAATGGCCTGGGACACAACATCCCACATCATTATCTTACCTAATAATCACTAAAACTAATTTTAACATTGATTGGAACCCTCTAGAGATGAAAAACGGGAAGAAAATAGAGGAGTGAAGGGAAGGGGACTCACATAGAATCACAAAGGATCAATATCACATGGTAATGGTTGAAATTTGATAATAAGGACCTAAAAAACTCCTAGTTATGCACTTTAATCATTTAATATCCCAGAGAAAATATGTATGAATGCTGGGAGTTTTGGGTTTAGTAATTTATAGGAAATATAGAAATTATAAGACCATTGAGAAATATTATATACCATGGAGTAAAGGAGATAACATGGGAAAAACTATGATACAAGGGAAGGGACAATGACATAATGGGTCTGGTGAAAGTTTTTTTTGATAAACATGGAATGGTCTATGATGAGATCTTATAAACCTAACAAGCAACCACACCATAAGGGAACTAGCAGAATGAAAAATTATAAAGATAACGAAGAATGTTATGTTATAGCTCAACTCTATGGTACAATGACCACAAAATCAATAGAACCAGTAAAACTCACCTCATTAGGAATCCATTTCATAGCCTAGCCACACCCCCCATGTCCCAACAATAATGAAATAAGAAGAACCACCAAATCCTTTCCACCTGAGCCTTTGAAATATCTCTCTTGATCTACGCCGCAACCTCATCTCTCAACTGGACTCCACATCATAACACACACCTACACACTATAATACTACATTATATAGTAAAATATAAACCTATATTCCACAATACTACTCTATGGATAAAATTTCAACTTCAATACCCTCTTTCCCCCTCTGAGCCTTCTCCTAGAACATCCAACACCTAAAACACACAAAGTAACATGCTCAGAATGTATGGACCTTTAAACCCTATGTGTGAAACTTTAGTATATAAATTATCGTTATTTATTTTCTTTATTGTGTATATTTCACCTTTAATTTTTGTAGAGATAATACCATTAGCTCAGTTATAGACAAATAAAGGTAATGGCATATAAATATATTCATGTATCATACAGAGACAATGATGTATGTATTTTTATTCATGTATAGTCTTGGGGATTGTCCGCATAGGCTTTTATTTATATTTTTAATTTATCAATATTATTATTTGTTAATCATGTTTGTTTTAATTTAATGTTTTCTTTTGGATTTAATTGATTGTTCCATGTCTATTTTGGGTTTAAATATAAAGTTATACTTTTCATTATATTAACATGGTTAAATTATGGATGCGTCAAGTTAGATTTTGGATCAACACCCGTCATTTAATATTTATTATTTATAATTTATAAAATTTAAATCATTTCCATTATCTATGTATGATACCCATGTAACTTGTGTTATAATATGGAAATCATGAACATGCCTTGGGTTTGTGGCATGTCAGTTTAGGTATGACGGATTGATATTCAAGTCAATATAGTACAAGAATGGTATCATAGCACAAGTGGGAGGTTGGTTTAATAGTAGGTGGAAGTAATATTATTGGAAAATGAGAATTAAACTATTAAAAGACTTGATCATCATATTTATGGTGTAAGCTTAAGTTATCAAGGAATTCCATGTTTTAGTTGTGTTATCCAACCTTTCAATGGATTACCTTTTCTTGGATTTTTTACATGGTGAGGTGTCTCAAATATTATTACTCAAGACATGTAATTATTATTTTGATTTCAATGTATCATTAATTTTTTTAATTTATTAGATACCACTTATAAACATTTGGTGTTTTCTATATGGTGATTTAATTAGTTGATACACTTCTTGATTTATTTTGATACATTTCTCTTTTCTATATGATGTGTGTGGTGGATGATTGGGTGATTGATTGGGTGATATATATAATGAATTATTTGGATACATGGTTATATTAAATATTTTTCCAATGGTTGTTTTAGAAATTTTGAAATTAAAAATATTTTATGAATATGTTTGTTTTTATAATTCAAAAGAAATGTGTTTTCTTAATTCAAAATGAAATGAGTAATTTAAGATTTTTTAAAATGTTTGTGATTATAAATAACTCTATTTTCACATGGTTTTGAATGTTTTATGACAAACCCAAATTTTGTAATTTAGTTTGAAAGGGTAAAATTAATTCATGAAAAGTTTTAAATATGAAAATTTAAATGTTTTGATTAAGTTAGTAATAAGTTTTAAAAAATGAAACAAAATCAGAAATGTTCATTGTGTGTTTGAATTTTTTAAATTGTTTTAATTCAAGACTTTTATTTCTTATAAGGTTTTTCATAAAGTGTATTTTTACTTATTAATTTATTTTTTTGAGGTGAGTTTATTCTAGTAATCTTGGTGGTTTATATTAGGATAATATAAAGTGAAATGAAACTTATAACAATTTAAAAGTCACTAAAAATCCACATAAATAATTTTAAATGATGTTTGTTGGTGGATACATTATTATAAAGGGTTTAGCATTTCATTTTATGGATTGGTGTGATTTATTGATCATAATACATGATGTAGTTAGTTCGTATGAGTTTTTTATTGTTAATTGATATAACTTTTAAGAAATTTCTTATTACTATTTTCAGTTACATGGAACTTTGTACTTTTTGTATAAAGTCACTTGGTTTGAAAAAAAACATGAATTTTTTTTCTTGAAAGATATGTTTTGTTTGAAAGAAAATCTTTTTTGTAAAATTGTGATTTTTATTGGGCTAATTTATGTGATTTTTTTATTTCATTTTATTTTAATGAAATAGAGTGTTTTAGATTTAAAGGATCGAGAAGGTACTTTTATGGTTTAGTTTTTAAAACCATTGGGTGTAGGGTTTTCAATATATGGGTTTATGAAAACCATATTTTCTTATTTAAAAAATCTAATACTATTTTCTATAGAGTATGAATTTTTAACTTTAGAATCTATTTAAATGTGTTATTCATGTATAGAAACTATCTTGATATGTTAGGTTATTAAGGAATGTAATTCATCTTATATTTATTTTCACTAATGTCTTTTGGAACCCACTATTATGAAAATATTGAAGTGATTCCCAATTTTATTATTTTCTTTTAAATAATTTTAATTGGTTTGATATGTGTGGTTGAATGCATTTCTTCATGTGTAATATTATTTTCAATAATTTATTTTGGTTTGAATGTGTTGATTGTTTCCATAAAATAATTTTCTTTGATTGGTTGGTCTATTTCATGAAAAAATGAATTTTGGTTTCAGCCATAGTTGAATCTAAATTAATTTTTCAAAATGGGAAAAATAGTTTTTCTGAAATAAGGTCTTTTTTATTGGTGTTTTAAATTTATTTATGTGATTTTTTTTGTTTTATTTCATGATAATAATTAATATAAATGTGTTTAAACTCAATATATATTTTTTTGAGTTGTGTGTTTAAAAAAAATGTAAGTGGTTTCAATTATATTAATTGGATTTTAAATATATTATTGAAACCATTGGTTTTATTTTTAAAACATGAATTATTTATTAAAATTTTATTTGTTGGATACATAATAAATTCTCTAGTTATGATTCATATTTTCATAATGGTTTTGTTTTTATTTAATTTTATGTATAAGGATTTATTGGTTTTCATTGATTTGGGGAAATTTAGATGGTGTTGGGTGGATTAAAATTTTCTTATTTTAAAGATTTTATGGTGGAATTTAACTCTTTTATGTATAATTTATGTTTTTTTATGATGTGTTTGGAAATATTGAAATGATATTATTTATGTGTGTTTTGGAATTTGATATTAGGATGTGTTTTTTGGGTATAATTATATGAAATTATTTCTTTTAGATTGGTTTTATGATAGTTGAGTGGTAGATGTTAGTTTGAGTTTCAAATGGATTCAAAAATAATAATTTAGGTTTGAACCATGTGTAATATTCCAATATGGGATTTTTGGGTTTTAGTTTGACTGCTTTTGGTCTTGAATTGTGAACATGGAATGTTTAATAGTTGAATTTCTAAGAAATTTATGAAATTTTATAAACAACTAATGGGATGGGTAAAACTCATTTAAACTTGTTTTTTAAAGATATAAAACATCTCTAATTGGTGGGATCAAGGGTTTAAATTTTCTTAAGAAATTTTGGGGTCAAAAGTTTGAAAAAATTACATCAACCATACATTTACTTTAGATGCGTAGTATACTAAGAAATATGAATAGACATGCTAAATGGTCCCAGAAACCATGAAACCTAAAAAACCCATTCTAGTATCAAATTCATAGTCACATTCATGACCATGTATAGTGACTATTAATTTCCAAAAAAACTAAAGATTTTTTCATGGTCAGGTGTATAGTCCTTAACCACATATAGTGGTCCTATAATGTAAAAAGGATTTAGAAATATTATTTTATTCTTATTTTGACTATAGGGACTCTTATATGTCTTGAAAATTATCTTTATACATATTATATTTCCTAATAAAAGTTGAAAATAATAATTTAACTTAAAATTGTATTAAATTTTTATTTGGGTGTCCATTTGGGCTCTACGAGCTTTCAAATCAAAGATAATAAAGAAATCTTGGATGTATTCTATCAGGGGGGGACAGAACCAAAATTTTATATTTTAAAATAATTCTATAAAACATTTAAAAATGAGTTTGAAGTATTACTATCCAACTTTCCATGTTAATAATAAAATTTTTAAGATTGAAATGGGACCTTTGGTTTTTTATTTGTTATCTATTTTTTATTCAAACTTGGGGTTTTGTATTCTTCTTGTGATTTGAAAATTAAAGGAAGTTTGTAAATAATTTATATTTTATAAAAATTATATATTGTTTTTTAAGAAAAGTAACCTTTAAATTTTTTATTATTTAGTGAATATAGAAATAAATGTGAGTTGGATGATGGATTCATGATTTTGAATTGATGAATTCTATGGAAATTCAGTATAATGGTGAGTACTCACATGGTAATGAAATGGTAAAAGTGTATTTTTGGATTGATATGTTTCTAAAAAAGTAAAAAAATATTTATTATATTTACCGATATAGATTTCACTTTTAAAAATGCTCAAAATAGCCTTTATCAATGCTTTTAAAGTGTTGATAATGTATACACTAATAAAGGCTAGATACTTGTATCAGTTCTAAATAAGTGCTAATAAAGACTCTATACATATTTTAAAATATTTATAGGGGAATAAATGGACCCTTGGGTCTACTCAGTTCTAAAATGTGTCTCCACTTAATCTGGATTCACCACACCAAAATTATTTCAAATTAATTTGAACAAGGTGAGATTTGAACCCTTAACGGTTACTTTGTCAAGAATCACACTTACCCTTTCCCATGTTTCTTTTCTTATTACATAATGATATATGTATATATATATATATTAATCTAAATATGCATAGATAAATATATTATTATATACACACACACACACACACATTTATACATATACATTATGTATAATTAAATATTTCTAAATACATTTGTATATATATATTTATATACATTTTTATAATGTATTTATATATGTATATATATAATTATTTAAATAAATTTATTATATATTATATTTACATATATATTTTTATAATGTATTTAAATACATTATAAAATATACTTATTTATTAGTATAAGTTTATTATTATTTTCATAAATTATCTAAATAAAATTGATAATAATTTTTTTCTAATATATTTTATATTTTTAAATATACATTTTAAATATAAAAGATATTTAATACATTTATATAGAGTACATATTTATATATTTTATAATATATATCTATAATTATAATTATAATTATATATTAAATATATATATAAACACATATGTATATATAATTATAAATATGTATGTATATTCTAAATTATATAATATGAAAATAAATATATAAATTTGAATATGAAGTATATTTAATGTATTTATTTATTTATTTATATATTTCATATTACTATATTTCTATATTTTATCATATACATATGTAATTATAATTATATATATTATTATAAATAATTATAAATGAATAAACATATATAAAAATTATATTTATATAAACATAAATATTTATTATTATATAAATTATATGTAAGAATATATATATATATATTATGTAGGGTATCCTTTATTAATGTTAAAACAATTATTGATAAAGGAAAACCTTTATAAACGTTAAAAAAATACTTACAAATGTTAACGCTCATTTTTCATGATTTTGTTGTAATGGTTGTAAAACAATTTAAATTAATGATTCTTTATTTATTTAGATTGAATTTTATTTTTAAATAATTATATGGGGGATTTTTAAGGGTATAAAGGGTTATGGTGGGAAGGATTATAATGCCCCACTTTTTCAATTTTTAATATATATTATTATAATGTTATTTTATAAATAAATATAATGGAAAGTTTGAAACTTTTCAAAGTTTTTGGGTGATGCGTAGTCTAGTGGATGGTCTTGGACCCATGCATGGTGACCAAGCAGGGGGTGTTAATCAAATAAGTGTTACACAACCTCATGCATAGTCTAGATACTATATAATGTGACTATGTATTATTGAATATTTAATTGAAAAATTATTTTTCATGTCCACACTTTCTGAGATATTCTATAATTGATTTATAGATTTTTGTGATGTTATTATTATGTATTCATTATAGTTATATAATTTATGAATTTTATTGACTTATTTTTATAATTTATTATTTTAATAGTGGTTTTATTATTGTTGGTCATGGCTAAATTATATGTGTTGGGTAATGTTTGTATGTTTCTAGAAATGATGTTTGGATATTACTATTACTTATGTTGTTGTTGCTACTACTATTATTATTGTTATAGGAAGCCTTTAAATATATTTAGAAAATCTCTCATGGAAAGATATTAGTTCTCCCTCCTATTTTTCCTCTAATTATCCTCTTTATATTATACTCTTCTCTCACCTAGGGTATATAGAAGTTTTGGGTTTCTCTATGTTAAGGAAAAAATAGACATCTATGGGGATTTTGTCAGTTTATGATAAATTATTATTTTATGAATTATCTAAAAACCATTCAAAGTTTCTTTTTCTTTATATTTATTGCTGGTGATTATTTATAATTTTTGAGCCTATGCACATTATGTTGTTTTTGGGCTTGGTTTTTATAACCATCTTTTATGGTTATTTATGTCTCAAAAGAAGTTATTATGAATATAACACCCATTGAAATTTCATTGGATATCTTAAAGGTTGGTTATTTTATACTCTTGCATTTATTTTATATAACCCATAGTGAGTAGTAAGTTTTAAAAATATTTCCTAAAAATATTACACCCCTGTGATTTATATATAATGGTTTTATAAAAGAGTTTCATAATTTTTTTACAATTTACATGAGATGTTAAGGGGGTTTTCATTTAAAATATATAAATTCTGCTATGTGTCTAAATCCTCACACACCAAGTGTTAGATAAAATGTAAAGTGTAGTTTTATTAAAAAATAATTAAATTTATCTGGAAGTAAGGATTTATAATGGAATTTTAAAGGAGGATATCTTGGTTTTAAATTATTTTTTGAATTATAAGGGGCTTTTTTGGAAATTAGATAGAAGCATTTATTATTCTCCACACACATAAATTTTATACCCCTTATTATGGTTAATATTATCATTAAATATCTTATTATGGTATGATATTATATTAATATGAAGTGGTTATTTATTTGAATGTATTTTAGATGTTATATGTGAGTTTGTAAAATGTTGTATTGAATTTATTGATGACCTGATCTACAAAACTTCACGGAAATCCTTGGGTAGATAAGTGGGAAATGAATGAAAAGTGCTAAACTATTAAGATTTCACACTACTAGTTACCTTAGTTATATTACACATTAGATAAGGTATTACCCACTGTATGAGGCTGAGTTAGTTGGGTTGGAATATCAGGATCACATCAATATACTAGCATATGTGGTTCTAATAGTCGAAGTCTTTTTTTTTCTCCGTAGATTAATAAGTGTTTACCCCATAAATCTTGATGATGGGTGTTATTTAATGTTATTTGGTTACTTTATTATATATTTATATAAATTTTAATTGTTTGTTTCACAAGATAACTGGTGATGGTTTGAAATAAAATATAAAATTTTATAATAATTATCACTTTTTTAATAAAGTAAAATGGTATTTGCTTATATGTAATTTTCCATCTAGAATGTCATCGTTTGTTTTTTAAGAAGGATGTTATTTATTTTTTCATTCATACTTATGTGAAAAAATGTAATTTTTATTATTTATTTTCAAACTAGAATTTATATTTTGTCTAATAAAAGGAGTTATATAGAATCCTTGGATCCTATTGAGATTTTTTCTCATTCCCTACATATACACCTTTTGTGTGCATGTAGATAGTTTTTCTTTATTTTCTTATAGTTATGGGAAAAATAATAATTTCTATAGGAATTGGCCCATTGGATTGATTATGGAGTAATGGAGGTGGTATCATATCAATATATATCTATTTCATATGAATATAGTATTATATTTTATTTCATTCATGTCTAGTATTAGTTATTGCCCATATTGGATTGTTTTTTATATTTTTCATTTATAAGTAGTATTATGTAATGATATTCTATGTTTCAATTTTATGGCTATCTATTTGGATTTTATTGAATATTCCATGTTTGTTTTTTGTTTACATTTAAATTTATAGTTTTCATTGTCATAAAAAGTTCAAATCATTGATACGCCGAGTTGAATTTTGGGTTGAGATCTATTATTTATTTTCTGTTTTTTATAAATGGTAAACTATTCCCATTATCCATATATGATTACCTTGGAACTTTTACTAGCCTATGATGATAAAAAACATAACTTTGGATAATATTATGTTGATTCGGGTATGATAACCAGATATTTATGTTTCTATGTTACATTAAAAATCTCAGTTCGATCTTATTTGGATTCAATTGATGCTTACATAGGCTTTATAAGTTCTGGTTTACTCTTATATAACTATGGTTCAAACTTATGTGAGATTATCCAATCCATTATTTCATATCCAATTGAGTTAATAATTCTCACTTACATAGAAAAAAATATCATTTATGTGAGTTGTATAAAACTTGTTTCATTTTATGTGCTAGTTGGAATTTTTTATCACATTCGTGAAAACAATATTACACATATCTAACTCTTATAAAAATAATAAAAATTCTATTTATAAATTATAAAATACATTAAAAATTCACCAAAATTATCAAATATTCCTTAATCACTTAAAATATTCTTCAATCACATCAACCCCTATAAAATATTCATCAAAGACTTTGCATCATCTAATACTCAATTTTAATTTTGAATCTCATTCCTTTATTTAACTTCATCATCATCCATGTTAAACTTTTATATAATGTATTTATATTATTTTCATACCACTAAGATATATTATTATATTAAAAATAACCAATAACTAACTCCTAATAGGAAGTTCATTTAACCACAACACCAAATTCAATAGTGTATTTGAGGATTTTTTATCCCTCTTTGGAAATACATTTTAATGGTCAATGAAAAATCCTCTCATTTTATCATAGATTCATAATATTGAACTATATTTTCATAAACCATGTGTAACATATCAAACTCAATAATATATTATTCTTCTTAATGTTCGATACGATCCACTTCATCACCTTATTTGTTATAAAGATATTGTAGAATCTTTAGTATTTAATAGTCACTATATATATGATGTTAGAGCTTCCTTGATGTGTATCCATAACTCCTCATCTCATATATTCTTTAAAACCACAACTCTTTATCCCATGTATTATTCAAACTCCACTTATCTCTTAAATTTATCATGATCTTCTCTTTGATATATGACCACATGTCATCTTGTCATGGAATCTTTAAATTTTTGATTACTCATCTCAAATGATCATCATTGTGCTCCAAATCATTCTTAATCTTCAATCAATGGGATAATATTAGTGTTTAATCTACAACATATATCTATTAAACTAATGGTAGCATAATGTATTGAATTTTCCAACTTCATCAAAGTAGATAAGCAATTTTCCTCATGAACATTTATAATTAACATGGTTTCTTCAGCCTCCTATGCAATATACACTAACAAAAAATTCAGAATCCATTATCATGATCCATTGGTTTCTTTAGTATTCATTTACAGTGACTATTCTACTTTAAATAATTGAGAATCGATGAGATTAACTATATATGATTTACATGACCCATGTCTCATGGTTTTACTTGATGTCTTGGATAAAGTGATTATATGAGTATATATATAATTCATATAGATACATATATCAGGAGTATTCATATAAATATTAAAAATTTTGATGAACATTACACCAATTCCATTTATAACTTGAGTAGTAGTGATGTTTTTTCAGAGGTTTCTCCTTGGTTGTGGTTTTGAATTATGAATTCATAATAATTTACAGCACTTCAAAGGCCTGCATGGTCATGTACAAGACTATTAAATAAGAATTTATTTTGGTACAAAATGTTTTTTCAAAATAAGAGAGTTTTTTTTAATATTTTATCCAAAGGATTTTGGATTTGATTTCAAATTTTTTTTTTGAGATTTGAATAGAGTTTATGAGAGTTTAGTGCAAGTGGGTGATTGAAATTTAATATGTATTAAACCACATATCATGGAAAATGATATGGGTTAAAAAAAAATTTGTGATATATATCACATGAAATGATATATTTTCTATAGAGATATATTACATATGTGTTGTTACATTTGTTTACACATAATTTAATATATGATGTATTTAAATAAGTATAAATTTATTTTTGATTGCTAAAGAATTTAAGAATCACATATTTAATTCAATAAAATCTTATAATATATAACTGTATTTTTTTTTGCTGAACATGGATTGATAAAGAGTGTGAACTCTAAAAAACTCTTTTATAAACAAAGGAGTTTGGTGTAAAGAGTCTTATAACTTTGTTTTAAATTAATGGATTTAAGTACACTTATAAGAAAATCTTTTATCTTCTTTCTTCATTTACTATAAATAGATACTAACCTGTTGGGGGAAAGAATATATTTTTAAATTTGTTTCAAAGATTTTATAGTTAGTGTATTATCTTTGGAAAATAGAACCTATTGGATTGTGTTGAGTGACTCACGTCAAATTCATGGTCTGAAGATGTAATAAAAAAAATATAAGTTATTTATATATTTCTTTAATAAATTTCCTAGATATTTAAGTTTTATTTTTCACTATTTTATATTTTTTATATGTCATTAAAACCCATCAATGTAAAATAATAATAAACTTTTTTATTTATTATTTATTATAATGGGTATACGAAATATGGTATAATCCATCACACTATAATTGACTAATGTAAGGATTGAAAATAAAATCCATCCACACAAAGATTCACAATAACCATATCAATACTTTTAGCCTTATCATCAATAAATTATAAATTAATTAAATTAAGGATAGTTCAATTACATGAATAATTTATTATAATTAATTTTATTGAGTTATTTTTTGTCCTTTCTTAATTTAAGGTGTTTTTAATGATTTTATGGTAGGGAATTAAATTTTAGTAGCCTTTGGAAAAAAGTAAAAATATATGTGAAAAGGAAAATTTTATTCCTGGTGTTAATAAATTAGTCAACCCAAGGTCATCACCACCAATGAATCCCACAACTATGGAGGTAGTGACTAAGCTAAAAAGTAGCACGGGTAGAGAAACATGAAGGATCAAGATCATTCTTAGTACTATTTAAAACTCGGTGATAGGTAGACCCACAGTGTGGGGTAGCACTATGGTAGCAATAGTTGTAGTGTAGGGTGACACCATGGGAGGCAACAATTATCCTTGGCGCGTCATGTATTATTAAGTTTCCATGGTCGTATGGGAAGTATGATGTGGTAAAATGAAGTGTTCATGAAATTTTAAAGGTTTAATTCATATTTGGAACCAAGGTTATATGATTTCAAATGACTTGTCTTCTTTGATTATTATTAGGTCTTTCATACAGGGTGTCGCACCACGCTTGTTATTCTTGCACCATTGTCAAAAAAACTTGCATAAAGAGAATCTAAGGAGTTCAACACCAACCCTATGTGAAGAGGTGATTCACATCATGCCTAATAATATTTTTTATGTGATGTGTTTGAAGAAACTAAATAATATAAAGTGTAAGAATTTTTCACACCGTAATTTTGAGCATTCATGCTGTGGGAAATTTTGTAATATGCTCGTACAAAGATCAATTTGTTTTTCACTATAATGAACGTGTTCTTGGGATGATTCAATCTACCTTAAGAGGTTCACACAAATTTTATGGGTGTTTTTCTCATGAAAGAGTTGATACGGTACTGTAGAGGCAGGGGTATTCTTGATGATGATAACTAGTTTACATCGCGTGAGGTTTTAATTATGGTGGGGCTCAAAGAATCTCTGTTTTATGAATGGTATAAAGGTTAAAATTGAATAAATAAAGGATATATTGCATCAGGGGTGTAGGTTTTCACACTATGGCCATGAATAGTCAGTGAAAGAAGATTTCATGAAAGATGTGTCACGCCACAATAAAAATAGTTACGCAATAACCATGCAAGCCAATTCATGTGGAAATGAGGTTAGTAATTGTAATTCATATGTATAAATATTAGGACTATATATGAGGTGGTAAGAGTTTAGGATGAAGTGTTGGTTCACATTTCAAGGGACCTTATTTTTGTCTCAAGATAAATATTTGAAATAGATATGGAGTTTAACTATCTTGTATCTCCTACGTATTTTTAAAGATATGTATCGGGGAGTTTGAGGTAATGTGAAGCTTTTGTTTTATATAATATTTGCAAGGAATTAGGGCTCGAATTGAAGTATTAAATATACATGAATATATACTAGATATAGTGGATATATATCAAGATTTATTGAGATATGAAGTGGGTGATCACTACCTATAAATAAAGGCCCATATTGTGAACTTTTGATTGAACTTCTGGAGGGAGATCCACTACTTGGAGTCTACTACTACTAGAATCTCTAATATGTGTATTTTTCCTTTATATTCTACTTATAATATTTTTTCCATTTTATTTTAATGAAATGAGATTTAAGTTATTAATGTAGTTGTATTTTAAATAAATTTTATGATGAGTTTTTTCATTAATTATATTTTTCTATATGTCTTCATCATTTAATTAAGCATGACTATTATCATTGGATTAAGGGGTTTCTTTTCAATGAATTTAATAATGTTTAGCTGTCTTCATGACCATTGGGTGAGTTTTGTGATGTGTTTAAATATGGTTTTGAGTTACCTATTTTATTAATTAATCAAAGTACCTGGCCATGAAAAAGGGGGTGTTAGTGAGATAGAGAGTGGTTTCCTAGACCAAGGGAGATGCTTAAACCTGATTATGATAGTTTCCTGAATTATTATTATTTTCTTTTTATACTTAATTTCTTCATGAACATGGATTTTAACTTTTTTGGCACACTCACCATCCATTTTTTCTTTTTAAAATAAAAGTGGTTTTCATTAATTTTAAAAAAAAAATCCCAATTATTGAGTTATGTTTTCCCATTCTAAATTTCTTTGTCTTTGTAGGTTTGACTTGGACTTAACCACAAACAAATCCTTTCTAGTTGTGATTAGGAAATTTTAATATAAATTTATAAACTTGATAAACCTGTAGAAATTAATGATTCCCTATGGGGTGTCAAAGTTTTTGACTCTATTATCATAGACTTGGTCCTAGTATGAAACTAAAATCTGATAGATTAAGAAAAGTATTTTATTATCTCATTCTATTTTATGATTTTAGTATGGGTTATTAATTTTATTTATTTTTATATGATTGGGTATTTTTTATTTAATGGAAGGTGTAGAATTCATCATGAGTGAACACATTTGGTTTTCTATACAAGTTGTTGATCTTTCACATCAAATCGATCAAATCAAGGAGAAAATCCAAAATCAAACAGGATGTGTTCTATAACCATACCCAAATGATGATGAAGCACTCCTCTATATCCTAGATCACAGTTTTAAGGAAACATGTAAAAACCTAGAGATAATGCCCAAATAGGCTTATGAGTTAAAGGATTAAACCAAGGTGAAAGATGAATTCGAGGAAAACATGAGTAGAAATATGATAGTCACTACCAAAAATTTGGGTTTTTGCAGCGCCACCCCTTTATCAACACTTTTTTTAGCACTGTTAAAGGGGGTTTTATCATCACCTTTTTATGAGCGCTGATAAAGATCTCCCCTATCGGCGCTTTTTTTACTAGTCCCGATAAGGGTATATTTCAAAACAAATCATTAAAAGTAATATATCTATATATTGATATATAAATATATCGATATTAATATAAATATAATATATATTTTTTAAATTTGTTTTAGATAAAGATAAATAGAAATCTAAACTTAATATATAATATATTTAGTAAAAAAATTATGAAATAATTAAAAAATATATATTTTTAATTAATAATTTTGTTGTTTTTATTGAATAATAGTCATTTAATAAAAATTTGAATATAAAATAAATAAATAAATAAAAGATATAAAATATGTTAAAAAAACAACTCAAACTTCAAATAGTCATAACTTTTGATCCGGGTGTCTGTTTGAGCTCTAACACATATCAAATAGAAGCTCTACACCTTTATGATCAATAGTCTTAAGCCAAGGTTTTTTTAAGGCCAAAAAAGGCCCAGAAGGCCTCCAAAACTGAGTTTTTAGTCGGCGTACCCCAATTTTTTTAACATTTGATGGATTTCAAGCTCATCTATGGGGGTCTTTTTGGCCTTTTTGGTATGGACTAAATTTATTCACAGGTCTTACATTCATATTGATATAATGGTTTTGAAATTTTGAAATTTTTCACAATGTACTGCTATTTATAATCAAATATATAACAATATATACATATTTTTTATATATTCACACCTAAAAACTTAATTTTATAAATAATTAATTAAACATATTTACATATAAAAAAATATTAATATATAAGCCATGTATAAATAAAAACTAATATTCATTTTATTTAAAATACAAAATATGAATATTTATATACCAATATAATGTGTGTGTGTGTGTGTGTGTATATATATATATATATTAGTGTGTGTGTGTTTTAGAAAATTGATATATATTATCTATATATTCTAACATATAAATAGACATATTAATATATAATAATTTAAATATATATAAATATGTATAATTATACTTATAGATACACATATATATAATATATATACATGTGTATGTATGTTGTATATGTGTACTTATTTATTCATTTATTTATTTATAAACACACACACACAAAATATTTTATAAATGTATTTAAAACTGATATTACTAATATATATTAATATATGAATAAATATATAACTAAATATATATTATCATGCAAATAAATATATGGATAAAAATATAACTATATATATAAATAAATATAAATAGATATTAATATACGAATAAATAAATAAATATATTAATATAATTATATATATATATATATTGATATAAGAATAAATATAACTATATATATATCATTAAATGGAGAACAAAGTAACATGGAGAAGTGGTAAAATGTCCAGCGCGCAGGGAAGAGGTCTTGAGTTCGAATCTAGGGAGAGGTAGGGGCACGCGTGTAGGTGCAGGGGGGTATAAAGCTATTAAAGGGATAAGGAGGGTGTTATTAAAGGCTGACTAGAAGGGGTGGTGAGCACTATTAAAAGGGGTGGCGGGCGCTGTTAAAAGGGGCCTCCTTTTTGTATTTTTTTTTATTTTTTTACATTTTTTGGAATTTTATCAGCACTTTTTTAAAAGCGCTGATAAAAGGGGTCTTTTATCAGTGATAACAAAAGCACTGATAAAGGCCCCTTTTATCAGCTCTTTTTTTTGAGCGCTAATAAAATTCCCCTTTTATCAGTGTTTTTTTAGCGCTGATAAAAGGGGACTTCATCAACGCTTTTTGATCGCTCATAAAAGGGACCCCCTTTAACTTTTCTCTGATTAACAGCGCTAAAAAGCACTGATAAAAGATCTATTTGTAGTAGTGAGTTATGATAAGTTTGAAGTTGATCCTAAGGTAATTTCTAACAATGAATACAAATCAGAGATCGAACATAGGGAGTACACCCTCGCAATTGCTGGTCTGGAGGTGGATAAAAAGGAAGAGGCCTTATTTTTTCTTTCTCTGTCAATTCCTTTTTTTAATAATCACAAATCATGTTTATGTTGTCTCTAATCAATTATATGTTTTATGGAAATTAAATAGTATTTTATAAATTATGGGAAAATTCCTAAGTATCAGATCGACTATAAATCCATACAAAAAATCATGAGTTAAATGATAAAAATTTTATAAGTGCTCAAGAAACTAAAATGACTCAGTCAAATCCATGAAGAATTTTAATCGACCATATAAAGGAATCTAAAGAAGATAAGGTCACAAAGTACTAAAGAATCCACATAAAAAATGCATCAATTGTATGACCATATGATCTAACATAATTCAAATATTGGAAATTAATCAAGTGACCATAAGACCTATTAGAGAGACCACATGTTATATCTCATAGAAACAGCAATAGCCTCATATTTTTCGCTAACAATTAAAGCAACCACACAACCAATTGGATCAACCACATTATTATTTGATCTAATATGGTAGATTTATCATAAAATATTTAACCAAATGCAAGCACAAGTGAAGAGATATCATGTTATGGAAATTGGGCATATGGTACATGCTTTTTATTAGGAAATAAAAAAGTATTGGATAAACTGCAAAATGCATCCAACAAACCACATGATGTAGTAAATAAACCATATTAAAATGTTAAGATTTTTTAAAAATACTTGAGCTTCCATATGACATCAAAATACTACACATTGTATGGAAGAGATTCCATGAGAATGTTGGAAATTGGCTATGTATGGGATCGACCTCATGTTCAGTGTTGTAACAACCCATCCTGGGTGCCACACACCAATACCATAGGATGGTTAGTCATATGACCTCAAGCGCTCCTCCATATACACTAGAGGTTTCCAACTAGAAGTGAGGTTCTAATATTGATCATCCTCTTTTATCAGAGTAATACTCCATTGGAAAATAAGAAACAATAACAGAATCACATAAAACCATAACCATAATAGTACCAATATCAGATGATAACCAAATCAGGGAATACAATATCAAAATTGAATAGTATATATGTCATGCCAAATTATTTTTCAAGTTTCAAAATTAACACTCAAAAGTAATGACTTTAAAAACTCCTAAGTGGGTACCAAACCATGTCTAGTTCCCTCCTTCGTGCTCCATCTCAACACAACCATCAAACATGGGTAGTTTTCCCTTTATCATGTCCTACAACCATGAAATTTATTCGGGTATCGATCAGGCAGCTTGAGTAGGGTGTGAGTATGACCTAGTAGGCCACCACCCATGGTGTCTAAAACAATATCCAATCAAATAGTGTATGTAGTTGTATAAATAATAATTACCATTAATAAAGTAAAAAAGTTTACACTTATTCAATTATTCATTATTTAACCACATAAACCCCTGAGTTTCTGAGGACACCAGAACCTCAATACTACTTTATCATGTTCTAGAGTTTAAACTATCCTCAAGGGATATCATATCTTCTAATTCTATCATTACCATTATTTAGCTCAATTCACATCTGAATTCCATTTTTACAATTCATTATCTCAATATCACATATGAATGTCATTGTTACCATTCATTATCTCATTATCACATATTAATGCCATTGTTACCATTTATTATCTCATTATCACATATGAATTTCATTGTTACCATTCATTATCTCGTTGTCAAATATGAATTCCAATGTTACCATTAATTATCACATTATCACATATGAATGCGATTTTTTACCATTAATTATCTCATCATCACATATGAAGGCCATTTTTACCATTAATTATCTCAATATTAAATATGAATACCATTTTTACCATTCATTATCTCAGTATCACATTCTATTAATTAATTCCACAATTAATTAATCACCACGACACCTCAATTAACTCAAAAATTGATTATTTATATCAATCCCATTAATTAACTCAATAATTAATTAATCATCACAATCCCATAAATTACATCAAAAATTAATTAATTATCTCAATCCCATTAATTAACTCGATAATTAATTAATAATATTCATCCCATTAATTAACTCAACAATTAATTAATCATCTCAATACCATTAATTAACTCAATAGTTAATTAATCATCTCAATACCATTAATCAACTAAACAATTAAATAATCATCTCAATATCATTAATAAACTCAAAAATTAATTAATCATTTTAATCTCATTAATTAACTCAATAATTAATTAATCGTCTCAATCCCATTAATTAACTCAATAATTAGTTAATCATCTCAATCCCAATAATTAACTCAACAATGAATTAATCATCCCAATCTCATTAATTAAATCAATAATGAATTAATCATATCAATCCAATTAATTAACTCAAGGATTAATTAATCATCTCAATTTCATTAATAATTCAAAAATTAGTATATCACATTAATCCTCTTAATTAATTACACATTTAATTAATAACACCAATCCCTTTAGTCATATAATTTATTCAAAAATTAATTATCCTAATAAAAAATTCAATACCTCTATAATTTAGTTCAATAATTAATTATATTAACTCAGTCAATCTCAATTATTCCCCAAATCATACAATTCAAGATTCTAATATATAATTCAACAATTAATTATTCTTGATTCACAACCCTTAATTAATTAATTCACCAAATTAATTAATCCTATATAAAACCCAATTAATAAATTAACCCTAGAAATTATATAATTACATACACATAATTGAAGTCATGACTATGGGATTTGAATAATAGACCACCTACTTCAATTTGTTGATGAACGATCACCCAATAGAAATCCCAAATTTGTGTGTCACAATGATGTAGAATTAGATCTAGATCTTAAACCCTAAATCAAGATTGAATAATCAAGATCTATCAATTCTAGATCAAGATACAAAATATTAGATCTAGATCCAAATAAAAATAGGGAAGAAAAATCTTTCAAAGGATGGAATAAGAATGGGAAAAGAAAGGAAGCCACACGGGATGAGATCCTCTTACCGGGAGGGGTGCATATCTTCGATTCGGGCTTCAAATCATGAAGAACAGAGATTGGAAGGGTTTGAAATCCATCCAGGGGGCTCTAAAAAATGAGAGAAAATGACTTGGTCCGGGTTAGGATTGATTTGGGTGATTTTCAAGGGTTCGTGGGTTCAAGAAATTTTAAATATAATTTTCGGGGGATTAAAATCCTATATACACAGTTTGCTACTCGGGGCACATAGTTTTCTCTAACTGTGAACCTTAACTGTGTGCCTAATCAAGGGGGTTCATATTTTCTCCTAATAGGATGAATGGTTTGGAAAATTATACGCCAACCATGTGAATCCCCTCTGTTTGGGTTCGCACAGTTTGATGGTCCAGGGTGTATGATTTGGTTAAACCAAGCACCAACCATGCACTTGCCCACTTCCTCTCAAAATTTACATTTTTCACCCAAATTTACCCCAAGGAAAAATCCCATCAAATTATGCTCAAACAAAAAAAAATAATACCTGAAAACAATCCCAATACATCTTTAGACAATATTAGGATTTTTCAATATCCCCACCTTATAACAACCCATCCTTGATCTATATTCCCAAGAATATCTATGATTCTAAGTCAAAAATATTAGGCCATTGATCCCTCATATCCACTTCTCTCTCTCGTGTTTCTTCCTACACACTCCCATGTTTCCACAATACAGAAACTATCATCACGGTATTACCCCACAACACTTTCATACTATGATCCAACACATGCATCAAATTATCCTCGAAGGATAAATCTATCTCAAGGTCAACATCATCAAAATTGATCACATAAGAAGGGTCAGGGTGATTACCTCAATATTGTGACACATGGAAAACATTATGTATAACACTTTATCTCTATGGAAGAGCTAATCGATATGCCACCAGTTTTATTCTTTCCACAACCTCAAACAGTCCAAGAAATGTGGGCTCCAACATGCCATTTCTATGTATCCTACGGTGACCCAATTTAAGTGAAACCTAAAGGAATAGATTATCACCCTCTGTAAGATCTATGAGTTTTCGACATATATCGACATATAATTTTTTTCTACTATGATTCGTATCCATATGCTTCAGAATCAACTGAACCTGCTCTGATGTCTTCTGCAGGAGACTCAATCCCAGCAACTTTGACTCACCTACCTCCATCCAACATAGATTATATCTTCATAGCCTACCATAAAGAGTCTCGTATGGTTCCATCTATATAGTTTCCTAATAACTGTTTTTATAGGTGAACTCCACCAAATTTAGGTGCTTCCCCCAAGATCCACTGAAGTCTAGAACACATGCTCGCAGCATATCCTCAAGAACCTGTATACTAGGCTTCGACTTACCATATTTCAGTGGGTGGAAAGCCATACTCGATGAAACCTATGTGACAATCACCTTCTTCAATCCCTACAATAATCATGAATTAAAACATTATTCTTATTCTGAAACTATATTCGTTGGCACCCTATGAAAATGGACTATCTCCTGAACATATAATTCTTCTAATAGATCCTCTGAAAAATTCACCTGTATAGTCAATAAATGCACTAACTTTTTCAAATGGTCCACAATCACCCAAATAGAATCATTATTTTGAGGCATCCTTGGGAGACTCACCACAAATTCCATGGTAACGTCATCCCACTTCTATTCTAGAATGGGCAATAGTTGTAGTAAACCACCAGGTCATTGATGTTCGGCCTTCGCCTACTGACAAGTGTAGCATCATGTTATAAACCATGTTATCTCATTTTTAATGAAAAGACACAAAGACTATCGACATAGGTCATGATACATTTTGTTCACACCTAAACTCACACATCAACTCATCCCACATACTCAAAATCACTACAACCTAATTCTTGATATGGATGATATCATCCTCATCTATGCTCCAATTGAAAGGTGACTCCCAAACTTCAAGGATTTCTCTCAAGTTAAATCATTCCATATTCTCATACAACCTATTTCAAATTTAGCTCAAAATTATAGACTCCATTGAAACTGATATGAGGGTCATCTCCTTCTGACTCTCCTGAACCACCACATTCATCTCATCCAGCAAAGTCATTATCTTCCACTCAACACTAATCTCTTAAACCACTTGAGTCTGACTTTTCCTACTTAATCTATCTACCACACTTTTCCCCTTTTTGGTCATATATGCTAGCTAAAAAATAAATGAATGCATAAAGTCAACCCACCTACATTGTTGGATATTAAAATCTCATTGTAAAAAAGATATACTTTATTCTAATTTGATCTATATAAATAGTAAACCTCTCACCCAACAAATGATGTCACTGACACTTCAAAGAATAAACAACTACTGCTAACTTGAGGCCATGCATAGGGTAGTTTCATTCATGTGGCCACAATTTCTAAGACCCATACACAATAACTCGATCACCCTGTATCAACACTACTCTAAGTATGATCCCAAAATTTTCAAAAAACAATGTATACTCCTCACCTGGATCGGGTAGGATCAATATTGATGATGATTCCAACCACTTATCCAATATATAGAAGGCATTATCACATGATTCTAACCATTCAAACTTTACCCCATTCTTGGTCAAGATTGAAATAGGTGCTTCTAAATAGGAAATGTACTTAATGAATCTCTAATAATATCCAACTAATCCCAAAAATCTATGGATATTGAAAAAAATTATTGGGATACTCATAAGAAACAACTACCTGAACATTATCTTGATCTATAAACACACCTTCCTATGAGATAATGTGACCCAATAAGTGTACTTGATCAATCCAAAACTAACACTTAAATATCTTGGAATATAGATTATGCTCTCTCAGTGTACTCAGTATGATGTCAAGTTGTTGGTCATGATCATCATGAGTCTTGGAGTACACCAAGATTTCATCCACAAACACTACCACAAACTGATCCTGTTATAGATGGAATATTATGTTCATTATGTCCATAAACACTATTGGTCCATTCGTTAACCCAAACAGAATTATGAAAAACTCATATCGGTCATACCTTCTTCTGAAAGCAGTTCTCGGTATATTAGAAGTTCTAACTCTCAACTGATGATACCCTAATCTCAATTCAACCTTTTAGAATACACAGGCTCCTATCAACTAGCCAAATAGATCATTAATATGTGGAAGAGGAAATTGGTTCTTCACATTCAACTAGTTCAACTTTCAGTAATCAACACAAAATCATAAACTCCCATCATCCTTTTTTGAAAACAACAATGGATAACCCTAAGGCGACGTGCTCAGATGGATAAACCCCTTATCCTCCAAATCCTCTAGCTGATTCTTAAACTCTTGAATCTCTATTGGTTCTATTCTATATGGTGAAATAGAAACTAGATCAGCCCCTAACATTAGATTAATTTTAAACTCTATGACTCTCTCGGGTGGAAAACCCTATAAGTCTTTAGAAAACACATCTTGAAACCTATCCACTATATGTGGAAAATACCATGCTTCACTCCTCAGTCATCTAGTAATAGACTAGAAACCTGGGTTGTGATCTCTCTCAGTTTACGAGTAATTAGCCTTTCTATTCCTAACTTTAGATCCCACTCTCCATGGTGAATATAGTTTTTACCCTTAGAATATGTAAAAGTCACACTCGTGTGGTAACAATCTATGCAGGATCGGTGTGATACCAATAAGTGCATACACATAACAAAATAAAAGGATAACATGTCTAGGATATAAAGATCCCATAGAAAAAGATACTCCCTAACCTTAATGTAACACCACTTGCATAAACATATGACTCAGGATCTTACTCCCAATGGTGTATCTATCATCAATACCCCACTCACGAACTCCACTACCAAGATCAAACCACTCACAATTTGTGAAGAAATAAAGTAATGAGAGGAAATGTTATCAAATAAATCACTAGCTAGCATAGAATCTACAAGAATAATACCTCTCAATTTTGATGGTCCAGCCTCTCTATCCACAAGTATAGGCCGAACTATAGCAACTATCCTTTTCCTCTTCCCTATGATGCATTCTAACTCCCCTAAGCTACACCAACCTTCTAATATGGGCATTATTTCCCAAAAGGACCGTATCTACATCCTCTACTGAAACATCTAGTATAACTCTAGCTTCC
Source organism: Viscum album (assembly GCA_963277665.1). Taxonomy (NCBI): domain Eukaryota; kingdom Viridiplantae; phylum Streptophyta; class Magnoliopsida; order Santalales; family Viscaceae; genus Viscum; species Viscum album. The sequence continues at coordinate 384,038,867 of OY728153.1, read as the reverse complement.
AGACTGATATGGTGAAGAAGATTCCATTAATGCATTATGTTTTTGTCTAGCTCCCACATCACTACTTTTTTGTCATGGGTTCCTATAAAACTCCTATTGACGTCACATGATTCCACAATATTCTCACTCCACTGGGGATTGAGGATAATTTCTATGATAATGTACTGGCCTAACGCACTAGTGAAAAACAATCTGGGTAAGTTCCTCAGTGACTGATCCTTCCCCATGGACACTCTTCCAACAAACACCCTCATAATGATGCTTTCTGCTCTCAGAACATGTACCTCATAATTGTCTAGTAGAAACCATATGTCCTGCATTGGAAGCCTACTTCAGGTTCCCCTCAGCTATGAGATCTTGATCCACTACCTCAGTAAACTTATTTAATCAAAAAAGGTTAAATTGGGACTTAATCTCACATTTAAGTCCATCTAAGAAATGTCTCACTATAGTTGTCTCATCCCCTGCCAATGCTGGAGAAAATTGATGCAAATATGTAAAGCATCCAGTACAATCCATCACGGACATACTCCCATTATTCAACCACATGAACTCATCTTCTCTCTCCTACCTCAGCATCTCTGTACAAAACGGCTCTAGGAACTTCTCCAAAAAAGTCCTTCCAGAACATACCATCATCCAGTCTAGTCTGAGCTTGAATGTCCAACCAATTATTCATTGATCCTCATAGAATATAAGAATTCAACTTGAACCTTTTCTCATTTTGAGTTTCCAAATGATCACGTATAGTTAAGATGGGAACCATCTATAACTCTACTTCCTTAGGACCACCCTCTCCAGTGAAAGTAGGAGGGTGCTGCAACTAAAACTCCCAAGTAAGGTCAGACATACTCTTCAAAATAGACCCTAGGTCTCTTTCCATAAACAGAATGAAGTAAGTAAAGTTTTTCCAAAACTTCTCTCATGTTTCCTCACCTGGCACTATCGGTGCTTTGGGTTCTACTATCGGTAGATCATCATCAGCCATATCCTATTGTCATCCTCTCAACAAGTGTTTTCATGAAGGCATATTTCTTAATTTCAAAAACATATCTCAGGACACATAACATCACCTTATCATGTTTATATAATAGGGAAACATAATAAGGCACAACAATTCATTCCCCCAAACCCTTCCACACAGTCAAATTTGAGGTATTATCACTACCCTTAACCATCCTACATCTAGGTCATGGTTAACAAAGGGTAAACTCATTCTCATATTTATGTTTATCAATTAGAAACCCTATTATTCATAATTTTCATCATTTTACCATTCTCAATTTTGCATTATGCACCTTTTCATTTCAATTTCATAAGAAAGGAAAAATAGTTCAAGTTTAACAACTTACCCAAAACACTATAATGACTAAAACTTTCATTAATGGAAATCCCCCTTGATCTAATTAAATGTCTCTTTATGTAAATTTTTTATATAAAATTTCAACTTCTTTGGTTTTATTTTAATAATTGTGATCGTTGCTAATATAGTCTTTGAATAGTGATCACATGATTAGTATAAATATAGGACTTTAACAAATCCAATTTTCTCAGAAAAAGGAAGCGATGGCCTCATCCAGTAGATGTGCCCCATACGAAACCCATTTTTCAGAGCTCGGAAAGGAGGTGGAATCATTGGGCTTCGCTCTTGACCAAGCTCAAGCAGAGCTTGAACACGTTAAGCTTGAGCTGAACTGCCTACAGGAGAAGTGGAAGTTGATAGATATTACCACCCGAGCGATGTTATCCGAGCCACCCCAAGAGTCTGTCACCATTGCACACCTCACCTTTTAGTCTTATGCACATATTATAAGGTTTTATGTAACAAGACCTTATTACTATGGTTATGTACATTATTGTTTTATATAATAATGAATATACTTACATTTTATTATTATTACCTTGTAAATAATTTATAAAACACAAATTGTATTTTTAGTTAATGTTCAACTAAGAAATCTATTTTGATGAATTAATTGATTTTTCAATTAAATAATATTTTAATAAAATATTATTATTATAATTAAATAAATTTTTATTAAATATAAATTATCGTATAATTTTATGAATGCAATTGTAATTTTTATTAAGGTTTGTAAACCATTTTTTGACAAAACCATTGAATTTTTTATAAATGTCGGTTTTTATTTTGAAAGTAAAAATTAAGATATTTAAAAAATTATTTAGATAAAATTAATTTTATTTCTGTAATTCAATGTCAAAATTATCCAATGGTAAATTTTTCATAATTTTCTGAGACAGTCAAATTTTTTGGTAAAAATTAAATACCGTTTAAATATATAATGTGATTTATGACATCATAATGACCCAATAGTGATGTAATAAAATAATATAAACTTTATTTTCGGAATATTTATGTTTTATCATTAAAATAATGTGATTTTAGGTTTTTTTATTTATTTTACAAAACTTTAGTGGACCCTCCAAGAGTTATTAAACATTTTGTCTTTTTAAATTGTTTTCCTTGGGAGTGTGACTCACCTCTACATAAGCAACCCCATTATTTTAAGAAGTTCGGACTTTGGACTTATAAATTTTTTTTTTCCACTTCCCTTTCCTAAAAAACATTGGCAAAAACCATGAGCTGGTTTGTGGTTTGGATTAGTTTAATGTGAGGTGTCCCAAACCTAAATAATAAAGAAATCCCTCATTTTTTCTATAAAAACTCACCCAAGCTCCCACTTTCTCCTCACTAAAAGCCTTTAGATTTCATCCAACCTCTACCCTCATCTCTCTAGAATCCTTCCAAGATTCCCCAAGCTCCCAAGAATCCTCTCTCAATCCTCTCTCAAGCCTTTGGAAGCACACTTCCAAGTAAGGGTTTTTCTTCCTTTCTTATTTTTATCCAATATTCTTTAAATTTTTATGCCATTTTAATTTCAATTATAAATGATGGGGTATGGTTTTGCACCTCCCCCATACTTCCCTATTTATGTTTGAATGATGGGAGACCCATTTCTCTCTCATTAAATTCCTCTCATGTACACCTGTTACTATGCTAAAATTCATTAAGGGATTTCTCTCTCCTCTTTTACATCCAAGTAATTCTTTTGTATTATGAATCTAAATTCCATTACATTTATTGGGACATGTATCTATATAAACCCCTTACTTTCCCTTTCATGTAAATATTATGAGAAACCCTTTTCTCACTCGTCAATGATTTTCATGAATCCTTATGTCACGCCGTTATGCTGCCGAAATTACACCGCATTTTTTCAAGCCAAGATCATTGTGTAGTGAATACCATACCCATGTCTCTATCAAGGGTATTCATCTTTATACATATATACATATTGAATGGTAATTTTATGTATTTATTATGCATTACTTAATCTTGTAATAACTTATGTTGTTTATTGATTCCTTGTTATATGATCCATGTGGCACACTTATGCATGAAATGAAATGTTTAAGAAGGGTGTGCCCTGATAGCCCTCCAATGCATTGGGTAAAGTATAGTATCATTATAATTAATGTGAAATGTGTGTTTAATCATGCTAATGTGTAATGAGGTTTTACTCATGCTCTATGTGCAATGAGCCTTGTCTCATGCTAATTCCATATTAAGTGTTGTTGCCACATTTCCATGTTATGATTATCATGATTTATCATGCCTTTATGTTTATTTTTCTATTTTTCTCTATTTATATGCCTATTTTCTAATATGTATTGTATTCCTCATGTTATTCCATGATTATTCCCTTACTAGGCTTTATAGCTCACCCTTTTCTTATGCATGTCCTCAGGTTATCCTATGCAATGCTATGTGTGAGGGAATATAGTGGTCATGTAAAAGAATTTTTCAATAAAGATGTTTTATTTCATGTTTTAAGTTGTTATGTAATGATCATAATCCCCAAATACACTATACCTCTCGATCTTGTCTGTTGTATCAAGTGGAGTTTGTGTAATAAATCAGGTTTAAGTGTATAATAAAAAGCAGGGTTGTCATAGTTGGTATCCGAGGATAGGTTCAGTTATTTTTGGGATTAGGATTAGAAAACCCTATTAAAGCCTTAGAGACAAGACTAAGTATAATAAAAACATCCCTATGTTTTCTTGAGTATTGAGTAAGTGGTTAATCAAGAAAATACATCCCTGTCTGGATACGAGCAGGTAGAGGCAGCTTTGGCACAGATGTATCCTAGGGGTAAAACCTGAAAACACCGCTTTGAGCTAGACTCGAACGGAAACTGGTACACACCAACGAGCCTTGATACAATCTTGGTTACGACACTCCTGGGGGATATGCTTTGGTAAATTCACAATCTTAGTAGGAACCGTTATTAAGGGAAAAAAATTCCCAAAGAATATATGTTAGAAAGTAGATCATGGATAACATAGACTGAAGACAATAGATTCATATGTTAAGGAAAAAAATTTATTTATAATTCATCAGTTTTGTCCTCGGATTAACCTTTATGTGTTACCCCTAACTTTCCTTTTATTCCAGTTAATGGCTTTTAATAGGAGGACTCGGGCTAACAACTGATGTGAAGATAAATGTGATGACGGTACTAATGAGATGTCCAATCCAATGGGAGCGGGAATCGCAAACTTTGTCATGATTCTCTCTCAGCTAACTCAAGCTTTGAATAGAAACATGGGTCAAGAGGAACATTCAACCCCCCCCCCCCCCCAAGAAATAACAAGTCGTTATCAAGAGCTTCATGAGACAAAGGCCTCCTACTTTTAATGGATCATCTGATCCCTCAATCATTGAACAATGGATCAACTCCATTGAAAAGATATTCTCCATCCTTCAATATTCTGAATAAGAGAAGGTTATCCTAGATTCTTATCGTATGGAGGGTGAAGCTGATCAATGGTGGGCGTTGATCAAAAATATGAACCCTGAGGAGGATATTGAAGCATTGGAATGGAAGGATTTCCGGAAGATGTTTTTCGATAAATATTTTTCGTGCACCCTCTGTATTAATATGGAAAGGGACTTTCTTTCCCTCAAGAAAAAATACAATGAATATGTTGGAACGTACAAGGAAAACTTCACATGGCCTTCATGATATGCTTCTAGCTTTTTCGTTACCCCCGAATTCACAGTTGACCACTTTTTTGGTGGGCTGAAACCTAGCCTGTGGAAAGCGCTGGTGATCCGTGACTTCGACAACTATGTGGAAATTGTCTGATGTGCCCTCAAGGTCGAAATGGAGATCGGAGAATCTTAGGGGTATCATGGGGGTAATAAGTTTAAGGTGGACTTCAATGCTGGACTTCCGGTGGATAAATCCAACAGTGCTAAGAAGATCCAACACCCCACTTTCCAAAGGTACGGAAAGAAGCACCCCAAGAATTTCTTAGAGGGGATGAAGAAATTCTTTAGGTGTGGAAGAGAAGGGCACCTGGCTATTAACTATCGGAAATAAAGACCTGCAGCTACAACAGAGGAGAGGAACACTCCGTTCGAACCTTAATGCATGGTTCATTGCTACAACTGCAAAGAACCAGGGCATCTTGAAAATCAATGCCCTAATCCAAGGGTTTTCGGAGGCAACCAACAACCTCCAAGGCAGCAAGGGCCAGCTTTTTCCATCACTACTATTGAAGTAAACCCCGAAAATGATGTGGTTACAAGTACGCTAGTTATTCATTCAAGAATAGAGAATGTAATTTTTGATTCAGGTTCTACGCATTCTTTTATATCTCAAAAGTTTAGTAGAACAATCCCATCACCCGCACAAATCATGGAAGTGAAGATGTCGGTGAGTACGGTAAATGTGGAAATCATTGCATCCCATGAATATAACTCCTCCCCTATCATCATTTGTGGATTGAACTTCCCGGAGAACCTCTTCATACTCCCTCTGGTGGAATTTTATGCAATTATTCACATGGATTAAATTTCCTTATATAGAGCCAACATAAATTGTCGTGAGAGGGAAATCACTCTCCATGTGGAGAATCGACCACTGATTCTTTACAAGTGCAAGGAGGAAGATGAGTCTTCTTTAGATCCATCATCTCAAGTGTGGATATTAATGCCCTATGAGAACACATATTTGGCTCAAATGATTGAGTCTAAGGAGTCAACCATCCTATAAGACATGCCTATTGTGAGGGAATTCTCTAAATTGTTTCTTAAGGAATTAACCGGTCTTCCTCCTAGAAGAGATGCTGAATTCTCAATTGATATTATACTTGGGGAGTTTCCAATATCCAAGACTCTGTATAGAATGGCTGTTGTGGAGCTTGATGAGCTGAAGAAACAACTACAGGAGAATTTGTATTAAGGGTTTATATGCCCAAGTGCTTCACCATGGAGTGCACCATTCCTCTTCGTCAAGAAGAAGGATGGGTCAATGTGCCTTTTCATCGATTATCGTGAGCTCAACAAAATCACTATAAAGAACAAGTATCCTCTCCCATGAATTGATGACTTGTTCGATCAACTGTGTGGAGAAAAATACTTCTCCAAGGTGGATTTACGATCTGGATATTATCAAGTAAGGGTGAAGAAGGAATATATCCCCAAGACTGATTTTCGTACAAGATACAGGCACTATGAATTCATAGTAATGCCTTTAAGACTCACTAATGCTTCAGCAATATTCATGTACTTGACAAATAGAGTCTTTAGAGATTACCTTGACAAATTTGTGGTAGTGTTTATAGATAATATTCTGAAATACTCCAAAACCAAGGAGGATCATGAGGAGCATCTAAGAACTGTACTAGAGACCTTGCGGAAATAGAATCTATATGCAACACTACTGGAAAATGGACCTATAACCTCGGTTTTCCTCAACCACGGGTATAAGGGTAGAGTGTGAACCTATCCCCATGGTTTTCGAAAACCGTGGGCATAGGTTCCCTATCCCCATGGTTTTGACTAAAACCGTGGGGATACAGTTTTTTACAAGACCTATACCCACAGTTTTGAAAAACCCTGGGTATAGGTGTTTTTTTTCAAAACCTTATCCCCACTGTTTTAGTCAAAACCGTGGGGATAGGGTGTATTGCGAAGACAGATACCCATGGTTATTCAAAACTGTGTGTATTGGTGTTTATTATGAAGAGACTTATACCCACTATTTTGGAGAACTGTGGGTATAGGTTTCCCGCTATGGTGGAGAAAAAATTTAGGCGGGAAGAAAAAAAATTTGTCCAAAAACATGGTCTGCATTAATATAATTATAAATGTACAAAAAAGAATACAAATAAGTTTCGTAGGTTTGTTGGTTAAAGTGTTTCTGATTGTGTGGAAGTCCGAGGTTCGAAACCCATTGATTTATTTCTGTTAATTAATCTTAATTAATATAAGAAGGCAGATGTAGGATTAAATAATTGAAAATTCATTAGCCCGGTTGGAGAAGCGTGCGGTCTCATTTGTAGAAGACACGGGTTTGAAACTCAGTCTCCTCTCTTTCCCAAAACTCGCTGCTCTATTTTATCGAATTTGTACATATATAATATATTAATAAAAATATACATGTAATTAAACGTAATTGAAGTAGCTGAAGAGGTGGACAGAGTTCATCTTAGAGGTGCAGATCGCTAGACGTTGCGGTTTTGAAACCAGCAAAAGTTTTTTTTTAAAATATCCCCACGGTTTTAAAACTATGGGAATTACTCTTTGACAGCGTGGAAGGGATTTGACTGCGTGGAAAAAAATCTATCCCCATGGTTTGGTAAACCGTTGGTATAGGTATGGGACCTATACTGATGCCACTACAACCCACGGTTCCCAAAATCATGGGTATAGCCTATACCCATGGTTTTTTAGGCTATACCCATAGTTTTGAACCATGGGTATAGCCCATTTTTTCAGTAGTGAAAAGTGAATAAAGTGTGAGTTATGGTTTAAGGAGGTATCATTCTTGGGTCATATCATCACAAGTAATGGGATATCTATAGATCCCTTCAAAATAGATGCAATTGAGGGATGGTTGAGGCCAACATCGATAATGGATATTCGTAGCTTCATGGGGTTAGCTGGATATTATCAATGATTTATGAGAAATTTCTCACGACTGTCCAACCCTATTACCAAGCTAACTCAGAAGGGAGTAAAGTTTTCTTGGAGTGATGAATGCAAAGAAAGCTTCAAGGAGTTGAAAAGGAGGCTTATCACAGCGTCCGTGCTCACTTTACCCACAAGTGGAGAACTGTTTGTGGTATTCAGTGATACTTCAAAGAAGGGCCTGGGATGTGTGTTGATGAAAAATTACAAAGTAATTTCCTATTCTTCAAGGCAATTGAATTTTTATGAACAGAACTATCCAACACATGACCTCGAATTGGCTGTAGTGATCTTTACTTTGAAAATTTGGCGGCATTATCTATTTGGGGAGAAGTGTGAAATATATACGGACCACAAAAGCCTCAAGTATATATTCACATAGAAAGAGTTGAACATGCTCCAATGAAGATGGTTAGAGCTAATCAAAGACTATGACTGGTCAATCCATTACCACCCTTGGAAATCGAACAAGGTGGCGGATGCCCTAAGTAGAAAGGACCCAACGATTCTATCATTGATGAGAATTGAAAAGGATCCAGTCTTCTTATATTTGATGAATATGGACATGGGAATCATAAAGAAGGGAACATCATCAATCCTTTCACAAATGATTTCTCAACCGTCGCTTTTGGAAAGGTTAAAGGATGTTCAAAAGGATGATGTGGTAATTCAAGAAAAAGTGGAAGATATCGAAAAAGGGAAATCCTCAGAGTTTAATGTTGATGAAGAATGAATTGTGAGATTTGGGAAAATAATATATGTTCCATCAAGTCTAGAGATAAAGAAGGAACTTTTGGATGATAAACATAGTTCAAATTTCTCTATTCACCCAAGAAACACAAAGATGTATCGAGATCTCCGAGAGAATTATTGGTGGGATAATATGAATAAGGAGATCTCTGAATATACATCAAAGTGCCTGGTGTATCAGTAAATGAAGGTAGAGAGGTAGAAGTCTAAAGGGATGATGCAACAATTTCCCGTACCAGAATGGAAATGGAGGAACATCACCATGGATTTTGTCATCGGACTTCCAAAGAAATCCAAAGGCAACAATGCAATCTAGGTTGTTGTGGATCGTCTTACAAAGGTTGTACACTTAATTTCTATTCGGGAGTATTTCTCATTGAATCAACTAGCACTGATATATATCAGGGAAGTGGTAAGGCATCATGGGGTACCACTATCTATTGTGTCCGATCGAGATCCGAGATTCGCCTCTATGTTTTGAAAGAGTCCTCAACATTCTCTTAATACTGAACTGAACTTCAGTATGGCCTATCATCCTTAAACTGATGGCAAATCCGAGCAGACTATCCAAACACTTGAGGACATGTTAAGAGCATACTCAATGAACTTTAATGGAGAATGGGACCGGTATCTTCCTATGGTTGAGTTCTCTTATAATAATAGTTTTCACTCGAGAATCCAAATGGAACCATATGAATTCATTTATGGGAAAAGGTACAGAACACCGATGTGTTGGGATGAGGTCAGTGAGCATAAGCTGCTTGGACCAGAAATGGTCGAAGAAATGGTGGAGAAGGTGATAACCATTCAGTAGCATATCAAGGCGGAATAGAGTCAATAGAAGAGTTATGTAGATAACTGCCGATGAGTCCTTAAGTTTAAAGTTGAAGACATGGTATTTCTATGCATATCTCCATAGAATAAGTTCATGAGGTTTGGAAAGAAAGGGAAGTTAATTCCAAGGTACATCGGCCCCTTCAATATTCTTGGTTGTTTCGGTGCTGTGGCCTATCAACTAGTACTTCCACCTACCATGGCCAAAGTATATGAGGTCTTTCATGTATCCCTCTTAAGGAAGTACATACTAGACCCTTCACATGTACTCTTTTCAAAGGTGGTACAGTTAGAGGATGACCTTTCTTATGAGGAACAACCAGTGAAGATCTTAGATCATAGAGAAAAATTTCTACAAAATAAGACAATTCCCCTCATCAAGGTGTTGTGTTGAAACCACAAGTTTGAAGAAGCGTTGTGGGAATCAGAGAAAATGATGAAGCAGAGTTAACCAAATCTGTTTTAGTGTGGGGAAGGGAAATTTCAAGGGAAAAAATTCTTAAGGGGGGGAGATTGTAACGAACCAAACTTTCATTAATGGAAATACCTCTTGATCTAATTAAATGTCTATTTATGTAAAATGGTTATATAAAATGTCAAATTATTTGGTTTTATGTTAATAATTGTGATCGTTGCTAATATATTCATTGAAAAGTGATCACATGATTAGTATAAATATAGGGCTTTAAGAAATCCAATTTACTTAGAAAAAGGAAGCGATGGCCTCATCCGGTAGACATGCCCCATACAAATCCCATTTGTCAAAGCTTGGAAAAGAGGTGGCGTCATTGGGATTCACTTTTGACCAAGCTCAAGCTGATCTTGAACACATTAATCTTGAGCGGAACTTCCTATGGGAGAAGTGGAAGTTGATAGAGATTACCACCCGAGCGATGTTATCCGAGCCACCCCAAGAGTCTGTCACCGTCGCACACCTCACCCTTCGGTCTTATGCAGGTGTTATAAGGGGTTCTGTAACAATACCCTAGTACTATGGTTATGTATATTATTTTTTCATATAATAATAAATATACTTTTATTTTATTATTGTTACCATGTAAATAGTTTTTAAAGCACAAATAGTATTTTTAGTTAATGTTCAACTAAGAAATCTATTTTAATGAATTAATGGATTTTGTAATTAAATAATATTTTAATAAAATAGTATTATTATTATTAAATTAATTTTTATTAAATATAAATGATCGTATAATTTTATGAATGCAATTGTAATTTTTATTAAGGTTTGAAAGCCATTTTTGACAAAACCCATGAATTTTTTATAAATATTGATTTTTATTTTAAAAGTGAAAATTAAAATATTTAGAAAATTATTTAGATAAAATGAATATTATTTCTGGAATTATAATGTCAAAATTATCCAACATTGAATTTTTCATAATATTCTGAGACAATCAAATTTTGGGTAAAAATTAAATACTGTTTAAATATATAATGTGATTTATGACATAATAATGACTCAATAGTGATGTAATAAAATACTATAAACTTTATTTTCAGCCAATTTATGTTTTATCATTAAAATAATGTAATTTTAGGTTTTTTTGATTTATTTTACAAAACTTTAGTGGACCCTCCAAGAGTTATTAAACATTTTGTCTTTTTAAATTGTTTTCCTTGGGAGTGTGACTCACCTCCACATAAGCAACCCCATTATTTTAAGAAGTTAGGACTTTGGCCTTATAAAATATTTTTTTCCACTTCCCTTTTCCAAAAACCATGGGAAAAAACCATGGGCTAGTTTGTGGTTTGGATTAGTTTAATGTGAGGTGTCACAAACCTAAATAATAATGAATTCCCTCACCTTTCCTATATAAACCCACCCAAGCTCCCACATCCTCCTAACTCAAATCCTTTGGAGTTCGTCCAAACCCTTCCCTCCTCTCTCTATAATCCTCCCAAGTTGCCCCAATCTCCCAACAAGCCTCTCTCAATCCTTTATAAGCACACTTCCAAGTAAGGTTTTTTCTTCCTTTCTCATTTTTGTCCAATATTATTTAAATTATTATGCCCTTTTAATTTCAATTATAAATGATGGGGTATGGTTTTTAACCTCCCCCGTACTTCCCTATTTATTTTTTAATGATGTTATACTCCTTTATTTCTCATTAAATGCCTCCCATGTACACTCATTACTATGCTGAAATTCCGTAAGGGATTTCTCTCTCCTCTTTTACATCCAAGTAACTCTTTTGTATTATACATCTAAATTATATTAAATTTTTTGGGAAACGTATCCATATGAACACTTTAATTTTAATTTCATATACATATGATGAGACACCATTTTCTCTCTCATCAACCATTTTCATTAATCCTTATGTCACGCCGTTATGCTGCCAAAATTGCACCGCATTTTTTCAAGCCAAGATCATTGTGTACTGAATACCATACCCATGTCTCTATCAAGGGTATTCAACTTTATACACATATACATATTGAATGGTAATTTCATGTATTTATTCCACAATACTTAATCATGGAATAACTTATGTTGTTGGTTGATTCTATGTTATATGATCTATGTGGAACACTTATGCATGAAATGAAATGTTTAAGAAGGGTGCGCCCTGATAGCGCTCCAATGCATTGGGTAAAGTATAGTATCATGATACATCATGTGAAATGGGTGTTTAGTCATGATAATTCAATTGAAGCTATTGTTTACTCGTTCTTCATGTGTAATGAGGGTTTACTCTTGCTCCATGTGCAATGAGCCTTGTCTCATGCTAAATCCATGTTAAGTGTTGTTACCACATTTCCATGTTATGATTATCACGATTTATCATGCCTTTATGTTTATGCTTCTCTTGTCCCATAATTATATGCCTATTTTCTAACATGTATTTTATTCTTCATGTTATTCCATGATTATTCCCTTACTAGGCTTTATAGCTCACCCTTTTCTTATGCATGTCCTCAGGTTGTCTCATGCAATGCTAAGCACGAGAGAATTTTGTGGTCATGTAAAGGAAGTTTTCAATAAAGATGTTGTATTTCATATTTTAAGTTATTATGTAATGATATTAATCCCCAAAGACCCTATACCTCTTGATCTTCTATGTTGTATCAAGTGAAGTTTATGTAATAAATCAGGATTAAGTGTGTAATAAAAAGTAGGGTTGTCATAACCACATTTTTCTGTGTGTTACTCAAATGATACATGTCACAAAATAACCATGAGTGTCTAGATTGATGCATTCTTACTCAAATATTATGCCTTAATGGGCCACAATTCAAATCTCAAAAAAACTCTAAAATAATAATCACATCACTCAATGAGTTCATAACCCAAGGTGAAATAATATTCAACTATAACAACAAACGATAATAACAAAAATCCCACCCTTGGTACTTGGGTTCTCCCTCATACATGGGTTTGATACTCCCATGTATAAGCTCATAACCATGGCCCAACTCTTCCAAGTCTATTGACTACCTTTCACAAATAGTAATACAAAAGAAAATAAAATAAAATTATCCTTTGATACCACTTTGTAACATCTTAGCCTGGGTACCACATGCTGGTGCCCCAATACAGTCGGTCACATGACCTTAATCACGCCTACCTATACAGTAGAGGCTTTTGACTAGTAGAGAGGGTGTAATATTGATCATGGGGATATTATACCCTCTTTTATCAAAGCAATAGTCCAACAAAAAATAAGAAACAACAACAGGATCACATATAACCATAAATAGAATAGTATCAATATCAGATGATAACCAAAGTAGCGAATACAATATCACAACTGAACAGTAGATATGCCATTCCAAAGTATGTTTCAAGTGTCAAAATAAAAAATCAAATGTAAAGATGCATAAAACTATCAAGTGGGCCCTGAACCACATCTGGTTCTCTCCTCCATGCTCTATCCCAACTCATCCATCTAAAATAATTCCTTTTCCCTTATCTTATACAGCAACCATGAGATTTATCCAAGTATCAGTTGGGTATCCTGAGTAGGCTGTGAGTACGACTCAGTAAGCCATCGCCCATAGTTTCTAAAATAATATCCACTCAAACAATGTATTCAGTTGTATAAAGAATAAATACTAGTAATAAAGTAAATAGTTTACACTTATTAAATTATTCATTATTTAACCACATAAACCTCTAATTTCCCAACGACACCCAAACCTCAATACCTACTTTGTCCCATCCTAGAGTTTGAACTATCCTTGAGTGATATAATATCTCAAAATTCCATTGTCACCATTATTCGTCTCAATTCACATATGAATTCTATTGTTACCATTCATTATCTCAATATCACAAATGAATTTCATTATTACTTTTCATTATCTCATTATCACGTATGAATGTCATTGCTACCATTTATTATCTCATTATAACATATGAATTCAATTTCTACCCTTATTTTTCACATTATCACATATGAATTCCATTTTTACCATTAATTATCTCATTATCACATATGAATGTCATTTTTACCATTCATTATCTTAATATCACATTCCATTAATTAATTCCATAATAAATTAATCACTTTGATACCTCTAATTAACTCAACAAATAATTAATCATCTCAATCCCATTGATTGAATTAATAATTAATTAATCATCTCAATCTCATTAATTAACTCAACAATTAATTTATCATATCAATATCATTAATTAACTCAACAATTAATCAATCATCTCCATCCCATTAATTAACACGATAATTAATTAATCAGCCCAATCTCATTAATTAACTCAAAAATTAATTAATAATCTTAATTTAATTAATTTAATAAAAAAATAATTAATCATCTCAGTACCATTAACTAACATGAGAATTAATTATTCATCTTAGTCCTATTAATTAACTCAATAATTAATTAATCATCTCATTCCCAATAATTAACTCAACAATTAATTAATCATCTTAATCCCATTAATTAACTCAAAAATTAATTAATCATATCAATCCCATTAATTAACTCAATAATTAATTAATCATATCAATCCCATTAATTAACTCAACAATTAATTAATCATTTCAATTTCATTACTAATTGAACAATTAGTATATCACATAAATATCCTTAATTAATTACCCAATTAATTAAGCACATCAATCCCATTATTTCCATAATTAATTAAAAAATTAACTATCCTGATCAACAACTAAATATATCTATAATTAGTTCAATAATTAATTATCTCAATTCAATCAATCTCAATTATACCCCAAATCCCACTATTCAAGATTCTAATAATTAATTCAACAATTAATTATTCTTGATTCACATCCTTTAATTAATTTAATAAGAAACCCAATTTCTAAAAAAACCCTATCAATTATAAAATTATATACACAAAATTTAAATCATTACTATGGTATTTGAATAATATACCACCTACCTCAATTCATTGATGAACGATCACCCAATGGAAATCCCCAATTTTTGTGACACAAAGACTTAGAATGAGATTCGTATCTTAAACAATAAATCAAGATCAAACAATAAAGATCCATCATTTCAATATCTTGATCCACAATAATAGATATATATCCAACAAAAAATAGGGAAGAAAAATTCTTCAACAGATGGAAGAAGAACGGGAAAAGAAATGAAGCCTTATAGGATGAGATCCTCTTATCAAGAGGAGTATAGATCTTCAATATAGGCTTAAAATCATGAAGAAAGGAGATAATAATGGATTATAATCCATCCAATAGTATTTAAAATGAGATAAAATTACTTGGTCTAAGTTAGGGTTGATTTGGGTGTGTTTTGGGGATTTGAGAAATTTTAAATCTAATTTTTGGGAGATGAAAATATCGTACGCACGATTTGTTGCTCGGTGCGCACTGTTTCCCCTAACCATGTACCTTAACCATAAACCTAATCAAGGGTTTCATGGTTTCTCATAATAGGTCACATGTTTTGAAAAACTATTAACTATCCGTATGAATCCCCTCTATGTGGGTTTGCACGCTTTGCTGGTCCAAGGTACATGGTTTGGGAAAACTCTACGCCAACTGTTCACTTGCACAGTTCCTTTCAAAATTTCCAATTTTCACCAAAACACACCCCAAGGAAAAACCCAATAAAATTATTCTCAAACCAAAATTTTCACTAAGTGTTGGAGCTACCATGGATGATATGACATGGTACACTTCAAGTGGTTGTGTCTAAAAGTGTGAATTATATTTTAATATAATAAATTCAATGTGTGGAATTAAATGTGAATTTAGAATCATTTAATGCATCCAGATTTCATTCCATGTATGAGGAATTGAAATAATATATTTCCAATGGCTCTTTTTGGAGGAATACTTCTTTTTAACGAAGACTATAGTTAGGGAAATTAGGAATTTTTAGAAAAATTATATTTAACAAGTGTAAAAACATGAACCAGTACTTTTTTCTCAATAATGTGAAACTTAATTTTTATATTTACTACATCGCAAGATCTTAGAACACTCGTGTATCTTCTCATATCATCACATAATTGAAGGAAGATATTGATAAGAGAAGAGACTATAATTCCTCAGTTTTTTCCACAAAAATCTTTGAAATATATATAGTAATATTTTTTGATTTAAGAATAGTGATGACATGAGATTTTGAGGCCTAGTGATCCCAAAATTGATATTTGAAAAATATTAAATATATTAATATCATGTGTACACCATTTTACAAACAAAAATTGTAATAAATCTTGAATGGAGCCTCGAATTAGAAATCTGAGTCCTTCATTGTGTTAATAGTATGGGTTTTACCCTAGGAGGGACATAACCTTGGAATGCATTGGACACTCGGGGTAGGTGTGGTCATGGGTGAATTTTTATTAAATAAATTAATTCAATTTATTTATTTTATTAATTTTTAATTAACTATGTTTGCCTATAAATATAAGGTTATGCGTAAATATCAATATTATCTACATAACCCTGGAGATCTAAAGGATCTGTTGGAGGAGAGCTTGGCTAATTCAATGGATCCCGTTTGATAGCCGAGGATCATCTTCACCAATGTATCCTATGGATCTTTCCATTGATTGAGAAGTATGATTTTTCTTCACCAGGGATTGATCCAAATTTATTTTGGATGTTTGATTTATGTGGTTTCAACCAATTTTATTTATCTCTTTTGGAACATGGATCAATTACATAATCAATAATTGATTCATGCATTGACGGTTGATTTATATTATGGTTGATTTCTTTGTTCATTTTTTATTACTTCCTCTTAATTATTATATTCCAAAACAAAGGATTGAGTTTGAAATGAAAAATGGTTTGGTTTCATTCCTCATATTTGTGGTTTCCGTTTTTATTCTCCTTTTCTTTTCACATACATCATGGGAAATTTATTTAACCCATGGTTCGATGAATACCGGGTATTTCATCATTTCATGGTTATTTATTGGCACAACAGATCAATACCATTGGTGTGGTTTGTGATCAAGGTGCGAAGATAGAGTATGGTCGTTAATGTACTAGTTCAAAATGAGGATTCTTGTTACTTTGGTTGAAGTGTGATGGTGACATGGTGTGACAATGGCACAACTCTGTGTGGGTTTTTTCTAAGCGGTTCATGGACCGAATTCTAGCCATTGAAAATAGTGAGGGTCTGAACAACCCCATATCTAATTTCCATGGAAAATTTTTATAGTGGTAGTAATGAAATCATAGGATGTGTGAAGTTCTCCAAGATCTAGAAAATCATGCGCTATATGGCATGTAATTAAGAATTACAAACCATATGGGGCCTTAGTTATGGCTATAGGGTTTCCACATGAGAGATAAAGATTACACACCATTTTTTTCCAACCACAAGCCATGTGATATCAAAATGGTGTAATTCCATCTATCACGTGAGATGAATGGGCATGGGTGTACTCAGAAATGGCCAGAGTTCATTAGCATGGCCTGAAGTACACGAGCATGGTAAAACGGCATGGGCAGGGTGTTAGCAGACCTCTATAGGTCATGTTCCCTAATATGGAACTTTGTGTATTTTATGGATTACATTACATTTGAAATAGTGATACATGGGTATAACATAGGTTTTAAAGACATGTCATGCACCCCTGGTACACATTGTGTACTCCCTATGAGGGTGCTTGGATCCCTTCCTTCCTTTAGTTTAGAATAGGTTCAGTTGAGCATGTTACCTTGGTCCTTTCTCTTGAGGGTATAGTGAGACATTATATCCTCGGTATAAGATTTTGATCTCCTCTGTAGGTGCATTATTGGATTGATTTTGGTGTATCCCCCTATGGTACCAGGGTGGGATCCTTTATTATTCATAGGTGGGGTTTCTGGTATCAGCATGACAAACATACATATGGCATCAATCCTCTATCTAGTAAGAAACTTCATTAGGGTATGTGGTTTCCCCCAAATAACCCTAAGTGTGATCCCCTGTCTGGATGATGAGATCTTCTAAGATCTGTTGAGTGCTTCATGGGTGGGGCCCAATGATCATGACCTCTTGGATGAGCGTCACTAGTGATAGCATGGCTTTTGGAGTGATTACTCCTTGAACTATCATTACATAGAAGCCTCAAGAAAAATCCTATGGCTAGTGGTATTGATTTAGAGCACTTGAGACTAGTTTTCTATTATGAGTATAACTGGTTTTTATTTATTATATTTTTTTAATTAGTTGACTATTCTTGATGCTTTATGCTTAGTGATTTCAGGGTTTCCTACTGAGTGTTTTTATACTCACCCATATATAGGTGATTCCCTCATGTGTCATGTATTATATATATGATGTTCCATTTGATGGTTTCCTAGGATGACAGGTAGAAAGTAGATTATATTTAGTATTGATAAATTGAGGTGTTTTCTATGTGGTTTCTTTTTGAAAATGGTCACCTCCTTCTGAGTATGTTGGACTCTATATAGTTTTTGGTTGGTCTTGTATTTGATCCTTTCACCACATCTATTATCATTTTCATACTCTAATGTGGGATAGATGTTGTTCATGAATTTATGGAATAATTTGTTTCTACATTCTCAACATTGTATGGGCCTGGAGATGTGTACATGTGTATAGGTGCATTAGGATAATGCCTCCCATGTATTGGTTATTCCTACTTAGTGCTAGTCTCCATCCCCTGGCGTATTGGAGGCAAGGTTGGGGTATCCACACTCATCTTATCGCTGGTTAGGTAGGCCTGGTGGGTTGGTTCATGATTGACTGGTATCATAGGGATGTTCAACTTAAGTACTAGAGTGTATTTTTTTGTCTAGCAGTGAAATTGGTTTGGGATTTGTGGCAACAGTGTTAAAGTGTTTCAAGTTTTTATTTTCGGCTAGAGACTCAAGTGTTGGTGTAGTGGCAACATATCCATTCACCAGGAATATGATAACCTTCTTGTTGACTCAATATATTTAGACACTAGTTTTAAGAGAGATAAAATTAATACATTCTCATATTTGAATGTGTTTTGGTTTTCATGTCCTTCTTGAGTTATATCCTTGAATATACTTATTGAAAGTGGCATGTCTTATTTATTTCAGGATACCTCTACAAAGACAATCATCCAATATTCCAATGTGTGACCATGAGGATAATATTCTGATTTATGAGGCTTCGGTATAGGGGTTTGTATATGATATTGTTCTTCCAGGAGGTTTTTTAGTTATGCCACTACCCATAGAGAAGCAATCAGCATTGACAGTACCGACTGAGGATGCATGCAGGCTGAGTGAATAGAAAGAGTTCTAGAGGTATTGAACTCCATGTTTTTTGGTTGAGCTAGACCCCTTAGTGGATGAGGACTAGCAATAGGTTGTACCCAAGTTTTCTACCATGTGAGGAAACCTACGGACCAAATGGAAGTCCTCCAAGTAATTCTTTTTCAAGTATCTATTGGGTGATGGTGGAGTCTAATGACTTAGTTACATGATAATATGTCTATATTCTAGTTAGATTTAGATATTCTCTTTAGAGAGGATTTTTATCCAACCACATTGAGATCAATTCCCATCCAGTAGCTTCTGCATTTATAGTAAAGAAATGTGATTATGGTAGAGTATTCAGGAAGGTTTAAGTATCTCTTGTGATACTCCTTAGATATGGTATTGGATATATTCTTTAGGTAATAGACCATAAAGTAGGGTCTACATTGAGATATTAGGGATTCATTGATATCTATATGCATTCCCCATTATTTTGGAGTTCTCAAGAGGGATTTAGTTGTAAAGAGTGTCTTAGAAGAGAAGACGCTGACAGTGGGTGCTGGTAATGAGCACGCAGGAGCTGAGATCTTGGTAGCGGGTAGTTGATGGTATTAATAGAGATATGGTAATGCTAGAAACTCTATGATATGATCCTAGGATAGAGTATTTTTAGTTTAAGGCTCTCTGGATGTCTTGAGTTATTGAAGGGATAGGTGGTGCTTCTCATGTGGTGGTTGAGGACATATTTCTATGGATTGTTTGACCCATCATATAGCTAGTAGGGAGATGGTTGAGGGAATTAATAGGTAGAGGAATAGGTAGAATAAAGTTGTCCCATAGGGTGGTGGATGTGGAAGAGGGTTAGTTCATTAGTAGGAGGTGGTAGATGGTTTGACATATTACCACCACCACCCCCAAGAGGTATGCACCAGGCTCAGGGAACTGGTGGACAAGGACCTGGGAAACAACAGGTAGTTGAGGTCTATGACCCCAAGGCTCCTGACATGATTATAGGTATGTTCTTTGTCTACTCTATTTTAGTTTAAGTATCGATAGAAAAAAGTATGAGCCACTCCTTTCTTTCAAATTCTCTGTTTCATGACTTAGATATTCTGATTGAGCCCTTAGCCCAACTCTTACGCTTGGAGACTCCTACAGAAGGTGACTCAATGACCATAAATTTTTTTCAAAAATGTGACCTAACACTTGGAGGCAAGAGCTTCATATGGGGTCTGATTTTAGAAACAATGAGGCTTTACGAATTCATCTTATGTATGGACTATTTATCCATAGTTAATGCATAGATTGACTATTTTAGGAAGAGTATGTGGTGTATCCATAGTGCCGGATCAAGGTTTTCTTTTATGGGTGAGAAGGAAACCCACGCAGAGTGGGATGGGATTATATATATAGGATAGTGCAGCCGATTAGTCATTAGTTGGATATCATGACTCTTGTAGAAGTATATTCTATGGGATATTAGTTTCCTGTGGTGGTGTATAAGTACAAGGAAGTATTTTCTAAAGACATTATAGGCTTAGATCCCCATCGAGAGATAGAATTCTACATTGAATTACACCCCAGTATGGACCGTATTTTTGCACCAACATATCATATAGATCCCATAGAGATTCGAGAGCTAAGGGTGTAGTTGTAAAACTTTCATAGGAATGTATTTGTGAGACCTAGTGTTTCTCCTTAGGTAGACCAATGTTTTTTCTCCAAGAAGGTGGATGAGTGCTTGAGGTTTTGTGTGAATTATTAGCACCTGAACTAGGTGAACGTGAAGAATAAGTATCCACTAACAAGGAATTATGACCTCTTTAATTAGTTAAGAGGGATGTGATGGTTCTAACATATTGATCTCAGATCAGGATATGACCAGTTTTGAGTACAGGATGATCATATACCAAAGATAACATTCAGATGTTATTACGATCATAATGAATACTTAATGATTCCCTTTGATGTTACAAATTTTCCATCAATGTTCATTGGACTTATTAATTGGATCTTTTATCCTTTATTAGACCATTTTTCAGTGGTATTCATTGAAGACATACTAGTATACTCGGTGACTGAGGAGGATCATGTGAGACACTTGAGGATAGTTCTAGACACATTCCGAGAGAACCATCTTTATAGGAATCTCTAAAAGTGTCAGTTATAGATTCAAGAGGTCCACTATATGAGACATGTCATATCAGATGATGGTGTATTAGTGGACCCATCCAAGGTCGAGTAATTGCTAGCCTGGGATCCACCCAAGAGTGTGATATAGTTGCATAGTTTTTTTGGGTTGGTAGGATACTATAGGATATTTGTTCCAGATTTCTCTAGAATATTAGAAAATTTGACTAGTTTTTCCTAAAAGGGGATGAATTTTGTTTAGAAGTAAAGTTTCCAACATTATTTTCAATATTTGAATCATATTTTGACAAGATCACCCATCTTTAGATTTCCATATGAGGGTGTTGAGTACGTAGTGTTTTGTGATGCCTCAGGGGCCGGACATGGTTGTGTTTTGATGTAGATGTAGGTTGTGATAGCCTATGGGTATTGGTATTTAATACCTCGTGAGTAGAACTACATGACCTATGATCTTGATTTTATAGCAATAGTCTTCACCCTAAATATATGGTGACACTGCATTATGGGTGAGTAGTTTATCATCTACTCTGTCCAAAAGAGTCTCAGGTATATCTTCTCTTAGAAGTATCTTCTCTTGAGACAAAGATGATGTCTATAGTTCCTCCAAAACTATGGATTCAAGATATTATATACTCAGGGTAAGGGGAATGTAGTATCTAATGTTCTAAGAAAAATATATTATTCTCAATTATTGTTCGACGCATCAGAGTTGTTATCCTCACCACAGTTATACTTAGTGGACAAGGATAGTGATTCATATTTTCAATTGATGGTTGTTACCCAACCACTTTTATAGTGTGTTATGAAATCATAGCATAGAGATACCTATTTTGAGACCTTATGTACTTAGATATATACTGGATGTGCTCTTGATGGATTTTATCAAGGTCGGGGCATGTTATCCCATTCATAGGAAGAACTCTGGTACCATTGATGTTGCGTGAGGAGGTGATGAGGTAGTTTCATACATCCCCTTTGGAGGTACATCCAGGAGTGGAAAATACATATTAGGACCTCTAATATCAGTTATGGTGTCTAGGAATGAAGTATTCAGCAGCAGAGTTTATCTCTCGATGCCTCACTTGTCAGCAAGTGAAGGATGAGCACCAAGTTACCATCGGTTTAGCTCAACCCCGTAAGGAGCCATAGTGGATGTGGTATGGGATATATATGGAATTCATGATGATTTTATCACATATATATCGATGAAATGATTCCATCTAGGTAATTATAGACTGAATCACCAAGTTGGAATAATTCCTAGATATCTGAGAGAAGATTTTAATAGGGAGATTGGGACATCTTTATGTGCATATGATAGTTCAGATCCATGGATTTCCCTTGAATATCATTTGAGACTATGATACTTGCTTCATGTTATGATTATGTAGAGGATTATAGGAGTCCTTTGGGATTAAATTGTATTTGAGGATGGTGTTTCACCCCTAGACTGACGACCAGACTAATTAGACCACTCAGGTTCTAAAGAACATGTTTTTGGATTTCATGTTAGACTTTTTCCATAGTTGGGAGGATCACCTACCCTTAGTGGAGTGTGTATAATAAATTATAACATTACATAATCAGTGTGGATCTATTTGATGCCTTGTATAGGTGACCCTATAGGTCAACACTATGTTGGACGAACCCATGAGATTTAGCACTCATAGGCCCAAAGTTGGAGCAAGCTACGATAGAAAAGGTATAAATCATCTAAGAGAAGATGAGGACTACACAGAACGATTAGAATTCCTATGTTTACTGATGACATGGGCCTTTGGAGTTTGAGGGGGAAGGTAATTTATTCCTAAAGTTCACACCTCAACATGGATTGTGTAGATTTGGTTGGGGTGCCAATCTATCTCTAAGATTCACTGTCTCTTCCAAGATATTATGTAGATTCTGTGAGGGGCGTACTAATTGGCTCTACCACCACAATTGTACTGAGTACATGACATCTTCCATGTGTTACAACTGAGGACGTATTTTCATGACTCATAAAATGTTATTGATTAGGGAGAGATAGATATCGAGGATGGAGGTACCTTTATAGAGTACCTACTATAGATTGAGGAATAGTATGAGAGGATCCTCTATGGGAAATAAATTCTTTTGGTACATGTCTGTTGGTAGCACAGGAATATTTAGGAGAGAACCTATGAGTGGTAGACCCAAATGCGAGATCAGTACCCACATATTTTTTAGTATTCTTTTTTTCCTTTCATGAAAAAATCTTTAATGTGGGGAGAATGTAATTTATTTTTTTCATGTAAAGATTTAAAATATATCTAGTAATATTTTTGAAGCCAGGTGCTGAGACGGTGTGAGATTTCGAGGACCAATGAGCCTGAAATTGATATTTGAAAAATATTAAATATATTAATATCATGTGCACACAGTTTTCATAAAAAAAGTGAAATAACTCACAAACAGAGTCTCATATCTGAAATCTAAGTCTTCTGTTGAGTTCAAAGTGTGGGTTTTACTCTAGGTTTTACATAACCTTGGAGCGCATCAGATACTCGGGTTGGGCGTGGTCGTTGGAGAATTTATAGTAAATTAATTAAATTAAATTATTTTATTTTATTAATTTTCCATGACCTGAGTTTTCCTATAAATATATAGTTATTAGTAAATCTCAGAGGTAACTACATAACCCTAGAGATCTAGAAGGGTCGCTGGAAGAGATATTGGCAAACACAATGGATCACAATCGATAACTGAGGATCATCTTCACCAACATAGCTTGTGGATCTCGTAAATGATAGTAATGTATGATATTTCTTGTCTAATTATTGATCCAAATTGAGTTATTATGTTTGATTTATGTGGTTTCATCCTGTTTTATTTATCCTATGTTAGATGTGGATCAAATCCACAAAAATTAATTGATTTACGCATTGATGGTTGATTTATTTTACAGTTTATTTATTTGTTCATTATTGATTACTTTTTATTCATTAATCTATTCTATGAAAATGTATTGAGGACAAAATGAAAAAAGATCAAGATTTATTCCTCATATTTATTTTTTATGGATTTCTCCCCTATTTCTTCACACATTCATGATGGGAAATTTCGTTGTCTCATGGCTTGATGAATACCATGCATTTGATCATTATGAACCGTTCTTTGGAACAACGGATCAATACCAGGGATGTGGTTTTTGATTGAGGAGAAATTATGAAGGATGATCAAAAATGTACTAGTTCGGACCAAGGATTCCTATTTTTCTGGTTGACACGTGACAAAATCATGGTGCAGTGAAAAAATGAATCGGTGTGGGTTTTTTCTGAGCAGTTTGAGGCCAATATTTCAGCCACCAATGACGAAGAGGGTTCATACAAACCTGGATATGAGTTTCATGGGAGAAATCATTGGAAGTAATGATGGAATTAGTGGATGAAAGATGTTTTATGGGATCTATAAAATCCCACATTACACATCTTGTAATAAAAAATTACACATCATGCGGGGATATGACTATAGTGTTAGGGTTTTCGTAGAAAAGATAAGGATCAAATTCCATGTGGTACGAACCACACACCGTGTGACCTTTGTTTGGAGGCATGTTGTGTATCATAGAGGATACATGGGAATGGGTGAAGTACATGGGATAACTTATGTACTCGGACGCGACCAGAGTGCATAGTCAGAGCCTAAAGTACCCAATCATAGATAGATGGCATGGGCAAGGTGTCTACCGACCTCTACACATCATGTACCTTGAGAGGACACACCATGAATTTGAGGTAATACATTCCATGTGAAATGGAGATACATTGTTAGACTATAGGTTGGAAAAACAAGCTATATACCCCTAGTACATGTTGTGTACTCCCTCTAAGGGTGTTTGGTCCCTTCATTCCTTCAGTTTTGACCAGGTTCATTTGAGTACGATACCTTGGTAATTTCTCATGAGGGTGCATTGTGGTATTACATCCTCAGCATAAGATTTTGATCCTCTATACGGGTTCGGTATTGGACAGAGTTCAATGCATCCCCCTATGGAACCAGGGTTGGATCCTCTATCAATTTTATGTGGGGTTTGTGGTATTGGAATGACCACCATAAATAATTAATTGATCCTATATATAGAAATCAAATATAGTAGGGTTTGTAGTGTCCCCTAGTAACCCTGGGTGTTATCCCCTACCTATATGATGAGATGTTCTAAGATCCAATGAGTAATTATTTGGTGGGGTCCAATGATCATGACCTCTTGGATGAGCATCACCAGTGATAACATGGCTCTTGGAGTGATAACTCTTGGAATTATAATTACCTAGAAAACTCAAGCAGTATCCTTTGGCTGGTAGTATTGGTTGAGAACACTTGAGATGTGTTGTTTGTTTTTAGTATATCTGGGTTTTTTTATTGTATTACTGTTATGAGCTAACTATTCTTGAAGGTTTATGCTTAGTGATTTTGGGATTTTCTACTAGGTATTGTTATACTCACCTCTACATGGGATCTTCTTGCATGTTTCATGTATTATATAGATGATATCCCTTTTGTCACTATCCTAGGATGATAGGGAGCAGGTGTAGTATAGTTGGGAAAGACATATCGAGGTGTTTTCTAGGTGGTTCAAATTGAAAATGGTCCCCTCCTAATAAAACTGGACTCTCTATATTTTTTTGGTTGGGATTTTATTTGGACCCTGTATCGCTTTTAATATTTTTGTTGTACTATAATGTGGGATAGATGTTGTGCATGCATTTATAGAATTAGTTGATTTTACTTTCTCATCATTATATGGTTTTGGAGACGTGTGTGTGTAAAGGTACATTAGGTTAGTGCCTCCCATGTATGGGTTATTCCTACTCAGCATTTGTCCCGATCCCCTAGCCTATTGGAGGTGGGATTAGTATAGTCACACTTATCTTATCATTTTCCAAGTGTGCCCTGGTGGATCAGTTTGTGATAGAGACATTGACAGAACAACTAAGCTATGAGATTTTACTACATTGATATTTCACTTATCTTTATCTCTCTATTTTTATTAGATTTGAGTCATGATTTAATTTTCTATTAATATATTAAATTACAAACTCCTGTAAATAATGGAATATTACTCAAATACTCTTACTTTATCTCCCTCATATTTGTACTAACATGAAAACTATGAAAGAGGCTTGGTGATAGACTAGACAACCTTGTGTATTATTTTACTCTGTATACCCAATCCAGGTTTTGGATAGGTTTATTGTTAAATAAATATGCTTAGTAGTGGGTGACTTCTAAGTATAGAGGATTAGGTATCATATTGATACTGATCCTCTTGTATTTTTAAATTCCATTTTGTGCCTAAAATTTTTTCTTACTATGTTTTTAAAACTGTTTTTAAAAACACTATTTATAAAATATAATTTAATATATAGCTTTTACATATAATATTTATACTATTTAATGTAAGTAGAGTAATATCAAAAGATTAGAAGAATATAAAATATTTTCTAACTAAGTTTTGATCAAACTTATAAGATGTTGTTTCAAATCATTAAATTAGATATACCTATTGTATTATTTAAATGGGAAAAATTTAAAATTGGGGGATTTTGTTTTATAAATTGTTTTAACTAGAAATTTTTATTATATACTCAATTCAGACCTATTCATTACTCCACTCTAATCAAAATTTGGCATCATATGTTTTTTATTATTTTTATTTATCTAGTTTTAACTGAGATCAAGTTTTTAACCAAAAGATCAAAATTTATATAAATTATAAATTTATATATTTATAGATAATAATAGTCTTGAGGGGACTTTTATAAATAGACCTCCATATTTTAATGTTTTAATCTATACTCAATTGAAAATCAAAATGAAAATATATCTTGAAAATATGTTTTTTGAAACTTGGACTATAATATAAGAACAATATGAAAAACTGAAAGCTATTAGAGTTGAATGGAGTGATCTAACAAAGGTTTCCTATGACTATAATTGTAAAGAAGTTAATTCTTTATAATGTACACTAAGAGAAGGTAAATTCATTAGAATGTCTATATGTGCTACAACTTTTAAAATTTAGGATACCTTATAGGTGTCTCATGAAGGCACATATAAGGTTAAATAAATTAATTTAAATACTTACACTATTAAGTATGATATATTTAAAATGAATCCTGATGATTCTATTTCTCAAATTTATCTTTGGTTTAATGAAATTACAAATAGGATGCATGTAATAGAAATAAATATTGATGAAAAATCCTAGGTGTTGAAGATTCTAAGATAATAACCTGATAGATAGTGATGCATTTCCATTTCCATTTGAGAATCATGTGATGCGAGTAAGCTTACAATAAATGAGAAAATAGAAATACTAATGATTTATTATGAATAACTTAAAGTGAATGATAAGGTTTATGAAACAAACAAATCAATTTAATTCAAAGTATCTCATTCCAAATTTAAAGAATTAATCAAAGAATAAATAACTGGTGGAAGTGATGGTGACTTTGAAATAGATGAGGAAATTGCCTATTTGTCAAAATAATTCAATAAGTTTTACAAGAAAAATAATTTCTTTAGGAAATAAAATTTCAAAGTAAATTATAATAGGAAATATGATTATATTAAATATGGTAATTTTGAAGTTACATGTTATGAGTGTAAGGAAAGGACAATTCAAAGTTGATTGTATGAAGTTGAAATAAAAGAAAATATATGAGGACCGAGGGAAGAAATAAAATAAAGAAATGAAGGCATATTTTAGTGATTATAAGGATATCTCAAGTGTCTTAGATATTATATGATAATATGTAAATAAAAAATAAAATACATGCTTTAGGGATACTGCTCCATAGGTACAATCTATTTCTTCTACCCATATTTTTAATATCTCTAAACATGAAAATCGTGATGAAAATGATATGTATAGTGAATATATATTTGAATGTTTTAATATGTTGGAAGAGATATATAATGATCTCAAAGATAAATATAATATTTTATAGAAATAATATGATTTATCTACTTGTATTAAATCTGATCTTATTGTTGAAAAAGAGAAGAACAAACCAATTATTAAAGAAAATAATGACTTAAAATTAGTAAATAAGAAACTAAATAAATATATTGAAGTTTTTATAGTAATAACTAAAACCCTCAATAAAATTTTGGGTTTTCATCTTATATCTAAACCAATATCTGGTTTTATTTATCAATCAAGACAAACAATAAACTCTATAAAAACTATTTTATTCCTAGTTCAAATGTTGTAAATAATTCTTTAGTAAACTATAAAGATGGAACATTTAAATCTAGAACAATCTAGTTTAGACCAAAAAGTAATTATTTTTCTAATTATTTTAAATATTTTCAAAAATATGGGAATAATTCTTTTAAAAAGATGTGTATTCCCAAATATTTAATTGTTAACCTTTCTAGACCCAGATAGATCTAGGTACTAAAATCAGTGTGTATTTGATTGATCATAGGAAAATTGCATGAAAATATCAAGTACAATGATATGGTATTTGGAAAGTGGGTGTTCTAGACACATTACAAGGGACTTCTCAATATTTTAAATTTTGACCAGAGAATATGGTGTTCATGTCACCTTCGATAACAATGCAAAAGGGAAAATTATTGGCCTTGGTCAAGTTAGTAATTATAAGACTTGTTTAATTTATAAAGTTTTATATGTTGATCTCTTAATGTATAATCCTATAATCATATCTCAGTTATGTGATGATGGATTTTATTTCAAGTTTGAGAATAATTCTTGTAATATTTATGATTATAAGTTTAATTTAGTGTTTAATTCTTTGAGGAATGACAATGTTTATGTAGTTGATTTAAATTCTTTATTTTCTCAAAATGTTTCTTGTTTAAATGTATTTTATCATGAATCTTGGTTGGGTAAAAGGATATTAGAACACTTTAATATATTCTCTCTTATAAAGCTAGTAAAAATTGGATTATTCAAGTATCTATGTAAACTATATTTCTCAAAAGATGGAAATTTTAATCTCTATCAAAAGAAAAAGTAACAAAAAGTTTCTTTCAAACCAAAGAAAGAGGTTTCTAACTCTCAACCACTTGAAATAGTTCAAATAGACTTGTTTGGACCATGTAAAGTTTCATATTTTATGAGAAAACATTATTCTTATATAATTATTGATGATTATTCAAGGTTTACATGGGTATACTTCTGGGCTCACAAAATTGAGGCTTATAGTTGTTTTTAAAAATATACAAAATTTGTAGGGAACCATAGTGGAATTACAATTAATACTGTGAGAATTGATCATGGTCATGAGTTTGAAAATTAGGATTTTGAATCCTTATGCTCACAACATAGATATAATCATAATTTCTATGCTCCATGAACACCTCATTATAATGGGCTGGTTGAAATAAGAAATATGACCCTTCAAGAAATAGTTTGAAACATACCTAGTGAATATAACTTACCATCCTATTTTTGGGATGAAGCTATAAATATATCTTGTTTTGTAATTAATAGAGTATTGATAAGGCTTCTTTTAAAGAAAACTTTATATAAATTATGTAATGGAAGAAATACTAAGTTAAATTATTTCAAAGTTTTTTGCTACAAAGTTTATATTCCAAGTACAGAATATAATATGGATAAATTTGTATCCAAGAGTGATGAAATAATTTTCTTTGGTTATTCTAAATATAGTAAAGCCTACAGAGTCTTTAATAAAAGAACAATGTTGGTGGAATAATATATTCATATAATATTTGATGAGACTGATCCACATGAACCTAAAGTTTCATTTGAAATCTCAGGGGATAATATGTCCAATTTAAATGTCAATAAAACCTATAAGGCCAATGACCTTGCTATAGATTTACATGAAAAATGTCCCAGAAAAATCATTTAGAGGAACCAAACCCTAAGAAATACCTAGAGGAATATAGTATACCTAGAACTATTAGAACTCATAGATACCATCCTTTAGATATTATTATTAGAGATATAGATAGAGGAATTCAAACTCAATCATCACTTAGAAACCAGGTTGAAAATAAATCATTTTTTCATAGATTGAACTGAAAAACATTAATGATTTAATCAGTGTTGAACATTGGGTGATGGATATGCAAGAGGATTTGAATCATTTTAAAGTGAATATAGTATGGTAACTAGTTGAGAGATATAAAGTCTACTTTACCATTAGCACTAAATAGGTATATAAAAACAAGTTTGATGAATCTAGAAATATTATTAGAAATAAATATATATTTGTAGAACAAGGTTATAGTCCAAAAGGAGAC
Source organism: Viscum album (assembly GCA_963277665.1). Taxonomy (NCBI): domain Eukaryota; kingdom Viridiplantae; phylum Streptophyta; class Magnoliopsida; order Santalales; family Viscaceae; genus Viscum; species Viscum album. The sequence continues at coordinate 384,008,195 of OY728153.1, read as the reverse complement.
TTTGACAATGAGGAAACCTTTTCTCCAATAACTAGAATTTAATCCATTAGGATATTGTTTGCTTATGTAGCCAATATAAATTTAAAATTATAACAAATGAATTCTAAGAGTTATTTTTTAAAATGGTTATATTGTTGAGGATATTTTTATTGAACAACCCCCTTGATTTTTAAATCATCATTTACCAAATCATGTTTCTAAATTGAAAAAAAATTATGGTTTAAAATAAGCATTCAGAGTTTGGTGTAATAGTATCAACGGTTTTCTTATTTCAAATGGTTATACAATAGGCATTGTTAATCCTACCTTATTTATTAAAATAACTTCAAAGGATGTTTTGGTTGCATAGATATATTTTGATGATATTAATTTTGGTTCTTCAATAAATTATTCACGTACTGAATTTTCAAAACTAATGAAAAACGAATTTGAAATGAATTTTATGGGTGAACTAAAATTATTTCTTGGTTTTAAAATCTTTAAAAATAAATACGGAATTATTTTAAACCAAATTAGGTATACTATATATATCTTAATACTTTTTTGAATGGATATCTCAAAAGGAAGTGATACTCCAATGATAACCACCTATAAATTGAATATTAATGAAAGTGGAAAACCAGTTGACCAAACCATTTATAGATGTATAATTGGGACTTTACGTGATATCAATTCAGCCTGACATTATTTCTATTGTGTGTTTATGTGCACATTTTCAAGAAAACCTTAGATAATCTCATTTGAGTTCTATTAAAAGGATTTTTAAATACCTCAAAAGTACAAACATGTTAGGATTTTTCTATTCTATATGACATGATTTTGATTTAATTAGTTATTATGATGATGACTCTAATTACTATAAGTTATAAAAATCACCTCAGGAACATGTAATTTTTTATTAAAGTCTCCTATATCTTGGTGTAGTAAAAAGTAGAATTTGGTTTCGGTATTTACAGTTGAAGCTGACTACATAGTTGTAGGAAGTTGTTGTGAATAGATTCCATCGATGAAACACACCTTACTGGATTATGGATATCAATTCATATATGTCCCTATAAATTTTGATAACATAAGTGCTATTAATATTGAATAATTTATCTCATTCTAGGACAAATAAAATTAATATGATACATTGCTTTTTGAGAGATCATTTTCAAAACAGGGATATCACTCCAGAATTCATTAGCACAAAACACCATATTGCTAACATTTTGACAATTCTTATGAATTATAAGAGGTTAAATTATATCATACATAATTTCGGGATGATAAATCATTTTAAATTATTTTATGTTTAATTTAGTATATATGTAATGTATTAATTTATGAAATGCATATGTAATGTTAAGTTTTACTTATATTAATACTCAGTTAATTTTTTTCTTTTCTTTTAAAGATACCATATGTGTTTTTAAGTATATTTTATTTATTTTTCCAGATTTTACTATACATAGTTCCCTAAATGAATTTAATATCTCAAAATTTAATCTCAACCATTGAGTTCCTTTCCAACCTAAGTTGAACCCTCTTTCAAACCGTACTTTAGTGAAACCTTTTCTTACTTACTCTTGAATCTCAATTGTGATTGGTAAAGATGAATAGTTCTTTCAAGGAAGATGCTTCTAAAACTTATAATACTTTCAGAAGATTAAATTAAATCACAAATGGATCTATAAACTCTTGAAGATTCATCTTTTTTCATGTGAAGTATTTCTAGATATATATGTAAATGTTGAGTGGTTAGGGAAAATAGTTCTCCAATTTAAAGGTTCATGATTTAATAAGGATTGTATGACAAGTTTGTGGATGATAATCATCATTTTTATCCTTGTTTAGTGAACTATTTTTATGTAAATATGGTATTTTAAGTTTAAGATTAGTTTAATCATATTAGAATGATTATTGAAAGTCATGAATATGAGTTTTCTTTAATTCTTGGGGATTATATCTTAAAAGTGCCATATCAGCATGAGTATGAGGATTACCAAAGTTATTATGCTTTAAATCATCCATGTTTTTATATTGTAAATTCTTTAGAGTAATTAACTAGTGATAGAACATATCAAATTCCTAGTGCTATTAAACTAAATAGAGAATGCATGTTGTTTCTAAAGTTTATACAGCATACTACCTACCCAAGAAAGGGGTATTTAAACACTATGAGGTATCAATACCTATTACTTATATATCTAATGGTTCATGGGTTTTAGATAAATCATCTTAGATTTCTAATGATACATATGGAATATTTGAGTAAGTCTTAATCAATATTTATTACTCTTCCTTACCCTAAGTTTATTTCATCCATAATATAACATAAGAGACTTATTCTTAAGGGAGAAAAAAAATAATAATTTCAAGTGGTATTTTTCTTAACTAAACCACTTGAAATAAGATTAAAATTGACTAGAATCCATTGAAAATTATATGGTTGGAAGATGTGTATAATATTTATGAACATTTGAATCTTGTAAATAACCCTACCAGACCAAAGGTTGTAATAGATCTAGGCTTGTATCCTGATGAGATGGTTGAAGTTGATTATTCTTTTAATGAAAATGGATCTTAGGATACTATTGACGTTGATGAAGAGGCTAAAAGAGCTTATGGATAAAGCATGGGATAATCTCCAAGTCTAGAAGTTTCCAAGGATCCAAAAGTCTCAAAAGAGGATAAATTAGTAATGGAAGGAGTAGAAACTATTAAAGGGAAGAAGAACTTTGGATATATGTTATTTGGGCCCAATATCACTAAATATGAGAGTGAAAAGGATAAGAATTAATCTGAAGATAGTCCTCCCATCTTTGAGATATGGAGAGCACCAAATTTTTATTTTACACCTCTTTACTCGCATATAATTTACTTAGATACACATCCTTCTTATGATGACGAGGATAATATTAATGGTGATTTCCCATACAAACATGGTGTAATGGATATTTCTTTTGTACCTATTACCTTGAATAAGGTTTGATAGTCTTCTTTATCTCTAGTTATTTAGAAATATGGTCACTTAGATCTTCTACAAAAGCTATTTGGATCTACTACTCAAGGACAAGTTATACATTTTTCACTCAAACATGACTCGAATAACCTTTTTCAAGGTGATACCATTTATGATTAATCACCTTGTAATAAATTTATACTCTTTGAATAATCAAACAGTTTATTTCAAGAGATTAAGATTCTATAGTACATATCTTTAGATAATGAAGGCTATGTGTTGAGACTTTCTAAGTTAGATTTTTGTGACTCAACTCCTAACCCTATTCCCACTACATATCCTCAAGTTTCACATGATAAACCTCAACTAGCTATTACTACTTTTATTTCAGTCATTAACTCATCTAATTTCATTCAATTAATAAGGATCTTATGGATGTATTGAAATATTTTTTTCTTATTATCCTCAGTGCTAATGAATATGATAGGAAAGAAAATATTTCCTTTATAATTAATAGTTTGTTTTCTTATATACATCAAAAGATATTTCTTAATTTTGATCACATATACATGATCTTGGAAGTTTTATAGAACAGAAAGAAGGTTTCTTGGAAAAAATAAGATCTCTTTAGGTATAATTTATAGATATGCTTTCTAATCTTGATAGCAGTTATCTCTCTGTAATCACTATCTCTTAAAATCCTTATACTTCTACTTATGATCCTCCTCCTATATGTGTTTCCATATTTTAGGATCTTATTAGAATAATTTTTCATAATAAAATTAATTTTTTGTTGGATAATGTTATGTATATAAGGAATCAAGTACAGATGGATATTGCTGCCCATAGTGAAAATATTTATAACATGGTTAAGGTATAAATAGTGAAGACTTAAAAGGAAAAGGATGTCATTAAGTGAGATATAATGTATTATCTTAATATGATATTCTCAAAAGTGGATATAAAAACTCATTTTATATCCTTATATCAAGATCTTAATATTCCTCCGTTAACTGCATCCTTCAAAGTTATTGTGAAAAAGCAGTTGATCATGGAACCTATTCTATATCAGTTGGTGTCAAATAAAGATGACTTCATATAGTATATTGAGCATAGGTCTATAGCTATGAAAGAAATTACCAGGGTCTTGAATCCATTTATATAGGTTTTCAATGCTCTATTTCTAGCACCTCTAACTCTTCTTGTTCTTAGAATGTCCCCTTTCTCCTTCTTGAGAATTAGCTGCAACCTATACTTCAAATTCTATATCTAATTATACCCCTAAATATACTTTAATTGCACCACCTCCTACAGAACCTTTTGGTCCCAACTTAACTCAATCCCTTCGTTAAAATAGGCATGTTTCCAAAACCCTTGTAATACCAAGAGATGAATCTTCTCCTCACCCTACTCCTCCTGATCCAATTGTTGGAAAAGTGAAAGACCCCATTGATCCTTCTACTATTTGAGACTTTGATGACTTAGATTCTAATTAGGTTCTATAATATGGAATTCTATAAAAAAATCTTATTTTTTGAATATCAATTAAATATATTTTATTCAACCCTAATCTATTTATTTTCTACAATTTATTTCTTTACTATCTACATTTACTTGTTCACCCTTTATACAACTATTTTTAATAATATAAAAAGGGGGAGTAAAGTATGACATGTTAGAAAACTATATGATTGTATGTTATGTAATATTATAATATTTAATTGGTTCGTTAGTCTATTGTTTGTATTTATTTATTCCATGGTTTTTTATCATCAAAAATGGTGATATTGTTGGTTTAGTTAAAAAAATCCGTGTTTTAATAATCAAAAATCATGTTTATATTATTTATAATCAATTGTGTTTTTATGAAAGTTAAATATATTTTTTAAATTATGGACATTTTTCTAAGAATTAGATCAACCTTAAATCCAAAAAAGTGACTGTTAATCAGATGAACAAAATTATTGATGTGTGCAAGTGATTGTAAGGAATCAATCGAGCACATGAATAATTTTTATCTAATTTATAAATGAATCAAAAAAAATCTAAAGTTCACAAATTATTAAAGTGACCACATGGAAAATGCATCGACTATATGATCATCTGAACAACTATGATAGAAATCTTGTAAAGTCTCAAGTGACCACAAAAGATATCAAAGTGAGGACACATTATATCTCAGAATGACTATAACAGTATTGGAATTTTTGCTAAGGGTTGAAGTGATTTCACGACCAAGAGGATCGAATGTATTCCTATTTGACCAACCATGGTGGATTTCTCATAAACTCTTCAATAGACCACAAGTCCAAGTAAAGTGACCACATGCTATGATAACTGACTATAAAGTGTATACTTTCTATTAGAAAATCATAAAGTATTAGAGTGAGTTCATGTTGCATCCATTCGACCGTATGATGAAGTAAAGTGACTATATGGAAATGTCAGGATTTTAGAAAACTGTTAGAGCTTCTGTATGACATCAAGAGACCACATGTTGTAGTGAAACGACCACAAGAGAATATTCAAAACTATTTAAGTATATGATCAACTATAAATTCAGAGAAAGTAAACACACACCTTATTAATGGAATCTAAAAATAATTTTTGTTAAGTATTGGTGATACCATGTATGTTCTGGCGTGGCACACTTCAACTGACTGTGTTGAAATGTGGGAATTATATTTTAATATAATATATTATAATCACTTTATGTGCGGAATTAAATTTGAATTCAAAAGCATTTAATGAATTCATATTTCATGTTGAGTATGAGGATTCGTAATGATGGATTTCTAATAGATTTTTCTATAGAAATACTTGTTTTAAAATATGAATAAATTTAGAGAAAGTGGAATTCCTTAAAATAAGGGATTTTTATGAGTGGAAAAATTGGACCAATTCACTATTCTCAATAATAAGACACTCTGTTTTCATTTGAACTACATCACAATATTTGATAAAACATTCTTATCCTCACATATCATCTCATAATTTGAGTAATAAATCAATAAGAGAAGATAAATTGAAAGAACAACTCATCTTTAATCTTTTTCTACAATCATCTTTCACTTATCTCTATCACCCTGTTTCTTTATTACATTTGAGTTGTGGTTGAATTTTCTATAAATTTTTTAAGGAAAAAATTGATTACTGAATAGAAGAGTACTCATATACTCTTACTTTATTTATATCATATTTATACTCCCATAGAAACTATGGAAGAGGATTGGTGATATCTTGGATAGCCTTATGTGTTGTTGTACTCTGTATAACGGATCCAAGTTATGGATTAGTTAATTTTTTAATAAACATACTAGGCAATGGTTGAATATAAATTGGAGATGATTAGGTCTTGTCTTCAGACTGAACCTATTGTACTTTTAAACTTTATTGTGTCCTTTAAATTTTTTCTTACTTCTTTTTTAAACCTGATTTTAAAAACTATTTTTCAAAACTATACATTGATTTCTAGTTTTTATATGTTATATTTTTACTATTTAATGTAAGTAGAGTCATATAAAATTATTAGAAGAATCTAAAAGTTTTTCTAACTGAGTTTTCATCAAACTTCTAAGAGGTTATTTTAAATAATTAAATTATATATACCTAATGTGTTGGTTAATTGGGTGAATTTCAAACTGGTGGATTTTTTTCTATATTTTGATTTAATCAAAAAAAAATATTGGAGACTCAATACACCACCACCTCCCCTCCACCCTCTTGAGTACTCCACTTTGACCAAAACCTTACAATATGAAGGGGATAAGGAAGAGGAGGTGATGGATAAAAAACATAGAATATCATTAATGATTTTGAAGATAATCATTGTGAAGAAGTTTGGAAGGATGAGTCTTACTAGTTTTGGATATCCCATAAGATACTTCATCAATATTTAGGATTTTCCAACACTTAGTTTTCTCCTTAAAATTTTTTTAAGATTATTTAAATTAGTAGAAGGATAAGTATCACACTACATGAGTAGAAAATTTAATCATTGAACAAGATACAAATTTTCAAAAAAATGGATTTTAGTATATTTTCACCTTTGTTTGGCATAAATTCAAAATAAATGGCTCAAATGTATAATACGTTTTCACATATAATTAAATATAAAACATGATTTTATTTATGTTTATTCATTTATAAAATCATTTTAAAATTTATGGGAATAAAGACTACACTAATTTATTTATGTTCTATAATTTTCAGAAGTATCTAGACTTGAAGAAATGAGATTGATGAAGAATGAACTGGGTAAGAGACTAAAATTATAGAATATTTAGGCTAAGAAATGAAAAGATATGTCGATACATAAAATATTCTCTCTTGATAAGTGATACATAATATTCTAGAGCTGGGAAGATTGAGAAACTAGCTAAGTATTTATTTCATAAGACTCTAGCTAGAACTTTATAAGACTTCAGAAGTTTCAGACTGAGAAATGTAAAAGTGGCTTGATGGATAATATTTTTTATCTGGAGAAGTGGATACATATAATTACACACTTTTTAAAACTAATAAATCATTAAAGGAAAGAATTTATAAGATAATTTTATCTATTACAGGTGATACATAAATTTTTATAGAGGAAAAGTCTAATACATAATATTTTTTAGGCCTTGAGAAATAGAAAAGTGCCTTGATGTGTCATATTTTTTGGTTGGAAAAGTGGATACATAAAATTATAAACTAGGTAAAACTGATAAATAATCAAATGAAGGAATTAATTAGATAATTTTCCCAACTACAGGAGATATGTAATATTTTTATGGAGGAAACATTTGATACATAATATTTTCAAGGACCTTAGAATAATATATAATATACTAAGTGAGGGGATTGAAAATTTGTATAAGGAAAGGAATACATAATATATTTTCTCCTCGATAATTCATATATAATATTATTTAGAGGGGTACCAGTTGGTATGTAATATTCTATATGAAATCTCAAGAGGGGAAGTGATATGTAATATCTTTTTTGTTTAGAAGATCATATGTAATATCATAGAGTTTTCTAATTTTGAGGAAGAAACTGATATGTAAGGTGATTTTTATCAATGAGGATCCATATATAACATACTGGAGTTTTCCAAAAATTTAATTTGAGTGATACATGAAATTTTTATTAGGCAAAGGGATGATGGGTAACATATTTCTAGAGGGGGAGGAGGATGCATAAGATATTTTTTTATAATAAAGATGATACATAATATATTTTTTCTAGAATGAAAATAATATATAATAATTTTGAGTATTTGAAATTATAAAAAGTCAATATGTAGGAAAATTGTTTCCAGTGTTTATAATATATAATATCCAACTCTTTTCCAAAATTTAATAATCATAGTTGGCTCTAGAGAATTAAAAATTGAAATTCCTAAAATAAATAGGGGTATGAATCAAAATAAATTTTCATTCTTCTATCTTATTAAATTGTTAAATATTCTATGAATCTCCCATCTAATTTAATAAAGAAATGAAGATGGTGTGAATTCATTTTGAAGCTAAAAGATTTAGTAAATTATCAATCTTGTGACCCACACCATTTGATCTACATGTGTGGAATACATCAAAGAAAATGGTAGTTGGGTACTGAAACATGTGATAATTCCAAATGCATAATGGTAAAATTGTACAAAATCGATGATGGGAAGGAATTATTTTCCATCCAAGTGGGGAGATCAAATTTTCAAGAAGTGTATGAGGATTATTCTAGATGGGGGGGAATATATTCTCATAAAAGGGGATGGTCACAGTTGGTTGATGACATGAGTTATAGAATTTTTTTTGGATACTACCTGGGATTATTTTGATTATTTCATTTTATATAATTTTTCTCTAATTATGGAGCATTAGAACCATAGTGGTCGATCCAAGGAGATTTCCCCATCCCTTGTTATTGAATTTTTCTCTAAATTGATAATTATCTTCTATTTGATCTTATTGGAAGTTATTTTCAGCTATAGACAGAAATATATCTCATTTTTTTTATTATTTTCACTGCTTCCTTTTCTGATTACTAGGATAGGTAATAGTAAGGAGTGTAATGATTATTGTACATCCAGGTTCAAACTGAAAAAAAAACATGATAAAAAGAAATTGGATGAGGTTTTGGCCAGTTAGTGAGAAAGCATGAGAGTTAAATTGAATGAATAATGATTTTATAGGTAAGTCAATGAATATCCAAGGTTAGATCACTACTTTTAAAACTAAATTCAAATTCCAATTTAATTTAATTCTAAAAAATAATTTATTATTGTTTTCAACATGAATGTAACCCCCATAACATATAAAAATAACACTAAAACATTCCTCCTCACTGGAGACAACATGAGTCCCACTTTTACTAAATTTTACTTGGGTACAAAAATAATTTTTTGTAAGGCCTATGATAGTCACTGCATCAATCTCAGTTAAATATGGAATGGTTAAATTCTTACCATACTTTTACTACTCGACTATAAAGAGGTAAGGTATAACTAAAATACATTAAAAAGAACTTCTAGGTAGTAACCTGAGTTTTTTTCTTTCTTAGGAATTAAATTTTATGATTTTTTTGAAATATATTTAGGATATATATTCAATCACCCTTATTATTTTTTATCTTGAATGAAATGGTCCTATTAATTTCACTTGGTTGTTTTAATTTTTGTAGGTCCATGATGTTGGTGTAAGACACAATATGTGAAGAAACATAAAGAATGTAAGGGAATAACTCTATTGTATTGGGGAGTAATTCATTGATTTTATTATCTTTTTTACTTACCCCATTTTTGTTCACATGATTTCTAGGTTTTTAAGGTAATTTTCATGCCACACTTAGATTACTTTATTTATTTTAATGATGAAAAATTTTCATATAAATGCCACCATTTCATGTTTTAGGTACCATTTTTAATAAGATTGAATGAGTAAGGTGGGGGATGAAAAAAACATATAGGTATGAGAATATTAATTTGATGCATCATGATTTGAGGGGATTGATTAATTTATGTATATGGAATTACTCTAACTTTTTTCATCCTTTGACTTTCTGAAGTTTCTGTTGATTGATTTGTTGTTATTATTCATGCCACAAGTGATTTCCCAAATATATTGTTCTCATTCCTAATAGTATTAAAAGATAATTTTGTCATATTCCTTCTTATACTCTATTTCTTTTGAGATATTTAGGACATGTAGACCTACTAGAACATGCATTAATATCTTTTTAAATCTATGACAGAATAAAGTCGTATTAAGAAAATGAAGGTATTTTTTATTTTATACCTATGAGACCTACCTTTTCATTTAATATTTCTCTAATTCTATAGAATACAAGAATTACCTTGATATGTAATATAATTTACAAGCCTATTTTATCCTTTCTAACCTACTCTTGAAATTTTTTCATGATTTACAATTGAATAAGTACGGGGGAATAGGTTTTCCATGGTGTAAAGTGGATAATTTATATTGAAAAAATAAATCAATGAGGTATTATTATTAGGTGTGAGGGAAATTTTCATTAATTATATTTTGTTATAATTCATTGTCTACCCTTTAGAAAAGAAAAATCTATGTTGGAAAAGAAAAACGAGGAATGATAAAAATAAAAAATTGATTAAAAATATATTTAATGTTGAAAGAGTGAGTATAGTTCATTATATTTTTGTCATGATTTGTGATCCTTTACATGAGGAAGAGTGGTGTGGATGGTATAATTTTTTAAGGAATTTTCATAAATATTTTCTATTTTTTTCATGTAATTTACTTTATATATAACTGCATTTCTAGGAATTTTTGATTTTTCATATCAATTTCCTACCAACTGTCAACCTTAGATTCATTTTATCATTTAATGTAAGTCCCTATGATTAATATTGAATTTTTTCTTTTTAGGGTTGATATTTGAGATGATTTTCAAGCCTATGGTTATGATGTATGTACTCAAGGTATGATAATCACTCTAGTTCAAAGATACCTTGAGTGATGAGAGAAAAATTTCAAGTGTGTTAGATCATAAAGTGACATGTATTCTAATAATAAATTGAAAGATGTTAATACAGTTAAGAGAAGAATCATCATTTCAATAAGAATATTAAAATACATAGTTGATTTGTTTTTATGGAAAAATGAGGAGTTGGAGAAATATTATATCATGTTATTATTGAAAGTTTATTATTTATTGAAAATTTTTTAATTTTGTTAACTGATTTTTAAACCTTGGTAAGATGGATCTTCTTTGTGATGATGTGGATATTTTATCATTGAGGCCAATAAAGATATTAAGTGTAGTGGGATTTGATATCTCAATTACATTCATACATTTTATTATTAATTTTATTTATTTATTGGTTATACTTGCCTAATTAAATTTGTTTTATTATGATTTTATAGAATATAATTCAATTATGGTGGACTATAGGAAAAAGGAAAAATATATGTGAAATTAAAAAATGTACTCAAAGTGTTGAAAAATTATCCAGTCCAAAGCTAGAACCATCGAAGCAGCCATCCACTAGAGAGGTGGTGGTCGATCTCAACAATAGTGTGAATAGGGTGGAATGAATGAGAAATAGAATACCTAGTATATAACATTGATAGGTGTGATGTTGATCCATAGTGAGAGACAAAACCATTGTAGTAGTGTTTATAGTGCGGGGAGCCATCACAAGAGGCAATAGTTTTCCTTTGTGTGTCATATAATATTAAGTGGTCATAGTCAAGTGTGATGTCTAGATGTGGGAAAATGAAGTATATGAGAAATTTTTGTGATTTAAAACATGTGAAAAAAAAATATGATGAAATGAATTTATCTGGTTCACCTTATTAACACACCTCTAGGGTTTTCATGTGGGTTTCATGTCATGATTGTCATACTCTTGTTATGATCGAAAAAATTCTATGCATACAGAGGACCTAATAAGATCGATGAAAACCATGTGTGAAGTATTGATTCATGATACACCAAATAATTTATACACCAAAATATATTGGAAGTAACTAGATAATAGAATGAATATGACTTTTTCATGTAGGGCCTATGAGGATTCACATCATTGGAATTTCATAATATTCGTGTGTTGCGATTGATTTTTTTTTATCAAGACAAAAGTGTGCTTGGGAGGAGTGGAGATGCCTAAGGATTATTGTTCCATAGTTCATGGGTATTGTATTCATGATAGAGATGATATAGTTTTTTAAAGTCAAGGTTGTTACTAATGAGATAACTAGTCCATGCTGTGAGAGTTTTTAGTTTTAGTGGGGCTTGAAACAGTCATGTTTTACAAGTGGTATGAAGGTTAAGATTGAATAAATAAAGAATATTTAAATTCATGAGTTTAGGGTTTTGTTTAAAAACCATGTAGAATAAGTGAAGGAAGATTTCATAGAACATGTGTTGTGCTACAATTAAAACAACTATGTTACATCCATGCATAGAAATTCATGCGGAGATGAGGTTTGCAACCATGGTTCATGTGTTGCACTGGGAGGATTGTATTTTAGGTGAGAAGAGTTAAGGATGAATTTTTGATTAATTAAATGAGGGAATGTGTTCACACTGTGAGATAAATATCTACAACAGATATATAGTTCACTTATCTCTTCTATCCTAGGTAATTTTGAAGATATGTTTGAGGGAGTTTATGGTAATTTGGCACTCAGGTTTTTTAGTATATCTTCAAGGATGTAGAGTTTGACTTGAATTATTAAATATACATGAAGATATTCTATAATTATTGGATATATAACAAGATGTATTTAGAGATTAATTGGGTGATTCCTATCTATAAATAAAGGCTGATCTTGTATACTTTTGATTAAGCTTTTGGTGTTCGGTCTACTGCATGGAGTCTACTGTTGTTGGTTTCACTGGTCATTGTAAGTTTTCTTTATTTTCTACCTCTCATGGATAACATGAGATGGTAACTTTTATGTCATAGAATTTTAATGAAAGGGGAATGAGTTTATTGAAGTAGATCTATTTTAATTTCTAGTTTATCTCATGTTTTTGAATTCATTCTATTTGTTAATACCTATCCTTCATTTCATTAAGTATGACCACTATATTTAAATTGAGGTAGTGTTTTTATAATGAATTTACTAGTGTGTAGTTATATTCATGTCCATTGGGTGAGTTGAATGATATTTTTAAATATGTTTTTAGGTTTCCAATTTCTTTAATTAACTGAAGTACATGGCCATGAAAAATGGAGAGTTAGTGACATAAAGTGTAATTACCCAGACCAAGGGGGTTACTTATACATGATTACAAAAACATCATGAGTATTTGTTATTTATTTTTATGTTTAATTCCTTAATAAACCTAGATTTAAAATTTCTTGTTACGCTCATCATTCATTTTTTCTCTCAAAATAGAAGTAGTTTTCCTTCATTTTAGAATTGTTTTTCTTAAAATTTGAGTTAGTTTTTCTCATACTAATTTTCCTTGACCCTATTAGTTCAACCTTATAATTGACCAAATCCCATAATTTTATAGTTTTAATCTAAAAAGATTAATATAATTTATTAAACTTGATAAACCAATTGAAATTGAAAACATTCTATTGGGTGTTGGTTAAAAAATAGAAGAATGATGCATGACACAACTACAAGTATTTTAAAGTTATAATGAGACTTATATTTAAATATAATACAATATTAATATGATAAAACTAATAATTTTTATATTCAATGTCAATGAATATAAAATGAATTTTTTTGGATTTTATTTATACAAATGATCATATATATGATTACTGTATATGTTTTAATCGCATCACGTGTAAGAACCTAATTTTTCAATTATGTATAGATCCTTTTGAATTCAGTCTAATTATTTATTTTGGAACTAATATTTAAGAAAAATGAGGTTATAAAGTTTTCATGGGTATCTAGGGATTGTTCGGAGCTTGGAACCCTGACCAGTGGAGAAAAACATTGGGTTGCACGGTTAGTAGAAACCGTGAGACATAGTCTGAATGGTCTGTACTAATAGTGTGGGGATGGATAGTGGAGTTAAGTAGGGTTCATGGTTTTCCCTAAACATGTTCTAGGGGCCACATACCCATGAAAATTTTCTAAAAAATTTAGTAGAGGAGATTTTCACAGTTGGTGCATGGTTTACCTAACTGTGTGGCCTAACCATGTGGGTGCCCTCCTTAAGTAGTGGGAGGTGCACAATTGGTGCATGGTTTTGCCAACCATTCAGCCAAACCATTTGACCCTTAAATTTTGAGTAAAATTACCCTTTCCCCTTAATGAAATATTTTACCCTACCACCTTTCTCATTTTCTCTTTCTAGAACACAACAAAGGCTCTCTTCTCCCTTTTTTAGATACTTTGAATCCCTTTGATAGTTTTTTATCCCAATATCTAATTCAAACTCTGATTCGATCTTAGTTTTTCATGTTAGATGTGTATCAGTAAGTACTCGATTCCTTTTTAGTCATTCATCATTCTCATTTCCCTCGATGACACTATTTGGATACAAGTTCATATGCTCTATTTTCAGGTCATTGATTCATTATTTAGATCTCTTCCAATCCAGTCCAAACCAAAGGCTGGTACTATATGAGAAGAGTCATATGAGATTAATATTGTTAGTCAATAACCCATCACTTGTGTTTTTTCATTTTATAAATTGTTATAGTTGTGTATGCATCGATTTTATCGGGCGTGGCCTATTAAATTCATGTGACTTGCTTATAGTCATTAAAATTGTATTCTTAGACCCCTGTAATATATGTTATCCATCGTTGGAGGTTAATACCTCAATGTCAACCACCCTAAGTAGGGTTTTTTCCTTAATTATGCCTCTAGTGGTTAGTCATGTTTGTCTACACCACTGTTTGGGTGTGATATGGATTGACCCTATTAATGGTAAGACCTTCCTTAATAAAATGACTATTGAAATGGTATTGACTGGCCCTTCTACCTGATAGTATCACTTATCCCTTCTAAGTTAAGTGTTCTAATTGATGAATGAATGTTTAAATGGTTAATTGGTAAGTATATTATGAATATCACTTGTCCTAGTTTATTATAAATTAATTCCATATGGTTGCACATCCTTATTTCACCTTAACATGATAATGAAAGGTAAAAGAGTGAACCAAATAATTGAAATGTGATTAATATACTAAATGATTGCATGTTCTTTAACCTTTTCACACTAATGAAAGGTATGGAATGAACCATTTAACTTATTAAATAGAATGATTATTACATGGACTTAATTAATTAATTAATTAATCAAATATAAGGTGCTTATTGCATATGGACCTTGACATCTTTATAGGAGTGGTCAAACTCAATCTAGCTTTGGATTCCCAAGTGAATTCCTTGAACACTCATGGATGCCATTCTAATCCTGGGATGACGGTTTCCAAGAGTGAGACCCACCTTGTAACCTGATCTTTATCTACTAGTGAATTCCTGGTATTACACAGTTTGATCCCTCTATTATTATTATAGTATATCTTGGATACACTCCTTGGATCCAATGTGATATCTACAAACATGAGATGCCATAGATACACCGATTGGTCCTAGTCATCGCTTATCATGTTTTACCTTGGGTGAGATCCTTAGACTCGGTTAGAATTATGTTATTGTGGAATGCCTTGGGCATTGATCCTTGTATTACACTTTTACCCTTATATCCAGGCTACAAGTTATTACTAAGTTGGATCAACCCCTGAGGTCAACAATTACTTAGTTATTTCATTGGATCCTCTTCATTATTATCATCATTATAGGATGCCTTGTTATATCTTGGATCCTTCATTACTATTATTATCATGACATGATGTTAGTTATGGTTATACCTCTTATGAATTAATATATAAAATTGAACATAATTAATTAATGATATGGTTACATGTTTGGACATCAGCTGAGGTTGAAGAAGGTACTGGGTATTTACATTGTTATACTAATTTAATTTTATATATGAATTCATGTAAACTATTTTAGTTAATATTACATGGATTGTATGTTATAGACGTTGGTGGTGGTGTCTTGCTGATATTTATCTCACACCCTATCTGGGATTCCATTAGTACCCAGGCAGATTACATGTATATGAAATTGTTGAAAAATGGAAGAATCATTCCATAGACACCTTATATTTCTTGATTGCATTAGGATGGAGCTTGGTAGCAGATGACCAAGTTGGAGCTCAGGATGATGGATAGCTTTTAGATTCTTTTTACTTTTTATGTATAGCATGTTATTCCTACTCCCTTGTATCCATGTTTTCCTAGTTTTGTAGAAATGTAACATACATTATCATCAACTTTTGTATATGATTTAGTTATCATCTTTGAGTACTATTATCAATTATTTTAGTTCTTTAGGATTTTTATAATTAGTGTATATTTATATTGTACCATATGTTTACTTATATTGCTTATTATATTTACATGTTATTATATTTATATATATTTTTACACTCTATTAATGAGGTAATAGTCTCCCCATGAATACACCATCGGCCCTCGCTGCTAGTCAGAATCCTTTGGAGTTCGGGGAGATGCGCTTGAGGCCATGTGGCCAACCGGGCTTGGGGAACCTTTGAGTGGAACCCAGGTTCAAAATGTCAGAAAGTGGTATCAAATATGTTCCTTTATTTACTCTTTTGAGAAAATATATAGGAGATTATGAATGCTTTATAACTTGGTTATAATCCATTGTTTTGTGTAGCTATCCCATGTTTAGGGTAAATTCTAATTTTTCTAAACAATAATTGATGTTATGTTTTTTCCTATTACAGTTGATATCCTTTCACTATTGGGTGATTCACATGTTATGTGATGGTTATTATTATTATTTTGATTGAGGTTTTCATTTTATCCATGGCCCGATGAGAGGTGGGAAAGGATCATCAATCATGCATCATTATAGGAACCTAGAATCCACATGTCATGCATATTCCATTCCATATGGGTGCATTTTACTAATTGAATTTTCTTATATTTCTTGTGATTGATTGATTTTCAATTTCAATTCATAAGGTGTATGGGATTTCATGGGTTTTAATGGGTATTTTACTGAGTTAATTCATTTTATATAACCTGTTACATTCTAAGACTGAATGTAGAGTGGGTTAATTATAATTTAAATGGGTGTTGATCTCGGTGATAAGGTGTATGGGCCCTGATTCACTAGGACTGAAAATCCATTTTAATCAAACTTTGATATAAGTTTATAAGAAAATGAAACTTAAAATTTTGGAATCCGACATAATAATAAATGTTTTCTAGTAAATTTAGAGGAAAGGTTATATTGAACCTTAATCTTGTAAAACCCCTATAATTTAAACTTGATAACTTACCAATACCTAGTATTCTAAGCTGGTTGTTGGGGTAGTATACCTTGGGTAGTGATATATTTTTCTTATGTTCTAATTCTACTAGTTTATATATCTACATTAAGCTTATTATGAGGTGTGTGCTTGGAATTTGTAGACCTATTTTGCCATGATGTCCTTATGTCATATGACAGGAGGGTGGAGAAGACCATGCTCCAGACATGGTGGGCCCTGAGCTTCCAATCTTACCGCCAAGAGTGACACTTGAGGCACTACCTTCTATACCTAATTTGGTCACTTATTCTCAGCTTCGTGAGATTTTCCTATGACTGACACAGTCCATGTAGGGTGCTCCAAGACCTACACCTGTAATGGATGATCTAACATATGAGTTCCAACAGCAGAAGCATCCCACCTTAATAGGGGATGGAGGTCTACATGCTCCTGAGTCTTGGCTAGAGTCTACCCTATCTATCTTTGAGAATCTAGATATTCCTCTAAATCGGAGGATCAATCTTGATATGTATATGTTGTGTGCTTCATCCAAGAGCTGGTGGGACGTAATTACCCCGGCCGGTTACCATTAAAGGATAGTATGGGATGATTTTGAGACTACCTTCTATGATCACTTATTTCCTCAGACATTGAGAGTTGACTGGTCCAAAGAGTCCATGCATCTTGAGTAGGGTGTTATGTCAGTCATGGATTATTCAGTGCATTTTAATGAGTTACATAGATTTTCACTACTTCTAACTGGTGATGAACTATCACATACTAAAAATTTTGAGGATGGGATCCAGTATTCAATATGTAATCAGGTGAATATTTTTTTCCTATCTACTTTATCTGATATTATCAATCAGACTCTTATCACTTAGAAAAACCTGAGGGAAGGTGGTAGTACCGAGCATAGAGGATTAGTGATGAGGCAGGCCAGTAGTTCTTTTATTAGTAAGAAACATTCCTTCGAGGTTTCATGTCAGAGTAGTGGTGGTCAGAGTAACCACACTGATAGCTCTGTTGTATGCCATCAATGTGGATGGAAGAGGCATATGAAGCCTCAGTGCGATAGAGACCCGATGGAGTGTTATGATTGTAGTTGTATGGGGAATGTACAAAGATTTTGTCATAACTTTCTATATGATTCCAGTAGAAGAGGATCTTCACTATCTTCACCTTTAGGGGTAGGTTCTGTTATTCCATGTTAGGTTGGGGTTGGAGTAGCACTAATAGGACTGGTCGAGGAGGAGGTCATGTGCATGGTACCCAGACCCCAGATCTGTAGCACCAGTAGAGTGGTAATACTCAAGGTGGTCCAGCTATAGTACAGAGCCTTGGATCAGGCCAGATGCATGCTTTATAGTCGATACCCTAGGATCAGAGTGTATGATCATCTACAATACGAGGTACAATTGTAGAATCCACCACTATAGTATCTTCTTTTTTATACAGGTGCTTCACAATCCTTCATATCATTATCTATCATGGAAATTATTGTTCAAGAAATATAGTATTACTATGGTGTAATGACCCTGGATATACTATTGGTAGTATGGTCTAAGGGAACATTCCAATGCAGGGACTGACCCCTTGAGGTAGGCAGTTACCCTTTCTTGTGGGGACTCTTTATTCTTGAGATGACAGGCTGTGATTCCATTCGCAATATGGATGGGTTTGTCCCACATCACACCTTTGTATACTGTTATCATCATAGGGTATTGTTTACATCACCATAGGGAAGAAGTTATCTACAAAAGGGTGAGTGTAATGTCCAGGCCAGTAGATCTGGACTAGAGAATCATGGGCTAGGTGGAGTGACCGCCCAGATTGCTCATCTCTTCATAGATTACATCAGGATGAATTACCTCTAGAAGTATATTATTTCAGGTATTTATTTCATGAATATTTTTATGGAATACCTCTTGAGATATAGGTAGAGTTTATAATTGATCGTATTCTAGGAGAATCTCTAGTGTCTATACCCCCATACATGATAGAACATACTAAGATCCAGGAGCTCAAGAAATAGTTGGGGGATTTAGAGGCCAAAGGTTTTATATGGCCTAACACTTCTTCTTGCGGTTCACCTGTACTTTTTTCCAAGAAGATGAATGGGATACTAAGTTTATGTGTGGATTACAGATAGTTTAACTAGTTTATGGTCAAGAACTGGTATCCACTACCTCAAATAGATGATTTCTTTAACAAGATCCGAGGAGGTAGGGTATTCTCAAAGATTGGCCTAAGATCAGGGTATCATCATGTGTGACTCAGGACATTATACATACCTCATACAACTTTCCATAGTATATGTGTTCTATATGAGTATCTCATTATGTTGTTCAGTCTTATGAATGTGATTACTATTTTCATGGATTTTATGAATAGGTTTTTCCACCTCTATCTGGATTATTTTTTCATAGTATTTTTGGAAGACATCTTGGTGTATTCTCATACTCATAGAGACCATGCTAAGCATCTTGAGATCATTTCGAATACACTGAGATATCATCATATTTGTTCCAATCAAGATAAGTGCCCCTTATGTATCAAAAAAGTTCAATTCTTGGGTCATATTATCTCATAATCAAGAGTATATGTTAACCATATAAGGTGAGTTTTGTGTTTTATGAGGAGAATCCCAAGAACGTGTTTGATATAAGGAGTTTCTTGGGGTGGGATGGATATTACAAAAATTTCATACAGCACTTCTCTCACCTTGTTTCACTTCTTACTGGTCTTACAAAGAATACTGTTATGTTTATGTGGTCATAAGCATGAAATAAATCCTTTCAGGAGATAAAAGGGAGTCTTGTATCAGCACCTATTCTAATTATTCCAAATCCTAGAAGAGTCTATATAGTGTTATGTGATGCACCAGGCATCGGCTTGGGTGCAATTATCATACAAGAGGATAGAGTCATCGGATACGGATCTCAACATTTAAGGCCTTGTGAGAGAAATTACCCGATGCATGATCTTTAGCTAGCAGCAGTTGTCCATGAATTATGTTATTGGAGATATTATATGTTAGGTGAGAACTTTATGGTGTATACGGACCAAAAGAGCCTCAAATAAATATTTACATGTCATGACTTGAATCTCAGACAGTGAAGATGAGTTGAATATTTTCATTCCTTCGATTTTGAGCTTTCCTATACACATAGAAAGGGAAATGCAGTAGTTAATGTACTGATTTAGAAAACTCAAGCACAAGACATACGAGAAACCAGTGATGAATACAAATTGATGGCCCACTTTTTAAATCTACATCAAGAGTTTCATGATAGTCATGAATAGTCTTATCTCTCAGTATTGACAATCACCTCTTTCCTTCTTGTTAAGTTGAAGAGTGGTGAATTATCAGATTCTAATGGCTTGGTTATCTATGAGATTATTTCAAGAGATGACCCACCTATGTATTGGTCTGTGGAAAGATATAAAATCCTATATATACATGGATGTGTCTGGGTTCCTATAGATATGATAGAAAAACTGATGCTCTATTATCACACTTCTTAGTGGTCAGTTCATCTAGGCATCTCCAAAATGTATCAAGATATGGGATGCCAGTATTGGTGTCCTATGATTAAATGTTACATAGCCAGTTTAATCACTAGGTGTTCCACCTGTCAGCAGGTGAAGGCGGAGCACCAACAACCTATAGTCTTATTACAGCCACAACTAGTCCCAAAATGGATATGGGAAGACATCATCATGGACTTTTTACTAATCTTACTGAGTTTTCCTTGAGGTAGCAATGTAGTTTGGGTTATCATTGATATACTAAGGAAAGTATTCCACCTCCTTCCCATCTAGGAGACTTTATCAGTTGATGAGATGGAAAAATTGTATGTCTGGGAGATCATCTAACTACATGGGGTCCCTCATACTATCATTTCATATTTGGATTCTCATTTCATGTCACAGTTCCGATAGGGGTTATAAAAAGATATGGGTACAGAGGTGCTTTTGAGCATGTATTTTCACCCACAGAACGATGTCCAGTTAGAACGGAAGATACAAGTTCTAGAGGACATGCTATGAGCATGCTTCTTTGACTTTGGCGGTTCTTGGGAGAAGCATATTCCTCTCAAAAATTTCACCTACAATAATATATTTTAGGAAATGATTCAGATTGATCCTTTTAAAACCTTGTATGTTAGGTTGTATCGTTCACCCTATGATGGCTAGAGGTAGGAGAGGCATCCCTACTAGGTCCTCATCTCATGCAAGAGACTTTGGAATAGGTTTAGTTGGTTAGGAAGTATATGTATACTGCTCAGTCTAGAAATAAATCTTATGTAAATCACCATCAATGACCACTAAATTTTGAGGTCAAGGATTGTGCTTCCCTATGGGTATAGCCCATGATTGGGCATAGACGAATATGGAGGCAAGGGAAGCTATTTCCTCATTATGTAGGGTTATATGAGATTCTTGAGAGAGTCAGATCGATATCCTATCAATTGTTACTACCTCAGAGGTACCGTTCCATGCATGACATCTTACACATTTCACAGCTTCACCAATATCATGCCGAATCATCTCATACTTTTGATCCTAAGGATGTTGAGTTAGATGTTGATGCTTCATTTTAGGATTATCTTATACACACCATTGACAATATCACGAACGATCTCTAGGGATAGTCCATCTCTTTAGAGTGGGTGTTATGGAAACACGGTCATTTATAGGATGATACATGGGACTAGGAGGTCGAAGTACATGATCAGTGGCTACAGTTGTTCTTAGATGAATTTTTGCCTCCCTTGGAAGGTGAACTCGAGGATGAGTTACTTTAAGTGGGGAATACTGTAAGAACCTAGTTTTTCACCCAGGTATGGATCCTTTTGAATTTGGTCTAATTATTTATTTTGGACCTAATAAAGATTAATAAGGAGGTTATAAAGGTTTCATAGGTGTTTGAGTCCTATATGGAGCTCAAAACCCCAGCCGGTGGAGCAAAACACTAGGATTCATGGTTGGAAGACACCGTGCAACCCAAACCATGTGGTCTCTACTAACTGTGTAGGGATAAAAAGTGAGGTGAATAAGGTTTCATAGTTTTCCCTAGCCGTGAGCTAGGGTCTGCACATCCATGCGAAATGTCTGTAGTTTTTAGAAGATGATATTCACACTATTGGCACATAGTTTCCCCAACTGTGTGGCCTAACCATGCAGGTTCCCTCATTAAGAAGTTGGAGGTGCATGGTTGGTGCATAATTTGTCTAACCATGCATCCAAACGGTGCAAACCTTAAATTTTTGGTAAAATTTCCCTTTTACCTTAATGAAATGTTTGACCATACCTCATTCCTCATTTGTTCTTTCTAAAAGATAGAAAAGGCTCCCTTTTCCCTTTTTTAGATCCTTTGAATCCCTTTGATAGTTTTCTATCCTGATCTCTGATCCAAACTCCGATTTAATCCCCATTCATCATGTTAGATGTGCATCAGTAAGTACTTGATTCCTTTTTATCTGCTCATCATTCGTCTTTCCCTCGATGATGCTATTTGGATGTAGGCTCATATACCCTATCATCGGTACATTGATCTGTTCTTCAGATCTATTCCAATCTAGGTCAAAATAAAGAATGATAATGGATGAGGAGTATTGTATGAACTTAAGGTAGGTGGTCTATAACTCATCCCGTAAGTTTCATATTTTTATAAATTGTCTTATTTGTGTGCACATCGATTTCATCAGGCATGGACTATTAAATTCATGTTTCTTCCTTATAGTCATTAGTACCATATTCTAAGACCCTTTTCATATATGTTATCCATCGTCAACAATGACTATCCCAAGTAGTGTATTTTCCTTAATTATTCCTTCAATGGTTTTTCGTGTTTTTTTTACCACCGTTAGGGTGTTCTATGGCTTGACCCTTCTAATGATAAGACCTTATTTAATAAAATGATTATTGAAATGGTATTGACTAGCCCTTGTACATGATAGTGTCACTTTCCCTTCTAAGGTAAGTTTTCTAATTAAGTAATGAATGTTTAAATGGTTAATTGGAAAGTATATTATGGATATCACTTGGACTGGTTTTTTATAAATGAATTCCATATGCTTTCACATCCTTAGCTCTCCATTTCATGTTAATGAAAGGTAAAGGAGTGAACCAAATAAATGAAATTTGATTAATGTACTAAATAGTTTCATGTCCTTTAACCTTTACACACTAATGAAAGGTATGGAATAAACCCTTTGACTTATTAAATGGAGTGATTATTACATGGCCTTAACTAATGAATGAATCAAGTATAATATGCCTATTGCATACAGAACTTGACATCTTTATAAGAGTGTTTATACTCGAGCTAGCCTTGGATTCCTGAGGGAATTCTTTGAGCACTTATGAACACAATTCTGATTCAGGGATGATGGTTTCCAAGGGTGATACCCACCTTGGAACCTAATCTTTGTCTACTGGTGGATGCCTGGTATGAAACCATGGGATCCATCCATTATTATTATAGGATGTCTTGGATACACTCCTTGGATCTAGTGTGATGTCTATAGACACGAGGCACCATTGATACGCCCATTGGGCCTAGTCATTGCTTATCCCATTTACCTTGGATGATATATTTGGACTCGATTATAATTATGTTATAGTGGAATTCCTTGGGGTTTTCCCCTTTGATTACACTCTTACCCTTATAGCCAGGTTATATGTTATTATTTAGTTGGATTGACCCTTGAGGTCAAGGATGTCTTGGTTATTACCTTGGATCCTCTTCATTATTATCATCATTACAGGATTACTTGTTATAGCTTAGACCCTTCATTACTATTATTATCATGGCATGATTCCAGATCTAGGTATACCTCATGTGACATACTATATAAACTGGAATATAATTAATAAATGATATGGTTATATTTTCAGACACCAGCTGAGGCTGAAGTAGGTATTGGGTATTTACATTTGTGTACTGCTTTACTTTTATATATACATGTCTGCACACTATTTCAGTTTATATTATACAGACTAGATGTTATAAACACCATTGGTGCTGGCTTCCTAAGATTTATCTTACAACCTATATAGGCCTCCATTGGTACCTGGGTAGATTACATGTATGCAGGTGTTGAAAAAGGAAATCATCCCACCTTAAACACCTTATATTTCTTGAGTGCATTAGGATGGAGCTTGTTGGCAGATGACTAAGCTGGAGCTCAAGATACTGAATAGATTTTGGATTCTTTTTTATTGTTTTTTATATCATGTTATGTCCGCTACCTTATATCCATGTTTTCACAATTTTTTAGACACATAACATATGTTATCATCAACTTTTTTATATGATTATGTTATCAACTTGAGTATAATTATTAGTTGCTTCAGTTGTTTACTATTTCAATATTTAGTGTATGTTTATGTTATTCCAGAAGTTTACTTATATTGCTTATGAAATTTACATGTTATTATATTTAACCATTATGATACACTCTAGTAATGAGGGAATAGTCTCCCCACATACACCCTAGACCCTCACTACTAGTTGGAAGTCTCTGGTATTCAAGGAGATGTGCTTGAGTCCATGTAGCCAATCGGACTTGAGGTACCTTTGAGTGACACTTGGGTTCGGGAAGTCATAGTGCATGAGTTTTATTTTTCAGCAGGTGATCATGTTATGAGAATATATCACTTAAGACTGAGACTATAAATCAAAGATACATTGATGATTATAATAAATCAACTCTATAATTTTGAATGAAAACAACTTTACACATATAATATGAATATTAAAATGGATTTTCAAAGTATCATGTCCTCACTTAATGAACAATCATTCATATTGAATGTTTATATTATAATTTAATATAACTATAACTAGTGAATATAAAAATATCTTAACTTGTATTTATCAAATTCAGATAGTATAAAGTCTTAAATATTAACTGCTTTACTTTATGAAAATATTTTTTCATTAAATGTACTTATAAAAAGTCATTGAAATATTAATAAACACAATATTTTTAAATACCATTCAATTAAAAATGTTATTGAAATTATATAAAAAATAGTGATTGATTAATTAATTTATTTTAATGATTCTACATAGCTTGGATTTCAAGTTGTCCCCATATAAAATTGATCTTTTTTATATACTATTTTTAAAACTTATTTATTTAAGTGAGACTTAATAGGGATGACAATGAGTACCCAATAATCGAGTACTTGATCCTACCCAACCTTGATTAAATTGAGTTCAGGTACATATAAACTGGGTTCAGGTAGGGTTAAGGATTATAGGTAATATCCATTTATATTTAGATTATGGTTTCAGTATCTACTATTAGTTACCCAAAACTAGAATATTTGTATTCTATATAATGATATACATTTTATTAAATTGATATATTCTTGTTGGGTCCTAAAAACTATGAACACAATGAGAAAATGATTTCATGAATTTGGTAAAGTAAAAAATGAACCTAAAGCCATGAATTTTATTGAATAAATGTATAAAGGAGGCGAAGTTGTGAAAGAATTATGGGTATGCATAGAAAAATTCATTGCACAGACTGTCGCTCTACATGGAGTCCTATTAATAAAATTTTTTGTAGGACACACTAGCAATCATCAGTGATTGAAAATGAAATCAGATCATTTTCATGGTAGGATGGTGATTTCTACCCCCCCCCCCCACCCACTGTGAACAACCATACCCCACCGACGACAAATTTTTTATGGGCCTTGATGGTATTTTACATCCTACAAAAACAAAATATTTTGAGGGTTGGGGAATCCTTAATTGGGAACCCACAAATGAAGCCTTGTGGCCCACCACAGATGACCATCCATCCTAGTATCTAGTTCCTATATTATTCTATAAAATAACCCTAAGGAGAACCAAAAAATATAAATATGATGAGATCCAAAACACAGATGTAATTTGGTAGAAATGTTCCAGAGCCATTGATTCCCAATAGGTAAACCCACTGGATAAAATTAATGAAGAAAATAAATTCACTCGTCCATCCATAAATCGAAAACCCCTATAAGGACACTATTCCACAGAGTATAAGATGATAGACCCTTTACGGTCTACCACACAATGTAGTAAATAACTACGTGAAGGTATATCTAACCTATGTAGAATAATTCTACGTAGGAGAAACTCGATCTTGCGTAGAAAAATGCTACACATGTAGAACCAATCCCCACATAGAAAAATGCTATGCTGGTGGAACCCATGTACATATAGCACAATGCTACACAGATAGAACCCTCACCTACATGGAAACAAGATACATAGAGGTAAGGCCATCCCACATAAGAACATTCTATGTTGAATTGGGTATCCTGGGGTGTTCTACTCTCCAAATTTCATCGCTTCCCACTATCATTCAATTAGGCCCCACTTTGTTCCCTCCGTGAACAAGTCCAATGGCATCAGGACAAGACCTCTTCCAAACCCACTTGATATGTATGATCATATAATTGAAAATATCAGCATGTCCTCTCAGGTCTATATACCCTTGGAAATCGGAGTCATGTTGGTAACATCCTTGACAATACGGCCCTTATAATGTCTTCAAGTCTACAGTCCCATGGTAACGAGCATCCTAACCTTGGAGGTGATCATGGGGAGATCCCCATTTTAGTTGGGTAAAGAGAGTATCACACTTTACATTCCATTTGAGGTTTGATGTTTTATCTTCCTATCTTCCCTAGGAATAAGTCTCGAGAAATAACTCCTAAAGTAATCCCCATGTCTGTCTTGCTAGAGGCGGCACTCTTTCTCCTATTCACCAGCCCGGGTCATAGTTAGGATTCCTTTTGACTATCCTAGTTACCAAAATAAAAAAGGAGATAGGCACATTCAAATCCCTTTCTCTTTCACATTGGGATCCAGTATCCATGCACCAGTGGACAAAGTGGGTTGTGTGATCTTTAGATCTACTGCTTCCTCTTGTTTCTCAAACCGACCATGACTCACGTGGGCTTAGTGGTTAGTGGCGAACATGACATCTGCAGAATCCAAAACCTCCTTGGGAATCCTATTCAGTATATGCCCCAATTTTACTAACTATGTGGACTTTGATTCCCAACTAACTAGGATACATAGTAAGCCTCCTTGAGTTCCAAACCCAACACCCAAATTCACCCTAATGTTTTATAGGCTACATTATCAGTATGGTCATATCCAATCTAGAGGGCCATATCCAAATCCAACACCCAAATTCACCCTAATGTTCTATAAGCTACATTCTCAGTAGGGTCATATCCAATCTGGAGGTCCATATTCCTTCAGGGACCCTTTCATCACCATCATTATTGGGTTATCTCCCCGATAAGATAATTCCCCCACCTAGAAAACCACATATATTCTAGGTCCATTGGGCCGCCTCGATGTAAGTCCCACACCAAAATTTGACTTAGAACCTTTCAATTAGGCATCCTTATTGCATAATGTTATATTACATGGTTTGGTTCTCATTAAATGACCTTAAAAAGGTGATGTTTCCTATTAAGTGGTACTGAACTATGTGGGTTCTGATTAATTTTTCAAGGATACATAGGATGTCTATCTTATGGGTTCGATCCCAACATCAAAACAACTCTCATATCTCTAGATAATGATAAACTCCAGAGCGCTACACTCTATGACTTAAATCCAACATCATCCTAATGAATGACCAAGGATGTATAATCCATTCATAAAAGGAAAACATTTGTGGAGAGACTTGGATACATACATATATCCCCTTCAATGAGGAACCTTGGATCCATATAGAATATTCTGAACCCATTCATGTTCAAAATTGATCATTAATTCAGGGTGATCGATGTCATACTTGGGAATGAACGAAAAATTCATGAAAAATATTAAATCTATAATAGAATCTCATAATAGGAAATAGTTCCCCCTAAAAAGGGTTTAATAATACCAAATTCCCATCCTCTCGGCTAATGCGAGTTCTTAAGTATCATTGTACAAGCTACCCAATGAGAGTTTGCCTTTGGAAAGTATGTCCATGATTCATCATGGATATGAGGGTTTTTGGGTATTTCAGGTTCCATGAACAAACCTCGTTGGAAACCAACCCCTCACAAGTAGGTGTGAGATAATAATGGTGAAACTGATATGAATGATTGTGAAATATTCAAACCCCCCACAAGCAATCATATTAAGAGGAATTCCAAGATTATTTTATCAGAAACAAAATTTTGAACTCAGTGTGAATAAATATCATTTAACTATGGTATCTTATCCATGTGTTAAAGAGGAAAAACTATCCATTTCCCATTGGACCATTTTATTCCTAATAAGGATCTCACCATGATTCTTTCATTAGAAATAAAATTGGTGAACCTGACATCAATCCTTAACCAAGGTGGCGGTGTTACCTCCGCATTAGGACCCTTTAAATCTCAAAATAAAATAGGTCCAAACAAAATGATTGATGGAACATGTGTTCATTTTTGGAGATGCTAATTTAATGGACTATTATTGTGTGTGTTTGTCACATATATTGCAAGTACTTATCACAAGAACTCTTTTCAATCCAATGGAACCTCACTATCTCCCGCAGACATGTGCATCTACCCCTACATAGGTTGGGTCCTCAACCAAACAAAGGATTCCATTTCCCACCTAGTGTCTTCAATGTTTGGTTTCAAATAAGTTGGTCTGGGAGTACCACCTGAATGGTACTCTCATAACCCTGAAGGTACCTTGGCAGGACCCCCAGCATATGAAGCCCCGCCAACCATCTTCTCAATGATGGTTAGTGGTCTAGAACCAGATAGAACCACTAGTCATATCAAACCATTTCGGGACCCTATCCATGGAATTTGATAATGAGATCCTCCCTTACCTTAGGGAGTATAGACATGTTGTCGCCAAAAACTTCATCCCAATAGTGTAGGGGTCCCACCCAAGGGCCCCTGCCAGTAATCATTATTTCCAAAGTCACTCAACCCAACATCCTCACCATAAAGAGGATACCACCCCATAGGCCGAACTGAAGTCATGCAGACTCGGGCCCCCAAGATGGATTGTAGATGGATATGATCAAATAATATAGAATAGTCCATCATCCTTTTTGCTATGGAATAATCCCTCCCGTAAAATATGGTGGAAAACTACCAACAGATGAAAATCCCTGCTCACACATATCAAGATCGTCAGAAAAATATAGAGACAAACTATGAGAATATGAAAATACCTACTAATGAATATCATATTGAGACCCTATCCTTTTACACATAATATTACATGATTTTTATGATAATTAAATATCAAATTATAGGCCAAGGATCATAAAGTCTAGTGTCTTAGAGATTAGTTACATAATTAAACATCATGATTCTAAAATAAGAACATTTTTTATTTAATCTTAATACAGAGCTTATAACTTCCTATGGTACCTTACATACGTATAGGATAACCTCTAGGATACCTAAATAAAGGTATGAGATAAAAATACCATTAAATAAATAAATATTAAAATAAATCTCATCACATGGGTAAGAATGCAAAACATAATGACATAAAAAGGCATGAAACATGATTAAACATATGAAATCATAATATATAGAACATGGAATAATATAATCATGGAATAATAGTAATTTAGAAGAAGCATAAAACATGACTTTATTATGATTCAAGGCTCATTTCACATGTAGGATCACGAGTCAAGGCTAATCACCAAGACTGCTTCACATGGATCATGAGTCAAGGTTAACCACCAAGACCGTTGCACATGACATCTCATGAGACTAAACATTACCCAATGAATTAGATCACTATCTGGGTGCATCCATCATAACATGTTCATGAATATTTTTTCCACATAAATAATCATACATAAGAAATCAAACATAAGCATAAGGGTTACCAATGGATAGAATTGGGTATCATAATCATGTCAACGGGCATATAAAAAGGGAATATCATAATAGTGTCCATGAAATAATATATTTAAATCATAAACAGACATTTATAAGGTAATATAGTTATATATAATCATAAGTGATGTCAAACATAAGTGAAAACATGTAAAAATAGTGTTTATGAAACTTTATAAATAAAACATTTTAGTATGGTTTAAGAAAAACTTTCACGATTCTTTAAATTGGAAAAGGCATAATTGTTTGTATAAAACCAGAATTGAAATAATATTTATTTACATGATAAAATGTTTTATTTTATAAAAATAATGGTGTCTTCAAATAGATTATGAATTTCATTTGAAAATGGGTAATAAATCAAGAAGTTCCCTTGAATCAGGCTTGCTTATCAGGAAGAATTGAGAAGGGAACCTTTTTAAAACATGTATTTCCACTTCAAAGAAGGATGATACGATGTGGATACATGATTTGGGAACATATAAACAAAATTTAAAATAATTAAAAAAAAATAAATAAGAGTTACATTAGGTAAATAGATAGAAAACGTAACCCAAAGGAAATATAAAGGTTCGGAATGGATCCATTACCTTATGTCCGAAATGGTTTTTCACTTGATATTAATGTCCTAAATAATAAAAATAGATTCATTAATTAATAATTAAATAACTTTTTCTACATGTAATTTATTTATTATAATTCTATTAAGTTCATTTATTGCCTTTTTTATCAGTTATAATGTTCGATTTCATTGTTCGGGTGTGTTCGTTTTCTTAGTTTTCATGATCGCATCGCTTGTATATGAGAATGGAAGTTCATGTAGAATGGGTATAATTATAAAAAATTGAAATTATATGTTATTAATGAAAAACAATAAGTTTAATTTATATTATATATTATTTTTTTCATATATTAGGATGAATCATTAGATAACATGTTAATCATAATCGTTTAGATTAATTTTAGCAGTTTTTCGGTCACAACGAAATAGTTTTGTTCTATTATTTAATATCATGTAAATATAATGGATCAAAAACATTAAATTAGATATAATAAATATATTATAATTTTTTTCTACTATAAAAACTATTTCATGACCAGCTTTCAATATAGTAATAGAAATTGAAAACCTGTTATCCTTGAATGTGATAAATTAACACATCACGGACGATGTTTTCATTTTTTAAACAAAATGAGAGGGGAAATAATTGATGATGGATTATTAAATAAACATAATAACATTATATTATATTTAATTCGCTGTATTTATCATTACATTTGTATGATGTTAGGTGAGGATAGAATAAGAAAATAAATAACTTGAAAAGAAAATAAAATAAAAGAAAAAAGGAATTTACCTCTTGATTTTCACCTCCTTGAGAGCCTCCTTAGGGAAAAGTTTTTGGTATTTGGATGAGACTAAGAGATTCTGTACATAGTGGAGAGGTTTTGGAATAGTATTGGGAATAATTATGATAAGTCTAAAATCTTGGAAGGTGTGAGGAGAATAGGTGGTGAGGGGTGGTATTTATAGTGGAGGAGAGGGGTGTTTTCTCATTATTTTATTCATTAGTTTATTATTTTTCTCAAGATAAGAAATAGTGAGGATTATTGTGACTAAATATAGAAATTAGATCGTTTTAGTTCTAACCAATGGTGATTAAATAATCCATGGCTCAATAAATAGTTTCTTAAACTTATAATGTATATATACCGTAAATTATCGTATTTTACTAATCACCAAAAATTCAAGTATTTTTGAAAAATAAAAAAAAATAAACCTAACCATTATTATATGTGTAGAAATAAAAAATGAACCCCATTTTATGAAAATAATTTTATAAATATGAGTATTTTAATTTTTAACTAAAATCATAATTTACTCGAAAAATACAAATTTTTAAATTATAACGTATTTTATAACACTTTGAAAATTTTAATAAGGTCTCATAAAATTATATTATAATCATAAGATAAAAAAATATTAATTTATGAATACATTTTATGAAAACATATTTTATTTTAAATTATAAAATTGATCATAAAATTTTAATTAAATATTTATAAATTACAAAATACTAACACTTGATTAATAATTTTTAAAACATTTAGTTACTTAAACTATGATATAATTATATCATATTTTCATTTATAAGATACCAAAATTTTATTTATACTTTCATTGGTAATGTTATTATTCTATTGGTTTTTTTACTATTCATAAGGGTCACGTTACTATTCCAAAGGTCAAGTTACTATTTCATCAGTATAGGTTCTTTAACTTCTAGAAATACTTCTATTTCATTAATTCTTAATTTATAAAGTTTATATTGTGTTCTTTATGTGATTTAATGTAATTTATACTATATGAAATAACTATAAGAAAGGTTTTTCCATTGATAAAATTTTAGGTTGTTACATTCTTCCCCCCTTAAGAAAATTTTCCCTCGAAATTTCATTTTACATTCTAAGTTGAAAACATGTGTGGGTACTTTTACTTCATCACTTCCTCAGGTTCCCATGTTTCCTCTTATCACTTATGGTTCCTATATAATACTTTGACCAGGTGATTAGTCTTGTTGCATAGAACTTTATATCTATGATCCAATATCTTCACTGGCAGCTCCTTGTATGAGAGATCACTTTCGAACTATACCACCTCGGAATTCAGTACATGTGAAGGATATGTTATGTACTTACTTAAGAGGGATATGTGAAATACATCGTATACTTGAGACATAATAGTTGTAAGTTCTAGTTGATAGGGTGTGGCTCTGACATGATCAAGGATCTCAATGGAGCCAATGTGCCTGGGATTTAGCTTTCCTTTCCTCCCAAATCTCATGATTCTCTTCCATGGAGATATGTAGAGGAATACCATGTCTCCAACTTTAAACTCAATTTCTCATTGATGATTTTCTAAATAGCTCTTTTATTGACTTTGGTCTACCTTGATGTGCTGCTGAATGGTTTTCACCTTTTCCTCCATTTCTTCAACTATTTTAGGTCCTAGAAGCTTAAGTTCACCAACATCATCCTAGCATATCAGTGTTCTATATCTTTTCCCATATAAAGGATTCATATGGATCCATTTGGATTCTTGAGTGGAAAATACTATTGTAGGAGGATTCGACCAATGGTAGATGTTGGTCCCATCCTCCTTTAAAGTCCATAAAAAATTCTCCCAACATATCTTCGAGTGTCTAAATAGTATGCTCATATTGGCCATCAGTTTGAGAATGATAGGTTGTACTAAAATTCAGCTCAGTGCTTAGAGCATGTTGGAGACTTTTCCAGAACTTGGAGGTGAATATCATATCATGATTGGATACAATTGATAATGGTACTCTATGAAGCCTTACCACTTCTTTGTTGTATATCCATGCTAGTTGATCAAGTGATAAGTCCTCTCAAATTTCAAGAAAGTGAGTTGTATTTGTAAAATAGTCTACTAAACCCCATATATCATTGTTTTCTCTAGATGTATTTGGAATTCCAGTGACAAAGTCCATGGTAATGTTCTCCCACTTCCATGTTGGTATGTGTAGTGTTTGCATCATCCCCTTATAGTTTTGTCTTTCAACCTTCACTTTTTGACTTACCAGGAACTTTGATGTATATTCAATGTTCTTCTTCTTCATATTTTCCCACCAATAGCTCTCTCGAAGATCTCGATACATATTTTTCTCTCCCTGGGTAAATAGAGAAGGTTGAGCTATGTGCATCATTTAGAATCTCCTTCTTTATCTCTAGATCAGATGGTACACAGTCATGACCCAAATATTACAAATACTTCCTCATAAATTTTAAACTCTATGGATTTCCCCTTTCTCATATATTCCAAATTCTTCTATATTTCCACATCATTCCTTTAGCATCCTTTATTTTCTCTATAAGGGATGGTTGAGAAATCATTTGATAAAGAATTTATGATTTTCCTTCCTTAATTATTTCCATGTCTATCCTTTTCAAATATAATAAGATTTGATCCTTTTAAATTCTCATCATTGATAAGGATGCAAGATCCTTTCTACTTAGTGCATCTGCAACCTTATTTTCCTTACCATGACGATATTGGATTGAGAAATCATAATCCATGATGATATTTAACCATATTCATTGGAACATATTAAGATCCTCATGTGTGAATATATATTTGGGACTCTTGTTATCATTATATATCTCACACTTATTTCCATAGAGATAATGCCTCAAAATTTTCGAAGAAAAGATCATAGCTACCAAATCTAGATCATGCATTGGATATTTTTCTAATTAATTTTAAACTTCCTTGAGGTATAGACTATCACTTTATCATTTTTCATCAGTACACAACTTAATCCCTTCTTTGAAGAATCATTGTACACCACAAAGAGTTCCCCACTTTTTGTAAGTGTGAGTACTAGTGCAGTGATAAGCTTCTTCTTCAACTCTTTAAAGTTTTCTTCACATTCACTGATCTATAAAAACTTCACTCCCTTCCAAGTCATCTTGGTTAGTGGATTTGAGAATCATGAGAATCTATTCAAAAATCATCGGTAATACCTTTTTAGACCAAGAAAACTATGGATCTCCGTTACAAATGTTAGATTTTTCCACTCTTTGATTAACTTTGTCTTGGAAGGGTCTATAGATATCCTTTTCTAGAGATAACATGACCCAATAATGATAATTCCTCTATCCAGAACTCACATTTACTATAATTTGCATAAATTTTCTCCCTTCATAAATTCTTAAACACAGTATTCAAATGCTCCTCATTCTCCTCCTTGATCTTGGAGTATATTAGATTATCATCAATAAAGACTACCACAAATTCGTCAAGGTAATCTCTAAAGACTATTAATTAAATCCATGAAATTTTTTGGTGAATTAGTGAGTCCAAAGGGCATCACTATGAACTTATAGTGTCCATACCATGTTCAAAAGGAAGTCTTGGGGATATCTTGCTTCCTCACCATTAATTGGTGATATCTCAACTGGAGGTACACTTTAGAGAAATAATTGTTCCCACAAAGCTGATATAACAAGTCATATATCCATCATATGGGATTCTTGTTCTTTATAATTATTTTATTAAGCTCATGAAAATCAATGCAGAGGTGCATTAATCCATCCTTCTTCTTGAAAAAGAGGACTGGTTCACCCCATGGTAAATCACTCAGGCATATAAAACCCATGTCAGATTCTCCAGTAACTACTACTTCAGTTCTTCTGGCTCAATGGTAGACATTCTATAAGGTGTATTTGATATATTTAAAGATCTAGGAATTAGGTAAATTTAGAACACAAACTCTTGATCAGGAGGAATACCAGGAAACTCTTTAGCGAACACATCAGCATAGTCCCTCATAATGGGCATGTCTTAGAGCATGATTTTCTTCTTTTTCTCAAAAATTTGATCTAGATATGATTTCTTGTAAAGCAGTAATATCCACACTTGAGACACTGATTCTAAATGAGATTCATCCTCCTCCTTACACTTGTATGTAATTGGATTATGCTTCGTGATGTGAAGTGTAATCTCCCCTTACCAACAGTTGAAATTGGATTTATATAAATAAATACAATCCATTATCAAAATAGCATAAAACTACAACCAAGGGAGTATGATGAGATTTTTTAGGAGGTTAAATCCACAAAAATTAACCAAGGAGGATTTATAAACTTTGGATACAATAATTTACACATTTTCTATTCTCAAAGATAATTCAACCTCCAAATTTTGAGGTGGTGTTTGAATAGTTTTACTAAACTTTCAAGATATGAAATAATGTGTATAACCAGAATCAAATAGTATATTTTCTTTTCTTGAATGAAAAATCAATGTACCTATCACCACATCATTTTCAGGCCCCACTTCAGCAGTAGTGATAACATATGCCCTTACTTGCTGCCTTGGAGGTTGTTGGTGTTGATTTCCTCTAACAACACTTGTCTTAGGGACATGGTTCTCATAATGGACATGTTATTTATAGTTTTAACACTACACTACAAGCTGAGTGTTGATATGAACCTTCTTTTATTCTTCCACATTAGTGGGATTCTTCATATCCCTTTATAATTTATTAGCTAGATACCCCATTCTTCCACATTTGAAGCATTTCCTGGTTCCCTTTAGATAGTTCCCAGGATGCTTCTTCCCACAATTTTAACATGCGGGATATTGGTTTTTCTTTCCATCATGGGATTTATTTTCTGATTCACCCATATTAAACTCCATTTTACTCTTTTTTTCACTGGTACCATGAGACCATTGAGAGTCTCTGATATCCATTTCAACCTTAAGGACACAACATAAAATCTCTTCATAGCTATCAAAGTCTCTAATTTCCAAATATTTTCATAGACTTGGATTTAGTCCACTAAAGAAGTGATCCACCTTTCATTCAGTGTTCAAGAAAAAATTGGAGGCATATCTTGTATTCCTTGTGAAGTTTACATCATATACCATGATAGAATCGTCTTTCTTATTCTTTAGTCCATGGAATTCTCTTTCCATATTTAGATGGTGGTTTTAGGTAAAATATTTATTGAAAAATGTTTTCTTGAAATATTCTCACTCTAGGGAATCAATTTCCTCCTTGGACTCCATGTTTTTTTATCAGTATCCACCACAGATCAACTTCCCCATCAAAATGATAGACCACTAGTATAAATTTGTATTCTTCTAAGTACTGTAGGATAGAGAATATATTTTCAATGGAGTTAATCCACTATTTCACAAGGAGGGGACCGAAAGATACAATAAACATGGGACGTCTTTGCCTCGTGAAGGATTTGATGGAAACTTTCTCTCTCTTATGATAGGGAGGGAATTCCACACAATTCAAGCTATTATTCATAACTTTAGTCAGTTGATCAAGTATTATCATAAAGTTTTAAGCACTAATTCTCATCATATCTGGCATATCATTAGTGAAATCATCATATTTCCTATAAAATTGATTGTTGGAATGATTTCTTCTATTCCCAACCATTAAATAAGAAAAATAAAGTGCAATTAGGGGGATCGAATACTTAACTAATAAGAATAATAAAATAAAAATTTGAATGTAAAAGGATAAACTTGTAAAGGAAAAGTATATCCTAACTTGTGATTTCCTAGGTTTAAATCTAGGTTATCCATGATCTATTTCTTAAAATATATTATTATGTGTTTATTTTTTTCCCTTAATAACGTTTTATAATGAGCTTATGAATTTCCTAAAGCTTATCCCCC
This sequence comes from Viscum album, assembly GCA_963277665.1. Taxonomy (NCBI): domain Eukaryota; kingdom Viridiplantae; phylum Streptophyta; class Magnoliopsida; order Santalales; family Viscaceae; genus Viscum; species Viscum album. The sequence goes on along the minus strand of OY728153.1, from coordinate 383,970,849 downwards.
GGGAGTGTCAAACCAGGTGTGCAGTAAGGCTCGTTGTCATGTACCAGGTTACCCCGAGTTAGACCCAGAACACCTTGTCAAAGTTATTAATCCTGGGTACATCTACTTCCAAACCACATCCACATGTAGTATCCAGAAAGGGATTTATTTTATAGATAAACCACTTACTCTATACTAACCAAAATTTAGCTATGTTTTCTCATACTTAGTCTTATACCTAGGGTTCTTACTAAAGTGTTTTATTCCTAATCTCTAAAAAAACTAGACCTTCTTATGATACCAACTATAGTGACCCTAGCTATTTACACATATAATTAAATGAATTTAAGCATAATTAAACATCAAATTACAAACCAAGGATCGTAGCGTCTAGTGTCTTATAGATTAGGTACATAATTAAAAATCTTGATTCCAAAATAAGAACATATTTTATTTAATCTTTATAAAGATCTCATAAATTCCTTTTATCCCTTACATCTGTATATGATAACCTGTGGTAATTAATGAAAAAAGGTATGAGTTAAAAACCCCAATAATGAAATAAACATTAAAATAAAGCTTAGCATGTGGGTTACAAGGCATAACATAATGACATAAAAAGACCTGAAACGTGATTAAACATATGGAATCATAACATATAGAACAGAGAATCATATAAAAATGGAATCATAATAATGTGGAAGAAACATAAAACATGACTTTATCATGATTCAATGCTCATTTCACATGGAGGATAATGAGTCAAGGCTAACCACCAAGACCGTTGCACATGGAGCACGAGTCAAAGCTAACCCCCAACACCGTTGCACATGAGATCTCATGAGACTAAACATTACCCAATAAATTAGAGTTCTCTCTTGGTTTACCCATAATAACATTTCTATGAATATTTTTTCTAGATAATGAATCATACATAAGAAATCATACATAAGCATAAGTGTTACCCATAGAAAGAATTGGGTGTCATAATCATGTCAAAAGGCGTATCAAAAGGAAATATCATAATGGTGTCATTGAAAGGATGTATTTAAATCATAAAAATACATTAATAAGGTAATATAAGAATATATCATGATTATTGATGTCAAAATGAAGTGAAAACATGTAAAAAATAGTGTTTAAGAAACTTTATAAATAAAACATTTCAGTATGGTTTAAGTGAAACTTTCAAGATTATTTAAAATGGAAAAGGCATAATTTTTTGTATAAAACCATAATTGAACCAATATATATTTTAATGATAAAATTTTATATTTCATAAAAATAATGGTGGATTAAAAAAGATTATGAAGTTCACTTGAAAATGGGTAGGAAATCAGGAAGTTTCCTTGAATCAGGCAGGCTTATCGGGAAGAATTGAGAAGGAAACCTTTTTAAAACATGTATTTCCTCATCAAAGAAGGATAATACAACATGGATACATGATTTTGGGACATATAAACAGAATTTAATATAATTAAATAAAAATAAATAAGATTTAAATTAGTTCAATAGAGAGAAAACGTAACCTGAAGGAAATATGAAGGTTCGGAAAGGATCCCATACCTTATGTCTGAAATGCTTCTGCACTTGATATTAATTTCCTAAATAATAAAATTATATTAATTAATTAATAATTAAATAACATTTTATACATTTAATTGATTTATTATAATTAAATTAAGTTTATTTATGGTCTTTTTGATGTGTTATAGTGTTTAATTTCATCGTTTGGGTGTGTTCGTTTTCTTAGTTTTCATGATGGTTTCGCTTGTATATGAGTATGGAAGTTCATGTAGAATGGGTATAATTATCCAGAATTGAAATTATATTTTATTAATGAAAAATGATATGTTTAATTGGTATTATATATATTTTTTTCATATATTATGATGAATCATTAGATAAGATGTTAAGGATAGTCGTTTGGATTAATTTTAGCGGTTTTTCGATCACAATGAACTCATTTTGTTCTATCATTTAATATCATGTAAATATAATGCTTCTAGAACATTAAATAATATATAATACATATATTATAATCTTTTTCGACCATAAAAATAGTTTCATGCCCATCCATGAAGACGGTAATAGAAATTGAAAACTCGTCGTCCTTGAATGTGATAAATTAACACATCACAGACGATGTTTTCTTTTTTTGAAAAAAAAAGAGAGGAGAAATAATTGATAATGGATTATTATATAAACATAATAAAATTAAAGTATATATATGTTATTTTATTTACCATTATATTTATATTATGGTTGGTTAGTATAGAATAATAAAATAAATAACTTGAAAAGAAAATAAAAGAGAATAGAAGAGGAATTTACCTCTTGAATTTCTCCTCCTTGAGAGCCTCCTTAGGGAAAATATTTTGGTCTTTTGATGAAGCCAAGATCTCTTAAATGTGGGATATAGGTTTGGAAATATTATTGGAATATAATTTGAAAAAGGATAAAAGTTTTGTTGGTGTGAGGAGAAGAGGTGGTGAGGGTGGTAATTATAGTGGAGGAGAGGGGTGTTTTCTCATTATTTTATTCATTTGTTTATTGTTTTTTTTCAAGACAAGTAATAGTGAGGATTATTGTGACCAAATAAAATAATTATATCATGTTATTTCAAACCAATAGTGATTAAATCATCCATGACTCAAGGAATAGTGTATTTAACTTATAATGTATATATACTGTAAATTACTGTATTTTAATATTCACCAAAAATTCAAGTATTTCATAAAAATAAAAAAAGTCACCCTAACCATTTTTTTATATGTAGAAATCAAAAATGAACAAAAATTTGTGAAAATAATTTTCTAAATATGAAAATTTTAATTTTCAATTGAAATCACCATTTACTCGAAAAATACAAATTTTAGAATTATAATTAATTTTATAACACTTTAAAAATTAAATAAGGTCTAAAAATATTATCTTATAACCATAAGATAACAAAATATTAATTTATGAATACATTTTATGAAAATAAATTTTCTTTTAAATTATAAAATTAATCATAAAATTATAATTAAATATTTATGACTTATAAAATACCAACATTTAATTTATAATTTTTAAAAAATTATTTACTTAAAATAGGGTATAATTATATCATATTTTCATTTATAAGATAAAAAAAAATTTACACTTTCATAGGTAAGGTTACTATTCTATTGGAAACTTTAATATTCATAAGGGCCGCTATACTATTCCAAAGATCATGTTGCTATTTTATCGGTATAGGTTCCTTAAATTCTAGAAATAATTCTTATTTTGTTAATTATTTATTTATAAAGTTTATATTGAATTATTTATGTTATTTAATGTGATTTATACTATTTGAAATAACAATAATAAAGGTATTTCCATTGATAAAATTTTGGGTTTTTACATATCAAGCTCTCTAATCAAATACGGATACAAAATACGAGAAGATGCAAATCCATGCTGATGCATATCAAGCCCATCAAGAAAATACGGTGTAAAACTAAGAGAAGATAAAAATACCTACTGATGAATATCAAGCCTTCCAAAAAAATATGGTGGAAAACTATGAGCAGATGCAAATCCCTATTAATGCATATCATGACTTACAGTCAAATACGGTGGCAGACTATGAGAAGATGAAAATTCATTCTTGTTCATATCAATACCTCTAGTAAAATATGGAGGAAAACTATAATTAGGTAAAATACCTTCTCTACTATATCAATCCCACCATGAAAATATGGAAACAATTTGAGGACCTAGTCGACGTATGTCGGCTACAAATCAGGGGCAGACTCATATTCCTACCTCGACACAGGAATGGGTGTATATTATTATTTCTTCCAAGGATGTTTATTATCACATCCAAAAAATGATGGAAGTTTGGACATCGATTCCTGACCATATCCTTAAAACCTTCCAAGATATGGTCATTTTAGAAGAAATAGCTAAGATTCGGGCCCATGACCCCACCCCCTCAAGTGTGGTGACTCATCCGCACAACAGGATGGTCACTCAGGAGTAGACATGCATCTATACTACCATCTAGGAGGGTCATCGAAAATATTCCTTGATAAATGGATAACAGGATCGGGTACAAATACCCATTCCAATTGGGGATTACTAACCCATTTCATAGGCCACTCTAGGGTAGGCATATATCCCTGTTGAAATTATAGAAACTCATCGACATGATCAGAAAGTAACATGGGAGTCATCTGAACCCACTCCCATGTATGGGGATCTCTATTCACAACACATGATTCCATCTTCCCACAAGAAAGCATCAAAAATAAAATCCCACCTAGGGAAGTTCAAAATTTTATAACAAACCTATGATCCTACTCTATCAAATGTTGGAGTTCTAGAAGTCATCAAATATCTATAATTGGTGGTCCATGATCTTGCCGATCCATTACCAAAATATGAAAGTTTCCATAGTTGTCATGAAGGTCCTCTCTGCAACACGACTACCAGTAGCTCTATAGGTCCACCATAGAGTGATCACCATGAGTAATTTTCTCATGATAATAATCTGATTGAGCTTGAGAGACCATCTCTTGATGAGCACCATGATAACCCTCCTCATGACCGGAATATAAGTCCACAAAAAGGTCTTATCCTTACCTAATCAATTATGATAAATCCCTCATATTCTTAGGAACTTGGAAATATGGGGATAGTCATACTTGATACCATATCAATGAAAAGAGACATACTTTCTTATATGGAAGATGGATCGAGGCAATTGTCATCCTCTGAACCACCTCCAGACCATTAACATGTGAATGAGACCTCCACTAGCCTTGCTGCTTATGAAAAAAAAAGTCATGAAGCACTCATGTTGGGCTGGTCAAGTGGAGGAATCTATGGAATAATAACAAAATGATCTGTTTCCTATGGAATTATAATTGGTTAGGGATGATATACCCAACATTTTTTGGCCCTCATATACTTATCAGTTCAACATTCCAGATGTATTTTTAGAAGAGTGCATACACAACATCCATCTGAATCTCTGGACAACTCTATGCCACCTGAAATAAAAATTATTACCTTACAATGGGTATGCAGACCATGTAAAAATATTTTAAGAGCTTCATAATCAAATAAACTTGGAAGCCTTTACATCTGCATATTGACCATGGTCAGAGAAGCGGTGTAAATATCTTCAATTGGAATGCCTCAATGCATTAAATTAGTTACACCATCTAATTATTGATGCCCCATGTAGTGCTCATATCTGTTGATGGGGGGAACATTGAGCTTTGCATTTCACCTCACGCCCTATTTAGCATAACCCACTATAAATGACATATTTAATGTCAGCACTCCAAGATAGCTATTAAGAAATACCCATGTTTACGAAAGATGACACACTCAGTAGGAGTTGGTCTTGAGTAAGTCTCAAAAGCATCAGGCCCGACGAGAGAAAGCCATTAAGAAACTCATGAACTTGGAAACAGAGAACATTATGCAAGATTATCATATAAGGGAATCCAATCATCAAGAACTTTATGTCCTCAGAAGAAATCAGTTCGCATGAAGATTTATCATTTCACCTGGCTCATGATCAAATAAGGATACGTGAAATAAAGAGAGTATTGATAGTAGCAGCAGCCATTGTAGTATGGGATCAGCCCCAACCCACAGGTTTGGAAGCATTTTTAATACAAAAATCCCCTCTAAGGATGAAAAATTCAACCTGAGACACAATAATAAATAATAGGAGAAACCCATCCTACAATTCTAGGGTAATTTTTACCCCAACCTCCCCTTCAATGGGAACTGGTCTTTTCCTATTTGGGGAGAATGAAAAAAAATAAGATATCCTAATTAGTTCTGTCTTAGGACCCATTCCCCCAAAATGGAAGCATATGACCAAGTTATATAGAGGTTCCCTCCAAGTCACTCTTCACCAAGAATCTCAAAGAAGATCCCAAAAATGAAGTGAGGGGTCTATTAAAGGGCACAAACAAACCTCCTATTATTCAATATCTAGTACGACACCCATAATTCATTATGAATTGGTGAACTTCATGGACATAAATCCTATAAATGACACCAAATATGATTCAAATGAATAGGATCATAGAGAGGATGGTTAAATTTGGAATATGGTTCACACTAAGTTAAATAAAGTAGGTGTGTGTTCCCAGTACCAGAGAATTACCCTGAATTTGGTTACTCCCTTTACCAATCTATTACATCCTTCTTAGAGAAAATACACCAAATAAAATAGGAAAGTAAAGGTCATATATGAGCCTCCTCTTGAGGAGGTTTACCTCCTCATAATCGAAGAAAGATTCATTATGCAGGAGGAAGAAATGAAATAGTTGAGAAGACTCAACACTAGATTGCTTCGATGTAGCATTCCAACCAAATATGCTCTATGAGGAGAGCCTCAATGTACACTTTCTACATGTGTACCTCAAAAATAAGGGTTAATCCAAGACATGAAGTAGAGTTATGACATCTTCTCAACTCAGTTCATGAACCATCGGTTTTCTTGGACTGGATTATGGATGGATATCAAGATTTCCCTATATTAGGGAAACAACTAGAACAAATTTGGAAAACCCTCAAAATATGTCCCTAACCAAATATCAGCCACAAATAATGTCAAAACCGTTATGTTGAGTCCTACAGTGCCTATCCAAGTTCTTTTTCAACCGAACATTCATTAAGGTATTATCAATACCATTGAGTCATTGGCAGTTTGATTGGAATCTATGGAGAAACAGTGGGGACCAGTACAGCCAGAATAGAAACCTTACCCTGAATGGGTGACCGAAACCCCACCCCTGCCAAATTTCAGGAGTCTTATGTTTTTGATATTCTATGGATCAGGACACCCAAAATAACATTTGACACACTTTAAATCCCATTTTAATACCATGATGGGAACTCCCACTCAATAAGAAGTGGTGAAACTCAAATACTTTATGAAAGCATTTTAAGGGTCATCCTTTATATGGTACACCAGTTTTCCATCTCGGTCAATCATGGGATGGGAATACCTCCATTGGCAGTTCCTATTTCAGTTCAACTCAACACTGCAAAAGAAAACAATCCTTGACCACTCAAATTTATAATAGTGATAGAATGATAGAGTCTTGGATTTCATTGATAGATTGAAAGATATGACATACTTCATAAACCTACTGCTTCCCCAAGAATATCTTCTCTCCATTTTCATATAGAACCTATGAAACAATCTATGAATGACACTAATCCCATTGAAATATATATATTTGGGTTTCAAGATTTCATCATTATTTCCCATATAATGAAATATTCTATACAACATGCTAAGATTAGTTCTCGAATGACTCCACCATTCCTAGGGAAAAGATCATGAAATACGAAGGAAATCTCTATCACACTTAATCCAACCTCCACACTCACCCCAGATCCAAAACCCAAACCATATCATGCATCACCCCCAAGGCATCAACAGAAACTCCCACCTTTCTAGGATGAGAATAGGATACCCAGGAAAAATCAATTCAAGGAATGATGGAATAGATTTTACTCATTATAAGATGATCAATTCCATGGATACTTTATAACTGCAATGTATAATGATTTACTCCCCTTGATAGAGCCCAAAATGATCAAACAGGTAGGTATCAAAGACTATCTAGATTATTAACCCTTCTATAGAATACTGGGGAAAACCATTCAGAAATGTTTCATATTCAAGGACACCCTATAAAAAATGGTGGACTCTGGGAAAGTGAAGTTGGGAAGGTCGCCCACCCAAGTAGCGTAAGTTTTCATTATTTCCATTGAGGAAGGAGATGAGTGGCATGAATTTTTTAGCATAATGGTACATATGTTTTATATTGGGATTACTCAAAATGAAATCAACTAAACTCATGGTACTCTCCAAGAATAGTTGGAACAACCAACTATGACCCCGGTCTCTTCTACTACAACACAGCTAACACTATCTTTACTACAAACATCCAAAATATAGCCTTTCAAAAAGAATACTGACAAGAAATGCAGGGAGAAAATATGAGAGGAATAACCTTCACCAAGTATAACATTGGATTTTACTCTCTTAGACTTTATTACTTCATATTTGAAACAACAGGAACCTCCCCGCCAAACTTTACCACCAGAAATTCTCATCCAAAAAAAATCCTCATTAGATGTGGAATTAATATTTGGTTCCATTAATGTCATTAATTTTAGGGATATATTCTCTGGTGATGAATATGAATATGAACTTGAGTTCCCCTCACCTGATTGGGGACTAGAGTAAGAGGCCATGGGAGATGAGGATACCAGAGAAGGTGTAGTCGTGGAAGGAGCCATAATTCTAGCCATGTCCCTACTCAGACTGTCAATGTTACGAAAACTCATGGAAGAGCCCTTTGATGAGTCCAAAAGGAGAAAGAAAATCCTCCATGTGTATTAAAAATTCTACCTTGAACTTATCACTATAGAATATCAATTAGAGGGGGTACATGTGTCAGATCACCCTTGATGAGAAGGCAGGATCGTTCGACCTAACCCACCAATGATATGAGCACCTTTAAAACCTATTTTGAGGTATGATCCATGTATATCAAGTACTCCAACCCCTTGATACCCTATGATAGAGAATACCCATTCTAAGAAGCATAATCCTTTAGGCCATAATTATGATATATTGAAATATTTATCCTTGGTAACATCTAAGTTATCAATCCTGGATGCCCTGAGCTTACAAAAGACCTCAAGGAAACACTCATTGAGGATTTTTTAAGCCCTCATGAGTTTGAATATGAGGTTTTCATTTCTGATTTCTATTAGAAAAAAACCAATCCTAAATAATTTTATGTGGTTATATACTTTATAGATCAATATGAATACATCATTATAGAGGGACACATAAGACCCTTGTACATATCTGATGATATAAATGGTGTCGATGTTCAAAAAAATCATTGAAAATGGATTCAGAGTTAATCACATTCCAGTATGAAAACATCATCAATTGGGATACATTGAGGATAACCTAGTGACTTCTACTATAAAACTACAGAGCTATGAAAAAAGTGAGAAAAATATTCTAGTCCAAATCAAGTTCAAGGAACAATTTGGAGACCTTGTATTCAAATCATAATTTATGGTTGTTCAGTGGGATACAGCCTTCAATTTATTGATAGGAAGGCCTTGGTTTCATAAACATGTGAAAATCCCATCATCATACCATCAATGCATCGAATAAGATATTAATGGATAAATCAAGATGTTTTATGCTGATAATGCCCAATTCTAATCCAATGAGTTGCATTATATCGATTCAGGATTCTATCAGATAGAAGGGAAACATCCCCTGGTCAATGGTGCTACTTGGTTCCCCACCCCAAAAGGTCTAGAAATGATCTAGTCCAACCCCTCCAAATATATCTATGAGGATTATGTGTTACTCACCAATCAGTTCAAGCATATATGTCCAACTTTAGGCACATACACAATGACCTTCATGATATTAGTCTTGAAAAATGAGTCCAATGGTATTGAAAAGTTTGCTGACTCTCCAAATAGTAGTGAAATATTATATGAAAATTCCCCCATTCCATCCTCATATCTCCATGAAATCTATGCCTTATTAACTAATATAGAAGAGGTTTTCCTATCACCTAGAGAGGATAAAGACACTCCCTATACATCCCTCACTTCATACCCTCTAGAGTTTAAATGAGATCCCACATTGTTAGTTGGTTAAAAGGAAGTTTCTTTCTCTTCTAAATGTTAAGATATTGACTCCTCTCTTGACTCTGGAGATCTTACCCCACTACTTTCTACCTTTATAGAATAAGAGGAAGAATATGAAGAGGAGGAAGAAAAAGAGGTTGAGGGCCTTAGGGATGCCCCTCTGGATTTTGAGGAGGGGACCTCTACAACCATTGATGAACTCGGAGAAATAAATATGGTTATAGAAGAAGACCCACAACCCACTTTGATTAGTGTGGTTGTGTCTTCTTAAGAACAAGAGGTATATACCTCCTTCCTGAAGCAGCATTGGGATGTGTTTTCCTAGAACTACATATAAATTCTGGGCCTCAACCCTGAGGTGTCCACTCACCACCTAGGCATACCAGAGGACCACCATGGATATAAGTAGGCATCCAAAAGGACACATTCGACACATGTTACGAAAATTGAATCTAAATTTTACAAGCTCATCAGAGCCATATTCATTCAAGAGGTCCAATATCCAAAATGAATAGCTAATATAGTCTATATCAACAAGAATAAAGGGTAAATCAGAGTCTAAACTGATTTTATTGATCTCAGTCGGAACTTACCAAATGATGATTTCCCAATCTCAATCACAGAACTACTAATTGATGTCACAATTGTATATCATGACCTCTCTTTCATGGATGGTTATTCAAGACACAATCAAATCTAAATGGTCTAGGAAGGCGAAGAATACACCACCTTCAAGGCCACCCATGGGGTATTTTCTATAGGGTAATTCCCTTTATCTTGAAGAATATTGATGCTACATACCAATGTGTCATGCATCGCATCTTCAAACCCTTCTTGTGAAATTTCGTTGAATGCTATGTTGATGATCTGGTGGATAAATCTCAAAAATTTTCTGACCACCTGGATTATCTTAAAACTATCTTCAAAAAATTATAATATCATGGCCTAAAAATGAACCCCTTAAAATGAGATTTCAGTGTTACCTCAGGGAAATTTCTTGGCTTTATCATATTCCATTATAGCATCAAATTAAGCCCTAATAAAAAAAATCCATCCTTATTATGTCACCTCCTTGAAACTGAAAAGAGTTGAGAGGAATTCAAGGAAACTTGGGCAACATCCGGTTATTTATATCCAACCTTGTAAGAAAATTCCTGCTCTTCACTAGATTAAATAAAAGGGGGGTTATACATCAGTGGACTGATGATTGTCCAGAAGCATTCGACAGTCTCAAGAAATATCTTTTGATCCCACTGGTGTTAATTCCTCCTATCGAAGGAAGACCTCTTATTTTTTATATAACAACCTTATAGAAATTATTGGGTGGCTTTCTTCATGAAAAAGAATCAAAACATTAATGAAAACATCCTTTATTACCTCAGTCAAATCATGATCAATACTGAGACTCATTATTCAGATACCAAGAAGAGTTGCCTAGTGATAATATTATCGGTCCAAAAACTGAGGCACTACCTATAGCATCACAAGGTCCATCTAGTATCTCATAGAAACCCACTCAAGTATATCCGCAGTATTCCGATATTGACCAAGTTTCCTTCATAGTGGGTAGTCATCATGTAACAATTTAACATTCATTTCATGCCTCAAAAAGTGTTGAAAGTCTAGGAACTAATAGATTGTATGGTAGAGCACCCCTCGGAAAAAATGACTTCATTGTATACTTAATTCCCTGATGAAAAGGACTTCTCTGTTCAAGAGGGCCCCCAAATATGGGAGATGTATTTTGACAGTGCATCTAGAAGCCCAGTAGGTAAGAGGATGGAAGACCCCAAACTCAACAAACTGGGGCTGGGAGTAATGTTCATTTCTCCAAAAAATTTAGTCCTAACTTACTCCTTCCTACTGTTGGAAGAATTCATGATCAATGAAGCATAATATCGTACTCTCATTATAGGGCTAGAGATGGCACTTTTGGTATAAGTAAATCACTTGAAGATAAAAGGTGATTTGGAATTGGTCATAAAGCAGGCCAACAGTGATTATGCTATCAAAAAGGAAGATATAATTCTCCTAATAAACCACATGTCACGACCCGTCCTCGGGGCCCGTGTCCTGACTACCCCAAGTCAGCCTTCCATAGGCCAGGGGCTAGCGACTAGCACCAAGGCGTAATTCCCGGTAAAAAGGGAAGGCATTGCCTTTGTAAAGTAAACAAACACCACAGAGCAAGCAAGCAGAAGTAAAAACTAAGTAAAAACTGGGTACAAAAGTAAGTGTGGAAAAGTAAGAGGGCCAGTATACAAACCCAAACTGAATGTAAAGTACAACAGGAAAGGGAAAACAGCAACTGAAAGTAAAGCCGCAGCCTCGATCCGTCCACTAGAAGTCCCACCTAAAGGGTGGGTACAGATAGCCTCCGCAACTCCTCGGTCCAGCCGTCCGCTCCGAGTACGCCCCGCCCAGTGGTCCACCTCGGGTACCGACCTGCTCCACCAGCCTCAACCACGATCAGCGTTTTCCGTCGTCTGTAACCAACACAACGTAGTGCGGGCATAGCCCGTGCAGGGGTGAGTATAAGCTAGTCAGTAGGGACCCTGAGACCCCCTAAGGTCTCCCAGAATCCACAAAGGATAATCCACAATGGAAAGATACAATCACGAAGTAACATCTGACACTACTTAGGTATATTCCCATACATATACCTAAGTTATCAATTCCAGTTCGGCTCCAACATCCGAGCCCAAGATCGATCACGTCCACACAGGATAGCACAACACAATCCACACAGGAAAGAAAGTCAATCATATCGAAGATAAGGATTGAAAGTCAATATTTATCTCACACAGGTATACTTCTTTGTAAGACGATAGAGATGATCAGATGTAGTCACTGATTCATCTAAGCCGTCGGACCCACACAGGATCGATAGGTACTAACCCCCGCAATGACCCACAGAGGATCGATAGGTAACTAACCCCCACAATGACCCACACAGGATCTGTAGGCGCTGGCCCACACAGGACCGCTGAGCGCTGACCCACACAGGATCTAACCCACACAGGATCAGTAGCACTGATTCACGTAGGATCGCTGAGTGATGTAGTCGTCGCCATCCAATCCACGGAGGATTTCTGTACAGTAGTCATCGTCGTCGCAATCGCAGCCAGCTCTAGGGTTCTCGCACACAGCAAGCTTGTTCGGGAGGGTCCGCTCCACGAGCCGAGGGGCTGATACATCAACTGACACATAGTCTGGAGTTGATGTATCCAAAAGTTCCGTATCGTCAATAGGAGCACAACGTCACAGACAACACGTCAATCGGACGCTCGGTCTGAGAGTTATTGGCATTTTCGTTCCAGGGGCCCGGTTGGTTTTTAAGTCAAAACCAACCCGACCATACTCCAACTATGTCCAAACCTCGATCAGAGTAATCCAAAAGGTCTGTCTCACTAAGAGGAATCCAACAAAGTTGACGGCACGTCAATCGGACGTCCGGAGTCCAAGTTATAAGTGTTTCCGCTTCCAGGGCCCGGTTGGTTTCGTGTACGAACCAACCCAGACGAATCCAAAGTTCTCTGAAACCTTGAGTATAATATACCTAAACGACCATCTCGGCCCAACGATTTCTACACAACTGACGGTGCATAGATCAGAGGTGCGTAGCCCAAGTTATGGGAAACATACCGAAAAATTCCGGTAATATAGGGTTCGGGCCCGGTCCGACCCGGCCCAGTACCCCCTGGGTCGGCCCGAACTGGGTCGACCCGACCCGGGTCCGGGTCTGGCCCGCTTGGGAATGGTTCGGCCCAGCCCGGGCGCGGCCCAACCTGGGGAGCCGGCCCGGCGCTTTGGCGCCAACCAGGTGGCACGACCATTTCGGCCGAGCGGACAGGGGTGCGGGGGGGGCGCACTGCCCCCCGCCTGTTTGAAATCTGTGGCCCCCATGTGGGGGGCCGCTCATGTTTGGCCAGCCGGGGGTTTTGAACCCCCGGCTCTTCCTCTGTCCGGCCGGCCCGCTCCGGTCGGCCGGCTGTTGCACCACGGGACCGGCAAGGGACGGTCCCCCTGCTCCGACGACGACGGCCCGGAACCGGCTGTTGGTTCCCCTGCTCCGCCTCGGCCTCAGTCGCAGCCTTGGACCGTCCGGCGCGGCACGACGGTGCCACACCCCTCCGCCTCGTCCCCACTCCAGCCACGGTGTTTTCGGGGTTCTCCGGCGCGGCTCGACGGCGCTGCGTTCTTGTTCGATTCAAAGGTGTTGCGCGACGGCGCCGCGCATACCTTTCCACATGACCCCGCGCGGTGCGACGTCACTGCGCCATCCTCGTTCCATTCCACCACAAGGAAGACAAGATAAAAGGGGAGGAGGGTCGGCCATGTTTGTGCGGTCCGTCCCCCTCCCGTTAACTGATAACAAGCGGTCCATTTACACAAGGACTAATGATGGAAGAAAATTCACAAATAGAAACGCATAAAACCCCCACCTCGTCGAATTCGATGAGCGGGGGTTCATCGTGGAAATAACTGTCGTGGAAGAAGACGTCGCAGAAGGAGAGAGTCGCGTCGCGGGGAAATGATTCGTCGGTGTCGCGTCGTCGATCTCCGAGGAATCCGGTGTTCTTCGCGTTCTTCGCGTTCTTTGTCGAAGAAGAAGTTCTTCAAGCTCCTCAACTTTTCTCCAAATCCTCCCAATGCAACAAGTTCCAACCAAAATAAATTAAGTCCTTTACTTATTTTATTAACATAACTTAAGCATTTGAAATTCAAAAGTTGAATTAATTACTCAATTAATTAACTCAACTTGACTTATTAAATGAAGGGTTGTGGAAGGTTAGGGAAGATGAAGGGGTGGGGTTCGTGTGGGCCCCACCACTCTCATAACCTCCCATGGGAAATTGGGTGGTTACCCCAACTTCCACTCAATGGATAAACCACTTAAAAGAAATAAAAATTGTAACTCAATTTTTATTTTAACTTCCACAAATTTTTAACAACTTCTCTCGTGAAAACGCAACCCCGTAAAAGGTGTTCCTAAGTAATTACCAGTGCTGCGAATCCATCGGTTCCCTCGGAATTCGATTCCGAGCACCGGTTCAAAAGTTAGTAAAACCCGCTCGTTCGTTCACTAAACGTACCTGAGCTAAACTTCGGATAGAAATTCCGAGCACACCGGGCCTCGGAATCAAGTGCCGTCAGAAACCACGTTCTTGTAAAATCCCAAAGAAAATTAAGAAAAAATTTCCCTTGAATTTTACGGGTCTTTACATTACTCCCACCTCAGGGCTTTACGTCCCCGTAAATATATATCAAAAACTAGGTGAACAAATGTGGGTACTGAGCACGCATCTGAGCCTCCCGCTCTGAAGTTCTCTCCTGGAGGTTCCTATGCTATAATCTGATGTGAACTAGGGGAATCGACCGTCCACATAGGACCCGCTCCTGTCGATCCTCAATCTCCACTGGAACCTCCGCAAAAGTCACCCCATCATCAATGTCCAGCTCCACATGGTCAATGATATGCGTTGGGTCATGCACTTATCCCCTCAGCTGAGATACATGGAAGACGTCGTGCACTCGGTGCAACTGAGGTGGTAGAGCCAGGAGATAAGCCACCTCTCCAATCCTGCTAAGGACCTGGAATGGTCCGATGAAGCGCGGAGATAACTTTCTGCCTCGTCCAAATCTTCATAATCCACATCGAGGTGAGACCTGAAAGAAGACGTGGTTGCCATCCTCAAACTCCAGTGGCCTCCGCCTCCTGTCAGCATAAGACTTCTTCCGGCTCTGAGCTGTCCTCATCCGCTCCTGGATGACCTGGACCTTCTCTGTCATGGCCTGGACCATCTCCGGTCCTACAAGTGCTAACTCCCCAGGGTCTGTCCAGCACAGAGGTGATCTACAAGGTCGGCCGTACAATGCCTCGTAAGGTTCCATCTCGATGGTGGAGTGGTAGCTGTTGTTGTACGCGAACACCACCAAGGGTAGGTGGTCCTCCCAGCTGTGACCAAAGTCAAGGACACATGCACAGAGCATGTCCTTGAGTGTCTGAATGGTCCTCTCCATCTGACCATCTGTTTGGGGGTGAAAGGCGGTGCTCAGACGTAGCTGCGTCCCGAACGCCTCCTGAAACCCTTTCCAAAGCTGGGAAGTAAAGAGAGCATATCAATCGTAAATGATGGATGATGGAACACCATGAAGTCGTACAATCTCATGAACGTAGAGATGTCCCAAGCTCTCCACTGAGCCCTGCTCTCTGATGGGTAAGAAGTGATCCGACTTGGTGAGTCGGTCAACAATCACCCAAATGGAGTCGTGACCTCTGGAAGTGCGTGGAAGTCCAGTCATGAAGTCCATAGATATGCCATCCCACTTCTACTCCAGGACCTCCAAGGGTTGTACCAAGCCTGATGGTACCTGGTGATCTGCCTTCACCTGCTGGCAGTTGAGGCATCGAGAAACGAACTCTGCCACAGCCTTCTTCATGCCCGGCCACCAGTGATGTCGTCTGAGATCCTGGTACATCTTCACCACTCCAGGATGTACTGACAAAGGGGAAGTGTGAAACTCTCTCAACACCTTCTCTCGTAAAAAACTAGTACCAAGGTATGTCCTCTGAAAAGGACTTCATGATCTCCTCCTAAAGAGAAACCATCAGGTGCCTGTCCTGAGGATATCTACGCATGTCACATCTCACAGTCGGCGTCCCCACGCTGTGCCTCTCTGACCCGCTGCAGTAGTGGAGGAGTGACTATGAGTGACTGAAGGAAGGCTTCTCCATCTCTATCCATGAAGGATATCTGAAAAGTGGCTAGCTGCTCTGTCACCTCCCCAAGTAGTTGAATGCCCGTCCTCCTGGTAAGAGCATCAGATACCATGTTCCCTTTTCCAGGATTATAGACTATCTCAAATTCATAGTCCTGGATGAACTCGATCCATCATCGTTGTCTCAGGTTCATGTCCATCTATGAGAAGATGTACCTGAGACTCTGGTGATCAGAATAGACTATAAAGCGCTCACCCATCAGATAGTGTCGCCACATCTTCAGAGCAAAGACCACTGCTGCTAACTCCAGGTCATTGGTAGCATAGTTCTGCTCATGCTACCTCAACTGACGTGATCCAAAGGCGATCATGGCTCGCTCTTGCATCAGGAAATATCCGAGTCCAGTCCCTAATGCATCGCAGTAAACTACGTATCCAACTCCCTCCTCTGGTAGCCTCAAGATAGGCGCGCTGGTCAATCTCTGTCTCAGCTCCTGGAAGCTCTTCTGACATCTGTCTGACCACACAAAGGGTTTTCCCTTCTTCTTCAAGGCTGAGAGTGGTGCCACAACTCTGGATAAGTTTGGCACAAATCTCCGGTAGTATCCAGCTAGTCCCAAAAAACTCTGCACCTCTGTCACGCTCCTGGGTGGCTCCCAAGCTAGCACTGCATCGATCTTCATAGGATCTGCCGCAAATCCCGCCTCATAGATGACATGTCCCAAGAAGTGGACTTCATGTATCCATAACTGACACTTCGAGAGCTTTCCAGAAAGCTGGTGCTCTCGGAGTGTGTCCAGTACAACCCGCAAGTGGTACGCGTGCTCCTCCTCAGTGGTCAAGCATATCAAAATGTCGTCAATGAAGTCCACGACAAATCGATCGAGGTATGGCTGAAAGATCCTATTCATGAGGGCCATGAACACTGCTGTAGCATTGGTTACGCCGAATGGCATAACCAAGAACTCATATTGTCCATACCGGCACCTGAAGGTCGTCTTCTGCACGTCCTCGTCCCGAACTCTGAGCTCGTGATAGCCTGACCTGAGGACTATCTTCGAGAACCATCGTGCTCCCTTGAGATGATTAAAGAGGTCGTCAATCCTTGGTAGAGGATACTTGTTCCTCACGGTCACCTGGTTCAGGAGATGATAGTCAACACAAAGTCGCAAGCTCTCATCCGCCTTCTTGGTGAACAGAATCGGAGAAGCCCATGGTGAAACACTGGGTCGGATGAATCCCTTGTCCTGTAAGTTCTCCAACTATACCCGTAGCTCTCGAAGTTCAGTGGGGGCCATCCAATATGCTGGGGTGGATATCGGGGCTATCCCGGGGTATAGATCAATATAAAAGTCTACCTCTATGTGAGGAGGTAGTCCTGGAACGTCTTCGGAGAAAACGTCCGCATACTGATCCACCACTACAGGAAAACTAGGACTCTGCACATCAACTGCTCCTAGGATGAGGCTAGCCAACTGATTAGTGATGGGTTGTCCCCTCCTTTTCGAGAGTCCATCCTATGCTGCGAAGGCTCCCTTCTCGCTGGTGAAGGTGAACCTGCTCCCGTCGGTGCGTACACACCGCACCTTGTGCCTAATAAAGTCGATCTGAGCACGAACTGTAGATAACCAATCTATGCCCAAGATGACGTCGTAAGGCCTCGACACTGCTACAAGAAGATCGCAGTCGAAGCTCTCGCCTCCTAGAGTAAGCTCACACTACCGGGACCAGTGCGTAATCATCGAGTCTGCTCCCATAAGAGTCTCTAATTGTAAGGATCGAGCCAACGGCTCTATCGGAATCTCTGAGCTCTGAACAAGGGCAGCGGCTATGAAAGAATGACTCGCTTCTGTGTCTATAAGTACTGCGGGAAGGATGGAATAGACACAGATAGTACCTCGAATCATCTCAGGCGCGTCGTGGTCGTAGGCCTCCGCTGCCTGAAGTTGTGACTGTCTCTGCCCTCCAGCTCCCTGTGGTCGGGGTGGACCTCCTAGTGGTGGTGGTGGTAGAGACTCAAAGTGTCGCCCACCACCTACTGCTCGGCCAGCTCCTCTGGCTCGTCCTCCTGCTACCTGCGGACCACCACGGTCGACCCACTGCCTCTGCCTAGGTGGCCCCTCAACCGTCTTCTGCTCCTCGGTACGGCGGGTCGGGCAGTCACTAGCCATGTGGCCCTACCCACCGCATGCATAGCACCGTCTACCTCTCAAAAGACTGGCTCCGCGCTGTGTGCCCCGCACTGCTGAGCTAGTTTCCTGAGGTCGTCTGCCTAAGGGTCTGGTCTACCTGGACCCATGAGTCATCCGCCGACTGCCTTCTGCAGAAGACTCTGCTACGTGCCGCCCTGCAGTAGGTCTCGCCGCTAATGTAGGCTTAGAAAGGAAGCTCTCGATCAGAAGGGATCGCTCTAGTACCTCTGCCTGTGTTGGGATGCTGAGGGAGATTAGTGATGCCCTGATCTCCTACCTCAATCTCTGCTCAAAGGTCCGGGCCCAGAAGAATGGGTCCCGTACCATGTCTATCGAGTAGCGCGAGAGATCTGTAAATCTTGTCGAGTATTGGGCGACCGTCAAGCTGCCCTGCCGCAGCTGAAGAAGCTCCTGGATGCGAACTGCACGGAGGGTGGCTGGGACGAACTCCGAGTGAAAGAGGCTCTAAAATTCCGTCCAGAGGAGAGAGTCCTCGTCATGCACCTGGAGCATCAAGCTCCACCATCTGCCTGCTGCCGCGTGCAGGAGGCTCGCTGCGAGGATCACAATGAGGTCTGCTGGAGACCTCACTAACCTGAAAACCCGTACAACTACCTCCAGCCAATCCTCGGCTGCCTGAGGGTCCGTCTCCCCACGGAACCTGGGCGGTCACTGATGCTGAAACTCATGCAGTGCACTAAGGCGACATGCATCATCAGCATCTGGGGCTGGTAGCATCGGTGGCTCGGCGGGTAGAGGTACCGCCGGTGCCTCTGGTGTCAAAGGGCCCTGTATCGAGGCCTCGTCACTCGGTGGGTTGTCATCACGCACAATTCTCGGAACCCTAGATGGCTGCCATCATGGGGCCATCCTGTAAAGAAACAGGTGCGCCATGGTCAAACAGTATACCTGGTGAGCTGACACAAAGCAATCGCAAAGAAAACTTGAATCACACATGCAATCAATGTTTTCGTGCATTAAGTCGGAAATCAGAAGTCAGGGTCCTGGTGTACGGATACGTCGGCCACCTCACCAACACTGGACTCCCAGGACTAATAACCACACTCAATACTCTTATCACTATTGCTTCACATAGAAAAAGATCAGAGTCATGAGTTCTGCGGTAGAACCGAACTCCTCTGATACCAATTTTTCACGACTCGTCCTCGGGGCCCGTGCTGTGACTACCCCAAGCCCGCCTTTCATAGGCCAGGGGCTGGCGACTAGCACCAAGGCGTAATTCCTGGTAAAAAAAGAAGGCATTGCCTTGGTAAAGTAAACAAACACCACAGAGCAAGCAAGCAGAAGTAAACACTAAGTAAAAACTGGGTACAAAAGTAAGTGCGGAAAAGTAAGTGGGCCAGTATACAAACCCCAACTGAAAGTAAAGTACAACTGAAAAGGAAAAACAGCAACTGAAAGTAAAGCCACAGCCTCGAGCTGTCCACTGGAAGTCCCACCTGAAGGGTGGGTATAGATAGCCTCCACAGCTCCTTGGTCTAGCCGTCCGCTCCGAGTACGCCCCGCCCAGTGGTCCACCTCTAGGTACCGACCTGCTCCGCCAGCCTCAACCACGATCAGTGTTTTCCGTCGTCTGCAACCAACACAATGTAGTGTGGGCATAGCCCCTACAGGGGTGAGTATAAGCTACTCAGTAGGGACCCTGAGACCCCTGAAGGTCTCCCAGAATCCACAAAGGATAATCCGCAAAGGAAAGATACAATCACGAAGTAACATCTGACACTACTTATGTATATGCCCATACATATACCTAAGTTATCAATTCCAGTTCGGCTCCAACATCCGAGCCCAAGTTCGATCACGTCCACACAGGATAGCACAACACAATCCACATAGGAAAGCAAGTCAATCATATCGAAGATATGGATTGAAAGTCAAGATTTAGCTCACGTTGGTATACTTCTTTGTAAGATGATAGAGATGATCTGATGTAGTCATTGATTCATCTAATCCATCGGACCCACACAGGATCGATAGGTACTAACCCCCGCAAAGACCCACAAAGGATTGATAGGTAACTAACCCCCGCAATGACCCACACAGGATCTGTAGGCGCTGGCCCACATAGGACCGCTGAGCGCTGACCCACACAGGATCTGACCAACATAGGATCGGTAGCACTGATCCACGTAGGATCGCTGAGTGCTGTAGTCGTCGTCGTCGAATCCACGGAGGATTTTTGTACAGTAGTCATCGTCGTCGCAGTCGTAGCCAGCTCTAGGGTTCCCGCACACAGCAAGCTCGTTCGGGAGGGTCCGCTCCACGAGCCGAGGGGCTGATACATCAACTGACACATAGTCCGGAGTTGATGTATCCAAAAGTTCCGTATCATCAACAGGAACTCAACGTCATAGACAGCGCGTCAATCGGACGCCCGGTCTGAGAGTTATTGGTTTTTTCGTTCTAGGGTCCCGGTAGGTTTTTAAGTCAAAACCAACCCGACCATACTCTAACTGCATCAAAACCTCAAGTGGAGTAATCCAAAAGGTCTGTCTCACTAAGATGAGTCCAACAAAGTTGACAGCACGTCAATCGGATGTCCGGAGTCCATGTTATAAGTGTTTCCGCTCCGAGGGCCCAGTTGGTTTCGTGTACGAACCAACCCGGACAAACCCAAAGTTTTCCGAAACCTTGATTATAATATAGAGAAACGACTGTCTCGATCCAAGGATTGCTACACATTTGACAGTGCATCGATCGGAGGTCTGTAGCCCAAGTTATGGGCAACAGACCGAAAAAGTCTGGTAATAGGGGGTTCGGGCCCGGTCCGACCCGGCCGGTACCCCCTGGGTCAGCCCGAACCGGGTTGACCCGACCCAGGTCCGGGTAGGGGCCGCTTGGGCGCGGCACGGCCCGGTCTGGGCGCGGCCCGGCTTGGCAGACTGGCCTGGGCAGCCATCCCGGCGCGCTGGCGCCAGCCAGGTGGCTAGGCCGTTTCGGCCGAGCGGACAGGGGTGCGGGGGGGCGCGCTACCCCCCGCCCATTTGTAATCTTCGGCCCCCATGTGGGGGGCCGCTCATGTCCATCCAGCCGGTTCCCCTACTCCAATGTGACTTCAGCCACGGCCTTGGACCGTCTGGTGTGGCGCGACGGCGCCGCGGCCCCGCTCCGGCCGTAGTGTTTTCGGGGTTCTCCAGTGCGGCGCGACGGCACCGCGTTCTTGTTCGATAAAAAGGCACAGTGCGATGGCATCGTGCATACCTTGTCGTATGACCTCACGCGGTGTGACGGCACCGTGCCATCCTCGTTCCATTCCACCACAAGGAAGACAATATAAAAGGGGAGGAGGGCCGGCCGTGTTTGTGCGGTCCGGCCCCCTCCCGTTAACTGATAACAAGCGGTCCATTTACACAAGGACTGATGACGAAAGAAAATTCACAAATAGAAACACATAAAACCCCTACCTCTTCGAATTCGATGAGTGAGGGTTCGCCGCTGAAATAATCGTCCCGGAAGAAGACGTCGCGGAAGGAGAGAGTCGCGTCACGGGGAAATGATTCGTCGGCGTCGCATCGTCGATCTCCGAGGAATCTGACGTTCTTCGCGTTCTTCCTGTTCTTCGTCAAAGAAGAAGAAGTTCTTCAAGCTCCTAAACTTTTCTCCAAATCCTCCCAATGAAACAAGTTCCAACCAAAATAAAATAATTCCTTTACTTATTTTATTAACATAACTTAAGCATTTGAAATTCAAAAGTTGAATTAATCACTCAATTAATTAACTCAACTTGACTTATTAAATGAAGGGTTATGGAAGGTTAGGGAAGATGAAGGGGTGGGGTTCTTGTGGGCCCCACCACTCTCATAACCTCCAATGGGATGTTGGGTGGTTACCCAAACTTCCACTCAATGGATAAACTACTTAAAAGAAATAAAAATTGTAACTCAATTTTTATTTTAACTTCCACAAATTTTTAACAACTTCTCTCGTGAAAACACAACTCCAGAAAAGGTGTTCCTAAGAAATTACCGGCGCTGCGAATCCATCGGTGCCCTCGGAATTCGATTCCGAGCACCGGTTCAAAAGTTAGGAAAACCCGCTCGTTCGTTCACTGAACTTACCCGAGCTAAACTTCAGATAGAAATTCTGGGCACACCGGGCCTCGGAATCAAGTTCTATCAGAAACCGCATTCTTGTAAAATCCCAAAGAAAATTAAGAAAAAATTTCCCTTGAATTTTACGGGTCTTTACACCACATATGAGGTCTAATGGTAGAATTCCCTTTGGATCTGACATTGACTCACATCCTATGATCAAAAAATGCCCAAGTTGATGCACTGTAAAATATAGCCACAACTCTAGTAAATCCAAATCATGATGAAATAATCATTAGGATTGTGCACCACTAGATGGTCTCACCTTTTGTTCAAGCTATAATAGAATATATAAATTAAGTTAGTCCTATCCTCTAGTCCTACAGTCCTTCCACCATATAGATGACACCCATTTTGGACTACCTTTAAAATGGAGAACTCTCACTAGATATATCTAGGAAAGAGAAAATCTGGAGGTGATCAATTAACTTTGTTCTATATGATGAAACAAACCATAAAATGTTCCTCTATAAAAAGATCCTTTATGGGGTCCTTCTCTGGTTCATTTATAGATAAGTGACTGCTACTATCATGAAGGAAGTGCATGTCAGAGCTTGTGGCACCCACCAGTCAGGGTTCAAGATTTCCCATCAAATATTAAGTCTTGGGTACCGTTGGTCCACTATGATGTAGGACTACACTAAATTTACAAAAAAAAGTGTCTTTCCTTCTAGGTTCATGCCAACTTCATTAACCAACCCCCAATGTTTCTACACAAAGACAAACACTCTTGGCTATTTTCTATATGGGGAATGGATGTCATGGGACTATATCCTCCCACTATGGGAAAGCAGTTCAAGTATATTCTTACTACAAACAACTTCTTCTCCAATTGGGATAAAGTTGTACCATTCAAAGAAGTCAGGGCAAGGAACATTTTCGGTTTCATGAAATCCAACATTTTCTCCATATTTGGTGTCCCTTATATAATATTGATGGAAAACGGTACTAATTTCTGTTCTTTAAAATTGGAGAAGTTGTGTTAGGAGTATAATATCAAGTCCAACTATTCATCTCGCTACCATGCAGCGACTAATAGACAAATAGATGAATTTAACAATAACCTATCAAATATATTCTAGAAGGTAGTAAATAAGGTTAAAAATTATTGTACGGACAAGCTTCTACATTCCTTATGGTATTACCAGACCATGACCTGCACTACCACACAAATGACCCCATACTCATTAGTATATCAGATAGAGGAGGGCCTTCCCATCAAAGTTCAATTTCCCTAGCTTCATATTGCCATATGTGATCAGTTATCCATATATGAGAAATCCTATAAATATTTAGATGAATTTGAGTGATTGGATGAGAAGATATTGCAGACCTTGCATCATTAAGAGGTCCATCAAAACCAGATCATGCACACATTTTACAAAAAAGTTCACCTTTGATCTTTCCTTGAGAGAGAAATGGTGTTGGTCCTCAGGAATTCGATGATACCTGGAAATAAACCTCCAAATCTTGGGCCAAAGTTAGAAGGACCCTATGTCATACACAGGTTCTACTCCAATAAAATTATTCCTTGATTTAGATGGATGGACATATTACCTAAAACCCTACCATTACAAGGTTTTTCAAGAAATATTTCTCATGATAATAGATCCTTCATCTCCATTTCATGATGTAAAATTGCATATCCAGTCTTCATCACATGACCTTAAAAGGTGTGATGCATCATCCTTATCACATGACGTTAAACCAAAGGGTAAATTTACTTAGAACGTGATGGTAAACTATACTCATGTCCCATTAAATAAACATGGGAAACCTCTTATCTCAAATGCAATACATTTCGTTGTCCTCACCAGAGAGGAAACCATCCTTGACATCAATCTTCTACCATGTCAGATATCAAAAACTGTGTGTGGATTGATTCCTATTAGTAAATGATATGTAGTGACACCTAGATATTCAATCTCAGTTCCAGCCACAATTCTTTTCCACAATATCTTGGATACTGAAAATTAAACTGTTTGGCTGGTCCTTGTCACATAACTTATCATGGAACAATGTCCATGTTGCAAGATGATAAACTGCATGACAAAAATGTCCTTATCGTAAGATTATAAACTACAGAACATCATCATCTTGGCCACAATATATTAAATTGTGTGAATGTGTCCTTACCACATGATGTTAAATTGCATGGGAATCATTATCTCACTAAAGATTCACCTCACACAAGCTATATCTATGCAGAAGAAAGATTAAATACCTCTATCCTCATGTGAGAGTTAGACCCACATAGGAAATATCTTCATCCAAGAACTACATATTTCTTGATTCCTACTGTCACATGACACGTAGTGATGCCCAAAACTCTAATATTGGGCCCAGCCACAATACTACATTCTTTCCACGTCGGGTAACCCACGTTCTTACTGCAATACATTAAACTACATGGATGAATGATCTTACCGCGAGATGTTAAACTACATGGCTAAAGTCCTTATCGCAAGATATTAAACTGCATGGCTGATGTACTTGTCGCATAACATTAAACTACAATATTCCTCAATAACTATGTGTGACTTTATTCTCATTCCAATGAGATATGTAGTGATTCCCATACCCTATGTCCTGGTCCCAATCATGAAATATGGGAAATTCCACCTCCCCTGCATATGAAAAAATTTGATGTAGGGGACTCCAAAGTGGGTCCTTCCATTTATAGGTCCATTTTAAGTAAAATACACTCTATCTGCACATGATTCAGATCTTTTCAAGGAAGCATGTTCATAAATACATGTGTCTTGATTCATGTTATCACAAGATACTTAGTGACACCTAGATCTCCAATCCCATGTCCAGTCGCAATAATCAATGGTAAAAATGCCCCTACTGTGTCTGGATCAGACCTATATGGAGAGATACCATTTAGAACTATGTACATATTGATTCTCACAATAATAGGATATTTAGTGGATCCTAGATCTTATATCTTGGTCTAATCACTACAAAATCAAAATTCCCCTATCATTTATTTTTATCTCCTCTGTATGGTGGGATAAATCTTTAACACCCCTTGTTTCTCACATCAATCATAGATCATGTATACTTATGAGTTTTTAGTAAAGGTTCCTCCGTATAATCAAGGAATATCAATTAACATCAAGGGTACTCTAGTCCTAGTCACAAAACTTTAAAAGGCACACCAAATATCCTTATCACATGATGTTAAACTACACGGTCAATGCAATTTCAATAACTATGTATGGCTTGATTTCTGCCATCATAGGATATGTAGTGATGCCTAGACCTCTAATCTTGGGCCCAGCTTGGGGAGAATATATCCTTACCGCATTATGTTAAACTGAATGGCTAATGTCCTTACCGCATGACATTAAACTGCATGATTCTTCAAGAAATACATGTGGCTTGATTATCAATTTAAAGAGATATGTAGTGATGCTTATACCTCATGTCCTAGTATTATCCATAGGGTAAAAGAAAAAAAGGTGTGTCCCCATAACTTATATACAAACAAAGATCTATGTTATATATATTAAATTTGGGTTCCCCCATTCAGGGATCCATCAAAGAAATAGAAATGTCCCCCTTCTGTATATGAGTCAAATCTATGTAGGTAAATTCACACTCCATGTCAAATAATGTTCTAAATGATTCTTACATACTTGGACACATTCCTTCCATTTATCATACTCTTTGTCTTAGGAAATTTTGGATCTCCATAATATTTCTCTAGCCATCTGAGATAGAGGTCAGCGTCCTAAGGACACATTTGTTTAACTATGAAAAATATGCCTTTGTTGGATCTATATAAGTTACCCACAAAAAAGGTTTTTCAACTGAAGGAAAAAATTTCCCTAGGAGAGGCCTCTTCTATCTCTGTAATCCCCAATGGTAGTTTTGTCCCATATCATTTCTCTTGATCTGATAACCCCCATAATCACTATTTACATTTTATTTCCCCCTCACATGTGAGGTATTTCATAACATCCCAGACCAATGAGACTTTTATTAGTCATCATTTCCATGACATGTGGTCATATATGTATGACTTGGAACTATAAGACCTCATTTCATCCTTACCATATGACGTTAAACTGCATGGTTGATGTCATAGTTTCATGACACTAAACTGCATGATTTCTAAGAACTACATATTACTTTATTCCTATTATAATGATATATATATTGGCACCAGAATCTTCATTTTTGGGTCCAACTACAATATAAAAATGTCTCCCCTTTTCTATATATAGATCATACCTGTATAAGGAGATTTCCCACAAAAAATATGTACGTCCAGGTTCTCAATTTAGAGAGATACGTAGTGATGACCGGATCATATATCCCAGCCTGATCATAATAAAAAATTCCTCCACTCTCATATACAATGACCTATATCTTCATAGGAGGTTCCAATACATGTCTCACCCTACTCGTGATCCCATATTCAAAGGAAAATTCCCCTTACCCACATAATAGTTTGATCAACATGTGGGGAAACCTTCCCATAAATACATATGGATTGATTATCATTTTAAAGAGATACATAGTGACACCCAAACCTTATGTCTCATTCCCAATCATAATGAAAAAAATCACTACTTTCTGTATATGGTTCATATATGCGTGAGTAAAACATTTCTACCCATTATTAGAAAATTTTGACATGTAACGCTCCTTTCATATTCAAGAACTTTCCTTTCACAAACTAAACTCTATGTCTAGAGAAGTATGAATCTCCATAAACCTCCATGGCCATTGGAAACGGAGGGTTAGTGTCCTGATCATGCCTTTGTTTTACTATGCACAATATGCCCCAGTTGGCTCTGTATAATTCATCCAAAAAAAGGCCTATCAACTAAAGGAAAATCCATCCCTATGAGAGACCTATTATATCTCTATACACCCCAATGATGTTTTCATCCTACATCACTCCTTGGAATCATAATCCACCTTATTAAAGCTTACAACCTTTCCCCTTCACGCTTGAAGATGATGGAATTTTCTTGGACAGATTACCATGAAAATGGAAAACTAATTATCTCTCGATCAAATATAAGTGAACTTAAACTGTATCCCTAGAACTTCCTTTCTGTAAGATGTTAAACTATATGGTCCATTTCATAGTTTCAAAACATTAAACTACACCATTATCCAACCCTCCATTATATAATCCAAATTCAGGTATGAGTGGTTTCTCATTCATGGCCAATGCCGATACAGATTTCTTCATCATTTTTAGATATTATTCCCTTTATAAATCACCCTTTGTGATCTTGAGGAATTCGTATTTTCACATACTCCCTATCCATAAAAAATGGATGGGTCAGTGTACTATGGAAACCTTTGTTTAACTATGAATAATATTCCCTAATTGGATCTGTATAAATCTCCCACAAAAAAAGGTCTATCAACTAAAGGAAAATGTGTCCCTATGAGAGGCCTCTTTTATTTTCATATGCCCCGAAAACATCATGATAGAAACTATTTTTATGGTTAATACTCAAATAATTTTCCCATATCATGTATCATATTCATAAATCACAAAATAGGGGTCTAGAATCCCCCTTCACATGTCTAAAAAATATTGGGACATTATCGACTAGTAAACTATGTTGGGGTCATCACTCCATAACTCACAGTCAAAAATGTTCGAACTAAAACACAATTTATATGAGTGTGACATGTAGGAATTTAAAATACCCAAAAAAATACATAGTACTCTATAAGTTTAAAACCCACAAATGGAACCCTAGGTAAAAGTCAAGTCCCAGCTTGTTGAACACATGCTTTGCATAGTTCAGAAAAAATCTAAAAATCAAAAGAAAAAGGAACGAAACTTGTTAGGTTAAAAACCCAAAAAGGGAAACTTAAGAAAATGTCAATTCATGCCTGCTAAGACCACACCATAGTATAATTAGGCAAAAATTAGGGTGGTAACAGAAAATACCAAAAAAATTAGGGTTTTCCATATAACCCTAGAAACAGACGAAACTATGCTCACTGAGTTCCTTGGATCTGGAAAAAATTAGATCATTACATGATATTTCATCCAAATGATATGTTTTTGGTTATCTTATGTTGTGATTGATATTTTTATCTATTAATAAACCCATTAAATTCATCTAATAGATTATCTTTTAAAACATGAAAAACTGTGACTGGTTAGAATTGGAGGATAAAATAAATGATAAGAACTGGAGGGAGAGAAAGTATTCATTTATCTATTGAATAAGAATGGAGGAGAATCCACATCTTGGAGTATCTCCATATAAGCAGGAAATTTCGATTATAGAGCATGATCAGTGGATTCACAAAATTGAAGCAGTGCCTAATCAAAATTCTCTATGGCTTAGCGGAGCTCAGAAAAAGTTGAAATTTCAGCATTAGAACCAGCCCAAAATGCCTCTACCCTCTTAGTCATATCTAATCCTACCTTCTCATCCTCCTTCCCTAAATTCTTCCCTTCATCAACAACCACCTTGGTATGAGAAAATTTTTACTTTATCCACTCCAATTCTTGACTAAACCACTCTAAATCCTGATGAAGCCTCCTTTCCAAGGTTCTTTTCTCTTATACATCACCCAATCATATTGAAGCTATACCAACATGCTCATAATATTCATTAATAAGGATATGCTTGGTTTTGGAAAGGTGGTCCATGGACTCTTCAGTTAAAAGAAGAGTGTGGGGCATAATTGTTTTCTCTTGGGTAGAAATAAATTATTTTACCATGTCATGTATGGCATAATAATAAAACTCCCCATACCCAATCAATGAAAATATGTGATGTAATTTGGGTAGTTTTGTCGGAATAGTTTTTAGGGGGGGAGATATTAGCTTCCAAATATGCTTCCATATATGTTGATGGGAAGCAATAAGGTTTTCAAGAGTCTCCTCATTCTCTTTGGAATCACTCTCAGATGGAAGAATATGTTTAGAAATCAGTTCTGCTAGAGAGTTTCTTGACTTAGTAACCTTGGAATGAATTGATTCTATGGTTGTCGGCTCCTTTTCAACATCAGCGGGTTGAGATTTCAGAGCAGTGGTTGCATCCAAAGAAGCTTGTGGTAGTAATATTAAATCCAGATTTTTAAATCATTCAATACCAAAACTTTTAGATAAAAAGGAATAGTTGGAAGGGTGGAGAACTCACCTTCACTTGCTGAAACACCGACATCCCTAACCACCATTGTTCCATCACTTGAAAAAATGGATACCACATCCTCCATTTGTAGGTTGACTCTGGGTTCTTCTAGAGATGACCATAGTGCATGCACATTCTCATCCAAATCAGTGCTCTAAAAGGTCGCTCATCGATATTGAGATTGTAAAGATAATGATCATGGAATGAGAAGAAATAGTCAGGTCTGACTCCCATTGAGTATGAGACACCACCTCTTCTATATTTGTTCTCGCTATAGGAATAGGATCAATACGCTCAGCAGAAGTTTCGACCTCTAAAGGCTCTCCCCCTAATGAGATAAAAGGTGTTTTATCATGAATATATTCTTCCTAGGGCTTGGAATCCCCCTGATGTCCTTAGCTAGCAAGGGTTCCCCATCCAGTTCAGGTACAACCACTAGTGGTACCGCGTTCTTCACTAAGGAAGAATGAGATAGAAGCCCCTAGGTGGTTGTTGCCTACTGACTCACCAAATCTGCACCAATTCATGTGTGGTATAATTAATCAGAACATGAAAATACACAACATGGTATCTAAGTAATGAGATGTAATGGTCACTTTTTATCCCTGATCGATGTCGTATCGTCAGCTTTCGTGCCTATCGATGCTTCGTAGTGTGCCACAGAGATGATCCCTAGGAATGAACAACGGGTAGGATCGGGGGTGGAATTCTCTTGTAGGATCTATAAGAACCACATCCATCTGCTCCATCACCCTGGGATAGCCTTCTCTAGTAGGTACTATATCTAAAAGGATGTTCTCTCCAACAGTAGTACCCCCTACAGTGTACTCCAAGGAAGGAATAGGTGTCTGAATCTCCCTAACCTCTTACAAGTACAAGTGGTATGGATTCAAGGACACAATAAGAAGAAGAAGAAGAGTTGATAAAAATAACCATATTACCTATTTATAAGCATCATCTCATGCCTTCATGATTATTACTATATCATATACTCAGCCGAACTTGTAAATTTTGAACTTGTATGAGTGAATACAGGTTTCCATCTCTTCCAGACATATACCCACTTTATGAGGATATTATTGAGCAGAGATTCATATAGGATTGGTGATCATCCCAAATCCCATAAGATCGAGGTTTTATGCCTAAAGTGTTTTCCATATTTCTTTAGTAGATGTGATTTATCTCTTGGTAACCCATGCTTTACAACCCTCTAGGAAGGCTATAGTGATGGGAATGGATAATGGCAGAAGATATTCCCTGAGAAGTGGAGTGAGTTTTATCTACCACAATTTCTTTCTTGGCACCTCATATTCCCTAGGACACTCTGGGGTTGGGTGCTTACGTGACCTTGGCTGGGAAGAAGGAATTTATCTAACCCCAGTTATAGTAAGAGGGTTGGATTCATCTGCCCCTTCAGAGGCATGAATATCATATTCTTCACCCTCGTTGATCTCCAACCTCACCATTGTGATCACTCGCTAGGTATATCTAAGTTGGTTCTGTATTTAATAGACTAAGGAGTCAAGATCGTGAATATGTTCTACCACCATCTTAGGTTCATAAGTATAAGAAACATCCTTAAGTGATAACTTTTATCCATATATGCACAATGCAACCTATTTCTCCTATAAAATTTATCATAGATCACTAATCGAATGGGAACTCCTCAAAGAATCCCATTGTCTCTAGGCTATTGGAATGGTGACATCAAGAGGTATGGATACTTGACCTTGAAAATCAGCACCATCGGCCTGGGAAGTTAAACCCCAAGCTATCAAAATATTTATTGTGGGTTCAAAAACCAAGGATTTTCTCAACCACTTACCATGACTATAATGCCCAACTATTTTCCTTTGATCCCCTTTGGCCTCGGGCACCAGTTGACCTTTGACAACAGGAATTGTTTATTCTAATTGATCGTCGGGGTATGATCGGTTCTAGACATCATCGTAAGACATGGTAAGTGAAAACTAAAGACCTTCAGGTGGAGGAAGCCTAATTTGGAACCTTGTATCCTCCTGAGTGAGCATCATCCAGAGTTTCCAAGCCACCATTAAATATTTTTCCTGGAAAGAACTATTGATGGTGGGGGGATACCTCATATGAACACAATAAAATTGATACAAAAATATGCAGGGTATGTACCCCTTGCATATAAGTTCCCTGTTAATTTTAGAAACTAAGATGCCTTCTCTCAAAGAAATGAGATATCCTCACATGGCATAGTCCCTAGATGCATTCTTTATGTGCTGGTGGGGGAGGGGTAAGGAGTATAGGTGAAATGATCATGATAGTTGAGCCGATTCATTTCTTTTTCTCTCTCTAGTCTGATGGGTTTACCCCACTTATGATTTGAAGATATGGTCAAAATCTTGCTTTTGGGATCTGTTGACTATCGATGAATCTATAACCCCCCATATGGGTTGCTACCCAACCCCAGATAACTTGGAAGGGGACCATAAGCTGATATGGTGGCTTCCTCTCACTAATGAATCCTAAAAAATAGTATATATTTACCATCATTGGAAATACAAGGTTAATACACCTTATGATGGACAACTGTGCAACCATTACAAATTTCATGAATCTGACCCTAGTGTCAGATTCATGCACTAGAAGCAACAAGCCACTAAGAAACATGGAAAGAAGGGATGCTAATAGGAATAGCCACTCAATGTTAAGGATAGTATTCCATCTCCACTAGGTAAACTGAACCTCCTCAAGCATGGGATAATAGGCTCCAATACTCCTTTGGGCATCAATAGTTGGGAAAGTCTCCAACCTCCTTACGCAAAGCTCATGGTTACTTAGTGTGGAAAATGAATTGATCCAGTCAGAAAATGGAATGTCCTGCTTCAGGAATGGGTCACCCTTTAGAATATCTTTTTCATTGTTGACAAGATTCTTGGAAAGAGGGGGGCCCTCTCTATGTGATCCCAAGATGAAGAGGGTGAAAGAAACTCATCATACATATCATCCATGATTAACACTCCCAAAATCATTCAGATTTCCTAGAGACTAATACCAACCTCCCCATGCACCAGATTGAACATATTAGTATCTGGGATCCATCGGCTAAACAGTTGGGGGATAATGGTTTGATTGTGATGAGAGTGTGTCTATAATACCCAAACAACCTTGTACAGCCCCACAAATTTCAACTCAACATTGAATTCCTCACAAATATGGCAGATCCAGAAAGGCCACCACTAGTCCAGGATAAATGAGCCTCCAAGGCAAAGGTCCCATTTCAATGACCACCCTAGCTTCTCTCCTATTGTGGCCTTTCATGTGATGTTTTGGTAGAAATGGATGTTTTTAATTTGGAATCTACTTGGTTTCTTCTAGTGATAGAGGAGTGTAATTAAGCATAAATCCAATGGAGGTCATTTCTTGAATAATTACCACTTCTCTAAGATGTTGTCTTGGGGAATGTTTCTATTCTTGATTATCCAGGCCGTGGTTTGATTTACTGTGTGAAGTGATGAGATTGAAACATCGAATAGAATCCCAAATACATAAATAGGTGGTCTATCTAAGATTGAATATCCCCTTTATCCTACACTTATAATTCCTACCAGATATTGATAGAGTGGGTCAATGTTGATTTTTCTATTCTTATCAACAAAATCAATCATCGTGTTCCTCCTCTCTTCAGAAGTAGAAAGAGCAGTGGCAGCAGCAGCAAAAATAGATTATGAGGGATCCATTTTTATATTTTCTATAGTAAAATTAGAAGTTAAGGGTTAATATTCATAAAAATAAGAATAGTATAAAGGGCTATATATCACTAATTCATGAAGAATCAGTCTGTGAAGCACTGATTCATGAAGCACTGAGCTGCGGAGCATCAGTTTGTGAAGCAACAGCCCAAAAACCATCATCCCATGAGGCATGAATTTTGTAAGACACTTGATCCGTGAACCATATAGTCACTATGCAGATGAACCGTTCACAGATGATGACTTCTATTTAATGCAAAGTTTGTTTGCAAAGGATGATGCTACACAGAGGAAGCAGCAAGTGATGGGATTTCACAAAAAGCTCAATTCAGAGTGAGGAATTAGTAAAAGACAAATAATTTTAGGCCCCTATATATAGGAAAGTTCCATATTGAGGTTCTACATTCATACCAAAAACCAGTTTAAAACATGACCAATTTTTTCATCAAAACTGACTTCTCTTCATCCCAATCAGATCCCATTTTGATGGAGGGAATTTTCTGGGTCCTGAAAACTCCACATATAAGAAGAAAAGGATTCCTTGAATTTGGAAAAGGTAAAAATGAACTTCAATCCATGGATTTTGTTGAATAAATTTAAAAATGAGGGTAATCCATTATGGAATTCCGGATCGTCATTGCAAAAGTAGCTATGGGGACCACCGCATTGCATGGTGTCCCGTGAAATAAATCATTCGCAGGACAGACCAGTGAATGTTAGTGACCGCAAAAAAAATAGATCATTTTCGAGGTCGTACGGTGATTCCCCCACCATAAAAAACCATCCCCAGTGAACGATGAATCATTTTCTGGCCTAGATGGTATTTTCCATCCCCCCACAAATGAAATTGTTTGCAGGCTAGGGCTTCATTAATTGGGCACCCGCAAATTAAGCCCTATAGCCTACCATGGATGACTGAACATCCTAGTATCTGGTTCCTTAATTCTTTTATAAAATAACCTTGAGGTGAACTAAAAAAGATAGAGGAAAAGAGACAAAACATAGATGAAAAATGGGAGAAAGGTGCGAGATCCATCGGTTCTCAGCAGGTAAACCCACCACATAACATTAAAGAAGAAAATAAATTCACTCAATCATCTGCAAACTGAAAACCCCTTTGCAGACACTATTCTGTGGAGTGTAAGTGGATGGCCCCTTTTTGGTTCACTACCCCACGTAGTAAGAATCTACATAGAGGGATCCCTATCCCATATAGAAAAATTCTATGTGGGATGAACATGAGCCCGCATAGAAAAATGCTACATGGTCGGAACCCATCCACACATAGAAAAATGCTATAAGGGCGGAACCCAGGTTTTCATAGCATAAAGCTATGCATATGGAACCCTCACCTACATAG
The DNA here is from genome assembly GCA_963277665.1 of Viscum album. NCBI lineage: Eukaryota > Viridiplantae > Streptophyta > Magnoliopsida > Santalales > Viscaceae > Viscum > Viscum album. Next base: position 383,935,929 of record OY728153.1, on the reverse strand, counting down.
AAACATGATACACGGAGGGAACCCCATCCTTAATAAGAACACACTATGCGGAATGGTGCATCCTAGGTTGTTCTACTCTCTAGCTCCCATTTCTTCCCTCTATCTTACCATCAGACCCCACTTTGGCCCCTCCACAAACCATACCAATGGCATCAAGGCAAGGCCTCTTCCAAATCCACCTGGTATATATGATCAGATCATTAGACACATTAGTGTTTCCTCTTGAATCTACATACCCATGGTAAGTGAATTCCTATTGGTAACCTCCTTAATAAGAAGGCCCTCAGAATGTCTTCAAGTCTATATTTACATGGTAGTGAGGGTTCCGGCATTAGAGGTTCTCACATAGACCTCCCCATTCCAAGAAGGGAGGGGGAGTATCACGTGTTCCTTTCCCTTTGAGGTTTAATTTCATATCCTCCTCTCTTCCCTAGGAACCAATACCTGGGAATCCCTCCTGGAGTAAGACCCTAGTATTTATTATGGGAGACGGGGCTCTTGATCTTATTAATTGGACCAGGTCATATCTAGGAGTCAATTTGACTATCCTGGTTACAAAAATAAAAGAGGAGATGAGCACATTCAAAGACCATTCTCTTTCCCTTTGGGCTCCAGCATCCATCCACCAATGGACAAAGTGATTCATGTGATCTTCATAGCTACTAATTTATCTTTTTTCTCACACATAGCATGACTCAAGTGGGCTTAGAGTTTAGTAGGGATCATGACACCTACATGATCCCAAACCTCCTTAGGCATCCTATTCAGTATAATCCCCAATTTTATGAACTACATGGGATTTGATTACCAAATAACTGGGATACGTAGGAAGCCTCCTTGAGGTTCAAACACAAAACCCAAATTCACCCTAATGTTATCTAGGATACATTCCCAATAGGATCATATCCAACTTATAGCACCATATTCCTTCAAGGTATCTTTCATCACCTTCTTTGTTAGGTCTTCTCCCTAGTAAGATCATACCCCCGCTTGGTAGGCCACATCTCTTCTAGGTCCCTTGGGCCACCTCAATGTGATTCCCATGCCAAACTTTGATTAAGAACCTTACTCCTAGGTGTCCTTACCACATGAAATTAAACTACATGGTTTGTTCCTCATCACACTACCTTAAAAGTTGATGTGTCCTGTTAAGTTAAACTGAACTATGTGGGTTCTGATTCCTTTTTCAAGGATATGTAGGAATCTCAACTTATGGGTTTGATCCTGACATCAAAAAAACTACCATCTCCCTGGATGATGATAAATTCTAGAGTGGCTGAATACATGGCTTAAAACCGTCATCATCCTAATGAACAACCAAGTAATATTTAATCCATTCAAAAGGGTACCATTGATGGAGAACCTTGGATACATATAGATATCCCCATCAATGAGAAACCTTAGATACATACAGATGAATTTGAACCCATTCATGTTCATAATTGATCATTAATTCAGGGTGATCTGCATTATACTTGGGAATAAATAAAGGATTCACGAACATATCTTAAATCTATAACATAGTCTCAAAATAGGCAACAATTTCCCCCAAAAAGGGTTTGATGATCCTAAATTCACATCCTATCTAACAATGTGAGTTCTTAAGTATCGTTGGAAAAGCTACCCAATGAGATCCTTCATTTGGAATTTAGTTCCATGATTCATCACAGATATGAGAGTCATTGGGTGTTTCTGGTTCCATTAATAAACCCTATTGAAAACTGACCCAACACAAGAGGCTATGAGATAAAAATGGATAACCCAATAAAAATGATTGTGCAATATTCAAACCACCCACAATCAATCATACCAAGAGGTCGTCCATGATTCTTTCATCGAAAACAAAATAGTGAACATGATGTGAACAAATATAATTTAACTATGGTATATCTTTCACCTTTTAAAGAGAATAGACTACCAGTTACAATTAGACCATTTTATTCCTAATAAGGCATGCACAATGATTATTTCATCAAAATCAATGAAAAATAATAATATATGATTTGAATATCTACAGGACTAAAAAATAACATTTCATCGGGGGGTTTATAAGGTTTTTGTAAAAAAAATAAAAATAGGGTTAGTTTTTTTAAAATATAAGTCTAAAATGTGCTATCCACCTTACGACCTTTTAGATTTATCTGAAAGTAATTAAGGAACGTAATACCTTTTCCCCAGATCAATGATGTGGAAAAGTCACTACCACCCAAAATGCCTTTCACATTTTTTGAGGTGAAAGGCATTGGGGGTAAAAACGCCTTTTCTACTATCAAAATGAGAAATTCATTTTAGGTGGTAATGAATTTCCCCCACACCCCAATAAAATCTACCCCCCTAATCCCTTCACATGATTTTATCTCCCTCTCACTAAACCTCACCTGATTTTAGTCCATATCACTCTAAAATTGTCTTAGTTTTTTATCCCTTACCCATGACTCTTTTGGTGGTCTGAAAGCAATGAAAAATTTGTTAAGCTTCATTTAAAGGTATTTTTTCTAATTTATTTTAATGTTTTTTATATATTTATTTGTTTTAGTTTCTTTTAATTATTTTATTTACTTATTTGTTTATTTAATTAGATATTATTCGTAAATAGTTGTTAATATTAGGTAATATTAGTAAGTAAATTATTATGATTTAATTGTGACTATTTGTTAATTAATTTATGATTAGTCTTAGTAATTAAATAATTATTATAAAATTATTATTATCTGGTATCACTTATTAGCTTATAATTACTTTGTAAATAATAATTATGAACTAATATATAATTAAATAAGTAATTATTATGAACTTATAATTAACTAATAATTAATTACTTAGTTATTAATAATTAATATTAATTAGATGATGGTTAAATATTATTGAACTAATGATTAACTATTAATTAACAACTGATTAACGAATGACTATCGAATGATTAACAAAATATTAACTGATGATTAACTAATAATTAAATAAAGATTAACTAAGGATAAAATAATTAATAACTATTGATTTACTAATAACTAATTAATGACTAAGTAATGATTAACTAATAATTAACTAGTGACTAAATAATAATTAACTATTAATTAAATATTAACTTGTTATAAATTAATTACTTAAAAACTATTAATTAATTAATGATTAACTAATGATTGACTAATTCTTAACTAATGATTAAATAAGGATTAAGTTATGATTAAAAATGATTAGTTACTGATTAAATTAGGATTAACATAGTATTAACTTAGGATCAAATAGTGATTAGCTAACGATTAAATAATGGTTAACTAATGATTAACTAATATTTAACCATTGAGTAGCTATTAATTAACTATTAAGTAACTGCATAATAACTATTAATTAATAAATGATTAATGAATGGATAAAGAATTATTAATGATTGATTATTAAATGATTAATGAATGAGTAAGGAATAATTAACTAATGTTGAAGTAATAATTAAGTAATTATTAATTAATGATTAACTAGAGATTAACATATGATTAAATAATTATTAACTAAGGATTAACATAGCATTAACTAAGGATCAAATAATGATTAACTAGTGATTAACTAATGATGAAATAATGATTAACTAATGAATAGATAATAATTAAATAATAATTAACTATTAAGTAACTAATAATTAACTAATAATTAACTATTATATAACTACTTAAAAACTATTAATTAACAAATGATTAATGAATGGTTAAAAAATTAATGAGTGATCGAAGAATGATTAATGAATGATTAACTATTGATTAAATATAGTTGGGGTCTATCTAAGTGGTAAGGCGTCATATAATCCTACAACAGAGACTAGGATCAAATCCTGGTAGAACCCTAATATATGGGGTGGTTATAATTTCAGGCACGCAGTGGAGGTCAATGTGTTCAACAACACTGGTGTGGGATGAATAGAGGTAGGGCGTGCTTCCTGAGATGTTGTGGGGCTTCAGTGGATACCCTCAATGGTAAGGGCTTCATCAGTGTGGGGACGGTGGTGGGAAACATCTGGTCGAAGGACAGATCACGAGGGTTACATAAAGTTAGATTCAGTGATAGATGGCGGCTTACATGGTGGAATTTGGTCAGAAAATTGGTTGTGCATGACGGGTCATAGTTTGGAGGTGTAAGGGCTTTGATGGTGGTCAGGATCTTGACGGAGGCAAGTTTACAGCAAGGGATTGGTGTGCTCAAACTTGGCCTGCAATCAAGTGGGACTCAAGTATTGGTCAGAGTAGATTACTCAAGAGGGGGTGAATTGAGTATATATACAAAATTTCTGGTTAAAAATTATTCTTAAACAGTGTCCCTAATAAGGTTAAATACAACCCAGTTAATCAAAGTAATACGGTTATGAAGGTTTGACTATTTAAATAACTTCTTAGAAGATTGATTAATTCTCAGTAATCTTAATGTCAGTTATTAATATTACTTTTGAAGCTATTCTACTAAGAAAAGACAATTATAACTTCTTTCCAAGATCAATTATCAAAGTGAATTTAGTGATTTCTGAATTATACAGTAAAGCAGTAAAAGAAAGAAGACTAAATTAAGCAGCACAGTGGATATGAAACAAGTGGTTCAGTCTCAAGATGAGACCTAATCCACTCCACTTGGTGATCACCGGACACTAAGCAGTTTATATAAATAAAATTGATCCACACCCTGGATTGGGGTTAAACAGCAGTACAAAGGACTGTTCAGGTCACACATGGACCTCTTCCACAGTTCTTCGTGGGTACAAACAACCAGGCCACATAGGGACCTCTTCCACACTTATCAGTGGGTATACACAAGTGTAAAAAGATATTTCAGTAAGGATATCTTGTATCCTTCAGTTTAATGCAGGAGATAGAGTGTGTTGTTATACAGATACACACACTGATTGAAAGCTAGTAAAAAGATACACAACAGAGCAGAAATATTGAGATAGGTTTAGAAATTCTTTGAATGTTAGTCTTTGCAGCTCTGGACTTCTGAGATGAAGCAGATGAAGAAATCAAGTCCTCGTATGGAAAACAGAGTGTCGTAAGTCAGACAGATCTGGCTTGTGTTATTTGTGATGTTTGACAATGCGAAGATGTTCTCGATTCGGGTATTCAATCGTGCTTCATGTGTTCTCCAGCAGCGTCGAGTTGTGTGTGACAATTCTTTCTTCAAAATAATTCTCTGAGTGAGTTCTTTGTTAACGTGCTTATGCCCTTTTTTCCTTACTTTCATCTATCATGCCATGCTTCTTTTGTTTTTGGGCCGCACTACTCTTTTATCTTGGAGTGCATGTGTTTGAGCCGACAGGTTACATGTATTATGCACCTCATACCTCATACTATTAGATGGCATGTCTACAAAGAAACATTAATTATGTTAGTGCATTTAAAATCTTCAAATATGACCGTTAGAGATTAAATTGAAAGACGATAAAACAGATTAAGAAACGGTTTCATAGTATGTCATGGAAATAGTGTCTCATTCATGGTGTCTAGTTCACGGTGTCTACTTGTTCACGGTGTCTCATGGTCACGATGTCTGCTTGTTCACGATGTCTCATGGTAAAGGTGTCTGCTTGTTCACAGTGTCTCATGGTCATGGTGTCTGCTTGTTCACGGTGTCTCATGGTCACAGTGTCTGCTTGTTCAAGGTGTCTCATGGTCACGGTGTCTTCTTGTTCATGGTTTCTCATGGTCATGGTGTTTTCTTGTTCATGGTGTCTCATGGTCACGGTGTCTCCTTATTCACGGTGTCTCATGGTCACGGTGTCTCATGGTCACGGTGTCTGCTTGTTCACGATATCTCATGGTCATGGTGTCTGCTTGTTCACTGTGTCTCATGACTTAGGTAAATATCTGTATTCAAACTTAAGCAGTGATATTTATGGAATGGATTAAACATAATCATTTTTCAGAGAAATCATTTTAAAGTAAATCAAAATATAGTGTATAGTAACCAAGCTGAGTGTATAGCGCTTAAGAGCTTTGGATAGCTTTTACTAAACAACTGTACATTTGATGTGAGATATATTACATAGAGTTAACATGGTTTATAGACTGAATAGGATTTTTGATCATTAAAACGTGATTAATACTTGAGGAGTCCAACAATATCCCCCTTTTTTATGATCACAAATTTTGTATATTTAGAGTGTATATTTGTTTGAACAATATAATTAATGTTCATATAACATATATAGAGTGATTTTTCTCCTATAGAGAGTTCTCCTCCTTTTGTGATTATCAAAAAGTAGCATGAAAAAGAAAGATAAAAGAGACAAGAAAAGTGCATAATGTATTAGATAAAAAGAGGGGCATTACAAAAAGTAAAACAAATGTAACAATATTCCTATAAAAAGAGAGTAAGCACTGTCCTTCTTCACTGGCTGGCCTTCTCTTTTCCATTAGCAGTATTAGAAGAAGAGGAATCCATAGGAGCAGAGGTTGAGGTAGAAGAAGGGAGTGAGCTGGTTGAGAGAGAAGGTAAAGGAAGACCTTCAAAGACAGAGGGAGTTGGTGTAGGTGTAGTAGAAGACCGAGGCAGTTGTTGATCAAGTATCACAAGCCTGATCTGACTCAGTACCTAACTGATAGACATAGAAGTGGAGGCGAGGGTAGAGGTGAATGTTGGAAAATCAGATCTCAGAGGTGCAGCCACTGGAGCAACAATGGATGTACTTTGGGCATTAATATAGGGCCTCAAAATCTTGATAAAATAAGAAATGATCTCTCCACCATACTGCATAGCTTTTTCAAAGTCATCCTTTTTTCCATAAACTTATCCAATAGATGAGTGAACTCTGTGAGCTTTTGGACTTGATTCTTGAACGCTTGAGTAATAGGATAAATCCTCAGATTTTCTATAAGATATTTGAAATGATTGGTCATGTCAATCTTTGAGAAGATTCGGTTGAAGTAGAAATACACTTTCTTGGAAATTTCTTATTGAGAATCATTAGCATATTTTGAATGGATTTATACCAAATCAAGAACTTTGTCACTGTTCTTGATAACTTCAAATAGAGAATCTTTATTGAAACCACTAAGCACGGTCTGAAGTTCTTCTTTGACCACTGTTTTGAGCAGGTCACTATCTAAGGAAGGTTGAGATGATTGTCCAGATTCTTTAGAAGTAGTGACAGCTAAGGTAAGAGATTTCAGTTGATTTAGAACTTTTTGAAGTCACCTTGTATACTCATCAGTGAGCTTGTTAAGATTAACAAAAAGCTCTCGCATCTCTTTCACAATCTTTTTGTTTCTTTCAGTGACCTTTTCAGCTAAGGAAGCTAAATGAGTTTGAATCAGAGAGGCAATATTCTGTGGGGTTTGAGGAACACCAGGATCCATAGGATGGGAAGCAAGCTCTGATCTCAAATTCATCACTTTCTGCATGTCTTTAATCATACCTATTAGAGTCTTTATTTCATCACTAAGTAGTCTGCTTTCAACTCTAACTTCATGAATCTCATGAAGCATTTTGGGTTGAATCTTCCAAATAACTTTTTCCAACAACAGTGAGGCATATCTCTCACTTATATTTGTTACAAGAGTTTCTTGGATATTCAGGAGTTTTTTAACTCCAGAAAAAAGGGTAGATCCTAATTCTTTCATATCATCTTTACTCGCCAAGGATGGTTGTTCTGGTTAAGGTTCAGAGATAGGGACTGAGACGGGCTCAGGTGATTTTTCAGGGGAAATATTAGAGACAAATTTCAATTAGAACATAGTAGAAAGGTCAAGGCCTTTTAATAAGACTTCCTAAAAGTCATTCACATCATAAAATCTAGGTAATTTATACCGAGTGTCTATAGGGCATGGATCAACCGGGTTTGGTACTTTAATAGATTCTAGATTTGGGGGTTTCTCCCCCTAAACAATTGCATCATTCTCAGGACTGAGAGGCTTAGGGTCTTGATCTATTTCCACAAATTCATCTCTTAGTTCCTCACCCATTTTCTGTCTATCCAACTAAAAATCCATCTCCAGCCTTTCCTCAGCTTAAGGAATGACTTTAGGAACAGATTGTTCCACTGGGAGTTCCTCAAGGTCAGTTTCTTGCATAACAAGTAATTATTCTGCTATAAGATCTTCCATATAATTATTTTTAGTTTCTTTGGAAACAAATTCTATTTCAACTTCGGGTTGATCTTCTAGATAAGAAACATCTTTAGGAGCAAGGACTTCTTTTTTAATTACTACATGAGGAACAAGAGTATTTTCTTCCTTATTAGAAACAGTTTCCTTAGGAGGCACAACAGCCTCTTCTTCTTCTTCTTCAAAATACTCAACGACTTCATCTAGTTCCAAACTAGGATCATAAATATCTTTTGGTCTTGAGGGATGTTCCACTAGGTTGAACTTTTCATAGATCCTATCATTGTCTTCCACCCATGACTTTTTCCAAGGATTCCAATTGATTTTCAACCTCTTTATAATGACTTTTCAAAGGAGGAACTGAAAATACTTGATAGATTCTTTATTAGGTCCAACCATACCTTTGTAATGAAACGTGGATGAGATAAGCTGAGAATAAAATAGGGAGGTTGACTTGGATGTGGTTTTGATCAGCTAAAACATATGTTGTCTGACATACTTATAAAGGTTAATCTTGTGACCATTTTTCATAAGATGAATCAGAAACACATCCTGATATTTTTGTATAGCAAAATCACCTTTTCTAGGGATGATAAAGTTCTGAATAAACTTAAACATAAGTCTAGATTCTCCATCCAGTTCAGTAGAAATGGCTCTCCTCTTGGTGCCATTTCCGGTTAAGCTTTTCAAAGAATCTTCAAAAACAAAGAATTCACTATAAGGTGGAGGTCTCCTCTAATAGTCCTCACAGAAGCCTTTATGAGGTATCCCAAGGCATGAATCCCATAACCTCGAAGAGAATGTGCATATCTGGCCATTTATCCAGCTTCTTACAGTATAGCCATCACCAGAATCAAAAGAGAACTGAACATACTGATAAAATTGAGCCACTAGCTTAGGGTAGATAGGTCTATCTTCCTTTGAAAACCATTCTAACTAGCCTTTCTCTTTTAGAACGTTCAAAAATAGAGACTTAATCAACAGAATCCACTTAGGGAATATCTCTTTCTCAGGTACTACTACTCAGTTCACCAGATTTGGATTTAGAGGACCTTCGAGTGCTAACTTAGGTGCGATCTTAGTCTTATTTGATCTATGTTTCTCAGGAGTCGACGACGAAGGGTGTTTCATCCTAGGAATTTACTGAAGGTTCGAGAGAGAGAAGGGTTGCAGGGTTGAAGAAGGGTTATGAATTGAGTGAATAGAAGAAAGATCGAGTGAAGAACAAGTGAAACATCCTTTATTTTATTATTTTGGAATACTAAATTTCACAAAAAAAAGCGCAGGAAAGTAAAAAGGTGAAATGAATAATTACCGCGATACGTTTCTTAATTTGTAAATAAAACCCATAAAGAATCTTTACGGTGAGACCATATCATGTCTTTACGGTGAGATAGTGAATGAAATTTACGGTGAGACAGTGACTGAACCTTACAGTGAGACAGTGACTGAACCTTACGGTGAGACAATGACTGAACCTTACGGTGAGACAGTGACTTTCAAACAGTAATCATGAAATACTAAACATTATATCGTAAACATGGAATAGTAAGATATAAAACAGTAAGATAGTTACTTAAGATTTATCATACCTAGTTCATGTATGATGTATTCTATTCTTTTAGAATTTAATGGTTTGGTAAATATATCAGCAAGCTGATATTCAGTACCAATGAATTCCAAAGTGATATCACCTTTTTGATAATGATCTCTCAAAAAGTGATGTCTTACATCAACATGCTTTGTCCTATAATGTGAAACAAAATTTTTCAATATGTTAATAGCACTTGTGTTGTCACAATTTATAGGTGCATGCCTAAATTGATATCCATAATCTAGTAATGTGTGTTTCATCCACAATATTTGTGCACAACAACTGCCAGCAGCTATGTATTCAGCTTCTGCAGTAGATAATGAAACAGAATTTTGGTTCTTACTACATGATGATACTAGTGACTTGCCTAATAGGTGACATGTTCTAGATGTGCTTTTTCTATCTAACTTACATCCACCGAAGTTAGCATTAGAATAACTAACTAATTCAAATGATTGTCCTCTATGATAGAAAAGTCCTAGATTGGGTGTATGCTTGAGGTATTTGAAAATTCTCTTTACAACATTTAAATGAGATTCCTTAGTATTTTCTTGAAAATGAGCACACATGCACACACTAAACATAATGTCAGGTTGACTAGCAGTTAAGTAGAGTAAAATTCCAATCATTACTCTGTAAGTGGTTTGATCAACAGATTTTCCATCTTCATTAAGATCCAACTTACAAGTGGTACTCATGGGAGTGTCACTACTTTTAGTGTTATCCAATCCAAAATGTTTTAGAAGATCTCTAGTATATTTTCTTTGAGTTAAAATAATGCCATAATTATTTTGAAAGATTTGAAATCCGAGAATGAATTTTATTTCACCCATTAAACTCATTTCAAATTCATTTTGCATCATTTTAGAAAAATTAATACATAAAGAATTTCTAGAAGATCCAAAGATAATGTCATCTACATAGATTTGAACAACTAAAACATCATTAGAAATTCATTTTATAAAAAGGATAGGATCATCTATTCCTTTTGTAATACCTTTGGAAATAAGAAAAGTACTCAACCTATCATACCAGGATCTTAGAGCTTGTTTTAAACCATATAAAGCTTTTGATAATTTAAAAATATGATTTGGAAAATGGGGGTTTATAAATCCAGGGGGTTGTTCAATAAAGACATCCTCAGCTATATACCCATTTAAGAATGTACTCTTAACATCCATTTGATATAGTTTTAAATTCATATGTTCAGCATAAGCAAGCAGGATTCCGTTGGCTTCAAGTCTACCTACTAGTGCAAAGGTATCCTCATAGTCAATTCCTTCTTCTTGATTATAGCCTTGTGCAGCCAATCTAGCCTTGTTTCTAACTATGTTACCATCTTTATATACCTTATTTCTAAACACCCATTTAGTGTCTATAGTGAATGTGTACTTGCTTCTTTCAATAAGTTTCCAAACTTTTTTCCTTTCAAACTGATTAAGTTCTTCTTGCATATCCATAATACAAAATTCATCATTGATAGCATCATTAATGTTTTTAGGTTCAAGTTGTGACAAGAAGACTTGAAGTTCAACCTGATTTCTAAGAGAATCTTTAGTTTGAGTTCCTTTGTCTAGGTCTCCTACAATATCATCTAAGGGATGGTTCTTAAGAGTTCTAACAGCTCTAGAAAAGGAGGGACTAGTGATTTTAGGTTCATCAACAGGTTCAGGTTCATTGTGACTTGAGTCTAAGGAATTTCCAAAAATAGGAGTTTTCACTGATTCTTTCACAAAATAGTTTGAGGATTTTTAATTAATGTTCATATTTGATACATCATCTTCCAGGTTCTCCAGAATGTTTTTAGGCTCATGTGGATATGTTTCATCAAATTTTTCATGGATAGATTCATCCACACATTTAGTTCTTTTATTGAACACTCTATAGTCTTTACTAGACATGAAATATCCTAAAAATATACCTTCATCACTCTTGGATGAAAATTTGTCAAGATTGTCCTTAGTATTAATGATATAGAATTTGAAACCAAAAACTTCGAAGTAGTTAACCTTGGGTTTTCAATTATTCCATAACTCATAAGGAGTCCTTTTAAGAATAGGTCTGATCAACACTCTATTGATTATGTATCAAGCTATATTGACATCTTCAGCCCAAAAATAAATAGGTAGGTCATATTCACTTAGCATTACTCTAGAAATCTCTTGCTGGGTTATATTTCTCCTTTATACAACTCCATTTTGTTGAGGTGTTATAGGGGCAGAGAAATTGTGACTATAACCATTTTGTGATCAAAATGATTCAAACTCTGGATTTTCAAACTCACAGCCATGATCGCTTCTTAAGGATTTAATTCTACGTCTACTAAGATTTTCCATAGACTTGGAATATTTAGTAAAATAAGACCAGGATTCAATTTTATGAGCCATAAAGAAGGTCCAAGTATATCTAGAAAAGTCATCTACAAGAACATAAACATATTGCTTTCCATTTAAACTAGAAACTCTAGATGGTCCAAACAAATTCATGTGAACCAGTTCGAGAGGTTGAGAAGTTGACACTTCTTTCTTTGGTTTTAAGTAAATTTTGTGTTGTTTTCCCTTTTGACAGGGATTACACACTTTGTCATTTGGAAACTCAATTTTGGGTAAGTCTTTAACTAAGATTTTTCTAGTTAGCTTTCTAAGGGATTGAATATTACAGTGTCCTAGTCTTCTATGCCAGATCCAAGACTCTTTATGAAATACACTTAAGCATGAAGCATTTTTAGAATCTAAGGAATCTAAGTTAACAGAGTAAACATTTTCATTTCTTAATACCGAATACACTAATTCTTCTTTAGAATTAAAGACATTGCAAGAATCATTTTCAAATCTAACATGAAATCCATCATCACATAATTATGATATAATAAGCAGATTATATTTTAATCCATCAAAAAACAGTACTTTAGAAATTAAAACTAAGTTAGAGTTACCGATTTGGTCGAGGCCAATAATATTTCCTTTGGCATTATCACTAAATGTGACATGTCCTCCATCTATTTTTATTAGGTTCTTGAAGCATGAGTATTCTCTTTTCATGTTTCTTGAACATCCACTGTCTAAGTACCATAAAATTTTTCAAGAACTCTTTAAGCATATTTCCTACAAAATGATTAAGCAAAAATAGATTTTGGTACCCATACTTGTTTGGGTCCAGTAATATTAATAATAAGTTCTTTAGGAACCCATATTTTCCTCATAGGTTTCTTATAAGCATTATGTAAATTATTTAAAAAATAAAATCTATTTAGTCCATAAAAACTTGAAATAGTATAAAGTGTATCATAAATTGAAATAGTTGATTTGTGTTAAGAATTGGGAGTAAAACTATATGTCCTAGATTTAGAAACAAAATTTGTTCTGCCAATGTTTCTTTTTCCAGGTTGATAACCAATGCCAGTGTTGTATTTAGGGGCAATTTGTTTACCTAGATTTTGAGTAAGGGTATTTTTCCCATTGGTAAAATTTTCTAGGACATTCTTCAATTACTCATTAGAAATTTTTAATTCGTTATTCTCTTTGAGAAGTTGAGCATTTTTCTCTTTTTCAGTTGTGAGTTCAGATTTAACATTCATAGTAAGATCATACTGTTTCTTCAATGATTTATATTTTTCTTTTAGTTCATTGCATGTTTCTTCAATCATGTTATAGAATTCAAAGATTTCTTTATTATTCATATTTTTAATGTCACTCTCATCTCTAGAATAGTATGAATTATGTACAGGAGAGTCCAGTGTTACCTCATATGTGTTTTTCATAAAACACATATTGGATTTGTTAGCTTGTTCATCATGTGATGTTTCAAAGTCGCTTGAACTATCCTCAAAAGCACTCCAGGTTTCTTTCATTTCCTTTTTATACTTCATGTCCTTGTCCTCATATCTCTTTTTGTACTTGAGCTTTAGACATTCAGCCTTAATATGTCATTTGTGCTTATATTCATAGCAGACAATCTCATCAGTCTTGTCACTTCTTTTCCAATCCTTCTTCCAACTTCCTTTTTGGTCATATTTTCCCTTGAAGTTAAGGTTTTAGAAAAATTTCTTCTTCTTGTAAAATCTCTTTAATATTTTGGATAATTGATCCATCTCCTCATCACTGTTAGGTGATGATTTTTCACTATTGGAACTTTCTACAGAATCTTCCAATTTCCCTTTGTCTTTGTGTTTAGAGGTGGTGGTCTTGAATGCAACAGATTTCCTTTTTGGTTCATTCTCCTCTTCCTTATTGACTTTAAACTCTTCTCCATACATCAATAGTTTCCCAATGAGTTCTTTTATAGGTAGCTTGATGATGTCTCATGATTATCTAATAGAGGAAGAGGTTCCTCTCCATCTATTAGGCAGACATCTGAGAATTATCATGATTTGTTCCTTGGTAGTGACTTCTCTTCAAAGAGAAATCATTGTGTTGACAATCTCATTGAACCTAAGATACATGTCAGAGAAAGGCTCGTCAGGTTTCATTTTAAAGTTATCATATTTAATAGTATAAGTATTAAGTCGCATTTCTTTTACACTAGATGTTTCTTCATGTGAGACAAACAGGGTATCCCAAATTTCATGGGCAGTTTTACAAGCAGAAATTCAATTGAATTCCTCATCTCCTAAGGATAAGTATAAATCATTCATAGATTTTCAATTTTTATTGTAGGCAGTTTTGATAGGTTCATCCCATGTGATTCTATCAGTATAAGGAATCTTATATTCATCTATAATGGAAGACCAAATTTTAAAACTCATACTCTCTAAATGCATTTTCATTTATTTTTCCATTAAGCATAGTTGGTTCTATTAAATAATGGTGGTCTGTTCATTGCAGAACCTTCCAATCTATTATCCATAATACATAAATACTTTGAAAGAGTTAGAAATTTAGAATTAACAAAAATTATAGATCATTTAAGTACAACAACAATCACAGTTGCATAAGGTTAAACAGATTTTTTAACAAACTATCTATGATACAAAATGTTGGTCAGAGTATATTAATTAAGAGAGGGGGTAAATTGAGTATCCATAAAAAAATTTGGGTAAAAATTATTCTTAAAAGTGTCCCTAATAAGGTTAAATACAACCCAGTTAATCAAAGTAATATGGTTATGAAGGTTTGACTATTTAAATAACTTCTTAGAAGATTTATTAATTATCAGTAATCTTAATGTCAGTTATTAATATTACTTTTGGAGCTATTCTACTAAGACAAGACAATTATAACTTCTTTCCAAGATTAACTATCAAAGTGAATTTAGTGATTTCTGAATTATATAGTAAAGCAGTAAAACAGAGAAGACTAAATTAAGCAGCACAATAGATATGAAACAAGTGGTTCAGTCTCAAGACGGGACCTAATCCACTCCACTTGGTGATCACCTGTCACCAAGAATTTTATATAAATAAACTTGATCCAAACCCTGGATCGGGGTTAAACAACAGTACACAGGACTGTCTAGGTCACACAGGGACCTGTTCCATAGTTTTCATGGGTACAAACCACCAGTCCATACAGGGAACTCTTCCACACTTATTAGTGGGTATACACAAGTGTAAAAATATGTTTAAGTAAGGATATCTTGTATCCTTTAGTTTAATGCAAGAGATAGAGTGTGTTGTTATACAGATATACACACTGCTTGAAAGATAGTAAAATGATACACAATAGAGCAGAAATATTGAGAAAGGTTGAGAAATGCTTTGAATGTTAGTCTTTGTAGCTCTGGACTTCTGATATGAAGAAGATGCAGAAATCAAGTCCTCATATGGAAAAAATAGTGTCGCAAGCCAGACAGATCTGGCTTGTCTTCTTCATGATGTTTGACAGTGCAATGATGTTCTTCATTTTGGGCTTCAATCGTGCTTCGTGTGTTCTCCAGCAGCGTCGAGTTGCATGTGACAATTATTTATTCAAAATAATTCTTTCAGTGAGTTCTTAGTTATCATGCTTATGCCCGGTTTTCCTTACTTTCATCTATCATGCCATGCTTCTTTTGTGTCTGGGCCTCACTACTCTATTATGTTGGAGTGCATATATTTGACCCGATAGGTTGCATTTATTCTGCACCTCGTACCTCGTACTGTCATATGACATGTCTATAAAAAAATATTAATTATGTGAGTGCATTTAAAATCGTCAAATATGACCATTAGAGATTAAATTGAAAGACGAAAAAATAGATTAAGAAACAATGTCACTGTATTTCATGGAAATGGTGTCTCGTTCACAGGGTCTGGTTCACGGTGTCTGCTTGTTCACGGTGTCTCATGGTCACAGTGTCTACTTGTTCACGGTGTCTCATGGTCCCGATGTCTGGTGGTCCACGGTGTCTCATGGTAACGGTGTCTGCTTGTTCACGGTGTCTCATGGTCACGGTGTCTGCTTGTTCATAGTGTCTCATGGTCATGGTGCCTGCTTGTTCACGGTGTTTCATGGTCACGGTGTCTGCTTGTTCATAGTGTCTACTTATTCATGGTGTCTCATGGTCATGGTGTCTACTTGTTCACAGTGTCTCATGACTTAGGAAAGTATCTGTATTCATACTTAAGCAGTGATATTTATGAAATGGATTAAACTTAATCATTTGTCATAGAAATCATTATAAAGTAAATCAAAAGATAGTGTATAGTAACCAAGCTGAGTGTATAGCACTTAAGAGCTTTGGATGGCTTTTACTAAACAACTTTACATTTTATGTGAGATAGATTACATAGAGTTAACATGGTTTATAGACTAAATAGGATTTTTTATCATTGAAACATGATTAATACATGTGCAGTCCAACATCAAGGAAAGAACAGACTATGAGTGTGGCATAGGTAGAACTATAGATAGGGGTGCATGGTGGTGCATGGAAGACCTAGGGGTTCAGGACTTTAGTCATATTTGTACCTATGAATCAGTTATTGTCATAGGGTTTCATTCCCACTGGGCTTATTGGCCATGTAATGGGTTTCCTTTTCCTAGAATAATAAGTGAGTCTATTTTTTTTATAAGAAAAGGGGGGGTGATTCCCCCCTACCAACTAAAAAAACTATTGATTAACTAATGATTAACTAATTGTTAAATAATTATTAACTTAGGATTAAATAATTATTAGTTTTTGATTAACATAGGATTAACTTAGGATCATATAATGATTTACTAATGATTTACTAATGATAAACTAATGATTAAATAATGATTAACTAATAATTAACTGATAATAAACTATTAAGTAGCTAATAATCAAATATTAATTAACTATTGAATAACTACTTAATAACTATTAATTAACGAATGATGAATGAATTATTAATAATTGATTAACAACTTACTAAGGAATTATTGACCAATGCTTAACTGTTGATTAAGTAATGATTAATTAATGATTAACTATGGATTAACTTAGGATTAAATAATGATTAACATAAGATTAACTTGGGATGAAATAATGATTGAATAATGATTAAATAATGATGAAATACTAATTAACTAATAATTAACTATTAAGTAATTATTAAGTAACTACTTAATTACTATGAATTAAAGATTATGGGGTTATACAAGCAATACCATCTCTGTCTGGATACTACAAGTGGATGTAGTCTCTATAATAGTTTCACCCGGGGATAATAACCCCAAAAATGGGCAGATTGGGTATTAACTCAATCATCACATGGTGCATGATAAAGAGTCCTAACAGTACACATAGTATGACACTCCCAAGGTATATTCTTTAGATGATTCACATTATGTTTAATTAATATCATTATATATATAGGAATATTAAAATTTAGACTAAAAAATATTTGTGAAATCATTGGGGATATAATAAAACATTCTAAAAATTTGGTAAAGTAAATATTGTGTAGTTATCCAAGCAATGAAATCCCTATTTTGATACTACAAGTGGGTGATAACTCTGACATAGTTGTAACTAGGGTTCTACTACAAATATGGCTTTTATCAGTGCTAAAAATGGCCATTAACAACGCTAGAAAAAGCGTTGATAATGCCAGCAAAGATAAAGGGGGGGTCCCCTTTATCAGTGCTCCAAAAAGCGCTGATAAAGACCCCTTTTATCAGCGCTAAAAAAAGCACTGATAAAAGGGGTCTTTTATCAGTGATTTCTTTTTAGCGCTGATAAAACACCCATTTTATCAGCGCTTTTTTTTAGCGCTGATAAAAAAAATAAAATAAAATAAATAAATACTGCCAATCTCGTGGGGGGGATTTTTACAGCGCATGAGCCCCCCTTTATGAGCGCTTTCCCGCACATCCAGCGCCCGCCCACACCGCCTACACCCTTTATCAGCGCTAGCCCTTTAAATCACCCTTGCGCGCGCGCCCTTGCCTCCACCCGGATTTGATCTCGAGACCTCCCACATGCGCACCTAAAGCCTTTGCCACTACCCTATATTGATTTGTTCTCTTATTCATGATATATCTATTTATTTATATATATATTTCGTTATATTTATTCATACAGTAATATATATTTATATTAATATATATTTATATTAATATATATAGTTATATTAATATACATATATATATATAGTTATATTAATATATATATATATATATAGTTATATTAATATATATATATAGTTATATTAATATATATATATATAGTTATATTAATATATATATATATTTATATTAATATATATATATAGTTATATTAATATATATATATAGTTATATAAATATATATATATAGTTATATTAATATATAGTATTTATATAAATATTCATATATTGGTATTTTAAATAAAATAGATATTAGTTATTATTTATATAAAGCTAGTATATTTTATATGTAAATATGTTTAATTATTTATTTAAAAAATAATAATTTTTTGGTGTTAATATATATAAAATATGTACATATAGTTATATATTTGATTATAAATAGCAGTGCATTATAAAAAACGATAAAACTTCAAAGACATAATATCAATATGAATGTAATAACTTGGAATAAATTCAGTCCCCCCCCAAAAAAATCCAATAATACCCCCTTAAACGAGGCTGAAAATCCACAAAATGTTAAAAATTCTGGGTACCCCAACTAAAAACTCAGTTTTAGAGGCCTTCTAGGCCTTTTTTGGCCTTGAAAATGCTTGACCATGGTCTCTCCAGGTCACAGAGATATAGATCTCGTCGCAGGCTTTGATTTGATATGTGGTAGAGCTCAAACGGACACCCGGATCAAAAGTTATGGTCGTTTGAAGTTTGAGTTACGTTTTCAACATATTTTGGATCTTTTTTTAATTCTTTTTATTTTTCTATTCTTTAAATTGTTATTCAATGACTATTACTCCATAATAATTATCAAATTATTAATTAAAAATATTTTTTTTAAATTTTTAAGAATCCATTTTCACTAAATATCTTATATATTAAGTATATTAAGTGTAAATGTACATTTATACTTATCTAAAATATATTTAAAAATTATATATTATATTTATATCAATATAACTATATAACTATATTTATATATTAATATATTTTTTTAAAAAAAATTGAAGTTGACCCTTTATCAGCGCTTTTTCGTTAGCACTGATAAATGGGTGGTGCTGGCCTTGCCCAGTTTTGTGGTAGTGTTAATCCTGAAAAGTGTGGATTGGGTATTAACTCAATCATCACCTAGTGTATGAAAAAAAGGCCTAATTACACACCTGTATTGACACTCCTGGGGGATCTACTTTAGATGAATCATGTTATCTTTATAAACTATTGAACTTCCAATTATATCGTTTTACTATGAAATAAGTTAAACAAATTATTGCACAATAAACACTATTCCCCTATAATTCATCATTATGAATATTAGTTACACTATTGGAATCATGATCATGAACCATTCTTCACAAAGATATTCACATCTTCCTGTATCTACTGCTATAGGGAAGTTATTCAAATTGATCAAAGAGCATAATAAAGTACACAACCAATATTAATGGTTAGGATAACTGATTATGTTATCCTAAGATAACTTCAAGAAATAATTCGTTATTGGCTAAATTTGATGCTTGATCAGGTGATCCGATCTATTATCTTTAAACACTTTCAATTCTAGTATAGGCTACAGTATCTAGATTATCTATTGGCAGGTGATGAGTACTAGTTAAAAACAACAACATTATTTAACCAATGATATGATAATTCTTTGATGGAGTTATATGTGGATGTTTCTACTATCTAGAAGAAGCTTGTTGGTGTACGATTATATAGGCATACAAGATTCATTGATGAAGTTCCATCCTATGAATATGTGACTCTTCTCTATAATCTAGAATAAGAAAACCAAACTGATCACTCAAATATAATGCAAGAGTATTTTGATGATGAGGAAGTGTTTAATGATGGAAAAATGGAGAAAACGGTGATGGTGAGGAGGAAGCTAGAGAATTTGGGGAAGAAGTTTCTAGAAATGAAATAGTTATACATCAGCCTTGATGAACAATAAATCATCCACCACTCTTTTCATATTGGTCGAATTTACTGACAGATTTCCCTAAATTTTTCTGGAATATTATCACACCTACAACTGAGTTTATTAGAATTTTAGAGGATATATTTGGTCAAATTTAGAAAAAATTATATGTTGGGTGATATTTTCCAAGAAAAGATGCCATGAAAAACATACTAAAATGATTTCATATTGAGAGGCCCTGTAGATATTTAGTTAAAGAGTCAAAATGAAAAAAATATGTCATACGGTGTGACAAATATAGTTATTATTATAGATTTCACTTGAGGGTGATTTCTGACATTTCTCTTAGAAGGTGGATAATTCCTAAGATTGAGGCATCTCATAATTGCATGCAGCCTAACCTAACAGAAGATCATAAACCATTGGATACTAGATTTTTATTATCTATTATTGTCGAGATGACTAGAACCTGCTAAGATGTTCCAATATACCTTGTGTAGGAGAGGATTAAACAAATTTTGGTGACAATATTTCCTATGGAAAAGCAAGGATGGAGAAACAAAAGGAAATTATCAAGGTTTAGAGTGATTGGGATGACTCATATCAGGTTTTTTCCTGATTTATATCAATACTAAAGCAAAAAAACAACTTTTCTTCCACTTTGATAAATAAGAACATGTGTCTCGTGATAACTGTCTTGATCCTTCTCATGTAAAATTTCATCAATTTTTCTAGTCATTAATTCCTTTTATTTCCATAGTTCATTTACATAAATAGTTTATATATATTTATAGAAAGATTCTGTATAGAAATTATGTGGGTGTATTACTGATTATAGAAACCCACAATGGTAATCATACACCTCTTCAACTTTCATTTTCTATAATGGATAATGAAAACTATGAATCTTGGAGTTATTTTTTAGCATGTATTAGAAACCATTTCTTCTCTATTCAGGGTGTGTATTTGATATATAATCATCATCAAGAAATCAATGAGTAAATCAATGTAGATTTTATTACATGGAAATCCCCAAATTCACATCATTGCAACTACATCAGACAAATTTCTAGCAATGTGCAAAAATATTTTCATGATGAAGCTATAAATAATTCAATCACAAATCTTGGTATACAACTTATTTCTTATTTTTTACTTTTTCAATGTAATTATAAAATTAATTTATATGTAATCTGATCACTTTCATATTGAATATAAGATGGATTGGTGTAGGTTTTAGCAGTGACTAGATGGAATTCATAGGGTTAATTGGGGAGTGTATGATTATATGATACATATTCCAAAAGAGAAATGGACATTGGCATATGATGGGGCGAAGAGGTATGGAATCATGACCAAAAATATTGTGGAGTAAATCAATGGTTTCTTCAAGGGGATTCATAAGTTACCTATAAATATAATAATTAAGGATACATGTTATCATTGTGTAAAGTACTTTTTATAAATATGATGATAGACTAGTGATGGGATTCATTAGGTTATGTTCTATAAATGAAACTTTTAATGAGATATTGATCAGAACATTGATGAAACTTTCACTTATCAAGTGTGAATTCTCAACTAAGAAGTAATTAGATTCAAAGTGACAGAGTTTTAAGACTCCATCATAGGTAGAAATGGTCAAGTATCAGTGGTGTTACTGGATGAGAGGCATTGTGAATATTGAAACTTCCAAGCATTGTGGTTTTTATGCATGAAAACTATTGTAGAACGTTCCTCTATAAACATATCATGGGAACCATATGTTGATTAATTGTACTATATCGAGACCATTTCTATATTCTATATTTCATTATGGATGCCTATTAGGGAGTTTTGATATTTCCCAATGACCAAAGATCATCCCATATTAATACTTGACATAATAGATTGTGTCCATAAGGGAGGACAAAGTCTAGCAGGATTAGGAATGAGATGGAATGACATTGAGAACAAGGCCATTGTATGATATGCAACATAGGTCATAGGGAAGTTCATAATACGAAGTGACTCTCTAACATTACTAGGATAAATTTTCATTCTCATCCATGATGATGTATTTCCTATAAATAATGTAATGCATTATGTATTTAAAAATTAGATTATACTCAAACATCAGGTCAGCCTTTTGGGTGGTTTTATAAACATTTTAATGATTGAAAATCAACCTTATGAATAATGAATATGTAATTACATACAATACACTCTATGATGAAAAATATTAATCCATGTAATCAATTACATAAAGATCAAAGGGTGTTAACATAATTGTTATATCCTACATTCAACTAATCATAAAATTTTACTAAACATAACATTATATTTACATTTTAAAAATACATGATATTTATTTCATTTTTATGCATAGAGATGGAAGATATTACTCTACTCACTGACTATTATAGTCATGTTTCACATGATGTGTTAGTGGTCTATAAGGTTCAACATATTATGGTATGTAGGGTACACCATTATCATCACATTACACCTCTAGTTGTTATTACACCATGCCTATGATGTTCTGGATTCTATAGCATTATTGTATCATATTATACATTTATTTATCATAAAATCCTTATTTCCATCACTGAGATATGGAGACATAATGCTTACACATTTCAGATGCCCAAGGGATAGATGACCATCAACCTAGAGGATGTGGCAGTTATGCTCGGTCTTTCTATCCAGAGTGATGTAGTTATAGGAACCACTCTTGGAGATTGAAATGAGTTTATACAATGATTTTTGGGCCTTTAAATTATGTGGGATGATATTTCTATAGATGGCAGTTCTTTCCCCATGAAATGGCTATACATTCACTACGCACATTTACCCATTAACACTGATGAGAAGACTGCCATGTGTCATGCCCATGTATATATCTTATGACTCATTTCAGGGATATTATGTGATGGTCACTCTGGTACACTTTTTTATATGATGTATTTGGGTCTACTAGAGGACTTTTATTGGTCTAAGAGATACATTTAGGCATTTGTATGCTTGGTATACATGTATAGAGAATTATTCATAGTGATACACTCATTTTTACATGCATTTTTTTAAAATTTTATTAAATAATTTCATTTTTTCCCATGTAATAAACTTTTCATTTAAAATGTGGAAAATTAAAATTGAAAAAATAATTTGGAAAAAGATAAAAATATTGATTTTATATTTTATATTTTACTTAATTGTTTTTAGATTCACTAAGTGTTTGAATTATTTTTTAAGTAAAAAAATGGCAATCCATCCAAGAAAATCCCTAAGAGGATGGCCATTGTGTGGTAGGAGAGGATTGGGCTATGCAAAATTACCATGTTTAATGTGTGGACTAAGGACCTTAGCAGGCCCGTGCATTTTGGTATGGACCCATGTAGCTGTGTGAGTGGTGTATACGGGATCCCATCCCTATAATAAGCATCTAAGATGATGCTTCCATGGAAATATGTATAAGGCCGCACTCAAATGCATGCAACATCAATGTGGGATAGCTAGAGCATGGGAACTATTCATTACTTACCAAAACACAATTTTCCTTCCTCAACTATGCTCCCTAGTGCTTAAACATTTCCCTTTACTAATAAATGAAAATTATTGTGCTCAACTTTATTGGACCACCATCTGCACTCGTCGGAGAATACCATGGCAGACACCTGGGATGCTCGAGATTGAGTAGAGAAGCACCACCAAGGCTCGAGACTACTATGGATCACTTTTAAAACCTTAGATGGCCTTATATAATACCTTTACGAAGAGGAATGATGTCCTTCATGCTAATGGGAGTTCATCCGACCACTGTGAAGGCTTGTTGGAAGGAGGAGGAACCCTATACTATTGCTACTACCCACTGTTTCATGGGATCACCAAGAAGATTCCCCTATTCCTTGGGAAGTTCCACTACACCATGGAGAAGAAAATACACCATGGTAATGCTTATATTGGTAGTGGAACATTTTCATGAAATTAGGAGGTTATGTCATAGTGATATAGTATGTGTCAGGGGCATGAAATTATAGGCAGTGACATGTATTTGATCAAGTATAGAGACGACATAATGGGTTATGTCAGAACACCATTGTGAGATAAGTGGAAAATAGCCTTCAATAGGTTATAGCATAGTGATTTTCATGGTTCCATAGAGGTTCCCATATAATAAATGGAAAATTTTTGAAGAATTGTGTGGGAAGATGGTTTCAATGTGGAGTAGGTATCCATCCTATAGTACACCCATACAGAAAAATTTGATTACCCGATATCTGTATATTTTTATTAGATACACCACTAAGTATCTAGGGGCATAAGTAAAAACTTAAATAACACATCATCTATATTTAATGAGGTAAAATAACTCCTAAAAACATGGATAAATGGGTGACCGATTTGTATTTAAAATAATATTGAATGAATGAAAAAGAAAATAGGGAAATATCTTGTATGTATAAAAATATTTTGAAAGAAGATATTGAATAATTATAGGTTATTTTTATTTAAATTATAAAAGCATAATAGGAAGCTACTGAAAATAGGAATTTTTTAGCAAACACTTTTTGGGAGGAGAGACTAGCAGGGTATAGAGAGAACAGACTGAAGGGGGAGATCTATCTATTGCAACTCTATAATTTTCTATTGTGTTTTTTCTTAAAAAAATTTAATTGTAAAATTATTTCTACACAATATACTCACATTTATTATTCTTTAATGGAGGTTTAGAATCCCTTATTGATTTGTTGAAGGGTAGGTAACCCAATTTTAATTTTTGAGTTATGAACTTAATTGAATTTGTGGATCTCTTTTATTTTTGAAGGGTTTTCAATATTTAATTTTATAATTTGATTTGAATATGATTGTTTTTGTGATTAATTATGAATTTTAATTATTTCATTATTTAAGAAATAATTTCTCACTCCAATTGATTTTGAATCATATTGATTGATTAGTACAGAATTAAGTGGAGAGTGTTTAGTGATTACTAAACATGTAAGGAAGAAACAATGATCTAATTTGGATACTTGGGAATTTAAATACCTAATTAGATATTCCCTAGGTATTTAAAATAATGATCATTATGTATTTTGGACATTTAAAGGATTATAATCCAAAATAAGTAAATTTTGAGGATAACTCTCATCATTAATAAACTTGAACAAGGGTGAAAACGAGGAAGCGATTGTGGAACCATTCATTTAATCAATTAAAAAATATTGTATATTTA
The DNA here is from genome assembly GCA_963277665.1 of Viscum album. Taxonomy (NCBI): domain Eukaryota; kingdom Viridiplantae; phylum Streptophyta; class Magnoliopsida; order Santalales; family Viscaceae; genus Viscum; species Viscum album. The sequence goes on along the minus strand of OY728153.1, from coordinate 383,910,620 downwards.
TTTTCAAAATACCATGATATAATTACAAAAGAAAAGATAAACCTAAAAACTAATCACTTGTCTCTCATATTGATTTTCAAAGTCCTTGTTATTTTTTTATAGTCTTATAAATCTTGTTCTATTTAATACTTTTCCACCTGTGACAACTAGATTTAACAACTGCTCCTTAGAGATGAATTTGGTTTTTACTATCCTTAGGGGGAAATAAATTTTTTTTTCATATCCCGTGATAGGTGTGTGTCAAAAATTTGCATCATTATTGGATATTGAGTGTTAATCTAACCAAAATTGCATTACTAGGACCTCCAATGAGGAACTATTTAATTTTGATCCTGAGATAGAGAGGACCTTGTTTACTAGTATTAGGAATCATAATATAGATAATAACTTTGATGAAAACAATATTGATGATTTTATGGGAACCTCTATTGTTCACTTTGAACCACTAAATGTGTAAATAAACCCACAAAATACTCTAAGGGACCTTTTTTGCCCCACAATTTTCAAATCAACTGAACCAATTGGCCATGCCTTCTTAGTAAAATGATTTTTAATTACATGTTAATATGATTCTAGTGGTACCTAAATTCCATATCCATGCATGAAAATATCCTAACCATCACATTTAATAATTTGGCTTTGTATTACCAAGATTTAGGCTAATAGGAGTAGTTGAGGACCAAGTCAAGTGGAGGGTATTCCCCTTTTCACTTGAGGGAGTTGCCGAGGAGTGTTTTTATAGCCTAAAACCCAGAGATATCCATGAATGGGTTGATCTAAAAATAATATTCATGCAAATATTCTTCCCAATCTCCCAGATCATAGTGATAAGGAAGGAAATATTCTGCATCTAAAAAGAAATCGGAGAAACCCATTATGTGTATTGGGAAAGATTCAAGAAACTATGTGAAAGCTACCCTTGTAAAGTAATAAAAGAAACACCACTTTCTAGACTTATTCTTGAAAGGATTGGTCGACAATTAGATTAACCTATTGTATGCATCATCTAAAGGATCTTTGATTGAAAATTCACCCATGGAATTTAGAATCCTGGTTGAGAAGATATCACACAATTCATAGAAATTAAAAACCAGAGGTATGAGCATGATATTTATTCATGAGGTAAGGTCTTCTGATTCATTAATACCTTTACATAAATCCACACTTAATGAAATGAAAATTTTACTAAGATAGGTGGTTTTAAAGAAAGTGAGTGAGAAACAATCCCCACCTCACGTATATGGATTGTGTTCATCACCCAACTAATTCACTGATTGATGTGTTGAGATACAAGGTATGGATAGTTGTGTTTCCAAATTCCATCCAAGGCAGTCTCTATAGAATCATCCATAGAGATAAGGTTCACGATACCAAAAATTATTTGGAAATCAATAGAACCATGCTAGACCCCCCCCCCCCTAAGAAATACCCAAATCAACCCCTTTTCTAATAGAAATTTCAGAACCCACCTCCTTTCCAACGACCATAAAAAAACCCTATAAAAGAAATATTAGCAACTACTCTTTTTCCACAAATTTATTAAGGGAATTACTCAACTAGTGAACCATTAGTTAGATGGTCACAAGGAGAAAATATTGAGGAAATAAAAAATATAGTAAATGATTTATTGATAAAGTTTGAAAATATCATGGGCATGATATCAATTAACCAAAGAAAATCCCATCCCAAACATAAAAAATAGTGTAAGTGTGATCATCACTAGGAGTGGTAAGAAGATTTATCCACCTGAACCCAAGGAAGTTCAAGTTGAACTTGAAGGAATAAAGTATGAAAAATATGGACATAATCTTGAAGAAAAACCCACTAAACTAAAAGAATAAGATAATAATAAAGTGAAGGTAAGGAAAATAATTAGAAAGGAAAGACCTAAAATTCCCTTGAAAATGAAACCAAGGGAGAATAGGGATATTTCCCTTCCAATCCCTACTAGGTTCACCGAGTTAAATAATCTTGAATAAAAAAATCTTAAAGAGGGATCCAAGAAACATTTCAAAAGGTTGGAATTAATATCCCTCACTTAGAATCCATCCTAAAAATTCACAAGTATACTAATATCCCCACAGACGTCGTTAATTCCCACCAGGGTTACTAAATTTAGAAATTTATAACATAAAATAAACAAAGTGATAAACTACAGGGTAGTATAGGAATTGAAAGTCTGAGATCAAAACCACAGAGACAAGATTGGATAAAATATTAATTAAATAAAATAAACTTTAATTAATTATGATTTGGTGAAATTAAATCTAATCTATTGAGCATGTGAGTTGTAGAAGAAGTGGGAGAAGAAAATATAAAATGGGTGTCGGGAATCAATGAATCCAGGTTCATGAGATGACAAGGTATAAAATAATTAATTAAAAATTATGCAGTTGTCAAAATCGGGTTATAGTGGGTACTATGGTCATGAAAAATATTCTCCATTTAAATATTTTTTTCTCATGGTTAGTTACTTCAGATTGAAATTAATGGGGAACCTAAAACCTAATTTAAACATAGGGAAGATACAAACCCAATGGTCATGGTGGAAGTCTAAACCCTAGACCACATATTAAACAAATGTATTCAATCAGTCTTGGAAATGATCATGCGCAAAGAAAGAGAGAAATTAAACACAATCCCTAACCCTAATCATAATTTCCATGAAAGGAGAAATCAAGAAAAGGATATAATTGAAGAATGAATATGAATTCCCAACATGAATTGTATTAAAATATAAAATAATGCATACATTCAATCTTCATTCATCAAGCACTCCATGGCATGAATAAATCACTCACTCATGATAACCACAAGTTGGTAGAGAAAATAAATAAATTAAAATCATATAGAAAAGTTGAAAAGAAGTAGGTGTGCATTCATCCAGTGGTGGCTCCGCGTCAAAGCGTGTCTCTGTAATGCCTTCACAACAGCAGGTAGATCCTCTATTTATAGGATCTAGTTGGGATCTTCCTGACACTTTTCATGATTTGTAATGAGTTTACATGTCATGTGATCATGATCTGTGTTTTCCTCCATGTATTTGAATCTATACGAATATCATGCGAATCTCATTTATATATTTGGATCTTTGAATCCTTTCACGAAATGTAATAAGGACTCATGATGTGTAATACTTAAATCTTCAGATCCCATGAATCTTGGAATATTTCTTCTCCAAAAACTTTTCCTGAAAAAGGTCACATCATGTAATGTAGTTACATGACATGTAATGGTATTTCACAGCATGTATTGACTTCAAAACTTGTCCTGGAGTTGGCCTTCCTCTCTGAAATATCACGATATGTAATGAGGATACATGATGTGTAATTTTTCTTTGTCCAGTTTATCCATCTTCAAAATTCCTCAAAAATTTAGTGTCGGGCCACTTCTCTTCGCTCACAGCATGAAGTGTCTTTTAGCTCCAAAAATTTCCTCTTTTCATTCCCTTTTCAAATATTCATTATTTTCTTCCATAAAACATAAAAAAATTCAATTCTCTCCAAAATAGGAAATATTATTCATTTAAATACCAAATCAATACATTAAAACACTCTAAAATATATTCATGAAATAAACTTATCAAATACCCCCACACTTGAATTAATACTTTTCCTCAAGGATGGAATCTCAACATACTACAAAGGAAACTTACCTTACCATGCTTAAAATTCAATTTTAATAAAAATAATTGATCAAATGTAAAATAAAATTTTCAAGATTCACATAAGAAAATTTATTAAACGCCTCACTTTTTAAAGAAACAATCTAAATAAGTATTTTACATTTCCTCTTTGGAAACAACCAAGCTTCTTCATTCATCTATCTTAATTTTCCAATTCATTATCAGTATGCATGCCACTTGAAATTTATCTCACTTTGAATTTTTCCACTCATCATCAAGGTAAAAATTTAAATAAAATGCATCACATACCTCAAAAACATGAAACTTACTATAACCTTGTAAGGCATCTAACATCTGCACCGTATAAATAAATATATCACAATCAATCATGAGGGCTTCACCATTAAGGATCAAATGACATTAAGGCTTCAGGGTAGGTAGTTAATTGATGAAAAAATTAAATCTCAAAAATAAGTTTTGTCTCTAAAGAATTTTTCATGATATTAATAGATAAACTCAATAAATATCTCCCTTTACAAATGTTATCTCTCCCTTCCCCCAAAAAACTCAAAGTGGGCCAATGATATATGTAAGCATAATAAATGAATCATTCTCCCTTGATTTCTTTTTTTATTTTTATATTTTTTTTCTTTTTCAAAAGATATGCTTAGGAAAAATCTCACATCCATCACCTAACCACATACGATCAAAATATCATCAGTCTGGAAAATAGTAATTTTTTATATTCCCAAGACACAACCCAATTTTTTCATTCAATTTTTTCTTTCTTTTTGTTTAGAAAGAGAGGTGAACGGTAAAATATGGTGAAATATTTCATGGCCTTCCCCCATATTATAATATAAAATCCATCAAAAAAATATCCATAATAATTTATATCCTGGTACACACTAAAATGTTCCTCCCCTACACTTATTTTCTTAAATATCATGCAAAACATTTAGATGAAGGTAGGAATGGATGAAATATGGCTTTTAACATGTCTCATTTCCTAACAAGGCAATTCAAGACTTCTACAGTCTTAAAAATGATTAATGCATGGTGGGTCTCAGAAAAAGGTCTTAAACAAAAGAACGCATTGATCGTTTTAAAAGTGATTCAGTTCATTTATAGCTTCAATAAGATATCAAGAAATTTATATAAGAAAATGTTCCCAAGTTTCTCAAGAAATATATGAAAGAAAGAATGGGAAATATTGGCTCAGTGGGTGTCTCAAGAATGAGATGAATGGTTAGGAAAATTACTCATGGAAATGCATACAAATAATTAAATCAATCAATATAAATTTCAGAAATTTAAAACATGTCTAATTCTCAAAAAAAATCATTTACAATGGCCAACATGCTCCTTGAATCATGATTTTCTAAATCATAATCCACATGTTTATCTCTACTAATTATTTTTCCCATTTTCCTCATTCAAATTTATTGAAAAATAAGTTTAAATTTCATGGAATGGTAATTTTCCTAGGTATTTTATGTATCCTAGATTAATTGATTAAATAATTAATCAAGTACATACATGTAATTTATAGTTAAATCTCTAAAACCTTTAAAATGTGGGTAATACAATAGAAAAATTCTGAATTGAAATGCTTACTCCCCTTAAAAATTGATGCTTCAAAGTTATATATGTGAGTACAAACTGCAGTAAATTCATGACGTTTAAATGATTACATGATGTTTATTTTGTCTTCATGGTGTGAATGGTGTTCACAACGTGTAATTGGTCTGGTAGCTTATCTTCCTTCCACCTACTGCTTGATGCATGTTCCTTTGATGGACTTAAAAATAAAATAGAAACAAGTGAAAGTACAAGACCTTTTAATATGCTCAAAAATATAATGGGAATTGAAATTAAATCCTAATGTAAAATTAAATTCTAATAATGCAATAAATCTAAAATCCTAGAAAGAAATAAAAAAATAGGGTTGCCTCCCGGTAGCTACTCTTTTTTAATGGTCGTTTAGCTTGACCATACCTGGATTAGCTGATTGGAGTGTGGTAAAGTGTTAACCATCTTACATTCACCCAATCTTGACTTTGAAATCCACCCAAATCAGCTTCAATTCTTCTTTTTGGAATTGTTGTGGATCTCGAAGGTGGTGACCAGAGTTGGAACAACATGAGTATGGCCAACAGAATTTCCGCATCTATCCCAAATTGCTAAAATTATTCTTCTTAAATAGATGGTTTCATGTGTTAAACTTATTTATTGATTTCTTCATGTTCAGCCTCCAATTCATTAACTTCTTTATTTATTACTACTTCAATTTGTTCCTCTACGTAGTGATCATAAGGTACAGATGGTTATTCTTATTCTTCTTGCAGTGTACTTAAATTTTCTAAAAATTTTGTGATAAATGTATCCATTTTCATCTCCACTTCCTATTATTCATCTTATTTTTCTTCTTCTTTATATTATTCTTCCTTCGATTGTGGTCCCAATTTTTCAAGGAAGCTTTGTAGAATCTCAGCAGTTAAGGTTCATTTTTCTTCTATTTCTTCTTCTTGTTGGTGCTTACTGAATTATGATTCAACCCATTCAAGTTCTGTAGCAAGGTCACCCTCATCAGCATCTTCTAAAACTATAAAATCAAGGGCATCGTAATTATCATAAATATAAGCATTAGAAGTGGTACTTACCTCTTCTTAATTTTCTAGTATTCTTTGATTGTGATGCTCCTTGAAAAATTTCAGCTCCAAGCATTAGGGTGTTATCAATTCAGTGCTTGGGTATAGTTGTGGGTACTCGTAGGGTTGACTATTCATTATTTTTACTTCTTTGAGTAGTTGTGTCATATCATAAAGCAGGAAGACAAAATTCTCTTTGGTATTCATTTCACTCTGTAGTCCTGCCATCACAACTAAAAATACCTAGTGTAATAAAAATGATATAAAAATTAAATTAAAATCATATGATAAAATCATAAAATAGTAAATATGAGAAAAACGTTTGTCTAAATTACTCAATTAATAAATTCCCCCAATCTTATCTTTAGAAATAGGGCTAAAAAATTGATAGCCACATGGGTGTTGTTAATTCTCACCAGGTTACCAAATTTATAAATTTATAACACAAAACAAAAAAATCACTAAACTAAAGGGTAGTATAGGAATTGCAAGTATGAGGTCAAATAAATAGAGATAGGATTTGAGAAGATATTAATTAAATAAAATAAACTTTAACTAATTATTCTTTGATGAAATTAAAGTTGTGCTACTGATAATTTTATTTGTAGAAGAAGTGGGATAATAAAATATAAAATGGGTGTCGAGTAGCAATGAATCTAGGTTCATGATATGACATTGTATAAAATAATTAATTAACAATTATGCAGTTGTCAGAATCAGGTTATAGCAAGTACAATGGTCATGAAAAATATTATCCATTAAAATCTTTCCTTTTCTTGTGATCAGTTACTTCATATTGAAATGAATGGGTAACCAAAAACCTAATTTGAACATAGGGAAGAGACAAACACAATGGTCTTGGTGGAAGTCTAAACCCAATATCACATACTAAACAAATGTATTCAATCTATCTTGGAAATGGCCATGCACAAAGAAAGAAAGAAATTAAACTCAATCCCTAACCCCGCTCACAATGGTCATGCAAGAAGAAATCAATAAAAGGATATAATTAAAGAACAAATGTAAAATGCCAACATGAATTGAATTCATATATAAAATACCTCATACATTCAATCCTCATTCATCACGCTCACCATGGCATGAATAAATCACCAACTCATGCAAACCATGTGTGGGTGAAGACAATAAATAAATTAAAATCCTATAGAAAAGTGGTGAAGCAGCTGGTGTGCCTTCATCAGGTGGTGGCTCCTCATCTAAGTGTGTGTATGGAATGCCTTCATAACAGAAGGCAGTTCATATATTTATTGTCTTTGGTTGGGATCCTTCTGACACCTTTCATGACGTGTAATGTTTTTACACATCATGTAATCTTGATTCGTGTTTTCCTCTGCATCTTTGAAACCATGTGAATCTCATGTAAATCGCATTCATATATTTGGAACTTTGACTACTTTTATAATTTTTTATCAGGACTCATGATGTGTAATCCTTAAATCTTCAGATCCCGTTAATATCGGTGTATTTATTCTCCAAAAACTTGTCCTAGAAAATTTCATGTTGTGTAATCTAGTTACATGATGTGTAATGGTATTTCACAACATGTATTGACTTCACGACTTGTCCTAGAGGCATCCTTCCTCTCTGAAATCTCATGACGTGTAATGACGATACACAACATGTAATCATTCTTTGTCCAGTTTCTCTAGCATCAAACTTTTTCAAAAATCTAATGTCATTCCACTTCACTTAACTCATGTAGCGAAGTTTCTTTTAGCTCTAAAAATCTCCACTTTTCATTCCTTTTTCAAATATTCAATGTTTCCTACCATAAAACATAAAAAAGTCAATTCTCTCCAAAATAGGAAAGATTATTCATTTAAATATCAAATAATTATGTTAAAAACTCTAAAATATATGCATGAAATACACTTATCATATACCAAATTCTTTAAGGATACTTGTACCAAAAAAGAGATTTAATGGGAATGGGAGAATCAACCTAGGAAGGAGTGTCTCTACCATGATCACACCACCACTACTAAAAAAGTGTCAATATCTAGGTATATTTCCTATTCCGTGTACTATCGGTTCTTTAATGTTTTATAATGATTTATGTGATTTTGGTGCTTCCATAAATGTGATTTCTCACTCTTCTTTTGCATCTATGAAAATATGATAATTGAATCCCATAAGAGTGGTTTTCCAATTAGTGAATAGGTCCATTGCTTTTCTAGCAGGTGTGTTCGAAGTTGTGTTTATATGAGTTGAAGGATTTATTTTTTCAGCACAATTCTTTGTGCTTACCATGGAGGAAGACAAATCACTAGGTCATTCACCCATTATTTTGGGAATACTATTCCTAAAGAAATCAAATATGATCATAAATGTGCATGAAATAACCCATACCATGGAGCTTCGAGACATCAAGTTCAACTTCAATATTATTGGCTCCAAGAATAACCCTTTAATAAATCATTCACTCTTTGCAATATCCCATTAAGAATGAATTAATACCATTTAATATTCAAGTATGCTCCATGAATTCTTATCTCAAGGAGATCATTTTTCTATTTAAAGTATCACAAAATAGGTAAGTGCCCAAAAATCTAGAAATTATTATTTCATGTTAGGAGAAGAGATAACAAATAAATTATTTGATATTTTATTATAAATGGATGAATAATAAAAAGTAAAATCATATGATGAGATCAATAAGCACAAGGTTAAAGAAGTTGAACATGAAAGGATTATCGAAGATATCATAAAGGAACTGGATATAAATGAGGAATAACTTGATGATACATAATCCATATGTCTCACATTACAGCATGAGTTGAACAATGCCAGATAAGACCCTACTAAAGACATAGAGGTAAGATCAGAATCTTCTCAGACCAATGAGAAGAAAAGTATATGTGAACAAGTTAAATCTTCACTCAATCAATTTCAAAATAAACCTGTTTCATTTAATAGTGTAGATGAGAAATCCAAAATTAAGGATATATGGGAAAAGTAATATAAGGAGAAATATTCAACATCAAGGGAAGAAAATAACATTATAAGGATGCCACAACCCTTTTAGTAAAGTCAGGTTCAGTTCACAATAAGAAAACAATAATAAAAATCTGGATAGCTTGAGAACCAATCTTGAAGAACCATGTTTAAAGGGTTTTAATGGTGTTGTAGTAATCATGGAAAAAAATCCCATTACTTCTATTATAATATGAATTTATCATAAAGTAGGCAAGAACCAAGAGGGAGAAATAGTGATCATATGAGGACAATATCTCAGAAAAAATAACATGTAATCAGATTTTCAACCTGGTTACATACACAAAAAAAATATTCTGGAGGGAGTTTGTTGGAGAGGTGGTTTGTAAGGACATAAGACTGATACATACATGACAATGATGAAAGTATAGGTTCCCTATATTATTAATGGGAGAAAGTTTCAAAAGAAAACCAATGAAAATAAAATGGATTTAGAAGGAGGAAACCCATTCACTGTCCGTGGGAAAGGGCTGAAATGTTATGTGCGAATCTACCTAAAGAATCGGTGGAGGATCTCAAACTTCTAAAACCCATATACTAATTACTTATCATTATTTTAGGTAAATCAAAAGGTATTAACCAAATTCACTTTGATTTTTAATTTTTTCCCTAGGATTTAGGAGTTTAGGATATTGTCACTTCCCCTTTACCTCTTTGAGATTTAATGTAATACTTCTTATACTTGTATGAGTTGTTCTGTTTCTATAGGACCATAATATAAGGAAGTCATTGGAAAAACCAAAGAATATAATGAAGTGAAAAAATAATCATTTGGAAAGGGGAGTTCATTCTTACATTCATTATCTTTTAATTCCTTGTATTTTTTGTAAAAAACTTTTTAAAACTAAAAATTACAGTAGCTGTTTTAAACTAGAAATTACATGCCACACTTATGATTATTTATTTACTTGGCTAGAAAGGTTTGGGGTCAATCCCCTTTATTAAAGAAAAAGAAAAAAGACAGAAATTCCTTTTGGGTTGGGTAAGGTAAAACCCATTACAAGCCCGTAGGCCCAGTGGGACAAATCCCATTTAGAAAAATAGCTCATCTGCAATATCAAAAAATCACCACTTCATTCAGCATTCAGCAAGACACCTTTGAGAAGCCAACAAACACCAATCACAGCGAGCATAACCACCCAGACAAAGATCCACCATCATTTTCAGCACAATCAGTGCAACCATATTTATTTACTTGGATTATCTAGTAGACACGAGTTTCTTTTGAATCACATAATTTCATGTTTTATATTTCTAATATAATGATATTTAATGAGAAAAATAGATAATTGAATTATTATAGTGAATCATGGATGTTCATTTGATGAATCATAATTTGAGGGAATTTGTTGATTTATGTAAATGAGATTTCCCTACTATTTTTATACATTTAATTTCAAAAATTCATGTGAATTTATTTTTTATTGTTATCCATTACATGAGTGATTTTCTAAATTCATATATTACATTCTTGATAGGATTTGTAGACCCAATACTTTTTATATTATCTTGAGCATATTTCTTGAGTGGTCTTAGGGTATGTCACCTTCTAGAACTTACATTGGAATTTTTCAATGTTATGATTTTTTAAAAACTCATTTAACATGATTGAGGAATTTTTATTGATAATAACTTATCATTGATACCACCTTTTACATTGATATTTGTTTATCCCATAGCGACCATGAATGGCCTTGATAGAAACAAGCCACATTATAATCCATTTGTATCCATTCATACCCTCCTCTTAGTATTTTTCATTATATTTTAAAGATGAATTGTGGGGGTGAGGGAATTAATATTTAAAGGGATGAAATTCATTATAATGAAAAAATTTGGGGTGCTATTTTTGATATTGGTAAAAGTTTTTTATTCATCCATTGTACTTTAATTGTTTTCCCTTCTTGAAAAAAAAGAAAAAAATAATGGGTTGTGCCTTGGGAAAATCAAAAACCACCATTACTAAAATGATTATTTTATCATATGTGATTAGGTGGGGGATTTAAGGTTTTTTTCCAAAAATTAATTTTATAAAATTAAAAAAAAAACTCTAAAAAATTAGTTTAAAAATAAAAAAATAAAAAAAATGTAGAGAAAATTCAAGAAGTAGAAATTCATTCATTATGCTTTCATTATTCATGACCTTTTACATTGATATTGGGAAGAGGGTGTTTTAATTTTGAAGGGGATATTTTTATTACACTTTTACTTTTGATATCATGCTTTATGATTTAGATATAAACCTTAGATTTTGAGCCTTAATGTTTTTAACATAAAAACCCACCAACCTTAAGCCTCAGATTCATTAGATCCTTGATTGAAAAGTCCTCATGATTATATGTGATTTTTTCCTTTACAAATTGTAAAAGGTAGATCCTTTTCAATCCTATGGAAAAGGAGCATGTTACCATGATATGAGAATAACTCTACTTGAATTTGTATCACGAATGATGAGAGAAAATAATTCAAAGGTAGGTATATCATGACTTGGAATATTTAATAATAATAAATTTATAATCTTGAATGAATGAAATGATAAGATCTACTATTTTTTAAAGGAGATAAAGTAAACTATTTGGATCAAATTTCCTTTGAATAATGTGAATTTTAATTGATGTTTTGTGTGGAACTTGAAAATTTTAGTTTATCATTGATACACATTTTATTTAATTGATTTTGAATTTAAATATTGGTAATATGGTGTTTCTATTTAATTTAATATTGAGATTCAATTCTTGAGGACAAGCATAGTTCAAGTGTGGGGGTATTTGATACACTCATTTTTACATGAATTTTTTTTAAATTTTAATGTATAATTTCATGATTTTTAGTTTTTTCACGTAATTAAATATTTATTTAAAATGTTGGAAATTAAAATTGAAGAAATAATTCAGATAAAAATAAATAAAAATATTGAATTTAGAAGTTTTATTTTAATTAAGAATTTTTTTTTGGGATTTCACTAAGTCTTTGAATTATTTTTTGGGTAAAAAATTGTCCAACCTAGTAGCCCTCAACCCAAAGGGCCTAAAAACATCTTATCCATCCCAAGAAGAGCTAGCTGGAAAAGAAAATACCTAAGAGGAAGGTCATCGAGCGATAGGTGAGGATCAAGACATGCAAGGTGACTACACACAACATGTGGTCCAAGGCCCATTGTGAGCCTGTGTGTGTCAGCACGAGCCCATGTAGGGGTGTGAGGGGTGTATGTGGGAGCCCATCCTCATAGAAGGCATTTAAGATGATACTACCATATAGATGTTTATAAGGAAGCACTCAAATTCATTCAACTTCAATTTACGATAGCTCGATCATGGGAACTATTCATTACTTACCAAAATGTTATCGTCCTACCTTAGCTCCACTCCCCATTATTCATACATTTCCCTCCACCACTCGATGTCGCCTAACACTCTTAATGTCACCAAACCACTATCTGCACTCATTGAAAAATTCTATGGTCATCTCCTAGGAAGATCAGGATCGAGCAAGGATGCATCATCAAGGCTCTTAACCCACTATGGATCACTTATGAAACCTTATGTGACCTCATAGAATCCCTTTATGAATAGGAATGATGCATTTGATTCTAACGATAGTTTCATCCAACCCCTGTGAAGGCCAGATGTAAGGAGGAGGAACTATGTGTCATTACTACCACCCACTATGTTTTGGGCTCACCAAGAATATTTTTCTAAGCTGTAGGACGTTCCAATACACCAAGGAGGAGAATCTACATCATGGGAATGCTGATATTGGCAGTGGAACATTTTCATGCAAGGATGAGGTTTCATCATAGTGAGATAGGTTGTGTCGTGGGCATGTAATTATAAGTAGTGGAATGTGTTTGAGTGAGTATAGAGACTACATCATGGGTTATGTCATTGAATCATGTTGAGAGAAGAGGAAACCGACCTTCAAGATGCTATGGTATAGTGATTTTCATGTCTCCATGCAGGTTCCCATGAAAGCAGTGGAAGGATTTTGAATAATTATGCGGAAATATGGATACACCATGGAGCAAGTAGCCACTTCATAGTGCACCCATGCAGCATAATTTGACTACCTGATATCCATGGATTTTTAATAAATACACCCCTAAGTCTTATGGAGGAATAAGGAAAAAATTATGCCTCATCCACATTTAATTGGGTAAAATAACTCCTATAATCATAGATAAATGGGTAACCAATTTGGATTTAAATTATGATTTAATGGATGAAAAATGAAAGAGAGAAATATCTTGGATAGATAAGAAGATTTTGGAAGAATATATTGAAGAAGTCTAAGGTATTTTTATTTGAATGATAAAATGTAAATAGGAGGCTGCTAAAAATATGAATTTTTTTAGTATGACACTTTTTGGGAAGAGAGACTACTGGGGTAGAGAAAATAAACTGAAGGAGGAGATCCACTTGCTGCAACTCTAGAATTTTCTACTGCATTTTTTTTGTTCTAAAATTAGTTATTCCCATCATACACCCATTATTTATTATTTAATGGAGAGGTAGAATCCTTTAGTTATTGGGTGAAGGTTAGGTGACCCAATTGTAATGTTTGAGTCGAGATATTAATTCAATTTGTGGATCTCTTTTCTATATTGAAAGGTTTTCAATATTTAATTTTAAAATTTTACTTGAATACAGATTAATTATGAATTTTAATTATTTCTTTGGTTAAGAAATATTTTCTCCCTCTAATTTTTTTTGAATTATATCGATTAATTGGTTTCAAATAAATTGGATAGTGTTTAGTGGTTACTAAACATGCGAGAAAGAAATAATGATCTAATTTGGATGTTTGCGAATTTTAATACCTGATTGGGTATTTCCTAGGTAATTCAAAGAAGGGTCATTATGGATTTCACACATTAGAATACGGATAATAAAAAACAATTAAATTGTGTGAATAACTTGCATCATCATTAAACTTGAACAAGGGTAAAAATAGAGAAGTAGTTATGGAACCATTCATTTAATCAATTAACAAAGATTGGAGATTTATTTTAAAAATACCATAACAGCCTTACAAAGGGGAATCTAAACCTAAAACCCAATAACTTATCACTCATATTGATTTTTAAATCACCCATTCTTTGTTTTATAGTCCTATAAATATTGTTCTATTTAATAATTTTTCACCTATGACAACTATATTTAAGAACTATTCCTTGGAGATGATTTTTGTTACTACTGCTACATCCCTTAGGGATAAATAAGTAGCTTTTCTCACACCCCATGACAGGTGTGCATCACATGACATATAAATCAGATCATAATGGTTTAGAGGTATTTTTTATTCTCATTCAAACGTGGGTATGGAAGTGCATCCCTCCCCTACCACCTATTATTGCTGGAATTGAGCTTCATATGGATGTTTTGTGTTATTATCTATGTGGATGCTAGTATGATCACTTGTTTTTATTGTTTTATGATGCTAATATGAGTTATTATATTTAATTTCTTAATATTTATCACTTTCTATGTTGTATATTATAGGTAAAGTTAGCCAAACCAGTTTGTCAGGACATTGAGACACGTTTTTGGTGTATATCATCTCATGTTGGACAACCTATTACCAACCAACAATATAAGTATATACATTCTTATATTGACTAATAAATTTCATAATATTTTCATTTTTGGAAATTGGTAGAAAAATATTTCAATGAATGTCACATGTCATTTCAAATTTCATGTATTCTATACTGCTCTATATTAGACTAGCTTCCTGCATACTGCACTAATAGGCTTAATGATTCAATGGTTGTAGTGCCTCATATAAAATTTCATCTTATTGAGTGGAACCAGCCCGATAGAGTCATGCAGCAGTTTGGATTTGTTCAATATTTTCTATTTCCACCCAGGCAGCTAGTGGTGCTTCATTCCTTGAAGATAATAGTAAGGAAGGATGTTGACTGATGATGATATCATGCATAGTATCTTGAAATCTATGATAGAAATGCATAATTTCGTATTAAGTGAATGTGTATGATGTGATTCCATCTATCACAGTAGCTCGATTATGATCCATGGTGTAATGTCCTGACCCAATTCACTCTATAAATAGTAACTAGACTAGTTGGTGATAAGGCCTCAAATGTGACTCCTCATATGCTAGAGGCTTCTGACTAGAAGTAAGGGTCTAATGGTGGTACAATTTGGAGACTATACCCTCTGGATTAGTACAAAATATAGTGTAAGCATAAATAAATTAAATTCAGTGGAAGATAATAATAATAACTTAGAAGTAACAATAAACAAACCAAGTCCAAATAATCAGATCATTTATGAACATGCCTAGCCAAATCCACAAGGCAGTCAACATACAAAAGGAACTACATAAAATGGGGCTAAACTAACAAAAGAATAAATAAATAAAAGACTCTAACTCTAGAAAGAATCCTGAGTACATGCTCATTCGCTACTCCCATGCCAAGTAGTGTCCCAAAAGATACAACAATAAAGAAGCACGATCCAAATCTAAACCTACAGTTAGGATATTTGCTCAGGTACCAAACGATATCCCAACTAGGATGTGGGTAAAGTATATTAGGATACCACCAATGGTGTCTAATAAATTTCCCATCTATGGATATAAAATGTAATAGTTTCATGGTATATCAAAAGTAAGGCAATAATTTAAAAGTAACCCACATCAACTCAAGCTCCTCATAGGATCCCTCACCAACTATACATGCTTCGACCTAAGTTGGAATGTCTTTGATAACTTATATTTTATGTAAAAATACCTGATACCATGGTACATAACCAAGGCATCCATATAGAAGGATAATAATAGGGGTTTCTCATTTAAATAAGGGGCATTAATCCAAGTATCTTAATTAAGGGGGTATAGATCATCATGTCTAGAAATTTTAAATAGATGATAAGGAAGGTTGTGTCCAATAATTTGAACAAATGATGATAAGGAATTACATTTCCAATAATTTCCAAGAAATAATAAGTAACTTAATGTTCAATAATTTAAATAAATAATGATAAGGAATGACATGTCCAATAATTTACAATAAATTATAAGGCACTCCATGTCCAATAATTTCAATAATTAATGATAAGGAATGCCATGCCCAATAATTTTTTATAAATGATAAGGAACTCCATGTCCAATAATTTTAATAAATATTGACAAGGAATGACATTAACAATAATTTCCAATAAATTATTTGATATTTCTTGTCTAATAATGAGGAATGCCATGTCCAACAATGAGGAACACCATGTCAAACAAACTCAAATAAATGATTAGGATTTCCATGTCAAACAACACTTAACCATTTATAATCATTCAAATCAAAGTGCCTTATGATCCCATCCAAGGCATTCCATATCAAAATCCAAGTATCACTCAAAGCATAAAATATTAAGTAGTCATGTTATATTTAATAATTAAACATAGCTCAAGAGAAAACATCCATGCCAATTTACAATCCAAGAATAAATTTTAATCATTTTACAAGTCCCCAAAAAGTCCAAGTGACATGGTAAAGTAACCTAAATATATATATGTATCACCCCAAAAATAATTTTAATTATACATCTCATTTACCTGTGATAAAAGAGGTAAGTAATAGTGCTCAACCATTTAACAGTTCATTTAATTCAACTATACGTTCCACTAACAGGTGGTAATCTCACTACACCCCAAGTTGGTTTAGTCACAAGGAGGGAATGAAAATTGATTATTTAACATAAAGAAACCAAATATCTATTCCATTCATATAATGTTTTCATTTCATTATTCCTCTCACATACAAGTGAGTAGAGGCCAAGTTAGAATACATGACATATTTTAATTAAAATAATTCATTCATTATTATTTAATCAATTCCCCTTATAGGACTCAAACTAAACACACCTAAGTAGTGTTTTGGTCAATTATAATTATTGTAAAATGAGGAAAAAGAGTATGAAACACCCAAATGGGTTATCCAAGTTGATGTTACAAACCTAAAACCATGTCAAGGGGTCTAAAGAACATCTCAGTTATGGTCTAGAAATTTAGTTTAAGGTATTTCGTATTTTAGGAATAATGTGCAGAAAGTATGATGTATGGAATAATAGAAAAAAATTATAAATGATGAAAATTTAAGGGAAAAGGAACTATACCTCCCACGTTATACTTAGGAAGCTTCACTCATCCACTATTGACCTTTTCTTCATTTTAAAATAAGTGAAATCATAAAAATAGACAAACACCCTAAAAATAGGGAATGTTAGCTTGTAAAAAAATAACATCTCTATAGATAAAGAAAGAAGAAAAAGGAAGTAAGAGGAGTTATTAACTCACCTATAGGATTCCAATTCATTAGATGATGTTTGAATCGGACCAAGAATGAGGGAGATCCACCCAAGGAAGAAAATAATGGAGGAAGGTGCATAAAAAGATGCTAATGGAGGAATGGGGTAATAAAATGGGGTGAATCCCATTTAAGGTTAGAAGGGAAAATGGAAACTTTTCACATTTTTAAGAGGTGCATAGTTAGGTTGTGTGATTAGGCAAATTGTGTGCCAACCGTTCTAAAACCACTGTCCCAAGCACCCCATCCCACATGGTGTGGCCACACGATTGTCCAAACTATGTTCCAACAATGCGATATCTACAATCTAGGAGGCCACACATCACATTGACAAGTTATATAGTTAGACTAACCATTCATAGTTCATTCATGAATAATTTTCATGGAAACTCCGCTCGTATGGTTCATGTGAACAGTTTGACAATCTATGTGAAAATCGTGTGAGTTCCTCTATAGTTTTCTACAGGTTTCACACAGCCATGCAGAACCTGTTTCTCAATTTCACAAACCATGATCCTCCCTTTACTGGGTTTCATATTTGATCCACATGGTTACTACTAACTATGTGCCAACCATATGCCTCTATTTGTTTCTTCACTAAACGGATCTTTGGCCTATGAACTAAGCCCAAACGCTCCTAAAATTCACCCAAGATTCTAAGACACTTTTTATCCATTAAATTGAATCCAAAAAAACCAGTTAAATTGTTTCAATGCTTGGAATTACATTCCAAATTTTTGTTTAAGAGTTTCCCCATCTACCAAAATGAAAATTTCAATTTCCTTTAGAAATTTTCACCCATCTCAAAAACATGAGATGTTACAACCTTCCCACCTTAGAACTTCTCATCCTCAAAAATCCTTATTGGCTATCAAAATGATCCTAACTTGGTCATAAATTCTCTATCAAATGGTCGTGTTTAATTTCTTAACTCCTAACACACCTCCAAGTTTCACTTAAAGCATAAAGTGCTTATATATCTAAAACTAAAGCCAATGCTTGTATCCACTAATGAAATATAGAGATGACACTCACTCAGTCCCTTCTAACTCGAAACATGATCACATCATCTTCTATTTCTTCAGCAGACCTATGGTGCTCCCCCCATAGGTTCTATCCTTAATAACCAATTTCGAGTCACAGTACTCCCACCATCATAATTTCTTATTGTAGCATGCCCTTAGTATCATAAAGATGTTATTGGAATAATTCCTAATTTGATTGAAATGTTTGAAATCTAATCAACCACACTTAATTTGGCCGAGATGGATTTTACTTGAAAATCTCTAGCTGACCTTTACATCGAACTAGCCTCACCCAATGTCATGCTAGACTCGGTTCATCATTGACCTAAAATAACTAAACAAGATAACTCAAGTTAAACTACCTATGTCCAACTAATTTTGAAAATTCTCGGGTTTAACATCTAACGCATTTACAACTATAACCTAATGCCTTTAATCAAATGAAAATGATATTACTTCAATCATGATCATCTAATCCCATAATCGACTTTTAGGGATATTTTTTGGTTGAACCGTCCTTTGTTAAAAATCATCATTGTGCCACAACACACGCACCGACGCATTCCTGATCTAGAATCTGTGTACCATCACAAGCTATCTTGGGTCTGATTCCCCACTTGGACTTCACCCAAGTTTGTATTCTAACCTACACCATAAATTTATCAAGAAATCCATATGGATATTGTTCCATTTATCCAAAATCATGAAAAATTCAAAATTACCATCACACAACTAGTCTGAAGGTTTCATGACGCTTCACACGTGAGATTCACCCACCAACAATTGATGACCATTTCCCCACCTTAGGAGCATCCTCGTTATCATAGAAATGAAAAGAGACCTTGATTACTATATCCCATGCTCCTTCCACCCCCAAACATAATGACTAGAATGGCTAAGAACCCGCTCATTCCCGAGTACTAATGAAAACATCACCTATAACCCATTTTCACTTCCCATGAACATTTCCCTCAACACTATTTGATTTTAAACCCAAAATGAGGGTCTCCATGTAATGACATGGAATTTTATCAATATAATTTACCTTCTAAAGATATAATTTTGTTACATTTAGTAATATAATATTATATAATACACGCGTACCACATGATGAAAACAATAAAATTTTATTACAATAATTTTAATATTTCATTGAGATAAAAAAAATATGGAAATAATAATTGAAATTATTATAATATAAAAATAAATTGAAAATAATACAACAATAATAGGAAAATGTGGATCTGCTCAATCTCCCAGAATAATCGTACTCATGAACAACACCATAGAAATGAATCAGAATGTTGGTAATGAAATATCCACTTTGAAAATGAAAATATATATAATATTGAGAGAAAATATAAGTGAATTAAGAATGAATAAAATGATAGGTATTTATAGAAAGTAGGAAATCCATATAACCTTTATAAATATGACCATTGGAATAATAACTTAACCAATGTAATGCTAATTTGACCATTAGAAATCGTAACCTGATTGTTAGAATAGTTTTCTCACCTATTTAGGTGTAAAATAATATTTAGGTATCTTATAATATTAAAATAAGACATATTTATATCATAATACAAGTAAATAAATATTTTAAGAAATATAAAATAAGTCTCTGTATTTTTTTAAAGCATTTATGTTTTATTTATATTTTTATAATAAATATAATGATTTAAAAAAAAGTTTTTTTATAAAATGAATTTATAAATTAATATTAAGTTTTATTATAATGATAATATAATTTTATGAGACCATAAATAATTTTTCAAAGGGTCAGAAAATCAATCATAATATTAAAATTGAAAATTTTCAAATAAATGAGGATTTTATTTGAAAATTAAATTTATCATATTTATAAAATTATTTTTATAAAATGGATTTCATTTTTTGAATCCACGTGTCAAAAAATCTTTAGGGTGATTTTTTGGTATTTTTCTAAAATAGTTTATTTTTTAGTGAATAGTGAAATATAGTAAATTACAATATTTAGAATTATAAGCTAAATACATGAATTTTTGAGTCATGGATGATTTAAACACCCATTATTTTAAAATAACATTCACTATTTACTTTATATAGTCATAATAATCAATATTATTGATAGTCTTGAGCCAAAAATAATAAACTAATGAATATAATATTAAAAAACACTCATCTCCTACCCTTATAAACACCACCCCTTCTCCTCACAACCTATAAGACTTGTAGATTTTCAAATTTCTACCCAAGTATCTTACCAAACCTCTCCCCCACTTAATAGTGCTTCTTGTCTCACCAAAAGACTAATTCCATGTGCTTTAAGGAGTATTTCCAGGAGGCATCATTCAAGAGGTTCTTTTAAATTATTTTCTTCTTCTACCTTCTCCATGACCCCTCATAAATAATGTAATAATAAATCAAATATCATATATATACTAGAGTGTTATATTTATAATTTAATATCTACCATCCACCTCTTTCTAATATCCTCTTATTCTTAAAAAACGAAACGGATGTCCATGTTATGTCGATTCATTGCCTTCATGGATGAAGAGTTTTCATTTTCCACTACCGCATTTAGGGTAGGTTCAAATTAACTTATAATAGTTTAAAATGAACTAATTATTTATATTATATATTTTTTCACATTTTGTAATTAATATATGGCTATAATAAAATGAAACTAGTTTGTGATGGTCGGTAAAACCGCCTAAATGAACTAACTGTAAAATGCTAATGACTTTACTAAAAGAATCATCCCTATGTTGGAACACATATGGTTATTTAGGAAAATTATAATTTCTATAATTACATGAATATTATTTCACTACACTTATATTGTTTTAGTCCCATTTGACAAGAACATCAATAATTGTCCACAAATGATCTAATTTGGAACCATTAAATGAACACTCCAAGAACAAAAAAATTGAAGATTATATCTCATAAAAATGTAAATAAATAATCATAATAAAATTATAATAAATAGAATAAAAATATAAAAGTTTCTGAATTAATTTATTAATGAAACTAATTTTTTTATTTAGGACATTAAGGTCAAGTGCAGAATGATTCTGGAATATAAGGTAGGGGATCTCTCTGAACCACCCTATTTTTTTGGGTTGTGATTTCTCTCTCATGAACTTAATTTATCTCTTTATTAATATTATATACTTATCATATAATATGTATATATGTCCCAAACATATGTACCAATTTTATTTAACCTTTATTTGATGGGTATATACATGTTTTAAGGGTTCCCTTCTCGGTTTCTTTTGAAAACATGATTAAAGGTGACTTCTTTGTTTTCTTTGACTCTTTTAATGTACTACTCAATGAAATTTTTTAAATATTTTTTTTTTCTAAAAACACTCATTCTTATATGGAAAACAATTTTTTTACTTTTTTTATGGAAAATATTATTTTCCCCCTTTAAATGATCTTTACTCTTTTTCCCTAAAACCTCGCTTAAGTGGCGCATTTTCAAAGTTAACTAACCAATATTTTCTTGTATTCACTTCAATTAGAAATAATTTATCATGATATATTCGTATTTTTACTTTATTAATTTCTAATAATGTCTTAATATGTTATTTCATGGAAACCATTATGATACACCCATTGGTTATGCCTTATGACATGATTATGAAACCCATTTATTTCCATGGGTAATCATTATGTTTATGCCTTATATTTAATTTATTCACATGGAAAATATATTCATGTACATGTTATGATGGGTGTCCCCAGATAGTGCTTCAATTCATTAGGTATTTTTTAGGCTCGTGAGGTTACATGTATGACATTAGGGAGTGAACTTCAATGATGAGACTATGTCCATCATGTGATGTTGTCTTGGCAGTTAGCATTAACTTATGTTTATGTCATGTTTTATATTTCTAACAAATTATTATGTTTCCATGATCTTATGATTCCATTTTTATTATGTTATGACTCCATGTTATTATTTATGATCCATACTTTTTATGTTATCATGTTATACCTTCTGACTCATATGACATGCTTTGATTCTATGTTTATTCCCCTACTATGCTTTTTAGCTCACGCCTTTTGTCTATATATTCTATAGGTTATCTTACGCAGTTTTAGTATCTATAAAGAAGTTTTTATCTCATTATGGAGATTAAAATAAATAAGTTTCAGTTTATTTTCATGTTATCTATTTTTATATCTAGTATTCCAAAGACATTAGGCCTCTCAATCCTTGGTTTGTAATTAATGGAAATTTATGTTAAAAATCATGTAATAAAATGTGTAAAAGGTTTGGGTCTCTATATTTGGTATCATAGAATGGTATAGTTATTTTGGGGATTAAGGCTATAAAACTTTAGTGATAACTCTAGGTATAATTCTAAGTAAAGGAGAAATTACTTTGGATTGCCTAGTATGAAACATAGGGACTCATAAGTTAGGATATACTTTTCATTTATAATTTATTCCTTATAAGTTCAAAATTTCCTTATTATATGATCATTGGATAAGTATTAAAACCCCTAATTTTATTTTACTTTTTAGTTAATGGTGGTAAATAGGAGAACTAGTGCCGACAACCAATGTGATCGGCAATGTAATGATTTCCTTAATGATATACCTAACCTGATGGGAGAGGGAGATGAGAACTTCATGGAATCACTAGCTCAACTAGCTCAAGTTATGAATAATAACTTGAATTATGTGTAATTCCCTTCTTCTCCTGAGAAATAGAAAGTTTTTTTCAAATCCTTTATACGACAAAGGCCTCCTACCATTAGTGGATCTTCTAATCCCCTCACCATATAACAATGGATTAACTCCATTGATAAGATATTATCTATCCTCTAATGCTCAAAAATAGAGAAAGTCATGTAGGATATCTATTGTTTTGATAGGGAAGCTGAGCAGTGGTGGAAACTAATCAAGAACATGAATTCCAAAGATGAAATTGATTCCATGGAATGGGAAGGATTCAAGAAAATATTTTTTGATAAAATATTTTCCCCAAGCTCTCCATATTAAAATAGAGAGGGAGTTCCTTGAACTCAATCAAAAGGAAGATGATTCTATCAGAACGTATGAGGAAAAATTCACAAGGCCTTCATGATACATCTTCAGATTTATCATCAACACTAAATGTAAGGTGGACCGTTTCTTAAGTGGATTAAAGCTGAGTCTATGAAAATAATTGGAGATTCAATACTTTGGCAGTTATAAAGATATTGTTTATTGTGCCCTCAAAGTAGATATAGAGATTAGAGACTCTCAATGATCTCATGGTACTGGATATAAAATGTTTAAAATGAAGTTTTATTCAGGTGTATTAAGAAATAATTCCCATGGAGAAAAGAAAACCCAACTACCCACATGCCAAAAATGTGAGAATAAGCATCCTAGAAACTATCTCAAGGGAGCCAGGAGATTCTTAAAATGTTTAAGGGAAGGGAATCAAGATAATAAATTCCAAAGGAGATTAATAAGACCATAATTTTAATAGAATAAAAGAAGGTTCAGATTAACACTCATCCTGTAGTCCAGGGTTTCAACTATAATGAACACGGTTATTATACAAACAATGCCCTAATCCAAGGTTTTTCAAAGACAATCAATGACAGCAACCTCCAAGGAAGCAAGGAATGGAAAACATTATGTCACTACTACTAAGGAGAATCTTGAAAATGATATGAGGATAGGTGCACTAGTTATTCATTCAAAAATAGAAAATGTTCTTTTTGATTTTGGTTTTATGCATTCTTTCATATCTTCAAAGGTTATCATAACTATTCAAACACCACCTCAAAACATAGGGGATGAGAAATCAGTGAAAAAAATGGATAAATTATTGCATCATATGTTTATCACTCCTCCCTGAGAAATGTTTTTTAACTAAACCTCCCAGAAAATCTAGTCTTACTTACTTTGTTGGAGTTTGATTCTATATTGGGAATGGATTGGCTATCCTTATATAAATTCAACATCAATTTTCAAGAGAGGAAGATCAATCTTCACATCCTCTGATTCTGTATAAGTTTAAGGAGGAGGAGGAATATTTTTTAGAGTATTAATATTAATTATGGATATTATTTCCTCATTAGAAAACATATTTAGCATAAATGATTGAGACAAAATAGATAATCATGCTTGAAGACATTCCCATTCTGAGGGATTATACTGATGTATTCCCTAAAGAGTTGTCAGGTATTTCTCCTAATCGGGAGGTTGATTTCTCAATTGAACATATACCTGGATCTCTTCCCATATCAAAGAATCTCTATATAATATCCACCATTGATTTGGAATAATTTAAGAAGCAGTTATAAGAGAATCTGGAAAAAGGTTGTTATATGCCCGAGTGCTTCACCGTGGGGTGATCCGATCTTCTTCGTCAAGAAGAAGGACAAATAAATGTGCCTCTGCATTGATTATCTTGATCTCAACAAAATAATGATAAAGGAAAATTATCCCTTACCATGGATATATAAATTTTTCAATCAACTATTCTAGGGGAAATATTTCTCTAAGGTGGATCTTTGGTCAACATATCACTAATTAAAGGTAAATAAGGAAGATATTCCCAATAATTCCTTTTGAATGAAGTATATACACTACAAGTTCATAGTGATTCCCATAAAACTCACAAATTCTCTAGAAATATTTATGGACTTAATGAATATATTCTTTAGTTATTACCTCAAAAAATTTATGGTAGTATTTATAGATGATATTTAGATATACTCCAAGAGAAAGGAGGAGCATAAGGAGCTTTTGAATATTGTGATAAAGACTTTGAAAAAGAAGAAATTGTATAAAAATTATAGTAAATGTGAGTTATGGATAGAGGTAATATCATTCATGGGGCATGTTATCACTAGTAAAGGGGTATATTTGGACCCTTTTAAGACAAAGGAAATTGAGGAGTGTCCGAGGACAACATCTATAATAGAGATCTATAGTTTCCTTGGACTATCTAGGTATTAATAATGATTTGTGAGAAACTTATCATGATTTTCAAACCCACTAACCAATATGAATCAGAAGGGAGTAATGTTTATCTAGACTAGTGAATGTGAAGAGTGGTTTAAAGAGTTAAAAAAGGCTTATCTCTACACTACTACTTACACTACCTACAAGTGGGGAACTCTTCATGGTATAGATTGATTCTTTAATGAAGGTATTATGTTATGTAATGATGAAAAATTATGAATTGATATCTTATGCCTCAATAAATCTGAAAGTTCATGAGTAAAACTATCACACACATGATTTGGAGTTAGCATTTGTGATATTCACATTGAAAATATGGTGAAATTATATCTATATGGATAAGTGTGAGATATATACAAATTACAATAACCTTAAATATATATTCAAATAGAATGATCTTAATACGTTTCAATGAATATGGTTATAGCTAATCAAGGATTATGACTGATCAATATACTATAATCTTAGAAAACAAATAAAGTGGCAGATACTCTAAGTATAAAGGATCCTACAACCTTATCAATTATGATAATTGAGAAGTATCCAATCTTATTATATTTTAAAAGGACGGATATGGTAATCATAAAGGAAGGAATGCCATATTTTCTTTCTCAAATTATTTCTCAACCATCCCTTATGAAAATGATAAAGTTTTCTCAAAGAGATGATGTGGAAATTTAAAAGAAGTTGGAAGCTACTAGAAATGGTAAATCCTTGGAGTTCAAAATTGATGAGGAATGAGTTGTAAGATTTGGTTTATGACTATGTGTACCATAAAATCCAAAGATAAAGAAGGATTTTTTGAATTATGGACATAGCTCGACCTTCTCCATCCACCCAGGGTGCATAAAGATGTATCAAGATCTCTGAGAGCACTATTAGTGGGGCAATATAAAGAAAGAGATTGAAAAATATACATCAAAGTTATTGTTATGACAGAAAGTGAAGGCTGAAAGGAAAATGTCTAAGGGGATGACTCCACCATTACCCATACCAACATGGAAATGGAAAAAAAATTACTAAGGACTTTGTCACTGGTCTTCTAAATACATCCAAAGGAAATAATGTTATATGGGTTATTTTGGATCATCTTACAAATACTACTCACTTCATTGCAATTCGAGAGGAATTCTCACTCAATAAACTTTCATAGATATACATTAGATAAGTGGTGAGGCCGTATGGAATGCCATTATTGATTAGTTCCGATTGAGATACGATATTTACCTCCAAGTTTTAGAAGAGTATCCAACATGATCTAAACACTAATTTGAACTTCAGTATGGCTTATCACTCACAAATATATGTCTAATATAAATGGGATATTCAGACATTGAAAGACATTTTTGAGAGCATGCTTGATTGACTTCAAATAAGGATAAGACCAACATCTTCCTACGGTCGAATTATCTTACAACAATTGTTTACACTCAAGAATCCAAATGGATATGTATAAACCCCTTTATGGGAAGATATATATAACACATGTGTGCTAGTATAAAGTTAGAAAACACAAGTTTTTGGGTCCTGAAATGGTCAACAAAATGTTAAAAAAGGTCAAGACCATACATCAGCACATCAAGGGTGCACAAAGTCGACTGAAGAGTTATGATTAAAATCATAAACATGACCTAGAGTTTGATTTTATAAATAAGGTATTCCTCTTCATGTCTCCATGATTCATGAGATTTGGGAAGAACGATAAGCTAAGTCTCAGCTACATCGACCCCTTTTATATTCTTGATCGCATCAAATATGTGGCCTATCAACTAGCCCTTCCGCCAACCATTTCTTAAATACATGACGTATTCCAAATATTCCTCTTGAGTAAGTAAACTATAGATCCATCACATGTACTAAATTCAAAAGGTGGTATAGATGGAAAGTGTTTACTCTTATGAGGAAAAACCAGGTAAGATCTTGGACCATAGGGATAAATTTTTATGAAGCAAGATAACTCACTTAGTAAAAGTACTATGGTGAAACCATAAGTACAAGGAGACAACGTGAGAACTAGAGGAAGTGATGGAGGAGAAGTAACCTCACCTATTTTCACCTTATTATGTAAAATTAAATTTCAAGGGTTAAATTTCTTAAGGTGGGGAGAATGTAATGACCCAAAATTTTATCAATAAAATTTCCCTTCTGAAAATATAATTGTATTACATTTAGTAATATAATATTATATAATGCACACGTACCGCATGATAAAATCAACAACCTTTTATTATAATAATTTTAAAATTAAATTTATAGAACAAATATTTCCTTAATAATTGAAAGTATTACAATGGGATAATAAATAATAAATAAAACAATAAGAATAGTAAAATTTAGATCTACTCTATACCTTAGAATAATCACACTCATGGACAACACTGTAGAGATGAAGCAGAATATTAGTAATGAAATATCCATTTTGAAAATAAAAACATTTATAGCTTTGAAATAAAATATAAGTGAATTAAGAATTAATGTAATGATATGTATTTATAGAAAGTAGGGAACCTATATGACCGTTACAAATATGACCATTGGAATAGTAACCTGACCATTGGAATAGTAATCTGACCATTAGAAATAGTAACATAACTATTAGAATAGTTTCCTCATCTATTTATGCATGAAATAATATTTAGGTATCTTATAAAATTAAAATATAACATATTTATATCATAATAAAAGTAAATAGATTTTTAAAAAAATATAAAATTAGTGTCTATATTTTTGTAAAACATGTATGTTTTATTTTTATTTTTATAATAAATATAATGATTTAAAAGAAATTTATTTTCATAAAATGGATTTATAAATTAACATTAAGTTTTATTATAATGATAAGATAATTTTATGAGATCATAAGTAATTTTTCAAAGGGTTAGAAAAGCAATCATAATATTTAAATTAGAATTTTTTAAATAAATGGGAATTTTATTTAAAAATTAAATTTCTCATATTAAGAAAATTATTTTAATAAAATGGATTTAATTTTTAGAATCTACATGTTGAAAAAAATTTGGGGTGAATCTTTTATATTTTTCTAAAATAGTTAAATTTTTAGTGAATAGTGAAATACAGTAAATTATGGTATTTAGCATTATAAGCTAAATACATGAATTTTTGAGTCATGGATGATGTAATCACCCATTAGTTCAAACTCAAATGCACTATTCACTATATATAGTCACAATAATAAATACTATTGATGGTTTGGAGTCAAAATAATAAACTAATGAATATAATATTCAAAAACACCCATCCCCACCCCTTATAACCCCTCACCATCTCTTCTCCTCATAACCTATAAGCCTTTGATCTTTACATATTTTTACCAAATATCTTCCCAAAACTCTCTCCCATGTACTATCACTCTTATTCTCACCAAAATACCAATTCTTAGTGACTTAAAGAGTATTTCAAGGGTGCATCATTCAAGAGGTAATTTTCTCAAACTAACTCTTTTAAATTCTTTTCTTCTTCTACCTTCTCCAAACCTCCCTAATAAATATTGTAATAATAACTTTAGTATCATATATATAATTTATTTTTATATTTATAAATTAATATCTACCATCCGCATATTTCCCATCTCCTGTTATTCTTAGAAAAATGAAATCATAGTCCATGTTATGTCGGTTCACCACCTTCGTCGATAATGAGTTTTATTTTTCCACTATCACCTTCATGGAAGGTTAAAGTTCACATATAATGGTTTAAAATGAACTAATTATGTATATTATATATTGTTTCAAATTTTGAAATTAATATATGTCCATAATAAAACGAAACTAGTTCGTGATGGTCAGAAAACCCGCTTAAATGAACTAACTATAAAATAATAATTCTTTTACTAAAAGAATCATACCTATGTAGGAACACATATAAGTATTTGGTAAAATTATAATTTATTGAATTAAATTAATATTATTTAATTTTATTTTATTTTATTTAGTCACATTTTACAAGAACATCAATAATTATCCACAAATGATCCAACCTTAGAATCATGAAATGAATGCTCCTAAAACAACAAAATTGAACTTTATATATCACCAAAATGGAAAAAATAAACATAATAAAATTATATTAAATCAAATAAAAATATAAAAGGTTACAAATTAATTAATTAATGTATCTAATTTAGTTATTTATGACATTAAGTTCAAGTTCAGAATGATTCTGGAACATAAGGTGAGGGATCTCTCCAGACTACCCTATTTTTTTGGGTTGCGCTTTCTCTATTGTTACCTAAATTTATCTTTTTGATATTATTGTATAATTATTTTATATATTTATATATGTCCCACACATATATACCAATTTTATTTAACCTTTCTTTGATGAGGATATACATGTTTTAAAGGTTTCATTCCCAGTTTCTTTCAAAAAGACGATTAAGTGGAACCTCTCTATTTTCTTTTCCTATTTTAATGTACCACTCAATGAAATGTTTTAAAAATTCAATAGTTTCTAAAAAAAATATTTTTATATGGAAAACTGTTTCTTTCACTTCTAATTTTAGGGAAATTGTTATGCTCTTACCCCCTTTAAATTCCCTAAAATCTAGCTTGAGTGGCACATTTCCAAAGTTATCTGACCACTCTTTTTTATAAATTCACTTCAGTTGGGAATCTAATTATATATATATATATTTTCTTCCTTTATAAATGTCTGATAAATATTTAATCCCTTCTTTCATGGAAACCATTATGATATGCCCTTTGGTTATTCCTTATGACATGATTATGAAACCCATTTCTTTCCATGGGTAATCGTTATGTTAATGCCTTATGTTTGATTTCTTTATATTGCACACATATTCATGTACATGCTATGATGGGTGTTCCCAGATAGAACTCCAATACATTGGATAATTTTTTAGTCTCATGAGATGATATTTATGGGATTTGGGAGTGAACCTAATCCATTATGGGACTTTATCCAATATATGATGTTGTCTTGGTGGTTATCCTTGACTTATGTTTGTGTCATGTTTTATATTTCTTCCACATTAATATATTTCCATGATATTGTGATTTCATGTTATTTATGTTATACCTCCATATTATTAATCATGATACATGTATTTTATGTTATCATGTTATTCCTTCTGACTCATATTACATTCTTTTTTTCTATATTTATTCCCTCACTGGGATTTTTAGCTCACCACTTTTGTCTATGTATTTCCTTGGTTATCCTATATTGTTTTAGGAGCTCAAAGGCTGTTATAAGGTCATTATGGAGATTAAAATAAATAAGTTTTGTTTTAGTTTCATTTTTTCTATTTGTGTACCTAGTCTTCCAAAGACACTAGGATTTTTTATCCATGGTTTGTAATTAATGGAAATTTGTGTTAAAAATAATGTAGTAATATTTTTAAAAAGATTGGGTCACTATAAACCACCATTAAATGGCCAATGGTGTACTCCCCGCCATATTTATTACCTTAAGCCACTCCTAGATCACAACTCCCAAGGATTCCATCCATCAAACCATAATAGATATTTAGATATCTCGACACATTGGTGACACTTTCTTAGCATACTCAGGATGATGTCAAGATAGTGGGAATGATCGTCTATAAATTAGAACTACACTATTATTCCATTGATGGGTGTGTATCACTTTTCCCGATCCATTCTCATAATATCCAGTCTATACTTTCCTTAACTAACCCCTGACATCCCGCCTCCTGACAATGTGTGTCAAGGTCCACCCACTGGTTATCTGCCTCATGGAAATCGATCTATTTTCAAATTATTCTTCATCATAAAGAAACTTCTTAATCCAAAGCTCTAGGTCTCCATGCCCACAAGCATAAAATTTGAAACCATCTATCATAGGCCCATACCTGACTACTCATCGATGTTCCTCATCAAATAGTTCTCACGTGCAACCAACACGAGCTAAACTCTCCATAAACCATAGGTATATAATCCCATACCACCTAGTCCATCACCCATCTCACACTCCTGAGATTTATCTAGTAACAATTCCAAGATGAATGTGCAACATGGAAAATCAGTTCTTAACATTCTAGGTGTCCCCATGAAACTCCTCTTCAAAATCAGGCACCAACCTGTGCCATAATTTTTCAAAAAATCGCATGCCTCATAATGTCATTTCATAAATTAAAGCATCAACCACACAAACACCAGTAAATTGGTCTAGTCACTCGAACAATCCTATCCATTGAATCCACTCTTGAGACCCAATCACCCTAGGCAATTCCTTGAAAATTGTAGGCATCACAATGCCTATATCACTAAAACTGAAGCACCTACCATGCATCGGTCTCAAAACTAATGCACAAACAAGATCACTACCTCTAAAAAAATCTATAAACATCATTACATCATCTCTTATAGGTTTTCGTCGAT
Source organism: Viscum album (assembly GCA_963277665.1). NCBI lineage: Eukaryota > Viridiplantae > Streptophyta > Magnoliopsida > Santalales > Viscaceae > Viscum > Viscum album. Next base: position 383,878,632 of record OY728153.1, on the reverse strand, counting down.
CAAACCAAACATAACTTTACTAAATTATGTAACAAAACTAAGAGTCTCTAGGCCTTCCACCTAGCCTTACTGATCAAGTCTCAAAAAAGGGACAGTAGGTCCTTCAACTTGGCCCTAATGTCTATTGAAAGTGAGCCATATCCCACTTAAGTACCCGTATCACATGATATCCAATGTGCATGTATACTTTATCTAAGTAGGTGAAATTGGAATTAGGTAAGTAAAACATCGACCCGTAAGGGTCAAAAACTTTCAATGTGGGTATAACAACATTACCTTCCAAGAATTGGCCTACCAAGACCTAATTATCTCCAATAATCCTTATAAGGGAGTGCTCTTTGTATGGTTACAATGCCAACATATAAGGATTAAGAGCTAACACTCACTGGGTATCCACATATGGTGATACCCCCTCGAGGTTTAACCTACCAGACAACCACCCACCTATGTGGGGTGTCATTTAATCAACTAAGATTCATATCCAACTAAAATGGTCAAGGAATGACACTTAGTGTTCCTAGGAACTTGGATCATAAGTATACCGGTTTCCCATCTCCAAGGGATCCTGGACAACATGCTAACTCCTCACTAAAGAACAAGCATTAACTCTAAAAATAGGGTCACACATAAAAGGTCACTAGGATCTACTGCCTATCCTTTAGGTACTATGAAACAATATAAACGAATCTAACTGAGATTCAGGGGAAATATCCACATTCTCATATGAGTCATCACTCAAGTACAATTTAAATTTAACCCTTACACAAGGGTTCTTCATAATCAATACCTATGAAAGGATTTATTTAAGGAATTTCACAACTTCCCATTTATTTTAAGCATTAAAAGGATAGACATATGTGATGTCAAGTTCTAGTTATAAAGGAAAAACATTTTATAAATTGTAATTGACACTTTATTCAATTGGCATCTCATATCATTCAAGAAAAAATATCCCATAATTTCCTTTCAACCATTTATTTATCCATAATTTCTTACAACTAGCTTAGTTAAAGAAAATTTCACTCAATAACTATAAAGGAAAATACTATTTAGGTTGTAATTGTAATTTTAATTAACTGAAGCCTCATAAAAAAAGATATGAAATTATACAACATGGCTTTTATCAAGTTAAAGGGACTGGTCAAGTAAGATGCCACCATACATTTAGATGAAGCACTATATAAGTGGATGTTTCCAATCTAAATAACCATCCCTATTTATCATAATCATAACCCCAAGGGTTTAAGTGATAAGGAATATAAAGATATAGGTGTCCCATGAGGGTCCTATCATGCAAATCTTGGGTTCAGTTATATGGGAAACATTCTGAATTTATAGAGGCAATACTCTATAAATTACAATTGGAATCCCATTTAAGTGAATCCCATAAATAGTCAATTCATCATAATTTTAACACACCATTAGTGGGTTTATCTCATAAAATACACATGAAAAAACTAGCCTACTAGGGTCAAGTTGTGCATTTAGGGATTCAGTTGTGCTGGTATCTTTCCCAAGTTATAGAGGAAACCACTCCATAAGTTACAATTGGAAATCCTATTTAACCAGAATCCATAAGTAATGATTTGAATTTTTTAAAAACTAATCAATTCCTTTCCAATTTAAAAATTCAATTCTAGTCAATTCTTTAACTGATTTAAAACCATCTCAATTCTTTAATTAATCACATGTTGGTTAGATAGAATGACGTCATCAAGATATATGGGAAAACACCATTTAGGTTGATGTTGATACTTTATTTAACCGACCTTATATCATAACATTAACAAGTAAATATATCACATTAGTAGAGAATACAAGTGGGAATAATAATAATCACACAAGCATGGTATACATATAAGCATGATAATGACATGTGAATCCTATGTGCCTAAAATTATGCATTGACACACCACTTCTCTTGTTGTACCAAGACAAGAGGTAAATACCATAAATCAATAACTAGTGGAAATACAACAATCACTCAAGGTAAAATAATAATAAATTGTATTAACAAATAACATGATCAATAATCCCATCCCAATCAACTTAATATTTCTCATGTGTATGGGGTGACCATTCTTAGACACGAGCTATTTACCAAGTGCCGACACACCCCTAGTCTCTTGTCTACTATCCCAAATAGTAATAAAAAGAAAAAAAAGACCAGATATCACTTTTCCACATCCTGACCTGGTTCACTCTATAAATAGTAATCAGACCAGTTAGCGACAAGGCATCAAGAATGTCTCCCCGTACGTTAAAGGTTATCGACTAGCAGTGAGGTTCTAAATGTGGTACAATGGGGAGACTATACTCTATGGAACATTACTAAATATAGTATAATCATAAATAAATGAACGGAATTAGAAGATAATAATAACTGATAAGTAACAATAAATAAACCAATACCAAATAATTTGATCATGCATGAATAAGATAATCTATAACTACAAGGCAATCAATATACAATAGTACTGCATACAATGGGGATAAATGAAAAATAATAATAAATAAATAAAAGACTCTCTAGAAGGTTGACCGAGTACATGATCAACCAAAACTCCCATGCCAAGTCCTATCCCAGAATATACAATAGTAAAGAAACATGATCCAAATCCTAACATATAGTCAGGAGATATGTTCATGTACCAAACGATGAACCAAACAGGCTATGAGTAAAACTTAGTAGGACAACACCAATAGTGTCTAATGAAAATCCATTCTGTGAATATAAAATTTAATAGTGTAGAGGTATATCAAAATTAAGGTAGTCGTGTACAAGTAACCCACATCAGCTTAGGCTCCTCATTGGATCTTTGGCCAACTATACCTGCTTCAGCCTAATTAAAAATGTCTATGATCACTTACATTTTATATAAAAAGACTCGAGACCCATTGTACATAACCAAGGAATCCATTTACAAGTATAATCATATGGGGTTTCACATTTAAATAAGGGGATTCAATCCAAACATCTTAATTAAGGGGGTGTGGAATGTCATGTCCAACAATTTCACATAGATGATAAGGAACTTTGTGTCCAACAATTTCAATAAATGATTATAAGGAATCCCATGTCCAATAATTTACAATAAATAATAAGGAACTCCATGTCCAATAATTTCAATAAATAATTATAAGGAATGCCATGTCCAATAATTTCCAATAAATGATATGGAATTCCATGTCCAATAATTTCTATAAATAATGATAAGGTACGCCATGTCCAATAATTTTCAATAAATTATGAGGAACACCATGTCCAAAAATTTCAATAAATAATGACAAGGAACAACCTATCTAATAATTTTAAATAAAAAATAAGGAATATCATGTCCATTAATGAGGAATTCCATGTCTAACAATGAGGAACATCATGTCCAACAATCTCAAATAAATGATCAGTAGGGCCATGTCCAACACTGCTTAACCATTTATAATCATTCAAATCAAAGTGCCTTATAATCCACTCCAAGGAATTCTGTATTGGAATCCAAGTATCGCTCAAAGCATAAAATAGTAAGCAGGCATGTTGCATTTAATAATTAAATATAGGCTATGAGAAAACATCCATGCCAATTTATAATCCAATCATACATTTTAATCATTTCATTTATAGGTACCCAAAAAGTCTAAGTGACATGGTCAAGTAACCTATACATATATTACTCCATAACTCAATTTAATTATCCATCATAGTTACAAGTGATGAAAGAGTCAAGTAATGGTGCTCAACCATTTAACAGTTCATTTAATTCAACTACAAATTCCAATAATAGGTGGTAAGATCATTAGACCCCAGGGTGGTTTAGTTACAAGTAAGGAACAACAACTGATGATTTAACATATGGAAATTAAATATCTATTCCATTCATATAAGAATTTCATTTCATTAGTCATCTCACACACAGATGAGGAAAGGAAAAGTAGGTATACATTCCCTATTGCAATTCAAAGAATTCATTCATTATTATTTAATCAATTCCCCTTGTAGGAGTCAAACCAAACAAACCTGAGTGGTGTTTTGGCCAATTACAAGCATTGGTCAATGAGGGAAAAGAGAAGGACACGCCCAAAGGGGTGATCCAAGTTGAGGTCACAACCCTCCAACCATGTCAAGGGGTCTAAATAATATATCAGTTATAGTCTAGGCATTTAGTTTAAGGTGTTTCATATTTTATGAAAAATGTGTAGAAAGTCTGATGCACTGCATGACGAAATTTTTTTATAAACGATGAAACATTAAGGGAAAATAAACGAGACCAAGAATAAGGTAGATCCACCCAAGGAAGAGTAGAAGAGAGGAGGGTGCACACTGAGAGGCTACAAGATGAATAGGGGAAGAAAATGGGGTGAATCTCATTTAAGGCTAGTGGGAAAAAAATTCATTTTTTCATTTTTAAGAGTCATGTGGTTAGGCCGCATAGTTAGGAAAATTGTGTGCCAACCGTGCTAAGCCCACTATCCCAAGCACCCCATCCCGCACGGTTTGGCTCTAGGTTGTCCAAATCGTGCACCAACTGTGTGGTATCCACTATCTGAGAGGCCACATCTCACAAAACCAAGTTGCACGGTTAGACAAATTGTGCACATGTCGTATGTGACTACTATCGAAGGCACCTCCCCTCACACGATTCATGTGCATGGTTTGAAAAACTGTGTACAACCCGTGAAAGTTACTATGTAGCTTTTGTAGGTTTCACATAACCATGTGGCCCTTAATGCATGGTTTCCCTAACAATACTCCTACCTTTACTAGGCTTCATGATTGAGCCACACAGTTACTACTAATAGTGATCCAGTCGTGCATCCCAGTTTGTTTCTTCACTAACCAGAGCTTCAGGATCCAAACCAAGCCCAAATGCTCCCGAAACTCACCCGAGTTTCTGAGACACCTCTTGGGCCTTAAACCCTATCCAAAAAACAACACATTAAAGTGTTTCAATGCTTAAAATAACATTCCAATGTTTGGTTTAAGAGTTTTCCCATCCACTAAAATAAAAATTTCAATTTCCTTTGGAAATTTAAACTTGTCCCAAAACATGAGATCTTACACATGGTATAGACTCAAGTCTGTATTGTATCTTACACCACATGACAGAGGGCTTCAAGATCTGGTAAGTTAATAATTCTACATTAGTTTTTTTTTTGTGAATTTTTTTAATTCAATTTGAATATCTTTACACTATACTCTACTATAACATATTATCCACATGTTTGATTTGGAGGAGGGTGAGGTATTTAGACAGACAATGTGTCATGTTACAGCGTAGGACATGATGTCATCCTATTATGTTACACATGATAGTATCATTGATCATCCACCTTAGGGAGATGATGTTCCTACCCAGAGAGAGGAGGTTATTGCTCAGGAACCTTCTCTAGTACCTATTGATGTTGAAAAGTCATGATAACAATGACATAAACCATGTTGGTCTACACGTGAGGCCTCACCTGTTCCACCAGAAGAGGTGGAAGCTCCAACAGATGAGCCTCAACCGATTGTGGACGTGCACCATCAGGTATGAGATCCATTTCTATTAACAATATATCCACAATTGTTTTTGGGTGTAGTTGATCTGAGCTCGTATCAGGAGTCATTTCCCATGCCTCCATCTTTTGTGATTGATGTTGAAAGTGGGTTCCCTAGAACCAACTTGTATTGTACTTTGATTACTGTTACATGTATTCAGTTTGTTTTTATACATGTTTTTATCTTTCCATGATAGTGTAGATACTTCTGCATCCACATTGTTTATGGCAATATCCTTAGATTACCAATCGCATCAAAGGTTTATAGCAGGTCCCAGGCTATAATGAGAACCCTGAGATACCATGACAGTAATCTTAAAGTAACGTCCTATAGTCCAGTTACATCATTCTAAAAGGACACAGATGAAGTGTGACCATCAGGTGTTGGGGGATCATAAGCATTGAGACTTCTTCTCATGAAGTTCACACTTGTTGATCTCTAGTAATTGAGATCATGAGGACAGACCCGCTTAATAGGAACACCACATGTTTCAGGTGTCATTGGTCGTTCCTATCTACGGACATGTGTAATGGTATTCTAGTTTGAGATCATTATCAATGAATGTCATTTAATTACGTACATTTGATGTAAGGCGAAAACCATGGCGACAAAGTCGTGGTGAGGTAGTTTGTATCGGGTACTTCATTAATGGAATGACATTGATTGAATGATTGAGAAAGGATTTATTGCTTCTGAGTTCAGGAAGAGATATCTTGGGCCTGGTTGATTAGGATGGTTGCACCTTCAATAAATCCATGGCCATGGTAGTCGAAGGTAAGACCATCCGGACAAATCAATAAACAAAATAAAGTAAATAAATAATGATGAGACTAGTATGCATTCTGCTTTATTGAGATATCGATGATGAAGAGATTATATTACACGGACCGTGTTCGTAGGAAGGTAGTCATTGCTTTGACTTTGCCTTATCTCTATAGGGGCCTCGATGGGTTGTTATACCCCACTTTAGGTCGGTGGTATTATTCACTGCTATTGAGATAAGGGCCTAGAGGGTCACACACAATAGCGCCTTGAGAATGTTCCCTATTCTGGGAATAGAAATTTAGAACTTGATGGGCCCCGCCAAAGGGTCTGAGCACTATCCAAGTTCTATGGATCACTAAAGAATAAATAAATTCATTCATTATTCAAGTTTAGAATAATTATTTGAAATTATTTATAACATGTATTTACAAGTTATATAGTAAATACAAGTATTAATATTATTCAAATGGATTTAAATATCCTAGGTTCATTTAATATTAGCAGGAGGAATGAGTCGAGTTAAAGACTCAGATTTATCACGTAATATATTTATATATTTCAAGTAAGTGATAAATTATAAATATTATTTATGGCATAATTTTATTTGTCATAAATAATTATTTATATAGAGAACGTCTATTACACGGGGCCAAGAATCCATACCGTGTGTTTTAAACACTCCCTATATAAGTGAGAGAGAGGCTCTCCCATGTACACTATTCATGTGTCAAGATTGAGAGCATCTCTCTCCTCCTAGAATTTAGAGAGAGAGTCTCTCAAGAAAAGGAAGATCTTCAAGTTCATCCTTCTCGGATTGAATCTTCTTCCTTTGTGGTGATCATCATTGTGCTAAAGTGATCATCGAAGATCCACGCTAGCACCCCGGATCTTGAAGAACGGTGCCCGAGAAGATTCGAGAGGCATGTGTGGACAATCTAGACTGCTTCGACATAGGAGTCTTCGAGCAACGATCATCGGCGTCCTGTGGCGGACATGCACACGCTAATTTCGAACAAGGTACATGTTTAATTTATTTTTGTGCTCTGCATAAATCTTGCGTGATCCTGAGACTGAACCGGGACAAGATCACCGGAGTTGACAAGGTTATGTCACTCCGGTGAAGTAGAAAATTTTAATTTCCTGGCCCACCAGCTTCCACTGTGTTGTCCCAGTACCCAACAGTGGTATCAGAGGGAGCATAAGGTTTTTCTGAGTCAACAAAATTAAAATGCATTAAATTTAAGTGTGGGGTGTAAAAATGGTTCATTCGGATTTGACCGCGCGTTGTTTTGTTTTCGAATGATTGAATTACAATCATTTAAAAATTTTAAACGGGTCGACATCACAAGTTTTCTTTTTCTTTTTCTCATTCATTTGATGTTAATCTCAATTTTATTGAGATAAAATTAAATGTTATTTTTATTATTATAAATTATAATATTTTATTTTATTTTAAAATATTATTTTCAATACTAGAAGTCAAGTCTTATTTTAATTTATAAATATTAAAAAAAAGGGAGTACCAAGACCCCAATTTAGGGATCTTCCTCTTTTATTTTTTAAGAAATTAAAAAAAAAATTGGACTTCCTTTGGACAAAAGATATAAAAAAAGGAAGAGAAAATACCCGATTTTGGGGTCTCCTCTCAAGCGGCGCACAGGAGAGGGAGGCCAAACCGTAGTCGGCCTCCCCTTCCGTCGGACCTCCTCCATCCATCTGAACCCGTGTCGGCCTCCCCGCCGGATGGACCGCCTCCATCCGGCCGCCCCGAGTCTGCGCCGGCCTCCACCCCATGCCGGACCTCCTCCACCCACGCTCTCCGGCCGAACCCGCGCTAGAACCCCACTCCGGACCTACTCCACCTGAGCTTGTTGGCCGCCCCGAGCCCTCATCGGCCTCCACCCCTCGCGCCAGACTGCCTCCTGTCGACTGCCCCGAGCTCGTCGGATGGGTCGCGCCGTGCTGTCCAGGCCGTCCCAGATTGGGCAGCCACCTCGTCGGCTCGCCAGAGCAGCGGGCTGCCTACCATGTGGCTGGCCGGTTTCTTTTCTAGCCACCTCTCGCTCCCCTCGGACCACGCCGGAAGATGCGGCCTCCGTGGGAGACATTGGACGCTGTAATCATGCCGCAGTCAAGTCGCGGTCACCCCACGGTCACGCCGCGGTCACGCCGCGGTCACGCCGCGGTCACGCCGCGGTCACGCCGCGGTCACGCCGCGGTCACGCCGCGGACACGCCGCGGACACACCGCGGTCACGCCGCAGTCACGCCACGGTCACTCCGCAGTCAAGCCGTGATACCCTATTCCAGGACGACACCCCGCGGCGGTACGCAGTCCTTCTGAACTCCTCTCTGGATAAAGGTAACCCTACATTAAATTAATTTTAATTAATTTGGTTTTTTAAATTAAATTAATTGGAATTAATTTAGGGGTTTGAATTTTATTTTAATCTGAAATATTAATTTAATTTAAGACTAAAATTAAATTAATGATTTGATTTAATTTTAAAATTAAATTAAATTAAACAAATTAACTGATAAAATAAATTATTTGAATTTAATCAAATTCATTTAATTTATTAGAACACCCTCTCATTATTTAAATTTATTACAATTTAATTTTATTGCGCATTTACCCCGACTGGTCTTGAGCATGTGACAGAACTGTGTATGTCTAGCATTTATTTATTTATTTATTCAATGCGTGCGATGATTGTAATATTTAATTAGATAAATTATGGTCTGTGAATCATCTTTTAATTCAAATATGTATAAGGGCATGCATGTCCATTGCACTAGTTGTATTTTGTACCCCAGGCCCCCTCACCTGCGTGTGAGTATATTTGTAATTATACGGTGACGATTTGAGAGGCAGACCCCGCCATGATGAGGCAGTAGTCTAGACAGGATTTGGGAGCTTTGCACCGGGGCAAGCAACGACACGAGTCATGTATCGACTCAGGTATGGATGCCCCTAGGTGATGATTGATCAGTTATCGATCGATCATTATAGAATGCTCAAGACCAATCAGAATGAATGATTTACATTATGCATAGTTTATTATTTTGTGTGTCTGCATGATTATTGTGTGATCACATAGAATAGTAAACAAGATAAAATACATAAAGATGTGATGAATAATATTCTATTGCGTGTTCAGTTGTGAGCACGACAACCCAGTTTGAACATAATAAATTGAAAAGGATTATATTCGTCAATAAATATTAAAAACCCCTCAAAGAAATATTAATTCTAAATGCCTTCTATTTCTCACATCTAAACAAAACCGGCTGTTTGGGTTCTTGTAAGCCTTGGTTGAGAGTTCCTCTTACTACCGGGGCGTTTTCATGAGAGAAATGGCTCGACTTAACTAAAGTGAGTAGTCAATGATTAGCCTTAGCTAACTTTCTATCACTTTAGAGGCAATAGGTTGATGGAATCAAGTTCAGATTCCAAAAAGCTGGGACTTTACTCAACAACACAAGGAACCACAAGAACAAGTGGTTGTCCAACATAGCGCCTACCTTGAAACCCTCCAAGTAGTGGCGTAGCCCTAGCTTGTAGACTATGAGGGAGGTTTTGAGGATCCTTTCCACTAGAATTCTCAAGCGATAGAGTGTTTCGAATCTAATAGTGAGGGTTATTAAGGTTCGTTAAAATAATGGGAGACATTAAATAATATAATAATTTATTAATCATAAAATTTCAAAAGGTAATGAAGACAAAGTACTAACTGCTAAATGTTTATCTGATGTAGATTCAAAATGGCAATCACCAACACCACAAGTACTTTATCACTGCGATCGATCTTGGATAAAGAAAATATCCTGACAGGCAATAACTTCCAGGAGTGGTACAGGAACTTGTGCATAGTACTACGCCAAGAAAGGAAGTTATATGTGCTAGAATCCCCAATTTCTGCTGAGCCTCCTCAGGGAGCAAGCAAGATGAAAAAATATAAGTGGAGAAAGCATGTAGATGATGTGCGTGATGTACAATGCATCATGTTGTCATTCATGTCCATCCAATTGAAAAAAAATCACGAGGAAGAGGACGCCTACAAGATGCTTTCACAACTCCAATAACTATATGAGGAGAGGGCTAGGCAAGAAAGGTGTGAGATCTCAAGTGCGCTTTATAAGTGCAGGCTAGCAGAAGGGCACAAATCCGGTCCTCACGTACTCAATATGATTGGGTATATTGAGAGGCTTTAAGCCCTTGGGTTCAAACTGAACCAAGAACTAGTAGTGGATCTCATTCTTTCCTCTTTACCGTCAAGCTTCTCAACTTTCACAGTCAATTATAATATGAATGATATGACAAAGTCACTCCCGGATCTCTTGGCTTTAGTTCGCCAAGCTGATAAGGACATGAAAAACACCAATTCAACTATACTTATGGTGAACAAGAAAATCAAGGGCAAGTCAAAGGGGTCTAAGGCCAATTCAAGGCCAAAGACACCAATGCATCATCCTACAAAGAAGCCAAAGATTCAGAGGCAAAGTAATGAGAAGGAAGTTGTCTACTTTGGATGTGGCAAGAAAGGCCACCGGAAGAAAAATTGCAGAGCTGGGAAGAAGAAGCAAGTCGATGCTTCTACTTCAGGTATTTTTTTCATTGAATGCAATCTATACACTACAAAAAATCCTGGCTTTTGCGCCTGGAAGCATTAGCAACCGCTTTTGGCGGTCTCTAAAGAGAGTATTAGCGACCGCCAATGGCGGTCGCTAATTCCGTCAAAAATCTGGCGGGATTTTTCCCGCTTCCAGTCGTCTTCTTCGCAGGTTACATGTTACAGCATGCCGCCGCCGCCCCTAACCGCCTCCGCCGTCAGCCAGGTCACTAAGGGTGACCACCAAACAACCCTCGAAGTCCATTGTTAGACCTAATAGGTCCTTGCATTGCTGTGGAACCTCCCCATGACATCCTCTGATGTATCTTCTTCCTGCCGACCACTGTGCATCCTCCATGGACGGCAACCGAAGATTTTGGGATAGCTACCCCGTCTCCCCTCGTGTCTCGACAGCAGGCGACACGCAATGCCACAATTTTCATGGGAGAGTTTTAGCGGCCGCCATTGGCGGTCGCTATTGGGCTTTACCGACGAAGAAACAGCGACCACCAAAAGCAGTCGCAGAGCGGCCACTAAAGGCCTTTAGCGACCGCTTTTGGCGGTCGCTAAAAGCTGTTATAGTAGTAGTGATATTTATGTACAAGTTGGGTATTGGATACGGCATGTGGATCACACATTTGTATTCGTATACAGGAACCAAGTAGGTTCAAGAAGATTGCAAAAGGTCAAGTGGATCTCCGAGCAACAAATGGTGAAAGTCTGCAGGCCTTGGCAGTGGGAGACTATCACTTGACTTTACCAACTGGTTTGGTTTTTGTTTTAAACAATTGCTATTATGTACCGTCTGTTACAAGAAACATTATCTCCGTGTCAAGTTTAGACACTATGGGTTTTTATTTCAAGTTTGGAAATAAAAGTTGTCTCTTTTATAGGGATAACATATGTTATGGTATGGCACATCTTAACAATGGTTTATATATGCTAGAACTAGAAAACTCAGTAATGGCAATCAATGATAAAAACAGCCAACATGACTCAAATAACACCCGCCTATGGAACTTCAGGCTTGGTCATGTAAACAAGAAGCGATTACGTAGATTATATCAAGAAGGGTATCTAGACTCAGTACAGTTAGAACCCTTATATATATGCCAAGCTTGTTTACAAGGAAAGATGACCAAAACACCCTTCTCAGGAAAGGGCGAAAGAGCCAATGTAGTGCTGGAATTAATACATACTAATGTATGTGGTCCATTTTCAATAGATGCAAGGGGTGTTTTTCTATACTTCATTACTTTTACCAATGATTATAGTATGTATGGATATATATAATTAATACGGTATAGGTCTGATTCCTTTAGTTCCTTTAAGGAATTCCAAAATGAAGTAGAAAACCAACTTGGTAAGAAGATAAAAGCACTTCGCTCATACTGAGGTAGAGAATATCTTAACCAAGCTTTCATTGATCACTTAAAGGAGTGTGGGATAGTATCCAAACTCACTCCTCATTATACACCACAATGGAATGGTGTTAGTGAAAGTAGAAATAGGACCTTGCTTGACATGGTCAGATCAATGGTGAGTCATACAACTCTTCCATTATCCTTTTGTGGATACGCCTTGCACACAGCAGCATATACCCTTAACTGAGTACCAACTAAATATGCAGATGGGATTCCATATCAGTTATGGTATGAAAAGAAACTCAATCTGACACACATGCATGTGTGGGGGTGCGAGGCATTTTTCAAGACTTTACCAAGTGACAAATTAGCATCCAGAAGCTCTAAGTGCATCTTCATAGGTTATCCTAAGAAAACTAGAGGATACACCCTATATAACCCTTTAGATAGAAAAGTCATTGTGGAAAGATACGCCACATTTCTAGAAAGGGATCACATTTCTACTGGAAATAGTGGGAACAAGATTGACTTCGATGAAGTTAATGCTCCAAATGCACAAGAGTTGGTAGAGGAACAATCTCCACAACAGAAAGTGGAAGAAGAAATTGTTCTGGAGACACAGATATTGTGTAGGTCTATGCGAGAGGTTAGAGAACTAGAGCGTTATGGTTTTCTTGTCACCGAGTCAAGTGACACAATAGTACTTGAGGATGATGAACCTCTAACCTACAAGGAAGAAGTATAAGGAAAAGAAGTTTCTAAATGGAAAGAAGCCATGAATTCTGATATGGAGTCCATATACCAAAATCAAGTTTGGATTTTGGTATACCCTCTAGCTGATGTAAAGCCCATTGGATGCAAATGGGTATTCAAGAAGAAGCTGGACATGCATGGTGAGGTTAATACCTTTAAAGAGAGACTGGTTGCAAAGGGTTTTAGACAACGTCAAGGCATTGACTATGATGAAACCTTCTCACTAGTGGCAATGCTTAAATCCATCAGAATATTGCTTGTGATAGCATCCTTTAATGATTATGAAATTTGGAAAATGGATGTCAAAACTTCTTTTCTAAATGGGAAGTTGGATGAAGACGTCTATATGACTCAATCCGAAGGGTTTGTTAATTCAAATAATGACAATAAAGTATGCAAGTTGCAGATATCCATTTATGGATTGAAGTAGGAATCAAGATCATGGAATGTTCTCTTTGATGAGGCCATAAGAGATTTTGGTTTTTTCAAAAATGAAAGCGAGCCTTGTGTCTATAAAAAGGTTGAAGTGAATGTTATCGTTTTTCAAGTTTTATATGTTGACGACATATTAATCATGGGAAATGAGGTGAAATTCTTACAGTCGGTTAAGACTTGGTTAAATGAATGCTTCTATATGAAAGACTTAGGTGAAGCAGCCTACATTCTAGGGATCAAGATCTATCGAGATAGATATCAAAGGCTGTTTGGCCTAAGTCAAAGTACATATATTGACAAGGTACTCAAAAGGTACAATATGGAACAATCCAAGAGATGATTGTTACCTATGTCACATGGTGTAAATCTCTGCAAGAAAATGTGTCCACAAACATCGGAGGAGATTGACAGAATGAGTAGATTCCCTTATGCTTCGGCAGTGGGTTATATCATGTATTTCATGCTATGTACAAGGTTTGATGTTGCCTTTGCTTTAAGCATGGTGGGTAAATATCAATCCAATCCAGGAGAGCTACACTGGACAACTGTTAAAACTATCCTAAAGTACTTAAGGCGTACTAAGGATATGTTCCTGGTGTATGGAGGAGATGAGGAACTAGTTGTGAGGGGATACACTGATGCTAGTTTCCAGATAGATCATGATGATATGAAATCGTGGTCAGGCTACATCTTTTGCCTGAATGGTGGTGCAGTGAGACGGAGAAGCTCAAAGCAAGTTGTGGTTACTGATTCTATAGTAGATTCTGAATATATTGCAGCTTCCGATGTAGCAAAGGAAGCATCTTGGATATGTATCTTTGTCTCAAACATTGGTAATGTACCTAGCAGTGCAGACCTTGTTCCAGTATATTGTGATAATACTACTGTAGTGGTGCTTACCAAGGAGCCTAGGTCTCACTAGAGGACAAAGCATATTCTTTAGAAGTTTCATCTCTTGAGGGATTTTACTCGAAGAGGTGAAGTGATAGTTAGTAGAGTAGCCATAGAGGACAACGTGGCAGACCCCCTGACTAAATCCATTACTCAGCAGAAGCATGATTTACATGTGAGAGCTAGCGGATTGAAACCTGTTAGTAGTTGGCTCTAGTTTAAGTGGGAGTGTTAAAAGTGGGTGCCCTAGACCCAACATGTATTTTAATTTGATTACTGTTACATGTATTCAATTTGTTTTTATACATGTGTTTATCTTGCCATGATAGTGTAGATACTTCTGCATCCACTTTGTTTATGGCAATGTCCTTAGATTACTTATCGCATCAAAGGGTTATAGCAGGTCCCAGGATATAATTAGAACCCTGAGATGCCATGACAGTAATCTTAAAGTAACATCATATGGTCCAGTTACATCATTCTAAAAGGACACAGATGATGTGTGACCATTAGGTGTTGGGGGATCATAATCATTGAGACTTCTTCTCATGAAGTTCACACATGATGATCTCTAGTAATTGAGATCATGAGGACAGACCCGCTTAATAGGAACACCACATGTTTCAGGTGTCATTGGTCGTTCCTATATACGGACATGTGTAATGGTCTTATGACTTGAGATCATTATCAATGAATGTCATTTAATTACGTACATTTTATTTATGGAAAAACCCATGGAGACAAATTCATGGTGAGGTAGTTTTTATCAGGTACGTCATTAATGGCATGGCATTGATTGAATGATCGAGAAAGGATTTGTCGCTTCCGAGTTCAGGAAGAGATATCTCGGGCCTGGTTGATTAGGATGGTTGCACCTTCAATAAATCCATGGCCATGGTAGTCGAAGGTAAGACCATCCAGACAAATCAACAAACAAAATAAATCAAATAAAGAATGATGAAACTAGTATGCATTCTGCTTTATTGAGATATCGATGACGAATAGATTATATTACATGGACCGTGTTCGTAGGAAGGAAGTCATTGCTTTGACTTTGTCTTATCTCTATAGGGGTCTCAATGGGTTGCTAGACCCCGCACTAGGTCGGTGGTATTATTCAATGCTATTGAGATAAGGGCCTAGAGGGTCACACACAGTAGCAGCTTGAGAATCGTCCCTATTCTGGGAATAGGAATTTAGAACTTGATGGACCCCGCCAAAGGGTCCGAGCACTATCCAAGTTCTATGGATCACTAAATAATAAATAAATTCATTAATTATTCAAGTTTAGAATAATTCGTTGAATTTATTTATAACAGCTATTTACAAGTTATATAGTAAATACAAGTATTAACATTATTCGAATGGATTTAAATATCTTAGGTTCGTTTAATTTTAGCAGGAGGAATGAGTCGAGTTAAAGACTCAGATTTATCACGTAATATATTTATATATTACAAGTAAGTGAAAAATTGTAAATATTATTTATGGAATAATTTTATTTGTCATAAATAATTATTTATATAGCGGACATCTATTACACGGTGTCGGGAATCCATACCGCGTGTTTTAAACACTCCCTATATAACTGAAAGAGAGGCTCTCCCATGTACACTATTCATGTGTCAAGATTGAGAGCATCTCTCTCCTCCTGGAATTTAGAGAGAGAGTATCTCAAGCAAAGGAAGATCTTCTAGTTCATCCTTCTCGAATTGAAGATTCTTCCTTTACAGTGATCATCGTTGCGCTGAAGTGATCGTCGAAGATCTGCGCTAGTACCCAGATCTTGACGAATGGTGTGCGAGAAGATTCGAGAGGCTTGTGTGGACGATCTAGAGGGCTTTGAAATCGGAGTATTTGAGCAACGATCGTCGGCATCCTGCAGTGGACTTTCACACGCTAATTCTGAACAAGGTACATGTTTAATTTATTTTTGTGCTCTGCTTAAATCTTGCGTGATCCTCGGACTGAACCGGGACAAGATCACCGGAGTTGACAGGCTTATGTCACTCTGGTGAAGCAGAAAATTCTAATTTCCTGGCCCACCAGCTTCCATTGTGTCATCCCGGTACCCAACAATTGAGCCTTCCCATGCCTTATGGTTATCTCATTAGATGATTGGTTCTTCCACTTATGTAGTGGGAGAAGGATCAGGTGCACATCACGACATCTTAATGACACCTCCTCCTGATGATTCACAGATAAAGCTAAAAAATAGTCGAGGTTCCTGCACCTGAGGAAGATCCCCTTATTGTTCATCATAGTCCAACCAAAGCATAAAGGTCACAATCTCGATATATTAATAAATATTAGTAAAAATTAGTAAATATTAAATAAATATTAATAAATATTAGTAAAAATTAGTAAAAATTTGTAAATATTAAAGAACTATTAATAAAAATTAATAAACATTAGTAAAAATTAGTAAATATTAAATAAATATTAATAAGTATTAATAAATATTAATAAATATTAATAAATATCAACATGCATTAAGTTAATATTAAAATATACTAATTAATATTTAGATATATTTGTTAATATTTAATTAATATTTAGTAATATTTGTTAATATTTACATATATTTGTTAATATTTATTTAATACTTGCTAATAGTTATGAACATTTAAGAATATTTATTAATATTTATTAATATTTGGTAATATATATATATATATGAATATTTTTTTATATTTATTTATTAATTGTTAATATTTAATTAATTTTTTTTTAATATTTTTTAATATTTATTTAATAATGGTTTATATTTAATTAACATTTAATCAATATTTATTGATATTTATTGATATTTATTTGTGTTTATGAATATTTATTTAATGTTTAATAATATTATTAATATTTCATTAATATTTATATATATTTATTTACATTTATTTAATATTTATTTAATATTTACTAATATTTACTAATATTTAATAATATTTATTCATGTCTATTCATATTTAGTAATATTTACTAATATTTAGTCATATTTATTAATATTTACTAATATTTAGTAATATTTATTAATATTTAGTAGAATTTCTTAATATTTGTCAACATCTATTAACATTTATTAACATTTATTAATACTTAATAATATAAATTAATATTTAATTAATATTTAATTGATATTTATTAATATTTATTTAATTTTTATTAATGTTTCTTAATATTTCATTAATATTTATAATTATTTATTAATATATGATTAAGATCTATTGATATTTTATTAATATAGATGAATTTTTAGTTAATATTTATTAATATCTAGTGATATTTGATTAATATTTATAAATATTTAATTAATTTAATTACTTTTTATTTAATATTCAATTAATACTTACCTATATCCCTCGGCTGGGCAAGACCCTGGGCGGGGCACCAGCTGGCAATGGGTCAGCCCGGCTTCCCTCTATTTCATCTCCCTCGCCCCCATCGCAACCCTAGCAGTATCCCCCGATGACGTTGTTTGCTTCACCACCTCCACGTGACATCTCCAACTCGCTTCCCCCTAAGATCTATCCCCGAAGATTGGATTTTATTTTTGGAGTAGATCACAACCTGTTCGGGAGCCCTCAATGAGAGTGCAAGAGGCAACGGGCGAGCACCCGGATGTGCAGCGGAGTGGCTTCTGCACATGGTCTGCGTGGTGGCGGAGTTCTAGTGGCAGTATAATTTGGTACTCAGTGGCTGGGATGTTGAAATTTTGAACTCGGTTACCAGTTACGCATGTGAACTGGGACTTCGGGCAAGGGAAAACCCAGGGCGAAGCTACAACATCTAGGTAAATCTTATTTTGTGCATTTCTATGAATTTTTAGCCCACTAATGATTTATTTTCTTCCTTTTTATGAATATTTTATCCACTGCGACCACTAGGTAAATCTTATTCTCTGCATTTTTAGGAATTGATAGTCTGCTGTCGATTTATTTTTTTCATTGCTAAGAATTGTTAGTTAGTTGCAACCAGTGGGTAAATCTTATTTTTTGTGTTCATATGATTTTTTGGTTCACTAAAACCACGCGGTAAATCTTATTTTGTGTATTTCTATGAATTGTCTGTTGCCGATTTATTTTCTTGTTACGGGTTGCTTATGGTGTCAATTAAAATTGAGTTTTTAGATAGTTTTTTGTGAAGGGGAATTTTTAAGATTATTCTTGGGCAATCATATTTATTGGGCTGACACCACCCCCATACATCATCATTGTACATACATTAATTATAGTAAAATATTTGATGTTTAAATATGATTAAATATCTTTATATTTGTTTTTTAGTACAATTTTAAAATATTTGGCATGTTATGGATTCAGGTTTTATATAGATATTAAATATATTATTCCGGTTTAAGTTTGGGTATTTATTTTCAAATTTAAACAGGTTCGGGTTCAATTAGCAATTTTTTAACCTTGTTCGGGTTTGTATACCACCATTTTCACGGGCACCCTACCGGTTGACATCCCTAATATTTTTCCATAAATTCATTTTTTGAAGTTATTTATCAATAATTTTGTATTTATTTAATATATAATTTAATATACATATATATATATATATATATTAATAGGGGCCTATCCGGCCAACCTAGGCCGGTGGGCCCATATTACATCTTACTCCATGATAAATAAAAGAATATTGTACGATCCTTGTTAAAATCATTTTATGAAATTTGGTCCATCGGTGAGCCCCTGATGGATACCTGAAACTCTATTAACATCAACAGATATCAGTGGAGAGAAGAGGAGCTAGCTGGAGGTGATATAGAAGCACTCAAGGCTCTTTGAGAACTCAATGCATTCCAGCTTCATTATTCATCTGAAGTTCAAAATTCAGTCTCAATGTAACGTTCTACATTTTATCTTGATTATGGTGTTATTGACTCAACATATACTGATATTCTTTCTTTCATTTTTTCTTTTGGACTTTCCACATGATTTTTGTTTTTGGTGTATATTCTAGTGGCCTTAAGGTTTATTGTTATATGGCCCCCTTGACATCGAGATGGTATTTATCTTTTAAAATCCATGTGGTATATGTATGCAGTATCTAAAAACTAATATGAAGCATGCAGTGCATGTTTTGAATAGAGACTTTTGCTTTCAGATATTTTTGGGTTTAGATTTTGTTTTGTTACTGCTCATGGTCATCACTTGAGTGGTTGAAGGCATGAATATGCATTCATATTTGCATAAACACAAAAATTTATTGCTCCAGCTCATGTTCTACATAGTAAATCAGGTCATCTGAATTTATCAACAAATTATTTTTCTTTCAATGTTAGTCAATCCTAGTTTGTGCAGTTTACGAATGTGGTGCAAACTTAACTACTATTAAGTATGAAATTTTATTCTACATATTGTTTAATTGGTTAATATTTTTTACCATTTATGCTGATGTTTTTATAGATCTTTCTATTTTTTATGTTGAAATTCCCATTTCCATTGATTTTTGTAGTATATTCAGTCCTTTCAGTTTACAAAGCATGTGCTAGAGAAAGTGAGAGAAGCTTCTTTTGAATCATCATCACATGAAACTCCATTTCTTCACAGACAGGCCTTTTAGCTCAGCCCCTATGAATAGCTGGGTTTCTTCACTAATTATTCAGAGATTCACATCACTGTGTCAAGTTTCATCTTCCTTGTGTATGCACTTGATGAATCTTTTGCTGAGACTCTGAATTTGGGGGAGGCACCTAGAGCACCTGCAAATAAATAACATTATGTTTTGGTTCTTGAATCCTAGATATCTTACTTGATTGGTTTTGGGAATTTGAAGTGTCATAGTTTGTTTGATTTGTTAACTAATGAGATAATTGATGTTGGATTGGTGTAGCCCGATCCGGTTGGTCCAAATGCTTGTGGCCCGCAACTGTATTGCTGAACTTTTGACTTCCGGCCGACAGGCACTGCGCCTTTTGTTGTAGTGACGCAGACTTCCTGTTTGGAATAGTGGATCGTCTTTTTTATATGTAGCCCATTTGGGGCTAGCGTTTCTATCTGAAGAAACTTTGTAATTTGTGTTCTCAAAATAGTGAAGTTATATCTCTCCGTGGACGTAGGGATTCACTACTAGAAATAAGGGCTTTAGGAAACGCTAAAAGCCATCGCTAAAGCCCTTTAGCGGCCGCTTAGTGTCCACCAATTGGAAGACGTTTTTGGCCTATCGCTAAAGCCTTTAGCGTCAGCCATTTGGCGGACGCTAAAGATCAACCCCAAAAAACGCTATTTTCGATTCGGGATGCATTAGGCGACGCGGGTGTGGTTGGAGGGTTTCCACCAGCTTGCTTCACCGTCCATGGCGAATGCACGACGGCTGGGGACGGTCGGGGTTGGTTAGGGGCGATCATTGGGTGGTGGGGTGATGTCAGGGGGAGACCGGAGGGTTTCTGAAGGTGCATTGGTGTGCCCAGGATGACTGTAGGTGACACATAGTAGTCAATCGTGGATCGCGGCGCGACGGGGCAGGGTCCTATAGCCGGATAGTGGCGACGCGGACCGCGTCACGAACGCTTTTTTATCCAATCGCGGACAAATAAATATAATTTAAATTATATAATTCTACACATATATGTTGAAAATTTTAAATATGATAAATAAATTATAAAACAAAAAAAATAACAAAAAAACAAAAAAAGGTTTTTACAATGGAATTTTTTAAATAAAACACATAAAATAAAACAAAACAAAACAAAAAACAAAATCAAATAAAGAGAATAAAAAATGAAAGGACCCCAAAACAAGGGGGGGTCGGGGGGTTGACATTGTCGGGGGTGCAGTGTGCATAGCAGCGAATTGGGGGATTCGTTATCACCGTCGGGGTGGGGGGAGCAGTGTGCGCAACATCAAATGGAGGAAGAAGAAGGTGCGGCTGAAAACAAAAGTGTGTGCAGCATGGAGGGCTTCGTCGCGGTAGGAGGAAGGGGAAATGGGATGGGTAGGGTAGGGGCGAAGCAGGTTTGACCGCTTATAGGGAAAAAAACGATGCCAGAAGAAGTCGCGGCTGCGCCGGTTGGGATCGTGGCGGAAGCGGGACGACCGCGATAGCGGGTGGCGCGGCGCAATCACATTCTGCCCGCGATCAACCCTCCTGAAGCGGATGGGCACTGCTCCGCACTGCGACGGTGCGATCGTGGCCGCAACGACGCGATTTGAAAACTCTGAGGTGACAAGGGTGGGGGTGGGACGACAGGGGGTGGCGGTGGCGGATGACAAAGCGACAGTAGGGGTGTTGCAGGGCGTGTCGAAGAAGACAAGAAAAGGGAGGAAAAAATACCACGTATTTTTAGTTCAGTATTAGTTTTTGTCATTTGGCAGTTTCTAATACACTCTTTAGAGACCGCCATTTGGCAGTCACAAATACATGGAAACCAAAAGGTGAGAAAAATCCCACCAATTTTTATTTCAGTATTAGCGCCCTCCATTAGGTGGATGCTAATACTCTCCCGATGCAACACGCTCAATTACCCAGAATTCTAGTAGTGATTATTCCCGAACCATGTAAATTTGTGTCCCGGGTGTTTTTATTTCTTCTGCATTTTCTTTTGTTTCTCGTTTCTGTCATTGCGACTCCCGACGATTCAGCAACAACTAGTATTAGAGGGTGAGTTTGGAATTCTCCAATGATGGCTCTGGATGAAGGCAAAGTGAAGATTGATCGCTTTGATGGAACTGGATTCAGTTTCTGGAGGATGCAAATCGAGGATTATCTTTATCAGAAAAAGATGCACTTGCTGCTTCTGGGTTTGAAGCCAACGGACATGGAGCAGTCAGAGTGAGAGTTGCTGGATCGGCAGTTTCTGGGCGTTGCGCGCCTTACATTGGCAAAAAATGTGGTGTTCAACATCAGAGAGGAGAAGACAGAAGTGGATCTGATGAAAGATCTCGAAAATATGTTCGAGAATCCTTCTACATCAAACAAGTTGCACTTGATGCGACGATTGTTCAACCTGAGAATAGATTAAGGGAGAATTTTTTCTGACCGCGTTAATGAATTAAACACCATTATAAGTCAACTGACATCGATGAAGATTGATCTTGGTGATGTGGTATGTGCACTGGTCTTATTGTCCTCTTTACTTGACAGTTGGGAAACAACTGTAACAACTGTGAGTAGTACCTTGAGGAATACCAAACTGGTTCTGAAAGATATACGGGACCTAATATTTAGTGAGAATGTGCGAAGAAGAGAATCATGCAGATTCTTTGGTTCTTCTCTGAATGTTGAAGGAAGAGGAAGATACCCACAATGAGACAATTGTAGAGCGCAATCAAGGTCAAGAGGGAAAATCTGATACAAGGAAAAGGGGGATGATCCTACTTTCGGGACATGTAGAAAGAAAGGGCATGTCAAGAAGGAGTGTAGAGAAAAACGGAAGGGACCTGAAACCAGGTGCAGAGAAAAACAGAAGGGACCTGAAACCAGTGGAGAAAACACGACGGTTGAAGGAAATGATGATGTGTTGCTATTGAGCATGGATAACATGATGGGGTTTTGGATTTTAGACTTTGGGGAATCTTTCCATTCTACATCAGAGAAGGTATTTCTGAAAAATTATGTTTCTGGAAATTTCGGTAAGGTACATCTTGCTGATGATGAGCCCTTGCAGATTGTGGGGAAAGGAGATGCACAGATCAAGACCAATAGTGGGAGCTTTTTGGTTCTGTAAAACATGAGGTACATCCCTAGTTTAATAAGAAATCTCATTTTTGTGGGATAGCTTGATGATGTAGGGTTGAGCACTACGTTCATTGGTGATGCATGGAAAATCACAAAAGGAGCTATGGTCATAGCTCGGGGAGCAAAGAATGGTACCCTATACAACATGACAGAAACCTGCATGGACATGGCTGCATCGCTCAAAGCTGTAGGAGATTCACAACTATGACACAACAGGCTAGGCCACATGAGTGAGAAGGGGATAAAGGTGATGGAAACAAAATGGCTACTACCGGAGCTGAAGTCAGTGGAAGTTGGCCTATCTGAAAGATTGTATCTTCGGAAAGCAGAAGAAGGTGTCTTTTGAAAAAGGAGGAAAAACACCGAAGGCTGGGTAGTTGGACCTGGTGCACATATATTTTTGGGGGCTTGTACTAGTACTTTCCCTTGGAGGGTCACAATACTATGTGACATTCATCGATGACTTAACAAGGAAGGTATGAGTTTACTTTTTGAAAAGTAAATCTGATGTGTTTAAGATGTTTCAGAAGTGGAAGGCCATAGTAGATAATGAGTCAGGAGCTAAGCTGAAATGCTTGAGGTTTGCCAACGGTGGAGAGTATGGTAGTCAGGAGTTCAGATAATTCTGTTCTGATAATGGAATTCAGTGGGAGAAGACAATTCCAGGTACACCGCAACATAATGCTGTGGCATAGAGGATGAATATAATGTTGAATGAACATGCCAGAAGCATGAGGTTACACTTGTGGTTGCCCAAAACCTTCTGGGATGATGCAGTAAACATGGCATCATATCTAGTCAACAGGAGTCCATATGTGCCAATGGGAGAACGTCTACCGGAGGAGCTCTGGTCTGGGAAGGAGATAAGACTCTCACATTTACAAGTCTTTGGCAGTTTGGAATATGTTCATATTGATGCTAATGCAAGGGACAAGCTTGATGCTAAGTCCAAGCCATGTTTCTTTATTGACTATGGTGCTGACGAGTTTGGTTACCGCTTTAGGGATGATCTCAAGAAGAATGGTCATCAGGAGCCTGAATATGGTATTCAATGAAGGTATCATGTACAAAGATCGTCATGTAGCTGAATATGAAAATGAGAACATTGAATCAGAGTGAAAAGAGAAAGTGGAGCTTGAAGGTGTATCTGAGCATGGGAGATCTGAACCAGTGGAACTTACTACTCCAGTGGAGTTGAGGAGATCAACAAGGGTGAGAAGGCCTGTGTAGAGGTATTCACTATCCCTGAATTATCTATTATTGACAAATGATGGAGAACTAGAATGCTTTGAATATGCAATGCAACTGAAGGAGTCGAGCAAGTGGCATTTGGCTATGAAGGAGGATATTTCCTCATTGCATGATAACAACACTTGTGAGATGACACCCCTACCAACAGAAAAGAAAGCATTGCAGAACAAGTGGTTCTACCAGGTTAAGGAATAACATGATGGAAAGAGGAGGCTCATGTCAAGGCTGGTGGTAAAAGGATTTCAATAGGAGGGAGCGAATTTCACTGAAATATTCTCACTAGTAGTGAAGATTACCACCATCCGGGTGGTTCTCAGCATTGGTGCGTCATAGGACTTGCACCTTGAGATTTGGAGGAAGATATTTACATGCAGCAGCCATAGGGATATGTAGAGTTTGGGAAGGAAGACCTGATGTGAAAACTCTAGAAGATCTTATATGGATTGAAGCAGGCACCGAGGCAGTGAAACAAAAAGTTTGATTCATTTATGTCTAAAAATGAATATAAACGATGTGGCATGGATCAATGTTACTACATCAAGTCCTTTGGTGATGAATACATTATATTACTTCTGAATGTGGATGACATGCTCATTGTAGGATCATGTATACAGAGGATTAATGAGCTGAAAGGGCAGTTGGATGAGGAGTTTGAAATGAAAGATCTTAGAGAAGCTGGAAATATTCTGGGGATGAAGATCAAGAGAGACCACACAGTTGGAAAGTTGGTGTTGTTAAAGGCTGATTACATTGGGAAGGTTCTGAGAATATTCAGTATGATGGAAGCAAATGTAGTCTCTATTCTTCTGGCGAGTCATTTCAAACTATCAAAGGAGCAATCGACGAAGACGGCAGAAGAGGTTGAGTACATGACAAATGTTCCATATGCATCAGTTGTTGGAAAGAAACCAATGTTTCATGCCCGGATGAAGCACATTCAGTTGAAGTACCACTTCATTAGAGGTTTGATGCAGGATGAGTTCTTGACATTGCAAAAGATTTGTGGAACCAACAATCTAGCAGACATGTTGATAAATCCCATGGTGATACCGAAGTTAAGGCACTGTTGTGCCTCTGTTGGTCTCCACTGATGAATGGAGGATTAAAGGCATAATAACGGAGAACATGATGGGATTATAAGAGGAAAACATTTTTTATTTCATGAAGCGTTAGGTTGAAATTGAAGTTGTGAATGGAAATCACGTCACTGGTGAGTGAATAAGAGGAAGAACTCAGATTAAGTAATTTGTCTTTGTCAATTTCATCGAAGCATAGCAGTGTAGTGGATCAGGCTCCAAGTGGGAGATTGTTGGATTGGTGTAGCTCGATCCGGTTGGGCCGAATGCTTGTGGCCCGCAACTGTACTGTTGCACTTTTGACTTCCAGTCGGCATCCACTATAGTACTTTTGACAAAGGTGGCCTCCATTCACTGTAGAAATGCGGAATTTCTGTTTGGAATAGTGGATCGTCTTCTTCGTAGTCCATTTGGGGCTAGGGTTTCTATCTGAAAAAACTCTGTAATTTGTGCTCTCAAAATAGTGAAGTTCTTCCTCTTCGTGGATGTATGGATTATTCTCAAACCATGTAAATTTGTGTGTCCTGTGTGTTTTCCTTTCTTCTGTATTTTATTTCATTTCTGTCATTGCGACTCCTGACGATTCCTCAACAATTGATGATTGCGACTCCCGACGATTCCGCAACAATTGATGATTTTGAAATATTTTGAAGGTTTCACTCACAAAACTCCCTGATCTTATGGTTGATGTGTTTTCAAAAATTTTAGAATTAAAGGATTTTTTCTGCTCACCCATAACGTGCCTTTCTCTGGCCTAATCTTTCATCTTCTATGTATGTATCTTAGATAGAATGGTACCAAAAGTGGGATTTTTGATTTCTGAAATATCTGAGTTGATTTCCCTGTAAACTATTTTTCTTATTCTCATATATCATTTTTGTTTCATATGCTAATGAGAGGGATGTATGGGCCTCCAAGATGTTAAAAAACCATCCTCACTTGTACCTTGAATTATGATAAGGACAAAAGATGCTTATTTCATCAGTAAATGTAACTGATGATTTTATGATTTTCTCTTGCAATGTTCTTGGGCAATGAGAATTTAAGATATAAGAGATTGTGTTTATTTTCATTTGTTCCACATGTTCTCTCTTTTCTGTTGTATTTATTTGATGGTGCTCTATGTGTGTCTTGGCAGAAGATTCCTCAAGTTCATACAAGAAAGATGAAGTTTGGAAAAGAATCAATGAAGAAACTGAGTTGATCACAGGGGTTGAGCTGAAGGTCCTATGTATGGAGGCTGGAACAGTAGCTTTGAAGGAATACGTAGCTTCCATCACTGTGTTTGATCGCCATTTCCAAGCAGTGAGGGAATTGTTAAAGCCCCGCATTAATGAGGAAATTGAATTATATTAATCATTCACGAAGAACCTTCCTTCCTTCTAAGTTTTATGGTGGTTCCAAGATGAGTAAAATACTGGTTTCTCCTGAAGGTACTTTTTGGACTTTCTTATTTCGTTTTTTGGTGTTTAAAGTGTTTAAATATTGGTTTACCTTCAGGTCCTATTTGTTTTCTGTTTTTATAATAATTTTATTTATTTTAAAAAGCGAAAAATAATTAATCAGTTAATCATACATATTTTTTCATATGTTATTGTTTTCAATTTTTATTTTTGTTTTTAAGTTAAATATTCTCAAACAAAAGTTTTTTATTTATCGTTCTGACGAAATCTTTCAAAACCAGGTCAACGGTATAATTAGTATAAAAGCGGAAGCATCAATATGTAGAGTTCATACATGCAAACACATCATTACAACGGAATCGAGCTACTCGCACTTAGTCTTCCTCGCGTTTCTCATCAAATTAAGCAAAGGGAACACCACTCAGTCCCCCAAGTTGAATACCCTAAGTCAACCAAGCCATTACTGAACTCAAACACCACCTTTCAGGTCTCAAAGCCCAAGCAGATAGCCCTACACGCATTCCTGATACATGACTTCCATTCATTGTAAGGAGTCTACCACTTTGATATGGACCCCACTCACTCATTGACGCTAAAGCTAGAGGTCTAACTGGCTACCCAAATGCACAATCCAATCATGACATAAGAATTTATATAAAGTCCATCAAATGGTAAGGTTTTCCCACCTCAAGGATGATGAAGTCCAATTTTCAAGAATCGCTGCATGAATCAAGCCAGACACATCGGTTCTGTGAGATCTGTCCTAAATTCATTGAATTAGGGTTTTGGAAAGGAGAAACAGAGATCCAAGGCATAAATGAAAAATATAACGGGAAACTACTGGTAGAGAGATTCAATCCCCCTACCTCAAGCTTCCAAGACTGCTCCTGGAGCAACTGGTCCAGGCGGTACGCCTGTTATATTATCACCAGAATTTATATATATGTATATATATATATATATATCATTATATATTAACAAAAAATAATATATAATATATATATATTACATTTAATAATGTGTATATATATACATATAATTATTATTATATATAATTATTATTATATATATGTATAATAACTTGCTGTATATTAATAAAAAAATAACACTCACCTAATGATGTTCGTGCACGTCCTGCAACCTCATTAATTTTTTTAAGTATGTTGAAACTTTCATATATTATATATACTATACATTTATAAATCTATTTAGAAAAAAAAATTAACCCACCCACTACAGTGCACCCCCAACACACACACACACATATATATAATTTATTATATATTAACAAAAAAATAACACTCACCCAATGATGTACATGTGCACCCCCCAAACTTATTAATTTTTTTTAAAATATGATTTAACTTGCATATTATATATATATAAACAAATTCATTAATAATATATATATCAATGATATGATAATATATATATATATATATATAAACAAATCCATTAATAATATATTAACAAAAAAATAACACTCACCTAATGATGTTTTTGCACGTCCTCCAACCTCATTAATTTTTTTAAATATGTTAAAACTTGCATATATTATATATATATTTATTTATAAAAAATTTAACCCACACAATTCGACGCACCCCTCAATTTCTAATTATTTTTTTATAATTTTCTCATATATAAAATAATTTATTATATATTAACAAAAAAATAACTACTTACCTAATGATGTTCGAACACTCCCAACCTCATTATTTTTTTTAAATATAATTAAAGTTGCATATATTATATATATTATATATACATATATAAATCTATTTAGAAAAAAATTAACTCACCCACTACTGCGCACCCCTTAAGGCTGTAATTTTGGATCAACCTAAATAGGATCGGGCCGAGCTGGGCCTACCCTGCAAAAAAAATTAAAAATTGTTTAAAAAAATGTTTTAAATTAAACAATACTTAAAAATAATTTTCATAAATAAGTTAAAAAAATAAATGTAAAAAAATGTTTTAAATAAATGTAAAAAAAGCTTTAAATAACAATGATTTAAACCCACTACCCACTACTGCGCACCTCCCAATCCCTAATTAATATATTTTTTTTCAATTTGCACATAATATATATAAATTCATAGACATATATAAATATATTTAGAAAAAAATAACAAATCCACCCATTGTAAAATGTTAATAAAAAATTGTTTTTACATAAAACATGTTAAATATTTAAAAAAAATACATATAAAAAACATGCGTTTAAAAAAATGTTTTAAACTAAACGTCTAAAAATAAATGTAAAAATATTTTAAACAAGTGTTAAAAAATAGTTTAAAAATGGTTTAAATAAAAATGTTTTAAACAAATGTTTAAAAAAGTTTATAAAACAATCACTTAAATTAATTTTTTTTAAAAACACTTAAAAAATACTTTTTACATTAAAATATGAAAAATGTTGAATGTTTTAAAAAAATACTTCTAAACAACATGCATTTAAAATAAATTAAAAAATGTTTTAAATTAATCATTAAAAAATGAAAAAAAGCATTTTAAACATATGTTAAAAAATGGTTTAAATAAAAAAATTTAAATAAAAAAATTTAACAAATGCTTAAAAATTATAAATAAGTTAAAAAATTTAAATGTAAAAAAATGTTTTAAATAAATGTTAAAAAAAAATTAAATAACAAGGTTTTAAACTCACTCACTACTGCGCACCCCCCAAAACCCCTCATTAATTTTTTTATAATTTGCAAATAATATGTATATTCATAATATATAAATCTATTTAGACAAAAAAACATATACACCCACTGTAAAATGTTAATAAAAAATAAAATAAACATTTTTACAAAAAACATCTGTTTAAAAATAAATGTGATTTTTTTTAAAAAAATGTTAAAAAAATGTTTAAATAAAAACATTTAAAACAAGTTTTAAAACAAACAATTCTTTTGAAAATAATAAAGGCCCACTATGTCCCGTCTCGAAAAGGCCTGGCCCGAACCAATGGTTTGGGCTAGCCCAAGACTGGGCTCAAGCCACCTCATGGGGATGTTCGGGCCGGCCCGGCCTGGCCCGAATAGTGGTCAGCAACCCGATTTTTTGCATGCTAGGCCCAGTATGGCCCGTGCCGAAATTACACCCTTAGGCTAGCTGGTGTTGGCTTATCGGCTGACCGATGGCCCAACAGACCTGTAAGGCCTCTGGTGAGGCCATCGGTTGGCCGGTGACCCCAATTTCTAGAAAAATTGCAGGTGCCTCCCGGTCTTCCCAACTTCTCACACATGAGAAGTATCTGAAAAGTGTTACAAACTCCCCCTTTAAGGTCTTCTCGTCCCCAAGAAGTGTCTCTAGAGGTCTTTCCAGGACAACCCAGTCTCTTGGTTCGTACACCTAATTCCCATTCCAGGGTTCCCTTCTAAAGATGTCCATGCAACCACACACTCTTGAGTGAGAGGCACTATTTTCCTATAGCTCTTTCCTCATTTTGTTCAACAACATGCGTTGGACACTCCTCAAACGAAACAACTGCTTATGCCCTGGCTTTTCTGCTAACGACCCATACATTGGGTCTCATTGACATCCACAAGCCACACTACCAACTTCTCTCACTTCTCGAACATTGATGCTCTAAAACGATACCTTCTTCACAGGATTCAACCCTTGTGAATCATGAAACGAAACATGATTTATCCCATAAAGCATCTTATGAGAACACTAGCTCCCAAAGATA
The DNA here is from genome assembly GCA_963277665.1 of Viscum album. NCBI lineage: Eukaryota > Viridiplantae > Streptophyta > Magnoliopsida > Santalales > Viscaceae > Viscum > Viscum album. The sequence goes on along the minus strand of OY728153.1, from coordinate 383,848,167 downwards.
ACCTACTTAATTATCGAAGCCTCGCTCTATTGGTCAGCATCATCTGTTTGCACCTCACCACCTTTAGTTGATACCCTCACATGGCTATCCCTCATTCACCAGTACCACTCGATCAATTACACACACACACACTCACAACATGCCCCTTCCCACAATTTAGGTTCACCTACACATCACTCCCGATGTGCACCAAAAAATTCCATCACTGTCGATCTGCCAGCTTGAACTCGTCTCAGTATCCGTTAAGTACTAGCACTCACAAACATGTTAACCTTCTCAAACAAGTCCATATTTCCCAATCCAAATGGAGCCACCTCAAGGACCAAATCCACTCATTAGGATATTACTCTCGTGCTCCGACCTACCATAGAGGATGTGCTGAAGACCACATGCATGACAAGGTACGGATCTTATGAGTTCCTTGTTATGCTATCTAGTTTGACTAATTCCCCAACTACATTCTTCACATTGATGAAAAAATTCTTCCATAAATACTTAGAAAAGTTTATGGTAGTCCACTTGGATGACATTATTGTCTATAGTGAGACATTGACGGACAATGTGGATCAATTACAAACTGTTTTCAAGGTATTGAGGGAGAATTAGTTATATGTGAAGAAAGATAAGTGTTCATTTTCGAGGGATGAAGTTCTCATCTTGGGTCATAAGATAAAAAGAGGGAAGTTCATGATGGATAATTAGAAGGTCTGTGCTATCGATGAATGGGAGAGACCAACCAAGGTTCCTGAGTTGAGATTTTTTCCTTGGGTTGGTTAATTATTATCAGCGGTTCATCTGTGACTATTCAAAGAATGCAGCTCCACTCACTAACTTGCTAAAGAAGAATAATCCATGAGAGTGGGATGTAAAATGTGAAGAGGCATTTGAAGTGCTGAAGAAGACAGTCATGGAAGCGTTGGTCTTGAGCTTAGAGGATCCAACCAAGTCTTACACACCGGTGCCTTATACTTTGCTATTGGGGGTGTGCTAATGCATGAACAACATCCTGTAGAATTTTAGATACAAAAGATGAATTCCACTGAGAGGAGGTGCACAGTAAAAGAAAAGGAGATGAAGACCATGATACATTATCTTCGGAAATGGAGACACTACCTCACAGGATCAAAGTTTTTGGTGAAGATTGAAATTTTTTCAAAAATATACTTTCAAAACCATAAGCATCTGAATCCAATACAATCACGTTGGCAGGAGTTCCTAAATGAGTTTGATTATTCTTTGGAGTACAAGCATGAGATGATTAATGTGGTGGTCGATGCACTCAACAGGAATATGGTGTTTAGTCACATGTCACATGTGGATGATGGGATCTTGGGTAGGATCAAGGAAGGAATGAAGCATGATCTTATAGACAAGAATTTCTTAGACCTTACAGAGGAAGTTAAGACAAGGAAATTTTGGGAGGATGACATTCTTTACACTACAGGGAGGAGGCTACATGTCCCAAATTGGGGGAACCTGTAGAGAGATCTTATAAAATAATTTCATGACTCCAGATGGGTAAGACATCTAGGGAAACACAGCAGCAATACTTTCCTAGAAGGGACATATTATTGGCTGAGAATGGAGGACGATGTGGAGTCTTATGTGAAGACTTGTATTGTGTGGAAACAGGATAAGCTAGACAATCAGTTTCCTCAAGGATTTTTACAACCATTTTCCATTGTAGAGAGGCCATGGGAGATAGTGACCATAGACTTCATTGTTGCACTACCAAATTCCAAAGGGTATGGGAGCATTATTGTGGTTGTGGAAAAGTTCTCGAAGTATACCACATTCATCCCTGCTTTAGAAAATGTGACAATCGAGCTCACCGCAAGGCTATTATTCAAACATGCAGTGAAGTATTGGGGGATATACCATGAAATATCATCGGTGATTGGGATCCTCACTTCATAAGTATGTTATAGACTGAGCTCTTCAGATTGTTGGGATCTAATCACCGCTACTCTATGAGTTTTCACCCACAGACTGATGGTCAGACAGAGAGGATTAATGCCTTGTTGGACCTCTACTTGAGGCACTTTGTGAGTTCCAATCGGTGAGATTGGGATAAGTTTCATGACTTATCCCAATTCTCTTACAACTCTCATAGGATTGAGTCCATGGGGAAGAGTCCATTTGATGTTGTGATTGGACAAAAACCCCTCACTCCTCACACATTGGTATTTTGAGAGAAGTACTAAAGAAGTGACCTTACATCTTACTCAATGGAAAAGGATTGGAAAAAGTATGCAGAATTTACGAGAACACACTTACACAAGGCTATCAAGAGGATGAATAAGTGGGTCGAAATGGAGTGAAGGGATGAAAACTTTCATCCTAGGGACAAGGTGATGGTAAAACTTTTTCATCATCAACACAAAACATTCAGGAGGCTGCAAAAGGGAGTGATACAGTGATATGAGAGACCATATGAAGTCATGTATCAAGTTAGGTATGTATCATATTGCTTGGATTTGCCTCCAAAGAAGAAGATTCATCTAGTCTTTCATGTGATCATGATGAAGTCATATCATGAAGCCATGGAAGACCCGAACAGAGGGGTGTCAACAAGGCCACCTACCATGATTTTTGAGTCATATGACAAGGATGTGGATCTAATAATCGATGATCGTATAATTGAAGACATTGAGTGCTACAAAGGAAGAAGTACTTGATCAAGTGGAAGGGATTACCAGATTGCGAGACAACACGAGAACTTTCAGACAACTTGTGGCAGTTCATAAAGGTGATTGAGGAGTACCATCAAAATGTATTGAGGGTGTCTCCCGGATAGGTTGGGGAGGATGTCACACCATGCCACTTGGAGAGGAGGTATGTTGATGAGTTTATCTAGAATTCTCTAGAAATATATTCATCCCTACCATGTTCCAAAATATTCTAGACTTCTCCAAAATATTATGGAACCCCACCGTGGGCCTTGAAGGATTCAAAACATTCTAGAAATCTATGAAAGGTTATGGATTGTTACAAGTTTTAAAATGATCCATGTATATTCTAATAGGATAGAATTATCTAGAACCTTGTGGATATGTAATATTTTATAATGTTGTAGAAATTTCCACCCAACCCTATATAAAGGGGGGACACCTCATTTGTACAGACACACAAAAGTTGAGAGAAATTGAGATCTTTCATTGCAATTGTCTCTTGTGAGATTGTTAAGAACATACCTTATGATCCTTACTTCCATTATGAGTATGGAAAAGATGAAATTGGATAGGATTTGAGTGAGAGAGATAGTCGAGTGCCACATGAGATCTTGGGTAAATAGAAAGTCTCATGACCCAGAGGTTTGACTTAAAAGGGGGTAAAAGAAAAAGAAAATAATTTAGTAAAACTAGTGACACCTGATTCACCCCATCTCAGTGTAAATTCATGATGCATTGGAAACTTTAAGGTATTAAAGGTAGGTTACAACTCCGATTGGATCTACTTTACATGCCTACTTTCTTATATCAGAAGTATATTAAGTGTATATTTTAGTTTGAATAAGATCCATAAGAGATTAAGATGTAAAATCCTACCTCTACTCCCGATGCTTGAAACATTGAAGTTTCAGTCAAGACTCTGAAAAATGGGAAGTAAAGTGGGAAAAGAAGCTGAATAAGAAATCAAAGATGAGTGAAGATAAACTGCTAGTTTAAGGAACTATGAGTGGACATTGTTCAATGAAGTTAGTTAATCATAATTCTGATGAATCAAGTTCAAGTTGTGATGAAGATATATTCAGTTCTAAAACTGGAGGACATTTGGATAAATCTCTCAATGAAGTGGTCACTTGTATAGTCAGAGTTTTCAAGGAACTTCTTGATGAAAAATCAAAACTAGAAGAGGAAGCTGATGTAATGGAAGAAACATTGGCTAAGAAGGTTTAAAAGTGAAACACTCTCTTAACACTTTACGATGTCAAGGAAGATAATATGGCATGAATGGATTGAAGGCCTTATATTTTTATTCATTTTGGATAATATTCTTTTTAATTAGGTTGATAGTGAACCCTTACATGACCCGAAGACACAAGACCCAGCACATGACCCAAAGGCCCAAAGACCTGACTATACTGAAACTACCCCTTCACAACATCTACTTCATTGATAGTGCCTAGCTCTCCACCTCACATGCCTGATCGACTATAATTTCCCTATATAGAGCCACACGATTCTTAGAACCAATGTTGATTTTTATACCCTTTATTCATTCCCAATCCTGTTAGTTCTGCTTTGGTGGATGCTACTTACTTTGATTCCTATTATGAGACCTTCTCCTTTGTGGTCTGACTTGACTGCTTCATGTCCCAGAGGCCCTATGGACTGAAAGCCTATAACCCATAGGCCTGAGCTGTCCTGGAGGTCTTGCAGATTGTAGGACCAAACCAGTGGCCCAAAGTCCCAAATTAGATGAATAGTTATGCAACTACAATATCGCCATAGTACCTGCTATAATACTGCTACAATAACCAACAAATACTCCTCCACCGGGATTTGATCTTGGGTTTCATGCATGATTATGGGGTGTTTTGACCACTCAGCTATCAACCCAAATACAGAATCTGATGTTCTATAAAGAAAGAGTCTCCATGGATGAAGAAGCAAAAGAAAAATCAGTGTCACTTTTCAACAAAAAGATTTCTTTGATTGAAGAAGAATTTCAAAGGAGTCTGTGTGAGAAGGATGTGGGAGAAATAGTTTTTATAGAAGTTTTCCATGCACTAGAAAGCTACATAATATATCTATGAATTTCAAATATTCTTAGCCGGAGGTTAAAGAAAAAATAATTAAGGATCTTAACAATTTATTATTGAAGGAAAACCAGGTGCATGAAGATGAGGTTTAAAAGATGAAGATTTAGTGGGTATAAAGATTGGAATCAGTTGAATATGATAAGATTTCTCTTAACTTAAAATGTCTTGAATTATAAGTGAAACTAGGAAATGTAGAAGAGACACAAGCTGAGACTTCCCAAGTTATTGAGAAAAGAAGTTTTTCTAAAAATTCATCTAATAAGAGTCTCATTTTTGAAAAGACTCAACCTAGTGTAAATAAGAGATTGAGATTATGTAAGGATTAATCTATTACATTCTCATTGAAATAGGTGACCTTTTATCTTAATAAATCTGTGTATACTAATTCCGTTTTGATGACTAGTGAAAATTCAAATTTAAAATCTGGAAAAACATGGGTGGAGAAAAATTATTAAGAATCCACCATATCTTCAAAGATAGATGTGAAGAAGTGTAATAATTATTATTCCCCAAATAAAGAACAAAAGAATAACTATGTTGTCCAAAATCAAAATCGTTTCAAAGGTAGTAAGAATGTGTCATAAAAGAAGAAGTTAAGATTTTTTGGCTACTGTTGGTGATATTGGAAGTTGGGTAATTAAGAAATAAAATTTGGCACAATATTTCATTGTATGAAAATTATATAATGCCTTTATTTAGAGCGATAAAAGATTAAGAAAAGAGGAAACCTGCATAATAGAAGAGAAATTCATTGAAAAGGAATCAACTATCAAGTATAGATGTGAAAACATTGAAATTTTTTGTGATTACTGCAATATAAGTGGTCACTATTATGATGAGTGCTAGTATGTACCAATCATCCAGTGATGTAAAAAGAATACCACAACAAAATGGGAAACATGTAAGAAAAGAAGATGACATTTAATTCTTGAGAGGTGAAAAAAAAAGATTGGTAAACAAATAACTCTCAAGAAATTTGTGAATAATGATGTGAAGAGTATCAAACCAAATAAAAGATGCTTATATTATGGTAGGAAAGGTCACATCATGGACCGTTGTGAATTGGCCATGAAAATCAATACTGAAGGAAGCAAGATAAAATCAAATAAATAATCAATCTAAAAAAGAAACAACATGATTGATTTGGTGAAATAAATCTGTGATGAAGAATCTAAAAATTTTCTTAAAAAGGTTAAATTAATGAATGTTAAAGATGTGTGTGAAAGTTGTAATATGTCTGGTCATTCAGCTAAAAAAATGATTGACATGGTTTCCTAGATAAGAAAAATTTTTGAAGAAGAAAGGGAAAGCACATGTGACTTCTTGTGCTAAAAATATTATTGGGGAAAAGGATTCAATACACAAAATAAAGACTGAGCATGTTCCAAAATAATGCTTGATCATATAGCCATAATAGTTAGAAGAGGAAATAAATATGGAGAGAGCAAAAAAAAACTAAAATGAATTTTCTAGAAAATGTGAAGAGGCCTTTTTCATCTAAGAAGATAGCTGGGTTGAGAAGAAACACTCAACCCTATTTCTCTAACCAAGGAGAATTGAGGTTCCTTCTCATTCCATTATATATATATATATATGCTTTTGTAACAGAATGTGGGGAACTAAAAGAGATGGATGCATCCCTTGAGGGGGAGCATTGATGAGTTAAAACTGTTAAATCCTCACTACATGTGGAACTTCTGAACAACTTTATAAAATTGGAAGATGAGGTATGAAAATCACTCCCTTATACCTACTCTGATTGAATTGATAATAATTATCAGGGGGTTAATATTGTACTAATATGGGGGAGATATATCTTTTTCACTATAATGTATTGATGTGTTTGTTGAAGTGTGTGTACAATTTATCATTTTATTGATAAATATGATTGCTTTCAACACCTAAATTGAGAATTGAGAATTACTAAGCATGATATCACATGCATGGTATCTAATGGACATCATTGAAAATCTTGGTTGTATATCTCTTGTTTTCTACATCAGGTTTTCCCATGTAGACTTAGAGTCGACCAACTGTAGACTCTTTACTAACTGTACCATGTGGTATCATTATTCTCTCAAAAAAGTGGTGGAAGAGTATGAGTGTGCCTTAAAACTAAAATGAAGAGGTGAGAAGTCCCTCACATTGACCTTTTCATTTTATTATCAATAAGGGGGAGAAAGATAAAATCCATCCAAGCACATGTATTGATATTGGGGATTGGTATTTCCAACAAATTTAATGAGAGAGATTTTTGTTCCCAATTAAATATTTCATTTGTCATCAATGGTTTAATATGTGTTATTGATGATGCTTATAGGGTTATTATGGATTCATGAAGGCATTGGATTTCATGTTTGATAATACATCCTTGTAAGTCCATAAGATGATTGAGTTACTTCCATATTCTATGTAAAATGAATTGTGAAGCCACAACTTGAAGAACTCGAGTGTAGAAATTCAAGACAGTGTGGAAAATTAAGTGTGACAGCTGATGAGATGATCTTCAAATGAAGTAAAGACATGTATTGGTGGATGAAGGGGCACAATATTCAATATTTTTGAGAAGTGATTAAGAAGTTATGGAAGTTGATTGAAGGAGTTATAATTTTTTTAGTGAAATATACATTCATGTATCCAATTGAGCCACATAGTCTATTCACATAGCCGATTCAACGATGTAGTCGATTCAGCCATGTAGCCGATTCATGTAGACGATTCAGTGATGTAGCTGAATTAAGAACCACGTACTTGATTACTACGCAGTCAATTTCCACACAGCTAATTGTGTGACATAGTTGAATTGATCCTCACGGAAAATTGCATGACATATTAAAATTCATTCACGTAGTCGATTTCTACATAGCTAATGAGAACCATGTAGCCAATTACACGAAGACATGCAAATCTTAGATGCAAGATTTGAGGGTGCAAATATATATACATCATGTGGAATCTTGAAGCCAGGGTCTTCAGGATATTTAAATAAAGATTAATTTTAGGATATTATGCAACAAATAATATCCAAAATTAATGAGATGTTAATTCATATTTCATTATGAACGAATTAAAATCAATAAATGCTCTATGGTTATATACAGTTATGAAGAATAAATAATAGAGGATATTATAGAGGATCATGTGAAGGAGAAACTGATGTTGAAATTATTAATATTGTTATCATATATATATATATATATATCACAGGTTATTGAAGCATTGTGTAGTGAGATCTATTGTTGTTGTTCTGATACATAATCTAAATGAAATATCTGTTGGTATCGAAGAAGAATAGAGAGATCCAAACTCTGATTATTTAGATCCATTCTAAATAGTCAAAGAAAGAAAAGGAGATCCAATGTAGTCTATTATACATTGAAGAAGATAGTGGGAATAAAATTTTGAGAGATCTTGCATCCATTGTGAAAGATTATTTCGAGAAGATCGATACATCATTGTATCAAATAGAGAAGGATTCAAAACTAAGAAATATTGCAAGAAGGAGATCACATGTGCTTGAGTATTTTAAGAACATGAAGGTGAGTTTTGAGACCATTGGTTCTAATATTTATTTATTCCACCTAAAGATCTTGAAGGAGTACATAAGTAAAGGGTATCCAAATTTCTTGTGGAGGAAGACTATCTTAAGAAGAAGATCTTTCTATCTCTATATAATCATTGAAGAAGAAGCTTAGAACTTGGGTGTCTAACCATATACTAGAGGATTTTGATTGGAGTGTTTAACCAATCATAGAAGAGGAGCAGTTGGGGTGTCTAACCAATTGTTGAGAGATTGTAACTGGGGAATCTAACCAATTATATTCACTTGTAGGTATAGTAATGAATCAATGTTGGAGGGACTAACCAACATGTTAAGGAGTAGGTATTAGTACTGAACCTTGTAAAAATATTGTGTGGTGTGTTTCATTTACTTTTTGTATGGCATACATGATCCAATCATCCTAATAAGTGACAGAGGTTTGAATTAAAATGAGGTAAAAGAAAAAGAAAATAATTTAGTAAAATAAGTCACACACAATTCACCCCATCTCAATATGACTGCATGATCCATTTAGCAATTTACCACATACCCAATGGCTTATAGTGTTCAACCATGATCTACTCACATAGGCACCAACATGCCTTATTATCGTCCAATCCTACCTCAATTGAGACCTTCTCCTTAACCCATCATCAACCAAGGATATATAGCCACATAATGATCATGCATTCATTTATGAAGCACTGCCAAAACCGCTGAAACTCTACTGATCCAAATCCGATCAACCATATATTTATCAATTATAAACCTAGTCTCCCCCACTTCTTTATAAACCTAGATTAATATCCTTGAGTACCAAATAGAATTCCACCACTTCCCTTTGCATCAAAACAATGTAAAGAGATCTGAAGACTGAAAACACGCTCACTCCCAGGGTAGGTTGTGAAGGCACTACCAATTAGAGATACTCCCAACAACACTTAACTTTCTCAAAGAAACTGCCCAGCGACATCACATTGCAACATCAACCATCTCACCTAAAGTCCATTGTCCAATTACCCTTCTGAAAACCCAAGATTTATTGAACCTTTTAACCTAAGGCCTTAATGGTGTCCCACTTTTCTTATCCAAGAATTCCAACTATTATCACATCTAAAGACCACCACATATCATGTAATACATACCAATCCAAGGAATAAAAATGTATTTGTCTCACTCTATGTCCCAACTTTGGTTTCCAAACTGAAACCTCAAGCTAAACCTTCTTAAGAATCTTCCTAATGCCCCTTTTATGGCCTAAACACCTAGTTCATTCCATGAACCACTACAGACAACAACACTTAAACTGTTGGTCAGTCCAATTTTCCAAAACTTACCCATGATATACTTCCAAGACCCCCAAAATAATCACTGAGCTCACACTCCAAAAATCTAGAGCATTACCTGACAATTCCCGCTATTCAGACCCCTACCGATCGAGTATTTCTACTTGAGGTCTTCACAACCTTGGTCACACACTATTATTCACCTAGAACCATAAAATCCACATAGTTTATGCTTAAGGAAAGAAGAATAACTCACTCACATTCCTCATAAGGATTGGGAAACTTAATCACCCCACTGACCGATACAAAACTAATGGACACCAAGCACAACCATCATCCTTACTCTACCACTGGCCTGACTCTCCCACCCAAAGCCACATATCAGTGGTCTAGGGTAATAATAGACACCAACCGATTTAACCCATGTGTCTTTATCCAAAACAACACCCCACTACCTCAACCACCGAAGGGGTTCACATCTCACTCAAGGTTCACACATTTACCTACTTCCCACAACCCTGCTCTATTTTCTTTAGAGAGAGCCACACAACCGCTATAAAATAACATCACAAGCCAACCTTCCCCTTTTGAGGGTCCATTACCAGTGAAATCTCCAAGCTAAATTGTTCAACAAATTTTGAGTCCATCTCTTTAAGGGAAGCTTTTCACGAAACCACACATTCAGAACACCATCACTTGACCAATCACAAATAATATAAAACATGCCTTTAGGGCCATGATTCACATAAAACACAAAAAATAAGAGGTATTAAAGATGGTATCATATGAACATCATGAAAATGTTGTTTAAGTGTTAATGAGCCTTATTAAAATCCTAGATTGATGGTTCAAACCATTTATAGCCTTTAAAATCCCATTTCAAACCACTTGTTCAACCAAAAACACTTGAGAAAAATTACATTCAAACCATTTAAATACATAAACCCCCATTTTTTCTTGAAAATACCTTAGATATCTCATGTTTCTTTTTACCCAACTTTGGACCTAAATGGGATGACGTACCCTTTGAAAATTCCCAATTCAATTTTCTTGTAAACGCATTGAGAAAACCAACCATTTTTTTCATTTTGAATCTATTCAATAAAAACCCATCATTTTACCAAGTTCACAGCCTAAATGAGACCAAATACCCTTTAGTTTTTTAATTCAATATTAAAACAAGTCATATAAAATTTTCGTAATCACTTGACTTTTAAAAAATCCATTTAGGAAACAAAATTCCTTGAAAACTACTTAAAATGAATTTATGCCAAGATAATTTCCTCTTTTAAAATTGATTAAAAATATCAAAAAATAACTAAAAACCATAGGAAGGAATGAATAAAAATAATAATAATTACCACCCATTCTAGGCTCAAGTCCATTCTTTCAATACGTGCACGTTAGTCACAATCAAATATATATAACAATATCATGACATGCTCATGATAAATTAATTAAATGTCAATAGGAAGGTATTTGGGAACATTAAATATATTTATTATTACTTATATTTAATTAATTTAAACCTCTATCAAAAACAAGAAAACAAGTGCATGACATGTGAACTTACATGCCTATCCACGATGCATGAACTCACTGACTCTTGCTAATCGATCTAAGAAAAAATCCCAAAAATCATGTGTATCACTCAAGGTAAAATCAATTGATAGTAACAATGAAAACAAAAACAGAAATCCCACCTCTAGAAACATAGACTTTCCTAATACATGGGTTATCTACTCCTAATAATGAGTTTCTTACCAAGTCCCAACAACATCCTATCTCATGTCTACCTTTCCCAAATAGTCAATCAAAAGAAAAAAAGGATTTGATACCATTTTGTAACACCCTGACCTAAATCACCTGGTCTAGGCCAAGGTTCCAAATGAACTCATGCGTGCCTCCTCATATTCAAGAGGCTACCGACTAGTGGTGAAGGTTCAAGTAATACCTTGGGGAGACTATTCCCTTAGTAACAGATAACTAATGAAAGTATAAAATAGTGGAAACAATAATCAGAGTACACATCGAAATAAAAATGTTCAAGTAAATAACAATAATAACATCAATCCATGATATAACAACATAGAAAACAATACCCAATGTAACCAATCATAGAGGAATAACCACATGCGGTAGATCTATATATAATAAACAAGGAAAAATAAATAAAGAGGAATATCTGTAAAGGATCCCAAAGTCTGTCCTTGCATCTCCTCGATGAACTTGCTCCCCAGTACAACTTCCCTATGAAAAGCCACTTCCCTCATCTACTTCGACTCTATTTCAGAAGATAATCCATATCAATCCAGCCACATAATCTGAATAATTCCACACAATTCACATGATGAATCTACCATATTTTGATAGATAATAACTATATTCATCTAAAGACTCATCCATCTTTCGATTTATAAACACTATATCCATCCGAAGACTTAACCATATTTCGATGGATATCCACTATATATTCTGCATAAAAACACAAGCATCAACATGTATAGTGTTTATAAAATAATAGGCTTCATCACAAGGCCTATGTGTCGCACTCCTCCTCTAAGGATTCTACCAATTTGATTTGGGCCTTACCTACTCTCATTGACACCAAAGCCAGAGGTTTCATGGTCTATACAAGAATTCATAAGAAAATATTGGCATACAAATTTATATAAAGGGCATTAAATTGTAAGGACTTCCTATATCAAGCCCAACAAATTCCAATTTCCAAGAATCACCTCCCAAATCAACCTAGAAGAATCATTTCTATGGGATCAACCCTAAATTTGTTGGATAATGGTTTGAGAATGGATAAACAAGTAAAAATAGAGATCTAAGGCATAAATGAGGTTAGACTTACCCGTAGGAATCAAATGCATCGAATAACACTTTAAACGCCCAACAATTGAGGGGAAGGGATCCAAAATCACCAAGGAGGAGCCCCTCCATTAATCCAACTATAGTGAGGGACATGGGAGAGGAAGAAGAATTAAAATAGGGGTTTCTAGGTAAAATTATGAGGTTTCCCTCACTTAAAAATCTTCCAAGGTCCCACCAGCTAGCCACAGGCTGGCCAGTGGCACCTCACCAACTAGCCAGTGGCTCCTTTAGTTTCTAGAAAAAATAACATGTTCCTTCTAGTCTTTATGACTTCACTTCTAAACCACTTTGAGACCATGATCAACCAAAATCCAATGAGGTACACATGTCCAATCCAAAAACTTAAACCATAATGCGCCTCCAGATTCAAGGGGCATTATATCTTCTTAGATAGCCACAAAGTACTCATGACTCCATTTGGAACCCATAATCATTGGGGAGGAGATTTGGTTGTAACACACTATCCATTTGGAGAATTTCCGCACACTCTCTCGAAGGATTATGGAACTCATCCACTCCACACATGGATGGTAGTCACATAATACAAATGACATATAATAATAATAATAATATCATCTTGTATCCCATTATAGTTTTCTTACCCAAAGAATCTCCTATGATGCACATCATGCCATGTTAGAGAAGAACCTCTACACTTATTCTCATACCAGAGCCAGGAATTTACATCTAGTCTTCCTTAAACCCTGGACTATGGGTGATAAGTAAGTACTCGATGCATCATCGTACACCTAGATCCCATAGTTGTGAGAGAGAAAAAGTGTAAACACTCAGGTGATTCATTCTCCATATCCTTTAATTAGTTTTTTTATTTTAAAATACAAACAACTTTTGGGTTGAGTGGGAACCTTAACAAGAACCCGACCATTCAAAATTCAAATGATCACCAACCAGTAAAAAACCAAACTACCATAGTTCCAAGAAAACCAAATTCAAAATCCAAACTTCAATGACTAAGACTGATATGGTAGGAGAATGAAACGAAAAGTATGTTTCCTGATTAAGAAAAATAATTACACTACTTTACCAATGATCAATTCTTTTGTTAGATGGAATTTTCCATGTAATAATTCCCAAACTAACATAATATTATTTGATATTTTATGTATCCTAAGCATATTAAGTCTAATAAAAATTAAGTGTCATTATTGGATTATTAGTTCACCGAGTCACTATAATATTAATATTAATATCCACTTATTAAAATCATATTCATACTAACATAAGTGATCTAAAGGATAATCATAATATACTTTTGTATTTAACATATTTTATTCATATCATTTAAGTAATTCATCACTTCAATTAATATGGTTCATATCATCATTTCTCATCATATTCTTAAGAATAAAAAATCTTCTGAAATTTGTTCATAACATCACTAAGGGTATACTATATCATTACAAAAATATATTATCCATATTAATGATAATTCTTCTTCACTTTATGATTAACTTCATCAGTCATCATTGTCACTATAAGACATCTATTGATGAGTTTTAGGGGATCATAACATGATCATTGGAATTAGAAGCAAACCTATATGATTCCCTGTCTATCTTGAAGAATTAATGTGTAAATGTTAATGAAGAATAGTGTAAATTTATTATAGAAATAGAATCCTTCATCTCTATAGTGCAAGATTTATGAGGATCAGTAAATTTTAAAAAATGATTCTTACCTATGAGGTATTACACTAACCTTCAAATCCTAGTTTTTAACCTGAGGATTCTCATACAATGATAGGGGTGATAAATCCTTCACTGTTCATGAAGAACGATGCTATGGGAAGAATAGAACCTAAGAAATCTTTTCATGAAACTAATGATCATCCTAACAAGATGTTCACATACCTTTATATAGACATCCTCAATTATCCTCATTAAATGAAGAATGTGTCGACCATATGCAATGTATTGGGTGCCATCTCAAGGAATCTATGAATTATATCCTATTGGAGAATCCATTAAACCCATTCAATGGATATGAAAGCCATGTTTAATCCATACATTATGGATTATAATCGATGAAAACCATGTGAGGATGATGCAGTGGAAGTTCTATCTTAGAGAACACATTATATTTAGTGAAACATAGTCTCGAGTTGTATCTTATTCACACTAGGCTATTTTGGAACCAACATATGCTTGGTCTCAAGAATAATGATATGTTGGAAAAAACATATCATTAAGTCTTATGTATCATATGAATATTATTTTAGTTCACATCAAATAATATCTCACCTACACTAAAATCCCCAAGGACTTTATAAAAAACTTTATAACTCTTTATGAATCCATCCAAAACTCTTTTTGGATACATTTTTATCAAACTCTATTCATTTTGGAACAAATAATTTTTTCATAATTTAATCCTTATCCAAAGGCCTAACCATGTGACCCTATGGGTCTTATTAGTGCTAACAACAAATATGAAATCCCTATTTCATATATGTAAGAATAGTGCGGCCTCTAACAAAACATCAATGATACTCCAGCCACTAAGGGGTCTAGTTTGATCTCCATCAAACATACTCATATATTTATATGAACATTTCCACCAAAAGATGTATCATATAAATCATACATATACCTATATAATACATTTTCTCAGGATATTGAGTGACCACTAGACATAGAACAATGTCAATATAGTATAATTCATCTCATCTTTTATTGATTATATAAAAAAGACTAACCTGGTTGATGCATACAAACATTTCATTCTTTTAGTAGAATAGTACATCACTTGTCCCTTATCCTAGTAGTTCAACACATCATATGTGTCTCAACTAAGCATGGACATGCATTTACTCTATCTAATTCAATAAATTCTAGATGTATTTACTCATTATACAAATGGAAAAATCACTTCCTAGTTATGCTCCAATCGATTAAATGATGAGAAACATGCACAACTACTCCATTATTAGCTAAGTCATAAGGAATTTCATAATAAAAGTATTAAATTATGAAGGTTCTCATTCTTGGTATCTCACCAACCTCAGGTATGCAGAATTGATAATAAGCATACACCCCTAAGTATATCGATGGCTATATGACATTCCATGGGATATACTTTAGTGGGTCATTCTAAGTAATAAGTCTCTACTTATTTCCTAATGAATATATTCTTCATATCTCATATACAACCCTTTGTAAATAGTACAATATTCTATTCATGCTAACCTAACATAGCATCATAACTCATAATACTTCATGATGATCATCAATTATGGACAGCTCAAAGTCAAACTTTGAGGGGATATTATCATTCTATCATTCATGTAAATTAAATTTTAGTACACATGAATGAACGATAAATAGATATTTCCTTTATTATAAATCCATGATACATTTAAACCCATTACAACTGATCACTCGTGTCTAACACCCATAGATTATATATGACTCGCATGTTGTTTCTGCGGTAATGGTTTCGTCAATAGATCTGCTAAGTTATCCTATGTAGCTACCCAATAGATCTTTAAATCTACCCTCTCAATGATCTCTTGTGTGACATGGTATTTGTGAAGGATGTATTTAGTCCTTTATTGAGACCAAAGTTCCTTGGCCCGAGCGATGAGTCCATTGTTGTCATAGTAAAACTCAATCACTCCCTCAATTCTAGGAACCACATCTAGTTTAGAGATGAAATTAATAGTAAAAATAGATTCCTTCTCAATATCAGATGTAATGATATACTCTGCCTCTATAGAAGAGTCCACTATGGTGGCTTGTTTGGAACTCTTCCAACTGATTTCTCCACCATTCAAGAAAAACATGAAACCAAATTGAGATTTCATATCATCTCTATTGAAATTGGAAACTAAAATTTGTGTAACCCTTTACACTAAGAATGTTCCTTACAACAATCTGGTGATTCTCTCTAGGATTAGATTAGTATATATTGGTTATACTTAGAGAATATGTAATGTTATTTCGGGTATACAATATGGAATATGTGATAGATCATACAATAGAAACATATATAATTCTATCCATCCTTTATAACTCTTTACAAGGATTCCAAATCTTTATTATATTCATGCCATGTGACACTGGTAAAGACCCCTTCTTGGAGTTCTCCAAACCAAACCACTTCAGCACTTTACCAATGTAAGCAAACTGATAGATCCCCTGAAACTTTTAGATCTTTCACTATAGATCTTCATACTCAGTACGTAGGCAACTTTACACATGTCTTTCATCGAGAATAATTTTCCCAACCATATCTTTATAGAGTGAATATTTGAGATATAATTTTGGATAACTAGTATTCCATCTACATACAATGTCATAAACACTGCTATATATCACTTAGAGTAGTTTGTGCATTCCATGGATGTAGGGACTTCAGTCCATTAGAAGATCAAACACACTATAGGTTCTATGAAATGGAATTCAAACCTTTGGAAATTCCTAAAATCTTACTATACCAAAATATGGGAATACAATGAATCCCACCCACTATAATAATTATAACTTGGAACACACTCTTCTATATAACTCACACACAAAATTTAATCAAGAGAAATGAGAGAGAAATAAAAGAGGGCACATAAAGATTTTGTGTTTCAAAATTTCATCCTACATCCATGTGATAACACTGAAAACATCTTTATTTCAATAAAAATACAAAGATTGCAGTCATCATATCATATACACTACATAGAACACTAATCTCATAAAACTCAATAATCATTCCAATATGTGGTCCCACCTCCATTCTATAAAGGTCCTTAGCTGATTGAATAGATTTTTCCACCATCTGAGGTTCACAGTCAAACCACCGTTGGAATAGGTCAAAACATTATTCCCTATATCCAACATTTCCCTAACCACTACATCCAATAAACCACCATCATGATCCCTTAAAAATAACACCTTTCATAAAACTATCCACATGTTGAAGTTGATTGTTGCTATTGACTTGAAATGATTGAGGTGATCCACCAGAGTTCCTTCTTCCAGTAAACTAAATCTAAAAACTTGAAGAAAGATTCACAATCCCAATAATATCAAACTTGAATACTACTTTAAAGACCATCCTGATTATAATTTATCACTTAAGAAAAATAAAACATACATCTACAACTCTAACACCTTTTCCTCCAGTAGATTCTGCATGAAATGGAATTTCAAGTCAATATGTTTCATTATTGCAAGAAAAACTAAATTCTAGGCTAGGTGAATTGCACTCTGACTATCATTATAATAACACTCCTCCTTCTAGATGAACTTTGAGATCTTATAATAATAATTTAATCTAAACAAACTCCTTTTTGGCTTTCATAGCTGTTATGTATTTTGCTTTTGTCTTGGACAAGGTCACTGCAGGTTGTAGTAGAGATATAAAACTAACCACTATTTCACTAAAAGTAAATGAAAATCATGTTATTCTCTTTCGTGTGTCTGAATCCCCTATGAAGTCCACATCAATGAAACCTTTAAATGCATAAACTTCCCCAAAATTGAACATTGTATCTTCCAAACCTTTCAAGTACCAAATTATTCACTTAACTACTTCCCAAATTTCCCTTATGGGGTTCGACATAAAACAAATTACCATTCCCACTGAAAAGGTAATTTCTAATCATGTAAAAATCATAGTGTACATCAAACTTATAGGGACTGATACAAACATAAATTTCTCTATGTACCGAGCCTCTTTATCCATCCTCGAAACCTTCACCTTGGATAACTTAAACTATTCGACAAGAGGCATTGAAACAAGCTTACATCTGGACATCCTAAAAATTTCAATGATATTTTAGATGTAGTCCCTCTAGGATAGAATCAAAGTCTCAGATTTCATATCCCTCTCTATATCCATTCCCAATATTTTTTTATCTTTTCCAAGATCTTTAATTTTGAATCTTCTAGATAACTTACACTTTTTCTCTTGAATTCGTGAAACCACTAGACCCACTAGAAACTTGTAATCCACATAGAGTAAAATAATTATACAAGTCCCATCATTCCATGCATTTCAGTACTAATAATGATCAATTTTTTCTTGCATGAAACCTTCTTCAGTCATGAGTGCATTAAACTTATGGTTCCACTTTCGAGGTTCCTATTTCAATTTATAGATGATTTTCTCCAATTTATAAACAAGTCCCTCATTATGATAACTTTATAAAACCTTTGGATACTTCATATAAATCTCCCCTATAAGTAACCATGAATAAATGTAGTTTTTACATCCATTTTTTACAAGTAAAGATCATTGGAAGTAACTAAAATCAACATTATTTGATTGTAGTATGTTTTAATACCTTTGAAAATATTTTTGATAAATTGATTAATTCATTTTGTTGGGATCCTTTTACAAGAATCCATGACTTGTACCTCTTCCTTATGTTAGTTTCTTCATTTAAATAGAAATTCATTTGTTCTCTAATGCTCACTTTCCCTCCAGTAGTTCAGTTATATTCCATTTTTTTTACTTCAAGAAATCCATTTCTTCATACATTTTTGACTCCTACTAGTTCTATTAACTAATTTTTTCCACTTATTATAAGTATTTAGGTTCTACGACATCCGTTAAAAGTAATAAATTCATATTTCCCCCATACCATTAAACTAACTGTCTGAATCTAGAATATTTTCTCAACTCAACTTGGGATTCTATTATTTTTTGTATTACCACATATGATGATTGATATTCTGGAGAAATATCTTCCGAAGCTCTTTCTTACAGAGCGTTCCCTCAGGATTCGGTAGTCCTTGAGCACTTTGAAACATCTTCCACTGGTCTTATATATTTACTTTTAGAATTTTCATCTGAATTATCTGGAAGTTGTGATCTTATAATACCTTTATTTAGATAAAATTGAACTCCAATAGTTTATTCATTTCTCTTAACTTAATTTCAATCCAAATTTAAGTCATTCCAAAGAATCTTCTCATTGAAATTAACATCTCGACTCCTGATGACTTCTCAGTTGTTATTTTTCCAAATTCAAAATCCAAAATCTATATTTCCATACCCAAAAAAGAAAAAAACCTTGGATTTAGAATCATGTTTTCATCTATACTTAGCATCAATATAGATATCTGTAATGATTTTGATTTTAAGGGGACCAAATTTCAATTACTTTCAATACTAGAGTTCTTCCAGTTGACTTTTCACCACAACAAAATTTGCAATTCTATTGTCTAAATATAAATTAGTGTTGATTAATTACACAAAATTTTATTTTAAAATTCCAAAGTGTACACACATGTATATTTTATTCTTAGTCAAAGTTCAATTCATCCTCACTACCCAACATTTTTTTATGGTGTTCCACAAATGGTATTATCTAGAATAACCCCTTAATTTCCATATAAATTATGGAATTTTCTACCACTGTACTCACCACTACATTTGATACAAGACATTTCCACTTTTGAACACTTTATATTTCCACCATGGATTTCCATTGCACAAATATACCAAAAAGATCATATTTATTTTTAAGAAAATAAACCCAAAACTTCCTTATTGCATCATTGATGAATGTAACAAAGTAAAATGATCATCTATGAGTACAAACTAGTTCTGACCCCCATACATCAAAGGGAACAAGTTTAGCTTCCATAATTTTGGTTTTTGATCCAAATTGAATGAAACCCTTTTATGTTTTCCAAGAATACAAATTTCATAACTTCCAATTTTTGAGTAATCAAGATTTATCATACCTTTATCTAATAGAACCTTCATGTTTTTCTCAATGGGATGACCAAATATGCAATTACAAAATTATGGATCTTTAAAATTTGTGGTTTAAAGAATTTTAATTCTATTTAATCTTTTACTTAGATAAAGGGTTATATATTTTACTCCTCATGCCACAACCATGGATCCTCGAGTCACTTTCCAAACTCCATTAGTAAAGGTAGTGTTGTATCCTGTATCATCTAACTACCCCAAAAAATGATATTATTCCAGATACCTATAATATTTTTCACTTCCTTTAACCATAAGAAACTCTAATTTTTCATCTATATGTTTACATATATTTTTCCAAAAA
This sequence comes from Viscum album, assembly GCA_963277665.1. Classification (NCBI taxonomy): domain Eukaryota; kingdom Viridiplantae; phylum Streptophyta; class Magnoliopsida; order Santalales; family Viscaceae; genus Viscum; species Viscum album. The sequence goes on along the minus strand of OY728153.1, from coordinate 383,827,657 downwards.
CATCCAAATATTTATCATTTTATACATAAACATTGTCAAAAATTCCGAATACATAATTGAACATGAATCCACATTCTATCATAGAATGGAAAGATTATCTAGATTCAGACACCCATGACTCCACTAGAATACGAACACTGGCCAGTAGATTACTGCCTCCTCCCATTGAACATGCAAGATTTGAGCTTCTGAATAAATTACCAAAATTTTATCTTTGATCTTTTTAGTCCTTCTAGGGATTTTCATGCTTCCCATAATTCTATAAGGTTAGACCTGGACCAATTTATTTTACTTGAATAATCTCCCTTGACTTATCTTCCAGTCACAGATGATTTGTTTTTGGAGGTAATCACACCCTCCTATCATAATTTAGTGCATTAATGAAAGGTACTTGGACCTTACTCCTTTAAATTTCTTTATTGAGGAAAAATTATAGACGTCCTCAAGAACCATATCAGTCTTTATATAGAAATTATTTACTGAAGTAACCATTACATCCCATTATTTTGGTAAAGATAAGAGCAGAAGGATTTCCCCAACATCATCCATGAAAGTAATTTTCACCGCTTCAAGCTAAATCAATATCATGTTGAAATAATTCACATGATCTACTACTGACCTTCCTTGCAATAACCTCATGATGAAAATCTATCACATAAAAAACACTTTGTTCAATGCTATAGGTTTCTTATACATATCCATCATGGATTCCATTAGGTTATCCATAGTCTTCTTCTCCCATATGTTGAAGCCCACATTCTATGAAAAAAAATCCTCACTAATCCAAGTGATTTTCTATCCAATATTTACCACTCAACCATATCCATATTTTCGGGCTTTAATCCATCTATAGAAACATCCAAATACTTTTGGATTAGAACATCCTCTGTCTTTATTCTCTAGAAACTAAAGTTTGTTCCATCAAACTTATCAACATTGATATTCCATTCTTTCTATGCCATGTATTTTGATGAAATTAATCTCAACTAAAATCAATATAATTCCAAGGAAAGTGTGAATGTTACCTGATCTTCTGTCAAGTTTGAACAACTATGCTATGATACCAATTATTGGGAAGGGAATTCCATGCAATCACTAAATACAAGAACTTTAGTCCACTAAAATATCACACACACAAGTGGTTCTGCACAATGGAATTCAAACCTCTAGAACTTCTCATGATCTTAGTGTAATAGAATATGGGAAGAAAACACACCCCACTCAACATACTAAGTCTAATTTGGAATACACTCCTAACAAATCACACACAACATTCAAGCAATATAAATGAGAGATAAGTAAAAGAGGACACACAATGATTACATGGTTCAGGATTTCTTCCTACATCCATGGGAGAACACTGAAAACATATTTATTTCATAAGAAATAAAAATATTACAATCACTATATAATATACACTACATAAATTACATATATCACTAATACTATTAGATTCATATGTCATTCTAGTAGGTGGTCTCACCTCTATTTTATATAGGTCCTCTACTATTTGAATAGGTTGCACCACCATCCGAAGTTCATATTCAACCCACCATAGGAATCTTTCAACCTCCAATTCCTTATAACTAACACTTTATAAACCACTACATCTAGTAAACCACCATCATTCTCTCATCATAAGAACAATATATTTTGTAAAGCCTTTCTACATGTTGAAGTAGAAATTTTTTGCTACCTTGACAAGACCGAAGTGATCTACCAGAGTTCCTACTCTTGTAAAATTAAATCCAGCAACTTGAAGAAGGATTCATGATCCTAACACTATATTCCCACTAATTATATTATATATATGGAAATCATCTGCATTCTTGATAAAACTAATCACTTTTATTTCATCATCATACCACATATTCCCACTTTGAGAAGCTTACTTCAACCCATTAGTGGACCATTGAAACTTTAAAACCTTAGTAGTCTCATTAGGTACTTTAAAAACTTTTATATGTATCATACATATGTAATTGACTAAATACTAGTTAAGGAAAGTGGTTTTGAAAACTTTTTGATAGATTTCATAATCAAATTAAGTTTATATGGTGAGTAATATTTAAATAGTCTTTATCACCGCAACATGTGAAAAGGTTTCTTCATAGTCAATACCATGAATTTTCTTACAACCATTTTCAACCAAGAATGCTTCATAGGTAGACACTCTACAATACATGTCAATTTTCTTATAAAAACTCACTTCACCCTACGGTTCTCACACCTTTAGGTGCATCCATGAAGTTCCAAACTTGGTAAGTGTACATGGAGTCCATTACAAATTTTATGGATTTTAACTATTTTTTGGAATTATAACTCTCAGTGGCATCCAAATAGGTGGTAGGTTAATCTCCAATGAATATTAGCTCATCATAATTAGCTATGAGAAATCCATTTACCAGGATCTCTTGATAAATACTACTGATCTTTATGGTTCTTGTGTAGCTTGATTTAGTTATTCTTCTATAACTCTTTGTGGAATCATCTCAACTTACATATATAGAATATTTTCTATTTTTTTATCTTGAAAATATCTAAATTTGAAATTTCACCCACTCACGCCATGATTAATAAATTCCTTCTCAAGGAACATAGAAAATCAGGCTAGAAACACTTTGTGCCAAGTTGTATTATAAAAATAATATCACTTAATTTCCTCGGGATAACCAAAAAATAAGAATTTGTTTGATTTGGAATCAATCTTATAAGTATCCAATCATTGTAACAATTCTTTTCATCTCCAAATATTTATAAAATACAAAATGGGATATTTCCTAGCCCATTTCTCATATGACGTCTTTATGAATACTTTAGATAAAATGTGACTTATATAATACAAAAATCCCTAGATAAAAACCCCAAAATGTAATAGAAAGGCCACATTGACTCGTCATTGACCAAACCATGTAAAACATGGTATGATTATTCCTCTAAAACATTCCATTAATTTGTAGAGTTCTAGGTAGAGTGTGAGTTGTGCAATAATTACACAAACCCTTAGATGATCAATGAATTCCTAGATCAAGTATTCACCACCCCAATCCGATTTAAAGATCTTTATACCTTTTCCCAGTTGTTTCTATACTCTGTTATAAAACTCTTTAAACTTTTCAAAAGTTTCATACTTGTGTCTCATTAGAATAACATATCTATACTGACTAAAGTTATTAGTAAAGTTAAAAAAGTACCTAAAACCACCACTTTCTTGAGTACTCATCGATCCATATACATCACTATGTATGAGATCCAATAGTACACTAGTCCTTTCAAATTTTCCACTAAAATGTGATTTTGTCATCTTTTCTAACAAATAAGATTTGTAATTTTCAAATGATTCATAATAAAATGGATCTAAAAATCATCCTTTATAGATTATTTGGATACATTTATCATTTTTATATCCAATTCAAAAAATCTAAAGGTAGGTGGTGATGGTTATGGATGCAGTGGGAGTGCCTAATGGGCTTATGGACAACTTGACTTTTTTCAGATTCAATGGATGATCTACATTGTACATGACAATGAACATCATGACCAAAATAATATTTTTGTAGAATATAGAAAAATGTTTTCACTAGAACCAAGAGAGTATCTTTACATGTTAATTTATAGTTAATTTATAATAAAAGAAAATAATACATCAGTCTTGAGTTTTTTCTTCCTTGAAGGTGTTGATCATTCGAACCTGATTAGTGTTTTGTCATTGAATCATGAGGACCCAAAGAAAAACCCATATAGTGGTGATCCACACATGCTCCTTCAATCTCTGAACAAGGATGATGAAACATTGAGTGCTAGAATGACTGACTGATCATCTTGAATTGTTATCCTTGATTACTTCACATTTTCTCAGTCTTAAAGGAATATCTCTTGTTCTTCACAATCTTGAGAGGAAGAGAGGAGGTGGAAGAGTTTGAGAGGAATGATACGCACAATGATTGACGACCTCTAAAATGAGATAGTAGTCTATTTATAGACCAAGGGTTAGGGTTAAATATTTATTAATTACACATAGCCCCTTAACAATATATTAAACTCATAAATAACCTCATACTATGTAATATAGTAATATCATTATTTTATTTAATGGATTGCGCTAACCCAAAAAATGATAGATATTATTTTACTATTTGGTAAGTAAATATTTATCATTGGGCATTATCTGGTCCACTCACCCTCTTCCACATTTATTGAATTCTTGAATAAATATGTAAATAAATATTATTCATTTAATAAATAAATAAATAAATATTCTATTCACAGTCTGACAAAAAATAGTTATCTAATATTCATGTAATTAAATAAATTATTTATTACCTTGAGAATAATATTAGATAAAGAAATATTATATATTTACTCAATTAAACAATTACCTCATGAATATATATTTATTTAATATTTGTGATTGATTCATAAATCCTGAATAAATATTACTTCTCACTCTGGAGAATAGTATTTATTCCAATTATTAAATAAATTATATTTAAATGAGATCAATGGAAAAACTTTATGTGTGACCCTCTAGGAGTCTTTCTGAGTTCCATTAGGTGGGATTTTGTAAATTCTAAGAAAACTACCTAGCAACAGGTAAAGGAACCCACAAAGGAAGAAGATATGTCTCAATGAAAAAAACCACATATAAACACTCACTATGTAATATAATTTCTTTGTCATGATATATCATCAAGAAGGTTACACATCCTTATCATAAACCTCTATACTTGATATGCATTTCTTTGACTATCTAAAATAAACCCACCATTACACCATGGATATAGAATTTTATTTGATGGTTCTATTCCAATCAAAGATTCAAGATATTATCTTCTATAAAAATAGAAGGAAAAAATACTTCCTTGACTTATTCATTAATAAAATATCATTCGTGACATAACCAACATACCCTACTTCCTATGAACACATGGTATCATGATTTTTTTCAGTACATCAAAGTACACGAGTCCTAACATGCACTAATAATAATATTAGTGTCTAAGGATCATTACACATGCCTACAAATAGGAATATCCAAAGACACGTTAACATGTGGATTTCCTACAGGTGGGTCAGTTCTCATAATCTTCCATATTGGATATTACCAAGTGAGAACTTCATGATTTGATGTCTCACCTTCTTATGAGTAATAATACTTGATAGTTAACATACTATGTGTCCCATCATAAAATGTTGTCTGACTATAAAACAATATTTTTTAATATAATCATAGAATTTCAAGGTTATTATCATAGTAGGGAGCTACTATGACATTTTCAATGCAACAAATACTATAGAACATTATTTTATTAAAGTCGTGAAAAATAATAAAAGATATATAATAATATATATTTATTAATATGAACTTTTTTGAATATACATGAAATATAATGTACAAATAGTTGGTTCTAGGACACAAACATCAATAGATTCCCACTTGGACTAGAGCCAACTTCTAATAAATTTTACTCTGCTATATCTCACATGGTAATCATGTTTCTACTAAGTTAAGGATTTATTTAAGGGGTTTTCCACATTTTCTTATGTTATGATTTGACTCGATTGGATCACTAAGAGGTGGAGGGCATAAATTAGTGATCCTCTATTATTTTATAAGTTTATCCTCTTAAAACTCAACCTATTTAACCAAATAAGGTTCTCAATACACTCTTTATAAACTCTCAACCTCTCCTCATATTTAGAAATAGAAGATACATCACAACACACAATATTTACAAGGATCGACACCCATGACTACTCCTTTATATGTTGTTTAGTCCCCCCCCCAACTTGGATTCATCCACTACTTCACAAATTCATTACAACATTGATTCGTTACTATGTCCAAAAAACACTTCTAGAATCCACTAGAAGAGATAGCATCTCTACAAAATATGATCCAACAAGAAATACAACACCCATTGATCACTTCACCTCTTGATGCTCCTACTATACAAACAGATGGATCAACAGGTCTGTAAGTGTACTTATTCTTCAAGAACTTTAAAAACTAATGCTAATTCTCATCCCATTAGTCTTGCAACTTACACTATAAATTTAGTGATATGGTTTTCCACAATTAATGTTGATGCACTACCTCATGAGAATTTCTTTATGGGAAATATTATTCAAAAACTCATCTTATTGGAGTTTTTCTCTCATGAAATACATAGAGTATTATCACCTTTATTTATTCTCCCTTACTATGCACCATCCTCATCCTCCTTCCAGCAGATCTCCCTTCTTCAAATAGGAAGCCCATGTTCCCAAAAAAATGGAAACCAATTATTTACATAATGGGATATCAATACCACCAATAAAATACTCAATTATTTCCCATGATTTACACCACAATTGATGTAATGTAACTGTAATGTGGGTATTTTCTCTCTTAATGAAGTGTGGAATAATTCCACATTTATTAAACCAAATTTAACACTATATAATCCTCCAATTTATGCTAGAATCATGGCCTAAAACTAAAGATAATGATTAAGGATGCATTCAATATCCATTCATGAATCATCGTAATCAATTCCATGAAGTTCCAAACATCACAGCCTGATATGAATTGCACCATGTATTAGTGCAGAATTCTTGGTCGTTTTACCCTCAACACACTGACCACCATAGGAATGGTCTTCTTACTTATGGCCATTTTGACATGAATAACCACATATCAACCACAACTTCCTTCACCATGGGTATGGGGATATCTATTTTATCCTCCTTTGAACTGTAGGTCATCAACCATCGATGAAAACTTATTTTAGTATGCAACAACTTTTTTTGGTCATCCCTGTTTCTCATATGAAGACTTCACAAGCACCATGACTTACACCATAGGCATGGTCAATCTTGTTTAGCCTTTTAATCATCCATGCAATGTAAGTCCCAGACCATGACTTCCACTGTGCCTATTTTGGGTGTATCCATGTTGCACAAGTGAACTAAGTATTCACCATGGGGACCTCTATGACATAGTCCCTATCTAGTTTTCCATTTTGAGAATCCTCATAGAAACATTCCCTATACTATGGTCACGGTCTTTCCCTTGGATTCTTTTTCATATTCACTATAGATACCTCTAGGGTGAGGCCTTTCCCATGCTGGTAAATTTGAAACACATCTTCTCTATTGGGATCAACAAATCTACCAATCACCACTTCATCACTTTTATTATTAGCAATGATATTATTAACAAATATAGCTTACTTAATTGAGATTACAATACTCATATTTTCATAAACCTTGACCATCAATCTATTTATCAATGCTTAAATCCTTATTGTCAAAAAATACAACTCAATCCTTTAGGATTTCTAACATCATCAATGGGAGATTTTCTCACCATGATTTCACCCCAATGGTAAAAATCCCTCAATAGATGATATTTATAGAGTATGTGCTTCGTTTGCTGATTCTACCTTAGATCCTTTTCAAGATCCACCACTACAGTATTATCATGGTATAATGTGATAGGGTCTTTACTACTTGGAATTACATCAATCTATTGGATGGATTTTTGTATCCAAACTACTTATTTATCTATATCAGAAGTCGTAATGTACACATAATACACTATAGAATCAACAACCATGACTTTCTTTGAGCTCTTCCAGATCACAAAACCTCCATTGAGGGTGAATATGTAACCTGATTTTGATTTCATATCATCTTGATGTATTTGGAAACTATCATCTGTATGTCCCCTAATGAATAGCTACGCATCTCCTACATTGACCAGGAACAAATCCTTAGTATGCCTCAGATACTTGAGGATAGTCTTTACTACCATACAATGATGGTCACCTATGTAAAAAACTCAGATTTTTTAGGTACATTATGAATTAATTTCATCCTTTATTCATGTTTTTTTGAACTATAATTTTTTTGGATGAGTTTTGGTGGTTTTTGATTGGTTTTGGATAGTTCTAGAGGCATTTTTAAGGGTTCATGGTTTGAGCATTGTTTTCCCAAACCGTGTCAATTCTCTAGAAAAACTTGTAGCTCATTGTAGAGACACTTGGGGTGGAGCACATTTAGGTCACATGGTTTGATGAAACCGTGTAAACTCTCCTTAGAAATTATGAAACTCATTTTAGTATAAAAAGCACAATTGTATCAAGGTTTGAAAAACCATATGACCAAATTGTCTGGGTGTCATGATAAAGTAGTAAGTCTTGCATGGTTGGCCCATGGTTAGTTTAACCATGTGACTAAATCGAGTGTTCTTGAATTAATGATATTAAAATACACCTTATTTTCCATAAACCACCCAATTTAACCCATTATTCTTCCTCATTATATCCCTCTCAATTCTAGAAATTACACAGGCTTCCCTCAGCATTTTCCTCCCCTTTCGAGCTCGATTCTGGTGGATCCTAGTATGTTGGTGAATGGGGAATTAAGGCATGTGATCCAAGAACCTCCATTATTCATTCTTTTAGATCTACCCTTCTTACCTTTATATGAATCATAGATCCAAAATTCCATGTACAAATATATGGATTCTGATGCCATCGAACAATGAATTCTTGGACCATTTCTAGAACAATGATGAATCAAGCGTGTCATGGAATCCCTTTGATCTATCTTAGGTCAAGCTTCATGGGTGGATCATGAGATGTTTTATTAGTGTGTGTGATCAACTCAGTTAGATCTTGGGTGTGTCATGGGTATCACTCCTTAATGGGTTTCATAGATTGTCAACATCAAGATTAACATAAGAAGTTCTTTACCATTTAGAGACCTATATAACCTAATTTCCCTGATATGATACTTTCATTGGAATATATTAATTGACCATTCTTTATAATGATCATATTTGTGTGTGTGTTTAACCTTTGAGACCCATATATGATGATTTATTCCATGAGTATGACTATATAACTTGTCAGACCATGTTTTATGTTGATCACATGTACTTGTACGTTGTTATTGATTCTCATGATGACATGCTATGTTCTTCCTTATATGCTCTACCCTATTATGTGTGTTTTTCTTAACTTTAGAGGTATTTCTACTAGTATTTTGAATAGGTGGACCATCATGATATCATCATCCTTTAGAGGGGGAGTGTGCACAACATGTGACGATGATGATGTTGGACACGAACACAAGGCAGGGGCATGACGACCTCAAGACCAAACTTGAGGCAATGACAATAGGGGTATTATGGCCTTATAGCATGAACTAAGGAATAAATAGGATATGATATCCTTGAGGCCCAAACTTTGACTGAGATAGGGTTTGATGGTCTTAAGGTCTGACCCATGATGGAGGTGGGATGTGATAACCTTATGGCCTGACCCGACTCGATGCCTTGTGACTATTGAGAGACATGTTCACCAACATTTTGGCTAGCTCTTAGTAACTTCTGACATCCTTTACTGTTATCCTTCTAGTATGGATCCAAATTAGGTACGGTTTATGTGTTCGGTATCTTGGTTAACACACAAACACCCAACATATGAATGTTATTTCTTTCTTACACATTTACATTTATCGTTGAATACACATGTTATACCTATTCACTCATGTTAAGGATTAATTGGTGGTGTCTTACTAAGTTTTTTTACTCAAACCCTTTATAAGAATCTCAATGAATGTACAGACTTCATGATTAGGGGTCCAATTAAGAGAAAGAGGCCTATGACAGATAACTGAGTTGAGGAGTATAAAGTTGGTGGTGGTACCGAGATAGAATCTATAGGATTTTGAAACATTTTATTTATTTATCTACTTAAACTTTATATGATCTGGTTTAGCTTTCCATATTGGGAGCCTAGTTCATTTTACATGTATGGCATGGGTGATATTTGTTACTGTATTGTGTTTTATTTATCTTACATTGTGATATTATGGGTTTTTATATTCTATTTTTTTAATAGTGTATGGATATGATTACTGAGGGTATAGTCTCTCCACTCCACCCTTATACCCCCACCACTAGTAATCAACCTCTTATATATGAGGAGGCATGTATGAGGTATTTTTGCGTCACCAATTGGGTGTTGTTTAGGAAATCTAGATTAGGGTGTTACAAAATGGTACCAAAGCCTAAGGTTTTATTTATTTTCTTTTAGTGTTATGATATAAAGGAGGTAAGATATGTGGAACTCAGGCAGGAGTGTTTCCATGTGTTCGGATAGATTATGTGTAATGGACCTCTGAGTTACTGGTGATGATATTATTGTTATCCACAATCCATTTTTTCATTTTTATAAGAATTCACTTTTTGGTTAAGTGAGAACCATACAAAAACCTCAAAAAACAACTTGTACGAACCCCAATTACCCACATAGATAATCAAGATACAACATACTAAATAATAAATTCAAAATTCAAAATCCAACTTCACCCTAAACTGAGTACCACCACTACTGACTTCCAAAAAAACACAAAATTAAAATTTCAAATTTAAATTCATCATCACCCATGATTCACCACATACTACATAGGAATATTCACCTAAGCATGATCCCACACATACTATGTTGGTTTAATTGGTGAAACCTCCCTAGAACAAAGTCTTATAGATTACACGTATTCAAGGAAGAGAGGAATAAATGATGATGGTTGATTATGACTAAGACTTTTAGCTCCAACATTTTCCTATATTCCAGGGCACTGGTGGTCCTCAAGATGTTGTGGAATAGATTGGAATCATTGAGGGAATCTATGACCTGGTGAAGACTCCTAGGGATATTAAAGTAAAGTTGAAAACCTTTATGCTTCAGGTACCTATCGATAGGTGGTGGGGTGTCATGGGCTTGGCAGGCAGGTGTAAAGGTCCTACTTGGGTGGCCTTAAAGAATTTGTTCTTAGAGGAGTCATTCCCTTATATGTTGAATATAGACCAAGAAAAAGAGTTTATGGATATTCGTCATGGAATGATGTTTGTTTCTTATTACTCATATTTTTTAAAGGAGTTGTTATGTTTCTATCCTCTTGGACAAAAACAATGCATAAAATTATAGAAATTTAGAAATAAATCTTCTCCCTGATATAAGATGGAAGGTTAGGATATTTGACCTAACAATATACGCTGAAGTTTCTGTGTAAGGACTTCTATATTGAGAATATCCTAAAGGAAGATTGACCAGATAGTCTTCTTACATCCTTCAGTACACAGGTGGGTGAATCTCTTACTGCCACGATGAGTGTAAAATTTGTTAGTAGGAAGAGGAAGATTGAGGTCATGCAGTGGGGTAGTAGTAGGAAGGTTGAACAGAGTTTTTCTTCTTCATACCCCTTAGGAGGAACTCTATAATGCTTCAACTATATTAAGTTTAGACAATACCATAGGTTCTTCCTTGAACCTTAGATAAAGTTTTGATAGTGTGGAATGATAGAGAATCTCTAGAGGCAATGCTATAGATCATTGAGTCAGGTTTATATAGGGGTGAAAGACAAGCATGAAATGGGAACTAGTGAACCAAATGGGGTCCTCTATAGTAGGTTCATACTCATATGATGATGTTGACTCAAATGATTCATGCACCTTAGGGTTAGGGTCATGGATCTGAGGTGGATTGAGTATATACAATGGAACATGTTCCATATGACTCTGGAGAGGGGGCATCAACTATTTTAGGTATAGTCTTGATCACTTATTTCCTTTATAACTATCTTTTTGATACCATTGGTTCCCATTCATTTATATTTTCCCAATTTTTTTCTAGTATAAACTTATCGATTAAGTTATCTTTCGAGTTAATCTATCTTAACACACCCATGGGGAAGAAAGTTAATCATCTCTACAGATGTCCATAGTGTCCAATAATTTTTTCCAACTATAAAAATCTATGGGATTTCATAATCCTTTAAATAAATAACTTTCACATGATCAATGGAATATACTGGTTGAAAAGATTCTATGCTCACATCGATTGTTATTGGAGATGATTATCCTTTATTTCACCTAAGGGAGAGAATTTTGTGATGATTGGTGAGTGGGATGTCAAATCTAACAAAGTGGGACTTGATTTGATCCAAATTTGATTCATCATAGTATAAGTGGAAGGATTAGATATCATAGTGGAACTAGATATAGGGTCCTCTTATTTTCCTCATGTTGTCGATCTTTTTAAGGATATTTTTCTAGATTAATTCTCAGGTCTTCCACCTGATCGATAAATAGAGTTTGAGATAGTTTTTATTCCATGAGTATAGACTATTTCAATTATTCCTTATTATATAGAGCCAACTGAGTTGATATAGTTTAAGATTAATCTTGAGGAACCAGAGATGAAGGGTTTCATTAAACCAATCACGTCTCTATGGGGTACTCCAATGTTGTTTTCCAAGAAGGTGGACAATAGTTTATAAATATATGTGAACTATAGGAAGTTGAATCAAGTGACAAGGAAGAATAAGTATCCTCTACCTAAGATTAATTATCTCTTTGATCAGTTAGGGGGAGTCCAATGGTTCTCCAAGATTAATCTTTGTTCATGCTACCATTAGTTGTGGTTCAAAGAGGATGATATCCATAAGATGGAATTTAGTAATAGATATGGATTGTATGAGTACCTCATCATGACTTTCAGTTTGATGAATTCCCAAAAATGTTCACGAATCACATAAAGAAGATCTTTAATCCATATATTGACTCTTTAATTGCGGTCTTTGCTGATATACACCTTGAGACTATGTTGAGTACACTCCCAGTGAATTTAATTTATGCTAATCTTTCATAATATTATTTCTGGATCTTAGGGGTGCATTTTATTAGCCATGTGATCTCTGAGGCATGAATTTCTATGGACCTAGAGAAGTTTAAAGTGGTGACGTCATGGGATTAACCTCATATTTTTTTAGATCATGAGGTTCTTCTAGTTAGATAGATGCTATTGATGGTTCATTAAGGAATTATCCTACTTAATAGCACATATGAGTGAAACTACCCGACACATGACCTGGAGTTGGTAGCTATGGTGTATGATCTAAAGTGTTGGCGACACTATCTCTTTGACAATAGGATTTTCATAAACATAGGCCACAAGAGCCTATGATACATTTTCTCTCAATGGGATCTAAATTTACTGTAGAGGCATTAGGTAGAGTATCTAAAAAAATTTGACTTTGAGATTGAATTTTCTCTGGGAAAAGGTAATATAATTACATATGATCTTAATAGGAAAATGTCAGAGATACGAGAGTTTAGAGAGTGTTCATAATCAGAGGAATGGCGTATGATGATATTGACAGTGTAATGGATTGTGGATGTATCTAAAGATCATGGAGTCATTACATGTTCACCATTGGTCATCAAATATTCATTAGTGGACTGGCTAAAGACTATCCAAGATTCGTTTCATGAGTGTGTGGTGATGTGAGAATGATTAGCTGGTAGTAACCCAGTATCGAGATAATCAGTACACAATGATGGAATAATTGGCGTACATGGTAAGATGACAGTGATAGCCTCCATAAGAGAGCATCAAATGAAAGTCTCTTATGATTAAAATGGGTAGTTAATCTAGGATTTATGAAGATGTACTATGACATCCAACATCAATTCTGGTGGCCTGTTATGAAAAGGGGCATTTTCGGTTTTGTATCATTATACCTTACCTGCCAAAGGGTAAAGGTCAAGCATAAATTTTCTAGTGGTTTTATTCAACCACTTACCACACTGATGTGGAAGTGGGATGATGTGGAGATAGAATTATTAACTAGGTTACCCCAAACCCTGAGGAGTCGTGATGTAGTTTGGGTGACAGTTGATCGGATAAAAAAAGTTTATCATTTATTATCGATCTATGAGACCCATTACATGCATGAATTGGATTATAATCGTATATAGAGTCCCTTAAAGCATTGCATATGATAAATACATGAATTTCACATCATGTTTTTGGCAAGGATTATAGAAGTCTTTGGGTACTCATCTAAAATTGAGCACAACATATCATCTGCATACCAATGGTCAATCAAAGAGGATATTCCAAATATTAGAGGATATATTGTGGGAATGAATCCTAGATCTCAAAAGAGCTTGGAATGATCACCTAGAATTGTTTAAATTTTCTTACAACAACAACTTCTAGGATTATATTCATATTTACACTTTTGAGGATCTTTATGGATATACATATCATTTAATGCTATATTGGCATGAGATAGATGATGTAGCTATTGTGGGGATGATCATGGTACAAGATACCACTGTGAGAGTGCATTTGATCAGAAATAGGATGACCACTATTCAGAGTAGGTAGAAATCATATACTGACCAAAGGAGACGACCTTTATAGTTCACTTTGGGTGATAGAGTTTTCTTGCGAGTGACTCCTCAGTCATGGAATCAATAGTTCTAGAAGAAATGGAAGCTAGAACCAATATTTGTTGGGATGTTTGAGATTTCCAAGCATATCGAGACTATGGATTAACATATGGACCTTCCTCCTCACCATTGATTTATAAAATATTTTTTTCAGGTTTCTCATATCCATAGGTACATGCCCAATACTTCAAGAATTTTATCTAACAAATAGATGAATTTCGCATCACAGTTTTGGTAGGGATTACAGAAGGATTTAGGTAACATATAAAATTGAGCACAAAATATCATCTTCATACCAATGGTCAATCAGATAGGATGATCTAGATATTAGAGGATATGTTTTGGTCATTCATCCTAGATCTCAACAAATCTTGGTTTGATTACATAGAATTGTAGCAGTACTGTAGCAGTTACTGTAGCAGCACTGTAGCAGTTATTGTTTGGTATTGTAGCAGCCGGACTATTCACCCGATTTGGGCCTTTGGGCCTACGGGTCTCAAGGGCCTTCAGGTCATCAAAGGCCTTCAAGCCACAGGGCCTTCAGGTCACAAAGACCATGGAGTAGCCCAGTTCACACAGAACAAGCCCCAGATGAGGATCAGATCAATAAGAGTAGCAGCCACCAGATGCAGAGCTAACCAGATTTGGAAGAATGAGAGGGTATGGCAGCTTCCATCGGGACCAGGCACCATGAAACATTGTATGGGGAAATGCTAGTCGATCAGTAATGCAAGGTGGGGATCTAGTTGATAAATGACGCAGAAGCTGGGGAGGGGCAGTTCAAGTGGGTTGGGCCTACGGGTCATGTATTGGGAATGGTATGCCTCTGGGCCTTCGAGTCATGTTTGCAAGTCAGTCGGGCCTTGTGCCTTGGGCCTACGGGTCATGTATGGGTTCTCCTTCAACCCTTAAAAGGGGGATTATCCATAATAAAATAAAAAATAAGGCCTTCGGTCCATTCATGAAAAAAAATACATAGCATTTTTTTAATTTTCTTACAATAATAGCTTCTAGGATTATATTCAGATTTAACATTTTGAGGCTCTCTATGGATATCCATGTTGTTTACTGCTATATTGGAATGAGACAGATGAGGTAGCTATTTTGGGGATGATCATGGTACAAGATACCACCACGAGAGTGAATTTGATTAGAAAGAGGTTGAACACCATTTAAAGTAGCCGAAAATTGTATGTCGACTAGAGTAGGATACCTTTAGAGTTCACTGTAGGTGATAGAGTTTTCTTACGGGTGACTCCTTGGTTAGGGAATCGATAGTTATATAAGTAAGGGAATCTACCACCAAAAGTTGATGGGTTGTTTGAGATTTCCAAGAATATCGATGTCATGACACCCTCCCCACAAAGTGTACCCCTCCTGGGTTGGCAATGTGAGAAGGGAGATAATGACCCCCGAGTCCCGCCTCTAGTAGGTCCCGAGTTGGCGACTAGCACCGAGGGTATATTAAACACACAAATGGGAGGCATTACCCTCTAAGAGAACACATGCGGAAGAGAGAGATAAGACAGACACCAACCAACTCCAACTTAGAACTGAAATATAAAACAAAACCCAAGTGAACATATGTAATGACATGCAAAAGTAATACAACTGGAAGGGGAAAACTACAAGTACCCAAAAGAAAGTAAAAACAACAGCAACCACCAGCCCGAACAGCTCCTACAACCCCAAGCGAGTAGAAACCAGCTTGATCTCCAACCTCTTCCAAGTGACCTGAAAAACAGTTTATATATACATAGGGTGAGTATAATAGTATACTTAGTAGTATACTCCCCGAAGCCTCTCGTGCAAAAGTAAAGAAAGCATGCTAAAGCACAATGAACAACAAGTGAAACTAGCTCGTCACCTAAATAGGTATACTAAGTTCCCAACCTCACCATGGCTACTCTCACTAAGTAACGCATACAATAATATATCATATAATAAAGAATATCAAGGGTACCCTGCTACTACTGCCCCACTGGCTTGCCGCTTTTCCCCAACATCGCACGTCCTGAGCATCTCTCTCCAAAAAGGCTTGCCTGCAGACACCTGGGCGAAGCACCACAATATGTACCTCATGCAACAAAACCACCACGTCCACACACCAAAGTAACCAGGCAGTTTTTGAGAGCCACCACAGCTCGCATAACGTGTATCATACATCAGGTATTATACCTCAAGACATCACAACCCATACACCGAGTAAGGATCCTTAAGCCATCACAGCCTATAAACATCACACCTATAGTAGTCCATAGAAAACTATATCCAGAATATATGTGTGTGAATAACCACAAGCCATTATAGCCCTCTATACACATATAGGGGGAAAACTAACCAATGTTCCTGCCAACACAAGTAACTACCAAGGGAAGAGAGCGGGGACAAACGGGGTAGTCAACCATCCATCCTCCCATCATAATGTTGGGGAAAGAACCCTTCAGGGCTCAGAATCCTCAGGGTGTCAGTTTCCCTTACTGACAGGGTGGAGTAGCATATAGAAACACAAAACGTACAGAATATATTATAACTCACAACCATACTATGGGCATAACTTAGTCTTAGACACAACTACAGCTAACGTCTCTCAGACTTTGGGCTGCTACTTCTAAGACTAGGTATCCGATAAGCACACAACCACTTAAAGATCTTTATTAGATTACTTCATTCCCTTTTTATCAGTTCCACTTCACGTTAATTAATAATTTAAACATTAATTAACCATGAACAATTCCACATTAAATTTTATTAGCATCACACCCAAATTCAACTGCTCCTTCAAAATTACAACCTCATCATTATGATCCAGAAAACTCCAACCCCATGGGTTAACACCATTTATTAAATTATTCAGTACAGAAATACTTTCCCATATTCCCAGAAATTCTAAAAAAACATTCTATGCTACTAAACACAAGGGGATCAACACGGTGAGTAGATGTACTACCCGTCGAGTCTTTACTGCTTATAACAAGAGAATATACTCATCCTTCCTTGAGAAGCTAAACACAGAAATCACGTGGCATACCCTGCGTGTCTTTGCCTCTTTCGTAAGGAGGATAAGTAAGAATAGCTGCCTTGAGCAGTGGGGGAAAGTAAAGAATATAAACAACCAAAATAAACAGCAATCATCCAACAATCACATCCATCCCATTCCATCATCCCTGGTGTCCTCCCTGACACCCACATGCAAAAACCGATGCCTCTCTCCACTCTAGACATCATCTGCTGCCACAACCAAAAGCCTCCATGCCCCCACAAATCACAACGTCCATCCAGGATCACATCACAACGCAAGAAGCAGGAAAATAAACATCACATCAATTGGGATCTTGTCCATTTAACAATCAAGAGGGTAACTCAGAAACCTTTTAAGTAATTATCAAACAATCAGTTCTTAAATCCATCTTGAATTAACAGATTTATTATTCACAGGTTCCAAATTTGGGAAACCAAATCAGTAAGTTGTCACAAATAATTAAACATGCTTACTACGCCAATTTGATTAACATAAAATTACAACTAGAACCAGATTCGTTTACATGCCTCTTTATCTTTAGCCAAACAATTATCAATTAATCCCAATTTACGTTCTTTACCGATTTCAATCAAGAACGAACAACTAATAAAAGCAAGCATAGATATCACACTATCTAGCAAAACATGAGGCAATCACATATGATCGATATCAATTTATTTATCCGGTTAAAATATTTATTATTTCAATTCCATTGTCATCCAGTGGAATTAAACATGATAACGATACAGTTTCATGTAAAATAAGAGAGAATCAATGAATCCCCTACCTCAAAAAGTTCTTGACGTTCTTTAACCACACAATGGGTCACGATCCTCCTCTTGCGACAACTGCATCCACCTGCGGATGCCACAGTACGGCCGCACCAAACAAACCTGAAGAAAAACCCCATTAGAAGCATAGAGATTACATGCTATAATATGGAAAGGAGAAATAGGGGAAGATGAACCCCAAAAGAACGATGATAAAACATACCCTATATCGAAGATTGATCGATACAACTTGGTTGCCTCAAAACAGATCAGAACCAATCCGAGGAGTAAAGTTTGATTGTGCAACTCCTATGGGAAGGATTGAAAGGTTCTAGGGTCTCTTAGCTGAGAAAAAAGAGGAAGAACAAGGGAGGAAGATATATTTTCCCTTTTTAAGATTTAATGGGGGTTTAAGATACGCTTAATTCCCCATTAAAAGAGTATCGCATTAACCGACGTGGTTTGACCAAGAAAAAACATCCCGAGCCATAGGAATAATTAATATAGGATTTATAGCCTTTCAATCGGCCTTAATAGTCCTTAAAATAAGGATTTAAATGTATTTTACGTTAAAGGAAACGTCAAAGGGGTGAAACTGTAGGAAGCTAGAAACACTGTACACATACCATTACTGTACACCTACCATTACTATACACCTACCGTTAGAGGTTATCGATAGACCTCATTGTTCTAGAAACATTGTACACCTACCATTACAGTACACCTATCGTTACTGTACACCTACCAATACTATACACCTATCGATAGAGGTTACCGATAGAACTCACCGTTCTGGAAACACTGTACACCTACCATTACTGTACACCTACCGATACTGTACAACTACCGATAGAGGATACCGATAGACCTCACCGTTCTGGAAACATTGTACACCTACCGTTACTGTACACCTACCGATAGAGGTTACTGATAAACCTCACCGTTTTGGAAACACTGTACACCTACCGTTACTGTACACCTACTGATACTGTACACCTAACGATAGAGGTTACCGATATACCTCACCGTTCTGGAAACACTATTCACCTACCGTTACTGTACACCTACCGATACTGTACACCTACCGATAGAGGTTACCAATAGACCTCACCATTCTGGAAACACTGTACACCTACCGTTACTATAAACCTACTGTTACTGTACACCTACTGATACTGTACACCTACCGATAGAGGTTACCGATAGATCTCACTGTTCTGGAAACACTGTACACCTACCGTTACTGTACACCTACTATTACTATACACCTACCGATAGAGGTTACCGATAGGCCACACCATTCTGGAAACACTGTACACCTACCGTTACTGTACACCTACCGTTATTGTACACCTACCGTTACTGTACACCTATCGTTATAACAGTTCACAGAACCTCACCGATAAAACTGTTCACAGAACCTCATCGATAGAACTGTTCACCGATGGAACTATTCATAGAATTGAAAATTTGGAAAAGTGTTGGGGATAAGTCACCTTGACCTCCCAGAACACCTCAAACACCACATTTTAACAAAGTAATGGACCGGAGAGGTCCGGTCCATTACATCAGATACCTCTCAAAACATTCTCGTCCTAGAGAATTCAAAACCCACCTAAAGAGAAAAAAAAATAAATGGGGTCCGAACAACCACCCATCGAGATACCTCTCAAAAGAGATCAAGCTACAAAAGCAATAAAAGGAATTCATAAATAAAACATGAAAGGTCTAACCATAAAGGGAACATTGTTATATGAAAAGATTTAAACATCAAACAACTTTGGGTACTGAGCACGTATCTGTGACTCACGTTCCCAGGTACTTGCTTCCATGCCATAGTGTCGCCACAAGACACGAACTAAGGGGATAGAATGCCCACACAACACCTTCTCCTTGTGGTCTTGGATCTCCATAGGTCGCTCCTTGAAGGTTGCATCATCATCAACATCGATTTCTCCCCAATCGATGATGTAAGAGTCATCATGAAGATAACGACGGAGCTGTGACACATGGAAAATGTCATGTATCCGACTCATCTCTGGGGAAGTGCTACTCGATACGCCACAACTCCAACATGACCTAACACCTCGAAAGGCCCAAAAAACTGGGGAGAAAGATTAATTCTATGAACAAACCTTCACTACCCACGATGGGGAGTCACCTTCAGAAACACATGATCCCCAACATTAAACTCTAAGGGTATCCTTCTTTGATCATCATATGATTTCTGACGATCTTGCGCTGTCTTCATCCTCTCACGAATCACCTGAACCATCTCTGTTGTATTCTACACTAGTTCCGGTCTGAGAATTTATGACTCTTCGACCCCAGTCCATCACAACGAAGAATGGCATGGTTGGACATACAAGGCTTCAAAAGGTGCCATACTGATGGTGGAGTGAAAACTATTGTTGTAAGAGAACTCCACTAATGGTAAGTGCCTTATCCATGAGCCTCCAAAATCAAGAACACAAGAGCGTAACATGTCTTCAAGAGTCTAGATGGTTCGCTCTGTCTGACCATCCGTCTGAGGATGAAAAGCAGTGCTAAATAATAATTGAGAACTGAAAGCATGTTGGAGACCTCTCCACACCCTGGAGGTAAAATGAGGATCTCGATCATAAATGATCATTCTAGGGACCCCATGAAGTCTCACCACCTCCTCTAGATACTTCCTCGACAAAAAATTCACTGATCTTGACTCCTTGATCACTATGAAGTGGGTTGATTTTGTTAAACGATCCAATACCACCCAAATAACATCATGTCCTCCTGGAGCTCGAGGTAAATCAGTAACAAAGTCTATTAATATGTCCTCCCAATTGGGACTCTTCCACCTTCTACATCAGGGATGATTATACCGTCATCTGAAAAAGAAAACCTCTACTCCTAACTTCTCCCATATCAAGATGTAATGCTGAAAGTTCTTCCATTACTCTCCAGGAATCACCAGATTCACACACAGCATCACTATGTGACTTTCAACTCAGCGCATCAGCTACAACATTCCCTTTTCCAGGTGTATATGATATTTCTAATTCATATTCTGGCAAGAACTCCATCCACCGACGCTGTCATAAGTTCTAGTCATGCTGGGAGAAAACATACCTCAAACTCTTATGATCAGTGAAAACCACAAAGCGCTCACCAATGAGGTGATGTCTCCATAACTTCAGAGAAAACACTACATCTGCCAACTGAAGATCATGAGTGGAATAGTTTCGTTAATGGGGACGTAACTGCCGAGACCCGTAAGAAACAACTGACCTCTGCTGCATGAGAACACAGCCTAACCCCAGGTGTGAAGTATCGCAGAAAACATCAAACTGAACTCCCTCATCTGGAAGACAAAGGACTGGACCACTTACTAACTTCTCCTTTAGATACTCAAAAGCTGCCTGACACTGATCAGTCCATATGAATGCTTGATACTTCCTGGTCAAAGCTATCAGAGGAGTCGCAACTCGTGAGAAATTGTCTATAAACCTCCTGTAGTAGCCTGTGAGGCCAAGGAAACTTCACACCTCTGAAACTGTCTTGGGGGCTGCCCAAGACAGAACTGCTTATATCTTCGATGGATCCACAACTACTTTCTGTTGGGACACAAAATTCCCCAAGAAACGGACTACTCAAGCCCAAAACTCACACTTCGACAACTTCCCAAATAGATGATGTTGGTGAAGAACTCCAAAAATGGCTTGTATATGCTCTTCATGCTCCTCTTCAGATGTGGAGTACACAAGCATGTCATCGATGAAAACTACCACAAACTTGTCCAGGAACTCACGGAACACATCATTCATCAATCCCATGAATACAGCTGTAGCATTCGTCATGCCAAATGACACTACCACGAACTCATAATGCCCATGACGACAACAGAAAGCAGTCTTCGGGATATCTTCATCCTTCACACGCATCTGATGATATCCTGACCGCAAGTCGGTCTTTGAGAACCAAATTGAACCCTTTAGTTGATCGAATAAATCATCAATCCGTGGAAGAGGATAGCGATTTTTTATCATCACTTTATTTAAACGATGATAATCGACACACAACCGTAAACTACCGTCAGCCTTCTTCACGAACAAAACTGGTGCACCCCACGGTGACACACTTGGCCAAACAAAACCGCACTATAATAGAACATCAAGCTGTATATGTAGCTCTTGTAACTCAGAAGGGTCCATAATATATAGAGACATAGAGATAGGAGACACTCCTGGCTGTAGCTCGATCCCAAAATCAATCTCTCGTCGAGGGGGTAATGCTGCAACCTATTTTGGAAAGACATCATGGTACTCCTATACGACCCTAGGAAATGCCAACTAAGGAACCTCTGAAGAACTCAGCATCATCTCATCCATCATGGATGATAAGGGTGGAACGCGCCTGTGACCCATCTGAGGATCTCGCTCACCAACAAACACCACTGGATCTCCATCCGCACCAATGAAGATGACCTTATTCCTGAAGCAATCCATGATATCCTTCCCCAAATACAACCAATCAATGTTGAGTATGACATCATATGGTTGTATTCATAAACATAGGAAACCTCCCCAAGAGCGGTGTTGCCCCAACACTAGCTCACAATCTCTACGTACTTCAAACAAGTCATCTTGACCTCCAACTGGCATAGTCAATGCCAAGGGCACTGGAAGCCTCTCTACCTCAAGTCCCAAAGCATGGAAAAGGATAGGTGATATGAAGGAGTGTGTCACTCCTGAATCAAACAAGGCATACACCAAGGTAGAAAAAAAGCAAAGGGTACCTCAAACGACATCTGGCTCGCCTGGAGCTGGCAACGCTAGAGCATGAAGCTGACCACGACCTCCTCCATGGCCTCTCTGACCCTGATGATGACCACCACCATGGCCGCGCTCTGCTCTCTGAGGACAGGGAGCGTCAGGGGGCTGTCCTCTGCCTGCCCCATCTACCCTCTACTGATCTAAACCTGGTGCGACTGGCTGCTACTGCCTCAGCTGGAACTGCCTCAATGGAGAAACCTAGAGCATAGCACCTGGTGCACGATGACCGCTCTGAAAGGTTGCGCACTCCCACTACTGATTGTAACACCCCAAGCTTCCATGGTACGCTCCTCTTTAAATAATAGAGCAGCGTGTGTTGTACGCAAACTCGAGTTCTAACACACTGCGACCAATAAAAGTAGCATTTATGAATAGTAATAACCACTTTTTGAAATTATATATATTTTACATTTCAAAATGGACTTCATTTTTGGATTCGTAATATCGAAATTAGCCTATGTTGAATTTTTGGTATTTTTCTGAGAACTTCCAATTTTTTATGAATAGTGAAAAATACTTAAAAACAAATTTTTTAATCAAAATAATTTATAGTGATAAATTATACTATTGAGTGGTTTTAAATTATAATTAGAATATATTTTTACTATTTTATCCAATGGTGGTCATTAGAATTAATTTAACATTGAAATTGGACATAAAAATTGTCAATCTTTTGATATATATTGTTTCTTAAAAACACGCTATTTGTTGTGACAGCAGGAATTAATTATAAAATTAATTAATGCAACTTATATGTTTGGAATTTTGTAAAATAGACATCATTTTTGAATTCGGAATATCAATTATAGTTTAGGGTGAAATACTGCCTCACGAAACGATGATTGTTCAATATTCTTTTAACACCTCTAATGGTGGCCATTATGATGACACTATTTTTATATATGATATATAATATGTTTATGTTTTACTTAATCTTATGTATTTTTCATTTATGTAATGCATTTATGGTTTCCATTATGGGTAAACGCGATATCTTCATTTTAGGAAGTGCGGACTACCGCCCCCTCAAAGTGATTTGAATCGTTAATGCCATATGTGGGATGTATAAAGGATGGAGTAAATGATATTATATATGATATTATACTGGAATTATAATATACCTTTATATCATTATGATTTCATTAAATACGAAATAGAAATTAAAGTAGCGTTCATGCGTACGTATGGCTTACCGTCTCCATGAACGGTGCATTTCATTTCTTACCTCTAAATGTTATGGAATATTATAAATACATGTATATACAGGATATATATGATATATATGATATCTATATTATGAATATAATTCTGGATATAATGGATATTTTACCACATGAACAACTTGTAATTATAAGGAGTTTATTTTTGACTCAAGTACCAAGGATCGACAAAACGACCGTTATTAACTTAAATAATTACATAATGTTCATAACATGGTAATAAGTGATATAAAAGGAATAATAAACTTGAAAAAGGTTCTTAAGCAATTATGAATTAACTCTAGTTTATTATTCAGGAGGTTAAAGAACGATCGAGTCAAGACGGACACAAGGTAAGGGAACTTCTTAACCCAATTTTCATTCTTTGGGTTAATCTCCTACTTTCAAATTATGTCATGATATTATTATGTCATATCTTGTATTTTTACTTTCTTTATGTGTACTTATAGTGAATACACATAATAGATCTATTTTATTTAAAAAAATGATCTTTGTAAGGGAACTTCTTAACCAAATTTCCAATCTTTGGGTTAATCTCCTACTTTAAAATTATGTCATTATATTATTATGTCCTATCTTGTACTTGTACTTTCTTTATGTGTACCTATAGTGAATACACATAATAGATCTATTTTATTTAAAAAGAATGATATTTGTAAGGGACTTTGTCTCAATCTCTTTTCATTGAGGCATATTTGGTTTTATACACAACTTTCTTTTATACGGTGTATAAACCCCTTTGACCTTTAATTTTATTCAAAAGGAATATTTTTATACGAAGCGTTTTACTAAACAACAAAAAGGAATGTTTTTCTTGTTGTACGTATGCGGCGACAACGACTTCTCCGCCGCCGTGACCATTATTTGAGTTTCGGCTTCCTCTACAAGCCATAACTTTTTTTTAAATGAAAAATAAATACAAAGTTTTAATTTTCTTTTATTTTGGTATTGAAAATGGTTTTGAAAGTGTTTTTATTATATCAATGTGTTGTATTGATATCTTGTGATTGAAATATGGACATTTTATGTTTCCTTTATGCATGTTTTATGTGATACGATTATGTTATGGTTTATGATATGTTTAAACTTGTTCATATTAGGAATGCATTGGACTTAATAAGTGACGGGTGGAGCCCGCTATAGCTCCTCGATGCATCGGTAGGTCTCATGAGACAAACTAGTGTCTTGGAACGAGGCCTTGACAAAATCTTATTTGTGGTCTTGGCACGAGGCCTTGGCTACTTGGTTATGATAGTCTGGCATTATGCATTCCATCATTATGAAAATGGTTATTGATATTTCATGTGATTATTCGACCGGTAGAATATACATGTGAAGAAGTAAATGGCATTATCTCATTTTACTTTTTCCATATTATGTTGAAGTTCATGTTTAAAAGGCTTTTGTTTTAGTTATAAATTGCCTTAAATGTTTATGTTTATTGATGAAAGCTTATGCTATATTGTTATCCTTACTGATCATCTGAGTTCACCCCTTTCAATGTTTTAATATTTTCCAGGATGTGAAGAAGTATTTTATGAATGACCTGTAGGGATATTCAGAAGCGGATATGAGTGTGGACTATGGAGACTTTGTTATTGTAGTTTTTCACTTTATGATGTAATGTAACATTTATGAATGTATCTAGTGTCTCTAAGGCTACTAAACTAATCGGTCTTTCGAGACTTGATCTTTTTTTATCATTCCAATGTTACGCAATAATGCACCGACTCTGGGTAACTGGGGTCAGGTTACAGTTGGTATCAGAGGAAGTTTAGTACTAACCTTGGAAGCTAGATTTAGATAAAATCTGATTAGAGCACATAGCCCGAAGATAGACTTTGAGGATTAGTATAGAAGAACTTCCTAGAATTTTGGTATTATAGAGATTTTGTGAGTTTTCTGAGCAATACATCCCTGTCTGAATACGAGCAGGTAGAGGTGGCTCTGGAACAGATGTACCTAGGGGTAAAACCTGAAAACACCGCTTTGAGCTAGACTCGAACGGGAACCGGTGCACAACAACAGGCCTTGCTGCACTCTTGGTTACGACACTCCCGGTGGATATGCTTAGGATAATTATCATTTTCTTTACAAACCATTATGAAGGGATTATGAATATATAATTCCTCAAAGAAATTTTTTTTATGATTATGGATTATATCCATAAATAGTTCAATTTATGTTAAGTGTTTTGTAAGTTTGTTATTATGTATTTCGATTCATAAACTAACCTAGTTTATGCCATTGTATAGAAATGGCGCCTAGTAGAAGGAATATTAACTCCATCCATACGTATGATCCAAAGAGTAATAAGGATCATATCTTTCACGGTATTAAGCCAACATTTAGAAGGGAAATAGTCTCCCATGTGTTCTCAACATATGAATAAATAGTATCATGTGTTAATAATATAAGTAGAGAATTCTTTGAGTCTTATGGATTTGAAGGGATGAAAGAGAAGAAAAGGATGGAAGAGAGAATGATGGATAAAGCGACGAGGGAAAAGAATAATTTTCCAATATGTGATAACTGTGGGAAGAAACACCTTGGAACTTGCCTGAAGGGAATGGGAGTTTGTTATAAGTGTGGAGAAAAAGGACACCAAGTGCGTGACTTCAAGGGTAAGAAAAAGGTTTCAAATGTACAATGATTCATTTGCAAGGAGTGGGGACACTACGCAAACCAATGTCCAAATCATCAAAGTATGACCCAAATGATGTTATTAGATAATAATCAAGTTATGATACTACCATAGATGAGGAGGAATGATTAGAGTTCTTATGTTGTTATTAAATAATTTTTTCATTTGAGTGTTGTATCGATGATGTACTGGTTATAATAATTATGGAGTATATAAGGATTGTACTGCAATACTATTTCATCAAGGACTTGAGATTGTGTGGAACCAAGAAAAGTGACTCCACAGCAGGTTAATTTTTTGGAAAATATATGGTTGATATAAAGATAAACCATAATATGGTTTTGATACCGAGATAGTGATTTTGGAATAATACATGATTGATTTGGATATATTATATTGGATATTCTTAACTTCCTTGAAAATGATTAATGATTTGTATACATTTTTGGATAGAAGGAGTATATCTAGTATTTTATAAGGAATAAGGGATCATGAATGTAATCAATAAGGATTTATGTTAATTCAGTATGTTGCATTGTTTTAAAAGAATACATGATGAAGGTGTTCACATGTTGTTACGTGGAAAAAAGGATCTTAATTATGTTTACCTTCCTTATAAAATTTGTAATGTGAGTTGGAATGAAGTATTTTGGATAACTATAAAGGTTGGAATGGATTAAGTTGATCTTTGGATAGTATTGTTTAAGTTTAATACATTTCTGAAGATTATTTTTGGAATATTATAATACTATAGTTTTAGGAAAAGGACAACCTGTAGGGTGGGGCATAACCCGTCGCGTCGGAAAAAGCTACAGGAATCGAACCCACAACCATAGTGTGACAGGCCTTTATTACCTACCACTAGCCTACAGGAAGTCCCTGGTTATTACGAAATAGTTTTCCTAATCTAAATGGTATGTGGTAATATTTGGAACCTTATACAATTAGGATAAATAGAATATTTTTGAGTTATATTACCTTTTAGAGTGAAAGATGGGTTTGTGGTAAAAATTTATTAAAGAATGAAAGTCTACATGACAAGTAAGTACATTTCCTTACATTCTTAGTAAATCTCCTAAATAAATTAATCAAATTTATAAAAGGTAACTTAAAACAAAAATGTTGTCGGTTAACTTTTCCAACTGGGGATTCAATGACTATTTAACCAATCACAAGTTTGTGATTTTCTTGTGGTTAACTTTCTCCTAATCCTGTTTTCTACAACTCTCCATCAGACCTTGATGGTTTGTTTTTTTTTCATATCCATATTTTCATAGAATCCTATTATGGGCTATCTCGGGTGACCTTTGTACATATCTTTCTTTCTTTTAAAGTTATATTTTTATTAACCTTATTTCTGATGTGGGTTTTCCACAAAGGTATTTCTTATTTTCAACCTTTTATTTTCAAAGAAAAATTTCAAATTGCGAGGACGCAATTTATTAAAGGATGGGAGAATGTAACACCCCAAGCTTCCATGGTACGCCCCTCTTTGAATAATAGAGCAGCATGTGTTGCACGCAACCTTGAGTTCTAACACACTGCGACCAATAAAAGTATCAGTTATGAATAGTAATAACCACTTTTTGAAATTATATATATTTTACATTTCAAAATGGACTTCATTTTTGGATTCGTAATATCGAAATTAGCCTATGTTGAATTTTTGGTATTTTTCTGAGAACTTCCAATTTTTTATGAATAGTGAAAAATACTTAAAAACAACTTTTTTAATAAAAATAATTTATAGTGATAAATTATACTATTGAGTGGTTTTAAAGTATAATTAGAATATATTTTTACTATTTTATCCAATGGTGGTCATTAGAATTAATTTAACATTGAAATTGGACATAAACAATTGTCAATCTTTTGATATATATTGTTTCTTAAAAACACGCTATTTGTTGTGACAGCGGGAATTAATTATAAAATTAATTAATGAAACTTATATTTTTGTAATTTTGTAAAATATACATCATTTTTGAATTCGGAATATCAATTATAGCTTAGGGTGAAATACTGCCTCACGAAACGATGATTGTTCAATATTCTTTTAACACCTCTAATGGTGGCCATTATGATGAAACTATTTTTATATATGATATATAATATGTTTATGTTTTACTTAAGCTTATGTATTTTTCATTTATGTAATGCCTTTATGGTTTCCATTATGGGTAAACGCGATATCTTCATTTTAGGAAGTGCGGACTACCGCCCCCTCAAAGTGATTTGAATCGTTAATGCCATATGTGGGATGTATAAAGGATGGAGTAAATGATATTATATATGATATTATATTGGAATTATAATATACCTTTATATCATTATGATTTCATTAAATATGAAATAGAAATTAAAGTAGCGTTCATGCGTACGTACAGCTTACCGTCTCCATGAACGGTGCATTTCATTTCTTACCTCTAAACGTTATGTAATATTATAAATACATGTATATACTGAATATATATGATATATATGATATCTATATCATGAATATAATTCTGGATATAATGGATATTTCACCACATGAACAACTTGTAATTATAAGAAGTTTATTTTTGACTCAAGTACCAAGGATTGACAAAACGACCATTATTAACTTAAATAATTACATAATGTTCATAACATGGTAATAAGTGATATAAAAGGAATAATAAACTTGAAAAAGGTTCTTAAGCAATTATAAATTAACTCTAGTTTATTATTCAGGATGTTAAAGAATGGTCGATTCAAGATGGACACAAGGTAAGGGAACTTCTTAACCCAATTTCCATTCTTTGGGTTAATCTCCTACTTTCAAATTATGTCATGATATTATTATGTCATATCTTGTATTTGTACTTTCTTTATGTGTACTTATAGTGAATACACATAATAGATCTATTTTATTTAAAAAAATGATCTTTGTAAGGGAACTTCTTAACCCAATTTCCAATCTTTGGGTTAATCTCCTACTTTCAAATTATGTCATTATATTATTATGTCCTATCTTGTACTTGTACTTTCTTTATGTGTACCTATATTGAATACGCATAATAGATCTATTTTATTTAAAAAAATGATATTTATAAGGGACTTCATCTCAATCTCCTTTCATTGAGGAATATTTGGTTTTATACACAACTTTCCTTTATACGGTGTATAAACCCCTTTGACCTTTAATTTTATTCAAAAGGAATCTTTTTATACGAAGTGTTTTACTAAACGACAAAAAGGAATGTTTTTATTGTTGTACGTATGCGACGACAACAACTTCTCCGCCACCGTGACCATTATTTGAGTTTCGGATTCCTCTACAAGCCATAACTTTTTTTTAAATGAAAAATAAATACAAAGTTTTAATTTTCTTTTATTTTGGTATTGAAAATGGTTTTGAAAGTGTTTTTATTATATCAATGTGTTGTATTGATATCTTGTGATTGAAATGTGGACATTTTATGTTTCCTTTATGCATGTTTTATGTGATACGATTATGTTATGGTTTATGATATGTTTAAACCTGTTCATATGAGGAATGCATTGAACTTAATAAGTGACGGGTGGAGCCTGATATAGCTCCTCGATGGATCGGCAGGTCTCATGAGACAAACTAGTGTCTTGGCACGAGGCCTTGACAAAATCTTATTTGTGGTCTTGGCACGAGGCCTTGGCTATGTGGTTATGATAGCCTGGCATTATGCATTCCATCATTATGAAAATGGTTATTGATATTGTATGTGATTATTATACCAGTAGAATATCCATGTGAAGAAGTAAATGGCATTATCTCATTTTACTTTTTCCATATTATGTTGAAGTTCAAGTTTAAAAGTCTTTTGTTTTAGTTATACATTGCCTTAAATGTTTATGTTTATTGATGAAATCTTCTGCTATATTTTTATCCTTACTGAGCATCTGAGATCACCCCTTTCAATGTTTTAATATTTTCCAGGATGTGAAGAAGTATTTTATGAATGACCTTCAGGGATAGTCAGAAGAGGATATGAGTGTGGACTATAGAGACTTTGTTATTGTAGTTTTTCACTTTATGATGTAATTTAACATTTATGAATGTATCTAGTGTCTCCAAGGCTACTAAAATAATTGTTCTTTCGAGACTTGATCTTTTGTGATCATGCCAATGATACGCAATAATGCACCGACTCTGGGTAACTGGGGTCAGGGCGTTACACTGATGGCCACAACCACCATAAGAAAAAAAGTGCCTGATCCCTTGGCATAGGCCCGAGAGTTGTTGCCTTTGGAGAAACGAGATGTGAAGGGATGGGACCTACCCCTGGCTGAATGAAAACTCTTCTGCCCTAAAAACCGAGAACCCCAGACCACAGCTCTTCTTCGTGAGGAATCATGATGGTTACCCTCTTGTGATGATCTGGTCCTAGAAAAAGTCCTCTCAACAACCTATACCCTCAACAATACCTCAAGATATGTTTTCAGCATAAATGGGGTGACCTGGGGCTGGATCTCTAGATGCAAAGCCTCCTCGAAATGTCTCGCCCTGGCCTCCTCATCTGGCAGCAGGTCTGAAGCATATCGTAAAAGGTTCTTGAAATGGATTCCAAACTCTCAAACACTGGAGCTCCCCTATCGAAGGGTAAGAATCTCCTGGCGACTGGTCTCCTTTGTAGTCGAAGAAAGAAACTCGACACTAAACTTGTCTCAAAACTCCTCCCATGAGATCGCTGACTCATCACGATACCCAAGGAACAAGAACCACCACTGCCTCGCTGCTCCACACAGCATCGTCACAACCAAGTACACCCAGTGCTCCTTCCGAGCACAAATCAAACTGAAGCTGATCTCGACATCCTCTAACTAGTCTTCCATGACTGCATCTTAAATGGAGCCCTCGTAATTTTGCAGACTCTGGTGCTGAAACTCTCAGAGTGTCTTCCTCCAAGTTTCTTCGTCATCAACCTCTACCCTGCGGAGATCTACTGGAACTACCTGATGTACATTTTCTGCGCAAACCTGTCGAGGACATTGACCTGTAGCCATACCTATAAAATAAAAAACTCTTAGAGCTCCTAAACCCAAAATATGGAAGACTCAACATTAATTAATTATTTATTTTCTTTTATTCATTTTAGGTTAACCTATCCCAAGGTCTACCCATTCAAACACAGGCACAAAGAAGAATGATGCATGATCCTTTCCTAGGTCTCTACCTTGTAAATAGTATCACCTTGTTTAGTATCCATTGTAAACTTAAAGGTATGTACATCAGATCATAGGGGGCCCTAAATTCCTATGTCTCAACCAGTATCCAGTGTTTACCTCGCTTTCTAAACACGAATGACTTTGTTGCCCTACCAACCCATGAAACCTCACTCGTGCCTAACTCTAAACTCCATCCTATCCATCAACCAGACCTTTGATACCACTCTGTCATGACCCCCTCCCCACAAAGTGTACCCCTCCTGGGTCGGAAATGTGAGAAGGGAGATAATGACCCCCAAGTCCCACCTCCAGTAGGCCCCGGGTTGGCGACTAGCATCGAGGGTATAGTAAACACACAAATGGGAGGCATTAACCTATAAGAGAACACATGCGGAAGGGAGAGATAAGATAGACACCAACCAACTCCAACTCAGAACTGAAATATAATAGAAAACACAAGTTCACATATGTAATGACATGAAAAAGTACTACAACTGGAAGGGAAAAAAGAAAGTACCCAAAAGAAAGTAAAAAACAACAGAAACCACCAGCCCAAACAGCTTCTGCAACCCCAATCTAGTAGAAACCAGCTTGATCTTCAACCTCCTCCAAGTGACCTGAAAAATAGTTTATATATACATAGGGTGAGTATAACAATATACTCAGTAGGATCCTCCCAGAAGCCTCTCGTGCCAAAGTAAAGAAAGCATTCTAAATCACAGTGAACAACAAGTGAAACTAACTCGTCACCTAAATAGGTATATTAAGTTCCCAGCCTCACCATGGCTACTCTCACCAAGTAGCGCATTCAAGAATATATCATATAATAAAGAATATCAAGGGTACCATGCTACTACTTCCCCACTGGTTTGCCGTTTTGCCCCAAAGTTTCACGTCCTGAACATCTCTCTCCAAAAAGGCTTGCCCGCAGACACCTGGGGGAAGCACCAAAATATGCACCTCATGCAACAAAACAACCACATCCACACACCAAAGTAACCAGGTAGTTTCCAGGATCCACCACAGCTCGTATAACAAGTATCATACATCGGGTATTATACATCAATCCATCACAACCCATACACCGAGTAAAGATCCTCAATCCATCACAACCTATACACGTTACACCTATAGTAGTCCATAGAAAAATATATCCAGAATATATGTTTGTTAATAACCACAAGTCATTACATCCATCTACACACATATATGGGAAAAACTAACCAATGTGCCTTCCAGAACAAGTAACTACCAAGATAAGAGAACGGGGCCAAAGGGGGTATTCAACCGTCCATCCTCCCATAAGAATGTTGAGGAAAACTCCCTCAGGGCTCAGAATCCCTGGGGTGTCAATTTCCCTTACTGACAGGGTGGAGTAGCATATAGAAACACAAAAAGTACAGAATATACTATAACTCACAACCACACTATGGGCATAACTTAGTCTTAGACACAAATGCAGCTAACGTCTCTCAGACTCCGGGCTGCTACTTCTAAGACTAGGTATCCTATAAGCACACAACCATTTAAAGATATTTATTAGATTAATTCATTCCCTTTTTATCAGTTCTACTTCAGGTTAATTAATTCTTTAAACATTAATTAACCATGAACAATTACACATTAAATTTCATTATCATCATACCCAAAGTCAATTTCTCCTTCAAAATTACAACCTCATCATTATGTTCCAGCAAACTCCAAACCCATGGGTTAACACCATTTATTCAATTATTCATTATAGAAATACTTTTCCACATTCCCAGGCATTCTAGAAAAACATTCTATGTTACTAAACACAATGGGATCAACATGGTGAGTAGATGTACTACTCGTCGAGTATTTGCCACTTATATCAAGAGAATATACCCATCCTAACTTGAGAATCTAAACACAGAAAACATGTGGCATACCCTGCATGTCTTCACCTCTTTTGGAAGAAGGATAAGTGAGACCAGCTACCTTGAGCAGTGGGGAAAAGTAAAGCAGATAAACAACCAAAAGAAACAACAAGCATCCAACAATCACATCAACCCCATTCCATCATCCCTGGTGTCCTCCCTGACACCCACATGCATAAACCAATGCATCTCGCCACTCTAGGTGTCATCTTCTACCACAACAAAAAGCCTCCATGCCCCCACATATCACAACAGCCATCCAGGATCACATCACAGCACAAGCAGCAGGAAAACAAACATCACCTCAATTAGGCTCTTGGCCCTTTAACAATCAAGAGGGTAACTCAGAACCCTTTAAGGAATTATCAAACAATCATTTCTTTAATCCGTCTTGAATTAACAGATTTATTATTCGCATGTTCTAAATTCAGGAAACTAAATCAGTAAGGTATCACAAATAATTAAGCATGCTTACTACACCAATTTGATTAACATCAAATTAAAACTAGAACCAGATTCATTTACATGCCTCTTTATCTTTATCCAAACAATTATCAATTAATCCCAATTTGCGTTCTTTACCGATTTCCATCAAGAACGAATAGTTAATCAAAGAAATCATAGATATCACACTATCTAGAAAAACATGAGGCAATAACATACGATCAATATCAATTTATTTATCTGGTTAAAATATTTATTATTTCAATTCCATTATCATCTAGTGGGATTAAACATGCTGATGATTTAGTTTCACGTAAAATAAGAGAGAAGCAACAAATCCCCTACGTCAAACAGTTCTTAATGTTCTTTAACCACACAACGGGTCACGATCCTCCTCTCACGACAACTGCATCCACCCGAGGATTCCATGGTACGACCGTTCCAACCAAACCCCAAGAAAACCCCCATTATAATCATGGAGATTATATGCTATAATATGGAAAGGAGAAATAGGATAAGATGAACCCCAAAATAATGACAATAAAACATACCTTATATCGAAGATTGATCAATACAGCTTGGTTTCATCAAAACAGAGTAGAACCAATCCGAGGAGTAAAGTTTTATTGTGCAACTCATACGAGAAGGATTGAAAAGTTTTAGAGTCTCATAGCCGATAACAAAGAGGAAGAACAAGGTAGGAATATATCTTGTCCCTTTTGAAGATTTAATGGGGCGGCGGTTTAAGATACGCTTAATTACCCATTAAAAGCGGATTGCATTAACTAACGCGGTTTGACCAAGTAAAAACATCCCGAGCCATAGGAATAATTAATATAGGATGTATGGCCTTTGAGTTAGCCTTAAGAGTCCTTAAAATAATGCTTTAAATGTATTTTACGTCAAAGGAAACGTCAAAGGGGTGAAACTGTAGGAAGATGGAAACATTGTACACCTATTGTTACTATACACCTACCATTATTGTACACCTACCGATAGAGGTTACCGATAGACCTCACTGTTCTGGAAACACTGTACACCTACCATTACTGTACACCTACTGTTACTGTAGACCTACCAATAGACGTTACTGATAGACCTCACCATTTTGGAAACACTGTACACCTATCGTTACTGTACACCTACTGATACTGTACACCTACCGATAGAGGTTACCGATAGACCTCACCATTCTCGAAACACTGTACACATACCATTACTGTACACCTACCAATACTATACACCTACCGATAGAGGTTACCGATAGACCTCACCATTCTGGAAACACTGTACACCTACCGTTACTGTACACCAACCGATACTGTACACCTACTGATAGAGGTTACCGATAGACCTCACCATTCTGGAAACACTGTACACCTACTCATTATTGTACACCTATCGATATTGTACACCTACCAATAGAGGTTACCAATAGACCTCACCATTCTGGAAACACTATACACCTACCGTTACTGTAAACCAACCGATATTGTACACCTACCGATAGAGGTTACCGATAGACCTCAGCATTCTAGAAACACTGTACACCTGCCGTTACTGTACACCTACTGTTACTGTACACCTAACAATAATGTACACCCACCGATAGAGGTTATCGATAGACCTCACCATTCTGGAAACACTGTACACCTACCGTTACTGTACACCTACCGACAGAGGTTTCCAATAGACCTCACCATTCTGGAAACACTGTACACCTACCATTACTGTACACCTACCATTACTATAAACCTACTGTTAGAACAGTTCACAGAACCTCACCAATAGAACTGTTCACAGAACCTCACCGATAGAACTGTTCAGCAATGGAACTGTTCACATAATTGAAAATTTGGCAAAGTGTTGGGGATAAGTCACCTTGACCTCCCGAAACACCTCAAACACCACATTTTCACAAAGTAATGGACTAGAGAGGTCCGGGCCATTACAATAAAGAATATGTATTACCATATGCACCTTCCTCCTCACTATCGAGTTATAAAATATGTGTTTCATGTGTTGCATATTCATAGGTATATGCCTAATCCTGTGATTATGATCGACTGTGAGGATATTAAGATGGAGACTGATGCATTATACATGGAATTCCCAATACATATTTTATACTAGAATAAGAAGGTATTGTGGGGAAATATAATTCCACTTTTTCAGAGCCTATGGTACCATGGATGAATCCAGGTTTAATATTTGGAGTGAGAGTCTGAAATTCAGGCTCAGTGGCCTTAGTTGTTTGAGAAAGATGCCTAGAGATGCTTCTCAAGGAC
The DNA here is from genome assembly GCA_963277665.1 of Viscum album. NCBI lineage: Eukaryota > Viridiplantae > Streptophyta > Magnoliopsida > Santalales > Viscaceae > Viscum > Viscum album. The sequence goes on along the minus strand of OY728153.1, from coordinate 383,791,098 downwards.
AAGAAGTCATCATAGGGGGAGAATATAATAGAATCATATTTTTCATGTGTTTTATGAGTTAATTTTATCCTTTATTCATAGTATTTTGAACTATAAATTTATTAGGCTATGTTTCAGGGGTTTCTAGTTGGTTTTGGAGTGTTCTTGAGGCCTTTTTAAGGGTTCATGGTTGGAGCATGGTTTTCCCAAACTTTGTTATTTCTTTAGGAAACCATACAGATTATTGTAGAGGAACTTAGGGTAAATAACAATTAGGGTTCATGGTTTTATGAAATCATTTAGCCTATCCTTAGAAACCATGAAACTCATTCCAGTTGAAAAAACATGCCTAGAAAATGGCTTGACAAGCCTTACGGGTGTCCTAAGAAGACTGTAAGCCTACACAGTTGGCACACAATTTTTTTAATTGTGTGACCAAACCATGTTCTCATGAATTAATTATATTAAAATAATCATTAATGAGCATAAACCACCATATTTAACCCATCCCCTCCCCATTTTATCCATCTTGAATCTAGATTCTCCACAGGTCTCCCTCAGCTATTTCCTCTCCTTAAGAGCTTGATTCTGGTGGATCCAAGCATGTTGTTCATTAGTGAATTAAGGTATGTGATAAAAAACCTCCATTATTCATGGTTATTTAATACCTACCCTTATTCCCTTGAGATAAATCATATATTCAGCACACTATAGCCAGATTTGTAGAGCCCTAGGTCAGATTGATCACTGAGGGGGTGGATCTGTAGTTTAATTTTATGAAATATTTTCTTTTGAATTCAACCACTTGAAATTATTAAGGTTCTACATCTACTCAATGATATCTCACAGTCTCACCTCATATATAGAAATACTAAAAGAGATCAAAACACATAGTATTTATAAGGTTTGATATAAATACCTACTCCTCACCACCCCAACATGGATTCTCTAATGTAATATTATCATTAATTATAGCAGTTCATGAAACAACTGGTTATATACCCCAATAGTTTATCCTCTAGTTGATCCTAGTTATACCCCCTCATGGACCAAATTTTCTTCCTTAATTGGTTAAACCCCCAACTGTTCAAGTATTTAGACCCACCATTCTCGAGCCTCTTTAGCAACTAGTTAGACCCCCCAGTCACAAACTTCTTATTATTATTATTGATACTATAGTAGAATGTATTATTTCTTCTTCAGAGTGACCTTATTACACAAACATATTGTATATGTTTTTCTGGTGTACAACTTCAAGTGCCTTCAGCAACCACTGATCAAGTATGTTCCTTCTATTATATGAAGTCCCAACCTGTAATGACCTGCTAATTCTCATTGGCTTGAGAGTCCAACGAGTCATTACTTGGCCTTAAGCAACATCCCCAAGACGCCAATGGTTGGGAATAAATTTCGAAGGGTCTCAAATACAAGTGGGGGACAATTTACCCTTTAATAAATAAACCAACAAGCTAACCACTAAACCTTTCACTGATGATGCATGAATAAGAAAGACAACTAAACAACTTCATGTATCTCAAAACCACAACAAAGTGCACAACTGTGGAAGATCAAAAAAGTATCAAAGTACATAGAAGATAACAACTAAAGACCCTAAAAAGAATGTAAGAATTCATTCTCCAAAATCTCCAAGCTTCATAATCACTGAACAACCCAAACATCACAAGGTAGTGTTAAACACGTGTGATGTATTACCTTTGCCTCTGTCTTGGAAGATAACATCTGCAAAAGCACCAAAGTGCCAAAGTAGGGGTGAGTATAAAACTTAGTAGGCTTTTTCCAATGAATTCCCTACTCACACCACTAGGATAGAAGAGTTATCAACATTTACATAAAATAGTTTATACCAAACATTTTCTCAAAACAATTTATAACAAAATATAAACAAGCTTCCAAAACCATTTGTAACCAAAAGCATACAGGTGAAATTGAAACCAATTTTTCCAATAAGTTATTTTTTCCAGAAAAATAACTAAACAAAACCTTAAAACCATTTATCAATATCCATTTTTGTCATACCCAACCATTCCATAAACCCATGCAACCAACCATGCATGCTACGTTATGATAGTTCCATACCCATGAGCAGTTTCTCGTCGATCTACCAAGTTATCATAAGGTAATTGTTTCCCATGTTCCATCAACCCCTTTGGAACCAAGAACAAGTTCATATTTCAACCAAGACCTATATATTAAACATGAACACACACCACATATTCCAAACGATCATGTCAAAACATCCCTTTCAATAAAAAAACCTTTTTATTGAAAACCATTTCCGTCAAAACAGTTTCAATGCCAAACCATTTCGATGTCAAACCATTTCAATAAAACACCATTTTTATTGAAATAAATTTATATTAAAAGAACCGTTTTCTCATCAATCATTTATCAATTCCATAAATTCCATAATTTAAAATCATCATTTTAAATTCAAGAAACTAAACCCCTTTGCAGAAAAATTCAACAAGATCACGTGATTTTACAAAAACCATAAATTATCACTAAAGAAGACTTATTTCATGTTTTCCACAATCAATTTCATTCAAATAAACCATTTTGAATATAATAAAATCAATTATTGAAATAAGAGTTGAGAGAGAACCCTCTTAACTCAAATGTTTTGACGAAAACTCCAATGAACGAAGAACGCACAAGAAAATTGGGTCTATTCTCCTAGAACCCACCTTAGATCTCTTCTCCTAGTAATATCCAGAACAAATATCATTATATTTGGAATCCAAACACCTAGATCTACCCATAATGGGCATAGATATAAGAAACCAAAGGAAGAGGAGAAGTAGATCTAAGTAGATCTAAGAAACCAATCAAGAATGAAGAAGAATGATCACATACCTCAAGAATACAACTTTGATTCACCAAGGGAAGCCTTCGGATTACCTTTGGATCAATTTGATAACCTTTTATAGCCTTAAGAGAATAAAAATTCCAAGTTATGGCCACTTAGGATAAAAAAACCCACTTAAAGGGAAAAACATGTGAGATCTACTTTTTTAAGATCTCATTTAAACCATCTGCACGGTTATTTCGCATGGTTAGAAAAACTGTGCGCTAACCATGTGTTAGATACTGCTTAGGAAAACCCTTACACGGCCTCCACACACGGTTTCCCTAACCATGCGCACACCATTCCGATGCTCTCTGCCTCAAACTTTCCATTTCACACGGTTTTTCCGCATGGTTAGACAAACCGTGCACCGCCTGTGCGACTTCCTTTTAGATCCAAAAACATGGCCCAAGTTCTCCCAAATCTCCCAACTATAACCCTTAAACTTTATCACCATAAAAATAATTAAGTATGGGTTACATACTAGAAACCAGGGGTACTACATTCTCCCCACCATTGGTCTTTATATCCTCAAAAAGTAAAAAACTCTCACCCATCTGAAAGAGTTCCGGCCACTGCTCTTTCACCTCATTCTCGCATTCCCAAGTCTCTTCCTAAATCCGACCATGCTTCCATAAAACCATCACTAGACCAATGATATTTCCATGTAAGAATTTATCTTTCATATCCACAATCCTTATTGGGATGTGTATTAATAAAGCATCCGGATCTAGGTCAACATGATCCCATTTGATCATGTGGTCAGGATCAGACTGATACTTTTTCAACTGAGATACATGGAACACATTATGTATCTAACTGAGCCATGGAGGTAATGCCAACTGATATGCCACCTCTCCAACCCATTCCAATATCTCGAAAGGGACAATGTATCTAGGAGATAACCTTCCCTTCTTATCGAAATGACGATGTCCAATTCTTGGAGAGATCCTCAAGAAAACATGATCACTCATGGAAAATGACAATGACATTTGACGATGATCCACATAAGATTTCTGATGACTCTAAGCCATCTCCATCCTCTTTCTAATCAATTGGATCTTCTGCATTTTTTTCTTGGACAAGGCTCAGTCCAACTAGTGAAGTTTCACCTGTTTCAACCCAACGTAGTGGTGAACGACAAGGACACCCATATGGTGCCTCAAACAGTGCCATGTGTATTGAGGCATGATAGCTATTATTGTATGATAACTCCACTAAGGGTATATATTCCTCCCATGAGCCACCAAAATCCATTACACAAGCCCGTAACATGTCTTCCAACATTTGTGTCATCTGCTCAGATTTCCCATCTGTTTGTGGATGATATGTTGTGCTCATAATCAAATGAGTCCCAAGGGATTGTTGTAAGGATTTCTAGAAACAAGATGTGAACCTTGGATCTCTATCTGGGACTATTGAAACTGGTACTTCATTCCTCTTTACCACTTCTTAGATATATATTTTTGATAGATCCTCCACCGTATGAGTTTTATGAATTGGTATGAAATGGGCCGACTTGGTAAGCCAATCCACTATCACCCAAATGAAATTGTATTTTCGAACTGTTCTTGGAAGAATTATAACAAAATCCATTGTTATCTACTCCCATGTCCACACTAGGATACGTAAAGACTGTAATATATCTGCTGGTCTCTAATGCTCTGCTTTAACTTACTAACAAGTTAAGCACCGCGAGACGAACTTGGACACCTTACTTTTCATGTCGTTCCACCAAAATCGTGCCCTTAACCCCTTATACATCTTCTGTGTACCTAGATGTATAGACCATCTTGAGTGGTGGTAAGGATGAAGTAGTTGTTCCTGAAAGGCGATAGGTACAACCATCCGATCTCTAAAACACAAAACTGAACTCCCATTAAGTTTCCAGCCCTCATCGGTCTCCCCACCATTGAGTTTGGAACTCACAATCAGACATTATGAATCAGATGTTTGTGGTTCTTTAACTATTTTTACCAAATCTGGAACAAGCGTAGATAAAAACAAAACTGAAAAATCACCTCGGTCTTCACATTCCACATGCATGTCATCTAGGACCGACATCAACTGCCATTCCTCTGAAGCTTCTTTCACCAACTGAGCATATGACTTTCTACTCAATGCATCCACCACCGAATTTCCTTTTACTAGCGTATACATCAAGTCAAAGTCAAATATTTGGAGATAATCCATCCATATCCTTTGCCTCAGATTAAAATATCGCTATTAAAAAATGTGTTTCAAGGTTTTGTGATCCATGAACATAGTAAATTTCTCACCAAAGAGATAATGTCACCATGTCTTCAAAGCATAGTTGACAGCAACTAACTCCAAATAATGTGATGAGTAATTCTTCTCATGAACCCTCAACTGTCTAGAACCATAAGCAACCACATGGTCTCCTTGCATGAGAACACAACCCAACCCTGATCTTGAAGCATCACAATACACCACATACACCTATCCTGATTCTGGAAAGAACAATATAGGTGTTGATGTAAGATGGAATTTTAGTTCCTGGAAAGATTTATGGCATTCCTTTTTCCATTAGAATAGAGCATTCTTCTTTGTCAAATCTATCATTAGCAAAGCTAGTCGTGAGAAGTCATGCACAAAGCGTTGGTAGTAACCAGTTAGACTAAGAAAACTTTGTATCTTGAAAACATTCTTCGGTGGTTTCCAGGAGATAACGACTTCTATTTTTTCAGGATCAATAGAAATTCCCTTCTCAAAAATGACATGGCCAAGGAAACATACTTCCTGTATCCAAAAATCACACATTGATAATTTGGCATACAAATAGTGATCTCTCAAGATTTGTAACACTGTTTATAGGTGCTTCTCATGGTTAGCCTTTGTCTTTGGATACACCAAAATGTCATCCAAAAACACCACAACAAAAGAGTCTAGATATTGATGAAATATCTGATTCATCAAAGCCATGAAGACTGCTGGTGCATTCATTATACCAAATGGCATGACTACATATTCATAGTGGCCATATTTGTTTCTGAAATCTGTCTTCGGAATATCTTCCTTCCAAACTCACAATTGGTGATATCCTGATCACATGTCAATCTTGGAGAACTACTGAGCTCCCCTTAATTGATCGAACAAAACATCAATGTGTGGAAGTGGGTATTTGTTATTTATTGTAACTTGGTTAAGCTTATGATAATCAACACACACCTGAAGAGTTCCATCTTCTTTCTTCATGAACAAAACCAGTGCTTCCCACAGAGACGTACTTGGTTGAATGAAACCCTTGATTTCCAACCACTCCAACTCTACTTTCAATTCCCATAATTCTGTTGGGGCCATCCTATAATATGGAATGGAAATAGGACTGGTCCCTAGAAGAAGATCAATTGTAAACTCGACTTCCCTTATAGGTGGTAACCCTGAGAAGTTCTCGAGAAATACATCTAGAAACTGATCCACAACTGATGGAAAACTAATTCCCTCGATATCATCCATTGATTCCAAAGTCAATGCCACCAACTGGTAAGAGATCGTTCCCACCATTGGTGCCACCAAGATCTTTTCACATTTATTTACCATCCTCTATCCTCTGAAGAGATACTCGATGTCGTCCTCAGTCATGAAACTCAATGTTCTCATATAAAAATCGATGTGAGATTTAAATGTTGTCAACCAATCCATACCCAGGATTACATCATATAAATTCATGTCCAACACCGATAAGTCCCATTTCAGCTTAGCTCCATCAACATTTATAACACATGTTTGACAAAAAAAGGCTTGAAATTCTCTTTCACTGAGAGGAGTTTTCAGTTTTAAAATAAAAGGAATCATTTCAAACTTTAAACATAGAAAATAAACAGTACGAAAATCAATGAAAGAATACGATTCACCAGTATAGAAGATCACTTGCTAAAGGGTATAATTTAAAATAATCGTACCTCTCACCATATATGGTCCAGCTTGATCATAGACAATCATCTGATCAACTCCATATAATTTCTTCTTCAATGCACTATTCTCCTTGTTTATTGGATGATATTTCTCTGGTTGAGGAGTCATGGTATTTCTAAAATTACCATGGTTATCTATGCTCTACTGATGAGACTAATTCTGCTATCCTCGCCCTGTCGAAGCATATGATGCTTGCAATGCTTGAGAAGTGTCTTAATCACCTGACCTTAGAGCACTATGACAATAGCACTGAAGATGTCCTATCTTGTTTCAATTATGACATACTCTAGGTTGTTTTGTACACTCTCTCTTATATGGTCAAGCGAACCACATTGAAAACAACCAGCTTTGCTCTGGGGTCGTGGAGGAAGGTTCACTAATCCAGTCGTTTGATTCTGATTTCCACTTAAACCTTGGAAATAGGTTTACCTTTTATTATTTTTTCTAGTGGTTGAGTTCCTACCATTTCCTATAGGTATCATCATACCTCCTCCCATAGATCTCAAGATATCACGTTCAGTCACAGTCACTCTTTTCACCATCTCTGTATAATCCGTAATATAGAGAACTACAATCCTTGATCGAATCTCTTACCATATCCCTGATTTGAAGATGTGTTCATTCAAAGACGCACTTTCCACAACCACTAGTGCAAAACAATATAAATTCATGAATTTAGCTGCATAATCTATGATAGATAGACTCTCTTGTTTCAGGCTGAAGAAGTCCGTTGTTTTTTGGATCTTGAACATGTGAGGATAGAATTGTTTGTTGAACAATTCCTCAAAATCCTCCCTTGTATGGCCTTCATCCAATTTTTCCTGCACCGCTAAATCCCACCAATGGCGTGCAAGATCTTAAAGAATATATGTTTCCATATTGAACTTTAGCTTTACTGGTGTGCTGATGAATTTGAAGATACGATTCATCCTACTCAGACACACCTACACCTTCTCGGGTTCAGAATCACCCCGGAAGTTAGGTGGATTCTGCTTCATGAATTGGATAGTATGATCCACATGCCTTGGATAATTCCTCCAATTCCCCATATCCACAACTTGAAAATCTTGGACAATACTCTGAACTAGCTCTTGGTTCACCCATGGTTCAGGTGAAACCACATTCTCCACCGCTTCTTCATGTTTGTTTCAACGACGCCTACCATGTGCCCTTTTCTAAACCAACAACAAACTCCGTCAATCTCACTATCTAGAAAGTGATGGCTTAACATTTCAAATTCTATAACATCAACTACCACAACATTGTTTTCCAAAACAACATTTTGTCCATGTTCAACCATTTTTGAAAACATTCAACATGATTTTAAAGATTAAACAATTTTCAAAATACCATAAACATTCCCTTTTTCAAAATCTTTCATTTGAAAAAAAATCATAATTTTTAAAAAATCAATATTTTTTTACAACATGAATCATTCCTCGAAATGATGTATGCACTCCTAGTCTGAAGTAATTCCTCTACGATGCATGTCATGCTTATCTTATTGGATAAACCCATGACAATGAGATTCCTATATCCTAGAAGTGTCTCCAAACACTTATGTACGCAACTCCCTGGTAACTTGAAGTTCAGTATAAAAGGGTTAGTTACATCCTTTTATTTTATACATTTCAATTTTCGACAATCCTACTCCTATCTAAGATTTCATCCCAAAGGATAAAAAAAGAATGAATTTCAACTCTAAGACCAAGAACACCAATGAATACTTGTTAGTCAAGGACCAAACAAGATGATATCATTTGTACCACCAAGGAAGGACCAGACTGATACCATTTGTAATGATCCACTAATTCTCATTGGCTTGAGTGTCCAAAGAGTCATTAATTGGCCTTAAGAGACATCCCCAAGATTCCAAAGGCTAGAAATAAATGCTGAAGGGCCTCAAATACAAGTGGGGGATGATTTAACCTTTAATAAATGAACTAACAAGCCAACCAAAAAACCTTAAATTGATGATGCATGAACAAGAAAGGCATCTAAACAATTTCATGTATCTCAAATCCACTCCAAAGTGCACAACAGTGGAATACCAAACAAGTATCAAAGTACACAGAGGATAAAAACTAAATACCCTCAAAATACTACAAGACTTCATGCTCCACAAGCTCCAAGCTCCACAATCTACAAACAACCCAAACATCACAAGGTAGTGCTAAACACATGTGAAACATTACCTTTACCCCTGTTCTAGAAGATAGCATCTGCAAAAGCACCAAAGTTCCAAAGTAGGGGTGAGTATAAAACTCAGTAGTTTTTCCCCAATGAATTACCTACTCATTCCAGTAGTATAGAATATTTAGAAACATTTATATAAAATAGTTTATACCAAACATTTTCTCAAAATAGTTTATAAAAAAATATAAACAAGTTTTCAAAACCATTTGTAACTAAAAGCGTAAAAGTGAAATTGAAACCAATTTTTCAAAAAAGTTATTTTTCTAGAAAAATAACTAAAAAAACCTTAAAACCATTTCTCAATATCTCTTTTTTGGAATACCCAACAATTTCACAAACCCATGCAACCAACCATGCATGCTACGTTATGATGGTTCCATACTCATGAGTGGTTTCTTGTCGATCTACCAAGTCGTCACAAGGTAATTGTTTCCCATGTTCCATTAACCACTTTGGCACCAAGCACAAGGTTATATTTCAACCAATCCCTATATATTCAACATGAACACGCACCACATATTCCCAAAAATCATGCCAAAACATCCCTTTCAATAAAAATACCTTTTTATTGAAAACCATTTCCATCAAAACCATTTCAATGCCAAACCATTTCGATGTCAAACCATTTCAATAAAACACAATTTTTATTGAAAAATATTTCTATTTAAACCCCCTTTTTTCATCAACCATTTAAAAATTCCATAAAATCCATAATTTAAAACTATTATTTTAAATTCAAGAAACTAAACCCCTTTGCACAAAAATTCAACAAGATCACGTAATTTCACAAAAACCATTAATAATCACCAAAAAAGACTTATTTCATGATTTTCATAATCAATTTAATTCAAATAAACCAATTTTAATCTAATCCAATCAATTATAGAAAGAGGAGTCGATATAGAATCCTCCTACCTCAAATGTTTTGACGAAAACCCCAACGAATGAAGAACACAAAAGCAACCCAGGTCGATTATCCAAGAACCCGCCTTAGATATATTCTACTAGCAAGATCTAGAACAAATCTCATCATATTTGGAATCCACACACCTAGATATACCCATAATGGGTGTAGATCTAAGAAAACAAGGGAATAGGAGAAGTAGATCTAAGTAGATCTAAGAAAATGATCAAGAATGGAGAAGAACGATCACATACCTCAAGAATCCGGCTTTGATTCACCAAGGGAAGCCTTCATATCGCCTTCAGATTGATGGGAGAACCTTTTATGACCTTAGGAGAAGAAAAATCCCAAGTTACGAATTATTAGGAGCAAAAACGACTCACTTAAAGGCAAAAACATGTGAGATCCACTTTTTTAGGATCTCACTTAAACCATCTGCACGGTTAGTTCGCACGGTTAGACAAACTCTATGCTAACCGTGCATTAGATACTACTTAGAAAGACCCTCTCACGACCTCCTCACATGGTTTACCTAACCGTGATCACACTGTGCTGAATCTCTCTACCTCAAACTTTCCATTTTACATGGTTTTACCGTACGGTTAGATAAACTGTGTGCTGCCCGTGTGACTTCTTTTTAGATAAAAAAACAAGGCCTAAGTTCTCCCAAATATACCAACTATCACTATTACACTTTATCACAATAAAAATAATTAAGTAAGGGTTACATACCAGAAACTGGGGGTACTAATAAATCAAGGGAAGAGGAGAAGTATATTTAAGTAGATCTAAGAAACCGATCAAGAATGAAGAAAAACAGTCACATACATTAAGAATATGGCTTTTATTCACCAAGGGAAGCCTTCATATCACCTTTAGATTGATGGGAGAACCATATATGGCCTGACTAGAAGAAAAATTCCAATTTATGGATGCTTAGGAGAAAAAATTACCCACTTAAAGGCAAAAACACGTGAGATCCACTTTTTTAGGATCTCACTTAAACCATCCACATGGTTAGTTCGCACGGTTAGACAAACTGTGTGTTAACCATGCATTATATACTACTTATTAAGACCCTTTCATGACCTCCTTACATGGTTTCCCTAACCATGCACAAACCATGTCGAAGCTCTCTGCCTCAAACTTTCCATTTCACATGGTTTTTCCGCACGGTTAGACAAACCGTACACCACCCGTGCAACTTTCTTTTAGATCCAAAAACATGGACCATGTTCTCTGAAATCTACCAACTATCACCCTTACACTTTATCATCAAAAAACATTAAGTAAGGGTCACATACCAAAATCTGGGGGTACTACACGACCTCACTCCCTATTCACTTATCTTCAAACGATCTGGAATAATCTCAATACACCAATAACTAAGATATGAATTCCTTATGAAATACTTCTTGAATTCAATATCAATTCATTTCAAACTATTCACATAATGTATATTTAAATTAGTTATCACTCCTCATGCATTCATGAAACAATTCATGTTCTTCACTAATTCTGAATGAATTATTTCATGTGCATGAAACTTCATTTATCTTCTCACCGTGAAACTTTCCTATTCCTGAAAATCACACACTCTTTATGGATTAATTATTTCATGTGCATGAAAATATTGTATAATAAAATCACACACTTATACTACCTAGATATATGTATGTACACATGTCACGTAGCATATTCTTGATTTTCTTCATGAAATTAAGTTGTGTACTAATACTGGTTCTTCATGTAACTCAATATGTCTTCTAAAACTATTCACACAACAATGGTTGGTAGATAGTATTTTATTTATTTCTTCTTCACGTAACTATATATACAATATCAATTATAATTTATCATTTACATAACATAGTGTGGTTATGTACACTGGTTCATGGAATCAAAACATCATAATGCGAATGTGAAGTTCTAGAAAGACTCAACATGAATTCATGAAAACCATACATGAATACAAAGAAATCTTGTTTGATAGGTTTTTCTCTCAGCTCTCTAAAATTATCAGTAAGCTCACGTTTTGAATGAGTGAGGTTAGGATATTTATAGAGAAACCCTGACTGCCTAATATCTTCTCATGAAAGCACTTACTTACTTCACCACATTACACACCACCTAAACTCATGTTCCTTGACTATGAAAATCACTATCTTTGAAAAAAAATATCCTCTTCGAAATATCTCATGAAACACATCACAAATATTTATCTATAATTTTAGAGCATCTTATTATCACATGTGATCATCCATATAATCAACATGATATCAATTTAATCATTGTAGGTTCAAAAAGTAGATCTCGGTGAACAAAAACCCTTAGGTGAAGAGGTTGAAGATGATCGTGGTAGTGATCAAATGGATCAGATATATTGGATTGGATAATTGTGGTTCTATACATAATTTTTTTAAGTGAATGAATAGTAACTTTCTCATTGTGCCCCACATCAATAATATGATCAAAATTCTACTCATTAATAATAATTTTTGTTTATTCCTCCTCTTGATTTGACACTGGGGTTGGTACCTAGATACACTGCGCACCACATGGGCTTCATAGGTCATGCCTCCCCTACACAGGACCACCTACCCAACATTCTCACCCTTGTGCATCCTATAGGCTCTATTCATCCCACCATTCTTAGAAGATCCCTATAGGCGCTATAAACTCTCACTGGCCACCAAAGGCTGGATGATTTGACCTTTTTTCCCAACTAAGTAGTGGTTGAACATTTCATTATCAAGCATATAGTTAGACCCCTTTTTAATAACATCTAAAAAATAGTTATCCAAATTTCCATTGAATTATCAACATAAATTTCCAAGATAAATTTCTCATCAAATATATTCAAATTCTCCTCTTTCTTTTATTTTTTAATTTAATTAAAAAATACAAAACTCTTCAACATTAAACCATCTCATCATATCTAAATGTTTTAAACAATGTTCACTTCTACTAGTGCAATTGGCACATGTCCATGACATGAAGAACAGTTCGATAATATTTACAATTTACAGGGATAATTTCTTAAGCATGACATCCAATTCCATTCTATGAATCCATAACAATTCTCCAAGAATCACTACTTTATCCTTAACTCAACAAACACATATTGACACATCATTGAAAATAAATGAAACACTTGGGATGAACATGATCTATGAATTATAATGTAATTTAATGATGAATTATTATATCATTTATAGAATGATGACATATCTAGTGTGTTGGTGTCATCCCTTTGATCAACCTCATATTTATCACCATTAATAGATATCGGGAAGGGTTTTTAGTGTGTGGGATCAACCCAGTTAGAGCTCAAGTGTGACTCAGGTATGGCTCCTCAAATTATTTTAGAGATTGTCCTCATCATGCTTAAGGTAGTAATTTCCTTACCATTTAGGGAATTTTACAACCTTGTTGCCTTGATATGATACCTGTGTTGGCATATCTTTACTGACCATGCTAGATAATGATTGCATGTGTGTGTGTGTGTAACCCATGGGACCCATATACGATGCTTTATTCAATTAGTATTCCTATGTATATTTTTAGAACATGTTTGATATTTATCACATGTACTTATACACTACTAATAATTCCCATTATGACATGATATGTTCTTCCTATATATGATTTACCCTATAATGTGTGATTTTCATACCTTTGGAGGTATTGTGATTAGTATTTAGAACAAGTGGACCATTGTGATATTATTATCAATTAAAGGAGGATTGCACATGACATGTGATGGTGATGAATTTGGGATTGAACATAGGGTAGGGTCATGATGTCCTTGAGTCCAGACCTGAGGTAGTGACAATAGGGGCATGACAACCTTCTGACTCAAGGCATAAATTGTATTGGATGACCTTGAGGCTTGACCTATGATTGAGATAGGGTCTGATGGTCTTGAGGCTTGACCTATGATGGAGGTGAGATGTAAATACCTTATAGATTGATCCAACTCAATGCATTGTGACTATTTAGATACATGTTCAACAACCTCGTGTATATACCTTGATCACTTTTACTATACTTTAAAACTATCCTTCCATTATAGAGTCAAAGCAAGTACACTTGGGGATCATGGTAGCTTGGATAACACACGAATGCTCGACACATGTTTATAAATTATCACTTTACCATTTATATTTATCATTTAATAAAACTATTATACTCATGAACTCATGTTAAGGACACATTGGTGGTGTCCTACTGGGATTTTTACTCACACCCTGCACAGATATCTCAATGCATGTGCAGGCTTCAGGATTATGGATCTAGGTAAGAGAAATGGGACCATAGATGATAGCTGAGCTGATGATTAAAATGTTGGTGATAGTACTGAGATAGACTCTGAAGGATTTCTGTAGTTTTTTTAATTTATATTCTTACATCTTATATGATTTGGTTTGAATTTCTATATTGGGATCCTGATTTATTTTACATTATGACATGGGTGAAATTTTGTACTGCACTAAGTTTTCTTTATATTCCATTATGATATTATGGGTTGTTATATCTTATTATGTTTATGGTGAATGACTATGATTACTGAGGGTATAGTCTCCCCACTATAGTCTTAGGCCCTCACTTATAGTCGAAACCCTCTTATGTATGAGGAGGCATGCATGAGGTCTTGTAGATATGTCAATTAGGTATTATTCAAGCAATACAGGTTAGGGAATTACAACCTGGGTCAACTTGATATCTTCCCACCACAATTAAAGAAGAGGTGACATATAACCTAGTACATATCATAACATACATGAATGACTTAATTTATAATTCTTATAGAGTCCATTCCTGTAACATCCCGGTTCTGGAAGCCACCCAGAGGCGCCCCGTACCTAGTTGGTCACATGGACTCAAGCGCATTTCCCCAAATGCCAGAGGCTTCCGACTAGCAGCGAGGGCCTTGGGCATGACAGTGGGGAAACTATGCCCTCATTGGCAGAGTACACAGCAAAAGTAAACAAAACATGCAATAGCGAAAGCAGTAAATATCCAACATCAATGCACAAGTAAACAGCAGAAGACTAAAACAATAAACCATTGAAGCACATATGTATATATGAAATGATGCATGATACATATCTAGGAAAACAGCCAAAGAGGTCACAATGCTGGAAATACAAAAAGTACCAAAACAAGTACAAAAAAATGATAAACAGCTCCTCAGCATCGCAAGACTAAGCTTCGTCCCATGCTCTCCTGCTCCAAATCAATCAAGTACCAGAAGTCGAAGGTCACTTGACCTTGTCTACACCTGCAACAACATAGTCTGTTTGGACCCAAAAACATGACCCAAACAGGGTGTGAGACTAAATCCTATTAGGAAAACACCCAAAGATCTATGCCTAATAGTAAATGAGTATATGGAAGGTAAGGTACAGTAACCAGTCAACAGTAACAATAAACAGCAGGCAGTAAACTGTAAGCAGTAATAGGATGATATACAATAGTAATCAATTCATAGAACAAAAAGCAGTAGTGAAGCAACATCAACCCACAATAGGAACCCCTCTGGGAAGTACTCACAGCCAACCCCTCTTGTCCTATCCAAGAAGTACCAACAACCCTCTGGGTAGTGCACTCAGCCTAACCCCTCTGGTTTGGTCATACGAAATTATAAGACTCTCTAGGGAAGCTCACTCGGTCAATTCCCCTTATAGTCTAGGGTAGTTAGGGACTCTCTGAGGAAGATCATGCGGTCTAACACTCTTATAGCCCCAAGGTCTAGAAACTCTCTGAGGAAGCTCACTCGGTCAATTCCTCCTATAGTCTCAGGTCTATCACAGACTCTCTAAGGAAGCCCACTCAGTCAATTCATTCTCTAGCCTAGAAAGGTTTTAAGGAAAATCAAACAAGTAAGGACTCTCTGAGGAAGTTCACTCGGTCTATCCTCCTGTAGTATATAATATCTAGGACTCTCTGGGAAGCTCACTCAGTCTATCCCCTATGGTCTATAATGACCAAGAATCTCTGGGAAGCTCACTCAGTCTATCCCTTATAGTCTATAATACCCAAGACTCTCTGGGAAGCTCACTCGGTCTATCCCTTATAGTCTATTGCACCAGGTTTTCATGGTCCCGTGCCAGTCAGTGCATAATAATTCTATAAGGACATAACACACCTATAGAGCTACTTTGATAACCAAAGTACACCTATAGAGCTACTTGGCTAATCAGTCTATAGTAGAACAAAAATGTCTAGAATATCATTCCATCCTACAGTCACAAGGCCTGGAAACACGCATAACGGTCAAAGGCCAACAAGAACCAAAGGTCGTAAATAGAACAAGGCATGGGAAAAACATCCAAGCTCAGCAATAATCATCAAACATGATCAAATTACCTCTACCCAAGCATACAAGAAATTCAGAAAAACAACAGGGGAAAAACGATAAACACGCAATACCCCATTCACGGGTATTGGTGGAATTTGCACATAAAACTCAAAGACTTCGAATGGTAAGGCACAAACCACCTACCTGAATACTATGAGATCAATATGCTTGAACCATGAGGCTTGATTCTCCTTATAATGTATTAGATCAATGAAAACGTACAAAACATTCAACCCATGATATCTTGAGAAAGATGGAAAATCAAGGAATGAAACTCAAGAAGAAGGAAGAGCTCACTGCTGCGGTTCCAACGTAATCGATGATGGTTGATTCGGAAAACATATGGGGGATCGGGGGATTGGAGGATGTTCGTGGTCGTACGGATGCTCCTGGTCGAAGAACCTGGAGAAGAATGTGTTTTCTTCAATTAGGCGCTACCCCGGTCCGTTTAATGAAAAACAAGAAAGTACACGGCGTGTACTTCTGGGGTATATGGAATGTACTTGGACTTTTCGTACTCCGATTTCAGCGGCCTCCACATCTACTCTACACACCGTGTGTGTGGCCCGGACACGGCCAGCACACGGCCTCGCGTGGAGACAAGGTACACAGCATGTACTTTGAAAATTTCTAGATTTTCCTCTTTTTCTCAAAAACAACTAGAAAAGGAAAAACATACCTAAAACGAAGATATGGGTTCTTAAAAACTTCCCCCCTTAAAGAAATTCATCCCCGAATTTCCCTAGCGAGGTGTAGAAGAAGAAACCCCGAACAGCTCTGGCCACTACGATCGTACATTGACCTCCCTCTCCCAAGTCGTGTCCTGTACTCACCCGTGCTTCCATAGCACCCATACCAAAAGAACAGACCGGCCACAGAGAACCTTCGTACTGCGATCGAAAATCCCAATAGGATGCCCCTCAAATGATACATCTGCTTCAATCTCAACCTTCTTGGGTTAAAAAACATGACACATGTCTGAAAAGTAATGTCAGAGCTGAGAAACATGGAAGACGTCATGCATAGCCCGGTACCTCTTAGGTAACTACAACTGATAGGCAATCGGCCCAACTCTCTCCAACACCTCAAACGGCCCGACATACCGTGGTGAAAGCTTACCCTGTATTTGAATCCTATTGTGTCCTAACCTCGGTGCGACACGCAGGAAAACCTGATCCCTGACCTCGAACTCCAGAGGTCATCTCCTCTAATCATCATAATACTTCTATCGAGACTGTGCTGTAGCCATCCTCTTCCGAATCAAATCTATCTGCTCTGAGGTCTCCTGAACAAGGCGAGGTCCCAGCAAAGCTGCCTCTCCTATCTCCTGCTAGCACAAAGGTGATCGGCATGGCCTACCGTACAAAGCCTCATAAGGTTCCATCTAAATAGTCTCCTGAAAACTGTTGTTATAGTCGAACTCCACAAGAGGTATATGATTCTCACAAGAATTTCCAAAGTCTAGAATGCAAGGTCGGAGTATATCCTCAAGCAGCTAGATCGTATGCTCAGACTGACCATCTATCTGGGGATGGTATGTTGTACTCAAAAGTACTTGTGTACCCAAAGCCTTCTGAAGTCCCTTCCAAAACCGAGAAGTAAAATGCACATCCATGTCTAAAACAATGGAGTTTGAAACTCCATGCAGATGTAAAATCTCTCAGATGTACAACCATCCCAGTTCATCAACACTGAAGGTCTCCTTGATCAGCAAGAAATGGGAAACCTTCATAAGCTTGTCGATGAAAATCCAAACAACATCATTTCCTCAAGGTGACCTTGGCAATCTGGTCATGAAGTCCATCATGAAATTGTTCCATTTCCATTTAGTAATGGGTAGCTACTGCAAACTACCTGTCGGTCACTGATGCTTCGCTTTCACCTGCTGACAAGTAGGACATCTCATAAAGAAACTAGGAACATATCTCTTCATACCTGGCCACCAATACTGGCGTTGAAGATCCCGATACATCTTGGTGACACCAGGATGAACAACCCAAATAGAGGAGTGAAAATCTCGCATCATCTCATCGAGTATGTCTGCTGGCACCCATACGCATCCATAGAAACACAAGATCTCGTCCTATCCCATGGTCCATCCAGGAAGAGGGTCCTCTCCTGACACACTCTCCTATAAGACTAGGCCTTCAGAGTCTGATAGATGCCTCATCCGTACTCGATCGAGAAGAGTAGAGGTAACAACCAAAGAAGATAGAAAAGTATATCCCTGTCTATCGTTCACCTCCAAGTGCATCTCAAAGAACAGATCCATAAGCTGCCACTCACTGCTGGCCTCCTGAACTGCCTGAATCTGAGTTCTCCTGGTCAACGTATCAGCCACTGCATTGCCCTTTCCCGGCATATAGGCAAGATTAAAGTCGAAAGACTGAAGATACTCAACCCACCTATGTTGTCTTAGATTCAAATATCACTGAGTGAATATATACTTGAGACTCATATGGTCAGTGAAAACCACAAAGTGCTCTCCCATAAGATAATGTCTCCAACAGCATAAGGCATGAACAACAGCTTCCAACTCCAGATCGTGTGTCTAGTAGTTCCTCTCCTGTGGCCTCAATTGCCGATACTCGTACGCAACGACTATATCCCCCTGTATTAGGACATCTCCTAGCCTGATACACGAAGCATCATAGTAGACTGTATAGATTTTTCCCAGTTCTGGTAAGACTAGTATAGGTGCTGACGTTAACCTCCCTTTCAGCTTCTAAAAGGCTGACTCATAGGAATCTGACCATAAGAACTTCTCCCCTTTCTTGGTCAGGTCTGTCAACGGTGCTGCAAGGCATGAAAATTCCTGTATGAAATGTCTGTAGTATCCAGCCAACCCTACGAAACTCTACACCTCAAAGACATTCTTCGGCTACTACCAGGAAACTACAGCTTTCACTTTCTCTGGGTCCACTGATACTCCTGCCTCTGAGATGACGTGGCCCAAGAAGTGAATCTGATCCATCCAAAAGTGGCACTTTGAAAGTTTGGCATAAATATTATGCTCCCTTAGTGTACTCAAAATGATCTCAAGATGGGTATCATGGTCATGTCGAGTATGAGAGTACACCAAGATATCGTCTATGAAGACCACGATGAAAGAATCCAAGTATGGATGGAACACTCAGTTCATCAGCACCATGAAGACTGCTGGCGTGTTTGTGAGACCGAACGGAATAACCGTATACTCGTAGAGACCATACCTGCTTCTGAAGGCTTTAAGAGGTATATATGATGTTTTAACGCGCAACTGATGATAACTGGATCTCAAGTCAATCTTTGAGAACACTCAGGCTCCTCAAAGCTGATCAAATAGTTTATCAATCCTAGGCAAGGGATATCGGTTCTTGACTATCAACTGGTTCAGCTTACAATAATCCACGCAAAGCCTAAGGGTGTTATCTGCCTTCTTTGCAAATAGGACAAGTGAACCCCAAGGAGAAGTACTGGGTTGGATGAAACCCTTTTCCTGTAACTCCTCCAAATGCTTCTTGAGCTCCTGCAACTTAGTTGTAGCCATCCTATAAGGAGGAATGGACACCGGTTCCGCTCCTGGAACGAGCTCAATAGAAAAGTCTACCTCACACTTTAGAGGAAAACCTGAAAATTCCTCTGGAAAGACATCCTTGAAACGATCCACCACTGGGGGAAAGTCTAACTGTAAAGTCCCCTGGTCATCCAGATAAAGACTGGAAGTCTAGGCTGTAACTCCTCCTAGCCCATGATGCTCTTGTCCAGCCCTACCCGCCTGGACATCCCACTCGCCTCTATGGAGAAAAGATCCTCCCTCTTGTGATATGAAACTAACCATGCGGCAATAGCAATCGACGACTGCCTAGAAGGGAACTAACCAGTCCATACTAAGAATGACATCATAGCCTGTCATCCCTAGGACATAGAGGTCCCATAATAAGTGACACCCTACAACCTCAAGAGGGAACTCTCTGCACTGACGTACGCTAGACGTTCTCATTCCCAATGGCGTATCAAGAGTCAACATGTCAGCCAACAAAAAGATATAGATCCCAAGGCTCTCTACAATAGAAATAGAGATAAAACTATGCGAAGCACCAGTATCAAAAATATATGAAGATAAAACTGAGGCTACTAAGATCGCACCTCAAACTGTAGAAGGGTCGGGATCCTACTCCTGATAGGTATGCTCCATAGCGAAAGTCTGTCCTGTACCGTGGCCCTGCGCCCCTAGATGACCACTCTGAGCTGATCCACTCTGTTGTCGCTGGTAACCAGGTGACTGACCACCATGTCCGTGACCTCCACCTCGGCCCGAACGGCCGGAATAACTCTAGTTCCCCGACTGGTGAGAAACTAGCGATACATCTCCTATACGTGGGGTCATAGAAGAAACCCTACCACCAGCTGTAGGTGAGAAGATCTGACAAAAGTGCTGAAGATGGCCCATCTTGCCGCAAGATCGGCACTCCATCGGGTCTCTCTGACACTGAGTCCTAGTATTCCTGCTCCTACCACACTGGTAGCATAAAACCTGGCTACCAGAAGATGCACTCCGCCGACTCTGATCTCCTCGAGCAGACTCCCTGCGGTGCTTCCAGCTATCATTAGGAGGAACACTGACTCTGGATGTCGAACCGCCCTGGATCACTACTCCGGAATCTCTCAAATTTTACTCAGTGATCAACGCCTAGTTGACAATCAAGGATATAGAAGTCAACCTGAAGATATTCACCTGGGAACGGATATCCTTCCTGAGACCATCCACAAACTTCCTAGAAAGGAACAACTCATCACCTGCTAGAATCGGCGTGAAGTGCTGTAGCTCGGTAAAATGAGACGAGTACTCCATAAAAGAAATAGTACCCTAGTCGAGATTCATAAACTCTCAGGATCGGTCGGCCCTCAAGGTCTCTGGATAGAAGTAATTATAGAAGATGCGCCAGAACTCATCCCAAGTCATACTCTGTTGGCGCCCGGACTATGAGATCACATCCCACCACCTCTTGGCAGTGTCTCTGAGCATATAAGTAGCCAACTTTACCCTTTTCTCTAGAGGTATCTCCAGATGCTCAAAGATCGTCAGTGTGACCTCTAGCCACGACTCTGCAGCCTGGGGTCCTCCATCCCCTGAGAAAGTAGGAGGATGCTGCTACTGGAAAACCCACATCAACTCAACCATCGATGGGGCAGGAGGTGTCCCTCCATGAAAGGTCTGCATCATCCTCAATAAGTCCTCCTTGAACTGCTCATCGGCGCCTAAAATGGGTATAACTTCTGGTGCCAAGGCTAGCACAGCAGAAGGATCTGCAGGTTGTCCCTAATTGGCCATATCTGGTGTTTGATCACCATCTGGTAGCTGAAGTAAAACCAGAGGATGTCTTGGAGTAATAGCTCTAAAAGATCAAAAAAACACCTTAGATCAGGATTATCAAGGATAGAGAACACAAGAGTACAAAATGGGAATAGGAGGAAGAAACACTCAAGTTTCACTAAACACAACTACACAGCCTGTATAAAAACTACACAGTGTGTTCCTTACGGCCACTGACGTGGGCATGTACTTCTGCCACCTTTGGTCGTGTAACACCCCAGACTACACGGTGTGTTATCCCCACACATGGCATGTACCTCATCTTTATTCCCCTTCCTGAGTCTCTTTTCACAGCTAACTCACACGGTCCTCTTAAACCTAGACTACACAGTGTTCACTAAGGACACGACGTGTACTAGACAAGGTTTCGGCAACCCGTGTTGTTAGTTACACAGTCGGCTACACGGCGTGTTCCAAACAAACACGACGTGTATAAGAGAAGACAACATTGAACCATGTTGTTCGTGACACAGCCGGGTTCCTAGAACAAGGCTTCACGGCGTGTTCGTACCGAACACGGCGTGTACTACACGATCTTCCCTGACCTATGTTGTTAGTGACACGGTCGGGTACATGGCTCACCACTACACGACATGTAACAACTGCACACAGCGTGTCTTTGAAGAAAAAAAACCTTTTCACCACCCTGTGTTTATGCTCACACAGTCAGTGACACGGTTTAAAACTACATGGCGTGTAGTCAAGTACACGCCGTGTATTCTGGGTTTTTCCAGGTAGTAGCTCAGAAACTAAATCGAAGCCCAGAAAACACTGAAAAACAAACATGAAGGTTCCAAATTCCGATCCGTGAGGGCCCATACTCCCCGTGAACCAAAGCTTGGCATCTCTTACATATCATATACAAGGGAAAACAAGTAAATGATCCACCAAGTTCTAATTCATGAGGTCCCATAACACCTCAAGAACCAAAATTTGGCGCTCATTTAAGCAAGGAAGAATACAAACAATTCCTCTATCAAACTGCAGGGATTCTATCAAGCATCTATCACAGCAGCATGCATAATTTACACAATGTCTATCACAACAAAATGGAATCGTTAATTCACCCTAAATGGCATGGCATGTGATTTCTAACAAGTTTCGATATGATGCATGAGATGGCATACCATCATCTCATTGGGTCGTGACATAAATAGAACTGAAATAACAACAAAGGTAACAACACAAAGCATGTGAATCACTCTAGGTGAAATCAAATCAACTGTAACATAGAAAAACCAGAAAATTGCAATAAGAGAGGTAGATTGGATTTCCCCTAAACATGGGTTAGCTACTCCCGGGTACAGCTTATTACCAAGTACTGAATCTATCTTATCCCTGGATAAAGGCTCCAAATAGTAAGTCAAGAGAAAATAATCCCTCTGATACCACTTTGTAACGTCCCGATTCTGAAAGCCACCAAGAGGCACCCTGTACCCGGTTGGTCACATGGACTCAAGATCATTTCCCTAAATGCCAGAGGCTGCCAACTAGCAGTGAGGGACTTGGGCGTGATAGTGGGGAAACTATGACCTCATTGGCAGAGTACACAGCGGAAGTAAACAAAACATGCAATAGCGGAAGCAGTAAATATCCAACATCAAAGCACAAGTAAACAGTATAAGACTAAAACAATAAACCACTGGAGTACATATGTATATATGAAATGATGCATGATACATATCTAGGAAAACATCCAAACATGTCACAATGCTGGAAATAAAAACAGTACTAAAACAAGTACAAAAGAAAAGATAAACAGCTCCTCAGCATCGCAACCCTAAGCTTGGTCCCATGCTCTCCTGCTCCAAAGCAATCAAGTACCAAAAGTCTAAGGGATCTTTCCTGTAAATACCCGTAAAATTCAAGGGAAATTTTTTCATAATTTTCTTTAGAATTTTACAAGAGCGTGGTTTCTGACGGAACCTGATTCCGAGGCCCGGTGTGCCCGGAATCATTTTCCGAAGTTTGGC
Organism: Viscum album; assembly: GCA_963277665.1. NCBI lineage: Eukaryota > Viridiplantae > Streptophyta > Magnoliopsida > Santalales > Viscaceae > Viscum > Viscum album. The sequence continues at coordinate 383,767,524 of OY728153.1, read as the reverse complement.
TCGGGTACGTTCAGTGAACGAACGAGCGGTAATTTCTAACTTTTGAACCGGTGCCCAGAATCGAATTCCGAGGGAACCGATGAACTCGCAGCACCGATATTCTCTTAAGGAGACCTTTTTCGAGGTTGCATTTTATACGGGATGAAAGTTAGTTTTGGGGGAAATTAGAAGAAGTTAAATAAATTGTGGAACACAATTTATTTTTTTTAACTTTGTTGGTTATTTCCTCCCAAAGGGAGTTAGAGGTGGGACCCACATCCACATAACCTCCCTTGAGAGGATTAAGTGTGGTGGGTCCCACACGATCCCTAACTCTTCAACTTCCCTTAAACTCCACAATAACTCCACTCTAATTAATTTTGACAACTTTTGTTATTAAATAAGATGAGTTACTTAATTTCAATCTTTTGAAATTCAAAGTGGATAGGATGTGTAAATAAAATAAGGCTTAGACTTATTTTATTTTGGTTAGTATCTTTTTCCACCTTGAGAGGATTGGGAAGCTTTCTTCATCTTCTTCAACCTTGACGAAGAACGCGAAGAACACTTAGGCTCCGACAAAGAACGTTGTCACCATAAGAAGAGAAAGATGTGTCGTCGCTTCTCTTCTTCGCAGCCGGTGTGTTTCCGAAGATCGACGACGCCGCTTCTTTCGATCTTCTTCCCGTATCAACGAAAGGAGACGCCGCTTCCTCCTCGGGCTTTCTCCGTCATCTTACGAAGCTACTCCATCGACGTTACCTCTTCGGACGCACCTCGATGTCAACGGAATCGACGTACGATTCCCGCGACGCCCGACCTCCGCGACGCTTGTCTTCCGCAGCTTGTTGGTGTGCTCCGCTCTTGAAACCAAGGTAGGGGATTATTGTTATTTTATTTAATTATTTCTGTTCTTAATTCTATCATGTCGAACTTCGAGGATAAACGACTAAATGTTATCGTTTAAAGAGAGGGGGGCCGAACCGCACAAACACGGCCGAACCCCCCCTCCTATGTTCATGTTTGTTTCCTTGCAGATGGATCGGGATGGCGTGGTGCCATCGCACCACGCGGAAATCACACGGAAAGTATTGTGCGGCGCCGTCGCACCGCGCCGTGGAAAGAAATTCAAGAACGCGACGCCGTCGCGCCGCATTGAAGGAAATCGAAGGCGCCGCGGCCGGAGCGGGCCGCGGCGGAGGGGCGCGGTGCCATCGCACCGCGCCGGACGACAAGGGCCGCGGCGGAGCTTGGTGACCGGCGGCCAGCCGGGCCGCCAGTGTCGGAGCCGGAAAGGGACCGGCCACTGCCGGTCCCGTTGAGGAGGAGTCGGCCGGCCAGGTCGGGTTGGCCGGAAATGGGGAAGGCTGGGGGAATTAAATTCCCCCAGCTAGTTGAACGGCCCCCCATTATTGAGGGGGGTCGCGGTTATAAAGGGGGGGCAAGCGCCCCCCGTTTTTTTAACAGCTCGGCCGAAGGCCGAGCTGGCAGCGCGCTGCGCTGAGCTGGACCGGCGCCTGGCCGGTCTGCCAGGCCGGGCCGAGCCCAACCGGGCCGGGCCGGGCCGACCCTGTCCGGGGTGGGTCGACCCAGTTCGGGCCAGCCGGGGGGTCTCGGGCCGGGTCGGCCCGGGCCCGAAACACCAGATACCGAACTGTTTAGGTTCAAATGCCCATAACTCGGGCTACGGACCTCCAAACGACACGATGTCAGCGGCAATGCGATCCTTGAATCGATACAGTCGTTTCGGTATATCGCACTTAAGGTTTCTGAATACTTTGAGTTCGGCCGGGTTGGTTCGTATACGAAACCAACCGGGCCCTCGGAGCGGAAACGCTCATATCTTGAGCTACGGACGTCCGATTGACGTGTCGTCAGCTTTGTTGAGTTCCTCTTAGTGAGGCGGATATTTTGGCTTACACCACCCGAGGTTTGGAAGTAGGTGGAGTATGGTTGGGTTGGTTTTTCCTTAAAAACCAATTGGGCCCCTGGAACGGAAAAACCAATAACTCTCAGACCGGGCGTCCGATTGACGCGTCGTCTGTTGCATTGAGTTCCTGTTGACGATACGGAACTTTTGGATACATCAACTCTGGACTATGTGATAGTTGATGTATCAGCCTCTCGGCTCGTGGAGCGGACCCTCCCAAACGAGCTTGCTGTGTGCGGGAACCCTAGAGCTGGCTGCGACTGCTACTGTGACTGCGACGACGACTGTGCAGAGATCCTCAGTGGATTTGACGACGACGACTACAACACTCAGCGATCCTGTGTGGATCAGTGCTACTGATCCTGTGTGGGTCCGATTCTGTGTGGGTCATCACTCATCGGTCCTGTGTGAACCAGCGCCTATAGATCCTGTGCGGGTCTGATCCTGTGTGGGTCTTTGCGGGGGGTTAGTACCTATCGATCCTTTTTGGGTCCGACGACTTAGATGGATCAGTGATCATCTCTATCGTCTTTCAAAGAAGTATAGCTGTGTAAGCTGAATCCTGTTTACCATCCTGTGTGGATTGTGTTGTGTTATCCTGTGTGGATTACGTTTTTCTTTCCTGTGTGGAATACGTATACTTTCCTGTGTGGACTGAGTTGTACTTAGGCTCGGAGGTTGGAGCGTATTGGAATTGATGACTTAGGTATATGTATGGGCATATACCTAAGCAGTGTCGGTTGTTACTTCGTGATTGTATCTTTCTTTTGTGGTTTATCCTTTGTGGATTTTGGGAGACCTTCAGGGGTCTCAGGGCCCCTACTGAGTAGCTTATACTCACCCCTACACGGGCTATGCCCGCACTACGTTGTGTTGGTTGCAGACGATGGACAGCGTTGATCATGGCTAAGGCTCGCAGAGCAGGACGGTACCTGTAGGTGGGCCACTGGGCGGGACGTGCTCGGAGCGGACGACGGGACCCGAGGAGCAGTGGAGCTATCTATACCCACCCTTCAGGTGGGATTTACAGTGGACAGCTCGGTGTAGCGGCTTTTACTTTACAGTTGTTGTTTTCCCTTTCGAGTTGTACTTTAATTTCAGTTTGGGTTTGTATACTGGCCCATTTACTTTTCCACACTTTCAGTTGTACTCTGTTTTTACTTAGTGTTTACATTTCTGTTTGCTTACTCTGTGGTGCTTGTTTATTTTACAAAGGCAATGCCTTCCCTTTTTACTGGGATTTACGCCTTGGTGCTAGTCTCCAGCCCCTGGCCTATGGAATTCGGGCTTGGGGTAGTCACGGCACGGGCCCCGAGGATGGGTCGTGACAAATTGGTATCAAATGTGTTCGGTTCTACCGTGAACTCTGATCTTTTCTATGTGATGCAATAGTGTTTAGCGTATTGGGTGTGGTTATCAGTCCAGGGAGTCGAGTGTTGGTGCGGCGGCCGACGTATCCGTACACCAGGACCCTGACTTCTGATTTCCGACTTAATGCACGAAAACATTGATTGCCTGTGTGTTTCTAAGTTTTCTTTGTGATTACTTTATATCAGCTCACCAGGTATATTGTTCTGACCGTGGCGCACCTGTTTCCTTTTCAGGATGGCCCCACGACGGCAGCCAGCTAGGGTTCTGAGAGTCGAGTGTGACAACAGCCCACCGAGCGACGTGGCCTCGGTGCAGGGCCCTTTTTCAGCAGTGGCACCGGCGGTAGCACTACCCGCCGAGCCATCGATACTTCCAGCACCAGCCGCTGACGATGCACGTCGCATCAGTGCACTGCATGAGTTTCAGTGCCAGCGACCGCCTAGGTTTCGTGGGGAGACGGACCCCCAGGCAGCCGAGGACTAGCTGGAGGCAGTCGTACGAGTTTTCAGTCTAGTGAGGACACCATCAGACCTCATGGTGATCCTCGCTGCGAGCCTACTGCACGCAGCAACGGGCCGATGGTGGAGCTTGATGCTCCAGGTGCACGATGAGGCATCTCTAATTTTGACGGACTTTGAGAGCCTCTTCCGCTCGGAGTTCGTCCCAGCCACCCTCCATGCGGTGCGCATTCAGGAGCTTCTTCAACTGCGGCAGGGCAGCATGATGGTCGCTCAGTACTCGGCGAGATTTACCGATCTCTCGCGCTACTCGACCGACATGGTACGAGACCCATTCTTTCGGGCCCGGACCTTCGAGCAGGGATTGAGACACGAGATTAGGGCATCGCTGATCTCCCTCAGCATTCCGACTCAGACAGGAGTACTGGAGTGGGCCCTTTTGATCGAGAGCTTTCTTGCTAAGTCTACACCAGCACCGAGACCCACCGCAGGGCGGCACGTAGCAGAGTCTTCTGTAGCAGGCAGTCGACGGATGACTCAAGGGTCTAGGCAGACCAGACCCTCAGGCAGACGACCTCAGGACACTGGCTCAGCAGTGCGGGGCACACAGCGCAGAGACAGTCTTTCGAGAGGAAGACAGTGCTACTCGTGCGACGGGCAGGGCCACATGGCTCGTGACTTCCCGACCCGCCATGCCGAGGAGCAGCAGACGGTTGAGGGACCACCGAGGCAGAGGCAGAGGGTCGACCGTGGCAGTCCGCAGGGAGGAGGCGGACGAGGCAGGGGAGATGGCCGAGCAGCAGGTGGTGGGCGACGCTTTGAGGCTCTACCACCACCACCACCAGGAGGTCCACCCCGACCACAGGGATCTGGCGGGCAGAGACAGGAACAGCTCCAAGCAGTAGAGGCCTATGACCACGGCGCGCCCGAGATGATTTGAGGTACTATATGTGTCTATTCCACCCTTTCTACAGTACTTATAGACACAGGAGCGAGTCACTCTTTCATAGCCACTGCCCTTGTTCGGAGCTCAGAGATTCCGACAGAGCCGTTGGCTCGATCCTTACATCTAGAGACTCCTACGAGAGCAGACTCGACGATTACGCACTGGTGTCGGCAGTGTGAGCTTACTCTAGGAGGCGAGAGTTTCGGCTGGGATCTTCTTGTAGCAGCGTCGAGGCCTTACGACGTCATCTTGGGCATGGATTGGTTATCTACGGTCCATGCACAGATTGACTATTTTAGGCGCAAGGTGCGATGTGTACGCACCGACGGGAGCAGGTTCACCTTCACCGGCAAGAAGGGATCCTTTGCAGCAAAGGATGGATTTCCGCGGAGGAGAGGACATCCCATCACTCATCAGTTGGCTAGCCTCATCCTAGGAGAAGTTGACGTGCGGAGTCCTGGTTTTCCTGCAGTGGTGGATCAGTTTGCGGAAGTTTTTCCTGACGACGTCCCAGGGTTACCTCCTCGCAGGGAGGTAGACTTTTATATTGATTTGTACCCCGGGACAGCTCCGATATCGACTCCAGCATATCGGATGGCCCCCGTCGAGCTTCGAGAGCTGCGGGTACATTTGGAGGACTTACAGGGCAAGGGGTTCATCCGACCCAGTGTTTCACCCTGGGCTTCCCCGATTTTGTTCGCCAAGAAGGCGGATGGGAGCTTGCGACTTTGTGTTGACTATCGTCATCTGAACCAGGTGACAGTGAGGAACAAGTATCCGCTACCGAGGATTGATGACCTCTTTGATCAGCTCAAGGGAGCACGGTGGTTCTCGAAGATAGACCTCAGGTCAGGCTATCATCAGCTCAGAGTTAGAGATGAGGACGTGCAGAAGACGGCCTTCAGATGTCGGTATGGCCACTATGAGTTCTTGGTTATGCCATTCGGCGTAACCAATTCTCTAGCAGTGTTCATGGCCCTCATGAACAGGATCTTTCAGCCATACCTCGATCGATTTGTCGTGGTCTTCATCGATGAAATTTTGATTTACTCGACAACTGAGGAGGAGCATGCCTACCACTTATGGGTTTTACTAGACACACTCCGAGAGCACCAGCTTTATGGTAAGCTCTCGAAGTGTCAGTTCTGGATACGTGAGGTCCACTTCTTGGGACACGTCATCTCTGAGGCGGGAGTTGCAGTGGATCCTGCGAAGATCGAGGCAGTGTTATCTTGGGAGCCACCCAGGAGCGTGACGGAGGTTTGGAGTTTCTTGGGACTAGATGGATACTACCAGAGATTCGTTCCAGACTTCTCCAGAGTTGCGGCACCACTCTCAGCTTTGACGAAGAAGGGGAAACCCTTCGTGTGGTCTGAAAGATGTCAGCAGAGCTTCCAGAAGCTGAGACATAGATTGACCAGCGCACCTATCTTGAGGTTTCCTAAGGAGGGAGTAGGGTACGTAGTATATTGCGATGCATCAGGGGCCAGACTCGGATGTGTCTTGATGTAGGAGCGGGCAGTGATTGCCTATGGATCACGTCAGTTGAGGTCGCATGAGCAGAACTAATCTACCCATGACCTGGAGTTAGCAACAGTGGTCTTCGCTCTGAAGACATGGCGACACTATCTAATGGGCGAGCGCTTTACAGTCTTTTCTGACCACCAGAGTCTCAGGTACATCTTCTCTCAGAAGGATCTGAATCTGAGACAGCGGTGATGGCTCGAATTCCTCCAGGACTATGACTTTGAGATAGTCTATACTCCTGGGAAGGGGAACATAGTAGCTGATGCCCTCAGCAGGAGGACGGGCATTCAGCTACCTGAGGAGGCGAAGGAGCAGCTATCCTCTTTGCAGATATCCTTCGTAGATAGAGATGGAGAAGCCTTCCTTCAGTCTCTCACAGTCACTCCTCCACTACTGCAGCGGGTCAGAGAGGCACAGTGTGGGGACGCTGACTGTGAGACGCGGCGTGAACAGATATCCTCAGGATAGGCACCTGATGGTTTCTCCTTTGGAGCAGAGCACGACATCCTATTCAGAGGACGTACCATGGTACCAGTTGCTTTACGGGAGGAGGTGCTGAGAGAGTTTCACACTTCTCCCTTGGCGGTACATCCTGGGGTGGCGAAGATGTACCAGGATCTCAGACGACATCACTGGTGGCCAGGTATGAAGAAGGTTGTGGCAGAGTTCGTTTCTCGATGCCTCACCTGCCAGCAGGTGAAGGCTAAGCACCAGGTACCAACAGGCTTGGTACAGCCCTTGGAGGTCCCGGAGTGGAAGTGGGATGGGATATCTATGGACTTCGTGACTGGACTTCCACGCACTTCCAGAGGTCACGACTCCATCTGGGTGATTGTCGACTGACTCACCAAGTCAGATCACTTCTTACCCATCCGAGAGCAGGGCTCAGTGGAGAGCTTGGGACGTCTTTACATTCAAGAGATTGTGCGGCTTCACGGTGTGCCATCATCTATCGTCTCAGATCGAGATGCTCGCTTTACTTCCCGGCTATGGAAGGGATTACAGGAGGCGTTCGGGACGCAACTACGTTTGAGCACAGCCTTTCATCCTCAGACGGATGGTCAGACTGAGAGGACCATTCAGACTCTCGAGGACATGCTCCGCGCATGTGTCCTTGACTTTGGTCGTAGCTGGGAGGACCACCTACCCTTGGTGGAGTTCACGTACAACAACAGCTACCACTCCACCATCAGGATGGCACCGTATGAGGCATTGTATGGACGACCTTATAGATCTCCTTTATGCTGGACTGACCCTGGGGAGTCAGCACTTGTGGGACCAGAGATGGTTCAGGCCACGACAGAGAAGGTCCAGGTCATCCAGGAGCGTATGAGGACATCTCAGAGCTGGCAGAAGTCATACGCTGATAGGAGGCGGAGGCCACTAGAGTTTGAGGATGGCGACCACGTCTTCTTGCGGGTATCACCTCGACGTGGTATACGGAGATTTGGCCGAGGCGGCAAGTTATCTCCGCGCTTCATCAGACCATTCCAGGTCCTCAGCAGGATAGGCGAGGTGGTTTATCACCTGGCTCTACCACCTCAGTTGCACCGGGTGCACGACGTCTTCCACGTATCTTAGCTGAGGAGATACGTGCACGACCCGACGCACATCATTGACCATGGGGAGATTGACGTTGACGATGGGGTGAATTTTACAGAGGTCCCTGTAGAGATCGAGGATCGACAGGAGCGGGTCCTACGTGGACGGTCGATTCCTCTAGTGCGCATCAGATGGCAGCATGGGAATCTCCATGAGAGCACTTGGGAGCGGGAGGGTCAGATGCGTGCTCAGTACCCTCATTTGTTTCCCTAGTTTTGATGTATCTTTATGGGGACGTAAAGCCCTGAGGTGGGAGTAATGTAAAGACCCGTAAAATTCAAGGGAAATTTTTTCTTAATTTTCTTTAGAATTTTACAAGAGCACGGTTTCTGACAGCACCTGATTCCGAGGCCCGGTGTGCCCGGAATCATTTTCCGAAGTTTGGCTCGGGTACGTTCAATGAACGAACGAGCGGGAATTTCTAACTTTTGAACCGGTGCCCAGAATCGAATTCCGAGGGAACCGATGAACTCACAGCGCCGATATTCGCTTAAGGAGACCTTTTTCGAGGTTGCGTTTTATGCGGGATGAAAGTTAGTTTTGGGGGAAATTAGAAGAAGTTAAATAAATTGTGGAACACAATTTATTTTTTTAACTTTGTTGGTTATTTCCTCCCAAAAGGAGTTAGAGGTGGTACCCACATCCACATAACCTCCCTTGAGAGGATTAAGTGTGGTGGGGCCCACACGAGCCCTAACTCTTCAACTTCCCTTAAACTCCCCAATAACTCCACTCTAATTAATTTTGACAACCTGTGTTATTAATTAAGATGAGTTACTTAATTTCAATCTTTTGAAATTCAAAGTGGATAGGATGTGTAAATAAAATAAGGCTTAGACTTATTTTATTTTGGTTAGTATCTTTTGACACCTTGAGAGGATTGGGAAGCTTTCTTCATCTTCTTCAACCTTGACGAAGAACGCGAAGAACACTTAGGCTCCGACGAAGAACGTCGTCACCATAAGAAGAGAAAGACGTGTCGTCTCTTCTCTTCTTCGTAGCCGGTGTGTTTTTAAAGATCGACGACGCCGCTTCTTTCGATCTTCTTCCCGTGTCAATGAAAGGAGACGCCGCTTCCTCCTCGGGATTTCTCCGTCAGCTTACGAAGCTACTCCATCGACGTTACCTCTTCGGACGCACCTCGATGTCAACGGAATCGACGTACGATTCCCACGATGCCCGACCTCCGTGACGCTTGTCTTCCGCGGCTTGTTGGCGTGCTCTGCTCTTGAAACTGAGGTAGGGGATTATTGTTATTTTATTTAATTATTTCCGTTCTTGATTCTAGCATGTCGAACTTCGAGGATAAACGACTAAATGTTATCGTTTAACGAGAGGGGGGCCGGACCGCACAAACACGGCCAAACCCCCCCCCCCTCCTATGTTCATGTTTGTTTCCTTGTGGATGGAACGGGATGGCGCGGTGCCGTCGCACCACGTAGAAATCACACGGCAAGTATTGCGCGGCGCCATCGCGCCGCGCCGTGGAAAGAAATTCAAGAACGCGACGCCGTCCCGCCACGTTGAAGGAAATCGAAGGCGCCACGGCCGGAGCGGGCCGTGGTGGAGGGGCGCGGTGTCGTCGCACCGCGCCGGACGACAAGGGTTGCGGCCTGTTCCGGGCCGCAGCGGAGCTTGGTGACCGGCGGCCAGTCGGGCCGCCGGTGTCGGAGCCAGAAAGGGACCGGCCACTGCCGGTCCCGTTGAGGAAGAGCCGGCCGGCCAGGTCGGGCCGGCCGGAAATGGGGAAGGCCGGGGGAATTAAATTCCCCTGGCCAGTTGAACGACCCCCCATTATTGAGGGGGGGTCGTGGTTACAAAGGGGGGGCAATCGCCCCCCGTTTTTTTCAACAGCTCGGCCGAAGGCCGAGCTGGCAGCGCGCCCAGCGCACTGCGCTGAGCCGGACCGACGCCTGGCCGGTCTGCCGGACCGACGCCTGGCCGGTCTGCCGGGCAGGTCCGACCCTGTCCGGGGCGGGTCGACCCGGTTCGGGCCATCTGGGGGGGTCTCGGGCCGGGTCGGCCCGGGCCCGAAGCCCCCGATACCGAACTGTTTAGGTTCAAATGCTCGTAACTTGGGCTACGGACCTCCAAACGACGCGCTGTCAGCGGTGATGCGATCCTTGAATTTAGACGGTCGTTTTTCTATATCACACTCAAGGTTTTGGAATACTTTGAGTTCGGCTAGGTTGGTTCGTACACGAAACCAACCGGGCCCTCGGAGCGGAAACGCTCATATCTTGAGCTACGGATGACCGATTGACGTGCCGTCAGCTTTGTTGAGTTCCTCTTAGTGAGGCGGATCTTTTGGCTTACTCCACCCGAGGTTTGGACGTAGGTGGAGTACGGTCGGGTTGGTTTTGCCTTAAAAATCAACCGGGCCCCTGGAACGGAAAATCCAATAACTCTCAGACCGGGCGTCCGATTGACGCGCCGTCTGTTGCGTTGAGTTCCTGTTGACGATACAGAACTTTTGGATACATCAACTCTGGACTATCTGATAGTTGATGTATCAACCTCTCAGCTCATGGAGCGGACCCTCCTGAACGAGCTTGCTGTGTGCGGGAACCCTAGAGCTGGCTGCGACTGCTACTGTGACTGCGATGATGACTGTGCAGAGATCCTCAGTGGATTCGACGACGACGACTACAGCACTTAGAGATCGTGTGTGGATCAGTGCTACCGATCCTGTGTGGGTCCGATCCTGTGTGGGTCAGCGCTCAGCGGTCCTGTGTGAACCAGCGCCTACAGATCCTGTGTGGGTCCAATCCTGTGTGGGTCTTTGCGGGGGTTAGTACCTATCGATCCATTTTGGGTCCGATGACTTAGATGGATCAGTGATCATCTCTATCGTCTTTTGAAGAAGTATACCTGTGTGAGATGAATCCTGTTTACCATCCTGTGTGGATTGTGTTGTGTTATCCTGTGTGGATTACGTTTTTCTTTCCTATGTGGAATACGTATACTTTCCTGTGTGGACTGAGTTGTACTTGGGCTCGGAGGTTGGAGTGTATTGGAATTGATGACTTAGGTATATGTATGGGCATATACCTAAGCAGTGTCGGTTGTTACTTAGTGATTGTATCTTTCTTTTGTGGTTTATCCTTTGTGGATTTTGGGAGACCTTCGGGGGTCTCGGGGTCCCTACTGAGTAGCTTATACTCACCCCTGCACGGGCTATGCCCGCACTACGTTGTGTTGGTTGCAGACGACGGACAGCGTTGATCGTGGTTGAGGCTCGCAGAGCAGGATGGTACCTGGAGGTGGACCACTGGGCGGGACGTGCTCGGAGCGGACGGCGGGACCCGAGGAGCAGTGGAGCTATCTGTACCCACCCTTCAGGTGGGATTTCCAGTGGACAGCTCAGTGTAGCGGCTTTTACTTTACAGTTGTTGTTTTCCCTTTCGAGTTGTACTTTACTTTCAGTTTGGGTTTGTATACTGGCCCATTTACTTTTCCGCACTTTCAGTTGTACTCTGTTTTTACTTAGTGTTTACCTTTCCGTTTGCTTACTCTGTGGTGGTTGTTTATTTTACAAAGGCAATGTCTTCCCTTTTTACCGGGATTTACGCCTTGGTGCTAGTCGTCAGCCCCTGGCCTATGGAAGGCGGGCTTGGGGTAGTCACGGCACGGGCCCCGAGGACGGGTTGTGACATTTCCCTTGTCTATACCTGCAACAACATAGTCTTTTTGGGCCCAAAAGTATGACCCAAACAAGGTGTGAGACTAAATCCCAGTAGGAAACCACCTGAAGATCTATGCCTAACAGTCAGTGAGTATAGGGAAGGTAAGGTACAGTTAGCAGTAAATAGTAACAGAAAATAGAAGGTAGTAAACCATAAGTAGTAACAGGATGATATACAACAGTAATCAATCCATAGAACAACAAGCATTAGTGAAGCAACAACAACCCACAATAGGAACCCCTCTGGGAAGTACTCACAGCCAACCCCTATGGTCCTATACAAGAAGTACCAACAACCCTCTGGGCAGTGCACTCAGCCTAACCCCTCTGTTTTGGTCATATGAAATTATAAGACTCTCTGGGGAAGCTTGCTTGTTCAATTACCCTTATAGTCTAGGGTAGTCAGGGACTCTCTGAGGAAGATCACACGGTCTAACCCTCTTATAGCCCCAAGGTCTAGAAACTCTCTAAGGAAGCTCACTTGGTCAATTCCTCCTATAGTCTCGGGTCTATCACAAACTCTCTAAGGAATCCCACTCAGTCAATTCCTTCTCTAGCCTGGAAAGGTTTTAAGGAAAATAAAACAAGTAAAGACTCTCTGAGGAAGCTCACTCGGTCTATCCTCCTGTATTCTATAATATCCAGGACTCTCTGGGAAGCTCACTCAGTCTATCCCCTATGGTCTATAATTCCCAAGACTCTCTGGGAAGATCACTCAGTCTATCCCTTATATTCTATAATACCCAAGACTCTCTGGGAATCTCACTCGGTCTATCACTTATAGTCTATAGCACCAGGTTCTCATAGTCCCGTGCCAGTCAGTGCATAATAATACTATAAGGCCACAGAATACCTATAGAGCTACTTGGCTAATCAGTCTACAGCAGAACAAACATGTCTAGAATATCATTCCATCCTACAGTCACAAGGCCTGGAAACAAGCATAACGGTCAAAGGCCAACATGACCCAAAGGTCGTAAACAGAACAAGGAATGGGAAAAACATCCAAACACAACAATAATCATCAAACATGACCAAATTACCTCTACACAAGCATACAAGCAAGGCAGGAAAACAACAGGGGAAAAACGGTAAACATGCAATACCCCGTTCATGGGTATTGGTGGAATTTGCACATAAAACTCAAATACTTCGAATGGTAAGGCACAAACCACCTACCTGGATGCTAGGAGATCAATATACTTGAACCACGAGGCTTTATTCTCCTTAGAATGACATATATCTATGAAAATGTACAGAACATTCAACCCACGATATCTTGAGAAAGAGGGAAAATCATGGAATAAAACTCAAGAAGAAGGAAGAGCTCACCACTACAGTTCCAAAGCAATAGACGACTGTCGATTCGGAAAACAGATAGGGGCTCGGGGGCTCGGAGGATGTTCACGGCCATATGGACGCTCCCGGTTGAAGAAACTGAAGAAGAATGTGTTTTCGTTTATTAGGCGCGACCCTGGTCTGTCTAATGAAAAACATACATGGCGTGTACTTCTGGGGTACACATTGTGTACTTGGCCTTTCCATACTCCGCTTTAAGTGGCCTACGCATCACCTCTACACACCATGTGTGTATTCCGGACACGGCCAGCACACGGCCTCGCGTGGAGACAAGGTACACGACGTGTACTTATAAAGTACACGACGTGTACTTTGAAAATTTCCAGAATTTCCTCTTTTTCTCAAAAACGACCAAAAAAGGAAAAACATACCTGAAACGAAGATCTGGGTTCTTAAAATTCCATCACTTATCTATCCTTATATTTTTGATGACACATTTTCTTATAAATATGAATTCTATGTGACACTAAAAAAATACACTCTTTGATTTTTTTGTACCAAATATTTTTAGTATCTTTTCAATGTACACACTTTAGTCTAAGAAACCTCTTAGATCTATCATGGTGTATCTTGATCCCAATAATATATACTACTTCACCTAAATCCTTTATGGATAATCACCTTTTCATTTAGGATTTAAAAAAATGTAGGACTGGTATTTCATTTCCAATAAGTATTATTCCATCGATATTGAATATTAGAAAAATGGCCACACTCACACTAAACCATTTATTGACTCAAGGATCACATTTATTATTTATGAAGGCAAATTATATTATGGATTTATTAATAAAAATATTCCATGACTTGGATGCTTACTTTAATCCATAAATAGAAATTTTCAATTTTCATTCCTTATTGGTATCATTTAGAGTTAAAAATCTTTATGGTTGTGTCATATAAACATATTTCTGAAGGTTCCCATTAGGTAAGATTATTTTGAAATCTATCTGATAAATATCATAGGTAAGGAAGGATGCTATGGAAGTTATAATTATGATGTATTTCAGCATGGATTCTAGAAAAAAGGTTTCATCATAGTCTATGCCTTGATGAATTTTAAAACATTTTGCAACCATTCATGTCTTATAGGTATTAACTTGTCCATCCATGTATAGTTTCTTCTTGAATACTTATTTGAAATGAACAAGATTTACATACACTAGAGGATATACCAAAATATATACATAGTTTTTTATATGGAATCCATTTAATAATTCATATCATGTTTCCATTTGGTAGCTTCTATTCCATTTACCACTTCCTTGTAGGTTAAAAGTTTATTATTATCAATTAATAACGTGTCTCCATCCTCAGTGACTAGAAAACCATATTATTTTGGTTATCTAACCCCTCTTATACTCATATGGATTAATTTTTTCTATATAACATCCTATTACATTGGGATTTGTGGAATCTATTCATATTCCAACTCTTATGTATCCCGATCTATGTCTTCATCAAATTCCATATCACTCCCACCATCTCGTTTAGAGTTGTTCTCCCTTTCATGGAATATAGTGCGTCTTTACACTATCACCTTCTTTTCTAAGTGTTGTATTGGTAATATCCCCCTGTTTCCTTAGGGGATCCTATAAAGGTACACTTTTTCCCTTGAAGTGCAGGTTTTTCACCTAAAGATGCCTCAATAAATTCTTCACAAACCCATACATATAAATTTGACAACGCAGATTTCCCTCTACAACATAGTTCATATGAAGTACCATTTTAAACTTTATTTGGAACTTATATTATTATATTCACCATTATCTATAATGTATATCCCAAAAAGGATAATTGAGAGCTCACATAACTCATCATTTATCTCCCCATGTCTAATAGGGTTTGATTCCTCCTTTAACTTACACCATTCCATTATGGTGTATAAAGAGGAGTGAGTTGAGATAAAATATAAAACTCTTGTAAATGGTTAATGAAGTATTTATTAGGATATTCTTCACATGGTCTAAGATGAGTTTCATAATCTTCTTACCAAGATAGTTCTCAACTTCATTCATGTATTCTTTGAATTTATCAAAGGAATCTAACCTATACCTCATTAAGTATACATATCTGTATCTACTAAAGTCATTAGTAAAAGTTATGAAGTTCGAGTACCCAACACTTTATTCAATTTAAAATGGTCCATGAACATCACTATGAACCAACTCTATATGCTCTAGAGACCTTACAACTATTTCACTAAATAGAGATTTAGTCATTTTCCTTGAAAACATGCGTGAAACGCACCAATTGATTTTAGTTCAAATGAAACCAAATATCTATCATGGTGTAATATGGTCAAATTATTTTCATTTAAATGACATAGCTTGTGATTCCATAATTGGGGGTGGTATGAGTCATGTGAACTATTTTTTTATCGATTTCCATTACTTGGTTCATGTATCCCAACACATAAAGACTGTCATTTAAATACTCCTTAGTATAAAAACACTTTCTTTGTAAAAGAAACAATATTTATTCCCAAATTTGAAAAAAAAATCAATTATATCAAGTATGGACACAAAAACAAAGTTTTTGGTTTCTAATGGCACATAATAAAAATCTTTCAAAACCATGATCATTCTAGTAAGATATATGAGTTGGTATTCTCCAATTGCCACTACAAAAAGTATGGATTTATTGGCTACTCATATATTCACCTCACTATGGAGAATATTCTAGAATATACATGCTTCATATATTTTAATACATATTTTATCACCATATTATCTATCTAATACCCAATTTAAAGAAACTAATAAATTTCACTTGATAACAAATTCACCTGGACCTTCCCCTTTCTTCTTTGTTTGGGTACAAGTTTTCTTCCAACAACCCTTCTTGACACATGAAAAATAGATAATGTATTTCCCCTCTTTTTTCCCCTTGATCCTCCTCTTCTTGAAATGTCATAGTGAATAAGCTTTAGTATTGTAGTTAGTCTTAGAGCTCTTCACCCAGCCTTTCCTATTTTTCATAAAAAGAACATAAGTCTTTTCATTCTTAATATCCTTTTCATCTTAGAAAAGTAGAGTGAGGAGATATATGACAGACATATCTATATTGTTTATATTGAAATTTACAACAAAACTGGAGAAATTTTAAGGGAGTGATGAAATAATAAGATTGATATGCAATTTTTTAGTCATATTAAACCATAGAACCTATAAGTTCTTAATGTATCTAATAAGTTTGAAAACATGAGGCCCAAATGGAACACATTCTCCAAGTTTTCTTATGAAGAGTTCCTTAGAGATCTCATACCATTCCAACATGGCTCTATCCTAATAAAGATCATGATGATATTGAAGTAAGATTTAGGCATCCATGTTCTCTTACGAATTCATGAGTTCACTGGACATGGATGATAACATTAAACACTGAATATACAATGCACCATTCAAGGGGTTTTCATATATAATTAACTCCCCATCACTCACATCCTTAGCAAGAGAATTAGGGATTAAAGATTCTAGCATGTAAGACTTTTGTTCATGGCACAACACAAACCATAATTTTCAAAATCATTTTTATAAGTTACTTATAGTTAAGAGATGGTATTTATCTGAAATTGATTATGGGGATAATGTGGTTGATGAAATTTCCATTTTAATATAATAATGTAAAATAATATTATTATTAATTTTCATAATTACCTTAATATGTGAGGTGAAATAATTTAATTTTATTATGAAGTCTCCCACTATTTTATCCAATCACAACAAACCTCACCATTTAACATATAATGTCCCATAATATAGACATTATAGTGATTAGGATCCATGTTTAACTTCTCATAATTAAAACAAAGGCCTGTTAAGTTACTCAAAAGTATTTAGGTAGGTGGTTTTCCATACCATGGTCTTGCAGTTCCTTGATATGTTGAGTGGACTCCCCAATCCCAAAATACTAACTTGGATTTCCTAACAACTTTCCACCAAGATATATCATGTCTTGAAAGGGATACTCCACTTGATGTAAAACTGGTTAATTCAAACCCATAACCATCATTAGAACTTCTTAATAAATGTAATTGTCCTGAAAAGGGCCAGACAAACACTTAGTTCTATGGGTTTATTCTAAATATGGAAATGGAAGGAATTTTAACATAATATTAACTTGAGTAATATTTTTATTAAGCATAAACATTCTTATTTTATCCTTTATATGACTTGTTAATATTAAGTGGATTTTTATTAAGTGTTTGAACATATTTTGATAAAATACTAATGCATAATCCATTTATTTTAATTCCATCATTGCATATTTATTCCATTTATTTATGTGATTAGGGTATTGTATCCATAAAATAAATCATACATCAAATAGAAATAAAATAAATAAAATGTGGCATGATCATTACCTTTAACTAGTAGTGTGTTTATTTAGTGGAAAATAAATAAACCATTAAACCTAGGGGAAAACTTTTTGAGTTGGTCTGGTATTGAGTTATAGTATTCAACCTATTTTATGTGTATCTTCTAAGTTTAGTTTTAACTCAACTATGTCTTGAACCAACTCCATTCACTTGTGAACTTCATCCTTAAAATTTATTTATTTCACATGCGGGTAAAGAGAAATAAAAAGTGAGTTTTACATAAAAGAAATAACTGGAATGCAATCCCATACATAATAACGAGTGAGGGAGGAATCATAGAACATCATTTTAATTTAATAATAATAATTTAAAAAAACCCATGCAATAATTAAATAAAAATAAATCACATAAATGTAAAGATCGGTTTAGGCTCATGATCATCCACTTGTAAACTGAATAGGTATTTAAAATAATTATATATCATCCATTTATATCCATTATTTTATTAATATAAACACGCATGAATTAATATAATTAATTAATTAATTCAATTTATCTTAATCTCCATACAACCCATCCTAGATATTTCTATTCAATAACAACCCAATATTAAACATTACATAATCTTGAGTTTTAAGTAGAGAATCCATTCTAATATATTTTATGGTCTTTATGGTTTATATTTTTAAGGAATTATGACATTATCCTAATATAAATAAATAATACATCACAAAGTGTACACTTCCACTTAGTATCCATTTTTACCACAAAACAAAACTTTTATGATATTACAATTTATTTTTCATAAAATATCATCAAACATTTAATCTTAACCTCATTATTTCCCCTACTCATCCTTTAAACCTTATAAATTTTTTTAAAATGTGTAATGATCATAAAAAATCTCATTAAGGTTCATAAAATGAATAAATAAAGAAACTCATTAGTTTATGAGTACTTATAAAAAAATTCCTTTTTAAAAAATAAACTTTGCACTCAAAATAAGCATTTTATTCCCCAAGATAACAACTTTTCTTCCCAAAATTTTATAAAAAATATTTCATAAGAAATATTAATGTTAAAATAAAACTCATAAAATTTTATTTTAAATCCTGATAAACTCATGAAAACTTTTTCACAAAGTTATACTTTTCACCCATAAAAAGTAAAAAATAATTTTTCTTAAACATAATCTCATTATCTTACCTTGTGAAATCAAGAGGTTTTATAGAAAACATAGAAAGAATAAATAAACCATATAGGTAAATTTTGACATCATTTAAATTATATCATAATTATTTGGAGAACATAATCATTATCCAATGAATTAGAGATCTATAACAGACCCAACTATCCTTGGTTTATAACATAACCACCCATCCTTGGTTTATAATGGAAACACATGTCCTTGCTTTATAATGGAACCACCCTTATGGGGTTTATAACAGAACCACCCATAATTATAAAAAATTCCCATGAACCATAACATAATCATAACACGTAAAATATTTCAATTTTCAATATTACATTCATAAAAATACTCTTTACACCCATAAGAAAACAATTTCCATATATCAAAATATCCATTCCATTTTTTAAAAAAATACCTAGAATATAGGTAAGGAGGGTTTTTATTCAAGGGAAAAAATTAAATCTTATAAAATAATCCAAATATAAAATAATGGCTTCGGTGATTGGAAAAGATGCTAAAATCATACAAGTTAAAACAAAACGTTCATTTTTTCCTTTTATAAAGAAAGTTAATTTTTTTGAATAAAATACATAAAATGATTCCTTTTTGAAAACCTTTGAAATAAATTAAAAAGAGACATAAAATTTTCATTATAATTATTTTATTTCTATCTATAAAATAATTTCAAGAATATGGAAATGGAAGAAAAGTATTAAAAAAACATTTAAAAATAATGTTTTAAGTTAAAGTGTCGTTTACCTTAAGTCTGACTCGTCATGTATGTTCATTTTCATCCTGAATTGTAAAATTATGTTAATTATTTACTTTCTTAAGAAAATTTTTCAATTTTATTATTTCCTTTATCTTATTTATTACCTTTTTATATACAATCACTTAATTAATTAAGTTCACATCATATGTTTTGATGATATTTGTCTCATATGTCCAAAATGACTTCAGCAGGTTGGCTATGGTCAATGAAGTCATTATTTCATTATCTCTAGAATAATAATAATAATATAATTATACTTTTTATACATCAAATATACTTTTAAAACCAACCATGAAAATGTTTATTAAAAATAAACTATGTTACAATTATGGAGATGATATGTCATACATAAGTATGAGTAACGTTTCCATTTTTCAAAGATCATGACAGGAAGAAGAAAATTGTTATTTTATATTTATATATTTATTATTATGTAATAAATATAAACATAATTTCTATAAATACATTTATATATAGAATCCATGTGATGTGGTTATAAAAAATGAATCACATCTCTTTATGAAGGTGGAAATCCACACATACACATGAACGATGATGTTTTTCAATGGATGGAAAAGTAAGTAATTAGGTGATATATTATATTTAAATAATGAAAAATATTTAATTAATATCATATATACATTAAATCCATCATTATAACCATCCATGAGGGTAGGTGATGGAAAATTAATTACATCAGTTTACAAGGCGGTAGTCTATCGTACACACAAACGACGATTTTCGTTTCCCATTTGATAGAAGTAGAGATTGATATAGGGCATGAAATTCACATAAAAACATATAATTATATAAAATATATTGGTGTTATTATTTCATAATGGTTGAATAAGATTTTAAAGAGTTATAATAAGAAATAAAACAAAAAATACTAGGTTAAGAATTATACCTCTTCTTCGGACAACCTCCTTTTCTTTACACTTTAATCCCTCCAAGGTTGGTATTATAAAAAATAAATGACATCTTAAATTTTGGGAGGGATTTTTTAAAGGTATTTTGGTAGGTATTGGATGAAATAAAAGGATTTTTGTGTGTGAATAAAAGAGGATAGGAGTTGCAATTTTATAAGTGAGGGGAGGGGCACTCTTGGAATTACTTAAAATATTAAATTAATATAAATTAATATTGATGGAAAAAAGGATAAAAAATAATATAATTCAAATATAGGATGAGTATGGTTATAAAAAATACCATCCAATAGTTTTTTTTTCTAATTTTAGATTAGGTTTTTACTATTATCTCTTTGTTTTAACTTGTGTTAACCCTTTTTGACAATTATCGCGATAACAAAGTTCTTACTCTTTAGGGGTCAATATAGTTACTATAAAAGGAAAACTATAACAAAAATGAATCTTAATTTATATTTTCAAGAATATACAAATCACTTGGAATAAAATAGATTTTTTTAGTAATTTTAAATCATTTAATAAAATATTATTTATTATAAAATAACATTAATGTCATTTTTGGAACTATTCATTTAATTTGACTTTGAAAGCAACATGAAAACAATATAGTAAAAATAAAATACATTAAAACATATATATTATGTTTTTTATCTAAAAATATCTCGGAACATAATAATTAATTCAAATTATATTACTTTTAATATTTTTAAAATCATTTATTTTATTTTTCTATTAATTGAATAAATACTATGTCGGTGTTGCATAATCATTTAAGGTAATTATTTAATCACTAAAAGTTAGAAATAAATTAACATGATAAAAAATAATTTATATTTAAATCAACCCTTTTATAAATGAACATATCCTCTATTTATTTCTATGTAAAAAATGTTGAGATAATAAAATAGAGAATGATATTTTTTTACTTTTCATTACCTAAAATAATATAAAGGTAAAAATCAGAGAAATATGGCAAAAAGTTGCCATATTTTAGAAACTTGTATGGAAATGGATGAAATAAAAAAATAAAGTAGAAAAAAGGCTAGTCTCAGGGTTCCATTTTGTTCTTATCATATTATTTTTAACCTTAATTACCTAATTTACCCTTATCGTGGTGACAATTATTTATTATGGATACTATTCATAATGAATAAAAATAAAAATGAAATATATAACAAATTTGGACCTCATGATTCAAAATATAGAATTAATTTTTAAATATTCAATTTCTATAATTGGAAAAATAATAATTTTAGATTAAAACGCAAAACACAACGAAAAACAATTTTTTAGAAAAATGCCTTTTAAGTATAAAAATGTTTTTATACCAAATTAAAGTATAAAATTCATTCCAAAGAATATAAATCGGTTATTTTTAATAAAAATGAACTAATTAAATTTTAAAAATAATTTAAAATATAATTTTAATTTGTTAATAATTTAAAAGAAAATAGATTTTTCAATAAAAATCAATATTATTCTTTATTCATTAAAAAATAAAACTTTTCTGAAAAATATAAAAATTTAACAATAATATAATTTTGATACAATGATTTAAAAAATGATATCATTTTTATCAAATAAGAGTTTTATGATTTATAGAATTCAATTACAATATTTTCTCATAAAAAGCAATAAAAACCATTTTTGAAGAAAACATATTTTTGATGAATAAAATAACTATTAAACTCTGATTGATTATTTAATAATAAGTTATCAATATTTATTAAGATCTTTATATATGTTTCATAAAGCAGTTAATCCTACTCATACCCACCAATTTAGTGGTTAGGTTATAACGCTCATATTTAAATAATAATATTTCATGGTTCGTTTAGGAACGACATTGTATTTCACATATGCTATTGAATATAGTTTTATTTTTAAAATATTAGGGTGTTAAATTCTCCCACATTTAGTAAATTTTGTCCTTTTAATTTGAACTTGATCTCGATAATCATGGGTTTGACATCTTAAAATACCTTTATTGAAATCCCACATCATAAAAAAGGTTAATAAAAATTCCTCTTAATAAGATAGAAAAGGAAATATAAAGGTCATATAGAATAACACATAACTAGTTTTTAAAATATGATAAAATTAGTGGGATGTAAAAATATGGACATAGAGGTGAAATTTAATGTCCAAATAATGATAGAGATTCCTAGAGATCATTGGTCACAATAAATTGAATGGTCAAGAGAAATTTAATAACCATAAATCAATAAGGTGTGAAAAGGACTATCGATTCATCAGAAATGTAGGTAATAAGATTTTTTTTGTTTCAAGATCCTATTCTTAGACATGAGATTTTTTTACCATCTATATTGATAACATGAAGAAATTTGATTACCTGAAAATTATAATTTCTTTCTTTAATCAATTTTTACCACAATATCATATTTTTCTCCAAATGATGAGTATTCAAGACGAATCTTTCATGCCTTAAGCACAAAAATAAGCTTTTAATGGATCAAATAATCCACAAAAGTATAAAAATGTATTAATCCTATATTTAAACATCAACCAAAACCAAAATGGTTAGCACAAGTTAAGATAATTCCCCAAAAGAATAAACCTTTATATGAGTAAATATACCATTAATATCAAAAGCCTCAAAAATAGAACCCAAAGCTCAACTTTGATCATTTTATAAATAAATAAACTTACAATTCTTTTAAATATCCATACCCAAGTTTGAAATCTAAAAAACAGAAGTTTTTTATCACATATTCTTCCAATATTAATTTAACATTTATCTCTAATCAACATTAGTCACTCATAAAGTCGTATATTGAAAAATTAAAATTCCCAAATAATATAATATATAAAATATGATAATTATTTCCATAAATAAACAATATCACTATATACCACATTAAAATAATATAGGATCCCAAAATATAATTCAAGATTTATTCCTAAAATAAAATCCCATAATATTCTGTTTACCATAATCATATAAGGTTCCAAAAATAGTGAACCTTTTTCAAAATATCATTAATAAATTAATCACCAAATGAATTTTCAATACCGTAGTTATATATACAATAAAAAATATGTTCAAAAAATAAAATTAATCATTATGCGTCAAATTATTTAAGTAAAAAAAAATTATACTAACCAGATAATCATGTTGGCCAATGGTAGGTGTTTCACCCTTATCGCCCTTCGGCTGTGGGTTCAATCCCTATGACCTTTTGGATGTGAAAATTTGTCTCTTGACCTATGATTTTTCATTTTTAATAAAACATAATTAATATAATTACTATAATGTTCCCAAAAATATGATAAAAATCCTCAAAAGGGTGATAACATTCTTATGAAATAATCCTTAATGTTAACCCTAAGGGTTTCATTTACCTCAACCTAATAAAAGGTCTCCTAAAAATATCGTTATTCACCTAAAAATATCATCATTTAAAACCTCAAAATGGGTGTCTCAACCTTTGAACTTATGATAAAACTTAAACTTATAAACCCATGATGTCATCCATAACTCTTAAGTTAATCTCACATGAAAAATATTAATCTCTATAGTTATCTAAACCTTTAATCGATACCGACTATAACAACTAAGTCTTAAACATTACATAATATTTAGTTTTAAGTCAAGAATTCATTATCTTATATTTGTGGATTTTTATGGTTTATAGCTTTATCGGATTAGTCCATTACCATTACATAAATAAATATTACATAACAATGTTTTCATTTTCACTTATTATCCATTTTTCCAACAAAATAAAACTTTTGTGATATAAAAAATTTTCTTTTCATAATATATCTTCATAATTTTCATCTTAACCTTATCCTTATCCCCACACATCCTTAAAAACCTATGAAAAACATTTTAAAATATGTAATGATCACAAAAAATCATCATAAGGGACATAAAATAAAGAAAGAAGGAAACTTTTTAGTTTATAAATCCTTACAAAAAAATTCCTTTTTTCAAAAATAAACCATGGGATCAAAATAAACATTCTATTACCCAAGAAATCAAATTTTCTATGAAAATATTTTCATAAAAAATTTCATTATAAATCTTAAAGTAAAAGATAAAACTCATTAAGGATTCT
Source organism: Viscum album (assembly GCA_963277665.1). Taxonomy (NCBI): domain Eukaryota; kingdom Viridiplantae; phylum Streptophyta; class Magnoliopsida; order Santalales; family Viscaceae; genus Viscum; species Viscum album. The sequence continues at coordinate 383,743,374 of OY728153.1, read as the reverse complement.
TGTAAATCATTATAAACTCATGAACACTTTTTCACAAAGTGATACTTTTAATCCTTAAGAAGTTGGAAATACATTTTTTTTAAACATAATCTCATTAACTTACCTTGTGAAATCATAAGGTTTCTATAAAAAAAACTAAAAATAATAAATAAATCATTTAGGTATCTTGGTGAATCATTTTATATCCATCATAATTCTCCAGAGAACATAATCATTACCCAATGCATTGGAGGGCTATAACGGACCCACCTATACTTAGTTTATAATGTAACAACTCATACTTGGTTTATAACATAACCTCATATCCCTAGTTTATAATAAAACCACCCATACTTGGTTTATAATGGAACTACCTATTATCATAAACAATTACCATGAACTATATCATAATAATAACATATAAAATCTTTTAATTTTCAACATTAAATTCAAAAAACATCCTTTGTACCCATAAAAAACATTTCCAGATATCAAAATACCCATTCCATTTAAAAACCTTATCGAAAATATCCAGAACGTAGGGAATGATGGTTTTTATTTAAATAAAAAAATTTATTGTATAATGTAATCCAAATATCAAATAATGGTTGCACTGGAAGGAGAATCTATTAATGTAGTATACATTAAAATAGAACATTCCTTTTTTTCTTTTTTTAAAAATGTAAAATAATTCTATATAAAATATGTAAAAATTTAACTTCTGAGAACTTTGAAATAAAGTAAAAAGAGACATTAAATTTAATTTATAATTATTTTATGCCCATCCGTAATATAATTTCAAGAACATAGACATGGAAGAAAAGGACTAAAAAAAATTTAAACATGAGGTTTTAAGTTAAAGTTTCCCTTATCTCATGTCTAAATCATCACGTACATTCATTTTCATCTAGAATAATAAAATTATGTTAATTATTTACTATCTTAAGAACACTTTTCATGTTTATTATTCCCTTTATTTTATTTATTACTTTTTATATAAAATTAATTAATCAATTAAGTTCACATCAGATATTTGGACGATATTCAACTCATTTGTCCAAAATGAATTCAGTAGCTATGTGAGTTGGTACTCTCCAATAACCACTACAAAAAGTCTGGATATATTGGATGCTCATAGATTCACCTCACTATAGAGAATATTCTCAAATCTAAATGCTTCCTATATTTTAATACATATGTTATCTCCATATTCTCTATCTAATACCCAATTTATAGAAACAAATAAATTTCACTTGATAAAAAATACACCCGGACCTTCCCCTAGCTTCTTTTTCTGGGTATAGTTTTTCTTCTAGCGGCCCTTCTTGACACATGAAAAATAGATAATGTCTTTTCCCTATTTTTATCCCTTGATCATCCTCTTCTTGAAAGGTCATAGTGAATAAGCTTTAGTATTGTAGTTAGTCTTAGAGCTCTTCACTCAACCTTTCATATTTTCATCATAAGAACAAAAGTGTTTTCATGCATAATATCCTTTTTATCTTGAAAAAGTAGAGCGAGGAGATATAGGAGAGACTTATATATATATATTATATTTAAATTTACAAAAAAAATTGGATAATATATAACATAGTGATGAAATAATGAGATTTATATGCAATTTACTAGTTATCTTAAACCATATAACCTATAAGTTTTCAATGTATCTAATAATTTTGACTATATGAAGCCTAAATGGAACACCTTCTCCAAGTTTTCTTGTGAATAGTACCTTGGATATCTCATACCATTCCCATATTACTCTCTCCTAATAAAGATCATGATAATATTGGAGCATGCTTTAGGCATCCATGTCCTCTTACGAATTCAAGAGTTCACTTGACATGGATGATAACATTAAATATTGAACATACAGTGCACCATTCAAGGGGTTTTCATATATAATTAACTCCCCATCACTCAACTCTTTATCAAGAGAATTAGGGATTGAATATTCTAGCATGTAAGACTTCCATTCATGGCACAACACAACCCATAATTTTCAAAATCATTTTTATAAGTTACTTCTAGTTAAGAGATGGTATTTCTATAGAATTGAGGGGATAATGTGGTTATAAAAATCCCTTTTAATAGAATAATGTAAAATAATATTATTAGTAATTTACTTAATTACCTTAATATGTTAATTGAAATAGTTTAGTTTTATTATGAAGTCTCCCACTATTTTATCCAATCATAAAAAACCTCACCATTGAACATATAACGTCCCATCATGTGGACATTCTAGTGATTAGGATCCATATTTAACTTCTCATAATTCAAACAAAGGCCTATTAAGTTACTCAAAAGTATTTAGGTAGGTGGTTATCCCTACCACGGGCTTGCAGTTCCTTGATATGTTGAGTGGACTCCTCAATCCCAAAATCCTAACTTGGATTTCCTCAACACTTCCCACCAAGATATATAATGTCTTACAAGGGATACTCCAATTTATGTAAAATTGGTTAATTCAAACCCATAAACATCATTAGAACTTATTAGTAAATGTAAGTGTCCTGAAAAGGGCCATCCAAATACTTAGTTCTATGGTTCTATTCTAAATATGAAAATGGAAGGAATTTTAACATAATATTAATTTGAGTGATTTTTTTATTATATATAAACTTTCTTATTTTATCCTTTATATGACTTGTTAATATTAAGTGGATTTTTATTAAGTGATTGACCATGTGCTGATAAAATACTAATGCATAATCATTTTATTTTAATTCCATAATTGCATATTAATTCCATTTATTTATGTGATTAGGGTCTTGTATCCATAAAATAAATCATACATCAAATAGAAATAAAATAAATAAAACATGGCACGATCATTACCTTTAACTAGTAGTGTGTTTATTGAGTAGAAAATAAATAAACCATTGACCCTAGGGGAAAAAATCCTTGAGTTGGTCTGGCCTTGAGTTACCATATTTAAACTCTTTCATTTATATCTTCTAAGTTTAGTTTTACCTCAACTATGTCTTGAACCAAGTCCATGCACCTGTGAGCTTAATCCTTAAAATTTATTTATTTGACATGTGGGTAAAGATAAATATAAATGAAGGTTTACATAAAGGAAATAATTGGCATGAAATCCCATATATAATAAGGAGTATGGGAGGACTCACATAACATCGTTTTAATTTAATAATAACAATTTCAAAAACCCATGAAATAATTAAATAAAAATAAATCACACAAATGTAAAGATCAGTCTAGGATCATGATCAACCACTTGTAAAATGAATAGGTATTTAAAATAATTATATATCATCCATTTATATCCATTATTTTATTAATATAAACACACATGAATTAATAAAATATAATATAACATAATTAATTCAATTTATCTTAATCTCCAAACAATCCGTCCTAGAGATTTATATTCAATAACATCCCAATATTAAACATTACATAATCTTGAGTTTTAAGTAGAGAATCCATTCTATTATATTTTATGATCTTTATGGTTTATATTTTTAGATTATTAGGACATTAGCCTTACAGAAATAAATAATACATAACAAAGTTTACACTTCCACTTAGTATCAATTTTTACAACAAAACAAGACTTTTATGATGTTAAAATTTATTTTTAATGAAATATCATCAAAAATTTCATCTTAACCTCATTATTCTACCTAAAAATTCTTTAAACATTATATAAAACATTTTAAAATGTGTAATGATCACAAAATATCTCCGTAAGTTTCATAAAATAAATAAATAAATAAACTCATTAGTTTATGAGTGCTTATAAAAAATTTCCATTTTAAAAAATAAACATTGCACTCAAAATAAACATTTCATTAACCTATAGATGAACTTTTCTTCCCAAAAATTTTCAAATAACATTTCATAAGAAATATTAATATTAAAATAAAACTCATAAATGTTTCTTTTAAATCATGATAAACTCATGAAAACTTTTTCACAAAGTTATACTTTTCACCCTAAAAAAGTAGAAAATAATTTTCTTTAAACATAATCTCATCAGATTACCTTTTGAAATCATGAGGTTTTTTTAGAAAAAATAGAAAGAATAAATTAAACATATAGTTAACTTGAGACATCATTTAAATTCTATCATAATTATCTGGAGAAAATAATCATTACCAAATGCATTACAGGGATATAATGGACCCAACTGTCATTGGTTTATAACGTAACCACCCATCCTTGGTTTATAATAGAAACACATGTCCTTGGTTTATAGTGGAACCACCATTATGGGGTTTATAATAGAACCACCCATAATTATAAAAAATTCCCATGAACGATAACATAATCATAACACGTAAAATCTTTTAATTTTCAATATTACTTTCATAAAAATACTCTTTTCACCCATAAGAAAAACATTTACATATATCAAAATATCCATTCCATTTAAAAACCTTTTTGAAAATACCTAGAATATAGGGAAGGAGGGTTTTTATTCAAGGGAAAAAACTAAATATTATAAAATAATCCAAATATAAAATAATGGTTTTGGTGATGGGAAAGATGTTAAAATCTTATAAGTTAAAACAGAACATTCCTTTTTCCCTTTTATAAAGAAAGTTAAAATGTTTTGAATAAAATACATAAAATGATTCCTTTTTGAAAACCTTTGAAATAAATTAAAAAGAGAGATAAAATTTTCTTTATAATTATTTTATTTCCATCCATAAAATAATTTCAAGAATATAAAAATTGAAGAAAAGGATTAAAAAAATATTTAAAAATAGTGTTTTAAGTTAAAGTGTCGCTTACCTTAAGTCTGACTCGTCGCGTATGTTCCTTTTCATCCTGAATAATAAAATTATGTTAATTATTTACTTTATTAAGAACATTTTTTAATTTTATTATTTCCTTTATTTAATTTATTACCTTTTTATATATAATGACTTAATTAATTAAGTCCACATTATATGTTTTGATGATATTTATCTCATATGTCCAAAATGACTTCTGCAGGTTGGCTATGGTCGATGAGGTCATTATTTCATTATCTCTAGAATAATAATAAAAATATAATTATAATTTTTATACATAAATTATAATTTTAAAACCAACCATTAAAATGGTTATTAAAAATAAAGTATGTTACAATCATGGAGACAATAGGTCATACATACGTATGAGTAACGTTTCCATTTTTCAACGATCATGATGTAAAAAAGAAAATTGTTATTTTATTTTTATATATTTATAATTATATAATAAATATAAATTAATTTCTTTAAATAAATTTATATATAGAATCCATGTGATGTGGTTATGAAAAATGAATCACATCGCTTCGTGAAGGTGGCAATCCACACGTACACATGAACGATGATGTTTTTCAATGGATGGAAAAGTAAGTAATTAGGTGATATATTATATTTAAATAATGAAAAATATTTAATTAATATCATATATACATTAAATCCATCATTATAACAATCCATTAGGGGCGGTGATGGAAAATTAATTACATTTTTTTGCAAGGCGATAGTATATCGTAACATAAACAATGATTTTTGTTTCCCATTTGATGGAAGTGGAGATTGATATAGGGAATGAAATTCACCTAAAAATATATATCAGTATATAAAATATATTGGTGTTATTATTTAATAATGGTTGAATAATATTTGAAGGAGTTATAATAAGAAATAAAACAAAAAAATTTGGTTAAGAACTATAGCTCTTCTTCAGACAACCTTTTTTTCTTTACACTTTAATCCCTCCAAGGTTTGTATTATACAAAATAAATGACCTCTTAAATTTTGGGAGGGATTTTATAAAGGTATTTTTGTAGGTATTAGATAAAATAAAAGTCTTTTTAAGTGTAAATAAAAGAGTATAGGAGGTGCAATTTTATAAGTGAGGGGAGGGGCAATTTTGGAATTACTTAAAATATTAAATTAATATAAATTAATATTCATGGAAAAAAGGATCCAAAATAATATAATTCAAATATAGGATAAGTATGGTTATAAACAATACCATCCAATATTTTTTTCCAATTTTTGATTTGTTTTTTACCATTATCTCTTTGTTTTAACTTGTGTTAACCCTTTTTGACAATTATCGCGATAACAAAGTTTTTACTCTTTAGGGGTCAGAAAAGTTACTATAAAATGAAAACTATATCATAAATGAATATTAGATTATATTTTCAATAATATACCAATCACTTGGCATAATATATATATTCTTAGTAATTTTAAATCATTTAATAAAATATTATTTATTATAAAATAACATTAATGTAATTTTTGGAACTATTCATTTAATTTGATTTTGAAAGCAACATAAAAACAATGGAGTTAAAATAAAATCCATTAGAACCTATATATTATGTTATTTTTATCTAAAAAATTAGAGGAACATAATAATTCATTCAAATTATATTACTTTTAGTAGTTTTAAAATTGTTTATTTTATTTTTCTATTAATTGAATAAATACTATGTCAGTGTTGCGTAATCATTTAAGGTAATTATTTAATCACTAAAAATTAAAAATAAATTAACATGATAAAAAATAATTTATTATAAATTAACCCTTTTATAACTGAACATAGCCTCTATTTATCCCTATGTAAAAAATGTTGAGATAATAAAACAAAGAGAATGACATTTTTTACTTTTCATTACCTAAAATAATATAAAGGTAAAAATCAGAGAAATATGGCACCAAGTTTCCATATTTTAGAAAATTTTATAAAAATGGATGAAATAAAAAAATACAGTAGGATAAAGGATAGTTTTTGGGTTATTTTTTGTCCTTATCATAATATTTTTAACCTAAATTACCCAATTTGCCCTTACCATGGTGGCAATTATTTACTATGGCTACTATTCATAATGAATAAAAATAAAAGGGAACTATATAAAAAACTTGGACCTAATTATTCAAAATAATATATCAATTTTTAAATATTCAATTTCTATAATTGAAAAAAAAAATAATAATTTTAGATTAAAATGAAAAATGCCACGAAAAACAATTTTTCAGAAAAACGCCTTTTAAGTATAAAAATGTTTTTATTCCAAATTAAAGTATAAAATTCATTAAAAATAATATAAATATATTGTTTTTTAATCAAAATTAACTAATTAAATTTTAAAAGTAATTTAAAATATAATTTTAATTTGTAAATAATTTAAAAGAAAATAGATTTTTCAATAAAAATCAGTATTTTTTCACTATTCATTAAAAAATCAAACTTTTCAGAAAAATATCAAAATTTTACAATAATATAATTTTGATATTATGATTTAAAAAATGATATCATTTTTATCAAATAAAATTTGTATGATTTATAGAATTCAATTACAATATTTTCTCACAAAAAGAAATAAAAACCATTTTTGAAGAAAACATATTTTTGATGAATAAAATGACTATTAAAAATTGAGTGATTATTTAATGATAAGTTATCAATATTTATTAATATCTTTACATATATTTAATAAATCAGTTAATACTACTCATACCCACTAATTTAATGTTTAGGTTATAACACTCATATTTAAATAATAATATTTCATGGTTATTTCAGGAACGACATTATGTGTTGCATATGATATTGAATATATATTTTTTAATATTAGGGTATTAAATTATCCCCCCTTTATTAAATTTTTTCCTTTCAATTTGATCTTTATCTCGATAATCATGGGTTTTACATCTGAAAATACCTTTATTGAAATCCCACATCATAAAAAAGGTTAATAAAATTTTCTCTTGAAAAGATGGAAATTGAAATATGATGGTCATATAGAATGACACATAACTAGTTTTTAAAATATGATAAATTTAATGGGATGTGAAAATATAGACCTAGAGGTGTAATTTAATGTCCAAATAATGATAGAGATTCATAGAGATCATAGGTCACAAGAAATTCAATGATCAAGAGAAATTTAATAACCATAAATCAATAAGGTGTGAAAGGACGGTCGATTCATCAAAAATAAAGGTAATAATAATTTTTTTTTTGTTTCAAGATCCTTTTACTAGACTTAATATTTTTTTACCATCTAGATTGATAACATGAAGAAATTTCCTTACTTGAAAATTATATTTTCATCCTTTAATCAATTTCCACCACAATCTCATATTTTTCTCCAATGATGAGTATTCAAGATGAATATTTCATACCTTAAGCACAAAAATAAACTTCTAATGGATCACATAATCCATAAAAGGATAACAATATATTAATCTTATATTTAAACATAAAACAAAACCAAAATGGTTAGCACAAGGTAAGATAATTCCCCAAAAGAATAGACATTCATTTGAATAAATATAACATTAATCTCCAAAGCCTCAAAGATAACACCCAAATTTCAAAATTGATAATTTGATGAATAAATAACCTCAAAATCCTTTTAAATATTAATTCCCTATTTTGAAATCTAAAAACCAGAATTATTTGATCACATATTCTTCCAAGATTAATTTAACATTTATCTCTAATCAAAATTAGTCACTCATAAAGTCATATACCCAAAAATTCAAATTCCCAAATCATATAATATAAAAAATATGCTAATTATTTCCATAAATAAATAGTATCACCATAAAGCCACATTAAAATTATATAGGATCCCAAAATATGATGCAAGATTTATTCTTAAAATAAAATCCCATAATATTCTGTTTACCATAATCATATAAGGTTCCAAAAATAGTGAACCTTTTTCGAAATATCATTAATCACTTAATCACCAAATAAATTTTCAATACCATGGTTATCTATATGATAAAAAATATGTTCAAAAAATAAAATTAATCATTATATGTCAAATCATTTAAGTAAAAAAACAATTTTATACTAACTAGGGAATCATGTTGGCCAATGGTAGGTGTTGTACCCTTATCGCCCTTCGGATGTGGGTTCAAGCCCCAAGACCTTTCAGGATGTGACAGGTTGTCGCTCGACCTAAGAGTTATCTATTTTACTAAAACATAATTAATATAATTATTATAATGTTCTCCAAAATATTATGAAAATCCTCAAAAAGGTAATAACATTCTTCGGAATAATCCTCCACGTTAACCCTAAGGGTTACATATACCTCATCCTAATAAAATTTCTCCCAAAAATATCATTATTCACCTAAAAATATCATCATTTAAAACCTCAAAAGGGGTGTCTCAACCTTTTAACTTATGATAAACCTTAAACTAATAAACCCAGGATGTCAACCATAACTCTTAAGTTAATATCACGTGAAAAAATCTTAATCTCTAAATTTATCTAAATCTTTCATCGATACCAACTATAACAACTAAGTCTTAAACATTACATAATATTGAGTTTTAAGTCAAGAATTTATTCTATTATATTTTTGGATATTTATGGTTTAGATATTTATAGGATTAGGCCATCACCATTACATAAATAAATATTACATCACAAGGGTTCATTTTCACTTAGTATCTATTTTCCTACAAAATAAAACTTTTATAATATACAAAATTTTCTTTTCATAATATATCTTCATAATTTTCATCTTAAACTTATCCTTTTCTACACAAATCCTTAAAAACCTATGAAAAACATTTTAAAATATGGAATGATCACAAAAAATATTCATAGGGAACACAAAAAAAAAGAAAGAAAGAAACTCGTTAGTTCATAAATCCTTATAAAAAATTTCATTTTTCAAAAATAAACTATGGGATCAAAATAAACATTCTATTACCCAAAAAATAAAATTTTCTATGCAAATATTTTCATAATAACTTTCATTATAAATCTTTAAGTAAAAGATAAAACTCAGTAAGGATTCATTGAAATCATGATAAACTCATGAACACTTTTTCACAAAGTGATACTTTTCATCCTTAAAAAATAGGAAATACTTTTTCCTTAAACATAAGATCATTAACTTACCTTGTGAAATCATTAGGTTTCTATAAAAAATCTAGAAAGAATAAATAAATAATTTAGGTATCTTGGTACATCATTTTATATCCATCATAATTAACCAGAGAACATAATCATTACCCAATGCATTGGATGGCTATAACAGACCCACGTTGTAAGAACTCGGGCCTTCTTTTCAGGTATGTTTCTATTTTCTGTTCGTTGTTGAGAAAAAAGAGGAATTTTGGGAAGAAAACTTTGAAGGTTTTAGAGGCTATGCAGGGGCGCACGGTTGGCGCACGATTTGTTCAAACTGTGCGTCCAGCCCAGGAAACTGTGCACTCTTTACAGTGGGCTCCGCACGGGAGGCGCACGGTTTGTCAAAACATGCAGGAAAATTGTGCGAAGTTCCTTGAGGAGACAGTGGACTCCACACAGGTGGTGCATGGTTTGTCAAACTGTTCGGGTAGGTCGTGTGAAGTCCCTGGGATAGATAGTGGCAACTGCACGGTTGGCACACAGATTTCCAAACCGTGCGGGGAAACCATGTGGCCACTTAAAAATTAGGGTTTAAAGCCCCGGGCCGCTCGGGATTCCTCATTTCTTCTCCAAAATCTCTTCCAATCGAGCCTCACTTGGGATTTTGGGTTCTCAAAGATTTAAGGAGCTCTCCCACTCATTTTGGAGGCAAATCGAAGGGTTTTCTTGGCAGATCGAAGCCCATTCTTCTTGGGTAAGTCTCTCCTCTTGGTTCCTTTGAGTTTCCCTCTTGATCTACATCTCGCTATCCTCTGGTTTTCTAGATCTACACTCGTTGTGTGTATATATAGGGTTGTGGTTGCCTCAGATGTTGATTTCAAGACTTTTGGATGTTAGGGAAGGAGGTTTAGACCATTTCTGATGGTGTGTTCGCCAGTTTTGAGGAGGTGGAATAGATTTTGGATCATTTTCACCAGAACCATAAAGGTAGGTGGTTTGTGCCTTTCTGTAGAAAGTCCTTGAGTATTTGTGCAAATTCCACCAATACCCTTGAACGGGGTATTGCCTGTTTCCTGTTTTTCCCTTGTTGTTTGCCTGCTTTGCTTATATGCTTGAGTAGAGGTTGTTGTTTGTGAATAGGGTAATTTACTGTGCTTTGGATGTTTTTCCCATGCATGTTTTCCTATTTATGACCGTTTGGTCTATTGTTTCCTATTAGGATATTGCCAATTCCATGCCTATTTTGTAGGATGGTATGACTATTCTTCCATGCTGAGATTCTTTAGATGCTAGCCAAGTAGTTCTTGAGGATACTTTGGCCGTTATGCGATGTGATACTTGCTAACTTTACATAGGGTTGTGGGAACCTAGTATAGTAGACCATAGGGAGAATGGACATAAGGGCTTCTCCAGAGTGTCTTTAATTTACGATGTAAGACCATAGGCGGAATTGATGTTGAGTGCTTTTTCAGAGTGTCTGTAGTTCCTTGACGTGGGCCACAGGGGGAATGAGATGTTGAGTGCTTCCCCAGAGTGTCATTAATACGATACGAGACTATAGAGGGAATTGACGGTGAGTGCTTCCTCAAAGAGTCTATTATTTAGCTGAACCAGAGGAGTGAGACTCTGTGTGCTTCCCAAAGGGTTGCTAGTACTTGTAGGTTGAACCATAGAGGTTAGGCTGTGAGAACTATCCAGAGGTTACCTATTTGTTCTACTTGCTTGAGTGATTGTTTACTTGTTGTATTTATGTGTTAGAAACTGTGGATTGTTTGATGTTTAGTACTTCCCTATTTACTACTTTCTGTACTTTTACCTGCCATATATTCACTGACTGTTAGGCATAGATCTTTGGGTGGTTTCCTACTGGGACTTTGTCTCACACCCTGTTTGGGACATGCTTTTGGGCCGAAACAGATTATATTGTTGCAGATATAGATAAGTTCAAGCACCATTCTACTTCAGGTTCTTTATTGCACTAGATCTGGAGAGCATGGGACCAAGCCGAGGCTTGCGATGCTGAGGAGTTGCTCATTGGTTTTTCTTTTGTACTTTGGTTTAGTATTGTATTCAGCATTGTGACTTGTTTGGCTATTTTTCTTGAAATATATGTATCATGAATCATTTACATATATTTTTTGCTCCAGTTGTTTACTTATCAGTCTTCCGTTTTTCACTTGTGTATGGATTGTTTACTGCTTCCTCTTTTGTTTATTTGTTTCTCTTTCACTGTGTACTCTGCCAACGAGGGCATCATTTTCCCATTATCACACCCAAGGCCCTCTCTACTAGTCGGCAACCTCTGGCGTTCGGAGAAATGCACTTGGGGCCATGTGAACAACCGAGTATAGGGCGCCTCTAGGTGGCTTTCAGAACTGGGGCGTTACAAAGTGGCATCAGAGGATTCTTTTCTCTTGACTTACTGTTTGGATCCTTTAGCTAGGGATAGGAAGGAATTGGTACTTGGTAATGATTTGTTCCTAGGAGTAGCTAACCCGTGTGCAGGAAAAAGCCACACTACCTCATTTATTGCAATTTTATTTGGTTTGAAAATTTTATAGCTGATTTGATTTTACCGTTGAGTGATTCACATGATTTGTTCTATTACCATTGTTGTTATTGTAGTTCTATTTTCTGTCACAACCCGATGAGATGAGGGTATGCCATCTCATGCATCATATAGGCACTTGTTAGAAATAAAATTTCATGCATTCTTTCCATGACATCTAGGATGCATTAGCGATTGCATGTTGTTGTGATAGACGTTGTGTAGATTATGCATGTTGTTGTGATAGAATCTTTTCTATAGTTAGAGCCTTTTTTATAATTTTTTGTGGGAATGAACGCCAAATTTTGGTTCCTGAGGTGTTATGGGCCCTCGTGGACCGTAAATTGGTGGATCATTTCCTTGTCTACTTTGCTATGACATGTGTAAGATGCCAAGCTTTGATTCGTGGGGAGTATGGGCCCTCACGAATCGGAATTTGGCACTTTCAATGTTATTTTCAGTGTTTCTCTGGGTTCCGGAGTAGTTTCTGAGGCTTACTATCCAGAAAAACCCAGAACGCACGCCGTGTAGTTTTGACTACATGACATGTGTTCTTCTGTTCAAGAAGAAACATTCTTTCTCTATACACGCCGTGTACTACTATGTTTCAGTCCTTGTTAATCTTGATCTAATTTATGCATTTGACCTTGTAGAGTCATGCCACCGAGAAGTCCTCCGGTTGTCCTCCAGCTACAGGGCAACGATCAAACATCGGACATGGCTGATCAGGGACTTCCGGCAGTTCCTCCTGTTGTGCTAGTTTTGGCACCAACAGTTATACCAGATGTAGGTGTTAATGCACAGTTCAGGGAAGGCTTCATGAGGATGATGCAAACCTTCCAGGGAGTATCGCCTCCTGGCTCAACTATGGAAGACTTGACGCAGGTTTTCCAGCAGCAACATCCTCCCACCTTCTTAGGGAAAGGAGGACCTCAGGCTGCAGAGTCATGGATAAAAGCCATGATGATGATCTTAGAGAATCTGGAGACACCTCCAGAGAGGTGGGTCAATCTCGCTACCTGCATGCTACGTGAATCCGCCAGAAGGTGGTGGGACGTGATCTCACAGGTGGGTCATCAGCATGTTATGGCATGGGAGGAGTTTTAGAGTGTCTTTTATGACTACTTCTATCCAGAGACCCTGAGGGATGACCGAGCCCGGGAGTTCATGAGCCTGGAGTAGGGTACTCTTTATGTCATGGAGTACTCCTCTTGTTTCACCGAGCTTCAACATTTCACACCCCTCCAGGGCGGAGATGGGCTGTTCTTGGCAAGGAAGTTTGAGGATGGTCTCAGACGGGAGATCCGCTTATAGGTGAATATCTTCAGGCTGACTTCCATCACTTCCATCGTCAACCAGGCACTGATTGCAGAGTGTAATCTGAGAGATTCTAGAGTTGTGATCCAGGGCAGTTCTGCTTCCAGGGTTAGTGCTTCACCACCTGATAACAGGAAGCGTCGTAGGGAGTCTATGTGCGGTGATCTGAGGCAGCGAGACACACCTTCAGGTAGCCAGGTGGTATGCTACCAGTGTGGAAGAGCTGGGTATACGAGGCTGTAGTGCCAGAGGGACCCAGTGGAGTGCCGATCTTGCAGAAATATGGTTCACCTTCAGTGGTTCTGCCAGGCGTTCTCACCAGTAGCTGGTGATAGGGGTTCTTCCATGAATCCTCATTCAGGAGCAGTGCCACCAGTTTCTCACCAGTCTGGGAACTGGAGTTCTTCTGGTCGTTCGGGCCGAGGTGGAGGTAGAGGTTGTGGTGGTCAGTCACCGGTCTTTCAGTGATAGTAGGGTGGATCAACTTAGAGTGGTCAGGCAGGGTCACAGGGCCGTGGAGCAGGCCAAACTTTTGCGGTGGAGCAGACCCAACATAAGCAGCATCCCAAACCCTCTACAGTTCTAGGTACCATTCTAGTTGCCTCGGTTTTATCTTATTCTCTTTTTGATATAGGGGATTCCCATAGTTTTTTATCCGTTGCTGTTGTGGATAGCCTTGGGCTCTGTATCTTGTCTTCTGCCGATATATTGACACTAGACACTCCATTGGGAACAAAGAAATCTAGCATACATTAGTGCAAAGAGTGACCTCTAGAAGTTGCGGGGTGTCACTTTTTATGGGATCTCTATATCCTTGAGATGACAGGCTATGATGTCATTCTTGGAATGGACTAGCTAGTCCCCTTCTAGGTAGTCATTGACTGCTACCACCGCAGGGTGAGTTTCATATCACCAGAGGGTGGATCTTTTCTTCATAAGGGTGAGTGGGATGTCTAGGCGAGTAGAGCAGGACCCGAGTATCATGGTCTAGGTGGAGTTACAGCTCAGATTTCTATTCTATATCTGGATGACCAGGGGACTTCACAGTTGTACTTTCCTCCAATGGTGGATCATTTTTGCAATGTCTTTTCAGATGACTTTTCAGGTTTTCCTCCGGAGCATGAGATAGACTTTTCTATTGAGCTCGTTCCAGGAACGACACCAGTGTCCATTCCTCCTTATAGGATGGTGACACCTGAGCTACAATATCTCAAGAAGCAGTTAGAGGAGTTGCAGGAAAAGGGTTTCATCTGACCCAATACTTCTCCTTGGGGTTCGCCTATCCTTTTTGCAAAGAAGGAAGATGGTACTCTTAGGCTGTGTGTGGGTTATCGGAATTTGAACCAATTTACGGTCAGGAACCGATATCCCTTACTGAGAATTGATGATCTTTTTGATCAAATTCGAGGAGAACGAGTGTTCTCGAAGATTAACTTGAGATCCGGATATCATCAGTTGCGTGTTAGACCATCGGACATACCGCTTATAGATTTTCGGAGTAGCTATGGTCTATATGAGTACTTGGTCATGCCGTTTGGACTCACGAACACGCCAACATTTTTCATGGCTCTGATGAATCGTGTGTTCCACCCTTATCTGGATTCTTTTGTGGTAGTCTTCGTGGATGATATCTTGGTTTACTCTCACACTCGACACGACCATGACATACATCTTGAGATCATATTGAGTACACTGAGAGAGCATCGACTATATGCTAAGCTCTCAAAGTGACACTTTTGGATGGAACAGATTCACTTCCTAGGTCATATTATCTCAGAGGCAGGAGTTGCAGTAGACCCAGAGAAGGTGAGAGCAGTAGTTTCTTGGGATCATCCTAAGAACGTGTTTGAGATAAAAAGTTTCTTGGGGTTGGCTGGTTACTAAAGGTGCTTTATATAGGACTTCTCCTACTTAGTAGTGCCGCTGACGGGTCTGACCAAGAAAGGTGCGAAGTTCATTTGGTCAGAAGCTTGCGAGATAGCATTTCAAGAGATGAAGGGAAGGTTGACCTCTGCAAAAGTCCTGATTCTTCTAGAGCAAGGGAAGATCTTTAAAATTTACTGTGATGCATTAGGTATTGGTCTAGGAGTAGTTTTGATGTAGGGTGATCGAGTAGTTGCGTACGGGTCTCTGCAATTGAGGCCACATGAGAGGAATTACCCGACACATGATCTCGAGTTGGTAGCTGTTGTCTATGCCTTACGTTGTTGGTGACAGTATCTTCTGGGAGAGCATTTTTTGGTTTTCACTGACCACAAAAGTCTCAAGTACATCTTCACTCAGCATGATCTGAATCTGAGACAGTGCAGGTGGGTCGAGTATCTTCAGTCCTTTGATTTCGAGCTTGCCTATACCCCTGAAAAGGCAACACTCTGGCTGATGCGTTGAGCAGGAGGACTCAGATACATGCAGTTTGAGAGGCCAGCAGTGAGTGGCAGCTTATGGCTCTATTCTCTGAGATGCATTTGGAGTTGAATTATAGACAAGGGTAGACTTTTATATCTTCTATAGTTGTTACCTCTACACTTCTTGATCGGGTACGAATGAGGCAGATATCAGATTCTGAAGGCCTAGTCCTACAGGAAAGCGTAGCAGGAGAGGACCCTATTCCTAGATGGATAGTAGGCAGGGATGAGATCTTGTGTTTCCAGAGACGCATATGGGTTCCAGCAGAAATATGCGAGGAGCTGATGCATGATTTTCATTCCTCAGTTTGGGCAGTTTATCCTGGCGTCACCAAGATGTATCGTGATCTACACCGCCAGTATTGGTGGTCAGGTATGAAGAGAGATGTTGCTGGTTTTTTCATGAGGTGTTTCACTTGTCAGCAGGTGAAAGCAGAGCATCAGTGACCAACAGGTCTTTTACAGCAGTTACCCATTCCCGAGTGGAAGTATAATGACGTCACGATGGATTTCGTGACAGGGTTGTCGAGTTCTCCCCAAGGTAACGATGCTATTTGGGTTGTCATCGATAGTCTTATAAAGGTTACTCTCTTCTTGCCGATCAAGGAGACATTCAGTGTTGATGATCTAGGACGGTTGTATATCCTTGATATTGTACATCTACATGGAGTTCCACACTCCATTGTTTCGGACAGAGATGCGCGTTTTACTTCTCAGGTCTGGCAGGGGCTTCAGAAGGCTTTGGGTACACAGTTACTTTTGAGTACAACATACCATCCCCAGACAGATGTCCAATATAAACGTACGATTCAGGTGCTTGAGGATATGCTCTAAGCATGTATCCTAGATTTTAGAGGTTCTTGGGAGAAACATATACCTTTTGTGGAGTTTTCCTACAATAATATTTTTCAGGCGACTATTCAGATGACACCTTACGAGGCTCTGTACGGTAGGCCATGTCTATCGCCCTTATGTTGGATGGAGGCAGGAGAGGTAACTTTGATGGGACCTCATCTTGTTCAGGAGACCACAGAACAGATATAGTTGATTCAGAAGAGGATGGATACTGCATAGTCTCGTCAGAAGTCTTATGATGATCAGAGGAGACGACCACTGGAGTTCGAGGTCGGGGATCAGGTTTTCCTACGTGTCACACCGAGGTTGGGACACAAGAGGATTAGGAGATAGGGTAAGCTTTCACCAAGGTATGTCGGGCCGTTTGAGGTGTTGGAGAGAGTTGGTTTGTTTGCCTATCGGTTGCAGTTACCTCAGAGGTACCGGGCTATGCACAACGTCTTCCACATCTCTCAGCTCCGACGTTACTTTTCAGACCCATATCATGTCTTTCAACCTGAGGAGGTTGAGCTCAAAGAGGATGCGTCGTTCGAGGAGCATCCTATCCGGATTTTCGATTGTAGTACAAGGGTTTTCCGTGGTCGTTCTGTTCCTCTGGTATGAGTGCTATGGCAGAACAGGCGAGTACAGGACGAGACTTGGGAGAGGAAGGCCGATGTATGAGCTCAGTGGCTGGAGCTGTTTGAGGTTTCTTCTTTTGCGCCGTGCTAGGGAAATTTGGGGACAAATTTCTTTAAGGGGGGAAGTTTGTAAGAACCCATGCCTTCATTTCAGGTATGTTTCTCTTTTCTGTTCATTGTTGAGAAAAAGAGTAATTTTGGGAAGAAAGATTTGAAGGTTGTAGAGGTTGTGCAGGGGCGCACGGTTGGCACATGGTTTGTTCAAACCGTGCAGCTAGCCCAGGAAACCATGCACCCTTGATAGTGGGCTCTACACGGGAGGTGCACGGTTTGTCAAAACGTGCGGTAAAACCATGCGAAGTTCCTGGAGGAGACAGTGGGCTCCACACGGGTGGTGCACTATTTGTCAAACCATGCAGGTAGGTCGTGCGAAGTCCCTGGTAGAGACAGTGGAAACCGCACGGTTGGCGCACGGTTTTCCAAACCGTGCGGGGAAACCATGCAGCCACTTAAAAATTAAGGTTTAAAGCCCCGAGCCACTCGGGATTCCTCATTTCTTCTCCAAAATCTCTTCCACTCAAGCCTCACTCAGGATTTTGGGTTCTCAAAGGTTGAAAGAGCTCCCCCACTCGTTTTGGAGGCAAATCGAAGGGTTTTCTTGGAGGATCGAAGTCGGTTCTTCTCGGGTAAGTCTATCCTCTTGGTTCCTTTGAGTTTCCCTCTAGATCTACATCTCACTATCCCCTAGTTTTCTAGATCTACACCTGTTGTGTGTAGATCTAGGGTTGTGGTTGCCTCGTATGTTTATTTCAAGACTTGTGGATGTTAGGGAAGGAGGTTTAGACTGTTTCTGGTGGTGTGTTCGCTAGTTTTGAGGAGGTGGAATAAATTTTGGATCATTTTCTCTGGAACCCTAAAGGTAGGTGGTTTGTTCCTTTCTGTAGAAATTCCTTGAGTATTTGTGCAAATTACACCAATACCCTTGAATGAGGTATTGCGTGTTTTTTGTTTTGCCCTTGTTTTTTGCCTGCTTTGCTTATATGCTTGAGTAGAGGTTGTTTGTGAATAGGGTAATTTACTGTTCTTTGGATGTTTTACCCATGCATGTTTTCCTGTTTATGACCATTTGTTCTTGTTTTTCCTGTTAGGATATTGCTAGTTCCATGCCTAGTTTGTAGGATGGTATGACTGTTCTTCCATGATGAGATGTTGTAGATGCTATCCAAGTAGTTCTTGATAATACTTTGGTTGTTACGCGATGCGATACTTGCTGACTTTACATAGGGCTATGGGAACCTAGTGTAGTATACCATAGAGAGAATGGACGTAAGAGCTTCTCTAGAGTGTCTTTAATTTACGATGTGAGACCACAGGGGGAATTGACGTTGAGTGCTTCCTCAGAGTGTCTGTAGTTCCTTGATGCGGGCCACAGGGGGAATGAGACGTTGAGTGATTCACCAGAGCACCTTTAGTATGATACGAGACTATAGGGGGAATTGACGGTGAGTGCTTCCCCATAGAGTCTATTCTTTTGCTGAACTAGAGGGGTGAGACTGTGTGTGCTTCCCAGAGGGTTGCTAGTACTTATAGGTTGAACCATAGGGGTTAGGCTGTGAGAACTACCCAAAGGTTACCTGTTTGTTCTACTTGATTGAGTGACTGTTTACTTTTTGTATTTATGTGCTAGAAACGGTGGATTGTTTGTTGTTTAGTACTTCCCTGTTTACTGCTTTCTGTACTTTTACCTGTCATATATTCACTGACTGTTAGGCACAGATCTTTGGGTGTTTTCCTACTGGGACTTTGTCTCACACCCTGTTTGGGCCATGATTTTGGGCCCAAATAGATTATATTGTTGCAGGTATAAATAAGGGAAAGCTCCCTTCTACTTTAGGTTCTTTATTGCACTGGAGCTGGAGAGCATGGGACCAAGCCGAGGCTTGTGATGCTGAGGAGTTTCTCTTCTGTTTTTCTTTTGTAATTTGGTTTAGTAATGTATTCAACATTGTGAATTGTTTGGCCATTTTCCTTGACATATATGTATCATGAATCATTTACATATATTTTCTACTCTAGTTGTTTACTTATCAGTCTTCCGTTGTTCACTTGTGTATGGATTGTTTACTGCTTCTGCTTTTGTTTATTTGTTTCTCTTCCACTGCGTACTCTGCCAATGAGGGCATAGTTTCTCCAATATCACACCCAAGGCCCTCGCTTCTAGTTGTAAGTCTTTAGCGTTCGGGGAAATGCACTTGAGGCCATCTGACCAACCGGGTACGGGGTGCCTCTAGGTGGCTTCCGAAACCGGGGCGTTACACACATATCCTTAGTTTATAATGTAACAACTCGTACTTGGTTTATAAAATAACCTCATATTCCCAGTTTATAATAAAACCACCCATAATTGGTTTATAATGGAAGAACCTATCATCATAAACAATTCACATGAACTATATCATAATCATAACATATTAATGCTTTTAATTTTCAACATTATATTCAAAAAATATCTGTTGTACCCATAAAAAATTTCCAGATATCAAAATACCCATTCCATTTAAAAACCTTATTGAAAATAACTAGAATATAGGGAAGAATGGTTCTTATTGGAATAAAAAAAATAATTGTATAAAGTAATCCAAATGTCAAATAATGGTTGCAGTGGCATGATAATCTATTAATGTTGTGTACATTAAAATAGAACATTCCTTTTTTTCCTTTTGTAAAAAATTAAAAGAATTCTATATAAAATATGTAAAAAATTACCTTATGAAAACATTTAAATAAAGTAAAAAGAGACATTAAATTTCATTTATAATTATTTTATGTCCATCCATAATATAATTTCAAGAATATGGACATGGAAGAAGAGGAATAGATAAACATTTAAAGATGAGGTTTTAAGTTAAAGTGTCCCTTATCTCATGTCTCAATCATCACATACATACATTTTCATCCAGAATAATAAACTTATGTTAATTATTTACTATCTTAAGGACCGTTTTCATGTTTATTATTCCATTTATTTTATTTATTACTTTTTTATATAAAATTACATAATCAATTAAGTTCATATCAGATGTTTGGACGATATTCATCTCATTTGTCCAAAATGAATTCAGTAGGTTTAATATGGTCAATAAGGTCCTTATTTAATCGTTTATAGAATAATAATAATGTCATAATTACCATTTTTATAGATCAATTATAATTTTAAAACCAACCATGAAATATGGTTATAAAAAATGAACTTTGTTATTGTTGACGCCAAAATACATGTGTCACGGGAAAGGTTGGGGAAGGTGCAGCTGGTTTAGAGAGAATCTTGGCCAAAACGGCCCAAAAATCCCTCTAAGGTTATATTTTATGAATATAAATTCATTTGAAAATGGATAAAGATCATGAAGATCTTGGGTCGTGGAGCATCTTCATGAGTGCGTAAAATCCTAACGGTAACCTCTACGTATTGTAAAGGTTGAGTCGTCGAGCACTTCACGACTGCACAGAGGGTTGATGGTAATCTCCATGAAACAAAATTTGGACTCACAAATCCACTCCCACATGCAAAGAAAATGAAGCTTCATTAAATCATCCGATCATTATGAAACTCAAATCCTTATAAATATACCCATCAGTTTGACTTTTGAGGAGGACACATGACCTTTCAACTTTCAAAAATTGATCCATGTTCACAAACCACATGATCTTGATGAGTGAAAGAGAAAATAGATCCCCAAGGTATCAATTCATAATAAAACTCCCCCTTTTGTTGTTGAGATCCTCCATATAAAGTGGAGATTCCTTTCACAAAGGCTTATTCCCTTCATGGAAGAAGAAATCCCTTTGTGGAACTTAGGGATTCGTGAGGAATCCATCCTTCACAAAGCCAACCCTATTGGATACATGACTTCAACCTGAGGTAGGGTCACCTTGTTTTGTGAAGAATAATTTTTTTGAAGCCCCTAACCTTTGAAATTCCCCTAATGTTAATGATGAATCCCTCCGTGAATCCCCATGCTTTGTGAAACACCTCTTCTGGGACTCTCATTGGTGCCTACCTTCTGCTGACACCTTTTCCTGAAGGTTGAGTTTCCAGGGCCCCAATACCAATTCAGGACCAGTTCAACTGCACCTCGAGTCCCTACGTGACTAGTGTTACCCACTCCTGTGTTCTCCCACTTTTCTCTAAGTGTAGTTTGGGCCTTCCTCATACCTGTTGTTTTTAAGCATAGGTACCCTAATTCCTATTAATTATAAGAATATGTACCTTAACATCAGTATTATGACTTACCAGTCCTCTATAGTAGTTTAAATTCCATGTCTTACCCAGAGGTACATGAGCGGTGGTAACATAAGCCCTAGGGGTGGCATATTTGAGTGAAACTATGCACCTATCTTGGTTGAGGGTCCTTATGCCAGATCTTCCTATCGCCTTAACATGGACCAACTCGAGAAGCGATCCCTACCACATCTGAGTAGTATGACATAAAACTGAATAGCTCTATGTCCTAGTCGCGTGGCTTTAAACTGCACAACAACATCTGAGCTGTATGACGTAAAATTTTCTAGCTCCGCATTCTAGTAATACGACCTTAAATTGCATGACAACATCCTCATTACATGAAGTAAAAATGTAGCCTTACCCTATGTAATGAGCATAGGATTCCATATGTATGATTGATATGGGATGGAACTATTGAAATAGTGGGTTCCCTAGACCCAACTATTCTATACTTTTGATTACGATATCATGTACACAATTAGATATACATGATGTATTCATACCATTATAGTGCAAACTTTTCTACGTCCATTATTTAATGATAATTTCCTAGATTAATTGTCATATCAAAAGGTTATAGAAGATCTCAGGATATAATGACAACCTTAAGATACTATGAAATTAATATTAAACTAAGTTCATATGGTCCTGATATATCTTACTGACTGGACACAGTAGATGTTTGACTATCAGGTGATGGGGGCTCATAAGAATCGAGACTTCTTCTCATGAAGTTTGCACTTGGTGATTTCTAGTAGTGAGATCATGAGGACAGACCCACCAATAGGAACACCACATGTTTTGGATGTCATTTTTTGTTCCAATCTAAGGACATGTGTATTGGTGTCCAGACTTGAGATCATTACCATTATGTGTCATTTGATTGCGTACTTTGATGCAAGGAAAAAACCATGTTACTGAAATTGTGGTGAGGTAGCTTGTGTTGGGTGTGTCGTTGGTGGTATGACATTGGTTGAATGGTCAAGAAATGATTTGTCACTTCTGGGTTATGGAAGTTGTATATCTATAGCCTAGTTGATTGGGATAGAACTACCTTCATAATTCTTTGGTCAAAGCAGTTGAAAGGTAAATCCATCTGGTTAGATCAACAAATAATAAAGTAAGAAAAGGATAATGAAGCAAGTGTGCATCCTTTTATATGAGGTATTTAAAGACAAATAGATTATAGTACACAATACATGTTCGTAGGTTGGTTATCGTTGTTATGACAATCCTTATCTCTTTAAGGGTCTTGATGGGTTTCTAGACTCCGCTCTTAGTCTGTGAATTTTATTCACTGCTATTGAGATAAGGGATTAGAGGGTCACACATAATAACGTATTCAAGAATCCACAATGTTCAGTTGAATAGGTATATTGGATATGGTGGGCCCCACCATGGGGTCTGAGTGTTGTGTGAGGTATCGATCACCGATAATTAAATAAATTCATTATTATTCAAGTTATGAATAATAGAGTTGAATTTATTTAATGTATTTAAAAGTTAAGTAAATACGAGAAAAATATTAATCGAATAAATATTATTTTAATATTCAAGGTTCATTTAATATTTTGCGGTAATGACGAGTCCAGTTAAATGAATTAGGTTTATCATGTAATATATATATTTATATATTATAGGTATGTGATAAAACAATAAAAAATATTGACACAATTTAGTTCATTATAATTATTTATTTAGTGAATGTTGAAATAAATGGGGGTCAGAGAACCCAACCGAGTATTTAGGAACTCCACTATAAATAGAGGAAGATGCTCTCTCACTAATAACTATTCATTCATTTATGAATGAGAGCCTCTCTATCCTACTGATTTCTAGAGAGAGAGATTCTCTCCCTCTCAAGTGTCGATCCAAGTTCTGCCTTCAAGCATCGAAGGTAAAGGATCATAGTGATCGCCGGGACGTTGAAGATATCATTAGATCGTCACGCTAGCACCCGAAGTTTGATGATCGACGCTCCCATGAATTATTGAATCATGTGTGGATGATCTAGATGGATCGTGTTATGGATCCTTCAAGCAAGGATCATCAGAAATGAGTTGCAGTTGAGCGTGGCTTCAGATATAAACAAGTATGTTTATAGTTTGAATTTTTGTTCTTTTTTAATTTACGCGAGATCCTCAGACTATACCAGGGCTTGGATTGTTGGCGATGACAAGTTCCGTCATCCCGTTAATGAAAATTTTAAAATCCACAGCCCACCGACATCTTTCTTGGGCCCATGTACCTTCAATTGGTATCAGAGGGACTATGCAAATTTTCTGATCCAAATTAAAATTAATTTTCATTAAATGAATTAGAGGGTTTAATTTTGGTCCTAACGATTCAAACTGCATGTTGATCCGATTTGGAACGGCCAAGTTACGGTCATTCAATTTTTTTTATATGGATCGAATTTGTAATTTGATCTCGAGTTTTAAAATTTTTAGCCATCCTATAGAATCGACCAAGTTTCAATCGATGTCTTTTAATCGAAAATAATTCCAATTATTTGAAAAGCATAATTTTATAATTTTATATTTTTCATAATAATTTTATTATTATAATAATATTTATTTTATAATAATAATAATAATAAATTATTATTATATTATAATAATTTTATTATTATTATATTAAGTCTAATTCATTAGCCTTCGGAAAATTGTAAAGTGTGAAAAAAAATCTCACACAAGACAATTTTGGGGTGGCAGTGCAATATTGACCTTCAATCATCCAAAAAAATGAAAGGGTGGGGCCGGGGGAGGATAAAGTAAACAGAAAAAAATAATCTAAGGAAGAGGGGCCAGCCTGTCACCCCACCGGCGTGCCTTTCTCCTCCCGGCTGGACCGCCGTGAGGCCGCCAGACAGTGCAACAGCCGTCCGCTCTACCTCCGGCTGGACCGCCGTGAGGCGCCCCTCTCGCCTCCGACTACATGCGGCACAACCCCTCCAGCCATCTTTTGGACTTTCTGCATGCGACACCAACCAGATCCAGTGGTTCTAGTCTCAAACCACCTGGAGGTACCTCTTCTTCGCCACTGCAAGTTTTTAACAGGATAGAATTTCCTCCAAGAGGCCTAACTAGATCGGTCTTACCCAGTTTTGTCCTGCATGGTCTAGAATGGGTCTATGCAGGTTCCACCCAACCTACATAGGCCCTGCACAGGGTTTTCGGGGCCTGGGATAATAAAATTAATATTTATAAATAATTTAATTGTATTAAATTAAATTGATTAAAATATTAATTTGTGGTTAATAAAATATTTTAATACCTGGGGGTTAGATTAATTTAATTTTGGAATTAAATTAAATTAATTTAAATTAATTAATTTAATTTTGGCGTAAAATTAAATTAGTTAAGGGAACGATAAATAATTAAATTATTTGAATTATTTAATTCGTTTAATTTAATTAAATAACCCTCGTACTTTATTTAATGCAATTTAATTTTATCACGCTTTAATTTTACCCAACTAGTGGTCTTGGGCACCAACCTTTTGTATGTATGAATTTATATATTTAATTAATTATTTTAATTGTGTGTGATGTTTATAATTAATTAAATGGAAGTTTGCGCATTGTCTTATTTTGGTTAAAATATATAAGGGTTTGTGCGACCTATTTTATCTGATGTACATTATACCCCTAGCCCCCCTCGCCTATGCGTGCGTATTTTTGTGCTTTGGACGAAGACATTGTATGATGTGGACCCCACTAAAATGAGGCGGTACTCCAAGAGGTGATGTGGACCCCACCAAGAGAAGGCGATACTCCAAATGAGAAGCGAACATACAGGACGGGGTGAGTTTCATAAAGAGTTAAGCTTTGACTCAGGTATGATGCCCCTAGGTCGTTTTAGATGCTCAAGGCCATTCAAGTAGTAGTTTACTTTTATGCATTTATTTATTGTTTTATGCATTTTATAATAGCGAGAGAAATAAATAAAATAAAAAATAATAAAATGCATAAATAAGTGACATATGTTTTTCTATTAATGTTTTATTGTGAGCATGACAACATAGATGAACAATATTAATAGAAATGGATTACATTCATCAAGGGAAAAACACAAAAACCCTCAAAGAAATATTAAGTCATTAGCACGTTCCATCATTCTAGTAAGAACAAAACCAGGTGTTTGGGGTGTCAGTCATGCCAAAGATGAGGGTGCCTCTTACTCTCAGAGAGTTCTTATGAGATTTTTGTGTAGAATTAACTAAAGTGGTAGTAAGGATTAGACAAATATAACTTTCTATCATTTTATAGGAAATCATTTAGTAAATCAAGTTATGATTTTAGAAGCTGAGACTTCACTCAACAGATCAAGGAACCATGATTTAATGCAGTTAGCCAACCAAACGCCTACCTTGAACCCTCCAAGTAGTGGCGTATACATAGCTTATATACTATGAGAGGATGTTTAGGGATCCTTGCCACTAGAATACTCAAGCGACAGAGTATTCTGATTCTAGTACCGATGGTTTTTAGAATTCAATAAAATAGTGGGAGACATTTAATGATTAAATTAATCGGTAATGTATAATACAGTAATCAGCATAAAAGAACTTATCTGATAAATTTTATTTGTATAAAATTGAAAGTAATACCACAACATAAACTGCAATAAATATTGGACAAATTTAATTTTCAAACTAGCACGAATTTCTATGTGTAGTACAGGTGCTTGCGCATATTACAACAATATTAAAAATTCAAGATGCTACGGTCCCTACCTATTTTTCCACCTTAGGAAGCGTGGGTGTAGAATTGCTTATAGGATACTCATGAATTGAGCGTATGATGGTTCTATTATAATGATAACATCAATGAATAATGTTTTTTGCGAATAAAACATCAGATCATGGATGATATCACATGTAGTCTCATCTTTGAGATGTTTCTGAGGAGAAAGTTAAGTAATATATGAATGTGATGATCACACTGACTTTTGTGTAAACATGAAAGAAAGACTATTATCTTACATGGAATCCCATTCTTATATCTTTTTCACCCAATTACTCTAGGTTCATTTAAGGATACAAAAAAAGTATGGATTAAACGCTTCATTACCTATTTTGGTAAGTGGTCTCTCCCAAATTTACCCAAGATATTAGGGTTAAGCGGTCGCTTGTAGTTTAGCTTGGGTTGTTGAATCCTCAGAGTCCTAAGAAGTAACCTACAGACACGTAAATTCTATGGATTGTTTTTGGATTTGAAGTGGCCAACTTGGGTTGATTTTATATGGGTTTAAAATATCACTAACTGATCTAAGTTAATTCAAATTAAGACAATGAGTTGATCCTAGGTTATTGCTCGGGGTGGATTAGATGAATTCCTTTTTCAATTGTTTTAACTTCTTATATTTGAGATGAGTTCATTTAAGAAGATCAAACAACATCATAAATTACTGGTTTAATGCCTACACACCCTAATACTAATCACCTATACACTTGAAGGATCAATGTTTTGAGCACTCCTAGGTAAAGGTTCGTATTAACACTTGAAGTGTGTGACCTTAAATTCAACAAGGACGAAGGAGTTTAAAGATCGTCAAACAAAATTCTCAATTAAAAGAAGTGATTAGACATTAATGGAGTGAGAGATAACATCAAATCCATCCCATTTTTACTCTCTTGGATCAAACCATATGTGGGTTATCCCTCTACTGATTCTATGGTTTCAATGGAAGCGGGAAATAGACTCATGATGGAGGAAATGGAGAAGTAAAAAAAGACAATGAAATAACGATCACTCCACCGTTGTGTGATAATTTCACAAGGTTTGGTGTGAATAAATTCAAACTTTGAGAAAACAATATCAACATGATATTAATAAGAATATAATAAAAGGATAAGAAGAACTTTTATTAAGAAACTAAGATGAATTGAACAACTTACATGAGAAATAAATGTGATTACAAACATAAAGCAGCAACATAACACTACAAGGAAACCAAGCACCAAAGATGATAAACTACTCTACCAACACTACCTTAAATAGGAATTTCAAGAGGCTTGGGTTAATCCACCAATAGTCCAAGTCTTCCCACTTGAGTATGGTAGGCCTAGGGTTGTGGAAAGTTTGTGGAATTTAGACTTTTCCACCCTTGACCCGAAATGACATCCAACTTTCATCCACAAAATAGAAGCACCTGAATGAGCTTCTAGACAGCCGAATTGGAGTGTGCCATAGAAGAAGAAAATAAATATCCAGATGTTACCTAACTTTATGTATTGTTTCAGCCCAAAATAGTTCATGTTTTATAAGATATGTGTAAAAGGGTGGTCTATTTTTATGGGTCGCAGAATCTGGCCTAGAATTTTATCGCCAACTTGGGCCGCCTGTAACTCCATTAAAAAATCCTAATTATCTATTATCACTATGTGATGAAATGTTCTAAATTATTTACTCTATCTTCAGTTAAATTTTTATAATCATTGGTTTTGTATCTTAGCCTATACAGTCTCTTTATTGGGCTATTGTCTAGTTTACTTTGCCCAGAATGTGTTGGCATGAAAGCCCATTTTTGTGGTCTTCCAATGTGAATCTTAAAGTACTACAAAATTTTGAATTGTTCCTAATGTAATGATAAACCTTAAAATTAAATATTAAAATAAAATAAATACCATTGGGTATTTTATATGGTGTTAAAAACTGTACCATGTAATAGTGCATTTTAAGGACTTATAATCATAATGTGAAATAATGTTCAAAGTGTAAAATGCACTAAAATGGTGTTTATGAATAATAAATCACATGAATATTATATAAATTAAAAATTAATATTAGCCTCATTTAGTGTCTACTCAGTAAGGTTCGCCAAGAAATAAGAATATTAAAGAAAAAACCATCTTTAATTATTATGGCGAACAAATTGAAAAGGTTATGTGAAAAGGCCAATGGAAAGTCATACCAAAAGATCATTTACAATGTTTTTCAATGAAATAGGTATCAAAAGGAGGTTATTTCAATTTCATATTATTAGATATACTTATGAAAATTTAAAACGCAACAAACTGGATTACAAGATGAAAGTACCCGCTTTTCATTCAGGTATATTCATCAATATAAAATTATTGTTTCTAACATACTTATTGGGTATTAAATACAATATTATTTTCACATATGTTTATTGAAATATAGTAAAAAATTAAGTATATAAACATTACAAGAATTAAGGTTTTTTCTCCAAGCAGTTGAGAAAGGGTGATTCTTAAGTCAACGATGAGACACACATAACTTCTAATTTCCAAGTGAATTGATTCAAGTTGAACAAGTTGTTGTGTATAACCAAAAAAA
Organism: Viscum album; assembly: GCA_963277665.1. Classification (NCBI taxonomy): domain Eukaryota; kingdom Viridiplantae; phylum Streptophyta; class Magnoliopsida; order Santalales; family Viscaceae; genus Viscum; species Viscum album. Next base: position 383,714,222 of record OY728153.1, on the reverse strand, counting down.
TTATCTCACACACACTTTGGACATAATGATACATTATTCCAAGTTCAAGAATGAATGTTTTTTGTGTTAACATACACAACAAATAGTTCAGTGATACATGAATCATAGACAAATAATGATGAAAATAAAAATGCAATACTTTTATACAATTGAGGAAAGATAATTCATTATCAAGAAAAACTAAAAGTATATGTCAAGTATGTACCCAGTATGGTATTTAGGCTCAAAAAAGCTAAACACATTTGGTATAATTGAAATATTTAGTTTAAACAAAGAAACCTTTAGAAATAAAGGTATGTCACAAGGCTTTTGGAATTAGTTCAACAAGTGAGCATGAACTATTCCAAGAGAAAGCTAGTGGTAAAGATACTTCATAAGATTTCTTTAAGTTATTAAGGAATGTAATAGTGAATTATAATAATGGTCAGAAGATATGAGTTGCTTCAGATCGGCATGTTAAATAATATCTTAACCAATCATTCATCGACCATGATAATGTAGCATGGAGTAATTCCTAAACTCACATTAACCTATTTACATCACAAAATTTATGTTTATAAGGAGAATAGATGATGAGACTTACATGTTTTCATCGATCATGATAATATAGCATGGAGTAATTCCTAAATGTACACTACCCTATTTACGTCATGACATTGATGTTCATAAGGAGGATCGATTATGATACTTACATGTTTACATTGATCAAAAAAATATATCATGGAGAAATTCCTAAACATACATTTTATACATCAAAGTTATGATGTAAGTAGTATCAATGTTACAACCTTCAGTTTCTTCCATCATATTTTAAGATGTGCTTTGAAAATAATGGAAAAAACCCATAACTTATATTCCATCTAAAAATGAAAAATGGATATCATACGAGTCACAGTATGATGGAAATTCATTGTTTCATAGGACATGTGTTTAGATGCAAAGATTTTGTTAGGAAATAAACAAACTAGCATCAATCTAAACACATAGTGCATCTAAGTAATTATCCTAATAGTTGGTTAGGATATTATATAAATCTCTAATATAGAAAAGTGGTAGTCAAGTGAAAGACTGCATTTTTATATAAGGGTTCACATGTCTATTAGAGAAAGTGGGAGTTGTATTGACATGGATTTAGTCAATGATTGAGATTAATATATAGTTGGCATAAGAAAAAGTTCCACAAGTTCATGTGGAACAATAATGTTCCAGAGACACAAACTGTGTAGGAAGGATAAAACCATGGTGATGGTTTTATAATCACCATGGCCAGTGATACATTATTCATTGTGAATGATAATTCCTACAAGTAAGCAGTATATGGAAATAATATAATATTGAAAAGATCAATTAAAATTCAATAATGGATTCCGTGTATCAAAGTGAAAAGGGGCTTATACATTGAATACTGCGGTGGGTATTCAAATGAGTTGATACATGGATGGTGCAAGCATGGTACCAATAAGGCTCAATTGGTTATACCAAGTTAGTATGCCTAAATCCATTAATCTTTTAATTATCATAGATAATATCTAAGATCATTTAATTGGACATTGGATGTTAAGATCAACTTTTGTGGAAGATTTCTATATGACACAACTAGAAAGGGTTGATTGCGCCATTGGATGCCAATAATGTTTGCAAGTTACTGAAATCCAGTTTAGGATTAAATTAAGCAATAAGATCTTAGATAATTCATTAGGAATGAATCTTTTTCATGTTTATACTAGAGGTTAGTGGGAGCATTATAGTTTTCTAGGATAAATATGTTCGGTAACATATGGGAAATAGATATTGGTCTTACAGTTTGTTAAGACCAGGATAAAAGTAATTCTCTAATGATTGACTTAATGTAGAAACCTATATTCTAGGGAACAAAATCTAATAAATTATATCTAATGGTTGCTTATTCATAGTCAATTGTACATATATTGACATGGTATTGAAAATACAAGTTGGAACAATTCAAGTTAATTTTTTTCCAATGTTACATGGATTAATCTCTCCAGTTTGACATGTTCAGAGTATGGGAGGAGATTAAAGCTATGAGTTGAGTTATATATGCTTTAGCGATGGATCAATCACCTATGATATGAAATGTAAAAGAATTGATATTACCAGGATATACTTTATAATAGGAAAATATAAATTATATCCAAGAGCACTACAAGTTAAGTAGTTAGAACTATCATACTGTACTTCATCAAGTACAAATGATATGTACCTGGTAAGAGGATAAGAAGGATATTAGTTATTTTGGGACACAAAATAGTCTTCCATAGATCAATTTGGTATAGTATCATAGTTAGGATAAGGTGATTATTGAGTCAAGATCATAAAATCCAGTGGTAACTATACCTAAAAACACTGAGTACGTTGTAGCTTATAAGGAAACTAAGAAGTAGTTATTAAATGCAATGATATGTTATAGTTCTTATAATTGGACCTAGTAAGTAAATAATTATCATAATTTAAATTATGATATTCTTACTATTCAAGATGTCAAGTTACGATATGCACAAAAGGGATATACTCAGATACCATCTCTTGAGAAGTTTTACTCAAGGAGATGAGGTCACATATAGTAGAATAGCCATGCGGTGGAAATGTGGCAGACCCAATACCTAAAGATGTTACTCTGTAGAAACATGATCTTCATAATGTGAGTATTTAACAAGTATGGTTATAAAGTTGTCTCTAGTGAAAGTGGGAGTGTTGAAGTAGTGGGTTCCCTAGACCCAACTATGCAGTAATTTTTATTACCATATCGTGTATACAGTTAGCTATACATGATGTCTTCTTACCATTATAGTGTAGAATTTTCTATGTACACTATTTAATGGTAATGTCCTACATTAATTGTTGTATCAAAAGTTTATTGTAGATCCCAGACTATAATGAGAACCTCGATATACTATGACATTAATATTAAACTAAGGTCTTATGGTATAAATACATCTTACTGACTGGACATACTAGATGTTTGGCTATCAGGTGTTGGAGGATCATAAGCATTGAGACCTATTCTCATGAAGTTCGCACTTGGTGATCACTAGTAGTGATATCATGAGGATAGACCCACCAATAGGAACACCACATGTTTTGGATGTCATTGGTTGCTCCTATATGCAGACATGTGTATTAGTCTCTGGACTTGAGATCATTACCAGTGTGTTCCATTTGATTATGTACTTTGATGCAAGGAAAAAACCATGGTATTGAAATCATGGAAAGGTATCTTGTGTTGGGTGCATCGTTGGTGCTATGAAATTGGTTTAATGATTAAGAAATTATTTATCGCTTTTGGGTTATGGAAGTTGTATATCTCGGGGATGGTTGATCAGGATGGTGATACCTTCTTAAGTCTTTGGACAAAGTAGTCGAAAGGTAAATCCATCTAGTTATATCAACAAATAATAAAGCAATAAAAGGATGATTACACAAGTGTGCATCTTGCTTTATGAGATATTTAAAGACAAAGAGATTATAGTACACAATATGTGTTCGTATGTTGATTGTCATTGCTATGACAATCCTTATCCCTTTAGGGGCCTTGATGAGTTGTTAGACTCAGCTCTTGGTTTGTGGATTTTATTTACTACTATTGAGATAAGGTACTAGAGGGTCACACACAATAGCGTATTCAAAAATCCGCACTATTAAGTTGAATAGGTATATTGGACATGGTGGGCCCCACCAAGGGCTCTGATTGTTGTCCAAGGTATCGATCACTGATAATCAAATAAATTCATTATTATTCAAGATATGAATAATCTATTTGAATTTATTTAAAGTATTTACAAGTTAAGTAAAAATGAGAAAAATATTAATCGAACGAATATTATTTTAACATTCAAGGTTTGTTTAATATTTTGTGGGAATGAAGAGTCGAGTTAAATGACTCGGGTTTATCATGTAATATATATATTTATATATTATAGGTATGTGATAAAATAATAAATAATATTGATGTAGTTTAGTTCATCAAAATTATTTATTTACTGGACATTGAAATAAAAGGGGGCCAGGGAACCCAACCAGGTATTTATAAACTCTTCTATAAAAAGAGGAAGTAGATCTCTCACCAATAACTATTCATTCATTTTTTAATGAGATCCTCTTTCTCCTCCCTCTTTCTATATAAAGAGTCACTCCTAATTAAGTGTCGATCCAAGTTCCACCTTCAAGCATCTAAGGCAGATGATTTCAATGATCGTCGGGACGTCAAAGATGTTGTCAGATCACCGTGCTAGCACTCAGAGTTTGATTATCGACACTCCCACAAATTATTGAAGTGTGTGTTGATGATATAGAGGTATCCTTCTATATATCCTTCAAGCAATGATCTTCAACGATGAGTTTTAGTCGATCACAGATTCATATCTAAACAAGTATGTTTATAGTTTTAATATTTGTGCTCTTTTAATTTATGTGAGATTCTTAGACCATATCAGGGCTCAGATCATCAGCGACGACAAGTTCCATCATCCTATCAAGGAAAATTTTAAAATCCCCAACCCACCAGCTTCTACTGTGGGCCCCAGTACCTTACTACCCCACACCTACTACCTTGTGTAATAAGCATAGTATACCTCATGTGTAACACACATGGGATAAAATTCCTCCTTAGGAAGCTTCCACACATAAACCCCACACTATTACCCCAAGAGATATTCTCTTGTGAATGGAAGCTTCTATGCATAATCCCCACACCATCCCTCATCAGTGATCCTTATGTGACACAAGAATCCTTACTGCACGACATTAAACTACATTGATTTGTCCTGTCACATGACCTTAAAATGAAACATCAAACTATGTGGGTTTTGATCCCTATCTCTTAAATAGGGTATGTAGGACACCTCCATGAGGTTCAATCCTGACATTGGTAAACCTAGTTGTGGCATCTTCTTTCATGGATATGAACCTCCTAGATCTGCCTCAATGGGGATTTCTAATCCAAAACTTTGGATCTGCCTCCATGGGGTGTTCTAATCCATTGGTAAACCTAGGTGTGGAATATTCCCTCCTAGGGACACAACTCTTGGATCCACCTCTATGGGCTATTTTTATCCACAACTCTGGATCCACCTCCATGAGGTGTTCTGATTTATTAGTAAACCCAGGTGTGTCATCTTCCCTCAAAGGAATGAACCTCCCAGATCCACCTCCATAAGGATTTCTGATCCAAAACTCTAGATCCACATCCATGGGGAATTATGATCCATTAGTAAACCCATGCGCAACATATTTCCTCCTAGGTACACACCTCTTAGATTTTCCTTCATGGGCAATTTTTATTCACAACTATGGATCCACCTCCACAAGGTCTTATGATCTATTAGTAAACCCAAGTGTGGAATATTTCCTCTTAGGGACACACCTCTCATATCTTCCTTTATATGGGGAATTATGATCTACAACTCCGAATCCACCTCCATGGAGCATTCTAATCCATTGGTAAACCTAGGTGTGATATCTTTCCTCCTAGAGACACACCTCCTAAATCTTCCTACATGGGGAGTTCTGATCCAAAAATTTGGATCCACTTCTATGGGGCTTTCTAATTCATTAGTAAACCCATGTGTTTCATATTCCCTCATAGGGACACACCTCTTGAATCCACCTCAATGGGGTGTTCTGATCAAAAACTCTGGATCCTCCACCATGGGATGTTCTAATCCATTGGTAAAACTAGGTGTGACATCTTCCCTCCCAGGGACACACCTTCCAAATTATCCTTCATGGGAAGTTCTAATCCAAAAATTTGGATCTTACTCTATGGGGAGTTCTGATCCATTGGTAAACCCAGGTGTGAAATCTTCCCTCCTAGGGATGCACCTCCCAGACCTGCCTCCAAAGGGTGCTCTGGTCCATTCACTCCACATTAGACTCCATGGGTCATTCTGATTCATCCATTTCAGATCTTCATATATGGGGTGTTCTGATCCATTGGTAAACCTAGGTGTGACATTTTCCCTCATATGGGGAACACCTTCCAGATCCGACTCCAGGGGGAATTATGATCCATCCATCCTTTCTCCACAATATGTTAACCCTATGCTTGTCTCCACAAGACATTAAACTTTTGCCCAGATCTGTCTTAATAGGATGTTCCAATCTATCTCTACAAGATGTAGAACTTGTGACTCGAATCAGAATATCTACCCCATACCATAAATATGGGATTATTGAGGTAAAAATACTAGAAATACTTACACCCCTAGTGTTAATTACCTCATGATCGACATGAGATGCCTTGTGTTCTATGCCTAAGATTCCTCATATGAGATTCCCTTCAAAGAGGAATATTTACAGGTGACCAATGTACCCAATGTATATGCATTCATAGAGATTCCCAACGTGACTAATATCCTAACCAAAGGTTTCTAACCTATCAAGACCAAAGCAGTGTAATTAACTAGCATCCACATATAGATGGAACTGAGAATGAGTTCCATGAAAATGACTCAAATCTATCAGGGAGACCCATAATAAGAAACAAGATCTAAGGGGGAAACAATGGAAGGAGGAAACAATTTCCCCATCATCTCATTTCAATCAAGGAGCAAAAAAAGACAGTGAAAGTGATTAAAGCCTCCCACCTTTGGAAAATAGGAATGTGGGGTAATAGAAAACACAACGCGTCACCTTTAGGCAGAAGGAAAAAGATGCGACCCTAGAGAAAGCATGAGAAATAGAAATGGTGAACCCAATATGAAACTTTTATCCTTCAACTATGGATACTAGTAATGTTGGACATTATCAAATTTGATATTGGACTCAGACATTGCTGACATCAGGCTTCACCAACAAAAAATAGTGAACCTGATGTAAAACTCTTATCCTTAACCATGGGGAATAGTAGTGTTTAGGGAATTAATAGATTAGAATTTCACCAGATCAAGACATTCCGTGATAGATCCTACCATGAAAATGGTGAGCCTAGAATGAAAATTACATGCAAATTAGGACTGTAAGCATTGGGAATCCTCGATCTATGACATTGCCAGCTGAATCCTTCTCAACTTCATAGGATTGAACGATGTTGGGGAATTGGGAATCTATTTTTCTACACCTATACTGATGGATGAATCCTTTTTTAATTACATTACTAAAGATATGGGAAACTAGAAACCTAGTTCCTTTAGGTGTCAGGGTAGGGGAAACATTGATGTGGAAATCTTGCACAACTTTGCTTTCACCACGACTTCAGCTACCAGGTACCCATGCCCCATCTCACCCTCTAAGATCATCCATAGGAGGTTGATCAACAACTTGGTGAATCAATATGAATAGGAGGGGGTCATTCCCATATGGGATATGGACCACCAGGACCTGGAGGCATCACCAAGTACCTTTTCAACACCATCACCCTTGAGTGCCGCGCATGGGGAAACCACCCCCATTCCGATGAAAAATCACTTTGGGAGTCTCTCCCTAGAGAATCTGATGACACAATACTCTATTCCATGGAGGTGGGGGATTTTTGAGTCACATTGGCGACGACTACTACCCAGTCTCTACCTAGGAGGGATTCCACTAGGCCTCATCAACGCCAACACAGATCAGTCCCACTGTCTGAAGAGAAGGTGGAATTTATCCCTACTCCGTCGGCCCCAGTCCAAAGCACCCGACGCCAATATTAGGGGCAGGCTCAAGAAACTCCCAAAAAATGGAAATATTATATGGATCATGTGGCCCATTTCATAGCCAGGGTATCCCTCCATATCCTCACAAAAAAATGAATAGGGATATGTATTTTCTTGATTGGGATCAAGACCCAAACTGACTCATAGACATTCCGAGTTAACTCTCTCAATCATCGACACCATCGATAGTCATCTCGGGCCATTCCGTGGTGAGTTGAATTAATGTGGAAGTTCTCCCTACATATTCATCACCCATAGTAGAGTACTCACTACTCTTTCAATAGCTAGTATGAAGGTCATCCTTGTTCCATTAACAATCAAAGCAGAGGCCCTCCTCGATCTGAAATCAACCCTATTGGAGGTCTTCCCTACTTCATCAATAACCAATATAGAGGCCCTCCCCATGATTACATCGATCAACATGGAGTTACTACCTATGTTTACACCAATTAGAGAAGAGGTCCTCCCCATGTTACAGCCAACCAACATAATGGTCCTCCCCAAGCTGAAGACATACCATGCCCTGAAGAACTTTCCTAGGGAAGAATGGTGAATACCCACCATCAGAGGAAAAATCATAGAAATCGAAACATCATCATTGACCTCTTTGAAATCTTAAATTCTAAGGCAATGGATGAATCGATGATGGATCCTTCACCCCATCTCCCGGAGTCTAGGAAAAAAGCCCGATAGTTGAGATTCACAATCCCAAAATTCAAGGTCCATAGGATCCCTAGACCCTATGTAGGTACATGTAGGTGGAGGATGTTCTAGATCACTTATAGGGGATCATAGTTCATCCATATTCTTTATTTTCACTTCCCTCCTCTATGAATATACACAAGAAATTAGAGATATGTGAGGATTTGGATTGATTCATTCAGATGGTGAGCACTCTGTTAAGACACGGATGAATGCCACCGCACTTGAACATGATGCGATAGTGAACACCCCGTCCTATAGGGATGTGATGATGAGGTTGGAACCACCTCGAGAGATGTTCCATCATACAGTGACCATTTTAATCTCATAGAGAATCCCCTCCCAGTCATCCAACAATAGAATCGTTCTACATTGGTGCCACCATTCATATCTCAGCTAGCACTGATTAAGGTTTGGGATGACAATGAACAAGACCCATCCTCATAACAAGAGGGCCTGTGGGAGGCTCTAGCCACTGAAAGTTTATTTTTTGTGTTTGACCACCTATAGTTATAATCTTTGATATCCCAGAGACCCTTATTGAGATCCAAGATGTGTGTTTATACCAAATCATCTGGGCGACATTCCACCGCCTGCACGATTATCAGTTGACCTACCCAGGAAGTTAGGAGCACTTCAAGGCCATTAGCTAGTAGTGATGAAAGGTTGAGATCAAAATTATTCTAGAATATCAATGCCTTGAGTTGTATTGATACTTCCATACCCTTAAAAAATGATGCGTCAAGATCCTCATAGTTCTCCACTGAATTATGGAAGAGCCATCTTCACACATACAAATCAGAGGTTGGAGATAGTATGCCACTATCTATTTTAGCCACATCTTGCTACAACCTAGACTATCCATTGCCAAAGAGGGTTCCAATCCAACTACCATAATGGTTAATATGGTTATCTCTAACTTGGAATAGGATCATAGAGACAAGGGCATCAATGTAGGGCTTAACAAGGAAGATCCTCCCCAAGGGACAACACAATACCAGGAAGATCCTTCAATAGGTTTCCTCACTCTCCAGAATAGGGAGGTACTTAGCCTCATAGCCCCCCTTTATGAAGCATTACTTCCTACCCATCAACATCTCAATAAGGGAAAGGGGCATGTTAATCCCATCGATCCATTCGAGGTTGCACCGAGAGCAGAGACGAAGCCCACGATAACCACCATGCTCTAGTTATTTGAGGAGTACAAAAGGTTCATCATCGACATCATTACTGAACGGTGTCTGGATAATGGAAATTACCTACAAGACCCCATTTCTCCCCCAGTGAGGCCTTCATTCCTCCTTGGATAGAAATCAAAATTCGTACCGGGTGGTCCCACTCATTTAGTTAGAGAAGTAGTTAGATATAGAAAGTGACTAAGGTATGAGTCACTGAATCCACCCAAGCAGTGTAATTATCCTCCTTAGGACCCAGGTTATGCCACACTATGAGTTGATGAGCCCTTTATCTGAGTTGATGAGCCTATCAATGAATTTTTGGATATATATCATCACTAAGATTACTTGATAGCCCCTCTCAATGCTCGCCTCGAGGCCTTGGAAACATGAAAAGTGGCGATCCCTCTTAATGGAAAGTCATACCTGGCATGGGTGGATAACATCCGAGCACACCCAGAGTTTTGAAATCTTAGATTAACCCCATTAAACAGGATGGGAGTCCCAATGTATCACCCAAAAAACTTTATTTCAAGGTGTGGACCTATGTTGGGAACCCCAAAATAGTAGGTGGTTTCTAAGATTTGTTGTTTTGTTCAGACACCTGAAGGACCCACATTCATCTGGTAAAGCCAGCTTCCCATAGGGTCCATTGCTAGTTGGGAAGACCTTCGCAGATAGTTACTCTACCATTTTAGCTCTAACATTTGCAATAATAGTATTTTTGTCCTCTTCAAGGGAAAACAAAGTCCTGATGAGTGATTCATAGACTTTATCATCTAGTGGAAAGTCCCCACATATTCACTCAATATGTCGCTATCCTAAGAGAAGCTACTAACAATATTCGCGGGGAGAATAAAGACAGATTTGGTGCCTACCCTCATCATTCAGAACTTTCTAGGTGGATTTTGAGAGTTTTATGATAAGGACTAATGTCTGGAAGAGGCCCTATAGCAGACCATACAACCATAGTTCTCGTTACCCCTTCCATCTTCTGCGAGAATAACTGCAAAAATAGAGACTTCCACCACCGTGCATGTCAAGGTTCTTAAGATAGTGTAGTTGTTCTCCCTATTACTAGAGGAGTCTCTCCAAGTGCATACTTACCTAGAACAACCTCTATCGAAACAAAACCATCAGGAACCGCCTCTCCAAGAATAACCACCCAAATGAGAAACTGTAGCTCCAACCCCTCATCAAGTCCAGGCTCCCAAAGTTCCCTTCCTAGAAATAAATAACTATATCTATTCCTTCTAGGATTCATAGGTACCAAGATATTTCATCTACACACTGGAGAAGGGAATCCTAAAATTTCCATAATGCAGGAAGCCCCAGGAGGCCGAACTCACTTGTCTCCCGATCATTTCTCTTACCATAGGGTCCAAAGACACACCATCAAAGAATGTTATATGTTCAAGGATTGGCTCAAAGACCATGCATATCATGGTTTTTTCAAGTTGGGTGATGTTTCAGCATAGCTGGAACATGTCTTCACTAACCTTAACAGTAACAGTGAGGGTTTCAATGAATGGTAGAAGGCTTCTAACCACAAGAAGTTGAAATATGTTGACTGGGTTTCCCACAAGACAGTCGCTCATTCCCATGGTGTCTTTCATGCTCACTTGGGCAGGTCATAACCTCCTTTGGTTTCCATTCCCCTCTAGACACTGTATCCACATATTTTTCACAACCCTCTAAGTACTAGAAGAAAAGGCGTTGGATAACCAAGGAAAACCGGTGTCCCCTTCAGATGTCGAAGCCATCTCTCACTCTTATAAACTTCATGCCCCTTGAGTTGGGAAATATTCCTAGGACCTTCCCAGCACTGAATGACCTCATTGATGACGAGAAAGAATATGCATATATAAACATCATCAAGCTAGTAAACCTCTACATGATGCTCGACAGTGAGGAATTCCATAAAAAATCATATGCACCTTCTATCAAAGACTTTGAAGGAAAGGATGAGGAAATGTGATCTATAATAATTCTTACGTCAATGGGTAAAATCGATCCATACATGATAATGAGACTAGGAAATAAGTTTTTCATAGAGCTTAACAATCACTATCCTACCATTCCAATCCATCAGGTACACCTATGCAGCCAACCATGTTAGTTGATTTAACAACTTATCCAAGATCACGCCATGATAAACCACATCTATCTAGAGCCATGCCTCATCCAAAAGATAGTTCAATGGTAGTGATTTAGAGTAGGTCAACTAGTCAACAACAAAATATTTCCAACACTATCTAGACCCCAGAGGTTTATCTAGCCATGTCTATTGTGCCCCCTGCCAAAGAGTTACCCTATGCGGGAAAAACCATGCCCTTAGCATGGAAATACGATGTGTTGAATCCCCTTTATGGAACACTAGTAGGGATCTTGATTCTTAAGGCCCTTTTCTTATCAAATGAAATGTGTTAGGACCTTTCATAAGCCTTAAAAATCCCCCTCAAATTGAATTTAGAGGTAGTTTCCCTAGAGGAAAACTACATAGAGGAGGTCGAGAAATAGGAATTACAAGATATCATCTCATTATCCCAAGAAGACAAGGACATACTCATGTAGGGGCACATATGCCCGCTGTACATTACAGGCCAGTTCAATGGTGTGGAGATCCACTGATTCTAGTGGATATTGGTTTTAGGATCAAACTTATCCCAAACTAAATGCTCCATAAGCCAGGACTAAGAGAAGTAGATCTGACTCCCTAACACATAACAATTCATAGTTATGATAAGAGTGAGCATAAAATGCGTGGAAAGGTTTGGATGAATACCTAGTTTTGTGGTTTAATATCAAGCAATGAATTCATGGTATTCTCATAGGATACCACCTATAATGCACTACTGGGTAGTCCTTGGATTCATTTTAATCATGTGGTCCCCTCCTCATATCACTAGTGACTCAAATACTCCCTCAATGGTCGAGTGAGGGTACTCTAAAGTGATGTGTCACCCTTTGAATCTTGGGAAGCCTACTATCTAAATTTTGACTACTACAAGAGAGAGGGGAAGTATATTTAGACCAACGAGGTTGATTGCATCAATTATCTTATTGATCTAACAACCACTAAATTTAGTCCATGTTTATACTTGAATGGCCCCTTTATTCACCCGATTCATCTGTTGGAGACCATAATAACGAACCTTGGGGGATGATTTGATGCCTCCAAGAAAAAGGGTTTCAGCATCCCTAAGAAGAAAAGAGAGCATTCAGATTACCTCATAATCATACACTGGACAGGACTAGGTGATACCAAAGTCCCCTACTCCTATAAAGTATTGAGAAGTTCTCCCCATAACCACCATTTTGCAGCATTCCCATATGCTTCATAAAGAAGGGTTGAATTGACGGAAGCTAACTCACCACCATTGATTTAACATCAAGAATGGACCCCATGGTTAGAGGACATATGGTATTGGATTGATATATTCTATCACCATAGTTTCAGTAGATCTGGAACCACCCAATGAGGATTCTATGTTTACCCAAGTAGGCACCAGTGATTCCCCTGAGTCAGTTTCCCTAGAAGATATACCCCTCTGACACGTTCCTGTCGTGGGGTGTGACAAAAACAAAAAAAACCTAAGTTAAAATGTAGCAAAGTGGGTAACCTAAGTTGTCTCCATAGAGGAGTGCACAACAATTACGTTTGTCACTTAAATTAAAGAAATAAGAAGAGGTTCTTTTTGAAAGTTGTTTGAGTTGAAAAAATAAAAAAAAGAAATTGAAAAGAAAGGTTGAACACTAATAGATGATGAGAGTGATGGGGTCAGGGTAGGATCACCTTTTGTAATGTCATCATATTCACAAAGATCATCTCACCTCTCTTCCTTTTGAATGACAAATGAAAGACTCCTCAATCGAGTCATCTATCACCCTTGGTTAAAGAATAAAATTGAACTCACTCCTATGTGCATGGAAGTTCATAAAAAATTCATAAACAAATAAGGCAAGTCCCGATCAGGAATTGTTGCTTCTTATAACTCTATAAAATTTTTACTAGTTCCAAACACGTGCCAACGATCGTTAGACACTCACCACCTAACTCAATCTGCTCGATCGAGACAAATTGCACTAGGCGGAGGGAGATAAAAAGTCTTTAACCAAAGCTATTAAAAATGAATACACCAAACTCAAAACACGATCACATTAAGAGAATTGGAAAAAACTGATAATAGATATCATTCATAAGAAAGATAAGGTTTTACATTTAATCACAAAACTCCAACATTACAAAAGATAAACTCCCCCTTCCCCAATCACTCAAAGGTTTTACCCCTCCATGTGAAGGGTATTAGAGTTGAAAGGGGAAGAATAGAGCATAATCAAACTAAGTAAAAAGAAAATAGAAAATACAAAGAACATCAAGAACTCAATCCTCCAGCACATCCCTTCTTGAACCTTCTTCAACCCCTTTGAATGGAAGTGAATACTCTTATTTATAGGCTTGGGGAGTAGAAAATTGCCCTCCAAAATTACTCCCCCGAAAGATTGAGTCCGGTTGGCATATTAAATGACATATTTTGAGAATTGTTCCTTCTTTAAAGTTTTTCCCCTCCATCTCTTCTGTCTAGACACAAAATTTGAGCCTAATTGGTCCACGTAGGAAGGAGATATGGTCACATTACTCCGGATATTTAATTCTGTCCAGGTGACTCTTCGTCTTCCACAACTCCAACTTCCCATGACATTAAGACCTTGAAAACAGCCGATTCAGACGTGGACTCCTTAATTAAAGATGTCAATTAATTCCTCTTCCGGCTTCTTGTCGAATATCAGCTCCATTGGATCAGCCATCTTCGAGATAAAAGATCATCATTAAAACATTCCAAATCTGTACACAGTTTTCGAGGCCTGGTTTGTGAGCTGAATTTGAGCTTCCAAATGATGGATTGAGCTTTGGGTCCAGAAGGATAAAATTAATCCCAAGAGAATATAAATCCTACAAAAAAGGAACCATACAATTTGGATCAAAAATATAAAATATATGCCCGAAATACAGAATCTCCACAAAACTGCTAAATTTCCAGAATTAATCAATTTCCACAATTAAGCCCATAATTCACCAAAATACTAAAATGATACAAATCAGATAAAATTTATTAACTGGAAGGGGTTAAATCATTGAAACACATATGAAAAATTATGAAAATATTATCTCTATAAATACCCCCACACTTAGCACTTGGACTCCCGAACAAGTCAAAATCAAAATCAAATCAAACCAAATTCGAAACACATGCCATTGAGATCCACCAATTCCACACCAAGAAATAAAAGTTATCATGCCTCATCCATAACCATTATTCCAAGTTCTCAAATCAGATCATTAAATATTTTTCCTCTTCATTACTCCTCCCAATGCACACAAGACACCTACCTCACATTAATTTTCTCTCATCTCACAAATATCACTTTTCAACAAAGTTTTTCTCAACCAAACCAATGCAAGGGTCACCATAGGTTTGAAAAACTCCTACTTCTCCACCCAATGTGAGTCAAAGACATTTGTTTATCATGAAGACTTTTCAAGGTTGTTCTGTGGCTTTTGGTTGGTAGGATATTTATGTGAAAAATTCTGAGGCTGAATGAGGAAGGCTTGGCTCTTTTTGAAGAAAAATTGCACAATTCTAATTTTCACTCAAGTATGGTATCCTCCTCACTCCACTTAGTAGAAATTCAGCTCCATCATCATGAAATATCAAGAAATTTTCAAATACCTCTGCATTTCTTCAGAAAAAATTTCAATCTTCTTAATCATGATTTTCTTGAAAGCTCCAGAAAAGGCACAACTTTCTTCCTCCATTAGAAGCTCCAGAAAGGAACAACTTCTTTAATCATGAAAGCTCTAGAAAAGGCACAGCTTTCAACATAATGATTTTTCATCAGCACACACATCTCTTCAGCATTTGAATTTCCACCCAAAGTTTCACCAAATGAGGTAGCACAACACAAGACAGCTTCCCCAACATTTAAGTTCAACTAGATCATGCAATTTCACTTCAAGAGCAGGTTGGAAAGGGAAAATTGTCTTGTAATGTGGCTAACCTAACAGGCTGTTCATGGATTCTATGGGCTACAAGGATTAATTTACAAGTTAGGCCAGAATGAAAGGTATTATCTTAAAAAGGGGGATTTCAAACCAAAGAATTGCCTCAATCATTTAAAACACATGTACCCCAAACCCTCAAGTTTTGAAAGGAATGAATCAAATTCTGGTTAAAACAAGCATGGTCTAGTTCTCTCAATAAGTGAGGTGAATGAAAAGAATACACAAATAATGGTTCAGAAGCCTCACAGGAAAATGATTTCAAAGATAATGATAGTGAGATGTGGCATGGGATTCAAAAACCTGAGTACTTTTCATGAAATTCCCAAATAATTGAACTTGAAACAAAATCATTTTCAGCATTCATTTAAGCTCAGTTTCATGGAATAAATTGGTTCACTCAATGACATGGGTTTCAAAAATATCAATGATAATCTTTTTAGCTCAAAAGTTTCAAAAACACACCAAAAAACTGAAAAATAAACACACACAAAAATTGAAAAATCACAATTTTTTTTTGAAAACAAACAACAAATGAAAATCCAAAACTACAAAGGTTCCCTCCCCCACACTTAAATGATGCAGTGTCCTCAATGCATTTATCTGGATTTAACATGTAAGCAGATTTTAGAATGAATCACAACAGCAAGAAAGTGTAAAGGAGAGGTACAACCTGATGGATCTTATTGATAGACAGCTTGTAGGAGCGGGATCTCCTCCCCTGGGTCTGATGGAATGGTCCCATGTAATTTCTTCAGTCTGTGCCCATTAATAGTGAATGGCTTCTGCTCTCCATCCTTCACAATCTGCACAGCACCAAAAGGATATACATGAGTAACTATAAAAGGACCCTCCCATCTGGAACGAAGTTTACCTGGCATCAGCTTGAGTCTTGAATTGAATAGCAGCACTTTATCTCCAGGATGGAATTCTTTCGGTTGGATCATCTTGTCATGAGCCACTCTAGTTCTCTCTTTGTAAATCTTGGAATTTTCAAATGCTTCTCTTCTAATTTCCTCTATCTCCTGTAACTGCAACCTTCTCTCTTCCCCAGCACTTTCAAGATCCAAATTCATCTTCCTCACAGCCCAATACGCCTTATGCTCCAGTTCCACAGGTAGGTGAATTTTTTTCCATAAATCATCCTATATGGAATCATTCCAATCGGGGTCTTGTAGGCTGTTCTATAAGCCCACAATGTGTCTTCCAGCTTCTGGCTCCAATCCTTCCTGTTTGGTTTAACAGTCTTCTCCAAAATTCCTTTGATTTCCCTATTGGAAACTTCAGCTTGACCATTTGTTTGTGGGTGATAGGGAGTTGATGTTTTATGATGCACCCCATACTTCTTCAGCAAAGCCTCCATTCTCCTATTGCAAAAGTGAGTCCCTTGATCACTGATTATGGATCTAGGCACTCCAAACCTACAAAATATGTTAGTCCTGACAAAATCACAAACAACTTTAGCATCATCAGTCCTGGTGGCTTTTGCTTCCACCCATTTGGAAACATAATCAACCGCAAGTAAGATATAATAACTTCCAAATGACATTGGGAAAGGGCCCATAAAATCTATCCCCCAAACTTCAAAAATCTCACAAAAATTAAGTGGTTGTTGGGGCATTTCTTGTCTCTTTGAGATGTTTCCAGAAAACTGACATTTTGTACACCTTTTGCAAAATTCATGAGAATATTTAAAAATGGTTGGCCAATAAAGTCTAGATTCTAAAACCTTCCTTGCTGTTCTTTGAGGTCCAAAGTGGCCTCCGCAAGCTAATGTGTGACAAAACTCAAAGACCGAACCAATTTCACTCTCTGGAAAACATCTTCTTATCACTTGGTCATTGCAAATCTTCCAAAGAAATGGATCATCCCAAATGTAATATCTAGATTCAGCTTTCAGTTTGTGAATTTGATGAGAATTGAAATGAGATGGAACCTGAGATGTTACCAGATAATTGACCATGTCAGAATACCAAGGCACTTCTCCTTTAACCAAGTACAGCTGCTCTCCTGGAAGGTGATCATTCAATGGTTCTTTCTCTGGAATTTCAACTTCAGCAGTGTTAGGAAGCCTGCTTAAATGATCAGCCACTTGGTTCTCAGATCCCTTTTTGTCCTTGATTTCTATGTTGAACTCCTGTAGCAGTAACATCCATCTCACCAGCCTCGGTTTAGCTTCAGTTTTCTTCATCAAGTACCTGAGAGCTGCATGATCAGAAAATATAGTGACTTTAGTTCCAAGAAGATATGATCTAAATCTTTCCAAAGAAAAAATAACTGCTAAAAACTCCTTTTCTGTGGTTGTGTAATTGAATTGAGCTGCATCCAAGGTTCTTGAAGCATATGAAATGACTTGTGGCCGGCCCTTAATTCTCTGAGAAAGGACTGCTCCAACTGCTTGGTTAGAAGCATCACAAAGTAGCTCAAATAGTTCTTCCCAATTTGGTGGCTGCATCACCGGTGGTTCAATCAATTTCCTCTTCAGCTCATCAAAGGATTTCCTACATGCACTATTGAAATCAAAATCAGTATCTTTCAAAAGAAATCTAGAGAGAGGGAGAGAAATCTTACTGAAATCCTTGATAAACCTCCTGTAGAATCTTGCATGTCCTAAAAAAGATCTAACATGCTTCACACAAGTTGGGTAAGGCAAAGAATTTATCACTTCAATTTTTGACTTATCAACTTCAATGCCCTTTTTGGAAATGACATGACCAAGAACAATACCTCTCTTCACCATGAAATGACACTTTTCAAAATTTAAAACAAGATTCTTTTCAATGCAGGTTTTTAAAACTTTTTCCAGATTTTTCAAACAATGATCAAAAGAGTTTCCAAACACCGTGAAATCGTCCAGGAAAACCTCCAAGCAATCTTCAATGTGATCGGAAAATATAATTACCATGCACCTCTGAAACGTACCTGGAGCATTACATAATCCAAATGGCATCCTTTTATATGCAAAAGTGCCAAAGGGACATGTAAAGGTTGTCTTCTCTTGATCCTCAGGAGCAATGGGTACCTGGAAATAACCTGAAAATCCATCCAAAAAGCAATAATGAGTTTTCCCAGCCAATCTCTCTAACATCTGATCAATGAAGGGAATGAGGAAATGATCTTTCCGAGTGACCTGATTCAACTTCCTAAAATCAATGCACACTCTCCAGCTATTTTGAATTCTCACGGGGATTAATTCATTATTTTCATTCCTCACAGTGGTTAGGCCAGTTTTTTTTGGAACTACATGAATTGGGCTAACCCATTGCGAATCTGAGATAGGATAGATGATCCCAGCTTCCAATAGCTTCTCAACCTCCTTCTTCACAACCTCCATTAAAGTGGGATTCATCCTCCTTTGGGGTTGCCTGACAGGTTTGGAATCTCCCTCAAGAAAAATTCTATGCTAGCATATATTTGGGCTGATTCCTGGAATATCACCTAAACTCCACCCTATTGCTTGGATATTCTCTCTCAAAAGATCTATCAATGATTTCTCTTGGATTTCAGAGAGATTATTAGCGATTATCACTGGTAATTTCTCACCCTCCCTAAGGTACACATATTTCAAATCAGTGGGGAGTGGTTTGAGTTCCAAATCAGGGGGATGCTCAAGGGATGAAATTAAATTGACATCTCTCTCTTCCAAACTTTGGATTTCCTGCACACAAGAAACCATATCATCTTCCTCATCAATTAATAAATCATCAAAGAAATCAGATTTTACCTCTTCCTCCCACATGAAGTCAGAATCTTCAGCGTGTTGGGCATCCACATGTTCAATGATATTTCCGATGGAAGAAGTCTCTCCTAAGTCTAAGAATTCATAAAGCATACCCGATTCTTCAATGGGTTCTGCACCAACTTCATGAGAAAGTGAAAAGAGGGAGTGATCATCTGATGGGTGCCTCATGGATTAAAAAATATTGAAGTGGATCGTGCTCTCTCCAAACTCCATGGTGAGTGTCACCTCATGGACATTGATGATGTTCTTCTCCGTCTTCAAGAAAGGTCTCCCCAAAATGATGGGTGAATGTGACGGGCTCCTATCTTATTCCATGTTGAGCACGTAGAAGTCAGTTGGGAATAAGAGATCTTTGACTTTCACAAGGACATCCTCCAAAACTCCTACAGGGAAAACTGTGGATCTGTTTGCAAGTTGGACCACCACTCTTGTGGGCTTCAAGTCTCCCATCTGCAAATAAGTGTATACCGAGTGAGGCAATACATTAATCGAAGCACTTAAATCACACAAAGAATTCGAGAAATTTAAAGAACCAATGGTGCATGGAATAGAAAATGTCCCTGGATCTTGACATTTGGTTGGCAATTGTGGTGTGATAAGGGCTGAGACACTTCTTCCCAAGTTGATCCTTTCATTCCCTTGAAGTCTCCTCTTCTTAGTACACAGATCCTTCAAAAATTTAGCATACTTTGGAATTTGTTTGACTGCTTCAAGTAAGGGGATATTGATTTCTACTTTCTGGAAGGTGTCCAGAATTTCTTTTTGAAGTGCTTCATCCTGCAATTTCTTTGATTTAATAATCCTTGATGGAAATGGAGGGGGTAAGTCTTTCTTCTCCCTTTGTTTCCTTTGAAATGGTGTTTCTGGTCTCTTCTTCCTTGGCCTATCCTTCTCTTCCTCCTCTTTCTTCTCTTCTTCACAATGAGTTTTCACAGATTTTTCAGATTTTTCAACTTCATTCTCCCTTAGCTCAAGTGGTCTTGTTTCAGTTTCTTGGGATTCTGGTGGTGTGATCTCTTTTCCACTTCTTGTTGTTGTCATGCTGACATTCTCCTTTGTGTTTGGGATTGTTTGGGAAGGAAGTTTCCCAGGATTTTTGGTTAGGAATTCCATAAGACCTTCAAACTTGGTGGTCAAATCTTTTACAGAGCCTTTCAGTCCCTCAATATCAGATATATGATGTTGGTTCAAAATTATGGGTTGTGCACTAGTTGATGGCTGCTCATAGGATTTTAAGAAAGTGGGTGGTTGGTGATGAGAAGGCTGGCTATAAGATTTCTTTTGTTGAAATGGTGGGGGGTTTTGGAATTGTTGCTGGAATGGGGGTCTAGCTTGATTCTGCTGATTTCCAAACCCATATTGAAAATGGTTTGGCTCTCTCCATCCTTGATTTTTTTGGTAGTTCCTTGGTTGAAAGGTTGCCGCACAAGTTTCCATTCCCTGTATTTCAGCACATTGGTCAGTGAAATGATCAGGTGATGCGCATAAACCACATACCTTAGCTGGTGCTTGTTGGTCGCCCACTTGTTTCAAGGCTATCTGTCTCACCAAACTAGTTAGCTCTTCAATCTTAGTTTCTAGTAAGGGTTATGGATGAGAAGTTCGTACCTCATGAATACCTCTTGTTCCAGTACCTCTTGTACCAAACTGCTGCGAGTTCTGAGAAATATTCTCAATCAAACCTTTTGCTTCTTATGGCGACTTGTCAATCAAAGCACCTCCAGATGATGCATCAAGAAAGTTCCTATCATTGTCCAGTAATCCCTGATAGAAGAAGACAAGAAAGTGACGATCCTCGATGGCTTGATGTGGGAAGCTGGCACATAGCTTTTTAAATCTTTCCCAGTACTCATAAAGGGTTTCTCCAGATGATTGTTTGATGGCATAGATCTCCTTTTGGATGGCTGTGCTTCTAGAGGCGGGGAAGAATCTTTGCATGAAGCATCTCACCAGGTCATTCCAATCATCCAAATCTCCAGGTTGTAGACTATACAACCATTTTTTCGCAGCTCCTTCCAATGAAAATGGGAATGCCTTCCACTTTACTTGTTCCTCAGCTACTCCACGTGGTCTGAAGGTTGAGCAGACATGTGTGAACTCTTTAATATGCTTGTTGGGATCTTCACCTGCCAAACCATGAAACTTTGGAAGCAATGGTATCATATTAGGTTTCATCTCAAAATCATTTTGTAACACTGGCATGACAAGTTGGTTATTCTAATTAAGGAATTGTGGGGCACAAAGGTCTCTGAGAGTTGGGTTTTGATTTCCAGCCATTATGACAGGCTCAGAGTGAACACTTGAAGTTTCACTCGAGTCTATGAGAGAAATTTCCTCAAATTCAGATTGTAAATTGAGGTTTCTGAGCCTATTCAACAAATTTATTTCAATTTCAGGATCAATGGGGAAAAGTTCAGTGTTTGAGGTTCTAGTCATGCAACTTGGAATGACAATAAGAAAAGAGAAAACAAAGAAGAAGAAGAAAAAACTGTTGGCACTACCTCCCCGGCAACAGCGCCAAGTTTTGACACGTGCCTGTCGTGGGGTGTGACAAAAACAAATAAAACCTAAGTTAAAATGTAGCAAAGTGGGTAACTTAAGTTGTCTCCATAGAGGAGTGCACAACAATTACGTTTGTCACTTAAATTAAAGAAATAAGAAGAGGTTCTTTTTGAAAGTTGTTTGAGTTGAAAAAATAAAAAAAAGAAATTGAAAAGAAAGGTTGAACACTAATAGATGAAGAGAGTGATGGGGTCAGGGTAGGATCACCTTTTGTAATGTCATCATAGTCACAAATATCATCTCACCTCTCTTCCTTTTGAATGACAAATGAAAGACTCCTCAATCGAGTCATCTATCACCCTTGGTTAAAGAATAAAATTGAACTCACTCCTATGTGCATGGAAGTTCATAAAAAATTCATAAAAAAATAAGGCAAGTCCCGATCAGGAATTGTTGCTCCTTATAACTCTATAAAAATTTTACTAGTTCCAAACACGTGCCAACGATCGTTAGACACTCACCACCTAACTCAATCTGCTCGATCGAGACAAATTGCACTAGGCGGAGGGAGATAAAAATTCTTTAACCAAAGCTATTAAAAATGAATACACCAAAATCAAAACACGATCGCATTAAGAGAATTGGAAAACACTGATAATAGATATCATTCATAATAAAGATAAGGTTTTACATTTAAGCACAAAACTCCAACATTACAAAAGATAAACTCCCCCTTCCCCAATCACTCAAAGGTTTTACCCCTCCATGTGAAGGGTATTAGAGTTGAAAGGGGAAGAATAGAGCATAATAAAACTAAGTAAAAAGAAAATAGAAAATACAAAGAAAATCAAGAACTCAATCCTCCAGCACAGCCCTTCTTGCACCTTCTTCAACCCCTTTGAATGGAAGTGAATACTCTTATTTATAGGCTTGGGGAGTAGAAAATTTCCCTCCAAAATTACTCCCCCGAATTATTGAGTCCGGTTGGCATAGTAAATGACAGATTTTGAGAATTTTTCCTTCTTGAAAGTTGTTCCCCTCCATCTCTTCTGTCGAGACACAAAATTTGAGCCTAATTGGTCCACGTAGGAAGGATATATGGTCACATTACTCCGGATATTTAATTCTGTCCAGGTGACTCTTCGTCTTCCACAACTCCAACTTACCATGATATTAAGACCTTGAAAACAGCCGATTCAGACGTGGCCTCCTTAATTAAAGATGTCAATTAATTCCTCTTACATCTCCTTGTCGAATATAAGCTTCATTGGATCAGTCAGCTTCGAGATAAAATATCATCATTAAAACATTCCAAATCTGTACACAGTTTTCGAGGCCTGGTTTGTGAGCTGAATTTGAGCTTCCAAATGATGGATTGAGCTTTGGGTCCAGAAGGATAAAATGAATCCCACGAGCATAGAAATCCTAAAAAAAATAAACCATACAATTTAGATCAAAAATATAAAAGATATGCCCGAAATACAGAAGCTCCACAAAACTGCTAAATTTCCAGAATTAATCAATTTCCACAATTAAGCCCATAATTCACCAAAATACTAAAATGATACAAATCAGATCAAATTGATTAATTGGAAGGGGTTAAATAATTGAAACACATATGAAAAATTATGAAAATATTATCTCTATCACCCTCCCACTAATTCTAATAACTCAGATGATAAAAAGGATTTAGAAGACAACCCTCCTTCATTTTAAGAGGGGTTTCCCCCCACTATTGATGAGTTGACCCAAGTGAAACTTAGTACCGACAAATATCTAAGGCCAACACTAATATGTTCATCCATTTATCCAGAGGAGAAGAAACAATATGTGGCCTTCATAAATTAGTATCAAAATATTTTACCTAGAGATATGATGAGATGTTGGGACTGGAACCTCATGAATCCATCCACCATCTTGGTCTACCAATGAGTCATTGCGAATTTAAGAAACCTCCTTGAAAGATTCACCCCTCTCATGGTGCTATGGTTAAGGACAAGGTTGATAATCTTATCAAATCCAACTTATTCAAGGAATTCTATAACCCCATATGTCTAGATAACATCATCCTAATCAGGAAGAATAATGGGAAGATCATAGTATATATTAACTTTTGGTACATCAATCATCATTTAATAAAGGATGGATTTCCCTTTCCTGTGATAGAAATATTGATCAATGATACAGTAAGGTTCCATTCCCTCTCCTTAATGGATAGATATTCTGGGTATAATCGAATCCATATGGCCCTCGAGGATGAGGATTACACCACCTTCAGGGTGCCACAAGGGACTTTATTCTATCATGTGATTCCCTTCATCTTGAAGAATACAAGATCCACTTATTAGAAAGCCTTGCACTACATCTTCAAACCAATCCTTGGGATATTGGTGGAATGCTACGTGGATGACTTGGTGGTCAAATAACACCAGTGTTAATACCATCTCATAGACCTTGAGAAAATGTTCAACTTACTCTACTCTTTAAATTTGAAGATGAATCCATTGAAGTATTCATTTTGGGTTACCTCTAAGAAGTTTCTTAGCTTCATTCTAAGATCTAGAGGCATTAAGATCAACCTGAAGAATATCAGGTATATCATCCAAATGCCTCCCCCGAGTAATATATGGGAGCTATGAGGCATCCAAGTACACTTATCCTACACACACTGATTTATCGCAAATCTGTTTGGAAAGTGTAATTCATTCACTAGGCTCATGAAGAAGGGTACCCTTTACTAGTGGGGTGAGGAGTACCGTACCATGTTTGATTCTATCAAACAGTATATACTATAGCCACTGGTTCTGATGACACATGTTTTAGGGAAAACTATGGTCCTATATATAGCTACCCTAGAATGGTCCATCAGTGCCCTTCTCTCTTATAAAAACAATGAGGTATAGAAAACAATTTATACTGTCTCAGTAATATGCTCTTTGACATGGAGACCAAATAATTCCCTATCAATAAGATCCTCCTATCATTGGTTTTTATAGTGTAGATGTTTCAATATTATCTATAGCATCATGAGATATATATGGTGTCTTGAGTGGAACCACTAAAGTTTATTCTCAATATACCTATGATAACGATATGGTTGGCATGTTGGGTAGTGATCCTCCAGTAGTTAAACATCAGGTTAATTCTATAGAATGCCATCAAATTCTAGGTATTAGAAGAGTTCTTGGATGTACACCCACCCCCTAAAGAACTGCCCCTAGATTTTGATTTCCTAGATGAGGCAATCCTCTCAGTGGATCAAACCATGCTATGTTTTCAGATGAATTTTTACTCCTGAAGCCCGACCAGTTAAAGGTTAAACAATCCCAATCTTAACAGAGTGTGTCAGGGGATCATCTTCATCACTCCTGGATAGGATGTCCTTCCATATATGTTCCTGCTATCATAAGGCTGCACCAATAATGAAGCGGAGTATTAGGCTCTCATCACTGGTCCCAAGATGGCCCTAAAGATTGAAATCCCCCACATGAATGTAAAGGGTGACTATGAGTTAGTCATCAAACAGATCAATGGTGACTATGTTTTCAAAACGAAAGATCTCATTCCCTTTCTAGAGTTTACCCATCAGCTGATAGCCTAGTTTCCTACTCAGTCATAGGTGACTCATGTCCCTCAGTCACGGAATGGTCGAGTTGACACCTTTTCAAGCCTAGATGTGTCTCTTGTAGTGCCTAACTAGGATGGACCGATCATCCACATAGCACATAAGAGGGTCATCACTCCCACCATTTCAGATGGAAATGATAGGCAATAGGTAAACCAATTGGTTTCCAATGATTTTGTGCTAGGACCCTCAGGACCCCATAGTATAAGAAGCTCCCAATTGGATTACTCCCTTTTTTATGTATCTACATCATGGAATTCTCCCATTGTACTGAGCTAATCATGAGAGAATCTTTCAGCATGCAACATAGTTTACCCACTAGAGTGGGCCTAGCCTTGAGAAGACTCTCTACCGACATGGGTTTGATGATATTTTCCTCTATTGTATCTAAGGAGACAAGATCCCCTAGGTTATGCATTAAGTTCATGCTAGGTCCTGTAGAACCCATTAGGTGGTATTGAAACTCTCCCACCAGATCTGGAGGTTGGGCTACTTCTATCCCACCATGGTCCATGACCGTATCGAGTTCTCTAAGAGGTTTCACACATGTCAGATCCATGGAAATTTTTTTCATTGACTATTATAGATCCTATAAACCACCAAGTATTCATGGACCTTTGTAGTATGGGGACTTGACATCATGGGGCCATACCTACCAGTGACATCTCTCTAGTATAGGTTCATTCTGAGCATGATGGACTTATTATCCAAGTGGGTAGAGGTGATTACCCTCAAGGAAGTTAAAGCCTGACTCATGATCTATTTCACGAGCTTCCACATCATTCATTAATTCATAGTTCCTCATGCTATCCTAATAAAAAATGACACCAACTTATGAGCCACTGAGTTTAAGAAATTGTACGCCCAATACAACATCTGGTCCAACCATAATTATCACTATCATGAATAGAAGAATGGATAGATTTAGGCAATAAACAAGACCTTATCTAAAACTCTACAAAATATAGTTAGTCAAAACATGAAGAGTTGTCCATACAAGCTCCCCAACACCCTCTGGTCCTATCATAAAAAAAATAGAAATTCCACCCAGGTGACGCTATATTCACTAGTTTATGGATCAAAAGTAGTATTTCTCATTGAGGTTCATTTTACATCACTTAAAATAGTTTTATATGTCTAGAAGATTCCAAAAAGAATGGATGAAGTCCATTTAGCTTAGTTGGAATCCCTTGAAGAGAACATGCTCTAGGCCTTGCACAATTTAGAGAGTCATTGGAATAGGATAGTGAGAGAATTCAACAAGAAGGTTTTCCTATGATCCTTCCTCTAGGGTGGCATGGTATTGGCTCTCAAAATTCCGATGATACCATGAAAAAATCCACAAAATTTGGAGCCCAAGTTGGAAGGAACTTACATCATTCAAAAGGTCTATTCCAACAGAGCTTACTCTTTGGTCACTATGAATGGAGAGTGTATCATACCTCCCATCAACTATAATTTTCACAAGAATTAATTCATGTGAGGATGCCACGATCCAAACTCTAGGACATTAAAATAAGAACCAGGGTCGAAGAGTTATGACCTTAAACTATTTTTAGCAGGTCTAATAATTATGACCTTAAACTATTTAAATCACCTATAGTATGAGTTGTGTGAAATTAAACTACATAGATTTATGTTCTCAATGCACAATGTTAAACAATGATCTTACCCTGTATAAAATTGGGACACCTCTTAATGAGAGATTTTTTTACACTATATACAACTCAGATGCCTCATATGGTGAGTATGAGATGGTAAAAAAACATACCCCATGTCATAAGCATGGGATTCCCCATGAAAACCATGGGATGCCTCAGTTCCCTCATTAGAGAGAATTTTCCCCACTCTCAGTGTTGGTCTTTTTCCATGTCGTTTTCTAGAACTAAATGTGGCTTGATTCCCATCCTCATGGGATATGTAGCAATTCCTATACTTTTTATATTTGGGCCTAGCTAAAAAGTTATCAAACCTGTGGCCCCTTGAACCCATTTACAGTCCAAGAATTATAACCTTAAATTGTGTGTAGTTTATCTCAGGGTGTACATGTGGTGCGTGATCCTCCTTGGCTACTTTCATGTCAGGTTTTACCTCTTCTGTTACAAAAATATACCCTTGAGACAAACCTCTTCCTAGTCCAAGAATCATGAATTTAAACTATTTACACCTTTTCTTTGGTCAAAGCATTAAAAACTCAAACCATGTGCTATTTTTTTCATGGATTGTGTGGTACATAGACCTACATTCCCCCTTCCACATTAGGTTCTACCTATTTTTTTTCCATGTGAGTACCCTAGAAACAAAAACTTCCATAGTCCATGCAATACAACCTTAAACTATTCACCCATAGTCTAGGCATCATGAGTTTAAACATGGTCTAAGATATATGAACCTAAATTATATGCAACCAGATTTATGGTTGCTTCATGCAATTTATGGACTCCTTGTCTCTATCCACATTGGGTTTTATATATTTTAAGCCACACAAACACCTTCAAATCTACCTTCCCCTTGGTACAAATATTATAACCTTAAACTATTTTCAATTGGTCCTAGAATTATGACCTTAAACTGTGCACATTCACCCCTAATTCACATGATTTTATTCTTCCCTAGAGAATCCCGTGCCTTTACCTCTTTCCAGAACTATGTGTGTATTTATTCCTATCCTCATGGGATATGTAGTCAAGCCTAGATTTTCTATCTTTGGGCCCAGTTGTAGATTCATCACAAAACCCTTAGTTACTTATGGTCTCATGTGGGCTTCCTTTTTAGCTGTAATACCCAGTAATTTAACTTGAACCATCATCATTCCATGATTCCCTCATAGTATGATATGAGGAAGAAAATAATGGGCATCTAAATGCATAATACCCACACACCACTTCCTTAGTGCATGATGTTAAACTGTGATCTTACCCTATATAAAAATAGGATTCCTCTTAATGATAGATGATATTGCCCCATATAATACTGGGATTCCTCTTAATGAGAGATGATATTACCCCATATAAAACCAGGATGCCTCTTAATGAGAGATGATTTTACCCCATATAGGTTCAGGATGCCTCATATCCCAACATGAAAAGATTCAATATCCTCGTTTGTGATGGTATCCCCCTACTGGCATCGTTCTCCTACCATGTCGTGCATGTGTCTTGATTCCCATCCTTGTGGGATACATAGTGATACCCGAATATCTCATCCTAGTCCCAACTCCTTCTTCAACTCATTATGGGGCCTTTCCTTCCCCAATTTCATGATGTCGATGCCAGGCATGTTTTGTTGAGTTTTGTGTGGTATAGAGTCCCTTCAACCCTCCCTTCACATTAGGCTATCACTCTTTCATGTCATAAAAACCTCATTGGGGAACACATACCCCCTGATCAAAGCTATGTGACCTTAAACCAGTAGTTATACCTACAGTCTGATCTCTTTGAATTTAAACTAGTAGTATCCCTAGTATGAGTTCTATGACTTTAAACTGCCAAGCCCAACATCCTCAACGCATGATGTTAAACTACAGCCTCACCCCATCTAAAGTCAGGATGCCCCATATGATGAGTATGAGATATTAGGAAATTCCTTGTATAAAATTGGGATGCATCATATGATAAGTATGAGATGAACCTAATAATACCCTATATAAAACCCAGATTCCTTCTAATGTGATATGATCTAATATCCTCTCCATAGAGGGTGTCACCCTACTGACATCATTCCCCTACCATGTCGTGTCTCGGAAATATGTATGGATTTATTACCATACTTATGGGATACATAGTGACACCTAGATATTTCATCTCAGTACCATCCCTTCTATTGAATTATTTATGGTGCATTCCCCACTCCCACTTCAGCACCTCACACTATCTACGATTTGGATAATCATTATCCTCTCGATCTAAATAGTCTCCCTAATGGAATGGTACATGGACACAATGGATCACCTACTATCATAGGCTTACACCTCATAGGATCTTTAGTAGAAAATAACATATCCCATGTTTCGAACTCAATCAGTGATTAATCTTTCATTTGTTCACCTCATCTCTAATAGATGTGAGTATGGAGCCTATGTTTTGAACATGGTCAACAGTCATCCCCCACCCATCGATCAGTCCCCATGATCACTATCCATGTTTTGAAATTCACAATCTCCCTTGTGGAATCTTTTCAGTCACTTTCACTCACATTTTATTCTCCCCTATAAGAAACAAAAACTCCATACCACTTCTTATTTCTCACACTGAGCATGGGTCACATGGGATTAGGAGTCAAGAGGGGGATTTCCTCAAGTAAGGATGAGAAACTTCAGTTCCCTGGTCCAAGAATCATAACCTTATACTATGTGTAAGTTGTCTTAGAGAAATTTTGTGTGGAATCAAGTGGCCTCCTAGGACCTTCCTTTTACATCTGGTTATCTTACTTTGATGTCACACATGTTCCTTCAAGACACGACACCCTATGGTTTAAGCTTTATAACCTTAAACTAAAATCCATGGTCCAAACATCACAACCTTAAAATATGTGAAAGTTATCTCAATTAATTTTTGTGCTACGTCAAGTGTCCTCCTAGGCCCCTCCTTCACATCAGGTAACCATTTCAATGTTGAACACATTCCTTTGAGGCACAAAACTCTCTTGTCCAAACTTTATGATCTTAAACTAAGAGCTACAATACCATGGCCCAAAATTGATGACCTTAAAATAAAATCTATGAGCCCATGGTCTGAACTCTATGAACTTAAATTGGGAGTCCAATTATAAGAATCATGACTTTAAACTATATCAAATCCTCTCTAATAATGTGTTGTGTGGATTAAAGGCATCATATTCCCTTTATTCATGATGGGTTTTTATTCTTCTACACTACACATATCCATTTTGGGTCTCTCTCTCTTTGGTCCAAGCTCGGTAACCTAAAACTAAGAGCCATAGTCCAAGAACTAGACCTTAAACTAGGTTTGAATCACCCTATATTCTTCTTGGTGAAGGGATTTCTAAGCTCATTTTTGACTTATAGGCCCCTCTATGGAGTACCCCACCATGTTACCCTCTTACACCCCACCGTTGTGGCTAGGAAGGTGTTATCCACATCAGTTCATTATAAGTCCTTTCACATGATGTTAAACTATAACCCTAACCCATGAAATAGACATGGGATTCCCTCTTGACTTGACATGAGTAAGAAATGATGAGTGGATTATCACATTATCCCTACACACCAAATCCTAATTAAATGATGTTAAACCGAGAGATACATCATCCTCACTGTATGATGCTAAACTATATGTACAATGTCCCAATCACATGACGTTAAACCATGTGATACATTTCCCTCACCTTATAATGTTAAAATTAATATTCATCATACTCATTACATGACCTACAACTATATCTCATATTAGGACCTTTCATGAGAATCCCTCCCCTTGGGTGTCAGTCACCTAGTGCATCATGAATGTTCTTTTACCGTCGCTAGGGATCCAAGATGATGCTGCCCCTAGAAGACGAGTTTAACCTGTTTTCAAACTGATACACCTATCCAATATTATCTAAGTCACGGTGGGGTGATTCCAAGAGGGTTGGAATCCATTAGAACATTCCATCACTCCATCTCCACGTTGCACATGTCCCTTTATTTGGATCCTCATCCTCTTTCGTACCCCTAATAGAAATAGTACATGCACAAACTAGCTCACCTACCATCCTGGGAACACACCCTGGAAGAATTTTGATGAAATTATGAGATAGGTCTTGTGTTTTGAACACTGTCAGTGGTCGAACCTCAATTTGTTTTCCCCCATCCTCGGCTAAATGACACAAATGTTGTGGTTCGAACATGGTCAGTGATTATCATGTATTGCCACACCACCCCATTTGTGTTCCAAATTCATGAATTGTGATTCATGATATTCATTCCCTTTTATTTAGGTAGAATTAAATTCCCATGGTGTTACCCCATTTATGCACTAGCGCATGTTGGAAAAGAAATTAGGCTGTTCAGAGAGCCCCATTATCCAACCACAGCCCCTCTCAGCCTAAAAACTCTCGATGACCGGTCAGAAAATGTAAACCATGAGCGCATGAAGTTTATTTTACACTATCATATTAATTATCAATCATATTGTCATCCCTTGTTTCTAACACTATGAATGACTCACATGAGCTTAGGGATTGTTCATTGGTTATCTGATGAATATGATTGAAGTGTGATAATAAAACAAAAGAAACATGTTCACGCATAAAGGAGTTTAAAACCAAACAATAAAAGTTTCATAGGGTCATCCACATATTGAATCCTCTCTTTTGAAAAATTACCCTAAATATTGACCCTATAGATCGAGAATTTGAGCTTAGGTAGCCTCTGTTGAGTGGCCTCCAGGGTCTGCTATCACTTTGCCAGGTCTTCTACCTCTTTTTCGGATTTGGGGTATACATCTTTAGCCCTGATCTACATCTAATTCTACTCGGCCTGACACTCATCTGTGAAGGATTTCTCTTCTTCCACCTTGGTCTCGACTACCACCAATTGGGACTTTAAATGATTGATAATCCTAGATCGAGAAGCATCCACAACTACATGATCCTACGCTATCCCCTATAGATGGGAAATCTCCCCTTCAGCTACCTCAAGCTCCTTAGATCCCTCAACCTTTTTATTCTTCAAAGAAATGTCAATCACCTTCCATTAATCCTGACCCCACTCAACGATGAAGTCTCAATCTAGTGAATTAAGGTTTTTGGAGTCCACCCTACTGGTTCCTAGGCTGACTAGCTAATGGAGGAGAGAACCCACCGGTGTGGCATGTCATCTATCCATGTTTAGGTGATGAAGTTTCACACTTACCTCCACACCTTGTGACGAATGAACCCGATATCCTCAATGGAATCTAAGAAATAATTCCCAATG
Source organism: Viscum album (assembly GCA_963277665.1). Classification (NCBI taxonomy): domain Eukaryota; kingdom Viridiplantae; phylum Streptophyta; class Magnoliopsida; order Santalales; family Viscaceae; genus Viscum; species Viscum album. The sequence continues at coordinate 383,681,850 of OY728153.1, read as the reverse complement.
TCTTAGGGGGTACATGATCATATGGATAGTATAATGATAACATATCAGTGGCCCGATCATCTATGGATATGTCCTTGAGTGTGAGTGGATGGAAATATATTTCCAAGAACAGATCCTCACTAGCCCCTTCACCTATGATAGAGGCCTCTACTGACCCTCTATAGATTCTATGAGGTAGATGAAACCATCCAAGTCTTTTGAGTTTCCCCTATTGGTGGTACAATCTCAGCCTCAGCTCCCACATCCACAACCAATGGAAATTATGGGGTAGGTGCGTCCAACAAAACCTCCCTAGCTGTTCCATCCATTGGCACAATTTCTATTTCCTCCATTGTAGCTCCATCTCTAACATCTTCCTCTAGTAGAACATATATGATAGGTTCATCCACCATAGTCTCCCTATTTAGCCCAATTGTGGGCACCGTCTTGAACCCCTCCTTTGGGGGCATAGTCTCAAAAGTCTCTTTCGTTGGAACCTATATGGTTGGTCCGAATTCCATGGACTCCCTGACCATTTGTACTGGGAGAATAACACCCATCATCACCAACTCAGCCTTTGGCACCACTGAATCAAATTTTTATGTTGTAAGTTGATCCCTAAATGAGGTTTGAACTACCATATAAAAAAGCATCATCCAAACATATAAAGGAAAAGAATAAGATAAAATGGTGAAATTGGGGAATAAACTTATGTGAGTAATATAGTCCATTTAGGAGCTTATATATGTTCATGAGTAATCCCCTTGGAAAGGGAATTCCCCCAGTGGTCATCATCTCTATCACATGAGCTACTTTGATTGATTATTGGGTTCCCATGGATACAATGTTAGGGAGGTAACCCATGCTCACCCATTCAAGGGTTGATGCTCCCTCACCCTCTGCTTGAGGCTCATCATGGACCTCCACCTCTTCCGTGATTTTTAATTCCTTCACAAGTGAAGGAAGGAATTAGGTAAAAAATTTAAGGGCTCGGTGATATCCAAAAAGCACATAAAGTTCATAGGGTTTACTAGATTGGTAGCATGGTGTCCATATGCAAATGATTCTCAATAGGCATCACTTCCCCAATACTCTCTCGATCCTTCACCCTCAGTCATGCTAGTAGTCGTGTGACCCACATAGACAATTGGAGGGGAAGACATGCCCAACGACACCTTTACCAGATTGGTCAAGGGATGTGTGGTGCCTCAAGAGCAGACCATATCCTCCAACTCCACCATATATTTCATTACCTCAGCATGGGAGATGTGGAAGCCTACCCTTGAATGACCTAACTCAGTGAGGAATATCCCATTAGTGATGAGATAATGCCATACCCCTGAGGGGTGGTGATCTACTTGTGAAGTCCCCAACTCTTCCAAGCATTGGAAAAAACAAAATTTTTGGGAACATCAGAGTGATATATTTTCCTCCCCGGGCCTTGTACATGCACCCCCGATATCTCCCTAGAGGGCCCACCTTTCTACCTTGACCTCTTTCCAAAGAGCATTGAACCCGATGATGTTGCTCCTCTTCCCTCAACCTCTTCTGGTTCTTGGACATAAACTACCAGAACTGTGACTACAACTCTTCCTATCGATCCAATTCTACCTCCACAGTGTGATTCAACCACCACTCACCCTTGACCTTTTGGTTGTGGGGATTATTCTTCATTGATCGGAGTGGTTCGGTTCCTCTGCATCTTCCTAGGATATGTGATCTCCCAACTTAGTGCATATTCATGAATGAGACCATAGGCGACAGTAAGAGGCGGAGGCTCGTACTGCCCTTTCCCATCCTCATGTGTGAACATGAGCCAAATATTCCTTAGGAACAAAGGATGACATTCATGATGCACCCTCGTGTATACCTTGGGGTTCATCCACTACATGCATATGAAATTCCTTGAAAATTGATGTGGTTTATACATATAACAGATCATGTTGTATTCAACTCTTGACATTAGTACCGCAACTTGGAAGCCCCAGAGATATGATCACTGCTCAATGGTCCCCATATCATCATCAGTTACCATCCTTGTTAGAAAGGGGAATTGGTGAAACATAAATCACTTTGATAACCAAACCATTTCCAGCACATCCACCAGGCCCAACTTGAGTGGGAAACTCCTAGTAATGTTTAGAATCACTGGTCACAAGTTCATAGTTATAGGGGATATGGGGTTTAGGTATTTATATCTCTCATGTGTGCAAAAACCCTACTATATAAGAAATAGAGGGTCCCACACTCATGAAGCTAATGCTTCCCTTAGATGATGTGTAAGAGTACCTTGTATAGCTTTTCCAATACCAGGACATCTAGTTTAATGAATTTACCCATCGCCATAATTGACACCATGATAAAGGTTTTCAGACACACCCCCATGTTTGCATCCCTCACAAGGAGAATCTAGACACAAATCAGTGTGGCTATGAACCCCACCAGCCTGACCATAGGAGCTTCATGACTTATGATATAACCCCATGTCTTCAACTAGATCGCCTCCAAAATCTACCAATAAGAGTGCACCTTTCCCTAATAGAATACCCCATAGCATGTTCGTGTCCTTCCAGGTAGCCTATCCACTGGATATTTCAAGATATAGTTGAACAACTGCTTGAAATAGGTATCCTTCATCCCCGAATTCTGTTCACTGGTTCCTTTCAAAAAATTCCACAATGCCCTCATAAGAGTTGGAGACTTCTCTCGGTCCTACCACATGTTATCTTTGGGGAGGAAATTATCATAAATCACCCCTTGGATTGGAATACCATAGATCTGGTGAAGGTCCCATAGGCTATTTCTAACCTCCCCATGATGAAAATGGAAAGTGTTGGTCCCTGGAGAACACCTGCTCAATAGCTATGTCATGATGTCCATGTGACAATAGACATGAAATTGTGAGGACCATGTGTCCTAATATATCCCCACTTTCTTTATCTCATCATTGAATTCATGGCACATTGTGCATGCTCAATAAGTCCATACCCATTCATTGGTGAAATTTCCTCCATGAGTTATGGGGATGTTAATCACAAATCTCCCATGAAGAAGGCAATATTCATGAATAAAGAGCATTAAATTTTCTGTTCACGATTATAATTGTCCTTCTAAGGGCCCTCCTATTATATTTATAGGGGTAACACCTAAGGATTTGTGAATGAGTATTTCACTGAGGCTTCACGATTAGAGATTCGCAATAGGTATTTGTGAACGTGCTTCATGAACACAAGTCACATGGCCAATTTTCCAAGATTTTCCCTTAGAATTTGACCCTCCTTTTCCCCTTTATCTACAATTATGAGGTGGGGGGATTTTTTAACATTAAAATAAATGAGTCATGGGAAAGTTTGGGGAAGGCGTGGACAATTAAGGGGAAATCCAAGCCAAAATGGCCCAAAAATCCCTCCAAGGGTCTATTTCGTGAAGCTAAAAACATTAATGAATGGAAAAAGATTGAGAAGATCCCAGGACATGGAGTGTCTTTGAGAGCGTGTGAAGTCCCAATGGAAACCTCTGCACAATGTCAAGGCTGAGTCATGGAGTGCTTCACGACCACATAGAGGGTGACAGTAATCTCTACGTAGTGACATTCAAATTCGTCTATCCTCTCCCAATCATGAAGTGCATGAAGCTCATGAAATCCTTCAATAATAGTGAAACCCACATACCTACAAATAACCCCCTTTATTTCAACTTTTTAAGAGTAAACACAACCTTTCAACTTCCAAAAATTGCTCCCTCTTCGCGAACTACATAAACTTTGTGAGTGAAAGAGAAAATGGATCCCCCAAGGTATCCATTCATTATAAAACCACTAATTGCGTTCTTGAGAGCTTCCAATTAAAGTGGATATGTATTTTTTAAGGCCCATGCCCTTTGTGGAATAATAAGTCCCTTTTTTGTACTTGGGGATTCATGAGGCATCTATCCTTCACAAATCCAACCATATGGGAATGAAGACTTTACCCCGAGTCAGGGTCACTCTGTTTCATGAATATTAATTTTTTGTGAATACCTTGACCTCCTCAAGTACCCTGATCTTCAGAAGAATCCCTCCGAAAAGCCACAATATTTGTGAAACACCTCTCATGGGCCTCTCCATGGTGACTCCTTTCTGCTGACACCCTTTTGAAAAGGTTGAGTGCCTAGACTCCCTATACCAATCCAGAACTGGTTTAAAAAAACCTAGAGTCCCTACGTGACAAGTGCCACCCACTGATGTGTCTGTACACTTCACTCTAAGTGAGGCTTGGGACTTTATCCTAGCTATTTATTCTAATCATATTCACTCTAATGCCTATTTATTCTAATCACAAGTACCCTAACATCAGTATCCTGATAGACTACTCCTCCATGGAAGTTCCTGTAGGACCCCGGAACACCCTGAGAGGGGAGAGGTGAATCATGATTTCAAAGTTTTCTTTTAAAGTTATGGATTTTTTCCCAATTTGGTAGGAACTCATTAAAACTATATGATGTATTAGTGCAATAATAAAAAAATCACATGCAGAAAGAAAACGCAACACTTTTACTTGGTTCACCACTAAGGGATACATCGAAGGAGCATATGCCGATAGTGTTTCGGTCATACATAAATCCACTATTCTTCACTAGATTTGGAATAAAATTTTTTGTTCACAGTCACTCTATTCCAGGAAAACTACCTTTATAAGAATTTAGGGATATCTCACTGCATCCCTCGGAACACTTCTGTCGACTCCCCCTTGATCACTACCCTGGGAGAAGTCTTACTCAGTTTATTGACTTGAAGATATATTCAATATATTTTCATTGAAGTCTTTGTCTATGTCCAACATGAGACACTTATTTCATCAAAGTCCTAAATTAATGCAATTGGAAGTACTCATTGCATAAACCAGATATCTCAAACCTGTTAGATGCTTAACACTGCACTTACGTGCATCACCTGATCTTACAAGCAAGATTTGGGATTTTTCACACAATATGACTTTCACACAAACCCTATTTTCCATGCAATACTTATCTTTCATACAACCAAACCACAAGGTTCAATTGGTCTTTTTAGATTAAAGGAACACTTAGTGCGCAAGTTTGTCTCTCTACTTCTCTTCCACGTGAAAGTATTTCACATGGAAAAGAAACCCAATTTTTTGTTAAAAAGTTATCCATATTGAGTAGGGGTAGCTTCCTATTTATAGTACTCGATGAACCTACACACTAGATTCTAACGCATCTTGGTTGGTGCGTGCAAGATTCTCTCTATGTGTGAAAAACCCCTTTTGACGTCGCATTGGGTGAATACGACTCTTCCGCACAACCTCGTATTTTGAAAAAATTATTAAACATTTCACACACTTTTTTCATTTTCCATATTTTAATACAATGATCCCTAAACATGACTTTCACACAAGATTCCAAACCACCTTCAATATTGAGCACAACTCCTTTTCCAAATTTACTTTTCTCCATTCTCCAATTTTTGTACCCAAAAATTTAGAAAAAACTGGGAAATGAAGCCAACTTCAATAATGTTGCCTGCTTGAACTGTATGATCCATTTAATTGAAAAATACTTGATCTTCCATGTAAGTATTGACAATAACAAACTCAAACCATGATCAACTCAGTGCAGATTGACAACAAACACAAACCAAAATCCACTTTCAGTGGTGAAAATCCTTGGTTCCAATAGTTCCAATGCCATGTCCCTCTAAGATAAGCATGAGTGGTGATCATGTAAGACCTAGGGGTGGAATATTAAAGATAAACTGTGCACCTATCTTGGTTGAGGGTTCTTTTTTCTGAACCTTCCTCTCAACTTGACATAAACATCCTCAGCACACAACATAAAACTGTAGCCTTTCCCTGTGTTATGAGCACATGATGCCCCATGTATGATTGACATGGGTTGACCCCACACCTCCTACCATGTGTAAAAAACACATGACACCCCATTTATAACTCACATGTGATGAACTTCCACCTTTGATAGCTTCCACATGTAATCCCCACACCATTCCCCCAAGAGAGATCCTCTTGTGAAGGGAAGATTCTACATGTAATCTCCACACCATCCCATGTTGGTACTCCTTTTACAACATGAGTGTCCTTACCACATGAAATTAAACTATATGGATTGGTCCTATCACACTACCTTAAACTAAGACATAGAACTACATGGGTTTTGATACTTGTATCTTAAATAGGGTATGTAGGAAACCTCCCTAAGATTTAATACTGACATTGGAAAACCTAAGCATGACATCTTCTTTTTTAGGGATGCACCTCCAGGATCTGCCTCGATGGGGGCATTCTGATCAACAAATCTGGATCTTCCTTCATGGGGAATTTTGATCCATTGGTAAAACCAGGTATGACATCTTCCCTCCCAGGGACACATCTCCTGAATCCACCTCCATGGGATGTTTTGATCCATAACTTTGGATCTTCCACTATTAGGCATTATAATCCCCTAGAAAATCTAGGTTTGACAACTTCCCTTTTAGTGTCATACCTCCTAGATCCACCTCCACAGGGCATTCAGATCCACAACTCCATATCCACCTCTATAGGGAATTTTGATCAATTGGTAAACCTAGGTGTGGAATCTTTCCTCAAAGGGACACACCTCCCAGATTTTTCTCCATGAGGCGTTCTGATCCAAAACTCCATATCCACCTCCATGGGGCATTTTGATCCATTGGTAAACCCAAATGTGATATATTCCCTCCTAGTGACACACGTCCCAGATCTGCCTCTATGGGGAATTCTAATCTAAAACTTTTCATCCGCCTCCATAGGGTTTTCTGATCTATTGGTAAACCCAGGTGTGATATCTTCCCTCCTAGGAACACAGCTCCCAGATCCTCCTTCATGTTTCATTCTGATCCACAACTCTATATCCACCTCTACAGGGCATTCTAATCCATTTTTAAACCTAGGTGTGACATCTTCACTCCTAGAGAAACTCCTCCCAGATCCAACTCCATAGGGAGTTATGATATACAACTCCTGATCCACCTCTATGGGACATTTTGATCCATTTTTAAACCCATGTGTGAGATCTTCCCTCCTATGGAAACACCTCCCATATCTTTCTTCATGGGGAATTTTGATCCATAACTCCGAATCCACCCCCATGAGGCGTTCTAATCCATTTGTAAACCCTTGTGTGGCATCTTCCCACCTAGGGATACACCTCTTAGATCCACCTCTATAGGTTGTTATGATTTATCCAATCTAGATCCACCTCTATGGGGCTTTCTGATCCATCCATTCTGAATCCACCTCCATGGGGCATTCTGATCCATTGGTAAAATTGGTGTAACTTTTTCCTTCTTAAGGGTCACACCTCCCAGATTTTCCTCCATGGGGAATTCTGATTCATCTATCCTATCCCCACAAGATGTTAACCCTGTGCCTATCTCTACAAGATGTTAAACTCGTGACCCAATCCATAACGACATGATATTTTAATCGTTCTCCGTAGGATGTAGAACTTGTGAACTGAATCAGAATATCTACCCCATTCCATAAATATTTTACACCTGAGGTAAAAATCCTTGTAAGACTTAAGCCCCTGGAATCAATTACCTCATGATCAATAGAAGATGCCTTAGGTTCCATGCCTATGATTCCTCATATAAGATTCCCACCAAAGAGGAAAATTTACAGGTGACCAATGTACCCAATGTACATACATGCCAAGAGACGCCCAATGTGACTACTCTCTTGATCGAAGGTTGCTTCCCTATCAAGATAGAAGTAGTGTAATTAGATGGAATCCATATAGAGATGACACTGGGAATGAGTTCCATGAACATGATTCAAATCTATGAGGGAGACCTATACTAGTCAATAAGCTCTATGGATAAATCCATGGAAGGAGGAACCGATATCCTATCATCTCATTTTGATCAAGGAGTATACATCACTAATGAAAGTGATAAAATACACCCGTCTTTGGAAATCGGGAATGTGGGGAAATAAAAAACACAACGCTTCACCTCCATACGGAAGGATAATGCTGCAACCCTAGTGAAAGCATCAAAAATAGTTATAATCATGGATATGATAGGTACTTAGTACGCATGATTAACATTTCCATTTTTCAATTATCATGATGGAAATAAGGTGAGTGTTATCTTATATTTCCAACATTATAATTATATCATAAATATAATAAAATTTCTTTAAATACACTTATATATAGAAGTGTTGGACTTCTTAGAGTGTGGAATAGATTTTTTGACAATATGTGTGATGTTGAGAATATGGGTGATGTTGTATTTGTTGACAATACCATCGGTGAGAATAATTCCATGAAATATAGACATTATTTCACAAGGAGAAGTTTTGGAAGATTATATAAGGCCATGAAAATTTATAATCACATATATATTTTTTAGAATATATTTTATGTACTTTTAGTAAAAACACATGGCATAACCTAAGGTAAAAAGTAGGCCAACTCAACCACACTTTTGTGAGAATGAATCACCATTCAAGAGATAGCCCAAAAACCAAGAATGAGGCAATAGGGGTGTGAGAGTGCATGGGATAGGGAAGGTGGGTCAGTACGGGTCAGATTTGTTTACAATATGTGTGATCTTGAATATATTTAAGTAATTATTTAATTATAATAAATATATTAATTATATATATTTATAAAATTATAAATGTAATAAATATATTGGTTATAATTTTATAATTATGAATAAATGTTATGTTTTATCCATGCTAATTAAAAAGCACTGATAAAACATACATTTATCAACACTTTTTTAGTACTGATATATATGGGCCTTTATCAGCGCTAAAAAGAACTAATAAAATCCCTCTTTATCAGCGCTAAACTTTTAACATTGATAAATGTATGTTTTATCAGCACTTTTCAATTCATAACTGATAAAATATACATTTATCAGTGCTTTTTACTAGCACTGATAAATGTTTCCCCCGATTTTATAAATGAACCCTAACTACATCCCCTTCCTTCTGCACCCCTCAAGCTCTCGTAGAAGCTTAACCTTGTGCCACCCGATCCTCCTCCTCCTCCGATGCTTACTCCTATTACTCCTCCTCTTGCTCAATGGTCATTGACTCATCGTCGTCGTCCTCCTCCTTTGTAGACTCCTCTTCTATCACTGTTGCAGCGAATGTGTCCTCCTGCTCCTCCCTCACCGTTTCTACCTCCTGCTCCTCCACCGCCACTACTTCCTCTTTCTCCTCCTTCGCTGCAACTACCACTGCCGCTACCACTGCCACTGCCACCATCGTTGTCACCCCTTCCTCCACCACCACCTCTACCGCTGAGTATTCCGCCTCTTCCACTGCTACTGTTACCAGTAATGGTACTCTCCCTTCTAGAGTAACTTCATTTCTTATTCTTCTTCTTGAAATAATAATTTTCACCACTATTTGGTTGTTCTCTTGGTTTGGTTATTCTAGATTTTTTTTTCATATTTATTCTCAATTTGTTTTGATATGATATTGTGGTACTTTGATCCATATTGAGTGTATAGGTGATTTTGGGGTCACTTTGATCTTTCAGGGTGAAAATAAGAAAAGATTACAAGTTTCAAGGTTAACTTGCATGGTCTAGAAAACTATGTAGACCACATGAAGCTGGGTCTATAAACATTGTGATTATTTTTTCATGGTTAGTGCATGGTTATATAACCCTTGTGGTCAAACCATGCACAATTATTCTTCCCCCTATGTTTTTAGTTTTGGATCCCTTTCATTTTTCATTAATATCGATGATTCCTACCACTGGTGTGTGGTTTATTAAGGGAGTTTTATGGTGGTTTTATATTGTTGGGTGATGTTTAAATTAATTATTCAAGACTTTTTGTGTTGCCTTGTGTTTTGAAAAGCTGGTTTTATGTTATAGAAAATTTTATTTTTTGGATGAAAAAGTTGATTTTGGTGTTGATAAAATGTTTTTAAATGGTATCCTTCCTCTTCATTTTGAATTGGGAGATTTTTTTGAATAGAATTTTTTTAATGTGTCTTGGTTTTTAAAACTAGGCACGATGGTTTCTTTATAAGAGAAATTTTGATTATCTTAAAGTTTATAAAAGTGTTTGATTTCATCATGTAAATTTAAAAAGAAATTCGAATTGATAGAAATGTTTTTAAAATGATTTAAATTTATTAAAATAATTAGAAGTTTAAGTGGGTTTTTATTTTGAAGTAAAATTATATATTTTCAAATCAAGTGTGTGCTATGGGTGAAAAGATTCATTAAACTTCTTTTAAATGTGGGAATCTTAAGGAAATTGATTTTTTTGAGTGTTAAAATTTTAGGGAAGCATTTTTACAAGGGGTTGGATTGTTTTCAAATAATGCGTGTCTTTAAAAATAATTAACATGTAACTTTTATAGAAGGGGTTTTGTTTAAATAATAGTGAACATATTTAAAGACTTTTTTGTATGTTTTGGGATCAATAATTTTTTTATTTGATTTATTTACTTGGTGTTCATTAATATTATTTGTTTTAGCTTGTAAAACATGAATGGGATAAATTCATATTTACTATGTGTTATTTTCTCCTCTCAAAAAGTGTGGCATCCCACCTTTTTATTACATAACTTTTTATTACATTTTACAAACAGAGGATCTTTAAATTCTAGTGTCATGGAAATCAGTAACATAATACATGAAAACAATAGAAAACATTATTTTAAAACACTTTTAAGGCTCTATAATAGGTTCATACTATGTACTATTTATGAATCTCATATCCTGGAGACATACATCAAAGGAAAGGGTGAGTAGAAGGCCCAGTAAGGTTAAACAAGGGAATCAATGTACTTGTGATATCAATAAGCACTTGAATAAAAACATAAAGACATGAGCAATGGAAGTATAGGAATATCAAAATGAAAAGAACATGGAACATAACTTGAATATGTGGTTAAAAAATTTCATTTAGACATTCATGAACATATCACCAAGGTCCATCCCCAAGGTGTCATAAAAATTACCAAGGTTATTCACTAAGGTATCGTAAAACTTGCCATCTCTAGAGATTAATTCTTTACCCAATGCATTGGAGAACTATTAGGGCGCACCCTTAATATGTATTTACTTTCCTGTGATCCACATAGATCATAATCAAACATTTCGTAAATAACCCATGGAGAATAAAAGAAATGGGTTTCTTTTCAAGATCTTGACATTTTAAAAGTTCTTAAAAAATAAGATCATAATGTCATTTATAACCCATGGAAAGGGAGTGAGGGTTATATGTATGTAAATTCCAGAATAAAATACACCATCTTTATATATTTATGAACACCCAAAGAAACTAAATAGGTATTAGTATTCACATAAATAAAACAAGAATTTCTGGAGAGAAAGAGATAGAAATTCTGAGGCAAACTTTTTGCAGCATAACGACTATATAACATGGTTTTAGAAAACATTGAAAATAGAGGGTACAAGAGTAACCCACTCATAAATAACTTATAATAAAATATAAATATATAATAAAATGAAGATAAGAAAATGTTATGGAAGTTTTAATGACATACCACATGAAAAGGAAACATGAAAGAAAAGAGAATACGTGATTCCTTTTAGAAAAAAATTCGACATCCTAACGACATCACATAAAAATTCAGAAAACAAATTGATGAGAGCAGAAAGGGTATCTCAAAAATTAGACATGAAATGGATAGTAATTATAACATATAATAACATAAACTCAATAAAAAGAGATGGAAACTATAAGATACAACATAAAAGAAGTCATGGATTAAAAGAGGAGGGTGAAAGATTCCCTTACCTTGAAGAGTAACTTAGAAAGCTTGAAAGTCGGGACCTTGGGAGGCTTGAGAGAACCTTGGGAGGACTCATTTGGAGGTAAAGATACCATATCATCATTTATGAGGATTTGGAAATTAAATGAATGAGGGAATGGCTTGGTATTTATAGGTGAAGTGAGGGAACAAAGCATTAATTGCCAAGGGACACCTTATCAGTGGTATTGGAAAAACCATGGGCTTTCCCATGGTATTTTCCCATGGTATTAGCCACTTGGGACACCTCATACCTTATCTTACTATTCATAAGTCGACCAGAATGATTACATAATTATTACATCCTTAATGATGTCATTAAACACCCGAAACTAAAAACTGTATTTTCACTATTCACCGAAAATTCATTTTTTCCAGAAAAATCCCCAAAAATTACCTTAACCTAATATCGATGCTCTGATTTCAAAAATTAACTCCATTTTATGCAAATAATTTTCTAAATATTTTTAATTTAATATTTAAATAAAAAACACTATTCACCCCAAAAAAACTAATACTTAACCAATAATTTTTGAAACAGTTATTTACCTATCTTATTGAATCACATTACTTAATCAAGATACCTAAATTATATTAATACTTTCTTAAGTGATGTTACTTAATCCATTTGGCCGCATTACTAATCATAAACATAAAATCACTATTCATAATTTACTATTCACCAAAAAATTAAGTTTATCTTATTAGACTCTAAATTTCATACTGAACACAACTGTAGAAATAATTACACATTTTTAATTATTTAAGGTTTACATAAATATTTTAAAATATCCCTTTTCCAAAATTCATCAATAATATACATCCTTTATTTATCCGGACATTTGAGATTTACCAACTTCACCATAAGAAGAAATAACAATTTTATTTAAATCAAATGGTTACACAAATAAGATAAGGTCTCATTACATATCCCCTTATAACACCAGCATAGGACCTAAGTGTAAGGTGCACCAAGGTGATAGAATCCTGGGGCAGCTCGACCAACATTGCCCGAGTGGTGATTTCTATCAGCTTGAACTTATCCCGAAGGTGATTCCGTTCCAGCTTTACACGATGAAGTTCAGCTTGGGTTTGGTCTAGAGTAAAGCCCAGTGGTGCTACCTCCTTCCCAAGTTCTGTCAGATGGGCTTCGATCGGCCCGAGACTACTAGATGAGGCCATCGAATATTCTTTCTGTATTAATTAACCAATATCACTTGTATTTATAAACAATAATCACAACATTTAGTTTCTAATGGTCATATTTTCTAATGGTCATATAACAGTCAAAACCCAATGGTCTCATTTTAATTATACTCATTTCATCAAATGAAATAGTTTTGTTGAGTATAAAATAAAATAACACAAAAAATTAGGAAACAAAAATTATTAAAAAGTTTGGGTCGTTACATTCTTCCCCCCTTAAGAAATTTCATCCCTGAAATTTTTAACTCGTACCCTCAGAAGAGAAAATATGTGGCTACTTATGCCTCATAGACTCCTATGGTTCCCACGTGGCTTCTTCATATTTTTGGTTCATCCACAACACCTTAAAAAGGTGGGTAGTCTTGTTATGTAGAATGTTGTCTCTGTAATCCAAGATCTCCACCGGATGCTCCTCAAAAGAGAGGTCATGTTCTAGTTGTACCACCTCTAGGTTTAGTACATGTGAAGGGTCAGGTATGTACTTCCTCAAGAAGGATACATGGAAGACATCATGAACTTGTGCTAGATTTGGAGGGAGTGCAAGCTGATGGGCTATTGCTCCTATGCGATCAAGGATTTCATAGGGTCTAATGTACCTAGGTCTAAGATTCCCTTTCTTCCCAAACCTCATGAATCTCTTCCAAGGTGAAATTCAAAGAAAGACCTTATCACCAACATCAAGCTCCAAGTCCCTTCGACGATTGTCATCATAACTCTTTTGTCGAATTTGAGCAGCCTTAATTTGTTGTTAGATGGCATGGAATTTTTCTGTCATCTCTTGCACAAGATCAAGCCCATGAAGCTTTCCCTCACCAGCTTCATCCCAACAAGTATGAGTTCTACATTGCTTCCCATAGAGAGCTTCATAGGGTGCCATTTTAATGCTCGAGTGAAAGCTATTATTGTAAGAGAACTCAACTAACGAGAGATATTGATTCCATCCACCTTTAAATTCCATTGAGCATGTTCTCAGCATGTCCTCGAGTGTTTGAATAATCCTTTTAGATTGGCCATCAGTTTGGGGGTGATAGGCCGTACTGAAGTTCAATTTAGTGCACATATCATGTTGAAAACTTCTCTAGAATTTTGATGTGAACCTTGGATCACGATCAGATACGATAGAAAGTGGAACTCCATGCAACCTTACCACTTCCTTCATGTAAATCCTGGAAAGTTGATCAAGATAGAAATCTTCCCGAATGGAGATAAAACGGACAGTCTTGGTGAGACGGTCCACAATAACCCATATCACATTGTTTCCTTTATAATTTCTCAGGAGACCAGTGACGAATTCTATAGTGATATTGTCCCACTTCCATGATGGTATAGGTAGTGGTTGCAATACCCCTTTAGGAAGTTGTCGCTTTTCCTTCACTTGCTGACATACTAGACACCTTGTAGTATAGTCAATAATCTTCCTTTTCATATTATCCCACCAAAAATGATCACGAAGGTCCCTATACATTTTTGTGATTCCAGGATGTATAGAGAAATTAGAGCTATGAGCTTCATCCATCACCTCCTTCTTTATTTCCGGAATAGATGGAACACATAGTCTTTAATGAAATTTCAGTACACCTTCTTGATCAATATTGAACTCAGGAAACTTCCCATCCTTTATAGCCTCAAACTTCTTCTGTAACAAAGGATCTTATTTATGAGATTTCTTGATATTATCTAGTAATGATGGTTGAGAAATCATTTGGGTTAGGGTTGATGATGTCCCTTCCCTTATAATTCCCATGTCCAGCTTTACTAGGTCATTGATCAAAGGATCTTTTTGAATCCTTATCATGGAATGAAAAACTGGGTCTTTCCTACTTAATGCATCAACAACTTTGTTTGCTCTTCTGGGATGATAATGAATTGAACAATCATAGTCTTTAAGAAGCTCCAACCATCTCTTTTGTCTCATGTTCAATTCCTTTTGTGTGAAAATATACTTCAAACTTTGATGGTTTGTGTATATATCACATTTATCCCCATAAAGATAGTGCCTCCATATCTTCAGAGAAAAAATGACCGCAACCAGCTTCAGATCATGTGTAAGATAGTTCTGCTCATGAGTCTTCAACTGTCGAGATTCATAAGCAATGACCTTGTCATTTTTCATGAGGACACACCCAATCCCTTTCAGAGATGCATCACTAAAAATAACGAATCCTTCTCCACTTGAGGGTAGAGTTAACATGGGTTCAGTAACCAATCTCTTCTTCAAATCTTGGAAACTATCCTCACACTCCTTTGTCCAGATGAACTTGACCCCTTTTCGAGTTAACTTGGTTAATGGATTAGAAAGTCATGAAAAGTTTTTCAAAAACCTCCTATAATATCCTGCTAATCCATGAAAACTATGAATCTCAGTTATTGTTGTAGGTTGAGGCCACTCCTCTACAATTTTTTTTCTTTCAGGTTCAACTATGATTCCTTCATTGGTTACAATGTGCCCCAAGAAAGAAACTTGTTGTAACCAAAATTCACATTTACTGAACTTCCCAAAAACCCTCTCCTTCCATAGAGTTTTTAAAATAAACCTTATATGATCTTCATGCTCCTCGTGACTTTTGGAATATATCAGAATATCATCAATAAAAACTACCACAAAGTTATCAAGGTAGTTCTTAAAGACTCTATTCATCAAATCCATAAAAATAACAGGTGCATTAGTCAGTCCAAAGGGCATACCAACAAACTCATAATGCCCATATCTTGATTGGAAGGAAGTTTTCGGAATATATTCTTTATCAATTGATGATAACCATATCGAAGATCAATCTTAGAGAAGAATTGAGCCCCATGAAGTTGGTCAAATAAGTCATCAATTCTTAGAAGATGGTATTTGTTCTTCACTGGGATCCCATTCAATTATCTATAATCAATGCATAGCTGCATTGATCCGTCCTTCTTCTTCACAAAGAGAACTAGTGCTCCCCAAGCAGACACACTCATTCGGATAAACCCCTTATCCAAAATATCTTGGAGTTGTTTCTTTAATTCATCTAGCTCCACATTTTTCATCCTATAGGGGGTCTTTGATATCAGATGAGATACAGGTACGAGTTCAATGGAGAACTCTACCTCTCTTTCAGGGGGAGTTCCAGACAACTCCTCAGGAAATACATCAACGTATTCCTAGACGATGGGGACAATTTCTATACTTAAACTCTCATCTCCTTCTTCTTCTTCACCAATAAACTCCATAAAGAAGGATATAGGAGGTTCTTCTAGACAAAGATCGAGTTGAGATATCTCTCATTCAAAGATAACTGTATCTTTTCCATTCAAGACTACTGAGATTTACTTGCTTCTACATTTGATCTTAGCATTATACTTTGAGAGACAATCCATCCCTAGTATAATGTCAAATTACAACATGGGAATGACTACTAGATTTGCGATAATATTTTTCTCACTAAAGTAAATACTAGAGTTTCTAAACAATGATGATGCTTGGTTAATCCCACCAGGAGTCTTGACTGATAACTCTACTTTTAGAAAATTGGTGGTTGATTCTAAATTCTTTGCAAACTTGGAGGAAATAAAGGAATGAGTAGAACCAGAATCAAACAAAGTATTTTCTAGTTTTGAGATGACAACAAGAGTACCTTCTACCACATCATTCGGGGACTCAACTTCAGATGTCGTGATAGCAAAAGCATGACCTTGATCCCTTGGTCTTTTCTGAGGTTGATGGTGGTTCCCCTCCACTGCCCTCAGATTTGGACAGTGATTGGAAAAGTTCCCACGTTGTCCACACTTGAAGCACTGGACATCAGGTAGGTCCTGCACTATCTTCCCCTTGTCGTTTTTGTTTGGAAGTTGAGGTTTCACCTCACCATGATAATTCCTCGCAATGTGGCCATCTTTACCACACTTGTAGCACTTCCCACTCCCGAGCAGGCAGTTCCTCGAATGCTTCTTTCCACATTTATTACAATTGGGAAGATGTACTTGCTTGCCTCATCTTCCTTAATCAAAGATCCTCCCTAAGCTTGGATCCAACAATCTCTTATTGTTATTTGATTTATGAGACCGCTGCATCTCACCAAACTCTAGCTTGACTTTCATCGCACTCCGCACGATCTCCTCATAACTATCATAGTCTCGATTGGCTAGATTCTTCTGCAGATGAGGTCTCAGTCCACCAAAGAATATATCAACCTTACCATTTGGATACATGACAAAGTTAGAGGTATATCGTGAAAGCCTTGTGAATTTCATCTCGTATCTTCCCACAGATTCAGTCTCCTTATGCTTCAGCTCGAGAAACTTTTTCTCCATTCTTGTTCTCATGGAATGAGGGAAATACTTACTGAAAAAGATTCCTATGAACTTTTCCCACTCCATAGATTCAACTTCCACTATTTTCCTCGTGTTTTTGATCATTTCCCACCACTGATCAGCTAATACCTCTAAGCGATAGACATCCAATGTGACCTTCTCTTGCTCTGAACAACGTAGCACATAAAAGATCTTCTCTATAGAGCTGATCCATTGTTCAGAAATCAATGGGTCAGTTGATCCACTGAAGGTTGGTGGTCTTAGGTGCATAAAGAACTCAACAGAATGTTGTTTCCTTCGTGGTGAGATCGTCCTCTCAGCTTGATTCAAGTTATTACTCATAACTTGAGTCAGTTAGTTCATCATTTTCATGAATGTTTCCATTCCGGCTTCCATCAGAGGGCCGTCAGCGCATCATCCATTGCAGTCACCATTTTCACAGTTCCTCCTATTGCTCGCAATTTTCTAAAAGAAAAAAAATACTTTGTGAGAAAATTATTTCATTTATGAATCTTTTAACTATAAAGAATTTTATGACTTAAAAAATCATGCTTAAACAATTATATTTCTCTATAATTCCTTCATAATGATTCATAAAAAGCTTCTGATTAACAAAACATATCCCCCAGGAGTGTCATAACTAAGAGTGCAGTGAGGCCCGTTGTTGTGCACTAGTTCCCATTCGATTCTAGCTCAAAGCGGTGTTTTCAGGTTTTACCCCTATATACATCTGTGTTAGAGCCACCTCTACCTACTCGTATCTAGAAAGAGATGTATTTTTTTGATAAACCACTTACTCAATACTCACCAAAATACCAGGAAGTTATCCTATATTAAAACTTTTCTATAGGGTTATTCCTAAAGTTTTTATAGCCTAATTTCTATAAATAACTAAAACTCCCTTTGATACCAACTGTGGCATCCCGTCTTTTTATTACATAACTTTTCATTACATTTTACAAACATAGGATCTTTAAAGTCTAGTGTCTTGGAAAATAGGAATATAATACATGAAAACAACATAAAAAATTATTCTAAACCACTTTTAAGGGTTAATAATAAGTTTATCCTATGTACAATTACTGCATCTCATATCCTGGAGACTTACATCAAAGGAAAGAGTGAGCAGAAGGCTCAGTAAGGGTAAACAAGGGAATCAATGTACTTGTGATATCAATAAGCACCTGACTAAAAACATAAAGACATGAGTAATGGAAGTATAGGCATATCATAATTAAATGAACTTGGAACATAACTTGAATATGTGGATACAACATTTCATTTAGACATTCATGAACATATCACCAAGGTCCATCCCCAAGGTGTCATAAAAATTACCAAGGTTATTCACCAAGGTATCGTAACACTTGTCATCTCTAGAGATTAATTCTTTACCCAATGCATTGGAGCGCTATCAGGGTTCACCCTTAATATGTATTTACTTTCATGTGATCCACATATATCATAATCAAACATTTCATAAATAACCCATGGATAATAAAAGAAATGGGGTTCTTTTCAAGATCGTGATATTTTAAAAGTTCTTAAAAAAATAAGATCATATTGTCATTTATAACCCATGTAAAGGGAGTGAGGGTTATATGTATGTCAATTAAAGAATAAAATACATAATATTTATATATTTATGAACACCTAAAGAAACGAAATTGGTATGGGTATTCACATAAATAAAACAAGAGAATTTCTGGAGAGAAAGAGATAGAAATTTTGAGGCGAAATTTCTGCAGCATAACGACTATATAACATGGTTTTAGAAAACATTGAAAAGAGAGGGTACAAGAGTAACCCACTCATAAATAACTTATAATATAGTATAAATATAGAATAACATGGATATAAGAACATGGTATAGAAATTTTAATGACATACCACATGAAAAGGAAACATGAAAGAAAAGAGAAGACGTGATTCCTTTTACGAAAAAATTTGGCAGCATAACAATGTCACATAAACATTTAGAAAACAAATTGATGAGAGAGAAAAGGGTTTATAAAAAATTAGACATAAAATGAAAATTAATTAGAATATATAAGAACATAACCACAACAAAAAGAGATGGAAACTAGAAGACACAACATAAAAGAAGTCATGGCTTAAAAGAGGAGGGTGAAAGATTCCCTTACCTTGAAGAGTAACTTCGAAAGCTTGAAAGTTGGGACCTTGGGAGGATTGAGGGAACCTTGGAAGGGATAATTGGAAGGTAAAGAGACTAGAACTTCGTTGAAGAGAATTTTGAAATTAAATGAATGAGATAATGGCTTAGTATTTATAGGAGAAGTGAGGGAACAAAGCATTAATTGCCAAGGGACACCTCATTGGTGGTATTGGCAAAACCATGGGCTTGCCCATGGTATTTTCCCATGGTATTGGCCACTTGGGACACCACTTACCTTATATTACTATTTATAAGTCGAACAGAATTATTACATGATTATTACATCCTTAATGATGTCATTAAACACCCGAAACTAAAAACTGTATTTTCACTATTCATCGAAAATTCATTTTTTTTTTCAGAAAAATACCCAAAATTTACCTTAACCTAATATAGATGCTCTGATTTCAAAAATGAACTCCATTTTATGAAAATAATTTTCTAAATATTTTTAATTTAATATTTAAATAAAAAACACTATTCACCTGAAAAAAACTAATACTTAACCAATAATTTCTGAAACAGTTATTTACCTATTTTATTGAATCACATTACTTAATCAAGGTGCCTAAATTATATTAATACTTTCTTGAGTGATGTTACTTAATCAATTTGGTCACATTACTAACCATAAGCGTAAAATCACTATTCATAATTTACTATTCATCAAAAATTAAGTTGATCTTATTAGACTCTAAATTTCATACCGAACACAACTGTAGAATACCATTTTTTGAAAATCATTACACATTTTTAATTATTTAAGGTTTATATAAATATTTTAAAATATCATTTTTCCAAAATTCATCAATAATATACATCCTATATTTATCCGGACATTTTAGATTTACCAACTTTACCATAAGAAGAAATAACAATTTTATTTAAATCAAAGGGTTACACAAAGCAGCTAAGGTCTCATTACATAACCCCTTATAACACCAACATAGGACCTAAGTGTAAGGTGTGCTAAGGTGATAGAATCCTAGGGCGGCTCGACCAACATTGCTCGAGTGGTGATTTCTATCAGCTTGAACTTCTTCCAAAGGCGATTCTGTTCCAACTTCACATGATGAAGTTCGGCTTGGGTTTGGTCTAGAGAAAAACCCAGTGGTGCTACCTCCTTCCCAAGTTCCTTCAGATGATATTCGATCGGCCTGAGACTACTAGATGAGGCCATCAAATCTTTTTTTTTATTAATTAACCAAGATCACTTGTATTTACAGACAATAATTGCAACATTTAGTTTCTAATGGTCATACTGTCCAACAGTCATATAATAGTCAAAACCCAATGGTCTCATTTTAATTATACTCATTTCATCAAATGAAATAGTTTTGTTGAGTATAAAATAAAATAACACACAAAATTAGGAAACAAAATTTATTAAAAAGTTTGGGTCATTACAGAAAGGTCTTGAGAAGATGGGAAGAAACATCCCCTAAGGTGAATTATTTTCATAAATATCAATTTGGGTTGTAGGATTTACCCAAACATCAAACGGGGTGGTGAATCCAGATCATCTTTTTATTTAGAGTTTCTTAAATTTACATCCTTCATTCCATGGTGATTATGTTCCTACTAAGGTTTTGAAGTGGTTAGTTTATTTTCTAGAATCCATTGAGTTGAATTACCCAAAGTGGCCTGGTGTGGTTGTTTATTTTGGAATATGTGCTTGTTGAGTTGGAATATCTGGAGGCTTTGAGGTAAATTGTATTTTATGTATTCCTGTTTTTTGGTTCCTATTACATGAAGATTTGTTTATATAGGTTGTGAATATTATTTAGTGTTTTATGAATCATTATTTTTGATCTTCTAGGGTTCACCATAAGATGGTTCCCTCACGATGTTATGTCATAGATTACCCCTTTCCTTCAATTTTTTTGACCCAAGGTTATATTCACTGTATAAGGATATGGTAGGAACTGCATAAGGGTAGAATCTAATTACAAATACTTCATATGGGTTACCCATTAATAAAAAATGATGTGTACGGGTTTCATTGGAGTTTTGAAAGGGTACCTAAGCTTTACATATAGATTAAAAGTAGCTGTAGAAGAAACCCTCTCATAAATATGGAATGCCTCAATTATGTTGGGAAATAATCCACTAATGATATTTAAGCCCACATTATCCATGATCGTTGTGGGAAATAGGTAGTATATGAACATTACCTATCTTATACAAGAGCACACAAAAGGATAAAATGTGTTGGGGTTGGAATGAAATATTTTCTAATAGAGGAATCCCAAAAATTGGGAGGTTGGTTAGGGAAAGACCCTACAAGAATGACTTGATTTACTGGTATGTATAGTTACTTGAGTGGGTAAGGTGGAGGGCATTTTAATTTTAGTAGAATAAAGGAGAGTGGAAAAATTATACCACCGTGAATTGGAAACATCATGTGGAATATTAGTATGAGTGAGGGTTAATCCTTTAGAGAGGACCACTGTGAGAGTGTAAAGCATGGAGAGGGAACCCAATAAAGGGGGATCTAATATAATGTATCAAGTATGGTTGTGAAGTTAGGACTGAAGTTTATATAGTTTAACATAATGTATAAAGTGTTTCTCTTGGGATTTATGTCTTTATGAAAATGCCTAAGTGTCTCTTTTAAAATGATTCAAGTGTTTTGAAATGTTTCTTAAAAAATTATATGTGTTCAACATACCATTTTTTGGTTTTAAATATCTTTTAAAAAGGTTTAAAAAAGGAATTGGAGTTTTAAGAAAGGATGTTTGGAACTAATTAGTTTATTTTAAAAATACTGTGTTATTTTAAAAAGGAATATGTGTAAATGGTTGGTTTTTAATGGGATTTTAACTGTGTTTTTAATGGTATTTTAAATGTTATTTTCAAAGAGTGTTCTTTTTTATAAATATTTTTTTAATGGTATTTCAACTGTTTAAATGGTTTGTCTAAATTAGCTCTTTTTTATTTTATAAATAGTTTTAAAAAGAGTGTGTTATTTTAGCCTTGGTTACTTTTTATATCAACGTTTTGTGTATTTATTTTGTTAAATATTAATATCACCAAATCAAATAGGATGGATATGAATAAATAATGGATGGATGTTAATAGTCTGACAAAAGAGTATAAAGATGGAGTGAAAGAGTTCATCAAGTTTGCAAAAGATCATGCATATGACCCTTCTCAAATAATTTTTCTATGTTTACGATGTTGTTTTTCAAGAAAAGTTAGTCCACAAAAGTTGGAAGAATTATTGATCTGTCATGGAATAGATCAATGTTATAAATGTTGGAATAAACACGAAAAAAAGAGAATGTAGATAGTGATTGGAATAAAACTGCATTTTATGGGTCATTTGATATGATTACAAGTGTGTGCAATGAAGAAGACCATATCGAGGATGTGATTACAGATGTGAATGATGACGAAGATTGTATCAAGGAAATGAAAAGGACAATTGAAGATGAACTTTGTGATTTCCCAAAATTATTTGAGTTGTTAAAGAGTTGTGAAAATATGCCATTGTATGATGGTCACACTAAATATACAGCATTGTCATCCATACTAAAGCTATATAATTTTAAAGCAAGAAACATATGGAGTGACACTAGTTGTATGGATTTACTTTCTCTCTTGAATGACATGATCCTAGAAGATAATGAGCTCCCAAGACGAACATACGATGCTAAAATAATTCTACGCTCAATGGGTATGATCTCTGAAAGAATACACACCTCCCCAAATGACTGTATACTCTTTTGCAAAGACCAAAAATAACTTAGAGAATTCCCAAAGTGTGCTACTTCTAGATACAAGAAAGATGAATCTGGTCCTATGAAAGTTTCATGGTACATTACAATCATTCAAAGGTTTAAGAGCCTATATGAAAGTGAGGAGACTATAGAGAAACTGATGTGGCACGCAGACAGAGAAATAAATATGGAAAACTAAGGCACTTTAAAGACTCTCCTTAGTGGAAGAGAATTGATCATGGGTATCCTGACATTGGAAATGAGATGAGAAACCTTCATCTTGCATTATCTACAAATAGAGTGAATCCTTTTGGTTTTCAAAGTAGAACTTATATTACATGGCTGGTTATGTTGGTAAATTATAACTTTCCACCGTGGTTATGCATGAAATGAAAACACATCTTGTTATCTATGCTTATATCTATACCAAAACAACCATGTAATGATATTGATGTTTATTTGGCTTCATTTATTGAGGATTTTAAATTATTGTGGGGTTCAGATGTTATGATGTATGATACTTACAGAAATGAATATTTCATGTTGAGAGCCATGTTGTACGAGATGATAAATGACTTTCTTGCTTATGGAAATTTGTCAAGATATAGCATTAATGGAACTCTTAGGTGTCCCATCTATGAATAAGGTGCAAAATCAATTTGGTTGAAACATTCATAAAAAAATGTGTTTCTAGGACACTACAAATTTCTACCCCAACGACATAAGCACTGATCTTGGACGACATCATTTGATGGATGTTTAGAAGAATGTATATCACCATATCCACTAACAGGTGATCAAATATTTGAGAAAGTTAAAGATGGAGACAATAATTTTGGTAAACCATTTTCAAAAAACCTTATGAAAACTACTTGAAAAAAGAAATCAATTTTTTTGAATTACCATACTAGAATTGTCTGTACATTAAAAATTTTCTTGATGTTATGTATGTTGAAAAAAATGTATGTGATTGTGTCATCAGCACATTTCTAAATTAACCCAGCAAAAAAAGAATGGAATTAAGGCCAGGTTGGACATGGTTGACATGGGATTACGAGAAGAGTTGGCACCAGTGAAGGGTGAAAAATGAACATTTCTTCCTCCTGCTACTTACACTCTTTCCAGGTAGGAGAGATATCGGTTTTACAACTTCTTGAATGATGTAAAGGTTCTAAAGGGGTATTCATTGAATATCAAGAACATCATGTCAATGCACGATTTAAAGTTAAAAGGTCTAAAATCACATGACTACTATGTTTTGATGAAAGATCTAATTCCTATAGCTTTACATTTCATTTTTCCCAAGAATGTATGTCATACATTAACGAAGCTCTATTTCTTCTTCAAAGCTATATTTAGAAAAGCTATAGACCTGATGAAATTGCCTACTATAGAAAGAGAAATTGTATTCATATTATGTGAATTGGAAATGTTTTTCCCACCGACATTATTTGATATGATGGTTCATTTGATGGTCACTTGGTGAGAGATATTAAGCTACGTGGTCCTATGCACTATAAATGGATGCATCCCATTGAAAAATATATAAAGATTTTGAAAGGGTATGTCAAAAATCAAATTCAGTTAGAGGGTTGTATTGTGGAGAGATATATTATTAAGGAAGCCATTAAATTCTGTACCGAACACCTATCCAATGTGAAAAGCATTGGTCTAACGAAATATTATCACACTGGGTGACTTGTGGGTGAAGGAATTTATGGAAATAAGGTTTTCACAATCAATATTATAGATCGGGAGCAGACCCACCTTTACATTCTTCATAACAGTTTGGATATTAACCCATATGTTGAAACCCAAAAAGAAATTATTAGGCATTCGAATCCATCAATGGCTAAAAAATGGATTTCAAATAAACATAATCAACAGTTTATAGGATGTTTTCCAGACAATATTTTTAAGGAGTCAGATGAGAATCTAGACTCAATTCTATAATGACTTTGATGGCTAGTCAGAGGACCAAGTGTGTATGTATTATCTTACATTGCTTATGTAATTAATGGTTATACATTCTATACTAATGAAGATGATGAAGATAGTACCAGATAAAACAGTGGAGTTACTCTTGTGGATGAAGTGATGAATGTTTCTAGTTATAAGGAAAGAAATCCAATTTACATGAATATGTCATAATTTGGCATAATCAAAAAAATATAGGAGTTGGATTATACGACATTCCAAGTGACGATTTTTCAATGAAAGTGGGATGATAATATAAGTTCTATTAAAATACATGAGTTGGGATTTGTGAAAGTTTATTTCATTAAGGAAGGGTACAAATACGAACCATTTATAATGGTTTCATAGGCCATACAAGTATTTTATATTACAGATCCCACAAACCAAAACTAGTCAATTGTTATGTTATCAACCAAAACCACTGAACAGTCAGATGAAAATTCAATGGAGGATTACCCTTTCATTGGGATTTCTCAATAATTTTGTAGTGGTTCCACTGTAGATAACCTTTTTTATGTCATAAGAGATCATAATGAAGGGATTTGGATAGTCGGTAGAGGGATCAAATCCCTTCAACCTTAAAAAAAAGAGAGTTTAATAATCATGTTATATTTTTTTCTAATATACATCGTGTAAATTTATGTTAATATCTATTCACTACTAATTTTATGTTATCTAAATTAAATGTTAAACCAATTTTTCATATAATGACTTCTGCATGTGATGATGCTCCCAATCTCTAGGCACAACAGGTTTCTGAACCCATTGCAGCTCACAGTGCAGACGAACAACCGGTTTCTCAACCTGTTTCCTTATGTTAATATGTATTCACTACTAATTTTATGTTATATAAATTAAATGTTAAACCAATTTTGTAGATAATTACTTTTGTACATGTTGATGCTCCCAATTCCCATGCACAACAGGTCTCTCAACATACTGCTATTAGCAGTACAGAGAAACAACATGTTTCTCAACCAGTTTCTGCTCCCAGTGCAAAGGTACAACCACTATATGCACATGACGATGATATTCCTCTAGAGACAGAGGAACATATTGATAATGGTGGATTCGAGGAAATGAAAGGTAATGAAACAACAATGGAGTAGAAAAAACTAGAGCATTGTAGTTTGAAAATATTAGCAAAAATAATTAAGGCTAAAGTGAAAGGCATCAAATACAAGATTGGATGTAATAAGAAGAGCCAACATGTTAACCCCAACAAGGCTATATTCTAAAGTTACATTGTAATAATCACTTGGAAATGCATGGAGATTGATGTAACTTCATGGCACCATGTTGTGGCTGATATTAAGACACTGATGTTGGGAGATATTATGGTAACATTATTTTATGATTTTTTTAATTTAATAAAAATTAAACAATGAAACATTGACTTACACTTCATCATCTCTTGCAGATTGAATTTATAGTAGATTACTCGCACAAAGACTATGTATTAAGGGTTTCTGGATGGATTCACACGGGTTTTCACACACTTTTAATGAATTATCATCTTAAATATAATGAAGGGAAAATAAAACCACACCACCCCTTATTTATGCACACCTAATAACCCAAGAATCATGGGATGCATTTACTGGCCATCGTACAAAGCATTTTTTTAGGTATATTGTGTTTGGTAATATGTTTTTTGATGGTACATGTATTAATCACTTTTACTGATAGTGTTTTATTTATGAAACAGAAATTGAATGCTGAAAATAAACAATGAGCATCAAAACCAGTGTACCCCTACCGTAAAGAAAGTATGGGGTACGCATCACTTGAAAAAAATTTGGTACGTATTTTAAATCTACCATAATACTTTTATGTGACATAAAACAACACAATAATTATGTTATTTTATTTATATACAACTTGAAGAGTCCAAATCCAAAGCCACTTCCATCCCATGCCATGTGATATGGAAGGAGGCACGTGTAATTAAAGATGTTAAACTAATAGATGAAAACACACAAAAAGTGTGGGAAACATGTGTAAGTATGACATAATATTTTTTTTACTTTAAATATCTAATACATAAAAATGATTACTTATTTTCCTATATTTTCTATCTTATATAGTCACAAGAATCAACAATACCCACATCAGATGTGAACATAATTTTAGTGGCCTTGAAGCAGCCAGAAAAGTATGGCCTTGTCAGTGGTGCAGGTTTTGGGGTGTCACCCTGAACATATTTTGGGAAAAAACCAGAGGAGAATCAAAGTGAATAAATGAAAAATATGAGAGAAATATTAGCTATAATTGAAGAGAAATTCCAATGTAAAAGAGAGATGATAAAAAATATGATGGGGGGAGGCAAAGAGAAGAAACAACTCAAGAACAACCCACGTGTGAAGATCCCATCCCATCCCACACCAGTTTTGAGGCAAGACATTACCCTAAAAAACAATTCTTAACTGAGTTGGTCAATTTTATAATAATTGTTTCTGTGAAATGTGAATCGGATAGACACTAAAAACTGATACCTTTCTTGTATTGATATTCTACAGGGTGAAAATGACTATGGTTTATATCTATCAACACCCACCCATCGCCTTGCAGTGAGTACTACAGTGTTCAATATCCAGAACGACATGCTACACAAAAGACCACTTACAACAGGTCATGTCAGAGTGTCAATTATTATAGACCTAGAGCTGAGTGCTGAGCTACCTATTCCAATTGATGATGTAGATATTCATACAGTCAAACAATCTCTTGGAATATTCATCTCATAACCATCACATCTTCTAAAAGAACAAGTCAATAAGTAGGTATTCATTTCTTATTTAATTTTGAAGTTAAACCTTAAACATTTAATGAAAAAAGGTCTGAACCGATTCATGTTATTATAGAAGGAAAAAAGGGAAGGGGTGAAACAAAATACCTATTCAAAATCATCTCAAGGATCAACCAACCTATCAAAATGATCTTCCCAAAGAACCTTAACCCCCAATTCTATATCCACATTTATTATCATTGAAGGATTATGTGGATACGAATTTGAAAGATGGTGGTACTCACATAATTGATTTTGAAGATAATATATACATAGGGAAATATCCAAACTTCATTGGTGTTGAGAGTGAAACTGAAATACTTGACTATGAATGGTTAGGTGTCTTAGTTGTAAATTTATACATGAGGTATGTTTCCACGATTTTATTTTTAAAAATATGATATACTATGTTAATTATGACTAAATAGATTTCATATTTTTTGCAAGCGTATATATGAAAAACAATTTAAAAGATTTCTCTATGAACATAAATTTTCACTCGTTAGTCCTCACATCACCTCTTTAGCACAAAAAGATACAACTTTTAAGAAAGAGGGTGAAATAGTGGCAGGCCTTCTCAAACCATTTAACATAAAAATTACGTATGATAGACTCTTCTTAATAGAAACGATGTCGGGGTAAAACTCTACAATTTAATCATATAAAATATATTTTAATTTATTTTATTACTTAATCCTATTGTGTTTTTAGGATGTATTGGATGCTCATTGTGGCCAATTTGGATACTCCAAATATTTATTTTCTAGATTCAATGCATTAATATCCAACAAACCAACCGTATATGATGGAATTTTTCAATTTGTAATACACTACATCCAATATTTTAGAACTAAACATCCAGTTATATAATTTATATTATTTTTTAATGAGGAATCTATTATTATAGGGTGGTGTATGAATATCATCTACATCATGGAATGAGGCCAAGGGAAAAGGAAAAGCAACCTCACAAGTACTGTGAATGGATAATTATCATGGTATATATAATAATATTTCACTATCCAAACACATATAAAAAAAATTACTTATTTTTTTTCAATGTTTTTTCAGTGTTCGAAAAAAAAAGACTATGGTTATTATGTTTGTAAATTTATGAGAGAGATCATATTCCAAGAACAAACTAGCATCCCGGAAGAGATATTTTTGAAGATAATTTATTTTTCATTTAAAATATTTATTAATCCTTTGTGTATTTATATTTTTTTAGTACTAATATGACTTCCAAAAATAGTCATATTCACAAGATGATATAGATATTCTTATAAATGAATGGGCAGCATACCTGATGGAAGAATGTACAAAAATAACATGAAGATGGTAAACTTCTCAAACAATTTCGACTTTAATAATCATGTCTGCCTTATATTTCTCTTTGTTTGATGAAAATGTTGTGATTTGTACAGGCTAAATGCCTCACTAAAAATCATGGCTGTTGGTGGTCCTTGTTTGCGTACTAAATGAATTGCATGTTATTTGGTTTCTAAAAAGAATTTGGTGGTCCTCATTTACAGGGTATGCGTGTTGTTGATAGAACACAAAAGATAACGAGTATACAGAAGGGGTTTCCCTATCCCTTGAGTTTTTTTGACGTCTTGAAACATAACTGGCATAGAATCTTACTCCACTTCTCATTTTCAACAACGAGAAGGATTTTTCTTCATAAAACATCAATTCAATCTGAAACATTGGCAGTTCCCCTCTATAGTTGACCTAGTGAAGAACCAACTGTCATATATTCATTCGGAGGTCCTGAGTATATAATAGTTGGTTATTTACTAGGTTGAATAAAGATATGCTATAGAAGAATGATGTTATTCCATGTCAACTGTATAGGGATCAAAGGGTTTTCCATAATCCTTCTAAATTGGGTAGATTGAGCATATTGAGCAGGTCATGACTTTTTTTTAGGTTTTAGAGGAAAGGGTGCATTGATTTTCAAAAAGAAAAATGTACTTAATATTTTTTGATAAATTAAGACAACAATCCATGAGTCATTTGTGACATGTAGGAATCAACCGCACCTCAATCCTATGCACAGTGTCACTGGTATGACTCCAAATGTGTCTCTATTTGAAATTGACATTAATTCTAGTAAAAAAACACAACTACCATACTGAAAAATGAGGAAATAAATTCTAATTGGTTTGATACTTTAGGACAATGATCTATCAGTCATTTGTGATGTGTAAGAATCAACCACACCTCAATATAATGTATGATGTCACCGGTATGACTCCAAATGTGTCTTTTTATTTAAAATTCACATTAATTCAAGTAAAAAAAAATACAAACGACATACTAAAAACTGAATAAACACATCCAAATTAATTCTATACTATAAGAAAAAAATCCATGATTTAGTTGTGATGTGTAGGAATCAACCTCTCATCAATATGACGTACCGTGTGATCAGTATGACTAAAAGTGTCTGTTATGAGTTTAAAATTGACATTTTAGCTCAAGACATGTCACTCAATGAAAACCAATTTAACAGGTTCCGATTTTGTTTCCAATTAAGAACAGTGATTCTTAAGTCCTTTGTGATGTTTATGAAGCAGTATCACATCAAACCGATTCATGGTGAGACCGGTATGACTCAAATTTCATGTTTTTAGTTTAAAATGACATTTTAGTAAAAGAACACAAATGACATACTAAAAATCGAGGAAATTCATTCTGATTGTTTTGAAACTATAGGAAAAAAATCTATCAATCATTTATAATGGGTAGTAATCAACCTCACCTCAATCCAATGCATGGTGTCACTATTATGACTCAAAATGTATCTTTTTATTTAAAATTGACATTATTCAAGTAAAAAAACACAACTGACATACTAGAAACCAAGAAAACACATTCATATTGTTTTGATACTTTAGAAAAAATATCCATGAGTCAATTGTAATGTGTAGGAATCAACCCCATCTCAATCTGATGAATGGTATGACCAGTATGACTAAAAGAATCTCCTATCAGTTTAAAATTTACATTTTAGCTCAAAATGTGTCACTCACAGAAAACCAAGAAAACACACTCTAATTGTCTTCAAAATTAAGTACAACAATTCATAAATTATTTTTGATGTGTATGAAGCAGTCTCACATCAAACCGATGCACGATGCAACCAGTATGACTCAAATTGCATGTTTTCAGTTTGAAATGACATTTTAGTAAAAAAAACAAAATTGACATACTAAAAACCTGAGGAAACTCATTAAAATTGTTTTGATACTTTAGTAAAATGATCTATCGGTCATTTTTGATGTGTAGGAATCAACCACACCTCAATCTGACGTACAGTGTCACCGGTATGACTCTAAATGTGTCTTCTTATTTAAAATTGACATTAATTCAAGTAAAAAAAACACAACTAACATAGTAAAAACTGAGTTAACACATTTAGATTGTTTTTATACTTTAGGAAAACTATCCAAGAGTCAGTTGTGATGTGCAGGAATCAACGCCACCTCAATCTGACAAATGGTGTGACCAGTATGAGTAAAAGTATCCGCTATCAGTTTAAAATTGACATTTTAGCTCAAAATGTGTTACTCACTAAAACACAAGAAAGTGCACTTTGATTATCTTAAAAACTAAGGAGAACAATTTGTTAGTTCTTTGTGACGTGTATGGAGCATTCTCACATCAAACTGACACATAATGCGACTGATATGACTCAAATTACATGTTTTCGGTTTGAAATGACATTTTAGTAAAAAAACACAATTGACATACTAAAAACTGAGGAAATGCATTTGAATTGTTTTGGTAATTCAATAAAATGATATATCAGTCATTTGTGACATATAGGAATCAACCACACCTCAATTTGACCCACGATGTCACTAGTATGACTCAAAATGTGTCTTCTTATTTAAAATTGACATTATATTCAAGTAAAAAACATAACTGACATAATAATAACTGAGAAAACGCATTCAGATTGATTTGATACTTTAAGAAAATGATCCATTAGTTAGTTGTGATGTGTAGGAATCAACCCCACCTCAATACGACAAACGGTGTGACCAGTATAACTAAAAGTGTCCACTATCAGTTTAAAATTGACATTTTAGCTCAAAACGTGTCACTCACTGAAAACCAAGAAAACACACTCTGATTGTATTAAAAATTTAGAAAATAAATTCTTAAGTCTTTTGTGACATGTATGAAGCAGTCTCCCATAAAACTAATGCACAATGTGACTGGTATGACTCAAATTGCATGTTTTTAGTTTGAAATGATATTTTCGTAAAAAAACACAACTAACATACAGAAAACTGAGAAAACACATTCAGATTGTTTTGATAATTTATTACAATGATCCATTATTCATTTGTGACATGTAGGAATCAACCCCACCTCAATACGACGCACGATGTGACTAGTATAACTCCAAATGTGTATTTTTTATTAAAAATTGAATTTTTTTAATGTATTCTTTATATTAATGTTTAATTTATTTCTTTATAGTATTAATAATATAATATCTATTTTCTTATATAGGTGGAACCTTTTTCTTGAGTTTGGATGATTTTTTTGTCGACTATTACAATCAGAGGAAATTTTTTAGAGGGGACCACAAACATCAAAAGAGGAAACATTAAAATTTTTAACTGTTTGTTGGATAATTGTAAATGTAATTTTATAAAACATTTTTCAAAATGTATATAGAAGTGTTTTTTGGTATATACCATGAGTGATTTTTTTTGTATTCATGATATTAATTAAATGTACATAGAATTATTTTTAAAACCTTTGTGTGCACTGCTTGTTTTTTCATCATTTTCATCATGTATGTGGTTCTTTTGTATATAATATAGGTGGTTATTTTTGAGCTGGTTTTTGCTGGTTTGTACAGGTAATTTTTGCTAGTTTGTTTATTTTGGTATATTGTTTGGGTGCTATTTATTTTTTGTGGGTTGCTGGGTGTGATATTATATAAACAACACACCCAGGTAGGGAAGACTTTATCAGTGCTTCAAATAATGTTAATAAAGGATAAACTTTATCAATGCTCTTTCAGAGCGTTGATAAAGGGGGTCCTTTATCAGTGCTTTTTTTAGAACTGATAAAAGGGACCCCCTTTAATAGCGGCTCTATTATTAATACTTTTTTTGCACTGATAAAGGCCTTTTTTATCATTGATAAAATCTTGTTTTGTGGTAGTTGTTGAAGAATATTTTAAGTAGTTAAAATGATAAATAAAACGAAAATGATTGGTTAAAAACTATACCTCTTCTTCAGAAAACCTCCTTTACTTTACACTTTACGCCCTATAAGGTTGGTATTCTGCCTAAAATAAGGCATCTAGAACATGGGGAGAGATTTTATAAATGTATTTTGTTTGGTCTTGTATGAACTAAAATGGTTTTAAAGTGTGATTAAAATATGAGATGAGGTTCCCTTTTATAAGTGAGGGTAGGAGCATTCTTGGAATTACATAAAATATTAAATTAATATAAATTATTTTCATGGAAAAGGATAAAAATCCTAGAATTTAAAGATAGGATGAGTATGGGTCTAAATAATATCATCCAATAAAATTTGGAAAAGTTTATATTAGGTTTTTACCCTTATCTCTTTATTTTAACCCATGTTAACCTTTTTTGACATATATTGTGATAACAAACTTTTTACTCTTTAGGAGTCAATATAGTTATTATAAAAGAAAAATTCACCCATAAATAGACCATAGTTGATATTTTAAAACATATACTATTCATTTGGAAGAATATCATATTTTTGGTATTTTCTAATCATTTAATAAAATATTATTTATTATAAAACAACATTAATGTCATTTTTGAAAAAAATAATTTAATGTGAATTTGACAACAACATGACAATAATGGAGTTCCAATATAATCAATTATAACCTCTATAATATATTATTTTTATCTAAAACTTTTGTAGAACACAATAATTCATTAAAATTATATTATTTTTAATATGTTTTAAATAATTTTTTTTCTTCTATTTATTGAATAAATACCATGTTGACATTGCATAAGCATTTAAGATAATTATGTCATCACTAAAAATTATAAATAAATTATTATGATAAAAATAAATCATTTATCTTTCAAATAACCCTTTTATAACAAACCACAACCTCTATTTATCCCTATGTCAAAAATTTAGAGATAATAAAACATAGAGAAATACACTTTTGACTTTTCTTTACATAAAATAATATAAAGGTCAAAATCAATGAAATATGACACAAAGTTGTCATATTATCAGAAATGGATGGATATATCCAAACTAAACTCATAAAATAGGGTAAATGTAGGTGTTATAGTCATTTTTTGTCCTTATCATATTATTTTTAACCTTAATTACCCATTTTACCCTTACTGTGGTGACAATTATTTACTACAATTACTATTCATAATAAAAAAAAATAAAAGGAAATTATTTAAAAAATGTGTATATCCTGATTCCAAATATGGAATAAATTTTTTAATATTCAAATTTTATAAGTGAAATAAAATAATTTAAGATTAAAACACAAAATGCACTGAAAAATAGTTTCTTAGAAAACACCTTTTTAAGTATAAAAATGTTTTTATAGAAAATTCAAGTATAAATTTCATTCCAAATTATATAATTTGATTATTTTTAATCAAAAGGAACTAATTAAATTTTAAATCTAATCCAAAATATATGTTTACTCTGTAAATACTTTAAAAGAAAATACAGTTTTCAATAAAAATTTGCACTTTTCACTATTTATTGAAGAATCAATCAAATCGTTTAGAAAAATATAATTTTTTTCCCATAAGATAAATTTTATATTCTGATTTAAAAAATGATATCCTTTTTATAAAAATAAAATTTCTAAAATTTTCCATAATTAATTATAATATTTTCTCACAAAAAAGTAATATTTTTTTTGAAGAAAACAAATTTTTTAAGAATAAATTGACTTTACTAAAAATTGAGTGATTATTTACTAAGTAGTTATAAATATTTAGTAGGACCTTTATATATATATATATATATATATATATATTTCATAAATTATTTAATACTATCCATACTTTCTAATTTAACAACTAGGTTATAACGACCATATTTAAATAATAATATTTCATGGTTTGTTTAGGTTTAGTGTTGTGTGTCGTACGTATACGCTATCAAACATAGTTTTCTTTTTAAAATCTCAGGGTGTTGAAAATATGATGCGATTTTAAATAAATATAATAGAATAATTTTATTTAAAATTTTATAAAATAATTACACCATTTGTACTTAGAGGTAATACAGAGAATACATGTCTGAACTACCCGACATGGTTCTTGTTATATACTATGCACTCACATGACATATCATGTACATGAAAAGTGATTTAATTTCATGGAATTAAATGTCAATAAATTATATAAGAAACACATGAAAATTACACTACATGTACCAATTTAATGCATGTGGAGTATACCATATGTGACGACCATGCGTGACTTGTAGTTCCTCATTTTACGTATAATTAATTAAGCATTTAATATGATATAAAACCTATTAACCAACGTGTTTTGAAAATAAATGACACACAAACAGATATTTATGATTTTTAATTTATTAATTAATTGAAATTAATATATATCCATAAATAGGTAGGATACACAACATGTATGTCTCTTCAATGTATGCCCGTTGTACATGCCTAGGGACTGGGCATGTTCTTCATCAAGGACATTTATGAGGTAAACAATGTGCACTGATGTTACACACTATGTTGCCTCATTATTAACCAAATTATAGTTTTTACACATCTTTTAATTCCTTAAGATTTATTTTATATTTTCTATTAAAAATAACATTATGTTCGATAACGTGTAGCATATGCAACTCTGATCTTAAAAAATCAGGAAATAAAATTATTTAAATATTATTGTTATTATATAGTCATGGAATTGGAAGGTATGAATAAAAGTAACCAAATTATTATTATTATTATATATATATAATTCCTACTTAATACAAATTTATTTATTAATTATTAGGAAATAAGCACTCAATTTTTAGTAACGTCATTTTATGCTTCAAAAATATGTTTCTTCAAAAATTGTTTTTATTTCTTGTTGTGAGTGAATGTTAAATTCAATTTTTTATAATTATAGAAATTTTAGTTGAAAAAAATGATATCATTTTATTAATAATAATATCAAAATTATATTAGGGTGAAATTTGGGGATTTTTATGAAAAAATTTTGTTTTTTAGCGAATGGTGAAAATGTAAATTTTTGTAAAACTATCATTTTTTTATTAAATTAAGTAATTTAAAAGTATCATTATGTTTTGAATTTGATCATAAAGTAACATAAGTATCGTTTAATTATAAATAAACTAATTAATTGCATATGAATCAATATTATACTTTATTTTTATATAAGCTCATTTTTTGGTTTAAAAACACATTTTTCTAAAAACTATTTTTCATCACATTTTGAGGGTTTATTTTAAAATTAATTTATACCATTTATAGAAATATAATTTGATTAAATATAATTATTTTTGGATTAATAAATTCAAATTTATCCTAGGATTAATGTTTTATATTTTTTTGAAGAAGTTAATTTTTTGGCGAATATTAAAAAATATAGCTTTTATAAAATATGACATCACTTATGATATCCCCAAGACATAAATATGATATTAGAATTTACAAACTTATGAAATTAATAATTTATGATAATATATTACAAATATAATTAAAAAATAATTCAAAACATATAAATTTGAATTTATTTCATGATAAATATAAAAGTCATTTTCAGTGCCGACGTAATGCTTGCACAACATGAGAAAAGTCGAATTTGATGTACTAAAGATAATATTTAGTTCAGTTTAGATATAACATGAATTTTATAGATATTTAGTAATTATGATGGATATTATAAGTGATTATATTTTAAATTGGTGATTTTCATTATATTTTTAAATTCAAGATTAGACGATAACAACGAAAATGACTTTAATGACATTTTATGTTAAATAATATTCTATTAACTGATTTTAGAAAAATAAAAATATATAAATAGTAAAATAGATATGTAATATGGTGTAAAATCTCATCAATTGACCATTTTAAATCAAATTTTTATTATATAAGTAAATTTATAACCATTTAAGAATAAAAAGGTTGTTACTACGACTAAGGTTAATATTGGTTAAAGAAGGGGTTAAACCAAAATATTTGGTTTAAAATGCCACATAAACTAGTATAAATTTTATTGGTTGAAGGTTTTTCAACCTTAAACTACCCTTTATTCCAAATTTTTCTACTTTGTTCCACTTTCACTTGAAAAAAATTAATTTTATTTAAATATTTTAAGTAATTCCAAGTGTGTCTTTTCTTTCACTATAAAAGGACACCACATCTCTTTTATTATTCACACCACTTTGAGCAACGTATCTAGAGAAAAACCCAAAAAACATATCTCCCTAGAATACTTATCCATGTTCTATAGTTTATATTCTTACCAAAATACCAACCCAAGAGTCCTTAAGAGGAGATCTAAGGGGGATCCTTTAAATAAGAGTCAACCACCTTTACCAAACATTTTCATTTTTCTTCTTCTTTTAGCACATTAAATTATTTAATAAACATTAAAATATTATAAAACTAGTATCTATCATATAATTAGATGTTATTATGTTTATTTTATAATATTTATCCATCTCATTCGCTATAAAATGAGAAACAAAATCATCACTCATGTGTATAATGAACCACCGCCTCACGAACCGATGTAATTTTTTTCCATTACCACCACACATGTATACTAATAATGATGGAAATAATAAATATATATGATAATTATCACATAATTATGACTTTATAAATTTAATATACCATATAATTCCTCACTCATTCACCCATCAAAAAAATTATAACATCGCTTCATGTATACGTGTGGACTACCACCATTATAAAGCGATGTGATTCATTTTTCATGGATGATTATAAATAAATATAAAATGAATATTTATTTTGTTTATATAATAATTAAAATTATATATATGATAGAACTATGATCATGATACAAGGACCATAACTATTGAATCAAAACATACATGAAAGACAAAGTAGTGAACACCCAAAACAATGATAATAATGAAATATTGTTAACAAATGGGTGATAAGATGTTATAAGTGAATAATATATGATATTATGGAAATGTGTATGGATATGAAATGTAATTATAATAATCTAAAATTATTATACAGGAGGTTAAATCACATTAAACTAAATGAAAGTGTGAGGTAAGAGGTTTCATAACTCAATTTCTATTCATTGAGTTATACCACTAATTCATTGATTATGGTATGCCAAGATTATGCATGAAATTACCTTTTATTTTTTTATATTTCCAATTTTTGTGTGTGTATCTACATTTTTTACCCATAATCACTTCATTTATTAATTATCACTCCAATGATATGATCTTTTTAATGAGTTTTCATCACAATTTCCACTTCATTGAGACATATTTTGTATTATGAATCTATTTTATTTTATATGGTGTATATAACAAATATTTTTTATATTTAAAATGAATATTTATTTATTCTTGTCATTTAAAGTTTAAATTCTAGTTTACTATTTCAAGGGGTTATAATTCAAAAGTTACCAAATAGGTATGAATTTATTTTTACAATATTGTTTTTGGGATTGCTTATATTTTTAATTAAAGGAATATTATAATATGTCCTTCATAAACCCAATATATATTATTATCCTCTGTATATTTAAGAGGTTTTCATTTTTCATTCCAAAATTTACTCATTTTTATATTGAATAAAGAAAAAAAATGTTTAAAACAAAATCTAATATTATTTCTCTTTTTCATCGAGAATATTTTTCATCCATGTCCAATTTTTCAAAATTGTTTTACAAAAATATTTTTATTTACTCAAATGATTTATTAAATATAGTTAATATTATCATATAATTTTTTAAAATTTTGAAATGAATCTTTATAATGTTTTTTTAAAGGTTTATTTTAAACTTTCTTTACAAAAAAGCAAAAGGAATGTTTCTTTTTAACGTATACAATGCTAAAATATTTTTCCACCACCATATCCATATTATGATATTTAGTTTATTTTACAAGTTTCCCATGGTTTATAGATAAAATTGTTTAAAGAAATTTTATTTTAAATTTCTTTATTTCATTTTATTCTATTCTCCAAAATACTTGATTATATTTTAAAACCTATATTTCGGATGAATCATTGGTCATATTTTATCTGTTATTAATTTTGTGGTCATTATGTTTATCTTGAAAAATTAAATTTCCTGTGATCATATTTCATAAGACATTACATTTCTATTTTGTATCCACATTCTTTGTATAATAGACATTCTTATTGCTTAAATATTATACCATATC
Source organism: Viscum album (assembly GCA_963277665.1). Taxonomy (NCBI): domain Eukaryota; kingdom Viridiplantae; phylum Streptophyta; class Magnoliopsida; order Santalales; family Viscaceae; genus Viscum; species Viscum album. The sequence continues at coordinate 383,642,505 of OY728153.1, read as the reverse complement.
TATATATAGTGTTTTAATATGAAAGTTTTTTGATTGACTGGGAAAATATTGATATTTTGTATTCTTTACTCAATATAGATATTTCTTAATAAGACATATTATTTATGAATTAAATTTATCATTTAATATATGAAAAATTAATTAGAAATAAAATTATGGGTGTGTCCTAGTTATAAATATCCCCTCGTTGCATCGACATGTATCACGAGACAAACCAGTTGAATAACCTTATTAAATGGGTTTTGGTGTATACCTACCAATATTTGAAAATATCTTGGAACAAGGCCTTGATCTTGACATCTGACATTATGCATTTCCTTCATTGAGAATTCAATTATTATTATCCATATAAGTATGAATTTGATATTATCCATGGTTGTATTTCATTCTCAAGTTATTCATTAAATGTAATATGTTTTCAGTTATTTACCTTTCCATATTGATTATTCCTTATTTACTCGTGATAGATTCTACTATACATAACCCCTACAGATTGTTTTAGCTAACCATTATTTTTTTAACTTTCACCAAGATATGAAGAAATAATATTTTAATGATTTTCAAGGATATAATTTTTTTTATGTTTTATATTTTATATTTTTAAGTTTTATATATTATTTTACAATTATAATGGGAATCATGTATGTTTCTTGTTCTTAAAGTCTATTAAAATGATCTTTCCTTGGTGATTTGATCCCTTGTATCTCATTCTAATATAATTAGGTAGTCACTAGATTTGTGTTATTAAAGTTGGGGTTATTACACGTCATGTAATAAATACATGATGTGATTTAACCCTGCGTTTTTTCACTGTGAAAACATGTGGACCACACGGTGTGTAACTAAGTTACATGTCATGTGGTTTGGAAAACCGTGTGTCAGTCTGGACTAGTAAATAAAAAATTTACATTTAATAAATGCCACATGTATTTAATACATGACATCTAAAATTAACACAATTCATCCTAGTGTAGTGAACATGGGTACATGACTTGTACCAAATGGTTACACGTCGTGTGGTCTTATGTTATCTAGAAAGAATTATTGGTACCTTGGATGTATTATCCAAATGTTATTTGTTCAGCATCTTGTATCTAATATCACATTCACATTTTTCATATAATACGAACTATTTAGTACCCTTGGTCCAGTACCACTTTTTTTGGTGCTACTACGTCCAATGCTTAAAAATAAGATCTCTCAAGATCTTCAATCATCACCTCAATTATTCATCAATTATCCTAGTTGAAACAACCTTTTCATAGCATACCTGCTCTCCCTTTATATAGGCATCATTTATCTAAATAATATGGGTGGATTTTGAAATCAAATTTTAATTTCCTAATTTCAAATTTGAATATCCCACTCAAATAATACTTTGTTTGACCACCATCAATCTTTTTAAAAAATAGGAGTCAAAAAACAACATAAGGAACTTTCCTTAAAACTCATCGTCAATATACTCTTCAAAATTTAAACAATCTTGTCTTGAGTCATGATATTCCCTTTATGATTAATGAAGCATTGAACATCCAACTAAGAATCAAAAAAGTTAACTGACATTACAAAAAAAATTTAAATATACTCAAGGATTCATCTGGTTCATCTTCATAGGAACTCCTTCGTCTATTAATCTCGTAATTTTTTTCCTTATCACTGTTCTCTTTTATTTTTTTAGCTTGATGGTTTCTTTATTCTTGATTTTAGTACCAAAGAAAGTGCTTGGTGGTCCATTCAAGGATTTATCTAGTTCATCTTCATTGGGATTGTGTTTTTTGAGCAATAGTCAACGTTACAGGAGGTACGACCTTGAAAGAAATGTTTGTGTTGGTTTTGGATTGGTGGATCCGATGTTTCAACCATAATGTTGGGGTCAGTTCCAATTTTTATTTTCAACATCCTAATGGTGGTGATCCATGATGGTTTGGGATATTTGATATTGGGTTTTTAGTACATGATAATGGTGGTGGTTTCTAGTGGACATGTTTCGGTGTGGATTTTGAGTTTTTCATATTCTTGTGGTTATGTACGGTGAAGCCAATGAACTTTAGCCGATTCCTCGCATATTCTTGTGTAACACCCTGATATTTTATAATATATTTATCTTTAAACAAATTTAATTTCTTCAATAGATTGTGTTATATGAAACATCGAGTCTAAACAAACCGCGATAAACTATTAAAAAATTATTATTTAACAGTTATCGCCAATCCATTGAATTGGTGGATATGAATAAAATAAAATGAATTATGAAATATATATAAAGGACCTACTCAATAAAAATGCATTGATTAATTCTTATGCAATATGTACTCAATTTTAAGTAAAGTCATTTTATGCTTTAGAAATATGTTTTTTTAAAAATGATTTTTATTTCTTTTGTAATGAAATATTATAATTAATATCTAGAATTTATATAAATTTTATTTTATAAAAATAATATCATTTTTTAAATCATCGTATCAAAATTATCTTAGGATGAAATTTTCATATTTTTCTGAAAATATTTATTTTTTAGTGAATAGTGAAAAAATACTAATTTTTATTGAAAACTATATTTTTATTTCAACAACATAAAAAGTTATATTTTTTTAAAATGATTTAAAATTAAAAAATAATTATATAATATTATGAATAATTCAAAATAAATTTCATTAGAATAAATTTTGTGATTGAATTTGATATAAAAATGTTTTTATAATAAAAAGGAAAATGTCTGGAAAACTACTTTTCATTGCATTTTGTGTTTTGATTTTAAATTAATTAATGACATTTATAGAAATTGAATCTTGAAAATTTGATTTCATATTTTGGATGATGAGGTACAAATTTTGTAAATAGGTCCCTTTTATTCTAAATAATTATGAATAGTAACCATAATAAATAATTGTGAACATGATATGGTTAAATAGTGAAATTTATGTTAAAAATAATATGATAAGGACAAGAAAATAAAACTAAAACTTGCCTTAATTTCATTTTATAACCTTTTTAATTCACACTCATAAAATATTCTAATAAATGATACTTTTTTCCATTTGGATGTGATTTTTACCTTTATATAATTTTATTTAAATAAAATTCAAAAATGTCATTCTCTTTGTTTTATTATCTTTATTTTTTTATATAAGGATAAACCTAGGATATTGTAACATCATGAATTTTTACACAGGTAAAAACCATTATTTATTGGTTTAAATTCTTTTGTACAACCCTAAAACCTTTTCATAGGGATTCAAGGTGGCTTCAAGGGTGTCCAATGCTCATTCGGAGTTCGTAGCCCTAAAAAGTAATGAAAAGACTGAGCCACATGGTTAAAAGAAACCATAAAGCCCAGCCCACATAGTTTCTCTAAACCGTTTCGTTTCAGACAGTGGGGAACTGGGGGCGTACAATTTATCTGCAATAGTGAGACCCAAGACACATGCCCGTGAGGTGCTACAAAGGTTTTTTGGATAGTGGATTTTCACAGTTTGTGCATGGTTAGATAAACTATGATCCTAACCGTGTTGAGTGACCCTTTAAAGTAGTAAGTGGAACATGGTTGACACACGGTTTGACCAACTATTTTGTCAAACTATGAGTACTTGTTCTTAGATGGTGAATTTGTGATTTCTCCCTTATAAAATGATTTTTACCTATTTATTTATTCTTACCTATTATTCTATAATGACTTCTTCTCCTTCCTCATGTATGAGCACTCCTCTTTCAAGAGTTATGGTTCAAGGTAGTTCCTCCATTAATTTTCTATTTTTCTCACAGTTAGATCCATCAAGAAGCTATAGGTGAGATCTTGAATCCTCTCCCTTATATTTTAAGTTCTTCTTCCCATCTGTTGCACTATCTTGGTGTAATCTCATCTGCCCCATTTTCAGGGCATTTGATGGTTTCTTTGATTTATTGCAACATATCTTGAATCAAAGGATGATACTAGATGAGGTAAGCTCTACAAGGTTAAGGTAGGTGGTCTATGTCATTTCCCCTTATTTCATTTTTTTTCTTTAATATGCACTGTTGTTCCATGAGCCAGAACCTTCCGACATCACCTCTAAATTGCTAATTTAATTAAATTGAATGCCTTAATGAGCCATTTCGGCCCATGATAGTGGAAAATAATTCCATTGGGATGATCACCTCGAGTTATACCACCCCTATGGATGTGATTCACCTTAGAGACGAAATTTCCCTTACTCTAAATTTCTTAATACCCTTTGAGGGGATTTGTCTCATAATCAATACCTTGTTTTATAAATTGGTTGAGTTGAATGATGAGACATGTGATAAACCCTGTACCCATGCCTTTGATGAAATAGTTGAATTAATTAAAATTTCCAAGTGATTAATACTCATGCCTCATGCCTTGAATGTACCATTAAAAGGGGGATTCTGTGACTAAAATAACATTCATGGTATAAATGACTAAATTAATGAATTGGTCCTTTGATAAACATGTTATATATGAATTTCTTGATTTAAATTCTCACCTTAATACTGAGATTGAAATAGGGGGTTCTAACTTAATTAACCCTTAGACAGACTCTCATGATTTTGTATTAGAATTGTTAATGCTTTGTAAACATGTAAGGGGAGACATCAGCTATGCTTGAGAGAGGATCTCTGTGTGTTATCTATCTTTACCTCCAGGTGAGTAAAATTGGTTCCCTATGGGAGACCCCTTGGAAGGATCAAAAGCATGATGTTTTTTACCATTCCATGAGAGAGACTCATGCCCCTACATGTGATACTAGGTATGAACATGGAGGTTATTTTTTAATGTTATATCCCCATGTCTTGAGTGAGATAGGGTAATTCATACTTGGGTCCCCTTGGACAGACTCCATCGCACTGGTCTTTTAATAAAACCCTTAAGAGATATTTGAAAATTATAATTGAATTTCCCTAGATGATCATAGGGTGACTGCCTATATTTTATAAAGTGGTTTTAAATTGAATAAAAAATGTAAAAAAATGTTTTCAAATAAAAGATGATCCATTTATTTTGGAGACATATGGATGCATCCTCCAAGACCAAGCACAATCTTGGGGATACTCCAAATTCTTAAACATTACCACACACCCTACCTTTTCCAGATCCCTTAGTCCATATTCAATGTTTTAAGTCAAAGAAAGAATATTGGATGGGTGTCCAAGTGGAACTCAATCCAATGTGTTTAATTAATTATTTCTATTTTTCATTTATTAGTTATATCACACTACTCATTTTCTATTGCACAGAATGGGTTGGATTTGACACCGTGGGTGGAGGCCTACTAAAATTGTATCTCACACCCTTCTTGGGACAAATTTGGTATCTAAGAAGACTTTATGACTATAGGTATTGATAAATGGAAGAAACCATCTTTTGATGTTTTATTTCCAACTATAGGATGACTTTGGGTGCAGAAGACCAAGACTATGCTCAAGATGCAAGTTGTAACAGTTTTTGGCTTTTTTGTATATTTTTTTAGTATGTGGAATATTATTGTATCCCATTCCCCTACATATTCATTTTTTTATAGCTGCATTACCAAGATCATCATATTGTATCATCTTATTACTCAGATTCCACTTACGGTTTATTTAGCTTGCATGATTTATTATTAGTGTTCTACTGATATCTATTGGTTATTACTACTCCCTACTATTTCTATTTTATTAATTCATTATATATTGTTGTTATCACTTTGATTAATCAGGTTATAGTCTCCCCAAAGACACACCCTAGGACCTCACTTCTAGTTGGAAACCTCTGGCATTCGAGGAGGTGCACTTGAGGTCTTGTAGCCACCATCTCAGGGCCCAGTTGAGTGGCATATGAGGAGTGACGATACAAAGTGGTATTTGAGAAATTTTTTCTTCTGTATTACTATTTGGAATTTAGAAAGGAGACTAGGAAAATGGGATTTTGTTATGATCCTATTCCTTGGAGTAGCTACCCCATGTAGAGGGGAAAACCCAAATTTCATGGGATGGTTAAATGTTGTTATTGCAAGTGCCGTTAACAATTCATGGATTTCACCATAAGGTGTCACAATTTTTTTGAATAATTATTATCTTGATGAGATATATATTATTTTATCAAGATAATTTGATGGAATATTATAATCATTCATCATACAGGTCACCATAGTATTTAAAATTCTATGCATTATTCCATACCATATTTATTTTCTTGCGTGCATTGCTTGTATTTCATGTGATTATTGTATGTTCCTTGTTTAATATTCCTTCCAGTTATTTGTTTAATATATATAGAAATGTTATAATATTCCATGAAGAATAGAGAAAACTCAATTGTCACTCAAAGTATCTACCTTAACCTATCAGTGTTTTTCTACATAGGTTAATACATATACCTTAAACATCCAATTGTGGCATGTTGAGCCACAGACTATCAGTCGCATGGGATGTAATGTGTTGTGGTTAGGATTAAATAGACACCACTATCCAATTTATAAGGTGTATAGGACCTTATAAATTGGAAATGGTGATTCATCTAATTTAAGAATGTAAACTGAATTTAAATATATAAATGAATTAAAATGAGCATCATACTTAAAATGAAATGGACTTATTTATGAAAGTAAAATGATACCTTATTCTGAACTGACCTAGTAGTGGGAGGTAGGCCGTGTCTCCTATGTTTCTTGTGTGACTCATCCTGATTATCCATACTTGGATCCTAGATTAGGATAAGGTTTTTAGAATTCTTATAGGTGGGCCTTGTACTTGTTCTTATTTATTCCTTCCTTAACTATTATAAATCCTGTCTGAAGAGTGCACTTGTAATTGTAGAGATATGACACCATGAAGACCTCATGCTGTATGATAGGAAAGTTCTGACGAGCATACTATAGATGTGGTGGTCCCTGGTCCACCCTTTATACTTCCTATAGCTCCACCTAAGGCACCTCCTCAAGATCTCCCACTAGGCGTTGAAACTCAGTTTGGGGATAGTTTCCTTCACTCTATATAATAATTTCAGGGCGCACTTAGACCTACCCCTTTTATTCCCAAGCTGACATGTGAGTTCCAGCAGTAGAATCCTCCCACCTTATCGAGGGATGGTAGATATCAAGCTACTGAATCATGGATGGAGGCCATGTAGTTCATATTTGAGAACATTGAGGTACCTCCATAGTGTAGGGTCAAGATCATGACATATATGCTTCCTGAATCCACTAAGTGTTGGTGGGGAATTCTGACTCAGGTTAGTCAACATCAGGGTATGGTATGGGTGGACTTCCAAACATACTTCTTTGACTAATTCTTCCATCAGATCTTGAGAATATATCATATTTAGTAATTCATTCACATTTATCAAGGTGACAGGTCAATGATGGAATATTCAGCCTGCTTCACCGAATTACAGTGCTTCACACTGACCTTGACCGGTGATGAGATGACTACTGTGAGGCGGTTTGAGGATGGGATTTCTTACACCATTTAATAAAAGGTGAATGTATTTTAATTGATCACAATTTCAAAGATAGTGAACCAGGATCTCATCAATAAGAAAAACTTGTGGGAATCAGGCGATGTGAAGAAGAGAAGCTTAGCTTCCAGGAAGTGCAGTGGGTTGTCCTGTGGAAGGAAGAAACACTTCAACGGTAAACGTAGGGGTGAAACCATCCAAGTAGAACAAACTGATATATTTGTGGTGTGTCACAACTATGACATTCCATGCCATAAAATCCCCATTGTATGAGGAACCTGATCGAGTGTTGGGCTTGCGACATAATAGATCACCTCCAATGTTTCTTCCAATATTTTCCTCCAGTACCAAGTGAGTAGGTTTTTGTGCTAGCACCAAATTTATGTGTAGGATCAGTGAATCCTCATCAGTCTAGAAGCTAGTCCTCTATAGTCCATTCAGGCTAAGCAGGTGGTCATGGCTGAGGCAGTCTGGCCTCAGAGTTCCAACATCAGCAAAGTGAACCTTCTCAGGCTACTCAGGAAGCATCTCAGGGTTGTGGTTCATGAAAAATTTATATAGTACAACCTATTCTAGAGGAGTAGTGTCCAGGGCTATCTATAGTTATAGGTACTATTTTTATAGACTCCAATTTAATATCTTCCTTATTTGATATAGGTTCATTGCACTCTTTTCTATCTACTGTAACTATGGAAATTTTGGGCTTAGTGATATAATCCTCTAGTGGCATTATGAACCTTGATATGATGCTAGGATTTTGAGCAAAGGGTATATGCTAGGGAAATGAGTTCCCCTTGAGATAGGTGGGTGCCATTTTATGAGGAGTTTTGTCATCCTTAAGATGACTGACTTTGATGTAATTCTTGGTACATATTGGATCATGCCTTATTGAGACCAAGTGGATTTCTGTCATCATCGGATATCTTTCACATCACCTGAGGGAAACACATATATTCATAAGGGAGAATGGGATCTCCAGGTCAGTCGAGCTGGACTTAAGTATACTAGGCTAGGTGGAGTGACAACGTAGATGGACAGTCTCTTTATGAGAGATCAGGTAATGCAACTCATGGAATTACCTCCTATGGTGGATAGTTTCAGGGATGTCTTCCCTAAATATTTATCCAGATTACTTTCTATGAGAAATATTGAGTTCACCATCGAGCTTGTGCTAGGTGAGGCACCAGTATCTATTCCTTAATATACGATAGAACCTACAGAGCTCTAGGAACTCATGACGCAACTTGAATATCTAAAGTATAAGGGTTTTATTCTACCCAACACATCACCATGGGGTTCAAAGTCCTTTTATCTAAGAAGTAGGATTCTAACCTTATATTTTGAGTGGATTACAGCTGATTTAACCATCTTATGATGAAGAAACAATATCCACTTCCTCGTATAGACGACCTCTTTGACCAGATCTAAGGAGAAACAGTTTTCTCCAAGATCGATTTGAGTCTGGTCTACCATCAGCTGCATGTGAGACCATTATAAATTCCACCTAAAAAGTTCCAAAGTGGGTACAACTTGTATGAGTATCTGGTCATGTTATTCAATCTAGGGAATACACTGGTAGTCTTCATGGATGATGAATCGAGTTTTCCACACATATCTTCATTCATTTAATGGTAGTCTTTGTAGATAACATCTTAGTGTATTATTATAGTAGGCACAACCATACCAATCATCTTGAGACCGTGTTGAGTACACTGAGAGAGAACCATCTATATATGATGCTCAGAAAATGAAACTTTTGGATCAGTAAAGTTCAATTCTTAGGTCATATAATATCTGAGTTAGGTTTATCATCTTACCCAGAGAAGGTGAGTGCTGTAGTTTCCTAGTAGAAGACAAAGAATGTGTTTGATATAAATATCTTCTTAAGGTTGGATGGATATTATATGTGATTCATCCATGAATTCTCATTCCTAGAAGTGCCACTTATGGGATTAACCAAGAAATATGTGAAATTTGAATGGACTGAATCTTGTGAGACATCTTTTCAGGTTCTAAAGGAAGACTGACTTCCGCACTAATCCTAATTCTTCCCGTGATGGGAAGAAGATATACTTTTTACTTTCATGTTTTAGGAATCAGGTTGGGTGCAGTGCTGATGCAGGGTGATTGTGTTATAGTATATGGGTCCCTATAGCCAATACCTCATGAGAGGAATTATACTACACATGGACTTGAGATAGAAGCCATGATTCATGCCCTATTCTATTGGAGGCATTAATTTTTTGGGGATAGGTTCATTGTTTACATAGATACAAATGTCTTAAATACATCTCCACACAGCTAGACTTGAATCTGAGGTAGCACAGGTGGGTGGCATACTTGAAATCATTCGACTTTGATCTTTATTACACACTGGGGAAAGGTAATTCCATGGACAATGCCTTGATATAGAAGACTCAAACACAAACTATCAAAGAGGCTGATAGTGAGTGGTAGTTGATGGATCTATTCATTGATATGCATCTTAAGGTTTAGGAATAGCATAGGCAACCGATTTTAGCAGATCTTGTAGTGACATCCTCCTTTCTATAGAGAGTCTTGATGAGGTAGTTAACTTATTATGAGGGCCTTATTTTAAGGTATATTGTCATGAGAGATAACCCACTTCCTAGTTGGGTTGTGAATGCGAGTGAGACTTTATTATTCCTTAGCCATGTTTGGGTGCCTTCAGATATATGGGAAGAACCAATATGATAATTTCACTCATCTATTTGGTTAGTCCATCCTGATATTTAAAATACATACAAAGAGATGCAATTTCAATATTGGTGGCCAGGTATGATGAGACAGATAGAAGTTTTCATCACTCAGTTCTCCACCTATCAGTAGGTGAAGGCAGAGCACTAGTGACTTGGTGGAATTCTATAACCTCTATCCATTATTGAGTGGAAATGGAATGATTTCACCATGGAATTATTTATGGGATTACTGAGATCCCCTCAAGGTAGTGATGTATTATGGGTGATCGTATATAGGCTAACCAAGGTTACACACTTCCTACCAATCTGGGAGACCTTCTTTATTGATGAGTTAGGAAGGATTTAAATCCGAGAGATAGTGTGACTTCATGGTGTTCCATGGTCTATCATTTCAAACTGATAATCTTGATTTACATCATGATTATAGAAAGGTTTATAAAAGGCACTTGGATCACAAGTGATCTTGAGTAAAATAAATAAACCTAAGACCAATAGGTATTCATAGAAAACAATACGAGTGTTAAATGATATTCTTTGAGCACACATCCTTGATTTTGGAGGTTCATGGGACAAGTATATATCTCTGGTTGATTTTTACTACAACAAAATATTTCAGGAAACAATTCAAATGCCTTCTTATGAGGCCCTCTATGGTAGAACATTCCATTCACCTTTATGTTGGCTTGAGGTAGGTGAGGTAGCTCTATCGGTTTCTCATCTCATTCAACAGACTTCAGAGAAAGACCAGCTAATTCAGAAGTGTATGGATACAACTCATTCTAGGTATAATTATTATACTGATGGTCACTGCAAACCTCTAGAGTTTGGGGTGTGACATCAGGTCTTTCTATGTGTATCACCTAGATTGGGTCAGAGATGAATCGGGAGATAAGACAAGTTATCACCTTAGTATGTAAGGCCTTTCTAGATAGTAGAGAGAGTTGGACCAGTATCCTATCAGTTGTAGCTACCTCATAGGTAACATTCCATGAATGATGTATTCAATGTATCCTAGCTTCAATAGTGTTATGTAGAACCTTCTAATTCATTTGAAACCAAGTATATTAATCTGGAGGCGGATGCATCCTTCGAGGAGCATTTTATGTGTATCATTGATTAAAGAACAAAGGATATCTGAGGCAGGTCTGTTCCTCTAGTCCGAGTGCTATGGTAACACAAATGCGTACTTGATGAGACATGAGAGTGGGATGCTTATGTGTATGTGTAGTGGATGGAGCTCTTATTAGACTATGTTCTACTACCCTTGCAAGGTAAACTTGGGGTCGAGTTGTCTTGAGGAGGAGAGGTTGTAACATCCTGAATTTTCCTAATGGTAAAGACAATTAGTTCTCAGTTTATTTTTTTGACATAAAAAAGATAAATAAGGAGTAAAGGATTATTTGGGGGGGTACTTTGGGCTCATTAGGAGTTTGGATATCTAAAAAGTGAATAAAATAGAGGCCCATATGGTTAGAAGAAATTGTGCTGCCCAACCCACATGGTTTCTCTAAACCATGCGGTTGTAGACATTGGGGACCTGAGGGCCACACAATTTTTCTATAACTATGTGACCCTAGGCACATGGTTGTGAGGTTCTGAAGAGGTTTCTGGAAATTTTATTTTACATGATTTGTGTATAGTTAGATAAATCGTGCTTCTAACCACGTGGAGTGCCCCTTTGAAGTAGAAACTGGAGAACAATTTTTCCAAACATGCGATAAAACTGTGAACATTTGTTTTTGGAGGGTGAATTTATGATTTCTATCCTCTTAAACGATTTATACCTAGTTATTTATTCTTCCATATTTTTCTCTAGTAGCTTCTTCTCCTCCCTCATGTATGAGCTCTCCTCTTTCAAGAGTAAGGGATCAAGGTAGATCCTCTATTATTCATCCGTTTTTCTCAGCATCTGATCCATTGGGAAGATAGAGGTGAGCTCTTGAATCATTTCCTTTATATTTTAATTTCTTAATCCTATCTGTTGGTCTTTCTCAGTACAATATCATTAGCCCAATTTTTATGTTATTTGATAGTTTCTTTGATTTCTTCCAACCTATCTTGAATCAAAGGCCAATACTGGACTAGGGAAGCTCTACAAGGCTAAAGTAGGTGGTCTATGTCATTTCCCATCATTTAGTATCTTTCCATAAAATGTGTCATTGTGCTGTGAGCTAGACCCTTCTGACGTCACCTCTAAATTTATAATTTAATTAAATTGAATGACTTACTGAGCCATTGTGACTCAGGCTAGCGGAGAATCATTCCCTTGGGATGATCACCTTGAGTTATGCCACCCTAATGGTGTGCTTCACCTTAGAGACCAAATTTCCCTTATTCTAAATTTCTTAATACCCCTTGAGGGGATTTGCCTCATAATCAATACCTTATTTTATAAATTAGTTGAGTTGGATGATGAGCTATGTGCTAATACCTATACCCATTCATTTAATGAAATGGTTTAATTAAATTAAATGGTTCAAGTGATTAATACTCTTTACTCATGCTTTTAAAGAACCATTTAAAGGGGAATGCCTTGAATAAAATTTCATTCATGTTATAAACTCTTGAATTAATGAAATGGTCCTTTGAAATACATGTTATATATGATTTTATTGATTCAAAGGCTCACCTTAGTGGTGAGGGTGAAACAAGGGGTTCCAAATTAATCACCCCTTAGAAATACTCTCATGCTTTCTTGTTATAATTGTTAATGATTTGTAAACATGTTGGGGGATACATCAGCTATGCATGATATTGGATTTCCATGTGTTGTATGTATTACCTATAAATGAGTGACATTGGTTCCCTAGAGGAGACCCCTTGGATGGGATCGATGGCTTAATGATTGTACCATTCCATTAGATAGACTCAGTTCCTATGTGTGATACCAGGTATAGACTCGGAGGTTAGTTCTTAATGTTATATCACCATACATGGAGTGAGACAGGGGAATTCATACTTGGTCCCCCTTCAATGGACTCTATGGAATTGGTCTTTTACTAATACCCTCAAGAAATACTTGACAATTATCATTGAATTTCCATGGATGGGATTAAAAAAACTCTACATATTTTATAAATAGGTTTTAAATTTAATTAAAAAGGTAAACTAACTTTTTCAAATAAAATACAATCTATTGATTTTGGAGACATAGGGACATGTACTCTAAGCCCAAACACAAACTTGGGGATAGTCCAAATCCTTAAAAATTAGCAATCACTCTACTTTTTTAGGATCACTTGGTTCATAATCACAAGTTTAGGATAAAGTAGGTAGATTAGATGAGTGTCCAAGTAGAACCCAACCTAATGTGTTTAATTAATTATTTTTATTTTTTTATTTATTAATTATAGCACACTACTCATTTTATATTTCATGTAATGAATTTTCCTAGACACCATGAGTGGAAACCTACTCAGATTTTATCTCAAACCCTACTTGGGATGGATTTGGTACCCAAATAGACCCTATGAATGTTGGTATTGATAAAGGCAAGTAGCTAGCTTTTGATGATTGATTTCCAAATTTAGGAAGGAGTTGGGGGCATAGGATTGGGCCTATTCTTGAGATGCTAGCTATAATAGTTTTTGACCATTTTGTATATTTTGTTAGCATGTGGTATATTCCTATATCCCCTACCCCTTGATATTCATTTTTATAGCAACATTACCTTTATCTTTATATTTGTATCATCTTATTACTCATATTCCTCTTACAGTTTATTTAGATTACATGATTTATTATTATTGTTTTTATGCTATCTGTTGGTTATTGATTCTTCATGCTATTTATCTTTTCTTAATTCATTATATACTTCCATGATCACTTTGATCAATGAGGGATTATTATCCCCACAGACACACCATAGGCCCTCTCTGCTAGTCAGTAGCCTCTGGCATTCAGGGAGGTTCACTTGAGGTCTTGTGGCCACCGTCTTAGGGCCCAGTTGAGTGGCATATGGGGTGGGACACTACAGATATGTTTGGTTATAAATAGTTATTTGAAATATAAATAATTTTTTATCATGGTAATTATTTATAATTTTTAGTGATGAAATAATTACCTTAAATTCTTATGCAACATAGATACAATATTTATTCAATTAATAGAAAAAAATAACTGATTTTAAAAATATTAAAAGTTATATAATTTGAATAAATTAATGTGTCCCATGAGTTTTTATATCTATATGACATTTTAGGTAAGTTTTAATGGATTATATTCGAATCCCCCCTTTTTATTGATGCATTTAAAGTTATATTAAATTAATAGTGTCAAAAATGACGTTAATCATATTTTATAATAAATAATATTTTATTAAATGATTTTAAATTCATAAAAATATTAAATTCATAAAAATATTAAATTCATAAAAATATTAAATTTAGAATAATTAATGGGATATGGTTTAAAACATCAAACATGATCCATTTATGGGTCGTTTTTCCTTTTATAGTATCATTCTTGACCCTTAAAGGGAATAAAATTTTAATATTATGGTAATTTTTGAAAGGGTTAACGGGGGTTAAAACTAAAAGATAAAAATTAAATCATAACCAAATATTATTAATTTTTTTGTATGATATTATATTAAATCATACTCATATTATATTTTAATTATATCAATTTGAATCCATTTTGATATTAAAACTAATTTATATTAATTTAATACTTTAAGAAATTCCAAGAATACCCCTTCCCCCACTTATATAGACACCCCTTACCTCTCTTATTTTCACCACTTTTAGCCTTCTATCTTGATAATCCCCAAACAAAATATATTTTCAACATCCTTATCTACATTATAGAGGTGATTTACTTCCAAAAATACCAACCCTAGGATCCTTAAGAAGATATCTCAAGGGGTTCCTTCAAAGAAGAGGTAATTACCTTAACCAATCAATTTCTTTTTTACTTATTCTTTTATCTCCTATAAATCTATGATATTTTTCAAAAAATAATAACTTAAGTATCATCAATATACTAAAATGATATTATTATTTTTTATGGAAGTGAAAGTATCGCTAGTGTGTACGTAAGACTTACCATCTCCACGTAGCTATACAATTAATTTTTAATCATATTATTTTATAGATGGATATTATGATGGGTTTAATGTTTATATATTATATTAATAAAACAATTATGATCCTAGAATTATAATATCATATCTACCTTCTTACCTTCCAATCCATTGAAAAATGATAACGCTGCTTATGCGTATGAGTGTACTACCACCTCCACAAAACGATGTGATTCATTTTTTGTTTTCAATTTAAATGGATAGTAATAAGGATATATTTAATGAATATATATAAAATATATGATATAATAATTATTCTGGAAATTTGAATTATTATTTACCTTTCTTTTAATTCATCCATCAAAAAGTGAAAACAACGTTCATGTGTATATACGGCTTACCGTCTCCACAAACGGTGTAATTTGTTATTTAACTCTACATTTCTTGGATGATTATAAATATGTATATAATGAATATTATATATATATATATATATCAAGAATAAAATTTTGGAGATGATGGAACCATGATCAAAGTACGAGGACCAATACTATCGAATTGAAACGTACATGGAAGAGAAAGAAGATATCACCCTGAATATTTATTTTAATAAATAATTATTAATAAATGAGTGATAATAAGTTATAATATATATGATTATTATTATGAAATATATTTTTAATAAATATATATTTATTATATAGTATTTTTTAATACAAATGAAGGAATTTATACCCGAGGTAAGGGTTTTTCATCTCACTTTTACTTCTGTGAGAGATATTCCATACTCACCACTCATTTATCTTTTGTGGTGAATATAATTCCATTTTATATTTTATATTATGAATATTTTATATTCATGGTGTTTAATTTTTCATTTTAGGTTATTATTTCATATGGATTATGATTCAAAAGTTACCAAACGTGGTAAGGGTTTATTTCACAATCACATCATTATTTAGGATTGTTTATGTTTATGTATTCATTAGAGATATTATTTGGTATTTATATATTAAACCTAGAATATTTTCATATCATCATGTTATTTCTATAAATTATTAGTTTTCCTATCATTTTACTCTCTTTATATACTCAATATACTGAAATAAGGTTTTTAAGGAAAATCGATTTTTTTCCTACTCGGTCGGGAATATTTTTCTTCCATATCCATATTTTATTTAAAATATTTTAAATAATATTTTTAGTATTATAAAATGATTTATTAAGACATTTTAACCCATATTTTAATCTTAAAAAATGGTTTAAAAGGAATCTTCTTATTTTTTTTTCGAATGAGGTGATTTTTGACTTTTCTTAGAAAAGTGTGAAAGGAATGTTTTTTAACTTATACAACATGAAAAAAATTTCCCAACACCATGAAAACTAAATGATTTAAAGAGTAATTTAAAATTTTACAAGGTTATTTTCAAATAAATTTTTTTCCCTGTTATTTTGGTTAAAAGTGGATTTCAAAATAAATAGGGTATTTTCCTTAAGAATATTTTTAATTATATTTTTATGGTATTTGTACTCATCAATGAAAATAACCTTTTATTATACTTATAATCCAATGGAGATATGTTGTAATTATACCATCATTATTCTTTATTTGGATAATTTAGGGTCAGATTTAGTGGGGAAATATCAACATGTTTATGTTATTTTTTTAATACAAATGTTTATATTGATTATGTACTAAATTGTTGTTCTCCCCTTTCATATGATGAATGTATTATACATAGTTGGTGATGGGTGGGGCCTGATATAACCCATTTATTCATCAGTAGGTCTCATGAGACAAACTATTTTTGGTATTTGGATGAGTCCTTACCCATTTATGTATGATGTCTTGGCACGAGGCCTCAATAGTATGTTAAAGATGTCTAAAATTTTGAATTCCATCCTTATGAGATTAGTTATTGATTTCCATGTGACTATTTGAAAAGTTATTATATCCTTGGATAAGTTTTAAGCTCATGTGATTAGTTATATGACACTATTTTATCATTATTTATTCCCACCATATTATTCCTTGGGCTCAAGTTTTTAATTAAATGGGATGTGTTTTCTGTTATTTACCTTTCCATATTGATTATTCCTTATTTACTAATGATATATTATGATGTACATAAAACTTATTGATTAATTTATATCACTATTATTTTTTTTCTTTTCCCTAGCATATGAAGAAAAAATCTTTGAATAAGTTCAAGGATGCAGAATAATCACTCTCACTATGTTTTATATTCTATTTTTAATGTAAAATGGAAAGAATATATGTTTCTAGTTTACCATGAATACTAAAATATCTATTTATTTGGGATTTAATTCCTTGTATTTTGTTCCAACGTAATAAATTAACCAGCAACTCTAGGCCACTGGAGTCATGGTCTTTATAGATGGGGTGTGGGTGAGGATGATACTAACTAGTGCATCAGGGTGTGCAATTCGTGGCATATCATAGTCTATGGTAATGTTGTGTGCTTTGGAAGTTAGTTGTTTTTTTTTTAATTTTGGTATCCAATAATTTTTCAGGTTCCCACTCAATCATAAAAGTGGATTATTTATAAAATTAAAAAATGGAATTGGATGGTTGTCTATTAGAAAAACCTTACATGTTCTTTGTTCTCAATTATATTTGAGTTACATTGTTTAATGAATTTTCTTAGATTTTTTTTGAATCCTATACACAATATTCATTCAATGGACTCTATAAAAAATCATATTTCTAATTTTTTCATTCAAATTATTATTTCTATTAACTATTCTTGGAACATCTATTAGATGAACTTTTCTCGAAAGCCACTGTCTAATTGATTCACTTGGAAACCTCTATTTAATGATCTTAACTTGTTTTCTCTATTATATGACTTTGTTAGGAAATATTTATATGAATATTGAGATGGTATTCATACATATTTACATCCGATATAAATTTTTTAGAACCTAAAAGTTTCATTATCTGAAACTTCTTCTAGTTTTCTTCTATTTGGAAATCCCAAAACACATTGCTTCACAAAGTCTTTCCAACTTATTCCTTCAAATAAATTTAGCTATAATCATGAAAAACTTTTTATAAACATATTATTTTTGTAAATTGAATATCAAAAAATAATACCATGATTTACATTTATTAAATATCTCTATCTGATAGAACAATGGAAACCATCAAATAATCATTTGTTTTATCATCCATCTAATCACATCATCCTGGTTGAATCTGTCCATTTGACTTAGTATGTTCTCATTAATGAGGATATCTCAACATTTTTAAGTAATTTATGTTGGAAAAAAGACAATACTTAATCAATCCTTCTTCCTTCATAACTACCTAATTCTTAAAACAACACCTCAAAAATTATTGGTCTAAAAAATCTCCCAATTTGGATTTTTTTATCAACCAAGAAACATAAATCACTGAAACTTTGATACCTAAGAAATGAGTTAGTATCCATAAATTCTAAGACTGCCTGAGAAAAATCATTATAAGAAAAAATAATTATTGAAAAAAAATGTGTCATCTATAAAGCAATGATTTAAGAAACTTTTTCAACTTCTTCTATTCCTTTATATTCATAATAAAAACCTCTAATAAATAATTCCTGCAAACACTTCAAAAAATGTTAAAATAGTTCACGCATGATGAAATAAAAACTTCCCACTATTAAATACCACTAAATATATGTTCTTCCTTGAAAGATAAAGCATACAAAAATAGATATATTTTTGTTACATAATTTATCCCCCTTTGGAAATACTATCCAAAGACAATATGAGCGAGGTGATGAAAAAATATATACCTTAGACTTGAAGAGAATGAGGTTATACACCCATGATGAACCTCAACTTATGAAATTCTTCCTTTAGTAAATTATTAGTAATGATTTTAGAAACATTCAATATTTTAGGAACTAACTCCAACTTTAGTTAATTTCTTTCCACATGCTCTTTGATGAAGTGGTATTTAATATCAGTGTGCTTATATCAAGAGTATTGCATGATATTATTAATGATATTTATAACACTTTAATTATCACAACCTAAAATAAGGGTTACCTTCACATCAACCAACAAATCATCCAACTGATTCTTCATCCCTATTAAATGTGTTTCAACTTGAGTGGCAGCTACATACTCTACTTCTATAGTGATAATAGTTACTAAATTTTGTATATTTATATTCCAAATTACATATATTTCTCCCAAAAA
The DNA here is from genome assembly GCA_963277665.1 of Viscum album. Taxonomy (NCBI): domain Eukaryota; kingdom Viridiplantae; phylum Streptophyta; class Magnoliopsida; order Santalales; family Viscaceae; genus Viscum; species Viscum album. The sequence continues at coordinate 383,623,118 of OY728153.1, read as the reverse complement.
TAATACTACACCAGATGTGGATCTTCTATCATCGACACATCTTGCCCAATCAATATCTGTGTAACTAAACAGATCATTCTTTTCTATGTTTTTATATTTTAACCCAAAATTATTTATTCATTTAATATATCTAAGCATTATTTTGACATCCACAAGATGTGATTATTTAGGATCACTTTGATATTTGAAACTAAGTGAAACAACATACACTAAATCTGGACTTGAAGCTATAAGATATAATGGTCTTCCTATCAACTTTATAAACTCTTTAGGATCAATATCCTTTCCTTTAACTTTTTTTTTCAACATTGTTCCCCATGAATGGATGTGGGAATAAGATTTAAGTCTTCCATTCAAAATTTATTCAGGAGTTCCTTATTATACTTCTCTTGAGAGAGGAAAACTTACCTTTTATTTTGAGAGTTTTTCAATCCAAGAAAGTATTTCATTTCTCCTAACATAAACATTTCAAATAACTTCTTATTATACTTAGATAATGTTTCACACTTTTATCAATTATTTTCTATGAATATGATATCATCAACATAAATAATCACAATGAGGAAAAAATATTAAATTTATTTTATGTAGAGGTCTCTATCAATTTTTCCTTTCCTAAAATCTAACTTCTCTAATAAAGTATCCAGTTTATAATAACAAGATCTTATAGTTTTCTTTAACCTATACAAAATGTATCTTCTACTTTCACACACATATTTCATTTTTACAAATTAATAAACCACATGGTTTCTCAACATAAACTTATTCATTTATTTCTACACCAATAAAATTTAACTTGAAATCCATCTATAATATATTATATCTTAGTTGTGTAATAATAAAAAGAAATATTTTGATGGTTTTAAGTCTTGCAACTAGGGAATTGGTCTCATCAAAATTGATCCCTTAACCTTGTGATTATCCTTTACAAAAAAATCTTTACTTATTTCTTATCACTCACCTTTTTTATCCAAGTTGTTTTGGAAAACCCATTTTGTTCCAATTACATTATTTTCTTATGGTTTGGGTATAAGTTCCCATGTCTAATTATTATTAATCTGATTCAATTCTTTATTCATATAATCAATCCACTCTTGATGCTCCAAATATTATTCAACATATCTTGGGTCAACCTATGAATACAAATAGTTATGTGAGACAATAATCAATGTTATTCTAGTTTAAACCTATTATCTTTTATTACCAATGATATTTTTGACCTCCACTTTCTTCCTTATCCTTGTAAGAGATGAAAATAAATGTCCCTCATCACTTGAAATAGATGAATCAACATCTTCATCCTGTATAGTTTCTTCATCATCACTTATGTAATAAACTTTGCTATGTTTTTTAATAGTAATAACATAATATTAACATTATATTATATCTACATATGACCATGATTTTTTTCTATTATAATGTTTTGGCACTTTTATATTTATAGAATCCACAATCTTTCCAGTTTCCATGTTATAACACTTGTATCCTTTAACATTAGGTAGGTGTCTAGAAAAATAACTTGAACACCTCTTTAATTAACCTTCCCAATATTATCACCTTTGAATTTGATAATTATGGGAATTCTAAAAACCTTAAGGTGTTTCAATCTTGGGTTTTATTTGTATTATATCTCATATAGTGTCATATTAGAGTTTGGCCTACAAAAACAGTGATTCTGAATGTGAACTTCTACTCCAATAGATTTCTTCTAAAATAATTGAGAAGTATCATGTTCAATCAACATAGTTTGATCCATATCAATAAAAATTATGTTATTCATTTTACCAACACCATTTTTCGATGGCATGTATTGTGAACTAAGTTAATTGTTAATTCCATGATTTTCAAGATAATATTTTAACATTCCATTTGTGTATTCAACACCATTATCAATTCAAAACTATTTTCATAGAATATCCAAATTTCTTTTCAACACTTTTCCTAAAAATATTAAACATTATGAGAGCCTCTGATTTATGTTTCAAAAATATAATACATGTAATGTGAGTAAGTTCATCAATAAAGAAAATAAATTTATTATCTTTGTTTGATGATTTCTTTCTCATAGGCCCACATATATCAAAGTGAATTAGATCCAAGGGATGAATTGAGTGTATCTCAATGTTCTTATGTGTCAAATTTTTAATCTTCTTTTTCTAACATGTTAACAAAACCAATATCTTATTATTTTCATATCAAAATTATGATAAATAATTTCTCTCTTTGTTAGCTTTCTCATATTACTCCAGCACATATGTTCAAGTTTTTTATTCCATAACTAGTTTTCCTCCATCAAACTAAGATAACATGCCCCATATGCATCTCCAAATTGAAATAAGTTTCCCTTGGTTCATTGTCCCATTGTTACAACTTTCCCATCTTTAAAAATTTTAACAAAAAATGCATATCTTCTAAAAATGACTTTGTTACCTTCATCACGAATCCATGAAACACTCAAAAGTTATGTTTCATTCCATCAACAAAAAAATTCTTTTTGATTTAAATCTTTCTTTTCTAATGATAGTAGATCCAATGCCTTTGATTATGAGTGAATCATTATTTCCAAAAGTCACTATCCCTTATTTGTAATCTTTCAAATTTTTTAACAACTTAAAATAACTAGTTATATGTGAAGAACAAATACTATAAAATATCCAAAACCATTATCCTTTTATATATTTGAGAGTAGTTTAAACAACTAAGGAATTTTATTTACTTTTTTCTCCCTTCTCATGAGGCTTCTGAGATTTTTATGCAAATATTTTGAGATTGAAGAATAACAAGACATAATTTAGAAATATTTCCAGGCTGGTCACATCTTTCAAAAATAGTTTCTAGAGGTTGAAATTTATTTTTAATTTTCATATCATATCCTTCATGTTATCTTTTTTAAGTGGGTTGAATCCCCCAAAATCTCTGCCTCTAGTACCTTCTGGATTCATTGAAGTTTTAATTATTAAACCAACATATTTTTTATGTATACCTAAATCCTCTAGTACTATTTATACCCATAGAAAGAATATTTTTCTCTATAACCTATATGTTGTTTAGAACTATGCACCTATTTTATGTCATCTCTATTGCCACCATCTTTATTCAGATTATACTAATTTTTATCCTTAACAAAGTATCTAGTTGTGGTGATTTTAACTTCAACCTTTGATTTCTCATAAATTTTATAATTTTTACCATGCTATTTTTGGAAATATACATGGCCTTCTTAACTTTCTTCTTATTCTACACATCTTCAAACTTGTTGTTAACCTTTTCTGATGATCTTTGTTGATCTTTATATGTTTTACACTTCTTAAAACTTTCAAAAACTTGTGTAATCAAGTTTTAGAGGATTTTTATTCCTTTGTCAAATTCAACAAGTTTCTATTGAACAAGATCAAGTTATTTATCCTATAAATTTATCTTTTATTCAATCTTGATGTTGAGTTTTTTATCTTCAATAAGAAACTTATTCAAATAATTAACCTCATTTAACAACCTATATGTTTCTTCAATAGTTGATTCCTAATTGTTTACTAATAGATCATCTTTATTCAACTTATTTTTTTTACGTTTAACAATATTTAAGAAACAATCTCTTAGTTATCTTCTAATAATAACCTCTATCTAATTTTCCTATTATTCATCTTTATATATACTTTTTCATCACTAGTAAATTTATCATTATTCACTTTTGCAATAAGAAAATTTTCAACGACATCGTATTTGGAGTTTTTATCTTCCCCTTTTATGACATCATCATCTTTATACTTGGGAATTTTTTTTCTTCTCATTTTATATTTAGATAACTTCTTATCCTTTCTATTTAAATATGAATTTGATTTTTCTACCTTATTCTTCAAAAAAATTAATGAATTTCTAAATTCTTCATCACTACCTTCATATTCCTTTAACAATGTATTTTTTTTGAAATGTCCAAATAATCCATAGTTAAAGAACATAAATTGAAACTTTCCTTTTTTTACTTCCATGTGATTGTTTTTGAATTTTTAGAAAGAAAAGAAATAAATTCATTAAATTTTTACTTACCTCATATTTGGTGTTAGATTCACTAGCTTCTTTCTCAAGAAATTTCTTATGATTTCTTTACTTCATAGCTTTGAAATAAATTTCCCAATAATCATTTTCCTTGAACTTAACTGATTTTTCTATTATAACTTTTTATGTGATGATAATGCTATAAAAATAATCCTAGGATATATTTTTGGGATCTATATCTTCTACATATGATACCTTGACATCAAATTTATGCATAATAATTATTAAAATATTTTTAACAATAGATAAATATTCCAATATCTCACCAAAACATCTTATGATGTTGACTGAAAATTAAATTTTTATTATTCAACCACTTTAAAGGAAAAAAGTGGGAAAACATGAGTTCAACCATAGAAAGAAATAATAGAACCATTTAATGAGAACTTAAGCCTACCAGAATTAATATCCCTAAACAATTTCCAAGAGATGTTGGTTACCTAGGTATCTGGTTCTTCTATTAGAAAATCTTTAAAATGAAAGGCCAACTTGTCCCAATATTGGATATACTCCTCAATGCTAATATTTATGCTATTGAATCCCCCAACAAGGATTATATACTACGTTTTTATCTAATTATATTTCTCCTCATTGAGGTCCACCCTTAAATACCTCCCCATCATTCTGGAATCTTCCTCCTTAGTATCATTAAGAGATAGAGTCCGTTTAACCACTTCTTCTTACAAGATCATAAGCAATTCAAAATATTTCTCAAACACCTCACATGATTTCTATAGTTGGAAGGTTTTATTTTTATTTATCTACTTATATTTCAACTTATTTCCTGATCATGTCTCTATTAGAGGTGGAAAATAAGAATAATTATTTATCTATTTACAAATTTCCTTCCAACTTCTGTTTCTCCCCAGGCTTAGAGATCTATCTCCCAAAACCTCATCCTATAATTATCCTACACTAGATTCAATCCCATCCTTAATCTCCTGGATCTGATCAATAAATAGTAACTATTCAAAATGATTACCCAACTCTACTGCTTCCACCTCCGTACTAGGATGTGTCATAGTTCCTTTCCCTAAGGACACCACCTCCACAAAAGATACCCCCAATAGACTCTTGAGAGATACCTCAATCAATTTGGAATCCCATTCGCTAACCGAATCATATATTTCCATCTTAGGGTGGGTTGAATGTATTGTACTTGCATCCTTTTCCAACATAGAATGCATTGAATATTTCACCCTTTGTATCCTCAATTGAGTGACATTATCAATATCACTAAAAATAACCACACCCAGTTCATTTCCAAGATCCACCGCCATTGGAGGATTTGGTCCATTGAGATCACCTATTAAACTGCTGAAAACATTCTTGAATTTCAGATCATGAGGTATAGTCTTAGATAACTTTGGCCTTACCTGGAAAACATCACTAGAATTCGAAATGTCATCAATCTGAGTGATCAAAATAGAACATGGTTCACCCTACTTCACAAAAGTAGTATTTCATTTAGCCTTCAATGACAATTCAGAACTATCAGTATGAGTGAGTTTACAACCCACAATAGAACTAAAAAACTTCACACCTAAATAACTATCCTGAGCAGCCAGAACCTCATCCGAGACCAGTTCAGTACGAGAAGCAGTCACTCCAGGTTACTCCTACATTGTACGCCTGCATGCCTTCTATCCATGTCCCAATTTATTAAACATGGGAAAATAATCATACCAAGTTTTTTATACCTAAATTCTTCACAAACAATGATCTAAAAAAATAAATAGGTGGCTTCAAAAAATCAACCTCAACACAGATACTAGGTGCAATTGGGTGACAGACTGATTGATTTAAGCTATCTAAGAACAAATAATAATCTATGAGATTCCAAAGAATATAATGAATTGAAGGGATCTAAAAGGGAAGGGGATGTTTGGGAAACCTTACCCAAACCACCATTGAATACAAATCCCACTTCATATGGTAGTTGTGATACCATATAAATAGAATAAAATGAGACCCGATAAAAGAGCAAGGATCACTCGACTAATCCAAAATAAGATCTTCCTTTAAAGAAAACCCGATCATGATGATTTTAGAATCAAGAAGTCCAAATGTTGTATTCTCTTCAAGGCCCCATGAATCAAATGAAAATCAGTCAAAAACATCCACCAACAGAAGACGAAGCTTGAAATGGGTAATCAAAGTCAGATACTACAAGGAAGAATCTTTAGTGAACTCCCATTTTGATAAAAACACTTACAGAGCTCTATTGAATATGTTCAGAACCTTAGGGATGAGATCTATTGGGGGAAGGAGGAAAGATAGTCAGGTTTTGATAAATGGGTAAAAGATGGGGGTCGCCACATTCAAAAGATGCCAGAGGACCCTCCTCTAGTAAGGGGGGAGGATCCATTGTGAGGGACATTATAAGCTAGGGAATGGATAACCAAGAAGAATTATCTCCCTCCATTTTATGATATTTCTTTCATGGGGTCTATGTTTCAAAAGTTACCAAATTAGTAAAGTAATTTGGTCTCAATTTGTATTATTTGAGACACATTCCATGTTTGCGCCTAAAATTTTATATGAGGTGTTATACTATATTTGACATGTTATATCATGAATATAATTATTTTTATGATATTTTAAGCTTTATTTAATTTCACTTTCTTACATGTGGAGTATAGTTCAAAGTTATCAAGTGGTTAGAGTTTATTGAAACACTCTCATCTTTTTCTGAGATTGTTTATGAGTATACTTCCTTTGAGGAAATATTATGATCCATTTCTCAAGAAAAATCACAAGTTTCGTTATCCTGTATTTATTCAAGATAACTCCATGTATTATTACCATGTTCCACTCTTTGGCACTTAAGATAATTAATAAAAAAAATTCCATAAAAATCTAACTGTATTTCTCTCTTCATTCAAAAATCATTTTTAGATAAAAAACCATGTTTTAAAAAATGTTTTAAAATTATCCTTAAAGTTAATTGTCAAGGAAAAATGATTTTAATTTTTTTATGATTTTTAAAGCTTACTTTATAAGTTTTCAAATTTATTTTCAAGGAAAATGGTTTTCAAAATGTTTTCAAGCTTCTTTTGTAAGTTTTCATGGAAATTGGATTTCAAAATGTTTTCAAGATTTATTTATAAGTTTTCAAGTTTATTTTCAAGAAAATGGTTTTTAAAAGTTTTTATTTTTAAAAATCATTTTCCAAAGAAGAAAATATATTTTCCTCAAGAAATTTTTTCAATATATATTTCCCAGTTATTTTCCATCTAAGACGACATTTGTTGATGTTACTCAATCCCTTATAGTAAATGATCCAAAGGTTATATTAATATTATTTCTTGAATGGTTTATGTTTTGTTGAAATAATTCTTATGAAACCCATTTGTCTTCCATAGGTTATATGTTTTGAAACCCGCTTCTTTTCATGGGTTATGATTTGATAAAATGATTATGAAACCTGTATATTTTCCATAGGTTACGATGTTATGAAATTTTAATGATGTTGATTTCATTTCATGGGTTATGATTTGATGTTTATAGAACCCATATATTTTTATAGATCTTGATATGATGAATGTTTTGTGGAACATACTTGTATGATTTCAGTATGTGATGGGTGGGACCTATATCTCCCTCAAATGCATTGGGTAATGATGGATGACTCATGAGTATAAATGTTACGTGTGGACATGATTACATGTTCACAATGTTAGGTATGGACCTGGTTGTATGTCTATAATTTTATGTGTGAACCTAATTACATGTTCAAAATTTTATTATTGAACCTTATTATGTGTTCACAATGTTATTCATGAACCTGATTACATGTTCATAATGTTATGCATGGACCTTCTTGCATGTCCATAAGTTTATCATGAATCTAATTACATACTCAAAAAGTATGTGTGAACCTGATTCCATGTTCACAACATTATGCATGGACCTGGTTTCATTTCTATAAGTCTATGAGAGGGCTTTACTTCATGTCCTTGACTTAATGTGTGAATGTGTTTGTACTTATACATGTTCACTATTTTATATGTTGATGTGTATACCAAAATTCTATGCCTTATTCCTAGGTTATGATTTCATGGATTATGATCTTTATTTCCTTATGATTCATTCCTTATGAACTGAAAATATTTATTCCATGATTCATGTTTATAATCTTTGATATGTAGGGTATGATCATATAATGATCATGATCATGTTCTTATACCTTTATGTTCATGCTATGCATACACATTTCCTTTATTTACCCTTAATGATCATTTAAGCTCACCCCTTTCATATGTTTCCTTTCCCTAGGTTATGAAGAAAGTTTTTTTAAGTAGAGTCACTAAGGGGGAGGCTCTTTGTAAGAAACATTGAAGATATTTCACTGAGTTAGAAGATTTTTATTCTAAGTTTCCAAAGGCACAAAACTAATACGGTCTTTGGGAATCCACTTTTGTAATGTTTTAAGTATTCCGAAAAAGTTATGTAATGTCTATGTATGTTAAGACTGGGTTGTTATAGTTATTATTAGATCAAAGGTTTATTTAACCTTAGGAATCTATTACGATAAAACCTTACTGATAACCCTAAGTAAATGTGTAAGGACAAGTCTATGGATTAGGAAAATCCTAGGAAAATGTCTTGGAATTTTGGTAAAGGATATAATGATTGGTTTCCTAGAAATATATAACTATATGCTTACTAAATGTGGACACGACTCTAGAACATATGTAACTAGGGGTGAAAAATCTGACAAGATGTTTTGGCCCTGACTCGGGGTAATTTGGTACATGACAACGAGCCTTGCTGCATACATAGTTTGACACTCCTGGGGGATACGATTTGGGAATTCAAAAACTATTCACAAACCATCATAAAGAATTTGAATATAATATGAATACAATTAACATAGTATAAACCTAAGGTGTCATAGATTGAGGAAAATGTCAAAATTTATACACACTATAAGTAATTTTTCATGGTTATCTGGTTTTCTTCTATGATATGTGTTTCTTACCCTCTGATTTCTGGTTTTAATTAATATAGAGAACTAGAAAGAACATGGTTAACATTAAATTTTTAATATGTGGAAAGTATAGGCATTATGAAAATATATTTCCCAATTGGAAATATCATAAAGAGAATCAGGAAGGTGGTATGAGTATTGGTTATACTTATGAAGATAAAGAGACCACAAATGACATGTTAAAGGTATGTGATGTTCTTCCATTGTTATTTACATTAAATATAATAAGAGTGATTAATTGATGTTGAGGAACCTTAATACATTATTCATATTTAATATTCTAAGAAAGAGGTATTAAGGAATAAGTTGATAAATCCAGAGTAATGGTTTAAGAATAAAGTTGGATGAATGAAGTATTTATGTTTTGGAATTCAAAGATTATGTTATATGAATCATGAAATATATAAGTATTTTCAGTATAAGATTTAATTAAGTAATGAATATGTTGAATGGTTTTTTTCATGGAAAGGTGATATTTTGATTAAGGTAAGGCAAGCCTTATTTAATTCCTGATGTTGAGATAATCATCTTTGGATAAAGATATGATTAAGTAAATTGGAAGGTATAGATTACCTTGGAACTAATTATTTAAAAAGTGGTATATTTCATCAAGGAAGAAGTTTGAAACATATTTTATTTAAATAATGTATCTAGTAATCATTTTAATAAGGACAAATACATGTTTTGCAAAAGGATTTATGGTAATTCAGGTTATTTCCATGTTTCAAGAGGATTTACGATGAGTGTATTAACATGTTCAGAATGTGAAAACCAAGAGATACTTTTTAAAGTATTGGGGGATCAATGTTAATATTATTTTGTTTAATTCTTTATAAATCTTTGTATTTTCATCATTCAGAAGGTTTATAAGGTTAAAAATTCATGAAAATTTTAATTTAAACTTCAGATGAAGTATTTATGTATTGAGAATATATTGAAAACCTTAGTTAAAAGACTATTTAGTGATTAAACTTATTTCAAGGATTTCCATAATATTTATTTTGGAAATTATATTAGTGTTGTTTAAGAAAAGGTTTTCATGTATATTGGGTGACAAAAAACAAGTCTAGAAAGGCCGCAGGTCTTGAACCCATGATTGAAGGATGATAAGGGTTTCACACCTACCACTGTCCTACGTTGGATTTCCTGGTGAATGTATAATTATTTCTGATGAATAATTATTTATGATGAAACAAAAGTGTTACTTTTGATTTTTAGAGATTAATGAATTAACCATATTGATTTTAAGGATTTTTAGAGAAAAGTAGTTATAATTGGGAATCCCCTAACTTAGGGAATTTTTCTGATCAACCATTTAATGAATACCCCAAACTCGGTGACATGTACAACCATTTGGAAGATGAATGCTTAAATGATAAATTTCCATCCCTCTCAAGGATGGTTAAAAATATCAATTTTATGGAATTCCATGATGTCTAAACTTCTATCCAACATAATCCCCACAATATTCTTGAACAATTGTGTGAACAAATGGATAAAATTAATTCATAAGTTTCATCCTTGATATTATAACTACAAAGAATTGAAATAATTATGGAACCCATGCCCTCTCAGGTTGTCCCTTACTCAACATTTATAGAAGAATATTTTTACACACAAACCTCCCAAGAAAAAATCCAATCTGTGACTATTTACAAGAGTGGTACATATAATGAAAAAATTGAACAATTAATTCTCAAACCATAAGAGGCTTCAAAATTACAAGACAATACTAAAGTATAGACTTTAGAATCTAATAAATTAAAGCTGGAAAATGAAGTGAATTTGTTAGGGAATATTTAAATTCAACCTAAGGAGACAGTGGGAATTGTTGATGGGTTTCTAAATCATGATGAAATTTATTTTATTTATTCACCTAATGTAAACTTTTATCCATTGATTTAATCTCTTTTAGATACCTCCAATAGTGATGTTTCACGATCACCACTGAATGGAACCTTGGGAGAAATCACAAATATTAAGTCCATAACCATTTTTGACACTCATATATAAAAGTTGGTTGTTGAAACTTCTTTTCAAAGGGAACCAATTCTATTGATTTTTTTTGAAAATGAAATCATGTTCAATTCTAAGTCCCTACTTGTGTCTGAATGTGTTATCCACTCGATATCAAATTCATGGTCCACACTTCCTCTCTCAAGTCTTATGTCATAAAGGATAATCAAAAACATTTTTTCATCATTTTATCCTTTCTTGAAGAAAATAAAGTAAAAATTTTCCTTTATGTACTTATAAATATTAAAAAATAAATTGGATTGAACCTTTTAGATATTCATGGGATTAGACCATTCACTAGGACCTATTTTATTTACCTTGAATTAATTTACAAACTTTACCACAAAACCCAATGGTGTCTCAATATCAATATTATAGAAGTGGTGAAAGATGTAGTCCTTAAAATGTTAAAAGTTGGTATTGGGTATGTTGGGGGTCCAAGTCAAGATAATGACATTAAACTAAGTGATTATTGGGAGGGAACAAATCTTATATATTGTTTTTATTTTAATTTGTGCATTTTTATGTTTTTTATGTTCACAGAACCCCTAGGGGTTTCCAATGCGATCTAATGTTTCTTGTGTGTGATATTTAATAACTGAAGAAGTTCTATAATTTTAAATAAAATAAATGACTTCCAAATATCAAATCCAACCTTTAATCACCCCAAGAAGACTACATGTGATGTGAATCCAAAGTAATCAAATTCTTATTGATGGGACATAAACTTTAAAATAGGTAGTTTTTTTCTATGAATTTATTTAAAATCACATTCTTCTCCTATTTATTATAAATTCATAACTCAATCTTCTCTCCTCTTTAAACATTGAGGTTATTTTCATTCTATGTTTGGGGGAGTGAAAATGTGAGATTTTGAAAAACAATTTGTCTTTTGTGAAAAAAAAACCATTTCAATGAAAAAAATGCAATTAATTATCGTTTCATGAATTAATATATATCGTGAAAAATCAAAACTAAATATTAAATAATTTTAAATGCCTTTATTATGATTTTGATTAATGCTTATGTTTATGAGCATAGTTTTTGGAAAGTGCAGTTGTTCGATATGATTTTTCACTGCTAACATTTTCATCCTTTTAATTAAAATTCCACAATGCATGTATATTTTATTTTTGGTGTAAGCTTGAGTTCTTGGGTCTATTTCATCATATCGTTGGGTTTGAGGTCACTTTTAGTTTAATTTGAATAAAAAAATGAAAATGGTGACCACATAGAGTAATGTTTTGTCCAAATGCATGGTGTTCAAAACTTGGGGATTATGACTCCATAGTTGTCTTGCCCAGATTTAGTCTTTTCATCCCTATTGTGGTTAAAAAAATGAAAAAAAAACAAACAAAAAAACAATAAAAATATAAAAAGATAAAATTATATACTCTTCTTAAGGTTTAATGTGATTCCCACCTAGTGCTTCCATTTTTTCACCTTGAACAATAAAATAGGCCCCTTGTCTTTTGTGATGCACAACACTTCATCATGCTTAATTTAAATTGGATGAAATGTGGCGATAAGTTTTAACAAAGTAATAAGATTGGGATTGGGATATTCTTTTGAACCTATCTTGTGTTAAATTATTTCCAAAAATTTCATGATTGTTTGGCATTATGTATTTTTGTGATCATTATATGTTAAAATGTTTTTGAAAAATGGAATTCAAATTTCATATTTTTTTAGATAAATTTTGATCGAGACTAGAAAAAATCAAGTTGGGGTGTGATTATCCACTAAAATATAATAATACTAATTTATTATATTTTAATATTTACGTGTTTTAAAATCCATAAACACCAATTTTAGTTCATTTTATAGATTGAACTTCATTTCTCATCATTGTGCAATTCATGTTTAAATTCATTCAATTTGGACACAATTAATAATTAGATTGTCAAATTAATTATTTTAATTATTTTAATTTGATATTTTGGGATATTATTTTTCAATTTGTGTGAAACATTTTTTCTTGTAGGATCAATGGATTAATCACAAGGTAAGACGCACATTTGTGTCCATGAATGTAGAAATTTACAGACAAAGAAAAATGGGCCTTAAGCACGTCAAATAAAAGTGGAGCGCAAAATTCAAGTCCAATAAAGAAAAAATTTAACTGTATATATAGAGAATTATGGGGAAATTTTCATTTAATTATGAAAAGAGAAAATAATGAGGTTTTATGGTGATCTAGGCAACCCAACTTAAATATTAAATTATGGGACAGATTTCAGGTCCCATAAAATCATACCACCATTTCGAGCATAAAATTTGAATGGCTGGTCCAACTGGAAATAAGTTTTTACCTATATTATATGAAAAATTATAGAATATATTTCAATTATATGACCATCAAATATTCTACCATCTTAAATTCTATATTTTCACGCCCAAAGGGGGACGAATCTGGTCTGAATTTTCTAGTTAACTTTGAAAAGTCCAATTTCCTTTGATTACGCACCCACCTTTGACTATCCTAATTAAGAGGGGGGGGGCACTGATTGATGGTTTATCAAACCTAAAATACTAATATTCCTATTTAATTTGGTTTTGGTTAAGTAATTTTGGGATTAATGTTTTTCTTTCAATTATAATGTTACGCTATACTTTTGTGAATTCTTTTTCAATTTCTTTCATGTAAGTCATTCGAATCAATTTTGTTTCTTAATAAATGTTCTTACTATTCACATTTTATATTATTTTTCATATCAATTTGATACTATTTCATTAGGTAGTTATTCTATTCACATAATATTTTTTGAAATTATTCACACAACAGTAGAGTGATCGTTATTTCATGGATTTTCTTTTTCAACTCTTTCTTCATGAGTCTACTTCCCACTTCCATTGATAAAATATAATAAATGGAGGTATAACCATGTTATGGGTTGATCCAAGGGAGTATAAAGGGTTTTTATTGGATTTTATTTCATGTTCTTTAATATTTTAATCAATTCATTATTTTATTATTCCCATTCAATGTGTTATTTCCTTTTTTGTCTTCACTAACTTTAATGACAAACCATTTTGAGTGCTAGTACGATCCAATTCATTGGTGTGATCATCCAATTGATCCTCTAAGTGAATTGGTGATTATCCTTATAATTTTTTAAGGATTAAATTTGTTAATTATGTTGGAGATTTTTATAATTTTTTGGATATATATTTAATTAATGATATCAAATTTTCTAAGAAAAAAATACATCTAATCTAGCCCTAGTAAAAAACTAGGATCAACTCATCTTCTTTATTTGTTTCCATTGAAATACTTATTTGTTTCATTATTTAATTCAATCCATTATATTAATTATGATATTATTCATTTTACAATCAACACCACAGTTGGACACTTCATATCCAAACCTATAACATCTTTGAGTGTATAAATGTTACTTCTTCAATTCCTATGGATTAGACCCCTATATATACTATAATGGATGCCTCTACTAGTAGGGTAAATTTGGGTATCACTATTGATCATTGAGTATTAGGTTAAATTATTGCATGAAATTTCAATCCTGTTGGTCAGAGTATTATGGTGACATAGATCAAATTCTCACGATACTCGGGAGCACGAATCATTAGTGAGGGATCAGTTTCCTAACATATTTATGGAGCACCCTTCTTCCACCTAACATCCCATGGATGAAATTTATTATGGTGGGAATATTTGTAACATATTGGTAAAAAGGTACAATATATTTTAACGTTAATATTGTGATTTTAATGTTCAAAATTTGTGGTAAGTAATTTAGGGGTCTTCTATAGAACTTATTCTTGTCACTGATAGAAGGATACATTCGTGCCATGAATATGATTCCTGATGGGAATATATTGTTGGGAAGAATCCATGAAACCAGTTTAGCATGTGAAAATTTTACAAGCCATTAAAAAATTTCATATTGTGAAAACATTGACTGGGATAATTTAAACCAGGGTGAGAACTTTTTGGGAATATATGAAACTCATGATATTCACATCATGAATCAAAATTCACAACATGAATCATTCAAGTCTAGTGGTTTTTCTTACGTTTCATGCCTGATTATTTATCTGTTCAATGTGATGGCCTCCTCCAAAAACCCTAGGCTCTCTCTGGGTGATTTTGGGTGATCTATTTTCCATCTGGATCACTCAATTTAAAATTTTATCTCCATGAAAGTTGCATCTCTTCTCCCTAGTAAGTGTCCTTTATGCTTCTTCATTGATATTGGTCGCAACATCAGTTTTACACTATATTTTGGATTTATCGACCCTATGGATATATATTTTGTTTGATCCTTTCAAGATATATCATGAGGTTATCCCCCAGAGGTTGAGCCTCATGTTGGTTGTGGTGTGGTATGAAGGTTCTTTGATGTATGTGTTGTTTTATATTCTACACCATCCTCTTTACTTGTTAAATTGATTCTAAGATATGGGAATCAGTTCTAGGGCCTCCATTTTTTTCCTTTCATTCATTTTGGTGTGGGTGGATCTTGTTGTGGGAATGTATGACTCGATTTTGATGTAGGTGGTTCCATCTCTAGCCCATGTTGGATGAACCTTGAATGCTCTGGTTTTATAATTTTTTTATAAATGAATTGACATGATTTATTGATTTGCGTGTAAAAAAGTTTTGAGAAAATGTGATTTTACCCTCGTTTTAGTAAAATAAAATGTATTTTTAAATCATTGTGAAATGTATTTATGAAATGATTTTAAAATCAAGGTTTTAATTAAATGATTTGGAAAATGAAACACTTGGGAAGCCTTGGGTATATAGGTGGAAGGTGTGGCAATTGGCCTTGTTTATTGTTACTATCAGGGGGTTCACTCAAGGGGTGTTCCTATGAACCCAAATCCAATTTTCCTAGGAGCTTGTTAGACATCATTGGGAGGTTCACTTTTTGGGTTGTTCATTTTCTCCCCAGATTTGATGCATATGTATTGGGATAGATGCACATGATTTTCTATGTTTGGGTATGAGTGATTTAGATAGCATGACCTATAGTTATCCTTGTCATGATTTACCTATTATTTGGTTTGTACTATTTTTATTTGATTACCTTATTGATATTTGTGATATGATTTGAACCAATTTTACCTGTATTATTTACAACTGTGGAAAAAGGGGAATTTTTTACCATGATTTTGATATATATATATAAAATATTTTTTGGTTATCATACCTTACTTTCTTTAAATTTGAGAATGTCCAGATTTTTATATGGAAACTTTTTGTGGAATACCTAGGTGGGATCCTGATGAGTCTATTTAGCTCACACCCTGCACAACCCCTTGGGAGTGTGTAGACTTGGTTATGTCTTTTGATGTAGGGAAAGGGAAGGATCCACAATGAGGTGGTGAGGTTTCTGTCAACTGGGTCAGGTAGATGGTATTGAGGAGATGGTAAGTTGTCCACTTATCACATAGAGTAGTTTCTTATGGGTTTTAGTTTACATTTTTGGTTATTATACATTTACCTTTGATTTTTATCTTACCAATTTTGTGTTGTATTGCTACAACTGTTTTTCTTTGATTATAGAATGTATCTTGTTTTTGGTTTTATTCCCATATATATATATATATATATATATGGAATTTCATCCACTCTAGGTTAGGTGAAATAATTCCCTATGGTTGTTGTGGATGCTCGGGTGTTAGACGCTAGCATGTGGAGATCAGGAATTCCCTTCGGGTATGTGACAGATTGGGTTGAACACCAGTTTATAAGGGTATCCTGGGCTGGTTCATGATCAATCACCCCATATTATGTTTGAATTTTCCCAAAGTTATGAAGATGGTTACTAAGTATGATGAGTCTATAAGGGTACCTTATGTAATGAATGATGTTAGAGATGGTGGAAATTGTATTTGAATGAGATATTTATGTATCTAGTCTCTAAATACACTAAACCTTCATGGTTTTGGGGTGTTTAATGTTATTAGATGTATTGAATATTAATATAAAAGGATGTAATATTTATGTATGAAATTATTGGTTTAACTAAACCCATGTGGTCGATATGGTTGTTCTATTTTGATGATGATGTTGTGGGACACGACATCCTTAGAGCATCGGGTATTGAATCGAGGCCTTAGTTGAGACCAAGGATCCTTGTGAGGGAGCCTCTACCATGATATGACCTAGGGGGCCCTCTAGGGTTCCCTGTTGAAAGAGAAAACCTTATTGGGTGCATATATTTGGGTAATTATTGTTGTCAGTGTCACCTATGACCTAAATTGACATTTAAGTAAAGACATACATAGTTGTATATTTATTTATGTTTATTATTGACAACATGTAATTTCCAAGGATTTCTGGGAATCAGTCATTGATCTTGGAACTAATGTGATTTCTAATGATTCTTGGGAATCAACAGATGAGATGGATCGGATCCTAGGATACCCGATATAATTGGGATCCCGTCTCATGGTATATTAGGGGATATTCCTAGTTTAAATGGCATCAAATGGATGTGGTTTATGAATTCATGGACTACTTAAGGTGGTACCTAGGATCTATAATCAGAGCTATAATGCATCATGTGTATAGGAATACCCAAGGTGTATATGATTCTTGTGATACAGTGAGACCATTGTGAATTCTCTAGGAGTCTAGGATTCAAATGGAGATACCATTAAACTATTTTGAATTCTTGGGATTATTGAGATTTGAATGCTGGTATGATGTTTCTTGTGGAAATATATCCCTGAGAATAGATGTTTTACATCCTGAGGGTGACTATTGGACCTCCTTGATTGATTCCTAGGCTACCTCCTAGGATCGGGTGGACACACTGGTTTTGGTTCATCTGAAGAGTTGTGTGATATTGGATGCCCATGGGTTTAACTGTGTAATCTAGGTAGGATATTACTTTTGATTTCTTGAGTTTATAAGGAATTAGTCATACCTAGATTGATAGGTTTTCTTAAGGAATACCCCTCTTAAGAATAAATCATTTTCCTAACACTAAGAATGCCCAGGTACTACTATGGGGTTCAGTATAAGGGATTGCGGATGGGAGATTACTAGTGATTCCCCAGGGTCTGCTACTCGTCATGATAGAGGTGTGAGTATGGGATCCCTATTGAGTGGATAGAGGTTCCCCTAAGGTGATACTAATGGTCAGAGACACTTCTATACTAGATGAAGCAGGTATGGTCGATCGAGGTCATGAACCCTAGGATCTATGATGGTTATTGGGCTTGGCCTAGGATATATGAGTATACTCACGTGGCGATTTTGATACTGTGATTGGCATAATCATTATGACATACTCAATTAAATTTTGACATCGAGTCGAAGAAAGTATTATTATGGGGTTTTTTATTTACATCATGTAGTTTATTTATTAATTATTGTTGATTATATCACATGAACACGTCACAACATATTCTGGTTATTATGGGACTGAATTAGTGGTTCCCTACTAAGTGTTTTACTCACACAACACTTAAGATGCCATTGAACAAGGGTACTTGAGTAGTTCTCACATGGTTATTGTAGGTACATAAAGGGATAAGGCTCAGGATCTATATTTGAGTGATCGAGTAGAATAACTCAAATGATATCTGATGATCGAGATGATGTATGGCTCAATGATGGAGTAGAACCTCATTTCATTTATTATTTATTTATCTTGTATGTATGATCAACCCAGTGGGTGTTCTATCTTGATGTATGATTGTTTGATTTTGAATTCATTTTATTATTTATATTTATATTTTATTTCTTTATCATACTCTATTTATTTTTTTGTTTTGGATGATGTTTAGTCATTTATTCATTATTTTTCACTCTGATAACGGGGGTATAGCCTCTCCACAGTACCACCTTAGACCCCTCCTATTAGTCGATAACCTCTGGTGTTTAGGGATATGATTATGAGGTTATATGGTGGTCAATTACAATTACTATTTTGAGTGATTCAGGTTAGGGTGTTACATAAACACATAATTATGGGTTGATTAAGGCATGAACTATTATATTTTATCATGTGATGCACTTTCAGTAATATTGGTCACACCGCATGTCAAATTGATATGAAATTAATTAATACATGTCACAAATGGATAACCAGTCATATTCCAAATGTATCATGACAATATGAACATGGTTTATATGTTTTGACAACGTGAATTGTGTTTTGAGCTAAAATGTTAATTTTAAATAAAAAATATTCACTTTTAGTTATATTGGTCACACCGCATGTAAGATTAACATGCAGTTAATTCATACATTCAAAAAATGAATAACTGATCATTTTTCTAAATTATCAAGAAAACTAGAGTGTCATTTCTTAGTTTTGAGTATGTAAAACATGTTTTAAACTAAAATTCCACTTTTAAATGAAAATACACACTTTCAGTCATACCAGCCACACCATGTATCAAATTGACATGAGGTTAATTCTTTAACATAACAAATGAATTACTCATATTTCTCATAATGTATCTATACAATATGAGTGTGATTACTCAATTTTGAGTATGCCACATGTGTTTTGAAATAAAATTTCACTTTTAAATGAAAAAACGGGCCTTCAGTCATGCTAGACACATAGTTTATCTGATTGATTTGCGGTTAATTCCTACACTTCACAAATAAATTATTAATCTTTTTTCTAAAGTATCAAGATAAAATGATTGAATTATCTTGATTTTGATTACATGAAATTTGTTTTGAACTAAAATGTCACTTTTAAATTGAAAACATACATTTTCAGTCATGTCGACCACACCATGTGTTAGATTGATGTGATATTAATTCATACATGTCACAGATGAATTATAAATATTTACAGTAAAGTATTAAGTGAATCTATGTACATTTTCTTAGTTTTGTGTCTATGATAAGCATTTTGAACTAGAATATTACTTTTAAATGAAAACACATAAATTTAATCATATAAGACACATCATGTGTTATATTCATATGCATTTTATTACTACACATCACAAATGAATTATTGATATTTTTTATAATTCATCAAGACAATCTGATTATTTTTGATCATTTTTTATTATATGATACATGTTTTGAAGTAAAAAGTCACTTTAAAACAAAAACCATACAATTTAAATCATATAATACACATATTGTGTCAGATTGATGTGAGGTAAATTCTTAAACATCAAAAATGAATTATCAATATTTTTCCATATTATAAAAAAAATCAAAGTTTGCTTTCTCAGTTTTTATTATGTGATGCACACTGTGAACTAAAATGTTACTTTTATATTAAAAAACAGGCTTTGAGTCATATTAGCGATACTGTGTATCAGATTAATGTAATGTTGATTCTTAAAGATCATAAATGAATCACATTTTTTCCCTAGTATCAAGATAGTCCAAGTTCACTCACACAATTTTGAGTATATGAAACATGTTTTGAACTAAAATGAAAATTTTAAATTTTAAATATGAACTTTTAATAATACCTTCCATATCACACATCATATTATCGTGAGATTAATTCCTACAAATAAAAAATGAATAATTTTTATTTTTCCTATGTTAACAATAAAATTAGAGTCTATTTTCTAGATTTTGAGTATGTGACATGTGCTGTAAAATAAAATGTTACTTTTATACTAGAGACATGCACTTTTAGTCATATCGTCCACACCATATCTAGGATTTATGTGAAGATAACTCATCAAAAATTAATCAAGGACAATTCTCCTAAATTATTAAGATAATATGAGCACATTTTCTTAGTTTTGAGTATGTGACACATGTTTGGAACTAAAATTTTACTTTTAAATTCAAAAATATAAACTTTCCATCATACTGGACACACCATGTCTCAGGTTTATGTGATATTAATTCATACACATACAAAATTAATTATAAGTATTTTTTATATATTATCAAGACACTTCAATCATATTTTCATAGTTTTGAGTATGTAACACATGTTGTGAACTAAAATTTCACTTTTAAATGAAATCATGCAATTTTAGTTATACCAGAAACACCCTATGTTAGATAGATGTGTGGTTTATTCCTACACATAAAAAAATGAATCAAGGATCATTTTCATAATTTATCATAAAAATATGAGTGTGTTTATATAATTTTGAGTATGTGACTTGTGTTTTGAACTAAAATTCCCTTTTAGATATACCTCTACCCCTTTTAATAAGTGGATTTTTCATTAAGATCACCCTATTAACATTTTAATCTCTAGATATTCATATAAAATGTCCAAACTATATTAATATAGTATCATTCATCTTATTTTCAATAAAATCCACTCCATTTTTCACTCAAAACCATTCATTTCTAATCTTATCTATCTTAGTATACCCACACGTCACTCGTAAAATTTTCATTTCTTCTACCCTTATTTTTTGTTAAAGGTATCTTATCAAAGTATAATACTCAATTATATATATAATTTTTGGTCTAATAAAAGGCTTATAAATTTACTCATCAATTTCAAAGGACTTTTGTGATAAAAAAGCACCCCAAAATCCTTTCTCTATTTTACCCATCCATTTTGAATACTATGAGAGATATTTTTATTAATATATCTATAATATTGTAGAAATGGGCCTAAATATAAAAAAATAAACTTTTAAAATAATGTGAAATTCTAATACCACATCCATAACATTACTATATAATTATTTTCTAAAAGGACACTTCATATATTTTTTTCATACCTACTAAGATGAAAACCTTTTGATTCTAAATTATATCTCTATAAATATAACTTAAATGATAAAAAAATATTAAGTAACTAGTATATAAACCAAATATTTAAGATATCTATAAAATAAAAAAACATTACAAACATGATAAGAAATCACCTCTTCATGATTTTTGTAAACATTTTGATACTATTTAAACCACCCACTCATTCTGAAACAAATCTATTTACTCATTTGAACATGTGGATTGTTAATAATATTGGTAGTACTATAAAAATATAAATAAACAAGTAATAGATAAATATTTTAAATGAAATTTCAATTAAATTTGGAAATACCTCTTTAGGGATGCTAGTTTATGGATAAAAGATGATATCTTTCCTAAATTTTTAAATATAATAACCAAAATTTATGTGATTAATTTGTTTCAAACAATGAAAAAACATTGATAAAAATAAGTAATTTTCTTTTATATATGTTTTTATAGTGAAATATTATTATATATTCCCTAATAAACATCCATATATAGAAATAAATATATTTCTTATGTGTATTGGTCATCCTCATACCATGGTTTTTATGATAACAAAGTGTGTCCATGTCATAACAAAATTATTATAAAAAACATAATAAAAAATATATAAATTGAAGTTTATTTATGTAATTTTGAATGTATTGTATTAAAAATTCATAAGGTACATCATGTTTGGTCTATTTTTTGGGATATTAAAAAATATATATTTGGAGTATAAAAATTGATTGTAATGAAAATATAATGATTCCTAAAAAAAGGAATAATTAATAGAAAAAATGAAAATATATTTAATATGATTTGAATATATATTTTTACCCAAAAATTGTATGTATTAAGAAGATCCTATCATTTTTTATTTTCTTTTTAGATGTTGTGGATACCTAGTGTGATCTTACTAAAATTTCAGCTTCATCCATTGATATTTTTTGTATAAAATTTACATGAGGACTAATGAATCTAAATTTTTATTCACAAAAACTAACCTTTACTTTTTGTGATATAAACTATTGTATAAAATAGGAATTGAATTGAACTATAATTAACATAGTAGATCAATAATTGGACAAACATATTATGAAAATATACCATGTGCATATATTCAAAATTGGGGATCCTAACCATTTATAATTACTAATTTTATTTACATTCTCAATACCAATCATGTTAGTAATAAACTATCCATACATTTTTTATTTATATTCAAGGTAGGTCATATTTTTAACTTGGAACATTCTATATATATATATCAACTTCTAATGTTATTATTGTAGGAGTGAAATTTTTATAGTAAATGTACTCTCAAAATGTCATTTTGATATATCATTGGATCCTTTATATTGTCTTGAATTGAACTTTTGTTTCCATTTTTATTTATCCTTTTGTAATAACATACCTCAGTTTGAACATTTTTTTATTAATTTTAATAGGATTTTCATATAAGATAAATCATAAAGGAAACAGCTCATTATAATCATGTATCTTTATAATATTAAAAAAAATTCTATAAAAGTTCCAATAGTAGGTTTGGTCATTTGAACATCAAGATTATCAAGGAGAATAGAGAGCTCGATGCTCAGCTCATGAGATATATAAATACTTACTCTCATGTAATCTCTTAGAAGTTATTTGTGTAAAATATTACCTTTGATATTGTACACTATATCTCTAAAAATAAGGAAATGAGTTGAACTGATATATATAAATCACAATAAGTTTTACCTTATATAATTTTAGTACAAGATGGTATCAGTAGTTATTTGATTCACATTTAGTAGAAACTATTATGACAACATCGCTAACCTCAGGTGAGGCAGACCTTTGAGGGTAATTTATAACCTCAAATATAGGGGGTGTTGTTCTTCGTATTGTGGTTGATGATGTGTTTATTCTTCTCATTAATACCTTCACATAAATTAGTTTATCAACAACTAAATTTTTATGTTAGAGCATTTATCCTTATTGGTATCTTTTTTATTTTATCATATGTATCCCCATGTTTCTTTGATTTCTAAAAGTATGATTAGGGTGACACTCCAAAACTAGCGCCTCTAACACGACCATACTATTATATATGCTTCAAATCCACTAAATGTTTTTTTCATCGAGTATAGTATATAAATAATCTTGTGTCTAAACCAGACACAAAATATAGGAAAATAAACAGTCATTGTTATGTAGTACTACTTTAAAGTAATATAAATTTATATTACTTCATACTTACACATGATTCTTATAAATTATATGTGTTTTAATGTACTATTTTTACATTTATATTTACATAATATTTCTTCCATAACACATTACACGGGATACAAGTGACTTGAGATTATAATTCACAAATCAACATATAAACATAGGAGCACAATTATGTTGTTATTTCATATCACGTAAATTTTTTAATAAATATTTAAAATATATACCATTTGTTTATCAAGTAAATTATAAATCATATTTTCTTTATCATAGGGGTATTATGGTCTTTATGCATGCTTATTATTTATTTTCACTCCTTTACTATTTCATAAATTAAAAATTATGAATCAAAGTGATTAATGCAAGTAATGTAAAATAAAATATTACCAATTAAAATGTGAATTAAATGATTATTCCTCCTAAGAAACAATGAAATATTTATAAGTTTCTTAGTTTATGTTGTGTGCATATATAGCTGTAGGTGGGGTTTTACTTTCTCTTCATCATCCCTATGCTGATGTTTTGTAAGAAGTGTCAAAAATTCTCTATGATCCTTTACAACGATCATCAATACAAATTTCATCTAAAAATCATCTAATATAAATATAATCTATAAAGTATAATGAAGATTAAATCAATGTTTCATTTTTTGATGAATTGGTAAAATAGAGAAAGTATGCCGCAATGTTAACCTAATGTTATCCCAAATTGTTTCCTTAAATGAAAGAACAATATTGTGACATGTATCTATATTATTTGACACATGAATTAGAGTACTAAAACAAATGTAACTAATGAAAATAAAATTTATAGGGTCAATAGGTTGACTACATTCATTCCATCCAACCACGAATTTTAGATCTTTAATTCTCACCTTAACAATTTTTACTAAATTTTTCATGTTACACCGCTCTTTTTTTCAACCAAATGTTATTAACACCCTAAATTTTGATTAATTTCAACTTATCCAATATGTTTTTCCTTGATATTTATAGAATCAGTAGGTATAAATATTATTATTTTCACAAGTAGTTAACCATTTTATTTAGATAACATAAATATAGTAGTGGACACATAATATTATAAAAAAACACATTGTATATAAAAGACTAATCAGATACATATAACCTATTAATTGAAATATTTTTTTATTTAAATGTTGATGTTATTTGTACCCTATATTGAGTATCCAAATCCCCTCCTAGTGGTCCCCTCTGATATACAATACACTTTCTACATTGAGACCAGAGTGAAATGATTTTTAAGTCCTAATGAAAATTTTCATTTAACCCTATAATTTTTTTAGTCAACAGAAATACAATTAAAAAATTTGTGTATCTATGGTATAAAATACTTTTACTACCTATGATTCCATTATAAATGGTTCATCCTTTCAACCATACTGAAATTCACTTTAATGATTACCAATCCATTAATTTTAACTGCACTCTTGTTATCAACCCATTTATATCGAAAAATCAGTATTTTAATGTTTTATAATCCAAATCTTATATTTTTTATGATTCAAAAGTATGACATATTTATGTAAGTTATATCTCTATCCTTGTACTAGATACATGCACTACTTCCGGCATAAGAGTAAATCCACTATTTTGCAGCATACTATGTTCATCCTATTCTTTTTTATATAATTTATAAATGTTAATTATATAACCATTATAATAGAATACATGTACATTTGGTCATATGGATATTCATTTAATTCATTTTGAATTAAATTTAATGCTTGGATGAACCGAATACCTTCTTTTTTTATTGATTTTTGATAACCCCCCTTTCAAGGGATGGAGGGGAACCCTTACAAGGCCCATAGGCTTAGAGATTACATGACCTGTAGGTCTTAGGAAATATACAAACTATACTTGAAACTGCTCCTCCCTAACTTCTTCATCGTGATATCAACTCTCCACCTTCATATGGATTATTCATCTAGGCTTTACATGCAAGAATAGGTTGGTCCCGTTGACAATGCCATGCATTCTCTTTCTGACAAATCCGATTAGCTTCTGCTCTGGTGAATACGCCTGATCTGAATCCCCATTTGGAGTTTGCTCCTTATAGAGTATTTCTGATCATTAAGCATAATTATAGGTGGCCTGAAGGCCTTGAGGTTGCCCGAAGGCCTTGAGGTGGCCTGAAAGCCTTACTGGACCAAAGGTCTTGGGTGGCCTGAAGGCCTTAAAGGACCCGAGGCCCAAACCGGTGGCCCAAAAGCCCAAACAGATGAATAATTATAGCTACTACAGTACCGAATAGTGTCTTCTAAAATTACTAATACAATTCCTACTAAATTTTGTTGCAGTACCCAAAAATATGTCTCCACCCATTTTTGAACTTGGGTCTCTTGGATGTACTTGCTGAGTCCTCACCAACTGGGCTGAGGCTCTTGTGCTTGAATTAAATTTACATTTACAGATAACTCCTTAAAATATAGTCTTGAGACCATCTTGACAACTATTGATTATGTTTATTTGATATCCATATTTTGTACCTTGATGGATTCAAATACCTAATAATTACTTTTTGAGTTTCAAAATACGGATCAACCTCTAAACTGTTAATTAAAATGTAAAGGTAATTCTTCTCCCACTCTATAATGATAATAGTGACAACATCCTTCTAGAAATTTTTTCACCCACATGGAACACTCTGTGATGATATTTTGGGAGGCCAATGTTATCCACATGAACATGTAATTGATACATAATTCAAGGGATTCCACAAAAATATATCACTCTACAATATAACCTTTTGGATGAATTTTATTTTTGATGTAACCTTCCAAAATATTTATATACCATTTAATGTGGTACATCCATATAAAATATTCATGACTACGTAGTTAGATCACTCTAACCAAGTGAACCATCTAGTGAACCATTATATCAAAAAATTATGGTGATAAGAACATATTTAATTCATATAATATGAAAACAATTTTCTTTTCCATAATTGAAAACTTTACCAGGCCTATAACTTTACTTAGTATTTCTTTAAAAAAATGTAAATGCATGTTTAATGTGTGTTGGACATTTTTAGGTAGAATGAAATGTAAATCCACCGACATAAAATATTGTATCAAAACATGAAATTCATGTGATTTTCATCCCTTTAACTTCAAATAAGAATCAACATGATATTAATGATATTTTATAAATACCCCTATAGAACCTTTACACTTTTAAGAAAGTTAAAAAACTGAAATCTCACTTTCTTGGAAAGGGTGTAAGCCATTGGAGAAAGAAAATTCAATCTTTTACCCTTTATCGGTACTAAATCTACCCCTAAACCCGTATAAATCATGTCCAACCTAGCCTTAATTCCATATTTTATTATTTTATTAAATTTACTAACATTCTAATGAAACTATTTCATACATTTTTTCCATGTGAAAGACATCATGAAAATTCATGACATATAAATAATTCAAATATATTAATTCAAAAAAAGATGATCACTTTTACAACCTATTTTTGTAATGTTTTTTGAAAAGGGATTACCAAAAACATTTATAATATCCTTTAATTTCCCAAACCATTCATCAAATTTTAATGGAGAAGGTGTTGTACCTTATTCTAAATTCTCATTGAAAGTTGTTTCTAAGATTAGTATTTATGTCATTGGTGTAAAAGTTTATGATATCCTAAAAACACTATCTTTAAGGAATGATTCAATGTAATTGATTGTGTATTGTCTTCACAAATGGGACACCCAAACATTCCTTTAATTCTGTATCCTAAAAAATTTTCATAAGCATGAAATCCATTTATCATCTTGAACAACATGGATCTCAATGTGAACTCATAATTTATATGACCATCAAACATATAACACCTAAATCACACTTCAATTTCAAATTTTCAATAAATGGAGCTAAATAAAAATTAATATCATTACCATGATATTTTAATCTTGATATAAGTAGATACAACATAATTTAATTGGACTTCATACATAACCATAGTGTATTTTTTTTAATTTTACAATATAGCTAACCGTGTACTATGAGTGCTACTTTGTATACCAAAAATATTTATTTCATCTATAGATAACATAAGATATATTTTTCTTAATTTTTTTATAAATTTAGGATGCTCATGATCAATTTTCCCATACTGAGGAGAGTCTACTAGGTGGAAATTTTTTCTATCTTGAATTCTTGTATTTTTGTTCCACATCAATTCCCTCTAAGTCTATTGACTTCTATATAGTTATCTAAATCTTGGAATGATTGGAAAGTACCATACAAATTTTTAAGGATTTGATTCATCTTTATTGTATCAAACTATACCACACTTAAAGAAATTTTTTAAGTGATTCATTATCCCTATAAAACAATATACAGTCATTTGGAAAATAATTTATTATTTTAAAGATCATACCCATTAAAAAACATTGATTTATCATCATATTTTTGATAAGGAAGCTCATTATCTTCTGGTAACATATCATTAAATAGAGAAAGTAGTTATGTAAAGATGGTGTCTCTCTATTTATTTCTATATTTAAAATTATATAACTTCAGTATGGATAAAAATGTTGTATATTTATTATAACTAGTATAAAATTTAATCTTTTCACATCTCTTTAACTTCTTAAATATATTTGGAAAATCACATAGGTCGTATTCAACTATAGTTTTAATTTCCCAAATATAATCCATAATTATTTATAGTTGTACTCATATCATATGATCCATAAATCATAGTTTATCATAGTCACTAGATATATTTAGTCCTTACTTTTGCTCAGTACAACATTTATAGACTTTATCTATTCTATGGAAGATCAAGTGTTATTATTATTAAGTTTCATAGGGATATATTAATTGTTAATATAACTAGAAGAAGTGATTAAAAATCCTTTAAAGATCTCCCATAGAGAGAAAAAATTAAATACATGGAAATATGAAATAAATAAGTCTATAAAATGTGTAACTTATGTTGAATATCCACTACACCAATACCTTAAAATGTGTTTGATGAAGATCACAAAGTGGTATCCAAAATACAACCCAACTCTAAAGGTATCCATGGGATAAAATGAATTGTACATCATATATATGGGATTCCTGTTCTTTAATGGCATGATATTGCATCGAGTGTAAAGAATAAAGAATAAGAGATCTTTGGGAACCTGGGAGTCTTGGTATTGCATCGTATAAACATCTCACAAAACTCCCATCACATGACAATGCTCTTTATATAGGCCCTAGGGCGCTCCTTAGTGATGCATGCATTAACTCATGCATTAAAATTTATAAGTTAATGCCTTGAACATAACATTCACCATATGCATGAATCTCCATTACATGTTTTATTATACAAACACACCTTTTTTAATGATATCATGTGTGTAGATAATTCACCTAATCATTAACACTTAATGGTCAACCACTACTATTGAAAACCCCTTCTATATACGGGAAAAATAATCTTAAGATATACACTACATGCATATCATACTAAGCTAGGTATAACATATTATCAAGTCACCACTTGAGATTATGTTAGGACTAATGTAGACTCTTGAATCAAATAAAAATAAGGCTTTAGAGAATATCTCTTTTAATCTACCACTTACACTAAATCCTGAAAAGAATTTTTATTTCACATTATATTACATCATATGAAATAACTTGTGAAATTATATCAAAAACTAATTTTTGGATCCATTCCAAAACACCTTTTGGAAAACTATCATTAACTTCAACATGTATTACATCGTATGTATTACCTTGTGAATAATCATACAAAAATATTTTGGATTAACTTTAAAATGATTTTAGATAATATCCCCAATTTAAAATCAATCCCTATTCATTAAACCATAAAGTGTGATCCCACATGAATTTATAGCATTGAAAACAAACATGACTTAGTAGATCCATAAAAGTAATAATAGATCATAATTTAGAAAATAATCAGTGCTACTCTATTTACAAAGGGATTTAGTGTGATCTCTATAAAACCCATGTACCTATATAACTCTATCGACCATTTTTCATTATATAAAAGAATGTATTCTCATATATTCCCTTCATCCAAGGAATTGAGTAACCATGGTACACAATGTATGTCAATCCCATATATCCAAATCAAATGTACTAAATTATTAGATATAGGATAACTTGGTCAATGAATACATCACATGTCATTCAACTTTATGGATGAGAACATCACAATACCATCATCCAAATATATAATATCATCATATATACTATCCGGGTATATATGTAAACTCTCCAGTCTATCTCAATCAAGGGCCCATATGTCATACTTTTCATACGAGATAACAAATCTCATCTTAGATGAGCTCCAACCAATGATGTGATTAGAAACATACACAACTACTCCTTGATTAGCTAATTAAATTTTTACTTTCATAATAAAGGTATCAAATTATGAAGGTTCTCATGACAGGTACCTCACTAACCTCAGGTATAGGTACCCAAATATGATCCATGAACTCCTAGTATACCAAATACATAATGCATGGCACTCCATGTGATATAATTCACAGGTCTTCCAACATAGAAAAGGAACATTTTTTGTATCTCATATGCATATTTTATATCTCTATAAAAGAATCATACTCACGCTAACCATAAAATTTCTTTATAATTTATAATACTCTATGATGAACAATGATTAGGGATAATTCAAGGTCATACTTTGAGAGGCTAATTATCATTTCACTTCATAAAATGTATATCAATATATACATATATGAAGTCAATATGAAAAAATTATAATGTGGATATTTCCTTTTATATGTTACATTTTATATTATTAAACCTTTTTAGAATATTTAAAAAATTCATACATAAGTATTTTCTAACATATCATATATAATAAACTTCCTAATCAGCCTTATGTTTACAACACTTTCTGGGTTTTTAACAAATTACATCTACATATAATTCCTACCACATCTCTTTGTGACCATTTGATAAACCCCCCCACTAAAATATTTTAGTGAGAAATATTTATGAATAAAGAAAGTCTGAATAATGGTTAGATTTAGGAATCATATTCCCAATGTTCAACCACTTGAACATATTCAAACTTCTTAACTTTACAACACCAAATGTTATGATGTTAACTTTTGTTGTCTACTTAGAACTCTTTATATGTTCATAATTATTATCCCTAGGACCTATTCCATAACAAAATTTCCTTGAATTTTTTTTTCTATTTACATTACAATTCACAAGAACATCCTAATCCTTTTTAGGTTATTATGACATTCACTTTCTATGGTAACTAAGCATAAATTTTTACATTTTTATTTTACCAACAGATGATAAAAATTTTAGGATAAATAGACTCATATAATAATTTAGATAATAGTGGTATTTACTTTATCAAGGTAACTAAATTTAAATTTTTACTTTTTTCCTTATCATCATATATCTTAAAATCTTTAGGATATTAAATGTAAATAACTTTATATTAAGACTAGTGTAATCATTTATTTATTAATTTTTAACTTCTCTATGTTCAAATATATTATAAATAACCCCTTAGACTCTATATTATTCTTAAAATATCATGCTAAGATAAAACACACAATATTTTTTGTTTTATTAAATAACTCTTATTTCATTTTAGTGTGAATATTTAAGAAATAGACTATTATTTCCAAATTACATATGTTATTCTATGCTTTCAGAGAATTTTCCTCTGAAATAAAGACTTTATTAAGATATGTTACTGATGTTTGGCATGAACATCTTCCTACATATTTTAAAAAACACTTGGATAAATAATTTATCCTAGATAAATAATTTTTTTTGGATATAAAAAGTTTATCCTTATCTTATTTTTAAGATATATCACTATAAAGATATGTGGTCTTAGTGGCCGTTGTTTACTACTGGTGGAAGTTTAAACTGACAATACTTTTTTAGTGGAGGTTTTTAAAACTGATGTGTATTTCATGTAAGTTATAGGCACAATGGAAGTGTGTGATGAGTCATTCCCAACATTTCTTTTTTTTCATGATCGATGATTAATCCGAGATTTAGTTGTTAATGAATAATGGAATCAAGCGCATGATCATCACATATTAATTATAATTAATTTAATCAATTAAATAATTACCTTTCATGAATTATTTATTCATTGATGTATCTAAAAATATATATATATTTTACAGTCATTGAGTTGTTGGAATCAAGAGAAGATTCCCTCTAACGGTGATCCACATGTGCTCCACAAATCTATGAATGTCCCTGACATGTGCCTGTCGTGGGGTGTGACAAAAACTTATATAACCTAAGTTAAAATGAAGTAATTTGTTCAAACTAGGTTTTCTCTAAAGATAATTTTACAACAATTATATTTGTCACTTAAATTTAAGAAAGAATAAAAAGTTGTTTTTTGAAATCATTTGAGTTGAAAAATATAGCAAGCAATAAAAAGAAAGTTTGAACACTAATGGATGAAGAGAGTGATGGAGTTGAAAGGGGAAGAACAGAGCATGATTAAACAAAGAAAAGATAAAATAGGAAATATAAATAACTTCAAGAACTCAATCCTCCAGCACAACCCCTATTGCACCTTCTTTAACCCCTTTGAATGGAAGTGAACACTCTTATTTATAGGCTTGTGGAGTAGAAAATTCCCCTCCAAAATTAATCCACCTAAAGTTTGAGTTTGGTTGGAATATTAAATGGCATATTATCGGGAAGGTGTCTTCATAAATGTTGTTCCCATATGTCTTTTGAATGCTTCCTCAAAATCTCAGAACATTTGGACAAGTTTCAAAATTTTTTTCCTCAAATTACTAATGACATTGTTTTCTGCCCGAGGTAACTCTTCAACTTCCTCTTTTCAGCCGCATTCAATGGAGGCTTTAATGACCGAATTTCTTCATGAAATTTAATGTGATCATGATTCACGGAGTCCTATTTCTTTTCCAGCTATAAGAACATGATTTAGACACATGTAGGCAGATATATGACTCCTTAATTATGGTGGGGTCCATTCTGTCGACCAACAAACTCTTTCCATTTGATGAATTGTTCCAGGACATTGTGTTTGGAATTGGATCTAGGTATAGAAATAAAATTTTAAGCCCATGATCATATAAATCCTACAAAAAAGTAATAAAACAATTTGGATAAAAAATGTAAATGATATTTCTAAAATACAGAAGCTCCAAAAAACTATAAAATTTCCAAAATTAACCAATTTCAATAATTAAGCCCATAATTCACCAAAACACTAAAATAACACAAATAAGCTCAAATTGATTAATTGTAAGAGGTTAAATCATTGAAACACATATGAAAAATAATGAAAATATTATCTTTATTAGTCACTATAGGAATCTACAGGTACTAGCACGACAGATCCTATCGATTGCATCGTTCGCCTTTGATCTCCATGAGTATCGCTTCCAAAGCATTCTCCTTGATCTATCTAGAATCAAGAGTGGATGGTGGAAGAATTTCTCTCTCCATTAATGGGATATTTTTTGAATAGGGATCTCTCTAGGTCTTGAGAGGATTCTCTCTGGTTGTTGTGCATAAAAAATGATTTTTCTCTACTGGAAAAGTAATATAATTGGGTTTAAATACTGCTAGGGTTTAAAAATAAATATTCTAACTAGTTCCCTTTAATATTTATTTAATACCTTAAGAAACCTTGCATCTAAAATAATAATATTATTAATATCTCCTTGACATGCACTTAACTTAGAAATTAAATTAAAATTATTTAATCAAATAATATTCAATATATATTATTTTACACCGGACCTAAAAAGTCAGTCCTCCATTCCCCCATAATATTTACTGGGACTTGAATAATGACTATTTATTAAATAAATAAATATCACAACATTATTCTCCAATAAATAAATAAAATATTATATTCAATAAATAAAAAATAAATACTTATTAAATATTCCTCTCACATAATATTCTCTCGAATAACTAATGATGGAATATATGGGATCAATCATACATAAATAATTATTAAACCACATTTAGGAATAATATTTATTCAATTTTTTAAATAATAAATAATAATATATTATTTAACTGAGATTCTTGATACACTTAATATGTGACCCTCTAGGCCTCTTTCTTAGTGGTAGTAGGTAAGGAAACCTAATGTCCAAGGTTAGGGTATAGAAACATGCCATAGAACCCATAGAGAAATAATTTAATGTTGCAATTACATAATAACTCATACATATTCTTATTGTATAATATAATCCCTTTGTCATGATATCCCCAATTAAGCAAGTTGAACGCTGAGGACATTAACCTTTGGGCTCGATGTCTCTTTATTGGACTTTCTATAAATTGAACTTCATCATATAACACCATAGTGATGGATTTATTTAGGATATATCATTTCCATCAAAGTTCCTATGATATCAAATTCCATTAAAAAGTAGAAAGGAAAAATCCTTTCTCGCTTTATTCATTAATGCAATATTACTCATGACGCACCCAATGTATCCTACCTCGCTGTAAACATATGAAATCATAGTTTTTTTCAATACATCAAATAATATGACTTATAATACTCATTAATAATAATATTAAAGTATAAGTATCAATACACATGTCTGTAGATAGGAATATCCAATGACACATATAAATGTGGATTTCCTACCGGGAGGTCTCATTCTAATAATATCCTACATTGGATATTACCAAGGGCGTACACCATGAGAAGGTGCCTCAAATTCCTATGAGTATCTAACCCTGATATCCTTTATCATTTGTGTCCCTCAAATGATATCATCCATCTAGAGAAAATATATTTAATAATAGTTTCGTATTGCTTCAAGGTTCTCATCATAGCGGGGAACTATTATGACCTTTTAGTGTGATGGATACTCTTAGGACATTATCACATACTATATTATACATAAGAACAAACATTATGTGATAATAAGTTTATTAATATTCAAAAATATGAATACATGTTATCATAAAGTACACAGATTTTAGTTCTAGGGAACCAACTCCAACAAACACCCACTTCTGTTAGAGCCAACTTCTAACACCCTTTAGTTTACTAGATCTTAAATGGTACTCATTCTTCTAATAAGACATGACTTTAGTCAAGGGGTCTAACACATTATCTTCTAAGGGTAATATTCTTACTACAACTTCACCCCTTTGATAAAAATACCCAAAGAAGTGATAATTTTAGATTATATGCTTTGTATATTGGTGTGACCTTGGCTCTTTTAAAAGAGCCACCACTGTAGTATTATCATAATACAATTTGATATGGTGTTTACTGATAGGTATCACATCAATATCCTAGAAAAAGTTTCATATATAAATGGATTCCGTGGCTTCATCATAAGCTTCTATATTCTCAGAATCCACTGTTTAATCAACAACAATTGGATGCTTTGAACTCTTCCAGCTAACAAATCCTCTATTGTGACATAAAAAATATCCTAACATTAACTTCCAATAATTCTGTTCTGTTTGAAAACTAGCATCATTATAACCCCTGATAACCAGCTCCTCATCTCCTACATAAAATATGAACTTATCCTTAGTTCTTATCAGATACTTGAGGATAGCCTTAATAGTAGACCAATATTGTTATCATAGATCTTTTTAATATATTTCTACCATGATCAATGCATAGGAAACCTCAAGTATAGTACATAACACAACATACATGATTGATCCTATCACTAAAGCGTATGGGATCATACTCATTCTATTTTTCTCTTATTGTGTCTGGGGACACATTTTCTTAGAATGATGTAAAACATGTGACACTGAAACCAATCCAATCTTGGATTGTTCCATACTAAATCTCTTTAGTATCTGGTCAATGTATTTACTTTGAAATAGTCTAATAATCCTCTTGGATCTATCATGAATGATATAGATCACTAGAATATAAGTTGTTTCACATATTTCCTTCATGGATAAAAATTTGTTTAACCAGTCCTTAACAGACTGTAAGACTGTAAATCTTTTTGGCATCACTAGGAGTCACAAAATCTTCTAGTTGTGTCATATAGAAAACTTCTTGAAGGTTACCATTGAGGAAAGTAATTTTTACAACCATATTCCAAATCTCATATTCCTGGTAAGATGCTATGGAAAGTATAATTCTGATGGATTTAAATATGTAAACTTATGAAAAGGTTTCATCATATTATATTCCTTGATATTGTTTAAACCCTATATCCATTATCATTTCTTTATAGGTATTTAATTTATTTTCTCTATCCAGTTTTCTCTTGAATACCCATTTTAACCCTATGGGTTTTACATCAAATGGGGCATATAATAGAACCCAAACTTGGTTTTGATACATGGAATCCATTTCTGAATTCATGGATTCTTTCCACCTTACAACTTTTGAGCTCTCTTCTGCCTCTATATTAGAGAGGTTCTTTATTTTCAACTAATAATTAGTCACCATTTTCGGTGACTAGAAAACCATATCTCTCTAGTTCTCTTACCTCTCTTATGCTCATATGCATTACTTGTGTATCAAGAACTACTTATTCCATAGGGACATGTGGAATATGTTCCTATACCAACTCTCGTGTATCTTGAGCATCAACTTCATTGAATTCAATCATGCTCTCACTATCCTTTATTAGGATGTTCTCCCTCTGAAGAGATACATAATTTCTGATGATAATCACTTTCTTATCTGACTAGTTGCAAAGGTATTATCCCTTTTTTTCCTTGGGATACCCTACAAAGATACACTTTATACCTGAGGGTTCTAGTTTGTTTCCTGATAATTCCTTAACAAATACCTTACAACCCCATACATGTGTATGTAAAAAAAAAAGGTTTCTTTTCACTCCATAACACAAGGGTAATTATATTTTATGATTTATTTGGTACTCGGTTTAGTGAGTATATTGTAGTTTGTAATTCATGTCCCCAAAAGGACAATGAAAAATTTTCATGACTCATCATCAGTCTTACCATGTCTAACAATGTAAAATCAGTCCTTTTACTAAAACCATTAAACTGTGGTGTATAAGGTGGAGTGAGTTGAGATAGCATCCCCAAATCCCATAAAAATTAAATAAACTCTTGGTTAATATATTCGCCACCTTGATCTAATCCAAGATTCTTTATATTCTTTACAAGTTTATTCTCTACTTCATTCTTGATTTCCTTGAATTTATCAAAGTACTCAGACTTATACCTCATAAATTAGAAATAACATATCTAATAAATTCATCAGTAAAAGTTATGAAGTAAGAATACCCACCTCTAGTTCTACTGGAAATGGTCCACACACATCAGTGTGTACCAATCCTAGAAGCTCTGTGGAACTTTCACCCTGTCTATTGAATGGATGTTTGGTCATTTTTCCATGTAAACAAGCATGAAATATTTCAATTGGTTTTATCTCAAAAGAGTATAAATGACTATCTTAACATAGATTTTTCAAATGCTTCGCGTTTACATGACCAAGAAGGTGATGTCATAGTTAGGTGTTATATGATTCATGTGAACATGATTCATTATCAATTTTCAATACATAGTTTCAATTTAATACATAAGGAACATATTTAAATGTTTCATACCATAACATATGTTTTCTTTATAAAATAAAAAACTTTTATTTCCAAACATGAAAATAAAACCATTTTCATCCAAGAACGATACAAAAATTATGTTCTTGGTAACCATTGGTACATAATAACAATCCTTTAAAAAATAATTCTCATTGGTAATGAAAGGTGGTAGTCACCAATGGCTAGAGAAGCCATCCTACCACCATTGGCATCTCGTAGATCCACCTATCCTCTAGAAATATTTTTGAATTTACTTGGTTCATACATTTGGATATATATGTGAGCACCATAAGTTGTATCTAATACCCAATGTGTAGATATTAAAAGATTACACTTGATAATGAATTCACCTTTATATTCCCATTCATATGGGTGTCGTAAGTCTTCCAGTGGTCTTGATTGACACATGAAAAACATACTGCCTCCTTTTCCTTTCCCTACCACTTGATCTTCTCCTTCTTGGAAGGATGATGCTCGAGAGCTTTATACTTTTTTTGATTCTTGGGGACCTTTTCCTTGTTGTTCTTTTTCTTATTCACCATAAGTATCATGGGTTTGTTATGCCTCATTTTCTTATCCTCTTGGTGAATCAAAGTAATAATTTTTGAGAGACTCTTCTCATTATTACTCATATTATAATTAATAATAAAACTGGAGAAATCCTTGGATGGTGATGAAAGTATGATATCTGTACACAAATCATATGGAAATTTAATCCCTAATATGTATAAGCATTAAAAGTATCCAATAATATTGAATACATGATGCCCAAGTGGTGAAAATACTCTAAGATTAGTTGTAAAAAAACATTGGAGATCTCATATCTCTTTTATATCACCTTCTCTTTATAGAGATCCCGAAGGTGAGACATCATGCTATATGGATTAATGTCCAGATGCTACTTCAAAATATCACTGGTCATGGAAAATATCATGAAGAAATGAACATATATAGTATTATACAAATGTTTCTAATATAGAGAAAACAATTACTCACTAGCCTCATTTCCAAATGCTTTAGGAATAGGTTCTTCTAATACAAACAATTTTCCTTCAAGATGAAGGATAACCTGTAAGTTCCTTTTTTACATTATTGAAAATTTGTGATTGTGATAAGGCTATCCTTCTCAAGTATAGATCTCAGTGATATGTTGGATTTCATTTTTATTACTATTTATATAAGTAAGATGAGAAGAGATTTAGTATATTATCTAATAAAATTTAGACAAATAAATAAATATTATATTTATTAATCACCCACTATTTTATTGAATCCCAATATCCCTCACCATTGGATTTAGAATATCTTGTTTCTTAGAAATTATAGTGGCAAGGATCCATATTCCCCTTCTCATTACCAAAACATTGGTTGGTCAAGTAACTTTAATAGTTTTAGGTAGAAATTCCAAATTCCAATTGTATTAACTCATAGTTTCTTGATCTCTTGAGTGGACTCCCCAATCCTAAAATCCTTAAATTGGATTTCATCAACCCTTTCCTTTCAATTACACTAAGTCATACTTTGTTAATCAAAACTTTATGTGAAATAAGTTAATTCAACCCAAAAACTCATTTTAGAATTCCTCAATAATTGAAAGCACCCCATCTTTGGTTGGTCAAGTAATTTGAACTATGGTTTGATTTTAACTGAAGTAGTGGAAGGATATACCAACTTAATATATTTTTATTGATGTTTTTTTTTCTTTTATGTGTAAATTTCCAATTAATATATTTATCACATGCTTGTTAATATTAAGTGGATTTACTTAAGTTATTAACCATGTATTAGATAATATTTACAAATAATCAAATTTATCTTAGTTCTATTTTTCATGCTTGTTAATTCATTAATTAATGTAATTGGGAAAAAACATTC
Organism: Viscum album; assembly: GCA_963277665.1. NCBI lineage: Eukaryota > Viridiplantae > Streptophyta > Magnoliopsida > Santalales > Viscaceae > Viscum > Viscum album. The sequence goes on along the minus strand of OY728153.1, from coordinate 383,583,735 downwards.
ATAATGAAATAACCATGAAAATTGATAGAAATAAAATAATAAAGCAGTATGATCATGAGATTTTACTAATGGTTAGTTTATATAGAAGATGATAAATTAACCATTGATCTATGGTAAAAACACCTTGAACTAATTAAGGTTTGTGTTTTAGCTTTACCCATGTCCACCTATGTATCTCTCTTGGATTGGTTTCAACTCAACTCCAAACTTAAACCATCTCGGCTAGCTTGGGAGCTTCATCCGTTACATATGATTTTACTCACACGTTGATGAGGGGAAAAGGATTTACATAAAAGAAACCACAGAAACACAAGCCTTTACGTAAAAGAAACCATGGAAACACAAGCCTTTACATGATAAGAGGATAGAAGGCACAAAGAACAATAATTTAATTTAATAATAAATTAAATGAAACCAAACACCTACAAAGGTATGGTCTATGCTCATCATCATCCACATGCATGAAAGTAATTACACCTGTAATAAAAACTATAATTCAATTCTTAATCGTTCTTATTTAAGATAAATCACACTCGAATCAATTAATTATATTCTTTAATTAATAAATTATTTTATCTTAATTCTCATCCAAATTTCTCTAAGATTCCCATCCATCAAAATTTTAAACAAATTAAATAAATTTATTTAAAATTAATTGTGTAAATAAATGTAACTTGGAGGCAACATGATGAATACCCATTCGAATATACCCAACATGTATTATACTCATATACTGTTTACTCTTGTGATATATGGAATATGGGACTTATCATATACTTTCATGATGTGTACTATCAACTTAATTAATATACACTACTACAAATATGGGAATTAACAACGCTAAAAACGGGCTTTAACAGTTCTAAAAAAGCGTTGTAAAGCTCGACGCTGATAAACGGGAGTACCCTTTATCAGCACTAAAAAAGCGCTGATAAATGAAACCTTTATCAGCACTAAACACATGCTAATAAAGGTATACTTTACCAGCGCTAAAACAGCGCTGATAAAAAAACCCTTTATCAGCGCTAAAAGATCACTGATAAATGAGTGTTTTATCAGCTCTCCTTTAGTGATGATAAACTTATCCTTTATCAGCGCTTTTTTAGCGCTGATAAATTCCCTCTATATTTCTACGAAAAAATCTATAGCAGCACACCCGAACACCTGCAAAAAAAATCAGCATCTCAATAAGCTAATTAAAGAAAGTATACCCATACAAAATTTACTCATAAATCATAAGCTAATTAGACCAAGTATACCCATATAACAAGTATAATCGTACACCATTAACACATAATTCATAAGTTAATTAAGTATATAAAGAATTCAATTCAGAATTCAGGGGGTTGGGGGCTGTTCAAGGGTTTGGGGTGGCTGTCCAAGGGGGGGGGGTAGGGGATGTCCGGGGGGATTTGCAGGGGGTGAGATGGTGTCCAAGGTGTCGGGGGGGGGGGGCTTTATAGGGGGTGGGGGGTGTCCAGAGGGGTGAGGGTGTCCAGGGGGTGGATTGGTGTCCATGGGGGTGGGGGTGGTCCATGGGTGGATTAGTGTCTGGGGGGCTTTCCAGGGGGGTGGGCTGGTGTCCAAGGTGTCGGGGGGGGGGGGGGGCTTTATAGGGGGTGGGGGGGTGGTGTCCAGATGGGTGGGGGTTTCCAGGGGGTGAATTGGTGTCTAGGGGGTGGGGGGCGGTCCAGGGGGCTGATTGGTGTCCGGGGGGGGGGGGGGGGCTTTCCAGGGGGTGGGCTGGTGTCCAAGGTGTCAGGGGGCTTTACAGGGGGTGGGGGGGGGGTGTCTATACGAGTGGGGGTGGATTGGTTTCCAGGGGGTGGGGGCAGTACAATGGGTGGATTTGTGTCTGGGGGGTGGCTTTCCAGGGGGTGGGATGGTGTCCAAGGTGTCCGAGGGCTTTACAGGGGGTGGGGGAGTCCAGAGGGGTGGGGGGTGTCCAGGGGGTGGATTGGTGTCCATGAGGGGTGGGGCGGTCTAGGGGGTTGGTGGGGTTGACTCGTACATGTCACCAAGGACCCTTAGATCGTTCTTACAAAAGATCAAGGCAATCCGACTATGTTTGGCCAGATTTTCATAGGTCAGTTGTTGTTTTCAATTAAAATTGTTTCCATTTTAAACAAAAGAGAGACCCTTTGAGTGATAGAGGCCACACCGTGCCTTAGATTGAGGTGGGGTTGAATCGTACACGTCACAAAGGACTCGTGGATCATTCTCCTAAAGGATCAAGACATTCTAAATGTGTTTGGTCGGATTTTCATAGGTCAGTTGTTGTTTTCAATTAAAATTATGTCCATTTGAAACAAAAGAAAGACCCTTTGAGTGCTAGAAGCCACACCATGCCTCGGATTGAGGCGGGTATGACTCATACACGTCACAAAGGATTAGTGGATCGTTCTCCTAAAGGATCAACACAATCCGAATGCGTTTGGTCGAATTTCCGTAGGTCAGTTGTTGTTTTCACTTAAAATTATGTCCATTTTAAACAAGAGAGAACCTTTGAGTGATAGTGGTCACAACTTGCCTCAAATTGAGGCGGGGTTGACTCTTACACGTAACAAAGGACCCGTGGATCGTTATCCTAAAGGATCAATACAATCCGAATGCGTTTGGTCGAATTTCTGTTGGTCAGTTGTTGTTTTCACTTAAAATCGTGTCCATTTTAAACAAAATAGAGACCCTTTGAGTGGTACTGGCCACACCGTGCCTTAGATTGAGGCGGGGTTGACTCGTACACGTCACCAAGGACCTTTGGATCATTCTTATAAAAGATCAAGGCAATCCGAATGCATTTGGTCCGATTTTCGTAGTTCAGTTGTTGTTTTCAATTAAAATTGTGTCCATTTTAAACAAGAGAGACCCTTTGAGTGATATAGGTCATACCGTGTCATGAACCAGGTCGGGTCGCCATCCGACCCGACGTCTGACCCGGTCCGTGACATGGCCCGAAGGGCATTTCCGATCCCAACGGGCTGGCACAAGTGCTTGGGTATCAAAACTAACACATGGGAACGATTTTACCCGAAATAGTAAACACAAAACAACTGATAAGATAAAGTAACTGAAACTGAAAGTAGACGACCAAACATGGCCTTAAATTGAAAACAAAATCAGGGGTTTACAACTTGAACCCATAACCAAAATAAGTGACAAAAAAAGAAACTCAAACTCAAACCTCTAAACAACCAGAGAGACACAACATCCACACGCCACAACACCAACCTGCATGAGAGGACCATCAACGACCAGAACCACCATCGCTGAGCACGAAGTCACAACCTAGAAAGAAGAAGAAATAGAATCTACATACACCCAATGGTGCATGTAGTGTGTGACCTAAAATCCCAGTAGGGTGTCACCGAGAAAAGGTTCCACACATAATTATTAAAAGACAAATACATTTTCAATTTAACAGAATAAAAATAAATAAGTTCTTAAAGAATTTTAATGAAAATAGTTTTAAGGGGAAACTTCTCTAAAAGGAAAACAACTTAAATTAACTTACACACACGCACTCACACACACACACACACACTTGCACACACAGATGCATTCACACACGTACACATGCACACACACTTTTCTTGGTAACCCCAACGTCACACCGTGTGCCGACAGTGAGCAAAAAGCAAAAGAAGAGTACAATACATGGGAGAGACCCTAAAGATAATAGTGAGAAGTGGGACCCTAGAAACTCACGTCTTGGTGAACCATATCATACATTTCTGTGCACGAGCCACTGGTAGGGAAACACTTCCTACCATAGTGGTCTCCAGTCATCATCCAATGTTTAGTTAGTGTTGTAAGCGTCAATCCCGCTAAGTGAAACTGGGCGGAGGCCACTCCCGTATCACTAGCATGCTAGTCTAGTCCGCCCACCTAGTACCCAGGCTTCCCGTTTGTGCTCAAGTAATTCAAATTTCATGCCACATGTCATAATCATACCCTCAAACCAAGCAAGACATCACGCACACCGAAAACCATCATTCGCACACACAAAATCCATTTGAAATAATACACACACTGAAATGTTCCAAAAATCAATTTGCATTTCTTACACAACCAATTAAAATAAATTGAATCCTTAAAAACTATTTAATAAAGCATTAAAGATTTTTAATAAAAATTTTTGAAGAGCAGAGCATGAATTTACACACAAAACCAACCAAACCGTCTTTCATAACCAAACACACACAACGCCACATCAAGAGTTCAATCCAAACCACTTACACCAATTAAAAAGAAACTGTTTTATAAGTTTAACACAAGTGCTAACAAAGATGAAATAATGTTTTCACTAACGACAAATTTGGTTTTATTTAAAATTCCACTTTAGAACCAAACACAAGACGTAATATTATCGAAACATGATTTTCACCACAAATATCATTTAATTAAAAATTTAACAATTTATAAAACACTAAACCAGCTTGGCATGGGTTTCCAAAAAATCACACTAATATCAAAAAAACACATTAATAACAAATCAATGCATATGAGATCTCAATAGAATGAAATAAGACCACTTCTCACCCTACAAAATATCTAAATAATATGCTGAATTAATTAAACATGCAAATAAATTCATCAAACAATAATTATGAGCGGAACCACCTACCTCCGGTGTCGAAGACCCCAACAATCGGTGCGAAAATTCAATCGCTTGTCGTTCTCACCAAAAATAACCTAATGCAAACCCAAAATCATGAATTCGAACAAAACAAAAAATCAAATTAAAACCCCAAAATAAGAACATATACCCGCTGAAAAAAAACTCAAAGAAGATGAAGGAGGTACTTATCAAGAGGGGGGGTTGCTCACGCAGAAGGAGGGAAATGCGCCGAATGTGTCGTCGGGGGTGTCGTTGGCCAAAAGGGGAGGTCGCAGCTGGTGGTTCATCGGACAGAGTTGCCGGACAAGAAATAGAGTGGCGTGACGGGATGGCTCACTGGACAGAGGTTGGTCGGCCAGACCAGGTGGAGTTCCAGGGGGTGTTGCGCTAGGGAGGGTTTGGCTGTCTGGCGTAGAGGTTGCTTGGGAGATCCATGCTGGAGGAAGAGGAGGAAGGAAAAGGGAGGGGGTGCGTGCGGTTCGGCCTGAGGAGAGGGCGGAGCGGGTTTGACGCAAGCCAGCGGTGGTGTGGGTCCGGTGGGAGGCAGCGGTGGCCGATCGGGGCAGCCAGAGGAAATAAGGATTATGAAGAGGGATGTGCAGCGCGAACTGGGGGGGGGGGGTCTGTTGTACACGACGGGTAAGAGGGGAGAAGGGTCGGTGGCTAGTCCGAGGAGAAAGGCGGGGCGACGGTTAGGGGAGCGGTGCGCCTGGGAGATGGAGGTGCGGTGCTGGACATGGGAGTTGGAGGGGAGGGGTGCGGGCGAGGAGGCCAGGAGGAAGGCAGGGGGTCCGATGGGGAAAGGTAGGATGAGGGAGCTCGGCAAGGGAGAGGGTGAAGTTGGGTGGCCACCAGGTCAAGTGGGGGAGGGGTGCGCTGAAAGAAAAAAAAGAGTGAAACCCTAAAAGAGAAAAAAAAGAAGAAAAAAAAACAAAAACAGGTAATGAAATAAATAAAATAAAATAGGTAAATAAAAATAAAAAAAAGAGTTAACAACATTGCATAATATTAACTATAATAATAATCATAGTTAATTGTAATAATATTAATTATAATGAGAGTCTTAAAAATAATTGTTATGTTCTTAATAATAATAATAGGATTAATAATATTAATAATTATATTAATATCATAACACAATTAATAATAATAATAATAGTAATAATAATAATTAAAACGGTAAAGATAATATGAATAACTTAATAAAATTTATATTCCCAACGCTATCAATAATAACCATAATAAAATTCTCAAATAATATTATTTTTAACATCATTAAAAATAATTTGTTAAATTTTACTACTTGTTTTTATTTTATCTTCATTTTATTATTCACTGCATTGCCTTTATCTGCCTTAAACACTTGGTAGGGAATGCAGCGAAGTGGGAAAGGTAGCGCGACGACCCAGGCGAGGCCACACGGCTTCAACCGCGGTGCGCTGGATGCAGTCAGGGCCAAAACACGCGTTAAAAAAAGAACTTGAAAATTTTAAGTCGGGCTTCAACCCGAACTACCCGATACCCAGAAAATTAAAAAAAAATTATTTAAAGATGACGGGTGTGACAATTATCCCCACCAAAAAGCTTTCCATCCCCAAAAAGCCACAACTAAGGCTGAGACCCAAAGTAGAAAATGATACCCACTAAGGTTCAAAGAGGATCCCCACAATCAACAAGCAAAAAGAGGCAAAAGCATCGTGCTCAGAGAAAGTGACTCAAAGACAACATCAAGAAACACATAAAAGGACTTTCTGATATGTGTCGCCCACCCCGTAGAGCTAGAACACTTCCAGTTGATTGATCAAGGAAGGGAACTCTCGCACCCATGAAAACCAACTTCACAAGCCGATACACCTCAAGCACTATTAAACCAAAACCACACCATTTGGATAGAATGAACAAACAAGGTCAAACCATGTCCACGGAACAATCGTATCACTTATCACCAATCCATATTTAAAAACAGAAGCAAAAGATCAACATGGGGAGGCCCGAGGGGGGGGGGGGCTCTCCACCATTAGGAATTCATTGACGCTCGAAACGAGATTGGAAAACCGACATGAAGAGGTTCGAGCAGACTCCCCACCATTAAAGAAAAGTCCATCACTAATTCATTGTAGAGACATTCGTGCGAGACCCAATGTGGGTCTCCCCACCATTAATAACCTACCAACGCCCAAGGAGAGACTAGAAAACCAACATGGGGAGGTCCGGGTGGACTCCCCACCATTCAGGAAAGTCCAACACCGATTTATTCCAGAGACCTTTATACGAGACCCATCGTGGGTCTCGCCGCCACTAGAACTAACAGAGGATATAGAACTTTGAAAAATTCTCGATGGTGACCAAACACCCCACCACAAGGGGCGGGGAGGGAGGGGCCCAACTATCAGGGCGTCAAAAGCATGACCCAAGACAAACCATCATTTCCACATTCCTGGATGAACATTATTCATATTTGAGACAGATTTACTCAACAAACTCCCATAAGGACCACTAAAGTGATTGCATCCAATGGGACACAACCCCCACGACTTTAAGGCAACAAGACGAACACGCCTCCACATGGTCGCGAAAACCATATGCAACTAGACGTCTCATTCGGAGTGGAACTACCATAGAAATAATTTAAACTGCCTCTACTTTTAACACAGATGACAGAAATAAATTTGGGGTCTCATACACTCTCTAGGTTCCTGACCACGCGCCAGCTTCACTCCGAGGCCTATGGATAGAGCCCTGATGTTTGAAGCATCTCCTGACTCATAGTCAGGTGTCGAAGACTCCTGAACGGAGCTTCTCATTTTGGTGTCACACACAACCACACCGCAACCGAGACAACAACTGCAAACACAACACATTACGACATCCAACTAATCATACACAAAACATTCATCAACACAAGAGCTGAAATGGTGCATGCACATCACCCTTTGTCACACTGGATGAGAACAAAACACCACAAATCGTTACCTGAATATGACCATTACTGTTGAGAGGAACATTATTCAGAGAAGGACTTCAAACTGAGTCTTAAACAACACGTGATTCCTGCAATCGACCGTAGAATCCCCATGTGACTGGGCCTGCCACACTAGTGGCCTAACGTATACCCTTTCTTAAATGAAACCAATGAAGGACCAAAGGTTATTTAGAATAGTGGCCCGCACCGACCACCCCATGATGCTTCCACATTTCCTCACTGGGATCTCCTTCACCGTTTCCAAATAGAACCTTCAAATTAATGAGGTCACACTTCACCCTTGACTATCAAAGAGAACTCACACTGCAAGACGTCACTGAACATGACCCTTACGGCCGATGAAAATACTAAAAAGACCTTCAAGACACTAGTCAACACTGATAATTCTGAACCACCTTCAACTTTCCCCGCTGGAATTTCTTTCACCGCTTCCAGGAGAACCTTTAGACACAACGATGTCAACTTCATACCCGACGATTCAGACAACTCAAAAAGACCAAAACTCCCTTAAACTCCCCTCACATCTGTCATTCCACTGAGAGAGGATCCTCTTAACTGAAGGAAAAAAGGAATAGACTTAGCATTGTCACTAAAAAGGAAGAGTCCTTACTTTAGTCAACTGGAGGGTCGGCCAACGGCGAACCATCTGTGGTCGTACATCATTCGCACATTAACTCTTTATTGGGGGCATATACTAACCAAGAAAGAAAACCATGGACCCAACCGAACTGGTCCAATGGTCAGGACATACCACAAGCGAACACCAAACGTGCAGGGGAAACCACTGCAAGGGCTCCCCGATGTACTTTTCAAAAGAATTAACTAGCTACATGCTTGCATACCAACTTACAAATAAGAATTCAAACTCAGGACACAAACCAGCCAGAAGGGATCCTTGGCTCAAAACACCTCACATCCAACCTTTCAAAAATACAAGGACACACCACACAATCACCAGTTATTTAAAAACACCAAATTTTCCTTTAACAAAACATTTTGAAAATAAGAAAATCCAGTGGGTTGCACAAACACCAATGGTGTCCCATGGGCCTCGCACATGCATGTTCACGTTCCACACTAGCACCCACCTCATGTCCATCCAGGCACTCATCCTATCATGCCATTAACCCTTTCTCTTTCCATATACACTCATGCATGTGGTTTCCCACAAGAACACCAAGCATAAAAACCAAAGCTTTCCATTTATTTCAAAACCAAAACATCCAACCCACACTTTCCAAACCTTTCACATCATTTTATTTTTAAAGTGCTTTATTTCAAAACATTTTCGAAGACCAAATCATTTTTTACTAAAAAACCAAATTCTCACAATTCCAAAACAAAGAGATGAGAAGCAAAGAAGGAGGACACTAGGGTCAATGGATGATTGGAACATATGGTTGGCAGCCATACGACGATCACGACATTGGCCATGGAGATTATTTTAGGACAATGTCTCCGGCTCCACAAGGCTTTCCAGACCCTGCGAGCTCACTAATACCATTGACCCTACTCCCTTTTCGTTCCCCCTAGATAATATTAACCGCAATGACCAAAAACTCGGACAAACCTCAACATACTTTGGTAACTTGAGTCCCGCCACGAGGTGTGCTGGCCAGGCACGTTACTCGTAGCCAGGACGTCGAGTCCCGAAAACCTTAAATCAAGTCTACTGTGACTCTATCCCAAAAGATCACGACTCAAGAGAGAAAAATTGTGCCTTTGATACCATTTTGTCACGAACCAGGCCGAGTCGCCATACGACCGACGCCTGACCAGGTCCGCGACATGGCCGGAAGGGCGTTCCTGATCCCCACGGGCTGGCACAAGTGCCCAGGTATCAAAACTAATACATGGGAATGATTTTACCCGAAATAGTAAACACAAAACAACTGATAAGATAAAGAAACTGAAACTGAAAATAGACAACCAAACAGGGCCTTAAATTGAAAAAAATCAGGGGTTTAAAACTTGAACCCAAAACAAAAATAAGCGACAACATAAGAAACTCAAACTCAAACATCCAAACAACTAGAGAGACACAACATCCACACGCCACAACACCAACCTGCATGAGAGGACCATGAACGACCCTAACCACCATCGCTGAGCACGAATTCACAACCTGGAAAGAAGAAGAAATAGGATCTACATACACCCAAGGGTGTATGTAGGGTGTGAGATAACAACTTAGTAGGGTGCCACCGAGAAACGGTTCCACGCATAATTATAAAAATACAAATACATTTGTAATTTAACAGAATAAAAATAAATAAGTGCTTAAATAATTTTAATGAAAACAGTTTTAAGGGGAAACTTCTCTAAAAGGAAAAAAACTTAAATTAACTTACACACACATACGCACACACCCAAACACACACACAGACACACGCACACACGTACACACACACACACACACACACACTTTTCTTGGTAACCCCAACGTCACACTGTGTGCCGACGGTGAGCAGAAAGCAAAAGAAGAGCACAATACATGGGAGAGACCCTAAAGATACTAGCGAGAAGTGGGACCCTAGAACCTCATGTCTCGGTGAACCATATCATAAATTCCCGTGCACGATCCACTGGTAGGTAAACACTTCCTACCATAGTGGTCTCGAGTCATCATCCAATGTTTAGTTAGTGTTGTAAGCGTCAATCCCGCTAAGTGAAACTGGGCCGAGGCCACCCCCGTATCACTAGCACACTAGTCTAGTCCGCCCACCTAGTACCCAGGCTTCCCGTTTGTTCTCAAGTAATTCAAAGTTCATGCCACATGTCATAATCATACCCTCAAACCAAGAAAGACATCACGACCACCAAAAACCATCATTCGCACACACAAAAGCCATTTGAAATAATACGCACACTGAAATGTTCCAAAACTCAATCTTCATTTCTTACACAACCAATTAAAACAACTTGCATCCTTAATAACTATTTAATAAAGCATTTAAGATTTTTAATAAAAAAATTTTGAAGAGCAGAGCATGAATTTACACACAAAACCAACCAATCCTTCTTTCATAACCAAACACACACAACGCCACATCAAGAGTTCAATCCACACCACTTACACCAATTAAAAATAAACCGTTTGAGTAGTTTTACACAAGTGCTAACAAACGATGCAATAATGTTTTCAATAATGATAATTTTGGTTTTATTTAAAATTCCACTTTAGAACCAAACACACGACGTAATATCATCGAAACATGATTTGTACCACAAATATCATTTAATTAAAAATTTAACAATTTATAAAACACTAAACCAGCTTGACATGGGTTTCCAGAAAATCACACTAATATCACAAAAACACATTAATAATAAATCAATGCATATGAGATCTCAAGAGAATAAAATAAGACCACTTCTAACCCTGAAAACTAACTAAATAGTATGCCGAATTAATTAAACATGCAAATAAATTCATCAAACAATAATTATGAGTGGAACCACCTACCTCCGATGTCGAAGACCCCAACACTCGGCGCGAAAATTCAATCGCTTTTCATTCGCACCACAAAGAACCTAACGCAAACCCAAAATCATGAATTCGAACAAAAAAAATTCAAATTAAAACCCCAAAATAAGAACTTATACCCGCTGAAAAAAAAATCAAAGAAGATGAAGGAGGTACTTATCAAGAGGGGGGGTTGCTCATGAAGAAGGAGGGAAATGCGCCGAAAGTGTCTTCGGGGGTGTCGTCGGCCAAAAGAGGAGGTCGCGATTGGCTGTTCATCGGAAAGAGTTGCTGGTCGAGAAATAGGGTGGTGTGACGGGATGGCTCACTAGACAGAGGTTGGCTGGCCGGACTAGGTGGAGTTCCATGGGGTGTCGCGCTAGGGAGGGTGTGGCTGTCCGGCGCAGCAGTTGCCTAGGAGATCCATTCCGGAGGAAGAGGAGGAAGGAAAAGGGAGGGGTTGCATGTGGCTTGACCTGAGGAGAGGGCAGAGTGGGTTCGACGTAAGCCAGTGGTGGCGCGGGACCGGCAGGAGGCAGCGGTGGCCGATCGGGGCAGCCGGAGGGAAGAAGGATTATGAGGAGGGCTGTGTGGCGCGAACCGGGGGGGGGGGGGGTCTGCTGTGCGTGACGGGTAAGAGGGGAGAAGGGTCGGCGGCTGGTCCGAGGAGCAAGGCGGGGCAGCGTTCAGGGGAGAGGTGTGCCTGGGAGCTGGAGGTGCGGTGCCAGACATGGGAGTCGGAGGGGAGGGGTGCGGGCGAGGAGGCCAGGAAGAAGGCAGGGGGTCCGACGGGGAAAGGTAGGAGGAGGGAGCTCGGGAAGGGAGGGGGTGAAGTTGGGTGGCCTCCATGTCAAGTGGGGGAGGGGTGCGCCGAAAGAAAAAAAAGGTGTGAAACCCTAAAAGAGAAAAGAAAGAAAGAAAAAAAAACAAAACAAAAACAAGTAATGAAATAAATAAAATAAAATAGGTAAATAAAAATAAAAAAAGAGTTAACAACATTGAATAATATTAAATATAATAATAATCATAGTTAATTGTAATAATATTAATTATAATGAGAGGCTTAAAAATAATAGTTATGTTCTTAATAATAATAATAGGATTAATAATATTAATAATTATATTAATATCAAAACATAATTAATAATAATAATAATAGTAATAATAATAATTAAAATCGTAAAGATAATATGAATAACTTAATAAAATTTATATTCCCAACGCTATCAATAATAACCATAATAATATTCTCCAATAATATTATTTTTAACATCATTAAAAATAATTTGTTAAATTATACCATTTGTTTTTATTTTATCTGCATTTTATTATTCACTGCAATTCCTTTATCTGCCTTAAACACTGGGCAGGGCGTGCAGTGAACCGGTCAAGGTAGCGCGGTGACCCAGGCGAGGCTGCACGACTTCAACCGCGGTGCACTGGATGCAATCAGTGCCAAAACACGCGTTAAAAAAAGAACTTGAAAATTTTAAGTCGGGCTTCAACCTGAAGTACCAGATACCCCGAAAATTTAAAAAAAAATTATTTAAAGACAACGGGTGTGACACACCGTGCCTCGGATTGAGGCGGGTTTGACTTATACACATCACAAAGGACCCATGGATCGTTCTTCTAAAGGATCAACACAATCTGAATGCATTTGGTCGGATTTCCGAAGGTCTGTTGTTGTTTTCACTTAAAATCATGTCCATTATAAACAAAAGAGAGACCCTTTGAGTGGTACCGGCCACACCGTGCCTCGGATTGAGGTGGGAATGAATCTTACACATCACCAAGGACCCTTGGATCATTCTTATAAAATATCAAGGAAATCCGAATGTGTTTGGTTAGATTTTCGTAGGCCAGTTGTTGTTTTCAATTAAAATTGTGTTCATTTTAAACAAGAGAGACCCTTTGAGTGATATCAGTCACACCATGTCTCAGATTGAGATGGGGTTGACTCTTACACGTCACCAAGGACCCTTGGATCGTTCTTATAAAATATCAAGGCAATATGACTGCGTTTGGTCAGATTTTCATAGGTCAGTTGTTGTTTTCAATTAAAATTGTGTCCATTTTAAACAAAAGAGAGACCCTTTGAGTACTAGTGGCCACACCATGCCTCCGATTGAGGCAGGGCTGACTTGTACACGTCACAAAGGACCCTTGGATCGTTCTCCAAAAAAATCAAGACAACCCGAATGCATTTGGTTGGATTTTAATAGATCAGTTGTTGTTTTCAATTAAAATTGTGTCCATTTGAAACAAAAGAAATACCCTTTGAGTTATATCCACCAAACCATGCCTCAGATTGAGGTGGGGATGACTCATACATGTTACAAAGGTCCATTGGATCTTTCTCCTAAAGGATCAACACAATCCGAATGCGTTTGGTCGGATTTCCGTAGGTTAGTTGTTGTTTTCACTTAAAATCGTGTCCATTTTAAACAAGAGAGACCCTTTGAGTGATAGCGGTCACACCGTGCCTCAGATTGAGGCAGGGTTGACTCTTACACATTACAAAGGACCTTTGGATCATTCTACTAAAGGATAAACACAATCCTAATGCATTTGGTCAGATTTCCGTAGGTCAGTTGTTGTTTTCACTTAAAATCGTGTCCATTATAAAAAAAGATAGACCCTTTGAGTGGTACCGGCCACATCATGCCTCGGATTGAGGTAGGGATGACTCGTACACGTCACCAAGGACTTTTGGATTGTTCTTAAAAAAGATCAAGGCAATCTGAATGCGTTTGGTTAGATTTTCGTAGGTCAATTGTTGTTTTCAATAAAATTGTGTCCATTTTAAACAAGAGAGACCCTTTGAGTGATAGCGGTCACACCGTTCCTCATATTGAGGCGGCGTTGACTCATAAAAATCAAAAAGGACCCGTGGATCATTCTATTAAAGGATCAACACAATTAGAATATGTTTGGTCAGATTTCCGTAGGCCAGTTGTTGTTTTCACTTAAAATCGTGTCCATTTTAAACAAAAGAGAGACCCTTTGAGTGGTACCGGCCACACCATTCCTCGGATTGAGGTGGGGATGACTCAAACATGTCACCAAGTATCCTTGAATCATTCTTATAAAAGATCAAGGAAATCCGAATGTGTTTGGATGTATTTTCGTAGGTCAGTTGTTGTTTTCAATTAAAATTATGTCCATTTTAAACAAGAGAGACCCTTTGAGTGATAGCGGTCACACCGTGCCTCAGATTGAGATGGGGTTGACTCATACACATAAAAAATGACCCGTGTATCATTATCCTAAAGGATCAACATAGTCCGAATGCTTTTGGTTGGATTTACCTTGGTCATTTGTTGTTTTCACTTAAAATTATGTCCATTTTAAACAAAATAGAGACCCTTTGAGTGGTACCGGCCACACCGTGCCTCAGATTGAGGAGGGGATGAATCTTACATGTCACCAAGGACCCTTGGATTGTTCTTATAAATGATCAAGGCAATCCGAATGTGTTTGGTCAGATTTTTGTAGGTCAGTTGTTGTTTTCAATTAAAATTGTGTCCATTTTAAACAAAAGAGAGACCATTTGAGTGCTAGTGGCCACACCATGACTCGTATTGAGGCGGGGTTGACTCATACACATCATAAAGGACCCGTGGATCGTTCTCCTAAAGAATCAAGACAATCCGAATGCGTTTGGTCAGATTTTCATAGGTCAGTTGTTGTTTTCAATTAAAATTGTGTCCATTTTAAACAAAAGAGAGACCCTTGGAGTGGTAGCGGTCACACCATGCCTCAGATTGAGGTGGGGTTGACTCTTACACGTCACAAAGGACCTGTGGATCGTTCTCCTAAAGGATCAACGCAATCCGAATGCGTTTGGTCAGATTTCCGTAGGTCAGTTTTTGTTTTCACTTAAAATCATGTCCATTTTAAACAAAAGAGAGACCCTTTGAGTGGTAACGGCCACACCGTGACTCGGATTGAGGTAAGGATGACTCTTAAATGTCACCAAGGACCTGTGGATCATTCTCCTAAAGTATCAACACAGTCCGAATGTGTTTGGATGGATTTCCGTAGGTCATTTGTTGTTTTAACTTAAAATCGTGTCCATTTTAAAGAAAATAGAGACCCTTTGAGTGGTACCGGCCACACCGTGCCTCATATTGAGGCGGGTATAACTCGTAAACATCACCAAGGACCTTTGGATCGTTATCATAAAAGATCAAAGTAATTTGAATGCGTTTGGTTGGATTTTCGTAGGTCAGTTGTTGTTTTCAATTAAAATTGTGTCCATTTTAAACAAGAGAGACCCTTTGAGTGATAGTGGTCACATCGTGCCTCATTTTGAGGCAAGGTTGACTCATACACGTCAAAAATGACCCATGGATTGTTCTCATAAAGGATCTACACAATCCGAATGCGTTTGGTTGGATTTCCGTAGGTCAGTTGTTGTTTTCACTTAAAATCGTGTCCATTTTAAACAAAAGAGAGACCCTTTGAGTGGTACCGGCCACACTGTGCCTTGGATTGAGGCGGGGATGGCTCGTACACGTCACCAAGGATCCTTGGATAATTCTTATAAAAGATCAAGGAAATCCAAATGCATTTGGTCAGATTTTCGTAGGTCAGTTGTTGTTTTCAATTAAAATCGTGTCCATTTTAAACAAGAGAGACCCTTTGAATGATAACGGTCACACCGTGCCTCGGATTTAGGCAGGGTTAACTCATAAACGTCAGAAAGGACCCGTGGATCGTTCTCTTATAGTATCAACACAATCTGAATGCATTTTGTCAGATTTCCGTAGGTCATTTGTTGTTTTCACTTAAAATTGTGTCCATTTTAAACAAAATAGAGACCCTTTGAGTGGTACTGACCACACCGTGCCTCGGATTGAGGCGGGGATGGCTCATACATGTCACCAAGGACCCTTGGATTGTTCTTATAAAATATAAAGGCAATACAAATGCATTTGGTCATATTTGCGTAGGTCAGTTGTTGTTTTCAATTAAAATTGTGTCCATTTTAAACAATAGAGAGACCCTTTGAGTGATAGCGGTCACACCGTGCCTCAGATTGAGGCAGGGTTGACTCTTAAAGATAAAAAAGGACCCTTGGATCATTCTCCTAAAGGATCAACACAATCCAAATGCGTTTGTTCAGATTTCTGTAGGTTAGTTGTTGTTTTCACTTAAAATCGTGTCCATTTTAAACAAAAGAGAGACCCTTTGAGTGGTACCGGTCACACCGTGCCTCATATTGAGGTGGGGTTGACTCTTACACATCACAAATGACCCTTGGATCGTTCTCCTAAAATATAAACACAATCTGAATGCGTTTGGTCAGATTTCCGTAGGTCAGTTGTTGTTTTCACTTAAAATCGTGTCCATTTTAAACAAAAGAGAGACCCTTTGAGTGGTACCGGCCACACCGTGCCTTAGATTGAGGCGAGGATGACTCGTACACGTCACCAAAGACCCGTGGATCGTTCTAATAAAGGATCAACACAATCCGAATGCCTTTGGTCAGTTTTCCGTAGGTCAGTTGTTGTTTTCACTTAAAATCGTCTCCATTTTAAACAAAATAGAGACCCTTTGAGTGGTACCAGCCACACCGTGACTCAGATTGAGGCAGGTTTGACTCGTACACTTCACCAATGACCCTTGAATCTTTATTATAAAATATCAAGGAAATCCAAATGCGTTTGGTCAGATTTATGTAGGTTAGTTGTTGTTTTCAATTAAAATTGTGTCCATTTTAAACAAAAGAGATACCCTTTGAGTGCTAGCGGTCACACAGTGCCTCGGATTGAGGCAGGGTTGACTCTTACACCTCAAAAAGCACCCTTGGACCATTCTCCTAAAGGATCAACACATTCCGAATGCATGTTTTCAGATTTCCATAGGTCAGTTGTTGTTTTCACTTAAAATCGTGTCCATTTTAAACAAAAGAGAGACCCTTTGAGTGGTAGCGGTCACACCGTTCCTTGGATTGAGGTGAAGTTGACTCGTACACATCAAAAAGGACCCGTGGATCGTTCTACTAAATGATCAACATAATCCGAATGTGTTTGGTCAGATTTCCGTAGGTCAGTTGTTGTTTTCACTTAAAATCGTGTCCATTTTAAACAAAAGAGAGACCCTTTGAGTGGTACTGGCCACACTGTGCCTCAGATTGAGGAGGGGATGACTCGTACACGTCACTAAGGACCCTTGGATCATTCTCCTAAAGGATCAATACAATTCGAATGCGTTTGGTCGGATTTCTGTTGGTCAGTTGTTGTTTTCACTTAAATCATGTCCATTTTAAACAAAATAGAGACCCTTTGAGTGGTACCGGCCACACCGTGCCTCAGATTGATGTGGGGTTGACTCTTACATGTCACCAAGGACCCTTGGGTCGTTCTTATAAAAGATAAAGGCAATCCAAATGCATTTGGCCAGATTTCTGTAGGTATGTTGTTGTTTTCAATTAAAATCGTGTCCATTTTAAACAAAAGAGAGACCCTTTGAGTGGTTCATCATTCTTGCATGTTGCTGGTGCATATCATCTGTTAAAATGGGAAAATGACTCATTGTAGAAAGGATGTTTTATTTAATAAAAATTAAAATTTTCCTATGAACATTTACATACAATAATGTTTCATCTTTTGATCCCCTTAACCCCTCTCAAAAATGACCACCAATTATACATGTCCCCAAGTTAGATCTTCATTGTATTTGTGTACAATTTGCCATCAGGTATGCGGCCCACTCATTTATTAACACATCTATATCATCTTGTGAGTATGAGGCTTTTCAGCAGTTATAGTAGTACTGCAAAATATTAAAATAAAGAATTAATAAATAACTTAAACAAAATAGTAGTTGTTTTTGAAAATACCTCTTTAGGGATGCAAGTTTGCTGATGAAAAACGATCTCTTTCATAAATTTACAAACATAATAACCACAATCATTATTGTTTGTTTGTTTTAGACACTGCAAAAAAATTGATCATTAGGAGAATAAGTAACTTATGTTGAGATGTGTTTGGATAGTGAAATTTTATTATATATACCCTGATATTTGTCCAGACATAGTACTTGCTCGCCTCCCTATGCTTAGCTCCTGTCCTCATTCCTTTTTTAGACTATAATGATACACCACCCTATCATAACAGAATACTCAGTAAAATATAATATAAATTATATTACTTGATGTTTAGACCTAAAACATAAGATGTAGTGTCTTACAGATTCACAAACTCCATCATGTGTGGTCGGTTTGATAGATATCCTTGCATTGAATCTAGAAAATAAATCTTCAGAGTATCCAAGTTCACCACAATTAGCAACCAATGTTACCTAAAAACACAAAAAGGAATAAGTAATAAAATAAGTGAAAATATAATTGATATTCTTTAATCGTAGGTTATTACCCCTGCATGGTTGGTATTAGGAAAAGTTTGTCATCTGCAATCTTTCTTTCAAAATTTTTCAGCAACTCGTTCACTATTGAATCCTTTTTTGATGAATCTATTTTTATTAGGTGTGTTGATGTGATATGAGGACTAACGAGTCCAAATCTTGGCTCATGGAAAAATTCCTTCAACTATTTTTCATAAATGCGTCTGTCAACAATATAAAATGAATTTATTCATAATTTTCACATTAGATCAGCTTTTAGAAAATAAATTCATGGAAACATAACTCATATATACATTTACAATTGTGATTCCTAACCAACTGTTTTCAAGGATTTCATTTACATTTTCAGCAGCAACGAAATATTGACTTTCCTCTCTGTATATATTCTCTTCGAAAACCACTATATGACTATTACCATCTTTCAGATTCGTATCCACATGAGTCTTCAATGCTAGTAAATGTGGATAGAGGATAGGTGGTGTTATTGTACTTTTAGTAGCTCCTTGGGATCAGTTGGTCGATCCTTTAGATGGTTTTGAGCTGACATTTGTCACCCCCTTCCCTTTCTCTATCTATAACAACAATCATTGGTTCAGACCCTTTTTTAATTAATTGTTAAGGGTTTAGCTTGAAAAAAGGAAATAAATACCTCTTTGTTCACATGTACTCTAAAAAGTTGTGACGGCTGTGCAATGAATGTCCCAATAGCCTTTTTGACCATATGAATATCATCGTCATCAAGTGGAATAGGTAGTTCTGCATTTGGATCATGAGCTATAGTAATCGTCACTTTCAGATGATCTTTCGGAAGTGGTCTATTATGCAGTGTGGCATCTGGGATATTGAACACTGTAGCCCTCGCTACAAGGTGATAGGTGGGTGTTGACAGATATAAATCACAATCATTATCACCCCGTAGAAGATCAGTACAGAAAAATTATCAGTGTTTGTCTGATTCACATTTCATGGGAATAATTATTAGAATATTGATTACCACGGCTAAGACAGTTCTTTGAGGAAAATGGCTTGCCTCAAAGCTGGTGGGGGGTGGGGCGGGATGTTCACGCGCTGGCTGTTCCTGAGTTGTGTCTTCCCTTTGCTTCCCACCCATAAAATTTGCTAGCAACTCTCCCTGCCATTGCAATCATTCTTCAAGGGTTGATATTTTTTTCTCATTTGTTCCAATTTTTCATCTATATCATCCATTTTTTTCTTCTTCTCAAAATATACTCGGGGTGTCACCCCAAACCCTACTCCTTTGACACGACCGTATTTTTCTGGCTGCTTCAAAGCCGTCGATAATAGGTCTATATCCGCTACAGGAGTCGTTGATTTCTATGACTATCGGATATAGGAAAATAACTAATTATTTTTATGTAATAGAAATTTTAAACAAATCTTTTTTATCACCGTGTCATACTTACACATATTTTCCACACTTTTGTGTGTTATCATCTACTAACTTACCTTCTTTGTTCACACGTGCCTCCTTCCATAGCACATGACGTGGGATAGAAGTGCATTTTATTTTAGACTCATTAATCTACATATAAACATAGAAAGATAATTATGATGTTGTTTATTGAAACCTAACTATATTATTTTAAATTTTAAATACGTACCATTTTCTTTTCTAATGAAGCATACCCCATCCTTGCTTTATGATAGGGGTATGTTGGTTTTGATGCATGTTCCTTATTTTTAGTATAGAGTTTCTGTTTCATAAATGAAATATTGACAATCAAAGTGATGAATACAACTATCCTCAAACAACGTATTATCACCCACAATGTACCTGAAACTTCTTACCCCCATGATGGCTAATAAATACATCCCATGCTTCTTGGGATATCAGGTGAGCATAGACAATGGGTGGGTGAGGGTTTATTTTACCTTTAGAATCTTTCAGGTGGCATCTTGTAAAAATAGTGAGAAAACCTCAATGAATCTTTCCTGTAAGCCTTAATACATAATCCTTGTGTGAATCGTCTACTATAAATGTACTCTGCAAGAGATTGAGAAGATTAATACATTTTTTCATTATTTTCTTTTCTAGTAAATTAAAGAAATAAATTCATAATGTTTCCATAATTTCTTCCCAGATCACAGCCTTCATACTGGACACAACATGGTGCCATTAATCTATGTCAATCGGCACGTGTTGCCGATTGAAAACTACAATGTAGCTTCTAAACATATCCTTGTTGGGATTCACATGTTGGCCTCGTGCATTCCATCCGACTTCAAATTTGATGCCTTTGCTTTTCGCCTTAAGAATTTTGGCTAACACCGTCAAACTACGACGCACCTGTGTTTTCTGCGACTTCAGTCCTTCATTCCCAACCATTTCATCGATATCAACATCATTTATATGTTCATCTGGAATGGTATCAATAACATGTGATGATGGTTGTTGGACCTCAACACTAGGAGCAGTAGAATCCGCAACAGCAGGATATGCAGCAACCGCAGCAGGAGAAGCAGGAGCCGCAGGAGGAGGAGCAGCAGGAGCAACAGGAGCCGCAGTAGGAGAAACAATAGCAGCAACATGAGATGCAGGAGCAGTAGGAGTAGAAGAAGGAGGAGCAGCAGGAGCCACAGTAGGAGGAGCAGTAGGAGCAACATGAGCCGCAGTAGGAGAAACAGCAGCAGCAGCATGAGCTACAGGAGCAGCAGGAGCAGCATGAGCAGCAACAGCCGCAGCAGCAGCAGCTTGAGAGACTTGTTCAGCCTCAAGGATAGGAGCACTAGAATGTGCATAAGTCATTATCTGCAAAAGTGGTTGAACAGTTAATTCAGATTACATAAATTCAGTAATGATAAGATAATAACATGAGATAACAAGATCTATATTACAAACAAAATATAACATGTTTATTGAACTCTCTTTCTTTTTTTCAAAGGTTGAAGGGATTTGACACCTCTATAGACTATCCAAATACCTTCATTGTGGTCTCCTATAACATAAAAAACATCATATGTATTGGGACCGCTCTGAAATGATTTCGACGTACCACTAAAAGGATCATCCTCAACTGAATTTTCCTCGGAACCTTCAGTAGTTTTGGACGATAACAGAACAATCGACCACTTTTGGTTTGCGGGATCTGGAACATAAAAAAATTGTACCGCTTGTGATGCCATTATAAACTGTTCGTCTTTTTACCCTTCTTTACTAAAATCAACTTTCACAAATCCCCATTCATCTATTTTAACACCACTATTGTTATCAATCCATTTGCATTGAAAAATCGTCAATTGGAATGTTTTATAATCCAACTCCCATATTAGTTTGATAATGCCAAAGTATGACATATTTTCATAAATTGGATTTCTGTCCTTACTACCAGAAACATGCATCACTTTAGCCACTAGTGTAACTCTACTATTTTGCATGGTACTATCTTCATCATGTTTATCTGTATAGAATGTATAACCATTAATTACATAACCACTGTAAGATAATACATACACACTTGGTCCAGCGGCTAGCCATCAAAGTCGTTCTGAAATTGAATTCATATTTTCATCCAACTGCTTAAAAATATGGTCCTGAAACCATCCTATAAACTGGTGATTATGTGTATCTGATAACCATTTTTCATCCCTTGATGGATTCAACTGCCTAAAAATTTCTTTATGAGTTTCAATATATGGAGCAACCTCCCAACTGTTTTGAAAAACATAAAGATGAGCATGATCTCGATCTGTAATACTGTTTGTCACAACTTCTCTTCCATAAATTCCCTCACCCTCAATGCATCTAGTGTGACGAGATTTTGGGAGACCAATGCTTTCCACATCAGATAGGTATTCGGTACAAAATTCAATGGCTTCCTCAACAATATATCGCTCCACTATAAAACCCTCTGGACGACTTTGATTTTTGACATACCCTTTCAAAATCTTCATATACCGTTCAACATGATACATCCATCTATAGTGCATAGGACCACAAAGTCAAATCTCTCTCACCAAGTGAATCATCAAATGAACCATCATATCAAAGAATGTTGGCAGGAAGAACATTTCTAATTCACATAATATGATGAAAATTTCTTTTTCTATAGCTGGAAATTTCCCCCGGTCTAAAACTTTTCTACATATAGCTTTGAAAAAGAAACAAATTTTTGTTAAACTATGATGAACATTCTTGGGAAAAATGAATCATAAATCTATAAGAATTAGATCTTGCATCAAAACATGGAAATCATGTGATTTCAAACCTTTTAACTTCAAATCATTAATTGACACAATGTTCTTGATATTTGATGAGTACCCCTCTAAAACATTTACATCATTGAAGAAGTTGCAAAACTGATATCTCTCCGCCCTAGAAAGAGTATAAGCAGCTGGAGGAAGAAACATTTGATTTTTACCCTTCACAGGAGCCAACTCTTCTCGTATTCCCATGTAAACCATGTCCAACCTTGCCTTAATTCCATCTTTTGTTTTTTCAGGGGCATTTAGAAACGTTCCAATAACACTGTCACATACATTTTTTTCCACATGCATCACATAAAGAAAATGTCTGACGTACAAACAATTCCAGTATGGTAATTCAAAAAAAAAACTGATCTCTTTTTCCAACCGATTTTCGTAAGGTTTTTCAAAAATGGTTTACCAAAAATAGTGTTCAGATCTTTTACTTTATCAAACAGCTGATCACCTGTTAGTGGAGATGGTGTTGCGCATTTTTATAAACTTCCATTGAATGATGTCGTCCAAGATCGGTACTTATGCCGACGAGGTAGAAATCTACGATGTCCTAGAAACACATATTTTGATGAATGTTTCAACCTAATTTATTCTATATCTTCTTCGCACATGGGATACCATTGAGTTCCTTTAATTTTATAGCCTGACAAATTTCCATAAGTAGGGAAATCATTTGTAGTCCCATACAACATCGCTCTCAACGTGAAGTATTCACTTTTATAAGCATCATACAACATTACACCTGAGTTCCACAATAACTTCAAATCATCGATCAAAGGAGCTAGATAAACATCAATATCATTACCTGGTTGTTTTGGTCCTAATATAAGCATAGATAACATGATGAATTTCCGCTTCATGCATAACCAGGGTGGAAAGTTATAATTTACCAACATAACAGGCCATGTACTATGAGTGCTTGTTTGAAAACCAAAAGGATTCACTCCATCTGTAGATAACGCAAGACGAAGGTTTCTCGGCTCTTTTCCAAATTCAGGATACTCATGATCAATTTTCTTCCATTGAGGAGAGTCGGCTGGATGACGTAATAACCCATCTTTATTTCTTTTATCTGCATGCCACAATAATTGTCTTATAGTTTATTCACTTACAAATTGACACATAAACCTTGTAATGATTGGAAAGTACCATAAAAATTTCGTAGGATTTGATTTATCTTTCTTGTATCGAGAATCACCACACTTTGGGAATTCTGTAAGTGATTTTTTCTCCTTGAGAAACAATATACAGTCTTTCGGGAAGGCATGTATTCTTTCAGAAATCATTCCCATTGAGTGTAGCATTCGTCTAGCTTTATATGTCCGGCTTTGGAGCTCATTATCTTCCGAGAGAATGTCATTCAAGAGATCAAGTAGTTCCATAAAACTGACATCACTCCATCCGTTGCCTACATTCAATTTATACAACTTCAGTACAACTAACAATGTTGTATACTTAGTGAAAGCAGCATACAATGGCGTCTTTGCACAACTCTTTAACTTCTCAAACAATTTTGGGCAATCACAGAGTTCATCTTGAATTGTCTTTGTCATTTATTCAATACAATCTTCATCATCATTGACATCTGTAATCACATCCTCCATATGGTATTCTTCATTATTCATATTTGTATTCATATATGACGATCCATAAAACACAGTTTTATCTCAGCTAGTAGCTATATTCGCCTTTTCTCCGTGTTTATTCCAACATTTATAACTCCGATCTATTCCGTGACATATCAAATGTTCTTCCAACTCCTCTGGAGTAAGCAGTCCAGAATAACAACAACGTAAACACGGACAAAGGATTTGAGAAGGATCCTTTGTGTGATCCTTTTCAAACTTGATGAACTCTTTCACTCCGTTCTCGTACTCTATTGTTAAACTATTAGCATCCATCCAATATTTATTCATATTCATCCTATTTGAATCTCAAATATTAGTATTTATGGTTCAAGTACACAAAATAAGACTTCCAAATACAGCAGAAGAGAACCACTTTTTTATAAAAATAGTGATTAATAGAGCCTAACCATTAGTATTTATTCATATTCATTAAATATAATTACTTTAGATTCATTATAGTTTCCTCAAATCACCCCAGACCAAACAAAAGAATAATCAAGAATGATACATCTACCACTCCTAGGTCTCTGCCCTACATTCAATATCATCATGCCTAAGTACCCATATATCCACACATACACATGTCACAAACACATAAAAAACCATATCCACATC
Source organism: Viscum album (assembly GCA_963277665.1). Classification (NCBI taxonomy): domain Eukaryota; kingdom Viridiplantae; phylum Streptophyta; class Magnoliopsida; order Santalales; family Viscaceae; genus Viscum; species Viscum album. The sequence continues at coordinate 383,558,833 of OY728153.1, read as the reverse complement.
AGATTCAAAGTACCAATATGGATTTCAAGAATGATACTCAACTCAAGTGGTGGTGTGTAAGAAATAATAAAAAAATATAATAAGTATATAGTCACACATTTATCTTAGTAACATGTACCAATATGGTATCTTAGTATTTACATATTTCCAACATCACATACTTTCATAATAAAAAAGATGGAAGATATATAAAAACTGAATTAAATGAACAATGTATATAAAACTCTTATATAAATTAGTTGGCATGAACAAAATAGTTCTATAATCAATGTCATGTAATAATAAAAAAATTATATCATAGTAACATGTATCAAACCCTATGGTATGTTAGTTTCTAGTAATATGATCCTCACACAACTCAATCAGTGATCTTGGCTCAATGTGTGAACACATCCCACGACTCAAGTCATCTGGACTCAAATTCCCATTGGGGAAAAATTCATGTCATAGTATCTTTAAGTTAGTATTTTCATCATAAATCTAGTTCTAGGAGATTATATCCTAACATTATTATCCAAATTACCACTAAATACCTTGGCTTCATATACTTCAAATCATATAATCAACCAAACATGAGAAAATCAATCATTACCAATAATTTCATTTATTACATTCAAATACCCAATTTTAGTTTTCAACATGAATTTTTATTTCAAAACCAAATCATAGGTTTTCATAAAATCTATTCCCTTTTCAAATCATATTATATTCTAATCTTTTTTTTGAAATCAAGGCTAATTGTTTTATAAAATATTCCCACTAAAATATATAGTTTCTCAAATCATTCCATGACATAAAAAACAACTAAGAAGGGGATTTATTTCAAAAATACATGCCTCTAAAATCACAAATAAAATCCACTTTAATTCAAATCATATTAAATTATTTTTATAATTCATATTGAATAAATCAAGATTTTTTTTTCAAATGTGTGGAAGAAACATTGTGGAACCATCTGCCTTTAATTAGTGATCAACCCAACTTAACACCCATAATGGGATCTGTCAATGAATAATGAAGGTGTAGGAGATCAAGTAGTCTAACCTTTAATCAAGATTCATAAAAAAGAATATTATATTCACTAAAAATATGATGATCTATCACTCTATAAGTAGGATATAAGAGGATATAGAGGATTTCCAATCGATGAGAGATCCCCTTATCAGAGAGAAACCAAATGCATCCACTGGAGCTTCTATCTGAGAAGAAGGGAGTTTAGAGGAGTTAAAATGAATCTTGTATGCCTTAAAAAAGCAAGATTTCAAATGAGAGTTGTGTAGGAGAAAAAAGAATATAAAATGGGGCTCATGGAATTTAATACTATAAAAAAAGATACCACGTTGCAACCTCCCATGGACATGGTACAGAAAGGATTTAGACAACCATACTATAGAGTAGACTTCTTGTCATGAACTAGGCCAGGTTTCCATCCCACTTGACACCTGACCCAACTCGTGGGAAGGTCCAAAGGGAATTACCAATCCCCATGGGTTGTAACTAGTGCCTAGGCATTGAGTAACACCTTTGGGAATGGTTTTTTCATGTAAAAAACCATAAATATTACATAATAATAAAACACTATATCATAACCAAATTTCACAATATAATAGACCAACAAATAACACTGCAATAGGGGATAAGCATTTAACAATTTCAACCAAAACCAAAATAACAAAAAAATGTAAGGGAACCAACAATACAACCAAGCCTCCATGAAACATGAGGGTCAACATCCCCATTCCACAACCGATAACAGTCACCAAAAGGGGAACTACTACCACATATATCCACCATCACCACCAAGGGAACCTTGACTTTAACTGTGTAAAACATAATAAGGTCTACATAAACTTGAGGGTGTATATAAGGTGTGATACAACATACCTAGTAGGAAAAAAATAGATTCCATGTAATGAAATTATGATAAAAATTAACATGTTATTTTTTAAGAAAAAGGAAAATACAATTTAAATAAAACATTCTTTGAAATAAAAGAGAAAGTAAACGTGACAAGATAATGGTAAGAATTGTGTGAGAACTATAGAAAATCTCTAGGGTATTAGGGTTACTAGGGTCCTAGGGTCCTCTTACTCTTGGTGATCACATCTCTTAGACATGAAGGTCCTATTTGAGCCTCCAATCCCTAGTACATGAATGTTTAGTTAGTGTTGTTATATATATCCATATTAAAGAGACCAATCATCATCCTGACTAATTCACCTAATATACTAGACCTAGTCTACCCACCTAGATAACGAGGATTACATTGTGCTCAATTCCACCCCCTATATAAAATTATATCTATTTTATACAATCACACTTCCAATCATAGAAACACACATGACAAACAACCATTTACAATAGTAAAATCATTATAAAACCCTTACACACAACAAAAAAATTGGAAAACATGTTTCCCACAACCCAGAAAATTTATAAAACCATTTTAGAACCAAATAAATCATATTAAACACCTAAAACAATGTCAAATAATGGAACAACCTACCTATTTATTGATATCTTCACAAAACCAGAATGAAACCACCAACTGAACTAAGGAAAGGCCCTAAGGATGAAATTAAACACCATAACCATAAAGATTTAACCCAAATAAATGAGATTAAAGCCAACCTAGGTCAAAACCCTTTTTATAGAAAAATAACCCAAGAGATAAAAAATTAGTGGCCAAGAAAGGATAATAAAAGATAATATGAGATTCTTACATAGAGATTCCTTGTAGATAAAAGGCCAAATCACCCTAAAAATGGAGCCCAAGGGAAGAGATAAAGGGAGGGAGTTTCACCTTGGGATAGAGGGTCAAATGGAAAGATTCACCGAATAGAGGACCACTACGAAAAAATTAAAATGAACAGATAACCAATATTCCCAATAACCCTTAATGTATATCCTCCAAGAACATAATACATATCCAAATGACACGTCTACATCACTAAGAAGAGATAAAATCCCAATAATGTCCATATACCTAGCATAGGTCACCCAACCATTTGAATTTTCACTAAAATGGTGGGACATAAGATGGAAATATACTAAGAACACATCCCTTCATCCAAATAAGAGACCACAACCACTAACCATGAAGAACCATTAAGAGAATAATTCGAAACCTAAGGAAAGGTACACCAAAAACATACCAATGAATCCAAATGAAATAACACAATCAATATCCATCAATGATTCAACCAACAAAAAGAACAATATTAAAAAGATATTTGGAAAACATGCCTTAAAGATAGGTCCGGCAAACTGAAGAGGGCGTTGCGGGCGGCAGAGGTCCGGAAAACCGAAGAGGGCGTTGTAGGCGGCGGAGGTCCGACAATGAGAAGCGAGGGCAGTGGAGGTCTAGAAATGAGAAGCGAGGGCGGAAGAGGTCTGGAAACATGAACTCAGCGGGTGACAGAGGGGATTCGCGGGGTTCCAGTGCCGCAAGAGATTTAGGTCGCGATAAAACGAGGGAACTGTGTGTCCGAATTTATAAAAAAATGGACTAAGGTTTTATCAGTGCTAACATTTTAGCGCTGATAAAGGTTACCCTGTATTAGTGCTAAAATTTCAGTGCTGATACAGGGTAACCTTTATCAGTGTTTTTGCTTAGCGCTGATATAAGGGGGTGCTTCCCTTTCCCGTTTTTGTAGTAGTGTATTAATTAAGTTGATAGTACGCATCATGAAAGTACATGATAAGTCCCATATTAGATATATCACAAGAGTAAATAGTATATGAGTATAATACATGTTGGGTAGATTCGAATGGGTATTCATCATTTTGCCTCCAAGTTACATTTATTTACACAATTAATTTTAAATAAATTTATTTAATTTGTTTAAAATTATGATGGATGGGAATCTTAGAGAAATTTGGATGAGAATTAAGATAAAATAATTTATTAATTAAAGAATATAATTAATTGATTCGAGTGTGATTTATCTTAAATAAGAACGATTAAGAATTGAATTCTAGTTTTTATTACAAGTGTAATTACTTTCATGCATGTGGATGATGATGAGCATAGACCATACCTTTACAGGTGTTTGGTTTCATTTAATTTATTATTAAATTAAATTATTGGTCTTTGTGCCTTCTATCCTCTTATTCTGTAAAGGCTTGCGTTCCCATGGTTTCTTTTATGTAAATCCTTTTCCCCTCATCAACATGTGTTTAAAATAATATGTAATGGATGGAGCTCCCAAGCTAGCCGAGATGGTTTAAGTTTGGAGTTGAGTTGAAACCAATCCAAGAGAGATACATAGGTGGACATGGGTAAAGCTAAAAAACAAACCTTAATTGGTTCAAGATGTTTTTACCATAGATCCGTGGTTAGTTTATCATCTTCTATATAAACTAACCATTAGTAAAATCTCATGATCATACTGATTTATTATTTTATTTATATCAATTTTCATGGCTATTTCATTATGAATGTTTTTTCCCAATTACATTAATTAATGAATTAACAATCATGAAAAATAGAACCAAAATAAATTAGATTATTTTTAAATATTATCTAATACATGGTTAATAAATTAATTAAATCCACTTAATATTAACAAGCATGTGATAAATATATTAATTGTAAATTTACAGATAAAAGAGAAAAATATATTAAGTTGGTATATCCTTCCACTACTTTAGTTAAAATCAAACCATAGTTCAAATTGCTTGACCAACCAAATATGGGGAGCTTTCAATTATTGGGGAATTCTAAAATGGGTTTTTGGGTTGAATTAATTTATTTTACATCAATGTTTGATTTAAAAATATGACTTGGTGTAATTGAAAGGAAAGGGTTGATGAAATCTAATTTAAGGATTTTAGGATTGGGGAGTCCACTCAAGAGATCAAGAAACTATGAGTTAATACAATTGGAATTTGCAGTGCCTACCTAAAACTATTAATGTTTCTTAACCAACCAAAGTTTTGGAAATGAGAAGGGGAATATGGATCCTTTCCACTAGAATTGCTAAGAAATAAGATATTATAAATCCAATGGTGAGGGATATTGGGATTCAATAAAATAGTGGGTGATTAATAAATATAATATTTATTTATTTGTCTAAATTTTATTAGATAAAATACTAAATCTCTTCTCATATTACTTATAGAAACAATAATAAAAATGAAATCCAACATATCACTGAGATACATACTTGAGAAGGATATCCTTCTCACAATCACAAATTTCCAATAATGTTAAAAAGGAACTTACAAGTTATCCTTCACCTTGAAGGAAAATTGTTTGTATTAGAAGATCCTATTCCTAAAGCATCTAGAAATGAGGCTAGTGAGTAAGCATTTTCTCTATATGAGAAACATTTGGATAATAATATATATGTTCATTTCTTCATGATATAATCCATGACCAATGATATTTTGAAGCAAAATGTGGACATTAATGCATATAGCATGATGTATCACCTTCGAGATCTCTATCAATAGAAGGTGATATAAAAGAGATATGAGATCTCCAATGTTTTTTTACAACTAAGCTTAGAGTATATTCACCACTTGGGCATCATGTATTCAATATTATTGGATACTTTTAATGCTTATACATATTAGGGATTAAGTTACCATATGATTTGTGTATAGATATCATACTTTCCTCACCATCCAAGGCTTTCTACAGTTTTATTATTAATTACAATATGAGTAATAATGAGAAGAGTCTCTCATAAATTATTACTTTGATTCCCCAAGAGGATAAGGAAATGAGGCATAACAAACCCATGATACTTACAGTGAATAAGAAAAAGAAGAACAAGGAAAAGGTCCCCAAGAATCATAAAAATTATAAAGCTCTCGAGCATCATCCTTTCAAGAAGGAGAAGATCAAGAGGTAGGGAAAGGAAAAGGAGGCAGTATGTTTTTCATGTGTCAATAAAGACCACTGGAAGAAGTATGACACCCATATGAATGGGAATATAAAGATTAATTCATTATCAAGTGTAATATTTCAATAACTACACATTGGGTATTGGATACAACTTATGGTGCTCACATATATATCCTAATGTATGAACCAAGTAAATTCAAAAATATTTCTAGAGGATAGGTGGATCTGTGAGATGCCAATGGTGGTAGGATGGCTGCTCTAGCCATTGGTGACTACCACCTTTCATTACCCATGAGAATGATTTTTTTAAAGGATTTTTATTATGTACCAATTGTTACTAAGAACATAATTTTTGTATCGTTCTTGGATGCAAATGGTTTTATTTTCAAGTTTGGAAATAAAATTTGATTATTTTATAAAGAAAAAATATGTTATGGTATGAAGAATTTAAATAATGTTATTTATGTATTAAATTGAAACTAAGTATTGAAAATTGATAATGAATCATGTTCACATGAATCATATAACACCTAACTATGACATCACCTTCTTGGTCATGTAAACGAGAAGCATTTGAAAAATCTATGTTAAGATGTTTATTTATACTCTTTTGAGATAAAACCAATTGAAATATTTCATGCTTTTTTACAAGGAAAAATGACCAATCATCCATTCAATAGACAGGGTGAAAGTTCCACAGAGCTTCTAGGATTGGTACACACTGATGTGTGTGGACCATTTCTAGTAGAACTAGAGGTGGGTATTCTTACTTCATAACTTTTAATGATGACTTGATTAGATATGTTATTTCTACTTTATGAGGTATAAGTCCAAGTCCTTTGATAAATTCAAGGAAATAAAGAATGAAGTAGAGAATCAACTTGAAAGAAGATAAAGAAGCTTTGATTAGATCAAGGTGGTGAATATCTTAACCAAGAGTTTATTGAATTTTTATGGGATTTTGGGATGCTATCTCAACTCACTCCACATTATACACCAAAGTGGAATGGTTTTAGTAAAAGGAGGGATTTTACTTTGTAGACATGGTAAGGATGACGATGAGTCATGAAAATTTTCCATTGTCCTTTTGGGGACATGAATTACAAACTACGATATGCTCACTAAACCGAGTACCAAATAAATCATAAAATAGAATTAACTTTGTGTTATGGAGTGAAAAGAAACCTTTTTTTACATTCACATGTATGGGGTTGTGAGGTATTTGTTAAGGAATTATCAGGAAACAAACTAGAACCATCGGGTACAAAGTGTATCTTTATAGGGTATCCCAAGGAAAAAAGGGATAATACCTTTGCAACCAGTCAGATAAGAAAGTGATTATCATCATACAATATGTATCTCTTCAGAGGGATAACATCCTAATAAAGGATAGTGAGAGCATGATTGACTTAAATGAAGTTGATTCTCAAGATACACGAGAGTTGGTATAGGAACATATTCCACATGTCCCTATGGAATAAGTAGTTCTTGATACACAAGTAATGCATATGAGCACAAGAGAGGTAAAAGAACTAGAGAGATATGGTTTTCTAGTCACTGAAAATGGTGACTAATTATTAGTTTAAAATAAAGAACCTCTCTAATATAGAGGCAGTAGAGAGCTCAAAAGTTGTAAGGTGGAAAGATTCCATGAATTCAGAAATGGATTCCATGTATCAAAACCAAGTTTGGGTTCTGTTCTATGCTCCATTTGATGTAAAACCCATAGGGTGAAAATCGGTATTCAAGAGAAAACTGGAAAGAGAAAATAAATTAAATACCTATAAAGAAATGATAATGGATATAGGGTTTAAACAATATCAAGGAATAGAATTTGATGAAACCTTTTCATAAGTATACATATTTAAATCCATCAGAATTATACTTTCCATAGCATCTTACCAGGAATATGAGATTTGGAATATGGTTGTAAAAATTACTTTCCTTTATGGGAACCTTAAAGAAGTTTTCTATATGACAAAACTAGAAGATTTTGTGACTCCTAGTGATGCCAAAAATATTTACAATTTGAAGAGATCCATTTATGGACTAAAGAAAGTATCTAGTTCATGAAACATTCAATTCAATGAAGCTATAAAATTATTTGTTTTTATTGAGAACAAATGTGAGCCATGTGTTTAGAAGAGGTTTAGTGGGAATGTGGTTATTATACTAGTAGTATATATTGATGACATATTACGTATTGAAAATGACATACCAGTCTTACAGTCTGTTAAGGACTGGTTAAACAAATTTTTATCCATGAAGGAAATTTGTGAAACAACCTATATTCTAGGGATCCATATCATTAATGATAGATCCAATAGGATTATTAGACTATTTAAAAGTATATACATTGACCAGATACTAAAGAGATTTAGTATGGAACAATCCAAGATTGTATTGGTTTCAGTGTCACATGTTCTACATCTTTCTAATAAAATGTGTCCCTAGACACAATCGGAGAAAAATAGAATGAGTAATATCCCATATGCTTTAGTGATAGGATCAATCATGTATGTTGTGTTCTGTACTATTCTTGATGTTTCCTATGCATTGAGCATGGTAGGAATATATCAAGAAGATCTAGGATAAAAATATTTGTCTACTATTAAGGCTACCCTCAAGTATCTGATAAGAACTAAGGATAAGTTCCTATTTTATGTAGGAGATGAAGAGCTGGTTATCATGGGTTATAATGATGCTAGTTTTCAAAAAGAACAGAATTATTGGAAGTTAAAGTTAGGATATTTTTTATGTCACAATGGAGGAGCTGTTAGCTGGAAGAGTTCAAAGCATCCAATTGTTGTTGATTCTACAGTGGATTCTGAGAATATATAAGCTTATGATGAAGCCAAGGAATCCATTTATATATGAAACTTTTTCTAGGATATTGATGTGGTACCTATCAGTAAACACCATATCAAATTGTATTATGATAATACTACAGTGGTGGATCTTTCAAAAGAGCCAAGGTCACACCAACATACAAAGCATATAATCTAAAATTATCACTTATTCAGGTATTTTTATAAAAGGGGTGAAGTTTTAGTAAGAATATTACCCTTAGAAGATAATGTGTTAGACCCCTTGACTAAAGTCCTGTCTTAGTAGAAGCATGAGTATCATTTAAGATCTAGTAAACTGAAGGGTGTTAGTAGTTGGCTCTAATAGAAGTTGGTGTTTGTTGGAGTTGGTTCCCTAGAACTAAATTATGTGTACTTTATGATAAAACGTATTCATATGTTTTAATATTAATAAACTTCTTATCACATAATGTTTGTTCTTATGTATAATATAGTATGTGATAATGTCCTAAGAGTATCCATCACACTAAAAGGTCATAACAGTTCCCCGCTATGATGAGAACCTTGAAGTAATACGAAACTATTATTAAATATATGTTCTCTAGATGGATGATATCATTTGAGGGACACAAATTATAAAGGATATTAGGGTTAGATACTTATAGGACTTTGAGGCACCTTCTCATGGTGTACTCCCTTGGTAATATCCAATGTAAGATATTATTAGAAAGAGACCTACCGGTAGGAAATCCACATTTATATGTGTCATTGGATGTTCCTATCTACAGACATGTGTATTGAAACATAGACTTTAATAATATTATTAATGAGTATTATAAGTCATATGCTTTGATGTATTGAAAAAATCTGTGATTTCATATGTTTACAGTGATGTAGGATACATTGGGTGCGTCATGAGTAATATTGCATTAATGAATAAAACGAGAAAGGATTTTTACTTTCTATTTTTTAATGGAAGTTGATATCATAGGAACTTTGATGGAAATGATATATCCTAAATAAATCCATCACCATGGTGTTCTATGATGAAGTTCGATTTATAGAAAGTCCAATAATGAGACATCGAGCACAAAGGTTAATGTCCTCAGCGTTCAACTTGCTTAATTGGGGATATCATGAAAAAGGGATTATATTATACAATAAGCATATGTATGAGTTATTATGTAATTTCAACATTAAATTATTTTTCTATGGGTTCCTTGGCATGTTTCTAGACCCTAACCTTGGACATTAGGTTTCTTCACCTACTTCCACTAAGAAAGAAGCCTAGAGGGTCACATATTAAGTGTATCAAGAATCTCAGTTACCTAATATATTATTATTTATTATTTAACAAATTGAATAAATATTATTCCTAAATGTGGTTTAATAATTATTTATGTATGATTGATCCCATATATTCTATCGTTAGTTATTCGAGAGAATATTATGTGAGTGGAATATTTAATAAATATTTATTTTTTATTTATTGAATATAATATTTTATTTATTTATTGGATAATAATGTTGTGATATTTATTTAATAAATAATCATTATTCAAGGCCCAGTAAATATTATGGGAGAATGGTGGACTGACTTTTTAGGTCCGGTGTAAAATAATATATATTGAATGTTATTTGAGTAAATAATTTTAATTTAATTTCTAAGTTAAGAACATGTCAAGGAGATAATAATAATATTATTATTTTAGATGCAAGGTTTCTTAAGGGATTAAATAAATATTAAAGGGAACTAGTTAGAATATTTATTTTTAAACCCTATCAGTATTTAAACCCAATTATATTACTTTTCCAATAGAGAAAAATCATTTTTTTATGCACAAGAACGAGAGAGAATAATCTCAAACCCTAGAGAGATCCCTATTCAAGAAATCTGATATTAATGGAGAGAGATATTCTTCCACCATCCACTCTCGATTCTAGATAGATCAAGGAGAATTCTTTGGAAGCGATTCTCATGGAGATCAAAGGCGAACGACACAATCGATAGGATCTATCATGCTAGTACCTGGAGATTCATATAGTGACTAATAAAGATAATATTTTCATTATTTTTCATATGTGTTTCAATGATTTAACCTCTTCCAATTAATCAATTTGAGCTTATTTGTGTCATTTTAGTGTTTTGGTGAATTATGGGCTTAATTATTGAAATTGGTTAATTTTGGAAATTTAATAGTTTTTTGGAGCTTCTGTATTTCAGGAATATCATTTACATTTTTGATCCAAATTGTTTTATTATTTTTTTGTAGGATTTATATGATTGTGGGATTAAACTTTTATTTCTGGACCTAGATCCAATTCCAAACACAATGTCCTAGAACAATTCATCAAATGGAAAGAGTTTGCTGGATGACAGAATGGACCCCACCATAATTAAGGAGGCATATCTCAGCCTACATGTGTCTAAATGATGTTCTTCCAGCTGGAAAAGAAATAGGACTCCATTAATCACGTTCAAATTAAATTTCATGAAGCAATTCGGTCATTAAATCTTCCATTGAATGCGGCTGAAAAGAGGAAGTTGAAGAGTTACCTCGGGCAGAAAATGATGTCATTAGTAATTTGAGGATAACTTTTTTGAAATTTGTCTAAATTTTCTGATATTTTGAGGAATCATTTAAAAGACAGAGGGGAACAACATTTATGAAGACACCTTCCCGAGATTATGCTATTTGATATTCCAACCAAACTCAAACTGTAGGTGGATTAATTTTGGATGGAAATTTTCTACTCCACAAGCCTATAAATAAGAGTGTTCACTTCCATTCAAAGGGGTTAAAGAAGGTGAAAGTGGGGCTGTTCTGGAGGATTGAGTTTTGAAGTTATTTATATTTCCTATTTTCTCTTTTCTTTGTTTAATCATGCTCTCTTCTTCCCCATTCAACTCTATTACCCTTCACACGGAGGGGTAAAACCTTTGAGTGATCGGGGAAGGGGGAGTTTCACTTTTGTAATGTCATAGTTTTGTGATTAAATGTAAAACTCTCCTTTTCTTTTGAATGAATTTTATTATTATTGTTTCCCAATTCTCTTAATGTGATCATGTGTTTGGGTTTGGTGTAATCATTTTTAATAGATTTGGTTAAAGACTTTTAATCTCACTCCGCCTAGTGCAATTTGTCTCGATCGAGCATATTGTGTTAGGTGGTAAGTGTCCAGAAATCTTTGGCACATGTGTGGAACTAATGGAATTTTTCTAGAGTTCTAAGGAGAAAAAATTCACAATTGGTACTTTCCTTAGTTTTTTAGAAATTGTTTATAAACATCCATGCACATTGGAGTGATTTTCATTTGTTTCTTTAACCAGGGGTGATTGATAAATCGATTGAGGAGTCTTTCATTTGTCATTAAAAAGGAAGAGTGGGAAGATGATATTTATGAATATGATGACATTACAAAGGTAATCCTACCCTGACCCCATCACTCTCTTCATCCATTATTGTTCAAACTTTCTTTTTATTGCTTGCTATATTTGTCAACTCAAATGATTTCAAAAGAAAACCTTTTCTTATTTCTTAAATTTAAGTGACAAATATAATTTTTGTGCACTCCTCTTTGGAGAAAACCTAGGTTGACCACTTTACTGCATTTTAACTTAGGTTATATAAATTTTTGTCACACCCCACGATAGGCACGTGTCACTGACATTCATATATTTGTGGAGCACATGTGGATCACCATTAGAGGGAATCTTCTCTTGATTCCTACAACTCAATGACTGTAAAATGTATATATATTTTTAGATACATCAATGAATAAATAATTCATGCAAGGTAATTCTTTAATTGATTAAATTAATTATAATTCATATGTGATGATCATGCGCTTGATTCTAGCATTCATTGACAACTAAATCTCAGAATAATCATGGATCATGACAAAAAGAAATGTTAGGAATGACTCATCACACACTTCCATTGTTCCTATAACCTACATGAAATACACATCAGTTTTAAAAACCACCACTAAAAAAGTAGTGTCAGTTTAAACTTCCACCAGTAGTAAAAAAATGCCACTAAGACCACATATCTTTACAGTGATATATCTTAAAAATAAGATAAGGATAAACTTTTTTTATCTAGGAAAAATTATTTATCTAGGATAAAGTATTTATCCAAGTGTTTGTTAAAATATTTAGGAAGATGTTCATGCCAAAAATCAGTAACATATCTTAATAAAGTCTTTATTTCAGAGGAAAATTCTCTGAACACATAGAATAACATATGTAATATGGAAATAATAGTCTATTTCTTAAATATTCACACTAAAATGAAATAAGAGTTATTTAATAAAACACAAAATATTGGGTGTTTTATCGTAGCATGATATTTTAAGAATAATATAGAGTCTAAGAGGTTATTGATAATATATTTGAACATAGAGAATTTAAAAATTAATAAATAAATGATTACATTGGTCTTAAGATAAAGTTATTTACATTTAATATCCTAAATATTTTAATATATATGATGATAATGAAAAATGTAAAAATTTACATTTAGTTACCTTGATAAAGTAAATACCACTATTATCTAAATTATTATATGAGTCTATTTATCTTATAAGTTTTAGCATGTGTTGGTAAAATAAAAATGTAAAAACTTATGCTTAGTTACCATAGAAAGTGAATGTCATAATAACCTAAAAAGGATTCAGATGTTCTTGTGAATTGTAATGTAAATAGAAAAAATATTAAAGGAATTTTTTTATGGAATAGGTTCTAAGGATAATAATTATGAACATATAAAGATTTATAAGTAGAAAACAAAAGTTAACATCATAACATTTGGTGTTGTAAAGTTAAGAAGTTTTAATATGTTCAAGTGGTTGAACATTGGGAATATGATTCCTAAATATAACCATTATTCAAACTTTCTTTGCTCATAAATATTTCTCACTAAAATATTTTAGTGGGAGGGTTTATCAAATGGTCACAAAGAGATGTGGTAGGAATTATATGTAGATGTAATGTGTTAAAAACCCAGAAAGTGTTGTAAACATAAGACTGATTAGGAAGTTTATTATATATGATATGTTAGAAAATACTTATGTATGAATTTGTTAAATATTCTAAAAAGGATTAATAATATAAAATGTAACATATAAAACGAAACATCCACATTATAATTTTTTCATGTTGACTTCATATATGTATATATTGATATACATTTTATGAAGTTAAATAATAATTGGCCTCTCAAAGTATGACCTTGAGTTATCCCTAATCATTGTTCATCATAGAGTATTATAAATTATAAAGAAATTTTAAGGTTTGCATGAGTATGATACTTTTATAGAGATATAAAATATGCATATGAGATAAAAAAAATGTTTTTTTCTATGCTGGAAGACCTGTGAAGTATATCACATGGAGTGCCATGCATTATGTATTTGGTATACTAGGGGTTCATGGATGAAATATGGGTACCTATACCTGAGGTTAGTGAGGTACCTGGCATGAGAACCTTCATAATTTGATACCTTTATTATGAAAGTCAAAATTTAATTAGCTAATCAAGGAGTAGTTGTGTATGTTTCTAATCACATCATTGGTTGGATCTCATCCAAGATGAGATTTTTTATCTCGTATGAAAAGTATGACATATGGGACCTTGATTGAGATAGACTGGGGAGTGTTAATCTATACCAGGATAGTATATATGATGATATTATATATTTGGATGATGGTATTGTGATGTGCTCATCCATAAAGGTGAATGACAAGTGATGTATTCATCGACCAAGTTATCCTATATCTGATAATTTAGTACATTTGATTTGGATATATGGGATTGACATACATTGTGTACCATGGTTACTCGATGACTTGGATGAAGGTAATATATGAGAATAAATTCTTTAATATAATGAAAAATGGTGGATAGAGTTATATAGGTACATGGGTTTTATAGAGATCACACTAAATCCCTTTGTAAATTAATTTGCACTGATGATTTTCTAAATTGTGATCTATTATTACTTTTATGGATCTAGTGAGTCATGTTTGTTTTCAATGCTATAAATTCATGTGGGATCACACTTTATGGTTTACTGAATAGGAATTGAGTTTAAATTGGGGAGATTCTCTAAAATCATTTTAAAGTTAATCCAAAATATTTTTGTATGAGTATTCACAAGTTAATACATACGATGTAATACAAGTTGAAGTTAATGATAGTTTTCCAAAAGGTGTTTTGGAATGCATCCAAAAATTAGTTTTGGATATAATTTCACAAGTTATTTCATATGATGTAATATAATGTGAAATAAAAATTCTTTTTAGGATTTAGTGTAAGTGGTAGATTAAAAGAGATATTCTCTAAAGCCTTATTTGTATTTGATTCAAGAGTCTACATTGGTCCTAACATAATCTCAAGTGGTGACTTGATAATATGTTAGACCTAGCTTAGTATGATATGCATGTAGTGTATATCTTAAGATTATTTTCCCCCTATATAGAAGGGGTTTTCAATAGTAGTGGTTGACCATTAAGTGTTAACGATTGGGTGAATTATCTACACACATGATATCATTAAAATAGGTGTGTTTGTATAATAAAACATGTAAGGGAGATTCATTCATATGGTGAATGTTGTGGTCAAGGCATTGACTTAGAAATTATAATGCAAGAGTTAATGCATGCATCACTAAGGATCACCCTAGGGACTATATAAAGAGCATTGTCATGCGATGGGAGTGTTGTGAGATGTTTATAAGATGCAATACCTAGACTCCCAGATTCCCAAAGATCTCTTATTCATTCTTATTTACACTCGATGCAATATCATGCCATTAAAGAAGAGGAATCCCATATATATGATGTACAATTCAGTTTATCCCATGGATACCTCTAGAGTTGGAATGTATTTTGGATACCACTTTGTGATCTTCATCCTACACATTTTAAGGTATTGGTGTAGTGGATATTAAACATAAGTTACACATGTTATAGACTTATTTATTTCATATTTCTATGTATTTAATTTATTCTCTCTATGGGAGATCTTTAAAATATTTTTAATCACTTATTTTAGTTATATTAACAATTAATATATCCCTATGAAACTTAATAATAATAACACTTGATCTTACATAGAATATATAAAGTCTATAAATGTTATACTAAACAAAAGGAAGGACTAAATATATCTAGTGACTATGATAAACTATGATTTATGGATCATATGATATGAGTAAAACTATAAATGATGATGGATTATATTCTAGAAATTACAAAAATAGTTGAATACAACCTATGTGATTTTCCAAAGATATTTAAGAAGTTAAAGAGATGTGAAAAGATTAAATTTTATTCTAGTTATAATAAATATACAACATTTTTATCCATTTTGAAGTTATATAATTATAAATATATAAATAAATAGAGAGACACCATCTTTACATAACTACTTTCTCTATTTAATGATATGTTACAAGAAGATAATGAGCTTCCTTATCAAACATATGATGATAAATAAATGTTTTTTAATGGGCATGATCTTTAAAATAATAAATTCTTATCCAAATGACTCTATATTGTTTTATAGGGATCATGAATCACTTAAAAATTTTCTTTAAGTGTGATATAGTTTGATATAATAAAGATGAATCAAATCCTTCAAAAGTTTTATGGTACTTTCCAATCATTCCAAGATTTAGGTAACTATATAGAAGTCAACAAACTGAACGAAAATTGAAGTGGAACAAAAATACAAGAATTCAAGATAGGAAACATTTACACCTAGTAGACTCTCCTCAGTATGGGAAAATTGATCATGAGCATCATAAATTTAGAAAAGAGTTAAGAAACATATATCTTCTGTAATCTATAGATGAAATAAATATTTTTGGTGTACAAAGTATCACTCATAGTACATGGTTAGTTATATTGTAAAATTAAAAAAATTCCACTATAGTTATGTATGAAGTCCAAGTAAATTATGTTGTCTCTACATATATCAAGATAAAAATATCATGCTAATGATATTAATTTTTATTTAGCTCCATTGATTGAAAATGTGAAATTGAAGTGTGATTTAGGTGTTATGTTGTTTGATGGCCATACAAATTATGAGTTCACATTGAGATCCATGTTGTTCAATATGATAAATGGATTTCATGCTTATGGAAATTTTTCAGGATACATAATTAAAGGAATGTTTGGGTGTCCCATTTGTGAAGACAATACACAATCAATTACATTGAATCATTCCTTAAAGATAGTGTTTTTAGGATATCATAAATTTTTTCCCCAATGACATAAATACTAATCTTAGAAAACATCTTTCAATGAGAATTTAAAATAAGGTAAAACACCTTATCCATTAAAATGTGATGAATGGTTTGGGAAATTAAAGGATATTATAAATGTTTTTGGTAATCCCTTATCAAAAAAGATTACAAAAACAGGTTGTAAAAGTGATCATCTTTTTTTTGAATTAATGTATTTGAATTATTTATATGTCATGAATTTTCTTTAAGTCTTTCACATGGAAAAATGTATGAAATAGTTTCACTAGCATGTTAGTAAATTTAATAAAATAATAAAACATGGAATCAGGTCTAGGTTGGACATGATTTATATGGGTTTAAGGGTAGATTCTGTGCCGTTAAAGGGTAAAAGATTGATTTTTCTTTCTCTAATGGATTACACCCTTTCCAAGAAAGTGATATTTTAGTTTTTTAACTTTCTTAAAAGTGTAAAGTTTATGTAGGGGTATTTATAAAATATCATTAATATCATGTTGATTCTTATTTGAAGTTAAAGGGATGAAAATCACATGAATTTCATGTTTTGATACAATATTTTATGTTGGTGGATTTACATTTCATTCTACCTAAAAATGTCCAACACACATTCAACATGATTTTGTATTTTTTAAAGAAATATTAAGTAAAGTTATAGGACTGGTAAAGTTTTCAATTATGGAAAACAAAATTGTTGTCATATTATGTGAATTAAAGATATTATTATCACCATAATGTTTTAATATAATGGTTCACTAGATGGTTCACTTGGTTAGAGTGATCTGACTATGCAGTCATGAATATTATATATAGATGTACCACATTAATTGGTATATTAATATTTTGTAAGGTTACATCAAAAATAAAATTCATCCAAAAGGTTATATTGTAGAGTGATATATTTTTGTGGAATCCATTGAATTATGTACCAATTACATGTTCATGTGGATAACATTGGCCTCCCAAAATATCATCACAGAGTGTTCCATGTGGGTGAATAATTTTCTAGAAGGATGTTGTCACTATTATCATTATAGAGTGGGAGAATAATTACCTTTACATTTTAATTAACAGTTTAGAGGTTTCTCCATATTTTGAAACTCACAAAGTAATTATTAGGTACTTGGATCCATCAAGGTACAAAATATGGATATCAAATACACATAATCAATAGTTGTAAATATGGTCTCAAGACTATATTTTAATGAGTTATCTGTAAATGTAAATTTAATTAAAGCAAAAGAGCCTCAGCCCAGTTGGTGAGGACTCGGCAAGTACATCCAAGAGATCCAAGTTCAAAATTGGGTGGAGACATATTTTCGGGTACTGCAACAGACTGTAGTAGGCATTGTATTAGAAATTGTAGAAAACACTATTCGGTACTGTAAAAGCTGGAATTATTCATCTGTTTGGGCTTTTGGGCCATTGGTTTGGGCCTCGGGTCCTTTAAGGCCTTCGGGCCACCCAAGAACTTTGGGCCAGTAAGGCTTTCAGGCCACCTCAAGGCCTTCAGGAAACCTCAAGGCCTTCGGGCCACCTAAAATTATGCTTAATGATCAGAAAGACTCTATAAGGAGAAAACTCCAAATGGGGATTCAGATCAGGTGCATTCACCAGAGCAGAATCTATTCAAATTTTTCAGAAAGAGAAGCTATGGAATTGTCATTGGGACTGGCCTATTCTTGCATGTAAAGCCTAGCCGAACAATCCATATGAAGGTGGAGAGCTGATATCACGATGAAGAAGTTAGGGAGGATCAATTCCAAGTATATTCTGTATATTTCCTAAGACCTACAGGTCATGTAATCTCTAAGCCTATGGGCCTAGTAAGGGTTCCCCCCCCATCCCTTGAAAGGGGGTTATCAAAAATCAATAAAAAAAGGTCTTCGGTTCATATAAGCAATAAATTTAATTCAAAATGAATTAAATGGATATCCATATGACCAAATGTACATGCATTCTATTATAATGGTTATATAATTAACATTTATACATTATATAAAAAATAATAGGATGAACATAGTATGCTACAAAATAGTGGATTTACTCTTATGCCGGAAGCAGTGCATGTATCTTGTACAAGGATAGAGATATAATTTACATAAATATTTCATAATTTTGAATCATAAAAAAAATATAAGATTAGGATTATAAAACATTAAAATAGTGATTTTTTTATATACATGGGTTGATAACAAGAGTTCAGTTAAAATTAATGGATTGGTAATCATTAAAGTGAATTTCAGTATGGTTGAAAGGATGAACCATTTATAATGGAATCATAGGTAGTAAAAGTATTTTATACCCTAGATACACAATTTTTTTAATTGTTTTTCTTTTGACTAAAAAAATTATAGGGTTAAATGAAAATTTTCTGTAACACCCCTAGCTTCCATGATACGCTTCTCATTCAATAATGCAATAGCTTGCATTGTACGCAACTTCGAGTTCTAACACACACCACAACCAATCAAAGTAGCCGTTATGAATAGTAATACCCACTTTTTAAAATTATAGAAATTTTAAATTTCAAAATAGACTTTATTTTTGTATTTGGAATATCGAAATTATCCAAAGTTGAATTTTTTGTAATTTTCTGAGAACTTCCAATTTTCTATGAATAGTGAAAAATACTTAAAAACAACTTTTTTAATCAAAATAATTTATAGTGATAAATTATACTATTGAGTGGTTTTAAACTTTAATTAGAATATATTTTTACCATTTTATCCAATGGTGTTCATTAGAATTAATTTCACTTTGAAATTGGACATAAACAATTGTCAATCTTTTGATATATATTGTTTCTTAAAAACACGCTATTTGTTGTGACATCGGGAATTAATTATAAAATTAATTAATGAAACTTATGTTTTTGGAATTTTTTAAAATAGGCATCATTTTTGAATTCGGAATATCAATTATATCTTAAGGTGAAATTTTGACATTGTTCTGAAAAACTTCAATTTTTGATGAATAGTGAAACCACTAAGTGGTAGTTAAAAAACTGATTTTTCATTTAAATAAAACATTACCACTTCTGTGATTTGATTTTAAAAAATACAACATTCATGGTTGTCATTAGGAAGTAAAATTTGGTAAAATGGAATTAAAATAATTTTTTGGTGAATAGTAACTTTTAAGTTTAATTAATCGTGATTAAAGGTAATTAGTGATATTTAAGGTAAAAATGATATTATAAGAATATGAAAATACCTTTACACTTGTCCTATCCCTATTGGATGTGTCATGGACGACCAATACAATCCATGGGTCAACTTGGGGACCCCATGAAGCCACTTTGGTAAGAAAATGACATAAATAACTTTTATTTGAAGTTAAAATAAAAATGTCACAAACATAAGTTTTTTTACTAAATCAATTTTTAAATGGAGTTATACAGGTCATATTTTTGATTATAAATATTAATTAGAAATCTAAAAAGATTTAATATATCATGATATTTTTTTATAATTTTTAGACATTAAATAAATTAAATTATTTATGACACCATGATGATGCAGCAATTACCTCATTAATTAACGATTTAAATAAAATAAAAAGATAATGTAAACTCCAAGGCTTAAACTTGTAAAAAACCTATTGGATGAGTATATTTAGAACCCTTATCACCTTATACTCGAATTATATAAGTGTGGGACCTTTAAAATCCGAAACTCATTATATAATAAAGTAACATTTCATTACTTTCCAAGAGTGCCCCTCCTCTCCACTTATAAAAGGCCCCCACCACTACCACCTTACTCACACTTTCAAAGCCTTTTGGCTCATCCAACCTATTCCCAAATACTCTCCCAACTTCCCTCCCTTACTCCTAGAAGCCTCACTTTAGGTATAAGTATTCCCAAGGAATCCTTTGGCTCAAATCAAAAGAGTTACCCGATTTTAAGGTAATGTCTTCTCTTATGTTATTTTGTTTTATTTTGCTTATCCAACCCCCTAAACTCTTTTTATTCATTTCTTTTGTAACAACACCAGTATACTAAATATACTAGGATGTTATTATAAGAATTATTCTAGCTACACTTACACACACCTACATCTAATGGTTAAAGAACATACTGTTTCTGTGGATGGCGAATTTCTGCCTCACGAAACGATGATTGTTCAACACTCATATACCACCTCTAATGGTGGCCATTTTGATGAAAATATTTTCATATATGATATATATATTATGTTTATGTTTTCCTTATTCTTCTTTATTTCTCATTTGTGGCATACTTTATGATTTCCATTATGGGTAAACACGATAATTTCATTTTAGGAAGTGCGGACTACCGCCCCCTCAAAGTGATTTGAATTGTTAATGCCATATGTGGGATGTATAAAGGATGGAGTAAATGGTATTATAAATTATATTATACTGTAATTATAATATACCTTTATATCATTATGATTTCATTAAATACGAAATAGAAATGAAAGTAGTGTTCATGCGTACGTACGGGTTACCGTCTCCATGAACGGTGCATTTCATTTCTTACCTCTAAACGTTATGGAATATTATAAATGCATGTATATACTGGATATATATGATTTATATGATATCTACATCATTAATATAATTATGGATATAATGGATATTTTACCACATGAACAAAGTGTAATTATAAGAAGTTTATTTTTGACTCAAGATCGTCAAAACGACCATTATTAACTTAAATAATTACATAGTGTTCATAACATGGTAATAAGTTATATAAAAGGAATAATGAACTTTAAAAAGGATCTTAAGCAAGTAGAGATTAACTCTAGTTTATTATTAAGGAGGTTAAAGAACGGTCGAGTCAAGTCTGACACAAGGTAAGGGAACTTCTTAACCCAATTTCCATTCTTTGGGTTAATCTCCTACTTTCAAATTATGTCATGATATTATTATGTCCTATCTTGTATTTTTACTTTATTTATGTGTACTTATAGTTAATACACATATTAGATCTATTTTATTTAAATAAATGATCTTTCTAAGGGACTTTGTCTCAATCTCCATTCATTGAGGCATATTTTGTTTTATACACAAATTTCTTTTATACGGTGTATAAACCCCTTTGACTTTTGTGTTTTTTTCAAAAGGAATCTTTTTATATGAAGCGTTTTACTAAACAACAAAATGGAATGTTTTTTTGTCGTACGTAAGCGGCGACAATGACTTCTCCACTGCCGTGACCATTATTTGAGTTTCGGCTTCCTCTACAAGCCATAACCTTTTTTAAAATGAAAAATAAATACAAAGTTTTAATTTTCCATTATTTTGGTATTGAAAATGGTTTTGAAAGTGTTTTTATTATATCAATGTGTTGTATTGATATCTTTTGATTGAAATGATGAAATGTTATGTTTCCTTTATGCATGTTTTATGTGATACGATTATGTTATGGTTTATGATATGTTTAAACCTATTCATATGAGGAATGCATTGGACTTAATAAGTGACTGGTGGAGCCCGCTATAGCTCCTCGATGTATCGGCAGGTCTCATGAGACAAACTAGTGTCTTGGCACGAGGCCTTGACAAAATCTTATTTGTAGTCTTGGCACGAGGCATTGGCTACGTGGTTATGACAGTCTGGCATTATGCATTCCATCATTATGAAAGTGGTTATTGATATTGCATGTGGTTATTCAACCAGTAGAATATCCATGTGAATAAGTAAATGGAATTATTTCATTTTGCTTTTTCCATATTATTCTGAAGTTCAAGTTTAAAAAGGATTTTGTTTTAGTTATACATTGCCTTAAATGTTAATGTTTATTTATGAAAGCTTCTGCTATATTTTTATCCTTACTGAGCATCTGAGCTCACCCCTTTCAATGTTTTAATATTTTCCAGGATGTGAAGAAGTATTTTATGAATGACCAGTAGGGATAGTCAGAAGAGGATATGAGTGTGGACTATGGAGACTTTGTTATTGTAGTTTTTCACTTTATGATGTAATGTAACATTTATGAATGTATCTAGTGTTTCCAAGGCTACTAAACTAATCGGTCTTTCGAGACTTGATCTTTTGTGATCATGCCAATGTTACGAAGTAATGCACCGACTCTGGGTAACTGGGGTTAGGGAGTTACAGTTGGTATCAGAGGCAGTTTAGTACTAACCTTGGAAGATAGATTTAGATAAACTCTGATTAGAGCACATAGCCCAAAGATAGACTTTGAGGATTAGTATAGATGAAATTCCTAGAATTTTGGTATTATAGAGATTTTGTGAGTTTTCCAAGCAATACATCCCTGTCTGGATACGAGCAGGTAGAGGTGGCTCTAGCACAGATGTACCTAGGGGTGAAACCCGAAAACACCGCTTCGAGCTAGACTCGAACGGGAACTGGTGCACGACAACAGGCCTTGCTGCACTCTTGGTTACGACACTCTCGGGGGATATGCTTAGGATAATTCTCATTTTCTTTACAAACCACTATGAAGGGTTATGAGTATATACTTCCTCAAAGAATTTTTTTTTATGATTATGGATTATATCCATAAATAGTTCAATTAGTGTTAAGTGTTTTACAAGTATGGAATTATGTATTTTGATTCATAAACTAATCTAGTTTATGCCATTGTTTAGAAATGGCGCCTAGTGGAAGGAATGGAAACCGTATCAATGCACGCACTCTGTGTAGGGATTTCCATCCTTCTCAAGATAATTATTGTGGATCTGGATATACAACTGGTGATGATCAACTTATTACCATACTGGGAAAACTCACTCAGGTTATGAATAATAACCTTATTTGTATGGAGCACCATGATCTGCAATGTGGAGGATCAATGTTAGACCGCTTCATGAGGCAACAACCGCCAACATTTAATGGGGGTACAAATCCATTAGTAGCTGGGCAATGAATAAACTAATAGAAAAAATATTCCATGCCTTGGGGAGTAGCGAAAGGGAGAAGGTTGTCATGGCAGTCTACCGCCTCACAGGTGATGTCGATCAATGGTGGTCATTGATTCAAAACACAAAGGAAGATGATGAAGTATCAAATATGTAATGGAGGGAGTTCAAAGATCTTTTCCTAGAAAAATACTATCCTCGCGACCATTGAGAAAGATATGGAAAGACAATTTTTGAATCTGAGACAAAGGAAGGATGAGAATGTCGCAAAGTATGAGGACAACTTTACAAGGTTAGTGAGGCATGCTGCAGATTATATACGTAACCCAAGAAGTAAGATTGATCATTTTTTTGAAGGGTTAAAACCATTTCTTCGTCGAGCATTAGTCTCACAAACCTTCTCGTCGTACGAAGACATTGTCCCATGTGCTATCAAGACAGAAAAGGAATTCTCTAAATATTATGACAAAAAAGTAAAGCAAGAGAAGAAGAGAACGGTGGAACAAGAGACAGATAAAGGGAAAAAGGGAAAGAAGGATTTTCCATTATGTGATAATTGTGGGAAGAATCACCCTGGTACTTGCCTAAAAGGAATGGGAGTTTGTTATAAATGTAGAGAAAAAGGTCACCAGGCGCGTGATTGCAAGGGAAAGAAAGAGGCTATCAATGTTGAATGCTACAATTGTAGAGAAATGGGTCATTATGAAAATGAATATCCTAAGAGTCAGGGAAACTTACCTCAGAAAAGGCCAAGGGATCAAGGCCAATCTTATGCTGTGACTACAGTTGAAGCAGAATAATTAATGTATTGGTGATTTTGGACTCATGGATTATATTTTGGTTATTAGAATAATGTGATATATATATATAAGGATTGTACCGCAGTACTTGTTTATTTCATTAAGGTTTTAATATGATGAAGGTAATCATATTTTTGTATGTGACAATAAGAGAAAATTTACCTTGTTTGAGGAATCTGATGATATAATTGATTTTGGAATTTAGAGAACTTTAGAGAAAGTCTGGACAGAGGTATTTTGGATAACTATAAAGGTTGGAATGGATTAATTTGAACCTTGGATAGTATTGTTTAAGGTTAAAACATTTCTAAAGATTACTTTTGGAATATTATAATACTATATTTTTAGGAAAAGGACAACCTGTAGGTCGGGGGATAACCCTTCGCGTCGGACAAAGCTACAGGAATCGAACCCACAACCATAGTGCGACAGACCTTTATTTCCTACCACTAGCCTACAGGAAGTCCCTGGTTATTACAAAATAGTTTTACTAATCTAAATGGTATGTGTTAATATTTGGAACCTTATACAATTAGGATAAATAGAATATTTTTGAGTTCTATTACCTTTTAGAGTGAAAGATGGGTTTGTGGTAAAAATTTATTAAAGAATGAAAGTCTACATGACAAGTAAGTATATTTCCTTACGTTCTTAGTAAATCTCCTAAATAAATTCCTCAACTTTATAGAAGGTAACTTAAAACAAAAACATTGTCGGTTAACTTTTCCAACTGGGGATTCAATGATCGTTTAACCAATCACATGTTTATGATTTTCTTATTGTTAACTTTCTCCTAATCCAGTTTTCTACAACTCTCCATCAGAACTTGATGGTTTTTTTTTCTTCCATATCCATATTTTCATATAATCCTAGTATGGGATATCTCGGGTTACCTTTGTACTTATATTTCTATCTTTTAAAGTCATATTTTTATTAACCCAATTTCCGATGTGGGTTTTATACAAAGGTATTTTCTATTTTCAACCTTTTATTTTCAAAGAAAAATTTCAAATTGCGAGGACACAATTTATTGAAGGAGGGGAGAATGTAACACCCCTATCTTCCATGATACGCTTCTCATTCAATAATGCAATAGCTTGCATTGTACAAATCTTCGAGTTCTAACACACACCACAACCAATCAAAGTAGCCGTTATGAATAGTAATACCCACTTTTTAAAATTATATAAATTTAATATTTCAAAATGGACTTTATTTTTGTATTTGGAATATCGAAATTATCCTAAGTTGAATTTTTTGTAATTTTCTGAGAACTTCCAATTTTCTATGAATAGTGAAAAATACTTAAAAACAACTTTTTTAATAAAAATAATTTATAGTGATAAATTATACTATTGAGTGGTTTTAAACTATAATTAGAATATATTTTTACCATTTTATCCAATGGTGTTCATTATAATTAATTTCACTTTGAAATTGGACATAAACAATTGTCAATCTTTTGATATATATTGTTTCTTAAAAACACGCTATTTGTTGTGACAGCGAGAATTATTTATAAAATTAATTAATGAAACTTATATGTTTGTAATTTTGTAAAACAGAAATCATTTTTGAATTTGGAATATGAATTATAGCTTAGGGTGAAATTTTGGCATTGTTCTGAAAAACTTCAATTTTTGATGAATAGTGAAACCACTAAGTGGTAGTTAAAAAACTGATTTTTCGTTTAAATGAAACATTACCACTTCTGTAATTTGATTTTCAAAAATCCGACATTCATGGTTGTCATTAGGAAGTAAAATGTGGTTCAATGGGATTAAAATAATTTTTTGGTGAATAGTAACTTTTAAGTTTAATTAATCGTGATTAAAGGTAATTAGTGATATTTAAGGTAAAAATGATGTTATAAAAATATGAAAATACCTTTACACTTGTCCTATCCATATTTTATGTGTCATGTCCCACCAAGACAATCCATGGGTCAACTTGGGGACCCCATGGAGCCACTTTGGTAGGAAAATGACATAAATAAATTTTATTTAAAGTTAAAATAAAAATGTCACAAACATAAGTTTTTTTACTAAAACAATTTTTAAATGGAGTTATACAAGTCATATTTTTGACTATAAATATTCATTAGAAATCTAAACATATTTCCTACATCATGATATTTTTTTTTATAATTTTTAGACATTAAATAAATTAAATTATTTATAACACCATGATGATGCAGCGATTACCTCATTAATTAACGATTTAAATAAAATGAAAAGATAATGTAAAATACAAGTCTTAAACTTGTTAAAAACCTATTGTGTGAGTAGATTTAGAACCCTTATCACCTTATCCTCAAATTATATAAGTGTGGGACCTTTAAAATCCTAAACTCATTATATAATAAAGTAACATTTCATTACTTTCCAAGAGTGCCCCTCCTCTCCACTTATAAAAGGCCCCCACCACTACCACCTTACTCACACTTTAAAAGCCTTTTGGCTTTGCCAAACTCTTCCCAAATACTCTCCCAACTTCCCTACCTTACTCCTAGAATCCTTACTTTGGGCATAATTCTTCCCAAGGAATCCTTTGGCTCAAATCAAAAGAGTTACCCAATTTTAAGGTAATGTCTTCTCTTATGTTATTTTGTTTTATTTTACTTATCCAACCCCCTAAACTATTTTTATTCATTTCTTTTGTAACAAAACCAGTATCCTCAATATACTAGGATGTTGTTATAAGAATTATTCGAGATACACTTACACACACCTACATATAATGGTTAATGAACATACTGTTTCTGTGGATGGCGAATTTTTGCCTCACGAAACAATGATTGTTCAATACTCATATAACACCTCTAATGGTGGCAATTTTGATGAAAATATTTTCATATATGATATATATATTATGTTTATGTTTTACTTATGCTTCTTTATTTCTCATTTGTGGCATACTTTATGATTTCCATTATGGGTAAAAACGATAATTTCATTTTAGGAAGTGCGGACTACCGCCCCCTCAAAGTGATTTGAATCGTTAATGCCATATGTGGGATGTATAAAGGATGGAGTAAATGGTATTATAAATTATATTATACTGGAATTATAATATACCGTTATATCATTATGATTTCATTAAATACGAAATAGAAATGAAAGTAGCGTTCATGCGTACATACGAGTTGCCGTCTCCATGAACGGTGCATTTCATTTCATTACTCTAAACGTTATGGAATATTATAAATGCATGTATATACTGGATATATATTATGTATATGATATCTACATCATGAATATAATTATGGATATAATAGATATTTTACCACATGAACAAAGTGTAATTATAAGAAGTTTATTTTTGACTCAAGATCGTCAAAACGACCGTTATTAACTTAAATAATTACATAGTGTTCATAACATGGTAATAAGTTATATAAAAGGAATAATTAACTTTAAAAAGGATCTTAAGAAAGTATATATTAACTCTAGTTTATTATTCAGGAGGTTAAATAATGGTCGAGTCAAGTCGGACACAAGGTAAGGGAACTTCTTAACCCAATTTCCATTCTTTGGGTTAATCTCCTACTTTCAAATTATGTCATGATATTATTATGTACTATCTTGTATTTTTAATTTATTTATGTGTACTTATAGTGAATACACATATTAGATCTATTTTATTTAAAAAAATGATCTTTCTAAGGGACTTCGTCTCAATCTCCCTTTATTGAGGCATATTTTGTTTTATACACAAATTTCTTTTATACGGTGTATAAACCCCTTTGAAATTTGTGTTTTTTTTCAAAAAGAATCTTTTTTATATGAAGCATTTTACTAAACGAAAAAATGGAATGTTTTTTTGTCGTACGTAAGCGGCAACAACAACTTCTCCGCCGCCGTGACCATTATTTGAGTTTCGACTTCCTCTACAAGCCATAACTTTTTTTAAATGAAAAATAAATAAAAAGTTTTAATTTTCCATTATTTTGGTATTGAAAATGGTTTTGAAAGTGTTTTTATTATATCAATGTGTTTTATTGATATCTTGTGATTGAAATGAGGAAATGTTATGTTTCCTTTATGCATGTTTTATGTGATACGATTATGTTATGGTTTATGATATGTTTAAACCTATTCATATGAGGAATGCATTGGACTTAATAAGTGACGGGAGGAGCCCGCTATAGCTCCTCGATGCATCGGTAGGTCTCATGAGACAAACTAGTGTCTTGGCACGAGGCATTGACAAAATCTTATTTGTAGTCTTGGCACGAGGCCTTGGCTACGTGGTTATGATAGTCTGGAATTATGCATTCCATCATTATGAAAGTGGTTGTTGATATTGCATGTGGTTATTCGACCAGTAGAATATCCATGTGAATAAGTAAATGACATTATTTCATTTTTCTTTTTCCATATTATGCTGAAGTTAAAGTTTAAAAAGTCTTTTGTTTTAGTTATACATTCCCTTAAATGTTAATATTTATTTATCAAAGCTTCTGCTATAATGTTATCCTTACTGAGCATCTGAGCTCACCCCTTTAAATGTTTTAATATTTTCCAGGATGTGAAGAATTATTTTATGAATGGCCTGCAGGGATAGTCAGAAGAGGATATGAGGGTGGACTATGGAGACTTTGTTATTGTAGTTTTTCACTTTATGATGTAATGTAACATTTATGAATGTATCTAGTGTTTCCAAGGCTACTAAACTAATCGGTATTTCGAGATTTGATCTTTTGTGATCATGACAATGTTACGAAGTAATGCACCGACTCTGGGTAACTAGTGTCGGGGCATTACATTTTCATTAGGATTTAAAAATCATTTCACTATGGTCTCAATGTAGAAAGTTTATTGTATATCAGAGGGAACCACTAGGAGGTGATTTAGATACTCAATATAGGGTACAAATAATATCAAAATTTAAATAAAAAAAGAGTTCAATTAATAGGTTATATGTATCTGATTAGTCTTTTATATACAATGTGTTTCTTTATAATATTATGTGTCCACTACTGTATTTATGTAATCTAAATAAAATAGTTAACTACTTGTGAAAATAATAATATTTATACCTTAATTCTTTAAATATCAAGGAAAAACATATTGGATAAGTTGAAATTAATCAAAATTTATGGGGGTTAATAACATTTGGTTGAAAAAAAGAGTGGTGTAACATGAAAAGATTAGTAAAAATTGTTAAGGTGAGAATTAATGATTTGAAATTCACGGTTGGATGGAATGCATGTAGTCAACCTATTAACCCTATAAATTTTATTTTCATTAGTTACATTTGTTTTAGTACTCTAATTAATGTGTCAAATAATATAGATACATGTCACAATATTTTTCTTTCATTTAAGGAAACAATTTGGGATAACATTAGGTTAA
The DNA here is from genome assembly GCA_963277665.1 of Viscum album. Classification (NCBI taxonomy): domain Eukaryota; kingdom Viridiplantae; phylum Streptophyta; class Magnoliopsida; order Santalales; family Viscaceae; genus Viscum; species Viscum album. The sequence continues at coordinate 383,528,883 of OY728153.1, read as the reverse complement.
CATTGCGATATACTTTCTCTATTTTACCGATGCATCAAATAATGAAACATTGATTTAATCTTCATTATACCTTATAGATTATATTTATATTAGATTATTTTTAGATGAAATTTCTATTGGTGATCGTTGTAAAGGATCATAGAGAATTTTTGACACTTCTTACAAAACATCACCATAGGGATGATGAAGAGAAAGTAAAACCCCACCTACCAGCTATATATGCACACAACATAAACTTAGAAACTTATAAATATTTCATTGTTTCTTAGGAGGAAGAATCATTTAATTCACATTTTAATTGGTAATATTTTATTTTACATTACATGTATTAATCACTTTGATTCATAATTTTTAATTTATGAAACAGTAAAGGAGTGAAAATAAATAATAAGAATGAATAATTACCATCATACCCCTATGATAAAGAAAATATGATGTATGATTTACATGATAACCAAATGGTATATATTTTAAATATTTATTAAAAAATTTATGAGATATGAATTAACAACATAATTGTGTTCCTATGTTTATATATAGATTTGTGAATTATAATCTCAAGTCACTTCTATCCTGTGTAATGTGTTATGGAAGAAATATTGTGTAAATATAAATGTAAAAATAGTAAATTAAAACACATATAATTTATAAGAATCATGTGTAATTATGACATAATATAAATTTATATTACTTTAAAGTAGTATTACATAACAATGACTGTTTATTTTCCAATATTTTTTTTTCTGGTTTAGACATAAGATTATTTATATACTATACTCGATGAAAAAAAAACATTTAGTGGATTTGAAGCATCTATAATAGTATGGTCGTGTTAGAGGTGCTAGTTTTGGAGTGTCACCCTAATCATACTTTGAATAAATCAAAGAAACATGGGGATACATATGATAAAATAAAAAAGATACCAACATGGATAAATGCTCTAACATAAAAATTAAGTTATTGATAAAATAATTTATGTGAAGGTATCAATGAGAAGAATAAAAACATCATCAACCACAATACGAAGAACAACACCCCCTATATTTTAGGTTATAACTTACCCTCAAAGGTTTTCCTCACTTGAGGTTAGCGATGTTGTCATAATAGTTTCTACTAAATGTGAATCAAATAACTACTGATACTATCTTGTACTAAAATTATATAAGGTAAAACTTATTGTGATTTATATATATCATTTCAACTAATTGCCTTGTTTTTAGAGATATAGTGTACAATAGCAAAGGTAGTATTTTACACAACTATCTTCTAAGAGATTACATGAGAGTAAGGATTTATATATCTCATGAGCTGAGTATCGAGCTATCTATTCCCCTTGATAATCTTGATGTTAAAATGACCAAACCTACTATTGTAACTTTTATAGAATTTTTTTAATACTATAAAGATACATTATGATAATGAGGTGTTTATTTTATGATTTATTTTATATGAAAATCCTATTACAATTAAAAAAATGTTCAAACTGAGGTATGTTATTACAAAAGGATAAATAAAAATGGAAACAAAAGGTCAATTCAAGACAATATAAAGGATCAAATGATATATCAAAATGACATTTTGAGAGTAAATTTACTATAAAAATTTCACTCCTACAATAATAACATTACAAGTTGATATATATAGAATGTTCCATGTTAAAAATATGACCTAATTTGAATATAAATAAAAAATGTATGGACAGGATATTACTAACATGATTGGTCGTGAGAATGTAAATAAAATTAGTAATTATAAATGGTTAGGATCCCCAATTTTGAATATATGCACATGATATATTTTAATAATATATTTTTCCAATTATTGATCTACTATTTTAATTATAGTTCAATGAAATTACTATTTTATACAAGAGTTTATATCACAAAAAGTAATGGTAAGGTTTTTTGAATAAAAATTTAGATTAATTATTCCTCATGTAAATTTTATACAAAAAATATCAATGGATGAAGATGAAATTTTAGTAAGATCACACTAGGTATCCACAACATCTAAAAAGAAAATTACAAATGATAGGATATTCTTAATACCAACAATTCTTGGGTAAAAATATATAGTCAAATCATATTAAATATATTTTCATTTTTTCCATTACTTATTCCTTTTTTAGGAATCAATAGATTTTCATTGAAATCAATTTTTATACTCCAAATATATATTTTTGAGTATCCAAAAAATATACCAAACATGATGTACCTTATGAATTTTTAATACATACATTCAAAATTTCATAAATAAACTTCAATTTATATATTTTTTATTATGTTTTTTATAATAATTTTTTTATGACATGGAAACACTTTGTTATCATAAAAACCATGGTATGAGGATGACCAATACACATAAGAAATATATGTATTTCTATATATGGATGTGTATTAGGGTATATATAATAATATTTCACTATAAAAACATATATCAAAGAAAATTACTTATTTTTATCAATGTTTTTTCATTGTTTGAAACAAATTAATCACATAAATTGTGGTTATTATATTTAAAAATTTAGGAAAGATATCATCTTTTATCCATAAACTAGCATCCCTAAAGAGTTATTTCTAAATTTAATTGAAATTTCATTTAAAATATTTATCTATTATTTGTTTATTTATATTTTTATAGTACTACCAAGATTATTAACAATCCACATATTCAAATGAGTAAATATATTTGTTTTATAATGAGTGGGTGGTTTACATAGTATCAAAATTTTTACAAAAATCATGAAGAGGTGATTTCTTATCATGTTTTTAATATTTTTTTTATTTTATAGATATCTTGAAGAGTTGGTTTATATACTAGTTATTTAATACTTTTTTATCATTTAAGTTATATTTATAGAGATATAATTTAGAATCAAAAGGTTTTTATCTTAGTAGGTATGAAAAAAATATATGAAGTGTCCTTTTAGAAAATAATTATATAGTAATGTTATGGATGTGGTATTAGAATTACACTTTATTTTATAAGTTTATTTTTTTATATTTAGGCCCATTTCTACAATATGATAGATATATTAATAAAAATATCTCTCATAGTATTCAAAATGGATGTGTAAAATAGAGAAAGGATTTTGGGGTTCTTTTTTATCACAAAAGTCCTTTGAAATTGATGAGTAAATTTATAGGCCTTTTATTAGACAAAAAATTATATATATAATTCAGTATTATACTTTGATAAGATACCTTTAACAAAAAATAAGGGTAGAATAAATGAAAATTTTACGAGGGACGTGTGGGTATACTAAGATAGATAAGATTAGAAATGAATGATTTTGAGAGAAAAATGGAGTGGTTTTGATTGAAAATAAGATTAATGATACTATATTAATATAGTTTGGACATGTTATATGAATATATAGAGATGAAAATTTCAATAGGGTGATATTAATGAAAAATCCACTTATTAAAAGGGGTAGAGGTATATCTAAAAAGGAATTTTAGTTCAAAACACAAGTCACATACTCAAAATTATATAAACAAACTCATATTTTTTTGATACATTATGAAAATGATCCTTGATTCATTTTTTATGTATAGGAATAAACCACACATCTATCTAACATAGGGTGTTTCTGGTATAACTAAAATTGCATGATTCATTTAAAAGTGACATTTTAGTTCACAACATGTGTTGCATACTCAAAACTATGAAAATATGATTGAATTGTCTCGATAATATATAAAAATACTTATAATTCATTTTTTATGTGTATGAATTAATATCACATAAACCTGAGACATGGTGTGTCCAGTATGATGGAAAGTTTATATTTTTGAGTTTAAAAGTGAAGTTTTAATTCAAAACATGTGTCACATACTCAAAACTAAGAAAATATGCTCAGATCATCTTAATAATTTAGGAGAATTATCCTTGATTAATTTTTGATGATTTATCTTCACAAAAATCCTAGATACGGTGTGGACGATATGACTTAAAGTGCATGTCTCGAGTATAAAAGTAACATTTTAGTTTACAACACATGTCACATACTCAAAATATAGAAAATAGACTCGAATTTTATTGTTAACTTAGGAAAAATAAAAATTATTCATTTTTTATTTTTAGGAATTAATATCACAATAATATGATGTGTGATGCGGTAGGTATGATTGAAAGTGCATATTTTAAATTTAAAATTGTCATTTTAGTTCAAAACATGTGTCATATACTCAAAATTGTGCGAGTGAACTTGGACTGTCTTGATACTTGGGAAAAAAATTTGATTCATTTATAATCTTTAGGAATCAACCTTACATTAATCTGACACACAGTATGGCTGATATAACTCAAAGTGTGTGTTTTTAACATAAAAGTAACATTTTAGTTCACAGTGTTCATCACATAATAATAATTGAGAAAGAAAACTTTGATTTTTTTTATAATATGGAAAAATATTGATAATTAATTTTTGATGTTTAAGAATTAACCTCACATCAATCTGACACACGATGTGTATGATATAATTCAAATTGTATGGTTTTAGTTCTAAAGTTACTTTTTAGTTCAAAACATGTGTCATATACTGAAAAATGATAAAAAATACTCAGATTGTCTTGATGCATTATAAAAAATATGAATAATTAATTTGTGATGTGTAGTAATAAAATACATATCAATCTAACACATGGTGTGGCTGGTATGATTAAAATTATATGTTTTCATTTAAAAGTAATATTCTAGTTCAAAATGCTTATCATAGACACAAAACTTAGAAAATGTGCATAGATTCCTTTAATACTTTACTATAAATATTTATAATTCATCCGTGACATGTAGGAATTAATATCACATCAATCGGACACATGGTGTGGTTGACATGACTGAAAATGTATGTTTTCAATTTAAAAGTGTCATTTTAGTTCAAAATTTTTTTTTCATTTAATCAAAATCAAGATAATTCAATCATTTTATCTTGATACTTTAGAAAAAAGATTAATAATGTATTTGTGAAGTGTAGGAATTAACCGAAAATCAATCAGATAAACTATGTGTCCAGTATGACTGAAATCCCGTTTTTTCATTTAAAAGTGAAATTTTATTTCAAAACACATGTGGCATACTCAAAATTGAGTAATCACGCTCATATTGTATTGATACATTAGGATAAATACGAGTAATTCATTTGTTATGTTAAATAATTAACCTCATGTCAATTTGATACATGGTGTGGCTGGTATGACTGAAAGTGTGTATTTTCATTTAAAAGTGAAATTTTAGTTTAAAACATGTTTTACATACTCAAAACTAAGAAATGACACTCTAGTATTCTTGATAATTTAGAAAAATGATCAGTTATTCATTTTTTGAATGTATGAATTAACTGCATGTTAATATTACATGCGGTGTGACAAATATAACTAAAAGTGAATATTTTTTATTTAAAATTAACATTTTAGCTCAAAACACAATTCACGTTGTCAAAACATAGAAACCATGTTCATATTGTCATGATACATTTGGAAAATGATTTGTTATCCATTTGTGACATGTAGTAATTAATTGTATCTCAATTTCACATGCGGTGTGACCAATATTACTGAAAGTGAATCACATGCTCAAAATATAATAGTTCATGCCTTAATCAACCCATAATTATGTGTTTATGTAACACCCTAACCTGAATCACTCAAAATAGTAATTGTAATTGACCACCATATAACCTCAGAAGAATATCCCCAAACACCAGAGTTTATCAACTAATAGGAGGGGTCTAAGGTGGTACTATGGAGAGGCTATACCCCCGTTATCAGAGTGAAAATAATGAAGAAATGACTAAACATCATCCAAAACAGAAAAATAAATAGAGTATGATAAAGAAATAAAATATAAATATCAATAATAAAATGAATGCAAAATCAAACAATCATACATCAAGATAGAACACCCACTGGGCTGATCATACATACAAGATTAATAAATAATAAATGAAATGAGGTTCTACTCCATCATTGATCCATACATAATCTCGATCATCAGATATCATTTGAGTTATTCTACCCGATCACTCAAATCTAGATCCTGGGCCTTAGCCCTTTATGTACCTACAATAACCATGTGAGCACTACTCAAGTACCCTTGTTCAATGGCATCTTAAGTGGGGTGTGAGTAAAAAACTTAGCAGGGAACCACTAATTCAGTCCCATAATAACCAGAATATGTTGTGACGTGTTCATGTGATATAATCAACAACAATTAATAAATAAACTACATGATATAAATAAAAAACCCATAATAATAATTTCTTCGACTCGATGTCAAAATTTAATTGAGTATTTCATAATGATTATGCCAATCACAGTATCAAAATCGCCACGTGAGTATACTCATATATCCTAGGCCAAGCCCAATAACCATCATAGATCCTGGGGTTCATGAACCCGATCGACCATACCTACTTCATCTAGTATAGAAGTGTCTCTGATCATGAGTATCACCTTAGGGGAACCTCTATCCTCTCAATAGGGATCCCACACCCACACCTCTATCATGAAGAGTAGAGGACCCTGGGGAATCACTAGGAATCTCTCATCCTCAATCCCTTATACTGAACCCAACAGTAGTACCTGGGAATTCTTAGTGTTAGGAAAACGATTGATTCTTAAGAGGGGGATTCCTTAAGAAAACCTATCAGTCTAGGTATGATTGATTCCTTAGAAACTCAAGAAATCAAAATTAATATCCTCCCTTGATTACACAGTTAAAACCATGGGCATCCAATATCACAGAACTCTTCAGATGAACCAAAACCAGTGTGTCCACCCGATCCTAGGAGGTAGCCTAGGAATCAATCAAGGAGGTCCAATAGTCACCCTCAGGATGTAAAACATATGTTCTCAGGGATATATTTCCACAAGAAACATCATACCACCATTCAAATATCAATAATCCCAAGAATTCACCATAGTTTAATGGTATCTTCATTTGAATCCTAGACTCCTAGAGAATTCACAATGGTCTCACTGTATCACAAGAATACTATACACCTTGGGTATTCCTATACACATGATTCATTATAGCTCTGATTCTAGATCCTAGGTAACACCTTAAGTCATCTATGACTTCATCAACCATATCCATTTGATGACATTTAAACTAGGTATCTGCCCTAATATACCATGAGATGGGATCCCAATTATATCAGGTATCCCAGGATCCAATCCATCTCATCTATTGATTCCCAAGAATCATTAGAAATCACATTAGTTCCAAGATCAATGACCTATTCCCAGGAATCCTTGGAAATTACATGTCGTCAATAATAAACATAAATAAATATACAACTATGTATGTCTTTCCTTACATGTCAATTTAGGTCCTAGGTGACACTCGAAAAATTAATTAACCAAATATATGCACCCAATCAGGTTTTCTCTTTCAAAGGGAACTCTAGAGGGCCCCCTAGGTCATATCATGGTAGAGGCTCCCTCACAAGGATCCTTGGTCTCAACTAAGGCCTCGATTCCATACCCAATGCTCTATGGATGTCGTGTCCCACAACATCATCATCAAAATAGAACAACCATGCCGACCACATGGGGTGAGTTAAACCAATAATTTCATACATAAATGTTACATCCTTTTATATTAATATTCAATACATCTAATAACATTACACACCACAAAACCATGAGGGTTTAGTGTATTTATAGACTAGATACATAAATATATCATTCAAATACAATCTCCACCATCTCTAACATCATTCATTACATAAGGTACCCTTATAGACTCATCATACTTAGTAACCATATTCATAACTTTGGGAAAATTAAAACATAATATGGGGTGAGCGATCATGAACCATCCTAGGATACCCTTATAAACTAGTGTTTAAACCAATCTGTCACATACCCAAAGGGAATTCCTGATCTCCACATGATAGCGTCTAGCACCCGATCATCCACAACAACCATAGGGAATGATTTCGCCTAACCTAGATTAGATGGAATTACATTTATATATATATATATGGGAATAAAACAAAAAACAAGATACATTCTATAATCAAAGAAAAATAGTTGTAGCAATACAACACAAAATCAGTAAGATAAAAATCAAATGTAAATGTCTAATAACCAAAAAGGTAAACTAAAAACCATAAGAAACTACTCTATGTGATAAGTTGACAACTTACCATCTCCTAAATACCAGCTACCTGACCCAGTTGACAGAAACCTCACCACCTCATTGTGGATCCTTCCCTTTCCCTGCATCAAAAGACATAACCAAGTCTACACACTCTCAAAGGGGTGTGCAGGGTGTGAGCTAAATAGACTCATCAGGATCCCACCAAGGTATTCCACAAGAAGTTTCCATATAACAATCTGGACATTCTCAAATTTAAAGAAAGTAAGGTATGATAACCAATAAAATAGTTTATATATATATATATATATATATATATATTTCAAAATCAGGGTAAAACATTCCCCTTTTTCCACATTTCTAAATAATACAGGTAAAATTGTTTCAAATCATATCACAAATATCAATATGGTAATCAAATAAAAATAGTATAAACCAAAGAATAAGTAAATCATGACAAGGATCACTATAGGTCATGCTATCTAGAGCACTCATACCCAAACATAGAAAATCATGTTCATCTATCCCAATACATATGCATCAAATCTAGGGAGAAAATGAACAACCCAAAAAGTGAACCTCCCAATTATGTCTAACAAGTTCCTAGGACAATTGGATTTGGGTTTATAGGAACACCCCTTGAGTGAACCCCCTGATAGTAACAATATACAAGGCCAATTTCCACACCTTCCACCTATATACCCAAGGCCTCCCAAGTGTTACATTTTCCAAATAATTTAATTAAAACCTTGATTTGAAAATAATTTCATAAATACATTTCACAATGATTTAAAAATACATTTTACTTTACTAAAACAAGGGTAAAATCACATTTTCTCAAAACATTTTTACATGCAAATCAATAAATCATGTCAATTAATTTATAAAAAAATTATAAAACCAGAGCATTCAAGGTTCATCCAACATGGGCTAGAGATGGAACCACCTTCATCAAAATCGAGTCATACATTCCCACAATAGGATCCACCCACACCAAAATGAATGAAAAGAAAAAAAATAGAGGCCCTAGAACTGATTCCCACATCTTAGAATCTATTTTACAAGTAAAGAGGTCGGTGTAGAAGATAAAACAACACATACATATAAGAACCTTCATACCACACCACAACCAACATGAGGCTCAACCTCTGGGGGGTGACCTCATGATATATCTTGAAAGGATAAAACAAAATATATATCCACAGGGTCAATAAATACAAAATATAGTGTAACACTGATGTTGCGACCAATGTCAATGAAGAAGCAGAAAAGAAACTTACTGGGGAGAAGAGATGCAACTTTCATGGAGATAAAATGTAAAATTGAGTGATCCAGATGGAAAAGAGATCACCCAAAATAACCCAGAGAGAGCCTAGGGTTTTTGGAGGAGGCCATCACATTGAATAGATAAATAATCAGGCATGAAACATAACAAAAACCACTAGACTTGAATGATTAATCTTGTGAATTTTGATTCATGATGTGAATATCATGAGTTTCATATTTTCCCAAAAAGTTATCACCCTGGTTTAAATTATCCCGGTAAATGTTTTCACAACATGAAATTTTTTAATGGCTTATAAAATTTTCACACACTAAACTGGTTTGATTCGTGCTCCCGAGTATCGTGAGAATTTGATCTATGTCACCATAATACTCTGACCAACCGAATAGACATTTCATGCAATAATTTAACCTAATAATCAATGATCACTAGTGATACCCAAATTTACCCTACTATTATAGGCATCCATTATAGTATATATAGGTGTATAATCCATAGGAACTAAAGAAGTAACATTTAGGCACTCAAAGATGTTGTAGGTTTGGATATGAAGTGGCCAACTGTGGTGTTGATTGTAAAAAGAATAATATTATAACTAACATAATAGAATTAATTAAATAATGAAACAACTAAGTATTTCAATGGAAACAAATAAAGAAGATGAGTCGATCCTAGTTTTTTACTAGGGATAGATTAGATGTTGTTTTTTTCTTAGAAAATTTGATATCATTAATTAAATATGTATCCAAAAAATGATAAAAATCTCCAACATAATTAAAAAATTTAATACTTAAAAAATTATAAGGATAATCACCAATTCACTTAGAGGATCAATTGGATGATCACACCAATTAATTGGATCATACTTGCACTCAAAATGGTTTTTCATTAAAGTTAGTGAAGACACAAAAGGAAATAACCCATTTAATGGGAATCATGAAATATTGAATTGATTAAAATATTAAAGAACATGAAATAAAATCCAATTAAAACCCTTTATACTCCCTTGAATCAACCCATAATATGGTTATCCCTCCATTTATTCTATTTTATCAATGGAAGTGGGAAGTAGACTCATGAAGAAAGAGTTAAAGAATAAAATCCATGAAATAACAATCACTCTACTGTTGTGTGAAGAATTTCACAAAATATTATGTGAATAGAATAACTCCCTAAGGAAATAGTATCAAATTGATATGAAAAATAATATAAAAGGTGAATAGTAAGAACATTTATTAAGAAAAAAATTGATTCGAATGACTTAAATGAAAGAAATGGAACAAGAATTCACAAAATTACAGCTTAACATTATAATTGAAAGAAAAACATGAATCCCAAAATTACTTAACCAAAACCACATTAAATAGGAATATTAGTATTTTAGGGTTGATAACCCATCAATTAATGCCACCCCCCTCTTAATTAGGAGAGTAAAAGGTGGGTGATTAATCAAAGGAAATTGGAATTTTTAAAGTTGACTAGAAAATTCAGACCATATTTTTCCCCCTTTGGGCGTGAAAATATAGAATTTAAGATGGTAGAATATTTGATGGTCATATAATTGAAATATATTCTATCAGGTTTCCTATAATATATGTAAAAACTTATTTCTAGTTGGACCAGCTGATTAGCCACTAAATGAGGCTAATATTTATTGTTAGTCTACATAATATTCATGTTCTTTATTATTCATAAACACCATTTTAGTGCATTTTACACTTTGAACATCATTTCACATTATGATTGTAATATCTTCTTAAAATGCACTATTATGTGGTACATTTTTGAACATCATTTGAAGTACCCAATGATTCATCTGATTATACATATTTTAATTTGATATTTTAGGAAATTTATCTACACATCAATATGAAAATTTTTGATTCAGGGATCAATGGAGAATTCATGGAAGAAGATGGGGGTATTTTGTGATGAAAGGAAACAATTCTGGAGAAGTCAGATTGGACATCAGGCCACTAATGAGACTGTGGGGCCCAATATACAGGCCTAATGAATCCCAAATTTCGTGGTTTCTGGAAAAAATGTATAGGAACAAATCACTCTTCAGGATCCAATGCTAATTCGGCATCCATTGTGGTCATTTAGGCGGCCCAAGTTAGAGATAAAATTCTGAGTCAGATTCTGCGGCCCAGAAAAAAATACCACTAATATGATCATATCTTGGAATCCACAACTCCAAATGGGCCCAAATGTTACAGGATATTATAAGACATCTGTAGATACATTTTCTTATTCTACGGACCACTCTGATTCGGCCATCTAGATGGTATTCCAAGTGAGTTTGTTCGGTGAAGAAAAGCTGGCTGCCACCTCGGGTCAAGGGTGGAAAAATCAACTCTCCCTTAATTTCCACCCACCTATGTCCTACTACAATTAATTGAGGAGAATTGGACTGTTGGAGGTTAGACCCAAGGTCTCCAAAATTCCTATTTAAGACAGTGGTGTTGGAGTATTGAAGAATCTTTGGATGCTTTGTTCAATTGTAATGTCATGCTGCAATTTTGTTGTCTCAAATTTGTCTTTCACATGTAAGTTGTTCAATTCACTTTAGTTTCTTAATAAAAGTTATTCTTATACTCTTATTCTGTTGTTATTCATATCACTTTTATACCGTTGGATCAAGGTGTGAATTTATTCACACCAAACCTTGTGAAATTATTCACACAACGGTGGAGTGATCATTTTATTTTTTTTGTTTTCTTTACTTCTCCATTTCCTCCCTCACGAGTCTACTTTTCTCTTCCATTGAAACCATGGGATCAATGGAGGGCTAACCCACTTATGGGTTGATCCAAGGGAGTAGAAAGGGGATGTATTGGATGTTATTTATCACCTCATTAATGTATAATTACTTCTTTAATTGAGATTTTTATTTGATGATTTTTAAACTCTAACGTCCTTGTTGAATTTAAGGCCACACACTTCAAGTGCTAATACAAACCTTTACCTTGAAGTGCTCAAAACTTTTATCCTTCAAGTGTATAGGTGATTAGTATTAAAGGGTGTAGGCATTAAACCAGTAAGTTATGATGTTGTTTTATCTCCTTAAATGAACCCATCTCAAATATAAGAAGTTGAAATCATTAAAAAGGAAATACGTCCAATCCACCCCGAGCGATAACCAAGATCAAATCATTCTTTTAAATTGAATTCACTTAAGTCTATTAGAGTTACTTTAAACCCATATAAAATCTACCCAAGTTGGCCACTTCATAGCCGAAAACAGTCCATAGAATGTACGTGTCTATAGGTTACTTCTTAGGTCTCTGAGGATTGGACAACCCAAGCTAAACTACAAGGACCGTCCTACCTTATTCTCTTGGGTAAATTTGAGCAATAATCACCAGCCATTAAAATTTTATGATCGAAATGGTGGTATGATTTTATGGGACCTGAAATATGTCCCATAATTTAATATTTAAGTTGGGCTGCCTAGATCACCATAAAACCTCATTATTTTCTCTTTTAATAATTAAATGAAAATTTCCCCATAATTCTCTATATATACAATTATTTTTTTCTTTATTGGGATTGAATTTTGTGCTCCACTTTTATTTTATGGTCTTAAGGCCCATTTTTCTTTGTCTATAAATTTTTACATTCGTGGCCACAAATGTGCATCTTACCTTGTGATTAATCCATTGATCCTAAAAGAAAAAATGTTTAACACAAATTGAAAAATAATATCCCAAAATATGAAATTAAAATAATTAATTTTACAATATAATTTTTAATTGTGTCCAAATTTAATGAATTTAAACATGAATTGCACAATGATGAGAAATGAAGTTCAATCTATAAAATGCACAAAAATTGGTGTTTATGGATTTTAAAACACATGAATATTAAAACATAATAAATTAATATTATTATATTTTAGTGGATAATCACAACCCAACTTGATTTTTTATAGTCTCGATCAAACTTTATCTAAAAAATATGAAATTTTAATTCCCTTTTTCAAAAACATTTTAACATGTAATGATCACAAAAAGACATAATGCAAAACAATCATGAAATTTTTGGAAATAATTTAACACAATATAGGTTCAAAAGAATATCCCAATCCCAAGCTTATTACTTTGTTAAAAATTATCACCAAATTTCATACAATTTCAATTAAGCATGATGAAGTTTTGTGCATCACAAAAGATATGGGGCCTATTTTATTGTTCAGGGTGAAAAAATGGAAGCACTGGGTGGGAATAACATTAAACCTTAAGAAGAGTATCTAATTTTAACTTTTTATCTTTTTATTCTTTTTTTGTTTTTTTTTTTCATTTTTAACCACAATAGGGATGAAAAGACTAACTCTAGGCAAGAAAACTATGGAGTCATAATCCCCAAGTGTTGAACACCACACATTTCGACAAAACATTACTCTATGCGGTCACCATTTTCATTTTTTTATTCAAATTAAACTAAAAGTGACCCCAAACCCAACGATATGATGAAAGGGACCCAAGAACTCAAACTTACACCAAAAATATTATATAAATTCATTGTGGAATTTTAATTAAAAGGATGAAAATGTTAGCAGTGAAAAATCATATTAGAAAACTGCACTTTCCAAAAACTATTCTCATGAACATAATCATGCATCAAAATCATAATCAAGGAATTTAAAATTATTTTATAATTAGTTTTGATTTTTCACGATATATATTAATTCATGAAAGGATAATTAATTTCATTTTTTTCATTGAAATGATTTTTTTTCACAAAATCCCAATTGTTTTTCAAAATCTCACATTTTCACTCCCCCCCAACTTAGAATGAAAATACCCTCAATGTTTAAATAGGAGAGAAGATAGAGTTATGAATTTATAATAAATAGGAGAATAATGTGATTTTAAATAAATTCATAGAACAAAACTAGCTATTTTAAAGTTTATGTCCCATCAATAAGAATTTGATTACTTTGGAATCACATCACATATAGTCTTCTTGGGGTGATTAAAGGTTGGATTTGATATTTGGAAGTCATTTATTTCATTTAAAATTATATAACTTCTTCAGTTATTAAATATCACACACAAGAAACATTAGATCGCATTAGAAACCCCTAGGGGTTCTATGAACATAAAAAAACATAAAAATGCAAAAATTAAAATAAAAACAATATAGAAGATTCGTTCCCTCCCAAGAATCACTTAGTTTAATTTCATTAGCTTGACTTGGACCCCCAACATACCCAATACCAACTTTTAACATTTTAAGGACTACCTTTTTCACCACTTCTATAATACTGATATTGAGACACCATTGCGTTTTGTGGTAAAGATTGTAAATTAATTCAAGGTAAATCAAACAGGTCCCAGTGAATGGGCTAATCCTATGAATATCTAAAAGGATGTGTGGACCATGAATTTGATATCGAGTGGATAAAGGATAATCAAAAACATTGTTTCATCATTTTATCATTTATTGAAGAAAATAAAGTGAAAATTTTCCTTGATGTACTTATAAATATTAAAAAATAAATTGGATTTAACCTTTTATATATTCATGGGATTAGCCCATTCACTGGGACCTATTTGATTTACCTTGAATTAATTTACAAAATTTACCACAAAACCCAACGGTGTCTTAATCGTAATATTATAGAAGTGGTGAAAAATATAGTCCTTAAAATGTTAAAAGTTGGGATTGGGTATGTTGGGGGTCCAAGTCAAGATAATGACATTAAACTAAGTCATTATTGGGAGGGAACAAATATTATATATTTTTTTATTTTAATTTGTGCATTTTTATGTTTTTTTATGTTCACAGAACCCCTAGGGGTTTCCAATGCGATCTAATGTTTCTTGTGTGTGATATTTAATAACTGAAGAAGTTCTATAATTTTAAATGAAATAAATGACTTCCAAATATCAAATATAACCTTTAATAACCCCAAGAAGACTATATGTGATGTGAATCCAAAGTAATCAAATTCTTATTGATGGGACATAAACTTTAAAATAGGTAGTTTTGTTCTATGAAATTATTTAAAATCACATTCTTATCCTATTTATTATAAATTCGTAACTCTATCTTCTCTCCTCTTTCAATATTGAGGGTATTTTCATTCTAATTTGGGGGGAGTGAAAATGTGATATTTTGAAAAACAATTGGTATTTTGTGAAAAAAATAATTTCAATGAAAAAAATTCAATTAATTATCCTTTCATGAATTAATATATATCTTGAAAAATAAAAACTAAATATAAAATAATTTTAAATTCCTTGATTATTATTTTGATGCATGATTATGTTCATGAGCATATTTTTTGGAAAGTGCAGTTGTCCGATATGATTTTTCAGTACTAACATTTTCATCCTTTTAATTAAAATGCCACAATGCATGTCTATTTTATTTTTTGTGTAGTTTGAGTTCTTGGGTCCCTTTCATCATATCGATGGGTTTGGGGTCACTTTTATTTTAATTTGAATAAAAAAATGAAAATGGTTACCGCATAGAGTAATGTTTTGTCCAAATGCGTGGTGTTCAACACTTGGGAATTATGACCCCATAGTTTTCTTTCCCAGATTTAGTCTTTTCATCCCTATTGTGGTTAAAAAAATGAAAAAAAAACAAAAAAAGAATAAAAAGATAAAAAGATAAAATTAGATACTCTTCTTAAGGTTTAATGTGATTCCCATCCAGTGCTTCCATTTTTTCACCTTGAACAATAAAATAGGCCCCATGTCTTTTGTGATTCACAACACTTCATCATGCTTAATTGAAATTGGATGAAATGTGGCGATAAGTTTTAACAAAGTAATAATCTTGGGATTGGGATATTATTTTGAACCTATCTTGTGTTAAATTATTTCCAAAAATTTCATGATTGTTTGAAATTATGTCCTTTTTTGATCAATATATGTTAAAATGTTTTTCAAAAAGGGAATTCAAATTTTATATTTTTTAGATAAATTTTGATCGAGACTAGAAAAAATCAAGTTGGGGTGTGATTATCCACTAAAATATAATAATATTAATTTATTATATTTTAATATTCATGTGTTTCAAAATCCATAAACACCAATTTTAGTTCATTTTATAGATTGAACTTCATTTCTCATCATTGTGCAATTCATGTTTAAATTCATTCAATTTGGACACAATTAATAATTAGATAGTAAAATTAATTAATTTAGTTATTTTAATTTGATATTTTGGGATATTATTTTTTAATTTGTGTGAAACATTTTTTCTTTTAGGATCAATGGATTAATCACAAGGTAAGAGACACATTTGTGGCCATGAATGTAGAAATTTACAAACAAAGAAAAATGGGCCTTAAGCCCATCAAATAAAAGTGGAGCGCAAAATTCAATCCCAATAAAGAAAAAAAATTAACTGTATATATAGAGAATTATGGAGAAACTTTAATTTAATTATGAAAAGAGAAGATAATGAGGTTTTATGGTGATCTAAGCAGCCCAACTTAAATATTAAATTATGGGCAAGATTTCAGGTCCCATAAAATCATACCACCATTTCAAGCATAAAATTTGAATGGCTGGTCCAACTAGAAATAAGTTTTTACATATATTATAGGAAACCTGATAGAATGTATTTCAATTATATGACCATCAAATATTCTACCATCTTAAATTCTATATTTTCACGCCCAAAGGGGGATGAATCTGGTCTGAATTTTCTAGTCAACTTTGAAAAGTCCAATTTCCTTTGATTACTCACCCACATTTGACTCTCCTAATTAAGAGGGGGGGGGGAATTGATTGATGGGCTATCAAACCTAAAATAATAATATTCCTATTTAATGTGGTTTTGGTTAAGTAATTTTGGGATTCATGTTTTTATTTCAATTATAATGTTACGCTATAATTTTGTGAATTCTTCTTCAATTTCTTTCATGTAAGTCATTCGAATCAATTTTGTTTCTTAATAAATGTTCAAACTATTCACCTTTTATATTATTTTTCATATCAATTTGATAATATTTCCTTAGGGAGTTATTCTATTCACAGAATATTTTGTGAAATTCTTCACACAATAGTAGAGATTTCGTTATTTCATGGATTTTCTTCTTCAACTCTTCCTTCATGAGTCTACTTCACAATTCCACTGATAAAATAGAGTAAATGGAGGGATAACCATATTATGGGTTGATCCAAGGGATTATAAAGGGTTTTTATTGGATTTTATTTCATGTTCTTTAATATTTTAATTAATTCATTATTTTATGATTCCCATTCAATGTGTTATTTCCTTTTTTGTCTTCAATAACTTTAATGACAAACCATTTTGAGTGCTATTAAGATCCAATTAATTGGTGTGATAATCCAATTTATCCTCTAAGTTAATTGGTGATTATAATTATAATTTTGTAAGTATTAAATTTGTTAATTATGTTGGATATTTTTATCATTTTTTGGATACATATTTAATTAATGATATCAAATTTTCTAAGAAAAAAAATACATCTAATCTAGCCCTAGTAAAAAACTAAGATCGACTCATCTTCTTTATTTGTTTCCATTGAAATACTTAGTTGTTTCATTATTTAATTCAATCCATTATGTCAGTTATGATATTATTCATTTTACAATCAACACCACAGTTGGCCACTTCATATCCAAACCTATAACATATTTGAGGGTCTAAATGCTACTTCTTCAGTTCGTATGGATTAGACCCCTATATATACTATAATGGATTACTCTACTAGTAGGGTAAATTTGGGTATCACTAGTGATCATTGATTATTAGTTTAAATTGTTTCATGAAATGTATATCCTATTGGTTAGAGTATTATGGTGACATAGATCAAATTCTCACGATACTCGGGAGCACGAATAATTAGTGAGGGATTAGTTTCCAAACATATTTATGAAGCACCCCTCTTACACCTAACACCCAATGGATGAAATGTCTTATGGTGGGAATATTTGTAACATATTGGTAAAAAGGTACAATCTATTTTAACATTAAGAGTGTGATTTTAATGTTCGAAATGTGTGGTAAGTAATCTGGGGGTCTTCTATAGAACTTATTCTGGTCACTACCAGTAGGACACATTCGTGCCATGAATATTATTCATGATGTGAATATATTATTGGGAAGAATCCATGAAACCAGTTTAGTGTGTGAAAATTTTACAAGCCATTAAAAAATTTCATGTTGTGAAAACATTGAACGGATAATTTAAACCAGGGTGAGAACTTTTGGGGAATATATGCAACTCATAATATTCACATCATGAATCAAAATTCACAACATGAATTATTCTAGTCTAGTGGTTTTTGTTATGTTTCATGCCTGATTCTTTATCTGTTCAATGTGATGGCCTCCTCCAAAAACCCTAGGCTCTCTCTGGGTGATTTTGTGTGATCTCTTTTCCATATGGATCACTCGATTTGACATTTTATATCCATGAAAGTTGCATATCTTCTCCTTAGTAAGTGTCCTTCCCGCTTCTTCATTGACATTGGTCGAAACATCAGTGTTACACTATATTTTGGATTTACCGACCCTATGGATATATCTTTTGTTTGATCCTTTCAAGATATATCATGAGGTCATCCCCCAGAGGTTGATCCTCATGTTGGTTGTGGTGTGGTATGAAGGTTATTTGATGTATGTGTTGTTTTATCTTCTACACTGACCTCTTTACTTGTTAAATTGATTCTAAGATGTGGGAATAAGTTCTAAGGGATCCATTTTTTTCCTTTCATTCATTTTGGGGTGGGTGGATCCTGTTGTGGGAATGTATGACTCGATTTTGATGTAGGTGGTCCCATATCGAGCCCATGTTGGATGTACCTTGAATGCTTTGGTTTTATAATTTTTTTATAAATTAATTGCCATGATTATTGATTTGCGTGTAAAAAAGTTTTGAGAAAATGTGATTTTACCCTTGTTTTAGTAAAATAAAATTTATTTTTAAATCATTGTGAAATGTATTTATGAAATGATTTTCAAATCAAGGTTTTAATTAAATGATTTGGAAAATGTAACACTTGGGAAGCCTTGGGTATATAGGTGGAAGGTGTGGAAATTGGCCTTGTCTATTGTTACTATTAGGGGGTTCACTCAAGGGGTGTTCCTATGAACCCAAATCCAATTGTCCTAAGAACTTGTTAGACATCATTAGGAGGTTCACTTTTTGGGTTGTTTATTTTCTCCCTAGATTTGATGCATATGTATTGGGACAGATGCACATGATTTCCTATGTTTGGGTATGAGTGCTCTAGATAGAATGAACTATAGTCATCCCTGTCATGATTTACCTATTCTTTGGTTTTTATTATTTTTAGTTGATTACCTTATTGATATTTGTGATATGATTTCAAATAATTTTACCTATATTATTTAGAACTGTGAAAAAAGGGGAATGTTTTACCATGATTTTGATATATATATATGTATAAACTATTTTATTGGTTATCATACCTTTTCTTTAAATTTGAGAATTTCCAGATTGTTATATGGAAACTTATTGTGGAATACCTAGGTGGGATCTTGATGAGTCAATTTAGCTCACACCCTGCACACCCCTTTGGGAGTGTGTAGACTTGGTTATGTATTTTGATGCAGGGAAAGGGAAGGATCCACAATGAGGTGGTGAGTTTTCTGTCAACTGGGTCAGGTAGCTGGTATTGAGGAGATAGTAAGTTGTCCACTTATCACATAGAGTAGTTTCTTATGGTTTTTAGTTTACCTTTTTGGTTATTAGACATTTACCTTTGATTTTTATCTTACCGATTTTGTGTTGTATTGTTACAACTGTTTTTCTTTGATTATGGAATGTATCTTGTTTTTGGTTTTATTACCATACATATATATATATATGGAATTCCATCTACTCTAGGTTAGGTGAAATCATTCCCTATGGTTGTTGTGGATGCTCAGGTGCTAGACGCTAGCATGTGGAGATCAGGAATTCCCTTTCGGGTATGTGACAGATTGGGTTGAACACCAGTTTATAAGGGTATCCTGGGCTGGTTCATGATCTCTCACCCCATATTATGTTTTAATTTTCCCAAAGTTATGAAGATAGTTACTAAGTATGATGAGTCTGTAAGGGTACCTTATGTAATGAATGATGTTAGAGACGGTGGAGATTGTATTTGAATGATATATTTATGTATCTAGTCTCTAAATACACTAAACCTTCATGGTTTTGGGGTGTGTAATGTTAATAGATGTATTGAATATTAATATAAAAGGATGTAATATTTATGTATAAAATGATTGGTTTAACTCACCCCATGTGGTCGGCATGGTTGTTCTATTTTGATGATGATGTTGTGGGACACGACATCCTTTGAGCATCGGGTATTGAATTGAGGCCTTAGTTGAGACCAAGGATCCTTGTGAGGGAGACTCTACCACGATATGACCTAGGGGGAGCTCTAGGTTTCCCTGTTGAAAGAGAAAACCTGATTGGGTGCATATATTTGGGTAATTAATGTTGTGAGTGTCACCTAGGACCTAAATTGACATGTAATGCAAGACATACATAGTTTTATATTTATTTATCTTTATTATTGACAACATGTAATTTCCAAGGATTCCTGGGAATCGGTCATTGATCTTGGAACTAATGTGATTTCTAATGATTCTTGGGAATCAATAGATGAGATGGATGGGATCCTGGGATACCCGATATAATTGGGATCCCATCTCATGGTATATTAGGGCAGATTCCTAGTTTAAATGGCATCAAATGGAAATGGTTGATGAATTCGTGGATTAGTTAAGGTGGTACCTAGGATCTAGAATCAGAGCTATAATGCATCATGTGTATAGGAATACCCAAGGTGTATAGGATTCTTGTGATACAGTGAGACCATTGTGAATTCTCTAGGAGTTTAGGATTCAAATGGAGATACCATTAAACTATTGTGAATTCTTGGGATTCTTGAGATTTGAATGGTGGTATGCTGTTTCTTGTGGAAATATATCCCTAAGAACAAATGTTTTACATCCTGAGGGTGACTATTGGACCTCCTTGATTGATTCATAGGATACCTCCTAGGATCGGGTGGACACACTGGTTTTGGTTCATCTGAAGAGTTGTGTGATATTGGATGCCCATGGGTTT
The DNA here is from genome assembly GCA_963277665.1 of Viscum album. Classification (NCBI taxonomy): domain Eukaryota; kingdom Viridiplantae; phylum Streptophyta; class Magnoliopsida; order Santalales; family Viscaceae; genus Viscum; species Viscum album. The sequence goes on along the minus strand of OY728153.1, from coordinate 383,507,413 downwards.
AACTGTGCAATCTAGGGAGGATATTACTTTTGATTTCTTGAGTTTCTAAGGAATCAATCTTACCTAGACTGATAGGTTTTCTTAAGGAATCCCCCTCTTAAGAATCAATCATTTTCCTAACACTAAGAATGCCCAGGTACTTCTGTGGGGTTCAGTATAAGGGATTGAGGATGAGAGATTCCTAGTTATTCCCTAGGGTCCACTACTCTTCATGATAGAGGTGTGAGTGTGGGATCCCTATTGAGTGGATAGAGGTTCCCCTAAGGTGATACTCATGCTCAGAGACACTTCTATACTAGATAAAGTAGGTATGGTCGATCGGGGTCATGAACCCTAGGATCTAAGATGGTTATTGGGCTTGGCCTAGGATATATGAGTATACTCACATGGCAATTTTGATACTGTGATTGGCATAATCATTATGACATACTCAATTAAATATTGACATCGAGTCGAAGAAAGTATTATTATGGGTTTTTTATTTATATCATGTAGTTTATTTATTAATTATTGTTGATTATGTCACATGAACACGTCACAACATATTCTGGTTATTATGGGACTGAATGAGTGGTTCCCTACTAAGTTTTTTACTCACACCCCACTTAAGATGCCATTGAACAAGGGTACTTGAATAGTTCTCACATGATTATTGTAGGTACATAAAGGGCTAATGCTCAGGATCTAGATTTTAGTCATTGGGTAGAATAACTCAAATGATATCTGATGATCGAGATGATGTATGGCTCAATGATAGAGTAGAACCTCATTTCATTTATTATTTATTTATCTTGTTTGCATGATCAGCCCAGTGGGTGTTCTATCTTGATGTATGATTGTTTGATTTTGAGTTCATTTTATTATTGATATTGATATTTTATTTCTTTATCATACTCTATTTATTTTTCTGTTTTGGATGATATTTAGTCATTTCTTCATTATTTTTCACTCTGATAATGAGGGTATAGCCTCTCCACAGTACCACCTTAGACCCCTCCTATTAGTCGATAACCTCTGGTGTTTGGGGATATTCTTCTGAGGTTATATGGTGGTCAATTACAATTACTATTTTGAGTGATTCCGGTTAGGTTGTTACATAAACACATAATTATGGGTTGATTAAGGCATGAACTATTATATTTTGAGCATGTGATTCACTTTCAGTAATATTGGTCACACCGCATGTCAAATTGATATGCAATTAATTACTACATGTCACAAATGGATAACCAGTCATTTTCCAAATGTATAATGACAATATGAACATGGTTTCTATGTTTTGACAACGTGAATTGTGTTTTGAGCTAAAATGTTAATTTTAAATAAAAAATATTCACTTTTAGTTATATTGGTCACACCGCATGTAAGATTAACATGCATTTAATTCATACATTAAAAAAATGAATAACTGACCATTTTTCTAAATTATCAATAAAACTAGAGTGTCATTTCTTAGTTTTGAGTATGTAAAACATGTTTTAAACTAAAGTTACACTTTTAAATGAAAATACACACTTTCATTCATACCAGCCACACTATGTATCAAATTGACATGGGGTTAATTATTTAACATAACAAATGAATTACTCATATTTATCCTAATGTATCAATACAATATGAGTGTGATTACTCAATTTTGAGTATGCCACATGTGTTTTGAAATAAAATTTCACTTTTAAATGAAAAAACGGGCCTTCAGTCATCCTGGACACATAGTTTATCTAATTGATATGCGGTTAATTCCTACACTTCACAAATAAATTATTAATCTTTTTTCTAAAGTATCAAGAAAAAATGATTGAATTATCTTGATTTTGATTACATGAAATTTGTTTTGAACAAAAATGTCACTTTTAAATTGAAAACATACATTTTCAGTCATGTCGACCACACCATGTGTCAGATTGATGTGATATTAATTTTTACATGTCACAGATGAATTATAAATATTTATAGTAAAGTATTAAGTGAATCTATGCACATTTTCTTAGTTTTGTGTCTATGATAAGCATTTTGAACTAGAATATTACTTTTAAATGAAAACATATAATTTTAATCATATCAGCCACACCATGTGTTAGATTGATATGCATTTTATTACTACATATCACAAATGAATTATTGATATTTTTTATAATGCATCAAGATAATGTGAGTATTTTTTATCATTTTTGAGTATATGACACATTTTTGAACTAAAAATTCACTTTAAAACTAAAACCATACAATTTTAATCATATCATACATATCATGTGTCAGATTGATGTGAGCTTAATTCTTAAACATCAAAAATAAATTATCAATATTTTTCCATATTATAAAAATATCAAAGTTTTCTTTCTCAGTTTTTATTATGTGATGCACACTGTGAAATAAAATGTCACTTTTATGTTAAAAACACACGCTTTGAATCATATCGGCCATACCGTGTGTCATGTTAATGTAAGGTTGATTACTAACGATCATAAATGAATCATATTTATTCCCAAGTATCAAGATAGTCCATGTTCACTCACACAATTTTGAGTATATGACACATGTTTTGAACTAAAATGAGAATTTTAAATTTAAAATATGCACTTTCAATCATACCTGCCACATCACAAATCATATTATTGTGAGATTAATTCCTAAAAATAAAAAATGAATAATTTTTATTTTTCCTAAGTTAACAATAAAATTCGAGTCTATTTTCTAGATTTTGAGTAAGTGACATGTGCTGTAAACTAAAATTTTACTTTTATACTGGAGACATGCACTTAAATCATATCGTCCACATCGTATCTAGGATTTATGTGAAGATAACTCATCAAAAATTAATCAAGGATATTTCTCCTAAATTATTAAGATAATATGAGCATATTTTCTTAGTTTTGAGTATGTGAAACAAGTTTTGAACTAAAATTTCACTTTTAAACTCAAAAATATAAACTTTCCATCATACTGGACGCACCATGTCTCAATTTTATGTGATATTAATCCATACGCATAAAAAATGAATTATAAGTATTTTTTATATATTATAAAGACAATTCAATCATATTTTCATAGTTTTGAGTATGTAACACATGTTGTGAACTAAAATGTCACTTTTAAATGAAATCATGCAATTTTAGTTATACCAGAAACACCCTATGTTAGATAGATGTGTGGTTTATTCCTACACATAAAAAATTAATCAAGGATCATTTTCATAATGTATAAAAAAATATGAGTGTGTTTATTTAATTTTGAGTATGTGACTTGTGTTTTGAACTAAAATTCCCTTTTAGATATACCTCTACCCCTTTTAATAAGTGGATTTTTCATTAAGATCACCCTATTAACATTTTCATCTCTAGATATTCATATAACATGTCCAAACTATATTAATATAGTATCATTAATCTTATTTTCAATCAAAACCACTCCATTTTTCTTTCAAAATCATTCATTTCTAATCTTATCTATCTCAGTTTACCCACACGTCCCTCGTAAAATTTTCATTTATTCTACCCTTATTTTTTGTTAAAGGTATCTTATCAAAGTATAATACTCAATTATATATATAATTTTTGGTCTAATAAAAGGCCTATAAATTTACTCATCAATTTCAAAGGACTTTTGTGATCAAAAAGCGCCCCAAAATCCTTTCTCTATTTTACCCATCCATTTTGAATACTATGAGAGATATTTTTATTAATATATCTATCATATTGTAGAAATGGGCCTAAATATAAAAAAATAAACTTTTAAAATAAAGTGTAATTATAATACCACATCCATAACATTACTATATAATTATTTTCTAAAAGGACACTTCATATATTTTTTTCATACCTACTAAGATGAAAACTTTTTGATTCTAAATTATATCTCTATAAATGTAACTTAAATGATAAAAAAATATTAAATAACTAGTATATAAACCGACTCTTCAAGATATCTGTAAAATAAAAAAACATTACAAACATGATAAGAAATCACCTCTTCATGATTTTTGTAAACATTTTGATACTATGTAAACCACCCACTCATTCTAAAACAAATATATTTACTCATTTGAATATGTTGATTATTAATAATCTTGGTAGTACTATAAAAATATAAATAAACAAATAATAGATAAATATTTTAAATGAAATTTCAATTAAATTTAGAAATACCTCTTTAGGGATGGTAGTTTATGGATAAAAGATGATATATTTCCTAAAATTTTAAATATAATAACCACAATTTATGTGATTAATTTGTTTCAAAAAATGAAAAAACATTGATAAAAATAAGTAGTTTTCTATGATATATGTTTTTATAGTGAAATATTATTATATATACCCTAATACATATCCATATATAGAAATACATATATTTCTTATGTGTATTGGTCATCCTCATACCATGGTTTTTATGATAACAAAGTGTTTCCATGTCATAACAAAATTCTTATAAAAAACATAATAAAAAATATATAAATTGAAAATTATTTATGAAAATTTGAATGTATTGTATTAAACATTCATAAGGTACATCATGTTTGGTCTATTTTTTGGATATTCAAAAATATATATTTGGAGTATAAAAATTGATTGCAATGAAAATCCACTGATTCCTAAAAAAAGGAATAATTAATGGAAAAAATGAAAATATATTTAATATGATTTGACTATATATTTTTACCCAAGAATTTTAGGTATTAAGAAGATCATATCATTTGTTATTTTGTTTTTAGATGTTGTGGATACCTAGTGTGATCTTACTAAAATTTCATCTTCATACATTGATATTTTTTGAATAAAATTTACATGAGGACTAATGAATCTAAATTTTTATTCACAAAACCTTACCTTTACCTTTTGTGATATAAACTCTTTTATAAAATAGGAATTGCATTGAACTATAATTAACATAGTAGATCAATAATTGGACAAACAGATTATGAAAATATACCATGTGCATATATTCAAAATTGGGGATCCTAACCATTTATAATTACTAATTTTATTTACATTCTCAAGACCAATCATGTTAGTAATAACCTATCCATAAATTTTTTATTTATATTCAAGGTAGGTCATATTTTTAACTTGGAACATTCTATATATATATATCAACTTTTAATGTTATTATTGTAGGAGTGAAATTTTTATAGTAAATGTACTCTCAAAATTTCATTTTGATATATCATTTGATCCTTTATATTGTCTTGAATTGACCTTTTGTTTCCATTTTTATTTATCCTTTTGTAATAACATACCTCAGTTTGAACATTTTTTTATTAATTGTAATAAGATTTTCATATAAAATAAATCATAAAGGAAACAACTCATTATCATCATGTATCTTTATAATATTAAAAAAAATTCTATAAAATTTCCAATAGTAGGTTTGGTCATTTGAACATCAAGATTATCAAGGGGAATAGATAGCTCGATGCTCAGCTCATGAGATATATAAATCCTTACTCTCATGTAATCTCTTAGAAGTTATTTGTGTAAAATATTACCTTTGATATTGTACACTATATCTCTAAAAACAAGGAAATGAGTTGAACTGATATATATAAATCACAATAAGTTTTACCTTATATAATTTTAGTATAAGATGGTATCAGTAGTTATTTGATTCACATTTAGTAGAAGCTATTATGACAACATCGCTAAACTCAGGTGAGGCAGACCTTTGAGGGTAATTTATAACCTCAAATATAGGGGGTGTTGTTCTTCATATTGTGGTTGATGATGTGTTTATTCTTCTCATTGATACCTTCACATAAATTAGTTTATCAATAACTAAATTTTTATGTTAGAGCATTTATCCTTGTTGGTATCTTTTTTATTTTATTATATGTAACCCCATGTTTCTTTGATTTCTCAAAGTATGATTACGGTGACACTCCAAAACTAACACCTCTAACACGACCATACTATTATAGATGCTTCAAATCCACTAAATGTTTTTTTTCATCAAGTATAGTATATAAATAATCTTGTGTCTAAACCAGACAAAAAATATAGTAAAATAAATAGCCATTGTTATGTAGTACTACTTTAAAGTAATATAAATTTATATTACGTCAAACTTACACATGATTCTTATAAATTATATGTGTTTTAATGTACCATTTTTACATTTATATTTACACAATATTTCATCCATAACACATTACACGGGATAGAAGTGACTTGAGATTATAATTCACCAATCTACATATAAACATAGGAACACAATTATGTTTTTATTTCATATCACGTAAATTTTTTAATAAATATTTAAAATATATACCATTTTTTTATCAAGTAAATAATAAATCATATTTTCTTTATCATAGGGGTATGATGGTCTTTATACATGCTTATTATTTATTTTCACTCCTTTACTATTTTATAAATTAAAAATTATGAATCAAAGTGATTAATACATGTAATGTAAAATAAAATATTACAAATTAAAATGTGAATTAAATGATTCTTCCTCCTAAGAAACAATGAAATATTTATAAGTTTCTTAGTTTATGTTTTGTGCATATATAGCTGGTAGGTGGGGTTTTACTTTCTCTTCATCATCCCTATGATGATGTTTTGTAAGAAGTGCCAAAATTCTCTATGATCCTTTCCAATGATCATCAATAAAAATTTCATCTAAACTCATCTAATATAAATATAATCTATAAGGTATAATGAATATTAAATCAATGTTTCATTATTTGATGCATCGGTAAAATAGAGAAATAATGTCTCAATGTTAACCTAATGTTATCACAAATTGTTTCCTTAAATGAAAGAACAATATTGTGGCATGTATCTATATTATTTGACACATGAATTAGAGTACTAAAACAAATTTAACTAATGAAAATAAAATTTCTAGGGTCAATAGGTTGACTACATTTATTCCATCCAACATCGAATTTCAGATCTTTAATTCTCACCTTAACAATGTTTACTAATTTTTTTATGTTACAACCCTCTTTTTTTTAACCAAATGTTATTAACCCCCTAAATTTTGATTAATTTCAACTTATCCAATATGTTTTTCCTTGATATTTATAGAATCAATATGTATAAATATTATTATTTTCACAATTAGTTAACCATTTTATTGGGGTTACATAAATATATTAGTGGACACATAATATTATAAAGAAACATATTGTATATAAAAGACTAATCAGATACATATAACCTATTAATTGAACTCTTTTTTTATTTAAATGTTGATGTTATTTGTACCCTGTATTGAGTATAGAAATCCCCTCCTATTGGTCCCCTCTGATATACAATACACTTTCTAAATTGAGACCACAGTGAAATGATTTTTAAGTCCTAATGAAAATTTTCATTTAACCCTGTAATTTTTTTAGTCAACAGAAAAACAATTAAAAAATTGCTGTATCTAGGGTATAAAAAACTTTTACTACCTATGATTCCATTATAAATGGTTCTTCCTTTCAACCATTCTGAAATTCACTTTAATGATTACCAATCCATTAATTTAAACTGCACTCTTGTTATCAACCCATTTATATCAAAAAATCAGTATTTTAATGTTTTATAATACAAATCTTATATTTTTTTTGATTCAAAAGTATGAAATATTTATGTAAATTATATCTCTATCCTTGTAATAGATACATGCACTGCTTTTGGCATAAGAGTAAATCCACTATTTTGCAGCATACTATGTTTAACCTTTTCTTTTTTATATAATGTATAAATGTTAATTATATAACCATTATAATAGAATACATGTACATTTGGTCATATGGCTATCCATTTCATTAATTTTTAATTAAATTTAATGCTTGGATGAACCAAAGACGTTCTTTTTTTATTGATTTTTGATAACCCCCCTTTCAAGGGATGGGGGGGAACCCTTACAAGGCTCGTAGGCTTAGAGATTACATGACATGTAGGTCTTAGGAAATATAAAGACTATACTTGGAACTGCTCCTCCCTAACTTCTTCATCATGATATCAGCTCTCCACCTTCATATGGATTATTAGGCTAGGCTTTACATGCAAGAATAGGTTGGTCCCAATGACAATGCCATACCTTCTCTTTCTGACAAATCTGATTAGCTTCTACTCTGGTGAATGCGCCTGATCTGAATCCCCATTTGGAGTTTTCTCCTTATAGAGTCTTTCTGATCATTAAGCATAATTTTAGGTGGCCCGAAGGCCTTGAGGTTGCCTGAAGTCCTTGAGGTGGCCTGAAAACCTTACTGGCCCAAAGGTCTTGGGTGGCCTGAAGGCCTTAAAGGACCTGAGGCCCAAACCGGTGGCCCAAAAGCCCAAACAGATGAATAATTCCAGCTGCTACAGTACCTAATAGTGTCTTCTACAATTCCTAATACAATGCCTACTACAGTCTGTTGCAGTACCTGAAAATATGTCTCCACCCAATTTTGAACTTGGGTATCTTGGATGTACTTGCCGAGTCCTCACCAACTGGGTTGAGGCTCTTGTGCTTGAATTAAATTTACATTTACAGATAACTCCTTAAAATATAGTCTTGAGACCATCTTGACAACTATTGATTATGTGTATTTGATATCCATATTTTGTACCTTGATGGATTCAAATACATAATAATTACTTTGTGAGTTTCAAAATATATATCAACCTCTAAACTGTTAATTAAATTGTAAAGTTAATTCTTTTCCCACTCTATAATGATAATAGTGACAACATCCTTCTAGAAAATTCTTCACCCACATGGAACACTCTGTGATGATATTTTGGGAGGCCAATGTTATCCACATGAACATGTAATTGGTACATAATTCAATGGATACCAAAAAAATATATCACTATATAATATAACCTTTTGAATGAATTTTATTTTTGATGTAACCTTCCAAAATATTCATATACCATTTAATGTGGTACATCTATATATAATATTCATGACTGCATAGTTAGATCACTCTAACCAAGTGAACCATCTAGTGAACCATTATATCAAAACATTATGGTGATAAGAATATCTTTAATTCATATAATATGACAACAATTTTCTTTTACATAATTGAAAACTTTACCAGGCCTATAACATTACTTAATATTTCTTTAAAAAAATATAAAAGCATGTTTAATGTGTGTTGGACATTTTTAGGTAGAATGAAATGTAAATAAACCGACATAAAATATTGTATCAAAACATGAAATTCATGTGATTTTCATCCCTTTAACTTCAAATAAGAATCAACATGATATTAATGATATTTTATAAATACCCCTATAGAACCTTTACACTTTTAAGAAAGTTAAAAAACTGAAATATCACTTTCTTGTAAAGGGTGTAAGCCATTGGAGAAAGAAAATTCAATATTTTACCCTTTACTGGCGCTAAATCTACCCTTAAACCCATAGAAATCATGTCCAACTTATCCTTAATTACTTATTTTTTTTCTTTTATTAAATTTACTAACATGCTAATGAAACTATTTCATACATTTTTCCATGTGAAAGACATCAAGAAAATTCCTGACATATAAATAATTCAAATACATTAATTCAAAAAAATATGATCACTTTTACAACCTGTTCTTGTAATCTTTTTTGAAAAGGGATTACCAAAAACATTTATAATATCTTTTAATTTCCCAAACCATTAATCACATTTTAATGGAGAAGGTTTTGTACCTTATTCTAAATTCTCATTGAATGATGTTTTATAAGATTAGTATTTATGTCATTGGTGTAAAATTTTATGATATCCTAAAAACACTATCTTTAAGGAATGATTAAATGTAATTGATTGTGTATTGTCTTCACAAATGGGACACCCAAACATTCCTTTAATTCTGTATCCTGAAAAATTTCCATAAGCATGAAATCCATTTATCATCTTGAACAACATGTATCTCAATGTGAACTCAGAATTTCTATGACCATCAAACAACATAACACCTAAATCACACTTCAATTTCACATTTTCAATGAATGGAGATAAATAAAAATTAATATCATTACCATGATATTTTAATCTTGATATAAGTAGAGACAACATAATTTACTTGGACTTCATACATAACCATAGTGGAATTTTTTTAATTTTACAATATAACAAACCATGTACTATGAGTGCTAATTTGTACACCAAAAAGATTTATTTCATTTATAGATAACAGAAGATATATGTTTATTAACTGTTTTCTAAATTTAGTATGCTCATGATCAATTTTACCATACCGAGGAGAGTCTACTAGGAGGAAATGTTTCCTATCTTGAATTCTTGCATTTTTGTTCCACATCAATTTCCTTTCAATCTATTGACTTCTATATAGTTATCTGAATCTTGGAATGATTGGAAAGTACCATACAAATTTTGAAGGATTTGATTCATCTTTATTGTATCGAACTATACCACACTTAAAGAAAATTTTTAAGTGATTCATGAACCCTATAAAACAATATAGAGACATTTGGATAAGAATTTATTATTTTAATGATCATTCCCAATAAAAAACTTTGTTTTATCATCATATGTTTGATAAGGAAGCTCATTATCTTCTGGTAACATATCATTAAATAGATAAATTAGTTATGTAAAGATGGTGTCTCTCTATTTATTTCTATATTTAAAATTATATAACTTCAGTATGGATAAAAATGTTGTATATTTATTATAACTAGAATAAAATTTAATCTTTTAACATCTCTTTAACTTCTTAAATATCTTAGGAAAATCACATAGGTCATATTCAACTATTGTTGTAATTTCCCTAATATAATCCATCATCATTTATAGTTGTACTCATATCATATGATCCATAAATCATAGTTTATCATAGTCACTAGATATATTTATTCCTTCCTTTTGTTTAGTACAACATTTATAGACTTTATCTATTCTATGTAAGATCAAGTGTTATTATTATTAAGTTTCATAGGGATATATTGATTGTTAATATAACTAGAAGAAGTGATTAAAAATCTTTTAAAGATCTCCCATAGAGAGAATAAATTAAATACATGGAAATATGAAATAAATAAGTCTATAACATGTGTAACTTATGTTGAATATCCACTACACCAATACCTTAAAATGTGTTTGATGAAGATCACAAAGTGGTATCCAAAATACATCCCAACTCTAGAGGTATCCATGGGATAAACTGAATTCTACATCATATATATGGGATTCCTCTTCTTTAATGGCATGATATTGCATTGAGTGTAAAGAAGAAATAATAAGATATCTTTGGGAACCTGGGAGTCTTGGTATTGCATCGTATAAACATCTCACAACACTCCCATCGCATGACAATGCTCTTTATATAGGCCCTAGGGTGCTCCTTAGTGAAGCATGAATTAACTCTTGCATTATAATTTATAATTTAATGCCTTTACCATAACATTCACCATATGAATGAATCTCCCTTACATGTTTTATTATATAAACATACCTTTTTTAATGATATCATGTGTGTAGATAATTCACCCAATCTTTAACACTTAATGGTCAACCACTACTATTTAAAACCCCTTCTATGTAGGGGAAAAATAATCTTAAGATATACACTACATGCATATCATACTAAGCTAGGTCTAACATATTATCAAGTCACCACTTGAGATTATGTTAGGACCAATGTAGACTCTTGAATCAAATACAAATAAGGCTTTAGAGAATATCTCTTTTAATCTACCACTTACACTAAATCCTAAAAAGAATTTTTATTTCACATTATATTACATCATATGAAATAACTTGTGAAATTATATCCAAAACTAATTTTTGGATTCATTCTAAAACACCTTTTGGAAAACTATCATTAACTTCAACTTGTATTACATTGTATGTATTACCTTATGAATACTCATAAAAAATCTTTTGGATTAACTTTAAAATGATTTTAGAGAATCTCCAAAGTTTAAACTCAATCCCTATTCAGTAAACCATAGAGTGTGATCCAACATGAATTTATAACATTGAAAACAAACATGACTCACTAGATCCATAAAAGTAATAATAGATCATAATTTAGAAAATCATCAGTGCAACTTAATTTACAAAGGGATTTAGTGTGATCTCTATAAAACCCATGTACCTGTATAACTCTATCCACCATTTTTCATTATACTAAAGAATTTATTCTCATATATTCCCTTCATCCAAGGCATCGAGTAACCATGGTACATAATGTATGTCAATCCCATATATCCAAATCAAATGTACTAAATTATCAGATATAGGATAACTTGGTCGATGAATACATCACATGTCATTCACCTTTATGGATGAGCACATCACAATACCATCATCCAAATATATAATATCATCATATATACTATCCAGGTATAAATGCACACTCCCCGGTCTATCTGTATCAGGGGACCATATGTCATACTTTTCATACGAGATAACAAATCTTATATTGGATGAGCTCCAACCAATTATGTGATTAGAAACATACATGACTACTCCTTGATTAGCTAATAAAATTTTGAATTTCATAATAAAGGTATCAAATTATGAAGGTTCTCATGCCAAGAACCTCACTAACCTCAAGTATAGGTACCCAAATATGATCCATGAACCCCTAGTATACCAAATACATAATTCATGGCACTCCATGTGATATACTTCACAGGTCTTCCAACATAGAAAAAAACATTTTTTGTATCTCATATGCCTATTTTATATCTCTATAAAAGAATCATAATCACGCTAACCTTAAAATTTATTTATAATTTATAATACTCTATGATGAACAATGATTCGGGATAACTCAAGGTCATAATTTGAGAGGCCAATTATCATTTCACTTCATAAAATGTATATCAATATATACATATATGAAGTAAACATGAAAAAATTATAATGTGGATATTTCCTTTTATATGTTACATTTTATATTCTTAAGCCTTTTTAGAATAGTTAACAAATTCATACATAAATATTTTCTAACATATCCTATATAATAAACTTCCTAATCAGCCTTATGTTTACAACAATTTTTGGGTTTTTAACACATTACATCTACATATAATTCCTACCACATCTATTTTTGACCATTTGATAAACCACCCCACTAAAATATTTTAATGAGAAATATTTATGAACAAATAAATTTTGAATAATGGTTAGATTTAGGAATCATATTCCCAATGTTCAACCACTTGAACATATTCAAACTTCTTAACTTTACAACACCAAATGTTATGATGTCAATTTTTTTTGTCTACTTAGAAGTCTTTATATTTTCATAATTATTATCCTTTGAACCTATTCCATAAAATAATTTCCTTGAATATTATTTCTATTTACATTACAATTCACAAGAACATCCTAATCCTTTTTAGGTTATTATGACATTCACTTTCAATGGTAACTAAGCATAATTTTTTACATATTTATTTTACCAACACATGCTAAAACTTTTAGGATAAATAGACTCATATAATAATTTATATAATAGTGGTATTTACTTTATCAAGGTAACTAAATGTAAATTTTTACATTTTTCCTTATAATCATATATCTTAAAATCTTTAGGATATTAAATGTAAATAACTTTATCTTAAGACCAGTGTAATCATTTATTTATTAATTGTTAACTTCTCTATGTTCAAATATATTGTCAATAACCTCTTATACTCTTTATTATTCTTAAAATATCATGCTAAGATAAAACACACAATATTTTTTGTTTTATTAAATAATTGTTATTTCATTTTAGTGTGAATATTTAAGAAATAGACTATTATTTCCATATTACATATGTTATTCTATGTGTTCAGAAAAGTTTCCTCTGAAATAAAGACTTTATTAAGATATGTTACTGATGTTTGGCATGAACATATTACTACATATTTTAACAAACACTTGGATAAATACTTTATCCTAGATAAATAATTTTTCCTAGAAAAAAAGTTTATCCTTATCTTATTTTAAAGATATATCACTATAAAGATATGTGGTCTTAGTGGCGGTTTTTTACTAATGGTGGAAAGATTAAACTGAAACTACTTTTTAGTGGTGGTTTTTAAAACTGATGTGTATTTAATTTAGGTTATAGGCACAATGGAAGTGTGTGATGAGTCATTCCCAACATTTCTTTTTTTCATGATCGATGATTAATCTGAGATTTAGTTGTTAATGAATGCTGGAATCAAGTGCATGATCATCACATATTAATTATAATTAATTTAATCAATTAAATAATTACATTGCATGAATTATTTATTCATTTATGTATCTAAAAATATATATACATTTTATAGTCATTGAGTTGTAGGAATCAATAGCAGATTCCCTCTAACGGTGATCCACATGTACTCTACAAATCTATGAATGTCACTGACACATGCCTATCGTGGAGTGTGACAAAAACTTATATAACCTAAGTTAAAATGCATTAAATTGGTCAACCTAGGTTTTCTCCAAAGATGAGTGCACAATAATTATATTTTTCACTTAAATTTAAGAATGAAGAAAAAGGTTGTTTTTTGAAATCATTTGAGTTGAAAAATATAGCAAGAAATAAAAAGAAATTTTTACCACTAATGGATAAAGAGAGTGATGGGGTCAGGGTTGTATTACCTTTTTAATTTCATCATATTCATAAATATCATCTTCCCTCTCTTCCTTTTGAATGACAAATGAAAGACTCCTTGATCGAGTTATCAATCACCCCTGGTTAAAGAAACAAATGAAAATCACTCCAATGTGAATGGAAGTTTATAAACAGTTCCAAAAAAACTAAGGCATGTACCGATTGTGAATTTTTTCTCCTTAGAACTCTAGAAAAATTCCATTAGTTCCACACACATGCCAACGATTTCTGGACACTCACCACCTAACACAATATGCTCGATCGAGACAAATTGCACTAGGCAGAGGGAGATTAAAAGTCTTTAACCAAAGATATTAAAAATGATTACACCAAACCCAAAAAATGATCATATTAAGGGAATTGGGAAACAATTATAATAGAAGTCATTCAAAAGAAAAAGGGAGTTTTAAATTTAAGCAAAAACTCTGACATTACAAAAGTGAAACTCCCCCTTCCCTGATCACTCAAAGGGTTTACCCCTCCATGTGAAGGGTAATAGAGTTGAAAGGGGAATAAGAGAGCATGATTAATCAAATAAAATAGAAAATAGGAAATATAAATAACTTCAAGAACTCAATTCTCCAGCACAACCTCTCTTGCACCTTCTTTAACCCCTTTTAATGGAAGTGAACACTCTTATTTATAGGCTTGTGGAGTAAAAATTTCCCTCCAAAATTAATCCACCTAAAGTTTGAGTTTTCTTGGAATATTAAATTGCATAATATCAGGTAGGTGTCTTCATTAATGTTGTTCCCCTCTATATTTTTAATTGTTCCTCAAAATCTCATAAAATTTAGACAAGTTTCAAAAAAGTTATCCTCAAATTACTAGTGACATCATTTTCTACCCGAGGTAACTCTTCAACTTCTTCTTTTAATCCGCATTCAATGGAAGATTTAATGACTGAATTGCTTCATGAAATTTAATGTAAACTTGATTCACAGAGTCCTATTTCTTTTCCAGTTGTAAGTACATCATTTAGACAGATGTAGGCTGAGATATGCCTCCTTAATTATGGTGGGGTCCATTCTGTCAGCCAACAAACTCTTTCCATTTGATGAATTGTTCTAGGACATTGTGTTTGGAATTGGATATACGTCCAGAATAAAAGATTAAGCCCACGATCATATAAATCCTACCAAAAAGTAATAAAAAAAATTTGATCAAAAATTTAAATGATATTCCTGAAATGCAGAAGCTCCAAAAAACTATTAAATTTCCAAAATTAACCAATTTCAATAATTAAGCCCATAATTCACCAAAACACTAAAATGACACAAATAAGCTCAAATTGATTAATTGGAAGAGGTTAAATAATTGAAACACATATGAAAAATAATGAAAATATTATCTTTATTAGTCACTATATGAATCTCCAGGTACTAGCATGATAGATCCTATCGATTGTGTCGTTCGCCTTTGATCTCCATGAGAATCGCTTCCAAAGAATTCTCCTTGATCTATCTAGAATCGAGAGTGGATGGTGGAAGAATATCTCTCTCCATTAATAGCAGATTTCTTGAATAGGGATCTCTCTAGGGTTTGAGATTATTCTCTCTCGTTGTTGTGCATAAAAAAATGATTTTTCTCTATTGGAAAAGTAATATAATTGGGTTTAAATACTGATAGGGTTTAAAAATAAATATTCTAACTAGTTCCCTTTAATATTTATTTAATCCCTTAAGAAACCTTGCATCTAAAATAAATAAATATCACAACATTATTATCCAATAAATAAATAAAATATTATATTCAATAAATAAAAAATAAATATTTATTAAATATTCCACTCACATAATATTCTCTCGAATAACTAACGATAGAATATATGGGATCAATCATACACAAATATTTATTAAACCACATTTAGGAATAATATTTATTAAATTTATTAAATAATATATAATAATATATTATTTAACTGATATTCTTGATACACTTAATATGTGACCCTCTAGGCCTCTTTCTTAGTGGAAGTAGGTGAAGAAACCTAATGTCCAAGGTTAGGGTCTAGAAACATGCCAAGGAACCCATAGAGAAATAATTTAATGTAGCAATTATATAATAACTCATACATATTCTTATTTTATAATATAATCCCTTTGTCATGATACCCCCAATTAAGCAAGTTGAACGCTGAGGACATTAACCTTTGTGCTCGATGTCTCTTTATTGGACTTTCTATAAATCGAACTTCATCATAGAACACCATGGTGATGGATTTATTTAGGATATATCATTTACATCAAAGTTCCTATGATATCAACTTCCATTAAAAAATAGAAAGGAAAAATCCTTTCTCGCTTTATTCATTAATGCAATATTACTCATGATGCACCCAATGTATCCTACCTCGCTGTAAACATATGAAATCACAGTTTTTTTCAATACATCAAATCATATGACTTATAATACTCATTAATAATAATATTAAAGTCTAAGTATCAATACACATGTCTGTAGATAGGAACATCCAATGACACATACAAATGTGGATTCACTACAAGCAGGTCTCATTCTAATAATATCCTACATTGGATATTACCAAGGGCGTACACCATGAGAAGGTGCCTCAAAGTCCTATGAGTATCCAACCCTGATATCTTTTATCATTTTTGTCCCTCAAATGATATCATCCATCTAGAGAATATATATTTAATAATAGTTTCGTATTGCTTCAAGGTTCTCATCATAGCGGGGAACTGTTATGACCTTTTAGTGTGATGGATATTCTTAGGACATTATCACATACTATATTATACTTAAGAACAAACATTATGTGATAAGAAGTTTATTAATATTAAAAAATATGAATACATGTTATCATAAAGTACACAAAATTTAGTTCTGTGGAACCAACTCCAAAAAACACCCACTTCTATTGGAGCCAAATACTAACACCCTTAAGTTTAATAGATCTTAAATGATACTCATACTTCTACTAAGACATGACTTTAGTCAAGGGGTCTAACACATTATCTTCTATGGGTAATATTCTTACCACAACTTCACCCCTTTGATAAAAATACCTGAAGAAGTGATAATTTTAGATTATATGATTTGTATGTTGGTGTGACCTTTGCTCTTTTGTAAGGGCAACCATTGTAGTATTATCATAATACAGTTTTATATGGTGTTTACTGATAGGTACCACATCAATATCATAGAAAAGGTTTCACACATAAAGGGATTCATTGGCTTCTTCATAAGATTCTATATTCTCAGAATCCACTGTAGAATCAACAATAATTGAATGCTTTAAACTCTTCCAGCTAACAGCTCCTCCATTGTGACATAAAAAATATCCTAACTTTAACTTCCAATAATTATGTTCTATTTGAAAACTAGCATCATTATAACCCCTGATAACCATCTCCTCATCTCCTACATAAAATAGGAACTTATCCTTATTTCTTATCAGATACTTCAGGATAGCCTTAATAGTAGACCAATATTATTATCCTAGATCTTATTGATATATTCATACCATGATAAATGCATAGGAAACATCAAGAATAGTATAGAACACAACATATATGATTGATCCTATCACTAAATCATATGGGATCTTACTCATTCTATTTTTCTCATGTTGTGTCTGGGGACACATTTTATTAGAAAGATGTAGAACATGTGACACTGAAACCAATCCAATCTTGGATTGTTACATACTAAATCTCTTTAGTATCTGGTCAATGTATATACTTTGACACATTCTAATAATCCTCTTGGATCTATTATTAATGATATGGATCCCTAGAATATAGGTTGTTTCGCAAATTTCCTTCATAGATAAAAATTTGTTTAACCAGTCCTTAACAGACTATAAGACTGGTATGTCATTGTCAATACGTAATATGTCATCAATATATACTACTAGGATAATAACCACATTCCCACTAAACCTATTCTAAACACATGGATCACATTGGTTCTCAATAAAAACAAATAATTTTATAGCTTCATCGAATTGAATGTTCCATGAACTAGATACTTTCTTTAGTCCATAAATGGATCTCTTCAACCTGTAAATATTTTTGGCATCACTAGGAGTCACAAAATCTTCTAGTTGTGTCATATAGACAACTTCTTGAAGGTTCCCATTAAGGAAAGTAATTTTTACAACCATATTCCAAATCTCATATTCCTGGTAAGATGCTATGGAAAGTATACTTCTGATGGATTTAAATATGTAAACTTATGAAAAGGTTTCATCAAATTTTATTCCTTGATATTGTTTAAACCCTATATCAATTATCATTTCTTTATAGGTATTTAATTTATTTTCTCTGTCCAGTTTTCTCTTCAATACCGATTTTCACCCTATGGGTTTTACATCAAATGGAGCATAGAACAGAACCCAAACTTGGTTTTGATACATGGAATCCATTTATGAATTAATTGAATCTTTACACCTCACAACTTTTGAGCTCTCTACTGCCTCTATATTAGAGAGGTTCTTTATTTTAAACTAATAATTAGTCACCATTTTTAGTGACTAGAAAACCATATCTCTTTAGTTCTCTTACCTCTCTTGTGCTCATATGAATTACTTGTGTATCAAGAACTAATTATTCCATAGGGACATATGGAATATGTTCCTATACCAACTCTCATGTATCTTGAGAATCAACTTCATTTAAGTCAATCATGCTCTCACTATCCTTTATTAGGATGTTCCCCCTCTAAAGAGATACATATTGTATGATGATAATCACTTTTTTATCTGACTGGTTGCAAAGGTATTATCCCTTTTTTCCTTGGGATACCCTATAAAGATACACTTTGTACCCGAGGGTGCTAGTTTGTTTTCTAATAATGACTTAACAAATACCTCACAACCCCATACATGTGTATGTAAAAAAAGGTTTCTTTTTACTCCATAACACAAAGGTAATTCTATTTTATGATTTATTTGGTACTCGGTTTAGGGAGTATATCGTAGTTTGTAATTCATGTCCCCAAAAGGACAATGGAAAATTTGCATGAATCATCATCAGCCTTACCATGTCTAATAATGTAAAATCCCTCCTTTTACTAAAACCATTCCACTTTGGTGTATAATGTGGAGTGAGTTGAGATAGCATCCCAATATCCCATAAAAATTTAATAAACTCTTGGTTAAGATATTCACCACCTTGATCTAATCGAAGCTTCTTTATCTTCTTTCCAAGTTGATTCTCTACTTCATTCTTTATTTCCTTGATTTTATCAAAGGACTCGGACTTATACCTCATCAAGTAGAAATAACATATCTAATCAAGTCATCAGTAAAAGTTATGAAGTAAGAATACCCACCTCTAGTTCTACTGGAAATGGTCCACACACATCAGTGTGTACCAATCCTAGAAGCTCTGTGGAACTTTCACCCTGTCTATTGAATGGATGATTGGTCATTTTTCCTTGTAAAAAAGCATGAAATATTTCAATTGGTTTTATCTCAAAAGAGTATAAATAAATATCTTAACATCGATTTTTCAAATGCTTCTCGTTTACATGACCATGAAGGTGATGTCATAGTTAGGTGTTATATGATTCATGTGAACATGATTCATTATCAATTTTCAACACTTAGTTTCAATTTAATACATAAAGAACATTATTTAAATGCTTCATACCATAAAATATGTTTTCTTTATAAAATAAAAAACTTTTATTTCCAAACTTGAAAATAAAACCATTTGTATCCAAGAACGATACAAAAATTATGTTCTTGGTAACCATTGGTACATAATAACACCCCTTTAAAAAAATCATTCTCATTGGTAATGAAAGGTGGTAGTCACCAATGGCTAGAGCAGCCATTCTACCACCATTGGCATCTCACAGATCCACCTATCCTCTAGAAATATTTTTGAATTTACTTGGTTCATACATTAGGATATATATGTGAGCACTATAAGTTGTATCTAATACCCAATGTGTAGTTATTGAAAGATTACACTTGATAATGAATTAACCTTTATATTCCCATTCATATGGGTGTCATACTTCTTCCAGTGGTCTTTATTTACACATGAAAAACATACTGCCTCCTTTTCCTTTCCCTACCTCTTGATCTTCTCCTTCTTGGAAGGATGATGCTCGAGAGATTTATACTTTTTATGATTCTTGGGGACCTTTTCCTTGTTATTATTTTTCTTATTCACCGTAAGTATCATGGGTTTGTTATGCCTCATTTTCTTATCCTCTTGGGGAATCAAAGTAATAATTTATGAGAGAATCTTCTCATTATTACTCATATTGTAATTAATAATAAAACTAGAGAAATCCTTGGATGGTGAGGAAAGTATGATATCTATACACAAATCATATGGGAATTTAATCCCCAATATGTATAAGCATTAAAAGCATCCAATGATATTGAATACATGATGCCCAAGTGGTGCATATACGCTAAGCTTAGTTGTAAAAAAACATTGGAGATCTCATATCTCTTTTATATCACCTTCTCTTGATAGAGATCTCGAAGGTGAGACATCATGCTATATGAATTAATGTCCACATGTTGCTTCAAAATATTATTGGTCATGGATTATATCATGAAGAAACGAACATATATATTATTATACAAATGTTTCTGATATAGAAAAAATGATTACTCACTAGCCTCATTTCTAGATGCTTTAGGAATAGGTTCTTCTAATACAAACAATTTTCCTTCAAGGTGAAGGATAACCTGTAAGTTCCTTTTTTACATTATTGGAAATCTGTGCTTGTGAGAAGGATATCCTTCTCAAGTATGTATCTCAGTGATATGTTGGATTTCATTTTTATTACTATTTCTATAAGTAATATGAGAAGAGATTTAGTATTTTATCTAATAAAATTTAGACAAATAAATAAATATTATATTTATTAATCACCCACTATTTTATTGAATCCCAATATCCCTCACCATTGGATTTAGAATATCTTGTTTCTTAGAAATTCTAGTGGAAAGGATCCATATTCCCCATCTCATTTCCAAAACTTTGGTTGGTCAAGAAACATTACTAGTTTTAGGTTGGCATTGCAAATTCCAATTATATTAACTCATAGTTTATTTATCTCTTGAGTGGACTCCCCAATCCTAAAATCCTTAAATTAGATTTCATCAACCCTTTCCTTTCAATTACACCAATTCATACTTTGTAAATCAAACATTGATGTGAAATAAGTTAATTCAACCCAAAAACTCATTTTAGAATTCCCTAATAATTGAAATCACCCCATCTTTGGTTGGTCAATCAATTCTAAGTATGGTTTGATTTTAACTAAAGTAGTGGAAGGATATACCAACTTAATATATTTTTATTGATGTATTTTTCTCTTTTATGTGTAAATTTCCAATTAATATATTTATCACATGCTTGTTAATATTAAGTGGATTTACTTAATTTATTAACCATGTATTAGATAATATTTACAAAAAATACAATTTATTTTAGTTCTATTTTTCATGCTTGTTAATTCATTAATTAATGTAATTGGGAAAAAACATTCATAATGAAATAGTCATGAAAATTGATAGAAATAAAATAATAAAGCAGTATGATCATGAGCTTTTTCTAATCGTAAGTTTATATAGAAAATGATAAACTAACCACTGATCTACGGTAAAAACACCTTGAACCAATTAAGCTTTTTTGTTTTAGCTTTACCCATGTCCACCTATGTATCTCTCTTGGATTGGTTTCAACTCAACTCCAAACTTAAACCATCTCGGCTAGCTTGGGAGCTCCATCCATTACGAATGATTTTACTCACACGTTGATGAGGGGAAAAGGCTTTACATAAAATAAACCATGGGAACACAAGCCTTTACACAATAAGAGGACAGAAGGCTCAAAGACCAATAATTTAATTTAATAATAAATTAAATGAAACCAAACACCTTCAAAGGTATGGTCTATTCTCATCATCATCTACATGCATGAAAGGAATTACACTTGTAATAAAAACTAGAATTCAATTATTAATCATTCTTATTTAAGATAAATCACACTCGAATCAATTAATTATATTCTTTAATTAATAAATTATTTTATCTTAATTCTCATCCAAATTTCCCTAATATTCCCATCCATCATAATTTTAAACAAATTAAATAAATGTATTTAAAATTAATTGTCTAAATAAATGTAACTTGGAGGCATCATGATGAATACCCATTCGAATCTACCCAACATGTATTATACTCATATACTATTTACTCTTGTGATATATGGAATATGGGACTTATCATGTACTTTCATGATGCATACTATCAACTTAATTTACATGAATCCCAAGATTTTTCTATAACGTGTTATGATTTAATGCACATAGAGTAATATTTTTAATACAACTCACACATGATATGAATATATGAACATCATTTAGAAATTAATTAAACACACACACACATACATATATATATATTAAAACCCATCACATGGATTGTCCTATCAACTTAATGAACACACTCAATAACATGTTGATAAGGTTTACATAGTATGATGAATTAATTTTAATTTTGCATAATTTGGTATGAGTACATGGTGTGTAAAAGTGAGCTACATGGTGTGTATGTCTCTCACCATCTATCTAATACACATTATTAGGGAATAGTCATTTAAACCATAACTTATAAAAATTGGATTATATGGTGTGTACAATGGCTACATGAAATGTGGTCTATGAGTTACAAGGTAAATAGTCAGGTTGGTCATGTATGAAAATACATGACCCATCTATGACTTAAAATACTACACACCGTGTATATGGGCTACACGACATGTACTCTGGATGACCGTGTGACAAGATGACCTAGTCAACACGTGGTGTATGAAATTAAATGTACCATGTGTATTCAATGCAAACAATTTGAATTAATTCTGAATTCATTCTTAGTGCATTGAACACTAGTACTTGGTGTGTAAATCTAGTTACACAACATGTACTCTTGTCTTATACATTCAGAATCCTCAACACCTCGGAATGAAATATTTAATTATATTTCATTCATAAAATTAATTGATTTGATTACATATATGAGAAATGAAATAGTAAGAATTATATCTTGCAATTAAATTAAAGAATGATTAAAATTTAATTGAAAACTAAATGAAAAATTCATAAATCAATCACCAATATTTTAAATAATTATAAGTAATTATGTCACCACTCTGATACCACTTGTAGGTTTTAGGCACATCAAAAGTGTGTGATGGGTCATTACCACCTTTTATTTTTTGTCATGATCAATGATCAATCCAATATTTACTTGATGATGATTGTCAAAATCAATGGAGTTGAATCAAATAAAACATACAAGGGATAAAATGACGAAACTAAGAACAAGATCATCAAATATTAATTATAATTAATTTAATTAATTAAATAATTACCTTTCATGAATTGTTTCTTTATTGGTGTATATAAAAATATATCTATGTTGTATGGTCATTGTGTTATAGGAATCAAGAGCATATTCCCTCTAGCGGTGATCCACACATGTTCCAAAAATCTCTGATTGTCATTGTAGGAATCTATGAGTGCTAGCATGGTAGATCCTATTGCTTGTGGTGTTCACCTTGGATCTCCATGAGAATCACTTACAGAGAGTTCTCATTGATCTATCTAGACTCGATAGTGGATGCTGGAGGAAGTTCACTCCTCTTTATTAGGAGAATTATTATAGAGGGATCTCTCTAGGGCTTGAGAGGATTCTCTATGGCTGTCATTGTGCACAACACATATGAATCGTATCTATTGTAAAAATAATATAATTGGGTTTAATTACCACTAGGGTTTAAAAATAAATATTTTCATAAGTTCCCTTTAATATTTACTTAATCCATTGTGGAACCCTATGTCTAAAATATTAATATTATTATATCCTTGACATTCACTTAACTTGTGAACTAAATTAAATATCATTTAATCAAATAATATTCAATATATATTATTTATAACTAGTCCTAAAAACTTTATCTTTCACTCCTCTATAATATTTATCAGTCCTTGAATAATGACTATTTATTTAATAAATAAATATCACTGCATTGTTTTCTAATAAATAAATAAATATTATATTCACTAAATAGCAAATAAATATTTATAAAATATTCCTCTCACATGATATTCACTCAAATAAATGGGGACGAAATATATACGATGAATAATACATGAATAACTATTAAACCACGTGTGAGAATAATATTTATTCAACTTTTTAAATAATAAATAATACTATATTATTTAACTGAGATTCTAGATACACTTAGTGTGTGACCCTCTAGGCATATTTCTCTGTAGAATTAGGCGAAGTAGCCTAAAGTATAAGGTTAACATCTAGCAACATTCCAAGGAACCCATAGATAAAGAAGTTAATTTCCCAATGACATAATACCTCATATGTACTTTCACTGTGTAATATAATCTCTTTATCATGATATCTCTAATTAAGCAAGTTTCACATTGGTTCCATCTACCTATGTGATCGATGTCCCATTATTTGACTTCCCAGAAATTGAACTTGCCCATAGAACACCATGAACATGGATTTATTTAGGCTATATCATTTTTATCAAAGGATCTAAGATATCAACTTCTGTTAAAGAACAGAAGGAACAAATCCTTTCTTACATTATTCATTAATGCAATTTTACTCATGACACACCCAATGTATCCTACCACACTGAGAACATATTTCATCGTGGTTTTCACCAGTACATGAAAGTAAGTGAATCATAATACTTATTAATAATAATCTTAAATTATAAGGATCAATACACATGTCCAAAAATAAGAACATCGAATAACACATATAAATTTGGATTTCCTACCAGCGAATCTCATTCTCATAATATTCTACACTGGATATTACTATGGGTGTACACCATGGGATGGTGCCTCAAAGCACTATGAGTTTTTACCCCTAATAGACTATATAATTTTTCTTCACTAAAATGATATCATCCAACTATATAAATTATATTTAAGAATAGTGTCGTAGAACTTTCGGGTTCTCATCATAGAGGGGAACTGTTATGAACTTTCAGTGTGACAACTACTCTTAAGATATTATCACATACTATGTTATGCATAAGAAAAATAATGATATGATAAAGAGTTTATTAATATTCAAAACAATGAATCCATGTTAACATAAAGTGCACAAAATTTGGTTATAGGGCATCGAATCCAATATTTCATGGTTGGTAATCATTTAGCCATGGTTTTTATAGTTTAGTGGTAGATTTTATATGTGTTGTTTTAGTGAAATTAGTGGAAGTTTTTTTAAAATAGATAATAAATTGTGGAAAATTAACATAAACACTACAAATTTAGGTAGTATTGGTTTCTTAGGAAGACAAATTAACTGAAATTAATTGAATTACCACTAAAAAAATCAGTGGTGGTGTGGTTTAGTGGTGGTTACTAGAAACCACCACTAAACATATTAAATAATATAATTAAAAAAATATAAATATAATTAAAAAAATAATATACCTACAAAAAACTCAGTCATACAATAAACACATCCCTAAATACACAATAAACTCATTCATACATCAACAATCATATATACAAAACCATTAGTTTTCCATAAGCTCAATAATCACATATATATATATATATATATAATATTTCCAACATTCATCATCAACCCATAACCAATATGCCCATCTCACCACCTCCACTTCATCAAACCACCTCCATAGTTAAAGTCATAATACACATAACTAATCACATGATGTCGTCAAATAGAACAAAAAGAAGATAGAAATTATAACTAAACATAAAAAATAATAATTAAAGTAGAATCATTGATAAAATTTAACCATACCATAAAAATATAAGGCATCACAACTTCCTTATAAAGAGTGTTATGGATCAAAATGGTCAACCTTCTGCCTATTATCGATATTTTTCACCAACAATACAAACCAGAACATTTAAACAAAAAAATATGAAACATAATAGGCAAAAAAAATATTCATAAATTTTCACAAATAATTAGTTATTTTTTAATCAAAAAAATTAAATTTTAAAATAAAAAAATATATCATGAAAAACACTTTGAAAACTTAAACTTACATATTTAAGATATGATTCAACACTTGGAACTTAATAGGTATAAATATATAATAATCTAATTAATTTTCAAACCAACATGCAATGTTCTTGAAATTACTCAACAATTTTTTTTAAAGAAATTGATATAGAGAACTATATTATATTTAAAAAATAAATAAATGGTAGTATTCCCATAATTTCACATCAATCCAAGATTTTTTTCTATGGTTTTGACCATTAAACACATGTTTTAGTGTTTTAAAAAATTAAAAACACATTTACAAACGTATTGGAAAAACTGAAACTCTAATTGACATAGAATTAATTCCTACATTTTAAAAATAAATATATGGTCATTATATTATGATTTTATGGCCCCATGATGTCATTTTTTTTGGTTTTGACCCTCTGATGAAAATTTTTAAAGACATTAATATATTTTAAAATTTATTATTGATTCATTATAATAACTTCACACATATTATGTATATTTTTCTACTCATACACATAAAATATTAATTAAAGCATGATTTAAAAGGATTTTGTCCCAATATGTGGTTTTTAGTTATGGTTTTGACCATTACACACATGTTTTAGTCTTCTGAAACACTAAAAAAGTATTTATCGGAATATCAGGAAAACTACAACTCAAATTAAAATGGATTTTGTTCCTACATTTCAAAAATCAATATACGGTTGTTTTCATATCATTTTTCAGCCCTATGATGTCATTTTTTTTGGTTTCAACCCCCTGATGCATGTTTTAAATACTTTAATGTCTTTAAAAAATACTTATTAAGTCATCTCAATCACACTTCATGTAGGATGGATGTGTTTTATACTTATGCATGTCAAAAATAATGAAATGATAGTTTTTTCATGATTTCACATCAATATAAGGTTGTTTGCTATGGTTTTTACTATTACATACACATTTTAGTGTTTTAAAACACTAAAAATTTGTTTATGGGCATATCGATAAAAATGTAACTCAAATTGATGTGGTGTTAGTTACTAGATTTCAAAAATAAATCTATGATCATTTTCATATGATTTTTCAACCCTATGAAATCATTTTTTTGGTTTTGACCCTCAGATGCATGTTTTTAAAGACATTGATATCTTTTAAAACTACTTATTAAGTCATTCTGAGCACAGAACACATCAAGTTGATGTGTTGTCTTTTCATACATGTCAAAAATAATTCAAAACCTTTTCCCTTGTATTTCATGTTATTCCAAGTTATTTTTCTGTGTTTTTTACTATTACATGCATGTTTTAGTATTTTAAAACACTAAAAATTCATTTATGGGCATCTTGGGAAAACCAAATCTTGTATTGACATGGAATCAGTTCCAAAATTTCATAAATCATCTACGATAATTTTCTTATGATTTCATAGCCCTCTAATATCATTTTTTTGGTTTTTACCCCATGATGTATTTTTTTAAAAGACTTTGATATATTTTAAAACAACTTATTAATCATTCATATCACACTACACATCAGATGGACATGTTTTCTACTATTACACATAAAAAATAATTCAATTTTGGTTTCCCCATGATTTAATGTCAATCCCTGGTCATTTTATATGGGTTTTACTATTACATGCATGTATTTGAATTTTAAATCCCTAAAAACATGTTTATGGGAATCTTATGAAAACCACAAATCATATTGACATGGTGTTAGTTACTCCATTTAAAAAATAAATCTATGTTCATTTCAAATTATTTCACATCCCTATGATGTTTTTTTTGGTTT
The DNA here is from genome assembly GCA_963277665.1 of Viscum album. Classification (NCBI taxonomy): domain Eukaryota; kingdom Viridiplantae; phylum Streptophyta; class Magnoliopsida; order Santalales; family Viscaceae; genus Viscum; species Viscum album. The sequence goes on along the minus strand of OY728153.1, from coordinate 383,479,059 downwards.
TGATCCTTTGACTCAAGTTTTTAAAGACTATGATATCTTTTAAAACTTCTTATTGAGTAATTCAGAGAAAAAAACATGTCAAATGGATATGTTATCTACTCATACACATCACAAATAATTCGACTATAATTTTCTCAAGATGTCACATCAATCTGAGATCATTTTATATATTCTTGTACTATTATACAAACATTTTAGGGTTTTAAAACACTAAAAATCATTTTATGGGAATCTCCGGAAAACCAAAATTCATATTGACATGGAGTTAGTTTATACATTTAAAAAATAAATATGTGGTAATTTTATATTATTTTATATCCCTTAGAAATCATTTTCTTGGTTTGGACTCCCTGATGCACATTTTTTAATGTATTGATATATTTTAAAACTACTTATTGAGTCATTTTGAGAACACCGTACATCTGATGGATGTTATATGTGATCATACACATAAAAAATAATTAAACCATAGTTTTTCCATGATTTCACATCAATATGAGGTATTTTTCAACGTTTTTGACCATTACATTCATGTTTTAGGTTTTTAAAACACAAAAATGAATTTATGGGCATCCTAAAAAATCCATAACTCAAAATGATGTGGCATCAGTTTTTACATTTAAAAAATCAATCTATAGTCATTTTTATGTGATTTTAAATCCCTATAACATTTTTTCTTGGTTTTTACCCCTTGAAACACATTTTTAAAGACTTTGATATATTTTAAAAGTGATTATTGAGTCATTTTGAGCACACCACAGATCAAATAGATGAATTGTTTTCTCTTATAGGAAACAAATAATTCAACCACAGTTTTCCCATGATTTCACATCAATGTAAACCCATTTAATTTAAAGAGAAAACTCATATCATATTACCCAAAATCCAACTTATAGGAGAAACCCCGTCAGTATCTAATATTATTAAAACAATTCGATTACAACTATATCATTCTGGGAAACCGATGTTGACTTTGAAGGGTTCACATCCCAAGATTCTTAAATTTTAACCTCTTAATAAAATAATATTACCAATGATTTTTAAATTATTTAAACTTCATAATATAATATAATCAATAAATTTTTCATTACTATTTAATTTTATTTCATTACTATAAAAACATACTAATAAAAAATAAATTACAACAACATGTAAGCCTTAAAACCAATTAATGGGGCCAAATATATGGATAAAATGGTGGCAATAGATCTAATTGTGTCATTTTATCCATGAAATCAAAACCATTTAATTGACTTTAATTATTTTTGTTATTGTAATTTTTTTTTCATTATTATGTTTCTATAGTATTGAAATAACATTAAATATTAATGAAAAGTACTTACTATAATATCTCTAGTAGGTTCATTTTGAAAACATCCATTAAGTGTTTGATGAGTTTTAAGTCATATTTCTATTCAAATTACCAGGTGTCCTAATTCATGAACCTTTATAAAAAAATATATATAATTTTCAAAAAAAACTTTAGTTATACTAAAATAATATAAATAATAGTTGATAAAATACAACCAATATTTTTTTCTAGAAAAACTCTACGACCCTCTTATATGAGGAATGACTTATTTTTTCATGATTCATTGTATTTTTTTATATAATTCCTAAAAAATTGAAAAATTAATAGAAATTATAATTTTATTTTGTTTATGTTATTAAGATACTATAAAATATAAAACTACCTCATTATATGTACCTATGTTAATATCAAAAAACATATTCCACTACTCACAAGAAACACCTTCAGAAACTTTCTCATACATCTGTAGAGTGCTCATATATGTGTCATTAATCACATACCATAGTCTCCATATAAAGACTCTCCATTTATAACCCATATTGTTCGCAGTTTATGGTGTAAAATTATTTAGGGACATAAAAATGAAAAAATATCTATAAATAAAAAACATAACACTTTATAAGTATATAAATAATTTTACACAAGCCTTTTAAATTAGTTATCAATGAAAATTAAATTAATATTATCTTTACTTGGTTGTCAAACATCTCATTTTTCCAAGATATGTAAATATGCCTCCAATATTTTTAATTAATGGGAAGGATTTCCATATCACAATAAATATTCCCAAGAATCTGCCTATAGATTCCAGAATCATCACCATTAGGCACCCTGAAATCATCAAATGGAATGATAATTTTTAAGTATTTTAGGCCCCGTACATCTATTTTGTTCATATTTATATCTCTTTTATTATTTTCTTTATATATTTTATAAACTCATTAAAAAATTATTAAAATATATAGTTTTTTATAAATGACTTATATTTCAATAATGATAACTCACTAATATCCCCTAGATGGAAGGGTGACCAAATGATCCATCACCAGAGGTTCATCGGAAGGTGATCTACCTACTACATCTGGCTAAGTTTTTGTCTCAATAAAATTCATTAGCACAGTAGACTCACTCAGATCTATTGAAGTTGACGGTAGTGGTAGTGTGCTATGAGATGTTGTTCGGTTAGGATCTTGAAATTTTTGTGTTCTCAAAATTCTTATAATACAAATTGTTTATAATATATTCAATATATAAAAAATTAGAAGTAAAATATTTTTAAAAAAAATTTAAAAATAGATCAATGTATATATGTAAGAAAAACTTATAGATTAGAAATTGTAATATAGTATCATTACCAATATATATATTGAATTATATGCATCTTCATTATCTTCATTATTATCGACCACTATTATGAAGAGTACTTCATTTTCACCTTCTCTTAAATGTTATATCTTTTTTAATATTATCAATAAAAAACTATTGAATTTTTTTTGGTTGATGAGGTTCACTATCAAAAAGTACCCATTGACCTTCATCACCCATATCAGTCAATTATCTCCATTTTAAGTGTATAACAACATTAAAAACTTCATCTATTTCATCATCTACATAATAAAACATCTTCACATACAAATCCAAGATAAATGGATCATTCTCTTCCTGCTCAATGTTATGGATCATGTGAGAGATATTGATGGATGTAAAATTTAATGAATCTTTCATTATACCCCTATCAATGTTGACCCACTTAAATTTGAATTAGACAATTAAAAATTGACCATGATAGTTTAATTTGATTATATCAATCATTTTTTCATATTATCCCACCTCTATAATTCTAAATACACCACTATTTTTAGTTTTTAATCCTTTTTAATAATAAATTATTTGAAACCTGAATCTATGAATATTTTTGGCATCAAAATATCTTAGTCTTTCTTAGATGATCTTGAGTTAAAAACTTCAAATCATTTGATATTTTAGTTTGATTACTAATATTAATTATATAGATAAGAAGATATAAGGTATTACTTTAAAAAATAAAATAGTTTAAAATCAATAATATTAATATGGGTGTATACTTACACAATAGGTGAACCATTTGAAAATATCACTATCAACACCTTCTGTTAATTCCAGCTCATTTCTATCACAACCCCTTAGTCATATATCTTTTTTAATTCTAAAATATACAATAAATTTATATTATATTATATTATTTAGTAACACATATATATGTGCTATTAGTAACTCCAATTCAGTTCGTGTAAAATTTGACCCTTTCCAACTAGTCATCCAATAGCTAGAAATACCAATGACTCGTTTCAAAATGAGAATTATTAGAGATATAGTAAAAATGTACAATATGATTGAATATATTCTAAATCCCTTCTAAATACATAGAAAAAATTTCAATTACTCTTAATCAATGTAAAATTAAGTAATAGATCCTTCTATTTGATATTTATTTCTCACATATGATTTCAAATGACCTAAGTACCTAATGAAAAAAAATAAGAAACATGTTAAAATAATTTACACAATTAATTTATAAAATTGAATTAATGAATAAAAATAAAAATAATATTAAAATACCTCTCAATTAGATACATCCATAAATATTGTAACAGTCCACTAAGTTTAGATTCTTCAACCAAATGAATAGTCAAATGAATCATGATAGTGAAAAATGAAGGGGGAAATAACATCTATAAATGAAAAACTGTCAACACAATTATTTCTTGAAGTTTATCAATCTATATTAGATTTATATTTTTTCCAATAATATCTCTATAGAAGAAGAAAATATCAACTAAAACTATAATTACATATTCAGGTAATGTACTACATAATACCAATGACAACAACTACTCCATCATAACATGTGAGTCAAGAATTTTCAATCCATATATCATTTGATATTTTAAGTCAATGCACTATGAAATGTTACTTCAATATCCATATGTAAATTTTATATTATTTAATGTTTTAAGGAATACATATTTCTCATAATTTTTCATTGTAAAAATAACCGAATGATACTCTCCATTATCATTTTCCCTCAAACCACACTTTATATTCATTCATTCCAAATCGTTACGAGTATTAAGGGGATCCTTCAATTTACCCTTTTCATTAATCAATGTAAAAATTACATAGTCATATAATTTCTTCTCAATATGCATTATTTTAGGATTACGACATGTAAAATTAAACTTCTGATAAGGATGTTTAAAAAATATACTAATTTTCTTCCATTTGCGTGTTCCAGATGCTTTAGGTAATGTACCTTGTTCCCTTTCCCCCTTCTATAAACAAATTACATTTTCCAAATTCCAAAAATTATTAATTAATTATCTCAAGATTTTTGAAATAGATAACACCTTTGGTGAATTTCTCAATTAAATATCACCATTTAATTGTGACTTGTTAAGCCTAGATTTATGAGATGTATCAAGAAATCAACGATGACACATAAAACAACATTTTCAACTATGAGGTAATCCTTGAGGTTCAAAATCAAAATTACAAACTGAACAAGACAAACCGGTATGAGTGTTCCAACAAGATAAGTTTCCTAGTCCAATAAAGTCACTAATTTTCTATATTAAAGTCGGTTACATTTTTAATAGTTTTCTCATTAAATCATCATATGTTTACATTACATTATCCCATAATTCTCAAAAAAATTAATTATAAGTTGATGGTATACATCAATGTCATTTCTAGGAATTTTCTTTATAGTAATATTAATCAAAATAATGAAAGAAGTATTCTTCATACACATCCATGGAGGTATATTATAGGGGTTCAAAACAACTATTCAAGTGTTATAATTAGTACTTAAGGTACCAAAATGGTTAAAACAATCTTAAGCCAAACCCAAATGTAAATTTTTAGTATTTATAGAAAAATATGGATATAATGAATGAAATACCTTTATATGATGTTGAATATTTTGGGTGTCCCGTAAATCCATTATTTTTACTATCCTGAGTTTTCCACTTCATGTTGTATTAAGTCTTAGATGACATGAATAATCTTTTCAATCATGGTTTTAGAGGAAATTAACATAATGTATTTATGTGATTTTTATTCTTCTACTTCTTCTTGGTGTTAAATTCCTTTTTACTCTCATTATTTGCCATTGAATTCCATATACTTTTATGAAATATTATGCATTATTATTTATTAGACTCTTTTCCCCAATAAAGAATACAATCATTAGGGGATTCATGTATCTTTATATAATCAACTCTAAGTTTTTTGATTATTTTATTTATCTCATAGATTGATGTTGGGATCTTATCTTCAGTAAATGAATCTTGGAGAAACTCTAAAATAATATACATGAATTTTTCATTAATTGCATAGAGACAATTGATATGAAAAAACATAAGTAGAAAAGATAGATTTGAATACTTGGAACACCCTCAATATAGTTCTTGTTTCCTATATTTAACCAATTCATAAAAATAATTTTGTTGGTCACTAAAGTTACAAGAAATATTAACCTTATTAGGATCAATTAAAGGTTCTATTGATATATTAAAATCTTGTTCGTTGTATCCTTTAAATTCAAATGCATCATTTATCAAGTTTTGAACTAAATTCTCCTATGGTGGGTCCTCCAATGGCCTGAAGGCCTTCATTTTTTATTGATTTTTGATAATCCACCTTTCAAGGGGTGAGGTGGAACCCTTACAAGGCCCGTAGGTGTAAGTATTACATGTCTTGTAAGGCTTGAAGGAATTAATTTCCCATAGGCTTGAAACATTACATACAATCCAGACTAACTACTTAAAACTGCCCCTCCCCAACATCTTTATCGTGAAATCAGCTCTCCACCTTCGCATGGCTGTTCGGCTGGGCTTTCCCGTGCATGCACAGACTTGTCTCGAGGGAAGGTGACATACCCTCTCATTCTTGCAATCCATTTAGCTTCTACTATGGTGAAAGCTCCTTGCTCCTCTGGTGGGTCACATTGTGTTTCATTGAAAAGATAATAATTATTTTTACATTCCATAAAATATAATTTTCTATGAAAAATAAAAATACATATTGATTAGAAAACTATTTCAATATCAAGTGATCTTATGATTTGTTTCTATACAACCATATCTTGAATTTATAATCAGGACATACAAATTTTATTTTATTATCCAATGATCAGTTTTCAAATGCATGATCTAAAAATTCTTCCAAACCCTTGGCATATCATGGTGTGTTTTGAGGTAAATTAATCCAAATTTTATTAATATGTATCTAATTAAAAATATTATCCCCATAAATTCAAAAATAATTATATAAATGTTTAATCAAACAATTACAATCAATTTTTTACATCACTCAACTTTTTAATTGACTAAGGTAGGGTATTGTTTTGACATAACACAAATTCAACATGAAATTGATCAAATAAAACATGAAAAACAATATCAACATAAATTAAAAAATATTACCCCTCAAAATAACAGGTTTGGATTTCATTGAAAAGGTTATGGAGAGGGAAATAGACAATGTGGAGGTCATGGATATGATCCCAGCAACATCTGGCTCATGCATGGATAGGAGTGGCAAAAATCAAGTCAAGGTAGGGAGGAGGACAAAGACACAAGGAATGGGTTGTGGATCTTCCACTATATGGTGTGGTGTTCACTGGGAAATAGGGAATAGGGAATGTCATCATGGGTAGAAGAGTTGTTGATGGGGCTTCTATGTGGTCACCAATTATATGGAGGGGGGTCAAGTGTTGTGGGTTAGGGCCATGGGGGTTGTAAAGGGGGGGTTAATTATCCTGAATGGCCCAAAGGCCTTCATTTTTATGGATTTTTTATAACCCCACTTTCAAGGTATTAGGGGGAACCCTTACAAGCCCCGTAGGCTCAGAGATTACTAAACCATTCCTATATTTTAAATAATAATCAATTTGTTCTATTTAGTTGTGGTTATAGAAACTGTTGCTAATAAAACTCCTCTAAGACTACTTTTTTTAGTGTATTAAAGAATATTATTAATCTTAATTTTTTCATATATAATTAATTATATCATTTTTTATATAATAACTATTTACTAAATCTTATTAGCACATAAGAGAATGAATATATAAATACGCATCATTTTAAATTCCATCTAGGCTTCCTTTACATCCAAATATTTAATGTAGAAACTATTTTATTCATCATTTGAATGAAAAATATAAGCTCTATAAATTCTATACTTGATTTTGAACTCTAGTATATTTAAAATACTTATAAAATATACATTTTGAATCACATAATCTTCAAAACCGAATAATTTATTTACATAACACTGATACATGACATGGATATTCCATGGAGTTTCACTAACTCTTTTAGGTATCTTAAAAAATCCTATCTCTGGGAATAATAATTATATCTCGATAAAACCCTTAGGTTTCAATGACCTTTAATGAATACTTAAAGAATCTTGTTTGGACTCTCCAACTAACTTTCTTTCCTCTAGTTTGATCTTTTACCCACTAACACTATCAACACAACACCATAACTTAAACATCATATGCCCAGTTTATATATTCTCAACACTTGAGAATATCGATTAAAATTTTCCTAAAATCATTCATCTTACCATTTAATTTATATAAATAAGAAACAAAATAAAATACTTAACCAAAACAAGACTTAAGAAAACCTATAGTTTCACCATGTCATTAGCATATCCAATCATATTTAATTTAAAACACAATAATATTGATTATATGAGAAGAGGCTACATTTCCTTTGGTCATTAATCATTCAATCCATTTGAAACCCAAAGTGAATCATTATATGCTTCTCACAAGAATCAAGATTCACCTGTTGGACAATTTTAACACTTTCTTACATCGGATACGTTTCTCTAACACATAGAATATTATTTATACTTAATAATATTTCTTAAGTTACTAGTCTTAGAATTTTATTACATTAAGATTATATTTTCTATGATTAATATCAAAGTTAAGTTTAATGATGATGATTTTATTTATATATAACATAAGTTTTTATCTGATGAATATCATAATTAACTACTATTTAATTAAGAATATTACAAAATGGTCACTCGCTAAAAAGAAGACCCCTTTGGAATAGATCATATACATTAGTATTCCAACGTCAATATTTCAATAATATTTGGGTCACTTTATAATTTCTCCCATTTTTTATCTATTTAGGTAGGGAATAATCCCAATCATATCATATAGGATTCTTTGATAGTCAAGTGGAAAATTCCATGTCCAATATATCTAGTGGATATATCCTACTTCTTTCCCCTGGTAACCTAATCCTATTAGGGTATCTCAACAAGTGTAACCCAAAGAAAATTCTAAGAACATTCTAAAAAGGAAAATATAGGGGAACCTAACTTTTGAATGAAGTATCTACAGATATTATAATGTCACCCATCATTTTCTTACTTTACATAATATAATATATTAGAACCTAGCATTGGAATGACCAACCTAACTAGATGATTGAGATCTTAATAAGTGTCACTTTGGAAGGAATACAACACTATTATTTGAAGGATATTTAATCACACCATATTATCTCATGTTATTCCCTTGTATATGTATGCTTATAATGATTTAGTTTTAGATTCATATTCCTTCCACCAAATCAATATGTTCAATCAATATTGATGTGTAACTCTTTACACAACCCACAATTTTTCATTACTCACCCAAATATAAGAGCCAAAATATTCATACATATATAAATGAATAATATGCATAAGTTATAGGAACATATCATGTAAAGTTTTATAATTTCAGGAGATTTAAAATATCAATATGTGTAATCCTTAATTGATTTATACACAACCACTTACCTTTCTATAACAAGGCATACGCCTCCGAGCCGGTGGGTAGTCTGAACCCAAGTCCCTCTATCCAAGGAGACTTTACTCAAGATAGAATTCAATTTAAGATAATTCTAAAATCTAATATAAAAATATTATTATTTTTACACCTTGATATTTTAAAATAATACCATATTTGAGAGTGTATACGGTACAAAACACTGAGTTAATATGAACCATGAAATATTATTATTTAAATATGATCATTATAACATAGTCCTAAAATTAGTAGGTATGAATAATATTAACCAAATTATGAAATATATATAAATTATCTACTCAATAAAAATGTATTTATTAATTATTAGTAAATAAGAACTCATTTTATTAGTAAATGCATTTTATTCTTCAAAAATATATTTTCTTCAAAAATGGGTTTTTATTTATTTTTATGAGAGAATATAATAATTAGTTTCAAGAAATTTTAGAAATTTTGTTTGATAAAAAGGATATAATTTTTTTAATCATGATGTAAAATTTATCTTATCATGAATTTTTGAGATATTTTTGAAAAGATTGATTTTCCAATGAAGAGTGAAAATACCATTTTTCATTGAAAATTGTATTTTTATTTCAAGAATTTATAAAGTTATATTTTATTTTAAAATGGTTAAAAAATAAAATTAGTTATATTATATTATTAATAATACAATTAATTTCACTATAATTAGTTTTATTTTTTAATTTGGTGTAAAAATATTTTTATACTTAAAATCTATTTTTCTAAAAACTATTTTTCGTTGTGTTTTGTGTTTTTATCTTAAATTTATTTTTTAAACTTCTTGAAATTGAATCTTGAAAAATATATTCCAAATTTAAAATCAAGATATCCCAATTTTGTAAATATGTCCCTTTTATTATTAGTTATTATGAATAGTAACCATGGTAAATATTTTGCACCACAGTAAAGCTAAAATAGATAAAATAAGGATAAAACCATGAGATAGGGTCTCAAAAGAAACCCAAAACTTGCATTTATCCTATTAGATGGGTGTATTTTTGAATTTTTCATCCAATTATTAAATATATTTCCACTTGGTTCCATATTTCTTTGACTATAAAATTTATATTCATTTAAGAAAATAATAAATACAAAATGTCTCTCTCTTGAATTTAATAACTCAAAATTTTGTATATAAGGATAAAAATAGAATAAGTTCAATTATACATATTTATTTGAAATAAAAAATTATTTTTTTATCATGATAAATCATTTATAATTTTTATTGATAAATAATTAACTTAAATGCTTACTCAGCACCGATATAATATTTATTCAATTAATTGAAAAATAAAATAAACGATTTTAAAATATTAAAAATAATAAAATTTGGGTAAATTATTATTACCCAATAATTGTTAGATAAAAATAACATATTTGAGTTTTTTGAAATTTTTATATTAAAATTACATTGTTTTCATGTTATTTCCAACGTCAAATTATGTGAATAGTTCTTAAAATGGAATTAACAGTATTTTATGATAAAAATATTTTATTAAATTATTTAAAAATCATAAAAATATTTATATAGGACAATTATGATGATAAATGGACTATAAATTCATCCATTTGACATTTATAAACCAATTTGTTACTTATAATTAAAACTATAACCCTTTAATATTAAAATTTAATTACCATATGTAAGATTAAAATGAGTTAAGTAAGGGATTAAACCAAAGGATAAGGTTTAAAATGAAAATAAAATTAGTATAAATTTAATTATTTGAGGATATTTAAACATTATCCTCTATTTCATTGAATATATGGATATTTGGAAGCATTTTGATTGAGCTTTAATTATATTTTAATATTTTTACCAATTCCAACTATGTCATTTCCCTCCCTTATAAAAGGACACCCTTTCTATCAATTCTTCACACCAATTTGATAGATTTAGACAAAAAATACCTTAAACTTTCTCTTATAAACATTAATTACCACTAATTAGGGGTTTTTTTCTTCTTAAAGACCATTCTAAGGGTTCATAAGAAGAAGTCTTAAGGAATTATACTGATGAAGAAGTAATCGTATTTATCGACTCTTTCATATTTTTTTCTTCTCTACTTCCTCTAAATTTGTTTTACCATTAATAAAATAATAAATTCAGTATAATAAATACTATTATATATTATTATGATTATTGGATGATCATTTTCCATCCTATGAAAATTGAAAACATCACTTGTGTGTATGTACAACTTACCGTCTCCACGTAGCAGTGTAATTCATCTTTCATCTCCAGTTTACTTAGATTATTATAAAGAAGTAAATAATTAATATATATTAAATTTATGAAATAATTATTAATTTTTAATTATAATATCATACATACCTTCTTACCTTTCAATCCATTGGAAAATGATAATGTTGTATGTGCGTTCGTTTGGACTACCACCTCCATAGAGTGATGTGATTTTTTTCATTCTCGCTTTACATGAATAGTAATAAAGATATATTTAATGAATATATTTTATATATATGATATAATAATTATTATATAATGTTCAATTTTTATTTACCATTCTTTATTTCCATCCTTCGAAAAGTGAAAACAACGTTCATGCATGCGTACAACTTACCGTCTCGGTGAACGGTGTAATTCCTTTTTCTATCTCTACCTTTTATAGATGATTATAAATATGTGTATAATGAATATATATATATATATATATAATATTTATATAATTATTAATAAAAATTTTTATTTAATCATGATCAAAGTATAAGGACCAAAACTATAGAACCAAAACAAACATGAAAAACTAAGTAGTTATCATCGGAAATAATAATTTTAATAAAGAAATATTAATAAACAGGTGATAAATTAATATAATTAAATAATATATGGTATTATATATATTATTATAGTTATGAAATATATTTATAATAAATATATTTATGTTATAAATTACTTTTTAACACATATAAAGTAATTCAAACTCAGGGTAAAGGTTTTCTGTCTCACTTTTGTTTCTGTGAGACATATATTGTATTCACCACTTGATTCTTTCATGTGATGTATATAATAACCCTTTGATGTGATATATCATGATTAACTTTTTATTCATGTTATTTAAAGTTTCATTTGAAGTTATTTATTTAATGGGAGTTATGATTCAAAATTACCAAAGTGGTAAGTGTTTATTTCACAATATTGTCATTATTTGGGTTGTTTATGTTTAATTTTCCATTGGGGAAATTATTTTATATTTATATATTAAACCCAATATATTATCTACTCATATTTGTATTTCTATAAATTAAAAATTTTCCTTTTATTTTCGTCACCTTAATTTCTCAATATACCTAAATAAAGTTTTTAAGGAAAACTGACTTTGTTTTTATTCGGTCATGAAAATTTTTCATCCATGTACATATTTTAATTAAAATGGTTTCAATAATGTTTTTACTCTTACACTATGATATTTTGAATTCAATTTTACCCATTTTTTAATTCCTATAATTTTTTTTAAAAGGAATCTTCTTGTTGTTTTCCAAACAATGTACTTTTTGAATTTTTACTGAAAACGTGAAAGGATTATTTATATAACATACTCTACATGAATATAATTTCATACCATTATGACCTCTTAGTTATTTAAATATTACTTTAAAAGTTTTCATACTTCTTTTCAATTTTTTTTAATATTCTATAAATTTTTAGATTTTAAAGTGATTTTCAAAGTGAAAAGAGTATTTTTCTAATGAATGTTATAATGAAATTTTAATTGTATTTTTATTCAAAAACAACAAATAATATTTATTTTACTTATAATACCTTTAATATTTGATGAAATGTTACCATATTTATTATTTATCTATATGTTTTATGATCATTTTTTACTGAGGAAAGTATTGAAATTCTTTATTTTAGTTTTTATAATACTAATAGTTATTTATTATTCATTTGAATAATGAATTGGACTTACTAAGTTATGGGCGAGACCTAAAATTATATAGCCCCTTGATTCATAAGTATGTCTAATGCGAAAAAACATGTTGGGTATTTGGTTGAGGCCTTAACCATTTATATAATGTGTCTTGGCATGAGACCTTAATGTCTTGGTATGAGGCCTTGATGGTATGTTTAAGATTTTATGGAGTTAGGACTTGATGGTATTATTAATATATATTGGAATGAGGCCTTGATGGTAAGTTTATAGGTTCCATAATTATGCATTCCATAATTATGAAATCATTTATTTATGTACATGTGATTATTTGAATAGTTATGATATCCATGGATAAGTTTCAAGATCATGTGATTATTTATATGTAATTATTTGATCACAATTTATTCTTTCCATATTATTCTTTGTGCTCAATTTAATGATTAAATGAAAATTGTTTTAATATATTTAACTTACCATATTAATTATGTCTTATTTTCTCATGCTGGCTTCCACTGTACATAAACCTTATTGAGAATCTGAACTCGCCCTTTATTTGTCTTCCTTTCCACAGGATGTGAAGAAGAATATTGTGAATGATATCAAGGATGAAAAAACATTTCTTATGCTATATTTTTATATTTACAATGTAATATGGGAATCATGTATGTATATAGTTTACCAAGATTACTAAACCATTTAGTTCTTTGGGATGTGATCACTTGTATCTAGTACCAATGTAATAAAGTAACTCCCGAATCTGGGCTAATATGGTCAAGGTATTTTCAATGATAATCAAATAAATTCAAGATAATAACCCAAATAAAAAACATAGGTCAAGGTAGATGAAAACTAAATCTTATGTTGATGTTCCTAGCATGTAATTCAAGGATTAGAATTTTATAATAAGTTTTTTATCACATTAACTTAAGCATATATTTATAAATAATATAAAAAATCTATAAATATGAATAATAAAGCATATAATAACCCTTAAATAAATTAAAACTTCATTTAACAAGAGATAACCATTTATAAAAAATTCCTAAAATATAATTAACTATAAATAATTTTACAATTTTAGCTTTATTTATTATGGATATCTCATATTTTTGAATACAAACTCTTTATATTAACTTTATAATATGAACTTTTCATATTGTCATTATATGGAACTTTATATACTCTCTCATGAATTATAACCATTTTATAATCTATTATTTTTAAGTAAAAAGTTTACATAATTAATATATCATACTCTTAACATTATTTAAACCATGATCAAATAATTTATCAAAAATAATGATGATGTTTAAATACTTTTTCAATAAGGATCTTTTAATTTTAATGCTTCAAATAAACATTATGAACATTTTATAATTTTATCAAATATAAGTACTTTATATCTTACAACAATTTTTTAATTTATAAACCTTCTATAAATATCTCATATAAAAATTTTCATATAATTTTTTTAAAATTAATCTATAAGACTTTCTATATAAATTTGAAAATGTTATTCTTAATATTATAATTTTATATTAATGGAATATTTATAATAAATGTTTTTTTGAAAAACAAATTAATTAATAATAAATAATTTAGAATTAATTAATTTATAAAACACTTTTATAAATAAATAAATATCCAAAAATATCCTTTTCCATTATTGATAAACATTTTATAACAAAAAATTCAATTTATAATTGAAAAAAATAAAAATATGATTTGTAAAGAACCACAACTAGTACTATACTGTGGGAATATTCATGGTGTCAAAAAAATTCTCACCACATATGGTACATGGAATAGAAGAGGTAATCATGTCTCTAAGAGAGTGATCTTAATGGTACTATTCAAAATGGGAGCCATTTTCTAACTACGACATGGATGCATGCTTTTTTGGATTGATAAAAGACCCTCTATGATGTGGTGATGCCTTTGATTTGGCTTAGTGACCAAAAAATTGATTCTCTATTTTTTTGGGTTATTCATTTAACATATTATTTCAAAAAACATAAAACACAAGAATCTTTGATATAATTTTTAGGTTTATTTTGGATGTATTAACAATTAATCGGTGAAACATAAGCGATTATAAACCCTTCCCAAGATCACCCATGGAAAGAATAAATGAAATATGTGGAAATAGGAAATGAATAAGTATGTAACATGTGAACCTTATATCGAAGATAAAATACACCAATACCTTTTAATGTTATTAATTAAGATCATTTAGTGGCATGCAAAAAACATCCCACCTCTAGAGGTATCCGAAGGCTAAACCGAATCACATATCATATATGCGGGAGTCCTCTTCCTTCATGCCATGCTAGTGCCTTGGGTGAAAAGAAGAAATAATAAGAGAGATTCAGAAACCTAATATTCTTGGTATTTCATATTATGAACATCTCACACCCCTTCCATCACATGAATGTGATCTTTATATAGGCCTAAGGATACTCCTCAGTGATGCATGCATTAAGTCATGCATTATGACATATGAGTTAATGCCTTGACTATAACAAAAATTGTATGCGTTCATCTCCATTACACATTTTATCATATAAAATACACTTTTTTAGTGATTTTTTTTTATATATGATTCACTCAATTGTTAAAAATTAATGACCGACTGCTACCATTGAAATACCATGCTACACAAGGGCAACATAGCCTTAATATATAAACTACATGAATAACATACAATGTTGGGTCCACTGTATTTTCAAGTCACCAATTGAAAATATTCTAGGACTAATTTTTCCTATTTAATCATATATAAATAAGGCCTTAGGTCATATCCCTTTCACTTATAACTCATCTAGAAAAGGTCATTTTGACTTAAAAACATGAATACAATCAAATGATTTGATAAGGGTCATTTCAATGCTTTTTTACAAACTTGATGAACTCTTTTATCCCATCCTCATATTATTTTCCATATGAATTTCATATATACATTTTTTAATAATATTCATCTTATTTGGTTCAAAAATATTCATATTTAACCATAAAAAAATAAATGGATATATGGTGTATGTAAGGAACAAAACTTGATCAACTAGACAAGACACCCAAAATCAGTCCACCACTTGATGAAGTATAAACTAAGGAACATAAAACTAGTCAAATGTGAAACAAAACAAGGTATATAACTATATTATAGTGTGTAAGAAAGATAAAAATTCATTATAAAATCAAATTCAAGCCAAACTATCCAAACCAGAATGATAAAACAAAACAAGTCTAAACAAGACTTTGTGTGACCATCTGTCACTACCAAAATATCCAGCTACAAAGACGACCAATAAGAGAAACAAGCATGCTACACAATTTCCTTCCCTTTACCTTAGTCATTAAAAACATAATCTATAATTTCCTAGAGGAAAAATTAAGGTGTGAGTATACATCCTAGTAGGACACCACCAAAAAATCTATACAAGTCCTAATATTATGAATGCATTAGTTCTTGCTTCAAAACAAATCCACTTTAAAAATATTTTTTATAAAATAAACCAATTTTTAGAACATTCTTTTGATTTTTCATAAAACATACCACATTCACCAAATATGTGAATATGTCAATAAACTAGGTAAGTAGCCGTGATTACACCATAAGATATGCATGTGTGAAATAATCAAGAAATATACCATCATGTGATAAACAATCCATAAATAAAAAATCATGCCATTTAGGCTCTAAACTATGGGTATACATTCTAGATATGAAAGAAAATCCCTAATATAGGCCTAAGGTGGATCCAACCAATATAACATCTAGTTTCATTGCACACACTAAAGAGACATAAAACCTCATGTGGTATTAGACTCATGAAGAGTGACAAGTCCATTCCTAATGCACCCAAGTTTACCCAATGTGTTAAGTCTGTAAAAAGTCATTTCAAAACCAAAATCACCCTTTAATGAATTTAATCAAACACTTAGTGTACGTAAAAACTTTTTTTTAAAGAAAACCCCTTTAAAAATGTGTATCTTATCCAAAATATGCATTCCAATGTCAAATAAATCAAGTTTAATGAAAAAACCAAAGGAATTAAAAAGAACATAAGGAAATTCATGAATTTGGACCACTTGTATAGATACACCTACCTCAAGAATAGAGGACACCTAATTTCCTTTGAAAATGAAGATTGGATTCAAGTAGATTGGCGTCTAAAAGACGAGTCACAATGGAAAACTATAACTTATTGATAGAAAACCAAAATTGATCATAAAATTATCCTTAAGCACAACCAACTATACTATTCCTACTAAGGAAGAGAAGAAACAAGAAGACCTTTTTATCAATGAGAAGTGATGAAACCATTATAGGGATCAAATGCTGAACAAAATGATCTATAGGAGGAAGAGTCACTTAATATGCACTAGGATAAGGTTATGTCTTGATGGATAAACCTTTACAATGAATGAGAGAGATTAGATGTGTTTCTTGATATAACTTACTGGTCCAAATTGATTTACAGTGTAAAACCTTTCCTTATGGAAAAAATCCTATAACTCAAATATGCTAAAAACACATCACCTTAGGTTAAATTTATCTTGATCGAGGATCTTACAGTGTAAAATAAGATCTTACGATGTAAAGGAAATTTAAATCATAATATAGGATTTTACAGCTTGTAATATTCTCATGTCATAAACCAATTCAGGACTTATGCCCAGTGCTAGAATTATGCTGTAATATAGACATTTATGGTGTAAATGTTTCCTGTAGTTAGTACCAAAAATAAAACTTTCCATAAAAGTTCTAATAACATCCCGACTACCTTCAAGGCCTTTGTATCATTTATACCCAAACTCTTCTAAAACAAACAAACATACATCCCCGAACTTTAGGTAACTTTCCCTAGTAAATGATCTTCATCCTTGAAAATCCAGCATTGTACTCAAACAAGAAGGGGAACCAAAAAAAACCAAATCATGCCTAAAATAAGGTAATGAGGTGTTACATTATACATATAATGTATAATTTTTTTACATGCATGAATTATATAAATTGAAACATTAAAAATACAATTATAAATTATAATACATATATATATATATAGTGGATATTTAGTGTATCCCACTCAATTTTATTAAAAATGTGACTTTAATGGGTTGTTTTTCAATAATATTTTGAAAATTCAATCTAAATGTTTTAAATATAATTTTTCCTAAACCTATATGTTAGTTTTTTATTTATACTTTCTTTAAATACTTGATTTAGAACCTTGTGAAAAGTTGGTTTTGGTATAATTTTTTTTGTCCGTGTTATTTTTTAATTTGAATAAGTAAATTATTCCATACTATAATGGTTTTTTGGTATTGGTTGGTTATTATATCTTTTCCTGATTTTATATGGATTTTATTTTTTGTTAAATTATTTTTTTCGAGGAATAATTTGTTTACATTATGTGTTTATTGTTTGTTTCTTGTGTAAGGGTCATTGATCATGTTTTATGGTTTTATAATTCTATATTCTATGAAAATAGCATGTTTCAAGGAGTTATTTAATTAATTACATGCTTCAATTATGATATTTTTAGGATTACAAATGTTATAAAGACCCAAATGGTTTTAATATCCATAAAGGAATGTTTTTATGCATGTTCGGGTTAAGTATAATTTTTTTACTTTTTTTATGCATTACAAAGTAAGTCATTTTTTCCACTAAAACTTAAATTAATTATAAGTTAATGAAGAATAATTAAACTTATTTTAGAATTGCATTGATGATGAGATAATGGTTGGGTTTAACCAAGTTAAAAGGAATGATTTGGTTCTTAATTCTATTGGTATTCATTAACTAGGTTTTCTAAACTAAAAACTTTATAAATACTAATGATATTTATTTTCTTAAAAAATTGTTTACGATGTTGTTTTTAAATAAACAATTAAAAAAGTATTGTTGTTCTTAGTGAATCCATAACCTTGGGTAATTTCTTTCTTTAAAACATTTTATTTTAAAGAGTTCTAAATGAAATAAATCAACAAAAATTTATCCGAAATCCATTGTTACAAAACTAAAGAAATTCACTGTGGAAATAACTAACCATTGGATTAAAATGAAAAAAGAATAAATACTTAAAAACATAAAATACTCTTCCACTTGTAAAAAATAATTAAACTTCAATCAAAATTCTAGTAAAAAACTATGAATTATAAAAAACGAATCCTTTTTGAAAATTAACCAAAACCAAACATGTCCTTATTATTTAAAAAGCATTACCCTTCAAAGATTTACATTCAACAAACTCAAAAAAAACTACTATAACCTTATCAAAGAAACCATGAATTTTTATTTAACAAAACTATTTTCAAAATTTTCATTTAAAACAACTCTACCCAAGCACCAACCATATGAAATTTTAATTATAAATTTAAATCTATAATACTCTGTGACTCGTTTCATGAAAATATTGAAACATAAATCACAAAAAACATAAAATTTATAAATGACTATCATGAGGGGGTTCAGTAGAGTGTGGAATCATTTTACAATAATAACAATATAAAAACACCAAAAATCACATGATGATGTGAGGAGACTTAATAGCTTCGATTTTGGAAGTGGAATCGATTATAAAATTATGTGAGGGGGTGCGGTAGAGTATGAATTTTTCAATAGCTTGAAAAATAGGCCAAGTCAGCAGTGCGGTTAGAGTTATTTTATAAATATAGTAAGGGATTTATTAGTGCTTACTAAAAAGTGATAATAAAATAGGCTTTTATCTCCACTAAAATCATAGGTTCTCATAATTTAATATTTTAACAACATTATTTTAGTATTGATAAAGATAATATTTATCAATAATAAAAAATATTAAAACATAAGGGTAACAACTTGATACATAAGAGTTACACCTGATATGTAAAGGTTACCAAATATATCAGTGCTAAGGTTACCGTTGATAAATGTAAAAATATAATTATTTACATAAATGAATAAATATTTTTAAAAATATATATCATTAATTATATAAATGTATAATTATATTCATAAATAATTATACGTATATATACAAAAAGATAAATCCCATAGATAAATGTATATAATATTAATACTTCTATGAATTTATATAATATTAATAATGTTATATACTAAATGAATAAATATTTTAGACTAAATAAAAATATACAATTGTATTTTTAAATATTAACTCTATTATATTTTAATAAAAAATAAATTCAATATATTTTAATAATTCAATATAAATATTAAATCTATTATCAATTTTATTTTAAAAAAATTCATTATTTTTATATTTAAATTACATTTATTTTTAAAAATTAAAATATATAATTGATGTTTATTATAAAGAATACAAAAATGCATGATTATATATATATATGTGTATATTTATTTATAAAAATTTTATTAATTGCAATTGAATTTCATTAATTGTTAATATTATAAATAATTACATATATATATATAGTAATGTTATTAATAATATTTATAAGATATGAATATTTTTATAGAAATTTGTTTAAACAACTTAAGTTAACTGAAGATATAATTTCATTATAGTATAATATATTGATATTATATTATAACTACACACACACATTAAAAATGTATATGTGAACGTGTCTATGTATGTATGTATGTACAATTCATGTATATTTTTTCAAAACCCATACATAATATTAATTAATACTGTTATATAAATATTGAAAAATACCATTTATATAAAATGTATATAATATTAGTAATATGATACATAAGAAATATTAATAATTAATAATTATAATTAAACATTATTAGTTTTATTTTCATAAATATTATTAATTTTATAATTGAATAAATATTTTACACTAAATAAAAATGTATAATTATATTTATAAATGTTATAATTGTATTATATTTAAATGAAAAATATTTTCAAAATATTTTATTAATTAAAATGAATATTAAATTTACTATCATTTTTATTTAAAACATTTATTCATTTTTTTTATATTTAAAATAAAAAATTTAAAAAATATATAAATTGCATATATACATATATATCTGTTACTAAAATTCATATATAAGAAAATATATTTTTATATAAAATCGCATTAATTAAGTTTGAATAAAATTAATTATTAATATTATAAATAATTTCACACACACATATATATAATAATAATATTATTATTTAAATATTAAAATTTTCTTTAAATTTACTTTGTTATAAATATACATTTAATTTTTATAATTCATTTAATTTAATTAATGATATTATTTTCAATGAAAATAAATTTATATTGATAATTATATATATCATAACTATATATATATATATATATTATACATATTTTTGTGAAACAAATTAGACACTGATTGAAACACTGAAGATTTTCGTTATCGGTATGAAAACATCAATGAAAGGAGAAGAAATAGAAAACATTAAGCAACATTGAATATTAGAAATGGCGATGGTGAAAGTAATTAAATTACAAGAGAATACAAAAAATAACAAAATGTATATCACCAAGAGGGTGATCTCTCATTATATTATTCACACATATATATAGGTAGGAATTCAAAAGGGTGAAAACCCCCATTAATTTTACAAATTATGAAAAGTTTGGGAAATTAGGAGTCCTCTTAAATATACAAATTATGAAATCCATAAATAATAACTCATTAAATTCCCCTATGGATGTTATAATTTCCTGGAATATCATATAGCCTTTACTAAAAAAATCCCATTAGAAAAAACAAGTGGAGTCAAAAGTAGTTCTATGTCATGTTACCTCATTAAAAAACTTATCTGAAAACCCATTGGGAAAACCAAATGAAGGAAAAAAGTGTGAAACATTCCCAAATACCCCTGATTAGATCATTAAAATGTTTATTCAGGACAATATTTATTTAATTATTTCATCAAGAGAGGGAGGAAGAACATAGGTCATAATGAAGTATCTTGTTGAAACCTTTAGCACATGGGGAATGCCAATGACTAGAATAAATTATAGATATCCATAATAATTTATATAAGTCCCTTGGATATATGTTAGTATGTATGGGTGATTTATTAAAAACCTCATCATAGAAAAAACCTTCAGGAGGAAAACCTTTGATTAAGGAAAAAGAGTGGAATCAATATCAATTCCCCATAGTTTTTCCTCATTAAAAATATAATTAAGAAAACACAATGGGAAAAACTTGTCTCGGGGAATAAGAGTACAACAATTTCATTTTCCACTTATAAAGTCATGGAATAAATTTCAATCATTTCATCCCAATTTTTTAAATCAATTTCTAAAAATTTGAGATCAATAATGCCTTTGGTAATAAACATGCAATATTATCATAAGACCTTATTTACTAGATATAAATCTCACCATTATTTTATAGATCATGAGTGGAATAGAATTTTGGTGAGATATTTTTTATTTTATCCTCTTTAATATACCCACTCATTAATTTTTCTATACATGTAGAATTATCTTCATATAATATAATGGTAATATTATCAAACATATCTAATCCACAATTACTTTTGATATTATGACTAATTGACCTCATCCAAACACACTATCGACTTACTTTATGTATCAAAATCACTTAGCATGATTAGAGGAAGCCACAAAAATGGTTTATTATATAGAATGAAAAGAAATGGAAGTTCCACCATATGTAAATAAATATCCAATTTGATATATTACTTTATTTGGATTAGATAAGTATCCAAAATCAACATAACTAGATAATTTTAGTCATAAAATTTTATAATAAATTAATCCCCAGTCTTTATATCATTGTATGTATCTTAATATCCATTTTACACCAATAATCTTTATGGGGACACATGAAAAATATTGGATCATTTTTATAGCCTTCTTTCATAAAATATTCACTCATAAGGTTATACTACATATTCCCTGACTTCTTTAATCTATATAATGACTTATTCAGCTTAACTGAATAATGATATTGAGATCCGGGATATTTTTATATCATTTTGAATCCTTTTAGGATTTTCATATAAACATCATTATCAATATTAATATAAAGATATTAAGTCACAATATCCATCAAGAATTGTTCAAGTTTCTCATATATAATAAATTTTATAAGGTATCAAAAGGTTATTGCATCCATTACATGAGCGTATGTTTTATTATAATCATTTTGGGTCATTATGATAATCCTTGAGCAATAAGTCATGTTTTATATCTTTTGACATTATTATTTTCATTTTTTTCAAATACCCATTTTAACCAATTGGTTTGATCCCTTTAGGGGTTTTCATAATCATCCTAAAGACAACACATTTAGAAAGTGAGTCTAATTATGGTTTGATTTAATATTTCCATTGATCCAAATCTTGTCTACTATGATATTCTTTAATCATTTTTAGTTATTTATCCTAAAAAATAATTTCAAGAGCCACATTAAATGAAAATGTTTCATCAATAATGGTATCTACATGGTTCCAAAATCTTCTAATGTTCATAAAATTTATTGAAATATCCTCTTGATCATGATCTAGAACTTATAGTACATTGATTTCTTATGGAACTTCATGATCAAGTGAATTTACTTTATCCTTAGGTTTTTTTTATTTTAACCAACTTGAGTTATTTCATTTTCCTTTGATGAGTATTTTTATATCTTGAACCAAGTGGTCTCCCACATTTAAAGCATGTATTAAAAGAATTATTGTTAACATCATTATATTATCCCTTAAAGGATATTTATTCCTACTGAAGTGTCTACAATGAGTATATATGATTTAGTGTCCTATTTTAAATCAGTGAATGCATCTAAAAATTGATTTCCTAAATTTTGAATATTTATAATATTTTGAACATCAAGTTCACTCATATTTTTATGAGTATCAAGATGTAATAACGAAGAAATTTTCTATTATAGTTCTTTTAAAGTTGAATGATTTTACCATTTTAATATTGGTAGCATATTTTCATCAAAATAGAAAAAAAAATATATCTATGAATACATATCTTATAATTGTCTCAACATAAGTAATAAGAGAGGAAGATTCAAATCCATTATAAATCCCCAATATTATTTGGGGTCCCATATTTGTTCATTGTAGGGGTTCTACAAGCACATATACAACACAACCAAATATTCTTAAATGTGAGATATTTGGTTTATGGACACAATATAATTGTAGAAGGGAATATTTATCATAGCTTCATGAGCTAATTTGAATTATTTCTCTTGTAAACAAAATTTCATATCCCCATAAAAAATTGGAAAATTTAATTTTTATAAGTAGTGATATAGTGATAAGTTGTAACCACTTTATAAATGATTCACTAGATCATTTTGTGTGTGAACATGAGCTACGAGATGTTCAAAACTTATTCATAGTGACATGAAATAATCATTAAAATCATGTGATGAATATTCACTAGCTTTATAAATCCTGGTATGATTGATTGAATAATCTAGTAATTATGAACTTAACCTTATTATTTAGGAAATCAATTTCACAAACTCCAGGACATGACTTGATATTAAATACTCATTATACCATCTATTTGACACATAAATCATGACAATAAAATATCTTAATATTGAATATGGTGGATGAATCAGACTATTTATGTCACCATGAATCCATTCTAAGATCATGGGGGATTCAGTCCCAATTTTCAATGGTGTTGGTATTATGATCAATTTTCCTTGAGAAAAAGCAGCACATGATAAATCATTAGGTGTAAGAACCATTTTATCAACCAAGGGTTGACCATGATTATATTTAATGATTTTAATTTTCATTTTTGATTCTAGATGTCAAAAATGGTTATTCCATACAATAAATATATCATGTTTGGTAAACTTCTGGCTTACCATATTTACCTTGACTGTATAAATATTAACATAGTACAATCTTGAAGGAACCCTTGAAATTTTTTCTAAAATAAACTTGTGTTCAATATTAATGCTTGTTATATAGAGGTATTTAGAACCTTATTTATCCATAGTCTTGACGTGATATATATTTTCATGAATATCCTTAAAACATAACAAATTTAATAAAGACTTAGTAGAAAAAAATAATTATTTATTAGTAAATTTTTACCACCATGTAGTCATATCTTTGATCCTCTGGATCCTTCAATTAATTTTTCACTATCGATCAATGTACTTACATGATTACTTCCCATTTAAGGTTGATAAAATATTTATCACATTTAAAAATTTTATGAATTGTGGTACTTATAATGTGGAAATTTTTATCATCATGGGGATTAATCCAAATAGAGTGTTTCATAGCATTCATTTATATTAAAAATAAATAAAATTTGAATATAATAAATAAAATAAAAAATGTAAAATTCACCAAAAAATATTAAAAAACACATCTTTAACATGATAATTTACATATTATCAATATTATAGATACATTAGAGGTTCAAAAGATAATCAGAGATGTCATAATTTAGAATGTTATTGTTATGTTTTAAGGTCGAGTCAAAAAAAATTTCTTCAATGCACTTTTCTTTTCCTTTGATTGATTTTTGTTAAAGATCATAAACATGTTTTAGTGTATGATAGGTACATGACTATTTCCCCTTCTTACCACACTGAAAACATTCATTTTCATCATTCTTTGATTTCTTTAAATGTGTTTTTATTTATTTTCCCACATCTAGTGGTTCCATTTCCTCTTTTCATTTGGGGTATAACCCCCTCAAGAAGAGGATTTTCCTTGGCCTCATCTCTATTTATTCTTTCTACCAAATTTATTACAAGTAGTTACATTCCCTTTAGGGAATTAATTTGTTCTAATTGGTCTAGATTCTGATTTCTTACCAGGAGTTCATTGTTTTGTTCCACAATAAAAAGTTTATAGAGTAACTGAAAATATTTAGTAAATACATTCTCATGATATTGTTGTTTTTGAATGACGTTTTGGGCATGTAAAGTAGAGATATTTTTTCTATAATATCAGTATTAGTGATATTATCTCGGCATAATTTTAATTGTGATGTTATTTTAAAAATAGAAGAGTTATATCTATCATCTGATTTAATGTATTGGAATAAAAGACGACTCCAATCACACTTTGATTTTATCTTGGTCACCAAAGGATCCATTACCTTTAGGTAATTGTTTTTTAAATATTCATGGAGGTTTTGAAGTTCCAAAGGATCGAATAAAAATTGAGAGTGGGGGGGGGGGTTGAATCAGTTTATTTTTTATAAGTTTCAATATTTTTAAAAGTTAACCCCTACTAACTTTTAAGATTTATTTTCTTATTATATCTTGTAAAAACTCATGAATGAAAAAGTAGAAATCATTTAAATAATAAAAGATTTACAAGGTTCAGACTTTCTATGATAACATACATCCTTCCCATAGCCACTCTTGTGGGTCTATGGAATTTAACTATTAGGAAAATGTGAATAAAACCTATGCCAACTCCCACTAGACACCTTCTATCTCCCGATAGGAAATATTATACTGATTCCCATTAGTTTACAATGTTTTATTATAAAAAAATTGATCCAAATAAAATAATAAAGACTTTTTTGAAACTTATTCATAATATATCAGTCTAAATCCTCAGTATGATTTGGATGGATCCAATTTTCTCAATCCAATGATGTCAATACGATTATTCCTTACTCAATTTGCACTTCTAAAACTCTACTTTGAACTCAATATGATCTTTCTTAGTTAGATCGAATCAATATTATCTTCTCAATATGATGAACCCATTCTCAATCTCAAAACTCAAAATCTTCTTAAATGATCAATACGATCTTCTTCAATCTGATTGACTCAATACGATTCTCTTGTTTGGTAAACAAAACTTTAAGGAGTCTGATCATCTCCAGAGATCTCATTCTAGAAATAACTTTCACTCAAATTCTTCAATGCTCTTCCTTTTCTACTTACAAAAATGTTACCTATGAATGAATGATCTAATAAAGTATTTATAGGCGACTCATAAAAAAATTGCAAAACTTGAAAACATTCCCCACATACTCAAATTTCAAAAAGTCCAAAAATATCTTTCATTTAAACATCATTTTGTCTTATTAAATTCTTCTCATATTTCTTCAAGATTTATGAAAAATTGAATTTCAAGTTTGACCTCTTAAAATCTTCATAACTTTCTTAGCTCATTACAATTTGTTTCTTTCTCATCTCATAAAAATCTATTTCTTTCTCAACTCACTACGATATGTTTCCTTCTCATCTCATTACGATCTATTTTCTTCTCAAATCATTAATATTTTTTTCATTCTCGACTAATTATGATGTGATTCCTTCTCATATCATTATTATCTAATTTCTTCTCAGCTCATTATGATCTTTTTCCTTCTCAGCTTATTATAATATGCATTTCTTTCTTAACTCATTATTATTGAATCCTCATTACGATGGATTTTCCCATTATGAGGGAAATCCCATTAGGTTGGTTTTTCCATAACGATGAAAATTTTTCAATGAAGAATCCACTTAGAAACTTTGATCTTCTTAAAATTTCACCATCTTTACACATTCTGACTTCTGGATCCAATCTTTTGAATCCAGATTTCTTAAATCCGATGAAGAGTTTGTCTTGATAATTGGAATTTCTTCAATCATTTTGATTCCTCCACTTATTCAAAATATTTTATCATGAGTATATTTCATGATTTATAAGAACTTTATGATCAAAAAACCATCATATAAATTATTTTAGAATGTTTGAGAACTTTCTAACACCTGACTTCCTTTTCTTCAAAAAACATCTCCAGCATCATTGTGAATTATTCACTCATCAACATCTAACTTTTTTAATTCAGAAATTTTTTTATTTCTTTGATTATGGAAAAGGAAAAATTCCAGCAAACAATAATTTCTATCTATGATTCTTTTGGATATGATAAATTTGAATCTTATATTGATGGATTTGATACTCTAAGTCTGGTGATTCTCAGTCTGAAAATGTGATTCTAGAAACCTGTGTTTGGAAAACAACTTTCTTAAAGGTAAAAACTTTTCTCCCCATTTATGTTTGGGTTTTAAAATTCAACAAATATCGACTTTCTTACAAAACTCATTATAATGTAATGGATATGATTCCTGAATAAAAAACATTCATTTGAAAAAGGTTAGCTCTCAACAAATAGAATTTTTTTTTAAAAAAAATTTATCCTTAAGATTCTTCAATCTCCCCCTTTTTATTTGTTGACAACCCTCATTAACAACTTTTCCAACTATCAGAAATTTTTCAAAACTCAACTTTTGAAAAGAAATCTAGTTTTTTTAACTTTTATCAATACATATACTTTCTCAAAAGAGAGTGTCCTGACACCACACTACTAGATAAAGTAATTTTTTAGGGGAATTTCATCCCTCGGTTGAAAGAAATTTTCATGGACATGTAAAGATAAACTTTATTCACTCCTATCACCTCCTATCTCACTTTTCTTTTTCCCTCACCCATTTTATGATAACCAAATCTTTAGATTCATAAAATAAAGATAACAAAAAACTTCTTACAAATTATAAAGTTGTTACTTTCTCTCCCCCTTTGTCAGCATAATAGAAAGAATGGTGGGGGACTTTTTTATAAGATTTAGGAAGTCATTGGAGGAAGATGAACATGAAGTTGGAGCCTCAATTCCGCAAAATATTCTTTCATCATTTCTTTTGTAAAGATATCAACAATCTGATACATATTTGCAGTGAATTCCAACAAAATATCTCTAGAAACAACTTTATCTTTTATAAAGTGAAACTTTATATCAATTTTCTTTGATCTTGAATGTTTTATAGGATTTTTAGAAATAAAAATTTCACTTTGATTATCATAAATTATCATCAATGGTTTAGAAAATTTTTCTTTAAAATATTCTAGCTGAAATTTTATCCACATAATTTGAGTAAAATATTTAGTAGCTACAATATATTAGGATTCAGTTGTGCATAAAGTTACTGAACTTTATTTCTAACTATGCCAACTCACACAAAATTCACCTAAGAAAAATATTCCTCCTGAGGTTGATTTTCTATCCTTACAATCTCTAGCCCAATTGGCATCATTATAACCATGAAAATTCATCTCATCATTTATTTTATATAACAAACCATTTGAATTTTTTCCTTTTATTTATCTCAGAATCCTCTTTGATTACAACATATGTGATTATTTTAAATTACTTTTATACCTATCACACAAATTCATAGCATAAACAATATCAGGTCTTGAGGCTGTAAGGTAAAGTAAACTTCCTATCAGCTTCTGAAAATATTTCTAAATCACATTTTTTTCAGATTCATCTTTACTCAACTTTATGATCACAAATATAATAGTATAAAATTCTTTGTATTCTTCCATTATAAACTTTATTAACAATTCACTAGCATACTTTTCTTGAGATAAGAAAATGTATTTTTCCTTTTGTAGAACCTGTAATCCAAGGAAGAAAGTTAATTCTACTAATATAGAAATTTACAAAATTATTCTTCATATCCTTAGTAATTTTTTTACAAACATCTTATTTATACCTAGAAAAAATTTATCATCCACATAAACAAATACAATTTGTGTTCTAGATTAAACATCTTTTATATATAAGATGCTATCAACATTTACTTTAGAAAAGTTCAACATTCTCAAAAAATTGTCATGTTTACAAGACCAGGAACATGGAGATTATTTCAATCCATAAAAGGATTTATTCAATCTATAAACCTTGTTTTCATAATTATCAATCTGAAAACCAAAATTTTGTTTAATGTAATATTCTTCCTCAATCTCACCATTTAAGAAAGATAACTTTATATCCATCTGATAAACTTTTTAATTTCAATGTGTGGTCACTAAAATAAACATTATAAAAGTTTCTGATCTTGAATTTAGGAAAATCTTTCTACAAAATACACACTTTACACCTATGAATAGACTTTACAAACAAGCATGGGTTTGTTTATTGAAACATATCCATGTTCATTTAACTTGATTTTTCATACCCACTGGGTTATGATAAAATTTTTATTCGTTAGTCGTGAAACAAGTTCCCATATTTCATTATTAGCAATATGATCCAACTCTTCATTCATATAATCCACCCATTATTTGTGCTTGATAACTTATGAAACTGATTCTGGTTCAACTTTTGAGATAAGTGAAGTCTGATTTTCTAATCTCAACTTTCTTCTTATCTGAACTGGAGCCTTCTAATTTCTAATAATGTTTTAGGACTGAACATGTTTTTGTAAAGTAGTAAATTTAAAAGTATCTTTCCCAACTAAAATTTCCTCATCACATGAATTTTATGAATCTTGATAAGGATGTTTTAATTTACTTTCACTATTTTTGGAAATCTCTAATTTAACCTCCTCATCATTCTCAACAAATTTTGTTAAGGAATTTTAATTTCCAATTAATTTCACATCATATGAGTCTAGAAACGTTTCTAAATGTTTGTTCCAACATTTTTAACTTATTAAATTTGGGGAATAACCCCTAAAATTTCATTCCTAAACTTTCTCATCAAACTTTCCCAAATCCGGATTTTTGATTTTTAGAAAACATGGAATTCCCAAAACTTTAAATTATTTCAATAAAGGATTTTTTTTATACCATATTTCAGAGGGAGTCATATTGGGTTTTGGTCTTAACAAGCATCTATTTTGAACATGTACAACAATACCAACATCTTCTCTCCAATATAATTTTGAAAGTTTGTATTCTGCTAACATACTTCTTCCCATTTCCACCAAAATTATATTATTTATTTCTCATACTCTATTTTTTATGAAGTATAGGGAGAAATATACTGATGTTTGATACCATTATTTCTCAAATAAGTTTCAAAAGTATTGTTTGTGAATTAAGTACCATTTTTTGTCAAATTCTTTATGGAAACCCCCATTTCTTTCTCAATATATTTTCTGAAGAATTTGAACATTTAAATATCTTCTAACTTATGCTTCATAAACATGATGTTTTTCAGCAGAGTGAAATCATCAATAAAAGTGATAAAGTATAAATCTCCTTTTATTTATTTATGTATCATAAGCCCACACAAATTGGAATGAATAATATAAAGTGGTCTGAAAAATTGAATCTGAATTTTTTTTACTTTTGTTAGATATATTTCCTTTTTAACAAGTTAGACAAACATATTCTTCTATTATTTTCAATTTTGGAAATTTTAAAATGGCATCAACTTTAGAAATTTTTTTCATACTTTTCTATCCAAGGTATCCAAGTCTTCATTGCCACAATTTTTTTTCATCTTCAGTACTTAATACTTGGACACCTTGGATAGAAAATTATGAAAAAAATTTCTATTACATCATCAAAAGGTTGATTTTACATCTTTAACAATTTTGATTATACAAAAATATTTTCTAAAAAAAACTTATTTTACATCATAAAAAAGTTGATTTACACTCAGTAAGTTATGTTTTATCCCATCAAAAAATAAAACATCCTCAAATAAAAACTTTTCTGCTTCAATCTTAGTCATTCTGATTCCTTTGATTTTTAAGGAACTATTATTAACATTGGTAGTTTCCCCCCCATCATGAATTTCAACATGTTTTAGGATTTTTATATCACCTATCATATGTGGATAACAACCACTATCAAGTATTCATGGTTTTTCATTTTAATTTCCTTCAAAACTATCTCAACAATAAAATCTATTTCTTCAACTTTCTTCTTTTTAGATTCTTTTTATTTTCTATCATAAAAAAATTGTTTTATAAGGAGTGTCATACATATTTTGTCATGATGACTAGCCTGATCAAATCTTCTATAAAATTCTTCCAAACAATCAAATTTATTTTTTGTTGGAAAGTTTCTAACATCTTGACAATTCACCTTTTTAACTTTATGTAAGTTAGGAAAGTTACTCATTCTACTATCACTATTTATTACACTTTTCTCAAATCATCTTTTGGATAGAGATAAGTTTTTCCAACAATTACAAGCCTTATGACTATAGATTCTACAACACCAGTAATATCCATTAAATATTGATTTTTTATTCAAGAAATATATTTATCTATAGAAACTTTTTTGAGGTTGGTAACTATTTTAAGCTCTAACATACTCAGCACATGGACCATATTTTCTTTTGAGTTAGTTTTCTAATTTTGTAGATTTGATAGGTTTCTCACATACTTTCTCCACCAAAGCTTTCCCAAAACCTTTTTCTGAACATAAAATGTTAAAATAATCAGATGAAATATTAATTTTGTTGAGTGAATATTTCACCTGATTCTCATATTCAACCTTCTCAACAACTTTAAAAGTCTCATCATTTAATTATTCACATGTGTTAAAGTTTTCATTCATCTTTCTAAAGGTATTTTTAGAATCAATATGTTTTTATTGAAACTTTTTAACTTATTCTTCCTTAAATTCCAGCTTCTTATTGAGATCTTCAACCATCTGTTGACGATCATTTTTGTCACATTGTCTAAAAGAATGGAAAGGGAAATGACTTAGCACAAAGTGATTCATCCTTTAAAGAAAACATCAAAAATCGAAAAAGGAATGAAAAAGGAGTCAAAGGACATAGGTTCGCTCAAGTTCCCTTACCGTCGTGCAAGTATACTTGCGCGCAGCCTAATGGTCATGCAAGTGACTTGCGCGCCCTAAGTGATAACCGCCCGAGGTCTTCTCCAGCCTATAAATACCCCCGGTGGGCCCCCCATTTCGTGAGGAATTTTTCTAGAATTCAGATATAGATCTCTGAACTCCCAAGTATCTTATTCAAGTCTTCCATACATTTATAAGGTAATTTTTTACATAGAATGGAATGTCTAAACAAGAGGAGTAAGGTATAAGTGTTAGAAATCACTAACACTTGTGTGCCTAAGTGTTTTTTCCTTAAGGGAAATGAACACACTTGCGCGCCTCCTTACATACTCATTGAAACTTGCACGCCACTCTTCTAGAAGTACCTTGGGATAATTCTAAAGGCATTGGTCAAGGATCTCCCAAGTATTACCATGCTGGTTTACAATCGTTCAAGTACCCATATGCCACACAGATATACCTGCACGACCAGGACTTGCGCACCAACGCAGTACTTGCGCGACTCCCCATGACTTGCACGCCCTTCTATTTTTGGGTGCCCTTCGGGCCCATTTAACCCCTCTTATGCCATTCCACCTCTCCTATTCAAGATTCAGTCTTCAAGACACTCTTCAAAGCCATTTATGGCATGTTTTCTTGATTGAATTTCTTATCTGAAAGAAATTCTGTAGAACATCTCTTAAAAACTTAGTGATTCACATATATTTAGGTCACTAATGTCATAGATTTCATTCATTCAACCTCATCCTTTAATATGAGAGAATAATTAAACATGGGCCTTCTTTTCAGGAGTAATCCCCAATCCTCCTAATCTTGGGCCTCCTTTTCAGGAGTAAGCCCTAGTTTAAGCTCTCTTAATTGGGCCTCCTTTTCACGAATAAGCACCAAGTCCCCTAACCTGGGCCTCCTTTTCAGGAGTAAGCCCCAGTTCCAAATTCTCATTAATATTGTGCATCCTCCTTAGGAATAATACCTAAGTCCTCATTAATTTCTCAAAGTCCCTTAACTCGGGCCTCCTTCTCAGGAGTAAGCCCCAGTCTTAATTTCTCTTAACTAGTCCTAATTTACTTTTGATCTGGGCTTCCTTCTCAGGAGTAAAACCCAATCATAAGTCCCCTCCTAATTTGGTCCTCCTTTTCAAGAGTAATCCCTGAGTTAGAGTATCTAAATCTCCATGAAGCACATATACCTTTATGGACCTTGTTCCTGGATTTCTTCTTTGAAGTAAATCTTAATCTTCATCTATTCGGGCAGTCATACATACATAAGCCCCACATTATTTATTATGATTTCATCTTTCATGGTACAATTGTCTTCTTTTACCAATACTTCTTGTTTCTCACACCGAGCATGACTCACGTGAGCTTAGAGTGTAAAAGTAATTATGACATCTTTCTTTGAGACATCAATCATAAACATCATACTCCCTTACTTGAAATACGTGGGTTCTGATTCCTTTTTCTAAATAAAGGATACGTAGGTAGCCCATCTGCGGGTTCGATCCCAACTATAAAATAACTCATGTCCTTCTGAATGAAAATAAACTTCAAGGGCCCCACTGAGTGGCTTTAAAACCAGTATGTTCATCATAATGACCAAGAGAATTTTATGTATTGAAGGATACCATTGACCAAGAATCTCTAACAAATACATATGATTCTATATTGATGAAGAACCTCGAATACATATAAAAGATTCCTTAAATTTCCTACATAATAATCATTGGTTGTCAAATTTAAAGTAAAGCTCATTTTATACTTGGTAATGTAATAATGATTCATGAACATAACTTAAATCTATAAAGAGAGTCCCGGAGTAGACACTAATTCCCCTAAAAAAGGTGTGATGAGTTCGACCTCCCATCCTCTCGACCAATGTAAATTCCTAAGCCTCATCATTCCACAACTAATGAGCGCATACCTTTGGAAAGTAGGTCCAAATGGACATGGAATCATTGGATGTTTCTGGTTCTATGAATAAACCCGTTAGAAACCGATTGGAATGTTTGAACCTTCAATCAACGAGGTCATCCCCAATTCCATAGGAAACAAAAAAAATGGTGAACCCGACATGAATCCTTAACCAAGTTAAAATGATGTTCTACTTATTTGTTAGGCACCTATTTAAAACTCAATGAGAGGGCCAACAAAGCAATCATTGACATATTTTCTCATCCAAAAGATGAAGTGGCCAGACTTATATTGATTACGTCTATTATATCAAACAGACACTTTTTCCAAAGATCTTTTGCATTTGCAGAATGACTTCTCTTAAGTTCACATCCGTGAATATGTCTGATATGAAAACTTCTGCTAAAAATGCCACTGATGCTACTCCTGCTGGATCATCATCCGCTCTGAGGACGATATAACCTACTCAGCATCTTCAACACTGGGTATCAAACGCACTGGTTAAGGAGTACCATCAACACAGTACCATTCCAACTCTGGAGGCTGCCCGACAAGACCTCCAAGTGAACAACTCACATCGATCATCTGGACAACGACGACCAATGATCATGAAGCAGGCGGTTCTAACCACCATCTCCAACCATTTCGGGTCATTATCCCCGAAACACAATCACCATTAACTACCATATTCTGAGGAGGTGAATGAGAAGGCCCCTCAGGGCCATAATTCAAGGAGATAGGAGTTCTTTCCAAGGGATCCTATCAACAATCGCCACCAGACTCGTGCGGCAGTGCGCCCTCAACATGATGAGGGCATCAACTCTAGGCGTTCGGCTCAGGTTCCTCAAACCCGAGCAGGCAAGACGAATCTCCAGAGGCGAAATCTGGTTAACAGTGAGCAGGTTCTCATCTCTTCCATCTACGGAAAATTCCACCAGCCTAACTTGGTGGCAAGCAACGAGCGGGCACACACACCCATCCGTTTTAATTCCGCTGTCCAGCAGACTCATCTGACAGCATCATGTCAATCCCACTAGGAAATTCCGGTGGAGTACTATAGGCAGGAACATACACCTGTTTATACATCATCAGCTAGTCAGAAGTCTCATCTGACTACATATGATGGATCCCACCAACCCAATGTATTGACCACTGGTAAACAGGCACATACACCTGGTTACACTCATCAATCCTGCCAGCAACCTTGTCTAACAGTGTTGAAGGAAGTTCGTCAACCACGTTCGGCGGAGTGCAATCATCCGACACATACACCTGCTAGTATTGATCAATCCTACCAACAGTCTCATTTGGTAGCACCAGGAGAGGTCAGTCGGAATGCTCCGGTGATAAACAAAAGGCAGACTCAACTCTCTACCCCCACACTTGAGTACTGTCAGGATTCACTGATAGGAAAAGGAGGATAGGAGCAGGCACATACACCTACTCCAAGCATGGAATGGATGTATATCCCTATTCCGGTAGCTGAAGTCACCAAGAATATTCTATCAATGGTGAAAGAGTATAATAAAATCCCTGATCATATTTTGGATGCCTTCCAGGATATTATAACAGCTTCTGCAGCATCACAGAGAAAGAAATGAAAATATATCCCTACCAGTGGAGTGACACATCAACAATTCACTTTGGAACATACACACAAATCTGTTCCAGTCCAAGAGGGTTGTGGGGAGTACTCCCCCATATCATACAGACAACCAAGTCAGGCACACACACCTGGTTTGAGTGGAGATAATCATCCTAACCTGATCATTTCTCCTAAGAAGGCACACACACCTGCTAAATTGAGTAAGAAGGCGTCTAAAAAGAAGACCCACCTAGAACAGTCATGAAATCAAGGGACAATCTGTAACAAGGCCTTTCTTGATGCTGGAGTTATTGAAGCCCTTAGACAACTATCTATTGCAACTCAAGATTCTGCTATTTTAGTTCCCAATAGTGGGAACATTAATTCTGAAGGTCTGCATCCGATACTTCCTCATGAAGGCTTGCTTCATGAAAATTCGGTTGATCTCGAAGTTTCATCTTCGGATGAGAGCCACAGGAACCCTCTATGTGGTCAGAAGACCAAGGAGCAAGAGATCTCATCTTTTGCTGTAACCCACCATGGTGGTCTTCCCCATGATGATGAATTTCACTGAGAAAGTCCTCTCCGCAGTAGTGATACAAATTGCCCAGAAAATGCTCTAATGGACAATGTAGTGTCGAGAAAGCCCTCTTACCTTGAGGCACTTGCAAATGAAAAACCAGTCATGTCTGATGCTTCATCACTAGCAGGTGAAATACTTTCTCAATCGGAAGATAGCCCAGGGTGTAGGTCATTCTCCGAACCACCCCTTGTTGGGCGGAGAAAAAGGGAGTGATGGCAAGAGGGGGGGGGGTGAATTGCCTTTAAAAAAAATGATTAAGAAATTAAAATAAAAGTAAAGAATGAAGCGGAAAGTAAAAAGGCAAGACACAAGAATTGATAACGGAGTTCGGCCAAAACCCGGCCTACGTCTCCGCTCCCAACTCAACCGTTGAGAGATTTACTACCGCTTGCTTTTCAATGGTTGTAGCAAGAAACCCACTAGCCTTTTTACAGGTGAAGGCTAGCTCACCTATTACAGCTTTCTTTTTAATGGTTTGAGCAAGAAACCCACAAGCCTTTTTACGGGTGAAGGCTAGCTCACCTTTGACTCAAGCCTCTTAAAAGGAAAGGCTTGACTAACCTCTTCACACCTTAAAGGTGGTGTGAAAACCCAAAAGAAAGGGAGATGAGAAAGGGATGGGGTTTGTAGGCACAAACCCAATTTTGATGCTCAAAAATGATAAACAAGAAAAACCGTAATTGGAGAGAAGCCTTGGGCGCCAATGGATGATTGGAGTTGAAGACGTGCACTCCCAAGCTTCTATGGTGGTGCTCCTTGGATATGGAAGTTGGTTGGAGCAAGTGGAGTTCCCTTGGAAGAATCCGCCGGAGGTTCGCCAAATGATCAAAAATGTGTCCGTGGGCTTTTTTATGGCTTGATTATGGTTCCTTAGGCTTCCGGGGGATCAAGGTCCTTTATTTATAGAGGGGGAACCCTCATATGGCCGTTGGAGGCCTTTGGAGCCGTTGGAAAAGGCTTCGGAGCCGTTGGGAGGCCAAGTGGACAGGCTGGTCAAAAGCCCAACGGCTAGTTTGACTAGCTCCACCGGCTGACCGGTGCTGAGCCACCGGTTGGCCGGTGTGTGCAAAAAGGAGAGGCCTTCGGGCTCAGGCTCCACCGGCTGGCCGGTGCTGATGCCACTGGTTGGCCGGTGGTGAGGCAGTAGCTTCCACTATTTGGGCTGGGTGCCACCGGCTGGCCGCTGGTGTGACACCGGTTCGCCGGTGGTCTGGACAGAGGGATTCCTTCTGTCCAGGCCTCCATCGGCTGGCCGGTGCTCTTCCATCGGTTGGCCGGTGGACTGAATTTCAGTCCACTTTGCCTTGTTGCTTTCTTGGCCCAATTCCTTGGCCACCTGAAATCATCCCTATCATCCAAAAACACTTAAAACAATATTAGAAAAACAAGAGGGTGATTTTGATCATGAAAATAAAACCACGAGGGGTACGAGAGGTACAACAATCTCCCCCTATTTTGATGATCACAATCACCAAAACAAGAAATGTAAAATACTAAAAAGATAGGCATGCTTTAAAGGATAAAATGAAAACAAGCAATGCATGAGAGAAATATTTCTCCCCCAATCAATCAAGAATTTCTCCCCCTTTGTGATTATCAAAATAGCACGGGGCATAAAACTTGATTGAGGGAAATGGAGATTTTAAACCAATTGAAATTTTTGAAAATTTGAATCAAAAAAAAATTGAATAACAGTTTGAATTGAAAGTTTGAATCAAAAATTGAATAATAG
This sequence comes from Viscum album, assembly GCA_963277665.1. Lineage (NCBI taxonomy): Eukaryota > Viridiplantae > Streptophyta > Magnoliopsida > Santalales > Viscaceae > Viscum > Viscum album. Next base: position 383,440,627 of record OY728153.1, on the reverse strand, counting down.
TTTGAATTGAAAGTTTGAAAAGAAAAAAAAAATTCAAATTTGGAATTGAAAAATTTGATGCCAAGAGTTGAAATTGGAAGTTTTAATAAAACAAAAAGGCTTAAACAAACTTAACTCCCCCTAAATAAAAACAACAAATCACCGAGGAGAGGATTATCAAACCGAGACAAATTTTGGCCCGGAGAGACTCGCTAAGAGGGATTTTTCAATCCATACTTGTCTAGTGGCAGGTCTTCTCCTAAAAAAATCACCATTAAAGAAAAAAGTTTTGGGCCTAACATACCGGGCATTTTTACAATTGCACTCATAAATTAAGTGCCCGAGTTTTTTACAATAATTGCAAATTTTTTTTTGAGAGATCCCCCTTACAAAAACAGTAGGTGCATGGGAAGAGGAGGCTTTCTTGGAATAGCCAAGCCCTTGGGTGGTTCTAGAAACACGTTGGGAACCTAGGAGTTTGGTCAAATTTTGTTCCCCTTGGGTGAACTTAGCTAGGGATTCCCTTAAATCTTTGATGGTTGATTCCATGGAATCAACATCAGGAAAGTTTTGGATTTTGAGGGTCAACTCTTCCTTTTCTTTGAGAAGTTGTTCTTTTTCGGAAGAGAGTTTTTTGAAATTCTTTTTTAAAGAAACAAATTTGGAAGAAAGTTCGTGAAAACCTTCCTCCAATTGATCTCTCGCATGATGGAGATCCTCATATGACAAATGATTAAAAGAATTTGACGAACTAGAGGAGGAGGAGTCGGAAGAAGTTACCTCATGAAATGCCATTAGGCATTTGTTACCGTTGTCACTCGAGGAGGAGGAGGATGATGTGGAGCTATCACTCCATGTGGCCTTGAAAGCCTTCTTCTTCTCCTTTTTCTTGGCCTTTTTCTTGCGGGATGGGCAATCGGGCTTGTCATCGCCTTTAGTACCTTCATGGGTTACTTCTAAAAGATTCCAAATTTCATGAGAAGATGAGAAAGTAGAAATACGATAAAATTCATTACGGTCTAACCCACAATGAAGAGCATTCATGGCTTTTCCATCAAGCTCAAAATTTGCAATGTCTTCGGGGGTCCATTTGGATTCATCGGGAGAAGAAAGTGAATAACCATGCATGAAAATTTTAAAAATAGGATAACCAATGCTTTTAAGAAATGTGGTCATGCGGGTTTTCCAAAAAGAATAGTCGGTTCCATCAAAAAATGGAGCACGACCCAAAGAATATCCTTCGGGGGTGAAAGAGGTTGAAGCCATCACAAAAAAAGATCTTGAATTTGAAACCGGTTAGGGTATTACTCAAATTTTGCCTCTGATACCAATTGTTGGGCGGAGAAAAAGGGAGTGATGGAAAGAGGGGGGGGGGGTGAATTGACTTTTAAAAAAAATGATTAAGAAATTAAAATCAAAGTAAAGAATGCAGCGGAAAGTAAAAAGGCAAGACACAAGAATTGATAACGGAGTTCGGCCAAAACCCGGCCTACGTCTCCGCTCCCAACTCAACCGTTGAGAGATTTACTACCTCTTTCTTTTCAATGGTTGTAGCAAGAAACCCACTAGCCTTTTTACAGGTGAAGGCTAGCTCACCTATTACAGCTTTCTTTTTAATGGTTTGAGCAAGAAACCCACTAGCCTTTTTACGGGTGAAGGCTAGCTCACCTTTGACTCAAGCCTTTTAAAAGGAAAGGCTTGACTAACCTCTTCACACCTTAAAGGTGGTGTGAAAACCCAAAAGAAAGGGAGATGAGAAAGGGATGGGGTTTGTAGGCACAAAACCAATTTTGATGCTCAAAAATGATAAACAAGAAAAACCGTAATTGGAGAGAAGCCTTGGGCACCAATGGATGATTGGAGTTGAAGACGTGCACTCCCAAGCTTCTATGGTGGTGCTCCTTGGATATGGAAGTTGGTTGGAGCAAGTGGAGTTCCCTTGGAAGAATCCGCCGGAGGTTCGCCAAATGATCAAAAATGTGTCCGTGGGCTTTTTTATGGCTTGATTATGGTTCCTTAGGCTTCCGGGGGATCAAGGTCCTTTATTTATAGAGGGGGAACCCTCATATGGCCGTTGGAGGCCTTTGGAGCCGTTGGAAAAGGCTTCGGAGCCGTTGGGAGGCCAAGTGGACAGGCTGGTCAAAAGCCCAACGGCTAGTTTGACTGGCTCCACCGGCTGACCGGTGCTGAGCCACCAGTTGGCCGGTGTGTGCAAAAAGGAGAGGCCTTCGGGCTCAGGCTCCACCGGCTGGCCGGTGCTGATGCCACCGGTTGGCCGGTGGTGAGGCAGTAGCTTCCACTGTTTGGGCTGGGTGCCACCGGATGGCCGCTGGTGTGACACCGGTTGGCCGGTGGTCTGGACAGAGGGATTCCTTCTGTCCAGGCCTCCATCGGCTGGCCGGTGCTCTTCCATCGGTTGGCCGGTGGACTGAATTTCAGTCCACTTTGCCTTGTTGCTTTCTTGGCCCAATTCCTTGGCCACCTGAAATCATGCCTATCATCCAAAAACACTTAAAACAATATTAGAAAAACAAGAGGGTGATTGTGATCATGAAAATAAAACCATGAGGGGTACGAGAGGTACAACAATCTCCCCCTATTTTGATGATCACAATCACCAAAACAAGCAATGTAAAATACTAAAAAGATAGGCATGCTTTAAAGGATAAAATGAAAACAAGCAATGCATGAGAGAAAGATTTCTCCCCCAATCAATCAAGAATTTCTCCCCCTTTGTGATTATCAAAATAGCACGGGGCATAAAACTTGATTGAGGGAAATGGAGATTTTAAACCAATTGAAATTTTTGAAATTTTGAATCAAAAAAAAATTGAATAACAGTTTGAATTGAAAGTTTGAATCGAAAATTGAATAACAGTTTGAATTGAATGTTTGAAAAGAAAAAACAAATTTCAAATTTGGAATTGAAAAATTTGATGCCAAGAGTTGAAATTGGAAGTTTGAATAAAACAAAAAGGCTTAAACAAACTTAACTCCCCCTAAATAAAAACAACAAATCACCGGGGAGAGGATTATCAAACCGAGACAAATTTTGGACCGGAGAGACTCGCTAAGAGGGATTTTTCAATCCATACTTGTCTAGTGGCAGGTCTTCTCCTAAAAAAATCATCATTAAAGAAAAAAGTTTTGGGCCTACCATACCGGGCATTTTTACAATTTCACTCATAAATTAAGTGCCCGGGTTTTTTACAATAATTGAAAAATTTGTTTTGAGAGCTCCCCCTTACAAAAACAGTAGGTACATGGGAAGAGGAGGCTTTCTTGGAATAGCCAAGCCCTTGGGTGGTTCTAGAAACACGTTGGGAACCTAGGAGTTTGGTCAAATTTTGTTCCCCTTGGGTGAACTTAGCTAGGGATTCCCTTAAATCTTTGATGGTTGATTCCATGGAATCAACATCAGGAAAGTTTTGGATTTTGAGGGTCAACTCTTCCTTTTCTTTGAGAAGTTGTTCTTTTTCGGAAGAGAGTTTTTTGAAATTCTTTTTTAAAGAAACTAATTTGGAAGAAAGTTCGTGAAAACCTTCCTCCAATTGATCTCTCGCATGTTGGAGATCCTCATATGACAAATGATTAAAAGAATTTGACGAACTAGAGGAGGAGGAGTCGGAAGAAGTTACCTCATGAAATTCCATTAGGCATTTGTTACCGTTGTCGCTCGAGGAGGAGGAGGAGGATGATGTGGAGCTATCACTCCATGTGGCCTTGAAAGCCTTCTTCTTCTCCTTTTTCTTGGCCTTTTTCTTGCGGGATGGGCAATCGGGCTTGTCATCGCCTTTAGTACCTTCATGGGTTACTTCTAAAAGATTCCAAATTTCATGAGAAGATGAGCAAGTAGAAATACGATAAAATTCATTACGGTCTAACCCACAATGAAGAGCATTCATGGCTTTGCCATCAAGCTCAAAATTTGCAATGTCTTCGGGGGTCCATTTGGATTCATCGGGAGAAGAAAGTGAATAACCATGCATGACAATTTTAAAAATAGGATAACCAATGCTTTTAAGAAATGTGGTCATGCGGGTTTCCCAAAAAGAATAGTCGGTTCCATCAAAAAATGGAGCACGACCCAAACAATATCCTTCGGGGGCGAAAGAGGTTGAAGCCATCACAAAAAAAGATCTTGAATTTGAAACCGGTTAGGGTATTACTCAAATTTTTCCTCTGATACCAATTGTTGGGCGGAGAAAAAGGGAGTGATGGCAAGAGGGGGGGTGAATTGCCTTTTAAAAAAATGATTAAGAAATTAAAATCAAAGTAAAGAATGCAGCGGAAAGTAAAAAGGCAAGACACAAGAATTGATAACGGAGTTCGGCCAAAACCCGGCCTACGTCTCCGCTCCCAACTCAACCGTTGAGAGATTTACTACCGCTTTCTTTTCAATGGTTGTAGCAAGAAACCCACTAGCCTTTTTACAGGTGAAGGCTAGCTCACCTATTACAGCTTGCTTTTTAATGGTTTGAGCAAGAAACCCACTAGCCTTTTTACGGGTGAAGGCTAGCTCACCTTTGACTCAAGCCTTTTAAAAGGAAAGGCTTGACTAACCTCTTCACACCTTAAAGGTGGTGTGAAAACCCAAAAGAAAAGGAGATGAGAAAGGGATGGGGTTTGTAGGCACAAACCCAATTTTGATGCTCAAAAATGATAAACAAGAAAAACCATAATTGGAGAGAAGCCTTGGGCGCCAATGGATGATTGGAGTTGAAGACGTGCACTCCCAAGTTTCTATGGTGGTGCTCCTTGGATATGGAAGTTGATTGGAGCAAGTGGAGTTCCCTTGGAAGAATCCGCCGGAGGTTCGCCAAATGATCAAAAATGTGTCCGTGGTATTTTTTATGGCTTGATTATGGTTCCTTAGGCTTCCGGGGGATCAAGTTCCTTTATTTATAGAGGGGGAACCCTCATATGGCCGTTGGAGGCCTTTGGATCCGTTGGAAAAGGCTTCGGAGCCGTTGGGAGGCCAAGTGGACAGGCTGGTCAAAAGCCCAATGGCTAGTTTGACTGGCTCCACCGGCTGACCGGTGCTGAGCCACCGGTTGGCCGGTGTGTGCAAAAAGGAGAGGCCTTCGGGCTCAGGCACCACCGGCTGGCCGGTGCTGATGCCACCGGTTGGCCGGTGGTGAGGCAGTAGCTTCCACTGTTTGGGCTGGGTGCCACCGGCTGGCCGCTGGTGTGACACCGGTTGGCCGGTGGTCTGGACAGAGGGATTCCTTCTGTCCAGGCCTCCATCGGCTGGCCGGTGCTCTTCCATCGGTTGGCCGGTGGACTGAATTTCAGTCCACTTTGCCTTGTTGCTTTCTTGGCCCAATTCCTTGGCCACCTGAAATCATGCCTATCATCCAAAAACACTTAAAACAATATTAGAAAAACAAGAGGGTGATTGTGATCATGAAAATAAAACCACGAGGGGTACGAGAGGTACAACACCCCTAAGTCATGCATCTTCTAGTTTGATCAGTGATTTCTCTACCAATCTTGTTGAATCTGATGAAGCAACAAGGAAGCACCAGCTCTGGTCAAATCAGGTAGAAGAATCTTCATTTAATGATAAAGAGGAAATACTGAACATGAGAAAACAACTGGTGAAAGGTGAAGTGCCAGTCATGTTTTGGCCTCTGGCTGACTCTCAGTATGATATTCAAGAGATGTTGACGGAAGATGGAATTCATGATATTCATCTCAACATATGGAAAACTATTTGTCAGTTGAAAAAGAAAGTATTATCTTATGATGAATATGAAAATCATGTTAAGATAATAGAAGGGTTACAACGCTAGATTGATTTGGCATCTCTATTAGTCTCTCGATATCCGAAGGCTGAAAAGCTGCAGAGATCCCTTCAGCGTTCATGCCCTGGTGTACTAAGAAGATTGCACCAATTAGTTTCCAATGCCCCATCTGGTATTCATATCAGAGGATGGGGTGTTCATGGAGCACTACATTTCATTGTACTCTCCAGTCAGCAAAGCCCGCAAAAAATGGTCACATGCAATGTTATTTCCCATGGTCGGCCTAAGTCAATTGGCTTTGTTTGTAATGAAAAGCTTGCCCAAGAACATGCTTCAACTAGTTCCTCTCAAAATCAAGCATACAGAGAAAAAGTTGTTGAATTACTCCTGCATTAAGTGAAAGAGAATATTGAATAGGCCTCTCATTTGGAGCAAGCACATCACCAAGTGATATAAGTGTCAGAAATTATCCAACGGTATTTTGAACCGGGTGATAAAAGTGGATGCAGGTTAATGCATCCAGCTAATTTCAGGACTAAGGTCCGTAAGATCAGGAGAGATTTTAAGAAAGTCTCAGACATAGCATGTCAAGAGCCACCCCAGCTTTCCAGACTGGGGAATCTTTTAAACCAACCCTCAGAATCAAAAAATAGGATTCGAGGAGTTGAGAAAAGGAAGCAGGAATAGCCCCAGTCCACTGGACTGGGGACTTTTTCAAATCATCAATCCCCTCCTTAGAGAAAGTCGGTCTTCTATCAATTGGGGAAGAAGACACAGGAGGAACGAAGAGCCAAATTATTAGGAGATTCCCTCCAAATTATGGTTCATCAAGAAGTTCTTGAGGGATCGAATCAAAAAAATCCAATGTCTCATCAAAGAAATGAAAGAAGAAAATATCACAGAATTGTTGATAGAAGGGATGTGATGCATTATGAATCAATAAATGTCATCAATGCCTTTGCTGCTGATCCACCTGATGATGCTCACTTAGGGGATTCATATGAAGAGGTTCCTGCTCAAGAAGATGTACGCACAAACACAAATGAAGAAGGTGTGCGTACACGAAATCAAAGGATTACTCAGAACCTAGGTAATTCTTCAAGTAACCCACTTCCCCCTCTCTGAAAGGGATCCAACAAAGGGAGGGGAAAGAATCCAATTACATATCCTTCCTCTAGAGAAGTCCAATCACTCTCACTAGAGTAAAGATTTGCACAACAAGAGGAAGAAATGAAGGAGTTGAGGAAGATGAATGCAAAAATACTTCAGGGTAGTCTTCTTTATAAGCATGCTGGAGTCAGTCAGCCAAGAAAATTTGTTGAAGCTACTGAGATGGATCAAGAATATCCTCCTCTATCAATACACCCTCACGGGTCTAATCCTATGGGTCAAGTGAAACAACAATTGGCAGTGCTACCATAAGTTGCGGTACAAGCCACCACATCTGTCCAAGATCCAGTCATTGCACCTGCCCAAGTCCAAGTTCAACCGGATGTTTCTCAAAAGTTAATAACTACCATTGAGTCATTAACAGCTTGGTTAGAGACTATGGAAGGGAAGCGTTCACAATTTCAACTAGAAAAGAGAGTTTACCCTGAATGGGTAGATTCAATCCCTCCCCCATCAAGTTTTAGGAACCTTGTATTCCCTATTTTCAATGGATCAGGCGATCCTGAATAGCATTTGATGCATTACGTGTCTTGTTAAGATCCTATGATGGGAACTCCGGAACAGCAAGAAGCAGTGAAACTCAGATGCTTCGTGCGAACCTTACAAGACATGATTTTGTTTGGTATACAAGCTTGCAATCCCAGTCAATTACCAGATGGGAAGATCTCCGTCAATAATTTCTTCTTCAATTCAGCTCAACTTTTCCAAAGACAACAGTTTTTGATCTTACAAACTGTAAGCAAAGGGAGAATGAAAGGGTCTCAGATTTTATTGCTCGTTGGAAGGGATTAACATATTCCCTAATCTTAGCACTCCCTCAAGAGGAACTGTTTCCAATCTGTGTGGAAAATCTTCTTGAAGAATTATGCATGCCGTTGATCCCTGTGAAATACACAGGAGGGTTTTGAGACCTTACTTCAATCACTCAGCAGATTGAAGATTACCTTATACAGGATAATGCTAAAGCTAATGTAATTCCATCAGCTCCAGGAAGGAGAATGGGTAAAGCACAGACTGCTACAATTATGCTTAAACAAGAACCTGTACCTTCTTCTACTTTAAAACCTTCATCTTCTTGAAGGGATCCACCTCCTGAGTGCCAACAATAGAGACCGTTTCGTCAAGATGATCAAAGAGATCAAAGACAAAAACAATTTGAATATCTAAAGAGAAAAGTTTACTCTTTCTGAAATGAACAAGTTCCTGGCTACTTCATTTTGGCTCTGGAAAATAATCTGGTTCAATTGCCCAGGCCCAAGAGGCCAAACAAGGAAGGAGATGAAGACCATCCCAACTATTTCCCATTTCATCAAATGTTGGGGCATCCCATCCAAGAGTGTTTTGTCTTCAAATACCTCATGAAAAATATGGTCGACTCGGGACAAGTCAAACTGAAAGGTTCTTCAGCTCAGGTAGCATGTGTTACTGCTACATTTCTAGAGGATGAAGGCGAATGGCAAGAAGTCAAAAGAAAAAATGCACAAAAATATGATGATTGGATGGTCAGAAAGATGATTAATCGAACTCATGCTATTTTTCAAACACAATTGAAGAAACCAATTGTGCCTTATTCCATGAATGCCGCAGAAAAACCCTCTTCATCATAGGGAAAATCCTCAAAGAAACGACACAATTACAAGAAGGAGGAACAATCAGAAGAAGATGAGCATGTGTCAAATCCTAAGCTGTCTTTGACCTTGGAAGATTTCATGCCATCGACTTCAAAGCCATGGGCACTGCCCCACCAAACAGCACAGCCTAAACAGGCTAATCAGGCAGAGTCTTCATCAGACAAAGAGTTGATCTTCGGTTCTGTTAATATGATTCAAATGATAGATTTGTATGCCACTCGCAGTTTTGATTTTGATGAGCCCGATTTCCCTGTATCAAAAAAAAAGGAATCAGAGGGAGTTCCAGAGGCTCAGGGTATAGGGGAAGACATGGATCTTTTAGAGGACATTATTCCAATTCTACTCCTGCTAGAACTGTGTATGCGGCAGAAACTCATGGTAGAGACCTTCAGTGAGATCAACAAGAACAAGCAAGTTCTTCCACCAATAGCAAATTCAGTCATGGAACAGTTATTCTGGAAATTGGTTGAAGGTTCCATCTTCTTCCTCTCAGCAAGTAAATAGATTTAATCATTCTAATATTCCAAATACAGGAGTATTACCAACTCGTACCCCGATACAAGATGCACCAACTTCCAAAACATCAACTTCCAAGGCACCTGCTAAACCACATGTTCCTATTGGGAAACACAGACCTTTAGATCAAAAGTATGATATATTGAAACACTTGGCCCAAGTAACGGCCAAGTTATCAATTTTTGATGCCTTGAATTTATCAAAGGATCTTCGAGAGGCACTCATTGAGGCTTTGTCTAGTCCTCGGGAATTTGAAACTGAAATTGTTGCAGCTGAAGTATACCATGTAGAGAATAATCCTGTAGAATGCCATACAATGATATCTTTCACAGATGAAGATGAAAATGATATCGGGCATGGACACATTAGACCTTTATATTTATCTGGAAAGGTCAATGGAGTAGACATCCAAATGTCTTTCATTGATAATGATTCAGGAGTCAACCTCCTGCCCATTCGTACACTTCATCGATTGGGCCTCACATAATCTGATTTATCTCCTTCTACCCTGATGTTACAAGGATAAGATAAAAATTAACAAGAACCACTGGGTGAGATTACACTCAGAACTAAGTTTAGAGATCTTGTATCTAATTCAGATTTCATGGTTTTTGATTAAGATTCAGCCTTCAAAATCTTGTTTGGAAGACCCAGGCTACATCAACATGAGGTTATCCCTTCATCATATCATCAATGTCTCAAATATTGTTTCGATGGTCAAGTTGGGACATTATATGGTGATAAGGCCCCGTTCAAGACATGTGAATCTCAATACATTGAGGCAGAATTCTATCACATGAAAGGAAAGGAGAAATCCACAACCTAGGAGATTACAAAAGTTAATGCTCCATATAGTTTGGAAAATATTTCAGTAAATCCATTTGCGCATGTGAGTATAGATTATTTGTTTCCTATCAGTCAAATTGACAGGATAGACCCAAATCAAAATACTCTTATGGAAAGATGCATAATGTTAATTACAGAAATCGAGCCAGAAAACATGGGAGAAATTGGTGAGCCACCAAGCAGTGATGAAATCCCAAATGGAGATGTCTTCATTTCATCCGTTGAAATCCAGAAATTCTATACTTCACCAATCAGGCCAGAAGAAGTTATATCAATGTCAGAGGTGAATCATGATGTCGATTCTCAATCCATCATCTCCTCTTTATTACCCATGGAAGACCCTTCATCATCAATTGGGTCAGAAATGGAAGCCTCTTCTTCAAGATGTTCAAGTTTTAACATCTCTTCTGATCATGGAAATTCTGCTTCATCGTCAACTATGCAAGTAGAAACATAAGAAATAACACATGTTGAAGAAGAAGAGGAAGATCTCATGGATTCTCCTCCAGCATTTGAAGAGGGTATCTCTACCATCGTGGATGAACTCAGAGAAATAAATCTGGGTACAAAAGAAGATCCACTCCCCACTTTAATTAGTACGACCATGACTCTTGAAGAGAAAGATATGTATATTTCCTTTCTAAAGAAAAATCGATACATATTTGCTTGGAACTATACAGATATGCCAGGTCTTGATCCTGATGTTTCCACTCATCGTTTGGGTTTACCAGAAGAGCATCAAGGATTCAAACAAGCCGCTAGAAGAACACACCCAAACTATGCTTCCAAAATTGAAGTCGAAGTGGATAAGCTCATCAAAGCTAACTTAGTCAAAGAAGTTCAATATCCCAAATGGTTGGCTAATATTGTCATAGTGAAAGTGAATAATGAACAAATTAGAGTTTGCATTGATTTCAGAGATCTTAATCAGCATTGTCCTAAGGATGATTTTCCAGTTCCGATTATAGAACTATTAATTGATGCAACAGCTGGCTATGAAGCACTTTCCTTTATGGATGGATATTCCAGATATAATCAAATCCGAATGGCTCAAGAAGATAAATAATCTATAGCCTTCAGAGCCCATCAGGGTGTGTTTTTCTATCGGGTAATGCCCTTTGGCTTAAAGAATGCAGGCACAACATATCATGGTGCCATGCATCGTATCTTCAAACATTTTTAGGGAAGTTTGTTGAATGCTACGTGGACGATTTTGTGGTCAAATCCAAACAAAGTTCTAATCACTTGGATGATTTGGAAGTCATATTCCGCAAGCTTCGACAACATAATTTGAAGATGAACCCATTAAAATGTGCTTTTGGGGTAACCTCAGAAAACTTTCTCGGCTTCCTCATACACCATAGTGGTATTGAAGTCGATCCTAAGAAGACAAAGCCAATCCTTGGTATGTCACCTCCTCGAAATTTGAAAAAATTGAGAGGACTTCAAGGAAACTTAGCATATATTCGGCGTTTTATTTCCAATTTGGCAGGAAAAAGTTTACCCTTCATCAAATTGATGAAGATGGGAGTCACTTACCAGTGGACTAAAGAAAGTCAGGAAGCATTCGATATTCTCAAGAAGTATCTCTTGATTCCACCAGTACTTATGCCACATGTTGAAGGAAGGCCACTTATTCTCTACGTGACGGCTCTAGAGCGATCATTGGGTGCATTTCATGCTCAGAAGAAAGATACTGGGAATGAAAACAGCCTATACTATCTCAGTCGGACTATGCTTGAAGTAGAAACCCGGTATTCAAATATTGAGAAGTGCTGCCTGGCATTAATCTTTGCAGTTCAGAAGTTTAGACACTACCTGCAACATCGCGAGGTCCAATTGGTATCTCGCAATAACCCACTAAAATTCATCCTTAGTCGTCTAATTCTTACAGGACGTCTGGTAAGGTGGGCAGTTATTTTGCAGCAGTTCAACATTCAGTATGTGTCTCAAAAGGCAATAAAGGGCCAACCTCTGGCTGATTTCCTTGCTGAACATCCTTCAGTAGAAGATACATCTTCAAATATTGAACTCCCTGATGAGGAAGTCTTATCTATTCAGGATATTCCTCAAGTATGGGAAATGTATTTTGATGGTGCTTCCAGAAGTCCAATAGGGAAGAAAATGGAAGATCCTAAATTCAACAAGGTTGGATTATGAGTTATTCTTATTTCCCCATAAAAGGCAGTGTTACCTTATTCCTTCTTATTGTGAGAAGGTGGTACCAATAATGATGCAGAATACCAAGCTCTCATCGCAGGCTTGGAGTTGGCACTTCAAGCACAAGTGAGTCACTTAAAGGTGAAAGGTGATTCAGACCTGGTAATCAAACAAGTCAATGGGGATTATGTCATCAAAAAAGAAGAAATAATCCCTTTGTATGATTAAGTCAGAGAGTTAATGGAAGAATTCCCTTCGGAACCGACATTTTCTTATATCCCGATATCAAAAAATGCTCAAGCTGATGCACTGGATAATATAGCCACAGCTCTGGCAGATCCAAATCGGGACGAGATAACCATCAGTATTGCCCACTGTCGTGCAATTTCACCTTATGTTTGAATCAGAACAGAGGAAATTAATGAAATTAGTCCCATTCCTGAACCGTATGGTCATACTACAAGATGGATGTCACCTATCAGGGAATACCTTCAAAGTGGAACACTTCCACCTGATAGAGCCGAGAAAGAACAAACCTGGAAACGTGTGGTCAATTTCACTCTTTATGATAGCCCAGATCACTTAGAGAAAGTTCTCTACAAAAGGGGTTTTGATGGAGTTCTCTTCAGATGCATTGGTGGTGAAGAGACAATGGTTGTCATGAAAGAAGTACATGCATGAGTCTGTGGTGCCCACCAGTCTGGACATAGACTATTTGATCAGATTTGAAGGGTTGGATACTTTTGACCTTCAATGATACAAGATTGTGTTGATTTCACAAGGAAGTGTCATTCATGCCAAGTACATGACAAATTAATTCATCAACCTCCAGATTTGCTTCATATAGCTAAATACTCATGGCCATTTTCCACATGGGGATTGGATGTGGTGGGACCTTACCCTTCAGCTACAGCCAAGCAGTTTAAGTATATTCTTACTGCTACTGATTTCTTTTCCAAATGGGCAGAGGAAATACTTCTTACAGAAGTCAGTTCTAAATGCATTGTTAACTTCATCAAGTCTAACATCATTTCCAGATTTGGTGTCCCTCATACCATATTGACGGACAATGGCACCAACTTCTGTTCATCCGAGGTGAAGAAGTTGTATCAAGAATACAACATCAAATCCAACCATTCATCTCAGTATCATGCAGCGGCCAATGGCCAGATAGAATCCTTCAACAAGAATCTTTCAAATATACTGCAAAAGATGGTGGATAAAGATAAGAAGTCATGGCATGATAAACTCTTTCATGCTTTATGGGCTTATCGAACCACCACCCGCATCGCAATGCGGTCAACTCCATATTCACTGGTATATGGAATAAAAGCAGTCTTGCCCATTGAAATTCAACTGCCTTCGCTCAGAGTATCTATTTGCGATCAGTCATCTATAGATGAAAAATCTCAAAAGAAATTGGATGAATTGGAACAGTTAGATGAGAAAAGATTGTGCACACTACACCACTTGGAAGTCTATCATAATCGAATAACATGAGCTTTCAACAAAAAAGTTCGTCTTCGTTCATTATTTCAGGGAGAATTGGTATTAGTTCTCAGAACTCCAATGATACCAGGAAAGAAACCTTCCAAGATTGAACCAAAGTGGGAAGTAACTTATTCAATACATAAGGTCTATTCCAATAGAGCTTATTCTTTAATCTCAATGGATGGAGAACTTATCACTACTCCAACCAATGCCAGGTTTCTAAAGAAGTATTTTGTATAAACACAAAATACATCATCCTCAGTCCATGCATATGACCTTAAACTATTGTCATTTCATATTTTCCAGCAATATGTTAAACTACACCATCCACGGTCCATACATATGACCTTAAACTATTTGTATTACTTTCGTCCAACATGACGTTAAACTGTGACGTCCTAGCTACATGACGCTAAACTGTATATAAGTCCCTTACGTCCAGCAAGACATTAAACTTCACCATCCAGGGTCCATGAATATGACCTTAAACTATTCGCACTTTCATCCAACATGACGTTAAACTGTGAAAAAGTCCCAAATATGTCCAACATGACGTTAAAATGTGTTATCTTTTGTCCTCACTGCATGACATTAAACAGCACAGTTCTCTTTTTTTCCAACATGACATTAAACTATATTGTCCCCATAATCCTAACTACATGATGCTAAACTATATAGAAAGTCCTTTAATACATCTTACATGACATTAAACTGTGCAACACCAATAGTCCTAACTGCAAGACTTTAAACTGCATAGTCCCTTCATATGTCCTACATGAAATTAAATTGTGCATCGTTAGGGTTGTTTCTACCTCTTGTTTCTCACACCAAGTATGACTCACGTGAGCTTAGAGCAAACTTTAACCATAAAACACTCTCTGGGCTACTAACTATGTGTAAGTCCCAACATTGTTTTAGGTTGTTGCCCCCAAGGAAAACTTGATCACTAATTCATTCTTTAATTGAACTACGTGAACTTTGATCCTTGCCTTCTAGGCTGGGTATGTAGGCAATCTCCCCAGGTTCAAGCCCAAAACCAATCTCTTCACATCGGTTCACCTCCATCTCATACGATGTTGATTCGTGAAACCACCCCTAGAATCAATATCTTTACATTGGTTCACTTTCGTCCTTGTTATACGACGTTAAACTATACAACACTTTTGTCCAGTACGACAATTAACTATAACATTATTTGATACCCTCACCTGAGAGGGAATAATTATTTAAATTTATTTTCAATCATGTTTCATTTCAAAGAGTACGTGCATACATGGAAATATCTGAACCTTTTATCTTGGGTTAAACCATCATTACACTAAAATCCCCTTTCACCCTTCACATGTACGAACCTAATTTGTACATAGGGTAGTTATAGAACTACATGGGCTTGATTCCTATCCTTATGTGATACGTAGGAACATTCGAGTGTCCCTCGAATCCAGCCCCAAGTATTTTGGGCCTAACCCCAAATTCCTCTTTCAGTCCCCTCGCTGAAGAGTCCCCATGAAAACACACACTATGTATTTCTTATAATGGTCTGAGCTCTATAACCCTAAAATAAGATCTTCAATCCTTTTTTCCCGCATGATGTTAAACTGTAGTTCTAGAACTATGTATGGCTTGATTCCCATATTTATGGGATACGTAGTGAAGTCCAACATTTCCATTCAGGACCCAGCCACAATAAGATTATGGTTAGCATTGATCTATGTATCTCTGCATAAATTGGACAATACCCATATTTATGTGTCATAATACTAACCTTAAATATTTTCAGATCTTCATAACCCTTTTCTTAACTTCAAATCAAAAAAGGCCTGAAATTATGAGAGTTCTTTTTCCTGACCATGCAGCACGTGCCCTTAGGTGGCCTTGCATAAACAGTCTACATAACGGACCTGTCAGCAAAAAGATGCTATTATTTGACTATGCAGTCAATTCCCTTAGGTGGCCCTATAAAATTCAACCCCCTAACGGGTTTGTTAAATAGTAGTAACTTCATTATTGGGAGGAAAATTTCTTTTGTATTTATTTGTCTTGATAATATGTTGGGATCCGCAAAAATAGCCATCCTTAACATATTTGTCCCATATCCTTTTTCATGATCTGAAAGTATTCAAGTCTATGGTTTATATTCTCCTTCCCTACATTTGGGTCAGACCTTCATAGGAGTGATGTCCATCCAGTTCTTCGATAATCTTTTTTGGAAATATCTTCTCCATATTCAAGTACCTCTTTCAATACAGCAAACTCTATACTTTGGTAAATTTGAATCTCCATAAACTTTCACTGGCGTTTTTGCACTAGAAAAGTAAATTTCTTAGAGTTCTTTTGCCTGAATATGCAACACATGCCCTTAGGTGGCCTTGTATAAGTAGTCTACATAACAGACCTGTCAGCAAAAAGATGCTATTTATTTGACTATGCATCCAATGCCCTTAGGTGGCCCTGCATAATTCAACCCCCTAACAGGTTTGTTAAATAATGGTAACTTCATTCTTGGGAACTACTTCTTTTAAATTCCTTTTATCTCTTTTTCATATCATTCCTCAGATTCAAATTTTCTTAAGTCATAGTTTACAAATTTGTAGGATCGAAATAATGATGTAGATGCTCAATATACAAGAGGGGGGTGAATTGTATATTTTAAAAATTCCTTTGGAACCTTTAAAGTTAGTTACGAATAACTATGTTTTCATTAAACAAAGGAAAGGGCTAAGTTTAACAAAGTTAAACTAAGTAAATTCACAACACCTCTAATACCAAATGAAAGATTGGAATAAATAATGAAGTTATAAACTTTAAGTCCCTTATACTTGCTTAAAACTAGAAAGAGATTCCGAAAGAAGGTTCCAGAAATATGGATCCAGAAATGTAAACTTAACTAAAGATTACAAAATGATATTCTACCTTAAAGAATATAGAATCTAAATAAAATAGAGTACAAGTAAGAAAGTATAAGAAAGTTATACTTTCCTTAAAATACAAAAAGCAGCGGAAACAAACAGGTAGTAAAACTACAAGTAACAAGATATAAGTCTTTTAACCCAAAGAGAAGGGTATCCAACAACCTTGGATAAAGGTCCCTTGATTTATACTTTCAATCAAGTCTGTCTTACCCACACCAGGGTAAGCCCTCGATACGAAGATCGGAATCTCTGTCTTGCTATCCCCGCAAGCCCTCAACTTCAAGGTAGTTGGCAACCTCTGTCTTCCTCAGCAAGGAAGCCCTTGAAATTCAAGGTAGTCGGCACCTTTGTCTTCCTATCCCCGAAATTCCTCGAATGTAATCACTAACATTCGGAGTCACATGAATCTTTGAGAGTTAATAAGAGCCTCTCTCTATAAATCACTTCAAAAACATGTGTGCACAATGTCGAAGTAGTTGTTCATTAGGGATAAGCTCTTTCAAATGAGCTCTTATTTATAGGCAAGGTCGGCCTCCTTTCCAACGGTCATATTTTACTTAAAAATTGGAGGGACCTGTACACGTGTAACTTAACCAACGGTTAGTTTATAACAGAATAGACGACATCGTTTTATAACAAAGCAAGTGTAATAGAATGTACGACATCGTTTTAAGTCTAACTCAAAAGTTCGATGTGAAGGTTCGGAGTGTAATCAAATTGTCAAAGAGTAAGAAAATTATAAAAGAGTAATCAAAATGAAAGTTCGGAGTCTAAACAAAAATAATTTTCGGAGTCTAAATAAATTCGGAGTGTATAAAGCAAAGATGATCAGATTCTGTTTAATAGGTGAATTCGGAATGGGAATTCCGAATGAGATTTCTTCATCAGAATTCGTAATGAGAATTCGTTTTCGAACTTCATGAGAATTCGTATCCAGAATTCGGAGTATAACTTTATCAGAGTTCGTATCCGGAATTCGGAATGAAACTTCATTACAGTTCTCATCTAGAATTCGGAGTGAAGCCTCATTACAGTTCTCATCTAGAATTCGGAACCTAAAACAGAATGCTTCATATCAAAGTTTCAAATGATTCCGAGAATATAGAAATGAATCTGAATCTTATACTTAAGAAATATATGGATGAAAATACGATAAGGATATTTTTTCTTACAAAAGCGATCTTCCTTATAAAAAAGATTTTCCTTATAAAAGCGATTTTCCTTATAAAATCAATTTTCCTTATAAAATCAATTTTCCTTATAAAAGAAATTTTCCTTATAAAATCAATTTTCCTTATAAAAGCAATTTTCCTTATAAAATCAATTTTCATTATAAAAGCAATTTTCCTTATAAAATCAATTTTCTTTATAAAAGAAATTTTCCTTATAAAAGAAATTTTCCTTAAAGATAAGGTGTTTGTGATTTTCAAAACAAGAAGGAATGAAAAAGTCATAAGGAAAACATTATTGACTCAACAATCTCCCCCTTTTTGGAAAGAACAAACATCCTTACGAAAAAGAAAGTATAAAAAGAATGAAATACATTAAGGCTTATCTTCCTTTGCTTATGGGTGTTGATGAATATGACTAACTCCCCCTTAGGCTTTGAAACTCTAAGGATCGTATTCTATATTTTTGGAATGATATTTCATTAAGAATAAGAAAGTCTTCTTTAATGAAAAACTCCCCCTTATAAAAACTCTATTAGAGTTTGTTTTCTTTCTCACCCTTTGTTAAGATTCTTTTTCCTTTCCCCCCTTTATTAGGGTTCTTTTCCTTCTCCACCTTTGTGATTTTCAAAAAGAATTTGAGGGAATATAAAATATAACAAAGTACCTGAAAAAAATTAGTAACAACAACAAAAGAGACGAGCAAGCACAATTTTCATTAAGTTTGAAAGTTCAACAACAAGGAAGTTAAGATATAACAAAAGATTGTATTTCTTTATTTTGGATCTTTTTCCTTCGCCATGAGACCCTTGAGAATAGTCTTTATCTTCTTCAAGTCTTTATGATCTTCCTCAGCTTGCTTTTCTAACACAACAATTCTTTCTCTTTGAGCTTTAATCTTTTCTTCCTGGGCTTGAATCTTTTCTTCCTGAGCTTGAAGATTTTCTTCCTGAGCCTTCAAGATTTTTTCTTGCTTTAATAACTTCTATTCAAACTCAATCCTATGATCCCTTTCATACTTCCTGTTTTGAGAAACAGAATTCAGCTTCCCATTCAGATCTCTGACTTCTTGAATCTGGAAGTTCTTCTCATCTGTCAGCTTTTCTTCAAAGGATGAAGTAAGTTCATTTATCTTGATGTCTTCTATCTCAAAAGAATATTTAACATTATCTTGGAATTCATCAAAGAGCCTCATCTCTTCTACAGCCTTCCTCGACCAACTAGTCATTCTCTTGAAAGATCTTTTGTGGGCTTCATAGCCGACAACGAAAGTTTTGAAATGAGACTCTATCTCAACACACTTGTCCATAACCATGGATACAGAGTCTATTTTCTGATTCAAAGCATGTTGGAGCATCTGGAATCTTGAATCAATACTTGATAAAGTCATAATAGTACCCATCAACTTCTTTAATGACTGAACAACAAAATCATGCTCCAATGAAGATGACTCTGAATCCGAGACTTTTCTTGGAGAATTTTCTTCTTCAATTTGCTCATTCTTCTTCTTAGAAGAATCACCAACTTCCCTTCTCTTTATAACCACTGAGCTTGGGGTATCAACAACAAGTTGCTTTCCTTTGTCCCTTTTCGGAATGGATTGTTGTTCCAAAGTTTTCTCTTCACTATCAGAAACTTGAACAAAATTGTCTTTATCATCATCAACTTTTTGAGAACCATCCTTTAGAAGTTGTTCTTCCTCTGCATGATAGGCTACTTCTTGTTCTCCTTCCTCATCATCCCTCCATGGAGTGACTAACTTCAAAGACTCAGCTTCTGAAGTTCGGAGCGACAAATGTTCCGAAGGTGTCCCCTTATATTCGTCTACTTGTTTCAAAACATCTCTGGTCTCACCACTACCTTCAGCAACTGCTTCTTCCTCTTGCACTTGCTCAATATTCTCAACTTCCTCAACAGGATTAGTAAATGCCTCTTCTGGAGCGACAAAGTTTCTTCCTGGAGTCTTAGGTAGAGATTCCAAAGAAAAACATCTCGGAACGGGAATGTTTCCGGATTCCATCTTAGTAAACTTTAATAAAGTCTGAACCACCTCAGATTCAGACATATTCTTCTTGAGATTATTTTCTTTCCCTTGTTTTTCTATCTCATCCGCTGTTCTTTCCTTCAAGGCCTTAGCCTCCGCAGGATCCAAGCCAAACTGAGGCTCCCCTTGCACTCTCTTCTCTTTGATTTCCCTCCACTTAGCAACTACCTCATCAGGGTAAGCTTTCTGGGCTTGGACACAACAATATCTTCCCATCCGTTAAGATTAATGTTCTTGTATATAAGAGAATCATACTTGTTGAAGAAATCAAGATGAACCAACCTTTCTCTATATACTAACCACTTAGGAATCGGCTTAGAGGAAGACATGTCTTGAGAAGCTAATTCCACATACATTCGGATCTGAATACTTCTGAGAAGTTCAGAACGGAGAAAGCTGAAGATCAGAACGGCCTTAAAACAGAGAGGCAGAGCTTCAGGATGCTGGAGCTTGAAAAACCGATGTGGGACAACCATTTGGGTCCCCTTTATATAGGCAACGAAAAGACAGTTCATCTTCCTCGGTTGATCGAACGGTTGTAAGAACTGAGATCGTATCTGATGGTTGAAAACCAATTCTCAAGGAAAACTTGAATCCGATCTTTTGAGGGTTTTATTAAAACAAAGATTTAAGAAATCTATAATCCAAATACAAAATATATGAAAATACCAGCAAATAAAGTATGATTACGAAAAATTGAGTAAGGAAATAATACCTTTCGGATTGGCTTAGGAGGATTATTCGTAATGGGTAATATTTGAAGAAAAATTAACTACAAAAAAGAACATAGTTCGCAAAACTCACTACGAAAAACAGACTCAGTACGGAAAACTTAGTAAATAAAACAAAAAATCATTACAAGATTTTCAGCATGAAAGATTTCATTACAAAAAAAAATCATAATGAAAGTCTCGGTATGAAAATATCGTTATGGAAATACCAGTACGAAATTTTCCATTTCGGAAGTTTTCAATACGAACATATCCACTCTGGAAAATTTCAGTTCCGGAAATTCCCATTCCGGATTTGTAGTTCCGAAAATTTTGAAAAACTAATTTTGAAAAATTTAGTTACTCTAATCAATCAAATGTACTCCCCCTATGAAAAGGAGTTTATTACTGTAAGGATACTTTTTCAACAAGAAGTTAATTAAGAAAAATTACATTAGGGTTATCATTCCTAAATTCTGTTTAATGTATTAAAATCTATCAGAAGGCAAAGATTTTGTGAAAATATCAGCAAGTTGATCTTGCATTCCAATAAAATGAAGAATAATATCTCCTTTTTGTGTGTGATCCCTAAGAAAGTGATGCCTAATATCTATGTGTTTTGCACGAGAGTGATGTGCAGGGTTCTTACTTAGGGCAATGTTACTTGTGTTATCACACAAAATCTGAGTTTTAGTAAAACTCAAGCCATAGTCTATGAGTGTCTGTTGCATCCACAACACTTGGTCACAACAACTTCCAGCTGCTACATATTCGGCTTCAGTAGTGGAAAGTGCTACAGAATGTTGCTTCTTGAAAGACCAAGAAACTAATGAATCTCCTAAGAAATGACAAGTTCCGGATGTACTTTTTCTATCCATTCTACAACCACTAAAGTCAGCATCAAAAAAGCTTTTTAGAACAAAATCATTTCCAGAAGTATAAAATAATCATAGATCTATGGTTCCCTTAAGGTAGCGAAATATTATTTTTACTGCCTTTAAGTGAGATTCCTTAGGATTGGATTGATATCTTGCACATAAGCATACTGAGAACATTAAGTCTGGTCGAATAGCTGTTAAGTAAAGTGAACTTCCTATCATACCTCTAAAAGATGTTTGATCTACTGGTTTCCCAGCTTCATCAAGATCTAAAGAGTTTGAGGTTCCAATGGGAATACTTATACTCTTAGTGTTTTCATAACCATACTTTTTGAGAAGATCTTTAATATACTTATGTTGAGATATGTAGGTTTCTTCTAGTTTTTGAGAAATTTGAAAACCAAGGAAAAAAGTTAACTCACCCATCATACTCATATCAAACTCATATTTCATTAGACTTGCAAAAAATTCAGTTAAAGATTGCTGAGTTGAACCAAATATTATGTCATCAACATAAATTTGAACAATCAAAACATTTTTCTTATATTTATTTATAAAAAGGGTTGGATCTGCATTTCCCTTAACATAGTTATTTTGAAGCAAAAATCCAGTAAGTCTATCATACCATGATCGTGGGGCTTGTTTAAGACCATACAGAGCTTTGGTAAGTCTAAAAACATGATCAGGATGTTTTTTATCTTCAAATCCAGGAGGTTGTTCAATAAAAACTTCCTCTTGAACATAACCGTTAAGAAAATCACATTTCACATCCATTTGAAAAAGTTTAAAATTAAATAATGCTGCAAAGGAAAGTAGAATACGGATACATTCAAGTCTAGCTACTGGAGCATAGGTTTCTTCATAGTCTATTCCCTCTTGCTGATTATAGACTTTAGCAACAAGTCTAGATTTATTTCTTACTATGACTCCATTTTCATCACATTTATTTATGAAAACCCATTTTTCTCCAATAACATAAGTTTTCTTAGGTCTTTCAACCAAGGTCCAGACTTTATTCCTTTCAAATTCATTTACTTCATCTTGCATGGCTTTGATCCAATCATCATCACCTAAAGCTTCATCAGTGCTTTTTGGTTCTAATTGGGAAAGAAATGTTATATATTCTACATCATTTTTTAAGGAACTTCTAGTCCTTACTGGTTGATTTACATCACCAATGATACTATCATTGGGATGATTCTTAATAAACACCTGATTTGGGTTTTGAAAATCTTGTTCATCAACATAAGGTAGAAAGTCTTCTAGGGTAAATGTTTCAGAAGTATCTTCTTGAAAATTATCCTTATCAGAAGGTTCTTCCATCAAAGGTTGACAATAAGTTTTTGAAAATACATCCGAGGATGTAGGCTGGGATGGTTTAAAAACAAAAGGATCAGACTCATCAAATTTTACATGCACTATTTCTTCAACAGTACAAGTATTTTTATTAAAAACTCTATAAGCCTTAGAAGTTGTGGAATAACCTAAGAAAATTCCTTCATCAGATTTTGGTGCGAATTTATGTAAGTTATCTTTAGTATTCAAAATGAATACTTTCCAACCAAAAACCTTTAAGTAGGATAGTCTTGGTTTTCTACCATTCCATAACTCATAAGTTGTTTTATTAAGAAAAGGTCTAATCAAAACTTGATTTATAGTATAGCAAGCAGTACTTAAAACTTCAGCCCAGAAATGTCTAGCTATAGAATATTCACTCAACATGGTTCTGGTTATCTCTTGAAGAATTATATTTCTTCTCTCAACTACACCATTCAGTTGAGGAGTTCTCGGTGCTGAAAAATTGTGAGTAATACCTTTCCTACTACAAAAAGTTTCAAAATCAGAATTTTGAAATTCTCCTCCATGATCACTATGAATAGTTTTCAATGGAAGGTTTTTCTCATTTTTAACTTGATCTCTAAAACTTTTGAAATAATAAAAAGCTTCAGACTTTTTTGCTAGAAAATAAACCCAAGTAAATCTAGTGTAATCATTAACTAGAACAAACACATAGTATTTGCCTCCAATACTTCCAGTTTGTGTTGGACCAAAAAGATCCATGTGCACTAACTGTAATGCATCAGTTGTTGAGACTTCACCAATTTATTTAAAACTAGATTTATGTTTATTTCCATAATGATAAGGATCAAAAACTTTAGAAGAATCAAATGTAATCTTCGGTAGATCCTTAACTAGTTTCTTCTTAGAGAGTTTTCATAAGTTCCTAGGGTTACAGTGACAAAATCTTCTATTCCATAACCAGGAATGATCTTCCATTGCACTTAGGCAAGGTAAATCTTGGATTTTAAGGTCTTCTAAATTTAAGGTGTAAACATTCTCTTGCCTATTGGCTGAGAGAAAAAATTCTTCCTTGGAATTGTGAACTAAGCACTTATCATTCCTAAAATTCACAAGGTATCCTTCATCACATAATTGGCTTATGCTAATGAGGTTGTGCTTAAGACCCTTAACAAAAAGAACATTTGAAATCAAGGTTTTACCTAGAAGAACAATATTACCAATACCAACAATCTCTCCCTTAGCATTTTCTCCGAAAGTTACCTTTCCACCTTTCATTTTGATAATCTTTTCAAAATAGGTTTTGTTACCAGTCATGTGCCGAGAACATCCACTATCCATGTACCATGTGTTGTTGCTGGTACTCTCTTTATTTTCCTGAAATCAAGAAGAAAATTAGACTTTCGGAATCCAAACTTGTTTGGATATGAGATTTCCAGATAACAAGATTTTAGGAACCCACATCTTTTTAGAGAAATAAGCTTTATGAAATCCTGGAGATTGAGTTTTGTTTAAGGAACAATTCTTTGCCCATTGATCACCACATTGACACTTAGTACAAAATGGGGCACTTTGAGGAACAAGATAATTTTTACTAAAAATTGGTTTTGCATGGGTATAACCAAATCCGGATTTATTTCTTAAAGGTCGTATTTGGGAATACATTTTATCAAAATTTTCCTTACCATGGGTAAAGTTTGATAAACACTTCTTTAAGGAAAAAATTTCGGACTTGAGTTTTATAACCAAGTTTTTATCCTCAAAATCATTAGTTTTAGAACAGAGCTAGGCTCAAAAATATTTTTCTTAGAAATTACTTTTTCTAAATATTTAGAAAGTTTGTTCTTATCAGAACTTACTTCCTCAAGATTTTTTGAAATACTTTCAAAATCAGCATTTTTCTTATCAATATCTTTAGAAAGATCTGATATCTCTTTTGTGAGAATATAATTCCTAGAGTTTTCCTTATCAAGTTTCTTATTGAGTTTAGAGTTCTCAATCTCAAGAAGTTCAGCAAACCTAGAGACTTCTTCATAAGTAGGTAAAGTCTTTTCTTCATCAGAAGAGGATTCTTCATCTGAGGAATTATAATACTTAATATCATTAGAATTTAAAGAAAAATTGGTCAATGATTCAGAATTTCATACCTTAGCCATAAAACAATGATTGTCAATAGGTAGTCTGGCTATAAGACCAAGATTCTTCTGTCCTAAAGATTCACAATCAGAAGATTCATCTGAAGAGTCACCACCACTATCACTCCAGGTGTCACTAGCCTTTAAGACTTTCTTAGCTTTGGATTTATAATACTTCTTTCTGTTCCTATATGAATTCCTTTCTTTCCTTTCTTTCTTTTTAAGTAAAGGGCAATCTGGTTTAATATGTCCAGCTCTCTTGCATTCATAACAAGTAACATCTCCATCTTTCCTATCTTTCCTTTCCTTTTTCTTATATTTGGACTGAAAATTTCTCTGGCCAGCTATCTTGTTCATCCTTCGAGCAAGATTTTCTAAATCATTTTCAGAGACTTCACTCTCACTAGATTCTGATTGGAAAATGAATTTCTTAGACTTGGATCTGGTTACTCTCTCAGGAGTCTTAGCTTTCATCTGATTTGTTTTTGTAAAAGCAACAGTACCATTCCCATTCTTCTTTTTGATGTTGTCAGCATCTCTCTTCATTCTAGTTTCATGTTGGAGAAGAGTTCTGAATAAATCATCAAGAGAAATTTGAGTGACCTTCCGGTTCTCATCTATAGTAGTTCTTTTGGATTCCCACTCATTGAGAATAATATCAATTATCTTATCCACAAGTGCTTCATCATCTAACCCTTTCTCTCCCATAGACTGTAAACTATTGACGATAGTCATAAACCTCTGTTTAACTTTACAAATTGGTTCACCATAAATAAAATTGAAGCCATGGTATTCAGATCTAAGCATAGCTCTCCTAGTCTCAATAACTTTAGAAGTTCCAAAGTGTGTAACCTCTAACTTCTTCCAGATACAATTAGTTGTTTCACAAGAATAAATTTGGATATATATATTTCTAGTCATTGAACAAAGTAAGGTATTGTGTACCTTATAATTGAGTTGATACTCTTGCTTTTCCTGGTTAGTGAAAGTTCTAACTTCCTTATCAGGAATTTTATAATCTCCAGTAAGAATAACGAAGTTGTCCACTCTAGTATTGATAACAAAAGTCTTCATTCGATCTCTCCAGTACTCATAGTCATTACCATCAAAGATTGGTGGTCTTGTAGTATTTAGATTATCAATGGAACCAAAATTAACTCCTGCCATACTTAAACTAACCTTTGGCACACAAACTTGTTAATAGAAAAAGTTCGTAATAACAAAGTTCGGAATGAAAAAGTTCGGAATAAAAAAGTTTGGAATGATAAAGTGAGAAATAAAAACTTATACGTGAGTACAATTATTTTAGAAACCTGCTCTGATACCAATTGTAGGATTGAAATAATGATTTAAATGCTCAATATACAAGAGGGGGGTGAATTGTATATTTTAAAAATTCCTTTGGAACCTTTAAAGTTAGTTACGAATAACTATGTTTTCCTTAAACAAAAGAAAGGGATAAGTTTAACAAAGTTAAACTAAGTAAATTTACAACACCTCTAACACCAAATGAAAGATTGGAATAAGGAATGAAGTTATAAACTTCAAGTCCTATATACATTCTTAAAACTGGAAAGAGATTCTGAAATAAGGTTTTAGAAATATGGATCCGGAAATGTAAACTTAACTAAAGATTACAAAATGAGATTATACCTTAAAGCATATAGAATCTAAATAAAACAGATTACAAGTAAGAAAGTATAAGAAAGTTATACCTTCCTTAAAATACAAAAAGCAGCGAAAAAAAACAGGTAGTAAAACTACAAGTAACAAGATATAAGTCTTTTACCCAAAGAGAAGGGTATCCAACAACCTTGGATAAAGGTCCCTTGATTTATACTTTCAATCAAGTTTTTCTTACCCACACTAGGGTAATACCTCGATACGAAGATCGGAATCTTTGTCTTGCTATCCCCGCAAGCCCTCAACTTTAAGGTAGTTGGAAACCTCTGTCTTGCTCAGCAAGGAATCCCTCGAACTTCAAGGTAGTCGGCACCTCTGTCTTCCTATCCTCGGAAGTCCTTGAATGTAATCACCAACATTCGGAGTCGCACAAATCGTTGAGAGTTAATAAGAGCCTCTCTCTCTAGAAATCACTTCAACAGCATGTGTACACAATGTCGAAGTAGTTGTTCATTAGGGATGAGCTCTTTCAAATGAGCTCCTATTTATAGGCAAGGTCGGCCTCCTTTCCAACGGTCATATTTTCCTTAAAAATCGGAGGGACCTGTACACGTGTAACTTAACCAACGGTTAGTTTATAACAGTATAGATGAAATCGTTTTATAACAAAGAAAGTGTAATAGAATGTACGACATCGTTTTAAGTCTAACTCAAAAGTTCGGAGTGAAGGTTCAGAGTGTAATCAAAATGTCAAAGAGTAGGAAAATTATAAAAGAGTAATCAAAATGAAAGTTTGGAGTCTAACCAAAAATAATTTTCGGAGTCTAAATAAATTCAGAGTGTATAAAGCAATGATGATCAGATTCTGTTTAATAGGTGAATTCGGAATGGGAATTCGGAATGAGAATTCATCATCAGAATTCGTAATGAGAATTCGTTGTCGAACTTAATGAGAATTCGTATCCAGAATTCAGAGTAGAACTTTATCATAGTTCGTATATGGAATTTGTAATGAAACTTCATTACAGTTCTCATCTGGAATTCGGAGTGAAACCTCATTAAAGTTCTCATCTAGAATTCGTAACCTAAAACAAAATGCTTCATATAAAAGTTTCAAACAATTTTGAGAATATAGAAATGAATCTGAATCTTATACTTAAGAAATATATGGATGAAAATATGATAAGGATATTTTTTCTTACAAAAGTGATCTTCCTTATAAAAGCGGTTTTCCTTATAAAAGCGATTTTCCTTATAAAAGCAATTTTCCTTATAAAAGCAATTTTCCTTATAAAAGCAATTTTCCTTATAAAAGCAATTTTCTTTATAAAATGAATTTTCCTTATAAAAGCAATTTTCCTTATAAAATCAATTTTCCTTATAAAAGCAATTTTCCTTATAAAAGAAATTTTCCTTATAAAAGCAATTTTCCTTATAAAAGCAATTTTCCCTATAAAAGTAATTTTCTTTAAAGATAAGGTGTTTGTGATTTTCAAAACAAGAAGGAATGAAAAAGTCATAAGGAAAACCTTATTGACTCAACAATATTTTCCCTCATACTTGAGTGTGGTAATATGTTTTCAGATTAATTGTCAAGGAATTGAGTCAATTTTAACCCATTCGGTCAAAGCTATTTCGACCATAAACATTATCCTTTTTTATGTCCGACATGCATGACTTTAAAATTCCCAAAAAAGACAAGGGAACTCTGAATAAAAGTCATGTTCCAGCTCACTAAACATACATTTTGTATGATTTAGGTAATATTGAGCAATTAAAAGATTCAAAGTTTGTAGGGTTATTTACATTAATCCTAGTAAAAAAATCCAACTATGCTTACTAGGCCCATTGTCTTAGGTAAAATTTAAAGAAGATAGTAGGAAAATATGTGCACAAGTGAATGAAGATGAAAGAATTCCTTCCATTTGATGCACAAGAATTAGAAGGACATCCATAGGCTGGAGTCTCTTCTCTTTTCTAAGAAATTTCAAAAGGCTGTCAACATAAATTTTCACTTGATGAACATCATCCCGAGCTTCAACAGCAGCTACTTGAAGCCCATGCACTCGACCAAATTCACTATTTTCAGCCTGATGGAGTGATTTCTTGGCATCTGCAATGGTCTTCATACCATTCGTTTGAACTCCCTCCAATGAATTATTGAGTTGGTCAAGTTCCCCAGTAACAACATCTAACTATTGCTGAAGGTGCATCTTCTGAACGACTTTATATTTGATCTTATGCTTCAACTCTGTCATCTTGGCAGTATAGTCAGCTTCAGCTCAGGATACTGCAGCCTCAAATTCGCTGATATTGACTGATAGCTTCACCCTGGTCAGATCTTCACGACACTTTTTCTCCTGCTCCCTTCTTAAGATGACTTGTTTCACCGCGGTATGGATCTCTTGGTATCCAAAACCGCCAAGTCCTAGCATGATGAAATGGGACGACAATCGAGGGATCTTCGATGATATCTCTTCTAAAGGCACCTCCGATATGATTTTCCATATGTTGTTCCATGCCTTGGGTCGTGAAAATCTGAGCACCTTAAGCACCTCCGGGTCTGATTCGACATCATCATCATAGGGGGGCTTGTAATCTGGGATTAATGAACTTAAGGAAGTGCCCTATTCTGCTCCTTCCCCCCTGACCCTGATTGCTTCACCTTCTACTACTATTTGGGAGGAGGTTGAGACTTCACCTCCAGTTCTATCCATTGAAGTTGATAGCCCTGTTTGATCAATTAAAAATATGGTTAGTTTCATAGAATAATGTAAGTTGGTTGTCTATCTTGAAAACTCAGTACAATCATTACCTAACAGTAGATCAGCAGCTTGAGAAGACTCCTCCCCATCTTTCCTAGTTTCAATAGGATATTCAAGATGGGTCTCAGGAGGGTTTACTGGGTTTAGCTCCACTTGAGCTAATGTTTCTGCAATGGTAAGATTGACATCAATGTCCACCCCCTCTTCTGGCATTGGCAGTTTAGCTGCTTCTATGGATGGAACTGCATATTATTTTCAGTCATGATTAGAAGTGTAAATTATAAGAAAATTTTCTAGACGAAGGATAACACTCACTCCCAAGGTCTTCTAAATCACATGACAACTTAGCATGATCATAAAATTCTTTTAAAGACATGCCATGATTCATCATTTCATCCAATGATATTTCAAAATCCTGGTTAGTCTCACCAGTGGGAGCATTTGATGTGTCCTCTTGGTGACCCTCATTCTGTAGCCCCTAACCTTGGGTAGCTTCTTCAGGAAGGATGACATATTCAGTTGCTGCGGCTGCCAATGATTCTGGTGCAGGTTCTTCTCTACTTGTAGCAGCAGCAGGAGTAGTACTGGGAATAGATGTTGGCACTTTTTCAGAAGCAGCCAAGTCAGCCTGAATTTGCGTTTGTTCCACAACACCCTCTGTGGTTTTTAAAGGAGGATCAGTCCATTCCCTCAGAGGGGAAATTGAATAATCCCCTGTAATCCCAAGGAAAATGATCAATCTTTTTCATGGTTTAAAATTCATGATTATCCGAAGGACTTACCACTACTGATAAAGCGTTTATCGGTGGACTTCCTCCTTCGTCACCTTTGTCCTTTTGGCTTTTTGGGAGTGTCGGCAGTCTCCCTTATTGGCACTTGAATTGGAGAATGGAAGGCCATGTACAACTCTTCATTCATGGCCTACTGGCCTGGAGATATCTCGCCCGGTTCGCGAGGAGATTCATCAGCAACCCCGATGGCAGTACCACCAGGGCTATACTGTGGAGAAGGAACCTCAGTAGTTCCTTTCTTGGAAAGCAGCAAGATGAGTAAAATAACTTCATTAAGTAACAAAGATTCTACTGGAATAGAGTTTCAAAGAAAATAAGGAAAGAAAAATTACATCTTCCGGAGCCACATAATCATGCCACTCCTCATCTCCAGAACCACCAGCCCCATCAGTGGCGCCACAATCAATCATTTCCTTCACCCGCCTGGTGATAGGAACAGACTCATCAGTGGCATATATGATCATTTCCAGCTCTCTGATGTAAGCCCACACTTCATTAGGATTATCCTTGTATTTGATATCTATAGAAGCCAGAAGATTCCCTATTCCATGAAGTTGTACACCCTCACACAAATCCAGCCAGGCGGTCTCAGTACCATAGCATAAACTCTGCCATGTCTGGACAATCTCTGGTCTTAGATATGAAGGCTGCGAGGAAGGCCCTACAATCTTTGATTTCAGTTTCTTCCCAGCTCCTGTAACTACAGATAGAAAATAAGAAAATAAGACTTATTGCTTTATAAGGTGATGGTGATTAAATTACTACAATGAAGTAACTCACCAGGAGTTGATGGAGTAGGTATTTTGATTCTAACTGGAGGATTATATCAGGCACGAGGCCGCTTTGCCACTTGTTATGCCTCATCATCCCCATCATGGGAATCCGGTGAATCAGTCCTAGAGGAGGAATCTGTCGAATCAGCTTCAGTTGGGGAAGCATTACCTTCACGAGGAAGGGTTTATTTCTCTACAGTCCTATTACTTTTCCCCACCTGATAAACTTGGTGATTCAGCACCCCTTTAGGGTATGATGCTATCCAGTGCTCGGCATAATATGTAGTCATGTTATGTGCCGCTTTTTCAACTGGTAGATCAAATACCTCTCCAGTCTTCTCCCTTGACGTCAGTAGCCACAGTTGCCGAGCAACCATCGGATGTTGCTCTAACATGACATGTACTGGGGGAGATACAACAATCTGTTACAGACACTTCAATTAACATGAAAATCTATATGGAGCATAGGCCTCGCATATAATTTCTACTTCAATCCTGGCAACTAGCATATCATCTCTACAAGATAGCATGTCTGCCCTCAAATCCAAGTGGGTTGTTCCATCATCAAAAAACCTCCCAGTTGGTGGATTTCCATAGGGAAAGAAGTTGAATTTCTTAAACATGATCAGCCTCAATTTCATGTCATTGGCATTAAGATCTAATGGAACAACTCCAGAGAATGCTTGCACTGACGGCCTGAATGAACTTCCAGGAATTTGTAATCCATTCTGTAAATTTTAAGTCCTGAAGTTAGTGGCGATCCATCCCCATAAAACTTGGAATGGCCCCACTATTCTTAAAGAAGATTTAACCATTGAGACATGAAGTAAAATCCTGTGAATCTTTCCTAAAATGGGGGTAGCCAACCCAACCATTGTTTCCCTCATTCAACTTTCCCGCAATGACGAAGGTCCCTGGCCTGATGGCTCCCTTCGAATCCCTGATTGGCAAGAGATAAATGCTAATCCACAAAGACAAGAAGCCCGCCAGATGAGTCTTCTTCGGGATCCTTTGATTCACCTCATATCCCTATTTCTCAAACTCTTCTACTTCTAGAGTTGGCCAGAATGTGCCAGGAGCACCCCTCTTCTCAGGTTTTGGGAAAGTGGTAGGATGGGTGGGCCTCTTCTCTTTGGATTTCTTTTTCTTGGATCCTTTCTCCTTCGGCTCCTTCCCCTTTGGCTCCTTTTCTTTCTTCTTCTCAATAAGAAATATATTCATCCACTCCTCCAGATGAATATGCTTTCTAGAATGAGTTAAGGAGGTCTCTGAACTCTTGAGCTTGTGGAAGATTTTAAATAATTCCTGAGCTAAAGCATGAGTCTTCTCTGAATCATCCAAAGTCACATTGGGAGGAATGAATTCATCATACATGCTGCCCAAAATTGGAGCCCCTAAGATCCTGTGGACATCCCACAGACTGATTCCTACTTCTCCATGAGTCAGATGGAAATAATTGGTTTCTGGGCTCCAGTGGCAGAGTATCTCCGGCACGAAGTTATCATGTCTGTAAACATATGTTTTCCCAACCCAGGCAGCTTCGTATATTGCAACTCCTTTCAAATATGCAACAAACTCTGCACAGGTTTGTCGCAACCAGTATGCCGACATCCAAGTTGGCTTCACACCTCCCCCAGGACGGAAGTCCAAACTTTTCTTCCATCCTTTGGATTGATCCTTCTGAGCATTTCGGAAGATTGAAGGATGACAATGTGGTTGCAGCTTGGGCTTATGAGGTTTTAAATCTGGCGTACAAGGGCTATGATACATCATGTGGGCTTTCTCCACTATTAGCACATTTATAAATCCTCCTCCACATGAGATATTTTCTGAAGAAAAGTTGGTGTAATTATGAAACCACAAAAATGGGAGATAGTTCTTTGATTCTGGAATAGTGACTTCTCGCAGATGACCATAACTGTACAAAGGAAGATAAGTGCTTTGAGGGTAATCAATGTGATTTTTCTTCAGATACTTAGTCGAATACAGAAGAGTGCTATCTTTGAAGGTATAATAATCATGGCCAATGATATCCATCATATCATCAAGACGTTTTCTTTCCAGTTCATCAGTTATTCTGATTCTCCTGAGAGCCATTGATTCTGCACAAAAGTTGAATAATTAACTCTAAAGTAAATTGATTTTTCATATAATTTTTGAAGGAATTCAGAAAAAATGGAAAATGAATTAAGGAGAGCAAGTCTAAAACTTGGCGCGCAAGTGTGGATGTGTCGTGCAAGTATTTGGCGCACAAGTATCATCGCGCCGGTCCAGATACCTTGACAGTAGTGCGACAACAAAGGAAAAGAGGAAAATAGAGAAACTTGCATGACGGAGATGACCTGCGCTGCGAGAGCTCAAAAATCCGAAGTTCTATGCAATGTGCGACAAATGAGTGCATATATATAGGCCAGGCCGGCCACCTACGCACCAACAACCAGCGCCCTTCAGCCCTGCGTGACTCGCACCTGTGCGAAGATGGTTGCGCAGTGAACACCTGCGTGCCTCTTTCCCTTTGGTTTTATTCTTTTCCTCAGAGTCACATCCTTATTCTTTCAGATCCAACTCTGAGGGGGGACTTTTGTTGATTCTCCTTTTCGTCACATTGTCTAAAAGAATGGAAAGAAAAATGACTTAGCACAAAGTGATTCATCCTTTGAAGAAAACATCAAAAATCGACAAAGGAATGAAAAAGGAGTCAAAGGACCTAGGGTTGTGCTAGTTACCTTACTGTCACGCAAGTATACTTGCGCACCGCCTAATGGTCGTGCAAGTAACTTGCGTTCCCAAAGTGATAACCGCCCGGGGTATTCTCCAGCCTATAAATACCCCCAGTGGGCCCCCCATTTCGGGAGGAAATTTTCTATAATTCAGATACAGATCTCTGAACGCCCAAGTCTCTTCTTCAAGTCTTCCGAACATTTCTAAAGTAATTCTTTACCTAGAATGGAAGGTCTAAACAAGAGGAGTAAGGTCTAAGTGCTAGAAATCACTAACACTTTCACGCCTAAGTGTTTTTCCCTTAAGGGAAATGAACACACTTGAGAGCCTCCTTACCTACTCATTGAAAATTGCGCTGCACTCTTATGGAAGTACCTTGGGATAATTCTAAAGGCATTGGTCAAGGATCGCCCAAGTATTACCTTGCTGGTTTACAATCGCGCAAGTACCCATGTGCCACGCAGATATACTTGCGCGACCAGGACTTGCACACCCACGCAGTACTTGCGCGACTCCCCAGGACTTGTGTGCCCTTCTATTTTTGGGTGCCCTTCCTGCCCATTTAACCCCTATTATGCCATTCCAACTCTCCTATTAAAGATTCAGTATTCAAGACACTCTTCAAATCCATTTATGGCATGTTTTCTTGATTTAATTCCTTATCTGAAAGGAATTTTGTGAAACATCTCTTAAAAACTTAGTGATTCACATATATTTATGTCACTAATGTCAGAGATTTAATTCATTCAACCTCATCCTTTAAGATGAGATAATCCTTAAACATGGGCCTCCTTTTCAGGAGTAAGCCCCGATCCTTCTAATCTTGGGCCTCCTTTTCAGGAGTAAGCCCCAGTTTAAGTTCTCTTAATTGGGCCTCCTTTTCAGGAATAAGCCCCAAGTCCCCTAACCTGGGCCTCCTTTTCAGGAGTAAGCCCCAGTTCCAAATTCTCATTAATATTGGGAATACTCCTTAGGAATAAGCCCCAAGTCCTCATTAATTTCTCAAAGTCCCTTAACCTGGGCCTCCTTCTCAGAAGTAAGCCCAAGTCTTAATTTCTCTTAACTAGTACTAATTTACTTTTGATATGGTCTTCCTTCTCAGGAGTAAAACCCAATCATAAGTCCCCTTGAAATTTGGGAATACTTTTCAAGAGTAATCCCTGATTTAGAGTATCTAAATCTCCATGAAGCACATATACCTTTATGGACCCTGTTCCTGGATTTCTTCTATGAATTAAATCTTAATCTTCATCTATTCAGGCAGTCATACATACATAAGCCCCACATTATTTCTTATGATTGCATCTTTCATGGAACAATTGTCTGGTTTTACCAAGACCTCTTAATTCTCACACCGAGCATGACTCACGTGAGATTAGAGTGTAAAAGTAATTATGACAACTTTCTTTGAGCCATCAATTATAAAAATCATACTCCCTTACTCAAACTACGTGGGTTCTGATTCCTTTTTTTAAGAAAAGGATATATAGGTAGCCCATCTGCGAGTTCGATCCCAACTCTGAAATAACTCATTTCCTTCTGAATGACAATAAACATCAAGTGCCCCACTGAGTGGATTTAAAACCAGTATGGTCATCATAATGACCAAGAGACTTTTATGTATTGAAGGATACCATTGACCAATAATATCTAACAAATACAGATGATTCTATATTGATTAAGAACCTCAAATACCTATAAAAGATTCTCTAAATTTCATACATAATAATCATTGATTGTCATATTTAAAGTAAAGCTCATTTTATACTTGGTAATGTAATAAGGATTCACGAACATAACTTAAATCTATAAAGAGAGTCCCGGAGTAAACAATAATTCCCCTCAAAAAGGTGTGATGAGTCCAACCTCCAATCCTCTCGACCAATGAAAATTCCTAAGACTCATCTGTCCACAACTAATGAGATCCTACCTTTGGAAAGTCGTTCCAAATGGATGTGGAATCATTGGATGTTTCCGGTTCTACGAAAAAACATGTTAGAAACCGATTGGAATGTTTGAACCTTCAACCAACAAGTCCATCCCCAATTCTAGAGGAAACACCATCTTTCCATCTTCATCAATTCTAAGTTTGTAACTTAAGATCTCTGAAATGTATTCATCCTCTTAATTGATGATATCTTTTCTTCCTTAAGTAACTTCTTCGCAATAATTCTTTACCATTCTGATTTCTTTATTGAGAGATTTTTTTTCTCAAGACATGTAAGAATTTCATTTCGGATCTAATAATCTCTATAATATTTATAAGATCCTTCTTCTTCACTATTTAATGTGTCTTCAACTTTCTAAACTTTTGAAATAATGGTAATTAATTTTTCTAAATTTCCATCATCTAAGGAATTGTCCTCAGTTTAGTCTAATTCATCTTTCTTACTCAACATACTTATCTTGTTACCAGTAAAAATAATTTTACATTTTTTAGATGAATTTATTATTTCAAACTTTTGTTCCACTTTTTCATTTGAGGGTTTTCATAAAAATCATCTCAATATTCTCCAAATTTCTTCTTGGGGAAATTTATAGAAAAGTGTCCAATTCCACCACACTCAAAACATTTGAGAAAAAGTTTACCTCCGTGCTTTCCTCTTCTTCGTTGATAT
This sequence comes from Viscum album, assembly GCA_963277665.1. Lineage (NCBI taxonomy): Eukaryota > Viridiplantae > Streptophyta > Magnoliopsida > Santalales > Viscaceae > Viscum > Viscum album. The sequence continues at coordinate 383,404,649 of OY728153.1, read as the reverse complement.
TTCATGGATATAAGAGACACAATTTTATCATTAAATTCATAATCATAATTACCTTTAGAGTTTTAAGGATCATAATATTCAACATCTTTAATTTTTAACATTCTCATAGATTAAAAATCCATTTCATATTTCATCTTCTTTTTAAACATTGGAGATTTTATCATTTCATAAGCAATAAAAAAGTTATGCAATTAATCAAGAGATAATTAATCCTTATCTTCTAAATAGAAAATTTTAGAATCAAACTTATCCACAAAGTTTTTCATAAGCCTTCTTCATAATTTTAGAATCTTCCAGGACATCTCTAAATCCTTAGATATTTCAAATAATTTCATTTACTTTGGTGAATTATTCATCAATAGTTTCTTCATCTCTCATTCTGATGTCTTCGTACTTACTAAACTAGATTTGTATATTTTCTTCCTTCATTATAGTTTTCCATTCAAAAATACTTTCCATATTGTCCCATATACTTGTAGAAGTATTAAGACCCATCATCTTCTAATAAATATTCTCTAATAAGGACATAAGGATTGAATTTATTGCCTTTCTATTAAATTCTATATTTATCTTATCAGCAAACTTCATAGGAGCATCTTTCTTATTAAGTGGAAAACCAATAGTAGCAGCTTAAACAACTTCTAGGCCAAGATATGGGAAATAACGAATGTAGTGACTCAGGTTTTGGCCCTGTCAGACATTAGAATATTCATAAGAATATTTATAGAGTTAGGTGCGAAGACGACGTGCGATTCTGAGGCCCGGTGTGACTAGAATTAATTTTATAAAAATATTAAGTATTTTATACTATGTATGTGGAGGGGTTGTGTTTTATCCTAAACGGTAGCTCAGATCAAAAATCTGAGGGCACAGTTGTATCCAGAGCGTTCCGTTTACCCTAGGCGGGGTGTAAACATTGCGGGCGTGGGCCTACTGTGGAAAAATCCACTAGGGGAGTTTTTGTAAAAAAATGGAAAAGTTTATTTATGAGCGTCAAGTCAAATAACTTTTGAACGGAGTCTCGGGTCAAAATTCTGAGACCGCAGTTGAGTTCAGAATGCCATGTTTACCCTAGGTGCGACATAATCATTGTCAATGTCGGGTGTTGGGTTGGGGGAATTTTGGGTAGGGAAGTTGAGCTCATATTTGTTAAAAAAACAAATATCTAATCTTATCTCCCCTTGTACATGCAGTAGACCCCTCCTCCCTCCTTCAGTGATGAATTGGTGGATATTGAAGAACAAGGTGTCGTTAAGCTCAGATCTTGATAGCGATTTCTCCCGGATGGTGCAACAGCAGCTTCAGAGTACATATCTGGCCTAGAAGCATCGATGTTTCACCCAGGAGGTATATGGTTTTAGTTTTAAAAACCCGGATCCCATTTTTTCATTGTTTTTCATCAAATCGTTATAAGGGTTGTGTAGTTCGGGTCCCAAGCTTTATGAAACATGTTTCAGATATGAATTTGGAGCACCGGGGTGCTTTCGGTGGCTCCCAGAAGTTTTCTGGTGGAAAACCCGGTTTCTGGTAGTGACAATGGTGGTTTCCGGCGAGGGCGGCGACAGTGCGGTGGATTCCGGCATGCGGCTGCAGTCTGTTCAGGCGACAACGGTGGTTTCTGGAGACCCAGTGGTGGTCTGACTAGATTTTTCTGGGGTTTATTTAAACCCTCATAACTCGCAACCCGTAAGTCCGATTTGTGATCCATTTGCAGACACACAATCCTCATGACAAGAAGGACCCCTTGAAGATGTTTCAGGAATTTTATGAGTCGCATTTTTTTCTGGGGCCATGAAACATTAAAAATAATAATAATATTTTATTATTTTCAACTTCAACCCGCCGTAACTTTTACATGGAGTATCTGATTGACGTGTTGTCAGTGATGTTGTGATCCTGATAGTAATGCGGACTTCTCAGGATAGTTTTCGGGTTCTAGGATGGAGATCAGGGTGTGGGCCCCATGAGGCTGTTTTTGGGCGTTTACAGAGAAACCTGATTTTTTCGTCTGGTGTCTGTTTCAGACAAAAGAATAGTTGATATCTTGCATTTTTGAGGGTATCACAATGGTGTGGTTCTCTAATATGTTTTAGGATCGAGGTGTGGGCCCCACCCAGGCTAACTATGGTGAATAGTAACTTTTTTACTAGTTGTCTGTTTCGGGTGATTAAATAGCCTATCATGTGTGTTTTTCTGCGTAGATCATGGTGGTGGCCTCAGTGTAGGCCTAGGAGGTGTGTAGTGTGGTGAAGTTGTAGGTCGCTCGGGTTAGCAATATTTAGAGTAGCAGTGGTTGAGTGTACTCCCTTGCTTCGTTCCTATGAGGGTTAGTGTGGAATTACAACTTTAGTATAGGTTTGGGATCCCCTTGATAGGATGTTTTTCCTAATAGAGCTGTGGCATCCCTCCAGTGGGTCCAGAGTGGGATCCTCTAGCTTCGCTTCCCTAGATCGGGTTCTTGGTGTCACTGTTACCTCTTATCCATGAGCAGTGATCCTCTATCTAGTAATTTAATCCCATGGGGTTTGATGAATCATCGATAATATGATCCCCTACATAGTGGGCCTTGTATAGTAGGGTTGTGGCATCATCGGGAATATAATCCCCTACTCAGCATGTGGTTAATAATAGGGTTATGGTATCGTCAGGTATATGATCTCCTACTCAGCATGTTGTTTATAGTAGGGTTGTGGTATCGTCGGGTATATGATCCCCTACTCAACATGTGGTTTATAGTAGGGTTGTGGTATTGTCGGGTATACGATCCCCCACTCATCATGTGGTTTATAGTAGGGTTGTGGTATCGTTGGGTATACGACCCCCTACTCAGTACATGGTTTCAATAGGGTTGTAGAATCATTGGTTATATGATCCCCTACTCAGTGTGTGGTTTTCGGTAGGGTTGGTGCATCATCGGTTCAATCCCCTACATCGCGAGTTATACTAGATGGGGTTTCCGACATCGTCGTGACCATCTTCACACGGGCGACGATCCTCTATCTGAGTGATGTGAACTGTAGAATGTCAGATCAGGTTCTGGTATCCCCCAACAGATCCTGGGAGTGATCCCTTATATGTGATATCTTCAAGATACTGGAGTGGGTTCTTGTACCCCTTAGCAGACCCTAGGAGTGATCCCCTATCTGAGAAGTTTAGTGTTTCCACTGTTTCAGCATGATGTTCTAAGTGACGATATCTGACAAGCATGATCTCTCAGATGGGCATCTAGGATGTTGGTGTAAGACCCGATGGAGTGTATCTCTCAGACGAGTTTTATCTGGGATGACAAAGCTCGTGGAGTGTGTTCTCCTAGCTATGTACCAGTTGCATGAGATGGGAAAGAACCTCATGAGGCTTGGTGCGTGAATGAGTATATCTGGTAGTTCATGATATATATATGGGCATATAACTAAGTGAATTTTCATGATGTATGTATGGTCATACATCTGAGCTGAGATAACTAGTAATGTTTAGCTGAGGATGGTCTTGAGTTGGAGTTTCTCTCTCTTTTGGGTTCCCTCTGGCTGGGATGAGATGACTGTTACCTTTTAGTTTCTCCCTTTTATTTTTTTTGGGGTTTTTTGGGGTGCCTACTGAGAATTTTTATATTCACCCCTACACGGGGTTTTCCCGCACATGTTTGTGTCTTGTGAAGACCACATGCCTTTTGAAAGAGTCCCAGGAGGACTTGGAGCAGGTGGAGCTTCATGAGAAAGACTGGCCATGGTGTTTACTAGAGGTGTTCTGAGGAGCTTATCGGTGGGTAATTTTGACAGTGATCCCCTCCTTCAGAGCAGGTTGGATGCTTTTGCAGTTTACTTTTGGTGGGCCCTGTATTTTCCCTTTTGTACTTTTTTTGTACTCTGGTTGTGAGTTAGGTGTATGCATGAATTTATTTTAATTTTTTATATATATCTCTGTACCGTTTCATGGAGGTGTTTGTGGGTGCGTGTGTATAGGTACCTTAGGCTAATTCATCCCATGAATGTGATAGCCTAATCAGTGCTAGTTGCCAGCCCCAGGCCTATTGGAGGCGGGTTTGGGGAGTCGCAGCTCGAGACCCGTTGGGTCGGGTCATGACAGAGTGGTATTAGAGGAGGTTCCACCTTTGGGATCTCTAAGTGTAGGTGTTCTACCTATGAGTTTGGTTTGGGTTGCATCGCGGCAGTTTTAGGATGTTTTGAGTTCAACTTTCAGGCTAGGGACTCCAGTGTTGGTGTGGTGGCTGACGTATCCATTCACCAGAACTCTAATAACCTGCCTTTCAACTCGGTACATTAGGACACCGGTCGTAGGGTCATAATGATAAATGCATTATATAGAATTGGGTTTTGAGTTTCCCCTATTCTTCTTGAGTCAACTCCCCATATATACTCTTTGACCATGGTGCGTCTTGATTGTATTTCAGAATTCTTCCATGACGGAAACCAGTGATGGTTATGCAGCGGGATTTTGGTGATGATCTGCCCTGTGTAGAGGTTGTGGACTAGGGGGCAGTTTCTAAGGCTAGACCTGCAGGTGGTCCGATAGCTAAGCCACCACATGTCGAGTAGCTGGTTGTGCCAGTAATGCAGAATTAGGATACGCGCAGGCCGAGTGCACTGAGTTTGAGTGGCTCTTTATAGAAGAGTTCTATCCGGTGACATTGAGATCAGTACAGATCCAAGAGCTTCTGCTACTTTGGTAGGAGGACATGACTGTGTCGGAGTACTCAGTGAGGTTTACAGATCTATCATGCTACTCCTTAGATATGGTTCGAGACCTGTTCTTTAGGGCTCAGACCTTCGAGAAGGGCCTATGAAGATACATCTGGGAAGGTGTGGTTTCCTTATGCATGCCCACCTATGTTGGAGTGTTGGAGTGAGCCTTGTTGCTGGAGAGATTTTTGGATAAGAAGATTCAGCCTGTTAGTGCTGGGCACGTGGTATCCGAGACCTCGATAGTTGGTAGATGAAGGAAGGCGCAGGGGTCTGGACATGCCCGACGTTTCAGGAGGCAACCCCAGGATGGAGGACTTGAGTCTCAGGGCTCTCAGGCCAATTTTGGTCAGCTGCAGGAGAGGGAGTGTTATTCTTGGGACATTCGGGGACATATTTCTAGATATTTTCTGACCCGTCGTGCTGCTGAGAGGGAGCTGGTTGAAATGCCACCTTGGTAGTGGCAACGTCTTGAGTATGGAGGTCCGCAGGGCAGTGGACATAGTGATAGATTTGGTACCGCAGTGGGAGGTGGTAGGCGGTATCAGATGCCACCACCACCACCCCCAGGTGGTCCATGACGAGCTCTGGGAGCTGGAGTGTGAGGGGGAGGACAACTGCAGGTCTTAGAGGTTGTTGACCCAGAGGCTCCGCAGGTGGATGGAGGTACGCTCTGTGTCTTTTTTACTTCTGTAGTAGTTTTGATAGACACTATTTAGCGGTACTCTTTACTTTTTTTTTCTTGCTTAAGGTCTTTTCAGGGCGTTGGTAAGACACTGTGTGGGTGTTGTTCTATGCGCTACGAATGAATGAGGAAGAGGGATCTTTCTCCCACCAAGACATGTTTTTGTGACACGATTAAAACTGGGCAGGTGAGTCAGTGCTGACCAAAGCTGACAGTGTCGAGGTGTGGTGTACGAGTCCCTCTAACTGATGCATTCGGCCAGGGGTGTGTATTTGAAAACTTGCTGGAATGGGAGACCTAGTTGAGAGTTCGGTTGTTTTCCTTGTGCTTATGTATTTTCGGGGACAAAAGGTTCTAAGGTGGGGAGGATGTAGTGACTTGGGTTTTGGACCTGTCAGACTTTGGAATATTCCTATAAATATTTCCAGATCTAGGCGTGAAGACGGCGTGCGATTCCGAGGTCTGGTGTTCCCAGAATTAATTTTATAAAAATATTAAGTATTTTTATACTATGCACGTGTAGGAGTTGTTTTTTCTCCTAAATGGTAGCTCGGATCAAAAATACGAGGGCACGGTTGGGTTCAGAGCGTTCCATTTAACCTAGGCGGGGTGTAAACTTTGCGGGCGAAATCCTACTATGAAAAAAACCACTAGGGACACTTTTGTAAATAAATAGAAAAGTTTATTTATGAGCGTTGGCTCGAATAGATTCTGAACAGAGTCTCATATCAAAATTCTGAGACCGCGGTTGAGTTCAGAATGTCGTGTTTACCCTAGGTGTGACATAATCATTGTCGGCGTCGGGTGTCAGGTTGGTGGCGTGTCTGGCCGGGAAGTTGAGCTGATATTTGTTAAAAATAAATATCTAATCCTCTCCCCCCTTGTATGCACAGCAGCCCCCTCCTCCCTCCTTTGGTGACGAATTGGCAGAAATTGAAGAACAAGGTGTTGTTGATCTCAGATCTTGACGACGATCTCTCCCGGATGGTGCAACAGCAGCTTCGTAGCGCGTATCTGGCCTAGAAGTGTCTATGTTTCCCTGCGAGGTATGCGGTTTGAGTTTTAAAATCCTAGATCCTGTTTATGTGTTGTTTTTCTTTAAATAATCATAAGGGTTGTGTAGTTCGAGTCCCGATCTTTCTGAAACATGTTTCAGATCTGAATTTGGAGCACCGGGGTGCTTCCGGTGGCTCCCAGAAGTTTTCCGACAGAAAACCTGGTTTCCGGCGGTGGAAATGGTGGTTTCCAGAAAGGGTGGCGGTGGCACGGCGGCGGTGCAGAAGGTTCTGGTAGGCGGCGGTGTTCCGGTCAGGCTGCGGCTGCGGTTTCCGGCGACCTAGTGGTGGTCCGGCCAGATTTTTCTGAGGGTTCTTTAACCCCCCGTAACTTGAAAACCGTAAGTCTGATTTGCGATCTGTTTGTGGAGACACAATCCTCATGAAGAGGACCCCTTGAGTATGTTTCAGGAATTTCATGAGCTAGGTTTTTGGCCTAGGGCCATGAAACGTTGAATATAATAATAATATTTTATTATTTTCAATTTCGATCTATCGTAACTTTTACATGGAGCGTCCGATTGACGTGATGTTAGTGAAATTGTGATCCTGATAGTATGACAGACATTTCAGGATAGTTTCTAGGTTCTATGATTGAGATCAGGGTGTGGGAACGATGAGGCTGGTTTTGGGTGTTTACGGTGAAACACGATTTTTTCGTCTGGTGTCCGTTATGAACAAATGAATAGTCGATATCGTGCATTTTTTTGAGGGTACTACGATAGTGTGGTTCTTTTGATGTGTTTTAGGATCAAGGTGTAGACCCCACCTAGGATAGCTACATTGAATAGTAAATTTTTCACCGGTTGTCCATTTTGGGCAAGTAAATAGCATATCCAATATGTTTTTCTATGTAGATCGCGGTGGTGGCCTCAGTGTAGGCCTTGGAGGTGTGTGGTGTGGCAATGTTTTAGTTTTCTTGGGTTAGCGATGTTTAGACCAGAAGTGGTTGAGTGTACTCCATTGGTTCATTCTTATGAGGTTTCATGTGGAATTACAACCTTAGTATTGGTTTGTGATCCCCTTGATAGCATGTTTTTCCTAATAGAGTTATGCCATCCCTCCAGTGGGTCTAGAGTGGGATCCTCTAGCTTCGCTTCCCAGGACTGGGTTCTTGGTATCACTATTATCACTTATCCACGGGCCATGATCGCCTATCCAGTAGGTTGATCCCATAGGATTTAAGGCATCATCTAGAATATGATCCCCTACATAGTGGTCTGTGCATAGTAGAGTTTTGGCATCATCGGGTATAAGATCACCTACTAAGCATGTGGTTTATAGTAGGGTGGTGGTAACATTAGGTATATGATCCCCTACTCATCATGTGGTTTATAGTAGGGTTGTGGTATCATCAGGTATATGATCTCCAACTTAGCAAGTGGTTTATAGTAGGGTTGTGGTATCGTCGGGTATATGATCCCCTACTCAGCACATGGTTTTAGTAGGGTTGTAGAATCGTTGGTTATACGATCCCCTACTCAGCGCGTGGTTTTAGATAGGGTTGGTGCATCATTGGTTCGATCCCCTACATTGTGAGTTATACTAGATGGGGTTTCCGGAATCATCGTGACCATCTTCACATGGACAACGATCCTCTATCTGAGTGATGTGAACTGTAGAATGTTAGATAGGGTTCTGGTATCCTCCAGCAGATCCTGGGAGTGATCCCCTATCTGTGAGATCTTCGAGATACCAGAGTGGGTTCTTGTATCCCCTAGTAGACCCTAGGAGTGATCCCCTATCTGAGAAGTTTAGTGTTTCTGCTGTTTCAGTTTGATGTTATCAGTGATGATATCTGACGAGCATGATCTCTCGGATGGGTGTCTGGTATGTTGGTGTGAGACCCGATGGATTGTATCTCTCAGACGAGTTTCATCTGGGATGATAGAGCTCATGGATTGTGTTCTCCTAGTTATGTACCAATTGCAGGATATGGGATGGAACCTCATGAAGCTTGGTGCCTGAATGAGTATATCTGGGTTTTCATGGTATATATATGGGAATATACCTGAGAAAATGTTCATGATGTATGTATGGGCATACATATGAGCTGAGATGACTAGTCATCTTTAGATGAGGATGGTCTCGAGATGAATTTTCTCTCTAATTTTTGTTCCCTCTGGCTGGGATGAGATGATCATTTCCTTTCAGTTGCTCCCTTTTACTTTTTGTGTTTTTGGGGTTCCTACTGAGTATTTTTATACTCACCCCTGCACGGGCTTTGCCTACACATGTTTGTGTCTTGTGCAGAACATAGGCCTTTTGATGGAGTCCCAAGAGGTCCCGGAGTAGGAAGAACTTTGTGAGCGAGACTGACCAGGGTGTTTACCAAAGCTATTCTGAGGAGATTACCAGTGGGTACTTTTGACAGTGATCCCCTCCTTCAGAGAAGGTTCTATGCGTTTTCATTTTACTTTTGGTGGCCCCTATATTTTCTCTTTTTTACTTTTGTTGTACTCTGGTTGTGGGTTAGATGTATGCATGCATTTATTTTCAGTTTTTATATATATCTCTGCACCATTTTATGGAGGTGTTTGTGGGTGCATGTGTACAGGTACCTTAGCCTAATGCCTTCCATGTGTGTGATAGCCTACTTGCCTATAGTCGTTATCCCATAGCTTATTGAAGGCGGGCTTGGGGAGTCGCGATTGGAGCCCCGTTGGGTCAGGTCGTGACAAGGAATCATCCTATTTTTCTATCCATAATATTTTTTCCATCAAATTTAAGAATTCATATACTATTGAAAGAATTTATATTATCCATGATAAGGATTTTACAATTTAACCTTCACTCTGATAACAATTTAAGTTCTATATAATCTAATAACAACTGAGAATGGGGGGTTGAATCAGTTTTTTTTACTTTTTATAAGTTTCAATAATTTTCAAAACTTAACCCTTGAAACCTATTAATATTTTTTTCCTTATCAAATTTTATAAAAACTCATGCATAAAAAAGCATAAAATCAAGTAAATTTCATAATATTTATAAGGTCCAGCCTTGGTTTCAGAACCTGCATCCTTTCCATAGCCACTCTTGTGGGTCTATATAAATTCACTATTAAGAAGAAGTGAATATAACTTGTGCCAACTCTTATTAGAAACCTTCTATCTCTTAATAGGAAATATTATACTGACTCCTATCAGTTTAAAATATTTTCTTATAAAACAATTGATCCAAATAAAATAATAAATACTTTGTTGAAACTTTTCAACAATAGATTAGTCTGAATCCTTAGTCTGATTTGTCTAGATCTGATTTTCTCAATCTGATGATGTCAATATGATTCTTTCTTACTCAATATTCACTTCTCAAAATCTTCTTAGAAACTCAATAATATATTTATCAATTCGATGGACTCAATTATATCTTCTCAATACGATGAACCCATTATCAATCTACAAAACTCAAAATCTTCTTAAATGCTCAGTATCATATTCTTTAGTCTGATTGAATGAATATGATTCTCTTATCTAGTAAACAGAATTCCAAGTGTCTGATCTTCTTATGAGATCTCAGTATGAAAATAAATTTCACTTGAATTCTTCATCCCTCCTCCTTTTATGCTTACATAAAAGTTACCTATGAATGAATGATCTTAGAAATTATTTACAGGTGACTTAGAAAAAAAGTGGGAAACTTGAAAACTTTCCATGCTTCCTCAAATTTCAAAAACTCTAAAAAATTCTCACATTTAAACTTCAATTTTGAATTCTTCAATCCTTCTCATATTTTTCCAAGATTTATGAAAATTTTAATTTTATGTTTGACTTCTTCAACTCTTCATATCTTTCTTAGCTCACTGTGATCTATTTCTTTCTCAAATCATTACAATTTGTTTCTTTATCATCTCATTAAGATCTATTTATTTCTCAGCTCATTATGATCTATTACCTTCTTACATAATTACAATCTATTTCTTTCTTATATCATTACAATCTATTTCCTTCTCAACTCATTATGATCTATTTTCTTCTAAGCTCATTATGATTTTTTTCTCATATCATTATGATCTGTTTTCTTCTCAGCTCATTATGATCTTCATTTCTTTCTCAACTCATTACTATAGAATACCTATAATGATAGATTTTACTATTATGAAGTAAATCCTATTATGATTATTTTTCTATAATGATGGAAAGTATTCAACGATGAATCCACTTAGAAAATTTGATCTTATTCAAACTTCAATAGCTTCAGACATTCTGACTTATGGATCTGATCTTATGAATCTAGATTTCTTGATTCTAATGAAGACTATGTCTTGATCACTGGAACCACTTCAATCATTAGGATTACTCTATTTATTCAAAATATTTTATCATAGTATGTTTCATGATTTATAAAAACTCCATGATCAATAAAACATCTTCTAACTTAGTTTATAAAATTTGATAAATTTATAACTCCTAACTTTTCTTCAACAAAACTCTTTAGCATCATTACGAATTCTTCACTCAGGAACCTATAACTTTCTAATTTAGATACTTCTTTCTTTCTCTAATTATGGAAAAGGAAAACATATAGAAAAATAATTTATGTATCTGATTATTTTGGATCTGATAACCTGAATCTGATGTCGATGGATCTAATACTCTGGGTTTGGTGATTCTCAACCCGAAAACATGAGTTCAGAAACCTATGTCTGAAAAAAAATCTTTCTTAATAACAAAAAATTTTCTCCCCCTTTATGTTTGGGATTAAACATTAAAAAACTTTCAACTTTCTTATAAAACTAATTACAATAGACTGGGTCTGATTTATGAATAATAAAAAAATTCTTATACAAAAAGGTTAATTGTTAAAAAATAATAAAACATTGTTAAAAAAATCCATCACAAATGTTCTTTAATATCCCCCTTTGTATTTTTTTAAAACCCTAATTAGAAACTTTTTTAACTCTTAGAAAATTTTCAAAAACTCACCTTTTGAAAACAAATCAATTTTTATTTTATTTTATCAAAACATATCCTTTCTCAAAATAGAGTGTCCTAACACAACACTACTAGATAAAGTTATGTTTTTGAAGGAATAAAATCCCTCAGTGGGAAGTAAATTTTGTATCCATGTAAAGATAAAATTATTTTACTTTTATCTTCTCCTCTCTCTGTTTTATTTTTATCTCCCCCATTTTATGATAACCATAGCTTTAGATTCATAAAAGAAAGATAAGAAAAAACTTCTTACAAAGTAAAAAGTTTTTAATTTCTCTCCCCCTTTGTCAACATAATCAAAATCATGGTGGGGGACTTCCTTACGAGATTTAATAACTCATTGGAGGAGGCTGGACATTAAGTTATAGCCTCAATTCAACAAACCTTTCTTTCGACATTACTTTTGTAAATATCTCAGTAATCTGATAATTTTTTGCAATGTATTCCAACAAAACATCTCCATTAGTAACTTTCCCTTTTATAAAGTGAAACCTTATATCAACATGATTTGATCTTGAATGTTGGATAGGATTTTTAGAAATATCAATTTCATTTTGACTATCACAAAGTATATTAAATGATTTATAAACTTTTTCTTTGAAATATTCCAACTGAATTTTCATCCAAAACATTTGAGTGCAATCTTTATTAGCTACAACATATTCAGATTCAGTTGTGCTGAAAGTTACTTGATTTTGTTTTTACTATTCTAAATCACACAACATTCACCCTAGAAAAATTTTCCTCCTAAGGTTGATTTTATATAATTACAATCTCTTGACCAATCGAAATCAGTATAACCATGTAACTTCATCTCATAATTTATTTCATATAATAACCCATGTGAATTTGTTTCTTTGAAATATCTTAGAATCCCCTTTTCTAACAACATATGTAATTATTTCGGATTACTTTGATACCTAGCCCATAAAGTCACAACATAAAAAATATCAAGTCTTGAGGATGCAAGGTAATGTAAAATTTCTATCAGCTTCCAAAAATATTTCAGAACCACACTTTTTTAGATTCATATTTACTCAAATTTGTTTCACAGACATAAGCGTAGAAAATTATTTGGATTCTTCTATCCTAAACTTCTTTAACAATTCCTTGGAATACTTTTCTTGAGATAATAAATTGTATTTTTCCTTCTGTTGAACTTGTAATCCAAGGAAGAAAGTTAATTCTCTTAAAAAATACATTTTGAAATTATTCTTCATTTCCTCATTAATTGTTTTACAAAAATATTCTCTATCCCCATAAAAAATTATATCATCCACATAAACAAATACAATTAGAGTTATAGAGTAAACATCTTTCACATATAAGTTTCTATCAACTTTTCCTTCAGAAAAGTTCAACATTCTCAAAAAAGTTTCAAGTTTATAATACTGATAACATGGGGATTGTTTCAATCCATACAAGGTTTTATTCAATATATAAACCTTGTTTTCATCATTATCATGTCATCAACCACAAGGATGTTTAATGAAAACTTATTCCTCGATCTCACCATTTAATAAATTTGACTTTAAATCGACTTGAAAAACTTTCTAATTTTTATGCGAGGCCACTAAAATAAACATTATAATAGTTTATAATCTTAAAATTAGGGAAAATGTTTCTTCAAAATCCACACATTCCACCTATGAATAGCCTTTACAAACAATCATGTCATTGTTTCTTGAAACTTATGTTTATTTAACTTTTTTTTTGTAAACCCACTTGCTTCTGATAACATTTTGATTTGATGGTCGTGAAACAAGTTCCCATGTTTCATTATTATCAATGTGATCCAACTCTTCATTAATATAATCCTCCCATTATTTGTGCTTAATAGATTCTAAAACAGATTCTAGTCTAACTTTTGAGATAATTGAAGTTTGATTTTCAAATATAAATTTTATTCTTGTCTAAACTGGAGCCTTCCGATTACCGATAATTTTGTTGGACTCAACATGTTTTTGTAAAGTAGTAAATTCCAAAGTTTATTTCCCAACTAAACTTTCCCCATCACATGAATTTTCTGAATCTTGATAAGGATGTTTTTACTTACTTTCACTGTTGTTGTAAATCTCCAGTTTATCTTCCTCATCATTCTCAACAACTTGTATTAAGGAATTTTGATTTCCCATTACATTCACATCATATGAGTCTTACAACTTTTGTAATCTTTTTTACAACATTTATAACTTATTAAATTTGGTGAATAACCTATAAAAGTTCCTTTCTCAACTTTTTCATCAAACTTTCCCTGATTCATATTTTTGATTTTGAGAAAACATGGACTTATAAAAACTTTGAAGTATTTCAATGAAGTTTTTTTTGTTATAACACATTTCAAAGAGATTCATGTTGGTTTATGACATCAATAATAATCTATTTCAAACATGAGAAACAATACTAACAACTTATCTCCAATATAATTTTTAAAGTTTGTATCCTACTAACATACTTCTTCTCATTTCCACCAAACTTATATTCTTTATTTCTGCTACTATATTTTGTTATAGAGTCTAGGGAACACTATACTGATGTTTTATACCATGATTTCATAGATAAGTTTCAAAACTATTGTTTTTAAATTTAGTACCATTATATGCTCTCAACTTCCTTATGGAAACCCTTATTTCTTTCTCAACATCTCTCTGAAGAATTTTAAAATTTAAATAGCCTCTGACTCGTGCTTCAAAAACATGATGTTTTTCATCCAATTGAAATCATATTTAAAAGTTATAAGTATAAATCTTATTTTTTTATTGACATCTCATCGTACCACAAAAATAATAAAGAATAAGCTCAATTGGTCTGGTAGATTGAATCTCAACTCTTTTTTGACTTTTGTTAGACAACTTTCCTATCTGAAAAATTACACAAACATCTTATTATCTTATTTTAAATTATTTACAGTTTTGAATGGAATAATATTTAGAAAGTTTGTTCATAATTTTTTATCTAAGGTACCCAAGTCTTTGGTACTATAATTTCTTTACATCATCAGCACTCAAGTAATATGAGTTGTTGAATTCTTCTATTTAGATGAGATTCCCCCGCGTTCTTTCTCATTTTGTAATAATTTATCCATATTTTACAATTTATATGATACAAGAATATTTTCTAAAAATAACTTATTTTCCATAATCACAAAGTTGACTTACACTAAGTAAGTTATGTTTTATCCCATCAACAAATAAAATTTCCTTATATTTCAACTTTTCTACTTCAATCTCAGCCGTTCTGATTCCCTTGAATTTTATGGAACTATCATTACCAAAGGTAACTGATCCTCCATAATGAATTTAAAAATGTTTCAATATTTTTATATAACCTATCATATGTGAATAACAACCACTATCAAGTATCCATGGTTTGTTCCTTTTACTTTCTTTCAAAACTGTCTCAATAATAAAAGATCTTTCCTCAAATTTCTTCTTTCCAGCTTTTTTTATTTTCAATCATAAGAAACTTGTTTTGGAAGGTGTCTTCTACATATTTTTTCATGATTAAAACCTTGAAAAAATCTTCCATAAACTTATTCAAAATATTCAAATTTATTTTTTTGGAAATTTTCTGACATATTGAAAATTCACCTTTTAAACATTCTATAAGTTTGGAAAGTTACTCATTCTACTTTCACTATTTCTTCTACTTTACTAAAATATTTTTCTGAATAGGGATATCTTGTGCCTAAAATTATAAGATTTGTGCCCATAGATTCAAAAACACTAAAACTATCCATCAAATTCTGATTTTTTATTCAAGAAAGATCTTTCTCTATAGAAACTTTAATGAAGTTGGTAACTTATTTCAGTTATAAAGTACTCAGGACATCGACCATCTATAGTTTTGAGTGAATTTTATAATTTTTTAGATTTGATAGGTTTTTCACATCATTTATCTACCCAAGATTTTACAACACCTTTTCCAAAACCTAAAATGATAAAAGAATCATATGAAATATTAATTTTGGTGAGTGAATATTTCACTTGATTCTCGTATTGAGTCTTCTCACCAACTATAGAAATCTCAATGTTTACTTATGAAGATTTTTTAAGTTTTCATTCATATTTATCAAGGTGTTTTTGGAATTAAGAAGTTTTGATGGAATTTTTTAACTTATTATTCCTTAAAATCTAGATTCTTATAGAGATCTTCAACCATCTTTTGTTGTTCCAAAATTCTATGTTTGTAACTTAAGATATCCTAAATGTATTCATCCTCCTACTCAATTAAATCTTTTTCTCCTTTAGTATCTTCCTTACAATCTTTCTTTGTCATTCTAATTTCTTTCTTGAGAGATTTTTTTCTCATGACATGACAAAAGTTCATTTATGAGATGATACTCTCTATAAGATTCTTAACATCCATATTATTCACTACTTGAGGAGTCTTCAAATTTATCAAAGTTTATAATGAAGGTTATGAATTTTTGTAAACATTAATCTTTAGAAGAATTGTTTTCAGTTGATTTTAATTTATCTTTCTTACTCAATATACTTATCTTGTTCCCAGTAAATTTTTTTGGGATTTTTTTGGATGAATTTTCTTCTTTAGAACTTTATTTCCACTTTTTCAATCTTGGTTTTTTATCAAAATCATCTCGATATTCTCCATCTTTCTTCTTGGGGAAATTTATAGAAAAGTTTCCAATTCCACCACACTCAAAAAAATTTAGAGGAAGTTTACCTACACACTTTACTCTTCCTCTTTGATAGTTCTTGGATATAGGAGACATTATTTTATCATTGAACTCATCATCATATTTTCCTTTGGAGTCACAGGGATCAACATCTTCAACATCTTGAATTTTCAACTTTATCATAACTTTAAAATACATTTCATCTTTCATTTTATTTTTAAAAATTGTATATTTTTTCATTTCATTAGAAACAATAATTTTATGAAATTCATTAATAGATAAATCATCCTTGTCTTCTAAAGAGGAAATTTTAGAATCAAACTTGTCTGGGAAGTTTTGTATAAGTTTCTTCACAATTTTTGAATCTTATAGGACATCACTATATCCTCGAATGTTGTATACAATTTAATTTAATTTGGTGAATTATTGATCAATAGTTTCTTCATCTCTCATTTTGATGTCTTCATACTTACTATGATAGATTTTTATCTTTTCTTCATTCACTTTAGTATTCCCTTCGAAAGTACTTTCCATATTCTCCCACATACTTTTTAAAGTATTGAGACCCATCAACTTCAGATAAACATTCTCTAATAATGACATAAGTATTGCATTTCTATCCATTCCATTAAATTATATATTTCTATTATAATAAAACATCATGTTAGAATCTTTCTCAATAGGTGTAAAATCAATATTAGTATCATCAAAAACTTTCAGGCCAAGAGATAAGAGATAAGGAATCATCCTATTTTTTCATCCATAATAATTTTTTCCATAAAATACAGCAATCCCTCTACTATTGACATAATTGATATTATCAATGATAAGGATTCAGTAATAGAACCTTCACTCTGATACCAATTAAAGTTCTAAAGGATCAAATAAAAACTGAGAATGGGGTGTTGAATCAGTTGTTTTACTTTTTATAAGTTTCAATACTTTTAAAAACTTAACCTTTGCATCCTATTAAGATTTTTTCCTTATCATCTTTTGTAAAAACTCATGCATGAAAAATTAGGAAATAAATTAAAGTACACAATATTTATAAGGTTCTACCTCAGTGTGAGAACATACATCCTTACCATAGCCACTCACATGGGTCTATAAAAATTAACAATTAAGAAGAAGTTAATAAAACTTGTGCCAACTCCCATTAAACACCTTATATCTTTTGATAGGAAAGATTATACTAAATCATGGTAGTTTACAATGTTTTATTATCCAAAAATTTATCCAAATAAAAGAATAAATATTTTTTGAAACTGGTCCACTATTTTTCTATCTAAATCCTCATTCTGGTTTGGTTGGATCCGATTTCCTCAATCCAATTATATTAATATTATTCTTCCTAACTCAATCTAAAATTATCAAAATCTATTCAAAAACTCTACAAGATCTTTCTTAGTCTGATTGATTAAATATAATATTCTCAATATGATGAACCCATTCTCAATATGAAAACCCAAAACTCTTCTCAAATGATCAATATAACATTCTTTAGTCCGATTGACTCAATATGATTCTCATATCCTTAAAAAAACTTGTAGGTGTATGATATTATTCTGATATCTTAATCTAGAAAGATATTTTAATAAAATTATTTAGCCCTTTTCCTTTTATTCTTACAAAAAAGTTACCTAAGAATGAATTATCTGATCAAGTATATATAGGCGACTCAGAAAAACAAAACTGGGAAACTTGAAAACTTTCCCCACTTTAAATTTTTAAAACACCAATAATATATCACATTTAAACTTTAATTTTTAATTCTTCAATCCTTCCCATGTTTCTATTATATTTATAAAAAATTGAATATCAAGTTTAACATCTTCAAATATTTCTCATCTCATTATGATTTGTTTCTTCCTCATCTCATTATGATCTATTTCTTTATCAGCTCTTTACGATATGTTTCTTTCTCAGCTCATTACCATTTGTTTATTTCTCAACTCATTATGATCTATTTCCTTATTATACCATTACTATCTATTTCCTTCTCATTTCATTACGATCTATTTCCTTCTCAGATCCTTATGATTTGTTTCCTTCTCAACACATTATGATCTGTTTCTTTCTTAGCTCATTATGATATTCCTTTCTTTCTCATCTCATTACGATGGAATCCCCATTACGATGTAAATCCCATTATGATGATTTTTTCATAATGATAGAAATATCATCCCAAATAATTAGATAAATTAATAAAGGAATAAATAGTACTATAATCCTTACCACTAGATATACAATGAAACAGACGGTGCTCGAATCAAATCCCAAATAGAGAAGATGACTCAAATTATTCAAAGAGGGGATAAAGGATATCTCCCAATACTGTGCGTGTGAAAGGGAGAAGAAAAGTGATAAATAATTATAAATGAGGTAGGGTCAATTCATTAATTTCATCCCCTTTAACGAGCCACATATTTCTACTATACAGTTTGTCTAATCATGTTCCAACTGTACGGTGCCACTGTCTAAAGGCACCACACCTCGAATGGCCAAGCACACAGTTTGACCAACCATGCATAGCTAATGTGGTCAAATCGGAAAATTAATTGAAGTGGGATACATGTTTGTGCACCTTTTTTTATTCTTAGCTCTAATTGTGCCTTAACACAAATGGGTTTCATGGTATAGGCTTCATGATTAACAGTAACTGGGCACCAACCGTGCGCCCAATATTGTGTCACCTAAATCTTGGTTTTCATAGATGGACACTTCTAAAACCAAACCAAAAACCTAAGAGTCTTACCAGTAATTAGCCTCATCCAAAAACAACATCAAAACCTGATATAAACTTTTAATTAACTATCAAATCTTAAAATCAAAGTTATACCATCCACCAAAAAAAATCAAATTCCTTTGAAAATTATGCCCTGCTCGAAAACTCAAGATGTTACAACCTCCCCACCTTATGATAGATCATCCATGAAATATGTGGTCTCACACTAGGATGATACTGAACATACCCATATCATAAACATTACCCCATAATACCTCAGTTACTTACTCATATGCTAATTCCTTATATGGCACTCCCTACCTTAGGAATGAGATACCCAATCACTTATCAACCAAAATCCAATAATATGATGGTTTCTCCAACAATTTCCTAGACATATACATCCCCACATGACATACTTTCATTCCTATACCTCATAAAATTCTCAATTCATACCCATTTCACACATTATTTCCACACAATCCTACATTACAACTAATTCCCAAAATATATCCCACATCATATACATACATATGACATGCCCACAAAATATCTCAGTGCCTACGCACCTCATATAAGCCATGAATAATGCTTTATGATCACATATTAACCCATAACTTATTTATTCCTATATGTCATGTTCACCTTGTGTTCCAGAATCATTCATATAAAAAAACATTCCCCTGATCATGACATACCTTTAAGCATCAATAGCTCCCTGGCCTACTCCGACCCAACCAGATCAACCGCATGATCCTGGACCAAAGCCTGACTACCCCATGCCATATTCCCAATGGATCTACACCTTATGCTGACCACTGAACCTACTACTATGTTTCTTTATCCATGTCATGACCTTCACACACAGTAGTATCCCGACTACCAACGCATGGTAACACTTCCGGACCTACCTCATACCCTTGAGTTTGACCTAGTCCCTGACTCCCAGCTTCCCAAGAAGTCTTTTTAAAGAAACTCTCCAGATGACCATATGTTATCATGCCTAGTACTCCTTTAGAGTCCACTCTCACTAAGTCTAGTATGAACTAACTTCCCACACTAGAATCACACTATCGACGATCCACTCCTAAGGGGTTTTTCTAAATCTCTAGCATGACTACCCTTATGAGGATCATCATGGCCTCACTTCTGAATACCCGAAGAACCACTTATTAGCTCACTTTATGTTTCCACCCATCTCGAATAAGTTATGTATTTTATATTTATTTGGGGTATCAATTCCTAGTTTACCATCTCTGAGAATTAGGTAAACATGAATATATTTACTAGCACCCTAATGGCATGCCACGAGACATCCTCGAATCAAATCACCCTGGAAATGTCACCTCTTTAAATAGAGGGCGAAAATATGATAAGTCCATGATCAACTCATCATAATCCATGAAATATGTATCCCTTTGATCCAGGTTTATGAAATCATAGGTTCAATTAGCCCTCAAAGTCTCTAGGAAGTAGTTCTAAAAAAACATGGTCTCAAAATCCTTCCACGTTATCCCATCATGCCTACATGAATACACCTATATGTCCCACCAATGCTTTTATAATCCCCCAATTCACATACATTTCCAGCATCACCCTTTTCCCTGAGGGTGTCTCTATCTGATCAAATTTGGTATGCTTAGACTCAATCTAGTTTTCAGCAGTCTGTGGTCCACCCTCACCCTTAAATAAATGTGGGTGCTATGATTGAAACTCGTGCATCAGATATGCCATGGGAAGATCATCTCACTAACCTCCTCAGTCAATACTCTATACCACCCTCACCAAGATCACCCTGATCAGCACATCTAGCCATGGTTCAATCTCTTCCGTCTATTGTGGTTGGTTCACCTGCCTTAGAGCCTCTACCTATGGATCATGCTCTTTCCGAACCTTAAGGGCCTCATATCATTCATGCTTTGGAAGCACCACATCTCCTCCCTCACGACACTCCATTGGAATTCATCTCGGTAGAATCTCTCTAAAGACCAAAATACATGGTCAATAATGAAGATATATATATATATATATATATATATATATTTCAAATAGGGAAATCTGTAAAAGACAGTGCATCTCACCACCCTTACACTTCCCTACCACACCCATATCACATATCATCCAGCCTCATTGACCCTCTCCTATCCATATCAAATTCAAGAATCACATACCAAGAATACCATATATCACTAGCTTGGGGTGGTGGAGTAGAATGAAACCAAGACACTGTGTAGGAAAATACTATTTAGTTTGTTATTGGAACTTTAAATAGTTCACCCCTTTCCTTTATTCCTTCCCACTCTTACCAGATTCAGACCCATATATGTACCACTTTTACATATTTTCACCTATCAATCTCATCTATAACCCCATAACTAGGATGAATGAGTATAATTCCATCAAGAAGATAACCAGGAAAACACTTTTTAGATTATTGTTAATTCTTTAAATGGCCCAAAACCTTTTCTCATATTATAGGTTACAAGTGATGACCACAAGAACATACAAATTTCAAGTGAACCTAAGTTCCTATCATGATGTGTGAATGCTCTACCATTTATATACTGATCTAAGGTTTATAACCTCATTAAAAAACTACATCACACAAAAGTTCTCCACTCAAGGTAGAAAATCCATCAACTATAAAAGCACAAAACAAGAACATCATTTTCCACCCCTAGAAACTTCGTAATTCCCCCATGCGTGGGGCTATAGGAACCCAAATATGAGATCTTTATCCAGTTCTGACTAGATACTAGTCTCTGGTCTACCATATCATAAATAACAAACCATTTAGAAAATAAGCCTCTAATAACACTTAGAAACCATCCAAACACTATTGTAACTTTTATCCAACCACCTTTGATACTCTTTGTAACACCTCAACATGGGATCCACTTGACCAGTGACCTAGGCCAAAGGGACACAAGGCCTGAGGTAAAAATTCCCATATTCCAAAGGCTGCTAACTAGTAGTGAGGGTCTATTAGGTGATAGTGGGGAGACTATACCCTTTAGTGATAATAATAGTAATAGTCATAAGAAAATGGAATTTCAAAAGCATTTAGTTAAACTCCGCAGAAGCAATAACAAATAATGGTAATAAAAATCCAAGAATAACCATCTATACATAGAAAATAATGTATACATATCATAACAGTCATACAAAAGAGACATGCAAGATCACCCATGGTCCGATTATATAAGTATGTATGAAAAATAAAAAAAAAGAAACTTCATCTTGGTATAGAAAAACCCCCTGGTCCATCTTCCATCCATCCCATACACTCACGGAGCATAACTACTCACTAAGGTCTATCCCATGAGTCTAATCCATTACCTAATCTTATGGATATAATGTGTACATGCATCCCAAGGGGCCTGTACTGGGTGTGAGTATGAACTCATTAGGACACCACTAATGTGTTCTTATCTTACATCCATATTTATATCAGTTTATTCATACTCAAATAAATAGAATCAAATCACACATAGATTAACCCACTTCACTTTTTTTAATATACAAAAGGGAGAATTTACCTTGTTTAGCCAATGTCAAAATGGAATGATATATCTATTGTCTATCACACTAGAAGAAAACTTGGCTTCTAAACCATATACATGTCACTCAGTACCACATTCCAATCAACAACACCTATAGATTCTTGTTGAGTATAATTGGAATTCCCACAACACACCTAATAGATATGTCATAAGTCCCTAATAATTTCGTTCTTCAAAACATCGTCAGCTCAACAACCCAAATTCTCAAGGCACGATGATACTCGTCCTCAGCATAGCCCATCCACCTCAATATCACGGTGAGCCTCATCCCTCATCTTAAAGTCTCACAAAATCAACCATGTATTTCTATAGTGAGTACCTCTTATATAACTTATTGTCATCACCATCCCCTAAGCATATAATGTAATGGTGGTATCCACCTAAATCAAGTGGTCAATGCCATATCACTGAGTAATTTTCTATGTCCACATGAATCCAATGGAATTATCAACCAGAAATGGTGAGAAACAATCATCAACCATCATAAGATACACCATTTGGTGAAACTTCATTTCCACATGCAAACCTCATCGCCACAATCACAACATGAATCATTACCATATGCCTCATCCTGAAAAACCTCATCACCACATCTTGATGATCAACATCACCACATGTATATTTTTCCATTCCTAAAATGTTCCCATAAAACTCACACATATATATCACATCATTACATAAATTAAGTGACTCAGACATCTATCCCAAACAAAGTCAGAAACCCATTCCACATAAATCATTCCTTTCTAGGTTTAATTTATTTAACATACATGAAATTTCCCATAAGAATATTCAAATAACATTATAAAAACAAAAGTATCATGAACCAAGTTGGGTCAACATCCAAATCGGCGCCCTAACTGGTCCATAAAAATCCCCGAAGGGTGTTTCCAAAACAACATTTTCACATCAAAACTCTATTTATACATCATAAATACACAAAAAATTACCCCAAACAAGTTCTGCACCCTCAATGTAGTTCATTAAACACATTAATTTTTTTAAGACAACTTTAAAAGGGTTACAAGGATTTGCAAAAAAAATAATTTAAAAATCCTTTTTAATGCCAAAATCCAAAAAATACCATACCAAACCATAATTGGAATCCCTAACACCATTTAATAAATTATTTTCACGAATCATAAAATAACCCCAAATGATACAACATGGAATACACATGAAAACCCAATTCCATGTCAAAATGAAACTTTAAAATTAAACATTTAATCAATGATACCAAAAATAGTCTTCACACCACACACAATAGATGATAAACATGCTAAATAGGTTAATCAAGCAAGATAAATTCATCGAATAATGCTTACACATGGAACCACCTACCTTGAATGTCAAAATTCCCAAAAATTTGTGTGAAAATTCACCCGCACCACAAGAGAGTGAGAATGAACCCTGATCAAGAATATTGATCCAAGAGACTCAATGTTAAACCCTAGGGGTGAAACCATAGCTGGTGTAATTTTAGAACTTTAAGAAGGAGGGAAGAAACCCTAGATAGATGGAAGAAAAACAATTAAATACTCACTTACTTGAAGAATATTGAAGTTTACCCACTAAAAAACCCTTCAAAAATGGGTTCCAAGGGAGCTTGAGGGAGCTTTGAAGACTTTTATGTCTAAAATGGTTGAATAGGAGAATAAAAAGATGCATTATGTTTAATTATGAAAGGAAAAAATGGGAATAATTTTTTTATGACCCAGACACTGTGAACGGTTTGTCCGTACAGTTTAGTAAACCATGCACCCAGTTGTGTCCACCAAAAAATTGCTATTTATCTTCAAAATTCATGGGGGATACTAGGGAGAAAATATAGAACAATAATAAAAGAGAAAATACATGATTAGAGGGACATGTATGTGACAATTCTCCCTACTATGAAAAATTTATGCCCCAGAAAGTCAACCTGAAGTTTGATCGGAAAACAAGAATGGGTACTCTTTCTCAACCCATGACTTCCACTCCAAATTCTCATGCACAACATTCCCATGCTACTGAAAGACCTAGACCAATGATATATACATTCCCCAAAACACCTTATCTTGGTAATAAACTATTCACACCGGTCGTTCAAATACTAATAAATCTTGCTCTATTTTGAACTCTTCCAAATTCAACACGTGGGACATATCCGGGTTATACTTATTCAATTGGGATACATGGAATACATTGTGAATAAATGTAAACTGAAAATGAAAATCTAACATGTATTCCACCTTTCCAATCTACTCATTGATCACAAAAGGTCTGACATACCTTGAAATTATCTTTCCATGCTTTCCCAAATAACGATGGCCCAAAAAAGGGGCCACCTTCAAGAATATACAATCACCCATATAGAAGTCAAGATCTTGACACCTTTGGTCATAATAAGATTTTTGGTGACTCTGAGCTGTCAATAACCATTTTCTAATCAACTTTCCCTTCTTATATGTTTCTTGCACAAGTCTCGGTCCCAATAGTGAGGTCTCACCTACCTCATCCCAACACAGGGGGGACTGAAAATGCTGACTACAGATAAACTAAAAAGGATCCATTATAATAGAGGATTTATAACTGTTATTATAATAAAATTAGTTCAATAACAAATGGTTATCTCAAGATCCTCCAAAATTCAAAACACATGCACAAAGCATGTCCTCCAGAATTTAATTTACCCGCTCTGTCTGATCATCCGTTTGAGGATGGTATGTCATTCTTATCTTAATATGTGACCCAATGGACTTTTTAAGTCCTTCCCAAAACTGATAGGTAAGATGAGGGGGTATCTATCTGAGACAACTACTGACAGCACACCATAAAGCCTTACCACCTCTTTAATATACAATCGTCCCAACTCATCCACATTAACTATATCTCTGATCGGAATTAAGTGGGATGATTTGGTCAGATGATCAATAACTAACCAAATAGAGTTCTTACCCTAAGGTGTACAAGGTAATACAACAATGAAATTCATGGTGACCTCATCCCACTTCTAGGTAGGAATGGGTAACAGATGAAGAAAACCAGAGGGCCTTTGGTGATATTCTTTTACCTGCTGACATGTATGCATCTCGACAAGAAATCAGCTATGTATCATCTCATACCTGGCCACCTGAATCACTGAAAAACATCATAATACATTTTGGTAGATCCAACATGAATGGACCACTGATATTGGTGGCTATCCTACATCACCACCTTCTTTAGAGACAATGGAACCAAAAAACGACCCTTGAAGCACAAGATGCCCTCGGGAGATGAAGACCAATCATAAGGTGTCTCCCCACCATTAAGAAATTTCATATACCATTGAAAAAACTCATAAATGGGACTCTCCCTCTGAATCAACTATAAAATAGAGGGAGTGGACTAAATTCTTTCCAAGAACACACCTCCACTGTGCTCCTTGGTCGCCACATGCATCTGAGAAAAGATCCCCATCATAGTCCAATCATCACTAGACTTCCTTAAATCTTACACTGGTAATTTTTCGCTCAAGGTGTCAGCCACCACATTACCCTTTCTTGGGGAATAAATGATATCAAAGTAAAACCACTACAAAAAGTTGATCCAACATAACTGCCTCAAATTAAGATCTTTACGTGAGAAGATGTAGGCTAAGATCTTATGATCAGAGTAGACCAAAAACTTCTCCTTGAATAGGTAGTGACACCAAGTATTCAAAGAATGCATCACCTCTGATAACTCTAATTAATGGGTCAGTTAATTCCTTTCATGTGGTTGGAGTTGGTGAGATCCATACTCCACCACATGATCACCCTACATAAGCACACACCTTAGACCCATGCCTCAAGCATAAAAAAAACCACATAGCCCTTTCCAGATTCTGGAAAGATCAACATAGGGGTGGTAGTAAAACTCATCTTCAACTCGTCGAGGGATTTTTGACATTCTAGGTCATATTCAAACTTCACCCCTTTCCAAGTGAGCATGGCCATGGGTAAAGAAAATTGAGATAAATCCTAAAAAACTGCATGTAGTAACATGCCAAGCCGAGGAAACACCTGATATTGAACACATTCTCTAGCTTCTCCCATGACATAACTATACTAATCAACTCAGGATCCACCAAAAACCCATAAAAACGTCACTTACAAGATCCATAAAGTAAATTTGGACAACTTTTCATAAAGGAGATGATCCTTCAGAGTTCCCAACATAATCCGCAGATGATTCTCATACTCCACCTTGAATCCTGAGTAAACTTGGATTTAATCCACGAATACCACAAAAAAGGAATCTATATATTGGTGGAACAACCTATTCATAAGTTCCATAAAAACCAGTGGAATGTTGATCAATCCAGAAGGAAGGACCAAATACTCAAAGTGGTCGTACCTACTTTGGAAATCCATTTTTGGGATATCCACCTCTCTCACCCTGACTCCGTTGTAACCTGAATGAAAATATATTTTATAAAAACACTTTTCCCCCTTCATCTGATCCAAAAATCATCAATTTGGGGAAAAATATACTTGTTCTTGATGTTTACCTAATTTAGCTTCTGGTAATCAATGCACAACCAGAGGGATCCATCAACCTTCTTTTCAAAAAAGGATAGGAGCAGACCAAGGAGAGACACTTGGGTGAATGAATTCTTTGTATTCCAAATCATCCAGTTGTATCGTTAATTTCCTCAACTCAGTGGGGTCCATACAATACAAGGGAAGATATATCAGTTGTGTTCCTGATTCCAAATCAATCGATAACTCCACATACCACTCCGGGGGAAAGCCTGAAAAGTCATATGGAAATACATCTAAGAACTCATCCACCACATGAGGTAATCAACCCTCAGGATCACTACCATCATTCTCTATCATGAGTGATGATAAATGAAAGATAATATTTACCAACTCTGAAAGTGTAGATCCCACATGACCCAACCAACGATCCCATTTCCTAAAAAAAACCCAAGGACTCCCATCATGTTCCATAAAATTCACCTACTTTCTATAGAAATCGGTATCTACTTGAAAGTGAACTAGCTAATCCATGTCGACGATTACATTGAAAATATCTATATCCAAGACTAAGAGATCCCATTTGATCTCAACTCCTAACACAAAAATTGTACAATATAGGAACCTAAGACCTTGCTCCTTATATTTACCCAAAAATGTCACCAACTCCATCACAATACAAAACAACTCGATTGGAAAATTCAGTAGATTCACAAGACTGATAGAGATAAAATAAACAGAAGAACCATTTTCAAATAGAACGACTAAAATAGAAGATACAATCTAAATGGAACCTCAGACTATCAAAGGCCCTACATCTGATCCTACTGGTGTCTGGTCCACAACATGAAGATGACTGGTCCCTACCTGAGAATGACCACTCCCTTCTGGCTCAACCCTGAACTGGATCTACCCCAATGATGATCTGGTCCTTCTTCCGTGACCACAAAATTGAGATCCCACTATCCTAGTTGGCTCTGATTGAATTGAAACTCTCTTGTAATCCACAGATCCAACCTCACTTTGGCATGGGCATGTCACTATGCAAAATTGATACACGTTCCCTATAACTCCACATCGATAACAAGGCCTAGGAGGGGGGTACATGTAGGTCATATTTTCCCTACCTTCCCACACTGATGGCACACCACAAACCCTGCATCAAAAGCTATATATGGAGACTTCCTAGAAGGATAGCCTAAACCACCACCTCCCTTCTTCCCCTACTCATCCCACTTCCTACTTTTCATTGAGGATTTTCCACTTCCTACAACAGACACCACTCCAAAAAACCTAGACATTCCTTTCTAATCAATCTCAACCATGAAAT
This sequence comes from Viscum album, assembly GCA_963277665.1. Lineage (NCBI taxonomy): Eukaryota > Viridiplantae > Streptophyta > Magnoliopsida > Santalales > Viscaceae > Viscum > Viscum album. The sequence continues at coordinate 383,376,534 of OY728153.1, read as the reverse complement.
CATGATCAAACACAATAGCATATGTTCCTAGCCTGAACAAGAATACCTGAGAGTAAATTTATGGTTGCAGGCCCTTCAAAAAACTTCCGTTATTTCATAGATTCATTAGGAACAATCTCAGATGTGTACCACACTAACTCAACAAAATGGTTAGCATATTACATCACTGACTAATATCCCTGGTAATGGTCCATGAACTCCTAGTATCTATAATAGTCCTGGACCTTGGGACAATACTTCTCATTGAAGATGGTCTTGAAATATTTCTAGTTCATCCTATCATTATTCCCAGCCTGAAGCACTAATTCACACCACCTGTGACTGGGTCCTTCTTGTAGAAATGAGGCGCATTTCACCCCGACCTCCTCAGGTGTGTCAAGTAATTTGAACATGTTCTATATATTATCAAGACACTCCTCTACTTCATATGGAACAACATTTCCCTGAAAAGTAGGAGGCTTTCCCTTGAGAAACTCTTGGGATTTGTCCTTCCTAGGATCAGACTCATCTTCTCTAGTTGGAGTAAGAGTAGGACTAGCTCTCTACCCCAAATCCTAAATATCCTATAACACAGCTTATACCAAACTTTGATCATGTGGGGATGGATAACTCTCTCCGGATTCCTCCCATGAATTCATGGGAGCTTTCCGGGGAGGCATGTTTCTATAAAAATCAACATTCACAAAATAAATCATTAGTACAACATTTCTGAAAAAATTTCAGCAACAACATCAAATATAAATAAATCAAACTCATTACAATAATGAAATAAACAAATACTTCCACCACCCAATGTCTATGTGCAGTCTGTATCCCGCACGTCTCACTTGGAAGTGAAGTCAAACAAAAAACCCAACATCCCATAGAAAATCGAGGTATGTCAGGAGAGGTGTGGTCTAGAAATCCTACTCACATCCAGAACTCCGAGACCTAATAATCTTAGCCCCTATATAAACATACTCATCCCAAATAATGTGACCCAAAGAGCTTAACCATCCTCGGATACCATTTTATCATGAACCAATACGGGTATCCATCTAAAGTGACACCTGACCTGGTCCATGGAAAGGCATGAAGGGCGTTACCTATCCCCATGGGTTGTAATAAGTGATCGGGAATCATAAATAAAGGTTTGAGAATTATTTACTCATGTTTAGAAATAGAAAACAACCAACAATAATAAATAAACCAAATATAAAAATTTACACCAAACAAGACTTAACAAAAATTTAAAATTGAATTACATAGTTTTAAACAAAACCCAAGAGGGACACAACTAAAAAGGAGTAGGAATTATAACTCAAAAACACCACATGGAAAGGGGTAATCTCCCTCAATCCATCTCCACAACACCGCACCAAGGAAGGAAGCTAACAACTCGAACCTCCATCTCCAAATACCTTTACCTTACCTATGTCAAACATTACCAAATATACTTACACCCAAAGGTGAGATTAGGGTGTACTCATAAGACCAATATGATTCCACCCAAGATAATATTCCATGTTATAAACATTATAAGACATAAATATTTCACGTTTTCATAAACAATAAATGATAGTAACAATTTTAAAGGGATGGAACTTTAAATAAAATCAGTTTTCAAGAGAGAAACTTTAAAGGATAAATTATTTTAAAGAAAAAACACATGATGCTGAAAGTACCAACCATACACACTATATGCCAAAGGTAAGTACAATATAACCAATGATCACTAGTCACAAGAAATACCCCTAGGCACTAGATAATACTGGGACACAAGGTATATCATATCTCGGTGAAATGTGGCATAAGAACCACAAAGAAATACATTCTCGTGTCTGAGACACTATTTGGGTACACACCCATAACCTAGTGGTATCCAATAAATCATCATTATTTAGTTAGTTTTGTCATCATAAATCTTTCTAAGTGAATCCGAGACAAGGACACTTTGGAATCACCAACATACTAGTCCTAGTCCTCCCACCTAGATACCTGAGTTTCCCATTTGTACTCAATCAAATTCCACATTTACAAAATACCATTTTCACATGAAAAATCCATTTCTAAATCATATATAGACAAAAATATACCAAAAATATGTTCCTCACCCCAATTTAGTTCATTAAACCCAATAAAAATTTTATAAAACAACTTCAAGAGGGTTACAAGGCTTTGCACACAAAATTCATTTAAAAATACTCATTTAAGGCCAAATACCAAACAATATCATACCAAACCAGAATTTTCATACTTAACAACATTTAATAAATCAACTTCATGAATCATAAAATAACTCCAAATGATACAACATGGAATACACGTTAAAATTCCCAATTCCATGTCAAAATGAAACTTTAAAATTAATCATTTAATCAATGCTACTAAAAAATGGTTTTTACACCACATACAATAGATGAGAAACATTCTAAATAGGTTAATCAAGAAAGATAAATTCATCAAAGAATTTTTACACATGGAACCACCTACCTATAATGTTAAAAACCCAAAAAATTTATGTGAAACTTCACCCGCACCACAAGCGATTGAGAACGAACCTTGATCAAGAATATTGAACCAAGAAACTAGATATTAAACCCTAGGGACTAAACCCTAGCTTCTGTGATTTTAGAACTTCAAGAAGGAGGGAAGAAACCCTAGAGAGATGAAAGAAAAACAAATAAATACTCACTTAATTGAAAAATCTTGAAGTTTCCCCTACAAAAACCCCTTAAAAAATGGGTTCCAAGTGATCTTGAGGGAGCTTGGAAGCCTTCTATGGTTGAAATGGTCAAATGGGAGAAGAAATGGATGCATTAGGTTTAATTTCGAAAGGGAAAATGGGAATAAATTTTTTTTGTGACCTGGAAACTGTGAATGGTTTTTTCAAACTGTTTAGTAAACTATGTAGCCTAACCGTGTTCCAGGTTTTTTCCACCCAAAAATTTCCATTTCTCTTAAAAATTCAAGGAAGACCTAGGGGGAAAGATATGCCAAGAATAGAAGAGAAAATACCTGAAAATAAAGAAATGGATGTGAAAAAAACATAACATAAATGTTCACAACTGAAATATCCCATGGGTACATATTAAATATGCATCCCATAACACACATATAATCAAGGATAAATCTAGGAACCACCTACCTTATACTCATAGGCACTCACTCATCGAATACCAGACTCTAATTCTAGTTGTATAAAAAGAAAAAAAAATAATCATACAAAAACCCTAGAAAAAGGGTGAATTATATTAGATGTAAATATCATTCTAAGCATCAAGATAAAAAAACAAGGGAAGTATGAGGACTATAATACTTACCTCTATCTATCTAATGCGACAGATGATGCTCAAATCAAAGCTCAAATGGAGAAGATGCCTCAAATTATTCAAAGAGGGGAGAAGTGAGATCTCCCACTTCTATGTGTGTGAAAGGGATAAGAAAGTAGGATAAATAATTATAAATGATATGGGTAATTTTGGTAATTTCTCCTCCTTTAATGAGATGCATGGTTTGGCTAACCATGTGACAACCATGCGCCCAATGCTCTGTCTCCCAGATCTTGGTTTTGGAAGACTGATGCTTATGAAACCAAACTGAACCCCCAAGAGGATTATTGGACATTAAACCCCATCCAAAAAAAAAATATAAAATCCCAATCCAAATATCATAATTATCTATCTAATCTCAAAATTAAAGTTATACTCTCCACCAACCAAAAATTTGAATTCCATAAGAAATTATGACTCGCTCAAAAACATAGAATGTTACAACTATCACATTTAAAACATACATAAATCCTTCCTATATTCCATAACTTTATTCTTGATATTTCTTTATTCTTCTAATACTATCCTAATAAGGCTTAAGGTTTAATCCAAAGGAGGTACCTTAAAGAAGAGGTAATCATCTTTCCTAAATCTTTCATAGTTTTTTATTCTTATAATTAATCTAAATATATTGTATCCATCATAACACAATGAATATAGTGTAATCAATATACTTATATTTTATTATGATTATGGGAAACCCATTTTTACATCCTTTCTATCAAATGGGAAATTAAAGTATCACTCATACGTATGTGTGGACTACTGCATCCACCTACTAATATGATTCATTTTCCATCACTACCTCACAATAATGGATATAATTATTTATTTAATAATTATATATGGTATTTATTATATAATTATGATTATATAATAATAAAATAATATTTATCTTTCATTATAAATTTTTGTTAGAAAATGAAAACAACATTTCTGTGTACGTACGGACTACTATCTCTATGAACGATGCAACTCATTTTTCTCTTTATATATTTTATATATGGTTATAAATATGTATATAATGAATATTTATGATTATATAATGATTAAAATTCTCAATATGATGTAAAAATGATCAATATACAAGGAACATAACTATCGAATTGAAACAAACATGAAAAACGAAGCAGTTAACACCCAAAATGATGATGATAATGAAATATTATTTATAAAAGGGTGATAATATGTTATAAGTAAACCATGTATGGTATTATAATTATAAATATGATACTTTTATATAATTATAATAAATTTAAATGTATTATTCAAGAGGTTAAAATCACTTACAGAGTAATTCAAACCTGAGGTAAGGGTTTCTCATCTCATTTTTGTTTCTGTGATACATATGTCATATTCATGACTTGTTTATTTCATGTGGTGTATATAATAATAATTTTATATGTTATATAATTAATATTTTTATATTATTTATATTTAATGTTTCATTTTAAGTCATTTATTTCTTGGGGGTTTTGATTGAAAAGTTACCAAAGTGGTAACGATTTTATATTTCAATATCACTTTTTATCAGGATTGTTTATGCTTAAATTTTTTATAAAGAAATTATATGTTTTGTATCTAAAAAATTATATTTATTTTATTCTCTTATAGTTTTTTTTTTAAATTATAGATTTTTGTTTTTTCCCCTTTCTAAGTACGAAAAAATCCAAAATAATGTTTTAAAGTAAAACCAACTTTGTTATTCTATTCGGTCAAGAATATTTTTCTACCAAGTAAATATTTTATTTAAAATTATTTCAACGTTTTTTACTATTATCTAATGATTTATTAAAGTAATTTTTACCCAAGTTTTACTTTCTATAAATAATTTTAAAAGTAATATCCTTATCCTTTTATGAATGAGGTACTTTTTACCAAAGGTATAAAAAAATATTTAATTTAATATTTACAACAGGAATAGTTTAACTACTATAATTACTATTATTTTCCTTGAACATTACATTAAAATTTTATAGGGTTATTCTAAAATAGTTTTTTTCCGTAATATTCTAGAAATTTTTAAATTTTAAATAACTGACTTCAACATGAAAAGTGTATTTTCCACAAGAAATATTTCATTGATATTTTGATGTTATTTTATTATATAATAACATCCATTGATGTTACTTATAATTACATAGGTATATGATCCAATGAAATTATATTTATTCATTCTCTAGATGGTTTATAATTATGATGATGAAATATTTTTTCTTTTCCATAGGTTATGCTATGATTAAATGATAAATAATTTCAAGATCTTGTGAAATACATAAGAATGGATTATGATTATGTGATGGGTGAGTCTATTATAACCATCAAATGTATTGGGTAATGATTAATGTTTTATGATCTCAAAGGGTACATGGGTAATTAACCCAATCCCAAAAAGGGTACACAAGTAGTTAGCCCAATATCCAAGAAAGTACATAGGTGGTTATCCCAAGATTAACATGTGATGAATGTATTGGTGGGTAATCATGACATATGACTTTTATGATTATAATTATACCATAATTTTTATTATACTCTATATGATATATTATTATGATTCTAATTTTTATCTCCTTGAATATGATCTTTAATTATTCTATGATTTATGTTTTATGAAATTCCAAATCCTAATACCATGATTATGATCTATGAATTTTTGGGTATGATTTTCAAATGTTAAGCACACATTATCATACCTTTATTCTCATGTTGTGCTTACATATGATCATTTACTGATATATTTCATGTTTACCCATACTGAACATCTGAACTTACCCTTTATCATGTTTCATTTACATAGGTTATGAAGAAATGTTTTTAAGTAGGATGTGAATAAGAAATATACTACGTGACAAGAAATTTATGGGATCTATTAATGATTTTTTATGAAATAGATTATCGTGTATCAAATATTCAAAGACACTAAACCTTTATGGTTCTATGGAATGTATTGTTATGAAATTTTATTAGAGATGAAAAATTTTCACATGCCCAAACGGCCCATTTTAGATGAACCAGACACGCGATCCACCCCGAAAGAACATTCTAGGGTCGAGGATCTGATTGCGTGCAAGATTCAGTGGTTGCATCAAATTATGTAGTTTTTCATTTGAAATCCTTGCACGCTAAAGGTGTAGAGGAGTTACACATAGGCCCCTAAGTCTAAAATATTTCCCAAGTCCCATGCACACAAGAAATAAGTGTTGTTCACAATAAATTAGGGTTGCGCACAAACTCGTCATGCAACTATCTAGTTGCTCAACAAAGGTGACGTCAAACCTGAACTATTGCGTGGCCCAACCCCAGTGGAAAAAAGGGAGAAGGGCATAAATCTGTACCACACCCAAGAATTTTCACACCCAGAACTGAGGATTTAAGCTATAAACAAATTATCACCCCCACCTTGGAGAGGCTCTTTAGAATACAAAACTTGTTCCTATGTGCGCAACCCCTAAAATAAAAAAATGACTTATTTGCGATGGTCCATTTTCGACGAGATCTCGTCATAAATAGTCATTTGCGACAGGATCCTGTCATAAATTAAAATTTGAAAAAATGGTATCGCAAATAATATTTACTAATATATAAATAAGGCTATTTGTGATGGGAAGATTCTCCCATCACAAATACATATTTGCAACAAAAGTATTTTTATGATGGGAAGGTTGTCCCATCAGAAATAAGTATTTGTGATGGGACAACCTTCCCATATCAAAAAAAGTAAAAAAAATGAAATAATAATAATAATAAAATAAACAATAATAATAATAATAATAATAATAAATATTTTCAACAATATAAAAAGCGCACTATATAGAACTCTAAATATATTAATTAATAAAAAATTTACAAAAAAATATGCTTAAAATGTTTATCAAAATAAATGTGACAAAAAATACATAAATCACTTGAGGGTCATCTGGAGGAGGTGGTAGGTGGAAATTCATCCTTAAACATTGAGTCAGACATTGCATGTACTCTATCATCATATCGTGTTTCTGCTCCATCCATCAATGTATCTCCTCCTACTATTGTTACTACTATCAAAGGATCTCTTCCTGCCCCCTACGCATGGTCTCTAAAAGCTCACCCTAAGCTCAAAACTACTCCTCATAATTTTCTGCAGATAATTATGACTCCCCACGATCTCCACTTGAGTGTGATGAAGACATCATAGTGGTATCATAATAACTCTCATACATCAATCAAGAGTCTATACCAACAACTTGGTCTTTCTCGAATTCATACTGAGTCGTCTGCATCCTTATTGCATCATCAAATCCTATTGAACTGTGCTCTGATACTCGGTCTCTACTTAACTCTCATTCTATGTCTAAGAATTCATGGCCTCATATGAATCTTTTAATTTCAATTTAAAATTAAAATAGTTAAAATATTATTTGAAATTAATTTTAAAAGTCAAAAAAAATATATACTGACCACAATATGATGTTGCCGGTCACCTATAATCTCTCCAATGATAGGATCACTATACATCCTATTATAAACATTGAAATCCATAATATCAAGATGTTAGATTTCCTATATGAGTATAAAATAAATAGTTCACATTTAAAGTTTTATAAATTATTAAAAAATGTACTTATCATATGTTGTAGATGTGTACTGAATGTATGACTGCAAACTTGATGCATCACCTCCTTTATCCCCTGGTTCTGTCCACCTAATGATACTCTCCTTTGAAAACTATCTCTTATCTAGTATGAAAATAATCCATCCCAAAACAAATTTGAGATGTAATCTAGTCAGTATGCATAGTAAGACTGGTCAAAATCTTTGACTCCCACTTTCCACATGGTTTTCCTCTTCAGATTGTGCAAAAACTGATGGAAATGCTCATGCATACATACCACTCAAGCATCCCAAATAAAGTATTGTGTTCTATCATCGATGGGATACCATAAATGCTCCAAATAATTAATAATATCTAGTTACTAATTAACAAAATTCAAAATAACTATTATTTATTTATTTTCCATCCAATGATCAAACATGCAGTGTCGAACATCAATTGGAATCTGATCCCATGTCATTCATGCTCCATAAAAATAATTCCGTAATATAGCACTCCCCTGTCCAACTACTATATGAGAAAAGCTATGAAAAAATATAAAATAAAAAAAAAATTAGTATATACATAAATTAATGAAACTTAATGAAAACTAAATAAAATACACAATTGAACATACCTCATCATGCGTGTATCAAACTCAAGATGTGGATGTATCTTGGGGATAAGGTCAAGAATCATCAATCATGAAAGACCATGACCCCTCTAAGTCATTGCTGAACTGCCAGCAGTCTGAGGGGTCAAATGATGTAGCATCAGGATCATCACCAGGTATTGCAGCCTCCTCCAACTCACAAAATATATCAGAAAAATGGTTTTTATCCATCTAAAACATAAAATAATTATTTTTAACAAATAATTAAAAATAATCACAACATATAGATATATATTATATATGATAATAACCAAAATTTAATAGTGTCAATATTAATCTTCGTCCTTATCTTCGTATATGACTATGTCAATATCTTCATATTCCTCCTCAGTATCATCAAATTTTATAGGAGTTTTAGCTTTATCATCAATTTCTATTTCAAATTCATTTGTTACATAAATAAAATCATTACCACCATCAACCCATAACTATGGGGTTTCATCATTGATATTCATGTCTCTTCACAAAAAAGATAGATTTTGAGTTGTCTCTTGAATAATTTCAATTTTTTTCACTTCAGAGGAACCACATTCACTTTGGATAAACTGATTTTCATGAGATTTAATTTTTATTATGCTCCAATAATCACTTAAATATCTTAAAGAAGCATAATAATTTTCATAATACATTTTATGTACCTAATGAGCCAATAAAAATGGTTCATTTACGACAATATGGATTATATATTTAACACCAATGATTCTATAGTGAACATGAACATGAAAGCCTCCTTTAGTATTCAACCAATGACATTTAAACATCGTTACATAATTCTATACCAAATAACATAGTGAAACTATTTATTCTAGAAAGCCATAAAAGTCAACTTCACATTCTCTATAATGATATCCTCTCAAGAAAGCACCATTATTATTTTATTTTTTATTCCCCATATGCACGTGTATGAATCCAAAAACCATTCACCACATATGTATTAAAAGATTTAACCATTTTGGATGGTGGTTTACTCAATACACACAATCAATTATCAATTTCATCATAATTTTGATATACCTGAAAATTTGAAAGAAAATTATCAATATCATAACTAATAAATTTATTTTATATGTTTAACCATAAAAAATTTACTTTACTAGTTTTTAAAACTAGTACAAAAAATTATTTTTCCAAAATTCTTCAAGAGAAACTGTTGTAATTTGTGGAAACCATTTCCTAATATGATTTTCATATAACCTACAAATAAAATAATACAAATTTACTCTTTAAAAAAAATATAGAATAAGTGATAGTAGAACTCACTGTATAAATGATTTCATTTCTTCACAGTTGAGCAGAACATATGTTTGAGCCATGTAATGTTTATTATATGAAATTAATCATTCATGAATTCCACCAAAGTCAAGTTCAAGAGAATTAAAAATTGATAATTTATTGTTTATTTTATCATAAAAATTTCCTTTGTTAGGGCCCATTCAGTTATGTTTTGAGGGATATTCATATTGAAAATAATGAAATAAAAAAATTCCTATAAATACGGTTTTGCAATTGATCCTTCAAATAATGATTTATAACGTACCTTTTTATTTAATTTCTACATGAATATATCATATGGGAATATCCATCAGAATTTTATCATCCCTCCATATTTTTATTCATGTATAAAATATAATATCAAATTTTCTATTGAATCAAAGTAAGTTGGATATTTTTTTCTTCTAATTTAAATAAAATTAAAAAAATATATTCTTACAGTCCACTTAGTGCATCATAGTCTATTGTCGCCACATAAATGTCTCAGAAAAAATTTTATATTTCTATTATTTCATCCCAAATCATAGAATTCAAAAACCCTATAAATCTAATTGGTAGAATTATTTATATTATAACATGATAGTCCTGACTTTTTAATCCATTAATATGACCATTTATAACACATCTAGACTAATTAGAAACACAACCATCTAAAAGCTTCAAATCTGCAATCCAATAACAAAATAATAAACAATTTTCTTTGAAAACCATATAAGCCAGTTTTGGATTCATTAACTTCTATGATCTGTCATTTTCAAATAGTTCTAGTTCTATTCACCTCCAAATTTGGGCAAGATCTAATCGTGCATTTATATTATCTTTGGTCTTACCATGTGTGTCCAAAATTGTATAAAATATATTATCAAAATATTTGTTCTCAATATAAATGAAATCCAACTTGTGAAAGACCAAAAAATCATACCAATATGGCAGATCCTAAAAATGCTTCATTTTATCCAATTTTTTTATTTCCCAAAGCCATCAATTTTTTTTATTTATAGTCAGTCCAAATGTAATGGAAGGTAATGAAGAAATAATAGATTTTAACTCAATACATGAGAACATTTTTTTGAGGTATATCTCTTATAAGTGCGCCTTTTCTAAAATGGTATCTTTTCGTCTGAAAAGGATGATCAATGGGAAGATATCTTCAATGAGAGTCTAAAAAACAAGGTTTTCTTCCATTAATGAGAATAAAAGATTTTTTTCACTCATAAAGTACCGACATGATTTTGGAATATGTGTACTTCATACAGATAACATTCCATATGTTGGGAAGTCATTAATTTTCCACATTAATGCAGCTTTCATTAAGATTTTTTTTTCGCAAAAAAAATCTTACGTACTGATACCATTAATCAAAAATAAATTTAAATCATAAATTAATGGATTTAAATAAACATTGATATTATTTTTTGGGTTTTCTAGAATTAATATGTTTAAAAATATATATGGCTCATTCATCAACATCTGAGGGGGTAAATTGTATGGAGTGATAAATATAGGCTAATAAAAATATTGACTACCATATGAACCAAATTGATAGAAACCATCAGTAGAAATACCCAATCACGTGTTTTGAGATTCTAAAGGAAAAGATAGATGTACTTGGTTAAAATGTTTCCATGAATCACCATCATAAGGGTGATTTAAGATTTTACAAGTTGAAATATTTTTTCTGTACTAGTAAATCAATGAAATTATGTTCTGAGACATAAATAAACAGTACAATCTAGGTGTAAGTGGGAAATACCTCAACTATTTTATAGGAATCAATCCAAACTTCCCTAGTTGAGTCTATTTGTGCCTTGATTATCCACATGTAGGAAAACAAACCAATGACTCATTTTCACCATAATATAAGATGCAATAATTTTAACATGCATGAATTTTATCATAACCAAGACTCAAATTATGAACCTACCTCTTGCTCTTATAGAAATTTTTACACAACACATTTCTTTTAGGTAACAGTTCTTTAAATAAAGAGAATAGCTGATGAAAAATCTATTTTAAATTCCATTATCTGATTTAATATCCATAAATTTTATAAACAGTTCATATTTTCTTATCTTGAAACTAGGATATAAGACATCCTCAAAATACATCAACAACTCATAAAATTGAGATGGTTCCAAATCAGGAGTTAAATCAATATCATCTTGAGTTTCAATTGGTTGAAAAGATAGACCATCCACATCATGTATTAAAATTTTAAACTGTGATGGATCTAGAACCAAATTATTAGTATCTTCTTTGGAACTGTGTTCACCATGTTGATACCAAAAAACGTAATCTATTCAAAAACCAAAACACAATAGATGAACCCCAACATTGTCAAATGTGTCAAACCTCCTCAGATCACATTTTATACATAGAAACTTAATTGTCCCTTCTAAAACAAATTCTGGTTTTAATGTTGCAAATGATAAAAAAGCTTCAACATCATCAATATATATAGGATTTATACCCGAACCGTTTGGATTCTTATGATTATTTATCCAATCATGATCATGTAATAAATATTGTTTTCAACTTCTTCATTGCATATTTCTCTAAAAATTTAAACAATTTTTTTATGAATAATTTGATATAAGAAAAAGTCGATCCAAAAAAGTAGAAAATTAAGAAATTATAATTTACATGTAAATATTATCAATTGTATCTATTTACAACTTATTTTTACTAATTATTGTTGTTTTTTACTAATTATAGTTATTTTTTACTAATTATAGTTATTTAATGTTTATTATTACTAATATTTACTAATTACCGCTAATTATTGCAAATTTTTTATTATTACCACTAATTTTTAATAATTATACTGATTTTCCTTTAATTTTTCCTAATTAATACGAATCTTCACTAATTATAGAAATTTACCACTAATTATTCCTCTTTCTAATGTAGCTTCCATCAATGTGTCACATCCTATCTGCCTAGGTTTTGCCGACTTAATGACAAATTTGGACATATGTGGCACAAATTGGTCATTTCTAATCACTTAATAATTGAAAATTTAATTATTTACATATTATTAGTAATTTATAAGATATTTAATTTCTTTATATTAAATTATACAACTTTTTAACGGTAATTAGTGGTAATTAAAAATAGTTACCACTACTTTCAGCTAATTTTTTCTATAATTTAATATAAATTCATAAAATATATAATAAATTACTAATAAGGTTTTAATCATAGATTTTACAATCTTCAAGTGATGAATCCAATTTATTGCAACCATATCTAAATTTTTCATTACACTAATTTATGCCAACCATGTCCAAATTTGTCATTTCTCATCACCTGTAAACTGAGGACCTATTTCATTTTTTTTCTAGTAATTTATACTAAAAAATACTAAGTATTACTAATTAAAATTAATTATTACTAAGTACCACTAATTACCACTATTTATTTCTTATTATTACTAATTATTACTAGTTACCACTTATTATTACTAATTACTACTATTTTTTACTTAATTATAGTTATTTACCACTAATTTTTACTAAGTAATGCTACTTTGCGATACATTTTTCTAATTATAGTTATTTACACTAATTTTTACTAATTACTGCTAATTTTTACTAAATATACTGGTTTACCGCTATTTTTTAATAATTTTTTATAATCACTTCCAATTTTTACTTATTTTTATTCATTTCCACTATTTTTTTACTATATTATACGAACCACCACTAATTTTAACTACTAAATTTATTTTTTAAAAATTATAGTGATTTATCGTTAATTTATACTAATTGAAGATAATGTTTACTAATTATAGTGGTTTAACATTCAATTTTACTAATTACTATTATTTATTAAAAAATACTATAAATTATTAATACTTATTACTAAGATCTATAAATTATTTCTCTTTTACTCCATCATATACTCGTGTTACTACTCCTCTAATCGATGCATCTCCTCCTCCTCCTCCTGCCATCGACGCATCACATCCTTTCAGCCCTGGTTCTAGGGACTTAATGAAAATTTTGGAAATAATTGGCATAAATTGGTCATTTCTAATCACCTAAAGATTTTAAATTCGAGTATTTACTCCTTATTATTAATTTATAATATATTATATTACTTTATATTAAATGATACTAAAATTTAATAGTAATTAGTGGTAATTAGAAATTCTAAGCACTAATTATTACAAATTTCTATATGATTTAATAAAGTAATAAAATATATTATAAAGTACTAAAAGGGTGTAAATCGTAGATTTTTAAATCTTTACGTGACGAAACCAATTTATTCCAACCATGTAAGAATTTTTCTATTACACCAATTTATGATAACCATGTCCAAATTTTCCATTACTCATCACCTGTAAATTGATGATCTATTTCATTTTCTATTTTATAGTAACATATACTAAAAAAACCAAGTATTACTAAGTGCCACTAATCATAACTAATTATTACTAAGTACAACTAATTACCACTATTTATTACTAATTATTACTAATAAACACTAATTATTACTAATTACCACTAATATTTACTAATTAATGCTTATTTTTACTTAATTATAGTGATTTACCACTAATTTTTAGAAAGCACCACTAATTTTTAATAATTATAGTCATTTATCGCTAATTTTTACTAATTACAACTAATTTTTACTAATCAACATTAATTTTTACTAATTATAGTTATTTAATGTTCATTCTTACTAATTTTTTCTAATTACTAATAATTTTTACTGTTTTTTTCTAATTACCACTAATTTTTAATAATTATAGTGATTTATCATTAATTCTTAATAATTACTGTTGATATTTAATAATTATATAAATTCACCACTAAATTTTACTAATTAATGCTAATTATTACTAATTATATTGGTTTACTGCTAATTTTTACTAATTTTTACTAATCATCGTGAATTTTTATAACTTTTTAGTCGTTACCAATAATGTTTATAGTTTTTTACTAATTGTTGTGTTTTATCAGTATTTCTTACTAATTACTACTTATTTATTCTAATTACCACTTATTTTTAATAATTTTTAGTCATTACTAGTAATTTAAAATAATTATAGTAATTCGTCACTAAGTTTTATTAATTACCACTAATTTTTAAAATTATAGAGATTTACCATTAATTTTTACTAATTACTACTTGTTTTGACTAATTATAGTGGTTTAACTTTCATTTTTATTAATTACTATTATTTATTAAAAACAAATCTAAATTATTATTACTTATTACTAAGATCTCTAAATTATAACTAATTTCTTTTAATTAATACTATTCATCAATTATAAGTAATTACAATTAATAACACCCACTCACTGATAATTAAAACTAATTATTGAAAATTAAATCTATTTACTTTTTAATTATAAACATTACTGCTAATTAAAAATAAATATTTATAATTTAAAATAACTACTGCTAATTATAAATAATTACTTCTAATTCACTATAATTGCTACTAATTAATAATATTGAAAACTAATATAAAATAAAAGCTAAAAACATTACATAAATATCTAAAGAATAAATCTATTGTGTGCTGCAAACCACAAAATTTATTTCTCTGTAAAAATTTAAACACTAATTGAACTATTGAAGAGAAGAAGAGAAATATCGAGTAATGGAAATCTCAATTGGAGAATGAAGAGAAAAAAACTGGAGGGTATATAAAGGTTAGATTAGTAGTGATTGGACTATTTTTTATGGGTACCCATCGCAAATAGTTCCTACAATAAATAAATGTGGTGGTGGTTAAAAAGTTATTTGTAGTAGTACTCATCGCAAATACTCACCTGCCAACAAAGTATTTAAGACGGGCATTAATGCCCATTGCAAATAACTATAATTTATGAAGGTTATTTGCAACTGGACCATTCTCCCATTGAAAATATCTTTAAAGGACCAATTGTATATGCGATGGGAACCAAGTACCATCATAAATAAACTTTTTGCGTGTTGTAGCGGGAAGGCGCACCAAAAATATTTGTGATGGGATCTTTCTCCCGACACAAATAAGTGTTTATTTAATTGTATTTACGACGGTATTCAAATATCATCTCAAATAGTCCTTCAGAAGGGACTATTTGCGACTGGTGATTGGCCCATTGCAAATAGACCATCACAAAAAAAAACATTTCCCCCTAGTGCCCCTCTCTTCCATGACAGTGTAAAACACCAGAGACAATGGAAACTCAATGTTTGAGCACTTGTACGACATACCTATGGAACTAAACATGACATGGCATGCAGCAGAGTGATCCCCGCACAACTCTTCATAAGGTTGGTTGGGTTTGCACCAAGATAAGATTCCTTCTCACAACCATGATCATCACGCAAATCCAAACTTATGTGCAACTATGCCCCTCAAATCCATGAGTTTCTTTTGTGCTATATCCCCTTGCTCATGCAACTCTTTCACGCAACACAAAAAAGTTGTGTGCAACGACTTCTTATTCCCCTGCTTGACGTTCCCCATACTTCTAGTGCATCCATTAACCTACCTTTTGTTCATAAGAATAGGTACCCTAATTCCATTTGCTCATAATCATAGGGACCCTAACATCAGGTCTCCTGATTTCCACTCTGCCACGGTAGTGCCAACACCATGTCTGGCCTAGAGGCACGTGAGTAGTACTCATATAAGACATAGAGATGGAATATTTGAGGGAAATTGTATGCCCATCATGGTAAGAGGTTATTATAGCGGATCTTCCTCTCACCTTGAAGTGGTCCCCCTCAAGGAGAAACCCCATCCATATCTGATCTATATGAAATAAAACTTCCTAGCTCTACTTCCTAGTTGTACAATGTTAAATTTCATAACAAATTCCTCAATACATGATGTAAAACTATAGCCCTACACAATGTGATAAATACAAGATTACCCATGTACAAGAATCCTTGTATTCCAATTTCTCTTCAACCATGGGATTAAACTCCATGAATGGGTGATTATACACATAAGCCCCACACTATCCTTTCTCACCCAGGGATGAGACATGTACAATGGACAGCTCCCACATGTAAGCCCCATCCAAACTGTCACTACTTCTAGCAGCCTCCAGGTAGCTTCCACATGTAATCCACACACTATCCCTCATTGACAATATTTTTGTTACAAGATGATCCTTATCTCACAATATTAAACTACATGGATTATTCATGTCACAAGACCTTAAACTACGACATTAAACTATGAGGGTTTTGACCCTTGTCTCTCAAGTAGGGTATGTAGGACACCTCCCTGAGGTTCAATCCTAAAAACCCTCAAATCTTAGTCTTAAATATTCCCTCCTAGGGACACACACCATTGATCCTTCTTAATAGGATGTTATGACCTATCTTTACAAGATGTTAAACCCTTTCCTCAGTCTGTCTCAATAGGATGTTCATATCCGTCTTCACAAGATGTTAGACTTGTTCCTCGATTCGTCTCAATAGAAATTTCTGATCCATCTCCACAAGTCATTAAACTCATGCCTCTATCGGTCTCAATATGACGTTCTGATCTATCTCCATAAGATTCTAAACTCGTTCCTCGATCCATCTCAATAGTAAATTTTGATCCATCTCTACAAGTCAATAAACTTGTGCCTCGATTCGTCAAAATAGGATGTTCTGATCTATAATACTAGTGTGAAATATTTCCTCTAAGGGAATTACCCCATCTATCCATCTTAATAATAAGTTCAAAACCATATCCACAATTTTTTAAGCCTGTGACTCGATATGTCTCAATAGGACATTCTGATTTGTCTCTGAAAGATGTTAAACTCACACCCTAGTCCGTAATAACTACCCAATTCAATAAACATGGGGTGCTAAAGGTAAAAATACTTTTAGGACTCATTCTCCTGGCATCAAACACTTCATGATCGACATAGTATTCCTTAGGTTATGAACCTAATAATCCTCATATGAGGTTCCCTACAAAAGAGGAGGAATTTACAAGTTCCCAATATACCCAATATCCAGACATGACTAGATGTTCCTAATGTAACAACTCTTCTGAATGATGGTTTCTACACTATCGAGATAGAAATATCATTGTTAACCAATATATACATTGAGATGGCACCCAGAATGAGTTCCATGAATGTAACTTAATCTATAAGGGAGACCTAGACTAGGCAACAAGATTCAAGGTGGAATCCATGGAAGGATGAACCAACATCCCTTCATCCCCTTTCTATCATGAAGTGTGCATCATCGATAATAGTGATGCAATACATGAACCATTGGAAAGTGGTAATATGGGGAAACAAAGAAACAATGAGTCATCTTCTAGGTGGAGGGATGGCATTGTGGCCCTAGTGAAATCATCGGAAATAGAAATGGTGAACCCGACATGAAACTTTTCTCCTTCAAACATGGATACTAGTAATGTTAGACACCATCAGATTTGGGATTGGAACCAAATGTTGATGGCATCAAGATTCACCAACAGAAATGGTGAACCCAACATGAAACTTTTCTTCTTCAACCATAGAGACTAGTAATGTTGGAAACCATCAGATTTGGGATTGTACCCAGACGCTGCTGGCTTCGGGCTTCACCAACAAAAAATGGTGAAACCAACACGATAAATTTCTCCTTCAATTATGGGGAATGGTAGCATCATGGAATCATTAGATTTTTATGCCAATGGATTTAGACATTTTGTGCTAGGTCCCACCAAGAAAATGGTGGGCCCAATATGAAACTCACCTCTAAATTGGGGCAGTTAACGTTGGTAATCCTCGATCTGTGACATCATCGGTGCCGATCATTCTCTGGTTCAGAAAGCTTTGATGACATTGAGGAATTGGGATTCACTTTTCCTATTGTTATAGTGACAACTAAATCCACATACCTTATAGGACTCAATATATAGGATGTTAGGAACCTGGTGTTGGCATGCACTGAGGTAGGAGAATCCTTGATGTGGCAATCCAACACAACTACACCTCTACCTCGACTCCCACCTTGCCTTTGGATTCTGGGCACCCACACCCCATATCACCCTCTGAGATCATCTATAAAAGGGTGATATACACCCTTGTGTGCTTGTATAAGTAAAAGGGGGTCATTCCAGCAAGGAATATGGCCCACCAGGACATGAAGGAATCATCACCTCATCAACACTGCTTCCCCCAAGGGCTATTTCAGGGTTAAACACTACCCCCCCCCATTTCGAAAACAAACTACTTCAAGAGTATCTCCTAAGAGTGCTATGATGACTCAATCCCTAATGAAAAGGAGATTGGGTACGTTTGGGTGATGGATGTAGAGACTACCACCCGAGAGCCACCTAAGAGGGCTCCCACCAGGCCTCATCAATGCTAGTACCAGCCAGTCCTATAATAAGATAGATGGGTTGATTTCATCACTACTACACCAGCCCCAATCCAGAGCACTCGATGCTGACATTAGGGGAAGTCTCAGGACGCTTCCCGACATGGGGGCATCTCCTATAGCTATTGTGGCCCCATCAACCATCGATGTATCTTGTCAGATTCCTACAATAGGAAAATCAAGGATTCGTATTTTCCCAATTGGGATTCAGACCCTAACTATCTCACATACATGTCATTTTGACTCTCTCAATCTCTAGCACCACTAAAATCCATTACAGTTCATCATGTTATGAGGCGATTTAGTGTGAATTCCCCCCCCGTTCTCTCACTTATTAAAGTGAAGGTCCTACTCACTCTATCAACAATTACTATAGAGGACCTCCCCGTGCTACCACCACTAGTCAACACAAAGATCCTCCTTGTGTCACCACCGATCAAAGAAGAGGTCCTCCCCACTCAAACACCAACCAGCATGGAGGTTTTACCCATATAAAAGATATAACATTCCTTTAAGAACTATCTTGAGGCAGTAGGAAAAATACTCACTATTGGACGAGGAATCCTAAGAAGTTTAACATCACCATCGACCCCTCAGATTCTGAGGTGAATGATAACTAAATGATGGAATATTCACTCGAACTTCTAGATTCTTAGGGAGAAGACTATAAATTGAGATTTACGATCTTGAAAGTTTAGGTCCACAGGATCCCCAGATAATTTTGTAGATACATGTGGGTGGAGGACGTTATGGATCCTTTTTAGGGGATTACAGTGCATTCATCCTCAACACCACTAGTTTTTCTCCTCTTTACCTCCATTCGAGAAGTTTTAGAGATTTAATGGTGTTGAATAAAACCCTTATATGATGGAGAGAAATCCACTAAGCCACAAATGGATATTCCTTCCCTTAAAAACGTAACAGTGATGAACACCCCATCCTATTGGTATGTCATGATATTGGTACTTCCCTCAAGAAAAATTCTAGCATGCAGTGGAAATTTGACTCATGTAGTGACTCCTCTCCCAATAAACCAATATAAAAACATGTCTATATCAGTTTCATTTTCCATATCTTAGCCTACACCAATCAGAACTTGGGGCGGCCTAGAGAATTACCCTTCCTTCGAGTAAGAGGGCCTGTGGGAGGTCCTGGATGCCAAACAACTATCAATGGTTCTCTAGCTGCCTATTTTTTAATAATTTGACATCCTAGATTCGCTTATAGAGGACTAGAAATTATGTTTTCTCTAGATTATCTAGGTGAAAATTCACCACCTCTGTGACTGGTAGATGACCTACCCAAGGATTTAGGAGCACCTCAATGTCATCAACCATCATTGTGAAACAGTTGAGATCGTAGAACTCCTAATAGATGAGGGTCATAATTCATATGGATACCACCAAACCCTTCAAAAAAATTACATCAATATCCTTATAGTTCTCCACCAAGTTATAGAAGATATGTCTATGTATGTAGAGATCAAAGTTTTGGGATAGTATGATGCTATCCATTTCATCCATATCTTGTGATAGTCTGACCTATCCATAGATGATGAATGTTCCCCCTTTGACTACTTCTATGGTTATTATGGTTATCTCCAACCTGCCAGAGGACCAAAGGAATAGGTCCAATGACATGGGTTATGATAGGAGAAATCTTCCACAATGGGTGGCATAGTACTAAGCAGACCCTCTGACAAGCATCATCACTCATTAGTAGAGGAAGGAACTCGAACATAGAAGTCCCTCTAATGAGGCTTTTCTACCTACCCATCAATATCTTGAAAAAGGAAAGGTAAATTCTTGACCTTCTAATTCATTCAAGGTTGAACTGAAATCATAGACAATACCCATCATAGCCGCCTAACTCAAGTAGTTTGAGGAGTACAAAAGGATCACTGCTGATCTCATTGCTGAGTGGTGCCCAGATTATGGTTATTCCCTAAGTGACCCAATCTCTACCCTAGTGAGGAATCCAGTCCTCCTTGGACAGATACCCCCATTTGATAATGGTATCCCCATGTATCCATTCATAGCATAAGTTGTGGAATATGTAAAGCGATCAAGGTGTGAGCTGTCGACCCCGCCCGAGAAGTGCAATTACCCATATTAGGATCAAAGTTGTGTCTCTCTCCGATTTAATGAGCATATAAATGAGTTGGTTTCCAGATAAACTCAAAAATATGACTTGATATCTACTCTCAATACTCACCTTGAATCTCTAAAAATACAACAGGTGGAAATATCACGTAATGGAAAGCCATACCTAGCATGGGTGGACAATGTCCAAGCACCCCCATTGTTTGGAAATCCAAGTTTCACCCTGTTCAATGGGATGGATGATCCACTACAGCATCTATCCCAATTTACTTCAAGGTTTGTACCTATGTTGGGGACCCCAAAATAGAAGGAGGCCGCTAAGCTATAATGATTCATTTAGACACTGGAAGGACCTGTGTTCATTTGGTACAACTAGCTACCCCTAAGGTCTATTATCAGTTTGGAGGATCTTCAATGATAGTTCCTTTACTAGTTCACCTCCACCAAATGAAAGACAAGTATTTAAGACCTATTCAAGTGAAAACATAAGAATTATGACCAAGTCACGTACTTTTTCACCTGGTGTAAAGGCCTCATGTATTCACTCAACATATCATTGTACCAAGAACAACTACTTACGATGTGTGTGGGGAACATTAAGAGTGATTTATTTCCTACCCTCATCACCATGAACAACATAGGTGGATTCTGGGAGTTATACAAAAAGAATCAGTATCTAGAGGAATCCTTGCAGTAGACTAGACAAAATTTTCATTTGTTTCCCCTTTAATATTCCAAGAGAAGACCTACAAAAGAAGAAACTTTCACCACCATGCATGTAGAGGTTTCTGAGCCAGTTCACAACTAGATCCTTTTTTGGAAGATCATTTCCAAGAATATACCTACCAATCATGGACTCTGAGCATAGAAATGTAAGTCACTGCCTCACCAAGTGCATCCACCTAGATGAGAGAATGTGGTTGAAACCCCCCAGTAAGGACGAGATCCCAGAGAGACCTTCCTAGATATAAGAAACATGACCTAATCCTTTAGGGATTCACAGGGCCTGGGCTATTTTATCTGTGCACTGGATAAGGGAATCATGAAATTTCCAAAGTGCAAGAGGCCCCAGAAGGTTGGACTAATTGATCATGATGATCATTTTCCATACCACAGAATCCACAAACACACCATCAAGAAATGATTAATGTTCAAATATTGGCTCCATGACCAAGTGGATCGTGGACTAGTAAATTTGTATAACGTTTTAGTGCAATTATCACATGTCTCCACTGACCCTGACAATGATGGTGAAGGCTATGGATAATGGAAGTAGGATCCCAATTGAGGTATGCATAAATATGATGATCAGTTGGCTCGTAATGCAGTATCTCATGATCATGGTTTCATTTGTGCTTGCTTGATAAATCTTAAACCTCCTATGGTTATTGTTCCTCCTTTTTCCACTATTCCTGCACCTGCACCATAGACTTACATGTCTTAGAAGAATAGGTGTCTATGGCACAAGGGAAATCAGAATCCTCCACTAGTGCTGAAACCATCTCACACTCTCAGTGAATTGATTCCCCCTACGTTAGAAGATGCACCCAAGGTTTGAGAAGCCTTAAAATACCCCACTAATAATGAGCAGGAATACAACTTTGTGAATGTTGTAAATCTAGTGGACTGTTTTATGACACCCGATAGTGAAGAATGCCATGTAAATCCTTCAAGTTCCTTAAGTCGATGCCATCAAAGTAAAGGAAGAGGAAATGTGAGTCATCGAAATGATCAGACCATTGCCTCAAACCAAATCATTCATGCTACTGAGACCAAGAATTAGGTTTTGTACAGAGCTCAGAAAGTGATTTCCACCCAGTCTGCTTTATCAGGTACACCTCTGCAACAGAACATGTTAGTTGACTGAGCAGCTTAGTGGAGACCGCATCTTGATCACTCATGTCCAGCAAAACCTCAACCTCAGCTAATTTATAGTTAGAAATAAGTTCCTCAGAGTAATCCATCTAGTCGATAGAAGAATATTTCTCTCACTAGTTATAACCCAGTGGTTCAGCTAGCGGTTCCGCCAATAGAATCTACTATTCCCTCTACCAAAGAGAGACCCTATTTAGAAAAAACATGCCCTTAGAATGGAAGTAAAATGTGTTGAAACACCTCATCGAGATACCTGTGATTATTTTGATCCTTAAGGCTCTCTGATTTTTGAAATAAATTTTTGAGTAACTTACTAAATCTTTGAAAATACCTCTCCAGTTAAAAGTTGAGGTAGCTAAGGTGCAGTCATACTATGCTGAAGAAGATCAGTAAAAGGAATGCCAAGTCATTATCTGGTTTTTTGGGGAAGATGAGATAAACATCACATAGGGGAAAACAACCATTGTACATAGTAGGCTGATTAAATGTCAGAGAAATCTACCACTGCCTAGTGGATACTAGTTTTGGGATCAACCTCATCCCAACCTGGATAATTCATAAGTTGGGACTAACTAAAGAAGATATGACTCCTTCCAATCTAACGATTCATGGTTATGATAAGAGAGAGAGGAAACAATGTAGAAAGGTTTGATTGAAGACCTAGTTTGGTGGATTGATATCAAGCACTAGATTCATGGTAGTATGAAAAGACAATACCTATAATGCACTGTTGGGTAGAACCTAGATTAATTTACACATAGTGGTCCCCTCCACATATCATCAGTGCCTCAAGTACTCCCTCAATGGATGAGTAGGGGTACTCTGGGTTGATGCATCTCTATTTTACTGTTATGCATCCCACTATCTAGATGTTAGCTACTATAATAGATAGGGGAATCATGTTCATATTAATAGGGATGAGTGCATCAATGCTTATAATGATCTGAAAACCATCACAGTCAATCTGTGGGTAGACTTGGATAACAAATTCATTCTCTTGATTAATCGGTTAGAGGATATGATATTGGACCTTATAGGTTTCTTTACTACCTCAAAGAGAAATGTTTTTGGTTTCCCTAAGGTGTTCCCATAGATTACCTCATACTCATACACTAAATAGAATTAGAAGACACTATAAGCCTTTAATCCTGTGAAGTACTGAGAAGTTTTCCCTATGACCACCAATCCTCATCATTCTATTCTATTTTACAAAGTGGGGATGACTTGATAGAAGCCAACTTACTGATATTTCTTTTATGTCAAGAATAAACCTTGCGGTTGAAGGCTGAATGTAATTGGATTGAAAGCTTCTATTCTCACAGTTTCAACAGAGTATGAACCCCTCATCAAGGATTCTATATCATCCAGAGCAGGAACCAATGATTATCCTGGATTTACTATCCTGGAAGAGCTACATCCTCCATTTAATTCTCATATCTCAAAAAATAAAGAGGATTTGGAAGATTACCCTCCTATATTTGAAGAGGGTGTGTCAACCACCGTTGATGAGTTAATACAAGTTAACCTTACAACCCAGGTAGATCTGAGACCAATACTGATCAGTGAGACTATGACACTGAAGGAGAAACATTAGTATGTAGCCTTCTTGAATCGTCACCATGATGTCTTTTCCTAGAGCTATGATGAGATTCCATGGCTCGACCCTCAGGTCTCCATTCACTTTCTTATTCCCCTAGAAAATCATCATTGTTCCAAGAAGCATCTTAGAAATATGAACCCATCTCATGGTGTTATGGTAGGGACCTAACTTAATAATATTAATCAAAACAAAATTCTTCAGGGAAGTTTATCACCCCCAATGGATAGCCTATATCATCCTATTTAGGAATAAAAATAGTCATATCAAAGATTGCATTGACTTATGGGACATAAACTGCCATATTTTGGAGGATTATTTTTCCCTTCTAGTGACAGATCTATTGATTGATGTGACCGTAAAATTCTTGGACCTCTTCTTCATGAACAGATACTATGGGTACAATCATATCTTGATGGGCCTTGAGGATGAGAATTCCACTACCTTCAGGGCACCCCAAGGGACTTTCTGCTATTAGGTGATGCCCAATGGGTTAAATAATGATGAATCCACTTATCATCGGTCCATGAACCACATCTTCAAGATGTTTCTTATTACATTGGTGGAATTCTATGTGGGTGACCTGGTGCTAAAATACCACCAGTGTAAGGACCTTGATAAAGTGTTTGGCTTCCTCTATTCTTGGAATTTGAAGATGAACCCCTTGAAGTGCGCATTCAGATTTACCAATATAATTTTTCTCAACTTCATTGTAAGTTATAGAGGCATCAAGATTGATACAGGTAAGATCAGGGCCATCAATCAAATGCCTCCCCTGAGCAATCTCTAGGAGTTGTGAGGTCTCTAATGTCACTTAGCCTACATAGTCTGATTTATTGTAAATATGGACAACATGTGTAATCTTTCCTCAAGACTCATAAAGAAAGGAATCATTTACTAGTGGGATGAGAAGTGCTAGAATACATTAGTGGGAATTAATTAGTACCTACTACAACCACTAGTTCTGATACCTCCTATCTTAGGAAAGCCTTTTGTTCTCTATGTGACCGCCCTAGAGTGATCACTTGGTGCCATTATAACATAGAGAAAAATGAGGGTAGGGAAAAATATTTATACTATCTCAGTCACATGCTCCTAAACATGAAGGCCAAATACTCCCCTATCGATACGAATTTACTAGCACTTGTTTTCACAGTATATAATTTTCAGAATTATTTGCAGCATCATGAGATATAGATGGTGTCCCAAGTGGACCTACTGAATTATATTCTCAATCACACCATGCTAATGGGATGGTTGGCATGTTGGGAAGTGATCCTCCAATAGTTCATCATCCATTTTTTCCCTATAGAAGGTCCTCAGAGTCCATAAATTGGTAGACTTTATAGCCGAGCATCCGAACCCTTAAGAACTACCCTTGGATGTTGATTTTCTAGATGAGGTTATCCTCTCGGTGGATCTATCTGTTTTGTGTTGGAATATTTATTTTTATGGTGTGTATCAGATCTTGACTATTAGAAGGTTTAATAACCCCACACTCAATGGAGTAGGCCTGGTAATCATCTTCATCACTCTAGCACATGACATCTTGATATACTCTTTCTTGTTATTAGAAGGCTACACCAACAATGAAGTAGAGTATCAGGATATCATTATTGGTCTCGATCTATCTCTCGAGATTGATTTCCAAAGTTTACAAGTGAAGGGAGACTCTGAGTTAGTCATAAGACATATCAATGGTGACTATATAATTAGACAAAATGAGCTCACGCCTCTACTGGAACGTTCCCATAAACTAATGACCCAGTTCCTTTTCTATCTAAAATTGACTCATATCCCTCAGTGAAAGAATAGTCAAGAAGATTCATTAGAAATCCTGACCGCATCTCTTGTAAAGCCTGGCCGATATGACCTGGTGATTCATGTGGTGCATCAGAGGATCATTATCCCTGCTATTTCAGATGATGGAAACTAATAGGTAAACCAAATGGATTTTTTACTTCTGTTTTCTGTTCCAAGACCCTTAGGTCCACCCATAGTAGAGGAAACACCTGATTAGAAAACTCATGTTGTCGAATATATCCATTGTGGCATCATCCCATCAGACTGAGTCAAATGTGAGTGAATATGCTAGCATGTAGTATAGTTCACACTCTAAATTAGGCCTAAACTTGATCCAACCCTCTATAGAAATGGGTTTTATGGAATTATCCTCTATTTTATTTAAGGAGACAATATACCTTATATTATATAGGAGGTCCACATCAGATCATGCAGTGCCCATTAGGAGGGATTGAAGCTCTCCCATCAGATTAAGAGATTATGCTAATTCTGTCCCATCATGGTCCATGATTGCATTGAGTTATACAAGAGGTGTCATTCATGTCAGATCCATTCCAAATTTATGCATCGACCGCCAGAGATTCTCCACACCACCATGTATTCTTGTCCCTTTACATTATGGGGACTCTACATTGTGGGTCTATACTCTCTAATGACAGCTCACCAGTGTAGGTTCATTCGGATCGTAATAGACTTATTCTTCAAATGGGAAGAAGTTATTCCCATCAAGGAATTCGAAGTGTGATATGTGATTGAGTTCATGATCTCCCACTTCATCCATCGATTTTGATTTCCTCAATATATTCTCACAAACAACGACACTAACTTTTAGGCTATTGAGATGAAAAAAGTTTATGCCAAGTAAAAAATTCAATGTAACCATACTTCCTACTACCATTCATAGTAAAATGGGAAGATTGGGGCATTCAACAAGACCCTCTATAACATCCTCTAGAAAATGGTGGTCTATAAAAAAAGATTTTTCCAGAAAATCTCCTCAATTCCTTCTAGATCTATCATATGATGACCCAGAATTCCACCCAGGTGACCTCTTACTCCCTAGTATATTGAAAAAAGTAATATTTTCTAATCGAGGTTTATTTTTCTTCTCTTTGGACAGCTGTTTATGACTAATAGACACCAGATAGAATATTAGAGGTCCATATAGCTGAATTGGAAGATCTTAAACAAACATGATCATACCTTGCACAATCTAGAGAGGAACCTAAACATGATAGTGAGACTATTCAATAAGAAGGTTAAACTCCTCTCCTTTCACCAAGGTGACATGGTATTGTCTCTAAGAATGCTGATGATAACCAACAAAAATCCACCAAATTTGGATCCCAAATGTGAATTAACTTACATCATCCATAAGGTCTATTACAATAGAGTATACTCTTTGATCACTGTGGATGAAGAGCATAACACACCTCCCACCAATGATAAGTTTCTCAAGTAGTAATTCATGTGAGGATCCCCATGGACAATATTAAAATTTTGTCAAGGGTCTAAGCAGTATGACCTTAAATTGTTTGTAATGGGTCTGAGATTTATGAACTTAAGCTAATAGCATCCCCATGGTCCACATAGTACGACCTTAAACTATTTTGAGTTAGTCAAATCTATGTGACCTTAAAATGCAGTAACATTGGTTCAAACTCTTCACACTTAAACTTGGAGTCACAGTCCAAGCATTATGAAGTTAAACTATTTTCATCTCCTATAATTTGATCTTTCCCACTACTAGAATATAGGATATTTGTTTAACACCCAGGGTTTTTATATAAATATTTATTAAACATTTGTATTCTATTTATTAAATAAATGTAGAAAATAAATAAAAGTGTGATAAAATACACAAATAATAAACATTTTATTTATAAAAAAGGGCTTAATACATTAAAAAAATACATAACCTAACCCATCAAACCCACTATGGTTGATATTAACACCACTAGGAAGCTACCAACCAGCACAATGAGCCGACTAAGTAGTGCACATCAACTAAATAAACCATAATCAAGAAAGTGATAGCATAAAAAATAAAAATAACACTAAGACCCAGAGGAAAATATAACATCCTTTTGAGAGCAATAAAATGAGCTTGATAAATTTTATGTGTGTTTGGTTACCCTTAAATGTAGATATTTTTAATCCTTTTTTGGTGACCATTATAAAATATGTCTCTTAGAAGTTTAATTTAACGTTGAAAATGAAAAAACCTTTGGTTTATATATTTATAACAATTAATAATTGTTTAATATTATTTATTTTGAAATAGTAAACCTTTTTTATGATAAATATTATGTATTCAAATTATTATTTTAAATGAGTTGTAGTTATTTTAAAATATATTTTACACCTATTAAATTTTAATTTATAAAATTTAAAATTAGAAATATTTATAAGGGCATTATTAATTAAATGCACATGTTAATAGCATTTCAATTACACTGTGTTTATAAAAGTAGTTGAGCTCTATAACTATCCAACTCTTGTTTTGTGTTTCACATTATAAGCCCTTCGTTTCATCGAATATGAATTTAAACCCATCCAAGTTATCCATCTATCAACGCTTTAGTACTCCATTTTTGATTCACTTCATTCAATTAAATAGATGATATTGTGAACAATGGATAAAATGCATATGCATTATCCAACACTTCAATAACCCATGTGCTTCGCAAATCTAATGAGTACGATCTTACACCCCAGACAAATTTAATCTGGATAGTTTATGCATTTTCTAACCCTTATTTCATCTTCAACTTGTAGTCGATCTAGAAGACACCCTCAATGAAGCATTTGTCTCCTCCTCTAATGACCGCTGATATCCTCATCATCTATGGAGCATTAAAAAAATTAAATATGAATCATATCCTTGGTTGGTATACTAAAATACTAATAAGTCGTATCCAAGTTGCAGATTCAAATTAAAAAAATGATCTGATCTCAACTCCATGAGTAGAGCTCAGTCTTCCATAGCATCTAAACCAAATTAGAAAAGCTTTCTTTTAGCATCGTAGGATCTTACATGATACTCCCTATTTTCAAAATGTATAAAATATACATATATATCTCTATCACAGAGATATTTTGGGTTCAGAATGCACGAAAAGATAACATCATCCATCACAAAGTGAATATAAAATAAATATATGTTAATCAATTGGTGTTTCACATCAAACTAGCTATTAAAAACCACTCAACCATTTGTAAAAAAATAATAAAAACCATAGAGAGAAATCTACTTATAAATAATCTACAAATAAACCTTGCAACTTTCACATGTATATTTCATGTGAACCAATGATCCATCTTTATCCTTTTATCAGTTATGGTAAGGGAAGTTTGTTTATTTTTTTCAAGTTAAATTTATAATTTTTTGTTTTGGTAATGGATTACTATTATTAGTTAAAATTTTATTATAATGGTCATGTTTATATTTATTTCCACTAGTATTTTCAAATGTATACCCTATTTGTGTTTTAAAATTATAAAAGAAACTTTTTCGGGTGGTTTTAATTTCTAAAATGATTTATGGGTTTTTTGTTTCTGAGTGATATATTTTACCTTAAATCTTTTTGAATGTATTCACCTAGAGAATTATTATTTTATGTTTTTTTAAATAAAAAATGTTATAAATTTATGTGCATGGAGCCTAAATGTATTCATATATGTCAATTTCATTATAAGATATGGCCATTTTGTGTAATATGTGACATTTCATGCATGTACCTGTTTTATTTTTACTATATCATTGATTATGCACATATGTAGTGAACAAATAATTCTTTCATAAGAAAATATTATCAAAGAAAATTCTATAGGTTTAAAAGAATGAATGAATGTTAATTATATTTTTATTTCAAGTATTTGAAGTAATGTCTAAAAGTAAAGACATTTATTTGCATTATTTTGCAAGATATTTATTATGAAATGTTATGTTATCAAATTCTGAAAGAAAAACTATAATGATAGTATATATATGTAAAGAAAGATTAAACTATTTTTATAAAATCTATCACTTAAATGTTGTAAATATGGATTGGAATTGTCGAGTGAACTCATCCCTCAGCAAGTGGGTTGGCCCAAGATATCCTTCAATGTTTCAATTTTTCTCAGTGTTTTGTTTTCAAAATCTTGAATAATGTTTTCTAAAAATCACTATATTATTTTTAAAGAAACTTTTGAGTTTATGTATTTTCAAAATGTTGTGGTATTTTCAATACGTAAATAATTTCAATATTATTTTTTATGGTTATTTCAAAATGTATTTTGATGATATTTTTCAAAAGAATTTCTCAAAAGTTATTTTCAAAGGAAGATTTTATAAAAGGTATTTATAAGATTTTAAAACCCCTTAATGGGAAATTTATTTATCATCCCATGTTCTAAATGATTTTCACAAGTATCTTAAAAGGTCTAACTTAGAAATTTTCTCTTTGGAGTTAGCATGTGTGGAAGTGTAGTAGTCATACCGTTTTATTTTAAACTCTAATAAATTATGAGATGTAGTCTAATTTTCCAGAACCTATACTATAAAAGGTCCTCATTTATATAAAGAAATGTGTATTTTCTAATTATCATTTATAAAATAAATACACATCATGTTTTTTCACCAAATACGGAAGTGTGGTTCAAGGATTTATAATTGGTATAATAGGAATAGTCTATATAAATCTTGAAAAATTAGAACCTTTCATTAGATTAAGTATTAATTCTTAGTAAAAGCTTCTCTTCTGTATTTTCTAGAAGGAAGGAAGGAGAAACTGAACAAATATCCTATCCCTTCCTAATGAATTACTGGTTAAGATCATCATAAAGGTATGTTATCAAGAATGTAAACCTTGTGGTGATTTCTGAATCACCTGAAAGCGTCTTTGTATGATATCATATACAAATAACATGTTATAACCCTTTCAAGGATTGAGAATTTTTTACTTTGAACTCACCAGGATACATCTTACCTACCATAGATAACAAGGAAAGTATAATGAAGTTCATATTACATGTTTTACCTTGTCATAAAAATCTGAATCACTTTTATCTTTTTATGCGGTTGTAGAAGAAGGAAACCTCCGTGCATTATACATGTGTCAACTATTGAGTATTGTTTTCACGGAATAATATATAATGATTTTGAAACCTTTAAAGATGAGACTTTGTGACTGAAAATTAAGAATCAATTTCAGACTACCCTTAATGAGTTTTATGTTAAAACTAATTCTGAAAGAACTATCTTCTGGTGTTTACATATGTCCAAACCTGATTTCATAACCTAAAAATGGGAAATAGAATTTAGAGAATATTAAACCACCATGAACCTCACTCTCTTTGGAAGAAATCCTACTCGGCATGGAGTTCACAAACCATATAGACCTTGGGGATATGGGTACTGAGATAGACCTAACCCAAAATGGACCTTTCAAGTCTAAAGTTTGAAAAGTAATGGCAAACTAATTGTGGGGGCGCTATTCAATTAAGGGGGGAAGAATGTGACACCCTAGGTTTTTATATGAATTTTTATTAAATATGTTTTTTGTCTTCATTAAATAAACATAGAAAATAAATAAGATATTGATAAAATAAAAAATAATAAACATTTTTTCATGAAAAAGAGATTAATACATCTTTTACATACATAACTTAACCCATCAATCCCACTATGATTGGTAGTAAAGCCACTGGGAATCCACCAATCAACACAACGAGGCCAACTAAGTAGTGCACATCAACTGAATCCACCATAATCAGGAAAGTGATAGCACATACAATTGAAATAAGACTAAGACCCAAAGGAACATATAACACCCTTTCTAGATCAATAAAACGAACTTGAAAATTTTCATTTGTGTTTGAATACCCTTAATATAGATATTTATAAGCCTTTTTTTGCGACTGTTATAAAATATGTCCCTTAGAAGATTAATTTAAAGTTGAAAATGATAAAACCTTTGGTTTATATATATAAATAAATTAATAATTGTTTAATATTTTTTATTTTTAAATATTAAACCTTTTTGGTGATTAATATAATGTTTTTAAATTATTATTTTAAATGATTAGTAGTTATTTTAAAATATATTTTTCACCTATTAAATTATAATTTATAAAATTTAGAATTAGAAATATTTATAAGGGTATTATTAATTAAATGTGTATGTTAATATAATTTCAATTATACTTTTTTTTAGACAAGTAGTTGAGCACTATAACTTTTTGGCCCTTCTTTTATGTTTCACGTTATAAGCCCTTCGTTTCAATGGTTGTGAGTTTAAACCCATCCAAACTGTCCATCTAGTAGGGCTTCATTACCCCATTTGTATTTCACTTCATTCGATTCAATATATTATATTTTGAATGATGGATAAAACACATCTACATCATCCAACACTTCAATACCCCATGCACTTCACAAATCCAATGGGTAAAATCTTATTCCCTATTCATATTTAATCATAATTTTTTATGTGTTATCGAACCCTCCAGTTATCTTCAACCATTAGTTGAACTAGAAGACACCCTCTATGCAACCTTCTCCTCCTCCTCCAATGGCCGCTTCCATCATCATCATCTATGGCCCCTCAATAAAATTAAATGTGAACCTTATCCTTGAAAGCTATACTAAAATACTAATAACTTGTATTGAATTTGTAGCTAAAAATTAAAAAAATGATCTGATCTCAACTCCATGAGTGGAGCTCGGTCTTCTACAACATCTAAACCAAATCTAAAAATCTTTCTTCCAATGCCGCAGGATCTTGTAGGATAATCCCTATTTACAACACATAGAAAATATTCCTATATATCTCTATCACAGAGATATTTTGATTTCAACTTTCATGGAAAGATAACATCATCCATTACAAGGAGAATATAAAATAAATATATCTTAATCGATTTTTTCATAGAAAACTAGATATTAAAAACCCCTCAACCATTTTTTATAAAATAATACAAACCATAGAGAGAAATATTCTTATAAATAAGCTGAAAATAACCCCTATGACTTTCACATGTATACTTCCTACGAACCAAATATCCATATTTCTCTTTTTATCAGTTATGGTAAGGGAAGTTTGTTTATTTTTTTCAAGTTAAATTTCTATTTTTTAGTTTTGGTAAGGGATTACTATTATTAGTAATAATTTTATTATAATGGTAAGGTTTATATTTATTTTCACTATTATTTTCAAATGTATAATCTATTTGTGTTTTAAAATTTTAAAAGTGCCTTTGTAGGGTGGTTTTAATTTATAAAATGATTTATGGGTTTTTAGTTTCTCAGTGATATGTTTTACCTTAAATATATTTGAATTTATGTACCTAGAATGTTATTATTTTATGTGGTTTTGAAGTAATAAATGTTATCATTTTATATGCACAAAGCCTATATATATTCATATATGTCAATTTGATTATAATATATGTCCATTTTTTATAGTATTTGACATTTCATGAAAGTACCGGTTTCATTCTTACTAAATCTTTGATATATGCACATATGCAGTGAAAAAAAATCTTTCATAAGAATATTTTATCAAAATAAATTCTATGGTTTTAAAAGAATGCATGAATGTTAATTATATTTTCATTTCATGTATTTGAAGTAATGTTTGAAAGTAAAGACAATAAATTGCATTATTTTACAAGATATTTCTTATGAAATGTTATGTTATCAAATTTTGAAAGAAAAACTCTAGTGATATTATATATAAGTAAAGAAATATTAAACTATTTTTATAAAATCTTTCACTTGAACATTAAAAATATGGGAGGAAATTAAGGATTGAACCCATCCATAAACTAGTGGGTAGGCCCAAGATAGCCTTTAATGTTTCAAGTGGTCTCAGTGTTTTGTTTTCAAAAGATTGCATAATGTTTTCTAAAAATCACTAGATTATTTTTAAATCAAATTTTGAGCGTCTTTATTTTCAAATTGTTGTGGTATTTTTAATATGTAACTAATTTCAATATTATTTTTGATGGGTATTTAAAAATGTATTTTGATGATATTTTTAAAAATCATTTCTCAAAATTTATTTTCTAAGGAAAATTTTATAAAAGGTATTTCTATGATTTTAAAACCCCTTAATGGTAAATTTAATGTTCATCTCATGATTTAAATGATTTTCATGGGTATCTTATAAGGTCTCTATCAAATGTATTCACTTTGGAGTTGGTGCATGAAGAAGCATAGTAAGAATACTATTTTATTTTAAACCCTGATAAATTTTGAGATGTAGACTAATTTTACAGAACCTACACCAGAATAGGCCCACATTTTTATAAAGAACTCTGTATTTTTTAGTTATCATTTATAAAAAAAATACACAACATATTTTAGCACTGAGTCTGGAAGCATGGGTTTGGGGTGTTAAAATTGGTATTAGAGGAATGATCTAGACAAATCTTGAAAAATTAGAACATTTTGTTAGATTAAGTATCCATTATTAGTAAAACCTTATCTTTTATATTTTTATATGGAATGAGGGAGAAACTAAAAAAATATCTTATCCCTTATAGATGAATTACTGGTTATGATCATCATAAAGTCGTACTATCAAGAATATTAACCTTGTGGCACTTTTGTGACTCACCTGCTAGCATCTCTTTAATATATCATATGCATTTGACATGATACAACTCTTCTAAGGACCATAATTTGTTTACTTTGACCTCACTAGGATACATATTACCTAACATAGATTCCAATAAAATTGTAATGATGGTCTTCTTACATGTTTTACCTTGTCCAAATAATCTGAATCACTTTCATCTTTTTATGCGGATATGGAAGAAGGAAACTTCCATACAACATACATGTGTCAACTTTTGAGTATTTGTTTTCATAGAATAACCTAAGATGATTTTGAAACCTTCAAAGATGATAATTTTTGACGAAAAAAATAGGAATCAAGTTCAGACTGACCTCAAGTAGGTTTATGTTAAAACAAATTCTATAAGAACCATCTTCGGGTGTTTACATCTGTCGAACCCCAATTACACAAGCTAGAAATGGGAAAGAGAAGTCAAAAAATTTGAAACCACTGTCAACTTCACAATTTTTGGAAGAAATATTACTCACCATAGAGTTTTCCAACCCTACATAACTTAGGGATATGGGTACCAAGATAGAACTAACCCAAACTAGACCTTTTAAGGATGATGTTTGAAAGGTAAGCACAAATAAACTATGAGGGCGCAATTATATTAGGGGGAATGTAACACCCCATGTTTTTAAATGAAATTTTTATTAAATATTTTTATTCTTTTTTTTAAATAAATTTAGAAAATTAATAAGGTATAGATAGAAGACACAAATAATAAACATTTTATTTATACAAAAGGTCTTAATACATATTTGACATACATAACCTAACCCATAAAAACCACTATGATTTATAGTAACACCACTGAGAATCCACCAAGTACCACAATGAGGCTGACTGAGTAGTGCACATCACCTAAATCAACCATGTTTAGGAAAGTGATATCACATAAAATAGCAATAAGACTAAGACCCAGAGAAACATATAACACCATTTCAAGATAAATAAAATGAACTTAAAGTATTTTTTGTGTGTTTGAATACCCTTAAATGTATATATTTATAAGAATTTTTTGTGACCATTATAAAATATGTCCATTATAAGTTTAATTTAATGTTGAAAATGACATAAAAATTGCTTTATATATATATAAAAATTAATAACTATTTACTATTATTTATTTTTCAATAGTAAACTTTTTTGCTAATAAATATTATGTTTTCAAACTATTAAATTTGTGGTAGTTATTTTAAAATATATTTTACACCCATTAAATTTTAATTTATAAAATTTAGAATTAGAAATATTTATAAGGGTATTATTAATTAAATGCACATGTTAATAGCATTTCAATTACACTTTGTTTATAAAAATAGTTAAGCGCTATAGTTATTAGGATCTTGTTTTTTGTTTCATGTTATAAGACCTTCGTTTCTACGGTTGTGAGTTTAAACCCATCTAAGCCATCCATATATCAGTTCTTCAGTACTCTATTTTCATTTCACTTCATTTGATTCAACAGATGAGATTGTGAAAGACGTATAAAACACATCTACATCATTCAGCACTTCGATACCTCCATGCGCTTCGCAAATCCAATGGGCATGATCATACACCCTGGTCAGATTTAATCTGGATCATTTATGTGTTGTCGTACCCTCCTGTTATCTTTAACTTGTAGTCGAACCAGAATACACCATAGATGCAGCCTTCTTCTCCTCATCTAATGACCGTTACCATCCTCATCATATATGGACCATCAAAAAAATTAAATGTTAATCTTATCCATGATCGATATACTAAAATATTAATAAGTCGTACCCAAGTTGTAGCTACAAATTTAAAAAATTATCTGATCTCAACTCCATGAGTAGAGATTGGTCTTCCATAGTGTCTAAACCAAATCAGCACAACTTTCTTCCAACACTGTAGGATCTTACAGGATACTCCCTATTTACAACACAT
This sequence comes from Viscum album, assembly GCA_963277665.1. Classification (NCBI taxonomy): domain Eukaryota; kingdom Viridiplantae; phylum Streptophyta; class Magnoliopsida; order Santalales; family Viscaceae; genus Viscum; species Viscum album. The sequence continues at coordinate 383,339,475 of OY728153.1, read as the reverse complement.
ATAAAATATATATATATATATATATATATTACAAAGAGATTTTTGGTTCATCTTATAGGGAACGATAACATCATCCATCACAAAGAGAATATAAAATAAATACATGTCAATCAATTTTTGTTGCATAGCAAACCATCTATTAAAAACCCCTCAACTATTTGGAATAAAATAATACAAACCTTAGAGAGAAATCAACTTATAAATAAGCTGTAAAAAACCCTGATGACTTTAACATGTATACATCATGCAAACCAAAGATCCATCTTTCTCCTTTTATCAGTTGTGGTAAGGGATGCTTGTTTATTTTTTTCAAATTAAATTTTTGAAATTTTTGTAAGGGGTTACTGTTATTAGTTACAATTTTATTATAATGGTCATGTTTATATTTATTTTCATTGTTATTTTTAAATGGATACACTAATTTTGTTTTAAAGTTTTAAAAGAACCTTTTTTGGGTGGTTTTAATTTCTAAAATGATTTATGGGTTTTTAGTTTTTGAGTGATATGTTTTACCTTAAATCTATTTGAATTCATGCACCTAGAATGTTATTATTTTATGTTGTTTTGAAGTAAAAAATGTTATCATTTTATGTGAAGGAATCATATATATATTCATATATATCAATTTCATTATAATATATAGTCATTTCCAATAATATGTGACATTTCATGCATGTACTGGTTTCATTTTTACTAAATTTTTGATATATGCACATATGTAGTGAATAAATAATTATTTCATAATAAAATATTATCAAAGTAAATTATATGGGTTTAAAATAAGATATGAATGTTAATTATATTTTAATTTCATGTATTTTAAGTAATGTCTGAAATTAAAGACATTTAGTTGCATTGTTTTTCAAGATATTTCTTATGAAATGTCATGTTATCAAATTTTGAAAGAAAAACTACAGTGATAGTATATATAAGTAAAGAATGATTAAACTATTTTTATAAAATCAATCACTTGAATGTTGTAAATATGGAAGGGAATTGGTGATTGAACTCATCCCTCGGCAAGTTGGTAGGCCCAAGATAGCCTTTAATGTTTCAAGTGGTCTCAGTGTTTTGTTTTCAAAATATTGCGTAATGTTTTCTAAAAATCACTAGATTATTTTTAAATCAATTTTTGAGTGTAAGTATTTTCAAAATGCTGTGGTATTTTCAATACGTAAATAATTTCGATATTATTTTTGAAGGGTATTTCAAAATTTATTTTGATGATATTTTTCAAACGCATTTTTCAAAAGTTATTTTCAAATGAGGATTTTATAAAAGGTATTTCTACAGTTTTAAAACCCATCACTAGACAATTTAATGTTAATACCATGTTTTAAATGATTTTCATAGGTATCATAGAAGGTCAAACTCAGATGTGTTTGATTTGGAGTTAGCGCGTGTGGCAGCATAGTAAGTGTACTGTTTTATTTTAAACTTTGATAAATTGTGAGATGTAGTCTAATTTTCCAAAACCTGGACCAAAATAGGTTCTGATTTGTATAAAGAATTGTTTATTTTTTAGTTATCATTTTTTTAAAAAATAAACATCATGTTTCAGCATTGAATCTGTAAGTTTGGGTTTTGGGTGTTATAATTTGTGATGAGGCAATTGTGATGGGTAATTGTCCCGTCACTAATACTTTTTTTACGACTCCTATTTACGATGGATGGTTTATTCCATCATAAAAAGTCATCATTTTTCATGAAATAAACCATCTATTGAAAATAATTTTAGTAGGAATTCCTGCCATCTAGCATGAAAAAAGGTAGTGACTGGCATTTGCAGCAGACATAGCATTCCATCTCAAATAGTCCTTGGATATGAAATACTTGCGACATGCATTATTTATTATCATAATTAACCTCGAATTATAACCATTTTCACCCCTTTTATACTTCCTCTCCTTCTACTAAATGTTGTGCACACCGCCCACTCTGATATGCTCTGTTGTACTCAATTTTTTACTGATCCGCCTTAAAATCACCTTGGTACGGATTCCACTTATCTTCTTTTTCATTATTTTTTTGTTTTATTCATTTTATTACATGATTTAGTTTCTCTAACCCATGTTTTTATAAATTTATCTTATTTTTATGTTGTATTTGGTATTTAGTATTGGTGCAAATTTATTATTCCCCATTTACATATTAATCGGGTCCGCGTAAATTATTTCAATTGGTTTTAAGGTATTTTTCTCATTGTTTCATTTGGATATATGTATGTGTATATCTGATTTTGATGTTGTATTTGGTATTTAAGATTGTTGGAAATTTATTATTCCTTATTTTCATATTAATCGGGTCTGCAAGAGTTATTTTAATTGATTTGAATATATGTATGTGTGTATCTTGTTTTCACACACACACACACATATATTTTTATATAATTATATATATATACATATTTACAAATATATTTATTTATATATAGTTATATAAATATTCATTCATAAATATATATTTATAATATAAATTAGTAGTTATATATATATATTAATATATTAAATATATATGTAAAAATATATTTATATGTTGTTATTTTATTTTAAATACATATATATAATTTTTTTATAAATATATTTATATAATTATAAATATAAATTTATAAATATATTTATATAATTATATATATAAATATATTTATAATTATATATACAATAAAATTTAATTTGAAATTATTACCTAATTATTAATCTGGGTGGGTTTGGGTAATATTTTCTAAAAAATAGTTTTCCAATACTCAATTATACCAAATAAAAAGTATTATAATTTAAAATTATATCTTTTATTTTTATATCATGTCAATTATATAGACATTTAATTTTGAAAAATGTATTAGTAATGATTTATTTTTCTTGTTATATCATGTCAATTATGTAAACAATAATTTTGATTTTGATCAATTGTTATCTTTCATATAACCAAAATTAAATAAAAATTATTAATTCAAAAGTATTAATTCAAAATAAATATCAATTCAAAAATATTAACTCGAAATTATTTATAAATTATTTATATAAATTATTAATCCAAGATAATACAAATCATTTATAATCAAAATCAACTATAATTAAAATTATTTATAAATTATATATATATATATATATATTAACATCTGAATATGTATATATAAACATTTCAAAAAAAAATGTCAGGTTTATTATATTCATATTTATATGTGTGTGTGTGTGTTTATATAGATTTGATATATGTATATTTGTTTAAAAAATAGTTAAAATATATTTGATGTGTTCACATTAATTAAGAAATTGTGATATATATAGTAATTATTAAAAATCTAAAAATAATTTAAATAATTAATAATAATCATTACATAATTTATAATAATTAATAATTAATTAGACAATATTATTAATAAATATTAAATATTATTTATAGTTACAAAATTTTATTTATAATTTAAAAATTTTAGGAAATTACGAAAATTTGTAAAAATTTGTAAAATAAAAAATATGAAATTCTAGAAATAGTTATAAATTTGTAATATTTATAATAAATTCATTTTAAAATAATAAATAATTAGTATTACTTAACAAATAATTTTATCAAATAGTAAAAAATAAAAAAAATTGTAATAAATACTAATTTTTTATCAATCCTTGAAAAAATATATAAAAAATAATAACTATTATAAATTCACAATAATTCATAAGAATCTTGTATAAATTAAAATAATTCCTATCAATAATTCATATAAATGTTGTAATATATATATATTTATATATATATATAAATAATATTAATAAAAGATTAAAAGTAATACCCTCGTATGCGATGTTACCAAACACCTGATTCTCACAAATACTATATCGTACGTAGGGTAAACCTAGCATCCCTGATCTAATGGTGGTTTTAAATTTCTGATATGATACACCATTACAGAGATAATTTAATTTTTTTGTAAAAAATTATAATAAAAATATTAAATGAGATTATCATCGTGTGTGTGTGTGTGTGTTTCTGGCACTTTTGTTGGGGTGCACATCCGTCTGTGAGGACGTGCTGATTGTTGCCCTACATTCTCGCTTTCCAAATTCAGGTGAAATTCATCCCTTCTTCAATGATGTTTTCTCCTTGATCGAAACGGGATGATGGGATGTCAGTTTCTCCTTTTGTAGATTCCTCCTCAGAATTTGTTGCCTAGTCTCGGTCTCCCTTAAATATTAAGATGTTGTTCGTGAAACCCTTCCTAGTGTCATATCTTTGTGAACACCGATTAATTACACTAATTCTGTTAGGACATTCCGATGGGTCAAGTCAGGGAAGCAACCTTCAGTTAGGAGAGTAGTTATGTTGGGGCATGGCCAGCATGTCTGGATGCTGAAACATTAATACACCTAGATTTTTCCTTATCAGAGGGCTTCTCAAGGATGTGGAAGCCCGATGCATCCCACATCGAATGCGGAGAATTGTATGCCATAGGCATGTCTCTAAGGTTTTCCTCTACTTCCCATGTTTGACACAGGGTATGTCGTGAGTTTAATGTCTAGAAAATATGGATCAGATTGATTGGAACACTGATGAGAGTGGATGAGATGGGTATATCCCTAGGAGGGAGAACCTAGAATTTTTAACGGATGAATGGGTCAGGACGCCCAATATGGACAGACCCTGGATGGAATGTCCCAAAAAGGGAAGGTTTCACACTGTGAAGACTGATTTTAATGCCACAAAAGGTGGATCAGAGGATGGTGGGTCCCAAAAAAGGGGATGCCAAGGTTTACTATTGGTTAGTATTGAACCTCAGGGAGGCTTCCTATGTACCACATCAAAGAGACAGAGATAAAAACCCATGTAGTTTGAGAGGGTGAGTTATGGGATCAGGTTGTACACAGTGGACAATAACTCAAAGATATGTTGGGGCTTACACGTGGTTAGCGACCCATGTGATGCAAAGAGAAATGAGATGAATGGGGCTTACACATGGTTAACTACCCGTATGGATGGCATGAGTTTACTGGGATGTGATGGCTCGGGTATAATTAGGATGGATAAGGAGGGAGTGTCGAAGGATGAGGATGAATGAAGTGGAACTGACGCAAGGATGACAATGCTGGGCTTAAAACTCATGGAGGTTTTCTATGTATCCCAATGCCTGAGAATCAAAGTCCATATAGTTATGGAATAGAGTGAAGAGTCACCAAAGGAGGCAACTCGTGAGAATGGATGCATGGATTGGGGCCCAAAGTAAATGGAACCAATGGGTTAAGGCATGATCTTCCCATGACACAAAGTCTTGAGGGAGAGATCTGGATGGGACATGAGAGATGAACTTGAACCTCAGGGAGGCTTCCTACGTACCTTTCTCAAGAAGGGTTAAGATCAAATTCCATGTAGTTCAGATGTGGGGCAAAGAATCTAGGTGTAAGCAAAGGAAAGTAACCCAGAGACATGTTGGTTATTACACATAGTTAGCATCCCATTGCAAGAGGGATAGTCTTGGTTAGAGGAGTATGGATTGAGGGTGGGGTTTATGCATGGTTAGTTCCTCGGGGACTAGTATGACACCCCTAAGGGGTGGACCAAGGATGTGGGTCCCAACAAAGGGGACACTGAAGTTTACCAGTGCTTGGGGTTGAACCTCCGGGAGGCTTCCTACATACTATGTCTAAGATATAGGGATCAAAACCCACATAGTTTGTAAGCATAGATTTTAACATCATGCGATACGAAAGGGGGGCATATAGTTTAACATCATACGGGATGAGGGTAAACTGGCATGAAGTAGTCAGGGTCGATGGGTGATGACATTGAACTTCAAAGAGGCTTCCGACATACCTTTCTTGAAAAGGGGAAAGGATCAAAGTCTACCTAGTTTGGAAGAGAGGGGAATGGAATAGGGATTACACATGGATAGAGGCCCATATAGATGTCATGGTTAATGCTTACTCTGAGCCCACATGAGTCATTCTTGGTTCTAGAAAAAAGAGGTAGCATTAGGTCCGACGATCATGTCACGAAAGGTGCGGCCATAGGGAATGGTGTGGGGCTTATGCATGGATAGCGGCCCAAAGATGAATTAGAGGCCTAATCTAAGAGGGAATCCCAAGTAAGGGTTCAGATGTACAAGGAGGATATGACCATCGTACATGGAACACTCAATCAAGGAATATCAGGGCTTGCACAAGGGATTCTCGGAGGCACATGTGGTGACAAATCGCAGAGGGAGAGGAGTGAGAGGGCACTGGTGGCACATCCCCTTCATGGTCCTCTAAGGGATTTTCCTTTATAAAGTGATCATAGTTTAACATCATGTGTCAAGGATGTGGGGTTTCTTTGAAGTTTAACATATTATAGCTTAGATAAGAGTGGGTTGTCTCCTCACCCCTAAGACTTACATAACTAGTGCACTTTAAACCCTGGTAAAGGGAAGGCACCAGTAATGTCGTGGTAACGGGGTTGTGTAGTGATCTATCTAAGGGTACACATTAGAATGGATATGATAAGAAGCAATAGCCATTAGTGTTCCTATATGATGAAGCACAAGGTAGGGAAACACAACATGAAGCACCACTCAGGGGGGGGCTTGAGATCACTTCGTACAAGCCTGGAGGGATGCACGAGGGATGGTCTTGCAAAGCAGGAGACCTTTCATGGAGGGGGGGGGGTTCATGAAAAGGATGTCCTTGAAAAATAATTAGTGATCCGCAAAGAGGATGGCCTTTGATAAGGAAATGGTCTTTGTGAAGGACTAATTATTTATGAAGGGAGGTTCTCAATAGAGCATAGCTTTGCCTTAGAAAAGAACGCTTTATTTGGAGAGTGCTTCAGGAAGGCTCTATGCTTCGTGAAGCCTGGAGCATCCCAAAGGGGATCCCTCCTTTGTGAAAGTCATATGCCTTTGTGAAGGTCATCCCCACCATAGGTGGAGGTCATGAAGAACATGAGAAGGTATGGCTCCCAGAGGCCAAGTACCTTTGGTGATCTATCAGTTGGTTTTACGAAGGTCTTTGCAAAATGGGAGCTCAGAAGTTGAAAGAGTGGAGTAATGGGGGGCTTTGAAAGAGGCTAGGAGCCCTCTATTTATAGGAAATGAAGGTCATAGAAGGTCACAGAGCTTTCCATGGAGAAAATATGAGCACCGTGAAGAGGAGGTGACATTGTGGATCCAAAGGGGCAGCGTCAGACTTAGTCAGACTCGCACAAGGGTCTGTCAATGGGGTGATCGTAGTGCGGGACGCGAAGAATAGTGACACCATAGAGAGGAAGGGATCCATAGGAATGCATCAGACTCACCTAGGGTCCATCACACCACAGAGAAGATTGTTGAGGTAGCCATCACAAAGCGGGATACCAAGAACATGTGACGTCGCGGAGGCGTCAGGGTCCGTCAGATTCATATAGGGTCCATCCCAAATGCTCCCGATCATGAAGGTGGGACAACCTTGTGGAGGTCTTTGAGCAATGAGCCCTTTAGGATGGTTTGGATGGATTTAAGGGAAATTTTGAGTCCTGATTTACTTTGGATCAGCTGCGAATTTGTTCAAACCTCACATGGCACGAATTTTGGCACCAACAAATTCCCCCCTTATAATGGGAGCCAAAGGAAAATTGGGGAAAATTCTTAGGTTAAGTAACTGAAAAACTAGAAGATCATGAAAAGGCGGATGAAGAAGCTAGATGGTGAAGCTGGATCACAAAGCATGATCGAAAAGCATCACTCAGGAAGGAATAACGAAGGGGTAGTACAAGGTGGCTTCGCGTAGCAACACTGACATAAGGGCGTTGCAAATTTCACCATGAAGCATAGGCAACGATCACCGCGAAGCCCAAGCACAGGTTGTCGTGAAGCCCGGGCTGACTATGCCTATAAATAGGTGAACATGGGTTTTTTTCCATACTTGGATCTCTATAAAGGATAGCGTTGTTGCTCTCTCTTCACAAAGAAATCCACCACGTGAACAAAAATCCATGAACTGGGCTCTTTCATTTGGTGCTCTGCAAATGCTTTTGTGAATCGATGAATTGCGATCAACTGCTTCCTTTATGATGCAAGCTGAGATCAAGGCTACTTCGCAGAGGGTTGTCTATTTGCGAACTGCCTTCATGAAGGTTCTCTACGACGTTCTTTGTAGCCCGACTAGAAAATATTTTTTTATAAGCCATAGTCCAATTGCTGATCAGGAGATCGCTCAAGAGGCCTCTGCAGATGCTACTCAGAGGGAGGCCATAGAAAATAATATTCAAATAAGGGAATACATCTGGAGAACATCTGATCGCCAATATTTAATGGTGCTACTGACAGAGTTGCAGAAGGAATATATGTTGTGAAAGAGATTTTTGTTGTATGACTTCGGCTTACGGGATGAAGTCTCCATCCCAGATACCAGAAATGATGCGCCAACTTATTGGTTTTGGACCACCCCTAAGAAATAGCAATGGTACATGGCTGAGGATGACCACCACAGAAAATATCACTCCCCTATCGCGGATCATTGCATCTATAATCATGTTGAAAACATCGATGGAATGTAATTATAAAAGGGGATGTTTCCACCTCTGTATAAGATGATTATCTAGGCAGGGCTTGAGAATCTAGACAAGGGGTGGATCAAGAGCTGGGATCTGCGCCAGGGTGGCAACTTCACTGATAAGTGGGACTAGGCTTAGTGGGCATGTGCGTCCTGTGAAGAGTTCAATAATGTACTGAGGTGGGTAGGCCTGTACAAAGTAGCTTGGGCCTCCCAATTCAGTGTTTATCAACCGAAGGAGTTCATACTAGAACTGTTAAGCCAGTGGTCTCCAGATACCAACACTTTCCACCTACATCTTGGGGAGGTTGGAATCAGCCTCTGGGGCCTTCATCAAATTTCTAAAATCTCAATCCTAAGAGGTATGTATGATGAGTTTCTCCCCACCATGAATGTCTCAGAGGTTATTGAGAAGATGTTTCCTTTGGCGAGGTCATTACTGAAGTTAGTACCGAGCACATAAGAGGATAAGTAGAATACCTAAGGCATCTACATTAAGAAGTGGTTCATCTATTTTCTAAACCTCCCATCAGAGGAAAAAAACTACCGGAAAGGCCTCCCACATGTCCAAGAGAAGCTCAACAAGGAAAAGAAGGTTCATACTAGTAGACCATGGAGGAAAACCAGTGGGAAATGTGGAGTTACAACATCAAGATTGAGCAGCGGCCAACAGTCAGGCTGACCGGATTCATCTTGGCACTAATATGTGGGTAGATGCTACTGGTCATAGATGCCCACATTGGGGTGAGACTGAGTAAATTCATCATGAAGGCTCAACTAGCTAGTGGAAATTGCATAAAATTGGGCATACTGGTGCTGGAAAAGTTATACCATATACTCTGGAACATCAGTGATGGAAGAAGGCCGCTGTGGGTGTGTGGGTCATTCCACTTCCTGTATAGCTGGATTGAAACACACTTGGGGGGATATGAATATCTCAACCCCATATCTTTTCCTAGGATATATTCTCGGCAGACAATTTTTAATATTACAGGGAGTGCCCCATTAAAGCTAGATGTAGTGACTATGATGGGTAAGATGGGGTGGGTAAAATAATTCATCTTCCACTTATTCTCTTTGCCAACCAAATCATACACTAGTGATGGAAGATATACTATAGAGAAGCATTCATATCTACTATCATTCTACGGTGGTGTTTTGGTGGCATGAGTAGACTGAAAACCTATATGTAAACCATATAACCTACATCGGTTCGCACGACAATTCCAATACATGCAGAGGATTACCCCACAAGTTAACTCAATTGTGCACCATGATAACCACCCATGAATGATGAGACAACTCTAGTTGATGTTTACAAGGGAATATGGGAAGATGTGGAATGATTTGGCCCCATCTAATGCTGCATTCAGATTAGTTCACGATTCTACCCTGGTGAGATGATGAAGCGACTAACAGTTTGGGACAACAAATCAGTGGTATCCACATCTCGACATAAAAAAGTGATGACGAGGGGGGTGTCAAGAATATGGTTCCAAAATGCATCAAAGTGATACAACCGTAGTAGCAGGGGAGATAGGCCACGAATCAGTAGACCCCCAGAACAGTGATGGCTCGAGGTGCAGAGAGGGAGGTAACATTGTCAGACTGGGTGGCTCTGTCTGGGGAGACTTGAGAGAGAGGTGAATCATCCTGATTCTTTCTAAGGATTCCCCTAGGATCTAGGGAATAAAATTCATCTAGTAATGATTCCATATGACGCTACCTTTTCGGAGGCCTAGATGGATTGGGAAAAAAGAAAACAATATCTCACTGTTAACGGCCTATGTACAAACTTGAATAAGCACAAGATAGTGTTGGGAGAACTTGAATTTTCAAAGGATGTATTTAGTACTAACCCATATGAGGGAAGAAAGTTTCTGATGGAACTGTAGGATGTAATACACTCTTATAGAAACATGCGACCAATGATGCACTAGGTAAGGGTGCTGTTGAACATGACTACCCCTCCAGAAATGACAGCGGCTCAACTGGTAGAATTCTTTCCTTTGACTGGTCATGCAGATGAATCTTGTGAGGAAGAATTCAGAGAGGAAGATTTCCATTGAAACATGGATGAAGTAACTTCCAAGGGAGCCTCTCTTGAATAAAGAAAAATAGTGGCCTTTGAGGGAACTCCCTGGGGAGAGTTTGTTGTAGTTATAGAAGTGAGTTCCAACTCCTCTTCATTACACCATTTCTATTATTACCTTATCTTGGTTTCTCAACTGTCACCTACCTGTGCAGGAGAATCTTGAACCAATCACCCCCACTGATGGGGATGAAGGCGTGATAGGTGCATAGAACCAAACACTAGGACCTGCACCCAGAGAGATAATGGTTGCAGAATCCAGTAATGTTTGGGGAGAAGGGGTCACCTCCTCAGAATCTTTAGAGCTCACAATCATATAAAGAAGGCCGCACCTTGAAATCCTAGTGATGATAGCCCCGAGCCAAGATCAAGTGTTTTACAAGGGTAAGTCTTGTGCTTCAGAGCTATTCATGTTTCCTGATTGATCAAATTTGATAACGCAGCCCATACCTGCACAATTTTTAGGATGGAACACATGCTGCTGGTATTAATAGATGGAAGACATGAGGATAATCTTTAGGGAGGTATTCTGGTCTATATGGAATCAATTTCCCATCCTGACCATGCAATAATTCCTTATGGGAAACTGAAAATAGCAAGTGATGCTATTGAAGGGTTGAAGTTCAGAGCTGGTTGGGCTGAGATCATTGAGGTGGAATCGAGTGACGAAGGTCAATCTGATGACTCGGAGTCTGGTTCTTTGATTATAGTGTCTGAAGGGGATCATTCTGCCAAGATCCTAGACACATTCACTAAATATGAGCATGCTGATTTTCTAGAGCTAGATGAATCTGAATCTGATGCAATCGAGAGTAGTGAGAAGACCTAATGTCGCGCATGGAAGTTAATCAAGTGCTTCATCAAAGAGGTTTCCAAGTCTGATCAGATTATCCAGATGGTATTTCTCCACCTATTATTGCACGATCTATACACTGGAGGGGTGGATGCACGACATCCACACATGCTGGTTTGAGATTACGTTTTCAAAAAGATGCAGGAGAGAAACCACCAACTGGATGTAAAAAAGAAATCCAATAACATCCAGAGGCTTGAAGAGGTTGAGAAAGCGATCCAACACCTTTATGAGAAACTAGGTGATCACTTCAGATTCATCGCAAAACGGACAAGATTGGTCGACCATCTGAAGTCCCAATTAAAGGAATCCCAAGAACAATTGACTTAGGCAAACCAACAATTGATAGGATTCTGAGCTGAGCGAGACTGAAAGTAGAGCAGAGCTAAGAATATTTACCTCAAGGATGCTAATAAAGAGGAGGAGGTCAAGAGACGTCAAGACTCCCTGGAATCCAAGCGCTGAAAAGTGGAATAATTGGAGCATTCCATTGAGGGAGAGGACCCATAGAGGTCCTTATTTAGTTGTAATAAAAAATACTCTCTTTTCTTTATTCTTCATGCATAGAAATTTACATTATAATCACTCATTATCACATATCAACTGCACCCGTGAAAAAACCAATGATCAATCCCTAAGGTCATGTGGGTCATGCCCAGTGCAATAAACAAGGGACACCATTGCTCGCTTAGGATACGAGAGAATCCTTCAACCAATGAACACTCGAGGTCTAAGAGACCACCCAAAGTTTTCGAGATAAGAGTGAGGTTTTGACTAGAGAATAGGGGTATCAGAATAGATGAAACGTCTTTCCCAACATAATCTAGTGTATGAGAGGTATAACTCCATGGGCATTGGAATCAACCTGAACAACTGGGAATGTGAAAAATGTGAATCACAATACCCAAAATTTGGAACACATTGAGAGTGTCATGACGATATAGGATAACTGCTAACCATATTCACAACACAACATATAAATCACATTGGCTTGAAATGGGGACAAAAAAACGAGGGACGACCATTGACCGAATTTGAAAACACAGGACACATATCTAAATGCCGTATGATTTCTTCCAGAATGTTGGCACAAGATGGTAGGTGAGACAAAATGTTGTGGGACTAGGCCATTAGGGGGGTTACCTCTGAGATGAAAGAGGATGAGGATCCAAATAAATATCACACAAAGTGTGGAGATGGAATGATGGTCTGTTTGAATAAAGTCCATCACTCTTGAAATTATTCCACCATGATGAAACTACATTGGTTGAGCATAAAGGTTTGAGTAAAGATCAAACCTAATCCAAATAGGGCCTTCTCTAGTGAGGTCCATGAATTCCTTGTAGTTTTACGTTATACAAATGAATATGATAGACACATAGTTTAGCGTCGTATGGTGGGATGATGTGAAAAATAGTTTAGCATCATATGACTAGGATGTTGCCCACATTTTAAGGTCATGTTTCTTAGACCTGGTTAATAGTTTAGAGTCATGTTACACAGACTGAGAACCCCTAGTATATGTTCATAGTGTTTGGACCGTAAGGTCACACAGCCTCATGTATGGGTATTACCCAACCAAAAACCCTAAGCCTACATGATCCATGCTCAGTGTAGGAAACAAGAATTCATGTCAGGACTTCTCCACCTATCGTGAGGGTGAAATAGGGGGAAGGAGATGTTGGTTGGGGAAAAAACCTAGACATTCCAACATTCCTAATCGATGCATGTGAATGTGCGAGGTTACAACACCAAGTGGTGTTGATGATCCATAAAATGAAAAGGTTATTGAACATGTAAATCACATCATTCGATATTCGGGAAATAATGGGAGCGGTGTGGTGATGAAGGATAACTATTGATCATATTAGAAAACACAGTATCTATTTCGCGTTATCCTGGTATGGGAATAGACAACTGATAATCGACTGCTGAACATATTTGAGACGTAGTACTTGTATCAAATTTTTCTTCTAAATCCTCTGGGGAGTTAGCCCAAGATGGTAGGAGAGAACTAGGTCCTAGAATCCTTACCATTAGGTGGTCCCTTTGGATGTAAAAGATGATGGAGATCCAAATAACGGGATATGTGAACACAAGGGAGGGTACATTCAAAGGAATCACATGGTGCAGCTATTGAAAACTTATGCGAAGGAGGACCGAAGAAGGTCCCCACTATACCACGCACAACCCAGGACAATAAGGCTGGGAAGATGAAGGAGGTTACGGTTGTACCACAGACAAGAAGTCAGGGATCACTATGTATCTCATAAGGATGGGAATCACACCACACATAGTTCTTGAGGGTGGTATGAAAAATGGCCGATACCAAAAGGGGGTGATATCCTCTTAAGCGAGAAATATCATAGTTGTTAAATTGTTTTACATCATGTGAATATAGATAGTAATAATCTTAGATTAAGGCCATTGAGCTTGAACCGTAAGGTGCCCGGTTTAATGTCATGTGCATGGGACATGCCCGTGCAGTTTATCATCATGCGATAAGGATGAAGAATATGGATATATTTTCAAGGGAGTTATGTGGTGTGGCTATTACAAACCCAATGTGAATGAGGATAGAAGTTCACACCACACAACATAATTTTGAGGAAAATTAGGATGAAATGGTTCAAGAGGGTTCATGGTGATGTGGATGGACCACAAAGAGAAATTATGGGCATCACTACGTATCCCATAAGGATTAGAATGAAGCCAAACGTAGTTCTCGAAGGTGGTATGGTAGTCATCCAATACCGAAATAAGGCATCATCTTCTCAAGTGAAGACATCGTATGGCTGGGTAATTTATCATTACACAACCTGGATGAGGTAGATGTAGTTTAGCGTTGCATGATAAGGACATAATGGATCTTAGTTTATGGCCATAGAGCTTAGACCATATGGAAGTGAGATTCTTCCAAGCGGGCGTAAAACTTGACCAAATATCTAAGCCCACTTGAGATATGCTATGTGTGGGAAACAAGGGAAGATAAGATCTTTACAACACATGGGACACACAACATAGGGAAAACGGTGTAGAGTCAAGGATGATCCCACAACGCTGATTCTACTCACAACATGCAAAGGTGTATGGAGGGATAACACTGAGGGTGTCGAAGTTCCACCTGAACATGATGAAGTGGAGAGGGTTATGAATCACAAGACCAAAATTTAGAGAATAATGAGGATGGCATAATGATGGAGGATAACTGTTGACCGTATTCGAAGCATAGTATTAATATCATGTGACTTGAACTGGGAACGAACACCCGAGGGTCGGTCGCTGACCGTATTTGAAATGCAGAACCAGTCTCAAAATGTAGATTAAAATCCTCCAAGATTTTGTCCTGAAACAGTAGGCGAGCCATAAGTCTAAGCACTCATAATGTTTGGGGGTCCTTTCGGATGTGAAATATTATGGATGTCTAAATAAAGGGACAAATGAAGCATGAAAATGGTACGAAAGCATGTCCATGCAGAATCTAACACTCTAATCCCTAAACCACAATGTATCCGAGCACATTGATGAGGCATAAAAAGGGGTGAGGGGTCCCTTTAAAAGAGAAAAACTCACAGAGATGAGTGGAGTAAATAGGGAAATGGGTTGATAAACCTGGGGCTGGACCCGAAGATGAAATGTCTGGGAATTCCTACATATCCCATGAGGATGGGAATCAATCCATATGTAGTGATGAGGCTCCATGCAGTTTAATGTCATGCGGTAAGGAAGAAAGTGATTGAAGGGAGACCCTTGAAGGAAATTACATGGTGTGGATATTATAAACCCAATGTAAATTAGGACCAAAGGAGTCTGAATCACACCCCATGCTTCCAATAGAGTCTAGACCAAAGGGTTTTAAAAGGTCGAGGTACCAAGGGATGGACCTAAAGATGAAATGTTTGGGAATTCCTATGTATCTCATGAGGATGAGAATCAAGCCGTATGTAGTTCTCAAAGTTCTGTGTAGTTTAACACCATGTGGTAAGGACATTGGAGAGAACAAGATTCTAAAGTGAATTTGCGTGGTGTGATAAATCAAGCTCAACATGAATGAGGATAGGAAAAGTCCACACCACACTATGCACAATCCTAAAGGGGAATCTCATATCAAAGGTGCTGAAAAGGGTCAAGGGACCTATGTCTAGAACTGAGGCAAAGTGACCAAGCGTTCCTATGTATCCTACATGGGTAGAAATCAAGACACATGTAGTTCTTAAGTGGATTGTCCTTCATGTCTATCAATGCACTGAAAGAAGTGGCATTTGATGGATATTTTTTGTTATTTTGTTTGTGTGATTTTTTTGAGCAACCATCCTAGGATATAATGTCCGGGTGTTGCTGTGGAAATCAATCCTGGTGTAGGTCTTGAAAAATGTCATGGTGGTGAACAGTTAAAAGGGTGATTTCCTCTCAAGTGATAACACCACAATGTGGTGTAATTTTTCATCGTGCGACCAGGATGATGGTGTTGCAGTTTAAGGTCATGTGATAAGACCATCCCATGCACTTTAACGTCGTGTGGAAAAGGTACAACTGTTTAAATTCATTTGGGACGAGGCAACAAAGTTTAATGTTATATGGTTTGGATGCATTTGGAAGAAAGAGGATCTAAATGGAATGTTCAGAGTGTGATAAAGGATACTTGACATGAATGAGGATAGGAAAAGTCTACACCACACCACACACAATCCCAATTGGGAAACGTAGGCCAAAGGGGAGAAAAAGTTCGAGGGTCCTGGGGCTGAACTCGAGGAAAAGTGCTCAGGTGTTCTTATGTATCCTTCAAGGGTAGGAATCAAGCCATATGTATTTCTAAAAATTCCATATAGTTTAAAATCATTCGGTAAGGATACAAAGAAAATGGGATGCTATAGAGGTAGGGGAACATGGTGAGGCTGTTGCAAACCCAACGTGAATGAAGAAAAAAGTCCACATCTCACAAAATGAAACCCTCAAAAAGAACTAAACCCAAAGGGGGGAAACCAAATAGATGGAGAGGTTTGATGGGATGGACCTGAAGAATAAATGTCTGGATGTTCCTACATATCTTGTGAGGGTAGAAATCAAGCCATACATAGTTCTCATGATGTCTTGAAGTTTAACATCATATGCTAAGGATGCAGAGGGGAGACCCTTGAAGGGGGACATGTGATGTAGTAGTTGTAAGACCATCGTGAATGAGGAATAAAATCCACATTGTTCCATGTGCTCCTAGGATACTTAGGCCGAGAGGCCAAACGGAAGGCAGAATCTGTGATACTTAGGGATAGAATTAAATATGAAATGTCTGGGTGTTCCTACGTATCCCATAAGTATGGGAATATAACCACACGTAGTTCTTGAAATGTCGTGCAATTTAACATCTGTGGTAAGGATGAGGAAGAACTAGGTTGATCCTGTTAAAAAAATGTCTGAGCATCACTATGCATCCCATGAGGATGGGAATCAATCCAAACATAGTTTTTAAGTTTCGTGTAGTTTAACATCATGAGGTAAGGACCAGAAATGGAGAGCTATAGAGATAGGTACGTGGCATGGTTATTGAAAAACCAATGTGAATGAGGACATAAGTCCACACCACACCACATACTCCTAAGACAACTTAGGCCAAGAGGCCAAACGAAAGAGAAGGTTTCTAAAAACTTTGGCTGGACCCGAAGACAAAATTTTCAGGTGCTCTTACGTATTTGTTTTGTAGGTCCTTGAAATGTATGTTCTAGTTTTAATAATCACTGCTTCTAGGAAGTTTACATTGGATTTATTCATGGAATCAGAAACTTCCAACAATTCTTTATCCAAAGGGGACCTGCTTTTTAAAGGTATGTGTTCATTAAGTTTGAACTTTATGATACTTAGGAACGTACATTGGTCGAGCGGATGGGAGGTCAGACTCATCACACCCTTTTGGGGGTAATTATTCTCTACTCCAAGACTCTCTTTGTAAATTTAAGATATTTTCATGAATCATTATTAATTCACCAAGCATAACATAAGTTTCCCTTGGAATTTACAATCACTTATTAACATGTGTAAAGTTTAGAATCATCAGTATGCATTCAAGGTTCCTTATTAATGGAGATATCCATATGTATTCAAGGTTCTCCATCAATGGTATCCTCTAATATACTATTTCAATATTCTTTTAATCATCATCATGATGATACTGGTTTTTAAGCCGCTCAGTGGGGCACTCTAGAATTTATTATTATCTAGGGAGATGAAGGCTTGTTTTGATATTTGGATTGTACCCATAAAATGGGCTACGTACGTATCCTTGTAAAAGGAATCAGAACCCTCATAGTTCAGTTCCTCTTAATGGGACACATCATACCTTTTAAGCTCATGTGATAAGGACCTAACCATATAGTTTAATTTCATGTGGTAAGGACATCTAAGCGAAAGGTGATTAGTCAAAGTTTGTAGTTGGACTTATGCCAAAATATCCCAATGAACATGGAAAGGATATGGGTTTCCAAGTTAGATTAGACCCTATTGGGAATATGGCCTAATGATAACAGGGTTGATTTGAAATGTTGGGTTTGAACCTCAAGGTGGATTCTTACATATCCCATTTTTGTGGGAATCAAAGCCCACGTAGTTTGATAAATCACATAGGAGAGTATAGTCCTTTGAGAGAAATGAGTTTGGGATTACTTCCTAAAAAGGATTACTTGATGATTTTGGGGGTTTTAATTTGGGGATTTTTCCTAAAAAAGATACCCAGATTAAGTGAATTAGGGTTGGATTCTTGAAGAGGATATCCGGTGATATTGGGAACTAAAAGGGCTTCCTATGTATCCCGATTATGGTGGGAATCAGATTTCTCATAGTTCATTCACCTTGGGTGTTTGTTAAAATGTTGTAATCACTATGAATCTCTAATCCCATGTGATTCATGCTCGGTGTTAGAAATAAGAGGATGTGAAAGATTCGAAAATGACACTAGTTCTTTCTCTCCTACGCTGGTGGATGAGGGCGCACCTATAGTAGGGACGAGGATGAGTTGACCCGAGAAGAGGGTAAGGTGATGATCCCTCCCTCTATTCACTTTACATTACACAATGGTCCAATGAAAGGAAGAAGGGATGAAGGTGAGGGGCTTATACCAAGATGGATTCCCATGATGAAAAATCTCAAAGAGAGAGGGAAAGGGTAATGAAAGTCCATGTGACCATATCTCCTCTGGTCTTTGGCACTGAAGAAGACAGGATAAACAATGATACTACCTCCTACAAGAAAATCTAGGGGATTATGCCAGGATGGTTCCCTAAAATTGATCCTGGTTGGGGAGGGAGACTTCTCCTTTGTTCAGAAGGAAGAAAAGTAGGTGTGAACTGTACCTTCCCTACTAGAGACATGAGGTTCTGGGTCGTCTTTTTGAGAAGGGAGAGGCCAGGACTCGACCCTCCTCCAAACCAGTAACTTCCCAGCACTATTTCTGGGAGAAAGTTCCATGTGACTATGTATATAAAAAACCATAAACACTCCATGAACCCTAACCCCATTATAAAATAAATGTCAGAAACCTATGACTGTGGATATACAAACCCAAATAAGAGACATGATGATGTTTTTTTCCCAAAGATTTGATAAGTAATGAGGTTTTGGTGGAGGTCTCAATAGAATCCCTTTCAGAAAAGGGAGCCAATGAAGAAGAAGCCTTTCTATGAATGGATTTGGGGAAGGATTGATGGATTGTATGTAGACTGAAGAGAGTAAGTGAATCAAAGATAGGCATGGAAGTATGGGAGTGTAAGTGGGCTTGGGTGACCTTATGTTCACTTAATCGATGAACAACCTGTATGTTAATACTTTGGCGAGACCTTGCTCAGGCCTTTAAGAGTATTCACAGGTTATCCCAGAAGTGGGGCGCTCAAGTTCCTATAGAAGGAATAGGTGGTGCAGAAGTATTTCTAATTTAGGGAGGTTGAGTGCTTTAGGAACGCAAGTGTTATGGTTTTAAAACACTAAAAGGACTTATGTCCAATGATCCTCCTTTAAATCCTCTGCTCAAGGTGTTGAAGAAGTACCTTGAAAGTTTAGGGAGACTTGGGTGAAGCACTTGGGCAACCAGAGCAGCAATTGGGCTTCAGGGATATTTTTCCATACAAATGAATACCCCAAGGGTCTATTTATAGGAAAAAATAGGACCATGGGAGAAAGAATTCTGGGGACGCAAGTAGTCTATGCGATAGATTGGGGCGTGCAAGTAGGCTGCACGCCGATGCTCTTTTGGTCTGACTAAGGTGACCCAAAACTCATGCCTTTTAAAATCTTGATTTTATTCATGTATTTTCCCCTTTTATTTGTAAGGTATTTCCCTTTTTCATTTCCTAGACACTTTTATGGAATGAAGTTTCAACAAAATCCCCCCTCAGAATTGGATCTAGAAAGAAAAGAGGATCCTATACTGAGGTAAAGAAATGAATGAGAAATAGGAGAGTACTAGGGAACGCAAGTGTTATTTGCATGAGATAAATGATCATGAAAGTTTGCAGAGTATAGGATTTTGGTGCGCAATGTGACATGCATCACCTATATATAGTGGTGTCACTTCTGTGAAAAACCTCACGACTTACAAAATTTCAGCTCTCGGCACGCAAGTCTTCTTTACTCAGACACTTCTGTTTCACCGCACTTCTTCTGTATGTTTTTAGTTGAACGCTATAAGTAGGGCACCATAATTGTGCACCGACTTATACTTGCACACCAATTCTATACTTTCTCACCTTAATGCCTTTTCCAATTTTTTATAAAAACACCAAAAAAATGAACTTACTTAAAAGATGATTTTTGTCCTTCGTGCAGGTTCAATGGCTCCCAAAAGAATTGGAACTGCTGATGAGATTTCCAGTAAGAGGATTGATGACATGATGAATGTCACCAGTCAAGACTACTTCGAAGTTTTTGATACCACCCTTCTAAACATAGAAAAATATTTGAAGAAGTATCATTTCAACTTTCCTCAAATCACATATCTTCCTTTGTATAGCTATACCCATTTGTAGGATGTTAATATTCCAGATCCAAAGAAATATGTCCCAGATTATTGGTTTCAAGATTATACCAACTTCTCATTGGCCAATGCTTCTATTGGGGGATCATTTTCTAGTTCTGGGATAGTAGAGAAGGCTCATATTATGCATCATAGCCTGTGGGCTCTAGATTTGAAGGCACATGCACCTAAGCTGCAATAACACTGTTATTCATGCATATTTTGGGATTCCCAGACAGATCAGTCCAAGGGTTGGAAGAAAGGTTGGTATTTCCACCCAAGAGGAGGTGTAAAACCCATGTAGATGTGGGAATATTGGGTTCATAAGACCTGTACAGAATTTATAGACAACTTGAAAGGTGTCGGGATTTATGAGGTCGTTTGGGTTGGGCAAACTTATGTGTACATGAATGATGATTTAGTGCTGAAATTATTAAGTTGATGGGGTCTAAAGACTAACTCCTTCCATTTAAAACATGTATAGGTAGGCATTAGATTTTTTTATGTTTAAAATATTTCCATAGATTCAATCCTTGGAGACATGTATGATGAGTTTATTCCTCCAAAGGTGACATGGAATGACTCAGAGAAGACACCATCTTTGGTTTGTGAGTTCATGAAAATGTTTAAAAACTCAAGAACACTGCCACCATGAAGTCTCGATCCAGGAGAGATATTCATCCATAGGAATGGATGGAAATATTTTTGATAAAGAAGAAGGAAAAGGGTCCCACTTATACCTATCCGACCAGCTATCCAAAGGCAGAAAAGAGAAGTACTCCTGACACCTTCTAGCCTACATTGGAGAAAAGAGAATTTAATAAATGGGGATATGAAGTCAACCCAAAAATTCCTACAAAGACATGTTAGGAAGGTTTCTTGTCCATGTGGCTCTGTGTCTATTTGTTACCAGTCTGAGACTCTAAAGGAGGTGTGAGTTCAAGAACCTTTGTTATTGCGGCCATGCCGGTGGAGAAAAGGATGGTAGGGTTGGCCACTCTTATTTTGGCCAAGATTTATAAAATTTTGCTGCACATTTATAAAGGGAATTCTCCCTTTAGAATAGAGGGACCATTCCAGGTGTTGTGAGGATGGATTTCTACTCAATTCAGAACTTATGTTGTATAAAGTGGGGCACAGGTTTTTGGAAGTTCTTTCTTACTGTCTGTTTAGTATTTCTCTGGTATTTCACCCTTATGTCTGAACGCTTAGGAAATGAAGTATAGATTTAGAATGCATAAGGAGTTCCATTTCTTTCCTTATGGGAATCCCCCTATGGGGTGATTCGTTGATGATGGGATGACCAGTTTGTAATTGGGGGAATATATGCTAGCTTGAAGAGATGGCGTTTTAGCCACCAGAATTGATGGAGAAATCATATGTGAGGCCTATGCTCTTTATAGATTTGTGCGTCAATTAAAATGTTTGCAATAGAAAACCATATCCCCTCCTGTGCATGTCAGATTAGTATAACACCTGATGGTATCCTGAAAACTATGGTTTTGGACATTTGCGGAGAAGACTGGGGCGGTTTTTAATTTACCTACGGCTGATGCAGTAAGCAGATTAACTATTTAGTATGCCAAAAATTGGGTCGCATCTTACCCTAAAGGGGTATTAAATCTTTTTGTCTCTCAAGTGGGGGTAAATAGAAGTATCAGGAGGGAACCCCTTCGTTTGGAAGATAACTCTTCATCATCAGGGGTCGACTCATGAGAATCAGAGGGTGGAGGTGATGATGCTCCAAACTCACCAAAGAGAACTTGTTCCAGATATAACCCTAATGCCAGAATTAAAAGAGCCACTCCATCAATCCCTAACAAAGCTGTATCAAGGCGATCTAGTCACCATAATTATGAAGAGTGACGAGTTCCATTTTCTCATCCCTCATCTGTGACTGTGGGGGTTTGGAAGAAACTCAAATCTAAGGTTGAAGGATCCTCTTCACAACCCTCTGACATACAATCTGAATATATATGACCAGAGGCTATTCAAAAATGGTAGAGTCTATACTGTGATGTTGAAACCATGTGGATGGATCTGTGTGAAGGAATGCATATTCCAATAATAGGGGATTTACAGGATTCTTCTGATATTCCTTTTAAGGAAAATCCCAATGAGGAGAGGACCTACATTAGAGAGCTGGAAATGATCATATATACCAAATATGAATCAATTCCTACCATAAATCAGGTGAAGGAAATGATAGATCATGGTACCACCAAAGGGATTAGTCCTTCATTAGACAAAGAATGGCATGAATTTTAAGATCTTAAGGATGTAAGTTTCATTTAACTCACATTCTCTTATTATTTTCAATTTGAACCTTAGTCAAAACATTGTTACTTAGGGGAAATATCATCTTAACTGATAGCTGGTTAAGGGAAAGACAACTAATGTTCCTTCACCATAGTATAGCCCTAGAGGAACTGCTCTTGGAGCTACCGGATCATCCCATGAATTAAGAGAGATATCTCCGGGCCAACAGTGTAACTGCCCGAGATTTTATGAAAAAATATTCTTTTTATTTTACTAATGTCTTGTGTTATACGCTACACCAAAAGGAGCTTACACAACACGCATCCTTGACTTGCCTTGCATTACACGCAATCACAACCTTCCTCGATAGCGTGTGTGGTACGTAATCCTGAGTTTCACGAAACAATAATATGCTATTAAAATATTATTAAAACTAGCCGTTATGAATAGTAATAACCACTTTTTAAATTTTAGAAATTTTAACTCTCAAAATGGACTTCATTTTTGGATTCGGAGTATCGAATTTAGCCTAAGGTGAAATTTTGGTACTTTTCGGATAACTTTCATATTCTGATGAATAGTGAAAATTACTAAATTATAATTAAAAACAACTTTTTTAATCGAAATAATTAATAGTGATAAATCATTAATTTGAGTGGTTTTAAAGTATATTTAGAATATATTTTTACAATTTAATACAATGTTGGTCATTGGATGTAATTTCACATTTAAACTAGACATAAACAAGTGTCAATCTTTTGATAGATATTGTTTCTTAAAAACACGCTATTTGTTTTAACAGCGGGATTTAATTATAAAATTAATTAATGCAACTTTTATGTTACGAATTTGGTAAAATAGACTTCATTTTAGAATTCGGAATATGAAATATAGCTTGGGATGAAATTTTGGCATTGTTCTGAAAAACATCAATTTTTGATGAATAGTGAAACTACTAAGTGGTAGGTTAAAAACTGAATTTTGCATAAAACTTAATTTTACCGCTTCTGTGAATGGAATTTCTAAAATCCGAGAGACACGGTTAATATCAAGGACTAAAATGTGGTTCAATGAGATGAAAATAATTTTTTGGTGAATAGTTACTTTTTACTTTTTTTTACCACGGTTAATAGTAAATAGGGTAACTAAGGGTAAATATGATATTAATATTACCCTAACACATGTCCTAATTCTATTGGACAAGTGTAATTCGACCAAAAACAAACTTAGGAATAAAATATGACCATTTAGGCCCACTTGGATTAGATTTGGACATTTATTATTAATTTATTTAAAGAAGGGTTAAAATAGTTATAATCAAAGTTTAATCAGTAAATAATTTTTAATATGGGGTTATACATAAGATAAATTAGACTATAAATATTCATTAGAAAGCTAAAAAGATTTCCTACATGATGGTAATTTATTTGTAATTTTTAGACATCAAATAATATAATTTATTTATGACACAAAGATGATGCAGTAATTATCTTATTAATGAAATATTGACATAATTGATAATATAAATACCAAAATAAATGTAATTTAAGACTTTTTATGAATTCCACTAATTTTATAGGTTACTATGATATATTAGTGTTGATTTAATCAACTTGGTTAGAACATATAATTCTGTTATGACTTTCACAAAAATCATATATCAAATAGTGTCAAAATTGACACAAAATAGTTTTTAAATAAAATATTATATTATTAATTGTTATTTTATTCCTAAAAATCTAAGGTTCGGCCAAATGACTTATATAAGGATATATGTATTAATAATATACAATTTGGGGTTCTTTTGGCATGTTATAGTAAGTTTATTAACCATATAGTGAAAGAAAACAAAAAGACACGGTAAAAGTTAAATTATTTAACTTAGAGTTAAATCTAATTGATAAGGTTAACATAATACCCTAAAATTGTCTAAATCATATTGGTTGATAGGATTTCGACCCATCCCCACTTTATCTTCGAAATAAGACCCTTTGGAACCATTATAAACCGATTTTGACTTTAATATAAAATAATATTTTGAGATATTCCTAAGGTGCCCCTCTCCTCCCCTATAAAAGGACACCTCCTCCCCCTCCTCCTCACACCAGTTTGAGCACTCAAGCTCGGCCAACCCCTGCCAATTTCTCCTCTCCACTTCCCTAGAAACATCCTAGAGGTTCTGGTCTTCCTCCAAGACCAATTTTAGTGCCCTAAGAGGAGGTCTCAAAGAGGCACTTCAAAGAAGAGGTAATTACCATTACCAATTCTTTCATCTTTATTTCTTCTTCCACTTCTTCTTCTTAGGTTGTTTCATTATGAAGTAATAACATCAGTATCACTCATATACTGATATGTTATTATAAGTATGAAATAAACCTATTTCACCATCTATCCATCCTACGGAAAAAGAAATCACCGCGCGTGCGTACGTACGGAATACCGTCTCCACGCCGTGGTGTAATCTATTTTCCACCACCACCTTACATGGATGGGTATAATGGTGTAAAGAATAACTATACATAGTTATTACAACATCATATTGATTCTGATATATTGTATAATCCACTCCAATTCAATTCAATATTTATAGAAATGATATCATCGCTCGTGCGTACGTACGGAATACCGTCTCCACGACGCGATGAGATTCATTCTCCATGTTAACCATTTAAGAATGATTATAATGTATATATAAGAAATAATAATGAAATATATGACATTATAAAGCTACTGGATTTATGTATATATATACATATGTATGTTATCTACTTACTTCCATTTCAAGACAATAAGGAAAGGAAAACAATGTTCATGCGTACGTACGGACTACCGTCTCCATGAACGGTGTTTTTCATTTTATTTATCTACCTATTATATATATATATACTGAATATATATGATATATAAATCATATTTTATATTCTGGAAGTAAGTAAATCATGATATATGTAATAATGATGTCAAGAACAACAAGTCAAAACACCTACGATAAATGAAACGATTTTACCCAAAACGCTTCTTTAACATGGAATTTACAAAAGAACGGGTAATATAATGTCATAAGTGAACCATATATGATATCATAACAATGAATATGATTCTGTAATAAGTCAATAACATGATTTAAATCATTATACAGGAGGTTCGGACAGTTACAAAGCAAGTCGGACCTAAGGTAAGGGAAATATCACAATCTCATTTTTATCCGAGATTGTTTATTCGTAAGTATTTACTGGGGTGTATTTTATCATCCACATCCATGTTCCCTCAATATGTAATATTGTTTCCATCCACTTTCAATAGTTTAAATCCAATTTTACCCTTAGGTGAGTTTTTAGTAAAGAATATGAAAGGAATCTTTTGTCGTTTTTCCGTACGAGGTACTTTTTGACTTTTCCGACAAAAGTACGAAGAATGTTTTTTTAACTTATACGGCATGAATGGATTTTTAAAACATTATTTCCAAGAAGCTTCCTTTACAAGTTTTCAAGTTTATTTTTAATCAACTTCTTTTAGTTTAAAGTTTTATGACATGTTAAGAAAGGAAAAATGTTTTTGAAAAAGAAAGGATATTTTCCTCAAGAATGGAGTTCAAGTGTTTTATCAAAATTATTTTCCATCTAAGATAATAAAGGGTTCTGTTTTTATCCCTATTATTACATGGATTTGATTATGTTGTGATGGAAATATTTTTATGAATTCCTTTACCTTATATGAATTGTTTTATGATGTCATGTTGTTTAAGAATCCCATTTTTATTACATGGGTTACGCTATGATGTATGGTTTATGATTATGTGGCACACATAAGAAAGGATTCATTATAAGATGGGTGGGACCTATATCTCCCTCCAATGCATTGGGTAAAGATTTTATATCTCATGAGATAGACATGGCTGGAACGGAAGGTTATTTCGGTTCAGTGATACAGGACTGAAACGAGGAGTGAACTCGGTTCAGAAAGGGACTTTGTCCACTAAGATAGTCTTGGCAATGAGTCATGACTAACAAGAAATGATTTTCCATGATTATGTGTGCATGACACAAAGTTTCAAGTTTTATGTTATGATTATGGGGATCTCATTTTCAATTCTATGATTTATCCCATGTTATGATATTATGAGCTCTTTTGCAGGTCAAGATTTCCAAAAGCTATGTTCTTATGTATATGATGTGATTGATATTTCTTTTGTTTACCCTTACTGAGCATTTGAGCTCACCTTTTTTTGTTTTTCTTTCCCCAGGATATAAAGAAAGGTTTTAGGTAAAAAAAAGGGGAAGATCATTATGGGAGATATTGAAGATCTTTCACCACGTTTAGAAGATTACGTTCCGAGTTTCCAAAGACACTAAACTATTACGATCCTTGTGTCTGTGTTTTTGTTATGTACTATGTATTCCACAAAAGTAATGTAATGTCCATGTACGATAAGCTTCGGGTCATTATAGTTGGTATCGGAGGAAAGGTTTAGTCAACCTTTGGAAACTAGGATGCGAGAACTTTAGTGAGATCCCTAGAGATATTTCTAAGGTATGTCTAGGGATGTCCCTAGGGATAAGTATACGTATAGGTTATAGTAATAGAATTACGCTAAAGATCATAGAATTAAACCTAAGATGTTGGATATTGAAGGTACTCCCCCTTTATTATGTTGTTTTCCCTAGCATGATTTTTGCCTCTCACACTATTCTTTTTGGGTTTTAGACGATGGCTGGAACCTGAAGGAACCGTGTTGATCAATGCAATGGAAAATGAAATGATTTCCCTCCTGAACAAACAAATGTTATGGGAGATGGAGTGCAAAATCTTATTGCTATACTTACACAAGCTATGAATCATTCTGGACTTCCAAATGAGCAGAGAAGGGAACAATATTCTATTGAGTCCTTCATGAGGCAACGTCCACCTTCTTTCAGTGGGTCTACTGATCCATTAGTTGCTGAACAATGGATTAGTACTACTGAAAAGATATTTTCAGTTCTTCAATGTTCTGAACATGATAAAGTCATCTTAGCAGTATATCGTTTGGAAGGTGAAGCTGATCAATGGTGGAATATTATCAAGAATACGAGGCCAAGAGATGAAATTGAGTCCATGGAATGGGACGAGTTCAAGAACTTGTTTTTCAGTAAGTACTTCCCTCGTATTCTTCGAACAAAGATGGAGAAAGAGTTTCTAGAACTGAAGCAAAGGGACGATGAATCTGTTGGTACCTATGAAGCAAATTTTACAAGACTTGCAAGGTATGCTTCTGGAATTATCATCCAACCTGAATGTAAAGTTGATCGATTTTTCAGTGGCTTAAAACCAAGTCTTCGAAGGGAATTAGCTATAAGAGACTTCAGTAGCTATGAAGAAATTGTGCGTTGTGCTATCAAGGTAGAAATGGAAGTTGGTGTTACATATCCATCTCATGGTTTTGACAAGAAACGAAAGATGGAGTTCAAGGAGAAATCTCAGAATAATGATGAAAAGAAGATGAATGTTTCCTTATGCACAAAGTGTGGGAAGAAGCATGGTGGAGATTGTCTTAGAGGGACTAGAAAATGTTTTAAGTGTGGAAAAGAAGGTCATCGAGCAGCTGAGTGTTGAAGTAATGGAAAAAGGGTTTCTAATGATGTGAATAAAGCAAACACTGCAGAGAACGCACCGCCAACACTTCAATGCTTCAAGTGCAAGGAAATGGGGCATTATGCTAATAATTGCCCTAATCCAAGGGTTAGTGATGATCAACATGAGCAACCACTGAAGGCAAAGGACAAAGGGAAATCACATGCGATCACTATTGGCAATGTTGAATATGACAACGATGTGGTGGAATGATTAAGTGTTTATGTAATGGGATTCCAAAATAATGTTGTATCATTGAGTATTGCAATATTTATTGATGTGGTATTCAAAGTGATTGAGATATTTTTTTTGGAAATAAGATGATATGCGCATAATGAAGATGAGAAAATGAAATGTTTAATAGTATTCATGAGCTCATGATTGATATAAGGACTAAGTGATATCATGGTTTGAGTATATAGAATTTTGAGGATTTTGGTATGTGGAAAGTGTTAACTTTTAACTGCACTCATGTTTTCACTAAGGTATTCAAGAGAATACACGATTAAGGACTTTGAATGTTTGGAATGTGACCAACAAGACATATCTTATGATATGTGGGGATCAACGACAGTATTAAATCTCTGGTACTTGTTGTCACTATATTATAAGAGTGGACTGCAGTATTATGTATAAGCCTAAAGATTAGACTGGATTATGTTGGACATAAGTTAGTATTGTTTAAGGATAGAAGATTTTCGATATTATTGATGGGATGTTATAGTAACGTAGTTTTAGAAAAAGGACAACCTGCAGGACGGGCGACAGCCCATCGCTTCGGACAAGGCTGTAGGAATCGAACCCACAACCGAAGTGCGACTGGCCTTTATCGCCTACCACTGACCTACAGGAAGTCCCTGTTTAGTAGAAACTAGTGTTATTATATTAAGCAGTATGATATATGAGGTATAAGTCCATTTTAGGAACCATATGTGATTAATCTCACTATAGAATGACTTATGTATATTTAATAACTTTTTCTAACCTTTTGTTTGAGACAGATGGAATGACCCATCATTCTATCACATAATCTGCTAACACTTCACAAATAACAAATTCAACTTCATTTATTTAAGAGATGAAGTAGAAATTGTTCAAGGAACGAACAAAAGTGAGATTGTACCAAAATAAAGTAAGTATTTATTTTAAGCAAATTTTCAACTTTAGGGAAATGATCTTGAAAACCAAAAATGTTGTCCTAGTGATCTTATACCTGATGAATCAGATGGTACCTTATATCATCACAAATCTATGGATTTGTGATTACTGTCTTTTCCATAGCCATGTTCACTACCACTCTCCATCAGAACATGATGGTTAGATTTCTCTTCCATATCCATATTTTCACCTATGTGGAAACCCAGTGATTAGTTTATTTGGGTAATCGTTACATTTCATACTTTAGTTTTCAAAAGCCAAGTTTTGGTATTCCCTTTTATGATGTGGGTTTCTATTAAAGAAACTTTCAAATAGTAAACCATTTATAACCCCGACGAATTTCGAGGGCGAAATTCATTTTAAGGGGGGTAGAATGTAACAGCCCGAGATTTTATGAAAAAATATTCTTTTTATTTTACTAATGTCTTGTGTTATACGCTACACCAAAAGGAGCTTACACAACACGCATCCTTGACTTGCCTTGCATTACACGCAATCGCAACCTTCCTCGATAGCGTGTGTGGTACGTAATCCTGAGTTTCATGAAACAATAATATGCTATTAAAATATTATTAAAACTAGCCGTTATGAATAGTAATAACCACTTTTTAAATTTTAGAAATTTTAACTCTCAAAATGGACTTCATTTTTGGATTCGGAGTATCGAATTTAGCCTAAGGTGAAATTTTGGTACTTTTCGGATAACTTTCATATTCTGATGAATAGTGAAAATTACTAAATTATAATTAAAAACAACTTTTTTAATCGAAATAATTAATAGTGATAAATCATTAATTTGAGTGGTTTTAAAGTATATTTAGAATATATTTTTACAATTTAATACAATGTTGGTCATTGGATGTAATTTCACATTTAAACTAGACATAAACAAGTGTCAATCTTTTGATAGATATTGTTTCTTAAAAACACGCTATTTGTTTTAACAGCGGGATTTAATTATAAAATTAATTAATGCAACTTTTATGTTACGAATTTGGTAAAATAGACTTCATTTTAGAATTCGGAATATGAAATATAGCTTGGGATGAAATTTTGGCATTGTTCTGAAAAACATCAATTTTTGATGAATAGTGAAACTACTAAGTGGTAGGTTAAAAACTGAATTTTGCATAAAACTTAATTTTACCGCTTCTGTGAATGGAATTTATAAAATCCGAGAGACACGGTTAATATCAAGGACTAAAATGTGGTTCAATGAGATGAAAATAATTTTTTGGTGAATAGTTACTTTTTACTTTTTTTTACCACGGTTAATAGTAAATAGGGTAACTAAGGGTAAATATGATATTAATATTACCCTAACACATGTCCTAATTCTATTGGACAAGTGTAATTCGACCAAAAACAAACTTAGGAATAAAATATGACCATTTAGGCCCACTTGGATTAGATTTGGACATTTATTATTAATTTATTTAAAGAAGGGTTAAAATAGTTATAATCAAAGTTTAATCAGTAAATAATTTTTAATATGAGGTTATACATAAGATAAATTAGACTATAAATATTAATTAGAAAGCTAAAAAGATTTCCTACATGATGGTATTTTATTTGTAATTTTTAGACATCAAATAATATAATTTATTTATGACACAAAGATGATGCAGTAATTATCTTATTAATGAAATATTGACATAATTGATAATATAAATACCAAAATAAATGTAATTTAAGACTTTTTATGAATTCCACTAATTTTCTAGGTTACTATGATATATTAGTGTTGATTTAATCAACTTGGTTCGAACATATAATTCTGTTATGACTTTCACAAAAATCATATATCAAATAGTGTCAAAATTGACACAAAATAGTTTTTAAATCAAATATTATATTATTAATTGTTATTTTATTCCTAAAAATCTAAGGTTCTGCCAAATGACTTAGATAAGGATATATGTATTAATAATATACAATTTGGGGTTCGTTTGGCATGTTATAGTAAGTTTATTAACCATATAGTGAAAGAAAACAAAAAGACACGGTAAAAGTTAAATTATTTAACTTAGAGTTAAATCTAATTGATAAGGTTAACATAATACCCTAAAATTGTCTAAATCATATTGGTTGATAGGATTTAGACCCATCCCCACTTTATCTTCGAAATAAGACCCTTTGGAACCATTATAAACCGATTTTGACTTTAATATAAAATAATATTTTGAGATATTCCTAAGGTGCCCCTCTCCTCCCCTATAAAAGGACACCTCCTCCCCCTCCTCCTCACACCAATTTGAGCACTCAAGCTCGGCCAAACCCTGCCAATTTCTCCTCTCCACTTCCCTAGAAACATCCTAGAGGTTCTGGTCTTCCTCCAAGACCAATTTTAGTGCCCTAAGAGGAGGTCTCAAAGAGGCACTTCAAAGAAGAGGTAATTACCATTACCAATTCTTTCATCTTTATTTCTTCTTCCACTTCTTCTTCTTAGGTTGTTTCATTATGAAGTAATAACATCAGTATCACTCATATACTGATATGTTATTATATGTATGAAACAAACCTATTTCACCATCTATCCATCCTACGGAAAAAGAAATCACCGCGCGTGCGTACGTACGGAATACCGTCTCCACGCCGTGGTGTAATCTATTTTCCACCACCACCTTACATGGATGGGTATAATGGTGTAAAGAATAACTATACATAGTTATTACAACATCATATTGATTCTGATATATTGTATAATCCACTCCAATTCAATTCAATATTTATAGAAATGATATCATCGCTCGTGCGTACGTACGGAATACCGTCTCCACGACGCGATGAGATTCATTCTCCATGTTAACCATTTAAGAATGATTATAATGTATATATAAGAAATAATAATGAAATATATGACATTATAAAGCTACTGGATTTATGTATAAATATACATATGTATGTTATCTACTTACTTCCATTTCAAGACAATAAGGAAAGGAAAACAACGTTCATGCGTACGTACGGACTACCGTCTCCATGAACGGTGTTTTTCATTTTATTTATCTACCTATTATATATATATATATACTGAATATATATGATATATAAATCATATTTTATATTCTGGAAGTAAGTAAATCATGATATATGTAATAATGATGTCAAGAACAACAAGTCAAAACACCTACGATAAATGAAACGATTTTACCCAAAACGCTTCTTTAACATGGAATTTACAAAAGAACGGGTAATATAATGTCATAAGTGAACCATATATGATATCATAACAATGAATATGATTCTGTAATAAGTCAATAACATGATTTAAATCATTATACAGGAGGTTCAGACAGTTACAAAGCAAGTCGGACCTAAGGTAAGGGAAATATCACAATCTCATTTTTATCCGAGATTGTTTATTCGTAAGTATTTACTGGGGTGTATTTTATCATCCACATCCATGTTCCCTCAATATGTAATATTGTTTCCATCCACTTGCAATAGTTTAAATCCAATTTTACCCTTAGGTGAGTTTTTAGTAAAGAATATGAAAGGAATCTTTTGTCGTTTTTCCGTACGAGGTACTTTTTGACTTTTCCGACAAAAGTACGAAGAATGTTTTTTAAACTTATACGGCATGAATGGATTTTTAAAACATTATTTCCAAGAAGCTTCCTTTACAAGTTTTCAAGTTTATTTTTAATCAACTTCTTTTAGTTTAAAGTTTTATGACATGTTAAGAAAGGAAAAATGTTTTTGAAAAAGAAAGGATATTTTCCTCAAGAATGGAGTTCAAGTGTTTTATCAAAATTATTTTCCATCTAAGATAATAAAGGGTTCTGTTTTTATCCCTATTATTACATGGATTTGATTATGTTGTGATGGAAATATTTTTATGAATTCCTTTACCTTATATGAATTGTTTTATGATGTCATGTTGTTTAAGAATCCCATTTTTATTACATGGGTTACGCTATGATGTATGATTTATGATTATGTGGCACACATAAGAAAGGATTCATTATAAGATGGGTGGGACCTATATCTCCCTCCAATGCATTGGGTAAAGATTTTATATCTCATGAGATAGACATGGCTGGAACGGAAGGTTATTTCGGTTCAGTGATACAGGACTGAAACGAGGAGTGAACTCGGTTCAGAAAGGGACTTTGTCCACTAAGATAGTCTTGGCAATGAGTCATGACTAACAAGAAATGATTTTCCATGATTATGTGTGCATGCCACAAAGTTTCAAGTTTTATGTTATGATTATGGGGATCTCATTTTCAATTCTATGATTTATCCCATGTTATGATATTATGAGCTCTTTTGCAGGTCAAGATTTCCAAAAGCTATGTTCTTATGTATATGATGTGATTGATATTTCTTTTGTTTACCCTTACTGAGCATTTGAGCTCACCTTTTTTTGTTTTTCTTTCTCCAGGATATAAAGAAAGGTTTTAGGTAAAAAAAGGGGGAAGATCATTATGGGAGATATTGAAGATCTTTCACCACGTTTAGAAGATTACGTTCCGAGTTTCCAAAGACACTAAACTATTACGATCCTTGTGTCTGTGTTTTTGTTATGTACTAAGTATTCCGCAAAAGTAATGTAATGTCCATGTACGATAAGCTTCGGGTCATTATAAACAGGCCATGTAGGATGAAATAGAGAGGGTATTAGGATCTCCAATACCTATCTTTGGAGATGATGATGTAATCCCTCCTAAGAAGGCAAAGAAGAAAAAGAACCAAAGAAAGAGATCCATGGTTAAGCGCTTTCTTAGTAGTGGTATGTCTCCCTGAAAATCATGAATTTTAGTCTTTATTCATGAAAAAGTGTTTACACTTATTGGAATTACAGGGGCTTCTTCCATTTATTCTTTAAAAGAAACTATTGATAAGCTTCGAGGAACAACGGGGGTGCCCCTGAACAGGAACAAATTTCTGCCAATCTGATAGTTCCTAAGGAGGAATTAAGGCTTGAGGAACCAACGTATGTTCCCAAAATTTCTCACGTTCCTGCTATTTGAGGAGAGGAGGCTTCTGGTAAATCAAAAATACTTCATAAGGCATAAAATGTAACAACAAATAACTTCTATCCTATGATATTTTAGGTTCATCACATGCACCATAAAATCTGGAAACAATTGATGCTGACCCCACAACTCTTCCTGAGGAAGCTACTTAGGGTCAAATGTTTCTAGAGGAAGGTTGCGAAACAAACATGCCATGTTCTCCCACATGTGAGACTAACCAGGGATCTGAGATATCATTGGATGAAATGATGAACCTCGGAATGCCTTTTAAAGAAGTATTATAACATGTTAATATACCAAATGCTTTAGAATATTTTGGAGTTCCTTGTATAGAATTAACTGGATGTGAGTTTTCATTATTCATTTTGTTAATCTTCTTATGATTAACTTTCTAACCATGGTTGGTTGAAATATGTAGTTCCATCTAAAAAAAAGTTGATGCAATTATACTTAGAGGAATCATTGATAATAATGTCAATCCCATCATTGCGGAGACATTGGCTCAGGTGGATCCTGATATGGAAAATCTTCTTGGGATTCGTTTTAAGGATCCTAATTACATTAAAGATAACACTCCTCACCTAGAGACATCAATGAAAATTTCTAAAACTGAGAATATTGGGGAGGAGCCTTCTCAAGATGCTGACCTATTGTTAGGTAAGAGATACTGATATTGTGATTACATTCACTTTTTTTGTCTCTTGAATATAACTGTAACCATAATTCTTGATTTACCATATAGGGCTATCAACTTCAATGGCTAGGTCTAGAGGTGAAGCCTCTGCATCAGCTCAAACAATATTGGATGGTGAAGCAGCCATTGTTCAAGAAGGAGCAGAACAGAGCACTTCTTTAAGTGCATTAATCCCAGAATACGTCCCTCCTTATGACAGTGATTCTGAATCGGAACCAGAACAGAAAAAGGCTCTTCGTCTTGCATGTCTAAAATCATGGCAGAATATATGGAAGATAATATATGAGATTCCCCTTGAGGAACTGCCTTCAGGAATTCCATGACATTCATATCTGTTTATCACGTTGGGATTTGGCGGTTTCGAATACTGTGAAATTCATACTGAGGCGAAAGATATTATTCAAAGGAGGGAATAAGAGAAAAATATTTGGAAAGACTTCATAAAATCCAAACTATCGATCAACATTGAAGAGTTCCAAGAAGTTTTGTCCCAGGCTGAGGCTAATTATACTGCAAAGTTGAAGGGACTGAAGCAGAAAATTAAAGAAAAGATTGTTCAGCAGCTGCGCCTTCAACATGAGTTAGATATCATTATAAGGGAACTTGAACAGCTTCATATATCATTAAGAGAAGTCTAGAAAGATGGTGAAAAATCCATTTCAAATGCTAGAGAAGCACTTCGTCATGCTGAAGAGAGTGGAGCTGGTCAAATACACAAGCTTCAACAGGAAGCTGATGGGGCTCAAGAGGTTTTCAATCAAATGAGAAATTATGTAAAAGCCTTTTATAATTTATAATTTCTGAAAAGAGATACTCCAATTTATGAATGTTCCTCTATGAAAATTTTCATAAATGAAAAAGCATTTTATCTTCAATCATTTGTGCTTTCACTCTCACTAACTACCTTTTTTTACCTGGGCCATTGGGCCTAGTAAGCATAGTTTGATTTTTTATAGGGTTATATGTACAACCCCCAAACATTAAATATTTTGACTTTTTGTTACTTAATATTACCTAAACCATACCAAATGTACATTTGGTGAATTGGGACTCGAATTTTGTTCAGAGTTCCCTTTGTGGGTTCTCAATCTAGTGAGTACCATGTCTCTTGTTGTTGGCAGTTTAGAGTCATGCATGTTGAACTATAAAGGGCTAGTATTTAAGGTCGAACAACTTTGACCATAAATTTTAAAATTAGATCTTAAACAAGACTCAACAGCTAATAATTTCTTTAATATTCTTTAGATATTTCCAAGGTAAATCTTGAGCCATGATTTTTAGGGTCACCAAATTTAAAACCTGTATCAACATAAGGGTAGTCTCCACCAAGAATGAAATTACCATTATTTAACAAACTCGTTATGGGATTTGTGTTATGTAGGGCCAACTAAGGCATATGCTGCATAGACAAATAGTGGTATCTTTGGGATAACAGGCCTATTATATAGGCAACTTATGCAAAGCCACCTAAGGGCACGTACTGCATATTCAAGTTAAAGAGCTCTTATGAATTTATCATTTTACTATTGAAATACAGTGGAAAATAATATTTGGGTGACTCAAGACCACAGTGGGTGGTTTTTTTCAAGGAAAGGGGTTTTAAGAATAAAAGGGATATTTTATGCTTACATATGTCAAGAATAGGAAAACCACTTCTATACAAATTTGGTGTATGAAGAATGGTTGAAATTTATCAAAATGGGTAATTTATAGTATAAAAAATGTGTAGTTTTAAGTCATGTAGTGATGACATTGTACGGTGAAGTTTTAGTTCATGTAGTGAGGACATTGTACTCTGTAGTTTTGATTCATGCTGTGAGGACATTGTACTATGCAGTTTTAAGTCATGTAGTGAGGACATTATGTGGCTTTAATTTAATATCTTTTATCTTTGACCAAAGGTATGAGACTCTCCCAATTTCTTGATAATTTTTTGAAACATACTACCATATTTAGGTATGGAAGGAAAAATTTTAAACTATGATTTGGTAATTTCTAGATCTGAAGAATGATATGGAAAAGTTGTTAAAGGCATTAGAAGAAGTCTTTTCCAAGAAGTAAGTTACCATCATACGACAAACCCATTATGGGGGCTGTATTATGCAGGTCCAACTAGGGTATATACTGTATAACCAAATAGTGATATCTTTTGACTGATAGGCTCTTTATGTAGGCAACTTATGAAAGGCCACCTAAGGGCACATAGTGTATAGTCAAGAAAAAGAGATCTTAGAAATTTTGACATTATAATGCTAAAAGTTGAAGAAATTCTATGGAAAATCAGATTTTCCAAAGCATAGAGTATGGTTTATGGAGAAAGGTACATGAATATGGAGAGGGTGTTTCCAACCAAGATGTCTAAAGAAATGGAGGAATAAGACTTTTACAAAGGTCTAACCCAAACGTAAGAGTTTTGGTGTTTGTAGTTTTAGGTCATACGAATAGGACCAGACATGGAAAAAATATATGATATGTGGCCAAGTGATTCTAAGGTTATTTCATACTACTTTGAACACTTGGAGAAGGAAATGTTTAAACCATGGTCTTGAAGAGTTTTAGATTGAGAGAAAGATAATGAGACAAATATACCTAAATGGCTGTTTTAATATAAAAAATATTGTACATTGTCATCATAGTTTGAAGGGGACAAAGACACTATAACGAAGAACGAAATTTCCAGCAACTGAAAAACCCATTATGAGGGCTGTATTATGCTAGAACAACAAGGGTATATGCTGCATAGCCAAATTGTGGCATCTTTTGATTAACATGCCCATTATGTAGGAAACTTATGCAAGACCACCTAAGAGAACATGATTCATAGTCAGGAAAAAGAGTTCTTAGGTATTGGAAAATATGTCACCAGAAACCGTAAGAAATATTATAAATATCTAGAAATATTCAAGATTAAGAGTGTGAAATATAGAAGGGGTTTATGCCCAATGTACATAAGAAATATTTGAATCAATATTGGCCAAGATCTTGAATTCCTTTACATAGATCCGACTCATATGTAAAATAGATACTTTCTTCATTTCTCTTTGAATTGACATTCTATTGTGCTGTTTAAAGTCATGTAGTGAGGACATTATATTGTGCAGTTTTAAATCATGCAGTGAGGACATTGTACTGTGATGTTTTAAGTTATGCAGTGACAACATTGATAATCCCACAAGAAATTTCGACACCTTGTTTATATAAAGAATACTTTTACCCAATTCCTAATCCCACAAGAGCAATGCTCTATGTGAGAAACAAGGAGAAGTAAGGGTTTATTCTATAACAAAAAGGTGACACAATTGAAGAATATGGGTGTTAGATTTCCATTTTTTTAACATCATGCGGTAAGGACGAAGATGAATCGATGTGAAATGAAAGACTTGTTGTAGCTGGACTAAGGGATAAAACCTAAGTGTCACTACATGTCTTGCTGAGGTCAAGAATAAAGCTATATGTAGTTCTTTAAAAATTCCCTATACAGGTTTGATTATTATATAGGGAATAAAGGGGTTTTGTTTTTTTATTATGGATGAGCCTAATATTGAAGATCTAGGAATCAGTACGTATCTCATATAGATGAGAATCAATCCCTACGTAGTTCTTTAAACAATCATTTCCCACACCAATCAAGTTTGACACGAGAGATGGGGGACTTTAACACATTATAGAAGAATGATTAAATTTAAGACACAAGATAATATGAAAATAAAATCATGTATCTTAAAAGAGCACTTCGTATAGATCTAGTTCATATACAAGAGAAGAAAAAATGGAAATAAAAATTTTGTGATTGTGGCTGGGACCAAGATTAGAGATACAGGCATCTCTACGTATCTCAAATAGATAAGAATCAATCCACATGTAGTTCTTGGAACAAGGTCCCTATGAAGATCTGACTCAGACATAGGGAAGAGAGGGACTCATGCACCACTAAGGAGTAGTAATGATGACCAAGATGTTTTCTTATGGAAGCTCCTAATTTCAAATAGAGAAGATGTTAACTGTATAGTTTAATGTCGTGTAACGATGATAAGTGATGTCATGCAATTTAACGTCGTGCGACAAGAACAAAGATGCTACACATTTTAACATCATCCAGTATGGAAGCTTATGGTTATTATGTAGTTTAGCATCTTGCAACTAGGACTTTGTACTGTGCAGTTGTAATTTTTGAAGTAAGGACATGGGGGTTGTGTAGTTTTCAATCTTACAGTGAGGAAAAAGTATGGTCTGTGCAATTACATAGAGTATTTTTTTCAATAATATCGCATTGGTTGGAGTTGTAATGAGTTCTCCATCCATTGATATTAAGTCATAAGCTCTATTTGAGTAGGCCTTATTTATAGAATAAGGCCCTTACCACTTTGACTTAAGTTTTGGAGGTTTATTTCCTAGTATCATTAGAGTCTTGAGGATCAATACCAATTCTCCTTGAAGAAATGAATAGAGGCAAACTCTCTTATTAAAATCTCGCACTATTCTATTCTGGTAGACTTCTAAATGATGAAAAGTATGAAATATTTTCTCATTTAACCATTCCAGCTCATTAAACCATTTCTGATAATTCTCATTTATAGACAATTGATCATAGATTGAAACTCTGAGTGAAGGAAATTGCATTTCAATTGGAAAAACTACTTCTGTTCCATAAACTAGTGAATCAGAAGTTTCCTGAGTAACAGTACAGGTAGTAGTCTGATAAGCCCATAAAGAATTCAAAAGTTTACCAGGCCATGATTTTTTATCTTTATCCACCATCTTCTGGAGTATATTTGATAAGGTCTTATCGAAATCCTATATCTATCCACTGGTTGCTGCATGATAGTGAGATGAATGATTGGATTTGTTATTATGTTCCTGATATAACTTTTTTACCTTATCAGAACAAAAATAGGTTCCATTGTCTGTCAATATAGTATGAGGGACACCAAATATGGTGATGATATTAGTTTTGAAAAAACTAACAATGTTTTTGGCTCCAACTTCTTTGAGAGGTATTTTCTCAACCCATTTAGAGAACAAGTCAGTAGTAGTAAGAATATACTTGAACTTCTTAGCCGTGACTGGAGGATAAGGTCCTACTACATCAATTAACCATGTGGAAAATATCCAAGAGTATTTATCTATATGTGGAAACTTCGGGGGTTGATGAATGAAGTTGGAATGCACTTGGTAGGGATAAAATTTCTAAGTGAAATTTCTACAATCCTGTGTCATTGAAGGCCAAAAGTATCTGAGCCTTTGGATCTAATCAGAGAGTCTATTCCCAGACTGATGGGCATAAGAAGCTTCTGAATGCACTTATTTCATGACAACTACAGTTTCTTATCCATCAATACATTTGAGGAGGATTCCTTTAAAGCCTCATTTTTAAATGATATTTTGGTGGTCTGGACTATCATAAAGAGTAAAATTGGCTGCTCGTCATTGGATATATTCCTTTTCATCCCTATCTAGTGGAAGTTCCCCATTTTGAAGTTATTCCACATTGAGTGTCCTCTATCCTGTGGTATGACCATATGGCTTAGAAATAGGGCTAATTTCATTAATTTCCTCTATTCTGGTTTTAACAAAAGGTAATACCACACGAAAATGAGCTATGCTTATGACTGTCTAATATTGATTTGAATATGCCAAGGCTGTAGCTGCATTATACAGTGCATCATCTTACACATTTTGTGATCGAGGGACATAAGACAATGTTGGCTCTGAAGAAAATTCAGCCATTAACCCTCTAACATAATCACACAAAGGGATTAGCTCTTCTTTTCTGATAGAATATTCCCCATTTATTTGCTTGATTACTAATTCTAAATCACCTTTAACTTTTAAATGATTCACTTTCACATGAAGTTCCAATTCCAAGTCTATAATGAGAGCTTGATATTCTAGCTCATTGTTGGTACCACCTTCCGATAATAGGAAGGAATAAGAAATTACTGCATTTTCTGGGGAAATAAGGACAATTCCTAACCCAACTTTGTTGAGTTTAGGGTTTTCCATTCTCTTCCCTGTTGGACTTCTGGAGGCACCATCAAAGTACATCTCCCATTTTTGGGAATCAACCCAAATATAGAAGACCTATTTATTTGTAATTTCATTATTTAATGACATATCTTCCACAAATAGACGTTCAGCAAGGAATTCATCTAGATCATGGCCTTTTATTTCCTTCTGAGGCACAAATTGGATATCAAACTATTGCAGAATAACTGCCCACCGTGCCAGACATCCTGTAAGCATATGACGACTGAGGATAAATTTGAACGGGTTATTGCGAGATACCAATTAGAATTCATGATGTTGTAGTTAATGCCTCAATTTTTGAACTGAAAAAGATTAATTCCAGATAAGAATTTTCAATACTTTAATACCATGTTTTTGCATTAACCATAGTTCGACTAAGATAGTAAAGACTGTTTTCATTCCCAATATCATTTTTTTTAACAAGGAAGGAACCCAGTGAGTTCTCTAAATCTGTCACATAGAGAATAAGTGGTCTTCCTTCAATAGGTGGCATTAATACTAGTGAGCTCAAGAGATATTTCTTGAGGGTATCAAATGCATCTTTGCAGTTTTAAGTCCATTAATAGGTGACTGCCTTCTTCATTAATCTGGTGAAGGGAAAACACTTTCCTACCAAATTGGTGATAAAATGCTAAATATAGGCCAAGTGTCTCTGGATTCCCCTTAATTATTTCAAATTTCAAGGAGTTGACATACCAAGGATTGATTTTGTTTTCTAATGATCAACTTTGATACCACAATGGCGTACAAAAAAGACAAGGAACTTTCTTGAGGTTTCCCCAAAAGCACATTTCAAGGGGTTTATCATCAAACTATGTTGCTGACGTTTATTGAATATGGTTTTCAGATCGGCCAAGTGATTGGAACGTTGTATGGATTTGACCACTAAATCATCCACATAACATTCAACAAATTTCCCAAAAAAGGGTTTGAAGATATGGTGCATGTCATGTTAGTATGTTGCACCTACATTCTTTAAGACAAAGGGCATTACCCAATAGAAAAACATACATTGAGGGGCCCAGAAGGCCGTAGTTTTTTCATACTCTGGGGACATACATATTTTATTATACCCAGAGTAGCCATCTATGAAGGAAAGAGCTTCATAACCACCTGTTTCATCAATTAAAAGATCTGTAATCAGAACTGGAAATTTACTCTTAGTACAATGTCGGTTAAGATCTCTAAAATCAATGCAAACTCTGATTTTCCCATTCTTCTTTTTCACTGAGAAAATCTTGGTCAGCCATTTGGGATATTTAACTTCCCTGATAAATTTATCCTTTATAAGATTATCAACTTTAGCTTCAATTTTAGAGGTATGAGTTGGGTGTGTTCTTCTTGCTGCCTGCTTGAATCCTCGATGTTCTTTTGGAAAACCCAAATGATGAGTGAATACATTGGGATTAATA
Organism: Viscum album; assembly: GCA_963277665.1. Classification (NCBI taxonomy): domain Eukaryota; kingdom Viridiplantae; phylum Streptophyta; class Magnoliopsida; order Santalales; family Viscaceae; genus Viscum; species Viscum album. The sequence continues at coordinate 383,296,895 of OY728153.1, read as the reverse complement.
CCTAGAATTTATGTATAATTCCAATCAAATATATATCTATGTTTTGTTAGAAATTAAGTATACACCTCTTTCTCTTCAGAGGTTATGGCTGTACTAATTAGAGTGGGGCGTGGATCTTCTTCTGTATCCAGATTTATTTCTCTGAGCTCATCCACAGTGGTAGAGAAACATTCCTCAAATGTTGGAGGAGAATCCATGAGATCTTCCTCTTATTATTCATTACGTGTTTCCTATTCTATTTCTACTTGCATAGTAGATGACAAAACGAAACTTTCCGAGTTAGGAGAGGAGTCAGTATTTGATCATCTTGAAGAAGAGGCCACCATTTCTGACCCTACTGATGATGAAGGGTCTTTATAGGGTAATAAAGAGGAGATTATGGATTGGTAATAAACATCTCTATCTTCCTCTAACTTTGCTACAAATTCTTCTAATCTGATTTATAATGTATAGGCTTGCTGTAGTTTGGTGGATGAAATAATGACATCTCTATTTAAGCTTCCATCACTACTTGATGAATCAACAATTTCTCCCATGCTATCAGACTCAGTTTCCGCAATTGAAATTATGGAAGTTGTTGGATGAGTGCTTGGATTTGGTTTTACCCTTTCAATTTTATTGATGGGTAGCACATAATCTATACTCAAATGTATGAATGGGTTTTCTGGAATCTTTTCCAAACCATTTGGAGCATTAAATCTGGTTATTTCATTTGTCATGGACCTCGTTCCTTTTGTGTGATAAAACTATGCCTCAATGTATTGAGATTCACACATTTTGAAGAGAGCCTTGTCACCATACAATGTCCTGATTTGAATATTGAAATAGTACTTAAGAAATTCATGGTATGATGAAGGTATGGCCTCATGTTGATGCAGCCAAGGCCTTCCAAGTAGAATGTTGAAGGTTGTGTCCTGACGAACAACCATGAAATATGAATTAGAAACAAGATCTCCAAATTGAGTTCTGAGTGTAATCTCACCCAAAGTTTCATGCTCATTATTTTCATATCCTTGCAACATTAAAGTGGAAGGAGATAAGTCAGATTCAGTTAGGCCCAATCGACAAAGTGTATGAAGAGGAATGAGGTTGACTCCAGATCCATTATCAGTGAAGGCTTTTCAGATGTCTATGTCATTGAACTTTAGAGAAAAATACAAGGGTCTGATGTGTCCATGTACAACATCATATTTATCTTCATCTGTAAAATATATGACCACATGAAATTCTACAGGATCATTCTCTATACAGTAAACCTCAGCAGCAACAACATTAGTTTCAAACTCTTGAGGACTTGACAAAGCCTCAATAAGTGCTTCTCGAAGATCCTTTGATAGATTCAAGGCATCCAGAATTGGTAAATTGGCTGGTACTTGGGGAAGTTGTTTAAAAACATCATACTTTTGATCCAGAGGTCTGCGTTTCCCTACATGGAAATGCGGTTCTACAGGTGTCTTGGAAGATGATGCTCTTCATGTAGATGTACACTTTGTTGGAGAAGAAGATGGAAATACTCATGGATTTGGTAAATTAGACTAACTAGGTCTATATAATTTCTAATAGGAAGATTTTATAACTTATAATTGGTCTTATAAAATAATCATGTCAGAACCGAACTTGTATTGCATGGAAGAAACTCTTTGTTCTTGTTGAGCCCGCTGAAGGGCTCTTCCAGGAGTTTCTGTCGCATAAATAGTTCGAGCAGGGGTAGAGTTAAAATGGTGGTTTCTAGAATTCCCATATCTTCCCCTGTATCCTCAACCTTGACCTCTTCCTCTAGTTCCCCAATTAGTTATAAGAAAATATGGCTCATTATAATCAGAATTACCATTGGCATAATGATCTGTTAAGTGAATTGAATTAACGGAACCAAAGATCAATTCCTCATCTAATGAAGATTATGCTAGACAAGTTGGTTCTGGTTATGCCATTTGGTGGGGCAGTGCCTATTCTTTTGAAACAAATGGCATGAAATTTTCCAGATTCAAGGACAACTTTCGCCTTAACACAAGCTCATCTTCTTCTGACTGCTCTTTGTCTTTCTGATCACCTCGTTTCCTTGAGGATAGAACTTTTGATGAAGGTATTTTTACTATGTTAGGAGTGGTTGAAGACACAATTAGTTGTTTCAAATAGGTTTTTAAAATGGAATGAATTTGGTTAATCATTTTCCTGATCATCCAATCATCATATTTCTGCACATTTTTACTTTTGACTTCCTGCCATTCGCCTTCTTCCTCTAGATCAATAGTAGTACCACATGCTACTTGGGCTGAAAAACTTTTTAGTTTCACTTTCCCTAAGTCTATCATTTTCTGTAGAAGGGCCTTGAAAACAAAACGCTCCTATATGGGATGCCCCAACATTTGTTGAAAGGGATAATAATTTGGAATATCTTCATCTTCTTCTTTTTTTGGTTTCTTCGGCCTTGGAAACTGAACCGAATTGCTTTCCATAGCTGAGATGAAGTAACCAGGAACTTGTTTATTCCGAAAGGAATAAAATTTGATTTTTAACTCCTCAAACTATTTCCACCTTTTTCATCTTTGATTATCTTGATAAAGATTTCATTGCTGCTGATGCTCTAGAAGAAGATCCCTTCGATACGATGAAGCTTTTGAAGTGGAAGTAGGTATAAGTTCTTTATTGTGTGTAATGGTAGTAGCCTATGATTTCCATGTTCTCCTTCATAGAGCTGATGGAATTACATGAGTTTTAACCTTAGTTTCTATAATAGAATATTTTATCTTTTGATCAATTGAAGTAAGGTCTCAAAACCCTTCTTTTTATTTTATAGGGATCAGTGGTGTGCATAACTCATCACCCATATTTGCCACAAAAATTGGCAGAAACTCTTCTTGAGGAGGTTCCAGACTTAAGAAATATGTTAATCCTTTCCATTGCACAATCAAATCTGAAACTCTTTCATTCTCCCTTTTTTTACAATTGGTAAGATAAAAAACGGGTGTCTTAAGTAGCATTGAGTTAAATTGAAAAAGTAATTTCTATCAGAGATCTTCCCATCTAGTAATTGATCGATATTGTAAACTTGTATACCAGAAAAAAGGTGTTCCCTATATCGTCTTCACAAAACACCTAATCTTTACTACTTCCTGTTGTTGAGGGTCTCCCATCATGGGATCACAAAGAGAAACAAAATGTGTTAAATGTTGTTCTAGATCTCCTGAACCATTAAAGATCGGAAATGTGGTATTCAAAAAATTTGATGGGGGAGGAATCAGATCCACCCATTCAGGGTATGCTTTATTTTCCAGCTGAACTGGCGCATGTCATTTCTCCATATCTTCCAATCAATTCGTTAATTCCTCAATTGTGTTCATAATAATTTAGGGAATATTTGGATGAGCTATAACCTATGAGGGTATAACAAATAGAGCATGAGATGATGTAATGACTGAAACAACCATTGGCGATGATGCTGGTATTTGCCTTGGATAACCCACGGGAACATGACTATTAGAATTTGTTTGATCCTACCATGGTTGTGTACTCAATGGAGGTAATTCATTATCCACATATGTAGTTACTTCAAATCCTCTTTGTTGAGAAGTTCCTATAGGGTGTGAAAGTTAAGGATCTGCCTAGAGAGTATGTCTAGTAGAAATTCTGCTTCGAAGTAACTCTGTATTGAGTCATTTCAAATCCTTCATCTCTTCTTCTTATTGTGAAAATATCCCTTCAAGCGAAAGATATTTACCTTCTCCGGTGGAAAAGTGAGATGAAATATGACTTTTACCTTTCCCCTTGTTAGATGCCTTTCAGAGGGGGGGAAGTTGGTTATTTGAAGGCATACCTAGATTCTGGGTAAGCCTCTAATTTTGGGTACGTATACCTTCTTCATTTACCTCAGTGTAGACCATATTATGGATAAGAAATTCATCTTCTGATTCCCCTGAACTAGACTCATTTTCTGGAGGATCTTCTATAATGGTGTTAATTACATTTACTAATTCATAATGCATTGATGACATTTTTTCAGTATCTTTGTAAGATTGTCTCCCTCTGTATCTTCCATGAGGCTCTGTTCTCCTATATGATGGATTATTAGGAGCTATTTGACAGAAAACAATCCGAAGGGAATCCTTGGATAGTTTAGTTATGCGCTCCCTTTGTGGATTCTTCCCTAATCCGGAGAAAACTGACTTCTATTGAGGAGGGGATTGTAGATGTGAAAAATCCCCCAGCCCTGTAGGATGGGGTTGTTCTTGTTCTTATTCTTATTAAAATCTTTGAACTTTGTTTAATGAATTTGAAGGTTGAATTAACTAATCCCCTAGCCTTGCAAGCTGGGGTGATTATTGAACTGTTATGGATGAGATTCATGCAACTGCTCTTCTAATTTTAAGAAATTTGTTTCAAACATTAGTTGGGTGCATCATTCGACAACCACTAAAATCACATATTTTAGAAGATCGTTGTGCTATTTCAGACATTTTCATTATTTAACGGCCGATATCCTCTAAGCGGGATGCCTTCTCGAGATTCTCAAATGCTTGATGTAAAAGTAACTCAACAACTTCTTTTCTTTGGGCCTGGATCTGAAGAGATCTGGTTAAGTCATGTTCTTGATCGTACATTAGATTACATACAAAATATGTTGGTTGTAGCTGACCGTAGGAAATAACATTGCATGAGACCACTTTTGGAGGATTTTTCTGATTTTAGAGTGCCGTGAAATGAAATTCTCCATGTGCGCCCCATCCTGTGATACAAACACCAGATGGGGTGTCAGAAATTAACTAGTGTAGCCTCTTTAGAGCAATAATACATGCACACTAAATGGTTCTCTTCTATTTTTCAACCTTTGGATGTTGGGAAACTGAGAGAGATGCCATATCAATTTGGAGTTTCAACCCTTCTATTACCTTTAAATGATTTTGATATTCATCATATGGTAATACTTTGGTTTTAAAATGACAAAGAGTATTCCATAAGTTGAGGTAGATATCATGAATACAATCTTCTGCCATCAATTTTGGAATGTTATATTGAGAATTTTCCAAAGGCCACAACATGACTAGTATTTCTTATTTATCCAATTTTTTCCTCATGTTTAACATATATTCATTGTCTTTTACTAGAGATTTCTCTACATGGTCTAACCAAAGTGGACGATCTATATTATAAGGAAAATTACCCAAGGGAAGTTCATAGAATAAACCTACCCTTAAGATGTTTACTGGTTGAGAAAGTGTTTCACCCGTCAATGACAAGGCATCAAACATGATTGGCCTTGTGTTTGCAAGTTCCTCAAGATAGGAGGTCTTTATCATTACTACATTGTCAATTATAGAACTATATTAACAATGAAAAATTCTAATGTGGAGAGGAATTTCATAGAAAATTCCATCATGGGGAGGACCACCATGGTGGATTACAGCAAGGGATGAATCCTCTTGCTCCTTGGTCTTCAATCCACATGGAGGGTTTTCGTGGCTCTCATCCATAGATAGGTGCTCTGGATTGAATGCATTTTCATGAATCAAGACTTCATGATGAAGTGTCTAATGGGGAACTTCATAATTAATACTACCACTCCCCTAATTTTGTGATGAGATGATAGGATCTTGAGCTACAATAGATAAATGTGTGAGGGCTTCAAGAACTCCAACATTAAGTGGAGCCAAATTGTAGTTTGACTCTTGATTTTTTAACTATGTTTGGTGAGACTTCTTCTTGGATGTTCTCTTACACTTAGTTGGGGCCACTTTTTTGGAGAAGTGGTCATCATAGAAAGGTGTATGTTCCTGCCTTGGAGTGTCCATTTGAACATACCAATTACCTTCAATTGGAAAGGTGTATGTTCTCGATCTTGTTGTTTGTATGATATGGGGGAGTATGCCCCATGACCCTCCTAGACTGGGACAAAGGTGTGTATCTTCTATAGGATGGAATGTTGATGTGTCATCCCATATATGGGGACAAATTTATGTTTCTGCTCCCTTGGTACTGCTAAAGTAGTTGTTATAATATACTGGCATGCTTCCAGAATATGGGTAGGGATTTGCGTCAGCCCTTTCACCGTTGATAAGATGTGTTTTTTTGAATTCAACACCTGGAATGGGAATATACATCCATTATTTATCTGGAGTAGGTGTATGTGCCTACTCATTTCCTCTTTTTTCTATCAATGGGTATTGACAGTACTCATGCATGGGGGCAGAGAGTTGGGTCTGCCCCAGATTTTTCATCGGAGCTTTTCGACTGACTTCTCCGGGTGCTGCCAAATGAGACTGTTGGTAGGTCTAAAAAATGATGGTAGGTGTATATTCCTATTGGTTATTTCCCATCAAGTATGGTTGAAGTACTTCCTTCAATACTGGTAGATGAGACTACTGGCAGAATTGGTGATTGTAAGAAGGTGTATGTTCCTATTTATTAGTTGCCACCACATTAGATTGGAGGGATACTTTAAATGAAGTCAGACGAGCCTACTGACTGGATGATAACTTGTAAGAAGGTGTATGTGAATGTTCATATTACTCCATCGGATTTAACTGGTGGGATTGGTGGGTTGCTTCCAGATGAGTCTGCTAGATAGTAAAATTAGGACGAATGTGTGTATATGCCTTCTCGTTGTTTTCCATAAAGTTAAGTTTATGGACTTCTTTAGAGGGGGAATAGGTAAGAAACTACTCCCTGTTGACCAGATTTTTTCCTCTATAGTTCTTCTTGCATGCCTGGGTCTGAGATACCTTAGCCGAGCGTCCAGAGACAACACCCCCATCATGTTGGGGGTTCATTACCATGCAATTCTGCTGGCAGTGATTGTTGGTGGGAGTCCTCACGAAGGATCCATGTATCCTTGAATTGAGTCCCTAAGTGACCTCTTGATCTACCTCCCTGTTGTATGGGAGGGACTGGTTGTTGCGTTATGGGGATAAGGACCCAAAACGATTGAAAATGGTAGTTGGAACCGTCTGCTTCTTAATCATTGGTCATCATTGGCCAGATGATCGAGGATTGTTATTGACTTGGAGGGCATGTCAGGCAGACTCTAAAGTTGGAATTCTACCATGATGGCAATAATTTTTTACCAACACATTGGAGACTCAGCATTGAAGACACTAAGTGGGTGATAAATTCATTCCTGTGGATGAAGATCCAGCTTGAGTAGCGGTCGAGAAGTTCGCAGTGTCGTCTTGAAGAAATCCATTTTGGACTGAAATGGAATTCTGAGAAAAAAACATGAAACAATAATAAAATCCATTAAAGTGACATCTGTTATATTAATACATGTGTAATTGATTCATTTGTCTGACCTTCCTTTATCAATTGATAGGGGCCTAACAGGTGGGTAACATTATTAACCTGGTTAAGGATTCACGTCAGGTTCACCATTTTTGTTTTGTAGGTCCTTGAAATGTGTGTTCTAGTTTTAAGAATCACTGCTTCTAGGCAGTTTCCATTGGATTTATTCATGGAACCGGAAACATCAAACCGTTCTTCATCCAAAGGGGACATTCTTTCCAAAGGCATGTGTTCGTTAAGTTTTAACTTTATGATACTTAGTAATGTACATTGGTCAAGAGGATGGGAGGTCAGACTCATCACACCCTTTTGGGGGGAATTATTATCTAATTCGAGACTCTCTTTGTAAATTTAAGTTATTTTCATGAATCCTTATTAATTTACCAAGCATAACATAAGTTTCCCTTGGAATTTACAATCACTTATTAACATGTGTAAAGTTTAGAATCATTAGTATACATTCATGGTTCCTCATTAATGTATATATCTGTATGTATTCAAGGATCTCCATCAAGGATATCCTCTAATATACTATTTCAAGATTCTTTTAATCATCATTATGATGATACTGGTTTTTAAGCCACTCAGAAGGGCACTCTGGAATTTATTGTCATCCAGGGAGATGAAGGCTTGTTTTGATATTGGGACCATACCCATAAAATGGGATACCTACATATCCTTGTGAAAGGAATAAGAACCCTCATAGTTTGGTGCCACTTAATGGGACACATCATTCCTTTTAAGGTCATGTGATAAGGACCTAACCATACAGTCTAATGTCATGTGGTAATGAAATCTAAGAGAAAGGTTCTTAGTCAAATTTTGGTGTGGGACTTATGCCAAAATAGCCCAATGAACTTGGAAAGGATATGGGTTTGCAAGTTAGATTAGACACTGTTGGGAATATGGACCAAGTAGAATAGGTTTGATTTGAAATTTTGGGTTTGAACCTCAAGGATTCTTCATACGTATCCCATTTGGATGGAAATCAAAGTCGACATAGTTCGATAAATCTCATAGGAGAGTATAGTCCTTTGAGAGAAACAAGTTTGGGATTACTTCCTAAAAAGGATGCCTTGAAGATTTTGGGGGTTTAATTTTGGGCTTATTCCTAAGGAGGATGCCTAGATTAAGTGAATTAGGGTTGGATTCTTAAAGAGGATATCCAGTGAGCTCGGGCCCTGAAAGAGATTCTACGTATCCTGATTATGGTGGGAATCAGAGTTCTTGTAGTTCATTCACCTTGGGTGTTTGTGAAAATGTTGTAATCATCACTAATTTCTAAGCCCATGTGATTCATGATCAGTGTGAGAAACAAGAGGATGTGAAAGATTCAATAATGAAACTAGTTCTTTCTCTCCTCCGCTAGTGGAAGAGGGTGAACCTACATTGGGTATGAGGATGAGTTGACTCAAGAAGAGGTTAAGGCGACGAGACCTCCCTTTATTCACTTTACATTGGACAAGGTTACAATGAAAGGAATAAGGGATGAAGGTTAGGGGATTACACCAGGATGGCTGCCCATGGTGAAAAAGCCAAACGAGAGAGGGAAAGGGTAATGAAAGTTCCTTGTGCCCATCTATCCTCTGGTCTTTGGAACTAAATAAGAGAGGAGAAGCAATGATACTACCCCCTATAAGAAAATCTACGGGCTTATTATAGGATGGTTGCCCTAAAATTGATCCTGGTAGGGGAGGGAGACTTCTCCTTTGTTCAAAAGGAAGAAAAGTAGGTGTGAACTGTACCTTCCCTACCAAAGACCTGAGGTTCCGGGTCATCTATTTGAGAATGGAGAGGCCAGGACCCAACCCTCCTCTAAACCAAGAACTTCCCAGCACTGTTTCTGGGAGAAATGTCTATGTGACTGTGGATATACAAACCCAAAAACACTCTATAAACCCTAACCCCATTATTAAACAAATGATAGAAACCTCTGACTATGGATACACAAACCCAAATAGGAGACACGGTGATGTGTCTTTCCCAAAGGTTTGATAATTCAGGAGGTTTTGGATGAGGTCTCAACAGAATCATTTTTAGAAAAGGAAGCCAATGAATAAGAATCCATGCCATTAATGGCTTTGAGGAAGGCTTTGTGGATTGTATGTAGACTGAAGAGAGTAAGTGAATCAAAGAGAGGTTACCAATTAGGGAAGGGCATGCAAGTTTGGGCATGCAAGTGGGATTAGGAGACCTGATTTTCACTTAAGAGACAAACAACCTGTATGGTAATACTTGGGTGAGACCTTTCTCAAGCCTTCAAGAGTATTCACATGTGATCCCAAAAGGGGGGTGCTCAAGTTCCTATAGAAGGAATATGTGGCATGCAAGTATTTCAAATTTAGGGAGGTTGGGAGCTTCAGGAACGCAAGTGTTATGGTTTTCAAACACTAAAAGGACTTAAGTCCAATTATCCTCCATTAAATACTCTACTCAAGGTGTTGAAGAACTACCTTGAAAGATTAGGGAGACTTGGGCTAAGGACTCGGGAGACCATAGAAGAAATTGGGGTTTAGAGAAACTCATATGTACAAATTAATACCCCAAGGGTCTATTTATAGGCAAAAATATGTCCTTGGGAAAAAGGAGTTTGGGCGCGCAAGTAGGCTGCGCGACAGATTGGGGAACACAATTATTCTGCACACCGACACTCTTTTGATCTGACTAAGGAAACCCAAAACTCATGCCTTTGAAAATATTGATTTTCTTCATGTATTTTCCCTTTTTTTGTAAGGTATTTCCCTTTTTAATCTCTTAGACTCTTTGACAGAACAAAGTGTCAATAGTATCCTGGAAGGGTGGTAATAAAGCCACATGTAGTTCTTGAAATTCCATGAATTTTAACATCATTTGGTAAGGATGAGGGAGATATTATTTTATGGTCATAGATCTTGGAACATAGATTCCTAATTTAATGTCATGTTTGTGGGACAAAAGGGTGGAAAAAGGAGAATCACTGCACCTGATATTTAGGGGACCATGGGGATGGTGATAACGATTGAAGATAACTGCTGAACATGTTCCCAACAAAATATCCATCTTGTGTGGCTTGGAATGGGGGAAAAATGATCATTGACCATTGATCATATTCTCAATGTGAGACTTGTGTCAAATTGTCAATTGAGATCCTCCAGGACTTTGGCCCAAAATGGTAGGTGAGCCAAGGTGGCATGGGACCTAACCGCTAGGGGGTCATTTATGACATGAATAATGATGAATACCCTAAATTAAGGGACTTATGAAGCATGGTGATACCCATGTATTTTAACGTCTTGTTTTAGGGATGAGGGAGATCTTAGTTTAATGTCATAGAGCTCAGACCATGAGGTATGTTTATTTCTTGCAGCTTATCGTCATACAGGATGAGGGGGATCTTATTTTAAGGTCATAAAGATTGGATTGTTTACAGTTTATCATTGTGAAGGATGAGGAAACCACTCATGATAAGTACTACTTAAGAAATTTAGAATTGGTGGGAGGATTAATGTGATCACCATCCATAGTGACCATAAAGTATGCACCGTTGGGGTAAACCTTGTGAATGAAATAAGGTCCCTCCCATTTGGGATCCATATTTGGTGGATCCTTACTGGGTATCATTGGAATTATTAGGGCCAATACCGTGTTAACTTGTATGAAGGAACAAAGATAATATTTCTTATTTAAATCCATGGCTATCTTATTATGATGCATCTCTAAATTATGCAAGGCCCATATCCTATTCTCAGCGAGGGCTTCTAGTTCATCCAAATGGACTTCTACTACCTTATCTAACATGTGGTGATCCTAGATGGTTGTGCGAAGTGATGGTAAATAAATCTCGATGGTCAGTACTTCCTCTGTTCCGTACACCAGGGAATATAGAGTTACCTGAGTGGAATTATGAGTCGTTGTCTGATAGGCCCAGAGAGTGTGGGGGAGATTTTCTATCCAACTCTTATTGTTCTGACCAACCATCTTCTACAAGACGTTAGAGATGGTTTTTTTGAACACCTCAATCTTAGAATTTTCTTATGCATGATAGAAAGAGGTATGATTAGAATATATATTGTACTTAGCATACAATTTCTTCATCTTGGTGGCCCGAAAGTTAGTACTGTTATTGGTGTGGATGGCGTGAAGGACTCCAAATAGTTGGATGATATTGTAGCTCATAAAATCAACAATAGAGTGAGACTTGACCTCCTTGAGCGGAATTGTCTCTGTCCACTTGGCAAAGAAATCTGTGGCGGTCAAGATGGATCTGCATTGGCGAGCTGTTGCTCGTAGATAAGGTCCCACAACATCTAGTCCCCAGACTACAAAGGTCCATGAGTACTTGGTTGTATAAATAGGCTCAGGTGGTCGATACACAAAATTGACATGGATCTAGCATGAATTGCACCTCTTGATGAACTCAATACAGTCATAGACCATGCTGGGCCAAAAGTATCCCAACCTTCAGATCTGATGAAAGATTTTTGACCCTACCTGACGAGATCTATAGGAACCAGCGTGAACCTAAAAATAACTTGGGTAACCTCACTACCTTGGATTCAATGGAGGAAAACCCCATCGAACCCACACCTATAAAATATCTTCTCAAGTACGGGGCTAATTTGAAGTGTGAATTGTACTGAATGCTAATTAATCTTCTCACATTCAGCTTAGTCTGCTGGGAGATTACTGTGTTGGAGGTAATCGATAAAGGGATTTGTCCAATCAAGGGTCTCTTCCAATAAGGCAGGGGGCCTGGAGGTGACGATGTGGATGAACCAACTATAATATTTCTTACTTGTGGGCCATCATCATTGTTTGAAATGATGAGAGTGATGAATCTTCAGTGCGCCACATGGATAATGAGGGCATCCTAGTCAGGCTTTGCATGAGATACGACAAGGCTGGTCAAGGTGTTGGCTCAACCGTTCTGTGACCAGGGAATGTTCGTAATCTCTGGTGGACATGGGAACTATTCTATCAATTGGAGAGTGCACTCTAATAGGGGTACAAGATCCTGCTTCCTGACAATATAGCCACTGTTGATCTTCCTAATGACTATCTCAGAGTCCCCTTTCTGATGAAAATGGGGAACATCAATCTCTAGGGCCACCTCATTACCAGTTATCAGAGTCTGATACTCAACCTCATTGTTGGTGCAACCTTATGAAAATTAGAACGAAAAGGGAAGGATATTATGTGCAGGTGTGGTGAAGACAATACCGAGACATACTCTATTAAGTTTAGGGTCATTAAGTCTTCTGCCATTAGGGATTTGAGAAGCACCATCAAAGTGAATCTGCCACATAGAATGGTCTAATCCACTGAGAGGATGGACTCATCTAGGAAGTCAAGATCTAGAGATTTCTCTACGGGGGTCGGATGGGCGGTAAAAAAGTCTACCAATGCCTGACCTTTAATAGTTTTTTATGAAATAAACCTGATATAGAACTACTAAAATATTATTTCCCACCAAGATATATTGTCTATCAGAATGGGACGGTTTAGAATATACTTCATTGGGTCCACATGAGACACTAGCTGTATCTCATGCTGCTTCAAGTAATGTCACAACTTTTTCACTACAAATACTAGTGCAAGGTAGCTCTTATCAAAAGAGGAATATCAGATCTCTATATTGGGGAGCATGTGGTTGAGATAGTGTAAATGTTTCTCTATTTCCTCCGTGTTCTTATGAGTGATAAGGGAATCAATGGACCATTCTAGAGAGGTCACATAAAGGACTAGCGGCTTTTTAGAGACGGGTGGAATTAGAATCGGAGGCTGTAGTAGGTACTGCTTGACCTCCTCAAAGGAGGCCTGAAATTATTCATCCCACTGGTAGAAAATACCTTTATCATGAGTTGAGAGAAGGGATTACACTTTCCGACCATATTTTCAATGACTCAGTGTATCTAGGCTAAGTGTCCTTGAAAGCCTCGGAGCACCCAAACGTTACTCGGAGGAGACATCTAACTGATACCCTTGATCTTCTCTAGATCAATCTTGATACCCTTTATATCTGATGATGAATCCAAGAAACTTTCCAGAGGTAACCCTGAAGGCACACATCAAGTGGTTCATCTTTAGATGGTGGAAATGGAGGAAGCCAAACACTTTCTCATGATATATGAGATGGTTCTGATGCAAGTGGGATTTTACCACCAGATCATCCACATAACATTCTACTAATGTCCTGAGGATCGACTTGAATATGTGGTTCACGGTACATTGATAAGTGGAACCAGCATTCTTCAAATTGAAAGGAATTACCTTGTAACAGAAGGTACCTATTTTTATCTCAAGGTAGTAGATTCATCATCCTTGGGGGCCATTCAGATTTTATTATATCCAGAATTCCCATCCATGAAAGAGAGATCTTGGAACCCAGTGGTAGTGTCGATCAAAATCTCTATCATAGGAAGGGAAAAGTCATCCTTCGGATAGTAGCAGTTTAGATCCCCAAATTCGATGAAAACTCTGATCTGTCTGTTCTTCTTTTGAATGGGAATGATGTTCGATATCCATTTTGTGTACTGGACTTCCTTGATGAAGTTGGATTTAATGATTTTAGCAACATCAGCCTCGACCATGGCACTGTGAGAGGGGTGCATCTTTCTGGGAGGTTGTTTGAACTCACGATGGTTTATTGGGAGACCAAGGAGGTGGATGGAAACCTGAGGGTCCAGTCCCTACATCTCGTCATACCTCTAGGAAAATACATCCCGATGCTACTTCAGGAAATCAATGTATCGTTGTTGCTCTTCTGCAGGCATAGCTGCACTAATCAGTGTCAGTTTTAGATCTTCCTCAGTGCTGAGGTTCACCCATACCAACTCATATACCATAGTGGAGATTCCTTCCTCAAATACAGGAGGATAATCCTATAAATTATCTTCATTGTCTACAGAGGTAGGATCATCGGCATGAGGAACTTGTTCTAAATTGACTGAATCTGATAAGATATTGGTACTGGCCTGAGAAGTAGTGGAATATTCATTGGGGGACCCCTATACTATTAAAACCACGGTGATGAAAGCTATTGATCTGATTCTATTAGGACTTTGACCCAGTGATCTATGATTGATAATATCAAAGATGTACTGGCGCGTCAGCTTGAGCCAGTTCAACCTAGCCTAGTGGAACAAGAAAGTATGATGTATTGTTGTTTCCATGGAGTGAATATCTCGATACCTTAAAAGGGTAAGGGGCTATGGGATTACTCAACCCTGATTCATGTAGGAGTATGAAGTTATTTTTTTCATTCCTTGTATTGGAGAATGTGATTTCCCCTTGACCCAGAGATGACAAAATAGTGCCCCAGGTCTAGGGTCGTGGCCTCCAATCAGTGAATTGGGAAAATGTAGGCATCATCCAAGTCTTTCTATGGGTCAGCCAAAATGTTAGTGTGTTCAACCTCATTGACCTAAATCTTTTTATCTTTTATCTTATAATAGTCATCATATAAATAGAAGGATTCACAAGAATAAAAGGGAGACACATCACCTTGGATCATTCGCACTCGGCCATTGAGGGAGTACTTAAGGAATTGGTGATATGAGGAAGGGACTTATGCATGGAAGTGGATCCATGGTCTACCCATCAACACATTGTAAGAAATGTCCTATGTGACAAATGTAAACTATGTGTTAGTAATCAGGCCACTGAATTGGGTCTTCAAGCATATTTTTCTAACAGGTGTCTACTATGTCCTGTCATAACCTTGAATCTTTAGGTCAGAGGGATTGAGGTTTGTTTTAGACAATCCCAGTTTGTAGAGCATATGGGTCAGGATTAGATTGATCCCAGAACCTGTGTTGATGAGATAGCAGCTGACCTCCACACCATTGAACTATCCAGTGATGTAAATTGGGTGGATGTGTCCCTATATGGGAGAACCTTCCTCTTCTTCCAAGAATGAGATGATGGCCTGACTCTCTACATGCTTGACTTCCTCAGCATGGAAGTCCTTTGTGGCTGCTACCTTTGTCTCAAACTATCTAAGGATTCTTAGTGACTCAGCAAGGTCTTTATGCATATCTTCTGTAAGAGGAGAGACTCCAGGATCGATAACCTCATAGAAATACTAGTAAGGTGCTTGATCACATCATACTTTCATGCCAGATGCATATTTCTACTGACAGGAGGTCACTCAGTGGCAGGAGGCATGACAAGTGATGTTTGTTGAACTGAAGGATCCTGGATAGTGTTGGGAATTTCCTTCTTCTCACTAGTCAAACCATATAGAGTGACCACCAATTGATGGAAATATGGCTGAAATCTATCCACAAATGAACGCGGTTAGTCCTGGCATGATTTTGGTGACTCTTCCTGATCAAGAAATATGAATGGTGGTGGGTGTGAGTCTGAAAAAATAGAGTGAGAATGTTGGGCATGTTGGGATCGACGTTGGGCCTATAGTCTGGTCTCAATGGAATGAACAAATTGGTTCGAAGCATTGTCCAATGCATTCTAATAGTTCACATACATATAGTTTCGTCAGCACTGGAATCATCTAAGGACATTAGGAGGATCTGCCTGACGTTCCTTTTCCTCAAGGACCATGTATGGGTCCACTAGCATGACAATGTTCATGGAGGAATGCTCCTGATCATTTCTTTAAGACTCCTCCATTATTGGGAAAATTATGGGGGCAATCCATATCTCTAGGGGTATAGAGTCTCCAAGAGTACGGGATTGATTTGGTACCGGTGGGGGGCTTTGATTCCCCTTGTGTTATCGACACTTGCTCTCCTGAGAGGATGAAGGCTAAGATGTCGACACATAAGTAACTGATAAAGGTAGAAAAGTGACATCAGAAGGCTTGAGCCGGTTCAAATAGGAATAGATAATACCATGGGAGTGATCAACTTCCGTGCATTCCATCCGGTCAGCATACTTCTTTGACCTGTAGCTAGAGACATGTTTCCAATCACCATTATTGTTGTTGTCATACTTTATAAACACACATGCCACATGTGTCGAGGCTGTAACCAATATGACTATGCTGTTATCGACCAGTTCCTGAATCTAGTCTTTGAAAAAATAGAACTTCTTATGGGTGTTTCCAAGAAACCGGGGATAGGGGTAGTAGTTTGGGAAATCAATGAGATCTCCTTCATCGAGTGTCCAGTATTCTGGAAGTCATAGGATCCCCTGTTCCAAGGCACTCCAAAAATAGCTAGGAACCTAGGCCTCGTTGAATGAGTAGGTATGATTTATCCAATCCAAGAAAGGAATCCTGGGAGCCTATCCCTAATTAGGGGATATAGGATCCTGGCGAGGAGTCGGAACTAGATTATCTTGATTAAAAGGTAGTGGCATGTTACATAGGGTGTTTGCCGATTCTGAGGTGGGTGCTACTAAACCAGAGGCTGCGCCTAAGGTGGTGGTCTTCGGTGAGGCTGTAGAGGTGGCTCTAATAGTAAAAATTCCAACTTCCTAGGGCCCTCTATTTTTTAAAAATCAACAGTCTCAACCTTGGCGGCTCTTCTTGCAGAAGCTTCAGGAGGAAACGAGCATGCCTATTTGGCTTGCAACAAGGCCTCATATAGGCATTGAGCTTTGTCAAAGAAATAACGGAATCTTCATGGGATGTTCTAAGTGATGATATAAGAGACCAAATCAATCTTTACATTCCCCATGCACATATTTAGTAGCTTTTCTTGAGTCATCGACATATTCAGGGAATATGTGAGGTCCTTCCACCTGGAAACAAAGTCTACAAATCAATCATCTGGAATTTTCTTACACTTGAATAGGTCGGTGCTGCTAGTCTTGTGGGTGGTGGAACTGAACTGGTAAAGAAATTTCCTTCAGAGATCCTCCCAACCAGCTATGGACCCAATGGGTAACTGGATGTACTGAACAAACTTGGGTCCTTATAGTGTTTGTAAGAAGCACCGGATCTTAGCAGATTCTTGCTGCTCTAAAGTACCCAGAATGTGTCCACACCTTGAATTGAAGTGGGTCAGATGTTGCAGCAGATCATCCATCCCATTAAAAGGGGATAAAGTAGGATTCCCAAAGCCCGTGGGTGCTTTCATATCATCCACCCATGCCGAATAAGGATTTCCATAAAAAGGGATTGTCACTTGTTGAGTTTCAAGAGCCTCAAGGAAGCTAATGGGTGATTCCATTTCATCATATAGATGATAATTCTTATCTTGGATAGGGTTCCTGACTATCAATGTGTTGGAAGGTTCTTCAACATGGTAAGCTGATCCTACAGATCGTGGAGCAGCTAATGGAATGACTCTAGGGGATTCTAGAGGAACAACCTGTGGAGGAGTTGGAGGAACTTGAGTCGGGTCCCGAGGAGGATTCTCTCCTAGTTCGGGTGGATTTTGCGATGCATATTGTGGTTTTTTACCGTAAAATATAGCCTCTAATATGTCTATATGTACATGAATATAGAGATCACCTAGAGGCAACTCACCTGGGGGGAGCTGTACTTTCCCCTTCTACCCCGTCCGAGGTTTACCGTAATCGGGTTGCCGTTCTGTGGCATGCTCGACAAGGAGCTCATCAACCATCTTAATTTTTTCCTTGAGCTATTGACGCAATGAAACCTTTTCAAGATCATCTTACATCTTATGCAATGATCCAAATGGGTCAAAGGGATTAATAGTTTTAGTCGGTGTCTTACCCTTGAGTGGGTCTCGACCGATAGGAAATGACTCTGATGGTTCATGGAGACAAAGAAAGTGTCTTCGATGATGAGTAACCATCCCTAAAGGATCCAACATGTGTGTCAATAACCTGGGGGGTAAGTTCTATTCAATGGGTCTTAGATTAGTTTCATCCTATGTAAGGTCATCCGTGTTAACTACGACTATGCCCAGAGGCATGTCCTCAATATTAGCCAAAAATTTAGGTTGGTGCAGGATATGACTGAAGTGAAAGACAACATACTGTCCCTAACCATGGATCTTAACATGTGGGGACACCTCCTTAATAACTCTATGGAGCACAGTGAAGATATGGACACATCGCTTCTAGAGAGTTCGATGATAACCAGGTGGCGTGAGGTGATGATAAATATAGAGTGGATCCAAATAAACTAGGTAGAATTACTGGATGATGTCATTGAAGGGTTCCATGCTCTTAGGGTAGGCCAACCGTTGATATTGGGGAAGGGAGAGCAACATCCCTAAGGTTTGGCAGAAAAAATAACCTCTTCCTGAGTGAGGGACTCCGAAATGTTGAAGTTTTTAGTTTCAATTGGCCAGAAAATCTTGGGAAAATGGTCCTCTATGAGAATGTCCCACAAAATTCTCGGCTAAAACTTGGCATTCGACCCTTGTTTTCCCCGCTCTTTGACTAGGGGAAGTTGTGGGATCAGTAATGGTACTGAAGTACACCACTGTGATATGAAACTAGTAAGTGGAGAGTATGGTGCACGTGATGAAAAGTCACTACATCTTGGGCTGTCTTTCATAGAATACATTGATCGCACCACCACATCCCTATAATATGGAATAATGATCACTACTTACCATGTAGGGGATGCAGTCATTGGCGGTGGGTCATGGTGTCGCTCGTCCTCTATTGGTCCCCAGAACAACTCTATGTGATCTCTTGATGAGGTAGAGAATGATTTTGTTGATGATAAGGATGATTTCATGGACAGACCCTAGAAAATATCCAAATCTTATTCCTCTTATATGTATCTTCATAGGGCCTTAGGGATCTAGTGCATCTTGATTTCTGGGAGGACAAAGCTGATATGCCTAGTTCCTGCCCCGGTCCCTGACATAGAAGATCAGGGTGAAGGTTCCATCATCGAATCACACTCCACTTCAGAATCTGAAAATAACATGGGTTCAACTATGATTTGAGGATCCTTAGGGTTCATCCTATGGTGACGACCTGCCCTCCTACCCCAGGATGGTTCTTCATGGTGGGATAGATCTTCGACATTGGGAGTACCTCTATGTGGGTTGGTGCTGGAGTGGGGAGGACCTCCACTCGGATTGGTGCTAGAGTGGGGAGGACCTCTGCTCAGGTTGGTACTAGAGTTGTGAGGACCTCTACTTGGGTTGGTACTAGAATGAGGAGGACCTCTTCCTGGACAAGCCAAGGTGCAAGGATCATCTGGGAAAATGTCTAATGGAAAACTGGGAGGACCTCCAAGATTGATATTATTGAAGAGGGGGGGCTATTACGGAACTAGAAAGAACATGGGGAGGACCTATATTGTGGTCATCCATGGAACAGGGAGGACCTTCGCATCGGTTGGCTTTAGTAGTTGTGGTACGAGGAGGGACATCGTACTGACCATACTGGATATGGGAAAGACCTTCATGGAAATCGTTGATGAAGCGGGGAGGGCCACTACTGGAGTTAGTGAGAACATGGGGAGGACCTCCATGATTCTAGGTGACAAGTTCAAGAGGATCTGCACTTTTATAACTTGGTAATCAAGGGAAATTTTCACACCTAATACCAAGGGAACAGAGAGGATCTTCATGTTGAGAATCAACAAGATAGGGAGGACCTCCACTCGGGAAAATGATAGTGGCATATAGAGGACCTTGATGATAGATGTGAGAGTAGGGAGGACCTCCACTTTGTCTGATTATGGTACGGGGAGGTCCTCTGTAATGAACGTCATCATCATGGGTCAGCCCGCGATGGCTGCTTCTACACCGATGACCAGAGGAGACAACTAAGCCTGCTTGTGTGGTGGTTGGGGCCTCACTCCAGACCGGGAATGGAAGTGCCTCTACTCCAGCTCAGGGATGTTCCTCTACTCCATAACAATAATTGGGGGCCAATAGCATATGCCAGCTATGGCTCAAGCCACAGAAGCCATGGAAGATGATTCCCCCTGGCAGGCATCCTCCTGAGCTTTCACCCAAAGTTGACGTCGGGTCAGCTGAGCTAAGGCTAGCTGTGCAGTTGTTTGGACCACCTGCTCCTTGTTCTGGGGGACTGGCTAGTGATGCTGATGTGGTTGGGTGGGAGCCCTCCTCAGTGGCTCCCTGGCTAAAGGCATGGATGGGAGGACTCATACATCCCTTACTTCACCCGGATAAGGGAGTGAGCCATAAGAGCACTCCGAGGAGATGATCCTGAAGCTGT
This sequence comes from Viscum album, assembly GCA_963277665.1. Taxonomy (NCBI): domain Eukaryota; kingdom Viridiplantae; phylum Streptophyta; class Magnoliopsida; order Santalales; family Viscaceae; genus Viscum; species Viscum album. Next base: position 383,276,561 of record OY728153.1, on the reverse strand, counting down.
TGAAGGTTAGAGTGGAGAGAAGCAGCTCCCTGTACAACACTTGGGGTGTCGGAGTTGATAGGGCATAGAGGCCTCCATGTATTGATGGGCCATATCCCCTATTGGGATAACCCATCCTATTTTTATTGACAAAAAATAGTATTAATCACCCTCCTTTGAATGAATTCGAAGGGTGATATGGGGCGTGGGCGACTATCAACTATATTCATGAAAGTTGTCGCATAAGAGATGAAGTCGTGTGAGAATTCCATGTTGGAATGTCCCCTAACCTTGCATCTATGGGCAGGAGGTGATTGGTTTCTTATAGTTGTAGATTGGGTTCTACAAAGCAGGAAGATTAATACATCATTACAAACATCAGGAAAGTGATTCCTAGTGCCCCAGTGACATTCAGTCTTCCATGACTGGATAGAAAGATCCATGTAGACAACATCACAGACCAAGATTACCGTTGATTAACTACCCCAAATCTTGGTGACTTTCACTCTAGGCCAACTATTTTCTTGGTAGAACCTGGCACCAGATAGCTGGATCTGGTTACAAACTTATCTATTGATGCCCTAAATGCTTTTAATCCCCATTTTTAGGAGAATCATTAACGTTGGGTTCACCATTTTTCATTGTTTCTACCAATTTTGTTGGGTCACACATCCATCTGTGAGGACACACTAATTTTCACCCCGCATTCCTGATTTCCAAAGGCGGGTTTCATTCATCAATTCTTCAGTGATGTTTTCTTCTTGATCAAAATGGGATGATAGGATTTCATTTTCTCCTTCAGTGGATTCCTCCTCATAATTATTTTCCTAGTCTAGGTCACCCTTAAAGACTAAGTCATTTTTCATGAATCCCTTCCCGGTGCCATATCTTTGTGGACATCGGTTAATTACACTGATTCTTTCAGGACATTCCAATGGTTCAAGTCATGGAAGTAACATTTGGTTAGGAGAGTAGTCACGTTGGGGCATCGCTAGCATGTCTGGACGCTGAAACACTGGTACACCTAGATTTTCCCTTATCAGAGGGCTTCTCGAGGGCATGGAAGCCTAAGGCATCCCACGTCGAATGCAGGGAATTGTATGTCAGAGGCATGTATCTAAGGTTTTCCTCATCTTCCCATGTTTAACACAGGGTATTCCATGAGTTTAACTTCTAGAGGAGATGGATCAGACTAATCGGAACACTGATGAGGGTGGGTCATATGGGTATATCCCTAGGTGGGAGCACCTAGAACATTTACTAGATGAATAGGTCAGAACACCCAATAAGGATGTACCCTAGATGTTGTGTCCCAAAAAGGAAAGGTTTCACATCGTGAAGACTGATTAAAAAGCCACAAAAGGAATATTAGATGATGGTGGGACCTAGTAAAGGGGACACCAAGATTTACCATTGGCTAGGATTGAACCTCAGTGAGGCTTCCTACATACCCCGTCTAGGAGATAGAGATCAAAACTCACATAGTTTGAGAGGGTGAGTCGTGGGATCATGGTGTATAGAATGGACAACAACCCAAAGACATGTTGAGGCTTACATGTGGTTAGCGGCTTGGGTGATGCAAAGATCAATGAGATGAATGGTGCTTACATATGGTAAGTTTCCCATATATATGGCATGAGTTCATCAGGATGTGGAGGCCCATGAAGATTAGGATGGATATGGATGGAGTGTCGAAGGATGAGGATGAATTAAGTGGAACTGAAGTGAGGATGATGGTGTTGATATTAAACCTCATTGAAGTTTTCTATGTATCCCAATGGTTGGGAATCAATGTCCGCATAGTTCGAGAATGGAGAAATGAGTCACCAGAGGGGGCAACTCGTGAGAATGGATACATGGATTGGGGCCCGATGGAAATGGAACCAACGAGTTAAGGAATGATCTTCTCAAGACATAAAGGCTCGAGGGAGAGACCAGGATGAGACATGAGAGATAGAATTGAACCTCAGGGAGTATTCCTACGCACCTTTCTCTTAAAAAAATATCAAAGTCCATGTAGTTCAGATGTGGGGAATAGAATCAGGGTGTACAAAAGGGAAACAACCTGGATACATGTTGAGGCTTACGCATTCTTAGAATCCTATCGTAAAAGGGACACTCTTGGTTGGAGGAGTATGGATTGAGGGTGGGGCTTACACATGGTTAGATTCATGGGAACTGATCTGACACCCCTAATGGGTGGACCAAGGATGTGGGTCCCAAAAAAGGTTACACCAAAGTTTACCAGTGCTTGGGGTTGAACTTCAAGGAGGCTTCCTACATACCCTATCTAAGATATAGGGATCAAAACCCACATAGTTCGTAAGAATACAGTTTAACGTCATACGAGACAAAAGGGGGAAATTTAGTTTAATATCATGAAGGTTGCGGGTAAACTAACATGAAGTGGTCTGGAATGATTGGTGATGGGTTTGAACCTCAAAGAGGCTTCCTACATACCTTTCTATAAAAAGGGAAAGGATCAAAATCCACGTAGTTGGGCAGAGAGGGGAATGGCATGGGGCTTACGCATCGCTAGTGACCCATATGGATGTCATGGTCGATGATTACTCTAAGCCCACATGAGTCATGCTCGGTGTGAGAAACAAGAGGCAGCATCGTGCTTGATGATCATGTCGGGAATGGGGTGTCCACGAGGAATGGTGTGGGGCTTACGCATGGATAACATCCCAAAGAAGAAACATGGGCATACTTAGAGTGGGAAGTCCAAGTAGGGGTTCATATGTACGAGGAGGATATGACCACTGTACATGGAACACCTTATCAAGGAATATCAGGGATTACACAGGGGATGCCCGAGGGCACACATGGAGATAAAGCACAATGGGAGAGGAGGAGTGAGAGGCCGCTAGTGGCACATCTCATTCATGGTCCTCTCGAGGATTGTCACTTATGTAGTGATCACAATTTTACATCATGTGTCAAGGACATGGGGTTACTCAGTAGTTTAATGTCATGTAGATCAGACGAGGGAGGGTTCCCTCCTCACCCATAGGACTTACATAACTGGTGCACTTTAACCCTTGGTGAAGGGAAGGTACCAGTAATGCTGTGGTAATGGGGTTGTGGAGTGATCCATTGAAGGGACCACATTAGCATGGATATGCAAAGAATAAAAAGTTAGTATCATGCCTATGAGAAGAAGCACAAGATAGGTCAATGCAACATGAATCACCACTCGGGGTACCTTGAGATCACTTAATACAAGCTTGGAGGGCTGCACGGAAGATGGGTTTTCAAAGTAGGATACCTTGTTAGAAGGGGAGGCTTCACGAAGCATCAGGGATTTGCGAAGCTTCCGGGATTATTGAAGAGGATGGAATTATCCAAGTTTTGGGGCTTCGTGAAGTGTATTTCCTTCATGAGTGAAAGGGTCTTCACGAAGGATTGATGCTTCTCGAAGGGATGTTCTCAATGAAGAAGCACTTTACCTTAGCAAATTAATCTTTATTTGGGGAGTTCTTTTCAAATTCTCTACACATCGCGAAGCCTCGAGCACCCTAAAGGGGAACCCTCTTTTGAAAAGGTCATATGTCTTTTCGAAGGTAATCCCCCCATATGTATAGGTCCTGAAGAACATGAGGAGGTATTACTCACATAGTCCAATTACCTTTGGTGATCCATTTGTTGGTTTCATGAAGGTCTTTGTGAAATAGGATCTTGAGAGTTGAAAGGGAGGAGTAACAAGGAGCTTTGAAATAGGGGGAGCCCTCTATTTATAAGAAAAGAAGGTCGGCAAGGGTCAAATAGCTTTCCGTGGAGAAAATTCGAGCACTGCAAAGAGAAGGTGACAATGCAGAGCCAAAGGGGCGACATCGGACTCGTAAAGGGTTCCGTCAATAGAGTGAGAGCATAGAAGGCCATGGAGAAAAGTGACAACATGGAGTAAAAGGGCTTCATCAGAATGCATAAAACCCTCATAGGGTTTGTCACACTGCGGAGAAGATCGTCGAGGTGGCCATCACGGAGTAGGCCATCGAGAACATGTGATGCGGCAGAGGTGTCAGGATCTGTTAGATTCGCAAAGGGTCTTTCTCAAATGCTCCTAATCCCAAATATAGGGTGACCTTGTAGAGGTATTAAAAAAATGAGCCCTTTGGGATGGTTTGGATGGATTTAAGGTCAATTTTGAGTCCATATTTACTTTGGATCGGCCGTGACATTGTTCGTACCTCAAGTGGAACAAATTTCAGCGCCAACAATGTGATTTTACCAAACTCTCGACGTGAAAAATGTTATGTTACATCTAGGGTACACTCAATATCCAGGACCTAATGGTGGTATCCTATTTTTCACACAATATATTGTTTGAAATATACTTTAAATTTTTATAAGAAATTATAATAAAAATATTAAATGAATTACTATCATGTGAAATGTAACCAAACACTTAACGCACACAAATATAAGGTTACATCTAGGATAAACCCTACATGCCATACCTAATGGTGGTATTGATTTTTCTTACGATACATAGTTTATAAGATACTTGATTTTTTATAATATTTTTAATAAAAATATTAAATGAATTACCCTTACATGCCATGTAACCAAACACCTGATGCACACAAATGTTATGTAATGCCTAGGGTTAACCCAGCATCCCCGATATAATGGTGGCCTAATATTTCTAATATGATACACCATTATGAAGATACTTAAATTTTTTGTAAAAAATAATAATAAAAATATTAAATGGAATTATCATCATGCACGATTATCACAAATGTTATATCGCGCATAAGAAAAACTCCACATCCTAGACCTAAAGATGGAATCTGATTTCCCATATGAGACACCATTCATGAGATATTATATTTTTAAAAAAATATCATGTGGCTAATATAATATATTGAATATTTTTATTCTATATGCACCAAGACTCTACAGGTCCCGTAATCCAGTGATAACCCAATGCCTTACTCAGATCATATTTCGTAGAATATTTCAAGGTGTTAAAATATAATAATAATTTTCAATTAGTCAAAATTTTCTGTAATAATTATTTTATTTCTATTATTTTTTAGATAAATATAGACTCAGGAAGTAAACACTTGTTTTTATTATGTGATTGTGATTGAATAAATCATCACAAAAAACCTAATGTATTTGGTATAAATCATGACTACATTGAAGGTGTGAAAACATTTATATCATTTTAATCATTGAATTCAGATTTTTTTCTGAAGGAATAATTAAATTTCCATTTCAAAAATGTGATATTAGTAGATTCAAAATGTTTGAAAATGTTGGATTTTATCTATTGAATTTTTGTTTTCAGAATGATTATATTTTTTTGTATCAACACGGTGAATAGAATTCAGTAGACAAAAAAATGGTTTCAGATCCATCATTTCAAAATTTAGTATAAGAGTATGTTGGTCCATTTATTTACGAAACAACAACTTGAAATGATATTTCAAATCTCGAATCAAAACCTTCATAGTTTTACAATTTGTTGAAATATACTAAGGAGGCCTTATATTTGGGATGACATATTAGAAAACATGATGTTGTTACAAAATTTATGTCTATTAAATCATATTTTGGAATGTTAAGTAGTTGTTTTGATCAGATATTATTATTTTCTAAATCATTGTTTCCTGAAGGAAATACATTACAGTATGCTTCTATGAAAGTAATAGGTTGGTACATAATATGGGTCTGAGTTATCAGAAGATCCATGCATGTTCAAATGACTACATATTATATTATGGTGATTATGAATCCTTGGTTAATTGTCCAACATGTGTATAATCAAGGTATAAAGAGGCATAATAAGGAAAGTCTATATTTCCCGTGAAACGGTTGAGGTATTTTTCAATCACACCTCATTTATAATGTTTATTTATGTCTTGCAACACAGTTGCATTGATGACATGGAATAAATCAAATATTTCTATCAGTAATAAATTAAATCATCCATGTGATGGTAATTCATGGAAACACTTTGATCAAATGTAACCATATTTTTCTTCATAACCTCGTAACATACTATTAGGACTTTCTACTGATGGTTTTTTTTCATTTGGTGCTTACGGAAGTCAATATTTTTATTGGTCTATTTTCATTACTCTATATAAATTACATCCTTGGATGTAGATAAAGGAACCATGTATATATTTTTTCTATTAATTCTTGGACATCTAAAGAATAATATTGATTTTTATTTGAAGCTACAAATTGATAAGTTAATTTCATTATGGAACAAATGTGTGACTATATTTGATAGAGTTTTATATAAAAAATTTACATTGAAGGTTTCATTAATATGGATGATCAGTGATTTTCAAGCTTATGGAATGTTATATGGATAAATCACACATGATCTAAAATGATGTTCGTACAGCATAGTTTAGAACAAAGAATTTATGTTTGGTAATGGGAGAAAGACTGCTTATTTTGACTACCATCAGAGATTTATTCCTATGGATCACCCTTTTCAAAGGAATAAAAATATATTTACAAAAGGTAAAATTGAGAGTGATGAACCTCCAGTTGTGATCTTAGGTTATCAGTTAAAATCTATCATCTCTACATTACCTCTTGTTACTTGTGTACCAACCATAAATGAACAAAAAATAAAGGGTTTTTGGAAAGATCATAATTGGGTAAAGTATGGTATATTTTAAGACCCTCCATATTGTTATGATTTTTGGGTTCATCACATGTTAGATATAATCCATATTGAGAAAGAAATTGATAACATATTTTATACTGTGTTAGATACACCTGATAAGACCAAAGATAATGTAAAGGTGCAGTTAGATCTTTCCCAGATTTGTAGACGTACTAAAATTGAATTATTTAAGGATGAAAGATCACACAATTTAATGAAGGAAAATGAAACTTATGAACATTCTAAAGAAATATGTTCATTATTTTTTCAATTTATTCAATATTTGAGGTTACCAGATGTTTATGATTCTCATTTTTTCTTTTTTTCATCATAAATGGGCATATTAACTGTTTAAAAAGTCATGATTTCCATGTCATAATGAAAATATTACCACATGTTGGTCTTATAGGGCTATTGAATTATTTAATATAGAATTTTTTGACCAAAATATTATATTTATTCCTATATATTTGTGTGGAAACAATAGATTTTGATGCATTGAGTATACTGTAAAACGATGATGTTTTAATTTTATATAAATTGAGGAAAATATTCCCACTAACATTTGATATTTCATTTTCCAAATGAAGATAAATGCAGATGACCAATACAATTTCTATGGATGTACCCATTTTAGATGTGTATGCAAAAGTTAAAGAAGAAAGTATGTAATAAATCATCACCCGAAGCGTCAATTGTAGAAGAATACTTGCGAGAAGAAATTTCAATTTTTTTTCTTATTATTTTTAATCAGAATATCCTTTAAAACATAACCAGATGGTTCAAAATGAGAAAAATGTTGATGATGTCACATACCATAAATTGTTGGTTTTTAATCAGCCAGAGCTAGGTTTTGGTGGTTATCGTGAATGATGGATTTTAGATCAATAAATCCATAGATCTCATACATATGAACTGAATCATAAAGAAATGAATTGATTTTTGTAGTAAGTAATATTTTTTCTTATTTTGTTAGGGATTTATAAAAGATACCATTATTTAAATTTATTTTTTATGGACTATATGATGAACATATGAAAAAAAGTATACAAATTACATATGCTTATTTTGAAGGATATAGTCAACAAATTTTTTCATATTGGTTTTAAATACTGGCAAGTTAATTTTATTTTGATGTAATAATAAATCAATTTTCAATTATATCTATTATTAACAATTTTTATTGTTTTTAGGAAAGAAAATATGAAAATAAATTTGATAGTCGATTATGCGCTCTCAAAAACCCTCCATCAAAATTGGTAAAATATTATAATGGGTATGTGGTTAATGGATTTCAATTCCATACATGCATATGTGGTAACTCAAATAAATCAATGAATAATGGTGTTTGTTTGAAAGGATTTCATCATAATGAAAGTGAAGTTAACTTTTATGATATGCTGGATGAAATATTTGAGTTATGTTATCTAGGACCAAATTATGTAACAATGTTTAAATGTCATTGGTTTGATACTAATTGAGGGTTGTGAGTTCATCCATGACATAGAGTAATTGAAATTAAATATAAAAGTCTTTTTACATCAAATGAACCATTTATGTTAGCATATCAAGGACATCAATTTTATCATTCAAATTGTTGTGATGTTTCAAGGGATTTGAATTACTAGTGAAGTGTGATAAAAATGAAATCATGTGCCAATAAATTTATTGAAAATAAAAATGGTTATGTGGAAGTGAAAAATATTGAAAATTTTCAATAAAAATCCCAAAATATATCTCTTACCTAACAAGATATAAATATCGATGATGAAACCCCCCAGTTAAGGTACAATGCTATAGATAATGTTGATGAAGTAATAAGTGATGAGGAAACTGAAAGTCATATGAAAGTTGATGATATTGAAGACGAGGATAAAGACATTGTTATCGATGATAATGATGAAGAAGGTGATGATTGATGTATTATATTTAGGTATTAATTAGTTTTTTATATTTTATATTTTTATTAACAATTATTTACAAGTATGACTATTTTTTTATGGAAAGAACCGATGGTGTATTCTGTTCCTTCACTGATGCCAGTAATTATTAGTGTTTTTATATTTGATATTCATATTTACATTTACTGACAGGAAAGAATATTATATTCTGTATTATATTTATTAGATTTTTATATTTGATATCTATATAAACAAATATTTATAGGTTAAATTATTATGTTCTGGTATTTTTTATTAGGTAATTATTATATTTTGATATTTATTAGTTTTTTATATTTGATATTTTTATTAAAAATTTGTTACAGGTAAGATTATTATATTGTATTATTTATTTGTTTTTTATATTTTATATTTTTATTAACAATTTCTTAGAGGTAATAATATTTGTTTCAGATAGATGGAGATTTTCTTGATGATCTATTTCATTCTCTCACTAATGTTAGACTTCCTTCTGATGATCCTGACTCATCTGATCTGAAGGATGTTGCACCTATTAGGATGGGGTGTGGTCTTTCTTAATTGATGATTCTAGATACCATTCAAAAGAGAAACCCATTTTTTGATTTTAATCCTCATTTACAGAGTTATGTTTAATTTTTTAATATATTTATTTTATATTACCTTTGTGTATTGATATTTGTAATAATTTTCTGATTATTTTCTTATATTTGAATAGTTTTTCACATTTAGTTATTGGGTAGGTTGGTGCAATTCTAAGAAATTATTTTTCTGAGCCATGGGGGTCATGGGACCTAGTTTCCATCATTATGTGTCCCCAGATGTTCGACCACTAGATTTTATGTTATTAAATAATATATAATTTTTAAAATTTGTTTAACTACTAACATATTATTTCTAATTATCTAGAAGAATTTATTTTATCTGATTATTGATACCCTGAAAGATCCTATCCAAGAGACATGGAATATTTGTACATGTGAACACTTTCATTGGTTTCTACACAACCACAAAAACAGACTATGGATAAAGCTTCTACTACTATTTTCAACCAGTCTTGCATCTCCCATCAACCTGACTATATCTCATCTCAGGAAAGGGATGGATTGTGCTCCTATTGGATAGGAGAGGCTTTTAGGAGGATTTCATCATCTGGATGTCAGATTCGGGTGAGGAAAGAGGTCACACATAGGGTCGGAAGTCATACATTTAGCATTCATTGATGACATATGGTAAGTGATATTATTTATTAATGTATATATACTTTAACTGTAACATGTTTTTTATATTATAAAAGTCACTATTGGACCATCTATTATGGAGTATGAAGTGTATAAGAATATATATATTGATGTCTATACAGGAGAAGTTTTAGGTGACTAACAACATCATATTGTGGTTAGTAATTTATTTAAAAATTTCAAAAATATTAATTTTATTGTTATTCTAATTTGTAATTATATTTGAAGGAAACAAATGAGGCTACAATTTCTTATTCATAGGAGAATCAAGCTAAGAGTGAACAGTATTCCATTGGTGGTTCGGGTTTCGATGAGAGGGCCTAGATATAAGTGACTTTTCATGGTTTTGAGAAAGGCTAGGTGATTGGTATTGGTTCTCGAGTAACACCTATGAGTTATTATGGTACTTCTGTGATCTCATCAGTGAGATCGAAGGGAGCTCATGGAGGTTTTTCGTCGATGTCATCGCTTTCTACACAGTATGAGGAGAGGTTGAAAGCTTAGGATGAGATGATACAACAGACACAGAAAGAGAGAGAGGAGGAGTGTGAGCAACATCGTTAGAGAGATGAGCATATGTTGGAGTATATGTGATGGCTTGCGCGTGGTGTTGGTATAGAGTTTTCTCCCCCTGATCCATTGAGTGACCCTCCTCCACCTGGTGTCAGTTGATGATTTGTGAAGTTTTATGATTATTTTGTAATTTGGGATGAAAAACATGTTATGTTTGAAATGAAGTATTACTTTTGTGTTTTTTTAATTATTTAAATTATTTTTAATTATTGGTAACTATTTTTAATTTATTTAATTTCTTAATTTATTTTAAATTTTCAAATTATTAGTATTTTTTAATATTTTTAATTATTTTTTATTATTTTAATTTTTAATTATTTTTAATTATTTTTAATTTTTTTAATTTTGTAATTATTTTTTTAAAAAAATTAATTATTTGTGATTTTGCTATGATTTTTAATTATTTTTAATTTTATTAAAAAAATATTTATTAAAAATATTTATAATTATATTTAATTTTTTAAAATTTTTTAAAATTATTTTAATTTTCTATATTTTTTTTAAAAAATATTAGTATTTGCGACTGATGAACTATCTGTTGCAAATACTATTAATTACGACGGTCTGTCACAATTGATTTTTTTAAAACAAAGATGAACAACATTTGTTATGGGTGTCATACCCTTCACAGATAATTTTTATTTGCGACGAATCATCGCAAATACTTCCATTTCCGACACCATTTATTGAAACAACGCATTAGTGACATGCTCTCGTCGTAAATGTCCTTTTTTGATTGGAGTTCCTTGCTAATGTGCCATCGAAGGTACTAAAATATCTTGTTGTGGATGCCTTTAAACTAACAACAACCATAGTTCGAGTTGTATGACTTTAAACTACAGAGTCTGAAATCCTCAATGTATAATGTTAAACTGCGATCTTACCCCATATAAAACCAGGATGCCTCATATGATAATTATGGGATAACCCAAAAATTCCTACCCTGTATACAACTGGGATTCCTCATATATGATTTGGTCAAAAACCATACCCCATCTGAAATTAGTATGCCTCATAGGATATGAGATGAACCAAAACCAAACGTCCTCGGCGTATTATGTTAAACCATAGCTTTCCCCTATGTCGTGAACATGGGATACCCACATCAGAGAGGATTTACCCCACTTCTTTCATTGGTCTCATACTCCTTCATGTTCTAGAACTATGTGTGGCTCGATTCCCATTCTGATTGAATACATAGCAGTGCCTAGACCTCCTTTCTTTGAGCCCAGCCTCAAATTTATCAACCCTTTGAACCATTGGCCCCATTTATAGTCCCAACATTACGACCTTAAATTGAGTTCAGTTCATCTCAAGGTGTGCATGTGGTACGTAAGCCTCTATTAATCCTTTCATATCGAGTTTTACCTCTTCTGTGCCACACAGATACCATTGAGATAAGCATCCTCCTAGTCAAAGCATCATGACTTTGAACTATTTTCCACATTCACTTTGGTCCAAGAATTATGACCTTAAACTATGTGTTATTTTTTCCAAGGTATTTGCGTGATATGTGGGCTTGCATGCCCTCCTTTCACATTAGTTTCTACTTCTTTCTTTCCATGAAAATTCCCTTAAAAAATATGTTTCCCAATAGTCCAAGCATCATGAATTTAAATTTCTTCCCATGGTCTAGGGTGCATGACCTAAAACTATGTGCAACTGGCTCTAGGACCGTTTCATGTGGTGTGGGGCCTCCTCAGATCCTTTCACATTATTTTTTAACTATTTTTCAGAACACAAACATCCTTTAATCCACCACCCTCGGTCCAAGCATTACGACCATAAACTATATGCATTCACCTCTCATTCGTATAGTTTGCATTATACGTGGTGTTTCAGAAATATTATGCCTCCACTACTTCCTAGAACTATGTGTGGATTGATTCCCATCCTCATGGGATATGTACTGATTCCTAGACCTTCTGTTTCTAAACCCAGCCATAGATTCACCACAAAACCATATATTACTTGCGGTGCTATCAACCAGAAATGTTCTCATGGGCCTCCTTTTTATGTATAATCCCCAATCATTTTCCTTGACCCATTAGCGGTCTAAGATTTCCCCATAACCCAACATGAGGAAGAAAATAATGGACATCTCAATGCGCAAGTCTCACAAACTTCCTCAGTACACAACATTAAACTATATCCACACCCCCATTTAAAACAAGGATGCCTCTTAGTGTGAGATGATTTACCCCATAAAAAACTAGGATGACCCACACAATAAGTATGAGGAAACCATAAAAAAACATCCTTATCACATGATTCTATACATTTATCTTACCCCATATAAATTTGGGATTCCTCATATCATAATATGTGATCTTTCAGTGTCCTCACTTGAGAGGACTGATTGCACAACAATTCACTTTTTCATTTTCACCCTTACACTACTGTGTTAAAGTAGTTTTATATTGAAAATTATAAAAATAACAACAAATTTCACTTCATGTTTTATTCCATTATTTTTTATCACCTTTATATAATTTCATTGAAGGTAGAGGTGATTTGGAGGGCCCATGATGATGTCCATGAAAAATGGGCCAAACTACGGAGGATCCATGCACACTAGTGTACTCATACACACACTTCTACTGAACCGTGCATCCAAATGGAATGAAATTTTGTCGACTTGTCCAAAATTAATTGGGATACATTTCATCTGAAGGAAACCAAGAATCATTCTACCATATGTTGGCCCAACCAACCTGTTCTGTCCAGCATACTGATTCTGCACAAAGTCAAAAGTGGTGCGACGTGGTCTATCTATATATCAGGATATAGTTGTAAAAATGGTTCCAATAATTCTGGGGAGACATTAAAGAGGTTGGTACACATGTTTCTAGTTTTGTACAAAGCAATATTCGACTGTCTAGTGTTTGAAAACCATGGTCCAAGTGGTTTTACAAAATATGTGTGCCCAAAACCACCTTCCACTTTGCCTATAAAATGAAAGCTTGGGATCCAAATTTGCAAGTTTGGCTTGGAGGAAAATATCTAGTATTTAGGAGACCCAAAGGAGTCCTCTCATCATCCCAAAAGTTCTCGAGTCCCCTATCCCCATAAGGGGATCAAGGATGAAGGAGAAGTTCCACCAGAGCTTTCTCCTCCTCCCGATGTCGATCTAAACGATGGACGATCATTTCGAGGGAGCTAAACACACTTTGGAGGGAGTTCCAACACTTTATCTTCTACTGGTTTTGTGTAATTTTTGTGCTAAATATTTAAATTATTTATTATCATTACATGATTCTCCACTTATTTAATTTATATTTATATAATTAATTGAAACTCTTTATTTCAACACCAATTGAATTGATATTTCAAGTGGGAATCTTGGGTTGTTCCGATTGGAAAACACAATCATCCTTTCTCTCTCACACATATATGAGACTTTAGTATGATTTTGTTTCCCTTGTTCTATTACTTAGAACCAAACCTTTACAACATGATTGTTGTGTCAAGGGTTTCTTCTTTGTGCATCGTTAAAAGGGGTAAAAGGGGAGTCAATATCTTGACAACCATCAACCAAATAATTAAACAAAACCATGTGAAATTTTCAGAACAATGAACTATAAAAGATGTGTAGTGAACTTGAAATGATATCCTTCTCTCATAATTTTTAAATCATCACTTTTATCTATCAACTATTAAGCTCTTTAAATCATGTTATTTTCTTAAAATTGTTTTGAAAATCACCCCAATTTTTAGTACTTTTTATTAAAAATGAATATTCTAAACCTATCAATGCTCCTTGAAAGGAAACATATGGTCTTCCCTATACTATAAATCAATCTTAAAAACATAATAAATTTGACGTGTCATGAAAACATGGCCAAATTTTGGCACCATTTTCGGGGAATGCTTTGGTTTTTGTATGTGTTTTTGATAAGATTTTTGTAAATTTTGTGAATATTTATTTGTTTTATCTTATACCTTTACCTATATTTTTTTATTCTAATTTATTTATTTTGTAGGCTTTCTGCATGATGCGTTTAACTCTAGGAGACTTGACACCTTTCAAACCTGAACCATAGAGGATCCTACATCAACGACACTGAGACGCAAAAGAGAAACCTTCGAAGGAGGACACACAAAACATCGACACTCTTCTTGATCTTTCCTCTTCTTCTTCTAGAACCAATATCAAAACTGAAATAATATTACATAATATGGTTGAATAAAACTGAACATTAAAATAACTAACCTCACCCAATGTTGATATCTATCCCACCTATATTCAAATTCAAGGTGATACACCAAATTTGAAACTGAAATCCAATTTAATTCATTTATTACCAAGATTTAATAGACTTCCAGGAGTAGATTCACATAATCACTTAAAAGAATTTCATAATGTGTGTTCTACTTTAAAAACTTCTAATGTGGATGAAGAACAAGTAAAACTAAGGTAATTCCCATTATTATTAGATGATACTGAAAAATATTGGATTTACTATGTTAATTCACCAATTAGTGGTTGGGAGGACATGAAACGTCTTTTTATTGAAAAATATTTCCCAGCCTCTCAAAATTCAACTATAAGGAAAAAAAGTTATGGTATAAGGCAGTCACAAGGGGAAACATTACATGAATATTGGGAACAATTTAAAAGGTTATGTTCAAGTTTCCCATACCACCAAATTAGTGACCAACTTTTAATTCAATATTTTTATGAAGGTTTAATTCATATTGATAGAAACATGATTGATACTGCTGCAGGTGGTGCAATAGGTTATAAAACCCCAATTGCTTCAAGAACCCTATTTGAGAAAATGGAGCAAAAAACTCAAAAATTTGGTTCACAGTCCAGTGTACCCATTCGAGGTGTCCATGAGGTAAAAAGTAGTGAATTTGAGAGGAAGGTGGACACAAAATTTGAAGAGGTAAGTACCCTTCTTCGACAAATCACACTTTCCCAAGGAAAATCTCAATCTCCTCCTCCCATCCATTGTGTTATATGCTCTTCTGATACCCACTACTCTGACCAATGTGCCCAATTGAGAGAAAATTCTAAGAGTTATGAGGCAATCTTTCCAGGCCACCCCTATAAACAACCCTTTAGGCAAGAACCTTACTATCCATCCAACCCTGGGTGGAAAGAAAACCAAGCTTATATGAAAGGGGGATATTCAAACCAATATCATCAAAAAATGGAACCAACAGGGTTAGAGTAGTCATCCACCACCACCACCCATAAATTCTCAACCACCATAAAGGCCTTTCCAACAACCCCCTCCAAAACCCGATACTATCCTAGAATATAAGATGAAACAAATGGTTTCCAACAATCTCCAATTCAAAAAAACCACTCAGGCAGCCATATAAGACCTCAAACCCTAATTATGCCAACTAGCTAACTGAGTGGGTGAAATTCAAAGTCATGGGTTAGGTAAACTATCTTCTCAACTAGAAGTTAACCCTAGGGATAAGGGAAATGTTAGTGCCATCACCCTTCAGAGTAGAAAAAAACTTAAAATCCAAATGAACCCTCTACTAGATTCATCCCATCCTAAGTAAAACACCATCACAATTGTTTAAATTAGTCCAAATGTTGAAAAATCATGTCCTGAGAGAAGCCATTCTAAAGGAAATATTATGTTTATTGATGAGTCACCTAACCCAACCATTACTCTTCCATTCCCCCAAAGATAAAACCAACTAAGAAAACAAAAGGAAACTGAAAATTATAAGGAAATACTGAAAACTTTCAAAAAAGTTCAGGTTAACATCCCCTTGATTGATGTCGTGAAGAAAATTCCACGATATGCCAAGTTTCTAAAGGAGATGTGTACACAACGGAGGTAAATTTGTGGAGATGAAAAGGTGAGCTTGGGGAGGAACATATCAGCATTAATAGAGCCATCACTTCCCACCAAGTGCAATGATCCTGGTACATTCTCAATTCCATGCACCATAGGGGAGTATTCATTTTCCAATCCTATGATTGATTTATGTTATTCTATAAATGTGATTCCTCACTCCATTTACTATACATTGCAGGTCAGGGAACTGAATCCCACTAAAATTTTTGTTCAACTATCCAACCAGAGTACTGCACACCCCTCTGGTGTGTTAGAGGATGTTCTTGTGAGGGTGCAAAATTTAATTTTTCCTGCTGATTTATATTTTTTTAAAATGGAAGATGATATGATGAATGGACATAACCTAATTATATTGGGTAGGCCCTTATTGAAAACCACCAAAACCATAATTAATGTCCAAAATGGTACATTATATATGGATTTTGGTAGTGGAATTGTCCACTTCAACATCCTTGATGCCATGAAGCACCACTCATAAAAACATTCCTCTCTCTCTCTTTTAATTCAATTGATGTACTCCCTTCCCATGAAAAAACATCTTTTATTTCCCTCGATCCCATTTTTGAGTTTTCATCAATAATTGAAATGTTAGGTAATGAATAATGCATTAATTTTTTTAGTGTTCTATAAAAATGTCATGCATGTTTGTTAATTGATGATTTCTTGAACCCTAAGGATCCACTAACCATCGATGATGCTACTAAGCTTGTACATGCTCATTCCTCATATGAGGATGATATCATTGAGAAGTTATATGAGATTAGTTACCTCTCACTTTCACAAACATACCCATCAATCCAAAATCCACCTGAATTGGAACAAAAAAAACTTCCTCAAGATTTAATATATTAATATCTTGAAAATAGAAACAAGATTCCTATCATCATTGTTAGTTCACAACCTCCCGAGCATGAATTGAGACTGCTTGAAATTTTGA
Organism: Viscum album; assembly: GCA_963277665.1. Lineage (NCBI taxonomy): Eukaryota > Viridiplantae > Streptophyta > Magnoliopsida > Santalales > Viscaceae > Viscum > Viscum album. The sequence goes on along the minus strand of OY728153.1, from coordinate 383,259,441 downwards.
GGGAGTATAAACCAGATTTGGGATGGACACTTGCAGACATTCAGGGTATTAGACCATCCATTTGGACACATAATATATTATTAAATTATGAGGCTAAACCAGTGAGGCAGTCACAACATCGACTGAACCCAAACCTCCTAGATGTTGTTAAAAAAGAGGTAACAAAATTATTTTCTACTAGAATCATTTACCCCATCTTTGACAACCAATGGGTCAGTCCCATTCAAGTAGTTCCTAAAAAACTGGTCTTACAGTAATCAAAAATGAAAATAAAGAATTGATCCCAACTCATGTACAGAATAGTTGGTATGTCTACATAGACTATCACCAACTAAACCAACACACTAGGAAGAACCATTTCCCATTTCCATTCATTGACCAAATGCTTGACAGGCTAGTGGGGAAGTCCCATTACTATTTTCTTGATGGGTATTTTGGATATTTTCAAATCCATGTTGTCCCCAAGTATTAGGAAAATATGACCTTTACTTTCCCCTTTGGCACATTTTCATATAGGAGGATGCTATTTGGTCTATGCAATTCTCCGAGTACTTTCCAGCGATTCATTGTTAGTATTTTTTTAGATTACCTGGATAATTGAATGGAATTATTCATGGATGATTTCACTATTTATAGATCCTCTTTTGATGAATGTTTGAGTAGTCTTGGTTTAGTACTACATCACTGTATTAAAAATAATCTTGTATTAAATTATGAGAAATGCCATTCCATGGTGCGACAAGGTATTGTTTTGGGACATTTTATTTATGGGGATGGTATCCAAGTAGATAAATCAAAAGTGGATGTTATTTCTTCCTTACCATTCCCCAAAAATGTTAAGGATGTGTGGCCTTTCCAAGGTCCTGCTAGAATTTACCGTCGTTTCATTATTGACTTTAGTAAAATTACACTCCCCCTCTCCCGAGTGCCCTAAAAAGAAATGGAATTTGTTTTTGATAATGAATGTGAGAAATATTTTAATAAGTTAAAATGGAGTCTCACATCACCCCTGGTAATCCAACCACCTCAATGGGATTTACCATTTGAGCTCATGTGTGATTCCTCAAACATTGCAGTTGGGGTAGTCTTATCATAAAAGGTCGATTGAGCTCCACATTTCATTGGCTATGCCTCACGTACATTGGACCCTGCCTAAGAAAACTACACCAAAAATGAAAAATAATTTATTTCCATTGTGTTTTCCTTGGATAAATTCAGGTCTTACCTTTTATGGTCCAAATTCATTGTGTTCTCAAACCATGTATCCCTTCGATATCTCCTTAAGAAACCAAAAGCCAAACCATGTCTCATTCGCTGGATGCTCCTCCTTTATGAATTCAATTTAGAAATTAGAGATAAAAAAGGAGCATAGAATTTGGTGGTTGACCATATCAGTAGGATTCACCCATCCTTAGACATTGAATCGTCCCCAATATTCCTATAAATGATATGTTTCCTGATGAGCAATTATATCGAGTGAAATATTCTATTCCTTGGTATGCCAAAATTGTAAATCATTTGGTAGCATCTTGCATTCCTACTGATTTCAACAAAAACCAAGCCAGTCGTCTAAAACATGAGTCTCATTGGTACATTTGGGATAACCCCTACCCCAGGTTCACATGTAGTGATCAAGTCCTTTGGATTTGTGTTCCAGATAGTGAGTTTCAATCTGTCCTTAGATTTTTCCACACTCTTGCTTGTGGGGGACACTCTTTTCCCCAATGGACTACTCATAAAGTCCTTGATTCTGGCCTCTTTTGGCCAAGACTTTTCTAAGATTCCCATGATTTTTGTAAATCTTGTATTCATTGTCAAATAATGGGAAATGTAACTAAAAGAAATGAAATTCCACAACTACCATTTCTCTTTCATGACATTTTTGATGTTTCAAGTATTGACTTTAAGAAGAAATTTCTTAATTCCTTTAGAAACTTGAAAATTCTTTTGGCAGTTGATTACATATCAAAATGGGTCGAGGCATGTGCTATAAAGATTGGTGATTCTAAGGAAGTTTATAATTTTTAAGAAATCAAATCTTCTGTAAGTTTTGATTACCTAGGGTCATCATCAATGGCCAGAGTTCTCATTTCTCCAACCAAACAATGAAATCACTTTTGTGTCGGTATGGGGTCGGTCATTGAGTGTCTACTACTTATCACCCACAAACCAATGGTCATGTTTAGGTGTCAAATAGGAAGGTAAAATAGATTCTTCAAAAAATGGTTCAACCTAATAGAAAATATTGGAGTATTACACTTGATGATTTCTTATGGGCTTACCATACTACTTTCAAAACTCCCATTAGAATGTCACCATATCAGCTAGTGTTTGGAAAGAGTTGTCACCTCCTTGTTGAGATTGAGAATCAGGCCTACTAGGATATCAAACAATGAAATTCTAATTTTTCTGGTGCAAGTGCTCAAAGAAAGTCGAAGATTTGGGAGATGGAGGAAATGAGAAGATATGCATATGAGAACTCAAGGATTTATAAGAAGTGAACCAAGGCTGCCCACGACCGTATCATCCTTCATCATCTGTTCCAAATTAGGAAGAAGGTTATCCTATAAAATGCAAGGCTGATGTTGCATCCAGGTAAGCTTAGTTCCTATTGGTTTGGACAATACACTGTTACTAATGTCTCAACATTTCATTTTGTCCAGGTTCAAAATGAAGAAACCAAGAAAACCTTCACTGTCAATGGGAAGCGACTGAAGTTCTTCCATGAATCCATTCTGGAGTCCCCGATGGAGGAACTCCATGTTCAAGAAGCAATCTGTGAATGACACTCACTAGGTTTTATCCTTCCTTCCAACATTCTCTTTTATTACAGTGAGTACACTGTACACTTTAGGTGTGGGGGGATGGGTATATTCCTGGGTTAGTTAGGAATTTCCATTATCTTTCTTATTTTTCTATTTTTAGCTTGCAAAATTGTATTGTTACTTTCCTATCTTTCCCTCCCACTAACCTTTGTTCCAGAATATTACTTTTTTATGCCCACTTTATCATGGAAAATTATTCCCTTTTAATCGTGGAAGTTATAGAAAATGTATGTAGAATTCCATTAATTCATGTTGTTTGAAAATTCAAAAAAAAATCTGATGAAATGTACATTTCAGTAAGAATTCAATAATATGGTGTGAATTTCTTTTGAAATGTAGTTCTTTGTCGATGATATAATTTGTTGTATCATTTCTAAACCTTTGAGAAGAATGGTACCCTTTTAGTGAATAGTTTAAAGAAAAATTATTTCACTTAATCTCTCCACACATGTTTTCACCCAACCATGAAGTGTGAAAATTTCTTACTTAATAGAAGGTAAATATAAGTTAGGTTGATTTTTCTATACTTTATAGAATCATTTTTTCATACTTTCATTCCTTATCCAATCTATTTTATTAATGTACCATATTGACCTATGCGCGTGTACCTATTATCCAACTATTGTATGTTATAAAAAAACAAAACAAAAAATCCAAAAAAAGGGTTGTATATTGGAAAGGTCAAAAACCACCCTTCCTTAACTTTTGATCTTGTTATAACTATTACAATTAGTGTCATGGGGGTATGAAAAAAGGTTTGGGAGAAGAGTGTGACATTTGTTCCAAGTGAAACTCTAGAAAAAAAATGAGGGGATTGATGAAATGTATATCATATGGGGATATCTAGGTTGGGAGCTTAGGGTTTGACTTTCGGGAATGCTTGAGTAAGTGGGTCTTGAAATTTTATTACAAAGGATGTGAAGTAGGTTTTGTGGAAAGGGTCTTATAAGTAGAAAATTATAAAAACAACTTATATTTACTCGATAAAAAAGTGTAAATAATAGCATGAAATGGTTATCACACACACACATGGAGAATTAGTGATGTGATAAATTTTGATTTATTTTCTTTGATTGGTATCATGCATCTCTTTGAATTTCAAATGGATAAAATATTTTTAGACGTCTTTTTTCATGATCACTGATAATAACTCCTCAGGGTGATTTTTTCTTTGATCACATTTCTATCAGGAATTAAATTTTCATTGAATTTTCAATATTTATGAATTTAGAAATATCTAAATGCATAATTTTTGGAAATATTACTTTTTATAGGAGTGAAAATGTTTAGGTGTGGGGGTGTGATCACACCGCGATTCACTATTTCATTTTCTCCCTTACACCACTGTGTTAAACTTGTTTTGTATTTAAAATTATAAAAATAATTAAAAATTAAACTTGATGTTTGATTCCATTATTTTTATCACTTTTAAAAGGGAAATGTTACTTGTTTTTATAATTTCATTGAAGGTGGATGTGATCTGGAGAGCCCATGATGATGTCCAAGAAAAATGGGCCAAACTTCATAGGATCCATGCACATCAGTGTACTCATCCGCACCCTTCTACTGAACCGTGCATCCAAATGGGATGACATCTTATAGGATTGTCCAAAATTAATTGGTATACATTTCATCTGAAGGAAACCAAGACTCATACGGCCATGTGGGGTCCCAACCAACCTAATATGTGCATCACACCGAATCTGAAGGAAGTCCAAAGTGGTGTGATGTGATGTGCCCATATCTCAGGATCTAGTTATCAAAATGGTGCCAAAATTTCGGTGGAGAAATTAAAGAGGTGGGGAAACATGTTTCTAGTTTTTTACAAAGCAATATTATACTGTATAGTGGTATAAACCATTGGAAAAGTGGTTTTACACAATCTGTGTGCCCAAAACCACCTTCCACTTTGCCTATAAAATGGAAGATTGGGCTCCTCATTTTCAATTTCTATAAAGAGGAAAAGCTCAAGAATTTTGGAGATCCAAAGGAGTACTTTAGTGATACAATAATTTCTGGAGGCCCCTATCCTCATAGGTGGATCAAGGATGAAGGTGAAGTTCCACCCGAGCTTCCTCCTCCTCCCGATGTCGAGCTAAACGGTAGACGATCATTTCGAGGGAGCTACACACACTTGGAAGGGAGTTCCAAAAAATTTTCTTCTTCTATTTTTGTATAATTTTTCTGATAAATATTTCACTTATTTATTATCTTGACATGCTTCTCCACTGATTTCATTTCTATTGATATAATTAAGTGAAACAGTTTTTATTTCTACACCGATTGAGTTGAGATTTCAAGTGGGAATCTTGGGTTGTTTTGATTAGAAAACACACACATCCTTTCTCTCTCACACACATGTGATATTTTAGTGTGATTTGGTATCCCTTATTATATGATTGAGGACCAAACCTTTACAACACAATTGTTGTGTCTAGGGATGCTTCTTTGTGCATCATTAAAATGGGTAAAAGGGGAGTCAAGATCATGACAACCCTCAAACAAATAATTAAAAAAAATCATGTGAAATTTTAAGAAAAATGAACTATCCAAGATGTGTAGTGAACTTGAAATTATCTCCTTCTCTCAAAATTATTAAATCAGCACATTTATCTATCAACTATTAATCTCTTCAAATAAAGTTATTTTCTTAAAATTGTTTTCAAAATCACCCCCATTTTTAGTTCTTTTTTATGTGAAACACATACTCTAAACCTATCAATTCTCCTTGAGATATTATCTAGAGTATTCCCTTGAATATAAATCAAACATAAAAACATAATCAATTTGACGTGTCATGACAACGTGGTCATAGACATCCCCCTACCGGTGTTGGTCTTCTACTACACCATGTTCTAGAGCTATGTGTGGATTGATTCCAATTGTTATGGGATATGATGTGACACCTGGATATTTATTCATGGTATAATCCCTATCATTGACTCATTACATGATCTTTTCTCTCCTAGTAGAATGGGGCAGAACCGTGGTACCGTCTCTCACATTTTGTCTAAAAGAGGGTCCCTCTAGCCTCCTTTACACATTTGGTCATCACTATTTCATGCCACACAATACCACTTTGGATACCATTTCCCCATTTTGGTTAGAACTATGTGACCTTAAACCTGAAACTACCCTTACAGTTTGAGATCATTGAATTTAAACTAACAGTAACCCTAGTATGGGTTATACAAATTTAAACTACCAAGAAAAATGTCCTCAGTGTACAATGTTAAACTACAACCTTACCCTATGAAACAAATATAGGATGCCTCATATGGTATGTATGGGATGATGATAAAAAAAATTAATTACCCCATGTGAAATCGAAATGGATCATATGATAAATATGGTATGTTAAGAAATATCCTATATAAAATTGAAACGCCTCATATTCTAATATGGGATGATTTATCACACTTACCAGAGAGGACGTCACTCAACCAGCATGGATCTCCTACCATGCCATGTCCCAAAACTATGTGTGGATTGATTCCCATTCTCCTGGGATATGTAGTGATGCCTGGATATTTCATCTCAGGCCTAGACTTTCCATTGACTCACCTAGGTATCTTTTCCCTCTGGGTTGGTTTTGACTCTGTCCTACCATCATGGTCATCCAATTCATTTGATTTCATAGCAAAATAACTCCTAGGGAACCCAATTTTTTCCTTCAGGACATTCCCCACTTCTACTTTTGTGCTTTGCACTTTCTTCAATTTGGATAATCTTCATCCTCCTGATCTGAATTGTCTCCCTCACGGAAATGGTCCCATGACTCATTGTCTCTCCTACCTTCCTAGGCTCATGTATCAAAGGATATTTAGAAATAAATAATGAATCTCATATTTTTAACTCAGTAAATGGTCGATCCCATATTTTTTTTTATATATCTTAAACTGACATGGGTATATAATATGTGTTTCAAACATGGTGAATAGTTTTTCCTTGTCTATCAGTTACTTCCCTTTCACTATCAATATCTTGAAATTTGAAATTTCCCTCATGGGGTTTTTCGGTCACAACCGCTCTTTGTTGTGTTCTCTCTTACAAAAAAAGGGAACTCCATACTTCTCCTTGTTTCTCTCATTGTGAATGGATCATTAAGGATTAAGAGTTGGTAGGGGGTAATTTTCATGCATGGTTAAGACACTATAGAACCCTTTGGACCAATAATCATGACCTTAAAATGTGTGAAAGTTGAATAAAGGATGTTTTTTTCAACAATAGGTGGCCTCCTAGGACCCTCCTTTCATGTTGGGTAACCTTTTCAATGTCACACACATTCCATCAAGACACAAATCCCTCTGGTCGAAGCATTATGACCTTAAACTATTTTCAGTTGGTTTGAAATCTATGTCCTTAAACTAATATACCATGTCCCAGTATGATGACCATAAACCATTTTTATCCTTTCCCTTATGTTTCTTATGGCACAAAGCCTCCCTTGGACCTCCTTTCACGTCAAGTTACTACTATTTTGTGCCGCACCAAACAATTTAGGGTGAACATGGTCTGAACTCCATGACCTTAAACTATGATCCCATGGTCTGAACACTATGATCGTAAACTAGACCAATTCCAAGAATCATGAATTTAAATTGTTTGTGATTACCCCCCATGAATGTGTTGTGTGGCATCGTGATTTCTTGACCCTTAATTCACATCGAGTTTTGACTCCACTACGCTACACTTATCCTTTTGGGATGCTCACCCTATGGTCTAAGCATCATGAAATTAAAATGTATGCAAGATGTCTCTGGGATTTCTTATGTGTTAGGAACTTCTAGAAACATCCATTTACATTGGTATACTCTCCCTTATGCCACTCATATCCCCTTTGATGCACGAACCTTTGGTCCAAGCATCTTGACCTTAAACTGTTTGCGACTTTCCCCAAATTATTTTTCTTGGTAGAGGGTCTTCTAATCTCCCTTTTCCTTATAATCCCATCTAGAGAGTATCCTCATTTTTATACCATCCACAATCAACCACCATGGCTGGGTGGGTACTATTCACATCAGTTCACACATCCTGGTCACAAAATGAAAATTTGTGCAACCACCATCCTTATCGTATGATGTTAAACTACATGTCCAATGTCCTCACTGTGTGATGTTAAATTGAATGTACAACATCCTAGCCATATAATGTTAAACTATGTTTCCAATGTCCCAATCACATGATGTTAAACTGTGTAGTACATTTTTCTTTCCAGATGATATTAAACTATGTGTCCAATGTCTTTATCGTATAATGTTAAACTTTGTGTCCAATTTCCATACCATATGACATTAAATTGTGTGTCTATCATCCTAATTTAATGATGTAAAACTACAAGTCATCTTATGACCTTTTCCATGAATCCCTTTACTCCATTGATGTTTCCTACCTCATTGTTCATGTTCTTCAACTGCTGCTCAGCATCCGAGACAATTCTATCTTAGAAGATGAGTTTGACCTTTGTTCAGAACAATACACCTAACCAATGCACTCAAATCCATGGTGTCATAATGTAATGGCATGGACCTCTTTTGTCCATTACTTTTAAAATCCAGCGGTTGAAGTGTTCTGGGAGGTCATGGTGACTTATTTCAACACTTTTCAAAATTTCCAATTTTGAGGTTCTCCAAAAGTAGGTCCTTAACAATGACTTGCAATAGTCTGTCACAATGGTGATTCACGATGTTGAGTCATGATGGTGAGTCAGTACGATGAGTCATGATGGTGACTTGTGACGGTATCTCACTGAAAAGTAGCTCATCCAATGGTATCTCATCCTGTAGTGAGTCATCCAATGGTGATTCATTCAATAGTAGATCATCCAATGGTCAGTCATCCAATGGTAGGTCATTTGAATGGTGAGTCATGAATAGTTCTTACAGCTTCCTATATTTTATCCCCTTTAACATTTTCTTTGACATAAAATGAGTTTAATATCATATTTAATGGTTTTTAGATCCAATTCAAATCACATCTATCTTCAAAAAACCTGAATCTTCTTTTGACTCTGAAATAGTGTGGTCTTCATCAGGATCTTCCTTTAATGGATTTTAAAAACCATTTCTCCCATTGATTTAGGATCTCGACTTTCTAAATCGTAGATCTTATCTTTCTTGTGCGCTTCCCTTTCTCTTGGTGTGAGATGCCCCGACCCCCCTCCCCTAAGGATTTATGAAATTGTTTTATAGTCTTTGGACCATTTTTTCCTTGGAGGATCTTCCTACTATATATGCTCCCCCTAATTTGGTGCAACTAATAAGTGTCGATCATCTCTTCTTCCTAGTAGGTTTTTTTCATCCCTCTTAATTGTGTATCATGTGGGGTGGGTTTTTGAATGTATACTTGTGAATATAGTTGAATCTAAATTCAATAAAGATAATTGAATTGGTTTCAAACCAATAAATAGGGGATGGGAAAAGTGACGTATTATCTGGTTGTATTTTTTTGGTTGTTGTTGTAAATTATACGGGCTAAACACATTTCTTAAAATCATGGAAATTTTGGGTCTTTTTCTATTCATGGGATGGTCTATGGAATGAATTATATTTGTTTGTTTTTCATTGAAAAATTATATATGAAATTTTCTAACCTCATATACCTGACTAATAAATGGATTCCCCAGGATCTTGCCTTCTATGATAACCCTGGAAGTTAACAAGTGGAATTAAAGAAGGGATGAATTGTTAAATATGAATATGTTTTGTTTGATTTGTGTGGTGGTATGGTTTTGAGCATCGTTATGTGTTGTGGGGTGGTTTTGAAGGTGTAATGTAATCTCAGTTTGAGAGATTTATTGATTTTGGAATGGATGGGAAGTGTTGTGAAGTGGGGAGATGATCAAGTTTTGCTAAGATTATGTTGGTATATGTGATGGGTGTGGGGTGGTTATTCATTAGGTCTTCCAATAATGGTTGTGATGAGATGTGTTGCTGGGTGTAGCTTTGAGTTGACAGTTTTCTTTGGTGACAGGATGGATTGGGCAGGATGACTTTAAAGAATGATGATGGATGTTGTTAGGATGGGTGATTCTAAAATTTAATAACCTATAGAAATATTTCCCATATCTTAGGATTAATATGTTATGTTACAATGGGTGTTAAATAGAGAGTAATGTGACATGGGTTAATTTACCGAGGTTCTTCTTCCTCGATGTGATCTTTGTTGTGTTGATTGTTGTGCTTTTTAACTAGTAGTTTCCTGGGTAGTTATGGAATGAATAAATTAATTGTTAATAAAGAATGATAATAGGATAAATTAGTTGTTTGGTGGTATGATTTGAGTTTTGTCTTGTCTTGTGGTGGTTCATTTAGAGATAGCAGCAAAGGTGGTATTGTGAGTTGGTTGTTGGTTTAAAATATATAGGTTAGTCTTTAGTTTTTGGTACTAAATATCTATTACTTTTATTTTCCTTGTGATTTTTATATGCATCCCACCCAAGTTGATAACTATGCGCCGAACAACCACATCATCACCGGGGAGGGTGTTTTCCCAAAAATCTCGGTGAGAGGATAGATGGATGGTGACCTATTCTTCCCTGCTACTTCATCCAAGTGGTGATAGACCAAGATTCTTCGGGCGGGTTGTGGTGGTGAGGCCTAGATGTGTGTGGGTGAGTTTTTCTTTCCCATGTGTCTTTGGTATGAGATTTTATGTGCTTTCCCAGGTGTCGTAGGGATGAGGTGTGGTTTGTGGACCAAGTGTCTACAGGTGGAATGCGATGTGGTTTGGGGCCTAGGTGTCTATGGGTGGGATGTGATGTGGTTTGTGGCATTTGTATTTATAGGCTGGATGTGATGTGGTTCGTGGCCCATGTGTCTTCAGGAAGGATATGATGTGGCTCGAGTCCTAGGTGATGGAATTAGATGTGGTTTGTGGGGCCCAGGTGTTTTTGGGTGAGTCGTGACATGGTTCCTTCGAAATATATGGGAGCGTGAGGACATTTTCCATTAGGTAAGAGTGGATAAACCAGTAGGAAGTGGTGAGGGGTACCCAAATCATTGATTTACTTACTATATTAATTTACTTTAATTGTGTTACTTTGTGAGCATGACTTGGGGATGTGGGAATGGTTAGTATGCCTTGTTAGGTGTTTTTGGTTCTATTGTTTTCTCATAGGGACTTCAGTATTCTTCTCTCACTTGTGCACGAGAGACTTTGGTTTTCCTAACGAGTATACTTGTATGATCACCCTATGTATATTAATCACTTTTATAATTCTAGGAGGATTACTTGGAATGTATTGGGCATTAATAGCTCCGACTTTTGGATAGTTTTCGTGTTGCTACTTAGCTTTATTTTGGTATTTACCTTGGAGTTTTCAATGGATTTGTAATAGTTTTGTTTTAAACATGCATGTGGGATGGATTTTGGCTTTCTATATATATATATATATATCCTGGAGTTTTTTATGGATGAACCATCTTATCTCCTGATATTATTTATTTAAACAGGGAAATGCCTCCCATACTGTGAGATTTGTATACCCTTAGTGCTGGTCACCACCTTAGGGCCTACTGGAGGCGGGACTCAGGAGTCATTATCTCTCTCCCTTCATTGCCATCTTAGGAGGGGAATATTTGGAGGGAGAGGGTCATGACAGAATGGTATCAAAGGTGATGGTTGAGAGATAAGATGGATTTTGGAGTTAGTCGTAGAGAGGAATGTATGGGTTGGAAGGGAAACAATTCCAGGTGACCTCAGTACATGACATAGTCTAGGAAAGACCAGCTAGGACATGGGATTTTAGATCCCCCCATGATCCAATGAAAGTTCTATGGGTCTACCAAATGACTTAGTGAGGCTACATCATTTGTAGTGTAGAGACCCTAAGAAAGGTGCATGAATCATAATGAATTGATTTCTTGTCTGAATTGATTTGTTTTGAGGAATTTAAAATGGATAAATAGATGTGTTAAATGAGTTAAAATAAATATTAAATAGAATTCCATACTACTCAGGCTTAGGAATTATTTTTTTTCCTTTTTCAGCTATGGAACTGGGTCATTATCCGCATGTGGATTAGGCAGTTGAGGCTTAGCAGGCCGATTGGGTTCATCAGTGGAGGGTTAATCCAGTGGGGGAGGATGATTAGTGGTACATAATGTTATATTATTTCTAGTAGTAGGCCTTGGGAAAGTACGAGGGAAGTGTTTCAGACATGGATACAAAGATCTGGATCGAGGACCTTGAGATCACCTTCATTTCGATCTGGGCTCCAACTGAGTATTGAGTTCCTTTGGTAGTGAGATAGATGCATGGAGTTTTGTGCCAGTGGTGGATTATGTACCTAGGGGAGAGTAAGGGGGATGATTTTCTGTGGGTCAATTTTGAGGAGTTACGAGCTGAATTCATTTCATTGACTATGAAGGTTGAGAAGAGGCATGAGTTATTCTCCATTCAGTAGAAGAGTATTTCAGTACAAGAGATGGGGATTAAGTTCAAGTATCTTCTTTGCTTCTCCCTAGATCTCTTTCTGTATGAGGAGTCTTGTGCAATATTCCTAGAGGAGGCACTTTATCCTTATATCCAGTATGCAGTTACTCCCTTTACGTTGCCGATATACTTGAAGGTCCAGAAGAAGGTGGAGGTGATTGAGTGTATTCACTCATGAGGAGGTCCACTACAAGAGGAGAATAATCAATGTTACTTAAAGGGAAAGGTTAACTATAGTAAGTCTCATGTGCTAGGTCCTTCGAGGTTTTGATTGGTGGGGAGTCGACCTTAGTAGTTTCTGTTTTTGACCTTCTGTTCATCGTGACTTTCTCGTGAATTTGGGACTAAATTTTTTTATCTATGGATTCCTTGAGAATATTAATAATTAGTGTTTGGTAGCCATTTGATCTTAATGTGGTGGAGGTGGGTAGGTTCAGTGCTAGCCTTAACAGCAGTTTCCAGCTAGGCTATTTCAGCATAAGGGACAACAGGCTCATGCTCCACTAAGGGGAGATAGAGTAGATAGAGGCTGACCTCAGGGTGTTCCTTAGGGACCTCTTCTTGGTTTTGTTCATGGAGGAAGTCATCAGTAGAGGGGAAGAGGAGATGGGTGTGGTCAGCTGCATGCTGCAGAAGCAACAGTTCCAGCAGGGCCAAAGATCGTCAGAGGTACGATCGGATTGTTTAGTAATATTTCTTGTGCTTTGTTTGATTTAGGGGATTCACACTCCTTTATTTCACCCTGTCTATCCCATGATCTCGGACTAGACATTAAGATGCTTCTCGTTCCTCTTGTGTTGAGTGCGTCAGTCAGAGGTCAGAACCAGCTTGTTTGATGTGTGTCGAGGATTTAGAGTGATGATGGGACCACATCAGTCCCACGGGGATATCTTCTCACTACAGATGAAACCATATGATTTCATTCTCATCATCGAATGGTCATATTCCATACATGTTGTTATCTATTGCTTATTGATAAGAGTTGTGTTTTCATATGTGGATGGTTGGCATGTGGTTTTCATTGGCGAGTGGAGCTATTAGGTGGTCAGTCGGCATATTGAGCCTCTTCTTCCCTTATTGGGAGATATGTCATAGGAATCAGCAGACATTGCGATGGTAGAGGTTCCAAAAGTTATTGGGAAGTTCCTGAATGTTTTTCCTGAGGAGTTTTTGACTCTATCTCTTTAATGTGACATTGAGTTCAGGATAGACTTACATCCAGGTGCTTCTCTGATTTCAATAGATCCTTATCTGATGACACCTTCTAAGTTATGGAAGTTGAGGATTCAAATTTCTGACCAGATGAAGAAGGGATTTATCCAACCCAATGTGTCACCGTGGGGTGCTCTAGTGTTATTTTCAAAGAAGGTGGATGGTGGTATGAGGCTGTTCATAAACTACAGGAGGCTGAATCAGGTTACAGTCAATAACTATTACCCTCTTCCGAGGATAGATGATCTTTTTCACCTACTGAGAGGGTAAAGTTGGTTTTTTAATATTGATCTATGGTTTGGATATCACCAGTTGAGGTTGAAGGAGGTAGATATCCCAAATACTAATTTCAGATGCATGTATGGGAACTTTGAGTTCATAATCATGTCTTTTGTTGTCATGAATGTACAATTCATGTTCATGGGGATTATGAACTCCACTTTTCATAATTTCTTGGAATGTTTCATCATCATATTCATTGATGACATCCTGATCTACTCAAATTCAGAGTAAGATCACATAAAACATCTCAGGACTATCTTAAAAGTCCTTCAACGCCACCAGCTCTATGGAAATTTGTCTAAGTGAAACTTTTAGACACTAGAGGTACATTTACTTAGACATGTGGTGTCACAAAAGGATGTAGAATTAGATCCCTCAAAGTTTGAAGTAGTTTTTTCTTGGGTAGCATCCAAGAATATGTCATAGGTTTGCTGTTTTCTCGTTTTCGCATGCTATTACCAGAGGTTTGTACCTAATTTCTCTCTATTTGTAGCTCCATTGATAGCTTTGACCAAAAGGACCAATCATTAGTGTGGAGCGAGCAATGTCATGCAGTATTTGACTATCTGAAGGGGAAGTTGGTCTGTGCTCTAGTGCTCCATTTTCCAGATGAAGGGGTGATGTTCGAGGTGTTTTGTGATTATTTTCGTCTAGGATTGGGATGCATCTCAATGCAGCAACAAGCAGGGATCTCTTATGGGTCAAGGCAGTTACACCCCCATGAATGTAACTATGACACCCATGATGTGGATATAACAGTGGTTGTTTTTTCATTGAAGTTGTGGTAGAATTACCTCATTGGAGAGTGCTTTGTGGTCTTCAAAGATCACAAGAGTTTGAGGTATATATTTTCCAAGTGATATCTGAAATTGCGACAGTGGAGGTGGATGAGGTTTCTTCAAGAGTATGATTTTAAAATCTCCTACACCACAGGAAAGGGGAATTTCATAGCCAATTATTTGAGTAGGAAGTCATATAAGGAGCTTGTTTGAGAATCTATGGACACTTGTAAGGTAATAGAGGAGTTGAAAACCTTGCACTTGGATGCAAGGGAAAATAACAGTAGAGGCTATTTGTGTAAGATGATGGTGCAGTCTTCTCTAATGCAGAAAGTGGAGTATTCTCAGTGGGGATACTCATAGTTTGAGGTGATGCATGATCATGTTGACCATGATGATTCTATAGAGGGATGGTCAGAATCAAATGTTGTTCCATGGAGGCTTGTTTGTTCTAGTGGCGATACGTGAGGGCGTTCTTCATAAGTTCCATATATAACATTTAGCGGTACACCCAAGAATTTACAAGATATATCGTGTATTGAGGATGCAGTTTTTGTGGCCCAAGATGAAACTAGAAATGGTAGAGTTTGTGGAGAAATTCTTAGTGTTCCAGCCGGTGAAGTTCGAGCACCATGTTCCCAGTGGTTTTTCGTAGCCCTTATATGTCCTCAAGTGGAAGTGGGATGACATATCAGTGGATTTTGTCACAAGGATAACCATATCTTAGGGAGTATACGATGTTATTTGGGTAATAATGGATCAGCTAATGAAATCATCTCACTTCTTAGTGATCAAGGAGTCGTGTGTAGTGAATTCATTGGCAAGGAGGTATGTGGATGAGGTGGTGTGACTACATAGAGTTCCTAGATCCATTATCCCAGATCAAGATACAAGTTTTACCTCATGATTCTAGAGGGTATTGCATCATGGTTTTGGAACTCGATTATTCCTTATCATTGCCTTCCACCCTCAAAAATATGGATAGATAGAATGGACTATCCATGAATTAGAGGACATGTTGCGAGCATGCATCTTGGACTTTGTAGGATCTTGGGTGCGACACCTACCCTTGGTAGAGTTTTATTATAATAACAGTTACCAATATTCCATTGGCATGGATTCGTTCGAAGATTTTTATGGAAGGTCATGTTATTCACCTTTTTACTAGATAGAGGTTAGAGAAAAAACTATTCTTGGTCCCAAGGTAGTTTAGAACACGACATAGAAGGTTTATATTGTTCGTGGGAGGATGAAAGAATCATAGGATTAGTAGAAGTTGTATTTCAATCATAGGAGAAGGCTCTTAGAGTTCGAGGTTGGGAACCACATGTTTTTAAAGGTTTCCCCTCGACGTAGGAGCAGAGGTTTGGTAGGGGGAGTAAGCTTTCTCTTAGGTTCATCAGACCCTTCAAGGTGTTGGGGTGAGTTGGAGAGGTGGAATACTAGTTGGTGTTTCCACCATAGTTAGATAGAATACATGACATATTTCATGTGTCTCAACTCCATCGGTATCTTCACTATTAATCACATGTAATTGGATGGGGATGGTTGGATATCAAAGACGATGCGATGTACATGGAGTGACCAGTATAGATCCAGGATCATTGGGAGAAGGTGTTGTGTGGGAATACCATTCCTATGGTTCATGTGTTAAGTAGGCATGGTGTCCTGGAGGAGAGTTCTTGGGAGCGGGAAATGCAGATGTGTTCCTAGTAACCAGAGCTGTTCTGAGTTTTTTCTTATTTTGTTTTTCTTTGTAATGTGATGTTTGAACCTTGTTTGTTATAAGATGAGTTATTTCCTTGTTCTGTAATGTATGATAAATTCATGATGTGTAAAGAGGGGAGGAACCATTTCCTAATTGAGACACAGTAATTGCAATGTGATTAAACCCATGCAAGAGAGTTAGTACCACCCAAAGTAGATATTATATTAACATGGAGAATATAATTTACTAGTTCACGTGTTCAGACAGTGTGGTTGTTGTGCTTGTGTGGTGTAACTTGTGGTTTTTTAGGTTATCAGATGTTAGAGGAGGTGCTATTGGATGAGGAGGTTTCCACTCTAGCTTTTGAACAATACAGGGTGGTTTATCATTGGACTTTGATGTGTTTGGTTGTTAGTAGTGTTTCAAGTGTAGTGATATCTTTGATAGGTATCTCGTGGGGTGGTTGTTCAGACCACTCTTTTCCTTTTGGGTTTGGTTTTGAATTCTTGGGGGAGATAATAGTTTAAGAGGTATCTGATGTAATGGACTGGAAATCACTGATCCAATACTTTGTGAAAATCTGGTGGTTGAAGTGTTTTGGGAGGTCACGTTGACTTATTTCAACACTTTTAAAATTTTTCAGTTTTTCAGTTTCTCCAAAGGTAGGTTGCTGATAGTGAATCATGACAGTGAGTTTCAATGGTGATATGTAATGGTGAGTCATGATACTGAGTCACAATGGTGACTCATGATGGTGAGTCACAATGGTGACTCATGATGGTGAGTCACAATGGTGAATCATGACAGTGAGTCACAACGATGAGTCACAGCGGTGAGTCACGACAATGAATCGTGATGGTAGCTCACCAAACAATAGCTCATCTAGTGGTGAGTTGTCCAATGGTTGCTCATCCAGTGGTGAGTAGTCCAATGGTAACTCATCAAATGGTAGGTCATTCTAATGGTGATTCATGAACAGTGCTTCTAGCTTCCAATAGTTTGTTCCCTTTAATGTTTTCATTTATATAAAATGAGTTTAACACCATATTTAATGATTTTTGGAGTTGTTTGAAATCGTATCTATCTTCTAAAAACTTGAATCTTACTTTGACTTCCAAATAGCATGGTCTTGGTCAATATCCTCCTTTAATATATTTTAAAAACTGTTTCTCCCATTGATTTAGGATCTTTCTTTTTTAAGTATGAGATATTCTCTTCCTTGTGTGCTTCCCTTTCTCTTGGTGTGAGATTCCTCAACCCCCCCATGAGGACTCATGCAATTTTTTAGCCTTTGGACCATGTTTTCCCTGGATGATCTTCCTACTTCATGCACACCACCTTTTTTGGTGCAACCCAGAAGTGTCAATCGTCTCTTCTTCCAAACAGATTTCTTTCATCCCTCTTAATTGTGTATCATGAGGGGTGGGTGTATGAATGTATCCCTCTGAATATAGTTTAATCCACATTCAATAATGATAATAAAATCTATTTGAAACAAATAAATAAGTACGATGAAAATTAATTTATGATATTCTTGTTATTTTTTTGGTTTTTGTTGTGAATTATACAAGAAAAACACCCCGCTGAAAATTATAGTTATTGGGGGTCCTTTTCAATGCATAGGATGATATATGGAATGAATTATTTTTGTTTGTTTTTTATTGAAAATTTATATATGAAATTATCTAACCACATATACCCATATAATAAATGGATGCCCTAGGATATTGCCTTCTATGATAAACTCAGAAGTTAACAAGTGTAATTAAATAATGGAAGACTTCTTAAATCTGAATATGTTTTGTTTAGTTTGTGTGTTGGTAAGGTTGTGAGCACTGTTATGTGTTGTGGGATGGTTCAAAAGGTGTAATGGAATCTCAGGTGGAGAGATTGATTGATTGTGGAATTGATGGGCAGTGTTCTTCATCGAGGATGTGATCGGGTTGTGCTTTACTTTTACTACTGGATGTGATGGGTGTGGTGTGGTTATGCAGTAGGGATTATGAGAATGGTTGTGATGAGATGTGTTTTTGGGGTGTGGCTATGATTTGGGAGGTTTTATTTGGTGATATGCTGGATTGGGTGGAATGACTTTGAAAAATGATGATGGAAGTGGTTGGCATGGGTGCTTCACCTCATTAATAACCTGTTGAAAGCTTTCTCATATCTCAAGATCAGTATGTTATCTCATGAATGGGCATTAAAAAGAGAGGAATGTCGAGTGGGTTAAATTACCATGGTTCTTCTTCCTTGGTGTGACCTTTTTTATACTGCTTGTTGTGCCTTGTAAATGGTAGTTTCTTGAGTTGTGATAGAATGAATAAAATAATTGTTAATAAATAATGAGAATTGGTTAAATGAATTGGTTAGGGGTATGATTTGATTTGTGGATTGTTGTGTGGTGGTTCATTTAGAGATAACAACAAAGGTGGTATTTTGATTTTGTTTTTGGTTAAAAACCCATAGGTTGGTCTTGAGTGTTTGGTATTATATATGTATTACTTGTATTTTACTTATGATTTCTATACGCACCCACCCTAGTTGAGAACTATTTACTTAACACCCCCATAATCATGGGGGAGAGCGTTTTTTCCAATCAACCTAGTGGGAGGATGGATGGATGGTGACCCATTCTTCCCTACTCCTTCCAGTCTGTGATAGGCTAAGATTCTTCACGTAGGTTGTGGTGGTGAGGCCTAGTGTGTATGGAAAATTGTTCTTTATTAAGGATATTCAGGATGAGATGTGTAGTTTTTTCTAAGCTGTCTTCAAGATAAGGTGTGGTTTATAGCCCAGTTGTCTATGGGCAGGATGCAATGTGGTTTGTGGGATGGGTTTATGTGGGATGGATGTGATGTGGTTTTTGGCCCAAGTGTATGTTGGTGGGATGTGATGTGGTTTGTGGCCTAGGTATTTTCAAGTAGGATGTGATGTGGCTCGGGGTCTAGGTGATGGGACGAGATGTGGTTTGTGGGGACCAGTTTTTTGTGGGCGGGTTGTGACATGGTTCTTTCAAAAGAGGTTAGAGAACGAGGATGTTTTCCATTAGGCAATAGCAGCTAAAATAGTGGGAAGTGGTTCGGGGTACCCCAATAATTGATGTTCTCACTATATTACTTTATTTGACTTGCATTACTTGGTGATCATGCCATGGTGAGGTGGGGATGGTTAGTATACCTTGTTAGGTGTTGTTGGCTCTGATATTTTCTTATAGGGGAGTTATTATTTTCCACTCAATTGTGTATGAAAGAATTTTATTTTCTTATTGAGTATACTTGTATGATCACCCTACATATATATACTACTTTCAGGTTTCTAGGAGGATTATGTGGACTGTAATGGGCATTACTAGCTCGGACTTTGGTACAGTTGTCATGTCTCTTATTAGCTTTATTTTGGTATTTACCTTAAATATTTCATTGTATCTGTAAAATTTTTGGTTTATACATGCATGTGGTATGGATTTTGGATTTCTTTATATATATATATATATATATATCCTGTAGTTGTTTTGGGATGAACCATCTTATCTATCGATCTTGTTTCTTTAAAAAGGCCAATGCCTCCCATTTTTTGATATTTTTATACTATTAGTGTTGTTCTCCACCTAGGGGCCTATTGAAGGTAGGAATCGGGAGTCATTATATCTCTTCCTGTATTTCTAGCTTAGTAGGGGAATCTTTGGAGGGAGGGGTAATGACATGTAATTATATGAGGGTTGAAATCCATTTTAACATTCCACCACTCCATCCCCATGCTTCGTGTGTCCCTTTATTTAGATCCTCATCCTCCTCCATGTCTGAATGGTCCACCCTTAACAAAATGGTCCCAAGAAACACTAACTCCTTTACCATCTTGGGTATAGGTCTTGGATGAATTTAGATGACATTTTAAGATAGGTCCCATGTTTCAAACAAGGTCAATGGTCATCCCTCATTTTTCCCCATCCTCAAAAAATAATGGATTCTTTGTTTCTAACATGGTCAACAGTTATCCTCCATCATCACGCCACCCCCTTTGTGTTCCAAATCATGGGTGTCTCGATTCATGCTCATCATCTCCCTTTGTTTGGGTAGAATTTAACACACATAGAATTACCCCACATGTGCACTAGCACATATTGGAAAAGAAAATTTTCTATTCAGAAGGCCCTATTATCCATCTATAGCCCCTCTCAGCCCAAAACCTCCTTGTGTTCAGTCAATAAATGGAAATCCTGAGTGTTCAATGATTTTATGACAATCTCATATAAATGAGAAATCATATGGTTTTCCCTTATTTCTCACATAGAACAAGACTCACATAAGCTTATGTACTGGTCATCGGTTGTCTCATGAGTATAGTTTAAGCGTGATAAAAATGTGATAAGAGAAACATGTCCATGAATGTAAAAATGTTTTAAATAATGAAACTTCAGTAGTTGGTAAAGGTCATCCACACAAATGAGACTCTCTTGTGACCCAGAAAAAAATTCCCCTATGGATCCACCCAAGAGATCGAGCATTCTATTCTTTTCTAGAATATGAAGTGTTTCCTAAAGGACCTACTACAGCCTCACGAGATCTACTTCATCCCCATCATCCATAGGAAGAAGCTCACCATCCATGATCCACACCCATTTTTTCTCATCCTATTACTTAGATATTTGAGATACCACCTCCCACACTTGATCCTCGATCGCATCCAGCTGAGCCTTCAACTGGATGATGATATCTTCTTGTTAATTAATGAATGTTTCATGCTTGTTAACCTTCTCCTCTAGATGTCAAATCTATTGATCGACCTTCTAGAGCTTCTGGGTGCCATCAGATTTCTCATCATGTCAGGAAATGTCTAAATTTTGGATCTCGGAACACACCCGCTCAGAAAGGTTGTCTTGAACCATTTTATAGAGAGAATGAGAAAACACCCCACTAGTGCCCATGTTTTACATCCAATAGTGAAGGAACCACATCTGGCTCACCAGATATGGCCCCGAAGTGTGGGTGATGAAATGTTTCATGCTCCTCTATTCCAAACATCAAACAATTTTATTATCTTCAGTGATGTCAAAATCAGAGTCTTATAGATCCTCAAGTGGTGTGGGCTTATATTCAAGAAAGGCATCAAGGACAACAACAAAAGGGTCCTCTTCTGAGATCCTCTCAGTTAGATCAGGATCCATGTTAAGAGGTATACCATCTTTTTCTGACCATTTATCAGCACCACCACCTCTACTAGCCTCGAGCTCCACCCCTCTAGTGGTATCACCTATGATCGCAATAGGTTCCACTCCCAGGACCAAGGTCGGGTCATCATTGATGACCTACTCCCTAAGATATGGCCAAGACGTCAATTATGGTTCCCTACACTAGTGCATAAATGATTCTTCATGTCATTTTATGCCTTTTCTCATTGGTTTTTAAGCTTCATTATTTAAGGAGATGTTGTAAATAACTTTTTCACACCAGTTAACTAAAATCGATGTTGTGAAATTATATTTTTTATCATTTTTTCAAATCAGTTATCCTATAACCGACATGGAAACTCATTTTTCACATCAGTTTTTTAATAACTGACATAAATGATATTTTTTTTAAATTGTACCCTGATTCATCCTCCACCCTAGCATCCAAAAGAAATAGAACAAGAAGAAAAGGCAGTAGACAACCATCAAGACACTTACAAAACCGTGGATATAGGCCATAGAAAATAGGCTATAGGCATGGTTTTAAGACCGCGACTATAGCCACATATAACCATGGTTTTAAAACCGAGGATGCAGGTCCATGGTAGTAGCTCAGTTTTCTAGTTCTGACAAGATGAACCATGTATGACCATAATGGGATTTCACCTTCTCCCCCACCATTTGATGAAACTCCATTCCTAGGAAGCATCCTCATGTAAGCCCAACACCATCCTTTCTTACCAGGGGATAAGACACCCACAACGGTCATCTTCTACACGTAATCCCCATAAAAATAATCACTGCTCCTAGCAGCCTTTGAGAAGCTTCTTCACATAAGCCCCACAATATCCCCTATTGATTCTCCTTTTAAGACATGAAAATCCTTACCACATGATGTTAAACTACATGGATCAGTCCTTTCACATGACCTTACACTACATCATCGAACTACATGAGTTTTCATATCTATTTCTCAAGTAGAGTATGTAGGATGACTCCCTGAGGTTCAATCCCAACAACCATCAAATCCTAATGTTAAATATTCCATCATATAGATAGAACCCATAGATATGTCTTAATAGGACATTCCGATCTTTCTCTACAAGATGTTAAACTCGTGCCTCAATCCATCTCAATAGTACATTTTGATCCATCTCTATAATATGTTAAAATCATGCCTCAATCCATCTTAATAGGATATTCTAATCCATCTCCACAATACATTAAACATGTGTCCTGATATATCTCAATAGGACATTCTGATCCTTCTCCATAAGAGGTTAAACATATTCCTTGATCCATCTCAATAGGATGTTCTAATCCATCTCCACAATATGATAAACTCATGCCTTGATCTATCTCAATAGGATGTTTTGATATATGATCTTAGTGTGAAATATTCCCTCCTAGGTACACACCCCATCAATCAATCTCGATAGTATGTTCTAATCTATCTCCACAAGACACTAATCTTGTGACTCAATCTATCTCAATAAGACATTTTTATTCATCTACATAAGACATTAAACTCACACCCTAGTTTTTAATACCTACTCCATGTAATAAAAATGGAATACTTGAGGTAAAAAAGACTTGGAAGACTCATTACCCAAGCATAAATTACCTCATGATCAACATGGGATGTCTTAGGTTCTGTGCCTAAGATTCCTCGCATGAGATGCCCTCCAAAAGAGACAAAATTTACAAGTTCCCAATATACCAAATGTCCATACATTCCAAGATGTGCTAAACATGACTACTCTCCTGACTAATGGTTTCTGACCTATCAACACATAAGTAGTATAATTAACCAGTGTCCACATTAATATGTCATTGGGAATTTGTTCCATTGAGATTACTTAATCTATGAGGGATACCCAGACTACGCAATGAGCTCCATGGAATAAGGAACTAGAATCCCATTATCCTATTTTGATCAAGGATCAGACATTGATGATGAAAGTGATTAAAGTCACCCACCTTTGGAAAGTGAAAATGCAAGGTGATAGAGAAGGTGCATTAGCCACCAAGTACAGGGAAGAAACTGAAACCTCATAGAAAGCATCAGAAACTTATGTATTGAATATTCATCTAAAATAATGTAATATTTATGCATGTAATTTTTGGGTCACCTCATTTGGTATCAAACCAGGGTTTAGTTATTTTTCTATATTATGATTAAATAAATTTATTGAAAACCCTAGGGATAAGTATGGGTATAGGATAACATCATGAAGCTTTGATATAGTATATATATTGTGTGGTTTTCCTAGAAAATACATATCTGTATGAATACTAGCACATGGATGTAATTATGGAATAGATTCACCTAGGGGTGAAAAATATAAAAGGGGTGGATTGGATATTAACTCGATTTTCATCGATTAATGATGAGTGGGATAAATACCTCACAACTAGGTAGACACTCTCAGGGGATATTATTAGGTTAATTCAAATTTCCTTTATGAACTATTATGAAGGATTTGAATAGATGATGACCATGGATGACCTAGGTTAAACCTAAGGTGTCATAGGTTGAAAATAAGGATTTATAATTTGGGAAATAATGAAAATTATATTCATAATCCTATGATTTCTCACTCTAGTTAATGATGTTTTATGCTCACATTAACCATTTTGGATTTAGTTAGGGATTAAAGATAGAATGATGAAGTTGATGTAGTGATAGGTATGCTCAAATATTGAAGTAAATTATTTGACCATATTCATATGAATTTATTTATATCATGAAAAGTTTGTTGTAATGTTAATTTGTGTCCTCAATGATTAGATTTTGAATTAAAATTGAAAAAACCTAATGGTATAATGATCTCATCACGTGTCAATGATTCTTCTCTGATTGAAATTTTTAGTAATGTGCTTCATGAAAATCTTTTTATTCCCCCTATAGTTGAATTTTGTGTCACTTTGGACATGTATTGGATCACTTTATATAGAGACTATGTAAATTATAAAGGATGCGAAGTAACATTTCATATTATAAATGAAACTATGATCATTTATCTATGTGACGTTAAATATGAGATTCTAATGGAAATTAATTCCATTATATGGGTCATGATTCTAATTCATTAATCATATTTATCTTTAATTGTTGGGGATAAAATCAATATCAAAGATATGCCTATTGTATGATAGTTTTTTGGTGTATTTATTAAAGAGTTTCTTCATCTTCTTCTGAATCATGAAGTTGAGTTTTTAGTAGAACTCATACATAGTACTACACCTATTTTAAAGACTCCATATAGATTGAAACTGATTGAGTTGTAGGAATTGAATAATAAACTACAAGAGAATTCAGATAAGGGTTTCATCCATCCTAGGGCTTCACCATGGGGTGCACCAGTTATTTTTATTAAAAATAAATATAGATCAATGCGACTCTATAATGATTATATGAAACTTAATAAGATCACGATCAAGGATATGTATCATATATCCAATATCAATTATTTTTTTGATCAACTTCAAGGAGATCGATATTTTTCCAATTTTGACCTTAATTATAGATATTATCAATTAAGAGTCAAAAGTGAAGACATACATAATGCATCCATCCATAAAAGGTATAAAAACTATGAATTTATAATGATTCTATTTGGACTTACAAATACCCTCACTATCTTCATGGATTTAATAAATATAATCTTTGGATATTTCCTTGATCAATTTGTAGTAGTCATTATAAATGATATTATTATATACGCTAAGAGAAATAAAGTTCATGAAGATCACTTGAGAGTTGTGTTAAAGTCCCTAATGAAGGGGAATTTGTATGGAAAATTAATCAAGTGTGAATTCTTGCTATAAAAAATTTCTTTCTTGTTTCATGTAATCTCAAGTGAGGGTGTATCGGTTGATCCTTCAAAGATAGAAGTTATTGAGTATTGGACCAAAATAACCATGGTGACTGGGATCCATAGTTTTCTTATATTGGTTTGATACTAATAATTATTTTTGAGATATTTATCATGGATATCTAATCTAATTAAAAAGTTTAGTCTAAAGGGATCTAAATTTTTTTGACTGATGAATATGAAAAAAAAATAAAGGAACTGAAGAGAATTTTTGTCAATGCACCTGTACTCACATTACCCTACATTAGAGAAGTGTTTTTAATTTTCATTGATGTATCAAATAAGGAACTGGTATGTGTTCTTATGACATGGTGGTAGATTATACCTCTCATAAATTAAAGTCTCGTGATAAAAATTACCTGATGCGTGAATTAGAGTTAGTAGTGGTAATTTTTACATTATAGATATAGAGGCAATATCATTATAGAGATATGTGTGAAATATATACTTATCATAAAATTTTGAAGTCTATATTCACTTATAAACAGTTTAATAAGTTCCAAAGAATATGTTCGGAGTTGATTGAAGATTATGACTACTCAATAAATTATCACCCTGGGAAGGTGAACAACGCGTATGAAGCTTTGAGTAAAATAGATCATGTTATCTTATCTTTGACAAGGATCACAAAAGATCCAATATTTTTGGATTTTAAAAGTATATACATTTAAATTTTTATGTAAGGGAAGAAATATTATCTTTCTAAATTTAGTGTTCAACCACTCATACATGTGATGATTAAAGAGGTGAAAAAGGAAGATGTGGAACAACAGATGAATGTGGGAAATATTCCTAAGTTCAACCATGAATGTGATAGAATTATAATATTTTGGAACTAAGTATGTGTCTCCTAAATACCATATTTCAAGAATGATACATTTTATAAAGCTCATAATTCACCATTCCCTATTCATCCTAGAATTATAAATATGTATAAAGATCTAAAAGAGTATTTCTAGTGGGACAACAAGATAAGGGATATTGAAAAGTATATATCTCAATGTTTAGTATTCCAAAAAGTTAAGACCGAGTGGAATATTTCTAAGAATATGTTACAACCATTACCCCTACCTATATGAAAATGATAAAATATCACCATGTATTTCATTGTACGACTCACCAAGACATTTAAATGGAATAATGCTATTTGGGTTATAGTTGATCATGTTATGAATTCAATAAATTTCATTTATATTAGATATAATTTATCTATTGATCATGTTTCCTAGATATATATTCATTATGTGGTAAGAAATCATGGATTACCACATTCTATTATATCTAATCAAGATATGAGGTTTACCTCAAAGTTCTGTAGAAGTATTCAACAAGCTCTGGATATGGAGTTGTGTTTCAGTACTACCTATCATACTTATATAGATGATTAGTCTGACAAAACTATTCAAAACCTATAGGATATACTAAGATCCTATTATCTATATTTCAAAGGGTTTTCTGGGATCAACACATTACTCTTGTCAAATTTTATTATAACAATAGATTTCACTCGACATTCAGATGGATCCTTATGAATCCCTATATGAAAAGAAGTAAATAATTCTAACATGTTGGGATAAAGTTATAGAATGAAATATATTGATACCTTATCTAGATGATGAAATTTTAGAGAATTTTATATTCATTAATAATCACATCAGGGTGGCTCAAAGGCAATATAAAAATTATATTGACAATCATCAGTGATATTTTGAGTTCAAAGTTGGTGATGAGGTATTCCTATGAATTTATCCATATAATATGGTTATGAGATTCTTATATAATGGAATGATGTTCTCTATATATATTACCACATTATAGATTCTTGATTGGGTAAGGATGGTAGATTTTCTCTTGAAGATTCCACTGAACCTCTCTCAAGTTCATGATGTGACACATGTATCTATTTTGAGGAAGTACATACTTGACCCTTCACATGTACTGAAATCAGAGGTTCTACCACGGAATCACGATATTTCTTATGAATAACAATCATTATAAATATTGTATTATAAAGATAAATTTATATATAACAAGGCTACTCACCTAGATAAAGTTATTTGGAGGAATCAAAAAAATTAGGAAGTTACTTAGGAACCCGAGGATGTAATGAAGAAGAACTATCCTCAATTTTTTGCATCATAGTGATAAAATTTAAAGGGAAAATTAATTTTAAGTGGGTTATATTTTAAAACTTTTAGATTTTATATGTATTCTTTTGATATAAAATTAAATTATTCAATATATTTCTTTATACACAACCCAAAGTCTAAATGAACCATGATATTTTATGGCCTTTATAACCTAGACATTTGATTGGAGAGTATGAATATGAAAAAAATTGTAAAATATATATAAATAAGTTTTTATTAATTTAAATGTAATTATTAATTACTAATAAATAATCATTAAATTTTTAATAAAATCATTTCATTATTAAAAGTCATGTTTTTCTATAGAAATTTATTTTTCTCGATGTTATGAATTTTTATATAAAAAAATATATTGATCACTATTAAAATATTTTTAATAAAATTTAATATTAATTTACGAATAATAATTTATAATTTTTTTTATAATGGTTAATAATGAGGATAAACTCTTTTTAAGCTAAAATGAGTTATTTTTGAGATGGTTGTTTTTATGTGCACAATGTATTTTTATCTTTATAAAATAAATAAATAATTATTGGTAAATTATGTTAATGAAGTTATTAGATTATATATTAAATAAATTCTTTTTACATTTATTTAATAGTTTTTTTCTAGGCAAGTAAAGAGAATAAATTTAGTTTTATGCTTAAAAATGCATTTTTTTCAAAAAAAAAATGGGTTTTGTTGCATTTTGCACGATTATTTTAAAGTTATATTATAACACTTGTAAAAATTTAATTTGATAAAATGGATTAAATATTTTTATTCTGAATTTATAAAATTTTTAATGATACCACTTTCATTTTTTAGTCATGATTAATAGTAAAAACATCAATTTTGTTTACCACAATTAGAGTTAAAATAGGTTTACCGAAGGGGTTAAAATATTTGATAAGGGTAAAAATGACACTTAAAATTATCTAAATATTATTGGTTAAAGATATTTAAAAATTATATTATCTTAAATTATAATTATTATCCATTTATTTCAACTTTCATCGGATCATTACTTCATATTATTTAAATCATTTAAGTAATTCCATGTGTGTCCCTCCCCTCATTTATAAAAGAGAACCTCTTCTCCTCACTTATTCACAAACTTTAACCCATATAGATAGAAAATAACTGAATAAATTACTTAATATATCCATTAAATTCATTCTTTATATTCTTTTCTTATTTTAAGACCATCCTAAGATGGATTAAGGTGTAAGCCAAATGAGGTCTCTCAAAGAAGTGGTGATTATCTTACCCAAGTCTTTCAAGATTAATTTCTTATTATACTTCCTATAAATATATTGTATCCATCATAAAATATGAATCTATTATCATAAATATACTATAATTTTATTATGATTTTGGTACAATCATTTTCCACCTTCTTTCCATCAAATGGTAAATGAAAGTATTGCGCATGCGTACATGTGAACTACCGCCTCCACATAGCGATATGATTTATTTTCCATCACTGCATCACATTGATGGGTATAATGATGGATTTAATATGTATATATATATATAATATTTGTTATATAATTATTATTCTATAATGGTAAATCATTATTTATCTTTCTTTGCTTATTTTAAAAAAAAATTAAAACTGTGTTCATGTGTACGTAATGACTATCATCTCCATAAATAGTGTAATTCATTTTTCTATCTATGAATTATATGGATTGTTATAAAAATTTATAAATGAATAAGTATTATATTTATATCATGATTAAAAGTCTGGTTATTATGGAACCATGATCAAGATGCAAGGACCATAACTATCGAATCGAAACATATATGAAAAACAGAGTTAACAATCAAAATGATGATGATAATGAAATATTGTTAATAAATGGGTGATAAAATGTTATAAATAAACCATCTATAGAATTTTAAGTATGGATATTATTTTTTTTATAAAATTATAATTATTTAAATTTATTATAGAGGAGGTTAAAATCACTTATGAATCAAATCGTACCTGAGGTAAGGGTTTTTGTATCACTTTTATTTTTTGGAGATATATGCCATATTCACCATTTTTTTCTTTTATGTGGTGTATATACTACCCCTTTGATATTTTATATAAATAACGTCTTTATATTCATGCTATTTAAATTTTTATTTGAATATATTTCTTTCATGAGGGTTATGATTCAAAATCTAGTAAAGCAATTAGGGTTTTATGTTAAAATATCACTTTTTATTTTGATTGATTATGCTTAATTTTTTTTTGATGAAATTATATTATTGTTATATCAAAAATATTATTCCATTTACTCTCCTATGGTTATTTATATAAATTACAAGTCTTCCTTTCATTTTCCTCTCTCTAAATAATCAAAAATTCTAAAAGAATGTTTTTAAGGAAAACTGATTTTTTTCTATTCGGTTGAGAATAATTTTATTTTATGTCTATATTTTCTTTAAAATTATTTCCAGTATTTTTTTAATATTATCCAATGAATGAATAAATTCATGTTTAACCATGTTTTAATTTTTATAACAAGGTTTAAAATGAATCTTTATATCATTTTTTAATGATTTACTTTTTATCAATAGTGTGAACAAAATTTTTGTTTTAACATTTTCCAGAGGAATAATTTTTCCCATAAACATGACTATTATTTTCCTTACAGATTCATTTAAAATTTTCCATGTTTATTTTAAATGAAAATATTTTTCCTAATATTTTGGAAATTTTTAGATTTTAAATAATTAATTTCAAAATTAAAAGGGTATTTTCTTCAAGAAATGTCTCTATGACCCTTTAATAGTATTTTCATATATGAAAAAAATCCATTGGTGTTACTTATGATTCACTGGGGATATGATATAATGATATCATATTTATTTATTCTCTTGCTATTTTATGATTATGATTATGAAATAATGATGAAACCCTTTTTATTTTTCATAGGTTAATCTATAATGAAATGATAAATGTTTTCATGATCTTGTGGGTTACATATGAATGGATTATGATTATGTGATGGGGTGGTCTATTACATCCCTCCAATAAATTAGTTAATTATTAATGTTTTATGAGATTAAATGGTATACAGGGGGTTATCTTAATCCCAAAAGAGGGTACACTAGTAGTTAGCCCAATCCCGAAGTAAGTAGATTGATTTTTAGTCCAATCCTAGTATGTGATGAATGTCTTGGTGGGTAGCCTTAACATATGGCTTCTATGATTATAATTATTCCACAATTTTTATGCCACTATCTATGAAATATTCTTATTATTAGGATATGATATCATAACTCATGATCTTTTATTCTTCTATGATTCGTGTCATACAAACTACAAAAGCCTTATTCCATGATTATGACATATGAATTGTTATGTATGATTTTAAAATGTTAAGATCACATTATCAAACCCTTATGATATTTTTATGTTAAAATATTATCATTAACTTATATCTCTCATGTTTAACCTTACTGAGCATCTAAGCACACCCTTTCTTATGTTTCATCTCCCCAGGTTATGAAGAAATTTTTTAAATTGAGTATGACTGAGAAGTGTACTATGTGAGAAGAACAATATGAGACATATTAAATATATTTCATGAAATAAGATTATTATATATCAAATATTAAAATACACTGAACATTTATAGTTCTAGGGTGTGTATTTTTATTAGATTTGTTGAATATTTAGCTTAAGTGATGTAATATTTTTATATGTAATGTTTGGGTCATCTTAGTTGGTATCACAAAATGGTTTAGTTATTTTTGAAGATTATAATTAGATAAATTTTTTGAAAACCATATGTATAAGATAAGTATAGGATGATATCCTAAATATTTCACGAAGTATATATTTTTTGGTTTTCTAAGAAAATAAACCCCCATATAGATGTTGGAAAGTTGTTGTAGTTGTGGCAAAAAATCACCTAGGGGTAATAACTATAAAATAGGTGGATTAGGTATTAACTTGATATCCATAAGTGAATCATGGGAGGGCCTAATACTACACACCTAACTAGACACTCCTGAGGGATATTCTTGGGTTAAATCACATTTTCTTTATAAACCAGTTTGAAGTATATGAATAGATGATGACCATGGATATCTTTGATTAAACCTAAGGTTTCATAGGTTTAAAATAAGGTGTTATAATTTAAGACTTTGTAAGAATTATTTTTAGAATTATATTATTTCTCACTTTGTTTAAGAATGTTTAATTCTCATGTTAACTATTATGGTTTTAGTATGGGATTGAAGATAAAAAAATGAATTTGGAGTGGTGATCGGTGTACTCAAATATTGAAGAAACTTATTTGAGAATAGTCATATGAATTCATTTATATCATGAAAATTATTTAGAAATGTTAATTTATATCCTCATTGATTATTTGTTAAATTAGATATGAAAACTCCTAATGGTACAATGATCATATCAAAAGTATATGATTCTTCTCCAATTCAAGTTAATATTATTATTATCTCTATAGTTGAATTTGATTTGATTTTGGGCATGAATTGGATTTCTCTATTTAGATCCCATATCAATTTATAAGGAAGCTAATTCACATATCATATTATGAATGAAAATGTGATCGATTATCATTGTGAGGAAGAATATGAGCTTCCAATGGAATTTACTTCCATTTTTTGGGTCTTGATTCCTGTTCATAAATGGAATTTATCTCTAATGATTGTTGATAAAATCAAAATTGAATATATTCCAATTGTATGGTATTTTTTTGATGTCTTTTGTGAAGGGATTCCTAGTCTTCCTCTGAATTGTGAAGTTGAGTTTTCAATAGAACTCATACCCAGTTCTATACCTATTTCAAAGACTCCTTATAGAATAAACCTAATTGAGTTGTAGGAATCGAAGAAGAAAATCTTGGAGAATATAGATAATGGGATCATCTGGTATAGTTCTTAACCATGGGGTGCTTTGATTATTTTTGTTAAAAAGAAATATGGATCTATGTGACTCTACATTGATTATCAGGAACATAACAATATCATGATCAAGAATATGTATCTTTTACCTAGTATTGATGATTTTTTATCAACTGTAGGTAGATTAATACTTTTCCAAGATTAACCTTCAGTATGGATATTATCAATTAATGGTCAAAAGTGAATACATATCTAAAACACACTTCTACATGAGGTATGAACACTATGAATTTATAGTGATTCTATTTGGACTTACTAATTCAATCATTATATTCATGGATTTAATGAATAGAGTCTTTCAAAATTACCTAGATCAAATTATATTAGTATTTATAGATAATATTATTATATACTTCAAGAGAATTGAAGAGCATGAAGATCACTTGAGAAATGTGTTAAAGTCCCTAAGAAAGGAGAAATTATATGCCAGATTTATCAAGTTTGAATTATGCCTATAAAAAGTTTATTATTGGATCATATAATCTCAAGTGAGGATAAATCCTTAGATCCTTCAAAGAATAAAGTTGTTTGGTAATGGCTCAAACCAACCATGCTAACTGAGATCCATAGTTTTTTTGTTTAGATGGATAAAATTGATGATTTTTGAGAGATTATTCATAGCTATCTAATCCAATAACCATGTTGACGTGGAAGGGAGCCAAGTTCCTTTGGACTGATTAATATGAAGAAACTTTCAAGTAACTAAAGAGATGGTTGATTAATACACCTATACTCACATTAACCTTCTGATGAAGATCTATTTAAATAGGATTATTAAATCTTTTAGAGCAATGATGGGATACTGAAACATTTTTCTAACACATAGAGAATAATAGAGGATTTTTTATGTGAGTACCTATGCTACAAAGAAGATTTTTATGATTCTCTATTTTTCAAAACTTTCTAAGAAACTCATCTAAACTCATTCCAAAGAAAATTTTAAGGACACAAGACAACCAAAGCAACTTTTATAGAGCTATATTATATTTTCTATCTTTTTATATATTACACTTTCCATCTTAGATATTATTTCGATCTATGTTTTATATTACATTGTTTATTTGTAAAAACACATTTTCCTATGATAAATTGTATAATACAGGTTATTCTCTCAAATACTTTATTTGTATTCCCACAAATAACTATGTAAGTGGTCTTACATGACCTGGTATCATTCTCACACCATGTAAAAATGTGGAATAGGTTATGTTCTTGGATAGTATTGTGT
Source organism: Viscum album (assembly GCA_963277665.1). Classification (NCBI taxonomy): domain Eukaryota; kingdom Viridiplantae; phylum Streptophyta; class Magnoliopsida; order Santalales; family Viscaceae; genus Viscum; species Viscum album. Next base: position 383,225,860 of record OY728153.1, on the reverse strand, counting down.
ACTTGTTGTTTCTAAAACATGATCCAGGTTATGGATTAGTTTATTCTTTAATAAACTGATTGGAAGAAGGTGGTTTCCATGTAGAGGGGATTAAGTCTTGGCTTGAGGCTGAGTCCCTTATTTAAATTTCACTATGCATTTTGATAGTTTTTTTTGGTTTAAACTACAAATCAATTACCATTTTATAAACTATAATAAAAAGTTACTTTGATAGTTAGTATTAATTTTTGATTATATAAATTTTTTGATTAAGTAACTTAATTTTAAAAGTTAAAGTATTTAAAATATATTTTAACTGGGCCTTAATCCCACTTTGGATAAATTCTTTAAAAGATAAAATTTATATATTTCTAATATTTTGACTAACTAGGTGTTCTTATTAAATTATGGATTTAGTTTTTAAATTGTATTTAAAAAGAAATTTTATTGGCAAATCAATTCACCCTCTCCCCTCTTTAATTACTCACTCTAACGAACATTTGGTATCAAAGGAGTTTCAAATATCTTTTTAGCAATGATTTAGTTGTATTGAAAGATATTAAATTTTATTCATTTCTAAATTTAATTATTTATATATAAGAGTATTCAAGAAGTAATTTCCATTAGTCAACCTCCTTATTTTAAAGGAACTAATTATGATCAATGTAAGATGAAAATTAGAAATCAATTGGAGAGTATATGTTTTTATATTTGGATTCTAATTGTAGGTAAATATGAAAAACCATAAACTTCTAGAGCTGAATGGAGTGATTCTACTAAAGACACATAATATTTTAATTTCAAAGATAGAAATGATATAAATTATGCTTTAGAAAAAGATGAATTTAGAATAATATATTGGTCAGCTAATACTTTCGAAATTTGGGATACCTTGGTTATTTCACATAAAAATACTTCAAATGTTAATAAAATAAAATAAAATACTTTCATTGATAAATATGATACTTTTAAGATGAAGGCTAATGAATCTATATTTCAAATGTATCTTAGTTTCTATGAGATAGTGAACAGAATGCATGCACTGGGAAATAAAATTACTAACAAGGATCAAGTCATGTGACTTCTCAGGTGCTTTTCAAAAAGATGGAGAAAATCCATATCTATAAGAGAATCATGTAACATTAGTACACTTCTAGTAAATGAACTTATTGGAAATTTAATTATGTATGAATAAGAATAGTGAGTAAAAAAATAGGAAGTGGATGAACCAAAAATAAAATTTTTATATTTTAAAGATATTAATTCAAAACAAAAAGATAAGATAAAAGATTAAATCTCAAGTGATGAAGAATTACCGTCTAATAGTGATGAGGAAATGGCACATCTGAATATATTTTTTTAGAAATTTTACAAAAAAGAAGAAATTATCCAAGAAACAAAATTAAAAAGGTAATTATGAAAAATAAATTGGATAAAATATTAGAAAAAGGATGATTCAACAAATGAGATGGTCTATTATAAATACAAAAGAAAAGGACACATCAAAGAATATTTTCCCAAGCTAAAATATAAGAAAAAGTATGAGGATAGAGATAAGAGTTATAATAAGGTTTTGAAAGGAACCTATAGTGATTCAGAAGATATTTCAAGTGAATTATAATCAAGCACATAGGAAAATCATAATAAATCCAATATATAATTATGAAAAAACATATCAGAGGTATTAAATTTTTTTCATAAATCTCCTGCTCACATTTCAAGTCATTCTAAGACTGAGAATAATGAAGAAAACATGTATAATGAATAAATGTTTGAATACTGTAATATTTTGGAGGAAACATTCAATAAACTTAAATATAAATATAAAGTTTTAAAGAAGCATAATTCTTTGTATGCTCACTTTAAAACTGATCTTATAGTAGAAAAGGGTAAAAACATTTAACTTCTAAAACAAAATAATGAGGTAAAATTATCCAATGAACAATTAAAAAAGTATTTGAAGATATTTACAAATGGAATAAATACTTTAGCCCAGGTGCTTGGAAATAAAATTACACCCAAATATACTATTGGGATCGTATATCATCCTGGGAAGAGAAGAATTATTAAAAATAAATTTATTCCTAGCTCCATTTATACTGATTCTATTACAAGTTTTTATGATACTAGTAAAAGTATGGTATTTCTTTCAAAAAGTCTTAGATATTCAATAGGAAACTAATAAATTAATTATGTATTCCAAAAATATTGTATTACTAACATGTCTGGACCTAATAAAATATGATTACCAAAGCCATTTTTGGTTTAAAACTATTTTTAGGAAACCTATTTAAAGAGTTCCAGTAAGTGACTAGGGTATCTGTATAGTGGATTCTCTAGATGCATGATTCAGACTACTCAATCTTCAGAAACTTTATTAAAGTGGATGTAAGATTTGTAACTTGTGATGGTAGTGCCAAAGGGAAGATAATTATTCTTGGATAAATTGGTAATTATATTATTGGTTTAATTTCTAAATTATTATTTGAAGATGGATTGAAATATAATTTTCTAATTATTTCATTGTTAGGTGATGATGGTTTTGATGTTAAATTTTGAAACAATACTTTTAAAGTTTTTGATTCCAAACATGCTTTAGTTTTTATTGAATTTAAAAATGATAATGAATAAGTAATTGATTTTGATTCCTTGTTTTCTCAAAACATTTCATGTACAAGTGTATTTCATAAAGAATCTTGGATTTGGAATAGTAGAATAGTCCATTGAAATATTCACTCACTTAGAAAGATAAATATGAAAGGATTATTCAAGGATCTTCCAAATTTAGAAATCCTAATAGGCAAAGCCTATAATCCCTATAAAAAAGGAAAGAATCATCAAATATCTTTTAAATAAAAGAAATAAGTGTCAAATTATCAACCTTTAGAGTTGGTTTACATGGACTTGTTTTGACCATCCAGAGTTTCTAGTTTAGTATGAAAACATTATGATTATGTTATAGTGGATGATTATTTAGGATATACGTGGGAGTTTTTCCTTTATCATAAAAGAGAATCTCTTTATTTTTTTCCAAACATGATAGATCTGTAGAAAATCTTAGTGGAATTAGAATTAATAACATAATAAATAATCATGTTCATGAGTTTAAAAACCAAGAATTTGAATCATTATTCACACAACATGGATATAATCATAAATTTTATTCTCTTAGGACCCCACGGTAGAATGGTGTAGTATAGAGAAGAAATATAACCCTTAAAGAAATTGCTTGGACCATGCTCAATGAGTATGATTTGCCTATTTATATTTGGGTAGATACTATAAATACAAATTGTTCTATAATCAATAGAGTTTTTATTATACCTATCTTAAAAATGACCCCTTATGAATTATTGAATAGTAGGAAACCAAAGGTTAATTAAATTAGAGTTTTTGGTTGTAAATTCCTTATACACAATACTAAATAGAATTTATAGAATTTTTCTTAGAATGGTGATGAAATAATTTTACTTATATATTATAAAACAAGTAATTAATATATTGTTTTTAATAAAAGGACTAAGATTACGGAATACTATATACATTTCAAATTTGATTAAATAGATCCACATGAGCCAAAAAACTCCTTGTAAAATCTTAAGGATGAACTTTCTAGTATGGAATTAAATACTAAACCAAGTGGAAATTATTTCATACCTTCTGTAAATAACTCTTCCAATTCTAATTAATTCTTTGAACCTGAACTCATAGATGATTATGAAGTGTCAAATACTTATATTCCAAGAGTTTTTAGGACTCATAGATATCATCCCTTAGATGTTTTATTCAGTGACCTAGATAAAGAAACTCATACAAGAGCTAAACTAAGAAATCAAGTTGAAAATCAGGATTTTTTTCATATCTTGAACCAAAAAACAATGAAGATGCAATTAATGATGCATTTTGGGTAATTTAAATGAAAGGAGAACTTAATATATTTAAAATCAATAATGTTTTAGAACTAGTTGAAAGAACCAAATACTATCTAACTATTGGAACTAAATGGTTTTTTAGAAGTAAGGTTGATAAATAAGGTACTGTAGTAATAAATAATTCTAGATTAGTTGCACAAAAATATATTCAAGAATAAAGTATTGATTTTGAGGAAACCTTTTCACCAATAACTAGACTTGAATTCATTAAGATGTTTCTTGCCTATGCGGTGAATTTGGATTTCAAACTATATCAGATGGATGTTAAGAGTGTATTCTTAAATGGTTGTATTGTTGGGGATATTTTTTTGGATCAACCCCTAGATTTAAAAACTATTACTTTCCAAATCATGTTTTTTAATTAAAAAGTCATTATTTGTTTTAAATCAATCTCCTAGATCTTGGTATGATAGAATCAACTCTTTTCTAATTTCTAAAGTTTTTACTAATGGTATAGTTGATCCTACTTTATTTATTAAAAGGATTTAAAAAGATGTTTTAGTTGTAAAAATTTATATTGATGATATTATTTTTTGATATTCAATAAATTCTTTGTGAATTGAATTTTAAAAATGGTGCAAAGTGAATTTGAAATGAGTTTAATGGGTGAATTTAAATTCTTTCTTGGATTTCAAATTTTTCATAAGAAAGAAGGAACTATTTTAAATCAAAGAATGTACACTAAATATCTTATAAAATATTTTGGAATGGATAGTACTAAATGTAGTGATACTCCCATGAGTACTAGCTGTAAGTTGGATCTTGATGAAACTATGAAATTGGTTGATCAAACCACTTATAAAGGTATGATTGGAAGCTTAATATAATTAATTATTAGCTAAACTGATATAATCTTTTTCATGTTTATGTGTGATTGTTTTCAAGAAAACCCAAAATAGCTTCATCTACTATCTATGAAAAGAATTTTAAAATACCTCAAGAATACAACCAACTTAGGATTGTTTTACTCCAGAGGATAATAATTTGATTTAGTTAGTTATTCAGATGTATATTTTTCTGGTTATAAGTTATATAGAAAAAAAACTTCTATAACATATCACTTTTTGGGAAAGTCTATAGTGTCAAGTTGTAGTAAGAAATATAAATCTGTGGCATGAACCACTACTGAAGTTGACTACATAGATACATGCATTTTTTGTGAATAGGTTCAGTATATGGAAAACACATTACTATACTATGGATATGAATTCTGACATTTCCCTAAAAATTTTGATAATAAAACTGTGATAAATATTTATAAGAAACCTATATCTCATTCTAGAACAAATCATATTGATACAAGACATCACTTTCTGAGAGATCATAGTCAAAAAGGTTATGTAACTCTATAATTCATCGGTACTAAACATCAGTTTGATGATATATTTACAAAGCTTTTGAATATTAAGAGAATCAATTATAACATAGATGAATTGGGCTTGATAAATTATGTCTAATTTTTCAATTTAATTTTAATTATTAATTCCACTATTAAATTTTTTTAACTTTTATTCTCTAATATTTTCTGGAAGTAATCATGAATTATATTTCACACAGTCAATAGGCCAACTGTGAATTTTTGTTCACATGGTCACTATTATTACCATGAAAATATGTTCATATGGTTAGTACATAGTTATCATGAACTTCTTAATCATACTTTTAGAATAACTACAATAAATTTATGGATAACAAGAATATTGTGCTTAAGTTATTTACAGATCCATGGTTAATGGACTTACCATGTCTATTTACTTTGAATTTTTCATGAAAATATTTTGGTGGTATTTCTTTTAAGTTTATTATTATTTTAATCCATACATGATTTAAATTTAAATTTGAATCCAAATTTGAACCATTTCCTCTTTTTTCCTTCAGATATCCTCTATCTTTTAAGATCTTTTGAGTGTACTATTTTTATATCATCTCAAACCTCTCACTATCTTCATCTTAAACCTATCTATTTTACATCTCATTTAAAAACCTTCAAATATCTCATATTGAATCGAATTCTAAGTATGAAGAGAATGTTGGAAACCACTTTTCTTGTTTAGTCTCCTCCTTCAAAGAAGTCAAAGAAGTCTAAAGTCTTATCGAGTGCATCAGTAAAGTTGAAGAATCCACATCTTGATAATCATCCATTTCTATTAGAAAAATAATTTTATGCTCAATAGTTGAATTTTATATGATCACTAGTCTGTAATGCGATTTTGGAAAAATGATGGACTGATTGGTTTAAATAAAATGGTAGACGTTTCTATCTGAATATAATTAAAGAGTCTTATAAAAATCTTGATTTCTTTTCTAGAGAGAGGAGGTATTCAGTAAAATCAATGATTAATGGTGATGTTTTTTAATTTTGTTCCATGAAATGGGAAAAGTGTTTGAGTGTTCCACATAGTGTAGAGTATGAAGATTATCAAAATCCATATCATGTTAATCATTCCCACTTTAAATTTCAGAATGTCATCAATGAGCATATTGGGAATTTGAATCCCATAAGACCCATTATTTTTGAGTTTAGTGGTAAATGAAGAATCCTGATTAAGTTTATTAATCATGTAATATGACCGTGAAAATGTAACTTTAGTATTATGAGTAATCAGGGCCTGTTTTTATTTTTTTGATGAATAATGGTGTTCAAATAAATCTTTGCACATTTGTTATGATTCACATGGTAGAACTGTACAATCAAACTTCAAGATTTAGTTCTGTACCATATCCTAAGATAATTTATTCCTTGATAGAATACAAATATTTAGTTTCTTATATTTAATGATAAGATAACTAATTTTGATATATTTTAACTTACTCAAAAAAATTGTAAGCAAATGAAATCCATGGAAATAAGGATGGGTAGCTAAACTAGAGAAATTGTATGAACAATTTAATTCAATAAAGTATCATGTTATACCTAGGAATTTGATATATCTAGGTATTGAACCTTATAAGTTCGTAGAGTATTCATATTATGATTCTTCTGAAGAATAAGATGAGGAAATAAAGGTTGTAGACCTTAATGAAGAATCTAGGATGTCTTATAAGGATAAACCAAAATGAGATCAGTTAGTTGGATCTGATGAAAATAGGTATAACTCATATGGATATCCTATTATTAAGATTACCCCAAGATAACCGATATCAAATTCACCTTCTAAGGAGGTTAAGTTAACTATATCTCTTGTATTAGACTTATAATTTCTTGATTCTGATAATGAAGATCATGGTGGAATCCCACATAAACATGGTGGACCAACCACTCTCTATGTTCAAAGAACATTGGAAGGATATTTTATTTCTATGGTTGATATTCAAGAGAGAATTTAATATTCTCAGTTTTTTGTTCATGAAGACATTATTTAATATTATGATAATGATGAAGTTTAATTATTAACTAGAATTGAGGATTAGACTATGATGGATAGTATAATGGAAGATTTACCTAAGGTATATGGTAGGCATCCATCTAGTGATCCATATCTTTATACTCCTTCACCCTCCACTCAATCATCTTCATATTTCACTAAAGATGATTTAGTTATGTTCAAATCAGATATGTTTTAAATAGTCAAACATGTGTTTGATAACATTCATGGCTCTTTAAAACAAGTGAGAAAAGAGGATATTTATGAAGTAGTTACTTTTTTCATCAATCATATTTATTCTAAATTTAATTTCATGAACTTTGTGTTTCATCCTACTCATGTTTATTCTAATCCTCCTGTTCCTGAAGACAATATCAAATTTTTCATTTAGTATGAGTTTCAAGTTTTCTTAAATAGTTCAACAAGACTCGTGAAATTGTGTATTATGGGTTTCAAACCCATACTGATAATACCCTAAATTTAGTTTGTGAAGATTCCAAACAATCTAGTAAAGATCTAGAAACAATAAAGATATCGATTGATTATTATCTAAGAATGATCTTCACAAAGTCTGATTTAAAAGGGATGTTTCAAAATCTTACTTTTGATTTTAATATGACTCATTTGACTCAAGATTTTAAGTCTCATGTTGAAAATATTAGAGCTATGAATCCTATTTTGGAAGCTTTCATAGATAATAGAGATGATTTCCTTAAATATTTAGAGCATGGTTCATGACATGTTAGTGAGTTTACTCGGTTGATGGATCCCTATATTTATACCTATCAAACAGGTATGTGTGACCCTTCAACCATTCCTTCATTGTAGCCTAATGCCTCCTCTAAAATTAATCCTTTATTCCTAACTCCTACCCAAGCCTTTCGGCACCTTAGACCAGTATCAAGATGTATAGTTATTGGATCCTTTGCCTCCTCATCTGCTCCTAATACTATTACTGTTCTGACCTCTACATCTGAAGGAATATATCTTGTACATCCTATAGAAATCAGATATGACCCTCATTTGGATTCAGATTATGATTTTAGATGAGGATTTATCATAATCTCTTTGTACCCTTTTTTTCACTATATTTTGATTTATTAATTTCATTATCTTTTCCTATTATTTATTATTTTGTTTCTTTTTTATAATATCAAAAGGGGTAGTAATGTGATAAAAAAAATTAATTTAATTCAATATGAAACTTTTCATTTTCAAGAACTTTTTATACAATTATTTCAATATTTTTCAAATATAATTTTTATGCATTCAATTCATTTCAATTTAAAGGGCATGATTTGTGATCTTTAAAATTGGGGAGTTTATTGGAATAGACCAGAACCTCCTTATTTTAATGATCTAAAATATTTTTTATCTTTTTATTAATTATTTTTATGTTTTCTATTAGAAGTATATTTACTAGAAAAAATGGATAAGTCTAGAGCTTACCACACCACATTACTATGTGAAGGTCAAGTGACCGTATCACCTTACCACGTGAACAATATTTTTTACCATGAGTCAGATGATTTTTTTTCTAATTCATGAACTAACCTCTCCTTAAAGACTCATCTTACCATGTGACTTGAATTACCTTATTGAATATATAATCAACCTATCATGAAAATTAGTGTACCTAACCACATGAAGGAAACTAACTACCGCATGAAGAAATCAAGTTAGTGTGACAAGGTATGTATAATTTTTCTTAAATTAATATATTGACTATGTCATATAATGTAGTTACTACATGAAGAAAAAGCTAATTGCATGAATTCATCAACTTACCACATGTGAAAATGAGCTAACCATAGGAACAAATGAATTGAACGTGTCACCTTTCCACATTAAATGGCCATTTAAATTTTTTAGGATCTCAGATAATTGTACATCAAATGAAGACATCTTGTCATGTATAACTTAGAATAGGATCATTTCAACTCTTCAATGTTAATTTTTGAAGCATTAAATGAAGCGTCAGTGCATGTAAGGAAGAATTATTATTCTCCAATGAATAAATATGATGAAGATCTCTTTAAATATAATTATTCGATTATATGATGTGATGATGGACTTATAAAAACATTTTTCTAACATGATAAGAATAAAAAATATATTTTTTCCAAATGCTTATGCTACAAAGAAGATTTTTATCATATTCTATTTTCTGTAACTTTCTAGGAAACTCATCCAAACTCCTTTAAAAGAAAATTTTAAGGACACTAAATAAATAAAACTACTCAGATCGAATTGCATTACAATTTATATCTTTTTATCTCTTTCTATTTCTATATTAGCTATTAAATCTATCTGTTTTTTTATCTGTTTATCTATATGTATAGAGTCTCTTATACTAAACTAGAGAATACTTGATATTCTCTCAAATGCTTTATTTATTTTCCCATTAATAACTATGGAAGAGGTCATGTGTGACCTGGTATCATTCTCAAACCATGTACAACTTTGGAAGAGGCTTTGTGCAAAGAAAGACTCGTGTACTATTGTTTTTAAAACCCAATCCAGGTTTTGGATCAGTTTATTCTTTAATAAACCTCTTTGTAGTGGGTTATTTCCAAGTGGAGGGGATTAATTCTCATCTTGAGATTGAACCCCTTTTTTAAATTCCACTTTGTGTTTTTTTGGTTTTGTTTTTTAAAACTAAAAAACAATTTCCATTTTATAAACTATAACAAAAATTTACTTTGATATTTATTCTTAATTTGTGTTTATATAAAGTGTTTGATTAACTAATATATTTTAAAATTTTAACGTATTTAAAAGATATTTTAACTGGTCCTTAATCCCGATCATGATAAATTATTTGAAATATAAAATTTAAATATTTATACTATTTTGATTAACTATGTGTTGTTATTAAATTGGGGATTTAATTTTTAAGTTTAATTTAAATATAAATTTTATTAGGAACTCAATTCACCCCCCCCCTTGAGTTACTCATTCTAGCAAACAAAATCCTTCATTAAGATCTATATGTGGAGTTTAGTTTCAGTATTGCCTATCATCCTCATACAGATGGTCAATCTGAGAGAAACATTCAAACCATAAAGAATATACTCAGATATTGTTCTCTATTTTTCAAGGGTGGTTGGTATCAACACATTCCTCTTGTTAAATTTTCTGATAACAATAACTTTCACTCAAACATTCAGATGGATCCTTCTAAAGACATCTATGGAAAGAAGTATAAAAATCTAACATGTTCGGATAAAATTATAGAAGAAAATATATTGGTACCTGAGCTAGTTATGGAACTATAAGAAAAGGTTAGATCCATTTAGCATCGCATCAAGATATCTTAGATTCAATGGAAAAGGTATGCTGACAATCATTGGTAAGATTTAGATTTAAAAGTTAGTGATAAGGTATTCTTGTGAATTTATCCATAGAATATGGTTATGATATTCAAAGATAATAGAAAGCGAATCCCTAGTTATATTGGGCCCTTCTAGATTCTTGGCTGAGTAGGGATGGTAGCTTATCACTTAAACCTTCCACTAAACATCTCTTAAGTTCTTGATGTGTTCTATGTATCTCTTTTAAGGAAGTACATACCCGATCCTTCACATATACTAAACTCAAAGGTTTCAATAATAGAGCACGATCTTTTTTATGAAAAAAAACTAGTAGAAATATTGGATCATAGAAATAAAGTTCTATAAAATAAGATTACTCACCTAGTTAAATATCATTAGATGAATCATAAATTTGTGGAAGCTACATGGGAACGTAAGGATGTGATGAAGAAGAAGTGTCCTTTTTTTTCATTAAACTGGTGGAATTTTAAGGGCCAAATTCATTTTAATGGGGGTAGAATATAACATTTATTTATTTTATTTGTATTCCTTTTATATAAATTTGAAATAATTGATGTCTTTCTTTACACGCAGCCTCGAGTCTAAATGAACTTAGATATTTTATATTCTTTATAACCTGGTCATTTGATTGATGGGTATAAATAGGATTAAAAACTTTATGAAATATATATATGTTTTTATTAATTAAAATTTATTGATTAATACATAATAAAAAATCTTTAAATTTTTAATAAAATCATTTCATGACTAAAGGACACATTTTTCTAAGGAAATGTATTTTTATAAGAATTATTGATTTTTATATAAATCGATATATTGATCAAAATTAAAACTTTATTTAGATAAAATGTATTCATAAATTATGAATAACCATTCATACATTAATTATATAATGGTTAAGAATAAAAATAAAATCATTTGAAGGTAGAATGAGTTATTTTTCAGAAGACTATTTTTATGTGAAAAATGTGTTTTTATCTTAATAAATTAAATAAATAATTATTGATTAATGTTGTTAAACAAATGTGTAGAATCTATATTTAATAAAATATATTTACATTCATATAATATTTTTTACTAGGAAATGAATGAGAATAAATTTACTTTTATGCTTAAAATGCAATTTTCAAAAAACAAATTCATTGTGTTTATCATGACTATTTTAAAATTAATTTCTACCAACTATATAAATTTAATTTCATAAAATGGATTCCATATTTAGAATCAAAATTTGAAAATTTTTTAATGATTCCATTTTTATTTTTATTTATAATGAATAGTAAAAATAGTAAAAATTTGTTTCCAAGGTTAAGGTTAAAATAGGTTTTACAAGTGTTAAACTAATAGATTAGGGTAAAAATGTCACTTTTGTATAAATATTATTGGTCGAATATATTTATAATTTATATTATATTAACTTTTAATTATTTTCCATTTATTTACACTTTCATAAAAAAATGATGTTATATTATTTAAATTTTATAAGTAATTATATCTGTGTCCCTCTCGCACTTATAAAAGGGCACTTTGTATCCTCCCTTATTCAAAAATGTTGCCCCTCTATGCCAAACAATAACTGAACAAAATCATTCCTTTATTCCTTCCATTTTTTCTTGATCTTCTTTTCTTCTCTGAATACCATCTTAGTAAGGCTTAAAGTGTAACCCAAAGGATGTTTCTCAAAGAACAGGTAATCATCTTACCCAACTCTTCCAAATTATATTTATTCTGGTAATTCCTATAAATATGTTATATCCATACTAAAATAATCACTATGGTATAATAAATATACTGATATTTTATTATTATTATCATGGTACAACCATTTTTTACCTCTTCCATCAAATGAGAAATTAAAGTATCACTCATATGTATGTGCGGAATGTCACTTCCACATATTGATATGATTCATTTTCCATCATTGCCACACATTGATGGATATAATGATGGATATAATACATATATATTATTTTTATGATATAATTATAATTCTAATATAATATAATATTATTTATTTTTCTTTTATTCTTTTCTTAAGAATATGAAAACTTCATTCATGCGTACATACGAACTACCATCTCCATGAACAATGTATTTTATTTTTATATATATACCTTTTATGGATGATTATAAATAGGTATATAATGAATATATGTGATATTTATATCATCATTAAAAATATATATGATTTAATCATGATCAAGATGCAAATACCTTGTTTATTGAATCGAAACATATATGAATAACAAAGTAGTTAACACTCAAAATGATGATGATAATTAATGATTATTAATAAATGGGTGATGAGATATTATAAGTATATCATGTATGGTATTATAAGTATTAATATTATCATTTTTATATATTCTTAATAAATTTAAATTTATTATATATGTGGTTAAAATCACTTATTAAGCAAGTCAAACCTAAGATAAGGTTTTCTTATGTCACTTTTGTTTTTTTGAGACATATATCATATTCACCACTTATTTATTTCATTTGGTGTATATAATACCAATTTTATATGTTATATCATTAATATATGTATATTAATGGAATTAAAAATTTTATTTTAAGTTATTTCTTTCATGGAGGTTATGATTCAAAAGTTTCCAAATCGGTAAGGGTTTTATATTACAACCTCCATTTTCTTAGATTTTTTATGATTAAATTTATAATAATGAAATTATATGATTAGTATCTCAAAAATATTATTTATTTTATTAATATATGGTCATTTCTATAAACTAAAATTTTTCTTTTCATTTTCCTCTCTCTAAGTACTCAAATGTATGAAAGAATGGTCTTTAATAAAAACCAACATTTTTTTCAATTCAGTCAGAAATATTTTTCTTCCATGTACATATTCTCATTAAAATGTTTTTAGGAATGATTTTAAAATTTTAAAATTATTTATTAAAGTAATTTTTACCCATCCTTTAATTTCTATAAAAATGTTTACAATGAATATTTATGTCTTTTTTGAACTAATTACAATTTATAAAAGGTTTGAAAATAATTTTTGTTTTAATTTTTACCACATGAGTGGATTTTATGGATATCATGAATATTATTTTCCTTGAATATTCCTTTACAAGTCTCAATAATCCTTTTCAAATAAAACTTTTCTTAATATTCTGAAAAACCTTATGTTTTAAATAAGTGATTTTAAAATGAAAATCTATTTTTCCTCAAGAAATATTCTGGTGATATTTTAAAGGTATTTTAATATATAAAAACATCCTTTGATGTTAGATATGATTAACTAAGGATGTGATCCAATGATACCATATTTATTCATTGTCTAGATGGTTTATTATTATGATGATAAAATATTGATGAACACTATTTTCTTTTCAATGGGTTAATCTATGATGAAATGGTAAATATTTTCATGATCTTATGGTATTGATATGAATGGATTATGATTAAGTAGTGTGTGGGTCTATTATAAGTATAAATATTCTCAGCTCTTGTGCTATGACCATGACCTAGACAGCCATTTCGCCACCTCCACCCCTCCCATGTCGGTGGGGTGGGGGGATTCCCTTCCTCAATGAAGAATCCTTCCTATTTTACCGCATTTTCTAATCCTGATTACATTCCTCTATTACCTAAAATTTCTATTTTCCCTAAGGTCCAATACCTATGTGACGACTCACCCAACTTGAGATTTCAACCTCAAAATTTATTGATGCTTAGGATCTTCAAAACGAGACCTTGGTTGCTCGTTTTAGTTTGCAAATCCCATCAATTGACATTTTCGATAGATTTATTTTTGGATCTTGGGGGCTTCAGGAATGGGTGACAGTCAGACTTTTTGACAAGAATCATATCCTTATTCGATTCTAATATTCTTAATAAATAATCACCATGTGGTCTGGGAATCCTCGATCTTGCAATAGATTCCACTTCCATATTTTAGGATGGTATTTTGATCTTCACATGAAGTGGGATACCCCTACTATGGAACCATGGGTAAGATTTCCCGAGCTCCCTTTTCCCTTTTAGAACCCTTATGTAATCTGAATTCTTGGTAACATGGTCAGTTTCTATCTTTGATCAGATTCGAGAATTAGTTCTATTTTTCATCCAATATCCCCACATATTTTTGTCAAAGTCAAAATTTCAAAACCTTTGGTCAAATGGATTTGGATATCGATAGGAAATAATTTTTGGTGGAAGTAACATGTAGTATTTGAGTCTAGGACAAATTTTTGTTCACTGTTCCTTCAACTTGGGCATTTATCCCAGTCATGTCGGCAAGGAAGAAGGGAACTTCAAGGGGGGAATTCATCCAGTGTTGGTGCCACTCACATACCCTTGGGTTCTGATGGGGTTCCCCTTGACCGTGGATATCCTCTGGACATGGAATTTTCTAAAGTAGATGGAGGAAGATGACTGTTAGGGTCTAATTGACTAGTCCTTTCTGATTTCCGAATCCCATGTGAAGTTGTAACGATTTCTTAGAAGCCATCAAAGGTTTCTCATCTTAACCCAAAAGTCTCTGAAATTTTAAATCAGATGAAATGGGATTTTGGTTTTTCCTACTCTTATAATGTTGTTCTTAAAAATCCTCTATGTGATAGTGTAGTTTCTCATTTAAATGTTACCTCTCCAATCTGTAATACTCAAAATGGAAGTGATGGGGTTAACAATAACGTTGAACTAGTTCAGGAGAAAGAGAGAGGGAGGTCCACTTGGATGCAGATATAGTGATGTAGTTTGATTCATTAAATACATTCAATGAATCTATGGTGAATGAGGCAGTCTGCGAGGTTTAAGCCACTAGTGAGGATCCCCAATATTTGGTCTTGTAAGACACTTAAATGTAATTTCAATTCATGGGATGTGTATTTGTACAGCGAATATGTTCACATATTCCAATATAGGTTTTTTAGGATAGAATCTCTTATCGTGGGAAGGTTAAATCTAGAAGAATGAATAATCCCTCCCAAAACCGGTTTGCATTGTTGGGAAAAGATGAGTCTCATGCTAGTGAGGGTGGAAATGAGGTGGAGGCTGCCCATGGTGAGGACCCATATATGAGATTAGAGGTTTATCAAGAGGATATGAACTCTTTTTTGGACTCCCCTACTGAGTCCAAGGAAGTGGTCATTGCGGAGGACTATCTTAGATCCTCTTGAAGGAAGAAAAAGAACACCATTATGGATTCTAATGGTTTTATTAAGAACACCCTAAGGAAGCAATGTAGAAAATACTACCCTAACTTTCCTATTAATCCTATTACTAGATACACAATAAAAGGTAAGATGACTCTAAAGGCTTCTAATATTACATGCATCCCTTCCATGAGCAAGCACAAAGGCTTTGACAAGCATGTGGAGGCAGACACCTCTAAGGAGTTTGAAACTCAAGAAGTGGAAAAATAGGCCAATGATTTGGTGTCTTTAGAACTTGAGGCCATGATCCTGCCACCCCCCCTAAGTGGTAAGGAAATGATGGAGTGTGACTACCTGGAAACCATCATTAGTTGTAATGAATAATTTGTAGAGAAGGATCTAGAGGTCAATTCTGTGCAAGAGGAGTTTGACAGAATGGTTGGAAGGCATATCTAGGTATACTTTAACAAGGAGAAGGGTACCTGGATACTAAAACAACTTGTCTTATTAGCACATGGATTTCAATAGAAATAATATTACTATGGAATATCTCATCCAAAATTGGGACAAGATGAAATTTAATATTGGATACCTCATCAATGTTAATCCGGATGGGAATTCAATCACCCTCTAATGAATTCTTCTCAGAGGTAAGGTCAATAATAGTCTTAAACAAAAATTCAAGGCTTTGGCTACAACTTATGAATTCGGTTGATTATATGATTATGTTCTGGTCTGGTTTCTCTTTTTTTTCCTTAAAATTGCGCTTTCATAATAAAAATATTTATTTTGGAAAGTGGGTGGGTTTGTTATGTCCCTCCAATTCATTATAAATTGACTAATGTTTATGATCTAAAAGGGTACATGGGAGGTTATTCCAATCCTAAAATAGGGTACATGAGTAGTTATCCCAAGCCCGGAGAAGGTATATAGGTGGTTATACCAAGCTTAACATGTGATGAATAACTTGGTGGGTAGTCTTGACATATGAATTTTATGATTATGATTATTCCAAAATATTTATTCCACTATCTATGAAATATTATTATGGTTAGGATATGATATCATGGATCATGATCTTTGATTCTACTAGAATTCATGTCTTATGAACTACCAAATCCTTATACCGTGATTATGATCTATGAATTATTGGGTATGATTTTAAAATATTAATCTCACATTCTCATGCCCTTATGCTCATGTTATTCTTATATATAAGCATTGACTGATATCTCCCATGTCGACCCTTACTGAGAATATGAGCTTTCCATTTCTTATGTTTCATTTTCCTAGCTTATGAAGAAAGGTTTTTTAAGTAGGGAATTACTAAGAAGTATACTATGTGATATGAACTTTGTCAGAGATATTAAAGATATTTCACAAAATAATATGATTATGTATCTAATCTTTAAAGATGCTAAACCTTTATGAATCTAGTGTGCGTATTGTTATGAGATGTATTTAATATTCAACTAAAATGAAGTCATATTTTTTATGTAATGTTTTTGTTACCTCAATAAGAATCTAGACATTTTAAATGATCATAAGAATGATCTATCTACACTTATATCCCAAAATATTCATTATTTCATAATTAGTCATAGGTAACACTCTAATCGTTGTAAATTCGATAGTACCAAATCTTCAATTCATGAAAAATTTCTTAAAATTTTAAAATATTATACAGGTAAAAAACTAAAATCCTAATTCAACTTGTAGAGATAAGTTGAGGAAAATTTGGAAGATATGAAACAAAGTTATGTTTAGTCGCAAGGAATCAATACCACCACTCAATAAGACTATTATATAAGTATACTCAGGTATTCCAAAAATATCTAATTCTAAAATAAAAATATAATTATGTCATAAAATAATATATATATATATATATATATATATATTATTTATCTTATCCCGCTCTTAAAACCACTAATGTACAATAAAATATCCCAATCTCTGTGAACACGACTCATTGTTTCCATAAAAATAGCATGATCTCAAGTTTATAGATTAAGATGTGAATATTGATAAATCCTCTTTCAAAATGTTCTACATAGACTACCCATAAATTCAATCAAATAAAGAAATAATAAAATAACAAAATCATGACATGAATCTACCTAATGTATGTTTCCCCTCCTTTATTCCCAAGGTTCTAATACTAAGGTTTCTCATCCATGATTCATTGATAAGAGTCTTACTCAAGAATACTCCATCTACCCATGAACATTTAAAAGTTCTATATTATAACTCAATAAACTAGAGTTCCTTAGTAAAATTTATTTTGATTTTTCCCTACCAAACTTCAAAAGTTTCTAATTCCATACTCTAGTCTAATTCTCTAATATGAATCTTATAACACCCTAAGTTATTATTTTTTTCGAATAAATTAAATTTATTTGATGGATTGTGTTATACTCTACATCAATTTAAGCTTGAGTTATACACTACACCATGTTAATATTGAATTATATTCTACACCATGTTATTCTTGTGCAATATGAAACACCAGGTTCAACTTTCATTACACCCCATACTAAGTTTCCATAAAACAACATATTATTATTATAATTATTTAAATGACATAGTTATAACCTAGTTGTTAAAATTAGTAATATTAATAGTAATAAAAAAATTTAAAATATTATTAATAATTTTTTTATATAAATAAAACATATTTTTTATAAAATATATAATTTTTGGTAAAGTCTTTATGTTTTGAAAATACTATTTTCTCAAAAGATATGATTTTTATGTCCTTCGGTGAAAAATAATAAAATTTATTTTTGAAACTCTTAGAAATTTAATCTGATAAAAAAAGATTCATTTTTAAATTAATAATGTAAAATTTATGTTAGGGTTATTTTTTTTTGGTTTTTTCTAAAATATTTCATTTTTAGATGAATAGTGAAAAATAATGGATTTTAATTGAAAACAGTCTTTTTGTCTAATTTATTTATTTAGTAAAATAATATTTTAAGTTGTTTTTAAATTATAATTAGTTTAATTATACATCAATAAATCCAATTTAATTAATTTTAATCAACTTCACATTGAAATTGGATATAAAAACATTTCAAACTTATAAACATTTTCACTTAAAAAACTCATTATTTCCTCTCATATGCGAGATTAATTTTAAATTAATTTCCACCGCTTATACAAATTGAATTTATAAAAATGTATTGTTAATTTGGAATCATCCTTATTTATAATGTGTAATATGTAAAAATTAATTCTTTACCAAATTTATTATTGAAAACAGTTAAAATTAGTCATGGCGATTAACAGAAAAATGAGTTTACCAAGGGACTAAACTTTAAAATTAAGGGGTGAAATAACCCCAAAACATATCCAAAACCCATTTTATGGACATATATATGCACTATAACTTATATTATCTATATTTTCCATTATTAGAGACACTTTACATGGAAAAAACATGGATGAAATTCCCTCTTTCAAAAATTTATAAGTTTTCCACTCAGCTCCCTTATAAAAGGCCACCCCTATCCCCCTCTCTTTACACATCTCAAGACCTTTTTCTTAGAGAATAAATATAAAAATATATTCCCAAAACCCCTAATATAATCCTATAATCCTTAATTTGGTCATAAATCCAACTAATGGGGTCCTTTGGTGTGAACCAAAAGGAGATACCCAAAGAAGTGGCAATGTTCATCAATGAATGCTTTTGTTTCATTTATTACTCTAACACATTTAATTATTTTTATATCATGATTATCTAATAAAATTAGTATATTAAATATACTGAGACATTTTTATGTTAATTTATCAACCTAAAACCCTACACACTTCCATCAAAATGGTTATAAAATCATTATTCATTAGTACGACGGACTACTATCTCGCAAACCAATGTCGTTTGTTTTTCTATTACCACAAATCAAGGTTGGTAAAAACTATAGACCTGCTATTTATATTTTATATTTATAATTTTTATTTTGTTATTATTATTCTCTAATTTTATATCTCACATACCTTTATGCTTTCCGTTTTGTGGGAATGTGATAACGTCGTTTGTGTGTATGACAGACTACCACCTCGTGAAGATATATGATTCATTCATGATTTTCATGGAATGTATTAAGTATGGGTTTAATAAAAATATTTGATATATATGAAATAAATATTATTATATAATGATAATATCTCATTTACTTTTCATTCTTCCAATATGACAAGAAAATGAAAATAGGGTCCAAGCATATGTACGACCTACCGTCTCCATGAATGGTATATTTCATTTCCTATCACTAAATTTTATGGATTACTCTAAATATATATACATTTAAGATATATTATATTAATATCATTGTTATAATTCTATAGATAACTAAACCATTATTAAACTAATATTACCAAAAATATGATAAATCAAAACATATATGAAAAATAAAGCGGTTATTACCCAAAATGTAACTTTAACATGGAATTGTTAATAAATGAGTAATAAAAAGTCATAAGAAATAATATATGGTATTATATAAATTTATATGGTTTTTTAATGGATTTATAATAAAAATAATATTTATTATATATAAGGATTTAATGAGTACAGCGAAATTCAAGATTTAAGGTAAGGGATTTCCGTCTCGTTTTTATTTTCCTTGAGACACAAGCCATGTTCACCACCTATTTCTTGTATGATGTGTGTATACTTACCATGGATGTATTTTATTATTATTATACTGAGAATTATTCTTATTTACTTATTAATTTGATGATCTCTCATTTATGGGGTTATAGTTTCAAAGTTACCAAAGCGGTAAGGGAATTTTGTCTCAATTTGCCTTCTTTGAGACAGATGTTATGTTATGCACCTATATTATTTTACTAGGTGTATATAATTTCCATTTGACATGTTATATAATGAATATAATAATTTTTATTATATTTTAATCCTCTTTTAATGTTATTCTTTCATGTGGATTATGATTCAATGTTACCAAAGTGATAAGAGTTTATTGTGATAATCTCATCATTTATTGGTATTGTTTATGATTATACTTCATTGATGAAATATCTAAATAATTATCATTATTTTTATTTTCCTATAGTTATTAATTATATATTAAATTAATATTATGATTTTTTCTACTTTTTTGTACTTAAAATTATTAAAAAATTGTTTTTATAAAAATTTGACTTTATCTCTCTATTCGGTCAAAAATCTATTTTCTTTCAAACCTTATTTACTGAAAATGTTTCTAATTTTTTTTTATTAATATATTTTAATTTTAAAAAATCCACTCTTAACCATGTTTTATTTTTATAAAAATATTAAAGGAATCTTTGTGTTGTTTTTCAAAACAACACCCGTTTAGATTTTACCAAAAATATGGAACAAACCTTCATTTTTACATATAGGGAATGAATGAAATATTCTGAAATCATGACCAATAATTTAATCAAATATTACTTATTATTTTTTCAAAATTAGTTTCAAATAAATGGTTTTCAAAATGATTTACGTATTATAAAAAAAATCAATGGGGAATGGTTATTTTCCTCAAGAATTTTTTTAAATGATCTTTCAAAATTATTTTCCATATAAGATTACATCCGTTGGTGTTACTCATGCCTTATTGGGGATATGATACAAGGGTACCATTCATATCCTTTCTATTAGTATTTTATGTTTTTATGGAATGATTTTTATGAAACCTTTTTATCTTCAACGGTTTATATTCTTTAAAACCCACTTCGTTTCATGGGTTATGCTATGATGAAATGATTATGAAACCAATATATTTTCCAGAGGATAAGATATGATAAAAAATTTATGATACCCATTTTATTTCATGGTTTACGATATAATTAATTTTTATGATCTTAGTGGAATATATATGTATGATTTCATTATGTGATAGGTGAGACATATATCTCCCTCTAATGAATTGGGTAAAAAATTATATCTTATGAGATAGACATGGATAGAATGGGGAGTAAATCCGATTTAGTAAAGGACTTTATTCACTAAGATGGTCTTGGTATTGAACCTTTACAACTAATATGTTTTGGGTAGTGAACCCATTCCAAAAAGATATCCTTGTCAGTGATCCTCGACTACTATGGAAATTCTTTTATATGTTTATTTGTATGCCACAAATTCATGTATTATGACAATATTATGCTCTCATAGATCATGTTATTTGATTCCCTTATGGTTCATGTCTTATGAGATTATAATATTTATTCCACGACTCTTGATTATGATATTGGATTTACATTTTATAGTTTTTAGATGTTATTCTCATGTTCTCATACCCTTATGCTTATGATTATGCTTACGTATCACCATTGTTTACCCTTACTGGTCATCTGAGCTCACCCTTTCTTATGTTTCATTCTCCCAAGTTAAGAAGATATGTATTATATATGATGTGTCTAATAAGGGTTCTAGTCATGGATAACCTAGTGGGAGATAATTTATTTCACTTATAGACCACTGTTTATGTTTCCATTTTTTAAAGGCACTAAACTAATACCGTCTTTGGGAGTGTGTTTGTGTAGTGTAATAAATATTCTGAAAAAATGATGTAATGTCTATGTATGTTAAGTGTGGTTCATTATAGTTGGTATTAGAAAAAAGTTTTAGCTAACCTTTGGAAACTTAGATGAGAAAACCTTAGTGATATCCATAAGTACATGTCTAAGGATAAGTCTAAGTGTGATTCAAAGTCTAGAAAAATTACTTCTTAGTTGGGTAAAAATATAGTGAGTGATTTTCAAGAAATTGAATCCCTTTATATATACTAAAAGTGTATGGGGTTATGGTGCAGATGTACATAGGGTTAACTACCCTGAAAACACTATATCAGGCTAGACTCAATTGGGAACCGGTGCATGACAATGGGCCTTGTTACACACCTAGTTTAACACTCTCAGAGATATGATTTGGGAATTTACAAACTCTTTACAAAATATCAAGAAGGATTTAAATAGATGATGACTATAAATGACCTAGGTTTAACCTAAGGTGTTGTATATTAAAAAGTAAGGTGTTATGATTTAGACATCCTATAAGTGGGTTTTCAGGATTATGTGGTTACTCTCTATGATAATTGTTTCTTACCCTATGATTTATGGTTTTAGTAAATGGATATAACCCAAAGGAACCACATTAATACCGATTATGATGAAAAATGAAATGATTTTCCTCATAATAATCCAAATGTTATGGGATATGGAATGAAAAATATCATTGTTATGCTCTCACAGCTTTCTGAAGATAAGAATCATGTTGAAATTCCAAATGAGAAAATTAGGGAACAACACTCTATTGAGTACTTCATGAGAAAGAACCCACATTATTTTAGTGGATCTTCTGAACCACTAGTGGTTAACTGATGGATCAATGCCACTAAAAATATATTTTTCGTTCTCCAATGTTCATAAGATAAGAAATTCATTTTGGTTGTTTATTATTTAGAGGGTTAAGCGAACTAGTGGTTCACTTTAATCACGAATATGAGGTGAAAAGATAAAATTGACTCCATGTATTAGGATGAGTTCAAGAAATTATTTTTCAATAAGTACTTTCCTTGTGTTCTTTATATGAATATGGATAAATATTTCCTATAGTTAATGTAAAGGTATGATGAATCTGTTGGTACCTATGAGGCTAATTTTACAATAATTGCAACATACACATCTGGAATTATTATCTAACTTGAAAGTATGGTTGATCGATTCTTCATTTTCTTAAATACAATTCTATGAAGCTAGTTACACATAAGAGACTTCAATAGCTATGAATAAATTTTCTAATGTTTAATTGTGATGGAAATGGAGGTTTGAGTTACACATCATTCTCATGGGTTTTATAAGAATATAAATATGGAATTCAAAGGTAAATATAATAAATACAGATAAAAAATATGATATTTCTTTTATGATCAATGTTTGGAAAGAATAATGGAGGAAATTTTATTAAGGGTACTAGAAATTTTTTTTAAGTGTAGGAAGGATTCCCATCAAGATTTTCACTACTGAAGTGGTGGGGAAAATTTATCCAATGATGCAAATAGAGAGAAATATAAACAAAATCCATCGACCACACTTCATTTCATCAAGTGTAAGGATAATGTGCATTATAATTTCAAGTACCCAAATCAAAGGGTTAATGTTTATGACCAATGTTAACAACCTCTTAAGCCAAGGGATAAGGGGAAATATCCTATGATCACTATTTCTGATGAGGGGTGCAATTATGACGTACTGAAAGGTACACTTACCATCCACTCTAGAACTTATAATGTCTTATTTGTCTCTAGATCTACCAATTATTCTATATCTAAATAATTTTCTAAGGGTATCAATATGTCACAACAATAATTAGATGTTGAAGTAGCTGTTTTGTTAGTTTTTCAAGGTGTGAAATGGGTTTCACTCATCGGGATACCATTATCACTTTTACCAAAAAATCATAATGGTTCCCCCATCTATAGCTAGGTATATAACTACTTTTCAAAGGCCATTGGTCATTTGGGTTTTCAGGCCCAGTGACTCTCGGGGACTCACATTGGTTGAGAGAATGGGAAGTCGGGCTCATCTCATCCTTTTGGGGGAATTGTTTCATACTTTAGGACTCTCTTATAGATTTAAGATATGTTCTTGTATCTTTTCCTAATACTGATACGAGACCAGTTACCCAAAAAAAGATTCATTGGTTAATTCTATCATTAAACAAAGAAATGGAGTCTCATTGATGAACTGGGGTGAATGAGGTCTCATCAGTGAATCCATATTTTTTTATTTAAGGTTCTTCATCCATCTCCTTAACATTGAATAACTACTTTCTGTGTTAAATCTGTATTACCAAATTCTTCAAAATGTTCTTCCATAAGAAGAGGTGATTAATATTCTGAGGAGGGGACTGAGCCATTATGAGGAATCCTATGTATCCTAGTTATTGTATGCATCAAAACCCATGTAATTCATTAATCTCGTTCTATTTAGCACCATGCAGAGAGGAAATATGCATGGGTACTGAGACACAAAATGATTAAGCTTGGGTCTTAGAGAGATGACCTATGGGTCCTGGTTATGGAAAGAATCATATTCATCGTATTTCAATCATGACCTTCGGAAAGTTCCCAAGGTATATTCTCTTATATGAGGGGTTTTTGTACTATAAAACTCATTGGGGTTTACATATTGGGATCACCCTAGTTAGTGGAAATTCATGATGCCTAATGAGGTGTTCATTGCATCTCTGTAAGCCCACATGAGCTATCCTCAGTTTGAAAAACAACGGGGAATAGATGATTAGCCTCATGGAATATAGATATGGGACTTGTGTACTGGGACAATTCTTTGGGGTGTTTGGTATAAATCTCAAGCCTTCAGAAGGAATCCTACATATCTTGAGTATGGAAAGAATCAGAGTAATCATAGTTCAATTTATTTCTCAACCCACTAATGGATGAGGTAGAGTAATCATGTCATATGAGTGATTAGTTCCTACTGGTTTAAATCTCATAGATATGAGACTTGTATCGAAGTGTATGTTTATTAGTGCTAAATCCAGAGAAAGACATCCTACGTATCCCGATTATAGAGGGAATTATAGTTCTTGTAATTCACTTTATATCGGGGCTTACACACTGAGGTTTCCCAATTGATCATGGCCTACACTCCAATGTTTCCCTTATAACCCTAGGGTGTATAGTGTGGATGAAATGATTAGTGAAACTCCCTAAGCACATGTGAGTTATGCTCCTTGTGAGAAATAAGGTTTAGAAAGTGATCAATGTGATCACTTTGGACAAGGGGATTAGATACTGGGATCACCCTGGATGATCAATATAGATCTTGAACCTTGAAAAGGTAGCCTATGTATCCTGAATATGGAATGAATTAGAGTTTTCACAGTTCCCTTTATATTGGGGATTACATAATGGGGCTTCCCTATTGATTTGGGAATATACTCTAGGGTTTCCCTTTTGATCGGAGCTTACACTCTGAGGTTTCCCTACAAATCAGGAATTACACACAAAGGTTTCCCTTTTGATCAGGGCGTACACTCTAAGATTTTCCTATTGATCGAGGCTTACACTCTGAGGTTTCCCTATTCATCGGGGCTTACAACTGAGTATAGACAATGTTATTAAGTCCTGGGATGCCCTATTGATTAGGGATTACACTTTGAGGTTTCCCTATTGATCATGGATTACACTCTAATGTTTACCTATTGAATAGGTATTACACACCAAGGATGGAGAATGTTATCAATTATAGGGATGCCCTATTGATCAGGGATTACACTATAAGGGTTACCTATTGATCAGGGGTTACACTCTGAGGTTTCACTGTTGATCAGGGATTACACACCAAGGATGGAAAATTTTATCACGTTCTGTGATGCCCTATTGATCGAGGCTTACACTTTGAGTTTTCCCTATTGATTGAGGCTTAAACTATGAGGTTTCCCTATTTATTGGGGCTTACACAACGAGTATGGAAAATGTTATCAAGTCTTGTGATTCCCTTGATACTTTTCTTGAGGGTACCACATGAACCAGCTGTCTTGTCCTAGAAGCCATTGCAAGACCCAATTTTATTATCCAGGAATCCATCGTATTAATTGTCTTGACACATATGGGGGTTACATAAGATTCAATGTGATATGGTTTGAAATATTTCAGGTATCTTGGATAACATACCTAGAGGTCACTACGAGACCTGACCATCATGTCTGCATGGCATCGCGAGTCTTAGCTGGCTTGCCCTGAGGGTGTCACAAGAGATTGGTTGTTATGCATAGATGCAACAGTGATACTTGACTAATATGAGCGAACACCATTATATGAGTTAGGTGATGTATCTGAAGGACATCGTATGGATCAGGTGATAGGCACAAAATATTTTGCGAGACTAAGGTGGTGTGCCTAAGGGGACCGTGTGACTTTCTTTAACATGTCCATAGGATTTCACGTGTCCCTAATATCATGTTGAAGGAATGTCATAAGATCTAGGATATGTTTCTTGGTGCTGTCATGTGTCCTTTTAGGACTCACATGAATTACATAAGGGACAACTAGCATGTATTTCTTTTAAATCTTGATCTTAGGTCTATCCCTGGTAATGAAACTGCCTTAGGTTTATTCAGTATCAGTTTATTTTGAGGCTTGTGTGATCCAGAAGACATTCAGTATATTTTTATCACAACTTTCCAGTAGCTCTTTGCGTGATCTATGAATGATCATGTGAAATACCTCATGTATGGTTCATGATTTCTCCGGATTTTTGATGGTATATTACCTGTTGAAAGACTTTCCAATCTCAATACCAACCACTCTAAGAAGTTTTCTCTATCATGGGAGTCTAGAAGTTGAGAGTCGAATCCTATAGAGTCCAAACATCCAACCCCTTTGAGTCTAACCATTTTTTCATGTTGGGGTGTAGAATTTATAGTAATCGACACCGAAATTGTTCGGAATTTTGTTTGGAATATCTAGAGTGAGTCTAGAATGGATTCAGTGAAGGGCTCTATCACCACACGGCTTCGCGAGTCTCTGGTGTGGACTGCTCTGAGTGTGTCACCTAGTTTTCAGTGACCACGAGTCACTCTTGTCAATTCCTCCATTATTGGATTATTTCCAATTAATTAAGACTTGTTTTATCATGCAAGAATTTAAAAATACTTTTCATATTTTCTTATGTGCATTCCCATGGTCCTTTGTGAGAGCTTAATGCCTTGCCTGGGATATTTTGTAAGGAAAGGGTGGTTTGTCTAGGGGTCTTGTGAGACTATGTTATAGACTTTCTTAGAGCGTCACATTTCTTTTAGATACCGCGAGATCTCTCACCTCCTTCCTCGCATTCCCCTTTGTTTTATTTTACAAATATTAGGGATTACATGATTTTTTACAAGTAATTTCTAGGACATTTACTCGTTTTTTATGATGCCTCACATGAAAAATACGGGTCATATGAGGGTGTGTGAGCATGTTTTGGAAAAATTTATATGTTCTTCCTTGGAGATATAAAGGGGAAGCATAGAGTTTCCTGGATATATGTGAGGACTTCCACATGGTGAGGATTACAAGTCAAAGGTACTTTGCGAGATGAGGTGGACATGTCTTTAGGGACTCGTTGTGCCTTGCGGATCATTGAGGGGGGGGGTATCTTTTAGCGACCGTGAGCACTTGTCGCCCCCTCCCCTTTATCTCCTTTGTTTTATTTTAATATGGTTTGGGGGTTTTAATATTTTAACTTTATGTCATTAATTAATTTTATCCTTTTAAATGATGATATGAAACATGAGATTTATGACCACTAGGGTATCCCACTTTGGATATCATTCCTTCTTATTTTTAGAGGGATTTCATATGGGTTTTCAAGAGTTCACCAATGAAAAACCATTTGAACTGGAGGTATTCATTTGATTTTCACCATGTGGTAATTGTTTTTCCAGAGATCCTTCGTGAGAGTAGGAAGGTCTATTAAAGGGGACCCCACAAGATCTACCGTAGGTTATACACTGTGTGTGTAGTCTTGACATGACCTTGAAATAGTCATGTGATTGCGAGTCCTTTAGAGGTTTAGACGATCAAAATCCTCAGTTACTTTACTTTTTTAGGGAAGTAAGTACCCATATTCGGGCATTTCTTCCTTTTTTTATTTTCTTTTCTGATGATTATTTGGTGAGTGTCAACAAATTCCCCCCCCCCCTAAATAGAGACATCCGTGAGGACAAGGACTCAGTTCTGAGGAAAACTAATTCCTACCTAAACCTTTGGTGGTGTCATGAATCAGTGTCTTAGGTGATGTTTGTTCTACTAGGATAAGTTTTAAATTCCTAGAAGTGTCCTATATATAGGGGGTGGAGGAAAATTCATTCCACTGGGTACCCCATCTCTAGAGTGCTCTAGCCTTTGCCTCTATTGAGTTTTTCGCCGTGACACCATTCCATGAGCCCTGATCGAGGGATTTGTTTGAGAGCCTATGTCACAAGTCCATTATATCAGATATCTCCCAAAATATTGTATCTTTACCATATATTTTTCTGATCCAATTAAGAATTATACCCTGTTAATTTCTTATAATTCTAATATGAGTGTTATGGTTGTCTTGAGGACTTAACGATCTCTGCTGAACTGATCCTTCAATTGCTTACAACTCACATGACCATGCTCAGGTCACGTAGTTTCTTGTCTTCAAGGGGTTATGTGATTTATATGATTTCCTACGGGGGTTGTGTTCCTCTCAATTCCTCAAGAGGTCAGGTGATCCATGAATTCCTTATGTGGTTTGAAAATACCTTATTGAGTTATGTGATGCACCTGATGTCATTGGTCTTTATCATGATGTAAAAATATTTATTTTATTCATCTAACATGTGTCACATACATGTTTTCAGATGGAGTCTGGTTCTCATCAAGGTCCCTTGGTGGTGGCCAACCAAAGGGACCTGATTTCTAGAAATTGTAATGTTGATCCCTGCTACTATATGTATACTACTAATGAGTGTCTAAGAGGTTTCCTCTCACCCAGACTTTGGGAATACCCCTTGTCTCATCAAATAACTCTATACATTTTTTTTATATGAAGTTTCCATACCTACCCTAGACTTTAATCTTTCATCTCATTGGGTGTCCGATTCTTCAGACTGTGCTCAGACAGTAATTATCGATGAAGGTTAACTAGTTAAATCTTAATCCAAGGGTTTATCTTATCTATTGACCAACTCTCCTCTAAGTCCATATGGTCATGAATTTTCCCAACAACCTATTTCTCAAATTTATTTGATTATACTTGCCTCTTCTCTAGACACTTCCAGTGGTGGATAGTATTCTAAATGGGATCTTCATTCTATTCGAAACTTTTCTAATGAATGGGTATGGCCACTTTCGGTGATGTAAATATTTTTGGAGTTTTCAGATGATTTGTATAGATTTTATCTTTATAAATTCGTTTGGATCTCTCAATTAATTGTTTTCCATCATCCCAACCTTCTTCAAGAAATGATTAGTCATTGGTGTCCTGGGACCAACATGTTCCATCTTCCATATGATGAGGTGGGTATCATCTTATAGAATATTCATAAACTAGGTGGTATTCCTACTCTTTGAAATATGTATAATGAAATATATCCTTCTAAGGATGTTTGGGATGATTCTTTACAGACCCCTGTCTCTATGAGGGAGATTCTTGTTATCGTGAAGGAGAAATTGAAGAGAGAGATGACGGTGTGCTTGATTATTTCTTTCAAAGATTGGATCAATATTTTTTATTTAGTATAGAGGCTAGAACAACTCTTATTTATCCCCTTCGGTGCCCTTACCAACAAGTTATCGATAGTAATGGATCATATTAGGCCATTTTGAAAGCTTGGGGATACACCTCATGAGGATATCAGGTGAACCCATAGGTTTCTTCAGACCATTGGTTGGTAGTATTTCTAGCTATGTTCTTGAACAAGTGGCTTTTCTTAAATCGGGATGCATGCTCAGGAATCTGTGTTAGAACATTGGTGATGGCGGTGTGACTTGTGGAATGGTGGTGCCTTAACCTCGCAGTACTAATTCATGCATGCCTCTACAACAATTTTGGGCCATATCTAACAAGGAAACACTCCTCATAGGATCAGTGGCCCTCTCCAGTTCCAGTTTGGCTGGATAGGAGAGCACTTCTATTGTTATGATTACTGCAATGATTCTAGGATCCTAGACTCCCTATCCGATCCTAGATTACTGAACATATTTGGGGTTGGGACTATGTCTCTAAGCCTTACTGAGGTCAAAGGTGCACTGTGTCAACCTGATATTTTTTACTTTGATACATTTCATGCATCGAGTGGTCTGATTATTAATGATTGTAGTGGTTCTCTTGATGAAAGATCTTATATGATCTCCCTTTGGTATGGGGTTCTCACAGCCATGGTGGACGAGCTGGTCATCTATGATCCATACACACTGTATCAATTTTCTCAACATTTTGTCTATGTCTATAGATTTTCTCCCATCCATTTGGACAACATCTGAGGAGAAAAAAATCATGGAGTCATTCTTCCATTCTAGAATATACTTTCACATGAAGATACTGGAGTTGAGATCATACTTCCTCCTACTGATTCTTACACTTTCCTTACCCATGATTATTCCCAAGCTTGGGTAACAGCTTATCCCAATGATGTGTTAGGCCAACTGGTTTTTCATGTGGACATGACTTTTTCATCACCAACTCCTTTATTTATGGCATTGATGGAATTGATTGAAGACCTAGGAAAGGCATCAAGGAAGAAACCTCACTTTGATGAAGATTATATATGATTTAAGGTCCCTCCCATTTGGGTTCCAGATTTGGGGGATTCTTGCCTGCTATCAATGGGGTTCTGAGGACCAACACAAATTCCCCATGAAGGAAGTAGAGGTGGAAAACTCTTTTATTGAAATCTCATGAAATTCGATTCTGGTGAACCTCAAGGTTGTGCAGTGTGCACCACCTATTCTCTTTAATCCATTCCAATTCATCTAGTCACATTTTTGATTTCTCATAATCTAAGATTTTATAATAAATGGCTACTCAGAGTGAGGGAAGATATACTACCATATGTAACAGTGCCTCGGTCCCATACACTAGTGAGTATGGCGTTTCTTGTGTAGCAGTATGTGTGGTAGTATGGTAGTCCCATAAAGAATGGAGGTTTCTGTATGGCCAAGACTTTTGATCCTTGTTCACCATCTTATGGAGTATATTTTATAGAGTATTATTTAAGGCCTCTGTCTATCAATTTGTTTCTACGTAATAGTGATATGGGTGATTGGACTTGATATTGTACTCCTGATACAACTTCTTAAACTTCATGGAATATAAATTGGTGTCTTTTTTCATCAATATTATGTGAGGGACCTAGAACCTATTGATGATATGGGACTTTATGAAGTTAATGATGTTCTTCATCCTGAATTCCTTGAGGGGTATGGCCTCAACCCATTTGTAAAGATATTTGGTAGAAATAAGGATGTATCTGCTTAGTTCTGGCGAGGGGATATGGCCCCACAAAATCCATCCCTGAAATAGAAAATGTCTAGGAATATTTTGCTGTATACAAAAATTTTGGAGGTTGATGGATGAATTTTTTGTGGATTTTGCATGCATGAAATTCCTTTATTAACTCCACATAGTATTGTATCATGGTTTTATAGTAATATCCTAACCTCTTAATCTAGTGGGAGAGACTAGTCATAGATTGATGGGCACTACAAGAGCCTGCATGGACTTCTTCCATGATGGTGGAAATATCTCTGTCTATTATTCATATGAGGAGGATCCCATTGAAGCCACCCTTATAGAGGGTTTCCTTGTCATTCAAGTCATTCTACAGGGTAAAGTTCACCACACGATGCCGAAAATATTCCGTTATGGCCCTATCCATTGGGATAGTCCCGTTTTGCAGATAGATGATTATGGGCTCCATCCATCCATGTGTGATTATTGGTGCATCATGATCTAGGGTGGTGTTGACCTAATAAATCTCTTCCATATCATAGATTATTATTTTTGAGACCATTCTCTGATGTGTGATGTAGAATATTGTTTCTTCTCAATCAGGATTGGCCAAGATGGTGTCTTCATTGGCCAATGTGCCAGTATGAGCATTCTTTGGTCAAGTAACATGATGAAATGTGGGTTTTAAAGGGAACTCTGCCATTATTCTTCTAACATAGCCAGTGAGAGTGGTCAATTCTTCCATTTTTATGGTGTATTTTCCATTGACATGCTTTATCAGCATCTCTAAATCCCCATTTAATGTTCAAGTAGGCTATTTGCAGTTATAAGGATAGTTCCAAGCCAATGATTAGGGCTTGGAATTCTGCCTCTTTATTTATGTAGCCTTTAGATAGTGAGAAATAGTAGGGAAAAACTATTTGTTAGGAGATATGGATTCAATCCAAAATCCAACCCGATTGAGCTTTGGGTGTTCCATCCATTTTCTAATAGGACTTCATAAGGCACCATCAAAATACATCTCTCATGTCTGGGGAGTGTCATGAGCATAGAATACCTCTTCGTCTAGATGATTGATGTCTTCCAGTATATTCATCAGGGAAGTATGTTTTGTAAGAAAATCATCCAGGGCTTGTCCTTTTAGTAACTTCTATGACATAAACTAAATGTCATATTATTGAATAATGAAATCCCATCAGGCCAAGTGCCTAGTCAGCATTGGACGACCAAGTTTGTACTTGAGCGGGTCGATACAAGAGACTAGATAGACTTCATGGTGTTGAAAGTAATGCCTCATAATTTTTACTATGAATATGAGTGCAAAGTAGTTCTTATCAACATTAGAGTATCTAGTATCATTAACTATCACAGTATAGATGAGGTAGTAAATATTATTTTCAATTCCCATGTCATTATTTTGTGTGGGGAGGTCACCCAATGAGTGTTCTATAGCAGCCACATATAAGATGAGTGGAATCCCTTCCATCATAGCAATCAGATCTGGTGGGTGCAGTAGGTATTGCTTGAGAATTTTGAAGGCTTTTTCAAAATCATCGTTCCATTGGTAGGTGTTTCCCTTCTTCATTAGTCTGGTGAAGGGGAGAGCTTTTTTATCCAGGTTGGCAATGGAATTTTTAATGTATGCAAGGTGCCCTTGGAGCCTCATCAATTCATTGAGATTTATGGGGGTGAAATTACTAAGATAGCACTATTATTCTCCAGTTCGACCTCAATTTCACAGTGGCCTACCAAAAAACCAAATAATTTCCCTAATGTTACCCTAAAAGTGCATTTTAGTGGATTCATCTTCATACTGTGTTGTCACAACTTGTCGAAAATTGGTTGAAGGTCTATGATGTGATCACACCACTACCAAGATTTAACCACTAGGTTATCAATATAACATTCAGATATCTTTTCTAGGAATGGATTAAATTTATGGTTCATAGAAAATTGATATGTGGCACCATCATTCATCAAAATTAAGGGAATGACCTGATAGAAAAAGATCCACTGAGGCGCTCAGAAGAAAGTGGCTTCTTAATCCTCAAGTGAAATATTTATATGATTATACTATGAGTACTCTTTCATGAATGAAAGGGCTTAGAAACCAGTATTTGCATCGATCAGGACCTATGTGATCATTAATGGGAAATCATCCTTTGAGAAATACTGATTAATGTCTCTAAAATAAATGCAGACCCCAATCTTCCCATTCTTCTTCTTGATAGGGAAAATGTTGTCAATCCATCTCGAGTAGTTCACTTCTCATATAAAGTAGTATTCGATAAACTTGTTGACATCTGCCTCTATATTGGTGACATGATAGGGGTGTTTCATCATGGCTACCTACTTGAAGCCTCAATGCTCATATAGTAGCTCAAGATGGTGTGTAGCCACATCTGAGTTCATTTCAATAATTTCTGTGTAGTTCCTCATGAACACATATCAGTGATTCTTTATAAATGTGATGTATATCTCTTGTTCATTGAGGGGAATAGAGGAACTAATCATTGCAGGTTACGAGTCTTCCTTTGTTCCCAGATTCATCTGCCAAAGTTCATCGATGGTAGTGGAGACACCTTCCTCGAATGCTGGAGGGGTGTTCCTAAAGTCAACCTCATCTTCTTCCATCTTTGAGTCTGTAGAGTCATTTTCATACAGAGATAGAAATCTGGGGGATCCACTATCGTCATCAGGGGGATAGATTCCATTATAAGAGACATTATCATCCCCTATTGACTGATTCATTGTAGATAGATTTCAGGGTTGATAGGATTTGATTCTATTATAGGGTAAAGGAAGGGATTAGACCTTTGGGATTATATATGTGACCCTGAACATGTTTATGGGGAGAATATAGTCTTCGTTGAGTATACTCCATGGATTCACAGGGGAAATCCCTAATCCATTGGGAGCGGAAACCTGTATTTCATCACCCACCACAGGTTGTTTTCCTCCCTTTTTATATAAATTTTCTTCAGCATATATGGCCCCTCAAGTATTGAAGGGAGAACTATCACCATGTAGTATGTCAGCTTTCCCACTAGTGGGATACTTCAAACATTAGTGAAATGTTTAAGGTATCACCAGGTGGCTATGGAGCCAGGTCCTTTCACGAAGGACGTTATACGTGTTGTCTTGCTGGATTACCATAAACTTAGCACCTGATGTAAGATCCCCAAACTGGGTTTCGAGCTTGATTTTCCAGAGAGGTCTTTGTACATGCTTATCATACCCTGGGATGGATAAATTTAGTGGGATAAAAATACCTTTAAACATATCCCAAATTTTGTAGGGTTTGAACTGGGATAAGATTTATCCCAAAACCATTATCAATCAGAACCCTTTGGATGTTGACATTATTGAGTCTACCTGAGACATATAGGGGTCTGATGTGTCCCTGAAGTGACTCTTCCTGGTCTTGATTAGTTAATGATATGGTGATGTGACATTCTGATTCCATGGTCTCCACTCGATAGACCTAGGCTGTAGAGACTTCTTTCTCAAACTATTGTGGGCTTCGGAGGGATTCAATAAGTGCCTCCCTGAGTTCTTTTTAAATATGGAGCACATCAAGGACTAAAATCTTGGTTAATACTGCCTCTAGCTATTTCAAAGGGTTGTAATTTTGTGCCAGAGGTTAGAGTTTCCTGATATTGGGTTTCTCCTAGGCTTACAGATGATGATCTAAGGCATTTGGGGTGGATGAAACCGGTGCTTGTGCAGGGGTCATGAGAGCACCTTCTACCAATGGCACGAGTCATCTTGTCCTTCCCTATTTTCTAGGATGATCAGGATGGACTCCTTCTAGGTGATCATGCAAGAAAATTGGATGAGGAAGGCTTCTAGAGGGTTCTAAAATGATTCTCATCCATTTATAGATTTTATGGAGTGTTTGACCATCAGTATCAACTACACATGTATTTTCCACAGGGACATGGATAAACTATTGGGTCTGAACATGCCCACATTGTCCTATATACCCTCAATTCCTTTTCATGCAGCCTCTCGTTCCCCAATTATATGAAGGAAAATCATTCAATGGGGAAAACTCATCATTAGAGAAGGTTTATGACAAGTGTATCATGTTTATAGAACCAAATATGATCTCTTATTCTGATGAGGGTTCTGTTTGGTGGGGCAGTGCTTGTGATTCAGATGGTGTAGGGAAGAAATCAATTAGAGTTGTTAATTGATTTATAGGAGAATATGACTTCCTCTTCTGTTTCATCCTTCTTATGGTGGTTATTCCCACATTTGGGAGGTATATTTGATGTTCCCTACTTGGTTGGTGGAGCTATTTCAGTTATGCACAACTGTGATTTCAGAGTGGTGTGGAATCGATCAACTGCCTTTGGAGTCATCCAGTTGTTGATTTTTTTGCACGTTTAGTTGGGACCTTATTCTAATCATCCTATTCTTCTGATTGGATAACCGTTATGAAATCCACCTGCTCTAGGGAGTTATGTAGCACCACTTGCACGGAATAGATCATGCCTTGAAGGATGTCTGTGAATATGAAGTAGTTCTGGATATTATAACCCAGCTTTATGTGGAAAGGGAAGTAATTGGGATGGTTAGTGAGGTTTGATTCATCAGGATTACTAGGTTGAAATTTTTTGAGTAGGTTATTGTACATTGATACAAAGAAGTAACTAGGGACTTGTTCATTCTAGAAGGAGTATGTCTTATTCATCTCTTCTTCAAATCCTGGATGACCCTGATTTCTATATTCTTCTGGAAGAGGGATATTTTGTGGTTTTCACCGCTCGATAAGAGGTTCTGGGTAGTTCAAGGCCTCCTTAGATATTTTGTAAGGCACTACTGCTGGCTTGAGAGTGACAACTGTAGCTTCTGCTTTGGATGGTCTTTTTCCCTGTGTTGTGAGCTTGAGTCACGTTTTGGATTGGGCCTACTAGATGGATTCTTCTAAATGTTGGGCCATTTCTAAAAACTCATAGAATCCACCCGGATATTTCATTAGAATCATATATGTCTAAAAATCATCCCTAATATTTTCAACACAGAGTTCCAATAGTTTATCTTATGAGAGAGGGATGTTGAGTGAGTAATTTGAACCCTTACACCTTGCTATGAAGTCACACACCCTCTCATTATCACATTGTTTGTTGTTTGTTAGTTTAATTATCATTACCTTCCTCAGTGTAGAAATGAATTGGTAAAGGAATTTAAAATGAAGGTATTCCCATCCTAACATGGATTCTACTGGAAAAATTCTATAACGAACAAAGATTGGCCCAGTCAAAGTCTATATAAAATACCTCATATTTATTACCTCATGTTGATCTCGAGGGCCCATCATCAACCCGCATCAAGATACGAAGCATGTGAGATGTTGTTTGAGGTCACCTACACCATCAAATGTAGAGAAGGTAGGATTTATGAAATTGGGTGGAGACAAAGTATCATCCACCCAATCAGGATATGGATTCCTCTCAAGTTGCATAGTGTTTTTTCACCCATAAATGGCTTCAATTCAAGTAGTCAGGGACCCAATGATGTTAAGGAGCTCCAGGGGAACCATGGCCTAAGCTATCTCCCATCCATAGGGAGTCAGCAGGGGTTAATGAGGTAGCCCCAATTTTATCTCCTGCCAATTTTTTATTTATCCCAGAATTTAACGATTATCCTAGAGAGGGAGAGATTGCTGCTGCAACTGAGGTAAGTCATGATCTTTTTTAACTTCCACAATTATGTGGACTGGATATCTAGATCCAGATCCAACTTTATGCTCAGATACCACTCTTACTAGAAGATCGACCATGAGAGGGAGAACATTCTTCTCTTCCTAAAGATGATACTTAGTGAGAATATTGCCTCTGAGTATCTCCTTGTTAAGTTATCGGAGAGTTTTTATTTCACTCTCATATTGAAATAATTTTTCCTCCAGGGAAGGAACCCCACTTCTCCAGGGAGGTGACCGTGATGTGGTTTTACCCTTTCCATTTTTAATATTATTTCATGGAGGTGCAACTCAATATTTAGAGGTGCCTTGTTTTAGAGTCATCTTTGGTTCTTGGTGCATGCAGCCTCATTTAGTGCATCCAAGTCACCCTCCTCCTGAGGTATGTTTTCCATGTCATGTACTTCTGCATATGTATCTTGATCAATATCTACAATGTTGATAGTGAGAAAATTCACAAAGGCATATCATGAAATAGTGGTTGTGCCATTACTTTTGATGCAATAGGCTAATTCTACACTATCTTCTTCAGGGTCATTATTCGAACCCTTTTCCATGTTGGACCATTTTGTCTTGAGACCTCAGTGAGGTCTGATTGTCGTCACCATATGTTCCTCTTGTTTTGGTATATGAAAATTGACTATGAGGGAGTTTCTTGTCATGGTTGTCAAATATTCCCCAAACAGTAGAGGTTTGTCTTATGATGGGAGGAGTTAGTGGAATACTAACTGTTGATTGATTCATCTCAACATGGAGAAGACCTATTCCCATAGTGGTGGTGATGATGATGAAAATTCCCCTAGTCTTGTGGGGTTAGGGTCATTTGGGGTCACAATTTGCATGGATTGGTCCAGTTTTTGAGGATCTAATGACTCTAGTTGGGGACTTTATGATTCTTAAGAAGAACATAAAGATATAAATGCCCACAACCTTATGGGTTGGGGTGATCTAGAATCACCACTAAGGTCTCTAGGGTCCTATGAGGGGATAATGAACCTGGTGATAGTGATTGAGATATAAATAAGCCCAACCCAGTGGGATGGGATTCAATTTTTTCTATCGAGGGTATGTCATGAATCCTCTCAGGAATTGATGATCTGAGTGGTGGAGGCATTGTTAGATATTATCCTAGACCAGGGGGCCATGCCCGCTCCTGGGTGGCTACTATGGCAGCTGCTATTGCGGTCTGTGTGATGTGGTATAGCTACGCTCGTGTGGGATATGGGTGAAATGGAATCCCATGGTGAGAACCATTCCTTACGGGGAGTTTTTTGGGTGATCACAACTTTGAATTCTATATTTGGAATGTCCTCCTATTATTTTGAGGGGACCAGTTTAAAATCCTATTGGCTACCCTTCCTCCATATCTGTGGTATATGGGAACCATTGAAGCAGGGGAATTCTATTGCACTGAACAACTGGCCCAAACGTTACTTGATCCTCTGATTTCTCTATAGTATATAGCATTGTAGGATGTCTTA
Organism: Viscum album; assembly: GCA_963277665.1. Taxonomy (NCBI): domain Eukaryota; kingdom Viridiplantae; phylum Streptophyta; class Magnoliopsida; order Santalales; family Viscaceae; genus Viscum; species Viscum album. The sequence continues at coordinate 383,186,957 of OY728153.1, read as the reverse complement.
CCTGAGGGGATTTTATATTCCAAGGGAGCGACAAAGTGTAATTATCTATACTGTCCCCATCCTCGAATACAAATTCATGATGTGGCTTTGGAGATCAGTTGTCGAAGAGTTGTGATGCAATGGTAGCAAGCATATTGCATATTTTCATTACTCTTCTCCGGTTTTGGATCTTGGGACATGGATATAGAAGTCAGATCTATCTGAAAAAAGAGTATATTAATTATCTGAAGGTGAAACTCATATCTTGGATAAGGGAGATGTAGAGCCTTCATTTACTGAGGAGTATCCCTTGTATTCTAGCATAGATAATGTATTCACTCCTTTTCTAGCTCATCTAGGATCTCATAGTCAGGCATAGTGATGGGACAGAACATGATAGGGAGGTTGTCTCTGGATAAATCTATCCATATACCATTTTCATCCACCTTCTCAATAGACTAACATGCCTCCATCCGATCAGACCATAGAAGATGGCTCTAATGGTCACTTGCCGACAGGAGTGGGGTGCTACTAGTAGTTTTTGGGGAACCATATATAGTTGACCCCTATGATTCAAGAAACTCTCTATATGAAGGTGTCAGAGTTGAGTTCTCCTCTCTATACGGAGGTTTCTGGATAAAGGTAGGATTTCCTTATCCATGTGAGATATCATCTTTGGTAGGTTGACCATGGTAGACATTAGGAATAAAGTACATGCAATTCATCTCCACCCTACCACAAGAAGAACTATCATGGTAACAAACGTCTTCTACTTCTACTTCAATAGAAGAGACGATAGACCCTCATGGTGTTGAGAATGTGTCTCAAATAACCTCAAGGATGCTAGAATTGACCATATTAAGAGTATGGGCCATGTTCTTCATCATGGTCTGGATATGTCAACCTACCTTTAGGGACTTTTCAAGGGTATGAACCTATTGTACATTGGTTTCTAGAACTTGTATATAACTGTATGGTGTTGTGGGAGTATGATCCTTATATTGAGAATCTTTTGGAATATGTTGATGATTTTTATCATTATTGATAGGAATATGAGCCTATCCTGAGGCATGTTCCATTATCACTTGGTGAGTATCAATCAATACAGAAGTTTGAGCCTGATCTTAAGACTTTGGGATATGTTTTTGGTCTTTCTTGGCAGGAGTATGAGCCTACCCCAAAGGGTGTTCCACTCTCACTTTGTGGGGCCCAGATGGATTAGGAATATGAGCCTAGTCTGAATATTAATTCCCCATTGAAGTATTCTAATGGATCAATGGAATGGGAGAATGAATATGAGACTACCCTTATATTTCCTTGGAATGATGTTAGCTCAGTCATTCTTTGGTGGAAGTAGGAATATGCACCTGACTTCTATGATATTCTAGAATATTCCAAGAAAATTCACTACCAGGAATGTGAGCCTATCACGAGGTTTGTGCCATTATCACTTGGTTATCCTTGGCCAGAACGGGGATATATGAATGATCCTGTGCATTTGGAGTATGCCGCTGGACTTCTTTGATAGGTGTATGATCATGTCCCAAGGCATGTTCCCCTCTCACATGGTGACCCCCATATAGAATGGGGATATGAGCTAGATCCTAGGCCTTTTTAATATGCCAAATGACTTATTTTATTGGCACATGCCTCTATCTTGAGGCATGTTTTGGTCTCACATGGTGATCCCTGGTTAAAATAGGGATATGATCCCAGTCTGATGCCTCACCCTTCAACATAATATGCCAATAATCCTCCCGAGTAGAATCAAGAATGCACGCTAGATCTGGTAAAGCCACATGTTCTCTATGATCAGGGTGTTGAGTTGTCCTGGCTGTACGGATAGGAGTATGCACCTGTCCCTTCATCTATAATAGTTCCAGGATATTTTGGAGGAGTTCTTCAACTATTTCTAAAATATATTAGAATTTTAGAAAAGTGTGTGTAGGGATATGATCCTGCACATTTTCTATCACCATGATAAACTGGAATATGTCTACAATTGAAGTAGGGATATGTGACCACTTTTATCTTCCTTATACCACCAGAATATGCTGATGGACTTCATGGATGGGGGTAGGAGTATGAGCCTCCCCCATGCCTCCTATAGGGATATTCCTGCATACTTGTTCCGAACGAGCAAGTAAATGAGCCTTCTTGATGGTTCCTTCTTGAATATGCTGGAAGTCATTGTCAGCGGGAGTGGGGGTAAGATCCCTCTCCTAAATATCTGATTCCTTCCTCCTCTAATGAGTCTTCCTTGTAGCCCATGCATGGTCATCATAGGTGAATAAGTGTCGGATGGTACTTTTAGCGGGCGACTGATGGGTACTAGAGGGATGGTGTTGGTGACAGAGGTTGACAGGTTCCCTCCTCAGTGGAACCTAAATTGAAATGGATCTATATTTGGTCTCCTATTCCACCTTCATCATATATGGCATATGGAAGTTTTCAAACTCCAAGGATAAACTCCTAAAGTTGTTGGTCATCGCGATGAGATCCACTGGCTTCGAAGTAGCCTTTCCCAGGTGATGGGGACTCACCAGTCATCATGCTTGGAGAACTTCACAAGTAGCTTCCATGTTCGAGATTGTACCATGTTGGTGGTAATCTCAAACCATCATGTTTTCTACTTGTCATTGGAGTTTTTGTATAGGTGAGATTATCTTGTGACCCTCATAGGTTGCAGTCACAAACGATTTTATAGAGTGAATGATGGATGATGAATACATTTTATTGAATCAGGATGTTGTCAATATCTACATTATTGTAGACAATAAGGAACAAGGTTACCAATTAGTGCAATATTGTAGGCATAATGTTCTCAATCAGATGTTTATGGTTAACATAATTTTCCTGATATTCCCTGATTCAACCATTCTTCTCGTTTGGAATTGTCAAAACGAGGATGGACTTATTTCAAGAGAACCTTGGTTACAAAGGATCGTCTATAAGATCATGTTGGTCATACTTATTTTTTTGTATAGGGTTTGGAAAAAAAGTGGCATGACTCATTATAACCCAGTCATTATATTGTTACATAAATCCAAATTGATTTTACCATTTTGTTTGCATATATAGGAAAATGAAATTTCCCAATGGATAGTAACCAATCATTTTGTCATTGGAGATATTCATGTCGGGTTCACCATTTTTGTTTTGTTGGGTTTTTTAAGGCGTGAAATGGGTTTTGGTCATCGGGATACCATTTTCACTTTTCCCATAAACTCCCAATGGTTCCCCCATCTGTATTTGGGTACATACATGATTCCCAAAGGCCAATGATCATCTGGGTTTTCAGACCCAATGACTCTTGTAGACTCACATTGTTCAAGAGGATGGGAATTCGAGAACATCACACCACATTGGGGGTAATTGTTTTATACTCTGGGACTCTCTTATAGATTTAGATATGTTTTTATATCACTTCCTAATACTGATACATGACCATTTAACCTGAAAAAACAATTCATTGGTTAATTTTCTCATTAAAAGAAGAAAGGGAGTCTTATCGATGAACTAGGTGGAGTGTGGTCTCATTAGTAAATCCATTTGTATGCATTTTATATTCTTTATTCATCTCTTTAATGGTGAATAACTGCTTTATGTGTTGAAGTCGTATGACCAAATGCTTCATAATGTCCTACCACATGAGGAGGCAATTAATATTCCAAGGATGAGTTTGAGCCATTATGAGGTGTCCTACATATCCTAGTTATTACAGGAATCAAAACCCACATAGTTCGTTTATCCAATGCAGTTTAGCATCATGAAAAGAGAACATATGTGTGGGTACAGAGACACTAAAGGTACAAGATCAGGTCTCATGTAGACATCCTATATATCCTAGTTATAGTAGGAATCAGAGTCATCATAGTTCAATCATGCCCTTGGGATCCAAGTTATATTCTCTTATATGAGGGGTGTTTGCATTTTGGGATCACCCTGGTTGGTGAAAATTCATGTTTCCTAATGAGGTGTTCATTGCATCTCCCTAATCCCAGATGATCTATGCTCAGTGTGATAAGTAAGGGGAAATAGATGATCAGGGTCATGGAATATAGATTATAGAATTATGTAATGGGATAGTCATTTAGGTGTTTGGTGTAGAGCTCAAGCCTTGAGAAGGCATCCTATGTATCCTGGGTATTGACGGAATCAGAGTCATCATAGTTCAGCTTATTTCACAATCTATTGATGGATGAGGTAGAGTAATCAGTTAATGGGAGTGATCAAGTCTCGATGGTTGAAATCTCATAGATATGAGACTTGCATCGAAGTGGATGTTTATTAGAGATTGGTCCACAGAAAGGCATCCTACATATTTCAGTTATGGTAGGAATCAGAGTTCTCATAGTTCACTTAATATTGGGGCTTATACACTTTGTCTGCCTTATTGATTAGGGTTTGCACTTTGAAGTTAACCTTATAACCCTGAGGTATATAGTTTGGATGACATGGTCACTGTAACTCCCTAATTCTACTTGATCTATGATCATTGTGAGAAAAAATGTATTGAAAGTGATCAATGTCATCGTTTTGGAAAAGGGGCTTAGATATTGGGATCACCTTGGATGATAAATATGGATATAGAAACTTGAAGAGGTGGACTACATATCCTTAATATGGTAGGAAATAGAGTCTTCATAGTTCCATTAATATTGGGGATTACAAAGTGAGTCTTCCCTATTGATCGAGCCTTATACTGTGGGGTTTCCCTTTTGATTGGGGATCACACTTTGAGGTTTCTGTAACACCATGAACCCAGTTACCCAGAGTCAATGCATTATTACATAACATTTTCATGATCACAAAAGATCAAGTCTCAAAAGACTGATTAGTTTTGTAGCCTTGGAAGTACTAGATACATTCATAAGGTTTACATTACATCATAAAATAGAAAACTACAACAATATTGTTTCCATGCATGGAAAAAACTGAGATCCCATAGAATATCCCTACAGGTCAGTCATAATATACATCTTCACATCCTGGTAAAAAATAAAACATAGAAAGAAGTGAGCTCAAATGCTCAGTAAGGATAACAATATAGCAGAAACTTTCATAAATAAGAATAATCATTTAAGGCAATGTATAGAACTAAAACAAAAGCCTTTTCAACATAAAATTCATCATAATATGGAAAATATAAATCAAAATAATTCCATTTACTTACTCACATGGATATTCTAGTAGTCGAATAATCACATGCAATATCAATATCCACTTTCATAATGATGGAATGTATAATTCCAGACTTTCATAAACACATAGTCAAGGCCTTGTGCCAAGAATAAAAATAAGATTTTGTCAAGGCCTTGATCCAAGACACTAGTTTGTCTCATGAGACCTACTGATGCATCGAGGAGCTATAGCGGGCTCCACCCGTCACTTACTAAGTGCAATGCATTCCCCATATGAAAAGGTTTAAACATAACATAAACATTCATATTAAAATTGGCATACAATGTAACGCCCCGACCCCAGCTACCCAGAGCCGGTGCATTACTTCGTAACATTGGCATGATCCCAAAAGATCAAGTCTCGAAAGACCGATTAGTTTAGTAGCCTTGGAAACACTAGATACATTCATAAGTCTTTCATTACATCAAAATTAAACAAACTACAATAACAATGTCTCCATAGTCCACACTCATATCCTCTTCCGACTATCCCTGCAGGTCATTCATAAAATACTTCTTCACATCCTGGAAAATATTAAAACATTGAAAGGGGTGAGCTCAGATGCTCAGTAAGGATAACAATAATGCGGAAGCTTTCATAAATAAACATTAACATTTAAGGCAATGTATAACTAAAACAAAAGCCTTTTAAACATGAACTTCAACATAATATGGCAAAAGTAAAATGAGATAATGCCATTTACTTCTTCACATGGATATTCTACTAGTCGAATAATCACATGAAATATCATTAACCACTTCCATAATGAGGGAATGTATAATGCCGGACATTCTGAAACATTTTGTCAAGGCCTCGGCCAAGACATCTAAAATGATTAAGGCCTCGGCCAAAACCATAAATCAAATTGGGAAAGGGCCTCGGCCAATTCCACGTCTAGTTGTCTCATGAGACCTGCCGATGCATCGAGGAGCTATAGCGGGCTCCACCCGTCACATATTAAGTCCAATACATTCCTCATATGAATAGGTTTAAACATATCATAAACCATAACATAATCGTATCACATAAAACATGCATAAAGGAAACATAACATTTCCACATTTCAATCACAAGATATCAATACAACAAATTGATATAATAAAAACTCTTTCAAAACCATTTTCAATACCAAAATAAAAGAATGTTAAAACTTTGTATTTATTTTTCATTAAAAAAGAAAATGATGGCTTGTAGAGGAAGCCGAAACTCAAATAATGGTCACGGCGGCGGAGAAGTCGTTGTCGCCGCATAAGTACGGAAAGAAAAACATTCCCTTTTGTCGTTTAGCAAAACGCTTCGTATAAAAAAGATTCCTTTTGAATAAACGTAAAAGTCAAAGGGGTTTATACATCGTATAAAAGAAGGTTGTGTATAAAACCAAATATGCCTCAATGAAAGGAGATTGAGACGAAGTCCTTAAAAGATCATTTTTAAAATAAAATAGATCTATTATGTGTATTCACTATAGGTACACATAAAGAAAGTAAAAATACAAAATAGGTCATAATAACATCATGACATAATTTGAAAGTAGGAGATTAACCCAAAGAATGGAAGTTGGGTTAAGAAATTCCCTTACAAATATCATTTAAATAAAATATATCTATTATGTGTATTCACTATAATTACACATAAAGAAAGTACAAATACAAGATATGACATAACAATATCATGACATAATTTGAAAGTAGGAGATTAACCCAAAGAATAGAAATTGGGTTAAGAAGTTCCCTTACAAAGATAATTTTTAAAATGAAATAGATATATTATGTGTATTAACTATAAGTACACATAAATAAAGTACAAATAAAAGATACAACATAATAATATATTGACATAATTTGAAAGTAGCAGATTAACCCAAAGAATGGAAGTTGGGTTATGAAATTCCCTTACCTCGTGTCTGACTTGACTCAACCGTTCTTTAACCTCCTGAATAATAAACTAGAGTTAATATCTACCTTATTAAGAACCATTTTCAATTTCATTATCCTTATTATATCACTTATTACAATGATATGAACATTATGTAATTATTTAAGTTAATAACGGTCGTTTTGTCGATCTTTGGTACTTGAGTCAAAAATAAACTTCTTATAATTACAAGTTGTTCATGTGGTGAAATATCCATTATATCCGGAATTATATTCATGATGTAGATATCATATATATCATATATACAGTATATACATTCATTTATAATATTACGTAACATTTAGAGGTAAGAAATGAAATGCACCGTTCATGGAGACGGTAAGCCGTACGTACGCATGAACGCTACTTTCATTTCAATTTCATATTTAATGGAAGTAAATCATAATGATATAAATGTATAATATAATTCCAGTATAATATAGTGTATAATACCATTTACTCCATCCTTTATACATCCCACATATGGCATTTACGATTCAAATCACTTTGAGGGGGCGGTAGTCCGCACTTCCTAAAATGAAATTATCGCGTTTTACCCATAATGGAAATCATAAAGTATGCCATAAATGAGAAATACAGAAGCATAAGTAAAACAAAAACATATTATATATCATATATAAAAATAGTGACATCTTAATGGCCACCTTTGAAGGTGTTATATGAGTGTTGAACAATCATCGCTTCGTGAGGCAGAAATTCGCCATCCACAGAAACCGTATGTTCTTTAACCATTAGATGTAGGTGTGTGTAAGTGTAGCTCTAATCCTTCTTATAACAACATCCTAGTATATTTAGGATACTGGTGTTGTTACAAAAGAAATGAATAAAAAGAGTTTAGGGGGTTGGAGAAGAAAAATAAAACAAAACAACATTATAAAAGACATTACCTCAAAATCGGGTAACTCTTTTTGATTTGAGCCAAAGGCTTCCTTGGGAAGAGTTCTGCCCAAAGTGAGGATTCTAGGAGTAAGGTAGGAATGTTGGGAGAGTATTTGGGCAGAGGTTGGCCGAGCCAAATGGCTTGATGGTGTGAATAAGGTGGGAGAGGTGGGGGCCTTTTATAAGTGGAGAGGAGGGGCACTTTTGGAAAGTAATGAAATGTTACATTATTTCAAAATGCTTTTCGGATTCTAAAGGTCCCACATCTATATAATTCGAGGCTAAGGTGATAAGGTTTCGAAATATCTTCATCCAATAGGCTTTGGACAAGTGTAAGCCTCGGATTTTGCATTATCTTCTCATTTTATTTAAATCGTTAGATAATGATGTCATCGCTGCATCATTATTATGTCATAAATAATTAAATTTATTTAATGTCTAAAAATTATAAAACAAATACTATGGTATAGGAAATCTTTTTATCTTTCCAATGACTATTTATAATCAAAATTTGGACTTGTATAACCCTACTTAAAAATTGTTTTCGTAAAACATATTATGTTTGTGTCATTTTCACTTTAACATTAAATAAAAAGTAATTTATGTCATTTCCCAACAAAAGTGGATCCATGGGGTCCCCAAGTTGACCCATGGCTTGTCTTGGTCGGCCATGACACAACCAATAAGGTTGGGACATGTGTCTAGGTCATTTTATATTATTAAAGCATTATTTATTCCTTAAACTACACTAATTACCACTAATCGCGATTAAAAACTTAATAAGTTACTATTCACCAAAAAATTATTTTAATCTCATTGAACCACATTTTACTCCTTAATGACAACCATGTATGTCGGATTTTCAAAATTCAGTACACATTAGTGGTAAACTTTCATTTAACTGGAAAATCAGTTTGCTTGATTACCACTTAGTGGTTTCACTATTCATCAAAAATTGAAGTTTTTCAGAATAAGGCCAAAATTTCACCCTAAGCTATAATTGATATTACGAATTCAAAAATGATGTCTATTTTACAAAATTCCAAACATATTAGTTGCATTAATTAATTTTATAATTAATTCCCGCTGTCACACCAAATAGCGTGTTTTTAAGAAACAATTTATATCAAAATATTGGCAATTGTTTATGTCCAATTTCAATGTTAAATTAACTTTAATGACCACCATTGGATAAAATGGTAAAAATATATTCTAATTGTACCTTAAAACCACTAAATAGTATAACTTATCACTATAAATTATTTTGATTAAAAAAGTTGTTTTAAGTATTTTTCACTATTCATAAAAATTTGGAAGTTCTCGGAAAATTACAAAAAATTCAACATAGGCTAATTTCAATATTGGGAATACAAAAGTGAAGTCCATTTTGAAATATAAAATTTATAAAATTTCAAAAAGTAGGTATTACTATTCACAACGGCTAGTTTAATTAGTTGTGGTGTGTGCTAGAGCTCGAGGTTGCGCACAACACACGCTATTGCATTATTGAATGAGAAGCGTATCGTGGAAGCTCGGGGTGTTACATTCTCCCCTCCTTCAATAAATTGCGTCCTCGCAATTTGAAATTTTTCTTGGAAAATACAAGGTTGAAAAGAGAAAATACCTTTGAGGAAAACCCACATCGAAAATAAGGTTAATAAATACATAACATTAAAAGAAAGCAGGATAAGTACAAAGGTCACCCGATATAGCCCATTCTAGGATTCTATGAAAATATGGATATGGAGGAGAAACAAACCATCAAGGTCTGATGGAGAGTTATAGAAAACAGGATTAGGAGAAAGTTTAACCACAGGAAAATCACAAACTTGTGATTGGTTAAACGGTCATTGAATCCCCAGTTGGAAAAGTTAACCGAAAACATTTTTGTTTTAAGTTACCTTTTATAATGTTGAGGAATTTATTTAGGAGATTTACTAAGAACTTAAGGGAATATACATACTTGTTATGTATACTTTCATTCGTTAATAAATTTTTGCCACAAACCCATCTTTTACTCCAAATGGTAACGGAACTCAAAAATATTCTTTTTATCCTAATTGTATAAGGTTCCAAATATTAACACATACCATTTAGATTAGTAAAACTATTTTGTAATAATCAGGGACTTCCTGTAGGCTAGTGGTAGGAAATAAAGGCTTGTCGCACTATGGTTGTGGGTTCGATTCCTGCAGCTTTGTCCGACGCGACGGGTTATTCCCCACCCTGCAGGTTGTCCTTTTCCTAAAAATATAGTACTATACTATTCCAAAAATAATCTTCATAAATGTTTTAACCTTAAACAATACTATCCAAAGTTCAACTTAATCCATTCCAACCTTAATAGTTATCCAAAATACTTCTGTCCAACTCACAGTCCAAATTTTATAAGGAAGGTAAACATAATGAAGATCCTTTATCCCACGTAACAACATTTGAACACCTTCATCATGTATTCTTTTTAAACATACTGAATTACCATGATCCCTTATTCCTTATAGAATACTAGATATACTCCTTCTATCCAAAAATGTATACAAAACATCAATCAGTTTCAAGGAAGTTAAGTATATCCAATATAATTTATCCAAATCAATCACGTCTTATTCCAAAATCACAATCTCAGTATCAAAACCATATTATGGTTTATCTTTCTCTCAACCATATATTTTCCAAAAATATAACCTACTGTGGAGTCACTTTTCTTGGTTCCACACAATCTCAAGTCCTTGATGAAATAGTACTGCAGTACAATCCTTATATACTCCATAATTATTATAACCAGTACATCATTGATACAACACTCAAATTTAAAAAAAATCTTTAATAACAACATAAGAACTCTAATCATTACTCCTCATCTGTGGTAGTATCATAACGTGATTATTATCCAATAACATCATTTGGGGCATGCTCTGATGATTTGGACATTGGTTTGCGTAGTGTCCCCAATCCTTGCAGAAGAAGCATTGTACATTTGAAACCATTTTCTTACCCCTGCAGTCACGCACTTTGTGTCCTTTTTCTCTACACTTATAACAAACTCCCATTCCCTTTAGGCAAGTTCCATGATGTTTCTTCCCACAATTACCACATATTGGAAAATTCTTCTTTCCCCTCATCCCTTTATTCATCATTCTCTCTTCCATCCCTTTCGTCTCTTGCTTCGCTTCAAAGCCATAGGACTCAGAGAATTCTTTACTTATCCTATTAACACATGATACTATTTCTTCATATGTTGAGAACACATGGGAGACTATTTCCCTTCGAAATGTTGGCTTAATAACGTGAAAGATACTATCCTTCTTACTCTTTGGATCATACGTACTGCTGGAGTTCACATTCCTTCTACTGGGCGCCATTTCTATACAACGGCATAAACTAGGTTAGTTTATGAATAAAAATACATAATTCCATACTTGTAAAACACTTTACATAAATTGAACTATTTATGGATATAATCCATAATCATAAAAAGAAATGTTTTCTTTGAGGAAGTATATACTCATAACCCTTCATAGTGGTTTGTAAATAAAATGAGAATTATCCTAAGCATATCCCCCGGGAGTGTCGTAACCAAGAGTGCAGCAAGGCCCGTTGTCGTGCACCAGTTCCCGTTCGAGTCTAGCTCAAAGCGGTGTTTTCGGGTTTTACCCCTAGGTACATCTGTGCCAGAGCCGCCTCTACCTGCTCGTATCCAGACAGGGATGTATTGCTCGGAAAATTCATAACATCTCTATAATACCAAAATTCTAGGAAGTTCTTCTATACTAATCCTCAAAGTCTATCTTTGGGCTATGTGCTCTAATCAGAGTTTATCTAAATCTAGCTTCCAAGGTTAGTACTAAACTGCCTCTGATACCAACTGTAACGCCCCGACCCCAGCTACCCAGAGCCGGTGCATTACTTCGTAACATTGGCATGATCCCAAAAGATCAAGTCTCGAAAGACCGATTAGTTTAGTAGCCTTGGAAACACTAGATACATTCATAAGTCTTTCATTACATCAAAATTAAACAAACTACAATAACAAAGTCTCCATAGTCCACACTCATATCCTCTTCCGACTATCCCTGCAGGTCATTCATAAAATACTTCTTCACATCCTGGAAAATATTAAAACATTGAAAGGGGTGAGCTCAGATGCTCAGTAAGGATAACAATAATGCGGAAGCTTTCATAAATAAACATTAACATTTAAGGCAATGTATAACTAAAACAAAAGCCTTTTAAACATGAACTTCAACATAATATGGCAAAAGTAAAATGAGATAATGCCATTTACTTCTTCACATGGATATTCTACTAGTCGAATAATCACATGAAATATCATTAACCACTTCCATAATGAGGGAATGTATAATGCCGGACATTCTGAAACATTTTGTCAAGGCCTCGGCCAAGACATCTAAAATGATTAAGGCCTCGGCCAAAACCATAAATCAAATTGGGAAAGGGCCTCGGCCAATTCCACGTCTAGTTGTCTCATGAGACCTGCCGATGCATCGAGGAGCTATAGCGGGCTCCACCCGTCACATATTAAGTCCAATACATTCCTCATATGAATAGGTTTAAACATATCATAAACCATAACATAATCGTATCACATAAAACATGCATAAAGGAAACATAACATTTCCACATTTCAATCACAAGATATCAATACAACAAATTGATATAATAAAAACTCTTTCAAAACCATTTTCAATACCAAAATAAAAGAATGTTAAAACTTTGTATTTATTTTTCATTAAAAAAGAAAATGATGGCTTGTAGAGGAAGCCGAAACTCAAATAATGGTCACGGCGGCGGAGAAGTCGTTGTCGCCGCATAAGTACGGAAAGAAAAACATTCCCTTTTGTCGTTTAGCAAAACGCTTCGTATAAAAAAGATTCCTTTTGAATAAACGTAAAAGTCAAAGGGGTTTATACATCGTATAAAAGAAGGTTGTGTATAAAACCAAATATGCCTCAATGAAAGGAGATTGAGACGAAGTCCTTAAAAGATCATTTTTAAAATAAAATAGATCTATTATGTGTATTCACTATAGGTACACATAAAGAAAGTAAAAATACAAAATAGGTCATAATAACATCATGACATAATTTGAAAGTAGGAGATTAACCCAAAGAATGGAAGTTGGGTTAAGAAATTCCCTTACAAATATCATTTAAATAAAATATATCTATTATGTGTATTCACTATAATTACACATAAAGAAAGTACAAATACAAGATATGACATAACAATATCATGACATAATTTGAAAGTAGGAGATTAACCCAAAGAATAGAAATTGGGTTAAGAAGTTCCCTTACAAAGATAATTTTTAAAATGAAATAGATATATTATGTGTATTAACTATAAGTACACATAAATAAAGTACAAATAAAAGATACAACATAATAATATATTGACATAATTTGAAAGTAGCAGATTAACCCAAAGAATGGAAGTTGGGTTATGAAATTCCCTTACCTCGTGTCTGACTTGACTCAACCGTTCTTTAACCTCCTGAATAATAAACTAGAGTTAATATCTACCTTATTAAGAACCATTTTCAATTTCATTATCCTTATTATATCACTTATTACAATGATATGAACATTATGTAATTATTTAAGTTAATAACGGTCGTTTTGTCGATCTTTGGTACTTGAGTCAAAAATAAACTTCTTATAATTACAAGTTGTTCATGTGGTGAAATATCCATTATATCCGGAATTATATTCATGATGTAGATATCATATATATCATATATACAGTATATACATTCATTTATAATATTACGTAACATTTAGAGGTAAGAAATGAAATGCACCGTTCATGGAGACGGTAAGCCGTACGTACGCATGAACGCTACTTTCATTTCAATTTCATATTTAATGGAAGTAAATCATAATGATATAAATGTATAATATAATTCCAGTATAATATAGTGTATAATACCATTTACTCCATCCTTTATACATCCCACATATGGCATTTACGATTCAAATCACTTTGAGGGGGCGGTAGTCCGCACTTCCTAAAATGAAATTATCGCGTTTTACCCATAATGGAAATAATAAAGTATGCCATAAATGAGAAATACAGAAGCATAAGTAAAACAAAAACATATTATATATCATATATAAAAATAGTGACATCTTAATGGCCACCTTTGAAGGTGTTATATGAGTGTTGAACAATCATCGCTTCGTGAGGCAGAAATTCGCCATCCACAGAAACCGTATGTTCTTTAACCATTAGATGTAGGTGTGTGTAAGTGTAGCTCTAATCCTTCTTATAACAACATCCTAGTATATTGAGGATACTGGTGTTGTTACAAAAGAAATGAATAAAAAGAGTTTAGGGGGTTGGAGAAGAAAAATAAAACAAAACAACATTATAAAAGACATTACCTCAAAATCGGGTAACTCTTTTTGATTTGAGCCAAAGGCTTCCTTGGGAAGAGTTCTGCCCAAAGTGAGGATTCTAGGAGTAAGGTAGGAATGTTGGGAGAGTATTTGGGCAGAGGTTGGCCGAGCCAAATGGCTTGATGGTGTGAATAAGGTGGGAGAGGTGGGGGCCTTTTATAAGTGGAGAGGAGGGGCACTTTTGGAAAGTAATGAAATGTTACATTATTTCAAAATGCTTTTCGGATTCTAAAGGTCCCACATCTATATAATTCGAGGCTAAGGTGATAAGGTTTCGAAATATCTTCATCCAATAGGCTTTGGACAAGTGTAAGCCTCGGATTTTGCATTATCTTCTCATTTTATTTAAATCGTTAGATAATGATGTCATCGCTGCATCATTATTATGTCATAAATAATTAAATTTATTTAATGTCTAAAAATTATAAAACAAATACTATGGTATAGGAAATCTTTTTATCTTTCCAATGACTATTTATAATCAAAATTTGGACTTGTATAACCCTACTTAAAAATTGTTTTCGTAAAACATATTATGTTTGTGTCATTTTCACTTTAACATTAAATAAAAAGTAATTTATGTCATTTCCCAACAAAAGTGGATCCATGGGGTCCCCAAGTTGACCCATGGCTTGTCTTGGTCGGCCATGACACAACCAATAAGGTTGGGACATGTGTCTAGGTCATTTTATATTATTAAAGCATTATTTATTCCTTAAACTACACTAATTACCACTAATCGCGATTAAAAACTTAATAAGTTACTATTCACCAAAAAATTATTTTAATCTCATTGAACCACATTTTACTCCTTAATGACAACCATGTATGTCGGATTTTCAAAATTCAGTACACATTAGTGGTAAACTTTCATTTAACTGGAAAATCAGTTTGCTTGATTACCACTTAGTGGTTTCACTATTCATCAAAAATTGAAGTTTTTCAGAATAAGGCCAAAATTTCACCCTAAGCTATAATTGATATTACGAATTCAAAAATGATGTCTATTTTACAAAATTCCAAACATATTAGTTGCATTAATTAATTTTATAATTAATTCCCGCTGTCACACCAAATAGCGTGTTTTTAAGAAACAATTTATATCAAAAGATTGGCAATTGTTTATGTCCAATTTCAATGTTAAATTAACTTTAATGACCACCATTGGATAAAATGGTAAAAATATATTCTAATTGTACCTTAAAACCACTAAATAGTATAACTTATCACTATAAATTATTTTGATTAAAAAAGTTGTTTTAAGTATTTTTCACTATTCATAAAAATTTGGAAGTTCTCGGAAAATTACAAAAAATTCAACATAGGCTAATTTCAATATTGGGAATACAAAAGTGAAGTCCATTTTGAAATATAAAATTTATAAAATTTCAAAAAGTAGGTATTACTATTCACAACGGCTAGTTTAATTAGTTGTGGTGTGTGCTAGAGCTCGAGGTTGCGCACAACACACGCTATTGCATTATTGAATGAGAAGCGTATCGTGGAAGCTCGGGGTGTTACATTCTCCCCTCCTTCAATAAATTGCGTCCTCGCAATTTGAAATTTTTCTTGGAAAATACAAGGTTGAAAAGAGAAAATACCTTTGAGGAAAACCCACATCGAAAATAAGGTTAATAAATACATAACATTAAAAGAAAGCAGGATAAGTACAAAGGTCACCCGATATAGCCCATTCTAGGATTCTATGAAAATATGGATATGGAGGAGAAACAAACCATCAAGGTCTGATGGAGAGTTATAGAAAACAGGATTAGGAGAAAGTTTAACCACAGGAAAATCACAAACTTGTGATTGGTTAAACGGTCATTGAATCCCCAGTTGGAAAAGTTAACCGAAAACATTTTTGTTTTAAGTTACCTTTTATAATGTTGAGGAATTTATTTAGGAGATTTACTAAGAACTTAAGGGAATATACATACTTGTTATGTATACTTTCATTCGTTAATAAATTTTTGCCACAAACCCATCTTTTACTCCAAATGGTAACGGAACTCAAAAATATTCTTTTTATCCTAATTGTATAAGGTTCCAAATATTAACACATACCATTTAGATTAGTAAAACTATTTTGTAATAATCAGGGACTTCCTGTAGGCTAGTGGTAGGAAATAAAGGCTTGTCGCACTATGGTTGTGGGTTCGATTCCTGCAGCTTTGTCCGACGCGACGGGTTATTCCCCACCCTGCAGGTTGTCCTTTTCCTAAAAATATAGTACTATACTATTCCAAAAATAATCTTCATAAATGTTTTAACCTTAAACAATACTATCCAAAGTTCAACTTAATCCATTCCAACCTTAATAGTTATCCAAAATACTTCTGTCCAACTCACAGTCCAAATTTTATAAGGAAGGTAAACATAATGAAGATCCTTTATCCCACGTAACAACATTTGAACACCTTCATCATGTATTCTTTTTAAACATACTGAATTACCATGATCCCTTATTCCTTATAGAATACTAGATATACTCCTTCTATCCAAAAATGTATACAAAACATCAATCAGTTTCAAGGAAGTTAAGTATATCCAATATAATTTATCCAAATCAATCACGTCTTATTCCAAAATCACAATCTCAGTATCAAAACCATATTATGGTTTATCTTTCTCTCAACCATATATTTTCCAAAAATATAACCTACTGTGGAGTCACTTTTCTTGGTTCCACACAATCTCAAGTCCTTGATGAAATAGTACTGCAGTACAATCCTTATATACTCCATAATTATTATAACCAGTACATCATTGATACAACACTCAAATTTAAAAAAAATCTTTAATAACAACATAAGAACTCTAATCATTACTCCTCATCTGTGGTAGTATCATAACGTGATTATTATCCAATAACATCATTTGGGGCATGCTCTGATGATTTGGACATTGGTTTGCGTAGTGTCCCCAATCCTTGCAGAAGAAGCATTGTACATTTGAAACCATTTTCTTACCCCTGAAGTCACGCACTTTGTGTCCTTTTTCTCTACACTTATAACAAACTCCCATTCCCTTTAGGCAAGTTCCATGATGTTTCTTCCCACAATTACCACATATTGGAAAATTCTTCTTTCCCCTCATCCCTTTATTCATCATTCTCTCTTCCATCCCTTTCGTCTCTTGCTTCGCTTCAAAGCCATAGGACTCAGAGAATTCTTTACTTATCCTATTAACACATGATACTATTTCTTCATATGTTGAGAACACATGGGAGACTATTTCCCTTCGAAATGTTGGCTTAATAACGTGAAAGATACTATCCTTCTTACTCTTTGGATCATACGTACTGCTGGAGTTCACATTCCTTCTACTGGGCGCCATTTCTATACAACGGCATAAACTAGGTTAGTTTATGAATAAAAATACATAATTCCATACTTGTAAAACACTTTACATAAATTGAACTATTTATGGATATAATCCATAATCATAAAAAGAAATGTTTTCTTTGAGGAAGTATATACTCATAACCCTTCATAGTGGTTTGTAAATAAAATGAGAATTATCCTAAGCATATCCCCCGGGAGTGTCGTAACCAAGAGTGCAGCAAGGCCCGTTGTCGTGCACCAGTTCCCGTTCGAGTCTAGCTCAAAGCGGTGTTTTCGGGTTTTACCCCTAGGTACATCTGTGCCAGAGCCGCCTCTACCTGCTCGTATCCAGACAGGGATGTATTGCTCGGAAAATTCATAACATCTCTATAATACCAAAATTCTAGGAAGTTCTTCTATACTAATCCTCAAAGTCTATCTTTGGGCTATGTGCTCTAATCAGAGTTTATCTAAATCTAGCTTCCAAGGTTAGTACTAAACTGCCTCTGATACCAACTGTAACGCCCCGACCCCAGCTACCCAGAGCCGGTGCATTACTTCGTAACATTGGCATGATCCCAAAAGATCAAGTCTCGAAAGACCGATTAGTTTAGTAGCCTTGGAAACACTAGATACATTCATAAGTCTTTCATTACATCAAAATTAAACAAACTACAATAACAAAGTCTCCATAGTCCACACTCATATCCTCTTCCGACTATCCCTGCAGGTCATTCATAAAATACTTCTTCACATCCTGGAAAATATTAAAACATTGAAAGGGGTGAGCTCAGATGCTCAGTAAGGATAACAATAATGCGGAAGCTTTCATAAATAAACATTAACATTTAAGGCAATGTATAACTAAAACAAAAGCCTTTTAAACATGAACTTCAACATAATATGGCAAAAGTAAAATGAGATAATGCCATTTACTTCTTCACATGGATATTCTACTAGTCGAATAATCACATGAAATATCATTAACCACTTCCATAATGAGGGAATGTATAATGCCGGACATTCTGAAACATTTTGTCAAGGCCTCGGCCAAGACATCTAAAATGATTAAGGCCTCGGCCAAAACCATAAATCAAATTGGGAAAGGGCCTCGGCCAATTCCACGTCTAGTTGTCTCATGAGACCTGCCGATGCATCGAGGAGCTATAGCGGGCTCCACCCGTCACATATTAAGTCCAATACATTCCTCATATGAATAGGTTTAAACATATCATAAACCATAACATAATCGTATCACATAAAACATGCATAAAGGAAACATAACATTTCCACATTTCAATCACAAGATATCAATACAACAAATTGATATAATAAAAACTCTTTCAAAACCATTTTCAATACCAAAATAAAAGAATGTTAAAACTTTGTATTTATTATTCATTAAAAAAGAAAATGATGGCTTGTAGAGGAAGCCGAAACTCAAATAATGGTCACGGCGGCGGAGAAGTCGTTGTCGCCGCATAAGTACGGAAAGAAAAACATTCCCTTTTGTCGTTTAACAAAACGCTTCGTATAAAAAAGATTCCTTTTGAATAAACGTAAAAGTCAAAGGGGTTTATACATCGTATAAAAGAAGGTTGTGTATAAAACCAAATATGCCTCAATGAAAGGAGATTGAGACGAAGTCCTTAAAAGATCATTTTTAAAATAAAATAGATCTATTATGTGTATTCACTATAGGTACACATAAAGAAAGTAAAAATACAAAATAGGTCATAATAACATCATGACATAATTTGAAAGTAGGAGATTAACCCAAAGAATGGAAGTTGGGTTAAGAAATTCCCTTACAAATATCATTTAAATAAAATATATCTATTATGTGTATTCACTATAATTACACATAAAGAAAGTACAAATACAAGATATGACATAACAATATCATGACATAATTTGAAAGTAGGAGATTAACCCAAAGAATAGAAATTGGGTTAAGAAGTTCCCTTACAAAGATAATTTTTAAAATGAAATAGATATATTATGTGTATTAACTATAAGTACACATAAATAAAGTACAAATAAAAGATACAACATAATAATATATTGACATAATTTGAAAGTAGCAGATTAACCCAAAGAATGGAAGTTGGGTTATGAAATTCCCTTACCTCGTGTCTGACTTGACTCAACCGTTCTTTAACCTCCTGAATAATAAACTAGAGTTAATATCTACCTTATTAAGAACCATTTTCAATTTCATTATCCTTATTATATCACTTATTACAATGATATGAACATTATGTAATTATTTAAGTTAATAACGGTCGTTTTGTCGATCTTTGGTACTTGAGTCAAAAATAAACTTCTTATAATTACAAGTTGTTCATGTGGTGAAATATCCATTATATCCGGAATTATATTCATGATGTAGATATCATATATATCATATATACAGTATATACATTCATTTATAATATTACGTAACATTTAGAGGTAAGAAATGAAATGCACCGTTCATGGAGACGGTAAGCCGTACGTACGCATGAACGCTACTTTCATTTCAATTTCATATTTAATGGAAGTAAATCATAATGATATAAATGTATAATATAATTCCAGTATAATATAGTGTATAATACCATTTACTCCATCCTTTATACATCCCACATATGGCATTTACGATTCAAATCACTTTGAGGGGGCGGTAGTCCGCACTTCCTAAAATGAAATTATCGCGTTTTACCCATAATGGAAATAATAAAGTATGCCATAAATGAGAAATACAGAAGCATAAGTAAAACAAAAACATATTATATATCATATATAAAAATAGTGACATCTTAATGGCCACCTTTGAAGGTGTTATATGAGTGTTGAACAATCATCGCTTCGTGAGGCAGAAATTCGCCATCCACAGAAACCGTATGTTCTTTAACCATTAGATGTAGGTGTGTGTAAGTGTAGCTCTAATCCTTCTTATAACAACATCCTAGTATATTGAGGATACTGGTGTTGTTACAAAAGAAATGAATAAAAAGAGTTTAGGGGGTTGGAGAAGAAAAATAAAACAAAACAACATTATAAAAGACATTACCTCAAAATCGGGTAACTCTTTTTGATTTGAGCCAAAGGCTTCCTTGGGAAGAGTTCTGCCCAAAGTGAGGATTCTAGGAGTAAGGTAGGAATGTTGGGAGAGTATTTGGGCAGAGGTTGGCCGAGCCAAATGGCTTGATGGTGTGAATAAGGTGGGAGAGGTGGGGGCCTTTTATAAGTGGAGAGGAGGGGCACTTTTGGAAAGTAATGAAATGTTACATTATTTCAAAATGCTTTTCGGATTCTAAAGGTCCCACATCTATATAATTCGAGGCTAAGGTGATAAGGTTTCGAAATATCTTCATCCAATAGGCTTTGGACAAGTGTAAGCCTCGGATTTTGCATTATCTTCTCATTTTATTTAAATCGTTAGATAATGATGTCATCGCTGCATCATTATTATGTCATAAATAATTAAATTTATTTAATGTCTAAAAATTATAAAACAAATACTATGGTATATGAAATCTTTTTATCTTTCCAATGACTATTTATAATCAAAATTTGGACTTGTATAACCCTACTTAAAAATTGTTTTCGTAAAACATATTATGTTTGTGTCATTTTCACTTTAACATTAAATAAAAAGTAATTTATGTCATTTCCCAACAAAAGTGGATCCATGGGGTCCCCAAGTTGACCCATGGCTTGTCTTGGTCGGCCATGACACAACCAATAAGGTTGGGACATGTGTCTAGGTCATTTTATATTATTAAAGCATTATTTATTCCTTAAACTACACTAATTACCACTAATCGCGATTAAAAACTTAATAAGTTACTATTCACCAAAAAATTATTTTAATCTCATTGAACCACATTTTACTCCTTAATGACAACCATGTATGTCGGATTTTCAAAATTCAGTACACATTAGTGGTAAACTTTCATTTAACTGGAAAATCAGTTTGCTTGATTACCACTTAGTGGTTTCACTATTCATCAAAAATTGAAGTTTTTCAGAATAAGGCCAAAATTTCACCCTAAGCTATAATTGATATTACGAATTCAAAAATGATGTCTATTTTACAAAATTCCAAACATATTAGTTGCATTAATTAATTTTATAATTAATTCCCGCTGTCACACCAAATAGCGTGTTTTTAAGAAACAATTTATATCAAAAGATTGGCAATTGTTTATGTCCAATTTCAATGTTAAATTAACTTTAATGACCACCATTGGATAAAATGGTAAAAATATATTCTAATTGTACCTTAAAACCACTAAATAGTATAACTTATCACTATAAATTATTTTGATTAAAAAAGTTGTTTTAAGTATTTTTCACTATTCATAAAAATTTGGAAGTTCTCGGAAAATTACAAAAAATTCAACATAGGCTAATTTCAATATTGGGAATACAAAAGTGAAGTCCATTTTGAAATATAAAATTTATAAAATTTCAAAAAGTAGGTATTACTATTCACAACGGCTAGTTTAATTAGTTGTGGTGTGTGCTAGAGCTCGAGGTTGCGCACAACACACGCTATTGCATTATTGAATGAGAAGCGTATCGTGGAAGCTCGGGGTGTTACATACAAAATGTCTATACTTTATCCATAAACCATGTATGGTATAAAATAACACATCCATAGTCAAAAATATCACAAAAACTTCAATACAATATCAATGTTTTGTATCATAATGAATCAACTTAAAACAACCTTAAAATCCATCAAAGGATGTAGACATAGATGAAATCAAAACCTTTTTAGAGAAATATCTCTTTCTATTTTGAAATCATTTAAAAGAAACGTAATTATAAAATAAAAAATTTATATTTGAAAATATTTTTATAAGATTTTAAGGGAAGATTCGACAATGTTATAACAGTATAAAATAGCCATACCCACCATATAAGTTAAAAAAAGACATTCTTACCTTAATTTTGTCGAAAAGGTTAAAAAGTAACTTGTCTGGAAAACAACAGAAAGATTCCTTTCAAAACATTTTATAAAAATTCAAAAAAGGGTATAAATGAATTTAACCCATATTCTAGTAAATAGTAAAACTGTTTTGGGATACATTTTTATGAAACATGGATATGGATGATAGAGAGGTCCCAGTAGATACTTACATAAAAACACCCTTAGATAATAAAGAGATTGTGAAATTAACCCTTACCTTGTACTTTTCCTTGGTCGAGGTTAGGTTAACCTCCTATATAATGGTGAAATAATTTTTATTAAATTATTCAAGAATCATATAAATTAATATGATATAATATATGATCTTTTAACATTTCTTTGTTAATAATATTGTAGTATTATCGTCGTTTTGGGTGTTAACGTATTCGTTTTCCTTTATATTCTTCGTTATGTGAGTCATATTTATTATGGATGGGTTGTATCTTATTAATATACAGAATTATATCAAGTCGTTAAAAATAATTTTTAATCATAAAATGAAAATTAGTCTTGAATGGATGCGATGGGGAACGAATCTCATCGCGTTCGTGGAGACGGTAATCTGTACGTACGCACGGGCGACAATATCATTCTTTTGATATTAAAATAATATATAATCAGATGGTATATCATATATATAGAATCATTATCATGTTATATTTATTATTTACATCAATTACACATCATTATTATACCCATACAAATAATAATGTATTGAATAACAATTACACCACGACGTGGAGACGGTAAGCCATACGTACGCACGTATGGTGACATGCCATTCAAAGGATGGATAGAATAATGGATATGGTTGTACCATGTTTATAATAAAATCACAGAATATATAAGATACTGGATTTATCATTTTAGAATGGAAACAACAAATAAAGATGAAGTGGAAGAAGAAAGGAACTTGAAAGGGGTGATGAAATGTTTACCTCTTTTCGGGTTCTTCCTTTTGATTTGATCAAAATGTATCCCTAGGTTGGATATATGACTAAATGAATGCCTCTAGGATTAATGGAGGACAGTTTAGAGGGTATTTGGGTAGGGGTTGGCTGAGAAAAACGGCTTTGAAGGTGTGAATTAGAGAAAATGGGGAGTTCCCTTTTATAAGAGGAGTGAGGGGCACCTTAGGAAAAGCTAGAAATATTATTTTATAAAAAAAACTTTTCGGTTTATAATGGCTCCAAAGTAGATTATTTAAAGGATAAGTGGGGATGGGTCAAAAAATAATCAACCAATATGTTTTAGTCAGGTTTGGTTCATTATATTAACCTTATCTTTTAGATTTAACTCTTAGTTAAATAGTTTGACATTTACCACGTCTCTTTGTATTTTTATATTATATGGTTAATAAACTTACTATATACTTCCAAGAAAACCCCAATTGGTTCATTAATGATAAAAATATCATTATATAAGTGCTTTTTCCAAACCTTATATTTTTTTGCAATAGAATATCAATTAATAATATAATATTTGTTTTTGAAACTCTTTTATGTCAATTTTGACACTATTTGGTATTTTGTTTTTGATAAATTCATAACAGCATTATTAATTCAAAAACAATTCATATAACCAACCCTAACATGTCATATTAACCTAGAAAATTATTTTAGTTCATAAAAAGTCTCAAATTAAATTTATTTGGGTATTTAAAATATTAATTATTTTAATATTTCATTAATAAGGTAATTACTACATCACCATTGTGTCATAAATAAATTAAATTATTTAAAGTCTAAAAATTATAAATAAAATACAATTATGTAGGAAATATTTTTATATTTCTAATTAATATTTATAATAGAATTTATCTTATGTATAACTCTATATTAAAAATGTTTTAGTTATTAAACTTTTATTTTAACTCTTTTAACCCTTCTTTAAATAAAATAATAATAAATGTCCTAATCTAATCCCAGTGGGCCAAATAGGTTTATATTTTATTCCTAAGGTTTTTTTTTGTCGAATTATACTTATCCAATAGAATTAGGACATGTGTTAGGGTAATAATAATATCATTTTTACCCTTAATTACCCTATTTACTTTTAACCGTGGTAAATAAAAGTAAAAAGTTACTATTCACCAAAAATTATTTTCATCTTATTGAACCACATATTTCTTACTAATATCAACTGTGTCTCTCAGATTTTTGAAATTCCACTCACAGAAGCGGTAAAATTAAGTTTTATGTGAATTTTCAAATTCTCCTAGGAGTGGGTAAAAGACAGTGAAAAGTTCAATAAAATTTTTATATAACTAAAATTATTATAAACTGACTCCAATGAATTAAATTGAACTTATATAGGTATTATTTATCTATTTTGACCTAAAATAAATTTAAATAAAATAAATAATTATTTAAATAAAAATTCAATTTTAAAAAATAACTCAGTGTTTTTCACTATTCATCAAAAATTGAAAGTTTTCAGAAAAATACCAAAAATTCACCCTAAGCTAATTTCGGTATTCCAAATCCAAAAATGAAGTCCATTTTGAAAGATAAAATTTATAAAATTTTAAAAAGTGGGTATTACTATTAATAACGGCTAGTTTGATTGGTTTTGGTGTGTTAGATATCGAAGTTGTGTACAACCAACGCTACTGTATTATTTAAAGAAACGCATACCATGGAAGCTTGGGGTGTTACATTCTCCCCTCCTTCAAATAATTTAATACTCAAAATTTCTATACTATTAATGCATAAAAAGACTCAGGTGTTTCATCATCATAAGTTCCTCAGGTTCCCATGTTGCCTCTTCCATATTATGGTTTCTCCATAGAACTTTTACCAGACGAGTCGTCCGGTTTCTCAGCACTTTTTCTCTTATATCAAAAACCTTGAAAGGCTCTTCGCAATAAGATTGATCAGGTTCCAGTTCTAATTCCTCATAGGTGAGTACATTCTTTGGGTCAGCCATGTATTTTATCAACAGTGATACGTGGAATACATCGTGAACTTTGGAGAGACTTAGCGGCAATGACAAACAGTAAGCTTCAACCCCAATTAGTTCTAGAATTTCGAAAGGTCTGATGTACCTGGGACTCAATTTACCCTTCTTACTAAAATGTATAACACCCTTAAATAAAGATACCTTCAAGAAAACATGATCTCCTACCTGAAATTACAAATCCTTCCTTCGATTATCGGCATAACTCTTCTGCCTACTTTGAGCTGCTTTGATGTGGTTTTGGATTACCTTCACCTTTTCCAATGTTTCCTCCACAAGTTCTGGGCCTACGAGTTTTTGTTCACCAACATCATCCCAACAGGTTGGTGTGGGACATCTCTTTCCATATAACGCTTCATATGGTTCCATCTGAATACTTGAATGAAAGTTATTGTTATAGGAAAATTCTACCAGAGGTAAATATTGATCCCACATACCTTGAAATTCTGGTGAGAAAGATCTCAACATGTCTTTTAAGGTTTGAATAGTCTGTTCTGATTGTCCATTAGTTTGGGGGTGGTAGGAAGTGCTCAAACGAAATTCAGTATCCATGGATTTCTGAAGACTTTTCCAAAATCTTTATGTAAAATGGGGATCACGATTAGAAACAATTGATAGTGGTACTCCATGAAGTCTTACAACTTTATTAATATATAATCTTGTTAAACGTTCAAGTGGTAAATCTTCTCTTATACCAAGAAAATGTGCTGACTTGGTAAGACGATCAACACTGAACCATATTGAGTCGTTCCTTCTAGGAGACTTTGGTAGTCCCATGACAAAGTCCATCGTAATATTATCCCATTTCCACTCAGGTATGGGAAGAGTTTTCATGACTCCTCTAGGATTTTTCCTTCCATCTTTCACTTGTTGACAAACCATACATCTTGACACAAAATCAGCAATCTCCCTCTTCATGTTGTCCAACCAAAAATGTTCCTTCAAATCTCTATACGTCTTGGTACTACCAGGTTTTACAGAGAAATTGGAACTATCAGCATCATCCAACAATTCTCTTTTTATATCAGGTATATTAGGAACACAAAGTCTCTTCCCAAATTTCAAAATTCGATCTTCATACACAAAGTCACTCAATATCCCATCATTCACAGCATTAATCTTCTTTTGAAACTCCTCATCATCATCTTGAGAACTTTTTATACATTCTAATAAATATGGTTTGGAAACCATTTGAAAAAGTATTGATGTTTCACCTTCCATGGTGATTCCTATATCCATATTTACTAGATCCATGAGAATAGGATCCCTTTCAATTATCATATTGTTCAAAACTCCATGATCTTTTCTTCTCAAAGCATCTTCCACCTTATTTGCCTTCCCCATGTGGTAGTGTATTGTGAAATCATAATTCTTGAGTAGTTCAAGCCATCACCTTTGCCTCATGTTGAGTTCTTTTTTGTGAGAAAATATACTTCAAACTCTTTTGATCAGTATAAATCTCACATTTTTCACCATATAGATAGTGTCTTCATATCTTCAAAGCAAATATTATAGGTGCTAGCTCAATATCATGAGTAGGATAGTTTTTCTCATGAATGTTTAGCTATCGTGATGCGTAGGAAATAACCCTATCATTATGTATGAGGACACAACCAAGTCCTTTCTTTGATGCATCACTATAAATAACAAACCCATCATTCCCCAATGGTAGAGTCAATATAGGAGCATTGAATAACCTGCTAAACCAATAAAACTGTGTACCTCAGTTATACTCATCGGTGCTGGCCATTCTTGGATTGCCTTGGGATTAGAAGGATCAATATAGATTCCATACTTAGATACAATATGGCCAAGAAAAGAAATCTCCTGAATCTAGAATTCACACTTTCTAAACTTCTAATATAATTCATGTCTTCTAAGAGTCTTCAGGATAATGCACAAGTGATTTTCATGATCTTCATAGATTTTGGAGTATACCAAGATATCATTGATAAATACCACTACAAATTCATCAAGATATTCTTTTAAAACTCTATTCATTAGATCCATGAAGACAGAGGGTGAATTAGTCAATTCAAAAGGTATTACTGTAAACTCGTAATGCCCGTACCTGGTTTGAAATGATGTTTTAGGAATGTCTTCCTTCTTCACACACAACTGATGATATCCAGATCGAAGGTCAATATTTTTAAAAGTATTGATCTCCATGAAGTTGGTCGAATAAATCATCAATGCGAGGTAGGGGATACTTTTTCTTTATTGTTATAGCATTGATCTCCCTGTAGTCAATGCACAACCTCATAGATCCATCTTTTTTCTTAACAAAAAAGGACAGGGGCTCCCCATGGAGAAAAAATAGGGTGAATAAATCCCTTATTACTCAATTCCTCTAGTTGTTTCTTTAGTTCCACTAATTCTACAGTGGCCATTCTATAAGGGGTCTTCGATATGGGCCTTGAACCAGGAATTAAATCAATGGAAAACTCAATTTCTCGTTCTGGAGGATGTCCAGGTAAATATTTTGGAAACACATAAACATATTCTTTCACTATAAATACATCTTCTATTTGAACATTCCTTTCCTCACCAATAGTTATTTAATTCTCTTCCTCCCCAATAATTGTATTTAGTTGAGCTACTGGGGGTGGATCTAGATAAGAATTAGGTGGTGACAATTCTTCTCTAAAGATAAGGTGTTCTCTATCAACGTCATCAAAAATAGTAACCTCCTTCTTCATACAATAAATTTTTTGCATCATGTTATGAAATCCAATCCATACCGAGTATTATATCAAATTCAATAATGGGTATGATGATGAGATCATGAGATAAAGAACATTTATATGCTCTAATGGGGGCTGATTCACAAAACTTTGTTGCGATGATACTTACCTTAGGAGTTTTGACTGACAACTCCCTTATTAAATAAAATTGGAAATATCTAATTTTCTTTACAAACTGGGAAGATATGAAACAATGCAATGATCCAGAATTAAATATATCATTTTCTAAACTTGAGGAAACCATTAAATTACCTACCACCACATCTTTCGGAGCTTCAACCTCAGCAGTAGTGATAGCATAAGCTTGGTCTTGATCCCTTGGAATTTTCTGAGGTATGTTCACCTGATGCTTAAGACATTCATTCACATAATTACCCCTTTCTTTAAAATTGTAGCATTCAACATCGACAACCTCTTTCTTCCCCTTGCAATCACGAGCTTGGTGGAATTTTTCACCACACTTGTAATAGACTCCCATTTTCTTCAGGAAGGTACCAGGATGTTTCTTACCACATTTAATATAGGATGGATATTCAACTTTTTCCTTCTTCCCCTTATTTCCATTTCCAGAGTGTTCAGAAGATATCTTCTTCTCTTTCTTTACTTTAAAGTCATAAGACTTAGAGAATTAATTTTATATAGTGATAGCACATGAGACAATATCTTCATACGACAAGAAGGATTGAGAGACTAATGCTCGGCGGAGAAATGGTTTTAACCCAGCAAATAAAAGATCAATCCTACTTCTTGGTTTACATATATAATCTGCAGCATTCCTCACTAACCTTGTAAAGTTAGCTTCATACTTTGCAACATTCTCATCCTCCTTTTGCCACAGACTCAGAAATTTCTTTTCCATATCAGCTCGATGGTCACGCAAAAAGTATTTTTCTAAGAAAATCTATTTAAACTCCCTCCACTCCATATTTGATACTTCATCATCTTCCTTTGGGTTTTCAATCAATGACCACCATTGATCAGCATCTCTTATGAGGCGGTAAACTGCCATGAAAACGTTTTCCCTTTCACTACTCCCCAAGGCCTGAAATATTTTCTCTAATTAATTTATCCATTTCTCAACTACAAATGGATTTGTACTCCAATTTAATGTTGGTTGTTGTTGCCTCATGAAAATATCTAACATTGATCCTCCAATCTGTGGATCAGGGTGCTCCATACGGGTAAGTTTATTACTCATAACCTGAGTGAGTTGTCCCAGTATGGTGATTAGCTGATCAGCACCAGTAGAATCACTAGATCCAATATAATTATCTTGAGCAGGAGGGAAATCACTACAGGGAGTGTGTACATTGATACAGTTTCCATTCCTTCCCCTAGGATCCATTTCTAAACAATGACATAAACTATATTAGTTTATGAATCGAAATACATAATTCCAAACTTGTAAAACACTTAACATAAACTGAACAGTTTATGGATATAATCCATAATAATAAAAATGTTTTCTTTAAGGAAGTATATACTCATAAACCCTTTATAATGGTTTGTAAAGAAAATGAGAATTATCCTAAGCATATCCCCCAGGAGTGTCGTAACCAAGAGTGCAACAAGGCCTGTTGTCGTGCACTAGTTCTCGTTTGAGTCTAGCTCAAAGCGGTGTTTTCGGGTTTTACCCCTAGGTACATCTATGCCAGAGCCGCCTCTACCTACTCATATTCACACATGGATGTATTGCTTGGAGAACTCACAAAATCTATACAATACCAAAATTCTAGGAGGTTCTTCTATACTAATCCTCAAAGTCTATCTTAGGGTAATGTGCTCTAATCAGATTTTATCTAAATCTAGTTTCCAAGGTTTCTACTAAACTTACTCTGATACCAACTATAATGCCCCAACCCCAGTTACCCAGAGTCGGTGCAATATTATATAGCATTGGCATGATCACAAAAGATCAAGTCTCGAAAGACCGATTAGTTTAGTAGCCCTGGAAGTACTAGATACATTCATAAGGTTTACATTACATCATAAAATGGAAAACTACAATAACATTGTTTCTATGGAAAACACTGAGATCCCATATAAAATCCCTACAGGTCAGTCATAATATAATTCTTCGCATCCTAGGAAAAAATAAAACATATAAAGGGGTGAGCTCAGATTCTCAGTAAGGATAACAATATAGCAGAAACTTTCATAAATAAGCATAAACATTTAAGGAAATGTATAGAACTAAAACAAAAGCCTTTTCAGCATAAACTTCATCATAATATGGAAAATATAAATCAAAATAATTCCATTTACTTACTCACATGGATATTCTACTAGTCTAATAATCACATGCAATATCAATATCCACTTTCATAATGATGGAATGCATAATGCTAGACTTTAATAATCACATAGTCAAGGCCTTGTTCGAAGACTACAAATAAGATTTTGTCAAGGCCTTGTTCCAAGACACTAGTTTGTCTCGTGAGACCTACCGATGCATCGAGGAGCTATAGTGAGCTCCACCCATCACTTACTAAGTCCAATGCATTCCCCATATGAAAAGGTTTAAACATAACAAAAACATTCGTATTAAAACTGGCATACGAAATGTAAATACTCTATCCATAAACCATGAATGGTATGAAATAACACACCCACATTCAAACATATCACAAAATCTTCAATAAAATATGGAAGTTTTGTATCATAATAAATTAACTTCAAACAACCTAAAAATCCATCAATGGATGTTGACATAGATGAAATCAAAACCTTTTTAGAGAAATATCTCTTTCTATTTTGAAATCATTTAAAAGGAACGTAATTATAAAATAAAACATTTATATTTGAAAATATTTTTATAAGATTTTTAGGGAAGCTTCGACAATGTTATAACAGCAGAAAATAGCCGCACCCACCGTATAAGTTAAAAAAAGACATTCTTACCTTAATTTTGTCGAAAAGGTTAAAAAGTACCTTGTTTGGAAAACAACAGAAAGATTCCTTTCAAACCATTTTATAAAAATTCCAACAAGGGTATAAATGACTTTAACCCATAGTCTAGTAAATTGAAAAAAATGGAATACATTTTTAAGAAAAATGGATGTGGATGATAAAGAGGTCCCAGTAGATAGAATAATGTATTGAATAACAATTACACCACGATGTGGAGATGGTAATCCGTACGTACGCACTTATGGTGACATGTCATTAAAAGGATGGATAGAATAATGAATATGGTTGTACCATATTTATAATAAAATCACAGTATATAGAATATACTGGATTTTTCATTTTAGAATTGAAACAACAAAGAAAGAGGAAGTGGAAGAAGAAAGGAACTTGAAAGAGATGATGAAATGTTTACCTCTTCTTCGAGTTATTCCTTTTGATTTGATCAAAAGGGCTCCATAGGTTGGATTTATGACTAAAGGAATTCCTCTAGGATGAAGGGATGACATTTAATAGGGTATTTGGGTAGGCGTTGCTCAAGCCAAATGTCTTTGAAGGTGTGAATTAGAGAGAAGGGGGGGGTCCCTTTTATAAGATTAGTGAGGGGTACCATAGGAAAAGCCATAAATATTATTTTATAATAAAATAATTTTCGATTTCTAATTGCTAAAAAGTATATTATTTAAATTATAAGGTGTCGATGGGTCGAAAACCACTCAACCAATAGGTTTTAGATAGGTTTGGGTCACTATATTAACCATATCCTTTAGATTTAACTCTTAGTTAAATAGTTTGACATTTACCATGTCTCTTTTTATTTTTATATTATATGGTTAATAAACATACTATATAATTCTAAGAGAACGCCAATTGGTTAATTAATGGTACACATATCATTATATAAGTCCTTTGTAAAAACCTTAGATTTTTAGGAATATAATATCAATTAATATTATAATATTTTTTTTAAAAAACTCTTTTATGTCAATTTTGACACTATTTGGTATTTTGTTTTTCATAAATTTATAACATCATTATTACTTCAAAAAAAAAACATCTAACCAAACCTAACATGTAATATTAACCTATAAAATTAGTGGAATTCATAAAAAGTCTCAAATTACATTTATTTGGGTATTTAAAATATCAATTATTTTAATATTTCATTAATAAGGTAATTGCTGCATCACCATTGTGTCATAAATAAATTAAATTATTTAACCTCTAAAAATTATAAATAAAATACCATTATATATGAAATATTTTTAGATTTTTAATTAATATTTATAATCTAATTTATATTATGTATAACCCTATATTAAAAATGTTTTAGTTATTAAAATTTGATTTTAACTCTTTTAACTCTTCTTTAAATAAAATAATAATAAATTTCCTAATCTAATCCAAGTGAACCAAATAGGTTCAAATTTTATTCCTAAGGTTGTTTTTGGTCGAATTATACATATCCAATATAATTAGAACATCTTTTAGGGTAATAATAATATCATTTTTACCCTTAATTTCCCTATTTACTTTTAACCGTGGTAAATAAAAGTAAGAAGTTACTATTCGCAAAAAATTATTTTCATCTTATTGATCCACATTTTTATTAATGATATCAACCATGTCTCTTGGATTTTTTAAATTCCACTCACAGAAGAGGTAAAATTATGTTTTATGTGAATTTGCAAATTCTCCTAGGAGGTGGGTAAAAAACGATGAAAAGTTCAATAGAATTCTTATATAACTAAAATTATTATAAACTGACTCCAATGAATTAAATTGAACTTATATAGGTATTATGTATCTATTTTGACCTAAAATAAATTTAAATAAAATAAATAATTATTTAAATAAAAATTCGGTTTTAAACAATAACTCAGTGTTTTCACTATTCATCAAAAATTGAAAGTTTTCAAAAAAATACCAAAAATTCACCCTAAGCTAATTTTTATATTCTGAACCCAAAAATGAAGTCTATTTTGAAAGATATAATTTATAAAATTTCATAAATTGGGTATTACTATTCATAACAGCTAGTTTGATTGGTTGTGGTGTGTTAGAACTCAAAGTTGCGTACAACACACAATACTGTATTATTCAAAGAAAAGTGTACCGTGGAAGCTTGGGGTTTTACAGTTTACCTATTAATCAGGGCTTACACATTGAGGTTGCCCTGTTGATTAGGGATTAAACTCTGAGGTTTCCCTAATGATCAGAGTTTACACTGTGATTTTCTCTCTTGATTGGGGCTTACACTCTAAGGTTGACCTATTGATTCGAAGCTTACACATTGAGGATGAACAATTTTTTCAAGTATTGGGATTCTCTATTTGTCGGGTCATACACTCTAATATTTCCCTATTGATTGGGGATTACACACCATGGATGGAAAATTTTATCAAGTCTTGGGATGCCCAATTGATAAGGTCTTACACTCCGAGGTTACCCTATTGATCAGGGCTTACACTTTGAGGTTTCCCTATTGATTGGGGTTTATACAACAAGGATTCCCTATTGATCGGGGCTTACACACTAAGGATGAACAATGTAATCAAGTCCTGGTATTTTCTATTGATCGTGGATTACACTCTGAGGTTTCCTTATTGATCGGCACTACACACAGAGGATGGACAATGTTATCATGTTCTGATATGCCCTTATTGCTTTCCTAGAGGGTGCACATGACCTAGTTGGTTTATCCTGGAAGCCATCACATAACATTGTTGTCTTGTACTAGAATTCATTGCATGAACTGTCTTGACACATATGGGGGTGTCATAAGAGTCAGTGCGACATGGTTTGAAGAATTTCACGTATCTTGGCTAACATCCCTAGAGGTCACCGCAAGACCTGACCGTCATGTCTAGAGGGAATCATGGGTCTTAGATATCTTTCCCAAAGGGTGTCACAAGAGCTTGGTTGTTATTCCCAGATACAACGGAGATACTTGACTGATATGAGAAAAAACCATTATATGAGTCGAGTGATATATTTGAAGGACACAACAAGGCTCAGGTGATAGACTTAGAAGATTTCTCAAGACCAAGGTGGTGTGCCCAAGGGGACCATGTGACTTACTTTGACATGTCTGTAGTATTTATCAGGTCCCGAATATCATGTTGAAGGAATGTCACGAGATCTAGGGGACATGTCCTAGCATTGTCATGTGTCCTTGTATGACTCACACGAAGAAAATTAGGGCCAGCGAGCATGTATTTCTTTTAAGTCTTCCACTTTTTATCTTAGTTCTAGACCTTGTATTGTGAATGCCTTAGGCTTATTCAGTATCAGTTTACTTTGAGTCTCGCATGATCTGGAATACATGCGGTATGTTCATTGCACACATTGCTAGTAGCTATTCATGTGATCTATGAATTATCGTGAAAAATACCTTATGTATGGTGCATGATTTATCAAGATATTCTCTAGTATATTACCTAATAGAATACTTTCTGGTCACGAGATAAACCACTCTGACAAGTCCACTCTCTCTTGGGAGTACAGAAGCCAAGATTCGAATCCTTCAAAGTCCAAATGTCCAACCTCTCAAAGTCCAACCCGTTTTTTCATGATGGGGTGGAAAATTTATAGGAATCTCCAACTAAATTTTTTAGTGCTTTGTGTGACGTATCTAGCGGGATTCCAGGCTAGAGTCGGTAAAGGGATTTGGCGCCACACGGCTCTGTGAGTCTCTGCCATGGACCTCTATGAGTGCGTCACCTAATTTTCAGCGACTGAAAGTACCTCTTGTAAATGCCTCCATTATTGAATAATTGAAAATTAATGAAGACTATTTTTATCTTTCAATCATGTGAAAAGAATTTTCATCTTGTCCTACGAACATTCCTAAGTTCCTTCACGAGAGCTCAATGCATTTCATGGGATATTTCGTAAGGTAGGGGTGGTTTGTCCATGGTTCTTGCAAGACTTTGCTATAGAATTTCTTATTGCATGGAACATCTTTCGGTGACCATGAGTGATATTTCCTCCTTCCTCATTTTACCTTTGTTTTATTTTACAATGTTTAGGGATTATGTGAGTTTTCATGAATAATTTCTAGGAAATTTACTTGATTTTTTTATTTTTCCTCACATGACCAATATGAGTCATATGAGGGTGTGTGAGCATGTTGTGGAAAAATATATCCATTTTTCCTCAGTGTGAAGAAGGGGAAGCATAGTGTTTCCTAGAAATACCTGAGGAATTCCACATGTAAAGCTAATAAGTCAAAGGGACTTCGTTAGATGAGGTGGACATGTCACTAGGGACTCATAGTGCATTGCGTATCACCAGGGGCGCACCGCATGTATTTTAGTAACTGTGACAACTTCTTTCCTTCTCCACTTTATCTCCTTTTTTTATTTTACAAAGGTTCATGGGTATTGTGATTTTACTTTGATATCATCACTAAATGTTTTGCTTTCTAATGATGATATGGAGCATGAGATTTATAACCACTGGGGGTCTATCCCTTTGGATATGATTCCTCTTTATTTTTTGAGGGATCTCAGATGGTTTGTTAGGAATTAACCAATGAAAAACCATGTGACATGGGGGAATTCATTTTATTATCACCATGTTTTCATTGGTTGTCCATAGATCCTTTGTGAGAGCAGGAAGGTCTCTTGAATGGGGGGCTATGGGATTGACTATAGATTATTCACTATGCATGGCATCTTCACGTGGCCTTGAAATAGTAATTCTATCATAAGTCCTTTAGAGGATCATGTGATCTGAAAGCCTTAGTTACTTTGATTTTTTTGGAAAGTAAATACCCATATTTAGTTATTTCTTTATTTGAGATTTTGTTTTCTGAAGCTTATTTTTAAGGCATCAACAATAGTGGTAAAAACCCTGATGGTATGATTATTTCATTTCAAGTCTATTAATTATCTCTAGTTGAAATTGGTGTAAATTTTCTTCTTGTAAATCTTTTAATTCCTCCTATGGTTGAATTTGATGTCATCTAAGACATTGATTTGATTTATCTACAAAAATACCACATCAATTTTCAATGAAGGGAAGTTTCATTTGATATTTCAAACCAGCCGATGATCATCTATCAATGCGATGATAAGTATAAGCTTCTGATGGAGATCACATACAATGTATGGGTATTAATTCCCATTCATATGGGGAGTTTATCTCAAATGGTTTGGGAGAAACTTGACATTGGTGATATTCCTATTGTTCAAGAATTAATGGATATATTTATGAAAGAATTTTCTATTCTTTGAGAAAAATGTGAAGTTGATTTCTCAATAGAACTAATCCCTAGTTCCATACCAATTTCAAATACTCCCTATAGAATGGCCCTGATTCAGTTTTATGAATTGAAGAAGAGAAACTCCATGAGAATCTTGGCAAGGGATTCATTCATCCAAGTGTGTCATCTTGGGGTGCACCTATTTTGTTTTTTAATAAGAAAGATGGATTGATGTGACTTTGTATTTATTATTGGGAAGTAAAAAAAATCACCATTAAGAACAATTACCCTCTACATTGTTTTGATGACTTTTTTGATTAACTACATGAATCTAAATACTTTTCCAAGATTGACCTTTATTCTAGATATCATCAATTGAGGGTTAATAAGTAAGATTCACCCAAGATATATTTTCATAAAAGGTATGGACACTTTAAATATATAATGATTCCTTTTTCTCTTACTAATGATCTCACTATCTTTATAGATTTAATGAATAGAGTATTTAGAGATTACCCCAATCAGATTGTGGTAGTGTTTATAAATAACATTCTTGTTTACTCAAAGATAAATGAATAGCTTGAAGATCACTTGAGAATTTTACTAAATACCCTAAAGAGTGAGAAAATATATTAAAATTTTAAAAAGTGTGAATTTTGTCTACAAAAGGTTTCATTTTTGGGTCACATAATCTCAAGAGAGTGTATATCTATGCATCAATCGAAGACAAGAGTTTTTGAATATGGGCCTAAACCAAAAATAGTGACTAAGATATGAAGTTTCCTTGGTTTGGATGTATATTATCGATGCTTTGTGGAGAATTTCTCAAGATTATCTAATTATATAACCAAGTAAACTTAGAAGGGTTAAAAGTTCCTCTATACAGATGAATTTGAGGAAAATTTCAAGGAACTGAAGAGAAGGTTAGTTGGTGAACCTATTCTTACATTACCCTATAGTAAAGAAGGTTATGTAATCTATAGTGAATCATATAAGAAGTGATTATGATGTATTATGATGAAAAATGGCATGATCATAGATTATTCTTCTGATAATTGAACATTGGTGAGTAAAATTACCCAACTCGTTACTTATAGTTAGATACTATAATTTTTTCATTAAATATATGGAGGAATAATATTTATGGAGAAAAGTGTGAAATATATATCAATCATAAAAGTTTAAAGTATATATTCACATAGAAGGAGTCAATAGGTGCTAGAGAAGATGGTTAAAGCTAATAAAGGATTATGACTACTCTATAAATTGTCAACTTGGGAAAACAAACAAGGTGGATGATGATTTGAGTCGAAAGGATCATATTAGATTATACATGATGAGGATCATAAAAGATTAAATATTTCTAGATTTTGAAAGTATTGATCTAGAATTCTTGATGGAAGGGGGAAATATTATCTTTCTTAATTAAATGTTCAACCATATATTCATATGAATTTTAAATAGGCACATAAGAAAGATTTAGAGCAACAAAAGAAGGTTAGAAATGTTCTTGAGTTTAACCTTGATCATAATTGGATTATAAGGTTATGGAATCGTGTGTTTGTTCCTTCCATACTAGACTTGAAGGATTTGTTAGAGGAATCTCATAGTTCTTCATTATCTATTCATCCTGGAAGTATGAATATGTATAGAGATTTAAAGTAATACTTATAGTGGGATGGAATGAAGAGATATATTGTGGAGTTTGTATTTTGATGTTTGGTATGCCATCAAGTTAAGGTTGAAAGAAAAAATTCTAAGGTTATGTTGCATCCATTTCCCACACCAAAATAGAAATGGGAAAACATAACCATGTATTTTTTTTATAGGACTCTCGAGAATGTATAAAGTGTATAATTCTGTATGGGTGGTAGTTGACCACCTTACTAAGTCATCACACTTCATCGCTATCAGATAAGACTTTTCTCTATATTATCTTTCTAGGATATATATTAAGGAAGTGGTAAGGTTTCATGGAGTAAAAATTATGTTAATTGAATTTGGAAAAATAGATACCATATTTTTAATAAGAATAATTTATAATTTTTAATAAGTCCAACTTAGTTTTTTACCAAAGTGATTAGCAAAAACAGTTAAAATTAATCACAATGATTATGAGAGAAACAAGCTTACTAAAGGACAAAAAATTAATATAAAGAAGAAAAGGTCCTATAAAATTTTACAAAACCATTTTAATGTCCATATTTAGACCTTATACCATCTATTATCGAGATTTATCCATTATTGGAACCAATTAACATGGAAAAAACATGTTTGGAATTCCCTCTTTAAAATTTTCCACTCACCTCCCTTATAAATGGACACCCACATTATCCTTCTATTCACACATATAAATAAATTTGGATTAGAAAATACCCATCCAATTATCTTAAAAAAATTTCTACACTAATCATATAAGCCTTAATTTGGTCATAAATCCAACCAAGGGAGTCCTTTGGTGCAAACCAAAAGAAGATACCTGAAGAAGAGGTAACGTTCATCAATGAATGTTTTTGTTTTACTTATTTCTATAAAACCTTTAATTATATTTATATAATGATTATACAATAGAAACATTATCTTAAATATAATGAAAATTTTTAATTTTAAGGTTATGACCTAAAACAACACACACTTCCATCAAATGGTTTATGAAATCATTGTTCGTGTGTGCAGAGGGCTACTACCTCACGATCCGATGTCGTTCATTTTTTCATTACCACCTATAAAGGTTGGGAATAATGATGGACATGATGTTTATATTTTATATTTATAATTTTTATTATTTTATTATGATTCTATAATTTTTATATCACATATACATTTATTCTTTCCATTTTTTTGGAATATGATAACGTCGTTCGTTTGTATGGTGGACTACCGCCTCACGAAGCGATGTGATTCATTAATGATTTAAATGGAATGTATTAAGGATTAAATTAATAAATATATGTGATATATATGACATAAAATTTATTTTTAATTATAATATATCATATAATTTTCTTTCTTTCAATGCGATAAGAAAATGGAAATAGAGTCCATGTGTACGTACGACCTAACATCTCCATGAACGGTGTATTTCATTTCTTTTCACTAAATTATATAGATTACTCTAAATAAATATATACTGAATATATATGATATTAATATAATTTTTATCATTATTGATATAATTAAATAATTATTAAAGTAATAGGGCTAAAAATATGACAAATCAAAACATATATGAAAAACAAAGCAGTTATCACCCGAAACGTAACTGTAACATGGAATTGTTAATAAACGGCTAATAAAAGTTCATAAGAAAATAATATATGGTATGATATAAATGAATATGGTTTTTTAATATATGTATAATAAGTTTATATTTATTTTACCGTAGGATTTAATGAGTATAGAAGAATTCAAGACTTAAGGTAAGGGATTTTTGTCTCAGTTTTATTTTCCATGAGACATGGGCCATGTTCACCACCTATTTATTATATGTGGTGTTAATACTATACATATATGTATTTTATGATTCAATAATGACAATTATTGTGATTTAATTATAAATTTTAGTATCACTCTCTCATTGGGTTATGGTTTCAAAGTTACCAAATCGGTAAGGGAATCTTGTCTCAGTTTTCATTCTTTGAGACACATGTTATGTTATACACCTGTATTATTTTAAGAGGTGTATATAATATCCCTTTTACATATTATATAATGAATATAATTATTTTCATGATATTTTAAGCTTCATGTAATTTTATTATTTCATAGGGATTATGATTCAAAGTTACTAAAGTGGTTAGAGTTTATTTCTACAATCTCATTATTTTTTTTAGATTGTTTATGATTATGATTACATTGATGAAATATATCAAGAATTTTCATAAATTTTATTATCCTCTAGTGATTCATGATATATTAAAGTAATAGTACCATTTTTTCTACTCTTTGGTACTTAAAAGTATTAATAAGAATGTTTTTATAAAAATTTGACTTTATCTCTCTATTCAGTTGGAAATCTATTTTCCATCAAAAAATTGTTTTCCAATTTTTTTTTAAATTGTTTTATTAATATATTATAGTTTTAAAAAAAATCACTCTAAACCAAGTTTTACATTTTACAAAAAAATGGAAATAAATCTTTTTGTCGTTTTACAAAACAATGCCTGTCAGCCTTTTACTATAAATGTGAAAGGAACCTTCATTTTTACATAGACAACATGAAAAGAATATTCTAACGTCATGAACAATCATTTACTCAAAGATTACTTCATAAATTTTTAAAATTATATTCAAATAAAACGGTTTTAGAAAAAATTATGCACTAAAAATTGTTTTTCAAAGGAGAAAGGATATTTTCCTCAAGAAATGTTTTAAATGATATTTCAAAATTATTTTCCATGTAAGATGAAATCCATTGATGTTACTCATGCCTTAATTGGAATATAATCTAATGGTACCATTCATTTTCTTTATATAAATGGTTTATGTTTTTATGACATGATTTTTATGAAACCCATTTCTCTTCCACAGGTTATATACTTATGAAACCTACTTCGTTTCATGGGTTATGCTATGATGAAATGATTACGAAACCTATCTCTTTTCCATAGGTTAATATATGATAAAATGTTTATGATTCCCATTTTATTTCATGGTTTATGATATGATGAATTTTTATGATCTTGTGGCACACATATTTATGATTTTATTATGTAACAGTTGGGACCTATATCACCCTCCAATACATTGGATTAAGGATTATATCTCATGAGATAGACATGGTTGGAATAGGGGGAGAACCTAGTTCGGTAAAGGAATTTGTCCACTAAGATTGGTCTTGAGAGTGAGCCTTGACTAGTAATATGGTTTGGGGAGTGAACCCATTACACTAAGATATTTTTGGTAGGGATACTTGACTACCATGGAAATCATTTTATATGTTTATGTGTATGCAAAAAATTCATGTCTAATGTGAATGTTATGCTTTCATGTCTCGTGTTATTTTATTCCCTTATAATTAATGTCTTACAAACTGCCAATATTTATTCCATGACTCATGATTATGATATTTGATATACATGGTATGGTTTTCAAATGTTATTATCTTATTCTCATACCCTTATGATCATGCTTATTCTTACATATCTCCCTTGTTTACCCTTACTAAGAATCTGAGCTCACCCTTTCTGATATTTCCTTTCTCTAGGTTATGAAGATATGTATTATGTATGATGTGTCTAAGAAGGGTGTTAGTAATGGAGAACCTAGTGGGAGATAATTCAGTACACTTATGGGTTAGTGTTTATGTTTTTATGTTTCCAAAGGCACTAAACTAATACAATCTTTGGTCATGTGTTTGTGTAATGTAATGAATATTCTGAAAAAAGGATTTAAATCAAGTAGTAAAAAAATTATACAACCCAATAAATGTTTAGTTATATTTTATGGAATTTTCCATGTAATAATTGTGACGACCTATCCCAGAGGGGCCCATACCCTGACTCCCCAATCCTGCCTCTAATAATCTAAGGGCTGGTGACTAGCACCGAGAAGGAATATCACTGACATGGGAGGCCTTATCCTAAGTAACAATAAACATGCACACGTATACAAGCCTATAAAATGATGAAATATAAAAACTACTAAAAAACCATGCATGCAGACATCAAAATCATGTAGCTAGAG
This sequence comes from Viscum album, assembly GCA_963277665.1. Lineage (NCBI taxonomy): Eukaryota > Viridiplantae > Streptophyta > Magnoliopsida > Santalales > Viscaceae > Viscum > Viscum album. The sequence goes on along the minus strand of OY728153.1, from coordinate 383,144,769 downwards.
TTGGATAGGAAGTAAAATAAAGTAAACAGGACCAAATACAATCCCAACATGAAGAGTTTGAAAACACAAGTGCAACCTAAAAGTAAGTACTGCGATTTATATAATAAATCCATAGGAACAAACCTCAATCTATCTGGTCTCACTAAACACCATCTAGATCTAGTCAGCCTAGGACTCTGTCAAAAGGTCCATCGTCTGCACAAGATACGACATGTGTGGGAAAATCCGATGTGGGGGTGAGTATAAAAATACTTAGTAGGACACCCCAATACCACAAATAATACAACAGAGGAAATAAATTTAGCTCTAAAAATGTATTTGTATACAATACATATAAAAACATTATTCATATATACTCAAAAAAGACACACATCATTGAGGTAAGTCACAACCATAGTTACCATCCTAGGATTACAGCTCAAAGATTCCAAGAATCACTTGTCCAAGAGAACACACTTCTGAGTATGGTAGTTCTGATGACATCCTTCTGAGAGATACTCCTCATTGGGTCTCATTGTGAGAATGAACACACTGATAGTCTGAAGATAATATGATTCATAGATGAGGATCACTACTAAGGACATGGGGTTATTTGAACAAATCAATCTATATTAACTCTCTAATTAGAGGATTGACACCTGTGTTGTGTTGGTTATGATGATACTAATAACTCCACCTAGGGAACGAAGATGAATACAGGATATCACTCTAGGAATCTCGGAGGGATTCTAATGAATTTATCCAGGAATTCCTACTAAAGGGAACATATTCCTAGGAGTGGGATATGATTACATACCAACCTTCATGGAAGGTATAAGGGGAATGTAACCTCACAAAACTTTTCCAAAATAAAATGTAAAAGGGATCCAAGCCATGTATAAAAGAGTACACAACATATAGTAGAGGCCACAAGTCATGTCCCTTGACCCCGGGTCATTCCCATATAAAAAGCTCGTTTTATTAAGCTATGTATGTGTATTACTACACGACATGTAGGATTCTTGTGTATTCTACCTATGTTATAGTACATTTATCCATCCCATTTATGTTTACCTGGTTCAAGTCAAGTCTATGTGGGGGAGTACACGGCTTGCCCCAACCTGTGTAGTCCACCACATGTCGGTGTACTTTCCGAGTACACACCATGTCATCTAGGATAGACCACATGTCATGTGATAGGGGTCACATTCCATGTGATATTTAAATTCCTCCAGAAACCCTATCCACTGCTCAGAGGGCCCAAGTGATGTGTATATTTGGATTATATATCGTGTTGTTTGAGATTTTTTAGAATCCCATATCTTCTCCCGCATTCGATTCAACACCTCTGACCTTCGATCAAGTGATCATTTTCCATGATATTGAAAATCCCAACTCTTCCAAGCCTCACCTTCGTCAAACAATGTGTTTTGTCATCAGATCTACTCTTAAAATGGATCAAATCATTGTTCTTCATTGTGAACCGAAGGAAATCAAAGAACACAAAATCAGGTATCCACCATCATCTGAATTACTCTATCATTATCGTCTCACCTCCTTCATATAATGACAATCTCAGATCTATGATTTTGGATAATTTCACCAAGAAATGGGTGTGCAATGATTGATTGCTCAAGATATATCGATTTGTGGTCCAAACGAAGAATGCCCACGATGAAAACGAAATTAAGGGAGAAAATCACAATAACAAATAGGGGGAATGGACCTCGATCAATGTTTTTTTGATCTTGGTTCATTTATATTAGAATGAAAATCAAAATAAATAATATTACAAAGATATTCTTCCATCAAAACCCTATGAAACAACCCTCCCTGCATGAAGATCAAAATGCAGATCAATCTATTTTTTGATTGATTCTCGTTCATTGTAGAAATCAAGAACATGTAAGAAAAAAATAAAAACATATACCCTACCTCAATTTGGATCGATCACTGATGAATAATGGGGTTGCTTCATTGTTGTTGGTGAGATCCTTTGAATCCAAGGTACGTTGATCATCGATCTATGATCCTGTCACCGATCACTTGAGAGAATTCTCTAACGATCTCTTTAAGGGTTCTCCAATGTGTCTACGGTTATGTGGATAACCCTGGAATTATGACATAATATTATTTTTAAAGAAAAACTAATCAATGTGTCAATGATTAGAAATGAATTAAATCATTAAATTATTTTATTCATTTCTGTGTCCGTGATAACTTTTCCACAAAAAACCCACGCTGACTAATGTCAAGTCGAACCTAGGGTAAACCTCACGTTCTAAACTCAATAGTGCCCTCATGTTTCTGATTCGGGAACCCTTTTATATGTTATTCAATTTTTTTTAGGAAAACTATGTGTGCGTGCTATTTAATATATTTAATATATTTTAAAAATTTATTCCAAGAACACCGAGCCTTGGAATTTCATGTTGTCTTAGTGCCTAGTCTCGAAAAAAATCCATATAATATCAAAAAATAAAAAACAATAGAGACATTACTTTCTCCCCACCTTGCATCTTTATGTCCTCAGAAAGCTAAAACAAGGGCTATTAAAAAAGACGTGGGTACTGAGCATGAATATGAGCCTCTCGCTCCCATGTTCTCTCTTGAAGATTACCATTTTTCCACCATAAATACACTAAATGAATCGATTACCCACTAAAGATTATCTCATGACGATCCTTGATCTCTACTGGGTACTCAGTAAAGGTCGCTCCATCCTCGGTTTCCATCTCACCCCAGTCAATAACATGCGATGGGTCATACACGTACCTCCTCAACTATGACACATGGGCGACGTCGTAAACCCAGTCTAACTGTAGAGGTAGGGTTAAGCGGTACGCCACCTCACCAACTCTACACAGTATCTAGAAAGGTCGGATGAACCTCGTAGATAGCTTGTCGCTCTGGACAAATCTATGTAATCTACATCGAGGAAAAACCCATAGGAACACATGGTCTCCTTCCTTGAACTCCAAAAGCCTAGGTATCCTATCAAAATAAGACTTTTGATGGCTCTGTGCAGTATTTATCTGCTCCTATATGATTTTCACCTTCTCTGTTGTAGATTACACAAACTCTGATCCCACGAGAGCAGAATCTTCTGGGTTAGTCCAGCAAAGTGGTGACCGATAGGATTTCCCATACAAACCCTTGAATAGTGCCATACCGATGGTAGAATGGTAACTATTGTTGTATGTAAACTCCAACAGTGGTAGGTGATCCTCCAAACTATAGCCAAAGTTCCACATGCAAGATCATAGCATGTCCACCAGAACCTAAATGGTCCACTCGGTTTAGCCATCATTTTATGGATGAAATGTTGTTCTCACGCACAGATGAGTCCCAAACTCCTCATGCAATCCCTTCCTTAATTAGGAAGTGAAGTGAGCATCATGATCATAAATGATCATCAATGGAACTCTATGGAGTTAGACTATCTCCTGCATGTATAGGCATCCCAAGAACTCTACTAAACTCTACTCTCATATAGCTAGGAAAAGGTTTGACTTGATGAGTCGGTCTATGATCGCCCAGATGAAATCATGTCTCCTAGACATACATGGTAATCCCCTCATGAATTCTATAGATATTTCATCACATTTTCATTATGGAACTTCATGGGGTTGATCCAAACACATTGGAACATGGTACTCAACATTCACTTGCTAAAAAGTAAGGTATCAAGAGACAAACTCTACAAATTCTTTATTCATACCCATCCACCAAAACTAACATCAAAGGTCCTGGTACATATTTTACACACCTTGATGTACCGCCAATGGAGATGTATGAAACTCTCTTAGAACCTCCTCCTGCAACGTCACTAGTACCGTCATGTGTCCTATGAAAATATCAAAGTGCTCCCCACCTATAGAATATTCATCAAAAGCATGCCCTATGGATATTTGAGTACATAGGGTCTCACAGTTAGCATCCCCAAGTTTTTCCTCCCTAACTCGTTGAAAGAGAGAAGGGGTAACCGTCATCTACTAGAGGTAAGATACTCCATCTCCATCCACCAAGAATAACTACAACAAGTCCAAATGCTCTGAAACCTTATTCATAAATGGAGAACAATATCTTCTACTGAGAGAATTTACTACCAAATTCCCCTTCATAGTCAAAGTTATCATGTGTTCAGATATTCTAGAGAAATAAGGTATGAATATCCGATAATAGCCTTCCAATCCAAGGAAGATCCACACCTCCATCATGATCTTGGATGGATCCCAAGATAACACTTCCTCAACCTTGGCCGGGTCTACTGCCACTCCATCTGTTGGTATAATTCATCCCAGAAAGTGGATCTCCTAAATCTAGAAATGTAACTTCAAGATATTTTTGTAAATATGGTGTCCCCAAAGTACATTCAGAACTATCCTCAAGTGTCTCAGGTGCTCCTCCTTGAACGTCGAGTACACAAGGATATTGTCGATGAAGAATACCACAAACCGGTCTAAGTAAGGATGAAAGATCAGGTTCATGAGTCCCATGAACACTGTTGCAAAATTATTCATTGAAAAGGGAATAAAAAAAATACTCATAGTGATCATATAGATATATGAATGTCATATTCAATATATCCTTATCCCGTACTCACAACTGGTGATAGCATGACCAAAGGTCAAACTTTGAGAAACATCATGCCCCTTTCAACTGATCAAAGAGGTTATTGATCCTTGGTGGTGTATACTTGTTCTTCAAGGTCACCTGGTTCAAGCATCAGTAATACACACACAACCTAAATCTCTCATATTCCTTCTTAGAAAACAAAACTGAGGATTCTCAGGGTGAAACACAGGGTCAAACATATCCCTTCATCTAAAAGTACCCCAACTTCAAAATCAGCTCATGAAGCCCTGTGAGATCTATCCAATATATTTTCATAGATATTAGTTCCATCCTTGGGTGTAGATCAATGCAGAAGTCTATCTATCAGCGGGGAGGTAAACCTGGAACATCCTTAGGGAAGATATACTCATACTATGCCACCACTGCAAGAAACCAAGATCTCAAAACATCCACTACACCAAGGGTTAGGCTATCCAACTGATGAGTAATCAACTAGACCCTCCTATGCATGAATCCAACCTACACTGACTAGGTTTCCTTTTCACCGACATAGGAGAACATGGTTCCATCGATGCAGACACACTACACCCTTTGCCTAAAACAGTCAATCTAGGAATTAACTATAGATAACCAATCCATAACAAGAATGGAATTATAATTCCTTGATGCTACTACCAAGAGATTCCAATAGAAAATCTCACTTATAAGATTCAAGTCACACTATTGGAACAACTGCATGATCACTAAGTCTTCTCCAGTAGGATTCTCCAAGTGTCATGATCGAGCTAGAAGTTTAACCAGAATCTCTTAGTATTTAACAATGTATGTGGAAAGAAAGGAATAAATATCACCTTTTTCTATTAGTACTGCAGATAAGGTATAAAAGACATAGATCATACCTCATATCATTCCTAAGGCCCTTGGGTCATAATCTTCAACTGCCTACAGCTTTCCTTTCCCTTATCCTCCAGTTCCCTGAGCCTGGCATGGACCAACTGGGGGTGGTGGTGGTAACAATTCTAAAATTCAACCACCTCTTTCTACTCTTCTAGATCCTTGGTCACATTCTCCACCTTGAAAACATGCCTTCTCCTGGTGTTGTCTCTACCTTAGTGTATTATCCATAGTCTCTCTATCAGTTGTATGGCGGGTTGGACAATCTCCTGCAATATGTCCCCTACCATCACATGAGTAGCACCGCATCTCTCTATACTGAATGGACCCACCCTATGAGCTCTGAAATGTAGATCCTCTATCCTAGGACCTCCCCCTAAAACATATCATATATCCAGGTCCCTGATACTGATGTAGGCTCCCTGCTTCTAAGGTCTCTGCTCTTGGTTTCCCACTGCTAACAACCACAAGTTGTATCTACTTAGCCAAGAAAATCTCAACCACCAAAGCTCTCTCTAGGACCCCAGCATAGGTAGGAATGAAAATAGATATAACATTGGCTCGAATGTCTCTACTCAGACCTCACTTGAAGTTATGAGCCCATAATAATTGACCGTGACCCGTATACATCGAGTACTTGGAAAGGTTGGTAAACCTTACTGAATACTTGGATAACATCATGCTGCCCTACTAGAGATTCAGAAGATCCTAGATACATATATCCCTCAACATAGCTAGTGATAACTCATCTATGAAAAGGAACTTGAACTCTATCCATGAAAGAGTTGCCTCATTATAAGACTAGGTAATCAGACCCCTCCATCACCATGTTGATCCGTGAAGAAGTCTTGTCGCCAGGACCACCATCTGATCTGTTGGTGTCCTGACTAGTTGGGTTACTGACTCAAGTCAGTCCTCATCCATCTGTGTGTTGGTCTTGCCTCAAAACCTGAGGGGTCTCGATCACTGAAACTTGTGAAGTTTTCTCAGCCTGCACACCTCTCCTGTTGGTACTATTGGTACCACGTGCTGCTTTATAGGTGGTTTTATGGTTAGTGCACCACTTGGAGGTAACATTTTGGGAACTGGTCCCTTTATTGATGCCTCATAACTAAGGGGATCATCCTTGAGATCCAAATGTTGAATCCTTACTGGAATACATCATGAAGGAATCCTGTAATAAACCAGATATACCACGATCAATGAGTATATATAGAGAGCTGAATCAAGAAGGATATAGAAAAAACAACTCATTACTATATGATACATGTACCATTATTTTTCCTGTAACCAATGTCCTCATATACCGAGTCTAAAATCAGGTGATCAGAGTCTTGGTATATGGATATGTTAGCCCCCGCACCAACACTAGAGTCCCTATCTTGAAATTCAAACTCAAAACACTTAATACTATTTCCCCAAACTGATCTCACGAAATCTGAGTCCTAAAGTAGAACTGACCTCTTTGATACTACTCTCTCATGACCCATCCTAGAGGGGCCCATACCGAGACTCCCCAAGCCCCCTCTAATAGGCCAAGGGATAGTGACTAGTGCCAAGAAGGCATATCACTGACATAAGAGGCCTTAGCCTATGTATCTATACACACACACATATCGAATCCTATAAAATGCTAAACTGTAAAAAATATTTGACAACTACTCAAGCATACATATAAATATCATGTAACCTGAGTATGACAGGAAGTAAAAGAAAGTAAACTGGTTCAAATAAAATCAAACTATGAAGAGTCCGAAAACACAAGTCTAACTTGAAATTATGTACTGAGATTATAATCAGAAATATGTGGAAACACACCGAGGTCTTTCTAGTCTCACTAATCACTATTTGTTCCTAGTCCACTTAGGACTATGTCAAAATGTTCGATCGTTTTCACAAGACACAACACGTGCGAGAAAAGGCCATGTAGGGGTGAGTATAACAATACTCAGTAGGACACCCCGAAATGACAAATCATCCAATTGAGGAAATAAATTTATATCTACACATATATATGTATATAACACATATAAAAAAATATTCAGATATACTCAATAAGGATACATAGTCTAGAGGTAAGTCACAACAATAGTAAACCATCCTAGTATTTCAGCTCAAAGATTCCATAAATCACTCATCTAAGAGAACACACTCCTGATTCTGTTAGCATTGATGGTTACCATATGATAGGTACTAATCGTCAGGTCTTGTCATGATAAAGAACATGCTAATAGTCTGAAGAGAAAAAGATACACAGATGAGGATAACTATCAAGGTCATGGGGTGATACCAACAACTCAATATAGATTAACCCACTAAGTAGAGGACCAATGTTCATGTAGTGTTGGTCATGATGATACTAAGAACTCCACATATGGAATGTACATGAATAGAGGATATCACTCCGAGCCTCTCAGAGGGATTACAATGAATATATCCAAGATCCCATGATAAGGGGATTGTAGTCCTAGGATTAGGAGATGATTTCATACCAATATTCAGGGAAGTGATAAGGAGAACATACCCTAACAAAACATGTCCAAGATATAAAGTACAAGAGCTCCAAGCCATGTATAAAAGAGTACACAACGTGTATTAGGGGTCACACACCATGTCCCTTGGCCCTGGGTCCTACCCGTGAAAATGGCTTATGTCATCCAGCCCATGTACGTTTTCCCATGTACCGGTACATGACTTATCCCATGTATTTGATCTGGGATGTGTCCGTGTGGGGGAGTAAATGGAGTACTCCAACCCACGTATTCCACCCTGTGTCTGCGTACTTCCCAGCACACGCCGAGTCATCTGAGAGATACCACACACCGTGTGACATAGGACACACATCGTGTAAAATTTAACTCCCTTAAAAAACCCTAACCACCTCTCAAGGGGCCCCACATGGCATGTAGATTCATATTACATTTATTGTTGTTCGAGATTTTACAGAATCCTAGATCTTCTCCCACGTTCCATATAGAGACTCTATCCTTCGATCTGGTGATCATTTAAACACTAGATCAAAGATACCAACTCGTCCAAGCCTCTTCGTCATCAAACAATGCATTCCATCATCAGATCTACTCAAAAAATGGATCAAAACATCATTCTTCGTTGTGCGCCGAAGAACAAAAAATCGGGTATCCACCGCCATTCAAATCACTGTGTCTCTGCTATCGCACATCCTTCATGTTGTTATGATCCCAGGTCTATGATTTCGGATTTTTTCACTAATAAATGGGTGAAAAATGATCAATTGATCAGGATTTATCGAGTCAAGAGCCAAACTAAGAATGCTTGCAATGAACACAAAACCGAGGGAGAAAATCACAAGAACAGATACGAGGAATGAACCTTGATCGACGTTTGTGTTGATATTAGTTCATTGTCATTAGAATGAAAATTGAAATAAATCAAATCAAATATATATTATCCCGTCAAAACCTATCGAAACAACCCATACCACATGACGATCGAATTGCTTATCAATATGTTCATTGATTGATTCACGTTCATCGTAGAAATCAAAAACATGGAATAATAAAATATTGCTTATCAATATGTTCATTGATTGATTCACGTTCATCGTAGAAATCAAAAACATGGAATAATAAAATAAAAAAACATACCCTACCTCTATTTGGATCGATCAATGATGAGGAATGGGGTTTCACCATTTTCATTGGAGAGATCCTTTGAATCTGAGGTGAATTGATCATTGATCTATGATCTTATTGCCGATCGCCTGAGAGAATTTTCCAATGTTCTCTCCAAGGGTTCTCTAACATTGTCACACCCCGACCCGTGTGATTAATTTATTTAATTATTTTCTACCTTAAATAATTTTTTTGGGGTTCCAGTTAAGTCCCGAATGAAATATTTCTTTGAGTTATCTTAAAAATTTTTCATTTTAGGTTTGACGTCATTGGGTGCACGAGCAGAGTGCGTTTCGGAAACCCCGCGCAGCTCCACTCGGGTAACTGTGCATCCTTTCCATTTTCGAAAAATTAAAATGAGTAATAAATTTTGAATCTTTAATAATAATTATAGTATTCACATGATAATTATTACGTGTATTTATTAGTATATTTTTTTTCTTTATGGGTAAATTTTGTAATTAAAGTGAACGTTGATTATTGTGTTATTTATAATTTTTATTTTTATTACTATTTAATACATTATAATTGTTTAGAATCTTATTATTGTTATTATAAATAGTTTGACTATTATTAATATTAAATATTAATAATAATAATATTATTATTATTTTTATTTTTGGTGAAAAATAAACTTGTTAATTTTTATTATATTATTATTATTATTAAAATGAAATAAAAACTTTTATTATTTTCATTTTTATCATTATGTTGTTGTTGTTGTTGTTATTTTTATTTTTATTATTGTTATTATTCCTATTATTATTATTATTATTCATATTATTATTATTATCATCATTAAGGTATTACTATTATTATATTTATAATGTGTTTTAACTAGTTTTTTTATATATTATACCCTTTTTAGGGTTTCCTGCACTACCCCCTCCCCCATTTTTCCATTTGTGTAGCACGACACCAGATGCCACCTCTTCCCTTGGTTCAGCTCTCCCCTGCAGTGCCTCTCCCGCTTTCACCAGCTCCGTCCTTTGTAGTAGTCCCGACCGCCCAGCCGCCGCCAGCAAGCTCCTCCCCCTGTAGCATCATCCCGAGTTATGCTTCTCCCAGCACGGCACCCCCCCAACGCCATCCCCTTGCCCAGCACACATCTAGCGTGCACCCCTCCTTTGTCAGATTGCAACACCGACTCCTTCCTTTCCAGTGCAAAACACCATCGGTGCGACCCCCTCCTTATTGGCGCAGCACACCATCAGTGCGATCCCCTCCTTCTGGCATAGCACATCCCCAACTGACCTCCTTGTCAGCGCGGAACACCCCCAACACCTCCTTCTCTCCCCACCAATGACCTATCTGGCCAGTGCGCCCCCTCTCCCTACCAGAGACCCCTCTGATCAATGCGACCCCCCTACTATTGATCTTCTTTAGCTACCCATATAGATCTACAGTGCGACCTCCCTCTTTTCCGGTGTGATCCCTTTCAACGCCACCTCCCTCGATCGATGAACCACCATTCTGGAGACTGGACCTACCAGCGCGACCTCTCCAGTGCACTGCCTTACCGGCGTGACCCTCCTCCAGTAGCAACATCCTCTTCTGAGTATGCATATATTCTCTCGAGATTCCCTTCAAGTGGGTTTTGGTGTTTGCCTCCGAAGGTGAGGGTTTCAAACTGTCTCGGGTTGCGTTGCTATGTGATGTGAAGATTTTATTCACGCTTCTTGGTTTCACACTGTTTGATTTAGAGCCCCTATGTTTTTTATTGAATCCGTATTATTTATCTTACAGTACATTGGACCTTACTCCATGGTTTTGGACATGTTTCTTTTTGTTTCATCTTGACTCTGAGGTAGGTTTCCCATGCACCGACCTTCTAAATTTAAGAATCATTAATTTTATGTTTTTTGCCACTCATATTCATGCTAAATATAGTTGAAAACCCTTTTGGTAAAACGTTTAGTGTGCGGATAATGTTTTAAGGCTTGGTTTTTGATAATTTGGTTTGTTCTGCTAATTTAGCACCCACCGCATGTTTGGAAAAAAATTGCATGGTTGGCCTTCAGAATTGTTTTTTGAAATTGAAAGTATAGCTTGGTTTTGTTAAAATTTTTGTGAAATTTGAAATGTTGGTTTGAGGTTTCTTGAAAGATGTTTTTAAACAGTTTTATGCTAAAGGAAGTGCACTTTTGTTTTTTTTAAATTATTTTGTCTTTTAAAATTAGTATGTCTTTTTAAATTATTTTATCTTGTGATATTGAGTCATAACTCATTTGGATTTTTCATGTGAAAGGGTTTTGGTTTAAAGTGTGATGGAAATGTTTTATAAAAGTTTTTTTAAAATGCTTTTATATAGAATTGGTGTGTTGTCACCTATTTTGAAAATTGAATTGTTTTATTACTAAAGGTAGGTTTTATGGTACTTATAAGCACCCATTTGGCCACTTTGAAAAATAATGAAAAGTGTTTGTCATAAAAACCCCGTTGGATAATCCTCATGCCTTGTTGACATGGGATGGTTGGGACATACTCGGAATGGAGTCCCCGGGTTCCATTATATGGGTCCCTTAGTTGGGAACCCGTGGTAATTTATTGAATTTAAGGCATGAGGGAAATCCTTGGGGAGACTCAGGGTGAGACCTGCTATGAAATATTATTATAAATATTGGTTGTGATTTGATGCTCGAAATCATATATTGGATCACCTCCTTTTATACTTGCGACATACGAAACTGACATACTGAGAGAATTATTTGAGGCGAGTACTGCACTTGTAGGTTATGGTACTAACCAATGGCTCATATTAGGTGGATATGTTTGGGTTTATTTCTATGGGATTTTCCCTCAGCCTATCCTAAAAAAGGGTGGCTGAGTGTATGGAGCGTTAGATTTCAATGTGTGTGGAATTCTACTGTAGATGGGGTCGTAGGTATTAGTGTCATCTGGATTATTCTTGATCTCCCGGGTTCACCTATATCTAGTGGTTTTTAGCTATTGAACTGTTACTGAGATACTTGCACACCTATTTACATTTCCCTTGTTGTATCTGCTTTGTACCCTTGTATTGTTTTTTTTCATGAAAGTGAAATTTTGGTTTCCTAACTCCTGTGAAAATGTTTTTCAAAAGGAAATCTATTTCAAATTCTTTTGCTCTCTTTTTTAAATGAAATCATTACTTTTCCCTCGAAATAGCCTGACAACACTTAAGGTTAAATTATGGGTTTTCAAATGATTAATGGCAATGGTTTGTACATCGTTTTAAGTAAAAATTGTAGAAATGAATACTTTAATATATTGTAGTTCAAACATAGAATTTATGTTTCTTATTTTTAAATGTAGTGCATTGGGAATAGATTATTGGGCTAGCCTACTCAGTTTTAATACTCACGCCTATAGTTCTTTTCTATTTTTAGTTCTTGTGTAGGATCCAGCTTGGGTGTGTTTTCCTCGTGTGATGTCTGATCGTTCAGTTAGATAGTGACCGTGAGGTCACACTAAGGTAGTGTTTTTCTTGTTCGGTTAGTTTTTATTTTCTTTAATTCTTGTTTAGTCATTTTATTAGGTTTGTTTTTTTGCGCTACCCGTTATTATTTCCTCTACTTTTATTTATTTCTATTGGGAGAAATTTTTACCATCGTCTCTATCAATTCCCTATCACTTGTCACCAGCCCGGGAGGATCGGGAACGACTCTTGGGCCTTGCTGTGGATCGACTCGAGTGACCGGTTCTGGGTCGACCCAGTTTGGTTCGTGACAATATGGTATCAGATCAGGTCGGATCTTAGCAGACCTTTCTTTTCAGAGCGCACATTTTTATTTGGGGTGTCAAGGTAGATTAAGTAGGATTTTCGGGACTCGAGGGGTAGGTGCAGTAAGAGCGTCGCGAACTCTTTCTTGTTCTGATCCTCGAGTTTCCATGGGAAGTCTGGTTTAATTAGTTTCGTTGGGTTTTTAGGGTATGTTTTGTGATTGGGACAGGACAAAGGGAGTTGGACTAATAGTACTCATGAGCCCGCACAGCCTTTCAAGCCATGTGGAGCTAGGGGAATGGTCTTAAAAGGCTCTCTGTGTCGGTGGTGTGTTTGGAATATGGGTGCCGACCATATGGTCAAGTCACCCATCGACACTGGTTCCCTGTTCGAGATGTTTTGGGTCTTCTGTGACTTCTGAAAGTGGTTTAAATTAGAAAAATTAGTTTTGAAATTTTTTTTTGAAATAACATGTCTAATTTGTGTATTGTTTCAAAGGAAATGGGATGAATGGTTTTTTTTTTAAAATGAAGTTTCTTTGTTTTGGCCTTGGTGTTCCTATGGGTTCTCACATGCATAGTGGTATATCGAAATATGAACAGATGTCTGGTATGGCGAATGGATGCCCGGGGTGGCACAAAAACATGAATGTGAGTGAGACTCTCAAGAATACCAATGGAGAGGGTTTAACTCCCCAAGCTTGTTTTAAATTAAAGATGTTTTCAAAATGAAAGTTTTGAGGTTATGATGGCTCATTTTCTTGTGATTAGAGCTTTTCATCTATGCGGTGTTTGATTATGGGGATTTTTATTTATTGATTTGGTCTTGATTAGGTTATTTACTTTTCTTATCCTGTGGTTATCCCCTTGAAGCTTCAATGGGTTATTGTAGTACGATTGATCAACCTAAGGATTTTATGCTAGAGTTTCGGAAGCTAGATCCACTACTCTTTTATGGTCAAGAAGAACCTTCTATAGAGGAGGATTGGATATAGAAGATTGAAAGGGAATTTAACCTCATTGAGTTTCCCGAGTCATTGAAGGTCAAGTTTGCAACCTTCATGATTGAAGGTTCATTGTGGATGTGGTGGAAGTCAGTGTCTGGAACAAGCTCCGTCAAAAACTTACTTGGGAGTTTTTCAAAGATTTGTTCATTTGTCAGTATTTCTATGAGAAAGAAATGGTGAGAAAGGGGATAGAGATTTTTTGTATGTAGTAAGGTGACAGATATGTGTTGGATTATTTCCAACATTTTGTGGAGCTAGTCCCTTATGATTCAGTGTATACCATAGATGAATCCATGAAGGCTCGACGTTTCTAAGAGGGCCTTCGTCCCGATCTACAATCGAAGATGTCAGTATCCAACCTAAATTTACTTTTTTTATGTGGTGATACAAGATTTTACTATCAAATCTGTGATGGTGGGAGTGCTCAAAGTAGTCCTCCCTCATTCAATTACAAGGAGTGGTGGGGAGAATTCCAATAAGAAGATGAGGAAGTGATTGAAAGTGGATGGAGAAAGTCGCAGAATCAAAATTTCTTAGGATATTTCATCAAACTATTCATAGAAAGAGATCCACATGTGTTATCATTGTAGAAAGCTGGGTCACAAGAGGCTTTCGTGTCCAATTAATCCTAAGCCCTATCATTCTTGCATACGTTTGGGTCACTTACAATGATTCTGTCGGGGCGTTGTTAGAAGGTGTTACGGAGGAAGTTCTCAGAAGTGATGTGCTGTGTGGTTTTTGTTTAAAGATTCTTGTGTAAGTTTCCTTTCTGTGTAAGGGATCTTTTGTTGTGGTAGTTTTATTGATGGTTTTTTGGTTTTTCAAATGTATGGGAATGTTGTGGGTCTTTTGATGAACTTCTGTTTTCAACGCCAGTGTGGTTCTTATTTAAAAAATTTTGTCCTTTCATTTGTCAAATCAAAATATGTATGTTTCTTATTAGGATTATTAGAACCTGACTGTGAGGTAGGAGATGCTTCATCCATTAGAGCTCCAGCCAAAAGGACTCGAAGTGAAGATGACACATATTCAGGAACCCCGAAGGGTTTTAAAGAGTTTGGTTAAGGTTGTGCCTATATCGTGCGGTAAGATGGTTTTAGCGTTTCTGTTGTGGGTTCCCTGTCATTGTAAATTTCCACTTATTATAAAGATCACAATGGACTTATCCCTCATGCAATGTCAGTAATTGTGCCTTTTTGGATGTGAGTTACCTATCAATGTCCTTGTGTGGACCACCCATGTGAATCGGGCAAGATCTTTGTATTTTTTATTCCTCCTTAGGTAAAAAGAGAGTTGGTGTTTTAAATGTTCTTGTTGTGTTTCTTTTAGCTTGTGTAATGCCTAGTTCAGGTCTAAGTCATCTTTTCCATTTGGCTGTGTATAGGTTGGTTCTTTATGGTGGGGAGACCCACCATGAGCCTGTTTGGGTTTTCTCTTAAGTCGTTATCAGATGCTAGTTGAATTCTTACGGCGGGGAGTCTGTTCATGCCTCCCCTATACTAGTTATTTATTTTTGGAAATAGGGTTTAGTCCCACTGGTGGTCGATGGAATGTCCTTGGATTGATAGGTGGGATCATGTTGATATGGAATCCTTAAGTGTTGATCAATCGGTTGGATAGTGTTGTGGCTTTCTGGGGGCAAAAAGAGTTATCGTGAGGTGAATTGTCACACCCCAACCCATGTTTTTATTTTATTTAATTATTTTCTACATTAAATAATTTTTTTGGGGTTCGGGTTGAGTCCTGGATGAAATATTTCTTTGAGTTATCTTAAAAAGGGTGCATTTTAGGTTTGACACCATTGGGCGCACGAGCGGAGCACGTTTCGGAAACCCCGTGCGGCTCCACTTGGGTAACTGTGCATCCCGCCCATCTTAGAGAAATTAAAATGAGTAATAAAGTTTAAATATTTAATAATAATTACAATAATCACATTATAATTATTAAGTGTATTTATTAGTATGATTGTTTTTTCTTTATTGGTAAATTTTGTAATTAAAGTAAACGTTGATTATTGTGTCAGTTATAATTTTTATTGTTATTATTATTAAAGACATTATGATTGTTTAGAATCTTATTATTGTTATTATAAATAGTATGACTATTATGAATTTTAAATATTATTGTTATTAAGAATTTTATTATTTGTATTTCTGGTGAAAAATAAACTTGTTAATTTTTATTATATTATTATTATCATTAAAATGAAATGAAAACTTTTATTATTTTCAATTCTATCATTATGTTGTTCTTATTATTATTATTATTATTTATATTATTATTATTATTATTTATATTATTATTATCATTAAGGTATTACTATTATTATTTTTCTAATGTGTTTTAATTAGTTTTTTTAGTTATGTTCTACCCTTTTTTAGGGTTTCCTGTGCTACCCTTTTTTTTACATTTTTTTTAAAAAAAAAATTGAAAATACATCTAGGTTAAAAAAAATTATTTTTTTACCCCTCAAAGGCGGCACCTGGTGTGCCGCCTTTAGGGGTTTTTTCGCCCAGGGCAAGGCGGCACAGGGTGTTCCGCCTTTGCCCAAAAATAAACAGCAAAGGTGGCACACCAAGTTCCTCCTTTGCATTTATATTTTTTTAAAAAAAATTTATTTTTATGTTTATTTTTTTTTGTTTTTTTTGTTTTATATATATATATATATATAACAAAAGTTTTCAGCAGAATTTTTCTGCTTTTTAATATCCAGCAGCACTGCCATTACAGCAGTCTGGATTCTGACAGAAACCCTCACCCTAGACTCCCTTTTATAAGGGGGTTTTCCCTAAAAATCATACTGCATTTCTGATGTGAGATTCTGGTTCTTTTTTTTCTGCGCAGTATATTCTGTGTTTCTGATGTGAGATTCTGTTTCAAGTACGCGACTTTGAAAGACTATAAAACATAAAATATAAGACCAACATAAATGAAACTTTAAACATTGATTAAACATATAATGAATAGTTGAAAACAAAAATAATTTCTTAAAAAATGTTGATACAAATTAATTTATAAGCTTTCAAAAACACCTATTTGAAACTTAAACACATTTCAAGTACGTGACTTTGTAAGCTTATAAAAGATAAACTATAGGACCAATATAAATGAAACCTTAAACATTTATTAAACATATAAGAAACAGTTGAAAAAAAAATAATTTCATAAAAAATGTTGACCAGAAATAACTTATAAGCTTTCAAAACCATCAACTTGAAACTTAAAAATGTTTCAAGTTCTCGAAATTGAAAGACTATAAAACATAAACTATAAGACCAATAAAAATGAAACATTAAGCATTTATTAAACATATATGAAATAGTTGAAAACAAAAAAAACTTCCTAAAAAATTTCCATAAAAATTAATTTATAATCTTTCAAAACCGTCTACTTGAAACTTAAAAATGTTTCAAGTACGCGAATTTGAAAGACTATAAAACATAAAATATAAGACCAACATAAATGAAAAATTAAACATTGATTAAACATATAAGGAATAGTTGAAAACTAAAATAATTTCCTAAAAAATATTGATGAAAATTAATATATAAGATTTCAAAACCGCCTATTTGAAAATTAAAAATGTTTCAAGTACGTGACTTTGAAATACTATAAAACAAAAACTATATAAAAAATATAAATGAAACTTTAAACATTGATTAAACATATAAGAAATAGTTGAAAAAAATAATTTCATCAAAATTGTTGATTGTAAATAATTTATATGCTTTCAAAAGCACCAGCTTGAAACTTAAAAAAGTTTCAAGTATCCGAATTTGAAAGACTATAAAATATAAACTATAAAATGAATATAATTGAAACTTTAAACATTAGTTGAGCAAATAATAAATATTTTAAAACAAAAATAATTTCATAAAAAATGTTGATGAAAAATAATTTATAAGCTTTCAAAATCGTCTACTTGAAACGTAAAAATGTTTCCAGTGCGTGACTTTGAAAGACTATAATTATATTTTTAATTAACTAATTAATTATTATATAATTAATAGTTATATTAATAATTAACTAAATAATTATTATATAAGTAATAATTATTGATTAATAATTAATAATTATTATATAAGTAATAATTATTGAGTAATAAAATATAACAACAATATAAATGAAACTTTGAACATTGATTAAACATATAATAAATAATTGAAAACAAAAGGAATTTCTTAAAAAATGTCGATGAAAAATATTTTATAATAATTATATTACTGATTAACTATTATATAATGAATAATTATATTACTAATTAACTAATTAATTATTAACTATTTATTATATATTTAATCAATGTTTTTGGTTTCAATTATATTATTCATATATTTTATGTTTTATATTCTTTCAAATTCCCGTACTTGAAACAGTTTAAGTTTCAAGTAGACGGTTTTGAAATATTATAAATTATTTTTCATCAACATTTTTTAGGAAGTTATTTTTATTTTCAACTATTTATTATATGTTTAATCATTGTTTAAAGTTTCCTTTATATTGGTCTTATAATTTATATTTTATAGTTTTTCAAAGGCATGTACTTGAATCATTTTTCAATTTCAAGTAGGAGGTTTTGAAAGCTTATAAATTATTTTTCATGGATATTCTTTAATTTTTTTTGTTGTTTTCAACTATTTCTTATATTTTTAATCAATGTTTAATGTTTCATTAATATTGGTCTTATAGTTTATATTTTGTTGGCTTTCAAATTCACGTACTTGAAATATGATTAAGTTTCATGTAGGTGGTTTTGAAAGCTTGTAAATTATTTAAATCAACATTTTTTATGAAATTATTTTTGTTTTTAACTATTTATTATATGTTTAATCAGTTTTTAAAGTTTCATTTATATTGGTCTTATTGTTTATATTTTATAGGCTTTCAAAGTCAAGTACTTGAAATATGTTTAAGTTTCAAGTAGGTGGTTTTGAAAGCTTATAAATTAATTTGTATCAACATTTTTTATGAAATTATTTTTGTTTTCAACTATTTATTATATGTTTAATCAGTGTTTAAAGTTTCATTTATATTGGTCTTATAGTTTATGTTTTATAGTCTTTCAAAGTATCATACTTGAAACAGAATCACACATCGGAAACACAGAATGTACTGCGTAGGAAAAGGAGAACCAGAATCTCACATCGGAAATGCAGTATGGTTTTCATGGAAAACCCCCTTATAAAAGGGAGTCCTGGGTGAGGGTATCAGTCAGTATCCAGACTGCTATAATGGCAGAACCGCTGGATATTAAATAGTAGAAAAATTCTGCTGAAAAGTTTATATATATATATATACACATATATATATATATAACAAAAAAAACAAACCGAAATAAAAATAAAAATTTAAAAAAAACATTAATGCAAAGGAGGAACCTACTGTGCCGCCTTTGCGGTTAATTTTTGTGCAAAGGTGGCACACCATGTGTTTCCTTGCCCTGGGCGGAAAAACCCCCAAAGGCGGCACACCAGGTGCGGCCTTTGGGAGGTAAAAAATAATTTTTTTTACCCAGGTGGTATTTTAAAAAATATTTTTTTTTGAAAAAATGTAAATAAAAAACTCCTGTTTTTCCCTATGTGTGGCGTGACCCTGGATGTCGCCTCTTCCCTTGGTTAGGATCCCCCCTGCAGTGCCTCTCCAGCTTTCACTGGCTCCCCCTTCCCGCTTGCATCATCTCCTTTCTTTGCAGCAGTCCCGACTGGCCAACCACCGCCAGCAAGCTCCTCCCCCTGTAGTGTTGTCTCGGGTCCTGTTTCTTCCAGTGCGACACCCCCTGGTGCCTTCCCCTTTCTTAGTACACATCCAGCGCACACCCCTCATTTTTTCGGTCACAACCCCGACTCCCTCCTTGCCGGCTCAGTACACCATGGATGCGACCACCTCCTTGCCGGCGCAGCACACCATCGGCGCGACCCCCTCCTTGCCGGCACAACACACCCCTGACCGACCTCCTTATCAGCATGACACAACCCCAACACCACCTTCTCTCTTTGCCAGTAACCTATCAGGCTAGTGCGCCCCCTCTCCCTGTCAGAGACCCCTTCGATCAGTGTGACCCCCTATTGCTACGCTCCCTTCGCTGCTAGTACAAATCTATAGTGCGACCTTACTTTGGCAGAAACATCCCCTTCTGGGCATGCATATATTCACTCAGGACTCCCTTCAGGTGGGTTTCTGTGTTTGCCACCTAAGGTGAGGGTTTCAGACCATCTCAAGTTCGCGCTTCCATGTGAGGTGAAGATCTTATTCCCGCCGCTTGATTTTGCACTATTTGATTTAGAGACCTTATGTGTTTTTTTGAGTCCTTGGTATTTATCTTGCAGTAATTTTGACCTTACCACATGGTTTTGATTGTGCATCTTTCTGTTTCATCTTGGTTGTGAGGTAGGTTTCCCATGCGCCGACCTTCTAAATTTAAGAATCATTAATTTTATGTTTTCGCTACTTATATTAATGAAAAATATAGTTGAACACATTTTTTGTTAAACTTTTAGTGTTCAGATAATTTTTAAGGCTCGGTTTTTGATAATTTGGTTTGTTCTTCTAATTTAGCACACACCGCATGTTTGGAAAAAAACTGTTTTCGTTAAAAAGTTTGTGGCATTTGAAATGTTGTTTTGAGGTTTCTTGAAAGAGGGTTTTAAACATTTTTATACTAAAGGAAGTGCCCTTTGTTTTTATTAAATTTGTTTGTCTTTTAAAATTAGTTTTTCTTTTAAAATTATTTTGAATTTTTAAATTACTTTTTCTTGTGATATTGAGTCGTATCCCGTTTGGATTTTTCATTTGAAATGGTTTTGGTTTAAAGTGTGATGTAAATGTTTTATAAAGGGGTTTTTTATAAATGCTTTTATATGGAATTGGTGTGTTGTCACCTCTTTTAAAAATTGAATTGTGTTATTACTAAAGGTTGGTTTTATGGTATGTTTAAGGATCAATTTGTCCAATTTAAAAAATGATGAAAAGTGTTTGTCATAAAACCCATGTTGGATGCTCCTCGTGCCTTGTTGACATGGGATGGTTGGGACATCCTCAGAATGGAGTCCCCTGGTTCCATTATATGGGTCCCTTGGTTGGGAACCCTCGGCAATTTATTGAATTTAAGGCATGAGGGAAATCCTTGGGAAGACATGGGATGAGACCTACTATGAAATGTTATTATAAATATAGGTTGTGATTTGATGCTCGATGACATATGTTGGATCACATCCTTTTATACTTGCGATATACGAACCTGACATATTGAGATAATTGTATGAGAGAAGTACTGCACTGGTAGGTTGTGGTACTGACCAGGGGACCATAGTAGGCAAATATTTTTGGGTTTATTGCTATGGGATTTTCCCTCTACCTATCCTCAGAAAGGTTGGATGAGCATATAGAGTGTTAGATTTCATCTTATGTGGCATTCTACTGTAGATGCGGTCGCAAGTATGAGTGTTGTCTAGATTATTCTCAATCTCTTGGGTTTGCCTATGTTTAGTGGTTTTTAGCTGTTGAATTTTTTCTGGGATACTTGCATACCTATTTAAATTTCCCTTGATTCATCTGCCTTGCTACCCTTTTGTGGTGTTTTTCATGAAAAGTGACATTTTGGTTTCCTAACTCCTATGAAAATATTTTTCAAAAGAAAATGTTTTTCAAACTCTTTTGTTCTGGTTTTTAAATGAAATCATTACTTTTCCCTTAAAATTGAATGACAACACTTAAGGGTAAATTATGGTTTTTTAAATGATTAAGGGCAATGGTTTGTACTTTGTTTTTAAGTAAAAATTGTAAAAATGTATACTTTAATATATTTTAGTTCAAACTTATAATTGATGTTTCTTATTTTTAAAGGTAGTGTGCATTGAGAATAGATTATCGGGCTAGCCTATTGGGTTTTAATACTCACCCATATAGTTCTTTTCTATTTTTAGTTCTTGTAAAGGCTCTATCTTGGATGTGTTTGCCTCAGGCGACGTCTTATCGTTGATTTTCAGAGTGATAGTGAGGTCACATAGAGATAGTGTTTTTCCCGTTCGGTTAGTTTTTATTTTATTTAGTTCTTATTTAATCATTTCATTAGGTTTGTTTATTCTAATTCGCTCTTTATTATTTTCTCTGCTTTTATTTATTTATATTGGGAGAAATCGTTCCCATCATCTCTGTTGATGCCCTAGCGCTTGTCTCTAGCCTGGGAGGATCGGGAACGCCTCTCGGGCCTTGTCGTGGATCGACTCGGGTGACCGGTTCTGGGTCAAACCGGGTTGGTTTGTGACAAACATCTCCATGGTTATATGGTTAACCTTATAATTATGACATAATAGTCTTTTTAAATTCTAACTAGTCACTACATCAAGATTTTGAAATAAAATAATTTATTAAATTATTTTATTCATTCCCGTGCCTGTGATGACTTTTCCACAAACAACCCATGTCGACTAATTTTATGTCGTGCTAAGGGTAAACCTCACATTTTGAACTCAAGTATTCCCTCTAATTTCTGATTCAAACAGCCTTTTATAATTTATTCCATTTTTTAGAGAAACTGTGTGCGTTTTCTATTTAATATATTTAATATAGTTAATATTTTCAATCATTTATTCCGGGCACACCGAGCCTCAGAATCACACGTCGTCTCGGTTCCTGGCCTAGAAATGAATCCATATAATTTCTGAAAATAATAAATGGAAAATACAAGAAATTATAATAATTCGCAAACTAATGTAACATTCTTGTTTATTTTCTATATCTTTATAATATCAAGTTTTAAAAAAAATTAAGTACCCCAATTGAATTATTAGTTCACCAAGCAACCATAATATTAATATCAATATCCACTTATGATCATATTCATATCAACATAACTAGTCCAAAGTATCATAATAATATTCTTATATTATTAACATATTTTATTCACATTACTAACTCAAGTAATGTATAACATCAACAAACACTACTACAAAAACAGGCTTTATCAACGCTCAAAATGAGCTTTAACAGTGCTAAAAAAATGCTGTAAAGCTTGACGCTGATAAAGGGAACCTTTATCAGAAATGATAAAGGGATCCTTTATAAGAATTTTTTTAGCATTGATAAATGCCCTACCTACTGTAACATGAAATTCTGTAGCAGCACACCCAAACAAGACCTGCAAAAAATCAGCATATCAAACAAGTAGTTCACAGAGAAAAAATATACAATGGTAGTCAATTTGGGATCAAATGATGGGAAAAAATCCATACCTATGTGATGTACTAATTATTCATTATGATTATCAAAAGGTACCATTAAATACTATCTCCTCCAAATGATATCTTACATTTCCTCAGATAAAATATATATAGAGAGTTCAATGTTAGAACCTTAATAAAGGTTTGATTAAGGCATGCATGTGAGTTATTATTCATGTTTTTTGTGGTTAAGATTCATGTCAAGCTTGGATATGGAATTTTTTTTATAGATTTTGAGTTCCTTTTGGGATATGTTGCCTTAGGACTTAGAGATTTTCCCCTGTAGACTCCTCATGGTAGACAAATTTGGGTAATTTTTGGGACACTTAAAGAAATGTGTTCTTGTGGTTGATGCCTTTATCTTGTGGTTGATGCCTTTATCTTATAGTGTGTTGTCTTATTTTCACACCATTTATAGAATTTATAAATGGTGGGGAGATATATGCTTATTCTTTGTCCATCCTAGACTCTTGATTAGTAGTCATGTAATGATTTTATTGGGGGACACAATTTAGAAGAACCCATGTGGGTACACTTTCATGGGGAGGTTTCTTATTCATTTTGAACTTTTACTATTTTACATACATAGGAAAAGGATGGGTTGTATGACTCAAAGTAAAAACCATGCATATTACCTTTTTGAGGGAGCTTTTAGGAACACGGGTTGTTCACAGTTAAGAGAAACCATGTGGTATGAATATATATTTTAACTAAGTCATTTTGAACGATTAAAACATGATTAGTTAACTGTTTTTCCAAAATGTGAAGAAGAGGGTTTCTTATCCAATGGCTCCAAAAAAGATGGTGAACAGTTTGGAAAACTTCCCAACCAGACCAGGAAAGTTGTCGATGATATGACATAATTTAAGGGATTTCAACCTATTTACTCCCATCCCCTTCCTGAAACATAGTCTAATATCCCTTTATCTTGATAGTTTATCCAGTTTAAATCCTTTATTCTTTTTTGTTTCCCTTTCGTTCTTCTCCCTCTCCCTTTCCTCTTTGTTTTCATCCCTCACCATGAACTCTAGGGAAAAAGGTTTATATTTAGGGTGTGTGATGAATTATTAAGGGGGGATTATTGTCTAAGGACTACTTAGGACTCTATGAGGATTGACTAAGTGTCTTATTTCATAGGTAATTACTTTTGGATTGCTTTCCATACATCAATTGTTGTTTTCATTTAAAATTTATGTCAATTTTAAACAAAAGAGAGACAATTTGAGTGATACCGATCACACCATGCCTCAGATTAAGGAAGGGTTGACTTTTACACATCAAAAATGACCCATGGATTGTTCTTCTAAAGTATCAACACAATCTGAATGCATTTGATTGTTTTTTCGTATGTCAGTTGTTATTTTCACTTAAAATTCCGCCTATTTTAAACAAAAGAGAGACACTTTGAGTGATATCGGCCACACCGTGCCTCGAATTGAGGCTGGGTTGACTCTTACACATCACACTTAACTCATGGATCATTTTACTAAAGTATCAACACAATCTGAATGTGTTTGGTTGGTTTTCCGTATGTTAGTTGTTGTATTCACTTAAAAATTATGTCTATTTTAAACAAAAGAGAGACACCTTGAGTGATAACTATCACACTGTGCCTCGGATTGAGGTAGGGTTAACTCATAAACTTCAAAAATGACCCATGGATCCTTATCCTAAAGTATCAACACAATCTGAATGCATTTGGTTGGTTTTCTGTATGTCAGTTGTGGTTTTCATTTAAAATTATGTCCATTTTAAACAAAAGAGAGAAACTTTGAGTGATACTGGCCACACTGTGCTTTGGATTGGGGAGGGGTTGACTAATACACATCAAAAATGACCCACAGATCATGTTCCTAGACAATAAACACAATCTGAATGCATTTGGTAAGTTTTCCGTATGTCAATTGTTGTTTTCACTTAAAATTCTGTCCAATTTAAAAAAAAAAAGACACTTTGAGTGATACTGGTCACACCGTGCCTCAGATTGAGGTGGGGTTGACTCATAAACATCAAAACTGACAAAATTAATCATTCTCTCAAAGTATCAATACAATCCGAATGTGTTTGGTCATCTTTATGTATGTTAGTTGTTGTTTTCACTTAAAATTCTTTCCATTTTAAAGAAAAGAGACACACTTTGAGTGATACTGGTCACACTGTGCCTCATATTGAGGTAGTGTTGACTCTTATATGTCAAAAAAGACCTATGTATTGTTCTAATAAAGTATCAACACAATAAAAAATGTGTTTGTTAAGTTTTTTGTACGTTAGTTATTGTTTTCACTTAAAATTCTGTCCATTTTAATCAAAAGAGAGACACTTTGAGTGATACCGGTCACACCATGCCTTGGATTGAGGCTGGACTGACTTTTACACATCACAGATGAACCATGTATTTTTTTCCTAAAGTATAAACACAATCCAAATGCATTTGGTAAGTTTTCTGTATGTCATGTGTTGTTTTCACTTAAAATTCTGTCCATTTTAAACAAAAGAGAGACACTTTGAGTGATACCGGTCACACCGTGCCTCATATTGAGGCGAGGTTTACTTATAGACATAAAAAATTACCCATTTATCGTTCTCTAAAGTATCAACACAATTCAAATTTGTTTGGTCAGTTTTTTGTATGTCAGTTATTGTTTTCACTTAAAATTCTATCCATTTTAAATAAAAGAGAGACACTTTGAGTAATAATCGTCACACCATGTAAAGACCCGGAATTTCCATATTTTTTTTAAATATATGGGAATTTTACAAGTCCGCAAAAATTGACGGTGTGTGATTCCAAGGCTCGGAGTGCCCAGAATGAATTTCTAAACTTTTTTTCGGGTACGTTCAGTAAACGTCAGAGCGGGCTTTTCTAACTTTTTAACCGGTGCTCGGAATTAAAATATGAGGGCACCGTTGAACTTACAGCGCATATATTCACTTAAGAAGACTTTCACCTTGATGGCAGTTGGTCGAGGGTGAAAGTTAGTTTTTGGGTTTATCGTGTAAGAATAAAATAAAAATAAGTGCATGACATTTTTATTTTTATTTGAAACACCCATGTGCGTGTTGGGAGGTGGGGTCCACTGGAACTAAACCTCCATGAGAAAGTTTAGGTGTGGGGACCACCATACCTTAACCTCTCATGAGAGGTTATGGTGGTGGGGACCACCAAAACCATAACCTCCCATGAGAGGTTATGGTGGTGGGGACCACCCGGGACTAAACCCCCCTTTAATTTAGAGAAAATCTCAACCCCCCTCATTAATGTGGAGGAGCCTCTTGACTACCTCCACATTAATTGTGTCGACGTACATACCTTTAATTGTACCAACCCTCATGCTTTAATTATTCCACCCACCATAATTAATGAAACTTTTTGAATTCTGCCAACAAAATAATAGATTTCATAATCTATTATTTTGGCAAAATTTTTATTTTGGTGGAGCCTTGGAAGAAAATCTCTCCAACAAAGAACTAATTCTCCAAATGAAGAACATATTCTTCCAAAGAAGAACACCAAATAAGAACGCCGACCCTGACTTCAACCTTCTTCTTCGAGACTTCCTCTAACGTAGGACGTCTTCGACTACGACGAACCGATGTCCGTATTTTCCCAACGATTCATATTCTTCCCGGCGACTCTGTCGACGTATCAACCCGAGGTAGGGTTTTTTTTTGCGATATAATACTTTCCTTGATTTATTTTTCGGTTTGGGAAAGAATCATTATAGAGGTTGTAAAATTTGAAGTTCATCGTTCGTCTTTCTTGTCGAGACAAATGCTACCACCCTAAACGCGGAGGGTGTGGGCCAAACCAACATGGCCAGACCCCTCCGCCATTCTTATTTGGTGGACTCTTCGAAATGGTTGAAGGTGATGAAAATGACAAAGGCGATGAAGGAAATGTCACCTCCACCCGCGACCACCGTAACCTACGCCACCCCCACGGCGCTCCGGCCTCACCGACCACGCCGCCCACTGGCCGCGCACCCCCACTGCATCGCGCTGTCCTGGGCCGAAAAGGCCCCGCGCCCCGGCTCACGCCACCCACCAGCCGAGCCAACCCGGCCATGCCACCATCGACGACTGCACCGCCCACTGGTCACGCCGCCCGTGGCCCTCCATGCCACCCCAACTCGCACAACTCATGACACTTAGAGCTACCCTGCGGCCTCGTGCCCTTGCGGCACCCTCCGCAGCTGAGCTACCCTCGCAGCTCTCCGCGGCCCCTCACGGCCTGCTGGGCCGGACCCAGTGGGTCGGGCCGAACCCAATGGGCCAGGCCGGACCTAATGGGACAGGTCGGGTCTCCCCTGACTGGGTAGCACTGGGTCGGTCCGACCGGGTCGGACTGGACCCAGGCTCACTACGCCCCTTTACTTTCTTTTGGCCATATCATTGACACTGGACATCCGTTTGACGAACAGTCAATGGTGCTAGAAATATTGGAGAGAGATGGTCCCTTTGAGTATACTCCACTAGAGTTTTGTATTGAGATGGGAAATTGTAAGGTTGGATCGAGCACGAATCCAACTGGGCCCCCAGGACTAAACGGCTAATAACTCACAGACCAGGCGTCCATTTGACGCGCCATCTGTTGCGTTGAGACCCCTATGACTTAGAGGATCTTTGAGATACTTCTTCATGGGATATTCAGACAATTTGAGTATCAACCAGTAGCTCATGAAGCATATCCTCCTGGAGAAGAGAGAGCGTAGTGTAGAGACCTAGTAGCGGGTTGAGACCTGATGACTGCTGACCGCTTCGACTCGAAGTGACTCGACTAGACCAATGGGGAGCACCTTGGTGTCGTGGCAGACCCACAATGGGGAGTGCATTGGTGTTGCGGAAGACCCACGGTACTCGAAAAGAGTATTACCTTGGCAGGCTACGAGGGAGATCACACTTGGTGATTCGGCAGACCCACGGTGGGGAGCACGCTTGGTGATGTGGCAGATCCACAGTACTCAATAGGAGGAGTACCTTAGCAGTCCAAGGTTAGTGGGAAGCACGTTTGGTGTCGCGGCATGCCCACTGTACTCGATAGAGGATGAGTTCTTCAACGAATGAGGTTTTGACAATGTGACTAGGGATGTTAATTGATACTACCCCTAGAATAAAATCATGGCTTGAGCTGAGTTAGTATTTATGTGTTTTCCTCATGATTGAGATGGATCACATGATAACTTATGTATATATATGGGAATATACCTAAGTAGGTTGGTCTATTGATTTCATTCTTTGTGGTTTATCCTTGGTTTATTTTATGAGACCTTGAGGGTCTCGGTGTCCCTACTGAGTATCATTATACTCACCCCTGGATGAGCTATGCCCGCACCTTGTTTTGTTGGATACAGAAGATGGACATCACTGACTGAGGCTGAGAGTACCAGGACAGGATGGTACATGGAGGTGGACCATATGGTGAGTCGGTACATGGAGGAGACGGTCAGACGTGGAGTGCTGAGGAGGCGATCTGTACCTACCCTTCAGGTAGGAACCCCAGACGACGATCTAGTAACTATCTTCCCTTATCTTTCAGTTGTATTGTATCACTTTTGTACTTTTACTTTCTAGTTGGGCATGTATTCTGGCCCCTTTTACATTCATCACTTTTTTGTTATACAGTTTACGTGGTGTTTCGTCCAGCTGTGTGCTTGTTTGTGTGTGTGTTTATAGGTTATAAAGGCAATGCCTTCCCGGTTTTAGGGAATTACGCCTTGGGTACTAGTTGCCAGCCCCTGGCCTCTGGAAGACGGGCTTGGGGTTAGTCACAACACGGGTCCCATGGGACGGGCCATGAAAAATTGGTATCATAGGAGTCGGTTCTACCACAGAACTTAAGAATTTGATGTTTTCCATGAATCAATAGTGTTAAGTGTAGTGAGTGTGGTTTTTAGTTCAGGGAGTCTAGTGTTGGTGTAGCGGCTGACGTATCCATACACCAGGACCTTGACTTCTGATTTTTGACTATGTGCACGAAAACACAGATTGCGTGTGTGTTTTCAAAAGTTTCCTTTAATTCAGCTCACCAAGTCAACTCAACGGTTATAAATTTTAACCGTAGCACACCTGTTTCTTTTTAGGATGCCTCCATTAAGATAGACTGCTAGAGTTCCGAGAGTTTTACACAATGATATCCCACAAAGCGATGAGGCCTCGGTTTAGGGCCCTCTTCCAGTAGAGGCATCAACAGAGGCACTAGAAGTACCTTTCCTCATTGGGCCACTGATGCCACCAGCCCCAGTAGTAGAGGGTGCACGCCTCTTGAGCGTGTTGCATGAGTTCCAGCGCTAAAGGTCACCTAGGTTCAGGGGAGAGATGG
Source organism: Viscum album (assembly GCA_963277665.1). Classification (NCBI taxonomy): domain Eukaryota; kingdom Viridiplantae; phylum Streptophyta; class Magnoliopsida; order Santalales; family Viscaceae; genus Viscum; species Viscum album. The sequence continues at coordinate 383,115,419 of OY728153.1, read as the reverse complement.
ACCCATAGGCGGCTGAGGATTGGCTAGAGGTTGTGGTGAGAGTTTTCTGACTAGTAGGGACACCAGCAGACCTCATGGTGATATTTGATGCCAGCCTACTACAGGCAGCAACAGGAAGATGGTGGATCTTGATGCTCTAGGTTCATGACGAGGTGACGCTTCTCTAGAAATACTTAGAGAGCCTATTTTGGGCAGAGTTTGTCCCATAAACGCTTCATGTAGTGTGCATACTAGAGCTACTTCATCTGCAGCAGGGCTACATGACTGTATCTCAATACTTAGCGAGGTTCACTGACCTATCCCACTACTCCACAGATATGGTGCATGAACCATTATTCAAGGACCAGACCTTCAAGTAGGGACTTAGGCGGACGATTAGGGATTTAGTGATCACACTTAGCATCTCGACGTAGGCGGGGGTGTTAGAGACATCCCTCTTGGTGGAGAGTTTCCTTACTGAGCAGTCACCAGGAGTGAGAACCACTACCAGTCATCACGTAGTAGAGTCTTCTACAGCTGGTATTATACAGACGTCACAAAGTTCTAAGAGGACCAGACCTCTAGGTGGATGACCGAATGACTCAGGATTGATTGTCTGGGGCACCCGAAGCGGAGACAGACATGCCAGGAATGGGTAGTGTTTCACATGTGGCGGGTAGAGCCACATGGCTCATGACTGTCTGACCTACCATTCAGATGATCAGAAAACGGTCAAAGGAACTCCCATGCAGAGACATAGATTCGATCTAGGTGGTCCGTAGGGAGAAGGTGGACGTGGCAGAGGAGCTGGTCGTGTAGCTGGCGATGGACAACGATTTGAGGTATTACCGCCGCCACCACCAGGAGGTCCACCCCGATCACAGGGAGTAGGTGGACAGGGGATAGCTCAACTCCAGGTAGCTGAGGGTTACGATCATGACACTCTGGAGATTATTCGAGGTACTATCTATGTCTACTCCACCATAGCTGGAGTACTTATAGACATAGGTGCCAGTCATTCTTTTATTTCCACTTCCCTCGTTCAAAGCTCAGAGATTCTGACAGATCCATTGGCTCGATCCTTGCATCTATAGAATCCTACGGGAGCAGACTTGACGATTAATCACTTGTGCCGGTAGTGTGAGCTTACTCTAGGAGGTGAGAGCTTCGGATGGGATCACCTAGTAGTGACGTCGAGGCCTCATGATATCATCTTGGGTATGGACTGGTTATCTATAGTCCATGCACAGATTTTCTATATTAGGTGTAAAGTGAGGTGTGTCCGCATGGATGGGACCAGGTTTACCTTCATCGGTGAGAAGGAATCCTTTGCAGCACAAGATGGAATTTCTTGGAGGAGAGTGCATCCGATCACTCATCAGTTGGATAGACTTACCCTCAGAGCTATTGATGTGGAGAGTCCGAGCTATCCTGTAGTGGTGGACCAGTACACAGATGTTTTCTGTGATGATATCCTAGGTCTACCCCCTTGCAGATAGGTATAATTTTACATTAAATTTTACCCTAGGAAGACACCGATATCTACACCAACATATCATATGGCTCCCATAGATCTTCATGAGTTGCGAGTATAGATAGAGGACTTGCAGGGGAAGGGAATCATTCAGCACAGTGTTTCTACCTAGGCAACCCCAATTTTGTTTTCCAAGAAGGAAGATGGAAGCTTGAGGCTTTGTGTTGACTATCGGTGCCTGAATTAGGTGACCATGAAGAACAAGTAACCAATCCCGAGGATTGACGACCTCTTTGATTAGCTTAAGGGAGCATGGTGGTTCTCGAAGATAGAACTCAGATCAGGCTATCACTAGCTCAAAGTACGAGATGAGGATGTGTAGAAGATAGCCTTCAGGTGTCGGTAAAACCATTATGAGTTCCTGTTTATGCCATTCGGTGTAACCAATTCTCTATCAGTGTTCATGGGGCACATGAACAGGATCTTTCATCCATACCTCGATCACTTTGTCATAGTCTTCATCGACGACATTTTGATCTATTCGACTACTGAGGAGGAGCATGCCTATCATTTGTAAATAGTACTAGACATGCTCTGAGAGCACCAGCTTAATGGTAAGCTCTCTATGTGATAGTTCTGGATTCGAGAGGTTCACTTCCTAGGAAATTTCATATCGTAGGCTAGAGTTACAGTGGATCCAGCGAAAATTGAGGTGGTACTTGCTTGGGAGCCACCCAGGAGTGTGACTGAGGTACAAAGTTTCCTGGGTTTGGATGGATACTATCGGAGGTTTGTTCCAGACTTATCCAAAGTTGCAGCACCATTATCAACCTTGATGAAGAAGGGGAAACCCTTTGTGTGGTCAGAGATATGCCATCAGAGTTTTCTGGAGATGAGGCAGAGGCTGACTAGTTCCACCATCCTGAGGCTTTCAGAGGAAGGTGTAGGGTACTTAGTCTACTGTGACACATCAAAGACCGAACTCAGATGTGTCCTGATGAAAGAGAAAGCAGTGATCGCATATGGTTCACGACAGCTGAGATAACATGAGCAGAACTACGCTACCTGTTACCTGGAGTTAGCAGTAGTGGTCTTCACCTTGAAGATGTGGTGACACTATCTGATGGGCGAGCGTTTTACCATGTACTCTGATCACAAGAGTCTCAGGTATATCTTCTCTCAGAAGGACCTGAACTTGAGACAACGACATTGGTTTGAGTTCCTCTAGGACTATGACTTAGAGATAGTATATACTCCTGGGAAGGGGAATATAGTTGCAGATGCACTCAGTAGGAGGTCTGGTATACATCTTCTAGGTGAGGCGATGGAGAAGCTAGCTGTTTTGCAGATATCCTTTGTGGATTTGGATGGAGAAGCTTTTCTTCAGTCTCTTACATTCACTCCCCCACTTCTTCAGCAAGTCAGAGAGGTGTAATGTGGGGATGTTGACTGCGAGGCTCGACGTGCTCAGATATCCACAGGAAAGGCACCTGATGGATTTTCTGAAGGTGGGGAGAACTTCATCCTCTTCAGAGGATGTAATATGGTACCGGTTTCACTTTAAGAGGAAGTGTTGAAGGAGTTACACACATACCATCTAGCGGTACATCCAGGAGTGGATAATATGTACCAGGATATCTGACGACAGCACTGGTGGTCGAGAATGAAGAAAGCAGTAGCAGAGTTTGTCTCTCGGTGCCTCACTTGTTAGCAAGTTAAGGCAGAACATCAGGTACCAACAGGATTGGTTCATCCCTTAGATGTCCCAGAGAGGAAGTTGGATGAGATATCCATGTACTTCATGACAGGACTTCCACATACATCTTGGGGACATGACTCGATTTGGGTGATCTTCGACCGACTCACCAAGTCGGCCCACTTCCTACTGATCAGAGATCAGGGTTTAGTAGAGAGCTTGGGAGACCTCTATGTGCGGTAGATTGTTCAGCTACATGGAGTAACTTCAATTATTATCTCTGATCGTGACACATGATTTACTTCTCATCTATTGAAGGGGTTGCAGGAGGATTTCGGGACGCAGCTTTGTTTGAGCACCGCCTTCCATCCGTAGACGGATGGTCAGACTGAGCGGACCATTCAGACCGTAGAGGACAAGATGCGTGCTTGTTTCCTTGACTTCAGTCATAGATGGGAGGATCACCTACCTTTGGTGGAGTTTTCATAAAAAAATATTTATCACTCCACCATTGGGATGACACCTTTCGAGGCATCATACAGGTCACCTTTCAGATCACCTTTGTGCTTGAATGACCTAGGGGAGTCAGCACTAGTGGGACCAAAGATGTTACAGGATACCACAGAGAAGGTGAAGACCATCCAGGAGTGGATGAAGACTGCACCGAGCAGGCATAGGTTGTATGCTGAAAGGAGACAGATACCTCTAGAGTTTGAGGATGGCGACCATGTCTTTTTATGGGTCTCACCTCAACGAGGTTTGCAGAGATTTGGTCGAGGCGGTAAGATATCTCCAGGGTTCATCGGACCTTTTCAGGTCCTCAGCAGAGTTAGTGAGGTGGAATACTGCTCATCTCTTCCACCTCAGTTACATAGGGTGCACGACGTCTTCCACATATCCCAGCTGAGGAGATATGTGAATGACCCTTCTCACATCATCGACCATGGCGAGCTGGATGTCAATGGTGGGGAGAATTTTACAGAGGTTCCAATAGAGATTGAGGATTGATAGGAGCGAGCCCTTCGTGGATGGTTGATACCTTTGGTGCACGTTCGCTGGCAGCACGGGAACCTCCAGGAGAGCACATGGGAGCGGGAGACTCAGATGCATGCTCAGTGCCCCCACTTGTTCCCTTAGTTTGAGTTGTAGATTACGGGGACCTAAAGCATGAGGTGAGGAGAATGTAAAGACCTCGAATTTCCATGTATTTTTTTTAAATATATGGGAATTTTACGACTCTGGGAAAATTGATGGCGCATGATTCCAAGACCCAGAGTGCCCGAAATGAATTTCTGAACTTTTTTTTTCAGGTACATTCAGTAAACGTGAAAGAGAGTTTTTCTAAATTTTGAACTGGTGCTCGGAATTGAAATATGAGGGAACCATTGAACTCACAACATCAGTATTTTCTTAAGAAGACTTTCACCTCAACGGTAGTTGGTTGAGGGTGAAAGTTAGTTTTGGGGTTTTTCGTGTAAAAATAAAATAAAAATAAAAGTGCATGAAATTTTTATTTTTATTTGCAACAGCCATGTGGGTTTTGGGAGGTGGGGTCCATCGGAACTAAACCTCCATGTGGAAGTTGAGGTGTGGGGACCATAAGAACTTAACCTCTTATGAGAGGTTATGGTGGTGGGGACCACACGAACCATAACCTCCCATGAGAGGTTATGGTGGTGGGGACCACTCCGGACTAAACCCCCCTTTAATTGAGAGAAACTCTCAACCCCCCTCATTAATGTGGAGGAGCCTCTTGACTTCCTCTACATTAATTGTGCCAACGCACATACCTTTAATTGTGCCAACCCTCATGCTTTAATTATGCCACCCACCATAATTAATGAAACTTTTTGAATTCTTCCAACAAAATAATAGATTGCATAATCTATTATGTTGGAAAACTTTTCATTTTGGTGGAGCCTTGGGAGAAAATCTCTCCAATGAAGAACTACTTCTATGAACGAAGAACACGTTCTTCCAACGAAGAATGCCAACAAGGAACCTCGACCCCGACTTTGACCTTCTTCCTCGAGACTTCCTCTGACGTAGGACATATTTGACTATGACGGACCAACATCTATCTTTTCCCAACGATTCGTTTTCTTCCCCGCAACCCAGTCGACGTATCAACCTGAGGTTGGGTGTTTTTTGGAGAGATAATACTTTCCTTGATTTATTTTGCTGTTTGGGAAAGAATCTTTGCGGAGGTTGTAAAATTTTAAGTTCATCATTCTTCTTTGTTGTTGAGACAAATGATACCACCCTAAACGTGTAGGGTGTGGGCCAAACCAACATGGCCTGACCCCTCTGCCGTTCTTCTTTGTTGTACTCTTCGAAATGGAGGAAGGCGACGAAAATGATGAAGGTGAAAAAGGCAACGATGCCTCCACCTACGGCCACCGTGACCCGCGCTGCCTTCACGACACTCCAGCCTCGCTGGCCGCACACCCTCGTCGCATCACGCCGCCTCGGGCCGAACTGGCCACGCGCCCTGGCTCCTGCCACACACTGGCTGATCCACCCCGATAGTGCCGCCCTCACCGGCCACGCCGCCAGCCGGCCGCTCCGCCAGCCGGTCGCGCCACCTGTCGGTTGCGCTGCTCACAGCCCTCTAAGCTGCCCCATCTCACGCCGTCCGCGGCCCTCCGAGATACCCCGTCTCACGCAGCCCTCAGCTCTCCGAGCCGCCCCACGGCCTCGTTCCCTCACGACACCCTCTGCGGCCGAGCCGCCCTCGCGGCTCTCCGGGGTCCCTCACGGCCTGCTGGGCCAGACTCAACGGGACGGGATGAACCCAACGAGCTAGGCTAGACCCAACGGGTAAGGCCGGGTCGGTCTAATCGGGTCAGACCGAACCCAGGCCCACTACGCCCCTTTACTTTTTTTTGGCCATATCTTTGACACCGGATGTCCATTTGATGAACTGTTCGCGGTGCTAGAAATCTTGGAGCAAGATGGTCCCTTTGAGTATACTCCACTAGAGTTTTGGATTAAGATGGGAAACCGTCAGGTTGGATCGAGCATGAATCCAACCGGGCCCTTGCGACTAAAAGGCTAATAAATCACATACCGGGCGTTTGTTTGATGCGCCGTATGTTGCGTTGAGACCCCTATGATGTGGCAGACCTTTGAGATACTTCTTCATGGGACATCATGATAGTTGGAGTATCAACCAGTAGCTTGTGGAGAGGATCCTCCCGGAGACGAGCGAGCGTAGTGCAGAGACATAGTAGCTGGCTGAGACCTGACGACTGCTGATCATTTCAACTCGGAGTGACTCGACTAGCCCAGTGGGGAGCACCTTGGTGTCGCGGCAGATCGACAGTGGGGAGCACCTTGGTGTCGCGACAGACCCACGATACTCGACAGGAGGAGTACCACAGCAAGCTACGAGGGCAAGCGCGCTTGGTGATGTGGAAGACCCACGGTGGGGAGAACGCTTGGTGTTGCGGAAAATCCACGGTACTCGACAGGAGGAGTACCTCAACAGTCCAAGGTTAGTGGGAAGCACGCTTGGTGTCGCGTTAGGCCCACTATACTCAATAGAGGAGGATTTATTTAGCAGTCGAGGTTTCGACAATGTGACTGTGGATGTTACTTGATACTACCCCTAGAATAAAATTTTGGTTTGAGCTGAGTCAATTTTTCTATGTTTTCCTCATGATTGAGATGGATCACTTGATAACTTAGGTATATGTATGAGAATATACCAAAGTAGGGTTATCTGTTGATTTTATTCTTTTTGGTTTATCCTTGGTGGATTTTGTGAGACCTTGAGGGTCTCGGGGTCCCTACTGAGTATCGTTATACTCACCCCTACACATGCTATGCACGCACCTTGTTGTGTTGGATGTAGACGACAGACAACGCTGACTGAGAATGAGAGTACTAGGACTAGATGATACCTAGAGGTGGATCATATGACGAGTCGGTACACGGAGGAGACGATCAGACATGGAGTGCTGAGGAGGTGATCTGTACCTACCCTTCAGGTAGAAACCCCAGAGGAAGATCCAGTAGTTGTCTTCCATTATCTTTCAGTTGTATTGTATCACTATTGTACTTGTACTTTACAATTGGGCTTGTATTCTGGACCCTTTTACTTTCAGCAATTTTTTGTTATACTGTTTACTTGGTGTTTTATCCAGCTGTGTGCTTGCTTGTGTGTGTGTTTAAAAGTTATAAAGGCAATTCCTTCCATGTTTTAGGGAATTATGCCTTGGGTGCTAGTCGCTAGCCCTTGGCCTTTGGAAGGCGGGCTAGGGGTTAGTCCCGGCACGGGCCCTGGGGGACGGGTCTTGACACACCATGCCTCGAATTGAGGCTGGGTTGTCTATTACACATCACACATGATCCATGGATCATTTTACTAATGTATCAACATAATACAAATACGTTTGGTCAGTTTTCTGTATGTGAGTTGTTGTTTTCACTTAAAATTCTGTCCATTTTAAACAAAAGAGAGACACTTTGAGTGCTACCAGCCACACCATGCCTCGGATTGAGGTGGGGATGACTCATCAAAAATAACCCATGAATCATTCTCCTAAAGTATCAACACAATCTGAATTTGTTTGGTCATTTTTCCGTATGTCAATTGCTATTTTCACTTAAAATTCTGTCCATTTTAAACAAAAGAGAGACACTTTGAGTGATACCATTCACACTGTGCCATTTATTGAGGTGGGGTTGACTCTTACACATCAAAAATGAACCATTTATCATTATACTAACGTATTAACACAATCCTAATGTGTTTGTTTGGTGTTCCGTACGTCAGTTGTTGTTTTCACTTAAAATTCTGTCCATTTTAAACAAAAAAGAGACACTTTGAGTGATACCGGTCACACCGTGCCTTATATTGAGGTAGGTTTTACTCATAAACATTAAAAATGACCCATGTATCGTTATCCTAAAGTATCAATACAATTCGAATGCATTTGGTAAGTTTTCTGTATGTTAGTTGTTGTTTTCACTTAAAATTCGGTCCATTTTAAACAAAAGAGAGACACTTTGAGTGATAATAGCCACACTGTTCCTCGTATTGAGGCAGTGTTGATACTTACATGTCGAAAATGACCTATTTATCGTTCTCCTAAAGTATCAACACAATCCAAATGCATTTGGTCATTTTTTTGTAAGTCAGTTGTTGTTTTCACATAAAATTCTTTCCATTTTAAACAAAAGAGAGACACTTTGAGTGATACCGACCACATCATGCCACAGATTGTGGAAGGGTTTACTCATACATGGCAAATAGTTTTAATAAAGTATCAACAAAATCTTAATGCATTTGGTCAGTTTTTCTTATGTCAGTTGTTGTTTTCACTTAAAATTTTTTCCATTTTAAACAGAAGAGAGACACTATGAGTGATACCGGTCACATCATGCCTTGGATTGAGGCAGGGTTGACTCTTAGACATCAAAAAATGGCCCATGTATCATTATTCTAAAGTATCAGGACATTCCAAATGGGTTTTGTTGGTATTATTTATTTCAGTTGTTGTTTTCACTTAAAATTCTGTCCATTTTAAACAAAAGAGAGCCACTTTGAGTGATACTGATCACAATGTGCCTCAGATTGAGGCGTATTTGACTCTTAAATGTCATAAATGACCCATGGATAGTTCTACTAAAGTTTCATCACAATCCTAATGAGTTTGGTCAGCTTTCCGTACATCAGTTGTTGTTTTCACTTAAAATTTTGTCCATTTTGAACAAAAGAGAGACACTTTGAGTGATCCCGGTCACACCGTGCCTCAGATTGAGGAAGGTTTGATGTGTACATCTCACACATGACCCATGTATCGTTTTCCGAAAGTATAAACACAATTCCAATGCATTTGGTCAGTTTTCCGTATGTCAGTTGTTGTTTTCACTTAAAATTATGTCCATTTTAAACAAATGAGAGACACTTTGAGTGATAACAGCCACACCCTACCTCGTATTGAGGTGGGGTTGACTAATACACATCAAAAATTACCCATGTATAATTCTCCTAAAGTATCAACACAATATGAATGCGTTTGGTCAGTTTTACGTTTGACAATTGTTGTTTTCACTTAAAATTCAATCCATTTTTAACAAAAGAGAGACACTTTGAGTGATACCAGCAACACTGTGCCTGAGATTGCTATGGGGTTGACTCTTACACATAAAAAATGACCCATGTATTAGTTTCCTAAAGTATCAAAACAATCAGAATGCGTTTGGTCAGTTTTCTGTATGTTAGTTGCTGTTTTCACTTAAAATTCTGTCCATTTTAAACAAAAGAGAGACACTTTGAGTGATACCAATCACACCATGCCTATGATTGAGGTGGGGTTGAATCTTACACGTCACAAATAACCCATGGATCATTGTTGTAAATTAAAAACATGGATATGTGGGGGGATACCTTGTAGAAAAATGAGGTTCCAACAATTTCCATTTTGTTATTATGGATTATTAGAAAACATACAATTTCTACCAATAAAAGTGTTCAAGGTATAGGAATTCATTTGGCATCTTGATGCTCATACTGCAATCAATTTTGGGTAGATACATTTACTTATATTTTCTCTGAATGTGAGTGGGAATGCATGATATTAAGGTATTTTGGATATTTTTCTATTTTTTCTTATCCAAAGCCCAAAGAAAAGTGGTTCATCATTCTTGCATGTTGTTGGTGCATTTCATCTATTAAAATGAAAACATGACTCATTAGAGAAAGGATGTTTTAATTAATAAAAATTACAATTTTTCTATGAAAATTTACATATAATAATGTTTCATCTTTTGATCTTTGTGAACCCCTCTCAAAAATGTCTTCCAATTGTACACATCCCCAATTCAAATCTTCATGCTATTTGTGTACAATATTCCATCAGGTATGCGGCCCACTCATTTTTGAAAAAATCTATATCGTCTTGTGAATATGAGGATTTTCGACAGTCATAGTAGTACTAAAAAATATATAAATTAATAATTAATAAATAATTTAAATGAAATAGTAGTTGTTTTTGAAAATACCTCTTTAGGGAAGCTAGTTTGTTGATAGAAAATGATCTCTCTCATAAATTTAAAAACTTAATAACCACAATCTTTATCGTTTGTTTATTTTGGACACTGAAAAAACTTTGTTCATTAGGAGAATAAGTAACTTGTTTTTATATGTGTTTGGATAGTGAAATGTTTTTATATATACTCTGATACTTGTCTAGACGTATTACTTGATCGCCTCCTTATGTTTAGCCCCTATCCCCATTCCTTTTTTAGAAAATAATGATACACCACCCTATCATAATATAATCCCTAGTAAAAGATAATATAAATTATATAACTTGATGTTTAAAACTAAAAAGTTGGATGTAGTGTCTTACAGATTCACAAACTCCATAATGCGTGGTCGTTTTATTGGATATCCTTGCATTGAATCTAGGAAATAAATCTTTGGAGTATCCAAGTTTACCACAATTAGCAGCCAATGTTTCCTAAAAACACATGAAGGAATAAGTACTGAAAGAAGTGAAAATATAATTGATATGCTTTAATCGTAGAGTTTTACCCCTATATGGTTAGTATTAGGAAGAGTCTTTTATCTGTAATCTTACTTTAAAATATTTTCAGCAAGCCTTTCACTATTTCATCCCTTTTTGATGGCTCTAATTTCGTTAGTTGTGTTGATGTGGTATGAGGACTAACGAGTCCAAATTTTGGCTCATGGAAAAATTTCTTCAAATGTTTTTCATATATACTCCTGCCAATAATATAAAATGCATTTAGTCATAATTATCACATTATATCAGATTTTAGAAAATCAATTCATGAAAAAAAACCTCATATATAAATTTACAACTATGATGCCTGGCCAACTGTATTCAAGGATTTCATTTACATTTTCTACAGATACAAGATCTTGAATTTCTTCTCCATATATATTCTTTTCAAAAACAACTATATGAATACTACCACTTTTTAGCTTCGTATCCTCATGAGTCTTCAATTCTGGTAAATGTGGATAAAGAACATGTGGTGTTATTGTGCTTTCAGTGGATCTTTTGGATCGGTTGGTTGATCCTTTATATGATTTTGAGCCCACGTTTCTTTTCACCCCCTTCCCTTTCTCCATCTATAATAACATTCATTAGTTCAGATCTTCTTTCACTAACTGTTAAAGGTTTAGGTTGAAAAAAATGGAAATAAATAACTCTTTGTCCACATGTACTCTTAAAGTTGTGATGACCATGCAATGAATGTCCCAATAGCCTTTTCGATCGTATGAATATCATCTTCATAAAGTGGAATAGGTAGCTCTGCATTTGGATCATGATATATAGTAATCGTCACTTTCAGATAATCTATTGGAAGTGGTCTATTATGCAGCTTGTCCTCTGGGATGTTGAACACCGTAGCACTCACTACAAGGTGATAGGTGGGTGTTGACAGATATAAATCACAGTCATTATCATCCTGTAGAAGATCAGTATAGGAAAAGTATCAGTGTTTTTCTGATTCACATTTCATGGGAACAATTATTAGAATATTGATTACCACGACTAAGATAGCTCTTTGAGGGGAATGGCTCACCTCAACGCTGGTGGATGGTGGGGTGAGATCTTCACACACTGGTTGTTCCTAAGTTGTGTCTTCTCCTTTCTTCTCGCCCATAAAAGTTTCTAGAAACTCTCCCTACCATTGAAATTGTTCTTCAAGAGTTTCTAGTCTTTCGTTCATTTGTTTAATTTATTCATTTATATCATCTTTTTATTTTTTTTCTCAAAATATACTCAGGGTGTCACCCCAAACCCTATACCTCTAACACGACCGTATTGTTCTAGATATTTCAAAGCCGTCGATAATAGATCTGCATCCGCTACAGGAGTAGCTGATTCTGGTTACTGTCGGATATAGGAAAATAAGTAATTATTATGTAATAGAAAATTAAAAAAAACTTTTTATCGTGCTATACTTACACATATTTTCTAAACTTATTGTGTGTTTTCATCTACGAGCTTCCCTTCCTTATTCACACGTGCCTCCTTCCATAGCACATGACGTGGGATGGACGTGTCTTTGGATTTAGACTCATAAATCTACATATAAATATAGAAAGATAATTATGATGTTGTTTATTATAACATAACCATATTACTGTAAATTTAAAATACGTACCATTTTCTTTTATAGTGAAGCGTACCCCATCCTTAGTTTACGATAAGGGTATGTTGTTTTTTATGCACGTTCCTTATTTTTAACACTGATTTATTGTTTCATAAATGAAATATTGAAAATCAAAGTGATGAATACATGTACCCTCAAACAACGTATTATCATCCACAATATACCTAAAACTTCTCATCCCAACGGTGGCTAATAAATGCATCCCATGCTTCTTGGGATATCAGGTGAGCGTGGACAAGGGGTGGTTGTGGGTTTATTTTACCTTTGGAATCTTTCAGGTGACATTTTGTTATAGTAGTGCGAAAAACATGATGAATCTTTCCTGCAAGCCTTAGTACATAATTTTTGTGTGAATATTCTACTATAAATGTACTCTTCAAGGGATTGAGAAGAGTAAGACACTGTTTCATTATTTTATTTTCTAGTAAATTAACGAAATAATATCATAATGCTGCCATAATTTCTTCCTAGATCACATCCTTCAGCCCGAACACAACATGGTGCCATGAATCTATATTAATCAGAACCCATTTCTGAGTGACAATTCCAATGTAACTACTAAAAATATCCTTGTTGGGATTCACATGTTGGCCTTGTGCATTCCATCCGACATCAAATTTGATGCCTTTTCTTTTCACCTTAAGAACTTTGGCTAACACCGTCCAACTACGACACACCTATGTTTTATGTGATGTCGATCCTTCATCCCCAACCATTTCATCGATATCAACATCATCAATATGTTCATCTAAAATGGTAGTAATGTAATGTGCTGGTGGTTATTGGACCTCAACACTAGGAGCAGCAACAGGTTTAGAAACTTATTGTTTCTCTGCACTGTGAGCAGCACCAACAGCTTTAGAGACATGTTCATCCTTGAGGTTAGGAACACCAGAACATGCAGAAGTCATTATCTGAAAAAATGGTTGAATAGTTAATTTAGATTACATAAATTCAGTAATGGTAAGATAATAACATGAGATAAAAATATCTATATTACAAACAAAATATAACCTGTTTATTGAACTCTATTTCTTTTTTTCAAAGGCTAAAGGGATTTGACACCTTTATAGATTATCCAAATTCCTTCATTGTGGTCTCCTCTAACAAAAGAAATGTCATCTACATTGGGACTTCTGCGAAATGATTGTGGGGTACCACTGAAAGGATCGTCCTCAATTGAATTTTCGTCAGACCCTTCAGTAGTTTTGGACGATAACAGAACAATCAACCACTTTCCGTTTGCAAGATCTGGAACATAAAATACTTGTACCGCTTGTGATGCCATTATAAATTGTTCATCTTTGTACCCTTCTTTACTAAAATAAACTTTCACAAATCCCAATTCATCTATTTTAACACCATTGCTGTTATCAACTCATTTTCATTAAAACTCGCAATTATAATGTTGTATAATCCAACTCCCATATTTGTTTGATATTGCCAAAGTATGACATATTCGCATAAATTGGTTTTTTGCCCTTACTACCAGAAACATGCATCACTTCATCCACAAGTGTAACTACCCTATTTTTCATGGTACTATCTTTATCATGTTCGTCTGTATAGAATGTATAACCATTAATTACTTAACCATTGTAAGATAATACATACACACTTGGTCCGATGGCTAGCCATCAAAGTCGTTTAGAAATTGAATTTATATTTTCATCTAAATCATTAAAAATATGGTCCTGATAGCATCCTATAAACTGGTGATTATGTGCATTTGATATCCATTTTTCAGCCCTTGATGGATTCAACTGCATAAGAATTTCGTTGTGGGTTTCTATATATAGAGAAACCTTCTAATTGTTATGAAAAACATAAAGGTAGTCCTGCTCTCGATCTGTAATATTGATTGTCACAACATCTCTTTCAGAAATTCCATCACCCTTAAGGAATCTAGTGTGACGAGATTTCAGGAGACCAATGCTTTCCACATCAGACAGGTATTTGGAATAGAATTCAATGGCTTCCTCAACAATATATCTCTCCACAATACAACCCTCTTGACAACTTCAATTTTTGACATACCCTTTCAAAATATTCATATACCGTTCAACGGGGTAAATCCATCTATAGTGCACAGGACCACAAAGTTGAATCTCTCTCACCAAGTGAACCATCAAATGAACCATATTATCAAAGAATGTTGGTGGGAAGAACATTTCTAATTAACATAATATGATGAAAATTTCTCTTTCCATAGCTGGAAATTTCACCGAGTCTAAAACTTTGCTGCGTATAGCTTTGAAAAAGAAATAAAGTTTGGTTAACATATGACTAATATTCTTGGAAAAAAATGCAATGTAAAGCAATAGGAATTAAATCTTACATAAAAACAAGGAATTCATGTGATTTCATAACTTTTAACTTCAAAACATTTATTGAAACAATGTTCTTGATATTTGATGAATACCCCTCTGAAACCTTTACATCATTGAAGACGTTTCTAAACTGATATCTCTCCTCCCTAGAAAGAGTGTAAGCAGCTGGAGGAAGAAACATTCGATTTTCACACTTCATGGGAGCCAACTCTTCTCATATTCTCATTTCAACCATGTCCAACCTTACCTGAATTCCATCCTTTTTTTGTTAGGGGAATTTAGCAACGTTTCGACAACACTGTCACATACATTTTTTTCCACATGCATGAAATAAAAAAACTATCTGACATATAGGCAATTCCAGTATGGTAATTCAAAAAAATTGATCTCTTTTTCCAACCGATTTTTTTAACATTTTTCAAAAATGGTTTACCAAAAACAGTGTTCACATCTTTTACTTTGTCAAACAGCTGATCACCTATTAGTGGAGATGGTGTTGTGTGTTGTTCTGAACACCCAATGAATGATGTCGTCCAAGATCGGTACTTATGATGATGGGGTAGAAATATACGATGTCCTTGAAACATGTATTTCGATGAATGTTTCAACCTAATTGATTCTGTATCTTCTTCTCACATGGGACACCATTGAGTTCCTTTAATGCTATAGCCTAACAAATTTCCATAAGCAGGGAAATCATTTATCGTCCCATACAACATCACTCTCAATGTGAATTATTCACTTTTATAAGAGTCATACAACATAACACCTGAATCCCACAATAACTTCAAATCCTCGATTAACGGAGCCAAATAAACATCAATATCATTACCCAGTTGTTTTGGTTCTGATATAATCATAGATAACATGATGAATTTTCATTTCATGCATAACCTGGGTGGAAAGTTATAATTTACCAACGTAACAGGCCATGTAATGTGAGTACTGGTTTGAAAACCAAAAGGATTCACTCCATCTGTAGATAACACAAGGTGAAGGTTTCTTGTCTCATTTCCAAAATCAGGATACTCATTGAGAAGAGTTAGTTGGGTGACGTAATTTCCCATATTTATTTATTTTATCTACATTCCACAACAATTTTCTTGTAGTTTCTTCACTTCTATATAGACGCCTAAACCGTAGAATGATTGGAAAGTACCATACAACTTTCATAAGATTAAGTTCATCTTTCTTATATCTAGAATCATCACACTTTGGGCATTCTATAAGTGATTTTTTCTCCTTGCGAAACAATATACAGTCTTTCAGGAAGGCATGTATTCTTTCATAAATCATACCCATCGAGCATAGAATTCATTTAGCCTCATATGTCCGGCTTGGGAGCTCATTATCTTCTAGAAGCATGTCATTCAAGAGAGCAAGTAGTTCCATAAAACTAACATCACACAATCTGTTTCCTGCTTTCAATTTATACAACTTCAGTACAGCTGACAATGCTGTATATTTAGTGCAACCAGCATACAATGGCATCTTTTCACAACTCTTTAACTTCTCACCAATTTTGGGTAATCACAGAGTTCATATTCAACTATCCTTGTCATTTCCTCAATACAATATTCATCATCATTGGCATCTATAATCACATCCTCCATACGATCTTCTTCATTATCCATATTTTTAATCATATCTGATGATCCATAAAATGCAGTTTTATCCCATCCAGTAGCTACATTATATTTTTCTCCATGTTTATTCCAACATTTATAACTTCGATCTATTCTGTGACATATCAAATGTTCTTCCAACTCCTCTGGAATAATTATTATATAATAACAACAATGTAAAAATAGAAAAGGATTTGAGAAGGATCCTTTGCGTGATCCTTTGCAAACTTGATGAAATCTTTCACTCCATTCTCATACTCTGTAGTTAAATGATTAGCATCCATAAAATCTTTATTCATCTCTATCCTATTTGAATCTCAAATATTATTATTTATGGTTCAAATACACAATACAAGACTTCAAAATACAGTAGATGAGAACCACTTACTTATAAAAAATAGAGATTAACAGAGCCTAACCATTTCCAATAAAGATTTGGAAATCAACTGAACCAGGATAGACCCACCATAAAAATCAACACACTTTCCAGCCCCCTTACCAATAGTTCTTGCACCCACCACCCTTGCAAAAAAACATTAAACATCCTTTTAACCAGCCCTACCAGCCACCTCATTCATAATAAAGTAATCACATTAAACAGCCCAAAACTAGTGACCAAACTCAAATAAAATGAAAACAATCATACAATTTTAATAACAAAACTAATATAGTAGATACATTTCTGAACACAAAGGGGTTCGCAGGGTAGAAAAATAACCTAGGTTTATCCAAAATTACTATGGAAGATCATATGTTTTGGTACCCAAATTAACATAAGAAATAGAAAATTGTGGTTAGTGAACATAAATTCTATCATGAACATCTAAAGGATATGAAATAACTCTCCCTCACCTTCCCCAAACTTGTAACTAATATCCATAGACATATCTTACATCCATTCTATAAAAAATTACATTCCCATACAAAGGGATAAACAACAATCCCTTAGAGTTAAAAAACTCACACATGAGAGGATAAAAGTATCAAATAGTGATAAAACATCTTTCACAAAGGGGTGAATTGTTCAAGGGTAAATCAAGAGGGCCAAATAATATTTAAAAGATACACTGTATAAAGTGTAATCTAGAAATTTACTATAAAAAATAGAATAGAATTCCAATCCAGTTCACACTTCATAAATCCTCGCTTAATATAAATTAAAAATTTATTAGAATCACAATAACACCATAAAAACATTTCCAAGACATCAATTAAATAGATTTCCTTTCTCATTGAATTATGAAACAATCCAAAGAAGGCTCCATGAACTCTAATCCTCCACAACTCAATGCCTATAAATTCAAGGAAATCTTCATTTTCCAAAAAAAAACCATTTTCTATTTTTACTAATAGCAATACCCCTTTCAAATACAATTTACATTACCCACACATTTGAAAAACTCAATTTTTATGAAATAGAAGAAGAGAATACAGTTAATAAACCAACTTCATGGGTCAATCCCCCTTTTCAAAATAAAAAATAAACCCTGAATAATTTCAAAACATTCCTTTCATAATTTGAGAAACTTACAACTCATATTTAAAAATTTACTACAATCCAAACATGCTAAATTATTATGTATCCTTTTTAAAACCTACACCTAAACCCATTCACACCTCCAGTTCCTTTGAAAACATATTTCACACCTTTCAAACAAACCATAATACCCTTTCTACAAAGTATCAAATTACAAAAAACACAAGAGATTACCATTTCCTTTATTAAAATTCATTTCAAACACATAGGAATGCAAATTAATATAACCAACAACACCTAAATAGGCCAACTATCCACCACAAAACTCACCAAGTCACATTAAAAAAATAATTCATACTAAGTAATATAATATAAATAGAAGAATATAGATAAAGGGCACCCCACACCACTTTCCTTCTGGTATGAAACTCTCACCCAAATGTCAAACATCCTCGCGCTCTCATCTCTTTCATATACCACATCGACTGCAAGCACGGTAACATCGCATCTCACCCATAGAAACCAGGGCCATCAAATGATAATCACTATCATAACCAAAGTAGTAGGTTATTATGAACATGTATGACGTTAACCTTTTTCCCTCCTCCTACCGTGAAAGGACCCCACCTAAAGCCTCCCCATAAGAACAATCTAATCACACCTTGACCAAAAAACACTCGGGCCACTTCCCCACAAGCATGGTCACATCTTGCCAAAAAAACACATGGGCCACCACCCCAAAATCATGGTCACATGTCCCCCGAAAAAACATGGGCAACCACAACCACTATCTAATGAACTAACAAACCTTCACCCATCCCAACTTGTGAAATACCTACCTCTCCTGGAATACAGAGCGGGAAAGAGCGGGTACCCAAGCATCTGTCCTCCTTATTGGATATTAAGAAAAACACCGGTCTCATGATTATTTGGGTTTCAAAACATAGTGCTTGACATGGGTAGGGTGCATACATAAATCAAGAATAATATACAAGTATATACATATACCCACACACACAAGCCTAACCTATGGGTTTACAACCAAACGCTAACCAAATCACTACATTGCCTCCATTGTTTCCACCTCTAAATGAATAAAACTACACAATAATCCACAATCCTCATTTCAAATTTCCCACAAAATTCACATTAGCCAACCAATTCATTTCATTATTTAGCATCAACCACATTTAACCACACAACCCACCATTTAATTAATTATCAGTTGATTCCATCCCATTAACCAAACCAACCCATTCCATTTAAATCATTATTAAAAAATTATTAATTCCATTACTAATTAATCATTTAGCACAAAGAAACCATCACCTCACCACCTCAAAAAAAAAACGGCCAAACAAACCACCTCACTACCTAAAAATAACACCAACAAACCACCTCGCTGCCCAAAATCATAGCCAATAACCATCATCCACACATTTCCCAACCACACATTGCCACCCCAGAAACATGGCCACACATCACTTCAAATCAATATCATTTTACAGATTTACAAGGGGTCTTTGATCACATTCCTCTTTATTTTTTAAGGGATTTATCAAACAAACCATAATCCAAGGGAAACCATTTTATTATCCAAATGTAAGTGGTTAGCTAATTTCCACATTAGGGTGATATCACTATAATCACAAAAAAGTATCAATAACATAGCATATCATTGAGTTTAAATAATTCCCCCAATGTCCATAATTTTTAGTGGAGAATCTATCTTGTGAAATTATAATATCATAAATAATAATAAGGCTGTGAAAACTTTAAAATAAAACCCCTTTACCCTTTAATTTCAATTTGTAAATTCCTTATATTTTATTAAGAATTCACAACCATCTTTTATATATTAACATGAGAAGAAACCCCTCCTTCATGATACACAATAAAGAGAAATGATAGATTCTAAATGAATCTTTATAACTCATTGAAAACCGCAAGGTGAAGAAGAAATGTCCTCAAAACACAACCTCATCATGAGAAACCACTAATCAACCTACTGAACCAAACAATCATCAAAATGTATCCCAAACACACAACACAACCCAAACAAAACTAAACCACCATAGTGAATATTAGAATAAGAAAAAAAGAAAATGGATGATAATGAGAGGAAAAATCACCAAAGATCAATGATGGAAAGCCGAGAATCAAACCTCGTTGAAAGGAATCCCTAACACTTGAAGTAGGGTTCACGGGGAGTAGGGTCCAACGGGGAGGAGGAGAAGTAGGGTTTATGTGGAGGAGGATCCGTGGAAGGGGTTTGAGGGGGAGGATAAGGAGTCAGATTCATAGCAGTGTAGGGATAGCGGCGGAGTAGGGCCAGCTATGGAGGTTCAGCAAAGAGAAGATCAGGGGGAGGGGAGTTATCATAGGGGTACAGTACCGCGAGAGCTTGAGGGCGCGATAAATAGAGGGCACTCTTCACCCCATTTTTTAAAATGGGTCTATGGTTTTATCAGCTCTATAAAATCACTGATAAAGGGATCCTTTATCAGTGATTTTTTCTTAGCACTGATAAAAGGTGGCGCTTCCCTTGTCTATTTTTTTAGTAGTGTAATAAGGTTGATATCATTGTTTCCCATCATCTTCATAAGAATAAAAAATCATATACTAATTATTCCTAACATCTATAAGGATATAATATATCATTACTAAAATATATTAGTCATCTTAAAGATAAATTTTCTTTACTTTATGATTCAATTTATTAGTTTTTGTTTTCATTATAAGACATCCATATCGTTTACAAGAATTATCTGTAGTTGTCATCATCATAAGGATTTAATTAATCCACATTTTTTGTTGGAAATATTTTTATCTATTAGGTTTATAAAACATAATCATATTATCTTGATCATAATTTTTACTCACATTTATTTAATAAATAATTTAAAACATTCAGATGGTATCTACAACTTCTTTACTAAATTTATACTTTAATATCACAATTTTATTCATCATGTATTTTTTAATTAGTATAATAATTTAAGTAATTAAATTATGTTATCATTTAATTAATAAAATCATATTATATTACCTAGGCCTTACACTAGTAATTTCACATTGATTAAGCTACTATATTATTCTCATTTAATAATTAACATAAATTTAATGATAATTTTTTTTAACTTTACCCATTATCCAACATGCCCTCATTTAATGTCCTTATTAACCATTATAAATAATTAATTCCTCTCAAGTGATAAATTTATTGATGATTGTACCATAATATTAATTAAATATTTTATTATAAAGTCAAAAAAATATAAAAAATAAATGGTGAAATTAATAATTTAATGATTATATCCTTAATTTTCATCAATAATAATTCTACTTTTTTTTGGAATTCAAATTCAACTTCATGAGACAAGTTCCCATCAAATTCATTATTCAATTATTTAAAATACAAAAAAATACCATTATAAATAACATAAATGGATTAAAAAACCTCATATGTTTAATCTATGTGAAAAAACAAGTAAAATATACTATTAATTCATCCAAAATAGACTCTAACCCAAAACATGTATTTTTTTATCTTTACACACACACACAATTTTATATTATAAAAAATGTTTCCAATAAATATTACACCAATAATTAATTGTTATAGGAATTTCTAAAAAATATTCCAATTATATATTATAATAAATGTTTATAATTCATTAAAAATGTTTTATTAAAAAAATAGACAATTATTTTATTAAAAAATGTTTTTTATTTTCTATTTTTGTAAAAATCACATGGTTCCACTTCATTCTATTAATTCATATATGTTGATGGTATATGGTCTAGCGTGGGGTGAATAAAATAGATAAAAAAATTATCTGGTTAAATTAATTATCTAAATTAATTATCAAAGTTGATTATCATGCAGAGTAAGTGATTATATGTAGTAGAAAAGAAAAGAAATAACACATGAAATTCTATAGTAATTTAGTCTAAAGTGGACCTACATCTACTATTACTAATGGGAATATTCCTTAAATCCATATATGTATATCTGATATATATATATATATAATCCATATCGTATTTCATGTAAATTATATTTTTCATGACCATGCATTTTAATATTATGGAAAATGATAAATTATTTTCATTTATTATTCTCTCATATTAGTTATAATTTATTATATTATTTCATAAGATGTTACATTTGGAAGGATTCACATTTTTTATATGATATATGAACCATCCATTACATTTATTTATGTATTTCATCACATGAATAAATGAGAGGATAATCAAGGAGAATTCTTTAATGCCTATTTAACTTATGTCATACGATGGGATAGATTGTGAATTACATTGTCCTAGGACAAACCTCCTTAAACCCAATGCTCTATTTTTTATCTTTTTCTTTTTCACTCGATGCACTAGCATATCATGTATAGAATATGGATCCTACTTGAACATTGAGTGATTCAGGTGTAGCCCATGGGTACCTATGGTGGTGGGATGCTTATGTTTTCCACTTTGGTGATCTCTCTCAAACTCGTGTGATGGAGTTCAGAGATGATTCAATGGATTCATTGGTGTAAGGTATGCCTGTATAGTTTTTCTTAATTTCAGTAATTTATGTAGTTTTCATATATCATGCATGGGAGATCCTTAGATAAAGGTTTGTAATCCATTCTATTTGATTTGATAAATGTTATTAGACTATAAAAAAACTCTTCAGTTTTTTCAAAGTAGGTCCATGATTTATATTTATGAAATTATACATGGAAATGAAAAAGAAACAAAAAAATAGAGCATCTCTTAATAGGTTTTTTGAAAATCTAGAAAAAAATTTACCCTTGTGTAATGGGTTATATAAAGGTAACTCAATCCTTACCCTTACACAACGAGGTTGTGTAGTGATAACCAAGGCTTTACTCACATGCAGAGTGGCATACCTAAGGTTTATACCACCTTAGCCATATATAGATCGATCTACATAAGGGTAACATTATCTTACCCTTATTCTTATAGGGTTATGTAAGGGTGTGATTGTGTTTACCATTACACAGAACGCTGGTATGTAAGGGTAATCACGTTTTTACTAAATTAATTGAATGGTGTTACCTAATGTAACCTTATACATAATTTTTTATGTAAGGGTTATGCAGTATTTTAAAACATGCATAAAGCTTATTCATTTTTAAAAGGATCTATATAAAGGTAACTGGGCACTTTACCCTTACACATATAGGTGCCATAATCACTATGTAAAGGTTATTGAAGTTTACCTTTACAAAACATAAGAAAAATAAGCATTAACTTTATTCAATGACATGCATAAAGTTATTACCTATATACGAGGCTCTAAATAAGGGTAAATAAAGGATTCCCTTATGCGGGCATGAGTTCATGTCTAAAGGTAAATAGAAAATATTCTAAAAATGTTTTAAAATTATAAAATGTTTTTAATGGTTTATAAAATGTTCATAAATTATTATAAAGGTATTTTAAGATATTTTAATTTATAAAAATATTATAAATTATTTAATTATAAATTTTTTATAATTAATTAAATAAATGTTTGTGAAAATTTTATTTTTCCCCAATATTAAATGTTACTATTTGAAATATCTTTTATCAAATTATATGGCATAACCTATGATCTAGAAATAAAAGTGTTTATTTATAAATCATAAGTACTAATTTATAAAGGGTTATAAGTTATGAAATAAGGCCAAAATATTAATTGTTTATATTTAAATTATGAATTGTTCATAATTAATTATTTTGAATTGTTCAAAATAAAATGGGTCTTATTTGGATATTATTTAAGCCACATAAAAAATTGTTTTGATGGTTGATATGATCAGGGTTTAAATAATGATTAAGTATATGATGTTTAGATTATGAAGAATGTTTACATAATAGAAATTGAATTAAATTTTTTTTATAATTCATATAATATCATATAATTAAAATTTCATATAATGAATAATATGAATGAGTTCATATTTGAATGAATATAAAGATTTTATATTCAAAATTATTGAATGTCTATTTAATAAAATTCATTATTAAATGGTTAATAATACATAACAATAATTTAATAAAATATTCTACTATAAATAATATCATCATCATCATCAAGATAAATTTTTGATCAATCCTTTATAAGGATAAGTTTAATGTATGATACTCCTAGGACTGGTAACTAAGGAAAAGTTATTAATCAATATTGGTGATTTAAGATTTTTTTTTTTTGAAAATTTCAATGTTTCAGAATAGTTCCTTCCTTATTAACAAAGTTTTGAAGTTGTTAAAAATGAATGTAGTTTATTATGGAGGTGTAGAGTGATTCATTTAAGGTTTCAAAGTTATTATATGCATAATGAGAAAATGAATCTTAGTTTCCACTCATGTTCTTAATATGATTGGGTGTGTTAATTATTTAATGAATTTTAGTTACATATACTCAATTTGATTGGTTGTGTCAAATAAAATTTAATATTATTGAATATATTTATAACTTTATGAGACCAAATGCTTCCTTAAAGATTTAATGGCTATATAAGTTAATTATATTATTTAGACAAATATAAGATATCAACTGTATGTTTTAGAGAGTATTGTAAATATACAAAAGGTCAGAAGATAAAATTAAATGATGTTTTGATCTTAAAGGTTGCTTTCAATTAATTAAGAAAAGGAGTTTTTATATTGATAACTTTGATTCTTTAATCTTGGATTAACTTGTCATAATATGGGTATTATTTCATTTTTCTATTGGGAAGAGCATTAAAAAAATATTTAATAAAATGAGATAAGGTGTTTTTGATACACATAGTTATGATTTGTTTAGCTCTATAACAAGATTTAAGGGGATATTTAAAATGGACTGTTCTAGTTAAGGAATTTATCCTTTTATCATCTATGTAAATTTTATGACAATCTTATTAAATTTAAAGAATGTTTACCTGATATTTTGAATATGTTGGGAATATATATGAATTGGGTATATGATGACTTGGTTTTAATGTAATATATATATATATTAAGAGTTGGTAAAACTTAAAACTAGATGAATAAAAGTTAATTAAATAAATTCAAAAATATTTCTTCAAGAATCTAATCAAGGTAATTTAAACCTAGGTTTTTTAAGAAGTAAGAGTAATAATTCAATATGATTGGATTATCTAAGATATACCTAAAGAGTTTGTGAAACTTTATGGAATTTCCATTGCATTTATGAATTTTATAGAAATTAATTTTAAAAGGTATGAGATATAGAATTCATATTTTAATAAAGAATTTATTTTCAAATAAAAATGTTTTCAACACATAGAATACCATATATGATCTATTTTATTTGTTTAATATTCATACTGAAAGGAAATCAATGTCATTTATGAAAAAAATGTTTTTTATTTCATAGAAAGATATTTTGAAAAGAATAATATTTCTAAGTGGCTAGTTGGAGTATATTTGGAATTATAGAAGTTCAAATTTAACAAATAAAATATTACACCATTCTAATTTTAAAGTGGATTTTAATTAATATCCTAAGAGAGTTTGGATGTATTAGTAAAAAATAATGTAGTTAGTTATATTATTTCAAGGAAAAATTTTGATGTAATATGTTTCCAAGGATGTTGATGGTGAACATAGAAAGTGTTCTATGTAGAAAATAGATTTTGACATAATAAAATTTGATTTTGTGAAGTTAAGATGTTTGAATATGTTCAAGAAGTTGAAAAATTAGAAATATGATTCCAAAGTATCATCATTATTCAAACTGGATTACTTCATAGTTTTTTCATACTAAATATTTTAGTGTGAGATTTTTATTTTATGGTCACATAGAGATATAATATTGATTATATATGATGTAATGTGTCAAAGAACCCAAAAATTATAGAAAAAATAAGTTTTTGTATAATTTTATCATATATGATATGATAAACATGTTCTTATGTTGGTTTTGTTAAAATATTCATGAAGTGTTTAAGAATATTAAAATTTATCATATTATAGGCAACCTCCATTTATCATTCCTTCTCATTGGTTACACAAATGTATAAATAGATACACATTTTGTGAAGTGTAATTATAATTGGCCTCTCAAAGTGTGACTTTGAGTTAATCCCTAACTAATATTCATCATCTATTATTATAGGTTATGATGAAATGTAGTGTTATCAAGAGTATAATTACTGTTTAGAGATATAGAATATACTAATGCGTCACAAAACAAATAAAATGATTCATTGTGTGCACTGGATGACCTACTAAGTATACCACATTAAGTATCATAAAAATTTCTTTGGTATAATAGTGGTGTATGGATCATATTTAAGTTCCCATTACTAAAGGTTGAAGAGATACCTAGAATGAGAACCTTCATACTTTGATACCCTACTTATGAAAGTTTACATATTGACTTAGCTAATACAAGGCTGGTTGGGTATGTTGTTGATAATGTAATTAGTTGGAGCTTAAAAAAGGTGGTATTTTTCCTCTCATGTGATGAGTATGACATCAGGGCCCTCAATTGAGATAGATTGTGGGAGTGTGTGGCTAGACTTATATATATATATATATCCATATAATAAATATGTGATGTTCTTATCTATAAGGATGAATGGAATATGATGTATTCATCAATTGTATAAGTCTATACTTAGAGAGTTGAGAATATATGAGTTGGTTATATGGTATTGACATGCTCCAGGTACCATGGTCACTCTATGTCTTGGGAAAATGGAAAATATGATAATGCATGTTTTTATATAATGAAGACTGGTGGACACAGGTATATAGATACATGTGTTTGATAGAGATCATTCCAGATCCCTTTATAGATTGAGTAGTATTGATGCTTTGATATATGACTCTCTTTGATTACACATATAGATATAGATATTTATATTTTTATTCAATTCTATAAATGTTTGTGGGGTCACACTTTGTGGTTGACTTAATGGGGATTGATTTTGACTTTGAGAGGTACACTAAAAGTGTTTTAGAGTTAATAAAAAAGTTTTTTAATGGATTTTAACAAGGTATTAAATACGATGTGATACAAGGTTGATTCAATGATAGTTTTCCAAAAGTATTTTTGATGATATCCAAAATGAGTTTTGGATATGGTTCACAAGTTATTTTAAATGATACAATATAAGGTGAAATGGCACAGAGCCTTTTAGGTTTTAGTGAAAGGGGAATATTTATGGGAATATTCCCTAAATCCTTATTTGTATATATTATATATATATAATCCATATTATATTGAATAAAAATTATGTTTTTCTTGTATATACATTTTATGATTGTGACAAAATGATAAACTATTATCAGTTATTATTCTCCCATGTTATCTGTCATTTATTAAATTGTTTCATGTGATGAGACATTTAGAAGGACTCATATTCATGTATATGATATATGAACTGACCATGTAATTTATTCATTTGTTTCACTATATTAATGAATGATAAGATAATCAAGGAGCATACTTGATTGCCAATTTAACTTTTTCTATGCGACGATAGTGGATTGTGAATTTCATTATGCTTAATTGAACCTCCCAGAACCTGATTCTCACATTCATCTTCTTACTTTAAACTCAAGGTACTAAAGTACCATGAAGAGGATATGAATTCTGCTCAAACATCGAGTGATTCGGGAACATTCCATGGATACAATTGAGGTGGGATGCTTATATTTTCCATTTTTTGATCTCTCACAATCTCATGTGATGGAGTTTCAATATGATGTAGTGGTTTCTTCAATGTAAGGTATTCTTGTATATTATTTCTTCATTTTAATATTTTACACAAGTTTCATATAACATACACAGGAGATCCTAAAATATGGGTTTTTAATCACTTTTGTTTGATCTGATAAATGTTATTAGACTTTAATAAAACCCTTCAATTATTTCTCTCCACTCCCTAAGAGATGTGTTGTGTACTATGAACCTGATTTTTTATTGAGAATAATGACCTGTTACAATATTACCTTTTCTAATGGAAGTACAACTAAACACCATAAATTTTGTTTAGGAGTTAAAACCCTTAAAATATGTCCTTTTTGAGGAAGGTATAACCTATCCAGAATTTAGAATCTAGGACTTGCAACCTGAGAGACGGAGAATGATTTTAGATTGTAAAATCAAAAAGTAAAGGTTTAATAATAGGTGATAATGTAAAAAATAATTAGTATAGACTCATATAGAACTAGGGAAAATAAGTCAATAAAGACAATTGAATAATAACCACTAGTTAATTGAGTAAAGTATTAGTCCATATCCTCAAGAGAGTAGTAGTAGTCAAAGCATATTGGGTTCCCCTTGAGTGATCATCTTGCAGATGGAAACTTTGTTTGTATAGGATCATAGAATAATACAACACCACAATGTATTACTTACGTCTTGAAAAGTTCTTGTTTGTTTTATATCATATGATATCTTCCCCATGAATACTCAATCCCTTTATATAGGATCCATAAAACACTAACAAGTAATCTCCAACAACTTAAATTCAAACTATATAATTATTAATGAGAGAGAGGGAGAGAAATTATCATTCCACAATTATCACATGTATTAAAACTAATTTGAATCCAAAATTTGAATAATTCAAAACACTTAAGAATAAGTCAAAAAAATTTGAAAACATTTATTCAAGATATTTTCATAGCAATCAGCCAAAGATATCCCAAGAATATCTCATTTTAGTTATTTAATTGAAGAAGTATTTAAAACATAAATTTTTAAATACATGATATATTTATTCATATGGATATGCATAAAAAAATTGAATTCAATTTTCACTACATTAAAAATATAAACAAAGTTTGAATATGTTCATTAGTATTAAACATTATTTTCGAAAAAACTATATCTA
Source organism: Viscum album (assembly GCA_963277665.1). NCBI lineage: Eukaryota > Viridiplantae > Streptophyta > Magnoliopsida > Santalales > Viscaceae > Viscum > Viscum album. The sequence continues at coordinate 383,086,814 of OY728153.1, read as the reverse complement.
ATAAATCGACTTAAAATTAAAAAATTTATAATTTATAATTTCATATTGTACGTATATACATGGAGAAAAAATAGAATTAATATTCATTCAAATACATTTAAAACAAACTAAAAACAGTTCACATAGTTTCCACATAATTTATGATTTTATAGAATCAATAAAAAAATTAAGCATTTCAAATTAACATGTAGTAATTCAAAAGGTCAAGAAGAATAAAAAACATAGAATACTTAAAATTATTCAGATTTTAGTCACACGGTCGATCAACCTACAATGAGAAAAAATGACTAACCGTGTGATGGATCGATTGTAAGTATAAATGAATTAACACATGAAAAAAATAACTTTCAATGAGTGAAGCTACCAAAAGAAAAAATTTCTATCTACTGCATACATAATGGTCATGTGGTAAATCAGGTGACCACAAGAAAAAATATGGATTAGCCATAAGCAATTCCATAAGCTATGTAAACATAAGCGGAGAGTTTCATGACTTTCATAGATGTGAACTGAAACATGTGTAAATGAAAGTTCAAATATGTTTCATAAGAGTATTATAACTTATACTACATAAAGGTAAGCCATTAATTCTTCAAATTATATAAAGGTTAGCATATGGTTTTGATAGTTACATAAGGGTAAAGTCAATAATTTAAACTATCTATATAAATATTAAAAAACATTATAAAATTATTTTTTCACAAAATATAACCAAAATAATTACAAAAAATAAAATTAATAAATAAATAAAAACTAAATAGTAATTTAAATAATTAAATAATAACACCACTCTTTTCTTAAAAAAATAATTAATAAAAATAATAAAACAGTGATTGTAGAATCATTTATCAAAATTTTATATACTTAATTATCATAATAAAGATGAATTATACATTAATTATATAACGCTATGAGAAATTATAATTATACAAAAAAAATTGAGGTATTTTTAATATTCAAAACACAAAATTTAAACAAATAAACTCCAAGCACTAACAAACTCCCCCTTTTGAAAATTACAAAACTGAAACATGATTTAACAAAAATCTCCACCTTTTTGAAACTTCTCAAGAAGTTAAAAAATAAGATAAAACTTCATCTAAAATAAATCACTTTAAGCGTCATAAAACCCCCCCTTGATAAATTCATATTAACTAAAAATCCATCATTTCAAGCACATGAGACTCAGACCGGTTGGTGAGGACTTGGTAGGTGGATCCATGAGACCTGAGATCAAATCTGGGTGGAGGCATATTTCTGGGGGTACTGTAGCAGTACTGTAGTAGGCACTACAGCAGGTACAGTTCGGTACTGTACCAGCTGGAACTATTCATCCATCTGAGTCTTTGGGCCCCCGGTTTTGTCCTCAGGTCCTACAAGGATTTCGGGCCACCCAAGGACTTTGATCTAGTTGATTTTCAAGGCCTATGGGCCACCTTAAGGCCTTAGGGACACCCCAAGGCCTTCAGAACACATGAAATGTATATGTACCATTCAGACTACAAGGGACAAGGCTTCAAAGGAGGATTCAGGGCAGGCACATTCACTGGAGCAGAGCTAACCAGAATTGGAAGAATGAGAGGATATGGCTTTTCCATCGGTACCAGGCCTGTGCAGCTTTGCATAGGACAGATAGCCGACCAACCCTGTGAAAGTGGAGTGGTGATATCATGACATATACTGGGGAGGAGTAGTTCCAAGTTGTTTTATATGGGTGATTCCTCTAAGACCAGCGGGTCTTGTAATTGTCTCTAAGACTTCGAGCCTTGTAACGGTACCTAACCCCTTGAAAGTTGGATTATCAGACAATAATAGAAAATGAAGGCTATCAGGCCATTTCGACCGACCGATCAAGATCAAATTTTAATTTCTTATATCTTTAAAAATCCAATGATTTGGTAAAAATATCAGTAAGTTGATTTTTAGTTGGAACATATTCAAGGATAATATATCATTTAGTAACATAATCTCTAATAAAATGAAATTTCCTGAAAATATGATTTTTTCAATAATTCTCTAAGGTATTTTTTGAAATTGAAATAGCATAAGAATTGTCATAATAAATAGAAATCTTTTCAAAATCAAAACCAAAACAAGACAATCTTTGTTTAAAACATAATGATTGAGAACAACATGATGCAGTATAAATATATTCCCTCTCAATATTAGATAAAGGAAAAAAAATTGTTTCCTTGAACTCTAAGATACTAAACTTTTACTGAGAAAATGACACATACTAATGGTACTTTTTCTATCAAGTCTACATCCACCAAAATCAGAATCATAATAACTAGTCCAATCAAAAAAATTCTGTATAGAATAAAATAGTTCACTATTAGTAACTCCTTTAACATATCTTATAATTTTTTTACTGGTTTTAAGTGAGATTATTTAGGATCATATTGGAATATTGCACATAAACAAATACTAAACATAATATCTAGTCACGAAGTCATCAAATATAATAAATTACTAGTCATGCATCTAAATATTTTAGTAACCATAGATTTTCTATATTTATCTAAATATAATTTATAATTAGTACTCATAAGGTATTTAAAATATTTACAAGAATCTAAACCAAAATAATTCACTAAATATTTAGCATATTTACTTTGACTCAAAAATATTCCATCCATTCAATTAATTTAAAGACACAAAAAGAATTTAAGTACTTCTATTAAACTCATATCAAATTCAATGTTCATCAAGTTAGAAAATTATTTATATGGAAACTCACTTGAATAGCCAAACAATATCATCAATATAAATATAAATAATTAAAATATCATTTGAAATCATCTTAATGAACAAAGATGGATCTAATTTACCATTATTAAAATCATTTTTAATTAAAAAAGAAGTTAGTATAACATACCAAGGAGGTGATTGCTTAATACTATATAAGTATTTAGATAACACAAAAACATTGTTTGTAAATATTTCATTTTCAAAACCAAGTGGTTGAGGAACATAATGTTTTTTAGAACTAAAACCATTTAAAAACAAAATTTTAACATCCATTTTAAATAGTTTAAAACCTTGAAAATCCAAAAATATAATAAAATTATGATATATTCAACTCTATCAATAGGCACAAAAGATTCATCCAAAACCACAACTTATAAGCCTAGATTTATTATTAACAATTTGACTAGATTAAACCAATTTATTTCTAAAAATCCATTTATTTCCAACAACATGATTATCTATAAAGTGTTCAACTAAAAACAAAAAAATATTTCTATTTATATAATTAAGCTCATATTACCTATAAATAATAGAATTATAATAATTAAAGTCATCAAAAATATATTTTGACCCAAAATCAGAAATAAAAGTAGAATTTAAAAATTAATTCAAAGTTGAATTTATAGTTTTAACATTAGAATCACTATTGCCAATAATATTATCAATAAGGTGGTATTTATGAATTTTCCATGATTTATAATCATAATGTGAAGGAGTATGTTTACTCTCAATAATTACAATATTATCATGACTTTTTCTTAACAAAAATTAAATTCATTAAATTTTCTTGAGAATTCTCTAAAACAGAATAATATTTCAAATAATTTTGAACAAATTTAACCTAAAAATATTCTTCTATAACCTTAATTATATTATTATATACAGTATAATATTTAATTTTATTAAAATACTTATAAAAATACCTTCATCAATTTTAGAATCAAATTTATCAAAGTTATATTTAATATTTAAAATAAATATTTTACACTAAAAAACTTTTAAAAAAACAACATTAGGTTTTTTACCTTTAAACAACTCATAAATATTTTTCTTTATAAATAGTCTAATTAAAACTATATATAAATTATAACAAGTTGTATTAATAGATTCATCCTAAAAATACATAGGTAAAATATATTTATTTAACATATTTTTTTTTCATTTCAATAATATTTCTATTTTTATATTCTAGAATATGGGAAGATAATGCACCCCACTCACTGCACTAAGTCAAAATTATAACACACTCTTCTGGAAAACTCACACACTACATTCAAGAAATATAAATGAGAAAGAAGTAAAATTAGACACACAGATATTACATGGTTCAAAATTTAATCCTACATGAATGGGAGAACACTACAAACATATTTATTTCACTGAAAATATGATGATTACAATCACTTTAGCATATACAATACATATATCACTAATATCATTAGACTTAATCATCATTCTAGTAGGTGGTCCCACCTCTATTTTATAAAGGTCCTCATCTATTTGGATAGGTTGCACCACCATCTATGTTTTTCATTCAACAGACCATTAGAATCAGTTAACCTCTAATTCTCTGTAGCTAGAACTGCCTCAACTACTGCATCCAGTAAACCACCATCTTGCTCTCATCAAAATAACATCTTATGGAAAACCTACCCACTTGTTGAATTTGACTGATGTTGTTTCCTTGATAAGACCAAAGTGATATATCAGAGTTCCTCATTTTGGTAAATTGAATCCGACAACATAAATAAGGCTTAACTATCCCAAAATTATACTCCAACTAATCCTCTTTTATACATAATAATCATCCATGTTATTGATAAATATATAATCTTTGATTTCATCATCAAAGTAATATTCCCACCCCGAGAACCTTTCTTCAACCCATTAATAGACCATTGTAACTTGCATACCATAATAGTCACATTAGGTACTTCAAAAACTCTAAGATCTATCATATAGATGTCCTTGACTGAATTCCCAATAAGAAAAGAGGGTTTTAAATATATTTGATATATATCTTAATCAAAGTAAGCCATTATAGTGTGTAATATCTTAATAGAATTTAACATTGAAATAAATGAAAAGGTTTCTTCATTGTCAATACCATGAATTTTATTATAACCTTTTACAATCAGGCATGCTATATAGGTAGACACTCTACCATACATGTCAATATTTTTGTAGAAAACTAACTTTCACCCTATGAGTCTCACCCCTTCAAGTGCATCCATCAAGTTCCATACATGGTTAATCTACATGATGTTCATTTTATTTTATATGTATTTTAACCATTTATTAGAATTAGAACTCTCAATGGACTCCCATTAGGTGTCATTTTCATCTCTTATAAACATTACCTCATCATCATTAATTATGAGAAATCCATATGTCATGATATATTAACAAATCCTAATAGATTTTTGAGTTTTTTGTGTGGATTGAGTCACTTATTCTTCCACAACTCTTTAGGGAATCATCCCAACTTTTATCTCTAGAACATTTCTTGTTAGTTGGTCTTTAATTTTTCAAAATTTGACATTCCTCCCACAAAATCCATGATTGATAAATTCCTCCTCAAGAAACATAAAAAATCAGGAAATAAACACTTTGTGCTCAGTAGGATCATAGAAATGATATCCCATAATTTCCTTGGGATAACCGACAGATAAGAATTTTTTAGATTTGGAATCCAGATTATCAAAATCCAATTATCCAAAAAATTATTTTCATCCCAAAATATTTATAAAATACATAATAGGAAGTTTCCCTATATAAATTTTATATGATGTCTTTATGATTTCTTTATATAGAATGTGAATTATAAAAATGAATCCATCTATAGAGAATAACCTAATAATGTAATATAAATCCCACATTGACTAATCATTTGCCAAACCATGTCCAAAAAGGTACGATTCTTCCTATAAAACACACCATTACATTGTGGTGTTCTAGGATTGGTGTGTTTTGAGACAATTATACAATCCCTTAGATGATCAAGGAATTCCTAGATTAAGTATTCACCACCCCAACCTGATTATAGGATCTTTATACTTTTTCAAATTTCATTCTATACTCCATTATGAAACTCTTTGAACCTTTTAAAATTTTCATACTTTTTTTATCATCATAATCACATATACATACCAAATAAATTAACCATTAAAGATGATGAATTACCAAAAACCACAACATTATAAGCACTCATTGGTCCATATAAATCACCATGTATGGGATCAATAGTCTAATATCCCTTCCACCTTTTCCTCTAAAATATCTTTTGTCATATTCTCTAACAAATAAGATTCAAAATTTTCAAATAATTCATAGTTGATTGGATACAACGCCCATATTTATAGATTCTTTAGATGTGTTTATCATTTATATTTCCAAGGTGACAATGTAAAAGGTAGGTGGTGATGGTTCTAAATGTAGTGGAAGAATCTATTGGGATTATATACAACTTGGATTTTTTTGGATTTAATGGATAATTTGTATTGTACATGATGATGAACATCATGACTAATATTTTTTTCCAAATAATATTGAATTTTTTTTCCCCAAAACCAAGAGAGGGTATTTTAAAATTAATTTATATTTAATTTATAATAATAGAAAAAGAATACATCAGTCTTGAGTTCTTTCTTCGTTGATGGTGTTGATCATTCCAACCTGATTGGCGTGTCATCATTGCATCACGAGGACCCAAAGTAGAGATCCTATAGTGGTGACCCACATACACTCCTTCGATCTCCAAACAACATTGATAAAATTTTAGGTGTTATCATGGTTTATTGATCATCTTGTATTATTTTCCTTGCCTTCTTCAAGTTCCTTTGAGATTGAAGAAATTTCTCTTATTCTTCTCGATCTTGAGAGGAAGAGAGAAGAAGGAAGAGATTGAGAGGAATGTTGTCCACAATAATAAACCTCTTCCAAAATGAGATTTTAATCTATTTATAGACCTATGGTTATGGTTAACTATTTATTAATTTCACATTAGACCATATAATATATTAAACCCACAAATAACCCCTTTCAATGTAATATAATAATATCATTATTTTATTTCATATTTTGCGCTAATCCGAATAATGATAAATATTGTTTTAGAGTCTGGTAAATAAATATGAATCTCTATACATTATCTAGTTTGGTTTCCCTCATCTACATTTATTAAATTTATGGATAAATATTTAAATAAATATTATTCAACAAACAAATAAATAATTATCAAGTTATTAGTATAGAGAATAAATAATTATTTATTACCTTGAAAATAAAAAGAGATAAATAAATATTATATATTCATGTAATTAAACAATTACCTCATGAATAATATTTATTTAATATTTTAAATTGATTAATAATGCCTAAATAAATATTACTTCTAGATATAGAGAATAATATTTATTCTAATTGTTAAATAAATTATATTTAAATGAGATATGTCACAAATAAAACATCCACATATGAATGCTCATTTTCTAATATAATTTCTTTTCCATGATATCTCATTAAGTAGGCTTCACACTAGCGTCATTAACCTATATGATTGATACATATTTCTTTGACTATCTAAAATAAAACCATTATTACGCCATGACCATTAAATTTTGTTTGATGGTTCCATTAAAATCAAAGGGATAAGATGTTATCTTCCATTAAAATAGAAGGGACAAATCCTTCCCCTACTTATTCATTAATAACATATCATTCATGACACACCCAATGTACACTACTTCCTATAAACATATGGTGTCACAGTTTGGGTTAGTACATCAATGTATGTGAGTCATGACATGCATTAATAATAATATTAAAGTCTAAGGATCATTGCACATGCACATAGATAGGAATATCAAACAACACATTAATATGTATATTTCTTGTAGGTGGGTCTGTTCTCATAATCTCCCATCTTGGAGATTACTAAGTTTGATCTTCATGAGATAAAGTCTCATACGCTTATGAGTACTCACAATTAACAATCTATATACTATGTGTCCCATCATAGAATTTTGTCTGCCCATAGAATAATATTTAAGAATATCGTTATAGCATTTCAAGGTTCTCATCATAACATAGAAAAACTATGACCTTTTCAATGAGACATGTACTCTAGGACATTATTATATTAAATTCACACTGAATAACGAACAATATATAATAAGATATTTTATTAATATTCAATTATTCAAATATAAGTGCAATATAAAGTAAAAATAGTTTGTCCTAGGTCATCAGCTCTAATAGTCCCCCACTTGGACTAGATACAACTACTAATAAATTTTATTCTACTAGATCTCACATCATGTTTCTACTGAGTTAAGGATTTAGTTAAGGGGTTCACCACGTTGTCTTTGGTGGAAACTCTAATCACTATTACATCAACCCTTTTAGAAAAATACATTAAGGGATTATATTTATGGATTTTGTGCTTTATAAAATGCTATTAAGTTTTCTCCTTTGTAAAATCCATCATTTTAGTATTATCATAGTATAGAGTGATAGGGTTTTTATTACTTGACATCACCTCATGCTCTTGGAAAAAGTTGTGTATCCAAAATTCTTCTTTATCTACCTTAGAAGACACAATATACCCAAACTCCACTATTGAATTGGTAAACACAAATTTCTATGAGGTATTCCATCTCAAAATACTTCTTTTGAGTATGAATATGTTTCCTGATTATTATTTTAGATCATATCAATCTATTTGGAAATTAGAATTTTCAAATTCTATGATGACTAGCTACTCATATCCTCTATAGAATAAGAAAATATCCTTTCTATGTTTCATATACTTAAGTATAGTCTTGAATTCCATCCAATGTTAGTCACCTAGGTTATCATGATATCTTCTTACTATACTTAAGGAATAGGTGACATCTATCCCAGTATATCGAATAATATACATGATTGATCCAATTGATGATGCATATGAATCCACTGCCATCCTCTATCTCTCCTCATGTGTTTGAGGAAACATTTTATTATAAATATGAATTCAATGTGACACTGAAAAAATACCATCTTGGATTTTTCCATACTGAATATTTTCAGTAAATTTTCAATTAATGTACTTTGACATAGTCCAATTAGCATCTTGGATCTATCAGGATGGATTTTGATCCCAACAACATATACTGATTCACCTAAATCTTTTATAGAGAAGAAAATGTTCAACCAGGATTTAGTAGATTGTAGGATAAGTATTTAATTTCCAATAAGCAACATTCCATCAATATAGACTATTAAGAAAATGACCACACTCCCACTAAACCATTTATAGACACAAGTATCACATTAAATTTTTATGAAACCAAATTATATTATGGATTCATTAAACCAAATATTCCATGATTTGGTTGATTGTTTTAATCTATAAATGGATCTTTGAAACTTTCATACCTTGTTGGTATCCTTTAGAGTCAAAACCCTTATGGTTATATCATATAGATATCTTCCCAAAGGTTCCCATTAAGGAAGGTTGTTTTGAAATCCATCTCCCAAATCTCATAGTCATGGAAGGATTCTATGAAAAGTAGAATTTTTATGGATTTCAGGATGGGTATTGGTGAAAATATTTTGTGATAGTCTATTCCATAATGTTTTTAAACCATTTTGCAACCATTCATGTTTTACAGGTACTAAATTTTCCATCTATATCTAGTTCTTCTTAAATACCCATTTGTAACCAACATGATTTTCATTGTGGGAAGATATATCAAAATCTATAATTGGTTTTGATACAAAGAATCCATTTAATAATTCATGGAATATTTTCATAAGGTAGATTATGTGCCAATTATTGCTTCCTTATAGGTTACAAGTTCATTATTATCAATTAATAATGAGTCTCTATCCTCGATAACTAGAAAACTATATTTTTCAAGTTCTCTAAACGCTCTTATAATCATATAGAGTACTTGTGTCTCTAGAAAATCATCTTTCATGAGGAGTTTTATAATATTTTCATATACCAACTCTTGTGTATCCTGATCTATGAATTCATTGAAGTATATCTCACTCCCACCATCTCGTTTAGATATGTTTTCCATTCCGTGGAATATGGTGTGACTTTCCACTATTACCATTTTTTCTTAAGGGTTAACATAGGTAATATACCATTGTTTACTTAGGGTATCATATAAAGGTACATTTTGTGCCTTAAGGTTCAATTTTGATACCATAAGAGTCCTTACCAAATTCTTCACACCCCCACCCATGTAAATTCAATAACATAGATTTCCTTTCACACCATAGTTTATATGGAATACAATTTTTAACTTTTGTTGGCACTTAGTTTAGTATATTCATCATTATTTATAATGTTTATTCCCAGAAGGATAATGGAAGAATCACATAAATCATCATTGATCTCACTATGTCTAGTAGGGCTCAGTTCCTCCTTTAAATTACACCATTCCATTGTGGTGTATAATGAAGAGTGATTTGAGATAAGATCCCAGACTCCCATTAATAGTAAATGAATTATTGATTGAGATATTATCCACTACGATCTGAGAGTATTTTCTTAATATTATTACTAAGTTAGTTCTTAACATCATTCTTTAATTCTTTTAATTTATCAAATGAATATGAATTATACCTTATTAAGAAAACACATCCGCATATACTAAATTCATCAGTAAAAGTTATGAAGTATGAGTACCCACCATTAGTTTCAATTGGAAATGGTACACACACATTAGTATGAACTAACTCTAAAATATCTATATCCCTTTTACCTATTTCACTAAATGGGGTTTTGGTCATTTTTCTTTACAAACATTCATTATGTTCAGCTAGTGGTTCTAGTTAAAATGAATCCAAATATCCATCTTTGTGTAATCTAGTCAAATTATTTTCATTTACACAACCTAGCTGGTGATTCCATAGTTGGGTGTGGTATGAGTCATGTAAACTATTTTCGTTATAAATTTCCATTACTTGATTTATGTAATCCCACACATAATGACTATTATTTAAATTTTCCTTTGTATAAAAAACACTTTCTTTATAAAAGAAGAAACATTTATTCCAATTTTTTTTAAAAAATCTAGTTTGCTTTAGCTTTGGACAAAAAAATAATGTTTTTGGTTTCTAATGGAACATAATAACAGTATTTCAAAACCAAGATCATTCCAATTAGCTACATGTGGTGGTAGTCTCCAATAGCCACTATAGGAAGTATGGAGCCATTGGCTTCTCATAAATCAACCTCACTATGGATAATTTTCGAGAATCTAAATGGTTCTTATATTTGAATAAATATGTGAGCACTGCATGATGTATTTAATACCTAATTTGTAGAAACTAATAAATTTAACTTGATAAAAATCACAGTTGAAGCTTCCCCTTACTTATTTTTCTCGGTGCCTTTTTTCTTATAACATCCCTTTTTTCCGCATGAAAAACATATAACATATTGTCCCCCTTTCTTTCCCCACAATCCTTCCCTTGTTTAAAGGTCATAGTGAAGAATCTTTATACTTGGAGTTAGTCTTTGATATCTTCACTCAAACTTTGTTATTTTTCTCTATAAGAACATAAGGATTTTTTCACTTTATATCCTTGTCATCTTGGTGAAGTAGAGTGAGGAGATCTAGAAGATACTTCTTTATGTTGTTGATATTGAAAACTACAAAATAAACTAGAGAAGTTATGGGAGAATGTGGAAATAATAGGATTCGCATAAAAATCATTAGTTATCTTAAACACTAAATACTTTAAGTGATTAATTTATTCAACAAGTTTGAAAACACGAGGCCTAAATAGAAAACGTTATCTAAGTTTTCTCATGAATATAACCTTGGATATATTATAACATTCCTATCTAGCTCTCTCATGATAAAGATCATGGAGATGTTGGGTCATGTTATAGGCATCCATGTTCTCCTGTGACTTTATGAGTTCATGAGACATGGATGATTTCATTAAACACTATACATACAATGAATCATTTAGGTTACATCAAAAATATTATTTTGATTGGAAGCACCTTGAACAGTAAATTAGTAACTATTCATTGGTCTACTTGTTGAAAACCCTTGGATAAGGGTGGTATTGGAATTAAAAACTTGACTCTCTTTAATGATGCTCCTTAATCCAGACTTACTTGGAATATGATTCATAATGATGCTCCTTCTATTTTTTTCATCAAAAACTGGTTTCTTGAAAAATTAAAAAAAGGAAAAATGAACTCCTGAACTCCTCCATCCGGCCATCCATAAAAAAATATTCTCACCTTATGACCAATTCTAGATGGATGGTATCCATGAACTCCTTCATGAACTTCTGATTAGATAAATAGACCGGTGCTCCTTTTATTACTTTGTTACCTGACCAAACCCCTAAAAATATCAATATTTCTATTCAGGATGTCATGAATTATCATCTTGATAGCCTTCATGAGAATGTTTTACATGCTATTAACAACTAAAAATTCTTGAACACTAATGATTTTATTATATGGGAACCTTCTCACAATGGTATTCTTAATTCAAATAATTTTTACAATCACTACTTTCATAATACTGAAAATGACTTTAGTTGGATAATTTTTTTTGATAATCCATGGATAAAACCTTCATGCCTTACTCTTATTTAGAGAATGGCCTACAATAGGGTTCCAACAGATAGTTGTATTCAGTCTTTTAGAATTCATATTTGCTCCAAATGTGTCTTATGTAATTAATATAGAGAGTATGTCAATCACTTATTTCTTTCATGCACCACGACCACTGCTCTTTGGAACTATATTTTTGATATCTTTGATTGCAGATAGATTCTTCTTTAATCTATCAACGCTCAGCTAAAGCATTGTGTGGATGTGAATAGCTCATCACAAATTAAAATCCTTTTCCTTGATGTTATTACATAGCCTCTTCATGTGATTTGGTATGATAGAAATGTAATCTTATATAATAATTTCTCTCTCAACATTAATGTAGGTTAGATGCGGATCCTCATTGCTATTTGTGAAGCTGCGTTGATTTAGAAGGGATATTGACACAACATGGTGAAGGAATTTATGATCTTGTGAAAAATTCAGGTTGATGGAATTTTTTTCCAACCAAGATGCATGTTGAAAGTTTTCTTGGAAACCACCTAATACTGAATTGATTAAAGTTAATGTTGACGGTGCTTTTAAAGGAAACCTAGGACCCACGGGATATGGTGCTATTTTCAAAAATCATCTTGGTCAGATCCTTGGGTGACTTCTTGGAGGATGTGGTACTACCTTCTCCTTGGAAGCTGAAATGATGAGAATCATTCATACTATCTCTCTTTACAAACAACAAGGTTGGAACAACATATGGATTGAAAGTGACATGACCACCATTGTCCAAGCAATTTGGAATGGTGTGACACATCTAGCCTTGTCGATTAATACACGTTGGATGGAATTACTCCATTCATTCCATGACATAAACCATATAGAAACACATACATATTGTGAAGATAACATAGTTTCTGATGTTCTTGCTAATAAAGGTATGAGTCAGGACTTCAGTTGTTTGGAATATCTCCCTGATGACCTACTCCCCCTTCATGTGAAAGATTTTAATCTGATCCCATCTTTTAGATTCTTGTAAGCTTTCTTATTTTTAAATAAATTTTTCTTTGGTATTTTAACCAAAGAACCACTTTATTCAAAAAAAAGAATAATTTAGGTGTTTTTTATATACAATTAAATCCTCATCACTCGCCTCCTTATCATATAAATCAAGAATTGAGTATTCTAGCATGCAATACTTCTGTTCATGGAACAACCCAACTCATAAGTGTCTGATCCATTATTTCAAGTTACTTCTAGTTAAGATACATAACTTCTCCATAATTTATCACATGGATGATTTGGTTAATGAACTTTATATTTTACTATAATAATGTAAAATATGATTATTAGTACTTTTCTGGATTACCTTAATATGTGAGGTGAAATAATTCAATTTTATTATTATGTCTCCCACTACTTTATCTAGAACCAATAGTCCTCACCATTAAACTCGGAACATCCCATCATGTGGAAATTCTAGTGGTTATGATCCATATTTCATATATCTTACCCTAATCGATGTCCTTTTCAATTACTCAAAAGTATTTAGGTAGGTGGTTTTTCCAACCTTGGGCTTACATTTCATAAATATGTTAAGTGGACTCACAAACTCTAAAACCCTGAATTGGATTTCCTCAGAAATTTCCTATAAGATATATCAAGTATAGCATGAGATACTCCTCTTGATGTTAACATGGTTATGTCAAACCCATAACCAACATGAGAACTTCTTGATAAAATTAAGTATCCAGATAAGGTCCAGTCAAACACTTATTTTCATGGTTCTATTCTAAATATGGTAATTGAAGGCGTTTTAACATAATATCAACTTGAGTGATTTTTTTATCATGAAAAAACTTTCTTATTCTATCCTTTATTTGTATTTTTAATATTAAATGTATTAACCATGTGCTGATAAAATAATCACACACAATCCTTCTATTTTAATTTTATCTTTTCATATTAGTCCATTTATCTATGTGATTGCTATCTTACATCCATAAAATAAATCATGCATCAAATAGAAATAAAATAATTATAATGTTTCATGATCATGATATTTAACTAGAGGTGTGTTTATTGAGTGGACAATAAACAAACCATTATCCCTAGGGGAAAAACTCTTTGAGATGATCTATGCTCAAGTTATAGTATTCCACCTTTATCCTATATATCACCTAAGTTTGGTTTCATATAGGCTCTATCTTGAACTAACTCCATGAACTTGTGATCTCTATACTTACAATGAATTTAGTTCACGTTCAAGTGAATAAAACCATAAAGGGGTGTTTACATAAAAAAAAATTATGGGCATGCAGGCCCATGTATAATAATAAGGGAGCAATGAATCATGGACCATCATTTTAATTTAATAATAATAATTGAAAAAACCTATAAAATAATTAAATTAAAAGAAACCATACACATACACAAGTTGGTCTAGGATCATGATCATATACTTGTACAATTAATACACATTTAAGATAACTATATAGTATTCATTTAGATATTTTTATTAAGATAAACGCATGTGAATTAATCTAATTAATTATTGATTAATCAAATAATTCAATTTATCTTAATCCTCATTAAACCTATTATGGATATTTTCATCTGTTGTTATTTTAAATAAATTAAGTAGTTTATTTTTTTAAAAAAAAATTAATAAAATAAGTGCAAAACTTTTACTTAGAGGAAACAGGATGAATACCTGTCCAAACTACCAGACATAGTTATTGTTATATACTATAAACTCACATGATATATCATGTACATGACATCTGATATAATTTTGTGGAATGTACTATCAATAAATTAAACATGAAACACATGAAAATTATGCTACATGTACCAATTTAATGCATGCAGAGTATATAATATGTAACGACCATGCATGACTTGCAGTTCCTTATTTTACATGGAATTAATTAAGCATTTAATATAATATAAAACTTATTAACCAGTGTGTACTGTCAATAAATAATACAAAAATACATATTGGCAAGGTTTAATAGAGTAATTAATTAAATTTTACATTTCCATGCAAATAGGTAGGATACACGGTGTGTAAAATCCATCCACATACTATGCATGTCTCTTTATTGTATATATGTAGTACATGCCTAGGTACTAGGCATGTTTTTCTCCATGTAAAGTTATTTTTACATGGAATATACCATTGTTTTATTCTATGTTCTCTCTCTATTACATTGATGCTAGTCTATACGCGTCATGTAATAAATACACGTTGTGTCTTGACCCTACGTTTTACGCTATGAAAACACATAGACTACAAGATGTGTAATAGAGTTACACAATATTTTGTCTGGAAAACCAAGTTCCAGTATAACCCAATCAATACAAAGTGTACATTTAATGCACACTGTGTGTATTTACTACATGATAATTCAGAATCAACATGATTCATCCTGGTGTAGTGAACATGGGTACACAACATGTACCAACGAGCTATACACTATATAGTCTTGTGTTATCTGACTTGAATTATCAACACCTCTGGATGGATTCTTTGGTTGTTCTTCATTTATTTTTAACCAGATATAGGTTATATGAGTGGAAAACAAAGAGAGGAAGAATAAATATCAACATAAAAATTTAAGAATGAATTACGTGAAATGAAAAACTAATAATGAATTTGTATAAAAATCAATGATTAATAACCACTTTATAGTTTATAATGTAATAGAGGAACCTTTTGGGACTATGAACAACTCATATTTTTCTCAATTTAATGGATAATACTCAATGTACATGAGGTTTAATGTCATAACTAGTGAAATTTTTAAGAAGAATATTGAAAAATGTTTTCACCAAAACCAAGAGAGGATCATTTCATGTTAATTTATAATTAATTAATAAAAAAGAAAAAGAATACATCAGTATTGATTTATTTCTTCATTGATTGTATTTATCATTTGAACATGATTGGTGTGTCTTCATTGCATCATGGGGACCCAAAGTATAACTCTTCTAGTAGTGATTTACATGTGCTCCTTCAATCTCTGAACAACGCTGATGAATTACCAAGTAATAGCCTAATTGATTGATCATCTTGTGTTGTTCTCCTTGATCACTTCATGATTCTTCAAGTTGAGGTGAACATCTCTAGTTGTTCTTGGTATTGAGAGGAATAGGGGAGGAGGAATTGGTTTAGAAGAATAATGTTCATAGAAATTAATCACTTCCCAAATGATATAGTAGTCAATTTATTGACCTAGGGTTAGGGTTAAATATTTAATAACTGCACATAGGATCTTAATAATATATTAAACCCACAAAGAACCTCATTCCATGTAATATAATAATATCATTACTTTATTTCATGGTGTATTATATCCCACACAATGATAAATATTATTTTACAGTTTGGTAAATAAATATTTATCACCAGAAAATATCTGATTCACTCATCCTCCTCTATATTTATTGAATACTTGAATAAATATTTAAATAAATATTATCCATTAAATATATAAATAGATAAATATTATATTCTCAGTATGATGAATAAATATTCATGTATATTTCATAAATTATTTATTAATTTGTATTTAATTATTTATTACCTTGAAAATAAAAAAAGATAAATAAATATTATATATTCACATAATGAAACAATTTCCTCATGAATAAAAATTTATTTAATATTTTTTTATCAACTAATAAATCAAGAATAAATATCACTTCTTGGTCTCTAGAATAATATTTATTCTAATTTTTAAATAAAAAATATTTAAATGAGATCAATGAAAAAACTTTTTGTTTCACCCTCCTGGTCTCTTCATGAGTGATATTAGGAAATATTTCCTAATGTCTAAGATTACTATCTAGTAATGGGTAAAGACACCCACAAAGGAAGAAGATATGTCACGACAATAAAAACCACATATGAACACTCACTGTGTAATATAATCCCTTTTTATGATATCTCATCAAGTAGGTTTCACATTTGTGTCATCAACCTATATGCTTGATACAACTTTCTTTGACTATCTGAAATAAACCCATCATTACACCACAACCATGAAATTTAGTTCAACCATTCCATTCCAATCAAAGTGTTGAGATATTATATTCCATAAAAGTAGAAGAGAAAAATCCTTCCTCAACTTATTCATTAATATCATAACATTCATGACACACCCAACATACCCTACTTCCCATAAATATATAGTGTGAAGGTTTTGATCAGTAAATCAAAGTATGCAAGTTATGACATGTATTTTTAGTAATATTAATGCCTAATGATCATTACACATTCTTGTAGATAAAAATATCTAATGAAAAATTAATATGCATATTTTAATAGGCGATTCTATTCTAATAAAATCCCATATTAGAGATTACTAACAGAAAACTTCATGAGATAATGTCTCATTAACTTATGAGTACTCACACATGATAGGTAACATACTATGTTTCCCATCATAAAATTTTTTATAACTACATCGTCATATTATTTCAAGGTTCTCATCATAGTAGGGAAGTGCTATGACCTTTTCAATGTAAAAGATACTCTAGTAAATTAATATATTAAATTAACATAAAATAATGAACTATATATAATAGTAAATTTTATTAATATTCACTTATTTTAATATACATTCAATCTAAAATAGAAATATCTTGTTCTAGGAAACTGACTCCAATATGTGAGATTAAAATCAAAATTGACCTTATTATTTTGAATATTTTAAAAAATATTATCCATATCTAGAATTTATACACTATTTACCATATTCCTGATTCCATAAACCATCTCATTTAGATATATAGAACAATTATTGTATATGACAGTGAATAGAAATCCCATATTGTCCAAATAAGATATGAAATTAAATTAATGTTTATAGTGGGGACATAATAACAACTGTATAATTATATCATTAATCTTTTTTTAAAAATCAAATCATATGTTTTGACTTCCAATGTAGTAAATATTACTCCATTACTAATATAAAGATCTAATTAACCCATTTTCAATTTCCCTTCTACCTCTAAGTCTATGTTTGTTTGCACAAATGTGTGATAGACACCCAATATCTAATACCCAAGATTCATAGTTAATGAAATTTTTCTCTATAACATTGACATTTTGAAGCTCAAAATTATTCAATTTGGGAACATTTCTCAACCCTAGATACCAATATCTAACTATTATATAGTTTATACCTATAACTAATATCAATATGGTAATCATGAAGAATCCATAACCTATATTACATATATATATATGGGTGAGAATCATGTATTATATCTTTTCATCAAGGAATTTAAATGAAATAACTCCCATTACAAATGATGACCCCAAACATCATATCTATTTAATGATCCAAGATCCATATTTTACTAAGTAATGATTCTGCTTTAGAATTCCTCTAACCACTTAGTTATTTAGGTAGGGAATCATCCCAATCATAAAAATTATTATTCTAGGATAGTTTATTAGAAAACTCTTTTTATGAATCCATCATATGGGAAAATCATCTCTATTCCTCTGGTATCTTAACTCTTAAGGTTTCCTTATTAAGTATAACCTAAATAAAATACCAATAATAGGCTAACAAAAGACAATCTAGGGGAACCCTACTTTGGAAGAACCTTCCCAAGTATGATCCAGTGTCGCTTATTACTTTCTTTCATTATACAATATAATATAGCATCACTTTGCTTTGGAATGACCTACTCGGTTAGATGATCTAGGTCTTGAAATGTTCCAATTTGGAAGGAATATCAAACTTAGTATTTTAAGAGTTTTCTTTTAAAATTTTCACCAATTTAATATATATCTTATGCATATTAAACCCAATGAATCATATGAAATCTATATTATCACATGTTTTATTCCTTTATGTATTCACTATTCTAACAATTTAGTTTTTTAATCCTATTCCATCCAAAAAAATAATTTATTCACAACATATTAATGTATAACTCTTTACATAACCCACATGTTTTTGTTAATCACCAAAAAATATAAAGCAACCATATTAATACATATTCAAATTCATATTAGGTGGAAGGTTCATAAAATTTTCATGTAAAGTCATAGAGTTATATGATATTGATAATATATAAAAGAGTAAGCCCAAAGTGATAGATAACTAATCCCTCAACTTTCTAGAACAAGGAATAAGCCTCCAGGCTAGTAGATAGTTCAGACCCAAGTCCCTCTCCTAGGGGAGACTTTACTCAAGTGATAATTAAATTCATTATGTCTCTAACACTTATTATGAACACACTATATTTAATAAATATTATCATGTTTATAACTCTATAAACAAACCTTGGTCAAGGTTGAGGAAAAACTAAATCTTATGAAGTCACACTCATCATGTAATGAAATGATGTATCTCTTAGAATCAATTTATCCTATAAATTTAACATACATATTATTAAAATTCTAAAAAAATTATAAGCCTGAATAATATTAATGAATAAAAAATTAAATGAACACTTTATTTAATATGACAATCAAATTAAAAAATTTCATATTTAATTTAGGCTTGTAAAAACTCATTTCATAAATCCTAAAATGTATCATTTATAAATAATTTTCCAATAACAAGCATAATTATTTTCTAAATAAATAAAATTTTATTTATTTTCCCCCCAAAATGGGGCCAACCCTATCTATCCCACCATAGCAGCAAACCATTACAGAGGACATTGACCAAGATCAAAGGTAGGCTGACCGGGAGTGTTATAAGAGATGTATAAGGTCTACATAGTTCAGTGTAAGAACTAAGATCATAGGGTGGAACTAGGGGAAAATCCATTATGAGGGGTGACATAGGGGAGTGACCGTACAGTGGGGCCATTGCACAAGATTTAAACAAAAACCTATAATGCCCACAAGGTAATAAAGTAGTGCACATCCGAGTTGAATTATGATGTGTGACTCACCTGGTTTAGGAATTGTTAATTATTTAAGTGTTCAAACCAGTCACATTTTGTTGACACTCAATGTAATGTAGAGTTCACACCACACACTATGTTAACACTCAAATTTATACCAAGAAAGCAAAAAATGATACTCTATTTTCTATGACATGCGACATGAGCTTTGTTATCTCTATAATTTATTGTTATTCCTTCCAATCTAAATAATATTAACTGACTTATACAATGTCAAGTCCTAGTATAAGATATATTATATCATAATTTTATCTTAAGGTACTCACATGACATTACCTTAACTGTATAATGTAATTTCAAGGTGGATTATTCGAAATTACATTATCATATAACATAATGTAAAGTGGGGAAAATTGATGTACATTACAAAAAAAAGTTTTCTCCATCAAAATTAAAAGAAACACATTGATTTATCAAATAAGAGGGCTTTGATGTCACTGATAGGTTTTATAGGATCATCAAATGATCATTATAAGCAAAAGAAAACCCATATAATGACCTATCCATTCTCAATAATCAATATAAAAAAATTAATGAAGAATGAAATACCTTTATTGAAGAATAAGAAGTATCCATATCTATGGATTAAGCTTTATGAGGATCTCCAAAGTATTAAACAAAGTCATCCTACCTCTAAGGGATTACACCATCCTTTAGATCTTGGTTTGCAACCTAAGGATTCACATACACTGAGGGGTTTCAGTGCCTTCACTGTTCACAATGAACGATGCTACATGAATAATATATCTCCATAAATACTTTCATGAAACCAATGATCAACCCTATTAGAGGGATCATATCCCTTTATATATCCATCCTCAACACTCCTCATTAAATGAATAACGTGTCAGGAATATGAAATGCATTAGGTTCCATCACATGAAATCTATGAATTACGTCCGATTAGAGAATACATTAAACCAATTAAATGGATATGAAATACATGTTTAATCTATTCATAATGGATTATAATAAATGAAAACCATGTGGGGATGATGTGGAAGAAGTTCTATCCAAGATCACACATTACAGTAGGCACAATGTAGTCTCATGATGAATCATATGCACACCATGCTATGTTGGGACCAATGTATTACTAGGATTGGGATTAAGGATATATTGGTACCAGCATATGCTTATGGCATATGTGTTAAATGCATATTATTTTAGTTCTCATCCAAAATCTATACCATTTACAAGAATTCTCAATATCTCTCATCACCACAAGTGTGTTCTCATATTACATTGCATATTTATTCAATTCATAGTATTAAATGAAAATATAATTATCTCTTGGGATTATATACCATTATCATCTTATCTTGATGATCCTTTTTATTCATATTATTTTTACAAATAATTTAAAACACTCATATGATATCGAGATCTTTTTCACTAAATTTCCACTTTAATATCATAATTTAATTTACCATATATTCTTTAATTAGTGAAACAATTTAAGTGATTAATTTATGTTTTCTTATAACTAATCACATAACCATATAGAACCCAAAACCTACTCTAAAAATTTCACATCAATTAAGTCAACATAATATTCTCATTTAATAATTATTATAAATTTAAGGATAATTCTTTTTGACTTATCCATTATTTAACATACCCTTATTAATTATATTTATTCTCCATAATAATTAATCCATTATTCTTGAAACTAATATAAATAAAGA
Organism: Viscum album; assembly: GCA_963277665.1. NCBI lineage: Eukaryota > Viridiplantae > Streptophyta > Magnoliopsida > Santalales > Viscaceae > Viscum > Viscum album. The sequence goes on along the minus strand of OY728153.1, from coordinate 383,064,866 downwards.
TTTTATCACTATACACTTTTGTATTTATTGATGCTAAAAAATCATTGATGTCATAAGCACTGATAAAATACCTTTTTTTCAGCACTGATAAAATATTTTTTTATCAGCATTGATAAAATCATTTTTTATCAGCATTAAGGAAGGGAACTTTTATTAGTTCTATATCTAGTGCTGATAAACATCTTAAACAATAGTAGTGTGCTACTATATGAAAAATATACTAAAGCAGTCACATAAATAAAATATAAATAATTTAAAAATAAATTTACAATATAATAAATTATAATTAAAAATAAATTTACATGAAAAAATCAATATATTATAATTATATATTTATTACAAAAATTTAATATTTATTACCAATTCAAAAATAATCCAAATAATAGATGACTGAGTGGCCCTATATTTTTCTTCCTTTGGGATCTCCTTCTAGTAGGGATTGATTAAAATACTACTTATCAAACATACTACCCTAATCTTGAAGAAAAGAAGCATGTAACTGTAATAAAGAACAACGATTATCTTAGTAATACTATACATAAATAAATAAAACATAAATATGATAAAATAATTTATAAATAAAAAAAATGGATAAAATGATTTTTTTAAAGAAGGTGGCGCTTTGGTCAAAAGACCAAAAAAAAATTATTTCCAAAAAATGATATTACATGAGTCTACAAGATGGAATCATATTACAATCATTTACATGCAAAGGAAGAAAGTTGTCTGGGAGCTCCTCCAGCCAGGTTATGTCCAGAGAAACTTCTTTATTGGTGAGACCATCTGCAACTATATTCACTTCTCGGTAGGTATGAGTTTTAATGTAGTTTATGTTATAGAAAGAGTGAAGGAAATTCATCCAGCGTGTAGTAAGAAGCCAAGATAGATGAATCAATCCCTTCCAAATGGCTTGAACTACAATAGTAGAATCACTTTCAATCCACAAGTTGTTCTAACCTTGGTGAAAGGAGAAAGATATGGCATGAATCACACTTATCATTTCATCTTCCAGAGAGGTTGTAGTACCACATCCTCCAAAAAATCACCCAACGATGTGACCAAGATGATTTTTGAAGAAGGCGCCACACCATGAGGGTCCTGGATTTCATTTAGAGGCTCCATCCACATTCATTTTAATCCAACCTGGTAGTATAGGTCTCCTAAAAACCTCAAAAGTGTGTTTTAGCTGTATGAAAATGGAATCAACCTGAAGATGTATCAGGATCATAAAATCTACCATAGAGTTGTTGCAAATCCCCTTCTAAATCAACACATCTTGTTGAATAACGATGAGAATTCTCATTCTGCCAGCATTAATGTTTTTTGAGAAATTATTGTGAAGAATTTAATTTCTATCAAAACAAATCAAATGAAGAAGAGCTACAACCCCAACAAGGAACATGTTTATGATTTTTTAGGAGTTATCCATAGCAACACAATGATTTAGTTGAGTGTTGATTGAGTTAAGAATCATCCATATGAAATCAAAAATGAAAAAAATATAGTTCCAAAGGGTAGTGGAGGTAACAAAAGATATAAATAAGTGATTAGTATATTCTCTATGTTTATTCCAAAGATGACATTTTGAGCAAAGATAGATTCCAAAAATTTGCAGACAATAATCAGTGGGAACCCTATTGTTGGAAAGACTCCAAATTAGAGTGAGTCCTGAGGGTTTAATCTAGTACATGTCAAAACATTTAATCCATTTAAAGTCATTTTCAGAGTTATGTAAAGAGTTTTTATAGAAATGTTTTAAATTTAGCATCCCATTGTGACAAGGTTCTGAAATCAAAAGATCATCCGAGGTAGAAAAGGGGTTGGTATCAATAATTTGAATAACATTGTCAAGAAGGGTACCAATATGAGAATTAAGAACATTACTAATAGTGTAGTTGATATTATCAAGGATATGGTCAGGGGGAGTCAATGAGATAAGAGGATCACCTGTCCAGTTGTCCTACCATAATCTCTTGGAGGAGTTTATAGAGACCATCCATCTAGAATTGGACATAATATTGTCATACATGTTTTTAATAGACGACCAAATGGAAGAAGTCAGGAAATTCTTGTTACCTCTTTTCAATCTATCAAGGAACTTATTTTTGATGAATGAAATCGAGGGGGAGTCATTATGAATCATGTTACAAGTTAATCTGGCCTAAAGGGCCTCATTAAAGAGTTTACTATTTTTAATACCAAGACCACCCTTGTCTATAGGTTTACAATATTTAGCCCAAGGAATAGTCACAAGTTTCTTTTCCAAGGTGCTGCCTATCCAAACAAATTTTTTATGTGAACATTCATTTTTTTAATGAGACCAGCCATCCAATTATAGAACATCATAGAGTAAACCAACTTGGAGACAATGAAATACTTGACAAGACAGAATCTCCCCACCATGGAAAGAGATTTTCCCTTCCAAGTGTAAATCTTATTAAGAATTTAATCAAAAATGTTTGAGAAGTTGAAAGCTTTGGGTCTTCCCCAGAAGATGGGAACCCCAAGGTATTTGAAGGTAATAATACCTTTTTTGATGTTAAGATCATTGATGATACAATTTTTCCTACCAGTCAGAAAGTTTTTCCCAAAGTAGATGAAGGATTTATTCCATCTAATGATTTGATTAGAGACCTCCTCATAGTGAGTGAGAGTAGTTTTAAGATTTATAATGTTTATTATATCACCCTTTAAAATAGAATGATGTCATCTGTATAAAGAAGGTGAGTTGGAGAATTAACATTTATGTAATCATGAATAGGATTGAGCTTGTTTTGGTCAACCAGATGAGTGAGCAGACGACTTAAATAGTCTTATGCAATGTTAAAAAGAATTACAGATAGGGTATCTCCTTGTCTAAAACCTTTGGAGTAATTGATGTAACCTCTGGGAGATCCATCGATCAAGATGGAAATGTGAGATGAATTGAAGAGGGTTTTAATTATAGAGATGAAGATGTCGTTGAATCCAAATCCATGTAGAACTTTTAAGTTGAAATCCCAATCCAGTGTGTCGAAAGATTTCCTAATGTCCAGTTGAATGGCGATGTTACCGCCTCTATTTTTATTAATTAACATGTTAGTGCATTCTGAGGCAAGACAAATGCAGTCTTGTATGGATTACCCCTTGAAAAAACCAAATTGATTCCAGGAAATAATTTTATCTTTAATAGTTTTAAGTCTATTCGCAACCAACTTGGTGATAATTTTATAGAGAGTGTTGATAAGAGCTATAGGACTAAAGAGATGAATTTTAGAGGCATTATCAACTTTGGGAATCAATGTAAGGAATTGGGAATTTAAACCATGTGGTAAAAATCCATTAGAAAAGAAAGATTTGATGAGTTTTAAAATATTATCATAGATAATATCCCCATATTTTTGATATAATCTATTATTAAAACCATCAGGACCCAGGGAACTATCAGGATTCAAGCCAAAAATAGTGTCTCTAATTTCAAGATAAAGGGGAACACCAAAAAGAAATGTGTTATCAATATCAGTGAAAATATTTGGAATGATGTCATTATTGAGGTCCTTGTTAGTTCTAGTACCATTGAATAAAGACTCCAAATATGAGACAACATGACTAGCTATATCCTCTTCATTATCCAAAATGTTGTCTCCATCTTTGAGGGAAGCTGTATGTCTAAAATCTTTCTGAACTCTTTGAAAAGAATTGTAGAATTTTTTATTTTTATCACCATTAGTTAACCATTTTATTTTTAAAGTTTTCTTACAAATGTTGTCTTTGAAAGTGAGAATTGAATTAAGTTTCATAGTAATGTTAATTTCTTGATTTTGATCCGGAGCAAAGTCTGAGTGAGTGTTGTTATTTTGGATTTGATGAAGCTCATTCTCAAGAGAAAGGATGTCATTATCGATTTTTTTGGCTTTAATGTTGCACCAAATTTTATGATTGTGCTTGAGATATTTTAATTTAAGAGGAAAATAAAAAGAATCATCCGCGTGAGATGTAGAGGTCCAAAAAATGGTTAATGAGATTATTAAATTCAAAATCTGAGAACAAGAATTGTTGAATCTAAAGGAAAGAGAAGGTTTTGGAGTTTTGTAAGAAATAGTGACCAAGATAGGATGATGTTCATAATGATTTTTTAGTATAGTGGTTCTAGAAAAGATATCCCATTTATCTAATGCATGGTCATTAGTAAAGGCTCTACCCAGTTTTCTCACAACCACTCTATTGTAATGATTATTGTACCAGGTGTATTTGGCACCGAGGAGAGAAATTTTAGTTAGATTGGTGTTTTTAAATTTCAGCCTTAAAATCTCTCATTGATATAGTTGAATTAAGAGGAACAATTTTTTCACTAGTAGAAAGAATATCATTAAAATCACCAAAAAAAATCCAGGGGAAATGAATTTTAGAGATCAAGGAGGAGAGGTAATTCCAAAGAGTCCTCGTATCTTGATATTTGTTCTTGGTATAGATAAAGGAACAAAATATATGAGTGTTATCTATTATAAAGTCACAGGTGATACTTTGATTAGAAATATGGAAAACATTAACATTAGTCAGAGAGAAATGAGAAAAAGTCCAAAGAGTATCAAAATTGGTGTTGTTTTGATATGCACTGATGAGGGTGTATCCAAGATGAAAAAAATGAACAAAATTAGTGGAAAAGATTATTTTAGCTTCAGAAAAGGAAAAAATTAATGTCTTTTTAATTTTTACCATTTTTTTTAAATAATGAATGTGTCAAGGTTTGGAATACCTTGACAGTTCCAATATAAAATATTCTTTTATACCTATGTTTGGAGTTAAAACTCCCTTTTTTCTTACTATCCGAGCCTTTATGACTAGTTTATCTTCTAACATTTTTTGAAATATTAGGGCTTGTATTAGACCCTTTCTTACCATTAGTGGAATCCAAGGAGTTGGTAGTATCACCTGTAGTTAAAGTTTGGATGGAAATATCTTGCATGTTATTATTAGTAGATGGTGACACAATGTTACTAATATCCTTATTGTTAACATCATCTAAATTTTTATTATAAAAATTAATATGCTGAATTGTAATGTTTTAGGTACCTATTATGGAACTCAAATTAGGATTACCTTCTTGGTTTCCAGTATGAGCAACTACCCACTATTCTGTATTCAAACTGAAAGAGGAGATGCTTTGCCAAGTGGTGTATTTATTCTTTTGCTCAGCACCCAAAGCCTCTATAGTCAATATCAGGTCCTTGGTGACTTCTGGGAACTACTGTAGAAAGATAACATGATGTGTTTCTCCTCCAACTAAAGTGTTAGCAGAGTCCAAGTCCATGTGTGACTCCACCATGGGGTAGCTTTTATCTTCCATAACCGGGACAACAGAGAGACAAATATCCTGCATAAGACCCTACATCGAGATAGGGGATTATTCTACAAGAGTAATGGGATTCATAACATGTGATAAAACATCACCCAGTATGGATTCTAACAATAGAAATATGTTGTTTATTCACATGAACATAATTTTTTTTCGAGATCATAGTTCTATTGTTAACATTGCTACCAGTGAAATTGTTAATTTGAGAGCAAGCAAATTGATGACTATTAGAATCAGATTCCTTTTTCTTATTACTATTTTTATTTTCAACCCCTAGTGTAGAATAGGTATTCAAGGATGGGGTATCTTGGATTAGTCTATTTCCCAGAGTTGAGAAGGTGGGATCCTTTGCTTCTTTCACAGAAATTAACCCCAGGAAACCTGTTCCATGACTAGGTGCAATGCAAGCACGATAAGAATTACATTTCATTTGAACAGGTGGAGACCATTTATCCCTCGTACCTAGGTTAGTGACATCATTCTTGATGAGTTTTGAGCATGATACTTTCTCAATAAAAGTATCAATATCTGCTCTCTCTAGTTCATAGTTGAAGAGTCTGATGGTATCAAGCACCAGAGTTTCCAATTCAACTAGCAGACTTTTATCCTTATTGAAATTATCTTCATCTTCAGCAACATCAGCCCAAGTGACACCTGAGGAGTCACCTAAGAGTGTCATGTTGTGTGTTTTTTACCCAAAATTTAGTTTTATTTTTTCTAGTAAATCCATCATGGTAGATTTATCCTTATTGTTTTTTTAATTTCCTTCCATTCATTTTTAATTTGTGGGTTAACTTGTTTCCCAACCACCCTAAAATTAGAAATGTTGTGATCAATAATCTTACAGATATCACAGAATGAGGGATTTTATTCATATTCTATTCTGATTTCATTTTTATAATTATTTGCATTAAAGGTAATATAATTAGGAAATTTTGAATCAATGTTTATTTCAACCATCACCCTCGCAAAAAGTCTTAAGTTGCATTTAAAGTTATATGGTTTATTTTTAGAGGGGTTCCTATATAGGAAACAATGTCATTTAAATTTTTTGGATTCCAAAAGAACCAATTCATTCCATGAAGTCTAATCCAAACTTGTTCCATTGTGTTCTTATATTTTTGTAGGTTGAAAGAAAAATCTCACTCAGATAATCTGACAAAACCCAGTCTCATATTAAGATTTTTAGTCATCGAAACTCTATCAAGATCCTCTTGTGTGATTAAAAAAATATTGTAATACCCTTTTCCTATCGGTATCATTCTCTCCATCGTATCTAGTATACTTATAAACTCAGGGGGGTAAGAGTCAAGTTTTATCTCCAAATAAAATTTTTATTATAGTCAAGGACTGTGGATTTTTTAAAGTTTTATTCCTTTTAAGTTTTAGGGTTTGTTCTTTCCAAAAAGAGGTAGATTGTTGAGTCATAAGTTTCACTTATAAATTTTCTATTATTTTTTATTTTGGAAATAAAAAACAATTTCTTTATACTTTATTTAATAATTTTTTTATATCCCAAGAGTTTTAGAATGTTTTTGTAGAAAACATAAACTTTTACCATACTTATAATTAGTTATTAATTATTCATAAATATAAACTAAATTTCGTCATTACGATTATTGTAATGGGTATAGTATGATAAACATCATATTCATCGTTATCAAACCAGATATTATAATTTATGTCTTTTCTTTCATACTGACAAATTCTTTATAACCGGATCGATACTGGAACCGATAAAAATTGGACTTATACCTTTTAAGATCATTATAATGAAATTTTTTAGAAAGTCTATTAGACTGACTTTTTTTGAATTCTAAATATGGAAAACAGATCTCTAAAGGAATTTCTTTTACACTATAATGGTGTAAATCAATATGATTTTAGACAGTTTTTTATAAAAGATCCATTGAAGTTCTAGGTGTCCAAGTCATTGAAAAAAAGTTATTGAAATATGATCATTGGGGAAAATATGATCATTGGGAAGATTTCCTATAAATACCAAGTCATTTGGAGAGTTTGAAGCCGATGATCCCATTTCTATATAAAATTTTCTAAAGTCTACAAATTGTTAAAAAAACTTGTTATTAGTCTCTTGTATTTCATTAGAGAGTTTTATTCTTAATAAAACATTTTTGAGTTTTCGTCTTAATAATTGTTTTGTAATTTCTTTGTGCATCTGATTGCGTGATTACGATCAAGGTCCTCCAAGGCTAGGAAGATAGAGAATCCAATCATTATATTGATCGAGGGAAGGTGGGGATAGTGTGATAGAATCTGATCCATCTGATCAAGGTCTTCCAGGTATAGGAATATGGAGAATATGATCATTGTATCGAGTTCTTTCCTTTCTAAGGAAATATAAACTTTCTTGTAAGTATAGAACAAGGGAAAACTTTTTCTAGGGTTTGTGGCTACCTTATTCTTAAGGTTAAAGAATATCTATTAAATTTTTAAATAACTATAATTAATTATTATATGGCTATAAATTTTTAACTTGTTTTTATAGATATTTTATTCTGTTGTTCATGTATGCAATAGTTTTATTGTAATGACTCTCATTATGATAAATAGAATATGTTTTACTAATCGGATCTGCTTTGAATCCGAGACATAATTTTTTAATCATATCTATCTTGAATACAATCTGTTTACTCCAATTTAATCATATACTTTTTGATTACTCCTTATTAACTTTTATATATATAAATATATATTTATTATGAGACTTTGATAATCAGATAGATCCAATACTGAATCCATTCCTTTTACATAAAGAGGTTTTGTGAATTGTTTTAGTTTAAATACTTTTAAACCAATGTTTTTAAAACTACAATTCACCCTATTACTGTAATTGTGATATCTTGAATACATTATTTGATCCTAATGTCAATATATCTCATATTGATATCTTATACCTAGTATAGGAGATCCATACATCACTATATATCCCAAAGGAGCAAGAATAAAGCCACATGAAAATCTCAAAGAGAAATCCCCTACATGGATCTAGTTCACATGCAAGGGGAGTATATATTTATTTCATTTTGGAATAACATATAGGGAAAATATAGGATGTATATATGTCACTACATATAATATATAAATCAGGAATAAATCCACATGTAGTTCATGAAAATATTTTCCCTGCATAGATCTACCTCGTTTTTAGGGGAAAGAGGAATTTTTGTTTCTTTTGAATTTCTGGTTGGCCCAAAATAAGAGTTATGGGAATCACTACATATCCTATGGAGATAAGAATAAAGAAACACATAGTTATTATATTTTTGGGGAAGTTTTATACATTAGGATACAATATTAAGAATGGATCATTTTATCCTGATTCCTGCTTGGAGAAAAAACCTAAATTGAGAACCCTTACATGGATAAGGATCTCATATAGGGAAAGTTGACTACATATAAGAGGTGGATCTCAACAGTTCAAAGTCATAAATAGTGGATTAGATGTTATATAATTTTACATCATTCAATAAGTACTCTAATTCCATGAAGTTTAGGGTCTTACGAGAAGGACCTTTGTGTGGTGGTTTTTGCATAGATCTTTCTTGTACACAAAATTATATGTTTTCATCTCAATGATGAGCTGATGAAAGGAAACTCATCATGAATAAATGGTTCTAAATAATGGGACAAAGTGATGGTTTTGATTGAAATTTGGGGATGCACCTAGAATATGATATCCAAGCGTCACTATATATCCTATAATGTTAGGAATCAATCCACATGTAGTTTTTATAATGGGGATCACCCTTAGAACATGTCTATGGATAAAGAATTTTATGTTGGAATCTATTACATGGATCTGAATCATATACAATAAATAAGGAATTAATTATTGATAGAATTTGCAATTGGGCCTAGGATATAGGATCCAGATTTCACTATGTGTCATATAATGGCAAGAATCAAGCTACATGTAGTTCTTGTTGAGAAATTACCTATATAGATCTAACTCATATGTAGGGAAAGGGGTATTTTTTTAATTTGTGAATGGAAATGGGATTAAGTATCCAAGAATCAATATGTATCTTATTAGAGGAATAATCCAGCCTCTTGTAGTTCTGATATGGGTAACTTTCTATAAATATCATGCTCTTGTATAAGAGTGAGGGTATTTTATATCCTTGGACATGAATACGTTATACACAAGGATCCCCTATACAGACCTGGGTATTATATAGGGGTGTTAGTCTTTAGAGTATATACCTATCTAAAAAATTTAAAGTTATAAAGGATGTACTTGTACCATATAGTTTAACATCATATAGTGGGAATGATATGCCATATAGTTTTATGGTATTGTGATAAGGACCCAGGTAACATGCAGTTTATGACTGTGCATCATAGACCAAAACTATATAGTTTAATGACATGAAAATAGGATGTTTCCATATAGTTTTAATTCATGAAAATAGGATATTGACCATGTATTTTAACATTATACAATGAGGATGTGGGTGCTATTTAGTTTAATTTATTTCAACCATGGATTGAAGACAAGTGTGAGGGTTATAAAAATTATTTCTTGGGAAAAATTACATTAGTAGGAGTGATGTGATCACTATATATGGAGGGTAATGAGTAATCTATGTTGTAATAAACCTTATATATAATTTATAGTCTTTCCCACTCTGGTTTCTATTTTTGGGGAATTCATCATTGGTATCATCAGGATTCTGAGAACTAAAAACATCTTTCCTTATAAGAACAAGTAGAGGTAAAATTTCTTAGTAAAGGATCAAGAATTATGATTCTGATGTAATTCTAAGTTTTTTATTGTATGAAATCTCTTATCATTGAGTCATTCTAACTCATCAAGTTTCTTCTAGGATTTTTTTATCTTCTAAGAGTTTCCCATAGATAGCGATTCAAAGTAAGGGTAGTTAAACTTCTATGGGTAGCATTTCCTCCATCCTCTAAACAACCAAGTCTGTGTTTTGTTTTTTAAAAGTATGGGTTTTGGTGCGATAGGCCCACAAGGAATGTAAAATATTGTCTGGATATGATTTATTATCTTTATCCACCATCTTTTGGAGTATATTTGAAAAGGTATTATGGAAGACCTCTATCTTTCCATTTCCACTGCATAATAGTAAGATAAATGGTTGGAATTAATATTTTACTCTTCATATAGTTATTCCAACTTGAATGAATAGAAATTGGTGCTATTTTCTATCAAAATTGTGTAAGGGAGACTGAATCTAGTAATAATGTTAGTCTTCACAAAGTTGATGATTTTATTTGTTCCAACCTATTTGAGGGGTATATCCCCAACCCATTTGGATAAGAAGTTAGTAGTAGTAATGATGTATTTGAACTGTCTACCCATAATTAGGGATAAGGCCCCATGACATCCATTCCTCATATAGAAAATGGTTAAGTGTATTTGGAACTGTGAAACAACTCTATATGTTTATGGATGGTGTTGTCATGTATTTAACAATAATGGAATTTCCTAATGAAATCCACATAGTCATGAATCATTATTTGTTATAAGTTGAAAAACCTCCTAATTTGGTAAGTGATCTCAGTCCCTAAATGATGAACACCACAAAACCATACATTAACTTCCTACATAATAGCCAGAGTTTCTATTCCTTTAATTCATCTGAGAAGGATTCTATCAAAACGTAGATTGTAGAGAAAAATCTATTAATTAGGTCCATCATGGAGAAAAAAATTTATGGACCAACATCATATCTTTTCATTCTTGGATTAATCCTATGAAATGAACCCTCCTTTGAGATAGTTTATTATAGGGGGCATTCATCCAGTAACAACATCAACTAGAGAAGGTATCAACTCTTCATGCTTTGGGGTAGTATTGATTTCATTGATTTCCTCTATGTTAGAGATGATAACTAGAGATTCCACCCTAAATTTCATGATGTGGAAAACTAACCCATCCTAATCAAGATCCTCTAGGGTAGTGGATGCATTATCTAGGGCATTGTCACAAGCATTTTGTGATTGAGGAATATGATTCAGTGTTTAATATAAAGTGAATTATTCCATTAGTCCCCTCATGTAACCAAGGAGAGGATCCAATTCTTAATTATTAATGGAATAATAACTATTTATCTATTTAATAACTAGTTATTAATCACTATTAACATTAATATGGGATATCTATATCTATAGGGACAATTCAAATCCAACAATTAGCATTTGATATTTATCCTTATTATTTATTCAACCTTTTGATAGCTTGAAAGAATTTGGTCGGACCACCTTGGTTGGGGGAATGAAGAAAATACCTAGAATAACTCTATTAAGCTTTAAATCCTCCATACTTTTACCAAATTTACATTAGTAGGAACTATAAAAGTACATTTCCCATGTCTGGGGTGTTTCAGGGGAATAGAAAACCTCTTCATCCAGAAACTCAACATTCATCAGTGTAATTTCTGGGTAGTGTATTTTTCTAGAAAATCCACTAGCACATAACTTTAATTGACTTATGTGATATGAATTGTATTCCATATTTCTATATGATAATCACCCATTGATCTAGTATTTTAATAAACATTGGATGATTGGGGATATACTTGAGTGGGTCGATGTGAGAGAATAAGAAAACCTCATGATGCTTCAAGTTATGACTTATCTTTTTTAACTTAAAAAATAAGTGAAAATAAATTCATATCGATTTCAAAATATCAAGTCTCAGTATCTAACATTCATCTGCTAAGATAATAGATAATTTATTTCTTTCCAGCACCATTTTCTGTGAGAAGAGTGTTCCGAGTGATCATTCTATAGTAGTTACATATAGGATGAGTGAATTCCCTTCTATTAGAGGAATCATGACTAGTGGGTGAAACATTTATCTCTTAATATCATTAAAGGATTCTTATAAGTATCCATCCCATTAGTGAGTGACTCTTTTCTTCATCATCTTTGTGAATGCGAGATATTTTATAACTAGATTAGTTATGAAACACCTAATGTAGGCTAGACAACCCTGAATTTCTATCAATTATTTAGTGTTTTTAGGAGGTGAAATTATGATAATTGAAATATTTTTATCTAGATTGTCCTTGAAACTATGTTGGTATACCATAATGTAATGGTTTGTGCCTTCCCGACCCGTTATTTTGATGGTTTTTTGGTTGGGGAGTGTTTGGAGGAGGTCCTAGAGGGTTCTATGGAGTTGAAGCTAGATTTTTATATCCACAGGGTAGTTTAAAATGTAAAAGAGGGGTTTATAACATAAATGTTTTTTTTAAATTTTGTGTTGATGGAAGGTTTATGACTTGTGTGTAGCGGTGGAGTACAATGTAAAATGGGTTCACACTGTAAGGGAAGGATTTATAGTGTATGTTAATTTTGACATGAGGCACCATGTTTTTTGGTGAAAAAAAGGTTTATGGCCTAAACATTAGTTTTATGGTGTATGTTACATGGACAAATATAATTTATGATATATATATGAAATTTAAGGAGTAAATCAGGTTATTTAAAACCTGTTTATATGTCTTACTCGACTAATTTTTTTTCTGATTTTATTGTTTGTATCTTGGTGTTGGGAAAACGCTAGGTGACCTTGGGAGACCTTATAGCCTATCTTACCTCACCCTGATATGTAGGTTCTGATGGTTTCTTATTTGAGATCAGTGTTGATTTCCTTCATATTTTCCCCATGTTTTCTTCCATCCTTCTTTTGGGAATCCACTATGATAGTGTTGTTTCATTTGGAGTATGTTTTAGGGAGATTTTTTTGAGAACCATTAATGCAGTGTAGGTTGGTCTGTGAGTTTCTTATATGGTTGGGGTTTTATCCAATTCCTTATTCACTCTATAGTGATATGTGAGATTATAAATATTATTTGAGGTAAGGAGTCCTCATTCTCTCCCTTTTACATATAATTTGTGGGGATTACATGATTTTTATTCCCTTTGAGTGGATAGTAAGGGTTATATTAATAAATATATTTAACTGAGATAAATAAAATTGATGGGTATGGGGAAGATATCACATGATTTACTAATTTTAGATATGTTTTTGATGATATTATGCATTCTTGTTTCCAAAACTAAAAACAACAACTTTTTGGAGCCTTGTTTTCAACATAGATGATATGTGTTGTGACCCTTTTTGTGTTGTTGTGTGATAAAACCCTAAATAAAAGGATAATGAACATATATTTGGTGAATAAATTAGTTTCCCATGTAATTTAGTTTGTGTGATAATACACATTCTAAATAAATAGGTAATGTGATAAAATGCCCTGAATAAATTATAGAATCCAGGATATGTTTCTTTTGTATGTGGTTTCTTTTTTGTGTTTTATTGAGTGTTATGGGTTGTTGTGAAGTGATGGTGGTGACTGACTAAGCTGTGAGATGTGTGGGGATATGATGTTGTGGTAAGTTAACATGGATGTGGCTTGGGTAGTTGTTCGATGGTGGTGATGTGTGGTGGTGTTGTTACATGTGGTGTAATTATTTAATAATGTTGTGGTATGAAATGTATTTCAGAGTGGTTATGATGTGAGGTTGTAGCACATAGTGGTTGTGGTGCGTAGTAGTGATGATGTGTGGTTGTGATGCATGGTTTTGTGTGTGGCAGTTGTGTTGTAATATGTGGTTTGGATGTGTGATGTGTGTATATTATGGTGAGATGGATTGAAATATGTGGTGTGACAACTATGGTTGATATGTGGTGTTGTGGTGATGATTTTACGAGTTTGGAAAATTATTATGTGGTGTGGTTGTGTTAGTTTCCCAGTTATCCGTGGAATAAATTCTGACACTGAATGTAATGAATAAATGAATGGGTTGTGTAAATATGAATGAAGTGGATTGTAAATGAAAGAGGTGAAACCTATAATTGAAAGTGGGAATATGTGTGGATTGTGTGGTGGTTGTTTGGTGTTTTATATAGTGGTGACATTGGTTGTGATGATAGATGCATGTTGTTGTAATGGCGATGTGGTGTGTGCTAGTGTAGTTGTTGTGAACCCATAGGTTGGGTGTTGTGTGCTATCTATATATCATGTATCTTTATGTTATTTCTAGACACTCCCTCTCAAGTTGAATAACCTTACCAACTCTTAGATATTATAGGTTCTGATTGTTTTCACCAACATATAGGATGGTGGTGATATGGATGGATGGCTACCCTCTCTCCACCACTCTTCCTTTAATAGTGATGACCCGAGTTTTTTTGAGCAAGGTATTTTTTGATGGCCTAGGTGTTTTCAAGATAGATGTGATGTGATGAGGATGTGATGAGATATGGTACATGGTGGAGGTCATCCATGGTAGGAAGAAACTAGGTTGATTTCCTTCATGTTCATGATATCCTATATCTCTAGTAATGTGATGTGTTGCGGTATGATGACCCAGGTGTCTTTGAGCAAGATGTGTTGTGATGTCATCTTTATGTGATGGTTCTTCATGCTAGCATCATTATCTAGACCTTAATAGGATGGGGTGGGTAGGTATTCATCCCAAACCACATCAGATATGGTTGGTATGTGATTCTATATGTATGAAAGGGATGGGATCATAGGATGTTCGACGTTGGTGCATGACAGCAGAAAATAAGAGAGCAATCAGCGGTGGTGAACCTTAATTTTTTGTGATATGAATGCTGTAATTTTATATTGGATGCATGATTTTGTGTGTGATCTATTGTGAGGATTATTTTAGTTAGTTGACCTATTTAGGTTCTTGTTGGTTCTGTTTTTCATTTCTCGGTGCATTAGCATGCTCTTTTCACATGTGCACTTGAGTCCCTAGGTATGATCCTACAGAGTATACATGATATAATCATCCTATGTATATAAATTTCTTTAGGTTTCTAAGAGGAATTTGGGGAATGAGATGGACATTTATATCTTTATTTGGAGTTTTTATTGAGTGTTTTTTGTAAGACTTATCTTTTGTTACTTTACTTTGGAGACTTTATTTGTATTGTATTATCTTTGTTCATACATTCTAGGATGGTTTTTGGTTTAATTTTATATTATCTTCTGGAGTTGTTTGATTATTTTATCCTATATCCTAATCCTATTTTATTATATATGGTAAGGTCTCCCATATATGTGAGATTTGTATACCCTCATACTAGTCTCCAACCTAAGGACTATTAGAGGAGGGACTCGGGGGGTCATTATCTCTCTTCCTTTATTGTGGTATCTTTAGAGGGATTGGTTCATGATAGAGTTTTATCATAGGCTTTGATTGTGAGATAAGACAATGTTTAGAATCATGAACTGTGAGGTTTGTGTTGTTTGGTAGGATAATGGTTCTAGTTGATCTTGGTGTGAAATGTAGGCCAAGGTGACCAACTAGAACATGAGATTTTAGGTTATCTGATGATCCAGTACATAGACTCTGAGGTTATTGAATGACCAAGTTAGATGGGCCTATTTATAAGGTATATACCTAGGAGAGGTACATGCATCATGATTGATCATTTTCATGTCTGAATTGAGTTATTGTGGAAAAATAAAATGAAATAAATAAATAATATTTGATAAAATTCCATGTTTTCAGGATTTGGAGTTCTCCTTGTTTTTCATGAATGGATCTTATTTATAAACCATTATTGGATCAAATAGCTAAGGTTTGGAAGGATGATCTAGTTGATCATCATAGGATTTAACTACTAGAGGAGGACGAGGCATGGTAGAGAGCCTTGTGTGCCTTTCAGTAGTATACTTTTTTAAAGTATGAGGGGGGCATCTCAGATCTGGAGATGAAGCACTGGTTGGAGTATTTCAAGGTTTATTTCAGTCTGATTTCTGCATGAGATGAATTCTAGGTGTTTTTCTTAGTTAGTTATATATGAGGATTTTCGTATAAATGGTGGATGTTGTTTCTGGGTGACTATAAGAAGGCATATGTGTTGTGGTCCAAATTTCAAAAAGAGTTACGTTCAGAATTACTATCATCAATGATGAGGTAAGAAAAAACATAGAAGTTAGTATCCCTTTAGTAGGGGAACCTGAGTGTGTGGGAGTTGGGGATCAGGTTCAAGGACCTATCACACTTTACTCTAGATGTTTCTCCAGACGACGAGTCCAGAGCCCAACGTCTGGAGGAGGCTTTTCACCTAGTGATCAGATATCCGGTCACTCCATTTACACCCCCTACATACCTGGAGGTTCAAAAAAAAGATGTAGGTTATGAACAAGTTGTTTTATCTGGGTTTTTATCCTTGATAGGGTGGCCTATAGGGAATTTTTAGGAGCAGAGTTTCAGGCAGTGGGCCATGGGTGTTCAATCAGTCAGGGTTTCGATTGTTGGGGAACCGACCACAATAGATCTATTTTCATTATACCAGGGAAGGTGTATTTTAAGTACCTATTATATGATTTCCATTTTCATGATATGTATATGAGGGACATGGAAACTTCTAGGATCAGGGCTTGAATAATCAAGGAGGCTAGTATCATGTGGGTGTTTAGTCATTTTTTCGATGGTGGCATTAGTTTCCCTTGATGTAGTTTTAGTACAAAAGACCACCAGTGCTTGTTCAGTAGTTAAGAATAGGTGGATTTGGAAAAGGTTAGCCTCGTGATGGTCCCAGTTAGTATATACCTAGGCTAGAGTGTGGTCATTGAGGCTAGTATTAGAGAGGTATAGGATCTGGGTGTGGCCAGATGCACATATTAGAGGTGGTAGTGTTGGTAGAGCTGAGTGTTATTCTAGGTATGATCATTTTATCATCTACTATGGTTTGTGATTTGTTTGATTCAGAAGCCTCACACTCCTTTGTTTATCCTAGTTTGTTCCGTGCTTTGGGACTATATATGGAGATAATTCTAGTTCCCTTAATGTTATCTACAACTTTTATAGGTGCATATTTTTTTTGATGTGTGCTAGGGATATAGGCTAGTGATTGGGTAGTACTAGTCTATGGGAGATTTCCTATTATATCAAATACAACCATAAAATGTCATCCTCCACATGCATTTTCTATATTCTATGCATGCAGTTATCGAATTATTCTACAAGAGAGTTTTATTTTCTACCATTGAGGTCCAGAAAGTGGCATTTGTTGGCGATCAAGGTTGTCAGATGGAAGGTATGTGAGTGAATCCTCTTTTATCTCAGTTGAGAAGCTATCAGTGGAAGATTAGGTTGAGAGAGTTCCCCATGTTTTGGAGGAGTTCTTTTATGTTTTCTTAGATGAGGGTCTGGTACCACCCCCTCATCATAATGTCAAGTTTGGGATAGATTTGTAGCCAGGTGTGTCTCTTATTTTAATGGATCCCTATCAAATTGAACCTATGGACCTATGAGAGTTAAGGTTGTAGGTGGATGATTCGATGTAGATGGATTTCATCTAACCTAATGTGTCTTCTTTGGGTGCTCCAGTATTATTTTTCAATAATGAAGATGATGGATTGAGGTTGTGTATAGACTAATGTAGGTTGAATCAGGTGATATTGTATAATGGTTACCCTATTTTAATAATAGATAATATTTTCTACTAGATGAGAGAATATTTTTGGTCTTAAAAATTTAATTTTTGGTTAGGATATCATCAGTTGATGGTGAAGGATGAGGATATCCTGAAGACTTCTTTTAGGTGCAAGTATGGGAACTTTGAGTTCATGATCATGTACTTCAGTGATATGATCACACCAGCCATATTCTTGGGGCTTATGAACTCCATGTTATGTGAATTGCTAGAAATTTTCATTTTCATATGCATTAATGATATCTCAATCTACTCGAGATTAGAGGAGGAGCATGCTGAGAATTTCACAACTATTGTTTAGGTCCTTAAACACTACTAGCTCTATGGGAAGTTGTCTAAGTGTAAGTTCTATACATTATAGGTGTGTTTCCTTGAATATGTGGTATATTATAAGGGTTTGGATATATAATCATTGAAGTTTAAGACATTTGATTCTTGGTTATCACCTAAGAACGTGGTATAGTTTCATAGTTTTCTTGGCCTCACAGGCTATTATCAGAGGTTTTAACCTAATTTCTCTCAATTTTTAGCCCCATTGATAGTGTTAACTAGGAAGGACCATGTTTTTTTGGACTGATTAGTCCCAAGTAGTATTCAGTTACTAAAGGGTAAGTTGGTTAGTTCTCCAGTTCTTCGATTACCTAAGGAGGGTGTGTTCTTTGTGGTTTTCTATGATGTATTATATCTGGGATTGAGATGTGTGTTGATGAAATAGATAGAGGTGATCTCTTATAGGTATAGTAATTTATATCTCTATGAGTATAACTATTCCATCCATGATCTGGATTTGGAAACAATAGTTCTTATACTAAAGATGTATTGGAATTACCTCACTGTAAAGTGCTTTTTTTGTTTTCACAGGCCACAAGATCTTGAAATATGTTTTATGTCATTAGGATATGAATCTAAAATAGTGGAGGTGGATGAATTTTCTTTAGTATTATGATTTGGAGATCTTTTATACACTAGTAAAAGGGAATGTGGTTACTAATTTATTAAGTAAAAATTCTTGAGGAGATGTGATTTAGGATCCCATGGATGTTTGGAAAGGGATGAAGGATCATACAATGATGCATCTTTTCATATGAGAGATGAATGTCCATTTTTTTCTTTATCATATGAATATTAATTTTACATGATGAAATAAGTGGAGGAGCCTCAATGGGGAGACTTATAGGAATAGGTGATGTGTGACTGTGTTGGCCAGAGTGATTCCCTTGAGGGATGTTCATAGGATGGTCAGAACCATATGTTGTTCGAGGGGAGTTTTTTCATTCCATAGGAAATGATCGAGAGAGTTCTCCATTAGTTTCATATCTCACCTTTAGTGGTACATCCCAGTGTAACCAAGATGCATCATGGATTTAGGAGAAAACTTTGGTGGATAGGGATGAAATAGTTAGTATAAGATTTAGTTGTGAAGTGTCCTATTTTCTAGAAGGTGAAATATTGTTAGATTGATCTAACTATCCATATTCTAAAGGATATGTTGTGAGCTTGCATATTGGACTTTGTCAGATTATGACTAAGTCACTTGAATTTGTTTGAGTTATTGTACAATGGAAAATTTCACTCATCCATTGGCATAGACATATTTGAGGCATTGTATAGGTGGCCATGTCATTCTATATTGTGATTGATGGAGGTTGGTTAAATAGTAGTTCTTGGTCTTTATATGGAACAAATAATGATTAAGAAGATCCAGTTGGTTCAATAGAGGATGAGGGTGGCGCAGTACCATTAGAACTCTCATACTTATTATAAGTAGATTCCCTTGGGGTGCATGGTTTGTGACCATGTTATCTTGGTAGTTTACCATAAATGTGTTCAGTGGATGTTTTAAAGGGGGAGTAAGCTTTCTCCCTTGGTTTTTGGTCCCTTTCTGGTATTTGAGAATTTTGGCAAGGTGGTGTATCAGTTGGCATTACCACCGCAGTTGGAGAGGATCCACAATTTCTTCTACATGTCCCAGATTAATTGGTATTCTCATGATGAATCCCATGTAATTGACTATGGAGAGTTATATATCGTGGATGATGTGACATTTGTGGATAATCCAGTAGAAATCCAGGATCATTGAGATAAGGTGCTTCATGAAAAAACTATTCATTTGTTTCACATGTTGTTAGGTCATGGTGGCCTATAGGAGAGTACTTGGGAGCATGATATGCATATGCATGCTCATTACCCAATGTTTTTTAGGATTTTATTTGCTTTATTATTCTTTAGTGATGTGATGTTTGGATCTTACTATTTTATGAGATGAGTTGTTTCTTTAATGTTGTCATGTGTGTTAAAGATCTAGAATATAAAGGGGGGAATAATTGATTCCTAATCAAGACACATTACACCTTGACACAATTAAAACTATATGGGAGAGTCAGTACCACCCAAAGAAGATAATATCTTGATATGGAATATTGAATTATTTGATTTTTGTGTTTGGGGTGGTGCTTGTGTTAGTTGTGGCAGTGTTTGTTTCAGATCATGTGGAGTTAGATATGGTTGTACGGATGGTTTTTTTGAAATGTGGTGGCTTGTGTATAGTACCAAATGTGTGGTGTTATTTTTATTGAGAGGTGGTGATGTGGTTGTGTGGGATGTTTTGTGGGAATTTTGTTTTGGCTTGTTTGGATAGTGGTAATGTTTGAGGTGTAATGAGAACCCCGATAGGTATCTTGTGGGATGGTTGTTCAAACCCCATTATTTTTTAGTTTTGGTTTTTATTATCAAGGGAGAGGATCATTTGAGTGGTATATAATGTAATGGTTTATCCATCCCTAACATGTTACTTTTTTAGTTTTGTGGTTCGAGAGTGTTTATAGTAGGTACCAGAGTATTCTGTGGAGTTGGAGTCATAGTTTTTTAGTAGTAGGTGAGTTTATAGTGTAAAAGAGGGGGTTATGAGGTAAAGGTGTAGTTTATGGATTTTATGCTCAGTTGGTTTATGGATTTTTTGTTGTGGTGGAGCACAATGTAAAATAGTTTTATGTCATAAGAGAGGGATTTACAACATAAGTTAATTCCAGCCTGAGGTTCCATGTTTTTTTAGGTGAAAAAAGGTTTTATGACCTAAATAGTGGTTTTACAGTGTATGTTATACAGCCCTATGGAATTTATGTTGTAAATCAGAAATTTATGAAATAAATCAGGCTATTTACAGCCTTTTTATAGATATTTCTTGCCCAATTTTCCTCTCATTTATTCACTCCTATCCGGGTGTTGGGTGAACCCTAGGTGACCTTAGGAGACCTTCTAATCCATCTTATATCACCTTGATTCATGAGTTTTAGTGGTTGATAATTGGTGATAAATGGTGAATTCCTTTTTCTTTTCTCTCATGTTTCCTTCCTTTATTATTTTGGGAATCCACTTAGGTGATTTTGTTTCATTTGGGGTGTATTTTGGGTGATGTTTGGACAACCCTATATATAGTATAGGTTGATCCATGAGTTCCTTGTGTGATTATGATTTTTGTGAAGTTCTTTCTTCACCCTATGGTGTGCAATGAGATATAAAAGATTCTTTGAGGTAGGGTATCCTAATTATCTCCCTTTTACATTTTATGTGTGGGTATTTTATGATTTTTCTTTCCATTGAGTGGATGGTGAGGGTTGGTATAATAAATATAATTAATCAACATAACTAAAATTGATGGGTATAAGGGAGATATCACATGTTTTATTACTTTGAGATATGTTGTTGAGGATATTATGCATTCTTATCACCAACACTAAAAATAATGGGTGTTGGGAGCCTTGTTTATGTGTTGAGACCCTTGATGTGTTGTTGTGTGATCACAATTTTCATAAAAGTCTAATAGACATATATTTGGATAATAAATTCTTTTCCCATGGAATATGGTTTGTGTGATAATACCCATGTTAAATAAAAAATTAATGTGATAAAATTCTCTGAATAAATTGTGGAAGTCAGAATGTGTTTTTTTGTGGTTTCATTGTTTTATTTACATGTGTGTTATAGTCTATTGTGTAGCGATGGAGGTGACCGACTGGTAAATGTGATTAGTGGGGATATAATTAGGTGGTTTTTTTCATGGATGAAAAATGGGAAGTTGTGATATCGTGATGATGTGTGGTGGTGTTGTGCCATGTGGAGGATTTTTGCGATAAGGTTGTGGTATAAAATGTGGTGTAAAGTGGTTACGATGTGCTGTTGTAGCATGTGGTGATTGTGGTGTGTAATGGTGATACTGTATGGTGGTTATGTGTGTTTGTTGTGTGCGGAGGTTGTGTTGTGAGATTTGGTTGGTATGTATGATTTTTGGTTATTGTGATGAGATGTCTTGGTTGATGTGGTGTAGTGACGATAGTGGATGTGAGGTCTTGTGGCGATGGTTGTGTGGGTTGGGCTAGTTGTTATGTAGTGTGGTTGTGTTAGTTTCCTAATTAGCCATAGAATAAATTATGATGATGAATAAAATGAATAAATGAATAGACTATTTAAATATAAATTAAGTGTCTTGTAAATGAAAATAGTGAAACCTTTAATTAATAGTGGTAATATATGTGTCTTGTGTAGTGGTTTTGTGGTGTTTCATATAGTGGTGAAAATAGTTGTGTTGATAAATGTGGGGTGAAATAGTGGTGATGTGGTGTGACCTAGTGTAGTTTTTGTGAACCCATATATTGGGTGTTGTGTATTATCAATTTATCATATATATTTATGTTATTTCTATACACGCCCCACCCAAGTTGGATAACCTTACCAACACTCATAGGTTTTGTGTTCTAGGTGTTTTTGCCAATATCAAGGATGGTGGTGATACAGATGGCTGGATACCCCCTCTTCCCCACTCTTACTTTAATAGTGATGGACCAGGTGTTTTTAAGAAAGGTGTGTTGTGATGGAATATGTGTTTTCTGGTGAGATGTGGTGTGATGAGGCTATGATGAGATGTGGTATACAGTGGGGGTCATGCGTTGTAGGAGGAGGGAATGATGTTTGTGTAATTAATGTCCATGATACCATACTTCATTGGTTATGTGATGAGATGTGGTATGAAAACCCATGTTTCTTCAGGTGAGATGTCCTTTGATGTGGTTGTGATTTAATGGTTACTAATTATAACACCAGATTCTAGACCTTGCGAGGGTGGGTAGGTAGAGATACATCCTAACCCACATCAGAGATGGATGGCATGTGATACGATATGTACAGAAGGGATGATAGCATATTACATTATACATTGGGGTGTGAGAGAAGAAAATTAATGGGGTAGCGGTATTCAGTCACCTTTCATTGTTATGATATCAATTCTATACTATTATATTGGATGCATGATTTGGTGAGTGAGCCATGATGAGACTGAGTTTGGTCAGTTGACTTGTTTAGGTGCTTTTTGGTACTATTTTTTATTCACTAGGGCATTATCATTCTCTTTTCACATGTGCACTTGAGACCTTAGGTTCGATCTTACTGAGTATACATGATATTATCACCCTAAATATATAAACTATTTTTCAAGTTTCCAGGAGGAATTTGGGACTAAGATGGGCATTTCTAGATTGGGTTGGAGCTGTTGTTGAGTCACCACCATATGACTTGTATTTTTGTAAATTACATTGGATAATTTATTTTTATTGGATCATATTTGTTCATGATTTGTGGGATGGTTGTTGGATCATCTTTATATTATCTTCTAGATTTATTCGATGGTTTTTTATCCTATATCTCAATAATGTTTTATTATAGAGGGAAATTATTCCCATATATGTGAGATTTTTATACCCTTAGTTCTAGTCACCAACCTTTGGCCTACTAGAGGTAGGACTTGGTGGCCATTATCTATCTTCCTTCATTATATTATCTCTGGAGTGAGGTCATGATGACACATGAAGTTGAGAAATTTTACTCATGTTACCCTGAAAGAACATTTTAGGGGGTTTATCTTCAAGTTGTGATACTTTAGTTTTCAAAAGACTGATTAAATCTCAGAAATATGATCACAACACTACCAGTTCATAACCACCTGATCATCAACATAACTTTATATGACCTTTCCCATAAAGGGTGTCAAGATGTGGTGCATGGAATATTGATAAGTGTATCCATCATTATTCAAAATAAAGGGTGTGATCTAGTATTATAATACCCTTTAAGGTGATTTTAATGTGGTGGATTCCTCATCTTAAGGGGCCATATATATTTGATTACACCCGAAATACCCATCCATGAAGTAAAGGGCTTAAATCATGTAGTTTCATCAATCAAGAGTTTCATGATCGGTACTGGGAATACATTATTTGGGAAGTGTCAAATGAGACCCCTAAAATTGATATAGAACCTGATCTGTCTGTTATTTTTCTTAATAAGGGTGATATTATAAATCCATTTTAGGTAATGGAAATCTAAAATTATTTTATATTTAATAATATTTTCAACCTCATACTCTACCTTAATGGTGTGCGTCAGATACATTTTTCTTGGTGTTTATTTGAAACCAAAATGGTCATCTAGAAATCATAGATGATTGGTGACCACATCAGAATGCATCCCTTGAATCTCTATTTAATTCTAGGAGAACACGTAATAATGATAATTTAAGAAGGATATAAATATATTCCACCCTTCAGGAGGCATAGAGGTACTGATCAATGTGGTTCATGGTCCCTCTTTTGTACCTAGGTTTAGCTATCCGAGTTCATCAATGGTGGTAGTGAAAACATCCTTAAATTATGGAGGAGCATATCTAAGGTCATCTTATTCTTCTTCTTCATAATTTCAAGTGGAAGTGGGTGATAATGGAACATTCTTAGGACTAGGGGACAATGCAGTAGAATTTAAATCTTCAATTAAATTCAAGGAGTAATCTCTAAGTATTCAGAGTGTTGATGTGTATTATTATATGGAGTATTCTAAATATATTCTCCCTCTTATTCACCATTACAAGGAGAAAAAGAAGTGTCAATATTTTGTGATTCAGGTGATTCTAAAGGGGATTTTTCAATTTTTTAATGATGTGGGGTGTCTTCTGAACCATATGATGAGTCCAGTATCTTCTGGGTTTTTTTTGGGAAATAGGGGAGAGTTATTGTTATGTACATTATCATATATGGTGTTAACCTCCCCAAGTGTGAAGTTACTACAACTATATAGGATTTCCTTAGCTATCATTACTGTTACTGTATAGAAAGGGGCCAATAGATCCTGAAAACTATGGTGGCTATCTCAAGATGTATCTTTTTCCTCTATCAAGTTTATAGAAAATACATAACCACTATCAATAAATCTCCATGGGTTTTCTATGACAAAGCCAAAACTGTTGTGAGCATCAACCCACATATCACCTTCTTTCATTAGCTATATTCCTTATCTCTTATAGAATCCCACCTCAACATACTGGGGATCATAAGATTCAAATTGGGGTACCGTCTCCGCATAACACTCCCATGTCTCCATTGATGGGATACTTCAATCATTGATGATATGATGATGGAACCACTATATACCTGTGAATACAAGGTCTTCCCAATAGAACATTTTATGTTGTATTCTACTAGATTACCATGAAATTGGAGTCAGATAAAAGATCTCTGAACTAGGACTTGAGTTTGATCTTACCAATGGTAATTTTCCCACTTTTATCATACACTTAGTTGGTCAACTTTGATAGAGACTAGTCATTTTAACCATATACCAAGTGCATGGTCATTTAGACTGGGATAATATTGATCCTAGAACCATTTTTAATTAGATCCTAGTGAATGTTTAAATATTTATATTTTATAATACCTAAAGGGGCCCAATATATCCATGGATGACTATATCACAATCATACTCCATGAATAATATAATTGCATGACATTAATTGAAGTAGTATCCACACGATATAACTAGGTCATAGAAACTTCAACATCAAATTATTGGTGATATAAATATCCTCAACAAGTGATTTACTATGCACTTTTGTGAGGTAAAGAGCATTCAAGATTGGAAGTTTGTCCATGAAAATTTCCAACTATTTCAAGATGTCGTATTTATTCTCTAGAGGTTTGTGCTTCCCAACATAGGGTTTATATTTGGCCTAAGTCTAATGAGATGAGGCATTTGACACAGACTAATCTAGTTCATGGTTAGAAGTTTGAGGTATATTAATTTCTGGTGTATTAAACAAAGCTAGTCTGCCACTCATCTGGGCAGGTCAGATAATTGTGCACCTACCAACTAGTTTTCCAAGTCAATCAGATATGTATTATCCTCGGAGAAATTAGGGGGTATCCATACACTTATTGGGATCACTGAATATCTATTCCTTGATTTTTTGTTGTGGATATGGCTTCAGTTGGGATGTTATTTGAACACTAAGATCATCTATGATCACACCATCCTTGATTCCCTTAGCTTCTAGGGACTATATCCTCAGTTATTTTGTTAGGTTCCATAATCTCAGGTTCATATGTATATTCTTCATTAGATAATGGGTCCTCTAAGTGAATGAAATTAATATATCTAAATATGAACTCTTTATAATATGATGAATCTGTTTGGAAGGACAATTATCATGCTCTAATTGATTGGGTTAAGAAGTCTATAAAAGTTCATATTGGTTTGGGAGTTGATTGGAACTCCTCTCCCCAATCCCTATTTACTTTTTCTAGTTGCATATTTCACATGACGATTATTTTTAAGGTTCCCCATTAGATGGTGAAATAGTATCTAAGGCCATAACTAGTTGATTGAATTGTGCCCTGAGTAGGGAATGATCCCAATCTACTATCTTTTGGGTCATCTAGTTACCAAATTTTCATTAGCATCTGTTTGGGACTTATTTATAATCACCCTCGTCATATAATTTAATATTGGTCACATGACCACTTGTGTTGGGGATTTTACCAATGTCACTTGTTTGAAATAAACCATTTTCTAGAGAATATTACTAGAGATTAAGAAAACCTGGATAGTGCAGACCAGCATCTGGTGGAAACGGTAGTAGTTGGTATGATCAGTAGGGTTGAATTCATCAGGATTAATATCCTTGAGAAACTTAATGATATTATTTTCCATATCTTAAATGAAGTGACTTTGAACTTTCTCTATTTGAAAAGAGTAAAATTTATCCCTTCGTTCTTCAAATCGCAGGAAACCTTGATCTTTCCTTATCTCCAAATAGGGGTGATTTTATTATTGTTGTCACTCCACGTGAGGTGTCGAATGGTTTGGGGATTATTTTGGAATATCAATAGGTACCGATTTTGGATTACCTTTTTCTAAAAGCAATAGGTGTGGGTCAATATTTGGTTCTGGTTCAACGAATAGAATCCTATAGACACTGAGTTGTTTATGTAAACTCCTAAAATCCTCTTAGATGTTTCAATTAGATTAGTGGTGACTGCAGTTCATCATAGATACTCTCCAAGAAAATATCCATTATAATCTCTCGTGGGATAAAAACATGGATCCAGTATGTTAGGCCTTTTTATATGCTGATGAAATTAGAGACCCTATCATTATCATATTTTTTTTAGTTTGTGTGATCAATGACCATTATTTTCTTTAGAGTGGAACTAATTTGGAAATTTAATTGAAATTGAAGGTATTATTATCTTGTAACAGACCCAACTGGTATACTACTATACCAGATGAAGACTATCCCCACTAGGGTCTGTACGAAGCATCTATGTTTTACTTCCTTCTATGGTAGAGTGGACCCATCATGAGGCCACATCAGGAAATAAAGTGCGAAAGATTCTCCTTAGGATCTCTTATTTCATATAAGGTTAGGAATATGGGACTTTAAAATTTGGGTAGAGTAGGAGTTGTGTCCACTCATTTAGGGTATGTGTTCTTTTCATGTTTTACTTGGGGCTGAATCCCTTCCATGAATTCTTTTCAGGTGATAAGAGACTCGATGGTACTGAGGAGTTCTGGAGGCAACAATGTCTAGGTAAAACCCTGAATGTAAGTAGTGGAATTATATTGATATGTATTCCCTACATATATTTGTCCTTTACATCTATTTGGGGATATGATTAGATTAATATCTCAATATGAGGGAGGTCATAGTCATAGTGGATAAAAATCTTGGTTGTCCTCAATTATCAGGTTTAAGTACACCAGTAGTTTAGACCTAGATCCAAATTGATCTCATATTCTACTCCTGAAGGTTGGGTAACCCCTTCTTGGTAAGAATGAGTAGAAACATTCACCTCTGTTTGAATATTATACTCAGTGTGAATATTTCCCCTGAGTAATTTTGCATTGAGCTATTTTAGATGGTCAATATCAGCCTCATTCTATGCCATATTCTATTTAGTGGTGAGATCTTCAACCCCTTTAGGAAACACATAAAATTTAACCACACATTTACCTTTATCCTTATAAGAAGGGATTAAAGGGGGTTTAAACTAATTAGTTGAATATGGAATGTTTTGAGTCTACCACTGATTCTTTATGGTCACACCGTACTTATTTATTTTTTATAGATCATATCCCAGATGATTGTTTCTTTATTGTATACCTTGGTACTCATGTCTTGATATTTGTTATATATCATACTGACATTAAAAACATTTAATGATGTGAAATAGGTAGTATTAATAATCCCATCCTTGTGTAAATAAGGGGGTGGATCATTATTTTAGATATCTACTTCAAAGGGCACATCATGGACTTCCTTTGGGTTTCCTTTCCAGGATGACCATTTTAGATTGTGACCTATGTGAAGCTAGATATTTTTTTAGATACATTGATAACATTATATATGAATGGTGATCTTGATGGAGTTTCTGACCATATTTACAAAAATTTCCAAAAAAATATGGGTGTCTCATGTAATGACATGGAATTGGGGATACCGGCTACCATAAGTTCACCACCCATTCTAGAAAATACCAACTTCCATGGATGAGGCTATGAAAATGCTACCATCCCTAAGGGATGGGGTTGATTTGATATTTTCAAAAGTATATCATGAATATATTTAGGGTTTTAAATCCCTTGGGGTGGAGGTGGTGGTAATGATTCACCCAACTCCATGGGCTGGAATTGATTTTTTTTCCTGCCACTGGCACATATTGAACATATTAAGGATTTGATGATCTTAGGGGGTGATGTTGGTAAAAATACACCACAAACTATAGGATGGGGATGGTTTGGTTCTAACATAAACATATCTTACACTTATTTAGGATTTACTAATCCAAGGGGGTGGAGTTAGTAAAAATATTCCTAGCTCTATGGGATAGGGTTACGGCAGGATGGTTTCCATAGCGACTTCCAATGCAATATTTTTGATCTGGAACACTTTCACTCAAACATAAGAAGAGTTTAATACCTACTTAGAATATGATTTCTTCACCACATGAGGTTTATCTATGGATGAGGTATTTATCTTTATCATCTGGGTGGTTTTCCTGAACTTTCAGGAGGCTTAGTTCAAGATCCTATCAATGGACTGATCTCTCTGGTTATGCCACTTTTATGTTGTAGAAACAAGTGGTTTTTGTTGGATTTTCTAATTGGTGTGTGAATTATTCAATCCTGCAACATCTGTTGTACTAATGACATTTCAAGATGCCTTCTCTAGGGTAATGTACTAAATCGAGGGTGATGTGAAGTTAAATGATCCATACTCACCCCATTCTTTGATGCGCACATCAAATGGGGTATCAATGATTATTTCCTAAAGCAATGTTAAACTATAGATACATGCTTGAAAAAAGTTCTAATAGTGTTTTTATTAATTTTAGTTCTGATCCATGTAGAATGTGGTGAATTTAATCCAACAATAGATATTTTTCACTACCTAAATATGGTAATTATACCCTTAATAGGGAATGTGCTTAACCTTTAGCTAATGAAGGATCTCCCACAAGTTATAACAAAATTAAGGTATGCACTCTTATTTTAGAACATATTGGATATCATATAAAGGAGTGGTGATGTGATAGAACATAGTTAGGTGGTTGTCCTTAAACAATTATTTCCATATGTATGTTCCATCAACATAATATATAAATGAAATATCTTTCACTTAATTTGATAACCATGGTTATTTTCCCCATGCTTTATCAATGAGTGGAGTGCTTCATTATGTCAATGATGATGAGGCACCATAGGTGGTGGTTAAGGATAGGGGATTGTTTGACCTTAACCCTTCGAGTGCCGCTCGATATGACTACATTATCATAGTGTGTTCAAGAAGGGGAGGACCTTCTTTCCATACACCTTGGGGAGGACCTCTAGGACTACCGATTAGAGTATCATAGGGGGGACCTCCATGGATAAGACTTCCCTCAGTATCATTTGAGGATTTAGTAGATTCTTGAGATACCATAGAAAATCATTTAAAGGCCTTCAGAATATTAGTGGTGATTAATAAAGGAGCATGTTATTGTTATGGTGTCATTGTCTAACTTTAGTGAGACATTATTTTAGACACTCTCCTTAAGCAAAAATGGTGATCCTCTCCAATGGGGGTATTCTTAGATGAATATAATGCCTTTAGTGGAGATGATTGATGGGATTATTAGAACTATATAGGGATATAGTCCCACCCCTTATGTACCCCTGAATTATTCCAATTGATATCTTTAGATTGTATGAGAGTATGTTACCACATTTCTGTAGAAACCAATATGTTTCATTATTATTATTCAAGATGAAGGGGAGTAAGAATGTGTTCCTTCTTATAGGTATCTATAAGGATATACTAATAGTATTTCATGATATATTTTAAAATATGAATCCACTATTATGTCTCCATTGAGATATCTCGACTACCCTTTTGAAGGTCAGTGGGGATATGAGACCACTCTCATATGGTTTTCAGAATATACCAACAATATTCATTAGCATAGATAGTATTAGGAATATGGGACTTTCCCTGGTGATTACTAAGATATTCTAACTTCTACCTTTTATATATACTACTAGAATCTACTAAAAACTCTGTTGAATGTGGGAAGGGATATAGGAATGTTCGTCTATTGTCCCCAAGGGGTGTTAATGATATTTTTGTCTTTAGAATAGAAGTACAAGCATGCTATTCTATAGGATTGGGGATATATTACCAATCCCATCCCTTATATGCTGTTTGAATATGCTATTGGACTTATGTATGGGGGTGATAATATGTGTCTTCCCTTAGTTATTTTGGGATGTACTAGTGGGATTGCTGGGTGTGAATAGAGCTATGAGCCTGCTCATTGGATGTTACCGTATCATGTTGGTAGGATTAGTCTAGGGGACCAGGAATATAGTCCCACTCCCTATGACCAATAGATCATTATGCCTATTGAGACCTCTTGTATTCTTGAGTCTAAGTGACCGGGGAGCAAATATGTAGGGTAGTTTCATTAGTAGGCTGTTGTGGGTTAGTAGACATATGATGTTGGTGATAGTGTAAATTATCAAGATACCTCTTGGGAGACCCTTAAACTGATTCTGGGTCACATAAGTCTTCCTAATAAATTTTTATAAGATAAAGAATGTACTAATTTCGATGATTTTTGGATTGATTCCAAATCAGTTGATGGTGGTGGTTGGTGCCATTGGATTTACTAAAACTTTTTTTTGATTGGATGGGTTGTGGGGCTTCAGTGCCTAGAGATACTCATGTGTAGCTTCTAGAGTTTTTAAGATACCATGTTGGTGGTGCTCCCTCACCATCATGTTTTCCACCAAGTGTTGATGGTTCCAAATAGGTGATTCCTTCCTTCTAACCATGGTGGTCATGAATTTTATGATAACTGAATCATGAGAATGTCTAGTGGATGAAGATTCCATGACTTTATATTGAATGGATCACTTGAGGGTTAACTATATACTTGTTAAAAAACACAAAAAACAAGAACATGGATCAGTGTAGTGTTTCAAATAAGTTAATTTTACTAATCAATTTCATAGGTAAATGATTCACATTGGGTTCACCATTTTTGTTTGTTTATAACACACAGAAATAAATGACCCGATGTCTTGTGAACACTATTATATTTTGATTTAATAAATTCATATTTATTTCACTATTATTGTTTTCATAATGCATAAAAAATGGTCTGATTTTTGGGAAACTAATTTCTTTAGTTATTGAAGAATTCACATTAGGTTCACCATTTTTTTTCAAATCAAATTGGAATTTCCCAATACTTGATTATAAAGGGGACTTATTATGGTTTCAAAATCTTTAAATTGGTTCAATATTCTTATTTCATATGGTTTCTAATGGGGTTTATTTTTGGAACTAGAAAAATCCAACAACTTCCACATCTATGAGAGGAAATTTCACTATGGACCTACTTTCCAAAGGCATCCGGTCACTGGGTTTTTTTACTATTTATGCTTAGGAACTCACATTGTCCAAGAGGATGGGAGGCCAAGCTCATAATACCTTGATTGGGGGGGTGATTATTACCCACTCTAGGAATCTCTTATATATTTAAGGCATATTCAGGAATTATTCTCAAATTCTCAGGATGATACTTGTTATTCTTGTACTATATATGGATAAAATATAATTAAACAAGTGAACATAAGTATATATCATAGGTTATTTATCTTACATTTAGTTGTTAATAATTACTAGTTTTAGATTCTATGGGTTAAATCAATATAGTCAGGTACTCTGGAATTATTATCACTACACAAGAAGGCGATGGTTGTTGTATAGTTGGTATTGGGCCCATAGAGGGATACATAGGTATCCTTGTGAAAGGGATTAGAAACCACATAGTTTAGCACTGCTTAATGGGACATATCATGCCTTTTAAGGTTGTTTGATAAGGACCGATCAATATAGTTTAATATCATATGGTAGGGATTTGTAAATGAGATATTCCTAGTAATTGCTGGTGTGAGACTTACACATGAACAACCCATTCTAGTTGACCTCAAAGGGAATATATCTCAATGAAGACAGGTTGTGTCTCATAAGAAATATAGACATATAAGGTAGATATAATGTTCTCCTTGATAGAATATTACCCTATAAGTGGAGTCATGCTAATACATGGAAGAAATGTGGTGATCTATGTGAGGACATGTTATCACATGGAATATGGACCAATAAGAAGGGTTTTCACAGAGGATATATCCCTAGTGAAAGTGGTATTCAGGACTTTTTAAGTATAAATAGGTGATTAAATTAAATAAATGATATCATGAGTAATATAGCCTCCTAATGATGGAAATGGAAGATTTATGATTTTGGGTTTGAACCTCATAGAGTCACACTATGTATTCCATAAAAACTGAAATCAAAGCCAATATAGTTTTAGTGACATGATTTAAGGTCATGTGGTAAGACCGTACCATATAGTTTTAACATTATGCAGTTAGGATCTTTAATGATTTTTTAAATTATGAAAATAGAATGTTTATTCCATGAAAGGTGTGGAAAAAGAGGATTGAGTGGGGTTATGCATTTGGGATTCCCTAGATGGGAAAAATTTGGGGATTATACTTAAGGAGGATGACATATTAGATTTATTTACATCATGATAGTGTAATAATAAACTTGGGTCTCTAATCCAATGTGAGTTAAAAATTTTGTCATAAGCAAGATACCATGGGATGTTAAACACACAACACGAACATAAGTAATTGGATTTGAATGGGGATTATGTGTTGAGGCTGCTCGAGGTGCCTAGAATAATAAGTTTATTAGGTGAAGGAATTAAAACATGGGGTTTACACCAATATTAACTCCTTGATAGTATGGGTAATAATATCATGTTATTCAAATGAGGCATTCTTCATTCGTTACATAGGTTAAGGTCATAGTTTAATGTATTACACTAAGGACATTGTTATGCAGCTTATTATCATTTGACTAGGGTGTTGTCATGTAGTTTTATGTTGTACAAATAGGATGTGTTTTGAGACTTATGAATTAATCCACCAAGTTCCACTTAGTAATGGGGATTATAAGTATAATGGGGAGTCTCCCTTGATAGTTCCATTGTCAGGGTTTACTCATTCATTATACTAGTATGATTGGAAAATAAAAGGCGTGGATGATTTCCATTTTAGGTAGCATGTAGGAGGCCCATTTCCAGCCAAGGCACTGAAAGGGTAGATATAGTTATTATTATAATTTCGGTCGTCCTTCTCTTTAGGTGTACTTAAGCATCCACTTGATTCCCAAACTAATCGTGCATGGGCCCGGGTCATCCAAATACTGCTATATGTGCCAAGGAACTCTCACCAGTGTTTATAAGATTAATATCCCTTTTATCAAGGGAATTTAAGATTTCAAGATCCTTGAGGTCCCTATATATTTGGGGATGCATGAAAGAGACACCTTTTATCAAGGGAATACATGATTAAATGGGATTCACACTGGTGTGCATCGCTTGATTACATTGATATGGTTTTTTTAGAGGAGTCCTTATCATTGCGTTTTTAGGGTCTCAACCTTGGTGAAAGGATTCCATAATGTTCATTAGGATTTGTTATATTATGATAAATTTAAGTAAAATATGCTTCCTAGAGTAGAGTCACCCCAACCCACTAATAAAGGAAGAGTTCATACCTTGGGTTTTCCACATGGTCAAACTCGTTCCACCCTATGGTGTAAGCCTTTCCTTTGTAATTTCAGTCTGAACTGTCATGTAGTTGGCCTAACCTACATGAGGTTGGATGCCCAATGCATGGTGGACCTCTCTACCATGGATTCAGGACTACTGTGTGGTTGGACCAATTTTTTTAGGGATAAATACACCCTGTATGGTCGACCTTGCAATTGTGGGGTCAGCCCGACCTGCAACATGGTTGGATCAACCTCCACAGGGTTGGATTCACCCTGTATGGTCAACCTCATCACTATGAGGTTGACTAAGCCTGTAGAATGGAATTATTCCTAGGGAAGTTCCTTTTGATTATATGTAGACTTGGTGAGGGTATTTTCCAAAATGGAAATTTTAATACTCCCTTTGGGATCTATATGACTCTAGAAAATTTCCCTCTATCACTCAATGTGTTTTTTTCATAGGGGGGATGAAATAATTATAATCATTCTAGGTTGGTGATTATTTAAGGAGTTGGGTGTGGGGGAAGTTCCATATGGCTAGGAAAATTTAGAAGACTTTTTAAAATGTTGAACTATTCTCCCCATCACTATTGGGTCTGACCACACGAAAGGAAATGAAGATCACAAAGCATTTCCTATGGATTCAACATCACTGTGTGATCAAACCACATTGTGTAATTTAGGGATTATGCAGAGCATCCATGATTAACACTCTATCACCACATGGTGAAACCATGTAGAGGCCTCCAAGGATTCCATGTAGTGTCTATAAATGATACTTTGTTACCTCATGGTGCAACGATGCGGTGGACTATAGGGACACTATAGATAATATATGAATATTACTTCATCACTATATAGTGAAACCATGCAGTGGACTTTAGGGACACCGCATGGAGACTATTAATGATGCTTTGTCACCGCTTGGTGCAACCACATGGTGGTTGAGGGGAGTTCATGATCTTTATGATTAGAGTTAATTGGTTTTAGAGACATCATAATGCCTTAGGTTTTACTTTGTATTTCTTCCAAAGGAAACCCCTAATCCATGAAAATACTCCCCTTTTTTTATTTGGACTCAACTATATGGTGATTTTTATCTTTTTGGGTGCCGAAAATGGATGAGTACATCACATGTCCCTCATCTGGATAGATAAGAACATCATATATAATATCTAGTTGTGGATGAAAACTCGAAAATATATCTAAATTTAGGGATTAGATGTCATAATTTTCATATGACTCTAGCTGATGATATAATCAAAAACATACCCAACCATGACCTGATTAGCTTGGTCACTTTTGACTTGCATAAGAAAGGTATCAAATTATGATGTTTCTTTGGAAAGGTATCTCAAGAAAATCAGGTATACCGACCCACATATGATCCATTAACCCCTAGTATATCAATTATATAGTGTATGAAATTCCATGTGATATACATTGTAGTTATTATAGCACACAAAAACAACTTTTTAGCCCTCATGAGAAAATTTTGTATCTCTATACAAGAATCCTACTCATGCTAACCTAAATATTTTATCATAACCTAAAATTATCCATGAATAACATTGATTAAGGATAATTCAAAGTCATAATTTTAGAGGGAAATTATCATTTATCCTCCTAAAATGTATATCAATATATACATGTATACAACCAATGTGAAAGAATGATAAAAGTGTGATATCTTTTTTATATGATACATTTTATATTCTTAAACATTTTAAGAATACTTATAAAACCATACATAATTTCCTATCTAACATATCATATATGATAGTCCATTAGATCAACCTTATGTTTTCTATAATTTCTGGGTTTTCTTAACACATTATATCTACACATAATTTCTTCCAAATTTCTATGTGGCCAACTGATAAAACCATCCCACTAAAATCTTTTAATGAGTAACATCTATGAAGAATTCATGTTTGAATAATGGTGATATTTTGGAATAACATTCCTAATATACAACTACTTGAACATATTTAAACTTCTTAACTTCACATTATCAAATGTTATGATGTAAACGTTTTTGTCTACTAAGAAATATTTTTAAGTTAATCATTATCCTTGGAACCCATTCTATCAAAACATTTCCTTGAATAATAGAACTATTTAAATTACCATTCATTAGAACATCATAAACCTTTTCAGGTTAAAGTGACTTTCACTTGGTATAATAACTAATCATAACCATTTACTCTTTTCTCTTACTGACATGACCTAAACTTTTTAAGATAAATTGACTAGTATAATACTTTAGAAAATAGTGATATTCATTTTATTATGGTAACTAAATATATTTTTTACATTTTTAATTGTCCTCACATATCCTAAACTCTTTAGAATGTTAAATGAAAATTATTTTATCTTAAGACTAGTTTAATATTTTATTTGTTAACTTTGAAATTCTCTAAGTTCAAACATACTCTTGATAACCTCTTAGACTCTATATTCTTCTCATAATATCATGTTAAGATATAACACACACTATTTTTTGTTTCATTAAATTACTCTTATTTCCTTTTAGTGGGAATATTTAATAAATAAACTATTATTACCATATTATATATGGTATTCTATGTGTTCAGATCATTTTCCTATGAAATGAAGAATTTATTAAAATATGTCACAGATGGGTAGTGGGAAATTCTTCTCTCATTAATTAACAAACACTTGGATAAATAATTTATCATGAAAAAACATTTTTATCATTATCTAATTTTATTGATATGTTATAGAATCCAAAAAATCTTAAATCATCTGTATACTATTAATTATCTCATTTTTTCATAAAAAATCTTTATTAATGTACAAATCATCTTATCAAATAAGATAAATGATATAAAGATACACATAATTTTAATATCCACATGATCTTCCTTTAAATCCAAATCTTTAATTTAGAAACTATTTTATTCATTATTTGAATAAAAACTACAAGATCTATCAATTCCTCCCTTGATTTTGAACTCTTTTATATTTATAAAACTTATAAAATATATATTTGGTATCACATACCCTTTAAAACTGAATAATTGATTTCTATAACACTGATACATGACATATACATTCCACAAAGTTACAAAAACTCTTTTAGGTATCCTAAATAATTATATCTCTTTGAATCATCATTCATTCATGATAACTTCCTTAAGATTATAGGAACCTGAATGGATACTTGAAGAAACTTCATTAGACTCTCCAACTAACTTTCCTTCCTCTAGTTTGATATTTACCCCACTTGAACTATCTACACAACACCAATAAATAGAAATAATATTCCTAGTTTATCTATTCTCAACACTTGAGAATATCATGTAAAATTTTCTTAAACTTATTCATCATTTTAGAAGATTTATACAAATGAAAAAATGAATTAATTTTTTTAACCAGAACAATCCTTAAGGAAACCTATAGTCTCACTAAGTCATTAAAATATCTAATCATATTGAATATTGTTAACCTACATAATAGTATTTATTATATTATTCGAGACTAAAATTACTTTGTTCAATTTTTATTCAATGTACTTTCAATCCTAAGTGAGTCATTTTATGCTTCTCACAAGAATCTATATTCACATGTTAAACAATTTCAACACTTGGTTACTCAGGAGAGGTTTCTTAAAAACTTAATTTTATTTATAATTAATAAATTTTATTAAGTTACCAATATTAGGAGTTGGTTTAATTATTATTCTCTTTTCTTGGATTAATATCAATGATAAGTTTGATAATGATGGTTCTATTTATCTGTAACATTAGTTTTTATCAGATGAATATCATATTTTATTACCATTTAATTAAGAATTTTACAAAATGTTCTCCCACTTATATGAAAACCCCTTTTGAGTACATCATATCCATCAGTAGGACAAGATCCATATTTCACTAATCTATGGGCCAATTTAGTGGTTCACCCATTATTTATCTATTGAGGTAGGGGATCATCCCATTTATATGATATATAACTCTTGGATAATCAAGAGGAAAACTCTTTGGCCAATAAATCAAGTGGATAATCCCAATTACATTACTTTGGTAACTTAACCCTATTAGGGTCTCCCTACTAGTGTAACCCAAATCAAACACAAATAATAAGATAATAAAGAAAAATATAGGGGTATACAACTTTGGTATGACCTATGAAAGGATGTTCTAGTTCACCTATCACTTTATTTCCTTACATAAGATAATCCATGGGTACTTAACATTAGAATGACCTACTGGGTTGGATGAAAAAGGTTGAAAAAATTGATTCTTTTGAAGGAATATAACACATAGTATTTAAAGGGGATTTAATCTCACCATCATATCAAAATTTATCCCCTTTTGTATTCATGCTTCTAACGATTTATTTTTATAATCCAATTTCTTATAGAAAATCAATATGCTCAATCCATATAATCATTTAACACTTTACACAACCCACAAGTTTGTGTTACTCAACCAAATATAGGTTCC
Source organism: Viscum album (assembly GCA_963277665.1). NCBI lineage: Eukaryota > Viridiplantae > Streptophyta > Magnoliopsida > Santalales > Viscaceae > Viscum > Viscum album. Next base: position 383,026,110 of record OY728153.1, on the reverse strand, counting down.
AAACATATTCATACATATAAAAACTCATCATATGCATAAGGTATATGAAAAATTTATGTTAAGGTCTGTAATTACATGAGTTTGGAAATTTCAACATGAGTAAGCCTAGAGAAACAGAATTCCAACCCCTAACTATTCCAGAAAAACGTATAATCCTCTAGGATAGTGGGTAGTTTGACCTCAAGTCCCTCTACCAATGGAGAATTTATTAAATAGACAATTTGATTAATAATAATTCTAAAATCTAATATTTATAGGATATGATCATCAAATAAATTCAATATAATAACCCAAATAAGAAATTGAGGTCAAGGTAGATTAAAACTAAATCTTATGTTGATGTTCCAAACAAGAAATTTAAGTATTAACAAGCATAAATTTATTCATAATATGAAAAATTTATAACTATGAATAATAAAATAGGGAATAAACTTTAAATAAATGAACACTTCATAATTTTAACATGAGATAACCATATGAAAAATTAATAAAATATATATAATTATAAAAACATTTATAATTTTAGCTTTATTCATTATGGATATTCCATAATTTAAAATATAAAATCTTTAAATTCACTTCACAATATAAAATTTTCATATTATCATTATATGGAACATTATATGATATCTCAGGAATTATAACCATTTTATAATCTATTATTTATCATGTAAAAATTTTACATAATTATGATATCATACTATCAACATTGTTTAACCCTTGATCAAATCATTTATAAAAAAAATCACAAGGTTTAGATAATTTCTCACTAAGGACATTTTAATTTGAACACTTCAAATGAATCATTATGAACATTTCATATTTCTCTCAAATATAAACATTAGATTTTTCCTCATTTTTTCAAATTATAAACCTTTTATAAATTACTCTAATAATTCTTTTTCATATAAAAATTTTATAATAAAATTATAAAACTTAATATATAAATTTAAAATATTTATTCTTAATATTCATATTTAATATTAATGGAATATTTATAATAAATGTTTTCAAAAAAAATTAATTAATTAATAACAATCAATTTATAATTAATTAATTTCTAAAAAACTTCTATAAATAAATTAATATATCAAATTTTCCTTTTTCCATTATTTATAAACATTTTATAACTAATAAATTCAAATCATAACCGAAAAAAATAAAAATCAAATTTTTATTGCACTGTGGCTTGTGATACACCATGGGAGTCCTCATGGTGTTTTCAAAATTATCATCAAATATAGACCATAACCTATCATAGGTCATTAGGTTTCTAAGTGAGTGATCATAATGGTACTGTTCAAAACATGAGCCATTTTCTCACTACAACATGGTGATATACGATTTTGGATTGATGAAGGACTGTCTATAATGTGGCGTATCCTTGGCTTAATCATGTCGATAGACAAAAAAAATCTCTATTTTTTAGGTTATTATGTCATGACATGACCCACATGGTCTTCTTGGCTGGCGGTTAGCTGAGTGTTACACCCTAATCCCACCTTCAATAGGCCAGGGGCTGGTGACCAGTGCCAAGTAGGCATAACACACACACGGGGGGGACTTAGCCTAAGGTAGATGTACTCATTCACATGTCTCTAAATACCCATAAAATGATAAATTTAAAGCATAATTTATACCAAATTCATTCCTACATATATATCCCATAATTAGAGTATGATAAAAGTATTGGAAAACATAAAGATCCAAATACAAGCCCACCAAAACTGATAAAATATTCTAACCTACAAAGTAGGAGGGGGATGCTATCAAATGCAATGGATAGTAAAAACAATGTTTTATATACCTCACTATGCTCTTACTACTCCTGTTCCTCATAGTAATCTTTCATATTTCTTATCATCTTCATAAGATAATACATGTGTAGGCAGAGCCAATGAAAATGCAAGGATAACTATACCCAGTATGACACCCCAAAATCACCAAACATAAAGCATCTAGAGACTAGTCATTTTATCATCAAAAAGGTATTACAATAAAGATATGATACATAGAAATAATAATAATAACCCATATATAATCAAAATAGACACCAAGTCTCGAAGAGGTGTCAACCATACTGCCAGTCACATGATTTCATTTGAGGCTTCAAGGCAACGCTCATCTAGGAGAACTCACTCCACAATCCATGTTATCACTGATGGTTCTCATCCAAGAGGTTATGCTTGTTGATCCTCACTATGAATAAGATAATGTTATAAATTTGATTATATTGATACACATATTGGGGATCACACCCAGGGCTACTGGGGGACACCAAAAACCATAACTAGATTAACCGTTAAGTTGGGGATCATATGCCCGTATAAGTTTTTCAGGAAGAGTCCTCAAACTATACATAGGGAATATGGATAAATGATCAAGGATCCCACCTCGATTACATAGAGGGATACAAAAAACTCTATCCAAGAAAAAACCCATAGAGGGGATCACAATACTATGCTCAGGACGTAATTTCACACTATACCCTCATAAGGATGGACCAAGGGATCACACCCAACTGATACTGATATAAAATAAAGAAACAGAGGGATTTAACATGACCTATAAAATTTAAATGGAATATACTGTGAGTACATGACATTTATTTCCTACCCCAGGTCTTCTAGTGTCTCCCAATCTCCCACAACATGTCTTTCTCTATATACACTATGTGTCCCTTTAGGATACATGATGTGTAGAGGTCGGATGACACTTGGTGTGTGTTATATTACCATGCCAATTTATCCTGGTTGGGCCCATGTACTTTGGACTGATCCCATATACTCTAGTCATTTCTATGTATTTGGCTGTTTCTAAGTACTAGACTTTGCCTATGTACTCTAGTCGTGCTTGTGTGCTTGGCTGTGTTTGTGCCTGTGTACCCCCAAGGTAAACATAAAGATGCTAGCATAGGGTCACGATGAATGTTTTAGGGACCAAATGACACGTGGTATATATTTCATGAATAAAATCTATATTTCATATTAGAGCCACACACAATATGTGTACTTCAAACTACATGCTGTGTAACACAAGATTTTCTAGAATGTTCAGAACACTCAAGCGTTTCTGCATGTGCCACTGCCACTTTGGTCTAACTACCAAAAATGCCAAAAAATCATGGATCTGGGGTTTAATGAAATTTCTATCAATAGTGGATAGATTTTTTCCATATACTATGCTCATGAATCGCCTCCCATCGTACTGCGCCATACGCCGCATGCCAAATCAAAAAGGGGGGAAATCATATTCTATCCTAATCCACCTCTGATCATCTTCCTTTGTCATCACACCTCAATTTATCCATTGATCACAAACCCAAAACTTTTATGATGATATGTTTTACCAAATATTGACTACCCAATGACCATCCATTAGTTATTGGTTGAACCACTATACACAAAAATACTAGCGGTGAACGTGCAAAGAATGCATGAAGAAGTGAAAAAATACATAATAGAATGAACATTGGATGTTGTTCAAGTTAGACATGATTAATTTTCATTATAAAAATGAATGAAACAGAAATATCAAATAATATCGATTCCCCAAATATTAGAACGATAAAACCATACCAGCATAACATTATCAACTTGAAAATCAATTTATTAGTGGAGTTGTTTCACATTCATCATTGGATAGTCAAAATAATAATAATAATGGATAAAAAACACCCTAAATTAGGTTTGGATCAACCAATAATAAATATATATCACACTTTGATTTCATTTTTGAGATCCAAAAACTCCATTGGTGTAGAAAATCCTATCCATACCGACCCAATCCTCGATCTTGTTGTCATCCACAAAGATCTCCTCCATGCTCTCCTCTAAAATCACTAGGGTTATGTGTTTAATACTAAGAATTTTACATAAATGGGTTTAAATATAGGAGTGTTAAGTCACAACCATTTAATAACAAATAAATTATTCAATTTATTTATTTTATTATTTTTTCCCATGACAACACCTCGAACGAAACACCTGACACCGAAAAAGGTTATATCACTCCTAGGGTAAAACCCACATTTCGAATTCAATGGAAATATCATGTTTAAAATATAATACTACATTCAGGATTTATTTCATTATTTCATAACTACTTTTCACATGAAAAAATATATTTAATACTTTTATTATATTAATACTAAGCCTCCCCAGGCCTTGGAATCCCGCACTAACTCTGCGCATAACTCTGGAAATATTATTTAAAATATTCCAAATCTTAACAAGTTAGAAAAAGAGTCATTACATATTCATTTGATACATGATTTCGAAAAACATATAACATGGAGAGCTTTGATATCATTTTTAGGTTTCTTAGGGATAGATTAACAATTAATCTAGCCACTAGGGTGTTGGTTGAGTGGTATATGAGGTTATTCTATCATGCTACCCATGGAAACTGGCTTAGGATCAGGTCCTTCCAGAGTTAGACACTGTTCATATTATGAAAATGGTGATTCAAAGCCATTTTATTTATCAAGGAATGTGATATTTTATTTGGGATTGGATGGTACCCCCACCGGGAGTCGATCGTTAATCATACTAACATTTTATCAGTTGGGGTGGTAGTCATGTGGTTGACTCAAACCATAATCCTTTATGAAACTTAGGATAAAATCCAGGTAGGGGATAATTTCCAAAGACATTGTAGTAGTTCTGTAGTAGTTACTATAGAAAATACTATAGTAATGAAAATATTCACCCAAATAGGGATTTTGGGCCAACAACTTGGGCCTATGGGCTACAGGGCCTTCAAGCCATCCAAGGCCTTCAGATCATAGTGACTTTAGGACACCACAAGTCCTTTAGGCCAAGGAGCCATAAATAAATCAGGTTCTACTATATTGAAGTATTCCTTGGATGATGGATCAAAGCAATATAATCTACCAGGAAGATCTACCAAACCCAAGATTAAAGGATGGATATGGAGGTTACACCATTATCCCATGAAACAACACAATGGGCACTGCAACCTCGTAGTAGTATTACATGGGATGAAATATAGACATGAATAAGGTGTTAGGGAGGGGATGATACAAGTATATTTTCATCTATAAAAATGTGTTAGGTCTTTATGCCCCTATCCCTTTAGACCATGTAATTCAAGTCTTATCACCTCTAGGCCTTCGATTCAAGTAAGGTTTATCTCTAAACCAAATTAAAAAGGGGGGTTTTAGAAATAAAAAATATGGAATAACAACCATTAACAATTGGTATATGTAATAGAACCAATTATAATCCCTTCCTAATATCACCCATGAAAATGATAAATTAAATCCATGGAAATAGGAAATGAAGAAGTTTATATCATGCACATACATTGAAGATCCACTACACCAATAACTTTGAATGTGTTTAATGAAGATCACAAAGTGACAGCCAAAATACATCCCACCTCTATAGGTATCCATTGGAAAAACCAAATCTCACATCATATATGCAGGGGTCCCCTTCCTTCATGACATGCTAGTGACTCGAGTGCAAAGAAGATAGAAGAAGAGAGATCCAGGAACCTATGAGTCTTAATTTTAATTATATGAGCATCTCAAACCCTAAAAACACATGAATTTGGTCTTCATATAGGCCTAAGGATGCTCCTTAAAAATTCATGAATTAACACATGCATTATAATTCATGAGTTAATGACTTGAACATAACATATATCATATTCATGAATCTACCTTACATGTTTTATCATATAAAATTAATTTTTTTAATGATTGGCTTCATGGAGATGATTCAACTAATAATTAACACTTAACAATAAACCACTATCATCAAAATCCCGTGTTATGTTGGGGAAATGTAGCATTAATATATGAACAACATGCATATCATACCATGCTATGTCCAACATATTCTAAAGTCACTACTTGAGATTATGAAAAACCCAATGAAACCTCTCAAATAATATACAAATAAGGATTTAGGGCATATCCCTTTAGCTTCTAACTTATCTAGAAAAATTCAACTTGAATAACAACAATATAAAAACAAACAAATTATTTTAGAAGGGTCATTTCCATGATTTATTGCAAACTTGATGAACTCCCTAACCCCATTATCAAACACTTTTTCCATAAGACTTGCATATATCCATTTTTTATTAATATTCATATTATTTGGTTAAAAAATATTCATATTTAACAATAAATAAATAAATACATAAATGGTATAAATATAATATATCATTTTTTATGCGCGTAAATTATATAAAGTTTAACATTTACAAATATAATTATAAATTATAATACATACATATGGGAGTTACTTACTGTATCCCACTCATTTTTTTGAAAAAAATTAATGGATTTTTATATGTTGTTTTTCAAAAATATTTTGATACGTCAAGATAATGATTTTAAATAGAATTTTACATGAACCAATGTGACAGTTTTTGATTTATAATTTCTTTATTTAAAACCTTGATTTAACACCTTTTGAAAAGTTGTTTTTTGGTAATGTTTTTGTTGTTTACATAAATGTTTAATTTGAACTAGTAGTTTCTAACATGTTATAATGGTTTGTTTTTATTGGTTTGTTATTATATCATTGCTCGTTTTTATATGGATTTTAGTAATTGTTAAAGTATTTTTATCAATGAATAATTTGTTTACATTATGTTCTTATTCTTGGTTTCTTATGTAAGAGTGCTGACGCTCTTTTTTGTCACATTTTCTAAAGGAATGGAAAGGGAAATGACTTAGCACAAATTGATTCGTCCTTTGAATAAAAAATCAAAAATCGACAAAGGAATGAAAAAGGAGTCAAATACCTTTGGGTCGCGCAAGTTCCCTCACTTTCACGCAAGTACACTTGCGCACCGTATAATGGTCGCGCAAGTGACTTGCGCGCCCTCTTTGAAAAACCACCCAGGGTCTTCTCTAGCCTATAAATACCCCTATGGGACCCCCCATTTCACGGACGAAAAATTCCAGAACCTCCAAATTGATCTCCCGGTGCCCTAGTCTCTTCTCAAAGCTTCTGAACACTTCTAAGGTAATTTCTTACCTAGAACAAAAGATCTAAAGAGGGGGATGAAGGCCTAAGTGTTGAAACCCATCAACACTTGCGCGCCTGATTGGCTAGCCCTTAAGGGAACTAGCCACACTTGTGCGCCGCCCTACTCCTTCACCAGAACTTGCGCGCCCCTCTCTGGAAAGCCTCTAGGTATAATAAAAATGGTTTTAGCCATGTCTCACCCAATTATTAACCTAAGGGATGAAAATTGCACAAGTACCTATGTGCCGCGTAGGTATACCTGCGCGACCACGCAGTACCTGCGTGCCTGCCAGTACTTGCGCGACCTATCTTTTTGGGTACCCCTTCCTGCCCATTTAACCCCTCTTATGCCATTCCACCTCTCCTAATAATGATTAAGCCTTCAAGACACTCTTCAAATCCATTTATGGCATGTTTTCTTTATTGACTTCCTTATCCGAAAGGAATTATGTGGAACATATCTCAAAACCTAGTGATTTACACATCTTTACATCGCAAAAGTTAGAGAATTCATTCATTCAACCTCATCCTTTAAAGATGAGATAATCCCTTAACCCGGGCCTCCTTTTCCGAAATAATCCCCAGTCCAAATTCTCATTAATATTAGGCATCCTCCTTAGGAATAATCCCCAAGTCCTCATTAATTTGGGCATCGTCCTTTGGAGTAAGCCCCAGTCATAATTCCCTTAACCTGTTCTTCCTTTTCAGCAGTAATCCCCAGTCTCCAAGTTCCCAAATATGAGAATCCTCTTTAGGAGTAAGCCCCAACCATAATTCCTTTAACCTGGTCTCCCTTTTCAGGATTACTCCCCAGTCTCAAAGTCTACAAATATGGGCATCCTCCTTAAGAGTAAGCTCCAAGTACATTAATCTGGGCCTCCTCCTTAAGAGTAAGCCCCAGTTCTCAAAACCTTTTAACCTGGGCCTCCTTCTCCGGAATAAGCCCTAGTCATAATTTCTCTTAACCAGTTTTAATTTACTTTTGATTTGGGATTCCTTCTTAGGAGTAAAACCCAATCACAAGTCCCTTCCTAACATGGGAATTTTCCTTAAGAGTAATTCCCAAGATTAGAGTATCCAAATCTCCATAAAGCACATATACATTTATGGACCCTGTTCTTGGATTTCTTCCCTAAAGTAAATCTTAATCTTCATCTATTTGGGAAGTCATACATACATAATCCCCACATCATTTCTTATGATTGCATATTTCATGGAACAATTGTCTGGTTTTACCAATACCTCTTGTTTCTCACACCGAGCATGACTCACATGAGCTTAGAGTGTAAAAGTAATTATGACATCTTTCGTTGATGCATCAATCATAAACATCACACTCCCTTACTCGACCTACGTGGGTATTAATTCCTTCTCTAAACAAGGATACGTAGGTAGCCCATCTGCGGGTGCGATCCTAACTCTGAAATAATCCATGTCCTTTTGAATGACAATAAACTTCAAGTGTCCCAATGAGTGGATTTAAAACCAGTATGGTCATCATAATGACCAAGAGACTTTTATGTATTGAAGGATACCATTGACTAAGAATCTCTAGAAAATATAGACGATTCTCTATCGATGAAGAACCTAGAATAAATATAAAAGATTCTCTAAATTTCCTACATATTTAATCATTGATTGTCAGATCTAAAGGAAAGCTCATTTTATACTTGGTAATGTAATAAGGATTCATGAAAATAAACATAAATCTATAAAGAGAGTATCGGAGTAGAAAATGATTCCCCTAAAAAATGAGTGATGAGTCCGACCTCCCATCCTCTCGACCAATGAAAATTACTAAGCCTCATCAGTCCACAACTAATGAGTGCCTACCTTTGGAAAGTAGGTCCAAATGGATATGGAATCATTGGATGTTTTCGGTTCTACGAACAAACTCGTTAGAAACCTCTTGGAATGTTTGAATCTTAAATCAATGAGATCATCCCGAATTCCAGAGGAAACAAAAAATGGTGAACTCGACGTGAATCCTTAAGCAAGTTAAAGTGATGTTTTACCTATTTGTTAGACCCCTATTTAAACTCAATGAGAGGTCCAACAAAGAAATCAATAACATATGTGCTCATCCAAAATATGTAGTGGCCGGGATTATCTTGATAATGTCTGTTATATCAAACATGCACTCTTTTCCAAGATCTTCTACACTTCCAAAATGGATTCTCTTAAGTTCACTACTGTGAATACCTCTGCTGCAAATTCCACTGCTGCTACTCCTGCTGGATCATCATCCACTCTGAGGAAGATATCACCTACTCAGTGTCTTCAATGTTGGGTATCAAATGTGTTGGTTAAGGAGTACTGTCAAAATGGTACTATTCTGACTCTGGAGGCTACTAGACAAGACCTCAAAGTCAATAATTCAACCTGGTTGTTCGGATAGCGATGACCAGCGATCAAGAAGCAGGCGATGCTAACCACCGTCTCCAACCGTTTCGGGTCGTTATCCCCAGAACACAATCACCATTCACTCCCATATTATGAGGAGGTGAATGATCAGGTCCCTCAGGGCCTTAATTCAAGGAGACATGAGTCCTTCCTGAGGGCTCCCATCAACAGTCGCTGCCAGACTTGTGCAGCAGGGCGCCCTCAACATGATGAGGGTATCGACTCCAGGCATTCGGCTCAGGTTCCTCAAACCCGAGCAGAAAAGATGAATTGCCAGAGGAGAAATCTGGTCAACAGTGAGCATGTTCTCATATTTTCCATATCTACAGAAGTCCACCAACCAAAATTGGTGGTAAGCAACGAGCAGGCACATACACCCGTCTGTTTTAATTCCGCTTCCCAGCAGACTCGTCTGGCAGCAGCACGCCAATCCCGCCAAGAACTTCCGGTGGAGTATTATAGACAGGAACATACACCTGTTTGTAAATCATCATCTAGTCAGCAGGCTCATCTGACTACATATAATGGAGCTTGTCAACCATGTTCGGCAAAGTGCAATCAGCAGGCACATACACCTTCTAGTATTGATCAATCCTACCAAAAGTCTCGTTTGGTAGCATTTGGAGAAGTCAGTCGGAAAGCTCTGGTGACAAAAAAAGGAAGACTCAACTCTCTACCCCCACACTTGAGTACTATTAGGATTCATTGATAGGAAAAGGAGGATAGTAGTAGGAACACACACCTACTCCAAGCATGGAAAGGACGTATATCCCCATTCCGACAACTGAAGTCACCAAACATATTTTATCAATGGTGAAAGTGCAGAATGAAATCCCTGCTCATATTCTGGATGCTTTCCAGGATAATATAACAGCTTCAGCAGCATCTCAGGGAAAAACACATAAATCTATCCCTACCAGTGGAGTGACTAATCAACAGTTCACTCTGGAACAGACACACACATCTGTTCTAGTCCAAGATGGTTGTGGGGCGTACTCCCCCATATCATACGGACAACCAAGTCAGGCACATACACATGATTTGAGTGGAGATTGTCAGCCTAACCTGGCCATATCTCCTGATCAGGCACATACACATGCTCAGAGTAGCCACTTTCATCAACAAGTGGTTTCCAAGGCGAGTAAGAAGGCGTTTAAGAAGAAGACCCACCCAACACAATCAATAAATCAAAGGCCCATCTGTGACAAGGCCTTACTCGATGCTGGAGTTCTTGATGCACTCAGACAACTATCTGTTTCAACTCAAGATTCTTCTCTTTCGGTTCCCAATAGTGGGAACATTAATTCTGAAGGTGTAACACCCCAAGATTTCATAGTGTGTTATTTCTTCAAAATAATTAAATAACTTGCACTACACGCAACACCGAGTTCAATCACACCATGACTTACAAAAAAAAGGCATTAAAAGAGGTCATGAATAGCATTAACTACATTTTTCACTTTATATAATCCTTATAATTTTAGAATCCATATTATGAGTTTCTTAGTCATAATGCAAGAACAGATTAATTTTCAATATTGCACTTTTATCAACTTTTAATAGTGAAACCTTTTAAATACAATATTTTAAACTTTTTGACTAAATGGGGACATCAAAAAAATTTAATATGAAACATCCCAAGCTTACACGGTACGCTTTCCTTTGAATAAAACAGTAGCGTGTGTTGTACGCAACTTCGAGTTTTAACACACACCATAACTAATCAAACTAGCCGTTATGAATAGTAATACCTACTTTTTGAAATTATATATATTTTATATTTGAAAATGGACTTCATTTTTGGATTCGGAATATCGAATTTAGCCTAAGGTGAAATTTTGGTACTCTTCGGATAACTTTCATATTTTGATGAATAGTGAAAATTACTAAATTTTAATTAAAAACAACTTTTTTTAATCAAAATAATTAATAGTGATAAATTATGAATTTGAGTGGTTTTAAAGTATATTTAGAATATATTTTTACCATTTAATATAATGTTGGTCATTGGACATAATTTTACAATTAAACCGAACATAAACAAGTGTCAATCTTTTGATAGTTATTATCTCTTAAAAACACGCTTTTTGTTTTGACAGCGGGAATTAATTTTAAATTAATTTCTGCCACTTCTGTGTTTTGAATTTAGAAAAATGGATTCCATATTTGGAATCAGGATGTTCAAATTGTGTAAATAGGTAACTTTTATTTTTAGACATTTTGAATAATTACTGCGGTAAATATTTTATTTACCATGGTTAAGGGTAAATCCGGTAAATAAGGGTTAAACAAATAATATTATAATAATACTAAATTACCCTAAAACGTGTCTTAATCCTATTGGTTGATACATGGTCGACCATGGGAATCTTTGGGTCTATTTGGGGACCCCATGGATCCACTTGTAAGTGATAATGACACATTATATTAATAAAGTTAAAATAAAAATAAAAATGGCATAAGCTTAAATCTTTTAGAAGAACAATTTTTACATAGGGTTATACATGTTGGAATTTCGATTATAAATATTCATTAGAAAGCTAAAAAGATTTCCTACATAATGATATTTTATTTATAATTTTTAGAAATTAAATAATATATTTTATTTATGACATAATGATGATGCAGTAATTACTATAATAGTGAAAAATTAAAATAAGTGATATTATAAATACCTAAATAAATATAATATGAAACTTTTAATGAATTAAACTAATTTTCTAGGATACTATGATATATTAGGATTTATTTAATTGACTTTTTTCGAAGTAATCAATCTGTTATGAGTTTCACAAAAATCAACTAATGAATAGTGTCAAAATTGACATAAAAGAGTTCTTAAAACAAATATTATATTATTAATTGATATTAAATTCCTAAAAATCTAAGGTTCGGCCAAGAGACTTATATCATGATAGTATAGTCATTAATGGACCACTTGGGGGTCTTTTGGATGTATATAGTATGTTTATTAACCATATTATATAAAAATACAAAGAGACATTGTAAAAGTGAAACTAATTAACTTAGAGTTAATACTTAAAGATAAGGTTAATATAAGTACCCAAACCTGTCTAAATTCTATTGGATGAGTTGTTTTCGACCCATCCCCACCTCAACCTTTGAATAGTCAACTTTGGAGCCATTGTAAACCGAATATTAATTTATTATAAATTAATATTTCTAGCTTTTCCAAAGGTGCCCCTCACCCCTCTTATAAAAGGGAACTCCTCCTTCTCTTTTCCTCACACCTCTCAAGCCACTTGGCTCGTCCAAACTCTGCCCAACTAAGCTCCCCACATCCCTCTCCTCCTCCTTGAAGCTTCCCCTTAGGCAGAAAGCATTTCAAGAAGTCCTTTGGTTCCAACCAAAGTGAGTTACCTAAATTAAAGGTAACGATTTCTCTTAAATTATTTTCATTTATTTTGCTTCTTCAACACCAAAACTCTTTTTATTTCCTTTATTTTGTAACAACACCAGTATCCTCAATATACTAGGATGTTGTTATAAGAAGGATTCAAACTACACATACACACAACTCCATCTAATGGATGATGAACATAATGTTTCTGTGGATGGCAAACTAACGCCTCACGAAACGATGATTGTTCAAATACATCTTACCGCCTCTCATGGTGGCCATTATGATGGCACTGTAATTAAATATGATATTAATGATATATATTTTATATATAAGCTTCTGTAATTCCATTTTATTTCATACCATTATTCGTTTCATGTTGTATATACATACGATAATTTCATTTGAGGATGTGCGGACTACCGCCCCCTTAAAATGATATGACTCGTTCATACCACACATGGAACGTATAAAGGATGGTGTTAATGAACTTAAGTAACATGTATAAAATATTATATTATACTGGAATAGTAATATACCTATGTATCATCTGTATTTGATTCTTTTAAAATAAAAATTAAATGGAAGTAGCGTTCGTGCGTACGTACGGACTACCGTCTCCACGAACGCGATGAGATTCATTCTCCATCGTATCCATTCAAGTATAATTATCATTTGATGATTTAAAAATGATGTTTAAGGACTTGATACCATTCTGGATTTGAATAATATACAACTTATCCTTTACAAACATGTCTTACGTAACAAAACATACAAAAGCAAACAAGTAAGTTCACACCCGAAACAACGATAATACTAAGATTTTATTATCAAATCAATATTAAAAGATCATATATGATATCATATTAATGTATATTATTCTTGTATAATTTAATAACAATTATTTCACCATTATTCAGGTGGTTAACCTACCCCAACCAAGGAAAAGTACAAGGTAAGGGTTATTTCACAATCTCTTCATTATCCGAGGTTGTTTATACGTAATAATCTACTGGGATTTCTTTATCATCCACATCCATGTTTCTTCGAAATGTATTTCAAAACATATTTATTATTTACAAGAATATGGGTTAAATTCATTTATACCCTTGTTTGACTTTTTGTAAGAGGTTTATAAAGGAATCTTTCCGTCGTTTTCAAAACAAGTTCCTTTTTAACCTTTTCGACAGAATTAAGATAAGAATGTTTTTTTTACTTATACGGCGGGTGCGGTTATTTTCCGCCGTTATAAAATCGTCAAAGCTTTCCTTACAAGCTTACAAGAATATTTTCAAGAAAATGTTTTATTTTATATGGCTCTTAAATGATTTCAAAAATAGAAAGAGATATTTCTCTAAAAAGTGTTTTGATTTCATCTATGTCAACATCCTTTAATGGATTTTACGCTTATTTGAAGTTGATTTATTATAATACAAAACTTCTATATTGTATTGAAGGTTTTGTGATATGTTTGACTGTGGATGTGCTATTTTATACCATTCATAGTTTATGGTGAAACTATTGACATTTCGTATGCTAGTTTTAATCCGAATGTTTATGTTATATTTCAAACTTTTCTTCAGATGAATGTGCTAAACAAGTATGTTCCGGGTTGGGGACCGGTAAAAGTAAGCCCTCCAGGTTGGGGACTGGTTAAAGTAAGCCCTCCAGGTTAGGGACTGGTAAAAGTATGCCCTCCGGGTTGGTGTCCGGTTATTAGAGGCACTCCGGGTTGGTGTCCGGTTATTAGAGGCACTCCGGGTTGGTGTCCGGTTATTAGAGGCACTCCGGGTTGGTGTCCGGTTATTAGAGGCACTCCGGGTTGGGTTCCGGTTAGAAGTAACCCCTAGGTCTTGGGATGAGGCCTAGACAATGAAATTAACGTTTGACATTATGCATTCCAACATTATGAAAGTGGTTATTGATTTTTGCATGTGATTATTCGATTAGTAGAATATCCATGTGAATAAGTAAATGGAATTATTTCATTTTATTTATGCCATACCATGTTGAATGTTCATGTTTAAAAGGATTTTGTTTTAGTTATACATTGCCTTAAATGTTTATTCTTATTTATGAAAGTTTCCGCTATATTGTTATCCTTACTGGGCATTTGAGCTCACCCCTTTTCTATGTTTTATTTTTCCCAGGTAGTGAAGAAGTAAATTATGAATGACTTGCAGGGATATTATGAGGGGTTAATAGTATGGATATGAAGACTTTGTTGTTGTAGTAGTTTTTTTTCACTTTGAAATGTAATGTAAAACTTTATGATTATATCTAGTGTTTCCAAGGCTACTAAACCAATCGGTCTTTCGGGATTTGATCTTTCTTGTGATCATGCCAATGTTACGAAGTAATGCACCGACTCTGGGTAGCTGGGGTTGGGGCGTTACAGTTGGTATCAGAGGAAGTTTAGTACAAACCTTGGAAGCTAGATTTAGATAAACTCTGATTAGAGTACGTAGACCTAAGATGAACTTTGAGGATTAGTATAGAAGAACTTCCTAGAATTTTGGTATTGTAGAGATTTTGTGAGTTTTCCGAGCGATACATCCCTGTCTGGATACGAGCAGGTAGAGGCGGCTCTGGCACAGATGTACCTAGGGGTAAAACCCGAAAACACCGCTTTGAGCTAGACTCGAACGGGAACTGGTGCACGACAACGGGCCTTGCTGCACTCTTGGTTACGACACTCCCGGGGGATATGCTTAGGATAACTCTCATTTTCTTTACAAATCATTTTGAAGGGATTATGAGTATATACTTCCTCAAAGAAAACATTCTTATGATTATGGATTATATCCATAAATAGATCAATTTATGTTAAGTGTTTTATAAGTATGGGATTATGTATTTTGATTCATAAACTGACCTAGTTTATGCCATTGTCTAGAAATGGCGCCCAGTAGAAGGAATGAGAACTCCAGCAATGCACATGATCCAAAGAGAAAGAAGGATCATATCTTTCATGGTCTTAAGCCATAATTTATAAGAGAAATAGTCTCCCATGTATTATCATCATATGAAGAAATAATATCATGTGTTGATAAGATAAGTAAAGAGTTTACTGAGTCCTATGGCTTTGAAGGGAAGCAAGAGAAGAAAAGGATGGAAGAGAGAAAGATGGATAAAGGGAAGAGGGAAAAGAAGAATTTTCCCATATGTGGTAACTGTGGAAAGAAACACCCTAGAAATTGCCTGAAAGGAATGGGAGTTTGTTATAAGTGTGGAGGAAAAGGGCACAAAGTACGTGACTGCAAGGGTAAGAAAATGGTTTCAAATGTACAATGCTTCATTTTCAAGGAGTTTGGACACTACACGAACCTATGTCCTAGTCATCAGACTATGCCGCAAATGATGCTATTGGATAATAATCAAGTTATGATACTACCACAGATGAAGAGGAATGATTAGAGTTCTTATGTTGATTATGTCAATTGAGTGTTGTATCAACAATGTACTTGTTATAATGATTATGGAGTATATAAGGATTGTACTGCAGTACTATTTCCTTAAGGACTTGAGATTGTGTGGAACAAAGAAAAGTGGCTCAATAGCAGGATAAATTTTTGGAAAATATATGGTTGAGAGAATGATAAATCATAATATGGTTCTGATACTGAGGTAGTGACTTTGGAATAATATGTGATTGTTTTGGATAAATTATATTGGATATTCTTGACTAGCCTGGAACTGATTAATGATTTGTATATTCCATCATTGTTGGGGTTTAAAACATTTTTGGATTAATGAAGTATATCCAGCTTTCTATATGGAATAAGGGAGCATGAATGTAATCAATAAGGAATATGGTAATTCAGGATGTTTCGGTGTATTAAAAGAATACATGATGAAGGTATTCATATGCTATTACAAGGTAAAAAGGTTCTACATTATGTTTACCTTACTTATAAATGTTGTACTGTGAGTTTGGATAGAAGTATTTTGGATAGTTCTAGTTTGGATTATTTTGGATTGCTATAAAAGGACAACCCGGAGGTCGGGCGGCAACCCGTCGCGTCCGACAAGGCTGCGAGACTTGAACCCGCAACCGAAGGGCGACAAGGGTGTATCACCTACCACTGGCCCAAGAGATGTCCTGGATTAAATAATGTAGTTTTTTTTAAAAAGATCTGGTAGATGAATTATAAATTCGTTTTTTTTGGAACCCTGTACGAATAGTATAAATAGAATTTTTTTTATGAGTAAAAGATGAGTTTGTGGTAGAAATTTATTAAGTAAGTATATCTCCTTATGATCTTAGCCAATCTCATAAATAAATTCCTCAATATTAAGAAAAGCAACTTAGAACAAAAATGTTTTCCTAGATGGTACCTTAAATCATCACTAATTTATGGCTTTGGGATTGTTGGCCTTTTCATAGCCATGTTCTCTACCACTCTCCATCAGAGAATTGATGGTTATATTTTTCTTCCATATCCATATTTTCCTACATGGAACCCTAGTATGTGTTATTTTCGGTAATCTTCATACATTCGACTCTTTATTTTAAATAGAGGCCTCATTAATTCATTTTTCGATGTGGGATTTCAACTAAGATATTTTGAAACGTCAAAAATATGTTATCCTAATACCCTATGTTTTGCTGAACCGATGGTATTTCAAATCATCATAGATTGATGAATTTAAGGACCTCAATTATACACTTGTTTGTGATTGATGATCTCAATCACTACCTATAAATATTTACGTTTTTCCTCCAATTATATGTCTCTAATTGCCACCAATGTTCTCCTAATCGAGATCATAATTTGGTGGTGACCCTTTGATTTCTATTTTCCTCATATTAAGACTAAATTTTAGTAACCCAATTTCCGATGTGGGTTTTCCCACAAATATATTATCTACTTTCAACCATTTATTTTTGAAGAACAATTTCAAATTGCGAGGACGCAATTTATTGAAGGAGGGGAGAATGTAACACCCCAAGATTTCATAGTGTGTTATTTCTTCAAAATAATTAAATAACTTGCACTACACGCAACACCGAGTTCAATCACACCATGACTTACAAAAAAAAGGCATTAAAAGAGGTCATGAATAGCATTAACTACATTTTTCACTTTATATAATCCTTATAATTTTAGAATCCATATTATGAGTTTCTTAGTCATAATGCAAGAACAGATTAATTTTCAATATTGCACTTTTATCAACTTTTAATAGTGAAACCTTTTAAATACAATATTTTAAACTTTTTGACTAAATGGGGACATCAAAAAAATTTAATATGAAACATCCCAAGCTTACACGGTACGCTTTCCTTTGAATAAAACAGTAGCGTGTGTTGTACGCAACTTCGAGTTTTAACACACACCATAACTAATCAAACTAGCCGTTATGAATAGTAATACCTACTTTTTGAAATTATATATATTTTATATTTGAAAATGTACTTCATTTTTGGATTCGGAATATCGAATTTAGCCTAAGGTGAAATTTTGGTACTTTTCGGATAACTTTCAGATTTTGATGAATAGTGAAAATTACTAAATTTTAATTAAAAACAACTTTTTTTAATCAAAATAATTAATAGTGATAAATTATGAATTTGAGTGGTTTTAAAGTATTATTAGAATATATTTTTACCATTTAATATAATTTTGGTCATTGGACATAATTTTACAATTAAACCGAACATAAACAAGTGTCAATCTTTTGATAGTTATTATCTCTTAAAAACACGCTTTTTGTTTTGACAGCGGGAATTAATTTTAAATTAATTTCTGCCACTTCTGTGTTTTGAATTTAGAAAAATGGATTCCATATTTGGAATCAGGATGTTCAAATTGTGTAAATAGGTAACTTTTATTTTTAGACATTTTGAATAATTACTGCGGTAAATATTTTATTTACCATGGTTAAGGGTAAATCCGGTAAATAAGGGTTAAAAAAATAATATTATAATAATAATAAATTACCCTAAAACGTGTCTTAACCCTATTGGTTGATACATGGTCGACCATGGGAATCTTTGTGTCTATTTGGGGACCCCATGGATCCACTTGTAAGTGATAATGACACATTATATTAATAAAGTTAAAATAAAAATAAAAATGGCATAAGCTTACATCTTTTAGAAGAACAATTTTTACATAGGGTTATACATGTTGGAATTTCGATTATAAATATGCATTAGAAAGCTAAAAAGATTTCCTACATAATGATATTTTATTTATAATTTTTAGAAATTAAATAATATATTTTATTTATGACATAATGATGATGCAGTAATTACTATAATAGTGAAAAATTAAAATAAGTGATATTATAAATACCTAAATAAATATAATATGAAACTTTTAATGAATTAAACTAATTTTCTAGGATACTATGATATATTAGTATTGATTTAATTGACTTTTTTCGAAGTAATCAATCTGTTATGAGTTTCACAAAAATCAACTAATGAATAGTGTCAAAATTGACATAAAAGAGTTCTTAAAACAAATATTATATTATTAATTGATATTAAATTCCTAAAAATCTAAGGTTCGGCCAAGAGACTTATATCATGATAGTATAATCATTAATGGACCACTTGGGGGTCGTTTGGATGTATATAGTAAGTTTATTAACCATATTATATAAAAATACAAAGAGACATTGTAAAAGTGAAACTAATTAACTTAGAGTTAATACTTAAAGATAAGGTTAATATAAGTACCCAAACCTGTATAAATTCTATTGGATGAGTTGTTTTCGACCCATCCCCACCTCAACCTTTGAATAGTCAACTTTGGAGCCATTGGAAACCGAATATGAATTTATTATAAATTAATATTTCTAGCTTTTCCAAAGGTGCCCCTCACCCCTCTTATAAAAGGGCACTCCTCCTTCTCTTTTCCTCACACCTCTCAAGCCACTTGGCTCGTCCAAACTCTGCCCAACTAAGCTCCCCACATCCCTATCCTCCTCCTTGAAGCTTCCCCTTAGGCAGAAAGCATTTCAAGAAGTCCTTTGGTTCCAACCAAAGTGAGTTACCTAAATTAAAGGTAACGATTTCTCTTAAATTATTTTCATTTATTTTGCTTCTTCAACACCAAAACTCTTTTTATTTCCTTTATTTTGTAACAACAACAGTATCCTCAATATACTAGTATGTTGTTATAAGAAGGATTCAAACTACACATACACACAACTCCATCTAATGGATGATGAACATAATGTTTCTGTGGATGGCAAACTAACGCCTCACGAAACGATGATTGTTCAAATACATCTTACCGCCTCTCATGGTGGCCATTATGATGGCACTGTAATTAAATATGATATTAATGATATATATTTTATATATAAGCTTCTGTAATTCCATTTTATTTCATACCATTATTCGTTTCATGTTGTATATACATACGATAATTTCATTTGAGGAAGTGCGGACTACCGCCCCCTTAAAATGATATGACTCGTTCATACCACACATGGAACGTATAAAGGATGGTGTTAATGAACTTAAGTAACATGTATAAAATATTATATTATACTGGAATAGTAATATACCTATGTATCATCTGTATTTGATTCTTTTAAAATAAAAATTAAATGGAAGTAGCGTTCGTGCGTACGTACGGACTACCGTCTCCACGAACGCGATGAGATTCATTCTCCATCGTATCCATTCAAGTATAATTATCATTTGATGATTTAAAAATGATGTTTAAGGACTTGATACCATTCTGGATTTGAATAATATACAACTTATCCTTTACAAACATGTCTTACGTAACAAAACATACAAAAGCAAACAAGTAAGTTCACACCCGAAACAACGATAATACTAAGATTTTATTATCAAATCAATATTAAAAGATCATATATGATATCATATTAATGTATATTATTCTTGTATAATTTAATAACAATTATTTCACCATTATTCAGGAGGTTAACCTACCCCAACCAAGGAAAAGTACAAGGTAAGGGTTATTTCACAATCTCTTCATTATCCGAGGTTGTTTATACGTAATAATCTACTGGGATTTCTTTATCATCCACATCCATGTTTCTTCGAAATGTATTTCAAAACATATTTATTATTTACAAGAATATGGGTTAAATTCATTTATACCCTTGTTTGACTTTTTGTAAGAGGTTTATAAAGGAATCTTTCCGTCGTTTTCAAAACAAGTTCCTTTTTAACCTTTTCGACAGAATTAAGACAAGAATGTTTTTTTTTACTTATACGGCGGGTGCGGTTATTTTCCGCCGTTATAAAATCGTCAAAGCTTTCCTTACAAGATTACAAGAATATTTTCAAGAAAATGTTTTATTTTATATGGCTCTTAAATGATTTCAAAAATAGAAAGAGATATTTCTCTAAAAAGTGTTTTGATTTCATCTATGTCAACATCCTTTAATGGATTTTACGCTTATTTGAAGTTGATTTATTATAATACAAAACTTCTATATTGTATTGAAGGTTTTGTGATATGTTTGACTGTGGATGTGCTATTTTATACCATTCATAGTGTATGGTGAAACTATTGACATTTCGTATGCTAGTTTTAATCCGAATGTTTATGTTATATTTCAAACTTTTCTTCAGATGAATGTGCTAAACAAGTATGTTCCGGGTTGGGGACCGGTAAAAGTAAGCCCTCCAGGTTGGGGACTGGTTAAAGTAAGACCTCCAGGTTAGGGACTGGTAAAAGTATGCCCTCCGGGTTGGTGTCCGGTTATTAGAGGCACTCCGGGTTGGTGTCCGGTTATTAGAGGCACTCCGGGTTGGTGTCCGGTTATTAGAGGCACTCCGGGTTGGTGTCCGGTTATTAGAGGCACTCCGGGTTGGGTTCCGGTTAGAAGTAACCCCTAGGTCTTGGGATGAGGCCTAGACAATGAAATTAACGTTTGACATTATGCATTCCAACATTATGAAAGTGGTTATTGATTTTTGCATGTGATTATTCGATTAGTAGAATATCCATGTGAATAAGTAAATGGCATTATTTCATTTTATTTATGCCATACCATGTTGAATGTTCATGTTTAAAAGGATTTTGTTTTAGTTATACATTGCCTTAAATGTTTATTCTTATTTATGAAAGTTTCCCCTATATTGTTATCCTTACTGGGCATTTGAGCTCACCCCTTTTCTATGTTTTATTTTTCCCAGGTAGTGAAGAAGTAAATTATGAATGACTTGCAGGGATATTATGAGGGGTTAATAGTATGGATATGAAGACTTTGTTGTTGTAGTAGTTTTTTTTCACTTTGAAATGTAATGTAAAACTTTATGATTATATCTAGTGTTTCCAAGGCTACTAAACCAATCGGTCTTTCGGGATTTGATCTTTCTTGTGATCATGCCAATGTTACGAAGTAATGCACCGACTCTGGGTAGCTGGGGTCGGGGCGTTACAGAAGGTCTGCACCAAACACTTCCTCATGAAGGCTTGCTTCATGACAATTTGGTCGATCTCGATGTTTCAACTTCAGATGATAGCCACAAGAACCCTATGTGTGGTCAAAAGATCAAGGAGCAAGAGATCTCATATTTTGTTGTAACCCACCATGGTGGTCCTCCCCATGATGATGAATTTCGCTGCGAAATTCCTCTCCACAGTAGTGATTTACATTGCCTGGAAAATGCTCCAGTGGACAATGTAGTGTCGAGGAAGACCTCTTATCTTGAGGCACTTACAAAATTAAATCCAGTCATGTCTAATGCTTTATTGCTAGCAAGTGAAATACTTTCTCAATTAGAAGATAGCCCAGGGTGTAGGTCATTATCCAAACCACCCCTGGGTCATTCATCTTCTAGTTGGATCATTGGATTCTCTACTAGTCTTGTTGAATCTGATGAAGCAACAAGAAAGAACCATCTCTGGTCTAAACAGGTGGAAGAATCTTCATCGAATGATAAAGAGGAAATACTGAACATGAGAAAACAGCTAGCAAAAGGTGAAGTGCCAGTCATGTGTTGGCCTATGACTGACTCTCAGTATGACATTCTAAAAGTGTTGATGGAAGATTGTATTCAAGATATTCGTCTCAACATATGGAAAACTATTTGTCAGTTGAAAAAGAAAATATTATCTTATGATGAATATGAAAATCATGTTATGATAATAGAAGGGTTACAACGTCAGATTGATTTGGAATCTCTCTCAGTCTCTCAATATCCTAAAGATGAAAAGCAGCAGAAATCCCTTCAGCGTTCATTCCTCGGCGCACTAAGAATATTGCGCTAGTTAATTTCCAATGACCCATCTGGTATTCATATCAGGGGATGGGGTGTTCATGGAGTTCTACATTTCACTGTACTCTCCAGTCAGCAAAGCCCACTGAAAATGGTCTCATGCAATGTTATTGCCCATGGACGGCCAAAGTCAATGGGCTTTGTTTGTAATAAAAAGCTTTCCCAAGAACATGCTTTAACTATTTCCTCTCAAAATCAAGCATACAGAGAACAAGTTGTTGAATTAATCCTGCATCAAGTGAACAAGAATATTGAACATGCCTCTCAGATGGAGCAATCACATCACCAAGTGACAGAAGTGTCAGAAATTATCCAATGGTATTTTGAGCCGGGTGATAAAAGTGGATGCAGGTTGATGGATCCAGCTAATTTCAAGACTAAGGTCCATAAGATCAGGAGAGATTTCAAGAAGGTCTCAGATATAGCATCTCAAGAGCCACACCAGCTTTCCAGACTGATAACTCTTTTAAACCAATCCTCAGAATCGAAAAATAGGATTCGAGGAGTTGAGCGAAAACGGTAGGAATAGCCCCAGTCCACCGGACTGGGGACTTATTCAAATCCTCAATCCCTCCCTCAGAGAAATTCAGTCTTCTCTCGATTGGGGAAGAAGCCTCAATAGGAACGAAGAGCCAAATTATCAGGAGATTCCCTCCAAATTACGGTTCGTCAAGAAGTTCCTGAGGGATAGAATCAACAAAAGGCAATTTCTCATCAATGACATGGAAGAATACAATATCACAGAAATGCTGATAGAAGGGATGTGATGCGTTATGCATAAATCAATGTCATCAATTCCGTTTTTTCTAATACTCCAGAACATGAGGCTCACTCAAGGGACTCAGATGAAGAGGTTCCTGCTCAAGAATATGTATTCACAGACACAAATGAAGATGGTGTGTGTACATGAAATCAAAGGATTACTCAGAACCTATGTAATCCTTCAAGTAACCCACTTCCCCCTCTCTGAAAGGGATCCAAAAAAGGGAGGGCAAAGAATTAGGTTACATATCCTTCCTCTGGAGAAGGAAAATCAATCTCACTAGAGAAAATATTTTCACAACAAGAGGAAGAAATGAAGGAATTGAGAAGGTTGAATGCAGAACTACTTCAGGGTAGTCTTCCTCTTAAGCGTTTTGGAGTCAGTCATCCAAGGTAATTTGTTTCTGCTACTGATATGGATCAAGAATATCCTCCTTTATCAATACACCCTCACAGGTCTAATCCTATGGGTCAAGTGCAGCAACCATTGGCAGTGTTACCATCAGTTGCAGCACCAGCCAACACATCTGTCCAAGCTCCAGTCATTGCACCTTCCTATGTCCAAGTTCAACCGGATGTTTCTCAAAAGTAAATACACTACAATCGAATCGCCGTTTAGTGGCGGTTTCAGGAAAGCATCATAGGTGCCTCATTTCCCAGCAGTTTTCCTGAATTTAGCGACGTTTTTACGAGCCCTAGATATCGCTTTATTCGCTGCGATTATAACCGCCGTGAATAAACTCAATTTACAGCGGCGTTAAATTCGCCGCTAAATTCAGGTAAACCTCTGCGGAATGAGGCATCCACGAATCTTCTATTCAGCGGCGGTTATAACCGCCACTAGAAGTAAATTTTATTTTACGTTTAGCGGCGGTTTAAACCGCCGCCAGTATACATTTCGCGACGGTTAAAACCGCCACTAAAAGCAGCCCAGAATAAAAAAAATTCTTGGATTCTGCTGCACCACTGCCCTGAAAAACAAATAAAACCAGAAAAAACAGTCAAAGGTTCCAACACAGTCCTCATACTCATGTATACAATATCCTAAATAGTAAATACTAGGAAGATAAAACTCCATTGATACAACATTGTAACATCCAAAACTGGATTCCACTAAATCTTATAACATCACTTTCTTAGGATAGATCATCCATAGTGATTCCACTCTACTTATAAAAATTTATAATTGATGAATTAGTAGTTATATTAGTACCAACCCATTTATATAATGATTTTTTTTGGTTATGTGGCCTAGAAACCATCCTTAATACTTATAATAAATTTGAACTGATGAAATAGCTTAAAGAACACATTAGAAATATATTTTTATAAAAAATACTATTGTGGGAATAGTTTTAGAGTTACATTGGGATATATCTTTTATAAGAATATGGATATTTCCAGTGAGTCTTAGTTCAAATATTTTTATGTTGGAATATAGGTTAGGTATTAACTACATTGTGGTGAGTGATGTAGACCGGAGTTTTTAGTAGAAAAGCTAAGTTATCCTAGTTCTATGGATGACTATGTAAGAGGATCGAGTTTTATAACATCATCAATCTGGGTTAAAGTTCAAGATGTAGTTATTGATGTTGATTGAATGTGTGCGCATGTAATGATTATTTCATAGTACATGTGATTATGAATAGACCATTTCTATTTATTATTATGTGGATGATGTAAATCTATGTGGTAGGAAGTGAACCACAGGTTGTTCAAGGATGGAATATTAGTTCTAGATGAGGCTTAAGCATATGCCAAGGATGGATTGTCGTGATGGAACATGGTATAATTTTGTTGACTCTCATCCAGAAACCATGTTTATTGGTGGAAAGAGTGTCTTTCATGGGAATTAGATTCATATTTTTATTAAAATGATGAATATTAAAATCCTATGGTGGGGAGAATCACACAGGTCATGGAAAATGTAACCCTTGGGAGAGTGGTTGTAGAAAGAATATTCATGAATGGCAAAGAAGAAAGTTCTGGAATTCCAGTAATTAAAGTTTCATGATCAGATAGCTTGTAATGAATCAAAAAATGGAATTAAGAATCATAATATAAATAATTTAGGGATATAATGATAGGTAATAATTACCAGACAGACCATGATTAAGTGGAAGTTGTGTTGGGAATGCAGTTCAAGTCATGCAGTAACATTTCAGTGATCAAAACAGTTATGGTTGGAAATGGTCCATTGTAACCATCCTAATATTGAAGTATTTGGTAGAAGTTCTTTTCTTAAAATTCATGTTTTTATAAGACATACCAATTGTGCGTTAAGTCGACATCCATCTTCGAGATTATATTTTAATTTATAAAGTATTCTTTCCTATATTCATGGACTTATGCTAATTTATCACCCCTCAGTCACACCTATATCTTAGTGAACCACCCTTGATTTAGAACATTCTCATGACATTTTAGAAGAGCTAGAGCATGTTTAGATACTTTTGACGCTTAAATCAGACATTTTCAACAATGGGCCTCACCAAAGTGTCCAAAACACTATCCCCTTGATCACTATCAAATGACCCAATTTGTTCAACACATCAACAATGGGTTTAACTCCTAGTCATCCAAAATCTAGACTACCAATTCAAACACAGAACTAAATGGAATGATTTATACCACACTCAAGAAATGAATACATAAAAGAAAACATCAGAAATCAATAAAATGAATAAAAGAAACGTGAGAAATCAAGGAAATTTTAGGACATGAAAATGTGTGGTGGCAAATATGTGCCACACATGTTACATATACAAACCAACTGTTTTCATTTTTGTCCAACACATCAACAGTACAACTACTCAGGGTCCGATGATGCATCGTCACCCTCTCCACCTTTATTTCCACTTTGTGTTGTCACCTGTAAGAACATTATATTGAAAATTAAATACAGTTACATATTTATATTAAAACTTAAAACAAATGAAAGTTAGAAAACTAAATGATTCTGATTTTATGTGACTTACCTGCATACCACCAATCGATGCACTCCCACTGGGGGCATATCTGCTCATCTGCTGACGTAGTTTAGTTAACTCTTGCTGCAATGCAGATATCTGATCCCCCTGCTGGTGAACTGTGTTTCGTAAAGAAACAATCTCTTTCTTAGCATCTTCGGGCTGACTAAAGTCAGGAGTAGATACAACATCTATCCTGAGTGTCCTGCTAAAAACCTCAGATGACACGGATCCCAAACCCATCTTGTGCACTCTCCCAGGATGCTCCTTCCCAAGGACTTTAGCAACCGGGTCATCCTGGGAGACAGAGTAGGAATGTGCAGGATTGGCATCCCATAGTTCTTTAATTTTGACCTATAAATCAAATATCAATATATATTAACACAGAAAAAATTGATAAGAAGATATTATGATAAAAAATTGACTTCATACCCCAACTTCTTTAGCATTCTCATTAACAAAACATCCATCTGATTTCTTGTGAACATCCAACCACAGTTCAGTTCTGGATGCTTCATGGCCTAAACTCTGTGACTGCATTAATCAAAGATAAATCAACAATTCAATATATTAAACAGATAATATTGTCTTATAAATATTTAAACTAATTAAAAGATTAAAAATGAACTTCAATTTCTAGAAAAACGTTTTCAGCCCGTAGTGTGCGGGATGACTTGCTTCGCTCGGTTTGACGCATTCTGTCTTGATAGATCCCGAAATAAATAAAATGAAATTTAATACTAATGTATTGAATGTCATGTCATTTTCATATACATGTATAAATGTAAAATGTGGATAATATAATAATATATATATTTCAATATCATCCGCTTCTGATCCTGATGCCTATCAACCAACACTTTCCACTGCTCTTTTGGTACCCCACTGGGTAGCTTCTCATACATTTCCAGCGTGTTCAACGAAGCATCATTGAAATCACACCACAATCTCCATTTAAAATCTTTCCACTTCTTACCTAGATTTTTCAACGTCCACTTCCGTGTTATCACATCAGTGATGGTAAAGTGGAAGAACAACTGTATACAGAAATTCATTTTGAACATATTAGTAACATGACATTAAATTAAATCGTAATGTAATAAATTTACCTTGATTTGAGAATAAAACACTTCATTTTTCTAGCTTGGAGGCATATGTCTCCAATCGTCATATGAAATGGGAAGGGAAATGGGCTCCGCTGCCAGCTGGCTTAGAATCTGGCCAAGCAACCCCACGACATCATCCGTAGGGACACCGTAAGAATCAAATTGCACAACAATCTTCTCGCCATTCAGATTCCAAACATTTGAACTTTTTATTTTTTTCTCCACGGTTTCATTTTTGTCATATTCAATGAGAAAATAATTAGTATAAACAAAATTCAATAAATTTATTTAATTAAAATTTGTACCTATGATAGTGACACTATAGTATGTCTGGGATGAACTGGAAGGGGCGCGTCGCTTCCCCACTGCTGAGGATCCTGAAGGGGGAGTCAGAGACTCAGCCTCTACTGGGACATCCACAGATGGTGTGAAAGATGGTGCAGGGGGAGATGGTGCAGGGGTGTCGGCAGCTGGTGCATCAAATGTCGTGGGGAGGGAGCCAGATGGATAGTCATCTGTCGTAGAACTGGATGAAATAATGTAACACTTCTTCCATGGCATTCCTATCATTTAATAAAATAAAATTAAGTTCAGAATATATATTTCAAAAAAAATATGCAGAAAAAAAATTAAAAATGATAACAGATGGAGTACTAACAGACAAAATATATATAACAATGATAATGAATGACTACAGAAATGAAACAAGTGGTTGCTAAATAAATAAATAATTGTACATACAATCATTTTCCCCTTCAATCAGGTCCGTTTCCTGCTCCATTGATTCATCCACTTCATTCATCCTTGCTAGAATAATATTTTCAATATCATGATGGACAAATAATTATGATTCCTGTTGCTGATTAAATTCCATTTCAGAGGTCAAATTTTCCACTTCATCACCCATATCATACAAATCTCTTTATATTACATGAGCAACTACACTCCACCCTTCATCGGCAATATCATTCACATAATATACCATTTTTTCTTGCGATGCTACGATATATGGATCATGTAGTTCACGATCACCAACATCCATCAAGCGAGAGAAGTTCACAGAAGAAAATTGCAAGGAGTCTCTTTTAACACCTCTGATAATATCGACCCATTTTCATTTGAATAAAACAACCGAAAAATGTCCGTGGTAGTTTAATTCAATAATATCATGCAGATTTCCATAGTATTCCACTTCAGAAAATGTAAATATACCACTATTCTGTGTTCTCAAACCCACTTCTCGATCGACTGTACGAAATCTAAAGACATTCACATTATACGCATCAAACTTTATAACTTCTTTTAAAGGAACTCTAGCAAGAAACTTCAAATCTTCTGATACCTCTGCTCGAGTATCAGTATTCATGATCTGAATAAAGAAATATACTTTATTAGATTTAAAAAATGTATGTGTCAGACTAATATTCGTATTTATTTCAATATTTATGAACTTACACGTCATGCAAACCATTCTAGAAGCTCTTTATTAACAGCTTTCGTTATATCTTTCTCATTTCGTGTTCAGCCTCTCATTCATCTCTTTGTTTGTATCCTCAACTCTTCAATAAATGGATTCTCAATTTCACTATTTAGCAGCACATATCTATGTGCCTGTAATAATTCCAATTCAGTCAGTGTCACATTTGAGTTCCTCCCAACTAATCGGCCAATAGCAGGAAATATTTTGGATTTCTG
Organism: Viscum album; assembly: GCA_963277665.1. Classification (NCBI taxonomy): domain Eukaryota; kingdom Viridiplantae; phylum Streptophyta; class Magnoliopsida; order Santalales; family Viscaceae; genus Viscum; species Viscum album. The sequence goes on along the minus strand of OY728153.1, from coordinate 382,996,579 downwards.
ATGTATTTGAGATTGAGTTGATGTGTCGTCAACACGTCCAACTCAATTAAATCTTGTCTCAATATCATCCAAGTATCGAGAACAAAAGGTAAGACACTCTTCAGCCACATAGACTTCAGATATTGAGCCTTCTGGTTTAGATTTATTTCTCACATATGATTTCAAATGCCCAAGATATCTGTGAAATAAAATAAACATAATTATGAATTTAATTAAGTACCAAATTTTTTTATTTAACTGGAAAATATATAAATAAAGTACCTCTCAATTGGATACATCCATCGATAATAAAAAGGGCCTCCTAATTTAGCTTCCTCAACCAAATGCACAGTTAAATGCATCATTATAGTAAAAAAGGACAGAGGAAAGATCATCTCCATTGCGCAAAGGGTCAATACAAACCTCTCCTGGAGGTTGTTAAGATGAAATGGATGTAGAGATTTCTCACATAGTTTTCTAAAAAATGTGAAGAACTGGAGTACAACAGTAGTAATTTTTTCAGGTAATAATGTACGCAATGCCAATGGTAGTAACTGTTATAACAAAATATGTGAATCGTGGATTTTCAATCCATGTAACTTATGATTCTTCCAGTCAACACACCTCGAGATGTTACTTAAATACCCATCAGTTACCTTAACATTACTTAACATTAGAAAGAATGTATCTTTATCCCTATTTTTCATTGCAAAAATTTCTGGAGGATACTTTCCATTCTCATCTGGCCAGAGATCACGTTTTATGTTCATTGCTTGTAAGTATTTGCGAGCATTGAGATGATCCTTCGACTTTCCATGATCATTAAGCAATGTGAAAATCAAATTTTCACAGACATTCTTCTCAATATGCATCACATCAAGATTATGCCGCAACAAATTAAATTCCCAATACAGAAGTTTGAAGAATATACTTTTATTCTTCCATTGTTGCGTTCCGGTTTCACTTGACGATACACTTCAGAGCCGTTTTCCGCTATCATTCAAATGATGAACCTTCCCAAATTCTGTTTCAATATTTTCAAGTTTTTCCAATATTTCAAAACCATTTAACAACTTTGGAGGTGGTCTACGATCAATGGAACCATTAAATTTTGGTCTGTTCAATTGAAATCTATGAGATGCATCGAGAAATCTTCGATGACACAAGAAGCACCATTTTCTACTGTGAGGTAGCCGTTTGGGCTCAAAATCAATGTTACAAACGGGACAATCCAAACCCGTGTAAGTGTTCCAACCAGATAAATTCTCAAGCCCAGGGATGTCACTAATGGTCCACATTAAAGCAGCATGCATTTTGAACATTTTTTTAGAAGAATCATCAAATGTCTCAACACCGTTGCTCCATAACTCCTGCAATTCTTCAATCAAAGGCTACAAGTATACATCAATATCATTTCCAGGATTTTTTTTCCAGGAATAATCATCGAAAGGATAAAAGTTGTTTTTTGCATACACATCCACGGAGGCAGATTATAAGGGATCAAAACAACTGGCCAAATGTTATAATTGTTACTCAAAGTCCCAAATGGGTTGAATCCATCGGCATCCAATCCCAATCGAAAATTCCTAGGATCAGCTAAGAAATCGAGATGTAATGAATCAGATGTCTTCCATGATTGGGAATCTCGTGGATGTATCATTAACCCATCATTGTTATTATCTACAGAATTTCACTCCGTGTGTTCGGCGGTTTTCGATGACATGAATAATCTTTGTAATCGAGGCTTTAAAGGAAAGTAATAAAAACCTTTGCAGGTGTGTTCCTTTTCTTCTTCTCCATGAAATTATGTTCATTCAGACTTCCAACATCATTATTTCCTACCATCTAGAAGAAGAACATTTCTTGCAATTCTGTCTACTTGAATCCTCTCCCCAATAAAGCATATAATCATTGGGACACACATGTATTTTTGTATAATTCAGACCAAGCTTGTTAACAACTTTTTTCACATCATAAAAAGATTCTGAGATTTTTTCTTCAGGAAATGCATCACGAATCAATTCCAATATCATGGACATTTCCTTATTTGTAATTCCACATAGACATTTGATATAGTACAACTTCAGAAAAAATGAAAGCTTTGATTATTTCAAACACCCACTATACAACTCTTGATTTCCATCATCAACTAAATCATGAAACACATTTCCTCAGTGAAGTTTTCTCTTACATTTGGCTCCATAGAATCAAGAGGAGGATCTAATGATATGTGACAATCTTGATCTGCCTGTGTTACAGTCTCAAAAACATCACTTTTCACGTTGCAATTTTTATCACCCTCTTTTGGTTGTTCTGATATGTTTTGATGTTGATAGTTGTGTCTTGCAGTGCCAAATGCATCATTGATTAGGTTTTTCATTTCATTTTCCATTATCGATGAACTTGGGACCTCATTATGCAGATTAACATCAGTGCTCAATCTTTATGTAACGTTCGATTCTCCATGCCAAATCCAACACAAATATTGAGCAGGGAATTGCTTCAGTATTAAATGTTCATAAACCTCATCTATCTTCAACCATGTTCTAAATTTACATTTAGGACATGGACATTTTATTCTCCCTTAAACGAATCGATTATAAATTGAAAAATCTAAAAACTCATTCAAAACTTTAACATACTGAGGTGTGTTCCTCGGTAATGTGATCCAGCTTTTATCCATGTATATCACAATGTGCCTACATAAAAAACGAGGAATCAAACATGAGACATATTCTATAACCCCATCATCAAAAACAAATAATGATGAACAAAATTTCCATAATATAAGTACATTTATTAATAAGCCTCTGGTGAAATATATCATGTAGAAATATATCCTATGTATGATAGGGGACATCATTAACATACCATGGATTCATGGATAGGGGAACATGTTTATATTGAGATATTTTATTTTTCTGACTCTCATGTACATATTTATAGCTAATAAAGTTATTATACAACAACAAGATTGATGTCATGTAGAATTTACCATATATCAAGATAGGGGGCTGGTGTGGGCTGGATGTGGCTGGAGTAGGGCCAAATCATGGCATTACCGTGGCGTGACCGCGGCGTAACCACGGCGTGACCGCGGCGTGACCGCAGCGTGTTGGCCTGGTCGAGCAACATCCGTAGGGCCAAATCACGGCATTACCACGGCGTGACCGCGGCGTGACTGCGGCATGACCACGGCGTGACCACGGCGTGACCACGGCGTGACTACGGTGTGACCGCAGTGTGACCGCAGCGTGTTGTCCCAGTCCAGCGACATCCGCAGGGCAGCATCTTCCACTTAGTTTCAAATAGGATGATATGGATGGCATGAGAGGATGTTTTCTCAGAATATTTAAAGAAATGAAATATAATCTGTGATGACTAGAGGATTGGATGACCCCTGATATACCTAATTCGGTGAGGGATCGAATGATGGTGTAAGGGGGGTTGTTACGGGCTGGAATGCTGGTGGAAGCGGACTGAAATGATGGTGGAAGGGGGATGGTGTGGGCTGGATGTGGCTGGAGCAGATCCAAATCATGGAATTACCATGGAGTGACCATGGAAAGACCGCGGAGTGACCGTGGTGTGACCGCGGCGTGACCGTGGCGTGACCGCGGCGTGACCGCGGCGTGACCGCGGCGTGACCGCGGCGTGACAGCGGCGTGACCGCGGCGTGACCGCATCGTGTTGGCCCGGTCCAGCGACATCCGCGGGGTAGCATCTTCCACTTAGTTTCAAATAGGATGATATGGATAGCATGAGAGGCTGTTTTCTCAGAATATTTAATGAAATGAAAGCTAATCTGTCCTGACTAGAGGATTGGATGACCCCTTATATACCTAATTCGGTGAGGGCTCGAATGCTGGTGGAAGGGGGGATGTTGCGGGCTAGAATCCTAGTAGAAGAGGACTAAAATAATAATGGAAGGGGGATGGTGTGGGCTGGATATGGCTGGAGCAGGGCCAAATCATGGCATTACCGTGGCGTGACCACGGCGTGACCGCGGCGCGATCGCAGCGTGACCGCAGCGTGTTGGCCTGGTCCAGCGACATCCGCGGGGCAGGATCTTCCACTTAGTTTCAAATAGGATGATATGGATGGCATGAGAGGATGTTTTCTCAGAATATTTAAAGAAATGAAAGCTAATCTGTGATGACTAGAGGATTGGATGACCCTTGATATACCTAATTCGGTGAGGGCTCGAATGCTGGTGGAAGGGGGCTGGTTACAGGTGCTGGGGGGATGGTGCGGGCTGATTCGAATGTGGAAGGGGGTTGTTGCGGGCTGGAATGCTGGTGGCAGTGGGCTGAAATGAAGGTGGAAGGGGGATGGTGTGGGCTGGATGTGGCTGGAGCAGGGCCAAATCACGACATTACCATGGCGTGACCGCGACATGACTAGAGGATTGGATAACCCCTGATATACCTAATTCGGTGAGGTTTGGAGATCTAGCAATGTGTAGGAATACCTAGAGGAATTAATACCCCATGGGATCAGGAAAATCACTGGTTACATAACATGTAACTTGACATTACTAGTACCGTGGGACCCATGGGCTGTGGAACTGGGCTTTTGGTTGGATTTAAATATCACATGCCATGTGACATGGTCACACAACATGGGACCCATCTTAAAAGTCTAATGGCACTTAAAGAGTGTCTTGGTTCAAAAAATCATTTTAATAAAAAGATAGAAACCCTCTATAGGGATATAAAAAGGGTCAAGTACGATGTGTTCTTTATGACTAACAACGACATCAAGTATAAGGAAAACATCAATGCAATAATGTTAAGCAAGGTATACCACTATGAGTTTTTGCAGACAGAACACCTCCATTGGAGGGGTTTTATTACAAAACCATGACTTATTTATCATGGATATTCACACTATGTTTAATTTCATTGTTCATAGACCAATCTATGTATAGTGTTTAAGGGAATGTATCCTTGAAAAAAATTATGTGATATATATAGCGATATAAGAGAGGAATAAAAATATGATATGGATGTAGATCTTGACACACATATGCATATATCATTAGGGGATGACTCCGATATTTTATGGTCATGGTTCTCAGACCTGTATATGCTAACATTTTTATATATAAAAACATAGAACCAATGATTTGTTAGTCTTCATAGATATTCCAAAACACAACTTTATGTGAATTAAGGATTATTAGTATCATATAATACCTTGGAGGGGGACATTAATTTTATGGTCATGATGTTTAGACCATTGTGTCACAAAGTTTAATATCCTATGAAAAGGACCATGGTTTTGATAAGACATTACAAAAGGAGACTCTAATGTTATGTATTTGGGGTATCCAAAAGAGATTCATACCCAAATTGGAAAGTGCAGAAGAATATAATTTCATAATTTATTTAACTGTTAAAATGATTCCCAAATGTTTAAAATTCAGGGTACAACAATCACATTGAATAGAATGATTTTGGAAGGTTTAAAACATACATTATGAATGCCTGAGTCAATAAGAAATAGAGACCAAATGGTGAAGAATGACCATTAAAAATAGTGGAATACTAATACCATTCTCATTCAATAGAATCTAATGGTAGTAGGTTGGATATTTTCTCAATCAGTCCATTGATTGATTATGTGGTTTAGGTGGAACTATCTTCCATGACAGAGAAAAACTTAATGAAGGAAGATAGTGATTCAGGAATCCTATGATGGTGTCCGAGATTGAAAATGATTTAACATCAACAAATCAACACGTATTCTAGGTCGGAATAAGAACTAAATAATCCTTTTTGAAAATTACTGTGGACAATAATAACATCTTTATTTAGCATGACATTTCACTAAGGGGGCTGCTGGGGGAAATTGTTGGGCAGGGGGGAGGGGAGGGGAGGGGCTGGGGCTGGGCATGTTGGAGGGGAGGTGAGGGGAGGGGCTGGGAAGGATGGAGGGGGAGGGGAGGATAGGGGAGAGGATGGGCAGGGGGAGGGGGCTGCTGGGGTAAAATGTTGGGCAGGTTGGAGGGGAGGGGAAGGGAGGGGCAGGTTGGAGGGGAGGGGAGGGTGATGGAAGGGGGAGGGGGCTTCTAGGAGAAAATGTTGGGTAGGGGGGAGGGGAGGGGCCGGGGCTGGGGCTGGGAAAAATGGCGGGGAGGGGAGGGGAGGGGAGAGGAGGGGCAGGGGGAGGGGGCTGCTGGGGGGAAATGTTGGGCAGAGGGGGATGGGAGTGGAGGGGAAGGTTAGAGGGGATGGGAGGGGAAGGTGATGGCAGGTGGGAGGGGGCTGTTGGGGGAAAATATTGGGTAGGGGGGAGGGGAGGGGCAGGGGCTGGGCAGGATGGAGGGGAGGAGAGAAGAGGGGAAAGGGGGAGGGGGCTGCTGGGGGAAAATATTAGGCAGGGGGGAGGGGAGGGGAGGGACAAGATGGAGGGGAGGGGAGGGGAGGGGCAGGATGGAGTAGAGGGGAGGGGAGGATTCTGGAAGGGGGGAGGGGGTGTAGGGGGAAAAGGTTGGCCAAGGTGGGGGGGGGATGCTGGGGGAAATTGTTGGGCAGGGGGAGGGGAAGGGTCTGGGCATGTTGGAGGGGAGGGGAGGGGAGGGAAGGGGAGGGGAGGGGCTGGGCAGGATGGAGGGGAGGGGAGGGGATAAGAGGGGCAGGGGGGAGGGGGCTACTGGGGGAAAGTGTTGGGCAGGGGGAGGGGATGGGAGGGGCAGGTTGGAGGGGAGGGGAGGGGAGGGGAGGGTGATGGCAGGGGGGCTGCTGGGGTAAAATGTTGGGCAGGGGGGAGGGGAGGTGAGGGGTTGGGGCTGGGCAGGATGGAGGGGAGGGGAGGGGAGAGGAGGGGCAGGGGGGCTGCTGGGCTGGGGGAAAATGATGGGAAGGGGGAGGGGAGGGGAGGGGAGGGGCAGGATGGAGGGGAGGGGAGGGGAGGGGCTGGGAAGGATGGAGGGGAGGGGAGGGGAGGGGAGGATTATGGCAGGGGGAAGGGGAGTAGGCATATGCCAAATTACAAAAACAATTATGTCTCAATAGACCTATTAATGCACCAAGGGGTTATATAATGTTGGGTCCCATCCATAAATTATTTATGTTCAATTCATTCACTCTATGAGTCAACATGAAATTTTATACTAATCCATAAGAATCCATTAATTTATTAAATTGTGGATTTCCATATAATGAGAAATACAGAAATCAAATAAATAATCAACCAACATCAGTAGCGAGTCATCATAAACAATTCCAATACCTTTTTAATGTAAATATAAGGGTTAACATGACCAATAATAATCTAGAGAAATACATTTTAGGTCAAATAGTACATATTCAACATTATTTTAATCATCCATATGGGAACATCAATATACAAAATGTAAAAACATTTCTCTATGTAAATAGAATATCATACACTCTAGGTTAAAATCATTAAATCTATGTTTTTTAATATGTGATATTCATATCATATAGATTACTTGGTATATGGAAAAGGCAATATTGTAATAACATTTTTCATAATCAATAAGAAGAATGATGTTGGATGATTTCAATAGAACATATCCCACGAAGTGAGAAATAGTTTTCAAAGGGTTTATGTTTTTGTAATGTATTTCCTAAGAAAAAATGGTAGATTACTACATAATACAATCAAAGGATAGATCATACAAATTAATATGAAATAAGTTCAAAGAATAATCATAACTTAATGAAAAAATATTACTAAGAATATCCAGGATCCATGTGATGCTGGTCTTAAAATTTATTTTAAAAAAATGTAAAAAAACAAGGTTAATTATTACAAGGGGTCTTACAAGAAGGGAGTGGATCACTCCCCGCATATCCCCATCCACCATTGGTAAAAAATATTAAGGAGTGCTAAAGGACCTCATCATACTCATTTATATGATTTCCCTCTTCAATAAAGAATCCACCACTATATTATATTCTCCGTAGGAATGTCAAATTACCAAATTGAGATGATTGGCATGATTGATATAGTCAATCCAATGAGGTTTGAGTTTCCAAGGAACATTCCTGGTTCATGCCTTCAGTGCGTCAACAACAATTTTAGATTTATATTCAATCCATAGGGGGGTCCTGATGTGCTAGCGGATTTACGAAAAAAATTTAACTTTGTCTAGAAAGGATTCTAGGATAGACATGCATATGAACCCCATATTAAACTATATACTAAAAACCTACCTACTGAAAAACCAAAAAAACCTAAAGAAGGAGAAACAAAAACCTATATATAGGGGAAGATGGTGCAGCTTCCGGGGTCATGGGGGGCCGGGGGTCACAGGTTCGCGGGGTTGTCGGGGTCGCTGGGGTCGCGCGAGGTCACTGGGGTCGGGGTCGTGGGGTCACCGGTGGAAGCGGGGGGCGGGGACGGGGGGGAAGGAGGGTCGGGTGTTAAAAAAACCAACGTTTCACGGTGGTTTATTATAAACCACCACGAAACCTTTTTTACAAAAGGTTTAGCAGCTGTTCCTAGAACCTTTTCTAAACAACCACCGCTAAACAGCGGTTTTTTTTGTAGTTATTACTACCATTGAGTCATTAACCACTCGGTTAGAGACTATGGAAGGGAAGTGTGCGCAGGTTCAATTAGAAAAGAGAGCTTACCCTGAATGAGTAGATTCAATCCCTCTCCTATCAGGTTTTGGGAACCCTGTATTCCCTATTTTCAATGGATCGGGCATTCCTGAACAGAATTTGATGCATTACATGTCTTGTTGCGATCCTATGATGGGAACTACATAACAGAAAGAAGCAGTGAAACTCAGATTCTTCGTGCGAACCTTGCAAGGACCAGCTTTTGTTTGGTATACAAGCTTGCAATCCTGGTCAATTACCGGGTGGGAGGATCTTCACCAAAAAATCCTTCTTCAGTTCAACTCAACTTTGCCAAAGACAACAGTTTTTTATCTTAAAAACTGTAAGCAAAGGGAGAATGAAAGGGTCTTAGATTTCATTTCTTGCTGGAAGGGATTAACATATTCCCTAAGCTTAGCACCCCCTCAAGAGGAACTGTTGCCAATCTGTGTGGAAAATCTACGTGACAAATTACGCATTTTGTTGATCCCTGTGAAATACACAGGGGCGTTTCAAGACCTTACTTCAATCGCTCAACAGATTGATGATTCTCTTATGAAGACTAAGGATAAAGCTCATGTAATTCCATTAGCTCTAGGAAGGATAATGGGTAAAGCAGAAACTACTATAGTTATGCTTAAACAAGCACTTGTACCTGCTTATACTTCAAAACCTTCATCTTCTCGAAGGGATCCACCTCCTGATCATCAAAAACAAAGTCCGTTTCGTCAAGATAATAAAAGAGATCAAATACGGAAATAATTTGAGGATCTGAAGAGCAAAGTTTACTCTTTCGGAATTCAACAAGTTCTTGGCTACTTCATTTCGGCTCTGGAAAATAATTTGGTTCATTTTCCAAGGCCCAAAAGGCCAAACAAAGAAGGAGATGAAGATCATCCCAATTATTGCCTCTTTCATAAAATGTTGGGGCATCCCATCTAGGAGTGTTTTGTCTTCAAAGACCTCCTGAAAAATATAGTCAACTCGGGACAAGTCAAACTAAAAGGCTCTTTAGCCCATGTAGCATGTGTTATTGCTACAGTTCCAGAAGAAGATGGAAAATGTCAAGAAGTCAAAAGAAAAAATGCCCAAAAATATGATTATTGGATGGTCAGAAAAATGATCAACCGAACTCATGCCATTTTTCAAATGAAATTAAAGAAACCAATTGTGTCTTCTGCCATGAATTCTGCAACAAAATCCTCTTCATCAGAGGGAAAATCCTCAAAGAAACATCATAATTCCAAAAAAGTGGAACAATCAGAAGAAGAGGAGTATGTGTCAAAGCCCAAGTTGTCTTTGACTCTGGAAGATTTTATGCCATCTACTTCGAAACCACGGGCACCGCCCCACCAAATGGCATAGCCTAAACAGGCTAATCAGGCAGAGTCTTCATCAGATGAAGAGTTTATCTTTGGTTCTGTTAATATGATTCAATTTAAAGATCCATATGCCAGTCACAGTTTCAATTTTTATGTGCCTGAGTTCCTTGTATCAAACAGAGGAATCAGAGGAAGTTCTAGAGGCTCAGGATACAGGGGAATACGTGGATCTTTCATAGGCCACTATTCCAATTCTACTCCTGCTAAAAATGTGTATGCGGCAGAAACTCATGGAAGATCCCTTCAACAAGATCAACAAGAACAAGCAAGTTCTTCCACACAAGGCATACTCAGTCCTAACACAATTATTCTGGATGATCGGTTGAAGGTTCCACCTTATTCTTCTCAGCAAGTAAATAGACCTAATAGGTCTAATCTTACAAATCCAGGAGTGTTACCAACTCCTACCCCGATACAAGATGCATCAACTTCTAAAACATCAACTTCCAAGGCACCTGATAAACCACATGTTCCTGTTGGGAAACACAGAACTTTGGATCAAACATATGATGTATTGAAACACCTGGACCAAGTATCAGCCAAGTCATCAATTTTGGATGCCTTGAATTTATCAAAGGATCTTCAGGAGGAACTCATTGAGGCTTTGTCAAGTCCTCAGGAGTTTGAAAATGAAATTGCTACAGCTGAAGCCTACCATGTTGAAAATAATCTTGCAGAATGTCATGCAGTGATATCTTTCACAGATGAAGATGAAGATTATGTCATGCATGGACACATTAGACCATTGTATTTATCTATAATGGTCAATGGTGTGGACATCCGAAGGGCTTTCATTGATTATGGTTCAGGAGTCAACCTCATCCCCATTCATACACTTCATTGATTGGGCCTCAAGGAATCTAATTTATCTCCTTGTACTATGATGTTACAAGGATATGATAAAAATGAACAAGAACCACTGGGCAAGATTACACTCAGAACATAGTTTGGAGATCTCGTATCCAATTCAAAATTCATGGTTGTTGATCAAGACTCAACCTTCAACATCTTCCTTGGAAGACCCTGGCTACATCAACATATGGCTATCCCTTCATCATATCATCAATGTCTCAAGTATTGTTTTGATGGTCATGTTGGGACATTGTATGGTTATAAGGCCCCGTTCAAAACATGTGAATCTCAATACATTAAGGTGGAATTCTATCACATGAAGGGAAAGGAGAAATCCACAACAAGGGAGCTTACCAAATTTAATGCTCCATATGGTTTGGAGAAGATTCCAGTAAATCCATTTTCACAAGTGAGTATATATTATGTGTTTCCTATCAGTAAAATTGACAAGATAGACCCAAATAAAAATACTCTTATGGAAATATCCATAATGTCAATTACGGAAATCGATCCAGACAACATGGGAGAAATCGATGAGCCATTAAGCAGTGATGAAATCCCAAATGGAGATATCTTTATTTTATCTGCTGAAATCCATCAAGTTTATACTTCGCCAACAAGGCTATAAGAAGTGATATAAGCATCACAGGTGAATAATGATGTCGATTCTCAATCCATCATCTCCTCTTTATTACCCATGGAAGACCCTTCATCATCAATTGGGTTAGAAATGGAAGCTTCTTCTTCTAGATGTTAAAATTTTAACATCTCTTCTGATCATGGAAATTCTGCTTCATCATCCACTATGCAAGTAGAAACGAAAGAAATAACACATCTTGAAGAAGAAGAGGAAGATCTCAGGGATTCTCCTCCAGCATTTGAAGAGGGTATCTCTACCACCGTGGATGAACTTAGAGAAATAAATCTGGATACAAAAGAAGATCTATGCCCCACATTAATTAGTACGACCATGACTTTTGAAGGGCAAGAGATGTATATTTCCTTTTTAAAGAAAAATCGAGATATATTTTCTTGAAACTATACAGAGATGCCAGGGCTTGATCCTGATGTTGCCAGTCATCATTTGGGTTTACCAGAAGAGCATCGAGGATTCAAACAAGTATCTAGAAGAACACACCCAACCTATGCTTCCAAAATTCAAGCCAAAGTGGATAAGCTCATCAAATATAACTTTGTTAGAGAAGTTCAATATCCCAAATGGTTGGCTAATATTGTCCGAGTGAAAAATAAGAATGGTAAAATTAGAGTTTGCATTGATTTCAGAGATCTTAATCGGCATTGTCCTAAGGATGATTTTCCACTTCCGATTATAGAACTCTTAATTGATGCAACAGCTGGCTATGAAGTGATTTCCTTCATGGATGGATATTCAGGATATAATCAAATCTGAATGGCTCTAGAAGATGATTAATCCACTTCCTTAATATCCCCTCAGGGTGTGTTTAACTATCGAGTAATGCCCTTTGGCCTAAAGAATGCAAGTGCAACATATCAGCGTGCCATGCATCGTATCTTCAAACCCTTTATAGGGAAATTTGTTGAATGTTATGTGGACGATTTGGTGGTTAAATCTAAATGACATTCTAATCACTTGGATGATTTGGAAATAATATTCCACAAAATTTTGCAACATAATTTGAAGATGAACCCGTTAAAATGTGCTTTTGGGGTAACCTCAGAAAGATTTCTTGGCTTCATCATACGCCATCGTGGTATCGAGGTAGATTCTGAGAAGAAAAGGTCAATCCTTGGTATGTCACCTCCTCGAAATTTAAATGAATTTAGAGGACTTCAAGGACACATGGCCTATATTCGGCGTTTCATCGCCAATTTGGCATGAAAAAGTTTACCCTTCACCAAATTGATGAAGAAGGGAGTCACTTACTAGTGAACTGAATAATGTCAAAAAGTATTCGATATTCTCAAGAAGTATCTCTTGAGTCCACCAGTGTTAATGCCACCTGTTGAAGGAAGGCCACTTATTCTCTATGTGACAGCTTTAGAGCGATCATTGGGTGCCTTTCTTGCTCAGAAGAATGATGTTGGGAATGAAAACAGCCTCTACTATCTTAGTCAGACTATGCTTGAAGCAGAAACCCGATATTCAAGTATTGAGAAGTGCTTCCTAGCATTAATATTTGTAGTTAAGAAGTTGAGACACTACCTACAACATCACGAGGTCCAATTGGTATCTCGCAATAACCCGCTCAAATTCATCCTTAGTTGTCCAATGCTCACAGGACGTCTGGCAAGGTGAGCGGTTATTTTTCAGCAATTTGATATTCAGTATGTGTCTCAAGAGGAAATAAAGGGCCAATCTCTGGCTGATTTCCATACTGAACACCCTTCAGTAGAAGACACGTCTTCAGATATTAAACTCCCTAATGAGGAATTTTTCTATATTTAAGAAAGTCTTCAAAATGGGAAATGTACTTTGATGGTGCTTCCAGAATTCCAACAGGGAGGAAAATGGAAGATCCTAAGTTCAACAAAGTTGGGTTAGGAGTTTTACTCATTTCCACAGAAAAGGCATTGCTACCTTATTCCTTCTCATTATTGGGAGGCGGTACAAATAATGAAGTGGAATACCAAGCTCTCATCACAGGCTTGGAGTTGGCACTTAAAGCACAAGTGAATCACATAAAGGTGAAAGGTGATTCACACCTGGTAATAAAACAAGTCAGTGGGGATTATGAAATCAAAAAAGAAGAACTAATCCCTTTGCATGATTAAATCAGAGAGTTAATGGCGGAATTTCCTACGGAACCGACATTTTCTTATGTCCCGAGATCAAAAAATTCCCAAGCTGATTCACTGGCTAATATAACCACAGCTCTGGCAGATCCTAATCGAGACGAGAAAACCATCAGTATTTCCCACCGTCGTACAATTTAACCTTATCTTCAAGCCATAACAGAGGAAATCAATGAAGTTAGTCTCATATCTGAACCATATGGTCATACTACAGGATGGATGACACCTTTCATGGAATACCTTCAAAATGGAACACTTCCACCTGATAGAGTCGGTAAAGACCAGGTTTGGAGAAGTGTGGTTAATATCACTCTATATGATAGCCCAGATCACATAGAGAAAGTTCTCTACAAAAGGGGTTTTGATGGAGTTCTCTTTAGATGCATTGATGTTGAAGAGACAATGGCTGTCATGAAAGAAGTGCATGTAGGAGTCTGTGGTGCCCATCAGTCCGGACACATACTATCTGATCAAATTCGAAGGCTTGGATACTTTTGGCCTTCAATGATACAAGATTGTGTTGATTTCACAAAGAAGTCTCATTCATGCCATGTACATGATAACTTCATTCATCAACCTCCAGAGTTGCTTCATACAGCTAAATACTCATGGTCATTTTCCACATGGGGAATGGATGTGGTGGGACCTTACCCTTAAGCTACAACCAAGTAGTTTAAGTATATTCTTAGTGCTACTGACTTCTTTTCCAAATGGGTAGAGACAATACCTCTCAAAGAAGTCAGTTCTAAATGCATTTTTAGCTTCATCAAGTCTAACATCATTACCAGATTTGGTGTCCCTCATACCATACTGACGGACAATGGCACCAACTTCTGTTCATCCGAGGTGAGGAAGTTGTATCAGGAATACAACATCAAATCCAATCATTCATCTCGGTATCATGCAGCGGGAAATGGCCAGATAGAAGATTTCAACAAGACTCTGTCATATATACTGCAAAAGATGGTGGATACAGATAAGAATTCATGTCCTGATAAACTCTTTCATGCTTTATGGGCTTATCGGACAACCACCCACACTGTAACGCGGTCAACTCCATATTCACTGATATATGGAATGGAAGCAGTCTTGCCCATTCAGGTTCAACTACCTTCGCTCAGAGTAGCTATTTGTGATCAGTCATCTACATATGAACAATCTAAAAAGTGATTGGATGAATTGGAACAGTTAGATGAGAAATGATTGTGCACTCTGCACCACTTGGAAGTCTATCATAATCGAATAGCATGAGCTTTCAACAAAAAAGTTCATCTTCGTTCATTCATTTAGGGAGAACTGGTATTAGTTCTCAGAACTCCAATGATACCAGTAAAGAAACATCCCAAGATTGAGCCGAAATGGGAAGGACCTTATACAATACATAAGGTCTACTTTAATGGAGCATATTCTTAAATCTCAATGGATGGAGAACTCATCACTACTCCAAAAAATGCCAGATTTCTGAAGAATTATTTTTTATAAACACAAAATGCCCCATCAACGCTCCATGCATATGACCTTAAACTATTGGAATTTCATATTGTCCAGTAAGACATTAAACTGCACCATCAACGGTCCATGAATATGACCTTAAACTATTTTCATGTCCCTTACATCCAGCACAATGTTAAACTGCACCATCAACGATCCATGCATATGACTTTAAACTATTCGCACTTTCGTCCAACATGATGCTAAACTATATCGTTCTTTTTTTTCATCCAACATGATGTTAAACTATGAAAAAGTCTATAATACGTCCAACATGACGTTAAAATGTGTCCTCTTTTGTCCTTACTGCATGACATTAAACTACACAGTTCCCCTTTTTTTGTCCAGCATGACATTAAACTATATTGTTCCCATATTCTTAACTAAATGATGCTAAACTGTATAGAAATACCTTAAATATGTCCTACATGACATTAAACTGTATTTTGTCCCTCCTACATGACACTAAACTGTGCAACACCAATAGTCCTAATTTCAAGACTCTAAACTGCATAGTCCTTAGTATGTCCTACATGACATTAAGCTATGCATCGTTAAGGTTGTTTCTAACTTATGTTTCTCACACCGGGTATGACTCACGTGATATTAGAGAAAAATTCAACCATAACACCCTCTTTGGGCCGCTAACCATGCGTAAGTCCCAACACCATTTTTTAGGTCGTTGTCCCCAAGAACAACTTGATCACTATTTCATTCTTTAATTGAACTACGTGGACTTTGATCCTTGCCTTCTAGGATGGGTACGTAGGCAACCTCCTAAGTTTCAAGACCAAAACCAATCTCTTCACATCGATTCACCTCCATCTCGTACGATTTTGATTCGTGAAACCACCCCCAAAATCAATAGCTTTACATTGGTTTAATTTTTTCCTTGCTATATGACGTTAAACTGTACATAATTTTTTGTCCACCATGACAATAAACTATAACATTCTTTGATACCCTCACCTGAGAGGGAATCATTATTTAAATTTATTTTCAATCATGTTTCATTCCAAAGACTACGTGCATACAAGGAAATGCCCGAACCTTTTATCTTGGGTTAATCCATCATTGCACTAAAGTCCCCTTTCACCCTTCACATGTAAGAACCAAATTTGTACAGATGTTATTTCTAGAACTACGTGGGCTTGATTTTCATCCTTATGGGATACGTAGGAACGTTCGAGTGTCCCTCGAATCCAGCCCCAAGTCTTTTGGGACTAACCCCAAATTCCACTTTCAGTCCCTTGGCTGAAAAGTCCCCATGAAAACACACACTGTGTATTTCTTATAATGGTCCAAGCTCTATGACCCTAAACTATGATTTCCAATCCTTTCGTCCCACACGAAGTTAAACTATATTTCAAGAACTACGTACGACTTGATTCTCATCATTACGGGATACGTAGTGAAGTAAAACATTTCAATTTAGGACCCGTCCCCAACATAATTATGGTTAGCATTGATTTTTTTCATCCCTACACACATTGGAAAAACACCAATCTTTGTGTGTCATAATCCTAACCTTAAATATTTTCATATCTTCATAACCTTTTTCTTGACTTCTAGTCACAAAAATGTCAAATTTCTGAGAGTTCTTTTGCCTGACTATGCAGCATGTGCCCTTAGGAGGCCTTGTATAAACAATCTACAAAACCGACTTATCATCCAAAAGATGCTATTATTTGACTATGCAGCTGACGCCCTTAGGTGGCCCTGCATAATTCAACCCCCTAACGGGTTTGTCATACACTGGTAACTTCATTCTTGGGATGAAATCCTCTTTTGTCCTTATTTTTCTTATCAATAATATGTAAGAATCCGTAAAAAAATAGCAATTCTTAACATATTTATTTCATGTTCTTTTTCATGATCTGAAAGTATTCAAGCCTATGCTTTATATTTACCTTCCCTATGCTTGGGTCAGACCTTTGTAGGAGTAACATTCATCCAATTCTTAGACTATCTTGTTTGGAAATATCTTCTCCATATTCAAGTACTTCTCTCTATACAGAAAACTCTATGCTTTGGAAAATTTGAATCCCCATAAACTTCCACTGGCTTTTTAGTAGTAGAAAAGTAAATTTTTGAGGGTTCTTTTTCCTGACTATGCAGCACGTGCCCTTAGCCGGCCTTGCATAAACAGTCTACATAACAGACTTGACATCCAAAATATACTATTGTTTGACTATACAGCCAATGCCCTTAGGTGGCCCTGCATAATTCAACCCCCTAACGGGTTTGTTAGATAATGGTAACTTCATTCTTAGGAACTACTTTTTCTAATTCCTTTTATCCCTCTTTCATATCATTCCTCAGATTCAAATTTTATGAAGTCATGGTTTAGATTTTTTCCCTCATAGTTGAGTATGGTAATATATTTTCATATAAATTGTCAAGGAATTGAATCAATTCTAATTCATTCGGTCAAATCCATTTCGACATTAATCATTAGCATTTTTTATGTCCAATGTGCATTACTTTCAACTGACCACAAAAGACAAGGTAACTCTGAATAAAAGTCAAGTTCCATCTCACTAAACATACATTTTGTATGATTTAGGTAATATTGAGCAGTTAAAAGATTCAAAGTTTGTAGGGTTATTTATAATAATCCTAGTAAAAAAATCAATCTATGCTTACTAGGCCCATTGTCTTAGGTAAAATTTAAATCAGGTAGCAGGAAAATACGTGCACAAGTGATCAAAGATGAAAACATTATTTCTATTTGATGCACAATAATTAGAAGGACATCCACATATTGGATTCTATTCTCTTTTCTATGAAATTACAAGAGGCTGTCAACATAAGTCTTCACTTGATGAACAACATCCCGAGCTTCACCAACAGCTACTTGAAGCTCATTCAACCGACCAAATTCACTCTTTTCAGCCTGATGGAGTGCTTTCTTGGCATCTATGATGGCTTTAATACCGTTCGTTTGAGCTCCCTCTAGTGAATTATTGAGTTGGTCAAGTTCCCCAGTAACAACATCTAACTGTTGCTGAAGTTGGATCTGCTAGACGACTTTATCTTTGAGCTTATGCTTCAACTCCTTCATCTTGGTAGCATAATCAGCCTCAGCTCAAGATAATGCATCCTCAAATTCGCTGATATTTATTGACAGCTTCACCCTAGTCAGATTTTCACGACACTTTTTCTCATACTCCCTTCTTAAGATGACCTATTTCACCGCGGTATGGATCTCTTGATATCCAAAACCACCAAGTCCTAGCATGAAAAACATGGATGACAATCGAGAAATCTTTGATGATAGATCTTCAAGAGGCACTTCAGATATGATTTTCCATATGTTGTTCCATGCCTTGCATCGTGAAATGTTGAGCACCTTAAGAACCTCTAGGTCTGATTCGACATCATCATCACATGGGGCATGTAATATGGGATTATTGCACTTAGGGAAGTGCCCTGCTCTGCTCCTTCCCCCCTGACCTGTGCTTCTTCTCATTCAATTCCCGTTGGGGCAGAGGCTGAGGCCTCACCTCCAGATCTAACCACTGCAATTGATGGCCCTAAATAATCAATTTAGATCTTTGGTTAGTTTCAAAGGATAAAAAAATTAATTGATTGTCTTGTAAATTAAGTACAGTCGCAAATATTGTTATCCCTTTCCCAACGGTAGATTATAAACCTGAGAAGGATCCTCCCCATCTTTCCTAGTTTCAAAAGGATCTTTAAGATGGGCCTCAGGTGGGTGTACTAGGTTTAGCTCCACTTGATCTAATGTTTCTGCAATGGTAGGGGTGACATCAATGTCTATACCCCCTTCAGGAATTTGTAGTTCAGCAGCTTCCTCGGATAGAACTGCATGTTTGAACTGATCATGATTAGACATGTAATAAGAAGTTATTTCGAATAGGACTAAGGATAACACTCACATCCATAATATTCTAAATTACATGGTAATTTAACATGACTTATAAAATCTTCGAAAGATGCGCCAAGTTCCATCATTTCATCTAATGTCATCTTAGAATCCTGGTTAGTCTCACTAGTGGGAGCATTTGATGTGTCTTCTTTGCGACCTTCATCCTGCGGTCCCTGACCCTGGACAAAATCTTCGGATAAAATCACGGCATCAGTTTCAACAGTCACCAGAAGCTTTAATGCAGGAGGTGAACCTGAAGTATCACAGAATGGAAGTTAGTTGGTGTTTCATTCAACATTTCATGAAGCATTGTTAACTTACCAAAAGCAGGTTCCTCTCTTCTTGTAACAATAGCAGGAGGGATACTGGGAACAGATGCTGGCTCTTCTCTAGGACCAGCCAAGTCATCCTGAATTTGCAATTGTTCCACAGCATCATCCGTGGTCCTCAAAGGAGGATCAATCCTTTCCCTCATAGGGGAAATTGAAGAAGCCCCTGAAATCCCAAGGAAGATGAGCAATTTTTTCATGGTTTAAGACTCATGATTATGTAAAGGAATTACCACTACTAATGAAGCGTTTAGCTATGGAATTCCTCCTTCATTTCTTTTTCTTCCTTGGATTTTTTTGAGTGTCGGCAGTCTTCATTATAGGTACTAGAAATGGAGAATGAAAAAGCCATTGCCAGCTCCTCATCTATGGTCTGCTGGCCTGGAGATATCTCGCCCGATTCACGAGCAGATTCGGCAGTAGCCCCGATGGAAGTACCACCAGGGCTATACTGTGGTGAAGGAACCTCATTAGTTCCTTTATTTTCAAGCTTCAAGATGAAGAAAATTATTTCCTTGAGTAACAAAGCTTCAATTGAAATCAAGTTTCAAATCAAATAAGGAAATAAAACTTACATCTTCAGGGGCCACGTAATCGTGACACTCCTCATCAGTTTCCTCAACGGCACAATGATCTATCATTTCCTTAACCCGCTTGGTGATTGTAATTGAATCATCAATGGAATATATGAGCATTTCCATCTCTCTGATATAATCTCTCACCTAATCGGGGCTATCTTCAAAATTAATATCGGTAGAAGCCAGAAGAGTCCCTATTCTAGGTAGTTGCAGTCCCTCGCATAAATCCATCCAGGCAGTTTCAATACCACAGTATAAACTCTTCCATGTCCGAATTGCCTCTGGTCGTAGATATTCAGTGTGTGTACCATAAGGCTATGAGGAAGGTCCTACAATCTTCGACTTCAATTTCTTCCCAGATTCTGCAACTACAGATAGAGAATAAAAAAATAAGACTTATTGCTTTATAAAATGATGGTGATTAAATTAACACAATGATGTAACTCACCAGGAGTTGATGGAGTATGTATTTTGATTCTAACCGGAGGATTATATCGGGCATGAGGCCATTTTGCCACTTGTTGTGCCTCATCATCCCCATCATGGGAATCCGATGAATCAGTCTTAGAGGAGGAATATGGTGAATCAGATTTAGGTGGGGAAGCATCACCTTCATGAGGAAGGGTTTGTTTCTCTAGAGTCCTCTTCCTTTCCCCCTGATAAACCGGGTGATTCAGCACCCCTTTAGTGTATGATTCTATCCAGTGCTCAACATACCATGTATTCAAGTTATGTGCCACCCTTTCAACTGGTAGATCAAACACCACCCCAGTCTTCTCCATAGACGTCATCAACCACAGTTGTCGAGCAGCCATCAGATGTTGCTCTAATCTGACATGTACAGGGGGAGATATATCAATCTATTGCAAACACTTGAATTTGCGTGCAAATATATATGGAGCATAGGCCTCACATATAATCTCTCCGTCAATCCTGGAGACTAGCACACCATCTATGAAGGCCAGAATGTATTCCCTCAAGTCCAAGTGGGTTGTTCCATCATCAACAAACCACACGGTTGGAGGATTTCCATAGGGAAAGAAGTTTAATTCCTTAAACATTCTCACCCTCACTTTCATGTCATAAGCATTAAGATATAATGGAGCAATTCCAGAGAATGCTTGCACTGATGGCCTGAAAGAACTTCCATGAATTTGTATTCCATTCTATACATTATAAGTCCGGAAGTGAGTGGAGATCCTCCCCATAAAACGTGGAATGGTCCCACTATTCTCAAAGGATATTTACCCATGAAGACATGAAGTAAACTCCTGTGAATCTTTGCTAAAATGGGGGTAGACAACCCAACCATTTTTCCCTCAGAAAACTTTGCCACAATAACGAAGGTCCCTGGCCTAATGCCTCCCTTCGAGTCCCTGACTGGCAAGAGATAAATGCTGAGCCACAAAGCCAAGAAGCCTGCCAAAAGAGTCTTCTTTGGGATCCTTTGATTCACCTCATATCCCCATTTCTCAAACTCTCCTACTTCTAGAGTTGGCCAGAATGTGCCAGGAGCACCCCTCTTCTCAGTTTTTGGGCAGGTAGTAGGACGGGTGGGCCTCTTATCCTTGGATTTCTTTTTCTTAGATCATTTCTCCTTCAGCACCTTCTCCTTTGGCTCCTTCTCTTTCTTATCAATAAGAAATATATTCATCCACTATTCCGGATGAATATTATTTCTAGAATGAGTTATAGAGGTCTCTGAACTCTTGAGCCTATGGAAGATTTTAAATAATTCATGAGCTAAAGCAGGAGTCTTCTCTGAATCATTCCAAGTCACCTTGGGATAGATAAATTCATCATACATGTCGCCAAAAATTGGAGCCCCTGAGATCTTGTGGACATCCCACAGAATGATGCCTACTTCTCCATGAGTCAGATGGAAAGAATTGGTTTCTGGGCTCTAGTGGCTGAGTATCTCCGGCACAAAGCTATCATGTCTATAAACATATGTTTTCCCAACCCAGACAGCTTCGTATATCGCCACTCCATTCAAACCTGCAACAAACTCTGCACAGGTTTGTCGCACCCAGTATGCCCACATCCAAGTTGGATTCACACCTCCCCCAGGACGGATGTCGCAAATTTTATTCCAGCCTTTGGATTGATCCATCTGAGCATTTCAGAAGATTGAAGGATTACAATGTGGTTATAGCTCAGGCTTATGAGGTTTCTGATCTGGCGCACAAGGGCTGTGATGCATCATTTGTGCCTTCTCCACTATTACAGCATTTATAAATCCTCCTCCTCATGAGATATTTGCTGAAGAAAAGTTGGTGTAATTCTGAAACCACGAAAATGGGAGATAGTTCTTTGCTTCTGGAATAGTGACTTCTCATAGATGACCATAACCATTCAAAGGCAGATAAGTGCTTTGTGGGAAATCAATGTGATATTTCTTCAGATACTTGGCCAAATCAGGAAGAGTGCTATCACAGACGGTATAATAATCGTGGAAAATGATGTTCATAATATCATCAAGATGTTTTCTTTCCAGTTCATCAGCCGTTCCGATTCTTTTGGGAGCCATTTTAATCTGCACAAAAGTTGAATAAATTAACTCTTAAATGGGTCTATTTTTTATAAATTTTTTGAAGGAATTCCAAAAAAAATGGAAAAGGAATTAAGGCTTGAAAGTCTAATCTTGGCGTGCAAGTGTGGATGTGTCACGCAAGTATAATGTGCCGCACAAGTATTTGGCACCCAAGTATCACCGCGCAAATCCAGGTACCTTGACAACAGTGAGACAGCAAAGGAAAAGAGAAAAACAGAGCAACTTGTGCGACGAAGGTGACCTGTGCAGTGAGAGCTCTAAAATCCGAAATTTGATGTTATGCGTGACAAATGAGCGCATATATATAGGCCAGGATGGCCACCTGCGTGCCTCTTTCCCATTGTTTTTCTTCCTTTCCTCAAAGTCACATCTTTATTCTTTCGGATCCAACTCTGAGGGGGGACTTTTGTTGATGCTCCTTTTCGTCAAATTGTCTAAAGGAATGGAAAGGGAAATGACTTAGCACAGATTGATTCATCCTTTGAAGAAAACATAAAAAATTGACAAAGGAATGAAAACAGAGTTAAATACCTTTGGGTCACCCAAGTTCCCTCACTGTCACGCAAGTACACTTGCGAGCTGCATAATGGTCGTGCAAGTGACTTGCACGCCCTCTTTGAAAAACCGCCCAGGGTCTTCTCTAGCCTATAAATACCCCTGTGGGCCCCCATTTCAAGGACAAAAAATTCCAGAACCTCCAAATTGAGCTCCCGGATCCCTAGTCTCTTCTCAAAGCTTCCGAATACTTCTAAGGTAATTTCTTACCTAGAACGGAAGATCTAAAGAGGGGGAGGAAGAACTAAGTGTTGAAACTCATCAACACTTGCACGCCTGAGTGGCCAGCCCTTAAGGTAACTGTCCACACTTGTGCGCCACCCTACTCCTTCACCAGAACTTGGGCACCCCTATCTGGAAAGCATCTAGGGATAATACAAAGGGTTTGAGCCAAGTCTCGCCCATGTATTACCCTAGGGGATGAAAATCACGCAAGTACCTATATGCTATGTAGGTATACCTGCACGACCAGGACTTGCGCGCCCACGCAGTACCTGTACCCCTGCCAGTACTTGCGCCCCCTATCTTTTTGGGTGCCCCTTCCTTCCCATTTAACCCCTATTATGCCATTCCACCTCTCCTATTCAGGATTAATCCTCCAATAAACTCTTCAAATCCATTTATGGAATGTTTTCTTGATTGACTTGCTTATCCGAAAGGAATTCCGTGGAACATATCTCAAAACCTAGTGATTTACACATCTTTACATCACTAAAGTTAGAGAATTCATTCATTCAACCTCATCCTTTAAAGATGATATAATATCTTAACCTAGTCCTCCTTTTCCAAAATAATCCCCAGCCCCAATTCTCATTAATATTGGGCATCCTCTTTAGGAATAAGCCCCAAGTCCTCATTAATTTGGGAATCCTCCTTAGGAGTAATCCCCAGTCATAATTCCCTTAACCTGGGCTTCCTTTTCTGGAGTAAGCCCCAATCTCCAAGTTCCCAAATATGGGCATCCTCCTTAGGAGTAAGCCCTAACCATAATTCCTTTAACCTGGGCTCCCTTTTCAGGAGTAAGCCCCAGTCTCAAAGTCTACAAATATGGTCATCCTCCTTAGGAGTAAGCCCCATGTCCCTTAATCTGGGCCTCCTCCTTAAGAGTAAGCCCCAGTTCTCAAAACCTCTTAACTTGGGCCTCCTTATCAGGAATAATCCCCAGTCATAATTTCTCTTAACTAGTTTTAATTTACTTTTGATTTGGGCTTCCTTCTCAGGAGTAAAGCCCAATCACAAGTCCCTTCCTAACATGGGAATTTTCCTTAAGATTAAGTCCCAAGATTAGAGTATCCAAATCTCCATAAAGCACATATACCTTTATTGAACCTGTTCCTGGATTTCTTCCCTGATGTAAATCTTAATCTTCATCTATTTGAGCAGTCATACATACATAATCCCCTCATCATTTCTTATGATTTCATCTTTCGTGGAACAGTTGTCTGGTTTTACCAATACCTCTGGTTTCTCACACCGAGCATGACTCACGTGAGATTAGAGTGTAAAAGTAATTATGACATCTTTTTTCAGCCATCAATCATAAACATCATACTCCCTTACTCGAACTACGTGGGTTCTGATTCATTCTCTAAACAAGGATATGTAAGTAGCCCATCTGTGGGTGCGATCCCAACTCTGAAATAATCCATGTCCTTCTGAATGAAAATAAACTTCAAGTGCCCCACTGAGTGGCTTTAATACCAGTATGGTCATCATAATGACCAAGAGACTTTTATGTATTGAAGGATACCATTTACTAATAATCTCAAACAAATACAGATGATTTTCTATCGATGAAGAATATCGAATACATATAAATGATTCCCTAAATTTCCTACATATTTAATCATTGATTGTCATATCTAAAGGAAAGCTCATTTTATACATGGTAATGTAATAAGGATTCACTAACATAAACTTAAATCTATTAAGAGAGTCCTAGAGTAGACAATAATTCCCCTAAAAAAGTTGTGATGAGTCCGACCTCCCATCCTCTCAACCAATACAAATTCCTAAGCCTCATCAGTCCACAACTAATGAGCACCTACCTTTGGAAAGTAGGTCCAAATGGATACGGAATCATTGGATGTTTTGGTTCTACAAACAACCCCGTTAGAAACCTCTTGGAATGTTTGAATCTTAAATCAATGAGATCATCCCCAATTCCAGAGGAAACAAAGAGTTATTAATCATGTTTTATTATATTAGAATTCTATTTTCCATGAACTTAGAATATGGTCTGTCATTCTTCAATTTCTTATATTCTTCTATTTTTATATTTTTCATACTTAGAAATGTTTTATAGCTCCAATTGGTTTTATGATCAACAAAGGAATGTTTTTCCCACATGCTCGAGTTAAGAATAATGTTTTCCGTGTTTTTATTCATTAAAAACTAATTAATTTCTTTTTACAAAAACCCAAATGAATTATAAGTTAATGAACAATACTTAACATTGGTTAAGAATTGTATCAGTGATGAGATAATGAATGGATTTGAAAAGTGAAATGAAATGATTAGGTTATTAAAGATATTTAGTTTCATTAACAAAGTTGTCTAAGCAAAAAACATTATAAATACTAATGATGTTTATTTTCTTAAAGAACTTAGTATAAAATATGATTTAAATAAAGGCTTAAATTTTTTTGTTCTTAGTAAAGCCATAACATTAGGTAATTTATTTCCTTAAAATATTTTATTTAAAATAGTTTTAAATAAATCAAATGAAATCGAATTTCATCTAAAATCTATTATTACACGACTCAAACAATTCATTGTGAAAATATTTACATTTTGAATTACAAGGAAAACCAAAAAAATCCTTAAACACATAAAATAAACTTCTTATCATTAAAAATAATTAAACATTTAAAATAATTCTAGTAGAAAACTAAGAATTCTAAAAAAAGATATTTTATTAAAATACACCAATACCAAGAATGAACTTTTTTTTGAAAACCATTCCCCCTAAAATACTTACAAACAAAAAACTTGAAACTAACTTCCATAACTTCATAATGAAACCATGATTTTTTTAACAAAACCTTTTTAAACATTTTCATTTAAAACATCTCTACCCAAACACCAACCAACATGGAATTTCAACTATAAATTTATATCTGCAATACTCTATGATTCATTTCATGAAAAACGTGAAACAAAAACCACAAAAAACTAAAAATTTATAAATGATTATCCTAAGGAGAGTGCATTAGAGCGTGGGATAATTTTATAAGAAGAAATATACAAAAATACTAAAAATCACAATGTGATGGGAGGAGATTACTTACCTTTGATTTTGGAAGTGGAATCGATCAAAAAATGATGCGAGAGGGTGGGACAGGGTACACATTCTGCAACATCTTGATAGATAGGTCCTGTCTATGATGTGGTTAGAGTGATTTTATAAATACAATAAAGGATTTATCAACACTTACTAAAAACTAATGATAAAATATGATTTTTTCAATGCTAAAATCATAGGTTCTTATGATTTAACATTTTATAAATACTGAAAAAGAAGATATTTATTAGCACTAAAAAAGAATTAATATGCGAGGGTAGCGACTTCATACGTATGAGTTTCACCTGATACATAAAGGTTACTGCCTATATCAATGCCAACTTTAGCTGGAATATATGTAGATTTATCAGTGCTAAGGTTACCATTGATAAAGGTAAAAATATAATTATTTATATAAATGAATAAATATTTTTTAAAAAATATATATAATTAATTATATAAATTTATATTTATATTAATAAATAATTATATATATATATTCATGATAAAATATAAAACCCATAAGGGGTGGCGTGAGATTCAAGTATTATAGTGTGATGACTATAGGGGTCCAACGTACCATAAGACTAATGACAAGACATGATACAATTACTGACTTAGGGCCTTCGGTCCATGTATAGGCTTTCAAGAAATTGGGCCTTCATGCCATGTATTGTAATAAAATAGGCCTAGTGGGTGTTTGACATTCCTTGTGAGAAGGGATGAGGCTTGACTCATTGGGGTGTCGGGGTGTGTGCGTTGTTTGGTTGCTTTTAATCCACTCTACCTATAGTAAATAAATATTTATAAAATATAAATATTTCTATATAAATTTTCTAAACCCAATTTATGTTAATTGATTTTATGATTCTATTACTGTATCATATATTGATATTATATTCTAACTACACACACATTGGAAATTTAAATGAGATTGTTTCAATGTATGTATGTATGTATATATTATACATGTACACTTTTTCAAAACTCATACATACTATCAATTAATACTTTCATATAAATATTAATAATTGCAGATTATATAAAATGTGTATAAAATTAGTAATATTAGATATAATAACTATTAATAACTATTTATTATATTTAAGTATTAGTAGTTGTATTTTAAAAAATATCATTAATTACATAAATGAATAAATATTTTTCATTGAATAAAAAAATAATGTTATATTTATAAATCTTATAATCATATGGTATTTAAAAACAAAATATTTTCAATACATTTTATTAATTAAAATAAATATAAAATTTACTGTCATTTTTATTTAAACGAATTTTATTCATTGTTTTTTATATTTAAATTATAGTTTCTCTAAAAAATATAAATTACATATATTTATATATATTTATCATTAAAATTTATATATAAATATAAATATATATTTCTATATAAAATTAAATTAATTACATTTGAATAAAATTAATTATAGATATTTCAAATAGTGACATATATATTAATAATAATATTAGTAATAATAATAATAATAATATTTGAATATGAAAAAATTCTATAAAATTACTTTGTTATAAAAATGTGTTTAATTATATAATTCATTTAATTAAATTAACTGTATTATTTTCAGTGGAAATAAATTTATATTGATAACTATATGTATTATAACTATATATATATAATATAATATATATATATATATTATTATATATATTCACATGTGTGATTTTGAATACATATATTTATATATAAACATACACACTACAATGAGATATGTTAAAGTGAAAAACCGAAAGCATGTGTCTATATATATATATATCATATATAATCTTATTAGTAATATATCAAAATTGAAATATGTGTGCGTGTGCACTAAATATACCAAGAAAATGTGTGTGTATTATAGGTGAACTTGACATATACATGTGTATATCCCTATAGAGTGTATATATTATTAATTTTATGGTAATATATATATAAATTAAACTAAAATTAATTAATAATATGTAAAAATTATTATATAAATTAATATTGTTATATAAATATAAATAATTAATAATTATATAAATTTATTTAATATTAGTAGTATTATACATACCAGAAACGTTTAGGTACCGAGCGTAGTTGACCCTAAAAATTATTAAAGAAAATAAAAAGTACAAATATCAACCATCAAGTGTGTGGCACATAAAGCTCCACCAAACAAAAAAAAAGTGACATAAAAATGCCACAAAAAAGAAATTGACCTAAAGACCCAACCATCCAAGACTGTCCACTATCCCATCTTACTAGAAAATTCCCACCAACAAGGCCGACACTACAAATAATTAATTTAGTCCAATAAACCCAAAACTCATTTCGGTTCGAAGGCCCAAACCCATTATATCCTTGATCCACTCAAAATTTCTAGCTAGTGGTGCGTGTGTTTAGCACATCTAGAGGTCTTCGCTCCCCGCACCCCAACATCGTATTGTATTTATAAATATTACAATTGTATTGTATTTACATATAAAATTTTTTCAATATATTTTTCTAATTAAAATAAATATTAAATTTACCTATTTGTTGTATTTAAAAAAATTATATTCATTGTTATTTATATTTAGATTAAAACTTAAAAATATATATAAATTACACACACACACATATATATATTATTAAAATACACCCACACACCAAAATTAATTACATTTGAATAAAAATGATTATTTATATCATAAATGATTATATGATAACAAAAACAACGACAACAATTAAATAAGAATAATATCTATATAATTAATTATTTATAATTAAAGTTTTTTTAATTCATTTAATTAATTTAAATATATTATTTTCATTGTAATTTAAATTTATATTGATAATTATATTAATTCTAAATATATATATACACACACATTATATATATGTATACATAATATACTTATATATTATTATCTAGACCCAAATGTGTGTAATTGTGTGCATGTATATGTATACACACAGAAACACAACCAATGAGATATGTGAAATTAAAAAAACTAAAATTGTGTGTCTATTTATCTCTCTCTATATCATATATAATTTTTAATTTATTATTTCATAAGATAAATAATTTATTAGTGTTAACCTTAATACTGATGAAGGTATACTTTTATGAGTGCTAAATAAAATACTGATAAATGTCTCCTTTTATCACTGTTCTTTTAAAAGTTACTATTTATCAATGATTTTAGTAATAATTTGAAAAAAACTAGTGTTATATTTCACCAATTCTACAGTAGTGCAAGTAATAAATTTAATTGATTAATGCTTGTACCATTATATTAATTAAATATTTAATTTTCAAGTCAAAAAAATATATGCAAATGAGGAAATTAAAAATTTGATAATTATATCCTAATTTTATATCGATAATAATTTACATATCCACTAATATTACTCCATTTCCTTTGTTAAAATTAAAATTCAACCACATGAGCCAATTCATCTTCAAAATTAGTGTCTGATTATTTAAATTATAAAAAAATCCCTTTTAAATGATCCCAAATGGATTAAAAAATCCCATCATTACATGGAAAAAATCTAAAATAAAATATTTATCCATAAAAAACATACACCAATCCAAAAAATATATTTTTTTCAATGAAACTTCCACCAATAATAAATCATTATAGCCGTTTATAATAAAACATTTCTATTATGTCATTATTATTACTAATGTTTTATTATTTTCTATCCCAGCAAAAGGAACACGATGCCCCTCTATTCTACGTATTGGGTTCACCATTATTAATATATATATATATATTTTATTTTTTAATAGAATAATAAAATTTCAACTAATCCATAAAATTACTAAATTTTAGGGTTATAATCCACATAAACTAATCCACCATTTTTCTTATGCATGAAGTCCAAATTCTCAACCGTATTAGAGACAATCATAGTAAAAATTCATTTATCCGTAAACTTTGACCACATTTTCATGAAGATTAATCAGCCCAATCGATGAAAACCATTCATTGTTAGATTATTTTCATAAATATATTTCCATGTGTATATTATATTTCTTATGTTTCCGTCAAAAAAATAATTGATCTCAATTTTAAGGGAAAAGGGTCAAAAAATTCTCCCTAGGTTTTCTCTAGATTCACGCATTAGATCATTGAATTTCTCATGACACTATATTCTTTTATGTTCATAGATCATGGATCTCAAAGGGTTCATTATGATTAGGTTTCTATGTCATTTGAATTTTAGAGAGTTTTTTTATGTTAGATTTATGGGATTCTTGCTCTGCTGGATTCACCTCGAGTTTCAAATTATAGGTCTTAAAGTTTTCAAAAAAAATTGATTGCTAAGGTATTAAAATCACACAGAGGAGTTTTAATTATATAAAATTATCTCTGAAGTAATTTCTAAATCATAACTCCAATTATTAAATTTATAGAATCAATTTAATTATTTCAATATAGGGATTTATAATTTATCATTCATTCAACATAAATTTCAAGTTTTAGCCTTCAAATCTTAGAGATAAGTTCGATATTATTACAATTTTCTCCAAGAACTACCTCAATTCATAAATAAAAGGAGTTTAATTATAATTTCATTATTTTTATAATTATTTAATTTTCATTATACATGAAACCTATTCCAAAATGCGAACCATATAAGAGTAACTATAATAATTTAATTTGAAGGCATAACTTTATAAAAAAAGGGTGTTGAAATCAATGAACCATACCCATTCATCTTCAAATTCTCTTTCTTCAGTGAATCTTAAAACTCCAACAACAACCTCTATTTGAGATAAATTCTCTAAACCTGGGTCTCAATTCAATTATCTAAAATATTCTCATATAGACAATTATATATAAAAAATATAGTTTTTAAATTAAAATATTATTTATTTAAACCTTCAAGCCAGCACCACTATAATAATATGATGATATCACAAAAAAAAATTTAACATAAAGTAAACCTATCATTATATATTCAATGAAAAATTCCATTTCTCTGTTTGACTCTCCATTAAGAAGGAAAATAAAACTTTACCCTTTTTTAATTAAAAACCAACACTTCCTTTCAAACCCTTTAAAAGTGACTATCTCAACTTAAAAAAGTGATATTTAATGAATAATGATATCATTGAATCCTATAAAGTCCAAACTAAAGTTGAATTTTAAATAAATGATAAGTCATTCTCAAATAAAAGTCATATTATTATATTCTCCCCAAATTTAAAACTTTTCTCCCTTGAAATGAAACATAGCCAAAACCACCTGGATCGTTATGCCACATAATAAAAAAGGTAATAAATAACTTATATACCAACGCATAAAATGTCAAAAAATTCTCACTAATACAATCATTGAATCCAAATTAAATATTCACAACATTCATAATTTCACTATTTGAAATGTGTGAAACTTGTTCAACACTTTCTCCCATAGCTTTTTAAAATTTCACCATTCATTACTAGTAATGAGCATCAAGATCCCCACTATTAAAAAGAAATATCAAAGTGTTCCACTAAAAAATATAGGATCATGAAAAATCCACTCATTAAATGATTCTTAGTAGATTAAACCAGAACTCAAACATCAACAAAACTTTACATAACTTCACTATCTCAGTTAGAATACAACTTTCCAATTTATACTTAATAACATCATTTAATAATTCTTCTTTATATTTGAGTAGACTATCCTCTATTATAAGTTCTTCAAGGTCACAAAAATGGATCAACATTATATCTGATTACCTTTGAATCATTATATTAAACCCTAAACCTCTCTTGCATCTTCCCCTTTAGAAGACAACTATTTAAAGAAACAAGGGATATAAAATTCCCTTGTAATTGAATCAATGAAGAGAGCTAGATAAAGAGGTAAGTAGAACAATTTATCTTATCTACTTTAATGTAAGGAAATGTTATATATTATTTTAATTCTAGATAGATCCGATTGAGAAAATAATTATGGACCCACTTCGACCGCTCCATCATTTCTTCTTTAATTCATTGTAAATAACCATTTGTTATATGAATTATAACTCAATACAATAACAAAAATATACCCAAAATTCATTCATATTGATGAGTTTCCAAAACTCATGGAACAAACACATAACACTTGTTTTTTCATCATCTTGTAACTATTACCATCACTGAATAATGACTCTAAGAAAATTACACATCCACATCACACTGACCAGGATATTCTTCTTTTGGTTCCATTCAACCATTTTGAGCTTGGAGAATGTCATTAGATCAATGTTGCTAATATTCATATCAATTAAAACACTAAACAAATCATAAAATACCACTATTATCACAATTACATCATCAACCAATTATTTCACATCAATTCCATATATTACAACTCTCAACACAATTAAAAAATATTTAATTCAATAAGTGAAAATTTTCATCACATCCAAAATATGTCTCGATCAAGTTATCATTTCTCAGTTTATGAAGCTATTTTCAGATAGGTCTTGCACCTAATAAGTGTACTATCACCTCTAACTATTTTATGAAATTATTAATAGTAAATTTTAAATCCATACCACCATATCTAAAGTGGATGGTCTTGAATACATAGATAGGGCCATGATCAGTCCATTATAGATACTAGAATAACACCTGATAAACCCATAGAAACACTAAAATCACATAACCTGACATATTTTAATCAACCATCACTATATCCTAATACATCTAGTCTAACTCCTTATCAATATACTATGAAAAATCAATATTAGTCAACTATTTTGGAGTTGAGTTTAACACTTTCATTCTGAATTTGATATTTCAATCATGTCAACATAATCATCACTTTTCTAAGAATCTAAATCCCAATGTGATGATATTATTTATATCTCCCATTGAGTTATCAATAATAGAAGTGTGAGATGAAATCATTATTCAATTTAATTTCAATGAACTAATATCCATACAGACGATTCATAAAAAGAATCATGGAAAATATTTTAATAATTTTCATACCATTATTTGTAGTAAATTATCAATAACAGTATAATCCTATATAAAAAAATTCCAATCCTATACAGAAGAATTAAAACACATCTCAAGTGGTGTCCCATCATTTGAAAATTCAGAATAGATCCACTACTTAACATTTCTATAGTGAACTGAATTTTTGAATTCAAATACTTAATTTGTTTTTGAGTTGAAGAGTATCTTTGTGATATGATGAGTTAGTTTGTGCCATGATTGTTATCCAAAAATTATGGTGATGTGGATTTATATGTGAATAGTCATGTTATTTTGAGTTTACCATCATAAGAGGCATTTCATCATGATGGTATGAGCTGTGCCATGGCCATCATTTTTGATTGATCGAGAAGGTGTAAGGGATGTGCCATGATTTTTGGAGGTTTTAGGATTGTGTCACGACAACTTATATTATGTTGCAGTATGGTAAATATACATGTATTTAGTTGTAATTGAATGAATTTAGGGGAAATTTATGAAGGTATTTTTGTCACACTATGGTGTTTATAACTCTTTTTATCGAGGTAAGTTGTAGTGTGATAGTACTTATTGCACTGTGGTTTTGGTTTGCCTCTAGAAAACTATGTTGTAATATTTTGAGTGGTGCCATGATTATGGTGGCCTAGATTTTAGTTATAAATATTGACCAAAACCTATATTTATCTCTTATATTTTTTATTTCTTTTAATCAAAATCTAGTAACTTTTTGGTGCAATTTTGGATCCCTAGAAATTAAGGTGGCTCTTTAACCATCAAAGATTTCATGATGATCTCTTATCACTTTTAAAGGGTGGTTTTTTGTAGCACTGATGAGTGGGTTATGATTATGTCTGATTTATTATCTTATTCTAATTTATTTTATATTAATTCCATGATATTTTCTAGAATGTAATTTATCATCACTTATTGTCGTTCCTTATGATTTCATGGCAGTGAAGTTTTATCAATTTCTAAGAACCCACCACTTTAAAATTTGGACCTTTTAGACTATTTTTGTATTATGAAATGAACCTTATTATTTATAATTTAATTCAATTTTTTATTATTTATTTTATGGTTTCATTTAGTGGAAGTTACTGACCTAATTATAGAGGTTAATGACAATGATGGAAGACATCAGAGGCATGATATAGTAATAAAAATACTAAACTATGACCCTGATAATAACATGTTTGTTCAGTAGAGCCATTGTATGTCATGACAAGAAATTTCATACTGAAATTGGGACCAAAAATAGATAAATATTATGAGGGAGGGATATATTACATTACCTTAATTGAGGATTCCATATAGAAAGTGGGGATTTTTTCTCTCAAGCATATGTTTCAGGTTTTCAGGACTTTCGTTAAATGTATATCCATGGTGGAAACTAAAACTAGAATGACGATGAAATTCCTTTGGTCTGATAATTGTGATGATTATTAATGAATAGAAATTTATATGTTCTTTTATATGAATAGAATCTATATGGATAAGAATATTCCCCAAATACCTGAGAAAAACAGTGTAGTGGAATAGATGAATTGGATGCTAAATGAGACAACTAAGAGCATGAGGTTAAGTTATAGATTACCAAAGGAGTTTTGGAATAATGAAATTTAATGTGTGATATATCTCGTGAATTAGAATCCTATCTAACCAGTGGGGTAGAAACTTCTAGATGATTTTTTAGATTTAACTCACTTGAAAGTTTTCAACTCAATTGTGTATGCCCATGGCAATGCCATTAAAAGAGATAAGTTGGAAACTAAGTCCTAGGCATGTTTCTTTTTTGTCCATGGTGAAATAAACATTGGATTTCAGATATGGGATAATGATCTTTGGAAGGTTATTATATTATAGAATTTTCCATTCAATGGGAAGATCTTATAGAAGGATCAAGACCATGTTAGAGATGTAGTTGAGAGTAATGAACCAATGCAAACTGATGTTGATCTAAAAAAAGTCCAGGTGGTATTGAACTATTTAGGGAGCATGAAAGTTTGATAGGTATAAACAAGTTCTAAAAAGGAAAATTCTAATAAAGTATTATAGGTACTAGAGTTTGATGTACCAAAATTATTAAGTACTGTAAAAGTTTGGAATAGTATTTTAGAAGCATAGAGTTCAAAAGGAGTTCAACCTTAAGGAGTGAAATGGTCTACCAGGGCCAGAAGACTAATGAAAAGGTTTGATTCTAGAATTCACTTTATGATACATATAAATGGTGGGTAACATGAAATATTGGATGATGTGAGAAGTCTAATAAAATTATTTTGGTGGGAGTTAGAAATAAATGAATAATTGGATTCCCTATATATTTCTGAAACATGAGTGATAACAGAGATTCTTTATGAAAATGGGAACTTTATCCATCCAACGGCGCGAAGGCCTCAATTTTTTTATTATGAAAACCCAAATTTTAAGGGAGTAAGGTGGAAACCCAAAGACATCATAGAAAAAGGAAAAAAAACCCAAAGGAAAAAAAGAGTTAAACTGGAATGACAATATAGATCTACCCCTCCCCAACACATGATCATGATGCAGCTATCCACCATTACAAGGAAATTTGAAAAACAAATGTCTAGTGTCAAAGAACATCCTCGATCTGATGGTAGATTCCATACCCTCTCATGACTAGTAATGGAGGGTCTCCAATAATAGGAAATATTGGGATTCAATGGGATTTTCTCTTCTATTGTGAAACAAACAATGACTTAGATGGAGCTTAACCTAGTTTCCACATAAGATCTATTTCTTGAATAGATTGATATCAAGTCTATTCTCCTTCATGAAGATTTGAAGGAATTTATATTTATAGAGAAATTGAATGGTTTTGTTTTGAATAGAATGGAAGTTATGGTGTACAAATACAAATGGAGTTTTTATGGACTTAATCAGGCACCAATATAGTGGAATCATAATTTTAATGTCTTTATGAAATAATGAATGTTCATTCAGTGCAATTTTGATCATTTCTACTCAAGGAAGATATATGATGTTGAAGTTAGATTTATCTTTAAGATTCAAGTTGAGGGATCTTGGTTCCATAAAGTAGATTTTGGATGATGAGAACTAGAAGAGATTTGAGTTCTAAACATTGTTCTTATCTTTTTTAGAGTACACATAAAAGGTGTTAAAGTGATTCAAAATGAGTGAATTGAATCCCATGAACACCCCATTGGTTATATATTTCAAACTATGGAATGAGAAGTCCCCTAAAAAGGACAAAGATGATAATTAAATGGTGAAAGTTTTATATATACCAATTATGTGATTCTAGATTCATTACATGTTTTTTATAAGTCCTAATATCACACATGTGTTTAGTATAATAAGAAGATACCTAGAAAATCTAAGAAATGAGAACTGAGAGGTCGTTAATTGGATCTTATAGCATCTCAAATTTTTAGTGGATACAATACTCTATTTCAGAATGGATAACTTATTACAAGGATTTATAGATGCTAGAATTGTGGAAGATATAAACCTAGGGAATGAACATCCTTTGGGTTTTCTATAATAAGTTTTCTATTTATTGTCAAAATATCTTATTATAATTTATTTTCTTAAATAAGGGAGAAAGTGTAGCTGAAGTTGTTAAGAATGTTTTCCTTATGAAGGATAGGAAACTTTCCTAATAAGTGTCTAGAGGAGGTGATGGAAGTTTCCATAACTATTTTAGAAAACTTTTCTTAAGTCAGAAAATGCTATTCCATTCTTAATGTTCTAAACACCATAAAAAACTCATGATCTAATATGAAGTTTTAAATTTTTGTTAAAAAAGGGAAATAAGTTCAAAAATGTCACCGGATGAAGATCACTAGACTCAGATCACTAGAAATATGTAATCAAAATGAAATGAAGCATAATTCCAAGGTTGGGGAAGTATAAATATTTCACTGGATGGACCATAGTTACAATTATGAAGTTACACAATGTCACCATATGAAACAGAGCAGATGTGACACCCCAAGGTTTTACTAATAAATTTATTATATAATTCATTCAACCTTGATTCTATACGAAAAAAACACTTTGATATTTATTGGAGATAGTTATAACCTAGTTGTTAGATATAATCTTTCGACTTCTATAATTTCAATTTTTAATAACTGACATACATAGTTGCAAACAATATGATATTTAGATCCTGATAGGATCAACTTAAATTTTTGGTGAATAGTAACTTGCCCTTATGAATAGTAACTTACCTTTATGAATAGTAATGTACCCTTTTAAATAGTTACCTCACCCATGTGAGTATAAATAAAATCTATACACCATATAAATGATAATGAATATTTTGAAAATTAACAATTAAGTGTTGAATTTTTTTTTGAGTAATTAATATTTATCAGAAATTTTAAATTAATAAATTTATTTAAAATAAAATTCATTTTCATAAAATTTATTCTTCAATAAATATTTTTTCCCTATGAATTTAGGATAATTTTATGAGACCTCAGTTAATTTTAGAAATTATTATAAAATCATTTTGAAATTTAAAATATGTATTTAATTTAAAAATTAAATTTATCTTATTTAAAAAATTAATTTGATAAAACGGAGTTCATTTTTCAATTATGCATGTTAAAAAATGGTTAGGGTGAATTTTTAGTATTTTTCAAAAATACTTGAATTTTTGGTGAATAGTGAAATTCGACAATTTACGAAATATGCTAACTAAATGAATTTCTACATCATGCTTGAGTCATGGATGATTTAAATGACCATTGGTTCAAATTTACATGAACGTATTACTATTTGTAGTCACAATAATCAAGACTATTGATAGTCTTGACCCAAAATAATAAAATAATGATTAAAATAATGGGAAAAACCTCCTCTCCTCCACTATAAAAACTACCACTCACTCCCTCTTCTCTTTACTCCTATCAAGCCTTGTACCTTGTCTAAATTCTGATAAAATATCCTACCAAGATCCTACCCACTTCCAAGAGTCATTCGTCTCTTCAAAAGACCAAATCCTCTCCCCTAAAGGGGCTCTTAAGGAAGATAAATTCAAGAGGTAAATTCCTCTTTTAATTTCATTTATTTTCTTTCAAGTTCCTTTCTTTATTTTTATTTCCTCACCTCCTTTCCTCAAAATGTTATGATAAATCTAGTACCTTACATATATTAGAATGTTATTATAATGGAATAATTCATCACCATCACTCCTTTCTCCTCATTTTATACTAGAAACTAAAATACCATCTGAGATGTGTTAATTTATCACATTCAAGGACAATGGTTTTCAACTTCTATTACCATCTTAAATTCGGGTCATGAAACCATTTTTATGGTTGGAATTGATCATAATATATGTAATATATGCTAATTAATTTTCTAGAATCATTTTTTACACATGGTATTAATTTATAGAACAAACTGAGTTCGTGGTGATCGAAAAACCACCAAATTAATACAAGCATTTATCATTAAAATTTCATCTAATGATTCATCCTCACCCAAAGTAACCAAATTACTTATATGATCATTTAAAATTATGTATTAAAATTTTTAACATATAAAATTAATTCTGGATTTCAATTCTCATTTTACATTGACTTCCATAGAATTGAACCAATCATGAAAACTAATGAAACGAGTAATCAAAAATGATGATATTGAATCTATTAACCCATAAAAATGACCATAAATGAACTTTATAAAATTATAATAAATCACAAAAATGTCTAATATGTTCTTAATTAAGTTCTTAATAAGTGTAATTTCATATTCCAGGACCTTAATTTCAATAGTAGAACATATTCGGACAAAAGGTAAGGGTTTTCTACCCGAACCTCCATTTTCTTTCGGGTTACTCATTGTCTTTCTTAATACAAAATAAATTCTTAATAATTCTTATGTACTCATCATAAAGTCTTTTTCAATGTTCTATATATGTGTACCAACTAGAATCATTCTTTATTTTATTGAGATTTACATATTTTAAAAGGATCTCTCAAAAATTCTTCCAGAAATACAAGCCCGATTCAAGAGAATTTCTCGAATTCTTACATATTTATAAGGGAAATCTATAATATATTTTTAGAAACATTTATTTTTATAAAATCAGTGTTTTAATTATGAAAAACTACCTTAATTTACTTATGGTTTTATAAATTTTTTTTTTCAAAATAACTATTCTTTTTCAAAGTAAAAGAGTATTTATCTCAAGAATTACTCGATGATTTTATAAGAGTATTTTCACATATTTCAACACCCTTGTTGATTATTTTGTTCAATTGAGATTAATATTTTATTATACCATCTACAATATTTTATTTAATGGTTTATTATTAGTTTAACTGTGGATGTGCTATCTTGATACCATTCACCATATTACTTCAAATGGTTAGTGTTTATGTTTAATGATCGGAGAAAGCTATTTACATTTCATATGTTAGTTTCAATATGAATGTATATTCTATATGTTTATCCACGTTCATACGAGGAATGAATTGGACTTATTACATGTTGTGTGGAGTCCTCTATAGACTCTCGATGCATCGGTAGGTTTCATGAGACAAAATAGATATAGACTTGACTGAGGCCTTGCCCATTTTCAGATATAGTTTTGGATGAGGCCTTAATTATTTTAAAATGTCTTGGATTAGGACTTGATGACATATTTCAGAATTTATATAATTATGCATTACCTCATAATGAAACTGGAGATTGATAGTCCCCGTGGTAATTCTACTAGTAGAATGTCCATGGTTATGTTTTATGGAATTATTTAATCAGTTTTTGTTCCTGCTATATTATGCTCAAGTGTATTTTTAAAAGAATTAATTTTTAGTTATTCATCATGCTTAGTGTATATATTTTATTCCACTTTATTATTTACCCTTATTGATATTCTCAGCTCACCCCTTTCACATGTTTTATTTTCCCCAGGTTGTGAATAAGTATATTATGAATGACTTGTAAGGATAATCTAGGAGATTATGTGCGATTCAAATGAAGTTATTATGTTGTATTTCATTTCAGGTTGTAATGTTGAACTTATGTATATATCAAGATTTCCAAAACTACTAAACTATTTGGTCCTTTGGGATGTGTATTCCTTTTTTATATTACAATGTAACAAATTAAGGCAGCGACTCTGGGAAATTTGGGTCAAGTCCGAATAGTTGGTATCAAAAGAATTTTAGTAGAAAATTTAGAAATTAGATTTATAAAATGTAGATTAGGGAAAAAACCCCTAATATAATATTTGAGGGTAAATATATTAGAACATCTTGTAATTTTGGTAAGGAATTGATTATGTGGATCTTTCTAGCAAATACATCCCTGTCTGGATACTACAAGTGGATGTGGTTCTGGAATAGATGTACATAGGAGTAACAAATC
Source organism: Viscum album (assembly GCA_963277665.1). Taxonomy (NCBI): domain Eukaryota; kingdom Viridiplantae; phylum Streptophyta; class Magnoliopsida; order Santalales; family Viscaceae; genus Viscum; species Viscum album. The sequence continues at coordinate 382,956,009 of OY728153.1, read as the reverse complement.
CAATAATGAGTTTCAGGCTTGAGACAGGGTATCCTGGTACATGAAAATGGGATTTACTGTGCACCTGTTTTGGCACTCTTGAGGGATATGATTAGAATAATTCACATTTTCTTTGCAAACCATTATGAAGAAAGTAAATGTTAATTTTTCCTCAAATAAATTTTGATTATGAGATTATCTATGGATATGATTTCAATTTATCCTATTTATTATTGTAAGTTGAGATTATAAATTATTATTCATATCCTAATCTAGTGTATGCCATTATTTGGAAATGGTGCCTAGGGGAAGGAATGGAAGCTGCATGAACTCTCGTATCCCATGTAGGGATTTCCCTCCTATGAAAGATAATGTTGTTGGATCTGGAGCTACGACTGGTGTTCAACAACTTATAACTATAATAGGAAAACTGACTTAGGTTATGAACAATAAACTTACTCATATAGATCATCCTGGTCCACAATGTCGGGGAGAAATGTTAGACTACTTTATGCAACAAAAACCTATATCATTTAATGGGACTACAAAATCATTCATAGCAAAGCAGTGGATAAGTTCTTTAGATAAGATATTTATAGTTTTGGGATTTAATGAAAGAGAGGAGGTTTTTATGGTAGTTTATCATCTATCAGGAGTTACAGATCAGTGGTGGTTGTTAATTCAAAACAAAAAAGAGGAGGAAAAAATATAAGAAATGGAATGGAGGTATTTCAAAGAAATTTTCATAGAAAAACATTTTCCTTGTGAACAACGAGTGGATATGGAGAGGAAATTTTTGAATCTCAGACGAAAAGAGGATGAAAATGTTGAAAATTATGAAGCTGACTTTACAAGGTTAGCAAGGAATGCTACAGACTATATACTTAATCAAAGGAGAAAAATTGATCGATTCTTTGATGGTTTAAAACAATTCCTATTAAAGGAATTAGTCTCCCAAAGTTTATCATCATATGAAGACATTGTCTCAAGTGATATCAAGACATAGAAATAATTGTCTATGTTTTATGACTTTAGGGGGAAACAAGAGAAGAAGATGGTGATAGAGGATAGAATGGATAAAGGGAAGAATAAAAAGGGGAATTTTCTAACACGCGATACTTGTGGAAGGAAACACCCTAGTGCTTGGTTAAAAGTAAAATGCGTGTTCTACAAGTGTGGATAGAAATGCCATCATGCTGGTGATTGTAAGGGAAAGAAAAAATATATAAATACTCAATGCTATAATTGTATGGAGATGGGGAGCTATGCTAATTATTTTCCAAAGTATTAAAGAAATGGGCCTTAGAAAAGGACAAGGGAGAAAGGCCAAGCTTATTCCTTCACAACTGCTGAGGTTGAAGTTCCTAATGATATGGTGGTAGACACTTTAATCAATCCAATTCTTTATTTGATTTTGGATCATAAAAATTTTTTATATCTTCTTAGTTTTCTAAGAAAATTATATTTTTAGAGTTTAATTTAATAAAGGAGTTATTAGTAAAAACTCTTAAGGGAAGTATCATTGCAACAAAGATATGTCAATCAATCCCCCTTATGACACATAAATGTTCCTTAGTTGAAAACCTTCTCATCATATCCATGATCTACTTTGATATAATCCTTATTATGAATTGACTTTCAAATTATGATGCAAAAATATATTTCAAGAAGAAAGAAGTTACAATTTTTGAGAATTGTGTAGAATCCCTTATCTTTAGACTAGAAACATCGCCATCTAATTCCTAGTTCAATAACTATATCAAAGACTTATTATAGAATGTCCACTATGGAGTTAGTATAACTGAAGAAACAACTAGAGAAATTGAGTGATAAAGGATTTTTCTGCCCTAGTGTTTTCCATGGGGAGCCCCTATTCTTTTTTTCATGAAGAAGGATAGATCTATGAGGTTTTGCGTTGATTACATAGAGATCAATGCTATTACGATAAAGGACAAATATCCCTTACCTTGCATTGATAATTTATTTGATCAACTTCATGGAGAACCTCTTTCAATTATGTCTGATCATGATCCATGTTTTAAATCGAAATTTTGGAAAATTATTCAGAAAGATTTGGACCCTGAGCTTCGTTTGAGTACTTCTTGTCACCCCCAAACTGATGGGTGGTCAGAAAGGAAGATCCAAACATTAGAAGACATTTTGAGATTATGCTCGCTCGACTTTCAAGATATGTGGGATCAGTATTTACCTTTGGTGGAGTTTTCCTACAATAATATTTTCCATTCCAGTATTGAAATGGCACCATATAAATCATTGTATAGAAAGAGATGTCGTACACCAACATGTTGGGATGAAGTTGGTGAAAGGAAGCTTGTGGGCCCATATCTTATAGAGGAAACAACAACAAAGGTAAAGAATATTCATACCCATATCAAAGCATCTCAAAGTAGACAAAAGAGCTATATAGATAATCAAAGGAAGGATTTGGAATTTCAAGTGGGAGATCACATTTTCTTGAAAGTCTCTCCATAGAAGGATGTTATAAGATTTGGAATGAAAGGGAAAATGAGCCCCAAGTACATAGTCCATTTTGAAATTATAGAGATAATAAGATCTATGGATTATCATTTAATAATGCCTCCAAGCCTTTCTAAGGTACAAAATGTGTTCCATGTCTCATTATTGAGAAAGTACATGCCATACCCAACGCATGTCCTCAATTCTGAAGGTATAGAGTTGGAACCTAACTTATCTTACTGTGAAGAGCCTATCTAGATTTTGGACACTAAAGAATAGGTGTTGAGGAATAAAATGACTTGGATAGTAAATGTACTTTGTAAAAATCATAAAATTGAAGAGGAAATGTGGGAGCCTGAGAAACTTATGATGAAGACCTACCCAAATCTTTTTATCAGGTAGCATTTTGGAAATTTTGAGGAAGAATTTTTTTAAGGGAGGAAGAATGTAACACCCCATGTTTTTACAAATAAATTTATTATAGAATGCATTCAACACTAAGTCTATTTGAATCAAACACCTTGATATTTATATGAGATAGTTATAACCTAGCTGTTTGACATATCTTACCACTTCTGTGATTTGAATTTTGAAAAACTGACATACAATGTTGCGACCAGTAAGATATTTAGAATCTGATAGGATCAACTTACATTTCTGGTGAATATTAACTTACCCTTACGAATTGTAACTTACCCTTATGAATAGTAATGTACCCTTTTGAATAGTGACCTCACCCATGTGAGTATAAATAAAATCTAGGCACCATACAAATGAGAACTAATATTTTAAAAATTAATAATTAAGTATTGATATTTTTTTGAGTAATAAATATTTAATTACAATTTTAAATTAAGAAGTTTATTTAAAATAAAATTTATTTTCCTAAAATGTATTCTTAAATAAATATTTTGTTTTCCTATGAATTTAGTATAATTCTATGAGACCTGAGTTAATTTTTGAAATTATTATAAAATCAATTTTAAATTTAAAATATATATTTAATTTAAAAATTAAATTTCTCTTATTTAGAAAATTATTTTGATAAAATTGAGTTCATTTCTTAATCATACAAGTTGAAAAAAGGTTAGGGTGAATTTTTGGTATTTTTCCAAAATACTTGAATTTTGGGTGAATAGTGAAATTAGATAATTTACAAAATATGCTAAATAAATAAATTTATAAATCATGCTCGAGTCATGGATGATTTAAATGACCATTGGTTTGAAATAACATTAAATTATTACTATTTTTTGTTAAAATAATCAAGAATATTCATATTATTGAGCTAAAATAATAAAATAATGATTAAAATAATAGAAAATCCCTCCTCTCCTCCACTATAAAAACCACCCCTCACCCCCTATTCTATTTATTCCTCTCAAGCCTTTCACCTTGTATAAATGCTTATAAAATATCCTCCTAAATTCCTCCCCACATATATAATCCATTTATCTATTTAAATGACAAAATCATCTCCCCTAAAGAGGCTCTTAAGGAAGATAAATTCAAGAGGTAAATTCCTCTTTTCTTTTCGTTTATTTTCTTTCAAGTTCCCTTATTTATTTTTATTTACTCAGCTTCTTTACTCTAAATGTTATGATAACTCCAGTACCATACATGTACTATAATTTTGTTATGATAATATAATAATTCATCATCATATCTCTTTTCCCATCCTTTTAGACTAGAAATGAAAACACCATCTGAGATATGTTAATTTATCACATTAAAGGATGATGGGTTTTCAACTTATATTATCTTATTCCATTATAGTAATGAAACCATTTTTATGGATGAACCAGATCATAATATATGTAATATATCCTATTTAATTTTCTAGAATCATTTTGTACACATGGTATTAATTTATAGAATAAAATGAGTTTGTGGTGACCCAAAACCACCAAATTAATCCAAGTGTTTATCATTAAAATTTAATCTAATGATTCATCCTCACCCATGGTAAAAAATGACTTATATGATCATTTAATCTTATTTATTAACATTAATAAAATATAACATCAATTCTGGAATTAAATTCTGATTTTACATTAACTTCTATACAAGCGAACCGATCATGAAAACTAATGAAAGGAGCACTCACAAACGATGATATTGAATCTATGAACCCATAAAAATAACCATAAATGAACTTAATAAAATTATAATAAATCCAATAAATGTCATATAGGTTCTTAATTAAGTTATTAATAAGTCTAATTTCATATTCCAAGACCTAATGTTCAATAATGGAACAAATTCAGACATACGGTAAGGGTTTTCTACCCGAACGTCCATTTTCTTTCAGTTTACTCTTTGTCTTTCTGAATACAAAATGAATTATTAATTATTATTAGGTACTCATCATAAACTCTGTGTGAATTATATATATATGTTTGTACTAACCATAATCATTTATTTTATTGGGAGTTATATATTTTAAAAGGATCTTTCAAAAATTCTTCCCAAAATACAAGCCCAATTCTAGGTAATTTTTTGAATTCTTACATATTTACAAGTGAACTATATAATACATTTTTAGCAACATTTATTTTTTATAAAATCAGTGTTTTTATTATGAAAAACTACCTTAATTAACTTCTGGTTTTATACAAATAGTTTTCCAAAAGAACTCCTCTTTTCAAAGTAAAAGAGTATTTATCTCAAGAATTAATCAATGATTTTATAAGAGTATTTTTCACCTATTTCAACACTATTGTTTATTATTATGTCCAGTTAGGATTAATATTTCATGATATCATCTACCATATTTTATTGAATGGTTTATTATAAGTTTAACTGTGGATTTTCTATCTTGATACCATTCACTATATTACTTTTAATGGTTAGTGTTTATGTTTAATGATTGGGGAAAGTTATTTTCATTTTATATTTTAGTTTAAATATGAATAAATATGATGTTTATGTTTATACTTATTCATATGAATAATGAATTGGACTTATTATGTGATGGGTGGGGCCTACTATAGCCCCTCGATACATCGGTAGGTCTCACGAGACAAAAAAGATATGGACTTGGCTGAGGCCTTGCCCATTTTCAGATATGGTTTTGGCCAAGGCCTTAATCATTTTGAGATATCTTGGCCGAGACCTTGACGGTATATTTTATAATGTCTGACATTATTCATTCCCTTATTATGAAACTAGATATTGATAGAACATGTGATTATTTGACTAGTATAATGTCCATGGATATTTTTTATGGAATTATTTAATTAGTTTTTGTTCCTGCCATATTGTGCTCATGTATATTTTTAAAGGCTTGTATTTTTAGTTATTCATCATTATTAGTGTTTATATTTTCTTACACTATATTATTTACCCTTGCCAAGCATCTGAGCTCACCCATTACAAATGTTTTATTTTCCCTAGGTTGTGAATAAGTATATTATGAATGACTTGCAAGGATAATCTAGGAAATTATGTGTGATTTTAATGAATTTTTTATGTTGTATTTTCTTTCATGTTTTAATGTTAAACTTATGTATGTATCTAGATTTCCAAAACTACTAAACTATTTGGTCTTTTAGGATGAATATTCCTTTTTTATATACCAAAGTAAAAAAATTAAGGCATTAGCTTTGGGTAACTGGGGTTGAGTCATTACAGTTAAAGTAATTAGACATAGATTTGTAAGAATTTGAAGTTTTAATGATAGTACAATGGTTTTTAAAGGCCTTTAATTAGCTGTGCAAGGGTAAATACTATGTTTTAAAGTCTATATAATGGTATCAGTAATAAATAGAGGCTCGCATTCAAGTAAATCTCATTATGCCATGTGTAAGGGTGGTATGCCCAATTTTGTAAAGGTAAGTGAAGTATAATGGCTCAAGATACTAAAAAAACATGGATAGTGTTATCATATGAAGAGTTATAAGAAGCTAATGTTTCTATGTTTTGACACACTAATTATTATTATAAGAAGTAAAAATGGGGATAAAGTAGACTGGTGCGAAAATATTGAATTTTTTATGAAATTACAAAGTCAAATAAAAAATTATTACTAGATAAACATGCTTCACAAAGTTACCAGATGGATTAGGGAAAATGTTATTATAAATCTAATGAGTTGAGTGCACCAGAAAAAGGTAAAAGGAGAACAATATTTGATGGGAACATAATGAGTTTGGAAATTTATGTGGAGCAGTCAAGTTCCATTGGATGAAAAGACATAAAAAACATTAAAGATGTAATTTTATACATAATTCAATGAAGCTATACCAGGATGAGTTTTGTAAACATTTGAATTTTGAGCTAAGAAAGGATGAGAAAATGTAGTAATGCTAACTCATCATATGAATCACACTAGATCAACATATCTAAGGTCTATTGGTCATATGAATCATTCTTATAGAATAATTAAAAGAGAAGATGAGTTCACTAAATATAGTCAGTAAGTCAAATAATTAGTGTAGAATTGGAGAGAAGATCCCTAAAAATATGTTATTATGAATTCATCAGAAAAAAATCAATGAATGAATTTTTTTGAAGCTTTATATAACTTTGTTAATCTCCATAACTTTAAAGATGAGATGTTGTTCTATAAAAGTTTGTTATCTAGATGAGGTAAGGAAGTTTAAATTGGTTTATTATTTATAATGTTAAGGAATTTTGAAGACTTGGTGCTGGTTCTGAGTTTGTAAGAAGTTTATATAATACTCTATATGTCTTGATAAGAATCTAGTGAATTTTGGTTATGTGAAAGTTTCAAAATTTGTTTTTTCTATTGATCGGGAAAGAGAAAGTGAGTTTCTACCTTTTCTTCTATAAGAAAACATATAAAAGTGGGTGTAAGTATAGTATTTAATGTCTACCATTCATGTATGTAAAAATTTGAAGTGCTTCAGAAAAGGTGTTAGATAGAGATACTGGATGAAGAACTAAAATGTATTGTTTGAGTAGGGAGAGTTTCCAAACAGGTTGAGATTCAGTTGAAATTAAAGAACACCAAAAAAATATAGTGAGAAGTATTACTAGATAAAATTTCTAATCATAGATATTAGATAGAGTTATTTGTCTAATTATACTAGACAAAGATAATACTATAAAGAGATTCTGAGAAGGCTTTTAGGTGTAGTGGTTTTTTTCACCGGATAGAATGTATAACCAGAGTCACATAAAGCGAGGAACACTAGATGGAGTTCACTAGGAAAAGTTAGGGTGAACTGGATGGAATTTAAATAGATAGATAAAATCATATGTATGATATTAAAAGGATTTGTTTTAAAAAGTTTCACAATTTTGTGTTGTCTTAGTTTTACAAGAAGAAACTATGTAACTGATGAGAGTCAATAAATTATTTCATATAGGGAGGTAAAATAACTCTAATGATATTTGAATCATTGTAATAAATTTTCGATTATAGTTAATTTCAATGGGCCAATGAGAGTTTCCATGGAAAGGATGTAGTCAACCATATTAGCATTGAACCTTGTAAATCCTACATTCCATGATTTAGTTTCGTGTCATTGCATACTTGTGGGGTTTTTATATAAATTTTATAAGGATAATAACTCTATAAAGTTAAAGGGGATAATTTTAGAGAATTTAAGTTATAAAATATCACCATTGATTCAAACCCCCTTCTCAGTTGTTCTCACGATCCTAAGGAACATAAATTATTATTGGAGAAAAGGTTCCCATATTTGATCATTTTCATAGAAAATATCAAATCAATGAATAGAAGAAGTATTCCTACATTCTATGGTAAAAATTATCATGGTTGGAAAAATATAATGATACCCTATATTTTTTCTCTTGGCCTGGAGGTAATTGATGTAGCTACAATTGGGTTTCCACCCATTAAGAAAAATTCTCCAATGATATTCACTGACAAAAGAAATATTTATGTAGATGGGAAAAAAATAATTCCTATACTGATTTCATTATTAGAAAATATTTTTGTAAAGGTTACGGGTCTCAAAATAGCTAAATAAACTTGGGAAAAACATGAAAGTATCTTCGATGGAAATATCAAAGTAAAGGAAAAAAACTATAAATTCAGAGAAGAAATTTTGAAGATATCATAATAGTAGGTGAATAAAATGTTGTTGAGTACTTCACTAGAGTAAATGATTTTTTTCTAACATCATAGGATTCAGAGATGTCTTGGATCATTCTACCATTATTATGAAACTCATGAGAAACTTTCCTCATAGGTTCAATTCTAAAATTTAAACCTTATAAGATAAATATAATATATCTCTTGATGAATTACATAACCTTTTTATTTCATATGAGATAAGAAAATATCCTAAATTTAAAAATAAGATCAAGGATAAAATTAATTTTGATGATATGGGAAAGATTAATATCCAAGATAATGATATTGTTGACCTTAGTGATTCATAAGATAAAGAAGATGATGAAATTAATGAAAAAAATCATGTATCTTATCTCTTAAAATTTTCAAATAGGTAAAAGAAAATATAGAGTCAAACTCTAAATTAAATGTTTAGATTATGGAGGATTTTTAAATTTTCTAGGAATTTTCCTAAGAAGAAAGTTATAGAATATTAAAATGATTCTAAAAAAAACATAGTGAAATAATTAGAGAAACAATTCTATATAAGATAAAAAATCCAACCGATATAAGAAAAAATTCACTAGAAAAAAAATAATCATATTGATTAAGAAATTTGAGTATGATTATATTGAAAAAAATTCTTTAAAATATTTAAACCCAAAAAATTTCATAATTTTATATGTAAATATTGAGAAAAATGTAAGATTCCTAGAATAATGAATAATAATAAGGTAAAGAAACTTATAGTGAATATAAATTGAGATCATAACCTGTTGTATATCTTGAGAGAAATAAAAAAATCAATAAAAAAATTATAATTATTAAAAAATAAGGTGTGAAAACTAATGTAGGGTAGGAAGATATTTATAAATAGGAAGATGTGTACATTGAGGAAATTAAGAACCTTATAATGAAAGTTATAGAACAATGAAAGATGGAGGAAGATATTTGTAAGAAACTTTATTCTAAGAAATACAAGGTTTGTAAAAATAAATCAATATTTCTTGACGTTAAAAGTACCTAAAATAATATGAATGAAAATTTCAACAAGGATTCAAAGGTAAAATATGAAACATCTTAATTTGATGAGAAAAATATTCCCAATAATCAGGTGACATATTTACCCAATAAATATAAAATTTCATCCAATATTTCTAATCATGAAGGTGTTATAAACAAATTTGGAAAATAATGGATTGAGAAAATATTTAAAAAAAACATCACATCAAAATTTTTTGAAAATCAGATCTATAAGAAAGATTCCTCATGCCAGGGGAAAATAAGTTCCGAAACATGCTATGAACCTCAAAAAAATTTCTATAGGGAAAGATCATTCTTCTATATATAAAAAATATTCAATGGATTTTTTGGTGCTATGGAGTATATGAGGACAAATAATTTATTTATTTTTACAACATGTATTTACCTGAAAATAGGTATGACCTAGGGGGAATGATTGAAGAAAACAAAGCAACTTTATTAAGTTATAGAAAGAAATAAAGGAAAAATCATTAGAATCTATAAACATTCCAATATAAAATCATTTGGATTTCATAGAGGAAGTTTGTGGAAAATATGACCAAATGGGTCACTTTTATGAAGAATGTATGTCAAATATTCTAGAAAAGGTTCATATACTAGAAAAGAAAAAGTCCAAAAGGAATAAAGTTAAAGAAATATATTTTATTATTAAGACAAATCTAAAATCTATAAAAAGGAAAAAACCATGGATTTTTTGTAGTGATTTTTACTCACATATGAAAGATGATATAAATATCTTGAAAGATATTGAATAAATAGATGGAGGAGTAGTTGATTTTGAAAATTATAGTTCCTTAAAAATTAGAGGAACATGAACTATTGAGACTGAATCTAAGAAACTGAAATCGAAGGAATTTTTTCATGTTGATAGTGTTAAAAACAACTTACTAAGTGTTATAAAACTCCATGATGATGATAAAGAAGAAATATTTAGGAAATATTCTTGTATCATCAAAAGCATGAAATATGGAAAATTTGTTACTAAGGGTGAAAGAACCAAAGAAGATATATTCCAAATTAGATGTCTTTGTAACTCATGTTACTTAAGAGACGAGAATGAAAATAATTTATGAAATCGAAGACTTGGGAAAATTGGATAGAAAAGTATGAAAACACCATTTAAGGAATAGTTTGTAATATACTTACCAAAACTAAATAGAAAATATGATGTTGTGTGTTTAACTTTTCCAAATGGGAATATGGTAAGAAGAAGACATAAAAAAGTTGAAATCCAATCCACCATACCACTTGACCACATTCACTCTGATCATTTTGGTATGCCGAGACATTGATAAACAAAATTTGATTTATAATTTAATACTTTAATTGATTATTTCACTCAGATGAGCAATATAATGTTCATGAAACATAAATATTAGGCTGTAGATATGTTTAGATATTTCATAAGGGATGTTGAAAGAGAGATGGGTGTTTATATATCAATGTTAGGAATTGAAAATGGAAAGGAGTACACAAGAAATGATTTTGAATCCTATTTTAAGAATCATAGAATCAAACACCAATATGGTGATCCATACATTCCTCAACAAAATGGAGTGGAAAAAAGGAAAAACAGAAGTTTAGTATAATGGGAAGATGTATACAGGCTAAATATAAACTTTCAATGTTTTTATAGAGACCATCTATTTGTAATTATGTTCATGTAAAAAATAAATATTTTTCATGGTAAGAATCTAAAATAAATTCCTATGAGATGTTGTATAAGGAAAATACTTCAGTAAAATATTTCAAGGTTCTTGGAAGTCCTTTCTTAATAAAGATAAAAAATCCTGATCTTGGAAAGTTTGATAAAAATACAAGGAAAAAATTTTCATAGGATATACATCCAATGGAAAAGTTTTTAAATTTAGAATGAACATCTAAAATATTTAGTGGATTCTTATGATATGAGAGTTATTGAAAATCTAACCTAATCAAAAAAGTTTCTGAACATATTATAGAAGAAAAATAAAATATTTTCAATGAGGATAATAAAATAAAAGATGAATGTAATCCAAAACATATACAAGATGATTCAAATGAACCTTTTGATGAGGAAATTGATATAGGGAGAAAATATCATAAATTTAATACATTACAGAAATAGGTTAAATGTAAAAACATCATTAGAAATTAAAAATATCTTGTTCATACTAGAAGGAAGTTGAGGTTAGAGAATCATACATCACTTATCTCGTAGGTAGAACCAAGATTAGTTTCTGAGAATATTGAACATAAATAATGGGTACAAGGTATGGATAACATGTTAGATAAAATTGAGAAAAATGAAACTTGGGAACTTGTTCCATAACCATTAGAAAAGAATGTTATAGGAAGAAAGTGGGTGTTCATAAAAAATATGAATTAACATAGAGAAATTTCAAGAAAGAATAATGACTTGTTTGAAAAAGATACTCATAGGTGGAAGGTGATGATTTCAACGAAATTTTTCCCACATTTACAAGACTAGAAACTATAGGAAAGTTCTTTCCAGTTAATACACATCGTCATTACAAAGTTTATCAGATTGATGTGATGTTAGATTTATTAAATTAATAAATTGAATAAGAAGTTTATATTGAGAAACATAGTGGGTGTAACAACTAGGCCGCACCCACCATTTGCCCCACAGACACATGGTCCCCACCAAAGGTACACCCACACTGAACAGGTCATCTAACTATTGACAGTCCCTACAGGCCAACACATGTCCTTTCCAGTGTGCTTTGTCCCCACTCACACACAACCTGGGAAACTTCCCAGAAGGTCACCCATCCTGATCACTACTCCAGGCTAAGCATGCTTAACTGTGGAGTTCAACTCAGACAGGCTCCCAAAAAGGAAGGTGCACCTTGTTGACATGAGTCATTCCATTTAGTCATTTAACCCTTTATCATTTGGGGGTGTTACAATCACCACCCTTTAGAGCACAATGTCCTCGTTGTGGGCCCTAAATCTCAACACAGGCAGTGCACCGCACTTAAGGCTGTGTTCCTCCTCTAATACCAATTGTAACAACTGGGCCCCGCCCAACAGTTGCCCCGCATACACATGGTCCCCACCAAGGGTACACCCACAAGCCTAAAAAATTCATCTAACTAATGACAGTCCCCACAGGCCAACACATGTCCTTTCCAGTGTGCTTTTTCCTCACTCACACACACCCTGAGAAACTTCCCAGAAGGTCACCCATCCTGATCACTACTCCAGGCCAAGCACGCTTAACTGTGGAGTTCTAATCAAACAAACTCCCAAAAAGGATGGTGCACCTTATTGACATGAGTAATATCATTTAGTCATTTAACCTATTATCATTTGGGGGTGTTACAATCACCACCCCTTTAGAGCACAACGTCCTCATTGTGGGAACTAAATCTCAACCCAGGCAGTGCACCGCACTTAAGGATGTGTTCCTCCTCTGATACCAATTGTAACAACTGGGCCCCGCCCACCAGTTTCCCCGCATACACATGGTCCCCACCAAGGGTACACCCACATGCCTGAACACGTAATCTAACTAATGACAGTCTCCACAGGCCAACACAGGTCCTTTCCAGTGTGTTTTGTCCTCACTCACACACACCTTGAGAAACTTCCCAGAAGGTCACCCATCCTAATCACTACTCCAGGGAAAGCATGCTTAACTGTGGAGTTCTAATCAAATAGACTCTCGAAAATAAAGGTTCACCTTATTGACATGAGTCATATCATTTAGTCATTTAACCCATTATCATTTGGGGGTGTTACAATCACCACCCCTTTAGAGCAAAATGTCCTCGTTGTGGGCCCTAAATCTCAACCCAGGCAGTGCACCGAACTTAAGGCTGGGTTCCTCCTCTAATACCAATTATAAAAACTGGGCCCCGCCCACCAGTTGCCCCGCAGACACATGGTCCCCACCAATGGTACACCCACATTCCTGAATGGGTCATCTAACTAATGACAGTCCCCACATGCCAACACATGTCCTTTCTAGTGTGATTTGTCCTTACTCACACACACCATGAGAAACTTCCCAGAAGGTCACCCATTCTGATCACTACTCCAGGCCAAGCATGCTTAAATGTGGAGTTCTAATTAGACAGGCTCCCGAAAAGGAAGGTGCACCTTGTTGACATGAGTCATATCATTTAGTCATTTAACCATTTATCATTTGGGGGTGTTACAATGGGTTCTTACTTGATAAATATGGAACCATGGTGTGTAACCTAAAGAAAGATTTGTATGAGTTGAAACATGCTCCTCATGTATAGCAATCTATACTTAATAGTTTCCCAAAAGAGATGAAATTTTCTAAAGGAAAATTTGATAGAAAACATTATTTTAAGGAAGTGATAAAAATTACTCTTATAGACATTGTTTATGTTGATGATATAATTTTTGTAGGTGATAGAGATAAAACCTGTGAAGAATCTCTTAAATAAAGAAAGAAAAAATTTGAAATGTCAATGGTCATAGAGTTAAACTTACTTTTAGGATTACAAGTTCAGAATAATGAAATATATATCTTTATATGACAGAAAAAGTATGCTAAGGATTTGTTAAAAATTTTGGGAATGAAAGAATAAAAATAAGTTTCTACACTTATCTGTGTTGGTTTAAAGAGAAGTAAATATGAAGCTAGGAAACATGAGAATATTCAATAATTCTATAAATTTATATAAAGATTTATCTATCTTATAGCTTTAATGAAATACATTTTATATACTACTACATTTTGTGCAAGATATCAAAGTGATCCAAATAAATCACATATTGTGGTAGGAAAAATAATACTCAGGTATGTTAAAGGAAAATTATCTTATGAACTATTGTATAAAGGAATTCGTGGCATGAATTTTATTAGATACATTGATATATATTGGGTTGGATATTGTAATAATATAAAGTCAACATTAGTATGAACGTTTTTCTTGGGAGAATGTTATGTGATATGGCATAGTAAGGAATTTTTTTTGTTACTCTCAGCATAGTGGAAGAAGAATAAGTATTCACCACCCATTATTGTACAAAAATGATATGGATGAAAGTTTTGTTCGAATATTTGAGAGTAAATTTTTATAAACCGTAAAATATTCTTTATGATAATCAAATTATCAGTTATCTTTCCAAAACTTCTGTACAACATTCAGGATCATAGCATATTGACATTAAGTATCATTTCATAAAAGATAAATTTTATGGTGGATATGTTATGCTTGAGTACATTTCAACAAAATATCAAAATGAAAATGTTTTTATTAAAGCTATGCCAAGGTAAAATTTGTGGAATTGAGGTTGAAACTACATGTTAAACCTCCACCAATGTCTTCCTAAAGTTATTAAGTAACCCCCCACAATTATTTATATTATATTTAAAAGGGGGTAGAGTGACTAAAACTTTTTAAGAATAAGTAAAACTCTTTCGTTTCTGAATCGAAAGACATTGCTATCATCAAATGCAGGAGAAGATAAAATTTTTGTGGATTTTATCTTATCATGGAAACAAAATTACTTATCACTAAGGGATGAAATTATTCCAAAAGGATAACCTTATAAAGCAGTGTGGTGTTAGGAAACTCTCTATGAGAAAGGTCATGGTTTGATAAAATATTTAGAAAAGGGTTGTTTTAAAAAATTGATAAGTTTTTGTGAATGATTCCAATTAAACTAAATGGGGATATTGAATATCATTTAATATTTTTTTGACAATTTTTTCATTTGATATCAATATATATTATATGGAATGTTTTTGTAAAATAGGTGAGAAAGAGTAGCTGAAGTTATTAAGAAAATGTTCCTTATGAAGGTTATGAAACTTTCTTACTGAGTTCCTATAGGAGGTGATGGAAGTTTCCTTAACCATGTTAGGAAAATTTACTTAAGTCAAAAGATATTATTCCATTTTTAATGTTCCCAACATCATGAATAAACTCATGATCCATGCTGAAGTTTTAAACTTTCATACAAAGAGATAGAAGTATAAAAATTTCATTAGATGAATATCACATGACATAGGTTACCAGACAGATGTAATTAGATTGAATTGTTGTAGAAGTATGAGGTTGGTGATGTAAAACTATTTCAATAGATGGACTAGATATACAATCGTAAAGTTTAAAAATGCAATTGTATGAACCAAGGATGAAGTAATCAGATAGATAATTGTAAGAATTCAATGTTTTAGTGGCAATAAAAAGGATAGGTAAAGGTCTATCATCAACTATGTAAGGGTATATGCAGTCTTTTGATGGATGTGTAAAGGTATATATAGTAAATGAAAGCTCATGTAAGGGTAAATCTATTCATGAATTGTGTAAGGGTAGTATTCCCAATATGTAAAGGTAATTGTATTCTAGTGGATCAAGATACAAGATGTAACATGGATAGTGTTATCAGATGATGAGTTATTAGAAGAAAATGTTTTTGAGTTTGTATACACTTGTAAAAAGTGTAATAAATCTAAAGGGGGAACAAGTTGAATGGTGTGAAAATATTGAATTTTGTATGGTAGTTAAAAGTTTAAGAAATAATTTTGATCAAAAAACATGCTTCACAAAATTAACAGATGTAATAAAGATATTATAACTTGATTGTGAAGAATTTTTTGAAATATGTTTTTATAAGTTGCAACAATGTTGTAAGAAAGCCAATGAATCGAGTTCACTAGACAAATGTAGAAAACAAAAAATCTTTGAAGATAACAAGATGATTTTGAAAAGTTACATTGAGAATTTAAGTTCCATCGGACAAATGAAAATCAGAAAAACCTTAACTATGTCATTAGATATATGATACCAAGAAGTTTCACTAGGATGAGTTTTGTAAATTTATGAAGTTTGAGTTGAGGTAGGATAATCAGACATAGTCATGCTGACTCATTAGATGAATCACAGCAGATTGACATATCTAAGATCCATCGGTCATAGGTATCATTCATATAGTACTAGTAAAATAGAATCTAAGTTCATCATACATAGTTAGTTTGTTTAAGTAATTAGTCAAGAAGTGGAGAGTCGATTTGGATGAAGATGTTATTATGAATTCATCGATCAAAAACTCATCAGAAGGAGTTCTATGAAGCTTTACATAAATTTATAAATCCCCAAAAAAAATTTATTTGATGTTGTTCAATAAAAGTTTGTTATCCAGATAAGATAAGAAATTTTATATAATTTACTTAATTTTGGGGTTAATAAAGTTCAAAGAGTTGGTGCAGGCGACATGATTTTAAGAATTTTCTATCATACCCTAGATGTCTAATGAATTTCAGCATAGCGGGAGTTCCATAATTTAAGTTTTTTTATTATGTGGGGAAATGGACGTGAGTTCCCACATTATCAATTACAATAACACCTATAAAAGGGGGTGTGATTACTATATGGGATGTGCACTATTCATGCATGTAAAAAGTTGAAGTGCTATAAGAAAGACATCATAAAGAGATACCATATAGAGATCCAAAAGACAAAGTTTGAGAAAGGAGAGTTTCCAACCAAGTTGATATTTGGTTGACATTTAAGAAAAATAGATACAGGTATAGTGATAAGTTTTACAAGATAGATTTACCGATTAGATATATCAGACAAAGTCTTTAGTCAGAGTATACCAAACAAAGATAATAACTGAAAGAGCTTCTGAATATGTTTTCAGGTGTAGTGGTTTTATTCACCATAAATAAAATAAAATTATAGGTGCAGAAAGTGTGGTGCACTGGATGAAGTACACCAGACGAAGGTAGGGGGAACCATATAGATAAAATCAGATAGATGGTTTCCGGGTGATATTCTTAAGAGTTGTTTTATAAAGTTACACAATTTTTCATTGGCTCGGTTTCACAAGAAAACACTTTATAACTGACAGTAGTTAGTTTAATCTTTCTTATCGATAGATATAAAGAGTCAAATGGGATTTGTCTCATTATATTCACTTTCTTATTATAATTAATTTCTATAGACTAATGGAAGTATCCATGGAAAGGATGTAGTCACCCATACCAGGGGAGAAGCTTGTAAATCTTACATTCCTTATTTACTTTCCTATCATTGCATACTTGTGAGGTTTTTATATAAAGTTGATAAGTATAATAACTCTAACAAGTTGTAGGGATTAATTTCATATAATTAAAATCGTAAAACATCCTAGCTAATTCACCCCCATCTCAGTGGTTCTCATAATCCTAAGGGATTCAAGGAGTAACACCATTGGTTTCATGTTTACTTTTGGAAGTATCTTCACTAGTTTAATGTTATGATTTCAAAAAGTAATTATATATTCAACCATAGAAGCTATGTTTGTTTCCTTTTTAGAAGTAAGGAAGGATTTGGTGTGCCAAAATGGTCTACCAGAAGAAATTCAAATATGGAAAGTAACCAATACACTATTTTGTGATAGGTAAAGTGATATTTACTTGGCTAAGAATCTGGTGTTTCACTCACCGATGACACATATTCAAATGAAGTACCACTTGATCTAGAATATTTTAGAGGATGAAATAATAGAACCACACAAGGTGGAAGGAGTTATAATTTCTTAAATATGAAGAATAAAGTTATTTCCTAGGAAAACTTGAGTAGTGCTTCACTTCAATGAGCTTTGGAAAACTTGTTCATTTAGATATATTAGAACCTTTAACATAATGAAAGATTTAAACCTAAAGGGATGTTTTTGGAACATTTTAACTTGTGACTTTGAGTACTTGGTTTCAATTCCTTGAAAACAATTATCAAGCATTATATTTATAGGATTAGTGAGAAGAAACTTTTTAGCTAAACATTTATTTATAAAAAAGAGGTAATTCTAGAACATGATACAAAACTAGGGTGGGAGTGGTATAAAGAATTCCATTCTAAAAATAAAGGTGGTGATAACATCAAATAGTTCATATTTTATAGGAATCAGTTTGAATTTCATTAGAGTAAACTCCCTGACATGTAAGTGTAACATAGAGATCTCAAAGGGTATATAAATTATTTATAAAGTTTCATAAGAGTTACCTAGAGTTTTTTTTCTTAATTCATGCATTATTCACCAGAAGATGAAAGTGAATTAATTATTCCAGAAATAATATTGTAGATTTCCATGATTAGGGGGAAATTAATAAAAAAGATCAAATTATGGTGGAATCAATAGAACTATAAGATATATGTAGTGATAATTTATAAATAATTAGAGTGGGGTTAAATTCACTTTACATGAAATTTTTTCATTTATGATTTAATTAGAACATGATTTAGAGTGAATTTTTTAAAGTTTTGTTTATAATATATAATTCCTATTCGATTTATGTTTCATGTTTTCTATAGAGTGGGATCTATTCCGCACCATGAAAATAACTATCTTAGTTAAGTTCTTTACTTTTTTATTTTTCTTAATTTTGTTTTAGTTGTATGTTGTGAGTTTTTAAGACATCATGAGTTTCAGAACCTCCAAAAACCTTATTTTGTATTCTAGGCTCCAAATGTTAGGTCATTCTCGATCTCATCAAGTGGTAAAAAAAATAGATGGGATAAACTTAGTTAATGATCATATAGACTACTACCACTGAAGAGTGGTGTGATATTGAGTTTATGGATCATGGATTTCCTTTACAGGTGAGTGGGACCTTTGGTCAAGATGATCAGGGAATTTTATCATGAATTTGTAGCTGATCATGGACCAGTTAGTGATTTTGTAACTATGGGAAGTGAAAACATTTGGTGATCAACTTATTACAATCATGGGGGAGTGCATGGATGTTTTTCTAGAGGATTTATTATAATTCCCCCTAATTAGGATATCGTATTTAGCATGATATGTACCGCAAGACCACATCGATATTTTCTAAAGCTCATCAAAGGTCCCCAAATGAGCTTAGGGAGCTAAAGTTATATATAGAGGACCTTACATAGAATGGTTTTGTCTGACCTAATGATTCTCCTGGGGTAGCTTCAATATTTATTTCCAATTAGGAATATGAGATTTTGAGGATTTAAACTGTCTATCTCAACCTAAATTACATAATAGTCAAAAAAAATACCCTCTACCTAGGATTAATGAACTCTTAGACCAATTAATGGGAGTGAATTGGTTCTTGAATATTGATCTCAGGTTCAATTATCACCAGCTTTGGGATTATGAGTATAATATCCTGAACACTACATTCAGATGTTTCTTTGGGAATTATGAGTTTTTAGTGATATCTTTTATTGTGATGAATGCCTAAGTTCTGTTTATGGGACTCATGAACCATATCTTCCAACCTTTCCTCAATAACTTTATAGTGGTATTAATTAATGATATCCTTGTCTATTCAGCATCGGAGTGTGAGAATATAGAGAATTTAAGGGTTTTTATAGACCTTATTTAGGTGAAATAGACCTATAGTAATATATTAAATGTCAAGTTCTAGATTTTGGAGGCCCACTTCCTGAGTCATGTCATCTCATAGAGAGGAGTAGCTATTGACTCCATGAATGTTGATGTAGTGATGTATTGGGAGACACCTGAGATTGTTTTTGAGGTGCATAGATTGCTTGTATAGGTGGGATACTATTAGAGACTTATGATAGATTTATAAATGATTTTAGTTCTCATTCATTCCTTTACTCTAAATGGAAATCTTTTTATATAGTATGATAATTACTAAAGGGATTTTGAGGAGTTGAATAAAAGGATTAAGATTACTCATTTCCTAAGGTTTCCAAAGGAAGTAATTGAGTATGTGGTATTATGTAATGCATCTAGAGTTGGTATTGGCAATGTATTGATGCAAAGGTAGGTAATGATTGTTCTTGGATCTCTATAGTTGATACCTCATGAGAAAAACTACATGAACTATAATTTAGAGATCATGAAAATAGTTATCACCTTGAAAACATGGATTCAATACATTCTTGGTAAGTAGTTCACACTCTATGTAGATTATAAAAGTTTCAAGTACATATTCACTCAGGGAGATCTCAACTTGAGAAAGATTTAATGGTTATAATTCCTATAGGAATATGGATTCATGTTTGACCATAATCTAAGGAAGATAAATGTAGTGGCTAATGCCCCTGGTAAGAAATCCCATGCTTAGTTGATCAAGGATGCATAAGAGTAGTTGGACTCGATGTAGTTATAATAAGTGGACGAGGGTGATATTACTTATCTTTGATTGGTGGGAGTGTAACCTCAGATTATTTAATGTATGAGGAATTCTAGATTTTTGAGACATTGACTGTGAGGTCCTATGTGACCAATTATCCTCAGGTAAGGCACCCAGTGGACTTTTTAAAGGCATGGAGCATGTCATCCTATTTTAGGGGTGAACAGTGGTCCTAATAATACTACACATGGAGGTGTTTAGTGTGTTCCGCAATCCCCCCTTGGCTGTAAATATTAGTGTGACAAAGATATACTAGGTTCTTTAGGGATAATTTTGGTGTCTAGGTATGAAGGAGAGATTTTTTTATGTTATATCACGCCGTCTCACGTGTCAATAAGATAAGGTTGAGCCTCAGGACACACTAGGTTTAGCTCAATCCATCAAGGTTTCAGAGTGGAAATGAGATGTAATATCGATAAATTTCATGGTATTAATTTCATGTTTATCAAAGGGTTACATTATTATTTAGGTGATCATCAACTAATTGACCAAGCCAGCTCACTTTTATCCTATTCAGAAGTAGAGTTCCATGGAGAACTTGAGACACTTGTATGGGGATGGGATCATTCGATTATATGGGATACCATTAATGATAATTTACAACTAAAATTCATGATTCACATCCTGATTTTAGAGGGGCTTGTAGGATGCAATCGATACTTAGTTGTTGTTAAGAATTGATTTCCACCCTTAAATGGATGTTTAGATTGTGAGGAACATATAAGTTATCGAGGATATACTTAGAGATTGTATTCTTGATTTAGGTGAGAGTTTAGAGGATCGATTAACATTAATTGAGTTCCCATACAAAAATGATACCAATCCACGACTTTCGTGACACCTTTTGATGCCCCATATGGGATACCCTGTATGTCACCCCTATGCTAGATAATGAATGGAGAGTCATTGCTTATGGGGCTAGATTTGGTGATAATAGTGACATAGAAGGTATATGAGATCTATGTGTAGATAAGGAAAACTCATAATCATAATATGTCCTACACTGAATTATGTTGGAGCCCTTTATAGTTTTAATAGGAATACCTTATGTTTCTGAAGGTCTCATCATGATGTAGTATCTAGAGGTTCATACGGGGGAGAAAACTATCACCGATGTTCATTAAACTATTCTCTATTTTTTACATGCATGATGTTTATTTCCACCTAGCACCACCCCTATAGTTGGAACATGTGCATAACTTCTTCTATGTGCCTCAATTGAGTAGGGAATACATGATCCATCAAATATAATCAATTGGGGTTAGTTGGAATTTGATGATAACATTTCCTTCTCAAAGTCCTAGGTGGGGATCAATGATCCATAATAGACGACCCTTTAAGGATAACATATAAATTTTGGTCATGTTTCAATGAATCATGAAAACCTCTAGGAGAACTCATATGAATGAGAGAGTTAGATGTGATCTTAGTACCCTTACCTTTTGGAGTAATTTATACTTTTCAAGTATGAAAATCCATTTAGGTGGGGAGGATATAGTGACTGGAATTTTTTTACATTCAAATCTATTAAAATATTTTGATGTGAAGATTATATTTTTGGAATGGTGAGTTATTTTGTGTCATGATTTTTATCCCTATTTTATGGTGATGTAGGTTTCAGTGTGAATATTCATGCATATTTTGGGTTATCCATTATAGAGGGTATTGTACTATGATGGTAACCATTGTGAAATGGACTTTTTCTAAGATCGATTGAGGATGTGTGGGGGAAAAATATGATTACCAAAGGTTTAAGGATTAAAATGTGATACCTTTTATTACACAACAACCTGATCAATCCACTATTCTGTGTGTTTTTTCATGTATAATGTAATGATATGACCCACTCATCAATCTGGGGATGTTTTCCGGGTGATTTGGGTACATTTATATTTTATCTTCGGAGAGATGATGACCAGGTTTGGGAATTATGATCAGAGAATAAAGAGGTTTCAACACTCCCCTAGTTTTGATTTAGTGATAGGGCATAGGTATCTTAAACACTTTACATGATTTTCACTCCCCCACACATTCGAGGTGTATGTCCTTGAGGCTTAGGAACTAGGTTGGTACTCCCTTGGTCCAGATAAAGCATATGTACCCCACATGGATGATAGATTTCAGAAATCCCCTACTAAAAGGGAAAGTGTATCTATCTATATAGTGAAGTAATCTCTTTTTCAACCTTCTTTAATTAATGAGGCATGGGTTTTCCAATGGGGTTGGCACTCCATCAGCCTACACTCTATAATTTGGTGAGGCATGGGTCCCATACTATAGTAACTGAGAGGTGACATTGATTTGGTAGATTTGGTTAACTTGGTTACTTGGGTTTCTCATGGTAGACAAAAATTGTTTAGATAGGATGTAAAGAGTGGGATTTTTCATTCCTAGTTCACTACGTATGAATCATTTCTGAGTTTTTATTACTCTCTGGTGCATCATGTCTTCACCTATGTGGTTATGAGATGATTGATATTTCTATTTATCCTTTATATTTTTTGAGTCATCCTACTAGGTATGTATATACTAACACCTACATAGATGTTCCTTCCATTTGTGTTTTGTCTTATGCATACCAAACATAGTTTGGTGTTGATTTCAAAAATAGTATTGGTGGAGGAGAATATTAGTGGTTCTTAAAGGAGACAAGAATAGGATAGTGTTAATGCTAGGAGTTGTGCGCTGATGAGTCTCCTTCCATTCATGTTTTTTCTAGGTTGGTTTACTTCTTGTGATATTGGTATTATGTTTCCCATTTTACTTATTTTTTTAAATCTATTTCCATATTGTGTGGAATATTAGAGCGTGTTTCGTGCATTTATTGTTATATCCAATTTAGATATATGTGGTTGTGTATAGTTACATTAGTCTAAGGCCTCCCATATTGTGTATTATGCCTAATCGATGATAATGACTATCCCCCGACCTATTGGAGGCAGTCTTGGGGTACCACCCTCCACCAAACCATTGGACCAGGTGGGGTTATATTGTGTCAGATAATGTCATTTTACTTTATATTATTTTTCCTCTTTACTAACCACAAGGTATAAAATATTTTTAGAAAAACATATAGTCAAATTCTCTCTTTCTGAAGTTTATTAGACATTATCATACTATATTCATAAAAAGTTCCACCAATTTGATATATTTTAGGTTTTATAAGAATATATACATTTGAAATAATCATAAGCATCATCTATCCAGACTCAAAACTCAAAATATTCATCATGTCATAATCAACCACATAATTCACTTTAATCAGTGAAAATTTAGTGGTATTAACTCTCGAATTCTTGTAGAAGTCATTAAAATTTTTAAAATATCATATAGGTAAAAGATTAAAATACCAGTTCAACTTGAAGAATGAAGATGAGTGAAATTCAGAATATATAGAAGAATCTCTATGACTATTCACAAGGAATAAATAATACCACACAATAATACTATTATATGAGTCTAATCAGGTATTATAAAAATATATAATTCCAAAATCATAATAAAATTATGTTATAACACCTCTTATGTATATTATCTTCGTCTCAACTCACAATTACAACCACTGATGTATAATGAAAAATCCCAATATAAGTGATCACCACTCATTATTTTTATAAAAATATATCAATCTCATTTTTATAGATTAATATGCGAATATTGATAAATCTTACTTTAGTCTGGTCTACACAAACTAAACATAAATTTAATCAAATAAAGAAATAAAAAAATCATAGAATTACGACCTGAATATACTTAATGCATGTTTCCCCTCTTTTATGACCAATTTTATTATACTAAGGTTTATCATCTATAAGTAAGTGATAATATGTTTACCTAGGAATATACCATTTTCCCATAACCTATGAAAAGTTATCTATTATATCTTAATAAACTAGAGTTATTAATAAAATTTATTCTAGGTTTTCCCAACCAAACCTCATAAGACCTGAATACCATACTCCAATATAATGATGTAATAATAATATTATATGTCTTGATATATCAGTGATTGAACTCCCTAGACCTAACTTCAACAACTTAGGGGTTAATAACAAGTATTGTTTTATTCACTCAAAATGATGGGATATATTACCTCTAAGTATAACATGTCACTTATTATCATGAAACATCATCCATCATAATATAAATGAATAATAATAATACAATATAACACATGAATATATAATAAACATATCCATGAAAAACGTAAATCACTACATACACATACAAATACCAAATAGATATAAAGAAACATATAATTGAAATTGAAAAAAGTTGATCTGGTCACCTTAATGAAAACTCCAAGATATAAACTACCACATCTCTCATTAGTCTCTAGCCTCTCTGATCCTATATCAACTACATATTCTGATCTTCATGAACAAAAGAGTGGAAATAACAAGTATTCTCATACAAGGGTGAGAAATAATACTCAATATGGCCACCCCAAAAAGTAAACCAACCGTATAAACACTAGTACCTATGTGTATACTAAAAAAGAATAGTTCAAACAAACTAATATTACAAAACATCATAACAAAAAATAATTATATTTACGATCACTTTTTATTAAGCTACACATAACTCACCACCTTTATACTCACCAAATAACAACATATTCATATATATGAATGTTTATTATTCATATTATCAAATATCAAGGAACCCCTATGAACTATATACTTCTAGATAGCCACCATGTACTCATGGATCAATCAAAAACACATAATCATTAGAGATGATATCTGGTCATAACACATTATCCATCCATTGAATCACCAAATGCCTCCATAAATAGATGTTGGAACTCATCCACCCTATATTTGGATATTAGTTGTGTAATATAAATAACATATTAGAAAATAATAATATCTTATCACATACTATTATAGTTTCCTCACTTAATGAATCACTCGACATGCAAGACAATACCATGCTAAAGAATTACCTTTACAATTATTCCTATACTAGAGCCATAACATTGCATCTAGTTTTCTATGAACCCTTAGCTATGGGTGAGAATTTAATAAGTTTTTGATTCATCATCATCCACCTTGATCCCAAAGTTATTGGAGAGAAAGAGTGTAAACACTCAGGGTGAATCATCATCTATCTCAAACCTAGGTTGGTGGGCTAGATTAAGATCAATTACTCAAGTGTATCATCAATAGCCTCTAACCCATGATAACAGGTATGTAGATAATAAATTTCTAAATTCACTATTTGACTCTAATCTAAGTCAGAGGTATAGTTTTAGATAAATCATCATAGATCACTAAAATAATCAATAATCACTAGTTACATGACTACATCACACACATAAATTAATACGAGTAAGTAAAATAGTTACACTACTCAATAAATGGTTAATCCTTTGGTTGGATATGATTTTCTATATAAAAATTCACAAATCAATGAAAAATTATTAGAGATTATATATATCCTTAAAATATCAAGTCTAATAATAATTATGTACCAAAATTGGATTATTAGTTCACCAATTCACCATAATATTAATATAAATATCAACTTTTTATGATCATATTCATATCAACATAAGTGATCAAAAAAATGTTTTTATATTCTTATATTATTAAAATATTTTATTCACATTTCAAACATAATTAATTCATAACATTAACTAATAAGGTTCATATAATCATTTACCATCTTCTTTGAAAGAATCCTAAATAATTTAATAATTATTCCTAACATCACTAAGGATATACTATATCATTACTAAAATATATTTTCCATCTTAAGAATAAATCTACTTCACTTTATGATTCACTTTATTAGTCTTTGATTTCATTATATGACATCCATATCATTTATAATAATTTTAGTAACTGGCATCATCAAAAATATTTACTTATTTAATATTATTGGTTGGAAATCTATTTATCTCTTAGGAGTATAAACAATCATAATCTTATCTTGACCATCTTTTTTATTCACATTTTCTGATAAATAATTCATAAAATTCATATGGTTGTACATGTTATTTACTAAATTTCAAATTTAACATGATAATTTAATTCACCGTGACTTTTTAATTAGTATAATAATTTAATTAATATATTTATCTTCTCCTTTCACTAATCACATTACCATAAAAAACACAATAATTACAATAGTAATTTTAAATCGATTATGTCAATATAATAGGATCATTTAATAATTATCATATATTTGATGATAAATCTTTAACTTTATCTATTATTCAACATTCCATTCTTTAATATCCTTATCCATCATTATAATTAATTCATTACTCTTGAGTAATCAATGTCATCACTTGATTCTTTCACCGAAATATTAATTAAAATTTTGATTCTCAAGTCAAAAAGTTTAAAAATTAAATGGTGAAATCTATAATTTAATTATTATATCATTAATTTTTATCAATAATAACTTAGGACTCCAATAATTTTACTCTATGTTTTTATTATATTTTGAAGTGAAATTCAAAAACCAAGTTTTCATAAAATTAAGTGTAGAATTATTTAAATTACAAAAAATGACCTTATAAAAATCCAAAATGGATTCAAAATCACATCATTTTGATCTATGTGAAAAAACAAGTAAAATTTACTATTAATTCATCCAAAATAGACAGAGGCCTAAAAAATGTATTTTTTTTCTCTTTACACACAAACAAAAATCATTTTATATTATAAAAAATGTTTCTAATAAATATTTCACCAATAATTAATCATCATATGAATTTATAAAAAAACATTCCAATTATATATTATTATAAATGTTTATAATTAATCACAAATATTTTATTACAAAACTTTGACAAATATTTGTTTTCTATTTCAATAAAAGGCACAGGGTGCCCTTCAATTCTGTTAGGTATGAGATGGTGATGGTAGATGGTCTACAAAGGGGTGAATAGACTAGATAAAAATATTATTGGGATAAATTAATTATAAAAGTTTATTATCATGCACAACAATAGATAATATTCAGTGGAAAAGAAAATAAAGAATATATAAAATGTTATAGTAGTTTGGTATAATGTGGACCTATGTCTACTCTTACACCTCTCTATTTCTCAAAAGATATGTTGTACACTATGAACCTGATTTTTGATTGGGAATCATAACTTGTTACAATAATATTTTTTCTTGTGGGGGTACAACTAAACACCCTAAATTTTGTGTAGGGATATATAACTATTACAATACATACTTTTTGAGGAAGTTATAACCTATTCTGACATTAGAATCCAAGAGTCACAACCTAAGAGAGAGAATTATTTTAGGTTAGAAAATCATAAACCAAAATTTTAAGCATAAGTGAGAAGGTAAAAATAATTAGTACAGACTCTGATAGAACTAGGGAAAGGAAATCAACGAAGACTGTAAATCACAACTTCTAGTTCATTGAGAAAAACATCAGTTCATCTTTTCAATATAGTAGTAGTAGTCTAAGAATATTGGGTTCCCCTTAAGAGATCATCTTGTAGATGAAAACTTTATTCATATAATGTAACAGCCCAAGATTTTATAAAAAAATATTATTTTTAATTTTATTAAAGTCTTGTGTTGTACGCTACACCAAAAGGAGCTTGCACAACACGCATCCTTGACTTGCCTTGCATTACACGCAATCACGACCTTCCTCGATAGCGTGTGTAATACGCAATACCGAGTTTCACTAAACAACGATATGCTATTAAAATATTATTAAAACTAGCCGTTATGAATAGTAATAACCACTTTTTAAAACTTTGTAAATCTTATTTTTCAAAATGAACTTCATTTTTGGATTCGGAGTATCGAATTTAGCCTAAGGTGAAATTTTGGTACTTTTCGGATAACTTTCATATTCTGATGAATAGTGAAAATTACTAAATTATAATTAAAAACAACTTTTTTAATCGAAATAATTAGTAGTGATAAATTATTAATTTGAGTGGTTTTAAAGTATATTTAGAATATATTTTTACAATTTAATACAATGTTGGTCATTGGATGTAATTTCACATTTAAACCAGACATAATCAAGTGTCAATCTTTTGATAGATATTGTTTCTTGAAAACACGCTATTTGTTTTAACAGTGGGATTTAATTATAAAATTAATTAATGAAAATTCTATGATATGAATTTGGTAAAATAGACTTCATTTTTGAATTCGGAATATGAAATACAGCTTAGGATGAAATTTTGGCATTGTTCTGAAAAACATCAATTTTTGATGAATAGTGAAACTACTAAGTGGTAGTTAAAAAAATTAATTTCTTCATAAATCTTAATTTTACCGCTTCTGTGAATGGAATTTCAAAAATCCGAGAGACACGGTTGATGTCAGTAAGTAAAATGTGGTTCAATGAGATGAAAATAATTTTTGGTGAATAGTAACTTTTTACTTTTTTTTACCACAGTTAATAGTAAATAGGGTAACTAAGGGTAAATATGATATTATTATTACCCTAACACATGTCCTAATTCTATTGGATAAGTGTAATTCGACCAAAAACAACCTTATGAATATAATATGACCATTTAGGTCCACTTGGATTAGATTATGACATTTAATATTATATTATTTAATGAATAGTTAAAATAGTTAAAATCAAAGTTTAATAACTAAAACATTTTTAATATGGGGTTATACATAAGATAAATTCGACTATAAATATTCATTAGAAAGATAAAAAGATTTCCTACATAATGATATTTTATTTATAATTTTTAGACTTTAAATAAATTAATTTATTTATGACACAACGATGATGCGGTAATTACCCTTTTAAGGAAATATTAACATAATTGATGTTATAAATGCTCAAATGAATGTAATTTGAGACTTTTTATGACTTAAACTAATTTTCTAGGTTACTATGATATATTAGTGTTGATTTAAGCAACTTGGTTCGAACATATAATTCTGTTATGACTTTCACAAAAATCATATATCAAATAGTGTCAAAATTGACACAAAATAGTTTTTAAATCAAATATTATATTATTAATTGTTATTTTATTCCTAAAAATCTAAGGTTCGGCCAAATGACTTAGATAAGGATATATTTATTAATAATATACAATTTGGGGTTATTTTGGCATGTTATAGTAAGTGTATTAACCATATAGTGAAAGAAAACAAAATGACACGGTAAAAGTTAAATTATTTAACTTAGAGTTAAATCTAATTGATAAGGTTAAAATAATAACCTAAACTTGTCTAAATCCTATTGGTTGATAGGATTTCGACCCATCCCCACTTTATCTTCGAAATAAGACCCTTTGGAACCATTATAAACCGATTTTTACTTTAATATAAAATAATATTTTGAGATATTCCTAAGGTGCCCCTCTCCTCCCTTATAAAAGGGCACCTCCTCCCCCTCCTCCTCACACCAATTTGAGCACTCAATCTTGGCCAACCCCTGCCATGTTCTCCTCTCCACTTCCCTAGAATAATCATAGAGGTCCTGGTCTTCTCCAAAGACCAATCTTAGTTCCTTAAGTGGAGGATTCAAAGAGGCGTTCCAAAGAAGAGGTAATATCCATTACCGATCTTTTCAATTTCTTTCTTCTTCAACTTCTTCTTCTTTAGTTGTTTCATGATAAAGTAATAACATCAGTATTACTTACATACTGATATGTTATTATAAATATGAAACAACCCTAATTCACCTTCTATCCATCCTACGGAAAAATGAAATCACCGCGCGTGCGTACGTACGGAATACCGTCTCCACGCCGTGGTGTAATCTATTTTTCCACCATCACCTTACAAGGATGGTTATAATGGTGTAATGAGTAACTATATATGATTATTATGAAGTAATATTGATACTGAAATAATATATATATATACTCCAATACAATTCCACGATCATAGGAACGATATCATCACTCGTGCGTACGTACGGAATACCGTCTCCACGATGTGATGCGACTCGTTTTACATGATCTTCATTTCATAATGATTATATAAATGAATTGAATGAATGAATATGGTATATACTACACTAATACCATTATGTAAATGAATTTTCTATAAACTAAATATAAGAATAAGAATTTATTCGACAAAACAGGCATAAGAACAAAAAGTTATAAAGACCCGAGTAACAAGTAACAATGAAATATTACTAACAAGAAGCTAATAATATGACCATATATGATATCATATCAATATTTATGATTCTGGAATAAGTCAATAACATTATTTAAACCATTATACAGGAGCTTCGGACATGAACAAAGCAAATCGGACCTAAGGTAAGGGAAATATCACAATCTCATTTTTATCCGAGATTGTTTATTCATAAGTATTTACTGGGGTGTATTTTATCATCCACATCCATGTTTCATCAATATGTAATATTATTTCCATCCACCTACAATTGTTTAAATCCATTTTTTTACCCTTCGGTGAGTTTTTAGTAATATCTATGAAAGGAATCTTTTGTCATACGAGGTACTTTTTGACTTTTCCGACAAAAGTACGAAGAATGTTTTTTTTAACTTATACGGCACGAACGGATTTCTACTGTTTTATAAAGCCTTATTTTCATGAAGCTTCCTCTAAAAGATTTCATGACTATTTTCAATAAAATCTCTTTCTTTTAAAATTGCATGATGTTTTTTGAAAAGAAATTGATTTTGAAGAAGAAAGGATATTTTCCTCAAGAATTCAATTCAAGTGTTTTATCAAAATTATTTTCCATCTAAGATAATAAAGGGTTCTGTTTTTATCCCTATTATTACATGGATTTGATTATGTTGTGATGGAAATATTTTTATGAATTCCTTTATCTTATATGAATTGTTTTATGATGTCATGTTGTTTAAGAATTCCATTTTTATTACATGGGTTATGCTATGATGTATGGTTTATGATTATGTGGCACACATAAGAAAGGATTCATTATAAGATGGGTGGGACCTATATCTCCCTCCAATGCATTGGGTAATGATTTTATATCTCATGATATAGACATGGCTGGAATGGTAGGTTATACCGGTTCAGTGAAACAGGACTGAAACGAGGGTTACTCGATTCAGAAAGGGACTTTGTCCACTAAGATAGTCCTGGCAATGAGTCTTGACTAACAAGAAATGATTCTCTATGATTATGTGTGCATGCCACAAAGTTTCAAGTTTTATGTTATGATTATGGGGATCTCATTTTCACTTCTATGATTTATTCCATGTTAAGATATTATGATCTCTTTTGCAGGTTTTTGATTTTTTTTCAAAAAGATATGATATGATTTTTATTTCCTTTATTTGCCCTTACTGAGCATTTGAGCTCACCTTTTTATGTTTTCTTTTCCCCAGGATATAAATAAAGGTTTTAGGTATAAAAAAAAGAAGATCTTTATGGGAGATGTTGAAGATCTTTCACCACGATTAGAATATTATATTCCGAGTTTCCAAAGACACTAAACTATTACGGTCCTTGTGTGTGTGTTTTTGTTATGTACTAAGTATTCCGCAAATGTAATGTAATGTCCATGTACGTCAAGATAAGGGTCTCTACAGTTGGTATCAGAGGAAAGGTTTAGTCAACCTTTGGAAACTAGGATGCGAAAACGTTAGTGAGATCCCTAGAGATATTTCTAAGGTATGTCTAGGGATGTCTCTAAGGTTAAGTATACGTATAGGTTATAGTCCTAGAATTGCGCTAACGATCTTCGAATTTAACCTAAGATGTTAGATATTGAGGGTACTACCCCTTTATTATGTTGTTTTCCCTAGCATGATTTTTGCCTCTCATACTATTATTTTGGGGTTTTAGACGATGGCTGGAACCCGAAGGAACCGTGTTAATGCGGAATGTGATGGGCAATGCAATGATTGTCCCCCTGAGCAACCAAACGATATGGGAGCCGGAATGAAAAATCTTGTAGCCATGCTCACACAACTTTCTCAAGCTATGAATCATGCAGGACTTCCAAACGAGCAAAGGAAGGAGCAACATTCTGTTGAATCCTTCATGAGGCAGCGTCCACCTTCTTTCAGTGGGTCTACTGATCCATTAGTTGCTGAACAATGGATTAGTACTACTGAAAAGATATTTTCAGTTCTTCAATGTTCTGAATATGATAAAGTCATCCTAACAGTGTATCGTTTGGAAGGAGATGCTGATCAATGGTGGAATCTTATTAAGAATACGAGGCAAAGGGATGAAATTGAGTCTATGGAATGGGATGAGTTCAAGAACATATTTTTCAATAAGTACTTCCCTCGTATTCTCCGAACAAAGATGGAGAAAGAGTTTCTTGAACTGAAGCAAAGGGATGATGAATCTGTTGGTACCTATGAAGCAAATTTTACAAGACTTTCAAGGTACGCTTCTGGTATTATCATCCAACCTGAAAGTAAAGTTGATCGATTTTTCAGTGGCTTAAAACCAAGTCTTCGAAGGGCATTAGCTATAAGAGACTTCAGTAGCTATGAAGAAATTGTGCGTTGTGCTATAAAGGTAGAAATGGAAGTTGGTGTTACATATCTATCTCATGGGTTTGACAAGAAACGAAAGATGGAGTTCAAGGAGAAAACTCAGAATAATGGTGAAAAGAAGATGAATGTTTCCTTATGCACAAAGTGTGGAAAGAAGCATGGTGGAGATTGTCTTAAAGGGACTAGAAAATGTTTTAAGTGTGGAAAAGAAGGTCATCGAGCATCTGAGTGTCGAAGTAATGGAAAATGGGATTCTAATGAAGTGAATAAAGCAAACACTGCAGAGAACGTACAACCAACACTTCAATGCTTCAAGTGCAAGGAAATGGGGCATTATGCTAATAAATGCCCTAATCCAAGGGTTAGTGATGATCGACATGAGAAACCGCTTAAGGCAAAGGACCAAGGGAAGTCACATGCGATCACTATTGGCAATGTTGAATATGACAACGATGTGGTGGAATGATTAAGTGTTTATGTAATGGGATTCCAAAATAATGTTGTATCTTGGAATATTGGAATATTTATGTATTGGTCTAATGTGGTATTCAAAGTGATTGAGATATTATGCGCATAATGAAGGGAAAACGAGAAAATGAAATGTTTAACTGTATTCATGAGCTCATGATTGATATAAGGACTAAGTTTGAGTATATAGAATTTTGAGGATTTTGGTATGTGAAAAGTGTTAACTTTTAACTGCATTCATGTTTTCACTAAGGTATTCAAGAGAATACACGATTAAGGACTTTGAATGTTTGGAATGTGACCAACAAAACATATCTTATGATATATGGGGATCGATGATGGTGTTAAATCTCTGGTAATCATTTTCACTATATTATGAGAGTCAACTGCAGTATTATGGATAAGCCTAAAAGATTGGAATGGATTATGTTGGACATAAGTTAGTATTGTTTGTTTTTTCGATATTATTGATGGGATGTTATATAGTTTTGGAAAAAGGACAACCTGCAGGACGGGCGACAGCCCATCGCTTCGGACAAGGCTGTGGGAATCGAACCCACAACCGAAGTGCGACTGGCCTTTATCGCCTACCACTGGCCTACAGGAAGTCCCTGTTTAGTAGAAACTAGTTTTATTATATTAAGCAGTATGATATATGAAGTATAAGTCCATTTTAGGAACTATATATGATTAATCTCACTATAGATCGACTTATGTATATAATTTATGCTAACCTTTTGTTTGAGACAGATGGAATGACCCGTCATTCTATCACATGATCTGCTAACACTTCACGAATAACAAATTCAACTTCATTTATTTAAGAGATGAAGTGGAAATTGTTCTAGGCACGAACAACAGTGATATTGTACCAAAATAAAGTAAGTATTTATTCTAATTCAAATTTTCAACTTTAGGGAAATGATCTTGAAAACCAAAAATGTTGTCCTAGTGATCTTATACCTGATGAATCAGATGGTACCTTATATCATAACAAATCTATGGATTTGTGATTACTGGCTTTTCCATAGCCATGTTCTCTACCACTCTCCATCAGAACATGATGGTTAGATTTCTCTTCCATATCCATATTTTCACCTATGTGGAAACCCAATGATTAGTTTATTTGGGTAACCGTTACGTTTCATACTTTTGTTTTTAAATATTCGTTTTGATATTCCTTTTTACGATGTGGGTTTCTATTAAATAAACTTTCGAATAGTAAACCATTTATAACCCCGACGAATTTCGAGGGCGAAATTCATTTTAAGGGGGGTAGAATGTAACAGCCCAAGATTTTATAAAAAAATATTCTTTTTAATTTTATTAAAGTCTTGTGTTGTACGCTACACCAAAAGGAGCTTGCACAACACGCATCCTTGACTTGCCTTTCATTACACGCAATCACGACCTTCCTCGATAGCGTGTGTAATACGCAATACCGAGTTTCACTAAACAACGATATGCTATTAAAATATTATTAAAACTAGCCGTTATGAATAGTAATAACCACTTTTTAAAACTCTGTAAATCTTATTTTTCAAAATGAACTTCATTTTTGGATTCGGAGTATCGAATTTAGCCTAAGGTGAAATTTTGGTACTTTTCGGATAACTTTCATATTCTGATGAATAGTGAAAATTACTAAATTATAATTAAAAACAACTTTTTTAATCGAAATAATTAGTAGTGATAAATTATTAATTTGAGTGGTTTTAAAGTATATTTAGAATATATTTTTACAATTTAATACAATGTTGGTCATTGGATGTAATTTCACATTTAAACCAGACATAATCAAGTGTCAATCTTTTGATAGATATTGTTTCTTAAAAACACGCTATTTGTTTTAACAGCGGGATTTAATTATAAAATTAATTAATGCAAATTCTATGATATGAATTTGGTAAAATAGACTTCATTTTTGAATTCGGAATATGAAATATAGCTTAGGATGAAATTTTGGCATTGTTCTGAAAAACATCAATTTTTGATGAATAGTGAAACTACTAAGTGGTAGTTAAAAAAATTAATTTCTTCATAAATCTTAATTTTACCGCTTCTGTGAATGGAATTTCAAAAATCCGAGAGACACGGTTGATGTCAGTAAGTAAAATGTGGTTCAATGAGATGAAAATAATTTTTGGTGAATAGTAACTTTTTACTTTTTTTTACCACGGTTAATAGTAAATAGGGTAACTAAGGGTAAATATGATATTACTATTACCCTAACACATGTCCTAATTCTATTGGATATGTTTAATTCGACCAAAAACAACCTTATGAATATAATATGACCATTTAGGTCAACTTGGATTAGATTATGACATTTAATATTATATTATTTAATGAATAGTTTAAATAGTTAAAATCAAAGTTTAATAACTAAAACATTTTTAATATGGGGTTATACATAAGATAAATTCGACTATAAATATTCATTAGAAAGATAAAAATATTTCCTACATAATGATATTTTATTTATAATTTTTAGACTTTAAATAAATTAATTTATTTATGACACAACGTTGATGCGGTAATTACCCTTTTAAGGAAATATTAACATAATTGATGTTATAAATGCTCAAATGAATGTAATTTGAGACTTTTTATGAATTAAAATAATTTTCTAGGTTACTATGATATATTAGTGTTGATTTAATCAACTTGGTTCGAACATATAATTCTGTTATGACTTTCACAAAAATCATATATCAAATAGTGTCAAAATTGACACAAAATAGTTTTTAAATCAAATATTATATTATTAATTGTTATTTTATTCCTAAAAATCTATAGTTCGGCCAAATGACTTAGATAAGGATATATTTATTAATAATATACAATTTGGGGTTATTCTGGCATGTTATATTAAGTGTATTAACCATATAGTGAAAGAAAACAAAAAGACACGGTAAAAGTTAAATTATTTAACTTAGAGTTAAATCTAATTGATAAGGTTAAAATAATAACCTAAACTTGTTTAAATCCTATTGGTTGATAGGATTTCGACCCATCCCCACTTTATCTTCGAAATAAGACCCTTTGGAACCATTATAAACCGATTTTGACTTTAATATAAAATAATATTTTGAGATATTCCTAAGGTGCCCCTCTCCTCCCTTATAAAAGGGCACCTCTTCCCCTCCTCCTCACACCAATTTGAGCACTCAAGCTCGGCCAACCCCTGAAATTTTCTCCTCTCCACTTCCCTAATAATCATAGCGGTCCTGGTCTTCTCCAAAGACCAATCTTAGTTCCTTAAGTGGAGGATTCAAAGAGGCGTTCCAAAGAAGAGGTAATATCCATTACCGATCTTTTCAATTTCTTTCTTCTTCAACTTCTTCTTCTTTAGTTTTTTCATGATAAAGTAATAACATCAGTATTAATTACATACTGATATGTTATTATAAATATGAAACAACCCTAATTCACCTTCTATCCATCCTACGGAAAAATGAAATCACCGCGCGTGCGTACGTACGGAATACCGTCTCCACGCCGTGGTGTAATCTATTTTTCCACCATCACCTTACAAGGATGGTTATAATGGTGTAATGAGTAACTATATATGATTATTATGAAGTAATATTGATACTGAAATAATATATACATATACTCCAATACAATTCCACGATCATAGGAACGATATCATCACTCGTGCGTACGTACGGAATACCGTCTCCACGATGTGATGCGACTCGTTCTACATGATCTTCATTTCATAATGATTATATAAATGAATTGAATGAATGAATATGGTATATACTACACTAATACCATTCTGTAAATGAATTATCTATAACCTAAAGATAATAATAAGAATTTATTCGACAAAACACGCATAAGAAGAAAAAGTTATAAAGACCCGAGTAACAAGTAACAATGAAATATTACTAACAAGAAGCTAATAATATGACCATATATGATATCATATCAATATGTATGATTCTGGAATAAGTCAATAACATTATTTAAACCATTATACAGGAGCTTCGGACACGAACAAAGCAAATCGGACCTAAGGTAAGGGAAATATCACAATCTCATTTTTATCCGAGATTGTTTATTCATAAGTATTGACTAGGGTGTATTTTATCATCCACATCCATGTTTCATCAATATGTAATATTATTTCCATCCACCTACAATTGTTTAAATCCATTTTTTTACCCTTCGGTGAGTTTTTAGTAATATCTATGAAAGGAATCTTTTGTCATATAAGGTACTTTTTGACTTTTCCGACAAAAGTACGAAGAATGTTTTTTTTAACTTATACGGCACGAACAGATTTATACTATTTTATAAAGCCTTATTTTCATGAATCTTACTCTAAAAGATTTCATGACTATTTTCAATAAAATATCTTTCTTTTAAAATTGCATGATGTTTTGTGAAAAGAAATTGATTTTGAAGAAGAAATGATATTTTCCTCAAGAATTCAATTCAAGTGTTTTATCAAAATTATTTTCCATCTAAGATAATAAAGGGTTCTGTTTTTATCGCTATTATTACATGGATTTGATTATGTTGTGATGGAAATATTTTTATGAATTCCTTTATCTTATATGAATTGTTTTATGATGTCATGTTGTTTAAGAATTCCATTTTTATTACATGGGTTATGCTATGATGTATGGTTTATGATTATGTGGCACACATAAGAAAGGATTCATTATAAGATGGGTGGGACCTATATCTCCCTCCAATGCATTGGGTAATGATTTTATATCTCATGAGATAGACATGGCTGGAATGGTAGGTTATACCGGTTCAGTGAAACAGGACTGAAACGAGGGTTACTCGATTCAGAAAGGGACTTTGTCCACTAAGATAGTCTTGGCAATGAGTCTTGACTAACAAGAAATGATTCTATATGATTATGTGTGCATGCCACAAAGTTTCAAGTTTTATGTTATGATTATGGGGATCTCATTTTCACTTCTATGATTTATTCCATGTTAAGATATTATGATCTCTTTTGCAGGTTTTTGATTTTTTTTCAAAAAGATATGATATGATTTTTATTTCCTTTATTTGCCCTTCCTGAGCATTTGAGCTCACCTTTTTATGTTTTCTTTTCCCCAGGTCAGGAAGATGTTTATTAAGTAGAATATGCTAAAAGGGACCCTAGATATGATGAAATAAATGGGAGACACTGTAGAAGATTTATGAACCAGTTGTTTATGTTTCCCAGTTTCTAAATACACTATACCTATACGGTCCTTTGTGGTTTTATCATATGTTGTAATAAGTGTGCTTCAATTTTTGAAGTATTAAAAATTTATGTAAAGTATGGGTCGTTATATATAAGATCACAAAATAATACAACACTACAATTTATTTCTTAAGTCTCTATGAATTCATGTATGTTTTATATCATATGATTTATTCTCCATGAATCATTGAGTCCTTCATGTATGATCAATAAAAAAATAATAAGAAATATATAACAACTCCAAAATAAACTATATAATTATTGAAGAGAGATAAAAATTATCATTCCACAATTATCACATGTATTCAAACTAATTTTAATTCATCATTTAAATAATTATAAACACTTAAAAATAAGTCAAAAAAATTGAAAACATTCATTCAAGATATTTTTATAGTAATCAGGCAAATATATCTCAAGAATTTCAGATTGTATTTCTTTAAGTGAAGAAGTGTTCAAAACATGAATTTTGAAATACGTAAAAAATTTATTCAAACAAATATGCATAAAAAATAGAATTTAATTATCATTGCATTGAAAACTATTTTTTGAATATTTTTATTAGCCTTAAACATTATTTAAGAAAAAACTAAATCATATATATAAACTAAAAATAAATAAATCTAGAATTTAGAATCTCATGTTGTAGGTATATGTTGGAAACAAGAACAAAATTAATCTCCATTAAAATCTATTTCAAATACTTTAAAAACACTTCGAATGGTTTCCTCATAAATTATATGAGTTTATATAATCAATAAAATAATTTAAACATTTCAAATTAACCTTCAGTAATTCAAAAATATTAAGAATAATGTAAAACATAGAATACTTGAAATTATCCAAATTTTAGTCACACAGTTGATCAACCTTCCATGAGAACAAATGATTGATCATATGTTGGATAAACTATAAGTTCATATGAATGAATTCATGTAAAAAAAATAATGTAAAACAAGTTAATTTACATACAGAACATCTTTGAATTATTCAATTGAAAAAATGGATGTTTGGTAAGTCAAGTGACCACAAAAACAAAATATGGATCGACTATAAGTAATTTCACAAGTTGTGTAAACTTAAGTTAATAATTTCTAGACTTATGTAGAGGAAAACATAAAAATGTGTAAGTTTAAGTGAAAACATGTTGTGTAAGAGTACTATAACTTATGATACATAAATATAACACATTGATCCTTCAAACTATGTAAAGGTGATCTTATAGTTTTAATAGTTACACAAGGGAAAATCCAATGATTAAAACTACATGAAATTATTTTATCAAAAAATATATACAAAATAATTATAAACAATAAATTTAATAAACAAAAATAAATTAAAGAATAATTTAAATAATGAAATAATAACACCATTCTTTTGTTCAATAAGTAATGCATAAAAAATTAAGTAGTGACAGAAGAATCCATCATAGAAAATTTATATACTTAACAAACATAACAAAGATGAATTACATATTAAGTATATGATGCTGTGAGAAATAAAAATTATCCAAAAAAATTTGAGTTATTTTTAATATTAAAAACATAAAATCTAATAAAATTAACTCCAAACACTAACAAAATCTCCCTTTTGAAAATTAAAAAATGGGAACATTATTTTAAAAAAATAATCGCTTTTTGAAACATATAAAAAAGTAAAAAAATTAAGATACAACCACATTTAAAAAAATTCATTTTAAACCTCATAAAATCCCCTTAATAGATTCATATTAACTAAAAATTCATCTTTACAATATCAAATTTTAATATTTAAAATCGTGAAAAATTCAATGGTTTGGTAAAAATATCAACAAGTTGATTTTTAGTTGGATCATATTCAATAATAGTATCCCCTTTATGCCATGACCATTACTAGAGGGACCTATTCCATGACTACCCCAAGCCTTCCTCTAATAGGCTTGGTGATGGTGACTAGCACTGAGTAGGAAATCCCAAAAATGGGAGGCATTTTCCGAAGTACCAACACACACAGAGACATATCCAAGGCCAAAATACTAGATTGCAAAACACTAAGTAAAAAAGAATGCATACCACTAAGATACCAATACTTAAGTATGATATTAGAAAACTAGATAGTAAACAGTACCATAATACAAGACCACCCAAAAAGGAATATCGAAAAGTAAATGCACAAGTTACTGAAACTCATCTCTAGAAAACCCTACATAAATGGCAAGGTACTGGACAACTGTCTGAAGTCATAAGAGTACACCTAGACTATCTGGTCTCTCTAAACACCTCCGGGTCCTAGTCCACCAAGAAATCTATCAAATCATTGATTTTATACACAATACATGAAACATGCGGGCAAATACCATGTAGGGGTGAGTAAAAAATACCTAGTAGTACACCTCAAAACCACAAAAAAATACCACTAAAAAATACACCAAGTATACCACAGAGAAATACATGATGTATACCATGATGAAAATAAATAGTATACTATGAATAAATAAACAAAATATATCAAAAATAGGTACATGATTTATACCACAAATAAATACATAGTCATCTCACATAGGAATAGGTATATAGTATGCAAAATAAGATTGTTTGACATAATCCAAAAAAACACCTAGTATCGATAAGACACATAATCTTATTGAGATGATCAGTCCCTATAAGACATGTAGTCTTGATAAGACATGGATTCTTGATAATAAATGTAATCTCGATAAGTCACGTAGTCTCAGAAAGTCACGTAGTCTCAAGGTCACGGCCAACCATAAGATTACGCTGAAAGCATACTCATTCTGAGAGAACTCACTCCTCAATCCATTAGGATGTATGAAAACTTTCATAAAAAATCACATAGAGTATCCCAAAAGGACCATATCATTAAAAGGGTCCCAACAATGCAAACAGTTCGTCAAATGAACACATGGTTTGAAAGTTACAAGTGTTTGAATATTTCAGAATGGGGAAGGCCACTGGGCATGTGGACTGACCATATGGATGGTCCACCAACTGTGGCAGTTGACCACCCAGCCTGGACTCCCCTGTGGTCTACCGAACCATAGCAGATCAAGCTTTTGTGGTCGTCGACCATCGGCTAGCTATCGTGGACGAGCAGCAGCTTGGTCGGCCACCATAGTCGACCATGGCCCGATCTGACAAATGGGGGTCTGACCCGATCTAACGGGTTAACCCGACCCAATGGGCCCTACCCAATCTATCTGGGCTTGAGACACCTCACCGGCCTGACCTGTTCAACCCAATCCGCTTTGTTCTATCCTGGCCTACCTCGGCCCACTACTCCAGACCACTCCAGCTCGCTGGCCTACTCTAGCTCCGCATCCCAACTGTGTATTCCGCACACCGTTGGCCCGCGTCTCCCATGCGTTTACCACCTATGTGCCCTTGAATCCCACACACTCCATGGATGCTTCCCACAGCTTTGCTCTGGAACTTCTAGCTTTTCCGTGTCCCGCAGCCACCGCACCACACAAATCCCAAGCGGTTTTCTTACCATGTCCAGCTCGGCCTCCGCTGACTACCACATGCTTCCATCTCCGGAAAACACCACTCAAACCACCACTGCCTCACCTCAGTGGTGTCGAAGACATGCCTTACAAGACTATAGAACTAGACCACACTTGTGTTCCCTTTCATAGTCCATCTGACTACCTCTAGTCTTCTAAAATAGAATCGATCATAGATATGGGATCCTCGGGACCCGGTCTATACAGATACGACCTCGGCTGTTGGTTTTCCTCCAATCTGGGAGTCCGATCGCATTCAGAACCTCCCAATAAGTCCATTCACGACCACAAGGATCCAAAAGTGAATGTGAAAAGAACGAGGGAAAGAGAAATGACAAGAACTCATACAGAATGAACCTTGTCCTTGTTCATGTCAACCTCAATTCATTATTGATAGAGGAATAAAAATGAAAAAATAATCACATAGATTTATCTCCCATTAAAACCCAAAAACAAATATCCTTCCCGAAAAAGATCAAACTATGGATCAACATGTTCATGGGTTGGTTTGTGTTCATCATTGAATTCAATAATGGGGAAACTAAGATGAAAACAAACTCCATACTTAAAATTTGGATCTTTTATTGATTAAGAATGGAGGTCATGTCATCTTCGATCCTTGATCCACCAGAATTCCTAGGAGACATGTCCTTCTATTCCTTTTAGAGTAATTACAGGGTTATAAAGATAAACCTGAAATATATGACAAGGCTTATTAAAAAGGAAAACCAGTGCTATGTTTTTGCGTAATGTTAAATAAAATAAAACTTCATTTTTTTCATTAAATGTACAAATATTAATTTTCACAATCGACCTGTTCTGGTCAATTCCATCCCCTGTTTAAGGTGAATTCGCTACTCTAAACACAAAGGTGTCCCCATATTTCTAACCTAGGAACCCATTTAGAAGTTATTTCGCTTTCTTAGGAAAATTTTTAGCACATGATATTTAATATTTTAATATTCTTCAAGCAATTATTT
Source organism: Viscum album (assembly GCA_963277665.1). Taxonomy (NCBI): domain Eukaryota; kingdom Viridiplantae; phylum Streptophyta; class Magnoliopsida; order Santalales; family Viscaceae; genus Viscum; species Viscum album. The sequence goes on along the minus strand of OY728153.1, from coordinate 382,912,754 downwards.
TGGGCACACCGAGCCTCAGAATCACATGCCATATCAGTACCTAGTATCTTAATAATTCCATATAATATTTACAAATAATACATGGAAATTAAGAGATATTAAATTCTCCACACATTAGGGATTTATGTCCCCAAAAGGTAAAACAAAAGTCTATACAAAAAAATGGGGGTACTGAGCACGAATCTGAGCCTCCCGCTCCCATGTTCTCTCCTGTAGATTTCCATTCTACCACTGAATGCGCACCAGAGGAATCAACCTCCCATAAAGGATCATATCCTATCGATCCTTGATATTCTAGGGGTACTCCAAAAATTCACCCCATCATCAATGTCCATATCACCCCAGTCAATGATGTGCAATGGATCATGCACACATCTTCTCAACTATGGCATGTGGAAGACGTCATGCACCCGATCTAACTATAGATGTAGTTCTAAGAGGTACGCCACCTCACCAACTCTATATAGTATCTGGAAAGGTCCTATGAACCTAAAATATAGATTTCCTCCTCAGACATGTCTTTATATCACGTGTCAAGGAGATACCCTAAGGAAAACATGGTCTCCCTCCTCAAACTATGAAGGCCACTGTCGCCAGTAATCATAATACTTCTAATGACTCTGTGCAGTATTCATCTGATCCTAGATGACCTGCACCTTCTCAATAGTCACCTGCACTAACTCTTATCCCGTGAGTGCTGACTCTCTTGGGTCCATCCAAAAAATTGGTGACCTATAGGGTCACTCGTACATGGCCTTGAACAGTGCCATACTGATTGTGGAATGGAAGCTGTTTTTGTACACAAACTCCACCAGAGGTAGGTGATACTCCCAACTACAACCAAAATCTAGGATGCAAGTACATAGAATGTCCTTCAGAACCTTAATGACCTACTCGATCTGGCCATCTGTTTGTGGGTGAAAAGAAATGATTAAGCACAACTAAGTCACAAATTCCCCCTGTAATACCTTCCACAACCAATATGTAAAGCGAGAATCACGACCTGAGACTATCATCTATGGAACTCCATGGAGTAAAACTATCTCCTACACATAGAGGAGTCCCAAGATCTCTATTGAACTCTGCTCCCAAATCTCTAGGAAGTGGGATGACTTGGTGATTTGGTGAATGATCACCTAGATGGTATCGTTCTCTTTGTACGTACATGGTAACCCTATCATTACGTCCATCGATATCCCCCCACTTCCACTTTTACACCCTAAGCGTTGGGACGAACCCACTAGAACCTGGTGCCCATCATTCACTTAATAACGAGTAAGGCATCTTGAAATGAACTCCACCACTCCCTTTTTCATTCCCATCCAATATAACTAACATAGGAGGTCATAGTACATCTTCCACACCCCTGGATGTACCTATAAAGGGGATGTATGTAACTACCTCAAAAACTCCTCCTGTAATGCCACTCATACTACTGTGCATCCTCTAAAAAGAACGATGTGCTCCCCACATTTTGAATATCCATTAGGGGCATGCCCTATGAAAATCTGAGCATGTAAAGTCTCACAGTAACTATATCCATGTCGTGGCTCCATGAATCACTATAAGAGTGGAGAGGTGACAACCATCGACTGGAGGTAAGATGATCCATCTCTATCCATAATGGATATCTATAACAAGTTCAATTTCTCCAACGCCTCGTTCAACAACTGTGAACTTGATCTTCTACTGAGAGCATCTTCCACCATGTTCCCCTTCCCATGAGTATAGATAGTCTCAAACTCATAGTCTTAGAGTAACTCTATCCATATCATTTGTCTCAAGTTTATATCATTCTGAGTGAATATATAATTTATAATATTGTGGTCAGAGTAGATGATAAATTGCTCTCCCATCAGTTAATGTTGCTACATCTTCAACACGAAGACCACCGCAGATAAATCATGATCATGGGTTGCGTAGTTCTGCTCGTGTGGTTTCAACTATTTTGAAACATAGTAAATAACCACTTTCCCCTACATCAAGAAACAACCAAGCATGGTTCTTGATGCATCAAAAAATACTACGTACTCGACACCCTTCTCTGGAAATCTCAAGATGGATGAGCTCGTCAATCTATGCCTCAACTGCTGAAAACTCTCATGGTACTTCTCTTTCCACATGAAAGGATTCCCCTTTCATGTCAAAGCTGTCAAGGATTCTGATACTCTCAAAAATTTAGGTACAAAACTCTGATAGTACTCATCAAAACTAAGGAAACTCCATACCTCGGTGACACTCTCAGGTGGATCCCAAGAAAATACTACCTGAATCTTCACTGGATCCACTACAAATCTTTCCTCGGAAATGATGTGTCCCAGAAAATGGACCTCTCAAATCTAGAACTGATACTTTGAGAGATTCCTATAAATATGGTTCTCTTTGAGTATATCCAGGACAATACTCAAGTGTCACGCATTCTCCTCCTCATATGTTGATTACACTAGAATGTCATCAATGAATACCACCACAAAACATTTTAAGTAAAGCTGGATGATCCTATTCATGAGTCCCATAAACACAAATAGGGAATTCATCATGCCAAACGGTATCACCATGTACTCATAATGGTTGTACCGACACCTGAAATCCATCTTCGATATATCCTTATCTCATAGACGAAGCTGGTGATAGCCATATCTGAGGTCTATCTTCGAGAACCCCCACGCCCCTTTCAACTGATTGAAGAGTTCATCAATCCACGGTAGTGGATAATTTTTCTTCACAATCACTTGGTTTAGGAACCTTAGGTCTAAAAATAACCTCAAGCTCCCATCTGCCTTCTTGGAAAACGAAATTGGGGCTGCCCATGGTGAAACATTGGGTCTCACAAAGTCCTTCCTATGCAAGTCCTCGAAATATACCCTCAATTCATGAAGCTCTAGAAGAGAAATCCAATATTTAGGTGTAGATATCAGTGTAATCCTAGGGTATAAATCAATTCATAATTATAACTTCTTGTATGGATGTAATCCTAGAACATCATCAAGAAATATGATTTCATACTCCACCATTGCAGTAACTGGGGACTCATCTCATCCACTCCACTGAGGGTTAGGCTAGCAAACTGATGTGTGACCGGATTTTCCCTCCTTTGTGTGAGTACATCCTATACTCCTTGGTTTTCATTTTTGAAAAAAAGTAAAATCTAGTCCCATTACTACGGAAACACCACACTCTGTGCCAAAAATAGTTAATCTGAGCATGGACTTTGGATAACAGGTCCATACTGAGAATGACATCGTAAGGACTTAATGCCACTATCAAGTGATCCCAACTGGAACTCTCACCTCCATGAGTAAGGTCACATTGTATTCACTAGTGTTTTATCATCAAATCCCCTCCCGTAGGAGTATCTAAGCGTAAGGGTTAAGCCATTGGTTCCACCATAATCTCCAAGTATCGAAAAATGGCCATGGAAGGAAAAGAATGATTGGAACCTATTTCAATGAAAATTTAAGATATTATGGAAAATAAAAATATCGTACCTCTAATAATAAATAGAGATTTAGGGTTATAAGCCTCAATCACCTAAAGCTAGCCTTATCTCTATCCAACAGCTTCTTGAGTCTGTCGTGGACCACCAAGGGGTGGTGGTTGTAATACATCGAACATCCGCCCACCTCCTGCTGCCCTGCCTACTCCTCTTCAACATCTACTGCCATATAGACCACCATGTTCCTACCTAAACCTCTGTCTTAGTGGTACGTCAACCATCTTCTTATTGGTCGTATGATGGTTTGGGAAATCGCAAGCCATATGTCTCCGACCGTCGCACGAGTAACACAACCTATCCTTCAGTTGACTTGCTCTTCCCTAGGAGGCTCAAACCACTGATCCTATGTCCTGGGGTCTTCCCCTAAATTTTCTAACCGACTTAGGTCCCTATGACTTCTTTTGGCTACCTACTTCCAAAGACTCGGCTACTTGGTGCCCAATGGTAGATCCTACTACTGGTTTCTTCTCCGCTAAAAATATCTCCACTAGTATAGCTGACTCCAGTACCCCGAAATATATAGGAATGATAAGGGATATCATGGATTACCTGATCTAAAGGAATAATATTTAATTGAAGTTTTGAGCCCTAAAGAATGGGTCTCATACCATATTCGTAGATTAGAGATAAAGATTAGTAAATCTCATAGAGTACTCCGTCAATGTTGGAATGCTCTTCTATAGATGTAGAAACTCTCGCATACGCACTGAGTGTAACATATCTGGAAATAAATTCTCTCTAAAGAGAATATTGAATTATTACCAAGAGATATTCATATCATCTTGTGTCTGTGTCACTAAGCTCCGCCATTTCCCTACTGATCCCTAAAGAAGATTCATAGCTAGAACTGTCATCTGGTTGGAAGGTGTCCTCACAAGGCGGAAGATAGGTGTAACTCCCTCTAGCCAATCCTCAGATATATGGGAGTATGTCTCACCCTGAAATTTGGGAGGATTATTCCTCTAAAAATCTTGAAATGCACTCAGTATGTGTACATCATCAACTGGTAGTGATGGTTATAGTTGTTTCTTGACGGGTGGTGGTATCGCTTGTAAACCACCCTGTTGTTCTATCTCTAGTTCAAGTCCCTGTACTAAAACCTCATCACTAGGTGGATCATCCTTGTGATCATGCAATAGAATCCTGGCTGGCTGTCTATGTGGAGGCATCCTAAAATTGAACAAGTTATACCACAATCAATAGAGTATACCTGATGAGCTGACTCAAGAAGGACATGAGAACACACCCAAATCCTATATGATGCATGTACCATTATTTTCTCTGCAACTAGTGTTTTCATGTACCAAGTCAAATATCAGAATTCAGTGTTCTGGTATACAGATACATCAACCACCACAACAACACTAGATTCCCTAGCATGAAATCTGAACTCAAAACACTTAACACTATTTCCCCAAACCAATCTCCCAAACTCTTGGTCCTTTAGGTAGAACCTCCTCTTATACCACTCTCTCAAGACCCATCCCAGAGGGTCCCATACTGTAAATACCCCAAGCCCAAATCCAATAGGCCAGGGGCTAGCGACTAGCACTAAGTAGGCATATCCTACAAATGGGAGGCATTATCCTAAGTACCTATACACACACACACAAATCTCCAAGCCCAAAATGATGGAATGTAAACCACTAAGTAAATAAAAATGCATACCACTAAGATACCAAAAATAGAGTACAATACTATAAAACTGGAAAGTAAACAATTCCAGAATACAAGCCCACCAAAAACGAATTCTATAAAAGTGAATGCACAAGTTCTTGAAACTCATTTGTATAAAACCCTACCCGAAGGGAAAGGTACTGGACAGCTATCTGAAGCCGTAGGAGCACACCTCAACTATTTGGTCTCTCTAAGCACCACCTGGTCCAGGTCCACCAAGGAATCCATCAAAACATCAATCTTCTACACAATACGTGACAAGTGAGGGTAAGGCCTGTACAGGGGTGAGTAAAAATATCCTTAATAGGACACCCCAAAACTACAAAGGAATACCACTAAAAAATACACGAAGTATACCACAAAGAAATTCATGAAGTATACCACAAATAAAATACATAGTATACCATGATAAAATACATGAAGTACACCATAGGTAAGTACACTAAGTATAAAAAAAATAAATATATAATCAGCTCACATAGGTATAGTTCTATAATACACAAAAAAATATTATCTGATGTAATATACAAAACATCCAATATCGATAAGACACGTAATCTAGATGATATCATCAGTCATGATAAGACACATATTCTTGATAAGACATGTAGTATTGATAAGAAACATAGTCTCGGTAAGTCATGTAGTCTCAAAAAGTCATGTAGTCTCAAGGTCACAACCATCCATAAGATTCTGCTCAAAGCATGCTTGTTCCGGGAGAACTCACTTCTCAAGAATTTAGTTCATATTTAAACTTTAATAAAAACTAAATTAGAGTATCTCAAAAGGACCATATCATCATAAGGGTCATTATTCCATAAAATATTCATCAAACATACACATTGTTTGAAAGTTGAGGGTGTTTGAAGATTTCAGAAGGGGGAAGGCCACTAGGCCTATAGACTAACTGGTCAACCACCTAGTCTGGACTACCCGATGATCGATTGCACCATGGTAGCTCAAGATACCACTTTTTTGGACCATCCACCAGCTGCTGCAGTCACGTGACAGCTCGGTCAACCATGGCCCGGTACAACCGTCGATGGTCCGACCCGATATGATGGGTCAACCCGACCCACTAGGCCTGACTCGCTTTCTCTGGGCCCGAACCTCTTCACTGGTCTATACTATTTGGTTTATCCCGCTCCACTACATCATGGCCCAACTAGGCCCACTAGATAATCCAAATCGCTGCTCTGGCCCACTCCATCTCGCTATCCCGCTCCTACTTTGTGTCCCAACCATGTCTGCCGCACCTCGCTCGCCTGCGGCTCCCACGCGGTCTCCGCCTCCGCATACCTAGTTCCCACACATTCTGTGACCACCACTCACGACTTCACTTCAGACTTATTGGCCTCGACGTGTCCTACTTCCACCACACCACATGACTCCCACACGGCTTTTCTACCATGTCCCACTCGACCTTTTCTAACCTCCTCACACCACTGCCTTCGTCCATCACCGCTGTAGCCATCACACATCGCTCCATCCGCCACAACCTCGCCTCACCAGTGCCACCACCATGCCTCACTTGAATGCTACACCAGACCCGCACTAGTTTTCTGTTCCACAGACCACCAGACCACCACTAATGTATATAAATCAAATAGATCATCGAGATGGGCTCCTTGGGACCCAATCTACACATATCCGTCCTCAACTTCTAGTTTTCCTCCAATCCAAGGGTCTTATCGCATTCATAACCTCTCGAAAAGTCGAGCCGCAACCTTGGGGATCCAATGAAAAAAGCACAAATAATGGGGGAGAGATAAAGCACAAGAATTCCATAATAAATAACCTTGACCTTGTTCATGTTGGCCTTGATTCGTTCTTGTCAGATGAATAACAAATAAAAAATAATCACACAGATTTATCTCCCATTAAAACCCCGCAACAAATATCCATCCCATAAATGATCGAAATGCGGATCAACCTATTTTTGGGTTGGTCCGCGTTCATTATTGAATTCAAGAATGGGTAAAACATGATGAAAAAGACTCCCAACCTGGAGTTTGGTTCCTTTTTTGACAAAGAACGGTGTTCACGTCATCGTCGATCCTCGATCCACCGATGTTCATTGGGGAGAGCTCCTTCTCCACATTTCAGAAGAATTATAGTGTTATGACGATAAAATTGAATTCAATGAAAATGTTTATTAAAAATAAAAATAATTTCAACATCGTCGAGAAATGTTAAATAAAATAAAACCTCATTTATTTTATTTATTTAAACGTCCAAAAATTAATTTTCACAGTCAACCCATGTCGGTCAATGTTATGCCTAATATAAGGTAAAGTCCTTACTCTAAATGCAATGGTGCCCTCAGATTTCTGATATGATAACCCATTTAGAAGTTATTCCACTTTTTATGAAAACTGCAGATGTGTGTTATTTAATATTTTATTATTTTTTATGTAATTGTTCTGAGCACACTGGACCTCCGAATCATACACCGTCTCAACACATAGTCTCATAATAATTACAAATAATATATAAAAATAAAAAAAAATTCCTAGATTTTACATTCTCCCCACCTTAGGGATTTACATCCCCAAAAGACAAAAAAAAAGGCAATACAAATAAATGAGTGTGCTGGGCACGAATCTAAGCCTCCCACTCCCATGTGTTCTCAAAGAGATTACTGTGATGCCACTGAACACGCACAATGGGAATTGAATTCCCATGAAGGATATTCTCTTGTTGATCCTTGATGTCCATAGGGTACTCTACAAGAGTTTTCCCATCATTAATATTCAGCTCTCCCCAATCAATGATGTGAGATAGATCATGAATGTATCTACTCAGTTGTGACACGTGGAAGAAGTTGTGCGCCCGATCTAGCTGTGGAGGTAGAGCTAAGTAGTACACCACCTCTCCAACTCTGATAAGTATCTTGAAAGGGCCAATGAACCTCAGAGATAGCTTGAAACCCAAAAAAAATCTATGTATCCCATGTCGAGGAGAGACCTGAAGGAACACACAGTCTACCACTTTGAACTCCAAGGGCCTCTGTATCTAGTCAGCATAAGACTTATGATGGATTTTTATAGTCATAATCTACACCTGGATGACTTACACCTTCTCTGTAGTCACCTACACCAACTCTGGGCCCATGATCGTGGACTCTCCTGTGTCCGTCCAGCAAAGTGGTGACCTACAGGGTCACCCATACAAGGCCTCAAACGGTGCCATACCAATGGTGGAATGATATCTATTGTTGTATGAAAAGTCCACTAGAGGTAGGTGATCCACCCAACTATGGAAAAAATCTTGGATTCAAGCATATAGCATGTCCTACAGAACCTGAATGGTCCTCTTGGTTTAGTCTTGTGTCTATGGGTGAAAAGCTGCGATCAAGCGCAACTGAGTCCCAAATGCCTCCTACAATCCCTTCCACAACTGGGATGTCAAGAGAGAATCACAATTTGATACTATCATAGATGGATATACATGGAGTCAAACTATCTCTTATAAATAGAGGTGTCCCAAGATCTCTATTGAACTCTGCTCCTAAATTGCTAGGAAGTGGACCGACTTGGTGAGTCAGTCAATGATCACCCAGATGGTATCGTTCCCCCTAGATGTACGTGGTAACCATATCATTAAGTACATCAATATCCCATCCCACTTCCACTCTGTCACCCCAAGGGGTTGATAAAAACCCATTGAAACCTGGTGCTCAGGCTACGCTTGCTGACAAGAAAGGCATCATGAAATAAACTCTAACACTCACTCTTCGTTCCCAGCCACCAGAAGTGACATCAGAGGTCTTGTTACATCTTCACCACACCTAGATGTACTACTAAGGGGGATGCACAAAAATCCCCCAAATTCTCCTCCCATAATTCCACTGGTACTACTGTGTGTCCTATAAAAAGAATGATGTGCTCCCCACCTTTTCAATATCCATTAGAGGCATGACATGTGGACATCTGAGCATGTAATGTCACTATAGGAAAACTGGCGTTTCATGGTGGGTTTTTCACAGCGGTTCAAAAACCACCGTGAAATGTGTTAATTTTTCTTTATAATTTTTATAATTTTTTTGAGGATTAGCGGCAGTTTTTAACACCCCCCCCCCAGCAAAATTATGGCGGTTTGGGTAAAACCGCCACGAAATGAAAGGAAAAAAAACATTAGAAATCCTGAAATCACTAAAACGAGCATAACTTTTGATTCGAGCGTCCATTGGAGCTCCAAGACTAGTCAAATCGAATCTCATGAAGAGATATAGAGGCACGTATAATCAAAACCCCGAGGCAGTATAAGGTACAAAAGATATGAGAGTTATAAGAAAGATGAAAAATGTTCTCCAACTTCAAATTGCCATAACTTTCGTTCCGGGTGTCCATTTGGGCTCTACCACATATCAAATCGAAGCCAACGAAGAGAGCTAGGCACCAGTTTGACAAAAGAAAGCTTCTGTTGAGTTTTTCGACCCCATAAACCTCTTTAAAGACCTCCTAAACCCTGTTTATTTCAGTGGTGTCCCGTCGAACTTGTCTTCAAACAGACTTAACATTCGATCTGCGTGTCAGTTTAGACTCCTTCGCCTTCCAGATCGTAGTTCGTTTCATGAGCTTCAGTTTGACTAGTTGCGGCACCCACATGGACTTCTGGATCACAAGTTATGGCATTTTAGTAGGTATTGGGTTTGTTACGTTTTTCGATGTCTGGTTTCTAGCACATGTTCCCCGCCAGCGTTTTTTTAAAACAGTCGTAACTTCTGATCCGCCTGTCCATTCAGTCTCTTTCACCAATTAGGTCGAAGATCATTTTAGAATCTTTGATTTGACTGATCACATATCTAGAAGAAACTCTCAGATCATAAGTTATCTTCGTTAATGTGAGTCCAATGTTTTTTTCACTTTCTGACTGTTTTAACGGGTTTTAATGGTTGTTTTTATTTATTACTGTTTATTTGGGTTTTCATGACTTGTTATCTTTATCAATGGTTTTTTGGGGGTTATTATGATGATTATGTTTAATTCTTAAGGTGTTTTTCATAGTTGTCATGAGTTTTCATGCATTCTCATGCTTTCTAATGCTTCTTCATGCTTCCCCATCCGTTTTCATGCGTTTTCATGATTTTTCATCCTTTATCACCTCTTTTCATACTTTTTCATGTGTTTCATTTATCATTTATTATTTATTATTTATAGTATACTTTAATTAATTTATTATCTATTATTTGTTACTGGTTATTTATTATTTAGTATTTATTATTGAATATTTATTATTGAATATTGAATATTGAATATTTAATATTTAATATTTGTATTTATTTATTATTTATTATTTATTATTTATTATTTATTATTTATTATTTATTATTTATTATTATTAATAATAATATAATATATAATATATAATATATATTATATATTATTTATTATTATTATTATTTATTATTATTTATTGTTTATTGTTTATTATTTATTATTTTTTATTTCTTATTTATTATTATTAATTATTTATTATGTGTAATTTATTATTATTATTTTTATTTATTAGTTATCATTAATTATTTATTATTTACAGTTTTTTTATTTATTATTTTTTATTTTGTATTTATATTTATTTATTATAATTTATTTATTATGTGTTATTTATTATTTATTATTTAATATTGAATATTTGTTATTATTTTATTTATTATTTCTTATTTATTTTTATTTATTATTAATCATTAATAATTAATTATTATTAATTATTTGTTATTTATTATTATTTATTGTCTATTATTTATTATTTATTATTATCTATTATTTTTTATTTATTATTTTTTATTATTTATTATTTATTATTTATTATTTGTTTATTATTATTTATTATCATTTATTTATTGTTTATTTTTTATTATTTATTATTTATTATTTATTATTATTATTATTTTTTATTTATCATTTATTATTTATTGTTTTTTGTTTTTTGTTTTTTATTTATTATTTCTTATTGCTTATTTATAATTATTTATTATAATTTATTTATTATGTCTTATTTATTATTTATTATTATTTTTATTATTTCTTATTTATTTTTATTAATTATTAATTATTAATTATTAATTATTAATTATGAATTATGAATTGTTATTTATTATTTTATATTGTATATTATATATTATTTATTATTATTTATTGTATATTATTTATTATTTATTATTATTTATTATTTATTATTATTATTATTATTTATTTATTTATAATTATTTATTATGTGTTATTTATTATTATTATTATTGTTATTTATCATTTATTATTCATTATTTACTATTATTTGTTTTTTAGTTTTTATTTTTTATTTTTTATTTATATTTATTTATTATAATTTATTTATTATGTGTTATTTAATATTTAATATTTAATACTTAATATTTAATATTTTTTTATTTAGTATTTCTTATTTATTTATTATTAATTATTAATTATTAATTATTAATTATTAATTATTTATTGTTTTATATTATTATTTATTGTTTATTATTTATTATTGTTTATTATTTATTATTTATTATTTATTATTATTTATTATTTCTTTATTATTATTTATTATTATTTATTGTTTATTCTTTATTCTTTATTCTTTATTATTTATTATTATTACTTATTATTATATTTTATTATTATTATTTATTATTTATTTAATTATAATTATTTATTATGTGATATTTATTATTATTATTATTTATTATTTATCATTTATTATTTATTATTTGCTATTTTTATTTTTTAATTTTTAATTTTGTATTTTGTATTTTGTATTTTGTATTTATATTTATTTATTATAATTATTTATTATGTGTTATTTATTATTTATTATTTATTATTTATTATTTATTATTTATTATTTTTGTATTTAGTATTTCTTATTTATTTTTATTTATTATTTATTATTAATTATTAATTATTATTAATTATTTATTATTATGTATTGTTTATTATTTATTATTTATTATTTTATTATTATTATTTATTATTATTTATTATTATTTATTATTATTTATTATTTATTGTTTATTATTTGTTATTTATTGTTATTTATTTATTATTTATGACTTATGATTTATGATTTATTATTTATTATTTATTATTTATTGTTTATTGTTAACTATTTGTTGTTTATTATTTATTGTATTATTATTGTATTATGTTATTATTTTAATTTCATAATTTTATTTCTTTTATTATTTTATTTTCATAATTTCATAATTTATTTATTTATTATTATAATTTATTTGTTATTTATTATAATAAACAGTAAATAATAAATAATAAATAAATAACTCAATAAATAACTAATAAATCAATAATTATTAGTTTTTAATTATTTATTATTAATTATTGATTATTGCTTATTGTTTAATTATTATTGAGTTTATATCTATTAGTTATGTATAATTTGTTTTTTCAATTAGTATATCTAAGTTTATTAGATTCTGTTTATTAACCACATGATGAGCCTGCTGGAGTGGTAAAGTCATTGGAAAATATGCAAGAGGTTAGGGGTTCAAATCTCACCAAAAAGAGAATTTCTTTATATTTCATGGGCATGGGCATGGGCATGGAAATAAATAAAATAAATACGAAATAAATAAAATAAATAAGAAATAAATAAAATAAATAAGAAATAAATAAGAAATAAATAAAATAAATAAGAAATAAATAAAATAAATACGAAATAAATAAATAATATAAATAAATAAAAAAACAAAAAAATAAATAAGTAAGTAAATAAATAAGTAAATAAGTAAATAAGTAAATAAATAAATAAATAAAATTTAATAACAAAATTTAAAAAAAATCCAAAAAACCACAGCAAAACATTGTACGGTGATTTTGAAAACCGTCGCTAATAGTTTCCCGACGCATGATTTAGAGGCGGTTTTGAAGAACCACCGTAGAACGATTTGGCAGCTATTTAAACTGCCACGAAATGGAAAAAAACTGCCGCTAAATATGCATTTTTCCGTAGTGAGTCTCAAAGTCAGTATCTCCAAGTTGTGCCTCCCTAACTCACTGTAAGAGTGGAGGGGTGAAAACCATCAACTAGCGGTAAGATACTCCATCTACACCCACAAAGGATATCTACAATGAGGCCAACTACTCTGACGCCTTGTTCAACAACTGTGAACTCGATCTATTGCTGAGACCGTCAACCTCCATGCTCCCCGTCATAGGAGTATAGACAATCTCAAAGTCATAGACGTGGAGAAACTCTAGCCATCTCCTCTAGCTCAAATTTAGATCCTTATAATAGAAGATATACTTGAGACTCTTGGGGTCAAAGTAGATGATAAATTGCTTGCCCATCAGGTAGTGTCGCTACATCTTCAATGTGAAGACCACTGCTGGTAACTCAATATCATGTGCCATGTAGTTCTGATCGTGCGGTCTCAACTATCATGTACCATAGACAATATGTAATCTCTTGGAAATTCCGTATAAATTTTCTTATTGTATGGAATTATTACAAGTTTTCAAAAATTGACGGCATGTGATTCTGAGGCCCGGAGTACCCGAAATGATCTGTCGAAAAATTTTAAGCTTTAAATAGCACGTGTGAGTGGTTTTAATGAAAAAGTGAAATAACTATTAAATGGGTGCCCATATCTGAAATATGAGAGCACCACTATGTTTAGGATGGTGATTTTACCCTAGGCGCAACTTAAGTTTAGTCGGCACAAGCCTCCGGTGAGAAAACCAGAAAATGGCATAACCATAAATAAAATAATTAAATAAAATTATGTTATTTTCCAAATGCTTATAACTCACAAACGGAGACTCAGATTAAAAATCTGAGACCACCGCTAAACTTGTGAGGGTTTTTTTTCTTAATGTAGATCCAAACATTTTACGATGCAATGCAATAGTAGAATTTAGTTTTTGGTTGTAAATAAAATAATTAAGTAACAATTATTTTATTGTTAAATTCTATAACTCCTAAATAGTAACTCGAATAAGAAATCCAAAAGTACCATTGAGCTCATGAGGGTATTTTCCTCTTAGTCAGTGCCTAAACATGACTGACGTGTGTTGAGGGTGACTGTTAATAATTTTTGAACTTTTTTTAATGTACGTTTAGTAAACGTGTGAGTGGCGATTTCTATCTTTTGAACAGGTGCTCAAATTAAAAATACGAGGGCACTGTTGAATTCGTAGCACTGGGATTCACTTTGGAAAATCATAACTTTGACCGGAAAGGGTCGGAAGAAAAAGTTAATTTTTGGACTTCACCAAAAAATAATAAAATAGCTCAATGAGTTATTTTATCTTTTTTGTAATTGTTGGGTGATGTAGCGGGACCGCAGAGTTAATAGGTCATTTAATGACTTGGCCCTTGGGTTGCTTATCCTCAATGATGGTTGTTTTAATGGAACACTAAATGCGGTTCATTAATGAACCACATTAATGTCATGCAATGTGGTTGGTTCCTCACGTATATTTAAACAAAGCTCGGGCGTGGGTTCTTGACACTCAAGTGAGTAACCTCTGACGAAGTGCCGTGAAGACTTCCTCCAATGTAGAATGGAGGTTCGATGCTTTAGAGGATTCAATCTGCAGTTCGACAAACGCGAACAAACACGCTACGAACGAGGACCCATCTTCCTCGTACGCAGTGACTTCCAGCGAACTCGAGGTACTGGGTTTTTGCTTGATTCCTCCCCTTTACTCCATTATTGAATATTACGAAGAACACGGATCAACCGTCCAATGGGTTGTTCTGTGTTTCATTCTTTAATATGGGAGGATATTGTAGGGTTTTCTTTATGGCAGTTTTTATAATTAAAATATCCTCCCCATGTTGATATGCTAACGTGGAGGGCGTGGGCCAAATGAACAAGGCCCAGACCCTCCGCCGAACTTGGTTGTGGTGGCGTTCTTCATGGAAAACCAGAAGATATAGCGATGAGAGGAATACGGGATCCACATAATGTTGGAAGCATCATGGGAGGACCGTAGGCACAATCATAAGGTAAAATGGACCACCAAAGCTCATCCGGTGGCCTGCGAAAGCCCCGTTAGCGTGGCACTGGCAACCGACTCTGATGGGAGACGGTAGAGGCCGGCTCTTACCGGCCACAGAGGATGGCATCGCCCATATCTTTCCGACCACAGAGGATGGCGACGCCGTAAGGCGCCATGGCGGGTAGCAGGGGTGGTCGTCCCTTGGCCGACCTCGATGGCAGCAGGGCGGCGCGCCATCGCGAGCCGCGGAGAGAAGCCGCAACATCGAGCTGCAGTGGAGAGGACCCATGCCCCACAGGTCCCGCTGAAAGGGGGAAACACAACGTGGTTCCACTATTGCAAAACCGAATGGATGTTTCATCCGTTCAGAAGGGGGGATCCAACTCCGCATGGCCCGGTGGGTCGCGCCCAACCAAAGCAGCTCGGACCGGTCCGTGAGCAAGGGGGGCAGTCTGCGGCTCAGCGGGCCGAGCCCACCGCGGCCCAACCCACTCAGGTTAGGCTGGGTCGAACCTAGATCAGGTCGGGTTGGCCAGAATCGGGTCGGATCAGCCCATGTCGGGGCGTGTCGGGTCGGTCCGACCGGGTTGGATAGGACCCAAACCATTTTCGATCCAGATACGCTTAAAAGGTTGTATCTCAAAAACGAGATGTTCGTTTGACGAATCGTCTGTCACATTGGAATCCTTTGAATGTGATGTTCCTTTTCAGATACTTAACTTGAGTTTTGGAGAAAGTTGGAGTATGACTGGGATGGATCGAACGTGAATCCAACCGGGCCCTCGGTACTAAAACACTTATAACTCACAGAGCGGGCGTCCGATTGACGCACCGTCTGTCACGTTGTGACCCTTACGATATGGAGTTCCATTGGGTTATTTATTTATGGAGAATCGTGGAATTCGAGGAATGACCAATATCTTGAGAAGAAGATACTTTGAAACTCAGGCACACCAGGTTCGGGGAATCCTGTTGCTGGCTTTCTATTGAAGAGTGACCTAGTGTGGATCAGCATCATAGCGACCCAGTGTGGATCAGCATCATAGAGACCTTGTGTCAATCAGCAACATAGAGACACTGTGTGGATCATCATCATAGCGATCCGTTGTGGATCAATATCAAAGAAACCCTATGTGGATCAGCATCATAGCGACCCTATGTGGATCAACGTCATAGAGATCCTATGTGGATCAACATCAAAGAGACGCTGTGTGGATCAGAATCATAGAGACCTTGTGTGAATCAACATCATAGGGACCCTATATGGATCGGCATCATAGTGACCCTGTGTGGATCAAAATTCTAGCGACCCTATGTGTATCAGCAATGTATGGCCTAATGAGGACCACCCCTAGAGCGGCCCATCATGGATCAGAGACATATGATCCTGTGTGGATCGATAATAGAACAAATACTTCGTGGTTCAGTTATGTAAACATCCTAATAGAATAAAATGATATATCTTAAGACTAATCATGTTTATTGCTGAACTCTGAGTTTTATACCTGGTGTGATCTTTCTTTTTATTTGTGATTTGTGATTGAGATCATGCTTTGTGGTTTTCTTCTGTGGAATTCTGAGAGACCTTCAAGGGTCTCAGGGTCCCTACTGGGTATTGTTGTACTCACCCCTGCACGGGCTTCGCCCGCACCTTGTCGTGTCTTGTGCAGATGACAAGCAGCTTGGCTATGACTTTAGGGAGTCAAGATGAGGTGGTACACGGAGGTGATTGGTTGACGTGGAGATCTATAGAGATGAGCTGTACCTACACTTTAGGTAGGATCCTTGGCGGACGACCTTAGGAGTTGTTTTCCCTTTTTGCTGTATTTCTATTTCAGTTGGTCTTGTATTCCAGCCCCTTTACTTCAGTACTTACTTTTACACTCTATAGTGGTTTTTAGTTGTGGTTTCACCTTTCTTCCTCTGTTGTGTTTTACTTGTTCTTAGTGTACCATGTCTGTGTGTGTACTGGTTTTGAGGCAATGCCTTCCCATTTAGGGAAATTCCTTTCCGGTGCTAGTCGCCAACCCCTGGCCTATGGTAGGACGGCTTGGGGTAGTCACGACACGGGCCCTAGGGGATGGGTCATGACAAAGTGGTATCAAATGATGGTTGTGTCTACCAAAATAACTAAATGTCTATATTTTCAATGGAGAAATATTTTTAAGTGTCTTGAGTTTGGATTTCAGTCCAGGGAGTCCAGTGTTGGTGCGACGGCTAACGTATCAATATTCCAGGATCCTAAATTATGTTTTCCAACTCGGTACACAAAAACCCATATTGCATGTGTTTTTGAATTTTTTTTTTGATCTTTTTTGAGTCAGCTAACTAGTTATAACTTATTGATCGTGGTTCATCATGATTCACTTTCAAGATGTCGTTACGTAGACAGCCATCCAGGATTCCAATGCGTGACCATGAGGATGGTCCATAGTGTGATGAGGCTTTAGTACAAGGACTATTTCCCGAGATGGTACCTTCATGATGTGTCCCAACGATACCACTTCCCGTTGGTCAGTAGTTACTATCGGCGCTATCGGTAGAGGACACATATAGTCTCCGTTCCTTAAATGATTTTCAACGAAAGATACCCCTCAGGTTATGAGGCGATCCCAACTCACAGGTGGATAATGATTGGATTGAGGTCGCCATTGAGTTTTCATCTGGCCAAGGCACCATTAAATTGGATGGTTGTCTTGGTAGTGAGCCTCCTATGTGGATCAGTAGGGTGATGGCAGGGTTTAGATTACCCCTATCTTACGATGAGGTGACTTTTCTGTGGACAGATCTTGAGAACCTTTCTCAGAGAAGGGGGTCTCTTTCCATGAAAATCTTAGGGTTTTGTGTTCCCAAGAGCTTTTACAACTTCGACAAGACAACATGTCAGTAGATGAGTATTCGTTAAAGAATACTGATCATTCTAGGTAATTGATGAATATGATATGACTGATTCTTTGGGGATCAGTCCTTCAAGTGAGATGTATTTAGGGACATTCGATCCAACAATATTCATCAAGGCATTCCTACTTATGTTAGGGTTATAGAGAGAACATTTGTTGTTGAAAATTCTTTAGCTGAGCAGATATAACCAGTGAATGTTAGTAGTGGGAAAGCAAGAAACCAACGTCACTCTCAGAGGCTTGGACGTGTAAAATATTTAGGGAAGAGTAAGTGATAGGTATAGATGAATCTGTAGAGAAACAAGAGGTGGTATACATTTTGAAATATTACAACCATCACCCCAATGTGGTCCCCAATGGGCTCATGGAGTTAGAGGAAAGGAGAAGGGAGTAGCTGCATGTAGTCAAAGAGTGCGACCCAAGGGCTCTAGGAATGATTCGAGGTACGTTCTATGTATACTACTAGTTGTCATAATTAATAGACATAGTTACGAATCATTCATTCTCATCATGAATCTTGTTCAAGACCTAGAGTTTCCAGTTAAACCATTGACTTGACCGTTACGTCTGGAGATACCTATGAGAGGAGATTCTATAATCACACTTATGTGAACAGTGTGATCCAACCCTTGAGGTGAGAGTTTCGGTCAGAACCTCTTAGTGGCAGGGTCGAGGCCTTATGATGTTAGTTTGGGTATAGACTGGTCATCCACAATTCAATCTCTAATTGAATGTTTTAGGAAAAAAGGTTGTGGTATATCTATATCTTTGGAATGGGGTTTTCCTTAGTTAGGTAAAAAGGAAACACAAGAAGCACGGGATAAACTCATTCATAGGAGGGTGCATCCGATCACTCTTAATTTGTCCATCCTTACCCTCATGGCAGTAAGTGTTTTGAGTTTTTAGTTCCCAACAGTAGTGGCAGAGTTCAGAAACATACTTTCAAAAGATGTTTCCTAGATTAACTCCCCATAGGAAGAGGGACTTCTGCATTGGATTTTACCCAAGCATGACACTAATATCTACAACTGTATATTGTATGGCTTCCACAGAGCTCTGGAAGCTGAGAGTATAGTTAGGAGAACAGTTTACAATCTACTCTGATCAAAAGAGTCTAAGGTACATTTTCTCACAAAAAGACTTAAGCCTGAGACAACGACAATGGCTAGAGCTCATCCAGGACTATGACTTTGAGATATTCTACACTCTAAGGAAGGGAAAACGTATTAGCAGACACACTAAGTAAGAGGTCGGGTCTACACCTACTGAGTGAGGTGATAGAGAAACTAGACACATTGCTTTTGTCCTTCATGGATAGTGATTGAGAAGGTTGCCTCTAGTCTATGACAGTCACTCCCCCACTTCTTCAGTGAGTTAAGGAGGCACATCTTGGGGACGTTGACTGCGAGACCCGATGTGATCAGATATCATCAGGACATGCTCCTAAATAATTTTTTGAAGGTTGGGAGCACATCATCCTCTTCAGAGGACGCACCATGGTACTAGTGACACTGCAAGAGGATGTGTTGAGGGAGTTCCACACATCCCCTTTGGCAGTACATTCTAGAGTGGAGAAGATGTACTAGGACCTCTTATATAAGTACTGGTGGCAAGGGATGAAGAAAGAAGTGGTAGTGTTCATTTCATGACACATCACTTGTCAGTAATTGAAGGCCAAGCATCAAGTTCCAGTAGGCTTAGCACAACCACTTGAGGTGCCTGAATGGAAGTGGGATGGTATATCCATGGACTTTGTGATGGGACTAACACATTCATCTAGGGGCCAAAATTCTATCTAGGTGATCGTTGACCTACTCACCAAGTCGGCCCAATTCCTACACATTTGAGAGCATAGATCAGTAGAGGGATTGGGGTGCCTCTACGTAGAGGATATTTTTTGGCTTCACAGGGTGCCATCGACGATCTACTCAAATAACGATGATTTTTTTACATTCAGGTTTTGGGAGGGATTACAGGAGGTATTTTGGACTCATCTATTCTTGAGCATTGCCTTCCATCCTCAAACAGATAGTCAGACAGAGAAAACTATACAGACACTCGAGGACATGGTTCATGCTTGAGTCCTTGATTTTGGTAGTAGGTGGTAGGAAAACCTTCCACTGGTAAAGTTTTCATACAACAATACTTATCAATACACCATTGTCATGGCTCCATTTGAGGCTTTGTACGAGAGAACATGCAGATCACCTCTATGGTGGACAGACCTAGGGGAGATAGTACTTATTGGTCTAGAATTGGTACGAGCTACCACTGAAAGGGTGGGGATCATCCAGGAGTGTATAAAGACCACACATATCCTACATAAGTCTTATTATTATAGGATATAGGGACCCTTGGTGTTCGAGGAGGGAGACCATGTCTTCTTATGGGTCTCACCTCGACGAAAATTGCAGAGATTTGGCCTGGGCGACAAGCTATCTCCGAGGTTCATCGGACCTTTCCAGATTCTCAGTAGAGTGGGAGAGGTAGAGTACCGTATAGCTCTTCCCCCATAGATGTACCAGTTGTATAACATTTTCCATGTGTTTCAGTTGAGTAGATGCGTGCATGGTACATCGCACATTATCAACTAGGGCAAGTTGGAATTTGACGATGGGGAGACTTTTACAGAGTTCCCAGTGGAGATAGCGAATCGATAGGAGTGATTCTTATATGGATGGTCTATCCCTTTAGTGCGAGTTGAATGGTATCATGGGAACCTCCAGGAGGGCACATGGGAGCGAGAGACTCATATTCATGCCCAGTACCCTCATTTGTTTGATTTTCCTTTGTTTTGGATTTTGGGGACGTAAAGTCCTAAGGTGGGGAGAATGTAATGTCCCAGAAATTATGTATAATTTTTTTATTATGTGGAATTATTATGAGATGTGAAAATTGAAAACACATGATTCTGAGGCCTGGAGTGCCCGAAATGATCTTTCGAAATTTTTTAAGCTTTAAATATAATTAATTAGTGATTTTCCTGAAAAAGTGGAATAACAATTATATGGGTGCCCATATCAAGAAATATGAGGACACCATTGCATTCAATATGGCGGGTTTACCCTAAGAGCGACTTATGTTTAGTCGGTGTGTGACTCTAATGAGAAACCCCAAAATTGGAATATCGATAAATAAAATTATTAAATAAAATTATTTTATTTTTCAAATGCTTATAACTCACAAACGGAGACTCAGATTAAAAATCAGAGACTATTTATGATCATTTGAGGGTATTCTTTCCTTAGGCATATCCTACCATTGGTCGGTGCGGCCCAATAGTAGAAGTTAGTTTTTGGCTGTAAATAAAATAATTAAGTAACAATTATTTTATTTTTAAATTATATAACCCCTAAATGGTAACTCGTATTAGGAATCCGAGTGTACCGTTGATCTCATGAGGGTGTTTTCCTCTTAGGAAGATCCTAAACTTGACCGACGTGGGTCGAGGGTCGCTGTTAAAAATTTTTGAACATTTTTTAAGGTACGTTTAGTAAATGTGCGACCAGCAATTTCTATCTTTTGAACCGGAACTCAGATTAAAAATATGAGGGCACTGTTGAATTTTTAGTGTCAGGATTTGCTTAGGAAAATCTTAACTTTGGCGTCAAGCTTTGGAAGAAATAGTTAATTTTTGAACATTACAAAAAAATAATAAAAATACTCCATGAGTTATTTTATCTCTTTTTGTAACCGTTGGGTGATGTGGCGGGACTCCAGAGTTAATAGGTCATTCAATGACTTGAAACTTGGGTTGTGTAACCTCAATGTTGTTTGTTTTAATAGAACACTAAATGTGGTTCATTAATAAACCACATTAATGTTATGCAACATGGTTGGTTCCTCATATCTATTCTAAGGAATCTCAGTCATGGGTTTTTGGCACACAAGTGAGGATCCTCCGAAGAAGTGCCAAAAAGAGTTCCTCTAATGTAGAATGGAGCTTTGACACTTTATAGGATTCAATCTAGAGTTAGAAAAATTCCAACAGACATGCTACGTACGCGAATCCATCTTCATCATCCGTAACGACTTCCAGCAAACTCGAGGTAGGGGGTTTATGCTTGATTCCTTCCCTATACCCCATTCATGAATATTACAAAGAACACAGATCAAATGTACAATGGGTTGTTATGTGTTTTATTCTTTAATGGGAGAGGATATTGAGAGGTTTTATTTATTGGAGTTTTTATAATTAAAATATCCTTCCCATGTTGTTATGCTAACGCAGAGGGTGCGGCTCAAAAGAACAAGGCCCAAACCCTCCTATGAACTCATTTGGGGTGGAGTTCTTCATGGACAACCAGAAGATATGGTGGAGTAAAAAATATGGGAGCCACACGTTATTAAAAGCATCACAGGAGGCCCGTAGGCGCAATCAGAAGGGAAAAAGGACCACTGGAGCTCACTCGGTGGCCCACAGAAGCCCTGCTGACATGGCACTCGCGACTAGTGCCAATGGGTGATGGAGGAGGCCGACTCTCGCTAGTCATGGAGGATGGTGGTACTCGAAGTCACCACATTGGGTAGCAGGGGTGGGCGACCCTTGGTCAACCGTGGTGGCAAAAGGGCGGCATGCCGTTACGTGCCCCGGAGAGATGTCGCGACATCGAGCTATGGGAAAGGCGACTCGTGCCCCATGGGTCCCGCTTACAGGGGGCAGTGCAATGTGGCTCCCCTATTGAAAAAACAATCAGACGTTTTTTACGTTCAGAAAGAGAAATCCGACCCCGCGCGGCCCAGTGGGTCATGCCCAGCCAAAGCAGGTTGGGACGGTCTGCAACCCAGGGGGTCGGTCCGTGGCCCATCCAGTTTGGGCTGGCCTAGGTTGGACCTGAGTCGGACATGGATCATGTTGGTTTGACCCGAACCGGGTTGGGTAGGCCGAATTCGTGATGGGTCGGGTCGGTCCGACCAGGTCTAACCGGACCCAGACCCTTTTCGACCAAGATACTCTTAAAATGCCATATCTCACAAACCAGACATCCATTTGATAAACCATCTATGGTGATATAATACTTGGAACAAGACTATCCTTTTGAGATACTCCACCTGAGCTTTGGAGAAAGTTGGAGTACGTCCGGGTTGGATTGAACCCGAATCCAACCGGGATTTCGGTACTAAAACGCTTATAACTCATAGACAGGGCGTCCGATTGATGTGTCGTCTATCGTGTTGGTACCCTTATGACATGGAGGTACTTTGGGTTACTCCTTTGTAAAAAATCTTGGTAGTTGAGGCACAACTGGTATCTTGAGTAGAAGATACTACAGAACTTAGGCGCACCTGGTGCAGGGAATCCTGTGGCTAGCTGTCAACTGAAGAGCGACCCAGTGTGAATCAGCATCATAATGACCTGGTGTGGATCATAATCATAGAGACCCTGTATGGATAATAATCATAGAGACCCTGTGTGGATCAACCTCATAGAATCCTTGTGTGGATCAGCATCATAGAGACCCTGTGTGGATCAACATTATAAGGACCATGTGTGGATCACCATCATAGCAACCCTATGTGGATCAGCATCATAGAGAACCAGTGTGGATCAACATCATAATGACCCTATGTAGATTATCATTCTGGTGACCCTGTGTGGATTAGTAGTGCATGAACCAATGAGGACTAGCCAAAGAGCATCCTGTCATGGATCAGCAACATATTACCCTGTATTGATCGATAATAGAACAAAGACTTCGTGGTTTAGTTGTGGAATCTTCCTAATGGAATAAAATGATATAGCTTAAGACTAATCATCTTTATTTCTGAACTCTGAGTTGTATACCCGGTGTGAGGTGTCTTTTTATTTGTGCTTTGTGATTGAGATAATTCTTTATCGTATTACTTTGTGGAATTCTGAGAGACCTTCGAGAGTCTCGGGGTCCCTACTGGGTATTTTTACACTCACCCATGCACGTGCTTCACCTGCACCTTATCACATCTTGTGCAGATGACCACCAGCTTGGTTGAGACATTAGAGATCCCGGACCAGGCGGTACACAGAGGTGACTAGTTGACATGGAGAGCTAAGAAGACGAGTTGTACCTACCCTTTAGGTAGGATCATTGTTGGACGACCTCATGAGTTGTTTTCCTAGTTCACTGTATTTCCATTTCAGTTGGGCTTGTATTCTAGCCCCTTTAATTCAATAATTACTTTTACACTCTGTGGTGGGTTTTAGTTGTGGTTGCACCATTCTTATTTCTTTGTGTTTTAATTGTGCACAGTGTACCCTATGTGGGTGTGTTCAAATTTTGAGTAAATGCGTTCCCATTTAGGGAAATTCCTTTCTGGTGCTAGTTACCAACCCCTGGCCTATGAATGGTGGGCTTGGGGTAGTCATGGAACGGGCCCCAAGGGATGGGTCTTGACACAATCACTACATACCACTACATCAGGACACAACCAAGACCATTTATGGATGTATCACAGAATACAAGGTACTCGACACCCTCCTATAGTAATATCAAGATGGTAACACTCATCAATGTCTTCCTCAACTACTGAAAACTCTCTTGTAACTTTAAAATCCACACGAAAGGCTACCCCTTTCATCTCAAAGCTATCAAAGATAATTCTACTATGGAAAAGTCAGGTAGGAACCACTAATAGTACCCATAAAAACCAAGGAAACTCCATACCTCGGTAACACTCTTGGGTGGCTCCCAAGCAAGCACCCCTCAATATTCACTGGATCCACTACAAATCCATCCTCTGAAATGATGTGTCCTAGAAAATGGATCTATCATATAAAGAACTGAGACTTATAGATATTATCATAAAGTTGGTGCTCTCGCTGTATATTGAGGACCATCCTCAAGTGTCTCACATTCTCCTTCTCGGATGCTGAGTAAACTAGGATTTCATCAATGAAGACCACCACAAATCAGTTAAAGTAAGGTTGGAATATCCAATTCACGAGTTCCATGAATACTTCTAGGGTGTTTTTCACACCAAACATCATCACCAAGTACTCATAATGAAGGTACCGACACTTGAAATTCATCATCGGTATATCCTCATCCCATACTCGAAGATAGTGATAGCCAGATCTGAGGTCTATCTTTGAGAACCACCACACCCCTTTCAACTGATCGAAGAGGTCATCTATCCTTGATAGTGAATAATTGTTCTTCATGATCACCTAGTTTAGGCACTGGAAGTCCACATATAACCTCATGCTCCTATATTATATCCTAGAAAACAAAACTAGGGATTCCCAAGGTCAAACACTAGGTCTCATGAAGTCCTTACTCTGTAAGTCCTTCAAACGTACCCTCAGTTCACAAAGCTTTGTGGGAGCCATCCGATATGTAGGTGTAGATATCAGTGTCCTCCATGGGTTTAGATCAATAAAAAATTCTACCTCTATATGGGTAGGTAATACTAAAACATCCTCAGGAAATATTTCTTCATACTTCACTACTATAGAAAACTGGGGACTCATCTCATTCACTACACTGAGGGTCAGGATATCCAACTGATGTTTGCTTAGTTTCACTCTACTACGTGTGAGACAACCTTACACTGCTTGGATTTATTTTTTTATGAAAAAGAAAATTTTGGTCCCATCACTATGGGAACACCACACTCTGCACCCAAATTAGTCAATCTAATCATGGACTATGGATAACTAGTCCATTCCGAGAATGACGTCGTAAGACCTCGACATCGCTACCAAGATATCCCAACCGATACTCTTTCCTCCAAGAGTAAGGTCACATTGTTGGCACCAGTGTTTGATCATAGAATACCCTCCCATATGAGTCTCTAATCATAAGGGTTGAGTCAACAGTTCCATTGGAATCTCTGAGTCTCAAACAAGGGTCATGAAAAGAAAAGAATGACCGACACCTGTGTCTATAAAAACTAAATATAAGGTTGAAAAAGAGACATATTATATATATAATCATTCGTGGAGCCTCGGGGTCATAATCCTCTATCACCTGAAGCTAGCCTCATCCCTATCCAGTAGCTCCCTATGCCTCTCATGGACCACCTGGGGGTGGTGGTTGTAATACATCAAACTTATACACACCTCCTACTACCCTGCATGCCCCTCTTCCATGACTGCCTCCCTACAAAACACCATGTTCTTGCCTCCTCCTATATCTCGGTAGTCCCTCCACCATCTCCTGAATGGTCGTATGATGGTTTATGAAATATCTATCTAGATGTTCCCAAATGACACATGAGTAACAAAACATGTCCTTCATCTAGCTCGCTCTACCTTGGTAGCCCTAAACCACTAATCTCATGTCCTAGGGTCATCCCCTAAGTTCTTGATCCTCTTGGGTTGCTATGACTTCTATCGGCTACCTACTGCCGAAGGATTAGCTACCTAGTGCCCAATGGTAGCTCCCACTATTGGTGTCTGCTCTTCCAGAAATCTCTCCACTATCGTAGATCGCTCCAGTACCCCATAATATGTAGGAATTCCAAGGGATATCATCGATGGCCTTATCTCCCAGCGTAATCTTCACTCGAAGGTCTTATCCCTAGATAACAGGTCTCATACCATATCCATCGAGTAGTGAGAAATATAAGTAAATCTCTTCGAGTACTCCACCACTATTTGACTACCCTACTATAGATGTAGAAGCTCTTTTGTACACACTAAGTATAATGTAGCTGTAAAGAACTCATATCTGAAGAGACTCTTGAATTTCTCCCAAGATAGAGTCATATCATCATGTGTTTGGGTCACTAAGCTCCACAATCGCCCCGTTGAGCCCTGAATAAGACTCACATCTAGGACTTAAATTTGGTCATAAGGAATCCTCACAAAGTAGAATACACATGTAACTAACTACATCCAATATTCAGCTACTTGGGGGTCTGTCTCACCCTAAAACTAGGGGGTCACTGCCTCTAAAACGCATGCAATTCACTCAGTATACGTGCATCCTCAGCCAGTAGTGATGGTAATATCTACTTATCAATAGGTGGTGGTATCACTTGTGAACCACCCGAAGGTGATATATCTAGTACAACCCCCTATATTGACTCCTCTTCACTAAGAGGATCATCCTCATGATCATGAAATAGAATCCTAACTGGCTGTCTGGGTGGAGGCATCCAAAAATAGAATAATATTTAACATTGTCAATAGAGTATACTTGGTGAGCTAACTCAAGAAGGACATAAGAACACACCCAAATACTATATTATTCATGTACCATTGTTTTCCCTGCAACGATTGTTTTCATATACTAATTCAAAAAGTATAATTCAAAGTCTAGGTGTATGGATACGTCAGCTGCCACGCTAAAACTGGATTCTCTAGCCTAAAATCTGAACTCAAAACACTTAACACTATTACCCCAAACCAATATCATAAGATCTTGGTCCTTTAGATAGAACCTCATTTGATAGTACTATTTCATAACCCTTCCCAGAGGGTCCCATTTCGTGACTACCCCAAGCCCACCTCGAATAGGTTGGGGGCTGGTGACTTGCACCAAGTAGGAATATCCCACAATTGGGAGGCATTTTTTTAAGTACTAGTACACACTCACACATCTCCAAGGGCAAAATGATGGAATGTAAAACACTAAGTAAAAAAGAATGAATACCACTAAGATACTAACAATAGATTAAGATAGTAGAAAACTGCAAAGTAAACAGGGAAAAAATACAAGCCCACCAAAAAATGAGTCTGGAAAAGTGAATGCACAAGTTCCTAAAACTCATCCGCAGAAAACCCTACCTGGAGGGAAAGGTACTGGACAACTGTCTGAAGTCGTAGGAGCACACCTTGACTGTCTGGTATCTCTAAGAACCACCTAGTACTAGTCCACCTAGTAATCCATTAAAGTGTTGATTATATGAACAAGACACGACATGTGCGTGCAATGCTCATACAGGGGTGAGTAAAACAGTACTCAGTAGGACACCCCAAAACCACAAAGGAATACCACTATGAAATATATGAAGTATACCAAAAATAAATATAGAAATTATACCATGAATAAAATACATAGTATACCATGAATAAATACATGAAGTATAACAAAAATAAGTACATGAAGTATACCATAAAGAAATACATAGTCATCTTACAAAGGTATAGGTCTATAGTACGCAAAACAGAATTATTTGACGTAATCCACAAAACACCTAGTATCGATAAGACACAAAGTATCGATGAGACACTCAATATCGATAATATGCGTAGTATTGATAATAAATTTTATCTTGATAATACACACAGTCTCGTAAAGTCATGTAGTCTCAGAAAGTCATGTAGTCTCAAGGTCACAACCAACCACAAGATTCCACTCAAAGCATGATCATTCTGGAAGAACTCAACCTCAATCGTTTAGTTCATATGAACACATTCGCAAAAACACACATAGAGCATCTAAAAGGACTGTCTCATCACAAGGGTCGCAATAGTGCAAACAGTTCATTGAAGGAACACACAGTTTGAAAGTTACGGGCATTTGATGATTTCAGAACGGGGAAGGGCACTGGTCCTGTAGACCGACAATGGCGGTCGACCATGGCCCGGTCTGACTGCTGGGATTCCAACCCGATCTGATGGGTGAACTCAACCCACTAGTCTCTGCCCTCTCTGTGTGGGTGTGACCCACCTCATTGTCCTAACCAGTTCAGCCTGGCCCGCTTCGCTTTGGCATGTCCCACCTCCTCCTGATGGCTGCTCTAGCCCATTTTAGCTCCTTTGACCACTTCAAATCCATTTCCCAACCATGACTTCCATACCCCATTGGACAACATCTCCCATACACTCCACAACCGCATCCTGTGGCTCTACTCTAGAATTGTTGGCCTCACCGTGTCCTATGGCCACTACACTATGTGGCTCCCACGTAGTCCACTTACCGCATCCTAATCATCCTCTGCTAACTATTACATGCCTCTGTCTATAGTCACCACCTTTCTAGCCACTGCATAACACTCCAGCCACCGCCACCTTTCCTTGTCGGCACTGTCTCCATGCCTCACCGGACCCATGTCGGTGGTCCATTCCTCGGACCATCGAACCACCTTCAGTGTCTAGAAATCAAAGCGATCAAAGATATGGGATTCTCAAGACCCGGTCTACACAGATCCAACCTCAGTTGCTGGTTTTCCTCTAATCCAGGGGTTCGATCGCATTCAAACCCTCTTGGAAAGTCGAATGGCTACCTTGGGTATCCAACGACGGAATTGTGAAGAACGGGGGATAGAGAAAGCACAAGAACAACCGAGGAACAAACCTTGGAATTATTCATGTTTGCCTTGATTCTATCCTATTAGAGGAATAATCGAGAACAAATAATAACATAGATTTATCTCCCATTAAAACCCCACCAAAAATATCCTTCCTGCAAATAATCGAATCACGGATCAACCTGTTTATGGGTTGGTCTGAGTTTATCATTGAATTCAAGATTAGGGAAACCATGAAGAAAAAAAATTCCCTACTTAGAGTTTGGATTATTTGTTGATGAAGAATGGAGGTCAGGTCATCGTCAATCTTGGATCCGCCAGTATTCATTGGAGAGAGCTCCTTCTCCTCCTTTCAGAGTAATTATAGGTTTATGATGATAACCCTAAATTATATGACAAGGTTTATTAAAAATAAAAATTGTTGCTGCTTCACTGTGTAACATTAAATAAAATAAAACTTCATTTATTTTATTTCTTTAAATGTCCAAAAATTACTTTTCACAGTCGACCCATGCTGGATGATGCTAGACCCTGCCTAAGGTAAATTTGATACTCTTAAGGCAACATTGCTCTCATATTTCTGATTCGGGCACCCATTTAGACGTTATTCCACTTTTTCAGGGAAAATGTGTGCATGCGATATTTAATATTTTAATATTCTTCAAGAAATTGTTCAAGGAACACCAGGTCTTATAATCACATGCCGCTTCAGTGTATAGTCTCTTAATAATTCTATACCATATATAAAAATAATAAATGGAAATTTTAAGATGTTACATTCTCCCCACCTTAGGGCTTTACATCCCCGAAATCCAAAACAAAATGCTAAACAAACTAGTGAGGCTACTGAGCATAAATATGATCCTCCCACTCCCATGTGATCTTTTAGAGATTCTTGTGCTACCTCTGAATTCACACCATAAGAATTTTCCACCCATGAAGGATCATATCCTGTTGATTCTCGATCTCCACCAAGTACTCTGCAAAAGTTGCCTCCATCACCAATGTTCAGCTCTCCCAAGTCAATGATGTGTGATGGATATGCACATATATTTTCAGTAATAATATGTGGAAGACTTCATGCACCCACTCTAACTATATAGGTAGAGATAAGTTATAAACCAACTTGTCAACTCTACGTAGTATCTGGAAAGGGATGATGAACCTCAGAGATAGCTTGTTGCCCTGACAACATCTCGGTATCCCGTGTTAATGAGAGACCCAAAGGAACACATGGTATCCCTCATTGAACTCCAAAGGAATCCATATCTAGTCAATATAAGACTTATGATGGCTTTGTGCAGTCATTGACTGCTCTTAGATGACCTAAACCTTTTCTATTGTCGCACGCACCAACTCTGGGCCCATAAGTGCTGACTGTACTAGGTATGTCCAACAAAGTGGTGACCTGAAGGGTTTCTCATACAAGGCATTGAACAATGCCATAATGATGGTTGAATAATAGATTTTTTTGGTATGAAAACTCCACTAGAGGTAGGTGATCTTCCCAACTACAACCAAAATCTATGATGCAAGCATGTACCATGTCCTCCAGAACCTGAATAGTCCACTCAGTCTAGTCGTCCGTCTGTAGGTGAAAAGATATGATCAAACACAATTGAGTCCCAAATGCCTCATACAATTCCTTCTTCAAATGGGATGTAAAGAGAGCATCATGATATGAGACTATCGTCAATAGAACTCCATGGTTTCAAACTATCTCCTTCAAGTAGAGGCATCCCAAGATCTCTACCAAACACTATTTTCGAATTTCATGGAAGTGGTCCTACTTAGTGAGTTGGTGAACGATCACCCAGATGGTATTATGACCCATGAATGTATGTGGTAACCTTATAGATAATTCCATTGATATATCAACCCACTTCCACTCTGGAACCCCATGGGGTTGATCCAAACCCACTGGAACCAGGTGCTCAACTTTCACTTGATGATAAGTAGGGCATTGTGAAACGAACTCTGCCACTCCCTTCATTCAAAAACAACAAAACTAATGTTAGAGGTCTTGGTACATCTTCACCACACCTGGATGTACCTCTAAAGGTGGCCTATGAAACTCCCTCAAAACCTCCACCCATAATTCCACTGTTACCACTGTGTATCCTCTGAAAAGAACGATATGCTCCCCACCTTTCAAATATCCATCTAGGGCATGCCTTGTGAACATATGATCATATAAAGTCTCACAGTTAGTTTCTATGAGTTGTTCCTCCTTAACTCATTGTAAGAGTGGAGGGGTGATAAACATTTAATATAGGTAAGATGCTCTATCTCCATCCACAAAGGATATCTGCAATGATCCTAACTGCTCTGACAACTCATTCAACATTTGTAAACTAGATCTTCTGCTAAGATCATATTCCACCACATTCTCCTTCATAAAAGTATATAAAATCTCAAAGTCAAAGTCCTAGAGGAACTCTATCCATTTCCTCTATCTCAATTTCAAATCCTTCTGAGAGAAGATATACTTGAGACTCCTGTGGTTAGAGTAGATGTTAACTACTCACACATTAGGTTATGTCATCACCTATTAAACGTGAAGATCACCACTGGTAACTAAATATTATGCTTCTCATAGTTATTATCATGTGTTTTCAACTATCATAAAACATAGACAATCACCACTTTCTCCTGCATTAGGACACAACCAATCCCAATTTCTGATGCATCGCAGAATACTATGTACTCAACACCCACCTATAGAAATATCAAGATGGGTGCGCTCATCAATCTCTACCTAAACTTCTAAAAAATCACCTATAACTTCTCCATCCCCATAAAATTATTCCCCTTTCATGTTAAATCTATCAAGGACATCGCTACTATATAAACATTGGGTAAAAACCTCTAATAATACCCTACCAAACCAAGGAAACTCTATACCCTAGTAACACTCTTGGGTGGCTCCTAATCAAGAACCGCCTCAATATTTATTGGATATAGTGAAACTCTAGCCTCTGAAATGATGTGTCCAAGAAAATAGACCTCTCGAATCCTAAACTGACACTTTAAGAGCTTCCCAAAAAGCTGGATCTCTCAAAGTATCTTCAAGACCATCCTTAAGTGTATTGCGTGCTCCTCCTCGGACACTGAGTACACTAGGATGTTATCAATGAAGACCACCATAAACTAGTCTAATTAAGGCCAGAAGATCCTGTTCATGAGTCCCATGAACACAGTTAGAGAGTTCTTCATGCCAAAAGGAATCACAAAGTACTCTTAATGGATGTACAAAAACCTGAAAGTCATCTTTGATATATCCTCATCATATACTTGAAGCTAGGGATAGCAAGATCTGAGGTCTACCTTCAAGAACCACTTCACCCCTTTCAACTGATCGAATAGGTCATAGATCCTTAGTAATGGATACTTATTCTTCACAATCACCTAGTTTAGGTATCATAAGTCCACATATAGCCTCAATCTCCCTTATTCCTTCTTTGAAAACAAAAAAGGGGCTTCCCATGATGAAACAATGGGTCTCATGAAGCCCTTCCTCTGAAAATCCTCCAATTGTACCCTCAGTTCACAAAATTCTGTAGGAGACATCTGATATTAAAGTGTAGATATTAGTGTTATCTCAGGGGATAGATCAATATAGAATTATACCTCTCTATAGGGAGGTAATCCGGGAACATCCTCAGGAAATATTTCCTCATACTCCTCCACCAATATAGGAAAATGGGGACTCATCTCATCCACTGCACTGAGGTTTAGGCTATCCAACTGATGTTTGATTGGTTGGACCCTCTTATGTGTGAGTCCATCATGTGCTTCTTGGGTTTCCTTTTTTCTAAATATGGAAAACCTGGTCCCATCACTTCAGATACACCACTCTCTGTGCCTAAAATAGTCAATCCGAGTAAGGACTGTGGATAACCAGTCCATATCGAGAATTATGTCATAAGGTCTCAACACTGCTACTAAGAGATCCCAACCAATTATCTCACCTCCAAGAGTAAGGTCACACTGAAGACACTGGTGTGTGATCCTAGAAATCCCTACCATAGTAGTCTCTAATCATAAGGGTTGATTGAACGGTTCCACCAGAATCTTTGAGTCTTGAACAAGGGTCATGGAAAGAAAAGAATGACTGAAACCTATGTCTAGGAAAATTAAAACTATGTTGTAAAATAAATAGATCATACCTCTAATAATCCATAGAGCCTCGGGGTAATAAGCCTTCATCGCCTGAAGCTAGCCTCATCCCTGTTCACCAGCTCCCTAAGCCTTTCGTAGACCACCTGGGGGTGGTTGTGGTAATACATTGAACCTCCACCTACCTTCTACTGTATTTACTTCTCCTCTTCCACATCCAAAAACCTACAGACCACCCTATTCCTACCTCTTCCTCTATCTTGGTGGACCCTAGATCATCTCCTGATCGGTCATACAACCATTTGGGAAATATTGAGCTCGATGCCCCTGACCACTGCATGCGTAACATAGCCTATCCTTCAGATGAATCTCTCTACCCTGGAGGCTCTGTACCACTAATAATGTGTACAGGGGTCAGCACATAGTGTTACTAAACCGATTGGGTCCCTAAGACCACTTTCAGCAACCTACTACCGAAAACTCAGCTACCTAGTGCCTGGTGGTAGCTCCCATTACCGGGGTCTACTCTGCTAGAAATCTTTCCACTACATGAGATCACTACAGTAACCCCAACATAGGTATGAATGCTAAGGGATATCATGGATGCATAGATCTCATTTCTTAAGCCCTGATTGAAGGTCTGAGCCTTGAAGAATGGGTCTTGTACCATATCCGTGGAGTGTTAAGAAAGATAAGTAAATCTCACTGAGTACTCTACCACTATCTGGATGACCTACTGTAGATATAGAAGCTACTGTATAGACACTGAGCATAATATAGCTGGAAATAAATATTCTCTAAATATATGCTCAAATTCTATCCATGAGAGAGTCATATCATCGCGTTTCTGGGTCACTAAGCTCCACTGTCGCCCCACTGCACCTTGATGATGAGTCACATCTAGGACTTTCATCTAGTCATAAGGAATCCTCACATTGAGGAAGACAAGTGTAACAAACTCCACCCAACCCTTAGATAGTCGAGGTTCTATCTCACCAAAAAACCTAGGAGGCCTCTACCTCTGTAACTCATGAAATGGATTCAGTCTGCGTGAATCCTCAGCCAATAGTGCTGGTTATAGCTACTGCTTGATGGGTGGTGGTATCACTGATAAACCACATGAAGGTGCTATCTTCGGTACAATCCCCTGTACTAGTGCCTCATATCTAGATGGATTATCCTTATGATCATGCAAATAGAATCATGGATGGATGTTTTCATGGAGGCATCCTGGAATAGAACAATATGTACCACGATCAATAGAGTATACCTGGTGAGATGACTCAAGAAGGACATGAGGATACACCAAAATACTATATGATGCATATACCATTGTCTTCCCTACAATCAGTGTCTTCATGTACCAAGATGAAAATATGAATTCAAAGTCATGGTCGATGGATATGTCCCCCACCACACTAATACTGGATTCCTTGGCCAGAAAGGGTAACTCAAAACACTTAACACTGTTTCCCAAAACCAATCTCACAGACTCTTGGTCCATTATGTAGAACCTCATCTAATACCACTCTATTATGACCCTTCCTAGAGGGGTTCATTCTGTGACTACTCTAATCCCACCTCCAATAGGCTAGGGGATGGAGGCTATCATTGAGTAGGAATATCCCACAAATTGGAGGCATTTTCCTAAGTACCTATGCACACACACACACATCTCTATGACCAAAACGACGGAATGTAAAACAATAAGTAAAAAATAATGAATACCATTAAGACACCAAAAATATAGTATAATAGTAGAAAACTGGAAATTAAATAGGGCCAGGATACAAGCCCACCCAAAAAGGATTCTATAAAATTAACTTCACAAGTTTCTGAAACTCATCCGTAGAAAACCCTACTTAAATAGCAAGGTACTAGATAACTGTCTAAAGCCATATGAGCACACCTTGACTGTATGATCTCTCTAAGAAACACCTATTCTTGGTCCACATAGTCCTCCATCAATGTTTCAATCATCAAAACAAGACATGACATGTGTGAGAAAAGCCTATGCAGGGATGAGTAAAACAATACTAAGTAGGACACCCTAAAACCACAAAGGAATACAACTAAAAAATATGTGAAGTTTACCAAAAATAAATAAAAGAAGTATACAAAAAAATAAAATAAATTTTATATTGAAAATAAATACATTAAGTATACCAAAAAAAATCACATTAATTATATTATAAATAAATACATAGTCATCTCACATAAGAATAGGTCAATAGTATGCAAAACATGATTAACTGACATAATACAAAAAACACCCAATATTGATAAGACATGTTGTCTCAATGAGACACTTAGTCCAGATAAGATATGTAGTATTAATAATACATGTAGTCTTGATAATACACATAGTCTCAGTAAGTCATGTAGTCTCAGAAAGTCACATAGT
Source organism: Viscum album (assembly GCA_963277665.1). NCBI lineage: Eukaryota > Viridiplantae > Streptophyta > Magnoliopsida > Santalales > Viscaceae > Viscum > Viscum album. The sequence goes on along the minus strand of OY728153.1, from coordinate 382,877,015 downwards.
CTCAAGGTCACAACCATCCATAGGATTCTTCTCAAGGCATGCTCATTCTGAGAGAAATCACACCTCAAGCCTTTAGTTCGTATGAACACTTTCAAAAGAACTAACTTAGAGTATCTCAAAAGTATCGTATCATCTCAAGGGTCTTAATAACGCAAATAGTTCTTTAAAAAGATGCACAGTTAGAAAATTACAAGTGTTTGAATATTTTAGATGGGGGAAGGCCACTAGGCATGTGGACTAACCATACGGCCAGTCCACCGACTATGGATATCGATCACTAGGTCCTCCCTACCTCATAGTTGATCGTGCTGCAACAGATCAAGCTACCATGGTGGTCGACCATCCTCTAGCTACCATGGTCACAAGATAGCTTGGTCGATTGTGACTCATATTCGACCGCCAGGGTCGACCGTGGCTTGATCTGACCGACGGGGGTCCGACCCAATTTAACGGGTCGACCCAGACCACTGGGCCCAACCCGATTCATCTAGTCCTAAATCACCTCACTGGACTATCCTATTCTGCCCACTCCGCTTTGGATCGGCCCACCTTGGCCCGCTAGCCACTCTAGACTGCTGGTCCTGCCCGCTCCAACTCGCTGGCCCATTCGAGCGCTGTGTCCCAATGGGTTTTTCTGCACACTGCTGGCCCGTGGCTCCCACACAGTCTCTACCTCCACATCCCCAACTCCCACATGCTCTGCGGCCGCCTCCCATAACTCTACTCCGGCCTCACTGGCCTCGCTATGTCCCATGTCCACCGCATCATGTGGCTCCCACATGGTCCGCCTATCACATCCTTCTTGGCCTTCGATGACCTCCGTGTGCTACCACCTCTAACCACTATTTCTCTAGTTATCGTTCACTACTCTAGCCACCGATTCCCCACCTCGCTGGTGCCCCCTCCATGCCTTGCCGGACCACCGCACTGGACCCGCTTTGGTGGTCCCTTCCACAGACCATCGGATCATCTACAATGTCTGGAAATAAAATCGATCATAGATATGGGATCCTCGAGACCCGATCTACACAGGTTCAACATTAGATATTAGTTTTCCTTTAATCTAAGAGTCTAATCACATTTGGAACCTCCTAGTAAGTCGGGCCACGACCATAGGGATACAATGACGAAATCATGAAGAACAGAGGAGAGAGAAATCACACGAAAGCCCGAAGAATGAACCTTGGAATTTTTCGTGTCGAACTCAATTTGTTCTTGTTAGGTAAATAAATAATAGAAAATTATCAAATAGATTTATCTCCCATTAAAAACCTACAACAAATATCCATCAAGCAAATGATCGAACCACATATCAACCTATTCGTGGGTTGGTTCGCATTCATCATTGAATTCAAGAATGGGGAAACCATGAAGAAAAAAATGCCCTACATGGAGTTTGGATCCTTTATTGATGAAGAACGTAGGTCGCATTGTCCACTACTAGAAAACTGTCCTTTAACAGCACTAGGAATGGCCTTTATTAGTACTAGAAAAGCACTGAAAACACGAGCAATGTTAAAAGTCCATGACTTTTATCAACGTTGATAAAGGTGACATTTATTAGCACTTTAAAAAGTAATGATAAAGGTATCATTTATCAGTGCTTTTATTTAGTGTCGATAAAGGTATCCTTTATTAGTGTTATAGAAGTGCTGATAAATTATACCTTTATCACCGCTTTTAGAAGCACTGATAAATGTGTCCTTTATAAGTTCTTTTAAAATAAATGATAAATGTGTTCTTTATAAGCGCTTTTAAAAGTGATGATAAAGGGCCATACTATAGTGTGCTGTAATAGCACACCATAACACTAGAAGCACTATAAACACACACAAAACACACAAGAAATATACCAGATATCAACAAAGACAAGTCCCAAAATAGAATTTAGATGAACTATAATTTAAAACAAAAATACCAGAAAAAAACACTATATTATAAACATTTTAAAAATTGGTTTATAAAATTACATAGATAAAAATTATTACATAAATTAAAAAACAGTCATAACTATTAATGTTACCATGATTTCTATTGACTTTCTTTATCGAATAGCCAACACTGCATGAGTAGCTTCAAACAAACCACATCAACTCGAAAAAATGAATCCACCTGTATGAGGAAAAATTTAGTATGAGTAATATTAAAAATAAATAAATTAAAAATAAATATGAAATAATACATTAATTATATGGAAAATGATTTTACTATTCAAAATCCAGATTACCTTTGTAATTGATAAAAGGTAGCGGTGTTTCATTTCCTACAAAGGAAATGGAGAGAACATGAAAGAAAATGATAAATTCAACACTACAGGGGTGAACAGGTTCTGAGGGAGAAGAAGCATGAAAGTTGGACAGAGCACCCCAACTTGAACAAAAGAATCCACCTGTATAAGAAAACAATTATAACGTGAGTAATACTAAAGTGAAATAAATTAAACATAAATATGAAATAATACATTAATTATATGGATAATGATTTTACTGTGAAAACATCAAGATTTCCTTTGTGATTGAGCAAAGATAACTTCATTACTCTTCCTGAAAAGGCATGACACATGGATAGAAATCTTCTAAAATAAATGAAATATGCATGGAATAATGAAAATTAAATAAAGTTTAACTATATAATTTTTCGATGAAATAGATAAAGTATATCATAACATTACCTTTACATATTTCCAAAGGGTTTATTTGGTCCAAAAAAAAGATAATAACAAAACTAAGGATTCTCTATGCACTTAACTACCGTTGGTTAACTACTTCTTAGAATAGCATCTAACCTAAACTTCCTATCTGGAATCTCTATGATTCTCTCATCCCACACACACTCACCACCATCTCTATCATATCACCATTCAATATTCACTTTTCGTTATCGTATTTCACCCATTTACTACTTGTAAAGATTCATGACGCATGAAGTTGAATGCATATAGTAAATGGGTATATGAAGAGAAGGAAAAGTGAATATTGAATAGTGATATGATACATATGGTGGTGAGCATGTTTGATATGAGATAATCATGAGGACGCTGGGCAAGATGTTTAGATCAGATGCTATGCTAAGCGGTAGTTAACCAACAGTACTGAAGTGCAAAAAGACTCCTTAGTTTTGTTATTAAATTTGTGAGTGATGCACAAACAATCCATGTTTTGGATTCATTGATCAATAGAGCCAAATAGGCATCAATATTCTTCTAACACACTACATCAATAGAAAAAACATTAAAAATGATCAAAATATTGAATATAAATGAACCCTCACACAAGACAAAAAGATAAATTTCCACAAAAATAGACATCTTCAAATAGGAACTATAGAAATATTGGAACTATTTCCTGAAAGGATAACTATTTAAAGGTTCACATTAAAAAAACCATTTGAACTATGAAAGGATAATTTCATCAAACTTTTATAATTAAATATGAAATTACAATAGCTACACAACAAAAATGAGGAAACTCTGAATTTCTTTACACCAACATGGGAGACAGAAACTGAGGCAATGTGTTTATTCTTTTTTCACAAAAACTCAACCAAAAATTCTTCCTCCACCAACTTCGGAAAATGGGGATCCTTGGAGAAGAGGAATCGCTCCTTAATCTCTGTATGAATACCCCCAATGAAAATAGAAACTTTCAATAGATCCTAAGAAACCACCTCTGGACAAAAGGAAACAAGATTTTGAAGTGTTTAACATAAGCCTTTACCATCTTCTGGCATTACTGGACACTCATGAGCTCTTCCCTTTTATTCTTCTTTGCCACCTTTGGTATAAACCATCAGACAAAGAGGGAATTAAAATCTTCCCAGGTCATCCCAACTTGCATCGTTTGTGGGGAAAAAAATCCCATTATTCCAAAGTTGGATCCCCATGTAGACCCAGAACCACACAAACACTAACAACTTTGGGATTTTCAAACACTTTGAAGACATGCTCAACTTACTCAAGCCACTTCACTACCTCTAAAGAACAATGATTTATATGGAATATGGGTAGAAAATGAGGATATCCTAAAAAAGGGTGAGACCCACTACAAACTTTGGGGACCTTTCTAGGTAGCATATTCTGAATAACAAAAAAATCATAAAATCTGGTTCAGAATCAATCTGAAACACAACTGAAAAGAACATATCGGGCCAAAACAACTAGCTCACAAGCCAAATTTCATAACAAAGCAAGAATATTATCATCAAAAACAACTATTTCATTTTCAATTTCAAACCACCTTCTTCTAAGGACACTTTTGACAATATAATAAACCACATTCTTAATGAAAAACCAATTCCAGAAATCATTTTCCCCTTTAAAAAAACCAATTTGAAAAACAAAGCCAAGATGATCCAAAAAATAGAGCATTGACATTGGCCACAATGGATGAGGAATGAGTCAAAACCCATACCAATTCAATATTTCTCATGAAATACTTTTCATATTGGTCACTAATCATCTCTCATCATGCTTTCATGACATTAAACTGCACAAATTCATTCTATAAGAAAGTGGTTAAACTCCATAGTGTCTCTCATCCTATTTTCATGATGTTAAACTACACAAATTCATCCAGGAAACAAGGAATGAAAATGAACATTGTATCTCATCCTTCTTATAGGATGTTAAACTACACAAATTCATTCTAGAAGAAAGACGTTAAACTTCACAACATCTCTCATCTTGGTTGCATGATATTAAACTACACAAATTCATCCTTGTAGTAGGAAGTTAAATTACATAGGGTCTCTTATCCTAGTTCCATGAAGTTGAACTAAAAATATTCATCTTTTAAACAAGAAATTAAAATGAACAGATGAGTCATGACGACAGTGGAAAGGAGATGAGATGTAAGGTTTTTTGAAGGTTAAGAACAGTGCAAAAACATAAAATGCATAAACCAAAATATCAAACAATGAAGGAAAAGTAGACAATAACATCCATTGGATTTTATCCTTGATTTTTATGATGGATCATAGTGTAGTTGCACCGACAGCAGAGTAGTTCTGTGAGAGCTTCAGAATTGCAATGAGTGAGTACCAGTTAGGGTTCGTTTAAATAGATCAATAAAAATTTTAACAGTGCTTTTAAAAATCACCGATAAAGATCACTTTTATCAGTGTTAAATTGACAAGTACTGATAAAATGGATCTTTATCAATGTTAAAAAAGCATTGATAAATCTCGAGATTTATCATCACTGATAAAAAACATCTTTATCAGCGATAATATTTTAGCACTGATAAAAATTCTTTTTAACATCCCTTTTTAGCACTGATAAGGATTTATTTAAATAAATTTATTATAATTATTAAATATATAAAATTATTTATTTATAATTATATTAATACTTAATTAAAAAATAATAATTATTTATTTATCATAATTATAAATATATAAATTTATAAATATAGGAAATGTGGTTTTAGAAATATTTTTTTACAAATATTTTTTTAACATTATTAGTGGATATATGATCTTAAAAACATATATTTTAAAAATGAGTGAAATTGAATAATTAAAAATTAGTGCACTTTAAAAATATTGAAAAATGGATAAGTTTTACTAATTAAATATAAATTATTAAAAAAATATGGATATATATATACATTTAAGTAAAGATGAATGCATGTTGAAAAATACTAAAACATAATGAATAAATAAATATAAATAAATAATAGAAAATGATAAAATTCAAAAATAAAATAAAAAATAAAAAAATATTAATAAAGAATGCCCTAACTATAGTAATATTAGAAATAAATAAATAAAATTGACTGATTAAAAACATATTACATTAAATGTATCTTGTTAATAATAAAATTCTAAAATGTATTGAAATTTGAAAAAATTACATAAATATTAGGTGTATGTGTTTCTATAATTGAGAAAATATATTTGTGGGTGCGTTTGCATATAAACTACATTAATTATATATATATATATATATATATGTATGTGAAATCAATGTAACACATGACATTTGATATATGTTAAATTGTAAAATCGAACAACATTAAAAATGAATAAGATATTAATACGTTTTTAATTAACATTTTATTCATTCTATATATATTTATATTTAATATATATTATTTATTACTATTTATAATTAATATATATATATATATAACTTATTCTTTTTATTAATAATTGTTTTGTTAATAAATTTTTAAATAAATTTTTAAATTTATTCATTTTTATTTTTTTTGTTTAATTATAGATTCATTTATATATCTACATGTAATATATACTATTTATCAGTATTTATAATATATATATATATATATATATATTAAATTTATTCATTTTTATCAATAATTATTTAATTAATAAAATGTTTAAATATTTTCTTCATTTAATCATTTTAAATTTTTATTTGTTTAATTATTTAATTTTATTCATTTTACATATCTATATATTTAATATATCTATATATTTAATATATACTATTTATTAATTTTTTAAATTTATATACATGTTTATTTATTTTTAACAATAATTATTTAATTAATTAAATTATTAATTTATTTTGTAATTTTTTTTTTCTGAACCTTTATCTGTGCTAATAAAGCGATGATAGAGGTTACCATTTATGGATGCTTTATTATTAGCGCTTATAAAAGGTAACTTTTATCAGTGCTAAAAATAAAGTGCTGATTATATCAAACATTTTTCAAAACTTAAAAAGATGCACAGATAAAGGTCGCCCTTTATCAGTGCTTTTATTTAGTATTGATAAAGATAGACTTTATTAGTGCATTTTTCTAGCATTGATAAATGTCATCACTATTAAAGGATAGTTTTGTAGTAATGGTCTTCGATCCTCGATCTGCTGGTGTTCTTTAGAGAGAGCTCATTCTCTAAATTTCTGAGGAATTCTAGGGTTATGATGATAACCCCGAATTATCTAAAAAGGATTATTAAAAAGAAAAACCATTGTTGCGTAACATTAAATAAAATAAAACTTCATTTATTTTATTTCTTTAAACGTCCAAAAGTTACTTTTCAAAGTCGACCTGCGCCGATCGATGTTATGCCTCAACTAAAGGAAAATCGATGCTCTAAACGCAATGGTTCCATCATATTTATAATCTGGGAATCCATTTAGAAGTTATTCCACTTTTTAGGAAATCTGAACATGGGTGCTATTTAATATTTTAATATTCTTCAAGTAATTTTTCCAAACACACCGGGTCTCAGAATCACACGTCGTCTCAGCGCCTAGTCTCGTAAGAATTCCATATAATATATAAAAATAATAAATGGAAATTCTGAGATGTTACACTTTATTAGTATAAACTATAATAAAATGAGATTTCATGTGAATATGTTTTGTTCTAGAATGTTCTATTGAATTTTTTGAAATCGATATACTATAATATTTTTCAACATAAATAGGAAAATTTTCAAAATTAAAACCACAATCAAACAATTTTTTTAATCCATAATGATTTAGAACAACATGATGTAACATAAATATATTCCACCTCAATAGAAAATAAATAAACAAAATTTTGTTTCCTTGAACTCCAAGATACTAAACGTTTACTATGAAAATGAATCACACCTAAGGTACCTTTTCTATCAAGTCGACATCCTCCAAAATTAGTAACAAAATAACAAATCATATCAAAACAATTATATATAGAATAAAATAATCCTAAAAAAGTTCCTTTAACATATCTTATAATTCATTTAATAGATTTTAAGTGTGATTTTATAGGATCAGATTGAAATCTTGCATATAAACAAACACTAAACATAACATTAGATAGATAAGAAGTCAAATATAATAAATTACAAATCATGACTTTAAATATTTTAGTAAACATATATTTTTGAGACATATTAAAATATAATTTATATTTAGGATTCATAGTAGTTCTAAAATTTTTATAACAATATAAACCAAAATGATTTACAAAATATTTATCATATTTAATTGACTGAAAAATATAATATCATCTCATTGATTAGTTTGAAGACCAAAAATGAATTCAAGTTCTTCTATTAAGCTCATATAAAAATCAATTTCGGTCAAGATATTGAATTCTTTACAAAGCAAATTACTTGAAGATCCCAAAAAATATCATCAATATAAATCTAAAAAATTAATATATTATTTGAAATCCTTTTAATATAAGAAATATTATATAATTTAACTTTATTAAAATAATTTTTCATTAAAAATAAAGTTATTATATCATACTAAAAACATGGTACTTGATTAATACTATATATGGACTTAGATAACTTAGAAAAATATTTCGAAAATTTTACATTTTCAAAACCAGTTGGTTGAGAAACAATTTTATTTTCAAAAAAAAACCATTTAAAATTTCACTTTTAACATCCATTTGAAATTGTTTAAATCCTTGGAAAATAAAATAAGATAATAAATTTCAAATAGATTCAATTCTTGAAACATGCACAAAATATTAATCCAAATATATACCTTCTCTTGAAAATAACCTTGAGTTATAATCAAATCTTTATTCTTAACTATTTGACAATATTCATCAAATTTATTTATAAGACTACATTTAGTTTTAATAACAAGCTTATCAACATGGGTTCAACTAAAAATAAATCATTATTTCTATCAAATCGATTAAGCTTATATTTATTAGAAATAATCCAATTATCAACATTTAATTCATAAAAAAGATCATTTGGAACAAAATCACAAATAAAAGAATAATTTTCAAAGTAATTCAAAACAAAATTTCTAGTTTTAACCCAAAATCACCATTACCAATAATATTATCAATGTGGTGGTATTTATGAATTTATCATGATTTAGAATCAGAATGAGAAGGAGTATCCTCCCTCTAAATAATTAAAATGTTATATTTAGTTTTTCATTAACAAAATTAAAGTAATTAAATTATTATTGAAGATTTTCTAAAATAATTCTTTTTTCAAAACATTTTCAATAAATTTAACATGAAAAAATAATTTTAAAATTATAGTTCTTTATTATATACCCTAAACTTTACTTTAATTAGAATACTGATAAAATTTCTTTCATCAATTTTAGAATCATATCTATCCAAGTTATCCTTAAGATCTAAAATAAAAACTGTACACAAAAAAAATTGAAATGACCAAAATTAGGTATTTAAAATTTAAAAAATTAATAAGGATTTTTCTTTAGAAAACGTTTAATTAAAACTCTATTTATAATATAACAAGTTTTATTAATAGATTCAACCCAAAAATACTTAGGTAAACGATATTAATTTAACATAGTTCTTTCCATTTCAATAATTGTTCTATTTTTCTGTTCGACAACACCATTTTATTATGGAATTCTTGGATCATAAAATTATGATAAAACCCATTTTAATCACAAAAGTTTTCAAATTTAGAAATTAAAAACTCACCTACATTATCAATTATATTAGATAAAATTAAATGAACATTGTTTCTTTTTACCAATTACCAAATAATAATAAAATTTGGTAAATTTTCAATTTTATGATGCATAAAATATGTCCAATTAAATCTACTAAAATCATAAAAAATCACAAATAAACATATTATTTACCTCATAAATCATCAAAAATAATAGAAAAACATAAATCTAAATGAATAATTTATATTGGTATAGTAGTTTTAACTTAATTAAGGGATTTAAAACAAATTCAATACTGTTTATCTTTTAAACAAGATTCATAAACCAAATTCTTACTAATTTTCACATCAGGAAGCTTTCACACATAGACTTTATTAGATAATTTGTGTAATATTATAAATTTTACTTGTACAAGACACCTATGACATATGATATATTATATTTCTACAACATTAATATACTTAACATTCTAGTTAGTTAACTTATAAAAATTAATTGATTATGTATTCTCTTTCCTATTATCATAAAATAAAATAGATTTATTTTTTTATAACTGAAAATTTATTATCTTCAAATTTAACACTCATTCTATCATCAAATAATTTTGAAACACTAATTATTTTATACTTCAAACCTTCAATATTGAAAAATTTAGAAATTAAAACACTGTTAGATATACCTACTTCATCTAATCCTTTAACCATTCCTTTTGATTTTTCACCGAAGGCCATAAATCCTCCATCAAATTGATTAAAATATAAAAACATTGATAGATTTATATTTTAAATTCTAGTGTAGCCTATATACATGTAACATGTCTCATTGACACTCTTAGGGATTTTTTCCTGAAAATATTATTTAAGTAGAAAACAATTTTGGTACCCAAGATATCTTGGGTCTAATTGGGTTATAATAAGAATTCTTAGCTACCCAAAAAAATTTAAACTCATATTTTTGGGTAATCTATAAGTTATTTTCTTGGAAATAAAAGTTTTAATATGGCTTAAAGATTAAATAAATCTCAATGAACATTAACGATCATAATAAACTTTTATACAAAATTTAAATCATGTAACATTAAATATACTTAATTTAGAACTTTTAATAAATAAAGTATTTTATAACATAAGTATTTTATTATTATAAAAAAATACACTCTTATATTTATTAATTTTCATCATAGATATCATTTTATTATACTTATCTTAACCATGGGTAAAAGTTGAAAGATTTTATTTCAAACATAATTTTTTTATTTATATTTTCATTCTCTTTTTTTGAAACCTCCAAGTCATTAATATTTTTATTTTGATTTGAACAAGAAGAAATATTTTCTTGAATCATTTTCTTATTTTTCTTAAGAAGTTTTTTACTTTATCCTTTAAATTTTTTATAAACCTGTAATTTCCAAATAAACTTTTTAAAAAATTAATTTTTTTCAATTAATTATTCCATATAAGGCTGTTCAGAATCCGAGTAATACAAAATAGAATAATAATAACTTCCAACCTAATTTTTCGTTTGATACATCAATAACAACTTAGCAGTTTCGTTTTGACTTCCAGTCTTATCACTTGAATCAGATTCTTCCATGAAAGTCTATACAACCATCAATTAAATTTTCTCATTTATTTATATTTTATATAATTTTTCAAATGATCTAAATTCATATAGGTAGACTTCATACATCCCTTATTTATTCACTCACAACAAATTAGTTTGGAAACATCATTGTAATTATATTTACCTTTCTTCTTTTTTCCATCCTTGTGATTTTCATTCTTAAATACCTTCTTTAATCCTAGATTTATTTTAATTATTTTTTTAAAATCCATTATAAAAATTCTCTATTTCTTTCTTTTTACCTTATGATTTAGAATCAAAAGAGTTAGTGGAAACAATTATATTCAATTTAAATGAAACACATTTCTTCATTATAGTAAATTAGTGAACCATTTGGTCAAATATTTCATCTTCACTCATCTTGAAGACTTGTTACCTATCTCGACACATGTTGTGGTTAGTTATAATTAGTTTATCCAGCACAAGGTGAGTAACTTGAAAGATCTTCCAAGAGTTTTATTACACATTAAAACATGACTACAAATGTTTTTATTAATAACATAGTATAAAATGTTTTTTAAATTTTACATTAAAAACATATATAAGAGCATCATTTCTAGTAAGTAAATCAGGGTCAGAATTAGGCAACTTATATGATTTTACTATTATTATCAGGTGATAAATAATGAGTTGTTTAAGGTATTCCCTTATTTGGGATTTTTTAGTATCTATAATTATCATCATCAAAGTGTGGTGAATTCTAAGGAATCCATCCGTCATTTAAATTCATTCCCAACATTTTAAAAATATATTTTTTCACAGAATATTAGGTATAGGATATTCAAGTTATCACAATAAAATATAAATAACAGACCCTATATCCACGTGGAATAAGGATTGATACAAAGTGTGGTATTAAGAAAAAGAAACTGACCTAAAATAACTATTCCTTACAAGGTCAGGATTTGATATCATGTGTTTAGTCTATGATGGTGATGACATATGGTCTAGAGGGGGGGTGAATTGGCTAGATAAAAATTTTATCGAGTTAAATTAATTATCAAATTTGATTATCATATACACCAAGAGATAATATACAATAGAAATATAAATAAATAACACATAAAATTTTATATTTGTTTGGTCTAAAGTGGATCAAAATATTTTCTTACACATCTCTACTCCTTGAGATATGTGTTGTGTGTTATGAATATAATATTTTATCAGGAATCATAACCAATTACAATCATAATTTTTATAGTGCAGGTACAATTATACAAACTGAATTTTGTGTGGGGAGTCACAACCTTTACAATACGCACTTTTTTAAGAAGTTATAACCACTCCTGACATTAGAATATGTGATTCAAAAACTAAGAGAGATAATTATTTTTGTTAAAAAAGCATAAAAAATGGTTTAAGCGCAATTTATAAGATATTAATAATTAGTATAGACTTAGATGAGTGTATAGGGACATAGTTTATTAGAATCGTGTAGCCTCCACTAAGTGCTCTCCCGACAATTCCATATGAATCGACAGGGGGAGATTCTGGATCCCCCTCCCCTCTAGAGGGGGGAGGTTCTTCTTAACATATTCCATAAAGGAACATATACAACCTTTTATTCCATTTTTAATTTATATTTTCTTCCATCATTTCCATATCTCTAAATTTTCCTAAAAGTTCTTGGTCTGTATGAAGGATCACCTCAGCTATCAATATCACCATCAGAGTTCACAAAAACTTCATATATCTTCAACCTGACCTTAGTGGATCACTTACATCATCACTAAACTTCATTTGATTCATTTTATTATTTTGTTTTTGAATCTTAGGGTTTACAGGAACAATCAATTATAGGTATCCTTGACAAAAGTCATATTATGATCAGATTCACGTCGATAGATGATCTGATTATAGCTTGGTCCAAAGACCCACATAAATGTAATGGGTGTTTCTTTTATCTTCTTTGGTGGTCCTTGGATTTTCATATGAAGTGGGACAATCTGACTACATAAATTTGGGTATGTTTCCTTGAACTCCCACTTCCATTCTAAAATCCTGCTATTTTTGCGATTACTCAGAAACCTAATATGTTACTTCTTGTGCCACGATAGTCAAATAGATGTTGTGATACATCCTATCTACCCTCACATTTATAAGGAGGTAGATGTATCAAAGGTTCCAGTGAAATGGGTTTGGATAACCATCAGTGAGAAATTCTAATGGAAGAAAGTTGTTGTCTTTGAATCATGGATATACCACTATGTGGTATGTGGCTGATTATGGCATTTGGATTCAATCTATCGTAGTGAGAATCAGAACAGAAAATTTAAAGACTTAAAGGAAAGGTAATTTGAAACTCATGTCATCTTTGAAGTGGATCAACAAAGGCCATATGAGACAGAACTTACTGAAGGATTACTAAAAGCGGTTAGAAAGGACCTCGAGATACACTCGGCGACTCAGGCTAGGTCATTTCAGGATGCTTCCAATTGGTGAAAGGTAATACCGAAGGTTGATAATCCAATCGTGGTAGGATTTTATGATCATATGAAATAAGTCTTGGGAATCAATTGGTCAATGTAGATCACAACTAGCTTGGGAGGTTATGAGGAGGGGTTCATGACATCTTCTATAGTACCTTTTTTCGAAGGTGGCTTATCTTGATATAGAACCCAGTCAATAGGACCAGGTTTAGGAGGAACCTTAATATGTTTCTATAGTTGTTAAGGACCAAGAGATAGTATCTTTAGCTGGATAGGGAGAAATAAAAATCCATATAGTTGAATCCCTTATGTCAAATTGAGTAACCGATTTTTAGAGATGGTTGGGGAAGAATCCGGGTAGGAACTTAGTGATGTAGCTCGGGCTAAATCCTCATGTCTGTTCAAGGAAAGGGAGTGTCATACTAGCCTGGGACTTCACTCACCTTTACTAGAGGAAAATTATAGATGTGACCAAGATTTATTTGAATTCAATCTTGATGCATAGATAGTTAGTCAAATATCAGTTGATAATGTGTAAGGAACATGTGACAGAGGGCTTCATAGCCTAATGAAGAAAAAGGGATAGAAAGAGAATTGTGATGCGGGGGGGGGGGGGTATTGTAGTTAAGGTGAAAAGAGCTAAACATTTGAAGGATTATTCTCAACTACCAAAACTAACAAAGACAAGGTCTGACAGCAAATACAAGGTTAAGAATGGTGAATCTTCTGTCCAAGCTCAGGAAAGTAAGAAGAGCCTTTCCCAATAAAGTAGAGAGAGTGGAGTTTAGAAAAAGTGTTGAGTGGTATGGAGGGAAAATTGGCAGGGGATAAAGATAAAAATAATTACCTGGAGATAATCCTTCATTCAAATGAATAAATTCACAAAAATCCCATCAAACTTAATGACACAAAGGAATAGGTGAATACAATTTTAGAAACAAAGGTTTGAGATGATGCTTTCAAGGAACAAAGGGACTGAATCTTCATGGTGAAAATATATCCTTAAGGGAACAATATCATCCTTTGTCGCATGATCCCTATTTTAGCTCTAGATAATGTAACACATGATTTTTATAGAGTTTATATTAAGATGTGATAATCACCCAGAATATTAATTCTTAGAAAAAGTTAATCCTACCTATAAACACCATGGAGTGTAACCTATCCTTATAGTGAACTTGATAATATAGTTTAAAAACATTTAAATCCTGCAACATGGACATTTCATCATGACATATAGTGTTTTGGAATGATCATTTTTCGAAACAAAAAACTTCTTCAATGTGTTCTAATCACCTTAAATATCTGTGGTATTAATTTTTAATGAGTCCTTGAACCTTAGTGAAAGACTCACCATCGAATATTTCACATAAAAAAATGACTTAAGATAATTTTTTCTAAAAACACCCCCTAGTTTTATTGAAAACACTCCAACACACCTATAACCAAAAAATTCAATCTTATTCCATCAACTTCCAGATGTAACTAACATATCTAGATAGTGTAATAAATGATTTAATAATTTTCCACTTTAATCTCACATGAGTTATTATCTATGTAATCAATAATAATTAAATGAAAAATTCTACATGAAATACTTCATTGATCTTCATGATCTTTGACACCTACTGTTTTTAAAAGTCCATTGAAAATATCCCCTTGTTTTTTACAATAATGTACTCTCCCTTAATGAATTTTCAAAGTAAATCTCCCCCTTTTTTAAATAGTAAAAAATAACAATAAATTTACTTATTTTAGAACACCTATTCTTGAATGTACTGGTATCTATCCCGATTTTTTGACTTGGGTTATTTCTTTTCCTTTTTCAATGAATCCAAATAACATTTCTATAAAGTTTATAAAAGAGAAAAGGAATATTATACAATGAAACCATGAGAGAAACATAATTTTATAACCATTGGTTTCTTGTTCTATAAACCATCTAGGTGGATGGAGATGGTTGGAATCCATGATCCAACTAAGTTATTTCAAAACTATCCTTGTGTATTTCCTTTTCCACAATGTCTAAAACTTGATTTTGTGTAGCGATACACTCTAACTTGATATTTTTTTCTCAACCTTATTCTTGATAAATTGATCTTGATCTTGATATAATTTTTCCTTGAGGGATGGAAAATATATATTTTTAAATATTATTAGCACTTTATTTATCATAATTAATATTATATTTCACCTCAACTCTGATATCTTAAACTTATTTCTTTATCTATAACAATTGAGTATAATATTGAGTGGGTGAAACATACTAAAATTACGTAGCGACCAATGAAATGAAATCTTTCTTCCTAACTAGATAATAAATATAAAAGAATACAAGAGAGAATTTTTCACACCCCGACCTGACACTTATTTATTATTTTAATTATTTTTGGTCATTTATTTGTTCTGTAGTTTTTCTAGGTAGTTTTCCCACAAAAATGAGAGTTTTTGGAAAGCTTCAGGGTGGTGCATGGTTAGGGGAAACCGTTCACTAGCCTAGGTAAAAACATGTGGCCCAGACAGTGGAACTATCTAGGATGCACAGTCAGGCGCATAACCATGCGATAACCTCTGTATCCCGTGTGACCCCAGATATAGGTGACCACATGGTTGGCGCATGGTATGCAAGATCATGTGGCCAAAACATGCGGACTTATAGGGGTTAAAAAAGTTTTATTATTATTATTATTAATCTTACTAATAATAATAATAATATTATTATTATTATTATATTTTCTTATACCCTTCCCCTTCCCTCTTCCCAATCACACACCCCCTCCCAGCCAACAGCCCTCATGCATGATCTCCCTTCCCACAACCTTTGCTATCAACCAATTCTTCTCCTGAATCATGATAGGATCATATTAGATAAGGTTTTCCCCTCCTCCATCACCATCTTCATCCTTTTTTTTTGGTTTTCTTGTTTCCTTATTTGTTTTTGCACACAACTAGGAAAAAACTTACCCGATTTGGGTGTTGTCTTTATTGATTCTCAATTATTAGGTTCCATGGGGTTCGATTGAGGTCTATTCTATCCATGAACGTTGAAGGTAGTGGATTAACCAAGAGTTTCGTGTAGGTTTTATTCCATTATTCAATTTTTTCCAAATTTTAATTAGGGATACTTTATATTTTGAGTTTTTGGTATTTTTCTAGTGTGTTTTGGATCTCTATTCGCGAAGGATACTTACACCCATACACATTGGTAAGACACACACACACACACACACCTTCTTTATACATATTTCCTCATGGAGTGGGTAATATATACATTATACCTAGGGTTATATATATATATATATGTATATGTGCATATGAATGTAATCAAAAAAGAAGGGACTATTTGATTCTGTGGACCTTTTTGGGTGGTTTCAGATCACCATTTTCAAAATGTAGCATGTTTTGAGGTAAGTTACCTATGCCCAAGACTTTAATTTGAATTTGATTTCTTGAGTACCTTAGAAGTGTGTTTTTAATATTATATAGTATATATTATCTATGAAAAATTGGTTGTGGATTTTAGAAATGTATTTTAATTATTCTGTAAGATTTATATGCTATGAACAACGTATTTTAATTATTGGAAATTCATTTTTACTCACTACACATGTTTTACCCAAGCTTTTAATAGAGGTTAACTATGTTTAAGCATGATTTTGATATTGTTTGAAAAGTAATGAATTTTAAATTTTCAATTAGTTTTCCTAATGTAAATAATTTCTTAATTTTAAGGTGATAAGGACTGGTTGGAACCTTAATGTGATTTATAAAAGGGAAAACCACTCTTAAGGTATACCCCATGAATTAAAAATTTGACAGATGTTCTAGATGTGGTGCTTAGTTAATTGAATTTGAAAGGGGATGCACTTCAGGAGGGATATCAAGGGTGAGGAGTTAAATGGGATTTGGGTAAATAATATGATATGTATATATATGGTTGTTTGATAAAAATCATCTCCATTTGGGTATTGATCATGGGAATTCTAGGTATCTAGGGAAAATGACTAGGATAAGTACACTAGGAATGACCTACCCCACCTAGTAGGATTACGTTACAATACTAAGTAAACTATGATGATGTGGATTGATTAGCTTGAGAAGAAGAACAAACCTTCACATCCATGTTCGATCATTGAGAGTATTAAGATACTAGGTCCCCACTAACCTATATACTTAGGAATTTTCCATGGTTCTTAAACTCTTTTATTCTAATTTTCATGGTGATATTTTAGAATTCTCTTTTTCTTAGATTACTTCCTTTTCTAAAATAATAAAAATCATTGTTATTTTCTCTTTTGTTCTGTATCTATCATACCACATCTATTTTATCATTTTTTGGGAACTATTTCATAAATGTAATGGAAAATGGTTTTAATTAAAAAATGAAGCTTGATACTTGTTTTGGAATGGAATGTAAAAGCTTACTTTTTATATATCTTATTTTAAAACTATCAAGAATTGAATATCTTTTTAATGGTAAGGCATAAAGGATAACTTATTCATGCACACATACTAAGTTTTAGTACACACACCTATATCTATATCATTGTTTTTATCCTCTAGTTATACTTTCAATTCGGCCTCAGTCATCATGGAGGGATGATGGTTTTGTGGTTTGTGGTGACCCATGAGGTTATGTAGAGGTATGTTTGGTTTAGTTTACCTTTTCCAATTCCAGTTTTTTCTCTTATTTTATTTTTGTTTATTTATCTATATTTTAAGGTATAAATCATTCCCAATTAAGTCTTATACAATTCCCGACACTAGTTTCCAACCCAAGAGGATCTGGAACACCTATTAGACCATGTTGCAGTCCAGATTGAGTGACTGTTTTAGGTTCAACCAAGGTTGATTCATGACAGAATGCACCATAAGATATAAAAATTAAATCATCTACTAAACTAGACCAATTCATATCCATAAATCACAATAAACCCTTCTATGAATTATCATTATAAAAAAACATGAAATTGTATCTTCTATTAAAAAACTATAATATTATTTTCATTTCTTATAAGTGGATTTATTTGGGGTTTCTTTGGTACTATGTAAAATGAAAATTATAAAATAAAATTTTGGGTCCTCTAGATGTTAATACAATAGGCTCTAAATGATTTTCTTATATTCCATCAAATTGATCTCCATTCCATTTTCATCCATTTTCAACTTAAATATGGTAGAAATAAGGTATATTATCATCTTGAAATATTATATTATAAATAACTTTAACACATACTTGGAATATTTAGTTTGATAAATAACAGATCCTTGCCTCCCTTGTATCACTTAAAAACCAAGAAAAATATCAACTCACCAATTTTTGACATTTCAAACACACACATCATGCATTATAAAAACTATTTTCATTATTATTAATTCAATAATCCATATATTATATCATAAATATAGATAAGCACCACTATCTTTTGATAATTCTTATTTTTTATGTATATATTTTGATCAAATCCACCTTTTTTGGAATCCAATATTTCTAAAGTGTTGGTCAAGCCTAGAATACCATGCTATTGGAACAAGATTTATACTATAAAAGTTATTATTAAAATGACACACCTTGTTCTTATCTAACAAATAAGAAAAAAAATATAATTGTTTAACATACACCTCTTATTCAAGGAACCAATTTAGTAATTCTAATATGATATCCATTTAGAACACCTTGAATCTCTTTTGAACCATTATAGCCAAGAAATATTTAATAATATATAACCAAGATACAAGATTAAATGTCTCATATTTGTTTATTCTATTTACAAGGGAATATTCCTTGAAAACAATCCACTATTGTTTCAAAATTTCCTTTCTATCTTAATTGAGTTTTTATGTAAAAACAATTTGGTTCTGATAACATTATTGTCTTCTATCACTGAAACAACTTATCATGTTTGAATTTTATCAATTTAGTTATTATCTTTATAAAAATAATTCATCAAATTCTCATTATTAGCATCCTATTAAAATATATTTGGATCTACCTAAGATAAAAGTGATGTTTATTGTATATTATTAATTATCTTTGTTTTCAATGATTTCATTTGATCACCAAGGATATTCCATTTCTTGATTTCATCCATGATACATGGATTCATTATAGCTATTGTTTTTATTTTTTTTACCATATCATTAGTGTCCACCTATAAATAAACATGATTCCCATGCATCCTCAGAGATTCTAACATCCTTATAACTTTCCTCTAAAATTTCTTCACTGTTTTGGTTAATTTTATTCATGTTTTCTAAAACATTAATTTATTATCTTTTGAAAATATTTCCCATAATCTTGTTGGGAATTTTTTATGCCTTTCTATTAGAATAGGATCCAGTTTATATCCCTTTATTTTTGAAATATTAAAACTTTTAGTGGTTTATATAGTGGTTAAGAGTAAAACACTCACTTATAAAGATTTATAATCACCCAAATGTTGGATTCATCCCATAATAAATCTCATAAGAAGTTTTTTCTTCTATAAGAAACTAGAAATCTCTATTGTAAAATGAGAATGATGAAAAAAAAAATTCCATTCAATATTTATCCAATTGGACTTTCTCGATAAGCATTGTTCAAGATTTTATTTTAATGATTCGGTTCCTCCTCTCAACTACACCATTTTAAGGAGTCCTTACCACTAATAATTATTTCCATATATTGGGATTCAAGATATATTCCACTACTTGATATTACTATACTTTTATATTAGTAAAATCTATGAAGTTTCAGTCTATAATACCTATATTGTCATCCAAATCATCTTCTCCACAAATTACCAATAATGTGTAATAAATTTGAATACTTTATATTTGTAAGAGATCAGCATAATTCATGCCATCCTATTGTAATCATCAATGAATATAACATAGTATATTTTTTCCATTGGTGTATCAAGGTGATATCATCTAAATAATATCAACATGAAACAAATCAATCATTTTCTTAAAAATTATACTTCATCTTATACATCTTTTGAATAATTTTTCCTTTTTGAAAATTATTTCTTGTTTGAGTATCATTAAGTGAAAGTTTAGGGATATCCATATATCTTTAATTTTTCAAAAAATCTTTCAAGTAATATTGGATAAACTATCAAAGACATTTATTCCAAAATGTATCATTTTATTTTTTGGGTAGGAAATAAAAAAATTCTTCTCCACTAATGTGGTTTAGATTACATTTGTTTTCTTCCCTTATATAAAAAGTTTACCATATTTTCCCTTGATAATGAAAGTGTTCTTGGTAAAATTAGTTGCATTCCTTGAGTCACACAATTTTATAATACTTATTTTGTGGCGACTAAGCCTTTTAGTTACTAATAATTCCATGTGAATCATGTATTTGCCTCTAATTTTGGAATCCATAGAGCCAAGGGTATTTAATCCTTCATCATTTCTAAAATAAAATAAAACTTTTTTTCGTACTTGTTAATTGTGAAAAGACCCATATTCCTCATTATATAGAAATTAAAAATTATTTCAAGAATCAAAAATCAATTTAGATATATTTATTTCATATAAATATACACTATTTTCACTTTTTTAGATCTTACTTATTCAATGTACATCCATTGATTCACATCTTTAGGTGGTGAATATGCTCATTCCTCCTTTGAATATGATAGACTATCTTTATTCTTTAAGGATAGAAGTTGATTTTATATTTTCATCCTACTAAATAATGCCATTAGATTTTTAGAATTTATTCACCAGTTCTACTTTGGTATACTCATTTATATCCTTGATGAGAAAATTATGGTTTTGTGTCTATATAATTTACATAAAAAACAATATCTATAAAAATATATTGATCATAGGAATGTTTTCACATTTGTCTTTAATTCTCTAATGTCTTTAAATTATGATTTTCTACATAACACCTATATTATATATTCACCATCTAGAAACAATAAAAACACCTTATATTTATTATATTTTTGTATATATTTTCTACCACATCAGTGGCCTTTTGGGTCTTTTCTGTGTCACCGAAGTCAATTTTCCTTCAAGGCATAAGATCTTGTGAATTTTCTTTCACCATCACCACTTTTTTCTTAGGGTAAATCCCTACTAATTTTCCTTTTTTATTTATGATTTATTTTTAATGTAAATTTATCCACTATTCAGTTAGATCTCTATATTTCTATTTTACTTTTTACACATCCCAAAAAAAATTATATTCTCAACATTATTCCAGGAGTTAATAGATTAATTTGATTTTCTTCCTTTTATCATATGTAAATAAATTATCCTTTGATATCTTTAATTTATTTAACCCAAAATTTCGCTGAGTTATTTATAATTTAATATTTTTCTTTAATCCTGATCTTGAGATCAACCTACTTCTCTAAGTTTTCTAGATTTCCATATTTGAGTCATTCAATATCAATATTTAACTAATTTTTCTCCTCTTCTTGTTGTTATATTTAATGTTTAGAATCATAAAAATCTCCATTAACCTTCTCTATTTTGGCCCTTCAAACATCAATTTATTTGAGGTAAGTTTCTAGATCACCTTTTAGATATACTATTACATCAAATTTATCTTCCTCGTGATTAATCCACTTGTGTTTTGTCTGTAACAACCACTCGGAAGTTTTTACTAAAGTAATTTTAGTCCTAAATTTTTTATTCCTTTGAATCATTCCAACCAACATCCTCTTATGTAAAAAATTTATTCTTATTAAATAATTTATTCTTTATAATCCTAATTACTTTCACATCATTCAATTATTTATTCATGGGTGGTTCATCTTCAATATCATTGAAAAACTTATTGGGACACTTTATAGTGAGGTCTCCAACCTTTCCACATTAAAATAACGAAATTTGAATCTTATATTTAATTTTTTTCCCATTTTCAATTTAAAGGAAATTAAAAACATAAATTCATCAATATCCTTATCTTTGGGATCATCCTTCAAAGATAATTTTTTTCTTTTACGATACTTTCTAAAAATCTTCTTTTCCAATGACTTTTTATTATTCTTAATATCATATATAATGAGATTTCAATGAATAATATACGATGTAACCTTATTTGGATCCTTCTCACTAAGCATCAAGACCTTTTTATTGAATTATAGTGTCAATATTCTCAGAATTCTCTTCAAGATCTTGATATCATTGGGGTTTTATTTAAGTCCAAGCATGTCCTCCATAAACACATTCACCCAATTGAAGAATGAATCATTAAGTTCATTCATGTGCATCCTCAAGTCCTCATAATTGTTTTTAGTAACTTTCAATTTATCATCACATAGCTTGTAATTTACCTAATATATATTAAGAAAATCCTCACCATCAAAATATATCACTATTTGGTCTCTCTAATAATGATCTACTTTACTTATTAACTGGGATTACATGTATGAAATTTATGTATAATTCCATGAACAATGATCAGAATTAGAATCAAATTTAATTATTATATAATTTAAAATTTTTTCTATAAAATATTAAAATAACTTTGTGGTTGATGACCACTTTCATGGATTACAAGAGATATTTCCACAAAATCTATACCTTCTTATTTGAAACCACTTATTGGTCCCACACAAGGAATACACCCTAGGGGTGGTGGTGGAGGTGAATTAGGGTATTTTGATCTAAAATAACTCTTATAATGATATTTTTAAATATATAAATGAATCACTCCTTTATCTGAATTATAGGAACATTGAAGTGATAGAACAAGTAAAGAGAGACACAAGTGATTTTTACTTGGTTCATCTACAATGAGCTACATCCAAGGAGCATAAAATAATGATGTGTCAATGTAAAAAATTCACTAAGTGTACTACCCATTTTATGTTTAGAGTAGACACATTGACCCTCAAGGTTTACAACCCTCATAATGGTAGAAATATTTTTACTCTTCTTCACTTAGAAATCTCAATTTTTCTCAAAGTGTTTATTTAACCCTTAATGAATCAGAAATGAGTTACACTAATGGAGGTGTATCGATCATATATTATTTAGTCCATGTGATAAATCTCCATGAAACCTATATTTATTTAACATCCTATATAAACTTATCTGATATTTATTTTCCAACAAAACCTTTTAGTCTAGAATCTCTCTATCATTCATCATATTTCTTCTCTTTTTGAAGAGAAAGGCATATCTTCACTCTGTATAGAATATCATAGTTTTCATTGAATTTTATATTAAATTTGGATTGATTTGGATGGGAAAATTAGTCCAAAAAGGTATTAAAATTTTAGTCAATCTCCAATAATTTTTTATCTCAACAAATTCATAAAGGATAAAAACATTGAATTTTTGAAACTATTTTTGACTTGATTTCCTCACTGTGTGACCTCATGTATTTTGGAACAATATCCTCTTCTTAAAAACACAATATTGAGATTTAAAAAACAATTATGACAAAAATGTGTTGAACTACATTGGATATTACAATAATTCCCATTAGATAATCATAACATAGAATTTATATTCACAGTGTGGTGAAATATTAGTTTTTTCATTTGTCCTCAATAGAGAAATTAGTCTTAATAACATAGTGTCCATTTTAAAGTAAAACACCATAATTTCATAACCCATACATAATTACACCAATATTTCCTTCATGTAATTATATCATTCTCTATGGTATTATCCGATATCTAGCATTATGTATTGATGTACCAAATTTTTATGGGGTCTATATCATGACATGATTATTGCCTATAAGGCTCATTCTTAGAAAAATATAATATCACTTATCAATTATACAACATAAAACATATCATTAAAGATAAAATGGATATATAGTTACAAAAAATTGATACCCTATAACATGTACCTTGTATCATGATACATAATGTTGTGGTGTGGTCTTTGTTCTATAGAAATAACTTCCCCAATTTCCTCCAATCGCCCAAATCTTCATAGTAACAACTCTTCATGAATCCTTGAACCTTATTGGGTGAATATCAATCATATTTGTTAAAAAAAATCAAAAAAATGCTTCAATAAATATTTTATAACAATTTTATAATCAATAAAATAATATTAACAAATATGATTTCATTAAATGAGGATTAAAAAATCACACAGTTCAAGAAAATTAAAGTATCATAGAATTCTTAGGAAAAGAATATCATAAAAACTTCTAAATTTTAATTAAAATATTAAAGGAATAAATTATCATCATTAACCATAAATTCAATTTCATCATATTTTATTCATCATAAAAAATTTCAATAGACACTAAAGAGATTGACCTCAAAACCTAGAGTTAATATTTTAAAGGAAACTAACCTACCAAACATAGACTATTTAAAAAAAAAATTTGGAACATTAATACATTGAAAACTTTTTAGATACCTATAGATTTATATTATATGATTTTGAGAAATTATAGAGATTATATTTATTTTTTTATCTAAAGGATAAAATTATAATTTTTACATGTGGATAAGATTGGAATAATATTTTGAACATGTCATCGATCTCAGGTAATTTTTTTACTCTAGAGTTTGAAATTTATAAGAATGCAAGATATTTATAATTTTAAATATAATTTTAATTATATAATATTAATTATTTAAATTATTTTTTAACTATTTATTTTTAGTAATAATATTCTAGATATTTTATTATTATTGTGTGATGGGAGGTGATGGAAGTTGGAGGACACACTTGGTTAAAGTGTTGGCCATTAATTTTGAATTTAAAGTGGTGGTTTACTTGTTTAAAATGAGATAAAGTTTCCTATCATGGTAAATTAAGAATCAATAGGGATATTGGATCATTTATGGGTGGTTATTTATGAAGAATTTTGTTCGGGAGATATGGGTGGGGTGGATTCTTTGTGTACAAATTTTCTTAATCATTCTTCTCACAAATGAAAAAATTTATCCTCTCTTATTTAACCTATGAATTTCCTTGTACTCTATTATGTGGTGTATAATTTGATCTGATAGTTTTTAATAAATAAGGATGTTCAAAGAATAATGGTATATAAAATAGGTTGAGGTAGGTAATTTAAAACCTATAGTTTTATAATCTCTATAAATAAAACGTGATTCTAGTTTCTATGATGGATATATTATTCAAGATAATTTAATACGTGTTTTATATGTTTAAAATGAGTATAATTTGTGGTTAATAATAATATGAAAAAATATTATTCATGTTATTTGTTATACATGGGTATAAAAATGATTTATCATGAATTAATCAATGTGTGATGTAAAATGGAAAATGAAATTTATTAATTTATTAATTTTATAGATAATAAAAAAGAAATTCATAACATATTTGATTATTGTTCAAAATATTTCGATGCCTGATCATGTAAAAATTATGTAAGTATATATGAATTATATAGTGACATGAAACATTTTGAACAATGAAATGTTGGATACTTAAATAAATTATTGAACACATTTTCAATTATGTTATGAAAATACTTAAGTTCCAACTTTATTACATTAAGTCATGACAAATTGTAATGTGTGCTATGTGACTTTCTAGAAGTTATCTTATATGAAGATTTTTCCTTGAATAATAAAATAGTGACCTATATGGGGGTTGTGCAGATGAAATGAGTATTTTATAACTTATAAGTAATGGTTCTCTTATATCTCAAGAGTTATAGAGATATTGTGCCTAATAAGAATAGCATAGGGTCTTGTCTAAAAAAGCATGGGGTCATGCCAAAATAATATAATATTATTCCAAAGCAGCATGAGTATCGTGTCATCCCTTTTTATTTATTCTTCTTACACATCTAGATAACATTAGAGTTATACTAGATATCATGGGAGTCATGTAACATTTTATTTTGGTTTTCCAAAAAAATTTCAATATCCACTGAGCATTTTTCTAATTAAAAATCATAATTTATTAGAATAAAGAAAGAATATTCTTATATAGATGGGGAAAGGGGAATATTCTATAAAATATTAATTATAACTGCTATGTGGTATAAATTTTGATTAATGTGTTGAAATTATTATAAGGTGATTACAAGGATATGAGGACTATTTATGGTGATGTTTATATATTTCATCTTAGTACCTATATTTTTGTGTATCTAGGTAAATATTGGTTTGAATATATGTTGGGGTTGTATTTGAGATTCAACAAAAAATCACTGATGTGTTCCATTATTATTATGAGTTTTGGGTTGGTAATCAAGATAACATTTGGGATAATGGTTATGGGATGTTGGTGTAATGGGTCATGAGTGATGGTTTTTCCCTAAGAGTTAGTATTGCAAATATAATTAGACTTGATGATGTAGAAATTGGTGATGGTATGTGATAGAGTAGTGATTGATCTAGAGAAAAGGATTAATTTTTATTGATATTAAATGATATAAGTGAGTTTGTGAGTTTATTATCTTATTGATGTATGAGTAATAATAAATATATGATTTTATCATTTAAAAATGTGAAATTTTTATAACATCTGGAAGATGATGATGTGGTATGACTGATTTGATGATGATGAGAAATTATTGAGGTTGTGGTTGTGGATTTATAGGTATTATTTTATTTGATGAGTGGTTATTGTGAGTTTGTTATATAATTTTTTTTATGTTAAATGAAAGTTCATTTTAGTTAAGGATATATGGACTTTTTTGTTTTTAAAGAATATTTGAAATGGTCATTGTTGTTGTGTAAAGATGATTGATATGGTTATTATTGTTGTGAAAAAAATGATTATAATATATAAGTTTGTAGAGAAACATGTAAATATGTGAGTTTATATAAAATAATAATTACAAGATCCTTTAAAAGATTAAGAAAAAACCACACCCACCCACTTGCCCATACAACACTTCTCTCAACCAACCACAAAAAATACCACACCCATCCATTTTGATTAGAGGGAAGAAAAAAAGTCAACCTCAAGAAACATTTATAAGAAAACTATAAGTCAACACGTAAACATAATAAAAAAACAAAAAATTTACTTGGATATATGAATATAGAAACAAAACCAAAGGACGACACTAGAATACTGGAAAAACCAAACGTCCCAACACTCAGTCCAACAACGACCCAGATACAGACCACCACAACACCTAAGACAATCAACCACATTTGTCTTTGATAGAAAAAAATTACATGAAAAAATTATCACTAAAATAATATCCTCATGGAAGATTATTGACACCAAAATTTGTATCTTATTTGACACTTTCCAAATAAATGAAATTCCAAAAATTAGTTGAACACTCGTCACTAGTTTCAGACCAACACTGATGATCTACCAACTCGAGGAGTAGGAAAACCAAAACCTAGGCATCAACAATCCTACAAAAATGGATGTTCTCTAAGAACTAGAAGAAAAAAACAAACCTATAAAAAAAATAAAAAATAAGCATAAAAAATAGATCCAATACTCTTAAAAATCCATTTTACTAATGATAACTAGAAGATCAACATCAATTTGATAACCAGTAGAGGTTTCAATTGATAATGTCAGATGGTAGTAAGGATATGATCACCAACACCATATTAAAATCCTTAATCCCACCACTATTAGGTTTTATACATGATGATCAATCCAAACAACTTGAATCAAAACCCTATAAAGCACCTTCCATGCCATCTTCTTCATTAGACATGTTTGGGGGCCATAAAAACTATACTATCTCGGAAATATAACCAATACGAAACTTTTTTCCATGGAAATAAACCAGGTCTAAAGGAAAATGATTTATTTAAGAATATGAATATAACCAATAAAAACCATGAACACTATGAATATGGAATACCTATATGAAACACCGTGAAAATTAAAAACTGAAGAAAAAAACCTATGAATTCTAAATTAAGAAGCCAACCTAAAATATTCATCTATAGATACTAAAAGAGATCCAAAATATTTTATCCAGGATAAGATGAAGGCTAACCAAATTAGATGAAAATTGGGGTGACGGACACTCCATATCCAGACTAATATCCTTCCCTTCATAAGACATCAAGGTTTAAGATCTAACCAAGGCACCAAAAATGGGATAAAGAAAGAGAATAATTTAAGTAACCAAGAAAGGATTGTAATAAGTCAAGAAGTTTAATTCAATTCATATAAATAGAAACTAAAATAAAACCTGTCCATATAGGAATATTATGATATATATATGAAATTATTTAATTAAAAATATCATTATGAAAATTTTCTATACATCATATTCATAAATTCATATATTTTCTATGTTTTATTATCATAATGAGATATATCTATAGAAAAAACCCAAAATAATTTATCCAAAGAATATATTATTTACCCAATAAATGGATATATAATTTCGGGACCACCTGTAAGAATATATATTGTCCAAGAACCATAACATGAATAATAATAATCTATATATCAAAAAATAATCATAAGAATAAAATAATTAACAATAACACCAATAAAAAGAAATGAATCAAATGAAATGAGTTGAATGATTCCTTATTTAGAGTAAAATGAAATAGTTACAAAAATTAGAGTCATTAATCATTAAAAGGAAAAGTAACAAGATTCTTAGATACCATTAGAATGAGTGTGAAGAGAAAAATAATGTTAAATAGTAACATACTATATATTTTTATATGTAAACTAATAATATTGAAAAAAAAATTACAACAGTCTGAAGGAAGGGATTTTACAATTGTCTTTATAAAATATTGGTATTGAATTTTTAGGTAATGCCATTGAATAAATGATATTCTCATAGGTCACCCCTTAATTTGAAATTCCATATTCAAGGTAATTTTCATACAAGAAATTATGAATGATGAAGTAGTTCATGTTTGAGCAGAAATCTAATAATTCAATCAATTGTGTGGTTATCTTACATGATAAATGATAGTTACTAGGTCTAACAGATTGTATGATATAAGGAGAGTCATATTCCAACCATATATTATTCCCTCTTATTTATCATGATATCTATACCATTTTTATCAATCCAAGAATTTCATCCTCAATTGATGATTCATTTCCATGTGGTCTATAAAGTCATCCCATTATATTACCATTATGGTCTCTAAAAACTACACCAAAGCCCATAGGATAAGGATTCCCTCTTGAAGCTCCATCAATGTTTATTTTTATCCATCCAATAAAAGGTGAGTTCCATATGAATTCCAATGTTCCATTCAGAGCACTAAAATTAAATGAAATAT
This sequence comes from Viscum album, assembly GCA_963277665.1. Taxonomy (NCBI): domain Eukaryota; kingdom Viridiplantae; phylum Streptophyta; class Magnoliopsida; order Santalales; family Viscaceae; genus Viscum; species Viscum album. The sequence goes on along the minus strand of OY728153.1, from coordinate 382,847,463 downwards.
CAAAACATTTTAGAATATAAAATTCATGTTTAGAGTTGTTATAATGATCATTATAAATAGAGTGGGAATCCCAAACAACCACCATAATTTGATCCATAGTAGATTGAAAACTAGTTGTTTCAAGGTCATGACTTCTTATATTCCTATTGAACCAAATGAAATGAAAAAATTAAATATAGGACACCATGAAAAGATTCATTATCTAGTGAGAAAGAGGAAGGTTATAACACACCGTTATAAGATCCTAGATTAAGCTTCATGTGGAAGACACACTTTAAACAAGTCAAAAAATATTCGCCATAGAGCTAAAGATATGTTATATCTAATAAAAAGATGAATGATATCTTCTTTTTGTGGGTGACATTAACTATACATAGAGCATAAGGATATTCCAATAGATTTCAGGTATTCATTAATTGGGATCTTTGATAATGCTATCCTCTAGACCAGCCTAAATCTGGAGGGTCTCATTCATTTATTATTGAAGTAGCTGATGAAATTGTAAACCTACCCATAATTATCACTTATATAATAGAGACTTGAAGTAATCAAACTATTCATATAATATCCCTAGATCATAATATCATAACGATTCATGAAATTATAATTCATCACATCATGCTTAATAACATCATGGAGGCTACCTAAGTTATTCATCTGATCTTTGATTGTAATATTGAGGTCAAAATCCTGATCAGAGTAGATAATAGTATCCAAAAGAGGTATACCAATCCAATTATCAAGACAAAAGTTTAGAGAGGAATTTCTATTAATAATACAATGGGAGTTTAGGGAAATGCTGGAGAAATTTTTTTTAAGGCGAACCAGACTGAGGATTCAACTTAATTCAAGTTCCTATATTTTGGATCTTTAAAAAATCTAGATATGAGAAATAAAAGAGAGTTTTTTTTCATTGATAAATATATATATAAAGTTATCTTGAAGGTATTTATTGAGGTTACAAAGGTTCTTGATTCCAAGGCCTCCAGGAGAACAGGGTTTACAACATTGCTGCCAAGGCACAATGATGATCTTTATTTCAAGAATAGAACCAATACAAATGAAGTTTTTTATGGAGGTATTGATGTTTTTGAGTATAGTGATGGGAAATTTATATAAAATAACAGAGTAAACAAATTTGGAGATAATAATATGTTTCACAAGGCACACTCTTCCCGCCATTCAAAGATACTTAGCTTTCTAAGATACCAAGAGTTTTCGAACCTAAACCAAGATATAATTAAAATTAAAAGCTCTCAGTCTTACCCAAAATAAAGGGACAATAAGGTAAGTAAAAGGTAATAATCCTTATTTGATTCACAGTTTATTATTCATATCCACGTTTCTATTTTCTTAAATACTTTTCCCAAAGAAGATAAAATATTTGTTGTAGATGATCTTCTTCCCTAAAACTCTTTCATAGCGTAGGAAGGAATTTTTAATTGTTATAATATTAATTTTCCCCTTTAGTAAACATGATAGTTTCATCAGCATAAAAATAGGTGTGAAGGATAAAATTAAACTCTAATAGACCTAATAGTCTTCAACTCACCATTATCCACCAAATTTAGAAAAATCCTTCTAAGATAATATTTTACGATGGAAAAGATAATATAATAAATGGTATCTACTTGTATAATCCTTCTTAATAATGTAAAGTACCCCTTAGGATATCCATTAATAAGAATAGATATGTGCACTGAAGCTAAAAGAATTTTGATCCAATGAACAATTCCACCACCAAAGACAAAATTGACAAGGAATTTACAAATGAATCCCTAATCTATAATGTCAAAGGATTTATTGATATCACGATTCAAATAAATGTTTCCACCCCTTCTATATTTTCTTATAAAATTAAGACATTGTAAGGCTGTAATAAGGAAATAATGCATGATCCTTCCTTTAAAAAATCCAAATTTATTATTAGTTATAATATCATTCAATATTCCAGAAAACCTATCTGGAAAAATTATACCAATAATTTTATGAATAGTATTAACTAGAACCATCAGCATAAAATTTCTTATGTCACTCGCATATCCACCATTATCATGATAATAATAAATTAGGAATTTAAACCATTTTTTAGAGATCCACTTTTGAAAAAATGAGTGACAATAATACAAACATCATATTAAATAATATCCTAGAAGTTTTGAAGGAAAAAATTTGTGAAACCATTAGGGATATGAGAAATTTCAATAATCAAGACAAAGACTACATCTTAAATCTTAAAGTTAAGGGTAATTGAAGTTTACATGGAGTTATTCTCAATATTAACAACTTTAAGAAAGATACCTTCCATCAAATTTGAGTTACATGTGGGTCCATTAAAGAGATTCATAAAGAAAGATATCACATGATCAGAAAGGGATTTCCTATCCTCCAAGACCTGTTCACCATCCTTGATTAGTGATAATGGCCAGTTAACCTTTCTAACTCTTTGAATAGAGTTAAATAACTAATATTATCTATGGAGAAAAATATAAGAAAATTTTATAGAAACAATTATAAAACCCTTTACATTATTCTTACGTTCTTCCATAACCTTGATCCTTTTAAAAAACATATTACAATACATTATACATTATTATAAATTTTAAATATTTTTATTGAAAATTAATAGAAAATAATATTAAATTATTTAAATTCACATAATATTATATTTTTGTTTTGATTTAAAGTTCCATGTCTATGATATTAATGATAGTTGATGTTTTTCTTCCATGATAGTTTAAAATTCCATTATTATGGAATTTGATGTCATCATAGTTCCAGAGTTCAAGGATTTATATGGAATAAACAAACTACTATCATGTCATATCAAATTAAATATTCATACTATTTTTTTATTATTAAAATTTTATCCTTGAATAATTATTGAATAATTATTTAAATATTCTTGAAAAATTTACATTTCTACCTGGGCATTAAAAGTTTTAAATGGTTTCCTTAATAGTATCAATAGTAAAATTTGAGTATACCATTTTGAATAGAATAATTTGTATACATTTGAGCATAAGTTTTTTTGGAAATATTAGTTATATTTCGAATTTTTTAGAGGTTCTGGAAATATGAATAGTTTTTGTATTGTTAGAAAAAAAACTATATTTTTTAGAAATTTTAGATAGAAATTAAATCATAAGTATATGAAAATTTTGAATGAAAATTTCATACTAATTATAAAAACAACTTTAATTTATTATTTTTGACTTTTTACCACTTGAAAACCAATATTTGGCACTCATAATCTATTCTAAATGCCTCCTTTGACATTTTGAATGTCTTTGGGGGTGATTTTTGATGCTCTATTTAAAGGATTAATTGATCCTTATTTTTGGATGATTTAATTATTTCCAGATTGATGGTAGGATTCATATATCTATTCTTCCATGATCTCTCTCCTTGAATGATTTTATCCAAGATATTAAATTTATGAAATTATGATGTTGGAAATTTATTGGTAGGTTTTAATTGTATGTTTGGGAGAATTATTTCTAAAATTTATATATGGGGACATAGAAATCATAGGAAATAGATAATGTTTTAAATAAAATAAATCCTAAACAAATTGAGGTAGGTGACTCAAAACTCTTATTTTTTTTTTGTTTTTGGAAATTTAGCATATTTTAGTGCCCATGGATGGGAAAAAATATAGTTATATTTTTAGGATGATGAAATTATGATATTGAATTATATGTTATTTTTAAGAAAATATTATAAATTATATATTTGGGAAGATTTTTAAATTGATGGAAGTGTCTGATTGAATGTTGTTATTATAATATATCCATATTGGGACTTCGTCTAAGATGACATGAATAAGAGTGTGACATATAAATTCCACAATTAATAGGATAAAAGTTGAAAACTAGCACCAAGGGTATATTATAATACACATTTTAAGAAATTAAACTTTATAAATGAAAACTCCTATCATGAATCAATACACTAGGGCCCACTTGGCTGGTGGTAACCTTAGTATGAATCCCTAATCCTACCTCTAACAGTCTTGGGTCTGAGGACTAGCATCAAGTAGGAATATCACACACATGGGAGGCCTTATCCTAAAGTAAATTTACACAATCACACACCACCATACTATATTATAAATCCCAAAAATATAAACAAAAAATACTATAAATTATTACATAAAATATATTCCACATTATAGTAAATTAAGATGTATAAAAAAGAAATAAGTACAAATACAAGTCCACCAAAATTGAAATAGAGTCCAACCTGAAAAACAAAGGGGACTGATAACAAGATGAAAACTCTTGGAACCATCCATAGTCCATCTAGTACAACTAAGCTCCACCTACCCTTGGTCCTCATAGGAATCCATCAAAAGGACTCTCTTCTACATAATACATGACATGTGTGGGTAAATCACACACACTGGGGAGTATAAGCATACCAGGTAAGATACCACAAAGTCACCAAATGAAAATCCTCAACGGGGAGTCAAATATACATCACAAGGCCAAGGGAATAAATAAGATAACAAAATATTCCCAAAGGAAGACACCAAGTCTCAAAGTAGGGTCATGTCTTCACTTACAACCTAGGATTATGATCTAGGATCTAAGGTAATATTTATCCAAGAGAACTCACTCATCATGTCTCACTTTACTAATGTAACATCTCCGAGAAGACATACTCACTGTGTCTTTCCATGAAGAAGCTTTTAGGAACTAAGAGGGATCATCTAAGGTTCTCTCTCAATTATATTACACCACAATAAAAGAAAAAAATATCAATACATAGATAAGGGATCATGATTAGGGCCTATGGCAGATACCTAACCCTAATTGGATTAACCCGCTAGGAAGGGGATCACATTCCCTAAATGTCATAAATGGGATACCCAACCAAACCTAGGGAATAATGATAAAGGAACACATCCCAGGCCACTTGTAGGATGTGACGTAGGCAGATACTTATGAAGACTACAATTCTTTGTGAAATCCCATGATATGAAATGTGTAATTTGGAATAACACATACATATGGACCCCTCTTTGTAGTGGAAAGGGTTCACATGGTGAAGTTAAATATCAATATCTATGTGAAGTACCCACAAGACGTGTGACCCTTATACAAATATATATTCATATACAAGGAGAAAACATTTAGGAGGTCATGTGACCCCACATTCCATGTGTGGTTGGACACACCCCATGTACTTTGGAAAGCACATGATCTTGGTTAGGCTACACATGAAGAGTGACAACATAACCTATAAATATTGTGTATCATATAAAATGATTATCTAGGGAGGTATATATCATATGAGATGGATGGAAATGAGAAATGCCAGGATTAATGAGACACACCATGTACCCCATGAGACACCCCATGCACTTCTTATAGGGAATGTTATAGTCCTTGTTCTTCTCAGAACGAATGTGGTATGAAATTGGGTGAGTTACCTTGGACCATTTATATTTGGGAGTGTTCCCTTGGTATATCCCTAAAAATTTAAAATGAGTTATCCCATATTGAGCATAGGATGAACGATCCCCTCTATGGGTTAGTTTTGGATAGACCCTCTATGTGGATTGACGTGTGATCCTAAGTCATTATTCTCTAGGTTGGGCCAGGAATCCCATTTTCAACATCTAGGGCATGTGATCCCCTTCCGAGTGGGTTAATATAGTTTGAGTTAGGTACCCCCCATAGGTCTTGGGTGTTATCCCTTATTTGTGTATCGAAATATACTATCTTCCAATGTGGTGTAGTCTGATTGAGAGATAACCTTAGATTATACCTCTCAGTTACTAAATGATTATCTAGGGAAAGACCTAATGAGTATGTCCTATCAAAGGAGTTCCCACAGTAAAGTGAGATTCAATGAGTGAGTTTTCATATATAAATGTTATCTTGGAGCTTTGAGTATAATTCTAGGCTGATAGTGAGGATGCGACCTTACTTTGAGACTTGGTGTCTTCCTTTGACCATATATGGTTATCTTGGTTATTCCCATGGATTTTTGATTTAGAGATGAATATCTCTCTTTAAGTCTTTTCAATTGGTGATTTCAGGGTGTCCTACTGGGTATATTTATACTCACCTTTTCACGGTATCTGCTCGCACATGTCATGTCTTATATATATGAAATGCCTTTTGACGGACTCCTAGGAGGACCAAGAGAAGGTGGAGATTAGTCATGATAGATAGACTGTGGATGGTTTCAAGAGTTATATATTTATATTGGTATTATTTTTTCTAAGGTAAGACTCCTTAGTAGTTTTTGTGGGTTTGTATTTGGCCCTTTTGATTTCCCTTACAGTTTGTCATACTCTGATGTGGGATTAGTTGCTACGCATGCATTTATAGTACCGATTGGTTATATTTTCCTCATTATACTGGTGTATGGATATGTGTGTGCAATTACAAATAATTTAGGCTAAGTCATCACATGTGTGTGCTATTCTTACTCAGCGCTAGTCGCCAGCCCTTAGCCTATTAGAGGTGGTCTTGGGGAGTCATTCTTAGCTTACTGCCAACCAGGAGGGCCTTGATGGGTTAGGTAATAAAAAATACACATATATGACTATGGAAATTCATTTTATAACCAAAATACTTGAATAATACATGTCAATACATTCCATGTCATAAAATTCCATTCAAAAAATGAAAAAAATACTAGAATTCCATTAACTCCTCTATACCTCAACCAAGGTATAATGCCATCTGCCTCTACCAACATATTTCCTGCGTCTAAGGTTGAGGTCACCCAACACCACTACCAACTCTACCAATAAAATATGAAAAAAGTATATATATAATTAAAGGGTTATCTTATAAATATACTTAGTGTAGATTAATACCCAAAAATCTCATTTGAATATGTGAATGATGCATATTAATTCATTCATGTATGGAATAAATAATAATAAATAATTAAACACAATAATCTATTAAAATGAACCATCCAACCACTCCCATTTCAAAACCTATGATTATATCACTTTACAAACCACATCACATATTCTATTACACACTATTACATAACCACCTCTATATAATAACTATGTTTACACATCCAAGTGCCAAGTAGCTCTCTACTTGTAAGGACCACACTATAATATCTTCATATAACTATCCACCTCCTAGGACTCACCATAACACCACTTCCACTATGTAGTTATCCACCCACAAGGAACTCTCTATAATATATATGTTATCAAATAGTATCTATCCTATAAAGGAAACTTGATAAATACATATATTCCATCATGAAGTTATTTTCTCATAGGAAAATCACTAAGAATACACATCCATTAGTTGGGCCGCTATCCACCCATAAAGACTATCATTGGTTTTCTGACTGTCTACCCTTTGGGAATTTCCACACCACAACTAGAAATAGCTAGTAAGCTATTTACCCTTGGGGACTCTATCTATATTACATAGTGTAACACCCGAGACTTTTATGTTATATAAATCATCAAAGAGATCTTTTTCTACACAACACTTGCTTGGCTTGCTTTACACGCAATCGCGACCTTCCTCGATAGCTTGCGTCGTACGCAATACCGAGTTTCACTAAACAACAATATGCTATTAAAACTAGCCATTATGAATAGTAATAACCACTTTTTGAAATTTTATAAATTTTATTTTTCAAAATGGACTTCATTTTTGGACTCAGAATATCGAAATTAGCCTAGGGTGAAATTTTGGTATTTTTCTGAAAACTTTCAATTTTTGATGAATAGTGAAACCACTAAGTGGTAGGTTAAAAACTGAATTTTGCATAAAACTTAATTTTACAGCTTCTGTGAATGGAATTTCGAAAATCCGACAGACACGGTTGATATCAGTAAGTAAAATGTGGTTCAATGAGATAAAAATAATTTTTTGGTGAATAGTAACTTTTTACTTTTTTTTACCGCGGTTAATAGTAAATAGGGTAACTAAGGGTAAATATGATATTAATATTACCCTAACACATGTTCTAATTCTATTGGACAAGTTTAATTCTACCAAAAACAAACTTAGGAATAAAATATGACCATTTAGGCCCACTTGGATTAGATTAGGACATTTATTATTAATTTATTTAAAGAAGGGTTAAAATAGTTAAAATCAAAGTTTAATAAGTAAATCATTTTATACATAAGATAAATTCAATTGTAAATATTCATTAGAAATCTAAAAATATTTCCTACATGATGATATTTTATTTGTAATTTTTAGACATCAAATAATTTAATTTATTTATGACACAAAGATGATGCAGTAATTATCTTATTAATGAAATATTGACAAAATTGATAATATAAATACCAAAATAAATGTAATTTAAGACTTTTTATGAATTTAACTAATTTTCTAGGTTAATATGATATATTAATGTTGATTTAATCAACTTGGTTCGAACATATAATTCTGTTATGACTTTCAAAAAAATTATATATCAAATAGTGTCAAAATTGACACAAAATAGTTTTTAAATCAAATATTATATTATTAATTGTTATTTTATTCCTAAAAATCTATGGTTCGGCCAAATGACTTAGATAAGGATATATATATTAATAATAAACAATTTGGGGTTCGTTTGGCATGTTATAGTAAGTGTATTAACCATATAGTGAAAGAAAACAAAAAGACACGGTAAAAGTTAAATTAAGTCACTTAGAGTTAAATCTAATTGATAAGGTTAAAATAATACCCTAAACTTGTCTAAATCCTATTGGTTGATAGGATTTCGACCCATCCCCACTTTAGCTTCGAAATAAGACCCTTTGGAACCATTATAAACCAATTTTGACTTTAATATAAAATAATATTTTGAGATATTCCTAAGGTGCCCCTCTCCTCCCTTATAAAAGGGCACCTCCTCCCCCTCCTCCTCACACCAATTTGAGCACTCAAGCTCGGCCAACCCCTGCCATTTTCTCCTCTCCACTTCCCTAGAATAATCCTAGAGGTCCTGGTTTTCTCCAAAGACCAATCTTAGTTCCTTAAGTGGAGGATTCAAAGAGGCGTTCCAAAGAAGAGGTAATATCCATTACCGATCTTTTCAATTTCATTCTTCTTCAAATTCTTCTTCTTTAGTTGTTTCATGATAAAGTAATAACATCAGTATTACTTACATACTGATATGTTATTATAAATATGAAACAACCCTAATTCACCTTCTATCCATCCTACGGAAAAATGAAATCACCGCGCGTGCGTACGTACGGAATACCGTCTCCACGCCGTGGTGTAATCTATTTTTCCACCATCACCTTACAAGGATGGGTATAAATGGTGTAATGAGTAACTATATATGATTATTATTAAGTAATATTGATACTGAAATAATATATATATATATACTCCAATACAATTCCACGATCATAGGAACGATATCATCACTCGTGCGTACGTACAGAATACCGTCTCCACGATGTGATGCGACTCGTTCTACATGATCTTCATTTCATAATGATTATATAAATGAATTGAATGAATGAATATGTTATATACTACACTAATACCATTCTGTAAATGAATTATCTATAACCTAAAGATAAGAATAAGAATTTATTCGACAAAACACGCATAAGAACAAAAAGTTATAAAGACCCGAGTAACAAGTAACAATGAAATATTACTAACAAGAAGCTAATAATATGACCATATATGATATCATATCAATATGTATGATTCTGGAATAAGTCAATAACATTATTTAAACCATTATACAGGAGCTTCGGACACGAACAAAGCAAATCGGACCTAAGGTAAGGGAAATATCACAATCTCATTTTTATCCGAGATTGTTTATTCGTAAGTATTTACTGGGGTGTATTTTATCATCCACATCCATGTTTCATCAATATGTAATATTATTTCCATCCACCTACAATTGTTTAAATCCATTTTTACCCTTCGGTGAGTTTTTAGTAATATGTATGAAAGGAATCTTTTGTCGTACGAGGTACTTTTTGACTTTTCCGACAAAAGTACGAAGAATGTTTTTTTTAACATATACGGCATGAATGGATTTTTAAAACATTATTTCCAAGAAGCCTCCTTTACAAGTTTTCAAGTTTATTTTTAATCAACTTATTTTATTTTAATGTTGTATGACATGTTATGAAAGGAAAAATGTTTTTGAAGAAGAAAGGATATTTTCCTCAAGAATGGAGTTCAAGTGTTTTATCAAAATTATTTTCCATCTAAGATAATAAAGGGTTCTGTTTTTATCCCTATTATTAAATTGATTTGATCATGTTATGATGGAATTATTTTTATGAATTCCTTTATCTTATATGAATTGATTTATGATTTCATGATGTTTCAAGAATCCCATTTTTGTTACATGTGTTATACGATGATGTATGATTTATGATTATGTGGCACACATAAGAAAGGATTCATTATAAGATGGGTGGGACCTATATCTCCCTCCAATTCATTGGGTAATGATTTTATATCTCATGAGATAGACATGGCTGGAACGGAAGGTTATTTCGGTTCAGTGATACAGGACTGAAACGAGGAGTGAACTCGGTTCAGAAAGGGACTTTGTCCACTAAGATAGTCTTGGTAATGAGTCATGACTAACAAGAAATGATTTTCCATGATTATGTGTGCATGACAAAAAGTTTCAAGTTTTATGTTATGATTATGGGGATCTCATTTTCACTTCTATGATTTATTCCATGTTAAGATATTATGATCTCTTTTGCAGGTTTTGATTTTCATAAAGATATGATATGATTTTTATTTCCTTTATTTGCCCTTGCTTAGCATTTGAGCTCACCCTTTTATGTTTTCTTTTCCCCAAGGTCAGGAAGATGGATATTAAGTATAATATGCTAAAAGGGACCCTAGATATGATGAAATAAATGGGAGACACTGTAGAAGATTTATGAACCAGTTGTTTATGTTTCCCAGTTTCTAAAGACACTATACCTATACGGTCCTTTGTGGTTTTGTCATATGTTGTAATAAGTGTGCTTCAATTTCGAAGTATTAACAATGTATGTAAAGTATGGGTCGTTATAGTTGGTATCAGAGGAAAGGTATAGTCAACCTTTGGAAACTAGGATGTGAAAACCTTAGTAAGAACCCTAAGGATAAGTCTAAGCATAGAACACAATCTTAGAAATGGCCATGAATAACCTCAGATAAGACCATAAGCATGAAATTTTTTTTTTCTTGAATTATGTGGTTTCCTATTATAATTAGTGTTTCTCACACTATTCTTCTTGGTTTTAGTCAATGGCTGGAACCCGAAGGAACCGTGTTAATGCGGAATGCGATGGGCAATGCAATGATTGTCCCCCTGAGCAACCAAACGATATGGGAGCTGGAATGCAAAATCTTGTAGCCATGCTCAAACAACTTTATCAAGCTATGAATCATGCAGGATTTCCAAACGAACAAAGGAGGGAGCAACATTCTGTTGAATCCTTCATGAGGCAGCGTCCACCTTCTTTCAGTGGGTCTACTGATCCATTAGTTGCTGAACAATGGATTAGTACTACTGAAAAGATATTTTCAGTTCTTCAATGTTCTGAGCATGATAAAGTCATCCTAGCAGTGTATCGTTTGGAAGGAGATGCGGATCAATGGTGGAATCTTGTTAAGAATACGAGGCAAAGGGATGAAATTGAGTCTATGGAATGAGACGAGTTCAAGAACTTATTTTTCAATAAGTACTTCCCTCGTATTCTCCGAACAAAGATGGAGAAAGAGTTCCTTGAACTGAAGCAAAGGGATGATGAATCTGTTAGTACCTATGAAGCAAATTTTACAAGACTTGCAAGGTACGCTTCTGGTATTATTATCCAACCTGAGAGTAAGATCGATCGATTCTTTAGTGGCTTAAAACCAAGTCTTCGAAGGGAGTTAGCCATAAGGGACTTCAATAGCTACGAGGAAATCGTTCGATGTGCTCTCAAAGTCGAGATGGAGATTGGAGTAACCCATCAGTCACATGGGTTTGATAAGAAGAGGAAGATGGAATTCAAAGAAAAATCTAAAGAGCACACGGAAAAGAAGATGAGATTTTCCTTATGCTCAAAGTGTGGAAAGAAACATGGAGGGAGTTGTCTTAAAGGGACAAGTAAATGTTTTAAATGTGGAAAAGAAGGTCATCGGGCATTTTAATGCCGTGATAATGGGAAGAATATGTCTAATGACGCAAAAAAAGGAAGGGATACACTGAATGAACCTACTACACTTCAATGTTTCAAGTGCAAGGAGATGGGGAATTATGCCAATCAATGCCCAAATCCAAGGGTTGATGATGATGGTCGACGTCAACAAACTCTTAAGGCTAAAGACAAAGGAAAGTCACATGCAATTTCTATCAGCGATGTGGAGTACGATAACGATGTGGTGAAAGGTACACTTACCATCCACTCTAAAGTAGAAAATGTTTTATTTGATTGTGGATCCACCCACTCTTTTATTTCTGAAGACTTTTCTAAGGGTATCACCGTATTACCTCAACAATTAGATGTTGAGTTAGCTGTGACAACACCTAATAGCACATCAATCGCATCAAAAGTTTATAATTCTTCTCCGATCGAAGTTTGTGGGAAAGTGCTTCCTGTAAATCTTGTGATCCTTCCTTTAGTGGAATTTGATGTGATTCTTGGCATGGATTGGCTTTCTCTACATGGAGCTCATATCGATTGCCAAAGAAGGGAAGTCACATTTCATATTCCAGATCAATCTACGATCGTCTATCAATGCAAGGATGAACATAACCTTCCAGTGGAAATTTCTTCCATCTTATGGGTATTGATTCCACTAAATGAAGGTTATTTATCTCAAATGGTTGGTGAGAAACTCACGATTAAGAATATGCCCATTGTACGGGAGTTTGATGATGTCTTTCTGGAGGAATTTCCGGGTCTTCCACCAAATCGTGAAGTTGAGTTTTCAATAGAACTCGTACCGGGTGCTTTGCCTATTTCAAAGACACCTTATAGAATGGCCCCAATTGAGTTGCAGGAATTGAAGAAGCAACTCCAAGAGAATCTTGATAAGGGATTCATACGCCCTAGTGCGTCACCTTGGGGAGCACCTGTTCTATTTGTTAAGAAGAAAGATGGATCAATGAGACTTTGCATTGATTATCGAGAACTTAACAAGATCACTATCAAGAACAAATATCCTCTCCCACGCATTGATGACTTATTTGACCAACTACGCGGAGCTCAATACTTTTCCAAGATTGATCTTCGTTCAGGGTATCATTAATTAAGGGTCAAAATGGAGGATATACCAAAGACGGATTTCCGTACAAGGTATGGACACTATGAATTTATAGTGATGCCATTTGGTCTTACTAATGCCCCTGCTATCTTCATAGATCTAATGAATAGAGTCTTTAGAGACTATCTTGATCAATTTGTGGTAGTCTTTATAGACGATATTCTTGTCTATTCAAAGAGAAAGGAAGAGAATGAAGATCACTTGAGAATTATATTGAAGACCCTGAGAAAGGAGAAGCTTTATGCCAAATTTACCAAGTGTGAATTTTGGCTTCAAAAAGTTGCATTTTTGGGTCATGTAATCTCAAAAGAGGGGATATCTGTGGATCCAGCAAAAACAGAGGTTATCGAAAGATGGTCAAGACCAACAACAGTAACTGAGATCCAAAGTTTTCTTGGTTTGGATGGATATTATCGACGTTTTGTAAAAGATTTTTCACGATTATCTAATCCAATCACCAAGTTGACTCGGAAGGGAGTTAAGTTTGTCTGGACAGAGGAATGTGAAGAGAATTTCAAGGAGTTGAAAAGAAGGTTATCCAGTGCACCTGTGCTCACACTACCTTGTAGTGGAGAAAGGTTTATGATCTACAGTGATGCATCCAAGAAGGAATTGGGGTGTGTTCTTATGCAAAATGATATGGTGATAGCTTATGCCTCACGACAGTTGAAAATCCATGAGCAAAATTACCCAACACATGATTTGGAGTTGGCTGCGGTAATCTTTGCATTAAATATTTGGAGGCATTACCTTTATGGTGAAAGGTGTGATATTTATACTGATCATAAAATTTTAAAGTATATTTTCACACAAAAGGAGTTGAATATGCGTCAAAGAAGATGGTTGGAGCTGATTAAGGATTATGACTGCTCAATCCATTACCACCCTGGGAAAGCAAACAAGGTGGAAGATGCATTAAGTCGACAAGACCATGCTAGTTTATCCATGATGAGGATCACAAAAGATCCAATATTTATGGATTTACAAAGGATGGATCATGGAATTATAATGGAAGGGGAAAAATCTTATCTTTCTCAAATGAATGTTCAACCATCTATACATGTGAAGATTAAAGAGGCACAGAAAGAAGATGTCGAGTTACAAAAGAAGGTGAGAAATGTTACTGAATTCAACCTTGATTGTGATGGGATAATAAAGTTCAGGAATCGGGTTTGCGTTCCTCCCATCCCCGAATTAAAGAAAGAGCTGCTGGATGAGGCTCATAGTTCTTCATTCTCTATTAATCCTGGAAGCACGAAGATGTATAGGGACCTGAAAGAGTACTTCTGGTGGGATGGCATGAAAAGAGATGTTGCTGAATATGTCTCTCGATGCTTGGTTTGTCAACAAGTTAAAGCTGAGAGACAGAAGTCTAAGGGGATGTTACAACCATTACCCATACCCGAATGGAAATGGGAAAACATCACTATGGACTTTGTCACAGGACTTCCTAAAACATCCAAAGGCAATAATGCTATCTGGGTCATAGTTGATCGTCTTACAAAGTCTGCACACTTCATTGCTATTAGAGAGGATTTCTCTCTAGATCAGCTTGCCAGGATATATGTAAAGGAAGTGGTAAGATTGCATGGAGTACCACTTTCTATTATATATGATCGAGATCCGAGATTTACCTCGAAGTTCTGGCGAAGTCTTCAGCATACTCTGGATACAGAGTTGAGTTTCAGCACTGCTTATCATCCCCAGACAGACGGTCAGTCTGAGAGAACAATTCAAACCCTAGAAGATATGTTGAGAGCTTGCTCTATGGATTTCAAAGGAGGTTGGGATCAACACCTACATTTGGTGGAATTTTCTTATAATAATAGCTTTCACTCCAGTATTCAGATGGCTCCTTATGAAGCTCTCTATGGAAAGAAATGCAGGACTCCAACTTGCTGGGATGAAGTTGGGGAAAGAAAGCTATTAGGACCTGATCTCGTTGATGAAATGGCAGAAAAGTTCAGATCTATTCAACAACACATAAGAGCAGCTCAGAGTCGACAGAAAAGTTATGCCGACAACCGAAGAAAAGACCTAGAGTTTGAAGTGGGCGATAAAGTGTTCTTACGAATATCTCCCTGGAAGAGGGTTATGAGATTTGGAAAGAAGGGGAAGTTGAGCCCTAGATATATCGGTCCTTTTGAAATACTGGATCGTGTTGGGAAGGTAGCTTATCGATTGGCGCTTCCACCGAATCTCTCTCAAGTTCACGATGTGTTCCATGTATCTCTCCTGAGAAAGTACATACCAGATCCTTCACATGTACTCAGCTCAGAAGTTGTACCGCTGGAGCAAGATCTTTCTTATGAAGAACAGCCGATAGAGATTCTGGATCGTAGCGAAAAAGTCCTACGAAACAAGACCACTCGCTTGGTGAAAGTTTTATGGAGAAACCACCAACTTGAAGAAGCTACATGGGAGCTTGAGGATATGATGAGGGAGAAGTATCCTCATCTGTTTGTTGCAAAGTGATGAATTTCGAGGGCGAAATTCTTTTTAAGGGGGGTAGAATGTAACACCCGAGACTTTTATGTTATATAAATCATCAAAGGGATCTTTTTCTACACAACACTTGTTTGGCTTGCTTTACACGCAATCGCGACCTTCCTCGATAGCTTGCGTCGTATGCAATACCGAGTTTCACTAAACAACAATATGCTATTAAAACTAGCCGTTATGAATAGTAATAACCACTTTTTGAAATTTTATAAATTTTATTTTTCAAAATGGACTTCATTTTTGGACTCAGAATATCGAAATTAGCCTAGGGTGAAATTTTGGTATTTTTCTGAAAACTTTCAATTTTTGATGAATAGTGAAACCACTAAGTGGTAGGTTAAAAACTGAATTTTGCATAAAACTTAATTTTACCGCTTCTGTGAATGGAATTTCGAAAATCCGATAGACACGGTTGATATCAGTAAGTAAAATGTGGTTCAATGAGATAAAAATAATTTTTTGGTGAATAGTAACTTTTTACTTTTTTTACCGCGGTTAATAGTAAATAGGGTAACTAAGGGTAAATATGATATTAATATTACCCTAACACATGTACTAATTCTATTATAAAAGTGTAATTCGACCAAAAACAAACTTAGGAATAAAATATGACCATTTAGGCCCACTTGGATTAGATTAGGACATTTATTATTAATTTATTTAAAGAAGGGTTAAAATAGTTAAAATCAAAGTTTAATAAGTAAATCATTTTATACATAAGATAAATTCAATTGTAAATATTCATTAGAAAGCTAAAAACATTTCCTACATGATGATATTTTATTTGTAATTTTTAGACATCAAATAATTTAATTTATTTATGACACAAAGATGATGCAGTAATTATCTTATTAATGAAATATTTACGAAATTGATAATATAAATACCAAAATAAATGTAATTTAAGACTTTTTATGAATTTCACTAATTTTCTAGGTTAATATGATATATTAATGTTGATTTAATCAACTTGGTTCGAACATATAATTCTTTTATGACTTTCAAAAAAATTATATATCAAATAGTGTCAAAATTGACACAAAATAGTTTTTAAATAAAATATTATATTATTAATTGTTATTTTATTCCTAAAAATCTAAGGTTCGGCCAAATGACTTAGATAAAGATATATATATTAATAATAAACAATTTGGGGTTCGTTTGGCATGTTATAGTATGTGTATTAACCATATAGTGAAAGAAAACAAAAAGACACGGTAAAAGTTAAATTAATTAACTTAGAGTTAAATCTAATTGATAAGGTTAAAATAATACCCTAAACTTGTCTAAATCCTATTGGTTGATAGGATTTAGACCCATCCCCACTTTAGCTTCGAAATAAGACCCTTTGGAACCATTATAAACCGATTTTGACTTTAATATAAAATAATATTTTGAGATATTCCTAAGGTGCCCCTCTCCTCCCTTATAAAAGGGCACCTCCTCCCCCTCCTCCTCACACCAATTTGAGCACTCAAGCTCGGCCAACCCCTGCCATTTTCTCCTCTCCACTTCCCTAGAATAATCCTAGAGGTCCTGGTCTTCTCCAAAGACCAATATTAGTTCGTTAAGTGGAGGATTCAAAGAGGCGTTCCAAAGAAGAGGTAATATCCATTACCGATCTTTTCAATTTCTTTCTTCTTCAACTTCTTCTTCTTTAGTTGTTTCATGATAAAGTAATAACATCAGTATTACTTACATACTGATATGTTATTATAAATATGAAACAACCCTAATTCACCTTCTATCCATCCTACGGAAAAATGAAATCACCGCGCGTGCGTACGTAGGGAATACCGTCTCCACGCCGTGGTGTAATCTATTTTTCCACCATCACCTTACAAGGATGGGTATAAATGGTGTAATGAGTAACTATATATGATTATTATGAAGTAATATTGATACTTAAATAATATATATATATACTCCAATACAATTCCACGATCATAGGAACGATATCATCACTCGTGCGTATGTACGGAATACCGTCTCCACGATGTGATGCGACTCGTTCTACATGATCTTCATTTCATAATGATTATATAGATGAATTGAATGAATGAATATGGTATATACTACACTAATACCATTCTGTAAATAAATTATATATAACCTAAAGATAAGAATAAGAATTTATTCGACAAAACACGCATAAGAACAAAAAGTTATAGAGACCCGAGTAACAAGTAACAATGAAATATTACTAACATGAAGCTAATAATATGACCATATATGATATCATATCAATATGTATGATTCTGGAATAAGTCAATAACATTATTTAAACCATTATACAGGAGCTTCGGACACGAACAAAGCAAATCGGACCTAAGGTAAGGGAAATATCACAATCTCATTTTTATCCGAGATTGTTTATTCGTAAGTATTTACTGGGGTGTATTTTATCATCCACATCCATGTTTCATCAATATGTAATATTATTTCCATCCACCTACAATTGTTTAAATCCATTTTTACCCTTCGGTGAGTTTTTAGTAATATGTATGAAAGGAATCTTTTGTCGTACGAGGTACTTTTTGACTTTTCCGAAAAAAGTACGAAGAATGTTTTTTTTTAACTTATACGGCATGAATGGATTTTTAAAACATTATTTCCAAGAAGCTTCCTTTACAAGTTTTCAAGTTTATTTTTAATCAACTTGTTTTATTTTAAAGTTGTATGACATGTTATGAAAGGAAAAATGTTTTTGAAGAAGAAAGGATATTTTCCTCAAGAATGGAGTTCAAGTGTTTTATCAAAATTATTTTCCATCTAAGATAATAAAGGGTTCTGTTTTTATCCCTATTATTAAATTGATTTGATCATGTTATGATGGAATTATTTTTATGAATTCCTTTATCTTATATGAATTGATTTATGATGTCATGATGTTTCAAGAATCCCATTTTTGTTACATGTGTTATACGATGATGTATGATTTATGATTATGTGGCACACATAAGAAAGGATTCATTATAAGATGGGTGGGACCTATATCTCCCTCAAATGCATTGGGTAATGATTTTATATCTCATGAGATAGACATGGCTGGAACAGAAGGTTATTTCGGTTCAGTGATACAGGACTGAAATGAGGAGTGAACTCGGTTCAGAAAGGGACTTTGTCCACTAAGATAGTCTTGGTAATGAGTCATGACTAACAAGAAATGATTTTCCATGATTATGTGTGCATGCCACAAAGTTTCAAGTTTATGTTATGATTATGGGGATCTCATTTTCACTTCTATGATTTATTCCATGTTAAGATATTATGATCTCTTTTGCAGGTTTTGATTTTCATAAAGATATGATATGATTTTTATTTCCTTTATTTGCCCTTGCTGAGCATTTGAGCTCACCCTTTTATGTTTTCTTTTCCCCAGGTCAGGAAGATGGATATTAAGTAGAATATGCTAAAAGGGACCCTAGATATGATGAAATAAATGGGAGACACTGTAGAAGATTTATGAACCAGTTGTTTATGTTTCCCAGTTTCTAAAGACACTATACCTATACGGTCCTTTGTAGTTTTGTCATATGTTGTAATAAGTGTGCTTCAATTTCAAAGTATTAACAATGTATGTAAAGTATGGGTCGTTATACATAGTGTCTACCCTTAGGGACTCTCTCCTCCTTAACCCACATCATCACCACCAATCATTTTGTAAGTAATATGGGTAGGTATATCATCCACAATATCACTATTACCATTATCATCATCTCATCATTATCATCTTCATTATAACATATCATAAACTATCACCACATCACTATCACACATAAAAAATGGATTCAAACCTCCACTATATATTTTTTCTCCCACATAGGATATCGAAAATACAAGGGACTTAGAGATATAATTACATCAAATACATATTTTACACTCCCATTTATGTCTACTATAATCTGATCCTATGGAGTAAATTATTTATATAACTAATATTCCCATTAAACTATGAATTAAAAAGTTTGATAACCTCATTAAAAAACCAAATAATATCAATGAACCATTTTAAATTGTCCATATCATCCACTACAACATTCTATATCATTCCTCATTTTCACCTATATATATTCACAATAGAGAGGTATATCGAGGTTTTTATTCTAAATTAGAGTTCCATCACCACTACCAAATCATTACATAATCATCACATCTCAAATTAACATGGATAAAAGGACCCTAATATAAATTAAAAGACCCTATATAATGGAACATGAACTATATAGAATTCATACCACCCCATGTAACTTACTACCCAAAGATATCCAACTCCAAAACATAAAATAACCCCTTTACTATATGGAATGGCCCTCATGTAACTCATTTACACTTCATCCCCATAATTTACTAACATTTCCATATAAATTTCATGTATATAGAATGAATTTTTTATTTAATTAGAATGAACTATACCAAATTTCATAATTTACACCCCTCTTGCATATAAAAGTATTTTTCTATGTTTTTTGATGCTACATGATCAAAATTCTTATACAGGGGATGAAAAAATATTTTGAAATTATTCATAAAATATTTAAAATAAAATTTTAACTATAATAAACATATCAAAAAATTAATAAATGAATTATAAACATTATTAAATAATAATTAATGAATTATAAGATCAATTCAACCATTCATAATTTTTCTTCTATTCAACTACTTCCATTTCTATCAATTAAAATTCTAATATAATAGAATTATAAGTTTGTTCATTCACTTATTTAAATTCCACCATTTAAAATTTTTAATAATAATTAATCAATTCATTAATCTTCCCATTTCAATTATTTAATATATATAATTATTTTACCAAACCCATATTCATTAATAATTTAAAATTTTAATTTACTCTATATTCATCATTATAGATTATTATAAATTATATACCAAACATGAAAAATAAAATACATGGTATATTCAGAATGATTATATAAGAGTTTCAAATTTTGAGTCACCTATCTTGATTCCACAATGAATACTATTTATAAATCCTACAATGGTTTCTAATGATTATTTGTTAAATAAGTCCTTTTTTCCTCCTAAATGTTAATCTACCACACCATATTGTTCTCCAAAAGAAATTATTGAGAGAAAATAATCATGAGGAATTTTTTTTAATGGTGCAAAAAGAATTTATCTCTCAACAAATCCTGTCAAAACCCAATTCAAAACCCCATTATAATTTAGTTAAATTTCTATGAAATCAACATAAATACCCATCTCCTCTTCATATAATTATTTCATATCAACGCCACAACATGGAATATATCACATATCACATTATTATTTTATCAAAGTAATCCATAAAAATTAATTACTTAAATAAATAAATAAATATTAAATTCCACTACCAGTAGAAAGTTATTGGAAAAAATCACCATAGAGAATTAAAAAATTATACCCATAAGGTAAATATCATGTTCCAAATTTAATGGTGCACTCAAAATTTCATTTTGAGACCATAAAATTTACCATGTTACCCTTATTAGCTGTAAATCCTTAAAATTTCCCATAGTCGGATTTTAAATTTGCATGTCTCTACATTACACACCCTTTTAAAACTTTTCATACTTTAAAAGGTATAACCATAGTAATTAAAGGGGGAACAAACACATAAAAATTTACATTAGTCTTTAAATATTATAATATAGGTAAAAATAAACCACAATATGACTGATTCAAAAACATTTACGATATTTCACATGTATTTGTGATTTCTACTCCTAAGTTCATTCCATTATAACACCACACCTCCAAATAATTCATAATTAGTGAATAAATCATCTATATATTTCATTCACTTTGAGTAATTTCTATTATACATTCTACATAATTCATATCATTATAGATATCTATATCACTCAACATAATCACATGTGAAGGATCATGATAATACTTTTGAAGATGAGTTATGAAAAATGAAATGAACCCTTTCCAATAATGAAGGTAGATAAAACTGATATTATAGCTCTCTAAATTAACATAACAAATCAAAAGGGATAATAAATCTATGAGGAAAATTATTATCTTTCTAAACATTCACCAACTGTGTTGAGGTGAATCTCAAAAAACACATGATCTCTAATCAAAAACACAAACAACATCCTCCTGAAATTTGTATATGATTTATATATACATGGAGTAGTCTCAAATAAATTATAGACATTATATCATATATATCACCATATACAAACTAATTATAATGACCTCACCAATCCCAAACCAACATAGTAGTGAATGAAACAGTCCCCCATACAAATCTTCATAAGGCCGCATACCAATTGAGGAGTTATAAGAGCTATTATAAGAAAACAACACCAATGATAAATGATCCTATAAAATCCAAAATAAATTATCTCAACATATCCTCCAATGTAAGGATAATCCACTCATTTTTACCATTGGTTTTTGGGTGAAATGAAATGATAAATAATAAATAGGTACCAAAGTCATGTTGTAATCACTTCTACATCTGTAACATAAAACGATCATTATGATCAAGCACTATAATTAAAAAAACTCCAAAAAACTTTACTATATAAATCACATAAAGCTTTATCAAACTATCTATAGATCTCAATTCCTTGTTTTGGAAATGATTGAACTGGCTTTATTAACAGATCAATAATAAAAAAATGTAATAAACTAATTTTAGGGTATGAATAATACTCATAAAAATATTTATAAATTTCTGCCCACATCCATTGGGGAATATATAAATGTTTTAATAACACCTCTTGAAATTGATATTCATATTTGACCTCAAATTATACATGATATTGAGAAATAAATTCAGTTACTTTCTTATTTATCCCAGGCCACCACAATACCTCTTCAAATCATGATACATCTTTATAAAACCTAGATGCACCACTAAAGATGAATGATGGAACACATGAAAAATAATTTCCCTCATATTTTTATGAAAAAATGACTTTCCAAGGGATAACAATCAATATTCCCCATCCTTAGATCAAACATCAAAATTGTCACTATTGGATATCTTATCTCTACAAACTTCCACCTTAGGGTCTCCTAGATAAGACTCCATAACCCGCCACACCAATAAAGATTCCCCAAAAACCTTATAAAGACATGTTACCTCATTAGACATATCATAACCAAGGTGAAGAGATTCCAGTAACTTTATTATTTTACATTTTTGTATTATCCACCGAGCATACTCACTATAATAATCTTAAATGAAAGCATCATCCACAACCTTACCCTATATAGGAGTATATTATGTTTTCCCAAATTTACCCAGTTATTTAAAATAGTCACCAGTAGCACAACATGAATTATTAATTCCATAGAGACCTAAGAAGTATACTCAAGACAGATTAATTTTCTTAGGAGGGTTTTCAATAACTAGTGGGGCCAGTTTATTTAAAAATAAAAAAACACTAAGATATATATACAAATTATTGAAAAAAATAGGATGATCCTATGTTGTTGGTTGGGATGGATTAAATGTATTTTATTGTTATAGAATTTCAATTTCATTATTTAATGAATTATCTAATCTACAAGAAACAAAAATACCCTCATCACTTGTTTAATCTCAAAAAAATCCCAAGTATAATCACATAAAAACTCAGAGAATCAATTTCATGAAAATTTCAAGGTATATGATCATCCTGTAACTAGAAATGTGTAGTATTGTAATTTACTATGGACCAGGAAGAAAATAAATCATTGAATGAGATTATTAATTTTCAAAAGTGATTCAAAGTTAATGTAACATCAAATAACTTCCAATATATCCCATAAAACTTCCAAAAATCAACCCATAATATTGTATGAACTACATTGGTTCAAATATTTTAATAAAGTACATGAGTTAAATTATAGAAACTGAATCAAAAAAGAAAATAAAAAAATAGAAAACACTGAAATTGGGTGAATAATTTCAAAACTTGTTATGAATAGTTTCATAACTTGAGATAATGATATCACTATGATAATTTTAATAGAAATATAAAAATAAGAATAAGAAATATTATTTATATTACTAGAATGATTTTGAACAATATACAATTTAAATTAAAACACAAAACATCAAAGTTGAAGATAACATTACAATGAATAACTAGAAACGAAAATACCTTATTTAATTCCTAAAATCTTATTTAAATAGTTATTTAGAGATTATTTGGTTTAAAAAATGTATTTATATTCTTCCTATTCATTAAGGTAGTCAAAAGAGTGGTGAAAAAAAGAAAAAAATTTAATTTATAATATTTGACTAAGATTCCATGATATCTTTATCTCTCATTAATGAATTTAAATGACATTGAACATTGATGATTTTGGATAGCTTATAGAAGAATGAAATGTTCCATAATATATCCTAAAAATGATTATTTTTTAACCAAATATTAATACTCTTTAAAAGGTTATAGAAAAAATTGAGGGCCTTTATTTTGGGTTATGAAATTTGGACCAAAATCATATCATTAGCATGGATAGCCTAGATCACCATCAAAATGTCCAAACTATCTTTAAACACATTTTAATGAAATATTACTCATGATTTACTAAATCTAAAATTACAATTTATGATTTATTATACATTAATTGTGGTATCCACATCCATTTCACTACTTAGGTGTCCATTTTACTTTTCCTATAAATTTATGGATTTAAGGCCCAAAATTACCATATTCTATTATAGATCTTACATAGATCCAAAAAAAACTCTCTATAACCTAAGTAAACGAATCCAGAAGTTTAAAATTCAAATAATTACGATAGAGTGGTCTATAATGTGATGTTTAAATGGGATCTGAATAATTCATTTATAATAATAATTGTGAAGATGATGAGAAATGAATTTTAAACTATAAATTATATTGAAAAATGATTATGAATATAAAATCACATGAAATATATTCAAGTTTTAATTAAAATTTTCTATTTATAGTGTCTAATAATTCCCTCTACATGAGTTTTTCTAATCTCAAGAAAATTACTAGTGCACAAAGGCTAAAATTAAATTCCCATATACAATCAAATTTTAACATAAAATGTTTTTAAATATCACCTCACATGAAAAAATCATAAAACCCATCAAAAGTATTTAAAAAAATTTATATATAAAAGAATTTATCAAGTCAAAACTCATTATTTTATTCAAATTTGCTACTAATTTTAATATAATTGAAATAAATCATAAAGATATGTGGTGTATCTTAAAAATACATGTGTGTTTATTTTTATGAAAGGGGAAAAGATGGATACACTAGGTGTGAAACACATTTTAAACTTAATATGAGTGTTTAATTTGTTTTTTCAATTTTTTTTACGGTAAATGAAAATATGCTCAATCAAATCAACCATTGTAACGAGACTTTGTTGATGAATCCTATACATGGAGGCCTTAGGGAACCAAGTGAATCTCATATTACTAGGAATCATCTCTAGTTAACTTAATCAATAAAAAAATTCAAACCACTATAATTGTGATATAAATACTAAATTCAGGCTAGAAAACCACGGAGTCACTATCTCCAAGTGCTGGTGTAACGCCCCGACCCCAGCTACCCAGAGTCGGTGCGTTACTTCGTAACATTGGCATGATCACAAAAGATCAAGTCTCGAAAGACCGATTAGTTTAGTAGCCTTGGAAACACTAGATACATTCATAAACGTTACATTACATCATAAAGTGAAAAACTACAATAACAAAGTCTCCATAGTCCACACTCATATCCTCTTCTGACTATCCCTGTAGGTCATTCATAAAATACTTTTCACATCCTGGAAAAATATTAAAACATTGAAAGGGGTGAGCTCAGATGCTCAGTAAGGTTAACAATATAGCGGAAGCTTTCATAAATAAACATTAACATTTAAGGCAATGCATAACTAAAACAAAAGCCTTTTAAACTTGAACTTCAACATAATATGGCAAAAGTAAAATGAGATAATGCCATTCACTTCTTCACATGGATATTCTACTGGTCAAATAATCACATGAAAAATCAATAACCAATTTCATAATGAGGGAATGTATAATGCCAGACATTCTGAAACATTTTGTCAAGGCCTCGGCCAAGACGTCTAAAATGATTAAGGCCTCGGCCAAAACCATAAATCAAATTGGGAAAGGGCCTCGGCCAATTCCACGTCTAGTTGTCTCATGAGACCTACCGATGCATCGAGGAGCTATAGCGGGCTCCACCCGTCACTTATGAAGTCCAATGCATTCCTCATATGAATAGGTTTAAATATATCATAAACCATAACATAATCGTATCACATAAAACATGCATAAAGGAAACATAACATTTCCACATTTCAATAACAAGATATCAATACAACACATTGATATAATAAAAATGCTTTCAAAACCATTTTCAATACCAAAATAAAAGAACGTTAAAACTTTATATTTATTTTTCATTAAAAAAATGATGGCTTGTAGAGGAAGCCGAAACTCAAATAATGGTCACGGCGGCGGAGAAGTCGTTGTCACCGCATAAGTACGGAAAGAAAAACATTCCCTTTTTTCGTTTAGCAAAACACTTCGTATAAAAAAGATTCCTTTTGAATAAACTTAAAAGTCAAAGGGGTTTATACACCGTATAAAAGAAAGTTGTGTATAAAACCAAATATGCCTCAATGAAAGGGGATTGAGACGAAGTCCTTAAAAGATCATTTTTAAAATAAAATAGATCTATTATGTGTATTCACTATAGGTACACATAAAGAAATTAAAAATACAAAATAGGACATAATAATATCATGACATAATTTGAAAGTAGGAGATTAACCCAAAGAATGGAAGTTGGGTTAAGAAATTACCTTACCTTGTGTCCGACTTGACTCAACCGTTCTTTAACCTCCTGAATAATAAACTAGAGTTAATATATACCTTATTAAGAACCATTTTCAATTTCATTATCCTTTTTATATCACTTATTACAATGTTATGAACATTATTTAATTATTTAAGTTAATAACGGTCGTTTTGTCGATCTTTGGTACTTGAGTCAAAAATAAACTTCTTATAATTACAAGTTGTTCATGTGGTGAAATATACATTATATCCATAATTATATTCATGATGTTTATATCATATATATCATATATATACAGTATATACATTCATTCATAATGTCACGTAACATTTAGAGGTAAGAAATGAAATGCACCGTTCATGGAGACGGTAAGCCGTACGTACGCATGAACACTACTTTCATTTCAATTTCATATTTAATGGAACTAAATCATAATTATATAAATGTATAATATAATTCCAGTATAATATAGTGTATAATACCATTTACTCCATCCTTTATACATCCCACATATGGCATTAACGATTCAAATCACTTTGAGGGGGCGGTAGTCCGCACTTCCTAAAATGAAATTATCGCGTTTTACCCATAATGGAAATCATAAAGTATGCCATAAATGAGAAATACAGAAGCATAAGTAAAACATAAACATATTATATATCATATATAAAAATAGTGACATCTTAATGGCCACCTTTTAAGGTGTTATATGAGTGTTGAACAATCATCGTTTCGTGAGGCAGAAATTCTCCATCCACAGAAACCGTATATTCTTTAACCATTAGATGTAGGTTTGTGTAAGTGTAGCTCGAATAATTCTTATAAAAACATCCTAGTATATTGAGGATACTGGTGTTGTTACAAAAGAAATGAATAAAAAGAGTTTAGGGGGTTGGAGAAGAAAAATAAAACAAAACAACATTAGAGAAGACATTACCTCAAAATCGGGTAACTCTTTTTGATTTGAGCCAAAGGCTTCCTTGGGAAGAGTTCTGACCAAAGTGAGGCTTCTAGGAGTAATAGGGGGATGTTGGGAGAGTATTTGGGCAGAGGTTGGCCGAGCCAAATGGCTTGAATGTGTGAATAAGGTGAGAGAGGTGGGGGCCTTTTATAAGTGGAGAGGAGGGGCTCTTTTGGAAAGATTGAAATGTTATATTATTTCACAATGCTTTTCGGATTCTAAAGGTCCCACACTTATATAATTCTAGGTTAAGGTGATAAGGTTTCGAAATCGCTTCATCAAATAGGCTTTGGACAAGTGTAAGCCTTGGATTTTGCATTATCTTCTCATTTTATTTAAATCGTTAAATAATGAGGTCATCGCTGCATCATAATGATGTCATAAATAATTTAATTTATTTAATGTCTAAAAATTATAAAAAAATACTATGATGTAGGAAATCTTTTTAGCTTTCTAATTAATATTTATAGTCAAATTTCGGACTTGTGTAACCCCACTTAAAAACTGTTTTAGTAAAATAACTCATGTTTGTGTCAATTTAATTTTAACATTAAATAAATATATATTAATGTCATTTTCCAACTAAAGTGTCTCCATGGGGTCCCCAAGTTGACCCATGGGTTGTCTTGGTCGGCCATGACTCATCCAATAGGAGTAGGATAAGTGTCAAGCTCATCTCATATTATTATAACATTATTTGTACCTTAAACTACACTAATTACCTCTAATCGCGATTAAGAACTTAAAAGTTACTATTCACCAAAAAATTATTTTAATCTCATTGAACCACATTTTACTTCTTAATGACAACCATGTATGTTGGATTTTTAAAAATCAAATCACAGAAGTGGTAATATTTCATTTAAACGAAAAATCAGTTATTTAACTACCACTTAGTAGTTTCACTATTCATCAAAAATTGAAGTTTTTTAGAACAATGCCAAAATTTCACCCTAAGCTATAATTGATATTCCAAATTAAAAAATGATGTCTATTTTAAAAAATTCCAATCATATAAGTTGCATTAATTAATTTTATAATTAATTCCCGCTGTCACAACAAATAGCGTGTTTTTAAGAAACAATTTATATCAAAAGATTGGTAATTGTTTATGTCCAATTTCAGTGTTAAATTAATTCTAATGACCACCATTGGATAAAATGGTAAAAATATATTCTAATTATACTTTAAAACCACTAATGAGTATAATTTATCACAATAAATTATTTTCATTAAAAAAGTTGTTTTAAGTTTTTTTCACTATTCATAAAAAAATTGGAAGTTCTCAGAAAGTTACAAAAAATTCAACTTAGGATAATTTCGATATTACGAATACAAAAATGAAGTCCATTTTGAAATATAAAATTTCTATAATTTTAAAAAGTGGTTATTACTATTCATAACTGCTACTTTGATTAGTCGCGGTGTTTTAGAACTCGAAGTTGCGTACAATGCAAGCTATTGCATTATTGAATGAGAAGCGTATCGTGGAAGCTCGGGGTGTTACATTATCCCCTCCTTCAATAAATTGCGTCCTCGCAATTTGAAATTTTTCTTTGAAAATAAAAGGTTGAAAAGAGAAAATACCTTTGAGGAAAACCCACATCGAAAATAAGATTAATAAAATTTAGCCTTAATAAGAGGGAAAGGGAAATGAAAAAGTCACCACCCAATTATGATCTCGATTAGGAGAACATTGGTGGCAATTAGAGACATATAATTGGAGGAAAAACGTAAATATTCGTAGGGAGTGATTGAGATCATCAATCACAATCAACTGTAAAATTGAGGGCCTCAAAGACTTCAATATTTATTGATTTAAAATATCATTAGTTCCACAAGACATAAGGTATTAGGATAACACTTTTTTTGTTTTAATATCCCTTTACTAAAGTTTAAGAATTAATTTATTCATTGAATAATAGATAGGTATATATATATTTATGCTTGACAATTAGAGTTTCAACCTTCAACTCACCTTTCACTCAAAAAGATAATAGAACCCAACAATATTATACTTATCCTAATTGTATAAGGTTCCAAATGATAACCCATACCATTTAGATTAGTAATATTATTTTGTAATAACCAGGGACATCTTGTAGGCTAGTGGTAGGAAATAAGGGCCTGTCGCACTATGATTGTGGGTTCGATTCCTGCAGCTTTGTCCGACGCGACGAGTTATTCCCCACCCTGCAGGTTTTCCTTTTCCTAAAACTATAGTATTATAATATTCCAAAAATAATCTTCAGAAATTCTTTAACCTTAAACAATACTATCCAAATATAAACTTAATCCATTCCAACCTTAATAGTTATCCAAAATACTTCTGTCCAACTCACAGTCCAAATTTTATAAGGTAAACATAATGAAGATCCTTTTTCCCACGTAACAACATGTGAATACCTTCATCATGTATTCTTTTTAAACATACTGAATTACCATGATCCCTTATTCCTTATAGAATAATAGATATACTCCTTCTATCCAAAAATGTATACAAAACATCAATCAGTTTCAATGAAGTTACGTATATCCAATATAATTTATCCAAATCAATCACGTCTTATTCCAAAATCGCAATCTCAGTATCAGAACCATATTATGGTCTATCTTTCTCTCAACCATATATTTTCCAAAAATTTAATCCTACTGTGGAGTCACTTTTCTTGGTTCCACACAATCTCAAGTCCTTGATGAAATAGTACTGCAGTACAATCCTTATATACTTCATAATTATTATAACCAGTACATCATTGATACAACACTCAAATTACAAAATTATTTAATAAAAACATAAGATCTCTAATCATTACTCCTCATCTGTGGTAGTATCATAACTTGATTATTATTCAATAACATCATTTGGGGCATACTCTGATGATTTGGACATTGGTTTGCGTAGTGTCCCCAATCCTTGCAGAAGAAGCATTGTACATTTGAAACCATTTTCTTACCCTTGCAGTCACGCACTTTGTGTCCTTTTTCTCTACACTTATAACAAAATCCCATTCCCTTTAGGCAAGTTCCATGATGTTTCTTCCCACAATTACCACATATTTGAAAATTCTTCTTTCCCCTCATCCCTTTATCCATCATTCTCTCTTCCATCCCTTTCGTCTCTTGCTTCGCTTCAAAGCCATAGGACTTAGATAATTCTTTACTTATCTTATTAACACATGATACTATTTCTTCATATGTTGAGAACACATGGGAGACTATTTCCCTTCGAAATGTTGGCTTAATACCGTGAAAGATACGATCCTTCTTACTCTTTGGATCATACGTACTGCTGGAGTTCACATTCCTTCTACTGGGCGCCATTTCTATACAATGGCATAAACTAGATTAGTTTATGAATAAAAATACATAATTCCATACTTATAAAATACTTAACATAAATTGAACTATTTATGGATATAATCCATAATCATAAAAAGAAATGTTTCCTTTGAGAAAGTATATACTCATAACCCTTCATAGTGGTTTGTAAAGAAAATGAGAATTATCCTAAGCATATCCCCCGGGAGTGTCGTAACCAAGAGTGCAGCAAGGCCCGTTGTCGTGCACCAGTTCCCGTTCGAGTCTAGCTCAAAGCGGTGTTTTCGGGTTTTACCCCTAGGTACATCTGTGCCAGAGCCGCCTCTACTTGCTCGTATCCAGACAGGGATGTATTGCTCGGAAAACTCACAAAATCTCTACAATAACAAAATTCTAGGAAGTTCTTCTATACTAATCCTCAAAGTCTATCTTTGGGCTATGTGCTCTAATAAGAGTTTATCTAAATCTAGCTTCCAAGGTTAGTACTAAACTTCCTCTGATACCAACTGTAATGCCCCGGCCCCAGCTACCTAGAGTCGGTGCGTTACTTCGTAACATTGGCATGATCACAAAAGATCAAGTCTCGAAAGACCGATTAGTTTAGTAGCCTTGGAAACACTAGATACATTCATAAACGTTACATTACATCATAAAGTGAAAAACTACAATAACAAAGTCTCCATAGTCCACACTCATATCCTCTTCTGACTATCACTGCAGGTCATTCATAAAATACTTCTTCACATCCTGGAAAAATATTAAAACATTGAAAGGGGTGAGCTCAGATGCTCAGTAAGGTTAACAATATAGCGGAAGATTTCATAAATAAACATTAACATTTAAGGCAATGCATAACTAAAACAAAATCCTTTTAAACTTGAACATCAACATAATATGGAAAAAGTAAAATGAGATAATTCCATTCACTTCTTCACATGGATATTCTACTGGTCGAATAATCACATGCAAAATCAATAACCACTTTCATAATGAGGGAATGTGTAATGCCAGACATTCTGAAACATTTTGTCAAGGCCTCGGCCAAGACGTCTAAAATGATTAAGGCCTCGGCCAAAACCATAAATCAAATTGGGAAAGGGCCTCGGCCAATTCCACGTCTAGTTGTCTCATGAGACCTACCGATGCATCGAGGAGCTATAGCGGGCTCCACCCGTCACTTATGAAGTCCAATGCATTCCTCATATGAATAGGATTAAATATATCATAAACCATAACATAATCGTATCACATAAAACATGCATAAAGGAAACATAACATTTCCACATTTCAATAACAAGATATCAATACAACACATTGATATAATAAAAACTCTTTCAAAACCATTTTCAATACCAAAATAAAATAACGTTAAAACTTTATATTTATTTTTCATTAAAAAAATGATGGCTTGTAGAGGAAGCCGAAACTCAAATAATGGTCACGGCGGCGGAGAAGTCGTTGTCGCCGCATAAGTACGGAAAGAAAAACATTCCCTTTTGTCGTTTAGCAAAACGCTTCGTATAAAAAAGATTCCTTTTGAATAAACTTAAAAGTCAAAGGGGTTTATACACCGTATAAAAGAAAGTTGTGTATAAAACCAAATATGCCTCAATGAAAGGGGATTGAGACGAAGTCCTTAATAGATCATTTTTAAAATAAAATATATCTATTATGTGTATTCACTATAGGTACACATAAAGAAATTAAAAATACAAAATAGGACATAATAATATCATGACATAATTTGAAAGTAGGAGATTAACCCAAAGAATGGAAGTTGGGTTAAGAAATTCCCTTACCTTGTGTCCGACTTGACTCAACCGTTCTTTAACCTCCTGAATAATAAACTAGAGTTAATATCTACCTTATTAAGAACCATTTTCAATTTCATTATCCTTTTTATATCACTTATTACAATGTTATGAACATTATTTAATTATTTAAGTTAATAACGGTCGTTTTGTCGATCTTTGGTACTTGAGTCAAAAATAAACTTCTTATAATTACAAGTTGTTCATGTGGTGAAATATCCATTATATCCAGAATTATATTCATGATGTATATATCATATATATCATATATATACAGTATATACATTCTTTCATAATGTCACGTAACATTTAGAGGTAAGAAATGAAATGCACCGTTCATGGAGACGGTAAGCCGTACGTACGCATGAACGCTACTTTCATTTAAATTTCATATTTAATGGAACTAAATCATAATGATATAAATGTATAATATAATTCTAGTATAATATAGTGTATAATACCATTTACTCCATCCTTTATACATCCCACATATGGCATTAACGATTCAAATCACTTTGAGGGGGCGGTAGTCCGCTCTTCCTAAAACGAAATTATCGCGTTTTACCCATAATGGAAATCATAAAGTATGCCATAAATGAGAAATACAGAAGCATAAGTAAAACATAAACATATTATATATCATATATAAAAATAGTGACATCTTAATGGCCACCTTTGAAGGTGTTATATGAGTGTTGAACAATCATCGTTTCGTGAGGCAGAAATTCGCCATCCACAGAAACCGTATGTTCTTTAACCATTAGATGTAGGTGTGTGTAAGTGTAGCTCGAATACTTCTTATAAAAACATCCTAGTATATTGAGGATACTGGTGTTGTTACAAAAGAAATGAATAAAAAGAGTTTATGGGGTTGGAGAAGAAAAATAAAACAAAACAACATTAGAAAAGACATTACCTCAAAATCGGGTAACTCTTTTTGATTTGAGCCAAAGGCTTCCTTGGGAAGAGTTCTGACCAAAGTGAGGATTCTAGGAGTAATAGGGGGATTTTGGGAGAGTATTTGGGCAGAGTTTAGCCAAGCCAAATGGATTAAAGGTGTGAATATGGTGGGAGAGGTGGGGGCCTTTTATAAGTGGAGAGGAGGGGCTCTTTTGGAACGATTGAAATGTTATATTATTTCACAATGCTTTTCGGATTCTAAAGGTCCCGCACTTATATAATTCGAGGATAAGGTGATAAGTTTTAGAAATCTCCTCATACAATAGGCTTTGGACAAGTGTAAGCCTTGGATTTTGCATTATCTTCTCATTTTATTTACATCGTTAAATAATGAGGTCATCGCTGCATCATAATGATGTCATAAATAATTTAATTTATTTAATGTCTAAAAATTATAAAAAAAATACTATGATGTATTAAATCTTTTTATATTTCTAATGAATATTTATAGTCAAAATTTGGACTTGTGTAACCCCACTTAAAAACTGTTTTAGTAAAATAACTCATGTTTGTGTCAATTTAATTTTAACATTAAATAAATATATATTAATGTCATTTTCCAACTAAAGTGGCTCCATGGGGTCCCCAAGTTGACCCATGGGTTGTCTTGGTCGGCCATGACTCATCTAATAGGAGTAGGACAAGTGTCAAGCTCATCTCATATTATTATAACATTATTTGTACCTTAAACTACACTAATTACCTCTAATCGTGATTAAGAACTTAAAAGTTACTATTCACCAAAAAATTATTTTAATCTCATTGAACCACATTTTACTTCTTAATGACAACCATGTATGTCGGATTTTTGAAAATAAAATCACAGAAGTGGTAATATTTCATTTAAACGAAAAATCAGTTATTTAACTACCACTTAGTGGTTTCACTATTCATCAAAAATTGAAGTTTTTCAGAACAATGCCAAAATTTCACCCTAAGCTATAATTGATATTCCGAATTCAAAAATGATGTCTATTTTAAAAAATTACAATCATATAAGTTGCATTAATTAATTTTATAATTAATTCCCGCTGTCACAACAAATAGCGTGTTTTTAAGAAACAATTTATATCAAAAGATTGGCAATTGTTTATGTCCAATTTCAATGTTAAATTAATTCTAATGACCACCATTGGATAAAATGGTAAAAATATATTCTAATTATACTTTAAAACCACTAATGATTATAATTTATCACAATAAATTATTTTGATTAAAAAAGTTGTTTTAAGTATTTTTCACTATTCATAAAAAATTGGAAGTTCTCAGAAAGTTACAAAAAATTCAACTTAGTATAATTTTGATATTACGAATACAAAAATGAAGTCCATTTTGAAATTTAAAATTTCTATAATTTTAAAAAGTGGTTATTACTATTCATAACGACTACTTTGATTAGTCGCGGTGTTTTAGAACTCGAAGTTGCGTACAATGCAAGCTATTGCATTATTGAATGAGAAGCGTATCATGGAAGCTCGGGGTGTTACAGCTGGAATCCATTAATTAAGACAATCCATTACTCTTTGTGTGAATTTTTTCTTTCCCCCCTTTTTATCATTTTTTATTTTTCTCTAGATAATAAAATTAAACTTAAAATGATCACACAACCTATGACATGAACATGTGACCATATGATTTCAAAATTACACCTTATATTTAAATAGAAATGCATTGTTATTTTTTTATTAAATAAATTATAATGTTGATAGTGTAAAATCACATTGGACAATTGTGCTTTCCAGAATTATGCTAAAGGACTTAAATTTTTTATAGAAAATAATCAAGGAATAAAAAATTATTTGATATTTAGTTTTATTATTCACAATATATATTATCACATGAATGTGTAATTAAATTAAATTGTCCACAAATTCCCTAGTTGTTTTCACAATGAAATCTCATACTTTCACCCCCAACATAGAATAACACTGCACTATATGTTGAAGAAAGATGAAGAAAAAGTTTATAAGGGGGACTGTAGGAGGAGATAAGTTTGAGAATAATATTTAAAATTAATTTAGGGAATAAAATCACCTATTTTTAAGATGAAGTCATAATATCAATTATTTGATCATTCGAGATCCATGTCACACATAAAATCCTCCAAAATGATTAAAGATTAAGTTTTAACTATATAAAGTATATGGTTTTATTGTAAATCCTATAAATTCAAGAACTCCTTAATATTACACAAAAATATCATTAGGACACCATGGAAAACCCAAGGGGTTTACTTAACTATGAAAACAAAAACAAAAATAAGGAAGTAAATAAAACCTGTTGTTTTTTTATTATATAATGAAAGAGAAAAAACAGAAAAAATAAAAAAAAGGAAATAAAAATAGAGAAGTCATGTTAGGATGTACTTAGTTTAAATACATTAGTTTAATATAAACCTCAAAAATTATCAAATTTTATCCCCTTTATAAAATTAACTCATTAAACACATCATTAGTTTCATGATTTATGGTATGATTTAGTAAATGGTATTATCTTATGACTATTGAACTTAAGGATATTACAACTAGTGGGATATTGAATATTAATGAAACCATAAGGGATGACATGATGCATAATGTAAGGCCCTGACTATCTTGAAATAAATTTAGTGAAAATAAAGTTTGAAAGTTTAAAGAAGAATAAATTTTCTAAGCTAAAAATGTTTTACATTTATATTATAATATTTGTATGAAATAAATATATCTTTATTGACACTTAAATTTTCATACAACACCATCCTAAGTTCCTCAAGTTCTCTAAGATCTATTTTCTTCTTTCTTCTAGTAAATGAATGGTCAATATTAAAATTTTTGATAGCCTAAAAGGATTTTTTCTCAAATTAAACTAGAAAACGATTATCATATCCACAAACCAACCAATATGGTGACATGAATAAAATGGGGTTTTATATATTTTTCTATTCAAAAAGGGAATAAAGGAGTTTTCTGAACTAATATTTCCTAGAGGGGATGGCTATTTTTCTCATATTTTTCTTTATTTCTCTATTTTATAACATATATTGAACATTAGTTTTAGGGTGTTAGGCCATAAAAACTTTAGGAGATATAATATAATTTGAAATGAGTTTTGATAAGATACTATCATAGAAACAGGTTCCCTAATTACTGATGATAGACCTATAAAATAATATTCTTGAAAAGGTGATTTATGTAAAGATGAAAATGATATCCTGATGGTCATTGGTATTGGTGGGAATGGAATAAACCCATTTAGACAAGTAATTAACAGTTTTTAGTATGTATAAATTTCCCTTAGAGTTTGGGAATGGTCCAACAAAATTAATTCCTTAATAATAAGATTTTTGTTAAAATTTGAAGGAAATGAAGGGGAATTTGGTTTCTTTTAGTAATAGATCCATGTTATTAACACTTATAATAGTTTAGACTATATTCATAAGAATATATAGATAGGTAAGTCTAAAATAAACCACTTTATATAACTGTTTTAGCAATTTATTGGTGTCAAAGTGGACCCCACATGACTCTCCATGATAGAAATTGAGATTATCCTCTTATTGAGCCTCTTCAACACAACTTATCACAACCCCCTCCACTAGTACCAGTAATGGGTCAATAGTTAATAAGGGGATGACCCCCAAAGCCTTCATCTAATAGGAAATGAGTTTATGACTAGTACCAAGGGCATATGATGTATAAGAATGAGAGGAATTGCCCTTAATATGTAAATTTTAAGGATAATAGAGAATATGCACTAAATCCATCACATAAATAATAGATAAACCATAAAAAAACATAAATACCATGTTATATAAGTAAAAAAAACTAAAAAGTACCAAGAAAAATCTTAGGAAGTGACTATAAACTCTAACATCTCTGGAACAACTCCACAAGCTAGTAATTCCATTATCTATCACCAACTAGCTCCCACATACCTAAAAAATTGTTTATATATATGGGGTGACCATATTTTTATTCTTAGTAGGAACCCCAAGGAACCTCTTCTGAAAATGTAAAATAAGGATACTAAATACCAATGAGTAAAAGAGGGTACAAATTCATCACTTAAATAAGTAAAACTAATCATATCCTTACCAAGGCTCACTCACCAAGTAATTCATAGTAGTGTGATGATATATATAAAAAGAATATGCATAATAAAGGAACCAAAATACAATTCCCCACATTTTTTCCCTCAAATACCAATTCCAAACATATTATGCTATAATCCCTTATATAAGTCATCCTACCCTTGGAAAAACATATCATAGCTAGATCATCATCTCATCCCACAACTCGTGCACAAAATCGCAAATATATCTCATAGCCAAGTAATTAATCTGAAATCCATAACAACTCATGTATCATGCACTATAACTTAAGATAATATAACCCAAATATGTATACATATAGGATACCATATTCACTACATACAATATATATATATATATATGCACATGTGTGTGTGTGTTGTGTTATAACCTCAAGTTGTTGAATCCTCTGAACACATGTAATTTGAAAATGATAACCATCATAGACCATGTATTCATTTACCCTATTAATTAAGTTATAATAGCCTAGATACACCCATATATCATGATATATTTTAAGGGAGAGTGGGGAATTGGGTTTAGTCAGCCATCAGTTCCCTCACTAACCCTGATGTTGAGGAAAACACCCTAAGACAAAAACATTAAGGCATCATCTTCCCTCCCGAATTGGGTGGTAGAGTGTATGAAATCAAAATATAGAATGAATAGTATATCAAAAAACCAAACTAAGGGAACTACCTATCCTTAGAATTAACTATAATTATTTTCCTATATTATACCCAACTACCACTATTATGGTATAGGAAACTAGATTTTATATAAGCACACATGCACTAAGATCCAACATCAATAATCATTTTCATTTATTAATTTAACAATTTACCAATAATTCATTAACCCCATTATAAATATTGGTTTAATAATTACATTTTCTTACAATCCAATAATTTTAAAATCTAGGTTTCAATTTCTAGATTTCCATTCCATGCTCTTAGAGAATTTATCTGACCATACCATGGTTATTATTTTATATATCATTACTCCCATCATCAAAATACAATCCCATGAGTTAATTTACACATTCATTTACTATTCCATAATCTATGTTTTATAGGACTTGACCTGAACATATGAAACGGAAAATTCACTTAAAGTATATAGCCTAACTATATAAGGTAGCTAGAAATCACAATAACGAATCATCTAGAAAACTAACCATCAAGAAATAAAAAAAAATTAGGGAATCCTTGTTCTCAACCTGAACTAAGAAACCCATTAACAATCCCAAAACAATATTCCATAAAATAGGTAAGCCCGGCTCTCAACCAGTTCCATCTATCTCAGCTATAAAAAACCCCCAAACATTAAATCAAAGTAAGGCTATCCCATCCTAAAACATATATACATTGAATAAAAATTTATTTTTAACATAGAAAACTCAAGGGAAAACTAATATCCTAAATCATAGGCATAAAAAACTGTAATAAACAAGGATGGGCTCAAAACAACCCCAAACATTTAATTCCAATGATTTTTTCGTTATAGTTTTGAATTAATTGATTAATTTTAAGTAGGTTTATCAATAAAAAGACCAAATACAATAGATTACAAATTATATAAATCAACCATAATAATTTTTCAAACAACACATTCATATTCATATATTTTTGAGTACGAATAGTAATTAATTTTACATCCCTCATCCATCATTTACTTTATCTTACAATCTTTATGTTTTTTAACCTATTTGAATTATATTACCCATGCTAAAGAAATAATAGGAATTATAGTATTCAATTTAACACTATCAATAAAATATCAAGAGGTATCTAATATTACATAAACCACATGTGATTAATGCATCCCATTTCATATTTTATTATTCCTAAATTTCCAGATTATTATCTTCATTATGTTGATTCCTCTTTCTACCTAAAGAAGCTAAATTACGTTAATCTCATTCTTGTACATAAAATAAGTATAATTCATTAATACCCTATATAGACACAAATATTTCAATGTTCTTCAAGAAATAATGGAAGAAAAATCATAGAACTCTAATCACCACTCCCATAAGTAACTTCTGATCCCTAAACATATCATGCCACCTTGAATCCTCCATAAATCATCAAGATAAATCCCATGAAAAACAAAGTAACAATATTGAAATAGAATGATAGAGAGAGAATGGGAGAGGTAAAAACTAAAAAATAAGAATAGAACTTACCTCATATCACCTATATATCTATCTATAGATACTGGAGGCTAAATCCTAGAAAAGAGGGATCAAATTCTTTGAAATAAGTCCTAGAGTCTTCTAGGTTTTGAAGAATAATGGATCAAATAAGATAACGTTGAGAGGGGTTCTAAATTTATAAAAGTTGGATAAAAGAAAAGAAAATTATATAATACCCCAGACCACACCACATCCCCAAGGGTTTTAACTAAAACCACAGTGGAGAACAGATGGATACACTACAACATGTCTAGTCAAATACACCCTTTATATATCATAGGGAAATTCCTTATATATCGCCATTTATATTTTTTTAAAACCCCTTATCATAAAAATATAGGGTAACACCAAAACATATCCAAGACACCATATTGTATTAGTGTATAGATTGGAAGATCCAAGGGTCCTAACCTCTAAGACTCCACACAGTAGTCTTAAACACTATAGTGTAGCAACCCTCATGGAGGTAGATAAAATAATATTGAATCACCATGCTCTATAGTGAAACTCAAATCCTATTATACAATGACATGTAAATCGATAGATCCACCATACTGGTCATCCATTGATCTATGGCCCGACCCAGGATTTATGATGTAGGGGGATTCAAAATAATGGAACCACTAAAATCATTCTTCTAAAACTCCTTGTTTTATGAGTATGTCCATGTTTCAAAGGAGATGTATGATACTACACCACTATGTCTCCTACCATATCATGCTATAACCACCCTCTTTTAGCTGCAATTTCGGTTCAAAACCACACTTCTACTCTTCCATCCTTTCCCAGACACCTCCAACCACCTGAAAAGACAAAGGAAGGACTTGAGAAAAACCATCACCTTACACATATTATAAAAACCTTATTGGGACAAAACTTATTGAGGTATGGATCATCGAATATATAGTATTTGAAATTGTTAAATGAATTTAATATTTACTTGAGTTCCTAAGAATTTATGAATGACATCCGTGACCAAGTAGTTTTCTATATTATCATACCACAAGGAGTCACTCATAGAGTAGAGATTATCATAATGAAATGAATCAGTTAAAAATGTTTAGATGAATTATCCTTGAATTCCAAACTTTAAGGGTAACCAACTACCACATTGTATACGCCCTTTTATCCTTTAATGTTTTTTCAAATTAATTCAAGGAAAGGACCCATCTAATGAACATTTCCTTGAAATATTTATTTTGAAAAAGATTTTTGAAATCAAAATGACCCATGGAAATAGTGATTGGGGATCCTAAGAGTTAGTAACTAAATTCCTCCATGTAAACTATAATAATAAAAAATTCCTTTTCAGTAGTGGTATAGTTAATTTGTTCCTCATTCAATGATTTAATTTTATATATAATTAAAAATGGATTTTTTTTATTTTCTCTATCCTAAGATCATCACATTCACTCACATCATACGTGATTTCAAAAGGAATGACCTAATTTGGAGCATGTATGATGGTTGGAGAGATAATATGATACTTGAGATACAATATATATTTTCCCACTACAAATGATCCACCCTTTAATAGTGTTAAAAAGTGTTTTATCAATGCTAAGAAAGTACTTATATTGTGTGTGATGTTAAAAGTTGACCTTTATTAGCACTTGCAAAAAGAGTTTATAGAGGTAACCTTTATCAGTGCTAAAAAAGCATTGATAAGGGAACCTTTTATCAACCTTTTTTATCATGGATAAATGGTTCCTTTATCATTTGTTTTTTAGTGATGATAAAGGGTGTCTTTAATAATGATAAAAAAAGAACTAATAAAGTTTCCCTTTATCAGCACTTTTTTAGTGATGGTATTTTTAAAAAAAAACTACTTTTTTGATGCACCACAATACCCCGATTTCTCAATGATTTCATCCACCATTCTAAGTGATTTCCACTCCCCAACCTCCATAACGATCCCCCACCCTTTATCAACACTCATGAACACCCCTCCCTTCCTCAGTGGTGTAATTCTCCCCCAAATATATGCTCATTCCTAGACTTGATCTCATCACCTCCCTTATGCGAGTCGATGTCGTTTACCAATAACATCCCAACCCAGGTGCCACTCGAAGGTGCCCTAAGTTGGTGGGCCACATGGCCTCAAGCACACACCCCCTTTAGCTAAAAAATGATGACTAATAGCGAGGGACTAGGGTGTATCCATGGTAAGACTATTCCCTCATGTTAGAGTGGATCATAATAGATATAATATAATATAACAAATTAAAAAACAATAGAAAAACATAATAATGATGAAACAAGAATGGAAGAAGAAGTAAGAATAAACATACATCAATAATAATCAACCCATAATCTTAACAGTATCAAATAAAAAATAACGATGATTTATTTTCATGTATCTAAAAAATAGGAAAACATATACACATGGAAGCATGAAATCAGAACATTACATGCTATAAAAAAGAACAAAAAGACCAAAACTATACTAGCATCCTGAGCACTGGTCTAGTCATCTATTCCCAAGATCCATATTAAATCAAGAAATAAAGTTAGGTGTGTAAGGAAGTGTCCTCCCCTTGTCCATACCCACAATCATATAATCTTCCTAGGTACCAACAATGTCCTAGATAAGGTGTGAGATAGATCTCTGTAGGCTAACACCAATTACATCTATACAATATAGTCCTTGAATATAAATTGAGTTTTGTATAGGTATATATAAATTTAAATAAATGAAAAAAATAATAACTTATACCTACTTCAGCCTTAGCTGTTAAGGTCTCTAAACATGAGATCATTTAATTAATTCATTTAATTTCAATTTATATAGACAAGTCATGTGAATTTTTCAACAACACTAAAATAGATCACAGTAATAATAAATGAGTATAAAAGGTGAAACCAAGGCATCCCTGGCCTCAGTAGTCAGGAAACATATAGTAAAAACTTGTACAGTATGAAAATAAAGGGGTGTAAGTTTAATATAATGGACTACGCTGAATTAATTCCACTATAAATGAATCTAACTGAGACTTTGGAGCTCATCCATAATAATCTCAGGCTAAGCATGAATGGGACTCATGTGGTGAATCCATGGTTCCATGTGTTCAAAGACATAAATTTTTATCCAATGAGTGTATCCAAGGTATGCTCTTATCTATATAGATAGTGAAGGGATCCTATGGTGTCATGTCATGTATATTCTAATAGATAAGGATCATGTTCCAAGGTGGGTATCTCTCTTGGAAACTATATCCTTTAATTAGAACAACATCCTTTGATTGCTCAAGTCATTCCATTAGGGATCCAA
This sequence comes from Viscum album, assembly GCA_963277665.1. Lineage (NCBI taxonomy): Eukaryota > Viridiplantae > Streptophyta > Magnoliopsida > Santalales > Viscaceae > Viscum > Viscum album. The sequence continues at coordinate 382,804,319 of OY728153.1, read as the reverse complement.
TGATGGATCAAGTGTGACTACTCTTATAAAGTTAAAATGGTGTATATGCAATAGGCACCTTATAAATATATCATTTTTTTATTTTAGGCCACATAATATTCATTCCTTTTTATTAATTCATCAGGTTCCATTACATTTCATTAATGTGATAAGGTATATAAAGGACAGTAAATCATTTATCACTTTAATTATTTAATCATTTATAAGGTTCATTCCTTTACATTTCATAGTAATGAAAAGGTGGGATAAGGACATGCAGCCAATTACCATTAAATTATATTTAACTAGGCCAAGTGATACTTATAAATATACTTTCCATCAAACAATTTAAAATTCATTTATTAAATTGAAACACTTACCTTATAAGGGTCAAGTTATATCTATAACATAATTTTCAATAAATATTTTAAATATTAATTAATTAATATAAAAAACTCATCTTATCTAGGTTAAGTATAACACACCTGAATAGTGCCACAAAAAAACTCAACATGGGTTACCAAGGAATAAATAAGGATGCACCCTACTTTTGGTGGTTGGTATTAAGGTCATAACCACGAATGACATGGATAAAAAATATAAATAGTGATACAAAACATGATTCCAATGATTATAATCAAGGTATATTAATTTTAAGAAGTAACAACCAGTCAAACCAGCACACACATAATGACAACCAATTTATAAATAATGAGAATTTTAGGGAAATTTTATAGGCAATGTACATTAGAAATGTATCAATCTTCTCATCTGGTATTGGCCCTTATTCTATGTTGGATTAGAAGAAAACTACAAAAATTATCAATGCTATAAAAAATAGGGCATATGATCTTAAATCAAAATAGATTTACTAAGGGAAAGACAAATTAAAAACTAATCCTAAATATCTAAGAGATTACTTGGATGAATCCAATGCGATAAACATAGATTAAATTGGAGTCAAGATCATAATTTTATTAATTAACCTAGCTTGGAAGAGGAAAATATCAAAAAGGAGGAGGAATAAAGGTGCCTCTATCCACTAGAATGAGAAAAACATATGTAGGTTTAAACATAAAAATAATTAAGGGAAAAATAGAAATTTAACACAAAATTACTCGGTTGAACGGTTTGGATGCACAGTAGGAAAAATCATGCACCAACCATGAAATACTAACTATTTAAGGAGCTACTCCACATGGTTTGGCTGCACAGTTTGAAAAAACATGCACCAACCATGCCATTAAAATATTAAAAAAACTACAAACATTTGGATCGAGCTTGCGTCCCTGAGCGGATGGTTAGGGAAGACTCTGCACCCTACTTTTTCCTTATGAAAATCCCCACATAGTTAGGAAAAACCATGTGGGTATGGCTTTAAAACTTATACTAATAGTACAACCTAGTTATTTCTTCCATCTTTTGGGTTTTTGAGCTCTGAACAAGCTATAAAGACCCTCTAAACTTATGTGATCTCATTAAGAATCCATTAACGGTTTAAAAAAAAGACTAAAATTTAAAATGATTCTTAAATCATAGAAAAATTAGGTTTTTACAATCTCCCCAATTAAAGGAACTAATCCTCAAGTTACCCTTCCAAATGAATCAAAACAATATGAGAGAAAAACTTTGACCAATGAGCACATACTTTGGCCTCCTGCTCCCAAGTCTCATCCATTACATGACCATACTTTCATAACACCAGCACTAAAGGGACACTTACCTCTGAGATCCATTGTGATCTAGTCAATGATGCATATGAGATACTCTTAAAATGAAACATTAGCATCTAAATCAACCTTATCAGGACCAAGAACATGAGATGGTTCAACATGATAATGAAAAAACTATGAAATGTGGAAGAAATTGTGCATGGAATGGTACCTCTAAAAAATAACAATTGATGGGTAATCTACCCAAATTTATCCAAAATCTCAAATGACCTAACATAATGAGGCAACAACTTCCCTTCCCTCTGTATCCATCTATTCACAAGTCTTGGTCATACCCATAAGAAAACAGGATCCCCAACCTCGAAATCCAAAGGTTATCGAAGGTGATCAACAAAATATATTTTTCTAGACAAATTAGTATACATGAACTTTCTAGCTAGATAAATCTATAATGAAGTCTCTTTCATGATATAAGGACCTAACAACACTACCTCTCCTACCTCTAACTAGTATAGGGGTCAAAAAATGACCATCCATACAAGGCCTCATACAGAGTCATCAGAATCATCACCTAATAACTATTATTTTAGGATAACTGGATGAGAGGGATATGATTCAACCAAGAACCACCGAAATCATGGATTCATTCTTGGATCATGTCCTCTAACACTTTTATAATCCATTCTGAATAAAGTAGTATTGATGGTGGAAATATATACTCATAAGATGTAGAGACCCAAATATTGACATACATGGACATTACATTACTTTTCCAGAATACTTAATACATAAAAAAATCAAACACACAAGGACCATAATAATTTAGTGTCTTTGGAAACTCAGAAAAATAATCTTCTAATCATGGTGAAATATCTTCAACATATCCCATAAAGATCTTACCCTTTTTGTTTTCTTACCTAAAACATTTCTTTACATCTTGTGGAAAATAAAACATAAAAAGGGTGATCTCAAATTCTCAGTAAGGGTAAACATAGAGAACATAAAACAATCCATAAACATTTGAATGCAAAAACTTGAACATAAAATCTAAACATCAAAATATGGAGCCAAGACATAAATCTTGGAAGTACGTAAGGAATATATCATAAAGTAACATCAATCATGATAAAATACCTTGAGAATAAAACATATAATTATGGAAAACCATTAAACACATGATATTATTTCTATAGTATCCAAGGCATTGTTTCCAAGACCATCTTAGTGGACAAAGTCCCTTTCTGAATCGGGTTCACTCCTTGTTCCAGTGCTGTATCACTGAACCAGATTAACTTACTGTTCCAGCCATGTCTATCTCATGAGATATAAATCTTTACCCAATTAATTGGAGGTAGATATAGGTCCCACCCATCTCATAATTAAATCATTCTTTCATGTTCCACAAAATAAACATACATCATTCATAATAACCCAACGAATAAAATGGGTTTCATAAACATCATTCCATCATAACATAATCCATATAAAACAAATGGATATCATTTCATCGTAAGAAAAGTGAAACTATTTAAATCATAGAGACATTATACCTGAAACATAAACATATTAAATAATTTCATCTTAGATGGAAAATGGTTTTGATAAAACACTTGAAACGAATTCTTGATGAAAATATCATTTTCTTCTTCAAAATCATTTTCTTTTCACAAAATTCCATGAAATTTTAAAATAAAATGATTTTGTTGAAAATAGTCAGGAAATCTTGTAGAGGAAGCTTCATTAAAATTAGGCGTTATGAAAACCTAAAAATCCATTCACGCCATATAAGTTAAAAAAACATTATCCTTATACTTTTGTCGTAAAAGTAAAAAATTTCCTCGTGTGGTAAACAAAAGTATGATTCCTTTCATAAAATATGGTAAATTTGTAAAATGGGTAAAAATGACTTGAAACATACATGATTTTTTAGAAAACATGGGCATGTATGATAACAATAAACCCGGTAAATACTTACGAATAAACAATATCGGATAAAAATGAGATTGGAAAAGTTATCCCTTACCTTATGTATGATATGCTTCGTATGTATCCGAACCTCCTGTATAATGATTTAAATAATGTCATTCACTTATTAAATAATCATATTCATTGTTATGATATCATATATCATTCACTTATGACTTTATATTACCCTTTCTTTTGTAAATTCCATGTTAAAGCAGCGTTTTGGGTAAAATCGTTTCATTTATCGTACGTGTTTCGATTTGTTGTTCTTGATATTATTACTTATATACTGATTTACTTAATTCTATAATGTAAAACAAGATTTATATATAATATATATTCAGGATATAAATATATATGATAGATCGATAATTGGAATGAAATACACCGTTCATGGAGACGGTAGGTCATACATACACATGAATGCTGTTTTCGTTTCCTTATTGAATTGAATGGAATTAAGTAAATGAAACATATATGTACATAAATCCAGTATCATTATTATGTAAAATCTTTCATGATTATTTATTATATATAATTTATAATCATACTTGAATGGTTAATCATGGAAAATGAATCTCATCGCGTTCGTGGAGACGGTATTCCGTAGGTACGCATGCGCGGTGATTTCATTTTCCATAGGATGGATAGAAGGTGAAATAGGTTTGTTTAATATTTATAATAACATATCAATATATTATTAATACTTATGTTATTAATTTATAATGAAACAACTAAAGAAGAAGATGTTGAAGAAGAAAGAAACTTGAATGAATCGGTAGAAGAGATTACCTCTTCTTCGACGCACCTCTTTTAAGCTTCCTCTTAAGGGACTATAGTTGATCTTTTGAGAAGACCAGAACCTCTGGAATGTTACTAGGGAAGTGGAGAAGAGAAATGGGTAGGGTTTGACCAATCTTGAAGGATCAAAGTGTTGTGAAGAGGAGAGGGAGGAGGTTCCCTTGTATAAGAGAGGAGAGGGGAACTTTTGGAAACCTCTAAAATATTAATTTATAATAAACCCAAACCCCACATAAAAACTTCCAAAGTGAATAAAATTCGGCTATTAGATAAGATAGGGTTTTAATTTCATCAACCAATTAAATTTAGAGAGGATAGGGCCCTTGTCAAGGCTGCGTGTAGTGCAAGCTCCCTTTGTTGTTGCGTATAACATAATCAAAACTTATTTCATTTATACATTAAAAAATATATATACTTAATGTTGCGTAGAATAATTTCTACAAAACAAACTTGAAATTGTGCATAATATGAGACAAGAATAGTGTTGCGTATACTGTAAGATAATACGGTGTTGCGTATAGCACAAGCTAATTTTTTGTAGTGTAAAACACAAGACATCAATGAAATGAAAGATAATAATTCTCATAAAATCTTTGGTTGTCACATAAGAACCTATGTACCCATAACCCTCTATAACCCCTTCTGAAACCTTGAGGTAAGACACGCATACCTATCTGAAAAAATGGTATGAGGGATCTTTTGTAGCCATATGATCTCACAAAGGTACAGTTTTTAGAGATGATTAACTAAGAAAGTCTTCCAGATAGGAAGAAATTGAGGTACATTTGTCAGCTGATCCATGAATACCCAAATATCATCACTACCTCAAGGAGTCCTTGGTAACTAGACTAAAAATTCCATTGAAACATCTTCCCATTTCCATTCCAGGACCGATAATATTTGTAAAAATCCATTAGGTCATTGGTGCTCCACCTTCACCCAATGAAAGGTTGACATAACGATAAAAACTACTATATGAAGTTTCATCCCAGACCACCAATACTAGCGACTCATATCATGATACATCTTGGAGATGCCAAGATGAACTACACACTAAGAAGCATGGGACTCTAACATCAGTTCCTCTATCATATCCATAGGAACCTAGATACTCCCATATACGTATAGTATGTCTTCTCTATCAAGTGACCAATCCAGAGGTGGGTCCTCACCAGAAATACTCTCATAGAGAATAAAGTCTTTAGGATTTAAAAACTACTTTCTCTTCAGCCTATCAAGTAGTGAAGAGGTAATTTCTATGGCTATAAGATAATACTACTTGTTAATCTCATGAAAATATATATTCATATCAGAAAATAGGTCCATCAATTTCCATTCATCAATATATTCATGTATGGTCTATGCTTGATTTTTTTTAACTCAGTGCATCTGCAACTTCATGGACCTTTCCAGGAATATAGGAAAACAAAAAATCAAAATACATAATGTATTCAACCCATATTTTTCATATAAGATTCAATTCACACTATGTAATGATATATTTGATGATATTTTGGTCGTTATACACCAAAAAGTACTCACCCATCAAATAGTGTATCCGGTAGTCTAAACCATAGACAAATGCTGCTAGATCAAGGTCGTGTGTTAGGTAGTTACATTCATGACATGTCAAACAATGAGACCTATACATAATAACTCTATCCTCATACATCATTATTACTCCCAATATGATTCTTGATGCATCACATAACATTTTATAGCCTCTTCCAAGATATGGTAGAATCATAATTGGTGTCGAAGTAATACTTCATTTCAGCTTCTTAAATGACTTCTCATGCATTTTAGACCACAATAACATCACACAATTTTTATTCATAATAGTAAGAGGTTCAATAAGGCATAATAATTCCCGTATGAAATTATTGAAACATCCATCCATACCCCCAAAACTCCTTATGTAAAACACGTTCTTGGGATTCTCCCAAGAAGTCACAAAACTCACCTTATCGAGGTCAATTGATACACCAAATTCCAAGGTAACATGGCCCAAGAAGTGAATGTTTTCAATCTAGAAGTAGAACTTGGAAATATTAGAATAAATATAATTCTCTCTTTGTGTATTAAAAAAAATCTTAAGGTGTTTATCATGGTAGCTCTATGTATGAGAATACACTAAGATGTCATCCAAAAAAACATGAAAATGCTATCTAGATAGGGGTGTAAAACCCTATTCATTAAAGCCTTGAAATGGAGGGTGTATTCATAAGTCCAAATGTCATAACAAAATACTCATATAAACCATACTGACTTCAAAAATCCATATGTTGTATATCTAAAGGCCTGAATCACACCTGATGATAGAATGATCTTTGGTCGATCTTCATGAAACCCTAGCTCCTTAGAGCTGGTCAAAGAGATCATATATTTGAGGAAGTTGATACTAGTTGTTAGACATAAGCTATTTTAACCATTAGTAATCCATAAATAACCTAAGGTTCCCATATACTTGGTGAAAATAATGGGAAAACCCCAAGAATAAGTGCTGGGTCAGATAAAAAACTAAAATTCTAAATCCTCTAACACTGAATTGAGATCATAGATCTTAGTAGATGAAATTATATATGGAGGGATTGATACTGAATGTAATCATGGAATAATATCAATCATAAAATCTACCTATCTCTCAAGAGTTAATCCTTAAAAATCATCAGCAAATACATCCATGAAATGATCTACTACAGGAGGATAATATGTTAGAATTATTCCCTACTATTACATGAAAGGACTACAAATATGGGTAGTCACTCCAACTATACCATGATAATATAGTCCAGATATACTATCTTGTACATCCCACTCACCCTTGTGGAGATAACTACCACCCTCTAGTGATGTAAACTTCACTCTATGGTGATATAAATCCACATAAGTGTGATATGGAACCGACCAATCCATTATTATAATGACATAAAAACATGTCATCTCAAGCATGAAAAGGTCTCATAAGAAGGGATAACTAGATACCTCTAGGTAATGTCCCTACATTGGTGTATTCCCACTAAGTACACACCCAACAGTGTGTCCAACATGACCACACCACAAAAGTACTGAATTTATAGCCTGAGAATTAATATTGTTGATAAAGAGATAATTGAGTGGGAAAAACCTATATCGAATATAGAAGATATAGTATTAGAGTATACTAGAATAGTACCTCATATAGTAGATAGTCCTGCATACTAATCCTTGGGAATTAGCTATAAAGCATGAAATTAGCCAGATCCACAGCCCTGTGCGACAATTGGGCTACCCTGACCAGGTCTTCTCTACTAGATATAATAATCAAAATATTTGATGCCACAACCAAGACCTCATCCCCATCCTATCTTACTGGTGCTACTCTAACTTCCTTCCTGACATAGTACAACTAATCGTACCCCTGAAGGTAGAGTTGGTATAGATCCTATTCCACTAGAAGAATGTGAAAAGGTATGACATAATATTTAAATATTTCCCATAAGACCAAAATAATGACACTCAAGAGGGTCTATATCACACTAAGACTTCCGATTCCACTACCATCCAAACTAATGGAATATAAAAGATCTTTCAGTGTGGATACTATGGATACCAATTCATTAATGAGAAACCTCAAGGCTATTCATCCTACTACTAGAAGAATTAATGCCTTGTCTCATCATTAAACCTCTATTCCTGGTACTATCATCTTTTCTCAGGTTGTGCTCAAGGATAAGATCCTAATTAATTATCTCAGAAAATGTAGATAAGTTAAAGACATTCACTTGTGAGAAGATGACGTAATTGAGTCCATCTTTGAAATTTCTTGCTCTTGATAACTCATTACTCGATAGAAGTCGTGAAAAGAGTTTCAACTTATTAAAACAAAATGAATAACCCATGATGGAAATAGAATCCCAATCCAGGTTCATGAACTAACTGGATTGGTAAAATATAAATATTTGAGGGAAAATTAATCATAAAAGGTAGTCTAGAATTCCACCTAGACCATACCCTAATGACAATATTCCTGAGTTATTACATCCCACCAGCACTTGGTAGAATCATGCAACATATTGGTGGAAAGCTTGACCTTCCTCTCTAGAGGTGTCTACAGATGCTCAAAGATTGAAAGAATGGCCTCTAGCCAAGAATTAGCATCCTGAGGACAATTATCCCTTGAGAAGTGAGAGGATTTTTCTTTTGTAACTCATGAGTCAAATCATCCATAGTTGGCACATGTTATGGAGAACCCTGTATGGACTGCATCGGATGTAGAAAAATCTTATGAATTTGAGTGTCTGTTCTTAGTTTGGTTATATCTGGTGGTGCCTCAAGTGTCTCTCCTAATAGTAAGACAGACAGATCAAGGCCCACCATCTCTAGAGCATTCTTCTTTCCACCCTCTTAGAGAATTATTCGAGGATGTTGTGGTGGCATAGCTCTAAAAATTCTAAGAAAATTCCTCAGAAAAAGATTAGAGTAGATAAAATTACTAGAGGAAGTAGACAATAATAATAAGGGATCACTACCTAATGTAATACCCTAAATACCTTATTAGGAGGCCAAGGTATTAGTAAGAGTTAAAAATTGATTTATAGAGGTTCTAGTAGGGGAAGGGTTAATAAAACTTTTTCTCTTTGTTTACTGGAAACCATTTCATTTTATGAGTCAAGATTTTCATTTAATGTTTTTATTTAGTTATACACATATATCAAGGTTAGATTAAATGGATCAGTATTCCCAGCTAATAAAGGCATATACACTTGATAACTGAAATTTAAATCCATCTAATTTTAATTATCTTTATTATATCTAGTCTTAGAATGTAATGGGTAATATATGGTGGCTCGACTCATTAAATTACCCCTTCTAATTCATGAAATCCCATACACCTCATAAATTGAAATTGGTAGTCACTCAATCATAGTCAAAGATCATATCATGTTACCATAGGTACATAGATTACATGGGTATAAAATAAATATTTAATATTACACCATAAAAATATATAGTATAACACTATTTATATTGATGCTAACACTTTAAATAACCAATTCACTTACCTTGAAAAAGGTATTAGTATCACAGGAATATATAATAACCATGGATCTCTCAACAATCATAGGAAACACATGAAATGAAAGCAAAAAAATACACCTATATGACATGGAATGTGAATTCTATGTGCCCATAATGATGCATGTAACAATTATCATTACCATACTAGGACAAGGTAATTATCCCTAAAGCATATCAAATACCACAATTCATGTTCATCATCCATCGGTGAAAGGATATTAACTATAACAAGAAAAATACAGAAAAATAATTTTCCATTTCTAGTAAACATGGTGTTTACCCCAAAAATGGGTTAGATACTCTGAGAAACAACTTATGACCAAGTTAGAACATGTTTCTAATATCATATCTATATTCCCAAAAAATAATAAAAGAGAAAAGATAAAGTCTCTAATACCACTTTGTGATTTTTCGACCCGAGTAACACTTGAAGGTTCCCCAAGATGGTGGTCCGTATGGCTGCAAGAGTACCTCCCCATACACTATAGGCTACCAACTAGCAGTGAGGGCCTATGGTATATTAATGGGGAAACTATTCCCTCATGATATATTGGAGAAAAATAGATATAATATAATATAACAGATGAATAAAAAATAGTGAAATTATAATTAAAATAAAATAAGGCTACCAGTGGAGGTAAGCATAAAAACAAGTCTGTAATAATCAAATCATAAAATTACCATTATCATATAAAAAATTATGTTGATGTAATGTCATGTCTCTACAAAATAAGAAATTAGGTACACATGGAATGAGGTAGTCAATACAATACATACTATAAAAAAACAAAAACACCCAACCAATCAAGCATCCTGAGAACTATCCTGATCTTCTACTAACAATATCCATACAAAAGAAATTATGAAATTTAGGTGTCCATGTCAGGATGCTTCCCCTTGTTCATAACCGTGATCATATAATAATTCGAGGTATAAATGGTTTCCTAGATAGGGTATGAGATAAATCTTATAAGGCCACCATCAACAACAACTATACAATCTTGTCTATGAATATAAAATGAGTTGTGTTTAAGTGTATATAAATATAAAGCAATGAAAAAATAATAACTCATAACTACTTCAGCCTCATCTGGTAATGTCTCTAAACATGAGATAATTTAATTAATTAATTTAATTTTAGTTTATATAGATAAGTCATGTGAATGTGTCAACAATAATGAAATAGAATATATTTATAAAACCACGACCTTTTATAGAGATGTATTGAGCTCATTTATAGGTACTGTTTTTTCCATGTTTTGAGTAATTTTTATTTTGGGTTTACCGTGGGGTGTGTCTGGGTTAAAATTTAAGAAAATGGGAGAAACATGGAATTTCATGGTTGGTGCATGTTTTTCCCTAATAGTGCACCCTAGCGTAGCAAAATGTGTAACCCTGGACATAGAGGTTTTTCCGGGATGGCGCATGGTTTTTCAAACTGATCACCCTAAAATGATAAACCGTGAAGCCCCCAAATAGGGACATGGTTAACATGCATGGTTTGGAAACCCATGTGCCTCTTCCTAGAAAACCATTTATGGGATTTAAGTTAACCCAAAATTTTGTTTTAAAATTTCCCAAGCCCCCATTTTAACCCCAGTTTGACTCGAACTCAACCCTAACCTCTCTTTAATGATTTTATAGGCTCCTAGAAAAATTCCAAGCCATATTGACCTCCTTTCTTGGCAATTAAAATTCCAGATCGAAGATTTTCACCTTCCCCAAAAAGTGGATCTCATCTCGATTGGTTTCCCATCTCTTTCCCATTCTTATACCATCCATTTAAGGGTTTTCCTTTCCTATTTTTTAGATCTATATATATATATTTTGGATATTGATATAGTATTCTTGTATCTAGATATATAATTGTGATATCATGATTCATATGATCATTAATTTAGTTTTATGATCAAGATCTTGTTCAACGTCGTTGTTCCACTCAAATTGGAGATATCTGTTGGTAAGTGATCATTATTATTCTTTAGGTAGGTGGTTTATTATTCAAATCCCATAGTCATTATTTTAATTTTGTGTATATAGTTGTATAATTTATATAGTTTTTTTAGGAATTTAATTTCTTATTTGAATTAACTAATTTGGTGGATTAATTAATTAAAGGATCTTGTTATTAGGGATAATTAATTATTAAATTAATTATAGAATATTTAACTGTAATTTTTAATAATTAATTATTGAATTAATTATAGAATATTGAAGTTTTTTAATAACTAATTTTTTAATTATTTATTGAAATATTGAATTTTGATTTTGAATAATTAATTATTGAATTAATTATTGGAATATTTAATTGTGGTTTTGAATAATTAATTGTTTAATTAATTATTAAAGGTTGAGATTGTAAATTAGAATAATTAATTGTTGAATTAATTATTGGATGTTGAGATTGTGAATTTATTAATTAATTGTTAAATTAATTAATGGAATCAATGTGTTTAATTAATTATTGAGTTAATTAATGGAATGATGGGTATGTTCATTGGGAAATGTGATAAAGGGTTATTGTTCATTAACATTGAATGATATGTTATATTTGATATGTTTTTGATTGAAAATGGGGTGTGGGACATAGACTGATGCTTCAAATACCCATGGTGGTGCTAGACATGGAATTCTAGACCCAACTGCATGCATGAGAATATTATTGTATGAGAAAGGGACTGATGCTCCAAATACCGATGGGTTGTGGGGTTAGGACAGATGTTTCAAATACCCATAGGTTCCTAGAAATTACATTCTACACCCATTAGTTCAAATTGGACTGTTGATCCAATTGGCCGTTATATGAATTGAAAATGTGATATGGTTCATACCCCAGCATGGGCCAAATAAGGTGTTGTGGTTTGGGTGTCCTCAAGAACCTGATGGTTTATGCGGTTAAATAAAGGATAAATGAATAAATGTAAACTATTTACTTTTTTTTCTATATTTCATTCTTTATACAACTGCATACACTGTTATTGATTGTATTTGTTTTAGATTCCATTGGTGGTAGCCTACTGAGTTGTACTCACGCCCTACTTGGGCTTCCTAATTGGTAACAAAATATATTTCATGGTAATAGAATAAGATAAGGGAAAAGGATCTATGTTAGATAGATGATTTTTATAGACCATGGATGAGGGAACCAAATTTGGTTCAAGACTTTCTTGGGAGTATTCAATATCTTTATATTCTGGGTTTACATTTGACATTGGGAACATACTTTAGCATTACATAACTATTATTCTGTTTTGATATTGGATTTCTATTTTTTGATATATTATGATATTTGTATTGTTTATGGTTTTTTTATATCATTTGGTTATTGATTATTTATTTTCCTCTATGGTATTACTCTGATAAATAGGTTATATTCTTTCCAAGATAGATATTAGACCCTTACTGTTAGTCAGTAGCCTCTGGCATACGAGGAGGTATGCCTGAGATCATGTGGTCCACTGTCTTGGGGCACTAGTGTGCCATACCTGAATTGGGATGTCACAACGTGCTATCAGAGCCCATAATTATTTTCTTTTATTTTGAATTATTATTTTAAAAAGGTATATAGGTGACTAGGAAGAGTTAGACATTGGTTATGATCTCATGCATGGGAGTTAAAACCCACTTATGGGGGAAAACCAAAGTACCCAAGGTGGGATTTCTATTATTGATGTGTATTATTATAGTTGGATGTTATTTCACCTTTGGTGATGAACTTGTTTTGTGATGTGATAATTTTTGCTGTGATTTTTGGATATTTGACTCATGGCCTGGAATAGCATGAGAGTATTTTTGTATGAATTATTATAGGAACGTAGGATTATATTATACTATGCATCATTTTGGTAATTCATGGGAAAATAGGTTATTAGTAAGCTATTTAACTTGAACTAGTTTTCCTTGATTAAGAAATTTAACTAAAAATGGTGCCAATCATGAACTTGAGGAAATGATAAAATGATTCAAAATGTGAATAATTTGGTGTCTAAATGAGAAAATTGAAATATGATAATGTTTTTACCCTTTTTAACTAGGACTTTGGTGTAGGATGGTTAAGGGTAGTGATAACACCTTGGTTTTGACCATGTAGCAGGGTTTGGGAAAAAATACTTGTGGTGCCTTATTGTGATTTAATCTTACATAAAAGTGATAAAGTGGTATTATGTGTTTTGAGACATGAATTTGGAATTATAGATATTCATCCATGATGATTCTTGTTGAGAGGATGACATAAGAATATGGTTGGAGATGATCTACCAATAGTGTAACCCAAGGCACCAATAGTGTCAGGTGATGATATAGGAGAGTAGTTCTGTGAGAACATTAGCTACTTCATGTAGTTTATAGAGTGACCCAGAGTGTGTTGTGACAAGAATGTATAACATGATGCATGGGTTCCAATTTTAGAACCCTTGAAATTGTACTACAGAGGGTGGACCTGAGGTATATGAGTTCTGAATTGATTCTATCCAAGCTATCCTTGGCCATTTGGAGACTCCTGCTGATAATAGGGTCATGTTGGATGATTATATTCTACAAGGATCAGTAAAGAACTGGTGGGATGTTCAGACTTCAACTAAAAAATATGATGGTATATTATGGAAAAAATTCTTGGAGAAGTTTTTGTAGCACTTCTATCCATAAATTCTAAGATAAGAGAGATAATCTAAGTTCATGAGGTTGAGTCAAGGGGTATGTCCGTGATGGACTTTTTTAGATGCTATATGAATTATCAATGCTTTTACCCAATATTGGTAGGGAGTGAGATAATTACAACGATGTAGGAGACATAAAGAACCATAGTGCAGGAAGAGGGTATTCTGCACCATATCAGTATGGCGGCTGGATTTCTATTTGCTAAGACAGTAGAGGTAGTAGACACAGTGATTTTGGGAAAGAGTTCTAGTATCAACAGAGTGGTGTAGGTCAGGGAGTTCAGACTACATCACAGGGAAGAGGGGTATAAAAATTACATGTAATTCAGCCTACAATTGTGGATAGAGAGGTTGAAACATTGACAATTAGAGGTACTATTCTTATAGATTATATACTAGAGATTTCCTTATTTGATACTGGTGCCTCTCATTCCTTTATTTTTTTACAACTTATGAATGTTTTGAGCCTTATGGTAGAGTTCTTTAGAGGGGCGTTGATGATATTAACACTATTGGTAGTACAATCTAGAGACATATTCTTGTGCAATAGATTTTCTCTTCAGGTTGGGGAGTATTACTTTCTGTGGGATCTTTACATCCTTGACATGAAATTATTTGAACTAATAATTTTTATGGACTGGTTAGTATCATATAGAGTCTACATAGATTATTACTATAATAGGTTGAATTTTATGTCCCCTAAGGGTGACAAGTATATTCACTAAGGAGAGTGGGATATCTAGGTGGGCCATGTAGGGCCAATTAACCAGAAACTAGGGGAACTTACCACACAGGTTGCAAGTTTGTTGTTGGATGATAGTGGTGCAAAGAAAGGTTTCTTTCCACCAGTATTAGAGTGGTTTCAGGATGTGTTTATTGAACACTTATTAGGGCCTCCACCTAATATATATGTTGAATTTAATATTTATCTCATGCTGGGGGATGATGCGATTTCTATTCCACTATACAATATGGAACGAATAGAGCTTCAAGAGCTCAAGAATCAGCTAAAAGAGTTAGAGGATAAGGGATTTATTCAACCAAGTACATCACCTTGGGGTTCATCAGTTTTTTTCCAAGAAGACTGATAGGAGTTTTCACTTATGTATTTATTGGCGGAAGTTTAATCAGATGAATGTGAAGAATCAGTATCATATTCCATGAATTTATTTTCTCTTTGAACAGTTGAGGGGATCTTGTGTATTATTTAAGATAGACATGAGATTAGGGTGTCATTAGTTGATTGACCAACCTTATGATATACTTTAGACTACATTCTGATGTAGGTATAGCCTATATTAATTTTTTGTAATTCTGTATGGGTTGACGAATGCACTAAAAATATTTATGGATTTCATGAATTGAGTCATTCACCCATACATGGATCAGATTGTAGTATTTTTTTTTGTGGATGACATCTTGGTGTAATCAAAGACTCATGAAGATCATGACCAAAACCTTGATATAATCCTGATTACATAGAGAGAGTATCAAATATATTCCAAGATATCCAAGTGTCATTTTTTTATTGATCATGTAAACTTATTGGGTCACATTATCTTAGATAAAGGTGTGTCTGTAGACCCAGATAAGTTTCAGGCAGTGGTTTCTTGCGAGCATCCCAATAATATTTTTGTCATCCGTAGCTTTTTGGGGTTAGCTAGATATTACCAAATCTTAATTCAAGAATTTTATTATTTAGAAGAACCTCTTTTGGGATTGAAAAAAAAACATAGTAATGTTTGAATAGTTTGGATCATGTGACATTACCTTATAGGATTTGAAGAAGCAATTTACATCGACACCGATATTGATCCTACCTAATCTAGGTGGGGAGTACATGGTGGTTTGTGACACTTCTGGGATAGGACTTGGAGTAGTGTTGCTATAGGGATATAGAGTTGTCACATATGGGTCTAAATAGTTCAGGCTACATGAATAGAATTACCCTATACACAACCTTGAGTTTGAAGTAGTGATATATGATTTAAAGTGTTATAGGCATTATTTGTTGGGTGGAAGGTTTAATGTGTATACAGATCAAAAGAGCTTAGAGTATATCTTTTCACAGTTATATTTGAATATCTATTAGTATATATGAGTTGAGTATATGCAATCATTTTATTTTGAGCTAGCATATATGTATGGGAAGGGAAAAAATGTTGCTGATAATTTGAGTAGGAAAACTCAAACTTAGGCTATTCAAGAGTCTAGTGCTGAGTGGAAGATAACGACTCTACTATCTGAGATGCATGTTGTGGTTCTGGAGAGTTAATAAAAGATAAATATTGTGCTAGTTTGAGTAGAGTCTACACTTTTAATATGGATATGATATAGTCAATATAAGGATCTCGAGTGTTTTACCTTGAAGTATAGCCTTGAAGGTGGGGAGTCACCTTATGATTGGAGCATATATGAGGATGATATAATGTATGTTTTGAATTAGTTTTGTGTGCCTATGATCATACAAGAGGAGATGATGCATGTGTTTTATGCCTCTAAGTGGGAAGTACATCTAGGTGTGACTACAATGTTTCGTAACCTACGATGATAGTTTTGGTGGCTGGGCATGAAATTGGAGATTTCAAGGTTCATGAAACAATGCTACACATGTCAACAGGTGAAGGCTGAGCATCAATGACCTGGTGGTTTACTATAGCCGTTTCCCATTTCGAAATGGAAGTGGGATGACGTTACCATGGAATTTGTAGTGGGTCTCTTGTGGACTCCTTAGAATAATGATGCTATTTGGGTTATTGTGGACTGTTTGATAAAGGGTGTTCTTTTCTGACCAGTGCAGGAGACCTTCTCAGTGGATCAGTTGGGAGAATTAAATATTTGGGAGATAGTCCATCTTAATAGGGTGCCACAAACTATAGTTTCAGACCATGATTCATGTATTAATTCATGATTCTAGAAGGTCTGGCAGAAGGTTCTGGGCATATAGGTCTTGTGGAGTATATAATTCCACCCACAATAAGATGGGAAGTCAGAGAAAACTATATAGGTTCTTGAGGATATGATATGATCATGTGTCCTAGACTTTAGTGGGTCTTGGGAGAAGCACCTAGATCTAGTTGAGTTCACCTATAAAACAGTTATTAGGAAAATATACAGATGGAAATATAAAATGAAATTTATTATAGGCCATTCAAATCACCTCTATGCTGGATGGAGGTAGATGAGTTAGAGTTGTTGGGACCAAGTCTCGTGTAGGATATTTCAGAGTAGGTACAACTGATTTGGAAGTGTATGGCTACAAATTAGAGTAGACAGAAGTCATATGTTGATGAATGATGATAAACCCTAGAGTTTACAGAGGGTGATCATGTATTCATTTGGTTTTTTCCTTGATTGGGTCACTATAGGATATAGAGATAGGGAAAGTTGGTTCCCATGTTATTTGAACCATTTGAGGTTGTATAGAGAATCGGGACTATGGTGTATCGATTGTCTCTTCCACAAAGATACGGTTCTATACATGATGTTTTACAAGTGTTACAACTTTGGTGGTATCCCCCAACCCTTATCATGTGATCGATATGGATGTTGTTCAACTTGAGACCGATTCGTACTTTGAGGAGCATCCAATATGGGCATTGGATCACAGTGAGAAAGTGTTGTGGGGAACGAATGTGCTGATAGTTTTTGTATTGTGGAAACACGACCGTGTTCAGGAGGAAACATGGGAGAGAGAAACAAATATATGGGATCGGTGTGCTAATCTTTTTGACTCAAAATTTTATATATTATTGGGAGTATAGCTTGGGGATGAGCTATTATAAGGTAGGGAGATCGTAAAACCCTAACCTTTTCTAGCGATGTATTAGAATCATTTACTAGAACTATTTTCTTGGTTTTAGTGCATTTTGTTTGGGTTTTACCTTATAGAAACATGGGAGAGAGAAGCAGATATGCATACCCCATGGCCCAACCTTTTTTACTCAAATTTTTAGAGATGTTTGGGAGTAGATATTTAGGATGAGCTATTATAAGGCGGAGAAATTATAAAACACCAGTCTTTTCTAGAGATTAATCAGGATCATTTATATGTAATTTTTTTTATGTTGAGTAATTTTCATTTGGGTTTTACCTTAGGGTGTTTTTGGGTAAAAATTTGTGAAAAATGGGAGAAAGTGGGCAGTGCCTGGTTGGTACATGGTTTTCCCTAACTGTGCACCCTAGTCCATTAAACTATGAAACCCTAGATAGATATAGTTTTCATGGATAGTGTATGGTTTGTCAAAACATGGTCCCTAAAGGTAGAAAATATGCACCCCCTAAAAGAGGAAAATGTTTAAGGCACACGGTTTGGAGAACTGCATGCCTCTGCCCATCAAACCATGCATGATATTTAACTTAACCCGTTTTTTTAAATATCATGAGCCCCCATTTTAACTTTAATTAAACCCCCACTTGATCCTAACCTCTCTCTCATGATTTTGGAGGATCCCAGACATATTCCAAGACTTCCCAACCTCCATTATTGGAAATTCAAAGTCTGGATCAGAGATTTTCACCTTCCCCAATAAGCGAATATCATCCCAATTGGTTTCCCATCTTTCTCCCATTCTTATCCCATCCATTGAAGGGTTTTTATTTACTATTTTTTTGGATGTAGATCTAGTTTTATTAGATATATATCTGAAATTATTTTATCTTGATCTAGAATTTTTATATCTTGATTTATATGATCTTGAATTTAGGTTTAAGATTCATATCCCATTCTATGTCATTGTTTTGCTCAAATTGGGGATATCCATTGGAAAGAGTTTATCATCATTCTTGAGATAAGTGGTATATTATTCAAATCTCATAGCCATGATTTCAATTATGTGTATGTAATTTTATAATTTATAGAGATTTTTAACAATTGATGTTCCTATTTTAATTAATTGATTTAACGAAATAATTAATTAAATGATTGTGAAATTGGAGATAATTAATTATTGAATTAATTATGGAATATTGAATTGTAATTTTGAATAATTAATTTTTGAATTAATTATGGAATATTGAATTTTGATTTTGAATAGTTAATTGTTGAATTAATTATTGGAATATTGAATTATTCTTTTGAATAATTAATTATTGAATTAATTATTGAAATATTTACTTTTGGTTTCAAATAATTAATTTTTGAATTAATTATTGGAGGTTGGGATTATGAATTAGAATAATTAATTATTAAATTAATTATTGGATGTTGAGATTGTGAATTGATTAATTAATTATTGGAATCAATGTGATTAATTAAATGTTGAGTTAATTAATGGAATAATGTTGATTAACCTTGAATGATGTGTTATATGTGATATATGTGATATATGTGTTTGATTGAGAATGGGGTGTCGGAAATGGTCTGATGCTCCAAATTCCCATGGGTGTTCTAGACATGGAATTCTAGACACAACTACATGCATGAGAATATTATTATATGGGATAGGGAATGATGCTCCAAATACCCTTGGGGTGTGGGATAAGGACTAACTCTCCAAATACCTATAGGGTGATATACATGAATTTATACATCAATTAGTTGGAATTTGACTTTGGATCCAATTGGGCATTATATTGATTGAAATTTTTATATGGTTCAGACTTTGTCTTGGGATGAAGTAGGTATTGTGGTTTAGGTGTCCTCTGGAACCCGACGGTTTATGTTGTTAAATAAAGGATAACTGAATAAATGTAAATTGTTTATTGTGTTTTTTGTATTTTATTCATTATACAACTTCATGAATTTTTATTGACTGATTATGTTTGAGAAACCATTGGTGGTGTCCTAATGAGTTGTACTCACACCCTACTCAGGCTACCTGATTGGTACCCAAATAGATTTCATGGTTTCAAGATAGGATAAAAGAAAATGACCTATGTTAGGGGGCTGATTTGGGATGAAGCATGGATAAGGGAACCAAAAATGGTTCTAGACCCACTTGTGAGAACTCAGTGTCAATATTTATTGGTTTCACATTTGACACTCGAAACATAATTTATAATGGCATAACTATTTCTTAGTCTTGATATTTTATTTCTAGTTTTTTCCATCTTGTGATACTGGTATTGTTTTTGGTTTTTTATATCATTTGTTTATTGATTATTTATTTTATTCTATGGTATTACAATGATAAAGTGGTTATAGTCTCTCCATGATTGATATTAAACCCTAGCTACTAGTCGATAGCCTCTAGAATGCGGGGAGGCACACCTGAGGTCATATATCCCATCTGATTAGGGAACCGATGTGTAGCAATCAGGCTGAGATGTCATAATATTAATGATGAAAGTGGATCCAAGATAAAACCAAGGAATAATTGACCTCAAGGGATTACGAAATCATATTATAAACTCATACAATTTGGAAATAAATGTTTCTAAGTGTAATCTAGGGGTATATTCCAAAGTAATTCCATTTTAAATGAATCTAAATGAGACAATGGACCTTTTCTATATTAATCTCAGACTAAACATGACTCGTCTTAATGTGGTGAATCCATGGTGCCACGTGTCTGAAGACACATCAAGTTGGATCCAAGGAGTGTATTCAAGTTATCCTAATGTATGGAGAGATAATGAAGGGATATTATAGAATCATGTTGGGCATTTGACAATAGATAAGGACCATGTTACAAGGTAGGTGTCTCCCTTGGAAACTGGATCCTTGAACCATAATGGCATCCTCTGAGTAATCAAGTCATTCCCTAGGAATCCGAGGCTATCTCACATCTGACCACTCATATAAAGGGAAACAGGTCCATATGAAATATGAACCTAATATATATATCATTATTTAATTTAGTCCATGTAATACTCATGCATTTTATTAAGTCATTAGGTTCATTCCATTACCTTTCATTAACATGACAAGGTATATCAAGGACATGAAACCATTTAGCACTTTAATTAATTAATCATTTATTAGGTTTATTCCTTTACCTTTGATAGCCCTAAAAAGTCAGGATAAGGACATGTAAACAATTACCAATCAATTACATTTAACTAGGCTATTTGATACTTATAAATATATATTCCATTAAACAATTTAAGACTTATTTATTAAATTTAAAAAATTACCTTAAAAGGGTAAAGTGATATCTATAAAATACTTTCCATTTAATATTTTAAAGATTTATTTCCTTATATGGTCTTCAAGGGTGGTATGGGTGGGTTGGGGTTTGGGGTGTGTTTTTGGGGTTGAGTCCTCAAGAAAATGGATTATTTTCAATTTCTTTGTAACATTGTCTTCCACACTTGTGGTTGTACCATTTTTTTAAAAAAAATATTTTAAATATTCATTAATTAATCTAAAATACTCACCTTATCAAGGTAAAGTCTAGCGCACACTAATGGTTCCATAGAAAAACCCAACATGGTTTACCAAGCCATAAATAAGGATGCACCCTACTTGGGGTTATCAGTGTTGTGGTCATAACCTCCAAAAACATGAATAAAAAATATAAATAGGGCTCTAGAACATGAGTCCAATGATTATAATTGAGGAATATGAATTTTAATAAGTAACACCCAGTGAAACCAATGTGTTCACAATGACAACAATTTATAAATGACAAGACTTTTTGGGAAATGTCATAGAACACCTACCTTAGTACTATAACACTCTCCCCATCCAATACCATCCCTTAGTTTGGACTGGATTAGAATAAAATAGAGGAATAAATCAATGAACTAAAAATATAACATATGATCCTACATTAATATATATTTTCCGAGGGAAATAAAAACAAAAAACTGAGCCTTATGATTGAAATGATCAACTTGGGGAATCCAACGAGATGAACAGTGACAAAAATAGAGTCCGAATTAGATTTTTATCAATGAACATACCTTGGAGTAGAAAAATATCTCAATGTAGGAGAAATAAAGGTTCCTTTATCCACTATAATTAGAAAACAAGATGTAGATTTAATAATATAACTCATTAGGGGAAAAATAAAAATTTTACGTACAATTACTAGGTCGCAGGGTTTAGCCGCATGGTTGTATAAAACATGCACCAACCATGTGTACCTCACAGTCTAAGGAGGGACCCCACACATTTTGGATGCACAGTTTGAGAATCCACACACCAACCATGACATTAGCCTCTATTAAAATCTCTAGACATTTTTCACACGCATGAGACCATGGGCACATGGTTAGGTCAGACCGTTCTCCTTTCTTCTCCCCCTGAAAATCCCTGCATAGTTAGGATAAACCATGCGGCTTGGGTGACACAATTTCTACTAACCATGTGGCCCAGTTCTTTCTTCCACCAATTGGGTTTCCGAGATTCGGGCAATCCCCAAACACCCTTGAAACTTCCGTGACCTAATTAGGCATCCATAAAATGTTCAAAACAAATAATTAGACTAAACTTTAAAGTATTTGTACCTCAAATAAAATCCAGGTTCTTACATTACAACTCCTCCAAGATTTTTTTATATTATATTTTTTGATATTTCTATTTATTTGTATATATTTAGAAGTTTGTGATATATACACCTGTATTTATTTAAATATATTAAATATTAATATTCATTTATTTATATTTGAATATAAATATAAATACAAATATTTATATATGTTTATTAATACACAAAAACATGTATATATAAAAATTATATATACATTTTTATAATGATATATATATTAAAATATTTTTTAATGTATAAAAAATGGTTAGATATTATTTTAAATAAAATAGATAATAATTAATTCCATATGATTTATATAATTATTTGAATGAATTTTTAAAACATGTCTATATTTTGAGATATAAATTTTATACATGACATATATATTTATATGTCTATATATTTACATATATATTTATACATATTTACAAGTAATTATAAATTAATATATAATTTTTTTATAATGTATTTATAAATATTTATTGTAAATACATTCATATACAAGATTTAATGATTATGATATATCTATAAAAATATAGTTATATATGATGTATATACATAATATTGATACACAAACACAAGTATACATTTACATTTCTTACATACGCATTCAAATATTTACATATATATATATTTATTTACATATATTAGAATATACATATAAATATATCTATTTTTACTAACACACACCTTTTTATATATAAAAACTACTTATATAGGTATATATATACATATTAACACATTTTTATAAGGTAAATAAAGTGGATAATTTTTTATTTTAAATAAAATGAATAATAAATATTTATTTCCATTTGTTTTATATATTTAAAAGGAAAATTTTATATAAGTGTGTTTAAATATGTATTTATAAAATTGAATAATTATAAGTAAATATAATAAAATATGCATATATTTAATTATAAATAAAACTAAAATATTAAAATTGATAAAACATAAAAACCAAAATATCTATATTAATGTAATACATGGGAATAAATTATGCCTACACCGAAAAGGGAAAAGAAGACTCTCTTAAAAAAAGCTGAAATACTATCAAATATTAAAAAATCAGGGCATCCAAACTAAAAAATCAATTTTAAAGGACTTGTGGACCCTTTTATCCTTGAAAAAATAGTTATCAGGATCCCCCATTCAACACAACATAGATCTATTTTCAATATTTGAAATGAAATGTGGTAGGGGCCAAATTGATACCCAAATCAATAGTTATGGCCATTTGAAGTTCAAGTCATGTTTTCAACTTATCTTATTTCATTCATTAATTTATTGAATTTTCATGTCACTCTATAGTTATTAAATGGATATTATAAAATAATAATTATAAAGTTATTAATTAATATTACTTTTTAATTATTTATACTCCATTTCTCACTCAATATCTTATATATTAAGTGAAAATACGTATTTAGTCTTCTATAAATAACATTTGATAAAATATATTATATTTATAACAATAAAAATATATTTCTATATTAATATATTATTTTTAATGATATGTAATTTTTTTATGAAATATACCTTTTATCACCGATAGTAAAAAAGCGTTGATAAAGGGTACCTTTTATCATCTCTAAAAAAAGAACTAATAAAGGTCCTCTTTTATCAATACTTGTTTCTTGTGCTGATAAAGGCCATCCTTTATTAGAATTTTTTTCTAGCACTAATAAAAGATGGATTTATCAACAATTTTTAGCACTCATAAAATCTCCTTTTATCAGTGCTAAAAAAGGACTAATAAATGGGGGTCTTTATGAGTGATTTTTCTAGTGCTGATAAAGGCTAGAATTGTATTTCTCCCAATATTTAGTAGTGTTCACAAATTTTCATTCAACCCAAATGGGAATATTTTACATGAAAATTACATAGGGGTTATGTAATTTATTTTTAGTTAATAATTAACCTTCTATAGAAACTGATGTGTCATAATAATAAATTTACTTCTTTAACCTTTTTTTGGATTTGAAAGGTGATTAGTGATATTTCAGTTAAATTTATCAACCCAAATCCCTTTACCCAAGACAAGATTCGTAGGAACAAATCTTTCCGTTACCATAAAGTGAAATTTACCAAATTTATAATAAGTTTTTATCCTCATATATTTAAATTTACCTCTATAAATTTCTTAATAATTTCTAAAATGTTTCCTAAAAAAGAAAACATTCATCCATAAAGACTTCTAGGCACACCCCATCATGTTAGGAAATATTCCCATCATGCACCGCTCAAAGGTACCGGGGAAATTACACAATCTAAAGGGAACGAATTTGAAGGAAAAGGTTTCAAATAGACAAGTGGAGATATTTTTACTTGGTATTCCAAGGAGAATTTTTTTTTATTTTACTCTTAGTAAAAATATAGAAAGTAGTAGAATTCATGTCCCTCCACTAGCTCAATGAATTTATTATTGAAGGGAAATAAAAAATTATCTTTCTTAGTATATGATTTCAACTTCATATAGTCTATTGACACTCTACATACACTTATCACCCTTTTAAAGAGGTTATCTCTATCCTTATTGGTTATGGAAACAATTTCATCCTTCTTGGGAACTATGTGAATTAGGTTTACCCACTTTCTCTCACTAATGGGGTAAATGATACTAACTTTTAGCGACATAAGGATTTCCTTTTTCACAACTTCTATTAGATTGATATTGAATCTCAATTGATATTAGTGAAAAGATTTATAATATTTTTTGAGAGAAATATTATGGGTCTTAATGAGTGAGATAATCCCAAGAATTTCAAGAAGGGTACATCTAATTACTTTCTTGTGATTTCTTAATACATCCACAAGCATTATATCTTGGTTGTATTCAATTGAATAATAAATGAAAACCTGATGTGTCTGATTATCCCATAAGAATCAATCCTTAAGTGAGGAACTAAGGACCTTAAGTTTAAGCTTTGGTGTGTTAAAATCACTTAATATAAATTGGGAGTTGGAATCATACTTGGTTTATTTCTCTAGAATTCAAGGTAGAATTAGATCCTTAAAATAGATATTTCAGCCTCAAAAATGGATTGACTAGTGCTGGGAATGGGTATATACTTTAAGTTCATCATTTATCTCAAGGGTTCACTTATTTTTGGTCCCAAAAATTCATTAATAAAGTTATATTCAGAAGTTTTAATTCAAGAAGAATAATTAAACTCATGTGAACAAAGAAAATTAATATCATATTAACTTAAACATTCTCCAAGAATTACTTGATTTACATTATGTTCAATTAAAACACTACATACCAAATTCACTTCATAAATGTATTCATAATCCCAAATTTGGGAGCTTTTATTTTGGATCTTGAGATCATGGTTTATATTACCAAAGGTTATGATCATGTCCTCATTCTTTGCTCAGTTGATTGAGTTGTTTTATACTAAGAAGGTATGACCAAATATGCAGGGGGTTTGATCCTTAGGACCAAATATTGAAAGATTTTCAATTATAATAAATTTAGTAGATTAAATATAATTTTGAAATTTAACCAAAACATCCTTTAATATACCCTTAGGTGTCTACACACTATGGTCAGTGAGTTGGTGAACAATGTGGGTTATAGATCCTCAAACCACATCCGGAAATACACAACATAAGAGGTTAACATTATCTTATAGATCATGTAGGTATTTAACAACCTTTTTCACTAATATTTTTATATTTATGTACGAAAAAATAGATCCCTTTAACTTATGAGGCATGATTCCATGGATGGTATTCATTAGATGTTAAAAGGATCTAGTTTTTATGTGTGAATTTTCATTTTAAACTGTACAAGTACTTACATTACATGTATTATATTGTAAAGGTTTATATTTCATCAAGAAGGGGGATATTAAGCTCAATATGGGATATTATTTTCCTCAATGTTACACTCATCCCAAGATGGGATTTTCCTCTCATTTTTTGAGGTAATGGAGAAGTTTTCGAGATTTTTTAGGATATAGTGGTTCCTTTAAAATGTCCAAATATTTATTAGATTACATGAGTGTTCCTTGAACATTATAGCTAGTGGTAGAAGCCTAAAATGGTTTAAGAATAGTTATTTAAGGTTTCTTGATGGATTTCCCACTCCTTAGGATAGTCATGACTTTGAGTTATTTTGCAAAGGATTATGTGAAAGTAGATTATCCTCTTGAGGATTAGAAAGGGGAAACCTAAGTATGCATTGGTTATTTTCTAGTTTTAATGGTTTTTAATTCATATTTTATGGGTTAAACCTCCAAATTAATTTTCTACATTTTCTTTAATAGTTTCTTAAGTAATCAGTGAGAATTAGACTAGATTAGGGTTTGAGTTAGTTGGTTTATCTTTTGAGGATATTTAGGCTATTTTATGGAGTATTTTATTGGTTATTGGAAATTCACTAGTGGATATTAGAATTGGATTGGTTGGGATAAAAAATGGTTATGGTTAAGAAAAGTTTGAGGTTGGTAGGGATTAAAACCTTACATATGATTAGGTTATTGATTATCCCTCTAATGAAGTACTAAATGGACTTTGTACCTTGGGTTCAAGTTGTTTTGGTATTGAGGCATCATAAAATTTAGGGCATTAACCTGAATATATTTCCCCCATAGAAGAACCTCTTTCAGTTAATAAATGGTTGGGAAATTATTATTCATATGGTCTTTTTTTTTAAAAAAAATTGTGCAAAACAAAGTAAACAGATTGAACTTAATATACTTTCAGAAGATCAATCTTCTCAAATATTATAGAAAGGGATGAAATTTTATCCTTGAGGATTTTATCTTCACTGATAGTGTGAATATCACTATATTATGGAGGATTCTCACAATAGTAAGTGGTTACACATGTATTATTTTATTCAAAAAGACATTCCAAATACTGAGAAGCATTATTGGTGGATTTGTTTTTGAAGGTACCATTACACATCATGTCAATGAATTGTTTGTTTCCTAGAACTAACCATTCATAAAATATTCGTTTTAATTCAATTATTGAAAAAACATGGTGAGGTACAATGTTTAGGGTTTCATTAAACCTTTCATAAGATTTATAAAATAAGTATATCTATATTCTACAAAATCTCTAATGATTTTATTAAGTGAAATTGTCTTGTTCCTTGGATTTTTTTATAAAACTCCCTTTTTTTCTTTGTCCCTTCAATATATGGTGGAGGTTCTCAAATTATTTTACCAATTATTAGATTTATCTTTTTGGGAGTATCATATTTTATGACTTCATTTGATGGTGGGGGTGGGATATGGTCTGAACAATGTCATTGAACTCCTTAACATGTAGGTAAGGAACCTCTGAGTCCATACCATGAAATATAGGAAAGTGGTTTATGATATGGGGTTTGAAGACTCAAATATCTTTCCCTTGGGTATAATTTATAATTCATGATGGGGAATTAGTCTAATAAGGTGTGAGGTAGTCATTAATAGTTTGATCAATTACATTCTCTAAGTCGGGGGATATATAATTTGAATTTCTATTTTCCCACCTGGGTTTAGTATTGGGATACATGGAAGATCCTCTATAAGAGTGAACTCAACTTTAGAATTCAAAAAAATAGAAACATTAGGATAAAAATGAGGAATATCTATAGATTAAATTTATTCCCCAATCATAGAATTATCCACATTAATAAAGACATTTTAAAGTAATTGGACATATGAAGAAATGTACAAATATAAAAAGGAAAATATAAGAGAAATGTGGTTGATAAAGGTGAAATTATGGTGATAATATAATAATTATTTAAAATATTACTTGGTTCCTTGAAAATAGAACTAAAATTTCATTCACCCAAATTTACCCTGTGGGTTGAAGTAGTCTCTTATAACAGAATTTGAATTTTCAATTCCATAGATCCCAAATTAGTAAATCGGAGACACAAAGATGTTCTTGTGAGGTTTGTATATAAGTGTCTAACTTAAGGGGTGATTTTATTTAAAATCATAGAACACGATAAGATCTATATATAAATTTATTGACATAAATGGTATAATCATAAGTTTTTTAGGGTTAGATTAGATGGATTTTATTTTTACATAATTTCAATTTATTTAATCATTGATGTATCCATTTAATGAGATACAAACTACCCACATCACTTTTTTAATCCCAAAATAATCCCTAATAAAATCACTTAATTATTATAGAATTACTTTCATGAACACTACAAGGATATAATCATACTAGCACTCAAAATTTATGGTCTTGAAATTCACTATGGATGAGGGAAAAAATAAATCATCAAATAAAAATATTAATTTAGAGAAGTGATTAGAAGTTAATAAAACCTAAAATAATATCCAACACATCCCATGAAACTTATTAATATTAAACCATAATAAGTTTATACCTATATTTATGTAAAAATATCTACAAAAGATGTGGGTTTAATTAAAGAAACAGAATTAAAGAAGAAAACAATGAACACTTCACTATTAGGTGAATAATTTCACAATATGTTATGAATATATTTACCTCTTGAGATAATGGTATCACTATGATAATGTGAATAGAAATATAAAAATAAGAATAAGAAATATTTTTTATATCATTAGATTGGTTTTGAACATCTTAAAATTGAAATGCAAACAAAAAATATCAAAGTAGTATCATAACATTACAATGAAGAACTAGAAAATAAAATACCTTATTTCTTTCCAATGTTTTTTAATTATATTGAGATTTATATGGAATTTATGAATAAAAGGTCATTTAATGTCATTAGATTCATCATGGTAGTCAAAAGTGTAGTGGAAAAGGTGAAAATTTGAGTTTATATTCCTTGAAAAAGATTCTATGAGATCTCTCTATCTCTCTCTCATTAATGAATTTGAAATGTGTTAAAAAAAGAAAATATTAGCTAGCTTGTAGAAGAATAAAATTTTTATTGATAGATTTTGACACTGTGAAATGTGTTCCATGAACTTTTCCACATAATTCAATATGTAAACCTCACTTAGACAATAAATGTTGAGTTTTAGTAGAAGTTTGTCTTTATGCCATAAAAAAGAGAAGATTGTATTTATATTTGTAGTGACCCAAAACATCCTTGAGCCTACCCGAAAAGTTTATGGTGAAACTTTCCATTTTTCCTGGGGGTCAGTGATTGTAGTGAAGGGACCAATCTGAAATAATGGGACCACAACTCAGCACTAATCCTGAGAAGGGGTGTGAGGGGAAAACTCCCACAGTATAAAGCTGTGGGTTCACACAGGTGGTCCTACATGCACACATCATGTGCCCCAATAAGATCATGTATTCCCTTCTTGTGTAACCTAGAAGGGACAACCAACCCTATGCGAGGCACTTGCGCACACCGACCCCATTATAAACTGAAAGACCAACCACCCTTACATGGGGTACCTGCACCAAATACCTGTGTTTTGGACCTACATGAACATACTCCTTTACCCAAGGTCTCATGTATTCTTATAAATAGATCCCCATGGATTCTCATTTGGAAAACTGAAAAATTAGAAGATGCTGTGAATCTCATGTCACACATCCCATTTTCCTAGGTCCTCTATAACCCACTAGGTAGTCCCTTAAAACCATAGAAAAGCATGAATTAAGAGAAATAATGGGACGAAAGTACCTCTACGATCTGAAACACAATAAACCGATGTGAGAAACCTATTTCCCCTAGTAGACAACCACTTGTGCAAGGACCATTCCCTAACCAAGGGCTTTCACATGACTCATACAAGGATGCCAGGGGAGAGCTATAGTGCCTCGACTAAAGCCTCTCCCAAGTGTTGTTAAGAAAAATATCCATTGCCCAAGTCATCTATAGCTTGCGTAGGCCTATTCCCCTCATGTGAAGCTCTTTCATCTCTTCCCAGACCCTATGCGAAGATAATTTTCTCACTAATACATGACCTGCATAAGCCCCCCTTTGAGTCCTATTTTAAGAAACCAATGGCAGGGATCATCTTCCTTTGGATTCCTCATCAAAGGGGGAAACAATTGAGACCTCCACCAAAGCCTCTAAAATTTCAAGACCATCGTAGGAAGAACACTGGAATGTCTCCCATTTGGGTATGCATTCCTTCAGTCAGAGGTGTCCCACAATTGTTCTACCTACTAGGTAGGATCCTCAGGGAAAATGTGATTGTGAATCCCTTCAGTCATGAGGAACCATACCCTAGGAGAAGTGTTAAGTAATTCTTGGTCTTGAACTCAATGGTCATGTTCCTAACCTTACCTCATCTTCTATGAGAACATACACCTCTGGTTCTAGGTGGGGAGACATGGAATGAGATCCTTCTCTCTTCCCCTAAAACCAATTTTAGGGAATACCACTTGGAGTAATCCCATATCTATTCTTATGAGAAATCTCATGATTAATTTATTCCTCCTTCTCTATTCTAGGGTACAAAAATGGGAGGGAAGGGGTATATCACAACCCCTTTTTCTCCCATCATCCCACCCTCTTCCTCCAGTAGGAGAAGGATGGAACATCTTATCGGATATTCCAATTTATCTTTCTCACATTAATGCATGAATCACATGGGATTGGAGTTTTACTATGATCATGAAATCCACACAATATGATGCATGTTTTGGAAAATAATATTTTATCAGATATTCCTCTCACCTTCCTTTAGAGGGATTCCATTGGTGGGAGTAGGTCCCTCATGGATATAGAACTATTGGGTGTTTTTAGATCAAATAAAAAATTCCATTGGAATCCATTTGAAAATAGTGATCCTAAAGTGATTGATTTAACAAAAATCACATCTTACAACCAGTCATCAACTAAAAGTTTTTTCATTAGTAATAATAGGTCTTATATATTCTCACAATTTTTTTCCCAATTGGATTAACCATTAAAAATTTATGAAAAAATGAAGAGCCTTTATTTTGGACCATAAAATATTTCCCAAAATCATATATTCAAATTATAGTGCCTTGAACACCATAAAAAAAATCCAAACTATATTAGAATATAATTAAATGAAATATTCATCATAATGTACTCTATCTTAATTTAAAATTTTAGATTCATTGGACTTGATACTTTGGATACAATCTATTTTACTTCTTGGGTGACCAGTTTACTTTTCCTAGAAACATTTGGAATTGATTTCCAAAATTTACATCTCTCATTTTCAATTATCTATTTATCCTGAATAAAAAAAATATTTCCCATAAAATGAGTAAATGAATCTTAAAATTTCAAATTCAAATTAGTACCATAGAGTATTCGAGAAGGTTATGTTTAAATGGGATGAGATTAAATAATTTTTAACAATAATACCTAATACTATAATAAATAAATATTAAATTATAAATTGAATTAAAAATGGTGATTATTAATAATGATGTACATGAAAAATATTCAAAATAAAAAATCCAATTATACTAGATAATCAATATGTGATCTCAAAATTGAAATCTTGGATAAATTTAACCCATTTCACTAACATAAATTTAAATCCTTATGAGAAATTATATACCTCATGCTCTTATGATCCATGTAAATAATAAAAAAAATTACAAGAAAATAACACCTCTAAATGTTGAGCATAAAAACCAAAACCAAAATATCCAAATCACGTGTAACATAGTTATGTTCATGAGGGTTTAATTTTATTGAGATATATATAATAAATACTCTTTATTGAATTAAGAAACATCCAAAAACCTAGGGGATGGGTCAAAATATGACTTATATAGAATAAAAACCCTATAACAAGAAAATAGAGATATCACTAACTTCATCTTAAAACATTCAAAAGAATCTTGAAACTCCTTAGTCCAAGAAATGATATTACCTTTGTTATAAAAATCAGAAAATGGAGTCCTAATTTTATAAAACATGTGTACAAATATCCTATAATGTAATGCCCCGACCCCAGTTACCCAGAGTCGGTGAATTATTACGTAACATTGGAATGATCACAAAAGATCATGTCTCAAAAGACCAATTATTTTAGTATCCTTGGAAACACTATATATATTCATAAGTCTTACATTACATCATAAAGTAAAACAAAACTACAACAACATCTTGTCTTCATATCCCCTCATACTATCCTTGTAGGTCATTCATAAAATACTTCTTCATATCCTGTAAAATTTAAAACAATGAAAGGTGTGAGCTCAGATTCTCAGTAAGGATAAAAATATAGCGGAAACATTCATAAATAAACATAAACATTTAAGGAAATGTATAACTAAAACAAAAGCCTTTTAAACTTGAAATTTAACATAATATGAAAAAAATAAAATGAAATAATTCCATTTAATTATTCACATGGATATTATACTAGTCTAATAATCACATGCAATATCAATAACCACTTTCATAATGATGGAATGCATAATTCCAGACGATCATAACCATATAGTCAAGGCCTTGTGCCAAGAATACAAATAATATTTTTTCAAGGACTTCCTCCAAGACACTATTTTGTCTCATGAGACCTACCGATGCATCGAAAAGCTATAGCGGGCTCCACTCGTCACATACTAAGTCCAATGCATTCCTTATATGAAAAGGTTTAAACATATCATAAACCATAACATAATCGTATCTTATAAAACATGCATAATGGAAACATAAAATTTCCACATTTCAATCACAGGATATCAATAAAACAAATTGATATGATCAAACCATTTTAAATACCAAAATAAAAGAAAAGTAAAACTTGCTATTTATTTTTCATTTAAAAAAAGTTATGGCTTGTAGAAGAAGCCGAAAATCAAATAATGGTCACGACAGCGGAGAAGTCGTTGTTTCCGCATACGTCTGAAAAAAACATTCCTTTTTGTCGTTTAGTAAAATGATTCATATACAAATATTCATTTTGAATAAACGTAAAAGTAAAAGGGGTTTATACACCGTATAAAATAAAGTTGTGTATAAAACAAAATATGCCTCAATGAAAGGAGATTGTGACGGAGACCCTTACCTCGTGTCCGACTTGACTCGATCGTTCTTTAATCTCCTGAATAATAAACTAGAGTTAATTTATACTTTATTAAGAACCTTTTTCAAGTTCATTATTCCTTTTATATCACTTATTACCATGTTAGGAACATTATGTAATTATTTAAGTTAATAACAATCATTTTTTCGATCTTTGGTACTTGAGTCAAAAATAAACTTCTTATAACTACAAGTTGTTCATGTGGTAAAATATCCATTATATACAGAATTATATTAATGATGTAGATATCATATATATAATATACATCCAGTATATACATGCATTTATAATATTACATAACATTTAGAGGTAAGAAATGAAATGCACCGTTCATGGAGACGGTAAGCCATACGTACGCACGAATGCTACTTTCATTTCTATTTCATATTTAATGGAATGAAATTATAATGATATAATGGTATATAATAATTCCAGTATAATATCATATATAATATCATTAACTCCATCCTTTATATGTCCCACATATGGCATTAACGATTCAAATCACTTTGAGGAGGCGGTAGTCCGCACTTCCTAAAATGAAATTATCGCGTTTAACCATAATGGAAGTCATAAAAGTATGACATAAATGAAAAATACAGAAGCATAAGGAAAAAATAAACATAATATATATCATATATAAAAATAGTGTCATCATAATGTCCACTATTAGAGGTGTTAAAAGAATATTGAACAATCATCGTTTCGTGAGGCAGTAATTCGCCACCCACACAAACAGTATGTTCTTTAACCATTAGACGCAGTTGTGTGTAAGTGTGAATAAAATTCTTCTCATAACAATATAAAAGTATATTGAGGATACTGGTGTTGTTATAAAAGAAAATAATAAAAAAAATTAATGGGTTGGAGAAGCAAAATAAAACAAAAGAACATAAGAGAAGACATTACCTTAAAATCGGGTAACTCTTTTTGATTTGACCCAAGGATTCCTTGGGAAGACTTCTACCCAAAGTGAGAATTTTAGGAGTAAGAGAGGGAAGTTGAGAGAGTATTTGGGCAGATATTGGCCAAGCCAAATGGATTTGAAGGTGTGAATAAGATGGTAGAGGTGGAGGCCTTTTATAAGAGGAGAGGAGGGGAACTCTTGGAAAGTAATGAGACGTTACATTATTATGAAATGATTTTCAGATTTTAAAGGTCCCAAAATGATATATTTCTAGGATAAGGTGATAAGGGTTCTAAATACACCCATCTAGGTCTGTGATTTTATCTTATCTTTTCATTTTATTTAAAGCGTTCATTAATGAGATAATCGCTGCATCATCATGGTGTCATAAATAAATTTATGTATTTAATGCCTAAAAATTATACGAAATTACCATTATGTAGTAAATATTTTTATCTTTCCAATTAATATTTATAGTCAAAAATATGACTTGTATAACCCCTTCTAAAAATTTTTTTAGTAAAACAATACATGTTTGTGACATTTTTATTTTTACTTTAAATACAAGGTATTAATGTCATTATCTTACACAAGTGGCTCCATGGGGTCCCAAAAATCATCCCATGGTTTGTTTTGGTCAGCCATGACTCATCCAATAAGAGTAGGACATGTGTCAATATATTATTATATTCTTATAATATCATTTTTACCTTAAATTACCTTAATTACCTCTAATCGCTGTTAATAAAACTCAAAAGTTACTATTCACCCAAAATTATTTTCATCCCATTGAACCACATTTTACTTACTAATGACAACCATGTATGTCGGATTTTTGAAATTCAATTCATAGAAGTGTTAAAGATTCATTTAAATGAAAAATCAGTTTTTTTAACTACCACTTAGGGGTTTCACTATTCATCAAAAATTGAAGATTTTCAGAACAATACCAAAAATTCACCCTAATCAATAATTGATATTCCGAATTCAAAAATGATGTCTATTTTACATAATTACAAACATATAAGTTTCATTAATTAATTTTATAATTAATTCCTGATGTCAAAACAAATAGCGTGTTTTTAGGAAATAATATCTATCAAAAGATTGACAATTGTTTATGTCCAATTTCAAAGTAAAATTAAATCTAATGACCACCATTGGATAAAATGGTAAAAATATATTCTAATTATTTTTTAAAACCACTCAATAGTATAATTTTTCACTATAAATTATTTTGATTTAAAAAGTTTTTTGAAGTATTTTTTCTATTCATAGAAAATTGGAAGTTCTTAGAAAATTACAAAAAATTCAACTTAGGATAATTTCGATATTCTGAATACAAAAATTAAGTCCATTTTGAAATATAAAATTTATATAATTTCAAAAAGTTGGTATTACTATCCATAACCGCTACTTTTATTAGTTGTGGTGTGTTAGAACTCGAGGTTGCGTACAACACACGTTTCTCTATTATTCAAAGAGAAGCGTACCGTGAAATCATGGGGTGTTACATTCTCCAATCCTTCAATAAATTGCGTCCTCGCAATTTGATTTTTTTTTTGAAAATACAAAGTTGAAAATAGAAAATACCTTTATGGAAAACCCACATCAAAAATAGGGTTAATAGAAATATAACATTAAAAGAGAGAAAGAGAAGTACAATGGTCACCCGAGATAGCCCATACTAGGATTCTATGAAAACATGGATATGGAGGAGAAACAAACCATCATGGTATGATGGAGAGTTGTAGAAAATAAGATTATGAGAAAGTTAACTACAAGAAAATCACAAACTTGTGATTGGTTAAACGGTCTTTGATTCCCCTGTAAAAAAATATAATAGACAACATTTTTGTTTTAAGTTGCCTTTCATAGATTTGAAGAATTTATTTATGAGATTTACTAATAATGTAAGGAAATATACTTACTTGTCACGTAGACATTCATTCCTTACCAAATTTTTACCACAAACCCATCTTTCACTCCAAAAGGTAATAGAACTCAAAAATATTCTATTTAACCTAACCGTACGGGGTTTCGAAAATAAATTTACAATTCATCTATCAGAACTAAAAAAACAACATTATACACTCCAGGGACTTCACGTAGTCCATTGGTAGGTGATAAATCCCAATCAAACTATGGTTGTGGGTTCGATTCCCATATCTTTCTCTGATGTGATGGGTTTTCACACGGTCTGCGTGTTGTCCTTTTTTTAAATATCCAAAAATAACCTTAACAATAGTATCCAATATAATCCATTCCAACCTTTATAGTTATCCAAAATACCTCTATCAAGACTTTCTCTAAAAGGTTTGTAAAATCCAAAATCAATTGTAACATCAGATTCCCCAAATAAATAAATGTTTCTCTTATTGTGACATACTAAAAATATGATTACCTTCATCATATTAAAACCTTAATGAAAACAAAAAGTACTGAAGTACAGTCCTTATATATATTTAACATTATTATTATAACCATAATAATGTTATTGAGTCCAAAAACACAAATACAAAAATTATTCAACTTCATATGTAGTAACAACATAAGCTTGGCCTTGATCCCTTGGCCTTTTTTGAGGTAAGTTTCCCTGAAGCGTAGGAAATTCATTTTCATAATGCCCCATTTCTCTATAAATGTAGCATTCAACATTGATATCCTCTTTCTTTCCCTTACAATCACAAGACTGGTGACCTTTTTCTCCACATTTATAACAAACTCCCATTCCTTTTAGGCAAGCACGGGGGTGATTCTTCCCACAATTATCGCATAATGGAAAATCCTTCTTTCCCTTTTTCCCTTTATTTGTCTCTTGATCCACCGTTCTGTTATTCTCTTTATTTACTTTGTTGTCATAAGATTTAGAGAATTTCTTTTCTATCTTGATAGCACATGAGACTATATCTTCGTACGTTGAGAAAGATTGTGATACTAATGCTCGATGGAGAAACGGTTTTAACCCATCAAAGAAACGATCGATCTTACTTCTTGGGTTATGTATATAATCTGCCGCATACCTTGCTAACCTTGTAAAGTTAGCTTCATACTTTGCAACATTATCATCCTCCTTTTCCCTCAGACTAAGAAATTGTCTTTCCATATCCGCTCAATGGTCATGAGGAAAGTATTTTTCTAAGAAAATATCATTAAACTCTCTCCATTCCATACTTGATACTTCTTCATCGTTCTTTTTATTTTGAATCAATAACCACCATTGATCAACATATCCAATGAGGCGGTAAGCTGCCATGAAAAATTTTTCCCTTTCAATACTCCATAATGCCTGAAATATTTTCTCTAGGGACTTTATCCATTGTTCAGATACTAAAGGATTTGTACCCCCATTAAATGTTGGTGGTTGTTGCCTCATGAATCGATATAACATTGATCCTCCACATTGCGGATCAGGGTGCTCCATACGAGTAAGGTTATTATTCATAACCTGAGTGATTTTTCCCAGTATAGTGATAAGATGATCAGCACCAATAGTATCACCAGCTCCACTATAATTATCTTGAGCAGAAGGGAAATCCCTACATGGAGTGCATGCATTGATACATTTTCCATTCCTTCCACTAGTCTCCATTTCGAAACAATTTCATAAACTAGATTAGTTTATGAATCAAAATACATAATTCCAAACTTGTAACATACTTAACATAAATTAAATAGTTTTATGGATATAACCCATAATCATAAAAAGGTTTTCATTGAGGAGGTATATACTCATAAATCCTTCATAATGGTTTGTAAAGAATATGAGAATTATCCTAAGCATATCCCCTGGGAGTATTGTAACCAAGAGGGCAGCAAGGCCCGTTGTCATGCACCAGTTCCCATTCGAGTCTAGATCAAGGCGGTTTTTTCGGGTATTACCGCTAGGTACATCTATGCCAGAGTCGCCTCTACCTAATCGTATCCATACATGGATGTATTTCTCAGAAAACTCACAAAATCTCTATAATACCAAAATTCTAAGAAGTTTTCTAAACTAATCATCAAAGTCTATCTTAGGGCTATGTGCACTAATCATAGTTTTTTCTAAATCTAGCTTCCAAGTTTAGTACTAAACTTCCTCTGATACCAACTGTAACGCCCCGAACCAAGTTACCCAGAGTCAGTGCATTATTACGTAACATTGTCATGATCACAAAAGACCATGTCTCGAAATATCGATTAGTTTAGTAGCCTTGGAATCACTAGATATATTGATAAGTCTTACATTTCATCATAAAGTAAAACAAAACTAGTAAAACATATTGTCTTCATATACCCTCATACTATCCTAGTAGGTCATTCATAAAATACTTCTTCACATCTTGAAAAAATTAAAACATTGAAAGGGGTGAGCTCAGATGCCTAGTAAGGATAATAATATAGCGAAAAACTTTCATAAATAAACATAAATTTTTAAGGCAATGTATAACTAAAAAAAGCATTTCAAACTTGAACTTAAAAATAATATGGAAAAAATAAAATGAAATAATTCCATTTACTTATTCACATGGATATTCTACTAGTAGAATAATCACATGAAATATCAATAACCACTTTCATAATGATGGAATGCATAATGCCAGACTATCATAACCACATAGTTAAGGTCTTATGCCAAGACTACAAATAAGATTTTGTCATGGCCTTTTTCCAAGACACTAGTTTGTCTCATTAGACCTACCAATGCATCTAGGAGCTATAGTGGGCTCCACTTGTCACATACTATGTCCAATGAATTCCTTATATGAAAAGGTTTAAACATATCATAAACCATAACATAATCGTATCACATAAAACATGCATACTGGAAACATAACATTTCCACATTTCAATCACAAGATATCAATATAACACATTGATATGATAAAACCATTTTCAATACCAAAGTAAAAGAAAAGTAAAATTTGGTATTTATTTATCATTTTTTTAAAAAAGTTATGGCTTGTAGAGGAAGCCGAAAAGAAAATAATGGCCATGGCGGCGGAAAAGTCATTGTCACCACATACGTACGACAAAAAAAACATTCA
This sequence comes from Viscum album, assembly GCA_963277665.1. NCBI lineage: Eukaryota > Viridiplantae > Streptophyta > Magnoliopsida > Santalales > Viscaceae > Viscum > Viscum album. The sequence goes on along the minus strand of OY728153.1, from coordinate 382,764,888 downwards.
TTTTTTTCATTTAGTAAAACGCTTCATATAAAAAGCTTACTTTTGAATAAAATTAAAAGTCAAAGGGGTTTATACACTGTATAAAAGAAAGTTGTGTATAAAACAAAATATGCCTCAATGAAAGGAGATTGAGATGAAGTCCCTTACCTCGTGTCCGAATTGACTCGATCGTTATTTAATCTCCTGAATAATAAACTAGAGTTAATTTATATTTTCTTAAGAACCTTTTTCTAGTTCATTATTCCTTTTATATCACTTATTAACATGTTATGAACATTATGTAATTATTTAAGTTAATAACGGTCGTTTTGTTGATCTTTGGTACTTGAGCCAAAAATAAACTTCTTATAATTAAAAGTTGTTCATGTGGTAAAATATGAACTATATATAGTATTATATTCATTATGTAGATATCATATATAAAATATATATCCAGTATATACATGCATTTATAATATTACATAACATTTAGAGGTAAGAAATGAAATGCACCGTTCATGGAGATGGTAAGCCGTACGTACGCATGAACGCTACATTCATTTCTATTTCATATTTAATGGAATGAAATTATAATGATATAAAGGTATATAATGATTCCAGTATAATATCATATATAATATCATTAACTCCATCCTTTATATGTCCCACATATGGCATTAACGATTCAAATCACTTTGAGGGGGCGGTAGTCCGCACTTCCTAAAATGAATTTATCGCGTTTAACCATAATGGAAATAATAAAAGTATTCCATAAATGAAAAATAAATAATCATAAGGAAAACATAAGAATAATATATATCATATATAAAAACAGTGTCATCATAATGGCCACCATGAGAGGTGTTAAAAGAATATTGAACAATCATCGTTTCGTGAGGCAGCAATTTGCCACCCACGGAAACATTATGTTATTTAACCATTAGACGAAGGTGTGTGTAAGTTTAAATAAAATACATCTCATAAAAACATACATGTATGTTGAGGATACTGGTGTTGTTACAGAATAAAAGAATAAAAAGAATTTAAGGGGTTGGAGAAGCAAAATAAAACAAAAGAAAATAAGAGAAGACATTACCTTAAAATTGGGTAACTCTTTTTGATTTGAGCCAAAAGCTTCCTTGGGAAGACTTCTGACCAAAGTGTGGATTCTAGGAGTAATATTGGTAAGTTTAGAGAGTATTTGGGAAGAAATTGGCCGAGCTAAATGGATTTCAAGGTGTGAATAAGGTGGTAGAGGTGGGGGCCTTTTATAAGAGGAGAGGAGGGGCACTCTCGGAAAGTAATGAAATGTTACATTATTATGAAATTATTTTCGGATTTTAAAGGCCCCAAAATGAAATATTTAGAGTATAAGGTGATAAGGGTTCTAAATACACCCATAAAATAGGCTTTAGACAAGTTTAAGTATTTGATTTTATCTTATCTTTTCAGTTTATTTAAATCATTCATTAATGAGGTAATCGTTGCATCATCATGGTGTCATAAATAAATTTATTTATTTAATGCTTAAAAATTATAAAACAATTACCATGATGTAGGAAATTATTTTATCTTTCCAATGAATATTTATAGTCAAAAATATGACTTGTATAACCCCTTCTAAAAATTGTTTTAGTAAAACAATACATGTTTGTGACATTTTTATTTTTACTTTAAATAAAATGTATTAATGTCATTATGTTGCACAAGTGGCTCCATGGGGTCCGAAAAATCGTCCCATGGTTTTTCTTGGTCGTAAATTACTCATCCAATAAGAGTAGGACATGTGTCAATATATATTTATATTCTTATAATATCATTTTTACCTTAAATTACCCTAATTACCTCTAATCGCGGTTAATAAAACTCAAAAGTTACTATTCACCAAAAATTATTTTCATCCCATTGAACCACATTTTACTTACTAATTCCAAACATGTATGCCGGATTTTTGAAATTCATTTCATAGAAGAGGTAAAGTTTCATTTAAACGAAAAATCAGTTTTTTTAACTACCACTCAGTGGTTTCACTATTCATCAAAAATTGAAGTTTTTCAGAACAATACCAAAAATTCACCCTAAGATATAATTGATATTACGAATTAAAAAATGATTTATATTTTAAAAAATTAAAAACATATAAGTTTCATTAATTAATTTTATAATTAATTCCTGCTGTCAAAACAAATAGCGTGTTTTTACGAAACAATATCAATCAAAAGATTGACAATTGTTTATGTCCAATTTCAAAGTGAAATTAATTGTAATGACCACCATTGGATAAAATGGTAAAAATATATTCTAATTAAAACTTAAAAAACACTCAATAATATAATTTATCACTATAAATTATTTTTAATAAAAAGTTGTTTTTAAGTATTTTTTCTATTCATAGAAAATTGGAAGTTCTCAGAAAATTACAAAAAAACCAACTTAGGATAATTTTGATATTCTGAATACAAAAATTAAGTCCATTTTGAAATATAAAATTTATATAATTTGAAAAAGTGGGTATTACTATCCATAACGACTACTTTGATTGGTCACAGTGTGTTAGAACTCGAGGTTGCGTACAACACACGCTGCTCTATTATTCAAAGAGAAGCGTACCATGGAATCTTGGGGTGTTACATATAATAACTAAAAAAATATCAAGATGATCATTACATTAGAAAAATTCTTCAGTAGATTCAATATAATAACCAACTAAATATTTGTTGGTCCATACACTACTCCATAATTTGAAATAAAAAGACCTAATAATTTCACCTAATGATTCTAGAACTGAATCTTAGACAACTTCCCATAAAAATTATTATTTTTGAGAAATTATAGTACCATTTAGAGATGATTACCATGATTTTCCTCCGCAATTGAGTAAACAAAAATTTAACAAATTCAGTAAACAAAAAATCATCTTAATAGAATATCTTATTCATAATCTTCGTAAACATACTTAGTTTATTTTTTACTCCAGATAGAATCACCCTGAAATTGAAATGAACACCCCAACATCAAAAATCCAACTTAAAGATGTCTTAATTCTTGATATTCATATGGTGATATCCATATTGTACATAAATCATAGAAAACCTAAAAACCATTTAGAACTGATAAAAAAAATCATCAATCCTTGGAATAAGAATTCGATTCTTCACCAACACAAGATTTAATTTATGATAATTGATATAATACCTTAATATACCAAATTCATTATTCACAAATAACACTAGATCATCCCACAATGACACACTATATTAAATAAAACCTCTTTAAAATAACTCATAAATTTGAATTCTTATTTCTCAATGCCCCACTATAACAATATGATAATATACTATTGATATAATAGAAGCAACAAAGTTCAAATCAAGGTCAAAATAAATCTCATGAATCTGACATAAATATGTCACATATTTTTGGAACACACCAACATAATCATTTACACCCTTATAAAAAATATCCTTTTCTGCATCATATGAATAAATATTAAGATTTATAAAAGATATTTAATAATTTTTTACTCAATATATCTCTTCCCTAAACAAAACCCCATTTCTCTAACAAACAGCACATGATCTCCATCCAAAATAGATAAAATCACCATTCATCTCTAATAATCAACATATTATTATACATAGTAAACCCAATCTATAATAAGGATAAAAATATATGAATGAATCTATAAAAAAACTAGGTTTCAAGAAAATCAATCCTTCCCTATAACCAACTCACAACTACACACCTCATCCAACCCCATCTGATCTCCCACTGAAGTAATCAAATATACTAGATTATAAAGCTTATCTAATATGGGTTTTAACCCATAAAATAGAGAAGAGATGATAAACAAATGAAAGGATATAATATTAATAAAAATATAAGCAAGAGTGATGTAAATGAATATCATACCTCAAACTTCCTATGTCACTTATACTTATTTAACTTTTACACCCTAAAGTTCACCTATACCAACTCCGCCTCTCCGTCCTTTTTAATTTCCTCTACCTTTTCTATGGCCAACTATTTTATAATCCCTCTCATGATTCCCTATTTGAGAACCACCCTATACTGGTGGTCTGAATAGTTGTCTATCTTACTACTGCTACTATGGAAACTTCTTTTTAGGAGGCTAACATAACTAAATGGGAAGTTCTTAAATAGAAATAATATAATCCCACCTCCTTTTACCATCTTGAAAAAATAGTCAACCAAACCAGTTATAGATCATACTACCAAAATAGATTCATCAAAATCCCTATATCCCATCATATGGATGTATACTATCCCCACCATTTAAATGAGATCCTACTAGAATCCAACTCCCATTTCCTCACCTTAATCTTAATTTCTTTGAAAATAAATAACTTTAACTTATATCCCTACTTAGTGTGATACTCTAATGGGTACTCCCCATGAAGTATTCCATCCTCATAAACAAAATCTTACCCATATTATTCATTTCAAAAATCTCACTAAAGGAACTTAGGGATAAGATCCACAACTTCCCATGGATCTAAAGCTTCAAATATCTCTAGAAATGATGATCTTTTGACTAATCGTCGATTATAAATTTGGATAATATAATATCGAATCCATAAAATTCACACCTAACTCCCAAATTGAGGAAATTTCATAACGTATCACTAATATATCCTACTATTTATCAAGCCTAAGAATCTTAAATATAAACTAATTCATGAACATCTTCTGAAATCTATTTTATCTGATCATAGGCACATCATGATCTTCTAATAATAACAACTACCATTGACATGAATAACCTCACAACAAAATAATCACTAAAGAAAAATGAATCTAATATACCATATGGATAATCTAAAAACATTTCTCAACCTCTTATAATCGATGTTCAGTTTCATAATTATCAATATACAACTTCTACTTTGGAAACTTTTACTTTTGGAACTTATCCAAGTATATCTTCCAAAGATGCACTGTCTCTAGGTCCACTCTCCAACACATAGCCTATGTTTCCTGTTATACATACTGTAAATGAAAATCATGATGACATCAAAAAACTTTCTTAACCAATAAAATATAAAACAACTTTATACTAAGTATATATATGAGTAATTTATAACCACACTACAACATTATTCACCCCTACATGGACAATCATCCCAAGAAAAAAACATACACATTCATCTTGACTTGAAATTATATGATGTATATATCCACACTTATCAATATAGGATTTATTAATTATATTATTCATTAAGTAATTATTTATAGGTTACATATCCCTCACAAAGATCACAAAGGACTATTATATGTCAAGTTAATTTCTCTGGTATAATTTACATACTAGGTTTAAGTAATACTACTACTTTACTACCCATGAAATCCTCACTAATTATTACTCAAAACACCATTCTAAAAAACTCTCTCTGATATCATTATTTCACAACACACCCTCATTGGGACCCTATATGAGATGACAATGAGTTATAGTGTGACCCCTAAAATACCACATTTAATAGGCCATGGGTTGGCCACTTGCACCAAGGGTATATCATCACACATATATGGAAGGAAATATTATTTATAAATGAAAACTTTACAACACAATGATCATTATGATTCATTATCCAAAAATAGTAAATGAATAATGTATATTGATGCATGTTATGTCATAAAACCCCAATTCAAAAATATAAAAACAACCATAATTATATCTACTCCTTGATATGTCAAAAAATATATAATGAAATCTACCTCCATTTGAAATTATTATGTGTCTAGATATAAGGTAATTTGATACCACCACCAAATCTATCAAGATAATATAAAAATAATATATATAAATTAGGGGTAAGCATATAAAAATATTTATTAGGTTCCTCCCAAACAATCCCATGTGCCTATGTGAATGAATCATACTAATTCATCCATGTATAGACTAAATAAAAAACAATCAAACATATGAATTTCCAAAAAATCAAACATCCGAACACTTTTATTCCATATCCCATGAAAATGTCACTTTCCAAACAACCTCACATATTCCATTACACTTTATCACATAAAAAATTCTATATAATAATAAAAATTACATATCAATTTATCAAGAATCTATCCACCTATTGATATCTCACTGTAATATCCTCATATAGCTATCCACTCACGGGGACCTTATCATAACACCACAACTACTAATTTGATATCCACCAATAGGGAACTCGCTATAATATATTCATAGTCAACTAGTATCTATCCAACCATAGTGAAATCACTCAATATATATCCATCATTAAGCAGATATCCACCCACAAAGAACTCACTAAGTGTCCACATCCATAGGTTGGGTTTCTATCCACTCATACAGAATCTCTCTAGTTTTCTAGGTATCTACCCTTAGGTAATATTCCCAACAATAACCTGTAATGGATGTGTAGTTATCCACCCTCAATTACTCTCACTATATTACTGTGTTTACACCCTCAAATACTTCCTCCTACCCAACACATGTCATCATCACTACTCATCTCATATCTATATGGATAGCCATATCATTCATAATATAATAAATATCCTCCTCCTCCTCCACCTAAACCCTCATCATCAGGTTTCAAGAACCATTACCACATCACTATTAGACATAAAAAATGAATTTAGACACCCACAATCCTTTTATTATCTAACCTTGGTGACCAAACATACAATGGTCCTAGGGGAATAATCACTTCATGAACATATACCATCATCCTACTTAGGTATACCACAATTAAATCTTTGATTGTAAATTCATTACCTCACTCAATTTCCTCTTATAATAAGAATAAACATTTAATAAAACCTTATAAAAAAACAAACACATATAAATGACCTCTTTCAAACCATCCACATCTTATGTCGCTCCATTCCACACCATCCCACAATTTCACCTCCATTTATTCACACTAGAGAGGTTTATCTATGTATTGATATAAAGTTAGGTACCACCACGACTAATAACTCATCCCATCAACATAACATGTCACATTAATTAATCTCTATGAACCCTAATAGAAATGGAATGGTTCCATTCCAAATTCCCACAATTGATATAGAATTCATACCTCCTCGTGAGAGTTATTTCCAAAAATTATTCAAACTTCATAATGTGGCACAACTATGTCCTCATATGATATAAACATGATCTAAATCACTAAAAATTATATCCCATCATTCATCAAAGATTCTATACACTTTACACATATATGGAATGATCCCCATTCTGAATTGGGATAACCTATTCCAAAGTTTGTAATTTTATCCTCTCATCCCTCTTAAATAATTTTATAAAACGTTTCATGCTTTGAAAAAATTTCACAATTAGTGATTATCAATTAATTGGATTTATTTACATCATAATAAACATATTAAATAATTTATACATGAATTATAAATAATATTTAAAAAAATTCATCATTTTCAAGCTCAATTCAACCACTGAGGAGTTTTCCACCATTAATATATTTCCATATCTATCAATTCAAATTATATTATCATATAATTTTAATTCCATTTATATCCACACTGTAATTCCACCACTTAATGGTTTCAATAATGATATAACATTTCACAACACTTAACATTTCAATTATTTAACAAGAATAATTTTTCTAAAAATACAATATTCATCATTCATTTTAAATTTCTTCTTACCTTTTATTCGTCATTATGAATTATTATGAATTATCTACACAACATGTAATGTACAAATAATGATAGATTAACATAATAAATTATGGGTTTAAGTTTAAAGGCTCCATCATGGAGCAAACTACCTCAAATCCTTCACTTTCACAAGTGGTGGTATTAATCCACCATACTAAGTTAAGAAAAACCTTGTAAGGTGAAGAGGAACCATAAAATAGAAAATATCCTAATTAAATTAAATAAAATTCCAACCCTAGGTCTTCAATACCATACTGTGGTGATAAAAAATAAACCAAATAAGAAGTAAATGAGTATATAAGGGGAAAAATATTGGATTACCATGAAGAATTAACCTCAAGAATTAATAAATCCCTTGAGAATCATCATGCGACGGGTGGAAAACAAAAAGAGGACGTGTTGGAGGTGATAAGTGTCAAAATGGGAGGAAGAGGGGTGTCCAAAGGATTAAAACCTATTAGGAATTTTTTTTAAATTTTAATTTTAAATGAATATGGGTAGAACATATAGTTTGGATGTATATTTTTCTAAACCATGAAATAATCATACACCTTTCACTAGACACACATAGATGACACCACATAGTTTGGCTGCATGACTTTCCCAACCATGTGGGTGACATTGTAATTAAATACAAGGGTTTCATAGATATTTTACATGGTTTTTACTAACCATTAAATAAAAAATTAGCTATTTCTCATAGAATTAAAGGAAAAACCATCTGAAACCAATAGAAAATGGAAGAAACCAGTAAATGGGTAAAATAAATGGAGAAATTGAGGTTGGGGTGGTACAATTATCCCCACCATAATTTTTTCGTCCCCATAAAATATCCAAATAGAAAAAAAAAACAAATAAGTGATGTTATTTAATTTCCTCTTCAATAACTAAATTTTTAAGATGAAGGAACACCACAATAATGACTTAAACTAGTCCCTTGGTACCAAATGATTCAAAAAACACTACAAAAGGTAGATATATTTCCTAAATAACCTCATAGACCAACCCAATGACTAGATATCTAATTATGAAAATTATGGCCAAGCATTCTATAAAATCCCAACCTTTTTAATTCATGGGAAACCATAAAATAATTCTGAATACGATTATCCTGGGGACTTAAGGAAAAAGAAGCTACACTCACTCATAGGGTAAGGAAAGGTTAAGGAAACCCCACATCTCACCCTGTAATTTTACACCACTACCTTCATGGGATATTCAAGGGTTTAAGCAAAAGAATGATATCCGTGGTAGTATACCCACTATTTAATAACTTTACTAAAATATAAATTTCCCTAAAACAACCAATAATTCTGATAATTGAAAAAAACAAAAATCACTTTACCAAAAGGGTCAAGAAGGATATGAGGTTCTGAAGAAAATTACTCAACACAAAAATAATCCACAAACCCAACCATTAAGGAACCAAATTCATCTAAATGTGGTAATAATTCTAATAAAACTTAAACACATTATCAGAATCATAATTTTATAAGATATCTTACATTGAGAAAAATAATCATGATAGATGAGATATGGAAAAGGAATGACTCAACTGAAAATTCCTCAGTAACATACATGCCTAAAAAATAACAACATGGGATCCATCCTTGGGTCAAGAGAGAGTATCCTATGACCTTACTCTTGGATCACTAACTCTTAGTAAACCAGACTAAGAAATAGAACCCTTTCTAGAACACAATAAAATCTAGAAATACCACCCATCAAAGTTACTCCAATACACACTGAATAATTCTTAAGTACAATATCTAAAAATAAAAACCTCATCATAAGGATATAATCACATCCGAACAAAAATAAACAACTAAAACTGGGGCATGAGAATCATCAAAACATCCAAAATTCCAAAATAAATAACCAAGTGGATACCCAAAGAATACATCAATATATAATTTCCTCAAATGATTTAAATTCTCTAGATTAAATAACTAAAAACTTCAAGAAATTCATCATAATAAATACCAAAACTATTTTACACCTATAAAATAGTGAATGGAACCCTAGATACTATCTTTACACCTTCCATTATGACCTCTCTAGGGCATACATGAAATAAAATAAAATACTAATCCAACCATTCATGATACCATATAAAATAAAATACCCCCATCTAAACCATGAGATAAAATCAAATGCATAAATCCACTAAATGAATGTACTTCAAAAATAATTTATTTGAAAATGTTTCCCAATTTCCATAAAAAATCAACCAATTTAAAAAATCATTAAAAAAAGAAAAAATATATTTTCACATAACCCATCAAAAATTCAAGCACAAGAAAGGGTAATATTGAATTAAATTTACATCACTGAGAAAATTATATAAAATTCATTTCACAATTCCATAACATATCAAACTTTCACTTCCCAGCTTTGGGATTTGAAACCATTTATAAGGACTTTTCTTATTTTAAAAACACTAGATAAATTTAATTATTAATTCATCCAACTTTGAAAATACTTTCCAAGAATCAAAATTCTTCCACAAATACACTATAAAATCTAGTTTTCAGAATTGAAACAATCAAAGTTATTTCTAGAAAACATTTACAACCCAAAAAATTAAAAGTAAATAAAAGGATTTTTCTAAAACCCTATAATGAATCTTTAAAAAAATTTCAACATCCCCCTTAAAAATATTCTAGTCATCCTTTGAAAAAATCATCAAATTTTTTTGAACACCCCTTAACATATATTATAACACATTATCAAAGAACCTTTACTAACAAACATTCACTTAATCCCTTAAATTTCATATTCAATGTATTTAATAACATATTAAAAAACCACATGTAATTATTTAAACATTTCCCAAACATTTTACAATATAAAGATATTCCACCCTTTAAATTTAGAATTAACAAAAATCATGTTTTGAAAATACCCAATAATCAAAAATATTTTAAAAGGAATTGTAGGATTTTATTAAATAGAACATCAAAATACTTGTAATATTTTTCTCACATTGACTTTAATTATAACCATTTTATTATGTCCTTTTAAAATTTCCAAATCCACTCTTTTCGTTTAAAAATGGCACCAATGTTTTAGTTATAAAAATTTAATAGTAATAAATAAAAAAAGACCAATAACCTAGTAAAAACACTCTAATCCATCCTAAATATACAATGAATAAGAGTGAAAACAATTTAAAACCTCAAAGAACCGAAATTGAACATTTTGGAAAATTTACAACTATTACGTGGTTTGGAAAACCGTGTGCCAACCGTGTGATTCCCATCAGAATCCTCCAAACCGTACTATATAGTATATGCACAATTTCATAGATAATGAACATTAACCATGAACCCCATAGATTACTACAAAATCACAATAAAAACTTGGAGTTTCTCAAAATAACTTATAAATTATCGAAGACCAATATAAACACTCAAATAAAGACTAAAAATCCCAAAAAACTAATAAATAAGCTAATATTTGAGACTCACATATCCTAGACACTAATGGAATCTCAAGAATGTTTATTAAAATTTGTGATCAAGAACCTAATCCTAGCCCACTACTTGAATTCCAAAAATACTATCTCTATATTACTATACTTACCAAAAGAAACTAAGATTTTATAATATTTGTAATGAATTGGCTCGGGTTGACATGACATGTTACCCGACCCAGTTCTTTATTAGGACTTAAGGGAATTTCTGATCCCCATTGGTTAGAAAATAGTTATTTGGCATTAAGGGAAACAAAATTAGGAACAAATTCTTCCAAATATAATAGTAAACATATAATGGAATCCATACTAGAAATATAAAACTACCCATAAATAAGTTTTAGTTCCATGAAAATGAAATAAATAGATAAAAAAACAAAAACTACCAAAGAAAAATAAGTAATAAAAATATATAACAAACCAAAATAATATTAACGGTACCACTTGATATACATAATAAGAATCCACAATAGAATCTAAAAAATACAACAAAGAAGAGGGATTGAAAAGAAAGTTATAAAATGGTACAAAACCATAGAAATTAAATGAAACCAAATAAAACAAGGGACACATGAACCCATATCCATGTTCTAAGTGAATCATCCTAATTTTCGTCCACCAACATACCTAAATTGATACCCAAAGGACCGTCCTCTACTTCCTAATAGAACCACCTAGACATATAATATAATAGGTTTGAGAAAAAATCCTTGTAGGCATCATACCCACACCACATGAACAACCTTAAAATATAAATCCATTTCATGATATTTTTAAGATACAACTATATAATTGAACCCTTCATTTTAATTAAAAACCAGTTACCTAATACCATTACATAAATTTCTTTTTATTAAATGAGCATGTTTCACCAATTTAATAAAAAACCAAACATTAAATATTTTAATAATAGATTTTATTTATAATAATCGAAGTAGTGTCAAACCCATTATTTAAAATATCCCCATTTTACACGTAAAGGAAAATGATCCACCCTATTTCTTGCATTACCAAAATCATTGAAAGAACTCATTAGAAAGAAAAAACTAAAGCTTTTGTTAAAAATTAAAAATATCATGAGGTGATGAGAATGAGAATAATAAATATAAAATAACTATATGAAAATTGGTATAAGAAAAAATAATATCACTTCAAACAAAATAGTTGAAATTAGTGAATATAAATATTAATAACAACCCATTGTTAAAGAAATATAAAATGAACAAGTAAACTATAAATCTTCAATGAAGGAAACATAGAATAAAATATATAAAAAAAACTAAAAAAGGAAATGGTTAATAAAAAATAATGCATCTCAATCAACAACATCATATATAACACTAGGATCTAACTTGTGGGCCCAAAACTCCCAGGACTCACTCAAGGAACACTAGATGACATACATGAACCTAAAAATTATTGGATTTATTATAGTCTCACCAAGGTAATAATCCATCCCATTATCTTGGTTGGTCTAATTTGGAACCATTCCCTAGACAACTCACAATCCATATCGAGGGTTCATTTTTTCAGGCTACCAACCCAACCAAGGTCTCCCATGTGAAACTAACAACCAATCACATACATAATCAATTCCCATGATCTCATAAGAAATAAAAGAATGAGAGAACATATTTTATAATATTCCAGCCAAGACTTTAGGATATAATTTTAAAAAAAGGTCATAAAGTCCTTTTTGAAAACAAAATCACATGACCATATAAGTATCACAATCATTAAAAAAAATTCAAAACACCCTTTAAAGAACTTATAACACCATTCATTTAAAGGTAAAACCTTAGAAGAATTCATATTTAGAAACCAAAAAAACTTTTTAATGAGGAAAATCATTGAAAATATGCATATGATAATTTAATCAAAGACATGGTGTGCTAAAAATTTTAAAACAGATTTGGGATTTAAAATTAAATATAAACCCCTTTCAAAACCAATGAAATACAATATTGAACTAAAATATTTTTAAGGGACATAGTAAATTTTTTTATTAGGGTTTATAAAACCTTTAAAAAATAACTAAAAAACTTTATATTTCAAGGTTTTATGTTTAAAGGCTCAAACATGGAGTAAACTACCTCAAATTATTTTCTTTCACTAGTTCTTGTGTTAATCTACTATAAAAAGGCAAAGAAAACCTTAGAAGGACAAGAGTAACCCTAAAATGAAAAAACCCAATTAAAAGTATATCTAAGGATAACCTTAGGCCACCAAGACCTTACTAAGGAAATAATTAGAATAAATAAGAAGAAAATAAGTATATATGGGATGTATGTGTGGTTTACCATAAAAAATAAGCCTCAAAATTGAATAAATCACATGAAAATTGCCAAGGGAGGATAGAAAATGTATATGGGATACATAGGGTGATATAGTAGTTGAATGGGGAGGAATAGGTGTGGTTTAAGGGTAAAAAATCATGAGTGAATTTTAGTAAATTCCACTTTTTAAGGAATCCTGGAAGACTACATGGCTTGGATTCATTGTTTACCAAACCATGTGCTAACTATACACCCTTCAATAGACACGCCTAGATAAAACTGTATGGTTTGGAAATATATCTTTCTCACCTGTGATCCATCTATGTGAGATCCACTATAATTTACTATAGGATTTTAATAGTTAGGTTGCAAGGTTTTCACTTACTATACACTAACCATACGATTGAAAAAACTCACATATTTCTCATAAAATTTAAGGAAAAAACACCCAAATACCATAGAAAAAAACAATAAATGAGTAAAATAGAATTATAAAGAATGTTTGTGGTGCTACATTAAGTAACAAATCCCATTTTACTTCTTAAACTAGTACTAGGGCACCAATAGCTTATACTAACCCACCAAGGGTCACTATACATCCTTTACATGGAGGGACTGTATAGTCATCAAGGGAAATACCTCTATAATATCCACTTTAAATGTCATGAAAGAATGTATAATAGGTTTTATTTGGGTATAATTCTATTAATAAGTTGTATGGGAAAATTCTATATGAGTTTTTTTGGCACTTTAAACAATTAAACCCTCATTATCAATAATTTCAATCACACGCAAGCATGTGAATGTCATGTGAACCAAACATTATAATAACGATTCTTGTACATGGTCCTCTTTAAATAATCCAAAATTCAAAAAAATAAATATCAATCTCAAATAAACACATCATCATAAACAAAAATCTCAATTTTAATAGTGAAAATGGACAAAAATATCCCATATTCATGGTAACTTGGACTTCCCCTCAAAAAAGGTGTTTAAGAAGAGAAAGTCCAAGGTCCATCACAAGATTTGAAACTTCCCTTATATTTTTCTAATATACCATAAATATTAATAAAAGTAATATGCAATATGACAACACTTTGTAATACCCCACCGCCTTGGACCACTCACTAGTGTCTGGACCGGGGGTTGCTACATGACTCAGCCGCTCCTCCCCATATTGTGACTCAAACTTTTCATACATAAATATTACATATTATTAGATGAAAATTCATTATATATTTTACAATGCATTCCAAAACCAAAATGGTTTAGTGTCTTTGGTAACTTGGATAAATAAACAACCGGTATATAAAATTTTCACATCATCTCCCACTTAGTTATTCATAACTTGAACCTTTATATACATATTTTTCTTAAAACGTTTCTTCATATCATTAGGAAATGGAAACATAATAAAGGGTGAGGTTAAATGATTAGTAAGGGTAAAAAATATAGATATCAATGATCATTTAAGAAACATTTGAGCATAAGGGTATGAGAACAAGATATTAACCTTTGAAAACCATACCCAACAATTCATATATCATAATAATGATTAATGGCATAAAGATTGAAAATTTATAATACATGAGTAATAAATGAATCAATGAACACGAGACATGAGATCATAATATTATAATAATATCATTTCATAAAATTGTGGCATAAATTATGCCATAATAATAATCATAAAAATCATATGTCAAGGATATCCATCAATACATTCATTACAAGTTAGGATTGGGATAACTACCTATGTACCTACTTTGGGCTTGGGATAACCTCTTGTGTACTCTCTTTTGGGCTTGGGATAACCTCCTGTGTACCCTCTTTATGATTTTTGACAACTTCTTGTGTACTATCTTTTGGGATTGGGATAACATTCAGTGTACCCTTTGATATTATAAAACATCACTATTTACCCAATGTGTTGGAGGGATATATAATTCTAGTCCCACCCATCACATAATTATAAATCCATTCATATTTACACCACAATATCATAAAACATTCACCATATCATCATTGCATAACCTATAAAAATAAATGGTTTTCGTAAACCTCTCATTATCATAATCATAAAACATCAAGAGAAATAATAAGGATGGAATCATTAGATCATATCCACCGTAAATCATAAGTAACATAAAATGATGTTTTCACATATGAAATATTCCTTTAAGATATAACTAAAATATTTATTGAAAAAAATACCCTTTTCATTTTGAAACCACTTATTTTAAATATAAAAATTTACAAATATAGTGGAAAAATTTTATTTTAAAAGAACTTTGGAATCTTATAAAGTATGTTTCAAATTACTTAGTGGTTATGATGAATGTAAATTCTATTCATTTCATGTATGTTAAAACAAAGATTCTATTCATATTTTTTGTTAAATATTTCAAAGTACTTTGTTTAGAAAATGACAAGAAGATTCCTCTGAATTTTTTTTATAGAAAGTAAATAATGTATAAAAATGAATTTAAAAAATCATAGTATAATAATAAAAAATATTATTGAAAACATTCAAATGAAAATATGGACATGGAAAAAATAATTTCTGACAAATAGTAAAACAAAGTTTGTTTTATTTAAAAACATTATTTTGGTATTTTGAGTTCTAAAAGAGAGGAAAATGAATGGAAAACTAGTAATCTAGATAAATAACTAGAGTAAAATAAAATTAAAATTGTTTATTAGATAAGGATTAAATAATATCCTTCAATTGTAATTCATGCATAAATAATATTGATTAAAATGATATTTTAACATAAATCAATTACCGCTTTGGTAAATATTGAATTGTAATCCCCATGAAAGAATAACATCAAATGAAAATTTAAATATCATGAACATAAGGATATTCATGATATAACATTCCAAATAGGAAATATATATACCTCATAAACCTAAATAGGAACATAACATCAAACATGTCTCAATGAAACAATATAAGGATGAAGAATCCTTACAACTTTGATAACCTATGAATCAATACCTCATGAAAGAGAGAAAATTATATGGATGTTTAAATCCACATAATTTTAATTAAAGGTATCATAAAATACATTAATAGGTATTATATACACCACATTAAATAAATACCTGGTGAATATGGAATATGTCTCACTGAAGTAAAAGTAAGATGTGAAACCCTTACCTTACAGCTGACTTTCATCATAATCTATGTAACCTAATCCTATTTGAAAAAACTATATTTTATAAATAATTAAGGACTATAAAAAATAAATAAATTGGATAAGTATGTTTATAAGAGTTTTTGGTAGGGTTTTTTTGAGATAAGTGGCTAACGGTGGTGTCCTTTATAGTAAAGTAAATGACACACTTGGAATTAATTAAAAGATGTAAATATGATAAGTTATTTTTATGTGAAAGTTAAAAAAAGTGAGAAAAATTTATAATCAAAGATAGGGTAAGGTTGAAGTAAATTCAAAAAAAAATTGGATCATTTTAAGTGGAATTTTAAGTTTTATGCTTTTGTTTAACCCCTTCAATAATAAATTTTAACATTAATCGTGGTAAAAAAATTTCAATACTAAAGGGCTATAAATTTACTTCTAAGGTAATAATTGGATAAAAAATGGTTAATGAATAAAATTTTATACCATATCCCATGTTCATTTTCCTATTTAATGTTTTTTAAAAATTTTAAATCATTCAATAATATATTATTTTACAAAAAGTACCATTAAATTCATTTTAAGAATTATTCACATATTTTGAATTTAAAGACATCAATACTGCTATTGAATTAAAATATGAACTATTTAAATATAAATTATATATTATTAATTACCATAAAATTCATTTTACACTATTATTCATCCAAAAAATATTACTTTTTTATATTTTTAAAATCATTTACTTTTATTTGTCTACTATTTTCACAAGCAATGCATCAACATTATCTAAGAATTTAGGTAATTATAAAAGCACTAAAATATAATAATAAATAATAATAATAATAAATATATTTTAAAAAAAATTAAAATTTCATATTCATTCATAACATCTTCTTATCCTTACGTGAACATATAAGATAAATTAAAATCAAGAGAGTGAAATTCTTGAATTTTTCTTTACTTAAAATATAAAAAAGGAATTTATTAAAGGCTATTAGCCCCAAAATACCATATATTGAAATAGTTTATGGTTTTTTTGAATTAAACTCAAAAAATTGAATATAAGAAAGTTTATGGGTGATTTTGAAGCCTTATAACATAGTTTTAACCTTGTTTTCCATGTTTTACTCTTACCATAGTGACACTGACAAATATTTACTATGGTTACTATTCATAATAAAAAAAGGTGACCTATTTACCAAATTTCAAAATTATGATCTCAAATATGGAATCCATTTTACCAAATTAAATCATTATAAGTGTAAGAAATTAATTTTAAAATAAACTCGCAAAACACAATGAAAAACAATTTTCTAAAAAATACATTTTTATATATAAAAAAATTTTTTATATATAAAAATATTTTTTATATTAAAATGAAGAATAATTTTGGTAATAATGTCATTAATTGGATTATATTTAATCAAAATTAACTAATAATATTTTAAAATCAATTCAAAATAAAAAAGGCAATTTTTAAATACATTAATGAAAAACATAGTTTACTATAAAATCGATATATTTTTTACTATTCTCTAAAAAATTAATATTTTTTATAAAATGCCCAATATTTTAACATAAGATAATTTTTATATGATGATTTAAAAAAATATATAAATTTTATAAAATATAATGTCCAAATTTTTTATAAACTTATTATAATATTTACTTATAAAAATAAATAAAACCCATTTTTTTTAAAGACAATGTATTTTCAAAGCCTAAAAGGACTTCAATTAAAATAGAGTTCTTATTTCATAAGTGCTAATCAATAAATAGGTATTGATTAGGACCATTATACTTATATTTAATAATAAAATTACTCATATGCATACCATTCAATACAATGACTAGGTTATAATAGTCACATTTAAGTAACAATATTGTTATAGTATATCACAATTCACTTAAATATTAATATTTCTTGTTAAGAAATATATCGATCATAATATTATTTTCAACTAACTTCTTGATGTGTTTGATTTAAAACCCTTAAATAATTTTTTTCTCACAATTTTATCTTGGTTATCAAAGGTTCAATATTTTAAATTACCCTTTTTTAAAACACATATAATAAAAGGATAATAAAAATTTCTTTGGAAAGGGGAAGTGAGAAACACAAAGGCTACCTAAAATAACACATAATCAAGTTCCAAGATAAGTAAAACATTGGATAGAAGTCAAAATGTATACATAGAGGAGAAAAATAACATCTAAGGACTAATAAAGAGTGATAGATAACATGTCCATGAGAAATTTAATTACCACCAAATAATAAATCAACGAGAGGGTAAAAATATCATCAATTCATTAGAAATAAAATATAAAAGAATAAAACTTTTATTTTAAGATTATTTTCCTAATATTGATAGATTAGTTTACTCTCAAGATAGAGAACACCAAAAAATATATTTACTTTATTTCTTTCCATTTCATAAGATCAGTTCTATTCTTTTATTGAACTTTGATAAATTTACAATTCATCTCTTACTCAAAGAAACTAATATTCAAGATTATTTTTTAGGCCTAAAGCATTGAAATTAATTTTAACAGATCATAATATCCTTTAAATAATTAAAATTCATTCCTTATTTTACTAAATATTTACAAAAACCAAAAAATTTAGCAAGATTTATCTAATATGGATAATTTTAATAATTTTCTCTCTAAAACCACAATAATAACACCCAAAGTTCAACTTAATATACTCTATAAATATATAACCTTAAGACTCCTTCAAAATATGTTTTACCAAATTCAAAAACCCAAAAATCTAAAATATTTGATCACGTATTGTTTTTTTCAAGATAAAATTTTACATTTATCCCCATACAACATGAAGTAGCTCATAATATCACATAACAACATGTGAATACCTAGACCATATATTCTACTAAAAGATGTTAATATCCTGAATCACCATATAAAATCAATGAAAACCTATATTCTTCTAAAAGTCACCTTATAATGTAATTCTCTAATCCTAATACATAAACACTTAAATCACTCCACTTCAATGATTTTCATAACATAACCCATTCATTGGTCTAGGATTGAACCCTTAGATTAGGGCACTGGATTAGATAATGAACAAGTTACCAACACATAATAAATTAAACTATAAAAGGCACCTTATAATGTAATTAATTTACCTTTATAGAATTATTCATTTTTTCCTCCATATTTTTTTTCTTATTCCCTACTTTTCCACACAAAAAATATATTCTCATTCATTTGTGACATTTCCCTAGGTGTCTCTTTCCACATTCTCAACATATAAAAATCTAAAACTTATTTCCTCTATAGTATTCATGAAGGTCTATTTTTCCCTTTTTAGGTGTGTTAGAAAACTCACCAGAGTTGAGATTATTAGTCATATAATAAGATAGATGATTAGTCAAAATCATAATTTTTTTATTCTAACTCCGATTTCATTTGGTTTCTCATGTGGACAATCATTCAATTATCCATCACATATAGTATTAAAACAATTCCTCCTAGTTCTATCCATTTACTAAAACAAAAAATCATAGTGTGAGAAATAATAATATTAGTGGAAAATCATATAATCATGAAATATAATTCATTGGAAATATAAAGCACGACGCATTATTTTCTCGCTATGAAACATTATGTTATTCATGGTCATCATCTATTAAAATACCATATAATGGTTTATAAATAAAATATTAATTAACCCAAGAATATCCTCTATGAGTGTCTATCTAGGTGTGAAATATTAGGCCCACACATTATATACTAGTACTGATCAATTTAATACTCAATCCACCATATTCAAAGTTGTTACCCCTAAATGCATCATGCCACATCCACATCCACTTTTTTGTATCTATATAGGGATGTATTATCTAGGAAAACCACACTCTTTTTACCATAAATTAGGATTTTCTCCCATATTTTGTCTTATCCTATGGGTTACCACTAAATTTTCGTCATCTTAGTTTCAAAAAGTAACTTAACACTACTTTGATACCAACTATAGTGACCTAAAATTTCTATACATAAATATTACATCTTATTAGATGAATATTCATTAAATATCATTACAAACCACACAAGAACCATAAAGGTCTAAGTCTTTATAAATTTGGATACATAAAAAACACAAGTATATAAAGGTTCTACATCATCACCTAGTTATTTTTTTCACACCTAGAACCCTTCTTAACCATATCATACTTAAACTTTTTTTTAGAAAAAGGAAATTTCCCTTTTATTTAAAATGAAAGAAGAAATATAAAGGAGGGGTTAAGATAATTACAACATAAATCCCCAAAAAATAAAGGCAAGATGATCCAAAATACACCAAAAGGAACCATTATTAAAGATGATAAAAGTCTATAAAATCAACCACATGAGTGATATTAGGACATCTTCTACCCCTACCATGTGGAGGTCTTCCACACAGATGACAACCACGCTTCCAAGGTTTTACTCTTTTCTATGGTTCTTTAATATCATATAATTATTTTCAACCAGTTTTTATAGCATGCATTTCATAGGATTCCTCCTTTTTAGGTTCTAAAGCCCCTATTATTGAATCCATAATAGGAATATCTTTGACAATATCCCCTACACTATCATCTTCATCATGAGGCCTAATATTAATATCAGAAAAAGTTTTATAGACCCATATTGTATCCATTTTAGTAGCCATTCAATTTGGATCTATATTAATACTTCTCATATGGTCTAAGAAATTCCTAGCATCAATGTTAGAAGACTCATCTTGTATATAAGGATATACAAAACTCTACTTAAAATGTTAATCCTGATGAGTAATCATATTGATTTTCAGAGATAAAGGAGAAAAAGATAAATCATTGGTGGACTTATCAGCCAAAAAACTTGTATCATCACTAGTGCTAACATCACGAGATAAAGTCTTCCCATCATCATCACAAGAGGTTCTAGATTCTATAAAACCCTGCCTATGTTGATCATCATATCTAGTTTTCTTATTGACTTACATATCATTTGGAGTAGTGTTATGATGAGTAAATTCATTATATACATACTATTTAAACTGTAAATAGATGATCCTATATTAAATATAGAAGATTCATCAATGTAGGGAGGTTAAATTTTTACCCCCGTACTGGTTAAAGTTCCTCAAATACCTATGAATATTTCTAAAATCAATACCATGATTCTTATTTCCAATAGAACCAATTTATTCATTATTTTTAGATCAATTGTTTATAATTGTAAATTTACATTTAAAAATACCATTCCCAAACCAATTATAGTTATCACATATAAAACATTTTTGTAATTTATCAATGGAATTTACAATATTACAACACTTATGAAAAAAATTAAGTTTTCTGCATCAATATTCAACTCAAAATGAAATTATTCTCTAAACAATACAACTGCATCAATAATATTTGAACACATATCAATTTCAATAAGAATATAAGAAAAGAGACCATGCCTTTCTTGTTTCATTTTCTTATCAAACTTTATTTGAATCCCAACATCACTGCAAACATCCCATAAAATTCAAGGATGCCATAAGTTATAACGAAGAATAAAGACTTGAATCCATACTTTAGTGGTTGAATTTACAATAGAATCTACATTGAAACTTGTATCCCAATATTTAATGTGTAGGAAGAAAAGTTTGAGAAAGCGAAATATCATACCCCAAGCATGCACCTTCAAATACGAAGAAGGAAAAATTACATGAAAGAATCCTTTATCGAGAGATACCATTATCCAATCATTTAACCCATAGAATTGAATGAGGAAACTACACAAATATTCAAGATTCCATGATTTTGTCACTTGTTGGTTCACCAACCTAGTGATAATTGAGTGATGAAACTTAGAAATTCGCTGTGATATGAGAGATTTATTTTCTTCAGAAAAAGAAAACAAACCATTTTTCATAATTCTTTTAGAACTCAAAAACCAAAATATGGTATCAGAAAATAATCTAGAAGAAGAGTTTAAATCAAGATTCAAATATTGAACCAAAGTAAGGGACTTGTCCAATACAAGAGCTTCATCAGGAGAGGTATCTTTATGATTATAATAAATCATGCAATCACCTATGATAAATTTCTTAAAAGAATCATCCATATTTTAAATTGAATAAACTAAAAATTTCTTAAATTAATGGACATTTACACTATCATTATTCGAGGGATTATTTGAAGCATCTGCCGAAACAGGAATGGACATTAAACCCTAATTAATAAAAATATGGTATATGCCGAAGAGGAGAGATCCTCTACTGCCCCATATAATAAAAAAAATCCTCATACTTATACTCTTTATTCATATCTAGGGGAAAATTAATCATAATAAAGGTTGAACTCAGATTCTTAGTAAGGGTAAATGAGGGATATATCAATGATCATTTAAGCATACCATGATCATTAGGGTATGAGAACATTATCATAACCTTTGATTACCATACCCAATAATTCATAGATCATAATCATGAGTCATGGAATAAATATTGGTAGTTCATAAGACATGAATCATAAAATAATTAAATAAGATGTTCCATGAGAACATAACATTGACACATGATCATGTAATAAAAGAGTGTAATAAAGTGTGGAATAATCATAATCATAGAAATATTATGTCTAGGCTACCCACCGATACATTCATCACATATTAGGATTGTTATAACCTCCCATGTACCTACTTCAAGCTTGGGATAACCTATCATATACCATATTTTGGGTCTAGGATATCTACCATGTACTATATTTTGAGCTTAGGATAACCTCTCATGAACCCTTTTATATAACAAACCATTAATATGTACCTAATTTATTGTAGGGATATAAAAGTTTTATCCCACCTTTCACATAATCATAAGTCAATTCATATATATTCCACAAGATTATAAAACATTCTCCATATCATCATATCATAACTCGTATAAAATAAACAATTTTCGTAAAAATATCATCATTATAATCATAAAAAATATATATATATAATAAGGATGGTATAATTGGATCATATAATAATAAAAACCTAAGTAACATCAAACGGTGTATTCATAGATTAAAAATTACTTTAAAAGTTCAATGAAATATTTCATGTGGAAAATACCCTTTCCAATTTAAATCACTTATTTATAATCTGAATATTTCTAAAATATTAAGAAAAACGTTTTATTTTAAAACAACCTTAGAAAAATATAAAGTAATTTTCAAATCATTGATCACTCATGTTAGTGGGAAATTACATTCATGCCATATATGTTAAAACAAAAAATCATTTCACATTTTTGGTAAAAAGTAAGAAGTAATTTTTTAGGAAATAAACAATATGATTACTTTGAAACATTTTTATAGAAATTTAAACATGGGTAAAAATGCTTTTAAACAATCATAAGATAATATTAAAATAATTTTTGAAAACACTCAAAAGAAAATATATACAGGGAAGAAAGATACTCCTAAAAAAATTGTATAACAAAGTTGGTTTTCCTTAAAAACATTTTTTCACTATCTTGAGTACTTAAATAGAGAATAATTAATGGGTAGTATCCATGGTTTAGGAAAACCATTCATCTATCAATGAATTTATTTTTTTCTAAAATTTTAAAAAATACATGGTTTAGTCTAACCATATAATTAACCCCTAAATTACTCTAAATGCCTATAATGACATTTTGGGATTTCATGGGGTGATTTTTGATAACATATTTAAAGGAATAATAAACTATTGTTAAATGATCAAATTATGTCTGGGTTGAGGGTAAGATTCCTAGATCCAGTCCTCTATGATCTCTCTAATTTTTCTCTCCTATAAATCTTTTATATTGTGTATTAGATTTATGAATATGAAATATTGAGAATATTATTGGATTATTATATAATATATTTACGAGGATTGTTTTTATTTTTATGATTTTGTAGAGGCATAAATCTAGGGTGGTTGATTTTTATTTTTATTAAATGAATCTTGGATGGAGAATTTTGGTAGGTGACGTAGAATCCCACTCCTATTATTTTTATATGGGTTTAGTGTATGAAAATGAGGCTTAGACCAGTTGGTAAGGACCAGAGGAAAATTTTTCCGGGTACTGTAGCAGTACTGTAGCAGTAATGTAGCAGGTACTGTAGCGGGAACTATGCAGTACTGTAGTAGGCACTATAGCGGGAACTATAGAAGGAACTATTTGGCATTGTAGCAGCCAGGAATATGCCCCTTTTTGGGCCTTCGGGCCACCGATTTGGTTCCTGAGTTCTGTAAGGCCTTCGGGCCACCCAGGCCTTTGGGTCAGTAAGGCCTTTGGGCCACCTCATGGCCTTTGGGCCACTATAGTGCAAATGAAAACCAGACAACCTACAAGGAACACGCTCTACAAGGAGGATGAGCAAGGAGCTTTCACCATAGTAAAAGATAAACGGATTTAAAAAATGAGAGGGTATGGAACCTGCCATTAGGATAATCTTGTGCATGCACGAGAATGCCTAGCTAAATATCCATGCGAAGGTGGAGAGCTGATTTCACGATGAAGATGTTGGGGAGGAGTAGTTCCAAGTATTTAGTCTGTGTTGTATGTAATGTTTGAAGCCTATGGGCAATTAATTCCTCTAAGGCCTACTAGCCATGTAATAATTACGCCTACAGGCTTTGTAAGGGTTCCAACTCACCCCTTGAAAGGTGGATTATCAAAAATCAATTAAAAAATGAAGGCCTTCGGGGAATTGTAGGTTTAGTGTATTTTTGTGCTCATGTATGTTTGGATTAATTTGGATATCTAGTTATGTTTGTATAATAAATCATTTAAGGGGGGATTCATATTGAATTATATGAATTTTATATTTTTTAATTCTTAAATAAATATCATGAATTATATATTTATTAAGGTATAAAAATTTGTGGAAGTGGTAGATTGGACATTATATTACAATGAAATTAATCATATTTGTAATTCCAAAGAGTCCAAGAATATGTGGTATTCCAAGGTGGAGGTACAAATATGGTATTTTATAGGAAATTATTAAGAGTAAAAACTAAAGTGTATTTTTTAGATATCATATTTTTAGATGAATTAATGGGGTTTGTAATTCAAACATAGAATAACTATTTGACATATTACAGGGATGATGAATGAAAAAAGTACTATTGGAAGATGAGAAGTTGTGACATAAGGTAATGTTGTAGATATGATATTTTGAATAATGTAATGACTACATAGAGAAAAAAATGCTAAGATATAAATTTTGGAAAATTATAGATTAATTATATGCCTCAAATATGAAAACCTTATTGTGGAATTAGAGAATCTATTTGTTTTTTTTATTAATGTAACCTCATGAATAAAATAATATTGATATAAATGTATCGAGGGAATTTGTTAAATATGAGAAGTTATATACTAGTTTATGAATATTATTAGAATATAATGTAATATTTATTTTTTAGTGGAGGATGATCTAGTATACACCATTCACTATATAACCACCGATAAGTTTGATCAAGTGTGTTCCAATCTCCATATTGTATTAGATAACATTTGTAACCTAATTTCCATATTTTACTTGTTGTTAAACTACTTTCACTATATGAGATGTTGCATTCTTATACATATGATGTAACGCCCCGATCCCCAAAACCTAGAGCTGATTCATTATTTAATTATATTGGAATGATTACAAGAAATAAATCTTGAATGACCAATTAGTTTGGCATGTTTAGAAGACCGAATTACATACATTCTACCCATAGTACATTGGGAAAGATAGAAAAACAACATGATACATAATAAACTGAAATAAAATGCCTCCTTGAAAGTTTATTCAAGGTTATCTTATTCATAACCTAGGGAAAGGAAACATAATAAGGGTGAGATCAATTTCTTAGTATGGTTTACACATATTGGAAACATGAGTCAATAATAAGTGGAACATAATCAATTAGACACAACTAATAATGCATGGTTAATAAAAGAAAACACATGCCATCAATAAGCTAAGATTAAAAATGAATCCTTAGATTTTTTCATAGTGAAAACCTCATGTCAAGTAAAAAATGAATACTAAATAAATAGAATTATTATTATTTGGATGTAATGTATCTCTCAAATGAACCATTATTCCATTGGGATAGTTTAAGTCCGTGGGTAGAAACTCGTCTGATTTTTAGAGAGAAACTCGAAGGGTTTATAGCTAAGTGATTTGTCTCATGAGACTTGTCGATGCATTGAATGTCTATAGAGGACCTATCCCATCACTTACAGTACAAAACATTCTTTATATGAATATTTAATACAAGAATAATACTCCTTTTAAATATTCGTATTGAGTAGAGGATACAGATCCATATTTCCACAGTTAAAGAAACATTCCACATAAATATCATATGTAAAATTGTATAGGGATAAGATAATAATCATATACATTTAAAAAAATATAGATATATAATTTAATTACAATTTAAAATGAAAATTTATCTCAAAGGTGTAGTAGTTACACCACATAATAAATTTTAGGTTCGCAATACCAAGTAAATCATAATGAAATGGAAACCGAAACAAAGTCCCTTACAACAATGTAATAAATCGAGTTAATAATAATCAAGTGAATCACTAAATAACATGAATATAAATTAAATCATGAAATTATATATAAAATGGAAGTAAAAATACTCCACAAATAATAAATAATTGGAAAACAATGGAAATCTCACGGAAATAAAAGTGAGATGAGAAACGCCTTACCTTATGCACGAATGTGTTCTTCCTTTGATCTTAATGTCATAGATAGTCAAATTAGATTAATTAATTAAGAAGTAAATAACCTTATATAAATGTAATTTACATATTATGTCTTCATTAAGTTCATTTATATCCATTTATATGGGTTAATAGGTTCAATTTCATCATTTGGGAGTACACGTTCTCTTAGTTTTTATGATCGGTTTGCTTGTATAAGACTATGGAAGTTTGTGTAAAATGGAAATTTAAATACAGAATTGAAGTTATTAGTTATTAATGATCATATAAAAGGTTAAATTATAATTTAATTATTATTATTATTTTGGGATAGGGTAAATAATTATATAAAATTTTAATGATAAACACTTGGATTATTTTGATTGTTTTTTTATCACCACAAACTCATTTTGTTTTATAGTTAAATACCATGTGTAAAAAATGATTCCAGAACATTAAATAGGATATATAACATATATAATTATCTGGATAAACTATAAAAATTGTTTCATGATCATAAGCGAAGAAAGTGATAGAAATTGAAAACATGTCATCCTTGAATGTGATAAATTAACACATCTCGGTCAGTGTTTTCATTTTTAGTATAAGTGGAGGGGATAAGAGAGATGACGATAAAATATTAAATTAGCATAATAAAACTCCATTATATTTAAGGTAATATAATTATCATTTTATTTTTATCATTGGAGGTTAGGGGGGAGGAACAAAATAATGAAACTTGTAAAATAAGTTGAAAGGAAAAGGAAGAGAGGTTTGCCTCTTGAGTACTACTCCTTGAGAATCTCTTTAAGGCCTTTGTTTTTGGCCTTTTGGTGAGACCAGAAGGTCTTGTACATGAGGGGAGGTCTTGGGAAGAGTATTTGTAAGAACTTATGTAAGGATAAAAGCTTTATGGGTGTGAGAGGAAGAGGGGGTTAAGGGTAGTTTATATAGTGGAGGAGAGGAGTGATTTCTCAATATTTTATTCACTATTTTATTATTTTTCTCAATACAAGAAATAATATTTATTCTTATGAATAAGATTAGTAATAAGTGCATGTGAGTTCGAACTAATGCTTTCATACATCATTCATGATGCAAGGAATAGTTTATTTTTCTCATAATGTATTTATACAGTAATTACCGTATCTTACTAATCACAAAAAAATCAACTATTTCAGAAAATTTCCAAAAAACCACCCAAACTAATTTTCAATGTGTAGAATTTAAAAATGAACTCCATTTTATGAAAATAATTTTATAAATATGAGAAACTTAATTATTAATTAAAATTATCATTTATTAAAAAAATACCAATTTTAATATTATAACCAATTTTTATGACACTTTGAAAACTTAACTAGGGCCTTATAAAATTATCTTATATCATATGAAAAAATAATCATGATTAATGAATAAATTTTATGAAAATTAATTATCTTTTAAATCATTTTATTATTTATAATATTTTAATTAAATATTTATTACTCACAAAAATACCAACACTTAATTAAAAATATTAATCTTCATTATTAAGGTGCCTAAATTTTATTTATACACTCATGGGTGAGGTTAACATTCATTTGGATGATTAGATATTCATATATGTCATATTAATATTCATAAGGGTATGTTACTATTAACTAAAAATTAAGTTGATCTTATCTGACTCTAAATACCATAATGATCATAACCGTGTATATCGGTTTTTTGAAATTCAAAACACAAAAGTGAAAAAATTAAGATTAATTTCTAGGTTATGGGAAATTGTTTATTTCATAGAAATTGAGTGTTATGTGAATTGTGATATTTCTACTGAGTTGAAATTATTTAATTAGTACATACCCTTAAATATTGGGGTGTTATACTCTTCTCTCCTTCAGAAATTTCATCCTCAAAATTTTTCATGTTTATTTCTACCTAAAAAGATATGGGTGGTTTTTATTTGTAACCTCATCTATTTCCCACATAGCTTCCTATATTTTATTGTTTATCCAGAGAACCATTACCAGTCAAGTTGTTCAATTTCTCAATGCCTGCTCCCTTGTGTGCAGAATTTTAATAGGCTCTTCACAGTAGAAAAAATCAGGTTCCAGCTCTATTTCTTCATAGGTGAGTACATGCATTGGGTTTAGTAGGTATTTCTTTAAAAATGACACATGAAAAACATAATGAACTTTGGATAGACTTGGTGGAATTTTTAAATGATAAGATACATCTCCAATTATTTCTAGAATTTGGAATGGTTTGATGTACCCGAGGCTCAGTTTCCCTTTCTTACTGAACCTTAAGACACCCTTCCACGATGATACTTTTTGAAAGACATGATCTCCCACTTGAAATTCTAAATCCTTTCTCAGGTTGTCAGCATAACTGTCTTTCCTAATTTTGGATGCTTAAATATGGGCCTTAATTTTCTTTTCCTTTTTAGTTGTCTCTTCAATAATTTTTGGTCCTATAAGTTTCCACTCACTAACTTCATCCCGACAAGTTTAAGTTTAAAACCTCTTTCCATATAATGAATCATATGGTTCCATTTGAATGATAGAATGGAAACTATTATAGTAGGAAAATTCCACAAAAGGAAATTATTGATCCCACATACCTTGAATGTCGAGAGATAATGATCTCAACATGTCTTATAGTGTTTGGATAGTCCTTTCAGACTGTCCATCAGTTTGGTGGTGATAAGTAGTACTCATATGAAGCTCAATTTCCAAAACCTTCTGGATAATTTTCCATAATTTTGATGTAAATTGGTAGGCTCGATTGAAAATAATCAATAGAGGTGAACCATTAAGTCTTACAACTTCATTAATATAAAATCCTTCTAGGAGCCCAAGTGGAAAATCCTCTCTTATAGAAAGGAAATGTGCTAATTTTGTAAGATGATAAAGAATTACCTACATTGCATCATTCCTCCTAGGTGTCCTTGGATGTCCGGTGAAAAATTCCATCACAATGTAATCCCACTTTCACATAGGAATAGGTAGAGTTTTCATGAACCCTCTGGGATGTTGTCTTTTTTCCTTCACTTATTGAGAAACTAGACACCTTGACACATAGTCAACAATTAACCGTTTCATGTTATCCCACCAAAAGTATTCCTTCATATCTATATACATTCTCGTACTACTAGGATGTATAGAGAAATTTGAGCTATGAGAATCATCCAATAGTTCCATTTTTATCTTAGGTACTGATGGAACGTGTAACCTATTTCCAAATTTCAGAACTCTATTCTCATACACAAATTCTTCCAATCTTCAATTCCTTACAATTTTAATTTTATTTTTCTTATTTTCATCATGAGATTAAGATCTGTTAATATTATCTAGTAAAGATAGTTTGAAAATCATTTGAAAAAGGAAATATTTTACCCTTCCTTAACAATTCCCATATCCATATTTAGAATATCCACGAATATATGATCTCTCTCAATCCTAATTTGGGTCATAAGGCCATGATATTTCCTTCTTAATGTATCTTCCACCTTATTTTTCTTTCTTGGGTGGTAGTGTATTTAACAATCATAATCTTTGAGTAACTCGAGCCATCTTATTTTCTTCATGTTAAGTTTTTTCTGTGTAAAAATGTACATCAAACTCTTATGATTCATATATATCTCATGTCTTTCACCATAGAGTTAGTGTCTCCATATTTTTTGAGAAAAGGTTATGGTTTCTAAATCAAGATCTTGAGTTGGATAATTTTTCTCATGAGACTTCAACTAACTTGATTCATAAGCTATAACTTTATAATTTTTCATAAGGACACAACCTAGTTCATTCTTTGATGCATCACTATATATAACAATTGCATCATTTTTAGAGGGAAGAGTCAAAATTGGAGCATTGACCAGTCTTCTTATCAATTCTTCAAAGAATTATGTACATTATTTCATCAATACAAACTTAACCCCTTTACATGTGATCTTGGTTAGTGGGTTATCCAATCAGGTGAAAGTTTGAACGAAATGCCGATAGTAACCTATTAAGATAATAAAACTACGTACTTTCGTTATGTTCGTTGGTGTGGTCCATTCTTGGATTGAAATTGTCTTCACATGATCAACTAAGATTCAATCCTTAGAGAAAATATGTCTAAGAAAAAAATTGGTTGAATCCAAAATTCACAATTTCTAAAATTTCCATATAATTAATTTCTTTAAAGGGTTTTTAGAATGATCCACAATTTATTCTCATTATCATCATAGATGATAGATTATACCAGGATATCATCGATAAATACCATAACAAATTCATCAGGATATTTCTCAAAACCCCTATTCACTAGATCAATGAAAATAGAGGGTTCATTAGTCAGTACAAAAGGCATTACTGTAAAATCATAATGCCCATACTTGGTTAAAAATATTGTCTTATGAATATCTTCCTTATTCATAAACATATAATGATATCCAGATCGAAGGTCAATCTTGGAAAAATATTGGTCTCCATGAAGTTGATCAAATAAATCATTAATGAACAGAAAAGGATACCTACTCTTTATTATATTAAACAATGATCTCCATATAGTCAATGCACAGCCTCATAGATCCATCTTTCTTCTTGAAAAGTGAATAGGGTCTCCCCATGGAGAAACACTAGGTCAGATAAATCCTTTATCACTCAATTAATCTAGTTGTTTCTTGAGTTATACTAATTCCACAGTGGCCATTTTATAGGGAGTATTTGATATAGGTCTTTCACAATAAATTAAATCAATTGAGAACTCGCTTCCTTCCCTAGAGGGTGTCCATGTAAAAACTCTATAAATAAATCAATTTATTCTTCCACAATAGGTACATATTCAATTTGAATATCCACAGATGATGTTTTCTCTTGATCCCTAATAATTTCATTTATAAGAGCTACTAAAGGAAGATCTAGATAAGATCTAGATGATGATGTTACTGCTCTAAATATAAGGGATTCTATATCATTCTCAAAAATTGTAATTTCCTTCTTATTGCAATAGGATTTCACATCATAATTTGAAATCCAATTCATACCAAGAATTATATAAAATCCAATCATAGGTATTATGATAAGGTCCACAACTAAAGTATGTTTATGGGTCACAAAGGGGATTTACCGACACATCTTTATTGCAACGATACTTCCCTTATGAGTTTTGACTGAAAAATACATTATTAAATCAAATTATAAATGTCTAATTTCTTTAAAAACTGGGAAAATATAAAGTATTGTGATGATCCAGAATCAAATAATACATTGAATAAGTTCGAGGAAAGAATTAAGGTACATTCCACCACATCATTAGGAGCTTCAACCTCCACGGTTATAATCACATAAACTTTCCCTTTCTCTCATGGCTTTTTTTGAGACAAGTTTCCATGGTGCTTAGGACAATCTTTTGCATAGTGTTCCATATCTATACAATTTTAGCATTGAACATCATTGACTTGTTTCTTCCCCTTTCATTCATTAGATCGTTGACCCTTTTATCCACACTTATAGAAAACTCCCATTCTTTTCATGTATTTCCTTCGATGATTCTTTCCACAGTTCTCGTATAATGGGAATTTTTTAATTCTCTTCTTCTAATTTGACACTTCACCTTTTACATGGTTATTAGAGTACCACTTATTATCATGGTTTCCCTTGAAAAAAATTTGTCTAGAAAATTCCTTCTCTATTTTTATGGAATGTAATACAATTTCATAATATGATGAAAATGTGTGAGAAGTTAGTTCCCTTCAAAGAATTGGCTTAATACCTTCAAAGAAATGATAAATATTGTCTTCTAAATCACATATGTAATTTATATCATACTTGGATAATATTGTGAAGGTAACCTCATACTCTACAACACTCTCTCCTTCCATTTACTTTAGGCTATATAATTTAATCTTTATTTCAGTTCGTTGTTCATGAGGAAAATATTTGTGGAATAATATTTCCTTAAAAGTTACCCATTAAATATATTCTATTTATTCTTCCTATATAGTATTCTGGATCAAGGAACACCATTGATCAATATCAACCTTGAGAAAATATACTTCCAGTACTACCTTTTCATTTTCATTGCATCTTAATTCCAGAAATATCTTTTCAAGGGACTTGATCCACTGATTATATACCACTAGATTAGTAGTACCACTAAAATATGGGGTCTTCAATCACATGAAACAATCAAATATATGTGAAGTATGGTTATTCATCACATCATGAGTAAGTTGTCCCAATATAGTCATGATCTGATCTTCTCCAATACTGACTATGTTGACTTGCTCAGTGAAGAAATCCCTATATTTTCTAGGTGTGTTGATTCCCTTTACTTCATTAGGCACCGTCACAAAAAAATGGAATACACTAAATTTGGTCATAATTCATAATTTATTACTAGAAAACACTTAACATAACTTGAAAATTTATGTAAATCTAATCTCATAATCATAAAAATGGTTTCTATTAACTTTTAAATCCTTCATAATGGTTTGTAAAGAAAATGTGAATTATTCAGAGAATATCCATTGGGAGTGTCAAACCGGGTGCTCAGTAAGGCCCATTTTTATGTACCAGGATACCTCAGGTCAATGCTGAAACTCCTTGTCAAAGTTGTTACTCCTAGGTACATCTATGCCAGAACCACTCCCACTTGTAGTATCCAGACATGGATGAATTATATAGGAAACCCCACATATTATCTACCTTACCAAAATTATAGGATGTTACTCTATGATTATCCTTAAATTCTCTCTTAGGTTTATGTCCTATAAACTATGTTTCCTAAATCTAGTTTCCAAGGTTTCTGCTAAACTTATTATGATACCAACTATAACACCCCAACCCCAGAAACCTAGAGTTGATGCATTATTTTATTATATTGGAATTATTACAAGAAATCAATCCTGAAGGAACAATTAGTTTATGATTTTTTAAAGACCATATTACATAAATTCTACCCCTAGTACATTTGGAAAGATAAAAAACACAAAATGATACATAATGAACTAAAATAAACTAACTCATTGAAAGCTTATTCAAGGTTCTATTATTCATAACCTAGGGAAAGAAAACATAATAAGGGTAAGATCAAATGATCATTAAGGGTTACAAATAGTGGAATAGTGATTCAATAATAAGTGTAACATAATAAATTAGACACAACTAATAAGGCATGGTGAATAAATGAAAACACATGCCATAAATAAGAAGATAATAAAAATGAATCCATAGATTTTATCATTGTGAAAAACTCATTGAAATTAAAAAATAAATTCTAAATAAAGATAATTATGATTATTTGGATGTCGTGTATCTAGAACATGAACCATTATACCATTTGGATGGTTTAATTCAATGGGTAGAAACCCATCAGATTTTTGGAAACAAACTCGAAGGGTTTGTCGCCAACAAATTTGTCTCATGAGACCTGTCGATGCATCGAGGGGCTATAGTGGGACCCACCCATCACATCCAGTACAAATCATTTTTATAAAAATATTTAATACAAGAACAATATGCCTTTGTAATATCCATATTGAGTAGAGGATATAGATCAATATTTCCATAGTTAAAGCAACATTCCACATAAACACCGTATGTAAAATGGTATATGGCTAAGAATATAATCATATACATATAACAAGAATATGGATATATAATTTATTTTCAACTTTGAATGAAAAATGATCTCAAATGGGTATTATTTACACCACATAAGAAATATTAGGTGCACAATACCAAGTAAATCACAATGAAATGGAAACCGAAACAAAGTCCCTTTCAACATTGTAATAAATCAAGTTAATAATCATCAAGTGAATCACTGAATACCATGAATATAAATATAATCATGATATTACATATCAAATGGATGTAAAAATACACCAAAAGAGAAATAAGTGTTGAACAATGTAAATATCATGGAAATAAAAGTGAGACGAGAAACCCCTTACATTATGCTCGAATATGTTCTTCCATTAATATTAATGTCCTAGATAGTCAAATTAGATTCACTAATTACGAATTATATAACCTTATAAACATTTAATTGACTTATTATTTCTTTATTAAGTTCATTTATGGCCTTTGATATGGGTTAAGAGATTCAATTTCATTATTTGGGAGTACACGTTTTCTAAGTTTTTATGATCGATTTGCTTGTATATAAGTATAAA
Organism: Viscum album; assembly: GCA_963277665.1. Lineage (NCBI taxonomy): Eukaryota > Viridiplantae > Streptophyta > Magnoliopsida > Santalales > Viscaceae > Viscum > Viscum album. The sequence continues at coordinate 382,729,460 of OY728153.1, read as the reverse complement.
AGTTTGTGTAAAATGGAAATTTAAATCCAGAATTGAAGTTATAAGTTATTAATGAAAATAAATAATTTTAAAAGATCATATAAATATTTAGTTTGTTTTGGGATAGGATGAATCCTTATATAAAATTTTAATGATAAACGCTTGGATTATTTTGATTGTTTTTTGATCACCACAAACTCATTTTATTTTACAATTAAACAACATGTGTAAAAAATGATTACAGAACATTAAATTTGATATATTACATATATAATTATCTGGTTCAACAATAAAAATATTTCCATGACCATAATTGAATATGGTAATAGAAATTCAAAACCCTTCTCCATTGAATGTGATAAATTAAGACATCTCGTACTGTATTTTCATTTTTAGTATAAGAGGAGGGGAAAAGAGAGATAATGATGAAATATTACATTAGAATGATAAAATTAATGTACATGTAAGGTAATATAATTATCACATAATTTTTATGATGGGATGTGAGGTAAGAGAAACCAAATAATGGAATGTGTAAAAGAAGTAGAAAGGAAAATGGAGAGGTGTACCTCTTGAGTACTCCTTGAGAATCTATTTAAGGCCTTTGTTTTTGACCTTTTAGTGAGACCAGTAGGTCTTGTATGTGGGGGGAGGGCTTGGGAAGCATATTTCCTAGAACATAGTAAAGTCTCTAATCTTGGGAGGTGTGAGAGGAAGAGGGGGTGATTGGTGGTTTATATAGTGGAGGAGAGGAGTGACTTCTCAATATTTTATTCATTGATTTATTATTTTTCTCAAGAAAAGAAATAGTATTTATTATTATGACCAAGAATAGTAATAATTTCTTGTGAGTTCAAAATAATTGTTTCTTAAATCATCCATGATTCAAGGAATAGTGTATTTATACCTTAATTAATGTATTTTACTCTTCACAAAAAATTCAAGTATTTTAGAAAATTCCCAAAAATTCACCCTAACAAATTTTCAACATTTAGAATCCAAAAATGAACTCCATTTTATAAAAATAATTTTCTAAATATGAGAATTTTAATTTTTAATTAAAATCATCATTTACTCAAAAAATACCAATTTTAATATTATAACCAATTTTATGACACTTTGAGAAATTAACTAGGGTCTTATAAAATTATCTTATATCATAGGAAACCAAATCTTGATAAATGAATAAATTTTATGAAAATGAATTATCTTTTATATAATTTTATTAATTATAAAATTGTAATTAAACATTTATTACTCACATAAATTCCAGCACTTAATTAAAAATATTAACCTTCATTTATAAAGTTCCGAAATTTTATTTATACACTCATGGGAGAGGTTACTATTTGTTTGACCAATTTATTATTCATAAGGTTCATATTACTATTCATAAGGGTAGGTTACTATTCAAAAAAAATTAATTTGATCATATAGTACTCTAAATATCGTACTGATTGCAACCGTGTATGTTTGTTTTTTGAAATTCAAAACATAGAAGAGAAAAAATTAAGATTAATGGCTAGGTTATAGAAAAGTGTTTATTTCACAGAGAATCAATGTTATGTGAATTGTGAGATATCTAATGAGTTGAAATTATTTAATAAGGACATTCCATTAAATATTTGGGTGTTATATATGATATTGTATTCCCTTTTGGATAGTATGTAAATTTCTTAAGAGATGGACTAGTGGAAACAATGTTGGTTGGGAGTAGGTTATAAAGGCCCTTTAGGATATATTATCTCATTGATGGTTTATTATATTTATGTATATTTCATTTTCTGGGAGTGTATTGCAACTCAAATTGGTGGTATGTGGATTTACCATTGGGATGAGATGGATTATATTATTTATATATATAATTCAATAATAATTTAGTATGTTTTATCTAGATTAATACATGGGAATTTTTTATGAGGAAATTAATTAGTTTATATTCATTCCCACTTTTATTTATTATTTTTTATATTTAAAAGGTCGTGTTGGAGGTAGTGTTGGGCCTTACTAGTTAGGAGTATGTAGTGGTTGGTTGCAGTGGGATGATTTTTTGTCCTTCCTTTTTATGTTGAGTATTCCATAATTTATTAACATGAGGTTATTTTCCTACCTGGATTAATTAATTTATTTTTTTGTGACATATCTTTCATGTATTTGGTAAGTACGAGTTTTTATTATTGTGTTGTATAGTCGAAAGATATCATTGATTAGTGGTGTATGGTTTTTCAAATGAAAAGGGTAATGAATCTGATAAAGTGAATTATATACCCTTAATACTAAATTAAACCCCATGGCCTAAAGAATACGGGATTCATGGGTCCCTCTTGATCTCACGACCACAATGGGAGGAGTCTTGGAAGGGTCAAGTCATGACAATACTATTAATCATGTTTGTAATTATATAACTCACCATCGAAATGATACCACTTTGGAGTGGAAATTTACTTATATACATATGATATTCCTAAAAGGGTATTTATTTTCTACCCATGGTAATTATTAAATTAAAATTGAAATAATATAAAAATTAAATCAATTATTAGTATTATTAGATGAGGATACAATCAACCCGTAATTAAGTATACCTATATGAGTATATATCCATTGAGGAGAATATTTATGATACCATGTGGAAATAAGAGAAAAATACATCAAGATAATCACCCTATCTATAAGTGGAATACATTACCCAGAAATGGTTCATAAAAATAAATAATGAAAATAGACGAGAAGAAAAGAAAAGAGAAAATGAAATAAAATGAAAATTTGTGAATGATAAAACTTTTATTTGGGATTTTAGATTTTATGAATGAAATATTGACAAATAAACCCTTTTCAAACACCATAAATATGAAAAAATTTATTTTCCACAGTTAAATATAAAAATAAAATAAAATTAATTAAATTAAATTGAAAGATGAACCATACCTTCGATATTGTTCTAATATTCCTACTTTAAATGGGTCATTATGGTCAAAAATATTTTAGAATATTATTAAGAATTAAATGTGATAACTTAAATAGAATATAATTGAGATTAATTTCAGCCTCCATGTGGTGTGTGATGACCCCCACTACTAACACCCTTCTTGGGCTGACAATGAAGACATGAGTGATCCCCAAATCCTATCTCTAATAAGCCAAAGTCTTATGACTAGCACTAAGGATATAAAATTCATATAAATTAGAGGTAATACCCTCAATATATCCCATGAATAAGAGAAACCACTAATAAACTACAAACATTCATAAATAACCATCATGATACAAGAAATTTCATACAATGCAGAAACAAAAGGAAATAGGCCACTAGCTAAGACTGGGTAGTAACCACAAACACTGATAGCTCCTGAACAACCATTATGAGCTAGTAACACCCTAATCGATATTGAAATAGCTCATATAGACTTGAAAATTGTATATATATATATATATATTGGGGTGAGTATAAAAGTATACTCAGTAGGATCCTCCCTAAAACTACTCATGAAAATATGGAAGAAGCATACTAAATCCTAGTAAATAAACATAAGAAATCAAATCATTTTCTAATTCGGGTTAACTACATACCAACATTACTCAGTTTAACTCATCAATTAATGCATATATTTAGGTAACATAATTTCAAAATCATGTATATGTGAAAGGTACCCCACATCCATTTCTCACTGAATTATTTACCTTCACCCCAAAGTCTTAACTCCTGGTGATCCAATCCCCTCCACAAGTTATCTTAGCCATCCAAGAAACCATATCACAACCACATCATCATCTGATCGTATACCCAATGCATACTATCACCACTATAACAAAATAGTAGTATTAAAATATATCAAAACCCATGTAATCATTCACTAAACCTCAATACATTATGTCCCATTCATAAGAACACTTGTAATAACCATAGTCATTACAAATGGGATACATATATACATTATAAACTTAAGTTTCTATAGACTGCACATTCATGTATGGTAAAATTAAAATCCATAATATCCCATATAATCACATACCCTATACCTTAATCCATCTCATATTGGATATTCCTTCATACTATGCTATGTCTAGAAGAGAGAGTAGGGAAAGTGATTAGTCAACCATCCATATGCTAGACATCCAACACATTTGACAAAATACCAAGAACCTAAGTCCATTATAGGAATCAACTTCCCTACTAAATCGGGTGATGGAGTTAGAAATAATAGAACATAATGATATTATAACACACTTATAGTCTAAGGGAAACTATCCCACCCTATAATCAGACAATAGCTAATGTCCCCTGTGACAACCTGAATGCTTCCACTAAGATTATAAAACTATTCTCATTTTAAGAAAATAAGAACAAAGATTCATCATCATTAATAATTTAGTAATTTAATTATTATCATTCACTAAATTTAAACCTCATCATAAATTCTGGTATAACCATTCACATTAATTTATAGAAACCAAGGTTATTTATAATTATCATTTCATTTTTAGTTTTTATCCCATGATATTTGAGAAATTCTCCCAACCAATTATCATTCTCCAATTAATATATCATTACCATAATTAACACTACTCCCCATAAATTCATTATAGTTTATTATAAATTTATAATATTGGGTATTGTACGACTCCAAAAAATTTGATCTCAAGGAAAATATATACCCAAAGTAACAGGAAATTATACCGCAAGAGGAAACTAAGCACATTAACCAACAATAATAAAAATGGTAAAGCCTAGCCCAAAACCCCATAAAAATGTATAGGCCATAGTTATGCCTAAATCATAACTTATTCTAACTATCCCAACATTCCTCACATCAATCCACTTATGAAACCCAAAAAGAATGAAAATAGGAAACCCATATCTCAAACTACACTAACTTTCCAAAAAATAATAGTTTTTACATATCATATCTCAATAAAGGCATTATTTTCATATAGTATATATAGTATAAAATCATAATTTCATTACAAACAACTTAAGGGGAAACCAATTTCATTACATTAGGGAATACCACATAAATCAATCAAAGATAGGTTTTAAAATAGCCTTAAACATTTAATTATATAAAAAATATTTTACATTACTATATTGAATTAATTTTGATAAGGTTTAGACAACAAGTAACCTAAAAATAAGTATCGAACAACAACTAATATAAAAACATTAACTTTCTCAAAGAAAAACCTTTCATGTTAAGTAGTTTTGAAGAATGTGTGATTACTAAAATCATGTGCCTTATTCATTACTCAATTGTCTTGTGATCTTTAAATAGTCATCTAGATTTTATTTATTTCAAATATTCTAAGGTAAAATAAAGTTCAAAACATGCTAAATCACACTATCTAGAAAATTAATTGATGAAACCAATCAGAAGATCAGAATAATAACATGTATTCAAAACACCCTTCCAATACCTTTAAATACTTAAATACCATATTAATAACTACATTAATGTAAGACACCACTCTTATTTTGAGGTAAATTCCCCTAAATTTCATCCAAAACCGCTTGATTTTGTCTTTTATGAAGTGATATAGGTGGTTTGGGGGGGGTCATATGGGAGTTTGAGAAGAGTAGGAGGAGGACAGGGAATGTTATCCAAGGAAATCAGTGACACAGGCTTGCCGATAAGCTTCACATATGCTGGAAACCACTAAAAGTCCTGCCAACTAGCCAATGATCCTAATTATCTATCTAGTGGGATATAGATGTTTTTTAAAAGGGGAAAAGGGTCTTTTACCCCTTAACCCTTATTTCTTCTCTATTTCATAATTTTCCCTCATTTATGCAGTAGTTGTTGTGTATGAAGCTCTCCTCTTTCCCTTGTAACTCTTGAGTGGAACTCCTTTACCCCACCTTCATTTTCAACACCATTTATCATATTAGAAGTATCTTAGTAAGGAAATAAATCCATTAGCTTACAGTATCACTGTTTTATTCTATCCAAATCTCTCTCACCATGTTTAACATAAATAACCTATTTCAGATATTTTTTCTAGTTTCTAAATACCTTAAATTTTATCTCAAACTAGAAGCTAGTATCTAGAGAGATGAACTCATCTAGCCTATGGTAGGAGGTCTCATGATTTTCCCACAATGTCTCATTGTAGTATTGTAATATTGGCATGTTTAGTCATGTTGAATTTTTTAACGCTCTACATAGAACTGATTTAGTTTTTTTAAAAGACTCATTTTAATCTTAGAATCTCTCTTGGGTTTAGAAAAGTGAGTTTGGTTGGGTATAACCTTGTTTCTTTATGTAAAGTGGTGTATATTTTTTTATTACATGTTTATGGGTGAACTAAAAGGGATGTTTATATATGCCTTTAATGACACGGAAAATTGGGATGTCTAGGATGACCAATAGGACCCCTAAATGATATAACCTTTGGATTCTAATTGGAAATATGAGAATGGACCTACTAAATAATCTTTTCATGTATTATGGATTCATTTATTACATAAATTTGTAACTAATGACTTGTTTTGTTTCCTTCAAATAGATTTCGTATGGAATGCCAAGGTGGACTGGCTTACATTATTTATAATGGATATTACCATGGAATTTCATAGAAGATCCTAGGATTATAATAGATTTTAGAATGCCTTGAGAAAGCTAGTGGATTCTATTCTACCCATATTCATTACTTTGAATTCCACGAGATTTCCCCCCCTTAATTTGGGTAATTTCTATACTTATCAAATTCCATAGATTAATGCCTTTAATTATTGAGGTATATCCTTGCTGAACATTACAGGATGGGTTCCTCATATTGGGATCTTTTTCTATTTGTATGGAATTCCTCAGGTGAAAGCCTTGGATTTCAAATGATCTATGCATTTGAATCTCAAGGTTGATCCCTTAATTTCATAAATTACTAGTGGATTTACTTAAGAATTAATTAAAGGGAATACCCATCTATTCCCCATGTATTCCTTGAGCTATATGATCATTGTTACCTCAATGATGAACCCTTGAACCAGATTAGTCTAGGACACATCCTTGGTGTTTAGAGATTGGAATAGGATGAATTAGGTAGTGTCCTATCGAGTTATCCCCTTAAGATATAAGACTAAACTGGGTTACCTTTATTTCTATAGTTATGTATTATTTGTACTAATTTAATTATAATATGTTTCACACCTTTACACTTTACACATATGAATGGAACTGTATTAGAAAATTTTGGTGGTGGCCTACTGAGTTTTACTCACACATTGTTTGGGATTCCTTTTGGTACTAAGATAGACTACAAGGATATAGTTAGGGATAAATGAAATTTCTCTATTTTTGATACTTGAGTTTATGCCCAGGGCTAGAATTTGGAGATGGGAGATGGTCTAGAGATTGATACTTCTAGGTTTTTGTTATATATTTTTTTTCAATTTTATTCACTTTTTGGATTTATGTACTAGTCTTGACTTGATTTTATGCTTTCCAGAACTATATGTGACATCAATATGTTATTTCATGGGATGTGTCTTGGTTTGATAGGACCTATTTATTTTACCTGTATGTGATGTATATTCTATTTTTGTGATTTACATTCATTATTATACTATGATATATGTGTTTACTCTTCAAAATTTACCACCTTAGACCTATGCTTATAGTCGGTAGACTTTGGAATATGGGGAGGTGTCCTTGTGGCTATGTGGAACATTGGTTGTGGGTACCAGATTAGTAGATCCCATGTTGTGGCATTACATAATGGAATAAAGGGTTTTTTGTCAAATTTTTTATTTTTGTCTAGTATATAAATGGTTGGATTTGTTGGGGCTTGGTAATGATATTTTTCTTGGGAGTAGAAAATGCATATATGAGGGAAGATACAAGTTTCCATGGGAGGTGATTTTTTTAATTAATTGTTATAATTTATTTATTTTCACATTGAGTTAGGTACTTATTTTATGAGGTTATTGTTTATGGTATTTTCACTCTTGGTATAGTATGCTAAGACCATTTGTGTCATGTTTCATTTTATGAACACATGTATTGAAATTCCATCACCATGTTTACTTGATTGATTTCCTTGATTGTTTGCTTAGGTTGATTTATATAATATGGGATAGTTAAATAAAATTTTATAATTAAGCTAATGAGTTTTTCGTTCATATATTAAGGGTGGAATTCTATCTAACCAATCACCTATATGACTAATGGTTCGAATTTGTGACCTATTAGATGGAATTAAATTTGTTGCAGATAAATGTGTTTCCAAAAAAACATAAAGAATATTTTCCTCAATAAATTGAGTTTGACACTACATATAACTGAACTTAGGAAATTGAAATTAGAAAATTTAAATGATATAAAATAGAATAATATATGATATATGGATAGTTAAATTATATTTTTTGTTAAATAAAATTTCAGTAAGAAACCTCTAAGGAATTTTCCTTCGTATCTAGTGAATGATATCTTATTTATCCAAGATGGGTGACATGAGGAATTTTGGTATCTATTAGTTAAAATTAGAGCGGGTATTTGGGGCTAGTGAGGGTACCTATGTTGTGATTTAGGACCTTATTATTGTTACTTATTTACTTATACATGATATCAATAATCTCCTCAGTGTTGTTTGTTAAGTTGTTTCTTTGGAATTTTAGATAAATGCCTCCTTATTAACCATAAATTGAGCCCTGGGAGGGCACTATAGAGAATGTTATTGATATATAGAGTCTCAAACCACCTAAAACACTGAGATATGGTATGAATGATAATATTAGGGAGAATATATTTTGTGTGGTGTAGTATATAGAGAGAGATACTCCTTGAGATCTGCAGACGATGCTTGAGATGGCATGTGAGTTTTATCACCAGCATCCTCCTACTTTATTTGGGGAGGTTTTCCATAGGTAATTGTTTCTTGGAATGAGGTTATTCAAACATTATTAAATCACATAAAGTCACCCACTGAGTATTGGGTGAATATTTATAGTAACATGCTTTGAGGCTATGCTAGTCATTAATAGGATGTTGTGATTTAGGATAACCAACATGCAGTTATGGTCTATAAGGATTTCTAGATGAGCTTCTTCAACCCCTTATTTCCCAAGACCCTATGGCCTAATTAGTCTAGGGATTTTATGATCTTATCATGGGGTATATTGTTTGTTATGAAGTATGACACTTAGTTTACTGATCTACAATGGTTTTTATCATCTATAGATAATAATGAGTTGTCTAGGGAAAGAAACTTCAAGGAAGAACTTAAGAAAGAGATAAATACATAAGTGAATGTATTTTGTAAGACCAATATTCATGAGATGGTAAATTAGGCCTTAAAATCTATGAGGAATATGATATAGGATCATGGACTTCGACAGGTGCAAATTATCTACTGGTAGGAAGAACCGTTTTAATGGGTCCCAATAGAGTAATAGTGGCCATAAGATCAAAGGAGGTAGAATAATTTTATATCACTAGTGTGGAAGGGTGGGTCACTATCATTTGAATTGTGATATACCTTTAGTTTAGTGCCTATCCTATAGGAAGATGGGAAATCACTAGATTTCTTTAGGAAGTTAGAGGAATCTAGTGATAGTACCTCTGATCCAATTTAGGGATTTGGTGTAGGATCTAATACTCTATGGTAGGCAGGTAGTTGGAGTTTTATTGGTCAGACCGGAAGAGCTGATGGTAGGGGTGTATAGTGTAGGAGTCAGTCTCTCCAATAGAGAGGTAAAATTATAGGGAGTTAGATTGGGATGGAGGACCGAGGTTTAGGACATGTTCATGAAGTTTTGAATACTTTTGTAGATCAGGGAACTACACCTTCTACCATGATAGGTATGACTCTAGAAGATTTAGTGTCATATTATGAATTTTTTAACACATGGGATTCACACTATTTCTTGTCTACTCATTTCATGGAATTTTTGAGTTTGTATTTGGGGTATGAATATGGGGTGATGCATATTGATACACTACTGGGAGTTAGAAATTAGGTAGTTCAATGCTATAGTTAGTATTCTATTGAAATCGAAGGTTACTAGTTCTTATGGGACATATTTATTCTGGTTATGAATTATATTGATGTAATTCTAGGAATGGATCAGCTGGTTCCCTTTTGAGCCAACATAGACTACTACCTTTAATAGGTGTCCCTCATATTGCTAAAGGAACCGGTTATGTTCAAAAGGGGGACTTATAGTATGGTCAGAAAGGTCCTAGTTAGTTTAAGCTTAGTGGGGTTTCATCCCATCTTGTCAACCTTATATTGGATGATGGATGATAAAAACTGGTAGTTTACCCTCCCATGGTGGACCAATTCATGAACATTTTCTGAATGAATTCTTAATATTTACACAATAGTGGGAGGTGAAGTTCAACATAGAGCTCATTCAAAGTATAGATCCTATATCTATTTCATTATATATGATGGATTAAATTGAGATTCATTAGTTAAAGATTCAAATAGAGGGTCTACAGGATAAGTGGTTTATCCACCCTAGTAGATCTCGTTGGAGGTATCCTATTATATTTTCTTATAAGGTTAATGGAAACTTATAACTATGTGTGTATTATTGTAGATTGAATTAGGTAAATTTTAAGAACCAATATAATTTGCCTCATATTAATGATATATTCAATAAAATTTGTGGTGCTCATATATCTCCAAGATCAAATTGAGATGAGGATATCACCAGGTTAGGGTGAGACCCTCTGATATAACAAATACAAATTTCTAAAGTAACTATGGCCTCTATGGGTATCTGGCGATACCGCTCAGCTTGATTAATGAACCATAAGTGTTAATGGGATTGATAAAATTGAGTTTTCCATCCATACCTAGAAGATTTCATGGTGGTTTTTACAGAATATATTTTCATCTATTTTCAAACAAGGGAGGACCATGCAAAATACCTAGAGATTATTTTGGGAACACCATGAGAGCATTGACTTTATGATAAGATAACAAAATTTCATTTTTTTTATTGACCAAGTAGACTTCATAGGGTTTATCATATCAAAAGTAGGCATGTTATTTGATCCTAATAATGTTACAGTTGTATTTTATTGAGACTATCATAAGAATATATTTGAGGTTTAGAGTTTCATAGGCTTAGAAAGCTATTACTGATGTTTTATATAAGAATTTTCCCATGTGGTGGAACCTTAGACAAGGATTAAAAAAGAAGGTAAAGTTTATATTTAACATAATTTCTTTTTGAATTTTTTGTCTAGATTGATATTAGTATTGATCCTAATTTCTCTATAGCTGGACATGGAGTATATTATATATTATGACGCATCAAGTATTGGGATAGGTGCAGTTCTAATATAGGGAGATCAAGTTGTGGAATATAGGTCTTTTGATTTAATTCCATATGAATAAAATTACCCTATTTGTGATCTTGATTTAGTAGTTATAGATAATTATTTGAAGTAATGGAAAAACTATCTCTTGAGAGAAATTTTCATGGCCTATACAGACCATAAGAGTTTGAGTTTCATTTTCACTCAATAGGACCTCAAACTTCAGAAGTAAAGGTTGGTCAAGTACTTAAAATATTTATAATTCATGATAGATTATGCACCAAAGAAGGGAAATATAGAATCTAATGATCTGAGTCAGAATAAACAACCTAGGTCATCAAGGAGTCATGCAGTGAGTGGAAATTAATGGCGCTTTTTGTTGAAATGCATATGGTTGTTCAGGAGGACCATGATCAAGTAGTTATGAAATATTTATCAATGATTCCTTCTATTTTTATTAGGTAAATATAAATAATCTCTCATATCTAGAGCTTCTCACCCTTATGGATAATTTTTATGGTGGGGAGCTACCACCACCCTATATGAGATCATCCAGGTTCATGGGAAGGTCTTGGTGCCTGATTAAATGAGAGATTATTTTATGAGGGAGTACCATACCTATAGGTAGGAAGTACACCTTGGATCGGAAAAATTGTATTATGATCTCCATAATCATTATTGGTGGTTATACATGAAGAAGGAGATAACATGGTTCATTACAAAGTGCTTCACCCGTCAGTAGGTGAAGGTTGTATATCAGTGACATGGTGGTCTCCTATAGTTATTTTCCATCCTAAAGTGGGAATGGAATGATTTCACCATATATTTAACTATGGTTTTACCTAATATGCCTCATGGTAAGTATGCATTATGGGTCATCATGGATCAAATGATGAAGGTATCCCATTTTTTCTCGATCTGAGAGACATCTACAATGGACGAGCTGGGAAGGTTTATATATATGAGGGATAATAAGGCTATATGGGATCCCTTGGTGCATCATTTCTAATAGAGACACTTGTTTTATATAATTGTTCTGGAATGGGTTATAGAAATTATGGGGAACTCTGGTTCTTTTGGTTATAGTATACCACCGATAGACTGATGGATAGTATTAGTGGACTATTCGGGAGTTAAAAAACATAATGAGGGTGTGTGTCCTTGATTTTTTCAATTCATTGGAGAACCATATGGTGATCATTGAATTATCCTATAAAAATAGTTATCATGTGATGATTCATATAATTTCTTATGAGGCTTTGTATGAGAGTTTAGGTCATTCACCCTTATGCATGTTAGAGGTAGTTGAGGCGGTGATGGTTGGGCTAACTCTCATTCAAGAGATGATAGAGTATATCCAGTTGATCCATAAGTGGATCGATATGACATAGATTAGTAATAAATTATATTTGAACTGATGTTGTTAACCTTAATAGTTTGATATGGGTGATTTAATATTTTGTATGTGTTTCTTATACTGGGGAACCATTGTATACAGAGATAGAGAAAGATAGATCCCAGGTACATGTGGCCATTTGAGTTTGTGGAGTGGGTCAACCTACTGGCCTATAGACTAGATCTTCCATAAATATTCAGTTCCTTTTATATAATATTTAATACATATCAACTTATATGGTACTTTCCCAATCCATATTATACTATCAATGCTAATGATATCGACATTGAGGTTGATGATTCCTTTTATGGGAATATTATTCAGGTTGTGGACCATAGAGAGAAGATGATACCTAGTAAATATATTCCCCTGGTATGAGTTATTTTCTAATATAGATGAGTTTAGTAGGAAACATGGGAGTGTGAATCCTACATATGATCCTAGTGGCCAAGACTTTTCTTGGATGAGGATGAGCCAAGGTCAGGGTTATAACTTAGGGATAGCCTATCCTAAGGTTGGAAGGTTGTAATACCCCACAATAATTTTTTAGGTATAAACCCTAATTTTTTTCCCAAACCCCTAGTTTTTTATTTTTTAGAAACCTAGGGGTTTTGGGTGGTTATGAGAGCATTCAAGAAGAGTAGGAGGAGGTCGGGGCATGTAGTCTAATGACTACAGTGCCACCAGCTAGCTGATGAGACCCACCGACCAACTAGTAGGATCTAACTACTTATTTTTAAAATGGGGAAAATATTTTTTACACCTTCAACCATATATCTTATATAACCTGAATTTTAACCTAATTTGGAAAGTAGAAGATATGTATGAATCTATACTCTTCCCCTAGGATCTCTTGAGTGGAACTCCTTTATCCCACCCTTTTTTCATCGATATTTGGCACATTAGAAGGATCTTAATATGTCTATAACTTTATTAGATTCCAAAATTATTATTATTTTTGATATAAATCTATCTCACAATATTTAAAATAAATACCCTATTTTAGAGAATTTATATGATTTATTAATATCTTCTATTTTATCTAAAATCAGAGGATAATATCCAATTAGTGGACTACTTTTAACCTAATTTAGGTGGTCCCATTATTGTCCCTCAATTTGTCATCATAGTATTGAAATATTCTCATGTGAAACCATGCCAAACTTTTAGATTCTAAAACTAAAATTTATAATTTTTTTAAATCCCCATTGTGATCTTAAAATCAATCTTAGGTTTATAAAAGTGATTTCAGTTTGGTAAAACCTTGTTCTTTATGTAAAGCATTGGTTTATGCCTTATACCATATTTTTGAGTGAACTAATATGGTATTTTAGGGATTAATTGAATGAAATTATAAATTATTATGGAAATATGGATGCCTAGGATGACCACTAGGACCCCAAAGTGAGATAGACTTGGGAAATTAATTGAAAATGTTAAATTGTCCCTAAATAATGAACTTGGAATGTATTATGGAATCACTTATAACATGAATTTGAGAAGAATTAATTATTTGGTTTCCTTGAAATGAATTTATTATAGAATTACAAGGTATACCAACTTGAATTTATTAGGATGGATTTTTGTAATTACATTGATGTGCCAAGGAATCCAATGAATTTTTGAATTCCTTGGACATGCTAATGAATTGTACTCGTATTCATTAATATAAATTTCAATGGGGTGGGTTCCCCTTTAATTCGATTAATGTATATACTTTTCAAATGGAATGTATTAATTCATAGATTATTGAGGGATATCCTTATCGAATTCCATGGGATTATACCCTTAATTTGGATAATTTTATATTAGTATAGAATGCCTCGGGTGTGAGCCTTTGATTCCAAATTAGATGTTTGTATAAACATCAAGGGAAGAACATTATGTTTAGAATTGAAAAATGTATTTACTTGGGAATTAGTGGAAGGGGATTCACATCTTATCCACATGGATTCCTTGAGTTATTTGATCTTCGTTTCCTCAGGGATGCACCCTAGAACCATATTAGGATAGGAAACATCCTCTGTGTTCATAGATTAGTGTAGGATGAAGTAGGTAGTTTCATCATTGGTTTTCCTCTAGAGACCCAAGGCTAAACACGGTTCTCATTATTACTATAGTAATTTATTATTTATAATTATTTAATTATATAAATGTTTTACACTTGTACACTTTAATTATCTGACAGGAATTTCATTGGACACTGTTGGTGGTGGCCTACTGAGTTTTACTTACACATTGTTCTTAATGTTGTTTGATACCTGGAAAAACGTCATGGATGAAGGAAAAGATAAGGGAACATTCCATATTGATAATTCTTAAGTTTATTACTAAGACTAGATTTTAGATATTGGAGTTAGGATAGAGTTTTAGACTTGTGATTTTTTTTATCCTTTAGTTTTTCCCATTTATTCACTTTTCTGTTTGATGTAATAGAAAATAATTTTTTTTTATGTTTTCATGACCTATATGTGATATGAGTAGGTCATTTCATGGGATATGTATTGGTTTTATAAAACCTCTTGATTTAATATGTATGTGATGTGTATTTCGTTTCTATTATTTATTCATATTATTGTACTATGATATGTGGGTATAGTCTCCCCACTATACCACCATAGATTTGTATTGCTAGTTGGAATCCTAAAATATATGGGGAGGTCTGCATGAGGCCATGTGGAACACTAGTTTGAGAACAATATTAGTGAATCTATATTTAGGGAGTTACAAAATGGTACCATAGTGTTTTTATTTATTTTTTTATTTCTATATGGTAAATAGAAGGCAAGATGTGTCGGGGAATGGTAATGAGCATGTTCCTGGGAGTAGCTAATACAAATATGAGATAAAATCCAAGTTTCTAGGTAGGTAATTGTTGTTCTGGAATTCATTTTTAGATTTGATCTATTTTAACCTTGAGTGATGTACTTGTTTTATGGGGTTATAGTTTATGGTATTTTCACTCTTAAGTTGATATGAAAAGAGCATGTTCATTATGTATCATATTCAGAATATAGGTATTGACATGTCATTTACATGTTTACTTGATTTTTTTCATTGATATTTTAATTAGGTTGGTTTATATCATAAGGGTTGGTTAAAAAAATATCAGCATTAACCTAAATAGTATTTTCTTACATAGCTTAATGGTGGCATTCAATAGGACCAATACCTGTATGATTAATGGTTCAAATTTGTGACCTCATATGAAGAATTAAATTGGTGGAAGTAAAATGGGGTGCCAAGAACAAATTAATGAGTACTTATATGTATAACTTATGTTTGATGTGATATCTGAAGATTTTAAGAACACTATTGGATAGCATTTACAACACCCAAAACTGAGCTTAAACGAACCAAAAAATATTATTATTTAAATATGACTATTATATCCTAGATGTTGAACTGTTGAGTATAAATAAGAATAAACAAATTATTAAATATATATGAATTTCATAATTAATATTTTTTTAATTCATAGGAAATAAACACTCAGTTGTTTAGTAAATTCATTTTATTCTTCACAAATATGGTTTCTTCAAAAATGATTTTTATTACTTTTTGTGAGAAAATAATATAAATATTTTTTTCCAATTTTAGAAAAATTATTTGATGAAATTAACTTCATTTTTTAAATTATCATATGAAAATTACCATAGGGTGATGTTTTTTTATTTTTTTGTAAAAAGGTGAATTTTTCAATGAAAAGTGAAAAACACTACGTTTTATTGAAAATTACATTTTTATTTCAAGAATTTACAAAGTTACATTTTGTTTTAAAATAATTTAAAAGAATAAATATTTTAATTAAATAATTAGTATTCCAATTATATTTTTGGAATTAAATTTTTACTTGAATTTATTATAAAAATATTTTTGTACTTTAAATACATTTTTATGAAAAAATTGTTTTTCATTATGTTTTGCATTTCAATATTAAATTAATTTATTATAATTACTGAAATTGAATCTTGAATACTAGATTCCATATTTGGAATCAGGAGGCTCAAATTTTTTGAATAGATCCCTTTTATTTCTAGTCATTATGAATAATAACGATAGTAACTAATTACCACTATAGTAATAGAAAATTGGGTAATTAAGGTTAAAAATAACTTGATAAGCCTCAAATGCCTTAATTTTATTGAATGTGACTATTTAATACATAATAATAATAAATTTAAAAATATGATGTTTTTTCCATTTATCCATTATTTGACCTTTATAATATTTTATTGATAAATAAAGACAAAAATGTCATTTTTCTTATTTTAATATCTATAATATTTTATGGTAGGGATAAATAAAACATATATTAAAATATAAATATTCATTTAAAAAAAAATAATAATTTTTACCATGTTAATTTATTTAGAATTTTTTGTGATGAAATAATTACCTTAAATGCTTTCCCAATGCTGGCACAAACTTTATTTAATTAATATAAAAAATAAATAAATGATATTAAAAAATTAAAAGTAATATATTTTTAAAGAATTATTGTGTTCCATGAATTTTTTCGATAACTATAACATGTTATTAATGTGTGAAAGTATTATATTTTAATTCTATTTTTTCCTTTATATATTTAAATTAAATTTTAATGAAGAGTATTAAAAATGATATTAATGATATTTTATAATTAATAAAAATATTATATTTGAATATATCAATGGGATATTGTTTAAAACATTAACCATGTTCCATTTATGCCTATTTTATAATTTTATAGTAACACCATTGGACCTTAAAGGATAGAAAACTTTAATAGTATGGTAATTGTCAAAAGGGTTAACGAGGGTTAAAACTAAAAATAAAGGTAAAAACATATCCAAAAATTGCATAAATTTTATTATACAATACTATTTAAACTAATAATCATATTATGTTAGAATTATATCCATTTTATCCATTTTTACATAAACAATAATTTATATTAATTTAATAATTTAATAAATTTCAAGAATTTCCTTCCCGCGCTTGTAGAATGAAACCCTATTTTTCAATTCTTCAAAACACTTTGAGCCATATATATCAAACAAACACTAAAATAACCTCTTATAAGAATAACTATATAATTTATATAGGTTTCTTTATTCATAAAATACCAGACCTGTGTCCCTTAAGAGAAGATCAAAAGGACCACTTTTGAAGAAGAGATAATCATCTTTAGCAAATCTTTCAAATTACTTTATTCTTCAAATTACTCTAAATATATAGTAACAATACTAAAATAATAAATCTAGTATCATGAAAATTCTAATATGTTATTATTATTATGGTATAACCATTTTTCATCTCCTTTATATTCTACGGAAAATGAAAACATCACCTGTGCATTCATACGACTTTCTATCTCCACATAGAAGTGTAATTTATTTTTCATTAGCACTTTACTTTCAGGGTTATAAATGAATAAATAATGAATATATATGATATTTATGACATAAATATTTCTACATAATTTTAATATCTTATATACCTTCTTACCTTTAAATCCATTATAAAATGGTAACGTCGCTCGTGTGTATGTGTAGACTACCACCTTTAGGAAGCGATGTGATCTGTTTTTCATATATAGTTTACATGGAAGATAATAATTATATATTTAATGGATATATATTATATTTAAACAATTATTAAAATCCTGAATATTATGTGACCATAATCTATGTATGATGACCAGAACTTCTACAACAAAACATGTGTGATAAAATAAACCATTTAACAACAAAAACAAGAACAATAATAAAACATTGTTGATAAACTGGTGATAATTTGTTACAAGAGGATCATATAAGATATTATAAAAATAAATATAATTTTGATATAAATTAATAAATTTTTTAAAATCATTATATAGGAGGTTAAATCACATTCAACTTAGAGGAAATGTGAGGTAAGGGATTTCATCTCAATTTCCACCCTATTGAGTCATATTTTGAATTATGAACCTATTAAATTTATGTGGTGTATATAATACCATTTAAGGTATTTAAAAAAAATATATATTTATCCATGATGATTAAGGATTCAATTAAATTAAATATTTCAAGAATAATTCTCAAAAGAAAATCTGATCTTATTTCTCTTTTTTGGTTAGGTATATTTGTATTCTATATCCATATTTTTCAAACTTGTTTTAATAAATCCATTTAATAATTTATTAAGGGAATTTTAGGTTATAATTGAATATTTTAAATGTTTTAAATGAATATTTATATTGTTTTATAAAAGTTTTGTTTTCTACTTTCTTTATAAAAAGTTAAAAGGAATTGTTTTCTAATGTATACGATGTTAAGAGAGTTCCCCACTATTGTAATAATTTTATAACCTTAATATTATTCTAAAAGTTTTTTATATTGATACAAAAAAATATTTATGAAAAATATTTTATATGTTTAGATTCCATTTTTATCTATTTTTTTTTTGAAAAAATTGATTTTAATAAAAAATCTACTTTTCTGATGGCCATCTTTCATCACTTCATTAATTTTTGGACATTGAAATTCCCTTGAATCACTAAATTTTTTATGATCATAAGAAATTATTTTTTTCTTAAATATAATCATTCTTTATCATGGATATGCATATTTATTAAACTGTATATAATTTCTACATATGGTGTTTTCCTTTTAAAGTTATTTGATTCACTAGGGAAAACCTTGATAAATATGTATTATTTACTCAATACAAATATTTTTTGATAATGGATATTGTTTATGAATTGATTTAATCATTAAATATATGAGGAATTCACTAGACATGCAGTGAAAGGTGGGGATCAAAGTTATACTTCCCTTCGATGCATCAATAGGTGTCTAAGACAAATTAGTTGGACAAGTTAAATGGTTATTTACTGGTATAAGGTATTGATGGTAGAGATATATTGATATATGAAATCATGGAATATATTAGTATAAATTTCCTTCATTGTGAATTTAGTTATTATTATTTATGATATTACTAAATTTATATTATCCATGGATTCATTTTATGCTCAAGATATTAATTAAATGACGTGTTTTTTAGTTATTTACCTTTCTATATTGATTATAACATATTTTATCATGATAACATACACTTTATGTAACCCTTTATAATAATCTAAGCTCACCCATTATTTTTTTATTTTCCCAAATATAAATAAAAATTCCTTGAATGAGTTCAAGAATACCAAACTTTAAATTTTTTTAGGATTATATTTTATTCCCAATGTAAAATGGGTATCATGTATGTATTTGGTTCTCTGACACTACTAAACCAATCAATCCGTTGAGAATTTATCCCTTGTATCTATGTCAATGTAATAAAGTAGACCCCAACTCTAGATTATTGGATGTGGGGTTGATAAGTTTGATAGTTCAAATAACTTCACCTGAGTAATGTAAATTGGAAAAATGAACGAATCTAAAAGAGAATAATGTATGAATTATGGATAGTTAAATAATGGTTTTGTTTAAAGGAAATGTTATTAAAAAACCTATAAGACATTTCCCCTCATTTCTTATGAATTATATATTTTTAAATAACTAAGAGACATGAGGCTTCTTGGTATGTGTGACTTGACCCTAGAGTGGGTAGTTAGGTCTATTGATCATGATTGAGTAGTGAGTTAAATGCCTGTTCTTGGTACCAATTTCCTTATCTATGATATTAATAATTTCCTTGGTGTTGTATCTTGAGTTTTTTATTTTTATTTTTAGATATGTTCCTCCATTTTGACTACCAACTGAGCTCTAGGATGGAATTTTCGAGCATTCCCTTAAGGTGTAGAGGCCCGAGAGACCTTCAATACATGGATAGGGTATGAACACTCAACTTAGGGAGATTATCCCTCATTAGGTGTAGTGTATGGAGATATATTCACCATGAACTTCACATATGATTTCTAACCTGATCTGGGAGTTTCAGTTGAAAATTATACCTACATTCTCTAAGTATGGTGGCCCCTCAAGTTACTAAGACTTGTCTTGAGGCCATTCACATGCTCATAAAGCACCTAGATACACCCACTAAGAAACAATTGAAGATTTATACTTACATGATCCAAGGCTAGGCTATAAATTAGTGGGATGTGGTGATTTGGTCCGATCATCATGTGGGTAAGGTATGGAAATATTTCTTGATGATATTATTTGACCACATCTTTTTTGATACCTTGTGTTCTAATTTATATAGGGAGTTTATAAACATGTAGAAAGGTAGAATATTCTTGTGTATTATGCTTCTCAGTTTACTGAGCTACAACTATTTGTATCTTCTATGTGTAATTATGAGTTATCCAGGGATAGATGATTCGAGGATAGCCTCAGGAAAGAGATAAATGAATAATTGAATGTATTCCTTAGGAACACTATTTCTAAGATGGTAAATAAGGACTTGATATCTGAGAGGAATTTTGGAGTGAGTCATTACATATGGTAGGAAGCGGATCATCTGGTTCCATGAACCACCATTTTATGGGTCCCAATAGAGAATTGGGGGTTAGACTAGTTATTATTTATACTATTTCACTTATATACATGTAACACACCATTATAATTTACAAATATAAATGAAATTTTATTGGATACCGTGGGAAATGGCCTACTATATAGCGACCCATACTTTTCATATATAGATATTACATCTTAATAGATGAATATTCAATATATTTTATAAATACACACATGAGGATTGTAAATGTTTAGTGTCTTTGGATACTACATACACAATCTTCTTAATTCATAAAATATCTTCAACATCTCCTATAATGATATTCCCACATAGTACTCTTCTTAGATTTACCTTACTAAATACGTTTATCCATAACCTAGAGAAATGAAACATAATAAAGGGAAATCATAGATGCTTAGTGATGGTAAACAAGTGATATATAAATGATCAAGTAAGAATAACATGATAATAAGGGTATTAGAACATTTTACTTTTGAAAAATTCAAACCCAAAATATCATAGATCATAATATTAAATGATGGCATATATATTAGTAGTTCATAAGACATGGATCATAAAGGAATCAAAGAACATGAGCCATGAGAGAATAAAATTTTCCAAAGAAGCATGTATTTAGCATACGCATAATCATATAAAATCATTTTCTTAGTCAATGATCATTTATAAAATTATCATAGTGGATTTGGTTCACTCTCCATTACATTAAATAATTAGTTAAGGTTCACTCCTAAGACTATCATAGTGGACAGAGTCCCTAACTAAACTGGGTTCACTCTTCATTATAGTCCTTATTGTCTCATGAGATATCCATATTTAGCAAATTAATTGGATGACTATAATTTCTCCCCACCTGTGAAATAATAATAATCCATTCATATTTGTTCTATAATATAATAATACATTCTTCACATATCATAACCCATTTAAAAAATGGGTTTCATAAAATTTTAACAAATTGTCATATCATAACCCCTGGAAAATAAATATGTTTTATAAAAATCTCATTATCATAAACATAAAAAATCCAGAGAAAGAATAAGTATAGAGTCTTTGGATCTTATTCTCAGTCAATAATAAGTTTCATCGAAGCATGTTAGAATAAATGAACATTAATTTAAAATATCACTTGGAATATTTCTTAAGTAAAATACCATGTTCATTTTAGAATCACTTATTTAAAATATTAATATTTACCAAATTTTATAGAAAAAAATTTATTTGAAAGGAACCATGAAAAATTATAAAGGAAGATTCAAATATTCAATCAGTTAAGATGGTGGGAATTTGTTTTAATTCCATGTACCTTATAATAAAGTTTTGTTTCATATTATTGCTAAAATGTCAAAAGTACCTCATTTAGAAAAAAAAATATTATTAATTTTACACAATTTTTTTAAAAAATTATAAATTTTGTAAAAATTAATTTTATAAATAATAGGAGTATATAAAAAAAATTCTTGTAAGTATTTTGAAGAAATTATATACATGCAAGAAAAAGATTCCTAACCAAAGAGGAAATAAAGTTTATTTTTATTGAAAAAAAATTTCTCAGTAATTTTAATTAAAAATAGATAGAAATAGTATTATTATTTTAAAATTACATGAATAATCATATGATAAGAAAATTTGTGATATTATTGAGATATATATCATGAAATTTCATCATCTGAAACTTAATCACAAATAATCCCGATAAACAATGAGACTTTAATATAAAACCTTTACCTAAAG
Source organism: Viscum album (assembly GCA_963277665.1). Lineage (NCBI taxonomy): Eukaryota > Viridiplantae > Streptophyta > Magnoliopsida > Santalales > Viscaceae > Viscum > Viscum album. The sequence goes on along the minus strand of OY728153.1, from coordinate 382,706,633 downwards.
TTTTAATTTCTTATAAAGCACTATGACCTCCTCTTTAATAAATTTTATTTTAATATAACTCCATAGAAGAATCATTTATATACTTATAATATCATAAATTATCCACTTTTAACATTTCAACCACTATTTGTTAATAATTCCTCATTAGAATTGTCCTTTTCAGGTGTCAACTATTTTTTTTTCATGAGAGTTTTAGTTCATTAGTATCATTCCTTATACTTTGATCATGGTTCCATAATATAAAAAATATTAATCTTGTTATAAATATTACATGTAAGAACCCAACTTGTCCTTCTGGTACACATCCCTTTTAATGTCCTCTTTAAGCTTTTTCAAAGTTATCTTTCGGCTCAAATCTGAAACCATACCTTTAAGATGCATGGTTTGTTTTTGAGAAGAAGGGAACAAGGGGTCTTCAGGTTGGCTATAATACAATCACACACTGTGTAATTGGAATACATGATGTGTATCTATTACATGACATTTAATGGGTTGGGCATAACCTTTTCATGTTGTATAGAGGGTTTTTTCAGTGGAAGGACCCTGATATTTACATGACATGTAAGGTATTTCCATATAATGTAAATGACCGAGTAGTTATTTTTTAAAAAAAGGAGTAGGGGACTCCCTTTTTTCAGACAGAATCCCTAACCCCCCTGTATTGTGCAGGATCACCCAAGGATCCCTAAGCTAGGTTTTACTACCCCTTTTCCTTTCGAACTCTGATTTCATATCTATTTATCACATTGGAAGCACATTGCTAAGTGCTTTAGTCCTTTATGTCTTTACTAAATTCTTATACCCATGTGGGATCATATACCCTATTTTTAAGGAATTGATCTATTCTTCATATTTCTTTTGATCTAGGACAAACTAAAGGATGCTACTGGATGAGGAGAATTTTACAGGGCTAAGGTAAGTGATCTATGACTCATTCTAGAAGTCTCGCCATTTTATAAATTGTTGTCATGGTGTGCATGCCGATTTCATTAGGAATTTACTATTTAATTCATATGACATTATTATAATAAATTTGATCATATTCTAGATCCTTATTTTATTTGTGATCCATTGTTAGAGGTTATAACCTCAACGATGACCACCCAAAGTAGGGTTTTTTCCTTCGTTATGACTAAAGTAACGTTTTTTTTTTGACTTTTTGTGCCACTTTTTAGGTGATCTATGACTTAGAATTGAAAAAGGTGAGTGTTATATATAAATAAATAAATTTTTAATGGTTATTACATATGTATATCACTTGAACCATCTATAGTAGGTGATTAAATCAATTAAATGATTCTTTAAATATTAAATGGAAAGTATACTTATAGATAACATTTTTTATAGTATATATAAATGAATGGTAATTGATATCTTATCCTTATCCCACCTTTTCATGATTATAAAAGGTAAAGGAAAGAACGCAATAAATTATTATGTCATTAAACTAATAAATGGTTTCATGTCCAATTAGCCTTGTCACACTAATGAAAGGTATGGAATGAACCAAATAAATTATTAAAAGGGATGAGTATTACACGGTCTAATTTATAAAAGGAATTACATATAAGGTTTCAATTGTATATGGACCTTTTCATCTTTATAGAAGTGTCCAGTCTTCAGATATGCCTTGGATTCCTAAGGGAATTCCTTGAGCACTCAGAGGATTCCATTATGATTCAAGGATCTGGTTTCCATGGGATATACCCACCTTGAAACATGATCTTTATCTACTAACAGATGCCTAACATGATGTCATATAATCACTTTTCTATATTCTGGATATTAGGATTCCTTAGATACAATCCTTAGATACATCTTGATGCCTTCTAACATGTGGCGCCATGAATTCTCCCCATTGTCCTCACACATGATTAGTTCAAATTTACCTTTGATGAGATCCTTGGACTCAGTTTGAATCTATTATAGTGGAATTTACTCAGGAGATTATCATTAGATTGCACTCATGACCCTTATATCTAGGATACATGTTGTTACTGAGTTGGCTCAATGATTGAGATCAAGGATGCCTTGGTTATTACCTTGGATCCTATTTTATTATTTTCATGATATGATGTCAGTTCTGGTTTTACCTTGTGTGACTTAACTATTAAATTAAACATAAAGGAATTAACTAAGTGGTTACATGTTAAGAGACATACCAACTAAAGATGAAAAAGGTATCATAGTGTTTACATTATTATAATACTTTACATTTATATTCATTTACTCTATATTAGTTTGTATTTCACAAAATGGATGAAATATATTTTATTGGTGGTGGACTACAGAGATTTATCTCGCAGCCTTTCTGGGCTCCCATTGGTACATGGGAAGACTATACGTATGAATGTGTTGAAAAGGGGAAATGTCCATATTTGGACACTTAATACTACTTTATTTTATTTGGATAAATATTGGTAGTAGATGATCGAGTTGGAGCTTGGTATGCTTGGATAGTTTTTGACTTCTTTTTGATTCTTTTGTATAACATGTATTTCCTACTGCCATGTATACTTGTTTTCTAGTATTATAGAGGCGTGACATACATTATCATCAGCTTTTGATTATTATTTTATTCTTGGATTCTTACCCTTACCTTAAAATTCTTGTTGATTATTTATTATACTACTTCCTCCATTTACCTTTTTATTAATTATCCATTGTGCTACACTCAGGTAATAAGGGAATAGTCTCCCCACTGATACACCCTAATCCCTTACTGCTAGTTGGAAACTTAGGGCATATGGGGAGGCATGCTTAAGGTCATGTGGAAAACTGGATTCAGGGCATGTTTGAGTAGAACAGAAGTAGAGATATCAAAAAGTGGTATCAGAGCAGTTCCTTTCTTGTTTTATTTATTTTGAAACAACATAAAAGTGAAAAATCTTTGTGATGGTTTTGTTTTTAACAAATTTTGGTATTTTTTGACAACTAAACTTTTTGTAAAATAATTTTTTTGTTCTTAAGAATCAGACCCAGTGCATCAAAATGAGTTTTTTAATAAAGTTGAATGTTCAAATAAAAACACAAAGGGAGAGAAAAGTTTTTGTGTTTTCGAAAGTTGTTTTCTAGAAATAGGTTTTTGGACTAATCAATACCAGATATAGATAGCATTGAGAAAGATAGAACCTGGAAGTTCAATAAATATTTTGATCAGATGAACCATCATACTTAGATCCATAAGCATGATGTTAAAGATCCATCAAAAATAGTTTTTTTAGAAAGTTATAAGCTACTGAGTGAGGAAGTAAGAATGATGTTGAAAGGTATGTTTTAAGAAAGTTATGTTAGGGGTTACAAAGTTTTCATAATTTATAACCTTAAATCTAAAGATTCATTACTAGTCATGGAGTTCTCATAAATCATTATGAAGTCTCAAGATTTTTTTTTGAAGAATAGAGGCTATTTAAGGTCTCCGAATTGTTTTTATCATTTCTAGAAACCTAGAAATAGAATATAAGATTCCAAATAACTGGGCACATAAGTTATCAGAAGTCTAAAATAGTTATGGATGAAGAGGTTTGAATAATCTCAAAGTTGTAGAGTAGTGTTTCCATTGTAATAAAAATTTCATCAATATGAGAATTCCATCATTATAAAGATTCCATCAGAATGAATCTGAGAAGGAAAGTTAATTGAACTGACTCTGAGAAGGAAATTTAATCATACTAACCCTGAGAAGGAAGGTTAATCAGAATGAACTTGAGAAGGAATGTTAATCAGACTAACTCTGTTAAGGAAAGTTAATCTAGATGAATTTTAGGAGGAAAGTCTATCAGACTAACACTGAAGATGAAATTTAGATCATAATGAACTAGATATAGTCAGATCATAATGATTAGAGGAAGAAAGTCATATTGTAATAAATATGAGGATGTTTCATTTTAATATAGATGTAAAAGTTCCATCATACTAAATAAAAGTTATAATGTTCATGAAGAATGATTATGGAGAAGAATCAATAAGATCTCATATGATTTTTAAAGATTTAAAGTGATCAAAATAGAAATTCAAATATTCATAGATCTCAAATTTTTGAATTTGAGAGAGCGGGGAAAGTTTTCAAGTTTCCTAGCTTTTTTATTCTAGAATACCTATAAATCATTTCTCAGATTATTGGTACTTTGAAATTTTTTTCTTGAGAGTGGACGAGGAAGAGAGCTAAGAAATATGAGTATGTGTTATTTATGGAAATTGATCTCATTAGAAGTTCATAATTCTGTTGTTTTTTTACCACAATGAGAACAATTATATTGAGTCTATTTGACTGAGGATTATCAGATTAAAGAAGACCAGACTTTGGAAGTTCAGAATGAGGTTTTAGTAGTTTCTGATAAGTATAAGTTTTTTTATCTAAATAGAATGGATAGTTTCATTGGGATTTGATTGAGAAAGGGAGCATCGTATTGAGTTGATTAGATTAATTAAATCGTATCGAGTGCATCAAACTGAAGGCCAACAAACTCAGGGTCATCAGACCTAAGAAATTTTGTGGAGTATATTTTAAATTATTCATTATTTTGTTTTAGCTTAATTTTTTTGTAAGAAAACATTGTAAACTGATGGGATTTTGTGTAATAATTCTTATCGAGAGCTAAAATGTGTCCAATGAAAGTTTTCACAAGTTGTATTCATTTTTTCATAATAGTGAATTTGCATAGACCCAAGGAAGTGTCTATGGTAAGGATATAAGTTCTCACATTGGAGTTGAACCTTGTAAATATAATGTTATTTACTTTATTTCCTACTCTTCTATGCATAATTATTTACTAAATCATGATAAGGATATGAAATTTAACTGGTTATAGGGGAAATTTTTTAAAAGTATTGAAGCTTACAAAAAATGAACAACTAATTCAACCCCCTTCTCAATTTTTATGATATCCTTTATAACTTCAATTATTATCCGATTCAAGGTTCCCTTATTGAATCCTTATCATGGATAATATTAATTCTTTCAATAATAGAGGAATTCCTACATTTTATGGATAAAATTAATATGGAAGAAAAAATAATATGATTCTTTATCTCCTATGTCTTGTACTAGAAGTTGTTGATTCTTTTATAGTTGGTTTTACACCTACTAAGAAGGATTCCCTGATGAATTTTACTGATAAGAGAAATATTGAAGTTGTTGGGAAAGCTAGAAATTATCTACTTATGTCCTTATCAGAAAATGTATATATGAAGGTGATGGGGCTCAAAACTTCAAAGATTTTGTGGGACATATGGTAAGTATTTTTGAAGGGAACACTAAAGTAAACAAATTTAATATAAAATATTATATAGTAAGTATGAAGAAATTAGAAAGAGAGATGAAGAAACTATTTATGAGTACTTCACTAGAGTAAATAAAATTTTTTCTACACAATGGGATTCAGAGATGTCCTATAAGATTATAAAATTATGAAGAAACATATGAGAAACTTTCCAGACATGTTTGATTCTTAAATTTCCTCTTTAGAATATAAGGATGATTTATCTGTTGAGGAATTGCATAACATTTTTTCTTCTTATCAAATGAGAAAATATCCAATGTTCAAAAATCAGATAAAAGTAGAAATGTATTTTTAATCTATGAGAAAGATGAAAATTCAAGTTGTTTAAGATTTTGATCCATATGACATCGAATATAAAGAGGATGATGAGTTGAATGAAAAAAGCATGTCTCTTATATCCAAGAACTATCAAAGAGGAAGAGGAAAGTAAGGAGTTAAAATTCCACTCAAATGTTTTCAATGTGGATGAATCAAATAGTTTCTATGAATTTTACCAAGAATAAAGTTGGAGAATATCGATATGATTCTGATGAAAAACCTCAATTGAATAATAGGAACACAATTTCTAAAGAAGAAATGTTATCTAATAAAAATAAAAAGTACTTCCCTAGAGACAAAAGGAGTTTGCTAAGTAAGAAATATGAATCAGACTCAATCGAAAACAATTCTTAAAAATATAAAATTCTATAAAAGGTAAAAAAATTCATTGAAAAAATTTGATAAAATAGAAGAGTCCTAAAATAGTGAATACGGAGGTGAAGAATCCTATAGAGTATATCTGATCAGAACAAAACTTCTTGTAAATATTGAGAGAAACAAGTCTCTCAAGAAAAAATTATAATGATGAAGAAATAAAACAGGCATGGCCCCATTCTCCCCCAGAGTGTTCCCTCGAGCGCAGTCTTCTTCCGCTTAGGGTTTCCTCATGACGACACTACTCCTTCTGACCCATGTCTTTCTCTGTTCGCCTCGAATTTCATTCCCCTTGGGTTTTCTCATGACGACGCTGATCCTTTCAGCCCGTTTCATTCTCTGTTTCCTTTTCTATGCCCTGCTTTATCTCCTCTCCTTAGAACCAGGTTTTCATCCCGTTGATGTTCATTCATATTTCATGGTGTTGCTATTGAAGGTGGTTTACTGTGGAAGCCTCATGCCACTCTAATATACTCTAATCTTGTGTTCCACCACGCCTCTCCAGGTTGGATTTGGAGCAGTGGTTCATCTTGGTTTTGGGATTTTTGGTTCGGATGTCAACGATTTTCAGGCGCACTCCTACGTCGGCTTGTTCTCCTCTTTGGCTCTTATTTTAGTCTTTCCGGGATGTCTTCATTTGGATCCCTCTTCCATTCAAACCTATTCCCTTACATCAAGTCTCGGCTCCTCTCCTAGTCGGATCTAGAGCAGTGGCTTCTCAGAGGTTTTGGGTGGTGATTTTTTATGGCCGATAGTGCCCCTCTCGCGACATACTTGTTGTTTCTTCTTCCTTGACGTTCAGGTTTTCACATTGACACTGGGTTGTTTCAGTTTATTTTGGATTTTTTCCTCAAGTCATCTATAAAGGTTTGGTGCTTCTTCTACTACTGTCGATCTTCTCGATCTGCTCGATGTTTCATCAGCAATGAACCCCTTTTGTGTTTTCGGAGTGATTTTTATTATGTTTGGTTTTGATAGTCAACGAATTCGTGTTGATCGTTCTCATGTGGTGAGCTCGTTCTGTAAATTGGGTGTTTTCGGGGACGACGACCGACTGTCTCCAGAGTTCTGGTGTGGCATTTGGATGGTGTGGATGATGGAGATGTTCTGTTGTTATGATGTTTGATGGTGGTTATGTTTTTCGGTGATGGGTGTAGTGACTACGAAGACAGTGTTGAGAGGATGGAATGACAATGGATCGACGTTTATTAGGGATGGAAACTATGTGATGATGTCTAATGTGTTGTGATAATGACGGCGTCCGCGAGTTTACCGGCAGTGCATGATTTATGGGATTTAGTCCCTGCAGTGGTTCCTTTTCTATTTTGAATTTTGAATTCGGACCCAACTTTTGAATTGTGATATTGTATGGTGTAATGTGGTTCCCACTTTTCCAAGTGGGTTTTATGAAAATACAAAAAAAAATACTTAGAGGAAGAAATAAAACGGAAATGTTGATAAAGGTGACAAAGATATTTTCAATCAAGAATAAGAATACATGAAGTAGATATTAAGTAAAAAACTAGGAATTTATGAATAGATAAAGATGGTTGAGGATCTTATTAAGAAGTTTGTACCTAATGATGAAGAAGTTAATAAGTTTCAATAAAAACGTCATGAGTCAAAAATTACCTTGAGGAAGATGAATGAAAACTTCAAAAAATCTTTGGATGTAAAAACTAAGACTTATAATGTTTTTGAGAGGTCATAAATCAGAATTAGGTTAAATCCTCACCCATTAAAAACAATTTTTCGTTTATTTTTTCTAAAATTTTAGGTTTCATAAAAATGTTGGTAATTATTGGGTGGAAAAAGGTTATGAGAAAACTATTTTATCTATAAAATATGAAAACTCACTTATGAGGAAAGATAGTCCATGTCCAAATATTTTTATAGAAGGAAGAAGTTATCAACTTCAATAAAGTTTCTACAGAGAAAGATCTTGCTTTAATAGAAAGAAAATATTTGATAGCTATTACTGGTATTGTGGAACCTATAGGAATAAGGCTTATATTTTTTGGAATAGCTTGTCACTTCTTAAAAGAAGGTTTGAAAAAAGATAAAGTAATGATGGAATAATGATGAGTAACTTTTCTAAATAACATGAAGTTATGCAAGAAAAATTTCAAGATATTTGAAAATTTCCAACAAAAAATTAATTTAACTATTAGGAAGAATTTTTTGAAAGATGTCATCAGGATCTTAATCATGCTGAAATATGTATGAAACTCCTTCCGAAACAAGTTTATTATGGTAGAAAAGAAAAGGAATATGGAAAGAATAAATTTTAGAAAATATATTATTATATGACTTTAAAAGTAATTAAAAATAAAAAACCATGGATACTTGATAGTAGTTGTTCTTCACATATGATAGGTGATATAAAAATATTGAAATGTGTTGAAAGTAATGTTAGAGGATAAGTTACCTTTGGTAATTATAGTTACTTAAAAAAATAGGAATTAGAACAACTAAGATTGAAGTAGAAAAGTTTAAATCTAAGAGAGTCTTATTTGTTGATGGGTAAAAACATAAATTACTTAGTGTAAGTCAAATTTGCGATGATGGAAAAGATTTTTTTTAGAAAATATTATTTTACCAATATAATTATGAAATATGTAAAAGTTATCACAAAATGAGAAAAAACTATTGGTAATCTATTTTAACTTGGATATTTTAATAACACCTTTTACTAGAGTGATGAAGATGAAAAGAATTGTGGCACCGATGACTTGACCACATTGGGTAGGAAAAAATGAACATAATCTCTAATGTTTATTCTATTAAAAACTTTCTATAATTTAAATGAAGGGAATCATATGTTTTGGTAACTTTTCATAAAGGTAAGATGACTAATAGAATTCATAACATAGTTGAGATTTAATCTAACAGACATCTTGAACTTATTCATTCCAATTTATATGAGTTGATGGTACATCAATATATAAAAGTGTATTTTTTACTTTATCACTTTTATTTATGATTTCACTTGGATGAAAAACATAATGTTTATGAAACACAAGTTAGAGGCTATGGAAATGTTCAGTTTTTCCCGAAAATAAGTTGAGAAAGAAACGAGGGTCTATATATGAAATTGAGATTATATAATGGTACTGAATTCACAGGAAATACTTTTGAAAATTTTATAAGAAATAATGGTATCAAAAATAAATATAGTTCTCTCTATACTCCCCAAAAAATGGAGTAACATAAATAAATAATAGAAGTTTTCTTGAAATAGGAAAAAATATGTTAGCAGAATAAAAACTTTAAAAGTTCAACTAGAGATAAGTTGTTAGTACTTATATACATGTTCAAAATATATGCATGTTGAGACTAGAAATAAATATGGATTCTTGTGAAATTTGGTATAAAAAATCCTTCTTCAATGTTTTTGGAACTTCGTGTTTACCTAAAATCAAATATCCATATCTGGGAAAGTTTTATGAGAAATATTAGGAAGGAAATTTTATGGGTTATTCACCCAATGGAAGAAGTTACAAATGTTGGAACAAAAATTTTCAAAATTTAGTGGAATCATGTGATGTGAAAGTTTTTGAGAATCCAAATTCTTTAAAAAAAAATTGTTGGGAATATAGAGAAGGATAAAATTAATGTTTACAATGAAAGTGAGAATGATATAAAACAAACTTATCAAGATTCATAAGAATCGTGTGATGAGGAAATTTAATCTAGGAAAGTTGATATTATAAAATAAAAGACCACTCATTTCAAAAGTTAAACCAGAATCAATTTTAGAAACTATTCAACACAATGAATGGGTGAATTCTATGAATGAAGAGTAGTATCAAATTAATATGAAATGAAATATAGGAACTTGTTCCACATCCAAATGGTTAAAATGTTATCGGAACAATGCGATTTTACAAAAAAAGTTTAATGAACATGGAGAAGTTTCAAGAAAAAGAGCTATTCTTGCTTTTAAATTCCATGCATGGGTATAAGATGTGGATTTTTATGAAACCTTTTCCCCCATTACATGTTTAAAAACTATAAAAATGATTTCAGTAGTGGCTACTCGCTATAATTACAAAGTATATCAGATCGATGCAAAGTAATCTTTCTTAAATGGTCAGACTGAGGAAGAAGTTTCCCTTCAACAACCATGTGGTTTTAAATTTGATAGTGATGAAAAAAGGTTTTTAGATTGAAGAAATCCCAGTATAGGTTGAAACAAGCCCCAAGCCCTTGGTATTCAAATATTTATATCTTTTTGAGAATGCTGAATTTTTCTAAAGGAAATGCTGCTAGAAACATATATGTGAAAGATATTTACTCTGAAACTCTAATTGTAATTTTTTATATTGATGGTATAATTTATGTTGGGGATATATAAGATGTTTGTGGAACATTTTTTAAACAAATGAAAAATAACTTTGAAATGTCAATGTTAGGAGAACATTTTTCTTTGGATTACAAGTTAAAAAATGACATTTTATTATATTAAGAAAAGTATGATATGGAATTTTTAAAGAATTTTGGGATGAAATAATCCAAAGAATTTTCTAATCCTATATCTATGAGCACAAAGTTGAGTAAAGATGAGTCTAGAAAAATTGTGAATCAGAAAGACATTTTCAAGCTGATAAGAAGTTTACTTTACCTTACAACCTCAAGGCCTAATATTGTTTTTTCTATAACATTGTGTGGTAGGTATCAATGTAATCGAAAATAATCACATATTTTGAAAGAAAATAGAATTATGAGATTTATTAAAGGAACAACATCACGTGGGTTATTATAGAAAAAAATTGTGCAATGAAGTTTCATGGTTTTAATGATGCCGATTGGGTTAGAAATTGTAAAGATATAAAATCAACATCAAGAGGAACATTTTTCTTGGGTAAATGTTGTGTAATTTGGCATAGTAATAAACAATGTTCTGTAACTTTGAGTACAAGAGAATATGAATATGTTGTAACTACTAAGGCTTGTACTCATATGTTGTGGGTGATAGTTCAACTGGTAGATTTTAATGTAAAAGTTTCTAAACCATTTAAGATAATTTTTGATAATTATAGGTCAATTTATCTGTATAAATATCATTTCCATAATTCAAGATCAAAACACATTGATATAAAGTTTCACTTTAAAAAATATATAGTTTCTGATGGAGTTGTTTTTATGGAATATATATCAATGATGTATCAAATTGTTGAAATCATCACTATCGTAATTCCAAAATAAAGGTTTGTTGAGTTGAGACTATAAATTCATGTTTACACTCCTCTAATGAATTTATAAATCTCTTAAATAAGTCCCCAACCATTCTTTAGATTATGTTGACACAGGGGTATAGAAAGTAACAACTTTTTACTTTTTTATTTATCATTATCTTATGAATCTGAATCTGTGTTTATCATAAAATGGGGGAGAGAAAAAGAAAAGTGAGAGAAAAAGTAATGTACGGAAATTTTATCTTTACATGGATGCAAAATTTGATAAAATGGGAGAGAGAAAAATAAAAGTGATAGAAAAAGTAAAGTGAGGAAACTTTATCTTTACATGGCCTCAAAATTTTCATTCCACCAAGGGATATAATTTCTTAAAAAATATTACTTTATCCATTAGTCTAGTTTTAGGAAAATCTCTTTTAAGAAAGGATATGTTTTGATAAAAGTCAAAAAAACGTGAGTTAATGAAAAAATATGAATTTTAAAAAACATTTAAGAGTTACAAATGTTGTTAACAAATCCAAAGGGGGGGATTGAAGAACCATTTTGATATTGTTGTTTTTAACAAATTTTTGTATGTTTTGACAACTAACATTTTTATAAAATAATGTTTATTTCATTAAAATCAGACCCAGTATATCATAAATAGTTTTTTGAGAAAGTTGAATGTTCAAATCCAAATATAATGGTGGATAAGAGTTTTTGACTTTGAAATTTTTTTTTCGGAACAATGGTTTTTAGACAGAATAGTACCGAATGAAGAAGGTGTTGAGGAGGATGGAAGATAGAAGTTCTATAAAGTTTTTTATTGGATGCACCATTATACATAGATCCATTGAAATGATGTTGAAGATCTATCAAACATAATTTTTTTATAAAGTCAGAATCTACTAAGTGAAGAAGTAATAATGATGATGAAGAGGATGTTTTAAGAAAGTGAAGTTAAGAGTTAGAATGTTTTCATAATTTATAACCTTAAATCAGATGATGATTTTATGTTCATGGAGTTCTAATAAATCATGATAAAGTATCAAGATAAAATATTTTTAAGAATGGAGGCTGTTGAAGGTCTCTCAATAGTTTTTATCAGTTCCAGAAACCCAGTCAAAGAATATCGGATTCAGAAGTACCAGACATAGAAGTTCTTCGAAGTATGAAAGTGTTATGGAAAATGATTTTTGTAGAATTTAAAAGTTACAGAGTTTATTTTTCATCATAATTTTAATTTCATCATAAGGAGGATTCCATCAGACTAACTCTAAGAAAGAAATTTAATCATACTAAATCTGAGAAAGAAATTTTATCTGACTAACTTTGAGAAGGAAATCTAATCAGACCAACTATGAGAAGAAAAGTTAATTATACTAACTCTAAGGAGAAAATTCAACCAGAATTACTCTGATGAAGAAAGTCAGATCATAATGAGATGAAGATAGTCAGATCGTAATAATTAGAGGAAGAAATTCCGATCATAATAAAGTTGAGAAAGTTTCATTATAATGAAGCTGAGGAAGTTCCATTATAAAGAATAAAAGTTAATAAGTTCAGGAAGGATGATTATAAAAAAGACTCAAGAAGATACCAGAAGGTTTATGAAGAGTTAAAGTAGTCAAAAAAAATTATAATATGCACAGATCTTAGAGTTTTTGAATTTAAGAGTGAGGGGAAAGTTTTCAAGTTTCCCACATTTTCCATTTTGGGATGCCTCAAAATTGTTGCTCATATCATACATACATTGAAAGTTTTTCTTAAGAGCAGAAAATGAGGATCACTAAGGAATCTGAGTAAGAGTTATTTTTGAAAAAAGATCTTATTACAAGGTAAGAATTTTATTGTTTTTTTTACCAGAATCTACAACATCGTATTGATTTAATCAGTGTGAGAAATATCAGAGAAAGGAATATCAGAATGAGGAATATCAGAATGAGGAATATCAGACTGAGGAATATCAGAATGAGGAATTTTGGACTATGTTTTGATTAGTTTTTTAGAATCACAAGTTTTTTTATATATATAGAATTGAATGTTTCTTTAGGCGTATATTGAGAAAGGGATCATCGTATTGAGTTGATCCAACTAAGTCAATTGTATTGAGTTCATCATAATGAAGGCTATCAGACTTAGGGTCATTGAACTCAAGATATTTTATGGATAAGATGAAAGAAAATCTTTATTTTTTTCTCTCAATTATTTAGTAATAAAACATTTTAAACTGATGGGAGTTAATATAATCATTCATATCGGGAGATAGAAGGTATCTAATGGGATTTGGAATAATTTTTATTACTTCTTTATAATAGTGAATTAATATTGGCCCATAGGAGTTTCTATCAAAAGGATGTAGGTTCTCACACTGAGGCCAGACCTTATAAATTCCATGTGATTTAATTTATTTCCAACTTTTTCATGCATGAGTATTCACTAAAAAATGATAAGGATATAAACTTTAATAGGCTGCATGGGTTAAATTTTAAATGTATTGAAACTGAAAAAAGTGAAAAACTAATTTAACCCCCCTCTCATTTGTTATTAAATCCTTTGGAACTTCAATAAGAGATTATGAATGCTTTGTAACTTTATTTTGATCCATTCTTGGTTGTAGATAACCCATGTTCGGGGTAAACGCTGAGTTACCTAAAATAATAATTTTTGTTCTGTATTTTGATTATTACATTTGATATACCTTTACCACTGGGTGACACACAAGCTATGTGATGGTTATTATTATTATTATTATTATTGTTATTATTATTATTAAGGGTTGAATTTTATCCATGGCTTGATGAGATGAGGGTAAGGAAGCATCAATCATGCATCATTATAAGCAACTAGAATTCACATGTTATGTGTATTCCATGACATATATGTACATTTCACTACTTTAATTACTTTTGTTGCCTATGATTATTGAGTGATCCATTCTTGATATATATTCAAATGTTTCTAACATTTTATTAAAGGGCAGGGGATTAGTTATTTACTGTGTAAACTTCAATCTAAATGGTTCTTTCTGATATATGTTGATGATGGAATCTTATGTGGATGGTTTCTAACTTGGTTAGCTATGTACCTCTAGTTACATGAGCTAATTTTTGGTTATGATTGAGTGATTTCCAGTTCCAATTAAAAAAATTTATGGGACCTCTTGGGTTGGAATAGTTAATTAACCAAGTCAATCCATTGTAATGAAATTAAATGGGTTTCTATGTCTGTGATAAGGTGTATGGATCCTTATTAATTGGGAATAGCTATTCATATTATTCTAACAATGAAATATCTATATGAAAAAAATGAAAAATTACACGAAAAACTTGACTTATAAAAGGATATGGTTTCTAGTAAATAAAGAGGAAGCGTAATATTCAATTTTCATCTATTGGAACCTCTATAAATTAACTTAAACTTTTATTAATTCCTAGACTCCTAAGTAGCTAGTTGGGGTAGTATACCATGGGAAGTAATACCTTATCCTTATGATTTGATTCCAATAGTTCTTCTATCAACTATCTAATATTTGCGTGAGGCATGTTCTTGGAATTTTTAGAGTTATTGCACTTTTATATCATTATGTAATGTGGCTGGTGGGTCGTGACGACCACACTCTATATGTGGTGGGAACTGACTTTCTAGTATTACCGTCAGGAGTGTCACTTCAGGTAGCACCTGCTATACCTAGACTAGGCACCGATGCTTAGTTTGGAGAGGGATTTCTATGTATGTTGCAGTCTATGTAGGATTCTCCATGACCTGCACCTATAATGGTTAATCTGATGCATGAGTTCCAACAGCATCATCTTCCCACCATTTCAGGGGATAACAGTTCTGAGACTGCTTAGTCTTGGTTGGAATCTACTTTATCTATCTTTGAGTATTTAGACATGCCTCCAGTGAGGAGGGTCAATATTTCTATTTAAATTCATTGTTATTTGGACAAAAAATGGTGGTATGTGATTACCTAGGGTAGTTGTCATCAGGGTACGGTTTGACCTAAAGATAAAACTTGAACCCAAAATGATCAAGTAGATAAAACTTGAGCCTGAAAATATCAAGAAGATTAATCCTTATAAATTAATCCAAATAACTAACCAAGGATAACCTATCCTAATCTCCCAAGTAAAATCAATAAATAACACACTACTACATCACTAAAAAAAGGGAGGGGTAAAAGGAAACATTTTTCAATCACTTGGATTCTACAAAATATCCAAAAGAAAAAGAGAGTAAGTACCCCTAAAAGAAAACAAAAATCATTTACTAAGACTCTTCCGGGAGGTTAAATCATAGAAAAATTAAACTTAAACCAAAATCAATCTTGTTTCACAAATCAAATTAAACAATCCCAACCCATACAGAGGGAAAAGTTCCAAAACACTAAGAAAAAAATGCATCTCACATACCAAAATCCATTATTTAAAAACCAAAATATTCCTAAAATAATAAAAACTATTTTCCAAGAAAACATTTTCCAAAAGCCTATGCGCTTTTAAAATCACCCAATTCCCTATGGAAATTCCAAAACATTTCTACCCGATTTTTTGAAAACCACTATTTCCTTTGTAAAAAAAGGAAAGAACAAAATATTATCAAAATTATTATTTTAAACATTTCAAAAAAAATTCTCATTTCATTTTTATTAAATGAAAACAAACAATTTTTCAAAATCACCCCATTGGTTTTCAAATTTATTTATATGAAAAACTAATTGGGTTTAAAACCAGAAAATTTTCCAATAAACATAATCAATAAATTTTAAACAAAAACAATAATTTTTTTCTCAAAAACCAATTACATTTTATAAATATCTCAAATGATAAATTCCCAAACCAAAACTAACTTCAATGAAAAGAAACCCATTTTTTAAACAAGCCTAAGGGTTTCTTTGCAAGTAACGATTTTTTCCTAAGAAGTACTCAGTTTTTACAAAAAAAAACTTCTTATATAAAAATAACACCATATTGGAGGCACATAAAAAATCAATAAAAACTCAATCCACATCATCAATATATTACCTAACTCACCTTGATAATTAATCACCATAAGTGACATTTCAAGAGAAGTCTAAACAACAATCCAAATGAAATGTGTACCTTGACAGAATAAACCACATGGCATAATAGACATTGGGAATACCATGAAACAGTCCCTAAATTTTTTTAATATAGATAATTTGTTCATTAAATAGTTTATTATGTAACATACTAAGCTTCCATGGTACTCTTCTCTTTGAATAATACAATAGCATGTGTTGTATGCAACTTCGTGTTCTAACAAACCACAACCAATCAAACTAGCCGTTATGAATAGTAATACCCACTTTTTAAAATTTTATAAATTTTATCTTTCAAAATGGACTTCATTTTCGGATTCAGAATATTGAAATTAGCTTAGGGTGATTTTTTGGTATTTTTCTGAAAACATTCAAATTTTGTTGAATAGTGAAAAACACTGAGTTATTGGTTAAAACCGAATTTTTATTTAAATAATTAGTTATTTTATTTAAATTTATTTTAGGTCAAAATAGATACCTAATACCTATATAAGATCAATTTAATACATTGGAGTCATTTTATAATAAGTTTAGATATATAAAAATTTTATTGAACTTTTCACCGTCTTTTACCCACCTCCTAGAAGAATTTGAAAATTCACATAAAACATAATTTTACCGCTTCTGTGAGTGGAATTTAAAAACTCTAAGAGACACTGTTGATATTAGTAAGTAAAATGTGGATCTATAAGATGAAAATAATTTTTGGTGAATAGTAACATTTAACTGTTATTTACCACTGTTAAAAGTAAATAGGGTAATTAAAGGTAAAAATAGTTTTAATATTACCCTAACACATGTCCTAATTCTATTGGATAAGTATAATTCAACCGAAAACAACATATGTAATAAAATATGAACCTCTTTGGTCCACTTGGATTAGATTAGGTCATTTATTATTATTTAAATCAAAGAGGAGTTAAAAGAGTTAAAATCAATGTTTAATAACTAAAATATTTTTAATATAGGGTTATACATAAGATAAATTAGACTATAAATATTAATTAGAAAGATAAAAATATTCCCTACATAATTTTATTTTATTTATATTTTTTAGGCCTTAAATAATTTTAATTATTTATGACACAATGATGATGCAGTAATTACCTAATTAATGAAATATTAAAATAATTGACATTATAAATATCCAAATAAATGTAATTTGAGACTTTTTATGAATTAAAATAATTTTACAGGTTAATATTACATATTAGGGTTGGTTATATGAAATTTATTTGAAGTAATAATGCTGTTATGAATTTAGAAAAATCAAAATTCTAAATAGTGTCAAAATTGACATAAAATAGTTTTTAAAACAACTATTATATTATTAATTGATATTCTATTTTTAAAAATCTATGGTTTGGCCAAAGGACTTATATAATGATAGGTGTGTCATTAATTAATCACTTGAGGTTCTCTTAGAAGTATATAGTAAGTTTATTAAACATATAATATAAAAATACAAAGAGACATGGTAAATGTCAAACTATTTAACTAAGAGTTAAATCTAAAAGATAATGTTAATATAGTAACCCAAACCTGTATAAAACCTATTGGTTGTATGGTTATCAAACTATCCCTACCGTATACTTTAAATAATCTACTTTTGAGAAATTAGAAACTGAAAATGAGTTTGTTATAAAATAATATTTCTAGCTTTTCCTAGGGTGCCCCTCGCCCCTCTTATAAAAGGGAACTCCCCCTTCTCTCTAATTCACACCTTCAAAGCCATTTGGATCGGACAAACTCTGCCCAAATACCCTCTCACCTTTCCTCCCTTCATCCAAGAGGTCTTCCTTTAGTCATAAAGTCAACCTAATGAGCCCTTTTGATCAAATCAAAAGGAAGAACCCGAAGAAGAGGTAAATATTTCATCACCTCTTTCAAGTTCCTTTCTTCTTCCACTTAATTTTTATTTGTTGTTTCCATTATAAAATAATAACTCCATTATATTTTATATACTATTATGTTATTATAAATATGGTACAACCAAATTCATTATTCTATCTATCCTTTGAATGACATGTCACCATACGTGCGTACGTACAGCTTACCTTCTCCAGGTCGTGGTGTAACTATTATTCAATACATAATTATTTGGATGGGTATAATAATGGTGTGAAATTGATGTAAATAACAAATATAACATGATAATGATTCTGTATATATGATATACCATCCAATTATATATCAAAATAATGATATTTTCGTTCCTGTGTACGTACGGATTACCATCTCCACAAACACGATGAGATTCATTCCCCATCGTATCCATTCAAGACTAATTTTCATTAGATGATTAAAAATAATGTTTAAAGACATGATATAATTCTGGATATGAATAAGATACATCCCATACACAACAAATATGACTCACATAACAAAGAATATAAATGAAAATGAATCCGTTAACACCCGAAACAACGATAATACTAAGATATTATTAATAAAGCAATGTTAAAAGATCATATATGATATCATATTAATGTATATGATTCTTGTATAATTTAATAACAATTATTTCACCATTATACAGTATGTTTACCTACCCTCAACCAAGTAAAAGTACAATGTAAGGGTTTATTTCACAATCTCTTCATTATCCGAGATTGTTTATACATAATTATCTACTAGGACCTCTTTATCATCAGCATCCATATTTTTTAAAAATGTATTTCAAAACATTATTACTATTTTATAGAATATGGGTTAAAGTAATTTATACCCTTGTTTGACTTTTATAATATGTTTATAAAGGAATCTTTCCGTCGTTTTTCAAACAAGTTCCTTTTTAACCTTTTCAACAAAATTAAGGTAAGAATGTCTTTTTTTAACTTATACGGAGGGTGCATCTATTTTCCACCATTATAAAATCGTCAAATCTTCCCTTACAAGATTTTAAGAATATTTTCAAAGTAAATGTTTTATTTTATAATTATGTGACTTTTAAATAATTTTAAAAAATGAGATATTTCTCTCAAATAGTTTTGATTTCATCTATGTCAACATCCTTTGATGGATTTTAATATTATTTGAAGTTGAATTTTTATGATAAAAAACTTCCATATTGCATTGAAGGTTTTGTGATATGTTTTAATGTGGATATTTTTTTATTTTTATACCATTCATGGTTTATAGAGAATGTATTGAAATTTTGTATGCTAGTTTTAATATGAATGTTTATGATATGTTTAAACCTATTCATATGAGGAATGCATTGGACTTAGTAAGTGACGGGTGGAGCCCGCTATAGCTCCTCAATGCATCGGTAGGTCTCATGATAAAAACTAGTGTCTTGGCACAAGGCATTAAAAAAAATATTATTTTTAGTCTTGGCACAAGGCCTTGATTATGTGGTTATGATAGTGTGACATTATGCATTCCATCATTATGAAAGTGGTTATTGATATTTCATGTAATTATTCAACTAGTAGAATATCCATGTGAATAAGTAACTGAAATTATTTCATTTTATTTTTTCCATATTATGCTGAAGTTAAAGTTTAAAAGGCTTTTGTTTTAGTCATACGTTGCATTAAAAGTTTATACTTATTTATGAAATTTTCTTCTATATTGTTATCCCTACTGAGCATTTCAGCTCACCCCTTTCTATGTTTTATTTTTCCCAGTATGTGAAGAAGTATTTTATGACTGACCTGCAGGGATAGTCTGAGGGGATATGAGTGTGGACTATGGAGACTATGTTGTTGTAGTTTTTAACATTATAATGTAATGTAAGAATGATGAATGTATCTAGTGTTTCCAAGGCTATTAACCTAATTGTTCATTAGAGACTTGATCTCTTGTGACAATGTCAATGTTATGTAATAATGCACCGAATCTGGGTAAGTAGGGTCGGGGCATTTACAGTTGGTATCAGAGGAAGCTTATCACAAACCTTGGAATCTAGATTAAGATAAAATTTGATTAGATCACATTACATTAAGATAGACTTTGAGGATTAGTATAGAAGAACTTACTAGATTTTTTTTATTGTACAGATTTTGTGAGTTTTCTAAGCAATACATCCCTGAATGGATATGAGCAGGTAGAGGTGGCTCTGGAACAGATGTACCTAGGGGTAAAAAATGAAAACACCGCTTTGAGCTAGACTCGAACGGGAACTGGTGCACGACAACAGGCCTTGTTGCACTCTTGGTTATGAAACTCTAAGGGGATATGCTTAGGATAATTCTCATTTTCTTTACAAACCATTATGAAGGGTTTATAAGTATATACTTCCTCAAAGAAAACATTTTTATGATTATGGATTATATCCGTAAATTGTTCAGTTTATGTTAAGTGTTTTACAAGTTGGGATTTATGTATTTTGATTCATAAACTAATCTAGTTTATGACATTGTTTAGAAATGGCACATAGTGGAAGAAATGGAAAATGTATCAATGCACGCACTCCATGTATGGATTTCCCTACTGTTCAAGATAATTATAGTGGAGCTGGTGATACAACTAGTGCTGATCAGCTTATCACTATATTGGGACAACTCACTCAGGTTATGAATAATAACCATACCCGTATGAAGCACCCTGATCCGCAGTGTGGAAGATCAATGTTAGATCGCTTCATGAGGCAACAACCACCAACATTCAATGGGAATAAAAATCCACTAGTAGCTGAGAAATGGATAAATTCCTTAGAGAAAATGTATTAGGCTTTGGGGAGTCGTGAAAGGGAAAAAGTTGCCAGGGCAGTTTATCACCTCACTAGAGATACTGATCAATAGTGGTCATTGATAAAAAACACAAAGGAAGATGAAGAAGTATCAAGTATGGAATGGAGGGAGTTTGAAGATATCTTCCAAGAAAAATAATTTCCTTATGACCATCGAGAGGATATAGAAAGACAATTTCTGAGTCTGAGGCAAAAGGATGACGAGAATGTTGCAATGTATGAGTATAACTTTAAAAGGTTAGAAATGCATGCTGCAGATTATATACGTAACCCATGAAGTAAGATTGAACTTTTATTTTATGGGTTAAAACCATTTCTCCTTCGAGCATTGGTCTCACAATCCTTCTCCTCGTACGAAGATATTGTCTCATGTGCTATCAAGACAAAAAAGGAATTCTCTAAGTATTACAACTTTAAAGAAAAGCAAGAGAAGAAGAGATTTTCTGATCACTATGGAAATGAAAATAAGGGGAAGAAGGGAAAAGTTGAATATCAGTCCTTCAGTAAACGTGGGAAGAAACACCCTGGTACTTGCTTGAAGGGAATGAGAGTCTGTTACAAGTGTGGTGAAAAAGGTCACCAAGCTCGTGATTGCAAGGGGAAGAAAGAAGCTACCGATGTTCAATGCTACAATTGCAGGGAGATGGGACATTATGCAAATTAATGTCCTAAGCATCAGGGAAACTTACCTCAGAAAAGGCCAAGGGATCATGTTCAAGCTTATACTATCACTACTGCTGAGGTTGAAGCTCCGAATGACGTGGTGGTAGGTTATTTAATGGTTTCTTCAAGTTTATCAAATGCTTTATTTGATTATGGATCATCGCATTGTTTTATGTCTTCCTAGTTTTATAAGAAAATTAGACATTTCCGATTTTATTTAGCAAGGTAGTTGTCAGTCAAAACTCCTAAGGGAAGTATCATCGCAACAAACTTTTGTGAATCAGTTCCCATTAGATCATATAAATGTTTTTTATCTGCTGATCTCATTATCATACCCACGATTGAATTTGATATAATCCTCGGTATGGATTGTCTTTCGGACTATGATGCAAAAATTTATTGTAAGAAGAATGAGGTTACTATTTTTGATGACGATGATCAATAACACCTTATCTTTAGAGAAGAATCTTCACCGCAAAATTCTTATCTTGATCCACCCCTTGTAAAGACCCGTAAAATTCAAGGGAAATTTTTTTACTTAATTTTCTTTAGAATTTTACAAGAGCGCGGTTTCAGACGGCACCTGATTCCGAGGCCCGGAGTGCCCAGAATTAATTTCCGAAGTTTGGCTCGGGTACGTTCAGTGAACGAACGAGCGGGAATTCCTAACTTTTGATCTGGTGCTCGGAATTGAAATCCGAGGGCACCGATGAACTCGCAGCGCCGATTTTCGCTTAAAGAGACCTTTTCGGGAGTTGCGTTTGTTGCGGGATGAAAGTTAAGTTTTGGGGTTTTTAGTTTGAGTTAAATAAAATTGTGAAGAACAATTTTATTATAACTAGTTAAAACCTATCAAAGGAGGTTGGAAGTGGGACCCACACCCACTTAACCTCCCTTGGGAGGATTAAGTGTGGTGGGGCCCACACGAACCCCTAATCTTTTCAAATTCTCTCAACATACTTAACCCCTAATTAATTGACTTAAGTTACTTAATTAATTTTGGGAGTTAAGCCTTTTTGAATTTCAACTTTTGAAATTCTTGTGTGTTTTGTAATAATAAAATAAGATGTTATCTTATATTAATATGGGTTGTTTGTTTGTCTCCTTGAGAGCTTTTGGAGAGCTTCTTCTTCATCTTCAAGCTCTGACGAAGAACGAAGAACGCCCAAACTCCGACGAAGAACGACGCCTCTCTTCTTCGTCCTCGGTGTCAACAAGAGGGAACGCCACACCCTCCTCGGACCTTCTTCGTCGGCATACGAAGATTCGCCAACGACGTATCTCTTCGGGCATAACTCTTCGTCAACGGATTTGACGAACGACGACCGTGACGCCCGACCTCCGCGACGTCGTCTTCCGCGGAACGTTCTCAATCTTAGAACCTTATATCAAGGTAGGGGTTGTTGTTTAATTCTTTAATTATTCCATTTCTTGCTCGTGGATCGCATGTCTACGTGAGGCTTTGAAATAATTTATTTAAGTGTTATAGTTAACGCGGGGGGGGGGGGGGGACCGTGCGAACACGGCCGAACCCCCCTCCATCGTTCTTGTTTAATTATTGCGGTGGAAGCAAAGTGGCGTGGTGCCGTCGCACCACGCGGATTACCGTACGATTATTTTTACGCGGCGCCGTCGCGCCACGCCGGGGTAGAAATTTCAAGAATGCAACGCCGTCGTGCCGCGTTGAAAAGAATCAAAGCACGGCGAAGGGGCGCGGTGCCGTCGCACCGCGCCGGATGACGAACGCCGCGGCCGGTTCCGGGCCGCGGCGGGACGAGGAGACCGCGGCCGGTTCCGGGCCGCGGCGGAAGAGAAGACCGGCGGCCGGGCCGCCGGCGTCGGAAGCCGAAGGGGGGACCGGAATTTCCGGTCCCGTTTGAGAAAAACGGCCGGCCAGCTGGCCGGCCGGAAGGCTTTAAAACCGGGGGAAATTAATCCCCCGGCCACCTAATAAAAACCCCCCTCTTTAAGAGGGGGGCGGTTTTTTTTTGAAGGAGGGGGGGGCAGCCGGCCCCTCGGTTCCGTTCCAGCAAGCCCCCCCACGTGGCGGGGGGCGTTTTTTTTAAAAAACAGCGCGGCTATGCCGCGCCACCAGATGAAAAGCGGGGGATTAGCCCCCCGCGTGCGCAGCCTCCTCGCGGCGCCAGGCCGCCGCGGCTCCCCGCGCCGCCGCCGCGCCGCCCCAGGGGGGGGGGTCGGGCCGGGTCGGCCCGGACCCGGACCCCCCCGTTTCGAACCAGAATTTGTTTTTGGCCCTTAACTTGAGCCTCGGACCTCCGATCGATGAACCGTCAGCGGCAACGCGATCCTTGGATCGAGACGGTCGTTTCGGTATATCGCACTCAAGGTTTCGGTTTACTTTGAGTTCGGCCGGGTTGGTTCGTTCACGAAACCAACCGGGCCTTCGGAGCGGAAACGCTCATACCTTGAGCTACGGACGTCCGATTGACGTGCCGTCAGCTGTGTTGTGTTCCTCTTAGTGAGACGGATCTTTTGGTATACTCCGCCCGAGGTTTGGACGCAGGTGGAGTACGGTCGGGTTGGTTTTGCCTTAAAAACCAACCGGGCCCCGGAGACGAAAATGCCAATAACTCTCAGACCGGGCGTCCGATCGACGCGCCGTCTGTTGCGTTGAGTTCCTGTTAACGAAACGGAACTTTTGGATACATCAACTCTGGTCTTCGTGACAGTTGATGTATCAGCCTCTCGGCTCGTGGAGCGGACCCTCCGAACGAGCTTGCTATGTGCGGGAACCCTAGTGCTGGCTGCGACTGTTCTACTGCTACGACTGCTACTGTGACTGCGACGACGACAGTACAGAGATCCTGTGTGGATTCGACGACGACGACTACAGCACTCAGCGATCCTACGTGGATCAGTGCTACAGGTCCTGTGTGGGCCCGATCCTGTGTGGGTCCTTGCGCTCAGCGGTTCTGTGTGAGCCAGCGCCTACAGGTTCTGTGTGAACCCGATCCTGTGTGGGTCTTCTGCGGGGGTTAGTTACCTATCGATCCTTCGTGGGTCCGACGACTTAGATGGATCAGTGATCATCTTTATCGTCCTTGAAGAAGTATACCTGTGTGAGCTGAATCCTATTGCTTTCCTGTGAGGATTGTGTTGTGCAATCCTGCGTGGATTATGTTTTGCTTTCCTATGTGGAATACGTATACTTTCCTGCGTGGATTGAGTTGTACTTGGGCTCGGAGGTTGGAGCGTATTTTTAATTGATGACTTAGGTATATGTATGGGCATATACCTAAGCAGTGTCGGTTGTTACTTCGTGATTGTACTTTTCTTCGTGGTTTATCCTTTGTGGATTTGAGAGACCTTCAGGGGTCTCGGGGTCCCTACTGAGTAGATTATACTCACCCCTGCACGGGCTTCGCCCGCACTACGTTGTGTTGGTTGCAGACGACGGACATCGTTGACTTAGCTGAGGCTTGTAGAGCGGGACGGTACCCGGAGGTGGACCACTGGGCGGGACGTGCTCGGAGCGGACGGCGGGACCCGTGGAGCAGAGGAGCTATCTGTACCCACCCTTCAGGTGGGATTTCCGGTGGACAGCTCGGAGTAGCGGCTTTTACTTTACAGTTGCTGTTTTTCCCTTTTCGAGTTGTACTTTACTTTCAGTTTGGGTTTGTATTCTGGCCCATTTACCTTTCCGCACTTTCAGTCGTACTCTGCTTGCTTAGTGTTTACTTTCCGCTTGTTTACTCTGTGGTGTGTGTTTACTTATCAAAGGCAATGCCTTCCCTTTTTACCGGGATTTACGCCTTGGTGCTAGTCGCCAGCCCCTGGCCTATGGAAGGCGGGCTTGGGGTAGTCACGGCACGGACCCCGAGGGCGGGTCGTGACAAATTGGTATCAGAGGAGTTCGGTTCTACCGCGAACTCTGATCTTTTCTATGTGAAGCAATAATGTTTAGCGTATTGAGTGTGGATATCAGTCCAGGGAGTCCAGTGTTGGTGCGGCGGCCGACGTATCCGTACACCAGGACCCTGACTTCTGATTTCCGACTTAATGCACGAAAACATTGATTGCGTGTGTGTTTCAAAGTTTTCTTTGTGATTACTTATATCAGCTCACCAGGTATACTGTTCTGACCGTGGCGCACCTGTTTCCTTTTCAGGATGGCCCCACGACGGCAGCCAGCTAGGGTTCCGAGAGTCGAGCGAGACGACAGCCCACCGAGCGACGAGGCCTCGGTGCAGGGCCCTTTTCCAGTAGTGGCACCGGCGGTAGCTTTATCCGCCGATCCGCCGATGCTTCCAGCAGCAGCCGCTGACGATGCACGTCGCCTCAGCGCACTGCATGAGTTTCAGCGACAGCGACCGCCCAGGTTTCGCGGGGAGACGGATCCCCAGGCAGCAGAGGACTGGCTGGAGGCAGTGGTTCGAGTGTTTAGGCTAGTGAGGACACCAGCAGACCTCATGGTGATCCTCGCTGCGAGCCTACTACACGCAGCAGCAGGACGATGGTGGAGCCTGATGCTCCAGGTGCACGATGAGGCATCTCTTCTTTGGACGGACTTTGAGAGCCTCTTCCGCTCGGAGTTCGTCCCAGCCACCCTTCGTGCGGTGCGTATCCAGGAGCTTCTACAGCTGCGGCAGGGCAGCATGACGGTCGCTCAGTACTCGGTGAGATTTACCGATCTCTCGCGCTACTCGACCAACATGGTACGGGACCCATTCTTCCGGGCCCGGACCTTCGAGCAGGGTTTGAGACACGAGATCAGGGCATCGCTGATCTCCCTCAGCATACCGAATCAGACAGGAGTACTGGAGCGGGCCCTTCTGATCGAGAGCTTCCTTGCTGAGTCTAGACCAGCACAGAGACCCACCGCAGGGCGGCACGTGGCAGAGTCATCCGCAGCAGGTAGTCGACGGATGACTCAGGGGTCTAGACAGACCAGACCTTCGGGCAGACGACCTCAGGGCACTGGCTCAGCAGTGCAGGGCACACAGCGCGGAGCCAGTCTTCCGAGAGGCAGACAGTGCTACTCGTGCGGCGGGCAGGGCCACATGGCTCGTGACTGCCCGACCCGCCGTGCCGAGGAGCAGCAGACGGTTGAGGGACCACCGAGGCAGAGGTAGAGGGTCGACCGTGGCGGTCCGCAGGGAGGAGGCGGACGAGGCAGAGGAGCTGGACGAGCAGCCGGTGGTGGCCGACGCTTTGAGGCACTACCACCACCACCACCAGGAGGTCCACCCCGACCACAGGGAGCTGGCGGGCAGCGACAGGCACAGCTCCAGGCAGCAGAGGCCTACGACCACGGCGCACCTGAGATGATTCGAGGTACTATTTGTGTCTATTCCACCCTTGCTGCAGTTCTTATAGACACAGGAGCGAGTCATTCTTTCATAGCCGCTGCCCTTGTTCGGAGCTCGGAGATTCCGACAAAGCCGTTGGCTCGATCCTTACGGCTAGAGACTCCTACAGGAGTAGACTCGACGATTACGCACTGGTGCCGGCAGTGTGAGCTTACTCTAGGAGGCGAGAGCTTCGGCTGGGATCTTCTTGTAGCAGCGTCGAGGCCTTACGACGTCATCTTGGGCATGGATTGGCTGTCTACGGTCCATCCATAGATTGACTATTTTAGGCGCAAGGTGCAATGTGTATGCACCGACGGGAGCAGGTTCACCTTCACCGGCGAGAAGGGAGCCTTAGCAGCACAGGATGGACTTCCGTGGAGGAGAGGACAGCCCATCACTCATCAGTTGTCTAGCCTTATCCTTGGAGCAGTTGACGTGCGGAGTCCTGGTTTTCCTGCAGTGGTGGATCAGTTTGCGGACGTTTTTCCCGACGATGTTCCAGGGCTACCTCCTCGCAGAGAGGTAGACTTTTATATTGACTTGTACCCTGGGACAGCCCCGATATCCACTCCAGCATATCGGATGGCCCCCGCCGAGCTTCGAGAGCTACGGGTACAGTTGGGGGACTTGCAGGGAAAGGGGTTCATCCGACCCAGTGTTTCACCCTGGGCTTCCCCGATATTGTTCGCCAAGAAGGCGGACGGGAGCTTGCGACTTTGTGTTGACTATCGTCGCCTGAACCAGGTGACAGTGAGGAACAAGTATCCGCTGCCGAGGATTGATGACCTCTTTGATCAGCTCAAGGGAGCACGGTGGTTCTCGAAGATAGACCTCAGGTCAGGCTATCATCAGCTCAGAGTCAGGGACGAGGATGTACAGAAGACGGCCTTCAGATGTCGGTATGGCCACTATGAGTTCTTGGTTATGCCTTTCTGTGTAACCAATGCCCCAGTAGTGTTCATGGCTCTCATGAACAGGATCTTTCAGCCATACCTCGATCGGTTTGTCGTGGTCTTCATCGACGACATTCTGATTTACTCTACGACAGAGGAGGAGCACGCCTATCACTTGCGAGTTGTTCTTGACACACTCCGAGAGCACCAGCTTGATGGTAAGCTCTCGAAGTGCCAGTTCTGGATACGTGAGGTCCACTTTTTGGGACACATTATCTCTGAGGCGGGAGTTGCTGTGGATCCCGCGAAGATTGAGGATGTGTTAGCATGGGAGCCACCCAGGAGCGTGACTGAGGTTCGGAGTTTCTTGGGACTAGCTGGATACTATCGGAGATTTGTGCCGAACTTCTCCAGAGTTGCGGCATCACTCAAAGCTTTGACGAAGAAGGGGAAACCCTTCGTGTGGTCAGACAGATGTCAGCAGAGCTTCCAGGAGCTGAGACAGAGATTGACTAGCGCACCTATCTTGAGGTTGCCTGAGGAGGGAGTAGGGTACGTAGTCTACTGCGATGCATCAGGGACCGGACTCGGATGTGTTCTGATGTAGGAGCGGGCAGTGATCGCCTATGGATAATGACAGTTGAGGCCGCATGAGCAGAACTACGCTACCCATGACCTGGAGTTAGCAGCAGTGGTCTTCGCTCTGAAGACATGGCGACACTATCTGATGGGCGAGCGCTTTAAAGTCTTTTCCGATCATCAGAGTCTCAGGTATATCTTCTCGCCGAAGGACCTGAACCTGAGACAGCGACGATGACTCGAGTTCCTCCAGGACTATGACTTTGAGATAGTCTATACTCCTGGGAAGGGGAACGTAGTAGCCGATGCCCTCAGCAGGAGGACGGGCATTCAGCTACTTGAGGAGGCAATGGAGCAGCTAGCCTCTTTGCAGATATCCTTCGTGGATAGAGATGGAGCAGCCTTTCTTCAGTCTCTCACAGTCACTCCTCCACTACTGCAGCGAGTCAGGGAGGCACAGCATGGGGACGCTGACTGTGAGACACGGCGTGCACAGATATCCTCGGGACAGGCACCTGATGGTTTCTCCCTTGGAGTAGAGCACGACATTCTTTTCAGAGGACGTACCATGGTACCAGTAGCTTTGCGAGAGGAAGTGCTGAGAGAGTTTCACACTTCTCCTTTGGCGGTACATCCTGGAGTGGCGAAGATGTACCAGGACCTCAGACGACAGCACTGGTGGTCGGGCATGAAGAAGGCTGTAGCAGAGTTTGTTTCTCGATGCCTCACCTGTCAGCAGGTGAAGGCAGAGCATCAGGTACCAGCAGGCTTGGTACAACCCTTGGAGGTTCCGGAGTGGAAGTGGGACGGCATATCTATGGACTTCGTGACTGGACTTCCACGCACTTCCAGAGGTCACGACTCCATCTGGGTGATTGTTGACCGACTCACCAAGTCGGCACACTTCTTACCCATCAGAGAGCAGGGCTCAGTGGAGAGCTTGGGACGTCTCTACGTTCAGGAGATTGTGCGGCTCCACGGCGTGCCATCATCTATCGTTCCCGACCGAGATGCCCGCTTTACTTCCCGGCTTTGGAAGGGGTTACAGGAGGCGTTCGGTACACAGCTTCGTCTTAGCACAACTTTTCACCCTCAGACGGATGGTCAGACGGAGAGGACCATTCAGACTCTCGAGGACATGCTCCGCGCATGTGTCCTCGACTTTGGTCGTAGCTGGGAGGACCACCTACCCTTGGTGGAGTTCGCGTACAACAATAGCTACCACTCCACCATCGGGATGGCACCGTACGAGGAATTGTACGGCCGACCATGTAGATCTCCTTTGTGCTGGACAGACCCTGGGGAGTCAGCACTGGTGGGACCGGAGATGGTCCAGGCCACGACAGAGAAGGTCCAGGTCATCCAGGAGCGGATGAGGACAGCTCAGAGCCGGCAGAAGTCATATGCTGACAGGAGGCGGAGGCCACTGGAGTTCGAGGATGGCGACCACGTCTTCTTGCGAGTCTCACCTCGACGTGGTATTCAGAGATTTGGCCGAGGCGGCAAGTTATCTCCGCGCTTCATCGGACCCTTCCAGATTCTCAGCAGGATTGGCGAGGTGGCTTATCGCCTGGCTCTACCACCTCAGTTGCACCGGGTGCACGACGTCTTCCACGTATCCTAGCTGAGGAGATACGTGCACGACCCGACGCACATCATTGATCATGGGGAGATGGACGTTGACGATGGGGCGACCTTTACGGAGGTCCCGGTGGAGATAGAGTATCGACAGGAGCGGGTCCTGCGTGGGCGATCGATTCCTCTTGTGCGCATCAGATGGCAGCACGGGAATCTCCAGGAGAGCACATGGGAGCGGGAGGCTCAGATGCGTGCTCAATACCCTCATTTGTTTCCCTAGTTTTTGATGTATCTTTACGGGGACGTAAAGCCCTGAGGTGGGAGTAATGTAAAGACCCGTAAAATTCAAGGGAAATTTTTCTTAATTTTCTTTAGAATTTTACAAGAGCGCGGTTTCAGACGGCACCTGATTCCGAGGCCCGGAGTGCCCGGAATTAATTTCCGAAGTTTGGCTCGGGTACGTTCAGTGAACGAACGAGCGGGAATTCCTAACTTTTGATCCGGTGCTCGGAATTGAAATCCGAGGGCACCGATGAACTCGCAGCGCCGATTTTCGCTTAAAGAGACATTTTCGGGAGTTGCGTTTGTTGCGGGTTGAAAGTTAAGTTTTGGGGTTTTTAGTTTGAGTTAAATAAAATTGTGAAGAACAATTTTATTATAACTAGTTAAAACCTATCAAAGGAGGTTGGAAGTGGGACCCACACCCACTTAACCTCCCTTGGGAGGATTAAGTGTGGTGGGGCCCACACGAACCCCTAATCTTTTCAAATTCTCTCAACATACTTAACCCCTAATTAATTGACTTAAGTTACTTAATTAATTTTGGGAGTTAAGCCTTTTTGAATTTCAACTTTTGAAATTCTTGTGTGTTTTGTAATAATAAAATAAGATGTTATCTTATTTTAATATGGGTTGTTTGTTTGTCTCCTTGAGAGCTTTTGGAGAGCTTCTTCTTCATCTTCAAGCTCTGACGAAGAACGAAGAACGCCCAAACTCCGACGAAGAACGACGCCTATCTTCTTCGTCCTCGGTGTCAACAAGAGGGAACGCCGCACCCTCCTCGGACCTTCTTCGTCGGCATACGAAGATTCGCCAACGACGTATCTCTTCGGTCATAACTCTTCGTCAACGGATTTGACGAACGACGACCGCGACGCCCGACCTCCGCGACGTCGTCTTCCGCGGAACGTTCTCAATCTTCGAACCTTATATCAAGGTAGGGGTTGTTGTTTAATTCTTTAATTATTCCATTTCTTGCTCGTGGATCACATGTCTACGTGAGGCTTTGAAATAATTTATTTAAGTGTTATAGTTAACGCGGGGGGGGGGGGACCGCGCGAACACGGCCGAACCCCCCTCCATCGTTCTTGTTTAATTCTTGCGGTGGAAGCAAAGTGGCGTGGTTCCGTCGCACCACGCGGATTACCGTACGTTTATTTTTACGCGGCGCCGTCGTGCCACGCCGGGGTAGAAACTTCAAGAACGCGACGCCGTCGTGCCGCGTTGAAAAGAATCAAAGCACGGCGAAGGGGCGCGGTGCCGTCGCACCGCGCCGGATGACGAATGTCGCGGCCGGTTCCGGGCCGCGGCGGGACGAGGAGACCGCGGCCGGTTCCGGGCCGCGGCGGAAGAGAAGACCGGCGGCCGGGCCGCCAGCGTCGGAAGCCGAAGGGGGGACCGGAATTTCCGAACCGTTTGAGAAAACCGGCCGGCCAGCTGGCCGGCCGGAAGGCTTTAAAACCGGGGTAAATTAATCCCCCGACCACCTAATAAAAACCCCCCTCTTTAAGAGGGGGGCGGTTTTTTTTGAAGGAGGGGGGGGGGGGGGCAGCCGGCCCCCCGGTTCCGTTCCAGCAAGCCCCCCCACGTGGCGGGGGGCGTTTTTTTTAAAAAACGGCGCGGCTATGCCGCGCCGCCAGATGAAAAGCGGGGGCTTAGCCCCCCGCGTGCGCAGCCTCCTCGCGGCGCCAGGCCGCCGCGGCTCCCCGCGCCGCCGCGCCGCCCCAGGGGGGGGGGGGGTCGGGCCGGGTCGGCCCGGACCCGGACCCCCCCGTTTCGAACCAGAATTGGTTTTTGGCCCTTAACTTGAGCCTCAGACCTCCGATCGACGAACCGTCAGCGGCAACGCGATCCTTGGATCGAGACGGTCGTTTCGGTATATCGCACTCAAGGTTTCGGTTTACTTTGAGTTCGGCCGGGTTGGTTCGTTCACGAAACCAACCGGGCCTTCGGAGCGGAAACGCTCATACCTTGAGCTACGGACGTCCGATTGACGTGCCGTCAGCTGTGTTGTGTTCCTCTTAGTGAGACGGATCTTTTGGTATACTCCGCCCAAGGTTTGGACGCAGGTGGAGTACGGTCGGGTTGGTTTTGCCTTAAAAACCAACCGGGCCCCGGAGACGAAAATGCCAATAACTCTCAGACCGGGCGTCCGATCGACGCGCCGTCTGTTGCGTTGAGTTCCTGTTAACGAAACGGAACTTTTGGATACATCAACTCTGGTCTTCGTGACAGTTGATGTATCAGCCTCTCGGCTCGTGGAGCGGACCCTCCGAACGAGCTTGCTATGTGCGGGAACCCTAGTGCTGGCTGCGACTGTACTACTGCTACGACTGCTACTGTGACTGCGACGACGACAGTACAGATATCCTGTGTGGATTCGACGACGACGGTACAGAGATCCTGTGTGGATTCGACGACGACGACTACAGCACTCAGCGATCCTACGTGGATTAGTGCTACAGGTCCTGTGTGGGCCCGATCCTGTGTGGGTCCTTGCGCTCAGCGGTTCTGTGTGAGCCAGCGCCTACAGGTTCTGTGTGAGCCCGATCCTGTGTGGGTCTTCTGCGGGGGTTAGTTACCTATCGATCCTTCGTGGGTCCGACGACTTAGATGGATCAGTGATCATCTTTATCGTCCTTGAAGAAGTATACCTGTGTGAGCTGAATCCTATTGCTTTCCTGTGAGGATTGTGTTGTGCAATTCTGCGTGGATTATGTTTTGCTTTCCTATGTGGAATACGTATACTTTCCTGCGTGGACTGAGTTGTACTTGGGCTCGGAGGTTGGAGCGTATTTTTAATTGATGACTTAGGTATATGTATGGGCATATACCTAAGCAGTGTCGGTTGTTACTTCGTGATTGTACTTTTCTTCGTGGTTTATCCTTTGTGGATTTGAGAGACCTTCAGGGGTCTCAGGGTCCCTACTGAGTAGCTTATACTCACCCCTGCACGGGCTTCGCCCGCACTATGTTGTGTTGGTTGCAGACGATGGACAGCGTTGACTTAGCTGAGGCTTGTAGAGCGGGACGGTACCCGGAGGTGGACCACTGGGCGGGACGTGCTCGGAGCGGACGGCGGGACCCGTGGAGCAGAGGAGCTATCTGTACCCACCCTTCAGGTGGGATTTCCGGTGGACAGCTCGGAGTAGCGGCTTTTACTTTACAGTTGCTGTTTTTCCCTTTTCGAGTTGTACTTTACTTTCAGTTTGGGTTTGTATTCTGGCCCATTTACCTTTCCGCACTTTCAGTCGTACTCTGCTTGCTTAGTGTTTACTTTCCGCTTGTTTACTCTGTGGTGTGTGTTTACTTATCAAAGGCAATGTCTTCCCTTTTTACCGGGATTTACGCCTTGGTGCTAGTCGCCAGCCCCTGGCCTATAGAAGACGGGCTTGGGGTAGTCACGGCACGGACCCCGAGGGCGGGTCGTGACACCCCTAGTATCTCAACTAAATTTAATTATTGGGGATGACTATAATGAAATAACTATGGGTGAGGAAAGGAATTTTAAAATAGAGGATGTACCTATTGTGAAAGAATATATTGATGTGTTTCCAGAATATTTACCTGGACATCCTACAGAACCAGAAATTGAGTATTCTATTGATTTAATTCCTGATTCAAGGCCCATATCGAAGACCCCTTATAGAATGGCCATTGTGGAATTAGTGGAACTAAAGAAAAAACTAGAGGAATTGAGTAATAAGGGATTTATGATCCCTAGTGTTTCTCCATGGGGAGCCCCTGTCCTTTTTGTTAAGAAGAAATATGGATCTCTGAGGTTGTGCATTGACTACAGGGAGATCAATGATATAACAATAAATAACAAGTATCCCCTACCTTGCATTGATGATTTATTTGACCAACTGCATGGATATCAATACCTTTCAAAGATTGACCTTCGATATGGATACCATCAGTTGTGCGTGAAGAAGGAAGACATTCTGAAGACCGCATTTCGAGCCAGGTACGAGCATTACGAGTTTAGAGTAATGCCTTCTGGGTTGACTAATGCACCCTCTATCTTCATGGATCTAATGAATAGAGTTTTCAAGGAATATCTTGATGACTTTTTAGTGGTATTTATCGATTATATCTTGGTATACTCCAAAGGCAAATAAGATCATGAAAATCACTTGTTCATTATCCTAAAGACTCTCAGAAGACATGAATTATATGGGAAGTTTTGCAAGTGTGAATTCTTTCTTCAAGAGATTTATTTTTCTTTTCTATATTTTCTCTAAGTATATAATCTTTGTTCATCCTTCTATGACAAGAGAAATAAAATAATGGACAACACCAATGCGTATAATCGAGGTATGATGTTTTATTGGTTTAGCAAGTTATTATAGACGTTTTGTCCAGAATTTTTCCCTATTGGATAACCCATTAACGAATCTCACACATAAAGGGGTTAAATTTGTTTGGAAAAAAGAGTGTGAATAATGTTTCAAAGAACTAAAGAGAAGCTTAGTCAATTATCTTATCCTGACTCTACCATCAGGGAATGTTGGGTTTATTATTTATAGTGATGCTTCAAAGAGAGGACTTGGTTGTGGCCTTATGAAGAATGATAGGGTTATTGCCTATGCATCATGACAGATGAACATTCATGAGAAAAGCTATCCTACTCATGATCTTGAGTTAGCATCTGTAATATTTTCTTTGAAGATATGAAGATATTATCTCTATGCTGAAAAATGTGAGATTGATACTAATTACAAGAGTTTGAATTATATTTTCTCACAGAAAGAACTCAATGTGAGGAAAAGGAGATGGCTTGAACTACTCAAGGATTATGATTGCATGATACACTACCACCCAGGGAAGGAAAATAAGGTAACAGATGCTTTGAGAAGAAAATATCATGGAGTTTTGAACAAGATGAGAGTTAAAAAAGAACCTATATAAATGGATCTATTAAATACAGATATGGGAATAACCATGGAAGGTGAAACATCAATTCTTTTTCAAATGGTTTCCAAGCCATATTTACTAGAAAGGATAAAGAGTTCTCAAACTGGTGATGAAGAGTTTCAAAAGAAGATGAAAGCTCTGAATGATGGGAGATTGAGTGACTTTGTGTATAAAGATGGAATTTTGAAATTTGGGAAGTGACTTTGTGTTCCCAATATACCTGATCTAAAAAATGGAATTGTTGGATCATTTTCATTGTTCCAATTTCTCTATACACCTTGGTAGCGCTAAGATGTATATAGATTTGAAGGAACATTTTTGGTGGGGCAACATGAAGAGGGATATTTCTGATTTTGTGTCAAGATGTATGGTTTGTCAACAAGTGAAAGTTGGAAGGAAACAACCTGGAGGATTCATGAAACCTCTTCCCATACCAGAGTGGAAATAGGATAATATTATGATGGAATTTTTCATGGGATTACCAAGGACTCCTAGAAGGAATGATGCAATATGAGTCATTGTTGATCGTCTTACCAAGTCAGCACATTTTCATGCTATAAGAGAAGATTTACCAATTGAACGTCTAGCAAGACTATATATTAATGAAGTTGTGAGACTTCATGGAGTACCCATATCGATTGTTTCTGATCGTGATCCCCGTTTTACTTCAAGATTATGGAAAAGTCTTCAGAAATCCTTAGATATTGAACTTCGTTTGAGTACTACCTACCACCCTCAAAATGATGTACAATCAGAACAGACTATTCAAACCTTAGAAGACATGTTGACATCATGCTCACTTGACATTCAAGGTATGTTGGATCAATATTTACCTCTGGTAGAATTTTCCTATAACAATAACTTCCATTCAAGTATTCAGATGGCACCATATAAAGCGTTATATGGAAAGAGATGCCGCACACCAACTTGTTGGGATGATGTTGGTGAAAGAAAACTCATAGGCCCAGAACTTGTGGAGGAAATGATAGAAAATGTAAAAGTAATCCAAACCCACATCAAAGCAGGTTGAAGTAGGTAGAAGAGCTATGCCGATAATCGATGGATTTAGAATTTCAGGTAGGAGATCATGTTTTCTTGAAGGTATATCCATGGAATGGTGTTATAAGTTTCGGTAAGAACGGTAAATTGAGTCCCATGTACATCAGATCTTTCAAAATTCTAGAATGAATTGGGGCTGTAACTTACCATTTGGTAATGCCGCTAAGTCTCTCCAAAGTACACGTTGGGTTCCACGTCTCACTATTGAGAAAATACATGCCTGAACCAATGCATGTACTCACCTATGAGGAATTAGAATTGGAACCCAATCTGTCTGATTGTGAAGAGCCTGTCAAGGTTCTTGATACAAGATAACAAGTGCTGAGAAACCAGCTGACTCTTCTGGTAAAAGTTCAATGGAGAAAACATAAGATGGAAAAGGCAATGTGGGAACCCAATGATCTTATGAGGAAGAGCTACCCAAGTCTTTTTATGTAGTAATATTCTAGAAATTTCAAGGAAAAATTTATTTAAAGGAGGGGAGAATGTAACACCTCACACTTCCATGGTACACTTCTCTTTGAATAATACAATAGCGTGTGTTGTATGTAATATCGAGTTCTAACACACCACAACCAATCAAACTAGCCGTTATGAATAGAAATACCCACTTTTTAATTTTCTATAAATTTTATCTTGAAAAATGGACTTCATTTTTGGATTCGTAATATCGAAATTAGCTTAGGGTGATTTTTTGTATTTTTTTAAAAACATTCAAATTTTGATGAATAGTGAAAAACTCTGAGTTATTGGTTAAAACCAAAATTTTATTTAAATAATTAGTTGTTTTATTTAAATTTATTTTAGGTCGAAATAGATACCTAATACCTATATGAGTTCAATTTAATTCACTGGAGTCATTTTATAATAAGTTTAGATATATAAAAATTTTATTGAACTTTTCACCGTCTTTTACCCACCTCCTAAAAGAATTTGAAAATTCACATAAAACATAATTTTACCGCTTCTGTGAGTGGAATTTAAAAAATCCAAGAGACACAGTTGATATTAGTAAGTAAAATGTGGTTCAATAAGATGAAAATATTTTTTGGGGAATAGTAACTTTTTACTTTTATTCACCATGGTTAAAAGTAAATAGGGTAATTAAAGGTAAAAATGATTTAAATATTACCCTAAAACATGTCTTAATTCTATTGGATAAGAATAATTAGACCAAAAACAACCTAAGTAATAAATTATGACCTATTTGGTCAACTTGGATTAGATTAGGACATTTATTATTATTTAAATCAAAGAGGAGTTAAAAGAGTTAAAATCAAAGTTTAATAACTAAAACATTTTTAATATAGGGTTATACATAAGATAAATTCGACTATAAATATTAATTATAAAGATAAAAATATTTCCTACATAATGGTATTTTATTTATATTTTTTAGACATCGAATAATTTAAATTATATATGACACAATGATGATGTAGTAATTACCTAATTAATGAAATATTAAAATAATTGACATTATAAATATCCAAATAAATGTAATTTTATACTTTTTATGAAATAAAGTATTTTTATAGGTTAATATAACATATTAGGGTTGGTTATATGAATTTTTTTTAAAGTAATAATGATGTTATGAATTTATCAAAAACAAAATACAAAATAGTGGTAAAATTGACATAAAAGAGTTTTTAAAACAAATATTATATTATTAATTGATATTATATTCATAAAAATATTAGGTTTGGCCAAAGGAATTATATAATTATATTTCTATCATTAATGAACCACTTGGGGTTCTATTGGAAGTATATAGTAATTTTATTAACCATATAATATAAAAATACAAAGAGACATGGTAAATGTCAAACTATTTAACAAAGAGTTAAATCTAAAATATAAAGTTAATATAGTGACCCAAACCTATATAAAACCTATGGGTTGTGTGGTTTTTGACCTATCCCCACATTAAACTTTAAATAATCCAATTTAGAGCCATTAGAAACCGAAAATGATTTTATTATAAAATAATATTTCTATCTTTTCCTAAGGTGCCCCTCACCCCTCTAATAAAAGGGCACTCCCCTTCTCTCTAATTCACACCTTAAAAGCCATTTGTGTAGAGACCCAAAGCTTGACGTACATGGAAATTACATTAATTTTTTGGAATAATTAATACATAACAAAAACAGACACACAAGGACTATAATAGTTTAGTGTATTTGGAAACTTGGAACATAATCTTCTAATCTTGGTGAAGGATCTTCAACATCTCCCACAAAGATCTTCCTTTTTTTCATACCTAAAATATTTCTTTATATCCTAGGGAAAATAAAACATATAAAGCATGAGCTCAAATGCTCAGTAAGGGTAATTATGGAGAAAATAAAACAAACCATATATATTTGAACTTCAAAACATGAACATAATATTTAAACATCAAATTGTTGAGCAATGACATAAAACATGGAAGTACATAAGGCATAGATCATAATGGAACATCAGTCATGATAAAATGGCATGGGAATAAAACATGTAATTGTGGAAACCATTAATCACATGTTATGATTTCCATAGTAGCCAAGGCATTGCTGCCAAGACCTTCTTAGTGGACAAAGTCCCTTACTGAACCGAGTTTACTTGTCGTTCCAGCCCTGTATTACTGAACCTAATTTAATTTCCATTTCATCCATGTCTATCTCTTGAGATATAAATATTTACCTAATGCATTAGTGGGAGATATAGGTCCCACCCATCTCATAATGAAATCATTCTTTCATGTGCCACAAAATCATAAATCATACATCATATCATAACCCATGTAATAAAATGAGATTCTTAAACATCATGCCATCATAACATAATCCATAATAAAAATGGATATCATTTCATTATAAGAAAAATAAAATCATGTAAATAATGGAGACATTATACATGAAACATAAACATATTAAATAATGTCATTTTAGATGGAAAATAGTTTTGAGAAAACACTTGAAATGATTTCTTGAGGAAACTATCCTTTCTTCTTCAAAATCATTTTATTTTCACAAAATGCCATGCAATTTTAAAAGAAGTGGATTTTGTTGAAAATAGTCATGAAATCATGTAGAGTAAGCTTCATGAAAATAAGGTGTTATTAAAATATAAAAGTAATGTCCCATATTTTTCCATGTATTATTTTAATATTATATGGTAATTAATTCAAGACCAGGCTCTGAGACGACGTCTAGTTACGAGGCATGGTGAGCCCGGAACAAGTGTTTAAATTTAATTTAATAATTAAATTATGCGTGCATGAGGTTTTCCTGAAAAAGTATAATAAATCCCGAACGGGTGCTCGGGTCAAAAATCTGATGGCATCGTTGCGTTCAGAGAAGGGGGCCTACCCTAGAAGAGACCTAACATCGACTGGCGCAGGCCGGTGGCGAAAATTGGGTTTTGGATGTAACCGTAATAAAATATTTAATTTAAAATATTTTATTAAATTCGTTGTACAGGATATATTTATCCTTTTTAAATAAGGGTTAGCATAGGGGTCCAGGGTTACAAACCTCAAAACCCTGAAACCCTTGGTGGCTCAGGAGGCTCTGGAGAAGACCTCCCGATGCGACGACGACATTCTTGACGATTTTCGCCGGCGACAACGACGTTGCGACTGGATCATCGCTAGTGAACACTGCGGATCCAGGTAGGATGTTTAAATTGTGATTTCTTCCCTGTTTTTGATTTCCATGATGAACACGGTCTAATCTATGAACAGATTAGCCCTTGGATCGATCGTTCTTGCGGGATGGGGTTTTGCGAGGATTCTGGGAGATCGAATCCATGTTGATATTTTGTTTTTGATCTTTTTCTGCTCTATTTAATCATATTAAAGGGAGCGGATCAACGCTGTGATGAACGATGGTGAAGGTTCATTCCTCAAATTTGTTTCATTTGATTTCTCCCCTTCCTCTCCTTCGCGTTCTTCGCAGGGCGATGAAAAACGGATCATTGTGCATTCGTTCTGCGATGCAACAATCTGAGATTGTAGATCAAACCCCAGAACGATGTCACGGAGGTGCGACGACGGTTTCAGCAGACGATTCGAAGAGGATTCAACGTTATGAGTTTTCAGGCATTTTACTTAGGATGGATCGTTCGAGGTTTATGATCCCTTTTATGGACCAAAAACACCTGTTGCGGTGTTCGTATGATGAAACTAACCAACCCCTAGAGTATCGGGATGAACGGACGAGAGATCGTGGATCCGAAAGATCGGTCGAAGCGCAAGGAAGAAGAAGGCGTTTCTGAAAAAATCCCAACTACATGGCATGTAGTATGGGATACACAATGTGTGTTTGTCGTTAGGTTTACATGGCATGTACTTCAAGAGTACATAGGCACGGGTAGGGTACACGGCCAAGGAGACGCCGTGTATACCCCTCCCCGGCCAGACCCGGCCAGATACACGGGATACCCCGTGTACTGGTACACGGGTAGGCGACCCGGACACGGACAAAGACCGTGTACGGGCACATGTCCAGCATACATGGAGTCAGCCCTAGGTGCTCAGACACGGCGTGTGATTCTTCTACCCGCTGTGTAGTTACTTTCTATCCGAAAATCCCAATGACACAGGCCGTTTGCACGGGTAGTACCCGTAGTCAGGAACACGTCGTGTACTTTTCTACACGCTGTGAAGTTGTGTTTTACACAGCTTGAACGGATGACACATGCCATTTACATGGAAAATACCTGGGGTCAAAGAACACGACATGTAACCATACTACACGCCGTGTAATAAATTCTTCAAGGATTGAGTAAGTTTCCTTCTATGACTTGGGCTAGTTTCCTTAGGGTTCATCCCCTTAGTCTTTCTCCTGAAGGTTTCTGGTGTCATCTCCTACCTATAGGATTATGATCCCTTCAGCAGGACTTCCTGAATAGATTTGTTGAAATACCCTCTGTGAGACTTAGATTCAGATCCTCTATTCATTCCTATAAACCTAGGTAGAGTTCTTGCTATCGACGTGACCAACTTTACCCGGGTGTCGATCCTCTGCTTAGCGGATCAGATCAGACTGAGTTGTCAGAATCACCCCATGACTTGGTTGTGATCCTCGTCTGAGCATTAGGTTATCAAGGTACTTGTGGAGTGTTTTATCTCGGAAAGAGTACTTCGTATCCCTCTCTTCAGATGTAGGAGTGTGTTATCCCGGTTTCATGCTTAGTGGAATCTTTGAGCTAGATCTTAGTGGTAGTTTCGCGATAGTCATTTTTGATTGAGTATATCTGGATATTCTTATTATATGTTCAGTAGACATATACTGCGTAGAGATGAATATATCTCCCTTTGTGGTATTTTCCCTTGTTGTATTTCCTTTTTGGTTTCATGGTGTCCTACTGGGTATTGTCATACTCACCCTTGCACGGGCTTTGCCCACACATGTCATGTCTTGTGCAGACGAGCGAGCCTTTGACAGGATTATAGGTGGACTAGGGCCGGATGACGCTCAGTGATATTTGGCGGCCGAGGTGTGTTCCTACAACTACAAATTGTAGTCCCAGTACCTTTTCCTTACAGGTTGGACTTTGTTACAGACTTTCTTTTTGGTGGGCTTGTACTTTTGGCTCGGGGTTTTAATTTCTTGTGCTTTACTTTCCTGTCGTACTCTATTGGTTCGGTTTTAGTGTATGAATGCATATTTTTCTTTTAGTGGTTTTTACTTTTCAGCATTTTGGGCTTGGAGATGTGTGTGTGTGTGTGTGTATAGGTTTATAGGCAATGCCTCCCATGTTAGTAGCATGCCTACTCGGTGCTAGTCACCAGCCCCTGGCCTATTGGAGGCGGGCCTAGGGAGTTTCGGCTCAGGCCCCACTGGGACGGGTCGTGAAAAAGTGGTATTAGAGGTGGTCAGTTCTACCTTAGGACCGAGAGTCTGTGAGTTGGTTTGGGGCAATAGTGTTAAGTGTTTCGAGTTCAACTTTCAGGCTAGGGAACCCAGGGTTGGTGCGGGCGGCCGACGTATCCATACACAAGGACTCTGATAACTTTCTTTTCGACTCAGAGCATGAGAACACTAGTTGCAGGGGAAAATAATGGTACATTCATCATATCAGAATGGGTTGTGGTTTCCATGTCCTTCTTGAGTCAGCTCTCTAGATATACTCACTGACTGAGATACATCTTGTTTCATTACAGGATGCCTCCGCGACGCGCACCCGCTAGGATCCAGCAGCTCAATCACGACAATGACCCCCTTAGTGATGAAGCCTCGATACAGGGACCAGATCCCCCAGTTTTACCATTAGGTGGTGTGCCAGTTATCCTGCCACCTGTGGAGCAGTGTTTAGTGCCTGCTGTATAAGTGGAGGAGGGGCGCAGGATAAGCGCACTCCACGAGTTTCAGAGACAGAGACCCCTCAGGTTTTGAGGAGATCCTGACCCTTAGGTAGAAGAGGACTGGCTTGAGGTAGTGGCCAGAGTCTTCCATTTGGTCAGGACACCAGCAGACCAAATGGTGATCCTGGCAGCGAGCCTTCTGTAGGGCTCGGCAGGACGATGGTGGATTTTGGTTATCCAGACTCACGAAGAGGCGACACTTTCATGGTCGGAGTTTGAGCGTCTCTTTGGGGAGGAGTTTTCACCGGTTACCCTGAGAGAAGTATGCATACAGGAGCTTCTTCTTCTCCAGCAGAGAACCATGACGGTGGATGACTATTCATCGAGGTTTACCGACCTCTCGCAGTACTTGATGGATATGGTTAGAGATCTATACTTCAGATCTCGGACTTTTGAGCGGGGATTGCGCAGAGATATCTGAGCCAGTATCATCTCTATGATCATTCCTACTTATGCTGGGGTGCTCGAGTGGGATTTGGTGGTCGAGGGCATCTTGGCATAGCAGAGACAACTGGTAGTTTTCATTAGTGGGCGAGTGGGTGAGTTGGAGAAGAGACCTCGGCAGCAGGGAGCCGATGTCAGGGACCAAGGCATGGGAGAAATTTCCATAGGAGATCCCAGGATAGGGGATCTGCCGTACATGGCTTTCAGGGCGCATCCAGCTAGCCTCGAGAGAGGCGATGCAACTCCTGTGATGGTAGAGGGCATCTCACTCGATATTGTCCGACCCGCCGTACTACTGACACGGGAGCAGTGGATGGACCACCGAGGCAGAGGCAACGTGTGGAGTAGACAGATCCACGGGGTGGCGGACATGGTAGGGGATCTGCGAGAGAAGTTGGAGGTGGTCGGTGTTTTGACCTTTTTCCACCACCACCCCCAGGAGGTCCACCTCAGGCTCAGGGAGCTGGTGGACAGAGGCAGGGATAGCTGCAGGCGGCAGAGGCTTAGGACCCAGGTACTCCCGAAATGATTTGGGGTACTATATGTGTCTTTTCTACTTTGGCTTCCACACTGATAGACACAGGTGCTAGTCATTTATTTCTAGGTGCTTATCTTGTTCGAGACCTTGAGATTCCAGTTGAGTCGTTGACTCGACCCTTACGCTTAGAAACACCGACTAGAGAAGATTCATAGATCACACACCTCTGTAGACAGTGTTACCTGATCCTTGGAGGCGAGAGTTTCGGTTGTAACCTCTTGGTGGTAGCATCGAGGCCTTATGATGTCATTATCGGTATAAATTGGCTATCCACAGTTCATGCCAGATCGACTATTTTTGGTGAAGGGTGTGGTGTGTCTATAGTGATGGAACAAGGTTCAATTTTTTCGGTGAAAGAGAGACCCAGGCAGCGCATGATGGACTCGTGCATAGGAGGGAACAACCAATTTCACATCAGTTGTCTAGCCTATCCCTTGGCGCAGCATATGTTACGAGTTTCCAGTTTCTACTAGTAGTGGCTAAGTACGAGGACCTCTTTCCGGAGGATGTCCCCAGGCTACCTCCCCGTCAAGAGATATATTTCTGCATTGAGTTGAAACCCGGGATGACACCAATATCGGCATCAGCATATCGGATGGCTCCTGCAGAGCTTCGTGAGCTGAGGGTGCAGCAGGACGACTTGCAGAAGAAGGGCTTTGTGAGACCCAGTGTTTCACCCTGGGCGGCCCT
The DNA here is from genome assembly GCA_963277665.1 of Viscum album. NCBI lineage: Eukaryota > Viridiplantae > Streptophyta > Magnoliopsida > Santalales > Viscaceae > Viscum > Viscum album. The sequence goes on along the minus strand of OY728153.1, from coordinate 382,662,419 downwards.
AGTGCTGTTTTCCAAGAAGGCAGATGGGAGCTTGAGGCTATGTGTGGATTACCGACGCTTTAATCAGGTGACCGTGAAGAACCGGTATCCACTACTAAGGATCGATGACCTCTTCGACCAGTTAAGTGGGGAACGATGGTTCTTGAAGATTGATCTACGATCAGGATATCACCAGTTTCTAATGTCATTATGGTCACTATGAGTACTTGGTGATTCCCTTCGGCGTGACGAATGCCCCTAATGTGACCATGGGACTCATGAACCGGGTCTTTTAGCCCAATCTAGACCGGTTTGTAGTGGTATTCATCGATGATATCCTTTTGTACTCTGCGTCCGAGGAGGAGCACGTGAGACACCTAAGGACGGTTATGAACACACTCTGAGAGCACCCGTTGTATGGGAAACTCTCAAAGTGTCAGTTCTAGTTATAGGAGGTCCACATTCTACGACATTTTATCTCGGCAGATGGTGTAGCAGTGGACCCAACCAAGGTAGAGGCAGTGCTAGCATGGGAGCCACCCCGGGGCGTGACGGAGGTGCGGAGTTTCCTTGGGTTGGCAGGCTACTATCGGAGATTCATCCTTGATTTCTCCAAGATTTCCGCACCAATGACAGCTTTGACCCGAATGGGGCAGCCATTCATGTGGACCGAGAGATACCAGCAGGCTTTCCAGTAGTTGATACAAAGTCTGACGAGCGCCCTGATCTTGAGATTACTAGAGGAGGGTATCGAGTACGTAGTGTTCTGCGACGCATCAGGAACTGGTCTTGGTTGTGTCCTGATGTAGAGGAAGCAGTTATTTCATATGGATCCCATCAGTTGAGGCCACATGAGCAGAACTACGCGACCCATGATCTTGAGTTGGTAGCGGTAGTCTTCGCGTTGAAGATGGGGTGGAACTACCTGATGGGTGAGCGGTTTACCATCTACTCTGATCACAAGAGTCTCAGATATATCTTTTCTCATAAGGATCTAAATTTGAGACAAAGACGATGGCTTGAGTTCCTCCAGGATTACGACTTTGAGATTGTTTAAACACCTGGGAGGGGGAACGTTGTGGCAGATTCTCTCAACAGAAAATCCAGTTGGCAGTTTCTGGATGAGGCGATGGAGCAGTTGTCCTCTTTACAGTTATCCTTCGTGGATGGAGATGAGGGAGTTTACCTTGAGTCTATGGTTGTTACCCCTCCACTCTTACAGCGTGTTATGGAAGCACATCGCGAGGATGCTAGCTGTGAGACTCTACGTGCTCAGACATCCACAGGTGTTGCGGCTGATGGATATTCAGAAGGTGGGGAGCACATTGTTCTTTTCTAAGGGCGTACAGTAGTACTAGTGATGTTGCGGGAGGAGGTTCTAAGGTAGTTCCATACATCTCCTTTGGTGGTGCATCTAGGTGTGGAAAATATGTATCAAGACCTCTGACGTTAGTTATGGTAGCCATGAATGAAGAAGAGTGTGGCAGAGTTTGTTTCTCAGTGCCTTACTTGTCAGCAAGTAAAGGCTGAGCACCAAGTGCCAGCAAGTTTGAATCATACCCTTGAGGTGACATAGTGGAAGTGGGATGGGATATCCAGGGACTTCGTGACGGGTTTACCACGTACGTCCGGGGGACAAAATTCCATCTGGGTGATCGTCGATCGACTCACCAAGTCGTCCCACTTCCTAGCCATACAGAAGCAGAGTTCGGTAGAGAGATTGGGACGCCTCTACGTGCTGGAGATAGTTCGACTTCAGGGAGTGCCATCCACGATCATCTCAGATCGTGATGCTGGCTTCACATTCTGGTTGTGGAAGGGATTTTAGGAAGCTTTTGGGACTCGGTTACGCTGGAGCACAGTGTTCCATCCTCAGACCGATGGTCAGACAGAGCGGACCATCCAAGTTGAGGAGGATATGCTTCGAGCATGTATACTTGACTTCGGTCGTAGCTGGGAGGATCACCAACCATTGGTGGAATTTTCTTACAACAACAGTTATCATTCCATTATTGGTATGGCACCATTTGAGGCTCTGTACGGGCGACCTTGTAGGTCACCACTTTGTTGGACTGACCTAGGAGAGTCAGCACTCATGGGCCCATAGATGGTGAGAGCTACTAAAGAGAAGGTGCAGGTCATCCAGGAGAAAATGAGGACTGCACAGAGTTGGAAAAAGTCTTCTGCCGATAGGAGGCGGAGTCCCTTGGAGTTCGAGGAAGGAGACCATGTGTTCCTTCGAGTCTCACCTCGAAGGGGACTGCGGAGATTTTTCTGAGGGGGAAATCTATCTCCGAGGTTCATCGGCCCTTTCCAGATTCTGAGTAGAGTTGGCAAGGTGGCGTATCGCTTGGATCTAACTCCTCAGATGGACCGGGTACACAACATCTTCCCTGTGTCACAGCTGTGGAGGTATGTGCATGATCCATCGCACGTTACTGACTGGGGCGAGCTGGACATCGATGATGGAGCGACCTTTGCTGAGTACCCAGTGGAGATCGAGGATTGGCATGAGAAGATCTTTCGTGGGCAAGCTATTCCCTTAGTGCATGTCTGGTGGCAGCACGAGAATCTCCAGGAGAGCACATGGGAGCGGGAAGCTCAGATTCACATGCAGTACCCACATCTTTTTGAGTAGCCTTCGTTTTGTCTTTTCGGGGACATAGGCGCCCTAAGGTGTGTATGATGTAATGTCCCAGATTTTTCCATGTATTATTTTAATATTATATGGGAATTAATTTGAGACCAGGCTCTGAGATGGCATGCAGTTCCGAGGCCCGGTGAGCCCAGAACAAGTGTTTAAATTTAATTTAATAATTAAATTATGCACGCGTGCGGTTTTCCTGAAAAAGTGGAATAACTCCCGAATGGGTGATCGGGTCAAAAATACGATGGAACTATTGCGTTCAGAGCAGCGGGATTACCCTAGAAGATAACTAACATCGACTGGCGTAGGCCGGTGGCGAAAATCGGGTTTTGGACATAACGGTAATAAAACATTTAATTTAAAATATTTTATTAAATCCATTGCAGCAGATATCTTTATCCTTTTTAAATAAAGGTTAGCGCAGGGGTCCAGGGTTACAAACCTCAGAACCCTGAAACCCTTGGCGGCTCTGGAGGCTCTGGAGAAGACCTCCCGACGTGGCGACGACGTTCTTGACGATTTTCACCGGCGACGACGACGCGGCGACCCTATCATTTCCAACGAACACCGTGGATCCAGGTAGGATGTTTAGATTGTGATTTCTTCCCCGTTTTTGATTTCCATGACGAATGCGGACTAATCCACGAACAGATTAGCCCGCAAATTGATCGTTCTTGCGGGATGGGTTTTTGCGGGGATTCTGGGAGATCAAATCCATGTTGATCTTTTTCTGCTCCATTTAATCCTATTAACGGGAGCGGATCAATGTCGTGATGAACGACGGTGGAGGTTCGTTCCTCAAATTTGTTTCATTGTATTTCTCCCCTTCCTATCCTTCGTGTTCTTCGTGTTCTTCATCAGGCGATGAAAAACGGATCATTGTGCATCCGTTCTGCGACGCAATGATCCGATATTGTAGATCCAACCCCAGAGTGATGTCACGGAGGTGGGACGGCAGTTTCGGCAGACGATTCAGATCGGATCGAGAGTTATGAGTTTTCGTGTGTTTTTCTTCGGATGGATCGTTCGAGGTTTATGATCCGTTTTAAGGACCGAAACCACCCGTTGCGGTGTTAGTATGATGAAATTAACCAACCCCTGGAGTATCGGGATGAATGGGTAAGAGATCGCGGATCCGGAAGATCGGCCGAAACGTGAGGTAGAAGACGGTGTTTCTAGAAAAATCTCGACTACACGACGTGTAGTATGGGCTACATGGTGTGTGTTCATCGGAAGGTGTACATGGTGTGTACTTCAGGAGTACATGGGCATAGGTAGGGTACACGGCCAAGGAGACACCGTGTATACCCCTCCCTATCCAGACCCAGCCAAATACACCGGATACCCCATGTACTGGTACACGGGCAGGCGACACAGACACGGACAGAGACCGTGTACGGGCACATGGCCAGCGTACACGGAGCGAGCCCCAGGTGCTCGTACACGGTGTGTGATTCTTCTACACGCCGTGTATTTACATTCTATCTGGCAAGACCAATGACATAGGCCATTTACACGGGAAGTACCCGGAGTCTGGAACACGACGTGTACTTTTCAACACGTCGTGTAGTTGAGTTTTACACAGCTTGAACGGATGACATGGGCCATTTACATGGGCAGTACCCAGGGTCAAGGAACATGGCGTGTAACCATACTACACTCCATGTAATAAATTATTTAAGGCTTGAGCTAGTTTCCTTCTGTGACTTGGGATAGTTTCCTTAGGGTTCGTCCCCTTAGTCTATATCCAAAAGGTTTTCGGTATCATCTCCGACCTATAAGAGTATGATCCCTTCATCAGGACTTCCTGAATAGAGTTTTTAGAATCCCCTCTGTGGGACATAGAGCCAGATCTTCTATTCATTATTGTAAGCCTAGGTAGAGTTCTTAGTATCGACGTGACCAACTTTACCCGGGCGTCGATCCTCCGCTTAGAAGATTAGCTCCGACTGAGTTGTCGGAGTCACCCCATGACTTGGCTGTGATCCTCATCTGAGCATCAGGTTATCAAGGTACTTGTGGAGTGTGTTCCCTTGGAATGAGTACTTCATATTTCTCTCTTCAGACCTAGGAGTGTGTTCTCCCGGTTGCATTCTTAGTGGAATCTTCGAGCTGGATCTTAGTGGTTGTTTCACGACAGTCATTTCTGTTTGAGTATATCTATATATTCTTATTATATGTTCAGTAGACATATACTGAGTAGAGTTGAATGTATCTCCCTTTATGGTATTTTCCCTTGTTGTATTTCCTTTGTGGTTTCGGGGTGTCCTACTGGGTATTTTCATAATCACCCCGACACGGGCTTTTCCCACACGTGTCGTGTATTGTGCAGAAGAGCGAGCCTTTGACATGATTCTAGGTGGACCAGGGCCGAACGATGCTCAGTGAGATCAAGCGGGCCGAGGTGTGTTCCTACGGCTACAGATTGCAGTCCTAGTACCTTTTCCTTATAGGTTGGACTTTGTTACAGACTTTCTTTTTGGTGGTCTTGTAATTTTGGCCCAGGGTTTTACATTCTTGTACTTTACTTTCCTGTCACACTCTGTTGGTTGGGTTTTAGTGTATTTATGCATATTTTCCTTTTATTAGTTTTTACTTTTCAGCTTTGTGGGCTTGGAGATGTGTGTGCATGTGTACAGGTTTATATGCAATGCCTCCCAAGTTAGTAGCGTGCCTACTCGGTGCTAGTCACCAACCCCTGGCCTATTGGAGGCAGGCTTGGGGAGTTATATCTCAGGCCCCACTGGGATGGATCGTGACAGTAAAAATCTGTTCATGCCGTATAAGTTAAAAAAAACATTCTTCTCGTACTTTTGTCAGAAAAGTCAAAAAGTACCTCGTATGGTAAACAAAAGAAAGATTCCTTCCAAACCTTGTGGTAAAAGTCATAAAAGGGTAAAAATGACTTTAAACATACATTGAAGTATACTAAACATTTTATGAAATCATTTTTATAAAACATGGACATGGATGATAAACATAACCCCAGTAAATACTTACGAATAAACAATCTCAGATAAGAATGAGATTAGAATAATTATCCCTTACCTTAGGTCCGATATGCTTCGTACGTATCCGAACCTCCTGTATAATGATTTAAATAATGTCATTGAATTATTACAGAATCATCTTCATTGTTATGATATCACATATGGTTCACTTATGACTTTATATTACCCTTTCTTTTGTAAATTCATGTTAAAGTAGCATTTTGGGTAAATTCGTTTCATTTATCGTCCGTGTTTTGACTTGTAATTATTAATATGATTACCTAGATCACGATTACTTAATTACAGAATATAAAACATGATTTATATATAATATATATTCAGAATATAGATATATATAATAGATCCATAAATGGAAATAAATATACCATTCATGGAGAGGGTAGGTCGTACGTACGCATGAACGCTATTTTCGTATCCTTATCGAATTGAATGGAATTAAGTAGATGAAATACATATAGATATACATAAATCCAGTAGAATTATTATGTCATATATTTCATGATTACTTATTATATATACTTTATAATCATTCTTGAATTCTTAACATGAAAAATTAATCTCATCGCGTCGTGGAGACGGTAATCCTTACGCATGCACGAGCAATGATATCGTTCCCATATTTATTTAAAGGAATTGGAGGGAATGATATAATATCTTAGAATTAGTATGATGTTATAATAATCATATGTAGTTATTCTTTACACCATTATACCCATCCAAGTAAGGTGGTGGTGGAAAAACAGATTACACCACGGCGTGGAGATGGTATTCTGTACGTACGCACGTGCAGTGATTTCGTTTTCCTTAGGATGGATAGAAGCTAAAATAGGGTTGTTTCATATTTATAATAAAATATCAGTATATTAGTGATACTGATGTTATTAATTCACAATGAAACAACCAAATAATAATAAGTAGAATAAGAATTAAATTTGAATGAATCGGTAATGGATATTACCTCTTCTTCGACATGCCTTTTTGAAACCTCCTCTTAGGGAATTAAAATTGGGTTTTGAAGAAGACCAGAACCTCTAGTATGTTTCTAAGGAGGTTGAAAAGGTAAATTAGCAGGGGTTGGCCAAGATTTAAGGCTCAAAAAGGTGTGAGGAGGAGAGGGAGGAGGTGCCCTTTTATAAGGGAGGAGAGTGGCACCTTTGGAATTATAAGAAATATTAATTTATAAAAAATTACAACCCCACTTAAAAACCTCAAAAATGACTCAAATACTATGATTAGATGATATAGGGTTGTAATATCATCAACCAATAAAATCTAGAGAAGTTGGGAATTTATTTTAAACATTATCAACTTTATTTATCCTTATATAATCTATTTAATTTTATTTGTGGTAATAATATTCTAAATTTTAAATAATTATAAATCATTACTTATATGATATTAATTGTCCATAGTTATATGATTTATTACATTTTAGACCATATAAATATTAATTTATAATTTTTAAATATTTTTTTTATTTTTAATCAATTTTATAATATGTAATTTGTATAAAAGAACAATAGTGTCATTTTTGACACTATTCATTTATTTGAATTTAAATAAAATATACACAAAATATATGTTCAAAATAAAATATTTAATAGATTAATAACATGTCATATGTATCTATAAAATTCTTGGAGAACATTAAATAGTTCATATAATATTTATTTTAATATTTTTAAAATCATTTTTTTGATATTTCAATCAAGAAAATAATTTCAACATCACTATTGTGTCAAAATTAATGATAATTATTTAATCCCTAAAAATTATAAATAAATTCATATGATTTAGATAATTTTATTATCTTTATATGGACTATTTATATACGAAATTTTATGATTTTTATCACTAAATTAAAATTGGTACACTTATAAGATTTAAGAGAGTGACATGTTGTCACTTTCCTTGGTTTTAATAATAATTATATTATTTCATGGTCAAAAGTCCATGAAATGAATATATTCCAACCATTAGGTAATATGGGTCGACTTTTATTCATCCAATAGGATTTTGGAAAGTGTTAGGGTAATTTTATAATCTTATTTTTACCCTTAATTACCAGATTTACCTTTAACTATAGTAAATAAAAAATACCGTAGTTACTATTCATAATATCAAAAAAATAAAAGTAACCTATTAACATAATTTGGACCCACTGAATTCAAATATGGAATCCATTTTTCAAAATTAAAAACACAGAAGTTGCAGTAATTAATTTAAAATTAATCTCGTTGTTAAGAAAACGGGTTTTAAAAGTTAAAACATTGCAAAAGATTGAAATGATTTTACCTATGAATTCAATGTAAAATCAATGCTAATGAAATACATTATTTTAAATGGTAAAAATATATTCTATTTATACTTTAAAATCATTAAATATTATTATTTAACCATACAAATTATTACAATGAAAAAAGTTGTTTTTAATTAAAATATAGCGTGTTTTTACTATTCATTAAAATATGAAAGTTATCAGAATAATATGAAATATTTACCCAAAGTAAATTTTTATGTCCTGGTTCCAAATAAGAATTTTATTTTTTCAAATTGAAATTATAAACATGTCAAAAACTATATTTAATGTGGGAGCGCCATCAAAAGACGGCAAAATGCATTTTTTGAACAACACTTATTTTACTCGAAAAATTTATTTTGTTCACATACCATGTTTTTGAAAATATGTAAGATGAATAATAATGTTAATAAATTCAAAATGTAGTTAATAATATTCATAGAGGCTAGTCCATAATAATATTATGACAATATATCGTTGTTTAGTGAAACTCGGTATTGTGTACTACACACGCTATCGAGGAAGGTCACGATTGCATGTAACGCAAGCCAAGTCAGGGTTGTGTATTGTGAAAGACTCCTTTGTTGTTTCATATAACATAATCCAACCATATTTCATTTATACATTGAATATATATATAATTAGATATATATATATACAAACTCATTGTTTCGTAGAATAACTACTATCAAAAGAACTTGAAATTGTGTGTAACACAATCTAAGAATAGTGTTGCGTATACTGCAAGCTAATATGGTGTTGCGTATAGCACAATATATTCATGGTGTAACATACAACAGAAGATATGAAAGAAACTAAAAATAATATATCTCATAAAATCTCGGGGTGTTACATTCTACCCTCCTTAAAATGAATTTCACCCTCAAAAGTCGTCGGGGTTATAAATGGTTATTACATGAGAGTTTCTTTCATAGAAACCCACATCGTAAAAAGGAATACCAAAACTTTTCTTTAAAAACCAAAGTATGAAACGTAACGGTTACCCAAATTAACTAATCTTTGGGTTTACACATAGGATAACATAGGTGATAATATGGATATGGAAGAGAAATCTAACCATCAAGTTCTGATGGAGAGTGGTAGAGGACATGGATATGATAAAGCTAGCTGTCACAAAACCATAAATTTGTGATGATCTAAAGACCATCTTATTCATCAGATATGAGGGAACTAGGACAACATTTTTGGTTTTCAAGATCATTTCTCTAAATTTGATGAATTAAAAGAAATAATTACCTGATTTTGGTACAATCTCACTGTTGTTTGTGCCTTGAACAATTTGTACTTCGTCTCTTAAAGAAATGAAGTTGAATTTTTTATTCATGAAGAGTTAGCAGATCATGTGATAGAATGATGGGTCATTCCATCTGTTTCAATCAAAAGGTTAACAAAATTTATCAAATATACATAAGTCCATTTATAGTGAGGTTAATTGTATATGATTCCAAAAATGAACTTATACTTCGTCTATCGTACCACTTAATAAAATAAAACTAGTTTCTACTAACCAGGGACTTCCTGTAGGCCAGTGGTTGGCACTAAAGGCATGTCGCACTTCGGTTGTGGGTTTAATTCCCGCATCCTTGTCCGACGCGATGGGTTGTCACCCATCCTATGGGTTGTCGCCCATCCTATGGGTTGTCCTTTTTCTAAAACTACACTATTATAACATTCCTGCAATAATATCGAAAATAGTTCTAGCCTTAAACAATACTATCTCAATTCATTCCAATCTTTAGGATTATCCAAAATACATCTATCCAAGATTATAGTATAAAGAAAAAAATTACTAGAAATGTCATCTACCGAGAATGTGAATACCATCATTTATCCCCCATATATCATAAAATATATCTTTTTGGTCACATTCCAGACATGTGAATACCTTAATCATGTATTATCTTGAAAAATTAATACCCATTGAACCTTAGTGAAAACATGAATGCTGTCAAAAGCTAACTCTTTCTATATACCAAAATCCCAAAAATTCTAAATACTCAAACCATGATATCACTTTGTCCTCATATCATTCATGAGCTCATTAATACTATGAAACATTTAATTTTTTATTATCCCCTCATTATGCACATATCATCTTCTTTCCAAAATATTTGAATCACTTTGCATGGTTACCGGTACCATATAATTATCAAAAACCACAATAAACCATTACAAAGATATTCCAATGTTCCACAATTACTATAAATGGGATTCCACAACATTATTTTGGAATCCCTTTACGTAGACACATAATCATTCCACCACATTGTTGTCATACTCAACATTGCTAATAATGATCACATGTGACTTCCCTTTGTCCTTTTCCTTAAGAGGTTTCTCATGTTGATCATCATTAACCCTTGGATTAGGGAATTGATTAGCATAATGACCCATTTACTTGCACTTGAAGCATTGAAGTGTTGGTGGTGTGTTATCTATAGTCTTTACTTTATTTACATCATTAGAAAAAATTTTCCATTACATCGACACTCAGATGCTCGATGACCTTCTTTTCCACACTTAAAACATTTTCTAGTCCATTTATGGCAATCTCCGCCATGCTTCGTTCCACACTTTGAGCATAAAGAAACATTCATCTTCTTTCCACCATTATTATGAAATTTCTCCTTGAACTCCATCTTTCGTTTCTTGTCAAAACCATGAGATGAATATGTAATACCAACTTCCATTTCTACCTTGATTGCACAATGCAAAATTTCTTCATAACTACTGAAGTCTCTTATAGATAATTCCCTTCAAAGACTTGGTTTTAAGGCAATGAAGAATCGATCCACTTTACTTTTAGGTTGGATGATAAAGCCAGATGCATACCTTGCAAGCTTTGTAAAATTCACTTCGTATATACCAACAGATTCATCATCCTTTTTCTTAAGCTGAAGTAAATCCTTTTCTATCTTTGTTCGAAGGATACGAGGTAAGTACTTATTGACAAATATGTTCTTGAACTCATCCCATTCCATGGATTCAATTTCATCTCAGGGCCTCGTATTCTTAATTAGAGTCCACCATTGATTTTCTTCACCTTCAAAACTGTAAATATCCAGAATGACTTTTTCATGTTACGAATAGCAAAGTATGGAAAATATATTTTCAATGGTACTGATCTATTGTTCAGCAATAATTGGATCAGAAGATCCACTGAAAGGAGGTGGATGTTGCCTCATGAAGGACTCAATAGAATATTGTTCCCTTCTCTGCTCATTTGGATGTCCAGAATGATTCATAGCTTGTGTAAGTATAGCAATACGATTTTTCACCAAATCTCCCAAAATGTTGGTTTGTTCAGGAGGACAATCATTACATCGTCTATTACATTGATCAACATAGCTCCTTCAGGTTCCGTCCATTGTCTAAAACCCAAAAAGAATAGCGTGAGAGGAAAAAATCATGATAGGGAAAACAACATAATAAAGGGAGAGTACCATCAATATATAACATCTTAGAGTTAATTATATGATTGTTACCATAATTCTAGGACTATAACCAATTCTTATACTTAACCTTAAGTAAATCCCTAGACATACCTTAGAAATATCTCTATGGATCCCACTAAAGTTTTCACATCCTAGTTTCCAAAGGATAATTACACCTTTCCTCTAATACCAACTATAGATACCCAAAGCTTGACCTACATGGACATTACATTACTTTTGTGGAATACTTAATACATAACAAAAAACAGACGCACAAGGACCGTAATAGTTAAGTGTCTTTGGAAACTTGGAACATAATCTTCTAATCTTGTTGAAAGATCTTCAACATCCCCAATAAAGATCTTCCCTTTTTTTATTACCTAAAACCTTTCTTTATATCCTGGGGAAAATAAAACATATTAAGGGTGAGATCAAATTCTCAGTAAGGGTAAGTATGGAGAAAATAAAACAAACCATATACATTTGAACTTCAAAACATGAACATAATATTTAAACATCAAATTCTTGAGCAATGACATAAAACATGGCAGTACATAAGGTATAGATCATAATGGAACATAAATCATGATAAAATGGCATGAGAAAAAAACATGTAATTTTGGAAACCATTAAGAAAATGTTATGATTTCCATAGTACCCAAGGCATTGCTGCCAAGACCATATTAGTGGACAAAGTCCCTTACTGAACTGGGTTTACTTGTCGTTCCAGCCCTGTATTACTGAACTAGATTTACTTGCTGTTTCATCCATGTATATGTAATGAGATATAAATCTTTACCCAATGCATTTTATGGAGATATAGGTCCCACCAATCTCATAATGAAATCATTCTTTCATGTGCCACAAAATCATAAATCATACATCATAGCATAACCCATGTAATAGAATGGGATTCTTAAATATTATGCCATCATAACATAATCTATATAAAAAATGGATATAATTTCATCATAAGAAAAATAAAACCATGTAAATAATGGAGACATTATACATGAAACATAAAAATATTAAATAATGTCATTTTAGATGGAAAACAGTTTTGAGAAAACACTTGAAATGAATTCTTGAGGAAAATATCCTTTCTTCTTCAAAATCATTTTCTTTTCACAAAATCCATGCAATTTTAAAAGTAGAGGATTTTGTTGAAAATAATCATGAAATATTTTAGAGTATTATTCATGAAAATAAGGTTATATGAAACCGTAAAAATCCATTCATTCAATATAAGTTAAAAAACATTCTCCTCGTACTTTTGTCGGAAAAGACAAAAAGTACCTCATATGGTAAACAAAAGAAAGATTCCTTACAAAACTTGTGGTAAAAGTCATAAAAGGGTAAAAAATAATTTAAACACACATGTAATAATGATAAACATTTTATGAAAACATTTTTCTAAAACATGGAAATGGATGATAAACATAACCCCAGTAAATACTTACGAATAAACAATCTCGGATAAGAATGAGATTGGAATAATTATGTCTTACCTTCTGTCTGATATTCTTCGTACGTATCCGAACCACCTATATAATTATTTATATAATGTCATTTAATTAATACATAATCATATTTATTGTTATGATATCACATGTGGTTCAATAATGACTTTATATTACCCGTTCTTTTGTAAATTCATGTTAAATTAGCGTTTTTGGTAAAATCATTTCATTTATCGTCTGTGTTTTGACTTGTAATTATTAATATGATTACTTAGATCATGATTAATTAATTATAGAATATAAAACATTATTTATATATAATATATATTCACAATACACATATATATAATAGATTTATAAATGGAAAGAAATACATTGTTCATGGAGACAGTAGGTCGTACGTACGCATGAACGCTGTTTTCTTTTCCTTATTGAATTGAATGGAATTAAGTAGATGACATACATATATATATACATAAATCCAGTAGAATTATTATGTCAAATATTTCATGATTTATTATTATATATAATTTATAATCATTCTTGAATTGTTAACATGGAAAATTAATTTCATCACGTCGTGGAGACGGTAATCCGTACGTACACACGGGCGATGATATTGTTCCCATATTTGTTGAATGGAATTGGAGTGAATGATATAATATCTTAGAATCGATATGATGTTATAATAATCATATGTATTTATTCTTTAAACCATTATACCCATCCAAGTAAGGTGGTGGTGGAAAAATAGATTAAACCACGGCGTGGAGACAGTATTCCGTACGTACACACGTGTGGTGATTTCATTTTACTTAGGATGGATACCAGGTGAAATAGGGTTTTTTAATATTTATAATAATATATTAGTATATGATGGATAATTATGTCATTAATTTGTAATTAAACAACCAAATAATAATAAGTATAAGAAGAAATAAATTTGAATGAATCGGTAACATATATTACCTCTTCTTCGACACGCCTCTTTGAAACATCCTCTTAGGGCACTAAAATTGGTCTTTGAAGAATACCAGGACCTCTAGTATGTTTCTAAGGAGGTTTAGAGAGGAAATGGGTAGGGTTTGGACGAGCGTGAAGGCTAAAAAATGTGTGAGGAGGAGAGGGGGGAGGTTCCCTTTTATAAGGGAGGAGAGGGGAACCTTTGGAATTATAAGAAATATTAATTTATAAAAAATTCCAACCCCACTAAAAAACCTCCAAATTGACTCAAATTAGAATATTAGATGATAAAGGATTGTAATATCATCAACCAATAAATTTTATACAAGTTGGGAATTTATTTTAAACATTATCAACTTGATTTATCCTTATATAATCTATTTAATTTTATTTGTGGTAATAATATTCTAAATTTTAAATCAATATAAATAATTAATTATATGCACTGAATTTTCCATAATTGTATGATTTACTACATTTTAGACCATATAAATTTTAATTTATAATTTTTAAATATTTTTTTGATTTTTAAACAATTTTATAATATGTAATTTTTATAAAATAACTATAGTGTCAATTTTGACACTATTCATTTATTTGAATTTAAATAAAATATATACAGAAGATATGTTCGAAATAAAATATTTAATAGATTAATAACATGTAATATTTATCTATAAATATAGTGGAGCACATTAAATAGTTCATATAATATTTATTTTAATACTTTTACAATTATTTATTTGATATTTCAATAAATAAAATAAATATCAACATCACTATTTTGACATAATTAATGATAATTATTTAATCCCTAAAAATTATAAATAAATTCATATTATGTAGATAATTTTATTATATTTCTAGGGAATATTTATATCCAATGTTTTATGATGTTTATCACTAAATTAAAATTATTACACTTATAAGATTTAAGAGAGTGACATGTTGTCACTTTCTTTGGTTTTAATAATAATTATATTATTTCATTGTCAAAAGTCCATGAAATGAATCTAGTCCAACCCATATCTGATATGGGTCTACTTTTATTCATCCAATAGGATTTTGGAAAGTGTTAGGGTAATTTTATAATCTTATGTTTACACTTAATTACCAGATTTACCTTTAACTGTAGTAAATAAAAATTACCGTAGTTACTATTCATAATATCAAAAAAATAAAAGTAACATATTAACATAATTTGGACCCACTTAATTCAAATATTGAATCCATTTATCAAAATTCAAAACACAGAAGTTGCAGTAATTAATTTAAAATTAATCTCGTTGTTAAGAAAACGGGTTTTAAAAGTTAAAACATTGCGAAAGATTGAAATTATTTTACCTATGAATTCAATGTAAAATAAATGCTAATGACATAAATTATATTAAATGGTAAAAATATATTCTATTTATACTTTAAAATCATTCAATATTATAATTTAACCATATAAATTATTACGATGAAAAAAGTTTTTTTTAATTAAAATATAGCGTGTTTTTACTATTCATTAAAATATGAAAGTTATCAGAATACTATGAAAAATTTATCCAAAAAAAATATTTATATCCTAATTCCAAATAAGAATTTTATTATGTCAAATTGAACTTATAAACATGTCAAAAACTAGATTTAGTGTGGGTGTGCCATCAAAAGGCGGTAAAACTGCATTTTTTAAAAAATACTTTTTTTACCCGAAAAATTTATTTTGTTCACATACCATGTTTTAAAAAATGTGTAAGATTAATAATAATGTTATAAAATTCAAAATGTAGTTAATACTTTTCATAGCGGCTAGTCCATAATAATATTATAACAATATATCGTTGTTTAGTGAAACCCGGTATTGCTTACTACACACGCTATCGAGGAAGGTCACGATTGCGTGTAACGCAGCCAAGTTATGGTTGCGTGTTGTGAAAAGAATCCTTTGTTGTTGCGTATAATATAATCCAACCATATTTCATTTATACATTGAATATATATATTTATATATATATACAAACATAATGTTGCGTAGAATAACTACTATCAAACGAACTTGAAATTGTGTGTAACTCAATCCAAGAATGGTGTTGTGTATACTGCAAGCTAATATGGTGTTGCGTATAGCACAATATAATCTTGGTGTAGTGTACAAAAGAAGATATTAAATAAATTAAAAATAATATATCTCATAAAATATCATCGTTTTACATTCTACCCCCATTAAAATGAATTTCGCCCTCAAAATTCATCGGGGTTATAAATGGTTTATTACATGGGAGTTTCTTTCATAGAAACCCACATCGTAAAAAGGAATACGAAAAATTTTCTTTAATAACTAAAGTATGAAATGTAATGGTTACCCAAATTAACTAATCACTGGGTTTCCACATAGGATAACATATGTGAAAATATGGATATGGAAGAGAAATCTAACCATCAAGTTCTTATGGAGAGTGGTAGAGGACATGACTATGATAAAGACAACAGTCACAAAGCCATAAATTTGTGATGATCTAAGGGACCATCAGATTCATCAGATATGAGGGAACTGGGAAAACATTTTTGGTTTTCAAGATCTTTTCTCTAAAGTTGATGAATTAAAATAAATATTTACATGATTTTGGTACAATCTCACTTTTGTTCGTGCCTTGAACAATTTATAATTCATCTCTTAAAGAAATGACATTGAATTTGTTATTCGTGAAGAGTTAGAAGATCATGTGATAGAATTATGGGTCATTCCATCTATTTCAATCAAAAGGTTAGCAAAAGTTATCAAATATACATAAGTCCATTTATGGTGAGGTTAATCGTATATGATTCCATAAATGAACTTATACTTCATCTATCATACCACTTAATAAAATAAAACTAGTTTCTACTAACTAGGGACTTTCTGTAGGCCAGTGGTTGGTGCTAAAGGTCTGTCGCACTTCGGTTGTGGGTTCGATTCCCGCAACCTTGTCCGACGCGATGGGCTATCTCCCATCCTATGGGTTGTCCTTTTTCTAAAACTACAATATTTTAACATTCCTGAAATAATATCGAAAAAAGTTCCAGCCTTAACCAATACTATCTTAATTCATTCCAATCTTTAGGCTTATCAAAAATACTTCTGTTGAATCTCATAGTATAAAGAAAACAATTACTATAAATGTTTTCTATCGAGCATGTGAATACCATCATTTATCCCCCATATATCATGAAATATATCTTGTTGGTCACATTCCAGACATGTGAATACCTTAATTATGTATTCTCTTGAAAAATGAATACCCATTGAACCTTAGTGAAAACATGAATGATATCAAAAGATAACTCTTTATACATACCAAAATCCCAAAAATTCAAAATACTCAAACCATGATATCACTTTGTCCTCATATCAGACATAAGCTCATTAATACTATCAAACATTTAATTTTATCCTTATCCCTTCATTATGTGCATATCATCTGCTTTCCAAAATATTTGAATCACTTTTCATGGTTACCAGTACCATATAATTATTCAAAACCACAATAAACCATTACATATATATTTCAATGTTCCACAATTACTATAAATGAGATTCCACAACATTATTTTGGAATCCATTAACATAGACACATAATCATTCCACGACATTGTTTTCATACTCAACATTGCTAATAGTGTTCACATGTGACTTCCCTTTGTCATTATCCTTAAGAGGTTTCTCACGTTGATCATCATTAACCCTTGGATTAGTTCATTGATTAGCATAATGCCCCATTTCCTTGCACTTGAAGCATTGAAGTGTTGGTGGTGCATTCTCTACAGTATTTTCTTTATTTACATCATTAGCAACCCTTTTTCCATTACTTTGACACTCATATGCTCGATGACCTTCTTTTCCACACTTAAAACGTTTTCTAGTCCCTTTAAGACAATCTCCACCATGCTTCTTTCCACACTTTGAGCATAAAGAAACATTTATCTTCTTTTCACCATTATTCTGATATTTCTCCTTGAACTCCATCTTTCATTTCTTGTCAAAACCATGAGATGAATATGTAATACCAACTTCCATTTATACCTTGATAGAACAATGCACAATTTCTTCATAACTACTGAAGTCTCTTATTGCAAATTCCCTTCGAATACTTGGTTTTATGCCACTGAAGAATCGATCAACTTTACTTTCAGGTTGGTTGATAAATCCAGATGCATACCTTGCAATCATTGTAAAATTCACTTCTTATATACCAATAGATTCATCATCCTTTTGATTAAGCTCAAGTAAATCCTTTTCTATTATTGTTTGAAGAATACTAGGGGAGTACTTATTGAAAAATAAGCACTTTAACTCATCCCATTCCATGGATTCAATTTCATATCCGGGCCTCGTATTCTTAATTAGAGTCCACCATTGATCTTCTTCACCTTGAAAATTGTAAATATCCAGAATGAATTTTTCATGTTCCGAATAGTGAAGTATGGAAAATATATTTTCAATGGTACTAATCCATTGTTCAGAAACAAGTGGATCAGAAGACCCACTGAAAGAAGGTGGATGTTGCCTCATGAAGGACTCAATAGAATATTGTTCCCTTCTCTTCTCATTTGGAAGTCCAGAATGATTCATAGCTTGTGTAAGTATAGCAATAAGATTTTCTACTCCATATCCCATAACGTTGGTTTGTTCAGGAGGACAATCATTTCATCGTCCATTACATTGATCAACACGGTTCCTTCATGTTCCATCCATCGTCTAAACCCCACAAAGAATAATGTGAGAGGCAAAAATCCTGATAGGGAAAACAACATAATAAAGGGAGAGTACCTTCAATATATAACATCTTAGAGTTAATTATAAGATTGTTACCATAATTCTAGGACTATAACCTATATTTATACTTATCCTTAGGTACATCCCTAGACATACCTTAGAAATATCTCAAGGGATCTCACTAAAGTTTTCGCATCCTAGTTTCCAAAGGTTAACTAAACCATTCCGCTAATACCAACTCTAGAGACCCAAATCTTGATGTACATGTACATTACATTACGTTTTTGTAATACATAATACATAACAAAGACATACACACAAGGACCGTAATATTTTAGTGTCTTTGGAAACTTGGAACATAATCTTCTAATCTTGGTGAAAGATCTTCAACATCTCCCATAAAGATCTTCCCTTTTTTCCTTACCTAAAACCTTTCTTTATATCCTGGGGAAAATAAAACATATAAAGGGTGAGATCAAGTGCTCATTAAGGGTAAGTATGTAGAAAATAAAACAAACCATATACATTTGAACATAAAAACATGAACATAATATTTAAACATCAAATTCTTGAGCATTGACATAAAACATGGCAGTACATAAGGAATAGATCATAATGGAACATAAATCATGATAAAATGGAATGGGAATAAAGCATGTAATTGTGGAAACCATTAAGCACATGTTATTATTTCCCTTGTATCCATGACATTGCTTCCAAGACCATCTTAGTGGACAAAGTCTCTTACTAAACCGGGTTTACTTGTCCTTCCAGCCCTGTATTACTGAACCCGATTTACTAGTCGTTTCAGCCATGTATATATCATGAGATATAAATATTTACCCAATTCATTGGAGGGAGATATAGGTCCCACCCATCTCATAATAAAATCATTCTTTCGTGTTCCACAAAATCATAAATCATACATCATAGCATAACCCATGTAATAGAATGGGAGTCTTAAACATCATGTCATCATAACATAATCCATATAAAAAATGGATATCATTTCATCATAAGAAAAATAAAAACATGTAAATAATGGAGACATTATACATGAAACATAAAAATATTAAATAATGTCATTTTAGATGGAAAATAGTTTTGAGAAAACACGGGAAATGAATTCTTGAGGAAAATATCCTTTCTTCTTCAAAATCATTTTATTTTCACAACATGCCCTGAAATTTTAAAAGAAGTGGATTTTGTTGAAAATAGTAATGAAATCTTGTAGAGTAATATTCATTAAAATGAGGTGTTATGAAACCGTAAAAATCCATTCATGCCATATAAGTTAAAAAAACATTCTCCTCGTACTTTTTTCAGAAAAGTCAAAAAGTACCTCATATGGTAAACAAAAGAAATATTCCTTCCAAACCTTGTGGTAAAAGTCATAAAAGGGTAAAAATGACTTTAAACATACATGGAAGAATACTAAACATTTTATGAAAACATTTTTATAAAACATGGACATGGATGATAAACATAACCCCAGTAAATACTTATGAATAAACAATCTTGGATAAGAATGAGATTGAAATAATTATCCCTTCCCTTAGGTCCGATATGCTTCGTACGTATCCGAACATCCTGTATAATGATTTAAATAATTTCATTGAATTATTAAAAAATCATATTCATTGTTATGATACCACATATGGTTCACTTATGACTTTATATTAACCGTTATTTTGTAAATTATTGTTAAAGTAACATTTTGGGTAAAATCGTTTCATTTATCATGCTTTTTTTGACTTGTAATTATTAATATGATTAATTAGATCATGATTACTTAATTAATGAATATAAAACATGATTTATATATAATATATATTAAGAATAAACATATATATAATAGATCGATAAATGGAAATAAATACACCGTTTATGGAGACGGTAGGTCGTACGTACGCATGAACGATGTTTTCGTTTCCTTATTGAATTGAATGGAATTAAGTAGATGACATAAATATATATATATATATATACATAAACACAGTAGAATTATTATGTCATATATTTCATGATTACTTATTATATATACTTTATAATCATTCTTGAATTGTTAATATGGAAAATGAATCTCATCGCGTCGTGGAGACGGTAATCCGTACGTACGCACGAGCGATGATATCCTTCCCATATTTATTGAATGGAATTGGAGTGAATGATATAATATCTTTGAATTAGTATGATGTTATAATAATCATATGTATTTATTATTTACACCATTATACCCATCCAAGTAATGTGGCGGTGGAAAAATAGATTACACCACGGCATGGAGACGGTATTCCGTACGTACGCACACGTGATGATTTCGTTTTCCTTAGGATGGATAGAAGGTGAAATAGGTTTGTTTAATATTTATTATAACATATCAGTATATGAGTGATACTGATGTTATTAATTCATAATGAAACAACCAAAGAAGAATAAGTAGAAGAAGAAATAAATTTGAAATAATCGTTAACAGATATTACCTCTTCTTCGACACGCCTCTATGAAACCTCCACTTAGGGCATTAAAATTGGTCTTTGAAGAAGACCAGGACCTCTAGTATGTTTCTAAGGAGGCTTAGAAGAGAAATGTGCAGGGTTTTTCCAATATTTAATGGTCAAAAAGGTTTGAGGAGGAGAGGGGGGAGGTTCCCTTTTATAAGGGAGGAGAGGGGCACCTTTGGAATTATAGGAAATATTAATTTATAAAAAACTCCAACCCCACATAAAAACCTCCAAAATCACTAAAATATGAATATTAGATGATATAGGGTTGTAATATCATCAACCAATAAAATTTAGTCAGGTTTTGAATTTATTTTTAACATTATCAACTTGATTTATCCTTATATAATCTATTTAATTTTATTTGTGGTAATAATATTCTAAATTTTAAATCATTTTAAATAATTACTTATATGATGTTAATTGTCCATAATTTTATTATTTATTACATTTTAGACCATATAAATTTAAATTTATAATTTTTAAATATTTTTTTGATTTTTAAACAATTTTATAATATATAATTTTTATAAAATAACAATAGTGTCAATTTTGACACTATTCATTTATTTGAATTTAAATAAAAAATATACAGAAGATATGTTCAAACTAAAAGATTTAATAGATTAATATCATGTCATATTTATCATGAAAATTAGTGGATCACATTAAATAGTTCATATAAAATTTATTTTAATACTTTTAAAATCATTTGTTTAATATTTCAATCAATAAAATAATTTAAACCTCACTATTGTGTCATAATTAATGATAATTATTTAATCCCTGAAAAATATAAATAAATTCATATGATGTAGATAATTTTATTATATTTCTAAGGAAAATTTATATCCGAGGTTTTATGATGTTTATCACTAAATTAAAATTATTACACTTATAAGATTTAAGAGAGTGACATGTTGTCACTTTCTTTGGTTTTAATAATAATTATATTATTTCATGGTCCAAAGTCCATGAAATGAATATTTTACAACCATTAGGTTATATGGGTTGACTTTTATTAATCCAAAAGAATTTCGGAAAGTGTTAGGGTAATTTTATAATCTTATTTTTTCCTTTAATTACCAGATTTACCTTTAACTGTAGTAAATAAAAATTACCGCAGTTACTATTCATAATATCAAAAAAATAAAAGTAACCTATTAAAATAATTTAGACCCATTGAATTAAAATATGTAATCCATTTTTAAAAATTCAAAATACAGAAGTTGCAGTAATTAATTTAAAATTAATCCTATTGTTAAGAAAACGGGTTTTAAAAGTTAAAACATTGCAAAATATTGAAATGATTTTACCTATGAATTTAATGTAAAATCAATTATAATGACATACATTATATTAAATGGTAAAATTATATTCTATTTATACTTTAATATCATTAAATATTATAATTTAATCATATAAATTATTACGACGAAAAAAGTTTTTTTTAATTAAAATATAGCGTGTTTTTACTATTCATTAAAATATGAATGTTATCAGAATAATATGAAAAATTTATCCAAATTAAATTTTTATATTTTGATTTCAAAAAAGAATTTTATTTTGTAAAATTAAACTTATAAACATGTCAAAAACTAGATTTAATGTGGGTGCATCATCAAAAGGCGTCAAAACTGCATTTTTAAAAAAATACTTATTTTACCCGAAAAATTTATTTTGTTCACATACCATGTTTTATAAAATGTGTAAGATAACTAATAATGTTATAAAATTCAAAATATAGTTAATACTATTCATATCAGCTAGTCCATAATAATATTATAACAATATATTGTTGTTTAGTGAAACCCAGTATTGCGTACTACACACGCTATCGAGGAAGATCACGATTGTGTGTAACACATGCCAAGTCAGGGTTGCATGTAGTGAAAGACTCCATTGTTGTTGTGTATAATATAATCCAACCATATTTCATTTATACATTGAATATATATATATATTTATATATATATATATACACACTCAATGTTGTGTAGAATAACTACTATCAAATGAACTTGAAATTGTGTGTAACACAATCTAAGAATAGTGTTGTGTATACTGCAAGCTAATATGGGGTTGCGTATAACACAATATAATCTTGGTGTAGCGTACACCAGAAGATATGAAAGAAATTAAAAATAATATATCTCATAAAATATCAGGGTGTTACAATTTTTCTCGGTCAAACTTTTCCCAAATACCCTCTCAACTTTCCTCCCTTTATCCTAGAGGCCTTACTTTAGTCATAAATCCATCCTAAGGAGCTGTTTTGATCAAATCAAAAAGAAGAACCCGAAGAAGAGGTAAATATGTTAATCACCTATTTCAAGTTCCTTTCTTCTTACACTTCCTTTTTATTTGTTGTTTCCATTATAAAATAATAACTCCAGTATCTTCTATATAATGTGATGTTATTATAAATATGGTACAACCAAATTCATTATTCTATCCATCCTTTTAATGACATGTCACCATACATGCATTTGTACGGCTTACCATCTCCACGTCGTGGTGTAATTTTTATTCAATCCATTATTATTTGGATGGGTATAATAATGATGTGAAGTTGATGTTAATAATAAATATAACATGATAATTATTCTTTATATATGATATAACATTTAATTATATATCAAAAGAATGATATTGTCGCTCGTGCGTACGTACGGATTACCGTCTCCACGAACGCGATTAGATTCATTCCCTATCGTATCCATTCAAGACTAATTTTCATTAGATGCTTAAAAATAATGTGTAAATACATGATATAATTCTGTATATGAATAATATACATCCCATCCACAACAAATATGACTCACATAACAAATAATATAATGGAAAACGAATCCGTTAAACCACAAAACAATGATAATACTAAGATATTATTAATAAAGCAATGTTAAAAGATCATATATGATATCATATTAATGTATATTATTCTTTTATAATTTAATAACAATTATTTCACCATTATATAGGAGGTTAACCAACCCTCTAACCAGGAAAATTACAAGGTAAGGGTTTATTTCACAATCTCTTCATTATCCGAGATTGTTTATACGTAATTATCTACTGGGACCTCTTTATCATCCACTACCATGTTTCGTAAAAATGTATTTCAAAACATTATAAATATTTTATAGACTATGGGTTAAAGTCATTTGTACCCTTTTTTAACTTTTATAAGATGCCTAAGGAATCTTTCCTTCATTTTCCAAACAAGGTCCTTTTTTAACTTTTTCGACAAAATTAAGGTAAGAATGTCTTTTTTTAACTTATACGGAGGGTGCAACTATTCTTTTTCATTATAAAATCTTCGAATATTACCTTACAAGTTTAGAAGAATATATTCATAGTAAATGTATTATTTTATAATTATGTGACTTTTAAATGATTTTAAACAAATAGATATTTCTCTCAAATAGTTTTGATTTCCTCTATGTCAACATCCTTTGATGGATTTTAAGCTTATTTGAAGTTGATTTATTATGATACAAAACTTCCATATTGCATTGAATGTTTTGTGATATGTTTGACTGTGGATGTGTAATTTTTATACCATTCATGGTTTATGGATAAATTATTGACATTTCATATTCTAGTTTTAATATGAATGTTTATGTTATGTTTAAACCTTTTCATATAAGGAATGCATTGGACTTAGTAAGTGACTGGTGGAGCCCGCTCTAGCTCCTCAATGCATCGGTAGGTATCATGAGAAAAAATAGTTTCTTAAAACAAGGTCTTGACAAAATCTTATCTGTAGTATTGGAAAATGTCCTTGACTATGTGGTTATGATAGTCAAGCATTAAGAATTCCATAATTATGAAAGTGGTTATTGATATTGCATGTGATTATTCGACTAGTAGAATATCTCTGTGAATAAGTAAATGGAATCATTTCATTTTATTTTTTCCATATTATGTCTAAGTTCAAGTTTAAAAGGCTTTTTTTTAGTTATAAATTGCCTTAAAAGTTTATGCTTATTTAGGAATGTTTCCACTATATTGTTATCCTTACTGAGCATCTGAGCTCACCCCTTTCTATGTTTTATTTTTCCCCGGATGTGAGGAAGTATTTTATAACTGACATGTAGGGATAGTCTAAGGGGATATTAGTGTGGACTATGGAGACTATTTTGTTGTATTTTTTCACTTTATCGTGTAATGTAAGACTTATGAATGTATCTAGTGTTTCCAAGGCTACTAAATTAATTGGTCTTTCGATACTTGATCTTTTGTGATCATGCCAATGTTATGTTATAATGCACTGACTCTGGTTAACTAGGGTCGAGGTGTTACAGATTAGTCCATGAAAACCAACCACACACAACTGAACCATCCTCCATTTCCATCCCAAAATCTAACCCAACCCCCATGGTAACTCACACTATGCTAGTGAGAATCAACACTACATCAATGGTAAATTCAAAAAAATCCAAATTAAAAATTTAAATCTCACATCCCTTATAAACTAGAGGCTTAAGGAAGGAATGATATAATATAACACTCTATGAACCTACCTTTTAAGTTCTAATGAAAAATTATAATTTGATCTTACTATGAAACCCTAAATAATAAAAAGGAGTTCCAAAATCTTAAACTCTAAAGTAAAAGATGAAGGTAAAGCTTTGATACCATTTTTAATAAACCACCTTGAGTTTTCCATCTAAAGGAAAACTGAACCATCCCACCAATGGAATAAAGGTCATTCTCAATCCCCAGAGGTTGAAAACTAGTTATTGTTTATAATTAGAACACACGTGGGAATGGTTTCACCCAATAATCAGCGTAAATGAAATAGGAGTAATATAAAAAAATTATATCATGAATTTTCTTTACATTAGGAATCCAGGCCAAAAATAAAAAGACATAAATAAACAAAATAAATAATAACGTAGTAAACATAAAGATAACCAAATACCTCCCACACACCCTTATCTCCCTCTCTTATAGAAATTCCTCCCAATACCTATCCTCAACCATTGTAATATCACTACACCTCCAACCATATAAAATATTAAAACCCTAAATGGATAAAATAAATAATTTAAGGGGAAGACTTCTTAGAATTATAGTAATGTAAAGGTAGGTCCTACCACAATCATTTAATGGGAACACTTTTCAAATGAAATAGAATAAAAACTAACCTCAGATCAATCAATTCTCAAAGAGCATCCTGAAGGAGAACTAAGAACCTACAACTAATATGAAATAGTCCCATGAAATAAGCACATAGTATGATACCAAAACTCAGTGAATATATGGAAATCCCTTAGTAAGATAGTTTATAAAATTATAGTTTGAATATAATGCATAAAAAATTAGTTTTTCACTAAATTTATAAAACCAGACAACATGAACATTTTCAAACACTCTAATTTTATAAAATAAAAACAATGATGGTTAAATTTTTTATATGAAATCTTTAAACTAAGAAAAATGAACCAAAACACTTATTCCTCTTTCCAAACATATCCTAAAAATATCATTTTCATTAACAATTTTAATAAAAACACATTTAATTAAAACTCTTTAAGAAATAACCAACACATTTTCCTTTTTAAAATCAAAATTTCAAACCATTATAAATAAATTCATTTAAAAGTAAGAAACAAACCCACAAGTTAATGCATAAACCATACAAATGAACCCAACATAATAGAAAAAATCAAGTTATGGCTCCAATACAATCAATCAACCTAGGGTAATATCATAAAATCATGAAAATAAATCCCCTAAAATTTCCAAAATGACCTAGTGTTTAGTGAATTGTTCCAAGGATATAATAATAATAGAACATAACTAGTGATAAGGAACCAAGTATGACACTACTTAACCTATCAATATCAATGGGAGTCTCGTTGAACTACCAGTGATAATGTCCTTGAAACTCACACATCAATGGTAATAGGGGTGTTATTTCCTATTGGATGCAATAACCCATAATAATAACAACACACTGTCCTTAGGTCTCCTTTCCCATCAGAACTTATAAAAATAATTCTCTGGAATTAAGACCTTACACTACTTCTAATTTATTCATCTCATTGTGGCTAGGTTGTGCTTCCTAAGAGAACATATAATCCTACTAGGGTTTTCCCTCACACAGGTCATCTACCATATCAATGGAATCCAACGAAAATTAAAGTAATGGGGTGATAAATTAAAAATAACATGAATAAAATGTAAGAAATTTAGAAATAAATCACACCTCACCTTCTTCAACCTCATGAAAAGAATCCCCAAACAAACATCCTAGAATAAGAATCACAACATGTATGTCAATACAAAGCATCCCCCAAGGGGTCACAATCCAAAGTGACTATAGTAAATATTAGAGGATCAAGACAATTTAAACCACTTATAAAATCATTTTCTAAAGTGTTAAAAATGAATTTAAAACACACCGCTAATGATTCCATGCAACACACCTAATCCTTAAATCCATTTGAAATTTCATTTCAAATACCAGTTTAAAACAAATATTTCAAAACATGGTTAATGTCCTCTTGAAATCCTCTTTCCTGGAATCACATTTGGAAAACCATTAGAAGTTCTACTTTCAAAAAATACTTTGAAATACAAGTTAACACACTATAATTTGATAGATGTTTGTAAATCCCACTATTTCCACGAGACACACTTTTAAAATAAATCACAACATTTTCCAAAATTGAACTGACATAAAATACTCATTAAAAATATTTAAATCCCATCTTTTAAACACAAACAATCATTTAATAAACACTTATAAAGAAAACTAAGACTATTATAAGTAATTAAACCAGTTATAGCTAACCAAAAACCAACAAGGCATGCATGAGAATTTTCAATTCACTAAAAACATTAAAACCCATGTTTAATTTTTTAAAGGGTCATAAAATAATTTTCATAACACCCTAGTATGTTTCTTGATCCCATTCCATTATCAAAAGACAATACAACATCACTTTTGACTATTATGGAAAAAACATGTATAACATCACAAGAAATAATCAAAAACATTCCAATAAACTTATAACAAGTAATACAAGGGGGTTCCATAGATACTTCTACCTAAAATCATCGATGAGCAAGCTAAAATATTTCAAAATGCATCACCTTTGGTAGAAAATTCCTAAACATGCAAGAAGGAAACCCCATAGACCCATCACATACCATAAAAAATAAAAAACCATAGAAATCAGGTGAACCCACATGACCTAGGTTTCAACCTAATGATAGGGGTGATGGGGAGGGAGAAAATTTCTAGAAATGGATGGAGGAAGGAATGAAGAGGCCATACCTCGAGGTTTCCACCATGACTCTAGATGAATTTTATTTCAAGGAAAAATATGAGAGGATCTTTCAAGGGGGAGAGGTGTGCATACTGGGGGTTATTTTAGGGGTTTTTAATACAAGGGAGTGTGCGATAATGGGATCCAAAGTCCTAAAAACTATTTTGGTGGTATTTGGAAAAAAGAAAAGAATAATAAAAAATTTAAAATTCAGGACAAGGCACATGGTTTAAAAAATTGTGAACTAACTATGCTTCCCCTACCAAAAAAACATTGAGTCACCCATATGGTTACTCCTAAGAAGGTCACACGGATTATCAATCCATGATCGAACAATGTGAAATGACATTGCAAAGTGAAAACCCCTCATGACCATCAGTTCATGGTTACACCTAACCACACATAAATCTTTCACAACAAAAATTTCTTTAAAAAATTTAAAATTCTATAAAAAAACTGTCAATAACAAATAAAAAATTAAAATTATTAAAATTAATTAATTAATTCCCCAGTGACACAACATGTATTGCACCGACCAAAATAAGAACATGTTGTAAAGACTTAATAAATAAGAAAATGTTATTATATAGTATTAATATCACTTTTATGGAAGTTTAACTTTATTTTTTTATTAAGGTGATAAATAATATTCAAAATAGGTAGGTGAATAATATATATAAGAATAAATAATGACAATATAACACTTACATTAATGACTTGAATATCCTTTTAGAGAGCCTCTTGAATTAGAGGTATGGGAATTGTTGGAACTTGTTGTTCTAAAACATGATAAAGTATTTTGAGGGAGATTATTTAGTGAGATACTCATGGTAATTTTCAAGGAAATGTGTTCATTGAGGTTGGTTGAGGACAGATCCTTTTATAAGTGATAAAGGTGACATTTTTGTGATCTTTTATCTTTTAATATAAAGGGAATGTCATAGTAAAGTCAAGTGGTCCCAAAATTAAAAATTAAGTAAGATAATATGAGTATAGGTAGAGAAATTATTCATACAACCATTTAGTGATAAGTATTCATAATATTTGTGAGCCTACCCCTTTTTTAACTCATTTACATTATTTTGAATTTTTTCCATAGTGAATACCTTTTACCCAGGTAACTTAATTTGATGACCAAAAATGAAATTAAACTTAATACCAAATTTGGTTACACAGATTCCAAATTTGAATTTTTTTTACTGTATTAAATTTTTAAAGGTGATAAAAATTTATTTCAATATATATACGCACAACACAATAAAAATAATTTTTAGAAAAATGTATTTTTAAACATAAAATGTGTTTATACGTATTTAGACCAATAATATTGATAACCATTTCATTTATTGGTTTATGATTAAAAAAGGAGGGTTATTTTAATTTCAAACCATAATAAAACTAAATGTAATCTTATGAATAATTAATTAAATGAAAAGGACAAAAAATTGTTTTATATTAGAATAAAATATAAACTATATTCAAAAATAAAAAAATAGTTTTTTTATTAATGATATTATTTTTGGAAATATTATTTTACTAATTAAATAAATATTTTGTTATGGAAACGTTTCATAAATTTTTATGTTATTACTATTTCATGATTATATCATAAAAGTTGTGGTATTTATAAAAACTATATTTTCACTATTTTCCCAAAAATATAATTTCTTAGATAAATTACAAAAATTAAAACTCAACTAATTCTGAAATATTTAATTAAAAAATGAATTTCATTTTTCAAATTAAAAATTAAAAATTTAGAAATTTAACTTTTAAATTAAAATATATATAATATACTATAAAAATAGTGTTTCTAAACAAAATAGTTTTATTTAGGAATTAACAATTAATTTAACATTCCTTGTAGTTACTTAAACATTTATTGAATTTTATTAATTTATTTTACCAAAAATTGCTTTAATTTATTCAATTAATTTTATTGATATCATTCTTGATAAGTAATAAATTCAAAAGAAATGAATATTTTATAAAAAAAATTCTTTTATAATAAAATATATTTCCTTAAATGATTTTTATTTTTATTTTTATTATAAAATAGTTTATTTTGTTTAAAATAAATTATTTATATTAATTTTAACCATAAATTATAAATTTGTAATGTTATACTTAATGTCTTAATATACTTTTAATTTTATTTTTATATTATATGATTTACATTCTTCTCAAGTTAAAATATTTTCATAAAATAAATTTATAATATATAGACATATGGTTTAAGGAATGAATATGTGTCCTAAAACCTAGGGTGTTATAGACATTTCATGGCATGAGGGAACATGGGAGATAAAGAACCAAAGGGGGATGAAGGAAACACACTATAAATCACCCAAAAATCAATCTCTATAAGCTAAGGGCTATATCCAAGAAAGGGTCTTTAGAGTTACTAAAAGAGAACATCTATATGACTAGGGTTTTAAGGAAGAGGGGGAAAATTCAGAAGGAATTATGAATTTACAAAGCCTATAATTTTATAACACTATGGAGAAATAATGATGAACATGATGTAATGGGTTTAATTTTTATAAAAATGACAGTTATTAGAGGTGTCCACGCCATAATGGTTCTAATTCAAGTCATGGTGGAGCAACCCTCGAGAAATCATAATGTGAATCCCCTAGTTATCTCCCCATTTGAAGCTTAGTCAACCCCTGATCCAGACATGGCTAGTTGTGTCTCCCTAAGACCTCATCTTGTTGGGTAAGGGTTGGTGAATAACAGAAAGAGGTAGAAACACCAATGTTGGGATTAGGCATCCGTAATAATAAAATGATATGAAATAACAATATATACTAATGAACTGAATACTCAATTCCTCCCAAATATAATATTTTTTAGTCATTATCTTAGAACTATATCATTCTAAAAGTATCATCTGATATTTCACATAAGTTTATATTAAAACACAAGTCTATGAATCATATTCAATAATTTCATCTCTATATAGTAATCTATTCCCAAACACAACAGAACCATGAATCCCCATATAACAAATCTTATAAAGCACACACAAAAACCAAGCACCAAAACTAACAATACCCTTACCCATGATTAATAATCCATCATTAAGAATAAAAACCACACACTACAGATAGCTAAATATGGGGGGTGGAGGTGACTAATTTTGTTAATAAGGTCACATGTTCTCTGTGTGGTTAAGTTTCCCTAACAATGTTTTTCCAAGACTTTTCCATGGGAATGTAATTAGTTTGGGAGGTATATTACCCCATCATTTCCAAGGAATACACATACCTCATTGATGATGATGATGACAATAGTAAAGGAAAATCATGACCCAATTGGTCATGTGAGGAACCCACACCACACCAATAATAGAAATGATCAAGGTGATACCTAAACAAATATCTAATATACCATATAAACATCATTTTAAATAAGGGATCAATCAGGTGGATATCATATCCCATATGTTTACCCAAGTCCCAATCCATGGAAATGGATACCCTAATCAAAGCGTTAGGGTTTCTTCAAGAACATGACTCTAAGTTCTGGTCAACTACAGTTCTACCATTGAAATATAAATAAATCATAGTGAATATCACAAAAATTCATTCTCAATGTCATAATTATGTTAGAAAAACTATCATCATTATTTCCAATCATCCATAGCCCAGGATAATAATTCATCCTATCAGCAAGTCTTCTCCTCTAAAAATAAGTTCATTAGCATCACTATATTATTTGTATAGATACTATATATGTTATATAATTATCACTGATAGTGTAACAAGAGATCATAATCATGAGACAATTTCCTACTATTAAATAAGATGGTTAATTAAAAAAAATTGGCCAATTACATTTTCAAGTCAATTATCCAATCATGGTCTATAAATGACTATTAAAAAACTCTCAGCAAGTTTAAGCCCCACTATATATCAAACTAATAATATATATCCACTAACTATAGAAATTTCAAAATCGTAACATATGATGACACATCAAACCACACAAAAATTTTCTTTCCATCACACATAATCATATTTCCCTACATAGAAGACTAGAATGGTCATCCCTTAGCATATAAAATATAATGATGGATTTAAAAATTGTAAAATATACTAAATATCCATTATATAATAATTGTGAAAAATATCATTAAAACATCATATTGATTTGAAATTATAAAAAAATAAATTATCATAGTCATAACCAAGATCATGGGTCCCATTGGTATCCCTTCATGTATATTAAATTCTACAACATTCTTCGTACTGAATTCTTGCATGTCTATTATAACAACACAACCTAAAGATATCTCAATGAGAGCAAGGATTATACTATTGTTTTTTAATCATTAAAATAATAATAAAAATTCTCTCATAACATTCATAGGCTATATCATTGATAATTTTAGTGTCTAATTATTTAAAAAGTTGGAAATATCCTTTTAAAGACCTTTAATGGCCTAAAAACATCATTATTTTGATCTATATAGAAAAATGTTGAATATAAAATATCCATTTATTAAAAATATAAATCAAATATTTTTAAACAAAAAATATGTGGCTAATAATTTACACATGAATATATATATATATATATATCATAAAATGCATAAAATAAATATATAACCTAAAATATATTTATATAATTATTTTGGGGGGTTATTGAGTTAGCTGACCCCATGGTTCTTTTTTTAATAAATATGTAATATTGGCGCCTACCTACATCACCAATATTCTAAGGTGATATATTTTTTTACATAATTTTTTATTAAGACAATATTTTTTATTTTTTTACATCATATCATATCATGCATGTATTTTTGGAACAAATTTAAAATTTATTTTTTAAAAAATAATAATGTACAACGACCCATGAAAAAGAAAAATGGAGTCCCAAGAACTCACACCAATAACAAATAAAGATTATAAAAAAAGTATAGAAATAAAACAATAATATTATGTTACACACCTTAAAGATTAAAACAAAAAACAAACAATCAGAAGAACTAAAATAAAGGTTAAAAGAAAAAAATGTTATGAACCAACTTATCAGAGCTTATTAAATATCTATACCTACAAAAAATTGTGACATAAAATAAAGAATACGATGTAGTAAAGAAGAATCAAGTAAATTAATTTTCTAAAAAACTATGAATGAACCACCTGACTATCTTATCCATAGTAGAGTAAAATTAGAAGTGAAACATGGATAAGAAAAAATACAGTTCAAGGGAAAACTATCCATAATTTTTTGGAAATAATACTGTCTATTACCCTTAAAAAATAGAATATGAATAATCCCCATGGATTTTATACTCCCCATCAACCATCACAACTGGTGTCATGAATATTTATAAAAAAACACCAATATGAAACAAAAAATTCAATAGAAACATATATAATACCTTTAGAAAACTAAGACCTCCAAGAAAAACTCAGCACCATCCACTTTTAAGATGTTTCATCTAAACAAACCAGAAAAATAGATTAATACTCTTTTAATGAAGGAAGAAAATAAATATTTTTTATTCTAAGTATTATTGATGAATTTATCCTTATGATTTGTAATCATTTCAAGATTTATGTATAATTAAAATAGATATCAATAAAAAATTGGTACATGTTAATGGGTTCGAAATTTCAAAAAAATAATATCATTCATTTCTTTCAAAAACAAATAAGTATCTACGGTAATCAATCTTCTTAAAATAAAATGTAAAACAAAATACAATTCCAAATTCAAGATATTATATTCCAAGTGGGATTTTAAATTAAATAAATGCAGAGATACCTGAATTAAATTGATCACATTATGGAAAACCAACATAGTAACATCAAATTCAAAGAAAAAATCATCCCAAAATTCAGAGAATTTTTATAGAATGGCCATAAAATGGAATAAATGTTAGTAAAATTAGAACATATTACATATATATTGATCCTATATTGATCCAAAATCTAGATAATTTATCCATGTTTATATATGATAAATGGTACCTAATAAACTAATAGAAATTTTGATTTCTCAAAAACATTTAAAAGTTCCAAAGTATTTTCTATAGTATAATTTATAAATAGATTCATATGACACTTCAAAGTATGAATGTCATATGTAACATCAATATATTGGATTTATTTAATTTTATAATAAATTGAGCTCCTGAATAAATTGGAATTTTTTTGACTATGATATTACAAAAAAATAATATTGGATATAATGATCATGAATCTATCCAGTGTAAAGCAATTCATTGATGCCTAAAAATTTCCAAATATGTTTAATCATAACAACACTATTATATTTTAAATAAAAATTAATACCAAGGAATTTCATACATAAAATATTATGATTTTTTCTCTAAGAAATGGGATATTTTCTTAACTTCACTATCCCAGAACAAATAAATCTTATAGAGAGAGTTTAATTATCTTAAGAACAGTTTTAGAAATGGTCTTGATGTAACCAAAGAATGAAAAAATGGAACCCAAAAAATATTTAACTAACACCACCCTCATAGAATATCTCAAAATCCTATTAGACCAATAGAAAATCTGGGAAGTGATTTTTTCTACAAATGGTAGGCTATATGTGGTAGAAAAAAGGCTTAGAAGAATGATAAAAAATAAGGTATTTAATAGGGTGGACACCCTCCATGAAATTATAATTCTTTAAAATATTCTTCATGAACCCTAAAGATAACAAACCAAATAAATTTTTTCCATTATTTTCATTAATGAAGAGACATAATGTATGAAAAAATTCAATAATTCCATATCCTAAATTCTATTTGACCTAGGATTAGCTCTAGGAATAAAAATAATAATAAAAAACCACCCATGATAAATCTTAAGACTATATAATTTGAGATAATACATAAAACATATATTCATTGTTTTTTTTCAAAGAAAACTAGAAATATATCCAATAAATAAAATAATAATAAAGGATGATAATTGATCACCATTCCTATACCCTTTTACCCTAGATATAATCATACACATCACTATTGATCATAGCTCAAAACCATTTAGTAGTGAAACATTTAATAATCTATTTAATGAATTTGGAATGAAATTTATTAGAAGTCATCTATTTCTATATTAAAATTTTAGAAAAATAGTAATAATACATAGATATATAAATATTTATAGCACACATATGATAAAGTTTATTCCTATTATATTTCATTATGCAATCCTAGATAATAAGGATGTTATTAGAGATATAATGAACAAAAAACTGAACCATTATCTTCAATAATAATATTTTCTCTATTTTTATTAATACAAGTAGAAAATTCACCTAAAAATAATTATAAGGAATATTATATATAGATATTAACTAAAAAATAGAATTATTTTCTATATTTACAACATTAGGAATAAAGTAAATGGTTTTGGAATTCAAACTAGGGGAATGTAAAGATATCGAAATATATTTGCAACCAATTTTATTACACTATAACCTATAATTCTCCATGTTTCATAAAAAATGGGTTTATTTTTGGGAATATGTGCATCAAAATTTTGAAAAATGATCAATTTTATTTTTGGTGAAAATATGTTATCAGGATGAGTAGTGATTAATGATGGTAAATATTTAAAAATATACAAAATCTCATATGGTTAAGATTATGTATAAATGTTATAAAAATATAAATTCATGATGATAATGTATTTTTTCTTATACTTAGTATTTTTTCACTTATATCCCACATTCTATGTTAAAATTATCTTCTATAACTATTAATTAATAGAAAATTGAAAATACTCCACTCAAACTCACTTGAAATTCATCCCCTTCCAATCCAAAACCATTCTAATACATCTGTTTCATTTTAAATTCATAGAAATATTCCCTATCCTAAATTGTTTTTCCACTTTGGGTAGATAATAGTCCTATAAAAGAGGCCTCAATCCTTAGTTACAAAAGAACCTACCATGAAAAAGAGTGAATGAAACAAAGCAATTATCTTTTCTATATCCACATTTTTCATCCATTTAATCATAAAAAAGTCTATCAAAATATCATTATCCACTATAATGATGCACTAATAACATCATTATAATTTTGAAAATATAATTTTACTATAATATATCTCTATACCCTTACTCATTCCTTAGTATAGCATGTTATTGTATTAGTAATTTCAACCAACTATACGAATGATGTTATATTATATTCATAATTTTCTTTATAAATGAGTATAAAAATAGAAAGTATTTTAATATATGATATTCAAGTATAATTTATTTTTTATTATTTTTCTAGTAGGATGAACCAAAAATTAATTATCATTAAAATGCAACTCATTAATATAATAACATTTATATGAAACAAGTGTTTTGTGAATTCCATTCATGCAAACCATACCCATAAATCCCATAAAATAAAAATAGTATGGTAGAAATCTATAAATACTATGATTCCACTTCCTTGAAAAATATTTCAAGTAAAACCTTGTAATCAAAGAATGAGTATGATATCTCTATAATGAATCAAGTGTGAAATAATCAAAACTATTAGCATATAATGACAGAAAAAATTATAACAAAAAATATACGTAATTTTTGGATAAAAATGACTAATATAAATGTAAATACATAATAATAAGGTTATCATGTATTTTATTTCGAAAAAAATATTTATTATATAGGAGGTTAACATGATTTCATGGATGTCTAGAATTAAGGTAAGGTTTTTTCTTCCAATATATTTCCATAACTAGGATTTTATTTATCTAAATTTACATTTTTGAAATATTTTCATACTATATTTATAAACCCCCATTTATTGTTTCCCACTATATATTTTTAGGTTTTCAATTTCATATTACCATTTCCCTTATCATTATTCAAAATTCACTAAAAAAATATTTTTATAAGTTGAATTGTTGTTATCACTTATTTTCATTTTATAAATTTTCCTCTATAGGTTCATATTAATTCTATTATTTTATATATTTCCTTATCACCATGTTAATAATTTATTATAGTATATTTATACAGAAATTTACATACTTAATTTTTTTTAAACATAATCATTTTAACACTCTTATTTTATTTTCTCCATATAGTAACTTTCTCCAACTGCTTTCTTATTTATGAAGCTTCAATTTGAAGTTTTATTTTTGTTAATATTATTTAAAAAATATTCTTATTTTCTTTATTTTATTAAAATATTTATCCAAAATCCTTCTTTAAAATATTTTTTACAATGTTTCATTTTGATCTTATGTAGTTTTCATAATCCTTTTAAAGTATTTTCACCAATTTAACCTTTTGTATTATAATCATTTCTTATTTATCATGTTTCACTATTTATATATTCTGATAAAATTTTACACTTTATTTACTTGGATGATTTACTTCTTTGAATTATGATGATTATTATAAAATATATTTCATTTTCAAGGGTTGGTTATGTTATGATGGATTTATGAATGTGTTAATGCCCATGTGTAACACATATATATATATGCTTTTATCATTATGTTATGGGTGATACTAAAATTATATAGCTCTCTAATGTAATGGGTAAATATTATATCTTATGAGATTTTATTTTATGGGATATGGGTGGTTATCCTATTCCATTATGTTATGAGTCATGTTATTCAACTATATGATAATGGTCTTATAAGTTATCATTATTATTATAAATGAATTCCTATGATAATGTATATAACACATTATTATGCCTTATCTCTTGTGTTAGGCAAAAATACTAATGGTATTACTCAAGTTTTATTATTCAAGTTTTATTATTTTAGGTTTATTTATTTTATGGCCATATGCATTGATTATGTTCTCATACCCCCATATTCTTCTTATACTCACGTATGATACCCATTATGTTCTATTATACTATTATGATTCATATCTCATATGTTTTACACCTTAATGAGTGTCATATATCACCATTTTTCTATGTTTTCCTTTTTCATAGACAACGAGGATGAGTATTTTGTATGATATGTCTATAAGTAAATCATCTTTGGAGAATTTTGTGGAAGATTCTAGTGAAATTTTGTATAAAAAAGAATTTATGAAAATAATATCCATTTAAACATAACATATATGATCTGAGGGTGAACTTTATTATATGTTTTAGTGAATAAAAATGTTTAATGAAATCATATATTATTATTTTATGGTTAGTTAAACTCATTTTGGATTCTTTTATAAGGCAATTAGATGGTTTTTTTCTGTCATATATCTCCATTATTTCCTATTCCTATCTTATTACCCTACTTTGGTGGTGTTTCATTTAGGGATTTATGGAGTATTTCATTGGGTCATGGTAAATTATGAAATATATGAAGTGTCTTCCATGTGCATATGTGAAAGGATGTTATTAGTGGATGGGGACCCATAATTTCTCATCGTTTTACATAATGTATCTCATTCATTGATGATGTTTATAGAAATTAGTGTTTTTTTTTGAGATTTATGGGTGGGATTAAATATTTAATTAGTGTATTTCTCATGAAATTGTTGATGATATTATATGATTATTCTATCACTTGTTTCCTGATGCTCCAAACATAAATAGAATTTAGTGAATTGTTGGTGATTGTTCCTCTTTATATTTAACTAAAAAGTTAACTATAAATGGTTTCAGTTAATTTATAAAGTAATTTTTTATAAGGAATAAGATAAAAATATTTATGAGGCTTTTTATGTGTTCCAGACAAGGTTGGTGAGAATAGATAAAGATGTTGTGACTTTGATATCAATGTAAATAGTTTCTTTATTACTCAATAATATGTTTTTCAAGTCTATTCTTGTTTATATGATAATGGATTTTGGATATACATTTAGGAATTGAGTGGGCTCAATTTATAATTGGGGATAAGATATAGTATTGTAGGTTCATATCCAGAGTTTAGAAAATGGTTTAGGAACCTAATAGGTGTTCACTGAATATTTTTACATTAATTATTTTTTCTAGTTACATTTGAGAGATCCTAAAAGGTATCAGTATGAATGAAATCATGATGTTTTTCAAATAATCTATAATAGAATTAGTATAGGATTCCCAAGAGGGTATTTCATTGGGTAGTTGTTCTATGTGGTGCCTAATTTTGGAAGTGTACTGAAGATGAACAAGGGTATAGCCTTGGGACATGGGAAATCCTTATATGGTAATAAATTTATTGAAACAATAATGATTTCAAAATGGTTAAAATGCTAGATAAAGTTTTTTTTGGAAGTTATGGTGTCTTAGAGTAGGTCGATGGTGTGTCTACTAATCATTGGTGTGTGTAATGAAACAAAATTGTTTATTTAGGATTATGGTTTCCCTTAAATATTATTATCTTTTAGAGAGATGAATAGGGTTATTAAGGGTATTGTTCATTAGATAAAATCCTTTGATGACTTGGCTAGTATGGGTATACGTGAAACCTCAGAGTATGTTGAGTTGTTGGTTGTATATTTTTCACCCTCATTTTTAGAGAATGTTTTAGTAGAAAAATATTAAAATTATGGGTATACATGTGGGGACTTGGAGAATTTATTGAAGATATAAATATTACGAAATGTATCATGAGTAAAATTACACCATGATTCAATCTAAAAGTTACATATTGGAAGACAAATACCCAAAATAACTGACACTAGATAACTTAAACAATACACATGTAGCATATTAAATAAGAAACGATGATAATAATGCAGGGGAAAAGGGGAAGTCCAAAGAAGTGGTATTCAAGTCCATGAAGAATATCTCTATTTAAGATAGTCCTCATGAGAACAATTTTAATCATTTCATGTCATTTATCTCCTCAAATTTGAAAAGGGGAAAAGGGAAGTTCAAAGGTTAACTTCTATTTTCATGATTTTAAAGTGGAAAGATTAGGAATTTTTAAGTAAAGTGTCCTAAGAAGTTTGATTATGACAATGAAGACAATGATGAAATTCCCCAAAAGAAGTTGTAACAGCCTAAGATTTTATAAAAAATATTCTTTTTAATTTTATTAATGTCTTGTGTTGTACGCTACACCAAAAGAAGCTTGCACAACACGCATCCTTGACTTGCCTTTCATTACACGCAATCACGACCTTCCTCGATAGCGTGTGTAATACGCAATACCGAGTTTCACTAAACAACGATATTTTATTAAAATATTATTAAAACTAGCCGGTATGAATAGTAATAACCACTTTTTAAAATTCTTAAAATCTTATTTTTCAAAATGAACTTCATTTTTGGATTCGGAGTATCAAATTTAGCCTAAGGTGATATTTTGGTACATTTCAGATAACTTTCATATTCTGATGAATAGTGAAAATTACTAAATTATAATTAAAAAAACTTTTTTAATCGAAATAATTAATAGTGATAAATTATTAATTGGAGTAGTTTTAAAGTATATTTAGAATATATTTTTACAATTTAATACAAAGTTGGTCATTGGATGTAATTGCACATTTAAACCAGACATAATCAAGTGTCAATCTTTTGATAGATATTGTTTCTTAAAAACACGCTATTTGTTTTAACAGCGGGATTTAATTATAAAATTAATTAATGCAAATTCTATGATATGAATTTGGTAAAATAGACTTCATTTTTGAATTCTGAATATGAAATATAGCTTAGGATGAAATTTTGGCATTGTTCTGAAAAACATCAATTTTTGATGAATAGTGAAACTACTAAGTGGTAGTTAAAAAAATTAATTTCTTCATAAATCTTAATTTTACCGCTTCTGTGAATGGAATTTCAAAAATCCGAGAGACACGGTTGATGTCAGTAAGTAAAATGTGGTTCAATGAGATGAAAATAATTTTTGGTGAATAGTAACTTTTTACTTTTTTTTACCACGGTTAATAGTAAATAGGGTAACTAAGGGTAAATATGATATTACTATTACCCTAACACATGTTTTAATTCTATTGGATAAGTGTAATTCGACCAAAATAAACCTTATGAATATAATATGACCATTTAGGTCCACTTGGATTAGATTATGACATTTAAAATTATATTATTTAATGAATAGTTAAAATAGTTAAAATCAAAGTTTAATAACTAAAACATTTTTAATATGGGGTTATACATAAGATAAATTCGACTATAATTATTCATTAGAAAGCTAAAGAGATTTCCTATATAATGATATTTTATTTATAATTTTTAGACTTTAAATAAATTAATTTATTTATGACACAACGATGATGCAGTAATTACCCTTTTAAGGAAATATTAACATAATTGATGTTATAAATGCTCAAATGAATGTAATTTGAGACTTTTTATGACTTAAACTAATTTTATAAGTTACTATGATATATTAGTGTTGATTTAATAAACTTGTTTCGAACATATAATTCTGTTATGACTTTCAAAAAAATTATATATCAAATAGTGTCAAAATTGACACAAAATAGTTTTTAAATCAAATATTATATTATTAATTGTTATTTTATTCCTAAAAATCTAAGGTTCGGCCAAATGACTTAGA
Organism: Viscum album; assembly: GCA_963277665.1. Taxonomy (NCBI): domain Eukaryota; kingdom Viridiplantae; phylum Streptophyta; class Magnoliopsida; order Santalales; family Viscaceae; genus Viscum; species Viscum album. The sequence goes on along the minus strand of OY728153.1, from coordinate 382,620,618 downwards.
TAAGGATATATATATTAATAATAAACAATTTGGGGTTCGTTTGGCATGTTATAGTAAGTGTATTAACCATATAGTGAAAGAAAACAAAAAGACACGGTAAAAGTTAAATTATTTAACTTAGAGTTAAATCTAATTGATAAGGTTAAAATAATAACCTAAACTTGTCTAAATCCTATTGGTTGATAGTATTTCGACCCATCCCCACTTTATCTTCGAAATAAGACCCTTTTGAACCATTATAAACCGATTTTGACTTTAATATAAAATAATATTTTGAGATATTCCAAAGGTGCCCCTCTCCTCCCTTATAAAAGGACACCTCCTCCCCCTCCTCCTCACACCAATTTGAGCACTCAAGCTCGGCCAAAACCTGCCCAAATCTCTTCTCCACTTACCTAGCAACATCCTAGAGGTTATGGTCTTCCTCAAAGACCAATTTTAGTTCCCTAAGAGGAGGTCTCCAAAAGTCGCTTCAAAGAAGAGGTAATTACCGTTACCAATTCTTTCATCTTTATTTCTTCTTCCACTTATTCTTCTTAGGTTGTTTCATTATGAATTAATAACATCAGTATCACTCATATACTGATATGTTATTATAAGTATGAAACAACCCTATTTCACCATCTATCTATCCTACGGAAAAAGAAATCACCGCGCGTGCGTACGTACAGAATACCGTCTCCACGCCGTGGTGTAATCCATTTTCCACCACCACCTTACATGGATGGGTATAATGGTGTAAAGAATAACTATACATAGTTATTAAAACATCATATTGATTCTGATATATTGTATAATCCACTCCAATTCAATTCAATATTTATGGAAATGATATCATCGCTCGTGCGTACGTACGGACTACCGTCTCCACGACGCGATGAGATTCATTCTCCATGTTAACCATTTAAGAATGATTATAAAGTATATATAAGAAATAATAATGAAATATATGAAATTATAAATCTACTGGATTTATGTATATATATATATGTATGTCATCTACTTACTTCCATTCAAGACAATAGGGAAAGGAAAACAGCGTTCATGCGTACGTACGGACTACCGTCTCCATGAACGGTGTTTTACATTTCATTTATCTATCTATTATATATATATATACTGAATATATATGATATATAAATCATATTTTATATTCTGGAAGTAAGTAAATCATGATATAAGTAATAATAATGTCAATAACAACAAGTCAAAACACCTACGATAAAAGAAACGATTTTACCCAAAACGCCTCTTTAACATGGAATTTACAAAAGAACGGGTAATATAATGTCATAAGTGAACCATATATGATATCATAACAATGAATATGATTATTTAATAAGTCAATGACATTATTTAAACCATTATACAGGAGCTTCAGACACGTACAAAGCAAATCGGACCTAAGGTAAGGGAAATATCACAATCTCATTTTTATCCGAGATTGTTTATTCGTAAGTATTTACTGGGGTGTATTTTATCATCCACGTCCATGTTTCATCAATATGTAATATTACTTCCATCCACCTACAATTTTTTAAATAAATTTTTACCTTCGGTGAGTTTTTAGTAAAAGAAATGAAAGGAATCTTTTGTCGTTTTTGTACGAGGTACTTTTTGACTTTTCCGACAAAAGTGCGAATAATGTTTTTTTTAACTTATACGGCATGAATGGATTTTTAAAACATTAAATCCAAGAAGCTTCCTTTACAAGTATTCAAGTTTATTTTTAATCAACTTCTTTTATTTTAAAGTCGTATGACATGTTATGAAAGGAAAAATGTTTTTGAAGAAGAAATGATATTTTCCTCAAGAATGGAGTTCAAGTGTTTTATCAAAATTATTTTCTATCTAAGATAATAAAGGGTTATGTTTTTATCCCTATTATTACATTGATTTGATCCTGTTGTGATGGAATTATTTTTATGAATTCCTTTATCTTATATGAATTGATTTATGATGTCATGATGTTTCAAGAATCCCATTTTTGTTACATGTGTTATGCGATGATGTATGATTATGTGGCACACATAAGAAAGGATTCATTATAAGATGGGTGGGACCTATATCTCCCTCCAATGCATTGGGTAAAGAGTTTATATCTCATGAGATAGACAGGGCTGGAACGGTAGGTTATACCGGTTCAGTGAAACAGGACTGAAACGAGGGTTACTCGATTCAGAAAGGGACTTTGTCCACTAAGATAGTCTTGGCGATTAGTCTTGACTAACAAGAAATGATTATCTATGATTATGTGTGTATGCCACAAAGTTTCATGTTTTAAGTTATGATTATTGGGATTACTTTTTCACTGCCATGATTTATCCCATGATTATGAAATTATTCTCTCTTTGCAGGTTATGATTTCCAAAATGTTATGTTCTTATGAATATGATGTGATTGATATTTATTTTGTTTACCCTTACTGAGCATTTGAGCTCACCCTTTTATGTTTTCTTTTCCCCAGGATATAAAGAAAGGTTTTAGGTAAAAAAAAGGAAGATCTTTATGGGAGATTTTGAAGATCTTTCACCACGATTAGAAGATTATAGTCCGAGTTTCCAAAGACACTAAACTATTACGGTCCTTGTGTGTGTGTTTTTTAAATGTACTAAGTATTCCGCAAAAGTAATGTAATGTCAATGTACGTCAAGATACGGGTCTCTACAGATGGTATCAGAGGAAAGGTTTAGTCAACCTTTGGAAACTAGGATGCGAAAACATTAGTGAGATCCCTAGAGATATTTCTAAGGTATGTCTAGGGATGTCTCTAAGGTTAAGTATACGTATAGGTTATAGTCCTAGAATTGTTCTAACGATCTTAGAATTTAACCTAAGATGTTATATATTGAGGGTACTACCCCTTTATTATGTTGTTTTCCCTAGCATGATTTTTGCCTCTCATACTATTCTTTTGGGGTTTTAGACGATGGCTTGAACCCGAAGAAACCGTGTTAATGCGGAATGTGATGGGCAATGCAATGATTGTCCCCCTGAGCAACCAAACGATATGGGAGCCGGAATGCAAAATCTTGTAGCCATGCTCACACAACTTTCTCAAGCTATGAATCATGCAGGACTTCCAAACGAGCAAAGGAAGGAGCAACATTCTGTTGAATCCTTCATGAGACAGCGTCCACCTTCTTTCAGTGGGTCTACTGATCCATTAGTTGCTGAACAATGGATTAGTACTACTGAAAAGATATTTTCAGTTCTTCAATGTTCTGAACATGATAAAGTCATCCTAGCAGTGTATCGTTTGGAAGGAGATGCTGATCAATGGTGGAATCTTATTAAGAATACGAGGCAAAGGGATGAAATTGAGTCTATGGAATGGGACGAGTTCAAGAACTTATTTTTCAATAAGTACTTCCCTCGTATTCTCCGAACAAAGATGGAGAAAGAGTTTATTGAACTGAAGCAAAGGGATGATGAATCTGTTGGTACCTATGAAGCGAATTTTACAAGACTTGCAAGGTACGCTTCTGGTATTATCATCCAACCTGAAAGTAAAGTTGATCGATTTTTCAGTGGCTTAAAACCAAGTCTTCGAAGGGAATTAGCTATAAGAGACTTTAGTAGCTATGAAGAAATTGTGCGTTGTGCTATCAAGGTAGAAATGGAAGTTGGTGTTACATATCCATCTCATGGTTTTGACAAGAAACGAAAGATGGAGTTCAAGGAGAAATCTCAGAATAATGGTGAAAAGAAGATGAATGTTTCCTTATGCACAAAGTGTGGAAAGAAGCATGGTGGAGATTGTCTTAAAGGGACTAGAAAATGTTTTAAGTGTGGAAAAGAAGGTTATCGAGCAGCTGAGTGTCGAAGTAATGGATAAAGGGATTCTAATGAAGTGAATAAAGCAAACACTGCAGAGAACGAACAACCAACACTTCAATGCTTCAAGTGCAAGGAGATGGGACATTATGCCAATAAATTCCCTAATCCAAGGGTTAGTGATGATCGACATGAGCAACCGCTTAAGGAAAAGGACAAAGGGAAGTCACATGCGATCACTATTGGCAATGTTGAATATGACAACGATGTGGTGGAATGATTAAGTGTTTATGTAATGGGATTCCAAAATAATGTTGTATCTTGGAATATTGGAATATTTATGTATTGGTCTAATGTGGTATTCAAAGTGATTGAGATATTGTGCACATAATGAAGGGAAAACGAGAAAATGAAATGTTTAACAGTATTCATGAGCTCATGATTGATATAAGGACTAAGTTTGAGTATATAGAATTTTGAGGATTTTGGTATGTGAAAAGTGTTAACTTTTAACTGCATTCATGTTTTCACTAAGGTATTCAAGAGAATACACGATTAAGGACTTTGAATGTTTGGAATGTGACCAACAAAACATATCTTATGATATATGGGGATCGATGATGGTGTTAAATCTCTGGTAATCATTTTCACTATATTATGAGAGTCGACTGCAGTATTATGGATAAGCCTAAAAGATTGGAATGGATTATGTTGGACATAAGTTAGTATTGTTTGTTTTTTTGATATTATTGATGGGATGTTATATAGTTTTGGAAAAAGGACAACCTGCAGGACGGGCAACAGCCCATCGCTTCGGACAAGGCTGTGGGAATCAAACCCACAACCGAAGTGCGACTGGCCTTTATCGCCTAACACTGGCCTACAGGAAGTCCCTGTTTAGTAGAAACTAGTTTTATTATATTAAGCAGTATGATATATGAAGTATAAGTCCATTTTAGGAACCATGTATGATTAATCTCACTATAGATCGACTTATGTATGTAATTTTTGCTAACCTTTTGTTTGAGACAGATGGAATGACCCGTCATTCTATCACATGATCTGCTAACACTTCAAGAATAACAAATTCAACTTCATTTATTTAAGAGATGAAGTGGAAATTGTTCTAGGCACGAACAATAGTGAGATTGTACCAAAATAAAGAAAGTATTTATTCCAATTCAAATTTTCAACTTTAGGGAAATCATCTTGAAAACCAAAAATGTTGTCCTAGTGATCTTATACCTGATGAATCGGATGGTACCTTAGATCGTCACAAATTTATGGATTTGTGATTATTGGATTTTCCATAGCCATGTTCTCTACCACTCTCCATCAGAACATGATGGTTAGATTTCTCTTCCATATCCATATTTTCACCTATGTGGAAACCCAATGATTAGTTTATTTGGGTAACCGTTACGTTTCATACTTTTGTTTTTAAAGATTGGTTTTGATATTCCTTTTTACGATGTGGGTTTCTATTAAAGAAACTTTCAAATAGTAAACCATTTATAACCCCGACGAATTTCGAGGGAGAAATTCATTTTAAGGGGGGTAGAATGTAACAACCCAAGATTTTATAAAAAATATTCTTTTTAATTTTATTAATGTCTTGTGTTGTACGCAACACCAAAAGGAGCTTGCACAACACGCATCCTTGACTTGCCTTGCATTACACGCAATCACGACCTTCCTCGATAGCGTGTGTAATACGCAATACCGAGTTTCACTAAACAACGATATGCTATTAAAATATTATTAAAACTAGCCGATATGAATAGTAATAACCACTTTTTAAAATTCTGTAAATCTTATTTTTCAAAATGAACTTCATTTTTGGATTCGGAGTATCGAATTTAGCCTAAGGTGAAATTTTGGTACATTTCGGATAACTTTCATATTCTGATGAATAGTGAAAATTACTAAATTATAATTAAAAAACAACTTTTTTAATCGAAATAATTAATAGTGATAAATTATTAATTGGAGTAGTTTTAAAGTATATTTAGAATATATTTTTACAATTTAATACAATGTTGGTCATTGGATGTAATTTCACATTTAAACCAGACATAATCAAGTGTCAATCTTTTGATAGATATTGTTTCTTAAAAACACGCTATTTGTTTTAACAACGGGATTTAATTATAAAATTAATTAATGCAAATTCTATGATATGAATTTGGTAAAATAGACTTCATTTTTGAATTCGGAATATGAAATATAGCTTAGGATGAAATTTTGGCATTGTTCTGAAAAACATCAATTTTTGATGAATAGTGAAACTACTAAGTGGTAGTTAAAAAAATTAATTTCTTCATAAATCTTAATTTTACCGCTTCTGTGAATGGAATTTCAAAAATCCGAGAGACACGGTTGATGTCAGTAAGTAAAATGTGGTTCAATGAGATGAAAATAATTTTTGGTGAATAGTAACTTTTTACTTTTTTTTACCACGGTTAATAGTAAATAGGGTAACTAAGGGTAAATATGATATTACTATTACCCTAACACATGTCCTAATTCTATTGGATAAGTGTAATTCGACCAAAATCAACCTTATGAATATAATATGACCATTTAGGTCCACTTGGATTAGATTATGACATTTAATATTATATTATTTAATGAATAGTTAAAATAGTTAAAATCAAAGTTTAATAACTAAAACATTTTTAATATGGGGTTATACATAAGATAAATTCGACTATAAATATTCATTAGAAAGATAAAAAGATTTCATACATAATGATATTTTATTTATAATTTTTAGACTTTAAATAAATTAATTTATTTATGACACAACGATGATGCAGTAATTACCCTTTTAAGGAAATATTAACATAATTGATGTTATAAATGCTCAAATGAATGTAATTTGAGACTTTTTATGACTTAAACTAATTTTCTAGGTTACTATGATATATTAGTGTTGATTTAATCAACTTGTTTCGAACATATAATTCTGTTATGACTTTCACAAAAATCATATATCAAATAGTGTCAAAATTGACACAAAATAGTTTTAAAATAAAATATTATATTATTAATTGTTATTTTATTCCTAAAAATCTAAGGTTCGGACAAATGAATTATATAAGGATATATATATTAATAATAAACAATTTGGGGTTCGTTTGGCATGTTATAGTAAGTGTATTAACCATATAGTGAAAGAAAACAAAAAGACACGGTAAAAGTTAAATTATTTAACTTAGAGTTAAATCTAATTGATAAGGTTAAAATAATAACCTAAACTTGTATAAATCCTATTGGTTGATAGGATTTAGACCCATCCCCACTTTATCTTAGAAATAAGACCCTTTGGAACCATTATAAACCGATTTTGACTTTAATATAAAATAATATTTTGAGATATTCCTAAGGTGCCCCTCTCCTCCCTTATAAAAGGACACCTATTCCCCCTCCTCCTCACACCAATTTGAGAACTCAAGCTCGGCCAAACCCTGCAAAAATATCTTCTCCACTTCCCTAGCAACATCCTAGAGGTTCTGGTCTTCCTCAAATACCAATTTTAGTTCCCTAAGAGGAGGTCTCCAAAAGGCGCTTCAAAGAAGAGGTAATTACCGTTACCAATTCTTTCATCTTTATTTCTTCTTACACTTCTTCTTCTTAGGTTGTTTCATTATGAAGTAATAACATCAGTATCACTCATATACTGATATGTTATTATAAGTATGAAACAACCCTATTTCTCCATCTATCTATCCTACGGAAAAAGAAATCACCGCGCGTGCGTACGTACGGAATACCGTCTCCACGCCGTGGTGTAATCTATTTTCCACCACCACCTTACATGGATGGGTATAATGGTGTAAAGAATAACTATACATAGTTATTAAAACATCATATTGATTCTGATATATTGTATAATCCACTCCAATTCAATTCAATATTTATGGAAATGATATCATCGCTCGTGCGTACGTACGGACTACCGTCTCCACGACGCGATGAGATTCATTCTCCATGTTAACCATTTAAGAATGATTATAAAGTATATATAAGAAATAATAATGAAATATATGACATTATAAAGCTACTGGATTTATGTATATATATATATGTATTTCATCTACTTACTTCCATTCAAGACAATAGGGAAAGGAAAACAGCGTTCATGCGTACGTACGGACTACCGTCTCCATGAACGGTGTTTTTCATTTCATTTATCTATCTATTATATATATATATACTGAATATATATGATATATAAATCATATTTTATATTCTGTAAGTATGTAAATCATGATATAAGTAATAATAATTTCAATAACAACAAGTCAAAACACCTACGATAAAAGAAACGATTTTACCCAAAACGCCTCTTTAACATGGAATTTACAAAAGAACGGGTAATATAATGTCATAAGTGAACCATATATGATATCATAAAAATGAATATGATTCTTTAATAAGTCAATGACAATATATAAACCATTATACAGGAGCTTCGGACACGTACAAAGCAAATCGGACCTAAGGTAAGGGAAATATCACAATCTCATTTTTATCCGAGATTGTTTATTCGTAAGTATTTACTGGGGTGTATTTTATCATCCACGTCCATGTTTCATCAATATGTAATATTACTTCCATCCACCTACAATTGTTTAAATCAATTTTTACCTTCGGTGAGTTTTTAGTAAAAGAAATGAAAGGAATATTTTGTCGTTTTTGTACGAGATACTTTTTGACTTTTCCGACAAAAGTGCGAAGAATGTTTTTTTTAACTTATACGGAATGAATGGATTTTTAAAACATTAAATCCAAGAAGCTTCCTTTACAAGTATTCAAGTTTATTTTTAATCAACTTCTTTTATTTTAAAGTCGTATGACATGTTATGAAAGGAAAAATGTTTTTGAAGAAGAAAGGATATTTTCCTCAAGAATGGAGTTCAAGTGTTTTATCAAAATTATTTTCTATCTAAGATAATAAAGGGTTATGTTTTTATCCCTATTATTACATTGATTTGATCCTGTTGTGATGGAATTATTTTTATGAATTCCTTTATCTTATATGAATTGATTTATGATGTCATGATGTTTCAAGAATCCCATTTTTGTTACATGTGTTATGCGATGATATATGATTATGTGGCACACATAAGAAAGGATTCATTATAAGATGGGTGGGACCTATATCTCCCTCCAATGCATTGGGTAAAGATTTTATATCTCATGAGATAGACAGGGCTGGAACGGTAGGTTATACCGGTTCAGTGAAACAGGACTGAAACGAGGGTTACTCGATTCAGAAAGGGACAATGTCCACTAAGATAGTCTTGGCGATTAGTCTTGACTAACAAGAAATGATTATCTATGATTATGTGTGTATGCCACAAAGTTTCATGTTTTAAGTTATGATTATTGGGATTACTTTTTCACTGCCATGATTTATCCCATGATTATGAAATTATGCTCTCTTTTGCAGGTTATGATTTCCAAAATGTTATGTTCTTATGAATATGATGTGATTGATATTTATTTTGTTTACCCTTACTGAGAATTTGAGCTCACCCTTTTATGTTTTCTTTTCCCCAGGATATAAAGAAAGGTTTTAGGTAAAAAAAAGGAAGATCTTTATGGGAGATTTTGAAGATCTTTCACCACGATTAGAAGATTATAGTCCGAGTTTCCAAAGACACTAAACTATTACGGTCCTTGTGTGTGTGTTTTTTAAATGTACTAATTATTCCACAAAAGTAATGTAATGTCAATGTACGTCAAGATACGGGTCTCTACAGAAGTATTCATCAAATATGAAAGGTAGGATAAAAACTAAGAGAAATTACTTCAAAAAGAATAATATTCTTTCAAAAGAATATGAAAGTTTAGAAGAATTTGAGTCATAAGATTTGGAGGACTAGAAGGATCATAAAGTATATTATTTGGTGGAACTTGTCATAAATTATTTAACAAGAGAAAAAGGTGACAATGAAGAAGGAGAAATAGAAGGAAGAGTTGATCTTCAGGCTGAATTAGAAGATTCCCTTGAAGAGATAGATATTTTGAGAGCTAAAATAAAGAAAGATAACAAATTTTTTTTGTTGCAATGAAAGTGTACATAAGGGAATCTCTACCTTGTGAGTGGATAAGAAGATATTTGCTTTTTTCCAAGGATGAATAAAACAAGTTATACATAAGCATCTTGGCCACATAAGCCAAATATCCTTTGATGGTCTGGTGAAATATGACGCTACTCAAAATCTACCTAAATTATCACATGATTTTATTCTTAAATGTGATGCATGACAATAGGTGAAGATCATTCGAAAGAAATGTAATCCTAAGTAGAAAAAGTAAAAAAGATTGCTTTAGTTGGTGCATATTGACATGTGTAGGCCAATTTCACTAAGGGATATTAATGGGAGGAGATATTATATTCTTTTAATTGATGATTATAGTAGAATGGTATGAGTTTCCATAATCACCCACAAATATATGAAGTGTCTAGTTGAATCACAAGATATCGATGAGAATGTGAAAATATTCTTGGTTAGAAAATTAAGACAAATCGAATAGATAATGGAACAAAGTTCAAAAACAGCCAAGTTAAGGATTATCTTGAGAAACATGGGATAAGGCATTATGTTTCAGTTATAAGAACTCCACATTATAACGGATTAGATGAGAGAAGAAATCATATTGTCTACAACATGGCCAGAATAATGATCATTGAGAAAGACCTTTCAGAGAAATTTTGGAATGAAGTTGTGATGATAGTATCATATACTTCAAATAGAGCTTTACTTTTTCTGAAAGAGGAGAAAACTCCATATGAGTTATGTTATTGAAAGAAGCTATCATTTAAGTACATTGGGGTCTTCATAAGTAAATAGTTCATTCTCCATAAGAAGAAACACAGGAAGTAATAATCCTATAGGGATGAAGGGATATTTCTTGTCTACTCAAAGAAAAGAAAATAATATAAATGCTTCAACAAGAAGCTAGGAAAGATACTTGAATTCCATGATGTGACTATAGTGGAGAATGAATAGAATATTCAGAAAATACATGATTAGACTCAGGAGGATAGTGATGAAAAGATGTGAAGGTCAAGAGATGATCCAACTACAGAGGTTAATTCAAAAGAAGTCTTAGATAATGAGAATAAATCAATGTCTGTGTAGAGACCGGTGAGAAGATCTTAAATTGAAGGGCAAAGCATAATTAGTGATCAGGAAACACTAGGGTAGAAAAGGACAATGAAGACTCTACAACAAGCATTATACTTATCATAGTTGGATCCTAAATGTTTTGATGAAGCAGATGGAGGTAAGAAATGGGTTCAAGCTATGAAATAAGATCTTGACCAAATTTAAAAGAATCAAACATGGAAGATTGTTTCAAGACTATCAGACAATAATTTCATAGGGAGGAAATGGGTTTTTCACAAAAAATGAATGAAGAAGGTGTGGTGATTCGAAACAAAGCATGACTTTTGTGAAAAGGGTACTCCTAGACATAAGGTATAGATGTTTATGAATCATTTTTACCTATTTATAGGCTAGATACAATATAATTATTCTTGTCTATAGCAGTGTAAAGAAAGTTTATGGTTTTCCATATGGATGTCAAGTCAGTATTTTTGAATGGAGTTCTGAAATAAGAATTTTACATTGAGTGTAGCTCCCTGAAATTAATTATAAATGTAATAATAATAATTTTAGTTATTATCATTATTATTATTGTTTTAATGTGAATTGGTGTGTTTAATTTCAAATAAAATAAAGATAAAGTGAAATATTTTATTCCTATACTGAAATATTAAATTGATACAAGGGATTATAAATAATCAAAAAAAGAAATCACAAGACCCATCTAAATATATGGTAAGGAGCCAAGTATAGAGAGAAGGATGAACGTGTAGTGGACATCCCTTGGGTCTGTCATAATAAAGAACATGATGACAATAAGAATAGAAAAAAATGATAAGTGTTAAAGAAATGTAGAGCACCATACTCTTCAAAACAAGTAATGATCATTGAATACCATGAACAAGTATTTATATGGCTTTAGGTGACCATTATAAATAGTTGTTGGGTTTCAAGGTGACCGTTGATGTTTCATGGCCGTTTGGTATTTTAAGAGTTAAATGATTTAAATGTTTTAAAAAAATTGTTAAATAATATTAAGGGTTTCAATTTTGGGTTATTATTTAATGTTTGGTTTTTAAAATATAAATTAGTGGTATTCATGTTCTTTAAAAAATTAGTGTTTTAATGGTAGGGGTTTTTAAAAAATTTAAGATGAATTTTAATTTATCTACATTTAATGTTTTTATAATAACCATAGAGATAAAAATAATGGGAAAATAACATATATACAAATAAGAAAATAAATATTTTTGTATTTTATAATTTATAAGTAGTACATTTTTTAAAAATATGGCTAAATGACCCACCAGCTGAGGGTGGCCTTATAAGACAAGCCCTCAACACCTAGGTTGGCACTTACTAGAGCACTTGAGTAAAACTGGAGTGAACTCTAGCAGACACAAGGTGAGTCAAGTTACGCACTGGCACATGAAAGGGTGTGTATAGTTGGGCCAAGACCCATGGGCGAGGTCTGGTGTGTAAGGACCCCATGAGTGTGTGTTTGTGTCATCTGGATATGTCACAGCACAATGATCCTTATATGATGGTACTAAAACCAATAGGGTTTCGATGTGGGGTGTGGAATTTTCCATGGTACGCGATATTAGCCACAATATATCGTCGCGTGAAATCCTAACCATTAACACTGATACACCGTTAGAGTTCCAACACTGCAGATTATCACCAGACGTTTTTGCAGACTGTTCGATCTGGCCACACTAGATATGGACCATCAAACCTATCTAAAACTCATGAATCCACCATGACTGTTGGATAAACCATGATATAATCCTAGTTATTCTTCATTTTATAAAGCACTGGATCAATCCTGAATGTCCAATCAGATACATGGATCGATCTGGGCCATCCATTTACCAACCACATGACCCTCCCTTGTTATTTGTTAGGGTTAATCTTGACCCTTTGATTGGACTAGAATTAATATCAACTGTTTGTTTCATCTCTATTCTTCTTCCTTGTGGAGCCACACCTGTCCCCATCTAGTCTTATAGACACCAACCCCTCTCCATCTCCTCTTTCTCGTGATGCTTCTCGACATGTTTCCCTTAGTCTTGACCCTAATTTTATTTTTCAAAATTTGTGTTATTTTAAACCAAACATCACATTTCATGACTCAGATCCTCCTCCCCGTTTCATTTTTATAATTTTATCATGTCAATTAACCCTATTTCACATTGAATTTCTGCTAATTAATACTTTTTTATTGGATTGGGTCTTTTTGGATCAATAAATTGAAAACTTTTTTTTAAAAAAACCTCACTTTGCACACAAATGGATTTTGAAATTTCTCTCAGCCAAGTCTCTCACTCCCTCTCTCGGTTCTAGGAACCCACAACCCATATATAAGATGAATTAAGTAAGGGAATTCATATTATTTCCAATTGAAATCATAATCATGTATATATATACACATAGTTATATATATATATAACCATGTTTCTTTCTCTAACCTGAATTGTGTAAATGATATTCATTCTCCATTTTTAAGAATCTATTTATAAAGAATAAATTTTTTTTATTTTTAATTCCATGCTATGATATTTGATGATGAATTGTATATATATGTGTATATAAATGCGTATATAAACATATAAAACTTAATATTTCAGAATAAATATGGGTATATGTTAAGGGTTTCTTTTCTACGAGTCTTATATATAGAAACTTATATGTTAACCTAGTTTTCAAAATAAATTTCTATAAGGTTGATATACATATATGAAAATATAAGTGTATTCCTACATGCAACTAAACACATTACATATATTTATCAAATTTTTTTGGTGTGTTTATATAATAGGGTTCTTCTATTAGAATTTTTGAAGGATTTAATGATTATAAACCACAAACACAAATACATATATAAGTATATACATATGTATATACATACATACATACACATTTATGTATAAAAAACTTGGTATAGTTATACTTTCTCAATTATTTAAAAATTGTAACTGGTATTAAACACACATAAAAATTGTGGTTGAAGATTTATATTCACCATGTTTATATGTTTCTGTGAGATAAACCCTTTCATTTTATATGAACTTATGAAAGAAGTTATCATTTCATCTGTGAAACCTATTTTTTTAAGATTATTTTAAGAAGAAAATACCATTTATACTTTTTTGATTAAATGTGAATTTATTTCATTATTCATTTTATTGATGACATACAAATAAAGAAAATTAATTTAATCCTGAGGTGAATCTTTTTATGATAATATATGTATTAAGAACTAAACTTTTCAAGGTGGTATGAGACACTTTGGATTGTTTAATGAATTTATTTCACCAATGATTAAGATTCAAATAAATCAAAGTGGCATGAGACACTTTGGTTTAAGGTCATATTTTTATTCGACATATGAGGAATTCATAAGACTTAATATGTGACAAGTGAGGCCTGATATAACCTCTCAATGCATCAGTAAGTATCAGGAGACAAACTAGGTCTTGACACAAGGCCTTGACATAATAGTTATGTATGGTCCTAGCATGGGTCCTTGATAGACTTTTTATGATGTAATGCAGTATTCATTCCCTCATAACGATTTCAGTAAGTGAAAGTCCATGTGATTATTCAACTTGTATAATATCCATGGCTAATAATCATTCTCTTATGAACTAGTATTAAATAGTTTTATATTTTCAAGTGCACACAGTTTAATGTTTTATATCTATATATATACCTGTATAGAGATTTATTTATAAATACGGATTAATATTTAGTTGCAAACCATAAAATAATGGTTACAAATTTATCTATCATTACATGATCTTCATCTATGAGTTGGATAAAAAATGACGTTATTTTATGTGAAATTATGAAGAAATATTATTTCATGTGTAAATTTTTATCCACACCCCTGGTATATCCTAGAATGATTAAGTATGGTCATTATCTAACTTATAGGTGGAATTTCATTCATTTTTGTTCAAGTGCGTGCATATTTTTATAATGAGTTTTGTTTATAAATCTTAAACAAGTTTAAAATTTTTTAGCCTATGTTTGTCCTAAAAGATGTTTCAGAATCTATCAATAAAATTATGATGACATGTTATGAGAAATGTTAATATCATGATTTAAATCATGTATTTTAAAGAAATGTTTTCTAAATAAAAATTATTTCTTAATGGTCTCATTTTAAAACCCCATACCGGTCATTTTTGGGTTCAACCCATGTATTTTAAATTATTCTTATAGGTTTAGGGGAAGTTCTTTGATGAAATTATAAGGTGGAATTGTTGATCGGATCTTACTTCACTTAATGTTTATTAGAATGTGTACATTAATATTTAAATATAATATTGGATTCAAATTATCCAGAACCTAGGCCGGTAAAAGATCCTCTAATTTATTTAAAATTGGGTATTTATTTAAGTATCTTTTATAAAAAAAATATTACGCAACATTTGTAAGGGTCGAGTCTGATTTCTCATGATTAGGTCATTATAGTTGGCATTAGAGAGAAAATCTAGTGAAATTTGGAAAATGAGAATAAAAATTCTAATTTAAATATGTTTTATTAAATAAATTCCATTCATATATTTTCAGATGGAAGATGAGGGTTGAATAACTAACCTCTTATATCTTCCTACTGAGATGATAAAGTCCATAATAGACAAATCATGTTTATAATCTTACCAGACTTTTTCAAACCTACATTTGTCTTACAAACACCTCTACCGGGTGTCAGACAACCCAAATGTATTTTGACTCCACCAAGGACCGAGTCATGTCTATTACTTTATGTAGCATGAAAAAAATTGCATATTATTCACATAAATGAAGGTACTATGAAGGTATCTTCCTATGTTTCAGAATGTCTGAGACTTGTCTAGACATAGAAAAGTTCCAAGAAGCTATAGGGGTGGGTGTCCCCCGTGAAACCTATCTTTTTCAAGTTTTGAGATATAGAATGTATGGAAGACTATGATATATGGTTTTTAGAAAACAAAGTTTTCTGAGTAGTCTATCAGAACCATGTTCATTCCGATATCTCTGAACTTTACACCTTCTATTCTACTCTCTTGAGGACCTATTGTTGTCTGCATGAGTTCTAACCTAGCTGCTCATGGTGCATTTGGGAAAATGAAATTGAATAATTTAAAAAAAAAATTGGGGATCAATCTGACCGGAAGAAATTACCAAGAATGTCTCCAATGGTGGTGGAACTATTGAAGGAGTGAATTAAATATTTTTTATTCAATTTAGTTAATTAATTAATAATAATTAAAAAATATTTTTATAGGGACAATGATGATTAATTCAAAAGGTTGGTGATGGTTAGAGTGTATGAGTACAATATAATTACAAGGGAAAAATTCTATTAAGGGGGAAAATTTAATGCCCGAAACATTATTATAAGTGTAATAATAAATTTTTTAGTTATTATCATTATTATTCTTTTTTTAATTCAAATTTTAGTGTTTTATTTCAAATACACTAAAGTGAAAGAGAAAAATTTTATTCGAACAATAAAATATTAAATTGATACAAGGGATTATAATTACTCAAGAAAACTCATTTGCAAGACCGAGCAAAACAAATGGTAAGACACCAATTATAGTGAGAAGGCCTAATGTGTAGTGGACATCCCTTGGGTCTGTCATAATAAAGAACATGATGATAAGAAGAGTAGAAAAAATGATAAGTGTCAAAGAAATTTAGAGCACCATCCTCTTCAAAACAAGTAATGATCTTTGAATACCTTCAACGGGTATTTATTCAGATTTAGGAGACAGTTATAAATATCCATTGGGTTTCAAAACGACCATTATTTTTCATGGTCATTGGGTATCTTAAGTGTTAAATGTTTTAAATGTTTTACAATAGCATTTTTTTGGTTAAATAAAATGAAAGGTTTTAATTATGGGTTATTATTCAATGTTTGGTTTTTAAAATATAAAACATGGGTATTCATGTTATTTAAAACATTGGTGTTTTAATGGTGGGGGTTTAAAAAAAATGTAAGATGAATTTTAATTTATCAACATTTAATGTTTTTATAATAATCATAGAGATAAAAATAAGGGGAAACTAATATATATACAAATAAAAAATTAAGTATTTATGTATTTTTTAATGTATAAGTAATAATTTTTTAAAAAATATGGCTAAAGAACCCACCAGCTGAGGGTGGTCTTATAGGAAAATTCCTCAAGGCCTGGGTGGGAACTTACTATAGAGCTTGATAAGTGCTTGAGTGAACCCTAGTGGGCACAGGGTGAGCTAGGTCACACACCGGTGTGGGAGAGGGTGTGTATAGTTGGGCTAAGGATCGCGAGTAGGGTCCCATGTGTAAGGACCCTATGAGTGTGTGCTTGGGTCATCGAGAGATGACACCACACACTAAACCTTATATGACGGTCCCAAAACCAGTTGATTTTTGATGTGGGATGTAAAATTTTCCATAGTAGGCAATATCAGCTACAGGATCTCGCCGTGTGAGATCCTGGCCGTCCGCACTGATACATCATTTGAGTCCCAGCACCACTGATTATCGCCTCATGTTTTTGTATCCCATTCAATCTGGCCACACTAGATCTGGACCATCGAACCTATTTAAAACTCATTGATCCACCACAACCATCAGATCAAACCTGATCTAATCCGAGCCATTCGTCATTTTTTAAAATTCTAGATCAATCCTCGATATTTGATCGGATACGTGGATCGATCTGGGCCATCTGTTGATCAGCCTCATGATACCCCTATTAAATATTTTAGGGTTAATATTAACCCTTGAATCAAACTATAATTAATCTGAGCCATATATTTCTTCTATATTTTTCATCCCCGTGGAGCCACACTAGTCATCATCCAATCTTGTAGCCACCAGACACTCTCTATCCCCTCTTTCTTGTGACTCTTCTCGATGTGTTTCCCCTATTCTCAGCCCTCATTTTATTTTCTAAAAGTTGTGTTATTTTAAACCAAAAATCACATTTCATGACTCAGATCCTCCTCCACATTTCATTTTTATAATTTTAGGGTTTCAATTAACCATGTTGCACGTTGAATTTGAGATAATTAACACATTTTATTCGATTGGGTCTTTTTAGGTCAATAATTTGAAAGTTTTCTTTTTTTTAAACCTCACTTTGCACCCAAATGGCTTCCCAAAATTTCTCTTTTAAAAGTATCTCACTCTCTCTCTCAGTTCAAAGAACCCACATCCCACTTCTAAGATGAATCAAGTAAGGGAATTTTTATTATTTTCATTTGAAATCATAATCATGTATATATATATAATAATGTTTCTTTATTTAACTTGAATTGCATAAATGATATGCATTCTCCATTTTCATGAATCTATTTCTAAAGAAAAAAAGTTTTTACTTTTACTACCATGCTTGATCTTTTACCTAGAATTGTATATATATGTGTGTATATATGTGTACATACACATATAAAACTTAATATTTTCAAAATAAATATTTTTATATGTTAAGGGTTTATTTTCCCTTAGTCTTATATCTAAAAACTTATGTGTTAACCTAGTTTTCAAAATTTATTTATATAAGGGTGATATATGTATTTACGAATATAAGTGTATTCCTACATGAAAGTAAACACATTACATATATTTATCAACTTTTTTTGGTGTGTTAATATGGGAGGGTTCTTGTTTTAAATGTTTTTAAGGATTTAATGATTAAAAACCACACACACATACACAAATACATATATAATTATATATATATATACACATACATACACATTTATTTATAAACATCTTAGGTATAGTAATTCTTTCTCAATTATTTAAAAATTGTAACTCATATTAAATACACATCAAACTTGTGGTAAAATATTAATATTCACCATGTTTATACGTTTGTGTGAGATAAAACTTATCATTTTAGGTGAATTTATGAAATAAGTTATCATTTCATGTGCGAAACCTATTTATTTAAGATTATTTTTCGAATAAAACACCATTTATGCATTTTGGAATAAATGTTCATTTATTTCATTATATATTTTTTTGATGAAATACAAATAAAGACAGTTAATTTAAGTATGAGATGAATATTTTTATGATAATATATGAATTAATAACTAAACTTTTCAAGGTGGAATGAGACACTTTGGATTGTTTAATGAATTTATTTCACCTATGATTAAGATTAAAATAAATCAATGTGGTATGGGAAACTCTAATTTGAGGTCATATTTTTATTAGACATATGAGGAATTCATAGAACTTAATATGTGATGGGTGAGTCCCACTATAGCCTCTCGATGCATTGTAGGTCTCATAAGACAAACTAAGTCTTGGAATGAGATCTTGAAAAAATGGTTATGTATGGTATTGGCATGAGGCCATGATATAATTTTTATGATGTCCTCCAGTATTCATTCCCTCATAATGATTCTAGTAAGTGAAAATCCTTGTGATTATTCAACTAATAGAATATACATGCCTAATGATGATTCTCTTATGAACCAATATTAGTAATTTTTATATTTTCAAGTGAACACATTTTAATGTTTTATATCTAAATATATTATTCTATAGTGATTCATTTATAAATAAGTATTAATATTAAATTTATTAACCATAAAATAAAGGTTACAAATTTATCTATCATTACATGATTTGCAGCTATGTGTTGGATGAATAATGACATCGTTTTATGTGAAATGATGAATAAATATTATTTCATGTGTAAATTTTTATCTGAACCCTTGGTATGTCCTATAATTATTAATTATGTTCATTATCTAACTTATAGGTGTAATTTCATGCATTTATGTTCAATTGAGTGAATATTTTTATAATTCATTTTGTTTGTAACTCGTAAATATGCTTAGAAATTTTGAGCATAAGTTTATCCTAAAAGTTGTTTCAGAATCTATCAATAAAATGATTATGACATGTTATGAGAAATGTTGATTTCAGTAATAAAAGTGTGTATTTTGAAGAAATTTTTTAAGGAAAACTTATTTCTTAATGGTCTTGTTTTAAAACCCCATACTGGGAATTTTTGTGCTCACCCCATATATTTTAAATTATTCTTATAGGTTTAGTGGAAGTGATACAATGAATTTATAATGTAGAATTGTGGCTCTGATGTCACTTTTCTTAATGTTTATTAGAATGAGTATATTTATATTTGAATGTAATCTTGGATTCTAATTCTCTAGAACCTGGGCCGGTAAAATATCCTCTGTTTTATTTAATGCTGTGTATTTATTCAAGTATATTTTTTAAAAAAATTACATAGAATTTGTAAGGAATGAGGCTGGTTTCTCAGGCTTAGGACTTTACATTGAGAAACCCGATGGTTTTGTCATTCATGAAGATGAGAACTAATTTTATCAGCTGAAGAAAGTTTTATATGGTTTGAAGCAATCACCAAGAGCATGATATTCAAGGCTTGAACATTCTTTGAACTAGCTTTGTTTCCAGCATAGTGGAGTTTATTACAATCTATAATTCAACAATGTAAGTAAATAAAGGATTATAGTGTTGGTTTGTGTTGATGAAATAATCTTTGGTGGATTAGATGAAACACAATGCAATCAGTTTTTTGAATTCATGAAAAGGGAGTTTGAAATTTCATTGATTGGTGAACTGACATTTTATCTTGGTTTATAGGTAACAAAAGGAAATAGTGGAACATTAATTTCTCATTATAAATATTCCAAGGAAGTTTTGATAAGGTTTTTATTGGATAATTACCAATAGATGAAGACTCAAGTTTCTACCCAGTTGAAACTATCATGGGATGATATAGGCCGGGCAATTAATATCACAAAATATAGAAAAATAAATGGAATTATGTTGTACCTGATAGGGACAAGGATTGATATTATATTTTACAGATAAAAAGAAGCGAGATATCAATGTAATCCCATATATATCCACATGATTACAGTGAAAATAATACTGTGGCATATCAATGCCATAATGGATTTTGGTTTAATGTATAATGAAAAATCTCTACCAGGGTTATTGGGATATACAGATGTAGATTGGGTCGGATCAGCAGATGATAGGAAATCAATGTATGGAGGTACTTTATATCTTGGTGGATTGTTTATTTCTTGGTTGATCAAGAAAAAATATTGAATTTCATTAATCACTATAGAATCTGAGTACATTGTGGCTACTCAAATACGCATACAATTAATGTGGATGAAGTAGTAACTTGATTAAATGGAAGTTAAAGTGAAGTTTACAATCGAAATCCATTATGATAATTCAAGTGCTATAAATCATAGAAAAAATTCAGTCCATCACTCAAGGAAAAATCACATTGAAATAAAATATCATTTTATCAAGGATAATGTAAAGTAAGGTCTTGTAAAGTTGGATTATGTGCATATAGAACAACATGTTGTGGAAATTATGAAAACGTTCTTACCCAAAAAGCATTTTGAAGTCATCGACAGGCACTGGGAGTCCAATTGACTCCCCACACTTGAAAAGTTTTGGATGTGGGACCCCATCTCCCCAAGGTATGGTGTTTTTTACCTAATGTACTGATATGTGTTCTTTACCCTATTACAGACAACCATGAATTGTCCTTTGGGTTTGTTTACAAAGGGGGAGAAAGTGTGACTATTATAGGGAGAGAAAAGACACGAGGAAAATCTGTTAAGTGGAGTAGTGAGATAAAGGGATTTGAAGTTGAAGCTGCGATAAAGGTGTGATGTAGGGGTAATATTAAATCTGACGATGCTAGAAGTGATCAAAAAAATATTATATATCATGATAGCTGATGTTCATGATGAAAGCAGTTGATTGGTTTCAAGAGTTTTTTCAGGAATGAAGTGATTCATTAATGAACATTTCATACTACTATTATTTCTCATGTCGAGCTTGGATCATGTGGGCTTGGAGTATGTGTTGATTAAATCTTTGATCACTATATAAATCACATGAAGCAAATGCTGATTGAAGAAGGACGACGCCTTAATGAAGTATCGAAATGCGATGAATTGTTATGAGAAGAGTTGTCAAAGAACCCAAGGGAGAGATTGTTGGGAAAAAAATCCCTCAAGATGTCCCATAGATACATCTGTGCCAGAGCCACCTGTACTTGCTCGTATCCAGACATGGATGTATTGTTTGTAAAATTCACAAAATCTCTACATTACTAAAATTATAGTAAGTTCTTCTATACTAATACTCAAAGTCTATCTTAGGGTAATGTTCTCTAATCAGAGTTTTTCTAAATCTAGTTTCAATGGTTTGTACTAAACTTCCTCTGATACCAACTATAATTCCCCAACCCCAGTTACATAGAGTCAGTGCATTATTACATAACATTGGCATGATCACAAGGGATCAAATCCTAAAATACCGAGTAGTTTAGTATCCCTGAAAGTACTAGATACACACATAAGTTTTACATTGCATTATGAAATGAAAAAGAAACATTGTGTATCTTTTGAACACACTACTATCCATTATATTATCCCTAAAATTCAGTCATAATATACTTATTTGCATCCTAGGAAAAATAAAACATAGAAAGGGGGTGATATCAGATGCTCAGTAATGATAACAATATAGAATGCATAATGTCATACATCATAACCACGTAGTCAAGGCCTCGTGCCAAGACTAAAAATAATATTTTGTCAAGGCCTTGTACCAAGACACTAGTTTGTCTCATGAGAAGTACCGATGCATCGAGGATCCATAAAGGGCTTCACCCGTTCCGTACTAAGTCCAATGCATGCCTCATATGAAAATATTGAAGAATAACATAAATATTCATATTAAAACTAGCATACGAAATGTTAATACTTTAACCATAAACTATGAATGGTATAAAAAAACTCATCCACAGAAAAACACATCACAAGATCTTCAATACAATATAGAATATTTTATCATAATAAATCAACTTCAAACAAGTTCAAAATCCATCAAAGGTTGTTGACATATATGAAATCAAAACTATTTGAGAGAAATATCTATTTGTATTTTGAAATAATTTAAATGTTAGATAATTAAAAAAACATTTATTTTTAAAATATTCTTATAAGATTTTAAGGGAATATTATACAGTTTTATAATGGTGGAAAATAGTCACACCCTCTATATAAGTTAAAAACATTCTTACTATAATTTGTCTAAAAGGTCATAAAGTACCTTGTTTGGAAAATGACGAAAATATTTCTTTCAAAACATTATATAAAAAGTCAACAAAAATGTATAAATGACTTTAACCCAAATTCTAGGAAATATTAAAAACGTTTTGAAATACATTTCTAAGAAACATGGATGAGGATAATAAATAATTCCCGGTAGATTCTTACGTATAAACAACCTCAGATAATAAAGAGATTGTAAAATTAACCTTTACCGTTTTGGTAACTTACGGAACATACACCCCATGAAAGAAGGATCATAAAATTAATATGTAAATACCAATTAATTAAATTATATTACATAATGAATACAATAATGGTTAGTACATACACCACACAAAAGGAAATAATGACAATATAGCATGAATCTCACGGGAATAAAAATTGAGGTGAAAACCCCATACCTTGTACTTTTACTTAGTCGAGGGTATATCAACTTCCTTTATAATAGTTAAATCATTGTTATTAAATTATACAATAACCACATACATAAATATGATATCATATATGAACTTCTAAAATTTCTTTGTTAATAATATTTTAGTAGTATCATTGTTTCAGGTGTTAAAAAATTCATTTTACTTTATATGTTTTGTTATGTAAGTCATGTTTGTTATGGATAGGATTTATTTGATTCATATCCAGAATTATATTAAGTTCTCATAAATTATTTTAAATCATAAAATAAAAATTATTTTTGAATGATTACGATGGGGAATTAATCTCATCGTGTTCATGGAGACGGTAATCCGTACGTACGCACGAGCGACAATATCATTCTATTGATGGTGAAATCATATGTAATTGGATGGTATATTACATATACATAATAATTAACATGTTATATTTATTATTTACATCAATTATACTAATTATTATTCCCATCAAAATAACAAAGTGTTGAATAACAAACTACACCACGATGTGGAGACGGTAAGCTATACGTACGCACGTATAGTGACTTTTTCATTCATTGGATGGATAGAATAATGAATACAGTTGTACAATATTTATAATAACCTCAAAGTATGTAGAGGATACTAGATTTATTATTTTGGTATGGAAACAGCAAAGAAAAAGGATTTGGAAGAAGAAAATAACTTTGAAATAGGTGATGAAATTATTACCACTTATTCTGGTGCTTCCTTTTGATTTGATAAAAATGGATCCATAGGTTTAATTTCTGATCAATGTAAGTCCTCTAGGATGAATATAGGGTAGTTGGGAAGATATTTGATTAGGTTTTGGCAGAGCCAAATGGATTTGGAGATGTTATTGTTTAGAGAAGGGGAAGTACCCTTTTATAAGAGATGTGAGTGTCACTTTAGGAAAAGCTTGAAATATTATTTTATTATAAAATAATTTTCGGTTTATAATGACTCCAAATGTATTTATTTATAGGATAAGGTGTGTATGGGTATAAATCCTCTCAACCAATAGGTTTTAGACATGTTTAGGTCACCATATTGACCTTATCTTTTAGATTTAATTCTTAGTTATAAAGTTTAACTTTTACCATGTCTTCTTGTATTTTTATATTACATGGTTAATAAACATACTATAAAATGGAAAGAAAACTTCATGTGGTTCATTAATGACATATATATCATTATATAAGTCCATTTTTTGACTTTTTATAAGAAATTTATAATGGAATCTTTACATCATTTTCCAAACAAGGTCCTTTTTAACCTTTTCAACAAAATTATGTTAACAATGTCTTCTTTTTAAATTATACGGCGGGTGCGGCTATTTTCCACCGTTGTAAAATTTTCAAAGCTTAACTTACAAGATTATAAGAATATTTTCACAGTAAATGTTTTATTTTATAATTATGTGACTTTTAAATGATTTCAAAAAAAGAAATATTTCTCTCAAATAGTTTTGATTTCATCTATGTCAACATCCTTTGATGGATTTTAAGCTTATTTGAAGTTAATTTATTATGATAAAAAACTTCCATATTTTATTGAAGGTTTTGTGATATGTTTTACTGTGGATGTGTTATTTTTATACCATTAATGGTTTATGGAGAAAGTATTGACATTTCGTATGCTAGTTTTAAAACGAATATTTATGTTATGTTTAAACCTGTTCATATGAGGAATGCATTGGACTTAATATGTGACGGGTGGAGCCCTCTATAGTTCCTCTATGCATCGGTAGATATCATGAGACAAAATAGTTTCTTGGAACAAGTCCTTGACAAAATCTTATTTGTAGTCTTGGCACGAGGCCTTGACTATGTGGTTATGATAGTCTATCATTATGCATTCCATCATTATGAAAGTGGTTTTTGATATTGCATGTGATTATTCGACTAGTAGAATATCAATGTGAATAAGTAAATGGAATTATTACATTTTATTTTTGCTATATTATGCTGAAGTTCAAGTTTAAAAGGGTTTTGTTTTAGTTATACATTGCTTTAAATGTTTATGCTTATTTATGAAAGTTTTGGCTGTATTGTTATCCTTACTGAGGATCTGAGCTCACCCCTTTCAATGTTTTATTTTTCCCAGGATGTGAAGAATTAATTTATGAATGACCTGCAGGAAAAGTATGAGGGGATATGAAGAAAATATTTTTTGTAGTTTTTTTACTTTGTGATGTAATTTAAGACTTATGAATATATCTAGTGTTTCCAAGACTACTAATCTAATCGATCTTTTGAGACTTGTTCTTTTGTGATCATGACAATGTTATGTAATAATGCACTGACTCTGGGTAACTGGGGTCGGGGTGTTACAGTTGGTATCAGAGAAAGTTTAGTACAAACCTTGGAAGCTAGATTTAGATAAATTATGATTACAGCACATAGACCAAAAGATAGACTTTGAATATTAGTATAGAATAACTTCCTAGAATTTTGGAATTTTAGAGATTGTTTTAGTTTTCCGAGCAATACATCCTTGTATGGATACGAGAAGGTACAGGCGGCTCTGGCACAGATGTACCTAGGGGTAAAACCTGAAAACACCACTTTGAGCTAGACTCAAATGGGAATTGGTGCACGACAATGGGCCTTACTGCACTCTTGGTTACGTCACTCCCAGGGGATATGCTTAGGATAATTCTCATTTTATTTACAAACCATTATGAAAGGTTTATGAGTATATACTTCCTCAAAGAAACCATTTTTTTATGACTATGGATTATATCCATAAATAGTTCAATTCATGTCAATTGTTTTACAAGTTTGGATTTATTTATTGTGATTCATAAACTAATATAGTTTATGCCATTGTTTAGAAATGGCTCCTAGTGGAAGGAATAAAAACTGTATCAATGCACGCACTCCATGTAGGGATTTCCCTCCTGCTCAAGATAATTATAGTGGAGCTGGTGATACAACTGGCGCTGATCAGCTTATAACCATACTAGGACAACTCACTAATGTTATGAATAATAACCTTACTCGTATGGATCACCTTGATCCACAGTGTGGAGGATCAATGTTAGATCAATTCATGAGGAAACAACCACCAAAATTCAATGGGAGTGCAAATCCATTAGTAGCTGAGCAATGGATAAGTTCCCTAGAGAAAATATTTCAGGCGTTGTGGAGTAGTGAAAGGGAAAAAGTTATCATGGCATTTTATCGCCTCACTATAGATGTTGATCAATGGTGGTCATTGATTCAAAACACAAAGGAAGATGATCAAGTATCAAATATGGAATGGAGGGAGTTCAAAGATATTTTCTTAGAAAAATACTTTCCTCGTGACCATCGATCGGATATGGAAAGACAATTTCTGAGTCTGAGGCAAAAGGAGGATGAGAATGTTGAAAAGTATGAGTCTAACTTTACAAAGTTAGTGAGGAATGCTGGACATTATATATGTAACCCAAGAAGTAATATTGATCATTTCTTTGATGGGTTAAAACCATTTCTCTATCGAGCTTTAGTATGACAATCCTTTTCATAGTATGAAGATATTGTCTCGTGTGCTATCAAAAAGAAAAAGGAATTATCTAAGTTTTATAACAACAAATTAAAGAAAGAGAAGAAGATAACAGTGGAGCATGATATAGATAAAGGGGAAAGGGGAAAGAAGGATTTTCTATTATGTGATAATTGTGGTAAGAAACACCCCGGTACTTTCCAAAAATGAATGCGAGTTTGTTACAAATGTGGAGAAAACGGTCACCAGACTCGTGATTTCAAGGGAAAGAAAGAGGCTGTAAATGTTGAATGCTACAATTGTAGAGAAATTGGTAATTATTCAAATGAATGTCCTAAGCGGAAAGGAAACATACCTCAGAAAAGGCCAAGGGAGAAAGGCCAAGCTTATGCTGTTACTACATATGAGGTTGAATAATTATTGTATTTGTGTTTTTGGACTCATGGATTATATTCTGGTTATAAGAATAATGTGATATATATAAGGATTGTACTGTAGTACTTTTTGTTTTCATTAAGGTTTTAATATGATAAAGGTAATCATATTTTTAGTATGTGATAATAAGAATCATTACTTTGTTTGGGGAATCTGATGTTACAATTGATTTTGGAATTTATAAACCTTTAAGAGAGAGAGAGTTTGGACAGAAGTATTTTGGATAACTATAAAGGTTGGAATGGATTATGTTGAACTTTTTGTAGTATGGATTAAGGTTAAAACATTTTTTAATATTATTTTAGGAATATTATAATACTATAGTTTTAGGAAAAGGACAACCTGCAGGTCGGGGAATAACCCGTCGCGTCGGACAAAGCTGTAGTAATCGAACCCACAACCATAGTGGGACAAGCCTTTATTACCTACCACTAGCCTACAAGATGTCCCTGGTCATTACAAAATAGTTTTCCTAATATAAATGGTATTTTTTAATATTTGTAACCTTGTACAATTAGGATAAATATAATATTTTTTGAGTTCTATTATCTTTTTGAGTGAAAGATGAGTTTGGGGTAGAAATTAGTTGAAGGTTGAAACTCTACTTTTCAAGTATATATATATACCTCTCTATTATTCTATGGACATATTAATTATTAAACTTTATGAAAGGGATATTAAAACAAAAATGTCTTATCCTAATACCTTAGGTTTTGTTAAACTGATGATATTTTAAATCATTATAGATTGAAGGATTTGAGGCCCTCAATTTTACAATTGTTTGTGATTGATGACCTCAATCACTCCCTACAAATATTTACATTTTTCCTCTAATTATGTTTCTCTAATTTCCACCAATGGTCTCTTATTTGAGATCATAATTTTGTGGTGACTTTTTTATTTCACTTCCCCTCTTATTAAGACTAAATTTTATTAACCTTATTTCCGATGTGGGTTTTCCACAAAGGTATTTTCTATTTTCAACCTTTTATTTTCAAAGAACAATTTCAAATTGAAAGGATGAAATTTATTGAAGTAGGGGATAATGTAACACTCCAAGCTTCCATGGTACATTCCCATTTGAATAATACAGTAGCGTGTGTTGTATGCAACTTCGAGTTCTAACACACACCACAACCAATCAAACTAGCCGTTATGAATAGTAATACCCAGTTTTTGAAATTTTATAAATTTTATCTTTCAAAATGGACTTCATTTTTGGATTCGGAATATTGAAATTATCTTAGGGTGAATTTTTGGTATTTTTCTGAAAACATTCAATTTTTGATGAATAGTGAAAAAACATTGAGTTATAGTTTAAAACCGAATTTTTATTTAAATAATTATTTATTTTATTTAAAGTTAATTAAGGTCAAAAGAGATACATAATACCTATATATGTTCAATGTAATTCATTGGAGTTAGTTCAGAATAATTTTAGATATAGAAAATATTTATTGAACTTTTCACCGTCTTTTACCAACCTCCTAGGAGAATTTGAAAATTCACATAAAACTTAATTTTACCGCTTCTGTGAGCGGAATTTCTAAAATAAAAGAGACACGCTTAACATCAAGGAGTAAAATGTGGTTCAGTGAGATGAAAATAATTTTTGGTGAATAGTAACTTTTTACTTTTATTTACCACGGTTAAAAGTAAATAGGGTAATTAAGGGTAAAAAGGATATTAAAATTACCCTAATACATGTCCTAATTCTATTGGACAAGTGTATCTCGACCAAAAATAACCTTAGGAATAAAATATTATCATTTAGGTCCACTTGGATTAGATTAGGACATTAATTATTATTTAATTCAAAGAAGAGTTAAAAGAGTTAAAATCAAAGTTTAATTACAAAAATATTTTTAATATTGGTTTATACATAAGATAAATT
Organism: Viscum album; assembly: GCA_963277665.1. Classification (NCBI taxonomy): domain Eukaryota; kingdom Viridiplantae; phylum Streptophyta; class Magnoliopsida; order Santalales; family Viscaceae; genus Viscum; species Viscum album. The sequence goes on along the minus strand of OY728153.1, from coordinate 382,591,342 downwards.
AGATTTTGAATATTAATTATAAATCTAAATGTATTTCCCACATAATGGTATTTTATTTTTAATATTTATACATTAAATAATTTAATTTATTTATTACACAATGGTGATGCAGTAATTACCTAATTAATGAAATATTAAAATAATTGATATTATAAATATCAAAATTAATGTAATTTGAGACTTTTTATGAATTCAAATAATTTTCTAGGTTAATATGACATAATAGGATTGGTTATATAAATTTGTTAATAAGTAATAATGCTGTTATGAAATTATCAAAAAAAACAATACCCAAGAGTGTCAGAATTGACATAAAAGAGTTTTTAAAAACAATATTATATTATTAATTGATATTATATTCCTAAAAATCTATGTTTCGGCCAAAGGACTTATATCATCATATGAGTATCATTAATGGACCACTTGGGTGTCTCTTGTATGTATATAGTATGTTTATTAACTATGTAATATAAAAATACAAAGTGACATGGTAAATCTCAAACTAATTAACTAAGAGTTAAAAATAAAAGATAAGGTTAATATAATGACCCAAACTAGTCTAAAATATATTGTTTGAAAGTATTTCGACCCATCCCCACCTTAGAATTTTAATAATCCACTTTGGAGCCATTAAACCTGAATATGAATTTATTATAGAATAATACTTTACGTTTTTTCTAAAGAGCCCCTCCTCCCCCTAATAAGAGGACACCAATTCTAACCAATTATTCACACCCTCAAAGCCTTTTGGCTCGTCCAAACCATGCCCAAATATTCTCTCAACTTCCCTCACTTCTACCTAGAGGACTTATTTTGATCATAAAGCCAACCTATGGAGCCCTTTTGATCAAATCAAAAGGAAGAACCCGATTAAGAGGTAATGTTTTCACAACCCTCTTTCAAGTTCCTTTATTCTTCAACTTATTATTTCTTTGTTATTACCATTCTAAATTAATAAATCTGGTATCTTATATGTACTGTGATGTTATTATAAATATGGCACAACCATATTCAGTATTCTATCCGTCCATTGAATGACATGTCACCATACGTGTGTACGCAGGGCTTACCGTCTCCACGTCGTGGTGTAATTGTTATACAAAACATTATTTTTTGGATGGGTATAATAATGATGTATAATTCATGTAAATAATAAATATAACATGATAATTATTCTGTATATATGATATAACATCCAATTATATATTATTTTAATATCAAAAGAATGATATTGTCGCTCGTGCGTACGTACGGACTACCGTCTCCACGAACGCGATGAGATTCATTCCCCATCGTATCCGTTCAAGACTAATTCTCATTTAATGATTAAAAATAATGTTTAAGGACTTGATATAATTCTGTATATGAATAAGATACAACCTGTCCATAACAAAAATATCTTAAGTAACAAAACATATAAAAGAAAACGAGTAAGTTAACACCCGAAACAACGATAATACTAAGATATTATAAACAAATCAATGTTAAAAGATCATATATGATATCATATTAATGTATATGATTCTTGCATAATTTAATAAAAATTATTTCACCATTATACATAAGGTTAATCTACCCTAAACCAAGTAAAAGTACAAGTTAAGTGTTTATTTCACAAGCTCTTCATTATCCGAGGTTGTTTATACGTAATTATCTACTGGGACCTCTTTATCATCCACATCCATGTTATTTAAGAATGTTTTTCAAAACATTCTTAATATTTAACAGAATATGGGTTAAAGTCATTTATACCCTTGTTTGAATTTTTATAAGATGTTTATAAATTAATCTTTACATCATTTTCCAAACAAGGACCATTTTAACCTTTTCGAAATAATTAAGTTAAGAATGTCTTCTTTTTAACTTATACAGTGGGTGCGACTATTTTCCACTATTGTAAAATCTTCGAAGCTTCCCTTAAAATCTTATTAGAATATTTTCAAAGTAACTGTGTTATTTTATAATTATTATACTTCTAAATTATTTCAATAATATATATATTTCTCTCAAATAGTGTTGATTTCATCTATGTCAACATCCTTTGATGGATTTTAAGCTTATTTGAAGTTGATTTATTATGATACAAAACTTCCAAATTGTATTGAAGATTTTTTGATATGTTTGACTGTCGATGTGTAATTTTTATACCATTCATGGTTTATAGAGAAATTATTTACATTTCGTATGCTAGTTTTAATACAAATGTTTATGTTATGTTTAAACCTGTTCATATGAGGAATGCATTGGACTTAATATGTGATGGGTGGAGCCCTCTATAGCTCCTCGATGGATCGGTAGATCTCATTAGACAAACTAGTGTCTTGGCATAAGGCCTTGAAAAAATATTATTTGTAGTCTTGGCACGAGGCCTTGACTATGTGGTTATGATAGTCTGGAATTATGCATTCCATAATTATGAAAGTGGTTTTTGATATTGCATGTGATTATTCGACAAGTAGAACATCCATGTAAATATGTAAATGGAATTATTTCATTTTATTTTTTCTATATTATGCTGAAGTTCAAGTTTAAAAGGATTTTGTTATAGTTATACATTTCCTTAAATGTTTATGATTATTTATGAAAGTTTCGGCTATATTGTTATCCTTACTGATCATCTGAACTCACCCCTTTCAATGTTTTATTTTTCCAAGGATGTGAAGAAGTAATTTATGAATGACCTGCAGGAATAGTATGAGTGGATATGAAGACAAGATTTTTTTGTAGTTTTTTTACTTTATGATCTAATGTAAGAATTATGAATATATCTTGTGTTTCTAATACTACTAAACTAATCGATCATTTGAGACTTGATCTTTTGTGATCATGCCAATGTTATGTAATAATGGACGGACTCTAGGTAACTAGGGTCAGGGAGTTATAGATAAGATGTTATAAAAGGATCAAAATTGATATTATAAATGTTAATAAAGTTCCGTTATAAGTTAATAACATGTTTAAAACCACTATACAAGAGGTTAAATCATGTTCAACCAAAAGGATGTGTGAGGTAAGATATTTCTTAACTTAATTTCCATTCATAGGGTTAAACATCTACATCATTGATTATGTCATTATAAGTTTATGTGTGTAATTAAATTTGATTATTTTATGTTTTATTTATAATTTTATTATTTGGATTTAAATTTTATACCCACAATAAATTCATTTATTAATCCCGACTTCATTAATATGATCTTTGTCGTGGACTTTATCTCAATTTCTATTCACTAAGAAAGATTGTAATGTTATGCATGTAGTTTCTTTTATATGGAATATATACTTTATATTTGACATGTAATACCATGATTACTTAATAATTCATAGAATTATGAGTTTCAATTTGAATTATTTCCTGAAATGGGATTTGACTTAAGAGTTACCATGTGGTAAAAAAATTTATAACTAAATTTCCTTTCCTTTGATTATATTACTTCTTCGTTGTATTTGATATTATAAGATTATTTGTAAAATGAAACTTTATTATTTTATTTTGTATTTAAACATTTTTATGTGGATTTATGATTGATTAAAATAACATATTAATTGTTTAATCCTCACATCAACATTATGATCCTTGTAGGGGTTTATTTTACAATCTCATTCTAGTCGAGATTATTTATTATTGAATTTTAGTTGAAGTAAATTATTTGAACATTTTCTAATAAAACCATTTCATATTATTCTAATTTGGTAATTCATGAAATTTTCAAATAATATTACAATTCTTACACTCTTTTTTACATAAAATGATTGAGAAAAATGTTTTTAATAAAACATGACTTCATTTATTTATTCGGTTGGAAATATATTTTCTTCCAAATCCATGTTTTATAAATACGTTTCCATTTTTTTGACATTTTAAATATGATTTATTAAATAAATTTTTATCCATTTTTAATTTATTAAAATTATTTTGAAAGAAATATTAATGTCCTTATCAAAATAAGGCAGGTTTGGATTCTGCTGAAAATGTGAAAGGAATCATTATTTTAATGTACATGAATTGTAAGAAATTATTTTCCACCATGACCACTCAATTATTTTAAGGATTAAATTATAATTTTCAAATTTTATTTAAAATAAAAATTATTTTTAAATTATTTTGTGAAATTTTAGTTTTAAAAGGTTATTTTCGAAATGAAAATAAAATTTTCCTCAAGAATGTTTTTAAAGATATTTTTATGTAATTTCAATTCATCAATGATAATAAACCATTATTCATACTAAAATGGGTGTATGTTGGATTGATAATATAATTATTATTTATATGGATGTTTTATGATAAATTTTTCCAAGTAAAGTGTTGAAATTAATTTTTTTGATTCATTTTTATATTCATTTACTTTCCTTTAAAATACTTACTTTCCTGTGATCATTGGATATTAAATTTCCACTAAATATCAATAATTTATATAACATATATTTTTATTGATTAAATAGTATAACATTTTTACACATGGTGTTATAAATTGAAATATTTTTTCATCTATGGAAATTTCAATAAATTTTTATTCTTTACTCAATAAATATATTTGATGATAAGGAAAAATATTCATGAATTAAATCGATTATTAGATATATAATGAATATTTTGGGCATGCAGTGATGGGTGGGGCCTAGATTTATATATCCTATAGATGCAATGGTAGTCTCGTGAATTGAATTAGTAAGATGGAATTAAATAGGGTTATTTTTGAATTTTTAAAACATCTTGTGCAGGGTCTTGATTATAAAGGTATCATGATTCCTGAGATCATGGTGTCCAATGTAAGTTCCCAGGTAGGATAGTTGTAACACTAAGAGGGGGAGGGTGTGAATTAGTGATATCATTTTCTTTTATGTTTCCTTTCTTTTGAAATATCCTTAACCTCTTTTTAAGTATTTCTTTCCCTAATAAAAAACAAAAAAAATACATATCCATAGGAACAAAAGTTTTTACAAGGTTCGTTATTCAATAAGAATAGCTATAACCTTGGTATTGTTTGGAAATAATCCAATTCCACATAATCTACTAGAAAACAATCTTTTGTGTGGAATGAAACATGTAAGATATGACATTTCACTCGTGTATCACTATGAAAACAATCTAGTAGTGCCTGTTCTCCCTCATGCAAAAATGGTGTAATAAAATGTTTTGTAACAAAACATGTTTCCTATGATTCTTTATCAACTTCCTCAAATGTATTCTTTTTAATAAAATTCATCACTTTCTTACCCAGAAGATGGTAATAAATTCATAGACTTTTTAATAAAACTCAATCCGATTTCTAATCCAATTTCCATGTCCAATTATTCAATATGGAAATATATCTTTGTTAAAGTACCACTGAAACAATATGAACCACTTAAAATCTAAGACTAACAACCCCAGTCTAATTCCCCAATAAAATTCCTAAATTTCATTTTCTCAATACAATAATATAACTCAGTCAAAATACGATTTAAAAAATATTGAACACTTCCTTCTTCAGTATGGAAAACCAAATACAAAAATCCTCGTTCAGTTATCCCGCCTAATATAATAAATATAAAAAAACTATGACTTGCAGAATATGATATTTAGCTGAATATGATGATCAAATAAATACATTTCAATATTGTCTCCTCTCCTTTCAATTCAATCCTATAATACTTTTTTATGAAAATAAACTGTAAAACTCTTCTTATCTCTCTAGAAATTCAGTGATTCTCTCTCTTCATGAAAAGTATGCTCATCAGAAAATTATAGGGTACTTTCGCTTTTATAGGTGACCCAAGGTGGTCTAAGAAGGAATCATGAAATTGTTTCACACATAACCAAATTCCTCTAATTTTCATGTATCCTTGAATTTAGGATTCATTTTTGACTTCGTTAATGCTTCTCAACTATTCTCGTTTCTTGTCAATTATTCTCAGATCTTCTAAACACTATATCTCCTAAGACTTCTTACAAAAACAATAGATAGATTATTATTTCCCATTCTAATGACCGATATGTTTTCTTCATTATGATGCTCCATACTGATTGCATGTATGAATAAATAAAAAGCATTAGTCTTCTTAGAAAACCTCAACCCAATTTTGATTCTCTATTTTCAGTACAATCCATCTTATTATCATAAAGAAAAATTTAAAGCAATTGTTTCCTCATTACACTGATCTTCACCAAATAAACACAATCTTCTTTGAATTTTAGGCTCCCCCTTTTACAATATTTTCATCAAGGGATTAAACAATACTTGTTTTCTTCTTCTTTACTCTAGGCCGATTGTTGGTCTTGACTTTCACCTAGGTTATTATTCAATTCAATGGATCTTGACCCATTTTTAATACAAAACTTATTTTCCACTTCATTGGTTTCAAAAAAATCTAGCTATGGTGAATATAATGACATATTTAATTTGATGAATTGGTGTTGGTGGATTCTTTTAATTTTGAATACGATACCAATGATATTTACCCACAAGATTCTTTCTATCTTCCTATAAACTTCATTCTCTGATGATTTTTAACTTTTTGATTTTGGTAAAACTAAAAACAAGAACATTTAGTTTCTCACATTTTCCAAAATTCTTCCCAACCTTAAAATTTCAAACACATCCAACTATCTCTTTCATACTCTTACGAAACTCAAATTTGATTTTAGTTCTGATTGTGGACTATCTGATTATAATGTAATTAAAACATAATAAATGGTTGATTACATTGTTTATTGGTTATATTATTATGTTTTGAATTAGCTCCAACAATTTTAATTCCTTTACCATCGGTCAGGATGTAAACAATTTTTCCTTTAATGAATATAATGGAATGTCTACCACGATGGACTGGTATTCAGAAACTTTAACTTTATAAACTTCTTTTATTTCTTCATTATGAACATCCTTCTCAGCCTTTAAACAAATATACATCTTAAAAACACATTACAATGATATTGAGGCTGAAAAACGTTAGCTACACTAACATACTTATTTCACGAACTTTATCTTGTATCGTGAATTCCTTCAGAACTTTGAATATGTTAAAGATTAGATTTTGCATCATCTAACTTATCAAGGAAAGTATTGTAAATTTTCATCCTTTCTAGCATATTCTCACTTTCATTAGTAATTATTATAACTTCTTAATCTTTCAGAAACTTATTCCTTTTCTATACTTTCTGAATATGATTGACATGATTATGATTAGACTGGATACAATCTCCAACATCCTTACTCCACCTTTATTTCACCAATCTTGCATCAAAAATTTTCTAAAAACCTGTCATTTATGAGAACTATAAGATCATCAAACAATATTAACATTTATATGGTATTCATATAGACTTTTATTCTATACCATTATGATCAATCTCTTTATACTATATTCAAGGTGATCCTAATAAACCTATCCTTCTAGAAAGCTTCTTCTCAATATAATGGAAATTCTTCAGTACTATGAGTCCAAAATCCTGAATACAATTTTTTAATTCAGAATTACTAAAAAAAAATTTAAAGTCCAATCAACATATTTTACAAAGTGAAGTGATTTCCTTTTCCTCGGGTAGCAAAACCGATCACCAACAAACTTCTTCATGATTATGATGGTGAATCTATTTTTCATCAGCTTCTAACTTTTTATCAATATCCCAAATTTATTGATTGTATTGACTCGTCCAAATGGTTTGGATCCAATTTAAAACTTTTCCAATCTACATTTCTATCCATAATCTTCTTAATATACTTATTTCTTTAACATAACCAACATAATTGTATGTTGACAACAAATGCAACCAAAACGCATCTTGGGACTAACAATCTCCCCTTTGTGTTTGTCATCAATACCAACTTCAACCACTTGAAAAAAATAAGTGGTATTGTTTTCATTTCTCACTTTTTATTCTCTCTATTCTTTCCTTTCTCCCCTATTGACAATAAAATTAAAAGGGGCCCTCATGAAGAAGTTTCTTCCTTATCAAAAAAATATCTCTTTTCAAGGGGTTGAGTATTGAAACTTTTCTTCAACATAGTTATCACATGAGTTTTTTAACAAAGAACCTTTAAATAACCAAATTTATGTCTACATGGGAGAACCTTATGTATAAAGAACGAATGTTTAACCAAGATGATTAATGTTTTCCATAACACAAATTTCATGTAATAAAAGTTTCGTGTTTCTTTAAAAATTATCATTATTGGGTAAATCCTTGAAAGAAATTGTTTAAGATAAAAGTAACTTGTACCCATCTCAACAAAAATATCATAATGTTTAGGTGTATAAAAACACAACTTTTCAAAACCTCATATTTTTTAATATCTCATTACTTTATGTTTAAAGAATATAAAGAGACTCATCAATTACATATTCCTTATTTCCACTCCTTCAATTCCCAACAAGTTAGTAAAAAGATAAAAATATTTTTGGAATAAGTAGAAACCTCAAATATTTCTTATAAACAACATTCAGACTGAGAATTCTCTCTCGGTCTTTACTTTTTCATCTTTTGTCTTGTATTTTACATTGGACATGCTTTATTCCTTCTATTCACCCTTCTAAAATTTTTTAACAAATTTCTTCTTGTTTGTAGAATCATCTGGTGATGATATTGAATTTTCTTCATCATTAGTAACATATTTTTTGCAATAAGTTTATAACATTTTATCAATGTCGATTTTTTTTTGGGTAAGGTAGTTTATTTTTTTGTATCATTACCTTCTTGTTCATATTCACAATATCTTTATACCCTTTTTTCAACTTTTTTTATATCTTTAGAAGTTTCTTTCAACCCCTCTTATTTCACTTTTTTTGGGCTTCCTCTCTCTTACAAACAAGTTAACATTTTTGAGCCAAATAACTAAAAAAATTTCTTTTCAGACTCAATAAATATATTTTTTTAACACAAAAAACATCCAACTTTTGATAATTATTTTGAAACTTTTTTCCATATGGTAACAAAATAATACATCCTTTATCAAGGTGTCATGGTTTCTCACATATTTCAAAAATATTTTACAGAGGTTGGAACCTATTATCAATTTTTAGATCAACCTTCTCAGGTTTCTTCGAAAATGTATTCATAGATTTCTTGTTTTAACAGTATTGACACCCACTAAAAATTTTACTTTTATAAAATATGGAATAATAGTAATGTTGTTTATTGAACCAAAACATATTTTCCATATTCCCAAATCCACCACAATTCCAGCAGTATCTATAAAATGAGTATTTTCTTTTCTAACTTCAATACTGATAGGAGCTATAAAAATGTTTCTCAGCAACCTTCATGTCTTTCTTATCTAATACAAAAAAATTATTTTGTTAATTGAAATATTCCTTTTGTTTTATTCCTTATTAGAATCATATGTAGTAGAAACATAATTTTTATTCATAATGTTCTGAAATATTTTGAGACTCATGCTTTTTAGAAACTTATGAATTCCCAACATTGTTCTTCTTGACAACATAAATAACTTTCCCTGTTTTCTTCTTTTCAAAAAAAATACCAGATTTTTTCTCAACCTTTTAAGATAAATTTTTTTGATCCTTCTCAGGTTTCTCCCTACAAGAACTTTCACCAACTTCAGAGATAGAAGTTTTGAAACTTTTACATCTCTGTTCAGATTTAGAATGTTTTTAGATAAGTTCCAACTATTATTCTTTTTAATTCAACTTCAATTATAGATTCTCATTACAATTATTTTCTTCCTCAAGATATTTAATCAAATTATCATTCCATTTTATCAGATTGAATTTATCATTAGGAATACATTATTTATTTTTTATTAAATAGGTTTCAATTTTCACCTCCTTGATATCCTTTTCAGGTCTCTCAATATTCCTCATAAATTCTTTCAATTCTTCTTTTAGATGATATTATAATTGATTGTCTTCTTCTTAAAAACACATTCTTCTGAATTCTTCATGGTTAGTTGTTTTAATGAAAGTATTATTACTAACATTCTCTATAGATTTTTCAGATTTAGATTTACTTTCTTCCTCTTCAGAAAAACTACTTTCAGTACTAGAAAAACATTTTTCATTAACTATTGCAATACAAATATCCTCTTTATAACCATTTATAACCTCCTAACTATCAACATACTTAGAAAAAAATCTTCTACTTTTGGATTTATATAACTTCTTATCTTCCCTCTAGGAATAGGATTTTTTTTCACCCTTTTTATTCCAGGAAATTCTTGGCCTTCTTTCTTTATTTTCACTTTAATTTTCATCACTTTCTTCTTCATCGCCTCTTGAAGGACAATTGGAAAAATATTCTAAATATCTATATATCCAAAAAGATTATAAGGGAATTTTTAATTTATTCCTCCATGTACATTATTTCACATTCTTAGAAAACAAGGATAAATTTTCATCAAGATTTTGACATACCTCATTTTCAAAATCAGAATCTCTGGATTCCTCTTCATTAAGAATATTATTTTACTTTTCCTTATTGGTGGATTTGAAAGACATTTTTCTATTTTGTTTTTTTCCTTCATAACTATTTCCTTTATCATCTCATATATGATATGATTACTATGAAAATCATCTAGAGATAATGTATCATAATATTTATCTTCCAATAAAGAAATTATGGAAACAAACTTATTGGGAATAATTCTCATGTTTTTTTTGGAAATAGTATAATTTTATAAATTTTCACCAAGGTCTCTGATAGTGTTAACAATGTCATTCAACCTGGTAAAGAATTCACCAATGTATTCATTCTCACACATCTTCATATCTTTATACTTCAATCTCCAGATTTGTAGCTTTACCTTTTTACTTTTATATTCACTTCATAAATGTTATTCAGTTCATCCCAGATACCTTTGTCTGTGGAAACTTATTTTACTCTTATAAAATCACTTTCAGATATTTATAGGAGTAAATAATTCTTATCTCTTTCATCAATCTCATGGTTTTACTTATCAACATTTTTGAGAGGATAATTCTCAATACAAGGAGGGAAACCATATGTAAGAGCTGTTGAAACATCATACCCAAGAGACATAAGATACAGAAATATTATTCTTTCCCAGATATGAAAATTCATATAATTTAAGTTTTAAATCCCCTTACTATTCAAATAACTCATATTATCCATCACAACTACTCCATAAAAACTTAAGAAAAGAATATATAAAGGAAACATTCAGCTTTTATACCACTTGTAAGTGCCCAGGTAGGATAGTTGTATCACTGAGAGGGGAAGGAGGTGAATTAGTGATATATTTTTTATTTTTTATTTACTTTCTATTGAAACAATGTTACAACCGATGGGGAAAAGACTGACGCACCTGACCTTCGATCTTACGAAGGGCTGAGTTCTTCTCAATCACTCAGGTTTGGTATATCGGTTTTTGTTTTGAAACACCCAAAAGTTCCGTATCCAATGATCTGTGGACATGCTTTCCAAAGGCAAGTGTTCGTTGTGTGATTCGGCCAGCGATTCTTAAGAACTCACATTGGTTGAGAGGATGGGAAGTAGGGCTCATCGCACCCTTTTGGGGGGAATTATTGCATGTTCTGGGACTCTCTTATAGATTTAAGATGTATTCATATGTTCAAAAATCTTGGTTCATTACCAAGAATATTATCAATGGATTACTCCTTAGTTAGAAATGATCAACTGAACGGAGGGATGCAGAGTCATTTAGGCCCAAGGTTTACCATCCCTCATTGAGATTTAATGACTCCGAGGAGTTTGGACTCATTGAGACGGCACAGGTTTGAAGCCTCATAACTGGGTCCTCTGGAGTTTATTGTCATCCAGGGGGGAAAGATAACGACTTCAGTGTTTGGATCGAACCTGTGATACGGGCTTCCTACGTATCATTTTGAGAGAAATCAGAATCCACATAATTCAGTGCCACTTGATGGGACACATCACCTTTTAAGGTTGTGTGACAAGGACCCAACCGTACAGTTTAACGTCTTGTGGCAAGGAAACTTGGGTGAGAGATTCCCAATCAATGTTGGTTCGGGACTTACGCTGAAGTGGCTCGGAAGACCCATGGGAAGTGATTTCCTAGGCCTAGAAATGGTCCTTCTGGGTCCATGAGGACATGGTCAGAAAGTGACGGATGTGTATCAAACATAGATATTGGGCTTGCACCTCAGGGAGGTTTCTTATGTATATCGGTTGGTCGGGGATCAAAGTCCACATAGTTCTGGGAGATTAGGGCTTACACGTGAGAGTTGCATGTTGTTGGTATTGAACCTCGGGGAGGCTTCCTACATACCCTGCTTAGGAGATAGGGATTAAAGCCCACGTAGTTCGTTCAATCACCGCCATTGTGTAGATGTCGTGACCATAAAAAATCCCTAAACCCACATGAGTCATGCTTGGTGTGAGAAACAAGAGAATTCGATAGACTTGGAAAGCCTCACACTTTCTTTATTCTTAGAGGAAGGTGGCCGGAATCATAAGACTCCCTCTTCCCGATGTTAGAGGAAGGTAGAAGTCATGTCGAAAGGACCGTGGACAAGGAGGGGGAGCAATGAACCTTCCAGAAATGGAGGGGATGGCCATTGGCTTCCAGTGAGGATGGTGTGGGGATTACTCCCAGAGGGATGCCCGACCACTCCCATGAGAAGGGAGAAGTGCTCATCGCTTGCGCTCGTCAAATGGAAATTCAAGTGGGATCCCTCGATCTTGGTAAGCGGAGAGGCACAAAGGTGGATCCAGGGCTCGGACCCTGCACTACGATGGGAATGTGAACCCAGGAATGCATCAGTAATCTACGCAAGTGTGACGCCCTGACCCCAGTTACCCAGAGTTGGTGCATTGTTACATATCATTGGCATGATCACAAAAAATTAAGTCTCTAAAGACCGATTAGTTTAGTAGTTTTGGAAACACTAGATACATTCATAAAGTCTACATTATATTATAAAGTGAAAACTACAACAACATCTTGTCTCCACACTCATATCCCCTTATACTATCCCTGCAGGTCATTTATAAAATACATCTTCACATCCTAGGAAAAATAAAACATAGAAAGGGGTGAGCTCAGATGCTCAGTAAGGATAACAATATAGCGGAAACTTTCATAAATAATCATAAACATTTAAGGCAATGTATAACTAAAACAAAATCCTTTTAAACATGAACTTCATCATAATATGGCAAAGATAAAATGAAATAATTCCATTTACTTATTCACATGGATATTCTACTATTTGAATAATCACATGCAATATCAATAACCACTTTCATAATGATGGAATGCATAATTCCATACTATCATAACCATGTAGCCAAGGCCTCATGCCAAAAATACAAAAAAGATTTTTTCAAGGCCACATGCCAAGACACTAGTTTGTCTCATGAGACCTAATGATGCATCGAGGAGCTATATCGGGCTCCACCCATCACTTATTAAGTCCAATTCAATCCTCATCTGAACAAGTTTAAACATAACATAAACATTCGTATTAAAACTAACATACGAAATGTCAATACTTTCTCTAGAAACCATGAATGGTATAAAAATAACACATCCACAGTCAAACATATCACAAAACCTTCAATACAAAATGGATGCTTTGTATCATAAAAAATAAACTTCAAATAAGCTTAAAATCCATCAAAGGATGTTGACATAGATGAAATCAAAACTATTTGAGAGAAATATCTCTTTTTTTGAAATCAATAAAAAGTATCAAAATTATAAAAGAAAACATTTACTTTGAAATTATTCTTATAAGATTTTAAGGGAAGCTTCGACAATTTTATAATGGTGGAAAATAGCTGCACCCACTGTATAAGTTAAAAAAAGACATTCTTACCTTAATTCTGTCGAAAAGGTTAAAAAGGACCTTGTTTGGAAAACGACGGAAAGATTCCTTTGTAAACTTCTTATAAAAAGTCAAACCAGGGTAAAAATGACTTTAACCCATATTATTAAAAATATTAATAATGTTTTGAAATACATTTTTAAGAAACATGGATGTGGATGATAAAGAATTCCTAGTAGATAATTACGTATAAATAACCTCGGATAATGAAGAGATTGTGAAATAAACCGTTTCCTTGTACTTTTCCTTAAATAAGGGTAGATTAACCTCCTTTATAATGGTGAAATAATTGTTATTAAATTATACAAGAATCATATACATTGATATGATATCATATATGATCTTTTAACATTGCTTTGTTAATAATATCTTAGTATTATCATCGTTTTGGGTGTTAACTTACTCGTTTTCTTTTATATGTTTTGTTACATAAGTCATGTTTATTCTGGAGAGGTAGTAACTTATTCGTATCCAGAATGATATCAAGTCCTTTAACATTATTTATAATCGTCAAATGAGAATTATACTTGAATGGATACGACGGGGAATGAATCTCATCACGTTTGTGGAGACGGTAGTCCGTACGTACGCATGAGTGACAATATCACTATTTTGATATTAAAATAATATATAATTGAATCGTATATCATATATACAGAATCATTATCATGTTATATTTATTATTTACATGAATTACACATCATTATTATACCCATCCAAAAAATAATGTTTTGAATAACAATTACACCACGACGTGGTGACGGTAAGCCGTACGTATGTACGTATGGTGACATGTCATTCAAAGGATGGATATAATAATGAATATGGTTGTATCATGTTTATAATAACATCACAAAATATATAAGATACTGGAGTTATTATTTTAGAATGGTAATAATAAATAAATAATAAGTGGAAGAAGAAAGGAACTTGAAAGAGGGTGGTGAAAACATTACCTCTTCTTCGGGTTCTTCTTTTTGATTTGATCAAAAGGACTCCTTAGGTTGGATTTATGATCAAAATAATGCCTATAGGTTTAATTTAGGGAAGTTGAGAGAGTATTTGGGTAGGGGTTGGCCGATCCAAATGGCTTTAAATGTGTGAATTAATGAGAAGGGGGAGTGCCCTTTTATAAGAGGGGTGAGGGGCACCTTTGAAAAAGCTAGAAATATTATTTTATAATAAATTCATGTTCTGTTTCTAATGGCTCAAAAGTGGATTAGTCAAAGTCTAAGGTGTGGAGGGGTCGAAATAATTTCAACTAATAGAATTTTGATAGGTTTTGGTCATTATATTAACCTTATCTTTTAGTTTTAACTCTTAGTTATTTAGTTTGACATTTACCATGTATCTTTGTATTTTTATATTATATAGTTAATAAACATACTATATAAATCCAAACGACCCCCAAGTGGTCCATTAATGATACAACTATCATTATATAAGTCCTTTGGCCGAACCTTAGATTTTTATGAACAGAATATCAATTAATAATATAATATTGGTTCTAAAAACCCATTTATGTCAATTTTGACACTATTCAATAATTGATTTTTGTTAAAGTCATAAAAACATTATTAATTCGAACCAATTTTTTTTAAGAAATACTATAATGTCATATTAACCAATAAAATTCATGGATGTCATCAAAACATTCAAATTATATTTATTTTAACATTTATAAAACCATTTTTTTGATTCTTTCATTAATAAGGAAAATAATGCATCATTATTGTGTCATAAATAATATTAATTATTAAATGTCTAAAAATTATAAATAAAATATAATTATGTAGTAAATAGTTTTATATTTCTAATTAATATTTATAGTCCAAAATAAAATATATATGACCCTATGTAAAAATTGTTTTTCTAAAAGATACATGCTTATGTTATTTTTGTATTTATTTCAACTTAATTAATATAAAGTGCCCTTATCACTTACAAGTGGATCCATGAGGTCCCAAAATCGACCCAAATATGCCCATGGTCGGACATGTATCAACAAATAAGGTTGGGACACATTTTAGGGTAATTTATAATTATTATAATACTATTTTTTACCCTTATTTATCGGATTTACCCTTTAACCATGGTAAATAAAATATTTACCGAAGTTATTATTCAAAATGTCTAAGAATAAAAGTTACCTATTTACACAATTTGGAAATCCTAATTCTAAATATGGAATCCATTTTTCCAAATTCAAAACACAGAAGTGGCAGAAATTAATTTAAAATTAATTCCCGCTGTTAAAACAGAGTGTGTTTTTAAGAGATAATAACTATCAAAAGATTGACACTTGTTTATGTTTGGTTTAATTGCGAAATTATTTCCAATGAAAAAAATTGTATTAAATGGTAAAAATATATTCTAAATATACTTTAAAACCACTCAAATTCATAATTTATCACTACTAATTATTTTGATTAAAAAAGTTGTTTTTAATTAAAATTTAGTAATTTTCACTATTCATCAAAATATAAAAGTTATCCGAAAAGTAAAAAAATTTCACCCTAGGATAATTTTGATAATCCAAATCCAAAAATGAAGTCCATTTTGAGAGATAAAATTTGTAAAATTTCAAAAATTGGGTATTACTATTCATAATGTCTACTTTGATTGGTCACAGTGTGTTAGAATCTCAAAGTTGCGTTCAACACACGCTACTGTATTATTCAAAGAGAATCGTACCGTGGAAGCTTGGGGTGTTACATTCTCCCCTCCTTCAAATAATTTAATCTTCTAAATTTCTAGAATACTACCGCATAAAAGGAATCGAGTGGTTCTTCATCATAAGTTCCTCGGGTTCCCACGTTGCCTCTTCCATCTTATGGTTCCTCCATAGAACTTTTACCTGAAGAGTCATTCGATTTCTCATCACTTGATCTCTTGTATCAAGAATTTTAATGAGATCTTAGCAATAAGACAGATCGGGTTCCAGTTCTAATTCCTTATAAGTGAGTACATGCATTGGGTCAGGCATGTATTTTCTCAACAGTGATACGTGGAACACATCATGAACTTTGGAGAGACTTGGCGGAATTGAGAAACGGTAAGCTACATCCCCAATTTGTTCTAGAATTTATAAAGGTCTGATGTACCTGGGACTCAATTTACCCTTCTTATCGAAACGTATAACTCCCTTCCATGGAGATACCTTCAAGAAAAGATGTTCTCCTACCTGAAATTTCAAATCCTTCCTTCGGTTATCGACATAGATCTTCTGCCTACTTTGAGAAGCTTTGATGTGGTTTTGGATTACCCTCACCTTTTCCATCGTTTCCTCCACCAGTTTTAGGCCTACAAGTTTTCTTTCACCAACGTCATCCCAACAGGTTGGTGTACGACATCTCTTTCTGTATAATGCTTCATATGGTGCCATTTTAATACTCGAATGGAAGCTATTGTTATAGAAAAATTATACCAGAGGTAAATATTGATCCCACATACCCTAAAAGTCAAGTGAGTATGATCTCAACATGTCTTCTAAGGTTTGAATAGTCCATTATGATTATTTATCTGTGTGAGGGTGGTAGGCAGTGCTCAAATAATGTTCAGTATCCAGGGCTTTCTGAAGACTTTCCAGAATCTTGAAGTAAAATGGGGATCATGATCAGAAACAATCAACAGGGGTACTCCATGAAGTCTCACAACTTCATTAATATATAGTCTTGCTAGACATTCAAGTGGTAAATCTTCTCTTATAGCAAGAAAATGTGTTGACTTTGTGAGACGATCAACAATGACCCATATTGCACCGTTTCTTCTAAGAGTCTTTGGTAGCCCCATGAAGATGTCCATCGTAATATTATCCCATTTCCACTCAGGTATGGGAAGAGGTTCAATACTCCACCAGGCTATTGCCTTCCAGCTTTCACTTGTTGAAAAACCATACATCTTGATACAAAATCAGCAATCTCCCTTATTATGTTGTCCCACCAAAAATGTTCCTTCAAATCTCTATACATTTTGGTTCTCCCAGGGTGTATAGAGAAAATGGGACTATGAGCATCATCTAGCAATTCCCTTTTTAGATCAGGTATATCGGGAACACAAAGTCTCTTCCCAAATTTCAAAATTCTATCTTCATACACAAAGTCTCTCAATCTCCCATCATTCACAGCTTTAATCTTCTTTTGAAATTCTTCATCATCGGTATGAGAACTCTTAATCCTTTCTAGTAAAGATGGTTTTGAAACCATTTGAAAAAGAATTTATGTTTCACCTTCCATGGTTATTCCCATGTCCATCTTCACTAGATCCATGAAAATTTTATCCCTTTCAATTCTCATATTGTTCAAAACTCCATGATCTTTTCTGATCAAAGCATCTGCCACGTTGTTTGACTTCCCCGGGTGGTAGTGTATCATGAAATCATAATCCTTGAGTAATTAAAGCCATCTCCTTTGCCTAATGTTGAGTTCTTTTTGTGAGAAAATATACTTCAAACTCTTGTGATCAGTATAAATATCACATTTTTCACCATAGAGGTAGTGTCTCCATATCTTCAAAGAAAAGATCACATCTTCTAACTCGAGATCATGTGCAGGATAGTTTTGCTCAGGAATTTTCAACTATCATGATGCATAGGAAATAACCCTATCATTCTGCATAAGGACACAACCAATTCCTTTCTTCAATGCATCACTATAAATAACGAACCCATCATTCCCTTATGGTAGAGTCAATATAGAAGCATTAAATAATCTTCCCTTCAGTTATTCGAAACATTCTTCACACACTTTTTCCAAAACAAATTTAACCCCTTTACGTGTGAGCTTTGTTAATGGGTTAGCCAACCGGGAAATTTTTTTGATGAAATGTCGATAATAACCTGCTAAACCAATAAAACTATGTACCTCGGTTATAGTCGTCGGTGCAGGCCATTCTTTGATTGCCTTGGTCTTAGAAGGATCAACAGAGATTCCATCCTTAGAGACAATATGGCCAAGAAAATAAATCTCCTGAAGCCAGAATTCACACCTACTAAACATCCCATATAATTCATCTATTCTCAGAGTATTAAGGATAATGCGCAAGTGATTTTTATGATCTTCGTAGCTTTTATAGTATATCAAGATATCATCAATAAATACCACCACAAATTCATCTAGATATTCCTTGAAAACTCTATTCATTAGATCCATAAATACTGAGGGCGCATTAGTCAGCCCAAAAGACACTAATGTAAACTCGTAATGCCCATACCTGGTTCAAAATGCTATCTTCAAAATGTCTTCCTTCTTCCCACACAACCGATGGTATCCCGAATGAAGGTCAATATTTGAAAAGTATTGAGCTCCATGCAGTTGGTCAAATAAATCATCAATGCGAGGTAGGGGATACTTTTTATTTCTTGTTATAACATTGATCTACCTATAGTCGATACATAACCTCATAGATCCATCTTTTTAACAAAAAGAACAAGGGCTCCCCATGGAGAAACACTAAGGGGAATAAATCCCTTATTACTCAATTTCTCTAGTTGTTTCTTTAGTTCAACTAATTCCACAGTGGCCATTCTATAAGGGGTCTTCGATATAGGCCTTGATCCAGGAATTAAATGAATGGAAAACTCAACTTTTCATTCTGGAGGATGTCCATGTAAATCTTCCAGAAACACTTCTACATATTCTTTCACAATAGGTACATCCTCTATTTGAATATTCCGTTCATCACCCATAGTCATTTCATTCTCTTCCTCCCCAGTAATTTAATTTAGTTGAGCTACTGGGGGAGGATCTAGATAAGAATTAGGTGGTGAAGATTCTACTCTAAAGATAAGTTGTTCCTTATCATCATCATCAAAAATCATAACCTCCTTCTTCTTACAATAAATCTTTGCATCATGGTCCGAAAGCCAATCCATACTGAGGATTCTATCAAACTCAATCATAGGTATGACGATGAGATCCGTGGATAAAGAACATTTATGTGCTCTAATGGGGACTGATTCACAAAACTTTATTGCAATGATACTTCCCTTAGGAGTTTTAACTGAAAACTCCCTTTTTAAATCAAATTAAAAATATCTATTTTTCATAGCAAACTGGGAAGATATGAAGCAATGCGATGATCTAGAATCAAATAATGCATTTTCTAAACTTGAGGAAACCATTAAATTATCTACCACTACGTCTTATGGAGATTTTACCTCAGCAATAGTGATAGTATAAGCTTGGCCTGGATCCCTTGGCATTTTTTGAGGAAAGTTTCCCTGACACTAAGGACATTAATTTGCATACTGTCCCATTTCTCTGCAATTGTAGAATTGGACATCAGTATCTTCCTTCTTCCCCTTGCAATCACAAGCTTGGTGGCCTTTTTCACCACACTTGTAACAGACTCCCATTCCTTTTAATCATGTATCGGGGTGTTTCTTCCCACATTTACTACAGGATGGATATTCAAATTTTCCCTTCTTCCCCGTATTTCCATTCCCAGAGTGATCATCAGATCTCTTCTTCTCTTGCTTTGCTTTAATGTCATAAGACTTAGAGAATTATTTTTCTATCTTTTTATCACATGAGACAATATCTTCGTACGATGAGAAGGATTGTGACACTAATGCTCGACGAAGAAATGTATCTAACCCATCAAAGAAATGATCAATCTTACTTCTTGGGTTACGTATATAATCTCTAGCATACCTTTCTAACCTTGTAAAGTTAGCCTCATACTTTGTGACATTCTCATCCTCCTTTTGTCTCATACTTAGAAATTGCCTTTCCATATCAGCTCGATGGTCACGAGGAAATTATTTTTCAAAGAAAATCACTTTGAACTCCCTCCATCCCATAATTGAAACTTCATCATATTTCTTCAGGTTTTGAATCAATGACCACCATTGATCAGCATCTCCAGTGAGGCGATAAACTGCCTTGACAACTTTTTCCCTTTCACTACTCCCCAAAGCCTGAAATATTTTTTCTAGGGAACTTATCCATTGCTCAGCTACTAATGAATTTGTACTCCCATTGAATGTTGGTGGTTGATACCTCATGAAGCGATCTAACATTGATCCTCCATGCTGTGGATTAGGGTGCTCTATACGGGTAAGGTTATTATTCATAACCTGAATGAGTTGTCCCAGTATGGTGATTAGTTGATCTGCACTAGTTGCATCACTAGCTCCACTATAATTATCCTGAGCAGGAGGGAAATCCCTATATGGAGTGCATGCATTGATACAGTTTCTATTTCTTCCACTAGGAGCCATTTCTAAACAATGTCAAAAACTAGATCAGTTTATGAATCAAAATACATAATTCCATACTTGTAAAACACTTTACATAAGTTGAAAAATTTATGGATATAATCCAAAATCATAAAAATGTTTTCTTTGAGGAAGTATATACTCATAAACCCTTCATAATGGTTTGTAAATATAATGATAATTATCCTAATCGTATCCCCCAGGAGTGTTGTAACCAAGAGTGCAGCAACGCTCGTTGTCGTGCACCAGTTCCTATTCGAGTCTAGCTCAAAGCGGTGTTTTTGGGTTTTACACCAAGGTACATCTGTGCCAGAGCCGCCTCTACCTTCTCGTATATAGACAGGGATGTATTTCTCTGAAAACTCAAAAAAATTCTACAATACCAAAATTCTAGCAATTTATTCTATACTAATCCTGAATTTCCATATTAGATCTATGTGCTCTAATCAGAGTTTATCTAAATCTAGATTCCAAGGTTTATACTAAACTTCCTCTGATACCCACTGTAACGCCCCGACCCTAGTTACCCAGAGTCAGTACATTATTACATATCATTGGAATGATCACAAAAGATCAAGTCTCAAAAGACCAATTAGTTTAGTAGTCTTGGAAACACTAGATACATTCATAAAGTTTACATGACATCATAAAGTGAAAACTACAACAACATCTTGTCTTCACACTCATATCCCCTTATACTATCCCTACCAATCATTTGTAAAATACTTCTTCACATCCTTGAAAAAATAAAACATAAAAAGGGGTGAGCTCAGATGCTCAGTAAGGATAACAATATAGCGGAAACTTTCATAAATAAGCAGAAAAATTTAAGGTAATGTATAACTAAAACAAAATCCTTTTAAACTTGAACTTCATCACAATATGGAAAATATAAAATGAAATAATTCCATTTAATTATTCATAAGGATATTCTTCTAGTCAAATAATCACATGCAATATCAATAACCACTTTCATAATGATGGAATGCATAATGCCAGACTATCATAACCACGTAGCCAAGGCCTCGTGCCAAGACTACAAACAATATTTTTTTAAGGCCTTATGCCAAGAAACTAGTTTGTCTCATGAGACCTACCGATGCATCAAGGAGCTATAGTGGGCTCCACCCACCACTTATTATGTCCAATGCATTCCTCATATGAACAGGTTTAAACATAACATAAACATTTGTATTAAAACTAACATACGAAATGTCAATATTTTCTCCATAAACCATGAATGGTATAAAAATAACACATCCACAGTCAAACACATCACAAAACCTTCAATACAATATGTAAGTTTTTTATCATAATAAATAAACTTCAAATAAGATTAAAATCCATCAAAGGATGTTGACATAGATGAAATCAAAACTATTTGAGAGAAATATCTATTTTTTTGATATCATTTAAAAGTCACATAATTATAAAATAAAAAATTTACATTGAAAATATTATTATAAGTTTGTAAGGGAAGCTTTGAAAATTTTATAACGGCGGAAAATAGTTGCACCTGTCATATAAGTTAAAAAAAGACAATTTTACCTTAATTATGTCGAAAAGGTTAAAAAGGACCTTGTTTGGAAAACGACGGAAAGATTCCTTTGTAAACTTATTATAAAAAGTCAAACCAGGGTATAAATGAATTGAACCCATATTCTGTAAAATAGTAAGAATGTTTTGAAATACATTTTTAAGAAACATGGATGTGGATGATAAAAATGTCCCAATAGATAATTACATATAAACAACCTCGGAGAATGAAGAGATTGTCAAATAAACCCTTACCTTGTACTTTTCCTTGGATGTGGGTAGATTAACCTCCTATATAATGGTGAAAAAATTTTATTAAATTATACAAGAATCATATACATTAATATGATATCATATATGATCTTTTAACATTGCTTTGTTAATAATATCTTAGTATTATCGTCGTTTTGGGTGTTAACTTACTCATTGTTTTATTTGTTTTGTTACATAAGTAATGTTTATTATGGATAGGTTGTATCTTATTCATATCTAGAATAATAGAAAGTCCTTTAACATTATTTTTAATCATTAAATGAGAATTATACTTGAATGGATACGACGGGGAATGAATCTCATCACGTTCATGGAGACGGTAGTCAGTACGTACGCACGAGCGACAATATCACTCTTTTGATATTAAAATAATATATAATTGGATAGTATATCATATATACAGAATAATTATCTTGTTATATTTATTATTTACATGAATTACACATCATTATTATTCCCATCCAAATAATAATGTTTTGAAAAACAATTACACCACGACGTGGTGACGGTAAGCCGTACGTACGCACGTATGGTGACATGTCATTAAAAGGATGGATATAATACTGAATATGGTTGTACCATGTTTATAATAACATCAATGAATATATAATATACTGGAGATATTATTTTAGAATGGAAATAACAAAGAAATAAGAAGTGGAAGAAGAAAGGAACTTGGAAGAGGGTGGTGAAAACATTACCTCTTCTTCGGGTTCTTCCTTTTGATTTGATCAAAAGGGGTCCTTAGGTTAGATTTCTGATCAAAATAAGGCCTCTAGGATAAAGTGAGGTAAGTTTTGGAGAGTATTTGGGCAGGGGTTGGCTCAGACAAAAGGCTTTGAATGTGTGAATTAGTGAGAAGTGGGAGTGCCCTTTTATAAGAGGGGTGGGGGCACCTTTGGAAAAGAAAGAAATATTATTTTATAATAAATTCATATTCTGTTTCTAATGGATCCAAAGTGTATTATTCAAAGTATAAGGTGGGGAGGGATCTAAATAATTTCAACTAATAGAATTTATATTGGTTTGGGTCACTATATTAACCTTATCTTTTAGTTTTAACTCTTAGTTAATTAGTTTGACATTTACCATGTCAGTTTGTATATTTATATTATTTAGTTAATAAACATACTATATATATCCAAGCGACCTCATAGTGGTCCATTAATGTTACACCTATCATGATATATGTCCTTTGGCCGAACCGTAGATTTTTAGGAATAGAATATCAATGAATAATACAATATTTGTTTTAAAAACTCATTTATGTCAATTTTGACACTATTCAATAATTTATTTTTGTTAAAGTCTTAAAAACCTTATTAATTCGAAAAAAATTAATTTAAGATATCCTATAATGTCATATTAAATAATAAAATTCATGTATATCATCAAAACGTTCAAATTATATTTATTTTAACATTTATAATACCAATTATGTAACGCCCCGACCCCAGTTACCAAGAGTCGGTGCATTATTACATAACATTGGCATGATCACGAGAAAGATCACGTCTCGAAAGACCGATTAGTTTAGTAGCCTTGGAATAACTAGATACATCCATAATTTTTTACATTACATCATAAAAAAACATCTTGTCCTCATATCCCCTCATACTATCCCTGCAGGTCATTCATAAATTACTTCTTCATAATCCTGGGAAAAATAAAACATTGAAAGGGGTGAGCTAAGATGATCAGTAAGGATAACATTATAGCAGAAGCTTTCATAAATAATCATAAACACTTAAGGAAATTTATAACTAAAACAAAAGCCTTTTAAACTTGAACTTCAGCATAAAATGGCAAAGGTAAAATGAAATAATGCCATTTACTTACTCACATGGATATTCTACTAGTCGAATGATCACATGAACTATCAATATCCACTTTCATAATGTTGGAATGCATAATGCCAGACTATCATAACCACTTAGCCAAGGCCTCATGCCAAGACTAAAAATAAGATTTTATCAAGGCCTTGTGCCAAGACACTAGTTTGTCTCATGAGACCTACCGATGCATCGAGGAGCTATAGAGGGCTCCACCCGTCACTTATTAAGTCTAATGCATTCCTCATATGAACATGTTTAAACATAACATAAACATTCGTATTAAAACTAGCATACGAAATGTCAATACTTTTACCACAAACCATGAATGGTATAAAAACAGCGCATCCACAGTCAAACATGACTCATTCGATACAATATGGAAGATTGTATTGTATCACATTAACCTCAATCAAGAATAATGAATGATGTTGACATAAATGAAAATAATCATCAAAACTATTTGAGAGAATTATCCCCCTTTTTTTGAAAACATTTAAAAGTCACACTATTTGTCAAGAAGCCATTTAAAAGTAGATTTTTGAATCAAAGTGTCCCATACCACTTTGAAACTTTTTAAAAGGAGTTTTAATTTATAAAACTTTAATGTCCATATAAATAAATCCTTAAAACCATTTTTAAAACATGGACATTAATGAGCAAGATTTAGAAGAATAAGTCTTTAAAACATTTAAAAATGGTATTTTAGTTAGAGATTCTAACCAAAAGAGACACTTGAATACAAATAATTGAGGTAATCAAAACTTTGTAAAATCATGAGAATAAAGGGATTCATGATATACTATGTCAAATTACATTATATACACCACATAAAAGTGATTTGGTGTATATCAACAAAGAAGTCTCAATGGAATGTAAATTGAGATGAAATCTATCATAAAGGCCGTATCCTTAGGTTAAGGATAAATCAACGACATAATTATGTGTGACAAATATAAATACACTAAATATGATTGGATATTCAGTGTAAAACAATCAAAGGATATTCACACATATTCTTGTAAAAACAACACCAACGAATTGGATGTTTAACTCAACAAATGGTTAATGAGTTAAAATTACTCTTATCAAATTCATATCAATGACTTGAGAATTACCAATGAGTGATTATGTGTATCAAACTTATATCCACAGGAAGGGGAGTGGAAATTATGACATAATCAAATGAATAGTGATTCCACACATAATCATGGAGTAATATAATCAATGAAATATGCGTAAAGCCAAATGAGTGGGAATTGAAATCTCAAATTCCCTTATCGATTAGGTAACATACGAAACATACACCCATGAAAAAGTATCATACCATGATGATGTAAATACCCATAAATTAAAGTATATTACACAGTGAATACAATCATGGGCAGTACACATACACCACATGCAATAATTAAGTGGTGATCAATGGAAATCTCACGAAATTAAAAGTGAGATAAGAAACCCCTTACCACGTTAATCAACTGAGTAGTATGGCCAAAATTTAATAACCACCAAATGATTTACAGAATAACATGAATATAAAGAGAATAATGATAATATATATCAAATGGCCGTACACAATACACCACTTTCAATAATTTAGTGGCGAACAATGGAAATCTCACGGAATTGAACGTGAGATAAGAAAATCCCTTACCTTGTACTTTTTCCTTGGTCGATGGTAGGTTTACCTCCTGTATAATGGTGAAATAATTTTTATTGAATTATACAAGAATCATTTACTTTAATATGATATCATATATGATCTTTTAACATTGATTTGTTAATAATATCTTAGAATTGTCGTCATTTCGGGTGTTAACGGGTTCATTTTACTTTATATTCTTTGTTATGTGAGCCATATTCGTTTTTAATGGGATGTATATTATTCATATCCAGAATGATATCAAGTCCTTAGATACTATTTTTAAATCATCAAATGATAATTATACTTGAATGGATATGATGGACAATGAATCTCATCGCGTTCGTGGAGACGGTAGTCCGTACATACGCACGAGCGACAATATCATTCTTTTGATATTAAAATAATATATAATTGGATTTTATATCATATATACAGAATAATTATCAAGTTATATTTATTATTTACATGAGTTACACATCATTATTATACCCATCCAAATAATAATATATTGAATAACAATTACACCACGACGTGGAGACGGTAAGCCGTACGTACGCACGTATGGTGACATGTTATTCAAAGGATGGATAGAATACTGAATATGGTTGTACCATATTTATAATAACATCACAGTATATATATGATACTGGAGTTATTATTTTATAATGGAAATAACAAATAAAGAGGAAGTGGAAGAAGAAAGGAACTTGAAAAGGGGTGGTGAAAACATTACCTCTTCTTCGGGTTCTTCCTTTTGATTTGATCAAAAGGGCTCATTAGGTTGGCTTTATGATCAAACTAATGCCTCTAGGTTGTAGTGAGGGAAGTTGAGATAGTATTTGGGCAGGGTTTGGCCGAACAAAAGGGCTTTTATGGTGTGAAGAAATGAGAAGGAGGAGTTCCCTTTTATAAGAGGAGTGAGGGGGACCTTTGGAAAAGCTAGAGATATTAGTTTATAATAAATTCATATTCGGTTTCCAATGGCTCCAAAGTTGACTATTCAAAGGTTAAGGTGGGGATGGGTCGAAAAAAACTCAACCAATATAATTTAGATAGGTTTGGGTACTTATATTAACCTTATCTTTAAGTATTAACCCTATGTTAATTAGTTTCACTTTTACAATGTCTCTTTGTATTTTTATATTATATGGTTAATAAACTTACCATATACATACAAGAGACCCCCAAGTGGTCCATTAATGATACACCTATCATTATATAAGTCTCTTGGCCGAACCTTAGATTTTTATGAATTTAATATCAATTAATAATATAATATTTGTTTTAAAAACTCTTTTATGTCAATTTTGACGCTATGCAATAGTTAATTTTTTTGAAACTCATAAAAGATTGATTACTTCTCAAAAAGTCAATTAAATAAATTCTAATATATCATATTATCCTATAAAATTATTTTAATTCATTAAAAGTTTCATATTATATTTATTTGGGTATTTTTAATATCAATTATTTTGATTTTTCACTATTATAGTAATTACTGCATCATCATTGTGTCATAAATAAATTAAATTATTTAATGTCTAAAAATTATAAATAAAATATAATTATGTATGAAATCTGTTTATCTTTCTAAGGAATATTTATAATCTAAAATCCAACATATATAACCCTCTGTAACAATTGTTTTGTTAAAAGATATATGCTTGTGTCATTTTTGTATTTATTTTAACTTAATTAAAATAAAGCGTCATTATCACTTACAAGTGGATCCATGGGGTCACAAAATAGACCCAAAGATTCCCATGGTCGACCATGTATCATCCAATAGGGTTAAGACACGTTTTAGGGTAATTTAGTATTATTATAATATTATTTGTTAACCCTTATTTACCGGATTTACCCTTAACCATGGTAAATAAAATATTTACCGCAATAATTATTCAAAATGTCTAAAAGTAAAAGTTACCTATTTACACAATTTAAACATCCTGATTCCAAATATAGAATCCATTTTTCTAAATTCAAAACACAGAAGTGGCAGAAATTAATTTAAAATTAATTCCCGTTGTCAAAACAAAAAGCGTGTTTTTAAGAGATAATAACTATCAAAAGATTGACACTTTTTTATGTTCGGTTTAATTGTAAAATTATGTCCAATGACCAAAATTATATTAAATGGTAAAAATATATTCTAAATATACTTTAAAACAACTCAAATTCATAATTTATCACTATTAATTATTTTGATTAAAAAAGTTGTTTTTAATTAAAATTTAGTAATTTTCACTATTCATCAAAATATGAAAGTTATCCAAAAAGTACCAAAATTTCACCCTAGGATAATTTCGATATTAAGAATCCAAAAATGAAGTCCATTTTGAGATATAGAATTTATAAAATTTCAAAAAGTAGGTATTACTATTCATAACGGCTAGTTTGATTGGTTATGGTGTGTTAAAATCTCGAAGTTGTGTACAATGCACACCATTGCATTATTCGAAAGGAAACATACCGAGGAAACATGGGGTGTTACATTATCCCCTCCTTCAATAAATTGCGTCCTCGCAATTTTTTAAATTTTTCTTGGGAATATAATGGAAAGTCCCACATCGGAAAAAGATCCAATAAAACTATCACTTTAAAAGAAATAAAGAGAGGTATAAGGGTCATCCAAGATAACCCATACTAGGATTCCATGTAAGAAAACATGGATATGGATGATAAAATAAGTGTCAAGTTCTGATGGAAAGGGATAGAAAT
This sequence comes from Viscum album, assembly GCA_963277665.1. Taxonomy (NCBI): domain Eukaryota; kingdom Viridiplantae; phylum Streptophyta; class Magnoliopsida; order Santalales; family Viscaceae; genus Viscum; species Viscum album. The sequence goes on along the minus strand of OY728153.1, from coordinate 382,562,343 downwards.
CATGATCAGGAGAAATTTAACAATGAGAAAACCACAAACTTGTGTTGGGACAAACGACCATTAGTCTCCTAGTAGGAAAGTAAACGGACAACATTTTTTTTAAAGTTACATTACATAAGGAAGAGGAATTCATTTATGATATTGACTAATAACATTATGAGATATACTTACATTTTAAGTAAATTTTCATTCTTTAATAAATTTCCACCACTAACTCAATTTTTTTTTAAACGATGAGTATTCAAGAAGACTTGGTCACACTGGAAGAGCTAGAATAAACTTCTATAGAATCACATGATCCATGCAGGATAAACCATATATTTACATTGTATTTGAAGATTAATCAAAACCAAAATGGTTAGTGAATGATCTAATGATCCCCCAAAAGGATATTCATTGAGATAAATATGCACTAATCTTAATTTCTAAAATTAAACCAACAATACCCCAAAGTTAAATACATACCATTCAATAACCAATTGTCCTTAAAATCCTTTAATATAATCCAAACTAATATTGAAACCCAAATCATAGAAGAATTTGATTATGTAGTCTCCCATGTTACATTGTATCTCCAAATGACATCAAATACTCTTAAAGTCACATACTTAAAAGTAATTAACATCATCACATATTCTATGTTATAGGTTAATAATTTTCATAAATAACCCAAATCACTATAAATCAACAATAAAAACGTAGATAAAAATCCACCATTACTCTACAAATGAAACCCCATTGTATTCTATTTTCCTTGGGCATATAGTGTTTCCAACAAAGCGAACATCTTCCAAAATAACATTTATCACTTAATCACCAAATCATTTTCCTATACCAAGGGTATTCATTTGATAAGACATAAGAACCCAAATCATCTTATTATTGATCAATAAAATCATTTAACAAAAAAAATAGTCACATTAACCAGGGACTTCATGTAGTCCAGTGGTAGGCGATAAATCCCAATCGCACTTTGGTTGTGGGTTCAATTCCCACAGCTTTGTCCGACACGACGGGTTGTCACACGGTCTACGTGTTGTCCTTTTTCAAAAACTATATTTTTTAATATTACCAAAATGAGATAAATTCCTCAAAATAACATAATTTAATCAAAAATGTTGTATCATACTTTGCATTTTTATCCCAAATTATAATAACTTATAATTTTCTCAAACCCCAATGATCATATAAAACCAAATGGTTATTTATACCTATATCCGCAAGAGAAGAGACAATTCTTCTTCAAATATCATTCTCACATGGAAAACTGCGGGGTTACAAATATAAGAGAAAATTATTCCAAAGTACCCATCAACAAGGAGTGCTAATACTTTTTAAGTTTTTCTCCAACCATTTATTTCCACATATCTTCTTCTTTGACCAAGAAAATATCCTATAGAATAGGACATTCACTCGGGTAATGGCCAGGTCCCCTACACTTACGGCAAATGACTGTAAATGGACTATTGGGACCATTTTTATCTTCTTCCATAGTACTCTTCATTTTTCTTCGGCAATTCTTCACTTTATGTCCTTCCTTCCCGCACGTAAAACATTTCGTTGTCCCATTGAGACACTTTCCTGGGTGTCTCTTTCCACATTTCCTGCATGATGAAAATTGAGGTTTCTTTTCTCCATGGTCTCCATTGCTGGAGATCTTATCATTTATCACCTTTCTCTTCCTTGTTGAGTCTGGGAGTTGGTTAATATATATGTTGTTGATCATATTTTTGGAAAAATGATTTAGCATAAAGACGATATCTTTTACGCCTATCAACATTCCATTTTTTTGCTCATTTCCACCACAGTTCCCACCTTGTACATCATTCTCAAAGTCACTATGACTTCCTTGGAATCTAGCCATTGACTAAAACCAGAAAGAATTGTGTGAGTAATAGTAGTCGTAAAATCATTTAGAGATTAAAATGTCACCATATTCTCAATTTGAAACATATTAGGATTAACCAAGGTCATTTACTCTCATCTTATGTATATATTACTTAAATCGGTTTGTAAATAAAATGTAAATTATCCTAAGAATATCCCCCGGGAGTGTCGTAACCAAGAGTGCAGCAAGGCCCGTTGTCGTGCACCAGTTCCCGTTCGAGTCTAGCTCAAAGCGGTGTTTTCGGGTTTTACCCCTAGGTACATCTGTGCCAGAGCCGCCTCTACCTGCTCGTATCCAGACAGGGATGTATTGCTCGGAAAACTCACAAAATCTCTATAATACCAAAATTCTCGGAAGTTCTTTTATACTAATCCTCAAAGTTCATCTTAGGTCTACGTGCTCTAATCAGAGTTTATCTAAATCTAGCTTCCAAGTTTTGTACTAAACTTCCTCTGATACCAACTGTAACGCCCCGACCCCAGTTACCTAGAGTCGGTGCATTATTACATAACATTGGCATGATCACGAGAAAGATCAAGTCTCGAAAGACCGATTAGTTTAGTAGCCTTAGAATAACTAGATACATCCATAATTTTTTAAATTACATCATAAAAAAACATCTTGTCCTCGTATCCCCTCATACTATCCCTGCAGGTCATTCATAAATTACTTCTTCATAATCCTGGGAAAAATAAAACATTGAAAGGGGTGAGCTCAGATGCTCAGTAAGGATAACATTATAGCAGAAGCTTTCATAAATAAGCATAAACACTTAAGGCAATTTATAACTAAAACAAAAGCCTTTTAAACTTGAACTTCAGCATAAAATGGCAACGGTAAAATGAAATAATGCCATTTACTTACTCACATGGATATTATACTAGTCGAATGATCACATGCAATATCAATATCCACTTTTATAATGTTGGAATGCATAATGCCAGACTATCATAACCACTTAGCCAAGGCCTCGTGCCAAGACTACAAATAAGATTTTGTCAAGGCCTTGTTCCAAGACACTAGTTTGTCTCATGAGACCTACCGATGCATCGAGGAGCTATAGCGGGCTCCACCCGTCACTTATTAAGTCCAATGCATTCCTCATATGAACATGTTTAAACATAACATAAACATTCGTATTAAAACTAGCATACGAAATGTCAATACTTTTACCACAAACCATGAATGGTATAAAAACATCGCATCCACAGTCAAACATGACTCATTCGATACAATATGGAAGATTGTATTGTATCACATTAACCTCAATCAAGAATAATGAATGATGTTGACATAAATGAAAATAATCATCAAAACTATTTGAGAGAATTATCCCCCTTTTTTTGAAAACATTTAAAAGTCACACTATTTGTCAAGAATCCATTTAAAAGTAGATTTTTAAATCAAAGTGTCCCATACCACTTTGAAACTTTTTAAAAGGAGTTTTAATTTCTAAAACATTAATGTCCATATAAATAAATCCTTAAAACCATTTTTAAAACATGGACATTAATGAGCAAGATTTAGAAGAATAAGTCTTTAAAACAATTAAAAATGGTATCTTAGTTAGAGATTCTAACCAAAAGAGACACTTGAATACAAATAATTGAGGTAATCAAAACTTTGTAATATAATTAGAATAAAGGGATTCATGATATACTATGTCAAAGTACATCATATACACCACATAAAAGTGATTTGGTGTATATCAACAAAGAAGTCTCAATGGAATGTAAATTGAGATGAAATCTCTCATAAAGGCCGTATCCTTAGGTTAAGGATAAATCAACGACATAATTATGTGTGACAAATATAAATACACTAAATATGATTGGATATTCAGTGTAAAACAATCAAAGGATATTCACACATATTCTTGTAAAAACAACACCAACGAATTGGATGTTTAACTCAACAAATGGTGAATGAGTTAAAATAACTCTTATCAAATTCATATCAATGACTTGAGAATTACCAATGAGTGATTATGTGTATCAAACTTATATCCACAGGAAGGGGAGTGGAAATTATGATATAATCAAATGAATAGTGATTCCACACATAATCATGGAGTAATATAATCAATGAAATATGCGTAAAGCCAAATGAGTGGGAATTGAAATCTCAAATTCCCTTATCGATTAGGTAACATACGAAACATACACCCATGAAAGAAGTATCATACCATGATGATGTAAATACCCATAAATTAAAGTATATTACACAATGAATACAATCATGGGCAGTACACATACACCACATACAATAATTAAGTGGTGATCAATGGAAATCTCACGAAATTAAAAGTGAGATAAGAAACCCCTTACCACGTTAATCAACTGAGTCGTATGGCCAAAAGTTAATAACCACGAAATGATTTACAGAATAACATGAATATAAAGAGAATCATGATAATATATATCAAATGGCCGTACACAATACACCACTTTCAATAATTTAGTGGCGAACAATGGAAATCTCACGGAATTGAAAGTGAGATAAGAAAATCCCTTACCTTGTACTTTTTCCTTGGTAGATGGTAGGTTTACCTCTTGTATAATGGTGAAATAATTGTTATTGAATTATACAAGAATCATTTACTTTAATATGATATCATATATGATCTTTTAACATTGATTTGTTAATAATATCTTAGAATTATCGTCATTTCGGGTGTTAACGGGTTCATTTTACTTTATATTCTTTGTTATGTGAGCCATATTAGTTTTTAATGGGATGTATATTATTCATATCCAGAATGATATCAAGTCCTTAGATACTATTTTTAAATCATCAAATGATAATTATACTTGAATGGATATGATGGACAATGAATCTCATCGCGTTCGTGGAGACGGTAGTCCGTACATACGCACGAGCGACAATATCATTCTTTTGATATTAAAATAATATATAATTGGATTGTATATCATATATACAGAATAATTATCAAGTTATATTTATTATTTACATGAGTTACACATCATTATTATACCCATCCAAATAATAATATATTGAATAACAATTACACCACGACGTGGAGACAGTAAGCCGTACGTACGCACGTATGGTGACATGTTATTCAAAGGATGGATAGAATACTGAATATGGTTGTACCATATTTATAATAATATCACAGTATATATATGATACTGGAGTTATTATTTTATAATGGAAATAACAAAGAAAGAGGAAGTGGAAGAAGAAAGGAACTTGAAAAGGGGTGGTGAAAACATTACCTCTTCTTCGGGTTCTTCCTTTTGATTTGATCAAAAGGGCTCCTTAGGTTGGCTTTCGGATCAAACTAAGGCCTCTAGGATGTAGTGAGGGAAGTTGAGATAGTATTTGGGCAGGGTTTGGCCGAACCAATGGGCTTTTAAGGTGTGAATAAATGAGAAGGAGGAGTGCCCTTTTATAAGAGGGGCGAGGGGCACCTTTGGAAAAGCTAGAGATATTAGTTTATAATAAATTCATATTCGGTTTCCAATGGCTCCAAAGTTGACTATTAAAAGGTTAAGTTGGGGATGGGTCGAAAACAACTCAACCAATAGAATTTAGACAGGTTTGGGTACTTATATAAACCTTATCTTTAAGTATTAACTCTAAGTTAATTAGTTTCACTTTTACAATGTCTCTTTGTATTTTTATATTATATGGTTAATAAACTTACCATATACATACAAGCGACCCCCAATTGGCCCATTAATGACACACCTATCATGATATAAGTCTCTTGGCCGAACCTTAGATTTTTAGGAATTTAATATCAATTAATAATATAATATTTGTTTTAAAAACTCTTTTATGTCAATTTTGACACTATTCAATAGTTGATTTTTGTGAAACTCATAAAAGATTGATTACTTAGACAAAAAGTAAATTAAATCAATACTAATATATCATATTATCCTAGAAAATTATTTTAATTCATTAAAAGTTTCATATTATATTTATTTGGGTATTTTTAATATCAATTATTTTTATTTTTCACTATTATAGTAATTACTGCATCATCATTGTGTCATAAATAAATTAAATTATTTAATGTCTAAAAATTATAAATAAAATATCATTATGTAGGAAATATTTTTATATTTCTAAGGAATATTTATAATCTAAAATCCAACATATATAACCCTCTGTAACAATTGTTTTTTTAAAAGATATATGCTTGTGTCATTTTTGTATTTATTTTAACTTAATTAAAATAAAGTGTCATTATCACTTACAAGTGGATCCATGGGGTCCCAAAATAGACCCAAAGATGCCCATGGTCGACCATGTATCAACCAATAGGGTTAAGACACGTTTTAGGGTAATTTAGTATTATTATAATATTATTTTGTAACCCTTATTTACCGGATTTACCCTTAACCATGGTAAATAAAATATTTACCGCAGTAATTATTCAAAATGTCTAAAAATAAAAGTTACCTATTTACACAATTTGAACATCCTGATTCCAAATATGGAATCCATTTTTCTAAATTCAAAACACAGAAGTGGCATAAATTAATTTAAAATTAATTCCCGCTGTCAAAACAAAAAGCGTGTTTTTAAGAGATAATAATTATCAAAAGATTGACACTTGTTTATGTTCGGTTTAATTGTAAAATTATGTCCAATGACCAAAATTATATTAAATGGTAAAAATATATTATAAATATAATTTAAAACAACTCAAATTCATAATTTGTCACCATTAATTATTTTGATTAAAAAAGTTGTTTTTAATTAAAATTTAGTAATTTTCACTATTCATCAAAATATGAAAGTTATCCAAAAAGTACCAAAATTTCACCCTAGGCTAATTTCGATATTACGAATCCAAAAATGAAGTCCATTTTGAGAGATAGAATTTATAAAATTTCAAAAAGTAGGTATTACTATTCATAACGGCTAGTTTGATTGGTTATGGTGTGTTAAAATCTCGAAGTTGTGTACAATGCACGTCATTGCATTATTTGAAAGGAAACATACCGAGGAAACTTGGGGTGTTACAAATTATTTGATTATTTCATTAATAAGGAAAATAATGCATCATTATTGTGTCATAAATAACTTTAATTATTAAATGTATAAAAATTAAAAATAAAATACCATTATGTAGGAAATCTTTTTATCTTTCTAATGAATATTTATATTCTAAAATACAACATATATCACCCTATTTAAAAATTGTTTTTCTAAATGATATATGCTTATGTTATTTTTGTATTTATTTCAACTTAATTAATATAAAGTGTCCTTATCACATACAAGTGGATCCATGGGGTCCCAAAATCGACCCAAAGATTCCCATGGTCGGAAATGTATCAAAAAATATGGTTAGTACATGTTCTAGGATAATTTATTATTATTATAATATTATCTTTTAACCCTTATTTACCGGATTTACCCTTTAACAGTGGTAAATAAAATATTTACCAAGTAATTATTCAAAATGTCTAAAAATAAAAGTTACCTATTTACACAATTTAGAAATCCTGATTAAAAATATGTAATCCATTTTTCCAAATTCAAAACAATGAAGTGGAAAAAATTAATTTAAAATTAATTTCCGTTGTTAAAACAAAAAGCGTGTTTTTAAGAGAAAATAACTATCAAAAGATTGACACTTTTTTATGTCCTGTTTAATTGAGAAATTATGTCCAATGACCAAAATTGTATTAAATGGTAAAAATATATTCTAAATATACTTTGAAACCACTCAAATTAATAATTTATCACTATTAATTATTTTTATTAAAAAAGTTGTTTTTAATTAAAATTTAGTAATGGTCTCTATTCATCGAAATATAAACATTATCTGAAAAGTACCAAAATTTCTCCCTAAGCTAATTTCGATATTCTAAATCCAAAAATTATGTCCATTATGAGAGATAAAATTTATAAAATTTCAAAAGGTGGGTATTACTATTCATAACAACAACTTTGATTGGTCGCAGTGTGTTAGAATCTCGAAGTTGCGTACAACACATGCTATTGTATTATTCAGAGAGAATCGTACCATGGAAGCTTGGGGTGTTACATTATCCCCTCATTCAAATAATTTCGTCCTCGAAATTTCTAGAATACTACCGCATGAAAAGACTCGGGTGGTTCTTCATCAGAAGTTCCTCGGTTTCCCATGTTGCCTCTTCCATCTTATGGTTCCCCCATAGAACTTTTACCAGACGATTCATTCGGTTTCTCAGCACTTTCTCTCTTGTATAAAGAATTTAAATGGGCTCTTCGCAATAAGACAGATCGGGTTCCAGTACTAATTCTTCATAATTGAGTACATGTGTTGGGTCAGGCATGTATTTTCTCAACAATGATACGTGGAACACATCGTGAACTTTGGAGAGACTTGGAGCCATTGCCAAACGGTAAGCTACAACCCCAATTTGTTCTAGAATTTCGAAAGTTCCGATGTACCTGGGACTCAATTTACACTTCTTACCGAAATGTATAACTCCCTTCCATGGAGATACCTTCAAGAAAACATGATCTCCTACATGACATTCCAAATCCTTCCTTCGGTTATCGGCATAGCTCTTCTGCCTACTTTGAGCTGCTTTGATGTGGTTTTGGATTACCGTCACTTTTTTCCATCGTTTCCTCCACCAGTTTTGGGCCTACAAGTTTTCTTTCACCAAAATCATCCCAACATGTTGGTGTGCAACATCCCTTTCCGAATAATGCTTCACATGGTTCCATTTGAATACTCGAATGGAAGCTATTGTTATAAGAAAATTCTACCGAAGGTAAATAATGATCCCACATACCCTGAAAGTCAAGTGAGTAGGATCTCAACACGTCTTCTAAGGTTTTAATAGTCCGTTCTGATTGTCCATCTGTTTGAGGGTGGTAGGCAGTGCTCAAATGAAGTTCAGTATCCAAGGATTTCTGAATACTTTTCCAGAATCCTGATGTAAAACGGGGATCATGATCATAAACAATCGATAGGGGTACTCCATGAAGTCTAAAAACATCATTAATATATATTCTTTCTAGACGTTCGAGTGGTAAATCCTCTCTTATAGTATGAAAATGTGTTGACTTAGTAAGATGATCAATAATGACCCATATTGCATCATTATTTCTAGGAGTCTTTGGTAGCCCCATGACGAAGTCCATCGTAATATTATCTCATTTCCAATCAGGTATGGGAAGAGGTTTCAATACTCCACCAGGCTATTTCCTTCTAGCTTTCACTTGTTGACAAACCATACATCTTGACACAAAATTAGCAATCTCCCTCTTTATGTTGTCCCACAAAAAATGTTCCTTCAAATCTCTATACATTTTGGTGCACCAAGGGTGTATAGAGAAATTGGAACTATGAGCATCATACATCAATTACCTTCTTAGATTAGGTATATCGGGAACCCAAAGTCTCTTCCCAAATTTCAAAATTCCATCTTCATACACAAAGTCTCTCAATCTCCCATCATTCACAGCATTAATCTTCTTTTGAAATTCTTCATCATCGGTCAGAGAACTGTTATTCTTTTCTTGTAATGATGGTTTGGAAACCATTTGAAAAATCATTGATGTTTCACCTTCCATGGTTATTCCCATGCCCATGTTTACTAGATCCATGAAAATTGTATCCCTTTCAATCCTCATATTGTTCAAAACTCCATGATCTTTTCTGGTCAAAGCATATGCCACATTGTTTGCCTTCCACGGGTGGTAGTGTATCGTGCAATCATAATCCTCGAGTAATTTAAGCCATCTATTTTGCCTCATGTTGAGTTCTTTTTGTGAGAAAATATACTTCAAACTCCAGTGATCAGTATAAATCTCACATTTTTTCACCATAGAGGTAGTGTCTCCATATATTCAAAGAAAAGATCATAGCTTCTAAATCAAGATCATGAGTAGGATAGTTTTTCTCCTGAATTTTCAACTATCATGATGTATAGGTAATAACCCTATCATTCTACATAAGGACACAACCAAGTCCTTTCTTCGAAGCATCACTATAAATAATGAACCCATCATTCCCCGATGGTAGAGTCAATATAGGAGCATTGAATAATCTTCTCTTCAGTTCTTCGAAACATTATTCACACTATTTTGTCCAAACAAATTTAACCCCTTTACGTGTGAGATTTGTTAATGGTTAGCCAACCGGGCAAAATTCTAGACGAAATGTCGATAATAACCTACTAAACCAATAAAACTGTGTACCTCAGTTATACTCGTCTGTGAAGGAGATTCTTGGATTGCCTTGGTCTTATAAGGATCAAAAAAGATTCCATCTTTAGAGATAATATGGCCAAGAAAATAAATCTCATGAAGCTATAATTCACACTTACTAAACTTCCCATATAATTCATGTCTTCTCAGAGTATTCATGTTAATGCACAAGTAATTTTCATGATCTTTGTAGATTTTGGAGTATACCAAGATATCATCAATAAATACCACCACAAATTCATCTAGATATTCCTTGAAAACTCTATTCATTAGATCAATGAATACTGAAGGTGCATTAGTCAGCCCAAAAGGCATTACTGTAAACTAGTAATGCCCGTACCTGGTTCGAAATGCTGTCTTCGAAATGTCTTCCTTCTTCACACACAACTGATGGTATCCAGACCGAAGGTAAATCTTTGAAAAGTATTGATCTTCATGCATTTGGTCAAATAAATCATCAATGCAAGGTAGGGGATACTTGTTCTTTATTGTTATATCATTGATCTCCTTGTAGTCGATATATAACCTCATAGATCCATCTTTCTTGTTAACAAAAAGAACAGGGGCTCCCCATGGAGAAACACTAGGGAGAATAAATCCCTTATTACTAAATTTCTCTAGTTGTTTCTTTAGTTCAACTAATTCCACAGTGGCCATTCTATAAGGGGTCTTCGATATATGCCTTGATCTAGGAATTAAATCAATGGAAAACGCAACTTCTCATTCTGGAGGATGTCCAGGTAAATCTTCCAGAAACACATATACATATTCTTTCACAATAGGTACATCCTCTATTTGAACATTCCTTTCCTCACCCACAGTCATTTAATTCTCTTCCTCCCCAATAATTGAATTTAGTTGAGCTACGGGGGTGGATCTAGATAAGAATTAGGTGGTGATGATTCTTCTCTAAAGATAAGGTGTTCCTTATCATCATCCTCAAAAATTGTAACCTCCTTCTTCTTACAATAAATTTTCACATCATGGTCCAAAATATAATCCATAATGAGGATTATATCAAACTCAATCATAGGTATGACGATGAGATCAGTGGATAAAGAACATTTATGTGATCTAATGGGGACTGATTCACAAAACTTTATTGCAATGATACTTCCCCTATGAGTATTAACTAACAACTCCCTTGTTAAAAAAAATTGGAAATATCTAATTTTCTTAGCAAACTGGGAAGATATGGAGAAATGCGGTGATCCAGAATCAAATAATGCATTTTCTAAACTTGAAGAAACCATTCAATTACCTACCACCACGTCTTTCGGATCTTCTACCTCAGCAGTAGTGATAGCATAAGCTTGGCCTTGATCCGTTGGCCTTTTCTGAGGTAATTTTCCCTGAAGATTAGGAAATTCATTTTCATAATGTCCCATCCCCCTGAAATTGTAGTATTGGACATCGGTAGCTTCCTTCTTCCTCTTGCAATCATGAGCTTGGTGGACTTTTTCACCACACGTGTAACAGACTCTCATTCCTTTTAAGAAAGTACCAGGGTGTTTCTTCCCACATTTAATATAGGATGGATATTCAACTTTTCCCTTCTTCCACTAATTTCCATTCCTAGATTGATCAGAATATCTCTTCTTCTCTTGCTTTGCTTTAAAGTCATAAGACTTAGAGAATTAATTTTCTGTCTTGATAGCTCATGAGAAAATATCTTCGTACGACGTGAAGGATTGTGACACTAATTCTCGACGAAGAAATTGTTTTAACCCATTAATGAAACAATCAATCTTACTTCTTGGGTTACATATATAATCTCCAGCATACCTTGCTAACCTTGTAAAGTTATCCTCATACTTTGCGACATTCTCGTCCTCCTTTTATCTCAGACTCAAGAATTGACTTTCCATATCTGCTCGATGGTCACGAGGAAAGTATTTTTCAAAGAAAAGCACTTTGAACTCCCTCCATTCTATATTTGATACTTAATCATCTTCTTTCGTGTTTTGAATCAATGACCACCATTGACCAGCATCTTCAGTGAGGCTATAAACTGCCTTGGCATCTTTTTCCCTTTCACTACTCCCCAAAGTCTGAAATATTTTCTCTATAGAACTTAACCATTGCTCAGCTACTAATGGATTTGTACTCCCATTGAATGTTGGTGTTTTCTGCCTCATGAAGCAATCTAACATTGATCCTCCACGCTGTGGATCAGGGTGCTCCATGCGGGTAAGGTTATTATTCATAACCTGAGTGAGTTGTACCAGTATGGTGATTAGTTGATCCGCACTAGTTGCATCACCAACTCTACTATAATTATCTTGATCAAGAGGTAAATCCCTACATGGAGTGTGTGCATTGATACGGTTTCCATTTCTTCCACTAGGAGCCATTTCTAAACAATGGCATAAACTAGATCAGTTTATGAATCAAAATACATAATTCTATACTTGTAAAACACTTAACATAAATTGAACTATTTATGGATATAATCCATAATCATAAAAATGTTTTCTTTTAGGAAGTATACACTCATAAACGCTTCATAATGGTTTTTAAAGATAATGAGAATTATCCTAAGCATATCCCACGGGAGTGTCGTAACTAAGAGTGTAGCAAGGCTTGTTGCCGTTCACCAGTTTATGTTCGAGTCTAGCTCAATGTGGTGTTATCGAGTTTTACCCCTATGTACATCTATGCAAGAGCCGCCTCTACCATCGCGTATACAGATAGGGATGTATTTATCGGAAAACTCACAAAATTTCTCCAATACCAAAATTCTAGGAAGTTCTTCTATACTAATCCTCAAAGTCCATCTTAGATCTGTGTGCTCTAATCAGAGTTTATCTAAATATAGCTTCCAAGGATTGTACTAAACATCCTATGATACCAACTGTAACGCCCCAACCCCAGTTACTGAGAGTCATTGCATTATTACGTATCATTGACATTATCACAAAAGATCAAGTATCCAAAGACCGATTAGTTTAGTAGTCTTAGAAACACTAAATACATTCATAAAGTTTACATTACATAATAAAGTGAAAACTACAACAACATATTGTCTCCACACTCATATCCCCTTATAATATCCCTGTAGGTCATTCATAAAATACTTCTTCACATCCTGGGAAAAATAAAACATAGAAAGGGGTGAGCTCATATGCTCAGTAAGGATAACAATATAGTGGAAGCTTTCATAAATAAGCATAAAAATTTAAGGCAATGTATAACTAAAACAAAAGCCTTTTGAAACTTGAACATCATCATAATATAGAAAATATATAATGAAATAATTCCATTTAATTATTCACATGGATATTATAGTGGTCGAATAATCAAATGAAATATCAATAACCACTTTCATTATGATGGAATGCATAATTCCAGACTATCATAACCACATAGCCAAGGCTTCATGCCAGGACTACAAATAAGATTTTTTCAATGCCTCATGCCAAGACACTAGTTTGTCTCATGAGACCTACTGATGCATCAAGGAGCTATAGCAGGCTCCACCCGTCACTTATTAAGTCCAATGCATTCCTCATATGAACAGTTTTAAACATAACATAAACATTCGTATTAAAACTAACATATGAAATGTCAATACTTTCTCCACAAACCATGAATGGTATAAAAATAAAACATCCACAGTCAAACATATCACAAAACCTTCAACACAATATGGAATTTTTGTATCATAATAAATAAACTTCAAATAAGTTTAAAATCCATCAAAGGATGTTGACATTGATGAAATCAAAACTATTTGAGAGAAATATATCTTTTTTTGAAATCATTTAAAAGTCACATAATTATAAAATAAAACATTTACTTTGAAAATATTCTTATAAGCTTGTAAGGGAAGCTTCAAAAATTCTATAACGGTGGAAAATAGCTTCACCCACTATATAAGTTAAAAAAATACATTCTTACCTTAATTCTGTCGAAAAGGTTAAAAAGGACCTTGTTTGGAAAACGACGAAAATATTCCTTTGTAAACTTCTTATAAAAAGTAAAAATAGGGTATAAATGACTTTAACCCAAATTCTGTAAAATAGTAAGAATGTTTTGAAATACATTTTTAAGAAACATGGATGTGTATGATAAAGAGGTCCCAGTAGATAATTACGTATAAACAACCTCAGATAATGAAGATATTGTGAAATAAACCCTTACCTTGTACTTTTACTTGGATGAGGGTAGATTAAACTCCTGTATAATGGTGATATAATTGTTGTTAAACAATATGAGAATCATATACATTAATATGATATCATATATGATCTTTAAAAATTGTTTTTTAATAATATCTTTGTATTATCGTCGTCTCAGGTGTTAACTTACTCGTTTTCTTTTATATGTTTTGTTACATAAACCCTGTTTATTATGGATAGGTTGTATCTTATTCATATCCAGAATGATATCAAGTCCTTTAACATTATTTTTAATCATCAATTGAGAATTATACTTGAATGGATACGACGGGGAATGAATCTCATCACGTTCGTGGAGACGGTAGTCCGTACGTACGCACGAGCGAAAATATCACTCTTTTGATATTAAAATAACATATAATTGGATAGTATATCATATATAAAAAATCATTATCATGTTATATTTATTATTTACAAGAATTACAAATCATTATTATACCCATCCAAATAATAATGTTTTTAATAACAATTACACCACGACATGGAGACGGTAAGCTGTACGTACGCACGTATGGTGACATTTCATTCAAAGGATGGATAGAATACTGAATATGGTTGTACCATGTTTATAATAACATCACAGTATATATAAGATACTAGATTTATTATTTTAAAATGGTAATAACAAAGAAAGAATAAGTGGAAGAAGTAAGGAACTTGAAAGAGGGTGGTGAAAACATTACCTCTTCTTCAGGTTCTTCCTTTTGATTTGATCAAAAGGGCTCTGTAGGATGGATTTATGATCAAACTATGGAATCTAGGTTTAAGTGAGGTAAGTTGAGCGAGTATTTGGGTAGGTTTTGGTCAATACAAAAGGCTTTGAATGTGTGAATTAGTTAGAACGGGGAGTTCCCTTTTATAAGAGGGGTGAGGGGCACCTTTGAAGAAGCTAGAAATATTATTTTATAATAAATTCATATTTGGTTTCTAATGGATCCAAAGTGTATTATTCAAATTATAAGGTGGGGATGGGTCTAAATACTTTCAACCAATATGATTTATATGGGTTTGGGTCATTATATTAACCTTATCTTTTAGTTTTAACTCTTAGTTAATTAGTTTGACATTTACCATGTCACTTTGTATTTTTATATTATATAGTTAATAAACGTACTATATACATCCAAGATACCACCAAGTGTTCCATTAATGATACAAAAATCATTATATAAGTCCTTTGGAATATCCTTATATTTTTAGGAATAGAATAACAATTAATAATATAATATTTTTTTAAAAACTCATTTATTTCAATTTTGACACTATTCAATAATTGATTTTTGTTAAAGTCTTAAAAACTTTATTAATTTGAACCAAATTCATTAAAGAAATCCTATAATGTCATATTAACCAATAAAATTCATGTATGTCCTCAAAACTTTCAAATTATATTTATTTTAACATTTATAATAACAATTATTTGATTCTTTTATTAGTAAGAAAAATGCTGCATCATTATTGTGTAAAAAATAATATTAATTATTAAATGTCTAAAAATTATAAATAAAATACAATTATGTAGGAAATATTTTTAGATTTATAATGAATATTTATAGTCTAGAATAAAACATATATAACCCTATGTAAAAATTGTTTTTCTAAAAGATATATGCTTATGTTATTTTTGTATTTATTTCAACTTAATTAATATAAAGTGTCCTTATCACTTAAAAGTGGATCCATGGGGTCCCAAAATAGACCCAAAGATGACCATGGTCGTACATGTATCAAAAAATATGGTTAGGACACTTTTTAGGGTAATTTATTATTATTATAATATTATTTTTTTACCCTTATTTACCGTATTTACCCTTTAACCCTGGTAAATAAAATATTTACCGAAGTAATTATTCAAAATGTCTAAAAATAAAAGTTAACTATTTACACAATTTGTACATACTGATTCCAAATATGGAATCCATTTTTCCAAATTCAAAACATATAAGTGGAAGAAATTAATTTAAAATTAATTCCCATTGTTAAAACAAAAAGTGTGTTTTTAAGAGATAATAATTATCAAAAGATTGACACTTATTTATGTCCGGTTTAATTGTGAAATTATTTCCAATAACAAAAATTGTATTAAATGGTTAAAATATATTCTAAATATACTTTAAAACCACTCAAATTCATAATTTATCACTATTAATTATGTTTATTAAAAAATTTCTTTTTAATTAAAATTTATCAATTTTCACTATTCACCAAAATATAAAAGTTATCCGAAAAGTACCAAAATTTCACCCTATGATAATTTCAATATTCTGAATCCAAAAATGAAGTCCATCTTGAGAGATAAAATTTATAAAATTTCAAAAAGTGGGTATTACTATTCATAACGGCTACTTTGATTGGTCGTAGTGTGTTAGAATCTCGAAGTTGCGTACAACACATGCTACTGTAATATTCAAAGAGAATCATACCATGGAAGCTTGGGGTGTTACTTCAAGGGTCGAGGAAACCCCTTTATACTTTCCTACTGTGGGTATGTGAACTCAAATTGGTTTACTGATGTGCCTAAATATTTCATCATATGGGTCCGGTGGCTTCGGTAGAGGCCTTGGCTCGGGGCCGGGGAATAGGCCATAGAAGGGATTGCGGTGGATCAGACCAGATTAGAAAGATTTTATCTGGCTCAGGGAATGGAAACACTGAAGGATTTGGCAGGCCACATGGGTGATTGGGGAGTGGTGCCCTTCACGTTGGTGGGTGCTACGTGACTGGAGAGGCCATCCGCGTACCAGGGTGGTAAGCGGACTGATAGGAATCCCGCGTACTAGGTCGGTGTGCGGCTTCAGGTTCGGCCAATGTACCAGGTTGGTATGTGGTGGAGTCCGTGCGAGCAGCGGTGGCCAGGGGCGACACCAGTCGGGGGTTCTCCAGTCATGGCTTCACCCACGTAGGAGGGTGCTACGTGGTGCGTCAGATCAAAAAAGGGGCATAAACTCCCTAGTCTGTAGGGAGTACATCCGTGGAGGGGCCAGGGCTCACAGTTTTTATTTTAAGTTTGTGTTTCACCAATTTGTTATGTTTCTTTCAGTTATTTATCAATTCGTTTCCAGTTTTATACCTATTCTGGTTCGTGAATTAGAACATCACTATTCGTGAAATCCTAAGCTCCTTCTTCTGAAATCCTTCCTTCATAAATCGATCTCCCGACCTCTGAATCCTTGTACCCCAATCCCCTCTTTCTTCTCCCCTTCGATTTACTTTTATAGAGGTTGGAAAGAGATGTATCTGTGGTCATGTGGCACCTTATATAGAGGCCCATGAATGAAAAACCTTTTTACAGATGACTTGTTCAATCCGCAACTCGCGGGGGGCATTGAATGCACCTCATCCAAGAACCAAATCAGTGCTTTGCGGTCGTGTAGGGATCCGCCTCTGTTCCGCGAACGAAATCGCATGCGGTCTGGGCCAGTTGGAACATTTCGTGGCTGGGGCGGTTTTTGACGGTGGAGCAGCCTAGCGCCCATCCTGCTTTGTGCCCGCGGAGGGATTCCCACCTCCGTTTCGTGAACGACGCTGGTCCACGGAAGGGGCGACTCGATGCACCAGCCGCGTACCATCAATGTTGGACCGGTAAACGAACCGGTCGATACTTTTCCAATCTTGAGTATTCTCCATATTTTCTTTTCAATTATTTTAGGTAAATTGGGTAGAATCTCTTCTCAAATTAAGGGGGGATTCCCATTCTCCTTTGCGGATTTTTCAGGACCCTGAAAATGCCCCCCCCCCATCAGAATGGGGTCTGATTGCAACGAATAAGAGACTATTTCGATGTAGAGTGGTCCGGAAACTTGGATATTTTTCGGTAGAGGAGTGTACCAGGTATGGGAATACGCCTTTAAATAATGGGCCCCCTACCCTTTTCATTTACTGGATACCTTGGGAAAACAGAGCTCCCGCTCTTTGTCTCCACGTGCCTGCTCCTTCTTGAAACTCCTTGTCCGCAAACCAGCTTCCGTTTCTGCGAACCGTTCCTCATATTCGATCTTGCCTTCACCCACAAACTAATCTCCCAGCCGAAAACTAAGGCTTTTAATCAATTAAAAGGTAAGTCATGATGGGCTGCATAGGAAATCGCTATGCGATTTTGGATGGTCTGTGGACAGGAAATCTTCCAGTCTTTTGAAAATATTTTTATTTTTCTGAACATAAACATTTAAATTCGGAATTGAGATTCTGTGGGGCAGCCTGGTTTGCGGCTTTCTGGCCAACGCTCTACGGGCTAGAGTATCATAGACGTCTTCCACATAGGCCTAGTTCGCGAGATGCAGCCTTCACGAACCACCTTTTGAGGCTAGCCTGTAGATTTTTTCAGGCTCCTTGAGAGAGTCCTTTGTAAAATACTTCGTATTTCTGTCCAGATCTTATTATTCCAGACTAACTATTTGCCTGCTTTTTATGATTTAGGGAGAAAATATGGTTCCTCCTCGACCCGCACCTAGGCTTGCTGCCGAGCCTCTTTCGACCGGTCCAGGGATATGTCTAGGTATGATCCATAGAGCTGAGAGCATCGAAGGGGACCCTAGCCGACCCATCATTCCCGACGATGGTGTTTTTAAGGACTTGATCTCTCTTGAACTTCTAGGCCCTCTATTATTGAATCATCTTCCGCTTTATGGTTTCAGACTTCAAGACGACATCCCTATCCCCCATGTCTTCTCAAGTCTTTCATCCCCTTGTTTGGGAGCATTGCTGAAGTGCGCTCAAGTGAACCTCGCATAGTCAGGAGAGATGATCTCTGATTCTAATCTGAAATACACTTTTATCATGAGAGACTTTGTTTGGACTAAAAGTGATTAGTACACTCAGGACTTCTCCTAAGAGGCCATCCTCCAGAGTTACCCCTCCTTGATCAACCTTGCTCGAGTGGATCCTAATGTGGGATGGATCCCCAGGTGGGATCTTCGGTCTGGTGGGATTTTCTCAAATGATTGGGCATGAGCCTTCTGGGTCCATTATCATTTCTGGGAATTTCCCGAGTCACTGGAAGCGGTAAATCTGTGCTCCGCAGTGTGGGCTTCCCAGTTTGATGTTTACTCACCATATTCGATCCTGCCCGACTTGCTCAGTTGCTGGTGTTCGAGCACTAACACTTTCCACCTTTCCGATGATGAAGTTAGTATTAGTTTATGGGACATCTACTAACTGGGAGGGCTTCCAATAATTTGTGAGATGTATGATGAGTTTCTTCCCACTCCTGATGCATGGAACGATGTCGAATGGGTGCCTTCATTGGCGAGGGACCTGCTGGTTATTGGTGAAGCAGTCACTGGGTTGGCCCTTGCACACCCGCTCTCTTATTCCCTACAAAACCTAGATAGGGATATTTCTGGAGGCCACCGGTCCTGTGCCAAAGGTCAAGCGCCCCAGGACTCACCATTCTAAACAATCATGAACAATCCCAGGTTCTTACTGGGCGGTTCTGGAGGTGGGTGACTATCTTTCATGGGGTTATGAGGTGCTCCCTAGTGTGTCATCTATGCTCAGACTGGCAGGTCTATTCGCTATATTTTTGAGTGGGTGGCTATTCCCATCTAAGGATATCAACCCAGGTATCAGGGCTTGCACCTTGATGATGGAAGATGAGCTGGCAGGAGGCCACTCGGTGAATCTGGTCATGCCCACTTTGGCACGTATTTACGAATTACTAAGCCACATGCAGGAGGGCGGGTCACCCTATCATCTGAGTGGTCCGTTTCAATTCTTATATGGCTGGATATCGATTCATTACCATTGTTATGAGTATCTTCATAACACATTCATTCCTCTTCCTACTCTTCGGCCTATCCTGCTCGATATAGCTGGAGTCCGTCTGAACTCCCTCAGCTCTGATGAAGTCATCAAGCTTATGAGTGACTTCTCCCAGTTCGCTTTCACTCCCAACCCCACTCCATCTGGCATCGTGGTTGACGACTGCTGGGGGAGATTAGAAGAGCTTTCATACATGATTTCACAACGGCACAAGTTGTTATCCATGCAGATTGATGGGGTTTATCTATGTGAGTTGTATGCCCCATATCATTTTTCTCACTAGTTTGGATGCATGCAACTCCAGGTTTCTCTTACTCATCCTCGGGCCCGAGGACTGCATCCGGCCATTCTCTGTCAATGGTGGTTGATGTTGACGTGGGAGGGATCTGGCACAAGTATTACCTTTCCTGACATAGGAGCGGCTTATAGCCTATCCTTGTAGTATGCAAGAATGTGGAAAGAGCATTATATGGATGGGATCCTGGGGAAGGTAGTCAGAAAATTTCCCAAATCGGGGGTTATTACGACTACTATGCTTACTACACCTACCTCGTCGGCCTTGAGGGAGGACTGATTGATGGCTCACAGGTTGAAGTGGATCATGGGATCTTCCTCTTCCAACCCCTATGCAGCTAAAGTTCAGACAGATCCAACCCTTTTGGTTGTAAATGAGGATGACCCCATGACTTTGAGACCCCGTGAGGTAATTCCTGAAGCATCACCGGTTGATACTGGACTTTCCAGCTCAACTCCCAAGCTTGAACCAGGGCTAGAAGCTTCTGACCCTCCAGTATTGGAACTATCTTCTAGTGCGCACATGTCTGCACTGACCGCAATGCTAGACTTCATTCCTGTGTTATCTAGCGAGGATACCAAAGACCCTCATGTCATGGCAGACCACCTAGCAGTGCGAAGGTGGGCCTGGCCCCAAATCTATGAGATTGTTTCCGAAACTCCTCTGGATGAAATGGAGACTAAAACTGAAGACCCTCGACATCTCTTCCTAGTTTTGGGGTCAGAAGGATTCGACTATTGACAACTTCATTTTCTCACATACCAGGTTGTCATTTCCTATGGGGAGGTTGCCGATAGTGAACACAAACTTTCTCACCTCACTACCTCTTTTTGCGGGACTTGAGCTCTAGAAGAAGCTATAGTGATTCCCCATCAGCTGATAGCACTAGAGGTGAGTTATCAATATTAGGTGACCTCCCTATCTACTGAGATGCATGAATGCGAAGCTCGAGCAGCAATGTTGAGGGATCAGTTGTCATCTTTGGCTGGTGACCTTGAAGCTACCAGGAAAGGGATAAATGGTCTCCAAACGATGGTGAAGCATACTCATTCGGTGGCTGAAGTTGAGGCCAGGGAGAAGGCCGTGCTGGAGTAAACTTGCAATAACCTTCACTGCAAGGTTGTTGATCTGATAGAGAGAGAGAGTTAAGATACTTTGTGATCACTAGAGATATTTTTGTACACTCTGTTTTACCTTTTTTTGTTGCTGAGAAGGAGAGACTTCGTCTTGTGGATGTCCTCCCTTTTTGTCCAAATAGAATACAATCTGTTGTCGATCTTTCCTTGCTGTAAAATTTGATTGTTGTTGGAATGACTTTTTTATAAATAACAATTCACTAAATCATAATTAATCATAGTTTAGGAAAATTAGAAAATAGAGACGAGATCTAATTTTTTTGCCTAGACCATGCGATCCTGCGAGCATAGTTTGTCTATTATTACGATTTTGTAGAAAACCCTACAAATTTTTTGTCTTTTCCATCAGTACCCTAATTTTTCCTGGGCCCACTTGATGTGGACCCAGTGAGTATAGCTCGGATTTTTTATAGGTCACCCTTTTTGGGTTTTCGGCCTAATGGGCATTGCGCCTTTTTTTGTGAGCGGTTTAAAGTCCCACCGACAAGACTATCATTACTGATGTTTTAGATCGAATAGATTTGACCAGACATGATGGGGATAGGGCCTCGATGAAGTTTGTTTGATTAAAAGATGTATCCATACCTTTCAAACACACCTGGGGGGGAACATGTTTAGATTTGAATAACATGCAGGGCAGGTCACAAGGCATGGGAGCAATATCAGTGTGTAGAGGTAGGAAAATCATCACCTAAGGAAGACTTTCCTTTGTTAGATGGGCCATGGGAGATCAATATGCAGAGCTGCTGAGGTTATGATATGCATATTCGTGCAAAGGTGTCCTTAAGTCAATGGTTTTCCATCTCTAATGGCCTGAGGACTTCATGGAAGCCCAGATTATGGAAATCACCATTGGTGTCTTGGGGAATTATGAAAACCACCAGGGATGGCTCTTAAATGTTATGCGATGTCTGAAAGGGTTTGGGAATATCTGTATTAATCAAGAGTGTTGATGAAGGGTCCCTGTTCTACAGATTTAGCTAGCATAAAGGATGGTTGGAGCTTGGCGCAGTTTAAAGTCATGTAGCAGGGACATTTCTTAAAATGGAACGACTTCTCCTAGTTCTTGGTAATCTCAACAGAGACGTTCCACCATATTTAGGAAGGGTTGTGAAAGAGGTTGGTAAAATGTAGATCCAGAGATTTTCGAATCCTGGGAAAGATATGGGGGCTCAAAGGTCAAGAGGCGTACGAAGAGAAGCATTGACTAAAGAAATATTGCATTTGGTAGATGGGCCAGGGGATATCAATATGT
The DNA here is from genome assembly GCA_963277665.1 of Viscum album. Taxonomy (NCBI): domain Eukaryota; kingdom Viridiplantae; phylum Streptophyta; class Magnoliopsida; order Santalales; family Viscaceae; genus Viscum; species Viscum album. Next base: position 382,539,638 of record OY728153.1, on the reverse strand, counting down.
AGACCCGCTGAGGGCATGGTATGGATAGTCATAAAAATGTGTTCTTAGGTCAAGGATTGTATTATCCCGATACCCGAGCAATTTTAGGGAAGTTGAGATTTGGGACCACCAGTGGCGGCTTTTGAGAGTTCGTATTTTTTTTGAGTACAGAGTTTGGTTTATGAAAAGAGGGTTCCTAGATACGGGTGAAACATCTAGGATAAACTTCTCAAGAATGGGTGAAGTCATCCCTTCCACGCTGGTGTGAGATGGTGGTTTGTGCATGTCTGGCCCATGCACTAAGGGACATATGAAAGAATCCATTTCGGACTGAACCCACGACCGGCTTGACTGTTCAGCTTAACGTCATGCGGTGAGAATGGATTCCGTTTAGATTGACGTCATGCGGTGAGGACAGAGGGCATTTTAAATTCCATGTAGTTTAACGTCGTGCAATAAAGAAGGGGAGCATTGTTAAAGATACTGTGCAGTTTAATGTCGTGCAGCAAGGATGGGGGGAATTTTTAAATCTATGGAAATCCTTGTAGTTGGAGGCATTTCCCTGGATGTTTAATTCTTGTTCTTTACAGCTTCACTCCAAGTGGAAAAGACATGTTCCATGCAGTTTTAATTTTCAGGCTGTGAGGACGTAGTTTCAAAGGCCGCTCTTGATTAGAATGTAACTGGGCTCAAATATCTCTGCATATACAAGACTTGGAGAGGGATTTATTTTGTAAATCGTGGTCCCGATGCTTCTTGGATCAGGAGAAATGATATGGGGGATCTGAGGCCGGTAATCATACGGAGCTAGGAAGAGCATCGCCTGAGGAAATCTTTCCTTTGGTAGACAGGCCAGGGGTTATCAATATGCAGAGCCGCTAAGGGAATGGTATGCATAGTGATGTGAATTTTTCCATGGGTCAATGACCTTCCACTTTCGATGGCCATGAATGATTATGAGGATCCGCAATTTTCCATGCCACGAAGTCTGTCATTTGGTACGGAAATATCTAGGCATTTTGGGGATGTTCGTCCATGGTTGTTGTTAAACCTCAAGGAGTTCTCTGCACTAATTTATCTTGTTCATGGGGTGTGACTTTACTCCATGTAGTTTAATGTCGTGATATAAGGAGCAAGTACTCTTAGTTTAATGGTCATAGAGTTCAGACCATTGGGTGACTATTGCTACAATCACTCAGAGGGAAATTGAGTTAGGATGCTCTGGTATACTCTGAACAAGTGTGAGGGAATGCGGGTGTAAACAGTAGCTCTGGGGTTTTACGGATCCAGAGGTATGTTATAGGGGCTCTGAGTCTGGTAAGAGTATGGAGATGGGAAGGCTATCGCCTGAGGAAATATTTCCTTTGGTAGAAAGGTCAGGGGTGATCAATATGTAGAGCCACTGAGGGCATGGAATGCATAGTCATAAAAAGATGTCCAAGAGTCGATAACCTTCCACTTTCGATGGCCATGGGTGGTTATGAAGATATGGGATTGATCATAGCATAGAGTTCATCATATGGGGATAATGGTGTCCAAGCATACAAGAAACATATTCACTACAATTACCCATTGAGTCAAAGTATCCTAGCCCTGGCTTGATGTTTGTAGATGCATATCATCATGTGAACCATGGGAAGATACATAGGTTGACCAGGTAGGGATACCCTGACAACGTTTGGATGTGAGAGTGGAACTAACTTGTAAACCCCTACTTCATGATTTTTGGGATCGGGAGAGATGATATGGGGGCTCTGAGGCCGGTAGGCATATAGAGATAGGAAGAGTATCACCTAAGGAAATCTTGCCTTTGGTAGATGGTCTAGGGGAAATCAATATGCAGATCCGCTGAGGGCATGGTATGCATATTCATACAAAGGTGTCCATGTGTTGATAACTTTCCACTTCCGATGGCCATGGGTGGTTATGAAGATCTGCAATTATCCGGGTCGCGGAGTCTGATGTATGGAGAGGATGCATCCAAATGTGCAAGGAGTATTCCCATCTAGTTCGCTATATATCTTGGGTGTGTTGCAACTAAGTTTGTGTAGTTTTAACATCATGTGGTGAGGATGAAGTCCATGCAGTTTTAACATCATGCAGTGAGGACCAAGATGAACCGACATGAAAAGGGGATTCCGTGCAGTTTAACGTCATGTGGTAAAGACGAGGGGTATATGTACCTGCTTTTTCTTTTATCGGTGGCTGGGATAGGAGATAAGATCTCGGCGTCGCTACATATCCTACAAGGGTAGGAATCAAGCCACATGTAGTTCTTTTGGGGAATACACACTGTACAGGTCAGGTCCATACGGGGGAAAGGGGTAAAAAAAATTCTTATCAGTGCTGTTTAACATCGTGCGGTAAGGATGAGGAATACACCCCGTGCAGGCCTGGTCCTTACACGGGGGAAAGGGGGTATTTTAGCTTCATTTGGGTTGGCTGGTACAAGGTGTCGAATTTTGGCATCACTACGTATCCTGCGAGGGCAGGAATCAAGACGTACGTAGTTCTCCAGAAGAAAATACACCCCATGCAGGTCTGGTCCATTCACGGAGGAAAATGGAATTTTTGATCTTCATTCGGGGGTGGCTGGGCTAGGATGGGGGACCCTGACTTCACTACGTATCCTGCAAGGGCAGGAATCAATCCACACATAGTTCTTTAGAAGACAATACACCCCGTGCAGGTCTGGTCCGTGCACAGGGAGTAAAATTATATTTTTAACTTTATTTGGGGATGGATGGGCCAGGATACAGAATCCGGGCGTCGCTACGTATCCTGCAAAGGAAGGAATCAAGACATATATAGTTCTATGAAATACAATACACCACATGCAGGTTTGGTCTTTTCATGGAGGAAAAGGGCATTTTTTATCTTCATTCGGTAAAGGCTGGGCCAGGATGGGGGACCCTGACGTTGCTAAGTATCCTACGAGGGAAGGAATGAAGCCACACGTAGTTATTTAGAAGACAATACACCCTGTACAGTTCTGGTCTGTACATGGTGGGAAAAGGTACTTTTAACTTTATTTGGGGATGGCTGGGCCAGGATACAGAATCCTGGCGTCGCTACATATCCTGTAAGGGTAGGAATCAAGATGTACGTAGTTCTCTGAAATCCATGCAGTTTAACATCGTATGGTGAGGAATAAATAATCTTAGTTTAGGGTCATAGAGTTTGGACCATCGGGGCTTGGAGTTTTAATGTTCTGCAGCTCGGATGAGAATTGCTTTGGGTTATGAAAAATACTTCTTCAGAAATCTCGCATTCATAGGAGTGGTAGTGAACTACCCATCCATGGATGTCAGGGCATATGCTCCATTGGAGTAGACCTTGTGTATAACATATGATCCCTCCCACTTGGGCTCCAGCTTTGGAGGTTTCTTTTCGGGTATCATTGGGGTCAGGAGGACCAACACCAATTCTCTTTCTGAGAAAGAACAAAGATGAACCTATTTATTGAAGGCTCGTGCAATCCGGTTCTAATATACTTCCAGATGGTGAAATGTTTGCAACCGCTTCTCATCTAGCTGTTCCAATTCACCTAACAGTTTTTATGATTTCTCATCGTTGGATAACCGATCACAAATGGCAACATAGAGCGAGGGCAATTGGAGCTCAATGGGTAGGACCACTTCTATTCTGTATACTAATGATTACAAAGTAGCCCGATTAGTAGTGTGGATTGTGGTTTGATAAGGACACAATGCATGAAAGAGTTTATCCAGCCACGATTTCTTATCTTTGTCCACCATTTTCTAGAGAATGTTGGACTTGGTCTTGTTGAAAGCCTCTATCTATCTGTTGGCTGTTGCATGGTAGCGGGATGAGTGGTTAGCCTTGATACTATATTCTTGGTACAGTTTCTCCAATTCAGAAGAGCATAAGTTGGTGTCGTTATCCGTCAGTATGGCATGAGGGATGCCAAATCTTGTGATATTGGATTTCACAAAGTTGACAATGTTTCTTGCCCCGACTTCCTTGAGGGGTACAACTTCTGCCCATTAGAAAAAAAGTCGGTTGCTGTGAGGATATACTTTAGTTTTTTGGTCGTGGTGGGAGGATATGGTCCCATGACATCCATTCCCCAGATGGAAAATGGCTAGGAGTACTTGGCCTAATGAAGTAACTCTGGGGGTTGGTGAATGAAGTTGGCATGAATTTGGCAGGAGTGGCATTTGGCGGTAAAGTGCTCGCAATATTATGCCATAGTGGGCCAATAGTACCCAAGTCTTCGAACTTGATGGGAAATCTTAGACCCCGACTAATGTGCACCACATACTTCGACATGCACTTCATTTATGACAGTAGCGGTTTCTTCTCCATCAATGCATTTGAGGAGGACTCTATCGAGGCCTTGTTTGTAGAGGACCTCTTGCTGACCCATGGAACCATATAGGACAAAGTTGATTGACCTTCTCCATATTTTCTCTCGTTCATCCCTGTCTGATAGAAGTTCTCCCCTTTGAAGTTATTTTGCAATAGGGTTCATCCAGCCGGTGGCAGGAGCATATAAATCAGGGATAGGACTTACATCGTTGATTTCTTTTGTCTTAGTCTGAAAAAATAGAAGGACCATTTGACGATGAGAAATAATGATAATTGTTTCATCATGTTTTGGGTCAGCTAGGGATGTGTCCACATTATCTAATGCACCGACCTGGGCATTCTAAGACCGGGGGATATTGGTCAATGTTGGATCTATGGATAATTCCACCATTAGCCCTCAGACATGGTCAAACAGGGCACTCAGCTCCTTTTTTTTAATAGCATAGTCACTATTGACTTCATTGATGACCAGTTCCGAGTCACCTTTTACCTTAAGTTGTTGTACTTGTGCTTGGAGTGCGAGCTCCAGGACCTCAATGAGGGAATGATACTCCGCTTCATTTTTTGTACATCCTTCTGATAGGAGGAAGGAATATGGTAAGATTGACTTTTCTAGGGACATGAGTATGATCCCCAAACCCACTTTGTTAAATTTGGGATCCTCCATCCTCTTCCCTATCCGGCTTCAGAATGCACCGTCGAAGTACATTTCTTGTGTTGGGAACTCCTCTCGAACCGAGAGGATGTATTCATCAGGTAGCAAGACATTCAGTGCGGTGGTCCCTGTTGAGGGGTGATCTACCATAAAATCAGCTAATTCCTGGTCATTGATGGCTTTCTGATGCAGAAACCAGATGTCGAACTGTTGTAGGATGATTGCCCATCGGGATAGGCACCCGGTCAGCATCAGGCGACTGAGGATGTACTTGAGTGGGTTACTGGATGAGACCAAATGGACTTCATGATGTTGTAGATAATGTTGTAATTTTTGAACTATGAAGACCAAGGCCAAAAAACTCTTCTCAATGTTTGAGTATCGATTTTCAACGTCAATCATGGTTCGGCTGAGGTAATAAAGACTGTTTTCACTGCCGGTGTCATTTTTTGTGTGAGGAAGGATCCCAGTGACCGCTCTAGGGCCGTCACATATAGGATAAGAGGTCTTTCTTCAACTGGGGGCATGAGCACCGGTGGGATTAAGAGGTACTTATTTTGGATGTCGAATGCCTCTGGGAAATCTTCTATCCACTAGTATGTAACCCCCTTTTTTATTAACCTGTTGAAGGGAGAGAATTTACATTCCAGGTTGGTTATGAACCTCCTAATGTAGTCCATGTGTCCTTGGAATCCTCTAAACTCAGTGAGATTGTGGGGAGGTGATAAACCAAGGATAGAATTTTTCTTTTTAGGGTCGACTTCGATGCCAAGATGGCATATGACGAAGCAAAGGAATTTCCCTAAAGTTACCCTGAAGGCGCATTTCAAGGGGTTCATCTTTAGGATATGTTGTCAAAGTTTGTTGAAGATGATTTCATGGTCTGATAGGTTATCTAAGCATTGTCTTGATTTGACCACCAAGTCATCCACGTAGAATTCAACAAATCTCCCTATGAATGGTTTAAAGTTATGATGCATGGCGTGTTGATATGTGGCGCCAGTGTTCTTGAGACCAAAGGGCATGACCATGTAACAGAATACTCCTTGAGGGTCCCTGAAGGCAATGGTTTCTTCATCTTCTCAGGCCATCCTAATTTGATTATACACAGAATAACTATCCATGAAGGAGAGAGCCTCATACCCAGCCATTGCATCGATTAATAACTCAGTGATCGGGACCAGTAAATCATCTTTCGGGCAATTCCGATTGAGATCTTTGAAATCAATGCAGACACGGATTTGTCAATTCTTTTTCTTTATGGGGAAAATTTTGGCTAGCCAGATGGGGTATTGGACCTCCCGAATGAAGCCTGCTTTAATAAGCTTATCAACTTCAGCCTCTATTTTGGCAGAATGTGTGGGGTGTGTCCTTCTGGCGGATTATTTATAGCCCCATTGGCCTTCTGGTAGACCTAAGTGGTGCATCGCCACCTCGGGATCGATTCCCAGAATTTCTGTGTAATTCCAGGCAAAAAGATATCGATGTTTCCTTAGGAAAGAGGTATATCCCTCGCGCTCCGCGGGATACATGGCTGTACTAATGAGAGTGGGCCTCGGGTCTTCCACAGTACCTAGGTTTATTTCCATGAGCTCATCCACAGTGGTGGAGATACCTTCCTCAAATGTGGGAGGTGCATCCCTGAGATCCTCTTCATCTTCTTCACACACATTCTCATATTCTTGAACCGACGGTCGAAGAACTCTCAGAACGGGCTCTTGGGAGTCCATAGGTGAGGCACTATAGGCCTCCTTGCTCAAGTATTCACCCCCAAATTGAGGGTTAGCGGTAATTTTTGCACTGCTATGATCAAGATTCTTGGCTGAAGTCATGAGGATAACTGAGTATGTGTCTGGACTTGAATTCCTGCTCTCAACATGGTTGATGGGAAGTATGAAGTCTTCACCGAGCTGCTTGAGGGGGTCATCAGGAATAATTTCCAAGACGTTTGGAGCGGGGATCCAGTCGATACCATCGATCAAAGGCTTCTTATTTTTCTCATAAAACCTGGCATCAATGTAGTGTGACCCGGAGAGCTCGAAAGGGGCCTTGTCAGCATGAAATGTTCCACCTTGTCCATTGACGCAATACTTAATAGACTGGTGGTAGGATGAAGGAATGGCCATGTGCTTATTGAGCCATGGCCATCCCAGTAGGGCATTGAATGTTGTGTTCTGCTGGACCACTAGGAATTCTGAGTAGGCCACAAGGTCTCCAAAATAGTTTTTTAGCTTTATTTATCCCATTATCTTCTGTTCACTCTTATCGTAACCCAACAGAGTTGTGGCTGAGGGTGTTAGATTTTCCTCACTATAGTCCAAATTATGAAGTGTCCATAGGAGAAGGAGGTTAGCTCCAGAGCCGTTGTCAATAAAGACTTTCTAGATCTTAACATCATTTAGTGTACCAGACACATATAGTGTTTTGAAGTGTCCTTACATGATGGCATGTTCATCCTGATCAGTAAAGGAAATCACCGCATTTCATTCAGCCGGGCCAATCTCCGTTCGGTAAATCTCGGTGGCGGCTACCTTGGCTTGAAACCTTTGGTGTTGAACAAAGCTTCTATAAGATCCTCCCTGAGATCTGCTGACAAAATCAGGGCATCCAGGATTGATAGTTAGGCTAGTACTGATGCCAGCTTCTTAAGGATATTGTATTTCTGCTCCAGTGGCCGACGCTTCTCCGTTGGCGGGAGAGATTTAGCAAGAAATTTGGGTTATAGAGTATGTGAAGAGGAGGTATTGGCCGCATGGTCATATGTCAATGGTTTTCCCACGTTCTGGGGACTCAGCCTAGCCGATCTGTTTGTGTGAACTAGGCAGCTAGACACTTGTTCCCCCTCTGATGGGTACCACAGGATGACAGGGCTAGAGTGGCTTCTTGTGGAGATGGAGGTATATTCTTTCTCCAATTGAGTCTGTTGAAGGACTCTCCCATAGGTTTCCCTAATATTAATGGTTTGGACTGGGGAAAAACCATAAGGTTGGTTTCGGCCACGACTGCGACTCCCCTGGTATCCCCTGCCTCTGCGATTCCTCCTCCTGGCCCCTTGTGTTGGGAACTCGGGTTCATAACCATACCCTTCATCAGAGAACGATTCCATTAGATGGAAAACATTGATGTATCCAAAGATTATCTCCTCATCCTGTGATAGGTCCACCTCATCGGTTGTCCCTGATGGTGCGGTTTAGTGGGTCAGTTCCCGTCGCGCTAAGTTTGAGGGCATAAAATTTGACAGTGTCAGGGATAAATTCGACCTCATTGTGGAATTATCATCTTTCTATTGTCTCAATTTTTTTTGATTACGCCAGGATTACTGGCTCATGGAAGGTTTTGAGGCCGATATTGTTAGCATTGCGGCATTAGGAGCTGTTGGCTGCAACACCGGCTACTATAGTTGAGGTTAGAGTATAACTTGAGATCGAATGATAGTCTTTAGAGTCATCCAGTAATCAAATTTATGCCCATTATTGATGGTGACTTCCTGCCACCCCTCCCCTTTGTCAGATTCGGTAGTAGAAATATACCTCACATGTGCTGGGGGTGGTCCCAGCTCGACCTGCTATGAGTCTACCAGCCTTTGTAGGAGGGCTTTTAAGATGAAGCATTCATGGATATTGGGACCCAACATTCGGTGGTAGGGATAGTAATATGTCCTGTCATCATGACCGACTTCTTTTGGATTTTTTGGCTCTAGGTGGTGGAGAAAATTCCACTTCATGGAGGCGATGAAGTAGCCGCAGACTTGGTCCTCTTCGAACAAGTATACTTTGTGTCTTCGTTACTGGAACTAGTTATGCTTCGATCCTCTCTGATCTTCCCTCTTGGGTGGAGGCAGCCACTAATATCTAGGGGGACCTTGATGATTTGGTGGAGGCCTAGGCAGTGGAGCAGGAACAGGGGCTGGCTTGAGCATGAAAGAGGATGCTTCATCTCTAACTACTCTCTTTGCGGGTGCTTGCGAGGCTATTCGAGACTTCAGATTAGTTTGTTGCAGGGAGTCTTCAATTCTCTAGGAAATGGCAGAGAGATTGCAGAAGCCAGTGGTGCACTCCACTGGTATGAGCATTGTTCGCAGCTCATCGTGAAGGTTATCGATGCATATGGCAAGAATCTCATATTGGGGCATTGAAATGTTCAGAGAGTAGGCCAGACCCTTCCATCTGACAATGAAATCTGAGACCCTCTCATTCTCCCTCTATTTCCAATTCATGAGATCGCTGAATGTTGTTTTAGGCAGCGTTGAGATGATGCGGAATAGGAACTGCTGCTGAAGGTCTTCCCAGCTTTTTATTGACTGAGCTGGCAGACTCGTATTCCAAATGAAGGCAGATCCTTGTAAGGTCCGCACAAAGCATCTGAGTTTCACTGCTTCTTGTTGTTCTGGGGTTCCCATCATAGGGATTCAATAAGATGCGTAGTGCATCAAATGTTGTTCCTGATCAAATGATCCATTAAAAATAGGGAATAAAAGGCTATCAAAATTGGGTGGAGGAGGCGTGTTGCTTACCCAATCTGGTTAGGGCTTTCTCTCTGGCTGTACCAGAGCGCGTCGACCTTCTATTGCTTCCAATAGAGCTATCAGTGCCTCTATGGTGTTGGAGAGACCCTTTTTTACATCCTTTTGGGCCCGGTCTTGGGCAGGTGTAGCCCGAGGCAGTGCTTGAGGATCCGGCTCGGCCGGCACCAAAGGTGCATATGCCATTTGTGACACCTTCGGAGGGTTCAGACGTACTCGCTCTAGTTTCTTCTAGAGTGGAGGGAAGTCTTGGTATTCATCCAAATCCATGTTCAGGTTGTTGGATGGGTCGGGCACCGCATTGGGTGGGGGCCCTGACCGCGCTTCGTTTGTCAGGGAAAACCTTGGTCTTTGAGGTGCACTTGCTGGGAGTGCATGGTGTGTCTCTTATTAGGAATCACTTTCAATAAGATGGTTCCTCTGAATTAGCTTTGTGTTAAGCCACCTCAATTCATTCATTTCCTCTTCCTGTCGAGCGAATCTCTCTTCGAGCATAGATGGATCATTTTTATTGAAAGAAGGAGGTGGGTTAATAGTAACCAATCCTTTGTTCTTATCCTTTTCGGAAGCTCACAGGGTAAGTGGAGGATGGTTAGTTGGAGGGGTGACCATATTTAGGGCGGCCCTCTTGTTCTGGGTTTACACACATGATGGTTCGTTGTGTATCACATCCTGAATGGAACCATCGTCTCCCGATCCATCTGGATTTTCATCATCTTCGGTGTCACCTGTGGGGTTAACCTCTATGGCGTTGATGGATTCATATCGCAGGGTGGAGGAGATTTCATATTCCAAATTGTAAGAGGATCTCCCGCGCCTTTTACTGGTCTTCCCCTTCCTTTCCCGAGATTGCTTTCGGAATCCTTGACGAAGGGTGGCGTGGAGAGTTCTTTTATGCGACCTTACGGTACGCTTTCCTCTTGAAGGGGATGATGATTCAAAGGATGAGGTAGGGCATAAACCCCCTCTTCATACTTTCCTCCCTAGATGAGAGAATACTGATTCTCGTGGGGGAGGTTGTTGTTGAGGTGGTAAAAATTCCCCCAGCCCTGAGGGCTGGGGTTGGATCTATTCCTTGGATGTCGAGTCTCTTCCCATTTTTACTGGTCTTCTGGGGGAATTTGTTGTTAAAAATTCCCCCAGCCCTTCAGGCTGGGATTGACCATGGATTACGGCAGTGGCTGCTGCTATCTCTGCCTACCTAATCTTGCGTGCCCCCATTCGGGGGTGAACTGGATCTGATGCCGAGTTCCCCTGTGAATCAATACCCTCTGGGGAGGCAAGCAATGACTGCTGATTGGCCTCTCTTTGGCGAGAGGCATATTGTATGATTTCGGTAGCCTGATTCAGGAGTTCGTGAATGGCTTGTTCCCGTCGGGCCTAACACTTCTGGGACTTACTCAAGGCCTGTCTCTGTTGGGTGTCTCACCTTTCCTGAATAGGGACCCCACTCGATTGTTGTCTTGACGTTATGACGTTACAAGACATTATTTTTAATGGGTTCTTCTGGGTGGGGAGCAGTGTGAAATGAAGAGCTCCATGTTCTCCCCATCCTCTAATATGGACTCCCGTCAGAGTGTCACCAATGAGGTGGCACAAATGGTGCAGTGCACAGATGCAAGCGAACTCAAGTTTTCCTTCACACCCCTCAGGTCGCGATTGCTGTGTTGAAGGAAGATCTTCCAGGTCGATGTGACACAGGAGGTCTCCTATTGTCTTGACATGGTCTACATACCCATCGTAGGGCAGGAAGCTTGATTTCATCCGGCGGAGGGTTTTCCATATATTGGAGAGGATGTCGTGAACACATTCTTCTGGAAACTTTTTGGGTATGTTGAATTGAGAGGTGGTCATGGGCCAAAAATTGACTAATACATCATCTCTGGACAGTTTTTTCCTCAGGTGAAAAATGTCATAATACTCCGCTAATGATTCCTCTACCTGGTCGGTCCAACTGAGATGCTCACCGATAGTGTGGTCGGTGGCAGTGGGGCCAGTTGGTATTGAATTATCATGTGGGTGATTCCAAGGGGGTTCAGAAGATGAACGTGGCCCCATACCATCTCTTGATTGAATAAGGGTGTCGTTGGGAACGAGCTGGGAATCATACATGCTTGATCTTGTCCTTCTGAGTTCCTCGGCATATGAGGGATTTTCTATGCTCGATTCGGAAGGGTGAGGACCTTCCTATTGATATGATATGTCACTTTGGGTAGGACCTTTGCAATTGAGGATGCAATGGCGATGAATACTATTACAGCTTCCACAGGGAGAGAACCTGCGAGGTACACCTAGGGGAGGGCCTTCAGAATCTTCCGAAATGAGGGTAGGTCCTTCTTGTTGCTCGACGTCTAGGCGTGGAGGTCCTTCTGGATGTGTAGCATTGTTACGGGGAGGGCCTTCGCAACAACTTCCATCATGGTGAGGATGACCATCATGGTTTGACATTCGATATGTATCCTGGGGAGGACCTCCAAGACACACTGCGACAAAGGGATGGCCTTCTTGTTGCTTGGGGCCATTGCAGGGAGGACCTTTGCAATGGCGGACGTGGTGGCGAGGAATACCATCACAGCTACCGCAATGGCGAGGATTACCATCACAGCTGCTATAATGGCGAGGACTACCATCACAGCTGCCGTAGGGAGAATTTCTGCAGGGTACTCCCTAGGGAGGGCCTTCAGAATGTACTGCAATGCAGGGAGGGCCTTCTCATCTCTTGACGTCTCTATGGGGAGGACCTCCATTATTAGAGTGTTGAGGACTACCATCGTGATATGATGCATGGCTTCGCGGAGTGTTGTCGCAACACAAACCCTGGGGAGGACCTTCAGGGCAGGCCACGACAAGGGGAGGGCCTTCTTGTCGTGATGAGAAGTCACTGCAGGGAGGGCCTCCACAGCTATGACTACGATAGAGAGGACTACTATCATAATCTGTGGTCCCACCGCACAGAGAGTGTTTACAGTGTATACCCCAGGGAGGACCTTCAGGGTGGACCGAAAAAAGTGGAGGGATTTCTTGCTAATCGATCTTCTGGTCACGCGGAGGGCTTCCATGACTCTCATGAAAATAAAAGCTCTCGAGATCAATCGTTATATGCCCTTGGGGAGGCCCCCATGGGTGCTCTGGGGAGGACCTTCAGAGCTGCTGGTAGTGACATTGAGGGGAGGACCTTCGCAACTGCTACATCCACTCCCATAATATGGTAACAGGTTGGTGTGGTTATGAGCCTTCGATATGTTCTTAGAGGCATTGGGAACCCCATCTTCTTGCAGAACAGAGTCATGAACCCGCTCTTTATTTTTCGGCTGCCTTCAGCGCGTTCGGGGCACATTCTTATGGGCAGCGGGGACCTTCTTCCATTGATAATGGCCTTCACCTTTGGGTCCCTTTCTAATTGGGTCCTATGATGCTGTCGGGATATGTCAATGAATATCTTGACTTTTAGCAGGGTTATATGCCTGCTCTGGAGCATCCACCATGATGGATAGGTGTCCCATAGTTGGAACAAGTGAGGCTACTCGATCTGGTTTCCCTTGTATCATGGAATATGGATGACGACCCTCCTGGGTAGAAGTAGGGATGAAGATCTGCCCCAAGGCCGCTATCTCGTCCCTTAGATGAGTCTCCTCAATTGGGGAGACGGGCTCATGGGCTTGAGTCCTTACTATTGCTACTGATGCAATCACATTCTGGAAAGTCTGCAAGATATGATCCGGGATCGATACATGCTCCTCCATCATTTCCAGGATATAAAGAGAGACATATTTGTATGGAACAGGTATGAAGACCCATTCCGGTATTGGAGTAGGAATATCCTGCTCCGATCCTCCAGTGGTCAGTGGGTTCTGACAATTCTCCTATTTCGGGGCAGGTGAACGAGTCTGCCCCTGTGCCGGGATATGCCGGTTTATCTCTCCGTTTTCCGCCACATCGGGATGGAGGACATTACTTGCATCCGCATGGAGCTGGGCCTGCATATGTTGGTTCCCCACTGTATCGAGTCAGTGAATTTTGTTGGCAGTGAGACATGACCTCCTATTAATTGCCGCCACATCTGGGTGGCGGGCTTTGTTGATTTCCACCACATCAGGATGGTAGGCTTCAGGAGCATCTTCTAGGAGATGGTCCTGCAGGCGTTGGGTTTCCACCATGTCTGGTTGGTGGGCTTCATGGACCTGGGAAAGGAGAGGTGCCTGCCGGGTAGGTTCCCTCCTGTGCGAGTGACGGGCTTGATGGAGCTCGGCGGGGATGCACACCTGCTCGTATGATTCCACAATGTCTGGATGGCAGACTTTGGTGGAGCGGAAAGGTGTATGTGCCTACTCGCAATATGTCTCTGTGACTAGGCAGAACAACTCCTCCTCAGGGACAAGGGTGATGATTAGTCCATGGTTGTATGTTTTCCTCCCTCGGCAGGTGGTCCGAGGGGCCGGAGGTTGGGGAGCATGGGCCTGGATCCTCGGGGCGACATCCTCCTTAGCGTGAGGATATTGAGTCACGGTCTAACCACAATGACGTCTTTCGGTGGGGTCCGTATAGTGGAACCCCCGTTCAACGAGGATGAATTCCTCAGTGTCGACCTCATCCTCCTCCCTAAGATAAGGGAGGTACGCATTGTCTCGTTCTGGGGATAGACTCCCGAAACGGTTTGAGATGGAAACAGGAGCCATCTGGATCTACTTTCGCAGCCACTCCTGATCTGATGACCGGTAGGTCTTGGTGTATTGGAGGGCGTGCATGGCTGCCTCCACCGTCGGGAGAGTACAATTCAAGTAGTACTATTGGACCAATGCATCCGAGACCCAGCATTGAAGACGCTGAGTAGGTGGAGGGGTCCTCCATTGGTGAGGATGTCTGGTCAATACGTTTCTTGAAGTAAGCATCAGTGAGTTCCTCCGTGATTCCATTGGATCGAAGGGAGTTCTGATTGGTACCTATAAAATATTTTAACAAATACAAATATCAAACCCGTCAAAAAAACATCTCATGATCCCATGCATAATTAATGACCATTCTTGGCTCTCCTTGTGGGTATAATGGGAGAACATAGTGGGATTATGTTAAATCCATCATTCTTGGTTAAATATTCATGTCAGGTTCACCATTTTTGTTCTGAACGATGGTGAAAAGAACGAAGTGCCTGATGGTCGATATTAAGGAGGGATAAGTTCCACTCAATCGCTCAGGTCGGGTATATCGGTCTTTGTTTCGAAACACCCAATGGTTTCGTATCCAATGATTCGTGGACCTGATTTCCAAAGTTAGGCATTCACTGGGAGATTTGGCCAGTGATGCTTAAGAACTCACATTCGTCGAGAGGATGGGAATTCGGGCTCATCGCACCCTTTTGGGGGTAATTAGTGACTGTTCTGGGACTCTCTAATATATTTAAGATGTATTCATATGTTCGCGAATCTTTGGTTCATTCCCAAGAATAGTATCCACTGATTACCCCTTAGTTAGAAATGATCAACTGAATGCAGGGATGGAGAGTCATTTAGGCCCAAGTATTACCATCCATCATTGGGATTTAATGACTCTGAGGAGTTTGGACTCATTGAGACGGCACGGGTTTGAAGCCTCATAACTGGGTGCTCTAGAGTTTATTGTTATCCAGGGGGGATAGATAATTACTTGAGAATTTGGATTGAACTCATGATACGAGCTTCCTATATATCCTTGGGAGAGGAATAAAAATCCATGTAGTTTAGTGCCACTTGACATGACACATCACCTTTTAAGGTCGTGCGATAAGGACCCAACCATACAGTTTAACGTCTTATGGAATGGACACTCAGGCGAGAGATTCCCAGTCAAAGTTGGTGTGGGACTTATGCAGAAGCGGCCCGGAAGACCCAAGGGAAGCGATTTCTTGGTTCTAGATACGGTCCTTCTGGGACCATGAGTACATGGTCTGAAAGTGACCGATGTGTATCAGACATAGATATCGTGCATGTACCTTGGGGAGGTTTCCTACGTACCCCGGTTGGTTGGGGATCAAAGTCCACGTAGTTTTGGGAGATTAGGTATTACACGTGAGAGTTTCCTGTTGTTGGGATTGAACCACGGGGAGGCTTCCTACATACCCTAATTAGGAGACAGGGATCAATGCCCGCGTAGTTCATTCAATCGCCGCCGTTGTGTAGATTCTGTGGCCATCACAAATCCCTAATCCCACGTGAGTCATGATCAATGTGAGAAATAAGAGAATGCGATAGATTTGGAAAGCCACGCACTTTCTTTCTCCTCAGATGAAGGTGACCAGAACCTTAAGACTCCCTCTTCCCTATGTCAGAGGAAGTTAGAAGTCATGCCGGTAGGACCATAGACAAGGCAGGGGAGCAATGAACCTTCCTGGAACGGAGGGGAAGGCCATTGCCTTTAGATGAGGATGGTGTGGGGATTATGCCAGGAGGGATTCTCGGCCAGTCCCATGAGAGGGGAGAAGTGCTCACCACTGGCGCTCGTAAAAAAGAAACACAAGTGGGATCCCTCGATCCTGGTAAGCAGAGAGGCACAAAGGGGGCTCCCAGGCTCAGATCTAGCACTACCATGGGAATGTGAACCCAGGAATGCTTCAGGAATCTGCTCAAGGGTCAGGGAAACCCCTTTCTCCTTACCTACCATGGGTATGTGAACTCAAAGTGGCGTGCTGATGCGCCTGAGGATTTCATCATACGGGTCTGGTGTCTTCAGTAGAGGCCTTATCTCAGGGCCGGGGAATAGTCCAGAGAAGGGATTGTGGAGGATTGGACAGGATTGGAAGGATTTTATCTGACTTGGGTAATGGAAACACTGAAGGATTTGGCAGGCCACATGGGTGCATGAGGAGTGGCACCCTTCACCTAGGGGGTGCTATGCGACTGGAGAGGCTGTCCGCATACCAGGGTGGTACGAGGACTGATAGGCATCCCACGTACCAGAGAGGTACGCGACTTCTGTTTCGGCCCACGTACCAGGTTGGTACATGGTGGATTCCGCACGAGCAGTGGCAGCCAGGGGAGACACCAGTCGGGTGTTCACTGGTTAGGTCTTCGCCCGCGTAGGAGGGTTCTACACAGTGCATCAGATTGAAAAAGAGGCATAAACTCCCTGGTCCGCAGGGAGTATATCCGCAGAGGGATCGTGGCTCGTGTTTTTTATTTTAAGTTCGTGTTTCACCAATTTGTTATGTGATTTTCGGTTCTTTATCAATTAGTTTCCAGTTTTATACCTGTTCTGGTTCACGAATTAGAACTTCGCTGTTCGTGAAATCCTAGGATCCTTCCTCCAGAATCCTTCCTTCAGAAATCGATCTCCCGACCTCTGAATCCTTCTACCACAATCCCCCCTTTCTTCTCCCCCTCGATGTCCTTTTATAGATGGGGGAAAGAAATATATATGTGGTCATGCGACACCTTTTGTGAAGGACCATGACCGAAAACCTAGTTTACAGATGAATTGGTCAATCCGAAACTTGCGGGGGGGGGGGCATTGAATGCACCTCATCCACGAACCAAATCGGTGCTTTGCAGTCATGCAGGGATCCAACTCTTTTCCACAAATGATAGCGCGTACGGTCTGGTCCGGCTGGTGCATTTCGTAGCTG
Source organism: Viscum album (assembly GCA_963277665.1). Lineage (NCBI taxonomy): Eukaryota > Viridiplantae > Streptophyta > Magnoliopsida > Santalales > Viscaceae > Viscum > Viscum album. The sequence continues at coordinate 382,522,556 of OY728153.1, read as the reverse complement.
GGGCGGTTTATAATGGTAGACTGGCCTATCGCCCATCCTGCTTCACACTCGCAGAAAGTTCCCACCTCCGTTTCACGAACAACACTAGTCCGCGGAAGGGGCGGCTCGCTGCACCGGCCGCGTACCATCAATGTTGGACCGGTACGCGGACCGGTCAGTCCTTTTCCAATCCTGAGTATTCTCCATATTTTTGTTCAATTCTTTGAGGTAAATTGGGTAGAATCATTTCTCAAATTAAGTGGGGATTCACATCTTCCTCTGTAGATTTTTCAGGATCCTACAAACTATCATCGCCTTATTTTAACGATTTATTTCCTTACTGAAAACAAATAAAACACACATACATAGGAACCCAAGTATTTACAAGGTTAATTATTAAATAAGAATAGCTATGTCTATGATATGGTTTTTAAATAATCCAATACCACACAATCTACCAGAAAGAAATATTTTTTATTGTGGAATAAAACAAGTAGGATATTCCCTTTAATTCATGTAGCACTATAAAAAAAATCTAATTGTGCGTGTACTCCCTCTAGAAAATATTCTGTAATACAAAGTTTGGTAAAAAAAATGTTACCTTTCATTCTTTATCAACTTCAAAAAAATAAATTCCTTTTAAAAAAATTCTTCAATGTCTTACCCAGTTTCTAGTAAGAACCAAGTGGACATTGTAATAAAACTCAATCTGATTCACAATCTGATTCCCATGTTTGATTATTCAATACTGGGATATAGTTTTTTCATAATACCACTGAAACAATGTAAACAAGTTAAAATACGAGTCTATAAATCCTAGTCTGATTCACCAACTTGATTCCCAAGTCTGATTCTATTAATATGATAATATAACTCTATCAGAATACGATTGAGAAAATTTTGAACACTTTCTTCTTTAGTATGGAAATATTATATTGAAATCCCAGTCCATTTATGTAGCCTAGTACGATGAACAACCAAAGAAGATAACAAAAAGAATTTTTATTTAGTAGAATATGATGATCCAATGAATACATTTCAATATTGTCTCCTCGTTTTCACATTAATCTGGAAAGACTTCTTCAATATACTAACTTAAAAACCTTATTTTCTCTCCCTATAAATTTTGAGCTTCTCTATCTTCATGAAAAGTACACTCATTGGAAAAGTACATAGAAATTTATCTTTTTATTGGTGACTAAAGGTGGTTTCGGAGGGAATCCTGAAATTTTTTACCACTCAACCAAATTCACCAAATTTGCATGTATCCTTTAATTTAGATACATTTTTAACTTTTTCAACACTTCTCAAATATTCAAAAATATTCTCAATTCTTCTTGAAGCTTCTAAACACACCAGGTCTCCTCTAACTTCTTTTAGAAACACCAGATAGATTCCAATTTTCCATTTTGATTCTTGATATGTTTTCTTTATTATGATGATATGTACTAATATTATATATGAATAAATACATAGCTTTAATCTTCTTAGAAAACATCATCCTTATTCTGATTCTCTATTTTCATTTCAATCTATATTATTATGATGAAGATAAATGTAAAAAACAAGTTTTCTTATTACAATGATCTGCAAAAAAAACATAATATTCATAGAATTTTAGTCTCCCCCTTTGAAAATATTTTTACCAAGGCCTCAAAAAAATAATATTCTTCTTCTTCTTTCTTCTAGGCTGATGATTGCTCGTAACTTCAAATAGGGTATTCGTCAATTTGATGGATCTTGAGCCATTTTCAATACAAAACTTATTCTTCTCTTCATTAGTTGCAAAAAAATTCTTATTATGAATATGATGACATAATGCATCCGATGAATTTGTGTTAGTGGATTATTTTCATTTTGAATATGATACCAATGATCTTTCACTACAAGATTCTTTCTCTCTTCCCATCAACTTAATTCTCCAAATATTTATATCTTTTGAATTTTGGTATGATTGAAAATCAGCACCTTCAGTTCTTCACATTTTCCACAAATATTTTTACCCTTAAAATTTTAAACACATCCAACCATATCCTTCATACTCTTAACAAAATCAAATATAATTCTAGTTTTGATTACAATCTGTCTCATTATGATGCAATTCAAAACTAATAAATGGTTGAATGCATTTTTATTGGTTTTTATTATTAATTTTTGAGTTGGATTCAACAATTTCAATTCCTCTACCATAGGTCTTGATGTAAAAAATTCATCCCTTTATGAATATGTTGGCATACCGATTATGATGGACCAGTATTCAGTAATTTATTTCATTTTTTCATTATGACCATCCTTATCGACCTTTAAACAAATATTTATTCGGAAAACTCATTAAGAGGATATTGAGGCTGGAAAACTTTGGATTCACCAACTTACTTATTTTATAAACTTCATCTTGTATTATTACATATTTCATGACTTTGAATACATTTAAGATCATCTTTACCATCGTTTGACTTATCAAAGAAATTATTGTAACTACCCATCCTTTCCAGCATCTTCTCACCTGAATTAGGAAGTATTATAACTTCTTACTCTTTTACAAACATCTTTCATTTCCTGTAATACCTGAATATGGTAGAACTGATTACGATTAGACTGGATACAATCTCCAACATATTTACTCCACCTTTATTTCATTAATATTTCATCATAAGATTTCCAAATACCTATGATTTAAGATAACACCAAGATCATCAAACAATTGTCACATTTATATCATAGTAATATAGACTTTTATTATCCACAATTACAGTAAATCCTTTCATATCGAATTCCAGGTGAGTCTGATGAACCTTTCCTTCCAGAAAACTTCTTCTCAATACGATATACTTTTTAAAGAACTGTGAGCCCAAATTCTAAAATAAATTTTTTTGAGTCAAAATACCAAAATATTATTTTTGAGTCCAATAACCATGTTTTAAAAAGTGAAGTGATTTCCTTTTCCTATAGAAGTAAAATTGATTACCAACAAAATTCTTAATTATTATGGTGAACCCGATTTTCACCAACTTCTGAATTTTTATCAACATCCTAATCCAATTGATCCTACTGAATCATCCAGATGGTCTAGATCCAATTAAAAACTTTTTCAATCTATATTTCAATCCATAATCTTCAAAATATACTTTATTTAATCAACATAACCAATATAGTGATCTATAGAAAAAAATAAAACCAAAAAAAAATTGCGCCTAACATCCAATAATTAAGCATTTACTTTATTTATAATTTAATTATTACTATTATCCATGAGATTTTCTCTATGATTTTATCTCGGGAAGCATTTATTTTTCAGTTATTGATTAAATGGAATGTTTTTTCAATTATTTAACTTTTCATAATGATTATTATTTATCATTTCAGGATAGTTATATTATTTAAAAGGAATTTGTGTTTAGAAATTTACCTTTCCATATTGATTATGTCGTATCTAATTATGATTTCCAATTTATTGATTAAATGGAATGTGTGTTTATTTATTTATCATTCAATATTGATTATTATTAATTTATTTACGATAGTTTTCATTGTACTTAACCCTTACTGAGTATTTCATCTCACCATTATTTTTTTCCTTCCCCTAAGATTCTATAAAGTGTACTATGATTTATGTGTAAGGATATTTTATAGGGAACAATTTTATTCTTGAGAAAAAATTATGTTGTAATTTTTATTTCCAAATATAATATGGGAATCATGTATGTATCTAGTTTAACAAGACTACTAAACACTTTGGTCCTTTAGGATGTGAATCCTTTCATTTTATTCCCATGTAACAAATAAGACACTAGCTCTATGATTTATGGGGTTAGGGTCACTACAATTGGTATAAGTGGAGTTTATTAGAAACCTTGAGAACTAGATTAAGGAAAAAATAGATTAGGGAAGACAACCCTATGATATAATTTTTGGATAAGTGTAGAAGAACATCCTAAAGTTTTTTAAGGTAGGTATTATATTGTTTTTTCTTGAAATGCTTCCCTTTTTGGTAACTACAAGTTAGTGTAGTTCTAGAAACGATGATCCTTGGGGTAATAACTCTGAAAATAGTGTATTGAGATTGACAATATCATCACTTGGTTCACGTCAATAAACCTTATTGTGCACCTGATTTGACACTCCTAGGGGATATGCATGGGAGGATTCACATTTTCTTTACACACCATTATAAAAGATTTGAATATATAATGAAAATGAATAACCTAGGTCAAACCTAAAGTATCTTAGATAAAAAAAATTACAAGATTTAAATACCTTATAAATGGTTATATGATTTTCCTACTATGATTATTATTTCTCATATTATACTTTTTGGCACTAGTTAATGGATTTAACTCAAAGGAATCATGTTAAAAATCAATAGAAAGGACAATGTGGTGACTATGAGACACCAAATGGAATGATTACAAGAGTGAAAGATATATTGATTATTTATAATCAGTTATCCTGGAGTATTATTAAAAACTTAAACCTTAACTAACTACCAAACTCACCAAAGAAGAGAATAATGGAGTTAGTTCAGATCTCAAGTGATGGAGGCCATGTAGGAAAGAACACTTGATTTCCATCATGTGAGAAATGTGGAAAGAGACACCCAATAAAGTTTCTCAATGGAAAGTTAAAATATTTTATGTGTGGAAAATAATGGAATAATGTAAATAATTTACAAGTAAAAATGAAGAGTATAATGGAAGGAAATAAATTGTATCCTATAGATCGATTTATTGTTTGTTGTCTTAAATTTGGGGAACCTAAGTATTATTTGAGTTAATGACCACTTCTGAAGGCTAAATCAGAGACCAATAAAATAACTATGTTGAAATAATATGGTTTAAGTACTTATTAGTATTCTAGAATTATATTATAATTCTATTTTTACAAATGGTATTTTGGGTATAAGAATCATGAAACATTAAATGATTCTGTTAAATTTCATAAGCATGTATTTCTTCATTAATTTAAGATTTATGGATAACATTATGGTTTTATGACTTTAAGGTTTTTCATAGGTTAAAATTTAAAAAAAACCTTTTTTACATTTTTGTGGTAGGAATATAACATGATTTAGCATATTTTTTGGAAAAAATTTAAGGGAATAAAAACCATTGGTTTAGTATATGAAAGAGTTATTTGAGGAAGAATGCCATTACTTTTTGTACATCAAATTAAAGGAATTTTTAACCTTTAATGTTTATCATATATTTTATATTGTAATAATTATGGTTCATCACAATTTTGGAATGTTATAGGAATTATATTAATATAGTTTTAGAAAAAGGAAAACCCATATGTTGAGTGACCATCTGTATGGAAGGTGACAACCTGTCACATCCAACAAGGCCATGAGGCTCGAAACCATAATAAAAGGTTAGAAAATGTTTAATTCCTACCACAATACAACATGATATCATGGTTTATATATCATTAGTTAAAAAATTGAATAATAAATATTAATGGTGAACCAATGGTGTTACTGTTGTGGTTCACTTCATCATCAAATAAATATTTATAAATGGGAGGGGGAAAACAACAAGATGAAAGGGCCAATAATCCCCTGATAGGAGGCCTAAGGGGGCCTAAAATGATGTAGACCAAGAGCATCCCATTTAACCAGGTTAACCCCCTAGGGAGTTAAGGAAAGTACATCATGAAAGAAAATGATATCTAGTCCCTGGACATCAATAGAGGCAAGATGGTTCGCAAACTAGTTCCCCTCTTACAAAGTGTGAAGCACTCTATTGGTATTGTTGATCATGCTCAGACACTTCCTGATGATATAGTGAATCTCATAAGGGTTGAATCCAATTCCTTGTAGGTAATTGTGAAGGATTATGGAATTGGTTTCAAAATCCGTTAAACACATCCCTTTTTGAAGACAAAGGGATGTACCACAAAACATTTCCTTGGCCTCCACCTGAAGTGAGGAACCGTGGCCGGGACAGGAAGAAAACGACATGATGACTGACCTATGAGAGTTCCAAACCACCCCAACTCCCCTAAGTACCAACATTTTATAGGATCCATCAATATTCAATTTGTCAGTCACATATTAATTTATTATATTAGATATCTTGTGATAACCATATTGGTTGGGAAAACTGTTAGAGAAAGAGGAAAATACTTGTAACTATTTTATAGATCTTAAAATCCATTGAAAGTTAATTTTAGTGATTTAGGAATAAAAAAATTCATTTTTTGATATTCATTTTTTAGTGTAAGTTATGAATTATTAATTTATCAAAGCACAACCAAATGATGAAATCGTTCTTATTAAATAGAAACACATCAAGTAATCATAATTCAATATATTCTTAGAGAGTAAAAGAATTCCTCAACTATAAGAAAAGGTTCTTGAAAAAAAATTAATCCTATTACATTCATATCTGATGAATTATATGGTTTTTTTGAATCATTATATATTAATGGTTTTTAGGTCCTTAACTCTTCATTTATCATTACATTTTTTGTGACCAGTGACCTTTATCACTCTCTATAATTATTTATTCATTTATTCCTTTTCTATATCTTCAATTTTCAATAATTTCTCCAAATTAGGAACCTAGTTATGTGTTATTACATATGACCCTTTTTCTTACCTTTATTTATTTTTATGAGAACATTTTATAAACCCTTTTACGATGTGGTTTTTTCAATAATAGTATTTCCAAATGCCAAACCCTTGATTCCAGAGTTCAAGTTTAAATTGTAAGGATGAAATTTATTTAAGGTGGGTAGATTTTAATGACTCTATATTTTAAAATAATAGTTTTTATATCATATGTGTCACGAAACACTGATCTTAATAAACCCATGAAAAATATTTCTTTAAATTTAATCTCTTTCATAGCTTGTGGAGCATGCAACCCCGAGTCGAAATGGACCATAATATAATATACCTTTATAAAATAACTATTAAATTAGAGGGAATGAATAATAATAAATTTTTTATTATAATTATGGTTGTATATTAATTATAGATAAAATAATAATCATTAAAAACAAAAATAAATGTTTTATGAAAAACATTATTTTTCTAGAAGATGGTTTAGTTGATCTTAACTCACATAATTTAAAATTAATTTTTAATCAATTTTAGAAACTTTATTTTGTAAAATTAAATTAAATTCTTAAATAATAATATAAAAATTTTCTTATGGTGAATTTTTGGGTTTTTTCTAAAATGTTTCATTTTTTGACGAATAGTAAAAATTCTGAATTTATATTGAAAACTGCCTTATCGTTTAAATTATATATAAAGTTAAATTATATTTTAATATGTTTTAAAGTAAAATTAGTTAAATTATAAATATATTAATCAAATATATTTCATTGGAATCATTTTTATATTTAAATTTTATATAAAAACTTTATAAGCTTTTGGGCATTTTCTCTCTAAAAACCTGCATTCTCATTGCTTCTATGAGATTAATTTTAATTTAAAATTTTCCAATTATATGAATTTTAATTTGAAAAAATGTATTTTAAATTTGGAATAATAATAATTTATATTATATAATAAGTCAAAAATAATTTTTTACCTAAATTTATAGTAAAAATAGTTAAAATTATTTATTGTGGTTATTAAAAATATGGATTTAGTATGGTTTAAACTAAAAAAATTTGTGTTAAAATGAACTAAAAACATGTATAAAATATATTGGATGATCATATTTATACCTTAAATTTTATAATAATCTATAATACTCTTTGTTTATTCTTTTTACATTTAAAAACATTGGTATACCTTTTTATTTTCCAAAAATTACAAGTGTGCCACTCACCTCACTTATAAAAGGTCACACACTCTCCTCTCTTATTCACGCTTTCAAACCCTTTTGGATCAACTGATAATTGTCCCAATAACATAATATTTTCCATACCCTAATCCTATAATCCTTAAATTTCTCATAAATCCAAGCAATGAATGCGTTTTTTTAAAACCTAAGGAGGTTACGTGAAGTAGAGGTAACATTCTTCAATAAGAGTTTTTATTTTATTTATTCATACACCTCCTTCAATTATAATTAAAAAATAATTATATAATAACCTCAGTATATTCCATATACTTATATTTTTTATGTTAATTTCATGACCAACAAACATCCCCACTTCCATCAAATTTGTTATGAAATCCACATTTATGTGTACGTCGGACGACAACCTCACATACCGATGTCAGTCATTTTTTCTGTTACCACCTCTCACGGTTAGGTATGATGATGAATGTGAAGTATATATATGATATTTATTATATAATTTTAAATTTTGAGTCATTATATCATATATTACATTTTTAATTTATATTACATAGGGGATATGATAATGTCTGTAACGCCCCGAACCCTGTTTCCCAGAGTTGGTGTATTAGTACATATCATTGGCATGATCATAAGAAATATCAAGTCTCGAAAGACCGATTAGTTTAGTAGTCTTGGAAACACTAGATACATTCATAAAGTTTACATTACATTATAAATTGAAAACTATAACAAAATCTTGTCTCCACACTCATATCCCCATATACTATCCCTGTAGGTCATTCATAAAATACTTCTTCACATCTTGGAAAAAATAAAACAAAAAAATGGGTGAGCTCAAATTCCTAATAAGGATAACAATATAGTGTAAACTTTTATAAATAAGCATAAACATTTAAGGAAATGTATAACTAAAACAAAAGCCTTTTAAACATGAACTTCAACATAATAAGGAAAAAATAAAAAGAAATAATGCCATTTACTTATTCACATGGATATTCTACTAGTCTAATAATAATATGCAATATCAATAACCACTTTCATAATGATGAAATGCATAATGCTATACTATCATAACCATATACCCAAGGCCTCGTGCCAAGACTACAAATAAGATTTTTTCAAGGCCTTGTTCCAAGACACTAGTTTGTCTCATGAGACCTACCAATGCATCGAGGAGCTGTAGCGGGCTCCACCCATCACTTATTAAGTCCAATTAATTCCTCATATGAACAGGTTTAAACATAACATAAACATTTATATTAAAAATGGCATATAAAATGTCAATACTTTCTCCATAAACCATGAATGGTATAAAAATAACACATCCATAGTCAAGAATATCACAAAACCTTCAATATAATATGGAAGATTTTTATCATAATAAATAAACTTCAAATAAGCTTAAAATCCATCAAAGGAATTTGACATAGATGAAATCAAAACTATTTGAGAGAAATATATCTTTTTTGTAAATAATTTAAAAGTCACATAATTATAAAATAAAACTTTTTCTTTGAAAATATTCTTAGAAGTTTTTAAGGGAATCTTCGAAGATTTTATAATGGTGGAAAATATCAGCACCCACCATATAAGTTAAAAAAGAGATATTCTTACCTTAATTTTATCAAAAAGGTTAAAAAGGACCTTGTTTGGAAAATGACGAAAATATTCCTTTGTAAACTTCTTATAAAAATTCAAAAAAGGGTACAAATTACTTTAACCCATATTCTATAAAATAGTAAGAATGTTTTGAAACACATTTTTAAGAAACATGTATGTGGATGATAAAGTGGTCCCAGAAGATAATTACGTATAAACAACCTCGGATAATGAAGAGATTGTGAAATAAACCCTTACCTTGTACTTTTCCTTGGTTGAGGGTAGGTTAACATCCTGTATAATGGTGAAATAATTGTTATTAAATTACAAAAGAATCATATACATTAATATGATATCATATATGATCTTTTAACATTGATTTGTTAATAATATCTTAGTATTATCGTTGTTTCGGGTTGTTAACTTACTCATTTTATTTTTTATGTTTTGTTACGTAAGCCATGTTTTTAATGGATAGGTTGTATATTATTCATATCTAGAATGATATCAAGTCCTTAAACATTATTTTTAATCATTAAATTATAATTAGTCTTGAATGGATACGATGGGGAATGAATTTCATCGCGTTCGTGGAGACGGTAGTCCGTACGTATGCACGAGCGACGATATCATTCTTTTGATATTAAAATAATATATAATTTGATGGTATATCATATATACAGAATAATTATCATGTTATATTTATTATTTACATGAATTTCACATCATTATTATACCCTTCTAAATAATAATTTATTGAATAACAATTACACCACGACGTGGAGACGGTAAGTTGTACGTACGCACGTATGGTGACATGTCATTCAAAGGATGGATAGAATACTGAATATGGTTGCACCATATTTATAATAACATCACAGTATATATAAGATACTGGAGTTATTATTTTATAATGGGAATGAAAAATAAAGAATAAGTTGAAAAAGAAAGGAACTTGAAAGAGGGTGGTGAAAACCTTACATTTTCTTCAGGTTCTTCCTTTTTATTTGATCAAAAGGGCTCCTTAAGATGGATTTCTGATCAAAATAATTCCTCTAGGTTGAATTTAGGGACGTTGAGAGAGTATTCGGTCAGGGTTTGGCCGAGCCAAATGGATTTGAATGTGTGAATTAGTGAGAATGGGGAGTGCCCTTTTATAAGAGGGGTGAGGGGCACTTTGGAAAAGATAGAAATGTTATTTTATAATAAATTCATATTCAGTTTATAATTTCTCCAAAGTGGATTATATAAAGGTTAAGGTGGTTATGGGTCGAAAACCACTCAAACAATAGAATTTAGACAGGTTTGGGTCATTATATTAACCTTATCTTTTAGTTTTAACTCTTAGTAAAATAGTTTGACACTTACCATGTCACTTTGTATTTTTATATTATATAGTTAGTAAACTTACTATATACAAACAAGAGACCCCCAAGTGGTCCATTAATGATACAAATATCATGATAAAATTCCTTTGGAAGAACATTATTTTTTTAGGAATAGAGTATAAATTAATAATATAAATTTTGTTTTAAAAACTCTTTTATGTCAATTTTGACACTATTGGGTATTTTGTTTTTGATAATTTCATAAAAGCATTATTACTTAGAAAATAATTTATATAACCAATAATAATATGTAATTTAACCTAGAAAATTATTTTAATTCATAAAAAGTCTCAAATTAAATTTATTTTGATATTTATAATATCAATTATTTTAATATTTTATTAATTAAGTAATTACTGCATCACAATTGTGTCATAAATAAATTAAATTATTTAATGTATAAAAATTATAAATAAAATACCATTATGTAGGAAATATTTTTATCTTTATAATGAATATTTAAAATCGAATTTATCTTATGTATAACCCTATATTAAAAATGTTTTAGTAAATAAACTTTGATTTTAACTCTTTTAACTCTTCTTTGAATTAAATAATAATAAATTTCTTAATCTAATCCAAGTAGACCTAAATGATAATATTTTATTCCTAAGGCTGTTTTTGGTCGAGATACACTTGTCCAATAGAATTAGGACATGTGTTAGGGTAATATTAATATCATTTTTACCCTTACCCTATTTACTTTTAACCGTGGTAAATACAAGTAAAAAGTTACTATTCACCAAAAATTATTTTCATCTCATTGAACAACATTTTACTCCTTGATATAAACCGTGTCTCTCAGATTTTCAAAATTCCACTCACAGAAGTGGTAAAATTATGTTTTATGTGAATTTCCAAATTCTCCTAGGAGGTGGGTAAAAGACGGTGAAAAAGTTCAATAAAATTTTTATATATCTAAAATTATTCTAAACTAACTCCAATGAATTAAATTGAACCTATATAGGTATTATGTATATATTTTTACCATAATTAAATTTAAATAAAATAAATAATTATATAAATAATAATTCGGTTTTAAACTATAACTCAGTGTTTTTTCACTATTCATCAAAAATTGAATGTTTTCAGAAAAAATACCAAAATTTCACCCTATTCTAATTTCGATATTCCGAATCCAAAAATGAAGTCCATTTTGAAAGATAAAATTATTAAAATTTCAAAAAGTGGGTATTACTATTCCTAATGGATAGTTTGATTAGTTATGGTGTGTGTGTTAGAACTCGGAGTTGCATACAACACACGCTACCGTATTATTCAAAGGGAAGTGTACCATGGAAGCTTGGGGTGTTACAATGTTGCTCGTGCGTACAATGGACTACCGCCTTGCGAAGCGATGTGATTCATTTTTCACTAACGCTTTACATGAAAGGTAATAAGAATAATGTTTATATATATATATACATGTGTGTGTGTGTGTCTTTGTGTGAGATATAAATAACATAATTATAATATTAATGACATACTTATAATTTTTAAATGATAATTTATCATTTTATTTCTTTCTTTTTCACTCACTTAAATATGAAAATATCATTCGTATACGTGTGGACTACCACCCTTAAAAAGTGATGCGACTCTATTTCATCACCAAACCACATGGATTATATATATAAGTATATTTAATTAAATAATATTATATTATTATCATTATGTAAAGATAAAATATTACTTAACTCATTTTTATAATGATCTCTGAAAAATGGATACGTTACCCATGTGTATGTACACCCTACCATCTCCACAATCGCAACATACTTCATTTATCAAAAAAATATTTTATTATTGATAATAAAAGTATAATTGATATGTAAATATGATAAATATTTCATGATTATTATTATAGAGATTATGGAACTATATAATATACACAAGAACCAAAACATTCTTGAAAAAGCACGAATGATAAAAGAAGACAATTAACACCTCAAACAATGAAAATAATGAAATATTTTTTAAAGAATGAGTGATAAGAGTTTATAAAAGGATTATATATGTTATTATAAATATTAATATGGTTATTTTATAAGTTATAAACATGTTTAATACCACTATATAGAAGGTTAAATCACGTTCAACCAAAAGGAAGTGTGAGGTAACAAATTTCTTAACTGAATTTCCATTCATTGGGTTGAACTTATACATCACTAATTATGTCATGAAAAGATTATGTGATTTGTTACCTTAAGTTATTTTATGTTTTATTTTAATTTTTTATTTGGATTTCTATTTTTTACACATAATGAATTAATTTTTTAATACCCACTTCAATGATTTGATATTCGGAAGGGACTTCATCTCAATTTCTCTTTATTGAGGTATATTATTAGGTAATGAACCTAACTTCTTCTATATGGTGTATATAATACCATTTTGTCATGAAATATCAATATTTATTAATACTTCATGTTATTTTGAGTTTCTATTTGAATTATTACATTCAAGGGGATTTTACTTAAGAATTACCAAGTAGTAAAGAATTTCATAACTCAATTTCCATTCATTGGGGTATATGACTTCTTTATCATCTTTGGTATTCTAAGATTATGTGTGAAATAATGTTTTATTGTCTTATATTGTATTTAAACTTTTTTATGTGGATTTATAGTTTATACATATAATCTATTCATTTATTAATCCTCACTTCAACATTATGATCATTGTATGGGTTTATTTTACAATCTCATTCTAATCAATATTATTTATAATTTATTTTTAGTTGAAGGAAATTTTTTAAAAATTTATGAATAAACCTATTTAATTTTATTCTTCATTTTTTATTCATGACATTTTCAAGTAATATTAACAAATTTACACTCTCTGGTACTTAAAATGATTGAGATTTGTTTTAAGAAAATACGACTTCATTTCTCTATTCGTTTATAAATATGTTTTCTTCCAAAACTATGTTTTATTAAAAAAATTCAATTTTTTTATCATTTTAAATATGATTTATTAGAAAAAAATTTCCCATTTTTACTTTTTACAATATGTTTTCAAATTACTCGGCATGTTGTTTAAAAAACAAGGCCCATTTGGATTTTACCAAAAATGTGAAAGTAATATATGTTTTTACACACTCGAAATGTATAGAATTTTCGATATCATAAACACTAAATGTTTTAAAGATTAATATATAAGTTTCAAATGTTTTTGTGAAATAAAATTATTTTGAATTTTTTTTGGAATTTCTAGTTTTAAAAGGATACTTTCAAAAATGAACATGATATTTTATTTAAAAATGTTTTTAAATCTCTTTCTTGGTATTCTACTAATCAATGACAAAATTTCTTTATTATTAGTCTAATGGGTATATATTGTATTGATACAATCCTTATTCTTTCCATGGTTGGTTTATGATCGTTTTTACCAAGTAAAACATTGACATTCTCTTTCTTCATTCATTTTCTAGTCATTAACTTTCCCTTGAAACATTTTCTTTACTATAATCATTGACATTAAATTTACATAAATATCCATACTATTTTTCATGGATATATTTATCTACTAAAATATATATCATTTTTTACATGTAGTTTTATATATTTAAAGTTATTTATTTATATAGGGAGACATGGATAAATCCATATTCTTTACTCAATACGATTATTTAATGATAAAGAACATTATTTATGAATAAAATCAATTATTAAATATATGAAGAATGCTTAGGACATGAAGTGATTGGTGGGGCTTGGAATTATATATCCCCTTGATGAATTGGTAGTCTTATGTGGTGAATCAGTAAGTTACCATTAAATTGGATTCTTCTGGTAGTTTTAAATTGTCTTGTACAATACCTTGATGGTAGAGGTATCACAATGCCTGAGATAATGGCATCCAATAATTAAGAATTTACATCATTGAGAATTGAGTTATTATTATTATTATCCATGAGATTTTTCTTCAAGATATTATATTTGGATTAATTTAATTTTCAATTATTTATTAAATGGAACGTGTTTTTAGTTATTTACCTTACCATATTGATTATGTCTTATCTTGTCATTATAGTCATGTTATTTAAAAGGAATGTGTGTTCAATTATTTATCTTACCATTATGATTATGTATTATATAATTATGATAGCCAAGTTATTGATTAAATGGAATGTGTGTTCTATTATTTACCCTCCCATATTGATTATTCTTTATTGATTCATGATAGCTTCTTCTATACTTAACACATACTGGGAATTTTAGCTCACCGTTATTTTGTTTCCATTCCATTGGATTTCATACAGTATACTATGATTTATGTTCAAGGATATGATACATGGAATAATTTTTTCTAAAAAAATATATGTTGAAATTTTTGTTTCCAAATTTAATATAGGAATCATGTATGTATCTTGTTTACTAAGACTAAAAAACTATTTAGTCTTTTGGTATATAGATCCTTGTATCTTATGAAAATATATTAAACCGGAAACCAAATATGGGCTTTCTTAGGTCAGGGTTCTTACATGAAAGGTTACCTAGGATCCCATTAGAGGGTTCATAGTTGGTACATGGTTTTCCAAACCAAGCAACCTAACCACGCACCATGTCCAATTTCAAAAAAATATATATATATATAAATATAAAAAATACCCTACTGTCCTTAAATTATAAAACCCCAAAAATTGGGTCTTTATTATTTTCCTCCCCATATCCCTCTCATAACTCAACCAACCACCCCGGAGGGCTCCATTAACATCACCTCTACCCCTCCCACTTTCTCCAATCGCTGTTTGTTCTCCTAATTTTGGGTGTGATCTTCACCGGTAAGCATTTTTTCTACTACACTCTTTTCTTCTTCCATTTTATTCATGCATCTTATCATTTACCATAGAGTTTTTGTGACCCATACAAACCCTAAAATAGTTTTGGGTATTTTAGTTTTCAATAATTTGTGCATACAGTTTGTGATCCCTATTAAGGCTGGTTCTTACCGGGACTATCAAAGGAAGTAATTTTTACATCGATTTTGGTTTGGGTTTCATCCACTCTTCATCATTGGCCAATTTTAATTAGGTATTTTGTGATATTTGGGTTTATTATATTTTTCTAGTTCACCTTGGACTTCCTTGATATAGATTTGAGTCACCATTGTAAAAAGAAATGAGTTCTTCTTCTATTTGATGTACGTTCCCTACATCCAAGACGTTGAATTGAATTAATTTATTTCATAGGTGTTTTAATTATTATATAATGTGTATATGTTATTTATTTATTTTTGGTTTGTTTAAATAGTTTTTAACTTTATTTCAATGTTTTTACTAAGCTTCCAACAAGATTTTCTTTTGTTTAAGAAGGTTTTTTGAGATTATTTGTAATTGTAATGAATCTTAAATATCTAAATGGTTTTCCAAATGGTTTATATCATGGAAATTTAAAATTAACAATGGTATTTTTATCTTTCAACCAGTTTTATGCTAAGTATTTATGTAATTTTTGGTTTCCTAAGGATTATTTAATTTATTTTTAAATACCTTAAATTATTAAATGTTGTTTAGACACACACACACACACACATATATATATATATATATATGTGAAATAATTTTACATCTCCACTCATGATTATGTGAAAATGTACATTGGGATTAGGGGTATAAAAACACACACACACACATAAATGAATGTGTGTGTATTTTTAAGTGTGATGTGTGGTTTTAGAACTTAGTGTCTTTGGAAAAAAGTGGTTTTATAAAAAAATGATATACCCCTTTTAAGTTGATGAGGCCCAATTGGTAATTAGAAATGATTTATGGAAATGGGAAAACCCATTTAAGCAATTCAATTTAATTATAAATGTGATTTATGTGTTAAATGTTTAATTTCTGATATGTTCTAGGTGAAGAGTGTTGTACTTGGTTTGTGCAACTCAGAAAAGGGATGTACTTAAGGAGGGAGGTCAGAAGTGATAAAGTGGATTGTTATTTTTATGAAATTATATAATATGTATATATATATATATAATAAAACTATCCTAAATTTATATTTAATAGTAAGTCTTGGGTTATTAGGTGAGATACTAGGTACACATGCTACACTAATTGGGATTACGTGTTGACTAGTGGCCCTGAGTATATCTAACCTGACTACCCATGGGATGGGCCCATCAATAAAACAAGAGAGGGTAGAGATGAGTTTTTGTGAAGTGTCTGATGACATACAAAACTATTATATATTGATTATGTGAGTATTATATCTATTTTCCAGGTTGTCTCAACCAACACCCTTGATCCCATGACACCTATTTTACAAGTATGATAATTTACTATGTTTTCTAGTTTCTTTATAAAGTGAAATATCTATTTTTATATTCATACTGAGAAACCTATTTTAGAATTATTTATATTTTATAATTAATTTATTTTAATCAATTTCATGTTATAAAAATTGTTTTAAAAATTTGTTAGAAATTAGTTTTTCATAAAATAGAAGAATGTTACGTGTTTTCAAACAGAATCAAAAACACTATCTTAATATTTCTTATTTTCAATCTAGAAAAAGTTTAATTTTTCATTAAAGTTAAGGAATATAGACGTTTTTATCCTTGGTAATACCTATAAAGAATCTTGTTTCTCATGCCCACACTATCATTTTTTAGTTTCAGGTTCTTCCAAACTCTAAACCTCTTATGGAGAAAGAATGGTTTTAGGATTGGTGGTGACCTGTAAGGTCACATAGAGGTATGTGTAGTATTATTTATTTTCTAATTCCAATTTTCTTTCTTTTATTTAGTTTTTTATTTATTTATATTTTTTTAAATGAGATAAATCATTCCCAATTTATTTATTCTTGATACCTGACACTAGTTGTCTTCTTTGGAGGATCAAGAACAACTCTCAAGAATTATTTGATGTCGGCTCGACGACCAGTTCAGGGCCATCCTAGGATAGTTTTTGATATAAACTCATTATTCCTTTTTAAAATTCACGGAAACCCTTTAGGAAATTTTACTCTTTATATAACAAACTTTGATAGAAAAATAATGATTACTTACTCATGAAATTAACTTCAATTACAAATGATTTCATAAAAAATTATAAGTAAGCTTAATGGAAAAATAATAATCATGACTTTTACATAGGTAATCATGAGAAATAATGAAAAAATTTCCCTGAAAAACAAACCTTTCACCTTTATATGATCATAAAATTTATTTACCATGTGAAATGAAAATAATTATTTTAAATCCCATAGAAATCATTAAAACACTATGTAGGTATATTAGGAAATTATCCTCACATTTACCATTACAATAATCCTTAAAAATGAATAAACTTCATGATTAATTACAATATATCTATTAGGAGTAACTTAATTCCAATTAACTCTATCACATTACCCAATGTATTCAAGAGCTATATTGGGCTCACCCGTAATCATAAATATCTCTTAGGATTAAATTTTTTCCTATTAACACCTTCATCATATAAAATTTCCAAGAACCAAATCATGATAAAAATAAATAAAATCTTTCATTTAAATCATAAAATCCATTAATATTTGCATTATAGTAAATAAGGTAAATTTATTTCAGTTATCTCTTAAACATTATGGGAAATAAAATTTTCTTTTGAAAATATATTTTTGACCAAATATTAATTTAATAATAGTAATAAGATATTTTTTGAAAAATAATATAAAATTTTATTGTATTTTTTTAAAATATAATTTTTATTGTCGTAGGAGAAAAACATCACTGAGTTAATCATTAAAAAAAATCTTTTACACTCATAAAAAGAGTCAAAAGTGACTCATATGAAATTTGTTTTAAAGGATTCATTATAATAATTTAAAAATAAAGTAATGTATAGTATAATATAACTTCATAAAGTATTTAATTATTTATAAAAATTAAATTATATAATTTTTATGAAATAGACCTTGAGGAAAATTATTTTACATCATTTAATAATATTTTTTAATGAAAAATTTCTTACGACTTTCATAACATTTGAATAAAAATAACATTGAAAGATAGACCATGAAAATAAATTTTGAATAACATTAATTTTATGAAATTAAGGATAAAATTATTACATATGGTAGTTCATACCCGTCAAAAAAATAAAACGTGTGGTGAAAATAGCATCAGACTCAAATAAATGAAATTTAGTTAAGAAATCCCTTACCTCAGACTTTCTCTTAGTCGAACATAACCTAACAACATATAAAATAAATTTATAATTTTTATAATCCATATCAGAACCATATTATTATCTATATTACCCAATATTATTCTCTCATAACTTCATTTTACATATAAACTTATAATTCATTTTTAAAATCAACTTTTAGGTGTTAATTGTCCCATTTCCCAGGTAAGTTTTGATTCGAATGTTTTGGTCCTTGCACATTGGTAATTGTTTAATCATATATTGAATATTAAAAATTTTATAATTATCATTTTAATAAATTTAACATACCTTTATAACCATACATATAATATGGTCATGAAAAATAAATCATAATGGTTCATGGAGACGATAGTCTGTACATATGCATGAATGACATCTTCATTTTTTAATCAGTGTAAAAGAAATAAATTAGATAATATTTAAATTTTAAAATATTATAAATATGTTATAAATTTAATATTTATTCATTAATTCTATATTTATGACCATTTATGTGATTTGGTAACTAAGAAAAAATCACATCGCTTCATAGAGATGGTAGTCTACAAGAACACACAAGTGATATTATTTTACAATGGTTAAAAATGGAAAGATTGTAAGTAATATAGTATCTTTAAAAATAATAATAATTTCATAAATATAATATATATTATTTTTATCCACCTTTTTAACCATCTATATGAGTTAGTGAAGAAAAATAAAACACATCTCTTCGTAGAGGTGGTCGTTCCCACATACACACGAGAAAAGTTTTATTTTTTTATTAGATAAAAAATTTATATCAAATAATTTAATAAAATATAAATATATTTTTTATAATGATTTTATTATATAATAATTGTTATGATAGGTTTCATGGAGGTAGAAGAATAAATAATCTTTGAAGAAAATAGTTAAGTCTTATACCTCCTATTTTGATAGACTCATTTAGATTGAGTTTAAGGCCTTTAAAGGAAAGGAATATAATCACTATAGGGGATTGGTAACATGGTAATTGAAGTTTTTAGAGTTTTTTGTGAATATTTTTTATATATAAATTTGTACTTTATTTTTTTAAATGTTTTAATTGAATCCCTTATAAAGGAAAACATCGATGGAATTTTCCCAAATTTTCAATCATTAAGGGTCATGAATTTAATTTAAAAATATTAAAGTGGAAAACACATAAACTATTAATGATAGGATCGAGAATTTCCCAAAAAAAATTAATTAATATTGGAGTTATTTTTTATTTTCTAATGAATTTATAATATTTTTTAAACATTAAATAGCATTTATGTTCATCTTCAAGATTATTCCCAAAAGTTGACATTAAACAGATAAAGACAAAAATGGAATTAGAATTAAAACATATAAATATGAATATATCATTTATAAGTATCTATAAAATTCGTTTAATACTGTAACCCATCTAAATATTTTCATTTTTAATGTCATTAAAATAAATAACTTTATTTTTCTCTAGTTTTGATAACTGTTTCCTTAAGGTAGTGTAAAGAGTTTAGATAATTATACTATTTTCAAAAAAAAATTGTCATTAATATAATTTATTTACCATAATAATATTCATATAATTCCATTCATAATATATATTTAATCTAATCCTATCTAGAAAATCATATTTATGATATTAATGATAGAAAGTGACTTTTTTTTAATATAACATTATTAATATAAAAGGGATGTCATAATCTTGTCAAGTGGATTCAAAATAGATCCAAATTGACATGGGATAAGGGAGTGGTAAAGAAAGACTCATCCACCCAATTTGAGATAAGATTTTATGGTGTTATCAAATAGTTTTAATATTAATTTACTCAATTTAACAACTACTTTGGTGATAAAGTTTTTCCATGGTAATAATTTACTTTTAAAAAATGATATTAACCTCATAAAAAAATTAAAATACAATAATCCCAGATTTGATATTCATTTTCTAAGATTTAATTTATAGAAATGGAAAATTTTACTTATAATTTATGTTTTTAAAACACAATGAAATACCATTTTTAGAAAAATGGTCGTTTTTATCATAAAAATAATTTTATACCAAAATCAAGTATAATTGTAATAACCTGATATTTTGGACCCTTTAAAATAATACTATCTTTGATACATTGTATCACACAAAACACTAAAATAACATAACAACCAACTAAAATGAAGCACAACATATTAAAATTACATGAATAAAGTAATCATTAGTAGAAAAAAGGATCATAATCAATTAAAATATTTACATATTATTATTTCTACTTTGATTAATATTTTAAAATAAATAATCCATTTTGAGGAACCATTCAAAAAAGGGGTATTGTATTTTAAATTAATAAATTAAATTGATCCTGGTTGAAAAAAATATAATAGTGTGTATTTTGATTTATAAACTAATATATAAATATTTATTTATTTAGAAATATATAAAAAATTGGATTAAAAACACTAGATGTTTAAAAAAGAAATTTGTTTAATAAAATTTGTTTTTATTTATATGTTATATTTTAATTTTAAAGATAATTTATAAATTTGAAAATTTAAATTTGGAAAAAATAAATCTTTTTTTTAACATGGAAATATTATCTGAAGATAAATCTTTATAATTTTTTAAGGAGATTAATTTTTATGTGAATAGTTTAAAATTCCGTTTTTACAACTAACATGACTTTATTGAAATTTATAGTGTATAAGTATGAATTGGAAATTAATTAAAACTTTTTATAATACAAGATTTATATTTTATTAGTTAATTTTTAATTTAAAAATTTTGGTCTTAATTTACAAACCCATAGTTGAAATTTTATAACTTAAGATATAATTTTTTAAAAAAATTGTTTTTTATATACTATACATTACATATTTTAAAATTAATTTTTATCACATTTAAATATTAAATCAAATAAAATTGATTTAAAATTTTAAATAATTAGGTACAAATTATATAATAATTATCTATTTATTTATTGATCATAAAGGATAAATTACCTAGATAAAAACTAGTTAGTGTGGTTAAAACTAAAGTGGTAAAAATGAGTAATTTAGAGGTAAAGGGCCTAACATGTAAAAGAATGTTGTGTGTTGGAGTTTTTATTTGACTTATCTGTTATACACTCAATTACTTCTCAATTTTGGATCCACTTTCCCTGATAGTGACATTCCATTATTGAAATCTTGTGGGAATTTACAAAAATGTCTTCTATTTTCACTTATAAATGGGGTTCTCCTCTCATAACTTCCCCTTAGACACAAACCAAAAAATTTCAGCCCAAAATATTTCCAAAAGTATTATTATAACTCCTAGAAATGTTAAATAGGATATTTTATTCCAAAAATACCATACCTCAATGGTTTAATCCCCTTTGTAAAGGAGATAACCCCAGAAGGGAGGTGTATGTTCCTGACATCTCCTTACCTTTTCTTTGTCTTTATGTAAATGTATTCTTACTCAAATTAAAAAACACCATAATAAAATTATAACATTAGTATCACTATTATACTTTCAATTTATTATAATTATGGAAAAATATTTAACCACCATTCCCTTTTTCCCTTAACAAAAGGGAAATCGACATTTGCATGTGTGCGAAATACCACCTATAAAAAGAGTCAGGGTTTTTTCCTTAATAAAATTACAAGTATAGTTATAATATATAATTGAATAAATAATTATGGTATTTATAACATAATTTATATTTTTAAATGACAAAAAAATATTATATATTTTCCCCATTCGATGGAAAACTAAATCTATAAGATGCATGTGTGCAGACTACTACCTCTAGAGAATGATTGATTTATGTTTTTAATTCCATCATCGCCTTACATAGTGAGTAATAGTATTGAGTTTAATAGATAAATATGTAATTTCTCAAACTTCTGGTGTCTTAGTTTTGGATATTATATGGTTTATATTTTAGGCCAGGCGCTGAGACGACACGCGATTCTAAGGCCCAATGTGCCCTAAATAAATGTTTGAAATATATTAAATATATTAAATAGCACGCGCATGTATTTTTCCTAAAAAATCAAAATAATTCTCAAATAGAGGCCATGATAAGACATTTCAGGACACTATTGAGATCAAAATGTGCATTTTACCTTAGGTGCAACGTAAACTTTGTCGGTGTGGTCTATTTTTACAAAATCTATCACGGAAAAAAAATTTATAAAATAAATTAACTTAAAAATATATTTTATTCTATTTAGATCAATACCTTTCCTCTTATGTAAATATAAGTATATAAAAGTTATCTTAGGGTTGGATTTTAAACCCTAGAGACCCATGATACATTGAATCAGAGTATTCTTGGTTAAAGACAATAGATCGAGATTAGATTGTGGATCGTCACGCCAACAAAGTTGGAAGATATTGTCAGTGATAGAAATGATAATATTCTTCATAAAAAACTGATCCAAACATCAATTATAGAATTTTTTTTACAAATTTATTCTATTTTCTTGATTTATATGGTAAAAAAATAAATAAATTAAAATATTGATATGTGGTTCGACCATCTTGTGGGATTGGTTAGATTTAATTGTGTTTGGGAGATTTATTATATGTTATTTATTTATTCATTGTTATTATAATATAAATGAATCGAGATCAACATGAACATCAATTGATGTCCTTTAATCTATTTGTTCTTGTAATTTTATACTTTAGTTCTTTATTCACCATAGGCGTTCTTTATTTGGTCCGAGGTTCAACATATCTCGACCAATCGATTGTTACACACCGGTTTCATGGCACAATAATATGAAATCATAGATATGTGATCAGCATGAAACGAAAGTGGTTTCACAATGGAAGTATTGGAGAATCAGATGGTTTTGGATGCCTGATTTCTCATTCATCGATGTTCTTCAGTGCATAAAAAATAGTGACATGTAGATCTATTTTTCTTGATGATTTGGATCCGGTATTCCATAGATTAGTGTTTGGAAGGCCCAAAACAACCCGATCTATAGGTTCTAGAAAGGGAGGAGGTTCCGAAGAGGTACAATATGAAATAGAGAAGATCTAGGAAATCCCAAGAAATATGACATATAATCCAGTGTTACAAACTAGGTGGCCCTTTGATAAAACACTAGGGTTCTGGAAAAAGTTAAGAATCACACGACATGTGACCCCTATCACACAATTTGTGGCCATCCCTGATTGAATCGATGTGTTCATTAGTGGGTACACAAAAACAGGTTGATGTACATGGCCAAATGGAACGCTGCGTACTCCCAAAAAGACACAACTTGGCCTAGTATATATGGGTTTAGTCATGTAGTGGTACACAATTAGAGTACGTGGGTAGCCACACACTGTGTACTACTAAACAAACATGAACACCCATATAGAAACCGAGCCTAGTGACATAGGCATAAAACCATGCATATCTACAATTTGTGTAATTCTACACACCGTGTATATGGAGACCTACATTTCGTGTGAGGCTTTTCCACACAGGGAGACATGGGGATAGCTGGACACACCATGTACCCCCAGGGATACGCCTTTTAGCCCCTTCAAGAGTACTTTTGGCTCCTCATTTTCTTTGTTTGGACTAGTATAGGTTGAGAATGTTCCCTTGGTACTTTCCCTCAAGGGTATAACATAGCATTACATCCATTTCACTGGATTTTAATCTCTTATATAGGTCAAGTCTCAGATAGTGTTGTAGTATCCTTCCATGAGACTAGAGTGTGATCCTCTTTCAACCTTGTTCCCTAGTTGTAGTTTTTGGAATCAGTGTAACCTCCTTAAGATATGTATTGATACTCTATCTACCAGGATGTATTAGTAGGGTTTGTGGAATCATTGACATATGATCCCCTACGTTGTGAGTTAATACAGATTAGTGTTCGTTGTGTTCCCAAAGGTTCGGGCCATGACCCCCTATTAGTGTATAAAATTCTTATTAGACCATTTCTTGGGTGGATCCCAATGATCTATACCTCTTCGCTGAGTGTCTATGACAATATCATGAATTGTGGAGTGGATTATCTCGGAACAAGCATTGTTTTGAGAAGAATCATGTGGCTAGTAGTTTGAAATGACCTCCCGGTGGTGTGGTGACTTTCCTAAGTATATATGGATATTTTTGTTACTCGTTTATTGTTATATCATGTATTGTGCTAACTGTACTTGTTTTTCATGTGTACTATTTTTGGGGTGTCTTACTAAGTATTTTTATACACACCCATGTAAGGGATTTTCCTACATGTGTCGTGTCTTATGAAAACAATGACCATTTTTATGGCGATCATGGAGGGTAGGGAGTAAGTGGAGTATATATTGAGCTTGAAATATTGAGGTGTTTTACTAGGAGCTTGATTGTGACTTAGTTCTATCCCCTAGAGAAATTTATACTTTTAAAGTTTTTGGTTGGCCTTGTATTTCACCACTTTTTAGTTTTCAGTACTTTTATTATTGTACTCTATTATGGGATCTTAGATGTATGCATTTATTGTTTCAGTTGTTTTACATGTCATAATTATGTGGTCTTTGAGATGTGTGTGTGTGTGTGTGTCTAAGTACTTTAAGCTAATGCCAACCATTTGTGGGATATACCTACTCGATGCTGGTTTCCATCCCTTGGAGTTTTAGAGTCAGGATTAGGGTAGTCATAAGTCATATTATGATGACTTAGGTTGGGACAATGTCGTATCAAAACACAGTTCTCACATAGGACCAGAGGTGGTGAGTTTGGTTCGGGAAAACAGTGTTTATTGTTTTGAGTTCCTCTTTTAGTCTAGGGACTCCAGTGTCGATGCGGCGATGATGTATCCATACACCAGGAATATAATCACCTACCTTTCGACTTGGTATATATAAACATTGGTTGAAAGGAAATTTTTTGGTACATGAATCATATATTAATGACTGTGTCTTCCATATATTTCTTGATTCATCTCCCCAGATATATTCTCTTGGCAATGGTGCATCTTGTTTTAATTTCAGGATTCCTCAACATAGACAACTATCCATGATTCTATTGCATGATCATGAAGATGTTCTGCCTAGTGAAAAGACATCAGTACAAGAGCTTGTACCAGATTTAGAACATCTGGGTGGTTTACTATCTATACCACCAGCCATTGAGAAGTTGTTAGATATGGAAGTACCATCTGAGGATGGACATAGGTTTAGTGAATTGAATGATATTCAGAGGTAGTGACCTCCCATGTTTTTAGGGGATCCAAACCCCCAAGTGGTTGAGGAATGGATAGAGGAAGTTATTCACATTTTCCACATTAGGAGGATGCCATAAGATCAGATGGAAGTCCCCACATAAATTATTCTGCATGGTTATTCTAGCTGATGGTGAATCTTTGTTACTCAGTCACACAATGAGAAAACTCTCATATGTAGACTTTTAGTGTCTCTTTATAGAGGAGTTCTATCCGGAGACATTATGATCAGTACACATACAATAACTTCTACATTTACAGTAGGGAAATATAACTATGGAAGAGTATTCAGCAAGGTTTAATGATCTCTCACATTACTCATTGGATATGGTGTGGGTCTAGATCTTCATATCTCTCAAATTTATGAAAGGATTTCACCAGGACATTAGGGAATCGGTGGTATCTCTTTTCATTTCCACCTGTGATGGGGTGATTGAGTGAGCCTTGTTGGTGGAGAGATTTTTGGAAGTGCATACACTAGTATTGGGAGATAGTTATGGGAACCTAATAGATGAAACCTCAATAGTAGGCAGCTAACGGTAGTTACATGGATCCAAGAATGTCAGAAACTTTAGGGGGAAATCCCAAGACCCAAATTTAGTGGAGAATGGATATCAAGGTGGATCAAATCAGCTGAGGGATAGGAAGTGTTTCTCCTATGATTGTCGGAGAAATATGGCTCGAGATTTTCTAACTCGTCATATAGCTAATCATGAGACAGCCGAGGGACCACCAAGATAGATACAAAGGCAGGAGTAGGGTGGTCCATAGGAATCGAATGTGGTAGAGTGTCTAGCAGGGTAGTAGGATTTGGTCGGGTGTTTGACCTATTACCACCACCACCCAGGTGGTCCACACCAGGATTAGAGATCTGGTGGGCTGGGACGAGGCAAACTATAGGCTATAGAGGCCTATGAACCCAAGGTTCTAGGGATGGAATAAGGTTTCATCTATGTTTTTTCTAATTTAGTTGTAGTATTGATAGACATAGGTGATATACATTCCTTCCTTTTCACTTATCTTTTTCAAGACTTAGATATTTCATTTGAGTTATTGGATCGACCCTTACAGTTAGAGACTCTGACAGGTAGTGACTCAACGATTACATACTTGTTCTGACAGTGCGATCTGAATCTTGGAAGACAGAGTTTTTTATAGGATCTATTTATTACTACAATGAGGTCTTATGATGTCATCCAAGGTATTGAAATAATATCTATGGTTCATGGATAGATTTATTTTTTTAAGAAAAATATTTTTTGTGTCTGTAGTGACGGAATGGGGTTTTACTTTGTGGGTGAAAAGGATACCTTAGCAGAGTAGGATGATCTTAGGCATTGTAAGGTGCAACCGATTACTCACCAATTTTATATCATGACTCTTGGAGTAATAGATGATTTGTTCTATCAGTTTCCTACAATGGTGGAAGAGTGTAAGGACAAATTTCTTGATGGCATACCAGGTTTACCT
Source organism: Viscum album (assembly GCA_963277665.1). NCBI lineage: Eukaryota > Viridiplantae > Streptophyta > Magnoliopsida > Santalales > Viscaceae > Viscum > Viscum album. The sequence continues at coordinate 382,495,020 of OY728153.1, read as the reverse complement.
ATCTGCTGAGAGGTAGAATTACACATTAACTTACATCCTGGTATAACAATGATATCTACACCAGCATATCAGATGTCTCCCTTAGAGCTTCAAGATATGATGGTGTAGTTGGAGTACTTGTAGGATACAAGATTTGTGAGATACAAATATTTCCCCTAGGTTTCCCCAGTGTTGTTTGTGAAGAAGGAAGATGTGTGCTTGAGGTTATGTGTGGATTTTCTGTGCTTAAACTAGGATACTATGAATAATAATCCTACACTAATGAGGACCGATTAACACTTTGATTAGTTGATAGGGGTATGATGGATCTCAAAGATTGACCTAAAACTAGGATATCACCAACTAAGAGTACTAGAAGAGTATATATCTAACACGACATTATAATTTCTTTGTAGTCACTATTAATACTTGGTGATGCCATTCGACATGATGAACTCCACAATAGTGTTCATGGGGCTCATGAATTTGATCTTTCATCCTTTCTTAGATCATTTTGTAGTGGTATTCATCAATGAAATCCTAGTGTGTTCGACATCTGAGGAGCACACATGACAGTTGAGGATATTCCTTGACTCACTCTGAGAGCACCATATTTATGGGAAGCTCTCAAAGATCCAGTTTTGGATTCAAGAGGTCCAATTTATGGGAAACATCGTCTAAGAGGATAGAGTAGCAGTGGAACCAGAAAAGGTTGAGGCAATTCTTGTTTGGGATCCACCCAAGAGTGTTACTAAGGTGCAGAGTTTCTTGGGGTTTTAAGGGTAATATCAGAGGTTTACACCCAACTTCTATAGAGTTTCAACACCTTTTAAAACCTTGAATCGGAAGAGGAAACATTATTTTATGGATGGAAAGGTTCCAAAAGTTCTTTCAGGAGTTGAGATAGAGGTTGTTGAATGCTGCCATATTGAGATTTCCAGAGGAGGGTGTCAAGTATGTAGTGTTCTATGATGCATCAGGGACATGAATTGGTTGTGTAATAATGTAGAGGAAAGGGATTATCGCCCATGGTTCATGCCAGTTGAGACCACATGAGTAGAACTACATGACCCAAAATAATGGGTTAGTAGTGGTAGTCTTCGTTTTGAATATGTGGAGGCAATACCTAATGGGTGAGTGGTTTATCGTTTAATCTAACCACAAGAGTCTCAAGTAAATCATCTATTAGATGGATCTTAACTTGAGATAGAGGATATGGCTAAAGTTCTTCCAGGACTATGAATTCTATATTTTCTATACTATTGGGAAGTAGAATGCTGTGGAAGAAACTCTTATAATGAGATATTGTTCTCAATTGTTGACCAAGGTGTTGAAGAAATAAGCCACATTAAAATCCTTTGTGTATATGGATATGATTCATATCTTCAGTCGATAGTTGTTGCCCCACTAATTTTATAGTGTGTTAGGGATTCTTAGGGTAGAGATACCGAATATGATTATTTACAAACTCAGATATCCACTGGACATGCTCATAATGGATATTCTGAGGGTGGGGAGCATGTTATCAATTTCAAAGGATGGACGATGATACCTTTGATGTTGTGGGAGGATATGTTGTAAGAGTTTCATAAATCCCATCTGGTGGTACATACTGTTGTGTAAAAGATGTACTCTAAGACCTGACATTAGTTTTGGTAGCTGGGTATGAAGAAAGGAGTTGTACAGTTTGTCTCTTGATGCCTCACTTGTTAGAAAGTGAAGGTTGAACACCAAGTTCAAGTGGGTTTATCTCGACCCCTTGAGGTGCCATAGTGGAAGTGAGATGGTATTTCCATGGACTTCATGATGGGATTAATACATAAATTTAGGGGCCATGATGAAATCTCGGTGATCATATAATGACTCACCAAGTCATCCCACTTCATATCCATCAAGAGAAGAGTTCAGTATAGAGACCGGGATGCTTCTACGTATAGGATATAGTTCAACTCCATGAAGTTCGCTTGGAAATAAACACTAACCATCCTGATCATTTAACATCCTTGTTATGGAGAGGATTATAGGAAGCCTTTAATACTCAATTGTTCTTGAGCACAATATTTCATCCCCAGAATGATAGCTAGATAGAGTGAACCATTTAGGTCTTAGAGGACATGTTGAGGGCATGTAGGTTGGAATTTTTTCATAGTTGGGATGATCACCTGCCTTTGGTGAAGTTCTCATACAACAATATCTACCATTCCACCATTGGTATGACACCATTTGAGGATTTATATGGGAAACACCAAAGCTCACCACTTTTATGGGATGATCTAGGAGAGTAAAAACTCATGGGACCAGATTTGGTGTGAGATACTACATAGAAGGTTCAAATCATCCATGAATGGATGAAGATTGAATAGAGCTATCAACAATCGTATGCAGACTGATGACGAAGACCTTTTTGAGTTTGAGGAGGGAGACCATGTGTTCCTGAGGGTCTCACCACAACATGGATTGAGGAGATTTGGTCATGGTGGAAAGTTATATCTTAGATTCATTGGTACCTTCCAAATAATGTGTAGATTTGATGAGGTGGCATACCACATAGCTCTACTGCTGTAATTGGACTAGGTAAATGATATCTTCTACATGTCGCAACTAAGGTGATATGAGCATGACCCATCACATGTTATCAATTGGGGAAATTTAGACATCGAGGACATAACAACCTTTATAGATTACCTGGTGGTGATCAAGGATCAGAAAGAGAACATACTTCATGTGATCAATTCACATTGTATGTATCTGGTGGAAGAATGAGAATATTCAGTAGAGAAAATGGGAATGGGAGACTCAGATTCATGCTCAGTACCGACATCACTTTGGGTATCCCTTGTTTTTGATTTTTAGAGCATAATTCCCTAAGGTGGGGAAAAATTAACATCTAATATTTTATATGTATTATTTTTTTTATATTATATGGAATGTTTTTCATATTAGGCATCGAGACAAGATGCGATATCGAGGCCCGGTGTGCTCGGAATAAATGTTTGAAATATATTAAATAGCACACATGGTCTGTTTTCCTAAAAAAGTGAAATAACTCTAAAACAGAGGCTCTGATTAGAAATAAGAGGGAACTATTGAGTTCAAAATAATGTTTTTTCACTATAAGAGATATAACATTTATCGGTGTGGGATGTTTTTGAAAAAAATTCATGGGAATGAAATTAATAAATTAAATTAACTTATATTTTTATTTTATTTTATTTAGAGTAGTGACTGGCCTTCTAATTAAATAAACAGCTATGGAAATTGTATTAGGGTTGGTCACTAAACCATGGAGACCTAGGAGCCATTATAGGATATTTTTTTGGAAAAAGATGAAGGATTGGAATTGGATCATGGATCGTCGAACCAACAGAGTTAGAGGATCTCATCTGTGAGGAAAACACTAAATTTCTTCATAAATCATCAATTCGAAGTTTATGTAGGTTGATTTTATTTGGTTAATTCCCCATTATTTATTTCTAAAATGAACACAAATCAATCAACGAACAGTTTTATCTTTGGTTTAATCTTCTTGCAGGATGGGTTAGATTTAATGAGTTTTGGAAATTTATTTGATTTTATTGATTTATTCGTTGTTATTCTCATCGAAACAAATTAATATTGACACAAACATCGATTAGGGATCATTCCTCTATTTTTATTTGTGATTTTCTCCCCTAGTACTTCATTCATTTTTAGAATTGTTCATTTGGCCCAGGGTTTAAAATATCTTGATCAATCATTCAGTGTAAAAACATTTCTTAACACAACGATCCAAAACCATTGATATGGGATCGACACGACATGACAGTGGTGCGATTATGGAAGCGGTGGAGAATCATATAGTTTTAGACACTCGATTGTGCGTTCTTCGACGTTATTTGGAACGTAATAAATAACAACATATAGATCCATTTTCTGAGTGGATTCGATTTTTAGTTTCCATAGATCGGTGTTAAAAAGTTCTAGATGAACCCTGATCTATTGGTTTTTGAAAGGGTGAAGGCTCTAGAGAGGTACATGATGATATAGAGGGAATTTCGGAAGTTGTAAGAAACACATTGTGTAATCCAGCATTACACACCATGTGGTCAACTTAGCTGTGGTTCTAGGGTTCCAACTGATGATAAGGATCACATTACATGTTACTCCTATCATACAACATGTATCCCTCTTCGGTTGACGCGACGTGTAAATCAATGGTTATGGAGACATGAGTTAGAGTACAAGGCTAGATATCAAGCTGTGTACTCCCACACAAACATGGTTTGACTGGGTATACATGGGTTTACCCGTATATCATTACATGGGTAGATTACACAGGCAGTTTCATGCCATGTTCTACTACAAAGTCACTAACACCCAGACACAGACATGGCTAGACAACACAACCAGGAAACCACGTGTCTCTACAGGCCGTGTACTCCAACACACCACATATATAAAGACAAAAATTTCATGCAAGGAATTTCCGCACGGGTATACATGGGGATAGATGGACACACCGCGTACCCCTGGGACACAATATGTATACCCTTAAAGAGTTCTTCAGGAACTTTGTTTCCTTAATTTAGAATAGTATAAGTTGAGTACATTCCCTAGTTCATTTCCCTCGAGGTTACAGTGTGGAATTGCATCCATATTAATGGATTTTTATCCCCTCTAGAGGACGAGTATCAGATAGAGTTGTGGTGTCCCTCCATGATAATAGTGTGTGATCCTATATCACCCCTTTCCCTAGTTAAAGTTTATGGAATCGACATGACCTCCCTGAGTAGGGCATTGATCATCAATCTAGCAGGCCAGGTCAGTAGGGTTTATGGAATCATTGACATATGGTCCTCTATGTAGCGGGTTCATCCAGATTAGGGTTCATGGTGTCTCCCATAGGTTCTAGGTGTGATCATGTATTTTTGTATTATAGTATTCTTATAACTATTCTTGGGTGTGGCCTAAGGAGCGCAACCTCTTTGTCGAGTGTCTCTGATGATAACAAGGCACACATAGTGGATTCTCCCGGAATGAATGTTGCTTAAAGCAAAATCCCATGGATGGCAGTTAATTATGACTACCTAGTGGCATGGTGTCTTTACCTAGTATATCTAGATGTTTATTTTATACATTGATTGTTATATATTGTATTTATTTGATTGTAATTGGTGCTATGTGATTAGTGTTTTCTGGGGGTCCTACCGAGTATTTCTATAATCACCCCTATATGGGTTTCCCACACATGTCATGTCTTATGCAGATGAAGGTTCTTTTTATGGTGACATAGTAGGATAGGGAGTTGGTAGAGAATAGATGGATCTAGATAGACTGAGGTGTTTTACTAGGATCATTCTTTTTTACTTAGTCCTCACCCTTAGATAAAGGCTGTACTTTTTTATTTTTTTCTGGGATTATATTTGGACCCATTTTCAGTTTTCAGTAGTTTTACTATCAAATTATACCTTGGGGTATTATATGTATGCATGAATTGTTTAAATTTTTATATATTTCATCATATTGTGGTCTTGGATATGTGTTCATGTGTATAGGTACTTTAGTCTAATTCCTCCCATATGTGGGATATGCCTACTCAACGCTGGGTTCCTTCCCCTGGCCTATTAGAGGAGGGCTTGGTGTAGTCATGAGTCAGATACTAGTGTTTTGGGTCGTGAAACAATATGTTTTTTTGTGATATAATTAAGGATATGGTATAAAAAATTGGATAACCTATTAGTGATATTAACAATAAATGATTATCCTTAATTCAATCATTTAAAACGAGCATACCAAAAGGAGAATATTTCTTATCATATTATGTAATATTATTATATCCATTAATTACTCCTATAAATATTTCTAATTATGATATATAGCAGTAATAAACACTAAATAATATCATTATAGTTATATTATAAATAAACCACCTCATATTCATCCATTAATCATGGTATATTCTGGTTTAGATCTGTTTAACCACCTATTTGAACAATGTTATGAAATTATATCAGGAATGAATATGAGTGATTAGTTATTGTAATAAAATTGTATAAATTTATATAAAATTATTATTTTTTGTTTATGGAAATTTTATATGAATATTTAAGTCAATAATTAATAAATCTCCCTTTGTTCATTAAGAATCATTGCAACAAGTTCATCACTAATTTCAACCTCATGGATCTTAACAAAAATTTCCCTAAAATGTGATTATAGTTTTTTTAAATATCTTGTAATATATATTAAATTAAATTATATGGCCTATTAATTATGTAATTTTGGGAAAATAATAGATACCCACATAGCTTTTATGAAACCATTTCAATTAAATAAATATTATTTACACCTGATATTGAAAATAGGTAAAAAACTAATTAATATATATATGAATTGATTATAAATGAGGAGAATTAATTTATATACTTATGAATAAGGTTATTTAGTATTAAACTATTGAAATTAATATATTTATTTTGGATATTTTTCTCAAATGTAGAATGAATCATGACCAGTGTAAGGGTTTTCATCTCAAATTCATCTATTTAAGACATGTTTTTTATTATGAACCTAATTTCATTCATGTGGAATATATGCTACTTAATCGAGTTATTATTTAATTAAGTACATTTTATTTTCAGTAGTTTAATTTCAATTTAAATCTCTTTCTTTCAGGCGGTTTTGATTTAAATGCTCCTCAAGTTTTAAGGGTTTTTTTTCACAAAATTCTTATTCATTGAGTTATAATTATTCTTCTTGAACATATTTCATTTTAGTGGGTTAAATTTTTCATATGATTTTATTTTTTGGTATTTTTTCTTGAATTATGTGGATTTATATTTTTACCACATAAACCCCGTTTTTAAAAGTTTTTAACTTCATGAACTATGTTATTTATAATGGAATTTGGAAACTCAAATCTATTTCTTTGAGATTTATGGTTTATTTTAAAATTTAACCTTAAATATTATATTTCTTAATTGGTTTTCAATTTTATGTGATGTTCTATTTCATACTTATGAGAATAAATCCCATTTTTATCCAAATCATCCCACTTTATTGTTCTATCGCATAAAATTCTAATGTCATCATGGACTAACCCTCATCTCTTAATTATATCTTTTTTCAAGTCCATAATTTTATTATATCCAATGCTCCTATCTATTTATGGAAAATAATTTAGGGATTATTTTCTATGATTCTCAGAATTCACTTTACCCATTTACAAAATAAAAATATAATACACTTTTTTTATGTTTGTTTTCAAACATTGGTATTTAAAAATATTTTAAAAACGGGTTTTCCAACCCTTCAAAATCAAATGTTTTATTTTCCATTCCAATTTTTTTTTGATTTTTTGTTTATTTCATAGATATTTTGTAAGAGTTTCTTGTTCAATGTTAAATTTATTCATAGTTTTCACTTCACATTTTAAAATATAACCTCTAAAAGTGACCCTAAACATTATCTTTTTACGATAATATCAAAAATGATCTCTATATAATCTTTTTAAGTTTTCATCTTTGTACATACATATTTTCACCAACTATATCATTTTATATGAATAATTACATCTAGGTTTTCATTTTTTAGAAAAGAAATTAATTATATCATACTTTTATTAAATAATTCATTAAAAATTATATCAAAATATAATGGAAATTTCTTATTTTCAAAGTGGTTTTTTCAAAACTCATAATTTTTTTTTCATATAATCCATTTGTTAGGTCCACTCGGATAGATACAGTGAGAGGGGGTGGTAGTGAATCAGGTTATGACAGCTTAAAACAACTACCCCTTTGACCTTGTATCTTTGTAAGAAAAAACTCTATTCTCTCTTTTTCCTATTTTAGAGTATGAAAAAAATCTTAAAGCATGAACCTGAAACAAAAATTTTACTTTGTTCAACCTTATTGGGCTACGTCTAAAGAGAATACACCAGAAATATGTCAATGTATCATATAAACTAAAAGGGAACTCCTATTAACAAGTTCGAAGAAAACTCACTATCCCTCCTGGTTTACAACCAATCATAATTTGAGAACTCACTTCTCTCACAATTAAAGTGAGATCACTGCTACTTTAGAAGATCCAATCATTATTTAAAGACTGGAAGGTACTATCATTATCTCTAGTGAGTGCATCCTTCACTATATGTAGATGATCTATTGAATTCCAAATTTCATCTACAAATGAACACCCCTTTTCCACAAATCACTGGGAAACTACCTTTGAAAAGTTCCCTACTTTGAAAAGCTCACAATTTCTCAAATATTAAACAATCCTTCACAATGTCCCTACTTATTTGCAAATCATATACATTCATAGTGCTTACTTCTTCATAGAGTACACTAGTTTATAGAGCTCAAGCCTTCGCAAATCTTAGGCTGTCACAGAGCTCAAGCTCTCGCAAAACAAATTCCTTCATGAATCTCACTAAGCCAACACGGAACACACCTCTTTAACGGAGCTAGATTATCCACCGCAAAGATTATAGCTTTTAAGAAGCACACTGCCTCCATGAACCTCCTTTTTGATTCGATAGATTCAAATTTTTCTTAAAAAAATCTCTCCTTCTCTTGAGGGGGTTGAGGTCTATTTATAGGTGATTCCACCGATTCGAGAACCTTCCGTGAAAAGTTAACACCACGTCATCTCAAATAGAAGAGATCCAACATTTCCAGCAAAATTATCTCTATATCTAGAATCACCACGAAAATGTTTGGATCGCAGAGCTTTTCATAATCATAGAGCATTCAGAAAAATCCTTTGCATTGCCGCTACAATGCTTCACCATAATTCTCTTCACCTCTGCTATTCGCAAAGCTCATCGTAATTACAGAGGTCACCATCAACATTCATCCATCCTCTGTAAAATCCACTTCATGAAGTCTATATTCACGAAACTCATGAATTTTCCATATTTTGATGATATCTTCAAGGAAATACACTTTTTGTGCTGCTCACCAAATCCCAAATTTTGGACCCAAAAAATTTGGCAAATACTAGAAAACAGTGCCACCTTATATCTATAATTTTTTACTGCCTCCAGATCTTCCATTCCTTTTTCATGGTTCTTTATCAACATGGATTGTCAACAAAATCTCTAAAACTTGACAATTCCCCCATGAAAACCTACTTTTTCAACAAACAAAATCAACCCAAAAATGCTACAACATTACCTTGAGGGATTTTTCACAACAATATCCCCTTTGGGTTTGTTGAAAACTCTTATCATAATGAGCCTCTGTACTTTGATAACTCATTGAAACTCTTTCAATAATCTACCATCATTCACCTCTTGAGATTTAGATAGAAACCAAGGATTCACTCACCACATACTATAAGCCTACATATACAATGCTTGGCATGAGAAACTAGTGTAGTATGAAAATTTCTTCAATGAACCACTTCATTTATGATACCAATTGTTGATACCGTACTGATACCAATAAAATACTTTCATTATGAACCTCATCTGTCGTGATATCTAAAATTTGATTAATCACTTCAAGCATCATCATATTTGAAACTCTCCCCCTATCTCATTTCTCTACTTTCCATATCCTCCCATGTCTTTACTAATATATTTTATCCCCTCAAAGAACCACACCAATCTCCCCCTTTGTCAACGAACCCAAAGGTCACTCCTTTTTGTTCTGAAACATTGGAAAGAACACAGTTTATAATATCAAGGAAAAACACACCATACCTCAGATAGAGGGGGACCATATCCACACATTTTCAAGTGAGGGGATTCAACTCGACTCCCAGAGCCAGTCGATGTCTCTAAAAAGTTTTCTTGGGTAATCCATTTGTTAGAATGTCTACAACCTATAACTTTGTAGGAACACACTCCAAATTCACTATCCCTTGAACCACCTTCTCCTTGATAAAATGATATTTGTTCTTAGTTTTCTTTTTCCTTGAGTGATGTACTAGATTTTTTCTAAAACTAATAGCACTAGAATTATAACACTGGATTCTGATCGGAGACATCACTTCAACGCCCATATCATCAAGTTGCTGCTTCATCCACAATAATTGTGTTCATGCTTGAGTGGTGGAAATATACCCAGCTTCTACATTACTCAATGAAATACAATCCTTCTTCTTGCTTGGCCAAGAAATACACAAACCACCAAGATAGAAAGAAACTACTGATGTTGATTTTCTATCATCTGTTGGATCAACCCAATCTATATCTATATATCCCAATAGCTCTATATAAGATTTGTTATTATACATTAAACCAAAATACATTGTTCCTTTGATATATCAAAGAACTATTTTCACTACAAGCATGTGTATTTTCTTGGTATTGGTTTGATATCACGCTTCTTGGAAAGTGGTGAAAAAAATATCAGTTCTTTTCCCAGTAAACATCCAATAACCTTCCTGTATTCTGTTATATAAATTCCCTTTCCATCATCATCTTTTTATAATTTCATCCAGGTAACAACTAGAGTATTATTCTCCTTGTAACTTTCCATTCCAATAATTATCAAAACCTCCTTGGCATATTTGTATTGAGAAATGAAAGTTTCATTACTTTCTTGTGTCACTTGTAAACGAAGGAAAAACATCAGCTCTCTAATAATTGACATATCTAAATCACATTTCATTAATTTTGAAAACTATTTGCACTGTTCTTCATCTATTCTTCCAAATATTATTCATCGACATAAACCAGCACCATCATCCTTTGATTCCTGTCATTGTTGAAATAGTTATTGTAATCAACTCCACCACACTAAAAATCAAGCTTCTTCAAATACTGATCAAGCCTTGAGTACCATGCTCTTGGAGCTTGTTTCATCCCATATAGTAATTTCTTCAACCTCCAAACCTTGTTATCATTTTCATGAATGAGAAAAAAATATGGATGCTCAATATAAAATTCTTATTCCAGGACCCCATTTGAAAATGCAGATTTGGTGTCCATCTAGAAAACCATGAACTTCTGTTGCACTATAGTGGCCTAGAATAATCCGATTGTTTCCAACCTTTTAGTATGTGTGTATGTCTCATCGACATCAATACCCTAAATCTGGGAGTATCATTTGCACACTAGTTGTTCTTTGTTTAGAATCGTTGTTCCATATTCATTCATCTTGTGGAGAAAGACCCATTTAGTCCTAATGACATTCTTATACGATGGCCTCAAAACAATCTCCCATGCTTGATTCTTCTCAATATGATCTAGCTCTTCATTCCTAGCCTGAACCTAGTTTTCATCTTTAGTTGAATTAGCAAAGCATTTAGGCTCTACCAGAGATATGAAATATGTCTGCTGTAGTGATTTAATTTTTCTTTTCTAAACCAAAGCTGACTGATCATCAATGATATTATATCTATCAATTTTATCTCGAATTCTTGTCTTTTGCATAGATACAGATTTTACTTCTTCATGCTCATCATCATTATCTTCTTCTGAATCATCATCAGCTACTTCTGCTCCCCCCGTATTGCTTTCGTTCTCATTACTTTAATCAGGAAATATTTTACTATGCTATTGAATACTATCTTCATTCTCCACTACAGTGACATAATTTCCCTTAACTACTTTTCCCAGCCTTTCATTAAAACACTTGTATGATTTTATTGTTCTATAGTAGCCAAAGAATATCACCTAATCTCTTCATGACTCAAATTTCCTATGTTTTTATTTGTTGAGAATAAATCAATTACTCCCAAATATCTTAAAGTATTTCACTGTTTTCTTCTTTCCATACCTCATTTTATATGGAGACTTTACTTAATTTAGACACAAAAGAGATTTGTTAAAAATGTAGACCGATGTTAAATCTTATTCCTTACAAAAATATCTGGTAGGTATTTTTTAATAAGAATAGTCTTATTTATATTTTTGATGATCCAATTTCTCATTTCAAATACTCCATTCTATTGTAGAGTTCATAGTGAAGAAACATGATTCCTTATCCCGTGTTTCTCGAGATATTCTTCTACCTAACTGTTTGTGAATTATGCACCATTATCCGTCTGAAACATCAAAATGTTTTGTCCAATCATCCTTTCACACTCTCTTCAGTACTACTTTAGGAAATTGAACACATAATACCTATAAGTAATGAAGAATACCCAATTCATTCTACTATATTCATTGATAAAAAGAACATAGTACCTCTTTCTCTCAATGTATTTGGCTGAGATAGGTCCACAAACATCATCATGCACCAATTCAAGCACTCTTGTTGATTTATTTTCCTTTTTCTTGTACATATTTCTAATGATCTTACCTTGTTGACGTGAATTGCATGTATGAGTATGATCACATGATAGCTTAGGGAGGTCTCATACTAAATCATGCTTTATCGGATCATCCAGGGATTGTTGGCATAGATGACCAAGAAATTTATGCCACAACTTGTTTTCTTCCTCTCTGGATAGAAAGCACATATCTTCTTCTCTACTTATAAGGTAGAGATTTCCCTTTGTAATTTTTTCCTATAGAACCACTACACCATCTTTTCCTTTGACAATAAACATCTTTTTAGTAAACCTTATAGAATTCCCGGAGTCACATATCTTACTAACTCTGTGAAAATAGTGAATGAGACCTACTACTACTAAGACAATAGCACGTCTCATTTCTTTGACCCCAAACATGGCCTTTCCTAAGGCAATAATCTTCAGGCCTTACTAATTTCCAAACATGAATACTTATTATTTTTTATATTTTATTCTTGTAACAATATATTTATTACCTTTCATGTGGGATTTTCACCCACTGTCAAGGATCCGAACACCAGAATGGTCTTTTGATGCTTTAATGGAAATTTCCACCACCACTACCTTCTCATCCTTCTTCTTTTTTATCCATGTCTTTGACCTCACTCTTAGTGTAGGTTGTAAATATTGTTCTTTATCAGAGTGTGATTGCCCAGCTTCATCATGTAGAGATGAAAATCGATTTTTCATTTTCAAATCACCTATTGGTTTGTTGATTTTCTATTTTCAAAAACATTGATTATACCTTGGAATATTCCTCTGGGTTTTTGATGCACAATATCTAGATATGTTCCCAAATTATCTGCACCAAAAACCATTCCCCTCAAAGGATGTTCTATAATATCGAGCTCTGTTTGGATGCCATAATTTTTCTTATTCCCTTCATTATCTCTTGGCTATGGAACACACATACTATGAATGTCCCATAATTCAACAACAATAACACCTTTTGGGTGAAAGCCTGCGTGTCACTTCTGCACTACTATTTACCCCTTGGTATCTTTGAATATTCTAATTCTACTTTGTTCCCAAATCAAACTTCAATCATGGAACAGGTGCTTGTGGTTTGACATCAATTTTCATAGTTTTTTTATTTTTGCTCAAGCCCCACATCAGCCTTAGCATCTGAACATAATTTATGCTTCTTTTCTGGAGAACCGCTATTCTCCACTTTTAGCTTCTTAGTTTTTTGAGTAATCTACTTTCTGATGTCTTAGTAGGAGTCAAGATTTTTTCTTGATCCTTAACCTATTTCTACAAACTAACAACTTCTCCTTAATGTTTTTTAATAAACTTGATTTTATATTTCATAGATGTATTCAAGCCATCTATATCCCTTTTATATTCTTCAACATTGATTTTATACTCACTAATTGATTCTGAGTCCTATGGTGTTGATGACTTGAGTTTCTTAATTTCTTCCATCAACTCAGACTTCTCTTCTTCTTGCTGCTGCATATAGATTTTGACTTCATGAACTACTTTGTTGGATTTATTTGTTTTATCTCTCCAAAACATCCATTTCTTCAAAAGAATCTTCCAACTCATCTTGTATATCAACTCTTCCTTCATGTTATTCTTCTTCAAAAATGTCAATTTTTTCCTTTTTCTGATTACTTCTGAAAACTGCCACCATAGAATTTTCTCTATGATCTTTGTAGTTTTTAATCTCTTCAACCTCCTCAACTTCAGAATCAATTGAACTGTAAAATTATTGTGAAAGAAGATTCTTATTCTTAAATAAATTTCTGTAGAACTGTTTCATACCTTTCACATAGGCTAGGTATTTTTTCTTGGAAACTTTGGTTACATCAACATCATCATCTTCTTGGAACTCTTTGGGGCACCTTTCTGCAAGATGACCAACCTTTCCACATCAAAAGTAGGTAAGTGGAAGTTTTCCTTTAAAATTTTAGTTTCCTCTTACAATATTTGAAGATAAGAATGACATCACCTCATTTTTATCTTCTTCTTCTTGAGAATATTCAATAGTGAGATTCTTCCTGGATTTGAATTCCACCTCTTTGGATTTTCCACTTTCCACAGTATCATTATCATCATATTTCATTTCATATGCTATAAGGGTACTATCCAAGTTATCCAGTTTCATATCTTTTGGATCCTTATCTTATAATACTGAAACCTTTGGATTGAATAGAGGTGGAATTTTCCTCAGGATGCACATAATAATATTTATGTCTTCAATGATTTCACCAAGACCTCACATGTCTTGCACTACAACATTTACCCTATCCAAGAATGCATCAAAAGACTCATTTGGGACCATTCTAAGATCTTCATACTTGTTCCAAAACACTTGAATCTTTGCTTATCTAACCTTTGAATATTCTTCATATATGTTAAAAATTTGTTCCTACATGTAATGTGATGTTTTTCATGACATCACATTCATAAATATAGAATTGGATAGGTATCCTCCTAAATAATTTATTTTATTAGTGTCAGCATCCCATTCACTTCACTCAGCTTCCGATAATGCACCACTATTAATATCAGATGTTATACCATGAATTGAAGCTGTCAACATATCCATTACCAATGATTGGAAGTCGTGTTGCATCCGATTATTCCATATATGAAAATTGTTCCCATCAAAGATCGGATTCCCTTTATGATTGGTGACATCCATTTGAGATATAAATACTAATATCAATCTCTCCCTCTGATACCAATTGTTAGGTCCACTAGGCATGATACCCTGAGAGGGGGGTAAATCAGAGTATGAAAACTTAAAAAAACTGCCCCTTTGATCTTGTTTTGTTTTTATAAAAAACTCTATTCTATATCCTTCCCATTGCACAGTATAAACAAATCTTAAAGTATGTACATGACACAACAATTTTACTTGGTTCACCCTCACAAGGCTACGTCCAAGGAGAATACACCGAAAATATGCCAATGTACTAAATCCACTAAAATTACACTGATGTTAACAAGTTTGAAGCGGACTCACTGTCCCTCCTGGTTTACAACCAATCAAAATTTGAGAACTTGCTTCTCTCTCAATTGAAGTGAGCTCACTACTACTTCAGAATATCCAATCACCATTTAAATACTTGAAGGTCCTGTCATTATCTCTAATGAGGGCATCATTCACTATATATAGATACTCTATTGAAGTCCAAATTTCATCCAATGATGAATATCCATTTTCCACTAATCACTACGAATCCAACTTTGGTAATACCTTCACAAAGCACCCTACTTCACAAAGCTCCAAATTTTGAAAAGATCAAACAAGAATTTGTGAAGTCCCTGCTTCTTCACAAAGTACATAACTTTTCAGAGCTTACAACTTCGAATATCACATTGATTCATAGATCTCAAGCCTTCACATAGCTTAAGTCATCGTAGAGTTCATGCGATCGCAAAGAAAATTCATTCGTGAAGCTCACTGAGCCAATGTGGAACACACCTCTTTCATGGAGCTAGATTAGCTGCCATGAAGCACCTACCTTTCGTGAAGTATACTTTTTCCACATACCTCTTTTTTGATTTGAGAGCTACAAATTTTTCTTGAAAACACTCTCCTTCTCTCAAGGGGGTTGAGGTCTACTTATAGGTGATTCCACTGACTCGATAACCTTTCGCACAAATTCAGAACCACTTCATCCGAAATTGTGAAGATCCAACATTTCCGATGAAATTTTTTCTATATCGAGAAGCACCACATCAATTTTTGGATATTAGATCTTTTCGTAATCATGGATTGTTCTGTCAAATCCTTTGTGTCGCCGCTGTAAAGCTTCACCGCAATGCTCTTCACCTCTGCTATTCATGAATCTCGTCGTAATCGCAGAGTTCACCATTAATATTCTTCCAATATCAATGAAATCCACTTCAAGAAGCCCATATTTGTGAAATTCATGCATTTACCATATCTTTATGAAATATTCAAGGAGATCCATTTTTTTCGATGCTTACCAAATCCCAAATTTTTTACCCAAATAATTTGGAAAACACTGGAAAAAAATACCACCTTATATCTGTTCCTTCGTACCACCTTCATATCTTCCATTCCTTTTTCATGGTTCATTTTCAGCATGGATTATCAAAAAAATCTCTAGAAATCAACAATTCCCGATGAAAATATTCTTTGTCAACAAACACAATCAACCCAAAAATGTTGTAATGTTGCCTTGAAGGATTTCCCCCACACCATTTTTATTTGATACATATTATTATTGATTAAAGGATATTATTAAAATATTACTATCCAATATCTTTCTATATATGTATTATGTATTGTTATTTTCTATCAAATACATTACTTGATTAGGAAAAATCCGATTTTTTTGTTATCCTTTGATATATTTATGTTCAAGTTATGTTCAAGTTTAAGAAACACATTATTTTTTCATGGGTTAATTAAGAAAGGTTTATGATTGATTTTATGTCACACACATATGTAAATATGACGATGGGTCGGGTCCTATATCAACCTCTAATGTATTATATTAAGTTTATATTTATCATGAGGCCGGTATTAATGAGTATGTTTTAATTTCTTAAAATCATGCGCAATAATAGTGTGGATCATGAAAGTTATATTCCCTATACTAATGTATGTCTCATATTTGAAATATTTTCTGAAGTTTTATACTCATTCTCATAACTATTGTATGGTCACACGAATTATACTTATTAACTCACTCTTTTGATTCAGGTCTTATTTTATATCAACTATTGTTCCATGATTGTCTCCTAATATTTATTGAGTATGACTTTATTAGGTATCTTAATTATACCCATGTTCTCTTCTTATGCTCACTTTTGATCTTTGATTGTTATCACTTCTGTTTACTCTTACTGGTAATCTAATCTCACCCCTTATTATGTTCCAATTCCCCTAGGTTTTGAAGATAGAAAAAACATGTAATATCTAGAATATTTTATTATATAGAGAGTTTGGGGGAGATGTTAAATAATCATTATTAATTAAGAAATTTTTTCATAGTGAAAATTTTCCATTAGTTAAAACCCTATGTTTTTTTTGTGAATTTTTGTCCCAATTCTCTAAAACTATAACCCAAAATATATTGGTAATGTATTGTAACAAAATTTATTATTTATGTCATGTAATAATTTTATGGGTAGGTTTTCTGGTAATAGATGGTATCATTTAAGGGTTTTAATAAACTTTAATAACAGTATGATATCGATTAATGATAAATTATGATTTAAAAATGTCATTAAATATTGATAATTTAAGGTTGATTATAATTTAAAAGGCAAAGATAACCCATTAGGATGGTTGAGTTAATATTTCAGGGATTAGTATAAGTGAACATTATTGAAAAACCTAGGTTAATGTTTAAGTATAGGATAACATCCTTAAATTTTGGTAAAGTACATATTGTGTGGTTTTACTAGGAATTACATCCCTGTTTGGATACTACAAGTGGATACAAGAACTGAAATAGATGTAACTAAGGATAATAACCCTAAAAAGGGTGTGTTTGGTATTAAATTAATAATTACTTGGTTCATGATAAATATTTTTAATTGAACACTGTGTTTGATACTCCTAGGGGATATGCTTTGGTTAATCATATTATCTATACAATCCATTATGATGGAATTATTTTCTAATTACATTAAAGGATTAGGTTAAGAAGTATGATAGAACACAACTTAAAGTAACTTAGGTTGAACCAAGTGACTTATAGGATGAACTAAGCATGGAATAGTGTCATAGGTTAAAATGAAGGTGTCAATAGAGAAGACATCTTTCGATTGAGCTTTGATTTTCATATACTTTGATTTTTTTAGAATATCATAACCATTTTGGTTTTTTGTATTTAGATGAAATAGGATCATATAAATTAAGATGTAAAAGGTTCATATCAATTAATCATTATGTCTTATAACCAAGTAAGGAAGCATACTTAAATGGTTGAGGATAATGGTATATGCCTGATATAATGAAAATTTTGAGTTTCCTAGTCATACCAATGGTAGTGAGGATGATATCTTAATAGAAATTAAATCTTTATTGTCTTATATATTATTAATAATGAGTAATATTTATTGATGATATTTTTTTATATTCTAAAATTCATTATGATTATATGAAACATATATGGATTTTTCTTCAGTAGTTTTGATTTAAAGGTTTAGAGACATATATTAAATGCTATCGAAAAACATGAAAATTTATTTTATGATAAGGTTCTATTTTTGGGGATAGATATTTATAAACACATGATTAAGGTATGGATAGATATTATTTTTATTATATTATTGATGTTTTGGTAATAAAGGGTTTATTTTGTTATAGAAAAGTGAGTAAGATATTATTCATATCCTTTAAATTAATTATTTATTTATGGAAAAAGTGATCAAAATATGTTTGGTGATGTGTAACTCATTTTAAGGATTATGATAAATATTGAATAGAGTGTGACTTTATAAACTAGTGGTTAATACATTTGAGTGTTGAATATTGAGTAACTTTTTAAAGGAATAGATGATTTCCCAATGCCTTAATATCTTGAGGATTTAAATGGTTTTTGGAAAGGTATGTAATGAAGAATATATGATTATGGTATATACATATTAGGGTACATGATCTTTTGAGTGATTAAAGTCATTTAATGAAAAATAAATAATTAGGTATAGCCTTAGAGAGTAATATATATTTCATTTTAGAAGTTATATCCCGAATAACTGATATGTTATGATTACCATCACCCACTTTCATTAGTGAGTAATAATTATAATTATGAGGATGAATTTTTTTTATGTATTATGATCTAATGACCGAATATTTTAAACCCTTCAAATTAATATTATGTTTTATAACATGTGTCACATGCATCACCAAATTATCGCAACACCAGACTAAAACAAACAATAAAATTTTAAAATTACAAGAATAAAATAATTATTAGTACATAAAAGCATTACAATCAACTAAAACAGTTACATATTCTTATTTTACATTGATTAATATTTTAAATGCAATAATTATTTTTAAGAAACAATTTAGAAAAGGTATGTTGTATTTTACCTTATCAAATTAATTTAATCATATTTAATTATTTATTATAATATGTGATATTTATATTTATAAACTAATATATAAATTTTCAATTATTTAGATATATATATGAAATAATATTAAAAATACATGAAGTTTTAAATGGATATTGTTTTAATAAATCTAGTTTTTATAATATGTAGCATTTTTATTTAAATGATAATTTAAAAATTTTATAGTTTTAATTTTAAAAAATAACATCATTTTTCAATTATCATGGAAATATTATCTTAAGATAAATAATTTTTATTTTTATAAAAAAATTATTTTTTAGGTGAATAAAGAAATATACATTTTTTACAAATTACATGAATTTAATTACATTATTAGAATATATGTATGAATTAGAAATTAATTAAAAAACATAATAAAAAAAATCTGCATTTTATAATTGAATTTTTAGTTTTAAAATGTTGGTTTTTATTAAGAAACCTATATTTTAAAATTCAGATCTTAAGAGATATTTGTCAAAAAAATCATACATTTTACTTTTCGTATTTTAAAATTAACTGATATCACTTTTAAAAATTCAATAAAAAAGTGGATTTAAATTTTGGAATCATTAGGTACAATTTATTTAATAATTACCATTTTTGGCTATAATGGATAAATTTACAAGGTAAAAACTTGTTAATGACGTGAAAACAAAAATGGTGAAAATGAGTAAACTAAGAGCTAAATAGACTTACATTTTAAAAATGAGTTTTTAATTGATTTTGGGAGGTGGTAATTGACCTTATATCTACCAAAATCCATTATTTATTAATTTTGGAGGCACTTTCCATGATAGTGACTTCCAATTATAGAAATTTTAATGTATTTACTAATATTTCATCACCTTTCACTTATAAAAGGAGATACCCTCTCCTCAATTCCCCTCACACCACAACCCCCAAAGTTATGAAAAAAATATACTCAAACCTCTCCTAAAAACTGCTAAAAACCATAAATAGGTTTTGGTGTTCTCAAAATAACATCCCCCATTAATTAACCTTATTTCCAGAGGATATAATAACTACTACAAAGTTGGCCTTCAATAGTGCTAAAAATGGCCTTTATCAATGCTAGAGAAGCACTGACAACTAGAGAGAGATTAAAAGCCATCCGATTTTATTAGCACTGATAAAGGGGACCTTTATGAGTACTAAAGAAATTGATGATAAATGGGTCATTTATTAATGATTTTATATGTTCTCATAAAGGACAACATTTATCAAAACTTTTCTTTATCATCAATAAAGTAGACCATTATAGACACTTCTAAAAGCAAAGATAATGGGGCATGTTTTAGTGTTATGTAATATCACATTATAGCACCAGTGTAGTGTTTTATAACAAAAAACTAGATAACAAAAAACAACACAAAATTAGAAAAATCAATTACTAATACATAATTTAAATTAAATAAAATTTACCACACAAATATATGAAAAATATATATTTTAGACATTTCAAACAATTATTTATACAATTACATAAGTATAAATTATTACATACATTAAAAAACATCAATGTTCCCTTTTTTTATCCTAACACCTGCTCGAGAAGAATAAAACACTTTTATAAGAAAAAAATTATTATGTTTGTAAAAATATAAAAAATTAAATTAATAGAAAGTGTTAATTTTATACTAAATTTTGTGCCACACCTAGAACACTACGTATATCAGACAGAGTTGTGGATGATTCTTTCATGTCACACTATTTTTTTTGTATTCAAGCATTATCTATGTAAAAATTATCTAAATAATTATAAGATAAAAATGTAAAGGAAATTAATTTATAAATAACAGATAGAATGATGAGAAAAAAACTAGGCTTACCTGGTCAGTTTTGGTGATGTGATGAACATTTTAAACTGGAATGACACTTATATATTTAAAAGAGTCACTTTGAGTCATACCCATCATACTATGTGTTGGATTTAGTTTAAGATGATTACTATAAGCCAAAAATGAAAAATTAATCTTTTTCCTTAATTATCAAGACTATTTGTATGTGTTTTCTTAATTTTCAGGGAGTTGCCCTTTTTGAACTAAAATGTTGATTTGAAAATGATAGCATATACTTTAAGTCATACTGAGAACATCATATATCATATTGAGGTTTAGCTAATTCCTAAACATCAAACTGAATTATTGAACATTTTACTGATGTATAAAAACAATCCAAATGTGATTTCCTCATTTTGAGTAGGTTAGTGTTTTTACTAAAATTGAAGTTATTTTTAAATAAAAATATGCACCTGAAGTTATACCGGTAACACTATGCATCAGATTGAGTCAAGGTGGATTCCTACACCTCCAAAATGACTTAAGAATCATTTTCCAAAAGTATCGAACCAATCCAAATTTTTTACTTGGTTTTGAGTATGTCGCTTTTCTTTTTTTACTAAAATTTCGTTTTACATTGGAAACCTGCACTTTGAGTCATAACGGTCACATCATGGATTTATTTGATGTGATACTGATTCCTACACATAAAAAATTACATATGATTTTTTTATCTTAGATTATGAAGAAAATATGAGCTCATTTTCTTAGTTTTTAGTGAGTGACACTTTTTGAATTAAAAAGTCAATATTAAACTGATAACAGACACTTTGATTCATACTGGGAACATCGTGTATCATATTTAGGTGAGACTGATTTCTACAAATCAAAATTTAATTAATTATAGTTTTTTAATGTATTAAAACAAATTTAATGTTTTTTTCTCAATTTTTAGTATGTGAGTTGTCTTTTTTACTAAAATTAAATTCAATTTAAAATAAAAATACACAGTTGGAGTCATACCTATCACACTCTGCGTCATATTGAGGTGTGGATAATTCCTAAATGTCTCAAATGAAAAATATATAATTTTACTAAAGTATAAAAATAATTTGAATTTGTTTTCTTGGATTTTCATTATGTCACTCGTCTTTTTTTACTAAAATGTCATTTTAAACTGGAAACACAAAATTTGAGTCATACCTGTCACCTCGTGTCTCAGTTTGACGTGAGATCAATCTCAACATGTTAGAAATGACTTATGAATCATTTTAATAAATTATAAAGTTAATAAAATCACATTTTATTTGTTTTTAGTGAGTGACAAGTTTTGAATTAAAATGTTAATTTTAAACTAATAGCGGACAATTTGAGTCATACCGAGCACATCATGTATCATATTGAGATTCGACTGATTATTACATGTTACTAATAAAATATAGACCATTTTAGAAAATTATAAAAATAATAAAAATGTTTTTTCTTGGTTTTTAATAGGTTAGTTTTAATTTTTACTAAAATTTATGCCAATTTTAAATAAAAATATACACTTGGAGTCATACCGATCACACTATGCATCAGATTGAGGTGAAAATGATTCCTACACCTCCGAAATGACATATTCATAGTTTTACTAATGTATAAAAACAATGAGAATGTGTTTTCTCAGTTTTGAGTACACCATTTGTTTTTTTACTAAAATTTCATTTTAAACAAGAAACACATAGCTTGAGTCATACCGGTCACATCATGTATCAATTTGATGTGAGACCAATTCCTACACATCACAAATGTATTATGAACCATTTTACTAAATTATAAATCCAATATGATCATGTTTTCTCGTTATTAATTGAGTGGAACTCTTTGAATTAAAATGTTGATTTTAAACAGATAACAAACACTTTGATTCATACCAGGCACATCGTGTATTGGATTACATTGTAACTGATTCCTACACGTCAAAAAATTACTTATGAATTGATTTCCAAAAGTATCAAAATAATATGAATATTTTTTCCTAGTTTTTAGTATTTGACTCATCTTTTTAACTAAGATTAATGTTAATTTTAAATAAAAAGAAGCACATTAATTCATACCATTCACACTATGTGTCAGATTGAGGTGTGCATGATTTCTACACATCCCAAAGTCTCAAAAAATACTAACTACCATTGTTACCATGATTTCCAATGGGATTATTTTTCAAACTACCAATAATGCATATTGCGGCATTGTTCTTAGCCAAAAAATGTTTTTCTGTTAGTAACATCAACCAAATATGTCGTGTTGCAGTTTGAAAATGAAAGAAAATGGAAAGCATAGTAAAATTGGAAGTTGGGATTGTTATATATTTTTTGTATTTTTCATATAGTTAAAAGAAAATTTTTAATTCCCAAAATATCTATGAAAAAATGTGCATTTGATAAAAATGATTAAGAAATTATCTTACAAATAATATATAAAATAATGAAAAAATTAATTAAATAAGTAGTAGGAATTTAACTTTTCATGATGGTTGTACAGATTATTGAATGATTTCCTTATTCTTAATATCTCTATTTCATGATAAAAGTCCAATCTCTCAAAAACATGAGAATCTTTAAACATGCCACCCCAACCCGAACAAAATAATCCACCTGTATAAGAAAACAATTGTTATCTGGGTACTACTAAAAATAAATAAATTAAACATAAATATGAGCCAATAAATTAATTCTATGGAAAATAATTGTATTTTTCATACATCAATATTACCTCTGTGGTTGAGTAGAGGTACTATATTTTCTATTCCTATAAAGTTAGGGGAGGGAACTTGGAGGAAATTGATAAATAAAAACAATGTAGGGGTGAATATGTTTTGAGGGAGAAGAGTTCTATGTAAATTTTGGGGTAAAATGTAATGAAAGATGGATAGAAATATTCTAAAATAAACAAATTGTGAAAATATGTATTCATAAAATATATTTGAAAAAAATAAATAAGTATTATATATAAATGATAATGAAATTATGTTATAAAAATTGGAAATAAATATGACTAAATTAATTAAATAATTTGTAAGAATTCACATTTTTATGATGGTTTTATGCATTCTTGACCCATTTCCTTGTTGTCATTATCTCCGTTTCAACCTCAAAGTCAAATATCTCATGACCATGAGTAGCTTCGAACAAACCACCCCAACTCGAACAAAAGAATCCACTTATATAAGAAAACGACTCTTATATGAGTAATAGTAAAAATAAATAAATTAAACTCAAATATGAAACAATACATTAATTCTATGAATAATTATTTAAATTGAAAACATCAAGATTACCTCTGTGATTGAGTATAGGTTTCATCATTTCACTTCTTGCAAAGGCAGTGGAGGGAACTAAAAGGAAAATGATTAATGTGAACACTATAGGGGTGAAAGAGTTTTGAGGGATAAGAATTATGTGGAGGTTTTGGTGTAGAAAGGCGTTAAATATGAGCAAAAATCTAATGAAATAATAGAAATATACAAGTAATATTGAAAATTAAATTAATGTTTCTTTATATATTTTTTCCTTTAAATAGAGAAAGTATATTGTAACATTATGTTTACATCTTCTCAAGGGATTACTTTTTTACCGTTTGTTCTTCCATGGGAGTGGTAACATCATCATGTGAAGAAGGCATTATCTGCATGATTATTCAAACATTTAATTTATATTATTTTATTTTAGTATAACATACAATATTATGAGGAAAGACATATTATATTAAAAAAATATTTAACCTCTCATTAAACTGTATTTATTTTTTAAAAGTTTTTTGAAACTTTGTTACTATTTTGATAATCCAAATCCCCTCTTTGTAGTCCTCTATAATGTACAAGACATTTTCTACAATGGGATCAACATGCGTGAATTATAATTTCCAAATGAAAGGGTCACCCTTGATTGAATTTTCATCTGACCTGACATTTTTTTAGTCGCCAGTAGGACAATCAACAAATTATTTTTTATTGGATTTGAGACATAAAATACCTTCACTATTGTGATTCCATTATGAATGTCTCACCTCCCCCCCCCCCTCCACATTCAAATTCACCACCATGAATCTCATTTCATCATATTTAACTGTACTCATATTTTTAACCCATTTTCAATGGAAAATAATCACTTGAAATTTCGTATAATACAACACGTATATCTATTAAATTATACTAAAATATGACATATTTTTATAAATTGGATTTCTATAATTAGAAAAAGATATTTGCACCACTTCTGGAAAAAGCGTAACACCACTGTTTTTCATCATAATAATGTCATCATGTTAATTTGTACAAAATGTATAACCATTGATTGCAAAACTAGGATAATATATAACATTTTCATTTTGTCCCCTGGCTAGCCATCAAATTCATTAGGAAATTGAATTCATATTTTAATAAAACTCCTTATAAATTTTATCTTAGAAACATCCTATAAACTATTGATTATGTGTATTTCATATCCATACTTCATCCCTTCATTGATTAAAATCACTAAGTGTTTATTTTTGTGATTCAACTTATGAATCAGCATCTTCACTATTATGTAAAATCTAAATGTGTGCCTGTTCCTACTTTTTCAAGGTAATTGTAACAACATCTCTTTCAAAAATCTCATCAACCATAAGGTGTATACTATAAAAAATATTTAGGAGACCAATGTTGTCAACATATGATAGGTAATCAGTATACAATTTAATAGATTCTTCAACAATATATCATTATGAAGTACAATCTTCTGGATGAATTTTATATTTTACATACCTTTACCATTCAATGGGGTATATCCATATCTTATGGAAATTTCCATTTAGTTCAACCTCTCTAACCAAATTAACCATCAGGTGCACCATTATATCAAATAATGATGGTGGCAAGAATATCTTTAATTCACCTAATATTACTGAAACCTCTTTTTTCGTGATTGGAAACTTCCTAGGGTCTATAACATTACTGTATATGGATTTGAAAATAAGTAAAGTCTAGTTAATATATGTTGTAAATTTTGAGGTAGAATTAAATAAAAAGAAACATGCATAAAATATTGCATTAAAGCATGACATTCAAGTGATTTTATTTCTTATAACTTCAAATTTTTCATTGACATTATATTCTAAATATTTTATGAATAATCATATGAAACGTTTACACTATTAAAGAGAAGTTAAAATTGAAATTTTCTTTATCTGGATAGAGTGTAATCTGCTGGAGGAAGAAAAGTCTTCCCTTTACCCCTCATTAGTGACTATTATTCCATTTTTCAAATTTCAATCATGACCAACCTTTCCTTGATTCCATATCTTATTTTTCTAATAACATTTATCAATGTTCCAACAACAAATTCAAATAAATTTTTTCTACATTCATGATATCCAAAAATATTCTAAAATACAAACAATTCCAAACCAATAATTCAAAGAAAATTGATCTCTTATTATAACCTGATTTTGTAAGGTTTTTTGAAAACGATTTACCAAAAATTGTTTCAATATCTTTTACTATATCAAACATTTGATCACCCATTACTGAAGATGGTGTTTTACCATGTAAATTATTCCCATATAATATTGTTATCTTGGATTGGTATTTATTCCATTGAGGTAAAAATTTATCAGTCTTGAAAACATAGTGTTTGAGGAACATTTCAACCTAAGTCAGTGTGTTCGTTCATCAAAAATGAGATACCCCAACATTCCATTAATGTTATATCCTGATAAATTTCTGTAAGTGGGGAAGTCATTTATAATTTTATACAGCATGGACCTTAATGTGAATTATACACTTCCATAAGCATCATACATTATAACACATGTATCCCACATAAATTTTAGATCTTCAATCAATGGATCCCAATAGACATAAATATCATTATCAGTTTTCATTGTTCTTAATATAAGCAGAGATAACATAATGGATTTTTGGTTCATGCATTACCATGGAAGTGAGTTATAATATACCATCATGATGAGCCATGTAATGTGAGTATTAATATGTACACCAAAAGGATTTATTCTATAAGTTTATAACACAAGATGAACGTTTCTTGGATCATTTCCAAATTCATGATACTTGTAATAAATTTTCTTCTACTGAGGAGAATCTATTCGATGGTGTAGGATCCCATATTTAATTCATGTCTCTACATTCTATGAAAATCGTCTCACAGTTTCCTGAAATCTATATTGTCTTCTAATCCATGAAATAAAAGGAAAGTACCATAAATATTTCAAAGGATTTGATTTATTTTTATTATATTGATTCACAAAATAGTTAGGAAATTATATGAGTGATTCATGGTCCTTGTGAAACAATAAGAAATCATTTCAACAAGAATGCCTTTTTTTAGAGATCATTCCCATTCAACGTAGAATCTCTTTAGCATTATAGGTTTGACATCGTTGTTCATTTTCATCGGGTAGCATATCATTATAGAGACCACATAATTTTATAAAGATGGTGTCACTCCTTCTATTGTCATCTTTCAAATTATATAACTTCAATACAACTAAAATTTTTGTTTATTTAGAACAATTGGTGAAATATAATCTCTTAGAATAGCTATTTAACTTCTCAGACAAATTTTTACAACAATGAAGGTAATATTATATTCAAATTGGAATTTCTTCCATGTTATATCCATTATCATTTAGACTAGTATTTATATAAAATGATCCATACACAATATTATAATACTAATAGATATGAAAATTCAGTTTTCCCCATGTTTAGTTCAACATTTATATCTATGATCTATTCTGTGACAAATAAAATGATCTTCCAACTCTTCCAGACTAATTTTTACTGAATAATTACAATGTAAACATAGACAAAGGATTTGAGAAGGGTCATATTCGTGCTACATCGCAATCTTTAAGAACTATTTAATTTCATCTTCATAATCTTTTGTCAAATGATTAGAATTCAACTATTTTTAATTTATATCATTCCTATTGGGTTCATAAAATATTAATTTTTTAGAAAAAAAAATAAATACACATAAGTTATTCATTATGAAAGGTGAAAGTTATAGATAATTCTAATAAGAGAAACCCAACATTTGATTATTTCAAAGAATTTTAGTATGATTTGAATAAAATGGGTAATTTAATTTAAGTACAGAATTACTCCACTATGGTAGGTGTTATCCTATGAATTCATTCAAAGGTGAAAGTTATAGACAACTTTTAACCAAATAAGCTCATCTACCTAACATTTATGATTGAATTTTGTTGTTTTAAATACATCCTCCATATCTTATGAACATGTACCTATGTTTCTTGAAATACTATAAGAAGCAGTCATCCATGGGATAACTACTACTCAAGGTAGTACAAGAAATATTATATATATGGGGGATGAGTCTCACACTAAAATTGAAATAATAATTATTTAAGAGATGAAGTTGATGAAGATGAAAGTTGTACTTAATTTGTTTATCTAAATAGGTTAATGCATCCCATTTGTTATAATTACACCATTGGCACTGGTTATTAACTTTTCACCTATTGAAGGTGAGATTTGGGGGAAATAAATATTTTTTTCTATTATTCAAGGGGTCTCGATAGGTACATGTTATGATATATGAATCTTCAGGGCCTCTATGAATTCTATATTTATAAGATAAATACCAATTTTAATTCATTCGGTCCTCTAAATAATACTTGTAACACCTCTATTAAAATGATCCATCATGTATTTATTGAATCCCCTGAACAAATGGAAATATAATATATTAAATTAAAGAGTAATAACAAACCCAAATATGATAGACAAGAATAATAAACTCTCATTCAATAAACTAGAATATATAAAAACAAATTTTCAAACATAAGGAATTATTAAATTTAATATTAATGTTATATCAAATATGTGAAAACATATCAAAATTATAATATCAATTAAAAACTAATAAGGAATGGAAAAAATAATTTTAGGAAAATGAATATACCTAATAATGATAAAGGTTTTAAACATATCAAAACTCACAATTTAAAATTTGATTCAAGAATTATGTCTAGATAGGTTGAAAAAAAGAATAAATTTCAAGTAGAAGAAGTGTAGCCTTTATAATGAAATATCAATTTCATGGACATTATGGGTTCTATGGTGATTTTGGGAACATAGTATAAAATTATATCCATAATGAGATACATATTAGTAATTATGGAAGATATATAGGCTTAAATGTAAATGGGATATTACCCACTCTTAAAAAATAGTTCTGAAGTGAGACAAATATTTATAAGTGAAATTGGATGAGGAATTTCAAACATTGAATGAACTCTATTGAGCACATGTCAAATTAAATGGTTTTATGAAGGATTTCCAATTTTTTTATAAAAACCTAGATGAATGTGAAGAAAGTATTTTAATTGTATTATATGAAAAATAATGTAATGTAAAAATAATTTATAATTGATGTCACACTAAAGTATTTAAAAAAAAAATCATCCTTTCACATTAGATATTGGTTTTTTATCTCACATGATATGTAAATTGATGTAATTAATGATTTTTGACAAGTTAAATGGTACTTATTATTTTAGAAATAGTGGATCTCTTAAGATAATTTTTTTTCACTTAAAATAAGTTGGAAATAAAAGGAAATGTTAAAGAATGATATGTTTTTTGATGTATTAATGTAAAACATAAAAAGTGTTTATTAGATGTGTGATGAAGGAAATGAAGTAATTTTTTATTAATTATTAATGAGTGGGTTATCATTTCTAGTATAGTTATATTTTTAAAAAAATATAAAAAAATAGCTGAACCATATTCTAATTTTTGATCGATATAATTTATGGTAATTGTGTTTGAAAAAGGAAAATGATTTGTTGTAGTAAAAAATCGATCATATTATGTAATGAGACATTTAAATACTAAATTAAAAAGGGTGGGTTGAGTTGTTTTTATGATGAAAAGATAAAATTGATAGATATTTTTTACTAATTAGAATGGGGATATTGTTAATAATTAAAATAATAAATTAGATATTTAAATGAAACAACCCTTGAAGTTTATTAACTATGATATATATATATCCTTAAATTATAAATCAATACATTGTGATAAGTATTTCATTTAACCCATTTATAATTATACTCAAATGATATGTATTAAGTTTTAGTCATATATATATAATTCTCTAAAGTTGTGACAATTTTAAGACGAAGTATTAAGAATGAGTTTCATTATGTGGTAAAGAATTCTATATTAGATAATGAGGTTGAGTATATGATACACCTATTATGATCAATATCATTCAACTAACCACCTATGACTGTTTACACCATGTAAATAACTAGTACATTACTATCACATGTGCATTATGAATAGTATTTCCTAAGTCCAATGGTAGGAGTCATCGCTCAATTGAGTATAATAACCCTAGGCCTCCACATCCATTAGGTTGAATAAATTAAGAGAACACCATTATACATGTCTAGTGGTCAATAATTCATTCACTATATGGTCACCAATATCTAAAGCATTCAAGATAAATTTACCATGGGAAGAATTTTTCAAACTATATTGTGAGAAGAAATAGTTTTTTAATGAAAAGAATCTAGTAATAAAATTTTTTGGAGGTCCTTCCAAGTGTAGTTTCCCCATCCTTATGATGGAGAGTCAGTATATTTTTTACCCATCACTAAATGGTTATTGAGGGACTAAAGATCACCATATATTTGGAAGGATGGGTTATGGGAATGATCCTATACTTTGGGTTTTCCTTAGTGATTCTTCATCTTGGATATGCTCTATCAGGTGGTTGTGGACATTGATTCCACAAGCGATATTCACATGTAATTTATCTCTTAACTTACTATCAAGTTTTAATTGGAATATCTGGATGATATATCGTAAAGTTTGAAGAAAAATAGGCTTTCTCTAAAGTGGTTGTTTAAATGAAAAAATGATCACCTATCAGGATGGGAATATAAACATGATCAAGTTTTTCATTCTTTATCAAAACATACCAACAAACCTCTTAAATGTAAGTCAGAATATATTTATAGTCTTGTGTGTTGTTGAGATACTTTGGTAGTGAGGGATCTAATATATGGGTTTCCATTGTTGACTACATGGATATGCCGATGGTAAAGAAAGAATAATGATAGGAAAAAACAAATAGATATATCCAAACAAGCAATCAATGTGTGAGGAAGATGAGAAAATACCTTGGATTGAAGATTTGAATCATCTAAGAGAGAGAGTAGAGATATCTCCAAACTCAGGATTCGTTTGATCGTTGGATTTGTTTGAACCTTGAATCATTCGACCTTGGATTCAAGCTGTGATTCGAGCTTTGAATTGATGAGGAGCGCCAGTAGAGGTTGCTTCCACAGAATGCTTCAGATATCATGACTAGATCGCGACTGATTATGGTTCTTTAAATAGATTATGTCACATTAATCAACACTTCCAAAAAATCACTGATAAAGATCACTTTTATCTGTTCTAAAATAATAAGCACTGATAAAAGGCATATTTATCAGTGTAAATATTTTAGAGCTGATAAATCTCAATATTTATCAATGTTAAAAAAAGAGTTGATAAAGATGCCTTTTATCAGCTTTTATTACTTAAGCAGTGATAAAGGATTTATAATTATATTTATAATTAAAATTTTTGTAAATATATATATTTAATTATATAAATATTTAATATATATATATATATAGTAAATATTTTCTTTATTTAAATACATTTATTATAATTCTATAATTTTTTAAATATATAATTATTTATTTATGATTATATAAATATTTTTTTAGAATAATATTTATATATTTATATAATTTTATAATTTTCTATATTTAAATAATTATATATATATATATATATATTTAATAAATATAAATAAAAATAAATATAATCAGTATATTCATTATTTAAATAAATTTTTTATAAATTTTATTATTATTTAAATGTATATAATTATTTATTTATAATTATATAAATAATTTAAAAAATATATTTATTTATTTATAATTATAAATATATAAATGTATAAATATAGTAAATATACATTTATAAGTATATTTTTTTATAAATATTTTTTTACAAATATTTTTTTACAAATATTTTTTTTAACATTATTAATGAATATTTAATCTTAAATGCATGCATCTTAAAAATGAGTGAAATTGAATAATTAAAAACGAGTATACTTTAACAATATTAAAAAAATGGATAAGTTTTATTAATTAAATATAAATAATTAAAAAATATGGATATATATTAAAATAAGTTTCATACCTATTGAAAATATTAAAACATAGTAAATAAATGTATATAAAATAGATAATATAAATCGATTAAATTCCCCAAATAAATATTTAAACATAAAAATAAAACATATTAAAAATGAATTAATATCTAACTAAAATAAAATTTAAAATAAATAAATAAAATTTACTAATTAAAAATATGATATTTTAAATTTATTATGTTATAATGAAACTATAAAATGAATACTAAAATTTGACTAAATTACATATATATTAGGTGTATGTGTTTCTATATAAGACTTCATTGATTATGTAAATATTTATACATGTGTATTGTATATAAAAATGCATTAATTATGTATATGTGAAATTATTATAACACAAATTCATTTATGTAATGGCCCAAAATTCCATAGAATTATTTTTTAAATTTAAATTGATTTTTTATGAGACCAGACTCTCACACGACACACAATTCCATGACCCGGAGTGGACGGAATGAATTTTCAAAATTTTTAAGTTTATTACTTAAACGTGTGAGCAGGTTTTTATATCTTTTGGACCGGTGCTCATATTGAAAATTCGAGGGCCCCATTGAACCCAGAACAACAGGATTCACCTAGAAAGGACCTAACATTGGCCGGAATGGACCCATAGTAGAAGTTAGTTTTTGGCCTTAAACAAAACAATTAAGTAACAATTATTTTGTTATCAAATAGTTATAACTATTAAATAGTAACTCAGATTGGAAATCTGAGAGTACGGTTGAGATCTTGAGGGCATATTTTCCTTATTTGGAGCTTAACCACGATTATCATGGGTCGAGGGTGGAAGTTAGTTTTTTATTTTTTTTAAGAGAATTAAAATGTCACAAGTGCACGGTTTTGGAATCTTCTAAACGGGTGCCTGGATTTAAAATTTGAGGGCACGTTTGCATTAGAACTATGACATTACCTAAAATTGGACTAAACATCGACGAGCGTTGGTTGATTAAAAAATATAGTTTTTGGACTTTAAAGAAAAATTTAAATAAAATAAACTTGGTTATTTTATTTTTGTTTAAACTCTCAAAACTGTTGCAGCGAAACAGCATGTAATGCAACTAAACCAAAACTTTGTTTCATTAATGAAATAGTGTAACGGATTTTTAACAGAGTATAACATAAAATAGTTAATCACGATTCACCACTTAATGTATTAGTAAGGATCCAAGGTCGAGGGTGGAAAATGCTGAATTGTTTTGGGCAAGAAGCCTTGGAGAATTCATTGGTGAATGACCAAGGGCGGTGAGGAATCCACTCCAACGACGAACACCAGTGAACCGAGAATTGGCGAAAACACCTTTAGAGATCGGAACCGTGATAGGATATCGAGGATTTCCAACAAAAAATCAGATCAATAATAGACGAATGATGAAAACGTAGAAACATTATTCGTTAGTGAAAGAATAGAATTAAGGTATGGGTTGTTATTTAAATTATGTTCTTTGTAACGCCCCGACCCCAGCTACCCAGAGTCGGTGCATTACTTCGTAACATTGGCATGATCACAAAAGATCAAGTCTCGAAAGACCGATTAGTTTAGTAGCCTTGGAAACACTAGATACATTCATAAATGTTACATTACATCATAGAGTGAAAAACTAATAACAAAGTCTTCATAGTCCACACTCACAACCTCTTCTGACTATCCCTGCAGGTCATTCATAAAATACTTCTTCACATACTGGGAAATATTAAAACATTGGAATGGGTGAGCTCAGATGCTCAGTAAGGATAACAATATTGCGGAAGCTTTCATAAATAAACATAAACATTTAACGCAATGTATAACTAAAACAAAAGCCTTTTTAAACTTGAACTTCAGCATAATATGGAAAAAATAAAATGAGATAATTTCATTTACTTACTCACATGGATATTCTACTAGTCGAATAATCACATGCAATATCAATAACCACTTTCATAATGAGGGAATGTATAATTCCAGACATTCTGAAACATTTTGTCAAGGCCTCAGCCAAGACGTCTAAAATGATTAAGGCCTCGTCCAAAACCATAAATCAAATTGGGAAAGGGCCTCAGCCAATTCCACGTCTAGTTGTCTCATGAGACCTACCGATGCATCGAGGAGCTATAGCGGGCTCCACCCGTCACTTATTAAGTCCAATACATTCCTCATATGAATAGTTTTAAACATATCATAAACCATAACATAATCGTATCACATAAAACATGCATAAAGGAAACATAACATTTCCACATTTCAATCACAAGATATCAATACAACACATTGATATAATAAAAATTCTTTCAAAACCATTTTCAATACCAAAATAAAAGAAAGTTAAAACTTTGTATTTTCTTTTCATTAAAAAAATGATGGCTTGTAGAGGAAGCCGAAACTCAAATAATGGTCACGGTGGCGGAGAAGTCGTTGTATTCGCATAAGTACGGAAAGAAAAACATTCCCTTTTGTCTTTTAGCAAAATGCTTCGTATAAAAAAGATTCCTTTTGAATAAACATAAAAAGTCAAAGGGGTTTATACACTGTATAAAAGAAAGCTGTGTATAAAACCAAATATGCCTCAATGAAAGGGGATTGAGACGAAGTCCTTAAAAAGATCATTTTTTATAAAGTAGGTCTATTATGTGTATTCACTATAAGTACACATAAATAATGTAAAAATACAAGATAGGACATAATAATATCATGACATAATTTGAAAGTAGGAGATTAACCCAAAGAATGGAAGTTGGGTTATGAAATTCTTTTACCTCGTGTCTGACTTTACTCAACCGTTATTTAACCTCCTGAATAATAAACTGTAGTTAATATATACCTTATTAAGAACCATTTTCAATTTCATTATCCTTTTTATATCACTTATTACAATGATATGAAGATTCTGTAATTATTTGAGTTAATAACGGTCATTTTGTCGATCTTAGGTACTTGAGTCAAAAATAAACTTCTTATAATTACAAGTTGTTCATGTGGTGAAATATCATTTATATCCAGAATTATATTCATGATTTAGATATCATATATATCATATATATCCAGTATATACATTCATTCATAATATTACATGACATTTAGAGGTAAGAAATAAAATGCACCATTCATGGAGACGGTAAGCCGTACGTACGCATGAACGCTACTTTCATTTCTATTTCATATTTAATGGAATGAAGTTATAATTATATAAAGGTATAATATAATTCCAGTATAATATAGTGTATAATACCATTTACTCCATCCTTTATACATCCCACATATGGCATTAACGATTCAAATCACTCTGAGGGGGCGGTAGTCCGCACTTCCTAAAATGAAATTATCGCGTTTTACCCATAATGGAAATCATAAAGTATGCCATAAATGAGAAATACAGAAGCATAAGTAAAACATAAACATATTATATATCATATATAAATATAGTGACATCTTAATGGCCACCTTTGAAGGTGTTATATGAGTGTTGAACAATCATCATTTCGTGAGGCAGAAATTCTCCATCCACAGAAACCGTATGTTCTTTAACCTTTAGATGTAGGTGTGTGTAAGTGTAGCACTAATACTTCTTATAAAAACATCCTAGTATATTTAGGATACTGTTTTTGTTACAAAAGAAATGAATAAAAAGAGTTTAGGGAGTTGGAGAAGAAAAATAAAACAAAACAACATTAGAGAAGACATTACCTCAAAATCGGGTAACTCTTTTTGATTTGAGCCAAAGGCTTCCTTGGGAAGAGTTATTCCCAAAGTGAGGTTTCTAGGAGTAATAGGGGGAAGTTGGGAGAGTATTTGGGCAGAGGTTGCCCAAGCCAAATGGATTGAATGTGTGAATGAGGTGGTATAGGTGGGGGCCTTTTATAGGAGGAGAGGAGGGGCACTTTTGGAAAGTAATGAAATGTTATTCTATTATAAAATGATTTTCGGATTCTAAAGGTCCCACACTTGTATAATTCTAGGATAAGGTGATAAGGGTTTGAAACATACCCATACAATAGTCTTTGGACAAGTGTAAGCCTTGGATTTTACATTATCTTTTCATTTTATTAAAATCGTTAAATAATGAGGTCATCACTGCATCATAATGATGTCATAAATAATTTTATTTATTTAATGTCTAAAAATTATAAAACAAATACTATGATGTAGGAAATATTTTTATCTTTCTAATGAATACTTATAGTCAAAATTTGGACTTGTGTAACCCCACTTAAAAACTGTTTTAGTAAAACAACTTATGATTGTGTCAATTTAATTTTAACATTAAATAAATATATATTAATGTCATTTTCCAACCAATGTGGATCCATGGGGTCCCCAAGTTGACCCATGGGTTGTCTTGGTCGTCCATGACTCATCCAATAGGAGTAGGACAAGTTTCAAGCTCATCTCATATTATTAAAACATTATTTTTACCTTAAACTACACTAATTACCTCTAATCGCGATTAAGAACTTAAAAGTTACTATTCACCAAATGTTATTTTAATCTCATTGAACCACATTTTACTTCTTAATGACAACAATGTATGTCGGATTTTTGAAAATCAAATCACATAAGTGGTAATATTTCATTTAAACGAAAAAATCAGTTATTTAACTACCACTTAGTGGTTTCACTATTCATCAAAAATTGAAGTTTTTCAGAACAATGCCAAAATTTCACCCTAAGCTATAATTGATATTCCGAATTCAAAAATGATGTCTATTTTAAAAATATAAAATTTGTATAATTTTAAAAAGTGGTTATTACTATTCATAACTGCTACTTTGATTAGTCGCGGTGTTTTAGAACTCGAAGTTGCGTACAATGCAAGCTATTGCATTATTGAATGAGAAGCGTATCGTGGAAGCTCGGGGTGTTACATTCTTTTCCCGGTTCTTGGTTTTAAATGACAATCACAAATCAACCCATGAACAGGTTGAACATGGATCATTCGTTCTTGTGGGAGTGATTTTTCTATCTGGATTATCTTTGGGGGATTTGAGGTTTTAGATATTTTTCTGCTAAACCCTTCTAATGTGACTGAATTAACTCCATGATAAATGACAGTAGAGGTTCTTTCCTCAAATTTGATTATTTGGTTTTCCTATCCCCTTAACGCGTGTTCTTCACATTCTTAATGATCGAAGAAGGACTGGTCATTGAGAAACCTTCTTGGCGAAACGACGATGGAGGAGCAATGACGATAGGAAATGATCAGATCGAGACAGCATGGAAAATACTGCTGATCGGGCACTTTCTGTAGAAAGGGGTCACAATGGAGTTTTGATCCCCAGGTAGCAAATAACGTGGTCCAATGGATCTGGAACACCCTCTGGATTGAAGAACGGATCACAGGAGCACGTCTGATGTTTTGTGGAAAATTATGTCTGGCTACTAGCACCAAATGCGTGCTGGATGGCGGGGTGGCATGCTGCGGTGGAGTTAGAGGCAGAAAACACAGCCTCTGGCCATGACACAAGCTGGAATCATGGGCACAGGTCTAGTCGGAATACCCAAACCACGTAGAAGACTGGTTGGCGGAAGTGGCGGTGCCCGATGGTGCTGCCTAGTGGAGAGCGGATGTGGCTGTGCCATGTCCGGTTTGGAGGAGCCAGCCTGCTCCGATGCTTGCCTGGTTGTGCTTGCGGGCTGGACCTACTACCCAGCGGGCTGAGCCCAATGGGCTAGACCCACATCCTAGTGGGCCAAGCCTAACCAGTTTAGGCTGGGACCAGCAATTTCAGGATAGGTCAGACATGGGTTGGGTCGGTCCAACCAGGTTTGACTGGACCCGAACCCAACCGGCCCCCGTTTCACAAAAATGCCCGTAACTTTTAATTGGACTGTTAGATTGATGAGCCATCATTGATATTTGGACTCTTGTTATGAGACTGTCCTTTTGAGATACCCTATATGTGTTTTTCAGAAAGTTAGAGAATGACCTATTTGGTTTGTAGAGTAGGATCTCCTGGTATAGGTAGACTTAGGGTAGAATCAGGATGATTATTATAGTGAGATGTTTGGATGGTTACTCCCTTGATGACTCCAGGAGTGGGTACTCCTTATCCCTATACTTTGGTAGAGGCAGGACACCCCACATTTTAGGGAATGAGTTCTCAAAGAAGTTCGTAAATCAAGATTCGACACTCCCCTGTCGTTCTAGAGTGCGAGTTATCTATCCTTGGAGTTAGAATTCACCTATTAGACTAGGGAATGAGTCCTCCATACATAATGCATATAAATTTGGTATTCCCCTACCAGGTAGGGAGCAAGTCCTCTATTGTAGAAGTCATTACTTTCCTATCATTCTGGGGTGTGTGTCCTCCTTAAGCAGTGCTACGACAGAGTTAGTACTCCCTTGCCATGCCAAGGAGCTGGTCTTCTATCTAGGGTTCAGCACTCCCCTTACATACTAGGGTGTGGGTCCCCCATAGTGAACTATTTAAAGAAGTTGGTACTTCCCTGCTTTTTTAGGGAACAGTTCCTCCACACATGATCGAATAGAGTTGGTACTCTCCTACTAGGTAGGTTGTGGGTCCTCAATTGTAGATGGAGCTCCCTCGGCTATCAGAAATAGTATCAAGGAACGAGTCCATCCATTAGATGAAAACAAAACCTAGATATGAGTTACTCCTCCCTCAACAGACTGAGTCATGATCCACTTTTTATAGGAGCAACTGAGGTATTGCAGGTTAGTCTAGAGTAGTGCTCTCTCAACTTGGCATAGTGACGAGGAGCAGGCCTCTTCACTTGGGTTTTCTTAGACTTTCATCAGGTGCAAGGATATGACAACTAGACCTCTAATGTCGGGCACTAGAGTTGGACCTCGTAGAATGTCCCCGATGGATCATGTTCTCTTAGACGTACCATTCAGAATGGTAGTATTATACCTCATGGAGTATATTTATCATACATGTTCTATTAGGGATGGTTGTTCTTGGGAAGTGTGATCTCCTGGTTTGTGTGTTATAACGTGATCATTTGATGAGAATCTTGAAACTAGATGTGTGTTTGGGACCACATTTTTTCTTAGTGGCTGAGATTAGTATATCTGTATTTTCATGGTATATGTATTGGCATATACCTGAGTGGAGCTAACTATGCTGTCCTTTTTTGTTTTTATTTTGTTCTTTACCTTTGTGGTATCGGGGTCCCCTACTGAGTATTGTTTTACTAACCCCTACATAGGCTCCACCCACATGTGTTGTGTATTGTGAAGACGACCGATGCTTTGACGAAGTCCAAGAAGGACTGAGGTCTGGTGGTGTTCGGCGATATCAGACAGACGAGGTGCACTTCTATAGCTTCAGAAAGCTACCCTTCACCAACCCTTCAGGTAGGCTTCCCAACGGACGAGCTTCAGGGACTTGGAGTTTTAATTTTGTTCTATTTTTCTTTTAGTGGGATTGTATAATATCCCAGGTTTCCACCCTATACTTTACTTTCAATTGTAATCTGGATGTATTTTATTTAGTTTATTGCATGCATGGTTTCCTTGGATTTTACCTTCTAGTACCTTTGTCTGGGAGTTGTGTGCATGTGTACAGGTACATATGAAAATTCCTCCCACTTTTGGAATAATGCCATTGGAACTAGTCTCCAGCCCTTTTCATTTGGGAGGGGGGTTGGGGTAGTCATGGTATGGACCCCGGGGGATGAGTCATGAAAATTGGTATCATTGGTGGTTAGTTCTACCTCGAAGACTGGGGGTAGGTAGTTTTTGGTTTTTGGGAAACAATGTTATGTGTTTCGAGTTCAGCGTTCAGGATAGGGACTCTAGTGTTGGTGTAGTGGCTGATGTATCCATAAACCAAGACTTTGGACACCTATTTTTTAAATCGGTACATGGAAACACTGGTTGAGGGGAGATAAAGGGTATATGAATCATGTAGGAATGGTTGTTATTTTCCATGTCCTTCTTGAGTCATCTCTCCAGATATATTCATTAACTTTGGTTCATCTTGATATATTTTAGGATACCACCACGATGACAACCAGACAAGATTCTACAATGTGATCGTGATGATGATCCACCCTGAGTGGAGGCCTTAGTACATGGCATTAAATCTATGGAATGACCTCCGGGTGGTGCACTAGTGATGCAGCCACTTGTCGATCAGAAGTTTCTACTAGGGCTACTAGTGGAGGATGCATGAAGGCTAAGTGCACTACATGAGTTCTAGAGGAAGACACCACCCAGGTTCCAGGCGATAGAGATCCATAGGTAGCTGAGGATTGGATTGATGCAGTTACGTGAGTCTTCCTACTAGTGAGGACACCTCTCAACTAGATGGAAATACTATCCATGATCCTTATACAGGGCTCAGCGGGATGATGGTGGAGCTTAGTGATCTTGGTGCACGATAAGGTGACCCTCACCTATATTGACATTGAGAGCCTCTACAGGGAGGAGTTATTTCATGGGACATTACGCTCTATGTGTATATAGGAGATACTGCACCTATAGCAGGGCAACATGATAGTAGCAGAGTACTATGAGAGATTAATAGATCTTTCTCGCTACTCTATATAAATGGTACGAGACCCTTACTTCCGGGCACGGACATTCCAGTAGGGACTACGCTGGGAGATCAGGGCATTGGTGATACCCCTTAGTATTTCAATATATTCTGTAGTGCTAGAGCGATCCCTTGTGGTTGAGAGATACCTAGAGGAGGAGTAGATAGATGTGACCTACAATAGAGGTCATGATGTAGAGGCATCTACTAGAGCTAGAAAAAGGTATGTGACAAGATAGAGGTTTTCGGTCATGGCATATAACCAAGATTCTCCAGGGAAGATTCGAGATATGATATTTGTCTTTCCTTTTGGATGCCTTTTCTAAATAGACACAAATGCTAGTAATCATCCTTTTTCCATGAGTTCTGTTTGTGACTTCGAGGATCTGGTTAGATCGTGGACTTCACCTTCATGCTTAGAGACTCCTACTGAAGGAGTCCTATTGATCACACACTGGCGAAGATAGTGTGACCTGACTCTTGGAGGCTAGATTTGTGGTTGGGATCTCTTAGTCATAGCGTTGAGGCTTTACGATGTCATTATGGGTATCGACTACTACCATTCATACCTGGGTTGAATGTATTAGGGAAAGGATGTGGTGTGTCTATAATAGTGAAAAAAAGTTTTCTATTTGGTGAAAAGAAAACTCTGGAAGCACAAGGTGGACTCTCGAGAGGATTAATTCTTAAAAAATTTACATGTTGTAATATTTAGACCTCATGATGTTTCTACAATGTGGAATGGTTGTTTACCTTCCATACGCAGTAGAAATACCACTAGTGAGTGTGGTAGTTTTCTAGTTTCGACAATTTGTGTGGTCGTAGGAGGTTATAGAAAAAGGGCCTAGTAAGACCCAACGTTCTCTCATGAGAAGCCATGATTCATTAATAAATACCCTTGCACATTTAGTGTCAACCTTAAGCACATAACACTTGTTGATACATTAGCACAGTTCATCTAGGGAGTGGATGTGAACTGTGGGTTTCTGTTTGTATCTATGTTAGGTTAGAGTGGAGGTGAAACTCTAGACCCCATGACTATAAATGGATCAGAGTGATTAATGATTTTTCTACTTTTCACATCTAAAGAGACATGTTCCCGTTGATTCATAATGTTAACCTAGTAGAATATGGACATAAAAGTAGGCAATCTAGGTGGTTCCTCATGGTGTGTGCCTATAAGTAGCTCAAGGACCTTGTATGAACTCAATTTTCTTCTTTTGAGTATAGGATTTTTAATTTCAAGGGTGAAAAGTTATAAGGTGGGGAGAATTTAATGGCCCAAAATTCCATTGTAATTTTTTTAAAATTTAAATGGCTTTTTTATAAGACCATGATCCAAGACAACACATAATTCCGAGACCTGGAGTGGCCAAAATGTATTTTTAAACTTTTTTAAGTTTATTAATTAAATGTGCGAAATATTTTTTACATCTTATAAACCATTTCTAAGATCGAAAATATGATGGCACCATTGAACTCCGAATGGTGGGATTCTCTTAGAAAGGGCCTAACGTTGGCCAGTATGGGCCAATAGAGGAAGTTAGTTTTTCGACGTGAATAAAAAAATTAAGTAAAAATTATTTTATTTTCAAATATTTATAACACACAAATAATAACTCATATTGGAAATCTGAGAGTACTATTGAGCTTGTGAGGGCGTGTATCACTTTGGTGGAGCATAACCTCAAATGTCTTTGGTCAAGGGTGAAAGTTAGTTTTCAAGTTTTTTTAAGCGAATAAAAATGATGTGGGTGGGCGGTATTTGAAACTTCTAAAAGATGCCCGGATTTAAAATATGAGGGCACCATTGTGCCCAGAATGACAAAATTACCTAAAAATGAACTCAACACAGACCAGTTCGGGTCGACCAGAAAAGATAGTTTTTGGAATTTTAAGGAAAATTTAAATAAAATAAAATTTTTCATTTTATTTTTTCTGCACTCTCGAAACCATTGTTGTAAAATGGCGTGTAAC
The DNA here is from genome assembly GCA_963277665.1 of Viscum album. Lineage (NCBI taxonomy): Eukaryota > Viridiplantae > Streptophyta > Magnoliopsida > Santalales > Viscaceae > Viscum > Viscum album. The sequence goes on along the minus strand of OY728153.1, from coordinate 382,452,221 downwards.
ACAACAAAATTGAAATGTTGTTTCATTAATAAAACAACATAATGACTTTGTAACGCAGTGTAACAGAGAATAATGAATCTCGATTCAACACTTAATGGATTTGAAGGATCCATGGTCGAGGGTGGAAGATGTTGACTTATATTGGTAAATAATCCTTGGAGAATTCATTAGTGAAAGAGAAATAACAGTTAGGGATCCCCTCCAATGATGAACGTTGAAGAACCGAGAAGCAAGGACGATGCCTTTGGAGATTGGAACTGAGACTCAAGATCGATGATCACCAAGAACTAATCGGATCAAGAAAATACAAATGACGACTATGCAGATATGTTCTTTGATAGTGAAAGAACCTAATCAAGGTATGGGTTGTTAGTTAAATTTAGTTATTTTCCCCATTCTTGGTTTTAAGAGAAAAATGTGGATCAACCCACAAATAGGTTGACTCATGGTTCAATCGTTCTTGTGAAAGGGATTTTTCTATTGGGATTATCTTTTGGGGATTTGAGGTTTGGGATTTTCTTCTTCTAAACCCTTCTAATAGGAGTTGATTTACACCATGAAGAATTATGAAGGATGTTCATTCCTTCAATTTGATTGTTTGATTTTCCTATCCCCTTGCCGCATGTTCTTCAAATTCCCGACCGTTGATGAAAGATCGATCATTGCATAACCTTCGTGGTACTATGATGATGGAGGTGCAATGAAGACAGAAAAATATTAGATCGAGACAGCATGGGAAATACCACCCATCAAGCACTTTCTAGTGGAAGGGATTGCAAGGGAGTCTTCAGCCCCAGGAAGCAAAAGAAGCAACCCAAGGGCCCCAAAACACCCTCTAAATTAAAGAACATACCACCGGAGTTTGTCCAGTGGTTTGTGGAAAATTATGTCGGGCTGATAGTGGTGGAGACGGTAGCTGCTCGGATACCGTGTGAAGAATTCCGCAACCTCCAGCAATGGAACGAGCTGGACCCACAAGCACGGGTCTAGTCAGAAGACTTGGTCCGCATAGCAAACCGTTTGGCGGAAGTGGGAGCGCCAGCTGGCGCTGCCTAGTGGAAAGAGGACATGGCTATGTCATATCCGGTCTGGAAGAGCCAACTCGCATCAATGCAGACTGGGTTGTGCTGGTGGGCCGCGCCCAGCCAAGCAGGACAAACTAGAAGTGGTCCAATCCCAATGGGTTGGACCTACAGCCCAGTGGGATGGGCCCAGCCGGTGCAGGCCGGGTCGGACTCGGGTCAGGTCAGCTCGACCGGGTCGGACCGAACTCTAACCCAACCGACCCCCATTTAACAAAAATGCCTATAACTTTCAATCAGAGCATATGATTGAAGAGACATCTATGGAATTGAGACCCTTGTGACAAAACTATCCTTTTGTGATACTCTATGTGAGGTTTTGAGATGTTTAGAGGATGGACACTTTGTTTGGAAGAGTAGGCTCTCCCGGTATGGGAGGACTTAGGGTAGAATCTGGGTGATTCTTATGTTGAGATATTAGGATGGTTACTCCCTTGATGACTCAAAGAGTGGGTAATCCTTATCCCTATGCTTTGGTAGAGGTGGGACTCCCTGAATATTAGGGTGTGGGTTCTCAGTGAGGTTTGTATTGGAAGAGTCGGTACTCCCCTGCCATGACAGGGAGCGGGTCCTCTATCCTTGGGGTTGGCACTCACCTATTAAACTAGGGCATGGGTCCTCCATACCTAACTCATATAGATTCGGTACTCCCTTACTGGGTAGGGATAATTTCCTCTATTGTAGGAGTCCGTACCCCCTTCCGATCTAGGTTGCAGGTCCTCCTTACGTTGTGCTATGGCAGAGTCGGTACTCCCCTACTGTGCCAAGGAGCGGGTCCTCTAGCCAGTGGTCGGTACTCCCCAAACATACTATGACACGGGTCCCCCATAGGGAACAAACTAATGGAGTCTATACTCCACTACTATTTCAAGGTGTGGATCCTCCACACGTGATCAAATAGAGTTAGTACTCCTCTTCCAGATAGGGTGTGGGTCCTCTATTATAGGATTCGGTACCCCCCTATCATACCAGGGTGCGAGTCCTCCACACATGAACTGATAGAGTCGGTACTCTCCTATTACAACATGGAACATGTCCTATAGTCACTGAGTACTACTCCACTACCAGGTAGGGTGCGGTTCCTCAATTTTAGATGTATTTCCCTCAGATTTCAGACATAGTAGCGAGGAGCGATCCCATCCACTTGATGAAAACAATACATAGATAAGAGTTAGTGATCCCTCAATGAACTGAGGTGTGAGCCACTCCTTACAGGAGAAATTGATGTGTTGGAAGTTAGTCTTGAGCAATGGTCCCTCAACTAAGCGCAGTGAAAAAAAGCGGGCCTCTTCATTTGGATTTCTTTAGTCTTGAATCGGGAGAATGGCTATGACAACTAGACCTCCAGTGTCGAGCACTAGAGTCAGACCAAATAGAATATTTCTGATGGAAAACGTTCTCTCGAATGTACCATTCAGAATGGGAGGATTGTACTTGATGGCATGTATCTCTCAGATAGGTTCCATCAGGGATAGCTGAGCTCATGGAGTGTGATCTCTTGGTTTGTGTGGTATGACTTGAGCCTTTAAAGAGATTCCCGAAACTAGCTGTGTGGTTGGGACCACATGTTTTCTTAGTGGATGAGATGAGTATATCTAGATATTCATGGTATATTTATGGGTATATACCCGAGTGGAGGTGACTGTGCATTCCTTTTTTATTTTTCTCTTGTGCTTTACCTTTATGGTTTTGGGGTCCCCTGCTGAGTATTGTTTTACTCACCACTTCATAGTCTTTTCCTGCACGTGTTGTGTCTTCTGCTAATGACCAATTATTTGATGGAGTTCAGGGAGGACCGGGTCCCGGTGGTGTTCAGTGAGATCAGACAGATGAGTTGTACTTTTATACCTTCAGGTAGCTACCATTCACCTACTTTATAGGTAGGCTTCTCAGCGGATGAGCTTCAGGGACTTGGAGTTTTACTTTTGTTTTGTTTTTATTTTTGTGGGCTTGTACACTATCCCAGGTTGCCACTTTTTACATCACTTTTTCATTACGCTCTAGTTGTGTTTTACTTAGTGGATTCCATGCATGGTTTCCTTGGATTTTACCTTGTAGTACCTTTGGAAAGGATTTTTGTTTGTGTACAAGTACTTAGGAAAATTCCTCCCACTTGTGGAATAATGCCTTCAGTGCTAGTCGCCAACTCCTGGCCTTTGTGAGGTGGTCTTGGGGTAGTCGCGGAATGGGCCCTGGGGGATGGGTTGTGATAATCTATATTAAATTTAAAAATAAAACAACATTCAATTATATCCATTACTCGATGCGATTATTCTGTATTTTTAATTCATTTTAATTTTTAATTATAAACCATTATTTACTAAATATATGACTATTTAATTAAAATAAAAAATACTTTACATTATATAGATCATTTTATATAAATTAAAATTTATATATATATAATATATAATATTTATTAACATTATCAATACATATTTAATTAACAAATTATTTAATATTTTTCTCGATTTATTTATTTTCAATTTTTATTTGTTTAATTTTAATTTTTATATATCTATATATTTAATATATACTATTTATTATTATTTATAATTTCAATATATTATAATAAATTTATTATTTTTTATTAATAATTATTTACTTAATACTTTCTTAATATTTTTTTTTTGATAAACTCGTTTTTTTGTTTTTTATCTAATTATTTCACTTAATTCATACCGTTATCAACGCTAAAAATAAATTACTAATAAAGGGAACTCTTTATCAATGCTAAAAAAAGTGCTTCTAAAGGGTGTCTTTTATTAGTTCTAAATAAAATCACTGATAAAGGGTTGTACTGCTAAATGCTAGTTTTGTAGTAGTGAGTCTAAGAAGCGAGGTATAAGTTCATAATCTCTCTTTCACTTTTATTTTTCTTTATGTGCACTTCTTCTTTCTCAAATTCCAATACACCATACTAAAATTATAACATTCGTATAACTATTATAGTTATATTTTATTATAATGAAGGTAAAATCATTAAACACCCTTCCCTTTTTTCCCTTAAGAATGGAGAAAATGAAATTTGGGTGTTTGCCAACTACTTCCCCCACAAATAATCATGTTTCTATTTCATTAACTACCTTACATGTATTATCCTAATGTTTAATTTAATAAATAATTATTATATTTATAAAATATTTTATATTCATAAATGATAAAAAAAATATTTTACATTTCTCTCATTCCATGGAAAATGAAATTGTTAACCATGTATAAGTGTGGACTACCACCTCCATGGAATGATTGATTTCCTTTTTTCTTTTCATCACCTAATTACATGAATTTTCATAATAATTTTTTTAATGGATAAATATGATGTTCATTGTATAATTGTTTTTTTATAAAAATTTATACAACCTATTAATGATATGATCAACAAATTATTATCATTAATTCTATCATTTAAAACGAGCATACAAAAAAAGAATCTTTATAATCTTATTATGAAATAATATTATATCCATTACTTATTATTAATAATATTTTTAATTATGATATATCAAACTAATATTAGTTAATAATATCATAGTAATTATATTATAACCAAACCACCTCATAATCTTCCCTTAATCATGGTATGTTAATGTTTGAGTCGGTTCAACCGCCAACTTGAACATTGTAATGAATTTATATCATGTATGACTATGAGAAATTAATTATTGTTATATAATTATATAAATATGTATATAATTATTTTACTTTTTTTCTTGGTAATTTTTTATTAATATTTAACTCATTAATTAAGAAATCGAACTTTGTTCATTAAGAATCACCGAAACAACCACGTCGATAATCTCAACCTCAAGGATCATTACCAAAACTACCATGAAATGAAATTATATATTTATAAAATAACTTGGAACATATATTAAAATACCTTATATGGTGTAATAATGAATTAATTTAGGTAAAATAATAAATACCAACACCACTTTAATGAAACTAGTTCAAAGAAATAAAGATTACTTACAGTCAGTGTTAGAAATTGGTAGAAATTAATATATATATATATATATATATGTTTGTTTGTGTGGATAAATATTATAAAGTAGGAGTATAAATGGGTATATTTATGTATTATGTTTTTTTTATGTGTTTAATAAACTTAATTTAATTATTCATGATATTTATTGCAAGTGCATAATGAATCATGACTAAGGTAAGAGTTTTCATCTCAAATAACTCTCTTTAAGACATGTTTAGTATTATGAATCCAATTTATTTTATGTGGTTTAAATGATTCTTAATTGAGTTTTTATATCATTAAATATCTTTTATTTATATTAATGTATGTTAAATGTAACCCTCTCTCTCTATTTTAATAGGTTTTGATTTAAATTCTCCTCAAGTTATAAGCATTTTTTTAACTAAATTATTATTCATTGAGTTATAATAATTATTCTTGAACATATTTTATATAAGTGGGTAAATTATTCCATGGGAGTTTGTTTTATTATATATTCTCTTGAATTTTGTGGATTTATATTTTCACCACATAAACCCCTTTTTCAAAAGTTTCTATCTTTATGAACATTATTGTTCATAAGGGACTTTGTTAACTCAAAACTATTTATTTGAGTTATATGGTTTATTTTGAACTTATACCATAAATATTATCATTATTAATATATTTACCAGTTTATTTGATGTTCTATTTCATACTTTTAGGAATAATGTCCTATTTGTTCCAAAAAACTCACTTGATTATTTACTCACAAAAAAGTATAAAGTTATCATGAACGAATCTCCATCTCTTTATTAGATCGTTGTTTTTGGTCCCTATTTTCACTACCTTCTATGTTTCCCTCTATTTATGGGAAATATAATATATAATATTTATATTATTATCATAATTATAATTACTTATTTTTAAAAGGAATATTCAATACTCTTTTTATGAAGTCTATTTTCAAACAAAGATATTTCAAAATATTTTTTAAAATTTTTTTTTACACCCCTTCAAAATTAGATACTTTATCTTCCATTCCACATTATTTTGATAAAAAAATTTGTCTTTTCAAATATATTTTAATAGATATTTTCTTTTAAAGGTAAATTTATTAAGATTTTTCATTTCACCTTTTAGAAAATAAGTTTGTAAAGAGACTTGTAACTTTATCTTTTTAAGGTAATATTAAAAATATTTTTAAAGGATATTTTTATGTTTTATTCTTTGTGAATATATATTTTTACTAACTGTGACATTTTATATAAAACATTACATCTAAGTTATCATGGTTTATAAAATAAATTATTTTTCTTTTAGTTTTATAAATTATTTCTTTCAATATTATTTCAAATGATCAAGGACATTTATTAATTCCAAATTGGTTTTTCTAAAACTCAGAAAGAGTTTTTTTCATCTAAGTCAGTATACTTTGATACATATTATTATTGATTCAATGATATAATTCAAATATTAAAATCCACTAAATTTTTATTCATGTATCAAGTAGTTTATTTTCTATCAAAGATATCACTCCTTTTGGAAAATGATATTTGTTAGTTATGTTATGATTTCTTAAGTAAATGTTATGTGATAATTTTAAGGAACCAATTTTTTTCCACGGGTTCACTAGAATTTGTTTATTATTTATTTTATATAAAACCCATATGTATGGATGATGAATGATGTGGTATTATATCACCATTCAATTCATTGGTTTAAGTTTATATCTCATGAGACATGTATTCACAACTATGTTCTAACTACTCATAATCATGAGCACTAATGGTGAGGATAAAAAAAGTTATATTCTATATAATAATATATGATATATATTTGAAAGTTGTTTGAAAAAATTATGATCATTCTCATGAATATTTTATACTCTCATGTATTATATTTATTGACTCATTCTTTTAAGTAATGTCTTATTTTATAACAATATTTATGCTTTGATTATGTCCTAATATTTATTGAGTTTTATTTTTTTATATATCTTAATTGTACCCGTATACTCATATTATGTACACTTATTATATTTGATTACTATCGATTATGTTTACCCTTTCTGAGAATATGAGCTCACCTTTTCTTATTTTTCCATTTCCCCTTGGTTATGAAGATATTAAAATCATGTAATATCTGGAAGTGTTTATTATATGGATAATTTTAAGGATATGTTGAATAATCATTATGGATTAATAACTATCTGTCATAGTGAAAAAATGTCTATAAGTGAAAATGTCATGAGTTTTTTTATTTAATTTTTCATCTTGATTCCTGAAAACTATAAAACTAAAAGTTATTGGGAATGTATTATAATGAATTTTTATACATTATGTCATGTAATCATCAAACGTTTAGTTTAGGCCTATCACAGTTGGTATCAGATAAGGGTTTAGATAAATTCAGAGAGTAGGGTGATATCAATTGAAGATAAATTGGGAGTTATTAATGTCATAAAAGTTTTATAAATTAAGTATTATTATAATTTAAAAGGTATATATAACCCTTTATTCTTGATGTGGTAATATCTAAGGGATTATGATAAGATAAATTTAGTGGAAACCCAAGATATATGTTTAAGTATTTGATAACATCCTATTTTTTTAAGTATATATTGTGTGGTTTTCCTCATAATGAAATCCCTTTTGAGATATTACATGTGGATGAAGGCTCTGGTATATATGTGCCTAGGGGTAATAACCCTAAAAATGGTGTGTTGTGTATTAACACAGTCATCACCAAGTACATGATAAAGAGGCCTAATTTCACACATACCTTGAATCTCACTGGGGATATTCATTGGTCAATAGAATTCTCTTTAAAATTCATTATGATGGATTTATTTTCAATTTAATTTTAGGGATTAGGTTAATAAGTATGATAGAACACAACCTAAAGTAACCCAGGTTGAAAAAAAGAGATATATATGATAAACTAAGTATTTCCTAGTATCATAGGTTGAAATAATGGTTCTATTAGAGTTAGAATTATAGGATTGATATTTTATATTCATATAATTTGATTATTTGGGATTATCATAACCATTGTGGTTTTAATATTTGGATGAAATAATATTGTGTAAATTCATATGGAAAATGAGTGTATCTAGAACCAACTATGTCCTATAACTGAATAAGGAAGCATACTTATGTGGTTGAAAATATTGGTACATAAATGTCATGATGGAAAAGTTGAGTTTCTAGGTCATACCTAAGGTAGTGAGGATGATATCTTAATATAAATTAAATAATGTTACTCTTGTATATTTTCATTAATGATTGATATTTATTGATGATATTCTGGTATATTCTAAAATTCATAAGGATTATATAAAACATATATGGATTTTTATTCAATGGTTTTTATTTAGATATTTGAAAACATATATTAAGTGGTATCAATAACCTTGTAAAGTGATTTGATGATAAGGTTATATTTTTGGGGACAAAAATTGAAGAACACATGATTAAGGTATGGAAACCTCTTAGATTTAATATATTGTTGATATTAAGGAAATAAAGCCTTGATATATTTTTATAAAAGTGAGGTAGATAGTATTAACAACCTTGAAATTGATCATTGATTTATGGAAAAAGTGATCCATGATAGTTTTTGCAATGTTTTTCTCATTTTCATAAGATGGTATATATTGAATAGCATGTGACTTTTTGAAATAGTGGCTAATATATTTGAATGTTAAAGATATAGTTAATTTTTAAAGGAACCGCAAATTTCCCTATGGTTTAAGGTCTTGGAGATTCAAATGGTTTTGGGAAAGGTATGTAATGGAGAATATATGATTAGGTTATATACATACTGGGGTACATGATCATATGATCGATTAATTTTGTTCGAGGAAATAAAATTAACTTGGCATAGCCTAAGAGAGTAATATGGATGTCATAATAGAATTTATATCATGAAAGATGGATATGTTAAGATAACTCTCACCAACTTTCATTAGTGATTAATAATTAAAGTTTTGAGGTTACAATTTATTTATGGGGTAGAATGTAATGACCTGATATTTTAGACCCTTTAAATTGAAATTTTCTTCAGTAGCTTGTGTCATATGCAACACTAAAATAACGCAACATCTAACTAAAAAATCATGAAATATTAAATTTACATGAAAAAATATTCATTAGAAGATAAAATAATAATAATTAATTAAAATAGTTACATATTATTATTTTTCTTTTATTTAAATTAGAAAAGTAATAATTCCTTTTGAGGAACCATTTAAAAAAGGGATATAATATTTTACCTTAATATAATAAATTGATCATAGTTAAAAAAAATTTGTAATAGTTAATATTTATATTTATAAACTAATATTTAATTATTTAATTATTTTTAAATAAATATAACATAATATTAAAAACACTTGAACTATGAAATTTTAATTATTTTAATAAAACGGTTCTTATTTATATATTTTATTTTAATTTAAAGATAATTTATAAATTTTAGAATTATAATTTGACAAAAGTAAATTCATTTTTTAGACATATAATTTCATTATTATCTTAAGATATATATTTTTGTGATTATTCTAAAAAGATTATTTTTATGGGAATATTTCCTAAAAGTATTTTTATAAATAACATGAATTTTATGACATTATTAGTATATTCATATGAATTGAGAAAATAATTAAACATATTTATCAGAATTTTTTTTATAAGTTAATTTATAATTTTAAAAATGTTGGTTTTAATTTACAAACCCATATTTTACATTTTATAACTTAAGTTATATTTCTCAACAAAAAAACATTATGCTTTTCGTATTTTAAAATTAATTTCCATCCATTTCAAAAATTAAATAAAAAAATTATTTAAAATTTAAAATAATTATTTACAAATTATATAATAAGTGATATTTTATTTTTGGTCACAAAGGATAAATTTTCGATGTAAAAATTTGTTACCTCAGTTAAAACCAAAATTGAAAAAAGAGAAACCTAAGAGGTAAAGGCCTAACATGTTAAAACAATTAATTTATTTTTGGAGGTTTAAATTGACCATATATCTTTTCAATCCATTATTTATCATTTTTGGATCCACTTTATATGAGAGTTACCTCCTGTTATTGGAAATTTTTGGGTAATTAAAATGATTTCATCCCTTTTCACTTATAAAAGGAGATCCCCTCTCCTCACTTATCCTCACACCGAAAACCGCCTAATTTCAGCCATAAATCTAAAAAATACTCTCCAAAACAATCATATAAACCTTAAATAGGTTCTTTTATTCTTATAATACCATCCCCCAAGGGATTAACCACCTTTGGAAAGGATATAATCCAAGAAGTGAGGTATAAGTTCTTAACAACTCTTTTTTATTTGCTTTTTATTTATGTGTGCTTATTCTTACTCAAATTACAATAAACCATATTAAAATGATAAAATAAGTATCACAATTATAATTATATGTTATTTTTATGATGGTTCAATCATTAACCGCCCTTCCCTTTTTCCCTTAAGAAAACAGAAATGATATTTTTGTGTGTATGAACTACCACTTCTACAAAGCATCATATTCTTCTCATAACACCATAAACAGATGGTAATAACATTTTTATATATATATGTATTATATTTATTATAAATATTATATTGTTAAATTATAAAAAAATTTATACATGTCTCTCAGTCCATGGAAAATGATATCATCAACCATGTGTATGTGTTGACTACTACCTCCCTGGAACGATTGATTTTTATTCTTATTTTCATCACCATATATAGTGGATGGTCATAAAAATGGATTTAATGGATAAATATTATTTTCATTATATCATTAATTCTATTTTATAAGAAATTTTAAAATTTATTAACGATTTTACAAAAAAATATTTTTCGTTAATTCAATTATTTAAAGCAAGTGTACCTAAAGAAGAATCGTTCTAATCATATGATGTAATATTATTATATACATTAATTATTCTTAAAAAATTTATAATATTGAAATATAACACTAATATACTATAAATAATATCATTTTCTAGATATTACAACCAATACACCTCATAATCATCCATTAATCATGGTATGTTCATGTTTAGTTCTGTTTAACCACTTACATAAAAAATTCTATGAATTTATATCATGGATGATTATGAGAACATAATTAATGGTATAAAATGATATAAATATTAATATAATTATTTTATTTTGGTTTTTTAATGCTATATGAATATTAACTCATTAATTAACAAATCGCCCTTCCTTTATTAAGAATCAACAAAATATGCTCATCTTTGATTGCAACCTCATGGATCATTTCCAAAACTTCTACGAAACGAAAATATATATTTATAAAATATTTTATAACATATATTATCATAACTTGTATGATATTAAAATTATGTACTTGTAGTAAAATAATAGATACCAACCCTTCTTTTAAAAAAAACTTGTTCAAAGTGATAAACATACTTACACCCAGTTATGAAAATGGGTAAAAATCTAATAAATAAATAAATAAATATATATAATGATTCTAAATGAGGAAAATAAATGGATATAATTATTAATAAGGTTATTAAATATTTATTTAATGAAATTAATATAATTATTCATAATTTTTGGTGAAATTTTATAATAAATCAGGACCAAGGTAAGAGTTTTCATCTCAAATTCCTCTCTATGAGACATTTTTTGTATTATACAAGTAATTAATTTTTTCTAGTGTATAAGATTCCTCATTGAGTTATTATATAATGAAATATATTTTAACCATTGTAATTTAAGTTCAATTTAAATACTTTTCTTTCAAGAGGTTTTGATTTACATTCTCCTTAAGTTTCTGGGTTTTTGTTGACTCAATTCTCAATCATTGAGTTACAATTATTATTCTTCAATATATTTCAAAAATGTTGGTAAATTATCTCCTATAATTTCATTGAGTATTGTTTTATCTTGAATTTTGGAGAGTTAAATTTCCACAAAATAAACCCATTTTTTAAAATTTTCTTACTTCATATGCTATGCTTTCTATAAGGTACTTTTGTAACACAAATCTCTTTCTTTAAGATATGTAGTTTATTTTAAACTTCAAAATTTTATATTCTATTTATAAAGTGATTTCCCATTTTATGTGTTTTATTTTTCATCTTTCTCAGTAGAATTTTTCTTTTGATCTAAATTTTCTAACCTGATTGTTCTCTCACCTAAAAGTATAACATTATCAAGAATAAACATTCATCTCTTAATTGGGACGTTGTTTCAAGTCCATATTTTTCTTCATACCAATGTTCTCCTATATTTTTTGGAAATATAATATGTATTATTTTATAGGATTCTCATAATTATCTCTACCACTTTTAAAAATTTAAATTTAATAGTCTATTTTATGATGTTGGTTTTTAAACAATGGTATTTAAAAGTATTTTTTATTAAAAATGGGTTTTTATATCTTAAAAATAAAATGTTTTATCTAATAATAAATATTTTTATTATTTTAAAATATAAATTATTGGATTTTCTTTTTCAAAGGTAAATTATATAAAAATTTTCTCTACACATTTTAGAAAATAACATTTGAAAGTGACTTGTAACTTCATCCTTTTAAGGTAATATTAAAAATGTTTTCTGAAGACTCGTTTTAAGTTATCTTCCATGTGAACACATATTTTCTTTGAATATTTAATTTTATAAGAAACATTACCTATATGATTTCATGGTTTTAAAATTGAATTATTTTTCACCTAGTTTTATAAAATATTTCATTTAATGTATTTCTAAAAGGTGAAGTACATTTCTTATTTACAAAAAGGTTTTTATAAAACTCCTAAAATGTTTTTTGTCTAAGTCATTTTCCATTGATACATCTTATACTTGATTCATAAATATTATTAAAATATTAAAATCAAAATTAGTTCTCTATATGTATTGTGTAATTTTTTTTATTTCAATTATATTAATCTTATTTGTAAAATGTGATGTTTTTTTGTTATACAATGATTTATTATGTTTTTATTATGTGATAAGTTTAGGAAAACCATTATTTTTATAGGGGTTAATCAAGATTTTTTTATTTTTTTATTTTAAATAACACAAATATGTATGGATGATGATGTTTTAAGTCATATATTTTCTTCTAGTGTACTAATTTAAGTTTATTACTCATGAGATAGGTATTCACAAATATGTTTTTAGTTTCTAATAGTCATGGAAATTGATGGTGTGGATCATGAAGGTTATGTTACACATTCTAATGCATGATACATATTTGAAATATGTTTCATAGTTTTTTGATCATTCTCATCAATATGTTATTCTCTCATGGAAAATGATTATCAACTCACTCATTGGATTAATCTCTTATTTTATATCAAGATTTATGTCATGATTCTATCATAAGCATTATTGGGTATTATTTTTTATATATCTTAATTATACCCATAACTCATATTATTATAACTTATTTTTTTTAATTGAAATATATTCTATCTAAACTTACTGAAAATCTAAGACCAACCCTTTTTATGTTTCTATTTCTACCAGTTCATGAATATAATAAAAGCATGTAATATCTAGAAGATTTTATTATAAGGAGAATTTATGGGAGATGTTGAGAACTAATAAACAATTTATAATTTTATTTCATATTGAAAAAGTCCACTAGTTAAAATGGAATGATTTTTTTAGTTAATTGTTTTCATAATTCTCAAAAACTCTAAACCAAAAAGGTATTGGGAATGTATTATAATTAAATTTTTGCTTTATGTGTTGTAATCATCTGAAGGCTATGTCTACGATGTGATGATAATGTTTATTTACAATGAATTAATTATATTATAATTAATAAAATTTCACTTATGTGAATTTAAAAAAATTCCAAAACCAAAAAGAATATTTAAATTACTTTGATTAAAATAAAATAAGTGATTTTTTTTTTGAAATTTTCACATTTTTCACTATTCACATTAATCAACCTTTTTAAAGATAACCCAATAATTTATCTAAAAATTATTTAGAAATTATAATTTATAAAATTATGTCTATTTTATTAAATTACATTTTTAAAAGTAGGAACAATTAATCATAATATCCACATATAAAATGAAACAAAATCTGTTATTGAAGAAAATGTATTTTTGAAGTGTAAAATGAATTTATACCTACTATCTACATATTAACCTCCATAAAATGAATGTTAATTTTTTTATTGAATATAAGATTCATAAATTTAATTAAAATAATTCATTTATAGTGACTAACTTAATTTCTTTTTATAAAAATACATTGTTAACATCAATTAATTTTCTAAAAAATATCGCATTTAATCTTAAGTGATTTTTTTTAAAAAATTGAATTCTTGTTCCTATTAATTAATCTATACATTTTTATGATGGAAAATTCTCTAGGTATATTTCATAATAAATTTAATCATGTTCACACTATCCAATCCATTGGGTATGTTATAATAGTCATATTTAAAAAATAATATTTTAATAATATATTATTGTACATTCTAACCTTGGTAATGCATTTGGTACACACTATAAATCATATTATTATTTTTAAACTAAAATAATGGGGTGTTACACTAACTGCCTTAAATTATTCTAATTTACACAACTTACATAATATAATCTCATCCTCTTCTTTACTCCCGAATGGGTTATTTCCCATTAAAAAATTGATTCCAAACTGATGATTAATGAGAGACTAGATACTTCACCATTAAATATTCAATATGATTCATGAAATAAAAACCTTTATCCATTAAATTCTCTCAAACTATTCTACTAGATTATTACTCTCAACCTCTATTAATCAATGAATATTAATAGACGCCCAACCGTTCCTCAATATCTTATTCAACATTGGCTTCATCAATATATCCAATGAATTCTTGTTTTTATGAATCTTCACTATTTTATATAATACATCATATATTAATATTTTTATAAGGTGGTAATTTAAATTAATATGATTCATATTGGAATGAAATATTGGGTTCTTTCCAAAATGTATAACACTCTGATTATCACAATATAATAAATTTTTAACTTTCTTTCTATCTATCTTATCCAAGAAGATCATTATCCAAACCTTCCCTTTCTCAGGTTATTTTATAAAAATATACTCTTCCTATATTTTTGATAGTTCCACAACCTTAATTAACTAACTTATTAACCTTATTATAGTTATTTTATAATTAAACACACAACATGGGCTATAAACTGGCATGGGTCAACCTTACCCATCACCTGATCCATCTCCCAATAAGGACTCACATGTTCCTCTTTGTACACTAGAGGCTACTGACTAGCGGTGTGGGTCTAAAATTATACAGTGAGGGGAATATTCCCTCATCTTAGAGTGTGAAAACAGCAGAAATAAACTAAACTTATAAGCATACAAGAACATCAGGGTGTGCGTGAATAAATAAATAACCAATATAACTGTAATAATGGAATGTTTTATACATACCCAAAAAACTAAACATATTGATACTGCTTGATCACTAAGATGAGCTAAAAGATAAAGAAAGTAAGGAAGATAAATACACAAGGCTCTACTACTACTCTATGTAGAACCTCATACTCTGTCTCTAGGATGGATGAACAACTCCAACATGATCAAAGGATCTTACATGAATAACTCTACTCGAACACAAAAAAATGGGACTCCACCTAATTCACTACATCCTGTGATCAACCCAAAATTACACATATGGACTACACATACACATGGGTGCATGTGTAGGGGGTGATAAAAAAACATCCATATGCCACCCCCTATTGGGGTCCTAATATCTACTATCATAAAAAGTGAACAAAACACGCATCATGTCCAGCCTATATGATCATGAATCCTAGCATAAAAGATAATAAAAGTAAAGAAAGAAACCAAAAATGGACAAATAGAGAATGAAGACAATATACATAGGGTTCTACTCTGAACCTGTAGGTAATCTACCCTTTCTCTAGCCCTAGCAAGAGAAAATTTCAAATCATGGATCACACAAAAACAACATAAAGTGTGTCCACCTAATCAAGAAGGTGACATAAAGTATACCTCAAGGGAAAGAACGTATTACAGACCCTAAGATCTCATTATAGGCATCAAATATTAGAACACATATACCAGGAAACAAAACTCCAATGGTATGATTTTAACTGGTGGCAGGGACCCCCTATCCAACCTCATGTATGATTCCATGCCTAAAAGTCTTATATAACCAACAAGGGAATGAACTAGTCAACGTATTTTTGCGATGCCTTACCAGGCCCCAAACCTCTAAACTAGGCCCTAAGAGCATAATATCCTCCAAGTTCTACTAACCCTAGATCAGGGAGAACATCAGAGCTACAGAAATTTCAATACTCTAGATATTCCATTAGCTCTATACCCCTGCCTCATAGTAACAAACCATCCAGTTAATGAGAGAAAGAAAGTCAAACTCATGGCTCATGCCATATCCAAAAATATCTTAAAGGTATCCTCCATCAACGGTCCTGAACAAGAACAACCTCAACCCTCCAAGACACTGCTCAAGCACTAGGGTTGGCCAGTTCCCACACCCTCCAACCAAAACCATAGAAACTAACACCAGCCACCTCACATGACAACCAACACAAGGAAGCCACTATAGTTCCCAAAATCATTGCACAATAGGAAACCTTACCAAGGGGATCCTCTAGAAAACAAGAGCTCATGCAGGACACCCTTTAAGGGGATCCTACAGAAAAAACCCTAGGTCATGCCTTATCAAGAGAACCATGGATAGACTCCCATATCAAACCACAAAACACCTTCATATAAGGGAAAACATAATCAACACCTGGCCTCGAAGGGATACCTAAAGAAACACCTCATCTAGAAAAGAAAACCTCAAGAAACACCTAAACACCCAAAAAGTTACTACTGGTTCCAACATCATGAAATCGAACCTAAACCTCAAAAAACAAAACTAGCGATCTCAACTAGAAGAAACATGATCCTACCTCATAGAATCTATCCAAAGAACCACAAATAGTCTCATTTAGAATCCTCAATTCAAGCTGAACAGCAAGAACACATAGCCTCACATGTTCATAAAAACTCACATCCCAACCCATAGGAGGATTATATAACCAAAACCTGAAAGTAGATCCTCCTATAAAACTATAACCATCAGAAACACCCTCCATATGACCTCTAAATTCTGAAAGGAAAAAACACAATGATCTATGTGAAAAAACACTCAAAATGGACTACTCAAAAGTCTAATTATGACTACAAGAATAAATAAAGGCTAAATGGATTAGAGGGAAAAGTATATGGTGTGAACCCTGGGGTACACAATGTGTACCCCCAAGGGTCCTCCTTGGTCATGTTCCCCAACCCACTAGTTGTGTACCTTTTCAGGTAACACGATGTGTACAACCAGTACAGGACATGTGACCTCACACAGATACCTTCCCATGTACCTATCCATGAACACTTCCTATGCGTGTATTCATGTATGAGTTTCACCACACAAGGGCACTAGATGCGACCCTACATAACCAATTACCCCGACAAGGGGTTTCTGGCCAAGCACTCGACCACACCTAGGGATCCCACTATAAGAAATGTACCCCTAGAATATGACGTGTAGTTCCCAAAACCCATATTCCCAAAATAGGAAGAATACACATCATGTATTTATCAAACCACATGTCATGTGATCAGTATTTCCCAAATATAAATCCCTTTGAACTACTTAGAACACCCCTAAAACACCTTAATCTAGCCTAAAACTACTAGATCAACCTAGAACTAGTCCCCAAAATCCAAAAAAATTATTAAAACATAAAAAAAACTAAAAGGATTTATAGAGGAAATATTAAAAAGCGCCTACCTTTGGGTGAAAAATGTCAAAGATTCAATCAGATTCATGTTTTGTGGCTACCACATGACGATCTGATGTGACCGGAGCTTCGCGGTGGCTCCTCTTTTACCCTATCTCCCTCTTATCTCCATCTCTTCTCACTCTCCTCTATCTTGGATGAAATTAGACCCAATGGGGTGGATAAAATACACATTAGGGAGTAGAAAATAGTGAAAATAAAAATGATAAAACAATGAAAAAAAGAAAATAAAATAAAAGTAAAAAAATAGGGGGCCCGACCCAGACCCCGCGCCCGACATTAGGTTATGCTCTGCCTAGTGAAAAACTACAATTCCAAACTCAACCGTGAACTCATAATTCATATTTTATTCTCTAAGAAAAATATATCATTTAATGAACATGAAAAATTAATAATACTTAATTAATTAAATATTAAATATTCGACCAAAATCTGAACGGCTCGAAATTCCACCAGAATCTTATCTTAGGTTAAACAACATATTATGGGACCAAAGGAGTGGTCAAAAAAATTATATGAGACCTCATGATAGTGAAAATTACCATTTTACACTCAAAATCTTCCTAAGAGAAATAAAATAAAATTTCCCCTATTTTCTTAAATTATCAAAATGCATTTTGTGGTAAGATCTCCACAATAAATTTTTCTCACCCCCAAGAACCCTAGGTTGTCAACCAACACGCAAGATTTACCACGACCACCAACACTTCAAACCCAACCATGATCATCCACCTACCATTCCCATTGTTCTCAAAACACACCCAACATGAGAGACATTAAATTGTGACCAAACTCATTCTCACCACCACATGAGTATCCTTATATTCTCCCCTCAACCAAAAAGAAAACACCATATACCCTGATCTTTTCACTACTGAATGCAATAGAAATACACAGAGAAACTGCTCACACCATAGCACCAACATGATAAAACAAAGCCCCTCTCATTTTCGACCCTCTAAGAATGAAAACCCCACATTTAACAAACTTCTCAAGACAAGGACCACAACCAATGATTTCCAATGGTGCACTCCAAATCATAAGGATTCCTCAAGACCAAAAAAACTATCATCAAACCCACATGAACCCACTGGCACTACAACTAAATAGTACTCACATACCTTCACAACAAAGTTTCCTCCCACAAAGCCTCATAAACATCACTCCCCTCCTCAAGGAATATTGACCCGCAAAAAAAACAACTCACAAACTCCTTGCTAAAAAGAGCTATGACCTAATAACCCTAGGCTAACACACCTAAACCTAATGATCATATCCTCATGTAGGACATCCCCAACAAACCAGATCACCCTTGGCACTCTTCTTCAAAAACAAGGAATCCCCCTCATTCTTAAAACTTCCAGTATAACCACCCTCAAAACATGCGTTGAACTAAGACCACAAGCACCAACCCATGCTCCCATCATACTACCCAAAGCTAAAATAGAACCAATATTCCTTATTAATAACAAAACATTCCCTCACAACTAGACACAAGACCAAGAAACCATGAGCACTACCAGCACTCCACCACATATGCCTAATGGAACCCTAGCCTCCATAAAGAAATTTTCAGGACCACCAGAATATAAGGAAAAATAAAGCCCGAATCAAGAATTTCTCAGGAATCTATACCTTCATCAATCCAACCATCACCAATATAATCAACGCACAAAAAATCCCTCCCCAACCAATAAGGGTTTCACACATCCCTCAATGAATTGAGTTCACCACAACCACCAGATAACTCCGTGCTAAAGGATACACATGACCTATCAACCGATCCAACATCATCCTTAAAACACACACATGCAGTAATATATATCCTATGCACCTAGAATGATGCATGAATACAAGACTATTTCGATAAATAAAAGATCCAAAAACTCAAAAATAAAAAAATATATTAACACAATTGCATCAGTTGAGGTGGAAATTAATGAACCATAATACTACAAACCAAAAACTGCAATCCCATAACCCTAGTAACCTATAATTCCTACCAAAAAAATTATTCATGATGCACTGGTCTGGAATCCATCACAAGAACTAAAACTGTCTTAGATCTTCTCTCTACTAACTCCATATATAATAATATCAGGAAAAATAATTCTTTTATTCCATTTTTTCAAGAACTAACTCGGGTCAACCTAACCCGTCACCCGATCCAACTTACAAAAAGGCCTCAAGAGAATCTCCTCATATGCCACAGGTTTTAGACTAGTGGAAAGAGACTAAAATAATATATTGAGGAGACTATTACTTTAGATCGGATTGTGTTAAAAGTGTAAATAAACTAGTCATACAAACCTACAAGACCATCAGAGTGCAAAAGAATAAATAAATAACTAAAATAACTATAATAATGGAATGATTCATATAGAACTGACAAAATAAATATATATACACTAGTATCCCACTAGGCCAACCTCATACATAAAGAAAATAATGAAAATAAATACAAAAGACTCTATTGCTACTCTGAGCTGAACCACATACCCGGTCTCTATAGTGGATAAATAACTCCAACATGAACTAATGACTCTACTAGAGTATATTTTCTCGAACATGAAACATAGGGTTTCATCCCAATTGACTACATCACATGATTCAAAAATACTCCAAAGGTATCCTCCCTTAAACATCATGAACAAGAATAGTCTCAATCCTCCAAGCCACCGATCAAACCCCAGGATTGGCCAACACCCTCACCCTCTAACCAGAACAATAGAAAATAACACAAACTAACTCATAGGACAACCGACAAAAGGTAGCTACCATGGTTACCAAAATCATTGCACAATATTACAACCTACTAAGGGGATCCTACAAAAAAGCATATCTTAGGTAGGACATCCTAAAAGGGAATCCTCTAGAAAAACTAAACCCTTGGCCAAGCCTACTCAAGGGAACCATGGATGGAATCCTAGAGAAAAACAAAGAACACCTGCCCAGAAAGAAAACCTTAAGAAAAACCGTTCCCCAAAGGAAAACCTCAAGAAACACCTTTAATAGAAGGGAAACCACAAGAAACACCTAACCACCAAGAAATATCCAATAGGTTCCATCCTCCAGAAACCAGACGTAAAACTCAAACAACCAAACTAGAAAACCCATCCAAGAAGACACTTGAACCCACCAACCATAATCTTTCTAAAGAACCATAATAAGAATCACCTTGTATCCTCAATACATGGTGAGAAATGAGCACACAAAAACTCACAAAATCCTCACAACTCACAACACAACCTCTATGAGGTTCTAGAACCACAACCTCAAAGGAGATCCTCCTGAAAATCTATAACCATCAAAAACACTATCTGAAAAGAATCTAAATGATGAAAGGACACCAAAAAAATAATATATGTGTAAAATAACTCACAATGGAATAATCAAAAGTCAAATTGTACTCCATGACAAAATGAAGATCCAATAACCTAGGTAAAAAAAATTACAAGGCATGCACCTCGGGTACACAACATGTACACCAAAGGGTCCTTTTTTTCCATGTGCCCTAGCCCACTTGGAATGTACCTTTCAAGGGTACATGGAGTGTATATCCAGTACATGATTTGTGACCCCAAATAGGCACCCTCCCATGTACCTGGACATGTACACCTCTTGGGCTTGTATGATTACAAGGTGTGCACCCTACACAGGCACTGGTTTTTTACCCTAAATAGCCACATACCCTGATACGAGGTGTCTAGCTGAGCACTCGGTCACACCTCAAGATACAACTACACATTATGTGACCTTGGTACATGATGTTTAGTTAAAAAACATATATTCTATATATAGGAATAACACATGATGTGTGTTCATCAAACACACCCTGTACAATTGATATTTTCCAAACAAAAATCCCTCAGAACTACCCAAAGCACCCGAAAACACCCTTATTCACCCTAAAACTACTAGATTTACTCATAAAGGGTCCCCAAAAACTCAGAAACAATATTAAAAATTAAAAAATATACAAGGATTTATGTGGAAACATTAAAAAGAGCCAAAATTAGGGTAGAATCCACTGAAATATTGATCTGATTTGCATTCCTCAGCCCCCAAACGATGATCTAGCATGAACCGAGCACCACGGAAGCACCTCTTTCTCCATATCTCCCTCTTAACTACCTATACTCTACCTCTACTATCTCTTTATTTAAATAAACCCTTATGGGGGGTGTACTCAACACACTAGGGGAGGAGAAAGGAGGGAAAATAAAAATGATAAAATAATGAAAAAAGGGAAAAGAAGAAAAAGAAAAAAAAAGGGTGCCCGCCCTAAACCCGGTTCCCGATATGAGGTTATTCCTCACCTAGAAAAAATCCACTATTATGGACTCACCCACAATGTAAAAACTCATATATGACACTCTAATCATAATATATAATCAAAAGAACATGCACAAATAATAATAATTAATTAATTAAACATTAAATATTCTTCCATGATCCGAAATCCTCAGAATTCCACAAAACTCATATCCTAGGGTAGAAAACCTGTTCTAAGACCAATAGAGTAGTCGGAAAGATTATCTGTGATCTCATAATAAGATAAATTACAATTTTCCCCATAAAATACACTTGAGAGAAAAAAAATCAAATATCCACTATTTTCTTAAAACGTCACAGCACAGTTCATGAAATCTTATGTTATTACTGTAATTGCAATATCACCTCTATGTTCAGTATCCACATAATCTTGTAATTAATTTCAATTCCTAGATTTTGGATATACTTCCTTTCTCCCCTTTAAAGACCTTAATTTCCATTTCACAGCTTCTATATGTTTTTTTGGATTATGCATGTTTCTACTAGAAACACTTACTATATCTATAATATACGATTAGGTAAAAACCATTATATACATCAATATTCCAACATTTGATTCATAATAAAAATTTAACATATAATTTGTCTCTTATTTTATCTTTGGTTTATGCTCTATAGAAAACTTTAAATGAATTTAACAAGGAATAGAAATGGATTTTATCTTAGTAAAATAATCCTATTCAAAACCATTCCATTGAAATAATCCTATGAAAACATTATGGTTCCAACTACCTGATCTCACTATATATTCATCCAATTATTATTTCTAGTTTCTCTAAGATTTTTCATTTCAATATCTTGATCCACCAACATTTTTATCTCCTTATTCATTTTTATACATAATCCAATAATACACATGTCATAGTGTAAATGACCACATTTTTAAAACACATCCTTTATGTTTTTATAAGTAATTGTTGTTATAATAGAGTGTTTTTAGGTATTCCAGATACTAAAAGATAATTTTGGTCATTTGAACATCTACATGTTGTGGTTATCAACATGGTATGATCATTTTAAAGTATTTTAGGGGATTGAGTATGGGGAATTTCATTTTTTCCTTAGTAATTTAGAGGTTGTTGTTGATTTGACCATTTGTTGGTGGGATACACAATAGAGAGTGAAACAACCTAGTTAGTGATTTTAAAGGGAGGTTCTCTAGGTGTGTCTACCTATCAGAAATAGGGATTGAGTATATTCCCTAGATATCTCATTTTGTTGTTTGTGGTACTTGGATAGTTGTATTGTGAAAAATGGGAAGCATAGAGGTCACTAAGATATGGGGTTTGGGATGGTGAGGAGAAAATAGTTAAGCACTTGGCACTATGCTATAGAAGTTATCTTTTATGGATCCTAGGTGTCAAAACTCACTAAGATTGTTCCATTTATGAGGTTGTATAGAAAGTAAAATGGTTTTTAAAACACATAATAATTTTGGGTTCAAAGATAGAATTCTGGATTTGAACTTTAGTTGGACTCACCAAGATAATTTTGAGGATCTCTATGTCATGGTGAAGGCTTACAAAGTATTTTCTATTAAAATAGGGATACCAAATTCCATGGTTTGGTTTTTCTTTTTATCTCAATCTTTGATCAACCCATTAACCTCAAATCTCCATTTAGAAACACCTATTTGGAGTTCAATCACATTGGTTCATCTAGATCGAAGCCTCACAAATAAATTTACACATATTTCTCTTATATTCTTCATTATTCATGTTTAACTTCCCTATGAGAGTTCAATTTAGTGGAGATACTATTTTTTGGTTTGGGAATCAAAATATTATTGACATTAATTTAAAATTATTAGGTTTCTATAGTGTTTCCTTCAGTGGAGTATTATTCTTGACCTTCTATTATTTCCTAGAGAGTATTCAGATCCTCATTCTACTCTTCTTTCATATTTATATGTGTATATATCATACTTTTTTCTTTCTTTGGGTGGGTAGTATGGGTTGATATAATCAGATAAATAATTACACAAATTTGAAATTATAGGTGGACTGGATTATTTTCATGTGTTTAATTTTATATATGATATTTCTTATAGGTTTATACTTGTTTTTTATCCTTGAAAAAAATCATAGTTGTTGGGTACCTTGTTTGGAATATGGATATTTTTATTTATGGACTTTTTTGTGCATCATTTATTGAACTCACAATGCCTAAAAGGATAATAAATTATATATGGATAATTAATTGGTATCCCACATAAATATGTACTTGTATAATAAAACCCTTGGTAAAAAATAAATGATGAAGTGTACTCAAATCCATTTTGAAACTGAAATTGTGATAGAATTAAAAGTTGAAATGTGGTGTTATGTGATGATGTTCTTATTGTGAATATTTAGTGATTATTTGAACCATGTTGGGAATTTTATGGTGATTGTGGGGTTGGTTTTGAGCATAGGTTATTTTGTATGATGATTTGTGATGCATGGTTAATGGAATTGGATGTGGGATGGTGGAGCTATAGTGATTCCTTGATAGTATATTGTGGGGTTTTTTTATTGAGACAGTTGAGTTGTGGTGATGGTTGTTGTGTGTTGAGGAGGATGTTGTTGAGAGGTATGTGGACTATTATTTGGTGTGATTATAGTAGTTCCCTATTAGTGATGGAATTAAGAGTTAATGATGAAGTTAAAAAGGAATGGGATATAAATTAGATAGGTGTGGTTTAAGATAAATTCATGATAGTTGGTTTAATGAATGGAGTGATTAATGAAATTATAAAATTTAATTTAAATAGATGGTTGGAGCGGGTTTTCATTAAATAAGAAATGAATTTTTTAATAATTAGATGTCTTTTAGAAACTAATATATTTTAAAATTGTATAAATTGAAAAGGGTAAAATAAATTATGTCTCTTGTGTGGATTAATTATATGGTGTGTTGCATTAGTGGTGGAAGTAATTGAGGGAAGAGGTTATGATATGTTTTAGTGGTGTTGTTGAACATTCTGGTGGAGTTGTATGTGAACTAATAGTTTGGGCATTGTGTGTTATCTATCTATGTTTATTTTCCATGTTAGTTGTATATTTTCCCCTTCTTGAGTTGGATAACCCTATCAATTCCCAAATGATTTGGGTTCTATGTATTTTCTATAATATCCATGTTGGTGGTGAGAAGAATGGTTAGCTACCCATTCTTCCCACTATTACTTTGGAAATAGTGATGATGACGACTAGTGTTAGATATGCCTAATGATGGTAAAAGTTAGTGTTGGAGATGAATTATGTTTATAGTGGATGGTGCTGGATATTCCTAAAGATTGAAATGACTAGTGTTGGAGGTGACTAGTGATGATGATAACTAGTGTTGGATATGCCTAGTGTGTATGAGGATATGATATGTGATGGGGGTGAAGCATGGTAGGATAAGAGAATGTGCTTGATTTTCTTAACATTAATGACACCCTAATACCCTTATTATTTGATGAGCTACTGATATGCATATATTTATTGATGATGGTATGGGAAGCTAGGACTTTTGAGGGTGGATAGGTTGGGATGTGTACCAACCCATGACAGATATGGATGTATATTCAATGTGACAACATGGAAGTAATGGGAGAATAATACATTTGAAATTGGGGTGTGACAATGAAAAATCAATGGGGAAGTGGTTGTGGGGTGACATGTTTATATTATTTCGATGCTATGTTATTATAATTGGATGTATTATTTAGTGAGAGTGTCATGGTGAGGTTATAATGGACAATTTACATATTTAGGTTCTGGTTGGTTCAAATTGTTATTCATATATTCATTATTATGTTCTTTTCACATTTTCATGGCAGACCTTGGGTATGATCCTACTGATTATACATGTTTTTCTCACCCTAAATATATATATAATTCATTTTCATGTTTCCATGAGGATTTTGGGGAATGATAAAGACATTATTATATTAGGTGTTTGAGTTTCTATTGAGCTATTGTCATAGGATTTCTTTTAACACACAAAAGATTTTTTTATTTTATTATTAAAAAAAAGGATAAAAATGATATATTGAAATAGCTAAGGGGGGCTAAAATAGTGAAATCAAAGTGCATTAGCCCAGAAAAAGTGAAAACCCATTGGGGGAAAGGAACAATGACTAGAAAAAAATATGATCTAATCATCCAAAGACACTTTAGAAGCAAGGAAGTCAGTAACAACATTACCCTCACACCGGGTATGTAGGATGAATATCTGATTGTTCATAATCCTCTTGCACCTTCTGATGGGGTAATCAATAGACTAGGTAATGAGACCATGGATAGATAGATATTTAAAAATTATCAATGAATCAGTTTCAACCTCCCTGATTGGAATATTCATATGATCACAAAGGGATAATCCAGGGAGAATAGAGAGCCTCCACTTGAGGAGAGTCACCATTGCTGAAGGAAGATGAAAAAGCTATCACAATAGAGCCTTTTTGATCCCTGATAACTACACCCCTACGCATTAATCCCATGAAACATGACCCATATATGTTTAACTTGTTCCCTAATATCGATGGATCCCATTTGACCCAACTCCTCTTAGAATATAAGTCATTGCTGGTACAAGGCAGTTGGGGATGAAGGGCTAGGATGGAAGGTCCAATCACTGAATCCCTTCATAACCTATTTAAATCCAGAACGAAGTTCCCAATGTTAAATATAATACCTGCAATAGTTCTTAGAGATGATTGATGGCGCCTTTCATTTTTTGTCAACCAGATGACCCAACACCCAGCGGTGAAAATTAGTGATCTAGCATTCTTCTCTGGACCAGGTCTATCCGCATCTTCAAATCAAAGCAGTAGAAAAGAATATATAGAGGTAAAGAAATACAGTCGTCCAGAAAACTTCCCAAAATAACCCCATGTTTCCTTCACTCATTTACTATTGGAGAACTGGTAGAGAGTGGACTCACAATTCAGTGTCCTGCAGTACTGGCATCTAGAGGCAAGGATGATCCCTCTACATTGAATGCACTCCTTGGTTGGAAAGGAATTTTTTTGGACACACCAAAAAAGAAAGAAGGACTTTAAAAGGATATCTTTTCACCCCAAAATATAACCCCAAGTATATTGAATAGTAGGATCCTATTTAAAAGATAGAAAATATTTGATTTTAAAAGCACCTGTAGGCTATCTAGTAAAAACAAAAATGAACATGATAATTAGACAACCTCGTGTTGTCAAAAAAATGCTTCTGATTATCAACAAAAGTGGTATTGATGAGGAGGGGATATGAACATGATTATATAAAACTAATACTTAGAGATGGGAAGAATGGAAAGTTGAGGAAAATGCCTACCCAATTCTGGTTCCAAATTCTCAGATCACCATTACCAATAATCCACCGAGCATGCTGTTTCATAATAAGAAGAAATTTTCAGACCATCTTCTAGATTCTGGAAGGATTTCATCTAAACTAAAACCCATAAACACCATAAGTACACTGCATATTCATTCCCCAGAGATATGTCCCCTCAATAATCTGCCAAGCCAGTTTTTCATGAGATCTAACCATAGTTCTAGAAATATTATTAGATTTATACCACCTTCATTAATTGGTTTAGCCAGTTTTCTCCAACAAGCCCATTGATACATACCCTCCAAGTGCCCATCCTAAAGGAAAGATATCAGATTTCACTCTATCCTATCGCTAACTTTTTTGGAACCTTCAGAGTGGATATAATATTCATTGCAAAAGAGGATAAAACAAAATTAATCAAATTGATTCTCCCTCCAAAATATAAACAACTATATTTTCAGTTAAGAATACGCCCTACAAGCTTTTTAACCACATGATAAAGTGCTTAATAAGAAGAGAATTAAAAGACACAAGGGAACCCATAAATTTAATAGGTAAGGAGCCTTTCTGTATGCCAAGACTGGATTCCAACACCATCATCCTCCTCTTAGATTATTTTTTAGGGGTAAAGAAATTAATTTTGTCGAGATTAAAAATCTGAACACACTTATTGTAATACACATCTAAAACTTCATTAACCCCCAAAATTGACATTCTACTACCATTATCAAAGAGGGAAGTATTTTATGAAAACATGAGAGGATAAATAACTCTAATAAAATGTTTATTATAAAAATAAATCACCATGACAACCTCAGTGATATGATTAATGTACCAGCTAAGGGAATATTGGGAAATGATAAGTAGAGAAGGGGAAAGGGGGTCTCTCTACCTTAATCCAATGAAATCTTTAAAGAATCCAAATTGTGTTCCCATAAAATAGATTGAAACCCAAGGAGATATAAAAAAATAATATTTATGACCCCCTCAATAAAACTCATGCGTCAAATAACCCTAAAAATAAAACACCACTCAACTCGATCATATGCCTTGCTCATGACCAGTTTTATTACCACATTACTACCAAATTTTTAAAATTGATATCACTAATCATATAATGAAATAAATAAATGGCATCTTGGATGGATCTTCCTTTCACAAACCCATGTTATTCCTTGGTCACCCAACTCTAATGAATATGGGAAGGACTTTTGTGTACGACACTAACAAGAACATTGTCAGGAACATTTAATAAGATTATATGCCAAAAATGATTTAAAGATTTAGGGTATTTAACTTTAGACACCATCACAATTTTTGAAGAATAAGAAACTATAGAGGAATTTCCTCTATGAAATAAATCTTTCTCCACATTGATCAAAATCCCTTTAAAAATATCCCAAGAAACTCTGTAAAAAGAATCAAGAAAAGAATCTAGCCTCGGCACACTATCGGTCTTCATGTCCCAAACCACCTCACAATATTCATCCTCACATGGAATAACTCTCAACCAATCATTCACATATTCCATCACAATTTAGGGAATCAATTCAAAGAGATCTAAAGATCCACTCAGATAACACTGAACCATGATTGGGTTAGAGGACACCAAGAGAGACCTAAAGAAGGAATCTTCCAAATGACTATCAACTTCCCTATCATTAGTATAGGAACCATCCTCTATAAGTAGGTTGGGATTCTTGTGTATTTGTCTTTCACTTAGACAAGAATGAAAATAATGGGTGTTTATATCTTCTTCACATATCCACTGGAATCTAGACTTTTCATGAGAAATGTGATCTTGTTTCTGCAACAACTCTTCTAAATAATATTTCTTGGATCTCATGGAACCAAAAATTATATCATCCAAAACACTTTATAAGCTCAAATCCATTCATTGATGGTCCCTATTAATATCCTCAAGATCCTGATCACCTGAAGAGAGACCCTTAATCCATGATCGAAGTCAACCTTTAAGATGTTGAAAATTTTTATGCAGAGAAATCCATGGATTACATCAAAAATAAGAGTCTTAAGAGTTCCTCCCAATTTCTTGAAAATCTGGTGTGTCAATCAAGGTGGATGAAAATTGAAAAATGTCATAGCTCACATTTTTAGACTGCAAGACAATGCAAATAGGGTAGTGATCTAAGAGTCCCCTTACCAAGTGAAAGACCTTAATAATTTTAAAGTAAAATAGGGATTCTCCATTCACCAGAAAATGATCAAGCCTAATTCAAGACCTGAAATTTCCTCACAGATTATTACACTAAGTACAAATGTCTCTAGAAAAACCAGAATCCATAAGCCCATTAATTTCCATGAATTCCATAGAGTTCGTGACTAGTTCTCATAGGAAAGTGACTGTTGACTTTTTTCTCCTCTAGGATGGACACAGTATTGAAGTCTCCACCAACCATCCAAGGAAGATCTCTCATATTGAAAGAAGATAAGTATTCCCATAGAGACAATATGGCATAGGTGTCACACTTAGCATAGAAAACTGAAAGCATGAACACACTAACACCAAATGAAACTCTGATATTGATACATTTATCTAACACAGATAACTTATCAATTGATATATTATCCTTCCAAAAAATATGGATATGATAATTATAGGGAGAACCTAAGAGAAACCCAGTTAACCTCAAGAGACGATAAAAATCACTAACTTTAGAGGCAAATTTATTTGGATCTAACACTACAACTATAGAAATATAATTATTGTGAAGCTCATTGGAAATGAAGTCTGATTTAACATGAGAGCCCAAACCACACACATTCCATATATAGAAATTAATCCTAAAAAGAGGAGGCATCTAGTACTAGCCCTAGACTCTTGGGTCTAAAGGATATTTGAAAAATTGGATGGTGATTTGTATTTATACTAGAATCTATTCAGAACTCCATAGGATGAAGCTCGGGGCTGAGAAGTTGGAGAACCTCATCTAGATACGAATTCCTTTAGTAAAGATGGTAAGAGATCAAGGACTGAGATAGACCAAGAGCTCTGATCCTTCTACATGGGAGGAAATATTACCACTAGAAAAAGAGACTACTAAGGAGAATATGGAAAATTACCAGGCTCTATCTCTCTAATAGTGAGTCGAGGTAAGAAGGGAGAATCCTGAAAATAAAAATTTAACCCCCTTGGAAAGGGTGAAAGATACAATAGATGAGTTAAGTGAACTGAGGTATCAGAGAAGTCTTAGGACTGTTGAGAGGAACCAAGGATAGGGAAGAAGAGCCTATAACCATTTAGGACTTCTCATAGAAGAAGAAGAAGCTCCCTGATCTGAGTATGGTGATAGAAGCACTCCCTTCCCTCTATTTATGGATTCCAACTCGATGATGATGGGTGAATGATGACAGGGAGCATCTGATCCAGATGAGAACTTATGATTTCTAGAATGTACCACCTTCTCCAAATTCACCTTAATCTGTCTATATTTTTGACATTAAAGAGAGTAATTACCATGCAGATGACAATTCAAGAAGAATCATATCAAAGAAGGGGACACCAAATATTGACACCAAATAGGAATTCCTTCAAATCTGAGGAGAATATTGGATTGGATAGGTAGAGATAGATCTATCTCAATGCATATCTAAGTAGTTTTTGTATCTTCCAACCAAACAGACTGCACATCAATACATAAAGAACCCAAGGAATTTTTTATGCCACAAAGAAACCCTAGATTCCTGAAAGGTAGGGGAAATCCTAGAAAATATATCCAAACTATAGCTGGAGAGGGGTCCTTACCCCTATGAACATCCAAAGACCAATGTAAAATAGAGAACCTCAAGCGACCAACTAAATGGAGACTATGACACCAAGATGAAACAAAATCCTCCCTCAAATCAAACATGAGGTATAATGATTTTTTATTTAACACTAAAACCCTAGATGGATAACTCACCCTCCATAAGTTGATGAAGCATAGAAAAATTTGAATTGGAGGCTTATCAATCCTAAATATCACAACAAGGGTCCATTAAATTTGATTAAAGGCATCATGAAACACAACTTTAGAAATATCAAGGGCCAAAATGCCTTCGTCTAACTGAGAAGAAGAACCCCAAGAAACATACAACAATAAAACATCCGAGGATGATATATTTTAGAAAAGAGATTACATAAATGATAAAAAATGATGAGGAATCCCATTGGATGGAGAACCAGAAATCAGAGAGCCAGGTGGAAGTAGATCAGCGATCGTAGTTGACACAATGGTCAGAAGTTCCAGAGAAGTTAGCAGCACCTTCCTTGTAGATTCAAAAACCATCATTCTTGGATTTCTATCCTTGGAATCAGATATGTCCATCATTTCTGCCAAATTCAAAACTCATATCTCATAGAATTTTCATTTGGTATATACATTGAGAATCTTCTTTGTATTTATCTATATTTATTTTATATTGTGGGATGATTTTACATTGATTTTATTGCATTTGATGTATTTTTCTGTGGTTTTCCATTTTATATCTATCCATATATTATTATTGAGGGTAATTATTCTCAAATGTGTGACTTTATTTATACCCTTAGTGCCAATCTCCAACCAAGGGCTTATTGAAGGTGGGATCTAGGGTTCATTATCTCTCTTACTTCATTTCTAGCCCAGGTGGTGTTCCTTGGGATGTATTGGGTTGTGAAAAATTGTTATTAAAATTTATGTTTGAGAGATGTGATAGATCATGGGGTTAGGAACTTGTGATGAATACATGGTTTAGTAGGGAAATTTTATTATCCGATCTTTCCACATGACATAGCTCACAGAGACCGACCAGTACATGAGACTTTAGAGCCCCCATGATATGATACACGTACTTTTTTCTTTTTGAATGACCAAGTAAAGTGTTTTTACTTTCAAGGTAGAGACCTAATTGAGGTACATGAATCATGATATATTTTTATTTTCATTGAGAAACAAAATTTAATTTGATTAAGTAAATCATGAAATTCCATTCTACCAGGAATAGGGATTCCCTTAAATTTTTAGTAATGGATAATTGTATTCATCCACATGCATTCTAGGTATTATAGGTTTAGTGGGATAATCCAATTTATCATTATATGATTGATTCGATAGAGGTGTATGAGTTATGGCATAGGTTCATGCATGATTTTTAGTAGTAGAGTCTATTTAAGTATGATGGGAGTGTCTTTAATCTAAATACAGAGCATTTTATGGAGGATCTTGACATTTCCTTTGGTTTGATCTGAATACAAGATGATTTTTGTATTCCTTTGGTATTTATTCAGATATGAGGGGTGGAACATTAGTGGTGGATGTTGTATCTTTGTGATCGATAGGAGGTGGTAATTTTTTTCTCCCACTATCTAAGGGAGTTTCGTCTGAAGTTATTATTATCAATGATGATGTTATCAAAGTGGAAGAATATATTATACCTTTAGAAAGGAATCCTAAGCATGTGGGAGATATGAATTAGGTCTAAGTACCTATAACATTTTGAAAATGAACCATTTTTAGATAG
The DNA here is from genome assembly GCA_963277665.1 of Viscum album. Taxonomy (NCBI): domain Eukaryota; kingdom Viridiplantae; phylum Streptophyta; class Magnoliopsida; order Santalales; family Viscaceae; genus Viscum; species Viscum album. Next base: position 382,419,198 of record OY728153.1, on the reverse strand, counting down.
GGAGTGTAGATCACATTATCTTGAGGATGGATTGTACCTAGAGATCAGAAATGAAATCACCCAATTTATGATTCCAACGTACTTGGTGGTGAAGAAGAAAGTGGAGGTGGTCATGCAGATGCATTCTCAAGGAGGAGATCCTTAATAGGGGGTCTATTGTTGTGTGTTAAGGAGAATAGATTCATGTAGTCTATCAAGGATGTTAGGGAGGTTGATGTTCTAACCAGTGGGGAGTTGACCCCTGTAGTCTTTCCCACATCATTCTAGGAATAGAAGTTCCCAAGTGTCAACCAATTAATTTCAATTTTCATGTTATTCTTATGGGGGAGGAGGTCACCATTGGTATTAGTGACTGATTTATCGGAGAGATTGGAATGGTATGGGTGGTTAGACCACTTTCCAATGGTAAAAGTTGTTTCCTCTGATGCAATATCAATAGTAGGGGTCTACATATTTTTTTCAGTAGCTAGGCCAATATGTTTATGCCCCACTGATAGGATATAGATCTGTTGAGTAGTTATCCCCATGATATATCTTTCCTTTAGGGTATTATATTTTAATATGAACATAGAAGATATCAATAGTGAGGAAGAGGAGCTAGGTGTGGGCTGATACATGCTATGGAGGTTTTAGCACCAGAGGGCCAAAAGGTTGTATAAGGTATAATAAATTTATCATATACCCTAGTTTATTCCTTGTTTTATTTTGGATCTTCAGACACCTTTATTTCTCCTAACTTGATTCAAGCATTAGGATTTCAGGTGTCGTGGTTTCTTGTTCCCATAGTGTTATCCATGCCAGTTAGAGGCTATGCTATATTTTATTAACATGTGTTAGGTATATTAGATGATGGTGGGGTAGCACCAGTCAGTGGGGGAATTCCCTATTGGAAATGTAGGATATACCCACATCCTTATCCCAACATTTTGGAGTAACCATTTGGATAAGGTGTTTTAGTGAAGGCTATCCGCACATTTTTGTTAAAAACATTTGGGATAGCTTACCTATGATGATGATTTTTTAAAACCATTGGCATATGTATTCCCCAAAATCACTCCATAGGCACCACTACCATACTGTCATCCAGATCAAATCCCAAGATCTCCCATCCTCCGATGCTGAGCTCTATCGTCACTCCCATTATGAGCCCTAACAGCACTCACATTCAGATATAATTTCGAGCTCATAGCATCATGAACCCCTCCCATCCACCAATCCAGATCTAATCCCAGGCCCCAAATGAAGTGGAGTTTTACTATCTTCCCAACTGGCCAAGCGATGATCTCTCCTCTTGATTTCATTTTAGTCTTGTTTAATATTAAATCAGTGTGTTCCAAATCATTTTTGTATTCTATAAAATATCCATTTTATTTTTCTTTTTGGTCTAAAACACCAATAATTTTTTTTAGAAATTTAATTTATTTTGATTATGTGGTTTGATTTATGTATTTTTATATTTGGTTCATGTATGTTTGGGTTATTTCATACCAGTTTGGTTCAGTTTGGGTTCATTCAATTAAATTTTTTATTCTTTCATTATTGCTTTTTATACTTCATTTTAGTTCCATATAGTGATGAAAATATCTATATTTATATTTTGAATTCATAGAAATGTTCCATTATTTGGTATGGAACATCTCTTTGCAGCATGAAATCATAAAGAAAATTACTACATAAATGTTAAAAAGTTTACTAGTTTTGAATGTATTATGATTAATAATTATTATTTATCATGACAGTGTGCCCTAGGACAACTTCCATATTATTCCTCAGTTGTGGAGACCCATACTAAAGCTTCTGTTTTCATCTGGGTTTTCTTCAACATGAAATTGGTGAGTTCTAGATCTACCATTTAGTAACCCCCTTCTATAGTTTCACCATATTTTTTGTGGTTTCTATAAAATATATCTCTCTATGTGTTGAGTGGTGATGAAAAAATATTTTTCCAAGATTTATTATGAAATGGTATAACTACCATTACCATACTAAGGATTTATATTAATAGAGTCTAATATATGTTTTGTTAGTGAGATGCTATGAGAAGAGTTTGGGTGTGTGAATGATAAGTGAAATACATTTTTTATTTTCATTTTGGTTCCTCTTTAACGTCCCATATTGTTATTTGATTAAGTAATTTCATTTATTTCATAATTTTTTTTGGTCGTCTTTAATGGATACTTTTAGTCATTATTTTAGTGAAATTTATATTTTTAGCCATCATCTGACCTTGATTACCCCTTTATATAATCCAATTTCTACTTAACAACTTAAATATTATTCTATAGGAACGAATCTCTCTTATCCAAAACATACACATTGAGATCCCATCACACTATTGGTGCCCAAGAAATAAACCAAATATAATGATGATTCCATACTAGAATGACCTATCGGTATATATAAAAAACCATTCACTTTTAGAAGTATACTCATATACAGACCGTATAATCCCAATAATGATATATATGTATACATGAAACCATTAATAAAAGTGTTGAAACATATTTGGAATTTGGGTGTGTGCACATACAATACATGTTAGAAAGATAAATTTCATATGCATGTTTTTCTTTTGTGGATAATAAATGATTTTACTTCTTATGAAATGTTTTATAGATTGAGAATGGGGGAAAAAATATCATGTCCTATTTTTTTGAAGAATACATGATCCATAAGAAATAAATATCTCTATAGTTTTAGTTTTGTGGGACATCAATGATTCTTTCCAACGGACCATCCATAGAGGAATCATCAATGAGGATTTTAAAATATAATGGAGACCAACAATCCACCTCAGCATATGTCTAGAACTGATGTGCTTAATGAATGAAAATATTTTATTTTTTCATTCAGGAATGGTTAGATGAAATCTAGAAAGATAACAAATGTTTCCACTGAAACCCATTACAATTGGAAGAAGAGAAGTATCTTATTTGAGTTTCCTTATTGTTCAACCAATTTATATGTAATTTGTTAGATGCAATTCACAGTGAAAATAATATATGTTATTTTTTTTTTGAATACTTATAAATTTTAAGGTAAAGACAAAATATTACTCATAATCTTGGAATGATATGGTGGATTTTGGAATTGGACCAGAATTTCATCCTGTGTGTATTAGTGAAAATAAATGGAAAGTTTCGTGTGATTATTATGTGATAAAACCTATATAAAAAAATAAATTTATATAAGTAAGAGAAACTTTTAATGTTTACATTGTCTATTCAAGAAATGTAGAAAAATAGTACAAAAGAAGAGAGTTAAAGATGAAATATTTAAAGACCCATGATTATCATATCCTTCTGCATGAGTTTATTCAAATATAAATTCATCATCTTTTGGCTAATAAAGTAAGGCTGTCAATTATTCAGTTGTTCCATTTCAATAGAGATATTTTTTCCAAGAAGTTTAAGTATTTCTTACAAAAAAAATTTGGTAGAGGCACCATTAATTTTGTGTGAGTAAGAAAACATATTTCCTCTATCATTTTCACATGTATTCTACATCTTACTGCCCATATTTCAACCGAAATACTTCTTTGAGGACCATTTTCTTTTCATTGGATGTATGCAACTAAAATAAACATGTTCAAATTAAATTCTTATGTATGGAATAGAAATCATCCCAAAGGTTATTTCATGAATGTTTACTTGGATAAAGAATGTATGGATTTTTGTTCAATGTATTTGTCTCATTTGACTATGGGATAAAACAAACCAATGATAAATGAAGCAGAATATGCTGATAAAATTGCTCTTAGTTTTCCATCAATTCCCCAAATAAGTAGAATTCTCAGATCATATACAATGACTACATTAATTCTTGAAGAGCGAGAAATGGAAAATCTCGCAGTTTTGTTTAACTGTGATTTTTTCGATGTCTACATCAAGTAACTAAATTGAACATGTATATCTTGTGTCATATCAAGTAATTTTACATAACTTTTGAACTATTTATATTTTTGGCATGGAACATAAAGAAATGATAAATATAAATCCTCATTATTTATATTTGATAAGAATATAGACTTTTCTTAGAAAAGAGTTTTCTTCTTGGTTGAAATTTAAGGTAGAAATATTTCCCTAATAAATTAATAAAATAAATATTTAATAACATTTAATATTCATTTATATTTAAGGTATTGAGTTTTCTTACAAAATTTTTCTATGAGGAAATGAGATCTTTGGATTTTGGTTTGAATTCCATGATTCGTGAATGAAAATAAATTAATATCATTGGGTATTGATTCATTATCACTGAATGGGAAAATAACATGAGAACACAACATGATAGTGCTATTGAAACAACCACAAAAAATTTATATTCTAGTACATTAGATAGTATTCCTCAATTTTAAAATGTATCTTATTATATAGTCATTTAGAAAATGCAAATATTGGTTTGTTACTCTCATGTCTGAGTCACTATGGTGAAATTCTAGAGGTTTGATTTGATGATGAGGCATGAAATTTTTATTGATTATTTTGCATTTCATGTTTTTTACATGACTCACACACTTTTTTTCAATGAACCATATGTATTGGAATCAATGGAGAGAAAAAAAATTATTTCAAAGATAATATTTGATCTAAATTTGTTGTCATTATTTAAGTAATCCCAGGACATATTTTTTATGATAGTGATGATGGAATTTATTATATCCCTACTCCCATTGTCCCTGATCTATTTATTAGTTATGATAACACCTATAATTCAATTTTCATATTTGATTGTGAATTTGATGTTGTGGTGGGAAATATATATAATCATTCATCTATTTTCTTAGTTCTTTTGGTTTAGCTCAACTTGGGTTTTTAAGGTTGGTGCTATAAATATTGATTTACTATTAACTAAAATATTTAGTATCCTACTTGACCTTCATGTGAATTGTCAATATTTATTGGTTTCAATTTTCTTTGAGTTTCATTTTATAATATTGAATGGAACAGTATTCAAACTTACCAAACCAAAAAAAACTGAAACAATTAAATTGTGACAAAAAACAAGATGAATTGAATTTGACATATTAAACTAATTTATATGAAAATCAAAACCAATGAAAATAATTACATAACCAAAAATGGAAAAGGGATCAATCCCAAAATATGAACCAAATGACCTAAGGAAAATAAAAATGTAGAAATGACCTGATCAACCAAAAAAATGAACCAAATGAAAAAATACAAATAAAAATGGGCAAATGGCCTAAAAAATTGAACAAAATGAACCAAATAAATGAACCAAATAAATGAACCAAAATTGAATTGGATCGAATTGAAAATATAATAAAACTATATCATACAAATGATAAACATGATAATTTTAAATATTTTGTTTATACTACATGTCTTATATTTTAATATTCTTCCCACTAGATATAAAATGTTTTTCTTATATCACAATATATCATGTAGTTGTTTTGAAAAATATAATTCATTAATTAAGTCATGTCTCATAGTCTTTCTTGTTTGTGTTACACATTATTTATGGATTTATAAGTAATTCTATATTTTTTTTAAAACAAGAAATAAAAAAAATTGAGGAGACACAAAGAAAGAGGATGACAAACAATAATCTTAGAATGATTGATATGGAAATACATCCTTTAGTTCCCATTATGAGTATTTTATTTCAAAAATATATATCAATAACATATAATTCCAAGTGATTAATTTTATTTTTTATTTTTAATCATGATCCACCACTTAGGTTTTAGTTACTATCTAAAAAACCTAGTGGTTCTAGTTCTCGAGATGAAGATACGAGGGGGTGGTATTGGAGCAAGGTGCTTCAGTCAACATACCCGATCACACCCTATCCTTCCCCCTAACATAACATCTACCACACCTTAAGATCATGAAGTATTGTTAGAGACACCCAAAATATTTAATCCAACCTCATTTTTTCCACCATTTTCATCTGTGCCTCCTCACATATCTTTCCCTTATCTAATGATGATTCCTACTCCTCATCCATATTGTTTATTTTCATAGACATCTATGTCATATTATTTTCATTAGAATTTCTTCTCCCTGAGCTTCTATATTCTTGCTTCTTCAACTCCTACTCGGACACATTTTGAGCCCACTAAGGATACACTGGGACCCACTCCATCTATACAGGTTGATATTCCTTCAGTTCCTAGGGATCCAATAATTCCCACTGAACAGTCTTCCTCAGTTATATTAATCTAACCCTTGTAATTTTTTTACCACAATTTATTTTCATTATAATATGTATTGATATAATATTTGTTCTTTTCTTTAACAGCTAGATCTTCCAACAATATTTTGTGGGCGTACATGAATTCATGAGATGTGGAACCTCTATACAAAAACTATGATGAAGATAATCATGACAACAAAATTATAAGAAAAATAGGGTAAGAATGTATGATATTTTTGGAGATTCTTTCTAAATACTCTAACATCATTCCCTTTATTCCACTCTCCTAGAAATAAGTCCCAAATGAAGTAAAGGATAATGATTGGGCACAAATATGGGTATTTTTTTGGATTTAATGTTATATTATTATCTTATTTATATGAATAAATATTTTTGTTTCATCTTTATTTTAATTTTCTTGATGGTGAGGCTGTGAGGCCAACACCACTCATGGAGTTGGGTGAGCTATTGAGAGGCTATAAGAATAAGTTTTATAGTGGTGGTTGTGCTAGATTTGGCATGGATTTAGAGTCCACACCTATGATGGATGATTTTTTGGTATAATATTATTGGGGAATGATTTCTCACTAGATGAGTACTAAGTTGAAGTAATTAATAGAATTTTAGGATTTAAAATGAAAATTAATATGATTTTCATTAATAATTTCTTTTTTATTATTGAAAATTATTTTTTAGGGATCATTAGGAAGAAATAAAATAACAAGGATGCTATGAAATTCCTCCACACTTAGGGGTGGACTAGGATGTCAGACCATGATAGAAAGTAGGTACAATACTCATTTATAAATTCTCTTTAGGAATTACACTTTCTTTTGTTTCCTCCACATTTCATTCCATTTATAATTGGGTTATATAAATGATCATTTATTCTTTAGCTTATTATTGATAGTATTTAGTTTGTACTAAAATTTCAGGATTATAATTTTTGTGTTCATGAGAATTTCAGGAACCTATACAACCACTAATCATATTATAAAATTTCCATTATTTTAATAGTAAATGGAACTGAAATACTGGGGCCACTTCCTTTTAAATTGGTTAGTTATATAATCATTAATACCTTAGGGTATGGAAAAAAATTTATTAAAATACAATAACATATTATATTAGTATTAAGGTAAAAAAATTAAATTACAAAAGGGAAAGAGACTTTTAATGAAAAGTGAGAATATCTTAAATAAGTGATATAGTGTATCAATAATATGTTTTTACAACAACTATTGGGTTTATGAAAAAAAATTAATTAACATAAAAAATTAATGAAATAAATATTTAGACTCAAAATCTCAATCCAGTTTAACCAGTTCTAATCACACCATGTTATCTCAGGACATTGAAATTATGATCTATGTAGTGTAGACCAATTGGAACACATAATTGGTCCCATGTTATTGTGAATAATGAAATTTCACACTTGAATATATCATAATTTTAAAAAAATACTTAAAACACTATATATTTGGTAGATATAATTCCCACCTATACATAAATCACTTCCCATTGAAATAATCCTAGATAAATAATACCTATGGTTGAGGAACCCTTATCCCACACACTAATAGTCCTTGAAATATTCTATAATGTAAATCAAGATTCTATTTATCCCACCCCTTGAAAACATTATACATATATTATTGATCTCATTATTCCCAGGTACTTATTTGGTTTGTTATAATTATTTTTTTGAGGAGGAACATGATCTTAACTCTCCATTAGATCTTTAGAATGAAAAAATTAGAAAAAAAACCATGAAAAAACATTATTTTAGTCATGATTTGGATCATAGTAATATAATGTGGGGTTTTAAAGAACACTAGGACTTCAGGTGATGGTGAAAAAAAAATTCACTTCGTACCATAAAATCAAAACAACTCAAGTAACAATTTTAAAGTCTCAAAATGTTTATTTAGGGAAAGAAATGTGAATTATTAAATCATATCCAGAAATAATTCCTTAATTTTATAGTCATTATCAGAGTGTTGATAACCCATTCATGTATATTAATTTATGTTATAATAATACGTGTTCATCTTATCATTAATTATCATGATCACACAACCACCTTATTATTGATTACTATGATGACATGTTCACTTATATATGTTATATATATTGATAACATGTTCATTGATACCCAGCTATAATTCATCTAGCATATGTTTTTATTTTCATATTCAGTTAGAATTAATATCAACTTAACATTTTTTATGAGTTTTGTTATTAATAAACTATTTTAATTTATGGTTTTCTATATTAAATGTCATTATAGAGGGTGGTTTTGAATATTGAAAGATGTGCACCTTACGAATTTTTTTTCCCAAGTAGAAAAAAATATAGAAGCATGGTAAATGAACTGACACAACAGAAAGTGATAATTTTTAGTTATTTTATTTCAAATTTTAATATCTATTTTGTAACTTATCTTTCTATTAATATTTATATCATTGTGATTTAGAGACCTTTGATTCCTATGAACCTGAAAAATTTGGTCCTAATGATCACTTGCATCAGGTTATGAGAGATGAACACTATGGAAGAGTATGGTGTCAACTATGAATGAGTATTGTCTTGAAGATATATTATCCCACTTCCAGTTCCAGTTCTAGTATCTCCAAGTTGGAAAAAACTAATACATTGGAAGCACAGGGTGATTCCAAGGAAGAAAGGTCTGAAAACGGCCATATAGGAGCATTAATGGAATCAAAAAGAGAACACTAATTTTATTAAATTTATTAAACTTTTATGTCCATCACTTCCACCAAATACCATTTCAGGTTGTTATGCATATATTTCTATGATGAGTAAATTATATAGTGCACTAGGTAGTAATCCTAGTGGTGGTTGGGAGGATGATGTTCCTGGTGATGGAGATGGAGAGGATGATGGTGAGGAAGAGGGAAAGGATGATGGTGAAGAAGAGGGTGAGGATTAAGATTAGGATGAGGAATTTGTTGAGGTTGATGTTGATGACGACGCTGATGATAATGATAGTGATGAGGGAATGATGGATCTTTTATATATTTTACTAATATTTATGAAATTTAATGTTTGATGATAGGGTCATAATGAATATATGTGATGTTTTGTATGTTTGTTATCACTAGTTTAATGCATAAATTGATAAATATTTTTTATTGGTTTGTGTCTAATTGAGGATGCTATGTTTGTTGCATTCAAAATTCTGTTTGTTTGGAGGTTGGGTTTTCATTGTTATTTGGTTCTATTTTTGATCATGATCCGTTGGTTTCATTACAGGTTCTATTTGTTTGGAGGTTCTATTCTCATTTGTTTGTCTCTCTTTAATTTCTTGTTGTTTTCGTTACAAGGTTTTATTTTATGTGTTATCAATTGATTGAAGGTTTTGTGGGTGGGGTGGGGCTTCTCTTCTAGCTTGGGAATTGGGGGTGGGGGGTCTATGCCCACAATTTTATAACCATTAGTATATCCTTAAACCAATGGTTCATACTGAACCCTTGGTATAGGTCTATACCAACGGTTCACTATGAACCAATGGTAAAAATGAAATTCATATTACCCTATACTAATGGTTTAATAATAACCCTTGGTATATACCTTTCCCAACCTCACTATAGCCAACAATTTTGAGAACCATTGGTACATGATATAACAACATTTTTTCATCCAATACCAATGAATATAAACCTTTGGTATAGCCTTAAATTCCATCTGTGATTCTTCTTATTATAGATATAACCATATGATGTTATCCTTATCATAGATTAGTTGTATCATATGTGATCATTCATTGATTTATTTCATAAGATATTTGTGTTCTCTAACATGGAAGGATAAAGAGTGGTGTTCATTAGAAAGTGGAGATATTTGATTGGATGAAAGTAATAAGAGCCTCTTTTATCTTAGTTGGTGGATCTATTAGTGGAATCCAAAGTGGGGGAGATTTCTAATGTCATTATGGAATTTTAGGATGTCTTCCCAAATTAGGTTATGACACTACCCCCTGATATTGATGTTGAGTTTTGGATATATTTTTAATTTGGAATGTCTCTGATTTTGATGCCTCACTATTAGTTATAACCCATAGAGTAATGAGAGTTGAGGCTCTAAGATGATTAATGGATGCAAAATAATTTCATCTAACTTAGTGTATTCCCTTGGGATGATCTAGTGTTATTATACAAGAGAGAGGATTGTATCCTATGGTTTTTCATAGATTATCAAATGTTCAATTAGGTAAATATCAATAAATGTTACCCTCTTTTTAAGATTGATGATTTGTTCGACCATATGAATTGATCTATTTGGTTTTTTAAAGATTGAGATATAGTCTATATGTCATACAATTATGGTGAAATGAGAATAACCTAAGGACTACCTTTAGGTGAATATATTCACACATTGAGTTTTTGGTTATGATTACATCATGAATAAACCAATTGTGTTCATGGGTATCATGAAATATGTATATCACGAGTTCTTGGACCATTACATGGCTTTTATCGATGATATCATTATCAAATCAAGATTATAATAGGATCATATTGAGAATCTCTGAGTTGTGTTGTAGGTTCTTTGATACCAAAAACTACATGGAAAGATTTCCATGTGAAAATTTTTGATCTGGGGTGTATATTTCATTAGGAAGGCATTGTCCTGGTAGGGTGTGTCCATGGAACTATAAAACATATGGGTTGTTTTTCCATGGAAAATACCCAATACTGTGGATTATGTTCAATATTATAGGCCAGAACTAGAGTTTTGTGTCTAATTCATCTTATATTACATCCCTGATAAATTATGTAAGTAGGAAATACTAGTATTTTATATAGACCAATCAATGTTAGACATATTTTGATTACCTAAAAAAGATGCTTACTATCACTCCAGTGCCTCAGTTTCTCGATTAAGGGGTGATGTATGTGGTCTTCTATGATGCTTCTCGTCTAATCTTGGGATGAGTCTTGATGAAAAAAATAACGGTTATTTCTTATAGATCTATGTAGTTTCATCTATATAAGTGTAACTATTCCACTCATGATTTATATTTTAAAATAGTATTATTTTCCCCAAATCCATGGAAACATTATTCTATTGGAGAGAACTCTATGGTGTTCACATGTCACAAGATCCCAAGGGATGTATTGTCACAATAAAACATCATTGTTCTATAAACACATTCAACATGACCCATGGATATCCTATAATACATTGGTTTTCATCCCTATACACCATATTGTTTTACCCACTAGGGTCACTTATCGTGCTACTGACTATCCCCACATGCTAACACATGTTCTTTTAGTGTTTTTCTACCCTCCCACACACCATTAGAAACTTCCTAGGAGGTCACCCATCCTAAAACTATTCTAGGATAATCCTCATTTAACTAAAAAGTTCTAATCACGTAGGATCTTGAAAATAATTGTGAACCATGTTGAAATTGGTAGTAACATTTTTTCTTTTAATTATCACTTTTAAAGGGGTGTTTCACCCCCCCCCCTAAGAAAAACCTTTATTATAGACCTCAACCCACAAACCACAACAGTGCCACAACAATTTTTATTAGCTATTATATCTGATACCATTTATCACTACTCGACCATCTAGAGCTATGAACGTGGTCATCTAACCCCATGGGTCTCCTATAATACCTTGATTTATTTCTATGAACATCACAAGACATTACCTACTAGGGTTATTTATTAAACTTATTACTATCCCCATATTCTAATACATGTTCTTTCAGAGTGTTCTTTCCCCACTCACACACACCTTGAGAAACTTCTTAGGTGGTCACCCATTCTAGTACTACTCTAGGACAAACCTCAATTAACTTTGGATTTATAATTAGGTAGGCTCATGAAAATAAATTTTTACTTTGTTGAAATGGGTAGTAACATTTAGTGTTTTAAGTCTTAATTTTTCAAGGGTGTTTCATGTCTTCTCTCAATGAGATACGAATCTTTGAATGTGGAGGTGGATGGAGTTTCAGTAGGATAATGATTTCAATATCTCTTATACCTCTAAGAGATAATACATTGTGGTCGATTCACCAAGTAAGAATTCATGAGGGGATTCCATTTGGGAGTTTTATGATGCTTAGAAAATATATAAGAGATTATAAAAATAGATCCCAATATAGAGGAGGTCATGGGTAGATGTTGTCTTTATCATATGACTATGGAATCTTCTTTGATGAAGTAGGTATTGGAGTCTCTATAGAGACCCTATATTTTAATAAATTAACTTTAAATCACTTTTTTGGAATACTAAATACATTTCATAAACAAACACCCAAAGACCATATTAGTCTAGTGCCTTTGGAAACATGGAATCATAAAAACTGGTACATGAGTGAGATACATTATCTCACACTGGGTTCATCATGATTAGAACCCTTCTTAGAAACATCATACTCAATACATATATTTATATCCTAGGGATGGAATCATAAAAATGGGTGAGATAATATGTTCATCAAGGGTAAACAGGGGAGATATATAAGAATAAACATGAGCATAAGGGTATGATAATGTGATCATGATATTAGAATATCATACCCTACATAACAATGATCATAAACATAAATCATGGAATAATGATTAGTAGTTTATAAGAAATTAATCATAAGGTAAACAAGATTATAGGACATGAAATCATAAAATTGGAATAAGAAATATAATTGTGGAATACACACAAACATGTAATATCATTACCTATAAATTAAGACACATTGCTATATATTATCAAGGGACTTCATAAGGACTAAACTTATTGGGAGGGCCACAACGTAATCCCCAATCACAGTACTTTCCTTATAAGGGATTGTGTTTCTCTATCTTACCATAGTGGATCAAGCCCATAGACATTATTTACATAATTATCTCATGAGATATAAATATTTACCCAATGCATTGGAGGGAGATACAGGTCCCACCCATCACATAATAAAATCATTCATACATGTTCCACAAGATTATAAAACTTTCTTCATATCATGACCCATAAAACAAGATGAGTTACATAAAGATAGTTTCATAACCCATCAAATGAAATGGTTATTATAAACATTTCATGACATTATAACCTATAGAAAAGATAATGGTTTCATGATCATTTCATCAAAGCATAACCCGTGAAAAGAAGTGGGTTTCATAAGCATATAACCTTTGAAAGAGAAACGAGTTTCCAAAAAATCATGAAATAAGAGCATAATACATTCAAATGAAGAATAAGAATGGAATATTTGGATCATTTCCTAGAAATGAATGAGTAAAACCGATGAATAACATATTAGATGAAAAGTATTTTCGAAAGATCCTTTTAGAAACATTCTTGCAGAAAATATCCTTTCTCCTTTAAAAAATGAATTTTAAAAATAAAGCATTTTTTTAAATTTTTCATTGAAAAAGTAAAATGGAAGATTAAAAATATTTTGAAAACAATTTTCTAGGAAATATATAAAATAATATTTAAAACTTTAGGAAAATTATTTCTTTGAAAACGATTCTTGAAAACATTTTTGAAAACCATTTCCTTGAAAAGGATGCTTGAAAAAAAATTAAAAACCATTTCTTTGAAGATACTTTGAATACTTGTAAAGGAAACAAGAAAACCATATAAAATTTTTAAAATCATTTTTTATGGAAAATGATCATAAAGTAACATTTTTTAAAACACGTTTTTGAAATTCAGGACATGTGTCTCAAAGAAGGAAAATTGAGACAAAACTGATTTACCGATTTGGTATCTTTTCATACATAAACTACATGAAAGACAGATAATAAAATAAATTTTTAAATACCCATAAATATAAGTTGAGAAATAATATAACATATTTATTGGTAGTACGTTCAATAGAAAAAATAAATGAGTGGTGAATAAGTAGTAAATATCATAGAAATAAAAGTGAGACTAAAATTATTCTACCCTTATGCCTTGACTCTCTGTTTACTTTTACAAACCCCATGTATAATAGATATAAATTTATTATAAATATTTTTCAGAACCATATTATTATATATAATACCATATATGGTTTTATGATTAATTTATATTACCTACTTATTAACAATTCCAAGTTAAGGTTTCTTTTGGGTAATACCAGCTTTGTTTTTTTGCATGTGTATTAATTTGTTATATTTATTGTAATCATACTTATATCATGATTTAAATAATAAAAATCATAATATAAACACCATGTATATTCATTATATATTTATTTATAATAATATATATAATATAGAAATAATAAATGGAATACACTATTCATGGAGACCATAGGTCATATGTACGCATGAACGTTGTTTCTGTATTTTTTTCACATTGAAAGAAAGAAATTAAATGAAATATATATATATATATATATAATATCATTAATATCAAATTATTATTTCATATATATCATATAATTTCACTAAAAATTTTCTTAATAAATTCTATTAAGTGTGTGAACGAATCACATTGCTTTGATGAGACGATAGTCCACACTTCCCCAAAAAAATATATCATAATTACAAAAAAAGGAAATGAATTTATGTGTTAAATAAAATTATATAAGTATTAATAAATATTATATATCATATAAAAATATAGTTTACATCATAATTCCCAACCATGAGAGGGGTAAAGAAAAAACGAACAACATAATTTCGCGAGGAGGTAGTTCGTCGTATACAAGAACGATAAGTTTTTTACCCATTAGATGGAAGTATGTGAAATTGTAGGTAAAAACCATATCATAAAAAACCATTAAATTTAAGATTATAACTATATTATTTATTCATGTAATTATAATAATTTAGGTGGTGTAGAAAGAAAATAATGGAATGGATCTTGAGGAAGGTTATTACCTCTTCTTTGGGTAACTCCTTCTAGTTTGCACCAAAGGGATTACTTGGTTGTATTTATATACAAAAAAGGATTAAAATAGTAAGGGAGGAATTTTTTGGGGTCTAATTGCATAGATCTTGGCTTATCCTAGGTGGTTTAAGAGGTGCAAAGGAGGGGGTGATTTGGTGCCCTTTTTGATGGCAGGGAGGCGACACACTTGAAATTTTTGAAAACAAGTTAGGTGTACCCACGTTTTAACCAAAAAATAATCATAAAAACCAACTAAAGTCAATAATTTAGGTTTTTTGGCCAAAACACGGCCAGAACATCTGTGTTGTACAAATGGATAAGTCATTTTTTCCTTTATGTTTAAGGTTTAGTCACTTGTTAATCTTAATTTTACTTTAATCACTATAATAAAGTTTAATCACTTTCACAAATATTTTTGATAAAAAAAGTTTATCTTATTATAATATAAATATAATAATGAATAAAAATTTGTATGTACATTTTTTGAAATTCAGTTCATAGGAGTTTGAAAATTAAGTTTAATTCTAATCTCACAGACGTGGTGAGAAAGTGGGTTTTTAAAGTGAGAATGTTCAAATTTCCATTAAGATTTTATATCTAAATTTAATATAAAAGAAATTAAAATTATTAATATTTAGTTAATAGATTTATTATTGATCTATTGTGACTTTAAAACCAATATATAATGTAATTTAACTATAAATATAAATTATATGAAAAGGAAATTTGAATTAAAATTCATTATTTTTCACTATTCATCAAAAAATGATGTTTCTCAAAAAAACCCAAAAAATAACCCTAAGATATTTCTAGGATTATTAATTAAAAAAGATCTCTATTTTATCAAATTAAATTTATAAAATTATCTAACATTAATTTTATTATTTTACACATAAGGACATAAAAACATTTCTTTTAAGAAAATAGTATTTTCAAATAGATAAATACTTTACTAAAAATTGTATAACTTAATATCAATAAGTTTTATTTATATAATATGATTATAAATAATACTAAAAAATATTTATTTCAAATAATATTTCTACATTTAATGGCCAAGTTATAACTATCTTGTTAAAATAATTATAATAATGAAATGATTTTTCATAGATACTCGGTGTTGCGTGTAATGCAAGCCGAGTCAGTGACGCATGTAATGAAAGATTATCTTGGTGTAGCATATAAATAATTTTTGACTTAGTGTAGCATGAAATACATGACATCTATGAAAATTAAATTTTTCCAGAATTAAAGATTCACAAACACTTGGTACGTTAAATTCTACCCCCCTTAAAATGAATTCTGACCTCAAAATTCATCATTTTGATACAAACAAAAGAGGATATTTATATATCATCATATCCGAAAGTTCAAAAATAACTTCTTCTAAGTTGTGGTTTCTCCAAAAAATATTGATTAGGTTAGTGGTCTTATTTCATAGAACATTCTCTGTAAGATCCATAACTTCAATAGTTTGTTCCTTTTATAAAATATACTACTCCAACGGTATGACCATTGAGTTCAGTATATGTGAAGGGTTGGGTATTTAATTCTTTTGGAGAGATACATGGAACACATCACGGACTTGAGAGTGATTTTTTGAAACTTCCAAATGATAAGCTACCATTCCAATACAATCAATAATCTCAAAGGGGCTGATATACCTAGGTATTAGTTTCCCTTTCTTCTTAAACCTCACAACCATATTCTATAGATGAATTAATAGGAAAAATATTCTTGAAACCTTCATATTAAAGGTCATACTGATGGTTACCAGTATAAATTTTATCTTAACTCTAATCTTCCTTGATATGTTGTTGAATGTCTCTAACCTTCTCTTCTATTTCCTTAACTATCTCAGGACCCAATAGCTTTATTTCTCCAACTTCATCCCATCAAGTTAGAGATCTACAATTCTTCCCATATAGGGCTTTGTAAGGAGCCATCTGAATGATTGAACGAAATCTATTATTGTAAGAAAAATCAAATACAGGAAGGTGTTGATCCCAACCACATTTAAAATCCAATGAATAAGATGTCAATAGATCCTCTAGGATTTGAATTACTATTTTAGACTGAAAATCTATCTATGGATGATAATAAGTGATGAAACTCTATTATATATCAAGTTCTTGCAAAAGGATTAACTAGAAATTTGAAGTATACCAATTATCCCGATCAAATACAATAGAATGTGGTACTCCGTTCAACCTTACCACTTCCTTAATGTATATCCTGGAAAGATGATCATGTTATAAGTCTTATCTCATAGTGATTAAGTGTGTTGACTTAGTAAGACGATCTAATTCCACCCATATAACATTAAACCCATTAATGTTTTTGGGGTTTCTAATGAAATATATATAGTGATGTTCTTCCATTTCCATTATGATATGGATAATGGAAGCAACATAGCATTATATTTTTTGTATTTATTCATTAACATTATGGAATACAAAACATTGAGATACAAAATCAATGATATCCCTCTTTTTTCCATCCCATCATAAGTATTCTTTCAAGTCTCTATACATCTCTATAATTCCAGGATTAATAGAGAATGAAGAACTTTGAGCTTCCACCAACAAATAATTATTCAAATATGTTATGGAAGGAACATATACAGGGTTCCTAAACCTTATCATGTCATCCTAGTCAAGGTTAAAAATAGGAACATATCTGCCCTTATTTTTCAGCTCTATGTCATTCTTTTGTGCCTCATTAATCTTCACTTGGATAGAGGGTTTATCATTAAATTTAGAAAGATAAGATTTTTCACTTCCTTCAAGATTTCCAAATCTACCTTTGAAAATCCAAAAATATTGGATCTTTTGAAATCATCATCATTGATAAGCTAGCATGATCCTTTTGACTCAAAGTATCATACACCATGTTCTCTTTCCCATGGTGGCAATGTATTGATAAAATACAATAATTCGTTAAAATCTAACCATCTTCTCTTGTTCATGTTAAACTCCTTCATTGTAAATATATATTTCAGACTTTAATGATTGGCATATATATTACAATTTTCTTGATAAATATAATGCCTTCATATCTTTAATGAAAAAATTACAACTAATTACTCCAAATCATGAGTTGGTTAATTTTGTTTGTGAATATTCACTTCTCACGAGGCACAAGCGATACCCATGCTATTATAAAAAATAACACACCCTAATCCCTTCTTGAATGAATCACTATATATTACAAACCCTTCTCCACTATAGGGTAATGTTAGCATCGGTGTGCAGACTAGACTTCTCTTCTGTTCCTTGAAAATTTCCTCACATTCATTTATCCATAGAAACTTGGCACCATTTCGAGTTAATATGGTCCGAGGATTACATAGTCATGATAAATTCTTAACTAACCATTGATAATATCAAACTAAACCTATAAAAATATAGATCCCAGTCTCTTTGTTTGGTATAGTACGACATTCAATGGCCTCTAACTTTGATGTATCTACTGCAATACCATCTCTTGAGATTATGTGACCTAAAAAATGAAACATTTTTCATCCAAAATTCAGAATTTATAATTTTTTTCATACAACCTATCCTTCCTCAAGGTCTTTAGTACAACTCTCAAGTTGTCTTCCTTATCTTCCATTCCCATTGAATATATAATAATACATATATAAATACTATCAAGAACTGATCGAGGTAATATATGAATACCCTATTCATAAAATCCATGAAAATAGAAGGGTCATTAGTAAGACCTAATGGAATCACTATATATTCATAATGTCATACCTTGTATAGAATGTTGTTTTGGGTATATCCTCTCTCTTGATCCTCAAATGATGATATCCATAGTGAAGTTAATTCTTGGAAAAGTAATAATCTCCACTTAGTTGATCAAAAAAGTCATTAATACAAGGAGGATGATACTTGTTCTTGATTGTGATCATGTTTAACACATGATGATCAAAGCAGAAGTCACATTGATCCATCATTTTTTTGTTCAAAAAGAGGACAAGTGCACCCCATGGAAACACACTTAGCATAATTATTACCTTATCAAGGGTTTTTTGGAGTTTCTTATTCAATTCTTGAGGCTTAGTTGAGGCCATTCAATAGAGAGTTTTGGAAATTACTCTAGTACCTGGTATGAGTTCTATCGAGATTTCAACTTCACATTTTGGTATAAGTCTAGGAAACTCTTCTATGAACACATCCAAAAATTCATGAAAAATAGGAATATCATTGATTTCAAGTTTCCATTAAATAATTTGATAAAACAATCCTTCTTAATGTGAATTAAGACCTATACAGTAGACGTAATCTTCATAGGATGTTCATACTTATCACCGTATTGATAGATGATCATAGGGTTGTTTAAAATATAAAACATAACTTCCCTTACTCAATAATTTATGTGGGATTTACGCATATAAAGCCAATCCATTTTTAATATGACATCAAATTAAACCAAATAAAGAATGACAATACTTCTAGGAATCACATTCCCACAAACATCAACCAAGAGGAATCATAAACTTCAGATGCGACCATCATACCATTACGGGTTTTCACTTCTAATTCAACATCTAATCGTCTAGGTGGAATCTTAATACCCTTATAAATTATTTAGATATTAAAGAGTGGGTATATCTAGAATTAAATAATACATTATTAGTTCTATAGTGGATGGTAAGTGTACCTTTCACCGTGTTGTTTTCACATGCCTTATCAAAAACAATGATCGCGTGAGATTTCCCCTTATCACTAGGTTTAAGAGGTTTATGATGCTGATCCTCATCACCAACCCTTGGGATTGGTAACTGATTATCATAATTCCCATTCTCCTTACACTTAAATAATTGTAGCGTGGGAGGTGCATTCTATATAGCTTTTACACAATTTTCATCATTTATAACTTCTTCCCTTTGTTTTGGAAATCAATTTCCCTTTGGAATTCCCTTGTGCACATAAAACACATATTAAATCTCATAATACAATTACCTTCATTCTTGTTTCCACACTTAAATCATAAAGTAAATATCATCTTCTTATCTTCCTAGTTTTTATATTTTATTTTGAACTCCATCTTCCTTTTCTTGTTAAAACCATGAGATTGATATCTAACTCTAACCTCCATTTCAACTTTGATTGCACAATGCACAATCTCTTCATAGATACTAAAGCCTCTTATGGCCAATGCCCTTATGAGACTTGGTTTTGAGCCACTGAATAACCTCTCAACTATAAATTCAGGTTGGATGATAATTCTAAAAGCATATCTCACATGTATTTTGAAATTAGACTCATAGGTATATACAGATTCATCATCATTTTTCCTTAACTCAATAAACTTCTTTTAAATATTTGTATGAAGAACACAAGGAAATTACTTATTAAAAAATAAGTTATTGAACTCAACCCAATCCATGGAATCAATTTTATCTTGATTCCTTATATTCTCGATTAGATTACACCACTAGTCTAATTTACCTTCTAACTTATAAATAGCCAAAATGACTTTTTCATGAACTGAATGTTGAAGAATGGATAATATATTTTCAATGGAACTAATCCAGTGTTTAGAAACAAGTGGATCAGAAGAAGCACTAAAATAAGGTGGACATTTCCTCGTGAAGGACTCAATAGAACATTGTTCCCTCCTTTTCTAATTTGTATGCTCATTAGGATTCACATATTTAGAAATTTGAATGAATATAGAAATAATATTTTTTATTACATCTCCCATAACATTCATATGATTAGGAGAAAATCTTTTTATTATCTATCAAATTCACCATTGACACAATTCCATCATGTTCTAGCCATTGAATAAAACCAAAAAACATAGAGTAAGAAACAATTATCATAGTGAGGAACCACATAATAATGAAAAATCGCTTACATGATGTTAAACTTCTGACACCTTCCTTAATATATGACACCCTAGTTTTATCCTAGGTTATTCATAGTGACCTTATTTTTAAATCCTTAATTATGGTTCATGAAGAGTCTATAAATTCCAAAATTATACCCCCTAGGAGTGTCGAACCAGGTGCATTGTAAGACCCATTGTTGCGTACCGTGTTACACTCAAATCAGGCCCAACACCCCTTGTTAGAGTTGTTACTCTTAGGTACATCTATGACAGAACCACATCCACTTATATTATCCAAACATGGATTTATTTCTAGGAAATCACTCACTCTAACCTTTGCAAAAATTCTAGTACATTTTCCTATACCTTTACTTATCTCTATACTTATCCTTAGGCATGTCTTTAGGGTTCTCACTAAGGTTTTCTCATACTAGTTTATAAAGGATAACTAAACATTCACTATAATACCAAATATAGAGACGCACACTTTTAGTACATTAAAATTACATCACTTTTGTAGAATAATAAAAACATTATAAAAAACAGATGCCCAAATACTGTATCAGTATAGTGCCTTTAGAAACATGGAAGCATAAGCTCTAGTACATAAGTGAGATAAATTATATCCCACTAAGTTCTTCATTAATAGGACCCTTCTTAAACACATCATAATTAATACGTATATTCATATCTTGGGGAAGGAAGCATAAAAACTGGTGAGGTCAGATGCTCAGTAATTGTAAACAAGTGAAATGTATAAGCATAAACATGAGCATAAGGGTATTAGAACATGATAATGACATTAGGGGATCATACCTTCCATATCAAATATCATAAAAATATATCATGGAATAAATATTGGAATTTATTAATACATGAATCATAAGGAAAATAAGAGCATAATACATGAAATCATAACATAATAATAATACCTATAATCAAGGAATACACACAAACATGTAATATCATACCCTATAATTCAAGACGCATTGCTAGAACTTATTAAGTCACTTCATGAGGACTAAAACATCTATAAAAGACACACCACCATCCCCAGTTATAGTCCTTTACTTACAAGGGAATGGTTTTTCCAATCTTACTATAGTGTACCAGGTTTCCCCATCTCCCCATAGTGTATCGGCTTTTCCCATCTTCCATCTTATTAGTGACTACAACTATTGTGTGGGACACACCACCATCCCTAGTCGTAGTCATTTCCTTTTAAGGTATCTAGTTTCCCCATATTTACATATTATATCAAGCCCATCAACGTGATTATTATAATTATCTCATGAGATATAAGTATTTACCTAATTCATTAGAGGGAGATATAAGGCTCTCATATCACATAATAAAATCATTGATACATGTGCCACAATATAATAAAATTGTCATCATATCACAACCCATAAAAATATATGTGTTTCATAAACATCATTTCATAACCCATGAAATGAAATGGGTATCATAAACATTTTATCACATCATAAACAATAAAAAATAAACAAGTTTCATAAACATTTCATCAAAGAATAACCCATGAAAATAAGTGTGTTTCATAATGATATAACCTATAAAAGAGAAATGAGTTTCATCAAAATCATACCATCAAAACATAAGCCATTTAAAGAAATAATTTGAATGTAACCTTTGGGTAATTTCCTATAAAGGAATGAGTAACAACAATTAATTTCATATTATGTGGAAAATAGTTTGTAAATATCATTTTAAAAACATTATTGTGAAAAATAACATTTCTTCTTTAAAAAACATTTTTAAAACATAAATCCATTTTAAAACCTTTATATTTGATAACATAAAACAGAATCTTGAATACATTTTGAAAACAATTTTACTTAAAACATAAAAAATAATCTTTAAAACATTTATACATCTAAGTCTATGAAATGGATACTTGAAAACATTTTTTAAAATCATTCCCTTGGAAAGGATGCTTGAAAAAAAAATTAAAAACATTTCTTTGAAAATACTTTGAACACTTATTAAGGAATATTAAAAACCATTAAACATTTTTAAAATCCCTTTTCCTTGAAAATAATCTTAAAATAACATTTTTTAATTTTTTTTGAAAACATGGTCTTTGAATTTCCTGGCATGTGTCTCATAGAAGGAAAATTGGTACAGAAAAACTTTACTGATTTGGTAACTTTTGAAACATAAAACTCATGAATTAGAGAACATAAAATATATATTTAAATACCCATAAATATAAAGTTAAAAATAATATAATATATTCATGTGAATTATATACATCACACAACATAAATGAGTGGTGAATATGGCTTAAACCTCAAAGAAGTAAAAAATGAGACTAGAAATCCCAAAACCTTATCTCTTCACTCTCTTCGTACTCATAAAAACCTCATAAATAATAAGTATAATTGTATTATACATATTTTACATAAAAATATTATTCTATTTTAAAAAATATGGTTTTTTATGACTTTATATTACCCTCTTATTAATAAGTTCAAGTTAAGGTTTTGATTCAGGTAATATCCGCTTTGTTTTTCACATGTGTCTTAATTTGTTATATTTTTGGTCCCCATGGTTAAATAATTATTTAAATAGTATAAAACATAATATAAATATCATTTATATTCAGAATATATTTGTTTATAATATTCTATAGAATATATAAATAATAAATGTAATACACTTTTCATGGAGACAGTTGGTTGTACGTAGGCTTGAACGTTGTTTCCATCTCATTTTGAAAGAATGAAATTAAATGAAAAATATGTTTATATAAATTTAATATCATTATATTATTATTATTATTTCATACATATTATATAATATCACTAAACTTATCCTTAATACATTCCATGTAGTGTGTGTAGGTGTAGTTATATAAGGTATGTGTTATATAATAATTAAAGAAATATAAATACATTATATATATCTTAAATATCATTTAAAAATATATTTTCCATCATAATTATCAACCATTAGAGGTGGTAAATAAAAAATAAACAATATTTTTTCATGAGGTGGTAGTCCACCATACAAAAGAACGGTACGTTCGTTACCTATTAGATGGAAGTGTGTGTAAGTGTAGTTATAAAACTTATCATAAAAAGTATAAGTATATTTAAGTTACTAATTATATTATTTATTAATTGAATATAAATAATTGAGATAGTGAAGAAATAAAATAAAGTAAAGGAGCTTGATGAAGGATGTTACCTCTTATTTAGGTGACTCCTTTTGGTTCGCACCAAAGGGATTCCTTGGTTGGGTTTATAGACAAAGAGATGCTTAACTGAGGAATTTAAGTATGTTATTAATTAAAATTTTCAGATCTTGGATGAACTTAAGTGATTTTATAGTTGTGAAAAAGGGGGAGGGGTGGTGGCCTTTTATTGGGGAGGGAGGGGACACACTTGAAATTTTTGAAAACAAGTTAGGTATACCCACGTTTTTACCTAAAAAAAGTAATAAGAAACCAAAACATCAATAAGGGAAGGTTAATGGATGAAATATGGACATAAAATGTGTTTTTTACAAGTTTATAGGTCATTTTGTCACTTGATTTTAAGGTTTAGTCTCTTGTTAAGTTTAATTTTACCTTAGTCACTGTAATTTATATTAATCACTTCCACTAATAATTTTGGTAAAAAAATAAGTTGATCATATTAAACTAAAAATATCATAATTATTAAAAAAATTATTTCTATTTTTCAAAATTTAGTTCATAGAAGAGGAAAAATTAAGTTTACTGCTAATCCTACAGACGTATCGAGAAAGTGGGTTTTTAAAGTGAGAATGTTCAAATGTTTATTAATATTTTAAATCTAAGTTCAATATAAAAGTGATTAAAATGACATATATTGGGTTAATATATTTATAATTTATATATTTTTACATTAAAAACAAACATAAAATATAATTAACTATTTAAATAAATTACATGAAAAAACAGTTTTGAATTAAAATTCAATATTTTTCACTATTCATTCAAAAATGAAGTTTCTCCGAAAAATCCAAAAAAATCATCCAATGATAATTTTTAAATTATAAATTAAAAGGTAAATTTTATTTTATCAAATTAAATTTCTAAAAGTTTCTAAAATTAATTTTACTATTATACACAGAAGGAAATAAAAAACATGTTTTTAAGAAAATAGTATTTTCAAACATATTGATACTTTACTAAAAAATGTATTTATTAATATAAATATGTTTAATTTATATAATACCATTATAAAAAATATTTAAAAATTTGTTATTACAACTCATATTAATATGTTTAATGGAAATGTTATAACTATATCATTTAAATAATTATAACAATAAAATGTTGTTTGGTAGAAACTCGGTGTTGCGTATAACATAAGAAAAGTCAATGTTGCGTATAAAACAAGATTATCTTGGTGTATATTATAAAGAAATTTTGAATTAAATTAGCATGAAACACATGACATCAAATAAAATAAAATTATTTGAAAAAAAAAATTCAAAAAAACTCAGGGTCTTACAATCTCAGTGTGTAGACTTGAAGGCAGGGGTGATGTGAGATTGTGTTGATCATAGTGATATTCCAAAGGGGTGGTTAGAGGATAGTTAGAATAATATATTGTTTTATGGAAGGTAGTTTGTTTCATTGGAGAGCCTTGTGGAATTCCTATATGAGTTTAATAACTCACCCATAATATTAAAACCGAGTGTTTATAAGATGTATCATGGCTTGAGGAGGAATATTTGGTGGACTATGATGAATTGTTCAGTGGTAGAGTTCATGGAATAGTGAATAATTTATCAACAGGTGAAAGTCTATCACCATGTTTCTAGAGGGTTTTTATAGCCTTCCTATGTCACTAAGTTGAAGTGGGGGGAAATTAAAGTGTATTTCTTCACTATTTTACCCTATTACCATAGAGTATATTATGGTTTTGGGTGGTCATGGAACAACTAATGAAGTTTTCTCATTTTATAGTGATCATGGAATCAATTTCTATGGATGCTTTGGTGAGTCTCTTTGTGGATAAGATTGTGAAGTTCTATTTGATATTGAGGACCATAATTTCTAATGAGGATCCTCATTTTCCTCATGATTATAGAGAGTATTATAGTATTATTTTCTATCCCAGCTATTATTTATAAATACTTTCAATCCAAAAAATAATGGTAAGATGGAGCGGACAATCCAGATACTATAGGATATATTTTGGGCATGAATCTTGGATTTTAGAAATTCATGGCTGAATCTAATACCCTTAGTTTATTTTTTCAATAATAATATATATTACTCACCATTAAAAATCAATCCATTTGAGTTATTTTATGTAAAATAGTTTCATTCCACATTATACTAGATAGTGGTTGGGGATTAAATTGCACTTTGTCTTGATGCAGTGTAGAGTATGAAAGAAGTTATCTAGATGGTTAGAGAGTGTATTTAAACATCTTACAATCATTATAAGGCCATGTTGATCATAGGTGGAGGAACCTAGATTTTGAGGTTGGAGACCATGTGTTTTTGAGAGTTTCACCTTCTCATGGGTAGTGGAGATTTGGTCGGGGAAGTAAAATTTATCCCTAGTTCATATACCATTTTAAGGTGTTGGACCACATTGGAATGGAGGTGTATCAGTTGTCTCTATAAATATATCCAAATAATATATATGATGGATTTATCATGTCTTATCTCCATTAGTATCTTCATGGTGACTCCCATGTCATTGACCAAGGAAAGTTGGATATCGATTATGACATGATGTTTATGGAGTGACTGACTGAAGTTCCTGAAGGCCTAAGTTTTTATTTGTTTTTGGATAAACCCCATTTTAATAATAAAGGGGTAAACCTCACATGACTTAAAGGATGTAGAAATCAAAAAAAAATTAAATCCACAACCCATAACAAGACTATTTAGAAATAGTTCAACCCAGCAACAAAACCATTATGGAAAACCTCCACCATTGCATGACTGTTCAGCAAGCTGTCCCGTGTAGAAGTGCATGGGCCTAGTACCGATGGCAAAGCCATACCCTCTCAAACTTACAAATCTGAATATTCATACATGGTGAAGGCACCTACTCTGATCCTCTTCTGAAGTATTTATTTATATAATGTTCTGGAAAAGCCATCCAAAAACCAATGCAAGATGATACCATGCACCCTTCTTCTGTAGAAATATAGTTCCTGCTCAATTAATCACTTCAAGAATTAACTCTATTTATTTGGTTCCATGGAACGATGCAACACCACCGACACTAAAAAAACCTTCACTTCACCAGCGAAGACAATCCACCCAAATAGAACATCAACTACAAGATGCAAAGCATACACATCAAAAACCAGAACATGAAACAAACAGAAGGAAACAACCACGATCATGATTGATGTTTATGGAGTGACTAGTTTAGATCCATGATCATAGAGGAAATATACAACATTAGTGATTTATCCCTTTGTTTCTTGTGTTTTGGGGGCACTATGGCTTATAGGAGAGTGCTTAATAATTAGAGACCTAAATGTGTGATCAGTATCCCAAGATGTTCTAATTTTTTGTTTCATTTTTTTACTTGTGTGATTTAATACTGGGATTGTGTATAATTTATTAAATGTTATTTTTTACAATTTCTAGTCGATCTTGGTTATTGTTTGATCTTGGGTTTTAAAAAGATCCCTAAGAGGTATCTCATGGGATTTTTATTTACAAACATATCAATCCCTCACCCTTTCCATGTTTTTTTATTCATGACGATGAGAATTTTTTAAGATGAATTTAATGTAATGGATTGGATTTATAAAACCCTCCCATTATATTTTTATAGGTCTTAGTGTTTCCTGAAGGGATTTTAGAGGTGTTCCATAGTCAAGTGGAGAATTTGTTTTCATTTTTAAAAATTTACAAGCCATTTTCATGGGTGTGGTGCTGACAATTTTTATGTTTACATAGAGGATTGAATATGGGGTAGGATTTTTTGGACTTGGGAATTTATAGGATTTCTATAGAGTTGGTCATTTTGTTTTGGGATTCATTATGATAAGAGAAATGTCCAGTTTGGCCATTTCAATGTGTGTTTTTCTTGATGTATCCACCTTTTAGAAAAAAATAAGGCATAAATTACTTAGGTTTTTGTTTTATTAGGCATATCACTTGGATGGAATCCCTATGATAAATGGGAAAATCCAATGTCACCACACTATGGGGTTGGGTTTGGT
Source organism: Viscum album (assembly GCA_963277665.1). NCBI lineage: Eukaryota > Viridiplantae > Streptophyta > Magnoliopsida > Santalales > Viscaceae > Viscum > Viscum album. The sequence goes on along the minus strand of OY728153.1, from coordinate 382,391,130 downwards.
GGGGAGAAAATAGAAATGTTATTGTTGTTTTATCATAGTGGCTAGACATGGTGGTGTCTAGGGGATAAAACTCTATAATAATATTCTATGACCATGGTTGTGGTGCTGGTCAAAACATTTTTTAAAACACATGAGAATCAGGGGTTAAAATATTGAATTCTGGATCTGTTCTTTGACTAGACTAACCGTAGGTATTTTAGGATCCTCATGATATAGTGAAGTCTTAAAAAATATTATCAATGAAAAGGGGAATATTAGTTTCCTTAGTTACATTTTTCTTTTTTTCATGAGACTTAGTTGACCACTTAAATTCTCATCACCTTCAATCCACACCTCTTGGGAGTTTGAATACCACGGTTCATATAGATTGAAGTATCCTAAATTAAGGAATTATTATTTCACTTGTCGTCTTTACCCTTCTAGTTATTTTTCCTTCAGGGAGTTCATTTTAGTGGATATCATATATTTTTTTATGGAATCAAGAAATTATTGGTGATAATTTTTCATGCTTAGGTCTCAGTGGTATTTCCTTTTATGGTGAATATTTCATGACAATAAATTTTTCTTAAAGAGTGTTGAACATCTATTTAACATAAGAAATCACCATTTTATCATTATTTTATGTGAATATAGAGAAATTTAATTATTATTCTTCCTATGGATGAATATTATGGGTTAAAATAATCATATAAATAATTATCCTAATTTTAAATTGAATGGGATGGGATTATTTTCATGTGTTTAATTTTCTAAGAGATATTACTTTTGAGCTTATACTTTTTCATTATCCTTAAAAAATCATGGTTATTGGGAACCGGGTTTGCATTTAAAATGTTATGATTTTTAGATCTAGTTTTGATTCATTACACTAACTCACCATGAATAAAAGCCTAAGAACTTATATGTGGATAATGAATAGGTTTCCCTTGTAAATCTGGATTTATGTCAGAATACCCATGAAAGAAATGTCATGATATAATGGATTAAAATCCAATTTTAGACTAAAATTGGGACATAATTGGAAAATGAAATGTGATTATATGTGATGATGTTGTTTATATGAATTATTGGTTGTCATGTGAACCCTTTTTGGTCATATACAGTGATGGTGTTGACTGGTTCATGTATAGAGTATGTTTTGGGTTTTGTTGAGGTTCATAATTGATGGTAGTGGATGTGAGATGGTAGAGAAATTACAAGGTCCTAGGAGTATGTTATGGCGTTTTATAGTGAGTAATTTAGGTTGTGGTGATCATAGGTTAGTTTTGAGGTTATTATTTAGTTATATTTGGACTTTTTATGTTGTGTTTGTGGTAATAACCCAGTAGTGATGGAATGAAGTGTTAACTACAAATATAAAATGTTATGGTTTGAAAATCAAATAAGTTTGGGTTAAAATAAATATGTGATAATTAGATTAATGAATGGAATGATTAATTAACTTATAGAATTTAATGTAAATTTATGGTTGGAGTGGATTACCATCAAATATTAAATGAATGGTTTAATAAGGGGAAGTTGGTTGGAAAATAGTAAATATAGAATTTCATTAACTTCAAAAAGGGGAAATGAATTCTAGATTATGTGTGGACTTTTTTATATTGTCTGTCACATTAGTTATGGAAATAGTTGATAGAAGTGGTAATGAAATGTTTTGTTGGTGTTTTGGGATATGAATGTGGGGTTAGATAAGAACATATAGGTTTGGTATCATGCGTTATATATCTATATTTTATTTTCAAGTCATTTATATAAACACCATACCTAAGTTGGATAACTTCACCAATTGTCAAATGTTTTGGGTTTCATGTGTTTTATCAAACATCTAGTTTAGTGGTGAAATTTATGGTTAGATACCCCATATTCCCTATTATTCCTTTGATAGTAGTGATGAAGATAACTAGTGTTGGAAATTATTAGTGATGATGAAGGCTAGTGTTGGAGATCCCTTATGAATATGATGACCGGTATTGGAGTCTCCTAGTGATCATTAAGGATGGTGTTGAATATTCCTAGTGATGATAAGAATATGATATGTGGATGGGGTCAGTCATGGAATGATGAGGGAACATGGTTGATGAATTTTATGTTTTGGATACCATATGACCCCATTTACATGATGAGCTAGTGATATGTGGATATTGAATTATTCTTGCATGGGATTACAGAACATGTGAGGTTATGGTATATAGGGATGTTTCCCAACCCACATCATAAATTTATTGATATGTGATGTTATAAAAATGAAGTAATGGGATCATAATACATTTGACATTGGGGTATGAGAGAAGAAAATCAGCGGGGAAGTCATTGTGGGGAAACATTATAATGTTCCTTTAATGCTATTTTATTATACTTTGGCACATTATTTGGTGAGATTTATATGGAAAGGTTGGGATTTATAGTTGAAATGTTTATGTTCTTGTTGTTTCTTTTGTTTATTCACTAGTGCATTAATATTGACTTTTCAGATTTTGACAAGAGACCTTGGGTATGATCCTACTGATTATACATATTACTATCAGCCTATATATATAAACAGTATTTTAGGATTTCGGGGACTAATCTAGACATTACTATTTTGGTCATTGGACTTATTATTGGGTTGTTATCATTGGATCTTCTTTTGGTATTTACATAGAGACTTTTATTTTCATTCGTATAGACTTGTTCATGCATTATGGGATGGTTAGATATCTCTTTCATTTCATGTGATGGAGTTTTTTTATGGTTTTCCATTATATCTCATAATCCTATAGATATTTATTAGGGTAATTCCCCTAACATGTGTGAATTTCTTTAAACCCTCGATGTTTTTCACTAACCTTGGACCTACTGAAGGTAGGAATTAGGGGGTCATTATCTCTCTTCCTTTATTTATAGCCTATGAGGGGTGCCTCTGGAGGGGGGTGGGGTTCATGACATATTTACATACATAAGAAATATAATTCATCTACAATAACCAATGTTTTTATGGGTTGGGGAAAATCATTTTCTATTTGAATTTTTTATCCTAGGGTGGTAGAATTTTGATGAATTGGTATTTGGATTAGAATTTAAGGAGTTATATCTTTCTATAGGTATGTTTATGGATGTGATTAGGGACATGAGATCTGTTTTTGGTGCTTAGTTGTGTGTTGAGCATGGTCAGGGTGGCCTTGCTATAAATTTTGGTTTTAATTTGCTTAATAAATCATGACGTCTAAAAGTCATGTCATGATGAGGGTTGAGTAGAGGAAAGTCATGCCATGGTAGAGGGTGTGATGTTATGTTAGTACTATTTTTAAGGGTAAACCATTATATATCTATTTGTGAATTTTCACAAGGGACATTGGTCATGTCATGACACATAGGTCACATAGGGAAGATATTACATGGGGGAGGCATCATGATATGTAGCTGAAGTTCATGTCGTGAGGGAGGATTCCATGTTGTAGTGGAATGAGACCTTATATTTTGGTTATTACTTGGTGATTAACATCACATAGTCACTATAGAGTTTTATATATGATGGTTCTAATATGGATAACGTTGTTCCATGACCGATAAGGGTCACACTAAGATCATGGTTAACAAGGGGTTGGACCCTCTACCTAGGGGTGGTCACACTATGGCCCTGAGGGTTTGCGCCATGATGATTCCTTCCTAGTGCAGTCACAATATTCCCTAGAGGTTCCATGTCACAATACAACTCTAAAATATTGGATTCATGAAATTTACTACGTGGTCATGGTGTGACCAAGATATTGGTTAATTTTTAGAAGGCCCTTTTGGTAAGACATAACAGATCCTATTTGTAACACTCCCCTTGGTATCCTTTGGTAAAAATCAAATGGAAGAAAAGATGAAATCCATTATTTTATGTCCCACTGTTTATCTTTTCCCTCACTTTAATCTTGGTGTTTTAGGATATATATTTATGTATATTTTATGTAATATCACTCTCAATCTCCTTCACATTATTCTCCCTTATTTATTGCAAATTTTAGTAGAATTGGTTAGTGTTTTGAGGAGATCATTCATCTAAATCATGTTGGAATTTTCCCACATCATTGGGATTTGTTGTGTGTATTATATAGGGAATACATGTAAGATAAAATTATTAGGTATTGTGTCATTTTGGTAAATTTATGTAATTTCCTTTATTTGTTTGGGGGTTTGGAAAAATTGGGTTTAATTTCCAAATCATTCAGGTGAATAAATTTCAGCTTTTGTTTGTATTAGGACAAATTCCAAGTAAGGAGTGGATTTTGTCTCATTTTCTCATGTTTTGGTTGGTGTTATTTCACCCAATGGGTTTGGGATAAGTTATGTAAATTTAGGATTTTGATTTTAAATTATTTTTTATTATGTTGATGGTGTTTTTTCTTAAGATAAGTGATTTTATACTTCAACAAAGTTGATACAAGATTGGGATTGGATTAATGGTAATTATGTGAGAGATGTGACCTTTACATTATTGGACGCCATTTTCATTTATGTGAGAAAAATTATTACTCTTCTCTGTGATTTTCATGAATTATGTGATTTATCATCATAATTTAGGATGATCTTATATATGTATAATAGTTAACAAGGACTATATAACTTTTTAAATGGTTCATTGGTGGATCCTTATTTTCATGAGTGTTGGTGGCCCTATTTAGGGATTATTTTTTGTGTTGATAAGTTTATCAAGGTATATGAATTTTCATTTCTAAAAAGGAATATTGGGGGGGTTAAATAGTGTATTAAAAAGGGAGTGGTTAAAAATGAAATTCGAAGATGAATAAGATGATTTCATGTGACATTACTGAAATATTACTTCAAAATATATGTGTATTTTTTAAAAAATATTTAAATTTTGTTTTTATCGAAGTTACTTGCATGTTTAAAATATATATGAGAATAATTTTTCCTAAACTTTCTACAAATATGATTTGAATTTATTTTTTAAGGTGAACTGGGAAGGGAATAGTTGATAATGAATTGGTCCATCAGACCATGTCTTGGTAATGATTTTGTTAAAATATTATATTTTGGTTGTGTTTTTTATTATGATTAAAAAATAAGTTATTATATTTACATGATGATGCACCCTGTTATGGGAATACCTCACCATGTTTCATTGATATATGTGGTTGTATGTACTTTCTTACACGTAGTAGAGAGAATAGGCCAAATGATGTTATGTTTTTTGTATCAAATTTTAAAACACAAGGCTTTTTTGAACCATAAAAAATAGTATTTTCAAATTTTCAAGTTCATATATATGTTGAAACAAAAAAAAACATTATTACTACTCTTGAATTTAACCATGGATCACATTAAAATTTATTAAAACATGATGAACAAATAGGAAAATTTTAATGGAATTTGTACCTTGTCTAAAACTCAGAACCCTATAGATCATTAACATGTGATATGGAATCATTATTGAACATATTAATCTGATATCTAATTGATATCATATATAATAAAAAATATTCAACATTATCATGACCATGGGAGATAAAACCATTGATCCTAAAAGTTGGAACAAACAATTCATGAAACTCCCTTCACTTACACTCTCTAGAAAATGAGAGTGGGGTGAAGAGGATAGATAATTCTAGAAATCACCTCATTCTATCATTTATGGGATTAAAATATTTAAATACCATGGTTTGAACTTCTATAAATTTCATTTAGATCATTGTAGAAGTTAACCTTTCAAGAAAACCCAAAAAAACGACACAAATGACACCTAAAACTTGCCTCAAATGTTCTGAATTATTTATCAAAATATTGCTAAATGTAAATTATTTTATGTGATAAAATAAAATTCAATTAATCGACTCACCACTCTAATAAATTTTAAGAGTAAATTTAGTGTTAAATATTTAATATTCAATCGAAAAAAAATTCATTATATTTAATTAATAACTTGTGAATATAATAAGTAAATAAATTAAACATTTATTATTTTAAACTCAAATAATAGAGTGTTTATTTATTTACTTTATAATCATATATAATCAAAAATTACTTGGACCACATTGTGGGGACCACCATGTTCTTAACTCCAATTCACTATAATTGTACAAACTTCAAAATACACTTTATATGTGCCAATTTATTCTCTTATCTAGATAATAATGAGTAATACTGACATACAAGTAGAAAAGTATAGCAACCCATCACGACCACTTAGGAGATAAGGTTTTGTGATAGAAAATATTGGCTCTTATAGACACACATAATTTAATATAATCTCTTTGTATTTTGATATCTCATAAATCCAAACGCACACTTCCTGTCATCATCCTTTATTAATTTATTTATTAATGAACTTTCAATATGGACTTTCCTTTAATAACCATGTCCATGGATTTAACAAAGGTACTTCCATCTGGGTCAACCAAGCCTAAGATATCTCTTCCTCTCATAAGAGAAAATTTATTTATTATACATTCAACTATTTCCATTCAATTAATAGATAACCCAATGCATGGTACCTCAAAACATCATAAATTTCATGGTTTTTATTTTGAATCAAAGTATACGAAAAATGGTACATATTTATAATGATCTCAATTCTAGAGACCATTACACATGACCATAAATTGGAACAACCAATGTACCCTAAAACATGTGATATTTCTATTGTAAGTTCATTCCTCATGATGTCTTATACTCGTGATCACCTAGTGTGAAATTCATGAGAATAATTCACAGTTCTTATGATCCACTGGTCCTTGATAGCTATAAAACATCTATATTTATTCAAAATGATGTATCTAGACTATAATACATATTTTTAAGATTATTTTCATAATATTTTAAGGTTCTCTTTATAGGTAGAAACTATTGTAAACTATTAATACAATAAATAACATAAGGATATTACCATATAAATAGTGTCTGTACAAGTGTTGACACTATTATGGTATGTATAAATAATACTTAAATCTATGAATATTTTATTTTTAATAAAAAAGTAATTTTTATGTTGGTTTTAGGGAACCCACTTCTATAACACTCCCAGTTATACTTGATAAAACTTTCATACGATCAACCCATTAGCCATCTCATGATAAGACCATGCTCTTATTGATTTATGGGTCTAATCATTGGGTTTTTCATATTTTCTTACCTGGATACTCTTCTATCTATAACTTTACCTCCTTCAGTAAAAATCCTCAAGAGATGGTATCTTTAAGAATTAAACCATTTTTAATATATCATAAACAATAAATATTTTCTAGTACCTATGGTACGAATCCAATAACTTGAATAAATCATTGCATATTTAATACTTCTTTAACAAAATCAAAATATGAAACTTTCTCGATATTTTTATATATGGAGACCATTGACTTAGATGATATTATATTTATCATTACCTTATCCAGCTATGATATTAGATCAATTAATCCTTTGGAAGACTGTTTTTCCCCTTTAAAACTAGTGATCCACCATCTTTAAGTATTAATTTTATATCTCTTATAATTTCTTAAGTACCATTAGATACCTTTGACTTCTTATTAAGAAGTTCTCCAAAATTTATTTGATAATTTACTACCAAATTTATGTGTTGGAACTATCCTATTTAATATATATCATGGAATATATGATAGATACATAATCCTATAATATTGAGTTAAACTCACCATTTTAATCTCCCCACATGTCTAATAAATTTAATCTTAGAGATATTTATACCATTTGAGATTAGAAATAATTTTCTATAAAATTATTATAATACAATGTCAATATATATACTTTGACTTGGTATAAGTAATCCACTTGATTTACCTTGATATATATTTTTCCCTATAACATGGGTTGATACTTTAATTAAATATATAGATATTTACTTTCAACTTAGTATTAAATAAATATAAGACAAATAGAGAATTTCCATTTGTTATAAACATATTTTTATTTGGAAAACTATGTCTCTCCCACTAACCTATCATAGACTCCATGTATAATATTATTCCTAAAAATTATTCTATGATCATTATGATTTAATTAATCCAAAAATTGATCTCTATAATTTAAATTCCATATTATAATTATTTAGTGTCACTAACCTTTTATGGTGGTATCAGGTAGACTCCTTCTAATAAATCTGGTCTTGATATCCAATTCTTAATATTATGATCATATAAATTTTCTATAACAAGTATAATTATAATGCATTTAGTCATAAAGACTTGGTATAACAAAAAATAGTAATTGGTAATACACATATACCACCCAATTATAGTTTCTTATAAATATCCACCAACAACTTTATTTCAATAATATAATTCACCAAAATACTAAATTTATTTTTATACATGGAATCCCTTTTTATAAATTCATATGAACTTGTCAAACAATTTTTATTGGACATTACTACTTACTTGTAGGATTAAATACCATTATTATTATTGACTAATATATCTCCTTAACATGGTTATAATAAAACCACCTCACATTGGTTTTATATTTCTTACACAGTATATGTCTTTGAAACAATTACTCATCCATGAGATCTTATTAAACTTATTCAAATGAAAATTATCTATACATATAAATCATTAACATAGTCTGGGTAAAATCTTGTTCCCACTAAGTCAAATAAATATGTGCACCCATTTATATAAATATAATCTTTCAATGAATGATAATTGTTCTATCTTATTAATTTATATAAAATATTTAAAAATCATTATGATAATTACCTTATATTTACTTTGTGGTATTCTTGATATTTGTTTTTTTATTAACTAATCCTGAATAAACAAATTTCATCTAAACACATGATTTATAACATATTATATTTAGTTCATTTTATAACTCATATGATATCCATTTTTCATTATAATTGGATTAAAGTTATGGGTTAATAGTTTTATTTGTGAATCATGTCCCTAAAAGATAACATAATACATTGCATAACATATAAAACTCATCATTTATAATCTTTCTACTTTCATTATATCTCTAATGTGTATATGGAAATGAAATTTAAAAAAAAATCACACAATATTTTTTTGATTGATGAATATATGTAAGACTCACCATTGATCCTCCTTGTACTTACATCATATATCTAATTTGTATAAAGAAATATGAGTCTAAGAATAAATCCACTATATATTTTTAATTATTAATGAATACTCAGTTAATAAATACTTCAACAAGCCCTCTCACAAAATCCAATATTTTTTCCAAGTATAATACATTCATTTATTTTACATACCAAAAAACTATTAAATTAGTCTCTTGAGGTATGTGAATTTACCACCAAATTCTACTTGAAATGGATTTTAATATACAGTTGAACTAATTCAGTAAACATTGTGGGAAAAATTTATTTATAAAGGATTATTTGTATAAAACATGATATGTTGGTGTGCTGATAATAAATAAGGTCCTTAGATCCAAATATCCTAAATACCATATTTGTTTTTATATTCATTACTAATTATAGTTTTACATTAAAAAAGATTTATCTTTCCACAAATGGGAATGAGTTTACCATTTTATATTCATCATTTCTTCCTGATGATTCATTTATTTTTGAACTATTAGTTGTGTATCAAATAATATAAATAACATTCATTCCTAAATGTTCTGGTAGTATTCAACAGGCAATTCTAGTTTCAAAATAATTATTCACTTGGAAGTAAAAAATCACCTGATTATATCCACTAATGTAGGTATCATCCTTTCTGAAATTATTGGATAAATACCCTTGACTTGTAGTAAGTTTTCTTGACTACATTGGTTTATATAGTTAGATACATATTTTGAGTGACATGTTATATCTAATACCTAAGGATTATAATTGAAATATTTCCTTTAATGACGAACATACTAGAAGTATAATCTCATTATTTATTTTTCTCTAATTCATTACATTTTATCATCTATTAACCAATATTTCCACATGAAAAGATAATAGCCTCCCATTAAATGATCTCCATATTTTTCTTGGGTTTCATATAAGGTCATTAAGAAGGTTCCTTTGGAAGTGTATTTTTATTTTTCCTTTTAACATTTTCTTACTTATTATTGACCATAATAATTAAGTATTTAAATTTATTTAAGTTATCGTATCCTAAAATATATCAAACTATTTTCTCTATACTATTATTTATAACTCTTAATGAAATTAGAGAAACAAGGTTTTGAGGATGAGAGAATGAGATGATATTAAATTTCTTGATTTGACTTAAATCCTATCTATTCTATTTAATCATTGTACTTTATCATCCTGAGTACATGAGGACCAACTAGAGTTCCTTCTTTCAATCTATACATGATCAATATGATCATTATCTCAGTGATCTCTTGATTAAATTTCTCCTAAAAACTTCTATGAGATAATACTATATAGTATAACCATTCATTTCCTCTTGTTTTTTTTTGAAAAAAAATATACATTTATGATGACATTATGATATAGGCATCAAGTGTTCCATTCATGAGTCTCCTTCAAGAATCCTTCTCATCGTCACTTGCCTCTTAATAGAAATCATCAGTCATTAGGGACTCTAGAACATATAATTTCCTTTCATATTGTAATATTGTACACAAGTTCATGCACCACTCTTATAAATTTATATTTTTAACGAAATATTATTTGTATAGTATTGATCATAATTAGCCTACAGTATTTATTACCATTTTCTAAAAAATCAACCATAATATTATTCATACCTTTATCTTGATTAATTTATATCCTATAAATTATTTATTTTTTATCTTTAAATGTATTCCACTATTTTAATAAATTCTAGTATCCCTTAACAACTAGATTTAAAATTCCCAATCAATTATATATTCTAGTGGAATGGATCCTTAATACCTCTCCTCATGGTCCAAGAAATGGTTATGCAACTAATAGTAGAGTTTAAAGTTAAACATTAGGCTGTCCAGTCATATTTACATTCAATCCCTTGATCTGTTTAGTGGATTCCCATCTCTTATAAAGGATAAATTTTCATTTCTCAACACATTTCCTCTAAATATAAAACAATAAATCTATGGTAGTTTCATTAATTCCAAATTTAGTAAAGTTATCTCACCAATCTCTTATAAAGGGTACAGTAGTGTGAGGCACCCTTATATAAGTCTAATGATACCCTTATACAACCAATTTTTTCTAAATTTAAGTAATATAAGGAGTTAATGTCTTAATATTTTCTTTGAGTGGATTTAGTTTTTCTCATAGAATATAATCAATTTCTATTTAAAATTTCTTATTCTATGAGATCACACTTACATATTTACAATTCTATAAATAGAAAAACAGTCACTAAACATATTCATTTTTATTAATTCATGAATTTTTATTATCTTATCTAATTTCACATCTAAACACATACACAAAAATAATAATCCATGAGTAAATAAATAAATAAATGATCTGATCATGAAGTGATTTTAATGGTTGGTCTATTGAGAAAATAATGGGTCAACTAGAATCCTAGGGGTGAATCCATGAGTCCCATTATGTCTGACTTGAGTTTTAGTACTCTCCCAATTTAATGTGTTAAAGTGTCTTCTTGTGTATCACAATGTCTTGGCATGAAAAGCATCATTTTTCATATTCATCTTTTTACGATAATAATCACATGTATACTAGGGGATATTGGGTGTATGGGATAGATACAAAAAAATTTATCACAATTTTTCATTCCCTTATACAAATTATGACACAACAGGTGTTGTACATATCAATATTTATTAAATAGTTATTACAAATTAAAACATTGTAAAAATTAAATAAATAGTTAAACAAAACCAGAAAATCATTGGTTAGTCTATGGATCATGGTCAGTTGGTACACCTTAAACTCATGTTAATAAATTAAATTTTTAAATGGATTCAAAATGAGGATATTTTTATGAATTAAAAAAATAATATTATTTAAATTCATGTAATTCTTGTTCCATGGTACCAAAAATTTATTTTAATAAATCCCAAATATTTTATAAATATTATATGTTTTATTTGGCACTATTAGAGGCATCTTAGGACTCCAAAAAAACTTTCAAGGGGTCCAGGTCATGGGGAAATCTAGATAGGGTAGCCTGACTAGGATGACCAGCTTCAGTAGGGTGATTTGTTTGGTATGTGGGGCTAGGTGCAGGTAGTTCCTATGAGCACTACTTTAAAAAATATTTTTTTCCAATAAAAATATCCAGTACATCATGAATTAGAATTATACCCCCCCAAAAAATTAGGGGGGACATTTACAACATTGGGTGTTCAATCCTCCCTCCCTTTAAAACATTTTTCCATTTCTTTTTATTTTAATAGTATCTGAAACTGCCCCCCCCCCCCACCTTAATTTTTATTTTTTCCCATCTTCCATTATTAGATATAGTTGAAAATAAACTTTAGAGTTTTCATAAATTACTTCGATTGAACTGGAAGTATCCTCTGAGGGTAATAATCATGTTAATGGTGTCTTAGGTATAATTCAATAGACATATTAATATTATTTTTTAAATAAAAAATAAATATTTTTATCAGGAACCTAATAATATGTTGTTCTGTCTTCAAATGGCCATATCATTGTCATCTGATATTGGATCGAAGTGCTATTAGTTGTTGCAGGACCCTGATAACCCCTATTCTCGAATAAGTGAAATTTTAACTTGTTATTTATATTAATTAAATACATGATCACGATGATACCTAATTTAGTAACTTAGGGTTTTACAAAATCATAAAAATGTTATTATAAACTTGTTAGGTCTGGATACATGTAAAAACAACAAATCAGATATATCCCTTCCTAGATTCAATCATGAACCACATTATAATTAATTAAAATATGAATAAAAAATTGAAAAAAAATAAATCAAAATCATACCTTCTCTAATTTCTAATGGAAACATGTTTTTCTTATCATCGGTAGTCATTACTCAAAGGTACTAAATATATTTCCCCCTCAGATTTTCTACATGAATTCTAGAAGCTTGATCAAATGTTGTACCATGATATATGCATACTGGTGAAGATTATCAAAGTCTCTTATATTTCATCATGATCATAGGAAATCCAAAAATCAATCCTCAAAATTTGACCAAACAATTCATAATCCTCCCTTTCCTTTCTCTCTATATGACTAAATAGAGGGGTGGAGAGGAAAAAAATCAAGAAATAACTTCACTCTCTCATTTTTTGTTTTAAATTATTTAATAATTAGTTTATAACTTCCATAAATTGTATTTAGGTCCATATGGATGTTAACCCTTCAAACCGACCAAAAAATGATACAAATAGAACTTAAAACTTACCGTAAATGGAAATAATATTTTTTCCCAATCTTGTAAAATCTAAATAATGTTGCATGATAAAATAAATGTCATTAACTTAACTTTCCTCTATCATAAATGTTAAATGAACCATGAATATTAAATATTAAAAATTAATTAAAAAGTTATTATATTCACTGAATAACATTTGAATATAATAAGAAAAATAAATTCAATATTTTTTAATATAAACTATAATAAAACTGAATTTATTTATTTTATTTTGTGATTATATAGATTCAGACATTACCCATATTCCAACTTGGGGCCAAACATGTATTAAACTCTAATTTACTAGAATTGGACAATCTTCTGAATTAGCTTTATGTGTGACCCTCTTTTCCCTTATCTCAGTAGTAGTGATTAATACTCAAAGAACAAGAGTGGATTCTAACAACCAATTAAGACCCCTAAGGATATAATTTTTATACATAAAAAAAATAACCTTATACCAACACACTACTTGTAATATAATCACTTTTCCTCGTGATATCTAATAATTTAGGACACACACTTTAGGTCATTAGCCTTTCTTGATTTATTTATTTGCGAACTTATAGGATAGACTTACCTTAAATCACCCTGGAAATGTATTTAATAAAGTTACTACCATCCTATTCAACTATGTCCAAGATATCTATTCCTTTCAGAAGAAAATGTTTTTTCTTGCATATTCAACTAACTCTATTCCACTAAAAATTCACCCAATAGATGCTACCTCACCACAAAATAAAATTTATGATTTTAATCTTGAAACAAAGTACACAATAAAATGGTACACATTTATAATGATATCAAGTCGATAGACCAATAAATGTTCTCATTAATAGGAATATCCAACGACACCTTGAAACATGCGGTGTTTCTATTAGCATATCTACTCTCATGATTTTATTTACCCTATATAATCAAGTGTGAACTTTGTGAGAGTAATTCTCAATGATTTTGATACCCCAACAACTGATCATCATACAGAATTTTTGTCCATTTATTATGATTTTTCAATACCAAATAACACATTTTAAGGTTAATATGATTTCCTCACAAGGTTCTTGTTATATTTGTAAACTATTATAACCCCTTGATACAAAAATTTATCTAATAACATTACCATGTAAATAGTGGGTGTAGAAGTGACGAAACTATTATGGTAACAATACATCATGCATAAATCTTTGTATAAATTACTTTTTAATTGAAAATTAATTTTCAGTTGGGGTATAGGGAACCCACTTTTACAATATTAAAGGGAATGGGTTAGCCTATATTGGGTGTTTTAATCCCTTATAGGGGTTGTTTTTGAAACATTATATTAATAATTCCTTATCAAATTTCCACTTGGATGGTCATGATCAGGTTTATGCATTCTTTATTTCCAAAGTTAGGTGTCCAATCATCATGGGGGTGATGGTGATGACACCATGATAAGAAATGGAGTATGGGATGCCATCACTTCCCTCTAAGATGTTTGTTACCCAGTTTGAGGCTCCCACGTATATTTAATACAAGCTCATGAATCCCATTCTCAAAGGAAAATTATTCTTTACAGAAATTAATTACTTAACTTAGACCCTTTCTAGGGTAAACACCTTCAATTAGATATGGTATAAGTCCTCCAAGAATATTGGGAATCTAAATGTTCCATTATCCTCATGTTAAGTCATGAGGGAATAATATTCTCATCACATAAGAATTATTATCCTAGTTACCTAAGGCCTATTATACTCTTCACGCTATAAAACCTATTATTATAATTTATGGTGTCTTATTCTCATCACATAAGTAATCATAGCCTCATCACATATGGAATCTTGTGAAAATCACACAAAGAAAATTATACTCTTCACATTAGAAATCACATGCTCATCACATAAGGCATCTAAGGCTCATCACCTAAGTCATCATATGATCAATACAAAAGTAAACTTATACTTTTCACATAAGGTATCCCAAGCTCATCACGGGGGTTACCATTGGCTTATCACCTTTGGAAAGATGGATTTTTGGATGCATCGATTAGGTGGGTCATACTATGATAATCGCATATGGAATATTATGCTCATCACATAAGTAATTAAAGGGTATTCTTATAATCATCACACAAGTGTGGTTGATCCTTTTACTATCATTAAATAAGTGTGGTAAAATCTTAAACTCAAGTGGGTACTAATCCTCTTATGATCATTATGTAAGGACATGAATAGTTTAGAGTATAGAGGGGATGCTGATCCTCTTATTCTTATTATGTAAGGGAATTAACGGTTTAGTCTCCAATGGTTATTTGGATCCTCTTACACTCATAACATAATGGATTTCATGGTTTAGTATCCATATGGTATGGGGATCCCCTAATTATCATCACATATATATGGTTGTAGTTTGGAGTCCAGTGGGGAAACTCTACAAGGCTAAGTGTTTTATAATAAGGTATGAGTTTTAACATCTCTCAAAAGGGATATGAGAAGGTGATGTTGTGTGGATATCATGATTGAACATAAAAAATTCCTCCTATTTATCTAGTTATATCTTGATTAAAAACCTATCTATTTATAGGTGCATAGTTTATGGTTGTGTTATAAGATTTTTTCATGTAGTATGATGTCATGTGTTAAGGATTATTGTGTTATGAAAGGAAAAACATAAAAATATTTAGGGTTTCTAACACATTTCCTTTTTTCTAGTATATTATTTATAGGAACAATCATAGATACAACCCAAAACTATGTAGAGGGAAAAGATCCTAAGAATGAAATTCCATGATACCAATTGTGCATATAGAGTTTTCATAAATAAACTTATATCTAATGTAATGGGTCCCTACATGCACTAAATTTGGTTTCATGTCTCTTGAAAAAGGTTTTCATCAAATGGGGTTCCATGTTATTGATTTGTCATAATATTTTTATTGTGTGAAACCATAGCTAGCATGAATTTTAATCATTTATATTAAGTGTGTTATTAATTAAAAGGATTTGGGAATAACTATCTGAATCAAAAGACAATTTATTAAATGGGAATGTTGATTTAATTCACATATTTTATCACCTATAATATTCCATTGAGGTTTATTTCATTTTCTTGAAGCATAAAAGTCAAGGTTATATGAGTTGACTGTTTTAACTTCCCCAAAATCCAGAATCCTAAATTAAAAACCCTTGAAATGGTGTGGTTAGGAGTATTTATATTCCTAAATCATTTGAAACTAGTTATATCATCAATAAATTTTATTTGTACACACCTCTAGAGTTTCATGGAACCAATGGTAATGAACTCTCTCAACTTGAGTGGTGAAATAAGTATTAATTTCTCTATAATTTATTCCCTTGACCTTTGTTCCCCCCTAATCCTTCTCAATTTATTTTAATCCTAAAAAATTCCCATCTAATAATTGGGTCTAAAAATGAATAATAGGATAAAGTTCTAAATAAAATAATAATTTTTTCGAATTTTATCCTCTGAGTTCATCTAACTCATGTCACTACTTTTCATATAAATATGGTTGGGGACCTCATAGAGAACCACAATCTCTTCAAAAAAAATTAACAATTCTCTCTTTTCATAAAACCCATTCTTAAATAAAATTAATATGATAGAAATCATTGGATTTTATACTACTCTACATTTTAGTGAATATACATCTATGACTCAAAATTTCAGGATTAAAACTTTATCACGAAGTAATTCTACAAAATATTAGATCTAACTTTCATGTTGAAAAGTTCTGTGAAATAGACTAAGACACTTTTCTCATCATATATTGAATAAAAGTTGATAACATTGAAGTTGTTACTACTCAGGGGAGATAAATTGAAGAGAAAAATGGGATTAGATCAAGAAATTGGTCTAATAACTGTATGAATTTATTATAGACATGGTAACCAAAGAATAGAGGGAATATACATAATTCAACTAGTATCTTATTTATAGGTTTGGTATATGGTATTACTTCATGATCTCAGATTAAAACCTCAAAATTTTCATTCACTTGTTTAGGATTTCGAGGGAACTCACTTGGTAGAGCATTGTTATTACTGGTCAAACATAGAGGGATCACAATCAAATGTTGTAATACACACTCTGAACCCAACCTAAATGATCAATGGGGAGATTTTATCTAATGCAGTGTCTCCTCCACACTGCTCCAACATATACCATATAATAATAAAGGATAATTTCTATGGTTGGATAGAAAATTAGGACCTACACTCTGTAAGAAATTTAATCAATGGGAGGGATAATGAATACTAGGTAGTGTGGACCTCACAATTTTCACATCAATTGATATCGGTACCTCATGTTGGAATTTCTAAGTAGGTGTTCTCTAGATAAAAACATGTTTCATTTAAACGATAGAGAATTCGAGATTATCATATGGGAACAATATCATATCATAGAAATCCCAATAGTTGGAATAATGTATGATATGTTCTTGCTAGTAGTGATTGCTTGGGAGGATGTGGGGCCAACCCCATTTCTTTAGAGAGTGTCTTTGTTGGAACTAGAAAGATATTTGGGGTAAAATCCTCATCTAAATCTATAAATATCATTTAATACATGGTTACAAAAATCCATTGACACTACTCAAGTCCAAATATCACGAAGGTTGAAGAAGGTCCTGAAAAAACATGCTCGAGGCAAGACTGGGTTATACTAGTTCCTTTTGGAATAGAGCTAAAACTTGACATAGGTATTATAAGTGAAGTAATTTGACCTAGATTCGAGTCCAATGTAATTCCAAATGGTGTTTTAAAATGTACCTATACTACATATCAAGGATATTGATATGGGGTCATGGCTAGGAACCTTCATCATGGTTATGTTACTAGCATGAGGACACTGGGTCAACCTTTCCATCTTGATGATGAAGAAATTATACATCATGATGAAACATATAATCCAATGAAATTATTAATTGTTAATATTCAATACATTCTTGTTATTATATTGGTGGTTTGTAGTAACCTTCAGGGGAAAAAATAGTTGAATCTGATCATCCACACAAACACTAACTTTAGGCCCCTAGTACTTATCATTGTTGATATTCACCCTCTATAAATCAACTGAACATGGGTGATCACTAGGATATTTTCACATGATTAGTTTATCTTCAGACATATTCTTATTTCAACTAGGGTTACTATGGATGATTTCAAAGTTAGTGTCAAACAAATTTTGTACATGATGGCCTTCAATGGTGAGAATTTGGTTGCACGCACCGACTACAAGACCATTTATGAACATTAACCACCATATGAGTTTTCTTATCAATTTTACTATCTCTAGTATCTCATTAAAGAGATATATATTAGATTTCATCATGAATTTCATTCCATGGTATTCTAGAAACACTTGTTCATATTCCCTTGTGATGTAACTTGTGAGAGGATCATACAACCAATAATTATCATTCAAATTGGGATAGTAAAATAGTATTCATAAAGAGAGTAGAAAACATATCATAGGGTTTTATTGAAGAAAAAATAGATACTGGTGACCCCACTATAATGATATTGGGGTGTCAAGGTGGAGGGAATAAAATAGTTAGGGAAACAATATAATCAAGGTGGAGAGATCTAGCTGATGTAATAGTGGTTGTTGAAGGTGAATTGAGGAATTAATCTCATCATCGATATGAGTAATTAGGGATAGTTTCACATTCCAGTCAAAGACTCCCTAAGAAGTGGATCTCGTAGTGGGGATAATCCTCTGGTACTTCTGAAACTATATCATATGCAACTCTAGGGAAATCCTTACATAGAATTCTAAAGATACTCAGAGACACACTTTTTTCCTTGAGTAAGGAATCCTTAAGCTATTATACAACCATATAACACAAAAAAGGTTACTATGAAGAGATATTTAAATAAATAAGATATAAATAACTTACCTTGAGCTCACCAATGTTGTGATTTTATCCGCCAAGTGGATCTTACGACCTATATCTAGGTTTTGGATAACCTTGTACACTTTTGAATCTAGGGGTTTATGTTTTCACTAAATGGGTGCCTGTGATGCTTAAATATAATCATACTGAAGGTATGGAAGGGTAAATACTGGATGAGGACATCTAACTAAGTGAGTTTGGTAATGAGGGATCTTAATGAAGCAACATAGGTCTGATAGAGTCCTTTTAGGAAGGACATGAGACCTCACTTGATGAAGAGTTGAGAGAGATTTCATCAATTTTGTTATATTTCAAAACCTATACCTTTCATTCCATCATTGGTTAACCAATATGATCACTAATTTTTATTTACAAGACTATGCTATAATTGGTGAGTGAAGACCAAAGGGATCCTTCAAAAAACCTATATAGAAAACATTGAAGTGGAGAGGTAAGAGACATCTAGGTAGGCATGAAGTGGGAGTAGTATCACCTATTGATGTTTTAGGGTATTATCTATCCATTAAGGAATCATGGCATCCAAATCAGATGAAAATAAACTATTTTCAAGGCTTATGTGGTAAATTCCAACTCACTCATTTTGTTTAAACATTTTTATACTCTATATTGAATTACTTGACTTTCCTAATAAATAAATAGTAATTTAAGATAAGGAGTCTCCCATGATAGTTGTTGAGCATCCAAATAATGTTGAAGGGTCATGGGTGGTGAGACCTATGTCATGTTCTTTGGACCTTATCATGTTGGTAGGTTAAGTGATTGTGAAAGGCAACACATCTGCCACCATTATCTTTTGGGTATAAAGTAATCTCATAACCATGTATGAATAATTTAAGGCTTCAATCTATAATTTTTTATAAATTTTACTAATTTCATAGGTTTAACAATGTTTCTAATTTTTATAGTAGTGTATTCTCATGAGGGGAAATCATTGGAAGAGAAATAGCTGAGAACACCTTTGGTCAAGGAGGAACCTATCACAAATATAATAATCTAGGTGTAGTTCATGTATTACTTTTAATTCAGGCATATATTTTTAGTATATATTTTAATAATTTTTTAGTATAATAAAGCCTAATGATTAAAAATTCTAATGATTTATGAAAGGATTGTTGATATGAATAATTATTTTGAAATTTGGAGAATTTTGAGGAAAAATAGTCATTTACACCACACACACAAAAGTAATCAGGGAATGACTTGGGTAAAATCTTAATTTAAGCCAAGGAACAAATGAATTGTGGCTACAACCCTATGGATAAGCACTATCAATGAATCCCAAACAAAGTGTTCTTTGGGATGACTTGGCCACACAACCCCTTATTGAGTTGTGATACATAAAGGGGATTCAATTCTTATGATAGTATAATTTTTATATGATTTTTTTAATTTTCCACGAATATGAATTTTTATGGTTATTTATAAACCCCCTAAAGCTATTAGAGGATCTTCATAAGGTTTTAAGTTTATAAGATTCATATGCAATGTGGAAAATGATATCATGTCCTACCTGGAATTTGTTGTTTGGATAAGTGGAGACCAAGCAGTTGCACTGTGAAAGATCCATTATCACAATGATAATCTTGTAAAGAACTAAAAGGGGAAATATCCAAGCTAATATCATCATGATGTTTAAAAAAATATTCATAAGGAATTAAAAGATTATGGATTTGGAAAAATGAAATATCATGTCATTTTGTGAACGATTTGGTTTTTTGTGACATTTATGGAGGGAGGGATAAGAAGAAAAACTATTCCAGAATCAGAAATTGGTCAAATTGTGATAACCATGGTCACTCGGTGATTTTTATTTTATTATTTAAATGTTGGGCTACAAAAAATTATGGATAGAGAATTTTCTTTAGGTTTTACACTTTCATGAGTTTCCTTTCAAGTTAGTTTTGTGTTTCCCAACTTCTGACACTTAATTTTAGTAATATTCAAAATTATATTAAATACTTTTCTTTAGTTTTAACTCATTAAAAGTTTTAATATTATTCTATTATCCTAAAATCACTTCTTAAGATGAATTATTCACAATCTATAAATCTCTTTTACATCATTTATGGATATTCACATAGGGGTTAATGGATAAAGAGTATAAGGATGAGACCATTAATGTTTTATCAATCTCATTAAAATATGGTTGTGTTGATTATGAATTAGGTTAGGAACATAATCAAATATTATTACTCTACACATGTCTAATAAAGAGGAGTGTAGAGGGATGAACTCCATCCCAGTTGAGTGAATTGATCTATGATCAATAGTCTGTATTTGTATTCAACTTTATAGGTTGAGCTTAATGTATCTAGGCTAGGTGGATTTCCTTAACCAAGGTACATTCACTAATTTAGATAGAA
Organism: Viscum album; assembly: GCA_963277665.1. NCBI lineage: Eukaryota > Viridiplantae > Streptophyta > Magnoliopsida > Santalales > Viscaceae > Viscum > Viscum album. The sequence goes on along the minus strand of OY728153.1, from coordinate 382,369,576 downwards.
CCAATATATTTGATCATAAAAAGTTCATATCATTATAATGACATTAAACCTAACTAGTCCAATAAATTCCTGAGTGAAAAAAGTGACACCTTTTGGAATTAACTCCTTTAAAACTGATCTTAAACCCTCGTTAAAATTATTATTTTTTAAATATAATTTTTTTTATTTCTCTCATCTCAATCCAAGTTATTTTTCTGATTAAATAGTTGAGTTTTACAACATTAAATGTTCAAATATCTTCCTATTTATATGAAAACCTCATACATTCACTATTTTCATTGTTATAGATAGTGAAGGATCTGAAAAAATAAAAATTTATAAAAATTTACTACTGACCTTGGTGTTAATGGTGGCTAGGGACCCATAAAAATTTTGGTGTTATTTATGAGGAGTAGTGGGAACTACTGTATAACTCATAATAGATTGATTCGGTCATTAATTATCTCCTAAAATTTATATTTATTGATTTTAATTTCGAATCATTCTTTAATTTTTTTCATTTTACATGTTCGGTGTCTTAGTGGTGTTTATAATGGGTTATCCTATGGATAATTATAATACACACCATAAAATTAAACATATTAATGGTAGTATATGATTTTATTGGTTATGAAAAACTATTAGGGGTTTTCACAGGAACGATGATAGAGAGATTTATAGTTATATAGAAATAATGTATCCCAGATCCAATAGTGGAATAAAATATTCTTTTTATCATGTGTTGGAGATATCAGCTTTTAGGACTACCTTAGCTAATATTGGGTTGATTATTTCTTCTAATAAAATATTGACTGTCAAGAACCTTGTGAGAAAAATTTATAAGTAAATTTAATGGAATGAATCTTAAAGTATACTTGGAACACAGATAGGGAGATCAAGGAATGATATGTACTATCAAGGATGAGGAGGATATTGCCAATAATGGTAAGATTTTATATTCCCTTATGATTAAATTGAGTTCATATCTTAATTCATCAAATTAATAAGTATAAAAATAGAACAGGATATTAAATAATTTTATTTTATATAATATTGGAAGGAGGATGTAGATGAAATGTAATTCATTGAATTCAACAAACCTTTAAAATAAGAGGAAGTTGTAACTCCTAAAGAAGAGGTGAAAAAATACCTCCCTTTGGTTCTTAATAATAAAGGGATAAGAACATCATGGATCTCCTCAATGAAATGGTGGGTGATAAAGATAAGTATCCCATTGCAAAAAAACTATACTAACACTAGAGAAGTGTAATAATGAGAAGCAATTTTGCAGTAATAGTTCTTGGAGATGGATAATATTATTATTGGAAAATAACCTAGAACTACTAAAATGGAGGAGAACATAGAATCAACTCAAATAACTATTAAAAAATGTAAATATAAAAATAAATATGAATTTATGGAGGGATGTGAGGCTATTGATCTAGCTAAAATTGTTAAGAAAGAAACACCTCTAATACAGGATAAAGAATAGGAAGGTGGAATAGTTCAACTATTTTTTACAAAATTTAAATAAGATAATAATGAATATGTGGTATTTTAGTCCCCTAAAATATTATTACATAATAATTTCCTTTTTCAATATTTAAATATATCCAAAATATAGAATGTACCAAAAATTTGTTTCAAAAAGAAACAATGGGGGTGTAAAAGTACATCTACACTAGACAAATGGAATTCAAAATTATTTTCAACTCCAAACTACCTAACTTTTCATCATTATCCAATTATTATAAAAAATATAAAGGTCAATCTAAGATACATTAATCAATGTTTTTCCAAGAATCAATGTGATATTTATAACTTTCTAGGAATCACTTTTGAAAATCAGTTTACTTTAGGAACTCAACTTTGTGTTGATCCTATTATATGTTTTTCTAAAATGGATAGAACATTATTTTACATGTTAGGTTATTTTTTTATGGTTAAATAGAAGTGGAATAAGAAAATAAAGAATATGGGATTAAATAAAAATGGAAGTATTTATCTTATTTTTTTACTATCTTATTTTTTTCATTCATATATTTTGGGAGAAAAAGATAAAAATTTTCATGAATAGAAATGAATTAAATTCAACTATAAAATGATTGTATTATTAGTTTATTACTCATTAGTTTATGATATATTAAAATTTATTAAACTTTTTTTGATTTTTTCAAAAAATTAATTCATCATGACAAAAATTTAAGTGATATAATTGTAACTTTTAAGAATTCACATTCTTATTCTATTCTTATGTTATTTTAAAATGATTGATGATATGTTTTTTTTGTTATTGAAATAACTAATTTTTAGTATAATTTCCATGAAATGATTTGTAAACATTTTTATTCACATTCCGAAGAGGGATGTAACCCAATTAAATATTTTCTTTCTTGTACACCTTTTTATAAGAGAACTAAGTATAGGAAACATTATTAGAATTTTATTGTTTTTTTATTAAAGTATAATGATTTTGAACTATATTAAAATAATTAAGATCATTGATTGATTTATATTGAGACCATTTTGATCTTAGTATATACACTATATTTGGTCAGTGGTGAAACCCTTAGAGAACATAGAATGAAAAGATAGGAAACCACATTACAGTCCTTACAATTATTTCTACTCTTATTCTTTAGTATCATTTCATGATTATTCCTTTTGATCTTTCAAGATGAAGTTTGTAATTTCAAGGTACAATAATATGAGATTTTCATGAAGTATTGTGGAGGAATATCTTCTTGATTATTTGGGGGAAATATTTCAATATCCTTTAGTTAGTGTACTTAATTTCGGATTCATCAATTATTGAAAAGAAATAAAAACATAACTAAAAAGGAGAAAAGGGAAAAAACTCTAAATTTGTGAGAAAGATAAGAAAATTTTAAAAATCATGAACCAAATTACACCTTACATTTAAAGTCATTTTTTGAACTGATGAGAAAGATGGAAGGTAGGGGATATTAAAATATTTGTGGAAACATGAAGGGGAATGAATTTATTTCATTGAAATTTAGATTCAATATCATTATTTTACTTTAATAATTTATACCTCCATTTTAATCCTTAAATTTTAATTATCACATTATAACCCATCATCATTTTTACCTCAAAGTCATTTGAACCTTCATATAGAGTCCTTATGATATATATACTTTAATTTTGGATATATATATATATATATATATTCTTATAAATCTTATGGATAGAGTGAATATACATAATATTTAATATAAATACAATTACTTATTCATTAGTGAGAGGTGAATATATTTCCATTGATTCAAATCATCAGTCTTGTAAAGATAGATATGAGGTTAAACTATGCGAGTAGATGAGGGAAAATGTCTTCAATTTTGAATTATACATGAATCATGATTTGGAATTTCTTTATATAGTTTGTTTTTTTCTTTTAAAAATTATATTTATATCTCTATATTTATGATCATGAGGGATAGAATGTTACTTTATTGAGGTATCCATATTTTGTGTTTAAATGTTTATATTTTTCATGGGGATGAGAAAATATTTTAGTGCTTTACTGGTCCTTGTACATAACACCAAGGTAGCTAGTTAAAGTTTGTCAATTTATATGATTCATCATTCTTTCACTTACTATAATAATGTTGATAGTGGAAGTCCAAGGTCATCCCATGATGTGGAAAAATTTTGAAGCATCGGATTTAGTGAACCCAAATGTTGAATAAAAAAATAATTTGGTTTGAATCATTAAATTTTAAAAAAATAAATTATTTTTCTTTAAAAAAATTAATTATAAATTGGTTTCAAGTATAATTTTAGAATATTCAATTCCAAAATGTGTCACCATTTTCACTCATAAATTGATTGGATTAATTTGAAGGATGTTTATTATAATATTATCAACTTTTTATGTTATGATCCCTTAATACTATCAAAACTAGTGAATATCCCTTAGTCAAGTAAATACACCAAAATTGGATTCATTAATATTTACCCTTAAAGAAAAAGACAAATATAAACTACTAATAATAGACTGATTCTCTCAACTGGGGTAGATTTCCTCCCTCTTCACTCATCTTGGTCAAACTAGTATAGTGGAATAATGTTTCATTATGTTCCTAACTCGATTCCTAATAAATACAACCATCCATGAATGAAATTTCTAAAACATTAATTCTATTATACCTCTACTCTCGATCACTAATCCCCTAAGTGAATATCCATTCATGATGAAAAAGATCTCCATTACTTTTAAATAATTCATAATAATAAGTGATTTTTGGGGAAAAAATTGAATTACAACTCAGATAAATTGAAAATGAATGAAACATACTTTAAATAATGATGAATATTACAATGAATATGTATTGGAAATCAAGAAACATGAAAATAGATTCAAATAAAACTAGATAAAGTGTAAAATCTAAAAGAAGTTTTGGATACCCAATACTTGACTGACCATAACTTTAAGTAGGAAAATAATATTTGAGGCATGATAAGGGTTGTCATGTCATGAACCAATAGAGGCTAAAGAAAAGAATTTATTTTTATTCTTAACATAAAAAATTATATGGTGTGACATGGTCTTTATGTTTTCTAAATCAATAATAATTCCATTCAATCTAAAAATCATGGTGAAAAATACCTAAAATATCAACTGGGATATTTTATATCTTTAATCTTTGACCAGACTATTATGGTGTGGAAGACATGGCTGTGGTGCTACTTCTTAGTCTCAACTAATTTAACGATATTCTTCTACTTGCAACACATTCTCCTTATTCATGGCTTGTATGATATTTATAAAAATAAAATAATAAAAATAATCTTAAATAACCTAATGAATTTTGTAAAGAACTGTGTGAAGTACCCTCTATACAAAATTCCAATTCATTACAAAAATTAAATTGTGTTAGGCGTTGTTTTATCCTTATGTATAGCGGTTAATGAGGGGTTTAACTATGCAAGTCACCCTAATCAATCCTATATTTAGGATACTTTCCTGGTGTATATCATTGAGGTCACAACCATGATTCAAGGGTTCCTTGAATAAAAATTTGACTTTATCAAGGTAACGTTGCAAACACTCCTAACCTAGTAAAAATCTGTTTTTCATTAAAATTATTATAATTTCTTATAATATATACATATAAACAATACTTAAATAATTTATCTTAAATTTACCTTCTTATATAGTATTAATCTCAAAAATAACATAAAATATAGTAAACTTATATTGATGAATTAAAATTATAAAATTCACCCACAATTGAACAATTGATTTTCCTAAATCAAATGTAATCTCAATAAATATTCCATAGTAAAATATACATCCACAAATCATTGAATAAAATCATAGCCAAAATTATTAATTCAATAAATTATTATCTCAAACTCATTTAATTTCAACAAATCGTTCATTATAGGTATCTAGTCATGTGTATACATTGAACATTAACTCCAATTTTTCCCTTCCATTATAATCCCTATAATTTTCCATTAAAATACATACCTTTTTGTGATTTTCCTTTATAGAAAATACTCACTCAACACTTATGATAATTTTAAACTATAGTTATGATCCATATCTAGTAAACACAACTTATACATAGGCTTGTAAAAAAAATTTATATCCGCATAGAAGTTAAGCCACAAACATCATGAAGACTTTTGGTATTTGTTATTAGTCTAAAGTTAGTTGGATTATCATTTGAAAATGTAACTTAGAGGAAAAAAAATAAGGTGTTAATATTTAATCACAATTAATGACATTAAATAAAAAACTCAAATGAAATCGTATTTCCTCTTTTAACTTCCCTCTTTTTCTATACCACCTCTTCATTATCCTCTTTTTCATGGTCCAATGGAGTAGGCATTCAAACTAGTGCAAATGTGTTCCTTATTATTTTCTATCAATTATTTTTATGGATAAATGTTTTAGTGAAATTCTTTTAAGGTAAATCTCCACACCATTGTAATCTAAACTATGATAGAAAATCAATCCCCTCTATCAATCTCTTATTTACACTATTTTTTATTTTTATCATAAGAATATGGAAGTTATTTGTAGTAATAAGTCAATACAATGTATTTCACTTTCTCACATCTTTATTTTTTAGGCTTCATCCCTTTTTATTCCATATTCAAATTATAAAGGACTAAATATAGAAAAGTCATAGTAGTTTTGAACTATATTCCCATATAATTATTAAAAAACTCCCCCACACTTATTCTTGGAATCCTCAAATAATAAAATCATGAAATAGAAAACTTTGTCCTTTTAAGATCCAAAATACTGGTCATTCACTAATTAATTATAATATGGGTAAGAATGATTATTCATATTTAAATGTGGCTTTTAATATATGAATTTAATTTTTTCTACAGGTTTTATAATGAACAAAAACAAGATTAGGTATAAAGATAAAAAAGGTTGAAAAATAACGAGTTGATGGACTCAATAATTTAAATATGGTTCAAAATCATCATATTTTGACAATATAAGTATATAATTTCTAGAAATAATTTCTGTACCAAATTATCTCAAGAAAAAGGGTATTTGAAAGAATATGAAAAAATGGATTAGAATACCCATTAACAATAGAATTTTAAAATACTAAGTAATCACTCAAGACTAGAATAATAAGTAATCAATAAATTAACATCAACTTTAGAAATCTAAAACTATAGATAAAGACTCAATTCATAATACTTAATAAACATCAACCAAATATTAAACAAAAAATTAACATTCAATGGATTCCACCTATCTTTTTTACTTTTATGCCCATGGTTGTTATGAAAATATCAATTTAGTAGAATACATCCAATGAAAAATGTATCCTAAACCAATTATTCCCAAAACAAAAGTATGATGGGTTCTAGGTAAGATCAATAATCTCCCCTCCATAATTCCAAGAAAATAGTTACCTCATGGTTTAATATACAATACATTTAAATAGTTATATACTGTATATGATAATTTATTTAGTTTTATTATACCATAACTTTAGATTGTATTAGCTTATAATATTGAATTTAGTAGTTAATTATAGTTTATACATATTATGTTTCATGACCCAATATCACTTTTGAGTGTTGTGTTATATGCTTGTTGAGTCTTGGGGGTTTCAGAGAGTTTTCATTTCAAATTTTTATATTTTTGAAACATTTATAGAGTTGTGCGGTTTGAGAAAGTTGTGTGGAGTGCCTATGAGTAACCATGAAAAAGGTTTGATCTGAGAAAGAATTACATTTTTGGTTCATGGTTTAGGTAAACCACACTCCTAAACTGCATGGATTCACCCTAATGATCTAGTTCCATTTGTAAAATTAGTGAATGTTTTAGTAAACTATGTGGTCAAACCAAGTGACTTAGATAGGTGTTTATAACATTAAAATTCCTATTATACCCCTATTTTAAATGAACCATCCTTGGCCTCCTTTATACCCTATTCACATAAACTTTTCCTATAGAAACCGATGGTGTTGCTTCTTCCATCACCCCTTGGGGTTCTGGGTCTCTTTTATTGACCTAAACTGAATTCCATAAGATTTGGGCTTATTTCTCTTTTGCTACCTCACATTCCCTACTTTTCTTATTCTCCTATCAAAGGGAGGCCATGGGGTCCAAACCCTATGTAATGGGGCTTGTTAAATAAAGTTATTTTGGTTTCTAGGCATATAAAACTACTCTTTAGATCCATAGTATCAATTTTCATCAAAGGAAATGTGTTTTCTTATGTATGAGGTAGGTTTATCCATGAATATACATTTAAACATAAAAAAGGATTTATTAAGACTTATAATCCTTTAATTTACTTAAATCCCATTAGATAGTGCTATTTTTTACATTAATAAATGATTATTTTTATTTCCATAGTGATTTTAAAGTCTTTTTAATGTGATTTTCATTGGTATATAGGCCATGTATGGATGAATCTAATTTTTAAGACCATATAGGTGTTCAATAAAAAACCTCAATGTTTTCTGCATGTAAATTTTTGTTTTATAAGCATTTTCAAGATATATAACGACCTTGAAATGTTTTATAAAATTAATGGAATAATGATTACATTTATTTTTAAAGTAAAATGGATCCTTTTCCAAGAGGAATTATTTCCTTTTGAAATTTTGTGTTCATTGTTTTTCATTTAATAACTATTCCTTTTTTTTGGTTCTTATAAGCTATTGTGACACTTTAAATGTATTTTGGGATTCAGATTGTTTTGGGAAAAAATCCCTCAAGGTAACATTGCAGTATTTTTGGGTTGATTGTGTTTGTTGACAAAGCAGGTTTCCATGGATAATTGTCGAGTTCCCAAGAAGTTGTTGACAATACATGTTGACAAAGAACGATGACAAAGGAATCGATGATCTGGAGGCGGTAAAAAGAGTAGTATTTTTGGGTTGATTGTGTTTGGGGTCCAAAATTTGGATTTTGGTGAGCATTTCGAAAATAGGATTTCCTTGAAGATCATATTTTTATATGGAAAAGACATGAGTTTCGAGAAGATGGGATGCATGGATTGGATTTCGTGAAGACCAGAAAAATGGAGGTGGTGATGCTTCGTGATTATGTCAATGCATTGCGAATCGCAGAGTTGAAGCGCATCATAGCAGTGAAGTGATTTATGAAAGATCTTAGTGGCGAAGGCGTGAAGCAATGTTGACGGTGATGCTTCGCGATTACGACGAGCTCCGCGATCGGAAAATTTCCGTGGCGCTTCGCGATTTAGACAGAATTTCGGCGTAAACTTTAGAGCTTCACGATTTTACATGACGTGGAATTGACTTCGTGCGGAATGTTTGAGGGTCAGTGGAATCGCCTATAAATAGAGGCCGACCCCCTCGAGAGATGTAGAGAGAATTTTTAGAGAAAATCATTTTCTCTCGGTTCGCGAAGGTAGTTTGTGTAGCCTGTGTGCTTCACGAAAGAAGAGTTTCGCAGCGGCTATTGTAGGTCCACAAAAGTTGCGCACTCTGCGTTGGCTCAGTGATCTTCACATGGGAAGTTGCTCTGCAACGACTTGAGCTTCGCGGTAGTGCTTCGCGGTAGTACTTCATGAGAGTGCTTCGCGAAAAGGCAGCATCATCGCAAAGCCTTGTTTGAGATTCGCGAAATTGGGAGCCTAGTGAAGTAGGGTGCTTTTCGAAGGTGTTTCCAAAGGAATTGCCCAGTGTTTAAGAGGCAATGTGGTATTCATCTGTGCAAGAAAGTTGGACTTCAACAGAGCATCTATCAACAGTTGAGGATGCATTCATTAGTGATAATGAAGAGACCTACAGGTCTATAGACTGTGAGTGGATTCCCTTCCAGAGCAGCGAGCTTAGGAAGAGGAAGAAAGTGATCCTCTCCACTGGCAGTGATCCAGAGAGAGAGAAATATGGAGTGACCCTTGGGAAAGAAGTGAGATGACCCTAAACATTACAAAGGAAGTGAGCCTGGGATAGAGTGGTTGTACCCGAACATTGTAATCCATAGCTAGTGATGTATAGTGGAATTTGGTACGACCAGAAACATGTCGGCATATGCTCCTTGGACGTAGCCCTTAGCGGTGAACTAAGTAAAATTGTTGTTTCCTATGCTTGCTTTAATTTCTGTTTATATTGTGCAACAGGAAAGAGAGAGAAGAGTGTTTTTCTTAACAGAGAAACAAGATCAGAACGGGCATTAATTTTAAATTAGTCAAACCCTGATTCACCCCTGCTCTCAGGGTATTCAGCCTTGTGGACCTAACATATTTGGTGTTTCTAATGTTTTTATTAAGTTGTTATGTTTCGTTTTGGTTTGAAAGTGTTGGTTTCCAGGTATTGAAACATATTTTTTTTTCTTTTAAAATCTATATTTAAACCATTGTTTAAGGATTTAAGTCCTATTTAGTAAAAAATAAAGGTATTTGATGATTTGTAAAATCAAAGAGGTATAAATGACTAGTAAATACATTATGACAAAGTCTTTGATTTAGCCCATATGAATTACTAAATTTTATATTAAGGGTTATATTGAATGTGCTTTGTTTATTGAGAATTGGATATTTGAGAATAGGGTTCTTAGAGAGGAGGATAGGGGAGTTTAAATATTTCATAGATACTTTACATGGTTGATTCAGGATTTGAGAGATCACATTCCCTTTTTTGATCATGGGAACCCAAGAACTTAGGTAGGGAATTCTAGTAAATGTAATGATAGGAATAGAGAGTCATGGATATCCATGGTCTATTTACAAACCTAAATAAACATTGATGTGATATGTATAGGGTTCCACTTTTTTGGCTTTATCCTTTATTCTTGGTATTGAGATTACTTTTTGAGGGGGTTATGTGAAGTTGTATGTGGATTAGTTTAATGGTTAAGATAATATAGGTTCATAGGTTTTTATGACATTACATTCCCTAGGTCCAATATCAAAATACAATTAATTTTTTTATCTGAGTGATGTTATTTTTATTTACATTTAGTCATCTCACATGTTATACTTGAGTGGACTTTGCTACTAGTTACATTTAGTTTCTTTATTATTATTTTTCTATCCTATTTGAGTACTTTAGAGATTATATGTTATAATTTAAATTATTTGTATTTATTTTATTTCAAAAGAATAATTTTTCCTCAACATTTTTTTATCATCAGCTATTTTAGAAATGGATAACAAGTAGTTTATTTACCCATATTTTTAAATGTTGTGTGTTTTTGAAAGATCAATGTTGGAAATTGGTGTATTTATTTAAATGAACGTCTATTTTTAAAATATTAGATCTTAGATATTTTTTAAATAATAAAATATTCGATTTTAAATGAAAATAAAATGGATTCAAGTAATGGTTTCATGTGGGTTTTTTTGAATTAAACTAAAATTCCTTTTTTGTAATCATATATTCAAACTAGTATGATAAGAGTTTACTTTTTAACGGTTTTTATAAGCTGTGTTGATGTTTCTTATTAGGATCCTCCCAAACACCTATACACATTTTAGCTTTTATTCAGGTTAATTTTGTTGTATAACTTATTTTATGGGATTTCAATTATCCAGTCTCTCATGGGGTGGTCTTGGAAATGATTTTCAAGGGTATCCCCGGGTTTTGAGGATATTTTAATTCTTTTTTGGTATTTTGGATTCCTTTTGTATATTTAATTGAGGATATATCATATCATCATCCTTATATTTTTAATTTATTTTATGTTATATGGTTTATTCTTAGATGTTTTTTGGGTTGTTCCTTGTTTGGTTGTCTCTTGTTTTGAAACCATTTATTTAGTTTGTATGGAAATATTAATTACAGATGCATCATGCTATATTATTGAAAAGTTTCTTCTACTAATTCAATTTGGATTATAAGGTTGAAAAGTTTCCATTTTTATTTTTTTATTCCTAAAAACTAGTTTCAATCCCTTGGGGATTGAAAAAACCTATCATGTCATTCCATGGACTAGCTTGGGGACCCAGATCATAGGAATCAAGGGGTGGTTCATGAATAAATTGTGTCAAATAATAATCAATTATTTGTTGATAAATTGATTATTTCAATTAGTATTATCGTAACTTGTTAGGTAGGTGGGGGAGTGTCCATCCATCTCTTTTTTATTCTAATTTTTGAGTTACTATGGGTGTTTAGGTTATGAATTATGAATTTTGATCTTGATCTTCAATTATTATTGTGTATTTTGATTTATATTTTTGAATTTTATAATTTTATTAAAATCGTGTGAATTTTTTATAGATTTTATGATATTTGTGGTGAATATGGGAGAATAAATCATGGTGGATGATTAGCATACAGATATAGTAAATCCATCTAGATCCCATGAAAATGATTTATAGAACCTCTTACTGATTATTTCATTATGGTTCATGGTTAACCAAACCTTTCACCCAAACTATAAATAGGAATTAACCCCAATCTAATTGTTTGTGGACCCTTTTACCTCAATTTTTTTAGTTATGGGTATTTACTATTTGGTATGAATTAAAGTGGGTTTTTAGAATGTTTTTATAGTGACCCATACATTTATTAAATAGATTTTACATCTTAATAAATGAATATACATTATATAACATTATGATCCTAATAGAAATCATATAGCCTTTGTGTATTTATAAACATAGATACATAAACAAATAGTTCACCACATAATCTACTAATGAGTTCTTCATTAATACTACCATTTTAGACATATCTTACTTGAAACCATTCTTTATAACCTGGTAAAAGAAAATATAAGAAGGGGTGAGCTCAAATGATCAGTATGGGTAAATAATTGAGATATCAATGTTCACTTAAACATAATATGAGCATAAGCAAATGAGAGCATGGGAATAACATTTTCAAATCATACCCTACATATCATAGATCATAATCATAATTTATTGTATAAATATTGGCAGTTCATAATATATGAGTCATAAATAAATCAAAGAATTTATGCCATGACAGCATAACATTGGAACAAGACATAAGTATATGGAATATACATAATCATATAACATAATTTCCTCAGTTAAGTATTAATGAAAAGATTGTCATGGTAGATTGATTTCACTCCTCATTAAATAATATCATTAGTCAAGGTTCACTCCCAAGATTATCATAGTAGAAGACTCCCCTTATTGTACTGGGATTACTCCCCATTTCGGTCCTTATTATCTCTTGATATATAAAAATTTACCCAATTCATTGGAAGTCTATATAATTTTGGGTTCATATCACACATAATGAAATCCATACATATATGTTACAAAATATCATAAAACATTCATCATATAATAACCCATATAAAGGAAATGGGTTTCATAAAGGTGTTACCATTACTTAATAAACCCATGGAAAAGAAAATAATTTTATAGAATCATCCATTAATCATCATCATCATAATACATCCAAATAATTAAAGTGTCTGGTATAATTGGATGATATATATATTAAATCATAAGTAACATCAAATGATGTTATCATAGATGAAAAATTCTTTTAAAAGATCATTGGAAAATGTCTTGAGGAAAATACCCTTTAACTTTGAAATCACTTATTTAAAATCTAATTTATTCCCAAATAAAATGGGTAAAAGTTTATTTTAAAAGAACCTTGTAAACTTTTAATGGAATATTCAAAGAAATTATCAATCATGATAGTGAAAAACATTTATCATGTTTTGTTTTTTATATTAAATAATCCTTTTACATTTTCAGTAAAAAGTCAAAAGTACCTCATTCAGATTATGACAAGATGATTCCTTCTAAACCATTTTTTTAAAATTAAATAAAGTGTAAAAATGAATTTAAAAATTATAGTATAATATTAAAAACAATATTTAAAATAGTATTATAAAACATGGACATGAAAGAAATTGTATTCTCGACCAAAGAGATAAATAAATTTGGTTTTCCTTATAAATCATTATTTTAGTTTCTTAAGTAATTAAAGAGGATACTATTAAAGGAAGACATGTATTCTCTATAAATAATCAAAGGAGAAGAAACATTATGATATTATTGATAGGTACATCATAATATTTAATTATCAAAAACTTAATCATAAAAAATATCTAAAAACAATGAGATTGTAACATAATTTTCTTACCTCAAGTTCCATTTGATTCGAAAGCTCGCTAACCTCCTCTTCACTAAAAAGATATTTTTTCTTACACCTTAATCCTTGAATAGATGGTATTTTGGAATGTAAAAAATCTTCAGTATGTCATGATGGAATCAATGAAGGTATTTTATTAGGTATTGGATGATCTAGGATACTTAAAAATTGTGAGGAAGATAGTAGAATAGGTTCCCTTTTATAAGTTAGGGGAGGGCCACTCTTGGAATTACATAAATTATTAAATTAATATAAATTAATTTTTATAATAAAATGAATAAAAATTAATATATTTAAACATAGGATTATTATAAGTATAAATCCTCTCATCCAATAATATACAGACATGTTTTAGTTATGTTTCAACCCATATCGCTTAGTTTTAACACACTATTAATCCTTTTGACAATTATCACAATATCAATGTTTTCCGATATTTAAGGTTCATGAATGTTACTATAAAAGGAAAATTGACCCATAAATGGACTATGATTTATATTTTCAATCATAACCTACTCAATTGGCCAAACATATTTTTTTTATAATTTTTAAATCATTTAATAAGATATTGTTTATTATAAAATATCATTAATATATTTTTTGGAACTATTCACTTACTATGTCTTTAAATACATCAATATAGTTATGGAATTAGAATATAAACCTTTATAATATCAATAATATGTTATATTTATCTATAAAATTCTTTCAAACATAATAATTCAACAAAATTTTGTTACTTTTAATATTTTTAATTTCATTAATTTAAATGTTCTATTAGTTGAATAAAAAATGTGTTGACATTGTGTAAGAATTTAATGTAATAATTCAGAAACTAAAAAATAAAAAAATAACATGATAAAAATAATTAATTTATCTATCAAATAAACATTTAGAGTTTAATGAAGCCTCTTGTTATCCTTATGTGAAGATAATAATCTCAAGGGAATGATATTTTTTATTTATTCTTTCCTAGAAATAATATAAAGGTCATAATCAAAGAAAAATGGCACTAAGTTTCCATATTTTCAAGACATGGATGGAAATTGATGAAACCCATTCATCAAATGGGATAATAAGAAGTATTAAAGAAATTTTAAAGCCTTTCCCCAAAATTTTAACCCTATATTACCCATTTTACCTTTACGAGGGTAAAAATTATATACCAATGATCCTATTAATAATGATAAAAGATAAAAGGGAATTATTTACTAAATTTGTTCCTCCCGGTTCCAAATATGGAATCTATTTTTAATGATTCAATTCAAAGATGTGGTAGAATTAAATGTTAAAATAAACATGGAAAATACGATAAAAATAAGTTTTCTAAGAATTTTTTTTGAAGTATAAAAGTCTTTATGCAAAAAAATTAATTAAAATGACATTAATTATATTAATAATAAAATAAATGAACTAATATTAATTTTAAAATAATTTTATAAAAATATAACTATGAAATTTTTTGAACAAAATAACAGATTTCAATAAAAATTAGTATTTTCTCTATTCATTGGAGAAATCAATCCTTTAAAAAAATTATGAAAATCAACCCTAAAATAATTTTTACATAATGATTTAAAAAAATGAATTTATTTTTTTCAATAAATTTTCCAAAAGTTGAAGAAATTAATTATATTATTTGAACCGATAAAACCCATTTTTGAGGGAAGATTTATTTGTAAAGCATATATTAACTTTACTAAAAATGAGTAATTATTTATCAATATATTTGATATACATAAAAATTTTATTCATATTTTTTAAAATTTGGTTATTTTAATTCATATATTGGATTAAATATTTAGGTTATAATGATATTCTATATTTAGATTCATTTAGACTCGGGGTTGCCTGTATTGCAAGCTATCGAATAAATTAAATTTATTTGAAGATAAAGTTATAATTAAAACATGGAGTGTTAAATTAGATAATCTTTAAAATAAAATTTACCTTATAAATTACATTACTCTAAAACATAAAAATGATTATATCTCTATTTCATTACATCATTGGATTCCCAAGTAGCTTTATCAAATTTATGATTCCCCTAGAGAACATTAACCAAGTGAGTAGTCTTGTTCCACAACACTTTATATCTATAATAAATTGTTTTTAATGTTTTTCATTAATATGAATGATCATGACCTAATGATACAACCTCTAAGTTTAGTATATTCAGAAGATTAGGTATATACTTCTTCAGAAGAGATACATGGAACACATCATGAACATGAGATATGTTCATTTGAAGTGCTGAACAATAAGCTAACATCCCTACTCAATCAAGAATGTTGAAGGAGAAAATATATATAGGGCTCATCTTTCCATTATATCTAAATCTCATTACCTTTTACATGATTAAATTTATAGGAATTCCTTCTCATTAACTTCAAATTCCATATTTTTCCAATGATTTTCAGAATAATGTTTCTATCAACTATAAGACACTTTAATGTGATAATGAATAGATCTGAAATTCTCTACCATTTCTTTAGATATATCAGGTAATAATATATTTATTTCTCAAACCCCATCCTATCATGTGGGAGTTCTACACCTCTTAACATAAATAGCTTCATAAGGATCCATTTGAATTCTCACATGAAATTTATTTTTGTAGGAAAACATGGATGCGGGAAGGTGTTGATCCCATCAAAATTTGAAATACATAAAACAAAATATTAGTATTTAATATATATTTTAAATGGTTATATAGTTACCCAACCCTTTAAAACAAAACATTACATGATTTTAAGAATAATTAAACATCAAATTATATTCCAAGGATCGTAAAGTCTAGTGTCTTGGAAGACTGGGTACAAAAAAACTGAAAACAAGGGACATAATAAAACTTATTATTATTTAACATCCATTATGAGCTAAAAAATTTCTTTCATCCCTTACATATTCATAGGATACCCTGGGTATAACATGAAAAATGGTTTTAGCTAAATAGCCTAGTAAGGTAATAAACATTAAAATAAATCATAGAACATGGGTTAGAAGGTATGACATAATGATATAAAAAGGTATCGAACAAGACTGAACACAAGAAATAAATACATGGAATCAAACAATCATGTATTTATAGTAATTTTCAAAAAACATAAAACATGACTTTAGCATGAGTCAAATCTCGTTTCACATAGAGGAGTACGAGTCAAAGTTCGTTGCACATAGAGGATCACGTGTTAAGGATAACCACCAAAACCTTTGCAAATAATTTCACATGAGACTGAACTATACCCAATGAATTGGTGTTCTATCTAGAGGAACCTTTCATAACATGTTCATGAATATTCTTTCCACATAAATAATTATAAATAACTAATGGAAGATAAACATAAGTGTTACCCATGGAATGAATTGGGTATCATAATTATGTCAAAATCATAATAAATGGGAATATCATAAAATTATCCATGAAGTAAAGGAATAAAATCATATATGGAAATTAATAAAGTAATATAGGAATATACCATGATAAGAGATGTCAATATAATATGAAAATAGTGCTTAAGGAACTTTAATAATAAAACATTTTAGTAAGGTTTAATGGAAAACATTCAAGATTCTTTAAAATAGAAAAAGAATAATTGTTTATATAATACAAGAATTGAAACAAGGTATTTTTTCAAGATAAAATTAGTGATTTTATAAAATTTATGGTGGATTAAAATATATTATAGATCACATTTGAAATGGGTAAGAATTTTGGATGTTCCCTTAAATGAAGCTTGATTATTAGGAAGAATTGAGTAGGGAACCTTTTAGAAAAAACAAATATATCCCCCAAAAACAAGGATGAATGGATCATGATACATGATTTTAAAACATATAAACATAATTTATAATATTTTCATAAAAATAAAGTATAATTTTATTTGGTTAAAAAAAGAGAGAAAGTGTAACCCGAAGGAATAACAGTGGTTCTGGTAGAATCCCTTACCTTTTGTCCGAAACGATTTTGCACCCGATTCTAATTTCCTAAAAAATCATATTATATTCATTAATTAATAATTTTAGAACCATTTATACATGTATTTGATTTATTATAACTTTATTAAGTTCATTTATGGCCTTTTTGATGGGTTAATAGATTCAACTTCATCATCTAGGAGCATTGATTTCCTTGGTTTTCATGATCAGTTTACTTGTATATGTGTATAGAAAATCATGTAGAATGAGAATAGTTGTCCAGAATTGAACATATATTTTATTAATGAACTTATATAATATTAAAATACCATTTTTTCTAGAATTGGGGATTATTAAATAGATAAATCATTAATGATAATCGGTTAGATTGATTTAGCATTTTTTGGTCACAATGAACTAATTTTATTTTAAAAATTAATATAATGTGTACTAAATGATTTCATAACAATAAATAAGATATAATACATATATTATAATATATTGAAACTATAAAAATGGATTCATGACCATACTTGAAGATGAAATTGGAAATATGAAAGAACGTCGTCTATAAAGGTGGTAAATCGGCATCACACGGATGAGGTTTTCATTCTTAAAGTAAAAGAGAGATAAGAATAGATTGATGAATAATTATTATGTAAATATGATACAACTATAGTATATGTAAGATACTGGAGTTTTCATTCCATTTGGATGAGGGTAGGTGGGGAGTGAAAAAAAAATAAAGGAACTTGAAAAGAAATTTAAAGAAAACAGAAGAGTGTTTTACCTCTTGATTCCTTCTTCTTGAGAACCTCTTTAAGGGATTTGTTTTTCTATTTTGTTAAGACCAAAAACACTTTAATATTAGGTATAGTTTATTGAATAGTATTGGGCATAATATAGACAAGTCTCAAATCCTGATAGGTTTTAAGAGAAGAGGTGGCGAGGGGTGGTATTTATAGTGGAGGAGAGGGGTGTTTCTCATTATTTTACTCAATATTTTATTATTTTTCTCAAAAAAAGAAATAGTGGTGATTATTGAGACTAAATAAAGAAAATTGTGCATATTAATTCCAAAAAATGGTCACTTACATCATCCATGAATCAAGCATGACTCAAAAATTCATTTATTTACAAATATTGTAAATTACTGTATTTCACTATTCACCAAAAATCATGTATTTTAGAAAAATACTAAAATTTCACCCTAACCATTTTTTTATGTTTATAATTAAAAAATGAACTCCATTTTATAAAAATAATTTTCTAAATATTATAAATTTTAATTTTAAATAAAATCATCATTTACTTGGAGAATACATATTTTAAAATTAGGATTGCTTTTATAAAGCTTTGAAAATTTAACTAAATTATCTTAATGTAATAAGATATAAAAACACTAATTTATGAATAAATTTTATGAAAATGAATTTTCTTTTAAATTATTAAATTATTCATAAAATTGTAATTAAATATTTATAAATTACAAAAATACCAACACTTAATTAATAATTTTTAAAATAGTTATTTATTATACTATGATATAATTATATCATATTATCACTTATAAGATGAATAAAATTTGTTTGTAATTTCATTGTTGAGTTTACTATTCAATTGACCAGTTTACTATTCATAAGGTTCGCATTACTACCCCAAAGTTCAAGTTACAATTTTATCAGTATAGGTTACTTAACATCTAGAAACACTTCTTATCTCATTCATTCATCATTTATAAATCTTATATTGTTTTCTATTATATGTTTATACAATATGAAATAATTATAATAATGGAATTTATATAGATAAAACATTGGCTCGTTATATTCTTCCCCCCTTATGAAATTTCTCCCTTGAAATTTTTTTTACTTTCTAAGGTGAAAATAGGTGTGGATACTCTTCTTTTATCATTTCCTCTAGTTTATATGTTGCCTCTTCATACTTACGGTTCTTCCATAGTACTTTAACTAGGTGAGTAGTCTTTTATTTAGTGATTTATATCTATGATCCAAGATCATCACTGTATTATCCTCGTAAGAAAGATCATTCTACAATTGTATCACCTCTAAACTTAGTACAAGTGGAGAATCTGGTATGTACTTTCTTAAGAGAGATATGTGGGATACATCATGTACTTGAGACATGGTTGTTGGAAGTACAGGTCAATAGAACACTGCTCTGAGACAATAAGGTATCTCTAAGGGGATAATGTACCTGGTACTTAGCTTCCCTTTCATCCCTAACCTCATGATCCTATTCCACAAAGATATGCATAGGAATACCATGTCTCAAATCTTAAACTCTAGGTCTCATCGACGATTTTCTCCAGAGCTCTTTTGTCGAATTTGGGCTCCCTTGATGTGTTTCGGAATGGTTTTCACCTTCTCCACTATTTCTTCTACCATTTCTTGTCCAAACAACTTATTTTAACCAACTTCAACCCAACATGTCAGTGTTATGCATCTTTTTCCATAATGGACTTCATATGGAGCCATTTGGATGTTCGAGTGGAAACTATTGTCAAAGGAGAATTCAACTGGTGGTAGATATTAGTAATACCCTCATTTTAAGTCCCTAAAATATTCTCTCAACAATTCTTCCGGTGTTTTAATTGTATGCTCATATTGACTATCCATTTGAGGATAATAGGCCATACTGTAGTTCATCTCAGTTCTTAGAGCTTGCTGCAGAATTTTCCATAACTTTGAGTTTAATCTCGGATATCAGTCAAATACAATAGAAATTGGTACTTCATGAATCCTTACCACATATTTGATATATATCCATGCAATTCGATCCAGTGATAATTCCTCTCGAATTTCGATAAAGTGAGTTGTCTTTGTAAGATGATCCATAATAACACATATAACATTGTTTCTTCTGAATGTCTTTGGAGGACCAATGAAAAATTCCATAGTGATGTTTTCCCATTTTCATACTGGTATGGGTAATGGTTGTAGCATTCATTTAGAATTTTTCATTTCAGCCTTAACTTGCTTACATTTTAAGCACTTTGATGTACATTTAGTTTTATCCTTTTTCATATTGTCCCACCAAAACTTCTCCCAGATATCTGAATACATCTTTGAGATCCCAAGGTGAATAGAGAAGGTTGAGTTATTTGCATTAATCAGAAGAACATTATTTATCTATGGATTAGATTGTACACATATTCGTGACCAAAATCTTGTGCTTCCATCCTCACTGATCCGGAAATCATAGCATTTCTTATTCTTGATAGATTCCACCTTTGTCTTAATTTACTCATCATTTCTTTGATCATCATTTATTTTCTCTACAAGGGATGGTTGAGAAATCATTTGAGAAAGAATTAATAATGTCACTACCTTAATTATTCCCATTTATATCCTTTGTATGTCTAATATGATTGGATACTTCTCAATTCTCATTATTTATAAAGATGCAAGATCCTTTTGGCTTAGAGAATCTACCACCTTATTTTCCTTACCAGGATGGTAGTGGATTGAGCAGTCATAATCCTTGATGAGATATAAAAATCTTTGTTATTGCACATTAATCTACTTCTATTTGAATATATATTTTAGGATGTTATGATCGTTACATATCTCACACTTCTCCTCATAGAGGTAATTCCTCAAAATATTCTATGTAAAGATCATAACTGCCAACTTCATATCATTTGTAGAACATTGTTTCTTGTGAATTTTAAACTAGCTTTAGGATTAGGCTATCAATTTATCATTTTTCATCCATACACAACCTAAGACTTTTTTTGAAGCATCATTGTACGCCACAAAGAGTTCTCCAAGTTTTGGGAGTGTGAGTATTGGAATAGTGATAAGCCTTTTCTTGATCTCTGTAAAATATTTCCTCGCATTCTTGAGTCCAAAAAAATTTTACTCCCTTTAATATTATCTTGGTTATTGGGTTTTATAATGATGGTAAGTTCTTTAAAAATAATTAGTAATACCTAGCTAGGCTATGGATATTTTGGAACTCTATTACAGAAGTTTTCCTGAGTCACTCTTCGATTTCCTTTGTCTTCAAAGGGTCCAAAAATATTCCTTTTTGAGTGATAACATGCCCTAAGAATGATACTTCCTCCATCCAGTACTCACAATTATTATACATTTCATATAGTTTCTCCCTTAAAAAAGTATTCAAAAATAGTATTCAAATGCTCTTTTTGTTCCTCATTTCTCTTGGAGTATATTATAATATCATCAATAAATACTACCAAAAAATTGTCGAGTTAATATCTAAATATTATATTCACGTAATCCATGAAAATTTCTGAAACATTAGTGAGTCCAAAGGGAATCACTATGAACTCATAGTTTTCATACCTTATTTGAAAGGTAATCTTGAGAATATCTTCCTTCTTCACCTTTAATTGGTGATATCCTGACCGAAGTTCCACCTTAAAGAAATAATTGGCCCCAAATAGCTGATCGAACAAGTCATATATATATGGTAGGGTATACTTGTTATTTATCATGATTTTATTGAGCACAAGATAATATATTGAAAGGCGCATTTATGCATCCTTATTCTTGATGAAGTGGACTATCAAACCCCATGCTGAAGCACTCAGGTGTATACAAACCTTGTAAAAATTCACCTGTAACTACTTCTTCAACACTTCTAGCTCAAAGGTTTCCATTATATTAGGTTTCTTTGAGGTAGGGTGAGATCCAAGAATAAGTTCAATTGAAAACTCAACTTCTCTGGCATGATAAATACCTAAAAATTCATCATGGAATACATCATTCTAATCCCTAATGATGGGAATATCTTTGATCATGATCATATCCTTTGTCTCAATTATTTGAGTGAGATATGCTTGCTTATAAGTCAGTTTTATCTAAACTTGAGATGATGACTCTGAAGGAAATTCATCTTCCACCTTACACTTATAAATAATTTGATGACGGTTTGGGATGTAAAGATTGATCTTCCTTTCCCAATAGTTTATGTTGTATTTGTATAAAGATAGTCAATCCATGCTCAATATAGCCTCAAACTCTACCAAAGGGAGTATGGAAAGATTTTTTGGGGGGTTCATTCCAACATTAACCTGGGAGGTGTTATGTACATTTGATGAAATAATTAATGGCCCCATTTGTTGTTCACACATATATCTCAACCTCCAAATTTTGAGTTGGTGTTTGAATAGTTATACTAAACTTTCAATACATGAAAGAATGCATAGAACTAGAATCAGATAATATATTTTATATTTTTGAACAAATAACTAGTGTACTCATCACCACATCATCTTCCGGCTTCACATTATTAGTACTGATAGCATAATCCCTTCAATTTTTCCTAGGTGGATATTTTTGATTTCCTCAACAAAACGGGGGCTTAGGAAATTGGTTTGAAAAATTACCATGTTCCTTATAGTTTAAACATTGCACTACTAGATGAGTGTTGATATAAACCTTCCTTTCTTCTTCCACATTCGTGGAATTCATCATATCCCTTCGGCAGTTCCTAGATAGATTCCCCATTATTCCACATTTTAATCATTTCCTGGTTCACTTTAGATAGTTACCTGGATGATTTTCTCTATAATGTTGACATGTGGCATAGTTAATATTTTTTCCATCAGGGGTTTTATTTTCAGATCCACCCATATTAGACTTCATTTTACATTTCTTTCAATGACCCCACAAGACCACTGAGAGGAACTAATCCCCATTTCAACCTTAAGAAAAAAAACAAACAATATCTTCATAACTTTTGAAGTCTTGAATCACCATTTCTTTTTGTAGACTATGTTTTATTTTTCTAAAGAAGCGATCCACTTTTATTTCTGTGTTCATGAAAAATCCAAAGGCATATCTTGAAAGACTTGTAAAGTTTGAATCACATGCCCTGATGGACTCATCTTCCTTCTACTTAAGTCTGATAAAGTACCTTTCCATCTAGAGACAATGGGTTCAGGGAAAATATTTATTGAAAAATATTTTCTTGAAATCTACTCATTCCATAAAATCAATTTTCTCTTTGGAATTTTTGTTCTTGATTAGTTTCCACCATTTATCATCTTCCCCCTCAAAATGATAAACCACCAGCAGAACTTTCTCTTATTCTGAGCATTGGAGGACAGAGAATATCTTTTCAATAGAGTTAATCCACTCTTCCATGAGGAGGGGATAAATAGATCCACATAACATGGTATAACTTTTCCACATGAATAATTTGACAAAAAATTTCTCTCTCTTATGAGTATTAGGTAGTTCCACATGATTCAAGTTATTATTCATAAATTGATCCAGTTGAGAAAGCACTATCATGACGTTTTGAGATCACGTTACCATCAAATTTGGCATTTCATTAGGGAAATATTTACATTCCTTATCACATATACTATTCTCATGTGTTCTTATATTTCCCACCATTATCTAAAAAAATTAAAATTATGGGGATTGAATACTTATCATAATAAATGGAAACTTTGAATATAAATGGATAAACCAATAAAGGGAAAGAATAACATAAATTTTGATTTCCTAGGTTTCAATCTAGTTCATCCATGATCTATTTCCTAACATATATACTATTATGGTCCTTTTCTTTATTTCCTTAATAATGGCTCATAATGAGATTATGAATTTACAAAATTATATCCCCTAGGAATGTTATACCAGGTGCACATTAGGGAAAATTTTTGTCTACCGGGTTACCCAAAGTTAGGCCCATAACACCTTTTTGGAGTTTTTACTCCTAGGTACATCTATGTAAGAACCACATCCAGTTATAGTGTCTATAAAGGGATGTATTTTCTTGATAGACCATTACTCTATAATTACCAAAAATTTAGTGATGTTTTCATTGACTTAGTATTATACCTAGGGTTCTTAATAACGTGCTCCATTCTTAGTCACCAAAAATAACTAAACTTTTCTTTTGATACTAACTATAGTGACCCAATACTTTTAAACATATCATTAAGTAATTTTAAGCATAATTAAACATCAAATTACAGGCCACGGATTGTAAAGTCTAGTGTCTTGGAATAATGGGTACATAAAACTCAAAACATGGGAATTAATAAAACATTTCTTTCTTTTATATCCATTATGAGCTCCAAACTTCATTTTATCACTTACATATTTATAGAATAACCTATATATAACATGAAAAATGAGATGATATAAAAAGTAAATAAAGGGCATAAACATTAAAATAAAGCTTAGCACATGGGTTTGAAGTCATAACATAATGATATAAAATGGAATAGAAAATGATTAAACATAAGGAATCATAACATGCGATCATATAATAATGGATTCATGGTAATTTAAATGCTATATAAAACCTAACTTTAGCACAATTCAAATCTCATTTCATAGAGATGGGCCAGAGTCAAGGCTCATTACCTATAGAGGAGCCCAAGTCAAGGTTAACCACCAAGACCGTCGCATGTAATGTTTTATTAGACTAAACATTACCTAATGAATAGAAGTGATATATAGAAACACTGATCAGAACATGTTAATTAATATGATTTCAACATAAATAATCACACATAATCAGTCAAACATAAACATAAGGGTTACCCATGGAAAGAATTGGGTATCATAATTACGTCAAAAGCATAATAAATGGGCGTATCATAATAGTGTCCATGAAAGAAAGGAATTAAATAATAAATTGAAATTAATAAATAACTATAGGAATATATCATTATAATATATTTCAAACTAATATGAAATTATTGTTTAATAAAATTTATAAAAAAACATTTTAATAAGGTTTAAGGGAAAACTTTCAATCTTTTTTAAAATAGAAAAGGCATAATCGTGAGTATAAAAATAGAATTTAAACAAGTTATTTTTTATGATAAAATGGGTTATTTTAGAAAAATAATTGTGGATGAAAACATATTACGAATCAAACTTGAAAATGGGTAAGAATTCATAAAGTTCCCCTAAATCAGGCTTGCTTATCAGGAAGAATTGAGTAGGGAACTTTTAAAAAATTCTGAATATCCCAAAAAAAGAATAATGAATGGATCGGGATAAATAATTTTGGAACATATAAATATAATTTAGAATATTTACATAAAAATAAAATAGAATTAAATTTGGATAAAAAAGAGATAAAGTGTAACCTGTAGGAATGATAGAGGTTCGGGTAGATTCATTTACCTTATTTCCAAAACGATTCTTCACATGATCTTAATGTTATGAATATTAAAATTAGATTCATTAATTAATAATTATATAACCATTTATACATGTATATGATTTATTATAACTTTATTAAGTTCATTTATGGCCTTTTTTATGGGTTAAGAGATTCAATTTCATCGTTTGGGAGCGTTGATTTCCTTGGTTTTCATGATCAATTTACCTGTATATGTGTATGGAAACTAATGTAGAATGAGGATATCTCTCTAGAACTGAACTTAAATTTTATGAATAAACTTAGAGAATATTAAAATACCATTTCTTTCTAGATGTGAGGATTATTTATTAGATAAATCATTAATGATAATCGTTTAGATTGATTTAGCATTTTTTATCACAATGAACTCATTTTGTTTTATAAATTAATACCATGTGTACAAAATAATTCCAAAACATTAAATAAGATATAATAAATATATAATAATGTGGTTCAACTATAATAATGGTTTCATTACCAGCCTTGAAGATGGAATTTTGAAAGATGAAATCAATTCATCCATGATGGTGGTAAATCGGGACCTCACGAATGATGTTTTCTTTCTTAAAGTAAAAGAGAGAGAAAAAAAAGATTGATGAAGAATTATTAAATCAACATGATAAAATTACAGTATATGTAATATACTTTTGTTTTCATGCCATTTGGATGAGTTGAGTTTTGAGACAAAAAGAGAATAAGGAAACTTGAAAAGAAATGGAAAGAAAACGAAATAGGGTTTTACCTCTTGATTCCTTCTTCTTGAGAACCGCCTTATGGGATTGGTTTTGAACATTTGTTATGAAAAAATGTTCCTATACTTGGGGAGATGTTTTTTTAGATTCTTGGTAAAAATATAGACAAGTCTCAAGGCTTGATAGGTGTGGGGAGAAGTGGTGGTGAAGGTGGTATTTATAGTGCAGGAGAGGGGTGTTTTCTCATTATTTTACTCAATATTCTATTATTTTTTTCAAGAAAATAAATAGTGATGATTATAGAAACTAATATAGGTAATGTGTGCATGTTAATTCTAAAAAATGTCCAATTACATCCTACGTGACCCAATCATGACTCAAAAATTTAATTATTTACATATATTGTAAATTTCTGTATTTTACTATTCACTAAAAAATCAAGTATTTTAGAAAAATCCCAAAAATTTACCCTAATTTTTTTTAATTTGTAGAATTATAAAAATAACCCCATTTTATGAATATAATTTTATAAATATTTTCAGTTTTAATTTTAATTAAAATCATTTTTTACTTGAAAAATACAGATTTTAAAATTATACTTGCTTTTATAACACTTTGAAAATTAAATTGAACTATATTATAATCATAAGAAATCAAAATAATAATTTATGAGTAAATTTTATGAAAATAATTTTTATAAATTGTTAAATTATTCATAAAATTGTAATTAAATATTTATTACTTACAAAAATACCAACACTGAATTAATAATTTTTTAAATATTTTTTTACTTATACTATGATATAATTAAATCATATCTTCACTTATAAAGTGGATAAATTTTATTCATACTTCCATTGGTTAGGTTACTATTCAATTGTCCGGTTTACTATTCATAAGGTTCATATTACTATTCCAAAGGTCAAGTTACTATTTCTTTGATATAGGTTCTTTACTTTCTAGAAACACTTATTATTTCTTTCATTCATCGTTTAAAAAGCTTTTATCGTGTTATATTAAATGTTTAAACCATATGAAATAATTTTAGGAAGATAATTTCCATATATAAAACGTTGGTTCGTTATAGGTTCTCCCATACTGACCATCTTTATGAGGATAAAAAATAGTAATGAAACAATACTCTAAATCTAAAGTTTTCTAAAGACTTCCCAAGAACTTAGAGGTAAAGCTAAAATCTTGGTTAGATACAATAAAATTTGGTAACCAATGGAACATTACCACTTCCATAATCTATATTTTGGGAATATGATCATTAGAGAAATATTCTCTGATAAAAATAATGGGTTCTAACTTTATAAGGGATTGACTACAACCCAAATAACATTATGTCCTTTAAATGTTTAATGAAGTCAAATGAAAAAGTCAATAGATATTTTTTCCCATTTCCATTTTTCTATAGGAAATGGTTATAACATATCATTAGACTTAAATCTCTCAGCATTAGCTTTCTGACATACCGAGAACAGAGATACACACTCTTTAATACCTTTTTCCAAACTATCCAACAAAAAAATACTCTTACAAATCCCTATACATATTCATACTTCTAGGAAGAATAAAGAGTGATAAAAAATGATATTTGTCCAAAAACTCCTTAAAATATGGTACAGATAAAAAAATGGTTCATAATTACTAAATATTTTATGATATATTTCTCTTTAAATAAATTTTAGGTGTTCAATATCATTCTAAACACACAACACCGAACATTAAGAAAACTAAATTATATAATACAAATATTATTATATAAATGTGACTTTTATAACATATCCACTAAATTGGATATATGAATATAATTAACCACATTATAAAAACAATATTGATAAATATATGCTCTATTTTTCATAAATTCAGTATATTCTTTAAAAAGACACTTTCCCTAAAAAATGGTTTCTTTTCTTTTTGTGAGAAAATAATATAATTACTTTACAATTATTTTAGAAAGTTTATTTGAAAAAATGTAATTAATTTTTTATATAATAAATTAAAAATTATCAAATAGTAACTTTTTTATAATTTTCTAAAAAGATTGATTTTTTATAAATAGTGAAAATACTGATTTTATTAAAAACTTTCTTTTCACAACAAGCATTTACAAAGTTAAATTTTATTTTAAAATAATATCAAAGTAAAATAAATTCATTTATATTATAAATAATACAATTAAATTTAAATGAACAAATATTATTTTGTATTTTTATATAAAACTTTTATTACATAAGAATTTTTTTTCAAAAAACAACTTTCCGTTACATATTGTGGGTATGATTTTAAATTGAATTCTACCATTTTTGTGAATTTAATTTTTTAAAAATAGATTAAATATTTGGAATCAGATTAATATATATTAGGTAATCAGGTAAAATTATTATTTTTTCATAATTAAAATTAAAAATAATAAAAATTTATTGCAATGCTTATGGTAAAAACGGGTTTACCGGAGGGGTAAACTAAGAGATAAGGAAAATTTATCCAGTTATACTTATATAAATAAAATTTTATGGACATATTTATATTTAATATTATCCCACCTTATAACATCCTCAATTTGTAATAATTTTTCTTGATTATGATTTTATTATTCTTTAATCTCTTAATAAATTCCAAGTGTGCCATATCCCGCTCTTATAAAAGGACACCCCTATTATCACTAATTTACACCAAATTGAGACACATAGATTGAATAAACACAAAAAAAACTCTTAAAAACTTTCATATACCTGAATTAGTGTTTCTTGTATTCTAAAAATATTATTCTATGTATCCTTAATAAGGTATTTAAAGGAGGTCAACCGAAGAAGATGTAATCACCCTGCACGACCTTGTTCGATTTATTTCTAATTATGATTCCTATAAATATATAGTATTAATCATAAAATAATAAATTATTTATCCTAAATATACATATATTTTATTATGATTATTTAACCACCATTATTTACCCTCTTTTACATTAAATGGGAAGTGAAAGTATCGCACACGCATAAGTGTGGACTACTATCTCCACGTAGATATACAATTCATTTTCCATCACCATATTTAATAGATGGTTATTATGATGGTTTAAATTTTTATACATGATATTAATTATATAATTATATAATTATAATTATAATTTAATATCTTCTTTCTTACATTTCCAACTGCTAAAAAATGATAACATCGCTCTTACATACGTGTGGACTGCCACTTCCATGAAGCAATGTGGTTTGTTTTTCATTTCTTCTTTAAATTCATGGTAAAACGATATGTCTAATGAATATATATTATATATGTTATATAACAGTTATTATTTAAATGTGTATTATTATTTACCTTTCTTTCATTTAATCCTTCTAAAAGTGAAAACATTGTTCATGCATACGTAGGGTCTACCATCTCCAAGAATAGTGTAATTCATTTTTCTATCTCTACCTTTCATTGAAAATTATAAATATGTATATAATGAATATATATGATATTTATATCATTATTATAATTCTATATATGATTTAAGTATGATTAATATTAAAGGACTAAAACAACCAAACAAAAACTTACATAAAAATGAGATTGTTAACAGTCAGAAATAATGATTTTAATAAATAATTATTAATAAAAAGGCATTGAAATGTAATAATTTGATTATATATGATTTTATAATTATATATATTGTTTTTTATAGAATTATCATAAATTTAAATTTATTATAAGTGAATTTAAAATCACTTAAGAATCGATTCAATCTTGAGGTATGGGATTATTACACAATCTCATCACAATTCAGAATTGTTTATGTTCATGTCTCTATTGGAGAATTTATTTTACCATTCTATATTAAAACCAGAATATTTTATTATAATATAGTTATTTATGTAAATGAATACTTTTCCATTCATTTTCCTCACTTTTTTTAACCAAATAAACTGAAAGAAATTTTTTACAAAAAACTAGATTTATTTCACTCTTCATTCAAAAATCCTTTTCTCTCCCACATCCATGCTTTATAAAAATGTATTCAAGAATTTTTTTAATATTATCCTATTATTTTTTAAGTTTATTTTAATAGTTTTTTATTTATTACAAAAAAAATTAAAAATGAATATTTCTGTCATTTTTAAATGAGGGTTTTTTGGTTTTTTACCAAAATTTTGATTAGAATATTTGTGTTAGCATACTTAGTCTGAATGTAATTTCCTACCATCATGTACACACAATTTTTTAAAGTTTCATTTAAAAATTTATATTATTAATTCCAAATAAAATTTTTTCTTAATATTTTATAATTTTTTAGATTATGAATAATTGATTTCAAAATAAAAAGGGTTATTTACTCAAGAAATGTCCAATTATTTTTAAATAGTTTTCATCTATGTCACCATTATTTGTTGAATATTTTTCTTTAATGAGTATATATTCAAATTTTACCATTCAAATTTTTTTTATAGATGGTTTATGATCAGTTTTACTCTGGAAAGTATTGACATTACATATACTAGTTCTTCCAATAAATACAGTTTTTTATTATTAAGGCTTGTTGATTAGGATTTATTATTTAGTAATATGTTTAATTTATTGAAATTATTATGTGAAAAGTGGGTAATATAAGTGTATATCCCCTTTATGAATTGGTATCTCTCATGAGACAAAATAGTTTGGG
The DNA here is from genome assembly GCA_963277665.1 of Viscum album. Taxonomy (NCBI): domain Eukaryota; kingdom Viridiplantae; phylum Streptophyta; class Magnoliopsida; order Santalales; family Viscaceae; genus Viscum; species Viscum album. Next base: position 382,338,592 of record OY728153.1, on the reverse strand, counting down.
TATTTAGTTGATCCCTTACCCATTTTATGTAAGACATATATGTGTGAGGCCTCATTGATAAGTCTAAGACGTCCAACATTATGAATTACGTCATTATAAAATTAGTTATTGGTGTGCATGTGATTTTTTTTATAGTTATGATATCCATGGATAAGTTTCAAGCTCGTGTGATTATTTATATGGAATTATTTGATCATCATTTATTCCTTCTATATTATTCATTCCTTATTTATTTTATGTTGTCTTCTATTGTACACATACCCTTACTAAGAATCTAATCACACCCCTTTCTTATGGATATTTCCCCCTAGATTCCAAGAAGTGTACTATAAATGATATGAAAGGATATCCTATATAGAATAATGATGTTCTCAAATAAAATATTATTTTATATTTCATGTTTTTGAATATAATGTGTGATTCATGTTTGTATCTAGTTTTCCAATACCTGAAATAGTTAGGTCCTTTCGGACTTTTCAACCAGTGAAAATTTAATAAAGTAACTATAGACTCTAGGCTATAAGGGTATAGGAATTTATACCTACTATTAGAGAAATTTTACTAGAAACATTGGGAATTATATTTGAAAAAACATATATTAAGGAACATAAACCTATAAATGACTTTAAGAATATGTAAAATTGTATAATAGTATAATAAATATTTTGGTAAGGTAGATATTGTGTAGTTTTTCTAGTGATACATCCCTCTATGGATACTATAAGTGGATATGGTTTTTGGAACAAATGTATCTATGTGTAATAAAGCTAAAATGATTTGTTTCAGTATAACTCAACTATCATTCTGGTGCATGGTGAATGATTCCTTATAAAAAAACCTAGTTTAAAAATATTAGGTGATATGCCTAGTATATTTCACATTTAATTTACAAATAATTATAAAATATCTAAAAAATTATTATTTAAAATTATCCCCAAAGAAACCATTCGAATTATTCTGAAATTAATTATACATAAATTTTAAATTAATTTTATGTCTTTCACTAGGTTAAAAACTATACATTATAATTCATAATATTATGATATTGTCTAGTTTATTTAATTATTAAGAAATTAAACCTAGTGGAATTAATGGAACCCATATCAATACACATAATCTATTTAGTGATTTACCTCCTAGGAAATATAATAAAGCTGGATCTAGAGATGGATCTATAACTAAATAAAATTATAACTATATTGGGGTAGAAGGATCAGGTTATAATCAATAATATTTACCGTATAGAGCATCCAATTTATCCACAATATGGTGTAACAATATTATATAATTTTAAGTGAAAACATCCTCCATCATTAAATGGAACCACAAATACATTCACAGCTGATAAATGGATATGTTATTTGGAAAATATTTTTCTCAATTTGGGTAGTAATAAAAGGGAGATGGTTTTCATGGCACTTTATCATCTCACAAGGGATGGAGATCAAATTTCATAATTGATTCAAAATATTCAGGATATGGTGTAAATAGAGATCAAAGATTTTAAGGATTTTATGGTACTATTCTAGGAAACATACTTTCTTCTTGAACAACAAGAAGATGTGGTGATACAATTCATGAGCCTAATATAAAAGAAATAGGAAAATGTTTCTATGTATAAAGATAACTTTACATGGTTGGTAAGGAATATTACAAACTTCATATGTAATACAGAGAGTAAGATTGGATGTTTATTTGATGGGATAAAGTCAATCCTTCAAAGGGAACTAGTCTCCCAAACATTCTCATCATATGAATATTTAGTGTCATGTGGTATCAATATTAAGAAATGATAATCTATGTATTATATCATCAAATTAAATTAATAGGGGAAGGTAAAGTCTAAGAAAAAATTGAATAAGGGAGAGAAGATAAAGTGGTATTTTCCAATATGTTATAATTGTTCAAGGAAATAGCATGGTATTTTCTTAATGGGAAAAAGAGTTTGTCTAATGTTTTGATAAATTATTCATCATTCTCATGAATGAAGGGGAAAGAGAGTATCCAACAATTTATAGTGATTTAACAGTAAAGAGGTGAGTAATTATGCCAACCAATTCCCCAAAATTCAGGGGAACATACCACATAAGAAGTCAATGGGAGAAGGCTAGGCTTATACAATTATTACATCCTAAGTGCATATTCTTGGTGATGTGGTGAAAGGTACACTTATCATCCACTCTGGTATTGAAATTGTTTTGTTTTATTTAGAAACCATCCACTCTTCTATATCTAAAGAATTTTCCAAGGGTATAAAATCACCACCGTGATGATTAGATATTGTGTTGGCGGTGAAACCCCCTAATGGTATGATGATCGCATATCAAGTCTATAGCATATCTCTGTTAGAAGTTTGAGGGAAGGTGATTCTTGAAAATATTTTTATTCTGAATCCAATTGAATTTGATGTGATTTTGGGCATGGATTTTCTCTCTCAGTATAGATATCATATAAATTTTCAAGGAAGTGAAGTTACATTTGATATCCTGAATCAAACTTTTATTATCTATCTGCATGAGTATTGAGCTAAATTTTCAATGTAAAATACTTCCTTCATATGGGTTTTAATACCTATTCAGGAAGGAAAATTATATTATTTTGACAGGGAGAAACTAAAAATTGATGATTTGTATATTTTATAGGTGTTTTTTAGTTATTTTATTAATAACTTTACTAGTATTACCTAAACTATAAAATTTATTTTCCAATAGAACTCATACTTGGTGTTACACCTATTTCAAAGAATCTATATAGAATATTCCCAATTAAGTATTAATAATTAAAGTAGAAACTCTAGGATAATCTAGATAATGGATTCATTTTTCCTATATCTTCTCTATTTGGTGGACCATATCTTTTTCTAAGAAGAAATATGGGTCAATGTGTCTTTGAATTGACTATTGTGAACTTAATAAGACCATTATTAAGAATAAGAATCCTCTAATAGTATCAATGACCTGTATGATCAAATAAATAAAGAAATATATTTTTAAAATATTTATATTTGATATTTCTATCATTAGATAAGGCTCAAGAAGGATGATATTCCAAATTTATCCTTTTCTACGAGGTACGATCATTATGAATTTATAGTGATTCCTTTTGGAATTACCAATGATCATGATATATTTATGGATTTAGTGAATATAATCTTTAGAGATTATGTTGATTAGTTTTTGGTAATATGTATAGATAATATTATAATATATTTGAGGAGCAAGGCAAGTCATGATGAACATTTGATAATTATTCTGAAGAACCTAAGGAAGGAGTGGTTGTCATCTAAATTATCCAAGTATTAATTTTTTGTTCAAAAATTTTCAGTATTGAGTCATATAATCTCTATTAATGGTATATCAGTGGATCCTTTAAATAAGTACGTTACTAATAAATGTCCTATACCAACAACAATAACATATATATGTAGTTTTCTAGGGTTTTTTGGATACTACCGACTCTTTGTGAGATATTTCTCATGACTCTCTAATCTACTCACCAACTTGACATGGAGGTGGGTTAAGTTCTTATGGACAGATTAATCTGAAGATAATTTCAAATAAATGAAGAAATGGTTGGTTAGTATTCTAATGTTTACACTAAACTATAGTTAACAATGGTTTTTTATCTATAGTAATGCATTAAAGAAGGTACAAGGATGATTCCTCATGCAGAATGATGTAGTGATAGAATATGCAACTTTTTAATTTAAATTTCATGAGAAAAATTTCCCAACTCATGATTTATAGATGTTAGATGTAATATTTTCCTTTAAGATATAGAGACATTGTCTACATGGTGAAATGTGTAAAATATATATCGATCATACAAGTTTAAATAATATATTTACATAGAAAGTTTTGAATATGCACCAGATAAGATGGTTAGATTTGATCAAAGATTATGGCTGATCAATACATGACCACCAAGGGAAGGTGAACAAGTTGGCTAATGATTTGACTAGAAAAGAGTATGGAAACTTTTCTATGATAGGGATTGAAATAGAATTCATATTTATGGTTTTTAAGAAGATAAATCTTGAAATTACAATGAACGAGGGCATATATTATCTTTCTAAGATGAATTTTCAAGCATCCATCAATTAAGGGATTAAGAAGGCACATAAGAAAGATGTGGAATTAAATAATAAGGTGATGAATATAAATGAGTTTAACCATGATCATACTAGAATGATAAGGTTTAGTAACTGAGTATGTGAACCATCAATACTAGAGTTTTAAAAGTATTTGTTGGATGAAGTTAAAAGTTTATCATTATCTATTCATATTAGAATAATTAAGATGTATGTAGATATGAAAGAATATTTCTAGTGGGATAATATGAAACGGTATATTACAGAGTATGTTTCCCAATTCCTATTATATAAGCAAGTTGTGGCAGAGGGACATAATTCTAATGGGATGTTACAACTATTACCCATACCATAATTTAAATGCGAAAATATCTCTATTGATATTTTTGTCAGATACCCCAAAACATCTAAAGGTCACAATCATATATGGGTTATAGTCTATCACTTTTTGAAATCAGTCCATTTTACAACCATTAAATAAGGTTTATCTCTTTATAAACATAATTAGTTATAAATTATGTGAGTGGTAATATTTCATGGAGTACCGCTCACAATAGTATCAAATTGGGATCCAAGGTTTAACTCGAAGTTCTAGATAAGTATATAGTAAACTCTGGATACATAGTTGAGTTTCATCACAACTTATCATCCACATATAGATGGCTATTCTGAGAGGACCATTAAAACTCTATAATACATGTTTAGATATTTATATATGTATTTAAAAGGTGTTTGGGATCAACACCTTCTCCTAGAGGAGTTTTCTTCCAACAGTATCTTTCACTCAACTATATAGAGAGATTCTTATGTAGACCTTTATGGAAGGAAGTGAAAATGTCCAACATATTGGAATGAATTTGTAGAAATAAAGATATTGGGACCCGATATATTCAAGGAAATGTATTATAAGGTTATATCCATTCAAAAACCCATAAGGGATCTCATTTTCAATAGAATATTTATATAGACAATCATCAATGAGATATAGAGTTAAAAATTGATGAAAACATATTACAATGAATATCTACCTAGAATATTATCATGATATTTATAAGGAAGGTTAATATAATCTATAGATATATCAATCCATTCTAAATTATTGAACTTATCAGGTTGGTATCTAATTTCATAGAACTTCTACTGAATCTCTCCCATGTTCATGATGTGTTCTATGTATCTCTCTTGATGAAATACAAACATAGTCTTTCAAATGTACTAAAAAAATGGTCATAAAACTAGATAAAAACATCTATTATGGGGAAAACCAAATATATATATTGTGGATCATAGAGATAAATTTCAATGAAACAAGACCACTCACCTAGTCAAATTTTAGTGGCGAAACAATAAATTTAAGGAAACTACTTGGAAACCTTAGGATGTGATAAGGCAGATGTATCCTATGTTTCTTATATTAGAGTGAGGGAATTTCAAGGGTGAACATATTATAATGGTTTAAAACGAAACACCTTATTATTTTATGATATATTTCTCTTTATGTAAATTTGAATTGTTTAAAATATTTCTTAACACGCAGCACAAAACTTTAGGAAAACTACATTATACTATAAATGTATTATTATTTAAATGTGAAAATTATATAATATTCATTAAATTGTAAGTATAAATATAAATAACTACATTTGAATAAAATATTGATAAATTATAAATCTATTTTTAGTAAAGTCAATATATGCTTCAAAAATAAAATTTTTATCAAAAAAGGTTTTTATTTATTTTTGTGAGAAAATAATATAATTAATTTCAACCACTTTTAGAAATTTTATTTGACCAAAAGAAAATAATTTTTGAAATATACTTGTCAAAATTATATTATAGTGACTTTTTGATAATTTTCTAAAAGGTTTGATTTTTTATGAATAGTGAAAATATTAATTTTTATTAAAAATTGCCTTTTATTTTCCCGAATTTAAAAAGATTAATTTCAGTTTAATTTTTTTTTTGAAGTAAAATTAATTAATTTATATTTATAATAATAAAATCAAGGTCATTTTATTTAGTTTTATGTTTTATTTTGATATCAAACATTTATCACTTAAGAAAATATTATCTCTGGAAAACTGTTTCCATCCCGTTTTACTGGTTTAATTTTAGATTAAATTATACCAATTATATTAATTGGATTTGATAAAATGGATTCAATATTTATTATAATAATAATATATACTAATTAATAAGTTCAACTTGATTTTTGGTCATAATGAATAGTAAAAACTATAAAAATTTGTTACAAAAGTGATGGTTAAAATGGGTTTACTGGGGGTTAAACTAAGATATAATGGTAATTTTTCCAATTATACTTGTATAGATAATATTTAATGGAAATTTTTTTTAACTTTTAATATCATAACATTGAACCTATGGCCATTATTTCATTTTTATTGAGTATTATTAAATTTTTTTAATGTTTTGATAAATTCAAAGTGTGTATTCTTCCCCTCATATAAAACGTCACCCCACTTCTCCCTTATTTACAACACTTTGATCCATATGGACTAAAAAATAACTGAAAAATTATATTATAAACCTATATAATCACAAAATATAGGTAATTATGTTCATAAAATACAATTCTAAGGGTTCATAAGAAGTGATCTAAAGGAGACTTATCAAAGAAGAGGTAATTGTCCTGCTCGACGACTTTCAATTTATTTCTTCTTATACCTAATTTAAATATATCATAATAATAATAAATTATTAAATTTATTCAATCAAATATACCTAAATTTTATTTTGATTATGTAACCATCATTATTCACCCTCTTTTCCATCAAATCACAAGTGAAAGTATTGTTCGTGCGTACCTGTGGACTACCACGTCCATATAGCGATACAATTCATTTTCCATCACCATATTTCTTGGATGGTTATTATGATGGATTTAATTTATATGTATTATACTATGATATAATTATTATTTTTAAATTATAATATTATATCTTTACTCTTAAAATTCCATCTGTTGAAAAATGATAACATTGCTTGCGCGTACGTGTGGACTACCACCTCCACGAAACGATGGGATTAATTTTTCATTTTTTCTTTAGAGGGATGGAAATAAGGATTTATTAATTAATATATATGATATATATTATATATTAATGATCCTAAAAATTTGAAATATTACTTAAATAACATTAATTTAATCCGTCAAAAAGTGAAAATAATATTCACGTGTACGCATAGTCTACCATCTTTATAAATGGTGTGATTAATTTATCTTTATATACATTTTATGGATGATAATAAATATATATAAAATGAATATATATGTTTTTAATATCATTATAATAATTATTTAGTTGATTTAACCATGATAAATATGAAAGTACTGAAACTATAAAACTGAAACTTATATGAAAAATGAGATATTTAACAATAAGAAATGAAGATTTAAATAAATATTATCAATAAATATGTATTGAAATTTTATAAGTGTGTATTATATAAAATTATAAGTTTTTATATGTTATTTTTTCAAAATAATAAAATAATTAAATTTATTTTACAGGATTTTAAATGAACTAATAAAGTAAGTCGGGCCACAGGTAAGTGTTTATTTCATAATCTCATCATTATATGAGATTGTTTATTTTTAAGTATCCATTTGGTGAATTATTTAACTATTATATCTTAAAACAAATATATTTTGTTATACTATAATTATTTATAGAAATTAAAATTTTTCCTTTTGTTTTCTTCTCTTTATGAACTCAATAGACTAAAAGAATATGTTTAAGAAAAACAACTTTATTTCTCTCTTCAGTCAAAAATCCTTTTTCTTATATATTCATATTTTCTAAAAAAAATTAAAGAATGTTTTTAATATTATCCTAGTATTGGTAAAATTTATTTCTATCCATGTTTTACTTTTCCAAAAAAGTTAATCCTTTTATCCTTTTATAAATGAGATACTTTTGAATTTTTACTAAAAATGTGAAAGAAGTATTTGTTTCAATGTACTCATCATGAATATAATTTCCCAACATCATGACTGATAAATATTTTTACGATTTATACACATTTTTAAATCACTATTTTAAAAAATATCTCTAATATCTTATAAATTTATTGATTTTGAATAAGAAATTTTAAAATAAAAAGTGTATTTTCATAAGAAATTTTCCTGAGATCCTTTTAAATTATTTTAATATCTATAAAAATCCTTTGTTGAATCTTATGTTTTACTAAGGATATATTATAATGATACCATCCACCATTTTTTCGATGGATTATGATCAGTTTTACAATGGAAAGTGTTTAAATTATATATGTTAGTTCTTCTAATATGGAAAATATTTTATTATTAATGTGTGTTGATTAAGTTGTATTATTTACTCATATGATGAATGAATTTGAATTATTAATTTATGGGTGAGTCTTGGAATTATATAGCCCCTCGATTCACTGGTAAGTCTCATGAGATAAATTAGGTTGATTATTCGGCTAAGGCCTTACCCATTTATGTAATATGTACAAGCCCAAGGCCTTAATGGTAAGTCTGTGATGTTTGACACTATGCATTCCATAATTGTGAAATTAGTTATTGATGTCCATGTGATTATTTTAATATTTAAAATATCCATGGATAAGTTTAAAAATCATGTTATTATTTATATTTAATTAATTTATCATCATTTAATCTTTCCATGTTATTAATGCTATATTTATTTTATGTTTACATCCATTGTACACATACCCTTTTTGAGCATTGGAGCTCACCCTTTTCTTATGTTATTTTCCCCATGATTCCAATAATTTCACTTTAAATGATATGAAATGATATTATTGATAGACTAATGATATTATAAAATAAAATACTTTGTTTTATGTCATTTTTTTAATATAATTTGTGATTCATGTATGTATCAGTTTTCCAAGACTACTAAACTATTTGGTTTTTTGGGAAGTAATCACGTGTATCTAGTGAAAATGTAGTAACATTTTTACCAAATTTGGGATACATGTATTCCCACCATTATATTGTTTCTAAAACATATATTATCACCATAATAATGGTTAAACTCAGGAAAATTTCTTACCTTCTTCTGCAGTTCATCATATTCCTTCTACGCCTATTTAATCTTCACTTGGATAGATGGTTGAACATTTATTGAATAAAAAAAATATTTCTACACTCTAATATTTATATATACATACATTTTAAATACATAAATATTGGATATTTTTTATCTTCATCATATATAAGCTAGCATGATCCTTTATAATTAAAGAATCCACTTCTTTATCCACTTTCTCAAGGTGGAAATGTATTGAGAAATCTTAATATCTACTCCAACCATCTTATCTAGAGCATATTCAACACTTTTTTTGTTAATATATAATTAAAACTTTTAGGATTGGTATATATATCACACCTTTATCAAAAAATATAATGTTTCCAAATATTTAATGTAAAAATTACCAAATCTAAATTCAAAGCATATGTTGGGTAATTTTAAACATGAACCTTCAATCATTGTGGGGAATAAAATAACACTGTATCATTCTATATGAGGATTCATAATATTAACTTATTAAATTCATCACTATAGATCACAAACTCTTCTTTAATACAAGGTATTGTAAGAATAGGTGTATTAAAAACCTTCTCTTCATCTCTTTGAAGTTGTCTTCATATTCCTCTGTCTACAAGAACTTAATGCCTTTCCAAGTCAAATTGTTGAGTGGCTAAGATAGTAGTGAGAAATATTTCACAAAAAATAATTAGTACATAGTAATCATAAGAAAACAATGTATTTACACTACAGTGATTGGTCTAGGATATTTCTTAATAAATTCTATCTTTGGAAGATCCACTTATATACCCTCACTTGAGATTATATTACACAATAATGAAGGGGTTTCATGCCAAAATTCAAACTTGGTAAATTTTTAAAATAGATTATCATTCCTTAGGGTCTTTAGTACAATCCTAAAGTGGTCTTAATACTCTTCCTTTATCTTAAAATATATAATAACATCATCTATAAATACTACCAAAAACTGATCACAGTAATTTATTAATATTTTATTCATTAAAATAAAGAACATATAAATAGTATTGGTATATCCAAATGGAATTAGTATAAATTCATAGTGACCATAACTTTTATTTAAGGTTGTATTGGGTATATCCTTTTTCTTATATCAAAATTGATGATATCTATAATGAAGGTAAATCTTGTAAAAGTATTGAAATCTTAATAATTTATCAAACAAATCATCGATATAGGGTATAGGATACTTTTTATTGATGGTGATATTGTTAAGTTCTTGGTAATCAATAAAAATAAACATTGACCCATATTTTATCTTAATAAAAATAAAATGATCACCCCAATGAGAGAAAATTGGATGAATTAATCCCTTTTCAAGGTTCTCCTGGAATTTCTTCTTCAATTACTATAACTCAATCATGTTCTTTTTATATGGTGTATTTTAAATAGGTGTAGCATCAAGTATAAGTGCTATTGAAAACTCAAATTTAAAATTTAGAGGAATACTAGGAAAATATTTTTGGAAGGACATAAAAAAACTCCCATGAAATATGAGTATCCTAAATGTTGAGTTTCTCCCCAACCATTGGAGATATATACACTTCCTGGATAGGAATTAAGACAAAAAATATTGATGTAATTTCCATTGGAAGGTTTTATTCATCCTCATAACGATAAATGATAAAAGTTTTATTTAGAATATAAAATTTGACTTATTTAAATTAAAAATCGATATGGGGTCTATATAAAGGAAACCATTACATTAATATAATCACATCAAATTAAACTAAAGCTATAATACCAAGATTTTTAGGAATCACATTCCCCCAAACATCAATCATAGAGGAACTATAGACATGTGATGCAACAATATTTCCATTAGGTGTTTTCAATACTAACTCAATATATAATCATTGAGAATATGAGTTAATATTCCTATATATTTTTCATGATGTAAATTAATTCACATGACCATGATAAAATAAGATACTTAAATATTAGAGTGTTCCTGTCACCACCTCAACTTGATCATTCTAACTTAATTCTCTTACTAAATCCAAAATAGTATTCTGGAAAATAATGAATCATTAATCCGAGTGATCAATCATGAAATTTAATATATAAGATTTTTAAATTATTAAACATTATTTTCAATCCATGACACCATAGGTTTAATCCAAGTCAGCCATGATTGTCATTTATTCAAATCCTTTGTAATGGTTTATAAAAAAATGTAAATATACCCAAGAATAGCCCTTGAGGGTATCAAACTAGGTGCATCGTAAGATCACACTCATAGTCCAATAGAATTATGGTTGATATACAATTAACCAAATATTTTTAGTGTTATTAACCCTATATTCATCTATGCCAATATATCTTCCACTTGTAGTATCCATACAAGTATATTTTTCTAGGAAAACTACACACCTTTATTTAGAATAACTCCAGATGTTCTCCTATACATAGTATTATACTAAGGGATCTCACTAAGGTTTTAGTAGCATAGTTTCCAAAGGAAACTAAAACTTTCTTTGATACTAAGTATAGTGAACAATACTTTTCATGCATAGATGTCACATCTTAATATATGAATATTCATTACCTGAAATTAAGATCCACACCAAAATCATATAGTTTTAGTGTCTTTGAAAACTTGTATATTTAAAAAATTTGTTTATAAGAGATATATAATATCTCCCACTAATTTCTTAATAACTAGTACCCTTATAAGACATATCATACTTGAAAATTTTATTCCTAACCTGGGGAATGGAAATATAAGAAAGGGTGAGCTTAGATTCTCAGTAATTGTAAATAATTGAGATATAAATGATTACTTAAACATAACATGACCAAGAGGGTATGTGAACATGAGCTTAACATTTGAAAACCATAACCTGCATATAATATATCAAAATATTGGGTCAAGGAATAAATCTTCGAAATTTATTAAATTTGAATCATAATGGAATCAAAGAACATGAGTCATGATAGCATAACCTTATCATAAGAAATATGTTTTTTGAATTCACATAATCCAAGAAAATTATTCAGTTAGTTAATAATTGCTTCAAAGACAATCATATTGGATTGGATTCACTCCCCATTTCATAATATCTTTAGTCAAGGTTCAATCAAAATAATATCAAAGTAGAAAAATTCCCTTAATGAACTAGGTTCTCTCTCTATTCGAGTCCTTATTATCTCAAGAGATATCAATATTTACTCAATATATTGTATGAATATATATTCTCAATCCCACTAATCACAAAATTAAAATCAAACACTTATATCATAACTTGTGGAAAAGAAATGATTTTTTTAAAATTTTCGTCATAACTTAATAAACCCATGGAAAAGAAATGGGTTTTATTAAATCATCATCATCATTATCCATCAAAATGATGAAAGTAAATAGTTTCATTGAATCATACCCCCAATAGATAATAGTTGACACAAAAGTATGTTATCATAGATGAAAAATTCCTTTAAAATATGACTGGAACATTTCTTGAGGAAAATACCATTTTCACTTTGAAATCTCATATTTAAAATATAAAAAAACAAATATTAAATAAAAAATTTTCTTTCTAAATAACCTTGGAATATTTAAAAAGAAAATTCAAATCATTAATAATTCATGACTATAGAAAATTATGTTCATACCATGTATGTTTAAACAAATATTTCTTTCACATTGTTTGGAAAAAGGGGAAATTACCTCACTCAAAAAATGTTAAAAAGATTCCTTTTAAACCATTTTAAAAAAATTAAATCAACGGTAAAATGACATTAAACAATCATATGAGAAAATTAAAAATATTTTTGAATATATTTTTTGGAAAAATGTTAAGGGAAGAAAAAATATTTTCAATCAAAGAGAGAAATATAGCCAGTTTTATCGAAACAAATATTATGTCTGTATCTTAAGTACTTAATGAGATTAAAATGAAAGGAAAACATATATTCTCTAAAAATAACTAGAGGATAAGAAAAAATATGAGATTATTAAGAGTTGTATAATACAATTTTATCATGAAAAACTTAATCATAAGTAATAACTATAAATAATGAGATTGTAACATAAATACCTTACCTCAAGTTCCACTTTCTTCGAAAGTGCTCTAACCCTCTCTTCATAAAGAAACCTCTTTTGTATTACATCTTAAGCCTTAAAGGGATGAACTTTTAGTAAGAACATAAGCTATTGGATGTGTTAAAAGAATCTAGTAATGTATTATAATAGGTATTAGATAATTTATAATGATCCAAATTTGGTTCTAAGAGTGGATAAGAGGTTCAATTTATAAGTGAGGGGAGAGATACTCTTGGAATTACTCAAAGTATTAAATTAATATAAATTAATTTTTATAATAAACTGACCAAAAATTGAAATATTTATAATATATGACGATGATAATCCTAAATCCTCTCATAAAATAATATTTAGACAAGTTCAAGTGATATTGTAATCCTTATCTATTTGTTTTAACCCTCCATTAATCGTTCTAACAATTGCCGCAATATCAAATTTTCTATTTATTAAGGGTCAAAAATCTTACCATAAAATGAAAAGTGGATAATAAATGGACCATGGATGATATTTTCAATCATATCTCATTATTTTTTCTAAATATTGTATTTTTATGAATTTTTAATCATTTAATAAAATATATTTTATTATAAAACATCAATAATTTCATTTTTAAACTATTCATTTACTTTGGTTTTAAATTCACCAATATAATCATGGAATTCTAATTTAACCTTTAAAATACCCCTAATATGTTATATTTATATGAAAAATTCATGTAACACAGTAATTCATCAAAATTTTATTGCTTTTAATATTCTTAATCCATTTTTTCTATTAATTGAATAAATACCGTGTCGACGTTGTGTAAGCATTTAAGGAAATTATTCAGTTAAAAAATTAAAAAATAATTATAATGATACAAAATTAATTAATATATCAAATAAAAATTCATAACTGAACTTATCCACTTTTTATCATTATGTATAAATATTAAATTCAAGGGAGTGACATTTTATATTTATTCTTTTCTTAAAATAATATAAAGGTCATAATAAAAGTAAAATGCCACTAAGATTCTATGTTATAAAAACATGGATGTAAATTTATGAACACCACTAATAAAATAGGATAAAGGTAGGTTTTGGGAAAATATTAAATCCTTATACCAAATTTTTAACACTATTTTATCTATTTAATCATTACTAAAGTAATATATATTTACCTAGGTTACTATTCATAATGACAAAAAATAAAAAAGAAATATATAGAAAACTTTATCCTGTTATTTATAAATATTGAATCTATTTTTCAAAATAAAATTCTCATAAGTGATAAATTTTAATTTAAAATTAAACCTTCAAAATGTGATGAAAAGCAGTTTTCCAGAAAAAACAATTTTTTTTTAGAATAAAATTTTTCATACCAAAATTCAAAAAACATTACAATAAAATTAACAATAATATTAATAATATAAATGTAGTAATTATACATTTAAAATAATTTTAAAACAAAATGTAACATTTTTAATTATTGAAAGGAAAAGATAGTTTTCAATAAATTTCAGTATATTTTACTATTCATCGAAAAAAATCAATTTTTCTAAAAATTATAAAAAGTTAAATTGAAGATAATTTTTATATTAAGACTTAAAAAAATTATTCCCTACTTTATAATTTTATTTTATAAAATTGGTATTAGTTAATCATATTATTTTTTCGCAAAAATAAATAAAACCCATTTTTTAGGAAAATATATTTTTAAAGCATATAATGACTTTAGTAAACATTGAGTACTTATTTATAAATATATTTGATTTATCTAAATAATATATACATATTTTTAAAAATGTTTTCATTCCTTATCATATCTCTATTTTAAGATCTATGTTATAATGGTATACTATATTACGGTTTATTTAGACTTGGGATTAACTGTATCACAAGCTATCATGGAAATTAAATTTATTTAAATTGAAATATATCTTAAAAACTCAAAGTGTTAAATTATACCCACTTTAAAATTATTTTCACACTAAAAAATCAATTACATCATTAAATAAAGGAGGATATCTCTATTTCATACCATCCTAGAGTTTTCAAGTAACTTCTTTGATTTTTTGATTCATCTAGACAATTTTATCATGGTGAATAGCATCGTTTTGTAACACTTTATCTCTACAATACATGATTTGTGCTAGTTTTTTATTAAAAGGAAAAATCATGCTCCATTGGTACTATATTTTAGTTCATTACATGTGAACTATCAAGTATGTGCTTCCTCGGTAGGGATACATGGAACACATCATGTACTTGAGATAGGTTGGGTAAAAAGTTCAAAGTGAGAAGATACCATACTAACTCGATCAAGTATATCAACAATCCAAATATACCAAGGTCTTAGATTTCTATTATTTAAAATTATCATCCCCTTTTTCCATGTAGAAATTAATATGAATACATTCTCACCAACTTTTAATTCTAGATTTCTTTGACAATTGTCAATATTACTTTTTTATCAACTCTTAAATAATCTTATGTACCAATGAATGGTTATAAATTTTTCTATCATTTCCTCAATTATCTCAGGTCCTAATAACTGTATTTCTCCATCTTTATCCTATAATTTTGGATTTATACCCTTCTTACATAGAGTCTTTATAAGGATACATCTGAATTCCCTAGTGAAGGCTATTTTTTGTAAGAAAACTAGACTATAGGATAGTTTTGATCCATACTTCCTATAAAATACATAAAACAAGATCTCAACAGATCCTATAGGGTTTGATTAGTTCTCTTATAATAACCACATGTATGAGGATAATAATTTGTACTGAAATGAATCTATGAATCCAGATTACAATGAATACCTACCTATAACTTTGAGGAAAACCTCAGATCTCGATCAGAAATAATAGAATGAAATAATCCTTGAAACCATACAAATTAATATGTATTCTATCAATACTGTTAAGAAAAAAACTATTCTCTGATAGAAATAAATTGTGATGACCTCTTTTGGTGATCGACTATAACCCAAATAGCATTATGTCATTTATAAGTTTTTGGGAATCCAACAACAAAATACATGGTGATGTTTTCCCTTTTAAATTCCAATATGGGTAATCATTCTAACATCCCATTAGAATTTTTTCTCCCAGTCCTAATATACTGACACCCTAATAATCAAGATACATACTCTGTAATCTATTTCTATACTCTCCCACTATAAATACCTTTCTAAATCTCTTTATAACTTCCTGCTTCTAGAATAAATAGATAATGATAAACTATGAGTTTCATCCAAAATATCCTTATTCAAATATTTTATGGGTAAAACACAGAAACAGTTACTAATACCATGATATTTCATGATATATTTCTATTAAAAAAAATTTAAAGTATTTAATAGCTTTCTTAACATGTAACAAAGAGCTTCATGTAAACTATGAAATATAATAAAAATATTATTATTTAATTGTAACCATTATAAAATAGTTGTAAAAGTGGAGGTATGAATATAAATAAACATATTTAAAAAATTCATAAATAATTTCTTCAATTTTAGTAGTCAATATATGATTCAACAATACATTTTTTCCAATCCAATTTTTTGTGAAAAAATAGTATAATTAATTTATAAAAATATGAGAAAGTGTAATTGATAAAATGAAATTAATTTTTTGAGATAATCATGTAAAAATTATCATCGATTGAATTTTTCATAACTTTGTGAAAAGTATGATTTTTTGATGAATTGGAAAATAATGATTTTTATAAAAAATTATCTTGTTGTTTCAAGAATTTAAAAAGTTCTATTTTATTTAAAAATTGTTTAAAAGTAAAATTGATTAATTTATATTATTAATGGTCCAATTAATGTAATTTTAATTAATTTTATACTAAATTTTATTATAAAACATTTATTACCTAATAAAAAATTCTACAAGACCACTTTTTTCATGTTTTGTGGGTTTAGTTTTAAATTAAATTATATAAATTAGGAAAATTTAATTTTATAAAATGTATTAAGCATTTGGAACCATGAAAATTTTTATTATTTAATAAGTCCAACTTAATTTTTTTTCATAATGAATAATAAAATAGTAAAAAATTGTTACAAGATTTAAGGTAAAAATTGGTATATCATGGGTTAAACCAAGAGATAAAGATAATTTCTCTAATTATAGTTGCCTAAATCCTATTTTATATTAATACTTTTACCCTATCCCATACCACCTTACAATATCTATCAATTTGGAAACATTTTTCTTTAGTATGATGCTATTAAATTTTAATCTTTTAAGAGACTCTAAGTGTGTCATCTCCCCATATTATAAATGTACACCCCTATTATCCTTTATTTAAAACACTTTGAGCCATCTTTCTCACCCAATACACACCCAATTATATTCTAAATTTCTTCCCCAGATTTATAGGTTCTGTTATTATTATAAGACCATTCCAAAGGTTCTTAATAAGGGATATAAAGGAGGCCTACTAAAAAAGTGGTAATCGTCCTACCCGACCACTTTAAACTTATTTTATATTCTAGATCTGTTAAATATATGGTTTTAATAATAAAATAATAAATTAAGTACCATTAATATACTTAAATGATAATATTATTATATAATCACCACTACTCACTCCCTTTTCCATCAAATAAGAAGTTAAAGTATCGCTCGTGTGTATGTGTGGACTACAGCCTCCACGTAGCGATACAATTGATTTTCCATCACCATATTTAATGGATGGTTATTAGGATAGTTTTAAGGTTTATATATGATATTTATTATATTTTTATGACTTTAAAATTATAAAATCACATCTTAATTCTAAACTTTCTAACTTTTGTAAAATGATAACGTCGCTTGTGCGTACATGTGGACTACCACCTCTAGAAAGTGATGTGATTTATTTTTCATTTAAGATTTACATGGATGGTAATAATGATATATATAATGATTATATATGATATATATGATATAATAATTATTCATAAAATTTTAATTATTATTTAACTTTATTTTGTGTCATACACTGAAAGGTGAAAACATTGTTCATGCGTACGTACGACCAACCTTCTCCATGAACAGTGTAATTCATTTTTCTATATCTACCTTTAATTGATGATTATGAGTAAGTATATAATGAAAATTTATTTTATTTATATAATTATTATAATTATTTATATTATTTAACCATGATAAATATTAAAAGATTGAAACTACCAAATCAATACTTATTTGAAAAATAATATAGTTAACAGCCAGAAACAAAACGTTTACTAAAGATTTAGTAATAAAAGGGTACTAAAATTGTATAAGTGAATCATATATTATATTTTAAGTATGTATACGTTTTTATTATATAATAATAATACATATAAATTTATTATACAAGATTTTTAAATCACTTACGAAGTAATTCAGACCTGAGGTAACGGTTTATTTCACAATATCATAATCATTCAAGATTGTTTATGATTAAAAATATATTAGGATAATTATTTGAACTTTTGATATTAAACCAAATATATTTTATTTTCTTATGGTTATTTATGGGAATTAAATGTTTTCTTTTCATTTTCCTCTCTTTATGAACTCAATGTACTAGAATAATATTTTTAAGGAAAACTTTATTTACTTCTCTCTTTGATTGAAAATAATTTTTATTCCAATTCCATGTTTTATAAAAATTACTTTAATAATGTTTTTAAAATTATTATATATTTTTTAAAAATAATTTTAACACACTTTTGAATTTAAAAAAAAATAATTTAAAAATGATTCTTTTTATCATTTTCTGAATGTGGCACATTTGACCCTTTTATCAAAAATATTAAAGGAATATTTTTTTTAACATACTTGAAATGAATAGAATTTATCACCATAATGACCACTGAATATTGTGAATATTCCTATAAAATATCCCATAAATCTTTCCAAATAAAATTTTTTCAATAAAATTTTATAATTTTTTAGATTTTGAATATTTTATTTTATAAGAAATAGAATTTTACTCAAGAAATTCCCCAGTAATATTTTTAAAGTATTTTCACTTATGTCAACATACTTTATTAAATATTATAATTTATTGAGGATATATTCTTATGATACAAACCACCATATATTCTTGATTTTTTATTATCATTTTAATCAAGGATATTATTGTCATTTTTTATGCTAGTTATTACAATATAGATGTTTTTATATTATTAAGGAATATTGATTAAGTAGTATTATTTATTCATGTAATGAATACATTTAAATTATTAATTAATGGGTGGGAAACAAAATTATAAAACCCCTTATATCCTCAGTGGGTCTCATGAGACAAAATAGGTTGGGTATTTGGATAAGGAATTTCCAATTTATGTAATATATCTTGGTTTGAGGCCTTAGTGGTAAGTCTAAAATGTGTGGAGTTATGCATTTAATCATTAAGAAATCAGTTATTTTTTCCATGTGATTGTATTAATGGTTTTAATATACATGGATAACATTCATGTTCATGTGTTTATTTATATATAATTATGTAATAATTACTTATTTATTCTGTATTATTAATGCCTTATTTTGTTTATGTTAGTTTTCACGGTATGCATACCCTTACTAAGAATCTGAGATCACCCGTTTCTTATTATTATTTTCCCTATGATTATAGAAAGTTTACTATGAATGATATTCAAGGATATTCTAGATATAATAATAATTTTCTCAAAGAAAATACTATGTTGTATTTAAAATTTTTGAATGTAATGTGTGATTCAAGTATGTATCTTATTTTCCAGTGATACTAAACTATTTGATCTTTTGGGATGAAATCACTTGTGTCTAGTTCCAATATAATATTGTAACCACCATCTTTGGGATACTGGGGTATGGTTCCTTATAGTTGGTATCAGAGAAAGTTTTTTAGTGACCATGTGAACCAGATTTTGGAAAGCATAGATTAGGGAACATAACCCTATAACAGACTTTAAGGATATTCCCAATTGTAGAATAATAATATATATTTTTGGTAAGGTGTAGATTATGTTATTTTCCTAGTGATAAATACCTATATGGATACTTCAAGTGGGAATGGTTTTGGAACATATATATCTAGGGGTAGTGATCCCAAAAAGAGTTGGTTGAGTATATCTCGGTTGTCAATCTGGTTCATGGTGAATGGTACCTTACTGCACATATGGTTTGACAATCTCAGGGGGTATACTTTGGTTAATTAATTTTTTATTTACAAATAATAATTAAATATTTAAAAATATCTTTATAATTTAATAATGTTTCTAAAGAAAATAAACCTATGACTTTGAGATTAGTTATAAATACATATTCAATTCAAGTTATGTGTTTCACTCGTTTTAAAATTATACGTTGTGATTTATAATGTTATGATAAGATATATTGTATGTCATTCTTTAGAAATAGATCCTAGTGTAATTAATGGAAACCATATCAATACACATAATATATGTAGGGATTCCCCTCTTGGGAATGATAATGAAGATAGATCTGGATCTAGAGTTGGAACATAGTAAATTATAATAATATCAGTGTAGCTGATATGGGATATGACCTATAAAATTGCTTATATCGATAATCTAACTAATTCACAATGTGGTGTAATAATGTTAAATAATTTCAAATGAGAAAAAACCTCATTATTCAATGGAACCAAAAATCTATTTATAGCTGAGAAATGGATAAGTCCCTTAGAAAATATATTTCCCACTTTGAGAATTAATAAAATAAAGAAGGTTTTTATGGAAGTTTAACATCTCATGGGGGATGTGATTAATGGTGTTCATTGATTCAATACACTAATTGTGTATCTGAAATATATAGTATGAATTTGATGGATTTTAAGGTACTTATCTTGAGAAAATATTTTCTTTGTAAATAATGAGTTGATATAGAGATAAAATTATAGAATCTAAGACAAAAGTAGGAGGAGAATGTTTCTAAGTATGAAGCTAACTTTAAAAGGTTATACAGGTATATTATAGAAAATGTATGTAATAAGAAGTGTAATATTGATTGTTTCATTGACAGGAAAAGGAAAATCTTTCAATGGTTGTTATTCTCTCAAATATCCTTATCATATGATGATATGGTATCTTAGGGTATCAATATAGAGAAATAATTCTCTATGAATTATATATTTTAAGAAGATAATGGAAAGATAATGGTGACTAAGAAAAAATGTATAAGGGTAATATGACAATGGGGGATTTACCAACATGTGATACTTGTGGAAGAAAACACCATGGTACTTTATTAAAGGGAAAGGTATTTTGATACAAGTGTGGATAAAAAGGATATCATGCTCACAAATTCAAGGGTAAGGTAGAATCCATAAAATTATAGTTATTTAACTATAAGAATATTTGGAACTATGGAAACCAATTACACAAAAGAAAAGAGAACTTACCATAAAAGAAGCCAAGGTGGGAAGGCCATGTTTATAAAATTACTATAGTCAAAGTGTACATTCCTAGAGACCCAATGAAAGGTACACTTATCATTCACTCTAAAATTTAAAATATTTTATTTTATTCAAGTTGTAACCAATATTTTATATATGGATATTTTTTAAGGGTATCGAACCACCACCTCAACAATTATATGTTGTGTTGGTGGTGACAACTCTTAATAATAAGATGACCACATCTCAATTCTATAACTCCTCTCTGATAGAAGTATGTGGGAATGTGATTCCAAAAAATATTGTTATTATTTCCCAAGTGGAATTTGATTTAATTGTGGGTATGTATTGGATTTATCAGTATAGATTCCCATCAATCATCAAGGAAGGGAAGTTATATTCGATATCCCAAATAAACCATTGATTGTCTAAAAATGTAAGGATGAACTGGAACATCCAATCTAAATTAATTCCACCATATGGGTTTTAATACCTGTTCATGAGGTATATTTATCTCATATAGTTGTGTAAAAATTCAACATGGAGCATGTTCATATGGTATGGGGGTTTTTTATCTCTTTCATAAAGAGTTTTCTAGAATTCCCAAGAATCATAAAGTTGAGCTTTCAATAGAACTCATACCTAGTGTTACACCCATTTTGAAGACTCCCTATAGAGTGTCCCTAATCGATTCATAGTAATTTAATAAGAAAATATAAGTGATTATAGATAAGTAATTAATTCATCCTAGTGATTCCACATGGTGTGCACTGTTCTTTTTGTTTAAAAGAAAGATGGTTCAGTGCATCATTTAACTGATCACAAAGAACTTAACAAGATCACTGTTAATAACATGTATCATCTACATTTATCAATGAAATTTTGATCAATTATGTGGAGATTTATATTTATTAAAGATTTATTTTCAGTCAAGATATCAACAACTAAGGGTCGAGAAGGAGGATATAATCAATTCAATATTTCAAACATGGTATAGTAATTATGAATTTATAGTAATTACATTTTTACATATCAATGTTCCATATATATATTTATAGATTTAATGAATATGGTCTTTTGAGATTAAAGTGACATGTTTGTGGTAGTATTTAAAGATGGTATTCTTAAATAATAAAGGGGAAAGGAATATCATGAAGAGAATTTGACAATTGTGCTAAAGACCCTAAGAAAGGAAACGTTGTATGATAAATTTAACAAGTGTGAATTTTGGCTTAAAAAAATTCAATATTTTGTTATATAATCTCATGTAAAGATATATTATTGGATCCTTCAAATGTTTAATTTATTGATAAATGACCTAAACCAACCATAGTAACCATTATGCATAGTTTTCTTAGGTTGTTTGGATACTACCAACACTTTGTGAGAGATTTCTCATTACTATCTAATCTTATCACCATGTTGAATTAGAAGGGGGTTAAGTTCTTATGGAAATATAAATTTTATGAAAATTTATAATAACTAAAGAAAATTCTAGTTAGCATGCAGGTTCTTACACTACCCGGTACTAGATAAGTTTTTGTGATATATAGTGATGCATTAAGGAAGAGACATGGATATTCCCTCAAACAAAATGGCATTGTGATAGAGTATTCCTCTCACCCAATTAAAATTTCCAAAGAAAAAGTACCTGAATCGTGATTTGGAGAAGGAAGTCGTAATTTTTCATTGAATATATAGAGGAATTGTCTTTATAGTGAAATTATATATATATATATATATTGATCATAAAAGTTTTATATACATATTTATAGATAATGTATTGAATATGTTCTAGATAATATGGATATAGTTAATCAAATATTATGACAAATCAATACATTAACACCCATGTAAGGTGAACAAGATGGGTAATTATTTTAGTTGGAAATACCATGACATTGTTTCCCTAATGAGGATTGAAAGAGATCCAATATTTATGGATTTTTAGGAGATATATTTTGAAATCAATAGGAAATCGGGAAGATCATATCTTTCTAAGATAAATGTTAAACTATCCATCCATAAGAGGATTAATAGGGAATATAATTAATATGTGGAATTATATAAGAAGTTGAGGAATATTCCTATTTTCATCCATGATCATCTAGAATGTCATTGTTCAGAAACTGATTATGTGCCCCATCAATACTAGAGTTGAAGGAGTTGTTGTGTAAATCTCATAGTTCATAATTCTATATTCATCCTAGAAGAAATAAGATGTATAGAGATCTAAAATAGTATTTTTGGTTTGAAACATGAAAAGTTATATTGAATAGTATATATCTCGATGCCTTGTAGGTCAGTAATTTAAGGTTAGGAGATAGAATTCTAAGGGGTTGTTATAACCATTACCCATACCATAATGGTAATGAGAAAACATCACCATAGATTTCATCATCACAATCCCCAAAAACAATATATAGGAAATAATGTTATATGGGCTATATTTGATCACATTTTGAAGTCAATAAATTTTATTTACACTAGATAAGATTTATCTCTTGATCAATTTACAAAGTTTTACATTAAGTGGTAATATTTCAAGGAGTAACACTCTGAATTGTATCTAATAGGGATATGAGGTTTATCAAAATGTTCTGAAGAATTAGTTACCACGATTTAGATATATAGTTGAGTTTCAACACTACATAACATACTTAGATAGATTTTCATCCTGATAGGACTATTAAACCACTATAAGACACATTGATAGCTTGCTCTATGGATTTCAAAGTTGGTTAGGATCAACACCGTCCATTAGTGTAATTTTCTTACAACAATATATTTCACTCAAGTATATATATGGATCCTTATTAATCCCTATATTGGAATAATTGAATAAATACAATGTGCTAGAATAAATCTGGAGAAAGAAATTCAATTGGGACTTTAACGAGCTAAGAAAATGACATAGAAGGTTATAGTCTTTCAACACCACATAAGGAAATCTTAGAGTCAAAAAAATTATGAATACACTCATCAATAAGATATATAGTTAAAAAATAGTCAAAAGTTATTCCTATGAATATCTTTATATAATAAGGTTGTGAGTTTTATAAATAAGGTAAGTTGAATCCCTAGATATATCAGTCCCTTAGAAATCCTTGATCAACTTGGGATGGTAGCTTAATGCTTTGACTTCCATCAAATCTCTCTTAAGTTCACAATGTGTTCCATATCTCTCTCTTGAAAAAATATATACCTACTACTTCACATTTAAAAAAATCAAAAGGTCATACCACAAGAGAAATATATCTCTTAAAAGGAAAAACCTATATAGATTTTGGATCATATAGAGAAATTATTAAGAAAGAGGACCACTCACCTGATCAAAGTTTTACGGAGAAATAAAAAATTTGAGAAATTTATGTGGGAACCTAATCTTGGGATGAGGAAAATTTATCCTCATTTATTTTTATCAAAGTGATAAAATTTCAAGGGTGAAATTATTATATTGGGGTATAATGTAACACCTTTATATTTTATGATATATTTCTCTTTAAATAAATTTTTTAAGTGTTCAGTAGATTCCTTAATACGCAAAACTAAGCTTTAAGAAAACTTTGTTAAACAATAAAAATATTATTATTTAAATATGAAGATTGTAAAATACAAGTTAAATAGGTTGTATGAATATTAATACCCAAATTAAAAAAATAATGATAAATTATTACTTTATTTTTAATGAAGTCATTATATGCTTCAAAAATACATATTTTCCTCAAAAATTGATTTTATTATTATTTATGAGAGAAAATATATAATTAATTTCTTCATAATTTAATAAATTTTTATTGGTAAAATAAAATTTATTTTTTAAATAATCATTTAATAATTATCTTAGAATGATTTTTTTTATAATTTTTGGAAATGTTTGGTTTTTTATGAATAACGAGAATAATGATTTTTATTAGAAATAGTTTTTTATTTCAAGAATTTAAAAAGTTTTATTTCGTTTTAAAATGGTTTAAAATTAAAATTAATTAATTTTTGTTATTAATAATCCTATTAAGGTCATCTAAATTAATTTTATGTTGGATTTTCGTATAAAACATTAATTTCCTAATGTTTCAGTTTTTCTAGAAAACCATTTTCAGTCATGTTTGGCATGTTTAATTTTAATTTAAATTATACAAATTATATGAATTTAATTTTATAAAATAGAATAAATATTTTTAATAATCATAATTTATTTTAGGTAATAAACTCAACTTAATGTTTTCTCACAATGAATAGTAAAAACAGCAAAATATGTCATGACGATTAATGGTAAAACCAATTTATCTTGGATTAAACCAAGAGTTAAGGGTAGGTTTTACAATTATACTAGTCAAAATACTATTTTATAGAAATAATTTTAACTAATATTATCTCGTATTATAACATTTTTTCATTTGAAGCATTTTTATTGACTATGATATTATTATATTTTAATCTTTTAAGAAATCTCAAGTTTGTCACACCCCCCTCTTATAAATAGACACCCATATTCTCTGTTATTTATACCAATTTGAGCCATATATCTCAACAAAATCTTACCATTTATATTTTAAACTTCCATATACATGAATTACAGCTAATTGTTACGGGCTGAGCCACTCAGCACAATAGTTCGCTCGTGCAGCACCCCAACCCTATCCAAGGAGGGCGGGGTTCAACCATCTAACTCTTCATATGTAAGGTTAACTAGTTTCGTTTGGCCATAGACTCATCAGGAGAGTGGCCCCAACTCAAAACCAGTGGTTTCAAGATTAACATGCATCATCTTCCTCTTTGTCGGGGTGACTCCCATCTCTTCGATAGGGAAAAACCAGATGAACTGCAGCTTTGATGTTCTCACTGGTGTGGGACAGGACCCACATGATTGGGTCGTGAAATTCTCCCACCACCATTCAATGCATTCCCTCATGCATTCAGGATCGTGGCCTTATGTGTGTTCGCAAAATGGTGCTTCCAACAATCCGGCTACAAAGTATGGCCTCATGGAATGCTCTTTCCAAGTCGTTGGCATCAATGGCCCACCCACGTTTTGGGTCACAAACCACCATGGTCCACCCACTCTCTGGGTCGCAAACCACCTCCATGAGACCCACCATTCATAGTGTAATCTCTACCTATGATGTCTCTCAAGAGTGAACTTCTCGGTTATGTCTCCTCTGTATGATAATTCGGGACTCCCCTCCCACCATTAAGGTCTATCTGGTAGCATTCTGCAACACCATGAGGCACATTCCCCTTAATACCACTAGTCACGGGCTGGGCATCTAAGCACAGCAGTTCACCTATGCGACACCCAAAACCCCTCCAAGGAAGGCAGGGTTTTACCATATATCTCTTCATATGTGAGCTTCATTGGTTTCGTCCTGCCCTAGACTCATCGTGAGAGTGGCCCCAACTCCCAACCAGTGGTGTTAAGATTGACATGCATCATCCTCCTCTTTGTCGGGGAGACTCCCATCTCTTCGATAGGAACAAACTAGATGAATTGTAGCTTTTATTTTCTTTATGGTGTGAGATAGGACCCCCATGATTGTTTCATGACATAATGGTCTTCTAAAAATACCATTTCAAAGGTTCTTAAGAAGGGTTGTAATTTTGTCTTATAGTGGAAGTGTTAATCAACCTACCCAGCCTCTTTCAATTTATTTATTCATATATCTCTTTTAAATATGTGTTATTAATCATAAAATAAAAACTTAAGTATCCAAAATATACTGAAATGTTATTGTTATTATGTAACTACAATTATTAACCCTCTTTTCCATCAAATGCGGAGTGAAATTATCAGTCTTGCGTATGTATTGACTATTTCCTCCACGTAGTGATACAATTCATTTTTCATCACTGTATTTCATGAATGGTTATTGTGATGAGTTTAAGGTTTATAGATGATATTTATTATATAATAATTATTATTTTATAGTTATATCATATCTTCCATCTTATCTTTCCAACTGTAATAATGTCGCTCGTGCATATGTGAGGACTACCACCTCCACAATGTGATATAATTTTTTATCATTTAAAATTTACATGGATGGTAATAAAATGAAATATAATGAATATATATGATATATATAATATAATAATGATTCTATAATGGTGAATTATTATTTATCTTTCTTTTATTTAGTCTGTCAAGACATGAAAATTCATGCGTATGTATAGTCTACCATCTTCATGAATGATGTAATTCATTTTTCTATCTATACCTTCCATGGATGATTATAAATATATAATATATATATATATATATTAAATCATTATAATAATTATATAGATGATTTATCCATGATAAATATAAAAGTAATGAAGCAATTGAATCAAAACTTACAAGAAAAATGAGACTTTTAACACTCAAGAACGATGATTTTAATAAAGAATTATTAATGAAAGGGAATATAAATTTTATGAATGGGTAATATAAGATATTATAAGTATGTATATGATTATTTTTATAAATATAATAAATTTAAATTTATTATATATTATTTTTAAAAAACTTATGAATAAATTCAGACATAAGGTAATGGTTTGTTTAACAATCTCATCATTATTTGAGATTGTTTATGTTTAAGTCTCCATTGTGGAAATTATTTTAACTTTCTATCATAACAAACATATATTTATTATACTTTGGTTATTTATGGGAAATAAAAAAAAGTATTTCAATTTAATATCTTTATAAACTCTATAGACCAAAATAATATTTCTAAAGAAAATTAAATTTATTTCTATCTTCAGTCAAAAACCATTTTTTCCATATCTATGTTTTCTAAAAATATTTTCAATAATGTTTTCAATATTATTTATATTAACATTAAAATTAATTTTTACCCATGTTTTAAATTTTAAAAAATGGTTTAGAAGTTAATCTTCTTGTCCTTTTTTGAATGAGGTACTTTTCAATTTTTTCTGAAAATGTGAAAGAAATATTTTTTTTAACATACTTGGCATGAAGGAAATTTCCCAAATTCATGACCACTAAATTTTTTTAAATTTAATTCAAAATTATCCATTGTTATATCCAAATAAAATATTTCCACTAAAATTTTAGAAATTTTTAGATTTTGAATAATTAATTTCAAAATAAAAAGGGTATTTTCCTCAATATATTTTACAGTGATCTTCTTAAATTATTTTCATCTATATGAACATCATTTAGTGAATCTTATTAATTAATGAGGATATATTATAATGATAACATCCACTATTTTTTTGATGGTTTATAACCATTTTTATTGAGGTAAGTATTAGCATTTCTTATGGTAGTTCTTTCAGTATAGATGGTTTTTTTATTATTAATGAATTTTTATTAAGTTTTATTATTTATTCATAAATTAATGTGTTTGAATTATTAAGTTATGAGTGGGGAATATAATTAAATACAACCTATATGAATCAGTGGGTCTTATGAGAAAAAATAGATTGGGTTTTTTTATGAGAAGTTACCCATTTATGTAAGATGTCTTGGCACGAGGCTTGGACTGTAAGTCTGAGATATTTTACATTATGTAATCCATCATTATGAAATCCGTTATTGATTTATATGTGATTCTTTAAATATATATGATATCCATGGATAAGTTTAGATCTCATGTTATTATTTATATTAAATTATTTGATCATCATTTATTTCTAGAATATTATTCATTTCTTATTTATTCTATATTAGCTTCAATTATATGCATACCCTTACTGAGTATTTGAGATCCCCCTATTATTATGTTTATTTTACCCATGATACCAATAAGTGTACTATGAATTATAAGAAATGATATTATAAATATAATAATGATGTTCTCAAAGAAAATATTACGTTATGTTTTATGTTTTCTAATGTGATGTGTGATTTAAGTATGTATACAGTTTTCCAAGACTGCTAATCAATTCAATCCTTTGGGATGTGATCACTTATATCTAGTGAAAATAAAATAATGTAATTACTAAATATAGGTGACTAGTGTCTGGGTATTTATATGGATCTTGAACCTTATAATTCCATCACAATACAGGTTGAACACATGAAAATTTATGAACCTATTCGGTAGTTCCACATCTTCTTTCTACCACTCTTTGATGCTCACATGGATAGATGGTTGACGATTAATTTGATAAATATATGATTTATACCCTTCATTCAATATTTTCATACCCATAATTTTAAAATCCATAAATAGT
Organism: Viscum album; assembly: GCA_963277665.1. Taxonomy (NCBI): domain Eukaryota; kingdom Viridiplantae; phylum Streptophyta; class Magnoliopsida; order Santalales; family Viscaceae; genus Viscum; species Viscum album. The sequence continues at coordinate 382,308,829 of OY728153.1, read as the reverse complement.
GGATCCTTTGTGACCCTCATCATAGATAAGCTAGCTTGATCCTTTTGACTAGGTGTATCTTTTACCTTCTTCACTTTCCTAAGGTGGTAATGTATCGAGCAGTCATAATTCTTAATCAAATCCAACCATCTTATATGGTGAATATCCAACTCTATATAATATAATAAATACTTTAAATTTTTATAAATGATATATATATATATATATCACACCATTCTCTGTAAAGATAATTCCTTCAATTATTTAATGCAAAAATTACTACAACTAACTCCAAATCCTGAGTCAGGTGATATTTCTCATGAACCTTATATTTTAATGAGCCAAATGATATCACCATATCATTATGCATGATGATTAATATAATTCCCTTCTTTGATGCATCACTATAGATCACAAATCCTTCTCTACTAAATAGTAATATAAAAAGAGGTTCAATTACAAACCTTCTCTTAAACTCTTTGAAATTCTCTTCACATTCATCTATCCATAAAAATTTAACCACCTTCAAAGTAAACTTACTGAAAAAATTATATAGTCATGATAAATATCTCATAAAACATTTTTATTACTATCTAAACCAAGAAATATATGGATTTTGGTTATCATGGTTGGTCTAATCCATTACTCAATAGCTTCTGTCTTTGAAAGATCCACCAATATTCCCTCACATGAGATTATATAACCCAATAATGAATCTTTTTATAGACAAAATTCACTCTTAGTAAATTTTGAATACAAATTATCCTTCCTTATGTTATTTAGTACAATCCTCAAGTGGTAATAATAGTCTTCCTTACTCATAGAATATATAAAAATATTATCTATAAATACTATCACAAATTGTTCATGTTAATATTTGAAGCCTCTATTGATTAAATACAAGTATATATAAAGAGAATCGGTGAATCCAAATGTAATTTATATAAATTCATAATGACTATACCACATATAGAAGGATATTTTCGGTGTATCCTTCTTATTCACTCTCAACTGAATATATACCGAACAAAGATCCATCTTGGAAATGTATTTATCTACTTATAATCACTAAAATATTATCTATGTGGGGTATAAGATACTTTTTCTTGATAGCGATCTTGTTAAGTATGTGATAATAAATGAAAATATGCATTAACCCATATTTCTTATAAATAAAAAGAACAAGTTGACCCTAAGTTACACACTTGGATGAATGAATCCCTTGTCAAAATTATCCTAGACTTGCATCTTCAATTCCTACAACTCAATCAAGGTCATTCTATATGAATTATTTAAAATATTTGTAGCACCAGGTATGGGTTTTATTCATAATTAAACTTCAAGATTTTAAGGAAGACTAGGAAAATATTCAATAAAGACTCAATAAACCATCACACAATAAGAATATCCAAAATATTTATTTTCTCTCTAACCATCTAATATAGATACCCTTCAAGGATTGGAATTAAGACCCACAATATTGAATTAATTTCCATTGGAATTTGTTCATCATACTAACACTAAAAAATGATCATAGTTTCATTCATAATATGAAGTGTGACATATATTCCTTATAGAATTATAGGGATTCTATATAAATTAATATAATTCATTCCTATAATCATATAAAATTCAACTAAATGGATAATCATAAGATTTTTAGGAATCACATTCCCAAAAATATCAATTGATAGGAACTATAGACTTGAGATGAAACCATCATACAATTATGAGTTTTCACTACTGATTCAACAACTAATCATTTATGATATGTGTTAACATTCCTAAAGAATTTTCATGATATAAAAGAATTCATATTACTAATATCAAATAAGACACTTCAATATTTATTTTTTCCTATCACTACCTCAACTTCAACATTCTATCTTCATTCCCTTACTAAAACCAAAATGATTAGCATTACCATCATGAATCAATAATCAGAGTGATAAATCCTAAACAATAATTCATAAGATATCTAAATCATGACACATTATTTTTAATATATGACACCATAGGTTTAACCTCAGTCGTCCAATATCATCATCTATTCAAACCTTTCAAAAATTTTCATAATAAATTTTAATTAACCAAATCATATCCCCTAGGAGTGTCATACTAGGTTCTCAATAAGGTTAAACTCACCATGGACCATAATTGTGGTTGAGATATACTTAAATAACTCTTTTTAGGGTTATTACCCCTAGATTCATATGTTCTAATAACATAACCACTAATATTATTCATACAAGGTTTTATTTTTAGTAAAACCATACTTATTTATTTTCCATAACTTAGGATGTTTTTCTAGGCATATGATTACCATAAGTGTTCTTACTAAATTTTTCTCATCATAGTTTCCATTTATAACTAAACCTTACTCTGATACTAACAATTGTGGCCCATTATTTTCATAAATATATATTGTATCTAAATAAATGAATATTAATTGCATAACATTGTGATCCATGCTGTAATAATATAGGTTTAGTGTCTTTAAAAACCTATATTTATAAAAAATTACTTTATAATAGATCTACATAATCTAACACTAAGATCTACATAAATAGTAACTTTTTTAGACATATAGTACTTAAAACCAATATTCACAACATAGGGAAAGGAAACATGAAACAACCCCAAACCTAATATCCCAAAGTCAGTGGTTGTTTTATTACAATGTATAGATATAATAGATCACATCACCAAGGATCGATCTGTTTAGTAGTCTTGAAAAACAAGATACAAACATAGTTCCCTTTTTAAATTGGTAATTAAACATAGAACATAACAAAAGAAAATATATTCATTCTTGTTACTTATTCAGACATTTCTTCTTCACAACATGGGGAAGGAAAACAAATAAAAATGTGAGCTCAAACTCTTATCAAGTATTATATGGAACAATAATAAGTGAAGAAAATTCAAAAAAAGAATAGTCATTTTGGAAAGGTAAATAATCTGAAAAAAAAACATGCCATGAATAAAATAAGTGTAAAAATGAAACCATAGATTATTTCATAGTGAAAACCTCATGGAAATTAATACCTAAATACTAAATAAAGAAAATTATTATTTATTGGACGTCATGTATCTGAAACATGAACCATTATACCATCAAGACTATTTAAGCATGTGGGTAAAACCCCATCTAATTATTATTGGAAATAAAAATGAAGGGTTTTTATCCAAAGTTTTTTCTCAAGATACCCATAAATGCATCGAGGGGCTATCTATAACTGGGCCTCACACGTCATTGAAAATCCAAAGAATTCTTCATACATAGATTCAATTCAATAACATCATTCAATTAAAACACTATACATAAAAATATTATATGTATAAGACAATAATTATATCTATGAAACAAAATATATGGATATTTAATGAAATATTCAATGAATGATGATAGTAAATAAAAGATAAGAATACTTACACCACACAAAAGGAATAAGTGGTCAATAAGGAAAAACCAAAGAGAATATCCTAATGGGGTACATGAAAGAATGGATTTAAATCATTATTGGACATTAAAATGGGAATATGGGCATGTATCATGAAAAATTATGTTTAGCTAAATTTAATACATGTAAAAATAGTGTTTAAGAAACTTTAGAATTGAGCCTCTTTAGTGCGGTTTAAGGGACTGTGTTAAAGAGACTTTAAAACGGAAAATGAATAATTGTTTTCATAAAAACAAAAATAAAAAAAGATAGTTTTTCCTAATAAAAAAAGTGACTTTATAGAAATATTTTTTTCTTAAAAAATATTATGGAGTGTACTTGAAAATGGATAATAAATTGAGAATTTATCTTTAATCGATCTTTCTTATTAGGAGGAATTGTAAAGAAAACTTTAAAAACATGTATTTTCCCATCAAAGAAAGAAGAATATAGATAATTAAATATTTTTTTTAACAAAAATACATAATTTATGAGGATTAAATAAGAATAATTAATAATTAAAATGGGGTAAACTGAGAGAAACTGTAACCTGAAGGAAAAATGGGTGTTCGAAGAGAATCCCTTAACTTATGTCCAAAAGTGTTCAACACTTATAATTAATATTCTAGATAATGAAATTATATTGATTTATAATTTAATTCATAACCAATTAAACATTTATTTGATTTATTATAATTTTATTAAGTCTATTTATGGCCACTTTAATGAGTTATATGATTCAATTTTGTTGTTCAAGAGTGTTTGTTTCCTTTTTTTCATGATTGGTTCACCTGTGCACATGTATGAAAGGTCATGTAAAATAAGAATAGTTATCTAGAATTGAAATTATATTTTTTAATGATATTCCATAATATTAAATGGTGTTTTATGTTTTTTCCAAATATTAGTATGATTCATTAGATAAAACGTTAATGATAACGATTATGATTATTTTTCTATTTTTTTGATCATCAGACATTATTTTTTTCATTAATTAATATTATATATATATATAATGGTTAAAAAATACTAAATAAGTTGTAATATAATTTTTAAAGTTTATTGTAACCATTATATTGGTTTTATGACCATCCTGGATTGTGGTAATGAAAAATGAAAACTCATCTTCCATGATGGCGGTAAATCAATACATTACAGATGATGATTTCATTTTTAGAATAAAAGGGAGAGGAGAAGGGGTTTGATGATTGATATTATATTATCATAATAAAATTAAAATATATAAATTATAAATTATTTATCATCCATGTTTTGATAGACTATATTAGTAGAAGATAATAGAAAATTAAAAGAAATTAAAAGAGAACGAGAGAGGATTTTACCTTTTGAATAATTCTCCTTGAGAACCTTCTCAAAAAACATTAAAATGGTATTTTTGGTGATACCAGTACGAAAAAAATGGGGGAGAGTTTTGGGAGAGGTATTGGATAGAAATTTAACAAGATTCAACGATTTAGTATTGTGAGGAGAAGTGTGGAGAGGGGTGTTTTTTTATTATTTTATTCATTAGTTTATTATTCTGGATCAAGATTATGAATAGTGATGATTCTTATGAATAAATAAAGTAAATATTGAATTTTAGTCAGAACCAATGGATCTTACATTATCCTTACACCATAAATTACTGAATAATTCAGGTATTTAGCTTATACCATAAGTTAGAGTATTTCACTATTCACCAAAAACTCACCTATTTTAGAAAAATTCCAAAACTTCACCCTAATGTTTTTTTGATGTTTAGAATTCAAAAATGGACTATATTTTTGGAAAATAATTTTCTAGATATGATAAATTTAATTTTAAACTAAAATAATCATTTATTAAAAAAAATACTAATTTTAAAATTATAACTGATTTTATGAAACTTTAAAAAATCAATTAAGGTCTCATAAAATTATATTATAATAATAAGAAAAAAAATATTAATTTAAGAATATATTTTATGAAAATAAAATTTCTTATAAATTATTGTATCAATTATTAAATTATAAAGAAACATTTTCATTTCACACAAATACCGACACTTAATTTATCATTTTTAATACATTTATTTACTTATTTTATAATATAAATATATAATTTTTTTATTCATAAGAGACCTAAATTTTATTTGTACATTCATAGGTGAGGTTACTATTCTATTGAACAGTTTACTATTCATAATGGCCACATTACTATTCCAACGATCATGTTGATATTTAATGGTATATCATTGTTAATTTAAGATTGGTGTTGTGTGAAATGTAAGATATCGAATGAATTGAATTTTTATAAGAGAATATATACCTTAAAATCTTAGGGTGTTATGATTTTCTATCCTTAAATGAATTTCATCTTCATAATTTAAACTTTTGATTGGAAATCATGGAGTTTTAATTATATAATACCCTTTTGTAAATCTGGCATTGTAAAAAGGCTAAATAAAACTTCCTCTTAAAAGGAGGGAAAGGAAAATGTGATGGCCACCAAAAACAAGGTTTCTCTATAGGAGAACATTAGTGGAAATTGAAAACACTTTAATGGAAAATAAGTTTAACTATCATGTTTTTACGGAGAGTAATATAGAACATGGTTATCAAAAATTTAACCATAACAAGACTGTAAATATGTGATTGGTTAAAAGACTATTGATTTATCCAAAGAAAATTAAACAGATAATGTTTTTATTCCAATATAATTTTTTTAAAGTTGATTGATTATTTTACTATATAGATAGGCACTTTAGAAAATAAAATTTGTTTATTTCTTTCCATGTCATAAGAATAATATCATCCTTTGGTTGTGCTTTGATCAATTTCCACCCCATTTCTTATACTAGGAGATGGATATTCAATAGGAATTCTTCACACATGAAGAACTTTTAATGAATCATATGGTCCACAAGTCATTACATCATCCTTTAAATTTTTACTAAAACCAAAATATGATTACCTTAAGATACTTTAAACATTTTGAAACATGAATTCTTTCAATAATGGAATCCTAGGTTATTGAATATATTCTGTAAATCCAAGCATCTAATAATTCTATCATAACATAGACCATTATATCACTAACCACATTCATGTTTACCAACACTATCCCAACAAAATCTATTTATTATTATCCCAATATAAATAATAAATTTAGGGTTATCTTTTCCAAGTTAACAACTTACAACATAATCACTTAACAAGATTACAAATGATATTCATCATATGATTCTAATTGATTAAAAAATATGTAATAAAGTACAATCCTTATATATATCATGATTCAAATAAACATAGCATTGTTGATAAAATAATCAAATAACATAATTATTAAATCCAAACATAGGAATATTAATAATTGTTTTTTTGGGTTATATTCCTTTAATTCTTATCACATTGATTTTCTTCGTGTATTGCCTCTTTATAGTTAAATCATTGTACATTGGTAAACCTTTTCTTAACCTTTAAATCAGAATCAATGTTTCCTTTCTCTCTACACTTTTATAAAACTCGCATTACTTTTAAGCAAGTACTATGGTGTTTCTTTCCAAAATTATCACATGTTTTAAAATAATTCTTTCTCTTCATTACTTTATAAAAAATTTGTATTTGTACTCATGTTCTCATTCTTCCACCAAAAGTCATAATACTTTAATAATTATTTCATTGTATCACTAACACATTAAACTATATCCTCAAATGATGAGAATATATGGGAGAATTTTTCCTTTCAAAATATTGGAATCAGAGCATATAATATTTGATCCTCCTAGATATTTGGATCATGTGCATTGGTGAGGTTCTCATTCATTTTGTGAGGTTCCATTTATAAATTATGGTATACATTACAATGGATCATATAATTATGAGAAATATTGTATAATCCCAAAACAAGTGAAATATGTAAAATAAATTGAAAATTTTATAAATAGATAGTTTCCTAAACATGGTTTGTTTGGGAAGCTATTCTACAGTTATCCTAAAACTCTATATTAGGGTTACGTTCTGTAATCTAGGATTTTATAAATCTATTTTTAAATTTTTATACTAAACTTTCTATAATACTGATTGTAACAACCCCAACCCCAGTAGCCTAAATATAGTGGTACTTTTATTATAATGGAGATAATATCACCAATGATCGATTTGTTTAATAGTATTGAAAAACTATATATATGCATGGTTACCTTATTACAATCGTAATTAAATATAGAACATGACAAAAGGAAATAAATTGCTTCTTGTCACTTATTTAAAAATTTCATCTTCACAACCTGTAGAAGGAAAAAAATAAATTGGTGAGCTCAAACACTCAATAAGATTTATATAAAACAATAATAAGTGAAGTGAAGTCAATAAGTAATATTTATTATGGAAAGGTAAATAATCTGAAAAACAACACCATCAATAAAATGAGAATGAAAATGAAACCATATATTTTTTCAGAGTGGAAAACTTATGGAAAGTAAAAACTGAACACTGAATGAAGAAAATGCTTATTTATTAGACATCATGTATGTGGAACCTGAACCATTATATCATCAAGATGGTTTAATTATATGGGTAAAAACCCATATATTTATTCTTGGAAACAATCATGATGGGTTTTTCACTAATTTTTTGTCTCATGAGACCTATCAAGGCATCGAGGGGCTATCTATAACCAAGATCCACTCGTAGCTACCAGTCTAATGTATTCCTCATACATAGAGTCAATTCAAAAACATCATTCAAATAAAACACCGTATGTAAAAATGATATAAAACTAGGATAATAATCACATCCATGATGTAGAAAAATTGATATTTAATTAATAATGATAATAAATAAAATAAAAATATACATACACCACAGACAAGGAAAAAGTGGTCAATAAGGAATAACCAAAGTAAATATCATAATTCTGTCTTTGAAAGAATGGATTTCAATAATTCTTAGATATTCATAAGAGTATATAGGAATATATCATGATAAATGATGTCTAACTAAATTGAAAACATGTAAAATGAGTGTCTAAGAAACTTTAGAAAAGAGCATATTTTGTGATGTTTAAGGGAAAATATTAAGGAGTATTTAAAGAAAAAATGAATAATTGTTTGAATAAAACCAGAACTGAAAAAATATAATCTTCATGAAAAAAATAGTGACTTTATAAAAATATTGGTTTCTTAAAATTGATTATTGAGTGTACTTAAAAATCGGTAAGAAATTGGGAAGTTGCATTAAATCGGGGTTGCTCATCAGGAGGAATTGAAAAAGAAACCTCAAAAACATGTATTTATCCATCAAATAAAAAACAATAGAGCTTGGTACATATTTTTAAGACATACACATATAATTTAGGAGGAGTACATAAGATGAATTATGAATTACAGTGGGGTAAGGAGAGAGAAACCATAACCTGAAGGAGAGAATGGTGGTTTCGAGAGAATCCCTTAACTTCTGTCTGAAAGTGTTCTACACATGTACTTAATATCCTGGATAATGAAATTAGATTCCTTTATAATTTAATTCTAAACAAATTAAACATGTATTTTATTTATTATAATTTTATTAAATTCATTTATGGCCAATTTGATGAGTTTTAAGATTCAACTTCCACTACTGGAAATTGACTATATGCCAATGGTTCTATACCCACGGTTTAAAAAACTGAAGGTATAGACCATTTTTTTAAAGCAATACCCACAGTGAGCTAAAAACCGTCGGAATAACCCATAAAAACAACCCTCACTCGGGCTTGTCCTCCCCCTCCCTCTCAACGAGCCCTATTCGCCACTCCCCTCCCCTCACCTCCTCGCCTCTGCCTCGACATCCCGGCCTCCGCCTCCACCTCGACATCCTGGTCTCTGTGTCCCATCCCCCGCCACCCTCCCTCCACCTTCTTCCCTTTGCCTCAACCTCACATCCCCCTCATGTCAACCACCACCTCCCTCCTTCCATATTCACCTCCCATCCCTCGCCTCCCTCTCTCCGCCTCTCGACCCCCACTTCCCTCCCTCCATGTCCGCCTCCCTCCCTCCACCCCAACTTCTCGGCCTGCACTTCCCGACACCCGCCTCCCTCCCTCCGCCTTCTTGCCTCCGCGTTCGAATCAGCATTCGTGTCTGACTCCCTGCCTCAGACTCATGATCCTCCTACCCATCAGCATCCTCCCTTACCTATCCATAAACCCTAATTTACTTGGGTCTCCTCGCATCACAGGTAATTTTGATTTAGATGTTCCCCTGATTTTAAATTCCATCTAAACTCTCAAATATGAAACCTACTATATTTGAAGAAGGAGAATTTTTAGAAGCGGTTTTGATAAATATTGAATTGTTTGAGAAGGCATTTGATTAATCCAAATAGGTTTTTATATAATTTGAGTGAAATCTGGAATTACTTTTTCATTCATTGAAAATTGACATAGTTTGAAACACACTATCTATAAATGACACTTTATTTTGTGCATGAATATGCATTTTCTGATTGCCTTCACAATACTCTATAAGGATCTTTGTATAACTCTGAGAGCTAGTGTGCATGAATTTAATTAGGTTGTGTAAGACATTTCATAATGCATAAGACAAAGGGAATACGATTTTCAATGTGTATGAATTTATATTTAATATTGAGGGATATTCATGACACATTACAATGAAAAAATGAAGATGATGAAATGGGAATATGAGATAAACCATAATATAGTGAAGGTTTTTGTCACTATAAAATTAATACAACGACACCATGATGAAATAACGGTGGGATTTTTGTTCATCATAGAGGATTAATGAATCAAAGGGAGTGTTGAAATGATATGATAGTCAATGCACAAAGAATTGTGGAGGTCATGAAGGAAAAATAGGGAACCAATAACACCAAATAATTGATGTGCTTTTTAGGAAAGAATATTATCTATGAGAAACATAGAATAATTTATGCTATGGTTAATACCATGTTCAAAGTCATGATGATGAACATATAATACGAGGGATAAGCTTCAAAATTGTGAGGACCACACTGTGGTAATTTCTAGGTGACTGTTTTGATTAGAATTTGAAGCTTAAAGTTTATTGTGGTCTATTACAGGTAAACCCACACATAAGTCTATGTGTTTTTTCTAGTTCATTCGTACATATATGATTTAAATAGATTTAAATCAATGGGATCTATGGAGATGATGATGACATGATAATTCAAATTTTACATGGAGATTATAATCAAAGTCTATAAGATATATTATTGACAATAATATTTTTTTTAAAATGATTTTAAGTTATCATATATTGAAAACCGATGCAACATTTCATGGTTTTTGATAATTCAATCCAAACTAAAATGAGAGTAAAAAACCTAAAATGAACCATACATTGAGAAAATAAAACTAAACCAAATTGTAGGGAAGTGAATTGAAGTGAAGTGAAGTGAATTGAGCATAATCAATTGGATTTGGAATGAAAAAAAAATTGAAGTGTACAAAACTTACAAAATGTGAACTAGGCCAAATAGAAATAACCAGTGTCAACCAAATTAAACTATACATAACATAACCACAAAAAATCGTTCCTAGATAAACAAAACAAAAAAAATAGATGTAATCACATCCTCTTGAACTAATATAATATGTTTCCCCCTTGCTTGAAGGAAGATGTTTTGACCCGTGGGGCGTTGTGGTTCTTATATTGGGGTAGTGACTTGTATAGTCACAAGAGACAGGTATGCTCTAGTTTAGTTTTTATTTTAATTTCTTTATCAAATCAGCCACTTAGGCCTTTTATAGCTTTCTACGGATGGAGGGTAGTTATATTCTGTGAAGGGGGATGGAAGGGCACTGGAGGGAGATACACTGATTTATTTGCAGGGGAGGGAGATCGAGGTAGGGGAGAGATTAATTAGTTTGTTTCATTTTTTTCTACCTTTGTACTAGGTTTCTTCTGTTTATTTTCTTTTCATTTGGTGTGGACGTCCAACATACGGATGAGTCATGCAAAAATTTTATTTATTTTCTGTCGTTGTTTTAATTAATTGTTTTTCGGTGAAATCATTCTTGAGTGGTGATTCCTTGATGTCTGTATGCTTGTCCCAGCTTGTGGGCACAACCCATTGACCTTAGGTCATCCTAGTATTACTCTATTAGAGTCTATGTCTGAACCATGGGAAGGACTAGGAAATATGGATAATTAGGGAGGCATTGAGAATGTCTAGGAATTAATTGTGAATTCCCATGAATAAATATTGAGGACATTAGAATTTATAAAGAGCAGATGTGGGAGACTATGAAATATATATTGATTCTGGAAATGCTATGGGTATAAAATGTGGTTAAATGATAATTCATTGGGACTAATAAATAGAAATTCACATTCATAACCAATTTGATAATGTAATATTAGATCATAAGATACTGTACATTGTTGTAGTTAATGATTAGACTCAATTCCAATGCAACTATATAAATACCTTGGTGGAAAAAATACACTATCATACACTAGATAGTTTGGTTTAAAACTCCTAGTAAAACCTTCATTGACATCATGGCAGGACCCATGATTTGTTTGCAGATCAAAACTGGGGGAAAAGTAGTTATTCCTTTATCACATACAATGAGTGGAGTGCCACACAACCCTAAATACAATAATATCCACAAAATAAATACCTGAGGTTGTCTAAAGATACCTTCGTTCTCTGATACAATGTTAGGAACATAGTGAATCTTTCCACCGGTTCTTCTATGAAGATTTTTTCATTCTTAGAGCCACCCCACACATTTTTGTTTTTACAGGAAATCCCACTAATCTAGAAAAGGACTGGTAAATACCTCATAATAGTTGGGATCTCTGGATTGACTTGACAATCTCTGCAGGAAAAAACTAAATACCCCCTCTAAGACATTCAACTTTCAAACATATCACACCTAGGAGCAGGGTGATTAATCCCTTGTCTAAGACACCAAAGGGAATTCTACATAACACATATAAAAGACAATTTTCTATTTTTCTTCTTCTTTATACTCTGATTTTATAAGCATTAAAACCTTCATCGTGGTTGAAATATGTGATCTATTAAAATCTGCGAATATCTAAAAATATTCATTCAGAACATCATTGACATGAGACCCAAAAACTAGATTCATGAAACCATGTGAACCATGAAAGAGTTTCATTAACATGCTACATGTTTTCCCTCATGAACGCTACTTGTTAGCCTCATTTTCCACACCTACAGTCATAGTTCCCATTCTATAACAGCTTTAGGTAAGCTTCTGACTCCTTATGCAGGCCATTGAAATGTTGTGTAACCTCAGCCTACTAAACCAGTTACAATTTTCTCCCACATTCATGTATTTTAAATAATTTCTAAAATTTATATTTTAAGATCAATTCTAGCCTTAATATATTATCCCACTGCAATGTTTCTTGAAACCCATATCACAAGGCATCTCCTTTCTTCCAAATTAGGATAAACAGCCTATATAAACAAAGTTTCCACCCCCCCCCCCCTTAATGTCTTCATTTCCTACCACCACCTAGTGGAATTAATTTACCATGAGAGTAATTTTCTAATATTTTCTTCTTCAAGAATCTTCAAGGTTATCTTGGAAAAACCACTCAGCTAATACCATCATGTTAGTGAAAAAAATACATAAAATATTAAATAATGTTACTTCCTCATAAAGTTGTGAAATCACTTCACCAAGGTTTGTCATCATCACATAGGTCCTGAACTCACTTCTAGAGTCATCTAATCATGTATTAACTTATTTCATTTGATTTGTGCTAAATGAGTTTTAGAATATATGTTAAATATAATTAAATGAATTGTGTGATAAAGAAATGACATGATTTTATAATAAAACCCCTCCAACATAGGTTTGCTATCTTCTTAACAAAATAATAGTGATGATCAACTCTATGATAGTATTCCAGGAGTCTTCTGATCAATGTTGAGACTGACTAATCACAATTTCTGTCGGTGGGGCGATGACTGGAATGTTGCCCCACCTCCTCCCGCTCCCTTCACTCCTGGCCGGAAGATGCTGCCTTATGGATGTCGTTGTTATAACGACCCATACTTTACATACATTGTTAATACTTCGAAATTGAAGCACACTTATTACAACATATGACAAAACCACAAAGGACTGTATAGGTATAGTGTCTTTAGAAACTGGGAAACATAAACAAATGGTTCATAAATCTTCTACAGTGTCTCCCATTTATTTCATCATATCTAGGGTCTAGCATATTCTACTTAATATCCATCTTCCTGACCTGGGGAAAAGAAAATATAAAAGGGTGAGCTCAAATGCTCAGCAAGGGCAAATAAAGGAAATAAAAATCATATCATATCTTTATGAAAATCAAAACCTGCAAAAAAGATCATAATATCTTAACATGGAATAAATCATAGAAGTGAAAATGAGATCCCCATAATCATAACATAAAACTTGAAACTTTGTGGCATGCACACATAATCATGGAAAATCATTTCTTGTTAGTCATGACTCATTGCCAAGACTATCTTAGTGGACAAAGTCCCTTTCTGAACCGAGTTCACTCCTCGTTTCAGTCCTGTATCACTGAACCGAAATAACCTTCCGTTCCAGCCATGTCTATCTCATGAGATATAAAATCATTACCCAATGCATTGGAGTGAGATATAGGTCCCACCCATCTTATAATGAATCCTTTCTTATGTGTGCCACATAATCATAAATCATACATCATCGTATAACACATGTAACAAAAATGGGATTCTTGAAACATCATGACATCATAAATCAATTCATATAAGATAAATGAATTCATAAAAATAATTCCATCATAACATGATCAAATCAATTTAATAATAGGGATAAAAACAGAACCCTTTATTATCTTAGATGGAAAATAATTTTGACAAAACACTTGAACTCCATTCTTGAGGAAAATATCCTTTCTTCTTCAAAAACATTTTTCCTTTCATAACATGTCATACAACTTTAAAATAAAAGAAGTTGATTAAAAATAAACTTGAAAACTTGTAAAGGAAGCTTCTTGGAAATAATTTTTTAAAAATCCATTCGTGCCGTATAAGTTAAAAAAACATTCTTCGTACTTTTGTCGGAAAAGTCAAAAAGTACCTCGTACGACAAAAGATTCCTTTCATACATATTACTAAAAACTCACCGAACGGTAAAAATGGATTTAAACAATTGTAGGTGGATGGAAATAATATTACATATTGATGAAACATGGATGTGGATGATAAAATACACCCCAGTAAATACTTACGAATAAACAATCTCGGATAAAAATGAGATTGTGATATTTCCCTTACCTTAGGTCCGATTTGCTTTGTTCGTGTCCGAAGCTCCTGTATAATGGTTTAAATAATGTTATTGACTTATTCCAGAATCATACATATTGATATGATATCATATATGGTCATATTATTAGCTTCTTGTTAGTAATATTTCATTGTTACTTGTTACTCGGGTCTTTATAACTTTTTGTTCTTATGCGTGTTTTGTCGAATAAATTCTTATTCTTATCTTTAGGTTATAGATAATTCATTTACAGAATGGTATTAGTGTAGTATATACCATATTCATTCATTCAATTCATTTATATAATCATTATGAAATGAAGATCATGTAGAACGAGTCGCATCACATCGTGGAGACGGTATTCCGTACGTACGCACGAGTGATAATATCGTTCCTATGATCGTGGAATTGTATTGGAGTATATATATATATTATTTCAGTATCAATATTACTTCATAATAATCATATATAGTAACTCATTACACCATTTATACCCATCCTTGTAAGGTGATGGTGGAAAAATAGATTACACCACGGCGTGGAGACGGTATTCCGTACGTACGCACGCGCGGTGATTTCATTTTTCCGTAGGATGGATAGAAGGTGAATTAGGGTTGTTTCATATTTATAATAACATATCAGTATGTAAGTAATACTGATGTTATTACTTTATCATGAAACAACTAAATAATAAGAAGTTGAAGAAGAAAGAAATTGAAAAGATCGGTAATGGATATTACCTCTTCTTTGGAACGCCTCTTTGAATCCTCCACTTAAGGAACTAAGATTGGTCTTTGGAGAAGACCAGGACCTCTAGGATTATTCTAGGGAAGTGGAGAGGAGAAAATGGCAGGGTTTGGCCGAGCTTGAGTGCTCAAATTGGTGTGAGGAGGAGGGGGAGGAGGTGCCCTTTTATAAGGGAGGAGAGGGGCACCTTAGGAATATCTCAAAATATTATTTTATATTAAAGTCAAAATCGGTTTATAATGGTTCCAAAGGGTCTTATTTCGAATCTAAAGTGGGGATGGGTCGAAATCCTATCAACCAATAGGATTTAGACAAGTTTAGGGTATTATTTTAACCTTATCAATTAGATTTAACTCTAAGTTAATTAATTTAACTTTTACCGTGTCTTTTTGTTTTCTTTCACTATATGGTTAATACACTTACTATAACATGCCAAACGAACCCCAAATTGTTTATTATTAATATATATATCCTTATCTAAGTCATTTGGCCGAACCTTAGATTTTTAGGAATAAAATAACAATTAATAATATAATATTTGATTTAAAAACTATTTTGTGTCAATTTTGACACTATTTGATATATAATTTTTTTGAAAGTCATAACAGAATTATATGTTCGAACCAAGTTGATTAAATCAACATTAATATATCATATTAACCTAGAAAATTAGTGAAATTCATAAAAAGTCTTAAATTACATTTATTTTGGTATTTATATTATCAATTTTGTCAATATTTCATTAATAAGATAATTACTGCATCATCTTTGTGTCATAAATAAATTAAATTATTTGATGTCTAAAAATTACAAATAAAATATCATCATGTAGGAAATCGTTTTAGCTTTCTAATTAATATTTACAATTGAATTTATCTTATGTATAAAATGATTTACTTATTAAACATTGATTTTAACTATTTTAACCCTTCTTTAAATAAATTAATAATAAATGTCCTAATCTAATCCAAGTGGGCCTAAATGGTCATATTTTATTCCTAAGTTTGTTTTTGGTCGAATTACACTTGTCCAATAGAATTAGGACATGTGTTAGGGTAATATTAATATCATATTTACCCTTAGTTACCCTATTTACTATTAACCGCGGTAAAAAAAGTAAAAAGTTACTATTCACCAAAAAATTATTTTTATCTCATTGAACCACATTTTACTTACTGATATCAACCGTGTCTGTCGGATTTTCGAAATTCCATTCATAGAAGCGGTAAAATTAAGTTTTATGCAAAATTCAGTTTTTAACCTACCACTTAGTGGTTTCACTATTCATCAAAAATTGAAGGTTTTCAGAAAAATACCAAAATTTCACCCTAGGCTAATTTCGATATTCTGAGTCCAAAAATGAAGTCCATTTTGAAAAATAAAATTTATAAAATTTCAAAAATTGGTTATTACTATTCATAACGGCTAGTTTTAATAGCATATTGTTGTTTAGTGAAACTCGGTATTGCGTACGACGCAAGCTATCGAGGAAGGTCACGATTGCGTGTAAAGCAAGCCAAGCAAGTGTTGTGTAGAAAAAGATCCCTTTGATGATTTATATAACATAAAAGTCTCGGGTGTTACAGTTGTACTGGGCCAACACGATGTGGTCATGCCATGTTCATGCCACGGTCACGCCGTGGTCATGCCATGGTCACACCGTGGTCACGTCGCGGTCACGCCGTAGTCAAGCTGTGGTCAAGCCGTGGTCACGCTGTAGTCATGACGCGGTAATGTCGTGATTTGGCCATATTCCAGGATGACACCCCGCGACGATTTGCAGTCCTATCAGAATTCAATGTATGATACCTAGATAGAGTTTTAAATACATTACCCACCCATAGTTAATAGGGAGGGATTCCCGTAGGTTCCAAATCTCTGAATTGAGTCTCTCATGAAAATATTTAGTCACCTACAGACAACTTTGGAGATGCGGGTGAAGCTTGCTACTTGTATTCTACAATGACCATCTAAGTGCTGGAGGGACATCATAGTAAATTTTAAACAATAAGAAGACTTGAGAATAATTTTATAATGATATTTGTATTTGGAAAAGTTTCCTTCAGAGTTTTATATTTTTTATGATTCTGATGATCTGATGAGTGTTTTGACCCTTGTAGAGGAAATTCTTCTACATTATCTTTTTTTCTATGTGATAACAGTAAACAACACACACATCATATATTGTAGTTGTATCTTTCTAAAAAAATGGGAATCTGATGGATGATCATATCTGTGATAGTATTCCATGAGTCTTGTGATCAATTTTGAGATTGACTAATCACAATTTCTCTCGGCGGGGTGACGGTCGGAAGGTTGCCCCACCTCCTCCCGCTCCCTTCGCTCCTAGTCAGAAGATGCAACCCCACAGATGTCACTGGACTAGGCCAACTGTCCACGGTCATGTCGCAGTCACGCCACAGCCATACTACGGTCACTCAGTAGTCACGTCGCGGTCACGCCGCAGTCACGTCGCGGTAATGCCATGATTTGGCCCTGCTTCAGGACAACACCCCGTGGAGTTTTGCAGTCCTGTCATAATTCTATGTATGATACCTATATAGAGTTTTAGAAACATTACCCACCCAGAGTTAATGGGTAGAGAGGCCCTCGAGTAGCAAATCTTTTGATTGAGTCTCTCATGAAAATATTTAGTCACCTGTAGACAACATTAGAGATGAGGGTGAATATTGCTACTTGTAGTCTACAAAGACCATATAAGTGCTCGAGGGACATCATAGTAAATGTTGTACAATAAGAAGACTTGAGAAAAATTTTATAATGATACTTATATTTGTAAAAGTTTCCTTCAGAGTTTAATATTTTTATGATCCTGGTGATCTGATGAGTGTTTTGGCCCTTGTAAAGAAAATTATTCTACATTATCTTTTTTTATGTGTGAGAATAGTAAACAACACACACATCATAAAGTGTAGTCGGATATTTCTACAACAATGGGGAATCTGATGGATGATCAGCTCTGTTATAGTATTTCATGAGTCTTTTGATCAATGTTGAGACTGACTAATCACAATTTCTACCAGCGGGGCGATGGCTGGAAAGTTGCACAACCTCCTCCCACTCCCTTCGCTCTTGAATGGAAGATGATGCCCTGTGGATGTCACTGCACTGGGCCAATTGACTGCAGTCATGCCGTGGTCAAGCCATGGTCATGCCGTGGTAATGTCGTGATTTGGCCCTGCTCCAGGACATCCCCCAGCGGTGCTTCAGAGTCCTATTGGAATTCAATGTATAATACCTAGAGAGAGTTTTAGATACATTACCCACCCATAGTTAATGGGGAGGGAGGCCCTTAGGTAGAATATATCTTGATTGAGTCTCTCATGAAAATATTTAGTCACCTGAAGACAACATTGGATATGAGGGTGAAGCTTGCTACTTGTATTCTACAAGGACCATCTAAGTGCTCGAGGGACATCATAGTAAATTTTGTAAATAAGAAGACTTGATAATACTCTTATAATGATATTTGTATTTGGAAAAGTGTCCTTCAGAGTTTGATATTTTTATGATCCCGATGATCTAATGAGTGTTTTGATCCTTGTAGAGAAAATGCTTCTACATTATCTTTTTTTATGTGTGAGAACAGTAAACAACACACACCTCATATAGTGTTTCTAGAGCTTCCTACAACAATGGGGAATCTGGTGGATGATCAGCTCTGTGATAGTATTCCATGAGTCTTGTGATCAATGTTTAGACTGACTAACCACAATTTTTGTTGGCGGGGAAATGTTCGGAAGGTTGCCTCGCCTCCTCCCACTCCCTTCACTCCTGACCGGAAGATGTTGCCCTGCGGATGTTGCTAAACCGGGCTAACACGCCATGGTCACGCCGCGGTCACGCCGTGGTCACGCCACAGCCACCTGCAATCCATCCCACACCAGTGGATGAGGACGTCCAGACTAGTGGTAGATGTGGAATATTGAAAAGATAATGACTTCTTTCATATTTTATTCTCATGGGGAGGGAAGATTTTCCTAGGGTTGTGTGGATGAGGATGGCCAGACTAGTGGTAGATGATGGTATCAACTTATGCAGTGTCGAGGGTTCAATGCACATTATGCAAGCTATGTTTTCTTGGGAGGTTCTTGAAGGTCATTCTCTATGGGGAAATTTCATATCTATCAAACTATTGATCTGACCTTGAGGATCTAGGGGGAAAGTCGCATGGATGTGGAAGGAGTTGCATGGGAACATTCTGGTTCTCAAGAAGTAGTCTTAGTGGATTGTGGAATGAGTAAACATAAAAATCTGGTTCGACAACTGGTCAGGTTCCCCTCTTGGATTTCCAGGTTGTCTGAATCCCAACATTTTGTTTTCCAAGGCATGTTGTTACACCTATTTTACTCAGGTTGTTCTTAACCACCATCAAAGTGAATGTTTTGATAACATTATTATATCTTCTTAAATGGAATGTTTAGTCTTCACAAAATCTCCAATGGGGGTTTTCCTGGCCAAGATTTACAGGTCTATACATCAGATTCCAAATGGTATCACTGGTGGTGGAAATCTATACTGGTGTAAAAAAATCCCAATTAAATGTAACTTGTTGGTTTGGTGGATCAATAACCATTATATTCCTATGAATGAAACTATCAGAAGCATGGGGGAGGGTGCAGGTGGGGTGTCTAGGAGGGGATGTCCAGACGGTGTCCAAGGGATGTCTGGGGGGGTTGGGGGGGTCTGTAGGGCAGAGGGCAGGGTGTAGGTGGGGTGTCTAAGGGGTGTCCAAGGGCTATCCGGGGGGGTCTATAGGGCAGGGGGAGAGTGCAGGTGGGGTGTCTAGGAGGGGGTTTCTAGGGTCTGTCAAGGGGGGGGGTGACCAGGAGGGGTGTCCAGGAGGGGTGTCCATGAGGGGTGTCCAGGGGGGTGTCTTGGGGGGAGGGTTTGTCCAGTGGGGGTGCAAGGGGGCTGTCCTAGGGGGCATGGGGGTGTAGGGGGTGTCCATACCTTTGATAATTTCAAAAATAAAACTCCACTTTATTGTATAAAATTCTTTTTAGATATCATGCTTTAAATAAAAGTTCCCATGTTTAACCTTTTGTTTCATGATGTTAACATATTCAGAGGCAGTTTTGAATATTCCTACCAGGGATAAAGCCAAACTGATTTGAAGATATAAACCCACGAGAAATGGTAACTAACCTCATTGAAATAATTTTCCTAATGATTTTTGGAAAGGTATTCCCAATAGGAATAGGTCTGAAATCCTTTAAATCCATAGCATTTCCCTTATTTTAATGTAGAGAAATAAAATTGTAGTTGATTACATATGGAATTGAGGCGTGGTTAAATAACTCCCTCATAGCATTAAGGATCTCATCACGAACTATGTCCCAGTAGAATATAAAGAATATCACAACACTGTATTCTTCATTTAAGACTCCAAATACTATGGAATCTATATTACCCAAAATATTCATTCAAAACATCACTGGCATGATACTGGAAAACTTGATTCATGCAACCATCTGAACCATGAAAGAGTTGCATTCACGTGCTGCATGTTTTTCCTCTTAAACACTACCTGTTAGCCTGCATGTCCACGCCAATAGCCGTAGTTCCCATACTATAACAGGTTCATGGAAGCTTTTGACTCCATGTGCACTAATATTTATGCAGGCCATTGAAATTTTGTGTAACCTCAGCCTACTAAACTAGTTAAAAATTTCTCCATCATTCATGTATTTTAAATCAGTTCCGGATTTCAGATATTAAGACCAATTCTAGCTTTAATATATTATCCACCTCTTTAATTCAACCGGTGAACATGATCCACATCCAATTTCAAACCTATATCAACTTTCATCAATGCTCCAAGCACATATCAATAACTCTAAATCATAAATGTCATTTCATTATGAAATCCTTCCATGCATAACTTCACCCTCGTTCCTCTTCCAAGACTTCTTTTTTATGTTAACACATCGAATGCACTCTTCATATATATATTTTCAACACATCATGAACACATATTCAACACATGTTCATGTAATAGATCTTCATTCCATTATTCTTGACAAAGCCACTGCCTCTTTAATCACACATACCTCATTCATACCTCATATATTTTCCACAAATCCAACCAATCAAGCCTTAGTTGCAATAATCACCCCCTTTGGATGATCCTGTTTGTAACACTCGAGATTTTTATGAGAAATGTTTTGTTTTTATGTTATATACATCATCAAAGGAATCTTTCAAAACACACAACACTATCTTGGCTTTCTTTACATGCAATCTCAACCTTCCTCGATAGCTTGCATCGTACGCAATACCGAGTTTCACTAAACAACAATATGCAATTAAAATATTATTAAAACTTGCCGTTATGAATAGTAATAACCAATTTTTGAAATTTTGTAAATTTCCAAAATGGACTTCATTTTTGGATTTGGAATATCAAAATTAGCCTAGGGTGAAATTTTGGTATTTTTCTGAAATCTTTCAATTTTTGATGAATAGTGAAACACTAGGTTACTATTTAAAAACCAAATTTTTTTAAATAATTATTTATTTTATTTAAATTTATTTTATGTAAAAATTGATACATAATACCTATATAAGTTCAAAGTAATTAATTGGAGTCATTTTATAATAATTTTAGATATATAAAAATTTTATTGAACTTTTCACCGTCTTTTACCCACCTCCTAGGAGAATTTGCAAATTCACATAACAATTAATTTTACCGCTTCTGTTAGTGTAATTTAGAAAATCCGAGAGACATGGTTAATATCAAGGACTAAAATGTGGTTCAATGAGATGAAAATAATATTTGTAGAATAGTACCTTTTTACTTTTTTTTACCACGGTTAAAAGTAAATATGGTAATTAAGGGTAAAAATGATATTACTATTACCCTAACACATGTACTAATTCAATTGGATAAGTGTAATTAGAAAAAAACAACCTTATGAATAAAATATGAACATTTATTCCCACTTGGATTATATTAGGACATTTATTATTAATTTATTTAAATAAGGGTTAAAATAGTTAAAATCAAAGTTTAATAACTAAAAAAATTTTAATATAGGGTTATACAGAAGATACATTCGACTATAAATATTCATAAGAAAGATAAAAATATTTACCACCTAATGATAGTTTATTTATAATTTTTAGACATTATATAATTTAAGTTATATGTCACACAATGGTGATGTAGTAATTCCATAAATAATGAAATATTAAAATAATTGTTATTATAAATACCCAAATAAATGTAATTTGAGACTTTTTATGAATTCCACTAATTTTCTAGGTTAATATGACATGTTAGTATTTCTTTAATTAAATGTTTTAGCACTAATAATTCTGTTATAAGTTTTACAAAAATTAATTACAAATTAGTGTCAAAATTGATATAAAATAGTTTTTAAAACTAATATTATATTATTTAATGTTATTTTATTCCTAAAAATCTAAGGCTCGGCCAAATCACTTAGATAAGGTTATATATATTAATAATAAACAACTTGGGGTTCTTTTGGCTTATTATAGTAATTTTATTAACCTTATAGTGAAATAAAACAAGAAGACACGGTAAAAGTTAAATTATCTTACTTAAAGATAAATCTAAATGATAAGGTTAAAATAGAAACCTAAACTTGTATAAATTCTATTGGATGAAATAATTTCGACCCATACCCACCTTATATTCGAAATAAATAAATTTGGAGCTATTAAAACTGAATATGACTTTATAATAAAATAATATTTTTAGTTTTTTCAAAGGTGCCCCTCTCCTCCCTTATAAAAGGGAACCTCCTCCCTCTCCTCCTCACACCACTTTGAGCCTTTAAGCTTGGCCAACCCTGGACAATTTATCCTCAACACTTCCCTAGAAACATCCTAGAGGTTATGGTCTTCTTAAAAGACCATCTTTAGTTCCCTAAGAGGAGGTTAAGAAGAGGCGCTTCAAAGAAGAGGTAATGTCCGTTACTGATTCTTTCAACTTTATTTCTTCTTCTACTTCTTCTTATTTAGTTATTTAATTATGAAGTAATAACATCAGCATAACTCATATACTGATATGTTATTATAAATATAAAACAACCTTATTTCACCTTCTATCCATCCTACGGAAAATGAAATCCCCGTGCATGCGTACGTACGGAATACCGTCTCCACGCCGTGGTATAATCTGTTTTCCACCACCACCTTACTTGGATGGGTATAATGGTGTAAATAATAACTATATATTATTATTGTAAAGTGATATTAATTCTTAAATAGTATACATAAACTTCAATACAATTCCACTATCATGGGAAAGATATCATCTCTAGTCCGTACGTACGGTCTACCGTCTCCACGATGTGATGCGACTCGTTCTACATGATATTCATTTCATAATGATTATATAAATGAATTTAATGAATAATATGAAATATATTACACTAATAACATTATCTAAATGATTTATCTATAAACTAAAAATAATAATAATAATTTATTCGACAAAACACGCATAAGAACAAAAAGCAATAAACACCCGAATAACAAGTAGCAATGAAATATTACTAATAAGAAGCTAAGAATCTAAGAATATGTCCATATATGATATCATAAAAATGGGTATGGTTCTGGAATAAGTAAATAACATTATTTAAATCATTATACAGGAGTTTCGGACACATACGAAGCAAATCAGAGCAAAGGTTAGGGAAAATCTCACAATCTCATTTTTATCCGAGATTGTTTATACTTCCGGATTTACTGGGGCATATTTATCATCCACATCCGTGTTTCCTCAATATTTAATATTATTTCCATCCACCTACAATTTTTTAAATCCAATTTTACCCATTGGTGAGTTTTTAGTAAAAGATATGAAAGGAATCTTTTGTCGCTTTTAGTAAGAGGTACTTTTTTGACTTTTCCGGCCAAAGTACGAGAAGAATGTTTTTCTTTAAAATATACGGAATGAATGGATTTTTAGAACATTATTTCCATGAAGATTAATTTACAAGTTTTCAAGTTTATTTTTAATCAAATTATTTTAGTTTAAAATTATATGGCATTTTAAACAAGGAAAATGTTTTTGAAGTAGAAGGGATATTTTCCTCAAGAATGGAGTTCAAGCGTTTTATCAAAATTATTTTCCATCTAAGATAATATAGGGTTATGTTTCTATCCCTATTTTTACGTTTATTTGATTATGTTATGATGGAGTTATTTTTATCAAATAGTTTTATCTTATATGGATTATTTTATGTTGGCATGATGTTTAAGAATCCCATTTTTATTACTTGGGTTATGCTATGATGTATGATTTATGATCTTGTGGCACACATAAGAATGGTATCATTATGAGATGGGTGGGACCTATATATCCCTCCAATTCATTGGGTAAATATTTATATCTCATGAGATAGACATGGCTGGAATGACAGGTTAATCCGTTTCAGTGATACAGGAATGAAACGAGGAGTGAACTCAGTTCAGAAATGGACTCTGTCCGCTAAGATATTCTCGGCAATGAGTCTTGACTACTAATAAATGATTCTCTATGATTATGTGTGTATTCCAAAAAGTTTCATGTTTTAAGTTATGATTATTTGGGATTACATTTCACCACTATTATTTATCCATGTTATGATATTATGATCTCTTTTTCAGGTTAAGTTTTCCAAAATGTTATGTTCTTATGAATATGAAGTGATTGATATTTCTTTTGTTTACCCTTACTGTGAATTTGAGCTCACCCTTTTGTATGTTTTATTTTCCCCAGGTCTGGAAGAAGTTTATTAAGTAGTTTGTTCCAAAAGGGACTCTAGATATGATGAAATAAACAGGAGACAATGTAGATGCTTTATAAACCAGTTGTTTATGTTTCTCAGTTTCTAAAGACACTATACCTATACGGTCCTACCATGGTTTTGTTATATGTTGTAATAAGTGTACTTCAATTTTGAACTAATAACAATGTATATAAAGTATGGGTCGTTATAGTTGGTATCATAGGAAAGGTATAGTCAACCTTTGGAAACTAGGATGTGAAAGCCTTAGTAAGAACCCTAAGGATAAGTCTAAGCATAGAACATAATCTTAGTGTTTTAGAAATCGACATGAATAACCTATAATAAGACCTAAAGCGTGAAATTTTATTCTTGATTATGTGGTTTTCCTATTATAATTAGTATTGCTCACACTATTCTTCTTGGTTTTAGTCAATGGCTAGAACCCGAAGGACCCGTGTTAATTCTGAATGCGACGGGCAATGCAATGATTGTCCCCCTGAGAAACCAAACGTTATGGGAGCTGGAATGAAAAATCTTATATACATGCTCACACTACTTTATCAATCTATGAATCATGAAGGACTTCCAAACAAGCAAAGGAATAAGCAACATTCTGTTGAATCCTTCATGAGACAGCATCCCCCCTCATTCAGCGGGTCTACTGATCCATTAGTGGCTGAACAATAGATCAGTACCACTGAAAAGTTATTTTCAGTTCTTCAATGTTCTGAACATGATAATGTCATCTTAGCGGTATATCATTTGGAAGGTGAAGCTGATAAATGGTGGAATCTTATCAAGAATATGAGGCCAAGAGATGAAATTGAGTCCATGGAATGGGACGAGTTCAAGAACTTATTTTTCAATAAGTACTTCCCTTGTATTCTTCGAACAAAGATGGAGAAGGAGTTTCTTGAACTAAAGAAAAAGTATGATGAATCTGTTGGTACCTATGAAGAAAATTTTACAAGACTTGCAAGGTACGCTTATGGGATTATTATCCAACCTGAGAGTAAGATCGATCGATTCTTTAGTGGCTTAAAACCAAGTCTTTGCAGGGCGTTATCCATAAGGGACTTCAATAGCTACGATGAAATCGTTCGATGTGCTCTCAAAGTTGAGATGGATATTGGAGTAAACCATCAGTCATATGGGTTTGATAAGAAGAGGAAAATATAATTAAAAGGAAAATCTAAAGACCACACTGAAAAGAAGATGATTTTTCCATTATGCTCAATGTGTGGAAAGAAACATGGATGGAGTTGTCTTAAGGGGACAAGTAGATGTTTCAAATATGGAAAGGAAGTTCATCGGGCATTTGAATGCCGCAATGATGGGAAGAAGATATCTAATGATGGGAACAAAGAAAAGGATACACATAGTTCACCTCCTACACTTCAATGTTACAAGTGCAAGGAAATGGGGCATTATGCTAATCAATGCCCTAATCCAAGGGTTGTTGATGATGATCGACATCAACAAACTCTTAAGGCTAAAGACAAAGGAACGTCACATGAAATTTCCATCAGTGATGTGGAGTATGATAACAAAGTGGGGAAAGGTACACTTACCATCCACTCTAAAGTAGCAAATGTTTTATTTGATTATAGGTCCACCCACTCTTTTATTTCTGAAGAATTTTCTAAGGTTATCATTGTATTACCTCAACAATTAGATGTTGAGTTAGCTGTGACAACCCCTAATGGCACAATAGTCACATCAAAAGTTTATAATTCTTCTCTGATTAAAGTTTGTGGGAAAGTGCTTCCTACAAATCTTGTGATCCTTCCTATAGTGGAATTTTATGTGATTCTTGGAATGGATTGGCTTTCTTTATATGGATCTCATATCAATTGCCAAATAAGGGAAGTCGCATTTCATATTCCAGATCAATCTATGATCATCTATCAATGCAAGGATGAACATAAACTTCCAGTGGAAATTTCATCCATCTTATGGGTCTTGATTCCACTAAATGAAGATTATTTATCTCAAATGGTTGGTGAGAAAATCATGATTAATAATATACCCATTGTATGAGAGTTTTATGATTTCTTTCAGGAGGAATTGTCGGGTCATCCACCAAATCGGGAATTTGAGTTTTTAATAGAACTCATACCGGGTTATTTAACTATTTCAAAGACACCTTATATAATGGCCCTAATTGAGTTGTAGGAATTGAAGAAGAAACTCCACAAGAATCTTGATAAGGGATTCATACGCCCTTGTGTGTCACATTGGGGAGCAACTGTTCTGTTTTTTAAGAAGAAAGATGAATCAATGAGACTCTGCATTTATTATCGGGAAGTTAACAAGATCACTATCAAGAAAAAATATCATCTCCCATGTATTTATGACTTATTTGACCAACTACACGGAGCTCAATACTTTTCCATGATTGATCTTCATTTAGGGTATCATCAATTAAGGGTCAAAAGGGAGAATGTACCAAAAAAGGCTCTCCGTACAAGGTATGGACACTATGAATTTATAGTGATGCCGTTTGGTCTTACTAATTCCCTTTCTATCTTCATGTATCTGATGAATAGTGTCTTTAGAGACAATATTGATCAGTTTGTGGAAGTCTTTATAGATGATATTATTGTCTATTCAAAGAGAAAGGAAGAACATGAAGATCACTTGAGAATTGTATTGAATACCCTGAGAAAGGAGAAGATTTATTCCCAATTTACCAAGTGTGAATTTTGGCTTCAAAAAGTTTCATTTTTGGGTCACATAATCTCAAAAGAGGGGATATCTGTGGATCCAGCAAAGATAGAGTTTATCGAAAGATGGACGAGACCAACAACAGTAATTGAGATTCGAATTTTTCTTGGTTTGGCTGGATATTATCGATGTTTTGTGAAAGATTATTCATGATTATCTAATCCACTCAACAGGTTGACTCGAAAAGGAGGTATGTTCGTGTGGACGGAGGAATGTGGAGAGAATTTCGAGGAGTTGAAAAGAAGGTTATCCATTGCACCTGTACTCAAACTTCCTTATAGTGGAGAAATGTTTGTGATCTATATTGATGTATCCAAGAAGGGGATGGGGTGTGTTCTTATGAAAAATGATATGGTGATAGCTTATGCCTCACGACAATTGAAAATCCATGAGCAAAATTAACCAACTCATGATTTGGGGTTAGTTGCAGTAATCTTTTCAATAAAGATTTGGAGGCATTATCTTTATGGTGAAAGGTGTGATATTTATACTAATCATAAAAGTTTAAAGTATATTTTCACACAAAAGGAGATGAATATGTGCTAAAGAATATGGTTGGAGTTGATTAAGGATTACGACTTCTCAATTCATTATCACCCTGGGAAATCAAACAAGGTGTCAGATGTATTAAGTCGACAAGACCATGCTAGCTTATCCATGATCAGGATCACAAAATATCTAATATTTATGGATTTAGAAAGGATGGATCTTTGAATTATAATGGAATGGGAAAAATATTATCTTTCTCAAATGAATTTTCAAAAATCTATACATGTGAAGATTAAAGAGGCACAGAAAGAAGATGTAAAGTTACAAAAGAAGGTGAGAAATGTTCCTAATTTCAACCTTGATTGTGATCAGATAATAAAGTTCAGAAATCAAGTTTGTGTTCCTCCCATACCAGAATTAAAGAAGTAGCTGTTGGATGAGGCTCATAGTTCTTCATTATCTATTCATACTGGAATCATGAATATTTATAAAGACCTGAAAGAGTACTTCTGATGGGATGGCATGAAAAGAGATGTTGCTGAATATGTCTCTCGATGCTTAGTTTGTCAGCAAGTTAAAGCTGAGAGACAGAAGTCTAAGGTGATTTTATAACCATTACCCATACCCGAATGGAAATGGGAAAACATCACTATGGACTTTGTCACAGGACTTCCTAAAACATCAAAATGCAATAATGCTATATGGGTCATAGTTGATCGTCTTACAAAGTCTGCACACTTCATTGCTATTAGAGAGGATTTCTACTTGGATCAGATTGCCAGGATATATGTAAAGTAATTGGTAATATTGAATGGAGTTCCACTTTCCATTATATCTGATCGGGATCCAATGTTTACCTTAAACTTCTGGAAATTTCTTCAGCATACTCTGGATACAGAGTTGACTTTCAGCGCAGCTTATCATCCTCAGACAGATAGTCAGTCTGAGAGGACAATTAAATCTCTAGAAGATATGTTAAGAGCTTTCTCTATGGATTACAAAGGTGGTTGGGATCAACACCCACCTTTGGTGTAATTTTCTTATAATAATAGCTTTCACTCTAGTATTTAGATGGCTCCTTATAAAGCTCTCTATGGAAGGAAATGCAGGACTCCAACTTGCTGGGATGAAGTTGGGGAAAGAAAGCTATTAGGACCTGATCATGTTGATGAGATGGAAGAAAAGGTCAGATCTATTCAACAACACATTAGAGAAGCTCAGAGTCGACAAAAAATTTATGCCGACAACTGAAGAAAATACCTAGAGTTTGAAGTGGGTGATAAAGTGTTCGTACGAATATCTCCTTGGAAGAGAGTAATGAGATTTGGAAAGAAGGGAAAGCTGGACCCTAGGTATATCGGTCCTTTCGAAATATTGGATTGTATTGGGAGGGTAGCTTACCAATTGGCTCTTCCACCGAATCTTTCTCAAGTTCATCATGTGTTCCATGTATCACTCTTGAGAAAGTACATACCTAATCCTTTACATGTACTAAGCTTAGAAGTTGTACCACTGGATCAAGATCTTTCTTATGAAGAACAACCGATAGAGATTCTGGATCGTAGTGAAAAAGTCCTACGGAACAAGACCACTTTCTTGGTGAAAGTTATATGGAGGAACCACCAATTAGAAGAAGCTACATGGGAGCTTGAGGATATAATGAGGGATAGGTATCCTCATCTGTTTGTTATGAAGTAACGAATTTTGAGGGAAAAATTCATTTTAAGGGGGTAGAATGTAACACCCGAGATTTTTATGAGAAATGTTTTGTTTTTATGTTATATACTTCATCAAAGGAATATTTCACTACACACAACACTATCTTGACTTACTTTACATGTAATCGCAACCTTCCTCGATAGCTTGTGTCCTACGCAATATCGAGTTTCACTAAACAACGATATGCAATTAAAATATTATTAAAACTAGCCGTTATGAATAGTAATAACCACTTTTTGAAATTTTGTAAATTTCATATTTCAAAATGGACTTCATTTTTGGATTCGGAATATCGAAATTAGCCTAGGGTAAAATTTTGTTATTTTTCTGAAAACTTTCAATTTTTGATGAATAGGGAAAACACTGGGTTACTATTTAAAAACCGACTTTTTATTTAAATAATTATTTATTTTATTTAAATTTATTTTAGGTCAAAATTGATACATAATACCTATATAAGTTCAAATTAATTCATTGGTGTCATTTTATAATAATTTTAGATATATCAAAATTTTATTGAATTTTTCAATTTCTTTTACCCACCTCCTATGAGAATTTGTAAATTCACATAAAACCTAATTTTACCGCTTCTGTTAGTGGAATTTCGAAAATCTGAGAGACACGGTTAATATCAAGGACTAAAATGTGGTTTAATGAGATGAAAATAATTTTTGGTGAATAGTAACTTTTTACTTTTTTTACCACGGTTAAAAGTAAATAGGGTAATTAAGGGTCAAAATGATATTATTATTACCATAAAACATGTCCTAATTCTATTGGATAAGTTTAATTCGACCAAAAACAACCTTAGGAAAAAATATGACCATTTAGGCCCACATGGATTAGATTAGGACATTTATTATTAATTTATTTAAAGAAGGGTTAAAATAGTTAAAATCAAAGTTTAATAGATAAAACATTTTTAATATAGGGTTTTACATAAGATAAATTTGAATATAAATATTCATTATAAAGATAAAAATATTTAATACCTAATGATATTTTATTTATAATTTTTAGACATTAAATAATTTAAGTTATATATGACACAATGGTGATGCAGTAATTACCTAAATAATAAAATATTAAAATAATTGATATTATAAATACCCAAATAAATGTAATTTGAGACTTTTTATGAATTCCACTAATTTTATAGGTTAATATTACATGTTATTATTGATTTAAATATCTTTTTTCGAACTAATCATTCTGTTATGATTTTCACAAACATCAATTACCAAATAGTGTCAAAATTGACATAAAATAGTTTTTATAACAAATATTATATTATTAATTGTTATTTTATTACTAAAAATCTAATGTGTGTACCAATGACTTAGATAAGGTTATATATATTAATAATAAACAACTTGGGGTTAGTTTAGCTTATTATAGTATGTTTACTAACCTTATAGTGTAAGCAAACAAGAAGACACGGTAAAAGTTAAATTATCTAACTTAAAGTTAAATCTAAATGATAAGGTTAAAATAGACACCTAAAATTGTATAAATTATATTGGATGAGAGTATTTCGACCCATCCCCACCTTAGCTTCGAAATAAATTAATTTGGAGCTATTAAAAACCGAATATGACTTGATAATAAAATAATATTTTTAGTTTTTCCAAGGTTCCCCTCTCCTCCATTATAAAAGGGAACCTCCTCCCTCTCCTCCTCACAATACATTGAGCCTTCAAACTCGGCCAACCCCTGACAATTTATCCTCTACACTTCACTACAAACATCATAGAGGTTCTGGTATTCTTCAAATACCATCTTTAGTTCCCTAAGATGAGGTTAAGAAGAGGCGCTTCAAAGAAGAGGTAATGTCCGTTACTGATTCTTTCAACTTTATTTCTTCTTTTACTTATTCGTCTTTAGTTATTTAATTATGAAGTAATAACATCAGTATCACTCATATACTGATATGTTATTATAAATATGAAACAACCCTATTTCACCTTCTATTCATCCTACGGAAAATGAAATCACCGCGCGTGTGTACGTACGGAATACCGTCTCCACACCGTGGTGTAATCTATTTTCCACCACCACCCTACTTGGATGGGTATAATGGTGTAAATAATAACTATATATGATTATTTTAAATTTATATTTATTCTAAAATATTATACATACACTTCAATACAATTCCACGATCATGGGAACGATATCATCGCTCGTGCATACGTACGGCCTACCATCTCCACGATGTGATGCGACTCATTCAACATGATCTTCATTTAATAATGATTATATAAATGAATTGAATGAATAAATATGAAATATATTACACTAATACCATTCTGGAAATGAGTTATCTATAATCTAAAAATAATAATAATAATTTATTCGACAAAACACGCATAAGAACAAAAAGCAATAAACACCCGAATAACAAGTAGCAATGAAATATTACTAATAAGAAACTAAGAATCTAAGAATATGACCATATATGATATCATAACAATGGGTATGATTCTGGAATAAGTCAATAACATTATTTAAATCATTATACATGATGTTCAGACACATACGAAGCAAACCAGGCCTAAGGTAAGAGAAAATCTCACAATCTCATTTTTATCCGAGATTGTTTATACTTCCGGATTTACTAGGGCATATTTATCATCCAAATCCATGTTTCCTCAATATGTAATATTATTTACATCCACCTAAAATTGTTTAAATCCAATTTTACCCATTTGTGAGTTTTTAGTAAATGATATGGAAGGAATCTTTTTTCGTTTTTTATACGAGGTACTTTTTTGACTTCTCCGGCCAAAGTACGAGAAGAATGTTTTTCTTTAACATATAAGGAATGAATGGATTTTTAGAACATTATTTCCATGAATATTCCTTTACAAGTTTTCAATTTTATTTTTAATCAACATATATTAGTTTAAAATTATATTACATTTTAAACAAGGAAAATGTTTTTGAAGAAGAAATGATATTTTCCTCAAGAATGGAGTTCAAGCATTTTATCAAAATTATTTTCCATCTAAGATAATATAGGGTTATGTTTCTATCCTTATTTTTACATTTATTTGATAATGTTATGATGGAATTATTTTTATGAAGTCATTTTATCTTATATGGATTATGTTATGTTGGCATGATGTTTGAGAATCACATTTTTATTACTTGGGTTATACTATGATGTATGGTTTATGATATTGTGGAACACATAATAATGGTATCATTATGAGATGGGTGGGACCTATATCTCCCTCCAATACATTGGGTAAATATTTATATCTCATGAGATAGACATAGCTGGAACGGCAGGTTAATCTGTTTCAGTGATACAAGACTGAAACGAGGAGTGAACTCGGTTCAGAAATGGACTTTGTCCGCTAAGATAGTCTCAACAATGAGTCTTGACTACTAAAGAATGATTCTCTATGATTATGTGTGTATGCCACAAAGTTTCATGTTTTAAATTATGATTATTTGGGATTACATTTCACCACTATGATTTATCCCATGTTATGATATTATGATCTCTTTTGCAGGTTAAGTTTTCCAAAATGTTATGTTCTTATGAATATGATGTGATTGATATTTCTTTTTTTACCCTTACTGAGCATTTGAGCTCACCCTTTTGTATGTTTTCTTTTCCCCAGGTCTAGAATACGGTTATTAAGTAGGATATTCCAAAAGAGACTCTAGATATGATGAAATAAATGGGAGACAATGTAGATTCTTTATGAACCAGTTGTTTATGTTTCCCAGTTTCTAAAGACACTATACCTATACGGTCCTACCATGGTTTTTATATATGTTGTAATAAGTGTACTTCAATTTTGAAGTAATAACAACGTATGTAAAGTATGGGTCGTTATACTGTTCTTGAAGCCCATGCCTCAACTCTTGTTTCATTGTTAAGGGTGGACACAACAAAGATTCCATTTTCTTAACCCCTTCTCTTAATGTACAATGGGTTGGGAATGCTAAATCCTTGTCTTACAAGCAGTCTGTTAGTGAAAATACTTCTTCCAGGGATAGTCATGGGGTTTCATCTTTTGAGACTCCTATGATAAATAAGGTAGAGAGTACACTGGGCACAGACCTTGATCATCGTGTTAAGGGGACTCAAAAATTAAAGGTGAGTATTCACAATTCATTTGAATTTATGGAATCAGGAAGCAGTTAAGAGGATGGGAAAGCAAACAACTAGGTTTAATGACGCAGCTAGTTGATGTGTAAATTCTAGATGATAGAGATTCTCCATGGATATTGGACACTACTTTAGGAAATGATTGTGATGCTTCGTCATTAATCATTTATTTTGGACTTTTCTGATAAGAAATTTTTCCTTCTTTGAACACTTTAGCCAGATCTGCTTATGTTTTAATAGGTGAAGACAAGGCATTGTGGTTCTATTGTTTTTGTATTCTGGTTTGCAATGTTTCACAGCAGGTGGGGGCTAGTTGCAGGGAGGGAAGGATGGGTGAAGAACGGTTGGGGTGAGGGGGCAGTGGGGTGGAGGTAGGTAGTGGGGGGGGCAGTGGGGGGGTGATGGTTGGGGGGCAGTTGGGGTGAAGGGGGAAGGGGTGTGGGGGTGAAGGGGGAGGGGTGTCTATGGGGGAAGGGGTGTTTATGGGAGGGGTTTCTAGGGGTGTCTGGGGGGTCCAGGGGGGTCCACTGAGTCCCAACATCTACGATTAGGAACCTATAATAAGAATGAAACACATTTTACTCGGACATATTCAGTATTGTCATAAAATTAAAACACTATCACTATCTTCTCAAGACACCCCTCTTCTTTATAGGGTTCAACATTACCTCAGAATTTGTGAGGCATTTTCTAGAGAAACTCCAAAGCATTGTCTTTTACAGAAACTGGTTCTGCTTCCCTAACATTAGCAGGACTGAAACCCACTCTGAGTCCAAAATCTTGAATAGACTAGACCATAACATACACTAATATCTGATAAATTGTTGAGGTAGAACACTCTCTGTCATCTTCCCATAGTTTCACAAGAAGTCTCATGGGTTTCAGGGAGAGGGGGATATCCATAAGGGGGGTGTTCAGGAGGGGGGGGTCCAGTGGGGGTGTCCAAGGACCAAGGGGGGTCCAATGGGGGTGTCCGGGGGGGGCCAGGGGGGCTGTCCATGAGGGGGGTGAAGGGGGTTGTCCAGAAGGGGGGGTGTCCAGGGGGTCCACTGGTGGGGGGGTCTAGTGGGGGTGTCCAGGGTCCAAGGGGGGTCCGGTGGGGGTGGCTACAGGTTCAAGGGGGAGGGTTTGCCGGTCCATTGGGGGATTACAGGGGGGAGGGACTACATGTCTAGGGGGTCTGTCTAGGGGGGAGGGAGGGGCTACATGTCCAGTGGGGGCTATAAGGGGGTCTGTCCAGGAGGCGCTGCAGGTCTAGGGTGATTTATAGGGAGAAGGGAGGGGTTGCATGTCTAGTGGGGGTTGCAGGGGGGTCTCTCTAGGGGGGAGGGAGGGGTTGCAGGTCAATTGGGGGTTGTAGGGGGGAAGGGAGGGGCTGAAAGGGGGTTGTGGGGGGTTCTGTCCAGGGGGGAGGGAGGGGGGGTTGCAGGTCCAGTGGGGTGTCCAGTGGGGGGATGCTAGAGGGTATGTCCATGGGGTAAGGGTACAGGTCCCAGGGGGTCTCTCCAGGGGGAATGGAGGGGCTGCATGTTTAGTGGAGTGCTACATGTTCATTGTTTCACAGTGGTTAATGTGGACAACTTTTTTTTCGGTGAAAATGATCTATACCCATGGTTCAACAAACCGTGGGTATATATGGTGCTTCAAAACTATCTATACCCACAGTTTGTTGAACCGTGGGTATTTTTGCTATTAAAAATTATCTATACCAATGGTTTACTTAACCATGGGTATATAATTTGGGATGCAAAAATTTATACCCACGGTTTACCAGAACCGTGTGTGATATGAGATTTCAGTGGGATATACCCACAGTTTCTACATAACCATGGGTATAGGTCTATCCCAACGCCTCGGGAGCCAACCGTTTATAAAACCGTGGGT
The DNA here is from genome assembly GCA_963277665.1 of Viscum album. Lineage (NCBI taxonomy): Eukaryota > Viridiplantae > Streptophyta > Magnoliopsida > Santalales > Viscaceae > Viscum > Viscum album. The sequence continues at coordinate 382,272,659 of OY728153.1, read as the reverse complement.
ATATCCTATAACCACGGTTTCATGGGCTATACCCACAGTTTGAAACAGTGGGTACAGGGCAATTTTCCAGTAGTGTTCATTGTTTGGGAGTGTTCGTTTCCATAGTTTTTGTGACGGGTTCACTTGTAAACATGTATGAAAGATCATGTAAAATGTGAATATTTATCCATAATTGAAATTATATGTTATAAATGATCTTATATAAGATTAAATGGTCTTATATATCATTTTTTCTAGATATTAGGATGATTTGTTGTATAAAATGTTACTGATGACAACTTTGATTATTTTGGTATTTTTTGATCACCACACACCAGTTTTGCTTCATTAATTAATATTATGAATTTATATAGGATATAGAATGATATTAATTTGGATTTATCATTCATGTTTGGATATAATATATGATTACAGGATAATAAAATCAAATAAATGAAAAGAAATTAAAAAATCATGAAATAGGATTTTACCTCTTGAATTTTTCTCCTTGAGAGCCTTCTTAAGGAATATTGAAATGCTATTTTGGGTGATACCAGAAATAACAGAACTTGGGAGAGAGTTTTGGGAGATTCATTGGTCGTAAATTTAAAAATATCAATTCTTTGGTGGTGTGAGGATAATAGGATGTGAGGTGTGGTATTTATAGTGGAGAAGATGGGTGTTTTTTTATCATTTTATTCATCAGTTTATTATTCTGGGTCAAAACTATGAATAGTGTTGATTCTTGTGACTAAATATAGTAACTAATTCATGTTATTTCTAACCAATGGTGCATAATTTAGTCATACATCATCCAATACTCAATTATTCATGTATTTAGCTTATACCATAAATTACAATATTTCATTATTCAATACAAACTCAACTATTTTATAAAAATGCCGAAAATTCATCCGAGCCATTTTTCAACATTTATAATTTAAAAATGGAATCCATTTTTTGAATATAATTTTTTAAATATGATTAATTTAAATTTTAATTAAAATCATCATTTATTCAAAAAATACCAATTCTAAATTTATTACTGATTTTAGAGAACTTTAACAAATTAATTAATGTCTCATAAAATTATCTTATAGTGATAAGAAAACAAAATATTAATTTATAAATCTATTTTATAAAAATAAACTTCATTTTAACTTATTATATTAATTATAAAATTATAAATAAGCATTTTCATTTCATAGAAAACCAACACTTAATTTATCATTTTCAAAAACATTTATTTACTTATTCCATGATATAAATATATCATATTTTCATTTATAAGTTACCCAAATTTTATTTATACATTGATAGGTGATGTTGCTATTATATTGGCTAGTTTACTATTCCTAATGGTCTCATTACAATTCCAATGGTCATGTTAATATTTAATAGTATATCACTATTCATTTAAGCTTGGTGTTATGTGCAATGTATGATATCAAATGAATTGAATTTATTGAAGTGGATACATACCATAAAATATTTGGGGGTTATAAAACATAAGAAAGGGTGATCTCATATACTCAGTAAAGGTAAATAAGGGAGATATCAATGGTCACTTAAACATAACATGAGAAAAAGGGTATAAGAATATGTGATTAACATTTGAAAACCATGGCATTCATATCATAGATCATAATCATGAGTCATAGAATAAATCTTGGTAGTTCATAATAGATGAATCCTAAAAGAATAAAATAACATGATTAATGAGATCAAAACATTTTCATAAGACATAATTTTTTGGTATACACATAATCATATAAAATCATTTCCACAGTTAAGGTTTCATACCAAAATTATCTAGTGGATAAGGTTCATTCTCAATTCTATTATATCTTTTGTCAAATTCCACTCCCAAAACAATCATAGTTGATAAATTCCATTACTAAACTAGGTTCACTCTCCATTACAGTCCTTATTATCTCATCATATATCCATCTTTACCCAATGCAATGGAGGAATATATAATTCTAATCCCACCTATCACATAATGATAAAAATATATATGTGTTCCATAGGATCATAAAACATTCATCATATCATAACTCATAGAAAATAATGGATTTCACAACGATTTAATTAAAACTTAACAAACCCTTGGAAAATAAACATATTTCAAAGAGTAATCCTTAAATCGTCATCACCATAATCCATCCAAAGAATGAAATTGGATGGTATCATTGGATCATTTACCTAGAAAAGAATAATTAATATTAAAGGGTGTTATCATAGATGAAGAATTACTTTATAAGATAACTAGAATATTTTTTCATGAAAATACCTTTTTCAATTTGAAATCACTTTTTTAAAATATTAAAAAAAATTAAAAATATTCAGTAAAAAAATTCTTTGAAAATAACCATGGAAAATTTTAAATTAAGATTAAAATCATTCACTAGTCATGACGGAAGGAAATTATGTGCATTTCGTATATATTGAAAGAAATATTCCTTTCCTGTTTTTGGTAAAAAGTCAAAATTACCTCATTCTTAAAATAATAAGAAGATTCCTTTTAATAGATTTTTGAAAAATAAAAAAAATGTTTAAAATGACTTTCAAAATCATAGGAGAATAAAAAAAATTCTTGAAAATATTTTTAGAAAATATGGACATGGAAGAAAAATTATTTTCAATAAAAAAAAGAAATAAAGTCAGTTTTTCTTAAAAAAATTCTTTTAATATCTTGAGTACTTAAAGAGAGAAAAATGAAATAAAGGCATGAATTATATAGAAATAAACATATGAGATTAAATTTCAAGAGATTATAGTGAGGTAGATCATAAAATGTCATCACATAAAATTTAATCATAAAAATCCTAGTAAAAATGAGATTGTAATAAAAATACCTTTCCTAAATTTCCATATACTTAGAAAGCACTCTAACCTCCTCTTTATCTTGAAACTGCATTTGGATTACACCTTAATCCATGAAGGGATGGAATTTTGGTAAGAAAAGAATATTTAAGAAATGATGAAGGAAGCAAGGAAGGTAATAAGATATGTATTGGTTTACCTAGAAGGCTCAAAATGTGTGAGGAAGAGAGGATAAGAGGTTCCATTTTATAAGTGAGGGGAGGAAACTCTTGGAATTTCATAATCTATTAAATTAATATAAATTAATTTTTTTTAAATAAAGTGACTAAAAATTCATATATTTCTAACATAGGATGATTATAAGTCAAAATCCTTCCATCTATAAATATTTATACAATTTTAAGTTATATTTTAACCATTACCTCTTATTTTTAACCACTGTTAATCCTTTTAACAATTACCTCAATATCGAAGTTTTATACTCATTAAGGGTCAATAATATTACCATAAAAGTAAAAGTAACCCATAAATGGACCATGATTTATATTTTCAACCATATTCCACTCCATTTTTTGAATATAGTTTTTTATGGTTTTCAAATCATTTGATAATATATTTCATATTATAAAATTTCATTAATGACATTTTTATAACTATTCATTTACTTAGAATTTAAAGCCATCAACATAGTCATGGAATTAAAATATAAAACTTTTAAACATAACTAATTTATTATATTCATCTAAAAATTTCATTAAACACAATACTTCAACAAATTCTATTAATTTTAATATTTTTAATTTTTCTATTAATTGAACTAATACCATGTCGGTGTTCAGTAAGCATTTAAGGTAATTATTCAATCACTAAAAATTTAAAATAATTATCCTCATTAAAAAAATAATTTATATATAAAATAAACATTTATAATCTACTTTTTTCTATTTTTATCCTTCGGTAATGATATTAAAGACAAGAGTGTTACATTTTGTATTAATTAATTTCTTAAAATAATATAAAATTCAGAATCAAATAAAAATGGCACCAAGTTTCCATATTTTTAAAAACAAATTGATGTAAATTTCCAAACTAAACTCATAGAATTTGATAAAAAAACTATTGAAGAAATTTTAAATCCTTATCCCAAATTTTTAACAATATTTTACCCATTTTAACCATACTTAGGTGATAAATATTAACCAAGGTTATTATTCATAATGATCAAAAATAAAGGGGACCTATATGAAAAATATGTCATATTGATTCCAAATATAGAATGAAATTTTCATGATTCAATTAAAATAACTGCTAGAATTTAATTTAAAATTAAACATGCAAATTTGATGATAGAAAGTTTACCGAAAAAATGTTTTCTGAAGTAAAAAGGTTTTTATACAAAAATTCAACATCAAATTAATTCCAATTACATAATTTTGATTATTAATAGTATTAATGAACAAATTTTAATATTAAAATAATTTTTAAAAAAGGTGATTTTTTAAATTCTTGAAATTAAAAGGTGGTATTCAATAAAAATCCATATTTTCACTATTTATAAAAAACATCAATATTTTCATAAAATTCTATGAAATTCACTCTAAAATAATTTTACATGATGAATTAAAAAAACATCCTTATTAAAATAAATTTTCTAAAAGTGGTGGAAATTAATTTTAGTATTTTATCACAAAAATAAATAGAAACCATTTTTTTTAAAAAAATGTATTTTTAAAGCATATAACAACTTTACTAAAAATTTAATACTTATATATCAATATATTTGATTTATATAAAACCTTTATACGTATTTTTTAAAATTTGGTTATTTCTATTTATAAAACCAATTTAATAGCTTTTTTATAATTGTATGCTACATTACAGTTCATCTAGACCCAGGTTTGCACGTTTTGTAAGCTGTCAAAGAAATCGAATTTATTTGAAGAGAAATATATCATAAAATATTAGGGTGTTACAATTTTTAAGATATTTGTTTTGATTTTTTGATGACAATTTATGTAAATATTGGTTCAAATAAAAAATTTTGATCTTAGAAACTAGTGAATTAATTTTATAATATGGTTTAAAATAAATTTTATGTTTTAGATTTCTAGATGGTTTAAATAAAATATTTTTGAAATTTTTAGAGTAGTTTTATAAGGAGTTTTAAAATTATTTAATAGTACATCTAGAATGAATTTAAATGGGTTTTATTTTTTAGAACATGAAATTTATTTTGGTGATGATGTTATGAAATTAAAAGTTTTTTGGGTAAATCTTATGGGTTTGGAAGGGTGTAAAAATAAATCTTCTAATTTTTCTTAGTGTTTGGATTAATTATGTAGTGGTTATGATTTTATACTTGGATTATTTGATTTTGGGTCTATGTATTATTTCATTTTGAAATAAATTTTTGTTTTGGATTTAAAATTTATTTCAAGGAATTTTTTTTGTTTTTGTAAATTAATTTTAAGGTTCAATTTTATGGTTTTGGAACTAAAGTGTGTTATTCCAAAATTCCTTTCAAAAATTTTTTAAATAAAGTATGGTTTTTATTTGTAGTTATATGTTGAATTATTTCATGTAACTATGTGTAAAATTTGTTCTCATGGTTGAGTATGGTGGTCTTTTTTATTTAAATGGTGCCACCCAAAAAAAATTTATGAGTCATGGGATGTTTCTTGAGTTATTGTATCTTGTGGGTTTGAAGTGGTTTTCTTATGTTATTTACCCTATCATAAATATAGTTTGAGTTGTATCGTTATATCCTTCTTGGTATTATATCCTCAATTGAGATTTTTCTATTTAGCACCTTTTCATTTTTCAATGAGTGGGTTCCTTCTTCTGAAGTTAGTTGTTAAAGACTAAATGATTATTTAATTTTTAAAATATTCCTTCACTTGGAATTTAGTTTGAGATTCTTCTCAACTGGAATGGTTTTATTTTATGATGTTATTAGTGTGGCGATGTTGGTGAGGTTAATTTCAAAAGGCTAGACTAGGATGGGTGGTAACCCTATTTCTATTGGTTTTAGTGAATTTCCTCTATCTCTTGGGGAGTAGTTCATTATATGATTTAGTGTGGTCCTATTGAGAATTATAATCCCTCTCATTTTATATTTGGATATCCTATCATCATGGAATTTATTCAATTCATATTCAAAAGTATTGGGAATTAAATTATCACTGCCTAAATCAAAGTAATAGTCTGAGAGGGCATATTCTGGGTGTTCCTTCCCTTTTCTTATTCATTACTTTCCACTTATCCTCTTCATAATCCTTTAATATTGTAGTATTTGGTTATTTCTATTGAAATTTGGATTATCATGTATGTGTATCTTTGTGGAAATGTAGTGTTCATTCTTGTTTTACTATATAGGAATACTTTAATTTATTGTCTCATCTTGGACTCCTTGATTGAGGGTTGCTTTTTATTTTATGGTGTTTCCTTGGATTATTCTATTTTTATAGTTTTTTTAAATTCTTATATGGTTTATGATATTTAGGAATCATTAAAATATTAATAGAGGTGTTTGTACAATTGTTTTTTTTTTCAAGTTTCATTTTTCTTTTGAATGGTATCTTCCATAGTCCCTTATCTTCTCAATCTGGTCCCTTATAAATTTGTTATGTAAGGATGTTCATGTTGTGACCATATTTTGGGTTTGTTTTGGTTTTAGGTTGGATATTTTTTATGCCTAAAAAATTATCATAAGAATACCTAAAAGGAAATAAATACCGATAGTAGGGATATTTATTTCACTACAAAACAAAGGAAAAGAAGGTGTCCAAATCATGTGGATCGCATAATCCTCAAAAGAAAACATGATTGCATGCCCCATAGAAGGTCATGAGAAAGTATTGTGTGTAATTAATGATCATATCTTGATCAAATATACCCCTTTTACTAGTTCTTTAGAAGTAATCCTGATAAGAATTAGTGGATGTGTGATGGCTTCCAAATGAGTTCCTCTGAATCATGTGACTTATCAACTAGTGGATGCATGAAAATCATCCAATACCCCCTTATAAAATAAAGGAAAAGCCAAATTTGATGGAGAGTTATGATATTATCACATTATCTAAAAGACCTCATGATGTCCCTAGCATCATATCCATATTATCGTGTAAAATCATGAGAGCATGTCACCTTCATCATGTGAAGGGTCTCAGACATGTCCATGCAATGCCCCTTCGGCTCCATAGACAAGAAGAATGGTTTTCCATGGAAATGCTCTTATGTCACCATGATATATTTCATTGATCATGTGAATAATCACATATAAGTGTAATTATTTTCTTTGACAATAGTCACACAACATCGTGATATTTCATATCCTTGTAGAATAAATAAGGAAATAAAAGGGGGAAAGATGGAAGTTTCTTGTGGGGGGAGGTAAGCTGACCATCATGTGAAATGGGTTATACACATGGGGTGATTACCATTGGTCATGTGAGGAACCATCTACAAGCCAGTATGATCTCATGAGGCTCACTTGAAAATTTTCTCTTATCTCATTAATGACCCCAGGAAAATCATTTTTGATCACGCAGAAGACTTTTCATGGGCATCTTAATTCTATGAAAACTCATAGATATGCTAGACTGAACTTGTAAAATCTCTTTAACTTTTTAAAATGGTTAGGAGAAATATATTTGGTAAGACTAGTTCCAATGAATGTGGTGATGATAGAACAATATCACAGTCACATATCATCACATGATTCTTATAAAAGACCCGTGGTAGGATCATACGAAGCACCTGATTCAAAAATCCATCCATTGAATCAATATCATATCCATGAGATATGAACCATGTAAGGAGGTTTATAATTGATTCTTAGGGGCCTATAAATTCCCCCATCATAAAAAAATACACAATGGACGCATACCACATGTGACTGATATACGGGAGAAAAATAATAGTATTCTCATATTATCCAGTCATGCGATCAAAAATGTATTCTTCCAGGTAAAACCTAGGGAACGACCTAAGGGATCATATGACATGAGTATTAAATATGTGTGATCACTATATAGATCACATGATGGGATCCTAGAGTGTTGTTAATATTATGAGAAGGAGGCCCCACATGTTTATAAGGTCATGCAAAACCTAAAATAAGCTAACATTAGAAAAAACCAGAGGAACATATTCAATAAAGACTGAAATAAAGACAAAAAATGTGATACTTATGATAATACAGTTACTCTCTTCCTCATGCGCTCTGCATGACCTACCTAGATCAGGCAATAGCACTTTAACATGTCACCCAAGTCATGCAACATTCTCTCGACATGCCATTTAAATCATGAGATATCCCTTGGACATGTCAAGAAAGTCATTAAATGCCCTCTATTTGTGCCACCCAAGTATTGATAAGACATTTGGGACTGACATATAAATATTTAAATGTCCTCTAGACATGTTTCCCATACTATGTAGAGGCACCAAGGCATGTTATCTATGTCTCCCAATCTCACCAAGACATGCCAGCTAGGTCTCGTGATGTCCACTGAATAAGTGATCTTGGATCATGTGACGCACTCCATACATGACAATTAGGTCTCACAATGTCCTCCAGAGAAGTTATTCTAGATCACGTGATTCCCTCCAGATATTTCATCTTGGTATTATAATGTCCTTCGATCAAGTTAGTATGGATCATGAAACACCCTTCAAACATGCCATCCTTAATCATGTAATGTATTCCATATATATAATTCAAATTATGTGATGTCTTTTGTAAAATTCAACCGTATCATGTGATTGTGTTTTGAAATGTATGATAGGAAACTAGGACATGAACATACATCCTCATACTTGTTATACAGTTACCCTAGATATGTCAGGAAGATGATAAAGACATGCCAGACATATAATCAGGAAATGTTTGGAAAACATCTTAGGAAAATATAGCCTTATCCTGTGAATATATTTGGGCATACCCCCAATTGAACTATGATAACTTTAAATAATTCCATATCTAGGATAATTAGGACACCTTCAAAAGGCAAAATATCATATGGGCATAAAACTCAGTATAATGTTCACAATTTCTCTCACATTCCAACCATCATGACCCAGTATCTCTTATGGGATTATCATTCTTCCTCATCCACCAGAGGATTGAGAAGGTAATTGAACTATGATGAATCTGATATTTGTAATACCCATGATGTATAGGATGAATTCCAAGTCCCGAGCTATATATTAAACATCCCATGGCCTGACCCAACACATAAGTCCTGCATCCATATGCAGTGAGACTGATTACTTTTTATCCCTTGTTTCTCACACCGAGCATGGATCATGTGTGCTTAGGAATTTTCAATGATCATATAATTTATATTATGAATATCTCTAATTAGGGAAACCTTATTGTGTAATCCTCATTCAGTGGCATGATATGAATTCCACCATATAAGGGAATCCACTCTGAGGAAAGTCTCGAGGGTGAAATTAAAATATAATGACTTATATTCCTTATATAATCAGGATATATAGGATGCCTCCCTGAGGCTCAATCTCAATACCAAGTTCTTATATACCCATATATATGTCCTTTATATGTTAAATTAAATTCAATGGATTCAACAAATGATGTGGGTTTTTATTCTTGCTATAAAAAAGATATGTAGGACAAATCATAAAGGTTCAATGCCACCCTTGAGATATTAATCACCTTACTTGATGGTAGTAAACTTTTGAGTTCCTGGTTAAATAGACTCAAAATATAAGAAGCTTCCCATTAATAGGAAATAGTTGAATAACCTAGGAAATATACAAATGGACTCGTTAATAGACCCCCCCTGTACACATGTAAGGGTTCAACACTTGATCATTTTGTTTGGGTAACTAGTACCATATCAGGATTAGTAAGAGATTCAAAAATATATATTAAATCTATAAGAGAGTCTAAAATTATGCAACAATTCCACCCCCTCCCCCCTAAAGGGTGTGATGCACCTGACCTTCCATCCTCTTAACCAATGTGGGTTCTTAAGTATTGTTGTGTCTAAAACCCCAATTAACCACCGACCTTTAGAAAATAGGTATGTACTCAGTTATGGATGTAGGGACCATTAGGAGTTTTTATGAATGAAAAACATAAATAGTATAACTGATTTGAATGGTTGAATAGACATGAAACCATCCCCATTATCAAACTATTTTACCTTTTTGTTCCTACCATGCATGTTATATTTCCCACAAAACAAAAATGTTGAACCCGACATGAATCTCACAAATAATAAAACGATCAATTGAAAAAATGTAACTAGAGTCCTCATAAATAAGTCCATCTTCGCTATGATAATTCCACATGAGCATAATATCCAAACTAGGAAGAATGAAGGAAAATTGTGTTACCAGTGCATAACTAATTGAGCACATGTCATGCATAAAATAATGCACTAATTGGTGAACTTATTCTTTATTTTAAACATGACTGTAAATACTACTCTCACAAAAAAACAACCAGCGACCATGTCTTCATCAAGAAATTGTTCTATAAAATCAATTGTGGCTGAAACCCTTGTGATTCACAGAATGACCTCACCCACCCAAAATATTTATCATCAGGTGGAAGATGAAATGGTCCAATAATACCATTTTCACACATGGACATATGTTGTAATATTTGTTTTTATTTTATAATTTTTAATTGGATTTAAACTTTCATTATTGAGTTGAGGGTTGAACCCGATGATTGTTTCTTTTATTTTGCTGATAAATTAATGTTTTGGCATGGTAATGTCTGACACGCGCTCAATTCATGGTCGATGCCATGTGGCTTCGCCATACCACTATACGGCTGGCCCGACATGCGATTAATTAATAAGTTGACCAAATAAAAATTACAGAGAACAAAAAAATACAATTATTTTAGAACTGTTTAAATAATAATAATAATAATAATAATAATAATGAGATTATTATTATTATTATTATTATTATTATTATTATTATTATTATCTTTCTTAACAATTTAATTAGGTTATCATTTTTTTTCTTAAGTCATTGTTATCATTATAAATTTATTACCATTGGTGTTTTTATTAAAATTTCAAATTATTAATATTTATATTATTAAAAAAATTATGTTATTAAATCATTGTTATAATTATAAGATTATTAACTTCTTATTATTTAAATAAATATTTTTTTAAATTTTTAGGTTTATGTTTTTTTAGGCTTCATTCCATTTTTTCCATTTATTCTTTTTTATATTCTCTTTTCTTCTTCTTATTTTTTCTCTCCATTGTTCCTCTTCCACCCTTCCCTTTTCATCAACCCATAACCCCCTATTTTTCCCCCTATTTTTTTGCACGCAGACCTATTCTAACCCTAGTTCGTAGGACCTCACTCCTTCTTCTCCCCCTCACCAGACGGCCCCTCTCAATACCTCCTCTGGTGACGGGCAATAGGACATGCACCCCTCCACACTATTGGCTCACCTCACGCTGCCCTATAGTTCCCTTCGCACTAAACCAGCGATGCCCTTTCTGGCCTCCTTTGGCGCACCGTCATCCCACACCATCTTCCTTCCGGCCGGATACCCACACCCAGCCTCCATGTCGAACTGTCTTCAAGTCGTGCCCCTCCTACTCCTATCTGGCACTACCTCTCCTACCTCCTCATCTGTGCACACAACCTCCCCTCAACTGCCTCACATTGAACATTCATGCATCACCTCAATTTTCCAGTGTGCCATACCTCCAACAACCCCCTATTTTCTACCTGGTTCTACTCGCACGGGTTTTCATCTGATCTCTATAGGGGTTTTTCTTTCTATGTTTCTTTGTTTGGATTTTTGGTATAATGGTATTCTATTTTCATTTTAGGGTCTAAGAGAGATATAATTGGTCTAAATTCTGGTGTTATGGTCTAGATGATTAAATTTGAGTGTGATTGAAGTGTGGTGAACTTTGCACACCAAATTTTAAAATTTGGTCTTCACCAAGGTAGGTGGTTCTGCTTATAATTATCGTTTGATGAATTAATTTTCATGTTTAATTAATTTAGCATATTTTTGTAAAAAATTAATTTTTCATGCTTCGATATTGTTTTTTTAATTGAGATCTCATTTTCATTGATTTATTGTGATGTGTTTATGTGATATGAGTGTGATTTTCTGTGAAAACCCATGTCGAGATGGTTATTAGTGTTTTATAAATTGTGCACTTGGCTTATAAGATCATGAAATGGATGAAGATTATATTTTAGTATGACGTTAGTGTGCATCTAATTCTAAAAAGGGGGTTTGGGTGTGGTTTTTACATAAGTACATGTGGTTCTTCTTTAGTTTATTTTTATAAATCATAAAAGTGGATTAATTCAATTATTTTAGTGGTTAAAATCTTGTTTCGATAATATTACGTTGTGTTTTTGGTTCTAAAGTGGAATTTTAAATGAAACTGGATGTATCTTTGATGCAAAATTTATTGTGTCATTTGTTAACACTTTTTTAAACTACTAAAATGGCTTATTTAATTGGTGTGAGAGGTGTAGATTGAGCTCTTTATGTGGCTTTGTGTGTGTTTTGTTATGAAAGAGGGGTGGGTTTATTTTGTGTGTAAAGTCATGTTCTACTCTTAAATTTTTTTTATTAAAATCTTAAATGTCTTATAAAATAGTTATTAAGGATGTAAAATTGTTTTAATTGAGTTTTGTAAGTATTATTGGAGTGCGTACGTCATTTTTCTTAAAAAAAATAATTTATGTGTGCAAGTGATGGTAGTGGGTAAATGTAGTGACTTTATTGGTTTGTCTATGTGAATATGACATGTGAGATAAATTTGAAACCTATTGAGCAAAAATGGGAAGCCTGGGTACTAGGTGAGTGGATTAGATGTAGTGTGCTCATGATAATAAAGTGGCATTGGCCCTGTTTCACTTAGCTGGATTGACGACTACAACACTAACTAAACTTTTGGATGATTTTGGGAGACCACTAGATTATGGATGTGTTACCCTACTAGTGGCTTGTACACGAGAACCTATATCGTTGTGTTTCTGTACCATTTTTTCACCGAGACGCATTGTTCTATGATCCCACATCTCGCTAGTATCTTTAGTGCCTCTCCCATGTATTGTGTTCCACCTTTACCTTTCTCTCACTATCGGCACACAGTGTGACATTGGGGTTACCATGAAGGAATGTGTGTGTGTGTGTTTTTTTTAATTTAAGTTGTTTCCTTTAAAGTAGATTTCCTTGAATCCTTTTTCATTAAAATAATTAAGAATTTATTTATTTTTCATCTGTTAAATTACAAATATATTTTTCATTTAATAATTATACATGGAACCTTTTCTCGGTGGCATCCTATTGGGCTTCTGTATCACACCCTACATACACCTTTGGGTGTATTTAGATCCTATTTCTTTTGTGTTCCAGGTTGAGGCACCGAGCATAGATTGGGTGGTCCGGGTTGTCAGTGGCGCTCTCCTATGGGTTTGGTGAACGAGGCTTGGGGTTGTTTCACCTCATGTTTCATAGAGGATTGAGTTAGTGTTTTTTTAGTTTTTTCCAATATTGTCATTCATTTTTTGGGTTTCTAGTTTAAGTTGTAAACTTTAATTTTGACCCTAGTTTAAGGTCATGTTTTGTTGTTTGTTTTTAGTTGTAATTTATTCATCTTTTTGTTTGATTTATGTTTATTTATTTAGGTAAATTGTTCCCAAGTTTTTATTTGGATACCCAGGCACTTATGCCAGCCCATGGGGATCGGGAATTCCCTTCAGGTCATGTCCTGGAGTGGGTTGGGCACCGGGTCCGATGTCAACCTGGCATGGTTTGTGAAAAAATGGTATCAAATGTGTCAGGTTTTTATTAGGTTATTTGGGATGTCAGGTAGATCGGGGATAAGACTATCAGTACTTGAGGTGTAGGTGCGGCAAGAGTGTTGCGAACTCTTACTCATTCTGATCCTCAAGTAACCAGGGGTAGTCTGAGATTTAAGTTTTTTTATTTGGTCTATGTGTATGGGGAATGACAATAGGATGAAACCGGTATTTTGTGTGGTATCACATGGAGTAGCGACCCATGTGATGCCTGAGAGTACTGTTCGAAACTCTTAGTGGTTGGCACTTTCCTAAGGCATGGTCTGCTAAACCATGTATCCAGGTTTAAAATAACCACTAGTTCTCCATCAAGGTGCTTTGGTGTTGGTAATGTCGTGGTTCAGTTTTGGGTTTGTGTGAAGGGGTTTTTAAAAGTAAAGCAGATTGTGGGGTTGCTCTTATTTATTTTGGTGTGTGTTTGGAATTATTTTTCCGGTGCGTTTCTCTTGGACATTGTTTTTGGAATTTAGCATTTGATTTGTCAAAGTCAAATTTGTAAGGCCCCGACCCTAGATACCCAGAGTCAGTGAATTATTACATAACATTGGCATGATCACAAAGGATCAAGTCTCGAAAGACCGATTAGTTTAGTAGTCTTGGAAACACTAGATATATTCATAAGTCTTACATTACATCATAAAGTAAAACAAACTACAACAACATCTTGTCTTTATATCCCCTCATACTATCCCTGCAGGTCATTCATAAATTACTTCATCATAATCCTGGGAAAAATAAAACATTGAAAGGGGTGAGCTCAGATTCTCAGTAAGGATAACATTATTGCAGAAGCTTTCATAGATAAGTATAAACACTTAAGGCAGTTTATAACTAAAACGAAAGCCTTTTAAACTTGACCTTAATCATAAAATGGAAAAGATAAAACAAAATAATGCCATTTACTTACTCACATGGATATTCTACTAGAATAATGATCACATGTAATATCAATAACAACTTTCATAATGATGGAATTCATAATTCCAGACTATCATAACCACATAGCCAAGGCCTCGTGCCAAGACTACAAATAAGATTTTTCCAAGGCCTTGTGCCAAGACACTAGTTTTTCTCATGAGACCTACCGATGCATCGAGGAGCTATATCGGGCTCCACCCATTACTTATTAAGTCCAATGCATTCATCATATGAACAGGTTTAAACATAAAATAAACATTCGTATTAAAACTAGCATACGAAATGTCAATACTTTAACGACAAACCATGAATGGTATAAAAATAGCACATACATAGTCAAACATAACTCATTTGATACAATATGGAAGATTGTATTGTATCACATTAACCTCAATCAAGAATAATGAAGGATGTTTCCATAGATGAAAATAATTGTCAAAACTATTTGAGAGAAATATCCCCCTTTTTCTTGAAATCATGTAAAAGTCACACTATTTGTCAAGAAGCCATTTAAAAATAGATTTTTGAATCAAAGTGTCCCATAACACTTTGAAACTTTTAAAAGGAGTTTTAATTTTAAAAATTTAATGTCTATATAAATAAATCCTTAAAACAATTTTTAAAACATGGACATTAATGAGCAAGATTTAGAGGAATAAGTCTTTAAAACATTTAAAAATGGTATTTTAGTTAGAGTTTCTAACCAAAAGAGAGACACCTGAATAAAAATAATTGAGGTAATCAAAACATTGTACTATCATGAGAATAAAGGAATTCGTGATATACTATGTCAAAGTGCATTATATACACCACATAAAAGTGATTTGGTGTATAACAACAAAGAAGTCTCAATGGAATGTAAATTGAGATGAAATCTCTCATAAAGGTCGTATCCTTAGGTTAAGGATAAATCAACAACATAATTATGTGTGAAAAATATAAATACACTAAATATGATTGGATATTAAGTGTAAAAAAGTCAAGGACATTCACACATATTCTTGTAAAAACAACACCAACGAATTGGATGTTTAACTCAACAAATGGAGAATGAGTTAAAATTACTCTTATCAAATTCATATCAATGACTTGAGAAATTATAAATGGAGTGATTATGTTTATCAAAAGTATATCCACACGAAGGGGAGTGGAAATTATGACATAATAAAATGAATATTGATTCCACACATAATCTTGGGGTAATATAATCAATGAAGTATGCGTAAAGCCAAATGAGTGGAAATTGAAATTTCAAATTCCCTTATCGATTAGGTGACTTACGAAACATACACCCATGAAAGAAGGATCATACCATGATTATTTAAATACCGATAAATTAAATTATATTACACAATGAATACAATCATTGGCAGTACACATACACCACATTCAATAATTAAGTGGTGAACAATGGAATTCTCACGAAATTAAGAGTGAGTTAAGAAACCCCATACTTTGTACTTTTTCCTTGGTCGACGGTAGGTTAACCTCCTGTATAATGGTTAAATAATTGTTATTTAATTATAAAATAATCATTTACATTAATATGATATCATATATGATCTTTTAACATTGATTTGTTAATAATATCTTAGAATTATCGTCATTTCGGGTGTTAACTTACTCGTTTTCTTTTATAAGTTTTGTTATGTAAGCCATGTTTGTATTGGATAGGTTGTATATTATTCATATCCAGAATGATATAAAGTTCATAAACATTATTTTTAAATCATCAAATGATAATTATACTTGAATGGATATGATAGAGAATGAATCTCATCGCGTTCGTGGAGACGGTAGTCCGTACGTACGCACGAGCGACAATATCATTCTTTTGATATTAAAATAATATATAATTGGATGGTATATCATATATACAGAATCATTATCATGTTATATTTATTATTTAAATGAGTTACACATCATTATTATACCCACCCAAATAATAATATATTGAATAACAATTACACCACGACGTGGAGACGGTAAGTCGTACGTACGCACGTATGGTGACATGTTATTCAAAGGGTGGATAGAATACTGAATATGGTTGTACCATATTTATAATAACATCACAGTATATATAAGATACTGGAGTTATTATTTTATAATGGTAATAACAAATAAAGAAGAAGTGGAAGAAGAAAGGAACTTGAAAAGGGGTGGTGAAAACATTACCTCTTCTTCGGGTTCTTCCTTTTGATTTGATCAAAAGGGCTCCATAGGTTGGCTTTATGATCAAACTAAGGCCTCTAGGTTGTATTGAGGGAAGTTGAGAGAGTATTTGGGCAGGGTTTGGCCGAACCAAAAGGCTTTGAAGGTGTGAAGAAATGAGAAGGAGGAGTGCCCTTTTATAAGAGGAGTGAGGGGCACCTTTGGAAAAGCTAGAAATATTAATTTATAATAAATTCTTATTCGGTTTCCAATGGCTCGAAATATTATTATTTAAAGGTTAAGGTGGGAATAGATCGAAAAAAATTCAACCAATAGAATTTAGACAGGTTTGGATTACTATATTAACCTTATCTTTTAGTTTTAACTCTTAGTTAATTAGTTTGACATTTACCATGTCACTTTGTATTTTTATATTATATTGTTAATAAACTTACTATATACATAAAAGCGACACCCAAGGGGTACATTAATGATACACCTATCATGGTATAAGTCTCTTGACCGAACCTTAGATTTTTAGGAATTTAATATCAATTAATAATATAATATTTGTTTTAAAAACTCTTTTATGTCAATTTTGACACTATTCAAAAATTGATTTTTGTAAAACTCATAACAGAATTATTACTTCGAAAAAATTTAATTAAATCAATATTAACATGTCCTATTAACCTAGAAAATTTGTGTAATTCAATAAAAGACTCAAAGTATATTTATTTTGGTATTTATAATGTCAATTATTCTAATTTTTCACTATTATGGTAATTACTGCATCACCATTGTGTCATAAATAAATTAACTTATTTAATGTCTAAAAATTATAAATAAAATATCATTATGTAGAAAATCTTTTTAGATTTCTAATTAATTTTTATAGTCAAAAATCCAACATATATAACCATATGTAAAAATTGTTTTTTTAAAAGATATTTTCTTGTGTCATTTTTGTATTCATTTTAACTTAATTAAAATAAAGTGTCCCTATCACTTACAAGTGGCACCATGGGGTCCCAAAATCGACACAAAGATGCCCATGGTCGAACATGTATCAACTAATATGGTTAGGAAACGTTTTAGGGTAATTTTGTATTATTATAATATTATTTTTTAACCCTTATTTACCGGATTTACCCTTAACCATGGTAAATAAAATATTTACCGCAGTAATTATTCAAAATGTCTAAAAATAAAAGTTACCTATTTACACAATTTGAACATCCTGATTCCAAATATGGAATCCATTTTTATAAATTCAAATTACAGAAGTGGCAGAAATTAATTTAAAATTAATTCCCGCTGTCAAAACAAAAAGCGTGTTTTTAGGATATAATAACTATCAAAAGATTGATACTTGTTTATGTTCGGTTTAATTGTGAAATTATGTCCAATGACCAAAATTGTATTAAATGGTAAAAATATATTCTAAATATACTTTAAAACCACTCAAATTCACAATTTATCAATATAAATTATTTTTATTAAAAAAGTTGTTTTTAATTAAAATTTATTAATTTTCACTATTCATCAAAATATTAATGTTATCCAAAAAGTACCAAAATTTAACCCTAGGATAATTTCGATATTCTGAATCCAAAAATGAAGTCCATTTTTAGATATAGAATTTATAAAATTTCATAATGGCTAGATTTATTGGTTGTGGTTTTTTAGAATCTCGAAGTTGTGTACAATGCACGCCATTGCATTATTCAAAGGGAAACGTACCGTGGAAGCTTGGGGTGTTACATTCTCCCCTCCTTCAATAAATTGTATCCTCACAATTTTTAAAATTGGGCTTGCGAATATAATGGAATGTCCCACATCAGAAAAAGTGTCAATAAAACTATCACTTTAAAAGAAAGGAAGGGAGGTATAAAGGTCACCCAAGATAACCCATACTAGGATTCCAAGTAGGAAAACATGGATGTGGATGATAAACTAAGTGTCATGTTCTGATGGAGAGGGATAGAAATCATGATCGGGAGAAAGTTAACAATAAGAAAACCACAAACTTGTGTTGGGACAAACGATCATTAGTCTCCTAGTAGGAAAAGTAAACGGACAACATTTTTTGTTTTAAGTTACATTACATAAGGGTGAGGAATTCATTTATCATATTGACTAAGAATATAAAGATATATACTTACTTTTAAGTAGAGTTTCATTCTTTAATAAATTTCCACCACAAACTCGTTTTTTTAAACGATGAGTATTCAAGAAGGCTTGGTTACACTGGAAGAGCTAGAATAAACTTATATAGAATCACATGATCCATGCAGGATAAACTATATATTTACATTGTCTTTAGAGATTAATCAAAACTAAAATGGTTAGTACAAGATCTAATGATCCCCCAAAAGGATATTCCTTGGGAGAAATAAACACTAATCTTAATTTCTAAAATTAAACCAATAATACCCCAAAGTTAAATAAATACCATTCAATAATCAATTGTACTTAAAATCCTTCAATATAATCCAAACTAATATTGAAACCCAAAACATAGAAGAATTTGATTATGTAGTCTCCCATGTTAAATTGTATATCCAAATGACATTAATTATTCTTAAAGTCACATACTTAAAAGTAATTAACCTTATCATTTCCATAAATAACCCAAATCAATATAAATCAACAATAAAAACATAGATAAAAATCCACCATTACTCCTCAAATGAAATCCCATGCTACTCTATTTTCCGTTGGCATATAGTGTTCTCAACAAAGAGAACAACTTCCAAAATAACATTTATCACTTAATCACCAAATCATTTTCCTATACTAAGGGTATTCATTTGGTAAGACATAAGATCCAAAATTAAATTATTATTAATAAATAAAATAATTTAACTAAAAATAATAGTCACACTAACCAGGGACTTCACATAGTCCAGTGGTAGGTGATAAATCCCAATCGCACTTTTGTTGTGGGTTTGATTCCCACAGCTTTGTCCGACGCGACGGGTTCTCACACGGTCTACGTGTTGTCCTTTTTCAAAAACTGTATTTTATAACATTACCAAAATGAGATAAATTCATCAAAATAACCATAACATAATTTAACCACAAATGTTATCTCATACCATGCATTTTCATCCCAAATTATAATAATTTTTAATTGCCTCAAACCCAATGATCATATAAAACCAAATGGTTATTTATCACTATATCCACAAGAGAAAAGATAATTCTTCCATAAACATCATTCTCAAATGGAAAACGTTAGGTTTACAAGAGAAAATTATTCCAAAGTAAACCCTTCAACAAGGATCACTAATAATTTTAAAAGATTTATCCAACCATTTATTTCCACATAGCTTCTTCTCTGACCAAGAAAATATCGTATAGAATAGGGCATTCACTCGGGTAATGGCCAGGTCCCATACATTTACGGAAAATGATTGTAAATGGATTCTTGGGACCATTTTTATCTTCTTCCATAGTACTCTTCATTTTTCTTCGGCAATTCTTCACTTTATGTCCTTCCTTCCCGCACGTAAAGCATTTATTTTTCCCATTGATACACTTTCCTGGGTGTCTCCTTTCACATTTCCTGCATGATGGAAATTGAGGATTCCTTTCTCAATGGACTCCACTACTGGAGCTCTTATCATTCATCACCTTTCTTTTCTTTGTTGAGTCCGGGAATTGGTTAATATATATATTGTTGATCATATTTTTGGAAAACTGATTTGGCATAAAGACGATATCTTTTACGCCTATCAACATTCCATTTTGTTGCTCATTGACACCACCGTTGCCACCTTGTACATCATTCTCAAAGTCACTATGACTTCCTTGGAATACAGCCATTGACTAAAACCAGAAAGCATTGTGTGAGTAACAGTAGTCATAAAATCATTTAGAGATTAAGATGTCACCATATTCTCAATTTGAAACACATTACGATTAACCGAGGTCATTTACTCTCATATTATATATATAATACCTCAAATTGGTTTGCAAAGAAACTGTAAATTATCCAAATCATATCCCCCGGGAGTTTCGTAACCAAGAGTGCAGCAAGGCCCGTTGTCGTGCACCAGTTCCCGTTTGAGTCTAGCTCAAAGCGGTGTTTTCGGGTTTTACCCCTAGGTAAATCTGTGCCAGAGCCGCCTCTACCTGCTCGTATCCAGACAGGGATGTATTGCTCAGAAAACTCACAAAATCCCTACAATACCAAAATTCTAGGATGTTCTTCTATACTAA
This sequence comes from Viscum album, assembly GCA_963277665.1. Lineage (NCBI taxonomy): Eukaryota > Viridiplantae > Streptophyta > Magnoliopsida > Santalales > Viscaceae > Viscum > Viscum album. The sequence goes on along the minus strand of OY728153.1, from coordinate 382,251,713 downwards.
TCCTCAAAGGTCATCTTAGGTATACGTGCTCTAATCAGAGTTTATCTAGCTTCCAAGGTTTGTACTAAACTTCCTCCGATACCAACTGTAACACCCCGACCCTAGATACCCAGAGTCGGTGCATTATTACATAACATTGGCATGATCACAAAGAATCAAGTCTCGAAAGACTGATTAGTTTAGTAGTCTTGGAAACACTAGATATATTCATAAGTCTTACATTACATCATAAGGTAAAAAAACTACAACAACATCTTGTCTTCATATCCCCTCACACTATCCCTGTAGTTCATTCATAAATTACTTCTTCATAATCCTAGGAAAAATAAAACATTTAAAGGGGTGAGCTCAGATGCTCAGTAAGGAAAACATTATAGCATAAGCTTTCATAGATAAGCGTAAACACTTAAGGCAGTTTATAACTAAAACGAAGGCCTTTTAAGCTTGAAATTCAGCATAAAATGGCAAAGATAAAATAAAATAATGTCATTTACTTACTCACATGGATATTCTACTAGACAAATGATCACATGAAATATCAATAACCACTTTCATAATGATGGAATGCATAATGCCAGACTATCATAACCACATAGCCAAGGCCTCGTGCCAAGACTACAGATAAGATTTTGCCAAGGCCTTGTGCCAAGATACTAGTTTGTCTCATGAGACCTACCAATGCATCGACGAGCTATAGCGGGCTCCACCCATCACTTATTATGTCCAATTCATTCCTCATATGAACAGGTTTAAACATAAAATAAACATTCATATTAAAACTAGCATACGAAATGTCAATACTTTAACGACAAACCATGAATGGTATAAAAATAGCACATCCATAGTCAAACATAACTCATTTGATACAATATGGAAGATTGTATTGTATCACATTAACCTCAATCAAGAATAATGAAGGATGTATCCATAGATGAAAATAATCGTCAAAACTATTTGAGAGAAATATCCCCCTTTTTCTTGAAATCATTTAAAAGTCACACTATTTGTCAAGAAGCAATTTAAAAATAGATTTTTGAATCAAAGTATCCCATAACACTTAGAAAATTTAAAAAGGAGTTTTAATTTTAAAACTTTAATGTCCATATAAATAAATCCTTAAAACAATTTTTAAAACATGGACATTAATGAGCAAGATTTAGAGGAATAAGTTTTTAAAACATTTAAAAATGGTATTTTAGTTAGAGTTTCTAACAAAAAGAGAGACACTTGAATACAAATAATTGAGGTAATCAAAACATTTGAATATCATGAGAATAAAGGAATTCATGATATACTATGTCAAAGTACATTATGTACACCACATAAAAGTGATTTGGTGTACAACAACAAAGAAGTCTCAATGGAATGTAAATTGAGATGAAATCTCTCTTAAAGGTCGTATCCTTAGGTTAAGGATAAATCAACCACATAATTATGTGTGACAAATATAAATACACTAAATATGATTGGATATTCATTGTAAAACAATCAAGAACATTCACACATATTCTTGTAAAAACAACACCAATGAATTGGATGTTTAACTCAACAAATGGAGAATGAGTCAAAATTACTCTTATCAAATTCATATCAATGACTTGAGAAATTATCAATGGAGTGATTATGTGTATCAAAAGTATATCCACAGGAAGGGGAGTGGAAATTATGACATAATCAAATTAATATTTATTCCACACATAATCTTGGGTTAATATAATCAATGAAGTATGCGTAAAGCCAAAAGAGTGGAAATTGAAATTTTAAATTCCCTTATCGATTAGGTAACTTACGAAACATACACCCATGAAAGAAGTATCATACCATGATGATGTAAATACCCATAAATTAAATTATATTACACAAGGAATACAATCATGGGCAGTACACATACACCACATGCAATAATTAAGTGGTGAACAATGGAATTCTCGCGAAATTAAGAGTGAGTTAAGAAACCCCTTACTTTGTACTTTTTCCTTGGTCGACGGTAGGTTAACCTCCTGTATAATGGTGAAATAATTGTTATTGAATTATAAAATAATCATTTACATTAATATGATATAATATATGATCTTTTAACATTGATTTGTTAATAATATCAAAGAATTATCGTCATTTCGGGTGTTAAATTACTCGTTTTCTTTTATATGTTTTGTTACGTAAGACATGTTTGTCTTGGATAGGTTTTATCTTATTCATATCAAGAATGATATAAAGTTCTTAAAAATTATTTTTAAATCATAAAATGATAATTATACTTGAATGGATATGATGGAGAATGAATCTCATCGCGTTCGTGGAGACGGTAGTCTGTACGTACGCACGAGCGACAATATCATTTTTTTGATATTATAATAATATATAATTGGATGGTATATCATATATAAAGAATAATTATCATGTTATATATGTTATTTAAATGAGTTACACATCATTATTATACCCACCAAAATAATAATATATTGAATAACAATTACACCACGACGTGGAGACGGTAAGTCGTACGTACGCACGTACGGTGACATGTTATTCAAAGGGTGGATAGAATACTGAATATGGTTGTAACATATTTATAATAACATCACAGTATATATAAGATACTGGAGTTATTATTTTATAATGCTAATAACAAAGAAAGAAGAAGTGGAAGAAGAAAGGAACTTGAAAAGGGGTGGTGAAAACATTACCTCTTCTTCGGGATCTTCCTTTTGATTTGATCAAAAGGGCTCCATAGGTTGGCTTTATGATCAAACTAAGGCCTCTAGGTTGTATTGAGGGAAGTTGAGAGAGTATTTGGGCAGGGGTTGGCCGAACCAAAAGTATTTGAAGGTGTGAAGAAATGGGAAGGAGGAGTGCCCTTTTATAATAGGAGTGAGGGGCACCTTTGGAAAAGCTAGAAATATTAATTTATAATAAATTATTATTCGGTTTCCAATGGCTCCAAAGTTTATTATTTAAATTTTAAGGTGGGGATAGGTCGAAAAAAATTCAACCAATAGAATTTAGACAGGTTTGGATTACTATATTAACCTTATCCTTTAGTTTTAACTCTTAGTTAATTAGTTTTACATTTACCATGTCACTTTGTATTTTTATATTATATGGTTAATAAACCTACTATATACATCCAAGCGACCCCCAAGTGGTCCATTAATTATACACCTATCATTATATAAGTCTCTTGTCCTAACATTATATTTTTATGAATTTAATATCAATTAATAATATAATATTTATTTTAAAAACTATTTTATGTCAATTTTGACACTATTCAAAAATTGATTTTTGTAAAACTCATAACAGAATGATTACTTCGAACAAAGTTAATTAAATAAATCCTAACATGTCATATTAACCTAGAAAATTTGTTTAATTCAATAAAAGTCTCAAATTATATTTATTTTGGTATTTATAATGTCAATTATTCTAATTTTTCACTATTATCTTAATTACTGCATCACCATTGTTTCATAAATAAATTAAATTATTTAATGTCTAAAAATTATAAATAAAATATAATTATGTATAAAATCTTTTTATATTTATAATGAATATTTATAGTCTAAAATCCAACATATATAACCATATTTAAAAATTGTTTTTTAAAAGATATATGCTTGTGTCATTTTTGTATTCATTTTAACTTAATTAAAATAAAGTGTCCCTATCACTTACAAGTGGCACCATGGGGTCCCAAAAATCGACCCAAAGATGACCATGGTAGAACATGTATCAACCAATATTTTTATGACACGTTTTAGGGTAATTTTATTTTATTATAATATTATTTTTTAACCCTTATTTACCGGATTTACCCTTAACCATGGTAAATAAAATATTTACCGCAATAATTATTCAAAATGTCTAAAAATAAAAGTTACCTATTTACACAATTTGAACATCCTGATTCCAAATATGGAATCCATTTTTCTAAATTCAAAGCACAGAAGTGGCAGAAATTAATTTAAAATTACTTTCCGCTGTCAAAACAAAAAGCGTGTTTTTAGGATATAATAACTATCAAAAGATTGATACTTGTTTATGTTCGGTTTAATTGTGAAATTATGTCCAATGACCAAAATTTTATTAAATGGTAAAAATATATTCTAAATATACTTTAAAACCACTCAAATTCATAATTTATCAATATAAATTATTTCGATTAAAAAAGTTGTTTTTAATTAAAATTTAGTAATTTTCACTATTCATCAAAATATTAAAGGTATCCGAAAAGTACCAAAATTTTACCCTAGGATAATTTCAATATTCCGAATTCAAAAATGAATTCCATTTTGAGAGATAGAATTTATAAAATTTCATAACGACTAGATTGATTGGTTGTGGTCTGTTAGAATCTCGAAGTTGCGTACAATGCACGCCATTGCATTATACAAAGGGAAAAGTACCGTGGAAGCTTGGGGTGTTAAAAAATTTCTAAAAGAACATATTGGGTTATTTTAAATCTAATTGAGTTATTTTGGAAATTGAAATCATTTTGAAAATTTGTCTTGAATTTTTGAAATAGTTTAAGAAAAATGTATTTTCAAAATATTGGGGATGTTTTGTTTTGAAAGCAGAAGAGCCTTGTTTTGTGCAGTGGTATTCCTATGGGTTCTCATGTGTGCATGTGGACATGAGTAATGGATGTTTTTTGGATCATGTCTATGGGTGACTAAGTGGAACGAAAAAGCACATTTGTGAGGCATCATGAAATATTAGTGTTGAGTGATTGATTTCTAAGGATGCTTCTTGTTTCTTGAAAAGTAGGTTTTTATCACAAATTGGTTTTCATGTTTAAATGGTTTTATTATAGGAAAATGAATTTGAGTTTAGAGTGAAGAAGACTTTTTCAAAAGATCTTTTGGTATTAGTTGTGCAATGCATGGTTTTTCAAGTGACTGTTTTTATTTAAGAATGAATTGATATTTTAAATTGGAATTATTGGATTTGTGTCTGGAATGTCCATATTTGTTTTGTGATGTGTTTTTATTTCTCAAAGGTTGTTTTGTGTTTCTTTTTTGGGATATTCCCTTAGAATCGTCTCATGGGTTTCCAGTAGGTCTCTCGGTTCTTGGCTCATCCTAGACTCCCAGTGGAGTGGTGAAGCTAGGTTTTTCTTGGTTGTATTGAATGTTTGTAGACGTTGAGGTCAGTTGAATATTGTTGAATGTTTTGGGAAAGTTGGAAGTGTTTTTGGTTTCTGAGGAACTCTAAAATTTGTGTGGGTGTAAGTTGCCTCGAGTATGTCTGGTGGAGTGGTACTTGACCAGTAAATAGGGATTGTTCCTTTTTCGTTGCAGGTGGGGATCTCGTGAGCGATCCTCAATACTAGCCTCATTCTGCGGTTATGCCTAAGGAAGTGAAGGTGAGGGAAAGTGGTGGATCTCATAGGTTCTTAACCAGTCAATAGGCGAAGAAGGAGGTGTCCTGACCTTTCTGATGATCTAGTTTCATGTTCCCTAGAGGTTGTGTGGAACAATCAGTTTAAATCTCATAAAATATGTTGGTCTGGTTCATATTGTGGTAAGTGTGGGTTACTCGTCTGGTGATGACTGTGAACCAAAGGGGCTCATTCTTAGAGTGGTTCTTCCGCCAATTTTATCACGCATTTGATAGACCACTCAATCTCCTATCTCTAGTGTGGTCAGTTGAACACTCTAAGTCATTCACTACAATTCTTAGTTGGTATGTCGATAGTGTGGCCGCTTGGGACATGAGGAGAAGTAGGTAGGTTTCTTATCCAGTAGAGGAAGTTCCAATCAGAGGTGGTTGGCTTATGAATACAAGGCGGTAGATTCTTCAGACATCAGGGCCCCAACTATATATTTAAGGGTGAAGCTTGCACATAGTCAAAACTCATCGGATATGGGATGGTCTTGGTCTGACTTAAGTTCACGGTGAAAATATGAGGACGGATTAAACTTCCCTATTGCGGTACCATCTTTGAAGGCTTTATTATTTTTGTGAGGGGAATGGAAAACTTGTCTCTTGGTTGTGGTCTTAATTTATGGGAGTTCCTCTTGGGCCTTAATATGGTTTATAGAATCCATATTTATGTAAAGCCATCAGGAGTTCTCAGTGAACCTTCATGTGGTCGGTTATGGATCGGAATTGTACTCATTTTGGAGATAATTATGCTTAGTGGAATTGACACGCGCCTTTTGCGTTCACCTCCAATTTAGGGGTTTCCGCTATCAAAACCCCTACAATGTGGTAGAGTATTGTCCAATGTAGGAATTATTTGTGAAGGTTGGCCCTTGTTAGTGGGTTCGTGATGAAGAGTCCAGTCCGTATCGCTCAAAGTAAGCTGGGAATTCCCGCACGGGTTTTGTGGTGTTAAGAAAATTCTAAAATGGTGGGGGGGACCCATTGTGGGTCTCTCCGGCATTTCCTCTTGTGTTTGTTTGGTTTAAATTAGGGAGATTTTAGGGTCAAGCTAGTGTTATAGGTTTTTCTAGGTTAGTGAGTCATCTTGGTTTGGAGATCCAATGTTTGACAAAAATTATAATATGGTGGAGAGACCAACATAGGAAGAACTTGATGAAAAAAAACTTTGTCTTCAAATTCGGTTATCGGGGAAACCTCTTACTTCTGCTCCACCTGACCTCAACTATGGAAGTTGGTAAGCTAGGAATGTGGGTCTCTTGAATAGTGTTCTTGGTGATCTCAAGGGGCCCCGGTGATCGATAAGTTAGGGGTCGAGGTATTCCATGTTGTAGTTCTGTTTGAGCTGAATTCCTTATTAATGGTTATTTTTCTTGGTGATTCTAGTTTTGAGATCTTTGAAGTTTCAGACCATGGTCTTTGGAATGTTCGGCCTTTGGGTGACTGAGGTTTGGTTTTGAGTATCTCTGCGTTATTTCTTGGACTCTTGGGTTGAAAAAGTCCTTTGGGACTTTTTGGGGGAATAAAATGTCATGGTGGGGAGAATTGTCACACCTGGACATTTTTAGTAATATTTTTTTATAATTTTTAATTGGATTTAAATTTGCAATATTGAGGTGAGGGTCGTACCTGACGATTGTTTTTTTTCATTTTGATGATAAATTAGTGGTGTGTTTTGGTAATGTCTAACGAACTGCAAGGCATGGTCGAAGCCATGTGGCTTTTCCAGACCACCATATGGCCTTCCCGGCATGCGGTTAATTAATAAGTTGACCGAATAAAAATTAAAGTGAATGAAGAAAAATAAAAATATTTTAGAACTTTTTAAATAATAATAATAATAATAATAACAATAATAATAATAATTAGATTAAGATTATTATTATTATTATTATTATCTTCCTTAACAATTTAATTAGGTTATCGTTTTTTTCTTAAGTCATTGTAATAATTATAAATTAATTAACATTGGTGTTTTTATTATAATTTATAATTATTTTTATTTTTATTATTAGAAAAATTATAATATTAAATAATTTTTATAATTATAATATTATTAAATTCTTATTATTTATATTAACATTAATTTTTTTCATTATTTCTAGGTTTAAGTTTTTTTAGGATTTATTCTATTTCTTTCATTTCTTCTTTTTTATCTTCTCTTTTCTTCTTCTTCTTTTTCTCACCACTATCTCTCTTCCACCCCTATCTTCTCATCACACCAGGACCCCATCTCCCCACCCCTTTGTTTTTCGTAGCATTCCTCTTCTAACCCTAGTTGGTAGGACCTCCCTCCTCCTTCTCCCCTTCGTCAGACCGCCCCTCTCAAGCCCTCCTCCGATGACGCGCACCCGGACCGGCACCCCTCCTCACTACCGACTCTCCTTTCACTTCCTTGCAGTGCACCTCACACCGAACCAGTGACGCCCCTCTAACCTCCTTCGGTGCACCGCCGTCACACGCCCTCTCCCTTCCGTCCAGATACTCGCGCACAGCCTCCATGCCAAACCGCTTTCAAGCCGCACACCTCCTAATCTTATCTGGCACTGCCTCTCCGGCCTCCACATCCACATGCATGACCTCCCTTCATCTACCTCGACTTTCACAGCCACACACCGACCCTAATTTCCAGTGCGTTGCACCTCCAATGATCCCCTCTTTTCTCCCTAGTTCTGCTCGCATTGGTAATTTTTTCCGATCTCCATAGAGGTTTTTCTTTTTGTGTTTCTTTGGTTCAATTTTGGGTATAATGGTCTTATGTTTTTATTTTAGGGTCCAAGAGAGATATAATTGGTCTAAATTATTGAATTATGGTGTAATTGATTTTATTTGGGGAGTGATTGAAGTGTGGTGGACTTTGCGCACCAAGTTTACGAAGTTGGTCTACACTGAGGTAGGTGGTTCCGCTTATAATTATTTTTTGATGAATTAATTTGCATGTTTAATTAATTTAGAATAATTTTTTAATTAATTCTTCATGGTGAGAAATTGTTTTTTAATTGATATCTCATATGCATTGATTTATTAGTGATGTTTTTATGTGATATGAGTGTGATTTTCTGTGAAAACCCTTGTAGAGATGCTTATTAGTGTCTTATAAATTATGCACTTGGATTATTATATCATGCAATGGATGCAGATTATATTTCAGTATGACGTTAGTGTGCATTTGATTTAAAAAAGGGGGTTTGGGTGTGTTTTTGACGTAAGGCCATGTGGTGATTCTTTGGTCTATTTTTATAAATTGTCAAAATGTTTAATTAAATGATATTAGTGGTGAAAATCATGTTTTGATAAGATTACGTTGTGTGTTTGGTTCTAAAGTAGCGCTTTAAATGAAACCAAATGTATCTTTGGTGCAAACATTATTTCATCATTTGTTAACGTTTTTTTAAACTACTCAAATGATTTTTTTAATTGGTTTAAGTGGTGTATATTGAGCTCTTGATGTGGCGTTGTGTCTATTTTGTTATGAAAGAGGGTTGGGTTGATTTTGTGTGTAAAGTCATGTTATTTTCTTCAAAATTTATTTATTAAAATCTTAAATGTCTTATAAAATAGTTTTTAAGGATGCAAAATTTTTTTAATTGAGTTTTGTAAATATTCTTGGTGTGCATACTTCTTTTTTATTAAAAAATATAATATGTGTGTGCATGTGATGGTAGTGGGTAAATGTAGTGACATTATTGGTTTGTCTATTCGAATATGAAATGTGAGATGAATTTGAAACCCTTTGAGCACAAATGGGAAGCCTGGGTACTAGGTGGGCGGACTAGATCTAGTGTGCTAGTGATACGGAAGTGGAATTAGCCCTGTTTCACTTATCTGGATTGACGACTACAACACTAACTAAACTTTTGGATGATTTTGGGAGACCACTAGGTTATGGATGTGTTACCCTACTAGTGGATTGTGCACTAGAACGTATATTGTTATGTTTATATATCATTTTTTACCAATACATTATGTTCTAGGGTCCCACTTCTCACTAGTATATTTAGTTCCAATCCCATGTATTGTGCTCCACCTTTACTTTTCTCTCATCATCATCACATGATGAGACATTGGGGTTACCATGAAAGAAATTCTCTATGTGTGTGTGGGTGTTTTAATTTAATTTGTTTCCTTTAAAGTAGTTTTCCTTGAAACTATTTTCATTAAAATTGTTTAAGCATTTATTTATTTTTCATCTATTAAATTGCTAATGTATTTTTCATTTAATAATTATGTGTGGAAAAGTTTCTCAGTGGCATCCTACTGAGATTTGGGTTCACACCCTACATACACCTTTGGGTGTATGTAGATCCTATTTCTTTTTCATTCTAGGTTGAGGCATCGAGCATAGCGTGGGTGGTTCGGGTTGTCTGTGGCGGTATCCTTTGGGTTTGGTTAACGAGGCTTGATGTTGTTTCACCTCATGTTTCTTGGAGATTTGAGTTAGTGTTTTTTTAGTTTTTCCTTTATTGTCATTATTTTTTTCGGTTTCTAGTTTAAGTTGTAATCTTTAATTTTGACCCTAGTATAAGGGCCTATTTTTTGTCTATTTTTAGTTGTAATTTATTCATCTTATTTGTTTCTTTATGTTTATTTATTCGGGTAAATAGTTCCCATGTTTTTATTTTGATACCTATGAACTTTTGCTAGACCGTGGGTATCTGGAATGCCCTTTGGGCCATGTCGTGGACCGGGTCGGGTGTTGGGTCAGATGGTGACTTGGCTTGGTTCATGACAACCATCAACATGGAACAATCCAGAATCTTGATTTTGCATGAAACGGTCTCCAAACACTGAAAACAGTGATTCTAAATCATCTAAAGAATGCTACAATTAAACCAGTCATGCTCGTTGCCTCCTCCAACAACTTTGGAATCTTTTCCTCAGATTGTGACAATCACCACCTTCAGTAACTGATAAATGTAGACCAAATATTAAACTATAGATACCTTCTAGTTCAAGAGTCACAAAGGTGAGATCTTGTTAACTAGAATCACCAGTGTCATCCCCTAGGTTCTCCCCCGTTTCCTGTTGAGGGTATAACCTGAATCATTTCCACCTATAATTCTCGTGCATGGAAATAAAAGAATTCACATTGAGTGTAGAAATATTTGGATAACTTGGAGTGGTTTTATATATCTTCTTCTACTGATAAAGCCCATCGGTATGTTCTAATGGTTTCCAATGAGCAGGATAATATCCTTGTTTACTCGGATCAAGTCTTCAGGCATATTCCTATCGTAATCATGGGTGACACACATATCACTAACCCAATGTATGAATCCCATCAGCATATTTGGATGGCACAATGGGGATAAATGTGTTGTCATATCCCCACTTCAATCAAAGATATATTCCAATATATATTGGAGATAAAAAAAATTCTTCTTACATTACTGCACACACTTTACTAAAGTGTCATTCCATCCTAGAAATTGTTGAAGAACTCCACCAGCATATTCTATCACTGGTATTGAAATAGGGACATGCACAAAATTCTAACCCTAAAAACAGGGTAAAAAAACACTCTAATCAGCATGAAAAATTTGTTACTCTGGACAAAGTGAACATTATTACTCCAGTCCAAGAATATTATCAAAATATTATTGTAAAAAACGAGGCATCAGACTAGGATCATATTCTCATTCCAACCATGGATCACCAAGTGACATATGCACATGCCTCGAGACATGCACACATTCCTGCTGAAAAAGACTGGTAGCATACTCCAAAGGCACCAGATCAGGTTCATATTCTAATTCTAACCAGGGATCACCAAGTGAGAGTGGCGCATGCCCCATGATAGGTGCACATTCTTATCAAGAAATATATGCATCATACTCCAAAGGCACCAGATCGGGCTCATATCCCAACTCCAACTAGGGATCACTAAGTGAGAGCGGCACATGCCTCGAGATAGGCTCATCTTAATGACGAAAAATATCGTCATCATATTCCAAAGGTACAATATCGAGCTCATATCCCAATTCCAACCGGGGCCCACTAAGTGAGAGTGGATCATGACTTAGGGCAGGCTCATATTCATGTTAGTGAAGTTACTTGGGATAATCCAGTATCTCATGTAAACCATGATAATATCCCTACTTCCACCGATGAATGACTGCACCAGTATCCTTCATAGGTAATACAAGAATAGGCTCATATCCTTTCTCTCATTCTGGAGTTCCATCGATATATTACTGTGAAATTTTCATATTTAATTCAGGCACTTATCCATGCTTCATCCAGGGTTGACTAGTATATTCTAGAAACAACCCACATGTAGGCTTATATTTATATCAAAAATGAAGAAGCTCATTATCATACTTCATAATCTTATCAATAGAAGTTTCATACTTCTTTACCAATAAAATATTATCAATATATTCTGAAACCATCATATGGTAGGCTCATATCCCTAAAAAACCCCAAAAATAATGTTGACATATTCCAACCACTGTGAATAATGAGGCTCATATCCTTAATCTACACAATACTAGTGTCCTTGAGGTTGTTAGAGATAGCTTCTCAACATCCCAAGGGTCCATTGACTCTTCAACTGAAGAAAAAGATGCTCATTACTATGATAGTCCTTCTCATGGTAGTGTAGGGATGGATCACAGAGACTCTACACCTAACATCCTCCATGGTCAACCTCCCCATAATGATATCTCCATATTAAAAGGAAATCCTCCCTTTTCCTAGAAAAATCCTTATAGAGAGGTTATCAAAACTCAGATTCCTTCATATAGAGAGGTTCTATAAATACCAAGGTCAATAATTTATATTTCCCAATAAACTAGTATAAACCCTTCACCATAGTTAGCATGTGTCCACAAGAAGAAAATTTTGTTGCCTGAATAAGTGGAGGCATGTAAGTCTGATGAAGAGGAATCTCATATTGACATATAGAGAGATTTATCTATAAACAACCTCTAAAACATGTTCTAGCCCCTTGGAAATTCTAAATGTGAAATTATATATGAGATAGAGAACAATTTTATTCCTTATCTATGCAAAAACTATATGGGAAACTCATCATAAATTAAAGTATAGACACCTCCCTTATCCAATATATGAGGGTCACCTTCAGAACATCAAGATACTCTATTTTCAGCTAGAACTGACAGCTATCTCCATGGACTAGGATCCATATACAGAAAATAATACTGAAAATCTATAACATGCTCTCTTCTATTTCATCAAAACTCTATGTAAACTAATCATCAAAGCCTTAGTATGTAATTTTATTCAAGGATGGGGGAATAATTAATCATTTCACTTCACCAGACCATTGTAATAGAATAACTCCCCAAATATTGCATCATGTAAATTCATAGCCTTCAACGAAGTTAGGGGAATGGGTAACACACAAGACAATTGGTCACTATAATGTAATTCCCCTTCATTAACAATGAAAATACATCACAAATTGAGGGAGAGTAATACCAACAGGTCTTTGAACTGGGCCCCTCAAAACAACAGGAATGCATTTCAAACATGGAATCCAAATTTTAGACCAATCAGACAACTTCCCTAAGAAAATGACTCTCTTCATGGGATTTCATTGCACCCAATTCAATCGTGAGCACAATTGTGCCAAATCAAATAGGTCACAACAAAATCTTCCATAGTAACCATCTAAGAGTGATCTTAGCCCCCGAGTCGGGGGAATATTTACCACTACCTCTACCCCTCATTTCGTTAATCCCTAATAGTATTCAAGACATATCTGCAACATCTATAAATAATTCTCATCCCACTAGGATGAGTACATTTTTTTCTCAATCGCTATCTCCAATTTAATCTTTCCTTGAGAGGGTCTTGGAAAAAACAATGATAGTTCTAGATCAACCCCACCCTTCTAAGATGGGGTATTTATATCTCAATTCTCATTCAAGGAGTCATCAAATACTCAAATGAAATCTTATATCCTCAAAAAAAGATCAAAAAATACCAATGGAGGAACTGAATACTCCCTAGATCACAAGGCTATGGACATTTTCATCATCACCATCATCGTAGAGGGAATCGGTCTTTTTTTGGTTAGAAAGTAAATATCAATAATCAGAATCCCTTCCATTCTCCCCTCTATAAAACAAACCTCTACTATTCAGGTCTATTTGATAATCATGACCAAAAACTCCCTCAAATTCACTACCCATATGTCAAGATATAAGGAATGTATGGTGAATGAAATAAAACCCCAAAGGGGTCGTAAGCTAAAAATGTCCAATATGGACAAGCGTTTGAAAAATGACCCTGATGCAGGAAGTGTAGACTCATCATGTTGCATTGAGATTAATGGTATGGCCACAATTTCATTATATAACTCTATGAATTTAATTACCATCAACCCAATGGATAATGTGGATTATGATGAAAATTCATAGGGATGCAATATGGAGAGCATACCCTAGGAGGAGTGTGATCTAGATGCACCAACTGAGGCTTCATGCACATAGAACCAAAAAATAATCCAAAATCTGGAACCTCTGAATATTGATATTCCACCTATATGGAAGGACACTTCCAAGTATAAAGGTAAAGATGTATTATTATCCAAATAATCACCCAGAAGAGCTGAAATCCATTATACGGAGGATTAGTTGGCATAATATAAAAATGAGATATAAAATCTCAAACAACTCAAGAAGGAGATACTTCTGGGAAACATTCCCAATGAGTATTTTCTTTAGGTTGAGACAAATATTCCTCCCCCCATACATTAGGAAATCATAGATATACTAAAAAAAGTGGAATCTAAGCATTAGACCAGCTCCGGATCAAGAAAGTCAGCCTAAATAAATTAGGACGTCCAAGATGAACATAAATTTCCTCCATTCAGGCAACATCCTCTCCCCTAAAAGGGTGATATTTCAACCCTATCATAGATTTATAATTAGTGGGAGATACAAATAGGGCCAAATCACTAATCCTAGCTCACTCCCTATATGTGGGAGGTACCTTAGACAGTAGTACCTCTAGAACTGCTGAATTCCATTAAGTCTCTGGCTTCTCTAATGGAATACATGGAAGTACGATGATAATCTATGAATCCTAAGAATAATCCATATCCCTAATGGGTGGGTGACTATTTTCCCTTACCCAATTTTGAAAATCCTATATTCTCTACCTTTGATGGCACGAGAGACCCGGAACAACATCTCACGCACTTCGTTCCTTGATGTGGTCTGATGATGGGCCCTCAAGATCAGTAGGAAGTGACCAAGCTAAGGTGTTTTATAAAGACTCGGATAGGGAAAACCATTGTTTATTATAGTAGCCTTCAAATATTATCCATTATAAGATGGGAAGACCTTCTTCATAAATTCCTCTATCAGTTTATCTCTACATTAAGGAAAATGACAATTGTTGACCTAAAAAACTGAAATAAATACAAAAATGAGAGGGTGTATGACTTCATATTCATATGGAAAGGTTTAACATATTCACTCAGCATCACTATATCATAGGAGAAATTGATATAAATTTATGCTAAAAATATTTGAGATGATCTACATACACCCATAACCTCGATAAAGTATCTAGGTGGATTCTATGAGTATATATAAATGACACAATTTATAGAAGATTCCATTTAGAAAACCTGAGATAAATATCATTCCATTCGCTAAACACAGTGAAAAATGATTAGAAAGTCATAAAATTCCACTATTACCCTCAAACCAGCATCAGTTCCCATTCCAGTAGCTAGGTACATCTCCAACTATCAAACGCCTCCTATCAATCTGTAGCAACAATAAAATCTCCCTCACCTAGAAGCAAAAACATATCAGGGTTGTCCAATATCTGAGGAAAGATTAAATAAATTATACACTTTACAAAAATAGAAAGTCTCAAGTTATTTCCATTCAGCCCTATAAAATAACCTACTCAAGATTCCATATCCTAAGAAACCTAATGAGGTTAACCTCACTAATCATCTTGACTACTAACATTTCCATTAAAGGTTGGTTCACAATATATAGGATTTATTTTTCTTCAACTATTTCCTTCAAACCATGGTCAATTCCAGAAAGGTATTTTTCGATAACTCCTTATAATAGGTGACTTATGTTACAATTTCCCAATCCTAAAATGATGGTGATTGGAATAAATTTATTTCCAAGTGTGGGTAAAGGTTTGAAAATTGGATTACTTGAAAATAGTTAATCGAGCTTTTATCACCCGGAGAGTACAACTTGGCAAACCCAGAAATGTTCTATCACTTAGGTATTTGACGTGAAACACACCTCCCAGAGGTGGAATTAACCATTATACATAGGAAAATATGGAATAGGAAGAGTCATATTCAGATCCAACGCAAACTCTGACACTTGCAGATTTATTTCCTATAATATCCATAGAATGGGAACCACACCACCAAATGGAACCCGAATTGAAAAAAGAGCTATTTTTTGGTTATTTTAATGGAATTAAACTGGAAAACCCCTTATCTGGTGATGAATATTCCCCCCAATTATGTGTTCCTCGTATATAATAGGGGAACTAGAGGCCAAAAGCACAAGATCCAAGGATATAGGGGACAACACAAATGTGGTGAGACCCAATATCTCAGTCGCATACCCACAGAGGAAACATATGCAGTTAAGACCCATGGGAAAGCACTCCAGTAATATCAATAAAGACATAGATGTATCCTAGGACCCTACATCAGTCGTATATGACTAATACTCTTACATGGATGATTTGAAGGGGTATGATTATCGAATAAACCAAGACAAAGGGAAGGTCAGTATAACCTATTAAACCGATAGTAGACACTCTCTAATCCTATGCACAAGTACCAGGATCTTCCACCTAAAATATATCAACTCATAAACCATATAATCAGGAGAAACACGACATTGGGAAGTATCTACCTCTGGCACAAAATTATGACATTCTAAAATAGTTGGAAATTTTCCCCACCATGATCCTAATCCTAGACTCACTACATCTTTAAAAAGAACTCAGAGAGGCACTCATCGAAGACCTCCACATACCACTAGGGTTTAATAAAAAATTATTTGCATTTGAGTTTTATCGAGTGATGAATATTCTGTCATAATATATCATCACCATCTCATTAACAAAGCAAGATAATGAAGAGGTCACATAGGGGAATATCATACCCCTATATGTTTTAGGAAAACTAAATAATGTTGACGTCTAAATGGATCTGGTTTATAATGTTTATGGGATAAATATCATCCCAATTCTAACCATTCAATGTTTGAGATATATAGAGGGACATTAATATCCCAAAAATCTAGCCATTAAAGGGTATGATAAGAGATAGAAATGAACTCTCAGAAATACTAAGCTCAAAACATGGTTTGGGGATCTCATATCTAATGTTGATTACATGGTTATCCAATATAAAACATCATAAAATTTCCATCTTAGAAGGCCTTGTCTTGGAAACTCTTTGGTGTTACCTTCAACATTCCATTAATTCTTGAAATACCCCATCAATGGGAAGGTCGTAATACTAAACGGTGGTAGTAATCCCTTTGAGTCTTGTGAAGCCACACACATTAAGGTAGGTTTCTATAAAAGAGAGGGAAAACAACCAATGGTGGATAAAAATATACAGGTTGTAGCTCCCAATAGTTTAGCAGCCACCACTACAAAGCCCTAGAGTATTATCAATAGTGATAATGTGCTACCTAAAAATATTATTGAGGAAAAATACTTAATCCCAGATGTCCATGCTCCTCTTTTCCTAAACAACAGTGTAAAAGAAAACAATAAACTCTAGAATTATAACACCGCATGTTTTTATGAACCTTTTTTTCTAATAAATTAAATTTATTTCATTTATTTCATTTAATTATAACCCAAGTTAATCTTTCATTATATGCTAGACCATGTTAATCTTTCGTTATATACAACCATGACATATCTTGTGTTATAATCAACACTGAGTTTCTATGAAACAATATTTTTTATTATAATTATTTAAATAAGGAAATTATAACCTAGTCATTAAACTTAGTAATATGAATAGTGATAAATAATTTTTAAATATTATTTATAATTTTTTTACACAAATTAAACATATTGATAATAAAATTATTTTTTGTTGGTAAAGTCTTTATATGTTTGAAAATATAATTTTCTCAAAAGAACTACTTTTTATGTTCTTATCTGACCAATAATAAAATTAATTTTTTATAATTTTAAAAATTAAATTTGATAAAATAATTTTAATTTTTTAATTCATAAGATAAAAAAATTAGGGTTAATTTTTGGTATTTTTTCTGAAATATTTCATTTTTGGATGAATTGTGACCAATACTAAATTTTAATTGAAAACTGCCTTTTTGTTTACTTTATTTATACAATTAAATTATATTTTAATTAAGTTATAAAGTATAATAAGATAAATTATACATAAATTAATACAATTTATTTCATTGGAACCAATTTCACATTGAAATTGGATAAAAAAGCATTTCAATATTTTGAACTTGTTCGCTTTAAAAACTAGTTTTCTCATCCCTTCTGTGAGAATAATTTTAAATTAATTTTTGCTACTTATGTGATTATAATTTAAAAATATGGATTCCATATTTGTAATAAAAATAATTTATAATTTCTAATAAGGTAAAATTTGTTTTGTACCAAAAATATTAATGAAACTAATTAAAATTGATCATAGTGATTAAGGTAAAAATGGTTTTACTTAGTGGTAAAACTTTAATATAAAAAGGTTAAATAAACTAGAAACTTGTAAAAAAGTTATTTTATAGCCTTATTTTTACAATTTAACCTATTTTAATGAAAATTTACCATTATTTGCGGCACATGACATAAAGGAGACCTCTCAATAGTGTTTATCTTTTTATATTAACAAGAATGTCACTCCTCCACTATGGAAAGAAAAATCACCCCCCCCACTTATTTACACCTCTAAATCAATTTGTATCATCCAAAACATACCCAAATATTCTCCATAATTTCATATATTCATCCTATAGGCTTCATTTTTGGTAGAAATCCAACAAAGGAATCCATTTGGTGAAAACCAAAAGGAGTTGCCCAAAGAAAAGGTAACATCCTTCCACAATCACTTTTGTTTTATTTATTACTCCACCCCTAAATTATTTTTATTCCATGATTATATAATAAACATATTATCCTTAATATACATACATTTTTTATGTTAATGTTTTTACCTACACCTACACACACTTCTATAAAATTGGATACACAATCATCATCTGTGTGTATGGAGGACTACCGCTTCGCGAACTGATGTTGTTCGTTCTATAATTAAAACCTTTAAAGTTAGGTAATAATGATGGAATTAATATTTTTATGTGATATATATAGTATTTATTATTTATTTATACTTTTTTAATTATTATATGACACATGCCTTCATACTTTCTATTTTCTGGGAATAAGATTACTTCATTTTTGGACGTGTGAACTACAGCCTCCTCAAAGAGATGTGATTCATTAAAGGTTTACATGGAATGTATTAAAGATATTTTTTATTGAAAATATGTGATATTTATTAAATATTGATTATACAAGAATTATAATATATATACACATCATTTACTTTTTTTTCTTTTAACGTGACCTGAAAATGGAAATTGTGTTCCTACATACATATGACCCACCGTCTCCATGAAAAATGTATTTTATTTCCCATTCATATATTTTATAGATTATTATAAATAAATATATAATGAATATATATGATATTAATATCATATTTTCTATTCTTTATATGATTAAATCATGATATAAGTAAGAGGACCAAAAATATTACAAATCATAACACATGTGAAAAAACAAAGCAGTTATTACCCACAACATCACTTTAACATGGAATTGTTAATAAAAAAGTAATCTAAAATCATATGTATATATGTATAATAAAATTATATTTATTATACATGAGGTTTTAACAATTACTATGAGATTCAAGAGTTAATGTAAGTGAATTTCATCTCACTTTTTATATCTGTGAGATACATGTCATATTCACCACTCATTTCATTTATGTGGTGTACATACTTACCTATGAAATTTTATATCATGAATTTAATTTATTTAATAATATTAAATTTTTCAAATGATGTTATTATTTTATGGGGATCTTCATTCAAATTTTACTAAAGTATTAAGGGGATTCCTAGTCTCACTTTTATTTCGGTGAGACTTATGCCTTATTCACCACTTGTTTATTTTGTGTGGTGTATATAATTCCCATGAATGTATTTTATAATTATTAAACTTTAATTTATGTTTATTGACATATCCCATTTATTATCTCTATATCATGGGGTTATATGATTCAAAATATACCAAATCAATATGGCAATTTTGTCTTAATTTTCCTCCTTTGAGACACATGTTTTGTTATGAACCTATATTCTTTGATGAGGTGTATATACAACCATTTAACAAGTTATGTCATAAATCACCATCTTATGATGATATTTTAAGTTTCAATTTATATTATTATTTTATGGTGAATTTTGTTTAAAGTTACCAAAGTGGTCTAAGTTTTTCAACAATATCATCATTTATCGATATTGTTTAGGATTATGCTTCCATTGACGAAATATTATCATCCATATATCATGAATTATCATGTTTGTTATTATTATATAGTTTTTTATGTTATATTCGTGTATTTGAACCATTTTTTCACTATTTTTTATATAGTATAACTAATAAAGTGTTTTTAAGAAAATATTACTATATTTCTCTCTTTAGTAGGAAATATGTTTTATTCAAAAACCATGTTTTCAAAAATGTTTTCAAATTTTTTTTTTAAAATGGTCTTTATAGATCATTTTCAAGGATAAAGTATTTTAAAAATTATCTATGTTTAAATATTATTTTGAATTTTTTTCCAATTTTATTTTGTAATTATTAAATTTTTGATAAAAGAAAAATATTTTCAAAAGATATTATGTTTAAAAAAATTCAACGAAAAAAGGATATTATCCTCAAGAAATGTTTTCAAAATATTTCTTTAAAATTATATTCAATATAATATGACATCCTTTTATGTTACCTATTTCTTTTTGGGGTTATGATACACGGATACCATTCTTATTCTTTCTCTGAATGGTTATGTATTTTATAACATGTTTTATATGAAACTCGTTTCTCTTCCACTGGTTATACCCAGATACATACTTATGAAACCAAATTCATTAAATAGGTTATTCTATAATGGAATAATTATGAAACCTATCTATTTCCCATAGGTTATGATATGATGAAATATTTATAATACCCATATTTCATTTCATGGGTTATGGTATACTAATTTTTTTAAGATCTTGTAGCACAAATACATATGATTTCATTATGATGTGGGTGGGAACTATATATTCCTTCAATGCATTGATTAAATATTTATATATCATGAGATATAAATGAATATAATAGGGAGTTAACTCAGTTCAAAAAATGAATTTTCCCACCAATATGATCATGGGAGTGAACCATGACTACTAAGATGGTTTGGGGAGTGAATTCATTCCACTAAAGGAGAGGATGACCTCATCCAGTATACTCGGACTATATGAATCTCATTTTTCAGAGCTCTAAAAGGATGTATAATCACTGGTCTTCACTCTTGACCAAGCCCAAGCCAAGATTCAACACATTAATCTTGAACGGAATCACCTACGGGAGAAGTTCAAGTTAATAGAGATTACCACTCGGGTGATGTTATCCGAGCATCCCCAATAATCTATTATCATCACACACCTTACCCTTAAGTATTACGCGGGTTTTGTAAGGGGTTATGTAATAAGGTATTAGTTACTTATTTTGTAATCCCTTTTTATAAATAAAAGTCTTATTCCATCAATTCCTTTAAGAGAAATTTTTTTCTTGAAAATATAATGAATTAGATAAATTGATTTTTCAGGTAAAATTGTACTTTTTAGAAATATATAAATTATTATATAAAACTGAGGTTTTATTAATAATTTTTTTATAATAGTGTTATAAGAACAATCCTTTTAATTATAAGTGATTATTATATTTATTCCTTATTGTTTTTACTCTATAAATGACTAAGTATTTAGTTTGATAAGAATTATATTTTTATATGATAAAAATGAAATTGTATTTTTAATTAAAGAATTTATTTTCATGAAAAAATGAATTTATAAAATAAATAACATTTTAATAAAATTTTATTATTAAATAATTTTTATTAAATATAAATGATCATATAATTTTTATGAAGTCAAAAGGTTTGGAAACTATTTTTGTCAAAACCTGTCAATTTTCAATAAATGACATTTTTTATTTAAAAAGTTAAAATTCACATATTTAGAAAATTATTTATATAAAATGAATATTATTTTTGGAATTAGGCCATCAAAATTATCCAATGGTTAATGTTTCAAAATTTTCATAGACAATCGAATTTTTGGGTAAAAATTAAGTAACATATAAATATATAATGTGTTTTATGACATCATAATGAACTAATAGTGATTTAATAAAATAATATAAAATGGATATTAGGACAATATATTTTTTTCATTTAAAATAATGTAATTTTTTATTTTTTTGATTATTTTTATAATTCCTTAGTGGACCCTCCAAGACTTATAAAATATTTTAACATTTTAAAATTATTTCCAGGAGAGTGTGACTTGCCTCAAGAAAATAAACCCTTATATTTTAATATTTTTGGCCCTTGGACTTATAAAATATTTTATACCACTCCAATTTGGCAGAAACTATGGTAAAAAACCAATGTTATGGTTTGTGGCATTGAATATTTTAGTGTGTAGTGTCCAAAACCAAAATAATAAAGAATTCCCTCTTCTTTCCTATATAAACTCACCCAATATCCCATTACTATTCACTAAACCATTTGGAGCTCGACCACCCTATGACCCATACTCCCTATATTCCTCACAAGGTTCCATAAAGATCCCAATAAGCCTCTCTTACAACTTTGGGATCACACATCCAAGTAAGGGATCCTCTCCTTCCCCTCTTCCTTTCAATTCAAGGACTTTATTTTAAATCAGCCTTTTTAATTCCATTTGGTTGTATTGTCACTCTTTTTTTTAATCACATACCTACTTTACATTTGATTTTATGTGAGTTAGGTATCATTTTTCCTCCCTCATTTGTACCCATACCTACGTCGTTACTATGCCAAAATTCTATAAGGGATTTCACTCTTCTCATTTCCATTCAAGCTACTCTTTTACATTATGATTCTTAAGTTCCATATTTTTATATTGATTTATGATGTTAAAATACCCACATACTGTAAATTTTATGTCTATATGATTATATATTCCTTTAAATCTCATCACCCCCCATGATCTTTTAATCACACCACTTACCATGCCGAATTTCCGTAAGGGATTCCTTCCTATCTCATTTTTATCAAAGTTTCTTTTGGTTTTTATACCATTTTATTTTCAATTAAAAGTGTTGTTGTATGATTTCTCTCCTCCCCCATACTTCCATACCTATGTTTTAATGATTATAGACCTCTATGTCTCCCATTAATCCCTCCCATGTACACTAGTTACCATGCCAAAATTTCATAAGAGTTATTCCATTTCTCCTCTTTATTCAAGTTTCTATATTATGTTATACCTTTTATTTACAAATTACTTATGTTGTGACATGTATTTATATGACCCCATTACATTAAATTTCATGTATATATGATTATATAAGCCTTTCTCTCTAATAAACCTTTTTTATGAATTTTTTTTCACATCATTAGGCTGCCGAAATTGCACCATGATTTTCCATACCAAAATCATCATGTAGTAAATACCATGCCCATTTCTTTATCAAGGGTATTCACCTTTATGCACATATACTTGTTGATTATATAATTTTATTTATTTATTACACATTCCTTTATCGTGGAATAAGTGATGATGTTGAATGAATCCACGTTATATGATCTATGTTGCACACATAAGCATGAGATTAAAATGATTATGAAGGGTGCACCCTGATAGCGCTCTAATGTATTGGGTAGTGTTTAGAATAATGATACTCCATATTAAATGAGGGTTTAATAATGGTAATTTATGTGAAATTAGAGTTTACTCAAGTTAATTCATGTTTAATGAGGGTTTATTCATGTTAATCCTTGTGCAATGAGCATTGGATCATGCTAATATCATGTTGTATGTTGTTGCCACATTTCCATATTATGATAATCATTATATATCATGCCATTATGTTCATGTTTCTCTTATTCTCCATTGATATACCTATTACCTAACATCTATTTTATTCTTTAGTTGTTGCTTTTTTTACTCTCTTAATAGTCTTTATAGCTCACCATTTTCTTATGTATGTCTTCAGGTTATACCATGAAATGATAAGTACAAAAGAATTTTGTGGTCATGTAAAAGATTTTTTCAATAAAGATGTTGTATTTTATGTCATAAGTTTTCATGTAATTTTCCTAATCCCCAAATACACTAGACCTATTGATCTTCTAGGTTGTATTAAGTGAATGTTTATGTAATAAGTCTTCTTTAAATATGAAATAAATAGTATGGTTGTTTAGTTGGAATCAGAGGATAGGTTTAGTTATTTTTGGGATTAGGATTAGAAAACCCTAGTAAAATCCTTAAGTATAAGACTAAGTATAATTAAAACATAAAAAAAATTGTGGGTATATATTAAGTGTTTTATCAAGAAAATACATCCCTGTCTGAATACAAACAAGTAGATGTGGATTTGGCACAAATGTATCTAGGGGTAAATCCTGAAAGCACCATTTTGAGCTAGACTGGAGTGGGAACTGGTTAATGAAAACGAGCCTTATTTCACTATTGGTTTGACCCTCCTGGAGGATATGATTTGGTAAATTTATAAACTCACTATGAAACATTATTAATGGAGAAAAAAACCCATAATAATATACGTTAGGAGATAGATCATGGATAACATAGATTGAAGCCTGGAAATTTATAAGTTAAGGAGATAAATGTAATTTATAAGTTATCACTTTAATGTCATTTGATTCCCCTTTATGTGTTAAAATGTTTAAGATAATCATCCCTAATTTTTTTTTTATTTCTTCCAATGGCCAATAATATAAGGAATATGGATAACAACTGATGAAAATGGAAACGTGATGAATGTCCCAACGATATTCCCAATAAAGTGGGATCTTAAGTTGGATATATTATGATTATTTAAAACCATATATCAAAAATCATGATTAAAAATTGTCACTTTGGTGAATTACCAAGGAAATAAAGGAAGAGGAAGAAGACATCTCATGAAAGTTCATCTATTAAAGGTGATAAGGGAAAGAACTCTCAATTTCCTTTGTGTAGGAAGTGCGGAAAGAGGCACCAAAGAAAATGTCACAAAGGGACTATGAGATGTTTTATGTGTGGAAAAGAAGGGAACAAGGTAGCCAATTGTTGTGCCAAAATGGATAATGTGATGAATGGAAAAAAATTTCCAACTAAGGAATAAAATATAGTTATATGATATAAATGAGGAGAATTCAGGCATTACCTAAGACAATGATTTGTTGAAAGGTTTGAGAAGCATGATGAGCATCAAAAATATCCTTCATTACGGGAGCATGGGAATTTCTATACTAAGTTGGGTAATAATGAATTAATTGCATGTAACCACTACTTAAAATAATTTTATGTCATGATTTATTTCAATTCAAGTACTATTAGTATATATTTTATGTTTTTTAATAACATTGGGTCACTAATAGAAATGATATTAAATCATTAGGGGAAAATTATATAAGTCTTCTATCACATGCTGAAGTTTGTGGGAATGTTCTTCTTTAAAATATTATAAGTCTCCCTTTTGCGTAATATGAAGAAAAATGAAAAATTCGTTTCCTATGCCTCAAGGTAGTTGAAAATTCATGAGAAAAACTATGCAATACATGATCTGGAGTTGGATGTAGTAATCTTCACTTTGAAAATTTGGTGACATTACCTGTTTTGGGAAAAGTGTGAAATATATACGGATCATAAAAATCCTCAAGTATATATTCACATAGAAATAGTTAAATATGCACCAATGAAGATGGTTAGAGCTCATAAAGGATTAAAACTGCTCAATCCATTACAACCTTGGGAAAGAGATCAATGTGGAAGATGCTCTAAGTAGAAAGGACCAAACGATTCTATCATTAATGAGAATTTAAAAGGATCCAATCTTCTTATATTTTATGAATATTGACATGGAAATCATAAATAAGGGACCATCATAAATCCTTCCACAAATTTTTTCTCAACTATATCTTTTGGACAAGTTAAAGGATTCTCAAAAGGATGATGTGAGAATTTAGAGAAATTTTGAAACTATCAAAAAAGTGAAATCCTAGGAGTTTAATGTTAATGATGAAAAAGATCACGGAATATACATCAATGTGCCTGGTATATCAGCAAGTGAAGGTTGAGAGGTCAAAGTATAATGGGATTATGAAACCATTACCCATACCAACATGGAAATGGGAATAGATCACCATGGACTTTGTCACCAGATTTTCGAAGACATCCAAAGGAAACAATGTCGTTTGGGTTATTGTCGATCATCATACAAGGAATTCACACTTCATTTCAATTCAATAGGATTTCTCATTGGATAAAATGGCACGAATATAAATCATATAAGTAGTAAGGCTTCATGGTGTACCACTATCGATTATATCTGATCAAGATCCAAGATTCACATCTATGTTATGGAAGAGTCTCCAACACACTTTGAATACTGACATGAACTTTAGTATGGATTATCATCCTCAAACTGATGTCCAATCTGAATGGAATGTCCAGTAACTTGAAGAAATTTTGAGAGCTTTCTTAGTGGATTTTAAAGGTGTAAGGGAACAATATATTTCTTTGGTGGAGTTCTCTTACAAAAATAGTTTCCACTCAAGAATCCAAATATCTTATTATAAATACCTTTATGGGAAGAGGTGCAGAATACTAGAAAGTTGGGATGAATTTGGGGAGATAAAACTTCTAGGTCTAGAAATGGTCGAAGAAATAGTAGAGAGGGTTAATATCATCCAGCAGCACATTAAAACTACTCGAAGTCAAAAAATGTGTCATGTTAACAATCATTGACGAGACATAGATTTTGATGTTGGAGACATGGTATTTCTATGCATATCACCATAGAATAGAGTTATGGTATTTGGGAAGAAGGTAAATCTTAGTCAAAGGTACAACATCACTTTTGAGATTCTTAATTGCATTTGAGTATTGTCCTATCGACTAGCACTCCCACCAAACCTGTCTCATGTACATGATGTATCCCATGTATCACCCTTGAGGAAGTACATACCGAACCCATCACATGTACTCAATCCAGAGGTGGTACCATTAGAGATTGACCTCTACTATGAATAGAAGCTGGTGAATAACTTA
The DNA here is from genome assembly GCA_963277665.1 of Viscum album. Lineage (NCBI taxonomy): Eukaryota > Viridiplantae > Streptophyta > Magnoliopsida > Santalales > Viscaceae > Viscum > Viscum album. Next base: position 382,224,924 of record OY728153.1, on the reverse strand, counting down.
AATTCTAGAGAAAAAGTTATAAAAAATAGGATGATGTCCCTCATAAAAGCATTGAGGAGAAACCACAAGTTTGAAGAAGAAACATAGAAAATAGAGGAAGTGATGAAGCAGAGTTACCCTCATCTATTTTAGTTTGGGAAAAAAGAAATTCTGAGGGTCAAATTTCTGAAGGGGGAACGTTGTAACAACCTGAACATATATGAATAAAATTTCCTTTCTATTAATGTCTTAGGGATATAGAAAACACATGAACTTTTATTATTATTATTATTATTGGGTTTAAATAATCATCTAGTATCATTACCATTGATAATATAGAAATTCTATATTGATCACACAACTGATATAAACATAAGGTTTTATCAAATCCTTTCGACATAGACAAAGAAAAGGATGGCCTCATCGAGTAGACTCAAACCGTACAAAGTTCCTTTATCAGAGCTCAGAAAGGAGGTAGAATCCCTGGGCTTCACTCCTAACTAATCCCAATCCGAGCTTCAAAACATTAAGCTTGAAAGAAATTTCCTGCATAAATATTTCAAGTTAATAGAGATTATCATTCAGGCGATGTTATCCGTGTCACCCCAAAAATATGTCATCATAGCACACCTTAACCTTAGGTCTTATGCAGGTTTTATATGGTGTTATGTAATAAGGTATTGGCTACTTATTTTGTAATCCATTTTTATAAATAAAAGTGTTATTCCATCAATTCCTTCATGAGAATAGTTTTTCTTAAAAATATAATGAATTAGATAAATTGATTTTTTAGGTAAAATGGTACTTTCTATAAATATAAAAACAATTACATTAAACTAATGTTTTATTAATGATTTTATTATAATAGTGTTATAATAACACTACTTTTAATTATGAGTGATTATTATATTTATTCCTTATTTTTTTTACTCTATAAATGATTAAGTATTCAATTTGATAAGAATTTTATTTTTGTACGATAAAACTGAAATTTTATTTTTTTATTAAAGAATTTAATTTAATGAATTAAGAAATTTCAGGAATAAATAATATTTTAAGAAAATTTTACTATTATATATTTTTTATTAAAAATATAAATGATTATATAATTTTTATGAAGTCAAATGTAGCTTTTATTAAGGTTTGAAAACTATTTTTATCAAAACCTGTCAATTTTCAATAAATGATGGATTTTATTCTAAAATTTAAATTCAGATATTTAGAAAATTATTTAGATAATATGAATATTATTTTTGGAATCAGGACATCAAACTTATCCAACGATTATTTTTTCATAATTTTCTTAGACAAATGATTTTTTTGGGGAAAAATTAAGTAACATCTAAATATATAACTTGTTTTATGTCATCATAATGATCCAATAGTGATGTGACAAAGTACTATAAAATGGGTATTAAAAAAATTTTATTTTTCCTTTAAAATAATGTAATTTTATATTTGTTTGATTAATTTTATAAAGCCTTAGTGGACCCTCCAAGAATTATAAAATATTTTAACATTTTAAAATGATTTCTGTGAGAATGTGACTCAACTCCAGATATATAAGAATAATATTTTAATATTTTCGGCCCTTGGAATTATAAAATATTGTATGCCACTCCACTATATTAGAAATAATGAGCAACTACCATGGTATGGTTTGTGGTTTTGAATATTTTAGTATGTAGTGTCCAAAACCTAAATAATAAAGAATTTCCTCTCCTTTCCTATATAAACCTACCCCATCTCCCATTCATCTACCCTCAAACCATTTGTAGCTTGAACTTACTCTACCTCATACTAACTATAGTCCTCCAAAGGTTCCCTTAAGATCCAAAGAAGTCTCTCTCATGCCTTTGGGATCACAAATCCATGTGAGGGATCCTCTCCTTCCTCTCTTCCTCTCAATTCAAGAACCTTGTTTGAAATAAGACTTTTTAATTTCCATTGTTTGTATTGTAATTATTTTTTTAAATTACTTACATAATATTCATTTGATGTTATGTGAATGAGGGATCATTTATCCTTTCTCATTTGGACCCATACCAAATCTGTTACTATTCCAAAATTTCGTAAGGGATTTTACTCTTCTCATTTCTATTCAAGCAACTCTTTTATATTAGGCTTCTTAAGTTCCATATTTATATGTCGGGTTATGATGTTACGTGACCCCAATACTATCCATTTGATGTATAGATGAAGATATATTCCTTTCACTCTCATCAATCCCTCCCTATGATCCTTTAAGGATACCCGTTAACATACTGAATTTCCATAAGGGATTCTTTCCTTTATCATTTTTATCCAAGTTTTTTTAGGTTGTTATACCATTTTATTTTCAATTTCAAATGTTGAGGTATGATTTTGAAACTCTCCCATAATTACCTCCTTTTTTATAATGATAAACCTCTTTCTCTCTCATTAATCCCTCCCATGTACACCTGTTACCATGCTAAAATTTCATAAAGAGTTAATTTATTTCTCCTTTTTCTTCAAGTTTCCATATTATGTTACCACTTTTATTTCAAAATTCTTCATGTTGGGATACATATTTATATGACCCCCTTACTTTCAATTTCATGTATATATTATTAGATATCCATTTCTCTTTCATCAACCATTTTTATGAATTTTTATGTCACGCTGTTAGGCTGCAGAAATTGCACTGGGATTTTCCATGCCAAAATCATCATGTAGTGAATACCATGCCCATTTCTCTATCAAGGGTATTCACCTATATGCACGTATACTTTGTGATTATATAATTTCATGTATTTATTCTGCATTCCTTTATCATGTAATAAATTAATATTTTTAATGAATCCATGTTATATGATCTATGTGGAACACTTAAGCATGAGATTAAAATGATTATCAAGGGTGCATCCTGATAGTGCTCCAATTCATTGGGTAATGTCTAGTATCATGATTCTCTAAGTGAAATGAGGTTTTTATCATGATAATTCATGCATAATGAGGGTTTAATCATGTTAATTGATGTGCAAAAATGGTTTAATCATGCTAATAAAAGTGTGACGAGCCTTGGATCATGCTAATATCTTATTATATCTTGTTTCCACATTTCCATGTTATGATAATCTTGGTATATCATACCTTTATGTTCATGTTTATATTATTCTCCATTAATATTCCTATTTCCTATAATGTATTATATTCTTCATGTTGTTCCTTATTTACTTCCTTACTGGGATTTATAGATCACCCTTTTCTTATGTATGTCCTCAGGTTATCCCATGAAATGTAATGTATAAAAGAATGTTGTGGTCATGTAAAAGATGTTTTCAATAAGGATGTTGTATTTTATTTCTTAATTTGTCATTTATTATTCCTAATCCCCAAACACACTAGACCTATTGATCTTCTGTGTTGTATTAAGTTTAATTTTATGCAATAAATATTGTTTAAATATGAAATAAAGGGCAGGGTTGTTAGAGAATCTCTCTACAATGAATCTAGAATTTAGGGAGAAAATGTCTCTCATGATGGAATCTTTCATTCTAAAAATGATATGGATTCCCTTGGATGAACCACCATTTCTCGAAATGACTCTATATAATTATAGGAGGAATAATAATAGGATGACTGCATGAAACCCCTCCAACGATAGAGGAAATAATCTCCACCACCATCGATGAGATTGGGAAGGTAAATCTAGGAACATAAGAATACCTATGACATACATTGATTACTATCCCCATACCAATCGAGGAGAAATATATTTACATTGAATTTATAAATAAACATCGATATGGGTTCACTAGGTATTATACATAAATTTCAAGGATGAACCACAAGGTTTTCACACACCACTTAGGCTTACCCGACGACCATCGAGATTTCAATTAGGAATCTATGAAGATGCACCCTTATCATTATAATAATGAAAAGTGAGAGGTTAAAAAATTGATCAAGTATAACTTTTTATTGGAATTCAAACCCCCAAGATGTCTCACCAAGATCATCCCTATGAAGAAAAAGAAAAGGAAAATTAGTGTCTGCAGCGATTTCAAATTCCATAATCGATACATCCCAGAATATAACTTCCCATTATTGATCAAAAAAATCTTCCTGAACGAAACTATTTCGTTATAAGTCCTTTCCTTCATATATTGTTATTTATGGGATCATTTTCTATTAGTTCATTACCCTTGCTTTAAAGACCTTTATGGATACTTCTAAATATCTCATGCATTATATTGTTAAACTTTTTTTGTGATGAATAGTATAATTTTATGTTGACGACTTGGTGGTCAAATCACAACAATAATGTGATCACTTCATGGACCTCCAAAATAGTATTCGAAAAGTTGACACAGTATAGTCTGAAGATGATCCCGTTGAAATTCCATTTTAGGTTAACATCATGGATATTCCTTGGATTTATAGTATGCCACCGTGACATCAAGTTTGACCCAAAAATGACTTGTTAAATTCTAGAAATTTCACCCCTTGAAATATCAAAGAACTAAGGGGGTTCCAAGGTCACCTCACATGCATTTGGAATTTCATTGCCAACCTGGCTAGAAAATATCTTCCCTTCACCGAGATAATAAAGAAGGGATTCACCTACTGATTGGATGAGGAATTATATGAATTCTATGATTGTAGAAAGATATACCTATAACACCCATTGGTATTTATGGAACTAGTGGAGGTAAATCCACTCTTATTATATGTGGCCATCATGGAATGATCATATAGACTTCTTATCACATAAAAAATTATGTGGGGAATGAAAATTGTCTCTACTGCCACAAATTAATGATGTTAGGAAATGATGATCGATATTTGAATGTTGAGAAAAACCGACTCATGGTTATCTTTGTAGTGAAATAGCTAAAGAATTACATGAAGCACCAAACATTCCCCCTAGTTTCTTGTATTGATCTGTTCAAGTATTTCCTTGTCCTTCCAATACCGACTGGATGTTTCACCTATTAGGTGGTTATTTTGGAATAGTATGACATCTAGTTTGTGTCATAAAAGTTAGTGAAAAGGAAATCTCTCACTGATTTCCTTACGGAACATCCTACCCTAGAAAGTACACCAGTGGAAACTGAACTTTTAGATGAGGAGGTTTTATATTCTCATCACACTCCCTAGATATTGGAGATTTATTTTGATGGACCCTCCCAAAGTCCTATAAAAAAGTGAAAATAAAACATGAAACTCAATCAGGTTGGTTAGGGGATTTTATATGTTTCTCTAGAAAAATAAATTTCCCCCTATGTTTTATCAATATCTAAAAGTTTTATTAATAATGAAGCTAAATACCAAGCCCTCATCACTAGCTTGGAACTAGACCTACAGCTACAAATATCATACTTGAAAATCAAAGGTGATTCGAAGTTGATGATAAAGTAAATCAATGGAGAATATTTCATCAAAAAAGAATACTTTTCCCCTCTCACCATCTACTTCTGAGGACTAATAGAAGATTTCCCTTTTGAACATACATTACATCCTGTCCCTTGATCCTAGAATGCTCTTTTCTGAAACACTGGTTAATGCATCTACAGTTTTGGCTCACCCTAATTGGGTGGAAGTAATCTTTTACATCACACATTGAAGGATAGTCTCATAGGTCATCATCTCTGACATGGAGGAGATCAATCAGATCAACACCTCCACGGAGCATGATGAACCAATATCCATCATTGTATAAACAGAACCCATAATTGATTATCTTCAAAATGGTATGATCCCTACATATCGATTTATAAGGGAATAAATTAATCTCCAAGAAGTGAACTTTACCCTTAGAGATGGTCCAAATGAGAAAACGGCCCTATAAAAGTGAGGATTTTATGGGATCCTCCTTAGATGAATATTAGAAAGAGAGATTCCCACTGTAATTGAATAATTCCATCTAGGATCATGTGGCTCTCCTTAGTCAAGGATCAGGCTATCCCACTAGATCATGAGGCTTGGTTACTACTAGAAAACAAAATACAAGAATATGTGTAATTTATAATGAAATATCATTCATCCCTGATTTATGAAAACATTATCCCTCTACCCATGGAATTTCTATATACAACTAAATATTCTTGGTCATTTTCCTTGTGGGGAATGAATGCTTTGGTCTCATATTGTAACGACCTGAAATTTTGAATAAATATTGTTTCCTAATTTTATGTGTTATTTTATTTTATTTTTATACTCAACAAAAATGATTCATTTGATAACATGAGTACATTTAAAATGAGATCATTGGGTTTTGACTGTTATATTACCATTGGTCAATATGACCCCTGGAAACTAAACGTTTTGATTATTGTCTCTAAATACAAGTAATATTGGTTAATTATTATAGAAAATAGATTTGATGGCCTCACCCCGTAGTCTTCAACCAATCGAAGCCCATCTAACAGAACTTGGGAAGGAGGTAGCACCAATGGGCTTTGCTCTGGACCAAACCCAAGCCAAACTTCATCGTGTGAAGCTAGAACGGAATCGTCTATGCGAGAAGTTCAAACAGATAGAAATTACTACTCATGTGATGTTGCCCGAGCCTCCCTCAGATTCTCTCACCTTAGCACACCTTACACTTAGGTCATACGCTGGTGTGATAAGGGGCTATGTGAGGAGACCGTAACTGCCTTGTGTAACCCTTTGTTTTAAATAAAAATTTTGATTTCTTATTATGATGAAGTTTATGAATTTTCAAATGTCCGGATAAATATAGTATGCATATTTTTGATGAATTTTAGACAAATGATATTTTTAAAATGTTTAGGTAAACCTTAAATAATAAAAAATGTGTAATGATTTTCAAAAAATGGTCTTCTACAATTATGTCCAGTATGAAATTTAGAGACTAATAAGATCAACTTGATTTTTGATTAATAGTAAATTATGAATAGTGATTTTATGATTAGGATTAGTAATGTGTCCAAATGGATTAGTAATCTCACTTAAAGAAAGTATTAATATAATCAAGGCACCTTGATTAAGTAACGTGATTCAATAAAATGGTTAAATAACGGTTTCATAAGTTATTATTCAAGTATTAGTTTTTTTGGGTGAATACTGTTTTTTAATTAAAAATTAAATTAAAAATATTTAAAAAATTATTTTTATAAAATGGATTTCATTTTTGAACTCAGATCATCGATATTATGTTAAGGTAATTTTTGGGGTTTTTTCTGAAAAAATGAATTTTCGATGAATACTGTATTTATTTAAAAATTAAATTAAAAATATTTAGAAAATTATTTTTATAAAATGGAGTTCATTTTTTAAGTCAGATCATTGATATTTGGTTAATGTGAAATTTTGGGATTTTTCTGAGAAAGTTGAATTTTCAGTGAATAGTAAAAATACAGTTTTAGGGTTTCGGTATGTTTAATGAAATCATAACTGTGTCATGATGATTACATGAGATATTTTAAGGTATGGTCGACCAAATGTGATGAATTATTGTATGGGGTCCCCATATGGCCTAACTTCATGGTAAATATCATGGGAGAGCACATGCTTTTGAGAAAACCACTTTTGTGGTGTCGCTTGGTCATTAATGCCTTGTCCCCTCACTTTCCCTATAAATACCAAGCCATCCTCTCATCCATTTCGACTACTTACTCTCCCCCAACGAATTTATGGTCTAATTACCTCCCAAGAAGTACTCCCAAGGTTCCCCCAATCCCTAAAGGTCCCAACCTTTGAGTTTTAAGAGTTACCTTTTAAGGTAAGGGATCCAACCTCTCTCTTTCTTTTCAAGTAATCTCTTTTATGTCATTACTTTTATGCTCCATGATCTTAGGTGGGAGGATGTTCTTTTAAATTCCTCTTACTTCCCTTTTCATGTTAATATAATTAGAGATCCCCTCTTACTCTTATTATTTCGTTTTATGAAGTTTTAAGTGGCGTCATTAGGCTGCCGAAATTTTTGTAACGGATTCTTTCTCCCTTCTCATTTTTCAAGATCTATTTTCATGTAAAGTATTTAAAGTTCCTTTTTATTTTGTTGGGGTATGATCTCTAAATTTTTCATACTGATATTTTATGATCATATTATGAGAGACCCCACTTGATCTCTTCAATTCAGTATTTTGAAGTTTTAAGTGTCGCCGTTAGGCTGCCAAATTTTTAAGTGGTTCTTTCACCTTTCTCCTATTTCAAAGTTCTAATTCCATGTCAAGTCTTGAAAGTTCATTTTTATCATGTTGGGGTATTATCTATAAATTTATAATACTGATCTTTTATTTTCATATGATTAGAGACCCTATTTGATCTCTCCAATTCAGTATTTTGAAGTTTTAAGTGGCGCTGTTAGGCTGCCGAATTTTTAAGGGATTCTTTCACCCTTCTCGTTTTCAAGATCTATTTTCATGTCAAGTATTTCAAGTTCATTTTTATTATGTTGGGGAATTATCTATAAATATATAATACTTATATTTTATTTTCATATGATGAGAGACCCTATGTGATCTCATCAATTCATTTTTTTTGAAGTTTAAGTGACGCCGTTAGGCTACCGAATTCCTAAGGGGTTCTTTCACCCTTCTCGTTTTCAAGATCTATTTTCATGTCAAGTATTTCAAGTTCTTTTTTATTATGTTGGGGTATTATATCTATATCTATCATACTTATCATTTATGTTCATATGATGAGAGGCCCTATTTGATCTCGTCAATCCATCTTTGGAAGTTTTAAGTAACGTCGTTAGGCTGCCGAATTCTCATAAGAGAAATCTTATTTTTTTTTGTCTTCATTTCAACTTCTTCGTTTCATATGGTATATCATTAAAATTTCATTACCATATTCTTAAATCCCTTATATTATATCCCCCTACTGTTTTATGGATCATTTATGAGTGGTTGACACATTTCCCCTCTCTTTTCAATGTTTTCTAAAACCTTGTAACATAGTCGTTATGCTGCAGAATTTTCGTCTCAAAATGCCTCTCTCTTTTTTTCAAAATTATTTTATGTTATTAAGTGAATACTCAAATCTCTTATTTCTACAGGGGTATTCACATATATATCAAAATGTTCTATTTTAAATTCTGGTATTTACATACATGAAACCCGCTTTCCCTTTCCGTGGGTTTAAAGTGACATAATGATCATGTCATTAAATCATTTTTTAAAATGTTATGATTATGAAATGAAACCCATTTATTTTATTCTATATGGTTTGTTTATGAAATTATTGATGATGATATATGTGGCTCACATGATAATAAAGACATGTCAATGGTGCGCCCAGATATCACTCCAATTCATTGGGTAAATACTTAATCTCTAAAGATGACTTTTTAGACTGATACCTTGGTGAATAACCTTGGTAATTTTTAATGACACTTTGGGGATGGACCTTGGTGAAACGAAATGATTTTAAATATTAAATGTTGTAGCCACATATTCAAGTTATGAAAAATTTTATTTTTATTATGATATATCTCATGATTTCTTTCTCATGCCTTAAAGTTATTTTCATGACCTTATTGAAGTATCTCAAGTTCACTTGTAAAATGTTTATCTTGTTTCCCTTATTGGGCCTTCTGCTCACCCTTTCTTTTGATTTATGACCCCAGGTTATGAGATGCAGTAATGAACCTAGGATGAACATGAGGATAATCTTTTAATGTTTTTAAGAAAAATGTTTTATGTTTTCATGTTTTAAGTTCCTGGTTTCCAAGACACTAAACCATAAAGATCCCCGGTTTTGTAAAATGTAATGAAAGTTTATGTGATAAAAAGGCAGGATGCTATAGTTGGTATCAAAGGATGTTTTAGTTATTTGTGGAAATTAGGATATGAAAACTTTATGAAGAAGCCTATAGAAAAGTTTATATATAGGAAATCTGCCTGGTATTTTGGTGAGTATTGAGTAATGGGTTGCCAAGAAAATACATCCCTGTTTGGATACGAGCAAGTAGAGGTGGCTCTGGCATAGATGTACATAGGGGTAATACCCGAAAACACCACATTCAGCTAGACTCAAACGGGAACTGGTACACGACAATGGGCATTGCTGCACTCTTGGTTAGGACACTCCCGAGGGATATGCTTTGGTAAATTCATAAGCTTAGTATGAACCATTGTTAAAGGAACACAGATAAAATAAAATAAAGATTCACATAAGAATATATGATCATGGATAACCCAGATGTGAACCTAGGGGATCAGAAGTTAGGGTATAATTTTCTTCTACAAGTCATCCTTATATGCTTTAAGTTCCTTTTCATGATTATTGGCTAAGTATTCAAGACCCTAATTGTAATTTCTTTTCATAGTTAATGGCGGGAAATGGAAGAACATGTCCCAACAACCAATGTGATAGGAAATGTGATGATTTACATATTAATATGACAGGGATGATTAGGGGATTAAAAGATGATTATTATTTTGGAAGACGTTCACTATTTTGGGGACCCTATATGATCAAGGTAAATATATTACTATAGTATTTTCATTGAGAAGTAAGGTTGACTTATATTTTGAAGAATCTATGAATTTAAGGTGGACTTATAGTAATTTAGATTGCTTGTGGTAATGATTAACCTATCTTTTCTAACATATGTTTAGGTTAGCTACTTTTGTTATAAGATGTTAGGAGTGGTTGATGTTGTTTGGAGATGAACAATGAAGTTTATTTTGGAAGACTATGTTATCAAATCCCTCTTGTATTTGGGTTTCAATCTTAGTTTGGTTTATTTTGAGGAATTTTAAGGACCGTTATTTATGGAATGGTCTATGATGAACTTTGGGTAGTACCATGGAACTTTGAAGATTTAAAATTAGATTCCATTCCTATGGGATTATTTCTTTTTGAAGAGTTTTTTAACCTTACCCTCTCTGTTTTTTGGATAATGTTTAAAGATAGATGAAATAGATAGTTAATCTTTTGTGGATTATGTGATTCTCTAGAAGATGATTCTTGTGTTTTGATGAGACCAAGTAGTTTTGAATGCTCATCATTTGGACAAAAGATTAGTTTTGGTAGAAACTTATTAAAGGATGAAACTCTACATGAAGGTAGGTATATTTTATTATGTTTTTGTTCTATGTAGTAAATTAATTCCTCAAAATTATGAAATGGAACGTAAAACAAAAATGTTGTTGGTTTACGTTTCCTACTAGGAAATCAAAGACCGTTTACACACATCATAAGTTTGGGATTTTATTATGGTTAACTTTCTCCTAATCATGTTTTATATCACTTTCCCTCAGAACTTGACCCTTTGTTTTCTCATCCATGTCCATGTTTTCCTACATGGAATCCTAGTGTGGGCTAAATCGGGTGACCTTTGTACTTCCCTTTCTTTCTTTTAAAGTAATAGTTTTACTGAATCCTTTCCCGATATGGGACTTTCAATGAAATTTCAAAACCCAATTTTAAAAATTGCGAGGATGCAATTTCTTAATGGGGGAAGATTGTAACGAACAGAAATTTTGAATAAATATTGTTTCCTAATTTTATGTGTTATTTTATTTTATTTTTATACTCAACAAAAATGTTTCATTTGATAACATGAGTAAAATTAAAATGAGACTGTTGGGTTTTGACTGTTATATTACCATTGGTCAATATGACCCCTGGAAACTAAACGTTTTGATTATTGTCTCTAAATACATGTAATCTTGGTTAATTATTATAGAAAAAAGATTTGATGGCCTCAACCAGTAGTCTTGGACCGATCGAATCCCATCTAACAGAACTTGGGAAGGAGGTAGCACCACTGGGCTTTGGTCTGGACCAGACCCAAGCCAAACTTCATCATGTGAAGCTAGAACGGAATCTCCTTTGCAAGAAGTTCAAACTGATAGAAATTACTACTCGTGCGATGTTTGTCGAGCCTCCCTCAGATTCTCTCACCTTAGCACACCTTACACTTAGGTCCTACGCTGGTGTGATAAAGGGCTATGTAAGGAGACCGTAACTGCCTTGTGTAACCCTTTGTTTTAAATAAAAATTTTGATTTCTTCTTATGATGAAGTTTATGAATTTTCAAATGTCCGGATAAATATAGTATGCATATTTTTGATGAATTTTAGAAAAAGGATATTTTAAAAATGTTTAGGTAAACCTTAAATAATTAAAAATGTGTAATGATTTTCAAAAAATGGTCTTCTACAATTATGTCCAGTACGAAATTTAGAGACTAATAAGATCAACTTGATTTTTGATGAATAGTAAATGATGAATAGTGATTTTATGATTAGGATTAGTAATGTGTCCAAATAGATTAGTAATCTCACTTAAAAAAAATATTAATATAATCTAGGCACCTTGATTAAGTAATGTGATTCAATAAAATGGTTAAATAATAGTTTCATAAGTTATTATTCAAGTATTAGTTTTTTAAGTGAATAGTGTTTTTTAATTAAAAATTAAATTAAAAATATTTAGAAAATTATTTTTAAAAAATGCATTTTATTTTTGAACTCAGAGCATCGATATTATGTTAAGGTAATTTTTGGGGTTTTTCTGAAAAAATGAATTTTCGGTGAATAGTGTATTTATTTAAAAATTAAATTAAAAATATTTAGAAATTTATTTTTATAAAATGAAGTTCATTTTTGAAATCAGAGCATTGATATTTGGTTAATGTGAAAGTTTGGGATTTTTCTGAGAAAGTTGAATTTTCAATGAATAGTAAAAATACAGTTTTAGGGTCTCGGTATGTTTAATGACATCATATCTATCTAATTATGATTCCATGAGATATTTTAAGGGATGTTCGAACAAAGATGATGAAGTATTGTGTGGGGGGCCCATGTGAGCTAACTTCATGGGAAATATCATGGGAGAGCACATGCTTTTGAGAAAACCACTTTTGAGGTGTCCCTTGGTCATTAATGTCTTGTCCCCTCACTTTCCCTATAAATACCAAGCCATCCTCTCATCCATTTCGACTCCCCACTCTCCCCAAACAAATTTCTGGTCTCAATACCTCCCAAGGAGTCCTCCCAAGGTTCCCCCAGGCCCTCAAGGTCCCAACCTTTGAGTTTTAAGAGTTACGTTTTAAGGTAAGGGATCCGACCTCTCTCTTTCTTTTCAAGTAATCTCTTTTATGTCATTCCTTTTATTATCCATGTTCTTATGTGGGATGATGTTATTTTATATTCCTATTACTTACCTTTTCATGTTCATATAATGAGAGATCCCCTCTTACTCTCATTATTTCGTTTTATGAAGTTTTAAGTGGCGTCGTTAGGCTGCCGAAATTTTTGTAACGGATTATTTCTCCCTTCCAATTTTTCAAGATCTATTTTCATGTAAAGTATTTCAAGTTTTTTTTTATTATGTTGGGGTATGATATCTAAATTTATCATACTGATATTTTATGATCATATGATGAGATACCCCATTTGATCTCTTCAATTCAGTATTTTGAAGTTTTAAGTGGCGCCGTTAGGCTGCCAAATTTTTAAGTGGTTCTTTCACCTTTCTCCTTTTTCAAAGTTCTAATTCCATGTCAAGTCTTGAAAGTTCATTTTTATCATGTTGGGGTATGATCTCTAAATCTATCATAATGATATTTTATTTTCATATGATGAGAGACCCTATTTGATCTCTTCAATTCAGTATTTTGAAGTTTTAAGTGGTGTCATTAGGCTGCAGAATTTTTAAGGGATTCTTTCACCCTTCTCATTTTCAAGATCTATTTTCATGTCAAGTATTTAAAGTTACTTTTTATAATGTTGGGGAATTATCTCTGAATATATAATAATGATCTTTTATGTTCATATGATGATATACCCTATTTGATCTCATCAATTCATTTTTGTTGAAGTTTAAGTGACGTCGTTAGGCTACCGAATTCCTAAGGGGTTCTTTCACCCTTCTCGTTTTAAAGATCTATTTTCATGTCAAGTATTTCAAGTTCCTTTTTATTATGTTGGGGTATGATCTCTATATCTATAATACTTATCATTTATGTTCATATTATGAGAGGCCCTATTTGATCTCATCAATCCATCTTTGGAAGTTTTAAGTAACGTCGTTAGGCTGTCGAATTCTCATAAGAGAAATCTTATTTTTTTTTTCTTCCTTTAAAGTTCTTCATTTCATATGGTATATCATTAAAATTTCATTAACATGTTCTTAAATCCATTATATTCTATCCCCCTATTTTTTTATGGATCATTTATGAGTGGTTGACCCATGTCCCCTCTCTTTTCAATGTTTTCTAAAACCTTGTAACATAGTCGTTATGCTGCAGAATTTTCGTCTCAAAATGCCTCTCTCTTTTTTTCAAAATTATTTTATGTTATTAAGTGAATACTCAAAGCTCTTATTTCTAAAGGGGTATTCAAATATATATCAAAATGTTCTATTTTAAATTCTGGGATTTACATAAATTAAACCCTCTTTCCCTTTCCGTGGGTTTAAAGTGACATAATGATCATGTCATTAAAACAGCTTTTAAAACGTTATGATTATGAAATGAAACCCATTTATTTTATGCTATATGGGTTGTTTATGAAATTATTTATGATGATATATGTGGCTCACATGATAATAAATACTTGTCAAGGGTGCACCCAGATAGCGCTCCAATGCATTGGGTAAAGACTTAATCTCTAGAGATGACTTTTTAGACTGATACCTTGGTGAATAACCTTGGTAATTTTTAATGACACCTTGGGGATGGACCTTGGTGAAACGAAATGATTGTCAATATTAAATGTTGTAGCCACATCTTCAAGTTATGAAAAATGTTATTTTTATTATGATAAATCTCATGATTTCTTTCTCATGCCTTAAAGTTCTTTTCATGACCTTATTGAAGTATCTCAAGTTCACTTGTAAAATGTTTATCTTGTTTCCCTTATTGGGACTTCTTCTCACCCTTTCTTTTGATGTATGTCCTCAGGTTATGAGATGCAGTAATGAACCTAGGATGAACATGAGAAGAATCCTTTAAAGTGTTGAAGAATTTTTTTTATGTTTTCATGTTTTAAGTTCCTCGTTTCCAAGACACTAAACCTTAAAGATCCTCGGTTTTGTAAAATGTAATGAAAGTTTATGTGATAAAAAGGCAGGATTATATATATATCCCCCAACCATATCTAAGTAGTTTAAATGAATCCTTACTATTACTGACTTCTTTTCTAAATGGTATGAGGTGATACCTTTCAAAGAAGTTGGGATAAATAATATTATAAACATTGTGAAGTCAAATATCATCCCTAGGTTCAGAGTCCCTCACATAATATTGATGGAAAACACCACAAAAGTTTTTTCTACAAAGTTGAAGATATTTTACCTGGAGAACAACATCATGTCCAACCATTTATCCCTCTATCATGCAGTGGAAAATGGAATAATATAGTCCTTAAATAAGACTCTATAAAACATACTCTAGAAGATAGTGAACAAGGATAATAATTCATGGCTAGATAAGATCCTTTATATCTTATGGGCCTACCATACCACCAAATATAGTGCTACAAAAGAAACTTCATATTCATTGGTATACGTAATCGAGGTACTGTTTCCCATATAAGGCCTCTAGAATATGTCTAGCTTACACATGTGATAAATCTATGCAAGAAGGGATCCCGTATATGGTTACCCAAAAATAATCCTATATATAGATGAAATATGCTCCCTAATTATAAATGTCCTTAACTAGTGAAAAGTGTCCCCATGGATATCATACATAATTTTCACATTGATCCTCACATCCTTATCACATGATGTTAAACTGTAAGAAGGAAAAAATCCTTGTCCCATGACATTAAACTGTATGACAAATACATCCCTACTACGTGAAATTAAAATTTTCAGGCCATCGTCCATCATTATTCCTTATCAAAGGATCATAAGATCTTGACCCTAGTAAACTAGAGTATAGGTATTTTCTAGAATCATTTAATCCCCTCATTCAATAAATCACACTTCATGTCTTGAGTGCCTTGAGTTTCCTCAAACCTCCAATGGCCCTCGGAAAAGGATACCCATATTTGAAAGACCCTTTGTTTGAATATGCATGTATGCCTATGGATACTACATATGAACTTCTGGATATCAACCAAACACAACATCACCTTGAGAAGCTTTCTGATCCTTATGAGCCCCGATGTAACTACAATAAAAATCGACACCCTAGGGTGTTATATGACATCCCTAGTATGATTTTCCCATATCATTACTCATGTTTTGATAACCTCAAGTTGTGACTTACATCATTTTCATATCCCTCTAAAAGGGTTATTGGAGTTCCCTTGATCTTGGGTATCCTAATTAGGCTTTTGTTGAACATTTCACTCATAAAAAGTCCATGTGCATCTTGAAATTAAGCTGCATGCACTTTGGTCTAAGATGTACAACCTTTAAATTTATCCTTTGATGGTCCAAATTTCAAAAACATAAACTACTAGTGAAGGAGGCATAAAACTTTTCATGTTGAAAACTTGTAAAGGGAAGCCTAAGAAATGGTAAAATATTTTATTTCTAAACTCCTCATCTTTAGAGCTTGGGAAAAAGTTAGTTAATAGACGAACAAGGAATAAATCTCATAGGGACCACCTTTTGTCCATAGTAAAATTAAATCCATGCATGTTGGATCCCCAGGTCCAGAAAAAATTTATAGTGATGATTTTTCACATTTCCTCACCATGATAATGTGTTCACTTGATAACGATACTACTAATAAGGTGCTCAAACACTTCCTGAATATTACATTTTTAACAAATCACACATTGTGATTTGAGCACATTGGGTCATCACAAACCTTCCATTTCCCTTGTAAGAGGATACCCATCATTAAGAGACCCTTTATTTGACTATGCAAGTATGCCTATGGATATTTCATATAGGTTTTTGGTCATCAACCAAATCCATCATTACCTTACAAAAATGGATTTTTGATCCTTATAATCCATGACATCATCATTGTGGAACATGAAACCTTAGGTTGTTTTGGTTCATCCTTGTAAAGATTGCAGGTTATTATCCTCATGACCCAAGCACTTTAAAACATGATTTAAATTCCATGTAACTAGAATATTCAAGTATATTTGACACCCTCAATATTACATAATTGTGTTTTATAACCTTTCACAAAGTAGGAGTGTGAATATCCATTCCCAAACCTTTTGATGACCCACACCCCATGACTCAGAACCATAGGGCATAGGTCCCATACTTCCCAACTAAGATCTAGACTTCCCTAGGGTGCCATAACCCTTCCTAGATAGATTTATCTCTAATTCCCACTTCATTATCCATATGTTTGAGTCTTTGAAAATATTTCATGGACCTTAAAAATAGGTGGGGAACCTCTGTTTAAACATTTTATTAATGTATATGGTCTTTGACCTACCAACCAAAGGAATATCCTCCTTTCAGGAGAGGAACACTGATCCTTTTGAGCCCTGGTAACTCTGTGGTGGAACCTGACACCTCAAGGTGTTTTGGGTCATCCTTGTTATTTCTTCCCCATTACATATTCATTGGATCAATATTTTTTGATGAATTACTTAACCCATATTCACTACTACAAAAAAGGGTTTATTCAGTTCTAGGGATTTAACAGCACTAGCTAAAAGCACTGTTGAAAACCCCCACTGTCTGCACTAGAAAAAGAGCTGTAAAAGGGGGCCTTTAAAATGATTTTTTAGCTATGTTAAAGGAGTCCGTTTATCAGATCATGTAGAATAGTTTCGATAAATCCACCCCCTATTATCTATGCAAGAAAACAAGTGATATGAAGGGTGGGCCTCTATCAGTGCTAGATTAAAATAACAACTCATAAAGGACCATGCTTTATTAGTTATTTTTTTATACCACTGATAAATTGCAGATTTTATAAAAATATATATTAATATGTAAATATATTTATATTTATATAAATATAATATATATTTTTAAAATATGTTTTAGATATGGATAAATAGTCATTTACACTTAATATATAATATATTTTGTGAAAATAGATTATAATGTAATAAAAAGGTATTATTAATTAATAATTTTCTATTTATTACTGAGTAATGGTCATTTAAAAATATTTGTATGACCTAAAAAAATGAATTAATGAATGATCTAAGATAAGTTGAAAAAATGAATTGAACTTAAAACAATCATAAATTTTCACTTGGGTGTCCATTTGGGCTCTATCACATATCAAATCAAATCCTAAAATAATCTATACATTCTAGTATCCTCTAGGGACCCCTGTCACATTTTTTAGGCCAAAAAATGCCTATAAGGTAGCCAAAATTGAGTTTTTAGTCAGGGTACCGCACTTTTTTAAGAAATGATGGAATTTCAACCTCATTTGAGGGGTTCTTTTTGCCTATTCTCAGTGGGGAATGAGTTTATTCTCAGACCTTACATTCATATTGATATTATGTTTTTGAAATTTTATCATTTTTCATAAAGTACTTTTATTTAGAAATAAATATATGCATATTCTGTTATATTTAATTTAATAAACCAGTTGTATAAATACATATTTAAACATATTTACATAAAAATTTGTTTTTAAATATATAAAATAAATATTAATTATTCATTTTATTTCGAGTAAAAAATTATACATTTTCTTTACCTTATAAAAATACAATAATATGTATATATACAATTAATGTTTATATATAAACATGTGTGTGTCAATAATTAAAAATATATATATGTATATGTATATTCTAATATATTTAAGTAAATAAATATTCCAAAAATGTATTTAAAACAATCTCTAACCATTTTTTACATTATGAAAAAATATATATAAGGTTTATATATACATATATGTGTGTATTAATAAACGGATATATATTTATATTATATCCTTTTGTATGTAAATGAATATAATATATAATATATTTAAATTAATATAAATATATATATCACGAACACACACACATATATGAAGAAAAATTATATATGTATGTATATATAAAAACATAAATATCATTAAACAGACAACAAAACATCCTTATGCAATGGTAAAGAAGCTTCATCATCAAAGGAAAGGTATAGGGTTCGAATCCAGGTGTGCGCAGGAGGCTGGAAATTTGAAAATCATTGTTAAACGAGTGGTTGGGTGAAAATCCCTGATAAAGGGGTGTGAATTGCTATTAAAGGGGTCACTAAAGCACTAATAAAGAGGTTATACTCATAGAGGTCTGAAAAAAAAATAATTTTACCCCCTTTAACAACACTTCTTTTGGAACTAATAAAGGGGGCCTTTATTAGTGAAAAAAACACTGTTAAAGGCTCCCTTTAATAGTGCATTTTAGGATCACTATTAAAGACTTCCCTTTAACATTTCTTGTGCAGACAACATTTTATAAGCATTGTTAAAGGCCCTTTACTAGCACAGTTAAAACCCAGTATTCTAGTGGCAATTTCAACTCTCTAGGTGGACTTAGCTTCCCTATATTTTCCTTATCCACTAATACTATCTCCAAAATCATTCTTGGACCTTGGAAAAGAGTAGATAAACCTTTATTTTACCATGATATAAATGCATAAGGGATTTTAACTTCTAAACAGAGGAATCTCCTCCTTAGAGGGAAGTAAATCTAATCCTTCTAAGCCCCGGTAACATCGTGGAAAGACCCAACACCTCAGGGTGCTTTGGTCCACCCCTATAATTTCTACACCATATTATATGTTCTTCAAATTTATTTAATTCATGATGTTAAACTACACTGCCGATGTCCTTACTGCATGATCACAAATAGCAAAGTATATGTCCTTACTACATGAAATTACACTTCATGGAATATGTCTATAGCACATGACATTAAAATACATGAAAGACATCCTTACTAAATGACATTAAAAAACATGGAATATGTCCTCACTACATGATGTTAAACTATATGAAAAATATCTTTACCTCATGATGTTAAACTGCATAGAATCCATCCTTACCGTATGATGTTACACTACATGGTAGAAACCCTTATCTCGTGATGTTAAAATGTACTGAGAACATTACCTATCAAATGTTAAAGGTACCAACAACAGAAAGTACAAGCTAGAAAACTCTAAACTATTAGCAATATATGGTCCAAGATGATATTCATTCAACTATAGCACTGGAATGTCCGATCTGAAAACCCTAAACTAAAAAATTGGTTTAGTTTTCCGTACCTTAAAACAACTTACTGAAAAATACATAATGCTCACCAAGTTAAAAACCCGATAAGAGAACCCTGGAAAAAAGTCAAGTATCTTCCTTCTGGAAATGCACTTTTTGTGTTCCTAGAAACATTGAGAACTTAAAAAGTATAATGGGCCCAAATATGCTCATGTCAAAAACATTTAAGAGGGAGACTTTAATAAAAGTCGAGTCCATGCCCACTAAGCCTTCCCGTATATAAATATTTGGAAACAATGAGGGATGTATATAAATAAAAATATATTTTTTTTATCCCACTATATGGCCCTAAAAAATCAATATATGCTCACTATGTCTACCAGCTTTAGAAAAATATAGAAAATTATCTTTATGGGACATGTATATTACCTAAATTCTCTTTTTTTGAATCAGGTTATCTTAATAAAACTGAAGCAGATACATTGATGTGAAATCTCTTGTTAGTGGGAATTCATGTGAATTTATTTAGAAAATATATTTTTATTTCAAAATTAAAATACAAGCATTTAAATTTAATTCATATTATACAAAGTATGTGTATATTTGATGATCCTTACAGTATAAAGTCAACAAAATGTTATACACATCATGAATAAAATAAAATTGGACAAATGCATATAATGTTCAGAGAATTAATTCATTGATTAGATGAAAAAAGGGAGGAATTTCTAAATTTTCGATCCTCTCGATGGATTTCATCAAAACAAAATCATTAGTGATCATAATATAGTAAGATTTTATCAGATTAATTTTCCAAGTTAGTGAGAGTCTGATGAGAAGTGTCAATTAAGCATTGTAGCACTACCTACCCCACTTCTTATACCTCTATCCAAGGATGAAGATCCATGATAAGAGAATAAAAATCCTAAAATATTTTCTGAGTCGTTTCCAATGTGGATGATGATGATAAAATATCAAACATTGAGAGGGCTATGATCTCCCCATATCTCACTATTTGTGTGGTCAAGGCATCCATTTGGGAGTGAAGATCAGATATTATCAGATGAATTTGTTCCAATGCATAGTTTATCTTGGGGTCCCATCATCGATATCATGAAATACCCTCTCTCTAGTAGACAATTGTTATTGAATCAAAACAATCTATCACATGATGTCATATAATGGTTGGTGGTCAAAGCCACCCACCCCTAAATTATGAAAGAGACAACAAAGATGATCTTCTTGGTATGAAATGTTACTAAGGTAGTATCAATTACTAGGTTATGAATATACTACTAGATTAGACTACAGTATGGATGGTCCTCTATAACTGCTGAAGTGCACAGATCATAAGGGGGAACAATTGGCTGAGTTGGTGAAGAAGAAAGAGAGGAGGCCACATGTTCTCTTCTCTCAAAGGATGCATCATCCATTGCTTATATCACAGGGTGAGATAATAAAATGTACCCCAATAATGGTATGATAATTTCTAGGATATGGATGCTTCCTAAAAATCTCTCTCATGTCATAGATCAACTCTATTGATGCTACATACAAAGGGGTTGGTGAAGCACATTGTTTGTACATCTAACTGACCAGCCTATCCAGCACACCACCTAAGTAGAATTCTATCCAAGACTGGGAATAACTATAAGATAAGAAGGCAGTGGCACTAATAGGTATAAATATAGTCATAGTTTTTGTATTCTCATGTTCTAATATAAGAAAATATTGATGGATAATTCCATGATTTTATTCTACCCACACGCCAGTTGAGGGGAGGGGAGAAACCCTTTGAATAAAATCAAACTAGTAGGAAAACCAATAAGAGTTATATGGATCAAAAATAATCAGCTCATCCATATGGGTAATGAGAACCATATCCTAAAGAGTGGTTTTTTATAAACATTCATCGAACAAACCGTTTCCATTATTGAAAATTTTCTCAGTCGATACGGGATAAGGCATAAAGTTGAAACAATCAGACGGGCTTGGCATGTCAGTAACCTCATCAGGGCCTAGTGTAATTACCTCAATCTTGGAATGGTTCAGTATCCTAGGGTGTAATGATGCACCAAGGATATTGATAGTGTTTTTATATTTTTAATAGTGGAATTGTTATCCTATCCAGCCAAATAATAATTAGAAAGGACCGCCAAGCCTATAGGGGATGTTACCTTGTTGGATGTGGAACATGGGATATTATAGGCATGCTATAGTTTGTTTGGATAGATTATAAGGTTTTCCCTATGATAACAGAGATTCCATTAGTATCATACGAACTTAGATTCCTAAGAATGTGTCCCCATTTGGGAAAATCCATCCATTCAAGATCTTGTCCATGAAACCAACTAACCTACATCTCAAGGATATCTCCAGCCTTACCTGGTATCCTCATGCGGTATATTCTTTGGCTTCTATAATTACCCAATATTAACCAGCACTATCATGGACCTACCAAAAATGGCATTGGTGATGGTGTATAGCGGTCGGCCCAGATCTTCTATGACAGAGAAAAATATTGATACAGTCTTTAAAGGAGATAAGGAGGTTAATATTTAGATCTTTCCTTAGATTCTCTTTCATGATTTTGATCATGAACCTGGATAAGATTACAACTTGTGAGGGGTTATCCCAGACATCGTTGGTAGGAAGGAACTCATCATACATTTCCCAAAAGGGGAATATCCCGCCTAGTCAGTAGATATCCCAAAGGTCGATTACTACTTCACCATGGGAGAGATGTAATGAGTTAGTTCCAAGGAACCAGTGACTCATTATTTCTCTAAAAATACCTTTCTGATAGTATATGATGAACTAGGAAATCCATAAAACCTCATAAAGGAAAATAGAATATAGCTGATTGGGAAATTCTTATCATCATTGTCTAACCCAAAATGATGATGCCCATTCATCAGAAAAATTCTCATCGAGTCACAAGTCTCATCTAAGGTTCTAGACACTTCTCGAATAATTCATGGAGGAAAATATGATATAAAAACATTGATAAATAAGTTAGGGGGAAGAATTACAATTGTTCATAACCTGTGGGGATTTCTCCATCACATAAGAAAATAGCTAAGACTATACAATGACCAAGTGACTACCTTTGTAAATCAACACTTGACCATAATCCAGATAAGATGATAACCAAAAAGATGTAAAATTAAATTTAGGAGAGTGAATGGAAACATTATCTAGAATCTTGAATGTGTACAAGGGAATTTGGTGTGATAAAGGGTAGTTCTAGAGTTTAGAAGAGAGAGACCTCTTCAGAACCTTTTTCTCAAACAAAAACAAGATACTGTTGATCATCTTTATTGTTCTCAACAATCATGAATCTCTAGTTAGAGAGATAGAGAGTAAGAACTATGATGGGAACTATAATCAATATTTATAAATGAAAGAATCATAAATTAGAAAAATAGAAAATCCAGTCAAGGGAGATACATGACACTGACAGCATCATTTGAATCTCATGAAACCTGAAGGGATTCATAGTTACATGATCTAATATAGTTCTTAGGAATAGAATGACCCATCTCATGAGTCTCATAATAAATAGGATATCTTTCCACCATTAAACCCTTTATAAGACTCGTGATCATTTGACCTTGAGATGGTCACATGAACCACATGATGGTCAAGTGATCATGCAACTGAACCAGCAGATCATGTGAACTGTAAGATAGCCCAAAATACAACTAATAGGCTCTAGGTTTGGTAAATTACCAAGAATCGACTCGTGGTTCATTTGAACAAGTGCTAGGAAATTTTTTTTGAGTAACATGAGCACATGGTGAGGTCTCATGAAATGGAATCACAAAACTGTCTGGAAAACTCTATCATGAAATCAATTCTCATAGAGAGGTCTTGTGAGTGGGATCTTGCAAAAATGTCTTATGAAGGGATCATGCAATGAGGGGGGTCACATGATCTATGGATATTTTAAGTTACTGCTATAATGAGCCACTCCTTCTCTCCCTGTTCATAATAAACTCTTCAGAATACCAACAGTCACCTGGAAGACCAAACATCACCCAAGCCACTGATTGGAAGTATCCCCAAAGACTTAGTAGGGAATTTAATTTCCTCATAACTGAGTCCTTGTCCTTTTGAATGTCACTCTTGATGGGGGTAATTTTTTGATGACCACTAAATGTACATCAAAAAATCTACAAAGGAATAAATACCAGAATCATGGGTATTATTTTCTCCACAAAAAAAAGGAAGATAAGGGGTCAAAATCATATGGATCATGTAACCCTCCAAACAAAATGTGATCATATAATCCTCATAAGTTCATGGTAAAGGATCATGAGAAGTTCCTGATTACTTCTTGATCATGTAGATCCCCTTTGAAAATACTCTCTATTCTTTCGAAGTAATCTTGAAAAGAATTGGTGTTCATGTAGAGGATTCCAAACAAGTTCCTCTGAATCACATGACTTTTCAATCAGTGGATGCCTGACAATCATCCAAATACCCCATATAAAATAAAGGTGGAACCCTTATGAGAGGTATATTTATGAAGTTTTCACATGATCTTCGTGACCACATGAATACCCTATCATCATTTCCACCTTTTCATGCAAAATCATGAATGAATGTAAGCTTCATCATGTGAAGGGTCTCAGACATGTCCATGTGATTCC
Organism: Viscum album; assembly: GCA_963277665.1. Taxonomy (NCBI): domain Eukaryota; kingdom Viridiplantae; phylum Streptophyta; class Magnoliopsida; order Santalales; family Viscaceae; genus Viscum; species Viscum album. Next base: position 382,200,255 of record OY728153.1, on the reverse strand, counting down.
CCTTCAACTCCAATGAAAAGTAGAAGGGTTATCTATGGAAATTTATATACATCACCAAGAGATCCATCATTGAACACATGATGAATCAGAGATAAGGATAATGATTTTATTTGAAAACACTTTCAAAACCTCTCAATATCTCTTATACTTTTAGAATAAATATAAAATAAAAGGGGAAAAGATAGAAACTTCTTGTGGGGGTAGGGAGGTATGTTGAACTTCACATGAAAGGTTTAATACACCCTAGGTGATCACCATTCATCGTGTGAGTGCCCCCTCAATAAGCTAGCATGATCTTACAAGGCTCACTTGACAAGCTACCCTTGTCTCACAAATGACCCTAGAAAAGTCATATTCAAACACGTGAAATAATTTCCATGGACATCCTAATCTCACAAAGACTCCAATACATTTCATACTATCCTTGTGAAACCTATTTATTATGTCAATTTTTTTAGGTGAAATCCTACTGATTATTCAGGGTCCGATAAACATGTAAATAATGAAATATTCTCATGGTCATAGATCATCACACAATTCCATGGAAGACCCTTGTCAAGATCATAGAATGTGGTGGTACAAAAATATCTTCACTAAATCTAGCTCATAAGAATGACATAGATTCCATGAAATGTGGGATATATTTGGGCTGGAGGGGCCTATAAATCCCTTCACCCATCAAAAAAACCACACACTATAGACACATACCATAGGTGACTAATGCATGGGAGCATAGGATCTAACTTATTAGAGCGACCAGTCAAGTGATAACAAAAGTATTATTCTTGGTAAAACCCATGGATTACACTAAGGGTTCACACAAAATGAGTATTAACTTCACGTGATCACTCTATAGATCCTTCAAGGGACTCCTGGCATGTCAGTAAGATTATAAGAAGCAGATCTCGCATGTCAATGGGATCATGCGAAACCTAAAATTAACTCACATTGGACAAAAAATGAGGCACATATGTAATAAAGTCTAGAATAAAGACTAAAAAAATGGGATACTAATGAAAATATAGATAAATTGATCATCATGCACTTTTAATAGCCTACACAAATCATGAAACAACATTGGGGCATGTCGACTAAGTCATGCACATTCTATCAAAATTCCATTTGGATCATCTAATGTCCCTTAGACATGTCAATCAAGTCACGCGACACCCTCAGATCATGCCACAAAAGTCTTGATAAATCTTTAATTATTTCCATAAAAATATTGTTATGTCCTCGAGAAATTTTTTCCAAGCTATGTGGTATCACCAAGGCACATCTAGGTCTCAGGATATCACTAAGACATGTCACCTAGGTCTCATGATTTCATCTAGATAAGTTATCTTAGATCATGTGATGCCCTCCAAAAATTCTATCTAGTTCTCATGATTTCCTATGAAATGAAATCATAAATCATGTTATTCCCACTATAAATTATAGGAAAGTCTCTCAATGTCCCCCGGACAAGTCATACTAGATCACATGACTCCCTCCAGGTATGCCACCCAGGTCTCACAACATCCTTCAGGAAAGCCGGTATGGATAATTAAATTCTCTTCAAACATGCTGGACTTGATAATGTGATGTATTTGAAACATTTAATTCAGATTATGTGATTTACTTTAAATAATTCAAATATATCATTCGATTTTGTTTGGACATGTCTTCTAGGAAATGAGGACGTGTCCAGACATCCTCAGACATGTCATACATGCACCACAGACATGTCTCAAAAATAACGAAGACATGTCAAGAAGACAATTAGGATATTTTAAGAATACATATCATGACCTCGTAGCCTCATTAAAAGAATATATTTAGGCATACCCCTAATATAATTATGATAACTATAATTCCTCATATACCTGGGATGTATAGGATACCTTTCTAAGGTCCAAACTGAAATGGGAATCGACCTCGATGTAAGTCCCGCCATGCCTCTAACATTCCAACCATCGGGACCCAATATATCCCATGGGATTATCATTAATCATCATCCAATAATGGATTAATAAGGTAAATTAACTATGATGAATCTAATTCCTACTTTACCTAGGATATGTAGGATGCATTTCCAAGGCCCGAGCAGCATATCAAACATCCCAAGGGTTACCCCAGTGTATATGTCTTGCATCAATATATAGTGAGACTTGTTACTTTCTATCCCTTGTTTCCCAAACTAATTATGTAAGACTCATTTAGTGGCATGATAGCCTACCCTTATAAAAGGGAATCCACTTTGGGGTATGTCCTGGGGGCATAATAAAACTATGATGACTATGATTCCTACCATAATCAAGATATGTAGGATTCCACCTTGATGATCAAGCTTAATCCCCGGTGCCTAAGTTTCATCATATATATCCTTTCTCCATGGTTTTATACTACATAGTTTCACTAAACTATGTGTGGTTTTATTTAGTCTACAAATAGGATATGTAGGACACCTCATAAAGGTTCAATTATTCCCTCAATATTTTAATCAACTCCCTAATGGTAGTAAACATTAGAGTTCCTGGTTATATGGATTAAAAATATAAGAAGACACCCATTTATAGTAAATGGATAAAGAACATTTGATACCTTCAGATAGGTTGATTAATACACATGTAAGTGTTCAAAACTTGATCATTTTGTTAGTGTAACCAGTATCATATCTGTATAGGAAGAGATTAATGAACATGTCATAAATCTATAAGAGAGTCTCATAGTATGAAACAATCACACCTAGGGTGTGAAGATCCCGAACACCCATCCTATCAAAGAATGTGAGTTCCTAAACATCATTGGGTCTAAAACACTAATTGAGCGCCTTCCTTTAGAAATCATGTCCAGAATCTATTATAGATGTGGGAACTGCTAGTAGTTTCAATTGAAGATAAACATAAATGGTAAGCCTAATGTGAATGATTGTACAGACATCAACCCCCCCCCAATAATAAATATTTGGGTCCATTTTGTTCCTACCATGCATGTTATCTTTCCCATGAAATAGATATGTTATTGATGATTTTGGGAGAATTGTTTCAAGGTGCTAACATTTCCACTTTTATATGTCTTGGAAGTTGGGTATTCTGGTGTTTCTCTTTCCATTATTGAATCATTTTGAAAATATGAATCATTAGATATTAGATTATTTACTAGGGGTATAAAGTGGTATGGTTGGGATAATTCTCACATATTGTTATCGCTTTATAGTGTTTTTTATTTGATTGTTTAATCTCAATGTTTTGGTGGATTTTTGATTTAAAATTTTTATATTTTGGAGTTATTTATAGGGATACATGGTTCAATAAAACCATGTTAGATATCTAAGATTAACCATGAAAATGATAAAATTCATCTCAATAGTAGTTTTATGGTTGAAACACTATTTGGGTATACCATGAAACAAAATTTTTTAGTTTAATCCTAATGATATAGTTTTTATTTTATTATCAATGCTTGGTATGGTAAACCGTATAGCCATACCATGTGACCAGTATAAGTGTTTAAAACATAAAAATTCATATTCTACCCCTACTTAAATTTAACACTCATTATACACCTTTCTTCCTCATTCTAATGAGGTTGACTGGGAGGATCCCTATTCGTAGATTCCACCTTCTCCCCTTCAGATTTCTTAGTCCCTCTTCTTACTTCCAAGTTGAAACCTTAAGGTTTGGAATCATTTCTCTTCACATTTATCTCTTTCAAACTTGTTTATTATTATTCTCTCAAAGGTATTATAAATTGGTTAAACCCTAGAAAATTTTATTTGATCAATAATATAATTTTTTGTGTCTGGGGCTTGTGAAGCTCCTCATGAGACCCATTATAGCATTTTTCATTAAACGAGATGTATTCCCTTTGATTTGAGATAGTATTATCCATGCATATCTCATTAAACATAAGAGAATATATATTTTTTAAGACTTTTAAAAATTTTATTTACTTAAATTCTATTGTATGGTGCTAGTTTTATATGGATAAATGGTTTTTTCGTGTCTTGGTGTTTTTTAAGTCTTATAAATTGGATTTTAAATGGCACATAGGGCGTGTATGAATAAAACTAATTTGTAAGACTTTTTTGGTGTTTAATCGAATTCATTAATATTTTCCTCATGTAAATTTTAGTTCTATAAGGATGTATAAGATTTCTAATAACTTTGAATATATTTTTTAAATGTAATAATATATGTATTCCACTTAATTATAAAATCAAATGGAGCCTTTTCAAAGTGGTTATTTTGTATTGAGCTTTGGTTTCATTTTATAATTATTCCTTTCATTTGGTTCTTATAAGTAATAGTGATACTCTAAATATTATTTGATATCATTCATAGGTTTTTAAAATGAGTTTATTAAGGAATTATATTTCAATTTTGTTTAAAAGAGTTGGTTTCAAATTATTTAAACATATTTGTTTTTAAAAAGTGATTTTTGTATTTGAAAATTGGTTTAAAGATTAAAAAACATATTTATAAATAACATTTAATAAATTTATTGATTTGGGTTCTCTAATATGTACCAAGGACCAGTTTTTACTTTAGAAAAATATATTGGATTTAACCCATGTTTATTATTATATTTGAACATGATTGTTATATTAAACGCATTATATTTTATGAGAATTGGTTGTTTGGGAATAAGGTGATTGGAAGTTAGGTCAAGGGTATTTTATTATTTCAATGATGCTTTATATGTTTGATTCAGGATTTGTGAGACTACATCCCCTTTTTTATCACGAGAACCTTAAAACATGGTTATAGAATTATATGAAAAGTATAGGTAGGTATGGTGTACCGTATGTAGCCTTAGACTATGCTACAACACTAATAAAACATTGATGTTGCATTTATAGTGTGAAAATTTATAGGGTTACCTTTTTCTTCTAAGTAATGATATTCCTCTATAAGTGGATTATGGGTAGTTTGAGGTGGATTGGTTCGATCACTAAGAGTGTACAAGGTCCTAGGTTGATATAACCTTTTTTCATTAGGCCCACTACTATGATATTGTTTAATTTAGTTTATATTTATATGAGTGATGTTATTTCTATTTACATTCATCCATATCATTTCTTACACCTAATCATATTTTTTATAATAATATTTACCTTATTTCATGTTATGTTTCGATCCTATCTAAGTACTTCAGTGTTAATAAGTTAGCATTTATGTTTTTTGGATTTCTATTATTTTAGAAGAATAATTTTTTCACACTGATGTTTTTCTTTGTTTCAATTTTAAAAGGGGTAACAATTAGGTTTTTTTTCAATGTTTTAATCATGGGGTGTTGGGGGAAGGGGGTTACCTACCAGGTTGTTTACTCATGCTGATATACATTTCATGATTTTTTTTAGAATTTTGACTTTATATGGTTCCTGCTATGGGATTTTACTTATCCAGTCACTCGTGAAGTGGTATTAATGATGATAGTTGAGGGAGACCATAGTCCATGAGGATATTATTATTACTTTTTTATATTTTAGCTTTCTTTTATTTATTTTACTATACATGTATCATCCAATTCGTCCTCTTTGTATTTTGAATTTTTTCTCGATCTATTTTAACTCTTTTATGTTGTATAGTTGTGACTTTGATGTCTATTTTGGTTGGTAATTGTTTAGTTATATCATATTTTGAAACTATTTATTTGGTTTTCGAGGATTTCTACCTTACAGATGAGTTACACAAAATTCTAAAAAAATAAAAATTTCTTATTTAATTAATATTATGGGATGAAACTATTCCCAGCTATATGTTTTTGATGTCTAGGAACTAGTTTCATGCCTCTGATGATTGGGAACACCGTTAGAGCCTTTCCATGGGATGGCTTTGGGACCCAGATTAGGGGTAACCTAGGTTTATTCATGACATTAACTATTAGAATTATAAAGGAATTGGAGTCTCTATTAAGTAAAGAATTATTGTAATAGCCCACATTTATATGGGTTGGTGAAAATCAAAGGAAATTTGAATTTTTGTATTTTAGTTTGAGATGTTCTAAGAATTGGGACTTGGAATGGGATTCTAAGAGTTGGAACATGTTACAACTAGGAGGTTTTGTTTTGGAGTTTAAAGGAATGCCCAGATTTGAGAGGTTATAAATTAGTTTATTCATACATATTCTAGATTTGGAAGAGGTGTGACCTAGTTTCAAGATATTTTGAGAAGGCTAAGAATTTTTATAAATGATTTTATATAGATGATGATGAGATTTGATGTTTTGGGATAATTCTTAATAAAAATGGAATTCATTCAAAAAATATTTGAGTTTCCAAAAAAATAAAACAGTCCTAAGTCATAGTAATGCAAACAGTATCTATAAATATTCTCTCTATACATAAGAATTACTCTGGAATACTAAGGATATGTAAGGGTGTATATATAACATGTAAGGGGCTCTCTAGGGCCAAGAAAATATGTAATTTTTTCCTAGTGGATAAGGAAATATGTAAAGGTTAACCTATGTAAATTTAATTACATAAGGGTTGTATAAAATATGAAGATTAAGGATTTAACAAAGTACTAAATGTTCCATGTGATACGTAAGGTTCAAACAATTATTTTAAGGGTAACTCCATGATATATAAGGGTTTCTTAATAAGACATAAGAGTCATAAAATTAGTAAATTGAAAAATATATAGTGGTTGGCTGATATGTAAAGGTACTTTGATATGTAAGAGTCGAGAAAATTGGTAATTTCCATAGTATATAAGGGTTGATCTGAGTAATATGCAAGTGTTATTCTGATATACAAGATTCATAAAATAGTTAATGTCATTGATATATTAGGGTTGATCTAGATGGTACATACGGGTTTCTCTAAAACATAACGGTCAGAAAAATTGAAAATTATTTGATACATAAGGGTTACTATATGATACACAAGTGTAAATCAAGACTTTTCCAAAAATTGAGTGTGACGGTCAAGTTTTCATAAGGATGATAGATACACCATGAAGGTTACATGAAGGAAAATATCATGTCATAATAGGTGGGATGCATCATGAAGGGTCCTCAAGAGTTAGTAGCAGTAAGCTGCTCCAGGTGGTTGAATATGATGTTAAAGGAAGGTCTATATCAAAATGTGAATTTGGGTAGTGATGTCATATTTTTATTATTATTTGGTGGATTTATGTTATATTTTGACTTTATGGGCCATATTGTGAAGTTTTCCTGGTAAATGAATTGCACCATGATCCCTATGGGTAACAAAATAATAGGCCGACTACCCAGTTTATTTTTAACTAAGGGAAATATGGTTTGTTGATATTTTAAATTGAAAAACCCATTTCGAGTTCTTTATTTTTGGAATGTTTAAATAGAGTGAGGTTAATATCCTCTCTTCTTCCTATTATTCCTTTTAAGATCCTTGATTTAAGGAAATTATAGGTGGTTAGAGTCATCATTTAAAATATTGTTTTTCTTCTTACTTGTTTATTAACCATTGTTTTTTAGCTAGTAATTTTGGTGTCTTCAGGAAAGGTATTGAGTGAAAATTTCATTAATTCATAGTTTAATTGTCCCAATATGATGGGTTTTTTTATATTGGGTAATGGGGATTTTGGTGGGATGAACTCACTAGGTTTCATGTGGTTTCATTGATGTATGTTTCTACTTTTATTTGTATATTCATTTCCATTTATTTTGGAGAAATTTATGAGATATATGAAATGATGAATTAGAATTTTTATTCTAGAGTATTGGGTGGATACTTGGGTAGTATTCATATCGATAATCAAGGTTTAATCTATGGATGATCTCCCGGTGGGTTATACTTTCACTATTCCCTAGGTACTAATTATGGAATTAATATTACCCCAATGTGAAAATTTATCATAATAGGTTTTTAATTTATTAAGTGGCATTGATATATATGAGATAGTTCTGTTTTAGGACCTTTATTCCCCCCCTAAGTGTTAATATAAATATATATGGGATGGTTTTAGGGAGGTATGTTATTCATCCTTGAGAGTTTAAGTATCATGTTTAGATACTTCTAACATTGGCCAAAGCATGTGTAGTCACACCCGAGTGACTTGGATGATACTCACCATCATGATAGATAGTTTATATATAGTATTATGAGCTTTCACAATGTATATTCACTATATATAATAGTTATGTTTGGGGCACCATTGGTGGTGGTCTACTAAGTTGTACTCACCCCAAGCTCTGGCGGCCCAGGAACTTTGGTACCTAATCAAAACACCTGAACATAGGTACGTGTAGGGTAGAGGTATGGTGTTTTATGGTTGAGCTATAGAGATTGTACAAAGTTAGGAGATAGGACTGGGTCAAGACTTGGTAATAAGTTTTAGTATTTATTTATCTACTTTTGGACTGATGTTTATATTTTTTTTATTATAAAAGATATTGTTGGTGTCTTCCTAACTCATATTAAATTTTTTATAGTTTATTGTATTACAGAATGGAGTGATTTTTATTATTTGGGTTAGCTATCATTATGATTTTTCATTTAATTCTATTAGATATTACGATGAATAGTTTTATATTATTTATGATATTTTTATTCTTTTATATGAGGTTATATCATCCCCACAGTAACACTATAGACCCTCAATACTAGTCAGTAGGATCTGGCATTAGGGATGCATGACTGAGGTCATGTGGCTCTCTAATCTGGTTACTACGGAGTGATCCAAGTCATAAAATTACTAAGTGGTATAAAATATTATTTTTATTTATATTACTATTTTGAATATAGTATATATAATATAGTACTGGTATGAAATTTGATGGATTATATGTCATGTACCTAGCCAACACTTGTATGAGCTAGAGTCCATGTTTCTAGGGAATTGGGATAAGTTTCTCTTAGTATTAGATGTTGTATTTGAGTTGATTTCTTATAATAACGATAATTTAGATTTAATAATTTCTATTTTTATATTTGGAAAAAGGAGGCATGATTTAATTATTCTAGTTTTTATATATTGATCCTATAAATTTTTTTATATATATCTATGGACTTTCCCTTAAATTCAGAATTGTGTTTGGGTGTCACAGGACACCATAACTAACACACACAAAAATTAATATATGTTAAATAACATTCATTAATATTTTTATAATAAATTTCATTCCCATTAATCAGGATATCTTATACGAAATCTGAGACTATTGTTTCTTCCTAAACATGGGGTTTACCTTAGGTGTGACATGAAGTTTTTCAATTTTCGGAATTCATTTGAGGGCAGTAGTTAGCGAGTGCGTTAAGTGAATTAAATAATTTAATTTATTTATTTATTTAATAAACCAAACACTAAACCTCCCATATAAATATTTTTTTATGAAAAATTCTCATAGTTATTCCTATAACCCTAGGAGATGATAGGAGGAGGAAATAATTGGCGTTGGAAACCTGAGAATGTACATCGACAATAGGTGATCATGAAGAATCATGAGACAAATGATAAAATCATAAGTATCACCACCTCATTCACTTGTGGATTCATTATTCACAAGTTATTGATATATTATTTATTTATGGCATGTTATTTCATGTATTTCTACCCTTATTTTATTTTTTAAGAATGGATTTGTAATCTTCTTAATTTCTGGTGTATTTTGTCTTCACATGTGCCCTAAATTGTAACTGGTGTTCTTAAACTTGTTCTTTCATTTTTTCTAAACCTTTTATTCATCATAATTACACTATGTAATCATTGGGAAGGATCACATTGATAGATTATATTTTCATTTCATCATTGTGCTTTCCTCTCCATTGTTCTTCACGTTCTTCATCTTTGGAATACAGGGTCACAATTTTACTTTTTTCGGCAAGAATCAAGTGTGATCAAACCCCTAGATTCAAAGAGGATGTGTGAACGACCTCGGAAGTTGTGTTTTTAAAATTATCAAGGAATATTTTAGGTTTAGTGGGATGTATTTGAGGATTTATTCCATGTTATCTCAGTATGGTGATGTAGTATCATGGGGGTGTTCTGGAGTATATTTAGTGGCTGAAATCTAGCCTCCAATGATGAATCAAGCTCGATCAGCACCAGATCTGAGTTCCCCAATGAATTTCGCATTTAGATCATTGAAAAAAATACTGCTAGTGAAGATTCATGATAGTTCTGTGAGTTTTTAGAAGATCTTGGAATGCATTGTGTTCACTTTGGAAGAACACATGCTATATAGTCCCTTTCTATGATAGCTAGTGTTTCAGATAAAATTTAATATCACACGCCATGTGGCACTACCACATTCCATGTGATCTTATGCTACGAAATCAACATATAGTCCTAATTTACACAACCATAGGCATGGTCAGGTATACGAGAATGGGTTTGGTACATGGGCATGGTCCATAGTACATAGGCACAATACAATAGGACACGAGCATGACCCATGCTACCAAGACATTCCATTCTCTTCACGTACATGTGATATAGATCTACATTGACAGTTAATCCATGTACAATAAAGGAAACTACTAGGATTCTAAGTGAGGTCACACACTGTGTGACCCCATGTACACATCATGTACCTTCCTAAGGAACTTCTACCTTGGGTATCTCCTACTTCGGGACACGGGTTTCGGCTCATGGGTATCCTATTCAGAGTGGTCTTATTCATTGGACATTATATTAGTATTTGTTTTGGAATCAGAGATAAAACATGGGGTGTTATGAACCAAATGATTATTTTAAAAACACTTGGATAATGATAGTGATAAATCTTTATTATCATAGATATTTTAGGTTCAATACTCTTCTATCATTCCAGGTGTAAGGTCCCCCATATCTTTCATATTGGTAGAGATGGAACTACCCCATAGTGGGTTCAGGTCCTCTATTGTGGAGTATAATTCTAGGGGTTGGAAATACCTTATCTCTCCCTAGGTGGTGGATCCCCCATATCATTTATACATGGATATATGGAACTAACCCACATTACAGAGGGTGTGGGTCCTCTATCTATGGAGTGGTACTCCTTGTCTTTGAGCTCAGGTGGTGAGTGGGTCCTCCATTGGAGTAGTGCTCCCATGGTTATGCTATGTATTGGAAAGATGTGAGTTCTCCATTCTAATTCTTGAGAGGTTACACATGATGATTGGATAGGATATAGTTCTCCCATAACTTTAGAGTGCAGTAGCAAGGAGTAATCCCTCTATTAAAATTCTTATGAAGTTTATTATGGTGTTTGGAATTGAATATTGACCTTTGGGAGATATAAGATAACTCGTCATTCTTAGTTGGTTGGGGAGATAGAGATCCCCTTTATTTCCTTATTTGGGTTTATTTTGAGAACATAAAATGTTGAGTTTCTTTACCCTCTTTCTTTATGAGTTGACCTAACTGTGATTATATCTATTACTTTCCTTCTTAGTTTTTGGGTTTTCCAACTGGGTATGTACATACTTACACTTTCATGGGATTTTCCAGCACATTTAATATCTTTTATAAATGATAGATAGATAAGTAATGACCTTGGTGGGCTTGATATCGGTGTATATTAGCAGTGTGTTGGTGTTGACCATGTTTGTTGGTCAGACTTTGGGATTCGGAGTTGGCCTCTCTTCTACTTTACTTATTTGTAGTTTTTTTAGTTTGGGTTTTAATTTTTATTTCTATTTGTTTGTGTATTTTTACCCTTTATATATTTTTTACTATGTTTTCATACTTGGATGTACTTCCTAGAGGTTATTGCATGAATGGTTTACACTCAAGATTTTTCTTTCATTTTCAACATCTCTACACTATTTCATGGAGCTAGTATTTTGAATGCATATAGGTGCATAGAAAAAGGCCTCCAATTTCAGTGGTATGACTACTTGGGGATAGTCTCTAGCTTTAGCTTGTTATAGGTGGGATTTGGGTATCACAGTCATCCTATCTCCAGTTACAATGGTCCTTGTGGGGTAGGTCACTATAGTGTGGAATCAAAAGTGGTTTTTTCCTAGAAAACACTTTTAGAGTGAGACAGGTAATGAGGTTTGGTTTGGGAACTTAGGGAAATGGTTCTTCTATTTGGGTATTAATCTATAGGACCTAATGTTGGTGTAGCAACTAGTATATCCATACACCAGGAATTTGACTACCTACTTTTGGACTTAGTATGCTCAGGAACCAGTTTCAAAGAAACCATTAGTACATGCATCATATAGGATTGGTTTTTTTAATTCAATGTCTTTCTTAAGTAAAATCCATAGATATGAACTTTGAATATGGTACATCTTGATAAATTTCAAGATGCCTCTATAATGACATCCAAAATGTATTCTAATACGGTTTCATGAAAATAACTAATTGAGTGATGAGGCCTCATTTTAGGGACCTATTCATTAGGTGTACCATCCATATGAGCATAGATTAGTGCTTCCATTTGATGATCGGTGCATGGACCCACCTCAAGTGGTCTGGGGGGATGATTGTCTACATGTTGAATAGTCAATGGTTCTAAAATGATAAGATGATGATATTTTTAGGATTAGCATGTTGAGTGAGTTTCAAAAATATATATAGATTGGGTTTCTTGGTGATCCAGACTCTCTGGTAGTGGAGGATTGTCTTGGGGTAGTGGTCCAAGTTTTTTGTCTTGTGCAGACCCCAACTGTTTGGATGGTTATACTCATAACTAGTCTTCTTCATATAGTTGTAGGGTACTGGTGTATTCTATTCATCCATACCCATGATGAGGTGACCCTCTCTCAAAATAGAGATGAGCATATCTTTAGAGAAGAGTACTTTTTAGAAACCTTATGAGTAACCATGGATTAGCAAGAGGTAATAACGTGGGTTTTCCACCTTGTGTGGGAACCCTCATAGTGATATGGTGACCCTAATATATATTCTTTTTTAGGTAAATTGTGGTAGTTAATGGATCTCTATTTCGGTTAAATGTGATGAAACTTCAAGATTCCAAGGAAGATGGACGCTTCCTCAACCAAGATGCATTCTCTTGTTACGCAATTTAGGGCCGTGTAGGTGATCCATTGCCACCCAAAGAAGATAGTGTTGAGGTGTGGTGGATGATTTCCTTTGAATTGTATTTTCAAGGTTATTTTGGTGGTGTTAAGGTGTCATATGTGAACCTTGTTTGTGGGAAACCATGGGTTAAGTGGAAGGATAAATCTATGAGGGGAGGCTTATGACCCAGAGGAATTTGAGTGAACTTTGATACAACTTCTAACCTCTCAACTTTAGATACAGTATTAGTATACATAGGCGTAGGCCACCATTTACTTGAAAAATTTATTATTTGAGACTTAGAGGTTCAATTGGATCCTTTAACCCAATACTTACATCTAGATAATCCTACTAAGGAAGTGTCAAAGATCACACTTCACTTTCAGTAGTGTGACTTGAATCTTGAAGAAGAGAGATTATCATGGGATCTTTCCATAATAGTAATGAGAAACTATAATATTTTATAGTTTGTTATGGAGGATAAAATCAACTCCTATTTAGTTAGATTGTATAACCCTTCAAGTGGTAGACACTATAAGAATGGTTTTTCTACCCAGTGTCTCCCACTAGGTTGATCTACTATTTTTTGTGAAAAAGGTAGATGAGATCGTGAAGCTTTGTGTTGTTTTCCATTTCCAGTTTTAGGTAATGATCAAAGAAAAATTCCCTTTTTTATAAAGTATTTATGGCCTATTAAAAAAAATTAAGGTGTGATATGTTTCTTGAAGTTAAATCTCAATTATGACTATTTTCTTATTGAGGGTTTATGAGGATGGTATACTAAAGATGACATTCTGATGACTTTACAGGATTTATGAGTTACTAGTGATGCCCTTTTCTAAGGTAAATACCCCCAAAGTGTTCATTTATATTATAAAATAGATCTTAAAAAATTATTTGGATCAGTTTTTGGCTACCTCTATTGATGATATTATCATATACTCAGTGTATAAGGTGTTGCACACAAAGCTTCTGAGGATGCTCCTAAACTTACTCTGTGAGTACTAGCTTTATTTTAATCTCTCAAAGTGTCATTGTTGGATACATGAGGTTCATCTTATATGGAATTTGACCTATGATCATGGTGTATATATGGATCCACTAAATATTTATCTAGTTATTTCTTCTGAACCACCCTTGATAATGTCATAGGTTCAAAGTTTTCTTATTTTGGAGGAGTGCTACAGGTGGCTTGTGGTATGATTTTCCACGATACTATACACATTGACAATATAGATGTGTAAAGGGAATTTATTCACCAATATTGAGCTGTTTTAGGTAATCTTTAAGGATATGAGGTATATATTGACATGTGCTCATGTTTTAGGACTACCAAAGAGGGCATTGAGTATGTGGTATTTTTGTATTCCTCTAGAGCTGGGCCCAAGTGAGTTTTAATGTAGATGTAAAATTATTTATTATGGGTTTAGGGATTTGATACTCCATGATAATAATTACCTGACCCATGACTTAGAGTTGGTAGAGGTAGTCTTAACCCTCAATATGTGGAGGCATTATCTTATGGGTGAGCATTTTGTTGTTTACTCAGACCACCAGTATCTCCATTATATCTTCACTTAGAGATATCTCAAACTGATAGAGAGTAATTGGTTGGAGTAACTATAAGAATATTAATTTGAGAGTCTCTATAATCAATGGAATAAAAATATGTTGGTATATTACCTTAGTATGAAATATTGTTCTCACTTGGTGGAGGAGGAGTTTGAGCAGTTGTCTTTGTTGCAGCTAAACCTAATGGAGGAGAGGGGTTCTGCTTACCTACAGTTCATTATAGTGACTCCACTTCTTTTTAAACATGTTATAGATAATAATATAGTATATTTCAACTATTAGGTTTTTCATTAACATTTATCCATAATATATACACCAAATGGATTTTCTGAAGGAGGGGTGCACATCATCATTTTTCATAGATAAAAAGTAGTTATAGTCACATTGTTTGAGGAGGTGATAAGGGAGTTTTAAAATTCCCATTGGATATAAATATGATAGTGTAAGATATGTATAAAAACCTTTGATTATAGTTTTTGTAGTCTGGTGTGAGTTAGGTTATTGTCAAATTTGTTCCTCGATGCCTTACATGTCAGTAGGTAAGGCTGGACATTAGAATCTGGTAGGTATGACTTAGCCTTTGGAGTTCTCTGAATACAAGTGGGACGTAATATTGATAGTTTTTTTCATGGTTTTTTCACATAAAGTGATATATAATGATACTATCTAGGTGATTTTAGGTTGACATAGCAAGACAACACACTTCGTTTCCATTTGAGGGTAGAATTCAGTTAAGATTTTGTGGTGTTTGTACCTGCATGAGGTCATCTGGCTCCATGGGGTACCCACAATGATCAACATTGACCATGATGTTTGGTAATTTTCATGGTTTTTTATAAGTTATAAAGATTATTTTATGACCCAATTATTGATGATCACAACATTATACCCCTAGAAAGATGACCCAAATGAGTGGACTATCCATGTTTTGGATAAATTTCTATGAGACGACATGTTGGTTTTTAGGCCAGAGATGAATGGATCACTTACCATGGGTGGATATCACTTTAAATAGTAGTTATCACTCCACTTTTGGAATGGAAAATTTTGAGGTCATATATAAGAGACTCTACAGATCACATGTGTGATAGAATAAGGTTAGTGAGACTTCTTTTTTTAGGCTAGTAATAGCATATAAAATGTCATAGAAGGGTTTGTATGATCCTTGAGTGTTTGATTAGGATACATTTTTTATACAAATATTATATATAATGACATCATAGAACTTTGGAGATTTATTAGGGAGACCATGTCTTCTTGAGAGTTTTTCCATGATGTAAATTGTGGATATTTATCAGGGAATCAACCTATCTTTAAGGTTCACCGGGTCATTCAAGATCCTATAAATTGATTGGAGAGGTTTCTTTCTGCTTTGAATTCCCCCATAGTTGGACCAAGTTCATGAATTCTTCCAAATTTTATAGCTAATGAGTAACATGTATGACCCCATGCACATTATTGAATACGGAGAGCTGATCATTGAGGATGGATTCACCATTATAGAGTACCATGGATAGACAATTCATCTAGTTTGATTACTTTGGTAGCATGGGTATGTGTAGGAGAACTCCTGGAATCATGATAGTAAGATAAGAACACATTTTCCCAACCTTTTTTTAGCTTGTGATTTTGGGGGTGAAAACCATTAAAGGAGTTGATAATGTAATGAATCTAGTTTTTATATTTTTATTCTTTGAATAATGCTATATATATCTAGATTTTTTTATCATAGTTTATATTTTGTTTCGATGTTACAAGACACCATAATTAATATAATAAAATTTTAATATATATTAAAGCATGCATGCACATATTTTTAGAATAAATGGTTTTCACATTGATCAGGACCTTAGATAGAAAATAAAATATCACAATTATTTCCAAAATTTTGGGTTTACCCTAGGCATGAAATAAAGTTTGTGGGAGTTGGAAATTCAATTAAGAGAGACTATTAGCGGTTGAATTAAGTTAATTAAATAATTTATTTATTTAATAAAAAATCCAACCCTCCTCTATAAATACATCATTATTAAAATTTACCATATTTAGCCGCATAACCCTTTGAGATTAGATGAAGCGGATAGTGTTGGTGTTGAAAACTCGAGAATGTTGATCAGTAATAAGAAATCATGGAGAATTGTGAGACAAATGGTGAATGTAGTTGGATCATCACCTGCTTCTATAGCACACACATTATTAATTATTGATCAATATATTATTGAGTTAAGGTGGGTTATTTAATGTATTTATTCCCTTGTTTTATTTGGTAAGAATGGATTTCAGATTCTCTGACTTTGTGGCATTTTTTGTTCTTCACATGTGACCTGAATAATAATTAATGTTCTTGAACCTATTTATTCATGTTTTTACACCTATTATTCCCCTTCATTCTTCTTTATGTAATCTCTGAATAGGATCACATTTTTTTATGATAGTTTCACATTTTTGTTATTTTTTCCTCTCCACCTTTCTTCACATTCTTCTTCATCGGCCCATAGGTTCACAATTCGAATTTGTTGGACTGGATTAGAATGTGTTAGAACCCCGATATTTATAGTGGATTTCTGAATGACCTTTAAATAGTGTTTTGTGAATGAATTGAGGTAGATTTAGGGTTGTGGGAGATTGATTCAAGGATTACATCTATGATATGGAAGTACTGTGATGTGACATGATGGGGGTGTTATAGAGTATATTGGGTTGCCAGAATCTATCCATCGGTGATGAATCTGGCCTAGTTAACACTAGATCCAAGTTACATGATGGATTTTATTCTTGAATCATATGTGGAAATAGAACAGGAAAAAAAGTGTGATAGCTGCAAGAGTTTTTATAAAATATTGACAAACACAGTGTGTACTTTATAATAACACATGTCGTGTATTCACTTACTGCAGCAACCAAGGTTTCATAGAAAATTAAATATCACATGTCATGTGGGACTTCCAAATGCCATGGGATCCAATGTTGGTGGCTCGATATATACCCCTAGGGTACACAGCCATTGGCATAGCTAGGAACATTGTCATAGGCTAGGTATATGGGCATGGGAATGTCCAAGTACATGAGCATGATCAGGTACATAGGCATGGGATAGAGTACAAAGACACGA
This sequence comes from Viscum album, assembly GCA_963277665.1. Taxonomy (NCBI): domain Eukaryota; kingdom Viridiplantae; phylum Streptophyta; class Magnoliopsida; order Santalales; family Viscaceae; genus Viscum; species Viscum album. Next base: position 382,182,645 of record OY728153.1, on the reverse strand, counting down.
GACAAGAGGACATGGGAATACCCTGAACTTCCAGACATTCCATGTACTTTATGTAAATGTTGTTTAAATCTAGATAGATATTAAATATGTGTGTAGGTGGGGAAACTCTCATGTGTCCAGGTGAGGTCACATGCCATGTGACTCTATGTACACACTGTTAAACTTTCTTAGGAACTTCTACCTTATGTTTCCTCTTCTTTGGGACTTAAATTTAGACCATGAAGTAGCCTATCCTAGGTGGTCTTCCTTGTAGAACATGATGACAGCCTTCGTTTTTGGCATCATAGATTCAAATGATACACTTGTTTTATAAATTTTTGGCTAATGGAATAAACCGATCTCGAATATCCAAGAGACTTCAAGGTGAGTACTCCCATGTCTATATAGGTGGAAGGTCTCCTAAATATTTCATACAGGTAGATATGGAACTCCCCTATAGTAGTTGTGGGTCCTCTATATGTAGAGTAATACTTTCAGGATTGGTACTCCCCTATCTATATCCATTTTTGGGGTCCCTCATATCATTTATATAGGTCGAGATAGAACTCCCACACATTATAAAGGGTGTGATTCATCTATCTACAGATTTTCACTCCCCATCTTTGAGCTCAGGTGGAAATTTGGTTCTCTATTGGAGCAGTGATCCCTCAGCTATGCTATGTAGTGGTGAGGTTCTAGTCCTATATACTCATTATAAATAGGTTACACATGATTATTTACATTGAGATAGTTCTCTATCAGCTATGGATCAAAATATCAAGGAGCGGGCCCTCCATTCAGATTGGTGTAAGGTTTTTCATGGTGATTGGCATTAGAGATGGACCTTTTGGAGAAACAATATGACTCATTACTCTTAGATAGATGTGGAGATATAAATACCACTTCTATATTCTCTTGGATTTTTTTTAGGATATCGGATATTGGGTTTATTTACCCTTTCTCTTTATGGGATGAGCTAACTGTTTTTATAGTTATTTCTTCAATTTGAGGTTTTTTGGAGTTTCCTACTGGATATTTATATACTCACCCCTACATGGGATTTTTAGGCATGTGCCATATATTTTAAATATTGTAGAAAAATTACCAATTTACATGGGGGAATTTATATTGGTGGAGCTTAATATTTCTTAGTAGCATTGGACATGTTCTCTGGTTAGACTTTGGGATCTAGAGCTAGGCTCTCCCCTGCTTCACTTCTTTTCAGTTGTTTATAGTTTGGGTTTCCCTCAATATTTCTATTTGGGAATTTATTTTTATCCTTTATAATTTTTTTATTATAATAATTTACTTGGGTATATTTCTCATAAGTTGTTGTATTCATGTTTGATTCTCTAGATGTTTCTATCTTTTACTATATCTCAACATTGTTCCATAGAGCTAGTTATGCATGTGGGAACTCTATAGTGGGATTGTTAGCCTATGAGAATCATAGTGGCATCAAAAATGGCAGTGTAGATGTTGCTCTGTTAGTTGTGACCTATTTGGGATATAACATATGGGTTAGGTGAGATATCCTAGTGATTTTAAGATGTGACTCTGAATAATGGTAAGATGGTTTTATAATTGAGTAGCAATATGTTCTCCTATTATTTTCAGAGATTAATTATGATGTACTTGGGTAACTTAAGAGAGAGGTGGTAGCCCAGTCTTATGGGTACCTTTAGAGATGATAATCATGGGAAGAATATTTATGTTTGGTCTTGGTTATTGGAATGTACTACCAAGTATGTGTTATAGGAGTGTATAGGATGACTTTTTTATAGTTTTATAAAATAAATCACATATAATATTTTGTGTGTGGTATGATTCATACATGCATGAGAGATGTGTTCAACTATTTAGTTAGGTGAATGAGCCAGGGAATGGTGAGATATGACTCGATATGGTATGATTTGAATGATATGGAAGTGTATCACCAAGGTGTAAGCCTTATTAAGTATACTTTCTTTAGATAATGGGGGATTTTTATCACCATTATGAGAATCGTTAGATGGATACTCTCTTACCATGGGTTAAGAGATTTTTTTTATTAACCAACATAGATGGTGGATTAGTGTGACTGAAGATTAGTCTAAAAATGTGATCTTAGTATTCTATAAAGGTGCTAGTGGTCTTGATGAAATGTAGGGAATTTACATGGGTGTATTTTTGTAAATCTCTAAAATATGGAGATAGATTTTTTATGTTACATGACTTCTAGGGTAAAGTAACTATAATGAATGAAAATGGATAGTGTTTTAATTTTCTGCATTCCTGGTGCATGAATATTCATTTTTAAAGTGTACAAGTTTAGGCCGTTGAGACTTATATGGGGTGAAGTAATTGAGAGGTGATCATATATTGTGATGGGGTTCATGAATCCTTAGTTCCCTGGCTATAAGGAGTTAGGTCTTAAGTTGCTGATGGTATCAGTGTGTTATCACATTTGTATGGAGATGGTATGTTAGAAGATAATGAAAAGGTGTAAAACACTATATTATGATAAAGGAAAAGAAAAACACTATTGAACTTTGATGAAATAATGTATTTTGGTAAGATCATGGGATATATTAGGGTATAATCAATTATAATTTGACTGTGGAGAGCAGGTGCATTGGGGTACGTCCAATGGGTGATATGATACCTTGATAGTGTGATAGTAGAATGACCAAGGGGTTATGATATTGTGGATAATTAAAAATTTAAAATTAAGTGGGGTTCCAAATGGATTGTGAGTTTTTGGTAGGCCATGGTGGGGTCGATATCAAGGTGGAACCCTAAAGTCACATAATAGTGTTGAAGGTCTTGCACCTTGAGTTAGATCTATTAAGATGGGTTGTATGTTGGTTGATTATTATAGTTTTAAATTGGTTGTGAAGGGAACTATAGCATCATTAGAACCCAGATCGAGGATCAAGGTGTAGACTTATTTTGTAAATACAAGTGGGGATCATGAGTTTTAGTATTTTACTAGGGTGATCTCTGGAAGGTTCATTCTAATGGATCAATGATAAGGGAAATTTTACGATGGGGATCACACCACAGATTGAATAATAGTGTGTCATTCATTTTGAGTAGTTTTTTATTATGGTTGAGGGTGAGATGTTGATAGATTCAAATCATAGGTGGTTATGGTTTTTCATAGCACTTGAATGCACATTTCTAGGTTATATATGATAAATAAAAAATACCATAATGTAGGCATTAATAGGTTATAATCAGGAAAATTTAATACATTGGAAACGGTTGAGCATGGGTTATGGGTAATGGTTTAATGGTATGGTCAAATATTAATTTTGAGAAATAGGATGGTAGGGTGAACAATTCTATAGAATGTCATTACTCATAGAGAGGTGTGATGGTTATTGTGTTGGAGCAGGGCTTTATGTTATGGATAGAGTCTTCAAAGTGATATGGCAGGTTATGATGAGGATGTTCAGGTGATACTTAGGTATGAAACTGAGTGAGTAATGGTATTCTATAGACCAATAATGTAAACTGATTCATTATAACATCTGTGGTTTGAGAATTCAAAATTTTCATTGGGAGTATGACATCATCCTAGAGTTAGTCGAACTAATCAGAGCCACAATGAATGGGGTGACAAGTTTTCAGGAGTTTTTGGTTAATTGAAATTCTTACTAGAGTGGTCATGCATGATTGATAATAATTATTTATAGATATTTGAAACTCATAAATCTAGTAATTACTAATATTTTGAGGCTCTAGGGTAAGAGGATCCTAGGTTTTTGTATAGTGGAGTTAGTTTTTGTGCAATGTTGGAATGACTGTAGCCTATGGGAGACATAAACTTTGGCTCATGCATTGAGGCTCAGTGAATAGGATGGTTTATAGAGTATGCATAATAGGAATTATTTGGGATGAAAATCATTATAATAGGATTTTTTAAGTGAACCATATCAATATTTATTGGTAAAAATTAAGTAAAATTGGAATTTTGGTCATAGATTAGGAGATTTTTCGAGAATTGGGACTCGTAATAGGATTATAAGAGTTGGAATATGTTATAACCAGGATTTTGTGTTTTGGTATGTGAAGGTATATCTGGATATCAAGGTTTATAAATGATTTTATTCATGAATATTCCATCTTTTTCAGAGGTGGGATAACTTTTGAAGTTGTTTGGAGGATGTTGAGGAAGTTTTTAAATGAGTTGAGATGATTGGAGATGAGATCTGTAAGTTTTGAGAGGATTATGATAATGTCAAGATTTCATATGTAATATATCTAAGCTTTCATAAAAATACCTAAGGATTGAACCAGGGTGATACATAAGATTCTCTCGGAATATTCATTATGTATGTAAGAGTAACTTTCAAATATTGAGGGTTTCATAAGGGTTCATGATGCATGAATATGGGTTTCCCTATGGATAAGTAAATATATAAAAGTTTCCTAATGTAAAAGGATAAATGTAAAGGTTACCTTATATAAAATTCAATATGTAAAGGTTTCACAAACCTTACAGATCTAGGATTTGATAAATAACCAAATCCACATTTTAGTATGAAAGGGTGACCTTGTGATACATACGGGTGACTTTGTAATACATAAGGGTCTCTCTATGTTTCATATAAGCCATAAAATTGGTAAATTACACAACACATATGGGTTGATCTGGATGATGCATAACAGTTACTTTGATACATAATATTTATTAAAATTGCTAAATTTTACAATATTAACTGGTTGACTTGTATGATACATAAGGGTAACTATGATATATAAGATTTAGAAAATTGGTCAATACCTTAATATATAAGGGTTGATTTGGATAGTACATAAGGGTTAATATGAGACATAAGGGTTAGAAAATTGGTAAAGTATCTAATATGTAAGGGTTACTATATGAATCATGAAGCTTCTACGGTATAGTGTAAATGATTTAGATTGTTACCCATACTATTTTTCAGCATTTTATTCTGAAAAATCCTCAAAAATAAATGATAGAAACCCCAAAATAATAAAACATGGGATCCTTTTGCATATCATTTATAATTAATTTAACACAATAATTACATTATCATGAGCATTATTTATTTATTATTGAATATGGTGGCCTTTATCAAAGTATCTTCATTATGGTAAAGAATCCATATTAGAATAAATATAATTGTATCCACATGTGTTTCTCAAATCTCAAAACAACTAGGATGGATCTATAGGTGATATCATGGTGGTATTGATTATCTTGCATCATTCATCATTGATCATAACAAGAAATCCTTCAAGATTAAAGGATTATATCTCTTATTCTCTTAGTATTAAGAGGGAGGAGAAGGATCATCTATCATTTTTTCGAGGATTCTTGTTTGATTCACTTGGTCAAGAGAGAAAATACCTTGAGAGAATATCATTGTGAACAAAAATTCTCATATCCTTAGATGTGATATAAATAAAGTTATATACAAAGGTTTAAACAACAATTAATTATACATAGACCCTTCACCCAATTTATTACCCTAAGTAAAACTCATTCTAAATAATAATATAAATATTATTATTATTATTCCATTCTCATAACATGATATCACTATAAAATATTTAAATAACATTTATTAAATGAATCAATATTTATTTAAATAAAATAAAATAAAATAGATCATTTCCATTCGGCCCCATTCTAGTCCATCAATCTTACCCTATATTTATTAAAAATTGAATAACAATCCTTTATTCTAAAAAAATATATTTATATTATTCATTCAAAAAATAAATAAATAATATATTTGTTAACTAGAAAATAAATATTTATGGAATATTTGTGTAACTAAATAATTTAATAATTAATTAATTATTTATTACATTTTGAATAATAAAAAATTGAGAAATAATCATTTGATATTTACTAGATGTAAAATAATATTTATTTAATATTCAACTCATATATATTTTGAATTGAATAACTTGTGATTGAAATTAGGAGATCAGCAAAATCTGAATAATTACTAAACCATAAGATAGGAATAATATTTATTCAAACTATTAAATTAAAATAGAACATAAGTGATATTTTAGATACACTTAATGTGTGACCCTCTAGAACTCTTTATTAGTGGTATTATACAAGATAAACTAAAGTACAAGATTAATATTTAGCAATACATCAAGGAACCTATTGAGAATGAATTTAATGTCACATTGACTATAACCTCATATGAATTATTATTATGTAATATGATCTATTTTTCTAGATATATAATCAATATGGTTTCATATATGTGTTATTTACCTATATGCTGAAAAATGTTTCTTTGAATCCTAGAAATGAACTCATCGATGAACCACCATATTGACTTAATCAAATAGTTGTATTCTGATAAAAGGGCCTGAGATATTGTCTTCTAGTCCTGAAAGGGACAAATCCTTTCTTAACTTGTTCGATTAATTTCATGTCAATTATTATTCACTAAATTTATCATATCTCACTCAATCATATATCATCATGGTTTTAATCAATACACAAAAGTATGAAATTCAGGATATACATTAATAATATTATTAATTATAATGAATCATATATACATCTATGGATAGTAATATCCAATGACACATAGAATGTGAAATTCTTATTAGTGGGTTTTTTCTCATAACCTCATATCTTGGATACTTCCATGTGATACTTCATGAGAAGAGATCTTGATATATTATAAGCCCCCAACACCTGGTAGTCAAATAAAATTAGTGTCCTATTAGATTGACATAATTTAAAAATAGAACATATATTTATAAATATTTTCATTTAACATTATTATTCTCATTATAGCATGGAAATACTCTAACCATTGGATAAGGAAAATATTTAATAACATTATCCCATTAATGTTATATAGAATAATACTCATCATACTATAAGATATTTATTAATATTTGAGTCATTGAAAATTCAAGTAATCGAAAGTATGAATTCAATTTGTTCTAGGGAACCCATTCCAATAGACTCCCACTTACACTTGATCCAATTGCTTATTTAATTGTTAACCTCACATGATAAACATGATTCTTCTTAGGTATATCTACAGTTGTTGGGTCTACCATGTTCTGGTGGTCATACTACTTACTAGTACTTTACCACAATAAGAAAATACCTCAAGAGGTTATCTTACAAGGTTTTTACCTTTTATCCTCTATAAAAACTTATCATCTTGAGAAAATCATATCCTATAATAAATGCTGACAAACATTTTCTTAAGCTTAATCAAAATACACAATGTACTTAGTCTACATAGATATGGTAACTATTTTTTACAATATGTTTTCCTAGAATATTACCTTCACCTACCTATAATCCCAAATCAATTTAATCTTAAAGAAAACTATTTTTGAATCGCCAAAGATACTAGTATTCCCATTTCTCTAACTACTAGAACTTATCCATTTCTACTTTATTACTATCAAATATTTATAAAAAAGTTTATGTAGTTATGAAAAAAAAAATTAGTGCTTACCCTCATTGATTTATAGAGAATCAATTCCAAACCATAGTACATATAATGTCATATGATATGTATTTACAAATTAATCTTAGGAATATGTAGTCTATTCATCAAAATCATATCCTTATATATTTTCACACGTCATATAGAAGATATTTCATACCATGTGACATTGGAAATGATTCATTCTCAAAATATTACACCTTTTATTTTAATTCCTTTTAAAATAATGTATTATAAAAATATTAAACAACCTCATAGATCTAATCATGTTGATCTTATTTCCTAAAACATGAGTTTCTACTTTAAGTCATTCGTGGAGAAATTATCCTTGGTCCTTATTAATTATAAGACTAATAATTTTTTATAAATGTTATTAATATATCTATTTGGAAAAACCATCGCACTCCCACAAACCTCTTTAGACACATGGATCACTTTCATTCTTGAATAAAACAAACTATCTGGTGTATTAATTAAAATGAGTACTCTATAATAATAGAAGGTGGCTATGATAAATATAATTATAATGGATTTCGGCATGAATATTAGTGTAAGGTTTTTTAATATACTATTTATAGACACATATTAAAACCATTAGTAACCAATAATGTCTTATTCATATCATTTTTTATAATCCATTTTTTTGTTTCTCCTGAATACCCACCAAAAAAATTATATCAACTCGATAAACATCCAAAATATAGAAATGTTATTTTGTACATGGAGTCCATTTCATAAATCATATGAACTTGTTAATCTTAGAATTTTTTTCATTTACTAATTCCTTGTACGAGTTATCATTCTCATAAAATAATATATCACTGTAGTTGATGAATATAAAACCACCTCATTGGTTTTAAATTTCCAATGTGTTATATGCCTCTAAAAAATCCTCTATACTAAAACTAGTGGATTATATTGTTATAATGAAACTCATTCACCTATGGAGCCTTAGACTCAGTCAATAAAATATTCCTCCCACTATCTCAAAATAAAATCAATTACCTCTGTAAGAAAATTTTCATTTTTGAATAATACCTTTATATATTAAGGATATTAATATCCTGATTAACAAGATAACAATTAATAAAGATGTGATTGGTGTTTTTATCAATGTAAATTTTTAGGTAAATCCATATTTTAAAAAATAGTATACATTAAAACACATTAAGTTTTGGAAAAATATATTTAATTAATATAATGACTTGTATGATATCAGTAGTCAGTATAGTTTTCATATGGTTAGTTGTTACACTTTGATTTTTGAAAAATTTCTAGAAAAGAATCATGGGAGCCTTACAAAAAATATGAGACTCATCAATGATCTTCCTTATAATACCATTAGTAATTTTATGTATGTAAGGTAAAGTTATTCGAATAGAAAATTCACTCAACAACTAAGTATCAATGAATACTTGTTCAAGTTATACTCTGACAATCCCACCCAAAAGATCATTTATCTTTTACCAAGTGTATTTATTTATTTTCTAATAATTCAAAAAAAAACACGAATCTCATAAAGTATATATATTTACCTATAGATTATCCTTATAAAATCTCACATGGTCTGGATGAAATATATATAGAAGATTTTGTAGGTTACCATTATTCCAATATGTTTTTTTGTCTAAAAAATAATAAGTATTTATAATAAATAAAATCTATATCTTTATTTGGGTATACCCTTGACAAAAAAATTAGCTTTATTTGATAGATAATTATTTTAACATAACTTTTTATGAGTCTTATATTGTATATTCGTCATTTATTATTAATATAGGATTTTTGTGATTCAAGTACTACTAAACAATTAATTAAGTATGAAAACACTATAATAACATTCATTCCAAAAATGAAGTAATATTTTATTATATCAAACTTGAAACTGAGATAAATGTTGGAGTAATTCTCAATACAAAATAATAGTTTCATAATAATTAATCCATTTGAAAATAAAAATTTATGTCATCCACTGAGCAGACTAAGGAATAATCCTTTCCTATATACTTAGAGTGTTCACCTAACTTCATGTAATGCTTATGAACTTACTTGGATTCCATATTTGAATATAATTATGTGATTTTCATATTTTATTTAATACTGAAGAAGTTAAATAAATATATTACATGTAATAATAAACTTACTTAAAGTATAATATTTTTCAAGATTATTCTTCAATTCATTGCAGTTTATCTTATAGTGACATTTTTGGTTACATGAGAAGAAGATTTCCTTTTGTTCTCGACCCTACATATGAATATTTTTTATTTTGAACAAATTTATAAATACACCATAAACGTTAAACTAGTCAAGGAATTGTCATCCTATTATAGAATTTTAGTCACTCTAAGCGATGAAGATCCATTCCCCTAACATTATTTTTAATTGTAGAGAATCATAGTCAAAATATTCCTACGTGGCTTCTCCGTACATTTCATCCAAAAATATTTGATGAATATGGAAAATTTGGGTGGTAAGGACAATAACATGAGATTAATGGATAATTTATTATCCAAATAGAATCTTAACTTCACTAAATGATCAATATACTTTATCATATTGAAGTAATAATCACTAGTTAGGTACACATCATCCATTTTTCACTTGTATAGTGTAGTGAAAATATCATTTATCTTAAGACACTCAATCCCCTTTTCATGTTTAAGGAGACAGGTTTTCATTATGTAACGATCCATGACCCTATGCTATACCATAATCTCTCCAAAAATAAGTGATAGTTTTATGTATAATATATAATAAAAAAACTTTATAAATCTATTATAATAATCTATTTCACCTTTTCTTACTTGGTGAGGTGGAAGATCTAGAATAGGGGATTCCCATACATATAATAAAATTAATTATAGTAGTGGAGTGTATAAATGACTTTACCACTCTGAGAAATATTTTCCAATGAGTACATGGTATATGTCCATAAATTATCACATTTTTTGTGGATTCTCTTATCATTTTATACAATAAATTAAATCATTTTTACTACTTTATCTTTTTTACACACAATGGTGTAATAAATTTTATTTTATTAACATCCCACTATTTTATCAAATCGCAACAAATATTTTTATTGGATTTAATATATCATATTTTATTGATGTTCTAGTGGTAAGGATCCATATTACCCTTCAAATAAACTACACACAAGACTTTTAAAATCATTCAAATGTATTTGGGTAGGCATTATTTACAAATATATTAACCAGAAGTACATTGATACATTTAGTGGACTCTCTAATCCTAAAATCCTAAACTTAGATTCCCTTAACACTTTCTTTTAAGTTGCACCAATCCCTGTGGAAGCAATCAGTACTTGATGAAAATTATGCCAAGTTTACCCAAAACATTCATTAGAACTTCCTAATAAATGAAAGATTCATTATGAGTTTCAAACTAATACTTTTATCTATAGTTTGATTATAATTCAAAGTAATGGAAAGCATATTCTAACTTAATATTTTATTGTGGAATTTTTTTAAATTATGAATAAATATTCTTTATTTAATCCTTAAAATAATTATTAATATTATATATTTTCTATATAATTTAATTAACCATGTGTGATATAATAATTTATACATAATCCATTTATTTTATTTTATCTTACATTCATTCTTATTTATTAGAATTATATGATCACATTTAAAAAAACACGTGTCAAATAAATAAATATAAATGATCTAGAAAAAAAATAAAAATGTGGCATGATCAAGAGATTTTACAACTGGTAAATTTATCATGCAGACAATAAACCAACCCTTATCCCCGAGGGGAGACTCCTTAAGATTATATTATCTTGAGTTACAATATTCCACCTTTAACCTGTCTATCTCCTTGGTTGGTTTCACCTTATCTTATACTAGAATAGTTTTCTCTATCCTGGGAGTTCATTCCTTTATATATTCTCACTCGTATAACAATAACGGGTACTAGGGGTTTATGGTTACATAAATAAAACCATAGGCATGCATACCTTAACATAATAAGGAGAAAGGAATTATATGAAAATAATTATATTTAATTTAAAATTAAATATATTAGAAAAACCCATAAAATAAATAATAAAATTAAATATAAACTCTAATACATACTTATGCTAGTCAATCCCATTATTATCCACACATATAACAATTTATTCATTATTAAGATAAATCACTCAAATTAATAAATTAATTATCTAATTAAGTGATTAATTCAATTATCTTAATTAGTAATCTGTAGAGTCACTAAGATCCTCATCCACTATAATTTTAAATAAATTTAATAAATTTAATTTAATTTAAAATTAATTAAGTAGAGGATGTGTACTATAGTAAGCATAGTTTGTACCTTTATTCATATGTTTAAACCCATTTCTAGAATCTAATTATTATGTGGAATACACTGTCACATGACACAGAATGTTACTAATTTTTTTATGGTCCTTTTCATATATTGTGTAATTAAATGGTAGGTGTGCCTACATGATGTGTCATAATATACGCGTCTTATTGAAATGTTGTTCAAGTAGTGTAGTCTAGATGAAGTGTATGACTGAATTGAACACCTTAAATATAATAATTGTGTATCTATGGAAACCATACATGTCATGTATCTGAAAAATAACATGTAAATTAATTAAAAATCATTTAATATCTCTCATGATGCATCTAAATCACTCTTCATGCAATCCGTGAGAAAAACCCTATCACACAGTGTGTACAACTAGCTACATGACATGTTTTTTAATTTTTATTAAATTGATTAATTTATCAACATGAATGAATCACACAATTACACATATCTCGATGTTTTCCTTTCATAAGTTATCCCAAATTACATAGAGTGTAAAACTATCTGTGTGACATGTGATTCATTACTATCTTCCAACATTACATGCCTTAGGACTAGGTATGTATTTAATTTTTTTAATTATGTGTTAAGTGGTGCAGAAATCCATATATTTTCTATGTGCCTTCCATAATTCCTTGTCACTAAACAAGAATTCAACACACAAATTGTGTTAATTTCATTCCATGTACTTTGACCACATGGATTCTGAGATTCATGTGGGGTCCAAATTATGTGGGGTTATACAACATGTAAACCAGTTACATACCATGTACACCCTGTCAAACTATTTTTGAATTGATGATCAATATTCACTGATTATTAATCCCACATATTAAGCCACCACACAACATGTCATGATTTTCACTTATCATCCTTGTGTGGTTGACCATTAGTGTATTGTGTGTACTTTTAAGTTAAACTCCATGTAACCATGTCACTTTTCTAGAATCCTTGGTACCTATATATGGGATCTTTAAGCATTATACATTTATTTTTGGACTATTCCTAGTCATATAAAATTGAAAGATTATATTATCTAATATTTTATATTAAATAATGAAAAATGTAAATGAATGTAAAATCCCATATTTTCCTTGAGTCATTCCTTTTTCTTTATAGATTGTTTGATGGCTTGGGTGAGTTTTCATATTTTAAAATTTTATTTTAAAATGGTTTTTAAATTTATAAGATCAATTTTTTAAGTGGTTATATTATTTTAAAAGTAATTTTTATTTTTTTTAAATAATAATAAATCCCATTCTTAATTAATATTAAGTTTGTTTACCAAAAAATTAAAATTTTCAAAAAAAACTATACCATTATAAGAGACCATTACCTATGTAATGGTACTATTGTTTACCATTAAATAATACCATTTCATCACTACATAAAGGTAATATTTTTAAGTTAATAAAGGATTGAATTTTTTAATGGATATTTAAAGATAGATAATAATGTGCTATATGAAGATAAGTTACCTCTCACGTGTCAAGGTAGATCATATAAAGGTCATATAGAGTCTTTAATAAAGTTAATTTTCAATGTTGTGTAAAGTTTATCTTTTTATTTCATTCTCACATAAAGTTAAATGAAATTACCCATATGCATCTCTCTATTTTTCTTTCTAAGTAAAGGTAATGTTTTTATATATAATTTTTCCAGAAAATATAAATTCTCTTCTAAAATAATTATGTATCAAATTTTAAAGAAATAAAAAATAAAATAAATGGATTATAAATATTTTATAGTGAATATTGATTAAAATATTAACTTACTAAATTTCAGGAGTTTTAAATGGTTTTTGAGGTAAATGAAATGGATAATGTATTTAATATGAATTAAAATAAAAATATTAGACTTCGGTCAAGTTTCACGGAAATATTTGAGAATGTATCTGTTATTTCATAAAAATTAGATAATTTTCTTTAATTAGGTTTTTATTTATTACTCTCAAACCCAGATGAACAAACCATTTTAATTAAAGATATAAAATCCCTCTATGGACAGTTTGATTTCCTTTCTCACTTTTTTAGGTCAATTATCATTTTATCCACCCTTTGTTCTTGGTGTAGTGTGTAGTAATGTTATTATAGGTAGGGGATCTAATTCTTCTCTTTTATATTTTTTAATGGTTTTTTTAAGAATTATTTTTATTTAAAGAGATGAATGGATTTGATTAACCATAAGAAGATTAAATATAGAATCTATAAGGAAGAAGAAAGATGAGTAAGAAATCATATTTTTGAATAATAATATCTTTTAAACTGGAAAATTAAAAAAATAAAGAAGATGTATTTTTCACATGATTCTATTGATAATATTTCATGTGATTTTATAGAGTGTGTTTTTATTGATATATGTGTGTCTTCTCCCTTTCTTCTTATTATTATAACATGCACATGAATTTGGAAAAACAATTTAAGTTGGGATAATAATAAATATAATGAATATTATAAGTTTTTCTTATCTCCTAAAATTATTGATTTGTTTTAACGGTTCTTAAACATTTTTATTAGATAATTAATATGATAAAAAAGAGTGATAAAATTTATTAGTGTAAAAAGGTATATAAATTAATTACCATTATTACTTTACTATTTGGGAAATATGGAAATAATTTTTAAATCATGTTTATTGTTTAGTCTTTACTATTAATATCTAAGGTGATTTTGGGTTATTGTTATAAACACCTATGTATAATAAATTGGTCAATTAAAGATGATAATGAAATATTATGTTTTTAAAGATGATTGATTGAGGATGAAATAACACGTCTATGTTTATTATAGACCATAATTCGGTGGTTTTATGACTTAATTTATCCCTTTTATTTATGTGATGGGAATATGTGCTTCATTTTCATGTATATATTTTTTAGGATATTTATAGCCATGTAATGGTTGATGTGAACCTATAACTATTGGAATAATGGTGAGAAATGGATGGTAATTTCCTGATGCTTTAACGGTGATGATGTAAATGATGGAAGGATTGATTATATTATGTGAAATGGTGTCAGAGATGGAAATGGGGTGTTCAAAATTAATCAAGATTTGGGTTAATTTTTGGCAATTTATTAGTGAATACTTTAATTGTCCGGTCTACTGGATATTGATTACTATGGTTCCCAACTTCTTGACACAGTTTGGTTCTATGCATGGAAACTGAATTCTCCTTGTGGTATCTTCGGATGATTCCTAGAGTACCAGGTAATTATGAAATGTAAATGAATTTATTAATGACATGGTATGGTTCTTTATGATTATATATGATTATGAATACTTTAAAATGATAAGGAATTTATTGTATTAAATTCAATTGTCTTGTAAGGTTAAAGTATTAATTATGGAAATGAATAAAAATAATAATAATTAATTTTTGTATGATAAATAATTAATTATTAAACTTGATTTTTTAATATTTTTAAGATCTATACAATAGTTGTGGAAGTTGGGTGTCCATTATGTCAATAATTTCAGATGATTCCAAGGATAGGCAGCTTCCCTTAGTGTGGATTGTGTGTGATATATTTTATATTCTTTGATTTTTTCCATATCACTACTCAAATTGATAGGGAAACCATCACCCAATTGTTTTGTGGGGTGTTTTCCCCAAGATATAGTTTTTTGAGGGAAATAATATCTAACTAATCCTTCTACCCCACTATCTCTTCAATTGTAGTACATTAAATGGGAATACAGGGGTTGTGATAGCTTAAGGTGTAGGGTATGGACTCACCTGAGATGTGATAGATCACAGTTTACTATAAATTTATATGTGAACTGTAATAGATTAATCTTATAACACATATTTGTATCTGATCAAAGTGACTAGGTTTTACTCAGGTGTGTGTGCATATAATGTAGTGTAATGATGTATAATTCATGATACATTACTTTTAACATCTTCCAAACTTACTACTTTAACATTATGACAATGAGGTTATATTGAGATGCATGGGATGTATAATGGATGTGATTTATATATATATGATTTCATAGGATATAAGATGATTCATGGGAGGAATACGCATTGGACTTGAGTTATTGGGGAATGAGAAAAACAAACCAATGGGGATATAGAATAAAGTTACCCTTTTATCAATACGTGTGTTTCAATATGAATTGATTACTAATACATAGTGAGGGGTCATGGGGAGTTTGGGGATATATATTACTTATTTAGGTGATGATTTGGTGCTATTTATTTATTCAGTTGTATTTAGTGTGATTCTTTCACATTTTACATAACTGTTTTCATGGAGGAACCTACTGAGTATACATTTTTTACTCACATTATATATATACAATCTTTTTTAGGCCTGTAAGAGTTGTTCAATGATTTATTTGGATCTTACTAGCTCAAGGGGATATTTAGGAGTTGTTGACTCTTTGTGGTAGATGTTGAAGATTTATTTTGGTTCTTCCCAATTGTTAAATTTTTTTAATAACATTAATTTTTGTTGTGTTATTTCTTCTAATTTATTCATGGTGTTGATTGGTGGTTTCTCATATTATATCTTATTCCATAAATTTGCATATTAGGATAATGTATCCCATTTTTTGGATTATATACCCTTGGTTATAGTCGCTAACTCATGGCATGTCATAGGTGGTATTTGGACATCATTATCTCTCTCTATATCTCTCTCTCTCTCTCTACATTCAACATAAGAGGGGTACCATTGGAGGTAGGGGTCATTAAAGAACAATGTCAAAGCTTATGGTTGAGAGATAAGATAGATTTCAGATATAGGAACTCACGAGGATTAATGGGTTTTTAGGGAAATGGTATCATCTAGACTTTCTGCATGATGTAAACAAGTGAAATCAGATAAGACATAGGTATTTGGGGCCCCTTATGATCTAATATAAGGAAATATAATTTAACTAAAAATTATTAGTGAATTAATGTTACTTGAGGGGTAATGAACTGTGAAAGGATCATGCATCATGATTATTGATGCCTTTATTTTAATTTTCAATACAATAGAAATTTGGTAAAAATGAATTAATTAATTAACCTAAAATATTCCTTATCTAGTTTTAGGAGTTCATAAGATTTTCTACGTTTATAAATATGGATATAGTTTTCTATCTTCCTTAGTTTTTTGTTGATTAAATTTAGTAGGATATTCTTTTATACCTCCAGAGAGTGTATGTTGATGAAGACGACACTTGGAGGAGGACACACCAAGATTTCTAGTTATAAAGTCTATGGAATTATGTGGGATTCATTTCATATAAGTAACTATATAATTTGTTGGAAGATAAAGTGGTGTATTTTATTCCTTGAGTTTCATGAGGAGTCATATATTATGTGGGAGATGTTTTGATATCAATTTCTAACTAAGTTTCTTGCAAAAACCATGAAGGTGAATTTTCAATAAGAGATTATTAACCTTATTCAAGGGAGTTCCAATGTGTGAGAGTTTATAATTCGATATAACATCCCCATTTTCTATGCTTTATACCTTTTCTTTATGAGGAGGCAAAATAATTGAACTATTTAGATTCTTTACTTTTATAGATCCAATGTTAGGTCACTCCATTAATATTAAAGACATATCTCATGGTGAAATAGGGTTGTTTAATATTCATAATAACATACAGTATATGAGTGATACTGATGTTATTACTTCATAATGAAACAACTAAAGAAGAGGAAGTAGAAGAAGAAATAAATTTGAAAGAATCGGTAAGGGATATTACCTCTTCTTCGACACGCCTCTTTGAAACCTCATCTTAGGGAACAAAAATTGGTCTTTGAAGAATATAAGGACTTCTATAATATTACTAGGGAAGTGGAGAAGAGAAATTGGTAGGGTTTGGCCGAGCTTGAAGGCTCAAAGTGGTGTGAGGAGAAGAGGGAGGAGGTGCCCTTTTATAAGGGAGGAGAGGGGCACCTTTGGAAAAACTAAAAATATTATTTTATTATAAAGTCATATTCGGTTTTTAATAGCTCCAAATTTATTTATTTAGAATCTAAGGTGGGTATGGGTCTAAATACTCTCATCCAATATAATTTGGACAAGTTCTGGTAACTATTTTAACCTTAACATTTAGATATAACTTTAAGTTGAATAATTTTTCTTTTACCGTGTCTTTTTTGTTTTCTTACACTATATGGTTAATAAACTTACTATAACAAGACAAACTAACCCCAAGTGGTTAAATATTAATATATATATCCTTATCAAAGTCATTTTTCCGAACCTTATATTTTTATAAATAAAATAATAATTAATAATATAATATTTGTTTTAAAAATTATTTTATGTCAATTTTGACACTATTTGGTAATTGATTTTTTTTGGAAATCATAAAAGAATGATTAGTTCTAAAAAAGTTAATTAAATAAATACTAACATGTCATATTAAACTATAAGATTATTCTAATTCATAAAAAGTCTCAAATTACATTTATTTGGCTATTTTTAACATCAATTATGTCAATATTTCATTAATAAGATAATTACTGCATCATCATTGTGTCATAAATAAATTAAATTATTTAATGTCTAAAAATTATAAATAAAACACCATTATGTATGGAATTGTTTTATATTTATAATTAATATTTATAGTCTAATTTATCTTATGTATAACCCTATATTAAAAATGATTTAGTTATTAAACTTTGATTTTAACTATTTTAACCCTTCTTTAAACAAATTAATAATAAACGTCTTAATCTAATCCAAGTGGGCCTAAATGGTCATATTGTATTCCTAAGTTTGTTTTTGGTCGAATTACACTTATCCAATAGAAATAGGACATGTGTTATGAGAATAATAATATCATATTTACCCTTAATTACCCTATTTACTTTTAACCGTGGTAAAAAAAAGTAAAAATTTACTATTCACCAACAATTATTTTCATCTCATTGAACCACATTTTAGTCCTTGATATTAACCGTGTCTCTTGGATTTTTGAAATTCCACTCACAGAAGCGGTAAAATTAAGTTTTATGTGAATTTGCAAATTCTTCTAGGAGGAGGGTAAAAGACGGTGAAAAGTTCAATAAAATTTTTATATATCTAAAATTGTTATAAAATGACTCCAATGAATTACTTTGAACTTATTTAGGTATTATGTATCAATTTTGACCTAAAATAAATTTAAATAAAATAACTAATTATTTAAATAAAAAGTCGGTTTTTGAATAGTAACCCAGTGTTTTCACTATTCATGAAAAAATGAATGTTTTCAGAAAAATACCAAAAATTCACCCTAGGATAATTTCGATATTCTGAATCCAAAAATGAAGTCCATTTTGAAAGATAAAATTTATAAAATTTAAAAAATTGCATATTACTATTCATAACGGCTAGTTTATATAACATATCATTGTTTAGCGAAACTCGGTATTGCGTACAACACACGCTATCGTGGAAGGTCGTGATTGCGTGTAATGCAGGCCAAGTCAAGGATGTGTGTTGGGAAAACTCATTTTGGTGTAGCGTACAACACAAGACATTAATGAAATTAAAAATAATATTTTTCATAGAATCTCAGGGTGTTATATTCTACCCCCCCCCCCCCTTAAAATGAATTTCGCCCTCGAAATTCATCGGGGTTATAAATGGTTTACTACTCAAAGTTTCTTTAATAGAAACCCACATCATAACAAGGAATACCAAAACTTGTATTTAAAAACTAAATTATGAAACGTAACAGTTTCCCAAATTAACTAATCACTGGGTTTCCACATAGGAGAACATAGGTGAAAATATGGATATGGAAGAGAAATATAACCGTCATGTTCTGATGGAGAGTGGTAGAGAAAATAGCTATGAAAATGCCAACAATCACAAAGCCATAAATTTTTGATGATCTAGGGTACCATCTGATTCATCGGATATAAGGGCACTAGGACAACATTTTTGGTTTTCAAGATCATTTCCCTAATGTTGAATAATTTGAATTAGAATAAATAATTACTTTATTTTGGTACAATCTCACTGTTGTTCGTGATTTGAACAATTTCCACTTCATCTCATAAATAAATGAAGTTGAATTTTTTATTCGTGAAGTGTTAACAGATCATGTGATAGAATGATGGGTCATTCCATCTGTTTCAAACAAAAGGTTAGAAAAAGTTATCAAATATACATAAGTCCATCTATGGTGAGGTTAATCGTATATGATTCCAAAAATGATCTTATACTTCATATATCATACCGTTTAATAAAATAAAACTAGTTTCTACTAACCAGGTACTTCCTGTAGGCCAGTGGTATGCGATAAAGGCCAGTCGTACTTCGGTTGTGGGTTCGATTCCCACAGCCTTGTCCGACGCGATGGGATGTCGCCCATCCTGCAGGTTGTCCTTTTTCTAAAACTAAATTACTATAACATCCCATCAATAATATCAAAAAAAAAGTATCCGTAAACAATACTAACTTATGTCCAACATAATCCATTCCAATGTTTAGGCTTATCCATAATACTGCAATCCGCTCTCATATTATAGTGAAAATGATTACCATAGATTTCATATAACAAGCATGTTAATACCATCGTTAATCCCCATATATCATAAGATATGTCTTGTTGGTCACATTCCAAACATTCAAAGGCCTTAATCATGTATTCTCTTGAAAAATGAATACCCATTGAATCTTAGTGAAAACATGAGTGCTGTCAAAAGTTAACTCTTTCCACATACCAAAACTCC
The DNA here is from genome assembly GCA_963277665.1 of Viscum album. Taxonomy (NCBI): domain Eukaryota; kingdom Viridiplantae; phylum Streptophyta; class Magnoliopsida; order Santalales; family Viscaceae; genus Viscum; species Viscum album. The sequence goes on along the minus strand of OY728153.1, from coordinate 382,162,177 downwards.
AAAATTATATATACTCAAACCATGATATAACTATTTCCTTATATCAGTAATGAGCTCATGAATACTGTCAAACATTTCATTTTATCCGTATCCCTTCATTATGTGCATATCATCTTCTTTCCAAAAATATCTCAATCAATTTCCATGGTTACCGGTACCATAAAATTATTGGAAACCACAATAGACCAATACATAAATATTCCAATATTCCACGATATTATATACAACATTTTTTTGGAATCCTATTACATAAACACTTAATCATTCCACCACATTGTTGTAATATTCTACATCACCAATAGTGATCTTATGTGACTTCGCTTTGTTCTTTTCCTTAAGTGGTTTCTCATGTCGATCATCAATAACCCTTGGATTAGGGCATTGATTAGCATAATGCCCCATTTCATTGCACTTGAAGCATTGAAGTGTTGGTGGTGCGTTCTCTGCAGTCTTTTCTTTATTCACATCATTAGAAACCCTTTTTCCATTACATAGACACTCAGATACTATTTGATCTTCTTTTCCACACTTAAAACATTTTCTAGTCCCTTTAAGACAATCTCCACCATGATTCTTTCCACACTTTGAGCATAAGGAAACATTTATCTTCTTTTCACTATTATTTTGAAATTTCTCCTTGAACTCCATCTTTCGTTTCTTGTCAAAACCTTGAGACGGATGTGTAACACCAACTTCCATTTCTACCTTGATAGCACAATGCACAATTTCTTCATAGCTACTGAATTCTCTTATAGATAATGTCCTTCGATGATTTGGTTTTAAGACACTGAATAAATGATCAACTTTACTTTCAGGTTGGATGATAAAGCCATATGCATACCTTGAAAGCCTTGTAAAATTCTCTTCGTATATACCAACAGATTCATCATCCTTTTTATTTAGTTCAAGAAACTCTTTCTCCGTCTTTTTTCTAAGAATATGAGGGAAGTAATTATTGAAAAATAAGTTCTTGAACTCATCCCATTCCATGGACTCAATTTCATTTTTTGGCCTCGTATTCTTGATAAGATTCCACCATTGATCAGCTTCACCTTCCAAAAGATATACTTCTAAGATGACTTTATCGTGTTCAGAACATTGAAGAACTGAAAATATATTTTCAGGGGTACTGATCCATTGTTCAGAAACAAGTGGATCAGAAGACCCACTGAAAGAAGGTGGATGTTGCCTCATGAAGGACTCAATAGAATATTGTTCCCTTCTCTTCTCATTTGGAAGTCCAGAATGATTCATAGCATGTGTAAGTATAACAATAAGATTTTTCACTCCATCTCCCATAACATTTGTTTGTTTAGGGGGAAAATCATTGCATTGTCCATTACATTGATCAACACGGTTCCTTCGGGTTCCAGCCATCGTCTAAAACCCAAAAAGAATAGTGTGAGAGGAAAAAATCATTCTTGGGAAAACAACATAGTAAAGGGGGAGTACCATCAATATATAACATCTTAGGTTAAATTCTATGATTGTTACCGTAATTTTAGGACTATAACCTATACTTATACTTAACCTCATGGATATCCATAGACATACAATAGAAATATCTCTAGGGATCTCACTAAAGTTCTCGCATCCTAGTTTCCAAAGGTTGACTAAACCTTTCCTCTGATACCAACTGTAGAGACCCAAAGCCTGACATACATGGAAATTACATTATTTTTGCGGAATACTTAGTACATAACAAATATAGACACACAAGGACCGTAATAGTTTAGTGTCTTTGGAAACTTGGAATATAATCTTCTAATCATGGTGAAAGATTTTCAACATCTCCCATAAAGATCATCCCCTTTTTTTCTTACCTAAAACCTTTCTTTATATCTTGGGGAAAATAAAACATAAAAGGGGTGAGCTCAAATTCCTAGTAAGGGTAAACATAGAGAACATAAAACAATCCATAAACATTTTAATGCAAAAACGTGAACATAAAATCTAAACATCAAAATCTTGAGTAAAGACATGAATCTTGGAAGTACGTAAGGCATATATCATAAGGGAACATCAATCATGATAAAATAGCATGGTAATAAAACACGTAATTGTGGAAACCCTTAAGCACATGTTATGATTTCCATAGTATCCAAGGCATTGCTTCCAAGACCATCTTAGTGGACAAAGTCCCTTTTTGAATCGAGTTCACTCCTCGTTTCAGTCCGGTAACACTGAACCGGATTAACTTACCATTCCAGCCATGTCTATATCATGAGATATAAATATTTACCCAATGCATTGGAGGGAGATATAGGTCCCACCCATCTCATAATTAAATCATTCCTACCTGTGCCACAAAATAAACACACATCATTCATAATAACCCAACGAATAAAATGGGTTTCATAAACATCATCCCAACATCACATAATCCATATAAAATAAATGGATATCATTTCATAATAAGAAAAGTGAAAACATTTAAATCATAGATACATTATACTTGAAACATACACATATGAAATAATGTCATCGTAGATGAAAAAATTGGTTTTGATAAAACACTTGAAATGAATTTTTGAGGAAAATATCCTTTCTTCTTCAAAATCAATTTCTTTTCACAAAACGTCATGCAATTTTAAAAGAAAGAGATTTTGTAAAAAATATTCATGAAATATTTTGGATTAATCTTCATGAAAATAAGTCTTTATAAAACTGTAAAATTCCTTTCATGTCGTATAAGTTAAAAAAAACATTATTCTCGTACTTTTGCCGGAAAAGTCGAAAAAGTACCTCATAACGTAAACAAAAGAAAGATTCCTTACATACCATGTAGTAAAAGTAAAAAATGGGTAAAAATGGATTTAAATATACATGAAAACATTTCTAGAAAACATCGACATGGATGATAACAACAACCCCAGTAAATACTTACGAATAAACAATCTCGGATAAAAACGAGATTGGAGAAGATATCCCTTACCTTAGGTATGATATGCTTCGTACGTATCTGAACCTCCTGTATAGTGATTTAAATAATGTCATTGACTTATTAAAGAATCTTATTTATTGTTATGATATCATATATGGTCCACTTATGACTTTATATTACCCGTTCTTTTGTAAATTTCATGTCAAAGCAGCGTTTTGGGTAAAACGTTTTATTTATCGTACATGTTTGGAATTGCGGTTCTTGATGTTATTACTACTTATATCATGATTTTATTACTTATAGAATGTAAATCATGATATACATATCATATTTTCATTATACATAAATATATATAATATATAGGTAAATGAAATGAAATACACCGTTCATGGAGACGGTAGGCCGTACGTACGCATGAATGCTGTTTTCTTTTCCTTATTGACTTGAATGCAAGTAAGTAGATGAAATATATATATATATATACATAAATCCAGTAGATTAATTATGACATATATTTCATTATTATTCATTATACATAATTTATAATCATTCTTGAATGGTTAATCATCGTAAATGAATCTCATCGCGTTCGTGGAGACGGTATTCCATACGTACGGACGAGCAATGATATCATTCCCATGATCGTGGAATTGTATTAAAGTGTATGTATAATATTACAGAATCAAAATAACTTTACAATAACCATATATATTTATTTATTTACACCATTATACCCATCCATGTAAGGTGGTGGTTGAAAACATATTACACCACGACGTGGAGACGGTATTCTGTACGTACGCACGCGCGGTGATTTCGTTTTCCATAGGATGGATAGGAGGTGAAATAGGGTTGTTTAATATTCATAATAACATAGAGTATATGAGGGATACTTATGTTATTACTTCATAATGAAACAACTAAAGAAGAGGAAGTAGAAGAAGAAATAAATTTGAAAGAATCGGTAAGGGATATTACCTCTTCTTCGACACGCCTCTTTGAAACCTCATCTTAGGGAACTAAAATTTGTCTTTGAAGAAGATAAGGACCTCTATAATATTACTAGGGAAGTGGAGAATAGAAATTAGTAGGGGTTGGCCGAGCTTGAAGTCTCAAAGTGGTGTGAGGATAAGAGGGAGGAGGTTCCTTTTTATAAGGGAGGAGAGGTGCACCTTTGGAAAAACTAAACATATTATTTTATTATAAAGTAATACTCGGTTTTTAATAGATCAAAATTTATTTATTTAGAAGATAATGTAGGTATGGTTCTAAATAATCTCATCCAATATAATTTGGACAAGTTTTGGTTACTATTTTAACCTTATCATTTAGATTAAACTTTAAGTTAAATAATTTTTCTTTTACCGTGTCTTTTTTTTTCTTGCACTATATGGTTAATAAACATACTATAACAAGCCAAACGAACCCCAAGTGGTTCATTATTAATATATATATCCTTATCCAAGTCATTTGGCCGAACCTTAGATTTTTATAAATAAAATAACAATTAATAATATAATATTTGTTTTAAAAACTATTTTATGTCAATTTTGACACTATTTGGTAATTGATTTTTTTGAAAATCCTAAAAGAATGATTAGTACTTAAAAGTTTAGTAAATAAATAGTAACATGTCATATTAACCTATAAAATTACTGTAATTCATAAAAAGTCTCAAATTACATTTATTTGGGTATTTATAACATCAATTATGTCAATATTTCATTAATAAGATAATTACTGCATCATCATTGTGTCATAAATAAATTAAATTATTTAATGTCTAAAAATTATAAATAAAACACCATTATGTAGGAAATATTTTTATATTTATAATTAATATCTATAGTAGAATTTATCTTATGTATAACCCTATATTAAAAATGATTTAGTTATTAAACTTTGATTTTAACTATTTTAACCCTTCTTTAAATAAATTAATTGTAAATGTCCTAATCTAATCCAAGTGAACCTAAATGGTAATATTTTATTCCTAAGGTTGTTTTTTTGTCGAATTACACTTATCCAATAGAATTAGGACATGTTTTAGGGTAATAATAATATCATTTTTACCCTTAATTACCCTATTTACTTTTAACTGTGGTAAAAAAAGTAAAAACTTACTATTCACCAAAAATTATTTTCTTCTCATTGAACAAAATTTTAGTCCTTGATATTAACTGTGTCTCTTGGATTTTCCAAATTCCACTCACAGAAGCGGTAAAATTAAGTTTTATGTGAATTTGCAAATTCTCCTAGGAGGTGGGTAAAAGACGGTGAAAAGTTCCATAAAATTTTTATATATCTAAAATTATTATAAAATGACTCCAATTAATTAATTTGAACTTATATAGGTATTATGTATCAATTTTGACCTAAAATAAATTTAAATAAAATAAATAATTATTTAAATTAAAAGTCGGTTTTTGAATAGTAACCCAGTGTTTTCACTATTCATCAAAAATTGAAAGTTTTCAGAAAAATACCAAAAATTCACCCTAGGATAATTTCGATATTTTGAATCCAAAAATGAAGTCCATTTTCAAAGATAAAATTTATAAAATTTCAAAAATTGGGTATTACTATTCATAACGGCTAGTTTATATAACATATTGTTGTTTAGCGAAACTCGGTATTTCATACAACACACGCTATCGTGGAAGGTCGAGATTGTGTGTAATGAAATACAAGTCCGGGATGCGTGTTGTGAAAGATCCTTTTGTTGTAGCATACAACACAAGACATTAATAAAATAAAAAAGAATATTTTTCATAGAATCTCGGGGTGTTACAGGATTTCAGATGGTCAGTCGAGTGTGAGGCGATGCCGAGGGAGACCAGACATGTTGTCCGAGTAGGTCCGTGCTCGGGGGTGCATCGTGCTTCGGGATCATGTCATCTGGTCGGATGTCGCGCAACCATAAAGGAGGGTCTTGGTCTTGGTAGGGTTCGTGAGCCACGTCGTTATCTTCTCCAATGTCCCTTTTCCTTGTCAATCTTGGTTTGTCACTTCTGTTGATCTGATCCTGTGTTGGAATTATTATATTTATTTTACGAACAGTTGTTGGTCTACTTGTATGGTTTCAATCAAAATTTTATAATTTTTTTGACCATTGCAATTATCTGTTTCCTCATGGGTTGCCCCTATATTTCATTGATTGGGAGATTTCACTGCAAGCTTATTTCGGTGCCACTGTTTATAACAATGGGTATTTTTTTTATAAAACCCTTAATTGGAAACACGAACGATAAAAAAAACTTTTCACCTTTAACCTCTTTGTTTCTCTTCCTCAAATCTCCATCAAGCCCTCCCTAATCTGAGCCTCTCATCCAATCCATGTTAGGGATATACTATCTATTGTTTTTTTCAGCTTACGTTATATAATTTTTTTGTCTTGCATAAGAAGAAATATTTAATTTCAAAGCGTTGTTTATCAAAAAAAATTATTAATGTAAGTGAAATGGTTTTCTCCTCTGTTTCTAATGATAATGAAATTAGGATATTATGTAACTTACTGAACATATTTCATTTATGAATAAATAATGTCAAATTTTAATTTAGGTCTTGTAAGGTATTGTTTTATAATTATCAATTTATTTTTAAGATTATATATTTGTAAGGGATTATTTACTCTGGTATATATATTTATTTCCATTAAAACAATGGTTTAATTTTCTCTAATATAAAGGTGATTTTAATTTATAATTATTTTCTATTATACACTTATGATCCTCAAAATTTGGTGTTTTTAAAATTTATATAGAGTTGTGAATCCCGTTTGCGTATGGGATTAATTATGTTTATGGAATTTCTAGTTCATGACTCTATTTAATTTTCCCTAGGAGAAATTTACTTCCGCCATGTTTATTTATGGGTTTCTTCAAGACGAAATCAACATGTCTTGTAGATTTGAAACTTTGATAAAAAAAATTCCAAGGGAGACTATACATATTAATTTCAGTATTCATATCTTAGTTGTAAAGAATTATTTCCATTTTTGATTTTTGTTTGCTTAAGGTATTTAATATTTATTTTTGTGCTAAAATTTATTTTAAGTGATGAAATTTATTTTAAAACCTTTAATTCAAGAATTTATAATTTTTATTAGTTATATCAATCTCAAATCCATGTTTTATATACAAGAGATTCCCAAATCTACATTTTTATAATTTAAATATGTATGTGATTTCAAGTTCTTCATAGATGAATATATATAAATATTTTAAGTATTAATGACTAATTTCATCGAAGTAATGTAAATAGGTGAAATATATATATACACATGTAAATCTTATTATTTTATGTGTACATGAGTCAAGGGTTATTTTAATTTATAATTATTTTCTGTTTTACACTTAAGGTATAATAGGACATAGATACATAATTCAATATAATTCTATTTTATGATATTAAAGATTATTTACAATCTTTCAATAAAGACTTGGGCGTGACATGTACATATTATATATATATATATATACATATAGATAAATGTATGCACCTATAATTTTTAAACATAGTTTGAATTAACTTGTCCTAAAATAAACTTCGGTGGTTAATGTACGTTTTTGATGGGTTTAATTTAGTATATGAATTACATAAAACAAATGATGTGCTGCAAATCAATTGGCCTTATATGTTATGAAACATAAGGCATGGACACTTAATAAGACGTGACCATTTATTAGTACATGCTTTCTGTCTTAATTCAAACTTAGTTATTTTAAACTATAAATATTTTTCTCCATAAATCAAGGATTTTGAAAATTAAGGAACTATCATTTTATGTGGTAACCCCATCCTTTAATTACTTATATGTTTTAAATAAATATCACATGTTCAAATAATGTTTACAATATTATGCATGTCATTGAGAAATTTATTACCTAAATGATAACTGACACATTATAATTTAGTTCAGAGTTATTTCCTTTTATCAGCACATGAATTGAGCATGAATAATGAGCATGTATTTTAATGCATTAAAATTTTATTACTAGGGAAGAGTTGTAAAGTTATTATTTTATGTGATAATCAAAAAAAATTATTATAAATAATTTATGATATAAACATTTAATTATTCAAGGTGGTTTGAGACACTTTATATAATGTGAATTAAGAAACCAAGTAATATGTGTACTGGGAATGATAAGAGATTTAACAAATCAAAGTGGTATGTGCACTTTTATTTATAGATATGAATAATGCATTGGACCTAGTATGTTCCACGGTGGGGACCTATAAAAGTAAGCCTTCTGGGTTGGGGTCTGGTTACAGCAGACCCTCCGGGTTGGTGTCCGGTTACAGAGGCACTCTGGGTTGGTGTTCGGTTATTAGAGGCACTCTGGGTTGGAGTCCGGTTACAGAGGCTCTCCGGGTTGGGGTCTAGTTACAGTTAGCCCCAAGGTCTTGGAACGAGCCCTTGACATGGTTCAGCATATGTAGTTCCCTCATTATGACTATGTAATTTAATTAACGAGAAAAATATTCGACTAGTAGAATATTTGGTTAAAAGAGCTTATGGATTTTTGTCTGAAGCCTTAAATCATTAGACGTCTTGTCCAAGGCCTTGATAAACTGTTTTCAAATGTCCTATATATTTATGGCATGACATATGTTTAGAACTCAGTAATTTAGTATTCAGTGTATGAAATTGAAGTTGTTATTTTATGCGCAACTAGGATTGTTCATTACCCTTAGATATTTAATTGGTGCTTACATATTCTCATGACATACATGTTTAGAATTTATTTTATTCAGCATGCCTATTTCCGAATCATGTGTCCTGGGAATTCTACTATCATGTTTCTAATTAAGCACTTTTATTATGACATGTCACATGTGTTACTGCTTTTCATTAAGAAGATTTCTTTAAGAATGGTTTAAAGGATGTTTTTAAAATTTATTTTGGGTATAGTATGTTATTTTTAAACCCCTTACTGGGCATTCATATGCTCAACCTATATTTTTGGTTAAAATTTTTCAGGTTACAGCTTTTAGCAGAAGAAACATTTCAGTAGTATCTATTTTTCCAAAGATTGAACTGAATTCAATCCTCTGTATGGAACCGGATCCAGGCACTCGGGAGCTAGGGCGTGACAGTTGGTTTCAGAGGATTCAGTTCAGATAACTCTAGAAAACCAGAACTGAACAATGAAAACTTACTTAAGAAATACTAAGAATGATGCTTTCTTAATTTTTATATGGAAAACCAAAGTGCTAGTCTTTTTTCTCTTCCAACAAAATTATTAGAGACTATGGTGGGAAAATCATGTGTATAAAACTATGAGACTTTTGAAAATATTTGTTTATCATGAAAAACCCTCTACCGAGTATCCAACTCTCCACGTATACTCTAACTTCACCATAGAAAAGGTTTTTTCTATTACCTTATGATTAATGCTCGATTCCCATTCTATGTACGATAAGGGAAATACTTCGAGGGTATTTTTAAATGTTTCACCCTGGCCAAAAATTTCTTTTCTCTTGAGAGCTTTGAGAAGGCTGCATAAGGGGGTGACCTCTGGGCAGCAAATCTATGTCAAATTTTGACCTACGGTCTCCGTGGTCGAGTTATGGACTTTGAATCCCTTGAGAACGAGACTACCCATTTTCATTATTGGCAATAATTTCATACCGATGTAGCTCAACTTGATACCATACATGCTTCTCTCAATTTCAATTCTAGATGTCCACACGCAATTGATCCTAGTTGCACATGTTGCATTTGGACCAAGGAGATAGAAGAATTTAGAACTGCATTGGGGATCCGTTTGTCTGAGAACTAGGGACATACCCAACATCGGTGGAATCTATGAGGAGTCATCTTAGAGGATGATGGGAAATCCATACTAGTCTTTTGTGAGTGGGATCAAGAGATTACGTAATTTCTTGAGTTTTATAAATAATGTCCAAATAAATGACAATGTATATTTTGTTTTAATATGCTTTTATAAACAATGAATATGCTTAAACTAGAATTTCCATATTGAAGGCTGACTTCTTAAAAAAATTTAGACAAAAGAAATGAATTTTCCAACCAATGTTTTATCTCTTCCTACCGAACTATTAGAGACTATAATCATCAAGACGTGGTATGAGGAGTACCAGCACTATGCCAACTTATGTATGACTTGTAAAATACTCCATCAGGTATCAAATCGTCAAAACATTCTCCATCTTTACCAAGGAATCAATCTTGTCTATTACCGTATAGCAATTGCACAGTTTTCAATATATTGGAAAAGAGAGAAGTTTCATGAAGCTATTTTTCTATGTTTCACTTTGGCTGATAACTACCGAGCTATAGGTAAATTTCTAGAAGCTGCTTTGGATGGTTACCATAGAGTGGCCTACCTATTCCAGGTCCTGAGTTTTAGTATGTACGGAGAACTTCACGACATCAATATTTTTAAGAATGACACGGTGCATGGGACTTAAAGGGATTTATTCCACTCAGAACTTTCCAACCTCCACACCTCTCGTCCCTCTTTATGGAAGGTAGAGTGCTTTAGGCATAGTTTCAACCCTAGATGCTCACAGTGTGTTTGGGCAATAGAAATCGAGTAGTTGGACACTACATTAGGGATCCACCTGAGATCATCAGCACCCCACCATCGGTGGTGTTCCCGGTAAAGGGACTTCAGGAGTGACATGTGTCTAGTATTGTTGTTGTTTGTGTATGAGCATTTTAGAATTGCGATGACACAATTCTTTATAGGGGGAATAATGTAGTGCCCCAAAAACTTGTTCTCGTGTAATAGTACAATTGAGGATTTATTTTGTTACCCGAACAATGTACAAACATCAATGTAAATATTATCGCACTTTGTTTAAAGAATAAAAATAACTATTATTATCAAACATAATTTATTCTTATCGATTAATTATTTAATAGAATATTTTGAATAATAACTATAATAACATAAATAATTTGTTTATTTTCCCAAATGTGAAATATATATATATATATATATATATAAATTTGTATATTGGATTTGAATGAAAATACTATTATCAGAATTATAATTTTATATGCGGTTATACATGTTATCAAATATTTTTATTTTAAAATATTTTAATGACATTATTTTTGTGCTATTTTAATTATACGTACAATTATATGATCTATTATATGAGTTTGAAAATATGTTATATACACTTTTTTATATATATAATGTAATAATTGATTATAAATTAACATTTTGAATTTTTGTTTCATAAAATTATAAAAAAATAAATAAATAATAATAAATATTTAACTAATATAATGATTAAACATTCAAAAAAAATGATTGTAAACATATCATATAAACATTTGTTTTAACAAGTTTCAAAATTACAAATGATTTGTAAAAAAAATTATGATAATTATTAATTTAATTTATAATAACATTAATAGTATATAATATAAGATATATAAATACATGTTTTATAAAATAATTTATTAATAATGGACTTTACTTTTAATAGGTTAATTGATATATTTAGTGGGTATTTAGTTTAATATATATAACTTTTTTACTTCATTAAAAGTTAAGATAATAATTTAGATATAATAATAATAGATTATTAAAATAAAAAAAGGAAGGAAATCTCGTAGGGGATTTGGGAGGGAAACGGACCAAAGAAAAAAAAGGTGAGGGAGGAATCTTTTAGGAAACCCGGTTTAGGGTTAGCCGCAAAACATAGCAAAAAAAGATAAATGAAAATTAAAACAATAATAAAAAAGGGGGAAATCGGACAAAATAATGAAAAAAACATGAAGACCTGTGGCAGGGGGGGTTGTGTCCTGACATAGAGAGGATAAGGGTGGCCACGTCCAGGGTTTTCAGTCAGCGTCGTCGGTTCATGAAGCGGGAGGCGCATCACGGGGGTCCGGTCCTTAAAATTTCAGCTAGTTGGGCGAGCGTGAGGTGATGCCGAGGGAGACCTGGCGTGTTGTCTGAGTAGGTCTGTGCTTGGGGGTGTGTCGTGCTTCGGGTTTAGGTCATCGGGTCGGATGTTGCGCAACCAGGAAGGTGGGTCTCAGCCTTGTTAGGGTTCGTGAGCTGCATCGTTATCTTCTCCAGTGTCCCTTTTCCTTTTCAATCTTGGTCTGTCGCTTCTGTTGATCTGCTCTCATGTTAGAATTATTATATTTGTTTTACGAACAGTTGTTGGTCTACTTTTAGGGTCTCAATCAAAATTTTATAATGTTTTGGACCATTTCAATTCTCTGTTTCCTCATAGGTTGGCGCTGTATTTTGTTGATTGGGAGATTTCACAGCAATCTTATTTCGGTTCCACTATTTATAATAGTGGGTATTTTGTTTATAAAACCCATAATTGGAAACGCGAATGAACAAAAAAACATTTCACCCTTAACCTCTCTGTTTCTCTTCCTCAAATCTCCAGTAATCCCTCCCTGATCTGAAACTCTCATCCAAGCCATGTAAGGTATATATTATCTATTGTTTTTTTTTCAGCTTACGTTATATAATTTTTTTGTCTTGCATAAAGAGAACTATTTAATTTCAAACCTTTTTTTATCAAAAAATTTTATTAATGTAAGTGAAGTGGTTTTCTCCTTTGTTTCTAATGCGAATGAAATTAAGATATTATGTAACTTACTAAACATATTTTATTTATGAAGAAATAATGTCAATTTTTAATTTAAGTCTTGTAATGTATTGTTTTTTACTTATCAATTAATTTTTAAGATTATTGATTTGTAAGTGATTATTTACTGCAGTATATATATTTATTTCCATTAAAACAATGGTTAAATTTTCTCTACAATAAGGGTGATATTAATTTATAATTATTTTCTATTATACACTTATGATCCTAAAAATTTAGTGTTTTTAAAATTTATAGAGTTGTGAATCCTGTTTGCGTAAGGGATTAATTATGATTATGGTGTTTCAAGTTCACAACTCTACTTAATTTTCCCTAGGGGAAATTTACTTCCACCGTGTTTATTTATGGGTTTCTTCAAGACAAAATCAACATGTCTTGTGGATTTGAAATTTTGATAAAAAAATTAAAGGGAGACTATACGTATTAATTTCAGTATTCATATCTCAGTTTTAAAGAATTATTTCCATGTTAGATTTTTGGTTTTCTTAAGGGATTTAATATTTATTTTTGTGCTAATATTTATTTTAAGTGATTACCTTTATTTTAAAACATTCAATTAAAGAATTTATAATTTTTATTAGTTATATCCATCTCAAATCCATGTTTTATATACAAGTGATTCCCAAATCTACATTTTTAGTATTTAAATATGTATGTGATTTCAAGTTCATCCTACATGAATATATATAAACATTTTTAAGTCTTAATGACTAATTGCATCGAAGTAATGTAAATAGGTACAATATATATATATATATATATACATATAAATCTTCTTATTTTATGTGTACATGAGTCAAGGGTTATTTTAATTTATAATTATTTTCTATTGTACACTTAAGGTATAATCGGACATACATACATAATTCAACCTAATTCTATTTTATGATATTAAAGATGATTTACAATCTTTAAATAAAGACATGGGTGCAACATGTACATATTTTATATATATATACATATGGATAAATGTTTGCACCTATAAGTTTTAAAAATAGTTTGAATTAAGTTGGCCTAAAATAAACTTCGGTGGTTAAAGAACATTTTTGATATGTTTAACTTAATATATTCATTACATAAAACAAATTATGTGTTGAAAATAAATTAGCCTTATATGCTATGCAACATAAGGCATGTCCACTTAATAATATGTGACTATTTATCAGCACATGCTTTCGGTCGTAATTAAAACTTAGTTATTTTAAACTATACATATCCATCTCCATAAATCAAGGATTTTGAAAATTAAGGAACTATCATTTTATGTGGTAACCCCATCCTTTAATTACTAGTATGTTTTAAATCAATATCACATGTGAAAATAATGTTTACTATATTATCATTTCGTTGAGAAATTTATTACCTAAATGATAGCTAACACATTATAATTTAGTCCAACGTCATTTTCTTTTGTCATCACATGAATTGAGCATGAATAATGAGCATGTATTTTAATGCATTAAAAGTTTATTACTATGGAAGAGTTGTAAATATTTATTTTATGTGATAATCAAACAATTTATTGTTAATAATATATGAGATAAGAATTTAATTATTCAAGTTGGTATGGGACACTTGGAATAATGTGAATTAAGAAACCATGTAATATGTGTACTGGGAATGATAAGAGATTTAATAAATTAGAGTGGTATGTGCACTTTGATTTAGAGATATGAGGATTGAATTGTACCTAGTATGTTCTGGGGTGGGTATCGGTAAGAGTAAGCCCTCCGGGTTGGGGTCCGGTTATAGCAGACCCTCCGGGTTGGTGTCCGGTTACAGAGGCACTCTGGGTTGGTGTCCTTTTATTAGAGACACTCCGGTTTGGATTCTAGTTACAAAGGCTCTCTGGGTTGGGATCTAGTTACAGTTATCCCCTAGGTCTTGGCACGAGTCCTTGACATGGTCCAACATATGCACTTCCCTCATTATGACTATGTAATTTAATTAACCAGAAAAATATTCGACTAGTAGAATATTTTTTTTAAATAGCTTATGGATTTTTGGCCAAAGCCTTAAATCATTAGACGTCTTGGCCAAGGCCTTCATAAAATGTTTCAGAATGTCCTATATATTTATGGAATGACATATTTTTAGAACTCAGTGATTTAGTATTTAGTGTATGAAATTGAAGTTATTATTTTATGCGCAACTCTTATTATTCATTACCCTTAGCTGTTTAATTTGTGCTTACATATTCTCATGACATACATGTTTAGAATTTCTTTTATTCATCATGCCTATATTTGAATCGTGTGCCCTGGTAATTCTACTAGAATGTTTCTAATTAAGCACTTTTATTATGAGATGTCACATGTGTTACAGCTTTTCTTTAAAAAGATTGATTTAAGAATGGTTTAAAGAATGTTTTCAAAAGTTATTTTGGGTATAGTATGTTATTTTTAAACCCCTTACTGGGAATTCGTATGCTCACCCTACGTTTTTGATTGAAAATTTTTAGGTTACATCTTTTAGCCGAAGAAACATTTTAGCATTAGTTGGTTTCCCAGAGCCTGAACCGAATTCGATCCTCTGTATGGCACCAGCTCTGGGTACTCAAGAGCTAGGGTGTGACACCTATGGAGTTCAAATTTGGAAATCACATGTTCTGGAAGGTATCTCCGTGTCGTGGGTGGTGAATTTGTAGACATGGGAGTAAAATTTCTCCCTAATTTGTGTGGAATTTTGAGGTTCTAGTGTTTATACAACCCCTGACGATGATCTTGATTCATGACATATTCCATGTGTCAGGGATTTGTTTATTTATTCATGATGATTCTCACATCATTGATTGAGGAAAGCTATATTTTGAAGATGAAATCGCCTTTGAGGAATGTCATATGGATATTCAGAACTGTTAAGAGATTGTGTTACTGTAGTTTGTTATTCCCTTGGTTCATGTATTATGGAAATGTGGTAGTGTGGAAGGGAGTACATAAAAGTGTGAGTCCTGGATTTTCACTCAACATCCCAAGTTGTTTTAAGAATGATTTTTTTAAGATTCTTTGTTATAAATGATTGGACTTATATTGATATATGATATTGTTTATCTTCCTTGGTTTAGTTCTTTGGGTTTCCTTTGTCCTTGTTTGATAGTTATCTCCTTAGGTAGTGTGTTTTGTTAATTATTGATGATGTTACATAATTATGTACTTTGCTTATTGGATGAGTTTTTTTAATTCATGATGTATTGATATCATTGAGAGGTATCTCATAGAGTAGTTATTTATACCACTTTCTCGTTCTTTTTAGGATTTGTTTTAAATTCTCATGGATGACAATTCTTTGACAGGTTTATGATGTAAAGTCAATGATTTTACCCTTATATAAGCCTTTTTCAGTTTGGGTTGTTCAGTGTCTTGGAAGAGTTTTCTTGTTACCAAATTTTATATTAAAATGGGTTTTCAATTTATATGAATAATTTTGAAAGTGGTTCTATTCTTTTAAAAGTAATTTGGAATTTATTTTAAAGTAATTTTTGGTTTAATGGCCTTAGCTTCCCTTTTAATTTGTGTTATAGAAATATGTTCTTTTTTCATGTATTTATACTCTAGGATGGTTAGATTATTATTGTGACTTGTATGAACGTGAATAGTTAGAATAGTGGTGGGAAATGGGTGGAAATTTCTTAAAACTTTAGTGGTGGTGATGTTGATAATTGCGATAATCATTATATTATGTACAATGGAGTCAGGTGTGGAACCGGGGTGGTCATAATGAATCGAGAGTTTGGTTTCTTGCTGGTTTTTTCTTATTGATTAGTTTAAATAGTCGATAGACTATATATTTATTATTATGGTTTCAAATAACTTAACATGGTTTTATTCTACTCATGTCGAGTGTATTATCTTTGTGAAAGATTAGGATGATTCCTAGAGTAATCGGTAATTATAAAATGTAAGAAATAATAAAATAATGGGGATAGTTATGTAATATTATAGATTATGGTGACAGGATTCAGAATAAAAAAGTTTTCATGGTGCTGAAGGCACTATTTTTAGAAGGTTAAATTATTAAACTTAGAAGTGAATATGGAATAATATTAATTGATTTATGCATGATATATAATTAATGATTAACTGTGATGCTTATATATTTTTAAGATCTAGACCTCAATAGTGGTGTTCAGGTGTATTGTGTGACTATAGTTGTAGATGATTCTAAGTTCAAGTAGTTTTTAAAAAAATCATGCTCTTTATTACACTTTAATTCATTATTTATTACAAAAAATTACACATAATTCATCCCAAAATATCGATAAGTATAGTTTATTTTGTAATTAGGAATATAACATAACATTTTGGACATTAGATAAAATAAAATTATTCAAAACATCCTTAACATGTTTCTAGAATTCTATGGCTTTTTAAATATGCATGGGATAACCTGGGAAAAAACATTAGAAATGGGTGAGATATAAATACCATAAAGGGAATAAATAAGACATAACATGAATATGATAATACATGTTATGCAATAGTAATATCAATGGGTAATAAATGGAACATGAATAATATGTCTTGATATAGCATGATAATCATAACATTGAAAATGTGGGAATAACTTAAAACACTTAATCATAAACATAGGTCACGGATAAACCATCCAAGACATCAGGGTGGAAAAATTCACATAAATTAATTAGGTTCACTACCTACCCCAATATGACATATCATGATATTAAACACTACCCAATGTATTGGAGTGCCATCTAGGTGTACCCATCATATTCATTTCATTTTCATGATTAATTGTGCCACATAAATCATAAAACATAGATTAATTCATAATCATATTAAGTCGAAAATAAAAAATATATGTGAATAAATTTGAACACCCTTGATAGAAAATGGGTATGGTATTCACCACACAACTGTTTTGACATGGAAGATCGGGATGAAATTCCAGTAGTATAAAGACATCACATAAAGATTTTTAAAAGGGTTGATGAGAGATAAAGGGCTCATCACATATAAATAAAATGGAAAGTAATATGGACATGTAAAATAATATCCCAGCATTATAAATTTTTGAGTAGATTTCATAAGTTAATGAAAAATCTTGAATAGAGAAAAGAATCTTTATGAACTTTTTTCATGGTAATGGGTCTACCTAAAGGATCATGGGAGGCTTAATGAGAGGGAAAGGTGGTATCATAATTTATATATTAAATTTAAATTAAGGGGAATATGGAAAAATATATTAAAACATAATAAAATGTAATTTAATATACATAACACAAAATAAGTTCTTGAATAGAAATGAGAAGAGAGAAAAACCTTACGAAATTTCGGCATGGTAATGGGTGTACATAAAAAATCATTGGGGGTTTAATGAGAATAAAAGTGGGTATAATCATGTGTAAATAAAAATAAAAACATTAAGAATGTTTACTAACATATTGATAGAGCACTGTCGTGGGTGCCCTCAAATGATTAGTGTGATTTTGGGGTACTTAGGTGCAGCAGAGTGGCTGACCAAGGTCGTCTCTCAAAGGAGGAAGTGAATTAAAACAACTTCTTAGAGGTATTATAAAAATTAAATAAAAGAGAATAAAAACACTAATTTAATGGATGGGGGTTGTTTTTATAGTTTATAGATCTAGAATAAGTTTTCTGGAAGAAGATTGCATTTGTTTTTATTTTTAATTTTGAAATGATGTTTGATTAAAAAGACACAACAAGAAGATGTTTTTTTAGAAATCTATTTTAAAAGGCGTAATCGATCTAACTCTACCTATTCACTTTATTATTAATCATTATCATGTAAATTAACATTCACTTAATTATGATCCCTTAATTTTTTAAATCCCAAACCCTACGAGAATTAACTTTACCACGAAGATGATGTGAATTTAACCCTAGGCTAACTTCGGAACATGCAATCGCAGCTCCCTGCTTTGATTGATGTTCTAAGATTAGATTATGGTCAGTGGTAAATTAAGTCTTATATCCATTCTGGAAATGAGGATGAATTGTGTTTAGGGATTATATTTGAACTCTACAAATTTATCCCGTGTGGTCTTGTATTACCGATTAAGACCGCGCTCTCACAATTTACACAAAATCCCGACCTCGCGTGTTTTTGTGTTAATTGTTCAATTTCATGCTCAGTTTCTTAAAATTTAACAACACAATTCATGTATAATATTAAGTGAATTACAGTACCTCAATGATTCAAAATAATTAAATGAAGAGGGTAGAAGATAGATCGATTACTAAAAGACTACTCTTCCATGGGTGGCGTAATCATCGTTGAAGCGTTTTGCATGTGCAAAGGTTTATAATGGGTATAACCCAATAACGCTTCTACTCAAGAATTACAGCCCAAAGAGGAAGATTAATAGAAGAAGAAATTTAAACAAAACAGAAGAAGAGAGAAGAAATAAAAGAAGAACAAAGAAGTTTATTACACAAATGAAAACATTACAAAATGAAGAAGAGAAGGAGGCTTCGATGAGGGGATTCTTGCTTCAAGAGCTACCCCTCTTACAATGGTTGGAGAATTTGGTTGAAACAAATTCTCATCTTCCTCCAATCTCCAAATTCACGTCCCAAACCCCTCCAAATGAGAAAAACTCCAATTTATAGAGGGGAGGGTAGGAGAGGTTACAAGTGGTTTCAAGTGTGAATGTGGAAATTCGGCCAAATATTTTATGCCAACTTGCACCGCTCATTCGACCACCAAAACGCGTGAATTGTCCAGCCTTCCAGAAGGATCAAATGTGAGTATATGGTTCCTCTGTCTCCTCCCCAAATTTGGGCTCAATACAGGCCCATATGAAATATTTACGGCCGCAATACAGAAGCTTCTCCATTCTAGCGAGCCCATACCAACGTTGATGTCATGGCCCAATTTCAACAACCAAATGAACTCTTTAGCTCTAGTGTCCTGAATAAAAGTTGTAGATAATTTAGTTAGGAACACTGTTACAAAAGTCAAATTCAAATAATAAATATAAAAATATTTATCTTCGATATACTACAGTGAACTATAAAGGGGAAAACTGGAATTTTCATCAAATATTCAAATGAATAATCTAATCCCAAATACTTTCTAATTAAACATATTTAACACAATGTGAGGAAATTATATCATTTATTATCAATAAAATATTCAATAAAATTGTGTTTTATCAACTCCCCCACACTTACCCTTTTGTACTCCTGGGAAAAACCTCATATCAAGTAAACATCAATATCAAATCAAAACCAATTTTAAAAAACATATCCTTAAGATCAATCAATTTCACACCAAGAATCAAAAGATATCATTCCTCATAAAAAACCTTATTTCAAGTTCTCCATTTATATCATTCAATATATTTCCGCTTCATTTATTCGCCCATGCACAAAACACTTACCTCGCTTGAATTTTCTCTCATCACTCAAATATCAATTTTTTTGCAATGTCTTTCTCATCCAAACTCATACAAGTGTCACCATAGGCTTGATAGATTCCTACATCACTACCCGATGTGAGTCAAGGACATATGTTTATCATGAGGACTTTTCAGGGTTGTTATGTGGCTTTCGGTTGGTAGGATTAAGATGTGAAAAACTCTGAGGCTGAATGAGGAGGGCTTGACTCTTTTGAAGCAAAATTGCATTAATCTAATTTTCACTTAAATATGGTCTTATCTTCAATACCCATAGTATAAATTCAGCTCCATCATCATGAAAATTCATGAAAGGTTTACCCCATTCATCATTTCAGCATAAAAAATTTCAATCTTCCCAAACATGATTTTCTTGAAAGCTCCATATGGGCACAGCTTTCCACCTCAATTAGAAGCTCCAGAAAAGGCACAGCTTCACTTGTCATGAAAGCTCCAGAAAAGGCACAGCTTTCAATATAATGACATTCTTTAGTAGAAAACACATCTCTTCAGAATTTAATTTTCCACCCAAAGTATCACAGAATGTGGTGGCAAAACCCAAGACAACTTCCCCCACACTTAAGCTCGACTACATTATGCAATTTCACTTCAAGAGTTGGTTGGATAGGGAAAATTGGCTTGTAATGTGGCTTAACCTAACAGGTTGTGCATGGCTTCTAAGGGCTACAAGGATTAAATATTCAAGGTAGGCCATTATAAAAAAGGATTCTTTGAAATATGGGCTTTAATACCAAACAAATGCCTCAATCATTTAAACATGAGTACCTCAAACCCTTAAGTTTTGATAGGAATAGATCAAATTCTGGTTAAATCAAGTATGGTTTGGTTCTCTCAAGAAGTGAGGTGAATGTAAAGAATATTAAAATAATGGTTCAGAAGCCTCACAGGAAAGTGATTTCAAATATAAAGACAGTGAGATTGGCATGGGATTCAAAATTCAGCGTACTTTTCATGAAATTACTAAATATTTGAACTTAAAAAAAAGTCATTTCAGCATTCATTTAAGCTTAGTTTCAGGGGATAAATTGTTTCACTCATTGATATGCATTTCAAAATGGTGATGAGAATCATTTTAGCTCAAAAATTTCAAAAACACAAAGAAAATTGAAAAATAAACACACAAAATTTGTAAAACACACAATTTTTTTGTTTTGGTTTTTTTTAAAACAAAAAAACAATTGAAATTACTAAACTAAAAGGTTCCCTCTCCCACACTTAAAATATTGCATTGTCCTCAATGTGAACCCATGAGATGATATATGCACATGAAATGTAGAATTTTTAAATAGGACAAATAATATAAAAGTGAAAGGGTTAGGAACAGCCTGATGTGCTCAAGTGATGATGGGGTCATGCAGTGTGATAAAATCCACTGCATCAGTAGGATGTACCTCAATGTATATCTTTAAACGTTGCCCATTGACTGTAAAGATCCTTCCAGTGTCCTCTTGTGTGATCTCCACTGCACCATAAGGAAAAAAATTAGATACAATATAAGGACCTAACCATCTGGAACGCAACTTACCAGGCATCAGCTTCAGTCGTGAACTATAGAGAAGGACTTTCTCTCCAACATGAAACTCCCTTTGTTGGATCATTTTGTCATTAGCTGCTTTTGATCTTTCCTTGTAGAGCCTTGAGTTCTCATATGATGATAATCTAATCTCCTCAAGCTCTTGAATTTGCAGCTTTCTTTAGATTCCAGCTTGGGCCAAATCCATGTTGCATTTCTTTATAGCCCAATAAGCCCGATGCTCGACTTCCACTAGGAGATGACATGCTTTCCCAAAAACAATCCGAAATGGGGACATACCAATGGGGGTCTTGTATACTGTTCTATAAGCCCACAATTCATCATCCAAGCGCTTTCTCCAATCCTTCCTATTTGGCTGCACGGTTTTCTCCAAGATTTGTTTCAACTCACGATTTGAAACCTCAGCCTGGCCATTTGTTTGGGGGTGGTATGGTGTTGATGTTTTGTGTGTCACCCCATACTTTAAAAGGAGGGAAGCAAAATTCCTATTGCAAAAGTGTGTCCCTTGGTCACTGATGATGGCCTTTGGTACTCCAAACCTGCAAAAAATATGTGCTTTGACAAATTCCACAACAACATGATAATCGTCAGTCCTGGTGGCCTTGGCCTCCACCCATTTACTCACATAATCAACAACAACCAAAATATACAAAAATCCAAATGAACTAGGAAAAGGACCCATAAAATCAATTCCCCATACATCAAAAATCTCAAAGAATAGTATGGGTTGTTGGGGCATCTCATGTATCTTAGAAATGTTCCCAGTGTGTTGGCAACGAGAGCATGACTTACAAAACACATGGGCATCATGGAATAATCTAGGCCAATATAATCCAGAGTCCAAAACCTTCCTAGCTGTCTGTTGGGGTCCAAAGTGTCCACCACATGCAAGTGTATGACAGAATTTCAAAACAGACTCAAACTCATGATCAGGAATACACCTCCTAATAACTTGGTCACTACACATGCGCCAGAGGTAAGGATCATCCCACATATAAAACCTAGACTCACTTTTTAATTTTTGGACTTGATTCTTCTTCAAATTTTCTGGGATTTCAGAGGAAACAGTGTAATTTACTAAATCAGCATACCAAGGATGCGTACTTGAGATGGTATAGAGATGTTCATTGGGGAAAGTGTCCCAAAGTGGTACCTGGTCCAAGGTGTCATCATCTAGTGTGTGAGTAAGCCTACTCATGTGGTCCGCCACCAAATTCTCTGATCCCTTCTTGTACTTTATCTCAATATCAAATTCCTAAAGAAGGATCATCCAACGGATAAGTCGTGGCTTTGCATCTGGCTTCTTTGGGAGGTACCTCAAAGCTGCATGGTCAGAAAACACAACTACTTTAGAGCCCAATAAATATTAACGGAATTTATCTAAAGCAAATATGACAGAAAGAAACTCCTTTTCTGTGGTTATGTAGTTTTATTGGGCTGAATCTAGTGTCCTTGATGCATAGGCGATCACATGTGAACGCCCCTCCACCCTCTGAGATAAGACATCTCCAACCGCGAAGTTGGAGGCGTCACACATAAGCTCAAATGGAAGGTCCCACCGTGGGGGTTGTATGATAGGTAGAGTGGTCAAACACTTCTTTATCTCATCAAAGGAAGTCCTACAAGAATCATCAAACACAAAATCAGAATCTTTTTGAAGTAATTGTGACATAGGAAGAGTGATCTTACTAAAATCTTTGATGAAGCGCCGATAAAATCATGCATGCCCTATGAAAGATCTAACATCACGCACACATGAAGGATAGGGTAAGGATGAAATAATGTCTACCTTAGATCTATAAACCTTTATCCCATGTTTTGACACCACATGCCCTAAGAAAATGCCATGCTCTACCATGAAATGACACTTTTCAAAGTTCAGGACCAGATTCTTCTCAATACAACGATTCAACACCTTTCCCAAACTAATTAGACATTCATAAAATGAAGACCCATACACTGTAAAATCATCCATAAATACCTCCATGCAGGTCTCAATAAAATCAGAAAAAATACTCACCATACATCTCTGAAAGGTACCTGGGGCATTGCAAAGTCCAAATGGCATCCTCCGGTAGGCAAATGTGCCAAAGGGACAGGTGAATGTAGTCTTCTCCTGATCCTCTGGAGCTATAGGAACCTGAAAATATCCAGAAAATCCATCCAAGAAACAATAGTGTGTCTTCCCAACTAGTCTCTCAAGCATCTGATCGATAAATGGGAGGGGGAAATGGTCCCTTCGTGTGGACTGATTTAGTTTCCTATAATCAATACACACACGCCAACTATTTTGCACCCTCATTGGAACTAAATCATATTTCTCATTTTTAACAACAGTAAAACCATTTTTCTTAGGCACAACCTGAATTGGACTTACCCACTGTGAATCTGAAATGGGAAGGATTATACCTGCCTCGAGCAATTTCTCAACTTCCTTTTTAACAACTTCCAGGAGGGTGGGATTGAGTCTCCTTTTTGGTTGTCTCACCGGTTTAGCCCCATCCTCCAAGAGAATCCTATTCATGAAAATGGAGGGGCTAATACCTGATATGTCAGCCAAGGTCCACCCAATCGCCATGATGTTCTCCCTCAAAATATTCAAAAGATTTTCTTCATGTTCAAAAGGGAGATTGTTAGCAATGATAACAGGTAATCTCTCACCACTCAACAAGTATGAGTATTTCAGATTTGGTGGCAATGGCTTGACTTCTAATGAAGGAGGGTGTAGTATGGATGGAGACATTGAAGGAACTGAAATATGTGCACAAAGAGCATCAGTATCAGAATAGACATCATCAAAATCATAGAATAAAGCATCAAATCCATCAGCATACTCAACAGCCATTTCATAATCAGAGTGAACATGATCAAAATCAGAATATGAATCCACATCAAAATCAAATCCAAGATAGGATTTTGTATCAGAAACATGTACGGAAGTGCTCTTAGACATCAAACTCGAACCAATACTCATAATCTCCCTAAGCATAGGACAATCAAATTCTATGGAGTTTTTATTTGGTGGTTCAAATGGGAGATAACAAAAGAAGAATGGTCCTCTGAGGGGTACTTCATAGAATCCATAACATTAAATATCACAACTTCATCTCCAAACTCCATGGAAAGTGTACCCTCATTGACATTTATGATAGTTTTTACAGTTTTGAGGAAGGTTCTACCTAAGATAATGGGGGAATGAGAACTTACATGATCATCCTCCATGTTAAGAACATAGAAATCCGCTGGAAAGATCATGTCTCTTACCCGGACAAGTACATCCTCAAGGACTCCCACTGGATATGCCGTAGTTCTATTCTCCAATTGCACCACTACTCTTGTTGGCTTCAACTCACCAACCTGCAAGGAAGAGAATACAGAGTGAGGCATCACATTTATGGAAGCTCCCAAATCACAAAGAGCATCAGAGAAGTGCAACTCCCCTATGGTATATGGGATGGTGAATGTCCCGGGATCCTTGCACTTTGTTGGCATTGCTAGAGTTGGTGTAATGAGTGCCGATACATTCCTTCCAAGGCTGATCCTCTCATTCCCCTTGATCCCTCTTCGATTGGTGCAGAGTTCTTTTAAGAATTTGGCATACCTTGGTATTTTCTTAATGGCTTCAAGTAGAGGAATGTTGATCTCCACACGCTTGAATGTGTCCAAAACCTCCTTTTTCATTTCTTCTTCAGCCATCTTCTTGGTTTGAACAACCCTGTTTGGAAAAGGAAGGGGTTTAGGAGGAACATCATCAATATTTTTCTTACCTTTATCTTTCTCCTTGGATTTCTCATCAGTTGGTTTAGAATGCGGCTTCTCTGGAGTTGAGGTGAATCCCGGTGGAATGGTAGGTACAGATGTATCATTCATTTTCTTCCCACTTCTCAATGTGATGGAACTAACATTACCCTTTGGATTTGGAGTGGGTTGAGAAGGTAGATTTCCGGAATTCTTACTTACAAGTTCATGGAGGGCAGTGGCAATCTGGCTCATTTGAGTCTTCAACTCTCTCAACTCCGAACCTTGACTCTTCAGCTCATTCTGTTGATTAAGAATAATTTGTTTCAAAAGATCACCAGTGTTAGAGTCTACCTTGTGTTGGATATTCCCTTGTTGCTGACTCGTTGATGTTTGAGCTCCGAATCTCCTTTGGGGTTGTTGGAAACCCTGTTGGTAAGGTGGAGGCAGCTAGAAGTTTGGTTGAAAAGGGGGCCTTTGTTGTTGTCCAGATCCATACCTCATGTCCGCTTGATCTTTCCACCCTTGGTTGTATGTTGGAGCAAATGAATCAGACTTCTTTTGGGGATATGGTTTTTGTTGCTGCTAAAATGGTCTCCCTGGGAATACTGCTGTGTAATCCTCTGTCTCTTGTAGTTGTGGGAAACAGTCAGTTGGGTGGCTTGTCTCAGTGAAAATGCCACAAGGCCTTGAAGGAGGGGGTTGGGATGTCTTTTGAGCCAATTCAATCTGCCTCACCATAGTTGTCAATTCTTCTAACTTAGTATCAATCAAATTACTTTCAAGAGAAGAAGGACTTACTTGATGCACTCCTCGAACATGTGGTGTACCTCTATCACCAAATTGTTGAGAGTTTTGGGCCATTTTTTCGATCAATGCTCGTGCAGCTACTGGTGTCTTGTCCACCAATGCTCCTCTAGCTGCAGCATCCACCATGCTCCTCTCAATGGGTGTGAGTCCTTCGTATAAGTATTGGATGAGGAGTTGCTCACTGATTTGGTGATGTGGGAAGCTTGCACACAACTTCTTGAATCTCTCCCAATACTCATACATTGACTCCCCTTGTGCTTTCTTGATCCATGATATCTCCTTTCGAATGGATGTGGTCCTTGATGATGGAAAAAATATTTGCAAGAAAAGACGTTTCAAATCATTCCAACATGTTACATCTTCAGGTTGCAAATAATACATCCAATCTTTTGCAGCTCCATCAAGTGAGAATGGGAATGCTCTTAATTTGATTTGATCTTCAGAAACATTTCTTGGTTTAAGGGTTGAGCAAACCACATTAAATTCTTTCAAATGTTTATTAGGATCCTCACCAGAGAGGCCATGAAACTTTGGAAGTAAGTGAATTAACCCAGATTTTAGTTCAAATTCCGATTCGAGATTCGGGTATGCAATACAATTTGGTTGATAGTTAACATTAGGTGCAGCCAATTCTCAAATGGTTCTATTAAGTTCATTTCTATTATTTTCATCCATTGGTTCTTGTTTTATGGTTGAATTTTAATTTCTTCCAATTTCAATGTTCTGATATTGGATTAATTCTCTAACTGGTTGAATGTTGAAACTTTCCATAGACTGAGAATGTCTGATTCGTTCCCTAAGGCTACGTTTAATCTCAGGTTCAAGATCTAAGAGATCTTCGGGATTAGTTCGTGTTATCAATCAATGAAATATGAAAAGAAGGAATGTGTACCATAGTAAAATAAAAATTAGAAGTTTGAGTTGATGGTCCAAAAAAAAGTAGAAAGAGAATAAAAGAAGAAGAAGAAAAATCAGATTGGGTAAAGAAGGAAGAAAGAAGAGAGGAAGAGAATAAAATGTAAAATAAAATAAATACCTCTAATTGGTTGAAATAATTACTTTCCTCCCCGGCAACGGCGCCAATTTGAAAGAGAACTGTCGTGGGTGCCCTCAAATGATTAGTGTGATTTTGGGGTAGTTAGGTGCAGCAGAGTCGCTGACCAAGGTCGTCTCTCAAAGGAGGAAGTGAATTAAAACAACTTCTTATAGGTATTCTAAAAATAAAATAAAAGAGAATAAAAACACTAATTGAATGGATGGGGGTTTTTTTATAGTTTATAGATCTAGAATAAGTTTTCTGGAAGAATATTGCATTTATTTCTGTTTTTAATTTTGAAATGATGTTTGATTAAAAAGACACAACAAGAAGATGTTTTTTTAGAAATCTATTTTAAAAGGCGTAATCGATCTAACTCTACCTCTTCACTTTATTATTAATCATTATCATTTAAATTAACATTCACTTAATTATGATCCCTTAATTTGTTAAATCCCGAACCCTATGAGAATTAACTTTACCACGAAGATGATGTGAATTTAACCCTAGGTTAACTTCGGAACATGCAATCACAGCACCCTGCTTTGATTGATGTTCTAAGATTAGCTTATGGTCAGTGGTAAATTAAGGCTCATATCCATTCTGGAAATGAGGATGAATTTTGTTTAGGGATTATATTTTAACTCTACAAATTTATCCCGTGTGGTCTTGTATTACCGATTAAGATCGCGCTCTCACAATTTACACAAACTCCCGACCTCGCGTGTTTTTGTGTTAATTGTTCAATTTCTTTCTTAGTTTCTTACAATTTAAAAACAAAATTCATGGATCATATTAATTGAATTGCAGTAGCTCAATGATTCAAAATAATTAAATGAAGAGGGTAGAAGATAGATCGATTACTAAAAGACTACTCTTCCATGGGTGGCGTAATCATCGTTGAAGCGTTTTGCATGTGCAAAGGTTTATAATGGGTATAACCCAATAACGCTTCTACTCAAGAATTCCATCCCAAAGAGGAAGATTAAGAGAAGAAGAAATTTAAACAAAACAGAAGAATAGAGAAGAAATAAAAAAGAACAAAGAAGTTTATTACACAAATGAAAACATTACAAAATGAAGAAGAGAAAGAGGCTTCGATGAGGGGATCCTTGCTTCAAGAGCTACCCATCTTACAATGGTTGGAGAATTTGAGTGAAACAAATTCTCCTCTGCATCCAATCTCCCAATTCACGTCCCCAAACCCTAAAAATGATAAAAACTACAATTTATAGAGGGGAGGGGAGGAGAGGTTACAAGTGGTTTCAAGTGTGAATGCGGAAATTCGGAAAAATATTTTATGCCAACTTGCACCGCCCATTTGACCACCAAAACTCGTGCATTGGCCGGCCTTTCAGAAGGATCAAATGTGTGGATATGGGTCCTATGTCTCCTCCCAAAATTTGGGCTCAATACAGGCCCATATGAAGGATTTATGGCCGAAATACAGATGCTTCTCCATTCTGGCGAGCCCAGCCCAACTTTTACTTCATGGCCTAATTTCAACAACCAAATGAACTCTTTATCTCTCGTGTCCTGAATAAAATTTGTAGATAATTTAGTTAGGAAAACTGTTACAAAATTTAAAATTCAAATAATAAATATAAAAATATTTATCTTCAAAATACTACAGTGAAATATAAAGGGTAAAACTGGAATTTTCATCAAATATTCAAAAGAATGATCTAATCCCAAATACTTTCTAATTAAACATATTTAACACAATGTGAGAAAATTATATCATTTATTATCAATAAAATATTCAATAAAATAGTGTTTTATCACATATCCCAACATGAAAAAATTGAAATTAAGAAGCATAACATAAAATAAGTTCTTAAATAAAAAGAAGAGGGGAAGATCCCTTAAAAACATTGACATGGTAATGGGTGTAAATAAAGGATCATGGGAGGATTAATGAGAGTAAAAATGTGATATTATAATTTATAAATAAATTATAAAGTATGTTTTATATAAAATAACATATTCTTACTTCTATAAAATGAAATTAGGAGACACATCTTAAAAGTAGTTCTTGAATAGAAATGTGAAGAGAAAAATCTCTTACAAAATTTCGGCATAGTAACAACTCAGATAAAGTTAAAAATGAGAGAGGATAAGTGATATATCATTAAAATAACATAAATTAGATTTTAATTTAATGTTTATAAATAAATTATATTATAAAAAATTGAAATTAATAAGATAAATTCTAAATAATGTGCATGAATTGAAAGGTGGAGAAGATGAGGATCCCTTACTAGAGTGTGTGACCCCAAATGCTTGGGAGAGGATTCTTGGGAGATTGGTGACACCATGGGAGGACTAGAGACTGTAAAGAATAGTATAGAAGTTATCCAAATATTTTTAGTTAAGATAAATGGAATATTGGGTGGGCTTATATAGGAAAATAGGGGAATTTCTTTTTTATTTAGGTTTTGGACACTATATAACAAAATAACACAAAACACAAACCATCCCATGATTTTTTACCATGGTTTCTACTAAATGGGATTGTTTTGAATTATTTTATAAGTAAAATATTGTAAGTTAATAAAATAATGATCTTTATTATGTAGAGGTGAGTCATTCTCTTAATGAATGGATTTTAAAACCTTAAAATATATTACATGATTTTGGATGATTCCCAATGGATTTATAGAATAAATAAAATAAAGTTAAAATAAAATTATATTAAATTAAAAACATATATTTGGTCTTTGATCTGATTTATATTATTTATTACATCACTTTTGGGTCATCATGATGTCATAATACACAAAGTATATTAATATCATATTTCATTATTACGTGAAAATTCGAATGTCTCAGAAAATTATGAAAAAAATAACTATTGGGTAATTTTGACATTTTTATTTGAAAAATATTCTTCATTTTTTCTAAATAAGTGAAATTTTAATTTTAAAAATCATGACCGTCATTTATTGAAAATGTTGGGTTTTTTAACAATAACAGTTTTTGAACCCATATAAAAATTACATTTGAATTCATAAAAATTATATGATCATTTATATTTAGTAAAAATTATTTAATAATTAAATTAAAATGTTATTTATTTAAAAAAATATATTAACTCGTCAAAAGTAATTTATTAATTAAAATTTTATATTACCTAAAAATACAATTTGTGTTTTATCTTATCAAAATATATTTATTATCAAATTGATTATTTAATAATTTATAATGTAAAAGAAATAAGAAAAAAATTATAATTTTAATTTAATTTAAAATGAAAAATAAATATTCATACTATTAGGGTTGTATTGTTTCTAGTCCTTTTAAAATTATTTTTACCCTTAATTAACCTATTTTCATTTTACCATGGTAATTAATATTTTCTACATTTAATATTCATATTGTATAGAAATTAAGTTGAAATTATTACCAAATATTAATTATGATTATTCAAAATATGGAATCAATTGTCACGAACCGTCCCCCGGGGCCCATGTCATAACTACCCAAGGCCTGCCTTCCATAGGCCAGGAGCTGGCGACTAGCACCAAAGGCGTAAATCCCTATAACTGGGAAGGCATTGACTTTATGAAATGCAAACACACACACAACCAGAGTACAAGCGGATGCAAACACTAAGTAAGAAATATAACAAGTGTGCTGAAAGTACAAAGGGGGCCAGAAATACAAGTCCAACAGTAAAGTACAAGAAAAAGACAAAATAGTAGGAAGGTGTCAAGCTGCTCCTGGTTCATCCTCTGGAGTCCCTACCTGAAGGTTAGGTACAGATGGCCACCTCATCTCTCCACGTCCGTCTGTCACCTCCGGGTACTGTCTCATCGTGAAGTCCACCTCTGGTTACCATCTCATCGTCAATTCCACCTCTGGGTACCGTCTCATCGTGAAGTCCACCTCTGGGTACCGTCTCATCGTCACGTCCACCTCCGGGTACCTTCTAGCTCTACAAGCATCAACCACGATCAGTGATGTCCATTGTCTTCGACCAACACAATGTAGTTCGGGCGAAGCCCGTTCAGGGGTGAGTATATGATACTTAGTAGGGACCCCGAGACCCCAAAGGTCTCCCTGAATCCACAAAGGATAAACCAAAAAGAAAGATACAATCACGAAGTATCATCTAACACTACTCAGGTATATTCCCATACATATACCAAAGTCATCAAATCCAGTTCAGCTCCAACTTATGAGCTCAAGTACAATCCAGTCCACTTAAGAAAGTAAAACTTAATCCACACAGGAAAGCATAATCCAATCCACAAAGAATATCAAGTCAATCACATCAAAGATAACGATTGAAAGTCAAGACTCATCTCACACAGGTATACTAATCACGAACAGGGGTGGAGATGATTAGATGTAGCCTCTGAATCATCTCCTCTACCCAACCCACGTAGGATCCAAGTTTAGTAGTCGTCACTGCCGAACCCATGGAAGATCCAAGTATAGTAGTCATCTTCATTGAACCCATGGAGGATCCCAGCACAGTAGTCAAAGCCACGGAGGATTCTAGTACAATAGTCATCCTCATCGAACCCACGGAGAATCCCAGTCCGATGGTCATCCTCGTCGAACCCACAGAGGATCCCAGTGCGGTAGTCGTCATCGTCGAACCCACGAAGGATCTCAGTCTGGTAGTCGTCCTCATATAACCCACAGAGGATCCCAGTCTGGTAGTCTTCCTCGTCGAACCCACAGAGGATCCCAGTACATTCGTCATCGTCGTCGTAGTCACAGCCAGCTCTAGGGTTCCCGCACATAGCACGCTCATTCCGGGAGGGTCCGCTCCACGATCCAAGGGGGTTCAATACATCAACTAACACGAATTCTAGATTTTATTTATCCCAAAGTTCCGTCTCGCCAATAGGAACTCAACGCGATAGACGGCGCATCAATCGGACGCCCGTTCTGAGAGTTATTGGCTTTTTCGTCCTAGGGGCCCGGTTGGTTTTAAAGTCATAACCAACCCGACCGTACTTTAACTACGTCCAAACCTTGAGAGGAGTAAGCCAAAAGAACCATCTCAGTAGGAGGAATCCAACAATGTCAATGGAACGTCATTCAGATGTCCGAAGCTCATGTTATTAGTGTTTCCGCTCCGAAGGCCCGGTTGGTTTCGTGTTCGAACCAACCCGGCAGTACCCAAAGTTCCTTGAAACCTTGAGTGTAATATACCGAAACGACCGTCTCGATCCAATGGTCACGTCGTAGCTGACGGTGCATCGATTGGAGGTCCTTCAGTTTTCTTTTTATTGTACTTTACTGTTGGACTTGTATTTCCGGCCCCCTTTGTACTTTCGGCACACTTGTTATATTGCTTACTTAGTGTTTGCATCTGCTTGTACTCTGGTTGTGTGTGTTTTTGCATTTCATAAAGGCAATGCCTTCCCAGTTACAGGTCTTTACGTCTTTGGTTCTAGTCACCAGCCCCCAGCCTATGGAAGGCGGGCTTGGGGTAGTTACGACACGGGCCCCGAGGGACAGGTCATGACAAATTGGTATTAGAGGGAGGTTAGGGTGTGGTGGTTCCACCACCAACTCCCAAGTGGAGCTTCTAACCACTTTAAAAGAAAAAAAAATCCTTGAAATTTATGGGTCTTTACATTATTTTTCATGACCCGTCCTCGGGGCCCATGCCGTGACTACCCCAAGCCCTCCTTCTATAGGCCAGGGGTTGGCGACTAGCACCAAAGGAATAATCCTGATAAAAAGGGAAGTAATTGCCTTTATGAAATGCAAACAAACACACAACTAGATTACAAGAGGAAGAAAACACTAAGTAAAGAAATAAGACAAGTGTGCTGAAAGTACAAAGGGGGCTGGAAATACAAGCCCAACAGTAAAGTACAAGGAAAAGACAAAATAGCAGGAAGGTGTCAAGTTTCTCCTGGATCATCCTCCAGAGTTCCTACCTAAAGGGTAGGTACATATGGCCACCTCATCTCTCCACGTCTGTCTGTCACCTCCAGGTACCGTCTCGTCATGAAGTCCACCTCCGGGTACCATCTCATCGTGAAGTCCACCTCTGAGTTCCATCTCTTCGTGAAGTCCACCTCCGGGTACCGTCCAGTTCTACAAGCCTCAACCACGATCAGTGTTGTCCGTCGTCTGGATCCAACACAACAAGGTGCGGGCATAGCCCATGCAGGGGTGAGTATAACGATACTCAGTAGGGACCCTGATACCCTCAAAGTCTCACTAAATCCAACAAGGATAATCCACAAAGAAATATCTCAACAGATAACCTCTACTTAGGTATATGCCCATACATATACCTAAGTTATCAAGTAACCCATCTCAATCATGAGGAAAACACAAAGGTCATTGACTCAGCTCAAACCAGGATTTTTATTCATGATGAAGAAAAACATGGATTCTGGAGAACTCCTCCTCTGTCGAGTGCAGTAGTCATGTCACGACTCTGAGGTGTCACTCACTAACCTTAGACTGCTGAGATACTCCTCCTGTCGAGTACCACGGGTCTTCCACCTCACAAAGTAGTGCTCCTCCGCCATGGATCTGCCACCTCACACAGTAGTGCTCCCCCTCATAGCCTACAGAGGTACTCCTCCTGTCGAGTACCGTAGGTCTGCCACCTCACAAAGTAGTGCTCCTCTACCATGGGTCTGCCACCTCACAAAGTAGTTCTCCCCAATGGGCTATGCAAGTCACTCTGAATCAAATCGGACAAGCAGTCATCAGGTCTCAGCCAGCTACAAGGTCACCGTACTCTGTATGCTCGCCTCCGGGAGGATCCGCTCCACGAGCCACTGTTCAATACTCCAAGTATCAAAAAGTACCATGAAGAAGTATCACAAAGGACCTCCTTGTCACTGGGGTCTTAATGCAACAGATGTCGCGTAAATCGGACGCTCGGTTCGTGAGTTATTAGCCTCTTTGTTCTGGGGGCCCGGTTGGTTTCGTATACGAACCAACCCGGCTGTATCTCAACTATACCCCGAACTCCAATGGGGTATAATCAAAGGGACAGCTATTCTCCAAGAGTATCGGCACCGCTGATGATTCATCAAAGGACATCTGGTGCCAAAGATATGGCCCAAGAAGGTAATGGGCCAGTAATGAGCACGGGTCTGGTCCGACCCGATCATACCAACTCAGCCTAACCCTAACTAGGCCGACCGGGTCTGGGTCAACCCGGTCAAACTCGCTGGGTCCGACCCGGCCCAGTATTTTTCAATTGGGCCCCACCCACCAGTTGCCCCGCAGACACGTGGGGCCCACCCCAGGGTCCACCCACAAGCCTGAATTGGTCATCTGACTAATGACAGTCGCCACAGGCCAACACATGTCCTTTACAGTGTGCTTTGTCCTAACTCACACACACCCTGGGAAACTTCCTAAAAGGTCACCCATCCTGATCACTACTCCAGGCAAAGAACGCTTAACTGTGGAGTTCTAATCAGATAGTCTCCTGAAAAGGAAGGTGCACCTTATTGACATGAGTCATATCATTTAGTCATTTAACCCTTTATCATTTGGGGATGTTACAATCACCTCCCCTTTAGAGAACAATGCCCTCGTTGTGGGTTCTACATATCAACCAAGGCAGTGCACCACACTGAAGGCTGGGTACCACCTCTGATACCAATTTGTCAACTGGGCCCCGCCCACCAGTTGCCACGCAGACACGTGGGGCCCACCCCAGGGTCGACCCACATGCCTGAACGGGTCATCTAACTAATGACAGTCCCCACAGGCCAACACATGGGGATGTTAAATCAATTTTATAAAAATAAATTCACAAATGTGGAAGAATTTGATTTAATATAAAACCCATAAACATGATAGAAAGTAGTTTTCCAAAAATGTATTTTTATGGGTAATATGATTTTACGTTAACTCTATAACTACTAATATTCATTATATTAATTTAAATTAATAAAAATAGATTTGTAATATAAAATTTTCATTTAAATAATTATTCATTATGGGTTATTTTAATTAATTATAGTGTAAAAACATTATTCAATTTAAAACTCTTCTTAGAAAAATGTATTATTTAATCCTACAAATCAATTTGTATTAAAGTTCGATATAAATATTATTAATTGAATTAAATATATAAAAATAATACTTATGTTTTATTTAAATAAATTAAAAAATAATAATTTTACTTTTAAATTAATTCATTTAACAAAGGAAGTGACAATTTTACATTAAAGCATTATTTTCACTATTTACTAAAAAATGATATTTTTAGAAGAAAAAAAAATACCCTAATTTAATTTTGATATGCAGATATAAATAAATGGAATTAATTTTATAAAATAAATTTTCTAAATTTTCTAGAAAATAAATATAATATTTATAAAACGAAATAAAAAATCAAGAAAGCATATTTTTTTTGGAAAAAATGACATTAAAAAATTAATTGATTATTTAAAAAGAATTTATCAATATAACTATGAAATATATACATATATATAAACTTCATAAAGTATTTTTTATATTCAGACACAATAATATAATGGATATGTTGTAATGTACTTGCTTAAATAATAATGGTTTGTTTGGTTTCATCATTGTGTATCACATACACTACCAAATATAATTTTATTTTAAAAAAAACATAGTACGTTACATTATTCCCCTTTTAAAAATTTGCATCCTCAAAATTTAAACCTATACTCAGTAATAAATGTTTTGAAACTAGAAAATATCTTTATTGAAAACCCACATTGTAATAATTCTTAATAAAATATCCTCATAAAAAGTGAGAAAGGTTGTATGAAGGTCATCACATAACTTGGTTTCCAAGTAGGAGAACTTTATTGGGAAGTAAAAACATGGAAGAGAAAACTAATACAAAAGAAATAGTTGAGTGTGATAAAGAACATGGTTAGGATAAGGTGAATGACACAATGCCATAAATCTGTGATGGATAAAATGACTATCAATTCCTCAGAAATAACCATAATAGAAAAACATTTTTTATTCAATATTATTTTCCAAGAGGTATGGATTTTTCTATCATTTATTCTATGAATATAAGGAAATGTAATTTCTTGAAAAGTATAATTAATTTAAACTATAGTCCCATCTTTTTTCCCAAACAATGGGAACCCAAGATGAATGTTTTTATGCGTGAAGCACTATAAACATATAATGGATCACATAATAAACCAAAGAATAATAATCTATTATTCCTATATTTTACTAAATCTAAAATGGTTAGCATAATATATGATAATACTTAATATATTAATCTCCATAATTGAAAAAATATTCCCTAAGTTTTAATATAGATCATTCTTTAAATAAATACCCATATATAACACTAATATACACAAAATTAAAGAGTGTTCTAACCAAAAAGTTTGTCTCATACCCTTTATCTTAGACCTCCAAAATAATAAGATCATTCATCTTAGATAATTCTAATGGGTATATATATTCCTTAACTAAATAAAACATCTCCCAAGTTATCATTAATAACCTCAAAATAAAAAGCATTGGACCCTGTAATATGTTTCTAAAAAAATACTAAACTTATATCATATAAATCTTCAAAATTTATATCAATTATTTTAAACATAATATTATCTTTATATATATCATCCCACGACTCTTTATAATTGTCCCAAAAACAATCACATATTAAGGGTTATCAATCCACCAATCATGTGTTTTAAAAAATATCACTTTATCACTATATCACATTTATAGGTTATTGGTACCATTAAATGTAAATTTCAAGTCCTTGAAGGAAAAAAACTATGGAACAATTCTTAGATTTTTCATGATTTTTATATCCAGAATGTCATTGATATACCACTTCTACTACATAAATATCAAATAACCCAACATAAACACTTTAATATTTTAAATTCAATGATTTCTATTGCATAGGTCCTTATCTAGTCCAAAAAAATTAAGATAGATACACTTTGTTGTAGTTAAATATTGTCCATACTAAAGAAGATTTATCCTCCTCCTTGTATTTTTATAGAATCAAATGGTGACTCATGGTATGGAGGGTGAGTTCCTTCTCCTACTGATATATATGGACTTTTTAAGAGGACATCCTAAGATAACAAAAAATTACAGTAAAGGAATACTGATAATATTTTCAATAATAACATTACCTTAAACATAAACATATTATACATAATCATAGATGGATTATTTGTCAAATCATTTCGGGTGGTGACTTGATGTTCTTAGAAAACTTATAACAATACTCATAGTTAAAGAATTGAAATACAACATAACATATAATACATATACTTTAGTCATCATAATCCATCTCATTTAGGACATTCCTTATTCCCTCTATCTTGTAGATTTTCTATTCTTATCATCCTTCAAAACCCTTGGAATAGATCATTATCTTAGATAATTCCCAAATTATCCAAAATTCTGACATAGAAATGTATAAGGTGCCATAGATTGAAATTTATTTCCATCCATCACATTATATATTTTTCATTGTAATTATAAACGTTATGCCTTATCTTACCATACTTAAAACATCTCCCAGTTACTTTGTGGAATTTCCCTCAGTGCTTTTTTCTTCAGTTGTTGTATAATGGAAAATGGGTATTCTCTCTATTGTCACCTACACCATATGAACTTCTTTGAGATTTCATTTCCCTATTCTTTGTAGACTTTTGTAATTAAACAAACTACCAGTTGTTAATTGTTATTTTAAATATCTAGTTTACCAAAATCACAAGATGTTCTATATGATCTCCCATCATGTTAGGGATGTCATTTGTCCAATCACCACATTTCCCTTTACATTGTCTGTTTATTTGGTTCCTTTGATTTCTCACCATTGGATAGAATAAAGGTATAATTAGGGATGATTAATTTTAAATTATTAAACACAAAAATAGGTAACCCAGAACATTAAAGGGATAACTTTTAAATGAAATTTAATCCTTAACTTATGAATTTCTAAGCTTCAATCTATGTTATCCATGATCTATTTTCTCACATAGACACATATGGGAATTTTTTCCCTTAATAATGGTTCATAATGATCTTATGAATTAACCAATTAATATCCCCTGGGAGTTTCAAACCAGGTATATAGTAAGGAATGTTTTTGTGTACCAAGTTACCCTGATTCAAGCCCGATACACCTTGTTAGAGTTTTTACCCCTAGGTACATCTGTTCCAAAACCACATCCACTTATAGTATCCAAACTGGGATGTATTTTCTTAATAAACCACTTACTCTATACTTACTAAAATATAGGGATGTTTTCTTATAATTAGTCATATCCCTAAATATTTCTATATAGTTTTATAATCCTAATCCCAAAAATAACTAAATTTTTTATTCAGATATGAACTATAACAACCATGCTCTTTATTACACATTAATTCATTAATTGTTACATAAAATTACACTAAATAAAAAACAAATAATTGAGAGGTATAGTTTATTTTAAAATTAGGTACATAACATAAAATTTTTAACAAGAGATACAATAACATTATTGAAAAATTCCTTAACATGCATCTACAATTCCAAGGTTTTTTAAAACTGCACGAGATATCCTGAGGATAAATATAATAAAGGGGTAAAATATAAAGACCATTAAGGGAATAAACTAGAAATATCATGAAAAATATAATACATATTATACAATAGGTATGTCAATGGGTCATAAAAGTAATATGAATAATAAGGCTTGATATAGCATGATAATCAAAACACGGAAAATGTGGAAAAAACATAAAACAATTCATCATAAACATAGGTCAAGGATAAACACACCAATACATCCTTGTGGAAAAATTCCCATAAAATAATTAGGTTCATTTCATATCCCAACATGATGTATCAGGATTATAAAAATTACCCAATTCATTGGATCCCTATCTGGGTACACTCATCATATTCATTTCATTCTCATGCTTAAGTGTTCCACATAGATCAAAAAAACATAGATTCATTAATTATCATAATTTTTTCCATGATTAAGGAGTGTGGAATAAATATGAATATCTCCCTAATAGATAATTATACTTTCATAAATGTGAACACCCTTGATAGTAAATGGGTATGGTATTTACTACAAAATTGTTTTGGCATGGAAGATCATGGTGAAATTTCAAAAGCATAATGGAAAAACTTTTAGATTTATAAAAATGGGTTGATGAGAGAAAAAGGGTTCTATAATCATGTAAAAATAAAATTTTAATTAATAGGTAAATTTAAAATTATATCCCAACATTATAAATTTTTAAATATAAGGCATAAGGTAATGAAGAAACTTAAATATAGAAAATAATCCTTATGAAATTTCAACATGGTAACAGGTGTACGTAAAAAATCATGGGAGGATTAATGAGAGGTAAAGGGGATATCATAATTTATAAATTAAATTTAAATTAAGGGTAATATGGAAGAATAAATTACATCATAAGAAAATTTAATTTAAGATACATAACATAAAATAAGTTCTTGAATGGAAATTAGAAGGGAGAAATCTCTTATGAAATTTCATTATGTTAATGATTGTACATAAAAGATCATGGAATGATTAATAAGATCTAAAGAGTATATAATCATGTATAAATCAAAATTAAATTATTTTGGATATGGAAAAACATATTAAAACATTAAAAAATTTAAATCAATAAGTAAAACAAAAAATAAGTACTTGAATAAAAAGGAGAGTGGAAGATCTCTTAATAAATTTGGGCATGGTA
Source organism: Viscum album (assembly GCA_963277665.1). NCBI lineage: Eukaryota > Viridiplantae > Streptophyta > Magnoliopsida > Santalales > Viscaceae > Viscum > Viscum album. The sequence continues at coordinate 382,122,474 of OY728153.1, read as the reverse complement.
ATGGGTGTAAATAAAGGATCATGGGAAGATTAATGAGAATGAAAAAATTTCTATAATAATTTTTAAATAAATTGGACATTAATGTGGATATGAAAGAACATATCCCCACTTATGAAAAAGGAAATTATGATACAAATCTTAAAAAAAGTTCATGAATGGAAATGATAAGAGAGAAATACCTTACAAATTTCAGCATATTAAAATCTTAGATAAAGGTAAAAATGAGATAGGATAAATGATATAAAATTAAAATAACATAACTTGGATATTAAGGTAATTTTTATAAATAAATTACATTATAAAAACATTCAATTAATTAGAAAAATTCTAAAGAAGGTGCTTGAATTGAAAGGAGGAGAGGAAGGTGAGGATCCCTTACTTGAGTGTGTGACTCCAATTTCTTGGGAGATGCTTCATGAGTGATTAGGGAACCTTGTGAGTGTGTGACTCCAATTTCTGCAAGTTTATCTTGAAACAAAAGTATCAGATCTACTTGATGGGTTCACTAACCTTCAGTTATCCTCAATGGAGTTCTTGGAATCTTCATATCTTCTAAAAAATACCTTAGTCATGAGGTTTTATCAGTGACGACTTTCAGTTGAATCCTTCGATAGGCACGTCTTTGATGCTTGGGATTATCATGATAGGGAGACTGTAGGTCTTTTCAATAATTGTAATATTATGATACACTTCATCTCGGAGGTAGATCTAATCAAGTCCTGGTCAAGTGCATATCACAACTTCAGTGGTTACAGATTCTTACTTTTTCGGTGGTCCTTAAATTAGAACATGAAGTGTGATCCTTCAACCATGGAGACTTGGGTAAGTTTTCCCAATATTCCCCTATCATTTCAATATCCTCCAATTATGTGTATGCTAGGGAATTTGATCCATCGGTACATCTGTTTGGATATCCGAACAAAATATCTTTTCCACCCTATCAATCCATGTGTCTGTGTCGAGTTGTACATGTCAAGGGTTCCGTTTGAGTATGTGTAGATCATGGTGAGGGAGGAATACCGCTGTAATAAACGTGTGGTATATGAAAGTTTGAAGGATTTCTATTAGGGGTTCAAACGCTTGTGTAATTTGTTGGACTGATATCATAGGGTTCAGTTTGCTTTGAGGAGGGGCATTGATCGAGGAAAGGAGCCTGGTATATAGGGGAGGTTGCGATATCGGAGCATAAATCTACTATGGGGGAATACAAGGGGCATGTGGGGGCTCCCATTGATAGTCTGAAAACGGAAGAGATGTATGTTGGTAGTCCAGTGACTTGTGATGTGGTAATTGAGGTAGAGTCTAGTCTGCAAAAGGTCTTGGTGCCTCAAGACAATCTGACAGTTGCTCATGTTTTTAATACACTGAGGCTAAACCTGGAAGAACCTCCATCTTCGTTAGGTGTGAAGGAGAATAGTCTCTTTCAACAGCCTATGGTTCACGTGGAAATACAGTAGACTGTAAGTCATGAGGTGGTGGTTCTATTAGTGGATTGTGAGGAGAATAACTCGGTTGAGCTGATGGGATTTGTTAGAGTGATATTGGAAAGATCCAATATTAATATCCAAGATTGCAACAGTTTTGATTGTCTTGAAGTTAATGACATGAAACTTGGTGTGGAAGGTGTAGGACTTGGGAGTGTGCTGATAAAGAGGTATTAGACTCACAACTTCAGGTAGTGGTGTTGAAGGAGGTTCATGAGGAGTGTATTAGTGGTGAGTCCATTCAATTTGGCTCACAGGATGCTGGCTCCAATGCAAAGGTTCATCCAATTAATGAGTTTAAAGAGACTAATGATGCGATTTAGGAGTTGAAAGGCGTTTTGGTCAGGCCCTCCTTGGAAGGGAGGAAGGGAAGTAATAAGGGGGGGAGTATTACTCCTCATTACCTCTTCCTATGGAGACACGGTCAACGAATAAATTGAAAGGCAAACAGTTGAACAATAATGGCAAGGCAGGTGTTGTGGTTGAACAACACTTGGATTTTCATATGATCTTGTAAGAAGAAACAGTGGAACAAGTTTTGTATCTCAATGAAACTAAAGGAGCTGCTAAAATGATGGGGATTCCACTAAGGATGACTCTAACTAAGGAAAAATATTCTTGGATAGACAGGTAGGACTCAATATTAGTTTCAGGTTTCAACAATGGGAAGATCAGTCATGAGGACTATATCCAAACATGGGACAAGATGACCATCCAATTACAGGATCTTCTTACGGATACACCTACCACTCAAATATCATCCTTTTCATGGAAATTGTTTATGGAAACTGACTCAGGTAATATCAAGTAAATATTTAATGGGTTTGGTTAATTTAGTAGTATTGGTTGGCTTGGCTATGAAAAATTCTTCTGCTTCTAGATTTCCTTTCTATTCGGTGCTGTTACGACGTGTGATGCTTTGTTTCCAGCAATCTACTTGGGTCTTCTTCAAAAGAGTATCAGAGCATGAATTCTTCACCGATGTCAGCCCTTTGGACTTGGATGCTAGAGTGGGTATGGCTTCGCCATCAGTTATGTTCTCGTGTAATGCTTCATGGGGCTTCTTGCTAAAGGGTCCTCCTTGGTTCAGACTTTATCATGGTGCAGCTACTGGGAAGGGGAAGATCCTGTAGTCTGTTCTGGGTTTTTTCACCGTGTGGGTTGTTATGGTTCCATATTTTGGGTCTTCACAATTTATTACATTTTCCTTAAAAGTGTTTTTATAATAAAAAGTAATTTTCAGTCAGTCAGTTAATAGATTTATAAAATAAATAAAATAAACTTAAAATCAAATTATTTTAAAGGGGAAACATATATTTGGTCATGAATCCCATTTTTAGTATCTTTTACATCATTTTTTTGGTCATTATGATGTCATAATACACAAAGTATATTTATATGGTATTTATTTTTTACCTGAAAATTTGAATGTCTTTGAAATTTACAAAAAAAATCACCGTTGGATAATTTCAAAGTTATGATTCCAAAAATAATATTAATTTTATCTAAATAATTTAATAAAAAATTAAACTTTTACTTTTAAAAATAATAACTAATATTTATTGAAAAATCTAGATTTCTTGAAAATAATATTTTTTAAACCCTTATAAAAATTTCATTTGACATCATCATAATTATATGATCATTTTATATTTAATAAAAATTATTAAATAATAAAATTAAAATTTTACTTATTTTAAAAAATATATTAATTCATCAAAAGTAATTTTCTAATTGAAATTTAATATTACTTAAAGATACAATTTTTGTTTTATCTTATAAAAATAATGTTTTTATCAAACTGGTTATTTAATCATTTATAAAGAAAAAACGACAAGGTTTAAATATAATATTGATTTCATTCAAAAGGAAAAATAAATATTTATACTATTAGGGTTACATTGTTTCTAGTATTTATTGAATTATTTTTACCCTTAATTAACCTATTTTCAATTTACTGTAGTAATTGATATTTTCTACAATTATAATTCATATTGTACAAAAAATTAAGTTGAAATTATGACCAAATATTAATTATGATGATTAAAAATATGGAATCAATATTTTCAAAATAAATTCACATAGGTGGAAGAATTTTATTTAATATAAAACTCATAAACATGATGGAAAACCATTTTTTGAAAAATACATTTTTAAAGGAAATATGACTTTACATTAAATATATAACTAGTGATATTAATTATATGAATTTAAATTCATGAAAATATATATGTAACCTAAAAATTACATTTAAATAATTTCGCATTAGGGGTTATTTTAATTAATTATAGTAGAGAATCCTTATTCATTTTAAAACAGTTCTCATAAAAATGCGTTATTTAATCCTACAAATCAACTCGTATAAAAGTCCAGTATAAATATGATTAATTGAATTAAATATATCTAAATAATATTTATTTTCCCTTTAAATAAAATTAAAATTAAAATTTTACTTTTAAATTAATTCATTTATGAAAAGAAATGACAATTTTACATAAAAACTATATTTTTCACTATTCACTAAAAAAATCTATATTTTCTGAAAAATTAAAATATTTAACCCTAAGTAAATTTTAATATGATTATATAAAAAAATGGAGTTCATTTTATAAAATAAATTTTACAAATGTTATAAAAACAATTATAGTACTTATAAAAATAAATAAATAAAATTGTAGAAAACATGTTTTTTAATGGAAAAATAACATTACAAAAAAATGATTAATTATTTAATAATAATTTATCAATATATTTAGGACATATATATATTTCATAAATTATTTAGTTATATTCATACATAGTAATATAATGGCTATGTTATAACGGTCTTGTTTAAATAAGTATGGTTTGTTTGGGTTTATCATTGCGTATCGCATACGCTATCGATGATAGTTTTCTTTTAAAAAAAACATAGGTCCTTACATTCTTCCCCCATTTAATAAATTTATTCCTTGTAATTTAAACTTGTACTTAATAAGATATTTTCTAAAACTAGAAAATAACTTTATTGAAAACCCACATCGTAAAAATTCTTAATGAAACATCCTCATGAAAAGTGAGAAAGGGACATATGAAGGTCATCACATAACTAGGTTTCCATGTAAGATAAATTTAGTGGAAAGTGAAAACATAGACATGGAGGAGAAAAATAACACCAAATAACTAGTTAAGTTTGATATAGAACACGGTCAGGATAAGTTCAATGACCACAATACCATAAACGGTTGATGGAAAAAATGACCATAAATTCATAGGAAATAACCATAACATGAAAAAAAAATTTAAGATTATTTTCCAAGAGTTAGAGAATTAGTTTATCATATAGATTATGACTATAAGGATATATACTTTATTGAAAAGTAAAATTAATTTCCACTACAATCTTATATTTTTTCTCCAAATGATGAGAACCCAAGATGAATTCTTTTATGTATGAAGCACTATAAACTTATAACGGATCACATAATACACTAAAGAATAACAATATATTATTTATTTATTTTAATAAATCCAAAATTGTTAGAATAATTCATGATAATACCATAATATATTAATCTCCAAAAGTGAACAAATATTCCCAATGGTTTAATATAGATCATTCCTTAAATAAATAGCCATAGATAACATAAATAATCTCAAAATTAAAGAGTGTTATAACCCCAAAGGTTGTATCATACCCTTCATCTTAGACCTCCAAAATCATAAGATCATTCATATCAGATAATCCTAATGGTTATATATATATATATATATATTGAAACCAAATAAAACATCTCCAAAATTATCATTAATCACTTTAAAATCAAAAGTATTTGATCCTATAATATGTTTCCAAAAAAATACTAAACTTACCTCATATAAATCTTTCAAAGTTTTATCAATGATTTTAAACATAAGATTATCCTTAGACATATCATCCCAAGACTCTTTAGTTTTGTCCCAAAATCAATCATTTATTAAGGGTTATCAATCGACCAATCATGTGTTTTATAAAATATTATTTTATCACTATATCACTTTTATAGGTTATTGGTACCATTAAATGTAAATTTAAAGTCATTAAATTAAAAAAACAAAACTATAGAATAGTCCTTAGATGTTTCATGATTCTTATATCCATAATATTCTTCTTCTGTGGAGGGTGAGTTCCTTATAGTAGAAATTTATATTGTCTTTTTTAAAAGTAAAACCTAGGATAACATCAAATTACACTAAAGGGAGACTGATAATATTTTGAAGAAGAAAATTCCCCTAAACATCAACATATTATACATAATAATAGATGTTTTTTTGTCAAATAATTTCAGGTGGTGAATTTATGTTCTTAGAAAAATTACGTGAATACTCATAGGGAATAAAATGAATTACAACATGACATACACTATATATACTTTAGTCATGATGATCCATCTCAGCATAGGACATTCCGTGTTCCCTTGATCCTATAGATTTTTTATACCCATCATGCTTATCAATACTTAGAATAGGTAATTATATTAAATAATTCCCAACTTATCTGCATTTGTGACATAGAACTGTATAAGTTACCTTATATTGAACATTATTTCAATCCTTCACACTATCTTTTTTTTCATGGTAATTGGATACTTTATTCTTTATCAACTCATACTTAAAACATATCCTAGTTCCTTTGTGGAATTTCCCTTGGTGCCTTATTCTACACTTGTTTCATAAAAAAATTGGGTCTTCTTTCCCTTATCACCTTTACCAGATGAACTTATTTGAGATTCAATCTTCCACTTCTTTGAATTATTTTTGGAATTCAACAAATAATGAGTCTTTAATTAATATTTTTGATATTTGGTTCAGAAAAATCACAAGATTTTCTACGTGATCTCCCATTATGTTAGGCATCTCATTTGGGCATTCACCACATTTCCCTTCACATTGGTTGTTTACTCAGTTCCTCCTATTTCCCTCCATTTTATATAATAATGGGGAAATTAGGGATGAGTTATTTTTAACTATTAAATACATAAAAGGTAAACAAATAACATTAAATGGTAACTTATAAATGAAATTTATTCTTTAACTTATAAATTTTTAAGCTTCAATCTATGTTAGCCATGGTATATTTTCTATCATAGACACATATGGGAATTTTTATTCCCTTAATAATGGTTTATAATGAGATTATGAATTTACCCAGGAATATCAATATGGAGTGTCAAACTAGTTGCACAATAAGGCTCTTTATCATGTACCAGGCTACCCCAAGTCATGCTAGATACACCCTGTCAAAGTTGTTACCCCTAGGAACATATATGTCAGAACCACGTCCTCTTATAGTATCCAAACAGGGTGGTATTTCTTATAAAAACCACTTTCCCTATACTACCAAAATTTTGGGATTTTTTCTTATAATTATACTTATCCCTAAGGCTTTGTCAATAGTTTTTTAATAATAATCGAAAAAATAACTAACATTTTCCTCTAATATGAAATATGAAAACCATGCACATTATTACACATTAATTCAATATTTATTACATAAAATTACACTTAATACAAACCGAAATATTAAAAAGTATAGTGTCTTTTGAAATTAGGTATATAAAATAACATTTTTAACTTGAGATACAACAAAATTATTGAAAAACTCTTTAACATGCTTCTAAAATTACAAGGATTTCTAAAATTGCACAAGAAAACCAAGGGAAAACATAAGAAAGGGGTGACATATAAATTATCTTAAGGAAATAAACAAGACATGACATGAAGAAAATAATAAATTTTATACAACATGGATATAAATGGAGAATAAAAGGAATAATAATAATAAGTCTTGATATTGTATGATAATCATAACATGGAAAAAGTGGAAACAACTTAAAACACTTCATCATAAACATAGGTCAAGGATAAACCTATCAAGAAATAATGGTGGAAAAGTACCATAATGGAATTAGGTTTACTACCTGTCCCTAAATCAAATATCATGATATAAACATTACCTAATTCATTGGAGCACTATATGGTCATGCCCATCGTATTCATTTCATTTTCATACTTAAGTGTTCCACATAGATCAAAAAACATAGATTCATTCACCATAACAATTTATTCCATGATTAAGGATTGTGTAATATGTATGTGTAAGTCCCCAATAAAAAATTATATGTGCATACATGTGAACACCATTTATAGGAAACAGGTATGGTATTCACCACACTATTGTTTTGGCATGGAAGACCGCAGTGAAATTTCGGCATCATAATGACGTCACTTAAAGATTCATAAAAATGGGTTGAAGAGAGAGAAATGGGTATATCATCGCATAAAAATAAAATGGGTATTAATAGGGACATGTAAAAAAATATCCAAAAATTATAAATTTTTAAATAGAAGGTATACAGTAATGAATAAAGTTGAATAGAGAAAAGTATTCTTACGAAATTTCAGCATGGTAATGGGTGTACCTAATGGATTATGGGAGGATTAATGAGAGGGAAAGAGGATATCAAAATTTATAAATTAAATTTAAATTAAGAGTAATATGTAAAAACATATTACAACATAAGAAAATGTAATTTAAGATACATAACATAAAAGAAGTTCTTGAATGGAAATGAGAAGAGACAAATCCCTTATGAAATTTCGGCATGGTAATGGGTGTAAATAAAGGATCATGGGAGGGTTAAGGGGAGTAAAATGGAATATCATCATGTAGACATGAAAATTAAAGTATTTAGGATATGGAAGAACATATAACAACATGAAAAAATTTAAATTAAGAAGCGTAACTTAAAAGAAGTGCTTGCATAAAAATGAGATTAGAAGATATCTTACAAAATTTCGGCATGGTAACGGGTTTAAATAAAGGGTCATGGGGGTATTTATGAGATTTAAAATGGTATATCATCATTTTTAAGTAAATTTTATACTAAGAGGGTATGTAATTACATACCCATTCTTATGAAAAAGGAAAATGGGAGACAAATCATAAACTAAGTGCTTGAATGGAAATAATAAGCGAGAAATCCCTTAAAAAATTTGGCATAGTAATGGATTAGATAAAGGTAAAAATGAGAGAGTATAAATGATATATCATTCAAATTATATCAATTGTATATAAAGGTAATTTTTATAAATAAATTAAATTATAAAAAATTCAATTAAGAAGACAAATTCCAAAGAAGTTTCTTGAATTGAAAGGAGGAGAGGAAGGTAAGGATCCCTTACTTGAGTGTGTGACTCCAAATTCTTGGGAGAGGATTCTTGAGATCTTTTCTGCACCTTATTAAGAATTTAGAGAAAGTTGGTAATATTATATAAGTGATCTAAATATTTTTAGTGAATAGAAATGGGTGCTAGGGTGGGTTTATATAAGAAAATAGGGGAATTTATTCATTATTCACGTTTTATACTCTACATAATAAAATAAACAAAACCACAAACCATACCATGGTTTTTACCAATGTTTTCTTTAAAATGAAAATTATTTTCATTGTTTTATAATAAAAATGGTATAAATTTAAAAAAATAATTCTCTTTCTTTTGTAGAAGTGAGTCATACTTTTAATGAATGAATTTTAAAACCCTAAAAAATATTAAATGTTTTGGAGGATTCACAATGGATTTATAAAATAAAGAAAATAAAAATAAAATAATGTTATTTTAAATATAAAAAATATATTTTTTCGTGGATCCCAGTTATAGTATTTATTAAATCACTTTTGGTCATTATGATGACATAATATGCAAAGTATATTTATATGGTATTTAATTTTTACTTGAAAATTCTACTATCTCAGAAAATTATGAAACATTTACCATTAGATAATTTATAAATTCTGATTACTAAAAAATAATATTAATTTTATCTAAATAATTTTATAAATAAGTTAATTTTAACTTTTAAAAATAACGACCGACATTTATTGAAAATGTTTCTTTTTTTTCAATAACAGTTTTTGAACCCTTATAAAAATTACGTTTGACTTCATAAACATTATATGATCATTTATATTTAATAAAAATTATTTAATGATAAAATTAAAATCATATTTATTAAATAAAATGACTTAATTCATCAAAATTAATATCTTAATTCAGATTTAATATTACTTAAAAATATAATATGAATTTTATCTTATCAAAATATAATTTTTAGAAAATTAATTATTTAATAATTTATAAAGTAAAAACAATAAGGAATAAATATAGTTTTAATTTAATTGAAAATGGAAAATAAATATTCATACTATTAGGGTTACATAGTTTCTAGTCTTTATTAAATTATTTTTTTCCTTAATTAACATATTTTTATTTTACTGTGGTAACTATGATTTTCTACATTTACTATTTATATTGTACAAAAATTAAGTTGAAATTATTACCAAATATTATTTATGACTATTTAAAATATTTAATCAATTTTATAAAAATAAATTCATATATTTTGAATAATCTTAGTTAATATAAAACCTATAAAGTTGATAGAAAGTAGTTTTCTAGAAAATGAATTTTTAAGGGAAATATGATTTTACTTTTACTGTATAACTAGAAATATTCATTATATGTATTTAAATTCATAAAAATATATATTTAATCTAAAATTTTCATTTAAATAATTTCACTTTAGGGTTTATTTTAATTAATTCTAGTGGAGAAACATTATGCATTTTAAAACACTTCTCAGAAAAATGCGTTATTAAATCCTACAAATAAACTTGTATGAAAGTACAATATAAATATGATTGGTTGAATTAAATATATCTAAAGAATAATTATGTTAATTTTAAATTAAATTAAAATAATAATTTTACTTTTAAATTAATTATTTATCAAAATAAATTTAAATTTTACAAAAAAAATGTTATTTTCACTATTCACTGCAAAAACTGTGTTTTCCAAAAAAATAAAAACTGTCACCTTAAGTTAATTTTGATATTCTGATATAAAAAAATGAAGTTAAATTTATCAAATAAATTTCCTAAATGTTATGGAAAATAATTATGGTATTAATAAAAATAAATAAAAATAATTTTTAAAGAAAGTATATTTTTTGATAGACAAAATGACATTTCCAAAAAATGATTAACTATTTAATAAGAATTTATAAATATATTTAGTAAATATATATTTCATAAATTATTAAGTTATATTCATATATAATAATATAATGGCTATGTTGTAATTATCTTGGTTAAATAATTATGGTTTTTTTGGGTTCATCGTTGCGTATCACATACACTATCAAATATAGTATTATTTCAAAAAAAAATTGGGATGTTACATTACCCCCTTTAATTTATTATCACTTATTACACACTCAATGTATCCTACCTCACTATGAGAATATTTCATCATGGTTGTTTTCAATACATCAAAGTACATGATTCATGATAAACATTAGTAATAATCTGAATTCTAAGAACCAATACACAGATCTGCAGATAAGAATATCCAATGAAGTATAACATGTGAATTTACTATTAGTGGGTTTATTCACATAACATACTATCTTTGAGATTAAAAAGTTTTAATTTCATGATAAGTCTAAATATATTATGATACTCTAACACTTGATATTCAAACATCATCTATGTAATTTCAGATAGATATCATCTGACTGTAGAACATATATTTAGGAATATTATTATGGAACTTCAATGTTATCATTATAATAGGGAAATTCTATATCCTTCTGATGTGATAAATATGATAAGGACATTATGACATTAATTTTATGTATGATAACACTCATCATGTGATAATATATTTATTAATATTCAATTATTTGAATATAATGGTAATCAAAATTATAAATTAATGGTAATTTTTATGAGTAAAGGTAAATCAAGAATTTTCCAAATAATGAGTGTGATGGGTTGGATGCTGAAATGATGTGGGATAAACCATGAGAGTTTCTCATGGGGAAATCTCACACCTTTTAAGGTGAGTGTTCCACCTTCGAGGTGGCATGTTTTGGGTGATGGTGAAATGGTCCGACGAGGATCATCACCCGCCCCATTTTTTTGGAGACAGTTTCCTATCAAATTGACCAGTTCTTTTGTTTTGACCCATTTTTCATCATTATCTTTTTAAATAATGTTGGATTAACCCCATGAGTATTGGGAAATTCCCCCCTTTTTCATTGCGAAGGAGATTCCATAGTCAGTCGGTCCTAGCGGGAAATTGTGTGGGGTCAATTACTCGTGCAGTCGGTCCTCCTAAGATATAACTTCCTCAAATGGTCTCCAATGGGTTTATTTTTTGAGCCAAAAACACCCAACACCCCTAGTATCCATGATTCATGAACCTTCTTTCCAAAGGCAAGAACTCGTTGATTGATGATTTAGGAAACGACACTTGAGTACTCCGTTGGTCGATAAGATGGGAATTCAGGCTCACCGTGCCTTTCAGGGGGAGGATTATTTCCTATTCTAGGACTCTATTATAGATTTAAGTCTTGTTCATATGTTCTTGAATCCTTAGTTCATTCCTAAAGAGTGTTTCCATGGGCTACCCTTGGTTTGAAAGATCGTCATAGGCATGTATATGTTTGATGCAATGAAGGTACTACTGAATTGAGCCATACAATAAGGTGATTTGGAGTTTATCATCCTCTAGGGGGTGGAATGTGATTTGATGTTGGGATCGGACTCATAATATGGGTTTCCTATGTATCCTCGAGAGAGGAATAAGAACCCACATAGTTCAGATCAATTGGGGCTTACGCATGGAATCTACCCATCTGAGGGGGCATGGTTTGGTAAACCCTTTTATATGGGCACCATTTTGAGATCAGCCCATAAGGTAGGTGTCCTATATATCATGTCTTGATCAGGAATCTGAGTTCTCTCATTTCAGATTGATTGGGGATTACTCATGGAATATTCCCATTGAGGAGGAAATGATTTGGTGAACCCTTTTTGATGAGAACCATTTTGATCTCGGGCCTTCAGGTAGGCTTCCTACGTATCCTGGTTTGATGAGGAATCATATTTATTGTAGTTCATATGAGATGGTGCTTATGCATAGGATCTACCCATTTGAGATGAACATGATTGGGTGATCCCTTATGGGAGGTCACCCTATTGAGCTTGGGCCTTCAAGTAGGCATCCTATGTATCCTGGATTGATCAGGAATCAAAGTTATTGTAGTTCAAAATGTGTGGATGTCGTAATCATCATAAACCTATAAGCCCACATGAGTCATGCTCAGTGTTAAAAAATAAGTATGTGAAAGATTCAACTAAGCACATGCTTCCTCTCATGCTGGTGGGAGAGGAAGAGCCTATGGAGGATGAGGTCGGGGTGACTGTGGATGAGGGAACGGAGCAATGAAACATTCAATGTGAAATAAAATTAAAGTTCATGCAGCTCAGCCTTAGAAGATTGGGGACTTACCTTAGTGGGGGGGGGCCAGAATATGTTTTGGGAAAAGGGAGGAGTTTCATCCTTGTAAAAGGAGAAGCGAACATAACTCCTTAGATTGATCACTATTCCTCATTGAATGGAAAATAAAGTGATAACCCTTAATCCCTAGAACGGGGAGGTTCACATTAGCATCCAAAGTTTGGACTCTGGGTTACCATGGGAATGTAGACCCACAGTCATTCCCGAATCCCGAACCGTTGTGGGGAGAGCCTTCATGACTCCTCTTACCATGGGTATGTAGACTCAAGATGCACCCGATGATCTAATCATATAGGTCTGGTGGCTTTGGAGGAGGCTTTGGCATGATGCTGGAAGACTGGTTCACAGAGGGATTATGGAGGACTGAACGGTAGAAGAAGGGTGAGGTTTGAATTGGAGGAAACAATACTCGAAAATACCCCATTCTGTGTATTGGTTTCTTATGTGGTATTGGAGAAGGTTCGTGTACCGTAGTGGTATGCGAGAAGAGGGGTTGTTCGTGAATTATGGGGTACACGATCATGGGTATAGACGACTGTGTACCAGAGTGGTATATGGTCCATCACACCCCTTTGGGTTCCATCCACGTATTGATGTAGTACGTGGTGCCAGGTGCAGTTTTCATAGCGGTTCACCGCGCCGAGCACCATATTAAAAGAGGGTCTAGGGGATTATTGTTTGTGGAAATTTTATCCACGACTAGTGTATGGTTCTTAGTTCCAACATTTAGGTTTTCAGGTCTCTTTTTATTATTAATTTCCCTCATTTTATGGTTCATGGTCAGCTGTACCTGCGGAGAGCATGGATCTCAATTTGGGCTTTGCCGATGAATCAAGACTGAAGTCAGAATATTCTCTGAACTATTTCTTCCAACCTCTGATTCCCCTTCAATATTTCTTCACTCATTCTTCATCTTCCTCCTACTCTTCAGTTCATTTTTTTCTCCTTTTATAGAGAATCCTGGAAACCGAATTTATTGGGAATGCGACACTATTTTTGGAGGCCCATGAAGAGATATTCGGACCCATGGAAGACTCGGTCAATCCAAGGTTTGCAGAGGCTATGGTTTGTGATAATGGTTTGCAGAACCCTACCCATTCGATTCGCTAGCCATTTCTCTATGGGCCAACTCTTCATAGATCATTCTCCATACCTGTTGGTTCATGATCCAGGCGGTCCTTGAACCTTTCTTGGTGATGGTATGAAGACAAATTGAAATTCCTTGAAAACTTGAATTACTTCGAGTTTATCCTAAAATTTGTAAGTCAATTTGAGTCCATTAAACATTATAGAATTGTAGGAGTATCTTATTCCTTCTTTAAAGTGATTGTGTGGGTATTTTCTTCCCTTGACGGAATTTTCAGGAGCCTACAAATGCCCCCCCATCGGAATGGGGTCTGTTCAGAACGAAAAGGGGGGTCATTCCAATGTAGAAGTGACCCTGAACTGAAATAGTTCGCGACAGAATAGATGGTCCCAGTAGGAGGGGACCACACCTATTTATAGGGTCCCATGACATTTTTATTTTACCATTTCTTGTGGAAAAAAGTGCTCCTGATTCCCTCATCTCCCACTGCTTTTGTGTATCGTGCTCCTTGCAAAAAAACCATTCGTGAACTGCTTTGTACGTAATGTGAACCAATATTCTTGCCATTTTTATGTCTATGTACCATATTTTAGATTTCATAAATGGTTCTATGGAATTTTGAAATTAAAATCTGGATTCTTCTTATGAGGATGCTATGTTGATTGCATGTCCGTATACCGAGCTTGAATCGGCGAACCGAACTTTAAGAACTAAAAATATGAACTTAAACTTTAGTCCTCAACTTATGAACATGAACTTAATGAGGGCCTAGGTTTGTGGTATCCACCTTTTTCAAACCTTTTTGTTCTTCGGCCAATGATTTGCAGGCCAATGCCTTTTAGATGGTTTGTGTACTGTGGTTATACATGGTGAAATGCATCTTCATACCATAGCTATAGGTGAGGTTGTTTCCGTACACTATGTAGTATGTGGGGTGTGGATACCACATACCATTTCTAGGAATAGTACTTGGAGCCTTATGCAGACATATTTTATGTTCTTTATCCATTCTTATATAGCCTTAATCAAACAATTTTTATTAGACTGACTTTTTATCAGCTTCTGGATCTTCCTGGGTAGGTTATAATGGATTCTTCACAGGTTGTGATAAAATCAACGAAGACAAGGGTGACCATGGTGGGGAACATTTCGGACCATATTTGGGCCTACGTTATTCCTCGTGACAGATTCTTAAAGGATTTATTAACACCGGAGCTCCTAGCCTATATGTTATCTGCAAATTTTCCACTATACATCTTTGGTCTCCCTGAAGATGTTCCTCTATCGTTGTTTGACCCTGATACCCCTTTCATCCTTTTAGATTCACCGGAAGGAAATTATCGCGCTAACATTTCCCCAGTAGTATAAGTCATCGTCACTCCAATTTTCAATAAAGTCTTCATACTAGGAGTCTCGGTATGGACTCAGGGAAACTGCGGGTGTCACGATGGTGTCCTGATACTAGGTTCCTGAGAGTACCCATCCATTATTAACATCTCCCAAGAAAATCCTAACAGTTGGTGGACCACCAAGTGGGATCTATGGGCTGGAGTATGTTTCTCCGATGAATGGGCCTGGGCATTCTGGGTACATCAGACAGGTTCAGAGTCCCCCAACTAGTTGGAGGAGATGATTCTATATCTAGCAGCCTGGTTTTCTCAGTTCGTAGTCTTCTCCCTAGGTGAAATCCTTCCTAAGATGTTGAGCCACTAGTGTTCAAGCACCAACATCATCCACTTATTTCATGGGGAGGTTAGAATCATCTTATGGGATATCCACCATCATGGAGGAATCCCAATACTTGGAGAGATGTATGAAAAGTTTCTCCTGACATCCACCACATGGAATGAAACTGACCACGTGTCCCCTTTAATAAGAAGTATACTAGTCATGGAAGAGAAATTACATGATCATCCCCTCCAGGCTCGCTCGCTTATCCCATTCAAGGCATGGATAGGTTTATTCTTGTAGGCGAATGGTCCCAAGCCAAGGAATCACCACAGTCTAACTCATCCATCCCATAAATCCCACCAAACTTCAGCGTCATATTGTTCTACACTTGAACTGGGATGATATACCACATGAGGATATGAGCTTCATCCAGATGTATCAAATGTGCTTAGATTAGTGGGTTTTTTCCATGTTTTTTAGTGGATGGATCTTCCCATCCCACAATGTCAATATCAGGGTTCGGGCCTATACATTGATGATGGAGGCCATATTGGTAGAGGGTCAACCCAATAATTTTTCCCTTCCCACTCTTGCTCGGATTTATGAGTTGTTTGGGAAAATACAAGAAGGAAGGACCCCACATCTTTTCAGAAAACCATTTCAATTTTTGTATGGGTGGATGGTAGAACACTTCCCCTATTATGAATATTGGAATACTGCAAAGGTTCCTCATTGTAACTTTCAACCCACTCTTCTTAATATTTCCAATTTTCTTCCTAAGACTCTAACCATTGTTGATGTGGTTGGGTAACTGAACGGTGCTTCTCGTTTATCATTTTCAATGCATCCTACCACTAATGGGTCGTTAAGAGGTAACAGGTATGGTCCTTTATAGGAATTTCCATATCTCATTGCACTTCGGGATATGATTCTCACTACTTGTATAGATCGAGTAGTCATTTGAGAGTCATACCACCCCTACCAGGTTTCCAGGAAATTCAGATGCCTTAGAAAAGCTGCACTTCTTCTTACTACTTAGTTAAGAGGAGAGTCTCATCCTATATTTCCTCACCAATAATGGATCATGATGAATCGTGAAGGTTATTCTAGGGAATTTATCATCCCTAGTTCAACAGAATCCACATTCTTGTCATTGGAATATGCCCAACTATGGGTGGACTCTTACCCCCAATGGGATGTTGAGAGAACCAGTTCATTGAGTGTATAAACCTTTATCCATTTCCTACCCCATCCTTACCCCAATGAAAATGCCACACATTACTTCTACTGTGAAGAGTGTGACAGATACACTTTCTACTTCTATCTCTGCAGCAGCTACGATTGATACACCACCTATTTCTGCCCTTGTGGTAAGAAGATGCTCGGTTCACTGTCAGAAGCATCTGGGAGGGGTTTCATCGGTATAACCAATTTCTGTAGGGAGTGATTCAGACTACTCCCCTCCTACGGATACTGCCCAATACCTTAATGACACTATCATCAACAGAGTAACACTTATCACCTAGAAATTCATGACTAGTCCTCCACATCTGACTCCATTGGTTGATCCATCTGAGGGAAAATAGAGTCCCTCCTCTTGGGTGACCTATCTTAGGAACCTTCCCACTCATGTGAAGATGCTTCATTCTTATATACATGTTGTGGTGGAGGAGGATCAAGGTACTAGTTCCACAGGGAGGCACCAGGCAGTGCGAAATCAAGCATGGTGTCAGTTATGTTCTCTTGTCTCGGAGACACCTATGGCCAATTATGCTGATGATACTGATAGTTTTCAGATGTTATTAACAGATCTAGGTTTTGATGGCTTACATTATCAGCACGTACACCTCTTTATCTACCAAATAATCATAGCTCGAGAATAAATTTCCTCCTACGAGGACAAGCTGGCCAAGTTCAACTCTTCTTATCACTAGGTGGAGACCTCCCGAGATGTTTCGAAAGAATTAGATCATTTAACGAAAAATGAGACGAAGGATCATGATTTTGTGGACACCAAAAGAAAATAATTGAGAGAGTGAGAATCCCATAAATCAAGGTTGAGTGATCAACTAGCCTCTTCATGTGCCATTTATGAGTCCATCTAGAAGAAAGGGTGGGACCTTAAAGTTGTTCTGGAGCAGGTGCATCCGATGGTCAAGGCCAAAATAGAGGAGAGAGCTTCTTTGGAAAAAACTATTGACGGCCTGTGGAAATCACTTGTCATCCTTCCAAAAATGGGGAACCAAGACTTGTAGTTGTGCCATCTCAAATAATGATATGTATTCTTCCCCCTTTTTTTGATAGTTTGGAGAGAATCTGAACTGGGGATGCTCCTCTATTTTTTTGAACTCAATGAAACTGATTTTCCATTAAATCCTTTTTCTTTGGATTTTCCTTTCATGTCAATTAATAAATCATATAAATAATATTTCAATCAGGTATTAGTTTTAACCAATGATTAGTAAACAGAAATAATTGACTCAAGCTCCAATATTTTCCTGAGCTACAGGGCTCAGCGAGCGTAGTTCAACTATTGCTGAGGTTTTATGGAACACATCATGAAATTTTATGTATTTTTCATTATTAACCTAATTTTTTTATTAATACTTCTTGGAATGGGTTTAGAAGGAATAAAATGAATTTTTCTTAGGCCTCCCTTTGCAGGGTTTCAGCCTAACAAGCTTTACGCCTTTTTTTGATGGCTCAAATTTTTTTAACAAACCAATACTTGACTTTTATCCAGAGGTGATTTCTACGTATTTTCCAGCTAGAAAGTATGGTTCCTTTTTATTTGGTAGTTAAATATACTTCCAATCAAACTTCTTACTATTGTTTTAGGTCAAACAACTTTGACCAAACATAACAGGGCAGGGGGCCCAATTCGGGATTTGTTACCCTAGAATGTTCTAATATCCTTCATACATGGATTAGCAATTTTTCTTGACCCTAAATTTGTGAGTTTGGACATGCATGAGAATCAATAGCCATTTAAGGCATGAGGATGTAGTAAACGACTCTCCTATGGATGAATTTTTCTTTGATTGATGGCCATTTTGTGGGAAACATATGTAGAGCCACTAGGTCATGATGTGCGTAGTCAATTACAGGTGTTTGTAGGACACTGGAATTCCATCTCTGATGGACTAGTGGGGTTATGAAACATTTTTAATTTATTTTTATGTTGGCATCCATAGTGGGTGGCTGGGCTGAGTAGTGGTGTCTGAAAATATTACAAACATTCATGTCGGATTTTAGTGGGAAATTGTTCCCGAGCGGTTCTTACTTGCGTGAGGGAGAGCTGGTGAATGGTTAGATCAGTTAGAAGTATTTTTTATGTCAGGTTCATTTAGAAAAATGAAGGTATGTAATCCATTATCCAGAAGTTTTCCAAATCTGGGGGGTGTAAAAGGGACATGAATTTCATTTGATAATATGGAAACTGTAAAGGACTCTCCTGAGAATTAATTTCCCTTTGATTGATGGCCATTTTTGTGGGAAACATAAACAGAGCCTCTAGGAAATGATGTGCACAGTCAAACAAAGATGTCTGTAGGGTGTTTTCCTTCTATCTCTGATAGATATGGTAGATTATGGAGATTGGGAAATTTCAGAATATAGTATGTGACCTTCAATAAAGGGTTCTCTTAAACATGAAAAGGGGCATTTTAACTGGACTTCTTTGGGGGAAACCTGGAAATGAGTGGGGGTAACTTTTCTTTTGTATGTTGATCAACTTCACGCATATCGATGGGGTATCTTAAGAAACCTCAAAAAGGACCAGATATGAATCAGGCCCACAAGTTCTTATAAATCTAGGATTTGTGTAGGGAGGAAAATGTAAACCATGACTTTGAGGTCCCTTGAATCAGGAGGGATGTAATGAGGCTTGGAAGCCATTGGGCATACTGATATAGGATAGGACTCTCTTGAGGATGAATTTTCCTTTTATTGATTGCCATTTTGATGGACAACATATGAAGAGCCACCGGGGTATTATGTGCATAGTCAAGCAAAGGTGTTCGCAGGACACTGGCCTTCCATCTTAGATGGCCTTGAATGATTATGGGGATTGAAGATCACTCATAGCATGGAGTTTGAGGTATAAAAGGAGTGTATCCAGACATATTGGGGACATTTGGGCTACAATTTACTTATGGAATTAGGTTTCCCTTATGTAGATATGGCTCGTATGCAGGGTGAGGCATTCATCCCATCTTTGGGGAATCTTGTTATTTAATTTCACATGGTCTGGGTTTGGGGTTCCTCTCTGGGAAGGGAACAATGACATACCTATTAGGGTTGCACTACTATGACCAAATTCCTGGAGTGTTTTTTCATAATATCATGATGGATATTTCACTAAGATCCCTAATCTCACGTGAGCTATGCTCAATGTGAGAAAAAATGGATTACGAGGATTCTTTGTCATTACCTAGGAATATAAAAATCATCATTAGAGGGAAATTTAGGTTTAAACCATTGCTATGTAGTTTAACGTCATACAACAAGGATGATTTTGGACTCATAGTTTAATGTTGTGCGGTGAGGACATGATGATGTGTAGTTTAGAGTCATGAAAAAATGAAGATTATGTTGTTATACAGATCTTTAATATCTTTGATTTAACCGCAATTAGGATGTTTTGATATTCCGTAGGCGTTAGTGATTATGGAAGGTGTAAACCATAGTCCTGGGGGGAAATTGAATCAAGAGGAATGACATGGGGCTTGGAAGACATTGGGAATACTGAGATGGGAGAGAACTCTCCTAGGGACTAATTTACCTTTGATTGGCAGCCATTTTGTGGGAAACATATGTAGAGCCTCTAGGGAATGATATTCACAGAAAATCAAAGGCGTCTGCAGGACATTGACCTTCAATCTCAGATGGCCTTGAATGATTATGGGGATCCAAGTTTTTTTGGGGGATGGAGTTTTAAAAATGGGAAATATGGGCTTGGGAATATAAAGAATACCCAAACCATGATTAATTGTGAACAACTAGAGCTTCCACATATGTTTGACTCATATGTATAGGGGTAAGTAGGATCTTTTGACTTCTCATGAGTGGGGGGGCATGTGTGGGATCTTGTGGAACTGAGAACTGGGCCACACATAACTCTTGAAGAATTTCACAGTTTATTTCCATGAGATTAGGACCTTTCATGGAATCCCTATACAGGTTTAACCTACGCACGGGGAAAGGGGCATTTGTTATGGTGTTTGGGTCGGGATTCCAAATCCGGGCATCACTACGTATCCTACAGAGGTAGAAATTAAGCCATACATAGATATAAATGTTCCCTAAAAATTTTTGTACGATGTGTAAAGACATGTGAGGGAATTTTTTGGATGATTACTAGGCCAGGATGCCAAATATGGGTGCCACTACGTATCTTGTGAGGGTAGGAATCAAGCTTCATGTAGTTTTGAACGTTCCCTGAACCGATTTGGCTTAGTCCATGTGTAGGGTAATTTTTGTTTCATGTGCTATAGGTGTTGAGTCTACCATATCTCCCTATAATTTTTTTTGCGTAAATGACTCCTTACCACTGATCCAAATCTCATGTGAGTTATACATGACGGGAGAAACAAGGAGTGTATATAGGGTTTCCTTCATAATTTTTGGGAGGTAGAGGATATGATGGAGCTATTTTTTCTTTTTGGTGGGGGGTGGGCTAGGATAAAGGATCAAGGCATCACTACATATCCATCGAGGGTAGGAATCAATCCGTATGTTGTTCTGTGAGATATCATGCAGTCTATTTTCATGCGATTAGGATGCCTTGTACTAGGTAGTTTAATGTATTACAGTGAGGACATGAGTCATAGTTTAATGTCATGTTTCAAGGACCAGTTCCTTATAGTTTAATGTCATGTAGAAAGAACAATGACTCATATTCTAGGGTATTAGATTTTGGACCATGACATGGGGGTATTATAATTCATAGTTTAGGTTCATAGAGCTTGGACTATGGAATGACATTAATACTCATGGTTTAAGGTCTTAGAGTTTGGACCATGACATCATGGTTCAATTTCATGTTGCATGGACTAATATAGAATAGTTTAACATCATGTGGTAAGGATAATAACTCATAGTTTGAGGTCATATATTTTGAACCATGACATGGATTTTTCCATTACACGAAATACTTCTTCAGGAACTTCACATTTGTGGTAGTCGTGACGAGCTGTTTTTCCATTGATATCAGGGAATATGCTCTATTAGAATAGACCCTATGTATGACATATGGTCCTTCCCACTTTGGTTCTAGCTTTGGGGGAATCTTTCCAAGTATCATTGGGGTTCTAAGGACTAACACAATTTCTCTTTCGAGGAAATATCGAAGGAAAAACTTTTTATTGAAGGCTCCTACAATCTAATTTGGGTAGATTTTCAAATGGTGTAAAGTGTTCAGCCATTTCTCATTTAGCTACTCCAACTCATAAAAACATCTATGGGATTTCTCATCCATGTAAAATTGACCAAAAATGGCTACACGAAATGATGTCACTTAGATTTTGATAGGAAAAATCTCCTCTTCCATGTATACTAGTGAGTACGGGGTTGCCTGGGTGGCATTTCGGGTCATGGTCTGGTAAACCTAAAAGGCATAAAGGATATTTTTTTGCCATGATTTCTTATTCTTATCAACCATATTTTTTATTATGTCGGACAGGGATTTTTTGAAAGCCTCTATCTACCTGTTGGCCACCGCATGATATCCAGATGACCGGTTCGCTTTGATTCCATACTCCTGGTATAGCTAGTCCAACTCAGTAGAGCAGAAGTTGGTGCCATTGTCCATCAGTATTTTATGTGGGACACCAAATCTGGTAATGATGTTGGCCTTCACAAAGCTAACAATGTTTTTTGCCCTGACATATTTAAGTGGTATGGATTCAACCCATTTGGAAAAGAAGTCGGTCACTGTGAATATGAACTTGAATTGTCTAGCTGTGGTGGGAGGATATGGTCCCATGACATCCATACCCCAGGTGTAAAATGGCCAGGAGTACTTAGCTGTATGAAGTAACTCTGGGGGTCGGTGTATGAAATTAGCATGAAATTGGTAGGAATGAAACTTCTTGGGGAATATGTCACAATCATGTATCATAGTGGTCCAGTAATACCCAAGCCTTCATATTTGGTGAGAGAGCTTGGTTGATGATTGATGTGCTCTACAAGCTCCAGCGTGCACTTCTTTCATGATGGTAGAAGTCTCTTCTCCATCAATGCGCCTGAGAAGGACAACATCATGGCCTCATTTGTAGAGAACCTTTTCTTATTTTACCCCATCATTAAGAACAAATTTGATTAATTTTCTTTGTACTTGATCCCCTCCATCCCAATATGGTGGGAGTTCCCCATTTCGAAGGTAATTTACAATGGGTTTCACCTAGCCAGTGGTGTGACCATAAGGCTAAAAAATGGGGCTAATTTCATCTATTTCCTTCGTATTTCTATGGATAAATGGAAAGACCATCCGATGGTGGGAAATTCTAATGAATGTTTCATCCCGGTCTGAATCTGCAAAGGCTGTGGCCGCATTTTCCAAAGAGTCGGCTTGTGAATTTTGTGACTAGGGGATATAAGTCAATGTTGGTTCTAAGGGGAATTATTCCATTAGTTATCTAATATGGTTCATCAAGGGGACCAATAAATCTTTCTTGATGACATAGTCACCATATACCTGTTTCATGACTAGCTATGAATCACCCTTTATTTTTAGGTGTTTGGATTGCACATGAAGTTATAGTTCTAGGCTTGAAATGAGGGCCTGATATTCTGGTTCATTATTTGTACACTCTTCAAAAAGCATGAAAGAGTATGATAGGATGGCCTTTTCAGGGGATACGAGTAAAATTTACATCCCCACTTTGTTGAGCTTGGGATCCTCCATACTTTTCCCTTTCGGGCTTCAGGAGGCACCATCAAAGTACATTTCCCATGTCTGGGGGTCCTATTGGATGGAGAACACTTATTCATCTATAATTTTAGCATCTAACAGTGTTTTTTCCTCCAAGGGGTTCTCTTCCAGTAATTCTGCTAACGTCTGTCCTTTGATATATTTCTAGGGTATGTACCGTATGTAAAACTATTGTAGGATGACTTCCCATCGTGATAGGTTCCCATTTAGCATGGGATGGTTGAGGATATTTTTGAGTGGTTTTTAGTGGGAGACCTGTTGGAACTCATCGTGTTGTAGGTAATTCCTGAGTTTCTAAACCGTGAAGATTAGGGATCGGTAGTTCTTTTTAATTTTTGAATATCGAGTTTTAGCATCAATCATTGTTCGGCTGAGGTAATAGATGTTGTTCTCATCGTCATCATCATTATTTTTCAGGAGGAAGGTGCCTAATGAATGTTCCAGGGAAGTTACATACAAAATGAGAAATCTCCCCTAAACTAGTGGCATCAACACTAGTGGGCTTAGGAGACATCTTTTGAGATTGTCGAACACTTCTTCGAAATCATTATCCCACTCATATGAAACTCCTTTATTCATGATCCTGGTGAAAGGTAAGAATTTACCTTCTATGTTGGATAAGAAGCACTAGATGTACGCAAGGTGCCCCTAGAGACCTCTAAACTTGATGAGGCTCTGAGGTGGGTACATTCCAAGGATGGATTTTATCTTCTTGTGGTTGAATTTGATGTTGCGATGGTGTACGAAGAAGCTGAGGAATTTTTCCAAGGAACGACAAAGGCACGTTTTAGGGGATTCGTCTTTAAACTGTGATTCTATAACTTTTTGAAGACAGTTTCAAGATAGAACAGGTGGCTTGAGCACTGTCATGATTTAACCACCATATTGTTGACATAATACTAGATGAATTTTCCCAAGAAGGGCTTGAAGATGCGATGCATGGCACATTGATATGTGGTGCCAACATTCTTTAGACCAAAGGGAATCACTTTATAACAGAACACTCTCTAAGGGGCCAAAATAGTAGTAGCTTCTTCATCTCTTTTGATTCTCCTTTCCATCACAGAGTCCAATGAATGGAAAAGGGGAATAACTTAAGCACAAAGAGGGTCACCCTTTGTAGAATATCAAACAAATTGATGAAGGCATGGACTAGAAGCCCATTGGAAGTGAGTCGTGCAAGTAACTTGCATGCGATGCAAGTCACTTGCACGCCACCTATGGTTTGCGCAGCTCACTTGCGCGCCCTATTTGTTTTTTTACCCAAGGTGAAAGGTGGCGTATAAATTTCCCATGTGGGCCACCATTTCAGGGACGGATTTTCCAAAAGTCAAATTCAAGCTCTGGTCGCCCTACTCTTTAACTCAACTCTTCTGAAAGCTTCTAACGTAAATGTTTTACTAGAATAGAAGACCTGGAAGAGTGAAATAAGTCCTAAATGTTTAGAATTCATCAACACTTGCGCGCCTTAATGTCTAGACCTCCTTAAAAATGGAAACACTTGCACACCTCCCTACCCTTTCGATGAAACTTGTGCGCCTCCCTTTTGGAAACATCTTAGGATAATACTAAAGGATTGAGTTAAGTCTCGCCCAAGTATTACCCTACAGATTCTTCATCACCTACGTGAACCCATGTCGTGCAAGTACACTTGGGCGACCAAGACTTGTGTGCTAACTTCATTTGTGTTCCTCTCTCCCGTTCACCTTTCTTCTTCTAGATATTAGCCCTCGAACCCCTTTTCAAATCCATTTATGGCATGGTTTCTTTGTTGGATTCCTTATCTGAAAGGAATCCTGTGAGAACCTCTCCCAAAACATCGTGACTTACAAGATTTATGTCACTATAGTTAGAGGTTTCCTCCATATAACCTCATCCTTTAATATGAGAAGATATTTTGATTTTGGGCATCCTCCTCGGGAATAAGTTCCATGTTACCTTGGTTCAGGTCTCCTTACCAGGAATAATCCCCAATCATAATTCCTTGAATTTGGGCCTCCTTCTCAAAAGTAATCCCCAACCTATAAGTCCCCATTAATTTGTGCATCCTCCTTAAGAGTAAGCCCCGGGTTAAAACTCTAAATCTCCATAAAGTACAAATACCATTATGGACCCTGCTCTTGGTCTTCTTTCCTGATGTCCTGGTCTTCATCTACTTGGGTAGTCATATATACGTAAGCCCCACTTCATTTCATATGACTGTATCTTTCGTGGCATAATCGTCAGGTTTATTGATACCTCTTGTTTCTCACACTGATCATGAATCACATGAGATTAGAGTGTAAAAGTAATCACGACATCTCTTTTTGGACCGTTAACCATGCATAAGCCCCATATTTCTTCACCCGAACAACGTGGACATTGATTTCTGGCTTAAAAGTATAGTATATAGGAAGTCTTTCTAAGGTTCAATCCCATCATTCATTAATTATTTTCAATCCCATATGACCTTAAACTATATCCTTCTTATTAAACTATGTGGTTTCTGATTGCGTTTTAACAAGGATGTGTAGGTATCCCATCTGTAGGTATGATCTCAACTCTGAAATAATCCATGTCTTTCTGAATGACAATAAACTTCAAGTGCCCCACTAAGTGGCTTTAAAACCAGTATGGTCATCATAATGACCAAGATATTTCTATATAATGTATTTAAGGAAACCATTGACTAAGAATCTATAATACATAAAGATGATTCTCCATCGATAAAGAACCTTAAATACTTATAAAAATTCTCTCAATCCCATACATATCAATCATCAATTGCTAAATCTAAAGTGAAACTCATTTTAATGCTTGGTGAATTAATAAGGATTTTTGAACATAACATAAATCTATAAGAGAGTCCCAGATTAAGAAATAATCCTTCCCAAAAAGGTGTGATGAGCCTAACCTCCCATCCTCTAGACCAATGCAAATTATTAAGCCTCATCGGTCCACAACTAATGTGAAACTACTTTTAGAAAGTAGGTCCAAATGGATATAGAATCATTGGGTGTTTTTGGTTCTATGAATAAACCCATTAGAAATCGATTGGAAAGTTTGAACCTTAAACAAACAAGGTCATACCCATTTCTAGATGAAAAAAAATGGTGAACCCGACGTGAATCCTTAACCAAGTTAAATGATGTTTTACTTATTATTTAGGCCCCTATTAGACTCAATATGAGGGCCAACAAAGAAATAAATAACATATGTGCTCATCCAAAAGATGTAGTATGGGTAGACTTATCTTGATTATGTCAGCTATATCAAGCAGGCACTCTTTTCCAAGATCTCTCTACAACACAAGAAGGCTTCTTTAAGGTTCACACCTGTGAATGCCTCTGCCGCTACTCCTGCTGGATCCTCTTCCGCTCTGAGGAAGACATCACCTACTCAGCATCTTCAACACTGGGTCTCAAATGAATTGGTGAGGGGATACCATCAACACGGTACCATCCCAACTCTGGAGGCCGCTCAACAAGCTCTCCAAGTTAACAACTCACCCTGGTTGTTCGGACAGCGACGACCAGTGGTCAAGAAGTAGGTGGTGCCAACCACCGTCTCCAACCGTTTTGGATCTTTATCCATGGAACGCAACATCCAATCCCTCCCATATTATAGGGAGGTGAATCAAGAGGTCACTCAAGGCCTCAGTTCTAGAAGAAATGAGTCCTTCCTAAGGACTCCCACCAACAATCGCCGCCAGACTCGTGCGGTAGTGAACCCTCAACATGATGGGGGTATCACCTATATGCGTTCAACTCAGTTTCTTCAAAGAGGAGCACACAAAACAAACCATCAAAGGTGAAATTCAGCCAACAGGGAGCAGGTTCTTACCTCTTCCCCCTCTAGAGAAGCCCATCAACCTAACTTGATGGAAAACAATGAGTGGGTATATACACCGATCCGTCCTAATTTCACTACCCAGTAGACTCGTCTGGCAGTAACACACCAATCCCTCCAGGAAATTCTGGCGGAGTAATATAGGCAGGCACATACACCTGTTTTTAAATCATCAGCCAGCCAACAGGCTCGTCTGACTGCATCAAAAGAAGCCTGCCAACCAAATGTGGTGACCACTTGTAAACAAGCACATACACGTGCTTACACTCATCAATTCTACCAGCAGTATTGTCTACTAGTATTGATGGAAGTTCATCAATCATATTCGGTGGAGAACAATCAGAAGGCACATACACCTGAAATTCATCGAGCTAACCAATAGTCTTGTTTGGTAGCACCTGGAGATGTCAATTGGAAAGATACAATGACAAACAAGAGGCAGACACAACTTTTTCCCC
The DNA here is from genome assembly GCA_963277665.1 of Viscum album. NCBI lineage: Eukaryota > Viridiplantae > Streptophyta > Magnoliopsida > Santalales > Viscaceae > Viscum > Viscum album. Next base: position 382,094,628 of record OY728153.1, on the reverse strand, counting down.
CACACATGAGTACTATCAGAATTCACTGATAAGAAATTGTGGACAGGATAAGGAACACAAACCTACTCCAAACACGGAATGGACATATATTCCTGTTCCGGCAGCTGAAGTCACCAAGCATATTCTGACAATGGTGAAAGAGCAGAAACAAATCCCTACCCATATTTTGGATACCTGTCAGAATATTATAACTTCAGCAACATCATAGGGAAAGAAACATAAATATATCCCTATTAGTGGATTGACTCATCAACGTGTCACCCCATAGCAGATACACACCTCTGTTCCAGTCCAGGAGGGTCTTGGGGCATACTCCCCCATGTCATACGGACAATCAAGTTGGGCACATACACCTGATTTAAATGGATATTGTCAGTCTATCCTGACCATTTCTCCTGAGAAGGCACATACACCTGCCCATAATAACCACTTTCATCAACAAGTGGTTTCCAAAGTGAGTAATAAGGCATCCAATAAAAAGACCCATTCAGCACAGTTAAAAAATCAAGATCCATTCTGCAATAAGGACTTGCTCAATGCTGGAGTTCTTGAAGAACTTTGACAATTATCTATTGCAACTCAAGATTCTACTCTCACATTTCTAAATTTCGAAAATAACAACAATAATTCTGAAGGTCTTCATCAGACACTTGCTCATGAAGTCTTGCTTCATGATAATTCAGTCAATCTTGAAGCATCGTCTTCAGATTAGGGTCACAATAACCCTCTGCGTGGCCAGAAGACCAAGGAGCAAAAGGTTTCATCTTTTGTTGTAACCCACTGTGGTGGTCCTCCCCATAATGATGAATTTAGCTGCGAAAGTCCTCTCTACAGTAGTAATTCACATTGCCTGGAAAAAATTTCAATGGACAATACAGTAATAAGAAATCCCTCTTATCTTTAGGCACTTGAAAATGTGAAACTAGTCATGTATGATTCCTTACCTCTAGTAGGTGAAATACATTCTCAATAAGAAGATAGACTGGGGTGTAGGTCATTCTCCGAACCACCCCTGGGTCATTCATCTTCTAATTTGACAAATTAATTCAATACCAATCTTGTTGAATCTAATGAAACAATGAAGAAGCACCAGATTTGGTTCAATCAGGTAGAATAATATTCAACAAATGACAAAGAGAAAGTTCTTAATATGAGAAAATAATTGGAGAAAGGTGAAATACCAGTAATTTTTTGTCCTTTGGCTGACACTCAATATGATATTCTAGAAATGTTGACAGAAGATTGTATTCACAATATTCATCTCAACATATGGAAAACTCTTTGTCACTTAAAAGAGAAAATATTACCTTATGATGAATATCAAACTCAATTTAAAGTAATAGATGGGTTTCAACGCCAAATTTACTTGGAATCTCTCTCAGTTTCCCAACATCCAAAGGTTGAAAATTAGTAGAGAGCCCTTCAGCATACATGCCTTGGCGCATTAAAAAGGTTGCGCCAGTTAATTACCAATGCCCCATTTGGTATTCATATCAGGTATGGGGTGTTCATGGAGCATTTCATTTCACTATGATCTCCAGTCAAAAAAAGCCTACCAAAAGTGGTCTCATGAAATGTTATTGCCCATGGCTGGACACAGCTAACTGGTTTTGTTTGTAATCAAAGGATTTCTCAAGAACATGACTCCACTAGTTCTTCCCAAATTCAGGCATATAAAGAAAAAGTTTTTGAATTACTCTTGCATCAAGAAAAGGAGAATAACGAACAAGATTCTTGTTTAGAGAATGTGCATCATCAGGTGATAGTGGTGTCAGATATAATCCAATGGTCATCTGAGCCAGGTGATTTGAGTGGATGTTGGATGATGCATCCGGCCAATTTCTAGACTAAAATACGCAAAATCAAGAGATATTTTAAGAAAGTTTTAGATGTAGCAGCTCAAGAGCCACCTCATCTTTCCAGGCTGGGGACTCTTTTAATCCAACCCTCAAGATCAACAGACAGGATTCAAGGAGTTGAGCAGGAAAAACAAAATCAACCCCAGTCCTCCGGACTAGGGACTTTTTCAAATTCTCAATCTCTTCCTTAGAAAAATTCATTCTTCTCTCAATTAGGAAAGAAGACACAAGAGGAACACAAAGAAGAATTATCAGGAAATTCCTTCAAAATTACGGTTCATCAAGAAGTTCCCAATGGATAAACTAAACAAAAGGAAATGTCTCATAAACGACATGGAAGAAGAAAGTATCGCAGAAATGATGATAGAAGGGCTCCAATGTGTTATGCATAGATAAATTTCATCAATGTCGTTGTCACTAATCCCCCATAACATGAGGCTTAATAAGAGGAATCAGATGAAGAATTTTATGTTCAAGAGGTTGTATACATAGAAAGAAAATAAGAAGGTGTGTGTACCAGAATCTAGAGGGTTTCCCAGAGGCAAGACATGCTTTCGGGTAATACCCTTCCATACTCCAGAAAGGAACATGCCAAAAAAAGGGTAAAAGTTAGGTTACATCCCACCCTACCTATGGAGAAGGTCAATCACTCTAATTAGAGGAAAGGTTTGCACTACAAGAATAAGAAATGAAGGAGTTAAGGAGGTTAAATGCAGAACTACTTCAAGGTAGTCTTCCTCTTAAGCATGATGGAGTTAATCAATCAAGGGAATTTGTTGCAGCTATTGGGATGGATCAATAATATCCCCCTTTACAAGTACACACTCACATGTCCAATTATATGGGTCATACGTGAAAGCAACTGACAATACTACCATCAGTGGCAGTACCTGTCACCACACCCGTCCAAACTCCAGTTATTGCACCATCTTAGGTCCAAGCTCAACCAGATGTTTCTCAAGCATTAATGACTACCATTGAGTCATCAACAACTTGGTTGGAAGCTACGGAAGGACAACGTGCACCAGTTCAACCAGAAAAGAGAGATTATCATGAATCGGTGGATGCAATTCCTCCCCCATCAAATTTTTTGAATACAAAATTCCCAATTTTTAATGGTTCGGGAGATCCAGAACAATACTTAACACATTTTGGTTCTCATTGTGAACCTATGATGGGAAATCCTCAACAAAAAGAAGCATTTAAGCTCAGGTGTTTTGTGCAGTCATTACAAGGACTTGCTTTTGTCTGGTATACAAGTTTGAAATCTCGGTGAATTACTGGGTGGGAAGATCTCCGTCAAAAATTTCTTCTTCAATTTAGCTCAACCTTACCAAAGATGATAGTTTTTGATCTTACCAATTGTAAAAATAGGGAAACTGAAAGAGTTTTTGATTTCATTGCTCGCTGGAATGGATTAACATATTCCTTAAGTTTAGCATTCCTTGAAGAAGAGTTACTACCAATCTGTGTGGAAAATCTACGTGATGAATTACGCACACCATTGATCTCTGTGAAATACACAGGAGGGTTTCGAGACCTTACTTCAATCTCTCAGCAGATAGAAGACTCTCTTATAGAGACTAGGGATAAAACTCATGTTATTCCATCAGCTCTAGGAAGGAGAATAGGGAAAGCAGAGACTACTACAGTTACAACTGAACAGTCACTTGTACCTGCTTCCAATTCAAAACCTTCATAATATCGATGGGCTCCACATACTGAGAATCAAAAACAACGGACGCCTCGTCAAGATGATGAATGAGATCAATGGAAGAAACAGATTGAAGATTTAAAGAATAAAGTTTATTCTTTTCTGAATGAACAAGTTCCTGGTTACCTCATCTCAGCTCTAAAAAACAATATGGTTCAGTTTTTGAGGCCCAAAAGGACGAACAAGGAAGAAGATGAAGACCTCCCCAACTATTTCCCATTTCATCAGATGTTGGTGCATCTTATTCAGAAGTGTTTTGTCTTCAAAGGCCTCCTGCAAAATATGGTGGACTCTAGAAAAGTAAAACTGAAAGGTTCTTCATCCCAGGTAGCATGTGTTACTTCTACTGATCCAGAGGAAGAAGGTGAGTTTCCCAAAGTCAAAAGTAAAAATGCGCAGAAATATGATGATTGTATGGTCCGGAAAATGATCAACCGAACCCATGGCATTTTATGAACACAATTGAATCAACCAATTGTGTCATCTGCTATTTCTACCACAGCAAAATACCCTTCATTAGAAAAAAAAAATCCTTAAAGAAGCGGCGTAGTTTGAAGAAAGAAGAGTAGTTAGAAGAAGATGAGCTCGTGTCAAAGCCTAAGTTGTCTTTGACTCTGGCAGATTTTATGCCATCTGCTTCAAAATCATGGGCACCACCCCACCAAAAGACACAGTCTGAACTGGTTCATCAGGCAGAATCTTCATCAAATGACGAATTGATCTTTGGTTCTGTTAACATGATTCATTTAACAGATCCCTATGCCAATGATAGTTTCGATCATGATGAGCCTATGTTCCCTGTATCTAATAGAGTAATTAGAGTAAGAGACAGAGGTATAGGATACAGAAGAAGACGTGGATATTCCAAAATCCACTATTTCAATCCTACCCCTACTAGAACTATATATGCGGCAGAAACTCATGGAAAAGCCCTTCAGCGGGCTCAACAGGAACAAGAAAGTTCTTCCACACATGGCATATTCGGTCCTGACATAGTTATTTTGGAGGACCAGTTAGAGGGTACACCTTCTTCCTCTCAGGAAATAGATAGACCTAGCCTGTCTAATATACCAAATCCAAGAGTGTTTCCAATTCCTTCCCTGATATGGGATGCATCTACTACCAAAGCCTCAACTTCCAAGGCACCTGCAAAACCACATTTTCATACTGGGAAACGCAGACCTTTGGACCTAAATTATGATGTATTGAAACATTTTTCCCAATTACCCGCCATGTTATCAATTTTGGATGCCTTGAATCTATCAAAAGATCTTAGGGAGGTGCTTATTGAGGCTTTGTCAAGTCCTCAAGAATTCGAAACTGAAATTGTTAGGGATGAGGTCTATCGTATAGAGAATGATCCTAAAAAATTCCATGTAGTGATATATTTTATATATTAAGATGAATATGATGTTTTAAATGGACATATCATACCTTTGTATCTATCTGGCAAAGTCAATGACATAGACATCCAATGATATTTCATTGATAATGGCTCAGGAGTCAACCTCATTCTTATTCATACACTTCGTCGATTGGGCCTCACTGAATCTGATTTATCTCCTTCTACTTTGATGTGGTAAGTATATGATAAGAATGAACAAGATCCTATGGGTGAGATAACACTCAGAATTCAGTTTAGTGGATTTGTGTCTAATTCAAATTTCATGGTTGTTCGTCCGGACACCACCTTCGTCATTTTTCTTCGAAGACCTTGGCTACATCAACATGCAGTCGTACCTTTATCATACCATCAATGTCTCAAATATTGTTTCAATGGTCAAATTGGGAAATTTTATGGTGACAAGGCCCCATTCAAAACATCTGAATCTAAATACATTGAGGCAGAATTTTATCACATGGAGGGAAAGGAAAAATCAACGGCAAAGGAGGTCACCAAAATTAATTCTCTAAATGGTTTGGAAAATATTCCAATAAACCCATTCATACATGTGAGTATAGATTATGTGTTTCCAATCAGTCAAATTGATAGTATAGACCTAAATCCAAACACTCTTATGGAAACTTCCATAATTTCAATTATGATAATCAAGCCAGACAACATGGGAGAAATTGTTGATTCGCCAAGCAGTGATGGAATCTTAAATGGAGATGTCTTCATTTCATCCGCTGAAATCCAGAAATTCTATACATCATCAACCAGGCCAGAAGAAGTTATAGCAATACCAAAGGAAAATAATGATGTTGATTCTCAATCCATCATCTCCTCTCTATCACCCCAGGAAGACCCTTCATCATCAATAGGGCCAGAAATGGAAGCCTCTTTTTCAAGATGTTCACATATTAACTTCTCCCCTGATCATGGAAATTCTTCTTTGTCATCTACTATGCAAGTAGAAATAGAAGAAGTAACACATATTGAATAAGAAGAGGAAGATCTCAGGGATTCTCCTCCAGCATTTGAATAGGTTATCTCTACCACTGTGGATGAACTCAGAGAAACAAAACTGGGTACAAAATAAGATCCATGCCCTACTTTAATTAGTACATCCATGAATCTTGAATAGAAAGAAATTTATACTTAATTTATAAAGAAAAATTGAGATGTATTTGCTTAGAATTATACAGAAATGCCAGGTCTTAATCCTGATGTTGCCACTCATCATTTGGTTTTTCCAAAAGAACATTGAGGATTCAAGCAAGCAGCAAGAAGAACACACCCAACTTATGCCTCCAAAATTGAAGTTGAAGTTGATAAGATTATCTAGGATAACTTCATTAGACAAGTTCAATATCCCAAATGGATGGCTAATATTGTCCTTGTGAAAAAGAAGAATAGATAAAATAGTGTTTTCATTGACTTCATAGATCTTAATCGGCATTGTCCCAAGGATGATTTTCCAGTTCCAATTACAGAACTCTTATTTGATGAAATAGCTGGCTATGAAGCTCTTTCATTCATGGATGGTTACTCTGGGTATAATCAAATACGAATGGCCCTATAAGATGAGGAGTATACAGTCTTCATATCTTCTCAAGGTGTGTTTTTCTATCGGGTAATACCCTTTGTCCTGAAGAATGAAGGTGCATCATATCAACGTGGCATGCACCATATATTCAAACCCTTTTTAGGGAAATTAGTTGAATGTTATCTGGATGATTTGGTGGTTAAATACAGACAACGTTCTGATCACTTGTCCAATCTGGAAATCATATTCAGCAAACTTCGACAACACGATTTGAAGATGAACCCCTTGAACTGTTCTTTCGGGGTAACCTCAAGAAAATTTCTCAGCTTTGTTGTACACCATCATGGTATCGAAGTTGATCTTGAGTATAAAAAATCAATCCTTGACATGTCACCTCATAGAAATCTGAATGAATTAAGAGGACTTCAAGAAAACTTTGCCTATACTCGGTGTTTCATTTCCAATTTGGAAGGAAATTGTTTACCCTTCACCAGATTAATGAAGAAGGGAGTAACCTACCAATGGACTGAAGAATGTCAAGAAGCATTCGATATCCTCAATAAATATCTCTTTAGTCCACCGGTATTAATTCCACTTGTTTAAGGAAGACCAATTATTCTCTATGTGATAGATTTAGAGTAATCATTGGGTACCTTCCTTGCCCAAAAAATGATGTTGGGAATGAAAACAGCCTTTATTATCTCATTCAGACTATGATTGAGGTAGAAACTCGATATTCAAGTATTGAAAAGTTCTTTCTAGTATTAATCTTTACAGTTCAGAAATTGAGAAACTACCTAAAACATCATGAGGTCCAATTGGTATCTCACAATAACCTGCTCAAATTTATCCTTAGTCATCCAATTCTTACAGGACGTCTGGCTAGGTGGGCAGTTATTTTGCAGTAGTTTGATATCCAGTATGTTTCTCAAAAGGAAATAAAGGGCCAAGATCTGGCCAATTTCCTTGTTGAACACCCATCTGTAGAAGATAAATCTTTAAATATTGAAATTCCTCATGAGGAATTCTTCTATATTCAAGATAATCCTCAAACATGGGGAATGTACTTTGATGGTTCCTCCAGAAGTCCAATAGGGAAGAAAATGGAAGATCCTAAATTCAAGAAAGTTGGGTTAGGAATAGTACTTATTTCCCCAGAAAATGCAGGGCTACCCTATTCCGTCTTATTTTTGGAAGGTGGTACAAACAATGAAGTAGAATATAAAGCTCTCATCGCAGGCTTGGAATTGGCACTTCAGGCACAGATGAATCACTTGAAGGTAAAAGGTGATTCAGAATTGGTAATAAAACAAATCAATGGGGATTATGCCATCAGAAAGGAAGATTTAATCCCTTTGTGTGATTACGTCAGAGAGTTAATGGAAGAATTTCTCCCGGAACCAACATTTTCTTATGTCCTGCGATCAAAAAATGCCCAAGCTAATGCACTGGCTAATGTAGCCACAACCCTGGCAGATACAAATAGGGACAAAACAATCATCAGTATTTCCCATCGTCGTATAGTTTCACCTTTTGTTCAAATAAAAATAGTGGAAATCAATGAAATCAGTCCCATTTATGAACCATATGGTCATACTATAGGATGGACGATGCCTATCAGGGAATACAATCAAAATGGAACACTCCCACCTGATAGAGCTGGGAAAGAACAAGTCTGGCGATGTGTGGTCAATTTTACTCTTTATAATACCCCAGATCACCAAAAAATTATCTACAAGAAAGTTTTTGATGGAATTCTCTTCAGATGTATTGATGGTGAAGAGAAAGTGGCTGTCATGAATGATGTACATGAAGGAGTTTGTGGTGCCCACCAGTCTGGACATAGAATTTCTGGTCAAATTCAAAGGCTTGGATAATTCTGTCCTTAAATGATGTAAGATTGTGTTGATTTCACTAAGAAGTATCACTCTTTCCAAGTATGTGACCACTTCATTCATCAACCCCTGGAGTTTCTTCATACGGCTAAATACTCCTGGTCATTTTCTACATGGGGAATGGATATATTAGGACCTTATCCTCTGGCTACAGCTAAGCAGTTTAAGTATATTCTCACTGCTACTGATTTCTTTTCCAAATGGGCAGAGGAAATACCTATCAAAGAATTTGGTGTTAAAATTATTATTGGCTTTTTCAAGTCCAACATCATTACTAGATTTGGTGTTCCTCATACCATATCGACGGATAATGGCACCAACTTTTGTTCATCCGTGGTAAGAAAATTGTATCAAGAATACAATATTAGATCCAACCATTCATCTTGGTATCTTGTAGTGGCCAATGGTCAAGTAGAGGATTTTAATCAGAATCTTTCAAACATACTTCAAAAGATAGTGGATAAAGATAAGAAGTCATGGCCTGATAAACTTTTTCATGCTCTATGGGCTTATCAGACTACCACCCACACTGCTATACTATCAACTCCATATTCATTGGTATATGGAACGGAAGTAGTCTTGCCTATTTAAGTCCAATTAACTTCGCTTAGAGTCACCATTTGTGATCAGTTATCTACATATGAAAAAACTCAAAAGTGATTGGATGAATTGGAATGACTAGATGAAAAAAGATTTTGCACACTGCACCATTTAGAAGTCTATTAGAATCGAATAGCATGAGATTTCAATAAAAAGTTCTTCTTCATTCATTAATTCAAGGAGAATTGGTATTGGTCCTTAGAACCCCAATGATTCTGGGAAAGAATCCTCCAATGCTTGAGATAAAGTGGGAAGGACCTTTCTCAATACATAAGGTCTACTCCAATGGAGCTTATTCTTTAATCTCAATGGATGGAGAACTCATTACAACTCCAACCAATGAAATATTCTTGAAGAAGTATTTTTTGTAACAAAAATACACCCATTGTCCTTGCTGTAGGACATTAAACTGCATATCCCCCTCTATCATCTAACATGATGTTAAACTGTGGACCCTTATTGTCTAACATGACATTAAATTGTGCATCGTCTGAGCTGCAGGACGTTAAACTGACAAGCACCCCATGTCTGTGACACATGACATTAAACTGTGATCACCACATGCGCAACTGTCCTTTAAACACTATTGGCATGTGTGCCCTGGGGAGCTAACTATGCATAAGACCCACACCATCCTTTGTGGTCACATCTTTCATGACACGATTGTCAGGTCTGTTGTTTCCTCTTGTTTCTAACACCGAGCATTACTCACGTGATCTTAGAGTAAGATTCGACCATGGCATCTTCTCCGGGCCGCTAACCACGCTTAAGTCCCAACATCATCTTTGGTTCTTTGTCCTCAAGTACACCCTGATCACTGAATCCCTCTCAATTGAACTACACAGACTTTGACCCCTTCCTCATAGGCCAGGTACGTAGGCAACCTCCTGAGGTTCAAGCCCGAAACCACTTTCTTCACCACGATTCACCTACATCCCATACGATGTTGATCCGTTAATCCTCCTTCAACCATCTTATTCACATTGGTTCACTTTTATCCTATATGATGTTAAACTATGTACGTCCCATCATCCTAGATATATGACGTTAAACTATACAGTCCCCCATCATCCTTGCTGCAAGACATTAAACTGCATAGCACTGGTCCATGCATATGACCTTAAACTATTTGCACATTTGTCCTATATGACAATAAACTGCAACAATTTCTGATACCCTCACTCGAGAGGAATCATCATTGACATGGTCTCCAACCATGTAATATTTCAAGAACTATGTATGGCTTGATTCTCATCCTTATGAGATACGTAGTGACACCCATGTCTTTAATCTTGGGTCTAGCCATAATTTCAATAAAGTCGTCTTTACCCCTCATATGTACGAACCAAATCTATACAAATGGTATTTCAAGAACTACGTGCAGCTTGATTCCCATCCTCATGGGATACGTAGGAACTCTCGAGCATTCCTCGATTCCAGCCCAAAGCCTTTGGGCCTAACCCAAAACTCCACTTTTGGTCCCTTGGCTGAAAAGTCCCCCTAGGAGCACATAGTGTGATATGGAACACCCTGATCTTTATTCAAATTAGGTTTATAAAAAATGCATGATGTGTCTCCCTCACTATGTTCTGAGCTCTATGACCCTAAAATAAGATCTTCCAGGCTCTCATCCTACATGATGTTAAACTGTATTTCAAGAACTATGTGTGGATTGATTCTCATTCAAATGAGATACATAGTGACATCCAGAATCTTAATTCAAGACCCAGCCACAACATTATACAAATAATATTCATGGTCTCCATAACCCTTTTCATGAATTATGGTCACAAAATGTCTGATACCTGAGATTTATTTTGCCAGACTGTGAATCATGTGCCCTTAGGTGGCCTTGCATATTTTTCTACATAACAGACTTGTCAGCCAAAAGATGATACTATTTGACTATGCAGCTTATGCCCTAATTGGACCTGCATATTTCAACCTCCATAATGGGTTTGTCAATTAATGGTAACTTCATTCTTAGGAGAAGCCTCTTTTTCTCATATTGGTCTTAGCGGTGATATGTAGGGATCTGCAAAAAAACTCCCATCCTTGACATATTTGTTCCATAATCTTTTTCATGATCTGAAAGTATTAAAGTCTATGGTTTACATTTTCTTCCTTCTCCATATGTTCAGAGCAATATGAAACAACCTTGGACCACTTGACCATATGTCATATAATGTTTCTATCTCTGGTTTTAGTCATATGATTTAAAACCATAGATACCTTTTTCCTACATTTGGGTCAGACCTTCATAGAAGTCACATTCCTCCAATTATTTGACAATTCTGATTTGAAATATCCTCTCCATATTCAAGTACCTTTCTCCATAAAGCAGACTCTATGCTTTGGAAAATTTTAATCTCTATAAAACTTTCTTCAGGTTTTAGCAATAGAAAGTCAAATTTCTGAGAGTTCTTTTTCCTGACTATGCAGCACATGCCTTTAGGTGGCCTTGCATAAGTTTTCTACATAACGGACCTGTCAGCCAAAAGATACTACTATTTGACTATGCACCATATTCCCTGGTTGGCCCTGCATAATTTATCCCCCATAATGGGTTTTTCAAGTAGTGGTAACTTCATTCTTAGAAAAGACTTCCTCTAATTCCTTTTAGCTCTTTTCCCATGTCATTCCTCAGATTCAAAATTTCTCAAGTCACAGTTTACAATTTTCCCCCTTCATACTTGAATATGGTAATATGTTTCCAAACAAATTATCAAGAATTGAGTCAATATCATCCATTTAGTCAATTCTATTCGACCTTAAATATTATCCTTTTTATAGTCCAACATGCATGACTTTAAACTACCAATAACAAAAGACATGATACTCATTAAATTGGGAACCTATAAAGGGTACTCTGAACAATTTTCTAAACAAACATTTTGTATGATTTAGGAAATATTAAGCGATTAAAAGATGAAAAGTTTGTGTGGTTGTTTATATAACCCTAGAAAAAATCAAACTATGTGTACTAGGCCCATTGTATTAGGTAAAAATAAGAGCAATTATCAAGAAAATGAAGTTACAAATGATTGAAGATAAACTGTTTTTTTTCATTTATGAACAAGATTAGAAGAACATCCACAGACTGGAGTCTCTTCTCTATTTTTCAGAAATTACAGAAGACACTCAACATGATTTCTCATCTGTTTCAAAGCATCCCAAGCTTCATCAATAACCATTTGAAGTTCATTTACTCAACCAGATTCACTCTCTTCAGCTCAATGAAGTGATTATTTGGCATCTGTGATAGCTTTTATACCATTCTCTTGGAATTATTCCAAAAAATTATGAATCTGTTCAAGCTCCCCAATAATAGAATCTAGCTCTTGATGAAGGTACAACTGCTGGAAAATCTTCTCCTTGATCTTCTGCTTCAGTTCCTTCAGCTTTGCAGCAAGATCAGCCTCATCTCGGGACACTGTAGCCTGAAATTCACTGATATTGGTTAGCAATCTAGCTCTGACTAGGTCTTGATGACACCTTTTCTCTTTCTCTATCCTTTGAATGACTTATTTCACTGCGACATGGATTATTTGATATCCAAAATTACGAAGTCCCAGCATGATGAACAAGGATGAATGTCTTGGAATTTTCAAAGGAAACTCTTCAAGAGGCATCTCAGATATTATCTTCAATATATTTTTCCATTCCTTGCGACGTGAGAATTGGAGAACCTTTTGCACCTCTAGGTCTGATTCGGCATCGCGATCATAGGGAGGAACATAGTATGGGATTAATGCACTTAAGGAGGTTCACTGTTCTACTCCTTCCCTAACTCTGGTTGCTTCAACTTCTACTAATGTTTGGGTTGAGGCTAAGGCTTCACCTCCAGATCCAGCCATTGAAGTTGATAGCCCTATTTGGTCAATTGAAAGTATGGTTAGTTTTAAAGGATTGTAAAATTTGATTGATTGTCTTTCAGGTTAAGTAAGTCACAAATATCATCATATTTTACCTAACACTAGATCAGAAACTTGTGAAAACTCCTCCCCATATTTCCTAGCTTCAAAAGGATTTTTAGGATGGGTTTTAGGAGGGTCTTCTGTGCTAAGTTCCACCTAAGATAGTGTTTCTGAAACAACAGGGTTGACATCAATGTCTACACCCCATTCAAGCATTGTTGGTTCAGCAGTTTCTTTAGATGGAACTGTACATTCTTAAACCAAATATGGTTAGAAGTGTAATCATGAGAAGATTAATAGGATAAATGATGAAACTGATATCTAGTTGATTCTATAAATAGATCTCCGAAATCTTCTAAATCAAGTGGTAAATTAACTTTTTGAAACATTTCTTCAAAGGAAATGACAAGATTCATCATTTCATCCAATGATTTCCCAGATCCCAGGTTAGTCTCACCAGTGGGAGCATTCGACATGTGTTCTTTGTGACTTTAATCTAGTAATCTCTGACCCTAGATAGCTTCTTCAAAGACAGTTGTGGGGTTAGATTCGGTGGTTTTCAAATGTTCTGGTGCATGTGTTGAACCTAAAACATTACAGAATGGAAGTCAGTTTTTGTCTCATTTAAGGTTCTATAAAGCATTTTTAATTTACCATAAGTATCTTTTCTCCTGGAATCAGAAACAGGAGCGGTGATGGGAATAGATGCCGACTCATCTGCACTCAGTATTTCTTCAGAAATATCTATTTCAGCAGGAACTTCCGACCATTCTATAGCACCCTTCATTGTACTCTGAGGATGGTCAGTCCTTTACCCTAAAGGGGAAACTGAATAATCTGCTGCAATCCCAAGAAGTTTGATCAATTTTTTATAAGATAAGATTCATGACTACTAAAAACACTTACCACTACTGATAAAGCATTTGACTGTGGTCTTATTTCTTCGATGCCTTTTCTTCTTGGCCTTCTTGGGTGGACCGGCGTCATCATCTCTAAAAATAGGTATTGGAGACAACAACACCCTTTTTAACTCTTCATCCATGACTTTCTATCCTGGAGATACTTTTCCTACATCACGAGGAGATTCAGTGACTCCAAGAGCGGTTCTACTAGGGATATACCGCAGTGAAGGGATATGAGTTGTTTTTTACTTTACAAGATGCGGGATGAAGAAGATTATTTCCTTGAATAACAAATATTTGACTAAATTAAAATTGAAAATCAAATAGAAATATGAGAAAAAGGAAACTTAAGTCTTTAGAAGCCACGTAATCACACCACTCTTCATCTAATGAAGGACCAATCCCCTCAGTGGTACCACGGTCCATCATTTCCTTCACCCAGTTGGTGACAGGAACTGATTCATCAGTGGCATATATGAGCATTTCCAGCTCTTTGATGTAATCCCACACTTTATTAGGGGTTTTTCTCAAAACAGATTTTAGAGGAAGCCCAGAGATTCCCCACTCTAGGGATATTCAGCCCTTCTCATAAGCTCATCCAGGCGGTTTCAGCATCACAATATAAACTCCGCCATGTCCGGACAGCCTCTGGTCATAAATATTCAGAATGTGCCCCAGAAGGCTGTGAGGAGGGTCCTACAATATGGGACTTCAACTTCTTCCCAGCTCCTGCAATCACAAATAAAGGATAATAAAATGAAACTTGTTGCTCTTTAAAATAATAATGACTAAATTTACTCAATGATGTAACTCACCAAGAGTCGATGGAGTAGGTATCTTGACTCTGGCAGGTGGATTATATCTGGCACAAGGCCACTTTGACACATTTCGAGCCTCATCATCCCCATCCTGGGAATCCGGTGAATTAGCTCTGGATGAGGAAGATTCACCTTCCAAATGAAGAGATTATTTACTAATGGTTCTCTTCTTTATCCCCACCTGAGGGACCGTCTAATTCAGTACCCCTTCAGGGTATGATGCTACCCACCTCTCGGCAAACCATGTAGTTAATCGAATTTCCGCTTCAACAGCTGGTAGATCAAATACCACCCTAGTATACTCCATAGATGTCAGCAACCATAGTAGATGAGAAACCATCAGATGCTGCTCTAACCTGACATGCACTGGAGGGGATACGGTGATTTGATGCAGACATTTGAATTGACGTGCGAATCTATATGGAGAATAGGCCTCGTATATAATTTCTCCATCAATCCTCGTGGCCAGTTTACCATCTCTACATGATAGTATATATTCCCTTAACTTCTGGATGGTTGTTCCATCATCAAAAAATCGCCCTATTGGCGGATTCCCATAAGGAAAGAAGTGAAACTCCTTGAACATTCTTAGCCTTATTTCGATATCATAAGCATTGAGGGATAACGGAGAAATTCCAGAAAATACCTAAACAGATGGCTGGAAAGAACTTCCAGGAACTTGTACCCCACTTTGTACAGAATATGTCCTGAAGTGGGTGGCAATCCATACCCATAAAACTTGTAATGGTCCCAATATTCTTAGAGGAGACTTACCCATATAAAAATGAATTAAGATCCTATGAATCTTTTCCAAAACTGGGGTGTCCAACCCAACCATCTTCCTTTCAGCCAGCTTGGATGCAACGACAAAGGTCCCCAGCCTCACCCCTTCTTTCAAATCCTGAACTGGTAAAAGGTAAACACTGAGACACAAGGACAAAAAGCCTTCCAGATGGGTCTTCTCTGGAATTTTTTGGTTCACTTCATACCACCACCTATCAAACTCTCCTACTTTCAGAGTTGGCCAAAATGTGCCTGGATCACCCCTCTTTGCTGCTCTAGGGAAACTAGTAGGAAAAGTGCAGGAGGGATCCTCCTCTATCTTCTTAATTAGAAACATGTCCATCCACTTCTCTGGATGGATATATTTTCTGGAGTGGGTTTTCGTGGCGGTGGTATTCTTAAGCTTGTACAAAATTTTCATTAAATCTCGAGCCAAAGTCAGAGTCTTCTCCGAATAATTCCAGGTAACATTAGGGGGTATGAATTCATCAAACATATCTCCCAAAATTGGAGCCCCTGAAATCTTGTAGACTTCCCACAAACTGATGCCTATTCATCCATGAGTCAGATGGAAAAAATTAGTTTTTGGGCACCAACGGCTGATTAAATCCGGCAAAAAATCATCATTCCTGTAGACATATGTCTACCCAGCCAAGACAGCTTCATATATTGTAGCTCCCTTCAGATCATCGACAAACTCTACACAGGTTTGTTGCACCCAATATTCCCACATCCAATTCAGCATCACACCTCCTCTAGGATGGAAATCCCAACTCTTATTTCATCCCTTAGATTGGTCCATCAGAGAAATTAGGAAAATAGAGGGATAGAAATGCGGATGTAGCTCAGGTATGTGAGGCTTCATATCTGGAGAACATGGGATATGATGCACTATGTATGCCTTATCCACTGTCCCATCATTGAAAAATGACCCTGAAACTGAGACATTTACCGAAGATAAGTTGGTGTAGGTCTGAAACCAGGAATGAGTGATATAATTCTTTGCCTCTGGAATGTTGACTCCTTGTATATGACCATGTCCATACAAAGGCAAATAGATGCTCTGTGGGAAATTTGGAAGGATATTATTTCAAGTACTTATCCAAATCTTGGATATTACTGTTTCATATAACATAATAGTCATGGCCAATGACATTCATCATGTCATCTATTCTCTTATTGGCCAACTCATCAACTGATCCAATTTTTCCGAGAGCCATTGAATATACACAAACAATCAAACAATAAAATTTTAAGTAAGTTTGTTTTGTGAAATTTTGATGAAGGAAATCAAAAAAATGGAAAAGGAATTAAGGTTCGTAAGTCCCAACTTGGCACGCAAGTCAAACAGGTCACGCCAGTTTTGCCTCCCTAGTCATGGCGCACAAGTCAAATACCTTCTGCAGAAGTGAAAAAAAATCCAGAAGGGTGATTCTCCGAAGACAGAAGCACTTGCGCGATGAGAGTTCAAGTTGCTGGAGGCCAAGTGAGTTTGTGTGGGAGTGAGCCTATATATATAGGCGATCTAGATCACCTGTGCGCCATACCTGTGCGCCCCAGTATCTCCACGCCGAACTTGTGCGCCATAGACCCTTGATTTCCTTAGCTTTACCTCAGATGCGGGTCCTCGTTCCTTTTCAGATCCAACTTTGAGAGGGGACTTTTATTGATGCTCCTTTCCATCACAGAGTCCAACGAATGGAAGAGGGGAAAACCTTAAGCAAAAAGAGGGTCACCCTTTGAATAACATCAAAAAAATTGAGGAAGTCATGGACTATGAGCACATTTGTAGGGAGGCATGCAAGTTACTTGTTCACTGTGCAAGTCACTTGCACGCCCTATTTAGTTTTTCTCCCAAGGTTCAAGGTGTCCTATAAATAGCCCCTATGGGCCCCTATTTCAGGGATAGAATTTCCAAAAGTCAAATTCAAGCTCTGGTCGCCCTAGTCATCAACTCAACTCTTCTGAAAGCTTCTAAGGTAACTTCTTACCTAGAATGGAAGACTTGAAGAAGTAGAATAAGGCCTAAGTGTTTAGAATTCATCAACACTTGCACGTCTAAGTGTCCAGACCTACTTAAAAATGGAAACACTTTCAAGCCGCCCTACCCTTTCGATGAAACTTGTGGTCACCCTTTTGGAAACATCTTAGGATAATACTAAAGGATTGAGTTAAGTCTCTCCCAAGTATTAGCCTATAGATTCTTCATCTCCCAGGTGAACCCATGTCGTGCAGGTACACTTTCATGGCCAAGACTTGCGTGCCAACTTCATTTGTGTTCCTCTCTATCATTCTCCTTTCCTCTTCAATATATTAGCCATCTAACCCCTTTTCAAAGCCATTTATGGTATGGTTCCTTTGTTGGATTTATTATCTGAAAGGAATTATCTGAGAACATCTCCCAAAACCTCTTGAATTACAAGATTTATGTCACTAAGGTTAGAGGTTTATTTCATATAACCTCATCCTTTAAGATGAGAAGATGTTTTGATTTTGGAAATCCACCTGAGGATTAAGTCCCAAGTTCCCTTGGTTCGGGACTCCTCCTCAGGAATAATCCCCAATCATAATTCCTTTAATTTGGGACTCCTTCTCAGGAGTAAGCCCCAAGTTATAAGTCCCCTTTAATTTGCGCATCCTCCTTAGGAGTAATCCCCAGGTTAAAACTCCAAATATCTATAAAGTACAAATACCCTTATGGACCTCGCTCTAGGGATTATTTCCTGAAGTCATGGTCTTCATATACTTGGGTAGTAATACATACGTAAGCCCCACTTCATTTCTTGTGACTACATCTTTCATGCCATAATCATCAGGTTTACTGATACCTCTTATTTCTCACACTGAGCATGACTCACGTGAGCTTAGAGTGTGAAAGTAATCATGAGATCTCTTTTTGGGCCGTTAACCATGCATAAGCCATATATTTCTTCACCCAAACTACATGTACATTTATCTCTTCCTTAAAAGTAGAGTACATAGGAAGCCTTTCTAAGGTTCAATCCCATCATTCATTAATTCTTTTCTATCCCATATGACGTTAAACTATATCCTTCTTATCAAACTATATGGGTTATGATTTCTTTTTAATGAGGATACGTCGGTAGCCCATCTGCGGGTACGATCCCAACTCTAAAATAATCCATGTCTTTTTGAATGACAGTAAACTTCCAGTGCACTATAGAGTGGATTTTAAACAAGTATGATCATCATAATGACTAAAATATTTCTATATAATGTATTGAAGGATACCATTGACTAAGAATCTCTAATACATACATATGATTATCCATCGATGATGAACCTCAAATACATATAAAATATTATCTAAATCCCATGCATATCAATAATCGATTTCCAAATCTAAAGGAAACTCATTTTCATGCTTGGTGAATTAATAAGGATTCGTGAACATAACATAAATCTATAAGAGAGTCCCAGAGTAGGCAATAATCCCCCCCAAGTTGTGATGAGCCTGAACTCCCATCCTCTCGACTAATGAAAATTATTAAGCCTCATCGGTCCACAAATAATGATTACCTACCTTTGGAAAGTAGGTCTAAATGGGTATAGAATCATTGGGTGTTTCCAGTTCTACAAATAAACCCGTTAGAAACCGATTGGAAAGTTTGAACCTTAATCAAACAATGTTATCCCCATTTCCAGATGAAATAATCTCCTTAGGCCATCTGGATCTGGTTGTATCCAAAATATTCATCCATGAAATATAAGGCTTCTTATTCGTTGGTTGCATCGATAAAAAATTATGTGATCAGGAATGGTAAGTCATCTTTTGGGAAATGCCGAATAAGGTCCCTAAAGTCAATGCAGATTCTAATCTATCTATTATTCTTTTTGACAGGGACTATATTTGACAGCCATATCGGATATTGGACCTCCCGTATGAAGTTATCTTTGATCATCTTGTCAACTTCAGCCTCTATTTTGGCAGCATGCATCGGGTATGTCCTTTTGGTTGTCTGCTTATAGCTCCGGTGATCTTCTGGTAAACCCAGATGATGAGTGGGAACCTTATGATCGAGGCCTGGCATTTCAGTGTAGTTATAGGAAAACACATCTTGATTCTTCTTTAGGAAGGAGGTATATGCCTCCTTCTCCTCGATTGGCATAGCCACACTGATTAAAGTGGGCCCCATGACATTTTCGGTGCCCAAGTTTATCTCCTTAAGTTCATATATTGTGGTGGAGAAACCTTCTTCAAATGTCGGAAGGGTGTATCTGAGGTCTTCCTCTTCTTCTTCTTCATCATCATATTAATCTTCTTCCTCTTCTGATGGAGAGAATATTTTTGAGACGAACTCTCCAATGTTAGGAGAGAAATTATCTTTTTTCTTAGTGAGTGAGGTAGGGGTAGTCTGGGGTCTCATGGATAGGCTGGGAGCATCTTTGATAGGGCTTTTCTTGACATCATGGGAGTCAGCCCGCTCTTCCGTGTCTTTGGACTTGGTGGTCACGAAAGAGATCATGCATACAATTGAGTCTACATCTAGACTTGCACTTGTGCATTCAACTTGATTGATGGGTAATACATAGTCTTCCCCACGATTTCGGAGGGGACTAGCGGGAGCCATTTCTAATCCATTCAGGGTAGTAATAAAATCAATATCATTGTCCAAAAGATGTTTTTCTTCCAATTCATATATACTTGAGTCGATATAATGCGACTCACATTACTCAAATAGGGATTTATTGACGTGTAATGTCCCATTTTTACCATTAGTGCAATTTTTGATGCACTGATGGTAATATGAACGAATTTTTGTGTGTTGATGCAGCCAAGGCCTCCCTAACAAGACGTTGAAGGCCATAATTTACAGTACATCTAAGAACTCAGAATCTGATATGAGGTATCTGAGCCAAGTTTTAAGCTTCATTCGTCCCAATGGTTTCTACTCACTTTTTTCATATCCCAGCAGATTTTTGGTGCTGGATGTCAAGTTTTCTTCATCATAGACCAGTCGACAAAGCATTCGCAGTGGGAGAAGGTTGACTCATGAGCCGTTGTCGATGGAGATCATTCGAACATCAATTCCATTTATCTTGATGGACACATATAAGGGTTTGATGTTCTCTTTCATGATAGTGTATTCATCCCTGTCTATAAAGAAGATGATGGCATGACATTCTTCGGGACTGGTCTCCATCTGATAGACTTCGGCTGTAGCTACTTCGGCCTTGAACTCCTGGGGACTTAGTAAGGCTCCGATGAGTGCCTCCCTATGATCTGAGGATAAGTTTAATGCATCTAGGATTGAAAAAGTTAATGGTGTTGAAGTTAGATTCTTTATAATATCATAATTATTCTTTAAAGGTTGGAGCTTCGTGGCTCGGGGTTTCTCTTTAATAGACACTTTAGGGTTTTGGGATTTACATGCGGATGGTTAAGCCTTTGTAATTGGGATTGGTGGTGTTGTGGTCCTTTTTGGGTTTGTTCGAATTGTTCCACCTGCATGCCTTAGGATATTTGATATTTTTTCTTCCTTTAATGGATATTATAAGATAATTGGGCTTGGATTTCTTCCGAAGGGGGTGGAGGAGCATTCTCATTCTTGTTGTATCTGTTGGAGGGTCCTTGTGTGAGTTTCTACAATGTTAACAGTTTGACTTATGGAATGGTAGGGAATCTGACTCCTTCCACGATCATGCTTTCTAGTAAAACTCTGGAATCTGAGGCCTCTTCCTCTGGATCTTTGGTTGGGTGCTGGGAATGCGGGTTTGTGGCCATAGTCTCCATCCGAGAAGGGTTTCATCAAGTGAATGACATTAATAGATCCAAATATCAGTTCTTGATCTGACACTATTTATGTCTGACTATCTCCTTCTGACGGTGCCATTTGGAGGGGCAGTTCGCATGGTACCATTTGGTTGGGTAGTTCCTGTTTTTCCAAGTCTTCTAGTATGATGTTTGAAAGCATCAATACTAACTTCATCTTTGATTTCATCACATATTATTTATCTTTCTTTCTACCATTTTTTCCTTTATAGGACTTCGGGGATGAGGAGGATGGTTGTGATATATTATGAGCCTTTGGGGGAACACTTGGTTGTTTCAGCTATGCCTGGAATATTCCATGGACTCTGTTGACCATTTTCCAGGTCATCCAACTGTTAATTTTTTTCTCCTTTTTACTAGTGATTGTTTTTCATTCCTCTTCCTCTCTTGAATCTGGGTTGGAAACATACGCCACTTCTGCTGGTGGAAGGCTCAACTTGACTTTCTCGGAATCCACTATCTTTTGTAAGAGATCATTTAAAACTAATAATTCCTAGATGGTATGTTCTATTATTTGTTGGTAGGGACAGTAATTTGGAATTTCATCGAGACCCACTTCATCAGCTCACTTTGGCTTTAGTAGCTGGAGAAAATTTCAATTCATGGAGGCTATGAAATAGCCGTAGACCTGGTCATCTCGGAATGAGTAAAATTTATTTCATCATTTTGCGAACTGATTTCTTTTAGAACCACATCTCTTATCTTGCCGATGTGGGGGCGACTGTTGAAATCTAGGGGGTCCTGCACGGTTTGGTGGGGGCCTTGCAACTAGAGCTAGTGTCGGGGTGGCTTAAGCGTGACAGAATTTGCTTTAGCTTTTCCCTTTCTTTTCCCAAGGGATTATGGGGCCACTCGAGACTTAAGATTGGTCTGTTACAAGGATTATTTTATAATTTGAGAAATTCTAGAGAAATCTATAAACTCACTTGTGTACTTAACCAGGATGAGCGGTGTTCTGAATTCATCCTGAAGGTTATAAATTCACATGGAAATCATTTCATCCTGGGGGAGTAGTCGGTTCTAGGAATAAGTTTGGACTTTCCATTTGGCAATGAAGTCTGAGACTCTTTCATTATCTCATTGTTTTTAGTTCATGATATAACTGGCCATCATCTTAGGTAGCGTCAAACTAAACTGGAATACAAACTATCACTTGAGGTCTTCTCATCTTGTGATTGAATTGGATGGCATGCTAGTACACCATACGAATGTTGATCCTTATATGGTTAGTACAAATCACCTGAGTTTTACTACTTCTTTATTTCCTTGAGTGCCCATCATGGGGTCAAAATAAGAGTTGTAGTTCATTAAATGATGTTTGGGGGCCCTTGAGCCATTGAATACTAAGAATATGGGGTTCCCAAAGTTTGGCGGTGGCGGAACATTGCTTACCCAATCAGGGTGGGGTTTGTGTTATAGTTGTATCGGAGCTCGCCACCCCTCCATGGATCCTAGTCAATATGTTAGTTGGTTGAAGGTATTCAAGATCCCTTGATGCATATCCTATCGGGCTTGAGCATCAGCTGTTGCGGTAGTTTCCAAGACTGGGTGTGTCAGTGCGACTAGAATATGGGTTGGATACCTAACCGGGGGTATCATTTGTGGGTTTACCTGAATATATTCTGGCTTCCTTCTCAGCAGGGGGAAGTCTTGATGTCCTTCTGGGGCCAGTTTTAAGTAGGATTCCAGTACTAATTCTAGATTAGATGGGCAACTAAGCTTGGATTCATTTTTTGGGATGAGTGCTTATTATAAAGGAACCTCTTCTGGGATCACCTGCTGATGTTCCATGGGGGGAACAAATTCAGCAAGGTATCTCCCTTGACGTAGCTCAGTATTAATTCACCCAAACTCCTTCATTTCTTCCTCCTACTTGGAGAACCTTTCCTCGAGAATGAGGGAATTGTTTTCAGGAGGAGGAGAAGGTAGGTCATAGATGACCTTGGAATTATTATTCTCTTTGTTGGGGTTTCATGTGGGGGGTAATGTTGGAATAACTAAGAAGGCTCCCAAATTTAGGACTACTCTCTAGTTCCGGGTATGAACACCATCAAGATCAGTGTGCTATGCCTCTATGAGGGAACCACCATCCTTCACATCCTCTCCCTCTATGTCATTTCCTATGAGATCTATGGGGTTGATGTTTACCACATTCACTAAGTCATACCGCATTAGGGGTGGTGTACCTAGTTCTAAATGGTAGTAAGTATTTATGTGTCCTTTGTTAGACTTCCTCCTTCCATTCTATGGTATTTTTCGGGTTTCTTGGTGAGTATCAACCCAAAGGGAGACCTGGTCTGACCTCGTAATGAAAATGTTTCTAGGAGGGTTCAAACCATGAAAAGGGGTTGAATGGGTGACTCCTCTATCCATTGTTCTTCCTAGATTGTGGAAGACACACGTCCATTGTCGGGGACTTGAGGTAAAAATTCCATCATCCCTGCAGGCTGGGGTTGTTCCCATTCTCTTGTTGATGCTCTATGGCATGGATTGGTTGGTCTTATGGGATCATTTTGATTTAAAAATTCTCCCAACCCTATGATCTGTGGTTGTTCTCAAATTACAGTGGAAGCCACTGTTATTTCTGCCTTTTCAATTTCACATACTTCTACGTGGGTGTGATCCGAGTATGGCATTGAACCTGCAAAAATTATATAGTCTTTTGAATATGTGAGCACGTCTTTCTATTTGGATTCCCTTAGGAGGGAAGCCTGCTGGATGTTCTTGGTTTCCTGACTCAGAATCTTTTCAATCGCTTGGTCTATTCAGACCTGGTTCCTTTGAGACATACTCCGGGACAGTTTTTGTTGAGTATCCCATATTTCATGAGTAGGGGTTTCACTTGATTGCTACCTCTGGGTGATGAAATTGTATGATATCATTTCTAATGGGGCCTGCTAAATGGGACAAGGGGTGAAGTGTAGAGCTTCATGTTCTCCCCATCCCCGAATGTGAACTCTAACCGGGGTGTCGCCAATGAGGCGATGCAACTTATGCAGTGGATGAAGGAAATCCAAATAAATGTTTTTCTTTCTTCTTTCTAATTATGGTTGTCATGCAGACAGTAGGTATTCCAGGTCAATTATACAGCAAATCTCCCCTAACGTGTTGACATGGTCCACATACCCTTCATAGGGAAAGAATTTTTCTTTCATCTGGCGAAGTGTTGTCCATATATTAGGGTGAATTTCATGCTTGTATTCCCCATACAACTCTCTTGTTATGTCAAAATGAGAAGTGGTCATAGGAAACTACATCACTGGTATATTATCCTTAGCTAGTTGTCTTCTCACAAGAAACATATCTTGTTGTTGTTCTTCCGGAGGCTCCTTTACTTGATATGACCAACTTGAATGATTCTTAATATTTTTTTTCCAAGAAACTAGGTTTGTGGGAGCCTTATTGTTTTGAGGATGGCATAGGGGTGGTTCAGAATAAGAGCATGGCCCCAGGCCATCCTCTGGTTGAGAAAGAATATCTCTCATTATATACGGAGTACCTGATGTGTCTGACTCCATCTTTTTGAGTGCCTCAGCATAGGAGGGCTTTCTCACATTTTTTCTGGCAAGGGGAGGACCTTACTACCAGTATGAGTTTTGGTTGTAGGGAGAAAGTTCACAACTGGTGATACAATGGAAAGGGGTACCATTACAACTTGATTCCCGACTGTGGGAAATTCCTTTATGGTGTATACCCTAGGGATGACCTCCAGGGCGGGCTACAGTGAGGGTAGAACCTTCTTGATACTTTGAGTCTCTGAGGGTAGGACCTTCACAACAACTTCCATTGGGGGGAGGGCCTTCGCAATGACTATCATTATGGTGAGGACTACCATCATGACTTAATACATATCTACAAGGAGAATTTATACAGTGCACATCCTAGGGAGGGCCTTCAGGATGTACTACAATGAGGGAAAGACATTCTCATTTCTTGACATCACTAAGTGGAGGACCTTAATAACAACTTCCATTGTGGGGAGGGTCTTCTCAATGACTATCATTTTGGTGAGGACTTACATTATGACTTGATGCCTGACTATAGGGAGAAGCATATATGCAGCATAAACCATGGGGAGGACCATCAAGGTGGATGACAAAAAGGGTAGGAAATTATTTTAATCTGATCTTCAGGTTGAGGGGAGGGCTACCCCGATGCATATCAGGAGATAGGCTCTCGTGATCGATCACTCCTGGCCCACAAAGTGAACCCCCATGGGTGCACTGTGGAGGACCTTCAGAGCTGCTGGTAGCAACATTACAGGGTGGTCCTTCACAACTACTACTACCACTTCCATAATTGTTTAATGTACTGACAGGTTCTTGAGCCTTTATTGATATATGTTTGAGGGTTTTAAGAACCCTTGTATTCAGTAGACTAAAATCGTGTATGTTCTCTTCATTTTCAAGTTTCCTTTTTTTACGTTTCATTTTTGAGTGCTCTCTTATCAATAACTCAGGCCATCTGCTATTAGCAATGGCCTTCATATACGGGTTTATGTCTTTTTGGGTCTTGTTATGTCGCCAGGATACACTAAATGACATATTCAGTTTTGTAAGGGATATATATTTGTCCTAGAACAGCCACCACATTGGACCGGCGTCCCCCAGTTGGAATAGGTATTTATCCCCAATCTGATTGTCCTTATATCGAGGGATATTTCCTTTGACCCTCCTGGACTGGATTAGGGAGGCATAAAAGTTCCTTAGTGACTAACTCGTTTTTCAAGTGAGTCATTCCATTCAAGGAAATCGAGTAGTGGGCCCGATTTCTTACCTTTTCCGTCAATGCAATAATGTCTTGGCATGTTTGGATGATATATTCTGGGATCAATGTCTGATCTTCCATCATTGTCAGGATGTGCTGATATTCATATTTGGCTGGAACAAGTATGAATGCCCATTCTGATATCGGAGCAAGAGTTTGTTCCTG
Source organism: Viscum album (assembly GCA_963277665.1). Classification (NCBI taxonomy): domain Eukaryota; kingdom Viridiplantae; phylum Streptophyta; class Magnoliopsida; order Santalales; family Viscaceae; genus Viscum; species Viscum album. The sequence goes on along the minus strand of OY728153.1, from coordinate 382,068,484 downwards.
CTCTGGTCCTCTATGGGTTGCCAGTAGATACTGGCTGTTCTCTTGTGTCAGTACAAAGGAACAAGTCTTCCACCAGTTGTCTTCTCAGGTTCCCACTATATTTGACTAGTGGTCTTTATATTCATGAGCAGGGATTTTCATCTACTCTCTTTCCACTGTATTTATCTCACGAGCTAGGTATGAATATGCATGAATTTGACTCTCTTAATATTTTCTTTCCACCCTATTTGGATGGCGGGATTGATATGCATCAGCATGTATTTTTTCCAGCATATAGCTGGTTGCTACCCTATTTGGATGGTGGGATTGAAATGAATCAGCAGGTAAGTGTGCATGCATATAGCTGTTTTCTTCTCTATTTGGTTGATGGGTTAGTAATGTGTCAGCAAGTATTTGTGTCTGTGTATTGCTGGTTGCCACCCTATTCGGTTGACGGGCTTTTTCTATATCGGAAAATGTATGTATCTGCCTGTAGTTTTCTTCTTTGTCTACATGGCGGGACCAGCGAGCACTAGTAAAAATGTGAATGTGCTCATATTTTTCCACTCTATTTTTTTGGTGGGCTTGAGTGGAGGAGGCAGAGTCATATGTCTATTTGTTGAATACCTCCACGTTAGTATGGAAGAGTTTCTCCTCAGGAACCAGGGTGATAGCGTGTTCCTAATTACATATTTTTCACCCTTGGTGAGAAGCTTGAGGGGTGTGGATCTCCTAGACTATAGCAGTTTCCCTTGGTATAAGGTCCTCTTCAGAGAGAGTAGGTCTGGTCATTCGGTGTCGGTGGCAACGCTCTCTGGTGAGGGCCCGTGAGTAGGACCCCTATGTATTTGAGAGGTATTTTTCAGCATCGACTTCATCTTCCTCCCTAAGATAAGGGAAGTACTCATTGTTAGGTTTTTGGGACATGCTCCCGAAATGGTTTGAGACAACCACTGGGGCCACCTTGTGCTGGGGTGCTAGTCACGGCTGAGTAGGCGGCTAGTGATTCTTCACAGACTCGAGGTCTTGTCTCATGACCTCTATTGTGGGGATAGTACCATTTCGGTGGTACTCTTTGATCAGCATATTAGATAACTAGCATTTAATAGACTGGGTAGTTTAGGGGGTCTTGCTCTTTATTGGGGCCCCGGCTGCCTGTGGGATTGTTGATGTATGTGTTTACATTGGTCGTTAGTATTTCATTTGGATTGGAGGTTTCTATGTGGGAAACTGTGACATACATATATGACATACAGACCAGAAAACCTTGTCAAAGAAGTATTCTTTTAAACATAAGCATATCTAACAATTATGATTGGCCCCCTTCCCCTCTTTTTTTGTGGGGTGAATGGGCTTAAGTGGGTTAATACCACCACCTTGGTAAAGGATTCACATCGGGTTCACAATTTTTGTTCCACCTCTGAGGTGGTGTGTTTCGAGTGATGAGGAGATGGTATGATGAGGATCATCACCTGTCCCTTTTTTTGGAGAATATTTCTTTTCAAATTCACCATTTCTTTTATTTCGACATGTTATGCATCATTATCCTTCAAAATAAGGTTGGATTAACCCCACAGGGACTGGGAAATTCCCAACTTTCGCATTGCAAAGGATATGCCATAGTCAGTCGGTCCCATTGGGTCATTGCGTGGGGTTAAGTACTTGTGCAATTGGTCCTCCTCAGATATAACTTCCTCGGATGGTCTCCAACAGGTTTATTCATGGATCTAGAAACACCCAACAGCCCTGATATCCATGATTCATGGACCTTCTTTCCAAAGGCAGGCACTCATTGATTAATGATTCAGCCAACGACACTTGAGGACTCCATTGGTTGAGAGAATGGGAATTTAGACTCACCGCACCTTTATAGGGGAGGATTATTTCTTGTTATAGGACTCTATTATAAATTTAAGTCGTGTTCATATGTTTTTGAATCCTTGGTTCATTCCTGAAGAGTGTGTCCATGGGATACCCTTGGTTTGAAAGATCGTTGTTGGCATGCATATGTTTGATGCTACAAAGGTTCTATTGACTTGAGATATATAATAAGTCTCTCTAGAGTTTATCATCATTCAGGGGGGATGAAAGGTGATTTGATGTTGGGATCCGACCCATAATATGGGTTTTCTACATATCCTTGAAAGTGGAATCAGAACCCATGTAGTTCGGATTGATTGGGGCTTATGCATGGAAGCTTCCCATTGAAGAGGACATGATTGGGTGAACCCTTTTGGATGGTCACCCATTTGAGCTCATGCCTTTAGGTAGGAATCCTACGTATCCTGTTTTAATCAGGAATCAGAGTTATCATAGTTTAAATAAGATGAGGATTACACATAGGATATTCCCATTTGATATGAATAGGATTGGGTGATCCCTTATCGGACGGAACCCTTTTGAGCTCGAAGCTTTGAGTAGGCATCCTTCATATCCCAGATTAATTAGGAATAAGAGTTCATGTAGTTCAAAATGTGTGGATGTTGTAATCATCACAAACCTCTAAGCCCATGTGATTCATGCTCATTTTGAGAAACAACAGGATGTGAAAGATTCAACAAAGTACATGCTTCCTCTCCAGTTGGTGGGAGAGGGAGATCCTATGGCGGATGAGGCTAGGGTGATTTTGGGTGAGCACATAGAGCAATGATACTTTTAATCTGAGATGGAATTAAATTTCATGCGACTCATCCTTAGAATATTGGGGACTTACCTCAGTTGGAGGGCCCCAGAATATGTTCTGGGAAATGGGAGGAGTTCCGTCCTTGTTAAAGGAGAAGATAACATAACTCCTTCAACTAATCACAAGTCCTCATTGAATGGAAAATGAAGTGACCACCAATAATCCCTAGAATGGTGAGGTTCACATCGGTATCCCAAGGTTGGAATATAGGTTACCATATGAATGTAGACCCATAGGCATTCCTGAATCATGAACCATTGTGGAGAGATCATTCGTGACTCTACTTACCATGGGTATGTAGACTCGAAGGGGTGAACTGATGCACCCGATGGTCTGATCATATGGGTTTGGTGGCTTTGTAGGAGGATTTCTCCTAATGTCGGAGGACTGGTTCGCATAGGGATTATGTAGGACTGGATGGTAGTAGAGGGTTGAGGTTGAATCTAGAGGAAACAATACCTGAAAATACCACATTCTGTGTATTGGTTTCTTATATATGATGGGGGAAGCTTCGCGTACCATAGTGGTATGCGGGTATATGGGTTGTCCGCATACCAATACAGTACGCAGGCATGGTTATAGAAGAATAAGTACCATAGTGGTATGTGGCACATCACGCCGCTTTAGGTTTTATCTTCGTATTGATGCAGTACACGACGATGGGTTCAGTCCGCGTAGTGGTTCACTACAAAAATCACCATATAGAAGGAGGGTATAGGGGATTATCGTTCATGGGAAGTTCATCTATGAGAATTGTATGGTTCACAGTTCCAACATTTAGGTTTGAAATTATATTTTTATTATTAAGTTCCCCCATTTTATGGTTCGTGGCTGGTTGTACCTACGGAGAGCATGGTTCACAATTTGGGCTTCACCGACAAATCAAGACTGAAGCTGAAATATTCTCCAAACTCTTTCTTCCAACCTTTGAGTCTCATTCATTCCTTTTCCCCTTGTTCGTAGTCTTCCTACTCCTCTTCAATTAATTTTGTGCACCTTTTATAGATCATTAGGGCAATCGTATCTATTGGGCATGAGACACTATTTGCAGAGGCCCATGTAGAGATATTATGACCCATAGAAGACTCGGTCAATCTGAGGTTTGTGGATGATACTATTCATGATAATGGTTCACGGAACCCTACTCGTTCACTTCGTCCACAAACTGATGAGTTCAAAGAATGGTACGCGGATGGCCTTCATATGCATGATTCCTTCGATGATGTGGTATGTGGTCAGATGGGTTCACTGGTTGTTGCTCTGCGGTCCAGCGCCACATGGATCATTCTGCATACCTATTGGTTCATGATCCAGGTGTTCCACGAACCTTTCCCAGTAATGGTATGTAGACTACTTGAAATTATATGAAAACTTGAATTCCTTCGATTTTCTAGTGAAATTTTCAACTCAATTTCAGTCCATTAACCTTGCTAGGCTTGTAGGAGTACTTACTTCCTTCTTCTAAGTGATTGTGGGGGTATTTTCTTACCTTGATGGAATTTTCAAGACCCTACAGTGAGCTAATTCATTAAGGTATCTCTAGATTTAGTAGCATCGGGTTGATATAGATGGTTTACTTCACAGTGAAGGGAGGGTGCATGCTGCAACATGACCTTGGGAAGTGATATTGGGTTTTAAAAACTATTTGGAGGATTTTTGTCATGATGTGACCTAAAGAGATTCACCATAAAGGGTTTCTGGTAATGGAATTAAACCATTATCCCAATATGTCATGATGTAATGGTCTTTCTACCGAGTTTTTTTTAACTAAGGGCATGATGGTCTTTTTTTCCTTTAAATTGAATACCCCATTTGGAGTTCTTTATTTTTTAGATGTGTGAATAGGGTGAGGTCAATATCCTCTACCCTTTAACCTACTTAATTGATGGAAGTTAAAGATGTTTTTTAATCCTTTAAGGGTTATATTTTTTCCTTCTTCATTGGTTATTCTCCTCCTTCATTTCTCATTTTTCATAGTGTCTTTAGGATAGGTCTTGAGTGAATATTCCACTATGGCATAGTGGAATCATCCAGATATGATAGGGTTTTACTTGAGTTTGCTAAATTATATTTTGGATGATGAACACACCAGGTTTGTGTGTTTACATTGATTTATATGGTTTTTTGTGTTATCTAATTATTTTTATCCATTTGGGTTAAATTTATGGGAGAGTTGAAATGAGAATTTGGATTTTTTTTATATATACTAGAGGTCTGAGTGGATATTGAGGGTAATGTGCACCCTATTGCTTAAGGTTTAAGACATTGAATATTTCTAAATGGGGTTTCCTTTTTCTATTCCCCATGTATTTATTATATAATTATTATTGGTTTAATGTGTAAATTTATCATAATTAGTTATTAATTGATTAAGTTGTATTGATATAGTTAGAGTCTTGTGTTGATGGATTATGGATGTTGGATTTAGATTAATCTTGGTTGATGTTGGTGGCCAAGATTCACATAAATAAAATAGATTTGGCTTGAGGTAGGTTTTCCCTAAACATCTCCCTATGTTTTATGCATTATATTATGTCACATGTGATATGTGGTCTCTCTACTTGGGTGTGATCAAATTTTAACTTAAAATATATTGTTTCTATTAAATACCCATTAGAATAATGGAAGTCTCTTGAGCCATAACATACCCTTGAATGATAATATTGATAACTTAGTTATTTATTATCATTGGATACACCATTAATATATGTTATATTTCATATGAATCATATAGGGGTTCCAATTTAATGAATAAACATAGTGTACCTTGGAAATAAGTGCTTTTACTTCCCTCTAAGTAGGGGAGTGTGATAGATAAAGGATGGTTGGATTAGAGGTATAAAATGGATTTTATTTATGTATAGACTTGATGTAACACCTCTGATAATTTATTTTAAAAATAATAATAAGCTCGATAACTTTCTTAACATAGAACACCAATAATTAAGAAAATTGATATATATATTATAAATATTGATATATAAATGTGTATGTTATAACAAAGATATTGAATTGGTGGGTATGAATATGAGTAATAAAATAATGAAATAAATTTATGATTTTCCAAATGACTACAAAATTATTTATTAATTACTAATAAATAAGCACTCATTTTTTAGTGAAGTCATTTTATGCTTTAAAAATGCATTTTCTTCCAAATTTATTTTTATTAATTTTTGTGCATGGAAGTTGTATATTAATTATATCACAATTATAAATATTATTTTATAAAATGAAAATAATTATTTAAATCATCATATCAAAATTAACTTTGTGTACAATTTTGGTATTTTTCTAAAATTTTTGACTCTTCAGTGAATAGTGTAAAGTATTGATTTTTCAAAAGATCTCATTTATTTTCATAAAATAGAGTTATTTACAATCTCCATTATATTTTTGATTTCGAATTAAAGTGACATATGATGAATTTTATTTATAATTTTTTAATTAATTCTATTTTAATCATAAATATTCATGATTTTTATATAAGTTAATTTTTATGCATAAAAACGCATTTTTCTAAAAACTGTTTTTCATTATATTTTAGGAATTTATGTTAAAATTGATTTTTTATACTTCTATAGATTGAATATCGAAAATAGGGGGCCATATTTTTAATTATAAGGTTCAAATTTGGTAAATAATTCCCTTTTATTTTTATTCATCAGAATAGTAATAGTGGTAAATATTTATCATCTCAGAAAGGGTAAAATGGAAAAAAATGGTTAAAACCATGACAAAATGCCTCAAAATCAACACAATACTTGCATTTATTTCATTTTAGGGGATAAATTAGAACATATACATACCAAATTATAATACATGGAACCTTTATTCTATTTTACCTTAAAATTTATATTTATATTATTTTTAGTAAAGAAAATTCCAAAATGTCACTCTCTTAATTTAAATTTCATTTATATGTTCACATATAGAGAAAAAATATGTTATAAATTAATATAAAAGTTTATTTTACACATTATTAATTTATATTTATCATTTTAATTAATTTTTAACTTTTATTGATGGTCTAATTAACTTAAATTCTTACATTATACTAGCATAATGTTTGTGCAAGCAGTGGAAACATCAAAGTATATGATTTCAAAAACAACCAAAGTAATATGTTTTGGATGAATTTTTGTGTTCCATGATTTTATAGGTAATTATAATGTATTATTAGTATTTAAAGGTTTTATATTTTAAATATATTACTTTATTCATGACTATAAAGTCAAATTAAATAAACAGTCCCAAAATGACATTAATGATATTTTATGTTAATAATATTTTATTAAAATATTTAAAAATTAAAAAAATATTGAATGAGAGAAATTAGGATTATATTTGGACAAAAATTTCATCTCTCTTCCATTTTGGATCCAATTGTTTCCTTATAAGAAAAATTATAACCCCAATATTGAAAATTTTGTTACTATGTATAAGGTTAAGATGGGTTTACCGGAGGTTAAACCAGTAGATAAGGCTAATTTTTTCAATTAAACTTGTATTTATAATATTTTATAGAAATATTTGAACCTAATGAAATAAAAAATTAAAATATATATCCGTTTTAAATCATTTTGCTTGAGTATGACATTGTTATATTTTAATATTTTAAGAAATTCCAAGTGTATCCTCTCCCCAACTTATAAAAGGACACCCCTCCTCTCTCTTATTTACACTACATTAATCAATATAGCTCAAAAAAACCCTTATAATTTATCTTATTAACTTTTATATCTATGATTTAGATATTTTTTTACTCATAAAACACCATTCTAAGTGTCCTTATAAAGGTATCTAAAGGAGTTTTACTAAAGATGAGTTAATCATCCTGCCCGACCTCTTTTAGTTTATTTATTTTTCTACCTATGCTAAATTTGTGGTAATAATCATAAAATAAAAATTAGATGTCATAAATGTAATAAAATGTTATTATTATAATTTAACCACAACTATTCATCCTATTTTACATCAAATGGTAAGATAAAGTATCACTTGGGCATAGGTGTGGACTACTACCTCCACACAGCGATACAATTCATTTTCCATCACAATATTTCATGGATGGTTATTATGATGAGCTTAAATTTTATATATTATATTTATGAAGTAATTAAGATTTTTTAATTATAATTCCATATCTACCTTGTTACCTTCCCATCTATTGGAAAATGGTAATGTCACTCCTGCTTATGTGTGGAGAACCACCTCCATAAAGCAATGTGATTCATTTTTCATTTCTATTTTACTTGGATGGTAGTAAGGAAACATTTAATATAAAAATATTTTATTTATTATATGATTGTTTTAATTTAATTTTAAAATAACATTTATCTTTTTTTCCTTTTTGTTATAAAATTAAAACTTCTTTATACTTACGTTCGACCTACTGTCTCTATGAATGGTTTAAGTCATTTTTCTATATATATATTTTATATATGATTATAAATATAAATATAATAAATGCATATTATATTTATATCTTTAATAACATTCTAGATTTTGGAAACCATGATCATAATATAAGGACCAGAACTGAAAACCAAAACTCCTATACAAATGAAACAGTTAACACCCCGAAATGATGATTTTAATAAAGAATTATTAATAAATGGGTGTTGAAATATTATAATTGGATCATATATTATATAACAAGTATTTAAATTATGTTTTTACATAAGTATAGTAAATTTAAATTTATTATATATTATTTTAGAGTGATTTCATAGAAAATCAAACTTGGAAGGGGTTTATTATCTCACTTTTATTTCAGTGAGACATATTCCATATTCAAAACTTGTTTCCTTTCTGTAGTTCATTTAATTCTAATGAAGTTAATTTTATTATTAATTTAATTAATATTATTTAGATTTAAAAATTCATATAAGGTTCTCCATTTCATTAGGTTTTGATTCAGAATTACTGAGATTGTAAGGGTTTATCTTCTTATATATGTTTTTTGGACATATGCTATGTTATGCACCTATATTATTTTATGAGGTGTATATAAATACCTTTTTACATGTTATATCATAAATATTATTATGATAAAGATATTTAATTTTTCATTTGAAGCTATTCTTTCTTGGGTAATATGATTCAAAGCTTACCAAAGCAGTAAGGAATTTATGTTTCAATCTCATTTGAATTGGGATTATTTATACTTGAATTTACATTAAAGGAAATTATATAATATTTTTATAAACCAACCCCTCCATACACACACACTCACATTTTATTTTATTATAATATATTTATTCAAGTAATTTTAAAGTAATAGTGTCATTTTCCCATCTTTGGTACTTAAAATGATTGAGAATGTTTTTAAGAAAAAGAAACGTTATTCCCTCTTTGGTCGGGAATCATTTCCATCCATGTCCATGTTTTCATTAAAAAAAATTAAATAATTTTTTTAATATTATTATAATATTATTTTAATTAATTTTTAACCATTATTGAATTTTTAAAAAAATGTTTAAAAGGTAATTTTCTTATCATTTTACAAATGAGTTAATTTTAACTTTTTAGCAAAAATGTGAAAGAAATCATTGTTTTAATATACATGTAATGAATATAATTTAATGTGATCATGATCACACATTAATTTTAATATTACTTTAAATGTTTCCAAGGTTATTTTCAATGAAATATTTTCTATAATATTTTGAAAATTTCTTAAGTTTAAAGAAGTGATTCCAAAATGAACAGGGTATCTTCCTTAAAAAATATTTTAAGTGTTATTTTAAAGCAATTTTCATCTAAGATGAAATAAATTGTTGTTACTTATGATTAATTTGGGATATGATCTAACTATACCATCATTGTTATTCATTTGAATGTTTTATGATTATAATTAAAATATATTTATTAAACCTATTTATTTTTCATGGGTTATGCTATTATCAAATGTGGAAATGTTTATGAAACTCATTTCCTTTCCATGGGTTATGATATGTTGATGTGATTAATATTTTATGATTTTGTGGCACACATATTAATAGATAATTATTATTTCATCGGTGAGCCTAAAATTATATATCCCTTTAATTAATTGGGTAAATATGGATATCTCGTGATATAATAAGAGCTATAATTCGGAGTGAACCCAGTTCAGTAATAGACTTTGTCCACTATGATAGTATTGGGAATGAATATTGAATAAGGATATAATGGAATGGGGATTTAACCTAATCCACTATGATAATCTTCAAAATGATACTTGATTAAAGAAATTAATTCTATGTTTATGTGTATTCCACAAACTTATGTCTTACGCTAATTTTATTATATCATGGATCTTTGGTTTATTTTTGATTCATGTCTTATAATATTCCATGATTTATTACATGACTCAATATTATGATCTATGATATACTGGGTATGGTTTTAAAATATTAATATCATCTTATCATACCCTTATTCTCATGTTATAATTAATTGGTCATTGATATCTCCATTGTTTACCCGTACTGGGTATCTAATCTCACCTTTTCTTATGTTTCATTTCCCCATGTAGTGAAGAAAGCTTTTAAGTATGGTTTTTATAAGAATATTACTATGTAGGAAAATATCTATAAGATATGTTGAATATTTTCATGAAATAAGAATATTGTGTATCTAGCATCCTAAGACACTAAATCTATATGGTCATTGATCATGTATTTGTAAAATATAATGAATATTTATCTATTAAGTTGAAATATATATGTATAAAAATTATGGGTCACTATAGTTGGTATCATAGGAAATTTTAGTAAATATTTGGATATTAGGATTAGAGAACTTTTGTGGAAAACCTAGGGATAAGTCTAAGTATAAGATAACATCCTAAAGATTTGGTAAGGTATGGATTATGTGGTTTTCCTAGACATAAACCCATGTATGTATACTATAAGTGGACATAGTTTTATCAAAGATGAATCTACTGTAAATAACCTTGAAAAGAGTTGAACAAGTATATATCATTTATCATTCTGTTTCATGTTAAGTGTGACCTTACTTTTCACCTAGTTTGACATTCTCAAGGGATATTCTTTGGTTAATTCACATTTTATTTATGAACCATTATAAATTATTTGAATAGATTAATACTAGGGATAACCCTAGGTGTCATAGAGTGAAAATCAGGTGTCATGATATATATATCCAAAAAATTATTTTTCATTATTTGTCACTATGATTATTTTTTCTCATACTATTATTTTTTGTTTTAGTAAATGTCAAAAACCAGGAGGGATTCTGTTAATGTTGAATGTGATATAAAAATGAATAAATTTATTCATGAGCATCCAAAAAAATGGGAGCTATAAGAAGAAACCTTGTGATTATTCCTAATCTGATATCTCATTATATGATTAACAATATCAACATGGGTGAGTTTCTTTCTATATCTAATAAGATAAAAATGAGGTTTCTTGAAGACTATGTAGGGTAGAATATTTGTTTTTCTACATGTCAAGCATGTGGGATAAGAACTCAGGGAAATGTCTCATAGGAATGAGAAGATGTTTTATGTGTGTAAAATGACATAGAACAAGTAATTTATAAGTAAAAATGAATATTTTTCTATATGGATATGAATTTCATCCTAAGGTACCACTTATAGTTCATTTTCTTATATGTGGGTAACTTGGTCATTATTTAATTCAATTATATAATAAAAGTGTTAAATCCTAGACCAAGAAAGGATATATTCTATTTCAATAATTGAAGTTAAAGGATTAAAGTATTTATGTATTAGGGTTCAAGAATAATTTTTTTAAAGTTTTATATCAATGATGTTATATTTATAAGAATGATGAAATATTTAAGGATTGTTCTATAGTAGTTTTTATTTTAAAGATTTCCAAGTATATGTTTAATGGTACTGAAAACCTAGAAAATTGATCTACTAGTAATGTAATATGGAAAATACATTATTAAGGGATAGATAAAACAAAATTTGTTCCTGATGTTGAGATAATAATATTTATTTGGTCTAAAGAGATGCTTGATATTGATAATGTAAATTGGATATTATTAGTGAACTTGAAATTGATTAGTGATTTGATAACAAATTGATTTGTGAGGAAATCTATTACATGTTTGTATTTATGGAATATATTCAATGGTATGTGGTTTTATTTGAGGAATAATTATGGAGTTAATTTTTTGAAGAATTTATGATTTTATTGAGATTTTATGGTGATTCAGATTATTTTGGTAAATCATTAGAATGTTATAAGAGAATATATCACCTTGTTATTCACATGTTTGGTGTGTCACATTATGAGATTCATAATTTTTTTAGTGATAAATGTTAAATTTGATATTGGAAAAAACATGTGATCAAATATTTTGGAATTTAGGGTTTTGAATTTGGCTAGAAATATTTTGGAGGAATTTTAAGGTAAACTATTTATGGAATGGATTAAGTTGAACTTTTGAGGTTATTATTGAGGTTTTAAAGATTAATGTATTATATTTATCCATACTTGATAACTTGTAATAACCATATTGGTTTTGGTAAATATTTATAGAAATAATTAATTATTATCATTATTTTATGGATCTTACAATCCATTAAAATTTAATTTTAGCTCTTCAATAATGATAAATTCCTCTTAAATATTCATTTATTAGAGTAATATATGATGTGGAAATTTATTTATACACAACCAAATGATAAAATTATTCTTATGAAATGGAAATAAATCAAGTATGAACATTTTATCTTGTTGTATATCTTGAAAATATAATAATCCATCAACTTTAGTTAAAGGATATTGAAATAAAAAAATTTATAATTTTACATTCATTTATGATGAATTGATGGTCTTTTCACCCCTCAATAATTTATGGTTTTATGGTTATTAAGTTTCTCATCATCGTGTTCTCTATCACTATCTATTATTCCTTGATAGTTAGTTTTCTACTCCATGTATATAATTTAACTTCACACTAATTTTTTCCCAATACAGGAACCCAATTATGTGTTATTTAGGACAAACATTATATTTCCCATTTCCCCTTTCCAAAGGAAGTTATATTATCCCTCTATATGATGTGGGTTTTCAACAAAGGTATTTTAAAATATTTACCCTTTGATAGATGAGATAAAATTGTGAGGGATTAATTTATTTAATGTGGTGGGGAATATAACACCCTTAAAATTTAGTTTAAAATTAATAATAACCTCGATATATTTCTTAACATGCAACACCGATCTTTGAGGAATTAAGCTATATTATAAAAAATATTATTTTCTAAATATATCCATTATAACCTATCAGATTAATTTTTATGTATTAATATGAGTAAAAAATTATGAAATAAATATATAATGGTCCTACTCATTATAAAATTATTGGTTAATTCTTAATAAATGAGCGCTCGGTTTTTAGTAAAGACATTTTATGCTTCAAAAATGCATTTTATTAAAAAATGATTTTTATTTCATTTGATTCATGGAAATTATTATTGATTTATGAAACTTTTAGAAATTTTATTTTATAAAATGAAAATAATTTTTAAAATCATCATATTAAAATTAAATTAGGCTAATTTTTTTGAATTTTTCTAAAATGATTATTTTTTTAGTGAATAATGAAAATGTTGATTTTTCAAATACTCTCATTTATTTTAATTAAATAGAGTTATTTAAAATTAAAATTATATTTTTTATTTGGTATTAAAGTTATATATTATCCACTTGATTTATAATAATTTAATTAATTACATTTGAATCAGTAATATTCATGAATTTGATATAAGTTAATTTTTATGCTTAAAAACACATTTTTCTAAAAAAACTGTTCTTCATTATATTTTATGAATTTTTATTTAAATTTATTTCTAAAACTTCTAGATATTTAATCTATAAATATTTATATAATATTTGGATTAATTATTTTCAAATTTTGTAAGTAGGTTCCTTTTATTTTTTGTCACTATGAATAGTAACCGTGGTAAATATTTGTCACAATGATAAGGGTAAAATGGGTAGAACATGATTAAAAATATTAGATAAGGTATCAAAATCAGGTCAATTATATTATTTATTTCATTTTATGGGACCATATCCATCCAAAATTAGAATGTATGGAATTTTGGCTTCATTTTACCCTGTTAATTATATTTATTTTATTTTAAGTATAGAAAATTCTACAATGTTGCTATCCTGCTTTAAATTTCTTTTATATGTTCACAGAGGGGTAAACGTATGTAATGAATAAATATAAAATATTATTTTAAACATTATTAATTTAGTTTTATGTTTTTTATTTAGTTTTAGTTTTTAGTGATATTATAATTACATTAAATGTTTACACAACCCCAACACAGTGCTTATGAAAGCAATAGAAAAATTAAAGTAAATGATTTTAAAAACATAAAAAAGTAATGTTTTGTGAATTAATTTTTGTGTGTCAAGAATTTTATGGGTAATTATAATTTATAAGTAATGTTTAAAGGTTTTATATTTAGAATACATTTGTTACTTCTTAACTTTAAAGGAAAATTAATTGAATAGTCCCAAAATTGACATTAATGATATTTTATGTTAACAATATTTTATTAAAATATTTAAAAATGATGAAAAATATTGAAAGAGGAAAAGTAGGATAATAGTAAAAAAAAATTATCCATTTTCCAATTATGATCTAATTTTGTCACGACCCGTCCCCCAGGGCTCATGTCGTGACTACCCCAAGACCGCCTTCCATAGGCCAGGGGCTGGCGACTAACGTCGAAAGGCCTATTCCCTAAAAATGAGAAGGCATTGCCTTTATATCCTGTAAACACATGCAACTAATCACGCATCAAGATATGAACATGAGTAAACTGAATAGTAAAATTGTGAGTACAAGAAGCAAAAGGGTCCAGAATACAAGCTCAACTAGAAAGTATAAGAAAATTGAAAAGTACAAGTAAACTGGAATATCTCCTGTGAACACCCACCAAGGATCCTATGTGAAGGGTAGGTACATCTATCAAATGGTCGTCTCTGTGGTACACTTTGCCTAATGTCAACCTTTGATCTACCTTTAGTCCCAGTACCCTCGTCCTCAGTCAGCGCTATCTATCATCTGCACCAAACACAATAAGGTGCGGGCATATCCCATGTAGGGGTGAGTATAACAATACTCGGTAGGGACCCTGAGACCCTCAAGGTCTCACAAAATCCACAAAGGATAAACCAAAAAGAATGAAATCAAATGAAACCCCTACTTAGGTATATGCCCATACATAAACCTAAGTTATCAAGTATGCCTATCTCAATCATGAGGAAACACAGATTCCAACTCAAAATACCAAGCTCATCTGTTCCACAAAGGAAGGAGTATCACGAAGGTAAGTACCACACAGCTACGCCACATAGAAAAATACCACCAAGGTATTACTACAAAGGAAAGTACCACACAGGTACGAACTTAGCTCAAACCAGGTATATCTTAGGTATAGTAATAGAGATGATTATATGTAACTTCTAAATCATCTTACTCTGTTAAGAGGTAGACCCACATAGGAACTTAAATCATCATCAAACTCACAGAGGATCGCGGTACATCGTCAGACCCACACATGATCCTAGTACTTTTTCAGACCCACACAGGATCCTAGTACATCTTCAAACCCACATAGGATCCTAGTACCTCATTAGTACGTCGTCAGACCCACATAGGATTCTAGTACATCATCAGTATGTCATCAGAACCACACAAGATCCTAGTACATCGTCAGTACATCGTCAGACCCACACAGGATCCTAGTACATCGTCAGTACGTCTTTAGACCCACACAGGATCCTAGTACATCATCAGTACTTCTTCAAACCCACAAATGATCCTAGTACACCATCAGTATGTCATCAAACCCACATATGATCCTAGTACATCGTTAGTATGTCGTCAGACCCACACAGGATCCTAGTACATCGTCAGTACGTCGTCAGACCCACACAGGATCCTAGTACATCGTTAGTACGTCGTCAGACCCACACAAGATCCTAGTACACTATTAGTACGTTTTCAGACCCACACAAGATCCTAGTACACCATCAGTACGTCGTAAGACCCACACAGGATTCTAGTTCACCGTTAGTAGGTCGTCAGACCCACACAGGATCCTAGTACATCATCACATCCAGCAACAGGGTTCCCGCACTAAGATCTCTTGTCTCTGTTAGGGTCATCTCCTCAAGACACTAGTCGATACTCCAACTACCATAAATTCCTACTAAAAATTATCCCAAATGTCCTCCATGTAATAGGCGTCTCAATGTAACAGACGGTGCGTAAATCAGACGCCCAATCTGTAATTTAATAGCCTTTTAGTCTCGAGGGCCCGGTTGGATTTGTGCTCGATCCAACCCGATTGTACCCCAACTTTATCCAAATCTGTAGAGGGGTATACCAAAGGGACCGTCTCACTCCAAGGTTTCCAGCATCATAGACGGTTCGTCAAACGGATTCCCAGAACTAAAGTTATGGTCAAAAGTATTGAATGGGTCAAAACTGGTCTGGGTCTGATCCGACCCGGTTGGACTGACCCGACCTGGCCCACTGGGCGGCCCTCGGTGTTGTGGGGCGGTTGCAGTGTGGCCGGCCGGCCACGGTACTGTACGGCGGGGATCCATGGTGTGGCAGTCCACCATGGCTGAAAGAATGGCCAACCATCCTCTCCTCGTGGCCCAGTCGCGCGTCGCGCCTTCGTCGGCGGCCGGCTTGGCCGATTATCCTCCCTTCGCCGCTGCAGCATAATCCTTGGTTCTCTTCCATCAGGCGGCGCAGTTGTACTGTCACCTTTGTCGCGGCCGGCGGTGTTTCATCCGCCGTATCTGAGTCCCACCGGTTCCATTCACCGGTACCGGTGTTTTCCCTCTTCCATTGCGAGGAACACATCAAGAACCTCAAGAAATTGCAGAGAGGTTGGCCCATGTTCGTTGGGTTCTCACCCTCCATGTCAGGGTGGTAGCAAGCGACTTAATAAATATTGTATGAAGAACTTCAAGAATGGTAAGGGGGTACTCAAAACATCAAACCCTGCCTCAAAAGTTTGTTGATGTGTTGCGAGATGAAAATGGTAAAGGCGAAGAGGGTGCCAATGATTGTCACCTCTGCAACACACTTTCGAAGTCGGGCTCGTGTGTTGTCCTCTTTCTTGGCTCCGAATAACGTTCTTTGTTGGGAGGTGTTCTTCGTTGGAGAAGTGCAATCCTCCCAAAATCTCTCCCCTTATCCTTTTCCCACCAAGAGAATGAGGTGCCAATATAATTTCACTTAAGAAGATTAATTATGTTGGCACAATTAAAATACTAACATATTTCATTAATTGTTAGTTGGCTCTAACAATTAAATGGGGAGTTGGTATAATTAATTTAGAGAGAACCTAGGGTCACACCCCTCATTAAATATGGATTTCAAGAGTCAGGTGGTCCCCACCTTTGACTTCAAATTAGGGTCTTTAGTTCGGGTGTTCCCCATCTCCAAAACCCATATAGAGAGGTTTCAAGAATAAAAATAAAATGTTAAATAATTTTATTTTTATTTTTCCATGAAAAAGTGAAAAATTATTTTTCACCATCGACCAACTACGGTCGAGGTAAAGATCTCCTTAAGTGAATACTAGCATTTCGATTTCAACAGAGCCCTCAGATTTCAATTCCGAGCAATGGTTCAAAAGTTACAAAAACCCAATCGCACATTTACTGAACGTACCCGAAAAAAGTTCAGAAACTCATTCCGGGCACACCAGGTCATTGAATCACGTGCCCTCAATTTTCGAAGACTTGTAAAATTCCCATATAATTAAAAAAATTATATGGAATTTCTGGTTATTTAAAAAAATTTACCATATAAGTAAAATATAACCCTTTAATATTTAAAAATTCATTACTACAGTTAAGGTTAAAATGAGTTTAATAGGGGTCAAACTAACATATATGGGTAATTTTTTCAAATAAACTTATATAAAACGTATTTTAAATAAATATTTCAACCTTATATTATCTAAAAAAAATTAATTATTTTTCAATATTATGACATTATTATATTTTAATCTTTTAATAAATTCAAAGTATGTCTTCTCCCCCACCTATAAAAGGACATACCACCTCTCTCTTCTTTACACTACTTTAATCCATCTAGGTCGACCAAAACCTACCCAATTATATTATAAAATCTCTTATACATTAATTATAATTTTTTTCTTCTTAAAATACCATTACAAGAATCCTTAATAAGGGATCTAAAGGATGCCTACCAAAGAATAGGTAATCATCCTTTTTGGCCTCTTTCAGTTTATTTCTTCTTCTAAATCCTCTAAATCTATGGAATTCATAATAAAATAATATGTTATGTATCCTAAATATTATTAAGTGTCATTATTATTATGTATCCACCATTATTCACCCTCATTTATATCAAATAGAAAGTGGAATTATTGCTCATGTGTATGTGTTGACTACCACATCCATGTAGTGATACAATTTGTTTTCTATCACCTTCTTTAATGGATGGTTATTATAATGGGTTTAAAGTTTATATATGATATTTATGAAATAAGTATTATTTTTTAATTATAATATCATGTCTTCCTTCTTAGCTTATCATCTGTGGGGGAGAAATAATGTCACTCGTGTGTACGTGTAGACTACCACCTCCACAAAGTGATGTGATTCGATTTTTTGTTTTGTTTTACTTGGATGGTAATAAGGATATATTTAATGTATATATATAATATTTATGATATTATTATGGTTTTATAACTAGTTATCAAACTATCCCTATAGTGTATAAGGGTTTTCGATATTTAGTGATGCATCAAAGAAGGTATTTTGATGTGCCCTTATACAGGATGAGATAGTGATAGCATATTCCTCTCACAAATTGAAAATACATAAGAAAAATTACGTGACTCATGATTTGGTTATGGCAGTGATAATATTTTAATTGAATATATATTTTATTTATATTTATAGTTAAATGTGTAGAATATATATAGATCATAAAATATTTAACTATATATTCACATAGATTGAGTTAAATATGCACTAGAGAACATGGTTGGATCTGATTAAAAATTATGATTTCTGAATACATTACCACCTAGAGAAGGTGAACAATGTGTTTAATGCTCTAATTTAGATGTTTCATAATAGTTTATTTATGATTAGGATTAAAAAAATATTTTTTTATTTTAAATGTATGGGCTTTGAAATATTGAATCAACGGGATAAATATTATCTTTCTCAAATGTGTGTTCAATAATCAATCCATGTGAAGAACAAAGTGGTTCAGAAGGAAGATATAGAGTTATAAAAGATGGTGAGAACAATTCTTGAGTTCATCCTTGATTGTGATGAAATGATAAGGTTCAAGAATAGAGTATGTATCTCGTTAATTCCATAATTAAATAAGAATTTGTTATATGAATCTCATAGTTCATCATTTTGTATTCATACTAAAACTAAGATGATGTATAGAGATCTTAAATATTATTTATGGTGGGAAGACATGAAGAGATATATTGTATATTATGTATCCTAATTCCTGGTATATC
The DNA here is from genome assembly GCA_963277665.1 of Viscum album. Classification (NCBI taxonomy): domain Eukaryota; kingdom Viridiplantae; phylum Streptophyta; class Magnoliopsida; order Santalales; family Viscaceae; genus Viscum; species Viscum album. The sequence goes on along the minus strand of OY728153.1, from coordinate 382,049,277 downwards.
AAAAAAATTAGGTTGAGATATATATTCTAAGGAAATTATATAACTATTACCCATAATAGAATGGAAATAGGAAAATGTCACCAAGTATTTTTTTCATAGGACTCCACAAGAATTCAAAATGGAATAATGTTATTTCAGTTATATTTGATCACCTTATAAATTCAGAACATTTAATTTCTATTAGATAATATTTCCCTCTTGATCATGTTACTTGGTTATACATTAATGAATTTTTATATTTCATAGAGTACCACTCTCAATAGTATCTTATTGGTATCCATGTTTTACCTGGATGTTTTAGAGAAGACTTCAATAGAATATAGTTATAGAATTCGGTCTTGGTATTATGTATCATCCTTAGATAGATAGTCAATATGATATGACCATTAAAACTCTAAAATACATTTTGAGATATTTCTATATGTATTTAAAATGTGGTTGGGATAAACACATTCCTTTGGTGGGATTTTTTTACAAAAATAGATTTAATGTGAGCATTCAGATTGCTCCATGTAAATACCTTTATGGTAGGAAGTATAAAAATCCAGATTTTTGGGAAAAATTTGGAGAAATAAATCTATTGTGAACTAATCTATCTAAGGAAATGGACAAAAATATCAATTTAGGAGCACATCAAGGCCAATCAGAGATGATAAAATAGTTATGCCGACAATCTTTGATGAGATCTAAAATTAAAAGTATGTAAAAAGGTATTCTTATTAAAATCTTCTTGGATGAAGGTTATGATATTTTTAATGGAGGTAATGTTGAGCCCTAGATATATCAGTCCCTTATAAATTCTTGATCATATCAGTATGGTTTCTTATCACTCAACATTTCCACAAAATCTCTCTCAAGTTCATGTTGTATTTTTCATATCTCTCCTAAGGAAGTACATACCTAATCCTGCACATGTAATTAACTAATAGGTAATACCATTTGATCATGATATCTATTATTAATACCAATTAGTGGAGATTATAGATCAAATAGAGAAAGTGTTATGAAACAAGACCACTCACCTGGTCACAGTTTTGTGGCAAAACCATAAATTTGAGGAAGCAGCGTGGGAGGCTGAGGATGTGATGAGGCAGTAGTATCCTCAGTTGTATTTATAAAAGTTATGGAATTTTAATTTATAAATTCTTATAAGGTGTTTATAATTTAATTCCTTCATATTTTATGATATATTTCTCTTTAAATAAGTTTTATTTTTTTCCAACTTTCTTGACACAAAACATTGAGTTTAAAAAAACCGCAATAATTTAATGTGACATTTATCGCATAGTGGTTGGATTGGAGGGTATAAATAGAAATTTATAAATTATAAAGTGTATTTTTTCATATTTATAAAATCAATTAATTTTTTTTCAATTATATATAAACAAAAATTAAATCATTTGATGGTAAAAACGAGATGTTTTTCTGAAAAAATGGTTCTAAACATGTAATGGGTTTTATCTTAAAATGTTAAATTAAAATATATTTATGGATTATTTTTATAAAATTTAGAGATTATATATTCAAAAAAATATTTTAATATTCATCTAATATTTTTTACATGACAAGTAATGAAGGTAAACTCAGTTTTATGATTAAAAATGAATTTCTCTACAAATGGTTTTGTTGCATTTTGTAAATTTATTTTAAAATGGATTTATAGAAATTATAGAAATTGAATTTGATAAAATGTATTCAATTATTGGAATCATTATTTATAGATTTTTTAATGATATCACTTTCACTTTTTTTATAATAAATAGTAAAAATAGTAAAACTTTGTTACTATAATTAAGTTTAAAACAGGTTTACTGTGAGGGTTAAACTAAGATATAAGGGAAATAATGCCACATAAACATGTATAATTCTAATTTAGTGAATATATTTCAACCCTATATTATCTTAAATATTAATACTTGGCCATTTAGTCTTAATTTCACCAGAAAATGACTTTATATTATTTAAATATTTTAAGTAATTACATGTGCATCATTTCTCTCACTTATAAAAGGGCACCATTTCTCCTCCATTATTCTTGAATTTTGAGCCTTATAGATCAAAAAAATGCCTACCCAAAATCCTTCCCAGATTACTTCCCTTCATACTAGATCCCATTTTGTTAACCTAATACCAAACTTTCAAGGATTAATGAGTAAAAAAAAGGTGGTCCCTCAATGAGAAGTTATGAATTTTAACTAATCTATTTCAATTTCATTTATTATTTTATTTCCTATAAACATGTTTTATACATAATTAAATGATAAATAATATATCATAAAAATAATATTATGTTATTATTATTATTTTACAACCATTTTCCACCTTCTTCCCATCAAATGGGTGATGAAAGTATTGCTCGAGTGTACATGTGGACTGTCACGACCCGCCTTCACCAAAACGAGGGAAGGGTAAGCAGATTTCCAGGACCTTCCTTATTCAAGTTGAAGGAGAGATAATGACCCCCAAAACCCGCCTTCAATAGGTCACGGAGTGGAGACTAGCTCCAAGGGTATATAATCAATCACTAAATGGAAGGCATTACCCTTTTTCTTTTAATAGGATCGGGAGATAAGATAGTAAATCCCACAACACCAAAACTGTAAGTGCAAGTAAAGACAAAAAACCATTCCCATATTCATGTTCCAAAAGTAAATACCAAAAAGTAAAAAGTGACTACAAAGGTAAAGTACCAAAGAAAGAAAAACAGCAACTGCAACTGTCCCAAAGGTCCTGCGCTAGTATGGTCCCGCGATCCCCAAAGTCCTCCTGGAAACTTGAAAACAGTTTGATAAATGTAGGGTTAGCATACAAGTATACTCAGTAGGGAAAAACCTAAAGCTCGCGTGCACAAGTGGGGGAACATACTAAAGTCCCGTGAGAAAAAGAGTAAACCAAACACCTAACGAAGTAAACTATCCACCCAAGCCTCACCAAGGCACACTCCCCAAATAACGCAAGCCATGTAATGTATAGTAAAAGCACATAGATGTTTGGGTACCCCGCACCACTTTCACACTGGTTATTGAAGACATCCTAAGAATCGAATCAATCCCACCATTCTCATTGTAGTCCCACTGCCTAACCCCGCCCGCACACACCTGGGCCACAACCTCACCGCAGTCCCACTGCCAAACCCTACCCGCACACACCTGGGCCACAACTGTCACACGTAAACACTCCTGCAAACACCTAGGCCAGAATAACCACTGCCACACCTGAAGACACCTGGGCTAGTAGATCTAATGACACGCCCGAAGACACCTAGGCCTCATCCCGAAGATACTTGGGAAACCACCTGCCCGCACACACCTGGGCCATAACCACCACACTACCCCGCTCGAAGGTTCTTGGGATAATAATGGACCTTAGGCCATCACATCCTGCTCGAAGATACTTGGTCTATCCAGGAAAGGGAGCAGAAAAGGAGCTAATAACCAGCCACAAATAGTAGGGTTGGAAAAAACACCCTCCCCCATGAAATGGGGGTGTTCGGCACTAAGTGCTCAACTTGGGTGGGGCGCGAATAAGAAACACAAAACTACAAGTATATGTATAGGTAACAAGAACTCACCCAAAGTTTAGGTTTTTCTTCTGCCCGCCTAAGGAACACAATCAGTACTACGTCCAAGTCACATCTCACACTAAACCAAAACCCATTTGTCCCATCCCGGTTTACATGTTCAGTAATAATGTTTAAATACGTTTGTGCACCAACTTGGGCAACTAGTAATCATAATCACAAGTCAAGGGAAAGAAAACAGTCAATCATCAACTACAATACCCACACACGGTTCTCTTCTAAAGCCATAATAACCAAAGAAAAACCTAAGTTACAGCCCCATGTCCAATATCTAGGAGCCAAAAAGGTTTCTCAACAACAGAGGATCCCACCCCAATTCATGATATAACAGAGAATACCATCCTCAATTTCTCAACAACCGAGAGTATAGTAACAGGGGATCCGATCCCCACCCACATCACCTAGAAATCAGCCCGTGAGTGAAAAGAAAAGATCAACCCACCACCATCAACACAAAGCAGTCCCATGCTGGTATTTTCATATTTATAAGATTTAACACACTCCATAGATTTTCAAATTTGTTTTGCTTTAACCGGGGTTATCCCATAAAAAGGATTGATCCTGGTGCTTTCAATTTATTTAGCTGAATATACGTAATTAACTGATTTACTTTTCACAGTAAGGGTTCACAACCATAAAACAATCCATTAAAACATCACTAGAGGCAAGGGTTCGTTAGGGCACACAGAAAGACCACCAACGGTCATGGTTTTCAGAAGGCGTAAGCCCGCACAATTCAGAAACCATTAATCATGGAAGTTCATAAAAACAAAGAAGAAGCATCGATCACACCCCCCCTTTGTTATTTAGAATCCATTCATTATCTTCATTAAGGTTAAGTTTCATCCAATTCTAAAGAATCAAAAGCATGCCCACCCCGCATGAAACACAAAAAGGGAGAGACGAAGGAGAAATTCCCTACATGTTGATCAACGATCGACGCTAAGCCTGGGCGTGGAACTCCACGGATAGCGATGCGGCTTGTCGGAACAAAGGGTACTCCTAGTACAGGGTGATCGAGAAAATAAACCTTGGGAGAACCCTTTTAGTTTATAAAGGTCAGGGACGGTTGAGATAAGAACGTGAAACCACGTAAGGTGCGGGGTCGTGGGTTGACCACGCGGTTGAGACACACCACGCGTCATTAATGGGTCCCCTCTTTTTAAAATGATGCACACCTCACATCATTTAATCTAATTAGACTCCATTCATGGGCATTAATGGGCCTTAAAAAAAGCTTAGAGGGGTCGAAATAGGGTTTAAAACCCAATTTGCGCAAAAAGGAGCTACTGCTGGGAAAACCTGTGGGGGTAGGCTAGAGCTACTGGTAGACCGAGCTACCGGTAGGCCTACTACCGGTAGGCTAAGGCAACCGGTAGGCCTACCGTGGTTCAAACTTCACCGAGAAGTTGGGATGGCCTCCCAGACCACCCAGAACACCTCAAGCATCATATTTTTACTAAGTAATGGACCTCCAATAACCTGGGCCATTATATGGACCACCACCTCCATGTATCAATGTGGTTCATTTTCTATTACCATTTCAAAATAATGGTTATAATGATATATTTACTGAATATATATTATATTTATAAAATAATTAATCTTTTTAAATTATATTATCTTATCTCCCTTCTTAGTCACCCATCCATTGGAAAATGATAATGTTGCTCATGTGTCCGTGTGGAATACCACCTCCATGAAGTGATGTGAATCATTTTTTATTTATACTTTTCATAAATAGTAATTAGGATAGATTAAATTGATATATATTATACTTATGATATAATAATGACTCAGTAAAGTTTAATTGTTATTTTTATTTCTTTATTTCTATCCATCTAAAATTAAAAACATCACTTGTGTATACGTATGGACTTTCATCTCCATGAATTGATGTGATTCATTTTTCATCACCAATTTATATGAATGGTTATAAATATGTATATGATGAACATATATTTTTTATATTTATATCATTATTAATACTATGGATATTATTTAATCATGATCAAATTGAAATGACCATAACATATGAATTAAAACATACATGGAAAAAACTAAATAGTTAACACCTGAAATGATGATGATAATGAAAGATTATTAATGAAAAGGTGATAAAATGTTATAAGTAAACCATGTATGGTGTTATATATATAAATATGGTGCTATAAAATATGTATTAAAATTCTATATTTATTATATAGGATTTTCTAACCCATGTAAAGCATTACAAGACTTGTGGTAAGGTTTTATATTGTAATCTCATTTTAATCGGGATTGTATATGTTTGAACTTATTTTTATGGGAATTTTATGATATTAATTTCATAATCCACAAATATTTTATTCTCCTATTTTTATTCCTAAAATTTAAAATTATTATTACCATTTTTATCTCTTTGGTATTTAAAATTTTTGAGAAATTTTTTTTAAATAAAATTAATTTTTATTTCATATTTGGTAGATGAATTTTTATCTTCCATGTCTATGATATTAAAAAAAATTGATGGAAGTTTTTACCTATACTTGAACCTTTTTAAAATTTTCATTTTAACTACCTTTCACTTTATTTAACAAGTTTTAAAAATGAATATTTCTAAAAGTTTTCCAAGCAGTCCATTTTTTACTTTTTACAAAAGTGTGAAAAGAATATTTTCTTTTGATGTATATGACATGAAAAGGATTTCCCACAATCATTACTACTTAATGATTTGAATCTTTATTTCCAATTTTCCATGGTTATTTTAAAAGAAAAATATTTTCTCAATATTTTTATATTTTTTATAAAATCAATAGGATATTTTCTCATTTATTGAATCAAATGTTTGAATGGTATATTAAGGGTATTTTTCATCTATACCATCATCCATTAAGTATTGATATTCTTCTTTGGGGTCACGATCTAGTTATACCATCCACCTTCATTGGATTTATTTTGATGATAATGATTTTATTAATTCCATTTATTTCCCATTAGTTTACAAAGTTATGATGATATCATTATAAAAACCATTTATTTTATATGGGTTATGATATATTTAAATGATTAATGTTTATGATCTTATGGAACATATGTATGTGGTTTTCATTATGTGATGGGTGGGTCTATTATATCCCTAAAATGCATTGGTAAATCTATATATCTGATGATATAATTATAGGAAATGAGTAGATATTCTCAATCTACTAAGGAAAATAGTTTAGGATGCCTAATCCACTATGATATGAGAAATAGGTAGCAACACATAATACACTATGATATGGGAAATTAGTGATGATTCCCAGTCCATGAGGATATGATGGTCTTTGTAGTTAACCTTGAAATATGATCTGAGTTTTATGATTTTGATAGTCCCAAAATCTTATGATATTTTGATATTTTTATGGTTTGAAATCATGGATCATGATTGAATTTTGATGATTCCCTAATATTGGGACATTCTAATGTTTTATGTTGTGACTCGTGATTATGATCTATGAATCGATGGATGTGATTTTTTATTGATAATATCATATTTTCATACCCTTATGATATTTTTAAATATGATAATTGATCGTTATATCCTATTTTTACCCTTACTGGTCTTCTGAGATCACCCCTTCTTATGTTTGAATCTTCCCCAGGTTATGAAGAAGGGTATTGAGTATGATGAGTCATGAAGGGTGACTTATATAATGAATGGTGTAAGAGATTATGAAGATTGTAAATAAATAGTATATTTATGTATCTATCCTCTAAGTACACTAAACCTTTACATTTCATGGTCATGTAATGTTATTATATGTATTTTATTTTCATCTAAAAATATATAAAATTTATTTAGGAAATGATTGGTTCACCTTAAATAACACCTCTATCACCTAAAGAAATGGTTCCATATGCGGGTCTTCCATCGTGAGAGAATGTGGGTGTGTTCATTTTTTAAATTATCTTTTTAATAATCAACAATTAAGTGTTTTCTGTGGACATTTTTTTGAATTTATACAGTAGTTTTCCATGGATTGTTTCATTGTATGGGTTCTCATTAGACAACTATGAATAAATACAGGTTTTTGGGCAAGGAGAATTCACTTTATATCCCTCTACTGGAACCTAAAAAATGGATATAGACATTGCAGGGGATGAAATGACCAGGTACCATATGGGATTAGACTCGGTACCTAATTTGAATCCATTGTCCTGTATCCCCTTCGATCTGGTGCATGTGAGTGCACTATTATAGATTCCTGACATGAGAAACTATTCTTCTACTAATATTTCTAGGATGAAGGAATCATTGGGTAAGGATAAATTTTTCTTCTGATATTGGGTTTCAAATAAATGTGATATCATATTGTTTATCAACTATCAATGTTTTTGTCTTTATAGGGTGATGATATCTAAATGCTTTCTAAGTATACTAGATTGGTGGGAGGGACATCGACATCATCTCAAGGACACTTATCATAGGAGATCATCCTTATTATCCCTATGTTCAAGGTAAAATTTATTGGAGTATCTACCACTATATCTAACCAATTTTCATTCTCAACAGTTAATATAGTTACTAATTTTTTGATAAAAAAATTTATTCCTATCGACTAACAAGATTTATGTGCTTAATATAAACAAATCCACCTCAGAGTACAAAGATCCTACATCCTTCTACCTTGGGATCTAGGATAATGAGAATAGATGAGGTAACATCCAGCTCTATATCAATTCCTCTAGGATATATGATTACAAATCCCATACTCAATGATTTTGTTCCAAAATTCATTTCAACACCTAGGATGGGAATAGTTCAAGGATCAAAATACTCAATATTTCAATAATAGCTAAGTTGATAGGTGTTGAGGGATATCTAGTGGTTGATCACAGAGATCCCATTTGAATAGATCAATTAATGACTAAGTCATCTCCAATACATGTTCACTACCCTTTTTTATGGTGGGGTCAACTATCGAGTACTCCACACCAAAGTGAAGGAGGAGGTTTTTTTCAAGGAGCATAAGAGGGGCCTTGAGTTGAGAATATCAATTCAATATGACTTATATTCATCTATATAGATAATGGAATAAGGACCTTAATGGATCCTCCTGACATGCAATGAAATCCGCAACACATTAGAGATTCATTGCTGAAAGGATGATCTGAAATTGATAGGATTCAACAGGAACTATCTCACCTATGTTACATGCTTATTATTTCTAGAAAGATGCTGAAAAAATAATAGAATATCATTCATCTCTTTAAAAAGTTTGAGATAAATGTTTTTTCTAGATCAGAGGTGTTACAATTAACTTTATATGCAAAAACCACATAGGTAGATAAATTGTGTCATTCTATAACTACTCCTAAATAGAAGATGGGGGATATCAAGAAATCTTCCAAACAGATTTTATTATAGTCATGTAATTTTAGTCTAACCATATATAGATGATCATGGGAGTGACTCTAAAGTGTGGAGATTCCTTCCTTATTTTGAACCATTAATAAATAAAACTACTTGAATTCCATGAATTTTTATCAAGTTTATTATTATTATTATTCATACTATCTTGATGAACTAATATCTTGTAAATTAATAAGGTAAGTTAAGATTTTATAAATTTTAATCTAAACTAGATTGGAAATTAAAATTATCAATCCATAATGAATTTCTTTTGGTCATGGATCATAGAAGGATATCGGTATAAACACCATCACTGATGTACTAGACCTAGTCCATTTAGAATATTAATAAATTACTCTTGGGAATAGCTCAAAAAAGGATATAATTATAAAAATCATTACTGATGAACTAAATCCAATCCATTTAGAACAATTATGAATTACAAAATGGTGTGGCTCATGGAAGAATATTAGTATAGAAACCATAACTGACACATTATAGCTTGTGTATTTGTAGTAATGATGAATTCCTATTGGGTATGTCTTAGGGATGGATATCAATATAAACACTATCACTAATGCACCAGACTTGGTCTGTTTGAAATAATGATGAATTCCTCTTAGGTGCAGTTCATGGACAAATATCGTTATAAACACCATCATCGATTCACTAAAGTTGGTCAATTCAGAATAATGATGAATGGTTTAGATAAAAGGGGTGATTTGTGTTAACATTTTATGGAAAGGTAATGCTCTAACTTTTTCCTAGTCCAGGGGCCTAGTGAGAAAAACTTGATAATTGTTAGGATTGTATGGTGGGTCCCATAATATTTTTGCCTCTTTCTTTTATTTCCATTACTTTTACCTAAGCTTCACATGAGGAAGGAATAATGGGTAGGTATTTAGATTATTTTTCAAGATTATATAAGGTTCATGACCAACGATCAAAGACTCATATTTATCTTAGATCTCCCTTTATGGGTTTTCAGCCTTCCAAGTACTATATCTCTTTCCTTGGGCAGTTTAAGGTCACGCAAGTAAGACTATCAAGGGATAGATTTTAAGGTCTGTAGTTTTGAAAAAATTGAACACATTTTAAGGGCATAATGTGTGGATTGGGTGTGAATGGGATATTATATATTGAAATGACTATGGGAAATATAATTTGAATATAGGGACAACTTTCGGTACAGACTACCATGGAAAAGGAGGCATTCATTTTATGTTCATTAAGCTTAGATCATGTATTATATGGTTAGGTTCATGTAATGAGGATAATCAAAAGGATTATAGAATAAGGTGCCACGTCATTTCTATGAGAACAGGTATGATATATGGTGTAATAACATCAAGAATATTAAACCCACCTGAATATTTGGGTTATGGGTTGTGTAAATCACATGTCAAAGAATTTGAACTGAGGATGATGGTATGATATAGACATTTCAGGGAATCTCTTGAATCACAATGGGGTGAAATATTCTATTATGATGATTCTGGGAAATATAAAGATCCCAAGGACCTTTTTGTTGAGGTGAAAATGACTCTTTTTGGATGGAAAAAGTAGGGTCACATATTCAAGATCTAACATGGGAGATGTATACATATCTAAGTATATGTATCCATAAAAACTAGATACACTCGTTACTGAGGGACATGAAATTTTTTCAACGATTCAAAATCTTGGTAAAAAAATTAGGTTATGGAGAAAATTCTATCCAAGGAGGATTTTTTCAACCTAAAATTTGTGTCTCTCTATACATAACACATCATCAAGGATAAGAGATATGATAGATAATTTCTTAAAAATATTCTTATATCCAAGGATCTAGTGAGTGTAACTCATATTTTTTAGGTTCATAAGATGGTCTCTATGAGATTTGTGCCTCTTTCATTTATACTTTAATTTTTTCCTAATCTATTGAAAAGTGAAGTTTAGTGATCAAAGAAACAAATTTTTCTCACACCATCCTTTACAAGTTTTTATTCTAAAAATATTTATTTCTCTTTCACTAGTAGTTTAGGAACTTTTGATTTGGACTATTTATGGATAATTTTTAAGTTAATATAGCTTTGAATGATTTTTTATATAGTTTAGGTTTATATAGATTTGACAAAGTTTTTCTAGAGTTTAAGGTCATATAGCATTGATTGTGTGTTTCTAAATTTTAAGGTTGTATAGCTTTTATCGGGTGTTGTTGTAGTTTAAGATCATATAGTTTTGACCAAGTGTTACTATAGTTTATGGTAATATATATTTGACTGAGTGTTGCAGCATTTTAAGGTCATATAGCTTTGATTGAGTGTTCCTTCAGTATAAGGTCATATATATTTAACCATGTGTTGTTAAAATTTAATGTCGTATAGATTTGACCATGGTTTACTACTATTTTAGATCATATAGATTTGACCATAGTGACATGAAATTTATGGTCATGTGACTAGGACCATATTAAGGGTTAAGAACAAGGTACCGAACCATTTATTTTTCAACGAGTATGTTGCATGGAGTCATGATACAGATGATATTGATCCTAATTGAATGATTGAAATATGAAATGGGTAGATCACACCTTAAAGATATTGAATTTGGATAATGACATGGGGCACATTGTAACACCCCAAGGTTTAAAAAAAATGCATGAAACTTTGTTTCAAGTAGATATTTATAACTATCCTTTAAAAAAAAATTTGTTTATTTTATGTTTTGAATTTTAAAAAATGGTCATCTAAAATTGTGACCAGTAAATTATTTGGAGTCTGATGCAACCAACTTGTTTTTTGGTAAATACTAACATACCCTTATGAATAGTAATATGAATAGTAATATGGCCCTAATGAATGGTAGATTTTATTATTATTTTATTTTCTTAAGGATTTAATATAATAACATCTTGGTTAATTTTTCAATGTGATATAAAAGTAGTTATAGATTTAAAATTGTTAATTTTTGAATTAAGTATGATTTTATTTAAAAATTAAATTAATAATATTTAGAAAATTATTTTAAAAAAATGAAGTTCATTTTTGAATTCCACTCATCGAAAAATGGTTAGGGTGAATTTTTGGTATTTTTATGAAATTCTTGAATTTTCGATGGATAGTGTAATACGGTAAAATAACAAATTATGAGTAAAATACACTATTTATGACATAATAAGTGATGTAAGTCCACTTAGTTCGAACAGACCCATAAAATTTATAACATATTCAGAAACTGATAAAATTTTGAAAGTTGGAAATGAAATTTATCTTGCTCATATTATTAAAAACAAGGGAATTGTTCAGATAAATGATGTTCTTGTGGTAAATAAATACCTCAATGTTTTTTCTGATGAGTTACCCTGTGTCATACTTGATCGAGAATTTGAATTCACAATTGACTTAGTTCCTGATGCTAAGCCAATTTCCAAACCCCCATATTGTATGGTTCAAATAGAACTTCTTGAATTGAAAAATCAGTTGCAGGATTTGCTTGATAAAGGCTTCATTCATCCTAGAACTTCACCATGGGGTGCTCCAGTTTTTTTGTTTAAAAGAAAGATGGTTCCATGAGACTTTTCATTTATTATATAATTTCTAATAACATCACTATTACAAACAAGTATCTTTTTCCACATATCGATGACTTATTTGATCAGATTCAGAGAGCTCAGTACTTTTCCAAGATTTACTTGAGATCTGAATACCATCAGCTGAAGTTGAATGTGGATGACATCCCAAAAATAGATTCTCATACTTGATATGGGAATTATGAATTTGTTTTTAGGCCTTTTGGATTAACTAATGCACAGGTTGTATTCAATAATCTTATAAATATAATATTTCATGAGTTCTTGGATAAGTTTGTGTTTGTGTTTATTAATTAAATTTTGGAATATTCTAGAACTAAATAGCATCTTGAAAAAACATCTAAGGATTGTTTTTTAAACCATAAAATAAAATAAACTGCATGGAAAATTCATAAAGTGTGTTTTTTGGTTACAACATATTTCTTTTCTTGGTCACATTGTAAATAAGGATGGAATAATAGTTGATCCTGCCAAAAAAAAGTGGTTGATGAATGGAAAAGACCTAAAAATATTACAGAGATTCATAGTTTTCTTGGATTATCAGGTTATTACCGATGGTTTGTTAAAAACTTTGCACGGTTATCTAGCTCGCTAACTAAGTTAACAGGAAAAGGGGTTAAATTTATATGGAGAGAAAAATGTGATGTTTGTTTTAAATAACTGAAGAAGAGATTGGTGAATGCTCGTATTTTGGCCTTACCTTCCCGAAATGGTGAGTTTTTCATCTACAATGATGATTAATTGAAGGTACTTGGTTGTGTTCTCGTGAAAAATGATTAGGTAATTTCTTATGCTTAGATACAACTAAAACCACATGAGTTAAATTATCCCACACATGATTTAGAATTGGTAGTTGTGGTTTTTTCTTTGAAAATTTTGAGGCATCATTTATATTGAGCCTAATGTCAAATATATACTGACCACAAAAAGTGTGAAGTATATATTCACTCAGAAGGAATTAAAAATGAGGTAGAAAAGATGTCTTGAACTGACAAAGGATTATGATTTCACGATCCATTACCATCCAGGAAAAGCAAACAAAGTGGCTGATTACTTGAGTCAAAAACATCATGCATCATTACCCATGTTATGTTTGGAACATGATCAATTGATTAATGATTTGATGAATTTTGGATTAGAAGTTGTTAGTGCAAGAAATACCTCTATTTTGTTTCAGGTTTTAGTATAGTCATCGTTATTAGACATAATTAAGTAAACACATAAGGAATACCCTGAGCTACAGAAAAAGGTATAATTAGCTAAAATGGGTAAGTTTTCAGAATTTAATCTTGATAAAGATTGTGTTTTAATATATGGAAAAAGTTTTTGTGTGCCGTGTGATTCTCAGTTGAAGAAATATTTGTTGTGTGAATCTCATAGTTCTTCGTTTTCAGTTCATCCTAGAAATACTAAGATGTATAGAGAACTTTGGGAGTATTATAGGTTGGATGGAATGAAAAGAGATATCGTTGATTTTACCATTAAATGTTTGACATGTCAAAAGGTTAAATAATAGTGGAAGTTACCAAAGGGGATGCTTCAGCCTTTTCCAATGCCAAAGTGGAAATAAGAGAATGTATCCATGGACTTTGTGGCGGGACTACCTAAGAATTCTTAAGGTAATAATGTGATTTGGGTTGTTATTGATCGGTTGACTAAATCTGCACATTTTCTTTATATTTGAGATACAATGTCTCTGTATTAGCTTTCTTGATTGTACATTAAAGATATTTTTAGGTTACATGGAGTTCCTCTTTCCATTGTACCTGATGAGATCCCAGGTTCCCTTATAACTTTTGGAAGGTCCTTCAAAAGTCATTGGGTATAGAATTAAATTTCAGTATAGTTTTTCATCCTCAATTAGATGGGTAGTCAGAACTAATGATTCAGAATTTTGAGAATATTCTTCGAGCTTGTTCAATGGACTACCAGGGAAGTTGGGATAAATATCTTTATTTAGTTTAGTTTTCTTATAATAAATGTTTTCATTCTAGTATACATATGTCAACTTTTGAGGCATTATATGGGATGAAGTGTTAGACACTAGCATTTTGGGATGAAGTCGATGAAAGAAAGTTGATGGGGCCATAATTAGTAGAGGAAGTAGCTGAGAAAGTGAAGATGATCCAGCAGCACATGAGGACAGCTCAGAGCAGGAAGAAACGTTATGCAGATAATAGAAGGAAAGACTTCTCTCTTGAGGTTGGTGACCATATTTTCCTTAAAATATCTCCTTAGAAAAGTGTGATTCATTTTGGTAAGAAAGTAAAGCAATGTCCGTGATTCACCTGTCCTTTTGAAATTTTATAGAAACTTGGACCAGTTGCATACCGAGTAGCTCTGCCTCCTAATTTATCTCAGGTGCATAATGTTTTTCATGTTTTGATGTTGAGAAAGTATGTGCTAGATTCATCACATGTCATATGTCCAGAAGTAGTTCAGCTAGAAGATAATGACATCCTGGTTAATTTTTCAATGTGATATAAAAGAAGTTATAGATTTAGAATTGTTAATTTTTGAATTAAGTATGATTTTATTTAAAAATTAAATTAATAATAATCAGAAAATTATTTTAAAAAAAATGGATTTCATTTTTGAATTTTACACGTCGAAAAATGGTTAGGGTGAATTTTTGGGATTTTTATGAAATTCATGAATTTTTTATGAATAGTGAAATATAGAAAAATATCGTATATTCAAATTATCAGAAAAATACACTATTTATGACATAATAAGTGATTTAACGCCACTTGGTTTGAACTCACATGTCATTATTACTATTTTGGGTCACATGAATTAAGATGATTCATAGTCTTGAGAAAAAATATTATTATAATGATTAAAATAATGTTAAATACCTCCTCTCCTCCACTATAAATACCACCCTCATTTCCCTCTTCCTCTCACACCTCTCAAGCCTTGAGCCTTACCTATGTTCTACCCAATACTCCTCCCAAGGCTCTTCCCCACGTCCTTGAGCTTCTAGTCTCACCAAAAGTCCAAAACCAAAGGCCTTAAGAAGGATCTCATGGAGAAGATATCAAGAGGATGTTTAAATGAGTTTGAAGTACGACAAACCCAGGGTAAGGGAATTCTTAACTCGATTTCCATTATTTGGGTTAACCTTATACTTCGTTATTTATGTGGTATTAAAATTGTTTTTGTGATGGTTTTTACTTATATTATGTTTAATTATTTGTATTTGTAGTGTGTATACATATTCCATCCACTCTATTAAGTATCACTTGAATTATATTACATTTCTAAGGGAATTTTCCTTTAAATCATATTTTAAATATCTATTTTACAACATTCAAAAGAAATGTTTTTATGAAATTATTCATGTTGTATTATTATGTTCAAGTTCTTTGGAATTTTTTATGATGAAGGGTGGGACCTATATCTCCCTCCAATGCATTGGGTATGTGTAAGTTGGAGGTCGTCTGTATGGTTACTCCAAGTGTAACTAAGATTGTTACACAAATTGTAATTTAGCTATGAGGGTTAAAAATTATAAGGTAGTCGAGAGGGTAACAATATTATGTAAGTAATTCCCCAAGATATCTTTATGGTTCTATTTATGTTCTTGTGTATTGTGGGAATCTTGTGGAAATATCATTTTTTACAAAGTAAGTATATATGGGTGACAGGTGTATATTTTGAATATGATTTCACATGTTACAAGTATTCATGGACTAATGTGCTCCTTCCTTTTTATATATCCTGTAAAGACTTGTAATTTTCAAGGGAATTTTTTTTCTTAAATTCATTTGGATTTTACGAGTACACAGTTTCGGACAGCACCTAATTCTGAGGCTCAGCATGCCCAGAATCAATTTCTGAAGTTTATCTCATGTATGTTCAGTGAAAGAATGAGCTGGATTTTCTATCTTTTGAACCGGTGTTTGGAATCGAAATCTGAGGGCACTGATGAAACCACAACAGCGGTATTTTCTTAAAAGGACCTTTACCAAAGGTGCGTTTGCTTGGAAGGAGTTGTTAAAATTTGGGGATTAAAAAAGAATTGAATAAAATTTGTTGTAAAAATTTTATTCCTAACCTAAGTGGTTTTATCCTACATGGGGAAGTTAGGGTGGGACCTACTGGCACCCTAACTACCCATGTGAGGTTAAATGTGAGGTGGGGCCCGCACGAGCCCCAACCCTTCACATTCCCCATAACTCCTTAAACTCTCTATTAAACCCCCTTGTATTTAATTATATGACTTCTCCTCTTACACTTTAATAATGCCAACACACATTAATTTAATTAATTGAACCTCTTTAATTAATTGAATTATGTGTTTGAATTTTGGAAATTTGAAATTCTTGGAAAAATAATAAAATAAGGGGAGGCCTTATTTTATTTGGTTAGTTTTGTTATGTGAGGAATTTGAGGAGAGGGTTCTTTTCTCTTGGAAAGAACTTCATCCTCCCATGAAGAATGACACCCTTTGATGAAGAACGTCGTCACCACAAGGAGAGACAACGTGTCATTCCTTCGTCTCTTCGCAGCTAGGGTGAGACATCTTCCCCTCCTTGGACTCACACTAACACCATCTTCAAAACCTTACCTCGTGATGCCATCTTCCGCATAGCCGGAAAACGTCAATGTTTATCGAGGTAGGGGTGTGTTTATGAATGAGAAATGTTGTTTTTCCTTCCATGTTATTGGTTCTCTCTAAACCTTTTGCTATCAAACTAATGCGGAAAGAGCTGGACCAAACTAACACAGTCTGATTCCTCCTCTGTTCTTGGTGTATGGTGTTCTCCAACCGTTCTTGAGAGGTGAATCAAGGAAAGTTTTTGGAGCCGATCAGAGGCCCGAAAACAACAAAAACGGCCTAGGAACATCAAGATGACCTAGGAACAAAAGTTTTGTAGCAAACGGATCATCGGAACAAAAGGACGGACGCCTTGGGAGGCATGCTGGCTAGAGGCGTCATTTTTTGAAAATTCCAGAATACGAGGTGTGTACTTCCAAAGCACACACCATGTAGTACAAGAGTTCAGCGACAGAAGTATCGGACATCAGAAGAAGTGACACACGGTGTGTGACACCGGTCACACAGCCTGTACTATCCACACAGTTTGATAGAGGAGACTTCTTTGGACACGACGTGTAATCCGGGAGATACACGGACACGGGCAGAACCACACGGCCACAAGGCACGGTGTGTACTACCACCACCATGACAGAAGCAGCTTTGCGAGGATCAGCGTGTAATCTGGTAGATACACAGACACGGGCAGAACCACGCGGCCACGAGGCATGATGTGTAATACATCCACCATGGAAGAAGCAGCTTCACGAGGCTCAAAATGTAATCCGGGAGATACACGGACACAGGAAGAACCACACATCCACGAGGCATGGTGTGTACTACCACCACCATGGCATAAGTGGCTTCACGGGGCTCAGCGTGTAATCTAGGGGATACACAGACACAGGAAAAACCATACGTCCAAGAGGCACGGCGTGTATTCCAGAAATACAGGGACACGGGGTGGAGTACACGGGCATGTACTCCACCACATGGCCAGACATGGTCAGCGCACATGGAACTAACACTAGAGGTTTGGACATGGCGTGTAACCATAGCACACACTGTGTATTTACTTATCTACACGACCAGCCCTGTGACACGGGCCGTATAACACGGGCAGTACCCGGTGTCCAATGACACAGCATGTATTGCTTACCTACACGTCGTGTACTTTTCGAAAATGGCTTGGTCTTCTTGTTCTCCATGACTCGGGAAAGTTTTTCTTGGTTTTTCCCTATGATGTGGGATAGAACATTGGGATACATCATCTCTGGTCTTCATGATGGTTGATGTATCCACCCCTTTGACTCAAGGAGCGAACCCTCCCCTAATCGAGTATGATGTGTGCAGGAACCCTAGTGATAGCTGCGACTGTGATGACGATGATGATTGTACTTGGATCCTATATGGGTTTGGTAGTGAGTACGACTGTACTTGGATCCTCCGTGGGTTCGACAACGATGAAAACTGTACTTGGATCCTACGTGGGTTTGGCAGCGATGGTTACTGTACTAGGATCCTACGTGGGTTCGACAGCGACAACTTCTGTACTTGGATCCTACGTGGGTTTGGCAGGGGAGATGATTCAGAGGCTACATCTATCATCTCCACCCCTCTTCGTGAGTAGTATACCTGTGTGAGCTGATTCTTGACTTTCAATCATTATCATCGATGTGATTTTCATGATTTTCTGTGTGGATTGGGTTGTGCTTTCCTATGTGGATTGGGTTGTGTTTTCCTATGTGGATTGGGTTATGCTTTCTTGTGTGGAATGGGTTATACTTGGGCTCGTATGTTGGATCCTAGATGGAATTGATGACTTAGGTATATGTATGGGAATATACCTAAGTATAGTTGGTTGATACTTCATGTTTGAATCTTTCCTTTGTGGTTTATCCTTTCTGGATTCTGGGAGACCTTCAAGGGTCTCGGGGTCCTTACTGAGTATCGTATACTCACCCCTGCACGAGCTATGCCTGCACTACATTGTGTTGTTTGCAGACGATGGACAATGCTAATCTTGGTTGAGACTTGTGGAGCGTGACGGTACCCAGAAGTGGATTATCAAGCGGGGCGTACACGAAGTGGACGGCCGGACCCGAGGAGATGAGGAGACCATCTATTCCCACCCTTCATGTGGGATAGCCAGAGGATGACTCGGTGGTTGCTGATTTACTTTACTGCTGTTGTACTTTCTTTTCAGTTGTACTGTACTTTCAGTTGGGTTTGTATTCTGGCCCATTTACTTTTCAACACTTACTTTTGTACTCACTTTACTTAGTGTTTACTTCAACTTCCGTACTCTGTTGTGTTTGTTTACTTATAAAAAGGCAATGTCTTCCCATTTATCGGGATTTACGCCTTTGGTGCTAGTCTCCAGCCCCTGGCCTATGGAAGGCAGGCTTGGGGTAGTCACGACACGATCCCCGAGGATGGGTCAAGACAAATTGGTATCAGAGGAGTCGGTTCTACCATAGAACATAGGACTCTGATAATTACTTCTATATGAAGCAATAGTGTTAAAATTATTGTGTGTGGTTATCAGTACAGGGATTCCAGTGTTGGTGCGGTGGCCGACGTATCCATACACTAGGACCCTGACTTCTTATTTCTGACTCAGTGCACGAAAACATTGATTACATGTGTGTTTCAAAAGTTTTCTTTGTGATTACATTGTGTAAGCTCACCAAGTATACTGTATTAACCGTGGCGCACCTGTTTCTTTTCAGCATGGCCCCACGAAGGCAGCCAGCTAGGGTTCCAAGCTTTGTGAGAGATGGAAGCCCACCGAGCGACAAAGCCTCGTTGTAGGGCCCCATTACAGCAGAGGCACCAGTGGTACCTTTACCCGCCGAGCCACCGATGCCACCAGCCCCAACAGTTGAGAGTTCACGTCACCTAAGTGCACTACACGAGTTTCAGCGTCATATACCACCCAGTTTCTGTGGAGAGATGGACCCTCAGGCAGCCGAGGACTGACTGGAGGCATCTGTTTGAGTTTTCAGATTAGTGGGGACAACAGCTGACCTCATGGTGATCCTTGTGGAAAGTCTCCTGCACGCAGCAGTAGGTAGATGGTGGAGCTTGATGCTCCAGGTGCACGACGAGGAATCTCTCCTTTGGTCGGACTTCGAGAGCATTTTCTGCTCAGAGTTTAGTCTATCCACTCTCTGTGCGGTGCGCATCCAGGAGTTACTACAGTTTCAGCAGGGTATCATGTCAGTATCCCAATACTTGGTGAGATTTACTGATCTCTCGCGCTACTCCACGGACATGGTACGGGACCCATTCTTCTGGGCATGGACCTTCGAGCAGGGACTAAGGGATGAGATTAGGGCATCTATGATCTCCCTCAGAATTCCGACACAGGCAGGAGTACTGGAGAGATCCCTTCTTGTGGAGAGATTTCTTAATGGGCCTACACCAGTAGTGAGGCCTACCGCAGGGCGACATGTAGCGGAGTCTTCTGCAGCTGGTAGTAGACAGGTGTCATAGAGGTCCAAGCGGACCAGGCCATCAGGAGGGCAACCTCCGGATACTGGTTTGCATGTGTGGGGCACACGCAGTAGAGCTAGTCATATGAGAGGCAGACAGTTCTATGCATGCGGCGGGCAGGGCCACATGGCTTGTGACTGCCCAACCCTCCATGTAGAGGAGCATCAGATGGTTGAGGGACCACCCAGGAAGAGGCAGAGGTTCGAAAGTGGTGGTCCGCAGGGAGAAGGCGGACGAGGTAGAGGAGTTGGCTGAGTAGCAAGTGGTGGACGATGCTTTGAGGCTCTACCACCACCACCACCAGGAGGTCCACCCCGACCACAGGGAGTTGGTGGGAAGAGGTAGGCTCAACTTCAGGTAGTGGAGGCCTACGACCATGGCGCACCTGAGATGATTCAAGGTACTATCTGTGTCTACTCCACCCTTGATGCAGTTCTTATAGACACAGGGGCGAGTCATTCTTTTATTTCCACTTCCCTTGTTCAGAGCTCGGAGATTCCAATGGAACCGTTGGCTCGATCCTTACGGCTAGAGACTCCCACGGGAGAAGACTGGATGATTACGCACTGGTGCTGGCAGTGTGAGCTTACTCTAAGAGGCGAGAGCTTCGGTTGGGATCTTCTTGTTTTGGCGTCAAGGCCTTACGACGTTATTTTGGGCTTGGATTGGTTATATACGGTCCATGCTCAGATCCACTATATTAGGCGCAAGGTGCAGTGTGTCTGCACTGATGGGAGTAGGTTCACCTTCACCGGAGTGAAGGGATCCTTTGCAGCGCAGGATGGACTCACACAGAGAAGAGGAAATACGATCACTCAGCAGTTGTCTAGTTTCATCCTAGGAGAAGTTGATGTGCGGAGTCTGAGTTTTCTTGTAGTGGTGGATCAGTATGTGAACGTTTTTCCTGACGATGTTCCAGGACTACCTCCTCACATAGAGGTAGACTTCTATATTGACATGTACCCTAGGACAGCCTCGATATCTACTCCAGCATATCGGATGGATCCCACTGAGCTTCGAGATATACGGGTACATCTGGAGGACATGCAGGGTAAGGGATTCATCTGACCTAGTGTTTCACCCTAGGCTTCCCCGATTCTGTTCGCCAAGAAGGCGGATGAGAGCTTGCAACTATGTGTTGATTACCATCACCTGAATCAGGTGATCGTAAAGAACAAGTATCAACTTCCAAGGATTGACGACCTCTTCGATCAGCTCATGGGAGCACGATGGTTCTCGAAGATAGACCTCAGGTCAGGCTATCATCAGCTCAGAGTTCAAGATGAGGATGTGGAGAAGACGGACTTCAGGTGTCGGTATAGCCACTATGAGTTCTTGATTATTCCTTTCGGTGTAACCAATGCTCCAGAAGTGTTCATGAGTCTCATGAACAGGATCTTCCAGCCTTACCTCAATCTATTTTTCATAGTCTTCATCGATGACATATTTATTTACTCGACTACTGAGGAGGAGCACGCCTACCACTTGCGGGTTTTATTGGACACACTCAGAGAGCACCAGCTTTATGGTAATCTCTTGAAGTGTCAGTTCTGGATTCGAGAATTCCACTTCATAGGGAACGTCATCTCAGAGGTAGGAGTTGTGGTGGACCCTATGAAGATCGAGGAAGTGTTAGCTTGGGAGCCACCCAGGAGCGTGACGGAGGTGCGGAGTTTCCTAGGTCTGGCTTGGTACTATTGGAGATTTGTGCCATACTTATCCAGAGTTGCAGCACCACTTTCATCTTTGGAAAAGAAGGAAAAACCCTTCATGTGGTCGGATAGATATCTGTAGAGCTTCCAAGAGCTGAGATAGAGATTGACCAGTGCACCCATCTTGAGGCTACCAGAGGAGGGAGTAGGGTACGTAGTTTACTGTGATACATTAGGGACCGGACTTGGGTGTGTCCTGATGCAGGTGTGGGAAGTGATCTCCTATGGTTCACGATAGTTGAGGTAGAATGAGAAGAACTATGCTACCCATGACCTCGAGTTAGCAGCATTGGTCTTCTCCTTGAAGATGTGGCTGCACTATATAATGGGCGAGTGCTTTACAGTATTTTCTGACCACCAGAGTCTCAGGTACATCTTCTCGCAGAAGGACTTGAACCTGAGACAGCGGAAATGGATCGAGTTCCTCCAGGACAATGACTTTGAGATATTATATACTCTTGGGAAGGGTAACTTAGTAGCTGATTCTCTCAGCAGGAGGTCGGGCATTCAGCTACTTGGAGAGGCGACGGAGCAGCTAGCCATGTTGTAGATATCCTTTGTGGATAAAGATGGAGCATCCTTTCTACAGTCACTCACAGTCACTCCTCCATTACTTCAGCAGGTCAGATAGGCATAGCATGGGGACATTGACTATGAGACACGGCGTGCATAGATATCCTCAGGACAGGCACCTGGTGGATTTTCTGTAGGAGGAGAGCACGTCATCCTTTTCAGGGGACGTGTCGTGGTACCAACTACATTCCGGGAGAAGGTGCTGAGGGAGTTTAACACATCCCCTCTAATAGTACATCCTGGAGTAGCGAAGATGTACCAGGACCTCAGATGATAGCAATGGTGTCCGGGTATGAGGAAGGTTGTAGCAGAGTTCGTTTCATGATACCTCACCTGCCAGTAGGTGAAGGCAGAGCACCCGGTACCAGCAGGCTTGGTACATCCCTTGGAGGTCCTGTAGTGGAAGTGGGATGGGATATCTATGGATTTCCTGACAGGGCTTCCATTTACTTCCAGAGGACATGACTCCATCTGGGTGATTGTCGACCGACTCACCAAGTCGGCCCACTTCTTACCCATCAGAGAGAAGGGCTCAGTAGAGAGCTTTGGATGCATCTACGTTTAGGAGATTGTACGGCTTCATGGTGTACCATCTTCTATCATCTCTGATCGAGATGCTCGCTTTACTTCCCGGCTTTGGAAGGGGTTGCAGGAGGCATTTGAGACGCAGCTACGCCTGAGCACCGCCTTTCACCCACAGACGGATGGTCAGACAGAGAGGACCATTCAGACTCTCGAGGACATGCTCTGTGCATGTGTCCTTGACTTTGGTCGCAGCTAGGAGGATCACCTACCCTTGGTGGAGTTTGCATACAACAACAGCTACCACTCCACCATCGGGATGGAACCATATGAGGCATTGTACAGCCGACCTTGTAGATCACCTCTATGCTAGACAGACCCAGGGGAGTCAGCACTTGTAGGACCAGAGATGTTCCATGCCATGACGGAGAAGGTTCATATCATCCAGGAGCGGATAAGGACTACTCAGAGCCAACAGAAGTCCTATGCTGATAGGAGGCAGAGACCACTAGAGTTTGAGGATGGTGACCATTTTTTCTTACGGGTCTCACCTCGACATGGATTATGGAGATATGTCCGAGGCGGCAAGTTATCTCCACGCTTCATCAGACAATTCCAGGTTCTCAGTAGGATAGGCGAGGTGTCTTATCGCCTGGCTCTTCCACCTCAGTTGCGTCGGGTGCACGACATCTTCCACGTATCTTAGTTGAGGAGATACGTGCACGACCCGATGCATATCATTGATCACAGGGAGCTGGACATCGATGACAGGGAAACTTTTGCGGACGTTCTAGGGGAGATCGAGGATCGACAGGAGCAGGTCCTACGTAGATGGTCGATTCCTCTAGTGCACATCAGGTGGCAGCACGGGAACCTCCAGGAGAGCACATGGGAGCGGGAGGCTCAAATGCATGCACAGTACCCTCATTTGTTTCCCTAGTCTATGATGTTGCTTTACGGGGACGTAAATCCCTGAGGTGGGAGTAATTTAAAGACCCATAAATTTCAAGGAAATTTTTTTTTCTTAAATTCTTTGGGATTTTTCGAGTATGTAGTTTTTGACCGCACCTGATTCTGAGGCCCGGTCTGCCCAGAATCAATTTCCAAAGTTTATCTTGGGTACGTTCAGTGATCGAACGATCGGTATTTTCTATCTTTTGAATCGATGCTCGGAATCAAAATCTGAAGGCACCGATGAAACCGCAGCGGTGTTATTTGATTAAAAGGACCTTTACCAAAGGTACGTTTGCTCGGAAGGAGTTGTTAAAATTTGGGAATTAATAAATAATTGAATAAAATTTGTGGTAAAAATTTTATTCTTGATCTAAGTGGTTTTATCCTACATGGGTAAGTTAGGGTGGGACCCACTGTCACCCTAACTACCCATGAGAGGATAAATGTGAGGTGGGGCCTGCATGAGCCCCAACCCTTCACATTCCCTATAACTTCTTAAGCTCTCTATTAAACCCCCCATGTATTTAATTATGTGACTTCTCCTCTTCCACTTTAATAATTCCAACACACATTAATTTAATTAATTGAACCTATTTAATTAATTGAATTATGTGTTTGAATTTTGGAAATTTGAAATTCTTGGAAAAATTATAAAATAAGGGGAGACCTTATTTTATTTGGTTAGTTTTGTTGTGTGAGGAATTTGGGGAGAGAGTTATTTTCTCTTTGGAAGAACTTCATCCCCCCGTGAATAATGACACCCTTCAACGAAGAATGTCGTCACCACAAGGAGAGAAGACATTCCATTACTTCATCTCTTCATAGCTAGGGTGAGACATCGTCCCCTCCTTGGATGCATGCCAATGTCGTCTTCGAAACCTTACCCCATGATGCCATCTTCCGCGTCGCCAGAAAACATCAACGTTTATCAAGGTAGGGGTGTGTTTATGAATGAGCAATGTTGTTTTTCCTTCCATGAAATTTCTTCTCTCTAAAATGTTTTCTATCAAACTAATGCAGAAGGAACCAGACCAAACTAACACGGTTGGAATCATCCACCGTTCTTGGTGTATGGTGTTCTCCAGTCGCTCTTCAGCGGTGAATAAAGGAAAGTTTTTGGAGCCTATCGGAGGCCCGAAAATAATGGAAACGGCCTCGGAACATCGGGACGACCTAGGAACAGTAGTTTTGTAGCAAATGGATCATTGGAACAAAGGACGGACGCCTCGAGAGGCGTGCTGGCCAGAAGCGTTGTTTTTGGAAAATTACAGAATACATGTCGTGTACTTCCAAAGAACACGCCATGTAGTACAAGCGTTCAGCGGCAGAATATCAGACATCAGAAGAAGTGACACATGGCGTGTGACACCGATCACACGGTGTGTACTGTCCACACAGTTTGACAGAGGAGACTTCTTTGGACATGGCGTGTAATCCAGGAGATACATGGACACGGGCAAAACCACACGGCCATGAGGAACGGCATGTACTACCACCACCATGGTAGAAGCCGCTTCACGAGGCTTGGCGTGTAATCCGAGAGATACAAGGACACGGTCAAAACCACACGGCCATGAGGCACGGCGTGTACTAACACCACCATGGTAGAAGAATCTTCGCGAGGCTCGGCGTGTAATCCGGGAGATACACGGACATGGGCAGAACCACACGGCCATGATGCATGGCGTGTACTACCACCACCATGAAATAAGCGGCTTCACGAGGCTCGGCGTGTAATCTAGGTGATACACAGACACAGGAAAAACCATACAACCAAGAGGTACAACGTGTATTCCAGAAATACATAGACACAGGGTGCAGTACACGGGCATGTACTCCACCACATGGCCAGACATGGTCAGCGCACATGGAACTGACCCTAGAGGTTTGGACATGGCGTGTAACCATAGTACACTCCATGTATTTAATTATCTACACAACCAGCCCTGCAACACGGGCCATATCACATGGGTAGTACCCGGTGTCTAATGAGACCAGGATGTGTATCGCTTACCTACACGCTGTGTACTTTTGGAAAATGGCTTGGTCGTCTTGTTCTCCATGAATCGGGCACATTTTTCTTGGTTTTCCCCTATGACGTGGGACAGAACATTGGGATACATCATCTCTAGTCTTCGTGACGGTTGATGTATCCACCCCTTTGACTCGAGGAGCGGACCCTCCTGGAATCGAGTATGTTGTGTGCGGGAACCCTAGAGCTAGCTACGACTGCGACGATGATGATGACTGTACTTGGATCCTACGTGGGTACAGAAGTGAGGACGACTGTACTTGGATCCTCTATGGATTCGACTGCGATGACGACTGTACTTGGATCCTACGTGGGTTCGGCAGTGATGGTTACTGTACTAAGATCCTATGTGGGTTCTACAGCGATGACTTCTGTACTTGGATCCTACGTGGGTTCGGTAGGGGAGATGATTCAGAGGCTACACCTATCATCTCCACCCCTCTTCGTGAGTAGTATACCTGTTTGAGCTGATTCTAGAATTTCAATCATTATCATCAATGTGATTGTCATGCTTTCCTGTGTGGATTGGGATGTGCTTTCCCGAGTGGATTGGGTTGTGGTTTCTTATGTGGATTGATTTATGCTTTCCTGTGTAGATTGGGTTGTACTTGGGATTGTATGTTGGAGTCGAGCTGGAATTGATGACTTAGGTATATGTATGGGCATATACCTAAGTAGAGTTGGTTGATACTTCGTGTTTGTATCTTTCCTTTGTGGTTTATCCTTTGTGGATTCTGGGAGACCTTCGGGGGTCTCGGGGTCCCTACTGAGTATTGTATACTCACCCCTCCACGGGTTATGCCCACACTACATTGTGTTGGTTATAGACGACTGGCAGCACTGATCATGGTTGAGACTTGTGGAGTGTGACGGTACCCAGAAGTGGATTATCAGGCGGGACATGCACGGAGCGGACGACCGGACCTGAGGAGCTGAGGAGACCATCTGTACCCACCCTTCATGTGGGATAGCCGGAGGACGGCTCGGTGGTTGCTGATTTAATTTATTGTTGTTGTACTTTCTTTTCAGTTGTATTGTACTTTCAGTTGGGTTTGTATTCTGGCCCATTTACTTTTCAGCGCTTACTTTTGTACTCAGTTTACTTAGTTTTTACTCCATCTTGCATACTCTGTTGTGTTTGTTTGATTATCAAAAGTCAATGCCTTCCCATTTATCGGGATTTATGTCTTTGGTGCTAGTCTCCATCCCCTATCCTATGGAAGGCGGGCTTGGTGTAGTCACGGCACGGGCCCGGAGGACGGGTCATGACATATTCCTTACTGATCATTTTGTTCTCATCCCAAGTTTTTAAATTATTTCCACAGGTTATAAGGATGTGTAAGACAAAGAAGGAAGCCAAGTTAAATCTTTGAAGAGTTGTCAAAGATATCATGTTTTATTTGAAAAATTTTATATTTTGCAAGAAATGAATACTATTTTTATGGTATCCACTCTATAATGATGTGTAATTTTATGAATGTATTATGTCCCAATTATCTAAAACTCTAAAATTGAAAAGATCCTCAATGATAAAGGAATTGATTTCTTGATTAAATTCAATATTAAGTAATGTAATTAAGGTCGGGTTACTATACACATATTTTAGGGATAATCCCAAGTCACACTAGTATAACATTTTTTTCTATACTAATGTCAAGGAACTCAAGAATTAGAGGACACTTTTTGTAAGGTGAAAACACCTCGGGTTGAAAGAAAAAACTGAGGGGATATATATAGGATCCAACATGAATCATACATGTATAGTTAATTAGATGACTCCCTTGAAGTCAAATACACTCCATAATGATATCCATGAAAGATTTATGGGGATTAAAACACTCAATGAATGAATTATGGTCATAGTAAATTAGAATTCAAAGAGTTTAATGGTACATTAAAGATAATATCACTGCATATTGAATGCATTAGTGAGGATAAGGTTCATTACATTATTTTTTTTAATTTCTATGAACAAGGGGTAGGTTCAACAATAATGTCTTGGTGATCCAGGGAAAAAGTTAAGTGTGATACAATAACCCAATTAGTGTTCCTAAGGACAATAATACTCCAACACAAACTTTGAAACTAGGGATTAGGATATTGTAAATCGTGGATCAAGGTTCTCGATACATTAGTAATGTTATAGGAAAAACATAAAAGGGGTGACTAAAAATTGCATTGGGTGATGAATTACATTGTGATGTTGTTAATAAAAACAAGGATCAAAGAACCATTTTTCAATAAAAAAACCTTTATTCATAAGGCCATACTGAGGGTGCAGATGCATGAGCCAATATGGGGTATACATTTATAGTCAAGTAGAGGAATCATTTGAAGATAGAAACACTCATCACTAATATACATGAAAGGTATATGACAACTTAAGATACTCAATACATAAAGTATGATTTATGGACTGAGATTTTCATGAAAGGTGATGGAAGTATCCCATGCCACAGTTGACCATGGTTGGCTTGTTGTGGTCCTTTGATAAGGAGTGATAATGGATAACGAATTGTGTCATTTTATGTTCATATAAATGACACATATTTCATGTAGTTTAACATCATTCAATAAAAACTTATATTTCATATAGTTTAACATCATGCATCAAGGGATTTATACTACATAGTTTAACATCATGCATCTTGTGAGAAGGCTATAAAATTTAATGTCATGTGGTAGGGATGTGGGGGAATTTTTCATTCTTTCATAAGATTATGGGTAAATAGCCATTATTTTGGTTTATTATATAGATATGACTCATGTATAAGTATATAGAGTCTCTAGGAAAATAATATTCTTTTTTGGTTTAATATTCTACAATGTGGACCATTATTTTTTCCCATATTTAATCATGACAGTCCTAATTTTTTTAAATAGGGTAATCATATAAGACCTTTAATCTCATGTGATTCATTCTCTATGTGATAAACAATGGGTGATTGGAGAATAAACCACACCGTGTTGCATATGGGTACATGAAAAAGGAGTGACATGAGATATGGGGGACACTGTCATAGTAGAGGTATATGAATACAAGAAAAACACTATAATGGATAATTTCCATGATCCCTCCTTCCACAGTGCATGTTTGTGAATTGAACTGCACAAAAAGATCTTATGCACAGGATATGAGGGAATTTTGGATGATAAATCTTAAAAATCAATCTTAAATATAAGATTTGAGAGTATCCTAATATAATTAGTAATTATTCCATTGGTAGTTCTTATATAGAGTTTCCCTTTAATAGAATTGTCTTGTGTCTATGGAAAATATTATTTTTCTAAGCATAGATCTAAAAGTGGGGGGACCAGTGATGAAGACTCCTACATAGATCTGGCTCATATGTAAGAGGGGGGCCTTTCCTATTTTCTTATTTTTCATATATATCACTTGTGCATGAGGAAAAAGAAACTCATATTAGTGTTAAGAGTATAGAATATTCATTGTGAATGATGAGTGATCTAATCAGGTTCCAAGATGAAGTGTGGCATTTTTTATCTCTATGGATTCACCCAAATGGGTGTTACTATATATCTTATAAGGGTAAAAATAAATCCATGCATTGTTTTTATATGGATCTATATGCAAATCTAGATCTCACATCAAGGTGATGGTATTTTTATTATAGGTTAATGAAGCACTCAATGGTGAAGACTCCTATTTAAATCAATATTATACGTTAGAGAGGGGACATTTTACTTAGCTTAGTCTACAAAAATCAAGTTCAAGTGAGAAGGAAGAAAGATATGTTTCACCTTAGTACAGTGATATTCAAAAAGAATAAGTGTAACCAATAGATCCATGATACTAAGTTGAAAATATGCATACATTTTTTTGATGTTATGGATGGACCTAGAATATGGATCCCTATAAACACTATATATCCTATATAGAGATAGGAATCAAGACACATATAATTATTACAAAGAAAAATCTTGTATAGATCTTACTTTTTCATAGGGAAATCTATTTTTTACTTAGGGATTGTGATATGGAATAGTATAGAAGATATAGGAATCACTATGTATCTTATAGAGAGATGGGAATAAAGCCACACTTATTTATTATATTATAGGTCACCTACACAAATATAGATCATATATAGGGGAAATGTTCCATTTTTTGGAACTTGTGGATGGTCCTAGGGTGGAGAATCTTCACATCACTATATATCTGGTGTTAATGGTAATCAAGCCACATACAGTTATCAAATTCTCCCAACATAAATCATGCTAACATATAGGAAGGGACGCATTTCTAGTTGGAAATTATGGTTTGGGATAGGAAAAGAGATCCAAGCATCACTACTTTTCTTGTAATAATAAGAATCAAGCCACATAAGTTTATTGTTTTGAATCCTTAATGCAGATCAATCACATGCATGGATGAAGGTATTTTTAGCATAGGTTCATAGATGAATAACTCTATGATAATGGATTCCATATAAATCTATATCATACATAGGATGGGGTATTTTATCAAGATGTATATAATTTTTATGAGGCCCACTCTACATAGATCTGGATAATGTACGGGATAAGGGAACTGAGCCTCACCACAGTATAGCACCAATGAGGAAACAAAATATTGGTGTAAAGGCTCAAACATTGAGGTAAAAGAGGGTATTTTTTATAATTATGGTTGTTCTTAGGATAGGATATTTGATTATCACTATGTATCCTGTAATAATAGGAAAAAATACACACATATATCTTGAAAGAAAATTTCCCCTACTCATATATGACTAATAAGCAGGGAAAAGGGGGATTTTTTTTGGAAATTTGTAGTTGGTCCTAGGATAAAGGATATTGGAATGACTACATATCCCATTAGTATAATTATTATTCCACATTTAGTTATTATATAAGATCATTCCTTTTATATATTTGGATCAAATGTAATAAATAGGGTACATTGATGCTTTGTGGAATAGACATATTGTGTTCTAAGGGATTTTACATGGACCAATATCTCATGTAGTGGATAAAGAGCCCACAAATATTGGGATGGTCCTAAGTAGTTGAAGTACATTTAAAATATAATTACACTTAATATATTAACATCATGCTTTATGGATAATTAACATGTAGTTTAACATCATATAGTGAGGAAATAGGTGCTATAAGGGTTAAATTCTTTTGACTAGGACTTGGGTGCTAACACAGGAATTATAAAAAGAGTATTTCTTAAGAAAACTTGTATTGGTGGGGGTGTGATGTGTTCTTAGTCTATCATGGAGAAGAAGTATTCTCCATTTGAATAGAACTTATATATGAAATTATGTCCTTACCACTTTGGTTCCATCTTTAGAGGCTTCTTCTCTTGTATCATCAAGGTTATGATAACCAATACCAGCTCTCCTCGAAGTAATGATTAGAGGTGGAATTTTTTTGAAGGTTCATACAATATAATTCGGATGAACTTGTAGATTATTAAATGAATATATCCTCTTCTCATCAAGTCATTCTAACTCATTAATTCACTTATGAGATTGTTCATCTTCTAATAGCTAACCATAGATAATGATTCTAATCAAGGGAATCCATACTTCAATGGGAATCACTTCCTCTATTCCATAAATAAGTGAATATGGGGTCACTTGTGTGGTAGTGTGGGTTGTAGTACGATAGGAGTACAATGTATGAGGGAGTTTTTCTAGATAATATTTATTATCTTTATCCACTGTTTTCTATATTATGTTTCATAGAGTGTTATTAAAAGTCTTTATATTCTTATTTTTCACTCTTTGATAGCGATATTAATTGTTGGACTCAATTTTGTACTCCTAATACAATATTTTCAACTCAAAAGAACAAAAAAAATTAATTAACCTTCAATATTTTATGAGGGAAACCAAATATGGTGATGATGTTTGACTTCATGAAGTTGATAAAATTATTCATACGGACTTCTATGAGGGGGATGGCCTCAGCCCATCTAGAAAAGAAGTTACTGGTACTAATCATGTATTTAAACATCCTAACTACAGCTTGGGGATATGGTCCCATGAAATTGATTCCCCATACAAAAAATAGATAGGAATATTTTGTATTATGTAATAACTATGGTGAGTGATCAATGAAATTTTCATGTATTTGACATGCATGAAAATTCCAGGTGAATTCTATGTAGTCTTATATCATCATTGGACAAAAATAACCAAGCCTCATAATTTTGTGGGAGGGCCTTGTACCGGATTGAGGAGCACCACATGATCCTACATGTACTTCCTACATTATGGTGATGGTATTTTCTTTGTCGATGCATATTTGGAGGACTCCATCAAAACATAATTTATAGAGGAATTTCTAATCATTCGTCTTATCACAAGGGGTGAAGTTCACTACCTGACATCAGATCTATTCCTTTTTCCCTAGATATGATAGGATTTTCCCATTTTATAGGTAGTAACATATGGGTACCATCCATATAATAATGGATATTATATTGCTACACTCTAGATAATCACTAATTTGATTGATCTCCTCCAGGTCACAAATAATGATTAGGGAGACTACCCTTCAGTTTTCAATATGTAAGATTTTATCTTCCTGATCAAAAAAAATATAGGGTTTTTTTTATTATCCATTCCACCAACATTATCATTCTATGAGTGGGGGAGATGATTCAGCATTAATTCAAAAGGGAACTCTGCCATCATTCCTGTTACATATCCAATAATAGGGGATAACTCCTCCTTCTTAATAGTGTATTAACCGTCAATATTTTTAATCACCAGTTCTAAATAACCCTTGATATTAAGAATGTTTATTTGTATCTATAGGTAAATTTTTAGGCCTATGATAAGGACTTGGTATTCCACCTCATTTTTGGTGCATCCTTTAAATAATAAGGAATGATTTCCTTGGTTGGAGAGACAAATGAAATCCCCATAACAACCCAATTCAGCTTCAATCTTTCCATTATTTTATCAATTTATAATTGAGAGGCTCTATAAAAATGTATATCTCATATCTAAGAAGTTTTATAAGCATAGAAAACCTATTTATTTTGTAGTTCGGTGTTTACAGACATGCAATCAGGGGTGGTATGTATTAAAAAAATCACTATCACTTTACATTTTATTTCCTTCTATTACATGAATTAGATGTTATATTATTTCAAGTTGACCATCCATCGGGATAAATGCTATTTTATAATAGGGTGGTTGAGAATGTGCTTGAGTGAATCGATAATAGATAATATAAAGACTTCATGCTGCTATAAGTAGATCCTCCAATTTTTAACTACAAAAATCATTTCTATGAATTTTTTCTCGATATCATAATATCATGTCACAGTATCCAATATTTCTCTTCTAAGATAATAGAGACTATTTTATTTCCTTGCATCATATATTTTTTATAATAAGAGCATTGAGAGATCATTATATAGTGTCTATATATTGGATGAGAGGATTCAATTCTTCTGGTAGAATTTATACTATTGGGTGAAACAAATATTTCATGAAGTTCTCAAAGTATTATTGGTAATATTTTCCCCACTAATAGCTAACTCCCTTATTTATCAACCTTTTGAATGATATGAATTATTCATCCATATTTTCAAAAAAACTCCTAATATAAACAAGGAATCCTTGAATCCCTCTGAACTCTTTAAGGTTTCTAGGAGGTGAAATTGTGAGGATTTCACTAGTATTCTTAGGTTAGACCTCAATGTCATAGTGGTTTACTCCAATACCAAGTATTTTCCCTAAAATTACTTTGAAGGAACACTTCAGATGGTTCACATTTAAGTTGTGATGTCATAACGTTTCGAATATTGTTTGAAGGTAGAAAAGTTGATCACAACAATATCGAGATTTAACCACCATATCATCAGCTTATCATTCCAATATTCTTCCTAGAAATGGACTAAAGATGTGATTAATATCATGTTAGTAGGTGGTGCTGGCATTATTTAAAACAAAGGTCATGACATGATAGAAAAATATCCTTTAGGTCGATCTAAAAGTAGTATATTTCTCATCTTAGGATAATATTTTGATTTGGTTGTACCTTTATTACACATACATAATGTAAAGGGCTTGTAAGGAGGGAACTTCTTGTTTAAATGTGAGTTAGGAAGGATTTTGAAGATTATTATGTCATATTGTAATGGTTTCTGCCTTCCTGGGCCTTTACTTTTATATTTGGGGAATTTGGAGGAATTTAAAGGATGATCAAGGAGGTTTAGTGAATATTGGAGCTATATCAAAACTATAGAAGGATTTTATGGCATAAAAGAGTGATTTATAGCAAAACATGGTGATTTACGGCTTCTTTAGGTTGCAGTTTATAGCTTGTGTTCTATGGGGGAGTACCCCATGAAACCCATTTACGTTATAAAACATAAGTTAATTTCAGTTTTAGGATCCATGTTTTTTAGTGGAGAAGGTATTTTTATCTTTAATGTTGGTTTTGGGCAGTATTTTTTGTAGACTCGTGGATTTTGTGATGTAGAAGTGTATTTTACACCATAAATCAAGTGACTTACATCCTATATTTTTTTTATTTGGCCATTTTTTATCTCTATTAACCATGTATCCTTTGATTTTTGGATGAACCCTAGGAAATTTAGGGAGAAATTCTATATCATCTTCCATCACTTTGATCCTTGGGTTCCAGTGGTGGTGTTTTAGTGATCAGTAGTAAGTTCTTATCCCCTTCTCCATTTCCCCTTTTTGTTCTTCTCTCATAGATCCATTGTGGCACTATGGTTTTAGTTTTAGGTGTGTGTTCGTGTCTATTTTTTATGACCCTTTGATGTGTTATAGGTTGATCTATCATTCCCTTGTGTGGTTGTGGGTTGTGAGTTGTTTCTTCTTTGACATGTGGTTCACAACAAGATTAAAAAGCATCTTTGTGGTGGGGGATCACCATTATCACTATTTTACAAGATATGTGTTGAATTTCATGGTTTTTCCCTTGTATGGATATAAAGGTTCATCATAATACATATAATTAATTTTCATAAATAAAATTGATAGAAATTGGGAGTTATCACATGATTTTATTACTTTGATAATATTGGTATGTGTTTATGCATTCTTATTGTCAATACATAAAATATCAGTTGTTGGAAGCCCTGTTTTTGTGGCAGATGATATTTGTGTGACCCTTACCATGTTTTTGTTTTATTGTTCCCAAAATAAAATTTTTATGAATATATATATATGGATAATCAAATGGTTTCCCATGGAATCAGATTTGTGTGATAATATTCATTTTAATTAAAGATGTAATGCAATCAAATCCCTTAAATAAATTGTGGAAGCTGAAATGTGTTATTGTTGTGTGTTGTTGATTTCTTGTGTTTTATTTTGTATAGTAGGCTATTGTGATGTGGTGGTGATGATCTTCTATGATTTGTAGTGTGTGGGGCTATAATTTAGTGGTTGGTTTTCATGGATGTAATGTGGGTTGTTGTGTGATGTGTTGTGCAATAGTCGTGGTG
Source organism: Viscum album (assembly GCA_963277665.1). Taxonomy (NCBI): domain Eukaryota; kingdom Viridiplantae; phylum Streptophyta; class Magnoliopsida; order Santalales; family Viscaceae; genus Viscum; species Viscum album. The sequence continues at coordinate 382,013,452 of OY728153.1, read as the reverse complement.
TGCAGTGATGATGATGTGTGGTGGTTATGTGAGTGAGGTGATTTTTGGTGTGGTTTTGTTATATGGTGGTTGTGAAATGTGGTTGCGGAAGTGATATGGCTTGGTTTTTGTGGTGAGACAATGATGGTTGATGTGTGGAGTTATGATGATGGATGTGGGAGTTGGTCTAGTTTTGGTGTGGTGTGGTTGTGTTAGTTACCTGATTATCCATGCATATGGTTCTAAAATGAAATAACATGTATTGGTAAATGAAATATAATGAGATGGAAATTTATTTTTGTAAATGGATTAAGTGAATTGAATAAATAAATATGAAATGAAATGTGAAATAAAATTGCTTAGTAATGGAAGTTAGTGGGAAATTGTTATATCTAGAATGTTGTGAAATATGAATTTAAGATGGGAATGTGTGGATTTTGTGGTAGTTGTGTGGTGTTTTTCTATAGTGGTGGTAGTGGTTGTGATGGTTTACATGCTATGTATTGGTGATGGTGGTGTTTGTTAGTTCAGTTGTTATGGACCCATAGGTTTTTTATTGCGTACTATCTATATATCATTTATCTTTATATTATTTTCATACATGCCCCACCTAAGTTGTGTAACCTTACCAACACTCATAGGTTCTAAATTTTAGTTATTTTTTCCAATATCTATGATGTTAGTGATATGGATGTATGTCCACAATCTCTTCCCCTCTCTTCTTTCATTAGTGATGGACCAAGTGTCTTTGGGTGTGATGTGAAATGATAGAATAGGTATTTTTAGGTGAGATATGATGTGGGGAGGCTATGATGAGATGTGATATATAGTGGGGGTCATGCATAGTTGGTGGAGGGAACAAGGTTGATGTCCTTGATGTAAAAGATACCCTACTTCCTTAGTTATTTGACGATGTGATATGTGGTGTGATAGACAAGGTGTATTTGAGTGAGACATGGTGTGGTGATTCCTAATTTTAGAAAAAGATTCTATAACTAATGATGGTTGGGTAGGTAGGGATGTATCTTGACCCACAACAGAGATGGATCGGGTGTCTTCGGATGAGATGTGTTGTGATGTGGTTATGATGTGATATGTATGGAAGGGATGGGAGAATAAGATGTTCAATGTTGGGGTGTGATAGAAGTAAATCAATGAGGAAGAGGCAGCATGGTGCCTTATTTTATTCATGATTATCATGTTAATATATTGGATGCATGATTTAGTGATCAATCCATGGTGAGGATGGGATTGGTTAGTTAAACTTTTAGGTGCTTTTTGGTTCTAATTTTTGGTCACTGGTACATTAGAATTTTCTTTTCACATGTGCACTTGAGACCTTTCATATGATCCTATGGAGTATAATTGTATGCTCATCCTATATATATAAACTATTTTTCAGGTTTCAAGGAGTAATTTGGTGATTGAGTTGGGCATTACTAGCTTGGGATGGAGCTTTTGATTAGTCATGTTCATAGGAATTGTCTTTTGGTACTTATATTTGGATACTTTTATTGTATTGGATTGTATTTTTTCATGCATTTAGGGATGGTTTTTTACCTTTATATTAAATAATAGATTTTTTTGGAGGTTTTTTTCCTATATCCCAATTCTATCTGATTATAGAGGGTAATTCCTCCCATATTTCTGATATTTTTATACCCTTTGTTCTAGTCTCAAACTCAGGGCCTACTGAAGGCAGGACTCGGGGGTCATTATATCTCTTCCTTCATTTCGGTATAATTGGAGAGAGGGGTTCATGACATAGTGGTATCAATGGTTTTAGTAGAGAGATAGGGTGGATTTTTGAGTTTGCAGTTTGGAACTATAGTGTTTTCATGGGTTGGTAGGACAGTGGTGCCAGAAAACCTTGGTACATGATATATACCAGGAAGACTGACTAGGATATGGAATCCCCCCAAGATCTAGTTGATTAATTCAGAACTTATTGAATTACCTAGGAGAGGTATATGCATCATGGTTGATTATTTTCATTTCTGAATTGGGTTTTTTTGTGAAAATAAAATGAATTAAATAAATAATATTTGATAAAATTATATGATACAAAGTTTAAGAATTATCCCTGATTTTCAAGAATTGATATGGTCATAATCTGTGATTCGATTAGGTTGTTTAGGTTTAGTAGGCTGGTCATATTGATCATCAGATGGTTGAACTGATAGAGGAGGATGAGTCATGGAATAGGTCCTTTCATTCCTTTTTGTAATAGAGTTTGAGAAAATACAAGGGAAAAGTATCAAATATGGAGACAGAGCACTAGCTAGAGGATCTAAAGATCACTTTTGAACTAATAGAGAATGGGATAAGTTCTGGGTGTCATTGGTGTTGAGTCAGTTTTGAGGAGATATGTGTCAGTGGTGGATATTATTTCTATGTGACCATAATGAGGAAGATGTTTTGTGGCCAAAATTTCATAAAGAGATCTGTTCGGAGTTCATGTCATTAGCGATGAGGAAATCCAAGATGATGGACGTTATCTCCCTTTTTTGGGGAAGATATAGTGTGTGATATCTTGGGATTAGGTTCAAAGAAATCCTTTACTATTCTTTGGATGTTTTCCCAGATGAGGAGTCTGGAGTCGAGCATATGGAGGAGGCTTTTCAATAAGTGGTCAGATATGCAGTCACCCAATTTATACTCCCTATATATCTAGTGGTGTAGAAACGTTTGGAGGTTATTGAGTGGATGTTTTATTTGGAATTTGATCCTAGAGATCGTGGTTAGAAGATTGTTGCAAGGAGTAGGGATCCAGGTAGTGGGTTGTGGGTTTTCAGGCGGTCAGGGTTCTGATCAGTGGGAACCTGACTATAGTTGATCTCCTTCCATCCTTCTGGGGTAGGTGAATTCTATGAACCAGTTGGAGGACATTATTTTTTGTATTATGTATATGAATTAAATGGGAATCATCATTATTAGTATAAATACACTCTGATAGTCCAGTATCAAGTGGGTGTTAAGGCCTATTTTCATCTGTAGAAGTAGTTTTCTCTAAGATAGTTTTAGCAGGTAGAACTATCAATGCTTGTTTAGTAGCTGAGAGTGGGTAGAGTTGGAAGAGGTAAGCCTAATTATGGTACCCATATATAGGTACCTAGTCTATATCATGGTCATAGAGGTTGATATTAGAGAGTTAGAGGATCTGGGTGTGGTCAGTTGAATGCATTAGATATATAAGTGCTGATAGATCTAGGAGTTTTTTGATGTATGGTCAGTTTATCATCTACACTTGTATGTGATTTTTATTATTCACTAACCTCATGATACATTTTTTCTCTTACTTTGTTCCATGCTTTTCAAATGTAAATGGAGATACTTCTAGTGCCCCTAGTTTTATAAATTTCAATTGGAGGTCAGGCTTCTTTATTTTTTGTGTGTTGGGGATGTAGGATGGTGATAGGGTAGAACCAGTTTGTGGGAGACTTATTCTTGTTGAAGATACATCAATAAAGTGTTATCCTTGTCATGGATTGGTTTTATTACATGTACACATCCATTTAATATCACTAAAGGATATTTTTTCTGCTATGGAGGTCAAGATAGTGTTGTTCATTGGCCATTGAGGTTATCAAATGGGTGGTAGGAAAGTGTAACCTCTTTTATATCAATTGGTGGAGCTGTTGGTGGAAGATAAATTAGAGATTTTTCCCAGAGTTGTGGATGAGTTCTTAGATATTTTCCTAGATGTGGTTATGAACCTACCCCCTTGTTGTGATGTCAATTTTGGGATAGTGTTATTGTTGGGTGTATCTCTGATTTTAATGGATCTTTATCGGATATTTCTTATAGAGTTACACGGGTTTAGGTTGCAGGTGGATGATTTGATGTAGAGGAGTTTCATCTAGAGCAGTTTGTCACCATGAGGTTATCTAGTGTTGTTATTTAAGAAGGATAATAGTAGTTAGAGGTTGTTTATAGACTACCATAGGTTGAATCAAGTAACGATCAAGAACCATTTCCCACTTTTTAGGATCGATGATCTATATGACCAGTTGAGAGGAGCTAGTTTGTTTTTTAAGATTGATTTGTGGTCTGGAAATCAATAAATGAGGGGGAAAGTGGATGATATTATGAATACTACCATTAGATTCAAGTATGGTCACTTCAATTTCAATTTCATTTTGTTCGGTGTCATTAATTCTTTATCCATGTTCAGGGGACTCATGAACCCCATGTTCCATGAATTCATGGACCAATTCATCATCATGTTAATTAATGATATCTTGATCTACTTGAGGTTATAGGATTATAATTTCAAGTATATCATGGCTATTTTAATGGTCCATAAACAACACCATATATATAGAAAGTTTTCCAAGAGTGAGTATTGGATAAGATCGGTATATTTCCTTGGACATGTGGTGTATCGGTAGTTTGTGTTCATGGATCCATCAAAGTTTGAGGTAGTTGTTTCTTGGGAGGCACCTGAGAATGTGTCATATGTTTATAGTTTCTTTTCCATAATGGGTTATTATTAGAGGTTTGTACCCAATTTCTCTCGATTTGAATCCCTAATAACCATGTTGACTTAGAAGGACTAGGATTTTTTTTAGACTGCTCAATGATAATAATCGTTAGGTTATATTAAAGATAAGTCTTTTAGTGATTCAGTTTCCTAAAACGGGTATTTTTTAGGTTTTTTGTGATGTGTCCCATCTAGGATTGGGATTTTAATTGATAAATTAGAGAAATATGATCTATTATGAGTATAGGAAGTTACATACCCATGAGCATAACTATTCTACCCATGATCTAGAGTTAATAGTAGTTGTTTTTGGACTAAATTTGTGGCAGCATTGCCTCAAAAGTGAAGGATTTGTGATTTTCACATACCATAAGATCTTTAAATGTGTTTTCTCTAAGCAGGATATGAATCCATAACAGTACATTTGGATGGATTTTCTTCAATATTATGATTTGTAGATATGTTAAACCCTAGGTAAGGGGAATGTTTTTACTGATTCATTGATTCAGAATTCCTAAGGATATCTGGTTCGGGAGTTTACAAATGTTTAGAAAGGTTTGGAGGAGCATACAGTGATGCATCTTGACATTGGGGAGAGAATTTTTTGAGGTTGTCCTTATAAGATGATGATGGATTCATCCTTGATATGCTAGGTGTAGGAGTCCCAATGTAGAGAATCATATGAATAGGTGATGTGTGATAATGTTGGTCATGATGATTCCCCAGAGGGATGATCGGAGAATGATCATAACTGAATTTTATTCCAGGGAAGGTTTTTTGTTCCACAAATTATGTGCAAGTGATTTATTCATGAATTTCAAAGATAACCTTTTGCAGTACATCCAACTATGATAAATATGTATTTTGTATTGAGGATATAACATTGGTGGCTAGGGATGGAATGGTGAGTAGAAGATTATGTGGTGAGGTTTCTGGTTTGTCAATAGGTAAAAGGAGAGCACCATGTTATGAGAGGTTTTTTTAATCCTTTCATGTTCTTGATTGGAAATGGAAAGAAACATTAATAGATTTTATTACTGGGTTACCCTAGTCTTAGGGGGGTTGTGATGTGGTTTGGGTGATAGTGGACCGACTAACGAAGTTGGATCATTTTCTATAAATCCATGAGTTAAGTTCTATAGACTTCTTGGCAAGGCCAAATATACAGGATGGTGTTAGGATTCAAAGGGATCTAAGGAACATCATCTTTTTTGGGAACCTCATTTTACATCATGGTTATATAGAGAATTGCAGCATGATTTTGGCTCCAGTTGCGCCTTAGTACTACTTTCCACCTTCAGATATATGGGATTACGGAATGAACAATCCATACACTAGAGGATATATTGTAATCTTGTGTCTGAGACTTTTCTAGATCGTGGGTAATACACTTTCCTTTTTTTGAGTTTGTATATAGTAATATTTATCACTCATCCATTAGCATGGATCTGTTTGAGATTTTTTATGGGAGATTATCTTATTCTCCATTTTGTTTAACATGGTTTGGGGAATCATTAGTTCTTGGTCCTGATGTGGTGTAGAGCATGACCAATAAGATCCATTTGGTTTGAGAGAGTATGAAAGTGTAATATTACTATTATAAGTCCTATGATGATCATAGTTGTATGCCTTTGGATTTCTATGTAAGAGACAATATGTTAGTGAGATCCTACCCTCAATGTGGTCTGTATAGGTTTGGTAGGGGAGTAATACTTCCCCTCTATTTGTTGGAACCTTTTAGGTATTAGGGTATGTTGGTGAGATGGCATGTTAGTTGGTGCTTCCACCACAGTTTGAGAGGATCCGAGAAATCTTTCACATGTCCCATCTTCATCAAAATATTCATGATGACCCCCATGTTATTTACTAGGGAGAGTTATATATCTAAGATGATGCAATGTTTGTGAAGCATCCATTAGAGATCCAATATCGATAAGAAAAGTTGTTTTATGGATGAACCATCCCCTTGGTTCATGTTTTCTGGAGGTATGGTGGCCTAGAAAAGATTACTTCAAAATGAGAGGTGAATATGTGTTCCCAGTACCCAGAGTTTTTTTTTGAGTTTTACTTTTCTCTATTCTATTTTTTTGATGTGATGTGTGGATATTTTTGTTTTATATGATGTTCCTTTTCTTGATGTTGTGATATTTGATAGGGGTCCCAACATGTGAAAGGGGGATACCTAATTCCTAATTAATATGTGTTATAACTTAACATGATTAAAACTATGTGGGTGATTTATTGTCACCCAAATTAGATAATATCTTGATATGGAAGATGGAATTCTTGTATTTTTATGCTTGAGACAGTGATTTTGTTGGTTTTAAAAGTGGTATTTTTGGGATATGTGGAGGTTTATATAGTTTATATGGATGGATGTGTGGAAATTAGTGCCTTTTGGTTAGTATAAGATGTGTGGAGTTATTCTCAGTGAGAGTTTGTTATGTGGTTGTGTTGGTTGTTTTGTGGGAATTTTGGTTTAGCTTATTTAGCTGGTTGTAGTTTGGAAATGTAATGAGTGCCCTAAGAGGTATCTCATGTGGTGGTTTTTTAGACCCGCTTTTTTCTTTGGTTTTTTTCTAATTATTTAGGATGAGAATCATTTTAGAGGTATCAAATATAACATTTCATGCCTTCTTAATCCATTACTTTTCTATTTTGGGTAGTCGTAGGTGATCAAAGGAGGATCATAAAAGGTTTGGTGGAGGTTAGAGCTGTAAAAAAACTGCAACAGAATTTTTACACCACAAAAGATCAATTTAAAGCATAATATGTTGGTTTACAAGTTGTACAGGTTATAGTTTAAAGATTGTGTTTTATGGGGGATTTCCCCAAGAAACACATGATAACATAAAACATAAGATTATGGTGTAATTTAATTCCAGTCTGATGCACCATGTTTTTCATCATAAAATTGGGTTTAAGACCTAAAGATTGGTTTCACAGTATATGTTTTACATACCCAAGGATTTTAGGATATAAAATTTTTGTTTACACCATTAATTAGAAAAATTATAGCCAGTATATAATTTTTCACCAACCATATTTCCTCTCATTCAGTCATTTCTCCTTTAGTTTTTTATGAAACCTAGGAAATGTTTGGAGACCTTCTAGCTCATATTCCCTCAAATTGATCATCAGTTTCCTATGGTAGTTTTTTATTGATCATTAGTAAGTTCTTATCCCTTTCTTCTTTGTTCCCTTTTTTTCTTCACTCAGATATTCGCTATGGAATTGTGGTTTCAGTTCAAGGTGTGTGTTGGGATGAATTTTTTTCAAACCTTTGATGTGGTATAGTTTTATCCATCATTCCCTTTTGTAGTTGTGGGTTATTGGTTGTTTCTTCTTCACCCAATGGTGACTAGTGAGATTAGAAATTTTATTTGGGGTAGGGGACCCTCATTCTCACTCTTACTTTCTATGTGTGGGAATTTTAAGGTTTTTTTCCATTTGGTGGATATAAAGGTTCTTCCTAATAAATAAAATTAATTATAATAATTGAAATTGTTAGGTATGGGTAAATATCGCATTCCTTTACTGCTTTGATGATATTAGTGTTGTGTTTATGCATGATTATTTCCAATACAAAAAAATAACAGTTGTTAGAAGTATTATTTTCATGGTAGATTATATATCTATGACCCTTATTATGTTTTTTTATCACACCCTAATTAAAATATTATTGAATGTATATATGATTAATAAAATGGTTTCCCATGTAATCTGATTTGTGTGATAAAAAATGTTCAAATTAAATAAGTGATGTGATGAAAGACCTTTAATAGATTATGGAATATAAAATGGGTTATTGTTCTATGTAGTTTCTTTATTGCATTTCCTTGTCTTTTAAGGGTTTTTTTGAGGTGGTGGTGATGATTGTCTATGATATTTAGTGTGTGGTAATGAGATGTGGTCGTTTGTTAGCATAGATGTGACATGGGTTGTTGTGTGATGTGGTGTGTAGTGGTTGTGGTGCGTAGTGATAATGATGTGTAGTGGTTATGTAAGTGAAGGTGATGTGTAGTGTTGTTGTGTTGTGTGATGGTTGTATTTTTTTGGTTGTGGTGGTGATATGGCTTGATTGATGTGTCACGGTGCTGATGGTGGATGTGTGGTGTTGTGGTGATGGTTATGTGAGTTGGGATAGTTGTGGTGTGTCATGGTTGTGGTAGTTTCCTAGTTATCCATGAAATAAATTATGGTTCTAAAATGAAATAGCGTGGGTTGGTAAATGAAATATAATGGGATGGAAATTTATATATGGAAATAGATCAAATGAATTGAATAAATGAATGGGCTGTGAAATGTGAAATTAAATGGATTGGTAATGGAAGTTAGAGGAAACTTGTTATATATGGAAAGTTGTGAAACCATAATTGAAAGTGGGAATGTGTTGCCATTTTAGTGGTTTTGTGGTGTTTTCATATAGTGGGGTAAGTGGTAGGGATGGTAGATGTGTGGTTCAGTGGTGGTGGTAGTGTAATCTAGTGTAGTTTTTGTGGACCCATATGTTGGGTATTGTATGTTAACTATATATCATGTATATTAATGTTATTTTTATATGTGTCCCACCCAAGTTGGATAACCTTACCAATTATTAGAGGTTCTAGGTTGCAGGTGTTTTAACTAATATCTTGGATGGTGGTGATACAAATGGCTGGCTAACCCCTCTTCCCCACTCTTCATTTAGCAGTGATGGCCTAGGTGTCTTTGGGTGATATGTGCAGTGATGAACCATGTGATTTTGGTAAATATGTGATGTGATGAGGTTGTGATTACATGTTATATGTGTTGTGGGAAATGAAAGGTATGGGGAGGTCATGGGGTTGCTGTATTTCATGTTCATGATACCCTACTATATTAGTTATATGATAAGATGAGATGTGGTGTGATATCCTAGGTGTCTTCAGGTGAGACAGGGTGTGGTGTTTCCTTATTCTAGGATTGGATTCTAGACCATGTGGGGGTAGGGTGGGTTGGGATGCATCTTGACCCGCATCATAGATATCCCAGGCATCTTCAAATGAGATGTGATGTGATTTGGTTGTTATGTGATATGTATAGAAGGAATGGGAGCACATAATGTTCAATGTTGGGTTGTGAGAGTATAAAATCAGTGGAGAAGTGATAGTGGGGTGCCTTGTTTTATTCAGGATTATTATGATACTATATTGGATGCATGATTTGGTGAGTGATTCATGGTGTGGTTGGGATTGATTAGTTGACATATTTATGTTCTTTTCGGTTTTTCAATTTTTTCACTGGCGCATTAAAATTATCTTTTCACAAGTGTACTTGAGACCTCGGGTACGATCCTATTGATTATACTTGTATGTCCATTCTACATATATAAATAGTGTTCTAGGTTTCGTGGAGGACTTTGGGGACTAATCTAGACATTTCTAGCTTGGGTTGGAACTATTTTTGAGTCACTTTCATACAAATTTTCTTTTTTTACTTTTATTTGGATAATTTTATTGTATTGGATTATATTGGTTCATGCATTATGATATTGTTTTTGTAATACCTTTTTATTATAAATTGGATTTTTTGGTGGTTTTTTATCCTATCTCCCGATCCTGTTTTATTATAAAGGGTAATACCTCCCATATATGTGTTATTTGTATACACTTGGTGCTAGTCACCAACGCGGGGCCTACTGGAGGTGGCACTATGGGGTCATTATATCTCATCCCTCATTATAGTTTCTTTAGAGGTAGGGGGCATGACATAGGTAGTCACATAAAGTGTAACATTCTAGGAATTTAAGCATAATAGTAAATTTCTATTAAATTATTTTTTTTATAATTAAAACAAACAAAAGTAAAATTTAACATAAACTTAAATATTTTCTTTATATAAATTATAGAAAAAATAAAATAACATTATTCACATTATCTATATTTGAAATTATTTTAGAAATAAATATATTTAATTAAAAGTATAAATTATTATGGTAAAATTAAATCTGATAGAGATACATGAAATATTATTTTGAAATTAACATAATTTTGGAAGTTTAAAATATATAATAAAAAGATGTGAAATTTCTAAGACACACACACACACACATATATAAAAATACAAAATAAAAAGTGTAAAAAATGATGGTTCGAAATAAATACACAAAGTAAGACTGAATGAACTTGAATAATAATAATAATAATGATTTATTGTAAAAAAAATATTAAATTTTTTAGAGATAATAAAATAATAAGAATATAATTTCTTAAAATTATAAAATTTTCAAATATAATACAAGTATATAATTAATTAAAATTTAGGGACATAATATTAATCAAATAATTGAGTTTTTTAAATTAATACATATAAATATATATCTATATACATATATACATATATATATGAAAATCATTTCATTTTAAAAAATGAAAAATAAAAAATAATTAAAAATGATGAAAGAAGAAAGAGGTGTTGTCTTCCTTCTTGCACTAACACCCTCCAATTGGACTAATACCGATGACCACCACCACCACAATTTATACCCACATAGTTTCTACCACCAGAAATTAAATCCACCTTATCCATCATGTGGACTTCCATTCTCTAGGGATGCATCGACCCTTGTCAAACATTTCACACCTCATCTCATCAATGATGGATCATATTTCGATCACACCCTCCACTTATTACTATGTAAACTCCTATGTGTAAGATAGGATGAAAGTGACTAATATTTCTCTATTTACAACTGGAATGGAGAGAAATCCATGTAATTGGGGTATCCATTGTAATTTTTTTATAGGTATATTGTTTTGAGGTCTGTTATACCCACCTTCAAAGCTTCTTCAGCAAGCCTATGTCGAACCATTATAGTGTATATATATATATATATACGATCATCTTATCACATGAAGAACCTATTCTCTTGACTGAAATAAGTCAAGTCAATCCTTCCCTATACTCCTTCTCTTATTATTTCATTTGGTTCGATCACCCATCTCAAGAAGGTATGAGGCCACTACCTCCATTTGGACCAAACACCCCAATAAAGAAGAAACAATTTCTGGTTTCAAGTAAGAAAGGGGACTTAAAATTTTTTAAACTATTATATGAATGTATGTAATTTCAAGTTCATATTTCTAGAAACATATACACATACATACAAACACACACACAAACACACACACATATATATAATTATTATTTTCAAACTCTATGATTATTTACTTCAAGTTATGCAAGTTCTTTCATACTTATACTTGGGTGTAATATATTTATATATGGATGAATTATTTTCAATTACAAGTTCCTCAAGAAAATATTTATATATTAACTAGTAAAAAAATCATTCTAATTAAGAAAGTATTTTTTAAAATTAATTCTTATGAAACATATATATTATGTATAGAAAATTATTATACTAAATTATGATTTTATGGTATGTTTTCAAGTTCTTATATTTTAGGTGACAAACAAATTATTCTCAAAATTAGAAGAGTTTGTATACCTATGATATGTGTGTCTATATATATATATACATATATATATGTATATATATAACTATTCTTTCTTTATTTGAATGAGTATGCAAGAATGGATTATTTATTTTAAAAAAAAATTCTTTAATAATTTTATGTGTATTATATAATTTTTTTTGCTTATAATTATTTTGAGAAAGAAAAATTATATATATTTTATTTTATGTGAATAGTAATTAACAATTTCTATTATTTTATGTGAAGGGTTCATGAATTTACACCATTATTTTATATATAAAAGCATCAAATTTTGAATTAAGTAAATGGGTATCTAATTTTCTTAATAAAGGATGAGTTTTAAAATATAAAGTTTAATATTTTATGTCCACTTTAATAAAATTTATTTCATGAATTTATGAAGGAATTTTTAAATACATGGATATTAATTAAAATTTCATGTATTTATGAAAAGTATTAATGTCATGATATTGTTTTGTAACAAATTTAAAAAGTAATTTCCTATTAATGTTAATAAATATATATATATATATATATATAAATTTGTAAATGTATTAATGAGTTATTATGTTTCTTAAAGAGAAAAATCCACTGAATATATGTATAAAGGAAATCTCAAAAAAAATTTATAAAAAAAATTGGCATTTGGGATTAGTAAACTTGAAAGGGAAGTGATCAGTGAACTCATCCCTAAGGAAAGTAGGTATTCCGAGACATCCTTTAATATTTTAAGTGTCCCTATAGTTTTTTTTCCAAAGCTTTCATATTATTTTAAAAAAAATCACTGGATTATTTTTATTAAAAAAATCATTTTCAAAAGTGTAAGTATTTTCAAAATGTATTATAATGTTTTCAAAATAATAAGTATTTTCAAATGATTTATAGAATTTTCAAAAGTATAAGCATTTTCAAGAAGTGTTATAATGTTTTCAAAAGAATGAGTATTTTCAAAATTATTATAATGTTTCCAAATGTGTAAGTATTTTCAAATAATTTTCAAAAGTTTTTTCAAATGTGTTATCAAAAGTATTTCAAAAATTATTTTCAAAATGAATTTTCAAAGGTATTTTCAAAATTATTTTCAAATGTATTTTCAAAAAAAATAAATGTTTTTTCAAATGTATTTTCAAAAGGTATTTGTATTTTCAAAAACAAATCACTGGATTTTTAAAAACCCCTTACAGGGAAATTTTTCTCACTATATGTTTTATAAAATATTTTTAGGATAATTTATATGTTTCATATAGTTAAGATTAAATAGGAAGCTATTATGAGAAAATTTTAATCACTATTTTTTATTTATATTTATTACTCTGATAATATGTAATAGTGATACTTTTCCTCCAAATTCTAGAATGAAAAATATCCTCATATGTAAATGACTATATATTTTTAGTTATTATTATAAAAAATATATACAACATTATTTTTTACCATATTCAAAAGTGTGGGTATCAAGGATTTACAATTGGTTTCAAAGTAAAAGTTTATATAACTTTGGAGATTATGACATTTGGTAAAAAATAGGTTAAATTTCTAATTATATTCTTTTAGTAAAACCTCTGTTTTAGAGATTTTTAGATTAAGGAAAAATCTAAGAGTTAAAATATACTTTTGAACTCCTAGGAAGTTATTTGACCTTTAAGAATATATAATTCTACTTAATCGAGTTTTTTAATATGTAAAAATGTGATTTTAAACTTTTCCTTAAGTACGAAACATGAATTTCAAGGGAAAATTCCATTTAAGAGGGTTAGAATGTTATATACCAAGAATTTAAGCATTTTAATAAATTTTAATTAAATGATTTGTTTTGTAATTAAAACCAAAAAAATAAAAATTTAACCTAAACTTTAATATTTTCCTTAAATAAATTATGTAATAAATCAAATTACATTATTCACATTATCAATATTTGAAATTATTTTAGAAATTAATATATTTAATTACAATTATAAATTCCAATGGTAAAATTAAATCTGATAGTGATACATGAAATATTATTTTGAAATTAACATAATTTTGAAATTTTAAAATATATAACAATAAGATATAAAATTTTAAGATACACATAGGTGTGCACACACGCATATAAAGATAAAAATATAAGAAGTGTTAAAAAATGATGGTTTGAAATAAAAAAACAAAGTAAGAATAAATAAACTTATTAAATGTTAATAATAATAATAATAATAATATTTTTTTATTGTATAAAAATAGATTAAATTATTTAAGGATAGTAAAATAATAATTATTTAATGTCTTAAAATTATAATGTTTACAAATATAATACAAATATATAATTAATTACAATTTGGGGACATAATATTAATCAAATAATTGAGTTTTTTAATTAATAAATATAGATATTTATCTATATATATATAAATATATATATATATATATATAGTTTATATTAAAAAAAGAAACAATAAAAAATGAAAAATGATGAAAGAAAACAGAGGTGTCTTCTTCATCCCCACACCAACATCAAACCATCGTGGCTTCTTCACCGACATCATCTCCATCAGCATCTGATATTGGTGACTACCACCACTATCATAATTCATAACCGAATTGTCACCTCCACCTAAAACAAAATCCACCTTATCCATAGTGTGGGATGTCATTGTCTCGAAAAGCCTCAAGCATTGTTGGATATGCCATACCTCATCTCACCGGTGATGGCTCATTTTCCAATCACACCCCACACTTATCGCTAGGTCAACACCTATGTGTAGGATAGGAAAAAAGTTATATAGATCCCTCTTTTTACAACTATCATGGAGAGTAAGTTTTTTCATAAGAGTAGCTTCCATAATTTTTTATAGGTATACTGTTTTGAGGTCTGTTGTACTCACCTTAAAAGCTTCTCCTACAAACCTATGTCAAAACCTTGTAGTATATAAGTATACAAGCATATTACCATTGGGAGACCATATTCTCTGAAATTGAAGAGACTGAGTCACTCCTTCCCTCTAATCCCTATCTTCTTATTCCACATGTGTTGATCACCCAACTCAAGCAGGTAGGAGGTCACTGCCTTCATCTGGACTAAAAACCCCAACGAAGAAGAACCAATTTCCAGTTTTCAATAGGAAAGGGGACTTATTTTTTTAAACTATTATATATATGTATTTAATTTCAAGTTTATATTTCTCAAAACACACACACATATATATATATATATATAATTATTATTTTCAAACTCTATGATTATTTACTTCAAGTTATTAAATTATTTTTATAATTATAATTATGTAAGGGCATACTATATTTACATATGTATATATTATTTTCAATGTTAAGTTCTTGAATCATATATATATTTACTAGTAAAATCTTTTCATTCTAATTAAGAAATATTTTTTAAAAAAATAATAATTTTGTTACATATATGTTGTGCATGGAAAATTATTATGCTAAATTATGTTTTTATGGTATATTTTCAAATTCTTATATTTTATGTGACAAAGAAATATTTCTAAAAATATAAGAGTTTTTATACTTATGATATGTATGTGTGTGTGTCTACATATATATATACACATTTATCTGTTATTTAATAATTTAAATGAGTATGAATTAATGAAATGTTTATTTTAAAATTTTTACTTTTATAAATTTATGGGTATTATATAATTGCTAATTATTAGGATTATCTTGATAAAGAAAATTCTATATCAATTATTTTATGTGAATATTAATTTACAATTTCTATTATTTTATGTATAAAAGCATTAAATTTTGAATTAAGTAAATGGGTATCTAATTTTCTTATTCAAGGATGAATTTTAAAAGATAAATTTTAACATTTTATGTCCTTTTCAATAAAATGCATTTCATGAGTTTATGAATGAAGTTTTAAATACATGAGTGTTGATTAACATTCCATGCATTTATGAAAAGTCTAAATGTTAAAATATTTGGTTATACCAAATTTAATAAGTGATTTCCTATAAATGTTCATATATATATATATATATATATAAGTGTGTAAATTTATTAATTCATTTTTATGTTTTTTAAAGAAACAAATCCTGTGAATATATATATAATGGCAAGATAAAAATGTTTTTATAAAAAAATTTGTCAATTGGACTTTGTAAACATGAAATGGAAGTGGGGAGTGAACCCATCCCTAAGTAAATTGTATAGGATGAGAGAGCCTTCAATATTTTAAGTCACCCCATGGTTTTTTTCCAAATATTACATATTGTTTTTTAAAAAATAAATGGATTATTTCATTAAGAAAAGTGTTTTCAAAAGAATAATTATTTTTCAAAAGTATTCTAATGTTTTTAAGATTATAAGTATTTTCAAATTATTTATAGAATTTTCAAAATCATAAGTATTTTAAAAAAGTATTATAATATTTTTAAATGCATAAGTATTTTCAAAAGTATTATGTGTTTTCAAATGTGTAAGTATTTTAAAAGAATTTTCAAAAACATTTCCAAAATTATTTTCAAAAGTATTTCCAAAAGTATTTTCAAAATTATTTTAAAAATGAATTTTCAAATGTATTTTCAAAATTATTTTCAATGTTATTTTAAAAATTATTTTCAAAATTATTTTCAAAAGGCATTTTCAAAATTATTTTCAAAAGTATTTACAAAATAGTTTTCAAAGGTATTTTTAAATGGTTTAAGTATTTTCAAAAAAAAATCATAGGATTTTTAAAAACCCCTTATTAGAAAATTTTTATCTCTCCTATGTTTTATAAAATGTTATTAGGATCATTTAGAGGTTTCATGGACTTTTTATTTAATAATTAGCTTGAAAAATAAAAGTTAAATTACTTCATTTTCATTTATTATTTTAACTATGATAATATGTAATAGTAGTCCTTTTTATCTAAATCTTAGACTGGAAAAGATCCTCATATGTAAATTGTTGAACTCTCCTATTTTGATAATCTCAATTATGCTTTTACATGCTTTGATAATCCTAAATAATGTGTATCTATATATTAATTCATTCAATATATGATCAAGTTCATAATTATATTAAAATACTCTTTGAGATATGTTAATCAATGTTTATCTATGTTAATATGACTTTTGAAATAATTCAAACTCAATCGGATATGTTTTTCATAAAACTGACAAGTGTTAAGTCACTGATATGCCTATAGCTACTGATATAGACAAAAAACTCTACTGGTACTTAGTCTACCGATAGACATAGTCACCGATAAGTAAAGGTCACTGATACGCAGAGCTACCGGTTTGTGTAAGTTCACTGGTAAGCACATGTCACCGATAGATCAAGTCTACTGATACAGACAGCTACCGATAGAAGATGAGATACCGATAGAATAAGTCTACCGATATACACTTCACTGGTACAGAACGGAGCTACCGGTATGCACAAGCTACCGATACAAAGTTTATCGATACAGAGTCACCGATACAAAAAGAGCCACAGATACAAGAGAGCTACTGATAGACCAAGAGCTACCGATAGAAGGAGTCATTGGTATATAGAGCTACTGATACATAGAGTAATAGCTACCAATACAAGGAGCTACCGGTACAAGATAAAAGAGCTATTGAGAGGAGCTCACTGCTATACAAAGTCCACCATTACACTTATACCGACATAAGGCTACTAATGAAAGACTGACCAGTCAAAATCTATACTCTCAATATTATTTATTTATTAAGCAATGGTAATATTTTATGTTTTTAATGAAATTAATGTTATTTAATGATAGTTGTTGGCATGTCAGGGAACCTTACCTAGTACCCTTGAAAAGGTAATCATTCCCATTGCCGGAGCTGAAAGCTATAAAAGGAAGGACAAAGTTCGGGCATAAATTATGTGTGAAGTGTGGTAAAGCAAGGGCTGAATAGCGTTGGAAATTGGTGTATTCATATAGAAGAGAAAGGCTACATTCATACTTGAAGAAAACTGAACATACACGAAGCCATTATTCCTGAAAGAGAACACAAGCTACACTTTATTCAAGGAGTGAAGAACTACAATGAAAGATCTTCATGCACTAAAGCTGATCAAGCTGAACTTGAAGAAAACAACCCTCTTTTTTTCAGAAAAAAAAACAGAGAAGGACTCAGAGCTTCATTTACATCAATCCAAACAGTCCAGAGCTTCACTCACAACACATAGAGCACTCTAAACTCATATCTATCTATTTATCTCTATTGTGTTTTATTCATTTACATTTTGAGCAGTGTACTTACACACTGACTCCTGAACTAAACTGGAGGATACCAAATCCTCACTCCAAACTTCATGGACATTACTATATCCTACTATGAATTGTGGAAGAGGTCAAGTGTGATTTGGATAGCCTATGTGATATTGTTTTTGTTCCCACGTAGAACTGTGGTAGAGGTATTAGTACCTGGATAGTCTTTGCACTATTTTTTACCCCGATCGAGGGTGTGGATCAAATTTATCTAAATTTCTTGAGAAGGATAAGTCTCGGCTTGAGACTGAACCTCTTGGTTACATCTTTTGTGCATCTTTGATTAAGTTTAAAGTATACTATATATTTTATATTCCACTGCTAATTACTTTGAAATACAATTTTTTTAAAGTTAATTTGATAGTTAAATTAGCAAGTGTTTATACTTATTATGAACCAGTAAGTTAGTTTCAAAAGTTAATTTAATCTCCTGATTAAATTAACTGATACCTAATCAATCTTTGAGAAACTAATTGAAACTTTACAATCTGTAAAGATTCACTACAGTTTAACTTGTTTTTAAATTGGTGAATTTTAATATAAATATTTTTAACAGAAATTTTAATTGGAACTCAATTCACCCCCCCCCCCCCTCTTGAGTATCCACTCTGACCAACATTTGGTATGAGAGGGAGGTTTTGTTTGTCAAGGGTTTTCGAAACACTCTGTTTTTCAACTGTGATTTTAGTTGTATCTTAAAGATCTTAAATTTATGTTAGTTATAAATTTTATATCTTTAAATATTTTTTTTAAACTCTATCTATGGAAAATAGATTAGAAGGTATTTCTACAAACAGACCACCTTTCTTTAATGGCACTAATTATGCCCAGTGGCAGCTTAAAATGAAAATTCATTTAGAAAGTATGGGATTTGATATCTGGACCACCATAGAAACTCAATATAAGATTCCAGATACTGTTAGAACTACTTGGGATGAACCTACTAAAAAATCTTACAATAATAATTGTAAATCTATGAATTCCCTGTATTTTTTTCTATGAGATGAAGAGTTTAATAGAATATCTGCTTGCAAAACTGCTTATGAAATTTGGGACACTTTGTCTATTTCCCATAAGGGAACAACCAATGTTAAAGAAATGAGATTGAACACTTATAATATTAAATACGATACGTTTAAAATGAAGCCTGATAAACCCATTTCTGATATGTATCTCAGGTTCAATGAAATTTTCAACACCATGAGATCTCCTGGTAAAGTTGTTCCTGCAAAAGAACAGATCATGAGAATATTAAGATGTCTTCCAGAAAGATGGAGAGGCACATCTATTTCAATTAGAGAATCGTGAGACATCAGCACAATGACTGTTAAAGAGATAATTGGTAATCTTATGATATATGATGAAGAACTCAAGGTGAATAATAAAGAATATGATGAATCTAAAAGAATGTCAGTGGATTTTAATTCTACTTCCTCAAGAAGCAAGGACAAGGAGAAAGTACACATACAAACTGAAATCTCAACAACTGAAAGTTTAGAATCTGACAGTGATGCTGAGATGGATCAAATAGCCATAAGATTTAAGAAGTTCTACAGCAAGAAGAAATTATTCAGAAAATAAAACAACAAAGGTAAATATGATAACAAAGGTCATTGGAAAAAGGATTGGAAGAAGTCTGATAAGAGTGATGAAGTTATCTTCTATGAATGCAAGAGAAAAGGTCACATTAAAGCTGACTTTCCAAAATTGAAGTTCAAAAAGAAATATGACTACAAGGAAAATAAGTACAAGAAAGCTATGAAAGATACTTGGAGTGATTCATAAGATAGAACAAGTGAATCTGAAGTTTCTGACTTTGAAAAGAATTGTTCTAACAAGTTTTTTATGACAAACACATCTGAGGTACCACTGGACCCTCCTTCTCTAAATTCATACTATTCTGGAGTTGATTCTGATTCTGATTCTGAATTTGAAAATCTATCTAGTGAATAATTGTTTGAATACTGTAATATGCTAGAAGAGAAATGTAATTAATTGAAGAAAAAGTATAAGACCTTGAAGAAACAGCATGCTCTAACCATTTCTGTAAAATCTGCACTTGATGTTGAAAAGGAAAAGAATGCTCAATTGCTCAAGGAAAATACTAAACTAAAATTTTCTAATGACCAATTAAGGAAGGACTTAGAAAAATTAACAAATGGAAAATATGCTCTTACTCAAATTCTAGGAAAACAAGTGGCACCAAAGTATACTACTGGAATAAGCTATCAGCCTGGACAGAGACAGTATATTAAAACTAGATTCATTTCCAAATCTAGACAGAATGCTTCTAGTTCTAATTCTGGAAATTTGTCTACTTCAACTAGTTATTCATATGGTTATAGAACAAATTAAGTTTATATTTCAAAATATATTGATTCTGTAAATTATATGAAACCCATAAGACAAATTTGGGTACCTAATGATTTGCTTGCTAACCTTTCTGGACCCAAGAAGATCTGGGTACCAAAATCATTTTCCATCTAAACCTATTTTGTAGGAAACCTGCTTGAATAGTTCTCATAAAAAGATGTGGTACTTGGAAAGTGGATGTTCAAGGCACATGTCTGGAGACTACTCATTATTTAAGATTTTAATCAATGTTGATGGAGGTTATGTCACCTTTGGTGATAACTCTAAAGGAAAGATCATCGGCCTAGGCCAGATTGGTAACAATGACTCAATTTTAATTTCCAAAGTTTTATTTTTTGATGGACTTAAATATAATTTTCTAAGTATTTCTTAGTTATGTGATGGGGGTTTTAATGTTAAATTTGAAAATTATTCTTGTAATGTTTTTAATTCAAAAAATGTATTAGTATTTTCTGATTTGAGAAATGAAAATGTTTATGCTATTGATTTGAATTCGTTAGCTAAAAAAAATGTTAATTGATTAAATGCTTTTCATAAAGAATCTTGGATATAGAACAGAAGATTTGGACACTACAACATTCATTCACTTATAAAATTGACTAGGAAGAAATTAGTTAGATACCTACCCAAACTTGAATTCCCATCAGACAAAGTTTGTAATCCCTGTCAAAAGGGAAAGCAACATAAAGTTTCATTTAAATCAAAGAAAGAAGTTTCAACTTCTCAACCTCTTGATTTGGTTCACATGGAATTTTTTGGACCTTCTAGAGTTTCTAGTTTAAATGGTAATCACTATTTCTATGTATTAGTAGATGACTTTTCTAGATATACTTGGGTATACTTCTTAGCTCACAAAAGTGAATCTTGTTCTTACTTTATTAAATACTTCAAGTCTGTAGAGAAACTTAGTGGACTTAAGATTAATACCCTAAGAAGTGATCATGGCTATGAGTTTGAAAATTATGAGTTTGAATCTTATTTCTCACACAATGGCTATAATAACAACTTTTCTTCCCCTAGAACACCTCAACAGAATGGTGTAGTAGAAAGAAGAAATAGAACCCTTCAAGAAATTGCAAGAACTATGCTTAATGAGTATGACCTGCCAATTTAGTTTTGGGATGAAGATGTAAATACATCTTGTTATATTATCAATAGAGTCTTAATTAGACCCGTTCTTAAGAAGACCCTTTATGAGTTGTGGAATAATAGGAAACCTAAGGTTAATTACTTCAGAGTTTTTGGCTTCAAGGTTTTAATTCTTAATACTAAGGAAAATCTTGAAAAGTTTTCCTCTAAAAGTGATGAAGTAATTTTTTTAGGATACTCTATTAATAGTAAAGCCTATAGAGTCTTTAATAAGAGAACCAAGTGTGTGGAAGAATCTGTTCGCATCAAATTTGATGAAACTGATCCACATGAACTTAAGTCTTCTCTTGAAAATGTTGAAGAAGATTTGACTGTTCTAGACCTTAATGATAAAACTAAAGAATCTATTGTAAAGACATCCAGTTCTGGACATATTCCAAAATCTTCTTCTATAGAACCCAAACATAGAGAAGATCCTGAAATCTTTAGTCCTACCTTTACTAAATCAACTAGGATTCTAAATAATCATCCTTTAGATGTTGTTGTTGGTAATCTTGATAGAGGGACACAGACTAGATCTTCTCTAAGAAACCAGGTTGAACATCAAGCCTTTCTTTAACAACTAGAACCTAAAAATGTCAATGATGAAATAAATGATGACTTTTGGGTAGTGGCTATTCAAGAAGAATTAAATAAATTTGAAAGAAACAAAGTCTGCAAATTAGTTGACAGACCTAAGGACACTTTGACAATAGGCACTGAATGGGTTTTTAGAACCAAAGTTGATGAATCCGGAAATATAGTTAGAAATAAATCTAGGATAGTTGCACAAGGATACAGTAAAGAGGAAAGTATAGCCTATGAGGAAACCTTTGCTCCTTTATCTATATTAGAGGCTATTAGGATTCTACTTGCCTATGCTGCTCATCTGAATTTTAAGTTATATCAAATGGATGTCAAAAGTGATTTTCTAAATGGTTTTATAATAAAATATTTTTTTGTTGAACAACCACTTGGATTTACTAATCCTCATTTTCCAAATCGAGTTTTCAAACTATCTAAAGCTTTATATGGTTTAAAAAAAGCTCCAAGAGCTTGGTATTATAGACTTAGTAATTTTCTTATTTCAAAAGGTTTTACTAAAGGGATTGTTGATCCAACTCTTTTTATTAAAATTATTTCTAAATATGTTTTGATAGTAAAAATATATATTGATGATATTATTTTTGGATCTTCTAAACATTCTTTATGTACTGATTTTTCAAAAAATATATAAAATGAATTTGAAATGAGTTTAATGGTAGAACTCAAATATTTTCTTGGAATTCAATTTTTTTAAAATGAAAATGGTATTGTTTTGAATCAAAGTAAATATACAAAGGATCTTTTGAAACGATTTGATTTGGATAGTATTAAGGAAAGTGATACTCCTATGAGTACTGTCTGTAAATTGGATGCAGATGAAACTGGAAAACCAGTGGATCAAACCAACTACAAAGGTATGATTGGAAGCTTATTTTATCTAACTGCTAGTCGACCAGATATTATGTTTAGTGTATGTATGTGTGTAAGATTTCAAGCTAATCCAAAAGAATTGCATTTTCTTGCTGTTAAAAGAATTTTTAAATATCTTAAACACACTGCAAATTTGGGTTTGTTTTATGCAAAAGGAAAATCTTTTGAATTAATGAGTTATTCAGATGCTAACTTTGCTGGTTGCAAGTTAGATAGAAAAAGAACATCTGGAACATGACATTTATTGGGAAAATCCTTAGTATGATGGTGTAGTAAGAAACATAATTTTTTATCTCTATCTACTATCGAAGTAGAGTATATAGCTGCTGGTAGTAGCTGTGCACATATTCTGGGGATGAAACACACTCTTTTGGACTATGGATATGATTTTAAGCATGTTTCTATTAACTATGTTGGACTCACCTATTCTGATAATCCCAAATCATGTTTAAATATTGATCATGATATATTAAGCCATTTTTTAACCCTTTTTAATCTGTATTTATATTTTTTATCCTGAAAAATGTATATTCTTAGTCTAATGACTTTATTGAATCATCTTATAGTTTAAATTTATCTAAATATAATTTCACTGTTAAAGGTTACTGGTAAAATCCTTCTATTCAAGGTCACCATTATAGCTCATTGTTACTCTAGGTCACTGATCCTAGAAGGTTACTACTGAAGATATATTGTCACTGATATAAGCTACCAGTACAAGGTCACTATCACAAATCTACCGTTGATCTGCTTATCAAATATTACAGACAAAGAGTCATTGTCACAAGGTCACTGCTGCGACAAGGCTTCTATTAGAAGTTCACTATCAAACTCTTTCTTAAGTCTTATATTGAGAGCTTCACTGTTCAAGTCTAGAGTTGGACATGAAGGCTACCGATTGACAACTCCTACTGTCGAGATAGTCAACTATTGTTCAAAGTATACTGATGGACATAATCCATCTTTAATGAAATTACCTTTTGAGATAAGTCTACCGTTGGGAAGGTCACTGTTGCAATAGTCTAATGTTGCAGAGCTACCGTTAGAAGCTTACTGTTGAAGTCTACCGCTGATCAAGCCTGCTGACTAAAGCCTACAGTTAAAGGTCTATTGTTTGGCCTACTGATGAAGTCCACTGATGAGGAGCTACTGTTACACAGAGTAACAGCTACAGATACAAGACATCCACTGACAGAAAGTCTACCATTACAAGCCTACAGACAGAGAGATACTGATGGAAGATGACTGTTAACTAGTCACTGCTACACAAACTCTATACCTTTTCAATATTACTAATATTATTAATATAATGATAACGGTTATTTTTTATGCTTTTAATGCATGTGGTAGTAATTAATGATGTTGTTGGATTTTCAGGAACCGTACCTAGTACCTGTAAAAAAGGTATTCATTCCTATTGATCAGAGATGAACATGTTTAAAAGGAAACCTTGAAGATGAACAAAGTAGTGATGAAGAGAGAAGTTTTTCCATATATACATGAACCAACTTGTTGAGACAGAATACTTGCCACATACTGAATTCGAAGAACCTGAACATTCCATGAGCAAAAGATCTTCTAACCCAACAAGATGATTATCTCTATCTGAAAGTCAGAACCTGGAAGTTGCGACACTCTGTTTTGGAGGCAACTTGCAGAGAAGGACCAAAACTTCATTTCCTTCATTCCAATGAGTCTAGATCTGATCTTCCAACATATAGATCTTTCTAATCTTCTTTCAAATATCTTTAGCTCTATTATGTTTTAGTATTTTACATTTGTGAGCAGTGTGTTTGTGTTACACACACTGAATCTTGTGCTTGAACTATGGGATACTGAAAATCCCCATACCAAACTCTCTTTACATTTTTTTCCCACGCATAACTGTTGAAGAAGCCTAGTGTTGATTGGTAGTTTATTTTTCCCACGTATAACTGTGGTATAGGTTGCAAAACCTGGACAGTTTGTGAAAACTGTTGTAAAGCCTGATACAGGCTGTGTATCACTTCTTAATATAATTGCTTGGTGGCAGGTGATCACCAAGTGGAGAGGACTAGGTCTTGACTTAAGACTAAACCTCTTGTTTAATCTGTTGTGTTAATCTTTCACTTTCTCTATTTTATACTTATCTGTTGTGCTTATATTAGCAAAGGCAGAAATCTATTTTTATATTTACTTTGATAGTTAGTTCTGGTTAGTGTGTATATGTGATTCGTTATTAAACTTGTTTCAAAAGTCGAATTAGTTCTCATATTGATTCAACTAATGATTAATCAACCTTTGAAAAAAAAATTGAACAATAAGTCACTTATATCTCTACTGCCTTAATTGACTGGGATGTTTTAATTAGGGGGATTTTAATCCTAAAAGTTTTTAACAGAAATTTTTATTGCAACTCAATTCACCCCCCTCTTGAGTATCCACTCCGGCCAACATTTGGTATCAGAGGTTTCTTTATTCATACCATCAAACTAGTTTTTCAAGATTTTCAACTTCTTTTCAACTGTGATTTTAGTTGTATTTTAAAGATCTCAAAATTTCTATTATATCTAAATTTTCAGTTCTTTAATCCTTTAACTTTCTATGGATAACCAAGTTGAGGGTTCTGCTACTAACAGACCATCTTTCATTAATGGTAATAATTATGGTCAGTGGAAATTGAAAATGAAAATGTATCTTGAAAGCTTAGGACCTGAAATATGGGATACAATTAAAGAACAACATGTATTACCTGCTACTGCTAGGAACACATGGTATCAAGTAACTAAAACTATTTATAATAAAAATTGTAAAGCTATGAATGCCTTATACTGTGATTTGTGTGATGAATAATTAAATAGAATATCTACTTGTAAGACTACTTTTGAAATTTGGGATACTTTGGTTGTTTCTCATGAAGGAATGACCAATGTCAATGAAATGAGATTAAATACCTATACAATTAAATATGAAAATTTTAAGATGAAGACTGATAAATCTATCTATGAAATGTATCTCAGGTTCAATGAGATAGTGAACACCATGAATCTGCTTGGGAAATCAGTGGACAGCAAAGACCAAATCATGAGGCTACTTAGATGCCTGCCTGACAGATGGAGAGGCATGTCTGTATCAATCCGAGAATCATGTGACATCAGTAAGCTACCAGTAAAGGAGCTAATTGGAAATCTGATGATGTGTTAAGAAGAGCTCAAGGTAAATCAAGAAATAGAAAAGGAACCAAAAAGGAAGTCAGTAGCATTCAAGACTTCTACCTCAAAAATCAAGGACAAAGAAAAAGTTCAAGTACCTGTAAACAGTTCTACAAGTGAAGATTCAAACTCAGACAGTGATGAGGAAATGGCACAACTTGCCAGAAGATTCAAAAGATTCTACTAAAAGAAGAAATTCTTTAGGAAGTCAAACTTCAAAGTAAAATATGATCATAAAGGACAATGGAAGAAAGATAGGTAGTGGAATGAGAATCCAAGTGAAATAGTATGCTATGAATATAAAAGACTAGGTCAGGTGAAAGCAGACTTCCCCAAGTTGAAATTCAAGAGAAAATATGAGGATAAGGGAAAAAGTTATAAAAATGATATAAAAGAAACTTGGAGTGCTTCGGAAGACAGTTCGAGAGAATCTGGTGATTCAAACTCAGAACAGAACAAATATACCAATCTATGTTTTATGATAGAGACATCTGAGGTAATAATTAATTCCCATGTTCATAATACTTACTACAACAGAGAATCTCATAATGATAAAGATATGACTAAGGAAGAATTATTTGAATATTGTGAAATGTATGAGGATATGTTTAATGAACTCAAGGACAAATATAAATCATTAAAAAGACATCATGCTTTAAATGTGAATTACAATTCAAATCTGGACATAGAAAAAGAGAAATTTGCTAAACTGCTAAAAGAAAATACAGAGTTAAAATTATCTAATGAACAATTAATAAAGGATATTACGAAGTTCACTGCGGGTAGGGATACCTTGACACAGTTTCTAGGAAAACATATTACTCCAAAATATACAACTGGTCTAGGATATCAACCTAGACAGAGACAAATTAGCAAAACCAAATTTGTTCCAAAATCTGGACAGTTCACTGCTAATTCTGGACCATATTTTGAGAAACAATTTTCTAAAGGACCTAACAAAGTATTTATGTCTCAAAATATGTTTTTTGATTTTAGAAAACCTATAAAGAAATTATGGGTTCCCAAAGTTTTACTAGCTAACCTCTCTGGACCTAAGAAGATCTGGGTACCAAAATTACCCCATGTTTAATCTATTTTGCAGGAAAGTTGTTTAAAGAGCTCCTGTAAGACCCTATGATACTTGGAAAGTGGATGTTCAAGACATATGATAGGAGAATATTCTTGTTTCAAGAGTTTAATTAAAGTTTATGGTGGGCATGTCACCTTTTGTGACAATGCAAAAGGAAAAATTGTCGGCTTAGGCCAGATTGGTAACCTTGATACAATATTAATCTCTAAAGTACTTTTTGTTGATGGATTAAAAATACAATTTACTTATCATATCTCAGTTATGTGATGATGTCTTTAATTTTAATTTTGAAAATGATGCATGCCATGTTTTTAACTCAAAAAATTATTTAGTTTTCACTGCATGTAGAAATGAGAATTTATATTTTGTCGATTTAAATTCCTTAGCCAAAAAAATGTTTCTTGCTTAAATGCTTTTCATAAAGAGTCTTGGTTATGGAACAGAAGGTTAGGACACTGTAATGTGCACTCACAAAGGAATATATCTAAGAAATGTTTAGTTAGATACTTACCTAAATTATAATTCTCACTTGATAAAGTGTGTAATCCCTATCAAAAGGGAAAACAACACCAAGTTTCTTTCAAACAAAAGAAAGAAGTTTCAACTTCTCAACCACTTGAGTTGGTTCACATGGATTTGTTTAGACCATCAAGAGTTTCAAGTTTAAATGGGAAGCACTATGTCTATGTCTTAGTAGATGACTTTTCTAGATATACTTGGGTATACTTCTTAGCTCAAAAAAGTGAAGCATGTTCTTACTTTATTAAATATTCCAAATCTATAGAAAATATTAGTGGACTTAAAATTAAGACCTTGAGAAGTGATCATGGCCGTGAGTTTGAAAATCATGAGTTTGAATCTTACTGATCACATAATGGCTATAGTCACAACTTTTCTGCCCCTAGGACACCTCAACAGAATGGAGTTGTAGAAAGAAGAAATAGGACCCTTCAAGAAATTTCTAGAACAATTCTTAATGAGTATGACCTATGAATTTATTTTTGGGATGAAGCTATAAATATAGCCTGTTATATTATCAATAGAGTTTTAATTATACCTATTCTAAAAAGGACCTCTTATGAGATTTGGAATAATAGGAAGCCTAAGGTTAATTACTTTAGAGTTTTTGGTTTCAAAGTCTTTATTATTAATACTAAAGATAATCTTGACAAATTTGCCTCAAAAAGTGATGAAGGAATTTTCCTGGGTTATTCTATCTCAAGTAAAGCCTATAGAGTGTTCAATAAGAAAACAAAATGTGTGGAAGAATCAGTTCATGTCAAATTTGATGAGACTGATCGACATGAGTCTAAAAAATCCCTTGAACATCTTGAAGAATATTTTTCAATTTTGAACCTTAATGATTAAGATAGTGAATCCCCTGAAAAAGTATCCAGTTCTGGAAATTTTCCAGAATGTGCACCTATTGATTCTAAACCAACAGACATTAATGAAGAATCTAGTTCAACCCTTCCTAGAGGTATTAGGACTCTCAAAAATCATCCTCTAGATGATGTTGTAGGAAATTTAAATAGAGGAACACAAACTTGAGCTTCTCTATGAAACCAGGTTGAACATCAAGCCTGTCTTTCATAGCGTGAACCCGAAAATATTAATGATGCTATCAATGATGGATTTTGGGAAATGTTTATGCAAGAAGAACTAAATCCGTTCAAAAGAAACAAAGTTTGAGAATTAGTGGAAAGATCTAAGGACACGTTGATAATAGGCACTAAATGGGTGTTTAGGAACAAAGTTGGTGAGTCTGGGAATATAGTTAGAAATAAGGCCAGGTTAGTTTCACAATGATACATCCAAGAAGAAGGAATAGACTATGAGGAGACCTTTGCACCTGTAACTAGACTAGAATCCATTAGGATACTACTTGCTTATGCAGCTCATATAAATTTCAAAATTTATCAAATGGATGTCAAAAGTGCTTTTCTAAATGGGTATATAGTCTAGGATGTGTTTGTTGAACAACCCCCTAGTTTTACAAATATTCATCTTTAAAATCATGTTTTTAAACTTTCTAAAGCTTTATATGGTTTAAAACAAGCTCCAAGAGCATGGTATGATAGGCTCGGATCTTTTCTTATTTCAAAAGATTTTACCAAAGGGATAGTTGATCCTACTCTTTTTATTAAAAGTATTTCCAAAGATGTTTTTATCGTAAAAATTTATGTGGATGATATTATTTTTTGGATCTTCTAAAAACTCTTTATATGTTGATTTTTCAAAAATGATGCAAAATGAGTTTGAAATGAGTTTAATGGGAGAACTCAAATTTTTCCTTGGATTTCAGATCTTTCAAAATAAAAATGGAATTGTTTTGAATCAAAGTAAATATATTAAGGATCTTCTAAAACATTTTTCTTTGGATGGTAGTAAAGGAAGTGACACACCTATTAGTACAAACTGTAAGTTGGATACTGTTGAAGTTGGAGAACCAATGGATCAAACCAACTACAGGGGTATAATAGGGAGTCTACTCTATCTTACAGCTAGCAGACCTGAAATTATATTTAGTGTATGTATGTGTGCTCGCTTTCAAGCCAATCCAAAATAATATCATTTAACTGTTGTTAAAAGGATTTTTAAATATCTCAAACATACTCCCAATTTAGGACTATTTTATCCAAAAGGACAATCATTTGATTTACTGAGTTATTCTGATGCTGATTTTTCCAGTTTCAAATTAGATAGAAAAATCACCTCTGGGACATGTCACATTTTAGGCAAGTCACTAGTATCTTGGTGTAGTAAGAAGCAGAATTTTGTTGCATTATCCACTGCTGAAGCTGAATACATAGCTTCTGGTAGTTGTTGTGCTCAAATTTTGTGGATAAAACGCACTTTACTGGACTATGGATATCAATTAAAACATGTATCTATAAAGTGTGACAATACAAGTGCTATTAACATTTCCAAAAATCCAGTATCTCATGCTAGGACAAAGCATATTGATGTGAGACATCACTTTTTGAGGGATCATTATCAAAAGGGTGATATCACTCTTGAATTCATGGAACTGAACATTAATTGGGTGATATATTCATAAAGCCTTTGAATTATGAGAGGTTAAATTACATCAAACATGAGTTAGGAATGATTAATTTCAGCATAGGAAACCTCACAGTCAGACCTCGCAGTTAGAACTCACCGTTGGACCTCACAGTCAGACCTCACTGTTAGAACTCGTCGTTGGACCTCACAAGTCAGACCTCACTGTTGGACCTCACAAGTCAGACCTCACTGTTAGAACTCATCATTGGACCTCACAGTCAGATATCACTATTAGAAATCACCGTTGTACCTCACTGATAAACCTAACTGTTACATCTCACCGGTGTACCTCACTGGTACATCTCACTGTTGGATACCTCGCTATTTGTTTTTACTTTATGCGGGAATCTGAAATGATTTTATTCCAATTTTTATTTTATTTTGTTTTAATCCCTAAATGATAAAACTAAAGGCTACGAACATATCTCAATCCACCTTCCTTTCTCAATCTCGAATCTTTCTCTCGAAATCTCTAAACCCTAACTCTTCATTTGAGCCCTCAAACCTCTCTCAATCTCTATGTCTAGAACCAATTGACCCCCGACTATCAATGAAGATGCGCCAAGGTCAAAGAAAACTTGAGCCGAATCCAGTGCAACCAATAATACCCCAACGGGACCTGTCAACCCGCATCTGACCAAGAGATAAGTCTTTGTTGAGAAGGAGTTAAGTGAAGAATGGCTCCTGTCAAGCAAGTCATTAGTGCTGGAAGCACTAGATGCCCAAGGATGGACTAAATTCTTTGAAAATAACAATGGACCGTACTACCCAAATCTTTTGAAATAATTCTATGAATATCTGAAGTTCGAAGAGGAAGATGATATGCATAGGCTAAAATCCAGAGTCAATGGAAATGAAGTCTGCTTCTCGTCTGCTGAGTGTGATGCCTGTTTGAGAGTTCCTCATGAAGGAGTATATTATTACTACTCTAGAGTGGATCCTCCAGAAAGTGATGTCTTTCAGTATGAAAAATCTCTGGAAGAACTCACAGGAAATGGAAAATCAATGAAGATCATTGCAGCTGAGATGAATGGAGAAGATAGGATTTTGTTTAAATTCATTCAGCATGTGATTAGTCCCAGGAGAGGGGATTTTGCAGTACTAAAGTATCAGGACATATTTCTGATGTACTTACTGAAGCATGGAAAGAATATTAACCTATGTAGGATACTGATGGCATAATTGGAGGACATGACTAAGGCAAGCTCAAAGTCCAATGCCCTATTCCTTGCCAAGCTAATTTCAGTAATGTTAAAGATAAAGGGTGTGGCTGGAAATCAAGAAGAGATGATAGTGGCTAAGAATAGTGTTTTTATCTCCAAGGTTATTTTCAAATTCAGGAAAATTAGTTGTAATCCCTAGAAGAAGGCATGGGTGAATGATGAAGGAAAGGTATATGAAAAGTTTGACACTACTACTCACCCATCTAGGCCAAAAGACAAGAGAGATCCAGGCCTGAAGCCTGATGAGCCAGAACCTGCTTATTTAGATGATGAGGAGGAAGCTGAAGGAGATATGGACCCTGAAAGAGAGAACACACCCATTGATGATGGGAGTGATCCTTATTTTCCTAACAGTCTTGTAAGGACAGTAGCTTTTAGAGCAGCTATCCCTCCAAGAGAACTGCCAAGAAGAGAGACTGTTCTGAAGGATAGTGATACTGAGACCACTGAAGAAGAAGAAGTATCAAATAATGAAGTTAGAGACACCTCTGAATAGGATGAGGCTACCAAGTCAGATCATTCTTCTCTTAAGGCAGAGGAGGCTTGTGATAATGATGAAGTAAAGGAGGTTGTTGCTAAATCTGATGATGAGGACAATGAAGAAGAGGAGCTCAGTTTGAGCCCTCTTATAGATAATACATACAAGAAAGTGTCTGATCAGGAAATAGGAGTGG
Organism: Viscum album; assembly: GCA_963277665.1. NCBI lineage: Eukaryota > Viridiplantae > Streptophyta > Magnoliopsida > Santalales > Viscaceae > Viscum > Viscum album. The sequence goes on along the minus strand of OY728153.1, from coordinate 381,981,095 downwards.
CATCTACTGCCGTTAATATAAAATTCATTGATGACTCGGTGGAGGATGAGACTCACCTCACTGGGGAACCAACAGAGCAGACAGTTATTGAATCTGCTGGAGTTGCAGAGGAGGTTGTGGAATTACTTGGAGAAAAACACATAGAGGATAATTCTCAGGAGAGAGATCTAAGTGAGGGGGAGCATTTTGGTTCTGTATCTGTTATTCATGACATTGAATAATGGTCGGAAGATCCTGGATATCTGGCAATTCGGCTGGATTATGATGATTCAGATTGTGATATGACAAGCAAAAGACATCTTGTACCTGCTGTTTTGGAACCTGTCGCAGTACCTCCAATAGTTCCCCTTCTTGAGAACCTTTCCACTAAGTATGATCTGGAAGAGCTGAAAACCAATCTGCACCAGATGTTTGATAACAGGTCTTCTAAAATAGAAAAGTTAATGGGCCTAATTCAAGAGGTGACTATCTCTGAGATGGTTAAAGTTCAATCTTCCATTCAATCCAGTTTATCCAAAGAAATATCTCAATGCCATAATCAACTCAAGGATGTTTCTCAGTCTGTGGAACTTCTCAGACAGTCAGTGGTAAGCTTGACTACTCTTATGTATTCTAAGGGTCAAATAGACAAAGACATTCACTACATCAAAAGTGTGGTGCAATAGATGGTTACAATGTTTGAAAGTTTTAAGGAATCCATGAAAGCTAATGTGAAGGGATGGGATGATGATGTGAAGAAGATTATCAGTGGGTTGACCAAGTCTTTTAAGGAAACTGTTGCTTTCTCTATAAAGTCTTTGTCTGCCTCTACATCTTCTTCAACCTCCAGTGCACCACATGTGGACCTGTCAGCTTTCAGGATAGTGATCACTGAAGATTTAGCCAATATTTCTGGTGTCAGTGCACCTGATCCTCAATCTGTGACTCATATTCTCTCCACTACCAAAGTAGTTCAGAAGGTTGTAAGTGACTTCATGTGAGAGGCTGCCTAGGACCAGAAGAGTATAAAGGAACAAATTAATTTTTATTATAAAAGGATTTACTCCAAACATCAGATGGATGCTCATGTCAACCTTCTGTTGGAAAACCTCAAGACTCCACCAGTCACCAGAGCCTTCAAGGAACAAGTTACTCAGTTGGGCCAGTTGACTCCAGCCTTGGAAAAATTTATGGAGAACAAAGATGATTTCATATCAGCTATGGAAAGAGGAGGAAGCATTATTATGTACTTCAGAAACCTTCTTCTACCCTTTCTCCATGTGGATTGCACCCCTGTCATCATCCATCCTGCCTTACCTGCATCTCAACCTAGTAGTTCTTCCATGATGTCTCCTGCTGAAGCCATTAGAAGCCTTACTCCACTAATACCTCAGCGAGCTACCCACTATAGATATATAGGAGCTTCTGTTGCTGCCCCTCCTGTCATTTCTACAGAAATTCCCAACCTTATTGATCCATTATAACACCTCAATCTTCCACAGTACTCTTCTCTTCTATTAATACAGTAGCGTGTGTTGTACGCAACTTCGAGATTCTAACACACTGCGACCAATCAGAGTAGCCGTTATGAATAGTAATACCAAATTTTTGAAATTTTATAAATTTTATATCTCAAAATGGAATTCATTTTTTGATTCGGAATATCAAAATTATCCTAGGGTGAAAGTTTGGCACTTTTCGGATTACTTTTATATTTTGATGAATACTGAAAATTACTAAATTTTAATTAAAAACAACTTTTTTAATCGAAATAATTAATAGTGATAAATTATGAATTTGAGTGGTTTTAAAGTATATCTAGAAAATAATTTTACCATTTAATATAATTTTGTTCATTGGACATAATTTAACAATTAAACCGCACATAAACAAGTGTCAATCTTCTGATAGTTATTATCTCTTAAAAACACGCTTTTTGTTTTAACAACAGAAATTAATTTTAAATTAATTTCTGTCACTTATGTGTTTTGAATTTGGAAAAATGGATTCTATATTTTGAATCAGAATGTCCAAAGTTTGTAGATAGGTAACTTTTATTTTTATACATTTTGAATAATTACATCGGTAAATATTTTTTTACCATGGTTAAAGAGTAAATCTGGTAAGTAAGGGTAAAAAATAATATTATAATAATAATAAATTACACTAAAATGTGTCCTAACCTTATTGGTTGATACATTTCCGACGATGGTCATCTTTGGGTTGATTTTGGGACCTCATGGAGCCACTTGTAAGTGATAATGACACGTTATATTAATTAAGTTAAAATAAATACAAAAATGACATAAGCATATATCTTTTAGCAAAACAATTTTTACATAGGGTTATATATGTCTGATTTTCGACTATAAATATTAATTAGAAATATAAAAGGATTTCCTACATAATGGTATATTATTTATAATTTTTAGACATTTAATAATTAAATTTGTTTATGACACAATAATGATGTTGTATTTTCCTTATTAATGAAAGAATAAAATAATTGGTATTATAAATGTTAAAATAAATATAATTTGAAAGTTTTGATGACATACATTAATTTAATTGGTTAATATGACATTATAGTATTGATTAAATGAATTTTTTTCGTATTAATAAAGTTTTTATTACTTTAACAAAAATCAATTATTGAATAGTGTCAAAATTGACATAAATGAGTTTTTTAAAAAAAAATAATATATTATTAATTGATATTATATTCATAAAAATATGAGGTTCCACCAAACGACTTATATCATCATATTTTTATAATTAATTCACCACTTGGGGGTCTCTTGGATGTATATAGTAAGTTTATTAACTATATAATATAAAAATACAAAGTGACATGGTAAATGTTAATCTAATTAACTAAGAGTTAAAACTAAAAGATAAGGTTAATATAATGACCCAAACCTGTCTAAAATATATTGGTTGAAAGGATTTCTACCTTTCCCCACCTTATACTTTGAATAATCCACTTTTAAGCCATTAGAAACGGAATATCAATTTATTATAAATTAATACTTTTAGTTTTTTCTAAAGAGCCCCTCCTCCCCTTTATAAAAGGACACCAATTCTAACCAATTATTCACACCTTCAAAGCCTTTTGGTTCGGCCAAACCCTAACCAAATATTCTCTCAAATTCCCTCACTTAAACCTATATGCCTTAGTTTTATCATAAAGCCTACCTAAGGATCCATTTTGATCAAATAAAAAGGAAGAACCCGAAGAAGAGGTAATGTTTTCATCACCCTCTTTCAAGTTCCTTTCTTCTTCCACTTATTCTTTCTTTGTTATTTACATTATAAAACAATAACTCCGTTATCTTATATATACTTTGATGTTATTATAAATATGGTACAACCATATTCAGTATTCTATTCATCCTTTTAATGACATGTCACCATACGTGCATACGTACGGCTTACCGTTTCCACGTCGTGGTGTAATTGTTATTCAATACACAATTATTTGGATGGTATAATAATGATGTGTAATTCATGTAAATAATAAATATAACATGATAACTATTCTGTATATATGATATACCATCCAATTATATATTATTATAATATCAAAATAATGATATTGTCGCTCGTGCGTACATACGGACTACCGTCTCCGCGAATGCGATGAGATTCATTCTCAATCGTATCCATTCAAGTATAATTATAATTTTATGATTAAAAATAATATGTAAAGGACTTAATATAATTATTTATATGAATAATATACAACCTACCCATAATAAACATGACTTATGTAACAAAACATTTAAAATAAAACGAGTAAGTTAACACCCAAAACGACGATAATACTAAGATATTATTAACAAAGCAATGTTAAAAGATCATAAATGATATCATATTAATGTATATTATCCTTGTATAATTCAATAAAAATTATTTAACCATTATACAGGAGGATAACCGACCCTCGACCAAGGAAAAGGTACAAAGTAAGGGGTTTCTTATCTCACTTTTAATTCCGTGATATTTCCATCGTTCACCACTTATTTGTTGCATGTGGTGTGTGTACTGCACATGATTGTATTCATTGTGTAATATGATTTAATTTATGGACATTTACATCATCATTTTATGATTATTATTTCATGTTTGTATGTTTCTTATGTTACCAAATTGATAAGGTAATTTGAAATTTCAATTTCAACTAATTCGGCTTTACACATACTTCTTTGATTATTTTACCCCAATATTATGTGTGGAATCACTATTCATTTTCTTATGTCATAATTTACACTCCCCTTTCTATGGATATACTTTTTATACACATAATCACTCCATTGATAAATTCTCAAGTCATCGATATGAACTTGATAAGAGTAATTTTAACTCAATCTTCGTTTATTGAGTTAAACATCTAATTCATTGGTGTTGTTTTTACAAGAATATGTGTGAATGTCCTTTGATTTTTTTTACACTGAATATCCAATAATATTGAGTGTATTTATATTTTTCACACATAATTATGTCTTTGATTTATCCTTAACCTAAGGATACATCCTTTATGATAGATTTCATCTCAATTTACATTCCATTGAGACTCCTTTGTTGTTATACACCAAATCACTTTTATATGGTGTATATAATGTACTTTGACATAGTATATCATGAATCCCTATATTCTCAGGATATTAAAAAGTTTTTATTACCTCAATTATTTGTATTCAAGTTTCTATCTTTTGGTTAGGAACTCTAACTAAAATATCATTTTAAAATGTTTTAAAGATCTATTATTCTAAATCTTTATCATTAATGTCCATGTTTTAAAAATAGTTTCATGGATTTATTTATATGGACATTAAAGTTTTCAAATAAAAATTCCATTTAATAGTTTCAAAGTGGTATGGGACACTTCGATTCAAAAATCTATTTTAAATGGCTTCTTTACAAATAGTGTGACTTTTAAATGTTTTCAAGAAATATATGGATATTTATCTCAATAGTTTGATGATTATTTTAATCTATGTTAATATCCTTCATTATTCTTTATTGAGGTTAATATGTTACAATACAACCTTCCATATTTTATTTAAAGAGTTATGTTTGACTATGGATGTGCTATTTTTATACCATTCATGGTTTGTGGATAAAGTATTGACATTTTGTATGCTAGTTTTAATATGAATGTTTATGTTATATTTCAAACATTTCATATGAGGAATTCATTGTACTTAGTAAGTGACGGGTGGAGCCTGCTATAGATCCTCGATGCATCGGTAATTCTCATGAGACAAACTAGTGTCTTGGCACGAGGCCTTGACAAAATATTAATTGTAGTCTTGGCACGAGGCCTTGGATACGTGGTTATGATAGTCTGGCATTATGCATTCCATCATTATGAAAGTTGTTATTGATATTTCATGTGATTATTCAACTATTAGAATATCCATGTGAATAAGAAAAAGGAATTATTTCATTTTATTTTTTCCATATTATGCTGAAGTTCAAGTTAAAAAGGCTTTTGTTTTAGTTATACATTGCCTTAAATGTTTATGATTATTTATGAAAGTTTTCGCTATATTGTTATCCTTACTGAGCATCTGAGCTCACCCCTTTCTAAGTTTTATTTTTCCCAGGAGGTGAAGAAGTATTTTATGAATTACCTGTAGGGATAGTCTTAGGGGATATGAGTGTGGTCTATAGAAACAATGTTGTTGTATTTTTTCATTTTATGATGTAATGTAAACCTTATAAATGTATCTATTACTTCCAAGGAAACTAAACTAATTGGTATTTCAAGACTTGTTCTTTTTTTATCATGCCAATATAATGTAATAATTCACCTACTCTGGGCTTTTGGGGTCGGGGCATTACAGTTGGTATCAGAGGAAGTTTAGTATAAACATTGGAAACTAGATTTAGATAAACTATTATTAGAGCACATAGCCCTAAGATAGAATTTGAGGATTAGTATATAATAACTTCCAAGAATTTTGGTATTGTATAGATTTTGTGAGTTTTCCAAGCAATACATCCTTGTCTGGATACGAGCAGGTAGAGGCGGCTCTGACACAGATGTACCGAGGGGTAAAACCCGAAAACACCGCTTTGAGCTAGACTCGAATGAGAACTGGTGCACGACAACGGGCCTTGCTTCACTCTTGGTTACGACACTCCCGGGGGATATGCTTAGGATAATTTACATTTTCTTTACAAACATATTTGAAGTATTTTAATATAATATGAGAATAAATGATCTTGGTTAATCCTAAGGTGTTTCAAATTGAGAATATGGTGTCATGATATTCTATAAATGATTTTATGACTACTGTTACTCACACAATGCTTTGTGGTTTTAGTCAATGGTTGGAGACCAAGGAAGTTATATTAACTTTGAGAATGATGTACAGGGTGGGAACGGTGGTGGAAATGAGGAACAAATGGAATGTTGATAGGCGTAAAATATATCATGTTCATGCCAAATCAGTTTTCCAAAAATATGATCAATAACATATATATTAACTAACTCTCGGACTCAACAAAGAAGATCAAGATGATGAATGATAAGAGATCCAAAAGTGGAGAACATGGAGAAAAGAATCCTAAATTTTCATCATATAGGAAATGTGGAAGGAGTCACCCAGGAAAGTGTCTCAATGGAACAAAGAAATGCTTTACATGTGGGAAAGAAGGACATAAAGTGAATAATTTCCAATGAAAAATGAAGAGTACAATGGAAGAAAATAAAAAAGGTACCAAGAATCCATTTACAGTCATTTTCCATAAATACAGGGGACCTGGCCATTACCCAGGTGAAGGACCTATTCTATAGTATATTTTCTTGGCCAAAGAAGAAGCTATGTGGAAATAAATAGTTGGAGAAATTTTTTGAAGTATTAGTGCTCCTTGTTGATGGGATTACTTTGAAATAATTTTCTCTTGTATTTGTAACCCTATATTTTTCCATGTGAGAATGATATTTAAGGAAGTCTAATATTTTCCCTTGTAGATATAGTTATAAATAACCATTTGGTTTTATATGATCATTGGGTTTGTGGAAATTACAAGTTATTATATTTTGGGATGAAAATGCAAGGTATGAGATAACATTTCTGGTTAAAATTATGTTATGGTTATTTTGAGAAATTTATCTCATTTTTGTAATGTCATAAAATATAGTTTTTGAAAAATTACAACATGCAGACCGTGTGACAACCCATCACGTTGGACAAAGGTGTGGGAATCAAACCTACAACCAAAGTGCGATTGGAATTTATCACCTACCATTGGACTACGTGAAATTCCTGGTTAGTGTGACTAATTATTTTTAGTTAAATGATTTTATTGATCAATAATAAGTTGATTTGGGTTATTATGTATTATCAAAGGAATACCCTTAGTATAGGAAAATGATTGGTGATTAAGTGATAAATGTTATTTTGGAAGATTTTCGCTTTGTTGGGAACACAATATGTAACGACCCAAAGTTTCATTAATGGAAATCCCTCTTGATCTAATTAAATGTCTCTTTATATTTATATAAAATGTCAACTTATTTGGTTTTATGTTATGAATTTTTACCATTGCTAATATAGTCTTTGAACAATGATCACATGATTAGTATAAATATAGGGCTTTAACAAATCCAATTTACTCAGACAAAAGAAGCGATAGCCTCATCCAGTAGAATTTCTCCATACGAATCTCATTTGTCGGAGCTCGGAAAAGAGGTGGCATCCTTGGGATTCGCTCTTGACCAAGACCAAGCAGAGCTTCATTATTTCAAGCTCGAATGGGACCGTCTACGGGAGAAGTGGAAGTTGATAGAAATTACCACTCGAGCGATGTTATTCGAGCCACCCCAAGAGTCTGTCACCATCGCACACCTTACCCTTAGGTCTTATGCGGCAGTTTCAAGGGGTTATGTAACAAATATATAGTACTATGTTCATGTATATTATTTTTGTATATAATAATAAATATACCTTCTTGTCATTATCGATACATTGTAAATAGTTTTTAAAGTACAAATAGTATTTTCAGTTATTATTTAATTGAGAATTCTATTTTATTAAATTAAGGGATTTTTGAAATAAATAATATTTTAATAAAATATTATTATTATTATTAAATTAATTTTTATTAAATATAAATGATCTTATAATTTTATGAATGCAATTATAATTTTTATTAAGATTTGAATGCCATTTCTGTCAAAACCTATGAATTTTCGATAAATGTCGGTTTTTATTTTAAAAGTGAAAATTAACATATTTATAAAATTATTTAGATAAAATAAATGTTATTTCTATAATCATGATGTCAAAATTATCCAATGGTTAATTTTTCATAATTTTTTGAGACAGTCAAATTTTTGGGTAAAAATTAAATACCGTTTTAATATATAATGTGTTTAATGAAATCATAATGACTCAATAGTGATGTAATAAAATAATTTAATATTTATGTTCGTCCAATATATGTTTTACCATTAAAATAATGTAATTTTGTTTTTTTTACTTACTTTTCAAAACATTAATGGACCCCTCAAGACTTATTAAACACCTTGTCTTTTTAAATTGTTTTCCATGGGAGTGTGACTCACCTCCACATAAGCAACCCCATTATTTTAAGAAGTTCGGACTATAGCCTTATAAAATATTGTCTTCCTCTTCCATTTTCCAAAAACCATGGGCAAAAACCATGGGATGGTTTGTGGTTTCGATTAATTTAATATAAGGGGTCCCAAACCTAAATAATAAAGAATTCCCTCACCTTTCCTATATAAACCCACCCAAGCTCCCACTTCCTCCTCACTCAAAGCTCTTGGAGTTAGTCCAACCTCTGCCCTACTCTATCAATAATCCTCCCAAGGTGACCCAAGCTCCCAATAAGCCCCTCTCAAGCCTCTCTCAAGCCTTTGGAAGCACACTTCCAAGTAAGGGTTTTTTCTTCCTTTCTCATTTTTGTCCAATTTTATTTAAGTTGTTTTGCCCTTTTAATTTCAATTATGAAAGTTGGGGTATGGTTTATCACCTCTTTAATACTACCCTATTTATGTTTGAATGATGGTATACCCATTTCTCTCTCATTAAATGCCTCCCATGTACACCCGTTACTATGCCGAAATTCCGAAAGGAACTTCTCTCTCCTCTTTTACATTTAAGCAATACTTTTGTATCCTGAATCTAAATTCCATTAAAATTGTTGGGAAAAGTATCTATATGAACTCTTTACTATATATTACTTTTAAATATGATTATTAACCCATTTCTCTCTCATCATCTATTTTTATGAATTCTTATGTCACGCCGTTATGCTGCCGAAATCGCACCGGTTTTCTAAGCCAATGTCATTGAGTAGTGAATATCATGCCCATTTCTCCATCAAGGGTATTCACCTTTATACACATTTACTTATTTATTACAAAGTTTCATATATTAATTCCACATTCCTTTATCGTGGAATAAAGGATTATGTTTTATGAAACCATGTTTTATGATCCATTGGCACACTTATGCATGAAATGAAATGTTTAAGAAGGGTGTGCCCTTATAGCGCTCCAATACATTGGGTAAAGTATAGTATCATGATACATAATGTGAAATGAGTGATGAATCATGCTAATTCAAGTGAAATGAAGGTTTACCCATGCTTTGTGTTCAATGAGGATTTACTTATGCTCTGTGCAATGAGCCTTGTCTCATGCTAATTCCATGTTAAGTGTTGTTGCCACATTTCCATGTTATGATTATCATGCTTTATCATGCCTTTATGTTCATGTTTCTATTGTGCTCTATTGATATTCCTAATGTCTAACATGTATTGTAATCTTCATGTTATTCCATGTGTATTCCCTTACTATGCTTTATAGATCACCCTTTTCTTATGCATGTCCTCAGGTTATCCCATGCAATGCTAAGTACGAGGGAATGTAGTGGTCATGTAAATGAAGTTTTCAATAAAGATGTTGTATTTCATGTTTCAAGTTTTTTTGTAATGATCCTAATCCCCAAAGACACTAAACCTCTCGATCTTCTTTGTTGTATCAAGTGAAGTTTTATGTAATAAATCATGTTTAAGTTGTAATAAAAAGCATGGTTGTCTTAGTTGGTATCAGAGGATAGGTTTAGTTATTTTTGGGATTAGGATTATAAAACCCTAGTAAAGCCTTAGAGACAAGACTAAGTATAATAAAAACATCCCTAAGTTTTGGTGATTATTTATTAAGTGGTTTATCAAGCAAATACATCCATGTCTGGATACGAGTAGGTAGAGGAGGCTCTAGCACAGATGCATCCTAGGGGTAAAACCCGAAAACACCGATTTAAGCTAGAATCGAACGGGAACTAGTGAACGAAAATGGTCCTTGCTTCACTCTTGGTTACGACACTCCTGGGGGATATGTTTTGACAAATTCACAAGATTAGTATGAACCCTTATTAAGGGAATTAAAAAAATCCCTTAAGAATATATGTTAGAAAGTATATCATGAAAAGCCTTGATTGAAGCCTATAGACTCATGAGTTAAGGAAATAAAAGTTTATTTATAAGTCATGAAATTCTGTATTTGGATTACCCTTTATGTGTTACCCCTAACTTTCCTTTTATTCCAGCCAATGGCCGGTAATAGGAGGACTCGGGCTAACAACCGTTGTGAAGATCAGTGTGAAGACTGTACTAATGAGATGCCCAATCCAATGGGAGCGGGAATCGCAAACTTTGTCACGCTTCTATCTCAGCTAAATAAAGTTTTGAATAGAAACATGGGTCAATAGGAACGTTCAACCCCCTAAGAAATAACAAGTCACTATCGAGAGCTTCATGAGACAAAGTCCTAATTTTAGTGGATCATCCGATCCCAAGATCACTGAACAATGGATAAACTTCATTGAAAAGATCTTCTCCGTCCTTCAATGTTCTGAAAAAGAGAAGGTTCTCCTAGAGGCTTATCGTATGGAGGGCGAAGCTGATCAATGGTGGACGTTGATCAAAAATACGAATCCTGAGGAGGAGATCAAGGCGTTGGAATGGAAGGATTTCCAAAAGATGTTTTTCGATAAATATTTTCCGCGCACCCTTCACCTTAATATGGAAAGGGACTTCCTTTACCTCAAGAAAAAAGATTAATAATATGTTGGATCGTGTGAGGAAAACTTCACAAGGCTTGCATGATACGCTTCCGGCTTTGTCGTTACCCCAGAATGCAAAGTTGACTGATTCTTTGGTGGGTGGAAGCCTAGCCTACGGAAAGCATTAGCGATCCGTGACTTCGACAACTATGAGGAAATTGTCCTATGTGCCCTCAAGGTAGAAATGGAGATCAAAGAATCACAGGGGTATCATGGGGATAAGAAGCGTAAGGTGGAATTCAATGCTGGTGGTCCGATGGATAAATCAAATGGTGCTAAAAAGATCCATCACCCCACTAGCCAAAAGTGCAGAAAGAAGCACCCTGGAAATTTCCTTAAGGGGATGAGGAAATGATTTAGGTGTGGAAGGGAAGGGAACCAAGCTGTTAACTATTGGAAAGAAAGACCTGCTGCTACAACAAAGGAGAGGAACGCTCCGTTCGAACCTCAACCCGTTGTTCAATGCTACAAATGCGAAGAACCAGGTAATTTTTCAAATCAATTTCCTAATCCAAGGGTTTTTGGAGGCAACCAACAACCTCTAAGGCAGCAAGGAAGAGCTTTTTACATCACTTCTGCCGAAGTGAACCCCAATAACGAAGTGGTGATAGGTACGCTAGTTATTCATTCAAGAATAGCAAACATACTTTTTGATTCAGATTCGACGCATTCTTTTATATCTCGAATGTTTATTAGAACAATCCCAACACCACCACAAATCCTGGAAGTGAAGATGTCAGTGAGTATGGAAAATGGGGAAATCATTGCATCCCATGAATATAAGTCCTCCCCTATTATAATCTATGGATTGAATTTCCCGGTGAACCTCCTCATACTCCCTCTAGTGGAATTTGATGCAATTCTTGGCATGGATTGGATTTCCTTATATAGAGCCAACATAAATTGTCAGGAGAGGGAAATCACACTCCATATGGAGAATCGACCCCCGATTCTTTACAAGTGTAAGGAGGAAGATGAATATTCTTTAGCTCCATCATCTCAAGCATGGATATTACTGCCCTATGAGCACGCATATCTGGCTCAGATGATTGAGTCCAAGGAAGATACCATCCTTGAGGAAATGCCTATTGTGGGGGAATTCGCTGAAGTGTTTCCCGAGGAACTGACTGGTATTCCTTTTAGAAGAGATGTTGAATTCTCAATTGAACTTATACCCAGGGCTTTACCAATATCCAAGACTACATATAGAATGGCTGTTGTAGAGATTGAAGAACTGAAGAAACAAATACAGGAGAATCTGGATAAAGGGTTTATACGCCCAAGTGCTTCACCATGGGGTGCACCAGCCCTCTTCGTCAAGAAGAAGGATGGGTCAATTCACCTTTGCATCGATTATCGTGAGCTCAAAAAAATCACGATAAAGAACTAGTATCCTCTCCCACGAATTGATGACTTTTTTGATCAGCTATGTGGAGCACAATACTTCTCCAAGGTAGACTTTCGGTTTGGATATTATCAAGTAAGCGTGAAGAAGGAAGATATCCCCAAGACTGATTTTCGCACAAGATACGGGCACTATGAATTCATAGTAATTCCTTTCGGACTCACTAATGCTCTAGAAATATTCATGGAATTAATGAATAGATTCTTTATAGATTACCTCGAGAAATTTGTGTTAGTATTTATAGATTATATTCTAATATACTCCAAAACCAAGGAGGATCATGAGGAGGATTTAAGAATTGTACTAGATACTTTGTGCAAGGAGAAGCTCTATGAAAAGTACATAAAGTGTGAGTTCTGGTTAAAGGAGGTCTCATTATTGGGCCATATAATCACAAGCAATGGTATATCTGTGGATCCCTCCAAAACAGATGCAATTGAGGAATGGTCGAGGCCAACATCGGTAATGGATATTCGTAGATTCTTGGGGTTAGCTAGATATTATCGACAATTTGTGAGGAATTTATCATGATTTTCCAACCCTCTTACCAAGCTAACTCAAAAGGGAGTAAAGTTTTCTTGGAGTGATGAATGCGAAGAAAGCTTCAAGGAGTTGAAAAGGAGGCTTATCACTGCGCACGTGCTCACTCTACCCACAAGTGGGGAACTTTTTGTGGTATTCAGTGATGCTTCAAAGAAGGGATTAGGCTTTGTACTGATGTAGAATGATAAATTGATATCCTATGCCTCAAGGCAGTTGAAAATCCATGAGCAAAACTATCCAACGCATGATCTGGACTTGGCAGCGGTGATCTTTGCCTTGAAAATCTGGCGGCATTATCTCTATGGGGAGAAATGTGAGATATATACTGACCAAAAGAGTCTTAAATATATATTCACACAGAAAGAGAATAATATGTGCCATAGAAGATGGATATAGCTCATCAAGGATTATGACTGTTCAATACATTACCACCCTAGGAAATCGAACAAGGTGGCAGATGCCCTAAGTCGAAAGGACCCAGCGATTCTATCAATGATGAGAATTGAGAAGGATTCAATCTTCTTAGACTTGATGAAGATGGAAATGGGAATCATAAATAAGGGAACATCATCAATAATTTCACAAATGATTGCTCAACCGTCTCTTTTGGAAAGGTTAAAGGATTCTCAAAAGGATGATGTGGGAATTCAAGAAAAAGTGGAAGCTATCAAAAATGGTAAATCCTCGGAGTTTAATGTTAATTAAGAAGGAATTGTGCGATTTGGGAAAATACTATGTGTTCCATCGAGTCTGGAGTTGAAGAAGGAACTTTTGGATGATTCACATAGTTCAAATTTCTCTATTCAGCTAGGGATCACAAAGGTGTATCGAGATCTCTGAGAAAACTTTTGGTGGGATAATATGAAGAAGGAGATCGCTGAATATACATCAAAGTGCCTGGTGTGCCAGAAAGTGAAGGCAGAGAGGCAGAAGTCTAAGGAGATGATGCAACCATTGCCTATACCAGAATGGAAATGGGAGAACATCACCATGGACTTTGTCACTGGACTTACGAGGACATCTAAAGGCAGCAATATGATCTGGGTTGTGGCGGATCGTCTTACAAAGATTTCACACTTCATTGCTATTCGGGAGGATTTCTCATTGGATCAACTGGAACAGATATATATCAGGGAAGTGGTAAGGTTTCATGGAGTACCACTATATATTGTGTCTGACCGAGATCCAAGATTCACCTCTATGTTTTGGAAGAGTCTTCAACATGCTCTGAATGCTGAACTGAACTTCAGTACGGCCTATCATCCTCAAACTGACGGTCAATCCGAGTGGACTATCCAAACACTTGAGGACATGTTGAGAGAATGCTTAATGGAATTTAAAGGAGGATGGGATCAACATCTTCCTGTGGTTGAGTTATCTTATAATAACAGTTTTCACTCAAGCATCCAAATGGCACCATATGAATCCCTGTATAGGAAAAGGTGTAGAACATCGGCATGTTGGGATGAGGTTTATGAATATAAGCTTCTTGGACCAGAAATGGTCGAAGAAATGGTGGAGAAGGTGAAAACCATTCAGTAGCATATCAAGGCATCCCAGAGTCGACAGAAGAGTTATGCATATAACCGTCGACGATACCATGAGTTTAAAGTTGGAGACATGGTGTTTCTACGCATATCTTCATGGAAGAAGGTCATGAGGTTTGGAAAGAAATGGAAGTTAAGTCCAAGGTACATCGGCCCCTTCGAGATTATTGATCGTGTCGGGGTTGTGGCCTATCGACTAGCACTTCCACCTACCATGTCCAAAGTACATGTTTTCTTTCATGTATCCCTTTTAAGGAAGTACATACCGGACCCTTCACATGTACTCTCCTCTGAGGTGGTACAATTGGAAGATGATCTTTCTTATGAGGAGAAACCTGTGAAGATCTTAGATCGTAGAGAAAAAGATCTACGAAATAAGACAATGCCCCGCGTCAAGGTGTTGTGGAGAAACCACAAGTTTGAGGAAGCAACTTGGGAATCATAGGAAATTATGAAGCTGGGTTACCCACATTTGTTTTAGTGTGGGAAAAGGAAAATTTCGATGGCAAAATTTTTTAAGGGGGGAATATTGTAACGATCCAAAATTTCATTAATGGAAATCCCTCTTGATCTAATTAAATGTATCTTTATGTTTATATAAAATTTCAACTTCTTTGGTTTTATGTTATGAATCATGACTGTTGTTAATATAGTCGTTGAACAGTGATCACATGATTAGTATAAATATAGGGCTTTAACAAATCCAATTTACTTAGACAAAAAAAGCGATGGCCTCATCCAGTAGAATTGCTCCATACGAATCCCATTTGTCAGAGCTCAGAAAAGAGGTGGCATCCTTGGGCTTCACTCTTAACCAATCCCAATCTGAGCTTCATCGTGTCAAGCTCAAATGGGACCGTCTACGGGAGAAGTGGAAGTTGATAGAAATTACCACTCAAGCGATGTTATTCGAGCCACCCCAAGAGTCTGTCACCATAGCACACCTTACCCTTAGGTCTTATGCGGTTGTTTTAAGGGGTTATGTAACAAATCTCTAGTACTATGTTCATGTATATTATTTTTTTATATAATAATAAATATACCTTCTTGTCATTATCGATACACTGTAAATAGTTTTTAAAGTACAAATAGTATTTTTGGTTATTATTTAATTAAGAATTCTATTTTATTAAATTAAGGGATTTTTGAATTAAATAATATTTTAATAAAATATTATTATTATTATTAAATTAATTTTTATTAAATATAAATTATCTTATAATTTTATGAATGCAATTATAATTTTTATTAAGGTTTGAATGCCATTTCCCTCAAAACCTGTGAATTTTCGATAAATGTCGGTTTTTATTTTAAAAGTGAAAATTAACATATTTAGAAAATTATTTAGATAAAATAAAATTTATTTCTAGAATCATAATGTCGAAATTATCCAACGGTGAATTTTTCAAATTTTTTTGAGAGTCAAATTTTTGGGTAAAAATTAAATACCGTTTTAATATATAATGTGTTTAATGACATCATAATTACCCAATAGTGATGTAATAAAATATTTTAATCTATATGTTAGGCCAATTTATGTTTTACCATTAAAATAATCTTATTTTGGGTTTATTTGACTTACTTTTCAAAGCATTAATGGACCCCTCAAGACTTATTAAACACCTTGTCTTTTTAAATTGTTTTCCATGGGAGTGTGACTCACCTCCACATAAGCAACCCCATTATTTTAAGAAGTTCGGACTATAGACTTATAAAATATTTTTTTACTCTTCCCTTTTCCAAAAACCATGGGCAAAAACCATGGGATGGTTTGTGGTTTGGATTAATTTAATATAAGGGGTCCCAAACCTAAATAATAAAGAATTCTGTCACCTTTCCTATATAAACCCACCCAAGATCCCACTTCCTCCTCACTCAAAGCCCTTGGAGTTCGTCCAACCTCTGCCCTACTCTCTCTAGAATCCTCCAAAGGTGCCCCAAGATCCCAAGAAGCCTCTCTCAAGCCTCTCTCAAGCCTTTGGAAGCACACTTCCAAGTAAGGTTTTTTCTTCCTTTCTCGTTTTTGTCCAATTTTATTTAAGTTGTTTTTCCATTTTAATTTCAATTATGAAAGTTGGGGTATGTTTTTTCACCTCCCTCATACTACCCTATTTATGTTTGAATGATGGGATACCCCTTTATCTCTCATTAAATGCCTCCCATGTACACCCGTTATTACGCCGAAATTCCGAATGGAACTTCTCTCTCCTCTTTTACATTCAAGCAATACTTTTGTATCGTGAATCTAAATTCCATTAGAATTGTTGGGACATGTATCTATATGACCTCCTTACTTTCCATTACATTTAAATATTATGAGTAACCCCTTTCTCTCTCATCAACCATTTTTATGAATTCTTATGTCACGCCGTTATGCTGCCAAAATCGCACCAGTTTTCTAAGCCAATGTCATTGTGTAGTGAATACCATACCCATTTCTCCATCAAGGGTATTCACCTTTATGCACATTTACTTATTGATTATAAAGTTTCAGGTATGAATTACACATTCATTTATCATGTAATAAATGATTTTGTTTTATGAAACCATGTTTTATGATCCATGTGGCACACTTATGCATGAAATGAAATGTTTAAGAAGGGTGCGCCCTTATAGCGCTCCAATGAATTGGGTAAAGTATAATATCATGATACGTCATGTGCATTGAGTGTTGACTCATGCTAATTCAAGTGCAACGAGGGTTTACTCGTGCTTCATGTGCAATGAGGATTTACTCATGCTCTATGTGCAATGAGCCTTGGCTCATGCTAATTCCATGTTAAGTGTTGTTGCCACATTTCCATGTTATGATTATCGTGCTTTTTCATGCCTTTATGTTCATGTTTCTCTTGTGGTCTATTTATATGCCTAATTTCTAACATGTATTTTAATCCTCATGTTGTTCTATGTGTATTCCCTTACTGGGATTTATAGCTCACCCTTTTCTTATGCATGTCATCAGGTTATCCCATGCAATGCTAAGTATGAGGGAATGTAGCGGTCATGTAAAGTAAGTTTTCAATAAAGATGTTTTATTTAATGTTTCAAGTTTTTATGTAATGATCCTAATCCCCAAAGACACTAAACCTCTCGATCTTCTTTGTTGTATCAAGTGAGGTTTTATGTAATAAAACATGTTTAAGTTGTAATAAAAAGCAGGGTTGTCATACTATATTCCCAAGGAAAATAAAATACTATGGGGTTTCATTTGAGGAGTAATGGTGTATTTTTATCTACGTTTTAAGGTTGATTTATAGTTATTTGGGTTATTTATGTAAATGATTAACCTATAATAGAGAATATTTGATTAGGTTAATTACTTTTAAGGATGTGACTTTAAGAGTAGTTGATGTCATTTGGAGATACAATTTAACATGGAAGACTACATAACCAAATTCTTCAAAGTTTTGGGTTTCAATATTAGTTTGGATTATATTGAAATATTTTAAGGAAAATTGTTTATTGAATGGTATTTATTTAACTTTGGGGTATTGATTTTAGAAATTGAGATTAGTATTTCTTTCTCTAAAAGAATATCCTTTTGGGGGATCATCAGATCGTGTACTAACCATTTTGGTTTTGATTAATCTCTAAATACAAAGTAAATATATATTTTATCCTTCGTGGAACATGTGATTCTATAGAAGTTTATTCTAGCTCTTCCAGTGTGACCCATTCTTCTTGAATACGCATCATTTAGAAAAATGAGTTAGTGGTGGAAATTTATTAAAAAATGAAACTCTACATAAAAAATAAGTATATCTCTTTATTTTCTTATTCAATATCCAAAATTAATTCATCATCTTTATTTAATTTAACTTAAAAAAAATTCCGTTTACTTTTCCTACTTGGAAAATAATGAACGTTTGTCCCATCACAAGTTTGTGGTTTTCTTGTTGTTAACTTTCTCCTGATAATGTTTTTTATCCCTCTACATCAGAACTTGACACTTAGTTTATCATCCATATCCATGGTTTTCTAAATGGAATCCTATTATAGGTTATCTCGGGTGACCTTTGTACTCCTCTTTCTTTCTTTTAAAGTGATAGTTTTATTGAGTCTTTTTCCGATGTGGGACTTTCCATTATATTCCAAAGGCCAATTTTAAAAATTGAGAGGATGAAATTTATTGAATGAGGGTATAATGTAACACCCCAAGCTTCCACGGTACTCTTCTCTTTGATTAATATAGTAGCGTGTGTTGTACGCAACTTCGAGATTCTAACACACCGCGACCAATCAAAGTAGCCGTTATGAATAGTAATACCCACTTTTTGAAATTTTATAAATCTTATCTCTCAAAATTGACTTCATTTTTGTATTTTGAATATCGAAATTATCCTAGGGTGAAATTTTGGTACTTTTCGGATAACTTTTATATTTTAATGAATAGTGAAAATTACTAAATTTTAATTAAAAACAACTTTTTTAATCAAAATAATTAACAGTGATAAATTATGAATTTGAGTGGTTTTAAAGTATATCTAGAATATATTTTTACCATTTAATACAATTTTGGTCATTTTTCATAATTTCACAATTAAACTGGACATAAACAAGTGTCAATCTTTTGATAGTTATTATCTCTTAAAAACACGCTTTTTATTTTAACAACGGGAATTAATTTTAAATGAATTCATTCCACTTCTGTGTTTTGAATTTGGAAAAATAGATTCCATATTTGGAATCAGGATGTCCAAATTTTGTAAATAGGTAACTTTTATTTTTAGACATTTTGAATAATTACTTCGGTAAATATTTTATTTACCATGGTTAAAGGGTAAATCCGGTAAATAAGGGTAAAAAATAATATTATAATAATAATAAATTACCCTAAAATGTGTCCTAACCTTATTTGTTGATACATTTCCTACCATGGGAATATTTGGGTCGATTTTGGGACCCCATGGAGCCACTTGTAAGTGATAATGACACTTTATACTAATTAAGTTAAAATAAATACAAAAATGATATAAGCATATTTCTTTTAGAAAAACAATTTTTACATAGGGTTATATATGTTGGATGTTCAACTATAAATATTCATTATAAAGATAAAAATATTTCCTACATAATGTTATTTTATTTATAATTTTTATACTTTAAATAATTAAATTTATTTATGACACAATAATGATGATGTATTTTCCTTATTAATGAAAGAATCAAATAATTGGTATTATAAATGTTAAAATAAATATAATTTGAAATTTTTGATGACATAAATTAATTTTATTGGTTAATATTACATGATAGTATTTCTTAAATGAATTGTTTTTGAACTAATAAAGTTTTTAATACTTTAACAAAAATCAATTATTGAATAGTGTCAAAATTGACATAAATAAGTTTTTAAAACAAATATTATATTATTAATTGATATTATATTCCTAAAAATCTAAGGTTCGGCCAAAGGACTTATATCATGATATTTGTATCATTAATGGACCACTTTGGGGTCTCTTTGATGTATATATTAATTTTATTAACTATATAATATAAAAATACAAAGTGACATGGTAAATGTCAATCTAATTAACTAAGAGTTAAAACTAAAATATAAGGTTAATATAATGACCAAAACCTGTCTAAAATCTATTGGTTGAAATTATTTCTACCAATACCCACCTTATACTTTGAATAATCCACTTTGGATTCATTAGAAACCGAATATGAATTTATTATAAATTAATACTTTTAGTTTTTCCTAAAGAGCCCCTCCTCCCCCTTATAAAAGGACACCAATTCTAACCTATTATTCACACCTTCAAAGCCTTTTGGTTCGTCCAAACCCTGCCCAAATAATCTCTCAACTTCCCTCACTTAAACCTAGAGGCCTTAGTTTGATCAAAAATCCTACCTAAGGATCCCTTTTGATCAAATCAAAAGGAATAACCCGAAGAAGAGGTAATGTTTTCACCACCCTCTTTCAAGTTCCTTTCTTCTTCCACTTCTTATTTCTTTGTTATTTCCATTATAAAACAATAACTCCCATATATTCTATATAATTTGATGTTATTATAAATATGTTACAACCATATTCAGTATTCTACCCATCCTTGGAATGACATGTCACCATACGTTCGTACGTACGGCTTACCGTCTCCACGTTGTGGTGTAATTGTTATTCAATACACAATTATTTGGATGGGTATAATAATGATGTGTAATTCATGTAAATAACAAATATAACATGATAATTATTCTGTATATATGATATACCATTCAATTATATATTATTATAATATCAAAAGAATGATATTGTCGCTCGTGCGTACGTACGGACTACCATCTCCGCGAACGCGATTAGATTCATTCTCCATCGTATCCATTCAAGTATAGTTATAATTTGATGATTAAAAATAATTTTTAAAGGAATTGATATTATTATTTATATTAATAAGATACAACATACCCATAACAAACACGGCTTATGTAACAAAACATATAAAATAAAACGAGTAAGTTAACACCCGAAACGACGATAATACTAAGATATTATTAACAAACCAATGTTAAAAGATCATATCTGATATCATATTAATGTATATGATCATTTTATAATTAAATAACAATTATTTCACCATTATAAAGGATGCTAAACTACCCTCGACCAAGGAAAAAGTACAAAGTAAGGGGTTTCTTATCTCACTTTTAATTCAGTGAGATTTCCATTGTTCACCACTTATTTATTGCATGTGGTGTGTGTACTACACATGATTGTATTCATTGTGTAATATGATTTAATTTATGGAAATTTACATCATAATTGTGTGATTCTTCTTTCATAGTTGTATGTTTCTTATGTTACCAAAATGATAAGGGAATTTGAAATTTCAATTTCAACTAATTCAGCTTTACGCATACTTCATTGATTATTTTACCCCAACATTATGTGTGGAATCACTATTCATTTTCTTATGTCATAATTTCCACTCCCCTTTATGTGGATATACTTTTTATACACATAATAACTCCATTGATAAATTCTCAAGTCATCGATATGAACTTGATAAGAGTAATTTTAACTCAATTTCCTTTTATTGAGTTAAACATATAATTCATTGGTGTTGTTTTTACAAGAATATGCGTGAATTTCCTTTGATTTTTTTATACTGAATATCCAATAATATTGAGTGTATATATATTTTTCACACATAATTATGTATTTTATTTATCCTTAACCTAAGTATACGGCCTTTATGAGAGATTTCATCTCAATTTACATTCCATTGAGACTCCTTTGTTGTTATACACCAAATCACTTTTATATGGTGTATATAATGTACTTTGACATTTTATATCATGAATACCTATATTCTCATGATATTAAAAGGTTTTGATTACCTCAATTATTTGTATTCAAGTTTCTCTCTTTTGGTTAGGAACTCTAACTAAAATATCATTCTAAAATGTTTTAAAGATCTATTATTCTAAATCTTTCTCATTAATGTCCATGTTTTAAAAATGGTATTAGGGATTTATTTATATGGAAATTAAAGTTTTAAAATAAAAATTCCATTTAAAAGTTTCAAAGTGGTATGGGACACTTTGATTCAAAAATCTATTTTAGATGGCTTCTCTATAAATAGTGTGACTTTTAAATATTTTCAAGAAATAGGGGATATTTATCTCAATAGTTTGATGATTATTTTAATCTATGTCGATATCCTTCATTATTCTCAATTGAGGTTAATCTGTTACAATACAACCTTCCATATTGTATTGAATGGGTTATGTTTGACTGTGGATGTGCTATTTTTATACCATTCATGGTTTGTGGATAAAGTATTGACATTTCGTATGCTAGTTTTAATACGAATGTTTATGTTATGTTTTAAACTTTTTATATGAGGAATGCATTGGACTTAGTAGGTGATGGGTGGAGCCCACTGTATCTCTTCGATGCATCGGTAGGTCTCATGAGACAAACTAGTGTCTTGGCACGAGGCCTTGAAAAAATCTTAATTTTAGTCTTGGAACGAGGCCTTGGCTATGTGGTTATAATAGTCTGGAATTATGCATTCCATCATTATGAAAGTGGTTGTTGTTATTGCATGTGATTATTCGACTAGTATAATATCCATGTGAATAAGTAAATTTCATTATTTCATTTTATTTTTGCCATATTATGCAGAAGTTCAAGTTTAAAAGGCTTTTGTTTTAGTTATACATTTCCTTAAATTTTTATGCTTATTTATGAATGTTTCTGCTATATTGTTATCCTTACTAAGCATTTGAGATCACCCCTTTCTATGATTTATTTTTCCCAGAAGTTGAAGAAGTATTTTATAACTTACCTGCAGGGATAGTCTGAGGGGATATGAGTGTGGTCTATGGAAACAATTTTGTTGTAGTTTTTCATTTTATGATGTAATGTAAACCTTATAAATATATCTAGTACTTCCAAGGCTACTAAACTAATCAGTCTTTCGAGACTTGATCTTTTGTGATCATGCCAATGTAATGTAATAATGCACCGAATCTAGGCTTCTGGGTTCAGGGCATTAGATCCACCTACTCATTCTCCCTCTTCTTCTTCCAAAGGGAAAGACCACTTCCCTGAGGCTGATGTGGATGGAGTTGGTTTGTGTCTTTTTGATAGGGGGTGTATGTTTTTTTGGATCTTGTAATGTCATTTCATTAATACAAGCTTTCTATGTTCTCTCTATTTGTGTTTCTTTTTTCTAATCACAAATGGGGAGAAATACTGTGATAATTCTAGACTAATCATGTTATTGGGGAGAAATGTGCTAATATACTAATATGAACCTATGATTGAATCTTTTCTGCCTTTATCTCTGATACCATGTACCAGTATTTTCTAGTTTTACACTCTTATTAATCTCTGATACTTGAGACATTTTTTATCTCTGTTTAGTAACTTTATTATATGTTATATCTATATTTAATACATACTGGCATAATTTTTTATTATCACAAAGGGAAATATTGTTAGACTCACCTATTTTGATAATCCCAAATCAGGTTTAAATATTGATCATGATATATTAATCCATTTGATAACCCTTTTTAATCTGTATTTATATTTTTTATCCTGAACAATTTATATTCTTAGTCGCATGACTTTGTTGCATCAGCTTACAGTTTACATTTATCTAAATATAAGTTCACTGTTAAAGGCTACTGGTAAGAGCCTTCTGTTCAAGGTCACCATTATAGCTCACTATTACTCTAGGTCACTGATCCTACAAGGTTACTGTTAAATATCTACTGTCACTGATATAAGCTACCAGTACAAGGTCACTGTCACAATTCTACCGTTGATCTACTTATCAAAGATTACAGACAAAGAGTCATCGTTACAAGGTCACAGTTGTGACAAGGCTTCTGTTAGAAGTTCACTGTCAGACTCTTTCTTAATTCTTCTGTTGAGAGCTTCACTGTTCAAGTCTAAAGTTGGACATGAAGGCTACCGCAGGACAACTCCTACTGTAGAGATAGTCGACTATTGTTCAAATTCTACTGATGGACATACTCCATCGTTAATGAAATTACATGTTGAGATAAGTCTACCATTGGGAAGGTCATTGTTGCAATAGTCTGATGTTGCAGAGCTACCGTTAGAAGCTTACTGTTGAAGTCTACCTCTAATCAAGCCTGCTGACTGAAGCCTACAGTTAAAGGTCTATTGTTTAGCCTGCCTATGAAGTCCACTGATAAGGAGATACTGTTACACAGATTAATAGCTACTAATACAAGACATCCACTGACACAAAGTCCACTGTTACAAGCCTACAGACAGAGAGCTACCGATGGAAGATGACTGTTAACTAGTCACTGCTACACAAACTCTATACCTTCTCAATATTACTAATATTATTAATATAATGATAATGGTTATTTTTTATTCTTTTAATGCACGTGCTAGTAATTAATGATGTTGTTGGCTTTTCAGGAACCATACCTAGTGCCTGTAAAAAAGGTAATCATTCCTATTGACCGAAGATGAACATGTATAAAAGGAAACCTCCAAGATGAACAAAGTAGTGAAGAAGAGAGAAGTTTGTACATACATACATGAACCAACCTGTTGATACAGAAGGCTTTCTACATACTGAATTTGAAGAACCTAAACATTCCATGAGAAAAAAGAGCTTCTAACCCAACAAGTTGATTATCTCTATCTGAAAGTCAGAACCTGGAAGTTGCGACACTCTGTTTTGGAGGCAACTTGTAGAGAAGAACCAAAACTTCATTTCCTTCATTCCAATGAGTCCAGAGCTGATAATCCAACATATAGAGCTTTCTAAACTTCTTTCAAATATCTTTAGCTCTATTGTGTTTTAGTATTTTACATTTTTGAGCAGTGTGTCTGTGTTACACACACTAACTCTTATGATTGAACTAAGGGATACTGAAAATCCCCATACCAAACTCTCTTAAAAAAAATTTCCCACGCATAAATTTGGAATAATCCTAGTGTGTATTGGTAGTTTATTTTTCCCATTTATAATTGTGGTAGAGGTTGAAAAACCTAGACAGTTTGTGAAAACTATTGTAAAGACCGATACAGGCTGTGTATCACTTCTTAATATAATTTCTTGGTGGCAGGTGATCACCAAGTAGAGAGGACTAGGTCTTGACTTAAGACTGAACCTCTAGTTTAATCTGTTGTGTTCATCTTTCACTTACTCTGTTTTATACTTATCCACTATGCTTATATTAGAAAAGACAGAAATATTTTTTTATATTTATTCTGATAGATAGTTCTGGTTTGTGTGTATATGTGATTCGTTTAGTAAACTTGTTTCAAAAGTCGAATTAGTTCTCATACTGATTCAACTGAGGAGTAATCAACCTTTGAGAAACCTGTTGAAAAATAATTCACTTATATCTCTACTAACCTAATTGACTGGGCTGTTTTAATTTGGGGGATTTTAATCCTAAAAGTTTTTAACAGGAATTTTTATTGGAACTCAATTCACTCCCCTCTTGAGTATCCACTCTGACCAAGAAACTGTGATAAAACTAGTTCAATTAACATTTCAAAGAACCATGTGTCTCACTCTAGGACCAAACACATTGATGTAAGTCACCATTTCTTGAGATATCACTACCAAAAAGGTGATATTACTCTTGAATTTATAGGTACTGAAAATCAATTAGCTGAGTCAGATTGTGAAAATTTTCCATAATTGCTAGGGTGATTCTCCCGAAGGGCGCTCGTCCATGGAAATTCCAAGAGCTTACCAGTCGGATGGCGGACATATGGGGATTCAGTGATTGGAAGATGACAGCGATGGGGAAGGGCTTCTACCATGTTGTCTTTCCCAATGATGAATGCAAATGCCGCGCCTGGAGCTTGGGGTCTGTCTCTATCAATCCCGGGTTTCTTCGGATTCATGAGTGGGATCGGAATTTCGATCCAAGCTCGATCAGGAACACCATTGCTCAGGTATGGATCCGAATTCATAAACTTAGCTGGCTTTACTGGCACCCTCAGATACTTTGGGACATCGCCTCGTCGGTAGGTAATCCTATTAGGCTAGATAAGCAGATCGATAATCCCAGTTTTGGGCATTATGCCAGAATCCTGGTTGAGGTCGATATGGCCAGCACCTTGGTTGAACAGGTTGTATTTACCACCAGAGATGACAGCTTTAATCTTGATATTGGGTATGAGCGGATGCCCAAGTTTTGTTCCAATTGTCATGTCTTTGGGAATATTCTTTCTGACTGTAATCGGAATAAATTCTGCTCATTCTGTAATGTTAAAGGCCATGATGATATACACTGCTGAAGGAGAGGAAAGGATCAGGGGAAGGTCAAGGCTGCGGCTGTTAGGGATGATCTTCCGAAGCCCACAGAGAATGCCAGTGATGACAGTGATGAGAATAACGCGCTGGAGCCTTTAAATGACAGGAAGGATGAGGAGCAGCAGTGTGAAACTGCTGAGGGTGTGACCCATAATGTCAATGAACATCGTATTGTGGTCAATATCAGTGATTCTGGCACTCAAGCTGTTTTGAGTGCACAGGACTCACCAAAGGGTAACGAAATTCAGGCGGGCAATGGATCACCTGTTGAAGGTGCGACACAAAATGTAACTGAGAATCTCACTGTGGTCAATAGCAGTGTTCCTGGCATTCAAGCTGCATCGAGTGCACAGGACTCACCAAAAATATCTGGAACTCAGGCTGACAGCGGTCCATCTGCTGTGAATGTTTGAGCCTCCATGGGGAATCAGGAACAGATTGAAGTCGCCACTGGTAAAGCACAGGGAAGTGTGCAGAAAGAGGAGTTTTCCCTAGTGCATACTTCGAAGGCTGCAAGGAGGAAACTCCCTGCCACCCTAACTGAACAAGTTAATTCAGATAATCAGTATGCAGCCTTGTCTGATGATGATGAAGGTGATCAGGAAGCGGATGAAGCTTCTCCAAATGGATCAAAGGAGGAAAATCGGAAAGTGGAAGACGTTGCACCTGGCTATGTTGGTCCATGCACTAGGCAGCGAGCCTCCCATCAATGAAAGTTTTATTCTGGAATTGCCAGGGTCTTGGGAACTCTCCCATGGTCAAAGCCCTGAAGCATATTATCTTGACCAATAAACCAATACTAATTGGAATTGCTGAGCCTAGAATGAAGTTTTCAAACTGGATGGCTTTCAAGTGGTCTGTCTTAGGGTACTCCTTCATTGCAGCCAATCAGCATGGTAATGATACAGAGTCCTTATGGGTTTTAAGTCATAATTATGTCATGATTGAATCTTTTCAAAGTGAGCAGCAATCAGTATCCTTGAACTGCTGCTTTCAGTCAACTCTGTTCTGCGTCACCTTTGTTTATGCTCTTAATCAATATGTTAGGAGAAGGAATTTATGGCGTAACCTAGTGCGCATGGCTGAAAACATGGACAGAAGGTGGATTGTGCTTGGTGATTTCAACACAGTTTTACGGCCAGAGGAAAAGACAAGGAACAACTTCTGTCGTGCATCAGCCAGGGAGTTCTCCTCCTGTATTGACCAATGCAGAATGATTGAAGTGCCTGTTGTGGGGACTGATTTTACCTGGAACAGATTTACTCTGAATGGAAGGCAGGCAAGCAGGCTTGACAGATGTCTGGTCCAAATTGATGAGCAAAGTGAGGGATTTGAAATATCTGGAATGACCCTGTCCAGATTGCATTCTGACCATCACCCTATCCTGATTGACATCTGTTTTAGAAACTTCAGATCAGTCCCTCTGCCTTTCAGATTTAACAATGCATGGTTGGTCGTTCCTGGGTGCAGAGAAAGGGTCATTGATGCATGGAAGGAGGTTGTGCAAGGTAGTGCTCTCCACATTCTCCAATGCAAGCTGAGGGCTGTGAAAGCTAGAATTAGGGAATGGAGTAAGCAGGCCTTTTCCAATATGGAGCTTGATATCAAAGCGGCTGATGCACACTTGTTAGAGTGTCAACAAGACAATATCCTTTGTGATCTTCCTTCTCAGGAGGAGGTCCAGGCTGCCTCTAAGCTTGACAAGCTGTTATCTCTCAAGGAAAACTTGCTCCGGAATCAGTTCAATGCTAGGTTGCTGAAAGAGGGGGACAGAAATTCAAGACTCTTCCATTGCATGCACAGGGAGAAAAAAGTACGAAAGATCCTTAAATCCTTGACTATTGATGGTAACACGTTCACCTCTGAGGATGATGTAACGCCCCGACCCCAGCTACTCGGAGTCGGTGCATTACTTCGTATCATTGGCATGATCACAAAAGATCAAGTCTCGAAAGACCGATTAGTTTAGTAGCCTTGGAAACACTAGATACATTCATAAACGTTACATTACATCATAAAGTGAAAAACTACAATAACAAAGTCTCCATAGTCCACACTCATATCCTCTTCTGACTATCCCTGCAGGTCATTCATAAAATACTTCTTCACATCCTGGAAAAATATTAAAACATTGAAAGGGGTGAGCTCAGATGCTCAGTAAGGTTAACAATATAGCGGAAGCTTTCATAAATAAACATAAACATTTAAGGCAATGTATAACTAAAACAAAAGCCTTTTAAACATGAACTTCAACATAATTTGGAAAAAGTAAAATGAGATAATGCCATTCACTTATTCACATGGATATTCTACTGGTCGAATAATCACATGCAATATCAATAACCACTTTCATAATGAGGGAATGTATAATGCCAGACATTCTGAAACACTTTGTCAAGGCCTCGGCCAAGACGTCTAAAATGATTAAGGCCTCGGCCAAAACCATAAATCAAATTGGGAAAGGGCCTCGGCCAATTCCACGTCTAGTTGTCTCATGAGACCTACTGATGCATCGAGGAGCTATAGCGGGCTCCACCCGTCACTTATTAAGTCCAATACATTCCTCATATGAATAGGTTTAAACATATCATAAACCATAACATAATCATATCACATAAAACATGCATAAAGGAAACATAACATTTCCACATTTCAATCACAAGATATCAATACAACACATTTATATAAAACAAAACAACATTAGAGAAGACATTACCTGAAAATCGGGTAACTCTTTTTGATTTGAGCCAA
Source organism: Viscum album (assembly GCA_963277665.1). Lineage (NCBI taxonomy): Eukaryota > Viridiplantae > Streptophyta > Magnoliopsida > Santalales > Viscaceae > Viscum > Viscum album. The sequence goes on along the minus strand of OY728153.1, from coordinate 381,951,985 downwards.
AGGCTTCCTTGGGAAGCGTTTTGCCCAAAGTGAGGATTCTAGGAGTAAGAGAGGGAATTTGGGAGAGTATTTTGGCAGATTTTGGCCGAGCCAAATGGCTTGAAAGTGTAAATGAGGTGGGAGAGGTGGGGTACTTTTATAAGTGGAGAGGAGGGGCTCTTTTGGAAAGATTGAAATGTTACATTATTATACAATGATTTTAGGATTATAAAGGTCCCACACTTATATAATTCGTGGATAAGGTGATAAGGGTTCGAAATCTCTTCATCCAATATGCTTTGGACAAGTGTAAGCCTTGGATTTTGCATTATCTTCTCATTTTATTTAAATTTTTAAATAATGAGGTCATCGCTGCATCATCATGATGTCATAAATAATTTAATTTATTTAATGTCTAAAAATTATAAAAAAAATAATATGATGTAGGAAATCTTTTTATCTTTCTAATGAATATTTATAATAAAAATTTGGACTTCTGTAACCCCACTTAAAATCTGTTTTAGTAAAACAACTCATGTTTGTGTCAATTTAATTTTAACATTAAATAAATATATATTAATGTCATTTTCCAACCAAAGTGGCTCCATGGGGTCCCCAAGTTGACCCATGGGTTGTATTGGTCGGCCATGACTCATCCAATAGGAGTAGGACAAGTTTCAAGCTCATCTTATATTATTTAAAACATTATTTTTACCTTAAACTACACTAATTACCTCTAATCGCGATTAAGAACTTAAAAGTTACTATTCACCAAAAAATTATTTTAATCTCATTGAACCACATTTTACTTCTTAATGACAATCATGTATGTCGGATTTTTGAAAATCAAATCACAGAAGTGGTAATATTTTATTTTAACAAAAAATCAGTTTTTAACAACCACTTAGTGGTTTCACTATTCATCAAAAATTGAAGTTTTTCAGAACAAGGCCAAAATTTCACCCTAAGCTATAATTGATATTCCGAATTCAAAAATGATGTCTATTTTACAAAATTCCAAACATATAAGTTGCATTAATTAATTTTATAATTAATTCCCACTGTCATAACAAATAGCGTGTTTTTAAGAAACAATTTATATCAAAAGATTGGCAATTGTTTATGTCCAATTTCAATGTTAAATTAATTCTAATGACCACCATTGGATAAAATAGTAAAAATATATTCTAATTATACTTTAAAACCACTAAATATTATAATTTATCACTATAAATTATTTTGATCAAAAAAGTTGTTTTTAAGTATTTTTCATTATTCATAAAAAATTGGAAGTTCTCAGAAAATTACAAAAAATTCAACTTTGGATAATTTCGATATTACGAATACAAAAATGAAGTCCATTTTGAAATATAAAATTTCTATAATTTTAAAAAGTGGTTATTACTATTCATAACGGCTACTTTGATTAGTTGCGGTGTTTTAGAACTCGCAGTTGCGTACAATGCAGGCTATTGCATTATTAAATGAGAAGCGTATCGTGGAAGCTTAGGGTGTTACATTCTCCCCTCCTTCAATAAATTGCGTCCTCGCAATTTGAAATTTTTCTTTGAAAATAAAAGGTTGAAAAGAGAAAATACCTTTGAGGAAAACCCACATCGGAAATAAGATTAATAAATATATAACATTAAAAGAAAGCAAGATAAGTACAAAGGTCACCCGATATAGCCCATTCTAGGATTCTATGAAAATATGGATATGGAGGAGAAACAAACCATCAAGGTCTGATGGAGAGTTATAGAAAACAGGATTAGGAGAAAGTTTAACTACAAGAAAATCACAAACTTGTGATTGGTTAAACGGTCATTGAATCCCCAGTTGGAAAAGTTAACCGACAACATTTTTGTTTTAAGTTACCTTTTATAATGTTGAGGAATTTATTTAGGAGATTTACTAAGAACGTAAGGGAATATACATACTTGTTATGTATACTTTCATTCGTTAATAAATTTTTACCACAAACCCAACTTTTACTCCAAATGGTAACGGAACTCAAAAATATTCTATTTATCCTAATTGTATAAGGTTCCAAATGGTAAAACATACCATTTAGATTAGTAAAACTATTTTGTAATAACCAGGGACTTCCTGTAGGCTAGTGGTAGGAAATAAAGGCTTGTCGCACTATGGTTGTGGGTTCGATTCATGCAGCTTTGTCCGACGCGACGGGTCATTCCCCACCCTGCAGGTTGTCCTTTTCCTAAAACTATAGTATCATAATATTCCAAAAATAATCTTCATAAATTTTTTAACCTTAAATAATACTATCCAAAGATCAACTTAATCCACTCCAACCTTTATAGTTATCCAAAATACCTCTGTCCAGACTTTCTCTAAAAGGTCTCTTAATTCCAAAATCAATTTATCAGATTCCCCAAACAAAGTAAAGTTTCTCTTATTGTCACATACTAAAAATATAATTACCTTCATCATTTTAAAACCTTACTGAAATCAACAAGTACTGCAGTACAATCCTTACATACATATCACATTATTCTAATAACCAGAATATAATCCATGAGTCCAAAAGCACCAATACATTAGTTATTCTGCTTCAACTGTAGTAACAGCATAAGATTGTCCTTGATCCCTTGGCCTTTTCTGAGGTAAGTTTCCCTGATTCTTAGGACATTCATTTGCATAATGACCCATTTCTCTACAATTGTAGCATTCAACTTTGATAGCCTCTTTCTTTCCCTTGCAATCACGAGCCTGGTGACCCTTTTCTCCACATTTATAACAAACTCCCATTCCTTTTAGGCAAGTACCAGGGTGATTCTTCCCATAATTATCACATAATGGAAAATCCTTCTTTCCCTTTTTCCCTTTATCTATCTCTTGTTCCACCGTTCTCTTCTTCTCTTTCTTTACTTTGTTGTCATAAGACTTAGAGAATTCCTTTTCTGTCTTGATAGCACACGAGAAAATATCTTCGTATGATGAGAAGGATTGTGATACTAAAGCTCGACGGAGAAATGGTTTTAACCCATCAAAGAAACGATAAATCTTACCTCTTGGGTTACGTATATAATCTGCAGCATACCTCGCTAACCTTGTAAAGTTGGCCTCATACTTTGCGACATTCTTATCATCCTTCTGCCTCAGACTCAGAAATTGCCTTTCCATATCCGCTCGATGGTCTCGAGGAAAGTATTTTTCTAAGAACATCTCTTTGAACTCCTGTCATTCCATGTTTTTTAATTCGTCATCTTCCTTTGTGTTTTGAATTAGTGACCACCATTGATCGGCATCTCCAGTGAGGCGGTAAACTACCATGACAACTTTCTCCCTTTCACTACTCCCCAAGGCATGGAATATTTTCTCTAAGGAATTTATCCATTGCTCAGCTACTATAGGATTTGTACTCCCATTGAAGGTTGGTGTTTTTTGCCTCATGAAGCGGTCTAACATTGATCCTCTACGTTGTGGATCAGGGTGATCCATACGAGTAAGGTTATTATTCATAACTTGAGTGAGTTGTCCCAGTATGGTAATAAGTCGATCAGCACCAGTTGTATCTCCAGCTCCACAATAATTATCTTGAACAGGAGGGAAATCCCTACATGGAGTGCATGCATTGATACGGTTTCCATTCCTTCCACTAGGCGCCATTTCAAAACAATGTCATAAACTAGATTAGTTTATGAATCAAAATGCATAATTCCATAATTGTAAAATACTTAACATAAATTGAACTATTTATGGATATAATCCATAATCATAAAAAGGTTTTATTTGAGGAAGTATATACTCATAACCGTTCATAGTGGTTTGTAAAGAAAATGGGAATTATCCTAAGCATATCCCCCAGGAGTGTCGTAACCAAGAGTGCAGCAAGGCCCGTTGTCGTGCACCAGTTCCCGTTCGAGTCTACCTCAAAACGGTGTTTTCGGGTTTTACCCCTAGGTACATCTGTGCCAGAGCCACCTCTACCTGCTCGTATCCAGACAGGGATGTATTGCTCGGAAAACTCACAACATCTCTACAATACCAAAATTCTAGGAAGTTCTTCTATACTAATCCTCAAAGTTCATCTTAGGTCTACGTTCTCTAATGAGAGTTTATCTAAATCTAGCTTCCAAGGTTAGTACTAAACTGTCTCTGATACCTACTGTAACGCCCCGACCCCAGCTACTCAGAGTCGGTGCATTACTTCGTAACATTGGCATGATCACAAAAGATCAAGTCTCGAAAGACCGATTAGTTTAGTAGCCTTGGAAACACTAGATACATTCATAAACGTTACATTACATCATAAAGTGAAAAACTACAATAACAAAGTCTCCATAGTCTACACTCATATCCTCTTCTGACTATCCCTGCAGGTCATTCATAAAATACTTCTTCACATCCTGGAAAAATATTAAAACATTGAAAGGGGTGAGCTCAGATGCTCAGTAAGGTTAACAATATAGCGGAAGCTTTCATAAATAAACATAAACATTTAAGGCAATGTATAACTAAAACAAAAGCCTTTTAAACATGAACTTCAACATAATATGTCAAAAGTAAAATGAGATAATGCCATTCACTTATTCACATGGATATTCTACTGGTCGAATAATCACATGCAATATCAATAACCACTTTCATAATGAGGGAATGTATAATGCCAGACATTCTGAAACACTTTGTCAAGGCCTCGGCCAAGACGTCTAAAATGATTAAGGCCTCGGCCAAAACCATAAATCAAATTGGGAAAGGGCCTCGGCCAATTCCACGTCTAGTTGTCTCATGAGACCTACCGATGCATCGAGGAGCTATAGCGGGCTCCATCCGTCACTTATTAAGTCCAATAAATTCCTCATATGAATAGGTTTAAACATATCATAAACCATAACATAATCATATCACATAAAACATGCATAAAGGAAACATAACATTTCCACATTTCAATCACAACATATCAATACAATACATTGATATAATAAAAACACTTTCAAAACCATTTTCAATACCAAAATAAAATAAAGTTAAAACTTTGTATTTATTTTTCATTAAAAAAATGATGGCTTGTAGAGGAAGCCAAAACTCAAATAATGGTCACGGCAGCGGAGAAGTCGTTGTCGCCGCATAAGTACGGAAATAAAAACATTCCCTTTTTTCGTTTAGCAAAACGCTTCGTATAAAAAAGATTCCTCTTGAATAAACGTAAAAGTCAAAGGGGTTTATACACCGTATAAAAGAAAGTTGTGTATAAAACAAAATGTGCCTCAATGAAAGGGGATTGAGACGAAGTCCCTTACAAGGATCATTTTTTAAATAAAATAGATCTATTATGTTTATTCACTATAATTACACATAAAGAAAGTACAAATACAAGATAGGACATAATAATATCATGACGTAATTTGAAAGTAGGAGATTAACCCAAAGAATGGAAATTGGGTTAAGAAGTTCCCTTACCTCGTGCCTGACTTGACTCAACCGTTATTTAACCTCCTGAATAATAAAATAGAGTTAATATATACCTTATTAAGAACCATTTTCAATTTCATTATCCTTTTTATATCACTTATTACATTGATATGAATATTATGTAATTATTTAAGTTAATAACGGTCATTTTGTCGATCTTTGGTACTTGAGTCAACAATAAAATTCTTATAATTACAAGTTGTTTATGTGGTAGAATATCCATTATCTCCAGAATTATATTCATGATTTAGATGTCATATATATCTCATATATCCAGTATATACATTCATTTGTAATATTACGTAACATTTAGAGGTAAGAAATGAAATGCACCGTTCATGGAGACGGTAAGCCGTACGTACGCATGAATGCTACTTTCATTTCAATTTCATATTTAATGGAACAAAATCATAATTATATAAATGTATAATATAATTCCAGTATAATATAGTGTATAATACCATTTAATCCATCCTTTATACATCCCACATATGGCATTAACGATTCAAATCACTTTGAGGGGGCGGTAGTCCGCACTTCCTAAAATGAAATTATCGCGTTTTACCCATAATGGAAATCATAAAGTATGACATAAATGAGAAATACAGAAGCATAAGTAAAACATAAACATATTATATATCATATATAAAAATAGTGACATCTTAATGGCCACCTTTGGAGGTGTTATATGAGTGTTGAACAATCATCGTTTCGTGAGGCAGAAATTCGCCATCCACAGAAACCGTATGTTCTTTAACCATTAGATGTAGGTGTGTGTAAGTGTAGCTCGAATCCTTCTTATAACAACATCCTAGTATATTGAGGATACTGGTTTTGTTACAAAAGAAATGAATAGAAAGATTTTAGGGGGTTGGAGAAGATAAATAAAACAAAACAACATTAGAGAAGACATTACCTGAAAATCGGGTAACTCTTTTTGATTTGAGCCAAAGGCTTCCTTGGGAAGCGTTCTGCCCAAAGTGAGGCTTCTAGGAGTAAGAGAGGGAAGTTGGGAGAGTATTTTGGCAGATTTTGGCCGAGCCAAATGGCTTGAAAGTGTAAATTAGGTGGGAGAGGTGGGGTACTTTTATAAGTGGAGAGGAGGGGCTCTTTTGGAAAGATTGCAATGTTACATTATTATACAATGATTTTAGGATTATAAAGGTCCCACACTTATATAATTCGTGGATAAGGTGATAAGGGTTCGAAATATCTTCATCCAATAGGCTTTGGACAAGTGTAAGCCTTGGATTTGGCATTATCTTCTCATTTTATTTAAATTTTTAAATAATGAGGTCATCGCTGCATCATCATGATGTCATAAATAATTTAATTTATTTAATGTCTAAAAATTATAAAAAAAATAATATGATGTAGGAAATCTTTTTATCTTTCTAATGAATATTTATAATCAAAATTTGGACTTGTGTAACCCCACTTAAAATCTGTTTTAGTAAAACAACTCATGTTTGTGTCAATTTAATTTTAACATTAAATAAATATATATTAATGTCATTTTCCAACCAAAGTGGCTCCATGGGGTCCCCAAGTTGACCCATGGGTTGTCGTGGTCGGCCATGACTCATCCAATAGGAGTAGGACAAGTGTCAAGCTCATCTTATATTATTTAAAACATTATTTTTACCTTAAACTACACTAATTACCTCTAATCGCGATTAAGAACTTAAAAGTTACTATTCACCAAAAAATTATTTTAATCTCATTGAACCACATTTTACTTCTTAATGACAACAATGTATGTCAGATTTTTGAAAATCAAATCACAGAAGTGGTAATATTTTATTTTAACGAAAAATCAGTTTTTAACAACCACTTAGTGGTTTCACTATTCATCAAAAATTGAAGTTTTTCAGAACAAGGCCAAAATTTCACCCTAAGCTATAATTGATATTCCGAATTCAAAAATGATGTCTATTTTACAAAATTCCGAAAATATAAGTTGCATTAATTAATTTTATAATTAATTCCCACTGTCATAACAAATAGCGTGTTTTTAAGAAACAATTTATATCAAAAGATTGGCAATTGTTTATGTCCAATTTCAATGTTAAATTAATTCTAATGACCACCATTGGATAAAATAGTAAAAATATATTCTAATTATACTTTAAAACCACTAAATATTATAATTTATCACTATAAATTATTTTGATCAAAAAAGTTGTTTTTAAGTATTTTTCACTATTCATAAAAAATTGGAAGTTCTCAGAAAATTACAAAAAATTCAACTTTGGATAATTTCGATATTACGAATACAAAAATGAAGTCCATTTTGAAATATAAAATTTCTATAATTTTAAAAAGTGGTTATTACTATTCATAACGGCTACTTTGATTAGTTGCGGTGTTTTAGAACTCGAAGTTGCGTACAATGCAGGCTATTGCATTATTAAATGAGAAGCGTATCGTGGAAGCTCGGGGTGTTACAGATGATATTGCTACGTCTGTGATAGGCTACTTTGAGAAGCTCTACTCTGAATCAGGGGGGGACAACACAGATAGTATCATTAGATGCATTGATCCGAGTCTGGAAGAGGTACAGAATAAAAGACTTATTGATATCCCCACCTCAAAGGAGGTGCATGATGCTCTCTTTTCTCTGAACATGGACAGTGTTGCTGGGCCGGATGGGTTTTCAAATAAGTTCTTCATGTTTTACTGGGACATCCTCCACAAGGAAGTGACTGAAGCAGTGAGGTAATTCTTCTACCACTCCTACATGCCATTTGGGATGAATTCGAATTTTATTGCACTAATTCCCAAGAAGGATAATGCTCTGGACATCAAGGACTTTAGACCTGTGGCGATTGGGAATTCTATACCAAAGGTCATCAGTAAAATTCTGGCTATAAGGCTTGGTGAGATTGCAAAGTCCCTCATTTCCCATAATCAGTTTGGCTTTGTGCCTGGCAGGAACATTCAGAATTTCCACTTCACTGCCTCAGAGTGTGTCAACATTATGCGGACCAAGGTCAAGAATGGAAATATGGCACTAAAGATTGACATCTCTAAGGCCTTTGACACCATCAGATGGGGCTTCATTTTCAAAGTTATGAGCATGCATGAATTTTCAATTAAATTCATTGGTCTAGTGCACTCCATTTTAAAAAGTTCTTACCTGTCTATTCTGGTCAATGGTTCACCCAGAGGATTCTTTCAATGCTCTAGAGGTGTTAGACAGGGTGATCCTCTATCTGGCTTGCTCTTCTCTCTGGATGAGGACTACCTTAGCACCTGCCTCAATGACCTTGTCAATTCTGGGATTTACCAAAGGATGACCTATGGGAGGAATCATTTCACTCCTTCTCATTTATTCTACGCTGATGATATTCTTCTCTTTTCCAAAGCTGATAGGAGGACTATTTCTTGTATTAAGGTCATCTTCAATCACTATGAAGATGTTGCAGGCCAGGCCATAAGTTGGAAGAAGTCCTTTGTGATTTTTGGTGAGGGTGTCCGAATTGGGAAGCAAGTTAGAATTGCCAGTCACCTTGCGGTAAAGAGGGGGACACTGCCTTTTATTTATCTTGGATTGCCCCTGTTCTGGGGAAGAGTGAAACGTGTCCACTTAGAGGGCATTGCACTCAAAATCAGTAATCAGCTTGCTAGATGGAAAGGGAAGACGATGTCTCAAGCAGACCGGATCTGTCTTGTGAACTCAGTTATCACTTCGATGTTCGTCCATTCCTTCTCACTTTATAAATGGCCAGCTAACTTGATCAAGAGTCTTTGTGGTATGATCCGGAATTTTATTTGGACTGGTTCTACACAACAGCGGAAGCTTGTCACTGTAAAATGGGTTGATTGTATTAAACCAGTTTCAAAGGGAGGAATGGGGGTTAAGGATGCAAAGGTCTTTAACGACTCCTTGCTTAAAAATTTTACCTGGAGACTTTTGTCTGGTGGTGATCCCTCTTTGGAATTCCTCAATGAAAGATTTGTTGATAGGCTTCTCAAGAGACAGAAGGTGTATTTGCAGTCCTCTGTCTGGACATCAATAAGGAACTCTTACTCTTACATTATGTCAAATGCCAAGTGGCTGGTCTGCAAGAATTCGCAGATGAACTGCTGGACGACACAGTGGCTTAATAATCCAATCGAACAATGCATTAATGTTCCTTTGCTGCTGAGGAACCTATCGATTTCTGATTTGCAGGACAATGCAAAGGCTCTTGCGATAATTCCTTCTCACCTTCGGAGGGAGATTGATGCATATGAGTATGTTGATTCCGATATCTTGATCTGGAAGCTGTCCCTGAATGGAGTTTTCTCCAGCCGGGATGCTTATATGACCCAATGTGGCGCGGCATGTGGAGTTCCTTCTTGGGTTATGGGGGCTAGGAGTTCTTTTATTGCACCAGCCGAGGCCTTCTTATTTGGCGGATCTGGAAGCAGCGGCTACCCCTGCAATCGGCCTTGCAGCGGACAGGTTTGTGCATCGCCTCGGTGTGCTACTTTTGCTTAAATGCTGATGAAAATGCAGACCATATATTCATTCACTGCACCTTTGCTGGGCGATTCTGGACTTACCTGAAGGATTTGTTCCATTGTGACTTGGCATGCTGCTCGATTAGTACACTTCTGGCTTCGGTTTTCCAGGCTGATTGCAGTGACCAGGTTAAGTCCCTACTTACCACTGCTACCATCTCGGCTATTGCTTATCTGTTGAGGGCTCAGAACGCTATTGCCTTTAATAAGGGCTGACCGTCTTTCAAGGAGGGTATTATGATGATTCACCGGAGTATTAATCTTGCCGCGGTGAATCAAACTGGCTCAATGAACAATGATATGTCTGATTTTCTGTTGCTAAGGATTCTTGGTGTAAGTGGCAGGGAAAGGCACCCCAGGATGATGAAGTATATACAATGGATCCCACCGATCTCTGGATGGCTCAAGGTTAACGTTGACGGGGCCGCCTCTGGTGCACCTGGACCAGCCGGATGTGGTGGGGTGTTCAGGACCTATAGGGGCTTCGTCAAAGGTTGATTCTTCCACTATATTGGCAGCGGGCATGCAATTGAGGCTGAGTTGTGGGCCATGATAAAGGCGATAAGGTATGCCGATAGGTATGGCTGGCGAAAGCTCTGGATCGAGTCAGATTCTTCTGTGGCGGTGCAGATTCTTAAGGAGCGCTCCAGGAACGTTCCTTGTAGGATGATCCCTACTTGGATTGGTGCCTTGAAGGCTGCTGAGCCGCTCTCCCTGGAGGTTTCGCATGTGTATAGAGAAGCAAACCAAGTTGCGGATGTGCTGTCCAAAAGAGCAATCACTGAGGCAAGCTCCAGATGGTCTTTTGTACTTCCCGACTACTGCGGTAATCTTGCCCTTAGTGATAGGAATGGGGTTGTGTATTCAAGGTTATGTAAGGTCACTTCATCCTGAGTTGCTTTGTACTATTTATGTTTTTATATATCTTTTTGGGAGCAGGCTTTCACCTGGATCTCGGACTTTCTGGTAATAACTCACCGATGTACCTCACCGCTGTAATACCTCACCAATAAACCTCACCGATGTGATACCTCACCGATGGACCTCACTGATAGATAAACCTCACTTTTAGGAATTCTCACCGATAAACCCTACCGATGTGCGTTGTTTTAAACTTTTGTCTGCTTCCAGAATCTGAATCATTTATACTTATGATATTTTAATTATTTATTTTATGATTCCTAAATGATAAAACTAAGTCCTAGTTACTTTTATATCCACATCAAACCCTTTTCCCTCAAGCCTTAGCTCCCGAATTTCTTGAAAACCCTAAGTTCCTCTAACCAGATATGGAAAAAACCAAACTCCCTACTATTAGAGATGACATTGATGATCCAAATGTGAAGAAACAGAATACCGAGCCCAAAGCAAGTGGCAGTGTTGGTAGAAAAAGTTCAGGAAGGCGACCAGTGAACCTGCATTTGCAGAATAGAGTTATTGTGATCGAAAACGATTTGTGTGTGGAATGGCTGGTTTCTATTATATCGTTAGTTCTAGAGGTGCTGTAAGATCAGAAGTGGGTAGAATTATTTTCAAACAGCAATGGCCCATACTATCCAAAGCTGGTGAAATAGTTCTATGAGTTTGTAACCTTTGAGAAATCAAAATACGAGAACCGAATGATTTCCTTTGTGAATGGAAAAGAGATATATTTTTCATCTGTTGAGTATGCTAAATGCCTGAAGGTTCCACACGAAGGTGTTCCTGGATATTTCTCGAGACCAGTACCACCTACATGTGACATATTTGATTATGAGACTGCTTTAGAGGAGCTCACTAGTAGTGGAAATCAGAGACAGGTGGTGGCTGCTGAAATGGATGGAGATAATAGATTATTGTTCAAGTTTGTTCAGCATGTTTTAATTCCAAGGAGAGGGGACTTTTCAAATTTATGATATCAGGATATCTATTTGTTACACCTTTTGAGACATGGTGTGAAAGTGAATTTGTGCAGGCTTCTGATTATTCAAATGGAGGATATGATTAGATTAAAGTCAAAAACAAATTCCCTATTTGTTTCTAAGATGATCTCAGTGATGATCAAGGTGAAAGGGGTAGCTGAGTCTCAGGATTATACAGTGGTAGTAAAGAATAATTTTTGTATCACAAGCACTGTATGCAAATACATGAAAATAAACTGGAATCCATAGAGAAGAGAGTGGGTTAATGATGACAAGAAGGTATATGATAAGTTTAATCCTGTAGATCATCCTTCAAGTCCTAAGGATATAAGGGATCCAGGTATAGGACCTGATGAGGAATAACCTGAGTACAGTGATGAGTCTGATGAATAGGAGACTTCTATGGCTGATGGAAGGGATCCGGACTTGCCCCCAAGTCCTGTTGCTGAAATTATATCTTCAAGAAAGGAAACATTATTAGAAGATGAAATACATGTTGTTGAGAAAGACCAGCTATCTCCTGAGAATGAAGAAGAATGAGAGAATGAATCTAAAGCCTATGATTTTGTCTGCTTAAGTCTGAGTCCATTAATTGGAAGCTCACTTGTGCCTGTTAAAAAAGTAGTGGGTGAGTTGGAAGGACCTATGCCTAATCCAGTGGAGCCGCTTTCTATTGTAGAGATGGAGTTGATTGTAGAATATTCTTCTGAGGAAGAAAGACCTGCTGAGAATGTTGTTGTTGTACAAGATAATGCACCAATTTAGGGGGAGCATCCAATCAAGTTTGGCAGTGTTTCAGTGGAAGTTGAAATTTAGGATTGGTTAGAAGACCCAGTCTTTGTGGTTTGTGGATTGGATTATCCAAATTCTGATAATGTGACATCTCTCAATAGAACAAAAATCAATTATGATATTCAAACGGAGTTGTTACCTGAAGATTTAGTCAGAATGTATGATCTGGAAAACCTAAAGTCTTATCTCAAAATCAGTTTTGTGGAAGAAATAATGAAAATGGAAGCCTCATTGGTGTCATCCATTCAATTGATTATAAATGACTTAGTGACCAGTATAGTATCTGAAAGAGAACCTATTATAGTTTCACCTAATGTTGTGCCTAAAAATATGATCACTAGAGCTGATCTTGAATCCTTAAAGAATGAGCTGAAAGAGTCGTTTAGTGCTTCTGTTGCCGAATTGAATCACTACTTTGTTGAAGAGATAAGAAATTTGGAAAAGTATTTTGAACTCTACCTTGGCTGTAATGTCTCTACCTTTTTAGCAGATATAGTGTATGAAGTTATAGCTTTCCAGACTCAAGTATCAAGACTGGCGGAGTATGTTGAAGTTCTAAAGAAGTTTGTTATCTCTTTAGAATCTTATATGAGTTCCTGACCTCAAATAGAAAAGGAATTAGCTTATGTCAAAAGTGTTGTGAGCCAGATGGTATCAGTCTTTGAAGGATTTAAAACCTCTATGAAAGATCATGTCATCACCCAGGATTCTCAAGTGAAAAATCTTAACAGTGGTTTGAACAAAAACTTCAAAGAAACAGTAACCTTTTCTATTGGTACTCTTGCCTCCAGACCTTCAGTGTATTTGGATCATATTAGAGCTGTGATGAAGGAGGATCTTGGTTCAGCATCAACCAATGGCTCTGTGGACTCATCCGATCTGACCAAAGTGGTGACTTCTACTAGATATTCAGCTAGAGAAATAATGAAGATAGTCCAAGACTATATGAGAGAAGATTCAGCCTCTCAGAAAGAGGTGAAAGACAAGGTAGACTATTATTTCCAAAGGGTGTACACCAAGCATCAACTCAATAATCATTTCAAGCTTATGTTAGAGAACATGAAGTTACCTCCTGTCAATTAAGCCTTTAGAGAACAAGTCAGCAAGCTCAGAGAGTTGACTCCAGCCTTGGACAAATTTATGGACAACAAGGATGATTTCATATCTGCTATGGAGAGAGGAGGAGGAATCATTATGGATTTTAGAAATCTTTTTTTTCCTTTCTTCCATGTCAGTGCTAGGCCAGTGATTTTACCTCCATCTTTACCTGCCTCTACCTCTAATACTTCTCCTATTCAGATGACTCTAGTCCAAGCCATCAGAAGCCTTACTCTGATGATCACTCAGAGAGATACATAGTACAAACTAGGAACAGTTTCAGTAGCTCAGCCACCTCTGATCATCTCTGTAATTCCTAAGCCTGCACCTGCATCCACCTCACCTGATCTTGCTTTTTTTACCATCTGTTACTTCTCTTTTCATGTGTTTTTTATCTCTTGTCCCACTTTTTTATTATCAAAAAGGAAGAGAAATATTGTCTAAGGGACACATATCTGAGAATAATAACTTTTATGAGAAGGGGGGATAAATTTATGAGTTTAATTCATTTCTCTATGATACATTTGTTTCCTATTTTATCTTTGATATATGTGTTTTATAATATATATTTTTCACTGATACAATTCAATATAATGCACTATCCTCTGATACATTATTAATTATATTGGGATTATAATATCATAAGTTGTGATTATCAAAAATGGGGAGATTGTTGACCTCACCTATTTTGATAATCCCAATTATGCTTTTACATGCTTTGATAATCCCAAATAATTTGTATCTATATATTAATCCTTTCAATCTATGATAAAGTTGATAATTATATTAAAATACTCTTTGAAATATTTTAATCAATGTTTATCTATGTTTATATGACTTTTGAAATAATTCTAACTCAATCGGATATGTTTTGCATAAAACAGACAAGTGTTAAGTCACTGATATGCCTATAGCTACTAATATTGACAAACATCTCTAACGGTACTTAGTCTACTGATTGACATATAGATAAGAAAAGGTCACTGATATGCAGAGCTACCGGTATGTGTAAGTCCACCGGTAAGCACATTTCATCGATAGATCAAGTCTACCGATACAGATAGCTACCTATAAAAGATGAGCTACTGATAGAATAATTCAACCGATATACACTTCACAGGTACAGAACGGAGCTACCAGTATGCACAAGCTACCGATACAAAGTTTATCGATACAGAGTCACCGATACAAAAAATATCCACTGATACAAGTGAGCTACTGATAGACCAAGAGCTACTGATAGAAGGAGTCATTGGTATATAGAGCTACTGATACACAGAGTAATAGCTACCGATACAAGGAGATACCGGTACAAGATAAAAGAGCTATCGATAGGAGCTCACTGCTATACAAAGTCCACCGTTACACTTATACCGACAGAAGGCTACTAATGAAAGACTGACCAATCAAACTCTATACTCTCAATATTATTTATTTATTAAGTAACAGTAATATTTGATGTTTTTAATGCAATTAATTTTATTTAATGATAGTTGTTAGCATTTCAGGGAACCGTACCTAGTACCCTTGAAAAGGTAATCATTCCAATTACCGGAGATGAAATCTATAAAAGGAAGGACAAAGGCCGAGTATAAAGTATGTGTGAAGTGTGGTAAATCAAGGGATGAATAGCGTTGGAAAGTGGTGCATTCACATAGAAGAGAAAGGCTGCATTCATACTGGAAGAACACTGAACATACATGAAGACATTCTTCCTAAAGGAGAACAAAATCTGCACTTTAGTCAAGGAGTGAAGAACTACAATGAAATATCTTCATGCACTCAAGCTAATCAAGATAAACTTGAAGAAAACGACCCTATGTTTTTCAAAAAAAAACCAGAGGACTCAGAGCTTCATTTACATCAATCCAAGGAGTCCAGAGCTTCACTCAAAACACATAGAGCACTCTAAACTCATCTCAATCTACTTAGCTCTATTGTGTTTTATTCATTTACTTTTTGAGCAGTGTATTTACACACTAACTCCTAAACTAAACTGGAGAATACTAAATACTCACTCCAAACTTCATACACATTACTATATCCCACTGTGAATTGTGCAAGAGGTCAAGTATGACCTGGATAGCCTGTGTGCTATTTTTTTTGTTCCCACGTAGAACGGTGGTAGAGGTCTTAGTACCTGGACAGTCTTTGCACAGTTGTTTACCCCAATCTAGTGCGTGGATCAAATTTATATAAATTGTTTGAGAGGACTAAGTCTCGGCTTGAGACTGAACCTCTTGGTTACATATGTTGTGTATCTTTGATTAAGATTAAATTATACTATATATTTTATATTACGCTGCTAATTACTTTGAAATAAAATTTGTTTTAAAGTTAATTTTATATTTAAATTAGCAAGTGTTTATACTTATTGTGAACCAGTAAGTTAGTTTCAAAAGTTAATTTAATCTCCTAATTAAATTAACTGAGACCTAATTAATATTTGAGAAACTAATTGAACCTTTAAAATCTCTATAAATTCACTATATTTTAACTTGTTTTTAAATTGGGGGATTTTAATATAAATATTTTTAACAGAAATTCTAATTGGAACTCAATTCACCCCCCCTCTTGAGTGTCCACTCCGGCCAACATAAATAACTGTATATTTTCAGTTATTTTTATAAAAAAAATATACCATATTATTTTCTACCAAATCTTAAAGCATTGGTCTTAGGGATTTACATAAAGGATGTAGGGTAATTAAATCATATAAATGGGATTGTTTCATGTAATCATTTAATCATTATTAGGTTTGTTGATCACACGACACAATCACATGATGACATTATCAAGATATCATCTTGGGACCATGTGACTAAGAGTTCATCAAGTGATAAATGTGACCAAAAGTTTATCATGCAATCGAAACTTGTTTAAGTGTAAATAGATACTTGTTTTTTATGTTTCCTGTCTTTTAATGTTACTCACTAAATTTAAAAATAGGAAACTTTGAATTCATGTAACTCTCCTTAACTATCCTTTTGTCTCATATGTTCTTCTATTCATGTGTATCCTTGTTCTCTCATACTTTTGTATCTTCGATTAAAGGTATAGGGTTTTTATAATCATTTATTCCTATATCTCCACTACTTCATAAGGTGTTTGAGCCATGTCCATGGGTTTGAGGTAGTGGAAGACACGCTCATAAATCAGCACCATCTCATGCAACCAATGTGACTAAAGTTTCATGGCATCGGTGGTATCTCTAGTGTGTCACGGGATCAAGAGAAACCACAAAAGGATTCCTTCATCAATATACTTTCCCAAAGTTGATCACATGAAGACATTAGGATCAATAAATCACCTAATATGGGGGTATTTCATGACCATGACCGATTCTAGAAGGGTTTCATTACCGACTGCCTCTTCCCGTATTGATCATGTGAATACACTTGGATCAAGTGATCACTTATCCCAGGGGTGTCGCATTATTAATAGAGAGAACAAACCCATCTATCCTGGATAGCATCCTTCGAAGTTGATCACATGAAGATGTTGGGGTCAAGAGATTTCAAAACTCCATAGTGTTGTGTGATCTTTTGAAGGTTACACAATCACCTAACTTGATACCATCACAATAAAAATATCATGTGATCCAAGAATGAAGTGTTTTTTCCTTATAAGTGACATTTTACCTAAATAGTACTTGTTCTTCGGGTATTTTCACTACTTATTTTTGTCAATGTTCATATATAGGGTGTCAGAAAATTTATTTCATCCTCTACTCATTTAATCAATGTGATTGAGTATGTAAATGACTTAGAGAGAATATGGACACCTCCAAATCATGATATGCCTACTAAATTCATTCTAAAAAATATACCATAAGGGTTCTAACTGATCATTGTAAGTTACAATATGAATGAAATTTATAAAATTTTACCTATAGAACTCAATATATTTAGGATAGTTGAGTAGGACATGGGATGTTCATACTTAATTAGTTTTTTGAATGAAAAAAGGGGGAAAAGTTAAAATAATAACAAAATGACATCTATTGGAAATGACAATAGTGGTTAGTCTAATAAATGATCAAAGTCTTTAAATTGAATACTGGAGTTAAGAATGAATTTTAATGTTTTCATTATAGAAAATATCATCACTAGAGGAGGAATTTATTAGAGTTCTTGAAACATCAAAAGAAGCCCAATGAGGATTCCACATTAAGTATGATGTAACATAAATCCTTTATTATATTTTAATATGTATATGATATCAATTATTTGTTATAAAAGTATTTCAAATATATAGTAGTTAATATTTGAAATAGATTTAATGGATGGTTCTTGATGTATGAATTCATTTAATAGAGTAAAAAAATTTCTACATTAAGGGATTGTATAAAATAATTACTTTAAGGCTTTTATTAATCAAGAATATATTATATATTTTTTAAATCTAGTTTGTTTCCTCCCATATAATAAAACAAGTTTGTAAAAAATGGTTTTCAAATGAATAAATTATATATATTTTTAACACACATGTATTATGATTAATTAGGTTTTATAATATGTTTCAAAATGAGATAAGTATTAAAGGAGTTTTATCTAGAAAAAAATATTTTATCTATTATATTTTTTAAAATGCGATGAAAGAGTTCCCAACACCTTTAGTGGAATATTTTAATTAATAAAGTCTTATTTTATATATAATGCTCAAAAAACATAGAATACCATATAAGATATGGATGATAATAGTTTATTTGTGAATATTAACACTAAAGTAAATAATTTTTATTTACTTGCACAAAGAATTATGTATATTTTAGCGTGATATTATGGTGATAATATTTTTTTTAAGTACCATTGGATGGAATGTGTTTGAGATTGTTAGAGACTGTTTGGAGAAGTTATGGAGTCATTCTAAAAATATATAAATATATAAAAATTGAGAAAATTGATAAAGTATATAGAATAAGGAATTAAAGGATGATCCTAAGAATTTTTCCTTGTGTATAACACTTTGGCACTGATCATATGACATTTAGTACTAAGCATAAGACTTTGAGAACTGAATATAAGACTTCATATATAAGTGTAAGATTTTGTTCCATCATATTAAATTAGTATAAGTATTTGAGATCATAAGAACTGTTTGTAATTTTAAGCTTTATTATAATTAATTTGAGACTTTTCTAAAAATATATATTTTATTGACCAGTATAATAATTCCATACTTTATGAAATTCTGATTTTCCACTATGTGAAAATTTTAGATTTCATAATTTTAATATTT
Organism: Viscum album; assembly: GCA_963277665.1. NCBI lineage: Eukaryota > Viridiplantae > Streptophyta > Magnoliopsida > Santalales > Viscaceae > Viscum > Viscum album. The sequence goes on along the minus strand of OY728153.1, from coordinate 381,933,029 downwards.
TGAAGAAATTAAACACGATGATTCTAGAATAGATTTTTTCAATATAGAAATCACATCTAAAATGTGATTCAATATGATTCATGTAATATTTAAAAAAAATAATATATATTTGAAGGTCATAGTGGGAATATCTTAAAAGTTAATTTGTTTCTTGTAGTTGAATTTGTTCAAGAAGAAGATATGGATATTACATCTATAATTTTATTGTGATTATGTTCTATTATTACTAAAATTCCAGATAAAACTATAATCAATCATTGATAAACTATGAGAATTTGAAATTAGTTTTAAGAGAAATATGAGTAATCATGTTCATGTTGTTATATATTTAAATCAAAATGTAATTTTGAGACTCGTCTAATTGGATTAGAGAAGTGACAACTAAAGAAGATGAACTTTTCAGTTAGTTTTATTATACCTCAAACAGAAAGAATAATCTTTTTCACTGGATATCTACATGAAATTTTATTTTTTTATATTATTTAAATATATTTTAAAATATAATCTACATACTTTACTTTATTTGGAAATTAAAATAAAGTAACGGGGATTGAGAATGGGAATTCTATAATGGTGATTTTGTATAGCAACCTTAAAGTCTTCCTAGTTTTCCTTTTATAGCTACTGAGTTCAATGGAATCCATTTAGTGATCTTAAATAGAATTACTTTTGAGAATATCAATGCTGGTAATATTCACACATAGTGAAATAAGAAAACATGTGGGGTGATGTAGAGTTGGATTTGAACTGAGAGGGAATTGAGGAGAGTCGAGTAGAGAGGAAGTGTGCGTGATGCTTTAATATTAGTTCCTATCATCTATATTAGTTTTAGATAGATCATTTAGTGTGTTTATTTTTAAGTATGATATTTAGAATTGGTTATACATAGAATATTCAAGAAGTGATCTTGTATTATTTAATATTAATTAAGGATCATTAAGTTAGATCTACATATGTTGTTTTTAAAGCAACCAAACTGTTAAGAAGATATTTTTATATTGGTTACATTTACTACATGAAGGAATTGTAAAACTATGTTTTATGGTATGAATCTATATTGGAATGATGTGGATCTTTTCCAACACCATAATATTGTGATTATTTGTTTCTTATAGTTAAGATTTCATGGTTGGGATGACAAACCAACCCTAAAAATGAGTATGTTACCCAAGAAGGGACCAAACCTTTTAAAAATATGTCTGTTCATTGTCTCTGTATTTTATATTTACACAAGTTATATTGAGTATCTAAACTTTATTAAACCAAACCTTAATATGTTTTAAAGGATGATTTAAATAAAAAAATTAAAAACTAGTCTCCATTGATCCCCCCAAATAGTGGAATGATTAATTCCTAGGCACTTAAATTGGTATCAGAGTAAGGTCACTCTATTTTATTCAATAAATTACTTAGAATAGATAATATAAATTCTATAAATAGTGGGGTTTTTTCAAATTTTGATAGAACAAATTACCATAATTGTAAGGATATAATGTTTCTCTATATTTTGTCCCTTGGATTATAATTTATAGATATCGTTATCTTTTGTTTTCTACTAATTAAATGGAATGATCAAATGAAACTAGAAGATAAAATAAATATGGATACTTATGGAAAGGTATGAAATTAAATTCTCAAGTCCTTATCGTAAAATTTATATACAAAAATAAAGGGACTTCAAAAGGATAAATAAATATACTAAAAGTTAGAGAGTAACTATAAAGGGTATGTGAAAGTTAAATGGGATAAATTATAAATATTTATAACCAATTTTTAGTAAATCAAGATGGATAAGGAAGAGAATATCAATGACTATTTCACTTGGGTAAAAAATTGTTAATAATACTTAGGTGTTGGCTGAGAAACTTGAAGATTTTATGATCGTTAAGAATATCAGGAGTAATACGGGTTTGATCCTATGATCTCAACTGTATAGGATACGGAGGATCTTTCCTTGGATGAATTTCATAACATTCTAATATCATATGAAATGAGAAAAAATTCAACCTTACAGAAAAATTTAAAAGATGAAATGGATTTTGAATCCATGAGAAAGTTTAAAATTAAAGAACATATTGACAATAAAGATTAAAGTAAATAAGAAAATGAAGATGATGATAGAGACTATCAAAGAATCATTGTTCTAATTTAAAATAGATTCAAGAATGGGTAGAAGAAAGGTAAAGTAAAGTACTCTCTAAGATGCTAAAAATTCAGTGGCATTGAGAACTTTTCCATTAATTTACCCAATAAGAAGGAATGTGATTCTAAATATGAAGATTATGAGAAACCTTATGAAAAGAAGTGTAATAAAAGTTTGGAATAATCATCCAATGGTGGAGGAAGTGAGAAGAAATTATCCATAGGAAAGAGAATAAATTTGTTGAGAAAAGAAGAAGGAACTGACCACTCATCTAGTAGTGAATCTGAAAGTGAGTTTAGTGAGAAATTTACCAACTCCATGGATCATGTTTAGAAAGTATTTTATACTTTAAGTATTGAATAATATGAATCTAAAAATACCAAACTAGTACACATGTTGACAGATGAACTTTAATCACGTCTTGAGAAAAATACTATGCTCAAGGAAAAAAAGAAAAATATAGGGAAAGATAACAAAACTTTTTGTGAAGAAAATAATGGTTTTAAATAAAAAGAAGAAATATTTGTTAATTAGATCATAAAAATCATATTGAAATATAATAAACATGAAAATGTGATAAAATATCTTAAAGATATATTTTCATTGAAATAATATGAGTTATCTAAGACATGATTCAAGTGTATTTAATCTGAAAATGATCTGAGGAATTGAAAGGATGATTTCAAAAATTCTATCGAAGTCAAAAAATAATTCTCTAAATCATCTAAGAGAATTTTCACAAAATATTAGGTTAAATATATACCTGAATAATTTTTTTAAATTCTCTTTATACAAATAAAATAGACAATAATTAAAAAACTATTCAATATTGGTCCAAGAAAAGTGGGGAGAAACATTATCTCGTTTCAATAGAATAACATAATTACTATATAATCTCTTAAAATCCAAAAAAAATACAAACTAAAATAATATAATAGTAATAAAATTTTGAACAATTATATAGGAAGAATTTTTATGAACCAAGAATATTCAAGTTCCAAGTGTATTTTTAGTTCTATGGAGTGTTTGGTTATAAAGCCTAAACATGTTGGTACAATATGTCATTACCTGGAATAAGGCATGAAATTATGGGGAGTTATGTAAAGGATATAAAACTAAATATTTAGTGAAGGCTTGTTATAAAGTAAAATTTGTCAGGAAAACAGACTCGGAACATGTTTGGATATCTTTAGAAGGTTCATAGAATATGTGATAAATAGGGTCACTATACAGATAAAATGTATAAAAAGATTATATGGATAGACAACTTATAATGAGAAAGGAAAGGGAATTTATTCAAAAAAGTAAGAGATATAATGCCTGGTTTTAGTTTCATTAAAGGCCAATAGAAAAAAAATATGGATTCGTGACAATGGGTTCTCCTCCCACGTGACTGGTAATAAAAGGAATTTGAAGAATATTGAAAACCATGAAGGTGGATTAGTTACTTTTGTTAATGATTTCTCTTTAAAATTTAAGGGTATTATTTCATCTAAAACCAAACCTCAAAACATAAAATAAAATGATGTTTTATATATGGAATGGATAAAGCACAATATCTTATGTGTTAGTCAACTTTGTGTTGTGGCCATTATTTTTTTAAGGAAAATTGTTTCATTAAAGTCTTAAAGTATGAAAGAATCATTTATAAATGAATAATAACCAATGAAAATCTATTTTTGATATCCAATCCTACCAATTACTAATACAAGAGTGAAAAATATGAATGTTGGTTGTGGAATAGAAGGATTTCCCAATTAGTCTAAAGGTGTTTGGGTAAAATTTTGAAGTATGAGGCCATGATAGATCTTTCCAAACTAAAGATATAACAAGATTATGTGTGTGATATATGAAAATAGGTAAATAAGTCTTATAGAACTCAAAATAAGAAATAAATTATATTTACTAGACCACTGAAACTTATTCACGTTGATTTATGTGGTTTCGTGAGGAAAAAATAAATAATAATCATTTTATATTTTATCACAATTATCGATAAATTCTCCGGAATAAAGAATTTAATGTTCCTCAAGAACAAATTAAATTCAATTAATATGTTCATGGCTTTTATAATAAAGATAGAAAATGAATTATTGGTTCACATTAATAAATTAATATATAATAATGGGAAGGATTTTATATGTGATTCATTTGAAATTTACCTTGGTAAACATAGGATCAATCATCAATTCAACACACCATATACACCCCAATGTAATGGGGTTAAAGAGGGGAAGAATATAAGTATTGTTGATATGGGTAGGACAATGTGTTCTAAAAATAAAAATTCAAAATATTTTTGGAGAGGGGATATGTGTGATTTTGTACACATACAGAATAGATTTCTTTTTAGACTCAAGAAACATTTCAATATTTATAAAATGTGGTATAAAAACCAACTTTCATGTATTCTAAAGTGTTTGTAATTCCAATATTTTCAAAAATAAAAGATTGTAAGATAGAAAAGTTTAAAGATATAGAAGATGAAGGGATATTTATGGGGTACTTATCTAATGGTAGTGGGTATAGATATTAGAAAATACATTCTTATAAACTTGTAGTCTATTCATATTCAAGGTTTTTGAAATATAGTGATAATATGATCAGTTTGTTCAAGAAGATATTCAGATTTCAAATTAAAACAGTATGCACATTTCAAATCATCCATTTAAAAATAAAGTTTATATAATAACAATAGTTGATGATTTTGATACAGGATATACTGATGAATTATAATAGGTTGTACATAGTGATAGTAAGAAATTTCAGAGGATAAAATGACATATGGATACTAAAAATATAATTTGAGAATAATGAGTTCCTATTTAGAAGACAAGGTGGTTGAATATGGGAAATCACGCAGCACTCATATCACATGTTGAACCAAGAATTGTAGCTTAATATTTTGATCATGTTGAATGGGTATAAGTGATGAATTATTCATTTTATTAGATTGATAAAAATTAAACTTTTGAACTTTTCCAAAAACCAAAGGATAAGGATTTAATTATTATCAAATTGGTGTTTATGAAAAAATTAAATGAGAAAGAAGTTGTGACATAGAACAAATCAAGGATATTATGAAAAGTATATTCTTAATTGAAAATCATTTACTTTAAAGAAACATTTTCTCCAATAGAAATTATTGAAACAATTAGGATGTTCTTAGTTGTACCTACACAGAAGAATTATAAAATGTATCAAATGGATGTGAAATTAGTATTTTTAAATAGTGACTATGAGGAAGAAGTATTTATTAAGAAACCAGATGGTTTTATTATATATATTGATGGGATAATGGTTTTTAGACTAAGAAGGTCATTATATAGAATAAAATAATATCCCAAATCCTGGTATTTAAAAATTATAAGATTCTTGAGGAAAATGGGATTCTATAAAGTGAAATTTTATACTGATTTGCATGTTAAGGAGTTTCCCATAGGTTCATTGATTATCACAGTTTATGTTTATGGTATAATATTTTCTACTGATATTGTGACTATTTGTGAAGAGTTCTCTTATCAAATTAAATATTAGTTTGAGATTTTTAATTAGGTGAATTGGGATACTTCTTTGGATTAAAAATTGAGAAGAATTTAGATTATATATTTCTTTCCCAAGAAAATTATATTATGTATTTGTTGAAAGAATTTGGTATGAAAAAATACATAGAGGTTTCAACACCTATTTTTGTTAGAACCAAACTCTATAAATATGATAATTGTGACAAGTTTGACCAAAATTAATTTATAAGACTCGTTATAAGTCTATTGCATTTGAAAACCATAAGGTCATACATAGACATTATTGTAACACTTTGTTCTCAATATTAGAGTGACCAAATGGATCCACACATGATTTCTACAATGATAATACTAAGATATGTGAAGGTAAAAGTGGATTATGAATTATTTTAAAAATGTAGTATAGATTTGAAGCTACATGGATACACTAGTGTGGATTGATCATGTGATTATACATATATAAAATTAACATTAGGAGGGACTTTATTCATTGGTGAGGGTTGTGTAAGTTATTACAATAATGATAAGAACTTAGTGAATCTTATTATAGTTTATTCATAATATATGTTATTCAATCATGCATGTTCACATGAATTAAATATGACTGTACAGTCAGAATACTTAAGAGTAGAAACTAAGAATCCTTTTCAAATTTTGTGTGGTAATTAATATATAATAAATCTATCAAATAACAATGTACAACACTCTACATCCAAACATATTGACACCAAGTATCATTTCATTAAATAAAAGGTGATAAATGGAGATATTGATCCTTAATACATTACTAATTAGAATATGGTTATAGATATCTTCCAAAAATATATTATAATAGAGAGTTTCTCTGATTTGAGGCATAAACTACATGTTTATCCCTCTCCTCTCACTTGAAGAAATGTGAAAAATAGACCCCTTAATGTTCTTTGAATTATATTGAAAACTGGGTAGAAATTGTGTCGAAACTCTATGTTAAATGGGGGATAATTCTTGAAAATAATATGAATAATCACTTCCCTAACATTCAAATTTTTAGTTAATACTGATGGGAGACTTTTGTTGAAAATGTGACATGTGAATTAAGGGGGATTTCATATATGTCACTTGACCAAATTTTCTTGACACTAAGGGTGTAATTCTCTCATAAACATAACCATATCTTGTTGTGTGGTGCAAGACACTTATCGTATGAGATAAGATATGATATGATGATTCTCATGATAAAGCTTGAGGATATATGAGTATATTTGAGATTTTGTTAAAGAGTTGATATATGATTTTAAAAAATACAAAAGGGGAAGATTAAAGTACCTTTGGATTGTTTGGTAAAGTGATTAATGGTTTGAATTTTTTTCAACATGATTGAGGAGTTTAAACAGATGTTTTTAAGGATACTGGGATGTTTTTGAGGTTTTTTAAATGTGTTTGGGTGGATAGAGATAGTTTAGAGAAGCTATAGAGTCATTCTCAAAATCGATAAATTTAGAAAAAGTGATAAAATTAAAAATGTAACAGGTTTAATGCTTTAAAGGTTGAGAGTAAGCATTTTTCCTTAAGCATAATACTTTGGTACTGATTTTAAAACATTTGAGTGCTAAGTGTCAGGCTTTGATAATTGAATGTAAAACTTAATGTATAAGTGTAAGACTAAATTCCATTATATGACATGAGTATAAATCTTTGAGGGCATAATATTTTTACATAAGTGTAATCCTTACGTACTGACTGTAATACTTTACTGAGTGTATGAAATTTATCTCCCCATCATAATTATTCCATATTTTTTGAAATTATGAGTTTCTACGGAGTAAAAATAAGAGATTATTGAATTAAAATATTATAAATAAATTAAACTCAGTGATATTATGACTAATATTTAATGTAAAAAATCACATATAAAATGTGATTCAAGATGATTTATATGATATTTTTAAAAAGATTATTATTTTTTAAAATCTATTTTATGATCAAAGATAGAATATTTGAAAAGTTATAGTGTTGTTTAAAGATGAATTTGTTCAAGAAGAAACTCTTGATATTACATCTAAAATTTTATTATGATGATGTTTTGTTTCTCATAAAAACACTAACTCACTTTGTAATCAAGAATTTATGTAAACTAAGTAATATATATTAGTTTTAATAGAAATTTGAGTAATATTTTTCATTTTGTGAGCTATATAAAAAATGGAATATTAACACTGGTCTAGTTATGTCTAATAAGTGAAAACTAAAGAAGATTAGTTTTTCAGCTAATGTTGTTGTTCCTTAAGTAGTAAGAAGAAGTTGTTTCATATGATATCTGCATGAAAATTATTTTTGTTAATATAATTTAAAGCAAAATTAAAAGTTACTTCATGTGGTTTACTTTATTGGGTGATGAAAATAAAGTAGCGAGAAACCAAAATGGGAATTCTATAATGGTTCTTTTTTTAGAAAACTTAAAGTCTACCTAGTTTTCCATTTATTTCTATTGATTTTCAATGGGAGACATTTTATTCTATTAATTTTAATGAATTTTGAGAAGATATATTCTAATAAGTTGAAATATGGTGAAATAATAAAATGGGTGGGGTGATGTAGAGTAGGAGTTGAAATGATATGGAGTTGAGGAGACTTGAATAGAGAAGAAGAGTGTCTGATTCCTGAATCTATCTACCTATCATCAATATTATTTTGGTATTTATAATTTTTTGAGTTTATTTTTTATTCTAATATTAAGATACAGTTCTACATTATATCAATAATAAATGATAATTTGTTCTTGAATATTCTTGAAGGCTCATCAAGGGAGATCTATATCTTTTTTTGTTGAAGTAACTGAAATCTCAAGAATATATTCCTCACTTGTTTGTATTTACTGTATGAAGGTAGTTTGAATCTATATTTTCTATTGTGACTCTATATTGGAATAGTGTGACATTGTGGAAACACTATAATATTGTGATTTATTGTTGCTTACAGTTAATGATCTATGATTGGGGAGACTAACCAACCATCATAGGGAGTAGGTTACCCATGAGGGGTTAAAAACTTATAAAGAAACTTATGTTATTTGTCTATTTATTTTATATTTACATGATAGATATTGATAAACACTACTTGAGTGAGTTGAACCTTAAAAGGTTACATGAGTTGATTTAATTAAAAGAAAATGGTCTCTATTGATTCATCCCCCCTTCTAAATTGAGTGATTCATTCCTAGGAACTTTAGTTTCTAAGAGGTTAGTGGGAATATGGTAGTTTTTATATGAGATATGTTACTAGTGTTATGAATGGTTTTTTTGTTGGAGTAAGATTGAAATTTGGGATAAATTTCAATTTAAAAATCAAAACTAAATGAAGTGATTCAATTATAAATGAAACTCATAGAACTCTCACTTTGATGGTAGTGATCATCCAGGAAGAAGAACTATAAGGGGTAGTTTTTTAAGGATAAACCCTTTACAACAAAATCTTAATTTTCTAATTAATATTTAAATGAGAAATGTGAGATAATAGAGGGAAATAAATATCGGATCAATTGAGTACAAAAATAGAAGTAAAGATGAGCTCAAGTGAAGGAATAAGGTTCTGAAATGGTATAAACTAGTTTTCAAACCTTATTGGGTGTGTATTTATAGCCTTTATATGTCTTATGGTATTTCTATAGGCCATGTTACTTTAATAAATGAATTAATATTTGAGAGAGGATGAATAGGAAAATCCTTAATAGCTAGGTTGACTTTCTGGAAAATCTCCATCAATCAGCCAGTAAGCTCCACCAGATGGCTAGTGATCTACTGGGCCCTCACTTAGCCTATCCAGATTCCATTGGAGAGCTAGTGGGACACCAACATCTAGCCAATGTCATGTGTAGTGGCCAGGTGTTATCTCCCACCTCACTGGATGTCCATTAGAAAACCAGCGATGGTCTGGTGGGTCTAGATAGGAGTAGGTACTTATATCCATCTCTATTGGATGGTTGGTGCCATCCCATTAGGTAGTTTGTGTTTCCAACTAGCAATGGCCTCCAAAATGGTCATCTGAGTGTCTCTTGATCCCACGGTTTAGTCAGGAAAATTTTTTGGTTGATGTCTAAACTTAATAATTGAAATAAACTTAAAAAAACTTAGAAACATAATAGGTTTTTATGATCATTAAAAAACCCAAGTGAGTGAGCGGTATAATAATATTCCCCTTTTTGATGATCATAAAAACTTGATATAGAAAGGATAAATATTAGAATATGACAAGATATATTTCAAAAATATACTCTAGAATTTTTCAAAATTAATTTCAATATTTCATAATGAAATTAAATATGATACTTTTAAAATACCTTGTACTAATTAAAAATGAATAAAAAATAATTTGACATTAAAATAGATACAACATAAAATGGATTTGAAAACATTAAACAAGATACAGAATAATTTTGATAGCACAAACTTTAAAATAATTGAAAGTTACAAATGATTTAAAACCTCTAACATGATGAACATACATTTAATAACATAACCTTATCCCCCTTTTTTATTATAATAAAACAAAACTCATATAGAGGGTGAGATGTATATAAAATATTCATGAATATCATATATAAGTAAGAAATAAAAAGGAATATGAGATCCATACATAAGGGATAAATGGTTATAAAATACAAAACAAATACAATAAAAATGTCAAAATCCACACAAAACAATAATACACAAAAACCCAATCACTATAGTGGGTATGTGGAAAATGAATTCCATGAGATAAATCTCACTGGATATAAATGTAAGCACCCAAATCTCCATTTTCATTCATTCCATCCACTCATGGTGTGAGGAGATGTGATGCTCCATAGTGGTAATATGTTGGTCAACAGTAATATCAAGAGATGTGATATGGTGATAACTTCTCACTTGATATAGTCACTTCTCATCAATAATACATTCCCATCTAGGTTTTGGATCATGAAATAGTAGTTCCCCTTGGTTACACCTTCATATCAGGAAGTCAGATCCTCAACTTTAGCATCTAATTCTACTTGGATTTCACCCACATGCTTATTGTTTCCATCTCCTACACCTTCATTTCCACTTTTGACTTCATCTTCCTCACCTTCATAATATTATTATTCATCATCATCCTAATAATTAAGAGGACATTTCACGGTGATTATAGGTGGAATATAAATAGAGTAGATCATTGACTTTATTTGAGGATAATTATTTTTAGGAGCCTCATGAAATCATAAAGATACTCTTGACACCATGGGTTCCATCAGATAAACATGAATTAGACCATTAAATAGTTCACAATAATATCACTTAATGATTTTTTAAATGGTAAATTATTGAGATTGATGATAACATAAGAGAAAATATATATGTGGAAACAACCAAAAGTAAAATCCTTGGACCACTGATGATAAGATTCTATATATTACATGGAATGTAAAATTAAATGAATAAGATTTAAATTATAATCCCTTATAATGGAATTTAGAACACAAATTTTAATGTACTTTATGGTTTCATGATCACCAAGATGGGGAACAATGTATGTTTAGACAAATATCTCAAGAATCCAGTTTTGAAGTGAGAGTTTGAAGAGCTTGACCAAGGTGGATGAATGTTTCTTTTGAAGAAAATAAAAAGTGCCTTGTTTTTAAAATGTCATGTTAATAGAAAAGTAATCTTTGGAAAAATAATGAGGACCCAAGTGAGTAATTCTTATGTAATTAAAAATTTCAAGAGATTTTATGGACAATGATATATCATTAACATTAGAAGTGATGATATCAAAATAATCATCATGGTAAAATACAAGGTGGGAAAGTAATTATTTTATAAATGATGGATAAAAAATGTCTTTAAGTGGGGGTTATAAGAATAATCATCACCCTTGAAATTCAATGACACTATTTATATTAAGACATGAGTGTTAAATCTACTTAAAATAAATGATCCTTTTTGGAATTATGATTTTTTCATACTAAATAGGATCAAGTTTCTCAACTGATGGAGGGCCCAAAGGTGATTTAGAATTTTTATTTCCTTTATAGTAAGAGGCACTCATTTTACAAGAATCCATTAAATTAAATGAATATAAACAAGATGGAATTTTGAGCTAGGGTTTGGTAGGGAATTAAATGAAGAAACAACTAGTGGAATCTTAGAGAAAATAAGGAAAAAGTAATGAAAAGAAATATAAAATCAAGGTGTCTTACCAAGATTTTAAGATCCAAAGGAAGAAATAAATGTTTGGTCTACTGGTTCATGAAATAGAGAAATATATAGTGAGATTGAGTCGGAGAAGGGGTGTTTCCGCTTAAAACCTCTATATTGGGTAGTTCAAATGGTATTAGCTCAACACCACTGGTAATCCACTTGGAGTATTCAAAATATAGTGGTTCTGTAAAGACCAAGGGATACCTAGTGAGGATCCATTGGATATCTAGTGATTTCCTAGGAAGCACAAACATTAAAATTTTAGAAAAAAAATTAAGTCCCAAAACTCATTAAATAACTAAAAAAGATCATTACATTTAATAAATAAGGATCAATTGATTTAATTTTCTATGTTTTAAAATAGATTAAATAAAATTTAATATTAAAATCAAATTTGAAAAAAATTATAAATTCAAAATTAAATAAAGAATCAATTTGATTTTAGAAAAACATATAGATTAACTAACCTCAAACTTTCCTATGTTATGTGAGGGAATCATAAGAGTACCATTCCTATCACCCCTTTAATAAAATAAAACTGATCTAGAGTGATAGGTTTAGTGAAAATATTGTCCAATTGAAGATTTTTAATTATGAATTCTAGAATGATATCTCCCTTTTTAAAAGCGATATCTTAAGAAGTAATCTCTATTATCAGTGAGTTTAGTTTGAGAGTGTTGTATTAGATTCCTAGAAATATTAATGAAACTTGTGTTGTCACATTTAATAGGAACATGATCATATATAATATCTTAATCTAGAAGAGTTCTTTTAATCCATATAATTTGTGTTCCACAAATATTTATGGCTATATATTCACCATCATCCATAGAAAGAGAAATGGAAATTTTATTCTTACTACTCCAAGAGAAAAGGTATTTTCCAAGTAGGTGAAAATTCCCACTTTTACTTTACCTATCTAATTATAATCTTCTAATATCAACATTGAAAAAACTTTAAAGTTTAAATGAGGTGTATTTTGGATAAAATAAACCAATATTTTTAGAACCTATTAAATATTTTAAATTTATTTTAAGATCTCTTAAATGTAATTATTTAGGATTTTCTTGAAAATGATCACAAAGAAAAACACCAAACGCAATGCCTATCTGGGTTTTAGTATGGTAAAGAAGGCTCTCAGTTATACCTTGATAAATTTTATTATCAAAATTTTGACCAAATTCATTAAATGTTATATTTCATTAAGTACTCATAGGTATACTTATTTCCTTAAATTTATCCATTCCAAAACATTTCAAAAGTTCACTAGTTTATTTATCTTGTATTATAAAGACAACACCCTTGTTTTGATAAATTTAAAAACCAAGAAAAAACTTTAGCTCACCCATAAAAAAATATTTCAAATTAGTTTCTCATTAAATATGAAAACTCATTGGAAAGTTATTCTCTGTTAGAACTAAAAATAACATCATCCACATAAATTTTAACAATAAATAAATCCTTTAAAATATGATACAAAGATAAAGGTGAATTGGCTTTTTCTATTTTAAAATAATTTTTAAAATAAATTTAGTTAAAATTTATTTCCAAGACTAAGGGGATTTTTTAAACCATAGAAAGACTTATTTAACTTTAAAAAATGGATATTTTGAATCTTTAAAACTGAGTATTTTTTCAAAAAAAACTTTTTTAAAAACAAAACCATTTAAAAAATAACTTTTAACATCCATTTGAAAAATATTAAAATTTAAGTGGTTGGGAAATGCTAATAAGATTATAATTAAATATATCCTAGTTATGTGGGAAAATGTCTCACCATAATAAATGAATTAATATTGATTATATCATTTAGATATGATTCAATATTTTTTATGATTGATGTTACCTTACTCACCTAGTTTATTTCTAAAACCCATTTGGTGCCAACAATGAGATTATCATCATATCTTTCAACAATATTTTAAAGGTTGTTCCTTGTGAATTGGTTTAATTCTTATTTCATTGAAAGTACCCAATTTTCATAAGTAATGTAATAATAAATATTTTGGGTTTCTAGGTGTGAAACAAAATCATAATGTTTAACCTCACTAAAAACAGACTTTATAGTATGATTTCTAGCTTATAAATCAGTGATAACATTTTATAAGGGATGGTATTTTGATTTTTCTCATGCCTTGGGTAAATATATAGATGGTTTTTATTCCTCAATTTTAATTTCTTCAAAATTAGGTGGTTCATTCATTATCAAAATTTCTTGGTTAACCTCAAAATCATTAATTTGGGGATGGGATTTTGGGAAATTCTCATCAAATTTTATGTTAATTGATTCTTTTATGATGTTTTTACTTTTATTAAAGATCCAAAATACTTTACTTTAGTTAGAATACCCATGAAAAATACCTTCATCGGATTTGGTTTTAAATTTTAATTGGTTGTCTTTGGTGTTAATAATATATCATTTGTACCCAAACACCTTAAAATATTAAACTTAAGAAAGTTTTTCTTTCCAAATATCATAAGGGGTATTCTTAAAGAAGGGTCTTATTAAAACATGATTCAATGTATAACAGGTGGTATTGACTACCTAGGCTCAAAAAAAAATTGAGGGAGTTTGAATTCATTCGAGAAAGTTTTTGAAATTACTTAAATAGTTTAATTATATATTTTAATAAATCTATTTTTTGGGGGAGTCCTATGAGTGGGAAAAGAATGATTAAAACCTTGTGAAGTACAAAGTTCATCAAAATATTTATATTTTAAATCTCCCCCATGATCACTCAAAATGGATATGATCTTATACCCTTTATAATTTTCAACATTTTTTGTATATTTAATAAAGTCTCCACAAGCCTCATTTTTATGTGACAAGAAATAAACCCAAGTAAATATTTTATAATCATCAATAGTTATGAAATTTCAGAATTTACCTCCTATACATTCAAATTTGGTCAATAAAAATAAATCAAGGTGTACTAGATGATGTTCCTTAGAGGTGGATACTTAATTTTTAGATTTAAAGGAAGATTTTTTTTGCTTACCAAGTTGTCAAGGCTCACACACAATGTCATTTTTTAAATACAATTTAGGAAAATATCGTACTAGTTGGTTTCAGTTGAGTTTGAAAAGTGTGTATGATATAATGCACAATGAATTTATTTCATATCTATGAATCACTATATTATTCACTCAAATATTTAAAATCATTTCTAGAAATATATTTTAAATCAAGAACATAAACATTTTTAAAACTATAAGCTGAAAATAAAACTTTTCTTTTGGAATAAAAAACTTTAAAAAAAATCATTAACGAAAGATAACTTAAATTCACTATCATATAATTGTATAATACTAATAAAATTATGTTTTAAACCATTAAATTATAAATAATATTTAGTAATAGTATACCTTTAAAAAAATGGTGTATATTCCAATGATATTACTCCTTGAGTTATGACTAAAAGTGACATGGACTCTATCAAACTTTTCAAGATGGTTGAACTCTGAGTAGTCACTGCACATGTTTCCTGAGAACCTACTATCCATATAATATTTATATAATTGTTATTTTCTCTTGATTCATTTTTCATACAAAAATAATCAAGATACTAAAGAATTTTGTGCCCAAATTTTTTGTCTAATAGTATTAGCTAAAATAGATTTTTGTAACCCATTTTTGTTTTGAAAAATATTTTATAGTAAAATTATTAGAAGAGATATGAATAATTTTTGGAACCATATCTATTATTTTTTAAATTTCAATCATAAATGAGATTCACAATTTTATAAAAATTATTAAAAAAATTATCTTCAGAACATCCTCTTACAAAATTGTTATTTTTTATAGGTTCTTTGTTGATTTTAAAAACTAATCCCAAAATTATTTTTCACATGATTTTAGGAACATAAAATTTTATTTAAGTTTTTTTACCTTTTATGAATTTAGAAATAGAATTTATGAGTTCTTTAATAATATATTCTAATTCATGAACATTAGATTGTGTTTATAATTTCTCATTTTCCTTTTTAAGAAACTTACATTGATCATCAACTTTAGTCATATATTCTAATAAAAAATTAAACATTATTTATTGATCTTCATCATTTTTTGAAAGAAAATATTGGGAGTTTTTATTGTCATATTTTAGTTTCTTATTTTCTTCTAATAGTTGATCATTTTCATTAACAACTCAAATTTACTTCTTTTTATGTTCTTTTTATTTTTTGATGATTTCAAAAAATCTTTCCTCTACTGGATCCATAGAATATTCAAGATCTATATAATCTAAATTACTTAAAGAATAATAATAACTATATTAATTTACCTCATCACTAACCACCATTTGAGATGTGAGAAATTTGGTTTTTTTATTACTTTATCCACTTGATTAGTGAGAATCATCACTTGCACTCCACGTTGAATATTGAAAGTAATTCTTTCTTTTATTATTGTATTTCATATTATTTTTGAAAATAAGGAACTCAAGTTTGATGTGTCCCTTATTTTTTTCATTCATAGCATGTTACCTCTGATTATTTACTTTGGTACTCCCTGTTCACACATTGTTGATATTTATTTCTCTTAATGAACTTGTTCATATTATTGTAAATTTGATAAATATGTCCATCACTATAAAAACATTCATCGTTTATTGACTTGAATGAAATTATCTTCTTATCCTTCACTTATTTAGATTACTTTTCAGATTTACTTTTTATGGTAATCTCATAGGTCATGAGATACCTAATAAGTTCATCAAACATAATTTTCTTGGAGTCCTTTTCTTCTTGAATATTAATTACCTTGGGTGCCTAAAAACTAGGAAAACCCAAAAGTATCTTCTTCAGAATATATTATATATAATCTTAATCACTAAGAGATTTTATTCAATTAAAAAATTTAGTAAAACAAGTAAACATTTAATTTATAGACTTATTTAGATGCATGATAAAACTTTCAAAATCTTTATTACTTGAAAAGCCTAGTGTCCTTAACTTTATTAATGTTCTCATGTGTATATTTAAGTAATTTATAAAAATTATGAATATTTATTAAAGTATAAATAATATTAAATTATTTTCAATCTTATACACAATGAAGATAATCAATGACATTACCATCAGGATCAAAGGTGGAAATATCATCTGGAGTCGATTTTTCCTCTAATTCTTTAGTGTGAGTATAATCATGCATAATTGTCTTCTGAATGACATATCCTATATTTATTTGAAAATAATACGTATGAGTTTTCAAATAATTATAGTCTAAGAAATCAAATAAAGGGCCTCATTTTAATTAGTTTCCTTCAAGAGCACCTCGGGTGATAGAGTTAGTGTCCATATTTTATGATCATTCCTGGAAACTGGTGAATGTTTCGAAACCAAGGATGCCTCTGATACCAATTTTTTCTCAGAGTAATATGGAAAGTGGGGGTTAATTTACTTTTAAAAATTAATACTAAATAAATTGACACAATTATGAAATTAATTAATGAATTAAAATTTAACTGGTATGTGCAATATATAAGAATCGAAATAGTAAGTGAAGTGGAAAATTAAAATTAAAGACTATACACAATACTTTGATAAAGAAGTTTGTCAAAAACTCAATACTTGAGTACCTACATATACACCCTAAATTATTGAGGTTTATAGATTAATCATTTGGATTTAATGGTATCCAAGATACCTAAGAAATAGAAAGACACTTCCTTTTCAATGGATAAAGGAAGAAACATAATACAACACTTTATTTTTAGTGGTTAAGAAAGAAAGACATAAAATTATCACTTTGATGGTAGTGAGAATATAATAAGAAGATTTGGAAGGGGTGGTTTTTTGGGGACAAACCATTTATAATATACTCTAAATTTTATCAGAAATATTGAAATAATTTTTTTGGGAAAGATAGGGAAAGAAATGTGGTAGACTTTGAGTATAACAAATGATCTCAAGTGATGTCATAGGGAATAAAAAATTTAACCACTAATTTCAAATCCTTATTAGGGGTGTATTTATAGCCTATAAATGTATTATAGTGGTTTTGTAGATATTTTTACTTCAATAGATCCATTGGGTGGTGAGATGGGTTAAAGGGGATAATCCTTAACAGTTAGGTTGGTTTTTTTTAAAAGCTCCATCGGTTAGTCAGTAGGCTCCACTAACCAGCCAGTGGCCTGATCAGCCCTCACCTAAGTTTTCCATGTTCCACCGGTGAGCTACTAGAAATCCAATAACTTGTCGGTGTCCTAGTAAGTAGTTAGGTGCTATTACCTGCCTCACCAACTAGTTAGTGGCTAGCTGGCGGCTGACCGATGGGTATGGATAAGAGAAGGTTCTTCTATATAGCTCTACCAAATGATAGAGGTTGTCCTACTATGTATTTAATGATTATAGATAATAAGGGCCTCCAAAATGGTCCTCTAAGTGTCTATTTATCCCATGGTTTAGTTGATAAACTTCCTTGGTTGATTTCCAAACATAGTAAATTAAATACACTCAAAATAAATGGTAAGAAACATAATTGGTGTTTGTGGTCATTAAAACACATAATAGAGTGATAGGTGATATATTCTTAAAGTTTTTTTAAGAATATAAAAAAATTTCATGTTATACAAAGATTTTATCTACTTAATTAACCATTCATGTTTTTTATATCTAATACATGAAGTTTAATGATGATTAGACTCTCAAAGTATAATTTTAATTTATCCCTAACCAATGTTCTTCTTATAGTATTATAGGTATTGATAGTTTTTTAAGGTCAATATTAGTAGGATTTGGTATAGAGATATGGGATATTATCATTAGGAACAAAAGGATTATTTCGCATTGGATGAAACCCCACATACACCACATGGAGTATCACACAATATATCATCGGTATGTTAAGGGTACATGTTTCATATTTTAATTTCCCCATATCTATGATTATACAGGACACCTAGAATGAGAACCTTTATAATTTGATTCCATTATAATTCCATCATTTAGGTTGAGCTAATAAAATTTTGGTTGGGTATGTTGTTGATTATATTTTCATTTGAGTTTAATAAATATGGTATTTGTTAATTCTTATGTTGAGTATGGCAACATGTCCCTTGATTGAGATATACAAAATGAGTGTATAACTATATCTAAATGATTCCTAGGATGTTATAATATTTTAGATGTGGGGAATGTGATGTTCTCGTCTATAAGGGTCAATGACATGATATGTGTTCATCTGTCTTGTTAGTTTATACTCGAAGAATCGATAATGTATGAGTAGTTATATAAGATTGGAATATTCCTTGTCTCATGTTTACTAGATTCCTTAGACAAAGTAATAATATAAAAATTAATACTTTTATATGATATAGCTAGTGGACATGGGTATAGAGATACATGTTTTTAATAGACATCATGCCATATCCATTTGTAGCTTGAGTAACATTGATTTTGTGCGAGAGGCTACTCTTTTCTTATTATTATGGATTCAATAATTCATAATTTTTTTAAACACTATGAGGGAATATGGGTTCAAACATTGTGGTTTTATGAACATAGATTAAGTTTATGAAACCTTTATATCTACCCTAAAAGTATTTTGTAAGACATATAGAAGAAGTCTCAGATGGTTTTTCAAAAATTGTTACATATAATATAGAAAGTGCTGAAAATGTATGATAGATTTTAAAAATAGAGTTTTGTAATTATTCTAAATTATTTTTACATATAGTTTGAAACAATATTACATATGATGTGACATAAAGGTTAAATTGTGCTAAATCTGTGAAATTTTTAGTATAAGTGGGAGATGAATAGAAATATACACTAAGACGGTCTCAACCACAACATAGTTTATATCGTAGTCTATCCCATGGAGATCCACATCATAGTAAAGGTCACTATATTTTGGTTCTTAAGTATAGAATTAGTGTTCCATATTATAATCAGATGTTTCCTTTGATCTTCTATTCCAATAACTATCATATTTGGTTATTCATCATGTGATGATGAATTTGAAGAGTTTGAAATTATTGCATTATTTTTAAACATTAAACAATCAATGTGAGTATTAAGCCAAATGTTTCAAAGGAATTGAAATATTTTATTGTTTTTGAAATTTTTGAATTAATATAGGCCAAATTTCTAGTTATTTATTGCCTATATAAGATTTTTTGATATTCATGTAAGTTTGTAAATCATTATAACTCTTAAAAGCTTAAAATATTTTGGTTCTCGATTATCTCTATCATTTCACAAAAGGATCTAGATAAATATGGATAAAGGGAGATTATTCCCTAACATTGGGAGATGTATGAGATCTATGGACACCCTAAGAGGAAGGAGTCATTTGGCTGCTTCTTGTTGATATTATTCGAGATTGTGTCATAGGATTCAACAGGCTGAATCATCAAAGGTGAAAGGTATTCCATTTTAGTCATTTAATTATTTAATCTAATATTAATGAATGGTTTTGTGGTTTTATGTTTTAGTTATTGTTTTTTGTTTTGTTTTTATAAGATTTATCCCCTCTAAAACCCATCAAGACTATGTTATGAGGTAGTTTGGGTACATGCAATGTATTCCCACTCTATTCAAACAACTTTCAAAACTTTATTATTTAAAAATTTAAGGTAAAAAAATATATATACTATTGGTGATTCCATATACCATACATCAAGATATGGGATAGATATGTGGATTCCTATTTACAAGGGGTACTCAATATTCACTAACTTGTATCATATTAGTTAGATTATAAAGTTTTATGTATAATTAAATCAATTTTATATCTAATATGATATGGTAAAAGCCTTTAAACTTGGAAATTAAACATTGGTTACTATATAAATATTTATTTTCTAATTTTAGATAATTATAGCTTCTTTTTTTAAAGATAGGTCATGTTATGAACCTTATAAACATTTATGATACTGATGAAGGATCAAAATTTGACTATTCGTCCTTCCATGTATTTTTAGTGGATTTATGAAAACCCATTGATTTTCATTTCTAATGATGTTTAATAATAGGGGAACATTGATCATGATCAACTAGATTCACCTCTAACTACTAATATAGACCAACCAAGTTAGAGATGCAGACATCCTTACACTCCTTGTCCAGGGTTACCAATTTAGCCTGCAAGGTTTATAGGTTCATCATCTCAAACATGGATTGTGTATAACAAGGCTTAGGATGAATCTATTAACAATTCAACAGTATTATCTTTTCCTCTCGTATTATATGAAATTATGTTAACTGGGGAAACTAATTGGAATGTATTTGAGTATTTATTATTTTGAGTACACATGGTAGTTAAATATATATATACCAACAGCCATTTCCATCCCTTGTTAGTTAATGTTATAAACATTTTATTGTAGATCCCCACTGGTGAAACCAGAAAATGTATAGGTGATGACTTACAAAAACAAACAAATAATGTACCTACACAAGATGGTACATCTTATCCATTGCATATTATACCACACCAAAACTAATAGATTAGATTTGTATGCATTATTTGGATAACAATGTGTGGAATAGAGACTCCTAAATGTTGATTTCAGAATTATTAATGATTCTTTTTTATTAATTATGTAATTAAAATTCATATATTTACATGTATGTAATTTTTTTGTCATGTATTTATTTAGTTTTCATTAAAAATAAAAAAAAATAATGTATAATATTTTTTAATTATTTTGGAACAATTATATACCTTTTAATTAAAATATATTATCCCTAAAATATTTAATTGATTTCTTAAATTTTCTAGGATTCATATTTTACATTATTAATTTAATTATTTTTAGATAATTGAACTAACACAAAAAAAATTCAATAGCATTAAAATATTTGGACAAAAAATTCTAGTCTATTTTATACATTCAGTAAATTATATAATTTCTTTATAAGTTTATTAAAATATTACTTACATGTTAATAAAATATATATATATATACATATATATATATCATAAATTAAACAAGATAAATTTATAAAGATTGTTGTAAAAATGTAGAGTTAAAATATTTGATAACTTGTTTAGTTTATTTAAATATTAATTTATTTATTTATTATATTAAGTTTGGGTAAACACGTCATGAGAACTATGACTCATATTTTTAGGTTTTGGGCATAGCAGAAGCATGCGATGGGTCATGCCCAACTTTTCTTTTTTCCATGATCAATGATCAATTAGAGATTTTCACAATGATGAACGTTGTGATCTATAGAATTGAATCAAACAATATAGACAAGGGACAGAATTCCATAACCAAGATAGAGGATCATAACATATTATTTATAATTAATTTTAATAAAATAAAGAATTACCTTGATAGAATTCATTCTTCGTTGATGGACCTAATAACAGATCTGCGTTGTTATGTCATTATGTTTTAGTAATCAAAGTAGATTCCCTTTAGTGTTGATCTACACATATTCCAAAAATATTTGAACATCAACATAGGAATCTTCAGGTGTTACCTTTGATCAC
Organism: Viscum album; assembly: GCA_963277665.1. Taxonomy (NCBI): domain Eukaryota; kingdom Viridiplantae; phylum Streptophyta; class Magnoliopsida; order Santalales; family Viscaceae; genus Viscum; species Viscum album. The sequence goes on along the minus strand of OY728153.1, from coordinate 381,910,715 downwards.
TTTGATAACTGCTTCCAAATCATTCTCTTAGATCTCTTCTTGACTTGATAGTGGGAGGTGGAGGAAGATCGCTCTCCATTCTTGGGAAATTTTTGGAGAAGATAACTATATAGGTCTTGAGAGTATTCTCTAAATCCATTGTTCACAACCAAACAAATGAATTGGATTATTGAGAAAATAATATAATTGGGTTTATATATTACAGGGGTTTAAATAAAATAATCGTACAAGTGCCCTTTATTATTTATTTAATCCCTACAGAACCTCATATCAAATAATAATATTATTATTATTATTTCTCTACATGCTCTTTACATGAGAATTAAATTAAATATTATTTAATAAAATAATATTCAGTATTTATTATTTCTCACTGGACTATTTAAATTTGTCTTCCATTCGTCCATAACATTTATCAGGCCATGAATAATGACTATTTATTTATTAAATAAATATAATTGTATTATTCCTTAATAAATATATAAATATTATATACATTAAATATAAAATAAATATTTATATTCAATCAATAATACATGAATAATTATTAAAAAACATCTAGGAATAATATTTATTCAACTTGTTAAATGATAAATAATAATATATTATTTAACTAAGATTCTAGATACACCTAGTGTGCGACCCTCCAGGCCTCTTTCTTAGTGAAATTAGGTGAAGTATCCTAAAGTCCAAGGTTAGAGTCTAGAAATAAGACAAGACACACTAGAGAAAGAAGTTAATTTTTCAATGACATGATTCCTCATACAAATTATTACTATATAATATAATCTCTTTATCATGATATCTCAAATCAAGCAGGTTGCATACCGGTACTATCAACCTATGTGTTCGATGTCTCTTTCTTTGAATTCCCAGAAATTGAACTTGCCTAATGTACACCATGGCCATGGATTTATTTAGAATATATAATTTCCATCGAAGGGTTTGATATATCATCTTTATTTAAAGAACAGAATGGAAAATTCATATCTCAAATTATTCATTCATTCAATAATACCCGTGACACACCCAACGTATGATACCTCGCTGCGAACATTTTTTGTCCTAGTTTTCTTCAATACATCAAAGTAAGTGACTCATAATACTTATTAATAATAACCATAAAGTATAAGGCCCAATATGCACATCTATAGATAGGAACATCAAATGACACATATAAATGTGGATTTCCTACTAGCCGGTCTCATTCTCAGCATATCCTATTGGATATTACCAAGGAAGTACACCATGAAAAAGTGCCTAAAAGTACTATGAGTCTCCACCCATGATATAATATATCATTTATGTCCTTAAAATGATATCATCTATATATAGAAAATATATTTTATAGTAGTTTCGTTTCACTTCTGGGTTCTCATCATAGCGGGGAACTGATATGGCCTTTTAGTGCGACGGATACTCTTAGGACATTATCACGTACTATTTTATATTGAATAACTATCATTATGTGATAAATATTTAATTAATATTCAAAAATATGAATACATTTTATCATAAATTACATAGAATTTGGTTCTAGGACACCAACTCCAATAGACACGCACATGCACTAAAGCCAACCACTAACGACCTTCAGTCTGCTCTCTCTCACAAGATACTCATTATTCTTCTGAGATAGTCCTTTACTAAATGGGTAAACCAAATTTTCCTTAGTGGGTACTCTTCTTATTGTAACTTCACCCCTATTATGAAAATTCTTTAAGTGGTGATACTTTTATAGTATGTGCTTTGTCTGTTGGTGTGACCTTGGCTCTTTTTTAAGAGCCAATGATATAGTATTATCACAATATAATGTGATAGGGTATTTATTCCAAGGTACCACATCAATATCATGGAAAATAATTCTCAATCTAAACAGCTTCCTTGTCTTCATCATAAGCCATTATATACTCAGACTCTGCTATAGAATCAGCTACAATTGGCTACTTTGAACTATTCCATCTCACAGCTCCACCATTGAGACCGAAAACATATCCTAAATGTGACTTCTAATCATTCTGATCTATCTGAAAAATTTCATTAGTATAACCCCTGATGACCAACTCTTTATCTCCTCCATACATCAGGAACATATCCTTAGTTCTTCTCAGATACTTAAGGATAACCTTAATAGAATACCAATTCTGTTCTCCTATATTTGCTTGATATCTGCCTACCATGATCAATGCATAAGAAGCATCAAGTCTAGTACATAACATGGAATACATGATTTATCATATCATTGAAGTGTATGGGATCTTTCTCATTATCTCTTTCTCTTATTATTTCATAAGAAACCTTTTATTAGAAAGATGTAAACCATGTGACACTGGAACCAATTCCCTCTTGTATTGTTTCATACTAAATCTATTTATTATTTGGTCAACATATATACTTTGACTTAGTCCATCAACCTCTAGGATCTATCTTGAATGATCTTGATCCCTAGAATATAGGCCTCTTCACCTAAGTCCTTCATGGATAAATACTTGTTTAACTAGTCTTTAACTAATTATAAGAATGGTGTGTTGTTTCCAATAAATAATATTTTATCATCGTATACTACTATGATAACAATCATATTTCCACTAAACCTATTGTAAACACACAACTCACATTCCTTATTAATGAAACCAAATTATTTTATGAATTCATAAAATTGAATGTTCTATGAATTGGATGCTTGCTTCATTCCATAAATGGATCTTTGCAACTTGAAAATATTATTGGAATAACCTGGAGTTAAAAAACCTTATGGTTGTTTCATATAGACATCTTTTAGAAGGTTCCCATTAAGGAACAAAGTTTTAACATATATCTTCTAAATCACATAGCCATGGTAAGCTATTATAGAAAGTAGAATTCTGATGGATTTAAACATGGAAACTGGTGAAAATGTTTCATCGTATTCAATTCCTTGATATTTCTTAAACCCTTTAGACCCTAGAATTTATTTATAGATATTTAATTTACCTTCCATATTCATTTTCCTATTGAATACCCATTTTCATCAAATAGTCTTTACATCAACTGTCACATCGACTAGAACCCAAACATGGTTCGGATACATGGAATCCATTTCAGAATTCATGGATTATTTCCATCTTGTAGCTTCTAATCTCTATACTACCTCCTTATATGATATAGGTTCATCATTTTTAACCAATAATGAGTCACCATATTTTGTGACTAGAAAAACATATCTATCTTGTTCTCTTACCTCTCTTACTCTCCTATGCAGTACTTGTATTTCAAGAACTACTTCTTCCATGGGGACCTATGGAATCTGTTCATGTACCAAATCTTGTGTATCTTGAGCATCAACTTCATCAAAGTCAATATGTAATAGACCAGACCCCCAGGTCTATAAATTTTTCAAAATCTAGTGTTTAGGGTATTCTTGGAGGTAATGGTATCTCATTTCAACCGTTTTCCAAAATTCCATTTTTTCTATCAGTGAGTCAGGGCATTGGTGGGTCAAGGCATCAGTAGGTTGAGGCATCGGTAGGTCATGACATTGGTGAGTTAGTGAATTGGTGAGATAGGGAAACTATATTTTGAGGTATTGGTATGTTAGGATTTTGGTGATTCAAGGCATCGGTGAGTAAGGGTGTCGTAAGGTCGAGGCCTCGGTAGGTTGAGGCATCGGTCGGTTGAGGCGTCGGTGATTTAGGAAATTAGTGAGTTAGGGAATCCTAAGGGTGTTGGTAGGTCGATGTGTTGGTAGGTTGAGGCCTCGGTAGTTCAGGACATCAGTGAGTCTGGGAATCGGTGATTCAGGGTGTTGTTAGGTCAAGGCATCGGTATTTTGGGACGTCGGTGAGTCAGGGTGTCAGTGAGTCGGGGCGTTAGTGAGTCGGGGCGTCAGTGAGTCAAGCATCGGTGAGCCATGTCGATGAGTCATGTCGGTGTATCATCCATCAATGACTCACTATCAGTGGCTCATGTCTGTGGCTCACCCATCATGAGTCATTTCCAATTTTTCCCTAATTTTTTTATTTTTTCCCCTCTTATGTTGTATTTAACGTAAATTGAGTTTAAAGTATTGTTTAAGAATTTATAAAGGTGTTTAATAGGATATTAATTATACATTTAATATAAAAATGCTCTTAGGACTTTGAAATAGTCAAACCATGTAATCTTGATCGTGATATAACTTTAATGGCCCTTGAAACTATTTCCTTCTATTGATATAAGATCTGGATCCTCCTAAGACGAGATCCTATCTTCCTTGAAACCTTCTTTTTCTCTTGGTGAATCTAGAACCTTTATTCCATGAGGAGTAGTGTGCATGTTCTATTGCAGTTTATTCAATTTTTCCATAGAGTCTTTCCTACTACTCATGTGACCCCCTGTTTTGGCACAAGAAAGAATTATTGGTCACATATTGTTTCAAGTAGGAATTACTTCATCTCTCTTTTATTTGTGTATCATGGGGGGTGAGTGTACTCAAATCCCCTTATGAATATAGTTTGGCCCAAATTTAATAAAGATAATAAGAATTAATAAATGAGGGTATGGGAATACAATGACGATGATCACTTATTTTTTATGGTATCCTTAATCCATGTTATGTTTTGTAAGGGTTGTATGCCTTTTGAAAATCATGGTTATTGGTGGCCTCTATTTTCACACCTATACGACTTGTGAATATTTTTTTGTTTTTTCCTTGTCGAACAACTAAAATTATGAAATTGATTAATCATGTACACTTGGTTAAATATATAGTTTCCCTGGGATCAAACTTTTTTTGTGATCACCCTAGAATTATCAAAGTGGAATTAAAGAACGAGGGTTGTTAAATCTGAATATGCCTTGTTGTTTGGTGTGGCTATGTGTTGTGTATGGTTCTATGTACCTTGTGTCTCGTGTTGGTCGTGTGGGGTTGTGGTTGGGAGTGTGGTTGTGAGTACGGGGTGGTACGGGTGGTGTAATTGAATATTGGGCTAGGAGCTTGATTGATTGTGGAATGGATGAACTTGTTGTATAATGGGATTGCATATGGTCAGTGGTTAAACAGTAGGGCTATAGGTTTGGTTTGTGTTATGTTTATGTTACTAGGTGTGATGGGTGTAGTTGTGATGAGGTGTGTTAGAGGGGTTACTTATTGAGAGGAAGTATAGGGTGACATGACTAAGAAGAATGATGGTGGCAGAAGTTGAATGGGTTTTTAGGAAAGGGGAGTGTGCGGTGGGACTGAAAACAAGTTGAGTTTGTTGTTTTGCTGGATGTGGTGTTTTTTGTGCAGCGGCGCTGCCAAGGATGGTTTAGGAGGGGAAATTTTTGAATAATGGTTGTGGGTATAGTTAGACGGATGTTTAGAAAAGGGGATGGTATGGTGGGACTACAAGCTGGTTGAGTTTATTGTTTTACTAAATGTGGTGCTTTTTGTGTAGCAGTGCTACCAAGGATGTTTTAAGAGGGATAATTTTTAAGAAGTATGGTGTTACCTTGCATGGGCCTTTCACCCAGAGTTTCTAGGAACTTTTTGAAGTCTGTGTGGATTATTATGTAACTTGTGGTATGTTGTGTTATTAGTTTCCTAAGTTGGTATGGAATAACTAGTAAATGTGTACTAATATCAAAATAATTGGGTGTCAAATGGATTTCTTTTATCGAATTGGGAAGTGATTATCATTCATTCTGATATGTGTATTTAGATATAGTATCAAGGGTAAATTTTTTTGGGCTGGTTGTTTGTTTTGAAAACCCATAGGTTGGAATGAGTGATTGGTACCTATGTATATACATTTAGTTCCTTATATTTTCTATATACACCCCACTCATGTTGATCACTACATGCTGAACACCCCCATTATTATGGGGTGAGGGTGTCCTTTACCAACATCCTGGTATGAGGATGTATGGTTGATCATTGGATCCTATTTTCTCCCTCTTATAGGCATTGGTATCCCTAGACTCTTTGGGTAGGTTGTGGTCCAGTTTTGAGGCCTAGGTGTCTGCGAGCGTGGTGTGCTTACTAGGTATCTTTGAGATGAGATATGTTGTACCTTCCTAGGTTTCTTTGGGATAAGGTTGTGGTTTTTGGCCCCGGTATCTGTGGGTACGATGTGATGTGGTATGTGTCCCAGGTGTGTATGGGTAGGTTGTAATAGTGGGGCTTGTGGAAGATCATGGTAGAGTTAGGATGTTTTTCATTAGGGATGAGCAGTTAACCAGTGACAAGTGGTGTGGGGTACCCAAATATCGATGTGATTACTATTTACTTTACTTGAATTGTGCTATTTGGTGATCATGCCTTGTTGATGTTGGGGTGGTTAGTGTACCCTCTTAGGTGCTTCTGAGTTTTTGTTGTTTTTATCACAGGGGCATTAGTATGCTTCTCCCACTTGTGCATGAGAGACTTTTATTTTTCCTACTGAGTATACTTGTATGCTCACCCTATGTATATAAAACTATTTTCAGGTTTCCAGGGATATTATGTGGGTCATTTTGGACCTTACTAAATCGAATGTTGGGGACAGTTGTTGTGTCACTTCTTAGCTTTGTTCTTTTGGTATTTACTTTGGATTTTTCTCATTGTATTTCTAGCAGTTTTACGTTAAACATGAATGTGGGTGGATTTTGGATTCTTTTATATGTATGTATTGGAGTTGTTTTGAGGATAATACATCTTATAATCTGATATTGGTTACTATAAAAAGGGAAATGTATTCCATGTTTTTAAGATTATATACCCTTGGTACCGGTTTCCACCCCGGGGCCTACTTAAGGTGGGACTTGGGGATCATTATCCACATTTCTTCATTTCCATATCAGGAGGGGTATCCTTGGAAAGAGGGGTCATGACATAATGGTATTAGAGGTGATGGTTGAGAGATATGATGGAGTTTGTAGTTATCCATAGTTAGGATTGCATGGGTTGGTAGGGAAACAGTGTTAGGTGATCTTGGTGAGTGACATAGTCTAGGGAAGACTGACTAGGATACGGGATTTTAGGGCCCCCTATGATCCGAAGTAAGGAATATGAGCTTACCAAACAACCAAGTGAGGCTACACCGTTTTTGGGGTAGATACCCTAGCAAAGGTACATGCATTATGATGACTTGTGTTCTTTTTTTTTTGGGAATTTTTGAAAAATTAAAATGAACAATGAGTTAAAATAAATCCTTAATAAATTTCATACTACTCGGGATTAGGAGTTCCTTGTTTACCATTCAGTTATAGAACCCAGTCATCATCCATGATTAGATAAGGTATTGGAGGATCAGTAGGAAAATCCTGCTGATCGACAAAGGTTTGATCCAGAGGAGGAGGACAATCAGTGGTAGAAGATGCTTCATGCTTTCCAATGGTAGACTCTAGGAAAATATGAGGGAATTGTATCATACATAGAGACATATATTTGGCTCGAGGAGCTTGAGATCACCTTCAGTGTTATTTGGGCTCTAGAGGAGTACTGGGTTTTTTTGACTGGTATTCAGATGCGGGGAGTTGTGTGTTAGTGGTGTATGCTATATCTAGGGTAGAGGAAGGAGGATGATGTTTTGTGGGTCTATTTTGAGAAGGATTTATGGGAATAATTCCTTTACTAAACCATAAAGGCTGAAAAGTGATAGGAGATGCTCTCCCTACAGTAGGGTAGTATGTCGGTACAGGAATTTGGGATCATGTTCAAGGATCTCCTTTGCTTGTCTCTAGATCTCTTTCTGGATGAGGAGTCTTGGGAGAGACGCTTAGAGTAGGCACTCTATCCTTCCCTCTAGTATGTAGTTACTCCCTTCATCATTCAGACATGCCTAGAATTATAGAATAAGGATAAGATAGTTTAGATGATTCTCTTTTGAGGAGGTATAATTCAAGAGGGGAACGAACCAGTAGGGTTCTATGAAGGGGAAGGCTATCAGTAGTAGGTCTCTAGCGTCAGGGCATTCTAGGTTTCATCCAGCGAGGTGTCGACCTCAGCAATTTCAGTTTCAACCTTCTAGTTCTTGATATTTTTTTATAGGCTTGATAACAAGGTGTTTCTCTTGAGGAGGTTGTGATCACCTTCAAAATAAGTTCCTAGTTTGAGCTCGGTATGGTGGAGGTGGGTAGGTTCAGCGCCTGCCTCGGTTGCAGTTATTGACTAGGCCATTTCAGCAGTAGGGACAATTAGATCCTACTCCACCAAGGGAAGACGGAGTAGGCAGAGGCCGACCTCAAGGTGTTCCTTAGGGACCTAAATGAAAAAATGGTCGAGGAGGTGGTTGAAAATAGAGGGTCCAAGGATCTTGGCGTCATCAGTTGCACGTTGTAGAGGTAGCAGATCTAGCAGGTCCATAGATTGTTTGAGGTATGATTAGTGTGTTCAATAATCTATCTTGTGCTTTGTTTGATTCAGGAGCTTAGTACTCCTTTGTTTCACCCAGTCTATCCCATTCTTTGGGACTAGACATAGAGATACTTTCTATTCCCCTAGTGTTGAGTACATTAGTCAGAGGTCAGACCAACTTGTTTGATGTTTATTGGGGAAGTAGACTAATGTTGGGGCCACATCAATCTAGTGGGGATCTCTTCTTTCTACAGATGCAACAATACAGTGTCACCATTGGCATCGACTAGTTTTTTTTTCATTCTTGATATCATCAACTTCTTCTAGAGGAGAGTCATGTTTTCGTATGTTGATGGTCAACATGAGGCATTCATTGGCGATCAGAGTTGTCTGATGGGTAGTCAGCGTGTGGAGCATCTTCTTTCCTTATTGGATAAGCTATTATTGAAATCCTGGGATGTTGAGATGTTGGGGGTTCCCATAGTTTTTGGGGAGTTCTTGGATGTTTTTACTAATGTTGTTGTGACTCTACCTCCTTGACATTATGTTGAGTTAGGGATATCCTTTCAGCCTGGTGCTTCTCCAATTTCGATGGATCCTTATCAGATGTCGCCTTATGAGATGCGAGAGTTAAAAATCCAGATTGATTATATGATGAAGAAGGAATTTATCCAACCTAGTGTGTCATTGTGAGGTGATCCAATCTTATTCACAAAAAAGGAAGATGGTGGTTTGAGGCTATTCATAGACTACTGGAGGTTGAATTAGGTGATTGTTAAGAACGGTTACCCTCTCCCGAGGATATATGATCTTGTTGACCAATTGAGGGGAAAAATATGGTTTTATAAGATTGATCTGTGGTTTGGGTATCACCAGTTGAGGGTGAAGTAGGGTGACATCCTAAAGACTACTTTCAAGTACAAATACAGGAGCTTTAAGTTCATGGTTATGTTGTTTGGTGTTAATAATTCATAGGCCATGTTCATGGGACTTATAAAATCCGTCTTTTATGAGTTCCTAGACTGGTTCATTTTCTATTAATTGATGAAATTATGATCTATTCAAAGTCATAGGAGGAACATTCTAATCATCTCAGGACTTTCTTAGAGGTCCTTTGACACCACCAGATCTACGAAAATTTGTCCAAGTGCATGTTTTGTACATGGGAGGTCCACTTATTTGAACATGTGGTATCTTAGTAGGGTGTAGCAGTGGATCCTTCAATATCTAAGGAAGTTTTTTCTTGAGAATCACCTAATAATATGGCATATTTTCATATTTTTCTCAGTCTATAATGATATTACCGGAGGTTTTTACTCGATTCCTATTGAGTTGCAGCTTCATTGATGGATCTGACCAAAAAGGGGCAGGCCATTGTGTAGAGTGAGTAGTGCCAGGTGGCTTTACACTGCCTGAAGGGGAATTTGGTCAGTGCTCTATTTCTCCAAATACCAGAGGAAGGGGTGATGTTCAAGGTGTTTTTCGATGCTTCCCATCTTGGATTGGGGTATGTGTTGATGCAACAATGTGGAGTGGTCTATTATGGGTCTAGGTTGTTTTGTCCCCATGAATGTAACTATGCCACCCATGATATGGAGCTAGCGGTGATCGTGTTCGCACTGAAGCTATGGAGACATTACCTCATTAGAGAGTGCTTTTTATTCTTTACAAATCATAAGATCTCAAGGTATATCTTTTCTTAGCGAGACTTGAACTTGCAGCAGCAGAGGTGGATGGATTTCTTCTATGATTATGACTTTAAGATCTCTTACACCTTAGGAAAGGGGAATTTTTTGGCTGATTATTTGATTAAAAAGTCACAAAAAGAAGTATTCTGTGAATCTACAGACACTTGGAGGGTGAGGGAGTATTTGGATTCCTTACACTTAGATGCATGAATGGATGGTGGTAGACGATATCTATTTCAGATGATGGTGTATTCATCTCTAAGGTAGCAGGTGTAGGAGTCTCAATAGAGAGACACGGAGGTGGAGTTGATTTGTGATTGCATTAACTAGGGTTCTGCTCCATAGGGATGGTTGTAGGATGTTCAGAATCAAATATTGTTCCATGAGAATCTATTTTTACCGGTAGTGATGCATTAGGAAATTATTCATGAGTTTCACATCTTGCCCTTAGTGGTACACCCAGAAGTTTTTAATAAGTACCACAGCTTGAGAGAGTAGTTTTGGTGGCTCGAGATATAGTGGGTTGTGGCAGAGTTTGTGGAGAAGTTCTTGGTGTTCTAGAAAGTGAAGGTTGAGAACCATGTTCCTAATGGTTTTTTACATCCCTTATATGTCCCCAAGTGGAATTGGGAATAAATATAAATGAATTTCATCACAGTATTTCCTAGGGCTCAGGGAGGATGTAATGGAATATGGGTAGTGGTGGATCATTTGATGAAATTGGATCACTTCTTAATGATCAAGGAGTTGAGCATAGTGGATACCTTAATGTAGATGTATGTAGATGATGTGTTCCATCTACATGGGGTTATAAGATCCATCATCCCAAATAGGGATACGTGTTTTACCTCACAATTCTAGAGGGGACTGTAGAAATATTTTGTCACTCAATTTCACCTTATCACTGTTTTCCACCCTTATACTGATGGGATGACAGAGACGACCATCTAGACATTTTAGGACATGTTGTGAGAATGCTTCTTGAACATTGTTGGGTCTTAGGTGTGACACTTTCCCTTGGTAGAGTTTTGTTAGAATAATAGTTATCACTCTTCCATTGGAATGGTTCCATTCAAATCCTTATATGGGAGACCATTTCCTTTACCTTTCTCCTAGAAAAAATTTGGGGAGGCCACTTTCCTTGGTCTAGATGTGGTGTAGAGTAAGATCGAGATGGTGTAGCTTTTCCATGAGACGATAAAGGTAGCACAGGATCGACAGAATCATATACTGATCACAGGAGAAGACCCTTAGAGTTCGAGGTTAGGGACCACGTGTTCCTGAGGGTTTCCCCTCAACGTGGGCAGTAGAGGTTTAGTTGAGGGAGAAATATTTCTCCCAGGTTAATCAGACCCTTCGAGGTGTTGGGTGAGTTGGAAAGGTGAAATAATAGTTGTATTTTCCACCACAGTTGGATAGTATCCACGACATCTTCCACATCTCACATTTACCCCAGTATCTTCACAATTAATCCCATGTCATTGAATGGGGAGAGTTGGATATCAAGGACGATGAAATGTTCATAGAGCGGCCAGTGGAGATCCAGGATCATTGGGAGAAGGTTATATGTGGATGTACCATTACTTTGGTTTGTGTTTTGTGGAGGCATAGTGGCCTAGAGGAGAGTACTTGGGAGCGATAAGTGCAGATGTGTGCCCAGTACCCAGAGTAGTTTTATGTTTTGCTTGTGTGGTTTGATTTATGATGTAGTGCTTGAACCTTGTTTTCTATAAGATGGGTTTCTTCCTTGTTTTTTAATGTGTGATGAAGTACTAACATGTTAAAAAGGGGACACCAAATTCTTAATAAAGATGCATTAATTGATATGTTATTAAACTCGTGCGGGAAAGTTAGTGTCTCCCATAGTGTACAGTATCTTGACATGGAGGAAGGAATTATATAATTCATATGTTCGTACAATTAATGCTTCTGTGGGGTATCTTGTGTATTTTTTGGTTAGTAGATGTGGGAGGAGGTTTTCTCGGATTTTGGAGTTTCACTCCATCTTTTGAACAACACAGGGTGGTTTATCCTTAGGAGGTATCTTACAGGGTGTTTGTTCAGACCCCTATTTCTTTTGGGTTTGGTTTTTAATTATCTAGGAAGAGAATAGTTTGATAGGTATCTTATATAAGGTCTTGAACCCCCTAGGTCCATTACTTTGTCAAAATATAGTGTTGGGGTGTTCTGGGAGGCAACTATAGCTCATTTCAAGAGTTTTCCAAAATTCCAGTTTTTCTGTCAGTGAGTCAGGGAATCGGTAGGTTAAGGCATTGGTAGGTTTAGTAATTAATTGGGATGTGCATCAGTGAGTTAGGGCATCAGTGATTTAGGGCGTTGCTATTTTGAGGTGTTGGTTGGTCAAGACATCGGTGAGTCAGGGCATCGGCGAGTCAGGGCATCGGTAGGTCTATGCGTAGGTAGGTTGAGGCATCAGTAGGTTAGGACGTTGGTGAGTTAGGGTGTAGGTGAGTTATGGTGTCAGTCGTTTGAGGTGTCGGTAGGTCAAGGCATTAGTAGGTTGAGGCATCGGTAGGTTAGGATGTTGGTGAGTCGAGGTGTTAGTGAGTCAGGGCATCGGTGAGTCAGGTGTCGGTGACTCACTGTCAGTGAGTCACATTGGTGGCTCATCCATTGATGACTCATTGTTAGTGACTCACCCATCGGTTAGTCATTTCCAATTTTCCCCAATTTTTCCAATTTCTACCCTATTACATTTTATTTGACATAAATCAAGTTTAAATCCTTGTTTGAGCATTTCTAAATACGTTTCACAGGATATTAATTATATCTTTAACATACTGACACTTCAAGGACTTTGAAATAGTCAAACCACATAATATTAATCGTGATATGACTTTAATGGCCCTTGAAACTATTTCCTTACATTGATATAGGATATGGCTCTTCCTAAGATGAGATCCTATCTTCCTTCAAACCATTCATATCTATTGGAGTTCACAAAACCTTTCTTCCCTGAGGATCCATGCACCTATGCTATAGCAGTTTGTTTGGTTTTCCCATGGAGTATTATCTACTATTCACATGACCCCCTATTTTAGTGAAAGGAAGAATCATTGGTTTCCTATTGTTCCAATTATAAATTCCTTTATCTCTCTTTTATTTATGTATCATGCGGGGTGGGTGTACTCATTTCCCCTTGAGAATACAGTTGGACCCAAATTTAACAAAGATAATAATAAGTAATAAATGAGGTAATAGGAAGATGATGATTATGATATCTTGTTTTATATGTTATACTTGATCCATGTTGTTTTTTGTAAGGGTTGGATGCATTCTAAAAATCATGGCCATTGGTGGCCTCTATTTTCCCACCTATATGACTTGTGAATATTTGTTGTTGTTTCCTTGTCAAACAGCTAAAATTATAAAATTGATTAACTATGTACACCCAATTAAATATTTGGATTCCCCAAGATCAAACTTATTCTGTGATCACCCCAAAATTATCAAAGTGGAATTAAAGAATGAGGGTTGCTAAATTTGAATATGCCTTGCATTTTGGTGTGGTTGTGTGATGTGTATTCTTCTATCAACCTTGTGTTTCATGTTGGTCATGTGGTGTTGTGGCTAGGATTTTAGTTGTGAGTACGGGGTGGTACCAGTGGTGTAATGGAATCTCAGGCTTGGATTTTGATTTATTGTGGAATGGATGAACTTTTTATGCAGTGGGACTACATCTGGGCAGTGGTTGGGAAGTGGGGCTACAGGTTCGAATTGTGTTATGTTTATTTTACTAGGTGTGCTGGGTGTGGTTGTGATGAGGTGTTTTGGGGGGTTTACTTATTGAGAGGAAGTACATATTGGCATGATTTTGAAGAATGATGATGGTATTAGTTGGATGGATGTTTAGGAAAAGTGATTGTGCAGTGGGACTGAAATATGGTTGAGTTTGTTGTTTTTCAATATATAGTGATTTTCGTACAGTGGGGATACCAAGGATGATTTAGGAGGGATAACTTTTTGAAGAATGATGGTGGTAATTATTGGACAGGTGTTTAGTATAGGGGACTGTGTAGTGGAACTGAAAACTGGTTGAATTGTTTTTTTTTTGGATGTGGTGCTTTTTGTGTAGCGGGGATGCCGAGGATGGTTTAAGAGGGATAATTTTTTAAAAATTATGGTGTTATCTTGTGTGGGCCTTTATCCTATAGTTTTTAGGTACTTTGTGAAGTGTGTGTGGTTTATAATGTTACTTGTGGTGTGTTGTGTTTATTAGTTTCTTGGGTAAGGATGTATTAACCAGTAAATGTGTATTAACATCAAAATAATTGGGTGTCAATTGGATTTCTTTTATCGATTTGGGAAGTGATTTTTTTTTCATTATAATACATGCATTTAGAGGTGGTAGTAAGGGTAGCTTTGTGAGGGTTGATTGTTTGTTTTCAAAACCCATAGGTTGGGCTGAGTGTTTGGTACTTATATATATACATGTAGTTCCTTATTTTTTCTATATGCACCCCACCTGTGTTGATCACTGCGTACCAAACACCCCCATTGTTATGAGGGGAGAGTTTCCTTTCCTAAAATCCTGGTGGGAGGATGGATGGTTGGTCATTGGAACCTCTTTAATCCCTCTTCTAGGCATTGGTATCCATAGACTCTTTGGGTAGGTTTTGGTATGGTTGTGAGGCCCAGGGTTCTATGGGTGAGGTTTTCTTCCCAAGTGTCATTGGGATGAGATATGTTGTGCTTTACCATGTTTCTTCAAGATGAGGTTGTGGTTTTTGGTCCAGGTGTCTATAGGTGGGATGTGATGTGGTATGTGATCCAAGTGTGTGCAGGAAGGTTGTGATAGTGGGGCTTGTGTAAGAGTATGGTAGCATCGGGAAGTTTTTCATTAGGGATTAGTAGTTAACCAGTGGAAAGTAGTGTGGGGTACCCAAATATCAATGTGCTTACTATTTAATTTACTTGACTTTCATTATTTGATGAATATGCCTTAGTGAGGTTGGGGTGGTTAGTACACCCTTTTAGGTTCTTCTGAGTTTCTATTGTTTTTCTTACAGGGGAATTAGTATGATTCTCCCACTTGTGCACAAGAGACTTTGGTTTTTCCTGCTAAGTATACTTGTATGATCACCCTACGTATAAAAAACTATTTTCAGGTTTCTAGAGAGATTATGTGGGTCATTCTAGACCTTACTAGCTCAGACATTGGGGGCAGTTGTTGTGTCGTTTTTTATCTTTGTTCTTTTAGTATATACTTTATATTTTTTTTCATTGTATTTATAGTAGTTTTACTTTAAACATGCATGTGATATGGATTTGTATTCTTTTATATGTATGTATTATATTTTTTTTTAGGTTGATACATCTTATCTCCTGATCGTGGTTACTATAAAAATGTAAATCCCTTCCATGTTTGTGAGATTATATACCCTTGGTGTTGGTCACCACCCTGGAACCTACTGAAGGTAGGACTCAGGGTTCATTATCTCTCTTTATTCATTTCCATCCAAAGAAGGGTATCTTTGGAAGGAGGGGTTATGAAACAATATTTCTCACACTATCCTTTTTGAGGTTTTTCTCCCTGTCAAGAAAGATGTCTTGTCTTGTGAAATTCATTTTCTTGTATGAGGGGTTGTATAGGTAGCATCACTTTGTTTCCTTATGATATCCTATAACTTTTTACCATGGGGTTCTAGTTTATTTTCTTATAAGGCTTTAACAAATTCCTCTCAACCCCATACATGTGTGTCCAATAAAATGGGTTTCTTTACACTCCCTAGCTTGAAGTAAATTCCATTTTACACTTTATCTGGTACTTGTTTTAATGTGTATGTTGTAGTTTGTAATTCATATCCCCAATAGGATAATAGAAGATATTCATGACTCATCATCGAACTTACCATGTCTAACAAGGTATGGTTTATCCTTTCACTAACACCATTCCATTATGGTGTGGAAGGTGGATTTATTTGAGAGAGAATCTCAAACTCCCATAGAAATTAGATGAACTCTTGGTTAAGATACTAACCACCTCAATCCAATCAAAGCTTCTTTATCTACTTTCCAAGATGATTATCTACTTTATTCTTGAATTCCTTGAATTTCTCAAAGGAATCAAACATATACCTTGTCAAATAGATATAGACATATCAACTCAAGTCATCAGTAAAAGTTATGAAGTAAGAATATCCACCTATAGCTTCTATTAGAAATGGTCCACACAGATCATTGTGTACCAATCCTAGAATCTCTATAGATCTTTCACCCTATCCACCAAATGGTGGTTTGGTCATTTTTCCTTGTAAACAATCATCATATCCTTCAATTGGTTTTAGCTCTAAGGGGTCTAAATAACCATCTTGATAGATATTTTTCAAATACTTCTTATTTACATGACCAAGACGGTGATGCCAAATTTGGGTGTTATATGAGTTATGAGAACATGATTCGTTATCAATTTCCAATACTTATTTTTCATAATTTATTACATAAGGACCATTATTAAAATGTGACATACCATAACATATGTTTTATTTATAACATAAAAAAAATTATTTATAAACTTGAAAATAAACCCATCTGTATCTTGGCATGATATAGGAATTATATTCATGGTAACTATAGGTACATAATAAAAATATTTTAAAACCAAAATAATTATTGTTGGAAATGAAATGTGTTAGTTAATAATGGATATGGAATCTATCCACTCTCTCTTAGCAACTCTCAGATCCACCTCTCCTCTGGAAATATTTCAGAATCTACTTGGTTCCTACATTTGGATATAGATGTGATCACCACAAGCTGTATCTAATACTCAATGTGTAGATATGGAAATATTACACTTGATAACAAACGCACATTTACCTAGGTGAAGTTACACTTTCATTGTCCTGGATTACCAGAAGTAAAACATACTGCCTCTTTTTCTTTTCCTTGACTCTAGATCTTACTCTTCTTGGAAGGATAATGCTTGAGATCCTTAGACTATTTATAGTTCTTGGGCCCCTTTTCTTGCTCTTATTTTTATTATTTACCATAAGGACTATGGGTTCATCGCACCCCATGTCATCATCCACTTGGTGAATCAAAGTAAGAAGTTCTGAAATACTATTCTCATTATTTATCATGTTGTAATTAACAATAAAAATGGAGAAGGTCTTGGGTAGTGATGAAAGTATGAGATCTGTAAACAACTTATCTGTGAATTTAATCCCTAAGATGTCTAAGTGTTCAATGTATCCAACAATCTTGACTAAATTAGGCTCATCTAGAATATAATATTCAATATTAATAGTGAACAAATTATTGGAGATCTTGTACCTCTCTTGTCTTGCCATCTCTTAATAGAGATCCTGAAGGTAAGACATAATGTTATATGCATCCTTGTCCTCATGTTGCTTCAAAATATCATTGGACATTGATGATAGCATGAAATATTGAACATCAATGTAATAATTCAAATTTTTCTCATAGAGTTTTAACTCTTCATCACTAGCCTTGTTTCTAGGTGTTTTAGGAAAATTTTCTTCCAGCACATATAATTTCTTTTCATAGCGAAGGATGAAAAATATGTGTCATTTCCATTATCCAAAATTTGTGTTGGTGAGAATATTTTCCTTCTCAATTATGGATCACAATGATATATTTAATTTCATTTAATTTATATTTCTATAAATAATATAAGAATAAGTTTAGTATCTTATCTGATAAAAATCTAGATAAACAAATAAATATTATATTTATTAGTCTCCCAGTATTTTATCAAACCCCAATATACCTCACCATTGGTTTTAGAATATCATGTTACTTGTAAATTATAGTGTAAAGGATCTATATTTACCTTATCATTACCCCATATTTGGTTAGTTAAGTAATTTGAATGGTTTTAGGTAGACATTCCAAATTCCAACTACATTGACTCACATTTCCTTGATCTTCTAAGTGAACTCCCCAATCCTAAAATCCTTAAATTGGAGTTCCTAAACCTTTACCTCTTAGTTAAACCAATTCTTACTTTGGAAGTCAACCCTTGATGTGAACTAAGTTAATTCAACCCAAAACTTCAAGTTAGAATTCCCAGATAATTTAAACCACCCAAACTTTGGCTGATCCAACACTTTGAACTGTGGTTCAATTTTAACTATAGTGGAAGGATATATCGACTTAATATATATATAATTGAGGGATTTTATCCTTTTATGCATAAATTTCCAATTATTATCTTCATTACATTCTTGTTAATATTAAGTGGATTTACTTAAGTGATTTACTATGTCTTATATAATATTTACACATAAGACAATTTATTTTAGTTCTATCTTGCATGCTTGTAAATTTATTTAAATTATGTGATCATGAAAAAAAGTCTATAATGAAATAACCATGCAACTTGACAAAAAGAAAATAATAAAGTGGAATGATCATTATCATTTACTAATGGTTAGTTTATCTAGAGGTTGATAAACTAACCGCTGACCTAGGGGAAAACACCTTGAACCAATTAAGGTTTGTGTTGCAGATTTCCACCTGTCCACCAATGTATCTATCTTGGATTGGTTTCACCTCTACTCAAAACTTTAACCCCTGCCACTATCTTGGGATCTCCATCCATTACATATGATTTTACTCACACGTAGGTGAAAAAAAAGGCTTTACATAAAAGAAACCATGGGCATGTTGGCCCTATATAATAAGAGGATAAAAGACATATTTTCCAACAATTTAATTTAATAATAAATTAAATGAAACCAATCATGTACAATGGTTTTCTCTATTCTTATGATCATCCACATGCATGCAACAAATTATGAATTTAATAAAACTAGAATTAAATTATTAATCATTCTTATTTAAGATAAATCATGCTTGAATCGATTAATTATTATATTTAATTAATCAATTGTTTTATCTTAATTCTCATCTAAAATTCATTGATATTATCATCCATCATAATTGTAAACAAATTTTATAAATTTATTTAAAATTTACTATATACATTAAATTTACTTTGGAGGAAATGAAGTGAATAACTATCTGAATCCACCCAACATGTATTATACTCATATATAGTTTTATTTTTGTGACATATAGTATACATGAATTATTAGGTACTTTCCTGGTGTGTACTATCAACTTAATGATTACATGAATAACATGATTTTTCATTCATGTGTTATGCTTCAATGCACATATAGTAACAATTGTAATAAAAATCATACATGATATGCATATATGAAAACTACACATAAAATAATTAAACATTTATATATATATATATATTAAAAACCCATCACATGGGGTTTCCTATCAACTTAATGACCACATGAAAGAATAAGTCTCAAGGTTTACAAAGTATAATAAATAAATTTTAAATATGCATAATTTGATATAGGTACACAACATGTATAGGAAATATAAATGCCATGTAAATTTCTCACTATATATCTGAGGTAAACGCCTAAGGACTCATCACATAAATCATGCCTTGGAAAAATAGAGTGCACGGTATATAAAAGGTACTACATGGTGTGTGGACTCTGAGTTTCATGGTCACCAGTCAGGTAGTATGTGTATAAAACACATAGCCTATCTATGACTCAAAGGGACTACATGCTGTGTATGTAGGCTACACGTCATGTACTTCAGCTGACCAAGCACTAGGCTATCCTGGTCAACACGCAATATAAGAATTAATTCCACCACATGTTATCAATGCACATGCATTGAATTAATTATTGAATTAATCTCTGATGCATTGAATACAAGTACATGGTGTGTAACTCTGATTACATGGAATATACTCATATGTTATTTGGACAAAATCATTGGCACCTCCAGATGGTTTCTTTGATTTTATTTCATTTATAAAATTAATCACATTGATTATATATATGATAAATGAAGGAGGAAGAGTTAGATCTCACAATTTGTATTAAAATAATGATTAAACTTGAATTGAAAAAACTAAATCACAAATAAATAAATCATCAAATATCTTTAAATAATTATAAATAATTATATGACTATTCTGATACCACTTGTAGGTTTTGAGTGCATTGGAAGCGTATGATGGGTCATGCCCAACTTTAATTTTTTATATGATTGATTATCAATCTAAGATTTACACAATGATTAACATTGTGATATGCAGAATTGAATCAAAGAATATAGACAAGTGATAAAATTCCAAAACCAAGAGATAAAATCATCACATACTATTTATAATTAATTTAATTAAATAAATAATTACCTTGATGGAATTCTTTCTTTAATGTTGTATCTAACAACAGATCTGCATTGTTCTTTCATCACATTGTAGGAATAAAAATAGATTCCCTCTAGTGGTGATCTACACATGTTACAAAAATCTCTAAATTTCATCGTATGAATCTATGGGTGCTAGCATAGAAGATCCTAGTTCTTGTGTCATCCAACTTTTATCACCTCAAGAACCACTTCTAAAGCATTCTCTTAGACCTATTCTTAAATTGAGAGTGGGAGGTGGAGAAAGATATCACTCCATTCTTAAGAGCATTCTTGGAGAAGATATCTCTCTAGCTCTTAAGAGGATTCTATAAATTTGTTGTGCATAATAAAACAAATGAATTGTCTTATTGATAAAATAATATAGTTAGGTTTATATATTTATAGGGTTAAAATAAAATAATTTCACAAGTTCCATTTATTTTATATTTAATCTCTACAGAACCCCAGTCAAATAATAATAATATTATTATTATTTCTTGACATGTGCATAACTTGATAATTAAATTAAATATTATTTAATAAAATAATATTCAATATTTATTATTTCTAACTAGACCATTAAACTCAATCTTCCATTCCTCTATAATATTTATCGATGTCCATGATGGCGCCTCATTCTCCGGGTCGTTCTCGGGCTCTCACCTTGGCTCGGATTCTTCCTCTTCCTAGGGTTTCCCCTCTCCCCGACGGAGTTGGTTCTTCTGCTTCGTTTTCCTTTCTCTCTCTCACTTGTTCTGGTTTCCTCTCCCCGGATCGATCTTCCTCAATGCTCCATTTTTCGCTCTGGCCTCGAGCTCCATCGTTCCTCTCCAGGTCAGATCTGGAAGGATGGACACACTGAGGATTTGGTATTGCGATTTGGCGGGTGAGGGTCCTCTCGATGTCTCTTTTCTTTTTTCTTCTAGGGTTTCAAACCCTGGTTCCATTTTAGGGTTTCATTCGCTCACAGTTGTGTTTTTTGGTTTTATTTTACTTTCCCTTTAAGGTTTTTTTTCTGGTTCCAATTAGGCTTTCATCCCCTTTTCTTCTTCCTCTCCCTCAGTTTTTTTGGGTTGTTTTTTGTTGGGGGTCTGTTGCAATGAGGATAACAGCAGAGATGGTGAAGTGACGATAGGATGGAACCTGGTCATTGTCTTCCTCGATCTGACTTCTTCGATGGAACTATTTTTGTGGAATGTCTTATTCCCATTGTTTGGGAGTTTGTCTCATGGCATTGGTGGGTTTTAGTGTATTTTGTTTACGAGTTCTGATTTGATTGGTTTTTTCTTATGTTTCTCGCGAACCCCTAGTTTGTGTTTTCCCTATTAGAAAATGGTGATGGCTTTCTTCGGTGATGACAATAGTGATGATGTTGGTGATGTTGTGTTTGTGGTTTGGATTGGTTTGCTTCGACGGGACGGTGACGATGGATGTGCTGTTGAATCGATGCATGCAGGTAGGATGGGGTTCGGCTCCAGCGTGGATGGGTTCGGGTTCGGGTCCGGCGATGGGTGATGCGACTGATAGTGAAGGCCGACGCGGGAGGCTCGTGTTTCTAGAATGGTGATAATGAATCTTTTGAATTCTGATTTTTGAATATTTTTGATCATGTGTGTGCTGTGGAATTAGTACCCAGTTAGAGTGCGAGGCGTAGTGATGTTTGAATTTTTGAATTTTGAGATTTGTATTATGAACTGTGTTTTTTGAGGGTCCGTGAATATTTTTGTAGTGAATATTCTGCATGGTTCCCACTTTGTCTTAAAGTGGATTTTTAATAAAATAAAAAATGATTTGGAGGGGATCTTTGAATAATGACTATTTATTTATTAAATAAATATCACTACATTATTCTCCAATAAATATATAAATATTATATTCAATAAATATAAAATAAATATTTATAAGTGATCACGCATATATGAATAATTATTAAACTACATCCGGGAATAATATTTATTCAACTTGTTAAATAATAAATAATAATATATTACTTAACTAAGATTGTGGATACATTTAGCGTGTGACCCTATAGGCCTATCTCTCATTAGAATTAGGTGAAGAAACCTAAAGTCGAAGGTTAACATATAGCAACATGCCAAGGCACCCATAGAGAAAAAATTTAATGTCGCAGTAACATGATACCTCATATGAATGCTTATTATGTAATATAATTCCTTTATCGTAATATCTCAAATCAAGTAGGTTTCATGCGGGTGCCATCAACCTATATATTTGATGTCTCTTTCTTTGACTTCTTGTAAATTGAACTTTTCTATTGTACACCATGGAAATGGATTTATTTAGGCTATATAATTTCTATCAATGGGCCTGATATATCAACTTCCGTTAAAGAACGGAATGGAAAAATCCTTTCTCACATTATTCATTAAGTAAATATTAATCATGATGCACCAAATGTATCATACCTCACCACAAACATCTATCGTCATGGTTTTTTGTCAATACATCAAAGTACATGGCTCATAATACTCATTAATAATTGACTTAAAGTCTAAGGACCAATACACATGTTCGTAGATAGGAACATCCAATGACACATATAAATGTATATTTTCTATTGGCGGGTCTCATTATCATAATATCCTACTGAATATTACTAAGGTCGTACACCATGATAAGGTTCCTCAAAGTTCTATGAGTCTCCACCCTTGATATCATGTATCATTTATGTCCATAAAATGAGACCATCCCTCTATATAACATATATTTAAGAATAGTGTCTTAACACTTCCAGGTTCTCATCATAGCGGGGAACTACTATGACATTTTAGTGTGACAGCTACTCTTAGGACATTATCATGTATTATGTTACACAAAAATAATAATCATGATGTGATAAGTAGTTTATTAATATTAAAAACTATGAATACAGGTTATCATAAAGTACATATAAGTTGGTTCTAGGGAACCAACTCCAAAAATATCCATAAATGGGTTTTTTATTTTAAATTACTTTTTTATAAAAAAAATTAAAATGGGTTCATATTTTTTTAATTTTCATAATTGAGTTCCAAAATCCTAAGACTCTCCCATGATTTTACCCCAATTTTTTTCAAATTTAAAGTTTCCATGAAAAAAGTAATGTAAATGATTTTATAAAAAAATATTTCATAAGTTAATTATTTCAATTTTATATAGTTGGTTAATAATTATAAAGTTTATAAATTTTAAACTCATTTAAAGAAGAAGTGAAAATTTTAATATAGATTTATTTACTGTATAATTATAACTACATCTTGCATAAGTTTCATCATTTATTAAATACATAATATCAATTTTTACATCATTGAGGGAAAAATTTCCTACATCCAGGCATGTGTATCTCACTTCCATAGATAATAAATTATCTGTGATGAGGTTGAGTACTATTTAATGAAGTTGGATCCTCAAGATCAGGCTCTAGCTCAATTGCTACTGATGCTGGATCAGGCTAAGCTACTAGTGGCTCCTTATATTATGGAGTGGAAATATCAAGATTATAGAAAGTAGATGTATATGTTAGTATGAATGGGTTCTATTGAGGATGCTAGTTAGTTTATGATGATAATGTAATAGACAAATCAATTCAGTCATTCCTTGGGGTATCCATTGAGTTCTAAGGGTACAACGTTAGCATACAAGGATGTCACTCTTCTAGTGCACTGGGAAATTCTTAATGAACCCAATATGATGAATTTATATCATGTAAAGGATCATTAATATACATAAAGTGTACCTTAAATTTATCTATATATATCATTAGGGAAATGGAATCAGTTTTTAGAGAAAGGGCATAAGCTGCTATGACAGGAACATCAGGTGGTGGTGTCAAATCATCTCTATATTAGTGATGTCCCTGATAATATGGTGGTGGTGGAGGTGTTTATGGTGCATCATCATCATGGGTGGTAACACCATGATTGTGTGGATGTTGATATTTATATGGCTACTCATTTTATACACTATCATATATGTCATGAATAGTCTCGCTAGAGTCCTTGAGATCTCAATAAAGAAAATCTCATCTAAAAACCTCCTCCTTCTAATGACCTGAGATGTGTATAGAACACTCAAGTATCATAATCTATAATTATTATAGTAAAACATTTAAGATAAAACTAGAAATAAAATTTCATGGACATACCAAGTCATGGATTAATCTATCATGATAAGTAAGGAACATAATGGTTTTTTATTTATACCAATATTCATAGTCACCATGATTGGATAGATGTAGGAAAACTATGGGATCTCTATGATGAAATATACTATAATATATGTGTTTATCCCAATACTCTAAGTACCTCATATGATATTGTACCCAATTGGTGTCATGTATCCTAGTGATATTTAGAGAATATAAATGTCCATCTAGTATGGGTGTAGGAGGAATACGCTGAACAAATAAAAATTATCCCATCACCTGATTAGTCTAATGGAACTCAATAATGCGGAAGTGGAAAATGGCACAACCACTCCATTATAATTGATCATAGATGTGAATTATAGTGTAAGTGATGCAATGAAATTTCCATAGTACATGATCCATAAAACCTGAAATGTAATGAAATACAATAATATAAGTAAATATTATATTTTTTAACCTAAATTACATAAAAAAGATGATTTTTCAAACATCATATAGGGGATGCTGTCGAAAATAAGATGAAATATATGTAGATTGTTCCTCAATGTATGAGAATGGCTTTAAGAATGGATACATCTATCAAATAGTGTAATATGATGATAGTTAATTTAAAAAATGAAAATTAAATAGTTTAGTAAACAATAGTACATTTAATATTCTAGTTCTATTGTGGAAACATATGTAACAAATCCCAAGGAAGTGGAAGTACAACATTTAGAGAAATGAAATGGAAACTCTCTCATGCCCACTGTTATAAAAAAATAACACATCCCCGGATTTTTCTTCTCACTGAGTGGCATGATGTACATAGAGATTTATAAGTGTATTCCAATATGTCTAAGCCCCAAAAATATATAGACACCCTATCAAAATTCTCTAGGAATGGAAATTATATAAAGTGTACATATTGTGTGTACTTATTGGTGAAAAAAATTCCTCAAAGGAGTCGTAAAATATAGGCATACATGTATCTAATAATGGTAACCTTATCAGCGTCATCAAGAAATATTGTGAATTTCTCATCCATCCAAGAAATCCTCAGTCGACTACATTGAATAATATCATCTCCACACTAAGTAGATAATGGATAATGGTTTCTTAATCTCTAGATTTGGATCCTATAACAAAACATACATGAATGGGTAGCTCCAGCATTTGTGATTTACTCTAATGTAATCATCATCTCTCCAAACTATATATAAAATATGTGTATCTTTGGCCACCACCACTCAATAAGTATTACAACTAGAATATGATCAATAGTCATGAAGTCACACATGGAAACCTTATAAAAAATATAAGGCATGGGTATGAAATAATGTTTGTCAAATTCAAAACATGGTAGAAGTTTTGTGGTATTTGAATGTAAAGATATCCAATTTCATGATTTTATAGTTTATCTATTGATACATGTGTCTAATAAGGTAAAATAAAGACTCCATACATACCTATTTGTTTCATTTACATTAGTGTGGATATAAACTATTACATGTATTAGAAAATATATTTATGAAATAAAACAATCAAATTATTTCATTCATATTAAAATGAATAAAGTTATTATCAAATAGATACATGAAAATAAAACTAAGAGTTTAAAAAAAGACATCAAACAAGTGCAGATGTTCAAGATGGTCCTACTCTTACAGGATAGTGTTTGTGGTTGTGACCTTCTTGGAGACATATTCCACATTTTAATATTGATCCCTAGTCACCAAGAAAATACATTTCATTTTAAATGAAAATATACCTTAGAATTCCCCATGAGAATACTCTATATTTTTTTGGAAGTATCCTTTGTGTATCGACAGACATGCTAAAATTCCAATACTCTGATATAGGAATCCACATAGTACTACAACAATATTTTTATTCTTATAGATGATATAATGGGTTGATAAACTTCTCTCATGATAAGTGAATATAGGATCATGTTGTAATGATGTGTACACCAAGATAGTGTGATTATTAAAAGTTTCCACAATAAAAATAATGGTCTTATAGTAAAACCATACACACATGATCTTTACTACCTGTAAAGTGATTATGTAGATCAATAACCTCAAGTTTTATTATTTGGAGGTCAAAATCTATACACAGCATAAAGAAGAATCCTATATAATAATTTCTATTTATTATTGAATGTTATTCCCATATCATAAACCTTGATGGATATCATATTCATCTTGCCTTACTATTTCCAAAAAGTATTTAACACAGTGATAAAAATTTTAATACACTAAACCAGTGATGGTAAATATTTGTATTCCATTAAAAACTTTATTAATTCATTTGAAAATATTTTTCATCATGTTTCCATATCAGAAGTTTCCATCATACACCATTAGAAATTTATTTTTTGGTATTTACATCATTTAATTAAAAAAATCTTTATTTTTGCTTTTTATTCCTTCTATGTGTTCCTCTATCTTATATAATTGTGGTTCATATACTATATTTAAGAAATAATTATTTACTTGTAGGGACCTGGGACACATTAAAAGGGGGTGAATTGAGGTGTAAGCAGAATATAACTTTTTTTTATTCTATTTACTTTAGGATTTTGTTCCCTTATTAAAAGTAACATGACTTAGACTTACTTTAATTTATTGATCAAACTAACCAAATCAAAAGAACATATGTATATATATATATATATTTAATGAAATTCACTTGGATATTTTACTTGGTTCGCTTATAAAAGGTTTCTCCAAGGATACTGCACTCAACATTGTGTTGGTGTACCAAGATCCACTATAACTCACTATTTTTGTGGATACAATATTTAGGTAGGGTCACTACTCACCAAGGATCATTTTTTATACAATTTTAGACAAGGCCACTCCATGTTAAGGGTCACTCCCTCTTCTCTATTGGGCATTGATTTGATGAAGGAATCAGTTTATAGACTTTTAGGAATTCTTCTCAATTAAATGAAATGAAGGTCACTTCGTGTTTTTTACTTTAATTTTAAATTATTTAATTCCAATGTAATAATTTAAGGAATCAAAAATACTAATTCTAAATTGTAAACCATATGTGATCAAACCTATTCTAGAAGTATTAATTCCTTGTTATTCAAATAACCTTTACATAGAAGTAACTAATAATATTCATATGTAATAATTACAACACAGAAATTATTCTTTAATGAATTCTATCAATCTTACTTTAACAGACTTGATAAACCAAATATATGCACAAAAAATCCTATAACTTTTGCAAACCATAAGTATTTTTCAATGTATCCAATTCTTTCTCTTCAAATATAATCCCAACAAAGTCTGATCTTAAATAATGTGTATAATACTTATTCTACTTCAATTAATATAAAATAGAAATAAATTTTACTATAATAAAATAGATCCTCAAGGAAATACAATTTATTGTCTCTTTTATTATAGGAACACATATTTCCTTCTTATTTGATATCATCTCTTTTCATTCACACTATTTCAAATATTTTTCAATATTTAATTTCAAATTTTAAATTTAGATCTATAAAAAAATTCCATCCTTTAAATCCAACCATTAGATTATCTTACATTTAATCTCTACCACTCAAATTCTAAATGGTTAATGGAAATTAGAATAACTACCAAACCTTCCAGATATAGAAAAATAATCAATATTATTAGAATTGTCCATGAAATCATATTTTTCATCATATCACTTTGATTTATGGTGTAGCAATTGGTCTTAATCATTTATTCTCAACTATGAGAAGTATTGGAATGTGTAGCAATTGTTTTTATAGAAAAAAATTTTATTTCTTTACAAATTTTTTTAAAAATATCCTTATGGAATGAAGGTCCTTAATTATCCATCACTATTTAAAAATTATTGAACTTTCTTTATGGTTCAACCATTTTTCTTATGGTTCAAGATTCCTTAATGACCCATATAAAAATTATTTACAGTATGGCTCATTCCCTATAAAGCAACCATATCTACAATTCTAATGAATACAAAAATCATAAAAACATTTTATTTTGTGAAAAAAATAATCTCATGGAATGAATTTTATAGTTTCACAAACTCTTCTAGCAAAAATCATTTACTTATGGCATGTATTTCATCTCTTTCATACTTTATAAAATTCTTCACACATCACAGTCTTCATTTATGATGTAGTATACTAGATAATCCTCTCATTTTTCATGTATTGTATATTTTTTTGTGAAAGGTAACTAGATGTGATGTAATATTCTTTCAATAAGAGCACTCAAAATGGATATTAAAGAAGAATATTATGATTTTATTTTTTATTTTTAAGTTATAAATAAAAAATTAATAGGGAATACATTATTCCATGTCACACCTTATAAGAATTCTCAAGAGGTGGTGGCTTCATTACCCAGGGCACAGAAATCCCTCAATATCAAATTACTTTAGGGTTCTCCCCATCTATATGGTTCATCTTGATACCCATCATATATTGCATATGCCTTACCCTTATGACTTTAAGCACACTATTGTTGACCCTTACTGGTGCTCACCTACACTACCACATTAAGATGTGGTTGTCAAGATTATCCCTACACTAAGGGAAGCTATCTACTTCATTTGAATCATTTTTTGGACCATATTGTTTCTATTAACTCAATTCAAGAACTTTTATAAATAATATTAGACATACTTCCAATCTTCCCAAAGAATTAAAATAATTCAAAAGAAATCCAATATTTTTTTATTGTTCTTTCTCTAGGTAGTAACAATATATATTCAAGAAATTTATTTGTGTGACTCAAATATATCAGGTATGAGCATAAATCAATAAAAATTATCCAAACATCACTATGAATCCATAAAAAATATTCCAATCATAACATAAAATTCTTACACACCATATATCTCCATCATAATTTCATACAACATATCAACTCCTTTATGCTACTCTTCATGTAATATCTTTACCTAAAATAACCATAATTTATGAATTATTTTCTTAATAAATATTTTTGAAAAATCTAACACAACCTTATGGTTGAAATAATATCCCCCTTTGGATTTTTTTAAAAACATACCATTCCATACAACTTTCTACCCCTTTTTCAATAAAATAAAAAGGGTCCTATTTATTTCTTAGAATATCAACACCTAATTTTAACTCTTATTTTTCAATATACTACTTATACAAAATATTCTAAGCCAACTCATCACCATATCACACCCAATTAAGGCTTACCTCATACACTATATATGAATACCATCAAATCCATAAAAAAAATTCTTCTAACTGAATTAACACTTCAACAGTTGGATAAATATCTTTTATATGAAAGATAAATCCTCCATTTCCCATTCCAATTGGTGATATTCCCCACTTAACAAAAAATTTCAATAAATCCTCTAAGACTAATGTGATAAATATTAGTATAGGAAATAATAGTCAAATTTAACAATTTAAATGATATCTATATCACTCAAAAAACACCCAAAATTTCTAGGTACCATGAGAAACCAAAACTTATATGAATCCAAACATCTTCACAAAAAATAATTAGAACATAAAATTCAAATCACTTGGGTGAAGAACATACCACTTGGGAACCAATTTATAGAATTTATTTATGCCAAGTGATACCTCTTGAGACCCATATTTTCTAATTCATTTGAATATTCTTCCCTTATTTCAAATGACTCTATGAATCCTTTATATGTTTATCATAAAATCCCTCTAGTTATTTCACCACTTGATGAAATAGTTTTTATCATGGGAAAGCACTTGATTTTACCACTATTTGATAGATATTTATTCCTCCAATAAGCTTCTAGGTATCCTAAAAATACTTATATAATATTATCATGTTACTGTATAAAAAATAATTATGAAATCTCAATGGTTGATCTATCTTCAATATGTTGTTTATCGACTCTTCAAGGACTACTTGTATTTACCACATACTTGAAATCCACTTATGAGACTTCCAAAAATGTATTTAAATCATGGGTACATTGAAATATAACTTTGACACCCATTCCATTACAAATTTAACTAGACACCCACACAAATTCATCATTCTCACATACTCATACAAATTACAACATTTATAGACATATTTAGATTAGTTTCTCCAAGGTCATGAATTTACCAACATTACTACACATGGTTGACCTTAACATTGGTTTTATCTTCTCCTTTAATGTCTAGACATATTCATAAGGCTTCTCCATCCAAAACTTCTTTGATAACTTCTATATTACACTTGAGACATATTTTTAGTATGCATTTCAAGATTCATGTTGAATATTCTTAAAATTCCACATAAAATACCCATAATTTTTATTAATACACACATAGTGTATTTAAAAATTTATTAATTACACACACTTTTACTAGGAATCCATCAAATTTTAATGTATATAACCCATGTATCATATAACACCCTTAATCATGTATTAATCCAAACATTATATATTGAAAAAAAGTGTTCAAACGGGGAGGTTTACCTCTAACATTCTCAAGTAGCGGATTGTGGTTGACCATGACTAGATAACCCTATGGTTATAATCTTCTTATAAGAATTTCTATATATAAAATCACTTTTATATACTTCCTTTTTGAGTTTTTGAATTCAAATTATCTATATTTTTCAATTGATTCCACTTTTTCAAGGTGTGTCTAACACCACTTATATATTATTATTCCTTATGCACATTGCACATGAGTCTTCCACCTTTCTCTCCAAACTTTTTATTTTTATTTAGTTTAATGATAACACTATTTCAAGATTCCTTCCTTTTGATAATATTAAATCCTAATTTCTTCTTTAATGGACCAATATTTATTTTATTAGTGAGATTCCTCACACTAATGAAATTTTCCTTCTTTAATGCACCATTTTTTGCATTATTTTCCAAGATTCTTTCTCCATGTAAGGTAAACTCTACGAATCTTTTTTTTATGATTTTCAGTGTTATGGATGGAACCACTTAGACATGTCCCTTTCTTATCCACCTTGTTAATAATGAAATAAACTTATTATTTCTTCTTTTTTTACATGATAATTTATCTTCCTTCCAGGATTGTATTATAAAAACCCTTGATTTATGAAACACATCAGATAACTTGTGTTGTCTTTCTAAAGAATCTTGAATATATTCTTTAATATAACATACTATATTTTCAAACCATATTTATTTATGCTAGTTATAGGGGTAATAAACATCCTCATCATTCCTTCTTTTATTATTATATTATAATACCTTGTTATATAGCCTTCGTTGACACTTTAATAGTATATAAAATTATAATGATCATCAACTATTCCCCTTATTCATGAATTTTAGTGCACAAGTTTCATTCTTCACTTATTCATAAATTAACTTTTCCACAATAAAAACATCTTGCTTCAAATGTGTTGTTTGAATTTATTTGAATGGAAATAATTTTAATTAAATTTTTTTATCTTTTGTTGAAACCACCAACACCAATATTAAAAATGAAATAATTAGGATAATAATAATTATACTTTTTATCCCATGGTTTGGTAAGCTTTATTCTTCTATTTTTTTTTAAATATGAAATTATATCAATGGAATATTTTAAATATCTTATTGTATAACCAGTAATTCCATAATATAAACACATATTTTTATACTTCTCTCTTGAATAAACTTGATTGCTTCAAACACTTACTTAACTTTATGATTGTAGTTAATTATAGGATTCTTGATTTTATTGGATGATGATGTATCAATATTAAAACTTATTTTCCCATAATATTTGATCTCTGTACATCAAGAGATTAATTCTTATTTATTAATGACATAGTAAATTCACACTACTTTTCATTATTTTTTATGACAAATACTTCAAAATTATTTTATATTACCTCCAAATTGAATCACTTTAAGTTGCACTGATCTCTTTCATTCAAAAAAGATCATATTTTTTCTTAATATTATCTTTTGAGAAGCCTCGCATGATTTTTATTTCCTTCTTGTATAGATGCCAATGAACTTTTAAATACTTTAATTCATTTTAAATTTACTTAAAATTGATAATTTTTTATATTTATTACTTATTTTAATGCTCCTTTTACTGATTTCAACTTTTCTCCATGAGTATTGGTTGAAAATTCATCTTAAACTTATTTCCCCTCTACCTATGAATGATCGAGGAAACATATTCATTGAAATTTTTTCATAATGAGGTCTATAGAAAACCTTTATATAATATCATTTAATTCTTTCAATGTTTTTTCTAGATATTAAATCTTCTTATAAAGTTCTTATTCACATCCCTTTATTGAAACCTTTTCTTGATTTTATTTATTAGAAATTTCATTATACTCACGTGACTCATCTTCACAACAAAACCCTAAAAAATTACATTCAAAAAAATCATATTCTGATATATCCCATAATAATTTCTTCCAATATAGACATAATTCTCTCATATCATCGATTAATAGAAGCACTCAAACTTTCAATCACCATGAATTATTCTCATGCCTTTTTTTTCTAATAGATTTATGCTTTTGAATCTTCATGAGTTTCATTATAATATTAAAAAACTTCATTAGGATTGGCCAATTTACCCTCAATTTATTCAATATATTCATAGGACTCTTTAAACATCCCTCTAATATTCAAATTCTTCTTCCTCTAAATATTAAATTCATCTAAAGCACTTTCAAGATCAACTTAAATATCAAAATTACTTCTTATACATTATCATCTTGAACAATTATTTTATCTTTTTAAGAAATATAATCCATACTAATTTGATAATAAATCCTCAAGGTTGAACTTACAAACTTATGTTGAATTTAATACAGAACATATTGGCTCTGACACTACTTGTGGGGACTCGGGACACCATGAGAGGGAGGGTGAATTGGGGTGTAAACTGAATTTAACTTTTATTTATGATATTTACTTCAATATTTCTTTCCCTTATAGAAAGAACATGATTCAACCTTAACATTTCTTTTAATCAATATGCCCAAATCACAAGCACATATAAAGAAATTTAAATGCAAGGCATGTAGATATTTTTCTCGGTTCACCTATAAAAGGCTCCTATAAGGATCATACACTTATAATTATTATAGTGTACTGAGATCCATTATGACTCAATACTTGTGTGGTTATAATATTTTAGTAAGGTCACTAATCACTAATTCACACTGCATGTACAAGTTTGTACAAGGTCTGTCCTTATTAAGGATCACTCCTTATTCTTCTCCTCTATGAACCTCTTTGGTGAAGGAATTAATAATATACTTATATATATTATTATTAGTGATAACATTAAGGTCATTATAATTTATGCATTTTAATTTTACATCATTTGATTTTAGATGTGATGCTTCAAGGAATTCTAAATGCTACCTCAAAATTCTCAACTAAATGTGATCAACTTCATTTTAAAAGTTTTAACACATTTTTTCTTCAAATAACATTGATATAGAACAATCAATACTCTATAGATATAATAATTCCAACACAAGAATTATTATTAGATTCAGTATTTAATCTTTAATTTAATATACAAGATGAATCAAATATATTCACATTAAATCCTACAGTATTAAAAAACCACATGTAATTTTTAAATTATCCACTTCTTATTCTTCAAAGATAATCCCAACAAAGTTTTATCTTCAATAGTGTGTGAAAAACTAGTTCTTATTCAACTAATTTTTCAGTTTTATATAAACTAACAATAAATTTTTCCTCTTATAAAATGTATCTTAAATGATATCCAAGTTATTGTCACCTTTCTTCTAGGAACACATAATTCATTCTTCTCTAATTTCCCCTATTTTCTTTCTTGTTATTTCATCTATTTTTAATTATACACGTCTGGTTCTCATATATCTATAAAACCACATGAATTTAAATTTCAAATTTAAAATATCTAAGAAATTTTTTATCCTTTAAATCTAACCATTTTATTACTTCCAGTCAATTTCTAAAAACCAAATTTGAAAGGATTTTTAATAGAAATTAAAATAACCTCCAAACTTTATATGTACTTCCAAATCATCACTTTATTTAAACTATCAACAAAATTATATTTTTTTGCACAGAAATTTGATTTATAGCATATAATGTTGGTTTCAACTAATTATTTACGACTTCCAGAAGTGTTTAAACATGTATCAATGCTTTTTAGTGTAAACCATTTTGTTTCTTTACAAATTTTGGGGAAGCATATCTTTATAGTTTGGAGGTCCTTATTTATTCATCACTATAGAAACTTGACTGATCTTTATTTCAGGTGTAACCAGTTTTGTTATTATATGGTATTTCTTAATGAATGATACAAAAATTACTTATAGTGTGGATCATTCACTATAGAAAAACCGTTGATATAATTCTTGTGAAACTAAAAATCTTCAAAAAATTCTTCTACGGTGCAACAAATAATCATGTGATGCATATTCTATAGTTTCCCAAAATAATATGGTGTAACTCATTTCCTTCTAGTGTGGTTTACATTACTTCAATACTTCATACAATTCTTTACACACCATGATATTTTTTTTGAAATGTAATACATCAGAGACTCCACTCTATTTTCATGGATCATTGCCGTTATCGTGCAAGGTAACGAGATGTGGTGTAATATTATTTCATAAAGGACACTCAATATAGAGTTATTAGAAGAATAATATGATATTGTTTTTAATTTTTGAGTGTTAATTAAAAAATTATTTTTTCCCTCATTATACCTTGGCCAACGTTGAAAAAATTATTAAAAGGAGGCTAATTCATTACCTAGGACATGAAAAACACTCAATGTTGCACCCAAGGTTTTTTAGTTATTCTTTTTCTTTATTTCTCTCATTCCATAGTTTTCCAGTATTTTTAAGGAAAATTTGGGGGTTTTGGGCTGGATAGAGGGTGGTGCATGGTTGGTTCACTATTAATAGAAAATTTACACTTGTCCTATAAAAAACGCATTGACTAGAAAATGGGTGCGTCAAGTCTATATGGCTAGGATCATAGGAATACTTCACCCCTCATTATCCTATATGTCCTCCACACCCTTTAGTACAAAGGTTCCTGCACAATTGGCACAGGGTCTGGTGAAACATGTGGCCTTATGGATCTTTAAAAATTTTGAAATTCATTTTTTTCAATCCATTTTTATAACTCTTATCTACCCATAAATTCACTCATTCAACTCCCAAAACCATGTTTGTTCCTCCACCTCCTCTACTCTTCCTTTTGGCTTCAATCTTGGGTGGATTTGAGCTTGGATCTTCAAGATTTCTCCAAGTCCCTCGTATCCTTATTTCTTGGTCTATTCTTCCATTATTCTTGGATCTTCTTATTTCTGGTGATTTTATTGACCAATATTAGGTTAAATATAAAAACAATCTTGGATATTTATGTTGGTGTTGTGTTCTTTCTTCTTTGGGATCTCATATTTCTTTGGATTGGGGTTTGCACCCATTTTGTGGTGATTTCAAAAGGAAAGGTATGTGGTTTCGTGTTGTGATATTATTTTATGAGTTAAATATGATTGAATTTATTTTAAATTGTTTTATAAATTTATTTTGTGTGAAAATGGTTGGTTTTGAAGGGTTTTGGTGTTTTTTAAACTCTTAAAATGGTTTATCCATTTGGTAATGACTAGAAATTATTTATCATGGTATGTGATGGGTTGGTATGATGAAAAGGGTTTGGAATTGTTTTGTAAATGGAATGAATCACTTGGGAAACCCCACTAACTAGGTGTGTGGACTAAGGACTAGTATGTTGGGATATATGGAAGGGTGTCTACCTAGTATTTATATTAGGACTACATTACAACACTAACTAAACAATGTGATGATGATGATGTTGTGGGTACTACTAAAACTTTAGTGATGGCCTCTCTAAATGCTTATTCATTAGAAGATTTATAATAATTATTTGTAACTAAGGGTATAAGGATCCCAGGACACCATTTAACATAGTTTCTTAGGGGATGAACAAGGTTTTATTATAGTGTTTTTCTAGTTTCAGTTATTCTTGAACTGTTTATCTTACCTTCAAAACTAAAACATGTTTTAAAACTAAACTTTTTGTTTTTATTGAAAACTAAAATATTTATTTGTCATACAATGGATATTTATGGAATAATTTGTGGAATCCTATTAGAAAAGTGAGATCACAACCTGAATATGCTAAATGGGTATATGTAGAGCTTAAGTTGTATGAATCGGGTAAAATAAAGGACTACTATGGGAGAGGTAATGGGTGCTCTTGATAGTGGCATCTTCTTCTGGAAGATTTTGATGATGGTGACATAGTGTGTGTTGGATCTTATACCATGAATATTCTTATATCCCTTTATTCGTTCCCCCTATTTTCCTTTTGTGTTCTTTTGGTTTTGGTTTAAAAATGTAAATTGTGAAATTTGTCTCATATACATGCCTATTTTTATAACCATGTTAAGGTTTTTGGTTATGATGTTTATGTATATCTTATATAGGCTTTTTTTATGAGAGTGATATGATATGTGACATGATTTTGAATATTTTTCATGGGAAAATCTTTTCCAAGGAGTTATTGAATTCCCAAGCACTAGTTTCCAGACTATGGGGATCGGGAACTCCCTTTTGGCCATTCCAAGGGTCGGTTTGGCTGTTGGGATGGATGGAATCTCATACTGTCTTGTGAAGAAAATGGAATCGAAGTAATTTTCCCATATTTTGGGTCTTTTATTTGGGAAAGTTTGGATATAAAGGAGTTAGGAACATCAAGACTTGAGTTTCTAGTTGGAAGTGGGGTTTGGAGACAACACACCTCATGAAAGGCCTTGGGTTTCCATGGAAGGTCAAGATTATAGATTGAATCCTCATTCAGGTGGAATGCATAGGCTGAAAATTGTGCATGGAAACCAAGGTTGTGTGGAGTATTTTGGATTGTTTCTAGGGTTATTGTGATTCTATGATGACCTATGTAGGTGTTTTATTAAGTTGTTTAATGTATCTCTGTGAGGGTGTATTGATGGTTCTTTTTTTACATGTGTCGCAACATTCCTCCTTGGAGACCTCTTGTACAACCATGAGAGGAGGATGGATAGAGTTCTACCTCACTATTTGATCAATGATTAATCATGGAAGAAGTATGGGATTTCTAAGATATGGATTAAGGAGAGGGATCTGTTTCATATCAGGTTAAGGAATCCAAACCAGGTCTAGGAAAATGTTGAGATCAAGAGTTTCTCAAGAATAAACCTCATTCTTTCCAAGGAATCATAGATCCCACAGAAATGGAATACTTTATGGAGGATATTGATAGGATATTTGAGTTTCTATAGACCCCTAATATAGAAACCCTGACTTTTCATACATTAACATTACATAACATTTTTGGAATACTTAAAACGTTATAGAAACAAATACCCAAAGACTGTACTAGTCTAGTGCCTTTGTAAACATGGAAACATAAACACTGATACGTAAGTGAGAATAAGGGTATGAAAACATAATAATGAAAATATAAGATCATACCCTACATATCAATGATCGTATACATGAATCATGGAATAAATCTTGGTAGTTCATAATACATGAATCATAAGGAAATAAAGAACATGACCCATGAAATCATAACATAGGAATACAACATGGAATTTTTGTAGACACATAATCATAAAATATGATTTCCATAGTATCCAAGGCATCACTGTCAAGACCACCTTGGTGGTATAGGTTCACTCCCCATACCATCTTGGTTGTCATGGATCACTCCCATGTCTATATTTGTAGTATGATTTCACTCCTCATACCATCTTGGTAGTCATGGTTCACTCTCATGGCCATCTTAGTAGACAAGTTCCATTCCAAAGACCATTTTATTCTATCTCGTTAGATATAAATCTTTACCCAATGCATTGGATGGAGATATAGATTCCACCCATCTCATAGTGAAATCATACATACATATTCCAGAAGATCATAAATAATCATATCATAACCCATGAAATGAAATGGGTATTATAAAAATGTAATCATATCATAAAATGTGGAAAAATACAGGTTTCATAATCATTTCATCAAAATCATAACCCATGAAAGAAAAATGTATTTCATAAACATATAACCCGTGAAAGAGAAACAAGTTCCATAAACATCATTCCATAAAAACATAATCAATTTAGAGAAATAATATGAATGGAAACATTGAATGATTTCCCCATAAAGGAATTAGTAACACAAATGGATTTTATCTTAGATGGGGTATAATTTTTAAAGATCTTTTAATAATATTTCTTGCAGAAAATGTCCTTTCTGCATTTAAAATGATTTTTTAAAACATAAAACCTTTTTGAAAACGTTTTGTTTGAAAGTATCTTTGAAAAATTATATAAAAATCATTGAAAACCATAAAGAGTTTTTAAATTCCCTTTTCCTTGAAAATAGTCCTCATAGATCTTTTGAAAACATTTTTGAAAACATTTTTTAAAATATGTCTTTTGAATACAATAGGTTTTCATTCGAAGAGAGAGATAATCAGATTTTACTTAAAAACATTATCTTAAGTACCAGAGAGTGGAAAAATTGTACTAATACATTTATATTTATTGAATAAATAAATAATAAGGAAAATCATGAGTTTTCTTGTGTGATGTATTATAATATTTCATCACAGGAATCATAATCATAAATAATCTCGAAAAAGTGATGAGATTTTCTAAATAAACATTTATAAATTGGTAACTTGGGATCCTACTCTCCATGTAAGAAAAGTAAATAAAATTAAGCTTAAAATATCACTAAAATAATTATATTCATGATATAACATGTAAAATGGCATTATATACATATCAAAAAAAAATTTAGGTTCATAACAAAACATGAGTCTCAAAGAAGGAAAATTGAAACCAAACTTTTTTACCGGTTTGGTAACTTTTAAAACGTAAACCCCATGAAATAAATATCATAAAATATATATTTGAATACCAATAAATTTAAGTATAATATACATAGAATAAAATCATGGTAAGTAAATACACCACAGAAAAGGAAATAGTGGCGAACATATCATGTATCTCACAGAAATAAAAAGTGAGATGAAATCTCTTTACCTTATGTCTTGACTCTCATCATACCCATTCAACCCACCTTTATAATAAATATAAATTTATTAAAAATATTTTCAAGGAACATATTATTATATTTAATACCATATATTTATTTATTATGACCTTATATTACCCTCTTGTTAACCATACTATGTTAAGGTTTCACTTTGGATAATATATGCTTTGTTCTTCGCATGTGTCTTACTTTGTTATATCATTGGTCCTTATAATTATATCATGATTATAGAATGTAAAATATGATATAAATAACATTTATATATAGTATATTTTTATTATAATATTCTATATAATATAGAAGTAAAAAATATATTAAACTATTCATGGAGACGGTAATCCGTACATAAGTATTAACGTTGTTTCCATATTTATTGTCGTATTGAAAGAAATAAAGAAAATGAAATATATGTATATATGTATATCATTATTATATTATATTTATGATATCATATGTATCATATATATTCACTAAACACATCCTCAATACATTACATGTAGTTTATGAATGAATCATATTGCTTTAAGGGGGCAGTAGTCCACACTTCCTCAAATGAAATTATCATATTAACACAAAATAGAAAGTAAAAAATATATATGTGTTATAAAAGGAATAAAGAAGATTAAATACTTAATATATATAATATATAACATATATAAACATAGTTTCTATTATAATTTCCAACATGAGAGGTGGTAAAGGAAAAATGGATAATCATCGTTTAGTGAGGCGGTAGTTCTCCGTACACGTAAACAGTATGTTTGTTACCCATTAGATGGAGGTGTGTGTAAGTGTAGTTTAAACCAATAGAATAAAAAAATACTAGTATATTTAGGACACTGGTTTTTTTATAAAATAATGGAATAAATATAATGGAGGGGTGTAGAAGGAAAATAAATTGAAGGAGCTTGAGATAAGGTGTTAGCTCTTAATTGGGTAACTCCTTTTTGTTTACGCTAAAAGGATTCCTTTAAAGACTTTCTTCCAAAAGAGAGGCTTCAAGGAGGAAATTAGGGATGTTGGTAAGTGTATTAGATATATCTTGGACGAACCTAAAAGGTTTAAGAGGTGTGAAGAATAGGGATATGTGGTGGCCTTTTATAGGGAAAGGAAAGGACACACTTGGCATTTTGGAAAACAAGTTAGGTGTACCTACATTTTTACCGAAAACAAAGTCATAAAAAAACCAACAAAACTAAATAATTATAGTTTAATGAAATAATAATGGCTATAAAATGTGATTTTTACAATTTTATAAGTATTTTTTGGTCTTAAATTTAAGGTTTATTCCTTATTTAAGTTTAATTTTACCTTAATCTATGTAATTAATTTTAATTAATTTCACTAATAATTTTGTTCAAAAACTAATTTGACCTTATTATACATTATAAATTATGATAATTACAAATATTTAATCCATTTTTCTAAATTAAAATCACATTAGTGGAATAAATTAATTTAAAATTAATCTCATAGTCAGGTCGACAATGCGGGTTTTTAATGTAAAAACATTCAAAATTTTGCTAAGTTTTTATACCCAAGTTCAAAGTGAACATGATCTAAGTGAACTAAATTGTATTGATTGATAAAAATATTATATAATTAAAACTTTAAACCAAATTAAAATATAATTTACCCCTATAAATAAATTATATGAAAAAGAAGTTTTGAAT
Organism: Viscum album; assembly: GCA_963277665.1. Classification (NCBI taxonomy): domain Eukaryota; kingdom Viridiplantae; phylum Streptophyta; class Magnoliopsida; order Santalales; family Viscaceae; genus Viscum; species Viscum album. The sequence goes on along the minus strand of OY728153.1, from coordinate 381,869,658 downwards.
TAAAATTTGGTATTTTTCACTACTCATCCAAAAATAAAGTTTTTTAGAAAATTCCCAAAATTTCACCCCAAGATAATTTGAAAATTCTAAATTCAAAAATGAATTTTATTTTATCAAATTAAATTTCTAAATGTGTCCTAAATTAATTTTATTTTTTTTCACAAAAGGACACGAAAGGTATTTTATTTGAGAAATAGTATTTTTAAACATATAAGGGTTTTACCAAAAATTATATATTTTCTTATAAATATGTTTTATTTATATAAAAAATTATAAAAATTATTTGAAAATTATTTTTTATTATTTTTTATTATTCATATAACTAATTTTAATGACTAGGTTATAATTGTCTCATTTAAATAATTATAACAATAAAATGATGTTCCAAAGAAACATCGATATTGTGTGTAACCTACGCCAAGTAGATGTTTTGTATAATGTACACCAATTCTGTGTTCCATGTAACATACACCAAGTCTATTCAATGTGAAGGTAATGTTTTACTTAGTTCATTGAAATAGATAAATAAAAATTTAATTCATTCAGATAAAAACAATCCATAAAAACTCAGGGTGTTGCATTTTACCCCCCCCCCCCCCCTATAATTAATTTCACCCTAAAAATTCATCACTTGGGTATAAAAAATGAGGATAATTCTAATTTATAATATCCTAAAGTTCCCACATAGCTTCCTATAACTGGTGATTTCTCCAAAAAAAACTTTGGCCAGGTGAGTGATCCTATTTCGTAGAACATTCTTTGATCGGTCCAGAATTTCAACTGGTTATTCTTCGTAAGAAATATCCTACTCCAGTGGTATAACCTATGAGTCTAGTACATGTGAAAGGCTGGGTATTTACTTCCTCCTAAGATATACATGGAATACATCATGGACTTGAGAGATATTTGGAGGAATTTTCAAGTGATAGGCTATTGTCCTGATACAATCAAGAATCTCAAAGGGACCAATATACCTAGGGCTTAGTTTCTCTTTCTTATTGAATCTCATAAATTTATTCCATGGTGATATTATTAGAAATAATTTTTCACTGACTTCAAATTCTAGGTCACATTGGTGGTTATTAGTATAAATTTTATGCTAACTTTGAGATTCCTTGATATGTTGTTGTATGGTTCTAACCTTCTCGATCATTTCTTCAGTGATCTATGGTCCTGATATATTTATTTCTCCAACTTCATCCCAGTACATTGGAGCTCAAAATTTCTTCCCATAGAGGGATTCATAAGGTTAAATCTAAATTCTTGAGTGAAATATATTATTTTATGAAAACTAAACTACAAGAATGTGTTTATCCTAACCACCTTTGAAATCCAAAAAACAATATCTCAGCATATCATCTAGGGTTTGAATTGTTATTTCAGACTGACCATTTGTATAAGGATGATAAGTAGTGCTAAAACTCAATCTTGTGTCAATTATTTTATGAAGACTTCACCATAACTTTGAGGTAAACCCTGGATCTTGATCTGATAAAATATAATGTGGTATTCCATAAAACCTTACCACTTACTTAATGTATATCCTAGAAAGTTGGTCCAAAGAGAAGTCTTCTCTGATAGCGATGAAGTGTGATGACTTAGTAAAGAGATCGTATACCACCCATATAAAATTAAACCCTTTATAGGTTTTGGGTATCCCAATGATAAAATCCATAGTTATGTTCTTCTATCTCTATTATGGTTTGGGTAATGGATGCAACATACCCTTTGACTTTTATCTTTCAGACTTAACTTATTGGCATACCAAGAACTGAGATACAAACTCTACAATATCTCTTTTCATTCCATCCCACCAGAAGTATTCTTCCAAGTCCTTATACATCTTCATACTTCTAGGAAGAATAGTGAATGAAGAACTATTAGATTCCACTAATAGCTCCTTATTCAAATCTATTATGGAAGTAACACCTACATGGTTCTTGAACCTTATCATTCCATCCTGATCAAGGTTAAACTCATAAACATTTCTGAATTTCTTTTGCAACTCTTCATCTTCCTTCTGAACCTCTTTAATGTTTACCGGGATAGAAGGTTGAACATTAATTTGAGAAAGATAATATTTTTCCCCTTACTTCATGATTTATAGATCCTTCATTTTCAAATATAAAATTATTGGAGCTTTTGTGATCCTCATCATAGATGAGTTATCATGATCCTATCGACTCAAATTATTGGCCACCTTGTTCACTTTCCCAGTGTGGTAATGCATTTAGTAGTCATAATCATTTATCAACTCTAACCATATTATCTGGAACATGTTTAACTCCTTCTGTGTGAATATATATTTCATTTTTTTATGATCAGTATATATATCACAATTTTATTCATAAAGATAATTCCTTCATATTAGAAATTCAAAAATAACCACCACTAACTCAAAATCATGAGTTGGGTAATTTTTATCATGAATCATTAACTTATGTGAGTCATAAGTGATAACTATTTTATTATACATAATAACACATCATAATCTCTTCTTGGATGCATCACTATAGATTACAAACCCTTCACCACTACAAGGTAATGTAATCATTGGTGCACTGACAAAACTTCTCTTCAGTTCCTTGAAATTTTCCTCACATTCATCTATCCAGAGGAACTTGACACCCTTCCTAGTTAACTTAGTTAGAGGATTATATATTCATGAGAAATTCTCAAAAATTATTTGATAATATCTATTTAAACCAAAAAAGATATAGATCTCATTCATTGTGGTTGGTTTAGTCTAACATTCAATTGACTCTTTATTTGATGGATCTACTACTATATCATCTCTTAAGATTATGTGACCCAAAAATGAAACATTTTGCTCCCAAAATTCACACTTTGTAAATTTTTCATATAGATTATCTTTCCTTAGGGTCTTTAGTACAATTCTCAAGTGATCTTCATGTTATTCCTTTCTATTTGAATAGATAACAATATCATCTATAAAGACTACCATAAACTGATCAAGGTAATATCTAAAGAATCTATTAATTAAATACATGAAGATAGAAGTGAAATTAATAATAACAAAAGGCATCACTATATATTCAAAGTGTTTATACCTAGTATGAAATGTCGTCTTGGGTACATAATCTTTATTTTCCCTCAATTTATGATATCCAGAATGAAGTTGAATCTTGGAAAAGTATTGAGCTCTGCATAGTTGATCAAACAAGTCATGAATATGGGGAAGAGGATACTTATTCTTGGTTGTGATCTTGTTAAACTCCTGATAATCAATTAAGAGTCTCATTGATCCATCTTTATTTTTCACAAAAATAACGGGTCCACTATAAGGTTACACTCTTTGATAAATGAATCCCTTGTCAAGGTTTTCTTGGAGTATCTTCTTCAATTCCTACAACTCAATCAGATCCATTCTATAAGGATAGTTTGATATTGGTGTGGAACTAGGTATAAAATATATTGATAACTCAACATCATGTTTTGGTCTAAGACTAGGCAACTCTTCTGAAAAGACATCCACAAATTCTTGAACAACAGGTATATCATAGATATCAATTTTATCCCCAACCATTTGAGACAAACAACCCTTTTAAATGGGAATTAAAATCGTGCATTAGATGTAATCTCTAGATGAAGTTCATGCTTATCATCACATTGATATATGATCATATAAGTGTTTGAAATATCAAACGTAACTTCCCTTCATTGACAATTGATGTTGTATTTATGAAAAAAAATCCAATCCATGCCTAAGATGACAAAAAATTCTACTAAAGCATGAATGAAAAGATTTACATGAATCACATTCCCACAAACTTAAACCAGAAAAGAATCATAGACTTAAGATGAAATCATCATAACATTATGGATTTTCACTGATAATTCCTCATCTAATTGTTTTGGTGGAATATTAACACCCTTAGAAAATTTATTAGATATGAAATATTGGGTAGATCTTGAATCAGATATGACATTAACAGTTCTAGAGTGGATGTTAAGTGTACCTTTCATCACATCATTATCGCACCCCTCATTAGAAATAGAGAAATCATGAGATTTCCCATTATCCATCAGCTTAAGAGGTTACTGACATAAATAATCATCACTATCCCTTGGGTTTGGTCAGTAGTTATCACAATGATCATTCTTCTTACACTTTTAGCACTGAATTGTGGCAGGTGCATTATCCACATATTTTTCCCCATTCGAAATGTTATCTAACTTATTCCCATCACTTTAGCAATAAAATGTCTGATTCCTTTCCCTTACACACATAAAACATTTATTACACCTCTTAATTAAATTTCCTCCATGCTTCTTCCCATACGTAGAGCATAAACGAAAGCTCATCTTCTTCTCTTCATTGTTTTTAGATTTTCCTTTAAACTATATATTCCTATTCTTGTTAAAACCATGATATTTATAAATGACTACAACCTCTATTTCAAACTTGATTGAATAACAAACAATTTATTCGTAGCTATGAAATTATCTTATGGAAAACACACTTCTGAGACTTGTCTTTAATCCACTAAAGAACTTATCAACTTTACTTTTTGGTTAGATGATAATTCATAATGCGTGCCTTGGAAGTCTCATGAAATTAACCTCGTAGGTACCAATAAATTCATCATACCTTTTCTTCAACTCAAGGAAATCTTTCTCCATCTTGGTATAGATAATATGAGGAAAGTACTAATTAAAAAATAAGTTCTTTAACTCCTCCCAATCCATGGATTCAATCTCATCTTGCTATCTCGTATTCTTATTAGATTCCACCACTGATCTGATTTACCTTCTAACCAATAAACAACTAGAATAAATTTCTAATTCTCTAAACACTGAAGAATGGAGAATGTATTTTTAGTAGTATTAATCCATTGTTCCGAAACAAGTGTATTAGAAGACCCTATAAAATAAGGAAGGCATTGCCTCATGAAAGACTCAACAGAATGTTGTTCCATCTTTTTCTCCTTTAGAAGTCCACCATGATTCATAGCTTGAGAAAGCTGTGTGAGCATAAAAACGAGGTTTTTCATTCCTTCCCCCATAGAATTCAGTCACTTAGGAGGAAAATTATTTCATTTTCCATCATAATCACTATTAATGTGGCTCCTTCTAGTTTCATCCATTGACTAAAACCAAAAGCATAGAGTAAGAAACAATTATAATATTGAGGAACCACATAATCATGAAAATTAACTTATAGTATGTCTAAATTATGACACCTCCCTTAATCTATGACACCTTAGGTTTATCCTAGGTTATTCATAGCCAAAATATATTTAAATCCTTTATGATGGTTCGTGAAGAGTTTGTGAATTTTCAATGCATATCCCATGGGAGTGTCAAACCAGGTGTGTAGCAACGACCATTTTCATATACCAGATTACCTCGAGTCAGGCCCAAAACATCTTGTCATAGTTACTACACCTAATTAAATCTAGTCCATATCCACATCCACTTATAGTATCTAGACAGGGATGTATTTCTAGGAAACCACTCACTCTATCCTTTACCAAAATTCTAGGATATTTTCCTATACTTTTCCTTATCCTTATACTTGTCCTTAGACATTTCCTTAGGGTTCTCACTAAGTTTTTATAATCCTAGATTCTAAAGGTAACTAAACCTTTTCTCTAATACCAACTATAGTGACCCTCTATTTTCATATATTAACATACCATAATATTTTTGGAATACTTAAAACATTATACAAACAAATGCCCAAAGATCGTACTAGTCTAGTGCCTTTGGAAACATGGAAACATAAACTTTGATACATAATTGAGCTATATTTTCTCCCATTAGGTTCTTCTTGACTAGAACCCTTCTTAGACACATCAAACATAATACATATCTTCATAACCAGTGGAAAGAAACATAAAAAGGGTGGTCGAAAATGATCGGTAAGGGTGAATAAGGGAGATATGTAAGTATAATCATGATCATAAAGCTATGAGAACATGCGCACATGAGCCTCATCCTGGTTGATGAGGACTCCTTAAGTGCATCCAGGCGACCCGAGATCAAATACAGGCAGAGGCATATTTCTGAGTACTGTAGCAGTACCGTACTAGGGGATGTAGTAGGTACTGTAGTGGAACTGTAGCAGTACTGTAGTAGTTACTATAGTGGGACCTATAGCAGGTACTGTTTGTCACTGTAACAGCCGGGACTATTCTCTTGTTTGGGCATTCGGGGCACCGATTTGGTCCCTGAGTCCTTTAAGGCCTTCAAGCCACCCGGGCCTTCAGGTTAGTAAGGCCTTATGGCCACCTCAAAAACATCAGGCTACCTTAAGTGCAGATGAAAACCAAACAACCTACCAGAAAAAACTCCAGAAGAAGGATGACCAAGGTTCTTTCACCATTGCATAAGCTAAATGGACTGCAGGAATGAGAGGGTATGGCACCTGCCATCGGGACAAGCCTATACATGCATGGGAAAGCCTAGCTGAATAGCCATGCAAAGGTGGAGAGTTGATTTCCTAAGGAAGATGCTGGGGAGGAGAAGTTCCAAGTAGTTAGTCTGGATTGTATGTAATGTTTGAAGTCTACGAGAAATGAATTACTCTAAGTACTACGGGCCATGTAATACTTACTCCTACGAGCCTTGTAAGGGTTCTACATCCCCCTTGAAAGGTGGATTATAAAAAATCAATAAAAAATGAAGGCCTTCAGGCCATTGGAGGGTATGAGAACATGATCATGAAAATATAATATCATACCTTGCATATCAAAGATCATATACATGAATCAAGTCATAAATATTGGAAATTCATAAGATATGAATCATAAGAAAATAAAGAACATGATTCATAAAAACATAACACAGGAATAAAACAAGGAATTGTGTAAAACATATAAGTATAAAATATGACTTCCATAGTAACCAAATAATTACTTCCAAGACCATATTGGTTGTATAGGTTCACTCCCCATATCATCTTGGTAGTCATAGAGAAGTCCCATGGACATCATAGTAGCATGATTTCACTCCTCATACCATCTTGGTGGTCACGGTTTACTCTCATGGACATCTTATTAGACAAGGTTCATTACCAAGACCATCTTACTCTATCTCATGATATATAAATCTTTACCCAGTGCATTAGAGGGAGATACAGGTACCACCTATCTCATAGTGTGATCATATATACATGTCTCATATGATCATAACTAATCATATCATAACCCATGAAATGAAATGGGTATTATAAACATGTAATCATATCATAACCTATATAAAAATACATATTTCAAAATCATTTCATCAAAATCATAACCTATTAAGGAGAAATGAATTTAATAAGAATATAACTCTTGAAAGATAAATGGGTTCCATAAACATCATGTCATCGAAACATAATTCATTTAGAGAAATAATATGAATGGAAACATTGAAAGATTTCCCCATAAAATCATGAGTAACACCAAATGATGTTATCTTATATGGGAAATAATTTTTAAAGATATTTTAAAAACATTTCTTGAGTAAAATATCCTTTTTTCATTGAAAATTATTTTTTAAAACATAAAACCTTTTTGAAAAACTTTTTATTTGAAAATATATTTGAAAATTTATATAGGAAGAATTGAAAACCATAAAACGTTTTTATAATAATTTTTCCTTGAAAATGGGATTTAAATATATTTTTAAATCATTTTTTAAAACATTTTTTAAAACATGGATTTTGAATACAATAGACTTCTGGCCGGAGAGAGATATGGTCAGATTTTACTTAAAAACATTATCTTAAGTACCAAAGAGTGTAAAATGGTACTAATACATGGATATGTCTTGAATAAATAGAGGATAAGGAAACTCATGATTGTTCTCAAAATATGGATCATAATATTTCATCAAAGGAATCACAAACATAAACAATCTCAAAAAAATGATGAGATTGTCTCAATAAACTCGTATAACTTGGTAACTTGGGATCATACTCTCCATATAAGAAAAGTAAATTACATGAAGCTTAAAATATCATGAAAATAAATATATTTATGATATAATATGTAAAATTGAATTATATACACCTCAAAAAATAATTTAGGTGCATACCAAAACATGAGTCTCAAAGAAGGTAAATTGAGACAAAACTATTTTACCGATTTGGTAACTTTTGAAACTTAAACCCCATGAAAGAAAGATCATAAAATTGATATGTTAATACCCATAAATATAATTATAAGATAAATATAATAAAATAATTGTTAGTAAATACACCACACGAAAGGAAACAGTGGAGAACATAGCATGTATCTCACAAAAAAAAGTGAGGTGAAATCCCCTTACCTTGTGTTTGGACTCTCATCGTTATCATTAAAAACACATGTATAATTAATATAAATATATTATAAATATTTTAAACAACCATATTATTATATATAATACCATATATGTTTTTATTATGACCTTATATTACCCACTTGTTAACCATCTTTTGTTAAGGTTTCACTTTAGATAATATAAGCTTGTTCAGCACATGTATCTTAATTTGTTATATTTTTGGTCCTTATAATTATATACTGATTATAGAATGTAAACCATGATATAAATAAAAACTTTATCCAGTATATTTTTATTATAATAATCTATATAATATATAATTACAAAATGGAATACATCGTTCATAGAGACGGTAAGTCGTGCGTACGCATGAACGTTATTTCCATTTTTATTATTATATTGAAAGAAAGAAAGAAAATGAAATATATGAATATATGTATATAATTATTAAATTAGATTTATTATATCATATGTATCATATATATTCACTAAACTCATCCTTATTACATTCTATGTAGTGTATGAATGAATCGTATCACTTTTACGGGGCGGTAGTCCATACTTCCCCAAACGAAATTATCATATTAACACAACATGGAAAGTAAAAAAAGATATGTGTTGTAAAAGAAATATAGAAGCCTAAATAAATAATAAATATAATATATAACATATATAGACAAAGTTTTTATCATCATTTCTACCAGTAGAGGCGGTAGAGGAAAAATGAATGATCGTCATTTAGTGCGGCGATGGTTTTCCGTACACATAAATAGTATATTTGTTACCCATTATAGGGAGGTGTGTGTAAGTGTAGGTTTAACCCTTAGCATAAAAAAATAATAATATATTTATGATACTGGTTTTTTTATAAAATAATTTAATAAAGATAGTGGAGGGGTGGCGAAGGAAAGTAAATGAAAGGATCTTGAGAGAAGGTGTTACCTCTTAATTGGGTAACTCCTTTTGATTTGTGCCAAAAGGCTTCCTTGGAAGACTTTCTTCCCAAAGTGAGGCTTCAAGAAGTAAGGGATGAATTTTGGTAAGTGTATTAGTCAGATGTTGGCATAACCTAATAGGTTTCATATGTGTGAATAAGTGGTATAGGTGGTGTCCTTTTATAGGGAAATGAAAGGACACACTTGACATTTTTGAAAACAAGTTAGGTGTACCGACAATTTTACCTAAAAAAATTCATACAAAACCAACAGAAATAAATAATTTAAGGTGAATTTTCCTAATAATTTCTAGATAAATGGTTTTTGGATAATTTTATAAGTCATTTTGGGTCCTAAATTTAAGTTTTAGTTCTTAGTTAAGATCAATTTTACCTTAATCAATGTAATTAATTTTAATTACTTTCACTAATATTTTTAGTCAAAAACTAAGTTGACCTTATTAGAAAATATAAATTATTCTGATTCCAAATATGGAATTCATTTTTCCAAATTTTAATTACATGAGTGTCATAAAATAATTTAAAATTAATCCCATAGTTGGTTCGACAATGTGGGTTTTTAAAGTAAAAACATTCAAAAGTTGGCTAAGTTTTTATACCCAAGTTCAAAGTAAAACTGATAAAAATGACCTACATCATATTAATTTATAAAAATATAATATAATTAAACTTTTAAACCAAATTAAAATATAATTTAACCTTATAAATAAATTATATGGAAAATAAGTTTTGAATTAAAATCTGATATTTTTCATTATTCATCCAAAAATGAAGTTTCTTAGAAAAATCCCAAAATTTCACCCTAAAATAATTTAAACATTATAATTAAAAAATGAAGTTTATTTTATAAAATTAAATTTATAAATTTTTCTAAAATTAATTTTATTATTTTTCACAAAAGGACATGAAAAGTAGTTTTTTTGAGAAAATAGTATTTTTAAACATATAGGGGTTTTACCAATTATTATATCTTTAATTTTAAATATGTTTTATTTATATATAAAAATTATAAAAAATATTTGAAAACTATCCATTATCGTTGATATAACTAATTTTAACTGTTGGGTTATATTTATCTCATTTAAATAATTATAATAATAAAATGATGTTTCATAGAAACATCGGTGTTGCATGTAACGTATGCCAAGTCAATGTTCTCTGTAACGTACTCTAAGTTTGTTCAATTTTAAAGGAATGTTTGACTTAGTTAATTTCAAGACATAAATGGAAATTTAATTTATTATGGAAAAAAGTTCAATAAAAACCCAGGGTGTTACACTTGATGTTGTGAAAGTAAAGTGTGCATTGATTCTGCTGGAAGGCCCCAGTCACTAGTGGTGGGTGTTAGTGGTTTAGGAAGGGAATAATTGACATTTAGGATGGAAGGACGTCAATTTTATCTTTAATTAGTATCACTTCCTTGATATTTTGGCCTTTTCCAAGACCCAATAATTCATGGACCTCTACCAGGGAGAACATTCATTGTTTGAGTATGCCAAACACTTCACAAAGATGGTCCACTTTTCTCTTGAGTTAGTTTCTAAAAAAAGTTGAGAGCTCGGTGGTTTGAAATAGGTTTGTGGCTAGATATTAAATCTTAGGTTTTCTTGTTTTATTGAAATACCAAAGATAAGGTGGTTAACTAATCTCTAGTGGTGGAGATCGACCAGGATGGTATGTCAGGATTTTATGGGATGCTTCCAACACCGAAATAGAGTGGTGTTGTCTTGTCTAAAATAATATGGAGCATGATGACTAGGGAAATAAGGGTCTTAATAGTTCAAGATATCCACCTAAATCACTCTCATTAGTTGTTATATGAGGTAGATATATCTTATGTTATCAGTGTGGGAAATGTGGTAATGTGCAATCCTTATATCTAGCCCCACCTAGGTCATGTCATCAGTGTGGACACATGATCCACTTGAAATAGTTTTATAGAATCACTTTCCCATCTCAAAGAAGTGCAAGCTCTATAGTCCCCAGAGGAAAAATAACTCCATATAATTCATCCAAGGCTATAGGATCTCATTATAGTAAACATGTGGGTAGGTTTCGATCTTTATATGGGTAGATTCAGAAAAAGGTAATCCCTTAGATCAGTAGTAGAACATAGGAATAGACAGAGATAAAGTACTTGAAATCTATTGATCAGGAACCAGTAGATTTAGATGTAGGTCATGTGATATTTTAAGGTACTACTATTATTGCATCATCCATGGTAATTTATTTTTTTCGATATAGGTTATTCTAATTCATTTGTTTTTAATCACCTTTTGGGTCTGTTGAAACTCCTAGAAGAGGTTATAACATATTCCATAGAGTTGGTCACACCTCTTGGTAGGAGGAGAGGAAGGTTTTAGATTCCATCCTTTAATTATATCCTTGATAGAAGTTAAGAAAATATGGTATTTCCTTTTTATAGAAATGGAACTCTTTGACATGATCCTAGGTATTTCTTATATTACATTACTCAAAGACCACATTGATTATTATCGCTAGCGGGTGACTTTTACAACTCCTGATGGAAGCACTAAAGTTCTTAAAGGATAATTGGATCCATGGACAAGTTGATGTAGACCTCCACTTCTGATACTAGGAATTATTTCCTTTTATTTTTCTTTCCTCTTGAAGGATAATGGTGAGAAAGTATTATAGAGTGGGTTTCCTTCTGTGGTAGTTTATTTTCCTGAGGTATTTCAAGATAATTTTTTAGGTTTATCTCTGAAGTCAGATGTGGAGTTCACCATCAATTTGGCACCATGTAAACAACCAATATATCTTTCCTAATATCATATGTCCCTCAATGAGTTTATGGATTTAAAGATATAGTTGTATGATTTGGAATCCAATGGGTTCATTCACCCGGGTGTCTGTCCTTGGACTACTCCAGTGATTTTTCCTAAAAAGGATGATGGCTCTCTAATTGTCTATCAATTATCTAATGATGGATAGGGTCACCATTAAGAATAAATACCCCTTACCACATATCACCGATCTCTTTGACCATCTCAAAGAAGAAATTTTGTTCTCAAATATCGACATTTGTTCAGGGTATCATCTGGTCAGAGAGAGAGAAACATATGTTCACAAGAATGCTTCTCAAAGAAGGTATGGTCATTTTGGGTATTTGTTAGTATTGTTCAGATTGATTAATAATCCTAATATTATCATAGATATAATTAATTGGGTTTTCCATATATTACTTGATTCTTTTTTTTTGTATGGTATTATAGTTTACTTAAGTTTGGAAAGGGATCATGATTAGTATCTGAGAGTTGTATTGGGAACATTTCAGGACCACCATCTTTATACTAATTTTTCAAAGTATAGTTTCTAGATATATTATATTAATTTTCTATTAAATTTGATCTTATAATTCAGGCTTTAGTTGATTTTGAAAAATTAATAGCAATGATTTCATTAGAGGAGTCAAGTAATGTCTTTGAGATTAGGAGTTTTTTTTTTTGGCTTGATAGGGTGTTATAGGTAGTTTTTCAGAGACTTATCTTGACCTGCCTCACCAACGATAACCCTAACCTAGAAAGGGGTAAGGTTTATGTGGATTATACAATTCCAATTATATTTTAATTTTATTAAGAGGCATCTGACCGCCACCCCTATATTGATTTTACTTGATTTTTTGTAGGGTTTATGGTATATTTTGATGCTTCAGGTATGGTTTTGGATTAAATTCCTATTCATGGTGACCATAGGTGGCATGTGGATCTCTCCAACTCTGAAAACATTAGAATAATTACCCAACCCATTAACTTGATCCAATTGTTTTGATTCATTCCCTTAAATGTTGGTGCCTCTATTTCATCAGAGAGAAGTTTACAGTTATTTCAGACCAAAAAATATTAAGATACATATTCTCCTAAAAATATTTGAATTTGAGGAAGTAAAAATTGATCTAGTACCTTCAAGGGTTCAACATAGATATTTTCTATACCCTAGGTAAGTGAAATGTGGTTCTATATGCTCTGATCATGAAGTTTCCAAACCAGGCTCTGAAGGAGTCCATTGATGAGTGGTCTCTATTGAGGATTTTTGTATGAATGAACCTTGAATCCAAGGAACAGAGATGTGGTATGTTCTTTTATAGTATGTGGTTGATTCCTTCTCTTCTGGAGATAATTTGGGATGATAATCCAAGGTATGAGTTATGCTAGAATTCTACCCAGTTTCTAAATAGTGTGGATGTGTCTTGTGAATGGTTTTTTGTCTCATAAGGGTGTTCTTTTCTTCAATGGACATTTAGTTGTACCATCGTCTATCAGTAAGGTGGTAATGTAGGACTTCCATTAGTATCAGTGGGTTACCTATCTTGGTTCTACCAAGATGTTTTATGGTGTATGGTTCTCGTTCTAGTGGCTAGGTTTGATATGGGATATAGTTGACTTTTTATCTCAATGTTATACTTTCTAGAAGGTAAAATCCAAGAACCAGAGACCCTCGAGCTTACTTCATATTCTTTCCATTCCTACCTATAAGTGGGATGAGGTATCTATGGATTTTTTTTTGTTTTGTTACCTTTTAAACATAGGGAATTAATGATATTTTGGTGGTAGTTTATCGTCTGACCAAGTCTTCTCATTTCATCCCTATCAAGAACTCAACCAAAGTGGAGGATTTGGGAAGTTTGTATTTTTATAAGATCATAAGGATGCATGATTTTTCATCTTCTATGGTTTATGATGGGTTCCTTATTTTACCTCCTATTTTATGTAAATCTTATAGAGGTTAATGGTGTCATAGGTAAAACTTATCATGGCATACAATCATCAAACTGATAGTCAGAAGGAGAGAGAAAACCAGATTATGGAAGATATGCTATGTGCATGTGTCTTAGACTTTATAGGATTTTGGGATCACTATCTTGGGTTAGTTTAATTTTATTACAATAAAATTCACCAATCCTAGATCAATATGTATCATTTTTAAGCATTGTATAGTTGATCATGTTGATCTCTTCTATGCTGGGTGGAAGTAAGTGAGACTTATTTGTTGGGACTAATCATTTTATAGGGGACGGCTAGTAAGGTTCAGATGATCAAACAGCAGTTGTTAATAAATCAGAATCATTACAATTCATATTTTGATCAATTCTATTGAGATTTAAAGTTTTCACTATGTGATCAGGTGTTTCTTAAAGTAGTACCTCACTTGGATCATCTCTATTTTGGTAAGCAAGGGAAGATTACAACATGATATTTCAGGACTTTTGAGATCACTGAGAGGATCAGTAAGGTAATGTACCATTGGGAATTTCCTTCTTAGTTTTCATTGATTCATGAAATTTTCTACATCTCATAGTTGAAAAAGTATAATGCTGGTCTTTCCCACATGCTGAATTGGGAAGAGATTGAGCTATAACTCAATATTTTGGTGACCAAGCAGCCATTATAGATTATGGATTCCCAGGTGAAAGTGCTTTGAGGTAAATCTATTCAATTATTTTTGGTACTTTGGTATCATAATAATGATGATCCTGAGACTTGGGATTTGAGGTATTAGGTGGAGGAGCATTATCCTCACTTAATCTTTGATCAGACTATAGTATGACTTTCCAAGGATAGAAAGTATTCCTCATGGTCATAATTTTCATTCTCATGGTTTCATTTTCAACTATTTCTTATTTATTTTTTGTTTTACTCTCATTCCATATTTTTTTGAGTGTTTTTAAGAAAAATGATGGTTTTTGTTGGGATAAAGGGCGGCACACGGTTAGTATAAATTTTTTTTTATCCCTCTACAAACTATAAAGACAAAAAAGTGGGTATATCAAGGTTTTATGGCTAGGATCACATTTATGCATTATACCCCAATAGTTATTGTGGCCTCTACCCCGTTGGGATAGATTTTCCCACATGTTTGGTGCATGGTCTAGCAGACCATGTAGCCTACCAGATCTTTAAAAAATTTGAAATTCCATTTTTTACCCTCCCTGATTTTAACCCTTATCCACCCCTCATTTCACCCATTCGACCCCCAAAAACCTAGTCACACCTCCTCATCATCTCTTCTCCCTTTTACCTTTAATATTCGGTGGATTTTATCTTATATCTTTAAGATTTCTCCCAGTAATTTCCTCATATCCATATTTCTTGGAATCTCTTCCCTTCTTCTTGGGTATTATTATTTTCAGTGGTTGTTTTGACCTAGAGTGGTTAAATCTAAAATGTTTTACTTGGATATTGATGTTGGTGGTGTGTTATTGATTCTGTAGGATCTCCTCTTACTTTGGCTAGTTTTTTGGACCCGATTAGTAGTGATTTTAGAATTAATGGTAGTTGGTTCTGTGTTGTGATATTATTTGATGTTTTAAATATACTTTCCTTTATTTAAAATTGTTTTCTAAAATTATTATGTGTGAAAATGGTTGTTTTCCATGGATTTTGGTGAGTGTAAAACTCTTTAAATGTTTTAATCCTTTGGTAATTACGAGAAATGGTATATTATGGCATTTGATGGGTTGGTATGATGAAAAAGGTTTTTAATGGTTTTGGAAATGGAATGAACCACTTGGGAACCTTTGTGGGTGGACTAAAGACAAATACACTGGGAGAGATGATAGGGGGTCAACCTGGTCTTCCTAGTACGACTACGCTACAACACTAACTAAACAATATGATAATGATGATGTTGTGGGTACTACTAGAACTTTGGAAACAACCTCTCTAGTGGCTCATGCATGAGGACAGTTGTTATGATGGTTGATCACTGAGGTTAAGAGAATCCTAGTAACCCATTGAGAATATTTTCTTAGGGGATTCCAAAGTTGTTATTGTAGTGTTTTCCTACTTTCAGTTATTCATGCACTTTTTATCTTACTTTCAAAACTAAATTATGTTTTAAAACTAAAGTTTTTAATTTTATTAGAAAACGGAATTTTTATTTTCCATATAATGGATATGCATAGAAACCTAGTGGGATCCTACTAGGAAAGTGATCTCACACCCTACATATACCCAATGGTTATATAAAGATCCTATATTGTACAACTCAGGTAAATTTAAGGCCTACTATGGGAGTGGTAGTGGGTAGTATTGATAGTGGTGTCTTTTCTGGTAGGCATTGATGGCGGTTACATAGTGGGTGTTGGCCCTCATGGAATAAGTAGGATTATGGTCCTTTTTAAAATCCCCCTATTTTCCTTTTTGGTTATTTTGGTTTTGATTTAAAAATGTAAAATGTGGAACTTGTGTCATGCACATGTCCCTTTGTATAGTCATGTTACAAATATTGGTCATGATGTTTATGTACATGTTTTATATTTATTGGTATAAGTTTGTTGTGCTATGTGATATGATATTGAGTATTGTTCATGGGAAAATCATTCCCATGGATTTATTCGATGCTTGGGAACTATTTTCTAGAGGTGGGAATCGGGAACACCCTTCAGGCCATGCCATGGGCCAATTCGAGTGTCAGGTTGGATGGAAACTTAGACTAGTTCGTGACAATCAACATCAAAATCCCTTATGTACCTTCTCATCTTAGTGGTTTAGTATTATTCCCCACATGTTTCTTATGCCTTCTCTATGCACCTTCACATGTGTCGGTACTGAGCCACACTGGTGCTCACCTGCACTGCCACTTTGAGCTGTGGTAATCAAGCTCATCCCTACCCTATGGGTAGATGGATGGTTTAGTTGAGGCCTTTATTGGTCCACAATTTTCTACTAACTCCATTTAAACACTTTTCCAAATAATATTATACATACTTCCAATATTTTTAAACACTTCTAATCATTCCAAAGAACTCAAATATATATATATATATATATATATTCTTTCTCTTTCTCTAGCTAGTGATCATATATATTCAATGACTTATTTCATGTACCTAAAATACTTCTTGCATCAACTCCTTTATTCATCACTTCATGCAATATATTCACCTCAAACAACCATAATTATTTCAATATTTTATTAATATTTATTGTAAACAAGTACAACACAACCTTATGGTTGCAACAATACTAATAATGAATTTTATAGAAAATATTGGTATTAAAAAAGGGATGAAAACTTACCAAGCTTTGTGATTTCTTTTTTCATACCCTCATCCTTGAACTTCTTTCGCACATTACTAGAAATGTGCCTAATGAAATATCAATATTAAGTGTGAGGTGGACTCTATATAAGACCCTATGAATTTATTTCCTATTAAATTTATATATTATAATCTCTAATCAATCATAACCCTTCAGTATCTGTAACAAATTCTCAAATTATGACAACCTATATTTTAATATGCCTTGATTCAAGATTTATTACACAAAGGTACACATAATACAATAAAAAAAGATCATGAGGACTATTGTATTTGAGAAATTAGGTATATAGAATGGTAAACTAAAACATGGATATAACAACATTTTTTATAAACTCTACAACTTTCCCTAAGAATTCAATTTCTCTTCTAAAACTACATGGGATAACCTGGGGACATACATAAGAAAGGGGTGAGCTATAAAACTCAGTAAGGGAATAATAAAAGTATATAATAGGGTAAATCAGTATATGTGAGTCAATAGGAATATCAAGATAACATAAGAGTGGTGAGAATCATAAAATTGAACATTGAATCATGACATAAGATGATAACATAAATGCAATACGGTAATATGGAAACAACATAAAACCTGACATCATAAACATAATAAAATTTTAACCACTAAGATATAATAACATAGTGTTCCTAGTAAAACCTATCATGAATCATAAATGGTATCTCATGAGATAAAAAAATTACCTGATGCATTGGTGGGCTATATAATTTTGGGATCACCCATCACATTCATAT
Organism: Viscum album; assembly: GCA_963277665.1. Lineage (NCBI taxonomy): Eukaryota > Viridiplantae > Streptophyta > Magnoliopsida > Santalales > Viscaceae > Viscum > Viscum album. The sequence goes on along the minus strand of OY728153.1, from coordinate 381,851,614 downwards.
CATGTACATGCATAAGTTTGAAACATAGATCATACAACATAAGGGTGTATTTCATCATTTTTAATCCAAAAATTGAGGAGTGTGGGATATATAAATGTAATAACCATATCAATTAAGGATATTTACATTTAGTTGAATACTCTTTATTGGAAATGGGGATGGGTATTCACTATACAAATGTTTGGCTTCGATAATTACAGGATAATTTCACCAGCATAACGGGGGTACAAAAAGATTCATAGAAGGGTTTAATAAGAGATAAAATAGTCTTTAATGACTTTAAAATCATAAGTAAAGTAATAAGTATGTGTAAAAATATATCTGAATATAAACAATTGGAAATAAAAAAGGCATTATGTAAAGAAGGTGGTTGAATAAAGAGGAGGAGAGAACACCTTACCTTGAGAGGGCACTTCTAAAAGCTTAGGAAGAGATTCTTAAGAGATTATGGAAACCTTGGGAAGACTATATAGAGGTAAAGGTAGAGTAACTTCATGATCCAAGTGTTTTTAGTATAGATTAATGGGACGTTATGTGGGTTTTTATAGAAAAAGAGAGGGTAATTCATTATTAATTTCTAAACATAGGTTTTAGACTCTATATTATAAAATAATCAAAACTGAAAAAACATACCATTTTTCTCCATATTTTTTGTCGAAGAGGATTTTTTTCAATATTTTATAAGGATAAAAACCTAAATCATTAAAATAATACCTTTAACGATGTGTAAGTGAGTCATGTTCATAAAGAATTAATTTTAAAACCATAAAATATAGTATAGGGTTTGGAGGATACATTAAGGGTTTATAAAATTAATTAAATAACTTAAACACATGTTATTTTATAGGGTAAATGTAATTTTGGTCATGGACACTCTTTATAGTATTTATTACATCACTTTTTTCTTTTATGATGACATAATACATACCGTATATTTATAGCATATTTAATATTTACCCAAAAATGTTCCTATCTCAGAAAATTGTGAAAAAATAACCATTGACAAATTTTGACATGTTGGTTTTAAAAATAATATTTATTTTATAAAAAAAATTATATAAATATGAAAATATACACTTTTAAATAAAAAATACTAATATATTGAAAAATACGGGTTTTTGAAAAGATAAATTTTTTTAACTCTTATAAAAATTACATTTGACTTCATAAAATTATATTATAATTTATATTATATAAAAATATTAATAAGAATATTTTTTAAAAATATTATTTATTTTAAATTTTCTTAAATTCATCAAAATAGTTTCTTGATTGAAACTATATATTTCCCAAAATATAATGTGTGTTTCATCGTATCAAAATATAATTTTCATCAAACTTATTATTTAATCATTTATAAATTAATAATAAAAAAGGATAAATATAATAATTATTTTATTAAAAATAAAAATATAAAAATTCACACTATTATGTTCATGATACATAACTCATTATTACATAATCATATTCCTTAAGGATAAGGTGTGTGATGGTAATATTTTCTTAGGTTTGTTCAGTGAACATGGTTTGGGATGTGATATTGATAAGATTTAACTTCTCCTATAAATGGTTTTTCTCATTCTATAGTTATTGAATCTTGGATTGGAATTGGTCAAGGTCAATTCCCAATGATTCTATCTCCCTCGTAATATTTGATAAATGGTCTTCATAGGGTATGATACTACTATTTGAGGACATCACTTTATTCATTTGTGTCAATTGGATTTTATCATAACCCTTAATATATTCTAATAATAATAATAGTAATTATACAATTTCTATATTATCAATGGTTATGATTCTTAAAAATATTTTTAATCTGACATAATATGACTTGTAATAGTCTAAAATAATCAAAGTAGTGCATGTTTTTTCTATAAATTTATTACTAAATAAGGAGTTTATTCATTCAAAAAGTTAATTTCATTTATAAAATTTTAGGTCAATACATCCACCCCCCACCCTCATAAATTTCACCCTCAAAATTTTCATTTCATACACTAAAATAGTTAAGGGTGATTATTTTTTATCACCTATTTCGATTCTCATATGCTTCCTCAAACTTATGGTTTCACCATATCACTTTTTCTAAGTGAGTTGTCTTGTTTTGTGTTACTTTGTCTCTAAAATATAAGATATTAATTGGATACTCCTTTTATTAAATATCATTCTCTAATGGTACTATATATAGATCCATTACATGTGAGGGGTTTGGTGTATACTTCCTCAAGAGGGATATATGGAACACATCATATACTAGAGATAGGTTAGGTGAGAGTTTTAGTCGATAAGGCACTACTCTGATGTGATCAAGGATCTAAAAGGGACTTACTTATTTATTACTAAGTTTTCCCTCTTCCATAACCTCATGAACTTCTTCCATGGTGATATATTAAGTAACACCTTATCTCAGACCTCAAACACCGGTTCTCATCGATGATTTTATTCATAGATTTTATGTAAACTTTTTTCAGATTTAATATGAAACTAAATGGTTTAAACCTTCTCTATCATATCTTTGATAAGATCAGGTCCCTTCAGCTTCCTTTCTCCAAATTCATCCCAGCATGTTGAACTAGTGTGTCTTCCCATACAGAGACTCATAAGGTTCCATTTGGATTCTAGAATTAAAAAAATTTCTATATTAGAACTCCACTATGAGAAGGTGATAATCCAAACATCCTTATAAATCCATTGAACATGAACTTAGAATATCCTCTATAGTTTTAATGGTTCTCTCAGACTGACAATTCATCTGATGGTGATAAGAAGTATTGAAACTTGACTATGTATCCAATTCTTACTGAATAGTCATAATACTTCATCATATCTAACCACCTTCATCTATGCATATTAAGATAATTTTATGTGAATATATATACTTGAGGCTTTTATGATCTGTATATATGTCACACTTCTCCCTATAGATATAATATCACTAAATTCTAAATAAAAATATCACTACAGCTAATTCTAGATCATGTGTTGGCTAGTTCTACTCATGTATATTTAATTGGTAGGAGGAATATTCTATCACTTTGTCATATTTCATAAGTACATAACCCAATCCATTTTCATATCCATCATTGTATATCACAAATCCTTCCTCACTTGGTGGGTAATATGAGCATATTTATAGTGATTAGCCTCTTATTTAACTCTTTAGAGATCTCTTCACATTCATTAGTCCAAAAAAACTTCACTCCCTTTTGAGTTATCTTGGTTGGTGGGCTTGAAAATTATGAGAAGTTTCTCACAAATAGATGATATTACATAGCTATTCCAAGTAAGATATGGATCTCTATCACATATGTTGGTCTGGGTCATCCTTTAATTGCCTCTAATTTTGAAGGACCCAATGATATCCCTTTTCTAATGATAATATTCCCTATGAATTTTACTCTATCCATAACTCCCATTTACTAATATTTTCATATAACTTTTCCTTTTTCAAAGTCTTCAATATGACATAAAAATACTCATCATATTCCTCATTTATTTTAGAGTAGATAATAATATATTCTATAAAGACTACCAAAATATTGTTGAGGTAATACCTAGAGACTCTATTCATTAATTCCATGAAGATATATGGATCAATATCTAGTCTAAATGGAATCACTATTAACTTTTTGTGCTCACACCTTGTATGAAAAGAAGTCTTGGGAATATCCTCATTAACCTTTACATGATAATATCTCAACTAAATATCTACCATATATATGTATTGGGATCTACATAGTTGGTCGAATAAGTTATCAATCTTAGGTAGATGATACTTTTTCTTTATCATGATCTTATTAAGCTCAGAATAATCAATGTATAGGTGTGTTGACCCATACTTATTCTTAATAAAAAGGATCAATTCACCCCATTGTGAAGCACTTAGTCATATAAACCCATTATCCATATTATCATGTACTTGATTCTTTAGCAATTGAAGCTCAATAGTGGCCATTCTATATGGTGTCTTGGATATTTGAAAATTTGTGGCTATAAGTTCAATTGAGAACTCAACCTCTCATCTAGGAAGAAGACTAAGAGATTATTTAGGAAACACATTAGTAAACTACCTTACAATGGGCATATCATTAATGATAATATTTTCCTTAGTCTTAATCATTTTAACAAGATAACCTTGCTTATAAGGTAATAATATCCATGCTTGATATTATTATACCAAAGGAGATTCATCCACCTCCTTGAACATGTATAGAATCGAAGGTAAATTTACAATATAGAGGGTGATTTCATTATCAGAGCAATTTATGTTGGCTCTATACAACAAAATCCAATCCATGCCCATAATAGTGTCAAAACATAATATAGGTAGTATCATAAGGTTTTCTAGGAAATCCATCCCCCAAATTTTGAAAGGGGCTGAGTTATATTCTTAGGATTCAATAATTAACCTATTTTTCATATTTACCAATAAATCAACTTCCATGTTTTGAGGTGGTGTTTAAATAGTTCTATAAAACTTGTGTGATATGAAATAATTCATAGAACAAAAATCAAATAGTACATTCACTATACTTGAATGAATAACTAGTATATATGTCACCACTTCATTTTTCGGATCCACTTCACCAGTTGAGATGGCATAAGCTCTCCCTTTATATCTAGTCCTTAGAGGTTTTTAGAATCAGTTGTCATTAACAATCTTTGGCTTATTGCATATATTCACATAATGTCATTATTCCTTGCTCCTAAAACATTGTATAGAAGTATAAGGTTTGACTTGAGTATTCCTTTATTCCATCACATTAGTGGGCTTCTCCCATCATCATTCGCTAGTTAGGTGACCTTCCTTCCTAAACCTAAATCATTTCCTTATCCCCTTTAGGAAATTTTTGAGATTCTTTTTCCCACACTTTTTACAGGTGGGATGGTGGAATTTTTTCCCCCCATGAGATTTTCCATCACACCCCCAGATTTAAAATTCATTTTTTGTTTCCTATCTCCAGACCCATGAGACCCTTGAGATTCACTGGTCTCTATTTTGACTTTGAGGGAACATTGAGCAATTTCCTCATAGATATCAAAGTCTTGAATCACAAAATATTCTCATAGACTCATATTTATCCCATAAAATAAGTTCCCAACTTTAATTTTGGGGGAGATGAAAAATACAAAGTCATATCATGAAATTCTTGTGAAGTTTACCTCTTACTCCCTGATGCATTAATTGTCTTTTTTCTTAAGTCTAAGAAAATACCTCTCCATTTTATGTTGGAGTGTTCAAGGAAAATATTTATTGAAAACCTTTTACATAATTCTTTCCACTCCATCACTGTTATTTCCTCATCATGTTTCATATTTTTGACCAACTTCCACCATTGATTAGCTTCTCCCTCTATATGATAAACATCTAGAATGACCTTCTCTTTATCAGAACATTAAAGTATATATAAGATATTTTCAATGGGGTTGATCCATTTCTACATGATTAAAATATCGTAAGTCCCACTGAAAATTGGAGGCCTTTGTCTCATAAAGGTCTCAATGGTAGCTTTCTATTTCTTAGGGGGGTTTATTTGTTCCTCCTTATTCAAGTTTCTATTCACAATTTGAGTCAATTGAGAAATTATCATCATGAAGATCCTAATTCCTACTCCCATCGGGTAGGGAACCTCATTTGGGAAGTCATAACATTACCCCTCACATTAGTTGTTGACTATATTCCTCATATTCCAAAACATTGACTAAAATAAAGGGAAAATTATAGATGGTTATTTTAAAAATATATATATTAAAAACATAAATTTGAAACCATAAACATAAATGGATAACTAATGAATGACATATATTCCGTAACTTATGAATTCTAGGTTTCAATCTAAGTTATCCACAATATATTTCCTAACATATAATATTATGGGGATTTTTATTCCCTTAATAATGGTTTATAAGGATTTCATGAATTTACTAAATCATATACCTCAGGAGTTTCAAAATAGGTTTATATAAATGTCACTTTTTAATTCACCTTGTGATGATCGAGTCAGGCCCATGTACCCTTTTGGGGTTATTACCCCTAAGTACAATTGTACCAAGTCTATATCCACTTGTAGTATCTAGGCAGGGATGTATTTTCTTAGAGACCACTTAATATATATTTTACAGAAATTTATGGATGTTTTACTATGTTTAGTCTTATCCCTAAGTATTTTTGTATGTATTTCTAATCTTGATCCCCAAAAATAACTAGACTTTCCTCTGATACCAATTATGGCCATCCATATTTTAATACACCTTGATTCATGATTCATTACACAAAGGTACAAGTGATATAATCCCAAAAGATCATGATGCCTATTTTATTTGAGAAATTAGGAGTGTAGAAAAATAATTTGAAACATGGGTACAACAACATTTTTTAAAAACTCCACAACATGCCCTTAAAAATACATTTCTATTCTAAAATTGCATGGGATAATGTGGGGACGTACATAAAAAAGGGGTGAGATATAAATCCCAATAAAGGAATAATCCAAGCATATCATAAGGAAAAATAAAAACATGAGATTCAAGAGTCATATAAAGGTAACATAATATGGGTGGTAATCATAATCTTGGATGTTGAATCATGACATCAGATGATAACATAAACGCAATATAGGAATGTGGAAACAACATAAAACATGAAATCATAAACATAATCCAAGGATAACCACTGAGACATTATAACATAATGTGCTTAGTATAACCTACCATTCACCATAAATGGTATCTCATGAGATAAAAACATTACCCAATTCATTAGAGATATATAAAATTTTGGGCCCACCCATCACATTCATATCATGTACATGCATAACTGTGCCACAAAGATCATACAACAAAAGGATGTGTTTCATAACTTTTAATCCCATGATTAAGGAGTGTGGGTTACATACATATAATTCACTGATAAATTAATGATATGTATATCTATTTTAATACCCTTTAGTTGAAATGGGTATGGGAATTCACTACATAAATGTTTGGCATGGAAAATCATAGGATAATTTCTATAGTATAATGAGGGTGCATAAAGTTTCATGGAAGGGTTTAATGAGAGTAAAAGGGTTCTATAATAACTTTGAAATTATAAGGAAATTGATAGGGATGTGTAAAAACGTATCCCAATATGAAAAAATTGGAAATAAAAAAGGCATGATATAAAGAAGGTTCTTGAATAAAGAGAAGAGGGAGAGTATCCCTTACCTTGAGAGGGGGCTTCTCAAAGATTGGGATGTGCTTCTTAAGAGATTGGGGAAAACTTGGAAATGATATAGATGGAAATTAAGAGTAAATTCAAGATCCAAGTGTTTTTAGTGAATAGGGATGGGAGTTTGGGTAGGTTTTAGGGAAAATGTGAGGGGAATTATTTATTAATTTCTAAAATTTGGTTATAGAATCTATATGAAAAAATAATCAGAACCACAAATATCACCATGGTTTCCTCCCATGGTGTTTTCCAAATATTATTGGTTTTAAATATTTTATAAGGCTAAGAACTAAAATCTTTAAAATAATACCCTTGGTGATGTGGAAGTGAGTCATGTTCATAAAGAATTAACTTTAAAAACTTAAAATATAATATAGGTTTTAGAGGATTCATTAAGGGTTTATAAAATTAATGAAATAAATTTAAAAAATATTATTTTAAAGTTTAAACATAATTTTGGTCATTTATACTCTTTATAGTATTTATAAAATCACTTTTTGGATTTTATGATGTCATAATGCATACCATATATTTATATTGTATTTAATTTTTAACCAAAAATTTGAATACCTTGGAAAAATATAAACAAATTATCATTGGATAATTTCAACATGATGATTTTAAAAATTATATTACTTTTTTCAAAATAATTCTATAAATATGAAAATTTACACTATTAAATCAAAAATACCCATTTATGGAAAGATACAGGATTTATAATGATAATATTTTATAGTCCTTATAAAAATTAAATTTGACTTAATAAAATTATATTATAATTTATATTAAAATAAATACTATTTAATAAGAATATTTTATGAAATTAAAATTTATTTAAAAAATTATTAAATTTTTCAAAAATAGTGTCTTGATTGAAACTATATATTTCCCAAAAATATAATTTTTGTTTCATTATATCAAAATCTAATTTTTATCAAACTTTTTATTTAATAATTTATAAAGTTATAATAAAAAATAATAAATATATTCATTATTTTATAAAAAATAAAAATATACAAATCCATACTATTGTGGTATGGATACACAACCCTTTATTATACAGTGTCTTCCCTAAGGGTATATTGTGTAATGGTGATGCTTTCTTGGGGTGTTTCGGTAAACATGGTTTGGGACATGATCTCAATAATCTTGAACTTCTCTCTAAATAGTTTATCTCATACTTTAGTTGTAGAATCTCAGATTGGGATTAGTCAAGAAAAAATCATAGTGATGTCATGTCCCTAGAAAGATCCGATAAATGGGATTTTTAACCCCCCCAAGATATTTTGAAGAAAAAAAATCTTCTTTATATTTTTCATTACATAAAATGCTGAGTTTAGTTTTCATTACACACAACACTGATTTTAAACGAAATGTGATATACTATTGAAATATTATTATTTAATATGATAGTTATCACCTTAATATTTGAATGAAGGGTATGAATAGGATTAACTAAATTATGAAAATATATGGTTTATAAAAGTATATATGTTGAATTATTTTGTGTCTAATTAATTAAAAATGAAAATAAAAACCATTTGAAAATAAAGGAAATTTCTATCTAAAAAACTATATTTGTGCGCACAAACATGTTTTACCTAAATAAATTAAAAAATGATCACTTTTGGTGAATGATTATATTCAAATTTATATATTATATATTTAATTAAATTTTTAACATTAATCTTATGTGTTTTCGAGATAAGAGATAAGAATAACACTAATTTTATGCTTAAAACTGTATTTTTCAAAAAAACAGATTTGTCACCTTTTATGCACTTATTTTAAAATTAATTTTTGAAACTTTAGAAAAGATATTTAAAAAAATAAAATCAATTTTTTAAATTATCATTTAAAAATTATCTTTAAGTGAATTTTTTATAATTTTCTAAAAAGATAAATTTTTCGATGACTAATGAAAAATACAAGCTTTTATTAAGAATTTTTTAATTATTTTAAAGCATTTAAAAACTTAAAAAAATATTTTCATATGGTTTTAAAACTACTATAAGTTATATTATATATCTATTAATACTATTTCAGCCATTTTAATCAATTTTATATTGAAATTTTAAATAAATATTTTTTAAACATTTGAACATTTTCTCTTTGAAACCCCGCTTTCTCATCATGTCTATGGGTTTAAATTAAAATTAAAATTTTCCACTTATGTGAATATAATTTATTAAAATTAAGTAAATATTTTTATTAATTATAATTTATATTTTCTAGTAAGTTCAACTTAATTTTTTACCATTATGAATAGTAAAAGCAGTAAAAATTAATTACAGTGGTTCAGGTGAAAATGGATTTACTAAGGAGTTAAACTAAAATGATAATGAGTAAAATGACCTAGAAAATTAAAAAAAAACATGTTTTTTAAAAATATTTATAAATTTTTACCTATAATATTTTATAATGTCCACTTTTCGATCCATTGTTCATGTGAAAATCAGGGGTACAACTTTTTATTTTTAAAAATTACAAGTGTTGCTCACCTCGCTTATAAAAGGTCACCCCAACTCCTCTTCTCTTCACTCTTATAAAACCCATTGGTTTGGAAAATACCTAACCAAATCCATTAATTATTTTCCTAATATCATATTATAATCCATATTTTGGTCATAAATCCATCCTAATCATCCTTTTGGTGCAAACCAAAAGAAGTTGTCTGAAGAAAAGGTAACATCTCTAACCGAGCGTTTTATTTTATTTCTTCCTCCACCTACGTAAATTATTATTAAAACATGATTATATAATAAAATTATTATCTTAAATATAATTAGATTTTATTATGTTAATGTAAAAACCTAAATCCTTCTCCTCTTCCATCAAATAGGATATGAAATCATCTTTCGTATGTACGGTAGACTACCGCCTCATGAACCGATATGATGTGCTTTTCATTTCTATTTTACTTGGATGGTAATAAGGATAGGTTAATTAAATATATATTATATTTTTAATATATTTATGCTTGTTTAATTATGATACCACATATACCTACTTACTTTCCATTCCATGATAATACAATAACATCGCCTGTGTGTACAGCGGACTATCCCGCAAAGCGATGTGATTCGTTCTTCACATATAATTTACATGAAAGGTAATAAAAAAAGTATTAAACAAAATATGTGATATATATATGACATAAAAATTATTCTTTAACGGTAATATATTATTTACCATTCTTTCTTTCAATCTATTGAGAAAAGGGAAACAACACTCATGCATACGTACGACTTTCCATCTCTATGAATGATGTATTTAATTTTATATCTCTAAATTTTATAGATTAATATAAATACATATATAATGAATATATATTATATTTATATAATGGTAAACCTTTTTATATTATGTAACCATGATCAAAGTAAGAGTACTGAAAATAAAAAACCAAAACATACATGAAAAACAAAGCAGTTATTATCAGAAATGTGATTTTAACAAGGAATTATTAATAAATGGGTAAAAAAAGTTCATAAGTAAATAATATATGTTATAATATATATATAATTATTATTATTAAATATATGAATAATAAAGTTGTATTTATTATATAGGAGGTTCAAATGTGTATGAATGAAGTCAAGACCTAAGGTAAGGGATTTCTAGTATCTCTTTTATTTTTGGGTGACATATGAAAATTAACCACTCATTTATTTTGTGTGTTGTATATACTAACCCTTAGATAGTTTATATCAATAATATCATTATTTTCATGATATTTAAAGTTTCATTTTATTTTATTCTTTATTGGGGCTTACGATTCAAAATATTACAAAGTAGTAAGGGGTTTTTGTCTCAAATTGCTTTCTTTGAGACAATGTCATGTTATGGACCTATATTCTTTTATTAGGTTTATATACATAACCTTTGAAATGTAATATCATGACTTTATTTATTAAAATGATATTTTAATTTTCATTTGATGATATTATCACATGGGTCATATGATTCAATGTTACCAAAGTGTTAATGGTTTTATGGCACAATCTCATCATTTATCGGGATTTTTTATGTTTATGCTTATAATGATAAAATATTATGATACATATCTCATGAAATTCATGAATTTTATTATAATTTATTTATTCCATAAGAATACATGTTTTCCCTTCATTTTACTCTCTTTATGTACTCAATATTCAAAAAAATGTTTTTAAAGTAAATTGACTTTTTTTAGCTCTTCGGTTAAAAAACTATTTTTCTACCATATCCATGTTTTCTAAAAATGTTTTCAAAAAAATATTTTAACATTATATAATGGATTTATTAAATACATTTTTAACTATGTTTTACTTTTTCAAAGTGTTTTAAAAATAATCTTCATGTAGTTTTCAAAAAAATAATGCTCGTTTGTCTTTTACTGAAAATGTGAAAGGAATAATTTTTTTAACATGTAGAAAATGAATGGTATTTTCTTCCATTGTGACCAAATAATTGTTTTAAATCCTCCTTTATAACTTTTAAATTTTATTTTCAAATAAAAAAATTTTCAAAATTTTTTATGAATTTTTTTAAGTGATTTTCAAAATAGAAAGGGTGTTTTCTTTAAGAAATGATTTTATTGATTTTTAAATCTTCCTTTATAAGTTTCCAAGGTTATTTTTAAATAAAAATATTTTTGAAAATTTTTGATGTTTTAAATAGTTATTTTCAAAGTGGAAAAGGTATTTTTCTCAAGAACTGTTCTAAGTGATCTTTCAAAATAATGTTTCGTCTAAGATGACATCCTTTGATGTTACTTATGATTTAATGGGGATATTATCCAAGGATACCACTATTATTATACCTTTTTTAGTTTATATTTGTGATAAAAATATGTTTATGATACCCATTTATCTTAAATGGGTTATACAATAATAAAATTCTTATGAAACCCACTTCTTTTCCACATTTTATCCTTTGATGAAATGATGAAATGATTATGAAACCTGTTTCTTTTCCATAGGTTATGTTATGATAAAATATTTATGAAACTAATTTTTTTCATGGGTTATGGTATGATGAATGTTTTATGATATTGTGTCACTCATATTTATGATTTTCATTTTGTGATGGTGATTATTTTATAATCAAGGAAAATGGTTTCATTATAACCAAGTGTTGTGGGACCTATATCTACATCCAATGCATTTGGTAAATATTGATATCTCATGAGATAAACATTTCTAGAATGGGGAGTAAACTCAGTTCAATAAGGTACTATATTCATTATGATAGTCTTCATAGTGAACCTTGACTACTATGATGGTTTAGGGAGTGAACTCATTCCACTATGAAAGTCTTGGAAATGATCTATAAACTACTAAGAAAATGATTTTATATGATTATGTGTATGCCAAAGATCTATGCATTGTGAAAATGTTATGTTCTAATTGTTCATGTTATTTGATTTCATTATGATTCATGTCTTATGAACTACCAATATTTATTCCATGACTCAAGTTTATGATCTATGATATACAGGTTGTGGTTTTCGAATGTTATTATCATATTCTCAAAATCTTATGCTCATGATATGTTGATATCTCCATTTTTTAACCTTACTGATAATTTGATCTTAACCTTTCTTATGTTTCCTTTACCCAGGTTATTATGAAAGGTATTATGTGTGAGATGTCTAATAAGGGTTCCAGTTATTAATAACATAATGAGAGATGACATATCTCACTTATGGACTAGTTGTTTACATGTCCATGTTTCCAATACACTAGACATAAATGATTCTCGAATGGATCGTTATATTATGTAATGAATATTTTTATTCTAAAATGTAATATTTAGGTTTAATAAGTTTAGGTATTTACATTTGGTATCAAAAAAAAGGTTTATTTAACCTTTGGTTACTAGGATGAGAAAAATTTAGTGAGATCCCTGGAGATATTTCTAAGGATATTTCTTATTATGCATCTCAGGATAAGTATAAGGATGATTAAAAGAGTATTAAAATTTCTTGTAATGTTGGTAAAGGATAGGGAAAGGGGTTTCCATGAAATTAGATCCATGTATGGATACTAAAATTGGATTTTTCTCTAGAATAGAGGTACCTAGGGGTAATAACTTTTAAAAGGGAACATTGAGTTGGGTCTGAATATGATGATTTTTTATGATCTTATGGTACACATATGTATGATTTTAATTATGTGAAAATGGATATATTATAACCAAGGATGGTGGTTATGTTATAACCAAGGATGGTGGTTACATTATAACCAAATGGGTGGGACCTATATCTCCCTCGAGTGCATTGGGTAAAGATTGATATCTCATGATAAAAATTGGACTAGAATGTGGAGTTAACCTAGTTAAATAAGAAAATTTATCCACTATGATAAACTTGGGAGTGATCCTTAACTACTAGGATGGTTTGGGGAGTGAACTCATTCCACTATGATAGTCTTGGAAATGATCCCTGAACTGCTAAGGAAATTATTTCCTATTCTTATGTTTATGACAAAAATATATTCCTTATGCAAATGTTATATTTTTTATAGTTGGTGTCCTAGAACCAACTATTTGTACTTTGATTATGTGGATATTTAATGTATTTAAATATTAAAAATCTTATTACACATTGTTCATTATTCTGCATGACTATAATTTAATAATTTCATAGATTATTTTTTTCATTGATAAGGTCATGGAAGTTCTTCACTATGATGAGAACCTTGAAATTCTATAACAATATTCTTAAATATAGTTCTATGTTTGGATGAAATACTATGATGGAACAAATAGTATACAAACCATCATGTGAGATTACTCATAATTATATGAGACTTCCTCTCATTAAGTTTTCACATGGTAATCTCCAGGATGGGAGATTATGAGAACAGAACCGCCAGTAGGAATTCTATATGTTTTGGTGTCATCGGATATTCCTATATCTGAGTGTTTGTAATGGTCCTTAGAATTTAATATTGTCATTAATACGCATCACGACTCGTGCACTTTTATTTAATGATGAAAACTTTCATGCCATATATTGGCAGGAAGTAGAGTATGTTGGGTGTGTCATGAGTGGCATGTTATTGATAGATAAGTCAAGGATTTGTCCCTTCCATTTATGAAAGTTTATATCTCATCCCTTTGATTGAAATAGAACCGTCATGTAATGGCCCGGGTTGTTGTAGGTCTATTACTTAGTAAAAATATGATTTTTAAGGTGTTATGGGTGGTCTGGGAGGCCATCCCAACTTCTCGGTGGATTTTGACCCACGGTAGGCCTACCGGTAGCCTTAGCCTACCGGTAGCAGACCTACCGGTAGCTCGGTCTACTGGTAGCCGTAGCCTACCGGTAGCTCAGCCTACCGGTAGCTCAGTCTACCGGCAGCCACAGCCTACTGGTAGCTTGGCCTATCGGTAGCTCGGTCTACCCGCTCAGCCTATCGGTAGCTCAGCCTACCAGTATCTCGGTTTACCAGTATCCGCAGCCTACCGGTAGCTCGGCTAACCGGTGGACCTAGCCTAACCCCCATAGGTTAGCCAGTATCGCCTCCTTTTTGCACAAATTGAGTTTTAAACCCTATTTTGACCCCTTTACGCCTGTTTTAAAGCCCATTAACGCTAATTAATGGCGTTTGATTAAGTGAGGTACCCTGGTGTGCATCAGTTTAAACCGCCCCTAAAGGCGGGGACCGTTGAATGATGTGTGGGGCCACATGGTCAACCCACGACCCCCTGCTCCTTACATGGTTTCGCATCCTTATCTTCGTATCTCAACCATCCCCAGCTCTTATAAAGAAAGGTTTCTCCCTGGGTTTCTTTTTCTCGGCCACCCTGCGATCGATTCTTCTGCTCGTCCTCGAGTTCCAGAGGTCACACCCCTGCAATTTCCTCGCGCGTGAAGATAATATTCGATCATTGATCAATCAGGTGGGGTTTCACCTTCGACTGTCCTTTCTGTGTATCTTGCGGGGTGGGTACGCTACTACTTCTGTAGAATTCGATGAACCAAACTTTAACGAAGATAATAAACAGATTCTAAAGAATTAAGGGGAGGGGTGTGACCGATGATGCTTCTCTGTTTTTCTATTTTCATGATTAATGGTTTTTGAATTGTGCGGGTTTACGTCTACTGAAAATCATGCCCGTTGGTGGTCTTTCTCTATGAATTAATGAACCCTTACTTCTCGTGTTGGTCGTGTAAAGGAAATTGGTTAATTACGTATATTCGGATAAAAAAAATTGAAAGCACCAGGATCAATCCTTTTCTGTGATAACCCTATTTAAAGTACAGAGGAATTGGAATCATGGAGTGTTTTAAATCTTTTAAATTTGAAAATACCGGCATGGACCTGATTTGTGTTGGTGGCAGTGGTTTGGTTGTTTTTATTCGTGGGCCAATTGCTGATTGATGTGGGTGGGGATGGGATCCCCTATTGTTATGGTTTCGCTGGTTGTGAATTTGAGGTCGTGTGATCAACTTGCTTATATCACAAATTTGGGTGGGATCCTCTATTGTTGAGAAACTGTTGGCTTTTGGATCTTGGGGACATGAGACTGTATCTTGGGGTTTTCTTTGGTTCTAGTGCTTCGAGGGATATCACTTATCCCTCTGTTGTTGTGACTTTACAAGAGAACCGGGTGTGAATGCTTAAATTGTTTTTGGTGTATTCTTTCCTTGGCTTGTGCTTATGCTTACTAGTTGCCCAAATAGGTGCAGAAACTTATCTAAACATTATTACTGAACATGAAAGAAAGGATGGGACAAATGGGGATTTGTTTTGATGTGAGTTGTGACTTGGCATGGGTGTTGTTCTCTTCTCTTATGAATGAATAGTAAGGATAGTGTTCGTTAGTCTGGATGAAGAAAAACCTCGATTGGGTGAGTTCTTGTTACCTATACATATACTTGTAGTTTTGTATTTCTTATTCGTGCCCCACCCAAGTTGAGAACTTAGTGCCGAACACCCCCATTTCATGGGGGAGGGTGTTTTTCCAAACACTACTATTAGTGGCTGGTTAGTAGCTCATTTCTATTCCCTTTACCGGATAGCCCAAGTATCTTTGGGCAGGATGTGATGGCCTGAATTCCATTATTAGCCTAGGAATCTTCGGGCAGGGTAGAGTGGTGGTTGGACCAGGTGTGTGCGGGCAGGTGGTTTCCCAAGTATCTTCGGGATAAGGCCCAGGTGTCTTCGGGCATGGTAGTGGTTGTTCTGGCCTAGGTGTATGCAGGAATGGTTACGTGTGATAGTTGTGGCCCAGGTGTCTTTGGGTGGGTTAGTGGTTGTGGCCCAGGTGTTTGCGGGCGGGACGTGTGGTTGAGGCCCAGGTGTGTACAGGCGGGGTATGGCAGTGGGACTGCAGTGAGAATGGTGGGATTGGTCTGATGCATAGGATGTCTTCAATACCCAGTGGGAAAGTGGCGCGGGGTACCCAAACATCAATATTTTATTACTATACATTACTAGATTTGCGTTATTTGGGGAGTGTACCTTGGTGAGGCTTGGGTGGTTAGTTTCCTTGCTAGGTTCTTGGTTTTCTCTTTTTCCATAGGGCATTAGCATACCTCCCCACTTGTGCATGAGAGTCTTTGGTTTTCCCTACTGAGTATACTTTTATTCTCACCCTATGTATATAAAACTGCTTTTAGGTTTCCAGGAGGACTTCAGGGATCATGCTGGACCGTACTAGCATGGACCTTGTGACAGATCATCGCAGTTGTTGTTGTTCTTTATTTTGGTATTTTCACTTTTTAGTCTCCTTGTACATTGTGGTTTTTACTTTCGTAACATGCATTGGGAATGGTTCTTGGCTTTACTTTTACTTCCAGTTTGGTGTTTTGGGATTTACTATCTTATCTCCCGATCCTATTAAAAGAAAAAGGGTAATGCTTTCCATTTAGTGTGTGATTATATACCCTTGACACTGGTTGCCACTCCGGGACCTATTGAAGGCAGGTCTTGGGGGGTCATTATCTCTCCTTCAACTTAAAGAAGGAAGGGCCTGGCAATCTACTGACCTTTCCCTCCTTTTGGTGAAGGCGGGTCGTGACACGTCACATAAAATTCCATGGCCATGGTGTAACTACAAGTTTATTTCAGGTATTCAAAGAACGACGTATCAAGCAAAAAGGTTGATGAAACTATCATTAAACCTATTTTATGAGATATTGAGACAAAGGGATTATATTACACAGTGAGTGTTCGTATGTGGGTATCATTGTTGCGACTTTAAGTTCTTTCTCTTGGGTGACTTTACCTGTTGCTAGAAATCAATCTTGGACTTTAGGCAAGACCGCCTAATGCTAATGAGAAAGAATCCTAGAGGGTCACACAACAAGTGTTTTTGGTAGTATCGGTTAAATTCTATTTCAATTTAATTAATGAAATAAATATTATTCTCAAAACCATGGAATAATTTTATTCATGTTAAAATTATTTCATAAATTAAATATATATTTATGCACCGTATTGTGAGTAAAATATTTTTATTTATTTTATTGAACATTTAATAAATATTTATTTACAAGTTTGTCAATAAAATATTTATTTAAGATTATAAATTATTTATTTATTTATTCAGGTGTTCAATAAATGGAAGTGGAGTTTGATCTAACCAAGGTAGGTCTGGTAGTAAAATAATTATTTACAAGATGGTAAATAATTATTTTAACTAGTTGGCACAAATTAAAATAATAATAACGCTGCTATTATTTTGTGATGCGGAATTTTATTTATAATTCCATTTTTTACAAGTTGGTGCACCATAAATAATGAGGCGGTATTATTATTATTAAGAGAATTTGTTTTCTCTAAGGTTATTAATGTATTTAATTGTTGTTATATAATTAAATATTGTAACTGAAACCCCATGTCAATAAATAGACAAGTACCTCTATTGTGCCATATACTAAAATACACACCTAGTGAATTGAGAATTTTTGAGCCAAACAATTTCTCTCTCAAATCCTCTTCCCTCCCCTCTTAAGAATGAGGGATGTTCTTCAAGAACAAAGAACAATAGATCAATAACTACTGACACAAGACACTCGCTTCACTGCACTAGCACCCAGAGAACGAGTGGTGTTAATCAGGGGCCATCAAAGAACGTGTGGATCATCGCTAGAGATATTCTAGTTTGGATCCTCGCAAGTGCAATGAGACAATCTGGAAGGGTCATTCTGGATGATCAACACCATCAATGAAGAAATTACCGAAGATCCGGGTATTCTTTTTCTTTATAAAATAAATTAAATTAATTATAATCATGATGTGAAAGATTATTTCTATCTTGGATCTATAACCTTTCTTCTTTTGTCTAAATATTTAATTTTTATCCATGGATACTAGCATTCATCATCGTATTGATCCCGAATTGGTCATCGATTATGGAAAAGACAAAGTTGGGGCCCACCCAACACTACCCTTCCACTGTGTCTGGATCCTTCAAGTGGTATCAGAGCGAGGATATCATCATTTATAATTATTTAATTATCATTGATGATTTACCCTTTAATAATTTACTTTGTCAATTCAAGGTTTAATCATTCTTGTAATCTAAAATTTCGAGATATGTTCTTCATTTTTTTGTTTCTCACAGATTTCACAAAAACAAATAATTTTTGGATTAAAATTAAAATCTGGAACTCATCAGAACGCACCGATGATTCTTACTAGGTGACATGAAAATACACACCATGTGTTTGGACCTACACATTATGTCCTCTTCCATATAAATCATATAATCCAAACTACACATCGTGTAGTTGTTTTCAGCATATCAGGAGTAATTCAACAATTACTCAAGCTGTGTGCATTTATTACTTGTGGTGTAATTAATTTTACACCATCTGTTGACTGGGATAGAGAGTCACACACTTACCGGATTACACTCCATGTGTCCTACTACACACGGCATGTAGTCCCATCGTGTCAGGGGAAAAGCTGTGTATCCCATACACAGATTGAGTCGATCGATAACCATGTAACATAGATAAAACACAACATATATCCCACTATACATGCCATGTACTCCAAAGTTTCTGAAGTACACCTCACATGACAAGTCCCTAAGTGTTTACTTTGGGAAAGATGGTGAAGTTAGTATACACCCTGTAGTCGGAACTACACATCATGTACTTTACAAAATTATACAAAGTTAAAACTTTAATGTTTGTGTAATGTTCAGAACTACTTATCATGTATAAATCATACTACAGGTTTTTACTATATGAATTGAAGCATCATGTATGTAATATTTCATAAGAGTAAAACAATATAGGAATATAATACATGTTGGGTAGATTCGAACAGTTATTCACTAGGATACCTCTAAGGTGAATTTATCTACTAGGATGAGAATCTCAAAAAAATTCAAAAGGAATAAGATAAAATGATTGATTAATTAAATATAATAATTAATCAATTCAAGCATGATTTATCTTAATAAGAATGATTAAAGAATTTAATGCTAGTTTTATTAAATATATAACTCGTTGAATGTATGTTGATGATCATGAGTTAGACCAGACCTTATATGTGATTTGTTTCCATTTTAATTTATTTGTTAAATTAATTATCGGCCTATGTGCCATATCTTCTCATTAATATGTAGGGTCTACATGCCCATGGTTTATTTAATGTAAATCCCTTTTTACCCATCACCTACATGTGAGTTAAAAATCATATGTAATGGATGGATCTCCCAAGACAGTGGAGGTGGTTCAAACTAAAGCCGAGATGAAACCAATCCCAGGAGATACAAAGGTGGACAGGTGGAAAGGGTTCAAGGTGATTATTCCCTAGGTTAGGGTTAGTTTATCAACTATTAGATAATCTAACCATTATAAAATCTCATGATCATTCCCTTTATTTTATTTCTATCAGTTGCATGTTTTTTCATTGTGGATGTGTTGTTGCGATCACACAATTAATGAACTAACAAGCATGCAAGATGGAACTAAAATAAACCAGGATTCTGCATAAATATTATCAAGAAATGGTTAATCACTTAAGTAATTTCCACTTAATATTAATAATTATTTGATAAATATAATAATCAATTTACGTATAAGAGAAAAAAATCCCTCAATAAAATATTAACTCAGACTAAGCCTTATGTTACTTAATTAAGGTAAAAACTCAATAAAACTATGTGTTTGACCAACCCTTGTTGGGACACTTATATTTATACAATAATACCTAATAAAAGGTTTTGGGATGACTTAACTATATTTCATAAAGAGGAGTATCCCTTTCTAAACTTGGTTTAATATTGGAGGCAAGATCTAAGGAAATCCAAGTCAGGATTTCAGGATTAGGGAGTCTAATCAAAAGATCAAGGAGCTACAAAACTGCAATTTTCAAAGACCTGCCTACCTAAATACCTTCAAATATCTTGAACAACCCTTATTGGGGTTATTTGAAGGGGAGTATGTATCTTTTCCTCTAGAATTTTATGGAAACAGGACATTTTAAGCTTAATTGTGAGGGTCAATGGGAATTGATAAAATAGTGGTAGAATTAATAAAATTACTTTATTGTTTATCATAAAATGTAATTAAGAAATTAATAATGATATGATCTTCTAATTGTAGAATAAAATAAAAATCTCATTAAACAAACTATCCTTATGATCAATTATGGATAGAGACAACATCCTCACTAGTAGTAACTTCCAATAATGGTTTAGATGCCTTCGGGTTATTCTATGCCATGAACAGAAGTATTATGTGTTGGAGTCATCATTACCTGATCCACCAGCCTGGGAGGTGAGTGATCAATATTTCCTTGTCTATGATCAACATATGAACTACAAGGTCGATGTTCAATGTTTGATGCTATCATCAATGTCTAGTGATCTCATGAAGTCTCATGAAAACATGGATTCTTATAGCATTATTGATAACCTATATGGTCTTTAGCAGGAGAGAGAAAGATAGGAAAGGTATGAGATATCCAATGTAATCTTTCAGAGTAAGCTTGGAGAGGGTATCCCAGATTGGCCTCATGTAATCAAACTCATTGGCTATATTGAGCGCCTATAGCTTATATGATTTAAACTCCTCTAAGAACTAGGCACCGATCTTATTCTTGCATCACTCTCTCATAGATTCTCCAGCTTTGTTATTAATTTCAATATAAACAACATTGAGAAGTCTTTATCTGTTCTTCTTATCCTCATTTTCCAAGTGGACAAAGATATGAAGCGTGAAAAATCTTATGTCCTTATGGTGAATAAAAGGAAAGGGAAGGTGAATAGCTTTAATCCCAAATCTTCTTCACAACCTTCCAATAAAAGTAATATCAAAGGGGAGGCAAGGGAATATAAGGCTATTCATTTCTCATGTGGTAAGAAGGGTCACTGGAAGAAAAACTACACCCATCCAAAGAAGAAAGGGGAATCTTTAGGTGCATTTGTTATCAAGTGCAATTTATTTGTTTCTACAAATTGGGTATTGGATACAGGTTATGGTGCTCACATATTTATTCAAATATAGGAACCAAGTATATTCAAGAAAATTGACTGAGGGGAGGTAGATATATTAGAAGCCAATGAAGCCAAACTTGTTGTTGTAGCTATTAGGGACTACCACCTCACATTTCCAACTAGGATGATCTTGGTGTTAAAGGGTTGTTTTTATGTGCCTTTTATAACCAAAAACATAATTTCTGTATCTAGACTAGATACGGATGGATTTTTTTCAAGTTTAGAAATGAATGTTTCTTCTTTTATAAATATAGAATTTGTTTTGGTAGGGAATATTTATACAACGGTATTTATGTGTTGAATTACACAAACCAATTAATAGAGATCGATAACAAAGATACCCCACATGACTCATACCACACCCGAATTTGGAATCACTGGCTTTGTCATGTAAATAATAAACACTTGACAATTTACATCAAGATTGATATTTATATTCTTTCAAACTAAAACCACTTGGTGTATATCATGCATGTTTACAAGGAAAAATGACCAAAGCCCCGTTTAGTGGGAAAGGTGAAAGGGCCAAATAGATTCTTGATTTGGTTTATACCGATGTGTGTGGACCATTTATAGTTGAAGAAAGGGTTGGGTACTCATACTTCATAACTTTTACTGATGGTTTTAGTAGATATGGATATATCTACTTAATTAGGTATAAGTTGGATTATTTTGATAAGTTCAAAGAATAAAAGAATGAATTTGAGAACTAGATTGGTAAGAATATTAAGAAAATACACTCAGATCAATGTAGAGAGTATCTTAATCAAGACTTCATTGATTACTTATGGGAGTTTGGGATATTATCCCAACTCACTCCTCCTTACACACCTCAATGGAATAGTGTAAGCAAAAGGAATAACCTCACCTTGTTGGACATGGTGAGATAAATGTTTAGTCATTTGATTCTTCCATTATCCTTTTGGGGATATGTGTTACAAAAATCAGCACACATACTAAACTAAGTACCAACTAAATCGATAAATGGTATTCCATACGATTTCTGGAGTGGGAGAAAAGTCATGTTATCAAAATTACATGTGTGGGGTAGTGAAGCATTTGTTAAGGCCTCTTTAGGTAAGAAACTTTCACCCCGAGGAACAAAGTGTACCTTTATAGGATACCCCAAGGAAACAAGGGGATATTAACTATAAAACCCCTCAGGAAAAAATTTTATAGTGGAAAGAAACGCCATATTGCTTGAGAGGGAGAAAATCTATGAAAGAGATAGTGGGAGCGAGATAGACTTCGATGATGTCGAGGCTCAAGGTATATAGGAGTTGGTACAGGAACAGAATCCAAAAATCCCCATGGAAGAAAGAACTATTCTAGAGAGACAAGAACTGCGTAGGAGTACAAGAGAGGTTAGAGAACCAGAATGGTATGGTTTTCTAGTTACCGGGGATGGAAACTCATTATTAGTTGATAATAATGATCCTCTAACCAACAAGGAAGCAGTAAGTGGCACAAATATTTCCAAGTGTTAGGAATCCATGAATTTTGAAATGGATTCCATGTACCAAAACCAAGTTTGGATTTTGGTAGATACTCCAGTTGATGTAAAGACAATTGGTTGCCAATGGGTATTCAAGAAGAAACTGGACATGGAATGACAAGTCAGTACCTATAAGGTGCAGCTAGTTACAAAAGGGTTCAAGCAACTTCAAGGAATTGAATATGATAAAACCTTTTCACCATTTGTAATGTTGAAATCCATCAGAATTATATTGGCCATTATCACTTAATATGACTATGATATTTGACAAATGGATGTCAAAACAGCCTTCCTTAACAAGAATCTTCAGGAATATTTCTATTTGACACAAACTGAAGGTTTTATGAATCCAGAGGATGCCAATAAGGTATGCAAGTTTTATAAATCCATTTATGGATTAAAGAAAGCCTACAAGTCATGGAACATTCATTTTGATGAATCTATAATGGAATTTGGTTTTATCAAGAACGAATGTGAGCCTTGTGTATACAAATGGTTCAATGGGAGTGCAGTATTTTTCCTAATAGTATATGTTGATGATATATTACTTATTGGAAACGAGATACCAGCCTTACAGTTTCTTAAGGCATAGTTTAATCAATGCTTATCCATGAAGGACTTGGGTGAGACAACATATATTTTTGGGATCAATATCCATCATGATAGATCGAAGATATTGATAGGCCCAAGTAAAAGTACATACATTGACATGATACTGAAGAGATTCAGTATGGAACAATCCAAGAGGGGTTGTTTCTAGAGTCACATGAAATCCAACTATCTAAAAAAATGTGTCCTCAAACACATGAGAAAAGAGAGAGAGTGGTAATGAATCCATTTTCATCAGTGATTGGGTCAGTAATGTATGTCATGATATGTACTATGATAGATTTTTCCTATGCATTGAGTGTGGTAGGTAGATATTTGGATGGAAGTCAAGACTATCCTTAAGTATCTAAGGAATACTAAGGATATGTTCCTGGTTTATGGAGGAGATGAAGAACTAGTCATCAAAGAATATTTAGATTCTAGTTTCTAAAATGATCAGGATGACAGGAAGTCACAAACGGGATACATCTTCACTTTGAATGGAGGTGTTGTGAGCTGTAAGATCTCAAAGTAGAGTGTGGTCATAGATTCTACAGTGGAGTCCGAGTATATCGTAGATTTTGAGGTAGCTAAATAAGAAGTTTGGATGCAAATATTTGTCTAGGATATGGATGTGGTACCTAGCATTAAAGATATAATCACACTCTGTTGTGATAATACTTCATCGGTGGCTCTTTCAAGAGTCAAGGTCACATCAGTGGATGAAGAACATACTTTGTAATTATCATATCTAGAGGGATTTTTCTTAGAGTTTAAGTTTTAGTGAGCAGTATTTCTATAGAAGACAACATGATAGACCCCTTGACTAAAGCCTTGACTCAGTAGAAATGTGATCATCATGTGAGGTCTAGTAAACTGAAAGTCATAGGCAGTTGCCTCTAGTCCAAGTAGGAGTTTGTTAGAGTTGGTGTCTAAGAACCAACTATTTTTACTTTGATTACATGGATATTTAATGTATTTAAATATTAAACATCTTATTACATATATTTTTTTGTTCTTCATCACTATGATGTAATAAAGTCCTAGAGTATTTTTTTATTGATAATTTCATGGAAGTTCCCCGCTATGATGAGAACCTTGAAATGATATAACAATATTCTTAAATATAGTTCTACGGTTGGATGAAATACTATGATGGGAAACATAGTATATAGACCATCAATTGAGAGTACTCATAAGCGTATGAGATTTCCTCTCATGATTTTTTCACTTGGTAATCTCGAAGATGAGATATTATGAGAACAGACCCGCCAATAGGAATTATGCATGTTTTGGTGTCATTGGATATTCCTATCTACGAGCATGTTTAATGGTCCTTAGACTTTAATATTATCATTAATACGTGTTATGACTCACACACTTTTATTTACTGACAAAAATTGTCATGTCATATGTTGGTGGGAATTAAGGTACGTTGGGTGCGTCATGAGTGGCATGTTATTGATGGATAAGTCGAGGAAGGATTTTTCCCTTCCATTTATGGAAGTTGATATCTCTGACCTTTGATTGAAATAGAACCATCCCATGAAATTCCATGTCCATGGTGTAATGATGATTTTATTTTAGGTAATCAAAGAACAAAATATCAGGCACAAAGGTTGATGAAACTATTATGAAATATGCTTGATGAGATATTGAGATAAAGGAATTATATTACATAGTGAGATTCGTATGTGGGTGTTGTTTTTAAGACTTTAAGCACTTTCTCTTGGGTGCCTTGACCCGTTGCTATATAGTAATCTTGAACTTTATGCAAGACCACCTAATTCCAATGAGAAATAATCCTAGAGGGTCACACCCTAAGTGTTTTTGGTGGCCTTAGTTTAATTCTATTTGAATTTAATTAATGAAATAAATATTATTCTCAAGACCATAGAATAATTTTATTCAAGTTAAAATGATCGCATAAATTAAATAAATATTTATTCACTAGATTATGAGTAAAATATATTAATTTATTTTATTGTATATTTAATAAATATTTATTTACTAGTTTGTAAATAAAATATTTATTTAAGAGAATAAATTATTTATTTATTTATTCTAGTGTTCAATAAATGGAAGTGGAGTTCAAGCAGACCAAAGTCAGTCCGGTAGTAAAATAATTATTTGCAAGATGGGTAAATAATTATTTAACTAGTTGGATGAAATTATAATAATAATAACGCTACTATTATTTTGTGATGTAAAATTTTATTTATAATTTTGTTTTGCGCAAGTTTGCACATCATAAATAATGATGCGGTATTATTATTAAGAGAATGGGTTTTCTCTAAGGTTATGAATATATTTAATTATTGTTACGCAATTTAATATTGTAACTAAAGCCCCATGTCAATAAATAGACAAGTACGTATATTGTACCATGTACCGAACTATACATCCAACAAATTGAAAATTGTTAAGCCAAACAATTTCTCTCTCAAATCCTATTATCTCCCCTCTCAAGAGCGAGAGACATTCTTCAAGACCAAAGAACAAGTGATCAAGAATGACTGACACAAGACACTTTCTTCGCCACACTAGCACCCAGAGAATGAGTGGTATCGATTATAGGCCATTAGAGTACATGTGGATCACTACTAGATGGATTCTAGTTTGGATCCTCACAAGCACAACAAGAAAATTTGGAAGGGTCATTTCAGATGATCAAAATCATCCACGAAGAAAGTACCGAAGATCCATATATTCTTTTTCTTTATGAAATTAATTAAATGAATAATAAACATGATGTACAAGATCTTTTTTCTCTTGGATCTGGTTCCTTTCTTATTTTGTCTAAATCTTTGATTTCAATCTATGGATACTGGCGTTCATCATCGTATTGATCCCAGATTGGTCATCGATTATGGAAAAGACAAAGTTGAGCCCCACCCAAGTTTGTGCTTCCACTATGTCTGGATCCTTTAATATTCTTAGGGTTCATGTTCTTTGATTCCATTATGTTTCATGCATTATGAACTACCAATATTTATGTGATGAATCAATTTTATGATCTAGGATATGTAGAGTATGGTTTCTGAATTTTATTGTCATGTTCTCAAACCCTTATGATCATGATATGTTAATATCACCCTCATTTACTCTTATTGAGCATTTGAGATCACCCTTTCTTATGTTTCCTTTCCCCAGGTTATGATGAAAGGTATTATGTGTGATATGTCTAAGAAGGGTTCTAATTATGAATAACATAGTGGGTGATGACATATCTCACTTATGGATGAGTTTTTTATATGTCTATGTTTCTAAAGGAACTAGACCTAAATGATTTTGGTGTGGATCATTATGTTATGTAATGAATATTCATCTATTAAGATGTAATATTTATGTATGAGAATTTTGGATCTTTGCAGGCTTCATATGTTATGATTCAACTAGTTGAGGTCATCGCTTCTTTCATTTCTGTCAATTTAATTTTATCATAACCCTTAATAGATACTAATAATAACAATCACTATACAATGACTATATTATCAATGTTTATGATGCTTAATGGTCTTTTAAATTTTATAGTATATAATTTCTAATGGTTTAAAATAACCAATATACTGCATGTGTTTTCTGTAAATTCATTACTAGATAAGGAATTTATTTATTCAAAAGGTGAATTTCATTTTAAAAAATTGGTTCATTATAAATATGAAATCTAGAAACCAAATCCAGAATGAAAAGTTCTCATTCTCAACAAGATAAAATTCTAATGGCACTATTTGGTATTTTGTTTTTGTGAAAGTCATAACAACCGTATCACTTAGAAAAAAAATTATCTAATCAACCCTAAAATGTAATATAAACCTAGAATATTCTTGGATGGCATCAAAACTTTTAAATTATATTTATTTTAATATTTATAATATAAAATATTTTAATATTTTATTAAGAAGGTAATTATTGCATCATCATCGTGTCAAAAATAAATTTAATTATTTAATCTATAAAAATTATAAATAAAATAAAATTATGTAGGAAATATTTTTATATTTCTAATAAATATTTATAGTATAATTTATCTTATGTGTAACCCTATATGAAAAATGGTTTAGTTAATAAACTTTAAATTTAACATTTTTAACTCTTCTTTCAATAAAATAATAATAAATGTCCTAATCTAATCCAAGTGGACCTAAAGGATCATATTTTATTTATAATGTTGTTTTTGTTCTAATTACACTTATCCAGTAGAATTAGTACATGTGTTAAGGTAATTATAATATCATTTTTACCTTTAATTACCCTATTTATTTTTAACCGTGGTAAATAAGTCAAAAGTTATTATTCACCAAAAATTATTTTCATCTTATTAAATCACGTTTGACTTACAGATTTCAATTGGGTCTCTCAATATTTTTAAATTCAACTCACAGAAGCAGTAAAATTATGTTTTATGCAAATTTGCTAACGTGCCTATAAGGTGGGTAAAAGAGGTTAAAAGGTTCAATAAAATTTTATAGATCTAATTTTATTATAAAATGACTCCAATGAATTAAATTGAACTTATATAGGTATTATATATCTATTTTGACTTAAAATAAATTTAAATAAAATAAATATTTATTTAAATAAAAAGTTGGTTTTAAATAATAACGCAGTGTTTTTCACTATTCATTAAAAATTGAAAGTTTTCATAAAAATACCAAAAATTCACCCAAAGCTAATTTTGATATTTATAATTAAAAAATGAATTATATTTTACCAAATTCAAAATATAGCAGTTGTATTTATTAATTTAAAATTAATTCCCGTTGTCAAAACCAAAAAGCGGGTTTTTAAAAAAGTAAACACTATCAAAAGATTGACATGTGTTTATATCAAATTTAAATGTGAAATTAATTATAATTACCTAAATTGTATTAAATGATAAAAATATAATCCAATTATACTTCAAAACCATACAAATTTATAATTTAACACTATAAATTATTTCAATTAAAAAAGTTGTTTTCAATTAAAACATACTATTTTTCACTATTCGTCAAAATATGGAAGTTATCAGAAAAGTACCAAAAATTTATCCAGACTAATTTTTTATGTACTGCTTCTAAAGAATAATTTAATTTCATTAAATTGAATATATAAAAGTGTAAAATATTGGTTTTCAAAAGGGTTCTCCATTAAAAGGCGGTAAAATTACATTTTTTGAAAAATGCTTCTTTTATCTGAAAAAATGAATTTATTCTTATATTATGTCTAAGAAACAAATAATATAGATTTTAAAATTATATAGAGTTTATAAGATTCAAAATGTAGTTAATACTATTCATAACCACTTTTTGAACGGCTAGTTTGGTAATTTGTGGTGCACTCGAACTCGATGTTGCGTGTAGCACAAGCTATTGAATTACTTTAATGAGATAACATACTATGAAATCTTGGGGTGTTACATTCTCCCATACTTAAATAAATTGTTTCCTTTTAATTTGAAATTGTTCTTCTAAAATAAAAGGTTAAAAATATAAAAATAACTTTGTGGAAAACCCACATCATAAATTGGGTTAATAAAACTTAATCTTAATAAGAGGGAAAGGGAATAAAAAAGTTACCACCAAATTATGATCTTGATTAGGAGAAAATTGGTTGAAATTTGAGACACATAATTGGAGGGAAAATGTAAATATTTATAGGGAGTGATTGAGGTCATCAATCACAAACAAGTGTAAAATTGAGGGCCTCAAATCCATCAATCTATGATGATTTAAAATATCGTTAGTTTAATAAAACATTAGGTATTAAGATAACACATTTTTTGTTTTAATATTCCTTCCCTAAAGTTTAAGAATTAATTTATTCATAGAATAAGTGGAAAAAATATTCTTGACAATTAGAGTTTCATCCTTCAACTAATTCCTACCACAAACTCATCTTTCACTCCAAAAGATAATATAATTAAAAAATATTCTACTTATCCTAATCATATAGGGTTCCAAAAATAATTAATTTGTAATTAATTTGTAATAATATTAAAAAAAATACATTATAAGAACCAATAAATCACATATGCCAGTGGTAGGTGATCCACCCTTGTCGCCCTTCGGTTACAGTTTCAAATCTTGCAGCCTTGCTGGACGCGATGGGTTGTCGCCTGACCTCCAGGTTGTCCTTTTTATAACAATCCAAAAATAATCTTAAGAAGTGTTTTAACTGTAAACAATAGTATCCATTATTTAACTTGATCTATTCTGACCTTTAGACTTATCCAAAATAATTATTTCCAAACTCACAGTCCAAAATTAATAAGGAAGGTCACATAATATACATGTGAATACCTTCATCGTGTATTCTCATAAGACATGGTAATAAACTGAATTACCAGAAAACCATATTAGAATAGTTATGTACTTCCTTATCTCTTATAGAATACTGGATATACTCCTTATATCCAAAAATGTTGTAAACTCTAACAATGATGGAATATACAAATCATTAATCAGTTTCAAGGTAGTCAAGAATATCCAATATAATTTATCCAAATCAATCATATATTATTCCAAAATCACTACCTTAGTATCAAAACCATATTATGGTTTATCTTTCTCTCAACCATATATTTAAAAAAAATAACCTTCTATTGAGTCACTTTTCTTGGTTCCACACAATCTCAAGTTCTTAATGAAATAGTACTGCAGTACAATCCTTATATACTCTATAATTCTTATAATATGTACATCATTAATAAAATACTCAAATGAAACAATACTTTAATAACAACATAAAAATATAATCATTCCTCTTTATCTTCGGTAGTATCATAACTTTATAATTATCTAATAGAATTATTTGGGGTATACTCTGATGATTTGTACATTGATTCGCATAGTGTCCCAACTCCTTACAGATGAAGCATTGTACATTTGAAAACTTTTTCTTACCCTTGCAATCACATACTTGGTGTAATTTTTTCTCCACACTTATAACAAACTCTCATTCCCTTCAATTATTTAACAAGATTATTCTTTCCACAATTAGCACATATGAAAAAAAACCTTCTTCCTCCTCTTCCCTTTATCCATATTTCTCTATTCCATCCTTTTCTTCTCTTGCTTCCCTTCAAAGATATAGGACTCAGATAATTATTTACATGTCTTATTAACACATGATACTATTTATTCATATGATGAGAATATGTGGGATACTATTTCCCTTTTAAATGTTGGCTTAATACCCTGAAAGATATGATCCTTCTTAATCTTTCAAACATGTGTATTTTTGGAATTATCATTCCTTCTACTAGGAACCATTTCTAAACAATGGCATACACTATGTTAGTTTATGAATCACAATGCATAATTCCAAACTTTTAAAATACCTAACGTAAATTGAAAATATTATTCATATAATCTATAATCATAAAATGTTTTCTTTGAGAAAGTATTTACTCCTAAATCCTTCATAATGGATTGTAATAAAAATTTGAATCATCCAAATCATATCCCCCAGAAGTGTCATAACCAAGAGTGCAGCAAGGCTCGTTGTCATGTTCCAGGATACCCTGAGTCAAGCCCAAAGCTCCTTGTCAGAGTTTTCACTTCTAGGTACATCTGTGCCAAATCTACCTCTACCTGCTCGTATCCAGATAGGGATGTATTTCTTGCAAAATACACAAAATCTCTACATTAACAAAATTCTAGGAAGTTCTTATATACTAATCCTCAAAGTCTATCTTAGGGTAATGTTCTCTAATCAGAGTTTATCAAAATCTATTTCCAAGGTTGTTGCTAAAATTCCTCGGATACCAACTGTAATGCCTGAACCCCAGTTACCCATATTCCATGCATTATTTTAACACATTGGCATGATTACAAGGAATCAAGTCCCGAAGGACCGATCAGTTTAGTAGTCTTGGAAAATAGATTACATACATGAATGTTACTTTACATTAAAAAATGAAAAAAAAAACAACATTGTCTCCATTGACCACATTCATATCCCTTATATTATCCCTGCAGGTCAGTCATAGTATACTTCTTTTCATCCTATGAAAAATAAAACATAGAAAGGGGTGAGCTCAGATGCTCAGTAAGTATAACAATATAGTAGAAACTTTCATAAATATGCATAAACATTTAAGGAAATGTATAAAACAACAAAAAGACTTTTAAACTTAAACTTTAGCATAATATGGAAAAGATAAATCAAATAATTCCATTTACTTATTCACATGGATATTATACTAGTCAAATAATCACATGTAATATCAATATCTAGTTTCATAATGATGTAATGCATAATGCCAGACTTCATAACCACATAGTCAAGGCCTTCTTCCAAGACTACAAATAATATTTTGTCAAGGCCTTGTTCCAAGACACTAGTTTGTCTCATGAGACCTATCGATGCATCAAGGAGATATAGCAGGCTCTACCCGTCACTTACTAAGTCTAATTCATTCCTCATATGAAAAGGTTTAAACATAACATAAACATTCGTATTAAAACTAGAATATGAAATGTCAATACTTTATCCATAAACCATGAATGTTATAATAATAACAAATCCACAACCAAACAAATCACAAAACCTTAAATACAATATGGAATATTTGTATTATAATAAATCATCCTCGATCAAGAATAATATCCTGTAAAGGATGTTGACATAGTTGAAAATGATCAGTAAAAATATTTGAGAGAAATATACTTTTTTCATGAAATTGTTTAAAATTCATATAAAGGAATTAATTTAAAAGATGTTTTTGAATAAAAGTGTCTCATACCACTTATAAACTTTTGAAAGGAATTAACAATTTAAAACATTCATGTCTATATAAATAAATTCTGAAAACCATTTTGAAAACATGGACATTAATGAGAAAGGTTTAGAAGAATAAATCTTTAAAACATATAAAATGATGTTTTAGTAAAAATTCCCTTAAAAATAATCCATTTGAAAACTATTTTATGAGACATTTACATGGATAATAAATATTTCACAATAGATACTTATGTAAAAATAACCTCAGATAAAAAAGATATTGTGAAATTAACCCTTACCTTGCACTTTCTTTTGGTCGAAGGTACGTTTAACCTCCTGTATAATGACCATAGTATGTTATTAAATTATAATAGAATAATATTAATATTTATTATATCATAAATGATTCATTTATGACTTTATACTACCCATTTAATAATTATTTCCACATTAAATTAACATTTTGGGTAATAATTGCTTTCTTTATCGTACGTGTTTTAACTTGTTATTATTGATCGTATAATTTAGATCATGATTTAAATAATTTAAGAATATAAACCTTGATTTATATATCATATATATTTAGAATATAAATATTTATGATATATAGATTTATGAAATGGAAGGCACCGTTCAGGGAGATGATAGGTCATACGTACGCATAAACATTGTTTCCGTTTTCATATTGTATTGAACGGAAGTAAGTGAATAAGATATATTTAAGTACATAAATATATATATATATACATTAGAATTATTATTTCATATATTACATACTTATGAATAATATATATTTTTATAATCATTGTTGAATGGTGAACGTGGGAATGAATCGCATCGCGTCATGGAGATGGTAATTCGTACGTACGCATGAGGGACAATATCATTATATTGATGGTGAAATCGTATGTAATTGGATGGTATATCATATATACAGAATTATTACCATGTTATATTTATTATTTACATCAGTTATACTCATTATTATACCCATCCAAATAATGAAGTGTTTGAATAACAAACTACACCACGATGTGGAGACGGTAAGTCGTATGTACGCACGTATGGTGACTTTGTCATTTATAGGATGGATAGAATAACGAATCAATTTATAGAATTTTAGGAATTATTCTCAATTAAATGAAATTAAGTTCACTCCATGTTTTTTACTTTAATTTTAAATTATTTAATTCCATATGTGATAATTTAAGGAATTAAAAATACTACTTCTAAATTTTAAACCATATGTGATCAAACCTATTCTAGAAGTATTAACTCCTTGTTCTTCAAATAACCTTTACATAGAAGTAACTAATAATATTCATATGTAATAATTACAACACAAGAATTACTCTTCAATTAATTCTATCAACCTTACTTTAACAGACTTGATAAACCAAATATATGCACAAAAACTCCTATAACTTTTTCAAACCATAAGTATTTTTCAATGTATCCACTTCTTTCTCTTTAAATATAATCCCAAAAAAGTATTATCTTAGATAATGTGCATAATACTTATTCTAATTCAATTGATTTAACAATTTAATATAAAATAGAAATAAATTTTCCTATACTAAAATAGATCTTCAATGAAATCCAATTTATTGTCTCTTTTATTCTAGGAACACATATTTCCTTCTTATTTGATATCCACTCTTTTCATTCACACTATTTCAAATATTTTTAAATATTTAATTTCAAATTTTAAATTTAGATCTATAAAAAAATTCCATCCTTTAAATCCAACCATTATATTATCTTACATTTAATCTCTACCACTCAAATTATAAATGGTTAATGGAAATTAGAATAACTACCAAACCTTCCAGATATAGAAAAATAATCAATATTATTTGAATTTTCCATGAAATCATATTTTTCATCATATCACTTTGATTTATGGTGTAGCAATTGGTCTTCATCATTTATTCTCAACTATGAGAAGTATTGGAATGTGTAGCAATGCTTTTTATAGAAAACAATTTTATTTCTTTACAAATTTTGTTAAAAATATATTTACGAAATGAAGGTCCTTAATTATCCATCACTATTTAAAAATGATTGAACTTTCTTTATGGTTCAACCATTTTTCTTATGGTTCAAGATTCCTTAATGAACCATATAAAAATTATTTACAGTATGGATCCTTCCCTATAAAGAAACCATATCTACAATTCTAATGAATCTAAAAATCATAAAAACGTTTTATTTTGTGAAAAAAATAATCTCATGGAATGAATTTTATAGTTTCACAAACTCCTATAGCACAAATCATTTCCTTATGGCAAGTATTTCATCTCTTTCATACTTTATAAAATTCTTCACACATCACAGTCTTCATTTATGATGTAGTATACTAGATACTCCTCTCATTTTTCATATATTGAAGAATTTTTTGTGAAAAAAACTAGATGTGATGTAATATTCTTTCAATAAGAACACTCAAAATGGATATTAAAGAAGAATATTATGATTTTATTTTTTATTTTTAAGTGCTAAATAAAAAATTAACAGGGAATACATTATTCCATGTCACACCTTAGTAAAATTCTCAGGAGGTGGTGGCTTTATTACCCTGGGCACAGAAATCCCTCAACATCAAATTACTTTAGAGTTCTCCCCATCCTTATGGTTCATCTTGATACCCATCATATATTGCATATGCCTTACCCTTATGCCTTCAAGAACACTAGTGTTGACCCTTACTGGTGCTCACCTACACTACCACATTAATATGTGGTTGTCAAGATTATCCCTACCCTAAGGGAAGCTATCTACTTCATTTGAATCATTTTTTGGACCATATTGTTTCTATTAACTCAATTAAAGAACTTTTCTAAATAATATTAGACATACTTCCAATATTCACAAAGAATTACAAGAATTCAAAAGAACTCCAATATTTTTTTATTGTTCTTTCTATAGGTAGTAACCATATATATTCAAGAACTTTATTCGTGTGACTCAAATATATCAAGTATGAGCATAAATCAATAACAATTCTCCAAACATCACTATGAATCCATAAAAAATATTCCAATAATAACATAAAATTCTTACACACCATATATCTCCATCATAATTTCATACAACATATAAACTCCTTTATGCTACTCTTCATGTAATATATTTACCTAAAATAACCATAATTTATGAATGCTTTTCTTAATAAATATTTTTGAAAAATCTAACACAACCTTATTGTTGCAAAAATATCCCCATTTGGATTTTTTTTTTAAATATACCATTCCATACAACTTTATACCCCTTTTTCAATAAAATAAAAATGGTCCTATTTATTTCTTAGAATGTCAACACCTCATTTTAACTCTTATTTTTCAATATAATACTTATATAAAATATTTCAAGCCAACTCATCACCATATCGCACCCACTTAAGGCTTACCTCATACTCTATATATGAATACCATCAACTCCTTCAAAAAAATTCTTATAACTGAATTAACACTTCAACAGCTGGATAAATATCTTTTATATCAAAGATAAGTTCTCCATTTCCAATTCAAATTGGTGATATTACCCACTTAACAATAAATTTTCAATAAATCCTCTAAGACTAATGTGATAAATATTAGTATAGGAAATAATAGTCAAATTTAACAATTTAAATGATATCTATATCACTCACAAAACACCCTAAAATTCTAGGTACCATGAGAAACCAAAACTTATATGAATCCAAACATCTTCCCGCAAAATAAATAGAACATAAAATTTAAAGCACTTGGGTGAAGAACATGCCACTTGGGAACCAATTTATAGAATTTATTTATGCCAAGTGATACCTCTTGAGACCCATATTTTCTAATTCATTTGAATATTCTTCTCTTATTTCAAACAACTCTAATAATCTTTTATATGTTTATCATAAACTCCCTCGAGTTATTTCACCAATTGAAGAAATAGTTTTTATCATGGGAAAGCACTTGATTTTACCACCATTTGATAGATATTTATTCCTACAATAAGTTTCTAGGTATCCTAAAAAATAATTATATAATATTATCATGTTACTGTATAAAAAATAATTATGAAATCTCAATGGTTGATCAATCTTCAATATGTTTTTTATCGACTCCTCAGGGACTACTTCTATTTACCACATACTTGAAATCCGCTTATGAGACTTCCAAAAATGTATTTAAAACATGGGTACACTGAAATATAACTTTGAAACCCATTCCATTAAAAATTTAACTAGAGACCCACACAAATTCATCATTATCACATACTCATACAAATTACAATATTTATAGACAGATTTAGATTAGTTTCTCCAAGGTGATGAATTTACTAACATTACTACACATGGTTGACCTTAACATTGGTTTTATCTTCTCCTTTCATGTCTAGACATATTCATAAGGCTTCTCCATCCAAAACTTCTTTGATAACTTCTATATTACACTTGAGACACATTTTCAGTATGCATTTCAAGATTCATGTTGAATATTCTTAAAATTCCACATAAAATACCCATAATTTTTATTAATACACACATAGTGTATTTAAAAATTTATTAATTACACACACTTTTACTAGGAATCCATCAAATTTTAATGTATATAACCCATGTATCATATAACACCCTTAATCATGTATTAATCCAAACATTATATATTGAAAAAAAGTGTTCAAACGGGGAGGTTTACCTCTAACATCCTCAAGTGGAGGATTGTGGTTGACCATGACTAGATAACCCTATGGTTATAATCTTATTATAAGAATTTCTCTATATAAAATCACTTTTATATACTTCCTTTTGAGTATTTCAATTCAAATTATCTATATCTTTCAATTGATTCCACTTTTTCAAGGTGTGTCTAACACCACTTATATATTATTATTCCTTATGCACATCGCACATGAGTCTTCCACCTTTCTCTCAAAACTTTTTATTTTTATTTATTTTAACGATAAAACTACTGCATGATTCCTTCCTTTTGATAATATTAAATCCTAATTTCTTCTTTAATGGCCCAATATTTATTTTATTAGTGAGATTCATCACACTAATGAAATTTTCCTTCTTTAATGCACCATTTTTTTCATTATTTTACAAGATTATTTCTCCATGTAATGGAAACTCTACGAATCTTTTGTTTATGATTTTCAGTGGTATGGATGGAACCACTTAGACATGTCCCTTTCTTATCCTCCTTGTTAATATTGAAATAAACTTATTATTTCTTCTTTTTTTACATGATAATTCATCTTCCTTCCATGATTGTATTATAAAAACCCTTGATTTATGACACACATCAGATAAGTTGTGTTCTCTTTCTACAAAAGCTTGAATATATTCTTTAATATAACATATTATATTTTCAAACTACATTTATTTATGCTAGTTATAGGGGTAATAAACTTCCTCATCATTCCTTATTTTATTATTATATTATAATACCTTGATATATAGCCTTAGTGGACACTTTAATAGTATATAAAATTATAATGATCACCACTTATTCCTCTTATTCATGAATTTTAGTGCACAAGTTTCATTCTTCACTTATTCATCAATTAACTTGTCCACAATAAAAACATCTTCCTCCAAATGTGTTGTTTGAATTTATTTTAATGGACATAATTTTAATTGAAAATTTTTATCTGTTGTTGAAACCACCAACACCAATATTAAAAATGAAATAATTAGGATAATAATAATTATACTTTTATCCCATGGTTTGGTAAGATTTATTCTTATATTTTGTTTACAATATGAAATTATATCAATGGAATATTTTAAATATCTTATTGTATAACCAGTAATTCCATAATAGAAACACATATTTGTATACTTCTCTCTTGAATACACTTGATTGCTTCAAACACTTACTTCACTTTATGATTGTAGTTCATTATAGGATTCTTGATTTTATTGGATGATGATGTATCAATATTAAAAACTTCTTTTCCCATAATATTTTATCTCTAGACATCAATATATTAATTCTTCTTTATTAATGACATAGTAAATCCACACTAGTTTTCATTATTTTTTACCAAAAATACTTCAACATTCCTTTATATTACCTCCAAATTGAATCACTTTAAGTTTCACTGATCTCTTTCATTCAAAAAAGATCATATTTTTTCTTAATATTATATTTTGAGAAGCCTCACATTATTTTTATTTCCTTCTTGTATAGATACCAATGAACTTTTAAATACTTTAATTCTTTTAAACTTTACTTAAAATTGATAATTTTTTATATTTATTACTTATTTTAATGCTCCTTTTACTGATTTCAACTTTTCTTCAGGAGTATTGGTTGAAAATTCATCTTCAACTTCTTTCCCCTCTACCTATGAATGATCGAGAAAACATATTCATTGAAATTTTTTCATAATGAGGTCCATAGAAAACCTTTATATAATATCATATAATTCTTTCAATGTTTTTTCTAGAAATTAAATCTTCTTATAAAGTTATTATTCACATCCCTTTATTGAAACCTTTTCTTTATTTTATTTATTATAAATTTCATTATATTCCTGTGACTCATCTTCACAACAAAACCCTAAAAAATTACATTCAAACAAATCATATTCTGAGATATCCCATAGTAATTTCTTCCAATATAGACATAATTCTCTCATATCATCAATTAATAGAAGCACTCAAACTTTCAATAACCATAAATTATTCTCATGCCTTTTTGTTCTAATAGATTTATGCTTTTTAATCTTCATGAGATTCATTATAATATTCAAAAACTTCATTAAGATAGGCCAATTTACCCTCAATTTATTCAATATATTCATAGGACTCTTTAAACATCCCTCTAATATTCAAATTCTTCTTCCTCTAAATATTTAATTCATCTAAAGAACTTTCAAGATCTACTTAAATATCAAAATTACTTCTTATACATTATCATCTTTAACAATTATTTTATCTTTTTAAGAAATATAATCCATACTAATTTGATAATAAATCCTCAAGGTTAAACTTACAAACTTATGTTGAATTTAATACAGAACATATTGGCTCTGACACTACTTGTAGGGACTCGGGACACCATGAGAGGGAGGGTGAATTGGGGTGTAAACTGAATTTAACTTTTATTTATGATATTTACTTCGAGATTTTTTTCCCTTATAGAAAGAACATGATTCAACCTTAACATTTTTTTTAATCAATATGAACAAATAACAAGCACATATAAAGAAATTGAAATGCAAGGCATGTAGATATTTTTCTCGGTTCACCTATAAAAGGATCCTATAAAGATCATACAATTATAATTATTCTAGTGTACTAAGATCCATTATAACTCAATACTTGTGTGGTTATAATATT
This sequence comes from Viscum album, assembly GCA_963277665.1. Lineage (NCBI taxonomy): Eukaryota > Viridiplantae > Streptophyta > Magnoliopsida > Santalales > Viscaceae > Viscum > Viscum album. The sequence continues at coordinate 381,811,828 of OY728153.1, read as the reverse complement.
TTAGTAAGGTTATTAATCACTAATTCACACTGCATGTACAAGTTTGCACAAGGTCTATCCTTATTATGGATCACTCCTTATTCTTATCCTCTATGAACCTCTTTGGTGAAGGAATTAATAATATACTTATATATATTATTATGAGTGATAAAATTAAGGTCATTATAAGTTATGAATTTTAATTTTACATCATTTGATTTTAGATGTGATGCTTCAAGGAATTCTAAATGCTACCTCAAAATTCTCAACTAAATGTGATCAACTTCATTTTAAAAGTTTTAGCACATTTTTTCTTCAAATAACCTTTACATAGAACAATCAATACTCTACAGATGTAATAATTACAACACAATAATTATTATTCGATTCATTATTTAATATTTAATTTAATATACAAGATGAATCAAATATAATCACAGTAAATCCTACAATGTTAAAAAAATCACTTGTAATTTTTAAATTATCCACTTCTTATTCTTCAAAGATAATCCCAAAAAAAAATTATCTTCAATAGTGTGTGCAAAAATAGTTCTTATTCAACTAATTTTTCATTTTTATATAAACTAACAATAAATTTTTCCTCTTATAAAATGTATCATAAATGATATCCAAGTTATTGTCACCTTTCTTCTAGGAACACATAATTCATTCTTCTCTAATTTCCCCTATTTTTTTTCTTGTTATTTCATCTATTTTTAATTCTACACATTTGGTTCTCATATATCTATAAAACCACTTGAATTTAAATTTCAAATTTAAAATATCTAAGAAATTTTTTATCCTTTAAATCTAACCATTTTATTACTTCCAGTCAATTTCTACAACTCAAATTTGAAAGGGTTTTTAATAGAAATTAGAATAACCTCCAAACTTTATATGTACTTAAAAATCATCACTTTTTTTTAAACTATCAACAAAATTATATTTTTTTGCAGAGAAATTTTATTTATAGCATAGAATGTTGGTTTCAACTAATTATTTATGAATTCTAAAAGTGTTTCAATATGTATCAATGCTTTGTAGTGTAAACCATTTTGTTTCTTTACAAATTTTGGGGAAGCATATCTTTATAGTTTAGAGGTCCTTATTTATTCATGACTATAGAAACTTGACTGGTATTTATTTCAGGTGTAACCATTTTTGTTATTATATGGTATTTCTTAATGAATGATACAGAAATTACTTATAGTGTGGATCATTCCCTATAGAACAACCATTGATATAATTCTTGTGAAACTAAAAATCTTCAAAAACATCTTCTACATTGCAAAAAATAATAATGTGATGCTTCTTCTATAGTTTCCCAAAATAATATGGTGTAACTCATTTCCTTCTAGTGTGGTTTCCATTACTTCCATACTTCATACAATTCTTTACACACCATGATATGTTTTTTGAAATGTAATACATTAGAGACTCTACTCTATTTTCATGGATCATGGCCGTTATGGTGCAAGGTAACGAGATGTGGTGTAATATTATTTCATAAAGGACACTCAATATAGAGTTATAAGAAGAATAATATGATGTTGTTTTGTAATTTTTGAGTGTTACTTAAAAAATGAGTTTTTCCCACATTATACCTTGCCCCACGTTGATAAAATTATTAAAAGGGGGATAAATCATCACCTAGGACATGAAAAACACTCAATGTCACACCCAAGGTTTTTTTAGTTATTTTTTTCCTTTCGTTATCTCATTCCGTAGTTTTCTAATCATTTTAAGTAAAATTTAGGGTTTTTGGGCTGGATAGAGGGTGGTGCATGGTTGGTTCACTGTTAATAGAAAATTTACACTAGTCCTATGAAAAACACATTGACTAGAAAATGGGAGTGTCAAGTCTATATGGATAGGATCATAGGTATACTTCACCCCCCATTATCCTCTATGTCCTCCACACCCTTTAGTACAAAGGTTCCTGCACAATTGGCACATGGTCTGGTGAAACATGTGGCCTTCTGGATCTTTAAAAATTTTGAGATTCCATTTTTTCCATCCATGTTTATAACTCTTATCCACCCATAAATTCACTCATTCAACTCCCAAAACCATATTTGTTCCTCCACCTCTTCTACTCTTCCTTTTGGCTTCAATCTTGGGTGGATTTGAGCTTGGATCTTAAAGATTTCTCCAAGTCCCTCATATCCTTATTTCTTGGTCTCTTCTTCCATTATTCTTGGATATTATTATTTCTGGTGATTTTATTGACCAATATTAGGTTAAATCTAAAAATAATCTTGGATATTTATGTTGGTGTTGTGGTCTTTCTTCTTTGGGATCTCATATTTATTTGGATTGGGGTTTGCACCCATTTTGTGGTGATTTCAAAAGGAAAGGTAAGTGGTTTTGTGTTGTGCTATTATTTTGTGAGTTAAATATGTTTGAATTTATTTTAAATTGTTTTATAAATTTATTTTGTGTGAAAATGGTTGGTTTTGAAGGGTTTTGGTGTTTTTGAAACTCTTAAAATGGTTTATCCATTTGGTAATTACTAGAAATTATTTATCATGGCATGTGATGGGTTGGTATGATAAAAAGGGTTTGAAATTGTTTTTTAAATGGAGTGAATCACTTGGGAACCCCCACTACCTAGGTGGGTGGACTAAGGACTAATATGTTGGGATAGATGGAAGGGTGTCTACCTAGTATTTATATTAGGACTACATTACAACACTAACTAAACAATGTGATGATGATGATGTTGTGGGTACTACTAAAACATTAGTGATGGCCTCTCTAAATGCTTATTCATTAGAAGATTTATAATAATGGTTTATCACTAAGGGTATAAGGATCCCAGGACCCCATTGAACATAGTTTCTTAGGGGATACACAAGGTTTTATTATAGTGTTTTTCTAGTTTCAGTTATTCTTGCACTATTTATCTTACCTCAAAAACTAAAACATGTTTTAAAACTAAAATTTTTGTTTTTATTGAAAAATTAAATATTTATTTGTCTTACAATGGATATTTATGGAATACTTAGTGGTATCCTATTAGAAAAGTGAGCTCACACCCTGAATATACTCAATGGGTATATGTAGATCTTAAGTTGTATGAATTGGGTAAAATAAAGGACTACTATGGGAGTGGTAATGGGTGCTCTTGATAGTGGCATCTTCTTCTGGAAGATGTTGATGATGGTGACATGGTGTGTGTTGGATCTTATACCGTGAATATTCTTATATCCCTTTTTTCATTCCCCCTCTTTTCCTTTTTTTTTCTTTTGGTTTTGGTTTAAAAATATAAATTGTGAAACTTGTCTCATATACATGCCTCTTTTTATAACCATGTTAAGGTTTTTGCTTATGATGTTTATGTATATCTTATATAGTTGTTTGTTATGAGAGTGATATGATATGTGACATGATTTTGAATATTTTTCATGGGAAAATCTTTTCCAAGGAGTTATTTAATTCCAAGGCACTAGTTTCCAAACTATGGGGGTCAGGAACTCCCTTTTGGCCATTCCAAGGGTCGGTTTGGGTGTTGGGATGGATGGAATCTTGGACTGTCTTGTGAATAAAATGTAATCAAAGTAATTTTTCCCTTATTTTGGGTCTTTTATTTGGGAAAGTTTGGATATAAAGGAGTTAGGAACATCATGACTTGAGTTTCTAGTTGGAAGTGGGGTTTGGAGACAACACACCTCATGAAAGGACTTGGGTTCCCATGGAAGGTCAAGATTCTAGATTGAATCCTCATTCAGGTGGATTGCATAGGCTACAAATTGTGCATGGAAACCAAGGTTGGGTGGAGTATTTTGGGTTGTGTCTAGGGTTATTGTGATTATATGATGACCTATGTAGGTGTTTTATTAAGTTGTTTAATGTATCTCTGTGAGGGTGTATTGATGGTTCTTTTTTTACATGTGTTTCAACATTCCTCCTTGGAGACCTCTTGTAAAACCATGAGAGGAGGATGGAGAGATTTCTACCTCACTAGTTGATCAATTATTAATCATGGAAGAAGTATGGGATGTCCAAGCTATGGATTAGGGAGACGGGTCTATTTCATATCAGGTTAAGGAATCCAATCTAGGTCTAGGAAAACATTGATATCAAGAGTTTCTCAAGCATAAACCTCATTCCTTCCAAGGAATCATAGATCCTATAGAAATGGAATACTTTATGGAAGATATTGATAGGATATTTGAGTTTCTATGGACCCCTGATATAGAAACACTAACTTTTCATACATTAACATTACATAAAAATTTTGGAATACTTAAAACGTTATAGAAACAAACACCCAAAGACTGTACTAGTCTAGTGCCTTTGTAAACATGGAAACATAAACACTGATACATAAGTGAGCATAAGGGTATGAAAACATAATAATGAAAATATAATATCATACCCTACATATCAATGATCGTATACATGAATCATGGCATAAATCTTGGTAGTTCATAATAAATGAATCATAAGGAAATAAAGAATATGAGCCATGAAATCATAACATAGGAATGCAACATGGAGTTTTGGTAGACACATAATCATAAAATATTATTTCCATTGTATCCAAGGCATCAATTTCAATACCACCTTGGTAGTATAGGTTCACTCCCCATACCATCTTGGTTGTCATGGTTCACTCCCATGGCTATATTTGTAGTATGATTTCACTCCTCATACCATCTTGGCAGTCATGGTTCACTCTCATGGCCATATTAGTAGTCAAGTTTCATTCCCAAGACCATTTTAGTCTATATCGTGAGATATAAATCTTTACCCAATGCATTGGATGGAGATATAGATCCCACCCATATCATAGTGAAATCATCAATACATATTTCAGAAGATCATAAATAATCATTTCATAACCCATGAAATGAAATGGGTATTATAAAAATGTAATCATATCATAAAATGTGGAAAAATACAGCTTTGATAATCATTTCATCAAAAGCATAACCCATGAAAGAAAAATGTATTTCATAAACATATAACCTGTGAAAGAGAAACAATTTCCATAAACATCATTCCATAAAAACATAATCAATTTAGAGAAATAATATGAATGGAAACATTGAATGATTTCCCCATAAAGGAATCAGTAACACAAATGGATTTTATCTTAGATGGTATATAATTTTTAAAGATCTTTTAATAATATTTCTTGAATAAAATATCCTTTCTGCATTTAAAATGATTTTTTAAAACAAAATACCTTTTTGAAAACTTTTTATTTGAAAGTAGATTTGAAAAATTATATAGAAAGCATTGAAAAACATAAAACGTTTTTAAAGTACCTTTTCCTTGAAAATAGTCCTCATAGATCTTTTTAAAACATTTTTGAAAACATTTTTGAAAACATTTTTTAAAATATGTCTTTTGAATATAATAGTTTTTCATCCGAAGAGAGAGATAATCAGATTTTACTTAAAAACATTATCTTAAGTACCAGAGAGTGGAAAAATTGTACTAATGAATTTATATTTATTTAATAAATAGATAATAAGGAAAATCATGAGTTTTCTTGTGTGATGGATTATAAGATTTCACCACAGGAATCATAATCATAAATAATCTCGAAAAAGTGATGAGATTTTCTAAATAAACACTTATAACTTGGTAACTTGGGATCCTACTCTCCATGTAAGAAAAGTAAACAAATTAAGCTTAAAATATTAATAAAATAATTATATTCATGATATAACATGTAAAATGTCAGTATATACATCTCAAAAAATAATTTATGTTCATAACAAAACATGAGTCTCAAAGAAGGAAAATTGAAACAAAACTTTTTTACTGGTTTGGTAACTTTTGAAACTTAAACCCCATTAAAGAAATATCATAAAATATATATTTGAATACCCATAAATTTAATTATAAGTTACATAGAATAAAATCATGGTAAGTACATACACCATAGAAAAGGAAATAGTGGCGAACATAGCATGTATCTCACAGAAATAAAAAGTGAGATGAAATCTCCTTACCTTATGTCTTGACTCTCATCATACGCATTCAACCCACATTTAAAATAAATATAAATTTATTATAAATATTTTCAAGGAACATATTATTATATTTAATACCATATATGTATTTATTATGACCTTATATTACTCTCTTGTTAACCATACTATGTTAAGGTTTCACTTTAGATAATATATGTTTTGTTCTTCGCATGTGTCTTAATTTGTTATATCATTGGTCCTTATAATTATATCATGATTATAGAATGTAAAACAAGATATAAATAACATTTATATATAGTATATTTTTATTATAATATTCTATATAATATAGAAGTAAAAAATATACTACACTATTCACGGAGACGGTAATCCGTACATAAGTATTAACATTGTTTCCATATTTATTATCATATTGAAAGAAATAAAGAAAATGAAATATATGTATATATGTATATCATTATTATATTATATTTATGATATCATATTTATCATATATATTCACTAAAAAAATCCTTAATACATTCCATGTAGTGTATGAATGAATCATATTGCTTTGAGGGGGAAGTAGTCCACACTTCCTCAAATGAAATTATCATATTAACACAAAATAGAAAGTAAAAAAAAAATATGTGTTATAAAAGGAATAAAGAAGATTAAATACTTAATATATATAATATATAACATATATAAACATAGTTTCTATTATAATTTCCACCATGAGAGGTGGTAAAGTAAAAATGGACAATCGTCGTTTAGTGAGGCGGTAGTTCTCCGTACACATAAACAGTATGTTTGTTACCCATTAGATGGAGGTGTGTGTAGTGTAGTTTAAACCCATAGAATAAAAAAATACTAATATATTTAGGACACTAGTTTTTTTATAAAATAATGGAATAAATATAATGGAGGGTGTAGAAGGAAAATAAATGGAAGGAGCTTGAGAGAAGGTGTTAGCTCTTAATTGGGTAACTCTTTTTGGTTTACGCTAAAAGGCTTCCTTTAAAGATTTTCTTCCAAAAGAGAGGCTTCAAGGAGGAAATTAGGGATGTTGTTAAGTGTATTGGATAGATCTTGGATGAACCTAAAAGGTTTGAGAGGTGTGAATAATAGGGATAGGTGGTGGCCTTTTATAGGGAAAGGAAAGGACACGCTTGGCATTTTGGAAAACAAGTTAGGTGTACCCACATTTTTACCTCAAACAAAGTCATAAAAAAACCAACAAAACATAATAATTAAATTTTAATTAAATAATAATGGATATAAAATGTGATTTTTAAAATTTTATAAGTATTTTTTGGTCTTAAATTTATGGTTTAGTCTTTAGTTAAGTTTAATTTTACCTTAATCTATGTAATTAATTTTAATTACTTTCACTAATAATTTTGTTCAAAAACTAAGTTGACCTTATTAGACATTATAAATTATGATAATTAAAAATATGGAATCCATATTTCTAAATTAAAATCACATTAGTGGCATAAATTAATTTAAAATTAATCCCATAGTCAGGTCGACAATGCGGGTTTTTAATGTAAAAACATTCAAAAGTTTGCTAAGTTTTTATACCCAAGTTCAAAGTGAATTTGATCTAAATGACCTAAATTGTATTGATTGATAAAAATATTATGTAATTAATATTTTAAACCAAATTAAAATATAATTTACCCTTATAAATAAATTATATGAAAAATAAGTTTTGAATTAAAATTCGGTATTTTTCACTACTCATCTAAAAATGAAGTTTTTTAGAAAATTCCCAAAATTTCACCCCAAGATAATTTCAAAATTATAAATTCAAAAATAAAGTTTATTTTATCAAATTAAATTTCTAAATGTGTCTAAAATTAATTTTATTGTTTTTCACAGAAGTACATAAAAAGTATTTTATTTGAGAAATAGTATTTTTAAACATATAAGGGTTTTACCAAAAATTATATATTTTCTTATAAATATGTTTTATTTATATAAAAAATTATAAAAAATATTTGAAAATTAGTTATTATTATTCATATAACTAATTTTAATGACTAGGTTATAATTATCTCATTTAAATAATTATAACAATAAAATGATGTTCCATAGAAACATCGATGTTGTGTGTAACCTATACCAAGTAGATGTTTTGTATAATGTACACCAAGTCTATGTTCCATGTAACATACACCAAGTCCATTCAATGTGAAAGTAATGTTTTACTTAGTGCATTGAAATAGATAAATAAAAATTTGATTCATTCAGATAAAAACAATCCATAAAAACTCAGGGTGTTGCATTTTACCCCCCCCCCCCCCTATAATGAATTTAACCCTCAAAATTAATCACTTGGGTGAAACAATGAGGATAATTCCAATTTATCATATCCTAAAGTGCCCACATAGATTCCTCTAACTGGTGATTTCTCCACAAAACTTTTACCAGGTGAGTGATCCTGTTTCGTATAACATTCTTTGATCGGTCCAAAATTTCAACTAGTTATTCTTTATAAGAAATATCCTACTCTAGTGGTATAACCTATGAGTCCAGTACATGTGAAAGGTTGGGCATTTACTTCCTCCTGAGAGATACATAGAATATATCATGGACTTGAGAGATATTTTGAGGAAGTTTCAAGTGATAGGATATTGTCCTCATACAATCAAGAATCTCAAAGGGACCAATATACCTAGGGATTAGTTTCTCTTTCTTCTCGAATCTCATAAATTTATTCCGTGGTGAGATTATTAGAAATAATTTTTCACCAACTTCAAATTCTAGGTCACATCGGTGGTTATCAGTATAAATTTTATGATAACCTTGAGATTCCTTGATATGTTGTTGTATGGTTCTAACCTTCTCGATCATTTCTTCAGTGATATGTGGTCCTAATAGATTTATTTCTCCAACTTCATCCCAGCACATTAGAGCTCTAAATTTCTTCCCATAGAGGGATTCATAAGGTTCCATATAAATTCTTGAGTGAAATCTATTGTTTTATAAAAACTCAACTAGAGGAATGTGTTTATCCTAACCACCTTTAAAATCCAAAAAACAATATCTCAGCATATCATCTAGGGTTTGAATTTTTATTTCAAACTGACCATCTGTATAAGGATGACAAGTAGTGCTAAAACTCAATCTTGTGTCAAGTACTTGCTGAGGACTTCACCATAACTTTGAGGTAAACCTTGGATCTTGATATGATAAAATATAATGTGGTATTCCATAAAACCTTACCACTTACTTAATGTATATCCTAGAAAGCTGGTCCAAAGAGAAGTCTTCTCTAATAGCGATGAAGTGTGCTGACTTAGTAAAGAGATCGAATACCACCCATATAAAATTAAACCCTTTTTAGGTTTTGGGTATTCCAATGATAAAATACATATTTTTGTTCTCCTATCTTCATTATGGTATGGGTAATGGATGCAACATCCCCTTTGACTTTTATCTTTCAGCCTTAACTTATTGGCATACCAAGCACTGAGATACAAACTCTACAATATCTCTTTTCATTACACCCCACCATAAGTATTCTTCCAAGTCCTTATACATCTTCATACTTACAGGATGAATAGAGAATTAAGAACTATGAGATTCCTCTAATATATCCTTATTAAAATATAGTATGGAAGTAACACCTACAAGGTTCTTGAACCTTATCATTCCATCCTGATCAAGGTTAAACTCATAAACATTTCTGAATTTCTTTTTCATCTCTTCATCTTCCTTCTGAACCTCTTTAATATTTATTGGGATATAAGGTTGAACATTCATTTTAGAAAGATAATATTTTTCCCCTTACTTCAAGATTTATAGATCCTTCCTTTTCAAATATATAATTATTGGAGCTTTTGTGATCCTCATCATAGATAATCTATCATGATCCTATCGACTCAAATTATCGGCCACCTTGTTCACTTTCCTAGTGTGGTAATGTATTTAGTAGTCATAATCATTTATCAACTCTAACCATCTTATCTAGAACATGTTCAACTCCTTCTATGTGAATATATATTTCATACTTTTATGATCAGTATATATATCACAATTTTCTTCATAAAGATAATTCCTTCATATCATAAATTCAAAAATAACCACTGCTAACTCCAAATCATTAGTTGGGTAATTTTTCTCATGAATCATTAACTTATGTGAGTCATAAGTGATAACTATTTTATTATACATAATAACACATCACAATACCTTCTTGGATGCATCACTATAGATTACAAACCCTTCACCACTACAAGGTAATGTAATCATAAGTGAACTGACAAAAATTCTCTTCAGTTCCTTGAAATTTTCCTCACATTCATCTATCTAGAGGAACTTGACACCCTTACTAGTTAACTTGGTTAGAGGATTATATATTAATGAGAAATTCTAAAAAATTCTTTGATAATATCTAGTTAAACCAAGAAAGATATAGATCTCATTCATTGTGGTTGTTTTAGTCCAACATTCAATTGACTCTTTATTTGATGGATCTACTGCTATACCATCTCTTAAGATTATGTGACCCAAAAATGAAACATTTTGCTGCCAAAATTCACACTTTGTAAATTTTTCATATAGATTATCTTTCCTTAGGGTATTTAGTACAATTCTCAAGTGATCTTCATGTTAATCCTTTCTATTTGCATAGATAATAATATCATCTATAAAGACTACCACAAACTGATCAAGGTAATATCTAAAGAATCTATTAATTAAATCCATGAAGATAGAAGTGAAATTAATAAGAACAAAAGGAATACCTATATATTCATATTGTTTATACCTTGTATGAAATGTATTCTTGGTTATATCCTCTTTCTTTTCCCTCAATTTATGATCTCCAGAATGAAGTTCAATCTTGGAAAAGTATTTATCTCTACGTAGTTGATCAAACAATTCATGAATATGGGGAAGAGGATAGTTATTATTGGTTGTGATCTTGTTCAACTCCCGATAATCAATGAAGAGTCTCATTGATCCATCTTTATTTTTCAAAAAAAGAATGGGTGCACTCCAAGGTGACACACTTTGATAAATTAATCCCTTGTCAAGGTTTTCTTGGAGTAGCTTCTTCAATTCCTACAACTCAATCAGATCCATTCTATAAGGAGAGTTTGATATTGGTGTGGAACTAGGTATAAAATATATTGAGAACTCAACCTCATGTTTTGGTGGAAGACTGGGAAACTCTTCTAGAAAGACATCCAAAAATTCTCGAACAACAGGTATATCATAGATATCAATTTTTTCCCCAACCATTTGAGATAAACAACCCTTTTAAATGGGAATTAAGAATCGTGCATTAGATGTAATTTCCAGATGAAGTTCATTCTTATCATCACATTGATATATGATCATATAAGTGTTTGAAATATCAAACGTAACTTCCCTTCATTGAAAATTAATGTTGTATTTATGGAAAAAATCCAATCCATTCCTAATATGACAAAAAATTCTACAGAAGGAAGAATGAAAAGATTTACATGAATCACATTCCCACAAACTTAAACCAGAGAAGAATCATAGACTTAAGATGAAATCATCATAACATTATGGATTTTCACTGATAATTCCACATCTAATTATTTTGGTGGAATCTTAACACCCTTAGAAAATTTCATAGATATGAAAGAGTGGGTAGATCTAGAATCAAATATGACATTAACAGTTCTATAGTGGATTGTAAGTGTACCTTTCATCACATCATTATCTCACCCCTCATTAGAAATAGAGATATCATGATATTTCCCATTATCCATCAGCTTAAGAGGTTACTGACATAAATCATCATCACTATCCCTTGGGTTTGGTCAGTAGTTATCATAATGATCTGTCATGACCCGCCTTCACCAAAAGGAGGGAAGGGTCAGCAGGTTGCCAAGACCTTCCTTATTTAAGTTGAAGGGGAGATAATGACCCCTGAAACCTACCTTCTATAGGTCCTAGAGTGGCGACTAGCACCAAGGGTATGGAAATTACACTCAAGTGGAAGGCATTACCCTTTTTGTTTTATAGGATCGGGAGATAAGATGATGAAACCCAACAACACCAAAAGTAAAAGAAAAGTAAAGCCAAAAGTAAACCATTACCACATGCATGTTCCAAAAGTAAAAGCCACAGGGTACAAAAGTGACTACAAGGGTAAGTACCAAAGAAAGAAAATAGCAACTGCGAATGCCCCAAGATCTGTGCTAGTACGGTCCTGCGCGATCCCTGAAGTCCTCCTGGAAAACTGAAAGCAGTTTTATATACGTAGGGTGAGCATACATGTACACTCAGTAGGGAAAACCAAAGACTCTAGTGAACAAGTGGGGGAACGTACTAAAGTTCCGTGAGAAGTAGAAAACCAACACTATCAAGGAGTTCACCCATCCCACTCACCGGCTAAACTCACCAAATAACACAAGTCAATTAATATATATAATAAGAGAACATAGATTTTTGGGTACCCCGCGCCACTTTCCCACTGGTTATTGAGACATCCTACGCATCGAACCAATCCCTTCATTCTCACCGCAGTCCCACTTCCACACCCGCCCACACACACCTGGGCCACAACTGCACGTAGTACCACTGCCGAATCCCACCCGCAAACACCTGGGCCACAACTGTCACACGTAACCACTCCTGAAAACACCTAGGCCAGAACAACCACCACCACGCCCGAAGACACCTGGGCTAGAAGATCCACTGCCACGCCCGAAGACACCTGAGCCTCATCCCAAAGATACTTGGGAAACCACCTACCGCACACACCTATCCAACCACCACACTACCCCACCCGAAGGTTATTGGGCTAATAATGGACCTCAGGCCATCACAGCCTGCTCGAAGATGCTTGGAATATCCGAGAAAGGGAGCATAAAAGGAGATAATAACCAGCCACTAAGAATAGTGTTGGGAAAAACACCCTACCCCATGAAATGGGGGTGTTCGTCACTAAGTTCCCAATATGGATGGGGCGCGAATAAGAAACACAAAACTACAAGTATATACAAATAGGTAACAATCACTCACCCAAATTTAGGTTCTTCTTCAGACAGCCTACAGATCACCACAGCACTCGAATCTGAGTCACGACCCTTGCCAACAAAACCTGTTTGTCCCATTCTTGTTTTCATGTTCAGTAACAATATTTAATTAAGTTCTGCACCTACTTGGGAAACTAGTAAACATAGGAACAAGTCCAAGAAAGTAGACAGTCAAGCATCAACCATAACCCCCACACCCGGTTCTCTCGTAAAGCCACACCAACTAAAGAGAACCCTAAGTCACAGCCCCATGCCCAATATCTAGGAGAAAAAATGGATTCTCAACAATAGAGGATCCCACCCCAATTCGTGATATAAACAAGGTAACAACTCAGTCATAAAACTCACAACCACCGAATCCGTAACAACAGGAAATCCCATTCCCAATTTCACAACCACCGAGAGTATAAAAACAGAGGATCACATACCCTCCCACATCTCCAGCAATCGGCCCATAAAATAAAACACCCAAACCATTTCCACCAACACAAGGTAGGTCCATGCCTGTATTTTCAGATTTAAAAGATTTTACACGCTCAATGATTTCAATTTCGTGTGCTTTAACTGGGGGTTATCACAGAAAAGGATTCATCCTGGTGCTTCCAATTCATTTAGCCGAATATACGTAATTAAACAAAATTCCTTTACACAGAAAGGGTTATCCACCACAAACACGATCCATTTAAACATCACCAGAGGTTAGGGTTCGTTAGTGCACAAACAACGACCACCAACGACCTCGATTTTCAGTAGACGTAAGCCCGCACAATTCATAAAGATGATCATAATATAAAACAGCATCAACGATCACAACCCCCCTTCTTTCTTAATATAATTAGTTCATTATCTTTATTTAGGTCTATTTTAACCAATTCTACAGAACCAAAAGCACGCCCACCCCACATGATACACAAAAGCGAGAGACAAAGAAATTCCCTACTTGCTGATCAACGATCGACACTAAGGTTGGGGGCGGAACTTCACGGATAGCGATGCGGTTCACCTGAACGAAAAAAAAATCACCTCGTCTAGACGAAGGGTACTCTTAGAACAGGGTGATCGAGAAAAAAAAAAGAAACCACGGGTAACCCTTAGTTTATAAGAGCCACAGACGGTTGAGATAAGAACTCCAAACCGCGTAAGAAGCGGGGGTCGTGGGTTGACCACGCGGCCCCACATGTTATCAAAGGGTTCGGGTGGTTTAAACTGACGCACACACCAGGTTAATTTATTAAATATTTAATTATAACATTTATGGGAATTACTGGGCTTTAGAACAAGCTTAAAGGGCGTCAAAAAAGGGTTTAAAACTCAATTTGCATACGTCACTGAAAAACCCCTGATAAAGTCGGGTGACGCCGATCGGTCTCACCGATCGGTCACGCCGGTCAGTCTCACCGATCGGTCGTGCCGGTCAGTCTCACCGATCGGTCGCGCCAATCGGTCACGCCGATCGGTCTCACCGATCGGTCTCACCGATCAGTCTCACCGATCGGTCGCGCCGATCGGTCTCACCAATCGATCTCACTGATGGGTCGTGCCGATCGGTCTCACCGATCGGTCTCACTGATCGGTATCACCGATCAGTCGCGCCGAGACGCTACCACTTTAGGATCCGTATTTTTGGCAAAGGAAAGTACAAAGAGAGTCTAGGTCATCACATCAGATACCTCTCAAACTATTCTCGCCCTCGATAATTTAAACAACCTAGAAGGAAAGATCAGGTCCGAACAAACACCTCGAAAGATACCTCTCAAGAGTGAACCTCATCATTAACTAAGAACACTTTCCTGTCACGAACCAAGCAACATATCATGTAAAACTTCCCAGGCATGTGAGGGTTGGGGAGTCTCTTTCCCCATGTCAAAAATTTTATCCGCTTTGGGTGGAACTGACTCACCCGCACGGGTTTAATCGCATCCACCTTAATGAGTCTTGATTAGGGGTCAGGTTCTCTCCTCCCTCATAGCCAGGAATTTTTACACACATTCAGAGGAAAGGAAAACTATCATTTCATAGCCAACAAGGTAAAACGTCCTACCACAACAGCTATAACAACATAACAAAACTCAAAACAACTCTGGGTACTGGGCACGCATCTGTTCTTCCCTCTCCCACGTACTCTCCTCAAGACTACCATGTCTCCAAAACACACGAACCAAGGGAATGGTTCACCCACGAAGCACCTTTTCTTTGCAATCCTTGATCATCACTGGTCTCTCCACAAAAGTCACGTCGTCCTTGATGTCCAGCTCTCCCCAGCCGAGGACGTGTGAATTGTCGTGTAGATACCGAAGGAGCTCGGACACGTGGAAGACATCATGTATCCTCAGTAGCAGCGGTGGTAACGCTAGCTGATAGGCCACCTTGCCGACCCGCCGTGACACTTCAAAGGGCCTGATGAACCTGGGAGAAATCTTAATCCCCTTGCCGAACCTCCGCTGCCCACGCCAAAGGGAGACCTTCAAGAACACGTGATCTCCAACCTCAAACTCCAAGGGCCTCTTCCTGGTATCATCATATGACTTATGTCGGTCCTGGGCCGCCTTCATCCTTTCCCATATGAGCTGAACCTTCTCTGTCATGCTCCGCACCACCTCCGGGCCAAGGATGCCTACCTATCCTACTTCGGCCCAACACACAGGTGAACGGCATGGCCTTCCGTACAAGTCTTCAAACAGGGCCATACCGATGGTAGAGTGATAGCTATTATTGTAGGCGAACTCTACCAGGGACAAGTGTTTCACCCATGATCCTCCTGAGTCCAGAACACATGCCCTCAGTATATCCTCCAAGGTATGTATGGTGCGCTCTATTTTTCCATCTGTCTGGGGATGGAAAGCAGTGCTAAGGTGTAATTGTGTGCCAAAAGAATACTACAATCCTTTCTAGACCCGCGAGGTAAACCGTGCATCCCAATCCGAGACTATAGACCTCAGAACTCCATGTAACCACACCACCTCATCCACGTACTTTTGTGCCAAAGCATCCACAGTACTTGACTCCCTGATCGCCAGAAAGTGGGCCGATTTCTTCAACTGGTCCACTACCACCCAGATGGCGTCGTATGCCCCTTGGACCTTGGGAAGTCCCATGACGAAATCCATCGATATGTCATCCCACTTCCACTCGGGGACATCTAGAGACTGCAGTAGGCTGCCTGGAACTTGGTGTTCAGCCTTCACTTGCTGACACACTAAGCACTTGGCCACAAACTCTGCCACTGCTCATTTCACTCCGGGAAACCAAAACTCTCTCTTCAGTCCCTGGTACATCTTGGAAACTCTTGGGTGTACCACCAGGGGTGAGTTGTGGAACTCAGTAAGAACCTTGTCGCGCATCACTCCTAGAACAAACAACCTTCCCTGGAAAAGCATCTAGTTCTGACCATCCTCTATCCATCCTTCCGGAGCATTGCCCTGGTCAACTCGGTCATGCATTACTTCGCACTCTGGGTCTCCCCACTAAGACTCCTCCACTTGCTACAACAGAGACGATTGCACTGCCATCTGATTTAGGAAACCTCTACCACCATCCATCCTCGCATCCAGGTGTAAGGCAGCCAACTTCTCCATCGCCTTCCATGCATCCACCGACTCTCGGACCGCATCCTTCTGCATCCTCCTCCTCAAGTCATCGGCCACTACATTGCCCTTTCCCTTAGTATAAGAGATATCGAAGTCGTAATCCTGGAGGAACTCCACCCACCTCCACTGTCATAAGTTTAGGTCCCGCTGGGAGAAGATATACCTCAAGCTTTTGTGATCTGTGAAGACCACAAAGCGTTCTCTGATGAGGTAGTGCCGCCATAAACTTAGTGAAAAAACGACCGCTACAAGCTCCAGGTCGTGGGTGGCGTAATTACGCTCATGAGGGCGTAGCTGCCTAGACCCATAAGAGATCACCCCTTGTTGCTGCATCAACACACATCTCAGGCCTTGTCCTGAAGCATCGCAGAACACCTCATACGCCATCCCTTCTTCTAGAAATATCAGCATTGGGGCACTGACCAACTTCTCCTTCAGATAGCTGAAGGTTGACTCGCACTTCTCACTCCACACGAAAACCTGGTCTTTCTTGCTCAGGGCTGTCAAAGGGGCTGCAACTCGGGAGAAGTTGGGTACGAACCTCCGATAGTAACCTTCCAGCCCGAGGAAACTACAGACCTCTACCACATTCTTGGGTTATGCCCAAGAAACAACTACCTCAACCTTTGATGGGTCCACCGCTACCCCCTGCTCGGCCACCACGTGCCCGAGGAAGTGCATTTCTCGTGTCCAGAACTTGCATTTTGACAACTTCCCATAGAGATGATGATGTTGGAGGACCTCCAGAACCGTCCTCAGGTGCTCTGCATGGTCCTCCTCTGATCTTGAGTACACTAGGATGTCGTCGATGAACACAACTACGAACTGATCTAGGTACTCCCGAAAGATGGAGTTCATAAGCCCCATGAACACAGTCGGGGCGTTCGTAACACCGAAGGGAATGACTACAAACTCGAAGTGTCCATATCTACACCTGAATTTCATCTTTGGGATGTCTCCCTCCTTCACACGCAGCTGGTGGTACTCAGACCGCAGGTCGATCTTCGAGAACCATCCTGCCCCTTTCAGCTGGTCGAAAAGATCGTCTATTCTCGGAAGAGGGTAGCGATTCTTGATCGTCACCTGATTCAGCCACCTGTAGTCTATGCACAACCTGAGACCACCATCTTCATTCTTTGCGAACAAGACTGGAGAACCCCCACAGTGATGCACTCGGCCGAACATAACCCCTCTTCATTAGATCATCAATCTGGATCCACAACTCTCATAGCTTTGAAGGTGTCATCCAGTAAGGAGCCATCAAGATCGGACGAGCGTCGGGCTACAGGTCTATCCCGAACTCGATATCCCTTCGAGGGGGTAGAGCCGTTACCTCCTCAGGAAAGATGTCCATAAACTCACGGACAACCTCTGGCACCTCCACCATCTCAGCATCTATTGATTCCACTGACAGCTCGGCCAACAAGGAGAGGAGGGGTTCCCCTCGCCTACTGCCCTTCTGACTAATCTGGTCGCTAATGAAGGTAACACGCCGGCCACCCAATTCCGAGAACACAGCCCTTCCTCGGAAACAGTCGATGAAGGCACACACAGAAAATAGCCAGTCGATGCCTAGGATGACATCGTATGGCTGTATCTGTAATAGAAGAAGATCCCTAACCGACTGATGTGGCCCTATCATCACTCTGCATCCCCGAAAAACAAACAACGGGTTGGTCTGACCTCCGACTGGTGTGCTCAACACTAGGGGAATTGGAAGTCTCTCAGCATCTAGACCCAAGGAATAGGCTAGACTGGGTGCAACAAAGGAGTGAAAATATCCGGTATCGAACAAGGCATAAGCAAGAGTACTAAACAAACTGATCGTACCTCGAACAACCTCCGGCCCTGCTGGAACTACTACCTCCACGGCGTGTAGTTGTCCATGCCCGGATCCTCTTCCCCTCGGCTATTGGCCACCTCCCCGACCACGCCCCGGTCTAGGTCCCTGAGGAGCGCCCTGAGGTCGGCCCCCTCCTCCTACATCTGTCCTCGGAGGATCGGTAGCTCGCTGTCCCTGCTACTGCTGTTGGAAAGGCCTGGCTGGAAGCTGCTGCTGGGGTAGGTGCTAGGACTGTCCACCACCGTCGTACTGTGCCCGATCCGAACACTGAATCCGGAGATGTCCATGACTCCCACAGACGAAGCATTACGGTCTCGGGCCTGAAGGAAAAGGGCAAGGACCTGGGGATCGAAACTGAAACTGTTGCGGCCTGCTCCCTGCGGGTCGGAACCTGGAGGGTCCTGACGCTGGAGGCCTGGTGCTGACGGCCTTCCCCTTCGATGGTCCTAGCTGTATCCCCTCTCGTGACACACCTCCTAGAGTGTGCATCCTCTCCACCACTTCGGCCTTCTTCTAGACCTCCAAGTACGTCGGCAGGGTAAAGGGGGTAACAGCATACTGGAGGGAGGGTCGGAGCGCCTCCTCTAGACATCTTGCCCGAGACTCCTCGTCGTGAAAGAGTTCTGGATAAAAACGTATGAGGTCCTTGAACTTGATTCCTATCTCCCTCACTGACATACTCCCCAGTTGGAGGGAGAGTAGCTCTTGTCTCTTTTCCGCCTTCATCGTCGAGGAGAGGAATTCCGCCCGAAACTCCCTCTCGAAATCCACCCATGCCACCTCAGCCTCTCTCCTCTCCCCCAGGTAAATCATCCACCACTGACGCGCCGCTCCCCGCATCTGGCTGACACCCAAAGGAACCCAGTACTCAGTCGGGGCCCGAATCAAGCCGAAAGCTATCACTAGCTCCTCTATCCAGCCTTCGACTTCATGTCATAGGTGTTTCCCTCATACTTATCGAGGGTCTGTCGCTAGAAGTACCGAAGAGTCTTCTGGCACTGGTCGTCCTCTTCCTCTCGATCAAATCTCTGTTGATCGGCCAAAGTAGTCTCTGGGGCCTCGATCTCCTGTACCACACGTGGTCGTCTTCCAGGTGCCATAGCTGCAAGGTAAATATGGAATGCCTAAGCCCAAGTAGTGCAGAATATTGTTCTAAAAATTTCTTAAACTTTTCATTTATTCTTAATTACCAAGACATCCCAGAAACACGAGAACACAAGTCATTATGATGCATGTACCTTTTCTAGGGTCTCTACCCTGAAATCAGCGTGGCCTCACTTGGTCGTTCGGTAGGTCCAGATTCCTTGCATCGGATCACGGGGGGCCCTAAAATCCTGTGTCCTAGACGGTATTCCCTCGCCTAATTCATTCACCAAGGTCACCCAACACTGTTGCCTTACCATTCCATGCAATCCTCACTGTGCCTAACTCCATACTCCATCCTATCTCTCAAACCTCAACCTCCGCCTCTGATACCATTCGGTCACGACCCGCCTTCACCAAAAGGAGGGAAGGGTTAACAGGTTGCCAAGCCCTTCCTTATTTAAGTTGAAGGAGAGATAATGACCCCTAAAACCCGCCTTCTATAGGTCCCGGAGTGGCGACTAGCACCAAGGGTATGGAAATTACACTCAAGTGGAAGGCATTATCCTTTTTTTTTTATAGGATCGGGAGATAAGATGATGAAACCCAACAACACCAAAAGTAAAAGAAAAGTAAAGCCAAAAGTAAACCATTCCCACATGCATGTTCCAAAATTAAAATCCACAGGGTACAAAAGTGACTACAAGGGTAAGTACCAAATAAAGAAAACAGCAATTGCGACTGCCCCAAGATACGAGCTAGTACGGTTCTGCGCGATCCCCTAAGTCCTCCTAGAAACCTGAAAGCAGTTTTATATACGTAGGGAGAGCATACAAGTACACTTAGTAGGGAAAACCAAAGACTCTCGTGCACAAGTGGGGGAACGTACTAAAGTTCCGTGAGAAGAAGACAACCAACACTATCAAGGAGTCCACCCATCCCACTCACCGGCTACACTCACCAAATAACGCAAGTCAAGTAATATATATAATAAGAGAACATCGATGTTTGGGTACCCCATGCCACTTTCCCATTGGTTATTGAGACATCCTACGCATCGAACCAATCCCGCCATTCTCACCACAGTCCCACTGCCACACCTGCATGCACACACCTGGGCCACAACCGCACGTAGTCCCACTGTCGAATCCCTCCCGCAAACACCTGGGACACAACTGCACGCAGTCCCACTGCCGAATCCCACCCGCAAATGCCTGGGCTACAACTGTCACACGTAACCATGCCTGCAAACACATAGGCCAGAACAACCACCACCACGCCCGAAGACACCTGGGCTAGAAGATCCACTGCCACGCCCGAAGACACATGGGCCTCATCTTGAAGATACTTGGGAAACCACCTGCTGCACACACCTGGCCAACCACCACACTACCCCGCCCAAAGGTTCTTGGGCTAATAATGGAACTCAAGACATCACAGCCTGCCCGAAGATGCTTGGGCTCTCTGGGAAAGGGAGCAGAAAATGAGCTAATAACCAGCCACTAAGAATAGTGTTGGGAAAAACACCCCCCCCCATGAAATGGGGGTGTTTGACACTAAGTTCCTAACATGGGTGGGGCGCGAATAAGAAAAAACAAAATACAAGTATATACACATAGGTAACAAGCACTCACCCAAAGTTAGGTTCTTCTTCAGACAGCCTACAGATCACCACAACACTCGAATCTGAGTCACGACCCTTTCCAACAAAACCCGTTTGTCCCATTCTTGTTTTCATGTTCAGTAACAATATTTAATTAATTTATGCACCTACTTGGGTAACTATTAAACATAGGCACAAGTCCAGGAAAGTAGACAGTCAAGCATCAACCATAACCCCCACACCCAGTTCTCTCGTAAAGCCACAACAACTAAAGAGAACCCTAAGTCACAGACCCATGCCCAATATCTGGGAGCAAAAAGGGCTTCTCAATAATAGAGGATCCCATCCCAATTAGTGATATAAAAAAGGTAACCACCCAGTCATAAAACTCACAACCACCAAATCCGTAACAACAGGGAATCTCATTCCCAATTTCACAACCACCGAGAGTATAAAAACAGGGGATCCCATCCCCTCCCATATCTCCAACAATCGGCCCGTAAAAGAAAACACCCAAACCATTTACACCAATACAAGGTAGGGCCATGCCTATATTTTCATATTTAAAATATTTTACATGCTCCATGATTTCAATTTCGTGTGCTTTAACTGGGGGTTATCACAGAAAAGGATTCATCCTGGTGCTTCCAATTCATTTAGCCGAATATATGTAATTAAAAAAAATTCCTTTACACAGCAAGGTTTATCCACCACAAACAAGATCCATTTAAACATCACCAGAGGTAAGGGTTCGTTAGTGCACAAACAACGACCACCAACGGCCACGATTTTCAGTAGGCGTAAGCCCGCACAATTCAGAAAGATGGTCATAACATAAAACAGCATCAACGATCACAACCCCCCTTCTTTCTTAATATAATTAGTTCATTATCTTTATTTAGGTCTGGTTTAACAAATTCTAAAGAACCAAAAGCACGCCCACCCCACATGATACACAAAATCGAGAGACGAATAAATTTCCTACTTGTTGATCAACGATCGACGCTAAGGCCGGGGGCAGAACTTCACGGATAGAGATGCGGTTTGACTGAATGAAAAAAAAATCACCTCGTCTAGACGAAGGGTACTCTTAGCACAGGTTGATCAAGAAAAAAAAGAAACCATGGGTAACCCTTAGTTTATAAGAGCCACGGACGGTTGAGATAAGAACGCCAAACCGCGTAAGGAGCGGGGGTCATGGGATAACCACGCGGCCCCAAACGTTATCAAAGAGGTCAGGTGGTTTAAACCGACGCACACACTAGGTTAATTTATTAAATATTTAATTATAACATTTACAGGCGTTACCGGGCTTTAGAACAAGATTAAAGTGGGTCAAAGAAGGGTTTAAAACTCAATTTGCGCACGTCCCTGGAAAAACCCCGACAAAGCCGGGTGATGCTGATCGGTCGCGCCGAGACGCTACCCCTTTGGGATTCGAATTTTTTGAAAAGGAAAGGACCAAGAGAGTCTAGGTCATCACATGATCATTCTTCTTACACTTGTAGCACTGAATTGTGGTAGGTTCATTATCCACAGATTTTTCTCTATTCGAAATGTTATCTAACTTATTCCCACCAATTCAGCAATAAAATGTCTGATTCCTTTCCCTTACACACTTAAAACATTTATTAAACCTCTTAATTAAATTTCCTTCATTCTTATTCCCATACGTAGAGCATAAATAGAATCTCATCTTCTTCTCTTCATTATTTTTAGATTTTCCTTTAAACTCTATCTTCCTATTCTTGTTAAAACCATGATATTTATAGATGACTACAACCTCCATTTCAAACTTGATTGAATAAAAAACAATTTATTCTTAACTATGAAAGTATCTTATGGACAACACACTTCTGAGACTTGGATTTAAGCCACTAAAGAACTTATCAACTTTACTTTTTGGTTAGATGATAATTCATAATGTGTGCCTTGGAAGACTCATGGAATTAGCCTCGTAGGTACCAATAAATTCATCATAGCTTTTCTTAAACTCAAGGAAATATTTCTCCATCTTGGTATAGATAATATGATGAAAGTACTTATTGAAAAATAAGTTCTTTAACTCCTTCCAATCCATGGATTCAATCTCATCTTACTATCTCGTATTCTTATTAGATTCCACCACTGATCTGATTTACCTTCTAACCAATAAACAACTAGAATGACTTTCTAATTCTATAAACACGGAAGAACGGAGAATGTATTTTTAGTAGTACTAATCCATTGTTCAGAAACAAGTGTATTAGAAGACCCTATAAAATAAGAAAGACATTGCCTCATGAAAGACTCAACAGAATGTTGTTCCCTCTTTTTCTCCTTTAGAAGTCCACCATGATTCATAGCTTGAGAAAGTTGTGTGAGCATAGAAATGAGGTTTTTCATTCCTTCCCCCATAGAATTCAGTCACTTAGGAGGAAAACTATTTAATTTTCCATCATAATCACTATTAATGTGGTTCCTTCTAGTTTCAACCATTAACTAAAACCAAAAGCATAGAGTAAGAAACAATTATAATATTGAGGAACCACATAATCAAGAAAAGTAACTTATAGGATGTCTAAATTATGACACCTCCCTTAATCTATGACACCTTAGGTTTATCCTAGGTTATTCATGGACAAAATATATTTAAATACTTTATGATGGTTTTTGAAGAGTTTGTGAATTTTCAATGCATATCCCATGGGAGTGTCAAACCAGGTGTGTAGCAAGGCCCATTTTCATATACCAGATTACCTCGAGTCATGCCCAAAACATCTTGTCATAATTATTACCCCTAAGTAAATCTAGTCCAGATCCACATCCACTTATAGTATCTAGACAGGGATGTATTTCTAGGAAACCACTCACTCTATCCTTTACCAAAATTCTAGGACATTTTATTATACTTTTCCTTATCCTTATACTTATCCTTAGACATTTCCTTAGGGTTCTCACTAAGTTTTTATAATCCTAGCTTCTAAAGGTAACTAAAACTTTTCTCTAATACCAACTATAGTGACCCTCTATTTTCATATATTAACATTACATAATATTTTTGGAATACTTAAAACATTATACAAACAAATGCCCAAAGACCGTACTATTCTAGTGCCTTTGGAAACATGGAAACATAAACATTGATACATAATTGAGATATATTATCTCCCATTAGGTTCTTCTTGACTAGAACCCTTCTTAGACACATCAAACATAATACATATCTTCATAACCAGGGGAAAGAAACATAAAAAAGGGTGATCTAAAATGATCAGTAAGGGTGAATAAGGGAGATATGTAAGTATAATCATGATCATAAAGGTATGAGAACATGCGCACATGAGCCTAATCATGGTTGGTGAGGACTCCTTAAGTGCATCCAGGCGACCCGAGATCAAATACAGGCAGAGGCATATTTCTGAGTACTATAGCAGTACTGTAGTAGGGGATGTACCAGTTACTGTGGTGGAACTATAGAAGTACTGTAGTAGTTACTATAGTGGAAACTGTAGCAGGTACTGTTTGGAACTGTAACAGCCGGGACTATTCTCCTGTTTGGGCCTTCGGGGCACCGATTTGGTCCCCGAGTCCTTTAAGGCCTTCGGGCCACCCGGGCCTTCAGGTTAGTAAGGCTTTCTGGCCACCTCAAGGACTTCAGGCTACCTTAAGTGCAGATGAAAACCAGACAACCTACCATAAAAAACTCCAGAAGAAGGATAAGCAAGGTTCTTTCACCATAGCATAAGCTAAACGGACTGCGGGAATGAGAGGGTATGGCACCTTCCATTGGGAAAAGCCTATACATGCATGGGAAAGCCTAACTGAATAGCCATACAAAGGTCGAGAGTTGATTTCATGATGAAGATGCTGGGGAGGAGAAGTTCCAAGTAGTTAGTCTGGGTTATATGTAATGTTTTAAGTCTACGGGCAATGAATTACTCTAAGGCCTACGGGACATGTAATACTTATGCCTACGAGCCTTGTAAGGGTTCCACCTCCCCCTTGAAAGGTGGATTATCAAAAATCAATAAAAAATGAAGGCCTTCAGGCCATTGGAGGGTATGAGAACATGATCATGAAAATAGAATATCATACCTTGCATATAAAGATCAAATACATGAATCAAGGCATAAATCTTGGCAATTCATAAGATATGAATCATAAGAAAATAAAGAACATGATCCATAAAAACATAACACATGAATAAAACAAGGAATTGTGGAAAACACATAAGTATAAAATATGACTTCCATAGTAACCAAATAATTGCTTCCAAGACCATCTTGGTTGTATAGGTTCACTCCCCATACTATCTTGGTAGTTATAGTTCAGTCCCATGGACATCATAGTAGTGTGATTTCACTCCTCATACCATCTTGTTGGTCATGGTTTACTCTCATGGACATCTTATTAGACAAGGTTCATTACCAAGACCATCTTACTCTATCTCATGATATATAAATATTTACCCAGTGCATTAGAGGGAGATATAGGTACCACCTATCTCATAATGCGATCATATATACATGTTTCATAAGATCATAACTAACCATATCATAACCCATGAAATGAAATGGGTATTATAAACATGTAATTATATCATAACCTATATAAGAATACATATTTCATAATCATTTCATCAAAATCATAACCTATTAAGTAGAAATGAATTTCATAAGAATATAACTCTTGAAAGATAAATGGGTTCCATAAACATCATGTCATCGAAACATAATTCATTCAGAGAAATAATATGAATGGAAACATTGAATGATTTCCCCATAAAATCATGAGTAACACCAAATGATGTTATCTTATATGGGAAATAATTTTTAAAGATATTTTAAAAACATTTCTTGAGTAAAATATCCTTTTTTCATTGAAAATTCTTTTTTAAAATATAAAACCTTTTTGAAAAAAAAATTATTTGAAAATATATTTGAAAATTTATATAGGAAGAATTGAAAACCATAAAACTTTTTTAAAATCATTTTTCCTTGAAAATGGTATTTAAATATATTTTTAAATCATTTTTTAAAACATTTTTTAAAACATGGTTTTTGAATACAATAGATTTCTAGCTGGAGAGAGATATGGTCATATTTTACTTAAAAACATTATCTTAAGTACCAAAGAGTGTAAAATGGTACTAATACAAGGATATGTCTTGAATAAATAGAGGATAAATAAACTCATGAGTGTTCTCAAAATATGTATCATAATATTTCATCAAAGGAAGCACAAACATAAACAATATCAAAAAAAAGATGAGATTGTCTCAATAAACTCTTATAACTTGGTAACTTGGGATCATACTCTCCATATAAGAAAAGTAAATTACATGAAGCTTAAAATATCACGAAAATAAATATATTCATGATATAACATGTAAAATTGAATTATATACACCTCAAAAAATAATTTAGGTGCATACCAAAACATGAGTCTCAAAGAAGGTAAATTGAGACAAAACTATTTTACCGATTTGGTAACTTTTGAAACTTAAACCCCATGAAAGAAAGATCATAAAATTGATATGTTAATACCAATAAATTTAATTATAATATAAATATAATACAATCATGGTTATTAAATACACCATACAAAAGGAAACAGTGGCGAACATAGCATGTATCTCACAGAAATAAAAAGTGAGGTGAAATCCCCTTACCTTGTGTTTGGACTCTCACCGTAATCATTAAAAACACATGTATAATTAATATAAATATATTATAAATATTTTAAAGAACCATATTATTATATATAATACCATATATGGTTTTATTATGACCTTATATTACCCACTTGTTAACCATCTTATGTTAAGGTTTCACTTCAGATAATATAAGCTTCTTCTGCACATGTATCTTAATTTGTTATATTTTGGTCCTTATAATTATATCCTGATTCTAGAATGTAAACCATGATATAAATAAAAAAATTATCCAGTATATTTTTATTATAATTATCTATATAATATATAATTACAAAATGTATTACATCGTTCATAGAGATAGTAAGTCGTGCGTACGCATGAACGTTATTTCCATTTTTATTATTGTATTGAAAGAAAGAAAGAAAATGAAATATATGTATATATGTATATCATTATTAAATTAGATTTATTATATCATATGTATCATATATATTCACTAAATGCATCCTTAATACATTCCATGTAGTGTATGAATGAATCGTATCGCTTTTAGGGGGCGGTAGTCCATACTTCCCCAAACGAAATTATCATATTAACACAACATGGAAAGTAAAAAAAGATATGTGTTGTAAAAGAAATGTAGAAGCCTCAATAAATAATAAATATAATATATAACATATATATACAATGTTTTTATCATCATGTCCACTAATAGAGGCGGTAGAGGAAAAATGAATGATCATCATTTAGTGTGGCGGTGGTTTTCCGTACACATAAATAGTATGTTTGTTACCCATTATATGAAGGTGTGTGTAAGTGTAGGTTTAACCCTTAGCATAAAAACATAATAGTATATTTATGATACTAGTTTTTTATACAATAATTGAATAAATATAGTGGAGGGGTGGCGAAGGAAAGTAAATGAAAGGAGCTTGAGAGAAGGTGTTACCTCTTAATTGGGTAACTCCTTTTGATTTGTGCCAAAAGGCTTCCTTGGAAGACTTTCTTCCCAAAGTGAGGCTTCAAGAAGTAGTGGAGGAATTTTGGTAAGTGTATTAGTCAGATTTTTTCATAACCTAATAGGTTTCATATGTGTGAATAATTGGTATAGGTGGTGGCCTTTTATATGGAAAAAAGGACACACTTGACATTTTTTAAAACAAGTTAGGTGTACCCACACTTTTACCTAAACAAAGTCATACAAAACCAACAGAACTAAATAATTTAAGGTGAATTGTCCTAATAATTTCTATATAAATGGGTTTTGGAAAAGTTTATAAGCCATTTTGGGTCCTAAATTTAAGGTTTAGTTCTTAGTTAAGATCAATTTTACCTTAATCAATGTAATTAATTTTAATTACTTTCACTAATATTTTTAGTCAAAAACTAAGTTGACCTTATTAGAAACTATAAATTATTCTGATTCCAAATATGGAATTAATTTTTCCAAATTTTAATCACATGAGTGGCATAAAATAATTTAAAATTAATCCCACAGTCGGTTTGACAATGTGGGTTTTTAAAGTAAAAACATTCAAAAGTTTGCTAAGTTTTTATACCCAAGTTCAAAGTAAAATTGATAAAAATGACCTAAATCATATTAATTTATAAAAATATAATATAATTAAACTTTTAAACCAAATTAAAATATAATTTAACCTTATAAATAAATTATATGGAAAAGAAGTTTTGAATTAAAATCTGATATTTTTCACTATTCATCCAAAAATGAAGTTGCTTAGAAAAATCCCAAAATTTCACCCTAAAATAATTTAAACATTATAAATTAAAAAATAAAGTTTATTTTATAAAATTAAATTTATAAATTTTTCTAAAATTAATTTTATTATTTTTCAGATAAGGACATGAAAAGTAGTTTGTTTGAGAAAATAATATTTTTAAACATATAGGGGTTTTACCAAAAATTATATCTTTAATTGTAAATATGTTTTATTTATATAAAACAATTATAAAAAATATTTTAAAAGTAGTTATTATCATTAATATAACTAATTTTAACTTTTGGGTTATATTTATCTCATTTAAATAATTATAATAATAAAATGATGTTTCATAGAAACATCGGTGTTGCATGTAACATATGCCAAGTCAATGTTCTCTGTAACGTACTCTAAGTTTTTTCCATTTTAAAGGAATGTTTGACTTGGTTCATTTCAAGACATAAATGTAAATTTAATTTATTATGGAAAAAAGGTCCATAAAAACTCAGGGTGTTACACTTGATGTTGTGAAAGTAAAGTGTGCATTGATTCTGCTGGAAGGCCCCAGTCACTAGTGGTGGGTGTTAGTGGTTCAGGAAGGGAATAATTGATATTTAGGATGGAAGGACATCCAGTTTATATTTAATTAGTAGCACTTCCTTGATAGTTTGTCCTTTTCCAAGACCCAATAATTCATAGACCTCTATCAGGGAGAACATTCAGTGTTTGAGTATGCCAAACACTTCACAAAGATGGTCCACTTTTATCTTGAGGTAGTTTCTAAAAAAAGTTGAAAGCTCAGTGGTTTGAAATAGGTTTTTGGCTAGATATTCAATCTTAGGTTTTCTTGTTTAATTCAAATACCTATGATAAGGTAGTTAACTAAGCTCTAGTGGTGGAGATCGACCAGGATGGTATGTCAGGATTTTATGGGATGCTTCCAACACCAAAATAGAGTGGTGTTGTCTTGTCTAAAAGAATATGGAGCATGATGACTAGGGAAATAAGGGTCGTAACAGTTCTAGATATCCACCTAAATCACTCTCATTAGTTGTTATATGAGGTAGATATATCTTATGTTATCAGTGTGGGAAATTTTGGAATGTGCAATCCTTATATCTAGCCCCACCTAGGTCATGTCATCAGTGTGGACACATGATCCACTTGAAATAGTTTTATAGAATCACTTTCCCATCTCAAAGAAGTGTAATCTCTATAGTCCCCAGAGGAAAAATAACTCCATATAATGCATCCAAGGCTATAGGATCTCATTATAGTAAACATGGGGGTAGGTTTGGATCTTCATATGGGTAGATTCAGCAAAAGGTAACCCCTTAGATCAGTATTAGAACATAGGAATAGACAGAGATAAAGTACTTGAAATCTATTGATCAGGAACCAATAGATTTAGATTTAGGTCATGTGATAGTTTATGGTGCTATTCTTATTACATCATCCATGGTAATTTATTTTTTTCGATATAGGTTATTCTAATTCATTTGTTTTTAATCACCTTTTGGGTCTGTTGAAACTCCTAGCAGAGGTTATAACATATTCCATAGAGTTGGTCGCACCTCTTGGTAGGAGGAGAGGAAGGTTTCAGATTCCATCCTTTAATTATCTCCTTGTTATAAGTTAAGAAAATATGGTATTTCCTTTTTATATAAATGGAACTCTTTGACATGATCCTAGGTACTTCTTATATTACATTACTCAAAGCCCACATTGATTATTATCGCTAGCGAGTGACTTTTACAACCCCTGATGGAAGCACTAAAGTTCTTCAAGGATAATTGGATCCATGTAAAAGTTGATGTAGACCTCCACTTCCGATAATAGGAATTATTTCCTTTTATTTTTCTTCCCTCTTGATGGATAATGGTGAGAAAGTATTATAGAGTGGGTTTCCTTCTGTGGTAGTTTATTTTCCTGAGGTATTTCAAGATAATTTTTTAGGTTTATCTCTAAAGTGAGATGTGGAGTTCACCATCAATTTGGCACCATGGAAACAACCGATATACATTCCCTAATATCATATTTCCCTCACTGAGTTTATGTATTTAAAGATATAGTTGTATGATTTGGAATCCAATGGGTTCATTCACCCGCGTGTCTCTCCTTGGACTGCTCCAGTGATTTTTCTTAAAAAGGTTGGTGGCTCTCTAATTGTCTATCAATTATCGAATGATGGATAGGGTCAACATTAAGAATAAATACCCCTTACCCCATATCACTAATCTCTTTTACCATCTCAAAGAAGAAAGTTGGTTCTCAAATATCGACATTCATCCAGGGTATCATCATGTCAGAGAGAGAGAAACATATGTTCACAAAACTGCTTCTCAAAGCAGGTATGGTCATTTTGAGTATTTGTTAGTATTGTTCATATTGATGAATGAACCTAATATTGTCATATATATAATGAATTGGGTTTTCCATAAATTACTTGATTCTTTTTTTAGTTTTTGGATGGTATTATAGTTTACTTAAAGTTGGAAAGGAATCACGATCAGTATCTGAGAGTTGTATTGGGAACATTTCAGGACCACCATATTTATACTAATTTTTCAAGGATAGTTTATAGATATATTATATTAAGTCTCTATTAAATGTGATCTTATAATTCAGGTTTCAGTTGATTTGGAAAAATTAATAGCAGTGATGTCATTATAGGAGTCGAGTAATGTCTTCGAGATTAGGAGTTTTTTTGGCTTGATAGGGTGTTATAGGTAGTTTTTCAGAGACTTATCTTGACTTGCCTCACCAAAGATAACCCTAACCTAGAAAGGGGTAAATTTTATGTGGATTATACAATTCCAATTATATTTTAAGTATATTAAGCGGCATTTGACCACCACCCCTATATTGATTTTACTTGAGGTTGGGTAGGGTTTATGGTATATTTTGATGCTTCAGGTATGGTTTTTGATTGAATTCCTATGCATGGTGACCATGGGTGGCATGTGGATCTCGCCAACTCTGACAACATTAGAATAATTACCCAACCCATTACCTTGATCCAATGGTGGTGATTCATTCCCTTAAATGTTGGTGCCACTATTTCATCAGAGAGAAGTTTACAGTTATTTCAGACCAAAAAATATTAAGATACATATTCTCCTACAAATACTTGAATTTGATGAAGTGAAAATTGATCTAGTACCTTCAAGGGTTCAACATAGATATTTTATACACCCTAGGTAATGGAAATGTGGTTCTAGATGCTCTGATTGTGAAGTTTCCAAACCAGGCACTGAAGGAGTCCATTGATGAGTGGTCTCTATTCAGGATTTTTGCATGGATGAACCTTGAATCCAAGTAACAGAGATGTGGTATGTTATTTTATAGTATGTGGTTGATTCCTTCTCTTATGGAGATAATTTGGGATGAGAATCCAAGGGATGAGTTATGCTAGCATTCTACCTAGTTTCTAAATAGTGTGGATGTGTCTTGTGAATGGTTTTTTGTCTCATAAGGGTGTTCTTTTCTTTAATGGACATTTAGTTGTACCGTCGTCTATCAGTAAGGTGGTAATGTAAGAATTCCATTAGTATCAGTGGGTTACCTATCTTGGTTCCACCAAGATGTTTTATGATGTATGGTTCATGTTCTAGTGTCTAGGTATGATATGGGATATAGTTGACTTTTTATCTCAATGTTATACTTGCTAGAAGGTAAAATCCAAGAACCAGAGACCCTCGAGCTTACTTCATATGCTTTCCATTCCTAACTATAAGTGGGATGAGGTAGCCATGGATTTTTTGTTTGGTTACCCTTTAAACCTAGGTAAGTAATGATATTTTGGTGGTAGTTGATCATCTGACCAAGTCTTCCCATTTCATCTCTATCTAGAACTCAACCAAAGTGGAGGATTTTGGAAGTTTGTATTTTTATAAGATCATGAGGATGCATTATTTTTTATCTTCTATGGTTTCTGATAGGGTTCCTTATTTTACCTACTATTTTATGTAAATATTATAGAGGTTAATAGGGTCATAGTTAAAACTTATCATGGAATACAATCCTCAAACTGATAGTCATAAGGAGAGAGAAAACCAGATTATGGAAGATATGCTATGTGCATGTGTCTTACACTTTGGAGGATTTTGGGATCACTATCTTGAGTTAGTTGAATTTTATTACAATAAAATTAAAAAATCCTCGATCAATATGTATCATTTTGAAGCATTGTATAGTTGATCATGTTGATCTCTTCTATGCTGGGTGGAAATAAGTGAGAATTATTTGTTGGGACCAATCATTTTACAGGGGATGGCTAGTAAGGTTCAGATGATCAAACAGTAGTTGTTAATAAATCAGATTCATTATAATTCATATTTTGATCAATGCTATTGAGATTTAAAGTTTTCACTATGTGATCAGGTGTTTCTTAAAGTAGTACCTCACTTGGATCATCTCTATTTTGGTAAGAAAGGGAAGATTACACCAAGATATGTCAGGCCTATTGAGATCACTGAGAGGATCAGTAAGGTAATGTACCATTGGGAATTTCCTTCTTAGTTTTCATTGATTCATGAAATTTTCTACATCTCATAGTTGAAAAATTATAATGTTGGTCTTTCCCACATGCTGAATTGGGAATATATTGAGCTACAACTCAATATTTTGGTGACCAAGCAGCGATTATAGATTATGGATTCCCAGGTGAAAGTGCTTTGAGGTAAATCTATTCAATTATTTTTGGTACTTTGGTAGCATAATAATGATGATCGTGAGACTTGGGATTTGAGGTATTAGGTGGAGGAGCATTATCCTCACTTAATCTTTGATCAGACTATAGTATGACTTTCCAAGGACGGAAAGTATTCCTCGTGGGAATAATTTTCATTATCATGGTTTCATTTTCAAGTATTTCTTATTTATTTTTTGTTTTACTCTCATTCCATAGTTTTTTGAGTGTTTTTAAGAAAAATGATGGTTTTGGTTGGGACAAAGGGTGGCACACGGTTAGTAGAAATTTTCTTCTAGCCCTCTACAAACTATGAAGACAAAAAAGTGGGTATATCAAGGTTGTATGGCTAGGATCACAATTATGCACTATCCCCCAATATTTAGTTTGGCCTCTACCCCCTTGGGATAGATGTTCCCACATGTTTGGTGCATGGTCTAGTAGACCATGTAGCCTACCAGATCTTTAAAAATTTTGAAATTCCATTTTTTACCCTGCCCGATTTTAACCCTTATCCACCCCTCATTTCACCCATTCAACCCTCAAAAACCTAGGCACGCCTCATCAGCATCTCTTCTCCCTTTTAGCTTTAATATTTGGTGGATTTTATCTTGTATCTTTAAGATTTCTCCAAGTAAGTCCCTCATATCCTTATTTCTTGGCATCTCTTCCCTTCTTCTTGGGTATTCTTATTTCTGGTGGTTGTTTTGACCAAGAGTGGTTAAATCTAAAATGTTTTACTTGGATATTGATGTTGGTGGTGTGTTATTGATTCTGTAGGATCTCTTATTACTTTGGCTAGTGGTTTGGACCCGATTAGTAGTGATTTTAGAATTAATGGTAGTTGGTTCTGTGTTGTGATATTATTTGATGTTTTAAATATACTTTCCTTTATTTAAAATTGTTTTCTAAAATTATTATGTGTGAAAATGGTTGTTTTCCATGGCTTTTGGTGAGTGTAAAACTCTTTAAATGTTTTAATCCTTTGGTAATTACTAGAAATGGTGTATTGTGGCATGTGATGGGTTGGTATGATGAAAAGGGATTATAATGGTTTTGGAAATGGAATGAACCACTTGGGAACCCCGGGAACCTTTGTGGGTGGACTAAAGACAAATACACTAGGAGAGATTGTAGGGTGTCAACCTGGTCTTCCTAGTACAACTACGCTACAACACTAACTAAACAATATGATAATGATGATGTTGTGGGTACTGCTAGAACTTTGGCAACAACCTCTCTAGTGGCTCATGCATGAGAATAGTTGTTATGATGGTTGATCACTGAGGGTAAGAGAATCCTAGGAACCCATTGAGAATATTTTCTTAGGGGATTCCAAAGGTGTTATTGTAGTGTTTTCCTTCTTTCAGTTATTCATGCACGTTTTATCTTACTTTCAAAACTAAATTATGTTTTAAAACTAAACTTTTTAATTTTATTAGAAAATGGAATTTTTATTTTTCATATAATGGATATGCATAGAAACCTAGTGGGATCCTACTAGGAAAGTGATATCACACCCTACATATAACCAATGGTTATATTTAGATCCTATGTTATACAACTCGAGTAAATTCAAGGCCTACTATGGGAGTGGTAGTGGGTAGTATTGATAGTGGTGTCTTTTCTCGTAGGCATTGATGGCGGTTACATAGTGGGTGTTGGCCCTCATGGAATAAGTAGGATTATGGTCCTTTTTTAAATCCCCCTATTTTCCTTTTTGGTTATTTTGGTTTTGATTTAAAAATGTAAAATGTGGAACTTATTTCATGCACATGTCCCTTTGTATAGTCATGTTATAAATGTTGGTCATGATGTTTATGTACATGTTTTATATTTATTGGTTATAAGTGTGTTGTGCTATGTGATATGATGTTGAGTATTTTTCATGGGAAAATCATTCCCATGGATTTATTCGATGCTCGGGAACTAGTTTCTAGTGGTGGGGATCAGGAACACCCTTCAGGCCATGCCATGGGCCAATTCGAGTGTCAGGTTGGATGGAAACTTATACTAGTTCGTGACAATCAACATCAAAATCCCTTATGTACCTTCTCATCTTAGCGGTTTAGTATTCTTCCCCACATGTTTCTTATGCCTTCTCTATGCACCTTCACATGTGTCAGTGCTGAGCCACACTGGTGCTCACCTACACTGCCACTTTGAGCTGTGGTAATCAAGCTCATCCCTACCCTATGGGTAGATGGATGGTTCAGTTGAGGCCTTTATTGGTCCATAATTTTCTACTAACTCCATTTAAACACTTTTCCAAATAATATTAGACATACTTCCAATATTTTCAAAGACTTATAATCATTCAAAAGAACTCAAATATATATATATATATATTCTTTCTCTTTCTCTAGCTAGTGATCATATATATTCAATGACTTATTTCATGTACCTAAAATACTTCTTGCATAAACTCCTTTATTCATCACTTCATGCAATATATTCAACTCAAACAACCATAATTATTTCAATATTTTATTAATATATATTGTAAACAAGTACAACACAACCTTATGGTTGCAACAATACTTATAATGAATTTTATAGAAAATATTGATATTAAAAAAGGGATGAAAACTTACCCAGATTTGTGATTTCTTTTTTCATACCCTCATCCTTGAACTTCTTTCGCACATTACTAGAAATGTGCCTAATGAAATATCAATATTAAGAGTGATGTGGACTCTATATAATACCCTATGAATTTATTTCCTATTAAATTTATATATTATAATCTC
Source organism: Viscum album (assembly GCA_963277665.1). NCBI lineage: Eukaryota > Viridiplantae > Streptophyta > Magnoliopsida > Santalales > Viscaceae > Viscum > Viscum album. Next base: position 381,775,976 of record OY728153.1, on the reverse strand, counting down.
TAATAAATCATAACCCTTCAGTATTTGTAACAAATTTTCAAATTATGACAACCCATATTTTAATATTCCTTGATTCATGATTTATTACACAAAGGTACACATAATACAATAAAAAAAAGATCATGAGGCCTAGTGTATTTGGGAAATTAGGTATATAGAATGGTAAATTGAAAAATGGATATAACAACATTATTTAAAAAGTCTACAACTTTCCCTAAGAATTCAATTTCTCTTCTAAAACTACATGGGATAACCTGGGGACATACATAAGAAAGGGGTGAGCTATAAAACTCGTTAAGGGAATAATCAAAGTATAGAATAATGTAAATAAGTATATGTGAGTCAATAGGCATATCAAGATAACATAAGATTGGTGAGAATCATAAAATTGAACATTGAATCATGACATAATACGATAACATAAATGCAATACGAGAATATGGAAACAACATAAAACATGACATCATAAACATAATCAAAGTTTAACCACTGAGATATAATAACATAGTGTTATTAGGATAACCTATCATGAATCATAAATGGTATCTCATGAGATAAAAACATTACCTGATGCATTGGTGGGCTATATAATTTTGGGATCACCAATCACATTCATATCATGTACATGCATAAGTTTGAAACATAGATCATACAACATAAGGGTGTATTTCATCATTTTTAATCCAAAAATTGAGGAGTGTGGGATATATAAATGTAATCTCCATATCAATTAAGGATAGTTACATTTAGGTGAATACTCTTCATTATAAATGGGGATGGGTATTCACTACAAATGTTTGGCTTTGACAATTATAGGATAATTTCACCAGCATAACGGGGGTACATAAAGATTCATAGAAGGGTTCAATAAGAGAGAAAATAGTCTTTCATGACTTTAAAATCATAAGTAAAGTAATAATTATGTGTAAAAATATATCTGAATATAAAAAATTCGAAATGAAAAAGGCAGTATGTAAAGAAGGTGGTTGAATAAAGAGGAGAAGGAGAGAACCCCTTACCTTGAGAGGGAACTTCTAAAAGCTTAGGAAGAGATTCTTAAGAGATTATGGAAACCTTGGGAAGACTATATAGAGGTAAAGGTAGAGTAACTTCATGATCCAAGTGTTGTTATTATAGATTAATAGGAGGTTATGTGGGTTTTTATAGAAAAATAGAGGGTAATTCTTTATTAATTTCTAAACTTAGGTTTTAGACTCTATATTATAAAATAATCAAAATCGAAAAAACATACCATTTTTCTCCATGTTTTTTTTCAAAGCGGATTTTTTTCAATATTTTATAAGGATAAAAACCTAACTCATTAAAATAATACCTTTAACGATGTGTAAGTGAGTCATGTTCATAAAGAATTAATTTTAAAACCATAAAATATAGTATAGGGTTTGGAGGATACATTAAGGGTTAATAAAATTAATTAAATAACTTAAACATGCGTTATTTTAGAGGGTAAATGTAATTTTGGTCATGGATACTATTTATTGTATTTATTACATCACTTTTTTCTTTTATGATGACATAATACATACCGTATATTTATAGCATATTTAATATTTACCCAAAAATGTTACTATCTTAGAAAATTGTGAAAAATTAACCATTGACAAATTTTGACATGTTGGTTTTAAAAATAATATTTATTTTATAAAAAAATATATATAACTATGAAAATATACACTTTTAAATCAAAAATACTCATATATTGAAATATACGGGTTTTTGCAAAGATAACAGTTTTTAACTCTAATAAAAATTACATTTGACTTCATAAAATTATATTATAATTTATATTATATAAAAAAATTAATAAGAATATTTTTTAAAAATAATATTTATTTTAAATTTTCTTGAATTCATCAAAATAGTTTCTTGATTGAAACTATATATTTCCCAAAATATAATGTGTGTTTCATCGTATCAAAATATAATTTTCATCAAATTTATTATTTAATCATTTATAAATTAATAATAAAAAAGGATAAATATAATAATTATTTTATTAAAAATAAAAATATAAAAATTCACACTATTATGTTCATGATACATAACTCATTATTAAATCATCATATTCCCTAAGGATAAGGTGTGTGATGGTAATATTTTCTTAGGGTTGTTCGGTGAACATGCTTTGGGATGTGATATTGATAAGCTTTAAATTCTCTTATAAATGGTTTTTCTCATGCTATAGTTATTGAATCTTGGATTTGAATTGGTCAAGGTCAATTCCCAGTGATTCTATCTCCCTCATAATATTTGATAAATGTTCTTCATAGGGTATGATCCTACTAGTTGAGGATATCTCTTTTTTCATTTATGTCAATTGGATTTTATCATAACCCTTAATATATTCTAATAATCATAATAGTAATTATAAAAATGATATATTATCAATGGTTATGATTCTTAAAAATATTTTTAATCTGACATGATATGACTTGTAACAATATAAAATAATCAAAGTAGTGCATGTGTTTTCTATAAATTTATTACTAAATAAGGAGTTTATTCATTCAAAAAGTTAATTTCATTTATAAAATTTTAGGTCAATACATCCCCCCCCCACCCTCATAAATTTCACCCTCAAAATTTTCATTTCATACACTAAAATAGTTAAGGGTGCTTATTTTTTATCACCTATTTCTATTCCCATATTCTTCCTCAAACTTATGGTTTCACCATATCACTTTTTCTAAGTGAGTTTTCTTGTTTTGTGTAACTTTGTCTCTAAAATATAAGATATTAATTGGATACTCCTTTTATGAAATATCATTCTCTAATGGTACCATATATAGATCCATTACATGTGAGGGGTTTGGTATATACTTCCTCAAGAGGGATATATAGAACACATTATATACTTAAGATAGGTTAGGTGAGAGTTTTAGTCGATAAGTCACTACTCTGATGTGATCAAGGATCCAAAAGGGACTTATTTATTTATGACTAAGTTTTCCCTCTTCCATAACCACATGAATTTCTTCCATGGTGATATATTAAAGAACACCTTATCTCAGACCTCAAACACCAGGTCTCATCGATGATTTTCTGCTTAGATTTTATGTCAAATTTTTTATATTTCATATGACACTAAATGGTTTAAACCTTCTCTATCAACTCTTTGATAAGATCAGGTCCCTTCAGCTTTCTTTCTCCAACTTCATCCCAGCATGTTGAACTAGTGTGTCTTCCCATACAGAGACTCATAAGGTTCCATTTGGATGCTAGAATTAAAAAAAATTCTATATCAGAACTCCACTATGAGAAGGTGATAATCCAAACATACTTATAAATCCATTGAACATGAACTCATCATATCCTCTATAGTTTTAATGGTTCTCTCAGACTGACAATTCATCTTATGGTGATAAGAAGTATTGAAACTTGACTCTGTATCCAATTCTTACTGAATAGTCATAATACTTGATCATATCTAACCACCTTAATCTATTCATATTAAGATAATTTTATGTGAATATATATACTTGAGGCTTTTATGATCTGTATATATGTCACACTTCTCCCTATAGAGATAATATCACTAAATCCTCAATAAAGATATCACTGCATCTAATTCTATATCATGTGTTGGGTAGTTCTACTCATGTATATTTAATTGGTAGGAGGAATAGTCTATCACTTTGTCATATTTCATTAGTACATAACCCAATCCATTTTTATATCCATCATTGTATATCACAAATCCTTCCTCGCTTGGTGGGTAATATGAGTATAGTTATAGTGATTAGCCTCTTATTTAACTCTTTAGATCTCTCCTCACATTCATTATTCCAAAAAAACTTCACTCCCTTTTGAGATATATTGGTTGGTGGGCTTGAAAATTATGAGAAGTTTCTCACAAATCTATGATATTACATAGCTATTCCAAGTAAGATATGGATCTCTATCACATATGTTGGTCTGGTTCATCCTTTAATTGCCTCTAATTTTGAAGGACCCAATGATATACCTTTTCTAATGATAATATTCCCTAGTAATTTTACTCTATCCATAACTCCCATTTACTATAATTTTCATATAACTTTTCCTTTTTCAAAGTCTTCAATACGACATTAAAATACTCATCATATTCCTCATTTCTTTTAGAGTAGATAATAATATATTCTATAAAGACTACCAAACAATTGTTGAGGTAATACCTAGAGACTCTATTAATTAATTCCATGAAGATATATGGATCAATATCGAGTCCAAATGGCATCACTATTAACTTTTTGTGCTCACACCTTGTATGAAAATTAGTCTTGGGAATATCCTCATTAACCTTTACATGATAATATCCCAACTAAAGATCTACCATATATATGTATTTGGATCTACATAGTTGGTCGAATAAGTTATCAATCTTAGGTATATGATACTTTTTCTTTATCATGATCTTATTAAGCTCAGAATAATCAATGTAGAGGTGTGTTGACCCATACTTCTTCTTAATAAAAAGGATCAATTCACCCCATTGTGAAGCACTTAGTCATATAAACCCATTATCCAGATTATCATGTACTTGATTCTTTAGCACTTGAAGCTCAATAGTGGCCATTATATATAGAGTCTTGGATATTGGAAAATTTATGGCTATAAGTTCAATTGAGAACTCAACCTCTCATCTAGGAAGAAGACTGAGAAATTCTTTAGGAAACACATTAGTGAACTACCTTACAATGGGCATATCATTAATGATAATATTTTCCTTAGTCTTAATCATTTTAACAAGATACCCTTGCTTATAAGGTAATAATATCCATTCTTGATATTATGATACCAAAGGAGATTCATCCACCTCCTTGAACATGTATAGAATCAAAGGTAAATTTAAAATATAGAGGGTGATTTCATTATCACAGCAATTTATGTTGGATCTATACAAAAAAATTAAATCCACGCCCATAATAGTGTCAAACTATAATATAGGTAGTATCATAAGGTTTTCTAGGAAATTCATCCCCCTAATTTTGAAAGGGGCTGATTTATATTCTTAGGATGCAATAATTAACCTATTTTTCATATTTACCAATAAATCAACTTCCATGTTTTGAGGTGGTGTTTAAATAGTTCTATTAAACTTGTGTTATATGAAATAATTCATAGAACCAAAATCAAATAGTACATTCACTATCCTTGAATGAATAACTAGTATATATGTCACCACTTCATTTTTCGGATCCACTTCACCAGTTGAGATGGCATAAGATTTTCCTTTATATCTAGTCCTTAGAGGTTTTTGGAATCATTTGTCATCAACAATCTTTGGCTTATTGCATATATTCTCATAATGTCGTTCTTCCTTGCTCCTAAAACATTGTATAGCAATCTAAGGGTTGACTTGAGTATTCCTTTCTTCCATCACATTAGTGGGATTCTCCCATCATCATTTGCTAGTTAGATGACCTTCCTTTCTACACCTAAATCATTTCCTTATCCCCTTCAGGAAATTTTTGAGATTCTTTTTCCCACACTTTTTACAGGTGGGATGTTGGAATTTTTTCCCCCCATGATATTTTCCATCACACCCCCAGATTTAAAATTCATTTTTTGTTTCCTATCTCCAGACCCATGAGACCCTTGAGATTCACTGGTCTCTATTTTGACTTTGAGGTAACATTGAGCAATTTTCTCATAGCTATCAAAGTCTTGAATCAGAAAATATTTTCATAGACTCGTATTTATCCCATAAAATAAGTTCCCAACTTTACTTTTGGGGGAGATGAAAAATCCAAAGTCATATCATGAAAGTCTTGTGAAGTTTACCTCTTACTCCCTGATGCATTAATTGTTCTTTTTCTTAAGTCCAATAAAACCCCTCTCCATTTTAAGTTGGAGTGTTCAAGGAAAATATTTATTGAAAACATTTTACATAATTATTTCCACTCCATCACTTTTATTTCCTCATCATGTTTCATATTTTTGACCAACTTCCAACATTGATTAGATTCTCCCTCCATATGATAAACATCCAGCACGACCTTCTCTTTATCAGAACATTAAAGGATATATAAGATATTTTCAATGGGGTTGATCCATTTCTACATGATTAAAATATCGTAAGGCCCACTGAAAATTGGAGGCCTTTGTCTCATAAAGGTCTCAATGGTAACTTTCTATTTCTTAAGGGGGTTTGTGTGTTCCTCCTTATTCAAGTTTCTATTCAAAATTTGATTCAATTGAGAAATTATCATCATAAAGATCCTAATTCCTACTCTCATCGGGTAGGGAACCTCATTCGGGAAGTCATAACATTGCCCCTCAAATTAGTTGTTGACTATATTCCTCTTATTCCAAAAAATTAATTAAAATAAAGGGAAAATTATAGATGGTTATTTTAAAAATATATATATTAGAAACATAAATTTGAAACCATAAACATAAATGGATAACTAATTAATGACATATATTCCTTAACTTTTGAATTCTAGGTTTTAATCTATGTTATCCACAATATATTTCCTAACATAGAATATTATGGGGATTTTTATTCCCTTAATAATGGTTTATAAGGATTTCATGAATTTACTAAATCATATACCTCAGGAGTTTCAAAATAGGTTTATATAAAGGACACTTTTTAATTCACCTTGTGATGATTGAGTCAAGCCCATGTACCCTTTTGGGTTTATTACCCCTAAGTACAATTGTACCAAATCTATATCCACTTGTAGTATCCATACTGGGATGTATTTTCTTGGAAACCACTTAATATATATTTTACAGAAATTTATGGATGTTTTACTATGTTTAGTCTTATCCCAAAGGATTTTTGTATGTATTTATAATCTTGATCCCCAAAAATAACTAGACTTTCCTCTGATACCAATTATGACCATCTATATTTTAATACACCTTGATTCAGGATTCATTACACAAAGGTACATGTGATATAATCCCAAAAGATCAAGATGCCTATTTTATTTGAGAAATTAGGAGTGTAGAAAAATAATTTGAAACATGGGTACAACAACATTTTTTAAAAACTTTACAACATGCCCTTAAAAATCCATTGCTCTTCTAAAATTGCATGGGATAATGTGGGGACGTACATAAGAAAGGGGTGACATATAAATCCCAATAAAGGAATAATCCAAGCATATCATAAGGAAAAATAAAAACATTTGATTCAAGAGTCATATAAAGGTAACGTAATATGGGTGGTAATCATAATCTTGAATGTCGAATAATGACATCAGATGATAACATAAACGCAATATAGGAATGTGGAAACAACATAAAACATGACATCATAAACATAATCCAAGGATAACCACTGAGACATTATAACATAATGTGCTTAGTATAACCTACCATTCACCATAAATGGTATCTCATGAGATAAAAACATTACCCAATTCATTAGAGATATATATAATTTTTGGCCCACCCATCACATTCATATCATGTACATGTATAAGTGTGTCACATAGATCATACAACAAAAGGATGTGTTTCATAACTTTTAATCCCATGATTAAGGAGTGTGGGTTACATACATATAATTCACTGATAAATTAAGGATAGGTATATATATTTTAATACCCTTTAGTTGAAATGGGTATGGGAATTCACTACATAAATGTTTGGCATGGAAAATCATAGGATACTTTCTACAGTATAATGAGGGTGTATAAAGTTTCATCGAAGGGTTTAATGAGAGTAAAAGGGTTCTATAATAACTTTGAAATTATAAGGAAAGTGATAGGGATGTGTAAAAACGTATCCCAATATGAAAAAATTGGAAATAAAAAAGGCATGATATAAAGAAGGTTCTTGAATAAAGAGAAGAGGGAGAGTATCCCTTACCTTGAGAGGGGGCTTCTCAAAGATTGGGATGAGCTTATTAAGATATTGTGGAAAACTTGGAAGGTATATAGATGGAAATTAAGAGTAAATTCATGATCCAAGTGTTTTTAGTGAATAGGGATGGGAGTTTGGGTGGGTTTTATGGAAAATGTGAGGGGAATTTTTTATTAATTTCTAAACTTTGTTTATGGACTCTATATGAAAAAATAATCAAAACCACAAATATCACCATGGTTTCCTCACATGGTGTTTTCAAAATATTATTGGTTTTAAATATTTTATAAGGCTAAGAACTAAACTCTTTAAAATAATACCCTTGGTGATGTGGAAGTGAGTCATGTTCATAAATAATTAATTTTAAAAACTTAAAATATAATATAGGTTTTAGAGGATTCATTAAAGGTTTATAAAATTAATGAAATAACTTTAAAACATATTATTTTAAAGTTTAAACATAATTTTGGTCATTTATACTCTTTATAGTATTTATAAAATCATTTTTTGGATTTTATGATGTCATAATGCATACCGTATATTTATATTGTATTTAATTTTTACCCAAAAATTTGAATACCTTGGAAAAATATAAAAAATTTATCATTGGATAATTTCAACTTGATGATTTTAAAAATTATATTTCTTTTTTCAAAATAATTCTATAAATATGAAAATTTACACTATTAAATCAAAAATCCCCATTTATTGAAAGATATTGGATTTACAATGATAACAGTTTATAGACCTTATAAAAATTAAATTTGACTTAATAAAATTATATTATAATTTATATTAAAATAAATATTATTTAATAAGAATATTTTATGAAATTAACATTTATTTAAAAAATTCTTAAATTTTTCAAAAATAGTGTCTGGATTGAAACTATATATTTCCCAAAAATATAATTTTTGTTTCATCATATCAAAATCTAATTTTTATCAAACTTTTTATTTAATAATTTATAAATTTATAATAAAAATTATAAATATATTCATTGTTTTATAAAAAATAAAAATATAAAAAATCATACTATTGTGGTATGGATACACAATCCTTTATTATATAGTGTCTTCCCTAAGGGTATATTGTGTGATGGTGATGCTTTCTTGGGGTGGTTTGGTAAACATGGTTTGGGACATGATCTCAATAAGCTTGAACTTCTCTCTAAATAGTTTATCTCATACTTTAGTTGTAGAATCTCAAATTGGGATTAGTCTAGAAAAAATACTAGTGATGTCATGTCACTAGAAAGATCCGATAAATGTGATTTTTAACCCCCCAAGATTTTTTGAAAAAAAAATTAAAAAAAATAAATCTTCTTTATATTTTTCATTACATAAAATGCTGAGTTTAGTTTTCATTACACACGACACTGAGTTTAAACGAAATGTGATATACTATTGAAATGTTATTAATTAATATGATAGTTATCACCTAACTATTGGAATGAAGGGTATGAATATGATTAACTAAATTATGAAAATATATGGTTTATAAAAGTATATATGTGGAATTTTTTTGTGTATAATTAATTATAAATGAAAATAAAAACCATTTGAAAATAAAGGAAATATCTTTCTAAAAAATTATATTTGTGCACACAAACATGTTTTACCTATATAAATTAAAAAAATGATCACTTTTGGTGAATTATTATATTGAAATTTATAAATTATATATTTAATTAAATTTTTAACATTCATCTTATGTGTTTTCGAGATAAGAGATAAGAATAACACTAATTTTATGCTTAAAACTGTATTTTTCAAAAAAACAGATTTGTCACCTTTTATGCACTTATTTTAAAATTAATTTTTGAAGCTTTAGAAAAGTAATTTAAAAAAATAAACTCAATTTTTTAAATTATCATTTAAAAATTATCTTTAAGTGAATTTTTTATAATTTTCTAAAAAGATAAATTTTTCAATGACTAATGAAAAATACAAGTTTTTATTAAGAATTTTTCAATTATTTTAAAGCATTTAAAAACTTAAAAAAAATATTTTAATATGGTTTTAAAAGTACTATCAGTTATATTATATATCTATTTATCCTATTTAATCCATTTTAATCAATTTTATATTGAAATTTTAAATAAATATTTTTTAAACATTTGAACATTTTCTCTTTGAAACCCCACTTTCTCATCATGTCTATGGGTTTAAATTAAAATTAAAATTTTCTACTTATGTGAATATAATTTATTAAAATGAAGTAAATATTTTTATTAATTATAATTTATATTTTCTAGTAAGTTCAACTTAATTTTTTACCATTATGAATAGTAAAAGCAATAAAAATTAATTACAGTGGTTCAGGTGAAAATGGATTTACCGAGGGGTTAAACTAAAATGATAATGAGTAAAATTACCTCGAAACTTACAAAAAACATGTTTTTTGGACATATTTATAAATTTTGACCTATAATATTTTATAATGTACAATTTTTTATCCATTTGGCATGTGAAAATCATGGTTACAACTTTTTATTTTTAAAAATTACAAGTGTCACTCACCTCGCCTATAAAAGGTCACCCCCACTCCTCTTCTCTTCACTCTTATAAAACCCATTGGTTTGGAAAATACCTAACCAAATCCATTAATTATTTTCCTAATATCATATTATAATCCATATTTTTGTCATAAATCTATCCTAATCATCCTTTTGGTGCAAACCAAAAGAAGTTGTCTGAAGAAAAGGTAACATCTCTAACCGAGCGTTTTATTTTATTTCTTCCTCCACCTACTTAAATTATTATTAAAACATTATTATATAATAAAATTATTATCTTAAATATAATTATATTTTATTATGTTAATGTAAAAACCTAAATCCTTCTCCTCTTCAATCAAATAGGATATGAAATCATCTTTCGTATGTACGGTAGACTACCGCCTCATAAACCGATATGATGTGATTTCCATTTCTATTTTACTTGGATGGTAATAAGGATAGGTTAATTAAATATATATTATATTTTTAATATATTTATTCTTGTTTAATTATGATACCACATATACCTCCTTACTTTCCATTCCATGATAATACAATAACATCGCCCGTGTGTACAGCGGACTATCTCGCAAAGCGATGTGATTCGTTCTTCACATACAATTTACATGAAAAGTAATAAGAAAAGTATTAAATAAAATATGTGATATATATATGACATAAAAATTATTATTTAATGGTAATATATTATTTACCATTCTTTCTTTCAATCTATTGAGAAAATGGAAACAACATTCATGCATACGTACGACTTGCCATCTCTATGAATGATGTATTTCATTTTATATCTCTAAATTTTATAGATTAATATAAAAACATATATAATGAATATATATTATATTTATATAATGGTAAACATTTTTATATTATGGAACCATGATCAAAGTAGGAGTACTGAAAATAAAAAACCAAAACATACATGAAAAACAAATCAATTATTATCAGAAATGTGATTTTAATAAGGAATTATTAATAAATGGGTAAAAAAAGTTCATAAGTAAATAATATATGTTATAATATATATATAAGTATGGTTATTAAATAGATTAATAATAAAGTTGTATTTATTATATAGGAGGTTCAAATGTGTATGAATGAAGTCAAGACTTAAGGTAAGGGATTTCTAGTATCTCTTTTATTTCTGGGTGACATATGAAAATTCACCACTCATTTATTTTGTGTGTTGTATTTACTAACCATTACATAGTTTATATCAATAATATCATTATTTTCATGATATTTAAAGTTTCATTTGATTTTATTCTTTATTGGGGCTTACGATTCAAAATATTACAAAGCAGTAAGGGGTTTTTGTCTCAAATTGATTTCTTTGAGACAATGTCATGTTATGGACCTATATTCTTTTATGAGGTTTATATAAATAACCTTTGAAATGTAATATCATGAATTTATTTATTAACATTATATTTTAATTTTCATTTGATAATATTATCACACGGGTCATATGATTCAATGTTACCAAAGTGGTAATGGTTTTATGGTACAATATCATCATTTATCGGGATTTTTTATGTTTATGCTTATGATGATAAAATATTATGATACATATTTCCTGAAATTCATGAATTTTATTATCATTTATTTATTCCATAAGAATACATGTTTTCCCTTCATTTTACTCACTTTATGTACTCAATATTCAAAAAAATGTTTTTAAAGTAAATTGACTTTTTTTAGCTCTTCGGTCAAAAAACCCTTTTTCTACCATATCCATGTTTTCTAAAAATGTTTTCAAAAAAATATTTTAAAATTATATAATGGATTTATTAAATACATTTTTAACTATGAAATACTTTTTCAAAGTGTTTTAAAAATAATATTCATGTATTTTTCAAAAAAATAATTCTCGTTTGTCTTTTACCGAAAATGTGAAAGGAATATTTGTTTTAACATGTAAAAAATGAATGGTATTTTCTTCCATTGTGAACAAATAATTGTTTTAAATCCTCCTAAATAACTTTCAAATTTTATTTTCAAATAAAAAAAATTTCAAAATTTTTTTTGAATTTTTTTATGTGATTTTCAAAATGGAAAGGGTATTTTCTTTAATAAATGTTTTTATTGATTTTTAAAGATTCATTTATAAGTTTCCAAGGTTATTTTTAAATAAAAATATTTTTGAAAATTTTTGATGTTTTAAATAGTTATTTTCAAATTGGAAAGGCTATTTTTCTCAAGAACTGTTCTAAGTGATCTTTCAAAATAATGTTTCATCTAAGATTCCATCCTTTGATGTTACTTATGATTTAATAGGGATATTATCCAAGGATACCACTATTATTCTACCTTTATTTATTTTATATTTGTGATAAAAAGATGTTTATGATACCCATTTATCCTAAATGGGTTATACAATGATAAAATTCTTATGAAACCCACTTCTTTTCCACATTTTATCCTTTGATGAAATGATTAAATGATTATGAAACCTGTTTCTTTTCCATAGGTTATGTTATGATAAAATATTTATGAAACTAATTTTTGTTCATGGGTTATGGTATGATGAATGTTTTATGATATCATGTCACTCATATTTATGATTTTCATTTTGTGATGGTGATTATTTTATAATCAAGGAAAATGGTTTCATTATAACGAAGTATTGTGGGACCTATATCTACATCCAATGCATTGGGTAAAGATTGATATCTCATGAGATAAACATTTCTAGAATGGGGAGTAAACTCAGTTAAGTAAGGTACTATATTCATTATGATAGTCTTCATAGTGAACCTTGAATACTATGATGGTTTAGGGAGTGAACTCATTCCACTATGAAAGTCTTGGAAATGATCTATAAACTACTAAGCAAATGATTTTATATGCTTATGTGTATGCCAAAGATCTATGCATTGTGAAAATGTTATGTTCTAATTGTTCATGTTATTTTATTTCATTATGATTCATGTCTTATGAACTACCAAGATTTATTCCATGACTCAAGTTTATGATCTATGATTTATAGGTTATAGTTTTCGAATGTTATTATCATATTCTCAAAATCTTATGCTCATGATATGTTGATATCTCCATTTTTTACCCTTATTGATAATTTGATCTTAACCTTTCTTATGTTTCCTTTACCCAGGTTATTATGAAAGGTATTATGTGTGAGATGTATAATAAGGGTTATAGTTATTAATAACATAGTGAGAGATGACATATCTCACTTATGGACTAGTTGTTTACATGTCCATGTTTCCAATACACTAGACATAAATGATTCTCAAATGGATCGTTATATTATGTAATGAATATTTTTATTCTAAAATGTAATATTTAGTTTTAAGAAGTTTAGGTATTTATATTTGGTATCAAAACAAAGGTTTATTTAACCTTTGGAAACTAGGATGAGAAAAATTTAGTGAGATACCTGGAGATATTTCTAAGGATATTTCTTATTATGCATCTCAAGATAAGTATAAGGATGATTAAAAGAGTAGTAAAATTTCTTGTAATGTTGGTAAAGGATAGGGAAAGTGGTTTCCATGAAATTAGATCCATGTCTTGATACTGAAATTGGATTTTTCTCTAGAATATAGGTACCTAGGGGTAAAAACTTTTAAAAGGGAACATTGAGTTGGACTCGATCGTCACTGAGTGTGCAACAATGGGAATTATTGCACACCTAGTTTGACTTTAGAGAATGGTGTTGTTATTATTACTAATAAACTATCATGATATATGAATAATAATGTGAAATTTTATGAAATTCCTAAAGTATAAAATAAGATGAAGCTGGACTTTTGTTAATGTTCATGTGGTAATGAGCATAGATGAAATAGCATTCAGCTTCCTACATATCAAGAATCCGGGAATAAGAACCCAGAAGAATATCTCAAATGGAGGGGAGGATTTTTTCTATGTGTAAATTTTGGTCATAGAGTAATGAATTTCCAAGTAATTCTATGTATTATATGTGAGGAAATTGGGAATTATCTTATTCAATACCCTAAACTAAGGGTTAGCCTCTAGACTAAGGAAGGACCTATGTTATACCAAATGATTAAAGTAAAAGGGCTGAAGTATTTATTTACTTAGATTCAAGAATTATTCTATAGAAGTATTTTACCAATGGTATTTTGGTTATATGAACCATGAAACATCTAAGTATTATGTTATTTTTAGATTCATATATGTATCCATGTAATATTAACTCAATAGTTATAGATTCTATCATGGGTTTATAAGTTTAAGTTTGATTATAAGTTCAAATTCTTAGACACCCCTATTGAGGTTTTATATGATGGGATTTTCTCAATATTAAGGATATTTTGGGAGATATTTATGGAAATACAACCCTTTGGTTTTGTATATGTTTTACTAAAAGAGTTATTTGAGGAAGAATGCTTTTACATTTGGGGGTATAAGATTAAAGGTATTGGTAAAATTTACGGTTTATCTTATCTCTGATGTTGAGGTAAATATGGGTTATTTTAATTTGGAAATTATATTAATATAATTTTGGGAAATGATAAACTGTATGTAGGGTGGGAACCTATTGCATCTGGTAAGGTCGTGGGGATTGAACCCACAACTAAAGGATAAAAATTTTATATCTACTACCATTTTTCTACATGAAAGAGTATTTATATTGGGACAACATGAAGAGAGATATTTTTTATTATGTATCATGGTACTTGGTATGACATAAAGTTAAGGCTAAGAGACAAAATTCTAAGGGGATTCTACAACCATTATCTTTACAAGAATATAAATGGGAAAATATCACCCTGTATTTTGTTATTGGACTCCCCAAAACATCTAAAGGAAATAATGATATATGGATTGTAGTCAATGGACTTACAAATTCAACAAACTTCATCGTTATCCGAGAATATTTCTCTTTAGATCAGCTTTCCAAGATATAAATTAAAGAAGTGGTAATATTACATGGAGTACAACATTGAATTGTATATGATCGGGATCTAGGTTTACCTTTAGGTTCTGGTGAAGTATTCAGTGAGATCTTGATATATAGTTGAGTTTTATCATTATGTATCATCCACATATAGATGTTCAGTTAGAGAGAAAAAATAAAACCCTATAGGATATGCTAAGATCTTGTTCTATGGATTTCAAAGGTGGTTAGGATCGACATCTTCCTCTAGTTCATTTTTCTTATGAGAATAAATTTAAATTAAGAATTTATATGTATCCTTATGAATCCCTTTTTAAGAAGTGTAAAACTCCAATAGTTGTAGAAAGAAAACTATTGCGATCTGATCTAGCTAATGAAATGGAAGATATGGTTAGATCAATTTAGTAACACATAAGGGAAACACAAAGTTGAAAAAAGTGTTATTCTGATAATCATCAACGCAGTCTAGAATTTTAAGTTAGTGAGAAGGTGATTCTAAGAATTTATCTATGGAATAACTAATGGAAAATTAATCCCTAGGTATATCAATACATTTGAAATTATTGATTGCATCAGGACCATTTATTATCTCTTAGCGATTCCATCAAACCACTATTAGGCTCACGACGTGTTCCATGTATAATCCATCACATGTACTAAACTCATAAATCATATTTATAGATCATGATCTTTATTATGAAGAAAAACCATTGGAGATTTTGTATCAAACAGAGAATGTTCTATGAAACAAGACCACTCACCTGTTCAATTTTTGTGGCAAAACTACCATCTTAAGGAAGTTACATGGGAACTTGAGGATACAATGAGGTATAATTATCCTCATTTATTGGTACCAAAGTGACAAATTTTGAGGGAGAAATTCATTTTAAGGGGGTAGAATGTAACACCCTAAGATTTTGTAAAATGTTTCTTTTAAATAAATTTAATCTTTTTTATATTTTACATTACACACTATAGCATGTTTATCTTGTGTTACATGCAACACCAAGTTTTAACGAAATGTGATATACTATTAAAATATTATTATTTAATATGATAATTATCCGCTAACCATTAGAATAGTGGGTACGAATAATATTAACTAAATTATGAAAATATATTATTTACAAATGTATATATATAATTAATTCTTGAGTGAAGAATTAAATATGACTGAAAATAAAAACCATTTGAAAACAAATGAAATCTTTTTCTGAAAAAATATTTTTATTCGCACAAATGTGTTTTACCTTAATAAATTAAACAAATAAATTTTGGTGAATGATGTTCATTAAATTTATATGTTATATATACAATAAAAATTTTAACATTCATCTTATGTGTTTTTTGAGATAATTTATAAGAATAAAACTAATTTTATGCTTTAAAATTGTATTTTTCAAAAAAGAAGTTTTGTCATCTTTTACGCACTTATTTTAAAATTAATTTTTTTTACTTTAGAAAATTTATTTGAAAAAATGAACTCAATTTTTGAAATCATAATTTCAAAATTATCTTGGATTTAATTTTTTATAGTTTTCTAAAAAGATAAATTTTTTGATGAATGGTGAAAAATACTGGTTTTTATTAAGAATTTTCATTTATTTTAAAGAATTTAAAAACATAATAATTATTTTAATATGGTTTTAAATGTAAAATTAGTTCAATTATATATCTATTAATCCAATTTAGTTTATTTTAATCAATTTTATATTGAATTTTTATATAAAAACTTTTTAAACTTTTGAACATTTTCTCTTTAGAAAATTGCTTTCTCGTCGCATCTGTGGAATTAATTTTAAATTAAAGTTTTTCAATTTTTGTGAATATAATTTATAATAATATATTAAATATTTATAATAATAATAATTTATATTTTATAATAATTTTAACTTAATTTTTTACCATTATGAATAGTAAAATCATTAAAAATTAATTATAGTGGTTAAGGTGAAAATGGGTTTATTGGGGGAGTTAAACTAAAAAGATAAGGGGTAAAATAACCTAGAAACTTGTAATAAACACATTATCTATAAATATTTAGACCTTTTCACATATAATGTTTGGTAATGTACCATTTTGAATCCTTTTTTTATGTGAAAACCATGGGTGTTCCTTTTTTCAAAAATTACAAATGTGTCACTCACTACACGTATAAAAGGACACCCCTTATCCTCTTATTTTCACACTTATAAAACCTATTGTTTCATAAAAAACTACCAAAATAACTTCCTTAATTAACTCCTATCATATTATAATCCTTATTTTTTTCATAAATCCATCTTAATAATCCTTTTGATGCAAACTCAAATAAATTTTCTGAAGAAGAGGTAATGTCTCTAACTGAGAATTTTGTTTTATTTCTTCCTCCACCACCTTAAATTATTATTAAAACATGATTTAATAATAAAATAAGTATATTAAATATAATTATATTTTATTATTCTAATTTTATAACCTAAATCCTTCTCCTATTTCATCAAATGGGATATAAAATCTTCATTTGTGGGTACGGCAGACTACCATCTCACGAACCGATGTGATGTGTTTTTAATTTCTATTTTACTTGGATTGTAATAAGGATAGATTAAATAAATATATATGATATTTTTAATATATTTATACTTATGAAATTATTATATCTTATATACCTCCTTTCATTCCATTCTGTGGGAATACAATAACGTTACTCGTGTGTACATCAAACTACTGCCTCACGCAGCGATGTGATTCGTTCTTCACATAAACTTTACATGGAAGGTCAAAAGGGTAGGTTTAAATAAAAAATATTTTATATATATATATTAAATAAAAATTATTATGTAATATTGATATATTATTTACATTTCTTTCTTTCAATTCGTTGAGAAAATGGAAACAGTGTTCATTTGTATGTATCGCTTACCGTCTCCATGAACGGTGTATTTCATTTTCTATATCTAAATTTTAAGGATTATTATAAATACATATATAATGAATATATATTATATTTATATTATGTTTAAAATTATTAATATTATAGAAACATGATCAAATTAATAGGACTGAAAATAAAAAATCAAAACATACATGAAAAAAGCAATTATTATCTGAAACGTGATTTTAACAAGGAATTGTTAATAAATGGGTAATAAAGGGTCATAATTAAATCATATATGGTATGATATATATAATTATGGTTTGATAATATATTTATAATAAATTTATATTTATTATATGGGATATTCAAACATGTATGAAATAATTTGAGACTTAAGGTAAGGGATTTCTAGTCTCTCTTTTATTTCTGGGAGACATATAAAAATTCACCACTAATTTATTTTTATTTTTTGGTGAATATACCACCCATTTTAAATGTTATATCATTAATCCAATTATTTTATTGATATTTAAAGTTTAATTTTAATTTATTCTTTATTGGGGCTTATGGTTCAAAATATTACTAAGCAATAAGGGGATTTTTTTCTTAAATTTCCTTCTTTGAGACATATGTCATGTTATGCACTTATATTATTTTATAAGGTGTATATATAGATCATTTGATATGTAATATAATGAATTTTTTTATTATCATTATATTTTAAGTTTCAAATAATTTTTTTATTTTATGGGGATTATGATTCAATGTTACTAAAGTGGTAATGGTTTTGTGGTATGATCTCATCATTTATTAGGATTGTATGTGTTTATACTTATGATGATGAAATTTTATAATAAACATCTCAAGAAACTCATGAATTTTTTTATCCTATAGTTATTTTATAATAATTCATTATTTCCCTTCATTTTCCTTTCTTTATGTACTTAATATTCAAAAAGAATGATTTTAAAGTAAACTAACTTTATTTCTATCTTCAATAAAAAACCATTTTTCTACCATATCCATTTTTTATAAAAAAAATTAAAACATGTTTTTAAATTCTCAAAAATATTTATTAAAGTCATCTTTACCCATGTTCTTCTTTTTCAAAGTGTTTTAAAAGGAATCTTCATGTCATTTTCAATGAAACAATGCTCGTTTGGCTTTTACTAAAAATTTGTAAGGAATGTTTGTTTTAACATGTACGACATGAATGTTATTTTCCATCATTATAACTAAAAAATTGTTTTAAATATTCATTTATAAGTTTCAAACTTTATTTTTAAATAAATTTATTTCCAAAATGTTTTATGTATTTTTAGTTTTAAAAAAAGTGATTTTCAAAGTGGAAAGAATATTTTCCTCAAGAAATGTTTTAAATGATTTTTAAATCTTTCAATATAAGTTTCCAAGGTTATTTTTAAAGAAAATGATTTTGAAAATATTTTAGGTTTAAAAAAATCAAAGTGGAAAGACTATTTTCCTTAAGAAATGTTCCAAGTTATATTTCAAAATAATTTTCCATCTAAGATTACATCCTTTGATGTTACTTATTCTTTACTAGGGATATAATCTAAGGATATAATTATTATTATATATCTGGATGGTTTATTTTTATGATAAAAATATTTTTATGAAACTCATTTCTATTCCATGGCCTATACCATGATAAAATTCTTATGAAACCGGATTTTTTATCCATAGTTTATGCTTTCATGAAATGATTAAATGATTATGAAAATTTATTCTTTTCCATAGGTTATGTTATGATAAAGTGTTTATGAAACACATTTATTTACATGGGTCTTAATATGATGATTTTTTATGATCTTATGGTACACATATGTATGATTTTCATTATGTGATAGCGGCTATATTATAACCAAGGATGGTGGTTATGTTATAACCAAGGATGGTGGTTACATTATAACCAAATGGGTGGGACCTATATCTCCCTCCAGTGCATTGGGTAAAGATTGATATCTCGTGATAAAAATAGGACTAGAATGTGGAGTGAACCCAGTTAAATAAGAAAATCTATCAACTGTGATAAAATTGGGAGTGATACTTAACTACTAGGATGGTTTGGGGAGTGAACTCATTCCACTATGATAGTCTTGGAAATGATCCCTGAACTACTAAGGAAATTATTTCCTATTCTTATGTTTATGCCAAAAATATATTCCTTATGCCAATGTTATATTTTTTATAGTTGGTGTCCTAGAACCAACTATTTGTACTTTGATTATGTGGATATTTAATGTATTTAAATATTAAAAATCTTATTACATATTGTTCATTATTCATTATGACTATGAATTAATAATTTCATAATTATTTTTTTCATTGATAAGGTCATGGAAGTTCCTCACTATGATGAGAACCTTGAAATTCTATAACAATATTCTTAAATATAGTTCTATGTTTGGATGAAATACTATGATGGGACACATAGTATACAAACCATCATGTGAGATTACTCATAAGTATATGATACTTCCTCTCATTAAGTTTTCACATGGTAATCTCCAAGATGGGAGATTATGAGAACAGACCCGCCAGTAGGAATTCTATATGTTTTGGTGTCATCAGATATTCCTATCTCTGAGTGTGTGTAATAGTCCTTAGAATTTAAGATTATCATTAATACAGGTCACGACTCGTTCACTTTTATTTAATGATGAAAACTTTCAGGAAGTAGAGTACGTTGGGTGTGTCATGAGTGTCATGTTATTGATGGATAGTTCAAGGATTTGTTCCTTCCATTTATGAAAGTTTATATCTCAGCCCTTTTATTGAAATAGAACCGTCATGTAATGGCTCGGGTTGTTGGAGGTCCAATACTTCGTAAAAATCTGATGCTTGAGGTGTTCTGGGTGGTCTGGGAGGCTATCCCAACTTCTCGGTGGAGTTTGACCCACAGTAGGCCTACCGGTAGCCTTAGCCTACCCGTAGCAGACCTACCGGTAGTCGCAGCCTACCGGTAGCTCAGCCTACCGGTAGCTCAGCCTACCCGTAGCTCGGTCTACCGGTATCCGCAGCCTACCGGTAGCTCGGCTAACCAGTGAACCTAGCCTAACCCCCACGGGTTAGCCAGTATCGCCTCCTTTTTGCGCAAATTGTGTTTTAAACCCTATTTTAACCCCTTTACGCCTGTTTTAAAGCCCGTTAACGCCAATTAATGGCGTTTGATTAAGTTAGGTACCCTGGTGTGCATCGGTTTAAACTGCCCCTAAAGGCGGGGACCCTTTAATGACGTGTGGGGCCGCGTGGTCAACCCACGACCCCCGCTCCTTACGCGGTTTCGCGTCCTTATCTTCGTATCTCAACCGTCCCCGGGCCTTATAACCAAAGGGTTCTCCCTGGGTTTCTTTTTCTCATCCACCCTGTGATCGATTCGTCTGTTCGTCCTTGAGTTCCAGAGGTCACACCCCTGCAATTTCCTCGCGCGTGAAGAGAAGCTTCGATCATTGATCAATCAGGTAGGGTTTCACCTTCGACTCTCCTTTCTATGTATCTTGCGGGGTGGGTACGCTACTGATTCTGTAGAATTGGATGAACCAAACTTTAATGAAGATAATAAAAGGATTATAAAGAATGAAGGGGAGGGGTGTGACTGATGATGTTGCTCTGTTTTTCTCTTTTCATGATTAATGGTTTCTGAATTGTGTGGGTTTACGACTACTGAAAATCATGCCCATTGGTGGTCTTTCTCTATGCATTAATGAACCCTTAATTCTCGTGTTGGTCATGTAAAGTAAATTGGTTAATTACGTATATTCGGCTAAATAAATTTAAAGCACCATGATCAATCCTTTTTTGTGATAACCCTAGTTAAAGTATAGCAGAATTGGAATCATGGAGTGTGTTAAATATTTTAAATCTAAAAATACCATCATGGTCCTGATTTTTGTTAGTGGCAGTGGTTTGGTTGTTTTTATTCGTGGGCTGATTGATGAGTGATGTGGGTGGGGATGGGATCCCCTGTTGTTATGGTTTCGCTGGTTGTGAATTTGAGGTCGCGTGATCACCTTACTTATATCACAAATTGGGGTGGGATCCTCTGTTGTTGAGAAACCGTTGGCTCCTGGATCTTGGTGACATGGGTCTATATCTTGGGGTTTTATTTGCTTCCAGTTCTTCGAGGGATATCACTTATCCCTCCATTGTTGTGACTTTACAAGATAACTGGGTGTGAATGCTTGAATTGTTGTTGGGTGTATTCTTTCCTTGGCTTGTGCTTATGCTTACTAGTTTCCCAAATAGGTGCAGAAACTTATCTAAACATTATTACTGAACATGAAGTCAAGGATGGGACAAATGGGGATTTGGTTTGATGTGAGTTGTGACTTGGAATGGGTGTTGTTCTCTTCTCTTATGAATGAATAGTAAAGATAGTGTTCTTTAGTCTGGATGAAGAAAAACCTAGATTGGGTGAGTGCTTGTTACCTATACATATAATTCTAGTTTTTTATTTCTTATTCACACCCCACCCAAGTTGAGAACTTAGTGCTGAACACCCCCATTTCATGGGGGAGGGTGTTTTTCCAAACACTACTATTAGTGGCTGGTTATTAGATCATTTCTTCTCCCTTTCCCGGATAGCCCAAGTATCTTCGGGTAGGCTTTATGGCCTGAACTCCATTATTAGCCCAAGAATAATCGGGTAGGGTAGTGTGGTGGTTGGCCCAGGTGTGTGCGGGCAGGTGGTTTCCCAAGTATCTTCAGGATGAGGCCCAGGTATCTTCGGGCGTGGCAGTGTTTGTTCTGGCCTAGGTGTTTGCAGGTATGGTTACCTGTGACAGTTGTGGCCCAAGTCTCTACGGGCGGGTTAGTGGTTGTGGCCCAGGTGTTTGCGGGCGGGATGTGTGGTTGAGGCCCAGGTGTGTGCGGGCGGGGTATGGCAGTGGGACTGCGGTGAGAATGGAGGGATTGGTCTGATGCGTAGGATGTCTTCAATAACCAGGGGAAAAGTGGATCGGGGTACCCAAACATTGATGTTCTATTACTATACATTACTTGACCTGCGTTATTTGGGGAGTGTGCCTTGGTGAGGCTTGGGTGGTTAGTTTCCTTGCTAGGTTCTTGGTTTTCTATTTTTCCACGGTGCATTAGCATGCCTCCCCACTTGTGCATGAGAGTCTTTGGTTTTCCCTACTAAGTATACTTGTATGCTCACCCTACGTATATAAAACTGCTTTCAGGTTTCCAGGAGGACTTCGTGGATCGTGTTGGACCGTACTAGCTCGGACCTTGTGACGGATCATTGTAGTTGTTGTTGTTATTTCTTTTGGTATTTTTGCTTTGTATTCTCCTTATACATTGTGGTTTTTACTTTTGTAACATGCATTGGGAATGGTTCTTGGCTTTACTTTTACTTCCAGTTTGGTGTTGTGGGATTTACTATCTTATCTCCCGATCCTATTAAAATAAAAAGGGTAATGACTTCCATTTAGTGTGTGATTCGATACCCTTGAAACTGGTTATCACTCCGGGACCTATTGAAGGCGGGTCTCGGGGGTCATTATCTCTCCTTCAACTTAAAGAAGGAAGGGTCTGGCAATCTGCTGACCTTTCCCTCCTTTTGGTAAAGGCGGGTCGTGACATGTCACGCAAAATTCCATGGCCATGGTGTAACTACAAGTTTATTTCAGGTATTCAAAGAACGGTGTATCAAGCACAAAGGTTGATGAAACTATCATGAAACCTGTTTGATGAGATATTGAGACAAAGGGATTATATTACACAGTGAGCGTTCATATGTGGGTATCATTGTTGCGACTTTAAGTTCTTCCTCTTGGGTGACTTTACCTGTTGCTAGACATTAATCTTGGACTTTAGGCAAGACCGCCTAATGCTAATGAGAAATAATCCTAGAGGGTCACACAATAAGTGTTTTTGGTGGTCTTTGTTAAATTCTATTTCAATTTAATTATTGAAATAAATATTATTCTCAAAACCATGGAATAATTTTATTCAAGTTAAAATGATTTCATAAATTAAATATATATTTATGCACCATATTGTGAGTAAAATATTTTTATTTATTTTATTGAGCATTTAATAAATATTTATTTACTAGTTTGTCAATAAAATATTTATTTAAGAGAATAAATTATTTATTTATTTATTCATGTGTTCAATAAATGGAGGTGAAGTTTGATCTAACCAAGGTGGGTCTGGTAGTAAAATAATTATTTACAAGATGGTAAATAATTATTTTAACTAGTTGGCACAAATTAAAATAATAATAATGCTACTATTATTTTGTGATGTGGAATTTTATTTATAATTCCATTTTTCACAAGTTGGCACACCATAAATAATGAGGCGGTATTATTATTATTAAGAGAATTTGTTTTCTCTAAGGTTATGAATGTATTTAATTGTTGTTACATAATTAAATATTGTAACCAAAACCCCATGTCGATAAACAGACAAGTACCTATATTGTGCTATATACTAAAATACACACCCAGTGAATTGAGAATTTTTGAGCCAAACAATTTCTCTCTCAAATCCTCTTCCCTCCCCTCTTAATAATGGGAGATGTTCTTCAAGACCAAAGAATAATAGATCAAGAACGACTGACACAAGACACTCGCTTCACCGCACTAGCACCTAGAGAACGAGTGGTATCAATCGGGGGCCATCAGAGCACATGTAGATCACCTCTAGAGAGATTCTAGTTTGGATCCTCGCAAGTGAAATGAGACAATCCAGAAGGGCCATTCTGGATGATCAACACCATCAATGAAGAAATTATCAAAGATCCAGGTATTCTTTTTCTTTATGAAATTAATTAAATTAATTATAATCATGATGTGAAAGATTATTTCTATATTGGATCTATCACCTTTCTTCTTTTGTCTAAATATTTAATTTTGATCCATGGATACTATCATTCATCATCGTATTGATCCCAGATTGGTCATCAATTATGGAAAAGACAAAGTTGGGGCCCACCCAACACTACTCTTCCACTATGTCTGGATCCTTCAAGTGGACTCAGAGTGAGTACATCATCATTTATAATTATTTAATTATCATTGATGATTTACACTTTAATAATTTAGTTTTTAAATTCAAGGTTTAATCATTCTTGTAATATAAAATTTCGAGATATGTTCTTCATTTTTTTGTTTCTCACAGATTTCACAGAAACAAAT
Organism: Viscum album; assembly: GCA_963277665.1. Classification (NCBI taxonomy): domain Eukaryota; kingdom Viridiplantae; phylum Streptophyta; class Magnoliopsida; order Santalales; family Viscaceae; genus Viscum; species Viscum album. The sequence goes on along the minus strand of OY728153.1, from coordinate 381,750,726 downwards.
AATTTTTGGATTAAAATTAAAATCAAGAACTCATCAGGAGGCACCGATGATTCTTACTAGGTGAAATGAAAATTCACACCATGTGTTTGGACCTACACATTATGTTCTCTTCCATAGAAATCATATAATCCAAACTACACATCGTGTTGTTGTGTTCATCATATCGGGAGTAATTCAGCAATTACTCAAGCCGTGTGCATTTATTACTTGTGGTGTAATTAATTTTACACCATGTGTTGACTGGGATAGATAAGCACACACTTACCGGATTACACTCCATGTGTCCTACTACACACGGCATGTAGTCCCATCATGTCAGGGGCAAAGTCGTGTATCCCATACACATATTGAGTCGATTGATAACCTTGTAACATAGAGAAAACACAACATATATCCCACTGTACATGCCATGTACTCCAAAGTTTATAAAGTACACCTCACATTCCAAGTCCCTAGGTGTGTACTTTGGGAAAGATGGTGAAGTTAGTATACACCGTGTAGTTGAAACTACACATCATGTACTTTACCAAATTACACAAAGTTAAAACTTTAATGTTTGTGTAATGTTCAGAACTACTTATCATGTATAAATCATACTACAGGTTTTTACTCTATGAATTGAAGCATCATGTATGCCATATTTCAGAAGAGTAAAACAATATATGAATATAATAAATGTTGGGTAGATTCGAACAGTTATTCACCAGGATACCTCTAAGGTGAATTTATCTACTAGGATGAGAATCTCAAGAAAATTCAAAAGGATTAAGATAAAAGGATTGATTAATTAAAGATAATAATTAATCAATTCAAGCATGATTTATCTTAATAAGAATGATGATTAGTCACTAAAAGTGGATAATATTAATTGTTGATATCTTTATATTCATTGTTCCAAAGCCCATAAACATTGTTTTTAGTGCATTACATAAATAGAACTTCATTTCTCATCAAAAATGCAATTCATGTTTAAAATGAAAATTTGGGACCAATCATTCATTTTTTTGTTGACAATATTATATTCATTTTATGAATTTGAAATTTTGGGATATGATTTATCACTTTGTTTGGAACATTTTATCTTTTAGGTCCGCTGGATTAATCCCAAAGGAAGATGGAGAATTTTGCGCCTGAAGGCAGAAACTTGCTGAAAAAATCATAATGGGCCTAAGGCCCATCAAACAAATGTGGGGCCCAGAAACCAAGCCCAATGAAGCTCAAATTTATACATTAGAAAGATAAAAATATTAGGATCATTTTATTCAACTGTGGCCAGAGCTAATTCTGATTTTTTTTATGACGATAAAGGGATCTGAAGTTGAGATTTAAATGGTGGACCCGACATTAATGCACAGAAATCCGTCCCACAATTTCGACCATAACTTTCAAAAGGATGAGCCAAATTTCCTGAAATTTTTACATCTCATAGATTACAGATGGAATAATATATTTCCCTTCTACAACCCCTCCGGATTCGGCCTTATTCATTTTCGAATTCACACGTCAATATGGTGGACGAATCTGGACAGTTTTCCAGGTCAAATTCGAAACATCAATTTCATTTTGATTATTCACCCTCCATTTGACTCTATTAATTGTTGGGGGGTGAATTAATTATTTGGGGATGAACCTAAGGCTCCTAATATGCCTATATAAGGAGATATTGGTGAAGGGAATAGAGGTGGATATTTTTCATATCATCTTTTGTTGCTTGTTTCATTGTAAGGTTATGCTTCCAAATTTCCTTTATAATGTTTTCCATTTCCATGTAAGTTTTTTTTTGTATCATTATGTTCTTAATCAACTTAATTCACTTATATATTTTCCATTTCTTTTATTAAAACTTTATTATCACAAAGAACAGTGATATCTCTGTGTTTCTGTGAATTAGTTCACACATAGGTGTGAATTTCATTCACACACACGGAGGAGTGCTCATTATTTCCGCGGTTTTAATTTCTTCAATCCAATTCTTTTTAGCCATCTTCCTCCCACCATTGAGAGTATACCATCAATGGAGGGCTAAACCCTTAATGGGATGATCTTAGGAGGATGCAAAGTCTGGATTGAATGTTATTTTATGAAAGAATTGCTGTTAATTGGATAATTAATTTAAGACATCTATTCTTCAATTATTTCTACTCTTCATCTTTACTGTGTTTGAGCAAACTAAATTCAATTACTAAATGACCATATACCTCGGGGAGATCATGAATTTGATTCTCTAAGTGTATACGGGATTAGTAATTGTGTTTAGTAAGCACCAAACCAGAAAATGATGAATGTAATGTTATTTTTGAAGAATGGATTCATCAAAAATTAATAAAACCAAAATTGTCTAATGAAGTAAAATTCATTCAATCCACCCCGAGCATAATACTAAGATCAACCCATTTCCATTTAATTGAATTCACTTAGGTTTATTAGTGTTCTTTAAAAACCATCCAAAATCAAACCCAAAGTCGGCTACTTCATATCCCATCCTTCACACAATCATAGCGTCTCAAGGATACTTCTTCGGTCCATGTGGATTCGACCCCTACATGTACTAAATCGATCGCTTTTACCAGTAGGGTAAATTTGGGCGCAACCAAATTTTGGCGCCGTTGCCGGGGACCAAGTAAGTTCCTTAGACCAAAAACCTTCTTTTCTTACCCCCATTCTTCTAGTCTCATCCCAATTCTCTTATCTTTTCCCTTTCTCGCTTTTTTTTTCTTTTGGCGCATGTCCGCCTACACCCGCGATAACTAAAACAGATTATTTAGGGAGGATACTCCTAGGGATGGGGAGTCAAGCACTAAAAGAGGTCTATTTCCTTTAGATCCAAATCTTCCTAATACTCCAAATTCAGACGTTGAGTTCGATACAATGGAGAATCTCCCACAAAACCAAATCATAAACCGGGGAGGGAACCAAAATAACGGGCAAGACCCTAACTTGGGAATTGTTGCAGACTCGACCATGAATGACTACCTCACACCAACCTGGACCAATGCACCCTCATGCATTAGGCATGATAACATAGGATATGCCCAATATGTTTTCAAACCCCATGTCCTGAACCACCTTCCAACCTTTCATGGGATGGAGTCTGAGATGCCTTACCTTCATGTTAAAGAATTTAATGACATTGTCAAAACCATGTGCCCACCAAATCAAATTAAATTTGATAAAATGAGACTTTTAATTTTTTCCCTTAAGGACCGTGCAAAGAATTGGTTAAACAATTTGAGACCAGCATCCATTCACTCTTGGGACCAACTTCAACGAGAATTTTATAAAAAATACTTCCCCCATCACAAAACAATTGCACTTAAAAAGAGCATACAAAACTTTTTTGAAAGAGAGGGAGAAACATTCTATGAAACATGGGAAAGGTTCAAGGACACATTAAACATGGTACCGCACCATGGTTTCTTAATCCCAGAACAAGTGAGAATTTTCTATGAAGGGTTGGGTCCCGGAAACAAACAATTCATTGATATGATGTGTAATGGAACCTTCAAAAACAAAGCCCCAAATGATTCTTACGAGTATCTAGAAAATCTTGATGAACAAAACAAAACATGGGGAACATCACCATACTATGAGAAGCCACACAAATCTGGTGGAATGTACAATCTTGTAGAAGAAGAAAACCTTAGAGCAAAACTTGCTGCACTCACGAGGAAAGTTGAGGAGATTGATCTTAGGAAGGTCCACAAAACCCAAACTATTGAGCTTGTTTGTACAATTTGTGACAAGAATGACCACAAGACTGATAATTTCCCAACCATTCCTTCCATCAAGGATGTTCTTTTAGGAGGACCACCAGAATAAGTTAATGCAATGAACTTTCAAAAGCCACAATTCACGAACACCTTCAATCCAAGGTATAATGACCATCCGGACTTTTGTTGGAAGGAAAATCAACAACCAACACAACAACAATGTATCAACCCATACCCTCAATAAAACTTTCAACCTCATAATTAGTTACAACCACAACCGGTCCAATTCCAACATCCTCATGTCCAATATCAACAACCTATCCAACAACCCATTCAACAACCTATCCAACAACCAAAGTATCCTCCTGGGATAAACCCACAAGCTCAAGCACCAACCCAAAATGTTCCACAAATCCTACTAGAACAACTGTGCAAACAAATGGACAAAATGAACTCAGAATTCTCATCCATTAAACAAGAACTTCAAACCATAAAAACTGGAAAGTCACCCATGCCCACACAGGCCATTCCACAACAAACATCAAGGGGAGAGACAAGTTTCACTCAAACAACTCACGAACAACTAAAGGCTGTGACAGTTTTAAGAAGTGGGAAATAAATTGAAAAACCTGAATAGATAAGTCAGAAACCATGTGAAGCTTCAAACTCTAATGAAAATTCAAATGAACTACAAGATCAAACTGAAGAAACTGATAATAATGTGAATGAAACAACACTCCAACAAACAACTCCACAATCTGCACCATTTCCTCAACGCATGAGGGGGAAAACCAAGCCTGAATTGAGTGAAACATTGAGGGAAATCTTCTCACAAGTCAAGTTGAACATTACTCTTATCGATGCCATCCAAACCATACCTTCCTACTCAAAATACCTTAAGAACTTGTGCACTTTTAAAAGAAAATTTTCACATAAAAACCAAGTCCTTTTGGCTGCTAATGTGAGTACCACCATTCAAGGGACCATTCCTCCTAAGATGAAAGACCCGGGATGCCCTTACATAAATGTTGAACTAGGAGAGAACAAAGTTGTCAAAGACTTGTGTGATCTAGGTGCTAGTGTGAACCTCATTCCTTATTCCATGTACTGTCAGTTAGGGCTCGAAGAACTCCAACCCACATCTGTCACTCTTCAACTTACTGATCGTAGTGTTCGAGTTCCAAAGGGGATCTTAAAATATGTTTTGGTGAAAGTTGAAAATTTAATTTACCCAGCTGACTTCATTGTTCTGGAAAATCACCCAAGCTTAGGTCCTAGGGAGCAAACCCCAATCATACTTGGTCATCCCTTCCTTGCAATAATCAACTCTGTAATCCGAGTCCAAAATGGGAACATGACCATCACCTTTGGGAACATGAGTCTAGACTTGAACATCTACAATGAAAACTCTCAAATTGGGGATGATGAAGAGATCCATGAGGTTAATTGGATTGGTAGTGTTGATAATGAACTCAATGAACATAAAGGAGTTACCGAAGGATGGTTAAGTCAAGAAGAGATTGATTTTCTTTATTCACATGAGGGAAATTTTCCTCCTTGGATTGAATCTCTTTCAGACAGCTCTATTGATGAATTTCTAGAATCACCAATCAATGATACCATGGTTGAAATCAATAACATTGAGTCCATATCCATTCATGACACTACTCTGGAAAATTTAGTGGATGAAAATTCTGTTCACAAGGAACCAATTTTGTCAAGAAATCTGAACAAAGAAACTAAGTTCAATAAAAAGTCTCATCCATTCTTGGAAAGTCATGACCAATCTGATCTTGAATTTAAAGTCTTACCTTCATCACTAAAGTATGATTTCTTAGGGGACAATCAATCCTTTCCTGTTGTCATTTCTTCCTCTCTTAAAGCCGATCATGAGAGGATGCTTCTAGATGTTCTTAGGAGACATAAGAAAGCCATTGGATGGACCCTATCTGATATCCCTGGGATTAGCCCACTTATTGGGACTCATAGAATTATTCTTGAATCTGAGTCAAAGCAATGTCGTCAACCTCAGAGGCGACTCAATCCTAATCTCATGGAAGTAGTGAGAAAAGAACTTTTGAAATTGTTAAAAGTTGGTATCATCTATTCTATAGCTGAGAGTGAGTGGGTTAGCCCAATCCATGTGGTTCCAAATAAGGCTGGAATCACAGTAATAACCAACAAGGATGGAGAGATGCTTCCAACAAGGGTCAGTAGTGGATGGAGAGTTTGTATTGACTATAGGAAGCTCAACTCTTGTACCAAGAAAGACCATTTCCTCTTACCCTTTATTGATCAAGTCCTCGAGCGAGTGGCGGGTCATCAATTCTATTGCTTCCTAGATGGATTCTCAGGGTATAATCAAATCGAAGTCTCCTTAGAGGATCAAGTAAAAACAACCTTCACTTGTCCATTTGGCACTTTTTCCTTCAAGTGCATGCCCTTTGGGTTATGTAATGCCCCTGGTACCTTCTAGCGGTGCATGATGGGAATATTCTCGGATATGGTGGGGGATTTTTTAGAGTTCTTCATGGATGACTTCTCCATTTTTGGGGATACTTTTGAGGGATGCCTTATAAATGTTGAAAAGGTTTTGTCAAGGTGCGAGGATAATAATCTCATACTAAATTGGGAAAAATGCCATTTCATGGTAAGGGAAGGACTTGTTCTAGGTCATCTAGTATTTGGTAGAGGGATTGAAGTTGATAAAGCTAAGGTTGAAATCATTCGTCACCTTCCCTCTCCTAAAACTGTTAAGGAAGTGAGGTCCTTATTAGGACATGCTGGTTTTTATAGAAGGTTCATTAGGAATTTCAGCTCTATTTCTCGACCACTTTGTGCTCTATTGGTAAAAGATGCTCCATTTTTATGGACAGAAAGCTGTGAGGAATCATTCTCTACACTCAAGTTAACTCTTATATCTCCACCTATCATGCAATCTCCAAATTGGAAACTTCCTTTCGATCTCATGTGTGATGCAAGTGATTTCGCTGTAGGATCAGTCTTAGGACAACGGTGTGAGAAAACTCCACATGTCATTTCTTATGCAAGCAAATCTTTAAATGATGCACAAATAAACTAAACCACCACTGAGAAAGAGTTGCTTGCTTTTGTCTTTTCCTTAGAGAAATTTAGGTCTTATCTCTTAGGATCACTCATCACTGTCTTCACTGATCATTCATCCCTAAAATACCTTTTCCAAAAACAAGATGCCAAGGCTAGATTGATTAGGTGGGTCCTTCTTCTTCAAGAGTTCGATTTAACCATTAAGGATAAAAAGGGTGTTGAAAATATTGTAGCTGATCACCTCTCTAGGATGGAATTCAAAGACAACTCACACCACCTCTTTGTGTCTGATTCATTTCCCGATGAGCACCTCTATTCAGTGAGTGATTGCCCTTGGTATGCTGAAATAGAAAACCATTTGGTGACGGGTGACATTCCAAAATTCATGGGGACCCAAGCTAAGAGGAAATTCCTTTCTAATGTAAAACACTATGTGCTTGATGATCCTTACCTCTTCAAGTTCTGTCCTGATCAAATCATCAGGAGATGTATTCCCGAGTCTAAGAAAGAGTCCATTCTAAAATTTTGTCATGGAGAGGCATGTGGAGGCCACTTTTCTACAAAGAAAACCACTGCAAAGGTCCTCCAAAGTGGTTTCTACTAGCCAAACCTCACTAAGGATTCCTTCCAATTCTGCAAAAGTTGTCCTAAATGTCAGAAATTAGGATCCATTACCAAAAGGAATCAAATGCCCCTCACTCCCATTCTGGTTGTTGAAATCTTTGATTGTTGGGGAATTGATTTCATGGGACCCTTTCCAAACTCTAAGGGATACCTCTACATCCTCTTAACTATTGATTATGTCTCAAAATGGGTTGAAGCCATTCCCACCAAGTCCAATGACCACCATGTTGTGATCCGATTTCTGAAAGAGCATATATTTTCTCGATTTGGAATTCCTAGGGCTATAATCAGTGATCGTGGAACCTATTTCTGCAATCGCCCATTCTCTTCACTCATGTCTAAGTATGGTATTACTCATAAAGTTTCCACTGCATACCATCCTCAAACCAACGGTCAAGCTAAGTTGGAAAATAGAGAAATTAAGCAAATTCTTGAAAAAACTATCAATCCCTCTAGGAAAGATTGGTCCGAGAAACTCTTAGATGCCCTTTGGGCATATCGAACTGCTTTCAAAACTATCCTAGGCATGTCACCGTATAGATTGGTTTATGGAAAAGCATGTCATTTACCTGTTGAAATTGAGCATAAGGCCTTTTGGGCAATAAAGAAAATGAACTTTGACATTTCTTTGGCTGAAACAAAAAGGAAATTAGATCTTAATGAACTCAAGGAACTTAGGATGGAAGCTTATGAAAATTCAAGGATCAATAAATCTAAAGTTCAAGCCTACCAATCTAGGAATCTCAAAGTCAAACACTTTGAACTGGGAAAATTTGTGCTCTTGTATAGTTCAAAACTTCATCTACACCCAGGAAAGCTAAGGTCCAAATGGTCTGGTCCATACCTAGTGCATCATGTGTACCCTCATGGGGAAATAGAGATTCAGGATCCCACAAGTGGTCATGTCTTCAAAGTCAATGGCCATAGGTTAAAACCATTCATTGAATCATTCAATAAACAAGAAACCAAGGAGGAGTTAACTGACCCAACATATGAACCAGAGAAAAATTGATAGATTTAGGGTACAAGTCGGGCTAACGACGTTAAACAAAAGCGCTGCACGGGAGGCAACCCGTGGTTTTCATGTTTCCAATCACTGTGAATCATCTTTTGTTTCCTTCTGCTTAATTTTGTTATTTTTTTTTATATATAGACTGTTGACCTGTTCTTCTTTTATGAGTAAGGATGGGTATGAAAAGGGAGCATCGTATTCATCTATGTCACGCGTTGTGATCCCTGAGTAATACCTTGCCCAGAAATTTAAAGAAGACAATGTATCATCAGTTTATTTTATTTATGTTTTTGTAGGTTAAAAAAATTAGACTCTTGACATGTTATTATTTTATGAGTATGGATGGGTATGAAAGGGGAGCACCGTATTCATCCGTGTCGCGCAGTGTGATCCCTGAGTAATACCTTACCCATAAATTTAAAAGAAGACAATGTATCATTAGTTTGATTTAAAAAAAACATGAAAATGATGGTACTTGGAATTAAATAAATCATTGTGTTGTTTGTTTTGTCTACTTTGTCCTTCTTTTTATGGTTCAGGAACTATTTTGGGTGATACATGTTCAATCAAGGAGGTTCCTACATCCCCAAAGAGATCAAAGGAGTAATTTGGAGCATCATGAACCTCAACTTTAAAAACCAGGTGAATTTGTTCCATGTTTATCATTCTCAATTTCATCTTTGAACTCCTCTCCTACCCACTTCTAACTTTTCTTTTCTTTAAACACTAGGTACAGTGTCATTCTAAGTTGGGGGGAGATAAAAAATGATTTTTTTTTATTTTGTGAATAAAAACATGCATGAAAAGAAAAATTCCATTAACAATAAACATGATAAACACACATTGAAAACTCTAAAATTGGATATCAAATAAATTTTGAATGCCTTGATTCTGATTTTAATGCAAGTTTAAGTTCATGAGCATAGTTTTTGGAAAGTGCAGTTGTCCGATGTGATTTTTCAATGTTTACAATTTCATCCTCTTAATAAAAATGCCACAATGCACGTCTACTGGGTCGTGGGTGTAAATTTGAGTTCTTGGGTCCCTTTCATTATAGCATAGGGTTCTGGGGTCACTTTTAGTTTAATTTGAGTATCCAAAAAAAATGACCACATAGAGCAATGTTTTGTCCAAATGTGTGGCATCCGGCACTTGGGGATCGTGAATCCATAGTTGTCTTGCCCAGAGTTAGGCTTTATATCTCTATTGTAGAGCATGAAATTGACAATATGTGTGGTTTCCGGCACTTGGGGATCGTGACTCCATAGTTGTCTTGCCTAGAGTTAGTCTTTTCATATCTATTGTGGTTAAAAAAATAAAATCAAAAAAAAATCAAAAAAAAAAGATACTCATATTAAGGTTTAATGTGATTCCCACCTAGTGCTCCATTTTTTCCCCTTGAACAATAAAATGGGCCCCATATATTTTATGATGCACAACACTTTATCATGCTTAATTGGAATTGGATGAAATATGGCGATGAATTTGAACAAAGGAATGGGATTGGGCTTGGGATATGCTTATGTACCTAGCTTGTTTTTAATTATTTTGATGGGTTTTCATATTTTTTTTTGGTATTAGATATTTGGGTAAGCAATGTGTATTAAAATGTTTTTGGAAAAAGGGATTTGAATTTCATATTTGTAATTTATTTTGCTCGGGACTAGCAAAACTCAAGTTGGGGGTGTGATTAGTCACTGAAAGTGGATAATATTAATTGTTAATATCTTTATATTCATTTTTCCAAAGTCCATAAACATTGTTTTTAGTGCATTACATAAATAGAACTTCATTTCTCATCAAAAATGCAATTCATGTTTAAAATACAAATTTGGGCTCAATCATTCATTTTTTTGTTGACAATATTATATTAATTTTATGAATTTGAAATTTTGGGATATGATTTACCACTTTATTTGGAACATTTTATCTTTTAGTTCCGCTGGATGAATCCCAAAGGAAGATGGATAATTTTGCGCCTGAAAGCAGAAACTTGCTGAAAAAAGCATAATGGGCCTAAGGCCCATCAAACAAATGTTGGGCCCATAAAACAAGCCCAATGAAGCTAAACTTTGTACAGTATAAAGATAAAAATATGAGGATCATTTTATTCAACTGTGGTCGGAGCTAATTCTGATTTTTTCATGACGATAAAGGGATCTGAAGTTGAGATTTAAATGGTGGACCCGGCATTAATGCACAGAAATCCGTCCCACCATTTCGACAATAACTTCTAAAAGGATGAGCCAAATTTCCTGAAATTTTTACAGATCATATAGTACATATGGACTAATATATTTCCCTTCTACAACCCCTCCGGATTCGGCCTTCTTCATTTTCGAATTCACACGTCAATATGGTGGACGAATCTGGACAGTTTTCCGGGTCAAATTTGAAACATCAATTTCATTTTGATTATTCACCATCCATTTGACTCTATTAATTGTTGGGGGGTGAATTAATTATTTGGGGATGGACCTAAGGCTCCTAATATACCTATATAAGGATCTATTGGTGAAGGTAATAGAGGTGGATATTTTTCATATCATCTTTTGTTGCTTGTTTCATTGTAAGGTTATGCTTCCAAATTTCCTTTGTAATGTTTTCCATTTCCATGTAAGTTTTTTTTTGTATCTTTATGTTCTTAATCAACTTCATTCAATTATATATTTTCCATTTCTTTTATTAAAACTTTATTATCACAAAGAACATTGATATCTCTGTGTTGTTGTGAATTAGTTCACACACACGGAGGAGTGCTCGTTATTTCCACGGTTTTAATTTCTTCAATCCAATTCTTGTTAGCCATATTCCTCCCACCATTGAGAGTATACCATAAATGGAGGGCTAAACCCTTAATGGGATGATCTTAGTAGGATGAAAAGGATGGATTGAATGTTATTTTATGAACTAATTGTTGTTAATTGGATAATTAATTTAAGACATCCATTCTTCAATTATTTCTACTCTTCATCTTTACTGTGTTTGAGCAAACTAAATTCAATTACTAAATGACCATATACCTCGGGGAGATCATGAATTTGGTTCTCTAAGTGTATACAGGATTAGTAATTGTGTTTAGTAAGCACCAAACCCAAAAATGATGAATGTAATGTTATTTTTGAAGAATGGATTCATCAAAAATTAATAAAACCAAAATTGTCTAATGAAGTAAAATTCATTCAATCCACCCCGAGCATAATCCTAAGATCAACCCATTTCCATTTAATTGAATTAACTTAGGTTTATTAGTGTTCTTTAAAAATCATCCAAAATCAAACCCAAAGTCGGATACTTCATAGCTCATCCTTCACACAATCATAGCGTCTCAAGGATACTTCTTCGGTCCCTGTGGATTCGACCCCTACATGTACTACATCGATCGCTTTTACTAGTAGGGTAAATTTGGGCGCAACAAAATGATTAAATAATTTAATGCTAGTTTTATTAAATATATAACTCATTGAATGTATGTTGATGATCATGATCTAGACCAGACCTTATATGTGATTTGTTTCCATTTAAATTTATTTGTTAAATTAATTATCGACCTATGTGCCATATCTTCTCATTAATATGTAGGGTCTACATTCCCATGGTTTATTTTATGTAAATCCCTTTTTACCCATCAACTACATGTGAGTTAAAAATCATATGTAATAGATGGATCTCCCAAGACAGTGGAGGTGGTTCAAGCTAAAGCTGAGATGAAACCAATTCCAGGAGATACAGAGGTGGACAGGTGGAAAGGGTTCAACGTGATTCTTCCCTAGGTTAGGGTTAGTTTATCAACTACTAGATAAACTAACCATTATAAAATCTCATGATCATTCCCTTTATTTTATTTCTTTCAGTTACATGTTTTTTTCATTGTGGATGTGTTGTTGCGATCACACAATTAATGAACTAACAAGCATGCAAGATGGAACTAACATAAATCAGGCTTATGCGTAAATATTATCAAGAAATAGTTAATCACTTAAGTAATTTCCACTTAATATTAATAATTATGTGATAAATATAATAATCAATTTATGTATAAGAGATAAAAATCCCTCAATAAAATATTAACTCATACTAAGCCTTATGTTACTTAATTAAGGGAAAGACTCAATAAAACTATGTGTTTGACCAACCCTTGTTGGGACACTTATATTTATACAATAATACCTTATAAAAGGTTTTGGGTTGACTTAACCATATTTCATAAAGAGGAGTAGCCCTTGCTAAACTTGGTTTAATATTGGAGGCAAGATCTAAGGAAATCCAAGTTAGGATTTCAGGATTGGGGAGTCTACTCAAAAGATCAAGGAGCTACAAAACTACAGTTTTCAAAGACCTGCCTACCTAAATACCTTCAAATATCTTGACCAACCCTTATTGGGGTTATTTGAAGGGGAATATGGATCTTTTCCACTATAATTTCATGGAAACATGACATTCTAAGCTCAATTGTTAGGGCCAATGGGAATTGATAAAATAGTGGGAGAATTAATAAAATTACTTTATTATTTCTCATAAAATGTAATTAAGAAATTAATAATGATATGATATTTTAATTGTAGAATAAAATAAAAATCTCATTAAACAAACTATCCTTATGATCAATTCTGGATAGAGACGACATCCTCACTAGCAGTAACTTCTAGGAATGGTTAAATGCCTTCAGGTTATTCTATGCCATGAACAGAAGTATTATGTGTTGAAGTCATCATTACCTGATCCACCAACCTAGGAGGTGAGTGATCAAGATTTCCTTGTCTATGATCAACATATGAACTACAAGGTCGACATTCAATGTTTGATGTTATCATCAATGTCTAGTGATCTCATGAAGTCTCATGAAAAGATGGATTCCTATAGCATTATTGATAACATATATGGTCTTTAGCAGGAGAGAGAAAGATAGGAAAGGTTTGAGATATCCAACGTACTCTTTCAGAGTAAGCTTGGAGAGGGTATCCTAGATGGGCCTCATATAATCAAACTCATTGGCTATATTGAGCACCTAGAGATTATATGATTTAAACTCCTCGAAGAACTAGGCACCAATCTTATTCTTGCATCACTCTCTCATAGATTCTCCAGCGTTGTTATTAATTTCAATATAAACAACATTGAGAAGTCTTTATCTGTTCTTCTTATCCTCATTTTCCAAGTGGAAAAAGATATGAATTACGAAAAACCTTATGTCCTTATGGTGAATAAAAGGAAAGGTAAGGTGAATAGCTTTAATCCCAAAGCTTCTTCACAACCTTCCAATAAAAGTAATATCAAAGGGGAGGCAATGGAATATGAGGCTATTTGTTTCTCATATGGTAAGAAGGGTCACTGGAAGAAAAACTGCACCCATCCAAAGAATCAATGGGAAGCTTTAGGTACATTTGTTATCGAGTGCAATTTATTTGTTTCTACAAATTGGGTATTGGATACAGCTTATGGTGCTCACATATGTATTCAAATATAGGAACCAAGTATATTCAAGAAAATTGATCGAGGGGAGGTAGATATATGAGAAGCCAATGAAGCCAAACTTGTTGTTGTAGCTGTCAAGGACTACCACCCGAATTTGGAATCACTGGCTTCTTCATGTAAATAATAAACACTTGACAATTTACATCAAGATTTATATTTATATTCTTTCAAACTAAAACCACTTGGTGTACGTCATGCATGTTTACAAGGAAAAATGACCAAAGCCCCGTTTAGTGGGAAAGATTAAAGATCCAAATAGATTCTTGATTTGGTTTATACCGATGTGTGTGGACCATTTATAGTTGAAGAAAGGGGTGGGTACTCATACTTCATAACTTTTACTGATGGTTTTAGTAGATATGGATATATCTACTTAATTAGGTATAAGTTGGATTATTTTGATAAGTTCAAAGAATACAAGAATGAAGTTGAGAACTAGCTTGGTAAGAATATTAAGAAAATATGCTCAGATCAATGTAGAGAGTATCTTATTCAAGACTTCATTGATTACTTATGGGAGTTTGGGATATTATCCCAACTCGCTCCTCCTTACACACCTCAATGGAATGGTTTAAGCGAAAGGAGGAACCTCACCTTTTTGGACCTGGTGAGATAAATGTTGAGTCATGTGAGTCTTCCATTATCCTTTTGGGGATATGTGTTACAAACATCAGCGCACATACTAAACTAAGTACCAACTAAATCGATAAATGGTATTCCATACGATTTCTGGAGTGGGAGAAAAGTCATGTTATCAAAATTACATGTGTGGGGTAGTGAAGCATTTGTTAAGGCCTCTTTAGGTAAGAAACTTTCACCCCAAGGCACAAAGTGTACCTTTATAAGATACCCCAAGGAAACAAGGGGATATTTCCTATAAAACCCCTCGGGAAAAGAGGTTATAGTGGAAAGAAACGCCATATTCCTTGAGAGGGAGAAAATCTATGAAAGAGATGGTGGGAGTGAGATAGACTTCGATGACGTCGAGGCTCAAGGTATATAGGAGTTGGTACAGGAACAGAATCCAAAAAGCCCCGTGGAAGAAAGAACTATTCCAGAGACACAAGAACTGCGTAGGAGTACAAGAGAGGTTAGAGAACTAGAACGGTATGGTTTTCTAGTTACTGAGGATGGAAACTCATTATTAGTTGATAATAATGATCCTCTAACCAACAAGGAAGCAGTAAGTGGCAAAAATATTTCCAAGTGGAAGGAATCCATGAATTCTGAAATGGATTCCATGTACCAAAACCAAGTTTGGATTTTGGTAGATACTCCAGTTGATGTAAATACAATTGGTTGCAAATGGGTATTCAAGAAAAAACTGGACATGGAATGACAAGTCAGTACCTATAAGGTGCGACTGGTTGAAAAAGGGTTCAAGTTGCTTCAAGGAATTGAATATGATAAAACCTTTTCACCATTTGTAATTTTGAAATCCATCAGAATTATATTGGCCATTATCGCTTAATATGACTATGATATTTGACAAATGGATGTCAAAACAGCCTTCCTTAACAAGAATCTTCAAGAATATTTCTATATTACACAAACTGAAGGGTTTATGAATATAGAGGATGCCAATAAGATATGAAAGTTGTAGAAATCCATTTATGGATTAAAGAAAGCCTATAAGTCATGGAACATTCATTTTGATGAAGACATAATGGAATTTGGTTTTATCAAGAACGAATGTGAATCTTGTGTCTACAAATGGTTAAATGGGAGTGTAGTATTTTTCCTAATAGTATATGTTGATGATATATTACTTATTGGAAATGATATATCATCCTTACAGTTTGTTAAGGCATAGTTGAATCAGTGCTTATCCATGAAGGACTTGGGTGAGACAGCATATATTCTTGGGATCAATATCCATCATGATAGATTGAATATATTTATAGGCCTAAGTCAAAGTACATACATTGACATGATACTGAAGAGATTCAGTATGGAACAATCCAAGAGGGATTGTTTCTAGAGTCACATTCCATCCATTTATCTAAGAAAATGTGTCCTCAAACACATGAGAAAAGAGAGAGAGTGGTAATGAATCCATTTGCATCAATGATTGGGTTAGTAATGTATGTCATGATATGTACTCTGATAGATTTTGCCTATGCATTGAGTGTAGTAACCAGATATTTGGATGGAAGTCAAGACTATCCTTAAGTATCTAAGGCATACTAAGGATATGTTCCTGGTTTATGGAGGAGATGAAGAACTAGTCATCAAAGAATATTTAGATTCTAGTTTCCAAAATGATCAGGATGACAGGAAGTCACAAATGGGATACATCTTTACTTTGAATGGAGGTGTTGTGAGCTGTAAGATCTCAAAGTAGAGTGTGGTCATAGATTCTACAGTGGAGTCTGAGTATATCGTAGATTTTGAGGTAGATAAATAAGAATTTTGGATGCAAAGATTTGTCTAGGATATGGATGTGGTACCTATCATTAAAGATCTAATCACACTCTATTGTGATAATACTTCAGCGGTGGCTCTTTCAAGAGTCAAGGTCACATCAGTGGATGAAGAACATACTTCATAATTATCATATCTTGAGGGATTTTTCTTAGAGGTGAAGTTTTAGTGAGAAGTATTTCTATAGAAGACAACATGATAGACACCTTGACTAAAGCCTTGACTCACTAGAAATGTGATCATCATGTGAGGTCTAGTAAACTGAAAGTCATAGGCAGTTGCCTCTAGTCTAAGTGAGATATTGTTAGAGTTGGTGTCTAAGAACCAACTATTTGTACTTTGATTACATTGATATTTAATGTATTTAAATTTTAAACATCTTATTACGTATTTTTTTTTCTTCGTCACTATGATGTAATAAAGTCCTAGAGTATTTTTTGCATTGATAATGTCATGGAAGTTCCCCTCTATGATGAGAACCTTGAAATGATATAACAATATTCTTAAATATAGTTCTACAGTTGGATGACATACTATGATGGGAAACATAGTATATAGACCATCAAGTGAGAGTACTCATAAGCATATGAGATTTCCTCTCATGATTTTTGCACTTGGTAATCTCTAAGATGAGAGATTATGAGAACAGACCTGCCAATGGGAATTATGCATGTTTTGGTGTCATCGGATATTCCTATCTACGAGCATGTGTAATAGTCCTTAGAATTTAATATTATAATTAATACGTGTTATGAATCACGCAATTTTATTTACTGACAAAAACTTTCATGCCACATGTTGGTGGGAAGTAGGGTACGTTGGGTGCGTCATGAGTGGAATGTTATTGATGGATAAGTTGAGGAAGGATTTGGACCTTCCATTTATGGAAGTTGATATCTCTGACCTTTGATTGAAATAGAACCATCCCATGAAATTCCATGTCCATGGTGTAATGATGATTTTATTTTAGGTAATCAAAGAACGAAATATCAAGCACAAAGGTTGATGACACTATCATGAAACATGCTTGATGAGATATTGAGATAAAGGAATTATATTACATAGTGAGATTCATATGTGGGTGTTGTTTTTAAGACTTTAAGTTCTTTCTCTTGGGTTCCTTGACCCGTTTCTAGATAGTAATCTTGAACTTTATGCAATACCACTTAATTCCAACGAGAAAGAATCCTAGAGGGTCACACACTAAGTGTTTTTGGTGGCCTTAGTTAAATTCTATTTGAATTTAATTAATGAAATAAATATTATTCTCAAGACCATAGAATAATTTTATTCAACTTAAAATGATCGCATAAATTAAATAAATATTTATTCACTGGATTATGAGTAAAATATATTTATTTATTTTATTGTATATTTAATAAATATTTATTTACTAGTTTGTAAATAAAATATTTATTTAAGAGAATAAATTATTTATTTATTTATTCTGGTGTTCAATAAATGGAAGTGGATTTCAAGCATACCAAAGTCGGTCTGGTAGTAAAATAATTATTTTCTAGATTGGTAAATAATTATTTAACTAGTTGGAACAAATTAAAATAATAATAACGCTACTATTATTTTGTGATGTGGAATTTTATTTATAATTCTATTTTGCGCAAGTTTTCACACCATAAATAATGATATGGTATTATTATTAAGAGCATTGGTTTTCTCTAAGGTTTTGAATATATTTAATTATTGTTACGCAATTTAATATTGTAAGTAAAACCACATGTCAATAAATAGAAAAGTACGTATATTGTATCATGTACCGAACTATACGCCCAACAAATTGAAAATTGTTGAGCCAAACAATTTTTCTCTCGAATCCTATTCTCTCCCCCTCAAGAACAAGATACATTCTTCAAGACCAATGAACAAGTGATCAAGAATGACCGACACAAGACACTTTCTTCGCCACACTAGCACCCAGAGAACAAGTGGTATCGATTAGAGGCCATTAGAGTACATGTGGATCACTACTAGATGGATTCTAGTTTGGATCCTCACAAGCACAATAAGGCAATTTGGAAGGGTCATTTCAGATGATCAAAATCATCCACGAAGAAAGTACCGAAGATCCAAGTATTCTTTTTCTTTATGAAATTAATTAAATTAATTATAAACATGATGTACAAGATTATTTTTCTC
This sequence comes from Viscum album, assembly GCA_963277665.1. Taxonomy (NCBI): domain Eukaryota; kingdom Viridiplantae; phylum Streptophyta; class Magnoliopsida; order Santalales; family Viscaceae; genus Viscum; species Viscum album. The sequence goes on along the minus strand of OY728153.1, from coordinate 381,732,261 downwards.
TCGGATCTGGTGCCTTTCTTATTTTTTCTAAATCTTTGATTTCAATATATGGATACTGGCATTCATTATCATATTGATCCCAGATTTGTCATCGATTATGGAAAAGACAAAGTTGAGCCCCACCCAAGGTTGTGCTTCCACTATGTCTGGATCCTTTAATATTCTTAGGGTTCATGTTCTTTGATTCCATTATGTTTCATGAATTATGAACTACCAAGATTTATGTCATGACTCAAGTTTATGATCTAGGATATGTAGGGTATGGTTTCTGAATTTTATTGTCATGTTCTCAAACCCTTATGATCATGATATGTTAATATCTCCCTTATTTACTCTTATTGAGCATTTGAGATCACCCTTTCTTATGTTTCATTTCCCTGGGTTATGATGAAAGGTATTTTGTGTGACATGTCTAAGAAGGGTTCTAATTATGAATAACATAGTGGGTGATGACATATCTCACTTATGGATTAGTTTTTTATGTGTCTATGTTTCTAAAGGAACTATACCTAAATGATTTTGGTGTGGATCATTATGTTATGTAATGAATATTCATCTATTAAGATGTAATATTTATGTATGAGAATTTTGGATCTTTACAGGCTTCATATGTTATGATTCTACTAGTTGAGGTTATCGCTTCTTTCATTTCTGTCAATTTGATTTTATCATAACCCTTAATAGATACTAATAATAACAATCACTATACAATGACTATATTATCAATGTTTATGATGCTTAATGGTATTTTAAATTTTATAGTATATAATTTATAATGGTTAAAAATAACCAATATAGTGCATGTGTTTTCTATAACTTCATTACTAAATAAGGAATTTATTTATTCAAAAGGTGAATTTCATTTAAAAAAATTAGTTCATTATAAAAATGAAATCTAGAAACCAAATCCAGAATGAAATTTTCTCATTCTCAACAAGATAAAATGATAATGGCACTAAAGCACAATTTACATCTAGTGTGATGACAACCAATAATGTTACAGTGTACTTACCATACAAAAATATACCATTAATTTGAATAAACTTATTGAAATGTGGAAATATAGCTATGTAAGGTAAGAATTCCCAGAACAATCTATCAAGTACTACCTTAGACTAATCCACTAGGTTTTGATGCATCACATATTATGAAGTATATAATCTGTGAATGGCCAGATTATTGTGATGTAGTAGCTCCATAAGTTGTGATAACACATGAAATGAGGCATCCTAATCCCTATAAAATTTCACAATATCTTTATTTTGTGGCTTCCACTCCTTCTTATAGGGTATTTTTGTATTTAAACAACTATTGTACACTCTCCTAAACAATATCCACAAAAAAATCATGGCATGTTATTATCATTTCAATAAAAACCATTGAAATGAATTCAACATCCAACATTGTATGGTCATGTGTCAAACATGGATTCACACAGGTGTGCTGAGAATTGATTTTGGAAAGCCATTAGTATTCAAACTTCTTATCAAATATTCCTTTTATATTCATCTGAAAATTCTTCCCCATACTCATCACACTGAATAATGTATTCAACTCTCTTTTATTCTTCAAAAATTTAACTTTAATGTCTGTCAAATGTGACATTATTTGACTATAGTCTTCATCACTTATTTACTTTCAAATTCCATATTAAAGTATAAAATTTAGTTATAATACTATTTTAAATCACCAATAATTCCCAAAAAATTGGTACTAAGGATGATGACGGGTCAATCAAATTTTGGTGGGTGTGACACCCCTTCAGAATATCATGAAGCCAATGGGGTTGGATGATTATGGCCATAGTGCAACCTCAAATTTGAATTTTTTAAATATTATTTCTCATCATAATATTCTTTAACATTCTAACCTTTTTTTCTTATCATATGTATCTTCATCATCCATGCAATCATCTTCCATTATATCTTTAATGGGCGGATGAATTTCTATAATAGATGAAATTCCTCATGATGGTGATGCAGTTTATGGATAATATGTCATAATATAAGTTTATGATAGACCAACATCAATTGGAAACTCTTCATTTAATTCATGAAAATTGTTATAATCTTCCTCATGAATAGATAAATCAACACATAACTCCAGTATTTGACTTTCAAATTGTTGCATGAATATTGATACCACTTCTTTCTAGTTTTCATCATCGATAATGGGATACACAACATGCCACATCCTATCTTTACACCAACAATGAAACACCCTGACCCCAGTTACCCAGATTCGGTGCATTATTTTAATACATTTTCATGATTACAGGGAATCAAGTCCCAAAGGACCGATCAGTTTAGCAGTATTGGAAAATAGATTACATATATGAATGTTACATTACATTATAAAATGAAAAACAACAATAACATTTTCTTCATTGACCACATTCATATCCTTTAGATTATCCATGTAGGTCATTTATAATATACTTCTTCACATCCTAGGAAAAATAAAATATAGAAAGGGGTGATCTCAGATGCTTAGTAAGGATAACAATATAGCAGAAACTTTCATAAATAAGAATAAACATTTAAGGTAGTGTATAAAACTAAAACAAAATCCTTTTAAACTTAAACTTAAGCATAATATGGAAAAGATAAATCAAATAATGTCATTTAATTATTCACATGGATATTTTATTAGTCAAATAATCACATGTAATATCAATAGCTAATTTCATAATGATGGAATGCATAATACCATATTTCATAACCACATAGTCAAGGCCTTGTGCCAAGACTATAAATAATATTTTTTCAAGGCCTTATGCCAAGACACTAGTTTGTCTCATGAGACCTACCAATGCATCAAGGATCTATATCGGGCTCCACCCATCACTTACTAAGTCCAATTCATTCCTCATATGAAAAGGTTTAAACATAACATAAACATTCATATTAAAACTAGCATATGAAATGTCAATACTTTATCCATAAACCATGAATGTTATAAAAATAACACATCCTTAGTCAAACATATCAAAAAACCTTCAATACAATATGGAATATTTGTATCATAATAAATCAACCTCGATCAAGAATAATATCCTATAAAGGATGTTGACATAGTTGAAAATGATCGGTAAAAATATTTGAGAGAAATATCCCTTTTTCATGAAATCATTTAAAAGTCATATAAAGAAAGTCATTTAAAAGATAGTTTTTAATCAAATTGTATCATACCACTTTGAAAATTTTTAAAGTAATTAACATTTTAAAACATTCATGTCCATATAAATAAATTCTTATAACCATTTTGAAAACATGGACATTAATGAGAAAGGTTTAGAAGAATAAATCTTTAAAACATTTAAAATGATGTTTTAGTAAAAATTTCCTTAAAAATAATCCCTTTGAAAACTCTTTTATGAAACATGTAAATGGATAATAAATATTTCCCAGTAGATACTTATATAAAAACAACCTCGGGTAATAAAGACATTGTGAAATTAACCCTTACCTTGCACTTCCCTTTGGTTGAGGGTATGTTTAACCTCATGTATAATGATCATAATATGTTATAAAATTATAATATAACCATATTAATATTTATTATGTCATAAATGATTCATTTATGACTTTATACTACCCATTTAATAATTATTTCTATGTTAAATTAACATTTTGGGTAATAATCGCTTTCTTTATCGTATGTGTTTTAACTTATTATTCTTGATCATATCATTTAGATAAAGATTTAAATAGTTATAAAATATAAAACTTGATTTATATATCATATATATTTAGAATATAAATATTTATAATAGATAGATATATGAAATGGAATCCACCGTTTATAGAGATGGTAAGTCGTATGTACGCATAAACGTTGTTTCTGTTTTCATATCATATTGAACGGAAGTAACTGAATAAGATATATGTAAGTAAATAAATAAATATATATATATATACAGTAGAATTATTATTTCATATATTACATATTAAAAATATATATTTTTATAATCATCGTTGAATGGTGAACGTGGGAATGAATCTCATCGAGTCCTGGAGATGATAATCAGTACGTACGCACGAGCGACAATATCATTATATTGATGGTGAAATAGTATGTAATTGGATGGTATATCATATATACAGATTAATTAACATGTTATATTTATTATTTACATCATTTATACTCATTATTATACCCATCCAAATAATTAAGTGTTTGAGTAACAAACTACACCAGGACGTGGAGACGGTAAGCCGTACGTACGCACGTAGGGTGACTTTGTCATTTATAGGATGGATAGAATAACGAATATGGTTGTAACATATTTATAATAAAATAACAGTATGTATGAGTTATTGGATTTATTATTTTGTTATGTAAACAACAAAGAAAGAGGAAGTGGAAGAATAAAAGAACTTGAAAGAGGGTGGTGAAATTATTACCTCTTCTTCGGGTGTTTCCTTTTGAGTGGATCAAAAGGGATTCTTAGGTTGGTTTTCTGATAAAATTAAGGACTTTAGGTTGATTTGAGAGAATTTGGGAGGATATTTGGGCAGGTTTTGGCCAAGACAAATGGCTTTGGAGGTGTGATTTTGAGAAAAGGGGAAGTTCCCTTTTATAAGAGGGGTGAGGGTCACTTTAGGAAAAGATTAAAATATTAATTTATTATACCATCATATTCAGTTTATAATGGCTCAAAATGAATTTATTTTGAGCCTTAGGTGGTTATGGGTCAAAATAATCTCAACCAATAGGTTTTAGACAATTTTAGGTTACCATTTTAACCTTATCTTTTAGATTTAACTCTTAGTTAAATAGTTTAACTTTTACCATGTCTTCTTGTATTCTTACACTATATAGTTAATAAACTTACTTTAAACATCAAAGATAACCTCAAGTGGTTAATTAATGACATATATAATATTATTTAATCTCTTTGGCCAAACCTTAGATTTTTTGGAATATTATATCAACCAATAATATAGTATTTGTTTTAAAAATTAATTTATGTCAATTTTGACACTATTTGGTATTTTGTTTTTGTGAAAGTCATAACAACTGTATCACTTAGAAAAAAAATTATCTAATCAACCCTAACATGTCATATAAACCTAGAATATTCTTGGATGGAATCAAAACTTTTAAATTATATTTATTTTAATATTTATAATATAAAATATTTTATTATTTTATTAAGAAGGTAATTACTGCATCATCATTGTGTCATAAATAAATTTAATTATTTAATCTATAAAAATTATAAATAAAATAAAATTATGTAGGAAATATTTTTATATTTCTAATAGATATTTATAGTCTAATTTATATTATGTATAACCCTATATTAAAAATGGTTTAGTTAATAAACTTTGAATTTAACATTTTTAACTCTTCTTTAAATAAAATAATAATAAATGTCCTAATCTAATCCAAGTGGACCTAAAGGATCATATTTTATTTCTAATGTTGTTTTTGGTCTAATTACACTTATCCAATAGTATTATTACATGTGTTAGGATAATTATAATATCATTTTTACCTTTAATTACCCTATTTACTTTTAACCGTGGTAAATAAGTCAAAAGTTATTATTCACCAAAAATTATTTTCATCTTATTAAATCACATTTTACTTACTGATGTCAAATGGGTCTCTTAAATTTTTTAAATTCAACTCACATAAGCGGTACAATTAAGTTTTATGCAAATTTGCTAACGTGCCTAGAAGGTGGGTAAAAGAGGTTAAAGGTTCAATAAAATTTTATACATCTAATTTTATTATAAAATGACTCCAATGAATTAAATTGAACTTATATAGGTAATATATATCTATTTTGACTTGAAATAAATTTAAATAAAATAAATATTTATTTAAATAAAAAGTTGTTTTTAAATAATAACGCGGTGTTTTTCACTATTCATCAAAAATTGAAAGTTTTCAGAAAAATAGCAAAAATTCACTCGAAGCTAATTTTGATATTCAGAATTAAAAAATGAATTATATTTTACCAAATTCAAAATATAGAAGTTGTATTTATTAATTTAAAATTAATTCCTGTTGTCAAAACCAAAAAGGGGGTTTTTTAAAAAGTAAAAACTATCAAAAGATTGACATGTGTTTATGTAAAATTACTTATAATTACCTACATTATATTAAATGATAAAAATATAATCCAATTATACTTCAAAACCATTAAAATTTATAATTTAACACTATAAATTATTTCGATTAAAAAAGTTGTTTTCAATTAAAACATAGTATTTTTTACTATTCGTCAAAATATGAAAGTTATCAGAAAAGTACCAAAAATTTATCCAAACTAATTTTTTATGTACCGATTCTAAAGAAGAATTTAATTTCACTAAATTGAATATATAAAAGTGTCAAATATTGGTTTTAAAAAGGGTTCTCCATTAAAAGGCGGTAAAATTACATTTTTTGAAAAATGCTTCTTTTATATGAAAAAATGAATTTGTTATTATATTATGTCTAAGAAACAAATAATATAGATGTTAAAATTATATAGAGTATATAAGATTCAAAATTTAGTTAATAAAATTCATAACCACTTTTTGAACGACTAGTTTGGTAAGTTGTGGTGTACTCGAACTCGATGTTGCGTGTAGCACAAGCTATTGAATTACTTTAATTAGATAATGTACTATGAAATCTTGGGGTGTTACATTATCCCATACTTCAATAAATTGTGTCCACACAATTTGAAATTGTTCTTCTAAAATAAAAGGTTAAAAATAGAAAAATACCTTTTTGGAAAACCCACATCAGAAATTGGGTTAATAAAACTTAATCTTAATAATAGGGAAAGGGAATAAAAAAGTTACCACCAAATTATGATCTTGATTAGGAGGAAATTGGTGGAAATTTGAGACACATAGTTGGAGGGAAAATGTAAATATTTATAGGGAGTGATTGAGGTCATCAATCAAAAACAAGTGTAAAATTGAGGGCCTCAAATCCATCAATCTATGATGATTTAAAATATCGTTAGTTTAATAAAACATAAGGTATTAAGATAACACATTTTTGGTTTTAAGATTCCTTCCCTAAAGTTTAAGAATTAATTTATTCATAGAATAAGTGGAAAAAATATACTTGACAAGTAGAGTTTCATCCTTCAACTAATTCCTACCACAAACTCATCTTTCACTCCACAAGATAATATAATTAAAAAATATTATATTTATCCTAATCGTATAGGGTTCCAAAAATAATGAATTTATAATTAATTTGTAAGACTATTAAAAAAAATACATTATAAAAACCAAGAAATCACATATGCCAGTGGTAGGTGATCCACCCTTGTCGTCCTTCAGTTACAGGTTCAAGTCTTGCAGCCTTGCTGGACGCGATGGGTTGTCGCCTGACCTCCAGGTTGTCCTTTTTATAACAATCCAAAAATAATCTTAAGAAGTGTTTTAACTGTAAACAATAGTATCCATTATTTAACTTGATCCATTCTGACCTTTATACTTATCCAAAATAATTATGTCCAAACTCACAGTCCAAAATTAATAAGGAAGGTCACATAATATACATGTGAATACCTTCATCGTGTATTCTCATAAGACATGGTAATAAACTGAATTACTAGAAAACCATATTTGAATAGGTATGTACTTCCTTATCTCTTATAGAATACTGGATATACTCCTTATATCCAAAAATGTTGTAAACTCCAACAATGATGGAATATACAAATCATTAATCAGTTTCAAGGTAATCAAGAATATCCAATATAATTTATCCAAATCAATCATATATTATTCCAAAATCACTACCTCAGTATCAAAATCATATTATGGTTTATCTTTCTCTCAACCATATATTTTCCAAAAAAAATAACCTGCTATTGAGTCACTTTTCTTGGTTCCACACAATCTCAAGTCCTTAATGAAATAGTACTACAGTACAATCCTTATATACTCTATAATTATTATAATATGTACATCATTAATAAAATACTCAAATGAAACAATACTTTAATAAAAACATAAAAAATATAACCATTCCTCTTCATCTTCGGTAGTATCATAACTTTATTATTATCCAATAGCAGAATTTGGGGTATACTCTAATGATTTGTACATTGATTCTCATAGTTTCCCAACTCCTTACAGATAAATCATTGTACATTTGTAAACTTTTTCTTACCCTTTCAATCACATACTTAGTGTCCTTTTTCTCCACACTTATAACAAACTCTCATTCCCTTCAAGCATTTAACAAGGTGATTATTTCTATGGTTATCACATATGAAAAAATCCTTCTTTATCCTCTTCCCTTTATCCATCTTTCTCTTTTCCATCATTTTCTTCTCTTGCTTCCCTTCAAATCCATAGGACTCAGAGAATTATTTACTTGTCTTATTAACACATGATACTATTTCTTCATATGATGAGAATATGTGGGAGACTATTTGCTTTTTAAATGTTGTATTAATACCATGAAATATATGATCTTTCTTAATCTTTCGATCATGCATATTGTTGGAATTATCATTCCTTCTACTAGGCACCATTTCTAAACAATGGCATACACTATGTTAGTTTATGAATCATAATGCATAATTCCAAACTTATAAAATACCTAACGTAAATTGAAAAGATTATGCATATAATCTATAATCATAAAATGTTTTCTTTGAGAAAGTATTTACTCATAAATCCTTCATAATGGATTGTAATGAAAATGTGAATCATCCAAAGCATATCCCCCAGGAGTTTCATAACCAAGAGCGCAGCAAGGCTCATTGTCATGTACCAGGATACCCCGAGTTAAGCCCAAAACTCCTTGTCAGAGTTTTCACTCCTAGGTACATCTATTCCAGAGCTACCTCTACCTACTCGTATCTAGACAGGGATGTATTGCTTGGAAAATACAAAAAATCTCTACATTAACAAAATTCTAGGAAGTTCTTCTATACTAATCCTCAAAGTATATCTTAGGATAATGTTCTCTAATCAGAGTTTATCAAAATCTATTTCCAAGGTTGTTGCTAAACTTCCTATGATACCAATTGTAATTCCCCGACCCCAGTTACCCAGATTTGGTGCATTATTTAAATACATTGCATGACTACAAGGAATCAAGTCTCGAAGGACCGATCAGTTTAGCAGTCTTGGAAAATAGATTACATACATGAACATTACATTACATTATAAAATAAAAAACAAAAACAACATTGTCTCCATTGACCACATTCATATCCCTTATATTATCCCTGCAGGTCAGTCATAGTATACTTTTTTTCATCCTATGAAAAATAAAACATAGAAAGGGGTGAGATCAGATGCTCAGTAAGGATAACAATATAGTGGAAACTTTCATAAATAAGCATAAACATTTAAGGAAATGTATAAAACAAAAACAAAATCCTTTTAAACTTAAACTTCAGCATAATATGGAAAAGAAAAATCAAATAATTCCATTTAATTATTCACATGGATATTCTACTAGTCAAATAATCACATGTAATATCAATATCTAGTTTCATAATGATGTAATGCATAATGTCAGACTTCATAACCACATAGTCAAGGCCTTGTGCCAAGACTACAAATAATATTTTGTCAAGGCCTTGTGCCAAGACACAAGTTTGTCTCATGAGACCTACCGATGCATCGAGGAGCTATAGAAGGCTCTACCTATCACTTACTAAGTCTAATTCATTCCTCATATGAAAAGGTTTAAACATAACATAAACATTCGTATTAAAACTAGCATATGAAATGTAAATACTTTATCCATAAATCATGAATGTTATAAAAATAACACATCCACAACCAAACAAATCACAAAACCTTAAATACAATATGGAAGATTTGTATCATAATAAATAATCCTCGATCAAGAATAATATCCTGTAAAGGATGTTGACATAGTTGAAAATGATCAGTAAAAATATTTGAGAGAAATATACCTTTTTCATGAAATTGTTTAAAATTAATATAAATGAAGTCATTTAAAATATAGTTTTGAATAAAAGTGTCTCATACCACTTAGAAACTTTTAAAAGTAATTAACATTTTAAACCATTCATGTCCATATAAATAAATTCTGAAAACCATTTTGAAAACATGGAAATTAATGAGAAAGGTTTAGAAGAATAAATCTTTAAAACATTTAAAATGATTTTTTAGTAAAAAGTCCCTTAAAAAGAATCCATTTGACAACTATTTTATGAGACATGTACATGGATAATAAATATGTCACAGTAGATACTTACCTAAAAACAACCTCAGATAATAAAGAGATTGTGAAATTAACCCTTACCTTGCACTTTCTTTTGGTCGAAGGTACGTTTAAACTCCTGTATAATGACCATAGTATGTTATTAAATTATAATAGAATCATATTCATATTTATTATGTCATACATGATTCATTTTTGACTTTATACTACCCATTTAATAATGATTTCCACATTAAATTAACATTTTGGGTAATAATCGCTTTCTTTATTGTACGTGTTTTAACTTGTTATTCTTGATCGTATCATTTAGATCATGATTTAAATACTTTCAGAATATAAAACTTGATTTATATATCATATATATTTAGAATATAAATATTTATAATATATAGATATATGAAATGGAAGGCACCGTTTAGGGAGATGGTAGGTCGTACGTACGCATAAACATTGTTTCTGTTTTCATATTGTATTGAACAGAAGTAAGTGAATAAGATATATGTAAGTACATAAATATATATATATATATATCCATTAGAATTATTATGTCATATATTACATACTTATTAATAATATATATTTTTATAATCATTTTTGAATGGTGAACGTGGGAATGAATCGCATCGCGTCGTGGAGACGGTAATTCGTACGTACGCACGAGCAACAATATCATTATATTGATGGTGAAATCGTATGTAATTGGATGTTATATAATATATAAAGAATTATTAACATGTTATATTTATTATTTACATCAGTTATAATCATTATTATACTCATCCAAATAATGAAGTGTTTGAATAACAAACTGCACCACGACGTGGAGACGGTAAGCCGTACGTACGCACGTATGGTGACTTTATCATTTATAGGATGGATAGAATAACAAATATTATTATACCATATTTATAATAACATAATTGTATGTAGTAGGTACTATAGTTATTATTTTTTTATGGAAACAACAAATAAAGAGGAAGTGGAAGAAGAAAAGAACTTGAAAGAGGGTGGTGAAATTATTACCTCTTCTTCGGGTGTTTCCTTTTGAGTTGATCAAAAGGGATTCTTCGGGTTGGCTTTCTGATCAAAGTAAGGACTCTAGGTTGATTTGAGGGAATTTGGGAGGATATTTGTGCAGGGTTTGGCCAAGACAAATGGCTTTGGAGGTGTGATTTTGAGAGAAGGGGAAGTGCCCTTTTATAAGAGGGGTGAGGGTCACTTTAGGAAAAGATTAAAATATTAATTTATTATACAATCATATTCGGTTTATAATGGCTCAAAATGAATTTATTTAGAGCCTTATGTGGTTATGGGTCAAAATTCTATCAACAAATAGGTTTTAGACAAGTTTAGGTTACCATTTTAACCTTATCTTTTTGATTAAGTCTTAGTTAAATAGTTTAACTTTTACCGTGTATTCTTGTATTCTTAAACTATATGGTTAATAAACTTACTCTAAACTTCCAAGAGAACCTCAAGTGGTTAATTAATGACATATATAATATTATTTAATCCCTTTGGATAAGAATTATATTTTTGGTAATATTATATAAACCAATAATATAGTATTTGTTTTAAAAATTAATTTATGTCAATTTTGACACCGTTTGGTATTTTGTTTTTGTGAAAGTCATAACAACCTTATCACTTCGAAAAAAATTTATCTAATCAACCCTAACATGTCATATTAACCTATAAAATTTATGGATGGCATCAAAACTTTTAAATCCTATTTATTTTAATATTTATAATATAAACTATTTTAATATTTCATTAAGAAGGTAATTACTGCATCATCATTGTGTCATAAATAATTTTAATTATTTAATCTCTAAAATTTATAAATAAAATACCATTATTTATGAAATAATTTTATATTTATAATGAATATTTATATTCTAATTTATCTTATTTATTACATTATATTAAAAATGGTTTAGTTAATAAACTTTGAATTTAACACTTTTAACTCTTCTTTAAATAAAATAATAATAAATGTCCTAATCTAATCCAAGTGGACCTAAAGGGTCATATTTTATTCATAAGGTTGTTTTTGGTCGAATTACACTTATTCAATAGAATTAGTACATGTGTTAGGGTAATTATAATATCATTTTTACATTTAATTACCCTATTTACTTTTAACCGTGGTAAATAAAAGTCAAAAGTTACTATTCACAAAAAAAAATATTTTCATCTTATTGAATCACATTTTACTTACTGATTTCAACCATGTCACTCATATTTTTTAAATTCAACTCACATAATTGGTAAAATTAAGTTTTATGCAAATTTGCTAACGTGCTTAGAAGGTAGGTAAAAGAGGTTAAAAGGTTCAATAAAATTTTATATATCTAATTTTATTATAAAATGACTCCAATAAATTATATTGAACTTATATATGTATTATATATATATTTTGACTTAAAATAAATTTAAATAAAATAAATAATTATTTAAATAAAAAGCTGGATTTAAATAATAACGTAGTGTTTTTCACTATTCATCAAAAATTGAAAGTTTTCAGAAAAATACCAAAAATTCACCCTAAGATAATTTTGATATTATTAATTCAAAAATGAAGTCTATTTTACAAAATTTAAAACATAGAACTTTCATTTATTAATTTAAATTTAATTTCTGTTGTCAAAACCAAAAAAGCGGGTTTTTAAAAAAGTAAAAACTATCAAAAGATTGACATGTGTTTATGTCAAATTTAAATGTGAAATTAATTATAATTACCTAAATTGTATTAAATGGTAAAAATATAATCTAATTATAATTCAAAACCATTCAAATTCATAATTTAACACTATAAATTATTTTGATTAAAAATTTTGTTTTCAATTAAAACATAGTATTTTTCATTATTCGTCAAAATATGAAAGTTATCAAAAAAGTACCAAAAATTTATCCAAACTAAATTTTTATGTCCTGCTTCTAAATAATAATTTAATTTCATTAAATTGAATATATAAAAGTTTCAAATATTGGTTTTAAAAAGGGTTTGCCATTAAAAGGTGGTAAAATTTCATTTTTTGAAAAATACTTCTTTTATCTGAAAAAAAATGAATTTGTTCTTATATTATGTCTAAGAAACACATAATATAGATGTTAAAATTATATAGAGTATATCAGATTCAAAATTTAGTTAATATTATTCATAACTGCTTTTTGAACACCTAGTTTAGTAAGTTGTAGTGCGCTCGAACATGGTGTTGCGTGTAGCGCAAGTTATTGAATTACTTTAATGAGATAACGTACTATGAAATTTTGGGGTGTTACAAATGATATATATAACTTATTGATCATATGACCTGGTTAGCTCTTATATGTAACTAGCTATGATATTTTTCCTTCACATCTTCAATTATTGTACAATCTTTCAAATTAACAACCCAAACAGGTTGTTTGTTATAACTAACTCTTGATCTGTATTAACTACTCCCCAATTGAAATAAATATATATGAATGTTATGGTTATCTATATAATATATTGATATTAAACTAATGTTATGATGCATCAAAAATATGAATACACAATACATCAACATATTGTCTTATGAACTCGTAACTTTCATTTCAACAAACACATCATGAACATCTAGAAACAATTAAAAATGTATAATAATTCATGACATAAATAAAAATTTTATAATAATAATAATAAATAGACAATTAAAATTATATCAATAATGATAGTTAAAATTATACATAACAATAATTTTAACTAAAAATGCATCAGAACAATTTTAAAAAAGTCGTGGTTGTAATTTTTGTGTACTAACGCATTAAAATAATTAACCATATATCGTGATATACATTTAACTAATATTTAACATTCAAATAATTGAATTATAAAATCTATATTTTTACAATTATAAAAACATTAAATAAAGTGAATATATATAACAATATTAATGAAACTTAAAAAATTTACAATTTTTAAAATTATTATAGCATTAAACATTAAAGTAAATAAATTATAAAAAAATATTAAATACTATAAAAACATTAATTAAAGAAAATATTTATAAAAAATATTTATGGGACTTAAAAATTACATTTTTTTAAATTATTATAACATTTTTTTCCCTGGAGATATTCGTGTTTTCTCGACGGTTGATTGTAGGGGTTTGAGTTGTGTTCAATCATTCACATTAGGTTCACTATTTCTGAATGGTTTCCAACATGTTTTTTGTGGAACCAGAAATACCCAATGGTTCTATATCCATGAGGTACTCACTTTCCAAAGGTAGATGCTCATTGGAAATTTTAGCCAAATATGTTTAAGAACTCACATTAATCAAGAGGATGGGAGGTCGGGCTCATCACATCCTTTTGGGGGGAATTTTTTCCTACTTTGGGACTCTATTATAGATTTAAGATATTTCTATGAATACTTAATTAATTACCAAATATGATATGGGTCACCCTTAAATTAACAATAAATTATTAACATGTATGGAATTTATAATCATTTGTCTGTATCCTGGGTTCTTTATTGATAGAGATATCTCTATGTATTTGAGGTTCTCCATCGATGGTATCCTATTATGTACTGATTAGATATTATCTGGTCGTTATCATGACGATGCTAGTTTTCTAGCCACACAGTGGGGAACTCTGGAGTGTATCTTCATCTAAGTATATGGGAGTTGTTTTGATTTTGAGATCAAACCCACAGATGGGCTTCCTATGTATCCTTGTAAAATGAATCAGAACTCACATAGTTCGGTGCCACTTAATAGGTCACATCATACCTTTTAAGAACATGTGATAAGGACCAAACCATGTAATTTAGTATCATGCAGTAAAAACATCTAGTTGGATGGTTCCTAGTCAAAGTTTGGTGTGAGACTAATGTCAAGGTGACTCAGGGAACCAAGAAGGGATATGAATTTACAAGTTGAATTAGACCTTGCTGGGAATGTGGCCCAAATAGAATAGGGTTTATTTAGAGTGTTGTTTTTAGACCTCAGGGAGGCTTCTTACATATCCCATTTGTATGGTAATCAAAGACCATGTAGTTCAATTGTGAGGACCTGCACCCATAGAGGCCCTAGAAGGTTTTTCTCACTAGGGAGTTTTACCTTTTGAGAGGATTAAATCAGGACTTACTCCTGAAGAGGATTCCCTGATGAATGGGGATTATACTTGGGGATTACTTCTAAGAAGGATGCCTATATATTGGCTTGGATTGTGGCTAAATTATAATGGGGATACCCATATTGGTGAAAATTTGTGGATTATACCAAGTAGGAGGCCTTGATTTAGGTTGGGTATTACACTTGGAATGATGCCCAAAATGCTTGGGATCGTGTTGATATCATGAACACTATCAAACTCTAAGCCTACAAAATTCATGATCGGTGTGAGAAATAAGATGAAATGGAAGATCTAGGAAACCACACAATCTTCCTTACCCTGAGGTTGGATATGTGTCTTTGAGGACCCACACCTATGGAGGCACTCTAAAGGAATGTGAGAGGAAGATTCAAAGGATGATCCCCTTCCAAAACATGCATCCAATGGTATGGATTCCGTAATCATGGTTATCCCCTATGTTCTCATGAGTTATGATGATTCATTCTTGAACATGATGGATAAGGTGGAAGTAGAAGATATGGTAAACCACACACTTCTTCTCCTCCACTGGTGGAAGAGGTTGAGGGTACAACACTTCCCTCTCTTCACTTTACCCTGGAATAGGTCCATGGTATGGAGACTAAGGAGGTAAGGAAGCGAGACAGGTCCTGAAAGAGAGGATATGGGATTACTCTAGTAGAGATGACCTAAAATTGGTCTCGTATTACGGGTGGAGGATCTCATTCTATGTTGAATAGAAAATCAAGAATAATCCTTATCTTCTCCACTATGAACTGAAGGCTCAGGCTCTTGGAGATGACAAGGGTATGACATGGTCCTAACCATTGTATCCAATATCGGGAACTCCTTAACATCGTCCCTGGGGTCGGGGTCCTCGTGACTATAGGAATAAAAATACACACAGACCCCAAGGATCATAATCATGTGGTAGGAAAAGTGTGGTAAAGATATAACCATATGAATAAAAATCCAAATGGGAGACACTCCGGTGCACCCCTATCTATGGTATTTAAAATATGGAGTCCTTGGTGGAGGTTTTAACTTGGTCCCTTTCAGGCAAGGGAACCATAGAAGGAGAGACCCTTCCATGGGTGGCGTAGAAGAAGGCATAATCAGAGGCTCTCATAAGATGGAGGCTAGGGAGATCCAAATAAGACTCATGAATATAGTATATGGAAAACCAAGGGGTTTTCGTAGGTATGCCTGGGTGAGGTGATGTAACTTTGGCAGACAGAAAACCTAGAAAACTACACTTAGGAGAGACCTTGTACAAGCCTTCCAGGGTCTCCATAAGTTTCCCTGAAAGTGGCACATGTAGGTCCCTACTTAAGTAATGGGACCTCACACTAGTATTTTTCAACCATGGGGGAGAAAATGCCTCACACGGGTGTTTTTTATTTTAAAACCTTGGAGGACTTTAGTTTTATTATTCCCCTTTAATTCCCTCTTCTTAAGGTTTTAGAGGATTACCTAGAAGGTTTCAGAGGGCTTGGGAAAAGGAATAAGGTGATCATAGCATCAGAAGGACTTGAATAATTTCCATCTATACAAATGAAGACCCCAAGGTCCTATTTATAGGAAAATATAAGACCTTGGGTAAAGGGGATACCTCGCTCAGGGGTTCCATGCAGGTTTTTGGTGTATGATCTCACTCAAGACCATCGTATAGGTCGATGCACAGGTACCCTGGGTGGTGACGGTGCTTTGGGGTACCTGGGTAAATTTCCTTTGGTGGAATTTTCAATTATTTTCCTTTTTAATTTCTCTTATTCTATTCACCCTAAGTTATTTTCCTTTCATACCTTTCATCAATGTGAAAAAATGGAGTTTAAATAAACATTAAAGATATTTAAAAATGCATTATAATAATAAATTTAACACCCTGAATCTAGTAACCAAGATCTGGTGTCTACTTTATTACATTAGAATAGATACAAGGGATCTAATCTTGAAGGGTTAATCAGTTTAACTATCTAGAGAAAACATATACCTACATTATTACCATATTACATTGTAAATTTAAAATACATAGCATAATAAATATTAGGTCACCCTTGATATTATTTATAATATCCTTCTTTATATCTTAGGAAAAGGAAAAAAATAAAGGATGAGATCATATGCTTAGTAAGGGTTACGTACAACAAAATCTATCAGGAGTAAATAAGGCATAATCAATATGACAAGGTGAATAACTGAAAAGACATGTCATTTAATCAATAACTTAAGAACAAAATGCATCCATGGATAATCTTAATGAAATAATATCATGGATAATAATGATTGAAATCTCAATAAAGGAAATTCTTAATTTTTTTACATCATGATATCATACATCATGATATTTATACCATTAAGTCCTTGTCCCAAGATAGTATAAACTATGGGTAGTCATACAATAAAAAACCTCATTTAATTTGGTAAACTTATTTTTCTCATGAGAATATTTGATGCATCGAGTGGATATATAATTATGGGTCCTAGCCATAACTTCATGTCCAATTCATTACTCATATATTGATTTTAATTCATAATAATATGCTTTATCAACAAATATCTATATTAAGTAAAGAATATGAAATATCAATATTTTCCTGGTCAATCAAATAACTTTCAAAGTAAAACACTATATGTGGAAATGGTATATAATTTATAAAATAATCATATTCATGATACAAAGAATATTTAAATTTAAGATAAATTTAATTTCCAATTATCATAAGATATTGAAAGTTTTAAGAGAAAGTTAAAGACCATATAATTAATCAGATATAAGAGATTATCATTGATTCGTCAGAAATATAAGTTTTATAGTAGAATCATGTCCTTTAGTGAAATAAGCAAAATAAAAGATAAATATTAAAATAATATTTCATTAAAGAGGCTTCTTTATAAAACCATTGAAAATTTATTGAATAATATAATATCATAAAATGGTTACGGTGGTGGGAAAATTCATTAATGTCATATTCATTAAAAAACATTCCTTTTGACTTTTTTTAAAGAAATCCAAAAAAGAAATTTTTATAAAACATTATAAATATTCCTTTAAAACCTTTTAAAAAGTATGGTATAACTTAAAATTTACTTAATAAATCATTTGAGTAAATAAAATGAATTTTTTAAAACAAATTTGAAAAATATAGACATGGAAGAAAAATATTCCCAATCAAAAAGAGAAATAAGATTAGCTTTTATTTTAAACATTATTCTTGAAAGAGTAATTTGGATTGAATAAATAATCATCATAAATAAATATCTATTTATGTTAAATACTTCAAATGGGGATTATATACACCACATAAATGTAAATAGGTTCATAATACCAAATATGTCTTAATGGAGTGGAAATTGAGACGAAACCTCCTACCTCAAGCTTGACTTACCCATAGGTTCTATAAATTCCTATATAATAAATTTTAATTTATTATAATTACATAATAAACCCATATTAATATCTATAATATCATGGATTATCCATTTATAACATTTTATCACCAACTTTTTAACAATATTTTATTATTATCATTATTTCACGTGTTTACTGCTTTGTTTTGCATGTATGTTTTGATTCAATAGTCTTTGTCCTCATGTATTGATCATGGTTACATCATATAAAAAATATTATTCAAGATATAAATATCATATATGTTCAATATATATATATATATATTTATAATCATCCATAAAAGATAGATATAGAAAAATGAATTACATTGTTCATGGAGACGGTAGGCAATATATATATATATATATATTTATAATCATCCATAAAAGATAGATATAGAAAAATTAATTACATTGTTCATGGAGACAGTAGGTCATACGTACGCATAACCGTTGTTTTCACTTTTTGACTGATGGAATGAAAGAAAGGTAAATAATAAGTAAACTTTTAAGGATAATTTTTATATTATATATATGTTATATATTCATTAAATCTATCCTTATTACCATTCATATAAATCATAAACAAAAAACTGATCACATCGCTTCATGAAGGTGGTAGTCCACATGTGCACACGAGTGACATTATCATTTTTAATGGATTGGAAGGTGATAAGGTATATATTATATTATAATTACAAAATAATATTTATTTAATACATTCATTGCTTATATATTTATAACCATCCAAGTAAATTGGTGATGAAAAGAGAATTACACCGCTAAGTGGACACGGTAAGTCATGCATACACACGAGCGATATTTTCACCTTTCATTAGATAGAGAATATATGGAATATGGTTGTCCCATAATCATAATAATATCTTAGTATATTTATGATACTATATTTATTATTTTATAATGGGTACAATACATTATGATTAATTATAATAAGAAATAAACTTGAAAGTGTCGGTAAAGATGATTACCTCTTCCTTGGTAGGCTTCCTTTAGATCTCGTCTTAATAGACTTAGGATTGGTCTTTTGGAAAGACTATAATCTATAGAACTTGTATAAGAATTCTTATAAGGTAATTGGGTAGATTTTTTTATCTAGGTTTCTCAAAGTGGTGTAAAGAAAATAGATAAGGGTGTCCTTTTATAAGTGATGAGAGGGGCATTCTTGGAATATCTTAAAGTATTAAATTAATATAAATTGTTTTTTTATGTCCAAATGGATATAAATTGATATAATTAAAATATAATATTAGGATGAGTTTAAATTTTAAAATATAAAAAAATTTGGATAAGTTTTAGTTATTTTTACACCCTTATCTTTTAGTTTTAACCCCACACAAACCCTTTTTACAATTACCATAATATTAAAATTTTCCACCATTTAAGGATCAATAATGTTACCATAAGAGGAAAAACAACCCATAAATGTAATAAAATAGTATTTTTTAAATGATATTTGAATAAATATGTGTTTTATATTATATAATATTATACACATACAAATATAGAGAAACCAAAAAAAACTTATCTCATAAATAAAGATAATTACATTAGTCATCTATGAAACCAATGAAAATGCCAAACATCACAACTGGACAAAAAATATAAAATAGAATAGATAAAATGGGAAAATGTGGATTTCCCTAATATTCCAGAATCATCACACCCCCCTCATCAAAAACTATAAAAATGAAACAAAATATTAGTAAACCAATCGATATCTTAAGAAATGAAAATATACCATTAAGAGGAATTGTAGTGAATATTGATTGAAAGAATGAAGTAGTAATTATATTGTATAAAGGGAAATGTGAATGTTGGTATTCAACCATTATATGATCATTGGTTAGATATGAATATTTTTCAATATAATTATTGGTAAATTTTACCATTTGAAACTATAACCATGGGTGATAATTTTACCATTATAATTAGTGTTTATATTTAGTAATGAAAAAGGATAATTGATTTAGAAATGTGAAATGATGGCCTAAACTAATAGATTTATGTCGTTTGAATACCATTTTTCAGAACTTGGGAGGAAGGTAATGTCATTGGGGTTCACCCTTGACCAATACCAATTCGAGATTCAACAATTAAATCTTGAATGAAATTGATTGTGGGAGAAGTTCAAGTTAGTAAAGATTATCACTCAGTCAATGTTAGCCGAACCACCCCATGAAACAACCACCATCACACACCTTACCATTAAGGCATACATGGGTGTTATAATGGGTTATGTTTCAAGTCCTTAGTTACTTAAAGTGTAATTACTTTTTATAAATAAAATTTGTATTCTATGAATCCCATTTTAAGAATGGTTTTTCTTAATAAAATATATTTTTAATTGAAACAAATTTGATAAATTGATTTATGAACACAAATAAAACATATTTATATTTCTATTAGAAAATATATACATTTTTATAATAAACTAATGTATTATGGATAATATTTTTTTAATGAAATATTATTTTAAAATAATATTATTTAAATATAAATGATAAAATATTTTTATAATGTCCTGGGAAATTTTTGTAAGTATTGGAAATTTGACTATCTTAAAAACTGTTATTTTTCAATGAATAAGGATGTTTATATTTAAATTTTAAAATTATAATATATATAAATTCATATTGATAAAATAAATATTGTATTTTAAATCATCACATCAAAATTAGGTTAGGGTGAATTTTTAAGAATTTTCTAAAATACTTTATTTTTCAATGAATGGTAAAAATACAGTTTTGGGTTTCTAGTATGTTTTATGACTTCATATTTATGTCATAATGATTTAATAATTAATTAACCAAAATCCATGACCTAGAATATGTTATTTTATTAATATTAATTATTTTAATGGATTTTAATCTATTTCCAAACCTATATGTGACTTTCCAAAGTCTAAAATTGAAAACTTTGTTTTAAAAGCATTATTTTATGTAAAATTTAACTTTCCATGTCCAAAGGAGTATTAAAAATGGTTTTCAATTATAATGGATTAAAATATCATAAAACGCGGCTCAAATTTTCAAAATCATAAGAAAATACTATGGGAAATCCAATAGTTTTTCATTTTCTACAACATAGGTTTCCAAGACCTATATTTGGAAATTATTAAACAATTCCTCCACTTTTACTATAAATATCCACCAATTTCACCATTCACCTTCACTCCCAATACACCCTCCATGAATTTCTGGTGATATTTTCAATAAAATATTTTCCCCAAGGTTCCCTTAATCCCCCAAAGGTTCCAAACCTCAATATTTAGGAGAAACTCTTCAAGGTAAGAGAATTATCATCATATTCTTTTCAATTCAAGTAATTAATTTTGTGTACGTATTATAAAGGATATTTTACTTCTTTTTATTATGATTTTTATTATACCCTTACTTATAAAATAATTTTTTATCAATGGTAGACCTTTCTTCTCTCTCATTTTACCCTTTTCTAAAACCATGTTTTATACTTGTCATACTACCAAATTTACTTCTGAAAATTCACTATTTTACTTGAGAAATTATCATTTATTTTATTTTTGAGGATAACCAAACCTCTTAATTGTCCATGGTTATTCACCTATATGTAAAATTTATTTATTGGTTTGAGTATTTACATATATGAAACCCACATTCCCTTTTTTTGGATTAAGAATCATGTGATGATCATGTCTTTAAGCACTTTTGTACGCCATGATTTTGATAAGAAACCCATTATTCATTCTCCATGGTTTATTAATGAAATGATTTATTATAATATATGTGGATCACATTATTTAATACATATTAAGGATTCACCTTGATATCACTCCAATGCATTGGGTAAAAAATTTAATCTCTAGAGATAATATGTTTTATGATACCTTAGTGAATAAAATTGGTAATTTTGATTTATGACACCTTGGTTATAATCCTTATTGATGTGATTATGAATGTCTAATTTAAATTTTATATCCAAATTTCCATTTTATGTATCATGTTTTTTATTACGATATTCCTCATGTTCACTTGATAATGTTATATTGTTATACCTCATGTTCTTACCATGATCACTTGTTAAATGTATCCCTTTCTTATTCCGTTAATGGGATAATTCTCACCCATTTCCTTTGATGTATGTACCTAGGATATGATATGTGTTAAAAGTAACTTAGGTTGAACTCATGAATAATTCTTTCATGTGGATTAGAAGGATTTTTTATGTTTTCATGTATTATGTTCCTAATTTCCAAGAAACTTAACTTTAAAATATCTTGTATTTTGTTCCATGTAATGAATATTTTATGTAATAAAAAGGTGGTATTTAATAGTTGGTATCAAAGCAAGGTTTAGTTATTTTTGGAAATTAGGACTTGAAAACTTTAGAAAAACCTTAGGGACAAGTCTAAATATAGGAAAACATCCTGGTATTTTGGTAAGTATTAAGTAAGTGGTTTCTAAGAAAATACATCCTTGCATGGATACTACAAGTGGATATGGATCTAGCATAGATGTACCTAGGGGTAACACCCAAAAACACTGCATTATGCTAGACTCAATCAGGAATTGGTGCGCAATAAAAGGCCTTACTTCACACCAGGTTTGACACTCCTGGGGGATATATTTGGTTAATCACAAACTTTTTATGAACCATTATGAAGTATATATAAAAAATGTAATTAGAGTATATTAATGAATAAAATATTTAAGCATGATGTTTTAAGACTTAAACTCCCTTTATAATTATAATAATCCTAAAAGTAACACATTTCTCACTAAGGTTTTATTTTTTTAGAAAAATGGTAGGAAATAGGAGGAACTGTTTAAATGGTGAGTGTAATGGATGATGCATTAATGGACTTATGATGGAAGATGGATTGGAAAAATTCATGAGGATAATGAATCAAATATCTCGAGTTATTAATAATAACTTGAATCAAGTTGAGTGGTCAGATTCACCTCGAAGGGAACAACTTATCATTGAGTTCTTCATGTGTCAACAAACACCTTCTTTTAGTGGATCTACTGACCTATTGATTGTTGAAAAATGAATTACCTCTATATAAAATATCTTTTATGTACTAAATTGTTCATAACTAGAGAAAGTAACCCTGTCAATATATCACTTAGAAGGATAATTTAAGACACTAATTAAAAACATGAAGCTAATAAGAGAGGTTGATGCTATGGAGTGGGAAGAGCTCAGGGGGGTCGATTTCAATAAATATTTTCCCCGTTCAATGTGAAAAAAATGGATAAGGAATTCCTAGAGATGAAGTAGAAGGAAAATGAATCAGTGGGAATCTATGAGATGAAAACTACAAGACTGGATTAATACACCTAAAGATTTTTTATGGATCATAAGGGAAAGGTTTATATATTATTCGGTGGAATGAGACCCCATATAAGGAGGAATTTAGAAAATAGATACTATAAAAGATATGAGGAGATAGTATGGAGTGTTATGAAGGTTTAATTAGAGTTTGTAGGGATGCAGTGGTCACATAGGTTGAATGAAAAGAAGATATAAATTGATCCAAACTCAAGGAAGAATTATGATCATGTAAGAGGAGGAAATTAAGTACAACTTTCCATGTACAATAAATGTGGGAGGAATTATTCAGTAAAATTATTGCTTGGTAGTGGAAAGTGCTATAAATTTGGAAGTGATGGGTATATAGCTCAGAACTTTCATAGTGAGGTAAAGCCTCAACTTCTCAACACTAAATAAAAAGGGAAGATAGTGTAGGCCCAGCCTGAAGTTCAATGCTTCAAGTGTGGACAGCTTGGTCACTTTTCCAATAAATTTCCAAATCAAAAGATAATAGATAGAAACCACCATCAACCAAAGCAAAGGAAAAGGGGTTATGGTTGGGTATTTACTATCACGATGGCTGATATAGAGACTCCAAATTATATGGTGGTAGGTACACTCATTGACCTCTCAAAGCTAGCAATTACTTTGTTTTATTATGGTTTTATGAATTCCTTTATTTCATCAAATTTTTTAAAGAATATATAATCAATCCCAAATCAGTTAGAAGTAGTGTTATTAGTCCAGACTCCTTGAGGTATTATCCTAGAATCAACAGTGTATCAAAACTCTAGTATTAACTTTGGTGAGTACAATATCATAACAAATCTAGTATTCATTTCCATGGTGGAATTCGACACTATACTTGGGTTGGACTATCTCTCAAAGTATAATTATAAAATTATCTATATAAGTAAGTAAATTTCAGTAGTATTTAATGGAATACCTATGGTTATTTTCAAAGGAGATATATCTCAGTCTGAGCTTTGTCTAGAAGAACCTCCCATGGCCTTATTTATAAAGATAATCTGTGAAGAGGGAGAATAAAATTAAAATATAAGTATAGAAAATGTCCCCATTCACTACTAGAAATACAAGTTTTCCCAACGGTTCTGAACCATTGGGAAAGGCTGCAGAACCATTGGTATATGTTATACCAACGGTTCTGCAAACCGTAGAAAAGTAAGCCATTGGGAAAGCTTTTCCCAATGGTTTACAGTGAACCATTGGGATAGGTTGGGGAAAAATTAACCTATCCCAATGGTTGTGCCCAACCATTGGGATATTTTTACCAACGGTTTCTAAACCGTTGGGAAAGAATTTTTACCAACAGTTCTATGAACTGTTGGTAAAAAAACTCAGAGAGGATATGCCAACGGTTTGAAACCGTTGGTATAGCCTATGTTGTGCAAATTGCACAGCAGCCTGCAATTTGCACAGTAGCTCTCATTTTGTGCAATTTTCACAAAATGTCTCATTTTGTGCATTCCCTCTCATTTTCAATTCAATTATTATACCTAAAATAAACTAGCACATACATATACAATTATTGTACCTGCAATAACCAACTAATACATACATATAGAGAACAAATTCATACACATTTAACATATAATGCATCCTGGAACTATACACATCCATAATTAAATTAGAATTCATAACATAATTATAAACATACATAATTCATTTAGAATTCAATTTAAAATTTAGATGACAATTATATGTGGAATCCGGAATTCAATTCATAATTTGATCGGTTTTTCATATACCATATATTTTTACCTGAAATGATGTCCATTTTAAACAAAATACATACACCTGGAGTGATACTGGTCACACTGTGCCTTGAATTGAGGCTAGGTTAACTCGTACACGTCACAAATGACCCATCGATCATTGTCCTAAAGTATCAACATATTCTGAAAGCGTTTGGTCGGTTTTCCGTATGTCAGTTGTTGTTTTCACTTAAAATGAAGTGCTTTTTAAATAAAAGAGAGACACTTTGAATTGTGTCGGCCACACCGCGCCTCGGATTGAGTCAAGGTTGAATCGTACACATCACAAATGACCCATGGATTGTTGTACTAAAATATCAACACAATCAGAATCTGTTTGGTCGTTTTTCCATATGTACATAAAATGTTGTCCATTTTAAACATAAGAGAGAAATTTTGGGTGGTCCCGGCTACACCACGACTTGGATTGAGGTTTGATTGACTTTTACACGTAACATATGACCCATGGATCATTGTCCTAAAATTTCAACAGATTTTGAATGGTTTTGGTCGGTTTTCCGTATGCCAGTTGTTTTTTTCACTTATAATCGTGTCCATTTTAAACAAAGAAGACATAGTTAGAGTGGTACTGGCCACACCGCGTCTCGGATTTAGATGGGGTTGACTTTTACACGTCTCAAATGACCCATGGATCATTTTCCTAAAGTATCAACACAATCCGAATGCGTTTGGTCAGTTTTACGTATGTCAGTTGATGTTTTTCACTTAAAATGATGTCCTTTTGAAACAAAAGACAGACACTTTGAGTGGTTCCAGCCACACCGCGTCTCATATTGAGGTAGGTTTGATTCGTACACATCACATATGACTCAAGGATCGTTCTCCTAAAGTTTCAAAGGAAACCAAATGCGTTTTGTCGGTTTTCCGTATGTACTTAAAATGTTTTCCATTTTAAACAAAAGAGAGACACTTAGACTGATCCCGGCCACACCGTGACTCGGATTGAGACCAGGTTGGCTTTTACATGTCACATATGACCCATGGATTGTTGTGATAAATTATCAACAGATTCCGAATGCGTTTGGTCAGTTTTTCGTATGTCAGTTGTTCTTTTCACTTATAATCTTGTCCATTTTAAACAAAAGAGACACAGTTAGAGTGGTTTCGGCCACACCGCGCCTCGTATTTAGGCGGGATTAACTCATACACGTCACATATGAACCATGGATCGTTGTTATAAAGTATCGACACAATCCGAATGCGTTTGGTTGGTTTTCCATATGTTAGTTGATGTTTTTCACTTAAAATGATGTCCTTTTGAAACAAAAGATAGACACTTGAGTGGTGCCGGACACGCCGCATCTCAGATTGAGGTAAGGTTGATTCGTACAAGTCACATATGACCCATGGATCATTTTCCTAAAGTATCAACATAATCAGAATCTGTTTGGTCAGTTTTTCGTATGTACTTAAAATGTTGTCCATTTTAAACAAAAGAGAGCCACTTAGATTGATCTCGGCCACACCGTGCCTCGGAATGAGGTGGTGTTGACTCGTAAAAATCACATATAACCCATGTATAATTTTGATAAATTATCAATAGATTACGAATGCGTTTGGTAGGTTTTCCGTATGCCAGTTGTTCTTTTCACTTATAATCTTGTCCATTTTAAACAAAATAGACACAGTTAGAGTGGTGTCGGCCACACCACGTCTCGTATTTAGATGGGGTTGACTTGTACACATCTCAAATGACCCATGGATCATTTTCCTAAAGTATCAACACAATCCAAATGCATTTGGTCAGTTTTTCATATGCCAGTTGATGTTTTTCACTTAAAATGATGTCCTTTTGAAATAAAAGACAGACACTTTGAGTGGTTCCGGCCACACTGCATCTCAGATTGAGGCAGGGTTGATTTTTACACATCACATATAACCCATGTATCATTATCCTAAAGTTTCAATGGAAATCGAATGCGTTTGGTCAGTTTTCCGTATGTACTTAAAATGTTGTCCATTTTAAACAAAAGAGAGACACTTAGACTGATATCGGCCACACTGCGACTCGGATTGAGCCCGGTTTGGCTCGTACACATCACATATGACCCATGGATCGTTTTGATAAATTATCAATAGATTCCAAATGTGTTTGGTTGGTTTTCTGTATGCCAGTTGTTCTTTTCACTTATAATCCTATCCATTTTAAACATAAGAGACACAGTTAGAGTGGTGTTTGCCACACCGCGCCTCGTATTGAGGGGAGGTTGACTCATACACGTCACATATGACCCATGGATCGTTTTTATAAAGTATCGACACAATATGAATGCGTTTGGTCAGTTTTCCGTATTTCATTTGATGTTTTTCACTTAAAATGGTGTCCTTTTGAAACAAAAGATAGAAACTTTGAGTGGTTCCAGCCACACTGCGTCTCAGATTAAGGCGGGGTTGATTCGTACACATCAAATATAACCCAAGGATCGTTCTCCTAAAGTTTCAACAGAAACCAAATGCATTTTTTCGGTTTTCCATATGTACTTAAAATGTTGTCCATTTTAAACAAAAGAGAGACACTTAAACTGATCCCGGCCACACCGCGACTCAGATTGAGCCCGGGTTGGCTCGTACACGTCACATATGACCCATGGATTGTTGTGATAAATTATAAACAGATTCCAAATGTGTTTGGTCGGTTTTCCATATGTCAGTTGTTCTTTTCACTTATAATCTTGTCCATTTTAAACAAAAGAGACACAGTTAGAGTGGTGTCGGCCACACCGCACCTCATATTGAGGCAGGGTTGACTCATACACGTCACATATGACCCATGGATCGTTTTTCTAAAGTATAGACACAATATGAATGTGTTTGGTTGGTTTTCCGTATGCTAGTTGATGTTTTTCACTTAAAATGATGTCCTTTTGAAACAAAAGACAGACACTTTGAGTGGTTCCGGCCACACCGCATATCATATTGAGGCGGGGTTGATTCATACACGTCACATATGACCCATGGATCATTGTGCTAAAGTATCAACATAATCAGAATATGTTTGGTCATTTTTCCGTATGTACTTAAAATGTTGTCCATTTTAAAGAAAAGAGATCCACTTAGATTGATCCTGGACACACCGTGACTCGGATTGAGGCGGTGTTGACTCATACACGTCACATATAACCCATGTATCATTGTGATAAATTATCAACAGATTACGAATGTGTTTGGTTGGTTTTCTGTATGCCAGTTGTTCTTTTCACTTAAAATCTTGTCCATTTTAAACAAAAGAGACATGGTTAGAGTGGTGTCAGCCACACTGCATCTCATATTTAGATTGGGTTGACTTTTACACATCTCAAATGACCCATAGATCATTGTCCTAAAGTATCAACACAATCCGAATGCATTTGGTCGGTTTTCCATATGCCAGTTGATTTTTTTCACTTAAAATGATGTCCTTTTGAAATAAAAGACAGAAACTTTGAGTGGTTCCGGCCACACTGCATCTCAGATTGAGGCGGGGTTGATTCATACACATCACATATGACCCATGGATCGTTCTCCTAAAGTTTCAATGGAAATCGAATGCATTTGGTCAGTTTTCCGTATGTACTTAAAATGTTGTCCATTTTAAACAAAAGAGAGACACTTAGACTGATCCTGGCCACATCGCGAATCGGATTGAGCCTGGTTTGGCTCGTACACGTCACATATGACCCATGGATCGTTGTGATAAGTTATAAATAGAATTCGAATTTGTTTGTTCAGTTTTCCGTATGTTAGTTGTTCTTTTCACTTATAATCCTGTCCATTTTAAACAAAAGAGACATAGTTAGAGTGGTGTCGGCCACACCATGCCTCTTATTGAGGATAGGTTGACTCATACACATCACATATGACCCATGGATTGTTGTTCTAAAGTATCGACACAATCTGAATGCTTTTGGTCAGTTTTACGTATGCCATTTGATGTTTTTCACTTAAAATGATGTCCTTTTGAAACAAAAGACAGAAACTTTGAGTGGTGTCGGCCACACCATATCTCATATTGAGGATAGGTTGATTCATACACATCACATATGATTAATGGATCGATCTCCTAAAGTTTCAATGGAAACTGAATGCGTTTGGTCAGTTTTCTGTATGTACTTAAAATGTTGTCCATTTAAAAAAAAAGAGAGACACTTAGACTGATCCAAGCCACACTGTGACTCTGATTGAGCCCGGATTGGCTCATACACGTCACATATGACCCATGGATCATTGTGATAAATTATAAATAGATTCCAAATGCATTTGTTCAGTTTTCCATATGCCAGTTGTTCTTTTCACTTATAATCCTGTCCATTTTAAACAAAAGAGACACAGCTAGAGTGGTGTCGGCCACACTGTGCCTTGTATTGAGGCGGGGTTGACTCATACACGTCACATATGACCCATGGATGGTTTTTCTAAAGTATTGACACAATTCGAATGCGTTTAGTCGGTTTTCCGTATGTCAGTTGATGTTTTTTACTTAAAATGATGTCCTTTTGAAACAAAAGATAGACACTTTGAGTGGTGTCGGCCACACTGCGCCTCAGATTGAGGCGGGGTTTATTCTTACACGTCACATATGACTCATGGATTGTTATCCTAAAGTTTTAATGGAAACTAAATGTGTTTTGTTGGTTTTCTGTATGTACTTAAAATGTTGTCCATTTTAAACAAAAGAGAGACACTTAGACTGATCTCGGCCACACTACAACTCAGATTGAGCCTGGGTTGGCTCGTACACGTCACATATGACCCATGGATCGTTGTAATAAATTATCAATAGATTCTGAATGCGTTTGGTCAGTTTTCCATATGCCAGTTGTTCTTTTCACTTATAATCTTGTCTATTTTAAACAAAAGAGACACAGTTAGAGTGGTGTCGGCCACACCGCGCCTCGTATTGAGGCGGGGTTGACTCTTACATGTCACATATGACCCATGGATCGTTGTT
This sequence comes from Viscum album, assembly GCA_963277665.1. Lineage (NCBI taxonomy): Eukaryota > Viridiplantae > Streptophyta > Magnoliopsida > Santalales > Viscaceae > Viscum > Viscum album. The sequence continues at coordinate 381,701,553 of OY728153.1, read as the reverse complement.
ATAAAGTATCGACACATTCTGAATGCATTTGGTTGGTTTTCCATATGCCAGTTGATGTTTTTCACTTAAAATGTTGTCCATTTTAAACAAAAGAGAGCCACTTAGACTGATCCCGGCCACACCGCGACTCGGATTGATCCCAGGTTGGCTCGTACACGTCACATATGACCCATGGATCATTTTGATAAATTATAAACATATTACGAATGTTTTTGGTCGGTTTTCCATATGCCAGTTGTTCTTTTCACTTATAATCCTGTCCATTTTAAACAAAAGAGAGACACTATGAATGGTGTCGGCCACACTGCGCCTTGGATTGAGGCAGGGTTGACTCATACATGTCACATATGACCCATGGATCATTGTCCTAAAGAATCAACACATTTCAAATGTGTTTGGTCAGTTTTCCGTATGTACTTAAAATTTTATCCATTTTAAACAAAAGAGAGACACTTAGACTGATCCCGACCACATCGCGATTCGGATTGAGACCGGGTTGGCTCGTACACGTCACATATGACCCATGGATCGTTGTGATAAATTATCAACAGAATCCAAATGCTTTTGGTCAGTTTTCCATATGTCAGTTGTTCTTTTCACTTATAATCCTGTCCATTTTAAACAAAAGAGACACAGTTAGAGTGTTATGTTAGTTGTTTATTTACATTATTCAAATACACTATTTGACTATGGGTCTTTAAATTAATTTATTTATGGAAAATTTACATTTAAAATGAGAATATCAGAAAATTAATAGAAGATAAAACTTTTACTAAAAATCCTTGCGGAAATATTAAGGTAAACATGATTTATGAGAATCTTCATGTGTCTATTAGTGGAATGGTATTTACTTAAATCTTGTGAAAATTCATATAGAATATTTTTATATCATTATTAGTATGGATTATATTTTAGTTTATCATGTTATGAAACATTTTAGAGCTAACAATATCATGCCCAATGAATACATCCCTTTTATAACATACCAAGAATCTATGATATTGATTAGATGTGTAAATGTGATTTACATTGATTATCATGATAACAATAAATAAAATATATATTATAGATTTTCTAGTAGTAAATGAAATCAAACAGGGTGGGGGGGGATGTCCGGGGGGGCTATCCGGGGGGCAGTCCGGGGACCAAGGATGAGGGTGGGGGGGCTGTGCGGGGGGGCTGTCCGGGGGGTGTTCGGGGGGTTGTCTGGGGTCCAAGGAGGAGGGTGGGGGGCAGTCCGGGGGGCTGTCCGGGGGGCTATCCGGGGTCCAGGGAGGAGGGTGGGGGGCTGTCTGGGGGGTTGTTCGGGGGGCTGTCCGGGGACCGAGGAGGATGGTGGGGGGGCTGTCCGGGGGGCTGTTCAGTGTCCAAGGAGGATGGTGGGGGTTGTCCGGGGGGCTGTCCAGGGACCAAGGAGGATGGTGGGGGGCTGTCTGGGGGGATTTTCGGGGTCCAAGGAGGATGGTGGGGAGTTGTCTAGGGTCCAGGAAAAAGGGGGGTTGTCCATGGAGTTTACAAACATGCAACCACTAAAATACATCAACATCCATGAAAACAGGTAATATATAAAAATAACTCAACTGCAATACTATACTACAGGTCTGGATAAAACCAACAACTAGAATAGATTAAACATCAAATCTCAGTAATATTAGTCAAAAATGTAATGAATCAACTTTTCCCACATCACCATCACCATCATCACCATCATCATCACCCTCGTCCTCGTCCCCATCGTCGTCCTCGCCCTCCTCACCCTCCTCCTCACCCTCGCCCTCCGCCCCGCCCTCGCCATCCGCCTCTCCCTCCTCCTCTCCCTCCTCTTTCGCATCAGACTCCTCGCCATCATCATCGTCAGCTTGGACATCATCTTGACCACCACTAGAACTGCCACCTAGTGCTCCATATATAGAACGTATCGACGACATATATTCATCAAAGGTTGGGCTGGCCTCTGGAGGAAGTGTCGAATGTAGAACTTCAATAAATTTCATAAATGCACCATTTTCCCTAGCATACTATTCTGCCATCTCTGTGGCCCTTTTGTCAGCCTGTTCTATATGTTCCCTAACTTGCTGCAGTTCAGTGGCACTACAACTCGTACCTGACGAGGGCCAATACCTCGTCAGGGCTATCCTAGGTCGGCAGCATACTCTGCCAAGATGCTCCTCTCCCAAAACTTGATGTAAGTGATCAGTTGGCCCAAAATTGTCTGGTTCTTGGGCATCAAGGGCCTCTAAATTATCATGTTAAAAATATAAATATATTATTAAGTTACAAAATATATATTAAAATATAAAATCAATAGATTAAAACTGACAATCTGCTGCTGAGTCACTTCGTTGACGGCACTTTCATCCTTTTTATGTCTACTTGAGCAAAACAGTTTTTCTTGAGGCACACATCCTTCAATATTTTGTATTTACCTCTATAATGACATTTAAAACTAAAGTTATAAGAAAACATTAGAAAACTATTAAATAATTGAGGAAATAAAAGAAAGTGTAATTCGTAAAGAAAACTTATAAACAATTGTCATACCTGCTTCCTCTCATGATCACGCATCATAGTGCGTCCCAGTGTGTGGAGGTATTTTTTTGCATCAATGTTATTTTTATTTTTTCCAGATGATTCCTAAATAAAATTCAAAAATTCAACAGATATTATTAATGAAAAACATGAAAGTTATCATTTAAATACCTCAAATGTAATTAATACCTTAAACTGGGTACTCGTTTAATGAGTAATCATTTGACGATACTTCTCTATAGGACAATAATCCACCACTGGTACCGCGTCTAACTCAGTGCCAACTCTAGAAACCCAGCCAATATACAACTCATGCATGTAGGCTCTCCAAATCTCACCTAAATCCTTTAGATGTTCCGGTCGTGCACCCTCACTATCAGGAAAATTAAATCGAAGTTGACATCAAAATATTAATTCATATAAATAAAAAAATAATTCATGGAATTAAATAGAACAGATTTTTTTACCCATATATCTTCCCAATCTCTATCCTTGACCTCATGTGGAAAATGTCTCCATGATAGCGGGCTGACGGGAATGATGTCGGAGTATTTGGCAAGCGTCGCCAAAAAACTCCGACATTGCTGCCCTGTTTTCTCAACTATTTGGTTGTCTTCATTATAATCCACCATAACCTATGTGCGGTGGTTCTACACTGAACACATGCATGTACACCCCCTCCCACGCCTCCTGTCAGTAGATGTATCTGTCATGAAAGAAAAATAAATATTTTATCAAAAAATGTTATAATGAAAATAAATATTGCTATAAAAATTTGTTAGGGTTCTATAAATATACATGTGTCGGTCTGATCGTTGAGCACCGCTGGATCCACAGAAACTGATGGAACACCCTGTGGTGGAACAGGAGTCGAAAACAATGGAATATAGAAGCTCAGAGAGATAGAAGTAGAAGGAAAAGAAGACGGGACAGCTGTCTGGCCGGATTCTGACTGGGGAGTGGGAATCATCATGGGATGTGAAAATGATGGGCCAGAAGATGTAGAAGGTAGTGAAAACATGGAAGACCTAAATATACCTTGTGTCCCTAACGACACACTGGGATCAGAATGTGGGAAGGATGACATGTCAGTGGGAGGGGTAGGGTCTAGTCGGGTACGCGCAACTGATCATCCACCTTTGGTACGAACCCTCCTCATACCACTGGCCTGAGTACTAGGACCAGTACTAGGCTCCTCGTCGAATAACTATCGACGTATAAGTGGATCCTACAAAAATGTTTACAAAAAAATAATCACATGACATTATATATTCTTTAAATATATCTATTTGAAATAAATTACTCACTGCAGGCACTAATGATGGAATTCCCAACTCCGCCATTCGATGATTGTTCTCCATCATTTTTTTCCTTCGTCTCTCTTCAATTAGCTGCATTTCCTGCTTTTGAAAACAAATATGTAATTAATTAGAAAAAGGAAACTAATGTGTAACCCAAAAAACTAAATATATGAGGGAATAGGGGGATTCATTAGTAATTTATCTATCAATTGTTTTAGAAGAGCTTGAATGGATTTAATAAATCATACAAGTTGTAATGTTCACCAAGTTAGAAATATTGTTTGACTAGGTTTGAATACAGTTCAATTCCAAATTAGAAAATGCAATTCAAATAAAACTGAAACCAATAAACATTGAAAATTCACATAATGGTCAAGTCAGCTAAAACATATTTTTGATCAATACTAAATCAATTTAAATATTACCAACCTTAACAACCCAACTCGAGGTAAACCAAAAGAATTGAGAACATGGATGAATGATTCTATATATTTTCAACCACAACTTCAGGTTCACAATCAACTCTGACAATTGAGCTATTGGAGTCATCAAAAGAAATAAATAGACCAGTTACAATGGCACTAGGGACAGTGTCAATTCCATCATCACCATCATCAAAAATATGTCTTGGAATTACTTCAACTATGACACTAAATTCAGGTCGAAGTTGGTCTTTGACATAAAAACTTGTTTAGCCATTGATGCCAACACATATGGTTCTTCGGTAGCAAGAGTGAGAGTCATATTAATTACTCAAAATCTAAAATCATCAATAAATGTGCCATGTATCATCATCGAATCAAACCAATGGCATTTCATCATTGTGACTCTTCCATGAGAGTAATAATCCAATATTATTATTTTCTCAACAACTCCATAATAACCCACATTTTCAAATCGTGGTCTACTATCTGATGCACTGTCATAACAATCTATTGTGGAAGTAACCATAACACCATCATGTTGTGTTCTCATGTTCTTTGCTCGTTTAGTGACAATAAATTTGTACCCATTGATAACAATTGATTTATAGTCACGAACCACGGTATTATGACCAAAAGCCAAAGCTCTTATTTCCTCAGAGACAGAGTCAGCATACAAACTCAATGCCTGCAATATAAATGACTATTAAAATTAATTAAATATTGATATAATTATTTTAAACAGTAATATTTTTACCTTCAATTTTAACCAAGCAAAAAACTCTTTTCTATGAAAAGTCTCTCTTCTTCTCAAAGATAAAGAATGATGCTTTCTATTTATCATTGTTTTATGTTCCTTGTAGATAAAAATATGAATAGTTTAACAGATATATATGTAAGATATACATAATCAATTTAGTTACCTGATATAGTCATCGAACAAATCATAGTTGAACAAAACTGTGCGATGTGTCATCTCCCGCTCTTCATGGCTTAATGTCTTCAATGTATATGATCCAGGAAAATTCCTCCTGTTTGAGGAAGTGATGGAAAACTGGGTTCAATTTTCTCATACTGTTCTTCTTCATTTCTCATTGGTCTGTTCAATCTTGTAGTAATATCAGACAAATACATCGAGCAGAAATCCATACATTCTTGAGCCAAGTAACCGTTCACGATAGAACCTTCGGGATGATTTCTGTTTCGGACATAAGACTTTAATGTGAACATATTTATTTCAGTTGGATACATCTAACAAAAATAAACAGGTCCTCCAAGAAGTATTTCAGTGGGAATATGGACAGTTAGATGCAGCATGCATGTGAAAAATGATGGAGGAAATATTTTCTCCAACTCACACAAAATTAATGGGGCATTTTTCAACATTTTTTGAAAGAAAGACTTGGAAAACTTCTTAGCACAAAGATCTCTAAAAAATGTCACAACCGAATAACAGCCACCCTTACATTATTGGAAAAAAGATGACGGATTGCTATTGGAAGCAACTCATGCAGTAGAACGTGATAATCATGATTCTTCAAAGATTTTAGCTTCAACTCTCTTCTATTGACCCGTTTAGATATGTTGCTTGAATAGCCATCAGGAACTCTAATAGTCTCTTATACTTCTATAAATTGTTTTTTTTTCATAGGTGTCATCACATAAGAAGCACATGGAAGTTTCCATTTATTTTCACTAATACGCACAGGATACAATTCTGGTCTGATGCCCCAATCCACCAAGTCACGACGAGATCATAAATCACCTTTTGTATTACCCTTGACATTTAGAAGAACCGAAAGCAACATTTCGCATATATTCTTTTCAATATGCATTACTTCTAAGCAATGACGTAAAAAATTGGTTGACCAATAGGGAAAATCAAAAAAGATACTCCTCTTCCTCCAATTGTAACAGGTTTCAGTGGAAATATTCTTTCTCTTTCCAGATTTCATTTGACCCTTCCCAAACAAAAAACTGAAATCTTTCAATTCATTAAGCACATCAGTTCCAGACATACGCTGAGGTGGATCATCGGTCTCTATGGTATTATCAAATCTTCGACGATTCATTCTATATGGATGATCCTTTGGCAATAATTGTCGATGTCCCATAAAACTGAAACTACAGTGATATTTCAGTCTTCTGGATCGTGTATTCTTCATACAAACTAGACATGACAGTTTTCCCTTCATGCTCCATCCAAACATCATTGCATAAGCCGAAAAATCATTGATCATCCACATAAGCGCAGCACGCATCTGAAATATGTCTTTCAAACATGCATCATATGTGCGCACACCCACATCCCAAAGAAGTTTCAACTCTTTTATTAAAGGTTGCATGTATACATCAATATCAATGCCGGGATCAGAAGGACCAGATATGAGTATACTCATGAAAGTGAAAGGTTTTTTCATACACAACCATGGGGGAAGATTATAAATGTGTATAAAAACTGTCCATGTGCTATGCGAAGTAAGCATCTTCCCAAATGGATTAAAACCATCGCATGAAAGACTCAGCCTCACATTACGCACGTCAGCTGCAAAATCAGGATGTCGAGCATCAAATCTCTGCCATGCAAGTCTATCTGTAGGATAAACCAACTCATCATTAGTCTTCTTTCTCTCGGTATCATGCCATCTCATTTTTATTGATATGTCATCAGACATAAAAGTATTCTGGAGTATGGGGATCAATGGAAAGTTCCACATTACTTTTTGTGGAATGCGGGATGGTGTTCCATCAGATTTTGACTTCCAGCGGGATGTACCACATTTTATACAATTATTTCGTTCAGCGGTTTCCTCCCAGAATAAACTGTAATCTTTCGGGCAAGCATGAATTTTGTTTCTTAAAAATCCAAGTTCCTCAACTAACTTCCATGCCATATAGTGGTTTGAGGGAATATCTGTATCATCTGGAAGTAAATCCTTCAAGAGGGTAAGAATGTAATTGATTGCTGTATTAGAAATCTCATACATAGTTTTCTCATGAAACAGTCGGATTAAAAATTCCAGCTTTTTCATTTTATCGCATTGTCGATATACTGGAGTCGTGGCAGCATCATTCAATTTTTTCACCCTATCAATATCATCATTTTCACTAGATGCATTAGTTGTCCTCATATAGAAGTCTTCTTGAGTCAAAATCCTTTATTTTTCATGATGACGAATAAACGGAAACCGATCATCTAACAAATTCTCCATTCCAATCCTTTCATTTCGATCATCACGAATTTGATATTTCATTTTCTCCTCATTGTGATACCACACAAAGTAGTTTGCTTGAAAACCATTTTTGGTTATGTGGTAGCTGACTTCTTCACGGCTCAACCAAGGTCTACCAACACAATTGGAACATGGGCAGTGTATGCGACCACTATCTAAAGCATTGTAAAATAAAAAATCTATAAAGATCTCCAAATTTTTTTGAAAATTGCTTGAGATCTGATCAGTTTCATACATCCAACTTCTGTCCATTCTGTAAAAAGAATTTATATAAGTCATTTTTTCATAAACAATTCAATAGGATTGAACTTTAATAGAAAATACATTTAAGTAAATGATTAAGGTTGAAGTTTCTAGTCGATGTAGTGAACTATTAAAATAATGTAAAGAACAAGTACTCATAAATTAAATTAAAATTTATTTATATTCATTTTCATTAGGTCTATAAGAGTCACATGACTCAGGTCCCATCATGTGTTATAGGCATCCCAAATCATTTACTCATGTTCAATAACTCATTATTGGCACCTCTATGGTCATACCTTTCATTACCCAATTACTTCCCCAAGTCAAGCGCACCCCATGGGTGAATAAATTTTAGGCTTCTACACTAATAGGTTGTCCATGGATTGTAAAAAGATTTAATTTAATTAAGTATAGACAAACACATTTATTTTTAAATTTGAGATTAATAATAAAGTATGTCAATAATAACAACATTACTGAATTAAACTTGTGACTTATCTAAAATTTTTATGGATGTATACACATGCCAGAATGGGTAGTGAAAAGCACCCCACCCTCATAAAAGTGAGTATTGGCCAAGAAGGACACATAATATACATCGTATAATGAGAACCATATTTAATTGACCCTAAAGTTATATTAGTACAGTCATCATGGGGGAAATGGAATATATGATCCTGGTTAACTGATGAATTCAAAAGCTCATATTTCATATGTTGGACACTATCTAAGGTAAGAAATCATGTGAGGATGGGTTTACATCATTCAATTTCTTACATGCTAGTGAGAATGAAGGATTGAATTAATGACTTGAGTTCACTGATTAAATGAGGGTGGAGGTTGCATACGTTGTGTAAACAGAATGATTAAATAGGTAAATATCTCAAAATATCTTTAAAACAACTCATTAATAGGCTCAAAACGTAAATATAATCTTGAACCAACCATGGAATCTCTTTCACAACACATTCTTGCACACCAGTTATCTCATGTGTTACTTAATACCAAACATAGTCACATAACAAGTGTACTATAACTAAATACATTACACAAACCTTATTAAAAAAATTCTCATTTTAATAAAACACTTTCCTCAAGATTAAATCATTTCTGAAATATCTTTCGAAGTCCATTTTAAATAATAAAATCCCTTTGATCATTTTTAACAAATATTTGGAGTATTCTCAAGGCACCCCCATTTGGAAAAGTCACATTAAATTCCCAATTTCCACACCAAACCATTGAAAACAATTAACATGAGACAATCATTGACCACAAATAACTTAACTGGAAATTAAAAAAACAAAAACCAAATGTGATATAGAATTTAATGTTAAGTTAGGGGAAATGAGATTAAATAGATACAACAACATCATAAATGGTTCCAACATCATAACTTTTGATTAAAACCACCCATAATAGGAATGGGAATGCCTCATACACCTAATCCATAATAAAACAAACCAAATCTCCAATTAAAACATTGAACTTAGGGTTTCCACCCCACTTGGACAGCCCTACCCCCACCCCACCCACCCCACTTGGACAGCCCTACCCCCACCCCACTTGGACAACCTAGCACCCCCCCCCCCACCCCACATGGACAGCCCTACCCCCACCCCACTTGGAAAACCCAGCCCCCCCCCCCCCCCACAATACCTGGACACCCTTACCCCCCACAACCCACTTGGAAAACCCAGCCACCCCACCCCACCTGGATAGCCCTACCGTCACCCCACTTGGAAAACCCATCCCCCACCACCCTACCTAGACAACCCCTCCCCCACCCCACCTGCACACCCTCCCCACCCCACTTGGACAACCCTACCTGGACACCCTCCCCCACCCCACCTGCACACCCTCCCCCACCCCAAACAGCCCTACCCCCACCCCATTTGGACAACCCAGCCCCCTCCCCCACCCTACCTAGACAGCCCCCTCCCCCACCCTACCTAGAAAGCCCCTCCCCCGCCCCAAAAAGCCCTACCCCCACCCCATTTGGACAACCCAGCCCCCTCCCCACCCTACCTAGATAGCCCCTCCCCCACCCCACTTGGATAGCCCTCGACATCCTCCCCCACCCCATCTTCACACCCTCCCCCACCTCAAATTGAAACATAAATTCATCCAAATCAAAATCCAATTTTCAACTAAAATAAATTCCACCAAAAGTACCATATCACCCCACTAAACAAACCCTTTACCATGTTTGAAGTGTAGAAAAAAAAACAGAAAACAAATCCAAGGGTTCCGTAGATAGAAACCCTAATTTAGCCTAAATCAAAACATCAAACACCAAAAAAAATAGAGGAATAATGTTAAAACTAATGTAACACTTACTAATTTGAAGTGTGAAATAAGATTTTGTTTGATTGAATATGGATCTTGGATAGAAGGAGTATCGTGGCCGAAAAGAATTCAGGAGCTCAATTAGGTTCTGTCTGTAATCGGGCTAATTGGGGGTTCGGGTGGTCTGTATTTGGGAGAAATCTTTCCCAACGGTTTCATTAAACCGTTGGGAAAACTGATTTTTTTTCCCATCTTTCCCACCAGTTTGATGAAACCGTTGGGAAAACTAATTTTCTTCCAATCTTTCCCAACGGTTTCATCAAACCGTTGGGAAAAATCAATTTTTATAGATTATTACTAACGGTTAATGCAAACCGTTGGTAAAGATCACCTATACCAATGGTTCTTTTGAACCGTTGGTATACAACTGTTGGGAAAACCATGATTTTCAGTAGTGATTATTTAGGAATACATTAACTTATTTTATAAAGAGTTACCTAGACCTCCCATAGAAAGAGAGGTGGAGTTATCCATTGATCTCATACCTGGATCCAAATTGATATTGAAGACCCTGTATAGAATGGAAAATGTGGGTTTATAGGAATTAAAGAAGCAAATTCAAGATCTTCTAGAGAAGGGATTCATCTAACCATGCGTGTATCATTGGGGAGCACCTATTCTCTTTGTAAAGAAAAAGTATATATCAATGAAGATATAAATTGATTATAGATAAGTTAATGGGATAACAGTGAAGAACAAGTACCTTCTCCCAAGGATTGATAATTTATTTGACTAGCTTCATGGAGCTTAATTATTCTCCAAGATTGAACTTTGATCTGGGTGTCATTAATTGAGGGTGAAGAAAGAAGAAATTCTAAATACTACCTTTTTAGAAAGATATGTGCATTATGAGTTTTTTTTTTATTCCCTTTGGCTTGAATACTCTCATTGTATTTATATATTTGATTAATAGAGTATTTAAGAACTACCTTGATAAATCCATGGAATTTTTTATTCATGATATTCTGATATATTCCAAAATTCATGAGGAGCATGAGGATCATATAAGGGTTATATTAAAAACTCTGGTGAAGGAGAATCTATTTAGAAAATTCATCAAATGTGAATTCTAGTTAAAAAAGGTTTCATTATTGGGGAACATTGTAACTAATGAAGGAATCTTAGTTAACCCTACCAAGAAAAAGGTTGTATATAAGTGGTCTCATCCTATGACATTAACTGAGATTCTTAGTTTCTTTGGTTTAACTGGATATTATAGGAGGTTTGTGAAAAAAAATCATGACTTTATAATCCACAAACCAAGTTAACTTGAAAAGGATCAAAGTTCATCTGGAAAAAGGACTTTGAAGAAAGCTTCCATGAACTGAATAATAGATTGGTTACTGCACCTATATTAAATTTCCCCTTCTTTTAGACAAGGTTTTTTTATTTATAGTGATGCACTCTGAAAGGGATTTGGTGTGTCCTCGCATAAAAAGACAGGGTGATCGCTTATTCATCTCAATAATTAAAGCCTCATGAGAAGAATTGTCATATGCATGACCTGGAGTTAACTGTAATTATTTTTTATTTGATGATATTTAGGTGTTATATTTATATGGAAAAATGTGATATATATACAAAGACCACTAGAGTTTTAATTATATATTCATACAAAATGAATTGAACATGAGACAAAGGAGATGGTTGGAGATTCTTAAAGACTATGACTTTCCAATTCATTATCACCCCATAAGAGAAAAAAAGTCACTAATTCATTAAGTAAGAAAGACCTTTTTGTGCTGGAAATGATGAAAACTCAAGGAGATCCATTGATCATGGACCTAATAAGGTTGGACATGGGAATCATGAGGGAAGGGACATCATCAATCCTATACCAAATTATTTCTAAACCATTGTTACTATATAAGATCTAGAGAGCTCAAAGAGAAGATCCTTTGATTTAAAAGATGATAGAGGCTATGAATAATGGGAAGTTTCATGAGTTTAGTATTTATCAATAAGGTGTAATAAAAAAATTATACAAGCCTATGTGTCCTATTTATCCCATAGATAAATAAGGACCAGATGGATGAAGCTCATAGATCTATATTTTCTATGCACCCTAGAAGCACTAAAATATATAGGGACCTTTGTGATCATTATTGGTGGGATGATATGAAAATGGAGATTATCATATACACTATAAGGTGATTGGTGTGTCAACAAGTGAAGGCATAGAAACAACTTCCTAAAAGGTTATTGTAACCACAACTCATACCAACGTGGAAGTGGAACAATATCACTATGGTATTCGTCACTGATCTCCCAAGAACATCCAAAGGAAACAATGTGATATGGTTTATAGTGGATCGACTCACCAAGACTTCCCATTTAATCTCTATTCAGTAATATTTCTCTCTTAACCAAATTTCCAATATATATATAAAATAAGTTGTGAATCTATATGGGGAGACACTTTCAATCATTTCTGGTCATGATCCAAGGTTCACATCTAAATTATGGAGAATTATTCAACATGCTCTGAATACTAAATTGAATTTCTGTATGGACTACCACCCCCAAACTGATGGGAAATCTGAAAGGATTATTCAGACACTCAAGGACATACTGAGAACATGATTAATGGAATTTAAAGGTGGATGGGATCAACACCTCCCATTAGTTGAGTTATCAACAACATCTTCCACTCGAGTATTCAAATGGAACCATATGAAGATTTATATGGAAATATATGTATAAATCCTACTTGTTATGATGAAGTTGGTGATAGATAGTTACTTGGGCCTAATCTTGTACAAGAGGGGACATAAAACGTTTATGACATCCAAAAACACATAAAGGATGCTCAGAGTTGGTATAAGTGTTATGCTGACAACCATCGAAGGGGATTGGAGTTTGATGTTGGAGAAAAAAAATTCCTTTTGAAAACACCATGGAATAGATTCATGCGGTTTGGAAATAAAGAGAAGTCTAGCCCTAGGTACATTATCCCCTTTTAAATCCTTGGTCGTATAGGAGTTGTGGCCTATCAGCTAGCACTTCCACAAAATATGGCTCAAGTTCATGATGTATTCCATGTATCTCTCTTGAGGAAGTACATACCCGACCCATCACATGTACTGAATCCAGATGTGGTACAATTGAAACATGACCTATCTTATGAGGAGAATCTTGTAGAGATCTTGTGCCGTAGTGACGAAGTTATACACAACAAGAAAAATCACATTGTCAAAGTTTTTTAGAGTAACCATAAGAATGAAGAGTCAACATGGGAACCATAGGAAGCAATAAAATAGAATTACCCTCACCTATTCTCAACTGAGAATAGAATTTGAAATTTTGGGGATGAAATTTCTAAAGGGGGAAGAATGTAACAACTCGGAATTTTTTAAATGATATTTGAATAAATGTGTGTTATATATTATGTAATATTATACATGTAAAAATATAGAGAAACCAAAAAAACCTTATCTCATAATTAAATATAATTACATTAGTCATCTATGAAACTAATGAAAATGTAAAACATTACAAATAGACAAAAAATATAAAATAAAATAGCTAAAATGGGAAAATGTGGATTACTCTAATCTGTTAGAATCATCGCCCCCACGTCCAACACTATAGAAATGAGAAAAATTATTAATAAAAAAATAAACATCTTAAGAAATGAAAATATAACCTTAGGAGGAATTGTAGTGAATATTGATTGAAATAATTAAGTGGTATTTATAGGGTATAAAGGGAATTGTGACCTTTGGGATTTGACCATTATATGATAGTTGGTCAAAGATGATCGTTGGTCGATATAACCTTTGGTCAATTTAACCTTTGGAAACTATAAACATGGGTGATAATTTTACCATTATAATTAGTATTTATAAGTAGTAATGAAAAAGGATAATTGATGCAAAAAGAAGAAATAATGGCCTCAACCAATAGAGTCATATCATTTAAATCCCATTTATTAGAATTTGGGAGGGAGGTAGCATCATTGGGGTTCACCCTTGACCAATCACAAGCTAAGCTTCATCAAGTGAAACTTGAATGAAATCACTTATGAGAGAAGTTTAAGTTAGTGGATATTACCACTCGATCAACATTATTTGAACCATCCCATGAAACTACCACCATCACACACCATACCCTTAGGGCGTACGTGGGAGTTATAAGGGGTAACGTATCCAAGCCTTAGTTACTTTAAGTGTAATTACTTTGTATAAATAAAATTTCTATTCCATAAATTCCATTTTAAGAATAATTTTTCTTAATAAAATATATGTTTAATTGAGACGAATTTGATAAATTTATTTCTGGACACAAATAAAACATAATTGTATTTTTTTAGAAAAGATGTAATTTTTTATAATAAACTAAGGTGTTCTATATAATATTTTTTTAATTAAATAATCTTTTAAAACATTCTTATTTAAATATAAATTATAAAATAATTTTATAATGTCCTAGAAAATATTTATAAATGTCGGAAATTTTACTGTGTCTTAAAAACTATTATTTTCTAATAAATAAGGATGTTTATATTTAAAAGTTAAAATTTTCATATTTAAAAAAAATATAAAATAAAAATTATATTTGAAATCATCATGTAAAAACTAGGTTAGGGTGAATTTTTTATAATTTTCTAAAATACTTTATTTTTTAGTGAATAGTAAAAAATATAGTTTTTGGTTTTTTGGTATGTTTTATGACTTCATATTTATTTCATAATTATGTAATAATTAATTAAACACAATACATGACCTAAAATATTTTATTTTATTAATATTAATTATTTTAATGGATTTTAATCAATTTCCAAACCTCTAAGTGACTTTCCAAAGTCTAAACTAGAAAATTTGATTTTAAAAGCATTATTCTATGGAAAATTTAATTGTACATGTCCAAAGGAGTATTAAAAAATGTTATTCAGTTAGTGTGGATTAAAATATCATAAAATTTGGCTTAAATATCCAAACCATGAGCAAAAACCATGGGCAAGCCAGTGGTTTTTCATTTTCTACAACCTAGATTTCTAAGACCTATATTTGAAAATTATTAAACAATTCCACCATTTTTAATATAAATACCCATCCATTTCACCATTCCACTTTACTCTCAATCCATAATCCATGAAGTTATAGTGATTTTTTCTCCCAAGGAGTTCTCCCAAGGTGTCTTTAATCCACACAAGGATCCAAACCTCAAGATTTAGGGGAAACTCTTCAAGGTAAGGGAATTCTAGTAATCTTATTGTCTATTCAAGTAATTCATTTTGTGTACATATTATAAAGGGTATATTAATTACTTTTATTATGATTTTTATCATACCCTTACTTCTAAAATAATGTTTTATAAATTTGATACATCCATTCTCTCTCATTTTACCCTTTTCTAAAACCACATTTCATACCCGTCATGTTGCCTAATTTACTTCCCAAATTTCTCTCTTTTACTTGATAAATTCTCATTTATTTTATTTTTATGGATACCCAAACCTCTTAATTTTCCATGGGTATTCACCTAGATGTAAAAATAATTTATCAATTCATGTATTTACATATATTAAACCCACATTCTTTTTTCGTAGGTTAAGAATGGTGTAATGATCATGTCTTTAAGCACTTTTGTATGCCATGATTTTGATAAGAACCCCATTCTTCATTATCCATGGGTTATTAATGAAATAATTTATTATAATCTATATGGATAATATTAATTAATACATTTGAAGGGTGTTCTCTCATATCTCTCCAATTCATTTAGTAAATAATTTAATCTCTAGATATAACATGTTTTATGATGCCTTGGTGAATAACCTTGGTAATTTTGATTTATGACGCCTTGGGGAAAATCTTTGGTGATATGATTATGAATGTATCATTTAAATGTTTTATACACATTTTCATTTTATGTCTCATGTTTTTTTAATATGATATGCCTCATTTTCTCTTGATCATTTTATATTGTTATACCTTATGTTCATACTGATATGCCTCATTATCATATGTTAAATGTATCTCTTTCTTATTCCCTTATTGAGTTCATGCTCACCCCTTTCCTTTTATGTATGTCCTCGGGATATGTGATTCATTAAAATTAACTTAGGGTGAACTCATGAATAATCCTTTCGCATGGATTAGAATAATTTTTTATGTTTTCATGTATTATGAACCTAATTTCCAAGAAACTAAACTTTAAAAGATCTTGTATTTTGTTCCATGTAATGAAAATTTTATGTGATAAAAAAAAGAGGTATTTCATAATAAATGGACCATGGTTGATTTTTTTAACAATATCCAATCAACTTTTATGGAGATATTATTTTATAAATTTTAAATAATTTAGTAAAATATTATTTATTATAAAATGTCGTTAATGTCATTTTTAAAACTATTCATTTAATTTGACTTTAAATACATCAAGATAAATATAAAATTAAAATATAATCATTTCACACATCCCTAACATGTTTCATGTACCTATAAATTTTTTGGAACAATATAATCCATCCAATTTGTATTAATTTTTATATTTTTAAAATCATTTATTCTTTTCTATTAATTGAATAGATACTATCTCAGTGTTGTGAAAACATGTAAGATAATTATTTAGTCACTAAAAAATAAAATTAAATTACCATGATAAAAAATAATCTTTCAAATAAACTTTCATATCTGAATATAATATGTATTTATCCCTATCAAAAAAATTATAGATATTAAAAGAGGAAAAAGTTACATTTTTGTCTTTATATCTCACTTAAATATTATAAAGATTGAAATCAAATAAATATGCTAAAAAGTTTCCATATTTTTGAAACATGGATGGAAATGACTGAAATCCATTCATACAATAGGATAAATTAAAGTTTTTGGTTGATTTGTAATGTCTTGTCACGTTATTTTTAACCATAATTACCTGATTTTCCCTTTACTAATATGATAAATTTTACCACAGTTACTATTCATAATGTCTACTAATAAGAGAGTCATATTTACTAAATTTTAACCTCATAATTCTGAATATTATATACATTTTTAAATATTAAATTTTTAAAAGTCTAAAAATTAATTTTAATATAAATACGTAAAATGCAATGAAAACACTTTTTAGATAAATGCATTTTTAAGCATAAAAGTTAAATTATATGAAAATCATTAAATTTTTTGATTAAAATGATGTTATCATAAATAAAATTTATAATATTTCACTTTAAGAAAAAATCCAAAATATAATGGGACTTTTAAATTACTTGATTTAATGAAAAGAAATGATAGTATTTGAAAAATCAGTATTTTTCACTATTCACTAAAAAATATTTCAGAAGAATATAAAAAATTTATATTGAGTTAATTTTTATATGATTATTTCAAAAATTATGTTTATTTTATAAAAATAAAATTTCTAAAAGTGGTAGAAATTAATTATAATCCCCACAGACAATATGAAAAATAAAACAATTTTTGAAGAAAATCCATTTTTGAGGTGTAAAATGATTTTACTGAAAATTAAGTAGTAATTTATTATTAATAAATACATCATATAAAACCTTTTCACATATTTTTATAATTTGGTTACCTCTATTCATGCCCTCCAATTCAATAGCTATGTTGTAATGATAATATTTAAATAATAATATTTCATGGTTCATTTAAACTCAGTTTTGTGTGTTATATATGCTATTAAACATAGTGTTGTTTTAAAATTTTGGGGTGTTACATCCCCCCCCCCGTTAATAAATTGCTTCACTTTAATTTTAAAATTTTCTCGATAGTCAAGGGTTTGAAATTTGAAAATTCTTTTGTGGAAAACTCACATTGTTAAAAAGGGTTAATAAAACTTCCTCCTAAAAATAGGGAAAGTGAAATATGAAGGTTATTTGGAATAACAAAAAACTAGGTTTCCAAATAGGATAACATTAGTGGTAATTAAAAATATGTACATGGAGGAGAAAAATGATTCCCACGGACTTATAGAGAGTGATATAGAACATCATTAGGAGAAAGTTAATGCCCACAAAACCATAAATCCGTGATGGGTGAAAATAACATTGATTCATTATAAATGAAAGTAAAATTATAACATTTTTATTTCAATATATTTTTCCTAAAGTTGATGATTTTTTTACTATCAAGATAGATAACACCATAAAACATACTTACTTGATATCTTTCTATTTCATAAACATTATTTCATCATTTGGTTGTGCTACGATCAATTTCCACTTCATCTCTTACTCCAAGAAATGAATATTGAAGATAAAATTTTCATGTATGAATCTCTAAAATTAACTTTTAATAGATCATAATATTCATAAAATAATGAAAGGTCATTCCTCGTGTCTCAATATATTTTATAAAACCAAAATGGTTAGTATAAGTTATCCAATGAAACATTTATCTTTAAAACCTCAACAACAATCCCCAAAGTTCAACTTAATATTTAACATTAAGACTCCTCTAAAATATTTCTGACCAAATTCAAAACCCAAAAATCTGAAATATTTGATCAAACATTTATCCCAAAAAACATAAAGTAGTTTATAATTTCACATACCAAACATGTGAATGTCTTGATCACATATTCTCTTAAAACATACTAATAACCTAAATCACTATAAAAACTCATTGAAAACATAACTAATTCTAAAAATTAACTCTGACTTTATTCCTTATATCCCTTAAATCTAAAAATGTAGTAAACTCCATTGTAAATTACTTTTTCATCAAATCACTAACTATTTTCAAGCTCACCAATACTATCTCATTTTCTTCTTCAGTGTCAATCTTCTCTTTATCCCAACTAAACATTATTAACTCAACATCGAGAACATATTCAGGGTTATTTTTCTCTTATTCATGTATTCTCCAAAAATATCACCCTACCATTAAATCATTTTTCTTGTTTATTAGTACCATTCAACATATACTTTCAAATCCCTAATAAAAAATTACTATAGTAAAATCCTTACATATTTTATGATTATTATAACCAAAATATCATTAATAACCATAATTATTAAATCAAAATACACAAGCACTTTAACCACTATATTTTAGCTATAGTAGTAGTATAAGCTTAGACTTCTCCCCTTAGATTCTTTTATGGTATGTTCCCTTGATGATTGGGGAACTCGTTTGAATAATTCCTCATCCCTTTACAGTTGAAGCACTGGATAGTAGTAGCTTATTTTTTCCCTTCTAGTAATTATCTAGATAACCCTTATCTCTTCACTTGTAATAAATTCTCATACATTTAAATCATTTTCTAAGATGTTTTTTTCCACAATTTTCACATGATGGAGATTTTTTTGTTACCTTCTTCTTCTTTGACGCTTTAATTTTTTCTTAGTGTAAAGTTAACCACTTATTCAATTAATTTCCATTGAAGATATAAGATCTAGAAATTTCCTTCTCCATCTTATTGGAATTTGATACGATATCATCATATGATAAATTTTTTTGAGAAACTAGTGACCTTTAAAGAATTAGCTTAATCCCATTAAAGAAACAATCAATCTTACTTTTTAGATTATGTATATAGTCTGAATCATTCTTGGATAATCTTGTAAAGTTAGCCTCATACTCTACCACATTTTATAATAAAATTTAAAGAAAGTCTAATTAAAAAATTACATAATGCCTAATGTATTATGAAATATTAAATGTGAATGTCATAATTATGGTAACTCTCATTCCCAACAAATCTATTCATGTGTTCAATCTTTCATGTTAAGTTTTGATATTCTTATTTACTCTATAAACAATGTGTTTCACCCACGATTCATCTAATATTTCTGATATTTCCGATTTCAAAATTTTAGGTGATTTAAATCGGCTTAGATCAATTTCACACCATCGTCACAGATTTCCACAAAGTTATTTCACAATTTTAATTTATATATTCCTTTAAAGGTCTAGAGAGATCAAAACCCGGTCCGTATTGGTCAACCGTATCCTATGCAGTCACATGGTGCGAGGCCCAGGAACGGTCCCCGCCGGGAGTATTTACCACGCTCCTAGAGCGGCGAGTGGGCTTGCTGCTGTGGGCTGCCTTTCGATCGGCCCTCGTAGCCGTTATAATAAAAGGACCGTTTGTCGCTCACCATTGCGACACATTGACGGGACCAGCGGGATCCGGGGAGCAAAACAGGGGAGACCTGGGACGCCTCTCTTCAACCTCCGCCCCTCCGACCCTCCTTTTCTTCTTCTTTCTCCCCTAGTCAAACCCTCCCCTCCAACGTTTATTTTGCACTCACCGATTGCAGAAAAGGTTTCGGAAACACCAGATTCAAGGCCTGCTTTCTTGATCGTTTCAAGCATAACAAAGAATCAGCCATGGCTGTGGAACAAAAATTCGGCGAGACCCTGGTTGCAGAAAAGGTTTCGGAAGCACGGGCGCCGGCGCATTCCGGGGAAGACGGCGGATCTGATAACGAGAATGGAACCAGCCTCAATGCGGAGGGAGATCTGGTTGTGGAGGCGATGAAGGTTGAAGATCAGCTCAAAGACCAGAAGGCCGCAGGAAACGAGGAGAAGCCAGCAGGCGAGGCCGAAGATCAGCTCAAAGACCAGAAGGCCGCAGGGGACGAGGAGAAGCCAGCAGGCGAGGCCGAAGATCAGCTCAAGGACCAGAAGGCCGCAGAGCCAGCAGGCGAGGCCGGAGCAGAGGCTACGAGGGAGGAGAAGGAAACCGGAGGTGAAGCCGGGGAATCATCTGTTTCGGTTGGAAAAAGTTCCTCGTTCAAAGAGGAGAGCAATCTCCTCTCTGATTTGAAAGAGGGTGAGAAGAAGGCTCTCAAGGATCTGAGATCGAAACTCGAAGACGCGATTCAGGCCAATGAATTGCTGGGTTCCAGGGAGAACCAGAACCAGGACCAGAACGAGAAGCCGGGAGAGACGGAAGTGAACGGAGGTGGTGGAAAATCCGTGAACGAAGAAGCTGAAAAGAAAGGGAAGAGCATCGTCGAAGATGATGAACAGACAGGGGAGGCGATGAACAAGAACATCAGCCTCTGGGGGGTGCCCCTGCTTCCCAGCAAGTGCGACGAGCGAACCGACGTGATCCTGCTGAAGTTCCTGAGGGCCCGGGAGTTCCGGGCGGAGGAGGCGTTCCGGATGCTGAGGAAGACCCTGCAATGGCGGAAGGAGAACTGCATCGATTCGGTGGTGGAGGAGGACTTCGGCCCCGATCTGGTCTCGCGGGCATGGATGGACGGCGCCGACCGCGACGGACATCCCGTGTGCTACAACGTCTACGGGGACCTCGGGGACGACGAGGTGTACCGGAGGATTTTCCGGACGGAGGAGCAGCGGCGGCAGTTCCTGCGGTGGAGGTTCCAGCTAATGGAGAAGGGGATCCGGCGGCTGGACTTCCGGCCCGGAGGCGCCTCCTCTCTGCTCCAGATCAACGACCTGAAGAACTCCCCCGGCCCCTCCCGGAAGGAGCTCCGCCTCGCCACGAAGCAGGCCGTCGATCTTCTCCAAGACAACTACCCCGAATTCGTGGCCAGAAACATCTTCATCAACGTCCCGTTCTGGTACTACGCCTTCAACGCCGTCCTGTCGCCGTTCTTCACGCAGAGGACGAAGAGCAAATTCGTCTTCGCCCGCCCCTCCAGGGTGACGGAGACTCTGCTGAAGTACATCGCGGCGGAGGAGATCCCCCAGTATTACGGCGGCCTGAGGAAGGAGAAGGACTCGGAATTTTCGATTGCGGACGGAGTTGTGGAGGTTCCGGTCCGAGCGGGGTGGACGGAGACGATCGAGATCCCTGCGCCGGAGGCGGGGGCGGTGACGGTGTGGGACGTGACGGTGGTGGGGTGGGAGGTGAATTACAAGGAGGAGTTCGTGCCGGCGGAGGAGGGGTCGTACACGGTGATCGTGCAGCGGGAGAGAAGGATGGGATGGCAGGAGGGCCCGCTGCGCAACTCCTTCAGGAACGGGGAGGCCGGGAAGATCGTCATCACCATCCAGAACGGACTGTTCAAGCGGAAGCGCGCCCTGTACCGTTTCAAGACCATTACTCCCAACGGCACTGCCCTCAATGGAGGAGCTCCTCAGGCTTGAATGGTCAAGGCTATGGTATTTATGGGTACGATTGATTTGATTTTTTTTATTTGAAAAAAACAAATTTGATGTTTTATTATCATTTAAAGATGAGCTTATATATACACGAACGCTACCCGAGGGTTCCTAACACTATTGAATAAGTTTGAAGAATATTTGAGCATATGAGTAATGCATTTTGATGATGTTTGGAGCCCTAATGAAGAATAAAGTTTCAAAAGTCATATGTGTAACACCCCCATGCCACAGTTGTGTTTAATATTATCTAATTATATCATATTTTTGAATTTTGGAAACTGTGTGACCAAATCGTATGAGTTACAAACCGCGCGACATGCCCAATTTCACTTAAAAAGTAAAGATCTTTTTCCCTTGAATTAAGGGTTTTGACTATAGTGCCCCAGACTTAACATACGTGGATATTATACCATTTTAGATAAATATTTAGTACATTACAAAAATACATGACAGAGAATCGTAATAGTTTAGTGTCTTTGAAAACTTGGAAACAAAATCTTATATCTTGGTGAAAGATATTCAACATCTTGAAAATGATTTTAATTGTATTGTTAGATGTAATATTCATCTAATGTGACCTTAAAACATATTTATTATATCATTTAGTATTAATAATTAATTAGATAAAAGACTCATTTTAACTAAAAAACAGTATTTTTCACTATTCACATAGGCTAATTTTCATGTTCTGAATTCAAAAATGAATTTTATTTTATCAAATTCAATTTCTAAATGTGTCTAAAATTACTTTAATTATTACAAGCAGTTTATTCGAGAAAGGGACGTTTTTGAATATAAAAAGGACTTTACCAAAAATCATATCTTTTATTATCAATATGTTTTATTTATATAAAACAATTATAAACAATATTTGAAAAGTAGTTATTACTATTAATGTTACCAAGTTTAACTACTAGGTTGTAATTATCTTATTTAAATAATTAAAACAATAAAAAGAGAAATTTCATAGAAACTCAGTGTTACGTGTATCGTACGCCAACTCAGTGTTACGTGCATCGTACACCAAGTCGGTGTTGCGTGGAACGTACACCAAGTAGGTGTTGTGTGTAACGTACATTGAGTCAGTTCCGTATGAAAGGAATCTTTTACTTAGTGCATTGCAAGATATAAATGAAAATTTAAATTTATTTAAAAAAAAGCAGAACTATAAAAACTCGGGGTGTTACATTCTACCCCCTTAAAATGAATTTCGTCCTCGAAATTCATCTGGATTATCAAAGGATTAGTACTTGAAGGTTTCATTCATAGAAATCCACATCATAAAATTGGACACTAAAACTCACCATAAAAAGGAAAATTTGGAACCATAACAGTTACCAAAAGTAACATCTAATTGGATTTCCACATTGGAGAACATAGGTTGGGAGTTAAGATTGGACATAGAGGAAAAATATAAATATTTATAGGGAGTGATTGAGGTCATCAATCACCAACAAGGAAAGTTGAGGGCCTCAAAGTCATAAATCTGTGATGATTTTATAAGTCATTGGTTCAATAAAATTTAAGGTATCAGGACAATGTTTTTTTTGTATCACTTTCAGAACATTGAGTAATTCTTGATAATTTCTATAAAAAAAATTCATTCATGGGTTGTGCTTTGAACAAATTCTAATACATCCATTACCTCATGGAATGAATGTCTAGAAATTAACTTTGATGCATAAAGCACTAATATGCTTTTAATGAATCTTAAGGCCCATAAAAGAATAAAAAGTCTAACTATTTGTCTCTTAAAAAAACAACATGCATCAATCTATAAAAATTTACACTAATAGTTTATCATAAATGTTTATTCATTACAAATAAATATACATTAACCAGTACTGTAGCAGCACCGTAGTAGTGGCGGGACTGTAGCAATGACGACACTGTAGCGGTGGAGGTATTGTAGTAGGTACTGCAGCAGCCCGAGTACTGTAGCGGTATTGTTCACCGAAGGGTCCTTTGGGCCAAAAAATAGGTTTTTAAGCCTTGTATTTAGGCCACTTAGCCTTGGACCTTCAGACTATGTAATGAGTCTCCCTCTACCCAGTCAAAAAGAGGTCTTTGCTTTAAATAATAAAACGAGGCTTCGACCCCAACCTTTAAAAAAAATACATTAACCAGGACATCGCATAGGCCAGTGGTAGGTGTGAAACTCTTATCGTCCTTCGGTCATGGGTTCAAGACCTGCGGTCTTGCCGGACTTGATTGGTTCACCCGACACACATGATGTCCTTTTTTAAAACCACACTAATATAATATATAAGAAGGACATATTTGAAATAAGGTTAATCATTGATTATCCTTTTAACCAAAGTTTTCAACACAAACTCAGTGCACAAATACTTCCTCTGAATTTTAACTTAAACTTTTTGTCACGACCCGTCCCCCGAGGCCCATGTCGTAACTATCCCAAGCCCGCCTTCCATAGGCCAGAAGTTGACGACTAGCACCAAAGGCGTATATCCATAAACTGGGAAGACATTGCCTTTATAACTGTAAACAAACACATCAGAGTACACAACTGGAAGCAAAACACTAAGTAAAAACTGTATACAAAAAATGTGCTGGAAAGTAAAAGGGGTCGGAAATACAAGCCCAACTGTAAAATACAAGTACAACTGAAAGGTAAAGAGCAGCTCCTAGATCGTCCTCCGGGGTTCCTACCTGAAGGGTAGGTACAGATGACCACCTCAGCACTCCACGTCCGTCAGACTCCTTTGTGTATCGACTCGTCGAAAGGTCCACCTCCGGGTACCGTCTAGTCCTGACGCTCTCGGCCTCCGTCAGCGCTGTCTGTCGTCTGCATCCAACACAACGAGGTGCGGGCATAGCCCGTTCATGGGTGAGTATAATGATACTCAGTAGGGACCCCAAAACCCTCAAGGTCCCACAAAATCCAACAAGGATAAATCACCAAGTACGAAATCAACGGATAACCATTACTTAGGTATATGCCCATACATATACCTAAGTTATCTAGTAACCCATCTCAATCGTGAGGAAACACAAAAGCCAAAAACTCAGCTCAAACCAGGATTTTTATTACCGAAACCATGGCTGGTGGTGTACTTATCCTCTAACGAGTACAGTGGGCATGCCGCGTCACACAGAGGCGCTTCCCATTATCCTTGGACTGCTAAGGCACTCCTCCTGTCGAGTACCGTGGGTCTGCCGCGTCACACAGAGGCGCTCCCCCTAATAGCCTGCATAGGTACTCCTCCTATCGAGTACCGCGGGTCTGCCGCGCTCACACAGAGGCGCTCCTCCGCCATGGGTCTACCGCGTCACACAGAGGCGCTCCCCACTGGGCTACTCGTGTCACTCCAAGTCGAATCGGTCAAGAAGTTGTCAGATCTCAGCCAGCTACTAGGTCTCCATACTCTGTTTGCTCGTCACCGGAAGGATCCGCTCCACGAGCTACTGGTCGATACTCCAAGTGTCACGAAGTCTCACGTATAAGTATCTCAAAGGACCGCCATGTCATAGGGGTCTCAACACAACAGACGACGTGTCAATCGGACGCCCGGTCTGTGAGTTATTAACCTTTTAGTCCCGCGGGCTCGGTTGGATTCGTGTACGAATCAACCTGACCGTATCTCAACTATACTCTAAACTCCAATGAGGTATACTCAAAGGACCGTCTCTCATCGAGATTACCAGCGTTGCTGATGACTCATCAAACGGATGTCCGGTGCCACATATATGGCCAAAGTAAGCAAAGGGGTCGGTAGTGGACCCGGGTCCGGTCCGACCCGGTCGGACCGACTCGGCCCAACCCAGTCTGGGTCAACCCGGACAGACCCGATGGGTCTGACCCAGCCCGTTGGGTGGGTCATCCCACTAAGTTAGGCCCGATCCACTGGGCCCGGCCCAGCGGACTGCGAGGGTGGTTCGACCCGGATGCCGCCACACAGGCGGCTCGGCCCGAAGGCCGGGGCCGGTTCGGCCAGCGCCGCGAGGGGCGCGGCTCGGAAGGTCGGTGGCCGGGAGGCCAGCGGGCAGGCCGGCTGGCGCCGGGCAGGCCGCGGGTGCGCCGGGCAGGGCGCGGTGGCGTGCGGGCTGCGCGCGGGGGCGCCGGGCGGGTCGTCGGCAGAGCTAGGCAGGCCGCAGGGGCTGCGCGCGAGGCGTCGGGAGAGCCGGGCAGCGCGCGGGGTGCGCGGCGCGGCGCGCGAGCAGGTCGCGGGGCAGGCCGGAGCGCGCGGGGCAACACGCGGGCCAGCACACGGGTTCGGTCGGGGTGCACGTCGGGCAGGGCATTGGGAAGCCGCGGGTAGGCGGGTCGGGCGCCGCTCAGCCGGTGGTGTTTGGCTGGGAACACCGGTGCGCCGCGGGGGCGGCGGGATTCGCGGAGGCTGCGGGTAGCGCGACCTTCGTCGTTGCCGCCTTCGTCGCCTTGCCGTAGAACGTCACCACAAGGAAGAAAACCGACGGAGGGTGTCGGGCCATGTTAGGTTGGCCCGCACCCTCCGCGTTTAGGGAGATATCATTTGGCTCATCAAGAAAAGTAGATGATCAATAACACGTCCTCAACAATCTCTTTTTATCTGATGAAGAAGATAAGAAGAGGGTATAATAATATCAAGCAATAAACCCCTACCTTGCTCGTAGTTGGTTGACGTTGGCGCAAGAAGGCGGGCGTCGTTCGTTGACAGAGTCGCGGAGGAAGACGTAGAGGATCATCGTTCGTCGCGTCCGCCAAGCACTTCCAAACCCGAGTTGCGTCGGCTCGTTGACGACGCTCCACGTCGGTAGGTGCCCGAGGAAGAAGTCGAAGAAGGTCGGCGTTCTTCGTTCTTCGTTGGAGAAGGCGTAATCCTCCAAGTGTTGGGCGTCGCGTCACTTTGCCAGCGTTTCGTCGCTTGGTGAAATCGTCCCAAAACCTCCTCCCAAACTTCCTATATATAGAAGAGGGGGAGAGGTATGTAACCATCATGGAATTTATGACGGTTCATTTATTAGGAACCTTCATAAATTCCAACGACGCAGTTAATTTAAAGGGGGGGTCAAGCGAATTAAAAAGCGTTGGTGCAATTTAATAGGTACGTTAGCTTAATTATTGGGAGGATTCCAAGAGCCTTCCCCCACATAACCAACATAAAAAAAAAGATAGGATTTAATTTCATGTTGACACATAAAATTAATTTGACAACAATTAATTTTATGCTGACACATAAAATTAACCGGAAGCATTTAATTTCACGTTGACACGTAAAATTAATTGAGGGGGTTGAGAGGTTTCCTCTCTCTTCCCATTAATTGGGGGGTTAAGTGTCGTGTGGTCCCCACGTCCTAACCTCCCACAGGAGGTTATGCTCGAGTGACCCCCCCACCATAACCTCTCATGGGAGGTTAGGGTGTGGCGGTCCCACCTCCAACTCCCAAGTGGAGGTTCTAACCAACAAACACTACACATGACGGCTAAAAATAAAATAAAGTGTTAGCTCACTTTATTTTATTAATTTTTTTTATAAAAAACAAAATCTAACTTTTACTCTCGACCAACTGTCGTCGAGGTGAAAGTCTCCTTAGGAGAATACTAGTGCTGTGAGTTCAACGGTGCCATCGGATTTCAATTCCGAGCTCCGGTTCAAAAGTTACAAAACGCCGCTTGCACGTTTACTAAACGTACCCGAAAAAAAGTTCGGAAAATTATTATCAGTCACCCTCGACTCGCGCCGGTCGAGGTTAGGATCTGACTAGGTGAAACACGCCCCAAGAACCCAACAGTACTCTCGAATTTTCAGTCTGAGTTACCATTTAGAAGTTATGAATTTTACAATAAAATAATCGTCACTTAATTATTTTATTTGCGGCAAAATACTAACTTTCTCTGGTGGCCCGCACTGGCCAAAGTTAGTATCTTCTTAAAGAAAACATACACTTACAAGTTCAGCGGTGGTCTCGTATTTTTAATTCGAGTTACCGTTTGTGAGTTATAAGCATTTGAAAAATAAAATAATTTATTTAATTATTTTATTTACGATTATGCCATTTTTGGATTTCCTCACAGGAGGCCCGCGTCGACTAATCTTAAGTCGCGCCAAGGGTAAACATGCCATCTTGAGCGCAACAGTGCCCTTGGATTTCTGATCCGAGTTACCGTTTAAGAGTTATTTCACTTTTTCAGGAAAACTGATTACGCGCGTTAACTTAAGCTTAAAAAAAACTTTTATGGATCATTCTAGGCACTCCGGGCCTCGGAATCACGCGCCGTCAGATTTCACGGACCCATAAAATTCCCATTTAAATAAAAAAAATTACATGGAAATTCCAGGTCTTTACATTCTCCCCACCCCAGGGCTCTACGTCCCCGTAGGCCACAACTCACAACTAAGGGAACAAGTGGGGGTACTGAGCACACATCTAAGCTTCCCGCTCCCAAGTGCTCTCCTGGAGGTCCTCGTGCTGCCAGTGAATGCGTACTAGAGGTATCGACCGTCCACGCAGGACCCGCTCCTGTTGATCCTCAATCTCTACAGGATCCTCCGCAAAAGTCCCCCCCGTCATCGATGTCCAACTCTCCATGGTCGATGATGTGGGAATGATCGTGCACGTATCTCCTCAGCTGAGATACGTGGAAGACGTCGTGCACCCGGTGCAACTGAGGTAGAAGAGCTAAGCGGTATGCCACCTCGCCAACTCTGTTGAGGACCTGAAAAGGTCCGATGAATCTCGGAGATAACTTGCCTCCTCGGCCAAATATCTGTAGACCTTGTCGAGGTGAGACCCGTAGAAAGACATGGTCGCCACCCTCAAACTCTAGAGGTCTCCGTCTCTTGTCAGCATACGTCTTCTATCTACTCTGTCCTGTCTTCATCCGCTCCTGGATGATCCGCACCTTCTTCGTGGTAGCTCGTACCATCTCTGGTCGGTAGGAAGTGGTCCGACTTGGTGAGTCGGTCGATGATCACCCAAATCGAGTCATGACCCCTGTATGTACGTGGAAGACCTGTCACGAAGTCCATGGATATCCCATCCCACTTCCACTCTGGGACCTCTAAAGGTTGGACCAAGCTTGCTGGTACCTGGTGCTCCGCCTTCACTTGCTGACAAGTGAGGCATTGAGAGACAAACTCTGTTACTGCCTTCTTCATACCTAGCCACCGGTGCTGTCGTCGAAGGTCCTAGTACATCTTCGCCAATCCTGGATGTACCGCTAGAGGGTATGTGTGAAACTCCCTCAACACTTCCTTCTGAAGTGACATTGGTACCATGGTACGTCCTCTGAAGAGGATAACGTGCTCCCCACCTTCAGAAAATCCATCAGGTGCCTGTCCTGTGGATATCTGAGCACGTCATGTCTCGAAGTCAGCATCCCCATGCTGCGCTTCCTTGACTCGCTGAAGAAGTGGGGGAGTGACTGTAAGAGACTGTAGGAAAATGCTGCTCCATCTCTATCCACAAAGGATATCTGTAAAGCAGCCAGCTGCTTTGTCGCCTCTCCTAGCAGCTGTATACCAGACCTCCTACTGAGTGCATCTGCAATAACGTTTCCCTTCCCAGGAGTATAGACTATCTCGAAGTCATAGTCCTATAGGAACTCAAGCCATCACCGTTGTCTCAGGTTCAGGTCCTTCTGAGAGAAGATATACCTGAGACTCTTGTGATCAAAGTACACGGTAAAACGTTCACCCATCAGATAGTGCTTCCACATCTTCAAGGCGAAGACCACTGCTGCTAACTCTAGGTCATGGGTAGTGTAGTTTTGATCAATGTCTTAGCTGCCAAGAACCATACGTGATCATTGCTCACTCCTGTATCAAGACACACCCGAGTCCGGTCCCTGATGTGTCGCAGTAGACCATGTACCCTATGCTTTCCTCTAGAAGCCTCAAGATGGGGGCACTAGTCAGCCTCTGCCTCAGCTCTTGAAAGATTTGTTGGCATCTCTCTGACCACATGAAGGGTTTCCCCTTCTTCGTCAAGGATAATAGTGGTGCTGCAACTTTGGAGAAGTCTGGAATGAACCTCCAGTAGTATTCAGCCAAAGAAGACGTCCCTCCCCCTTGGGAGGGGGGGGGGGGTAATCCTGGAAACATCTTTTGAAAAGATGTCCCCATGTTCTGTCACTCCTGTTTGGAACTGAACACTCAAAACTCCTGCTGCTACGAGGGTAAGGCTGGCCGACTCAAGAGTGATCGGCTGCACCCTCCTATGCATGAGTTTAACCTATGCTTCCTGGGTTTCCTTTTTCGCTGACTAAGGAAAACCTCATCCCAATGTTGTAGATAAACCACAACCTTTTTACCTAATATAGTCAATATGTGTATGAACTGTGGTTGCCAAGTCCATACCCAAACTAACATTGTAAGGCCTCGATGCTGCCACCAAGAGGTTCTAACCGAAAATCTCGCCTCAAGGGTCAGATCACACTGTCGGCGTAAGTGTGATTATCGAGTCTCCTCCCAAAGGTATCTCCAGACGTGAGGGTCAAGTCAACGGTTTAACCAGAAAATCTAGGTCCGGGACAAGATTCGTGGAAGGAATGATTAGTACCTATATCTATTGATACGACGGCTAGTAGTAGACACAGACCGTACCTCGAATCATTCCTAGAGCCCTTGGGTCACACCCCTTGACCGCATATATCTACTCTCTTCCCCTACCCTCCAACTCCCTCAGCCTGGAAGAGACTACAAAGGCGGGTGGTTGTAACATGTCGAAATGTACACCACCTCATGCTGCTCTCCTAGCTCTGCTTCCATTTCTGCTGCCCTGCATATTCATCTATCCTTAACACTTCCTCTTCTCGAAACATTTTACACGCTCAAGTCTCTGAGATTGGCGCCAGTTTCATGCTTTCCCACTGCTAACATTCACTGGATGTATCCGCTCAACCAAAGAACATTAAACCACAAAGGTTCTCTCTAGAATCTAGAGAAAAGGTGCTGGCTCGGATGTCTGAGCCCCAAAGCACTGATCGTATCGTATTCATCGAGTACCGAGAACGATTGGTACACCTCGATGAATACTCATCTACCGACAAGTCGACCTGACGAAGCTGTATAATCTCTAGAGAACTCTCAGCCACCTCCTTAGGCCAGTCATCAACTGCCTGTGAGTCGGTATCGCCTCAGAAATTGAGGGGTATCTGATGCTGAAACACGTGTAAGGCACTAATCCTACATGTGTCATCTACTGGTACTGCCAGTTGTAACTGCTGACCAACAGGCAGTGATATAACCGACACACTACCAGAAGGTACAATCTCAGGCAACGATCCACGTACCGAAGCCTCATCACTATGCGGACCAACCTCAAGGTCACTCACTGGAAAACACTAGTAGCTAAGATCACTATCTTCTCCACGGGTGTCTCAACTAGGTGGAGAACTCTAGCAATCGCCTCCAACCTATCCTCTACTACCTGGGAATCTATCTCACCTCGTAACCTCGGAGGCCTCTGCCACTGGAACTCGTGAAACGTGCTCAGTCGGCGTGCACCGTCCGCCAGTGCGGCTGGTGGCATCTTCTGCCCAACGGGTGGTGGTAGTGCTGGTACACCACCCGAAGGTGCCAACATAGTAAGAGGGACCTGCACCAGAGCCTCGTCGCTCGGTGGGCCGCCATCGTGTACACTCTTGGAAATCTAACTGGCTGTCTGCGTGGAGGTATCTTGAATAGATGTGACACGGTCAAAAGATTATACCTGGTGAGATGACCTGGTTGAGTTGACTTAAATAAAACTTTTGAAAACACACACGCAATTAGTGTTTTCGTGCACTGAGTCGGAGATCAGTAGTCAGGGTCCTGGTGTATGGATACGTCGGCCGTCGCACCAACACTGGACTCCCTGAACTGAAAACCACACTCAATACTCTTAACACTATTGCTTTACAGAAAAGAAAGATCAGAGTCCTAAGTTTTACGGTAGAACCTACTCCTCTGATACCAATTTTTCACGACCCGTCCCCGAGGTCCGTGTCGTAACTACCCCAAGCCCGCCTTCCATAGGCCAGGGGCTGGAAACTAGCACCAAAGGCATATATCCCTAAACTGGGAAGACATTGCCTTTATAACTGTAAACAAACACATTAGAGTATACCACCAGAAGCAAAACACTAAGTAAAAACTGTATACAAAAAGTGTGTTGGAAAGTAAAAGGCGCCGGAAATACAAGCCCAATTGTAAAGTACAAGTACAACTGAAAAAGGGACAAAAAACTGAAAGGTAAAGAGCAGCTCCTGGATCATCCTTCGGGGTTCTAACCTGAAGGGTAGGTACAGATGGCCACCTCAGCACTCCACGTCCGTCAGACTCCTCTGTGTACCGACTCATCGAAAGGTCCACCTCCGGGTATCGTTCAGTCCTAGCGCTCTCAGCCTCCATCAGCGCTGTCCGTCGTATCCATCCAACACAACGAGGTGCAGGCATAGCCTGTGCAGGGGTGAGTATAACGATACTCAGTAGGGACCCCAAAACCCTCAAGGTCCCACAAAATCCAACAACGATAAATCACAAAGTACGAAATCAACAGATAACCATTACTTAGGTATATGCCCATACATATACCTAAGTTATCTAGTAACCCATCTCAATCACGAGAAAACACAAAAGCCAAAGACTCAGCTCAAACCAGGATTTTTATTATCGAAACCATGGTTGGTGGCGTACTCCTCCTCTAATGAGCACAGTGGGCCTGCCGTGTCACATAGAGGCACTTCCCACTATCCTTGGACTGCTGAGGCACTCCTCCTATCGAGTACCGTGGGTCTGCTGTGTCACACAGAGGCGCTCCCCACCGTGGGTCTACCATGTCACATAGAGGCGCTCCCCCTAATAGCCCGCAGAGGTACTCCTCCTGCCGAGTACCGCGGGTCTGCCACGCTCACACAGAGGCACTCCTCCGCCATGGGTCTACCGCGTCATACAGAGTCGCTCCACAGTGGGCTCTCGAGTCACTCTGAGTCGAATCAGTCAAGCAGTCGTCAGATCTCAGCCAGCTACTAGGTCTCCGTACTATGTCTGCTCGTCACCAGAAGGATCCGCTCCACGAGCTACTGGTCGATAATCCAAGTGTCACGAAGTCTCATGTAGAAGTATCTCAAAGGACCGCCACGTCATAGGGGTCTCAACTCAACAGACGACGCGTCAATCAGACACCCAGTCTGTGAGTTATTAGACTTTTAGTTCTGGGGGCCTGATTGGATTCATGTACGAACCAATCTGACCGTATCTCAACTATACCCCAAACTCTAGTGGGGTATACTCAAAAGACTGTCTCTCATCGAGATTATTAGTGCTGCCGATGGCTCTTCAAACAGATGTCCGGTGCCACAGATATGGCCAAAGTAAGTAAAGGGGTCGATAGTAGACCCGGGTCCGGTCTGACCCGATCGGACCGACTCAACCCAACCCAGTCTGGGTCAACCCGGACAGACCCGATGGGTCTGACCCAGCCCGTTGGGCAAGTCAGCCCACTAAATTAGGCCCGATCCACTGGGACCAGCCCAGTGGACTGCGAGGGCAGTTCAGTCAATGCCGCGAGGGGCGCGGCTCGGGAGGTCGGTGGCCGGGAGGCCAGCGGGCAGGCCGCGTGGGGCGCGAGCAAGCCGACTGGTGTCGGGCAGGCTGCGGGTGGGCTGGGCAGGGCGCGGTGGTATGCGGGCAGGGTGCGGGGGCGCCGGGCAGGCTGCCGGCAAGGCTGGGAAGGCCGCGGTGGCACGCGGGGCGCCGGGGGAGACGGGCAGCGCGCAGGGCGCGCAGGTAGGCGACGCACGGGCAGGCCGCAGGGTAGGCCGGAGTGTGCGGGGAAGCACGCGGGTTTGGTCAGGGGGCGCGCCGGGCAGGGTGTCGGGAAGCCGTAGGTAGGCGGGTCGGGCGCCGTTCGGCCGACGGTGTTTGGTCGGGAGCACCGGTGCGCCGCAGGGGCAGCGCGATTCACAGAGGCCACAGGTAGCGCGACCTTCATTGTTGCCGCCTTCTTCGCCTTGCCGTAGAACGTCACCACAAGGAAGAAAACCGACGGAGGGTGTCGAGCCATGTTAGGTTGGCCCGCACCCTCCGCGTTTAGGGAGATATCATTTGGCTCATCAAGAAAAGTAGATGATCAATAACACATCCTCAACAATCTCTTTTTATCCGATGAAGAAGATAAGAAGAGGGTATAATAATATCAAGCAATAAACCCCCCACCTTGCTCGTAGTTGGTTGACGTTGGCACAAGAAGGCGGACGTCGTTCGTTGATGAAGTCGCGGAGGAAGACGTAGAGGATCGTCGTTCGTCGCGTCCGCCAAGCACTTCCAAACCCAAATTGCATCAGCTCGTTTACGACGATCCACGTCGGTAGGTGTCCGAGGAGGAAGTCGAATAAGGTTGGTGTTCTTCATTCTTCGTTGGAGAAGGCGTAATCCTCTAAGTGTTGGGCGTCATGTCACTTTGCCAGCGTTTCGTCGCTTGGTGAAGCCGCCCCAAAACCTCCTC
Source organism: Viscum album (assembly GCA_963277665.1). Lineage (NCBI taxonomy): Eukaryota > Viridiplantae > Streptophyta > Magnoliopsida > Santalales > Viscaceae > Viscum > Viscum album. The sequence goes on along the minus strand of OY728153.1, from coordinate 381,666,994 downwards.
CCAAGCTCCCTATATATAGGAGAGGGGGAGAGGTATGTAACCACCATGGAATTTATGACGGTTCATTTATTAGGAACCTTCCTAAATTTAAACGACGCTGTTACTTAATTTAAAGGGGGGGGGGTCAAGCGAATTAAAAAGCGTTGGTGCAATTTAAGAGGTGCGTTGGCTTAATTATTGTGAGGATTCCAAGAGCCTTCCCCCACATAGCCAGCATCAAAACAAAAGATAGGATTTAATTTTATGTTGAAACATAAAATTAATTTGACAACAATTAATTTTATGTTGACACATAAAATTAATTGGAAGCATTTAATTTCACGTTGACACATAAAATTAATTGAGGGGATTGAGAGGTTTCCTCTCCCTCCCCATTAATTGGGGGGTTAAGTGTCTGTGGTCCCCACGTCATAACCTCCCACAAGAGGTTATGCTCGGGTGGGCCCCAACACCATAACCTATCATGGGAGGTTAGGGTGTGGCGGTCCCACCTCCAACTCCCAAGTGGAGGTTCCAACTAACAAACACTCCACATGACGGCTAAAAATAAAATAAAGTGTTAGCTCACTTTATTTTATTAATTTTTTTATAAAAAACAAAATCTAACTTTTAATCTCGACCAACTACCGTCAAGGTGAAAGTCTCCTTAAGAGAATACTGGCGATGCGAGTTCAACGGTACCCCCAAATTATAATTCTGAGCACTGGTTCAAAAGTTACAAAATTCCGTTCGCGTGTTTACTAAACGTACCTGAAAAAAGTTCGGAAAATTATTATTAGTCACCCTCGACTTGCGCCGGTCGAGGTTAGGCTTTTCCTAGGTAAAAAATGACCCAACGAACCCAATAGTACTCTTGGATTTTTAATCCGAGTTACTGTTTAGAATTTATGAATTTTACAATAAAATAATTGTCACTTAATTATTTTATTTGCGGCAAAAAACTAACTTTCTCTGGTGGGTCGTGCTGGCCAAAGTTAGTATCTGTTTAAAGAAATCATATACTTATGAGTTCAGAGGTGGTCTCAGATTTTTTAATTTGAGTTACCGTTTGTGAGTTATAAGCATTTGAAAAATAAAATAATTTATTTAATTATTTTATTGACGATTATGCCATTTTTGGGTTTCCTCACAGGAGGCCCGCGCCAACTAATCTTAAGTCGTGCCAAGGGTAAACCCGCCATCCTGAGCGCAACGGTGCCCTCAGATTTCTAATCCGAGTTACCGTTTAAGAGTTATTCCACTTTTTCAGGAAAAATGCTTATGCGTGTTAACTTAAGCTTAACAAAAACTCCGACGGATCATTCCGGGCACTCCGGGCCTCGGAATCGTGCGCCGTCAGATTTCACGGACCCGTAAAATTCCCATTTAAATAAAAAAAATTACATAGAAATTCCGGGTCTTTACACTTTTCATGAATGGTTAACCTTACAACCCTTCTCAAAGGTGAAAAATCCAAAACTTTAGAAAGAGAGTCACAAAATCAGATTAACATTGATTCCTCAATATAACACAAATTAGCTCTTGGTTGTTACATTCCAATAATGTGAATAACCTCATCATATATTCTCTTGAAACATGGTAACAACTTGAATTACCATAAGTCCTTTTGGAAAACATGCATGCTTCCTCTTTCCAAAATATGTTGGATTTACTCATTAAATCCAAAAATGTTGTAAAATTCAATAGTGGTAGTAGAAACCACCTATAAACAAGTCCTTACTTAGTTCCAAGGTAATCAGTACTGTCTAATTTACTTATTCATATCCCATATATATTTATCCATACAACATTATGTTAACATAAAGAACATTTTAAGGGTTACCTTCCCTTAGTCAAAATGTTAACTTTCATGACATAACCTTTCTAGTCCATCGTGACCATTCAACATATTCTTGTAAATCCTTAGCAAAAACATAAATCGAACAATCCAACATAATTCAACATTCTTAATTCTGGAATCCAAATACATAAATAATTCGATTACTTCATCCTTAATTGATTAACAATGTTACCTCATCCTATTACATAATACCTCTTTACTTCTACATTTCATTTATAGTCTCATCAGCATTAGTAATGTAACCATTACTCACACCGCCTTGCTGATCCTCTCTAGGAACTTTCTTCTTGAGACATTATGCTGTATAATGATCATTTTATCCACACTTAAAACACTTAAACTTAAATGAGGACTTAGGGAGGCCCAAATTCCCATCCATTTCGTCAACCAAACTCTTCATTTTTCCCTTATAGTCACTTTTTTTGTGTCCTTCTTTTCCACAGTCAAAACACCTTCTTGTTCCTCTAAGACATTCACTCAGGTGATTCTTTCTACATTCTTGACACAAAGGAAACCGAATCATCTTCCCTCCATGGTCTCTATTACCCTAACTCTTAGTGAACTCTTTATTTCTCTTCCTAGGTGAGTTCGAGTGTTAGTTAAGGTAAACATTGTTAATCATGTTTTGTGAAAATTGAGTAGGCATGATCATGACATATTTTAATCCAGTGATCATCCCCCTTGATTGCCCACCAAAAGTTCTTCCCTCACATTAAACATCAATAAAGTTCCTTACAGTTCCATCTATTGAATAAAACCAAAAGCATAGTGTGAGAATTACTTATCATAGCATAAAACCACATAGTCATGAAAATAATTACTTATAGGATGCATATATCATGACACATTCCATAATATATGGCACTGTAGATGCTGAAAAAGTCCGTAACTGAAGTGTCAAAATGACAAAGCAAAGTCATATTTGGAATCAGAGGCCCGATCCAGAGGCCCTGGAAGTGGTGCGCGAAATAAAGGAGGTCTGGCATGAAATAATGCTGTGCGCGCGAAGCATCCCCGAGATTCGTGAAATCGAGCCGGTGGTGCGCGCAATTTTGTGCGCCCGGTTCCGCGCGGTGAAGTCTTGCGCGCCGCCTGGATTCCGTTCCGGCAGGTGCCTATAAATAGGTGGCGACCCCAAACGGTTTGGGGTTGTGGAATTCGGAACGGCTCCCGTGCACGCAATTCAGAATCCCCCGCGCGCAAGATGACTTACAGGTAATTCCTCTTTTTGCACAACCTTTCCCCGAGATTCGCCTTTGCACGCAACTCCACTGGCTTAAGTGAATTTTCCCACTCCTTCGGGTTCCACCCTTGCGCGCAATCCTTTCCCCGTGCGCGCAATCCCCATATGTGTGTGCAATCCCAATACTTTGCACGCAATCCCCTTTTGTGTGTGCAATCCCATCCTTTGCGCGCAGTCCCCTATCCACGCAATCCTCTGGCCCTATTGCGCGCCATCCCGGTGTTTTGCGCGCAAACCTTCTCTTTGCGCGCAACACCCAGGACCCTTTACCTTGATGCCCCTTGGCTGCCTCTCTGCGCCGTCACCTGACGTCTTCCCTGCCGGGCATGCGCGCCATGCGTTGTTTTCCCGTACGGCCTTCCAGGCTCGTACGAAGTAACCTCAATTTCCCTTGGGCGGTGTTTCCCGTTGCGTTGCTTTGCCTTATGCTTCTCCGCATAGGCACGCTAACGACTATTGCTTCTTCGCATAGCCATGCTAACGTGGACCCCTCAATGGTTCGCCCTGCGACCCCCCTTCACTACGGCCTTGTCGATGCCTTCCCTCCCACAAGGGGTAGAGGGAATTGGGCATGTAAGCCCTGGGGGTGTGGAGTGATCCCACCTCGTCCAAGCTGCATGACGTTAAACTGCTAAGAATCTCGTCCTTAACACATGACGTTAAACTGTGGTCTGACCCCGTGCTTCGCACGCAGGGTCCCCCCATCTTGGACATTCTTTACGCCCACTCGTCTCCACGGGAATGGATTCTTCCTCACATGGAATGAGATCCTCCTTGTCGGAGTGGTGTTTGTCCACGGGGGAAGGGCTGCCTCAGAGCGTAAGCCCCTAGCCTCTCTTGTGGAAGGTTTCACCCATGAACCTCCATACTTCCCCACTGCCAAGGCCAGTGGAGTCCCTTTCCCACTGCGCTTTTCCGCACCACGGGCCTCCATCCTGGAGTAAGCCCCAGCACCAAGGGCCGCTAACCACGCGTAAGCCCCTGTTTCCTCTTTGGGCCACTCAACGCGTAAGCCCCTTTCCGATTCTCACCGACGCACCCTGAAAGAGCACTGTCGTGGGTGCCCTCAAATTATTAGTGTGATTTTGGGGTACTTAGGTGCAACAGAGTGGCTGACCAAGGTCGTCTCTCAAAGGAGGAAGTGAATTAAAACAACTTCTTAGAGGTATTATAAAAATAAAATAAAAGAGAATAAAAACACTAATTGAATGGATGGGGGTTTTTTATAGTTTATAGATCTAGAAGAAGTTTGCTGGAAGAAGATTGCATTTTTTTTTGTTTTTAATTTTGAAATGATGTTTGATTAAAAAGACACAACAAGAAGATGTTTTTTTAGAAAATATTTTAAAAGGCGTAATCAATATAACTCTACCTCTTCACTCTATTATTAATCATTATCATTTAAACTAACATTCACTTAATTATTATCCCTTAATTTGTTAAATCCTGAACTCTACGAGAATTAACTTTACCACGAAGATGAAATGAATTTAACCCTAGGCTAACTTCGGAACATGCAATCGCAACACCCTGCTTTGATTGATGTTCTAAGATTAGCGTATGGTCAGTGATAAATTAAGGTACATAACCACTCTGGAAATGAGGATTAATTGAGTTTAGGGATTGTATTTGAACTCTACAAATTTATGCCGTGTGGTCTTGTATTACCGATTAAGATTACGCTCTCACAATTCACACAAATCCCGACCTCGTGCGTTTTGTGTTTATTGTTCAATTGCTTGCTTAGTTTCATTTAAATTGAAAAATCAATTAATAGATCATATTTAGTGAATTACAGTATATCATTTATTCAAAATAAATTAATGAAGAAGGTGAGAGGTAGATCGATTACTAAAAGACTACTCTTCCATGGGTGGCGTAATCATCGTAGAAGCGTTTTGCATGTGAAAAGGTTTATAATGGGCATAACCCAATAACTCTTATACTCAATAATTCCAAACCAATTAGGAATATTAATAGAAGAATAAATTTAAACAAAATAGAAGAAAAGAGAAGAAATAAAAGAATAACAAAGAAGTTTATTACACAAATGAAAACATTACAAAATGAAGAAGAGAAGGAGGCTTCGATGAGGGGATCCTTGCTTCAAGAGCTACCCCTCTTACAATGGTTGGAGAATTTGGGTGAAACAAATTCTCCTCTTCCTTCAATATCATAATTCACTTCCCCAACCCCTACAAATGAGAAAAACTCCAATTTATAGAGTGGAGGGGAGGCTAGGTTTAAAGAGGTTTCAAGTGTGAATGAGAAATCTCGGCCAAATATTTTAATACAACTTTCACCGCCCATTTGACCTCTAAAACGCGTGAACCAGATCTCCTTACAGAAGAATGATTTATGGAAAAATGAATCCCTGATCTCCTATCAAAATATGGGCTTAATCCAAGACTTTATGAAGAAGATATGACCCAAATACAGAACCCATGTCCATTCTGCCGAGTCCAGCCCACCATTAGATTAATATCCCATTTACTCCATCCAAATGCCCTTTTTAGCTCTAGTGTCCTGAATGAAAGTTGTAGAAAATTAAGTTAGGAACACTGTTACAAAATTTAAAATTACAATAATAAATATAAAAATATTTATCTTCGAAATACTACAGTGCACTATAAAGGGTAAAACTGGAAATTTCACCAAATTTTCAAATGAATGATCAAATCCCAAATATTTTATAAATAAACATATTTAGCACAATGTGAGGAAATTATATCATTTATTATCAATAAAATATTCAACAAAATAGTGTTTTATCAACTCCCCCGCACTTACCCTTTTGCACTCCTGAGCAAAATCTCATATTAAGTAAACATCAATATCAAATCAAAACCAATTTTAAAACACATATCCTTGAGATCAATCAATTTCCCACCAAGAATCAAAAGATATCATGCCTCATAAAAAAACTTATTTCAAGTTCTCCATTTATATCATTCAATATATTTCCACTTCATTTATCCTCCCATGCACAAAACACTTACCTCGCTTGAATTTTCTCTCATCACTCAAATATCAATTTTTTTGCAATGTCTTTCTCATCCAAACTCATACAAGGGTCACCATAGGCTTGATAGATTCCTACATCGCTACCCGATGTGAGTCAAGGACATATGTTTATTATGAGGACTTTTCAGGGTTGTTCTGTGGCTTTCAGTTGGTAGGATTAAGATGTGAAAAACTCTGAGGCTGAATGAGGAGGGCTTGACTCTTTTGAAGAAAAATTGCATTAATCTAATTTTCACTTAAATATGGTCTTCTCCTCAATCCCCATAGTATCAATTCAGCTCCATCATCATGAAAATTTATGAAAAGTTTACACCATTCATTATTTCAGCATAAAAAATGTCATTCTTCTCAAACATGATTTTCTTGAAAGCTCCATATGGGCACAACTTTCCACCTCAATTAGAATCTCCAGAAAAGGCACAACTTCACTTGTCATGAAAGCTCCAGAAAAGGCACAGCTTTCAATATAATGGCTTTCTTCAGTAGAAAAAACATCTCTTCAAAATTTAATTTTCCACCCAAAGTATCACAGAATGTGGTGTCACAACACAAGACAGCTTCCCCCACACTTAAGCTCAACTAGATTATGCAATTTCACTTCAAGAGTTGGTTGGATAGGGAAAATTGGATTGTAATGTGGCTAACCTAACAGGCTGTGCGTGGCTTATAAGGGCTACAAGGATTAAATATTCAAGGTAGGCCATTATAAAAAAGGATTCTTTGAAATAGGGTCTTTAATACCAAACAAATGCCTCAATCATTTAAATATATGTACCTCAAACCCTCAAGTTTTGACAGGAATAGATCAAATTCTGGGTAAATCAAGCATGGTTTGGTTCTCTCAAGAAGTGAGGTGAATGTAAAGAATATGAAAATAATGGTTCAGAAGCCTCACAGGAAAGTGATTTCAAATATAAAGACAGTGAGATGTGGCATGGGATTCAAAATTCAGTGTACTTTTCATGAAATTACTAAATATTTGAACTTGAAACAAAGTTATTTCAGCATTCATTTAAGCTTAGTTTCAAGGGATAAATTGTTTCACTCATTGATATGCATTTCAAAATTGTGATGAGAATCATTTCAGCTCAAAAATTTCAAAAACACAAAGAAAATTGAAAAATAAACACACAAAATTTGAAAAAACACACAATTTTTTTTGTTTTTTTGTTTTTTTTAAATCAGGAAAACAATTGAAATTACTAAACTAAAAGGTTCCCTCCCCCACACTTAAAATATTGCATTATACTCAATGTGAACCCATGAGATGATATATGCACATGAAATGCAGAATTTTTAAATAGGACAAATAATATAAAAGTGAAAGGGTTAGGAACAGCCTGATGTGATCAAGCGATGATGGGGTCATGCAGTGTGATAAAATCCACTGTATCAGTAGGAAGTCCCTCAATGTATCTCTTCAAACGTTGTCCATTGACTGTAAAGCTCCTTCCAGTGTCCTCTTGTGTGATCTCCACTACACCATAAGGAAAAACATTAGATACAATATAAAGACCTAACCATCTGGAACATAACTTACCAGGCATCAGCTTTAGTCGTGAACTGTAGAGAAGGACTTTCTCTCCAACATGAAACTCCCTTTGTTGGATCATTTTTTCATGAGATACTTTTGATCTTTCCTTGTAGAGCCTTGAGTTCTCATATGATGATAATCGAATCTCCTCTAGCTCTTGAATTTGAAACTTTCTTTGAATTCCATCTTGGGCCAAATCCATGTTGCATTTCTTTATAGCCCAATATGCCCGATGCTCGACTTCCGCTGGGAGATGACATGCTTTCCCAAAAACAATCCTAAATGGGGACATACCAATGGGTGTCTTGTATGCTGTCCTATAAGCCCACAATGCATCATCAAAGCGCTTGCTCCAATCCTTCCTATTTGGCTGCACAGTTTTCTCCAATATTTGTTTCAACTCACGATTTGAAACCTCAGCCTGGCCATTTGTTTGGGGGTGGTATGGTGTTTATGTTTTGTGTGTCACCCCATAATTTCTAAGGAGGGAAGAAAAATTCCTATTGCAAAAGTGTGTCCCTTGGTCACTGATGATGGCCTTTGGTACTCCAAACCTGCAAAAAATCTGTGCTTTGAAAAAGTCCACAACAACATGATAATCGTCAGTCCTGGTGGCCTTGGCCTCCACCCATTTACTCACATAATCAACAGCAACCAAAATATACAAAAATACAAATGAACTAGGAAAAGGACCCATAAAATCAATGCCCCATACATAAAAAATCTCACAGAATAGTATGGGTTGTTGGGGCATCTCATGTCTCCTAGAAATATTCCCAGTGTGTTAGCAACGAGAGCATGACTTACAAAACACATGGGCATCATGGAACAAGCTAGGAAAATATAATCCAGAGTCCAAAACCTTCCTAGCAGTCCTTTGGGGTCCAAAGTGTCCACCACAAGAAAGTGTATGATAGAAATGAAAAACAGACTCAAACTCATGATCGGGAACATACCTCCTAATGACTTGGTCACTACACATGCGCCAGAGGTAAGGATCATACCACACATAATACCTAGACTCACTTTTTAATTTTTGGACTTGATATTTCTTTAAATTTGCAGGGATTTCAGAGGAAACAATTTACTTCACTAAATCAGCATACCAAGGATGCGTACCTGAGATGGAATAAAGATGCTCATCGGGAAAAGTGTCCCGAAGTGGTACCTGGTCCAAGGTGTCATCCTCTAGTGTGTGAGTAAGCCTACTCACGTGGTCCACCACCAAATTATCTGACCCCTTCTTGTCCTTTATCTCAAGGTCAAACTCTTGAAGAAGGAGCATCCAACGGATAAGTCATGGATTTGCATCTGGATTCTTCAGGAGGCAACTCAAAGCTGCATGGTCAGAAAAAAAAACTACTTTAGAGCCCAATAAATATGAACAGAATTTATCTAAAGAAAATATGACAGCAATAAACTCCTTTTCCATGGTTGTGTAGTTTTATTGGGCTGAATCCAATGTCCTTGATGCATAGGCAATCACATGTGAACGTCCTTCCACCCTCTAAGATAAGACAGCTCCAACCGCGAAGTTGGAGGCGTCACACATAAGCTCAAATGGAAGGTCCCACCGCGGGGGCTGTATGATAGGTGGAGTGGTCATACGTTGTTTTAGCTCATCAAATGAATTCCTGCAAGAAACATCAAACACAAAATCAGAATCCTTTTAAAGTAATCTTGACATAGGAAGAGCAATATTACTAAAATCTTTGATGAAGCGCCGATAAAACCCTGCATGCCCTAGGAAAGATCTAACATCACACACACATGTAGGATATGGAAGGGATGAAATAATGTCTATCTTAGATCTATCAACCTCTATCCCATGTTTTGACACTACATGCCCTAAGATAATGCCTTGCTCTACCATGAAATGACACTTTTCAAAGTTCAGGACCAGATTCTTCTCAATAAAACGATTTAATAACTTTCCCAAACTCCTTAGACATTCATCAAATGAGGATCCATACACTGTAAAATCATCCATAAATACCTCCATGCAGGTCTCAATAAAATCAGAAAAAATACTCACCATGCATCTCTGGAAGGTACCTGGGGCATTGCAAAGTCCAAATGGAATCCTCCGGTAGGAAAATGTGCCAAAGGGACAAGTGAATGTAGTCTTCTCCTGATCCTCTGGAGCTATAGGAACTTGAAAATATCCAGAAAATCCATCCAAGAAACAATAGTGTGTTTTCCCAGCTAGTCTCTCGAGCATTTGATCAATAAATGGGAGGGGGAAATGGTCCTTGTGAGTGGTCTGATTTAGTTTCCTATAATCAATACACACACGCCAACTATTTTGCACCCTCATTAGAACTAACTCATCTTTCTCATTTTTAACAATAGTAAAACCAGTTTTCTTAGGCACAACCTGAATTGCACTTACCCACTGAGAATCTGAAATGGGAAAGATTATACCTGCCTCGAGCAATTTCTCAACTTCTTTTTTAACAACTTCCAGGAGGGTGGGATTGAGTCTCCTTTGTGGTTGTCTCACCAGTTTAGCCCCATCCTCCAAGATAATCCTATGCATGCAAATGGAGGGGCTAATACCTGATATGTCAGCCAAGGTCCACCCAATCGCCCTGATGTTCTCCCTCAAAATATTCAAAATCTTTTCTTCATGTTCAAAAGGGAGATTGTTAGAAATGATAACAGGTAATCTCTCACCACTCAACAAGTATGAGTATTTCAGATTTGGTGGAAATGGATTAAGTTCTAATGAAGGAGGGTGATGTATGGATGGAGAAATTGATGCAACAGACATATCTGCACAATGAACATTAATATCAGAATATAAATCATCACAATCAGAGAATAAAGCACCAAATCCATCAGCATAATCAATAGCCATGTCATAATTAGAGTTCACATGATCAAAATCAGAATATGATTCCATTTCAAAATCAAATCTTAGAGAGTCTTGTTCCTTAAAAATGGGTTTAGAAGTACTCTTAGACATAAAACTAGAACCAATAAATCTCCCTAAGCATAGGACAATCCAATTACATGGGGTTTTTACTTGGTGGTTCAAAATGGGAGATAACAAAAGCAGAATGGTCCTCAGAGGGGTACTTCATGGAATCCATAACATTAAATATCACAACTTCATCTCCAAATTCCATGGAAAGTGTACCCTCATTGACATTTATGATAGTTTTTGCAGTTTTGAGGAAGGGACTACCTAAGATAATGGGGGAATGAGAACTTAACTGATCATCCTCCATGTTAAGAACATAGAAATCCACTGGAAAGATCATGTCTATTACCCGAACAAGTACATCCTCAAGAACTCCCGCTGGATATGCCGTAGCTCTATTCGCCAATTGCACCACTACTCTTGTTGGATTCAACTCACCAACCTGCAAGGAAGAGAATACAGAGTGAGGCATCACATTTATTGAAGCTCCTAAATCACAAAGAGCATCAGAGAAGTGCAACTCCCCTATGGTACATGGGATGGTGAATGTCCCGGGATCCTTGCACTTTGTTGGAATTGCTAGAGTTGGTGTAATGAGTGCTGAGACATTCCATCCAAGGTTGATCCTCTCATTTTCCTTGAGCTCTCTTCGATTGGTGAAGAGTTCTTTTAAGAATTTGGCATACCTTGGGATTTGCTTAATGGCTTCAAGTAGAGGAATTTTGATCTCCACACGCTTCAATGTGTCCAAAACCTCCTTTTTCATTGCTTCTTCAGCCATCTTCTTGGTTTGAACAACCCTGTTGGGAAAAGGAAGGGGTTTAGAAGGAACATTATCAATCTTTTTCTTACCTTTATCTTTCTCCTTGGATTGTTCATCAGTTGGTTTGGAATGCGGCTTCTCTAGAGTTGAGGTGAATCCCGATGGAATGGTAGGTACAGATGTATTGTTCATTTGCTTCCCACTTCTCAATGTGATGGCACTGACATTCCCCTTTGGATTTGGAGTGGGTTGGGAAGGTAGATTTCCAGAATTCTTACTCACAAGTTCATGGAGGGTGGTGGCAATCTGGCTCATTTGAGTCTTCAACTCCCTCAGCTCCAAACTTTGACTCTTCAGCTCATTATGTTGATTAAGAACAATTTTCTTTAAAAGATCATCAGTATTAGAATCTACCTTTGGTGGAGGATTCCCTTGTTTTCAACTTGTTGATGTTTGATCTTCAAATCTCCTTTGGGGTTGTTGGAAACCCTATTGGTAAGGTGGAGGTTGCTGGAAGTTTGGTTGAAAAGGGGGCCTTTGTTGTTGTCCAGAGCCATACCTCATGTCTGGTTGATCTTTACACCCTTGGTTGTATGTTGGAGCAAATGAATCAAACTTCTTTTGGGGATATGGTTGTTGTTGCTGCTGAAATGGTCTCCCTGGGAATACTGCTGCGCAATCCTCTGTCTCTTGTAGTTGTGGGCAATAGTCAGTTGGGTGGCTTGTCTTAGTGAAAATGCCACAAGGCCTTGAACGAGGGGGTAGAGATTTCTTTTGTGCCAAAGCAATTTGACTCACCATAGTTGTCAATTCTTCTAACTTGGTATCAATCAAATGACTCTCAAGAGAAGAAGGACTTACCTGATGTACTCCCCTGATATGTAGTGTACCTCGATCACCAAATTGTTGGGAGTTTTGGGCCATTTTGTCGATCAATGCTCGTGCAGCTACTGGTGTCTTGTCCACCAATGCTCCTCCAGCTGCAGCATCCACCATGCTCCTCTCCATGGGTGTGAGTCCTTCATAGAATTACTGAATGAGGAGTTTCTCACTGATTTGGTGATACAGACAGCTTGCACACAACTTCTTGAATCGCTCCCAGTACTCATACATTGACTCCCCTTGTGCTTGCTTGATCCCCGATATCTCCTTTCGAATGGAAGTGGTCCTTGATGCTGGAAAAAATCTCTGCAAGAAAAGACGTTTCAAATCGTTCCAACGAGTTACATCTTCGGGTTGTAAATAATACATCCAGTCTTTTGCAGCTCCATCAAGTGAGAATGAGAATGCTCTTAATTTGATTTGATCTTTAGAAACATTTCTTGGTTTAAGGGTTGAGAAAACCACATTAAATTCTTTCAAATGTTTATTGGGATCATCATTAGAGAGGCCATGAAACTTTGAAAGTAAGTTAATTAACCCAGATTTCAGTTCAAAGTCTGATTCGATATTTGGGTATGCAATACAATTTGGTTGATAGTTAATATCAGGTGCAACCAATTCTAGAATGGTTCTATTAAGTTCATTTCCATTGTTTTCATCCATTGGTTCTTATTTTATGTGTGAATTTGAATAACTTCCAATTCCAATGTTTCCAGAAGAGAGAAATTCACCAACTGGTTGAATATTGAAACTTCCCATAGACTGAGAGTGTCTGATTCGTGCCCTAAGGCTACGTTCAATCTCAGGGTCAAGATCTAATAGATCTTCGGGATTAGTTCGTGTCATAAATCAAATAAAAATTAAAATAAAGTGAGTGGACCATAGTAAAATAAAAATGAGAAGTTGAGTTGATGGTCCAAAAAGAAAAGATGAGGATGAAAAAAAAAATGAAAACTTGAGAAAGGGGAAAGATGAAAGAGAGAGGTGAAGAAAATAATAAAATGAAAAATAAAACAAATACCTCTAAATGGTTGAATAAATTAATTTCCTCCTCAGAAACGACGCCAATTTGAAAGAGCACTGTCATGGGTTCCCTCAAATGATTAGTGTGATTTTGGGGTACTTAGGTGCAGCAGAGTGGCTGACCAAAGTCGTCTCTCAAAGGAGGAAGTGAATTAAAACAACTTCTTAGAGGTATTCTAAAAATAAAATAAAAGATAATAAAAACACTAATTGAATGGATGGTGTTTTTTTATAGTTTATAGATCTAGAAGAAGTTTGTTGGAAGAAGATTGCATTTTTTTTGTTTTTAATTTTGAAATGATGTTTGATTAAAAAGACACAACAAGAAGATGTTTTTTTAGAAAATATTTTAAAAGGCATAATCAATATAACTATACCTCTTAAATATATTATTAATCATTATAATTTAAACTAAAATTCACTTAATTATGATCTCTTAATTTGTTAAATCCCGAACCCTACGAGAATTAACTTAACCACGAAGATGAAGTGAATTTAACCCTAGGCTAACTTCGGAACATGCAATCGCAAACACCCTTCTTTGATTGATGTTATAATATTAGCGTATGGTCAGTGATAAATTAAGGCATATAACCACTCTAGAAATGAGGATTAATTTAGTTTAGGGATTGTATTTGAACTCTACAAATTTATCCCGTGTGGTCTTGTATTACCGATTAAGATTACACTCTCACAATTCACACAAATCCCGACCTCGTGCGTTTTGTGTTTATTGTTCAATTGCTTGCTTAGTTTGATTTAAATTGAAAACTCAATTAATAGATCATATTTAGTGAATTACAGTATATCATTGATTCAAAATAAATTAATGAAGAAGGTGAGAGGTAGATCGATTACTAAAAGACTACTCTTCCATGGGTGACATAATCATCGTAGAAGCGTTTTGCATGTGAAAAGGTTTATAATGGGCATAACCCAATAACGCTTCTACTAAAGAATTCCAAACCAATTAGGAAGATTAATATAAGAAGAAATTTAAACAAAAAAGAAGAAAAGAGAAGAAATAAAATAAGAACAAAGAAGTTTATTACACAAATGAAAACATTACAAAATGAAGAAGAGAAGGAGGCTTCGATGAGGGGATCCTTGCTTCAAGAGCTACCCCTCTTACAATGGTTGGAGAATTTGGGTGAAAAAAATTCTCCTCTACCTCCAATCTCCTAATTCACGTCCCCAACCCCTACAAATGAGAAAAACTCCAATTTATAGATTGGAGGGGAGGCTATGTTTAAAGAGGTTTCAAGTGTGAATGGGAAATCTCGGCCAAATATTTTAATACAACTTTCACAGCCCATTTGACCTCTAAAACGCGTGAACCAGCTCTCCTTCCAGAAGGATGATTTGTGGGAAAATAAATCCCAGATCTCCTCTCAAAATATGGGCTTAATACAAGACCAGATGAAGAAGATATGGCCCAAATACAGAACCAATGTCCATTCTGCCGAGTCCAGCCCACCATTGGATTAATGTCCCATTTACTCCATCCAAATGATCTTTTTAGCTCTAGTGTCCTGAATAAAAGTTGTAGAAAATTAAGTTAGGAACCCTGTTACAAAATTTAAAATTACAATAATAAATATAAAAATATTTATCTTCAAAATACTACAGTGCACTATAAAGGGTAAAACTGAAATTTTCACCAAATTTTCAAATGAATGATCAAATCCCAAATATTTTATAAATAAACATATTTAGTACAATGTGGGGAAATTATATCATTTATTATCAATAAAATATTCAACAAAATAGTGTTTTATCACACCCTTTGCGACGTGATCTTCTGGTCCCTACTGCCTCTTGTTTCTCACACCGAGCATGACTCACGTGGGCTTAGAGCGTGCATCGACCATGACATCCTCCTATGGGCCGCCTCAGAGTGTAATCCCCATACCAGCGAACTACGTGGACTTTGATCCGTGCTAACTCATGGTACATAGGAAGCCTCCATGAGGTTCAATCCCACCACCCGGTCGTTCCGATCTCTCCACGTCGGTTCCCCGACCACCATGGGCCGCCTCAGAGCGTAAGCCCCAAATGACCTCGTCCTGCATGACGTTAAACTGTATCTTTTCCTGCATGATGTTAAACTTTATGCTCTCATCCCACATGACGTTAAACTGTATTTCCTTGTCCCGCATGACGTTAAACTGTATGCCCTTGTCCTGCATGACGTTAAACTGTATGCTCCCGTCCCGCATGACGTTAAACTGTATGCCGTTGTCCCGCATGACGTTAAACAATATGACCCAAACTACATGGACTTTGATCTGTGCTAACGCATGGTACATAGGAAGCCTCCACGATGTTCAAGCCCATCACTCAGTTGTTCCGACCCCTTCGCGTCGGTTCACCAGCACCATTATGGGCCACCTCAGAGTGTAAGCCCCATGCCTCACACCCACGTCTCATCCTGACCTCTCCCTCGAGCCCACGTGCCTCGGGAAGCTCATTCCCTAGTCCGAAGATCTTAATCCCTCCAGGCTCCAATAAATGTGTTCATTCTCACGGGTCGCCTCTTCAGGTGTCCCACCATATCACCGAACTACGCGGACTTTGATTCCCTGCCATGGGGATACGTAGGAAGCCTCCATGAGGTTCAAGCCCGTCATTCCATCACCCATCCTGATCCTTACCCAGGCCGCTGCATCCCGGTGAGATCATGCCACCTCATTCCACTCCACATTATCCGGGAAGCCGCCCACGTGCTGGCCCCAACATCGGTGTTCCCCCTAGGGGGTTCTTCAATCTGATCCACTCTCAGTGTTCCGATCAGTCCGATCCATCTTCACAAGACGTTAAACTCGCGGCATACCCCATGTTAAACATGGGAAGCTGAGGAAAACCTCAAATGGTACCCAACCCCCGCGTTCGATGTGGGATTCCTCGGGCTT
This sequence comes from Viscum album, assembly GCA_963277665.1. Taxonomy (NCBI): domain Eukaryota; kingdom Viridiplantae; phylum Streptophyta; class Magnoliopsida; order Santalales; family Viscaceae; genus Viscum; species Viscum album. The sequence goes on along the minus strand of OY728153.1, from coordinate 381,650,847 downwards.
ACGCGCCCTCGATAATCCCTATAATAAGGGACATAAGATAGACATGCCAATCCCCAGTGTCAAGACATGCCAACGACATCCCAACGTGACCATTCTCCTCACCGAAGGTTGCTTCCCCGACAAGACCCCTTGGAGCATCTCGACGGAAGCGGCATAATTAACTGGCGTCCATACAGATATGGAACTAGGAACGAGCTTCACGAACCTGTCTTAAATCTATGAGGGAGACCCGGACTAGGAGATGAGCTCTGAGGAGGAATCCACGGAAGGAAGAACTGACATCCCATCATCCTGGTTTCGATCAAGGAGCAGACGTCCCTGAACAAGGAACAGATGCCACCCACCTTTGGAAAGCGGGAATGCAGGGAAACAAGCCGCAACATCCTCCCATGCGTGACGGACACGCGCACGCGCGCCCCAGCATAAAATTGTCAGAAACAGAAAATGGTGAACCCGACGTGAAGCTCTTCTCCTCAATACGGAGACTGGTAGTGTTTGGGGTGTCGGAAGATTAGCATGTCACTAGGTCCGGGAACCTATCACCGGGATGTGAAACTCGCCAGGGGTTGAGGCAGTTAGGATGTTGAGCACTCCGTTTTGCGATGTCTTCAGCGTGGATCCCTCTCACCGACCACAGAAGACGGAATGATGTTGGGCTATTGGTTGTCAATTTCTTTTCCTGTTAGTACTAATGGGTTCATCTCCCTGATTCCAGGAATCAGATCACTGCATCCGGAGCTCGATCTCCACCTGCCCACCGGCGTAGGGGCAGGGGAAGTACCGACGCGGCTACCCCGCGTGGTCCCGCCTTTTCTACAGTCACTCCGGCTCCGATTGCTATGACTGTCGAGCGCTCACGCCCCCTCTCCCCGTCAGAAATCATCCAGCAAAGGGTGATCAATGACCTGGTTCGTAGGTACGATGAGGAAGGGATCATCCCCACCAGGGGCATGGCCCGTTTGGATCTAGAGGCAGCTGCGCCTCACCATCATCACTGCCCCCGAGGGCCGCGCAGGGAGCCACTGCTCCCCACTCCGACGTTCAACCGCTTCGGGAGCCTATCCCCAGAGAGCCTTGACACATCCCTCCCCTACGCCAATGAGGTGGGGGATGTCTAGGTCCGCCCGATCGGAGACCCTTCCCAGGGGTTAATGGAAAGAGCCCCTTCCAGGCTGCATCGACGCCGCCGCCCGACTCCCCGGGCCAAGGAGCAGGCAATCTTCATGCCCGCACCACCATCTCCAACCCATCTGACCTGACGCCAGCGTCGGGCGCGAGCGGAAGAGAATGCCCATCCTAGGGAACCAATGTTAGCAACCACTATGGCCCGATCCACTTCTGACTCCTATTACCAGATCCTCGCACACGTTGAGCAGGGGCAGTCACATGCCCGACTGGGATCGAGGCCCCGACCGCCCTACAGGCAGGTTGGGTTGACTCTCCCGGTCACAGGCACAAGAAATGGCCACCGTGGACCAATCCGTGGTAGTGACACCCACCATGAAGGCTCATTCTGTGACACTGATCTGAAAAGAAGAAGGCTTCTTCGTGATAGCTACACTCTGGGTATGACTCTTTCCAGCGCCCACTGCACTGGGTATGAGGTCACTCCCCCTACTGCTGGCCATGAGTATGGAGCCATTGTGTATCTGGTTGCTCACTCACATGGAGGTCCTCCACATCTCCCTTTTGACATCTGTCCCGGTGATTCTCACACCCCGGCCTCCAGTCCCCTCTGCCCCAGCGCTATTACAGCTAGGGGGATCCTTGACGGAAATCATCCTTACCCTGAGGAGCCACCCAGGGGCAGGAAGGCGGGGCGTCGTCGCCATAAGAGTAATGTCAGGGGAGTCTGGATGGAAATTAGACCAGTCTGTTTCTCAGACTCTGAGGTGGAGTACGACTCGGCGATGAAGCCCTCCCCCCAACCCTTTGAGTCGAGGGCAGGGATGGGGACGCGGCGCGTCGGCCTTGTACTCCCCGAATGCGAGATCCGTATGATTCCCTCCTCCCTCCGAAGGTATATCCAGAAGGATGAGGACTTGGCATACCCCCAAGGGTCAGACCCGCAGTTACCACTAGCCTCCCCGGAAGCACCTTCCACCTCAGTCAGGGAGGATGGGAAACTTTTATGGGGACCTACGGAAGAGTCGCGATGTGACACACCCTCAGCGAGCACCGATACTATGACATGAGGCTTGTTTGCCAGCCCATCCTATCGGCAGGCGCCTCCGCATAACACACCACCACCACCTAGGAGAGATAATCAGGCTCCGACTCCTCAACATGCTCCTCCAGCCCCTGGTCATGGCCATCCTCCAAGATCCCCCTTTCCAGATAGAAGGAATCAGACTTACTCGTTTGATGAGGCCCAGGTCCCCGGTTATTTCCGTAGCACCTTGGAGCAGAGGATCGTGCGGTTGCCTGAGTTCCGAAAGCCAGAATAGGCACGTCTCACTGATCACCCTAACTACTGCCCTTATCACCGGACCCTGGGGTACACCATCCAACGATGCTATGTGTTCAAGGACTGGATCCAAGACTAGATTGACAATAACATAGTCAGGTTGGGCTCCGCCCCAGCGCAAGTGGCAGGTGTCTTCGTGAGATCAAATGGAAGCAATGGCAACGAGGATGAGTGGCAACAGGTTTCCGACCGTGGGTCCCGAAAGTATAACGACTGGATGGCCTGCAGGACGGTCTCCCGTGCCCATGGCATCATCCGTGCCTACCTGAGTCAGCCAGAGCCCTTAGAATCTGCGAGCGCCGCTTTGGCATCATCGTCCCAGCCTACCTCTTCCTAGAAGATCAAGCGGCGGCGCAAGAAGAAAGAATGCGCCCTGCCAATTCCATCATCATCCTGAAATCTTGGCGATTTTATGCCCCCAGAGATGGGGATCCCTCTGAGACTCTGTCCAGTAGTGGATGAATCCTCGAGTGAAAGCCCGGGGTACGCTTCGGTTAACACCGTAGAGTTGGTAAATCCCTTTTTGACTCCTGACGATGAGGAACGCCAGGTGGACCTTCCCAATGTCCCCAGCCGTCGCCAACGTCGGCAGAGCCGTTGCTATGTGAATCGCCAGGGCACGATAGTCGTCACCTCTAGTCAGGCCGTGCATGCTACTGAGACCAGGCAGTAGGCCCGATATAGAGATCAGCATATGCTACCCCCTCACCTGATGTCGACAGGTTCGTCTCCACCACCGTTTGTGTTGCTGAATTAGGCGGGACCACCTCGGCCGTGCCGCAACCAGCCTTGCCCTACCACCGGCCGACTATAGCCTTCTGGTCCTAGCATGGAAGCCACCTCTCAGGCTTCGACTAGTGAACAACGAGACGTGCCTAGTACCAGTCAGTCACCGGTCCCACCGACAGGGGCCGTCATGCCTCCAATCGCAGAGCAGCCTCCTGTAAGCCGAAGCTCGCGTTTGGTTCGAAAGTATGATGTTCTGAAGCACCTGGCCGGCATTCCGGAAAGGATTTCTATCCTTGAGGCCCTTCGCCTGTCGTTTGAAATGCGTGAGGCACTTGCCAAGGCTCTAAGGATCCCCCTTCAGTTTGAGACGGAGGTGGTGGCCGTAGAATCCTTCCACACTGAGGCGATTGAGGACGCTGAATGTCAGGCGATTATCTCGTTTTCCGGTGAAGATGAAGACCTTCCCATACAGGGGAACATTTTACCACTGTACATCACTGTCTAGTTCAATGGCGTGGAAGTCCGCCGCTATCTTGTTGACACGGGTTCTGGGATTAACCTAATCCTAACTCGGACGCTGCGGAAGCTGGGCCTGTCTGAGGATGATCTAACTCCCTTCGACCTCAAGATCCAGGGGTATAACAGGACCGAGCAAACTCCACTTGGCAAGATTCGTTTGAAGACCCAGTTCGGCGGCCTAATTTCCAATACCGAATTCATGGTTGTCTCTCAGGACACCGCCTATAACACGTTGATGGGAAGGTCGTGGCTCCACCTTCACACAGAGGTCCCCTCATCGTATCACCAGTGCCTCAAATAATCCCTTAAGGGTCGAGTGGGAATGCTCTAAGGAGATGCGTCTCCTTTTTCCTCTTGTGAATCCCGTTATCTGGATGCTGACTATTACAAGAGCAAGGACAAGCAGATCCTGGCAGGTGAGGTTGAACCCACCACTATCACGAGTGATCCCTGGGCAGGTTTTGACGAAGCATATGTCTTCCCAATCCATCGGTTGGAGGCCACGACCCCCGACATGGGGCAGTGCTTTGTTGTTTCGGGTACCAGAGGAAGGCATATTTCCGGGTTGAAGCGACAGAGGAAAATCACCTCGTACTCCTACACCAACCAGGCTCAGGTGATCCCCGAGCCCCCTACCCCTGTACGATATCAGGACGTTAGGCTCATGGCAACGGCAGTACATCATACGTGTCTGTTTTTCCGGGCCAGAATCGACTGGATCAAGCCGACGCGCCCCCACTTCTTTGATGTCATAAAGCGTGGCCCCTTGGGTCGAAGGCCAGATGTGATTGGATCAACCGCCTTTGTCACCACGGTCTCCGTAGTGCATGAGTCTCCTGACGTGACGACCTCTACCGCCCAAGCTGGCACCAAATTCCCATCAGGGTCTGGCAGCCCTGAAACGACTCCCCCCATGGATGATCCCTCCACAAGTGGAGAGGAGGACATGGAAGATGCTCCTCCTGCCTTTGAGGAGGGCATCCCCACCACGGTCGACGAGTTAGTGCAGGTGAACCTCGATAGCAAGGTGGACCCGAGACCCACATTAGTCAGCACCGCTATGCCCCCTGAGGAATGGAAACAGTACGTAGACTTCTTCAGACAGCACCATGATGTGTTCACTTGGAGTTATGATGAGATTCTAGGACTAGATCCCCAGGTATCCGTCCACCACCTTGGCCTTCCAGCAAACCATCGCGGGTTCAAGCAGCCTCCCAGAAAGATGCACCCCTCTCACGGTGCCATGGTTGAGGCCAAAGTTGATAATCTCATCAAATCCAACTTCGTCAAAGAAGTCCAGTACCCCAGGTGGCTAGCCAACATTGTGCGAGTCAGGAAGAAGAACGGGCATATTAGGGTCTGTATCGACTTCCGTGATCTCAATCACCACTGTCCGAAGGATGATTTTCCCCTTCCTATGATAGAGTTGTTGATCGATGCCATGACCGGGTTCTAAGCCCTCTCCTTCATGGATGGGTACTCTGGGTACAACCAGATCTAGATGGCCCCCGAGGATAAAGAGTTCACTGCCTTCAGGGCCCCCCAAGGTACTTTCTGCTACCAGGTTATGCCCTTCATCCTAAAGAATGCAGGTGCCACCTATCAATGGGCTATGCATCGCATATTCAAGCTGATTCCCGGGACACTGGTGGAATGCTACGTGGACGACCTGGTGGTTAAATCTCGTCAGCGCCGGGACCATCTCAAAGACCTTGAGAAAGTGTTCAGCTTCCTCCGTTCTCACCACTTGAAGATGAACTCATTTAAGTGTGCCTTCGGGGTCACCTCCGGAAAGTTTTTTGGCTTCGTTGTTAGATATCGAGGCATTGAGATCGACCTGGAGAAGATCAAGGCCATCAGTCAGATACCTCCCCCGAATAATATTTGGGAGATGAGAGGCCTTCAAGGCCACTTAGCCTATATACGCCGATTCGTTGTGAATATGGCCGGCAAGTGTAATCCCTTTTCTCGGCTCATGAATAATGGCACCGCCTATAAATGGTACGAAGAGTGTCAGATCGCTTTTGAGGAAATCAAGCAGGATCTGCTCCAACCTCCGATCTTGATGCCACCCATTTATGGAAAGATGATGGTCCTTTACGTGACCGCCCTGGAGTGATCCCTCGGCGCACATCTCGCCCAGAAGAACAATGAGGGAATAGAGAATAGTCTATACTACCTCATCCGCATGCTCCTCGACACGAGAATTAGATATTATCCCATCGAGAAGAGATGCCTGACGCTCATATTTTCCGTGCAGAAATTACGGCACTACTTGCAGCACCACGAGGTACAGCTGGTCTCTCGGGTAGACCCATTGAAATACATCCTGAACCGACCTATGTTGACCGGCCGATTGGTGCGTTGGGCGGTGATCCTTCAGCAGTTCTACATCAGGTTCGTACCTCAGAAGTTCATCAAAGGAAAGGCATTGGCAGACTTCTTAGCTACCCACCCAACCTCTGCGGACCAACCACTGGATCTAGGCTTTCCTGATGAGGAAATCCTCTCAGTCGATCACGCCATCCCATGCTGGCAGATGCACTTTGATGGTGCCTCCTGGAGCCCCACCGGTAGAAGGCTCAATGATCCTAGGCTCAATAGAGTGGGCCTGGGTATCGTCTTCATCACCCCGGAGCAAGATGTTCTGCCGTATTCATTCATGTTTTCAGAAGGCTGCACCAACAATGAGGTAGAGTATCATGCCCTCATCACTGGCCTCGAGTTGGCTCTCGATATTGACGTACCCCATCTGTATGTAAAAGGGGACTCCGAGCTAGTCATCAAGTAGGTCAATGGTGACTATGCTTTTAGAAATCCAAAACTCGTGCCATTTCTGGAGTGCACCCTCTGTCTAATGGCTAAGTTCCCCTCCTAGCCAGAGGTCATTCACATTCCCCGGTCGCAGAACAGTCGAGCAGATGCTTTGGCCAGCCTGGCCGCATCACTTGCGGAGCCCGAACAGGATGACCTAATTATCCACGTGGCACACCGGAGAGTCATTGCTCCTGTTATTACGAATGGTGATCGTGGCCCAAGAGTGAACCATCTCACCGCTGGTGCCCCTACGTCAGGATCCCTGGGGGCTTCAGGTGCGTTAATCGAGACAGTTTCTGACTGGAGGACGCCCTTGGTTGAATATCTCTTGCACAACAATCTTCCGTCGGACTGAGCCGAGCACGGGCGAATCCAACGCCGCGCGCCGCAGTTCACCCTTCAGAGTAGTCCTAGCCTTGAGCATCTCCTTTACAGGTGCGGATTTTATGGTATTCTCCTCCGTTTCCTTAAAGGATTCGAGATCCCACAGGTCATGCAAGAAGTGCACGCTGGTTCCTGTGGCGCCCACCAGGCTGGGTCGAAGTTGTCCCACCAGATTCGGAGGCTGGGATACTTCTGGCCCTTCATGATCTACAACTGCATCGAGTATGCCAAGAGGTGTCATGTGTGCCAAGTTCATTCTAACTTTGGGCATCGTCCACCAGAGCCTCTCCATACTACCAAGTATTCTTGGCCCTTTGTAGTCTGTGGGTTGGATGTCGTAGGACCTTACCCGCCGGCGACGGCCCGCCAGTGCCGGTTCATCTTGACCGCTATGGATTTCTTCTCCAAGTGGGAAGAGGAAATCCCGCTCAAGGAAGTCAAAGCCTGTTCTATTGCTGACTTCGTGAGCTCCAATATCATCTATCAATTTGGAGTACCTCATGCTATCCTCACAGATAACAGAAGAAACTTCCGAGCAGCCGAGATGAAGAAATTGTACGCCAAGTACAACATTCACTCTAACCACACCTCTCGCTATCATGCGCAGGCGAATGGAAAGATCGAGGAGTTTAACAAAACCCTCTCTAACATTCTGAAAAAGATGGTTGGTCAGAACAAGAAAAGTTGGCCGGACAAGCTCCCCAATGCCCTCTGGGCTTATTGGACGACGACTCATAACTCCACCCAGGTGACTCCGTATTCCCTGGTGTACGGAGCTGAGGCCGTCCTGCCCATCGAGATCCAGTTACCCTCATTGCGCATGATGGTCTACGACCAACAAGTGCCAAATAGAGTTGCCGAAATCTGTCTATCCTAATTGGAAGTACTGGAAAAAAGTAGGCTTCACGCTTTACATAACTTGGAAAGGCATCAGAGCAGGATGGCTCGAGCTTTCAATAAGAAGGTTCGCCTCCGCTCCTTCCTACAAGGTGACCTGGTGCTGGCTCTCAGAGCGCCAATGATTCCCGGAAGGAAACCACCCAAGTTAGAGCCCAAATGGGAGGGGCCTTTCATTTTCCATAAGGTCTATCCCAATGGCGCGTATTCCCTGGTGACTACAGATGGTGAGCGTGTCACTCCTCCCACCAATGCCAGGTTCCTCAAACGGTATTTTTCCTGACCCCTTTTGGTCCGAGTTCTAAGACCTTAAAATAAGATCCTTACACGGTCCAGCATGACCTTAAACTACATTTTTCCCTACATCTGGGCTCCTTGGTCTGAGTTCTAAGACCTTAAACTAAGATCCTTACATGGTCCAGCATGACCTTAAACTACATTTTTCCCTACATCTGGGCTCTTTGGTCTGAGTTCTAAGACCTTAAACTAAGATTCTCACACGGTCCAACATGAACTTAAACTACATTTTTCCCTACATATGGGATCCTTGGTCTGAGTTCTAAGACCTTAAACTAAGATCCTTACACGGTCCAGCATGACCTTAAACTACATTTTTCCTTACATCTGGGCTCTTTGGTCCGAGTTCTAAGACCTTAAACTAAGATCCTTACACGGTCCAACATGACCTTAAACTACATTTTTCCCTACATCTGGGCTCCTTGGTCCGAGTTCTAAGACCTTAAACTAAGATCCTTACACGGTACATCATGACCTTAAACTACATTTTTCCCTACATCTGGGCTCCTTGGTCCGAGTTCTAAGACCTAAAACTAAGATCCTTTCCCCATCCCACACGACGTTAAACTGTATTTCGTCCTACATGACATTAAACTGCGTTTGTATAACTACATGTGTCTTGATTCCCATCTTTATGGGATATATAGGACCGCCTGAACACTTAGATTTCAGGTCCAACCCCATCTCTTAGGAGATCCCACGATCTCCCGGTTGCCTCGGTCTTTTGGCCTACCCTTCCCTCGGGAATCCACCATCTTTTGGCCGCTCTCAGACTGAGCCCTTAGACCCTTTCCAGTGGTCTGCTAATGTGTTCATAGTACTATAGTCTAGGACCTGGAGTGTCAGATTCGACTTAGGCAAGTTTTTGTCCGCTTGTCAATCTTCGTGTTCCCCTTCATTCGAGCCCCACCATCTTTCACACCCAGAGGGACCCCTAAGAACGGTCTGGATACAACGCCTAAGGGCTCTCCTACCGTCATGGGCCAACACCCCCGAGGGTTTCAGGCAAAAAATTGATACAAACCCTGTGTTGCAAATGTGGTCAGCGGTTGATGCTCATTTGTTTTCCCCTATCTCTAGGCTAATGCGACAGGATGCTGTGTTGCGAACATGGTTGGAAGTAGTCCTCAGTCATCACGCCGACTTCTTCGGGCCCTGAATGTTGGTTTCATGATTCAAATTATGTTTCTCCCCGCCACGTCAAGGTGGAATCTCGACACTCCTTGTACTAACCCTCAGTACACCCCCACACGTCAGACGGACCCAGCTGCGTAACAGTGTCTCTCAGGGCTCTCGCGATCTGAGCGCCTAGAGTATGTGCTTGGGTTTCTTCTTTATAGTTTGCATGCAACTTGACCCTCATCTCCATGGGGAACGAGGAGTCACCCATAAATTGAGTTTCGGGCCCAGCGTAGCTGGAAGCTAGCATCTCCTGCCCCCCCTGATTGTTGAACCCTCGTAGGACCCTTTGGCCCGAGGATCCTCTCTCAGAATCGCACGTGGTGATGGTATGGGATTACGCCCTCACCCGCATCAGGTATTCTTTATCGCATCGTGCATGTTCCCCTAGGTCCAAGACATAAGACCCTAAACTATGCTGCCAGGTCCAAGCCATAGGACCTTAAATTGTGATGCCAGTTCCAAGCCATACGACCCTAAACTATGCTGCCAGGTCCAAGCTATACGACCTTAAACTGTGCTGCCAGGTCCAAGACATACAACCTTAAACTATTCTGCCAGGTCCAAGACATGTGACCTTAAACTGTGCTACTAGGTCCAAGCCATACGACCTTAAACTATGCTGCCAGGTCCAAGCCATACGACCTTAAACTATGCTGCCAGGTCCAAGCCATACGACCTTAAATTGTGCTGCCAGGTCCAACCACATAACCATAAACTGTGATGATATCGTCCCAGCTGCGCGCCGTTAAGATGCTACCTCTCAAGAACTATGTATGGCTTGATTCTAATCCTTGTGAGATACGTAGGAGCGCCTGGGAACTTCCCCACAGGCCTAGCCTAACTTTTCATGTTCGGTCTCTCGGCCTAAACGCGTCCCTAGGAGCACATAGTAAGAAGGGATTTGCCCCATTCACGTTGGGTTTTGCAACCGCTTTACCGTGTGTCTCCCACTCCCCTTATCCTTTGTTCTGAGTTCTAAGACCATAAACTAAGACCCTTATGGTCCAACATGACCTTAAACTGCATGCTCGTCCTCACTGCAAGACGTTAAACTGCAAGCTGGTCAGGCCTCTCTGGCCGAGGCCCGACCTCAGGCCCCTTGGCTTTCCATGAATCGGTCTCTCTTGTGGGATTGTATGGTGTGGTGTAGGATTATGTCCTCATTCACGTCAGGTTACTCTCCGTACCGTGACTATCCCCAGATGAGATGTGTCCCCCATCCCGCACGACGTTAAACTATATTTCGTCCTACATGACGTTAAACTGTGCTTCTAGAACTATGTGTGGCTTGATTCTCATCCTTATGGGATACGTAGGAACGCCCAGACATTTTGTCTTGGGTTCAGCCCCAGGGATTACCAAATACCGTCCCTCCTTATTTTCATCCCCTCGGCTTGAATTCTTGGGAAGTGGTGTAATCATGACATCTACACCGAATAAGTTCGGGATGCCCCATAGTAATAATGGGAAGAAGCAGTTCTCTCGTCAGAGAGGTCCTGTCTAAAAATTGGGACGATCCGTGATTAGGTTGGTACGTCCGCCTAATGCGCCTCCACCACGGTGGTGCAATTTTGGGAGTGTTGGAATCTGTTTGAACAAACCACTACTCCAATTTCCACGCTTTGCATGCCCCTTTATTCGGATCCTCATTCTCTTTCATGTTCGATGGGACCCCCTAATAGTAAGGATGATAGACCTACGGTCCGCCTACTGTCCTGGGCCAACGTTCTGGAGGACTGGTCATGTTTGATGGGACCCCCTAATAGTATGGATGATAGACTTTGGTCCACCTACTACCATAATATGGATGATAGACCTTTGGTCCGCCTATTGTAGCAGTATGGATGATAGGCCTATAGTCCGCCTGCTGTCCTGGGCCAACGTTCCAGAAGACTGACCGACGATATTTGAGTTAGGCCCCATGTTACGAAAATGGTTAGTGGTCAGCCCTCATTTATTGTCCCCATTCCAGGACAACATGATATGGATGCTGCGTTTCCACCACGGTTAATAGTTATCCTCCATCGTCGCGCCCCATAGTGTTCCGAATTTGGGTAGCGTGATTCACCTTTCCTTTCCATCTCCCCATGTTCGGATGGATTTCAATGCCCCCGGAATTTCCCCACTCGTGTGTCAGAGCACATTAAGAAGGTGAAATATCAATCAGTCTGAGGTCTTCTCCTCAGAAATCTAGGCCCAATTTCGGATGCCTGAAGCTTGGTTAATGCCCCAAAGTTGGAAGAAATGATAACATGAGCATCCTCTACTTCTCACGTTGGGTGCGACCCATAAGAGCTTAGGGGTGAGTTGTTATTCATTTCAGAATTATGGTTGAGAATATTAAACCAAAGGTACAGATAAATGGATTTGTCCATGTACTGAATTGAGATGATGAGCAGTACAAGCAAGAAGTTCATGATATGGACAAAACAAAGCCCCTAAGGGTCGGCGTGCTGGATCGATCTTTCCAATGTTGTTACCCTTTGGCTGGTAGCCTCTAGTACCACTTCTCACTCCTTGAAGACTCTCTCCTCATCAGCCGCCGCAGAGCACAGCTCGCCAACCCTAGCTTGTGCCTGCGCCCGCTCGGTTTGAAGTACGGTCATCTGGTGACTCGCCTCCATCAGTTGTTCCTGCGCATCAGCCAGCTGGGCTGTCAGTTTCTCCACAAGCTCAGAGCATGTTGCAATGAAGGCCTCCTTATATGCCGCCTACCCTTCGAGGTGCTGGATCTCCCACTCCTCCCTCAGCAACGCTCGGGAATTCGCCGATCTTTCCCGACACTGGGAAACGTCGGTGTGCCGGCTGCTCTCGCGTATCTTCTCAGCCATGTAATCACGGACCGTCAGATGAAGGCGCTGAGCATTAGCCCTTCCGGCGCACAGGAAGCGCATCCAGGTCTGGATTGATCCCATCCGCCTCAGCCAATCCGACTGGGGCTGTCTGAGAAAGCGCTGGATACACTTCCACCCTTTACGCCGTGTCATCCGGCTCTCCTCGACCGTTTCTGAGTCCGATTCATCTACCTCCTCGGGATCAGTGGGCCGGTACACAGTAAAGTTAGCCAGTAGGTCGGCGGAAGGATCTACCTCAGGGATTTCTTCATGAGGAATAAGATCCTCGACGTCCGGACGACCTTCCTCTCTCGCCCCGATAGTGACGATGCCTCCGTCAGCTTCTGGCCTCGCTTCAAGGACAACACCTCTGATGTTCTCCATCCCCTGCTCACCAATTTTCGGGGCCGACTCAGTACGGGGATCATGTTCTGAACGAGGTGGTATGTCTGCTACTGGTCCGCTCATGGACGGCCCGGGCTCCGTAGCCTAACAAGCCTCCAATGTTGAGATCACTGCGCAAGGCGTACGCTGATTAGTTGGGATCTTTTGATAACAAGCGCCAGTAGTGAAGCATGAGACTTACAGGAATCCAGAGCATCGACCTCCAGTGTTCTGGCCACTGCAGGAGCCACCATGATGGGAGACCCCTCTGTGCTTGTCAATTCAATTATGGGTGTCGGATCCCCATCTCGTCCCACCGATTCCTCTCCTTCCTCCTCTAGTGGGGATGCCTGACCAACACTTAGGCGCTTATGAGTGAGGTAGATGGGTTGGAAATTGCAAAGGAGACAGATGAAGAAGGGAAATGAATGAAGGCAGAGACAGACCTCGAGTATCTCAGTTATGTCGAGATCAGAGCCGACAATCTCGCCGCTCTCCCTGAGACTCCCTTGGTGGGTCGCCCCTTGCGACCCCTCACCTTCAGGTTCTTCTTATTTATCTTCTCCTTTTCCTTCGTCTTCTCCAGTCTCCTCCTCCCCCTATGACTCCTCATCACTGTCACCTTCTCCCGGCGACATCACTTCCAGATCATACTCCTGGCCAAGCATCACTTTCACTAGGAAAGGTGGTTCCGCACGCCGACCCCTTTGGCGCACGTATGTTTCCATGGACGTCAGATAAGCATGCCACCGATAGAATTTTATCCAGTCGGTAACTCGAACGAGCCTAACCTCTAGCAGCTGGATCCCATTTTGCATTATCTTCTACCAGATGGCTTCAACGCTCAGCGATTGCCGCAGGGTCATCCAGGCCGACCACAGTGCCAGAAAAATTGCATCTTGGGAAGGTTCGAGCATGTATCTTATCTTCTTCCCAGGAAGCTCCCTGGCCGCCTCATGTGCCCCCCCTATGGGCAACAAGGTCGCGGAGGCACCATGTGATGTCCCCGCTGCTGAAGTCCCGGCTTGCGCAGGCCTCGCTTCCTGACGCACCCCTGGTTCCCCCCTTCCAGCAGCACCTTGCCTTCTCCCCCGTCACCCGGTTTCCGCACGGGTAGCCTCGAGTTTCCAGACTCTCTTGCGTAAAATCCCCTCAGGGTACGCGATGGTCCAATGCTCGGCATACTTAGTTGCTAGGCTAGAATCGACCCCGGTGGGAGGAAGAGTGATGACGTCGCCAGAGCCGAAAGTGGTAAACATCAACCACATCTGGCGCAGAATGCAGGGATTCTTCTCCTTCGAGACAGCCGTGAATACCTTCTTCGGCATTCTTTGGAGGCACCCAAATTTCCTGGAAAATCGGGATGGCACGTAAGGCTCGCATATCACCTTCCCGTCGGTCCGAGCCATGAGCACCCCACCCCGAATGCTCTGGAAATACTCCTGCTGTTCTAGAGAGCCTCGCCCATTGTCCACCATCTGGCCGACTGGGGTGGGGAATGGGATGAAGTGGAAGTTGGTGTGGTTACCAATGCGGATTATCACACCCTCCTCATTGAGCGTCATCGGCGCCACCCCGACGATGTTCAGCAGGGACGGTCGCATGCCATTGCCCGGAGGACGAATGGCATTTGGGAAAGTGTACCCGCTGAGATGAGCCACCACCCAGCCATGGAAGATCTGGAAGGGACCACATACTCTCTGAGGCAACCCCCCTCGTGAGATGCATCCCAGGATGGCATACAGCTTGGCCAGAACGGGGACCCCCAAGTTGAACCGTTTGTTGGCGGCCATGGTGCCCTCCATCACCAGTGTTGTTGGACGGACGCCCATCCTCGCGTCACGCACCGGCAGGAGCCACCTGCTCAGGAAGGCGGCGAGGAACCCGGCATACTGGACGTTCAGGTCCTGGGTCTGAATGACGTGGTAGCCCCATGATTGGTATTGCCCCGCTTCTAGGGTCCTCCAGTATGACCCATCCCTGCTCCTCTGAGCCGCGGTTGGGTACCGTTTACCCCGTCCTGACATCTTGATTGCCGGATCCTTCTCGAGAAACTGGCTGAACCAGCCCTTATACGCATTGTCCTTCAGGAATTCCTTGACCTCAGCCTCTCTTTGTCCAGCTCCAACAGGTGCCACGTCAGCATGGGGGTCCGTGACCTGTCTTCCCAGGTGTTCTTTGGAGGAACAAACTCGTCGTATTGGTAGCCCTCCAGTGGGATACCTCCGATGTAGTGAACGTCCCAGAGACTGATGCCAACTTCCCCATGGTGAAGGTGGAATGTATTGGTATCAGGATACCACTGAGTGAATAGCTCTGGCCCGAGCTTAGGTTGACGGTGGAAGTGGAACTGCGACGTCCATACCGCCTCGAACAGGCCAATATGCCGAAGTTCATCCTCAAACTGGTCGCAATTATGGAGAACCCAGAATGCCCAGGCCCACTCGCTAGTGAATTTTCCCCCGGACCACAGGTCCCAATCCTTCAGCCAGCCCTTCGTGTCATCCGTGATGCTCTGACGGAATGTGCTCGCGTAGAGGGCCGAAGAATTCTCTGCGACAGGCTTGTCCCCGGTAATGGTCCTGGTCCTTGGGTTCAGGACATATACGTTCATATGTCTGGTTTCCCTGGAAGGATGGCCGTTGTTGGTGATGTTGTAGCGAGGAAGCTCATCCTCCCGGGTCACCCATGACCGCGGTGTGTCCACCTCGAAGCCCGGTAGGGGCACCTCCTCCAGGATTCCAAAGTTCCAGAGTGGGAGGTTGTCAGATAGGGGATACGTCTTCTGGGCTGGAGTCAGTAGATTGAACAAGGTCAGGTTATTGGAAACAATCACCTTGGCGCCATAAACCTTCTCATTCGCCTCCATTTAGGTTCTACGAGTGGTGGCTTCCCCCTCATCAACTCGGTTTGCGGCCATCTCGAATATTTTGGGAGTTGCGTGAAATCGGGATGTAGTGCGCGGAATCAAAGAGTGCTGTGTGAAATCTGAAGTGGCGGCATGAAATCCAGGAGTTGGGTGTGCAATCGGCACGCTAGGTGCGGAATATCCCGAGTAGGCGCGCAAGTGCGACCAAAATTCGGAAGGAATTGCGCGCTGCCAGAGCGTTTTTACGCGCAGCCACGGGAGTAATTTCTTGCACGAGAGCGATAAGACTATTGTGCGGAAAAGCCTGAGTACGGAACTTGGGACCCATCACCCCTTTTTATAGGCAAGTCCAGGGTTCCGCGCCACACGGAAAGCAAATTCTGCACTGATCCGTCATTTTGCGCGCCTCGTCGGTTTTTTGCGTGCTAAGTGCCCAGGAGAGGCCCTGCTTCGGCATTTTGGCGTTTCCCTCGGAATCCGACCGTTGCGACCTCTCACCGATCCAATTCTGAGGGGTGGAATTTGTAGACGCCGAAAAAGTCCGTAACTGAAGTGTCAAAATGAAAAAGCGAAGTCATATTCGGAATCAGAGGCTCGGTCCGGAGGCCCTGGAAGTGGTGCGTGAAATAAAGGAGGTCTAGCATGAAATAATGCTGTGCGCGTGAAGCATCCCAGGGATTCACGAAATCGAGCCGGTGATGTGTGCAATTTTGCGCGCCCGGTTCCGCGTGGTGAAGTCTTGCGCACTGACTGTTCCCAGCGTGTAAGATTTCGCACGCCGCCTGGATTCCGCGCTGGCAGGCGCCTATAAATAGGAGGCGACCTCAAACGGTTTGGGGTTGCGGAATTCAGAATGGCTCCTGTGCGCGCAATTCAGAATCCCCCACGCGCAATATGACTTCTAGGTAATTCCTCTTTTCGTGCAACCTTGCCCCGAGGTTCACCTTTTCGCGCAACTCCACTGGCTTAAGTGAATTTTCCCACCCCTCCGGGTTCTTCCCTTGCACGCAATCCTTGCCCCATGCGCGCAATCCCCATCTGTGCATGCAATCCCAATCCTTTGCGCGCAATCCCCTTATGTGCGCGCAATCCCATCCTTTGCGTGCAGTCCCATATCTTCGCAATCCTCTGGCCCTATTGCACGCCATCCCGGTATTTTGCGCGCAAACCTTCTCTTTGCGCGCAACACCCAGGACCCTTTACCTTGACGCCCCTTGGCTGCCTCTCCGTGCCGGCACCTGATGTCTTCCCTGCCGGGCATGCGCGCCATGCGTTGTTTTCCCGTACGGCCTTCCAGGATCATACGAAGTAACCTCAAGGTCCCTTGGGCGGTGTTTCCCGTTGCGTTGCTTTGCCTTATGCTTCTCCGCATAGGCACACTAACGACTATTGCTTCTTTGCATAGCCACGCTAACGTGGACCCCTCAACGGTTCACCCTGCGACCCCCCTTCACTACGGCCTTGCCGATGCCTTCCCTCCCACAAGGGGTAGAGGGCATTGGGCATGTAATCCCTAGGGGTGTGGAGCGAGTCCACCTCGTCCAAGCTGCAGGACATTAAACTGCTAAGCACCTCATCCTTAACACATGACGTTAAACTGTGGTCTGACCCCGTGCTTTGCACGCAGGGTCCCCCCAGCTTGGACATTCTTTACGCCCACTCGTCTCCACAGGAATGGATTCTTCCTCACATGTAATGAGATCCTCCTTTTCGAAGTGGCGTTTGTCCACGGGGGAATGGATGCCTTAGAGCGTAATCCCCTAGCCTCTCTTGCGGAAGGTTGCACCCATGCACCTCCGTACTTCCCCACTGCCAAGGACAGTAGAGTCCCTTTCCCACTGCGTTTTTCCGCACCACGGGCCTCCATCCTGGAGTAAGACCTAACACCAAGGGCCACTAACCACGTGTAATCCCATGTTTCCTCTTTGGACCGCTCAATGCGTAAGCCCCTTTCTGCTTCTCACGGACGCACCCTTTGCGACGTGATCGTCTGGTCCCTACTGCCTCTTGTTTCTCACACCGAGCATGACTCACGTGGGATTAGAGCGTGCATCGACCATGACATCCTCCTATGGGCCGTCTCAGAGCATAAGCCCCATAGCAACGAACTACGTGGACTTTGATCCGTGCTAACGCATGGTACGTAGGAAGCCTCCACGAGGTTCAAGCCCACCACCTGGTCGTTTCGACCTCTCCATGTCGGTTCCCCGACCACCATAGGCCACCTTAGAGTATAAGACCCAAATGCCCTCATACCACATGATGTTAAACTATATCCTGTCTCTCATGACGTTAAACTGTATCTTGTCCCACATAACGTTAAACTGTATGCTCTTGTCCCGCATGATGTTAAACTGTATGCCCTTGTCCCGCATGACGTTAAACTGTATGCCCTTGTCCCTCATGACGTTAAACTGTATGCTCTCATCCTGCATGACATTAAACTGTATGCCCTTGTCCCGCATGATGTTAAAATGTATGCCCTGAACTACGTGGACTTTGATCCGTGCTAACGCATGGTACGTAGGAAGCCTCCATGAGGTTCAAGCCCATCACTCAGTTGTTCCGACCCCTTCGCGTCGGTTCACCAACACCATTATGGGCCGCCTTAGAGCGTAAGCCCCATGAATCACACCCACGTCTCATCTTGAACTCTCCCTCAAGCCCACGTGCCTCGGGAAGCTCATTCCCTAGCCCGAAGATCTTACTCCCTCCAGGCTCCAATCCATGCGTTCATTCTCACGAGTCGCCTCTTCAGGTGTCCCATCGTATCACCGAACTACGCGAACTTTGATTCCCTACCATGGGGATACGTAGGAAGCCTCCACGAGGTTCAAGCCCGTCATTCCATCACCCATCCTGATCCTTACCCGGGCCGCCACATCCCGGTGAGATCATGCCACCTCATTCCACTCCATAGTATCCGGGAAGCCGCCCACATGCTGGCCCCGACATTGGTGTTCCCCCTAGGGTGTTCTTCAATCTGATCCACTCTTAGTGTTACGATCAGTCCGATCCATCTCTGCAAGAAGTTAAACTCGCAGCATACCCCGTTTTAAACATGGAAAGCTAAGGAAAACCTCAGATGGTACCCAACCCCCGCATTCGATGTGGGATGCCTCAGGCTTCCGTGTCCTCGAGAAGCCCTATAATAAGGGATAGAAGACAGACATGCCAATCCCCAGCGTCAAGACATTCCAACGACACCCCAACGTGACCATTCTCCTCACTGAAGGTTGCTACCCTGACAAGACCCCTTGGAGCGTCTTGACGAAAGCGGCGTAATTAACTGGCGTCCATGCAAATATGGCGCCGGGAATGAGCTTCACGAAACCGTCTTAAATCTATGAGGGAGACCCAAACTAGGTGACGAGCTCCGAGGAGGAATCCACGAAAGGAAGAACCGTCATCCCATCATCCCAGTTTCGATCAAGGAGCAGAAATACCTGAACAAGGAACGGATGCTGCCTGCCTTTGTAAAGTGGGAATGCGGGGCAACAAGCCGCAACGTCCTCCCATGCGTGACGGACACGCGCGCACGCGCCCTGGCTTAAAAGCTTCGGAAACAGACACCTTGGATTTATCCTAGGTTATTCATAGATAACTTATATCTAAATCCTTCATGATGGTTCATGAAGAGTTTGTGAATTCCCAAAGCATATCCCCTAGGAGTGTCAAACCAGATGTGTAGCAAGACCCATTTTTGTGTACCATATTACCTCAAGTCAAGCCCAGAACATCTTGTCGGAGTTGTTACCCCTAGGTACATCTATTCCAGATCCACATCCACTTATAGTATTCAGATAGGGATGTATTTATTGGAAACCACTCACTCCATCCTTTACCAAAATTCAAGGATATTTTCCTAAATGTTAACTCATCCTTATACTTAACCTTAGAGAAATCCCTAGACACATCCTTAGAAATAAACATTGGGATTTCACTAAATTTTTCTCATCATAATTTCAAAAGGTTGTCTAAACCTTTCCTTTGATACCAACTATAGCAACCTAGGCTTAACATACATGAATATTATATCATTTTAGATGAATATTTAGTACATTACAAAAATACATTCCAGAGGACCATAATAGTTTAGTGTCTTTGGAAACTTGTAAACAAAACCTTCTATCCTAGTGAAATATCTTTAACATATCCCATAAAGATCTCCACCTTTAGTACTTATACCTAAAACCTTTATTCATAACTTAGATAATGAAAACATAATAAAGGGGTGAGCTCAAATGCTCAGTAAGGGTAAACAAGGGAGGCATGTAAGCATAAACATGTTTATAAGGGTATGAGAATGTGATCATGAAAATAGAAGATCATACCCTGCATATCAAAGACCATAAAGATGAATCATGGCATAAAGCTTGGCATTTTATAAGACATGAATCACAATGAAATAAAAAACATAAGCCATGAAAGCATAACATTGGAATAAGACATGGAATTATGGAAACACATAAGCATATACTGATTTATATAGTAGCCAAGACATCAATTCCAGGACCATCTTAGCGGAAAAAGTCTTTTACTGAACTGGGTTAACCCCTGTTCCAGCCCTGTATAACTAAACTAAGTAAAACCTAGTTCCAACCCTGTATTACTGAACCAAGTAAACCCTCATTCTATCCCTATATTACTGAACTAAGTAAACCCTCATTCCAGACCTATATTACTGAACCAAGAAAAACCTCGTTCCAGGCATGTATTATTGAACCCAGTAAACCCTTGTTCTAGCCCTGTATTACTGAACCGAGTAAACCCTCATTCCAGCCCTGTATTACTGAACTGAGTAAACCCTTGTTCCAGCCCTGTATTATTGAACTGAGTAAATCCTTGTTCTGGACCTATATTACTGAACCGAGTAAACCCCCATTCCAACGTTGTATTACTAAACCCAGTAAACCCTCGTTCCAGCACTATCTATCTCATGAGATATAAATCTTTACCCAATGCATTGGAGGGAGATATAGGTCCCACCCATCACATAATGAAATCATACATACATGTTCCACAATATAATAAATAAACATATCATAACCCATGAAATGAAATGGGTATCATAAAAATTTAAACATATCATAACATGTGGAAATATATAGGTTTCATAATCATTTCATCATAAACATAAACCATGAAAAGAAGTGGGTTTCAAAAGCATATAATCCATGAAAGATAAACATATTTCATAAACATATTACCCATGAAGAAGAAATGGGTTTCATAAAGACAATGACACTAAGCACAACTCATTCATATAAAGGATATGAACGGATCATTTGTATCATTTCCTAGAAGGTATGAGTAACATCAATAGATGCCATCTAATATGGAAAAAATATTGAAATATCCTCTAAAAAAATTTCTTGAGTAAAATAACCTTTCTTATTTGAAAAAGGCTTTTTAATACATAAAACCATTTGAAAATAATTTTCTTAGAAAATACCTTGAAAAATTATAAAGAATACATGAAATCATTTTGAAAACCTTTTTCCTTGAAAACTTTTAAAATAATCTTCAAAAAAAATTTAAAAACCATTTTCTTTGAAAACACTTAACAACTTTTAAAGAAAGCTTGAAAATATTTTGAAAACCATTTATTTAAAAATAATTTGAAAACTTATAAATAAATATTGAAATTTTTTTGAAATCCATTTCTTTTCAAATACTTTGAAAACTTATAAAGAAATTTTGAATTTTTTTTGAAAATAAATGTTCTTGAAAACTTATAAAAGAAGCTTGAAAACTTTTTGAAAACCATTTTTATTGAAAACTTATAAAAGAAGCTTAAAAATGTTTTGAAAACCATTTCTTTGAAAATATATTAAAAACTTATAAATAGGGTTTGAAAAATTTTTGAAAACAGTTTTACATTAAAATTACTTTTAAAAAAAAATTTCTTAAAGATTAACCTTTTTATCAATGCAAAGGGAGATTTGAAGAAATGATGGTGGGTAAATCTGTACATGTCGTACGAGGTAAAAAGAACACTCCTTTTTCACGGTAAAAAGGATAAAAAAGTGCCTTTTTGGAAAGTGACAAGAATATTACCTTGAAGATATAGGAAAAAGAAAAAAGGTAAATAATGTCTTTTATATATTATAGGGTAATGGTATAATATTATTGGAAACTCTTTTTAGAAAACATAGATTTCCGATCGAAGAGAGGGTAAAGTCGGGCTTTCCTAAAAACTATTTATTAACTAAATTATATACCAAAGAGTAGAAAATGGTACCAATACATGAGTATATCATAAAATAATAGAGTATAAGGAAACTCATGAATATTATTAAGATATGGATAATAATATTTCATCAAAGGAAGCATAAACATAAACAATCTTAAAAAGTAATGATATTGTCTAAATAAACTCTTATAACTTAGTATCTTGAGATCATGCTCTCCATGTAAGGAAATTAAATTACATGAAGAATATAATATCATGAAAATATTGAGATTAATTATATTTCATGTAAAATGGAATTATATACACCTCAAAAAAGAGTTTAGGTGCATAATAAAACTTGAGTCTCAAAGAAGGAAAATTGAGACAAAACATTTTTACCGATTTGGAAACTTTTGAAACTTAAACCCCATGAAAGAAGGATCATAAAATGGATATGTGAAGACCCATAAATTGAATTATAGGATACATATAATAGAATCATGGGTATTACATACACCACACAAAAGGAAAGAGTGGCGAACGTAACATGTATCTCACGGAAATTAAAAGTGAGATGAAATCCCCTTACCTTATGTCTTGACTCGCTCCATACTCGTACAAGATTATTATATAATAAATATAAGTTTATTATACATCTTTTACATAAGAATATTCTTATATCTATTACCATATATTCTTTTATTATGACTATATATTACCCACCTGTTAACGATCCTATATCAAGGTTTCACTTCGGGTAATATTCACTTTGTTCTTCACACGCATCTTAATTTGTTATATAATTGATCCTTATACTTATATCATGATTAAATAATGTAGAACATGATATAAATATTATAAATATATAGTATAATTATATTATAATAATCTATATCATAATGGAGTATGCAATGTAATACATCGTTTATGGAGACGGTAAGCCGTACGTATGCATGAATGTTGTTTTCCGTTTTTATTGTCATATTGAAAAAAATTATGTAAATGAAATATGTATATATGTATATATATATATATATATATATATAATTATTAAAATAGCATGAATATATCATATATATCATATAATTTCATTAAACCCATCCTTAATATATTCTATGTGGTGTGTGAACGAATCACATCACTTTGATTTCCCATTCCGATTACCTCATTACGATCGAGGCATATAGTCACTTCGATTTTATTAACCCACTTGAAAATAAATCAGAACTGAATATACTTCATTATTTTTATCCAAACCAATTATAACATATGAAAAACACATTTATTATCATTAAGATGCTATGTATCAACTGATAAAACAACAACTCTTCAAACAAAATATTTCTTCTCAACTCTTCAAACTTCAAGCTCCCCTTAACAAAACTTTTGAGACTACTTGAAACATTTCTTCTTTTCTTCATTTTCTTCAGACTGATGATCATGCATTTGATGATGTCCAGGGTCTGATGAGGTTTATCGGTGTCAGACCGTGTCAAATGGATCATTCTATGCTTCACTTTGATAAACGGAGTCAATGCCAGTCTGATGATTCTTGACCCAATTGATAAGACAATAAAATTTATTTTTTTCATGACCCAATTGAAAAACAAATCATATTTTTCTTTTCTCTTGAACCACTTGAAGACAACCAATAATTTATCTTGATGAAAATGACTGACTACATTATTGATGGATCTATGATTTGATTTTTCATTGGTCTTAAAAACTTCTTCATTGGTTTCACCATTCCCAACATCTCCCACAAAAAAAAACTCTACCTCTGATTTCCTTTTTCATCCATCACTATATCTGATGATTTATGTCAGTGTAACTCTAATTATCAGTGGCACACTGTGTCTAATGAACCAGTGTCAGTAGCTTCAACTCCATCAACTTATTTCATTCTCTGATTACGATTCACACTTCAGACATATAATAAACAATTTCTCTAAAGATATGTTCTCATGGTTTATTTGTTTGACTGAAACCAACACCTTTATCTCCACACATTCTGATCAACCTTCCTAGCCAACAAACAAATCCACATCTAGTGATCTCACACCAATGAACTAAGACTAGAAAGATTTAGCTTCAGTAACTTTCTTCTTCTAAAAACTTCTACTTGTATCATGACTTCCCCATGACTTTGAATATGTTTAAGATCAGTATAGCATCATTTTAATTACATTGAGAAGTACTATAACCCCCCATTCCTCCAAAAACATTTTATTTCTAATCCCAACTTCAATATGATTGGTAGTACTTGTACTTCCCCTTTCCTTCATAAATCTTGCATCACACATTTTCAGATAACTCATGATTTGTGAGAACTCTATGATCAAAAAAGAACCATCAGATTTACATCAGATCCATGCAGAATCCGATTCAATTTCTCATTATGATCTTTCTTTCAATCCAGACCTGAGTTAAGTCTGATGAACAATTTCTTCCAGAAAAATTCTTCTCAATCCAATGGAATTTCTTAAGCATTGTGAGTCTGATTGTCTGAATATGATTGTGAGTCTAATCACCAAATTTAACAAAGTATGGTTATTTCTCATTATTTGATATTTCCTTGAAAAAAAAGACAACAAATTTAAAAAAAAATATTTTTGATTATGATGATGAGTTTGATCATCTTCTTTATCATCTTTCCCATAATAATCTACTCCTTTGGATTTTTTTGTCAACTAATGTTCATAAATCAATGAACTTTGTAACCTCAAGAAATAGATTACTTATCAAAAATTCTAATCCTATGTGAGGTAACTCATTGTAGGAAACAAAAATCATTGACAACAATATCATGCTATCCAAAAGTAGTGAATCGTGAAAACCTCCTCATTTTTTATCCACTGATTTTTTTACCTCTTTCTTTTCTTCTTCCACTTTCCTGTAAACAAAATATTCCTACAACCACTCCAAAAAATGCATAAATTGGTTTTCTCCCCTTTGAAAAAAATATCTAAAGAAAATATGAGATAGGGGACACAAAAACATACCCCATCCTTGATGAGAAAGAGATTGGATGCCCATGTTCAACCTCAGTTTATAAAAAGGTTCTTTTGGTAAAGTTTTTGTGAAAATATTAGCAACATGTTCTGATATAGGAACATACTCCATCTTAAATTCATTCTTCTCCACATTCTCTTTGATAAAATGATATTTGATATCAATATGTTTTAAACAAGAAGTTTGTATTGGGTTTTTGGTAAGGTTTATTTCACTTTAATTATGACAACCCAAGAGCAAGGGTAACTTTACTTCTATAAGGAAGTATTCCAACTAAGTCTTTATCCACATAAGTTTATTAGTAGTTTTATTGAAAAAAATACTTAGCATCATCCATGATAATATTTACTGAATTTTGTTTCTTTATATGAAAATTAACACAACTTTTTCTCATAAAGAAAAACCCACCATATGTGGATCTTCTATTATCAACATTTCCTACCCAATCAGTATCTAAACACCCAAACAAGTCAATACTTTATGAGATATAATACCTGATTCTGAAATTTGACGTGCCTTTGATATATATGAGAATTATTTTTTTGGTCAAAAAATGTGATTCTTTTAGAGCACTCTAAAATCTTGCACATAAGGTAACAACATAAATGATTTCAGGTCTTGAGGTAGTCAAGTATATCAAACTTCCAATCAACTTACGATACTCTTTTGATTCAACTTCCTTTCCTTCACACCATATTTTTTCAACTTGGTTCCCACTAAAATCAGTGTGGAAATAGGTTTCAAATTTTCCATGAAGAACTTCTTAAGAAGTTCCTTAGATTAATTTTTTTGGGAAAGAAAAATGTGTTTCTTCTTTTGTAAAATTTGTAACCCAAGAAAGTATTTCATTTCACTTAGCATGGAAATCTCAAACAAAATTTTCATTTCTTCAGGAAATATTTAAAAAGTTCTTTCATCATTCCCAACAAAGATAATGTCATCAACATAAATAATTAAAATGAGTCAAATCTCCTAATTTATTTGATGTAAAGATTACTATCAACCATTACTTTCTTAAAACTTATATTTCTTAAGCAGGTATCCAATTTGGAATACTATGCCCTCAATGCTTGCTTCAGCCCATACAAGACCTTCTTCAACTTGCATACATAACTTTCATCTTTCTGAACAAAAATCCACATGGTTGTTCAATATAAAATTCCTCATCAAGATCACCATTCAAAAATGATGATTTCATATCCATCTAATTTTTTTTGTAGATTCATTGTGAAATAATAGAAAGAAAGATTCTGGTTGTTTCTAACCTTTCCACTGTTAGAGTTGGTGTTCTGAGAACCAACTATTTGTACTTTGATTATATAAATGTACACTTATTATATATTGTTCATTGTTCTGCATGACTATAATATAATAATGTCCTGGAATATTTGTTGCATTAATGAGGTCATGGAAGATCCCCTCTATGATGAGAACCTTGAAATGTTATAAAAATATTCTTAAATAAAGTTCCAGGGTTGTATGACATACTATAATAGGACACATAGTATACAGACCGACATGTGCGAGTACTCATAAGAAGATGAGACTCTCTCTCAAAGATGAGAGATTATGAGAACAGACCCACCGGTAGTAATTCCACATGTCTTGGTGTCATCATACATTACTATCTATGAGCATGTGTAATGGTCCTTAGACTGGAAGATTATCATTAACTCATTTCATGACTCGTGCACTTAGATTTGCTAATGAAAACCGTCCTGAAGACAGTTGGCGGGAAGTAGGGTACGTTGGGTTCATCACGAATGACATGTTGTTAATGGATAAGTTGAGGAAGGATTTGTCCCCTAAATATTTATGAAAGTAGATATCTCATGCCCTTTTATTGAAATAAAACTATCACCAAAATTCCATGGCCATGGTGTAACAAAGATTTTATTTCTGGAAGTCAAAGAATGACAGATCAAGAATATAGGTTTATGAAACTGCCATGAAACTTTCTTGATGAGATATTGAGACAAAGGGATTAAATTACATAGTGAGAATTCATATGAGGTGACACATCAATGCGGTGTTAACTTCTTTCTCTTGGGTGCCTTGACCCGTTGCTAGACAATAATCTTAGACTTTAGGCAATCCCACCTAATGCCAACGAGAAAGAGGCCTAGAGGGTCACACACTAAGTATATCCACATATCTCAAGCAGAATAAAGATTATTCCCATACGGGGTTTAATAATTATTCAAGGAAGCCTAAATTGTTTTAATGTTGGAGGAATAATAAAATTAAAACAAGTACACACCGTGTATTAATGATTACATGCCATGTAGTTTTTATTTTTGAAAACAAGTACACGCCGTGTATTAATGATTACACACTGTGTAGTTTTCATTTTGGAAAGGAAATGAAAAACAATTAAATGCTGTGTATTAATGATTACACGCCGTGTAGTTTTTTTTGATGAAAAAGAAGTACATGCCATGTATCAATGATTACACGCTGTGTAGTTTTTCCAGTTGGGATTTTGAGGATATAATATTGTTTTATTAAATGATATTTATTATAATCAGTATAGGCGCATGTCAAGGAATTAATTATTCGACATGGAGGTTTTCAATACGAGTTAATGAAATAAATAAAATGCGTAACGCGTATATTTATTATCATAACTCTATAACCTCAAACCCGATTATAAATTTCCTCACAACCCTAAAACTTTTACCCAATCGTTGTGCACAATAATTCTGAAGAATTTTCTCAAGGCCGAAAGAACTCCTTCCTCCAAGAACACTCTCAAGACTGAGAGAGAGATCCTCCTCCATCAGATCAATGCGATCTAAGGCGGACAACTCAAGAAAAGGTTTCTCCACGCTAGCACCTAGAGACTCCTTTGGTGATGTTAAGAGAT
Source organism: Viscum album (assembly GCA_963277665.1). Classification (NCBI taxonomy): domain Eukaryota; kingdom Viridiplantae; phylum Streptophyta; class Magnoliopsida; order Santalales; family Viscaceae; genus Viscum; species Viscum album. Next base: position 381,623,415 of record OY728153.1, on the reverse strand, counting down.
ACATGGTGCATGTGTGGATCACCACTAGAGGAAGTCTACACTTGGATTCTACGAAGCAATGAAGAATCACAATAGAGCGTGATCAGAAATATCAACGAATAAAGAATGCCACAAAATGTATTTCTTGTCAATTAATTACATTAATTATAATCAACCTGTGATGATCCTCCTTTGTAGTTTTGGGACTATTCTTCTTATTTTTCTATTTCTGCGATTCGATCCATGGAGTCTGGAATTTATCGTCGTATTGATCCTGGATTGATCATTGCTAATGAAAAAAAGCCAAGTGGGCACATCCACCCATGAGATTAATCTATGCCCGGAACCTTAAATTGGTATCAGAGGGAGGTTACAACGTTGATTATAGTTATTTAATTTTTGTTGATAATTTATGCATTTATATTTGATTCAATTCAAGATAAATCGTTCTATAAATTTGAATGAATGAGATCTGTTCTTCCTCCTTCATTTCTCGATTCACATCACAAAAACGACCTTTTAATTTTGATTTTTATTAAAATAAAAATGAGGAACTCATCTGGAGGAGCCACTCTTTCTATCTGTACAACACAAGAATACGCGGCGTGTAGTGAAAACTACATGCCGTGTACTTAGGTTCAACGAACCGGTACTGGTCCACCAAATCACTCCATGTGAATTGAGTATACCTAAGTATTTATTACACTGTGTTGACCAGAAATGAACGGCGCGTGGAAACCGGAATACACGATGTGTATGTTGAATCAACACGCCGTGTAGTCTGATCCGGCCCAGGTGAAACCATGTACAAGGAGAAGCCATGTACTGCGTACACGGGATTTCCAGGCCAGTAACAACGTAACAAGGAAGTACATGCTGTGTTAGATTAATCTACACACCGTGTAATCCAAAATTTCCAAAGTATAGAAAATACGCCAAAGCCCCCGATGTGTACTTTGGATAAAGGGTGAAAACAAATACACACCGTGTAATATTTCCTATACGCCATGTACTTTCCAGAAATGGAATTTCACTAGGTTTCCTACAAATTACAAAGACCTATACAAGGAATATGGATGAGAAGAATCTCAAGGAAATTTAGAAAGGAATTTAAGATAAATAATTGATTAATTATAAGATCATAATTAATTGAATTCAAGTGCGACTTATCTTGAATAAAAGAACGATTAAAATAATTTTAATACAAAATATGTGTAAATGTCGTTGCATGCTATGGATGATCATGATCTAGACCAAATACCCTTTTTGTGTGTATGGTTTAATTTAAATTTATTTAATTTAAATTCGTTGTCCTGCAAACCTTATTCCGATAAAATGTAGGGCCTGCATGCCCATAGTTTCTTTAATGTAAACCCCATGTAATGGAGGATATCCCAAGCTAGAGGAGATGGTTCAAAATCCGAATCTGAGGCGAAAACAACCCAAGAAGATACAAAGGAAGACAGGTGGGAGCTGAAAAACATGAACCATCGGGTTCAAGGTGTTTTTCCCTAGGCCAGGGTTAGCTTATCAAAACCGGTAGATAAGCTAACCAATAGAAGCTCATGATCATTCTATCTTATTTTATTTCTGTCTGATTTCATGGTTTATTTATTATGTATGTGTTGTCGCGATCACATAATTAATGAAATAATCAAGCATGCAAAGATGGAATAAAATAAAGACCGGACTATGCGTAAACATTATTAGAACATGGTTAATCACTTAAGAAAGCATCACTTAATATTAACAAGCATGTGATAATGAAAAACTACTCATAAAGAATAAAATCCCTCAAATACCATATTAAGTCATACCAAGACTTCCGTTACTTGATTAAGGGAAAGACTCAATAAAACTATGTGTTTGACCAACCCTTGTTGGGACACTTACTTTTATAAAGGAATCTCTTATGAAAGTTTTGGGTTGACTTAAACATTTTACATCAAGAGGAGTAGCCCTTGCTAGACTTGTTGTAAAATGGAGGAAATTTTTGAGGAAATCCAAGTTAGGATTTTAGGATTGGGGAGTCCACTCAACAGATCAAGGAACTGTAAGATCACATTTGGAAAAGACCTGCCTACCTAAATACATTCTAATAGATTGACCAACCCTTTTTGGGGTTATGCAAAGGGGAATATGGATCCTTGCCACTAGAATTTCAAAGCAACTAAACATTCCGAGTTCAATGGTGAGGGACATTGGGACTTGATAAAATAGTGGGAGACTTAATAAAATTTATTATTTCTCATAAAATGTAATCAAGAAAGTACTGATAAATATACTCTTTTAATTTATAGAATCAATATGACAAACTCGTCAACCAAATTTTCTCTGCGATCAATTATGGATAAATACAATATCCTCACCGATAGTAACTTTTAGGAATGGTTTAGGCACCTTCAGGTTATCCTACGCCGTAAACGAAAGTTTTATGTGCTAGAGTCCTCACTTCCTGATTCACCTGCCCAAGGGGCGAGTGATGAAGATTTCCTGGTCTATGATCAACACTTGAGTGATACACTTGACATTCAATGTTTGATTCTATCATCAATGTCAAGTGAGCTCATGAAGTATCATGAATACATGGATGCCTACAGCATGCTCGAGCACCTCCATGGTTTATACTAGGAGAGAGAAAGACAGGAAAGGTTTGAGATCTCCAAGGATCTATTTCAGAGCAATCTTAGAGAGGGTGACCCATCCGGGCCTTATGTAGTCAATATCATTGGCTACATTGAGCGCTTGGAGGTTCTAGGGTTTAAACTCCCCAAAGAACTAGGTACCGATATCATTCTTGCATCACTCCCCCAGAGCTTATCTAACTTTGTTGTAAATTTCAATATGAACAACATTGAGAAGTCTCTATCTGATCTTCTTATCCTTATTCTCCAAGTAGACAATGATATGAAGTGTGAAAAGCCTTCTATCCTTATGGTGAATAAAAGGAAAGGGAAGGAGAAGATATTTAAGCCCAAATATTCTTCAAGGCCTTAAAAGAAAAGGAAGATCAAAGGGGAGGCAAGAGAACATGAGGCTATTTGTTTTGAATGTGGTAAGAAGGGCCATTGGAAGAAAAACTGCACCCAGCCAAGGAAGCAAGGGGAAGCTTCAGGTGCATTTGTTATCAAATTAAATCTATTTATTTCTACTAATTGGGTATTAGATACTGCTTGTGGTGCTCACATCTGTATCCAAATATAGGAACCAAGTAATTTCAGAAAGATTGACCGAGGTGAGGTGGATCTGCGAGCATCCAATGGAGCCAGACTCGCTGCTGTAGCTGTCAGAGACTACCACCTCACATTGCCTACTGGGATGGTATTGGTATTAAAAGGATGTTACTATGTACCCTATGTAACCAAAAACATTATTTCAGTATCCAGATTAGATACCGATGGATTCATCTTCAAGTTTGGAAATGAATGTTGCTACTTTTATAAAGATAGAATTTGTTTTGTTAGGGAACATTTATATAACGGCCTTTATGTGTTAGAATACACAAACCAAGTAATGGAAATTGATGAAAAAGTTAATTCACATGACTCATACCACACCCAACTTTGACATCACTGGCTAGGTCATGTCAATGAGAAACTTTTGACAAAATTACATCAATATGGGTATTTAGATTCTTTTGAACTAAAACCACTTGGTGTATGTCATGTGTGTCTACAAGGAAAAATGACCAAAGCCCCATTTAGTGGGAAATGTGAAAGGGCTAAAGAGCTTATAGAATTAGTTTACATAGATGTGTGTGGACCATTTCCAGTTGAATCAAGGGGTGGGTTCTTGTACTTCATAACCTTTACTGATGATTTTTGTAGATATGGATATATTTACTTAATGAGGTATAAGTCCGATTCTTTTGATCAGTTCAAAGGATACAAGAATGAAGTTGAGAACCAGATTGGTAAGAATATTAATAAAATCTGCTCAAACAAAGGAAAATAATATCTTAATCAGGACTTCATTGATTTCTTACGGGAGTTTGGGATTCTATCTCAACTCACTCATCCTTACATGCCTTAGTGGAATGGTGTAAGTGAAAGGAGGAACCGCACCCTGTTGGACATGGTGAGATCAATGATGAGTCATGTGAGTCTTCCATTATCCTTTTAGGGATATGCATTACAAACAACATCACACATACTAAACCAAGTACCAACTAAATTGATAAATGGTATTCCATATGAGTTATGGAGTGGACGCAAATCCATGTTATCAAATTTACATGTGTGGGGTAGCGAAGAATTTTTTAAGGCCTCTTCAGGTAATAAGCTTGCACCCCAAGGCATAAAGTGTACCTTTATAGGATATCCCAATGAAACAAGGGGATATTAACTATACAACCCCTTGGATAAAAAAGTTACAGTGGAAAGACACACCATATTCCTTGAGAGGGAGAACATCTCCAAAAGAGATAGTGGGAGTGATATAGACTTCGATGAGGTCAAGGATCAAGATACATAGGAGTTGGTACAAGAACAAATTCCACAAATCCCCGTGGAAAAAAATCTATTCTAGAGACACAAGAACTGCGTAGGAGCATGAGAGAGGTGAGAGAACCAGAATAATATGGTTTTCTTGTCACCGAGGATGGTGACTCATTATTGGTTGATAATGATGATCCTCTTACCTATAAGGAAGTAGTTGAAGGTATAAACGCTTCCAAGTGGCAAGAAGCCATGGATTCTGAAATGGATTCCATGTACCAAAACCAAGTCTAGATTTTGGTACATCCTCCAGTTGATATAAAGCCTGTTGGTAATAAATGGGTATTCAAGAAGAAACTGGACATGGAGGGAAAATTCAGCACCTATAAGGCATGACTGTTTGCAAAAGGTTTTAGACAACGTCAAGGAATTGACTATGATGAAACCTTTTCACCGGTTGCGATGCTGAAATCCATCAGAATCCTATTGGCCATTGCCTCTTACCATGAATATTAAATTTTGAAAATGTATTTCAAAACAACATTCCTTAACAGGAACCTCCAGGAAGATGTCTACATGACACAACCTGAAGGGTTTGTGACTCCAAAGGATGCCAACAAGGTATGCAAGTTGTAGAAATCCATTTATAGATTAAAGCAAGCATCAAGGTCATGGAATATTCATTTTGATGATGTTGTTACAAAATTTGGATTTATTAAGAACGAATGTGAGCCTTGTGTCTACAAAAGGTTTAGTGGAAGTGAAATTATTTTCTTAATAGTATATGTTGATGACATATTACTAATTGGAAATGAAATACCTATCTTACAGTTAGTTAAGGCATGGTTGGATAAATGATTCTCTATGAAAGACTTGGGCGAGGCAACATATATTCTTGGGATCAAGATCCATTGTGATAGATCCAAGAGAATGCTGGACCTGATTCAAAGTACATACATTGACAAGATACTGAGGAGATTCAGTATGGAACAATCCAATAGGGGATTGTTGCCAGTGTCACATGGCATTCATCTTTCCAAGAAAATGTTTCCTCAGACACATGAGGAAATAAAGAAAATGGAAAGGATCCCTTACACATCCATGATTGGGTCATTCATGTATGCTATGCTATGTACAAGGCTAGATGTTGCTTACGCATTAAGTGTGGTAGGCAGATATCAAGATGATCCAGGTGACCTCCATTGGATGGTAGTCAAGACTATTCTTAAGTATCTGAGGCGTACTAAGGATATGTTCCTGGTTTATGGAGGAGATGAGGAACTAGTCATCATAGGACATGTAAATTCTAGTTTCTAGACTGATCAAGATGACATGAAGTCGCATACTGGATACATCTTAAGTATGAATGGAGGTGCAGTGAGCTGGAAGAGCTCAAATAAAGGTGTGGTCGCAGATTCTACAGTAGAGTCCGAGTATATCGCAACTTCTGAGGCAGCTAAAAAATAAGTATGGATGAAAATATTCGTCCAAGAGTTGGATATAGTACCTAACAGTAAAGATCCTATCACATTTTATTGTGATAATACTGCAGTGGTGACACTTGCAAAAGAGCCGAGGTCACATCAGTGAACAAAGAACATACTTTAGAAGTATCATATCTTGAGGGATTTTTCTCAGAGAGGTGAAGTTGCAGTGAGAAGTATTTCCACATAAGAAAATGTGGCGGACCCCTTGACTAAAGCCTTGACTCAGCAGAAACATGATCATCATGTTAGGTCTAGCAGACTAAAAGTCGTAGGTAGTTGGATCTAGTCCAAGTGGAAGTTTGTTAGAGTTGGTGTCCTGAGAACCAATTATTTTTACTTTGATTACATGAATGTACACTTATTATATATTGTTCATTGTTCTGCATGACTATAATATAATAATGTCATGGAATATTTGTTGCATTAATGAGGTCATGGAAAATCCCCGCTATGATGAGAACCTTAAAATGTTATAACAATATTCTTAAATAAAGTTCTACGGTTGTATGACATACTATGATAAGACACATAGTTTATAGACCATCATGTGTGAGTACTCATAAGAAGTTGAGACTCTCTCTCATAGAGTTCGCACTTGGTAATCTCCAAGATGTGAGATTATGAGAACAAACCCACCAGTAGTAATTCTGCATGTCTTGGTGTCATAAGACATTACTATCTATGAGCGTGTGTAATGTTACTTAGACTGGAATATTATCATTAACTCATGTCATGACTCATGAACTTAGATTTGTTGATGAAAACCATTATGAAGACAGTTGGCTAGAAGTAGGGTACGTTGGGTGAATCACGAATGACATGTTGTTAATGGATAGGTTGAGGAAGGATTTTTCCCTTCCATATTTATGGAAGTAGATATCTCGGACCCTTTGATTGAAATAGAACTGTCACCCAAATTCTATGGCCATGGTGTAATGATGAGTTTATTTCTAGAAGTCAAAGAATGACAGATCAAGAATATAGGTTTATGACACTGCTATGAAACCTGCTTGATGAGATATTGAGACAAAAGGATTAAATTACACAGTAAGAATTCGTATGAGGTGACATGTCAATGAGGCGTCAACTTCTTTCTCTTGTGTGACTTGACCCATTGATAGATAGTAATCTCAGACTTTAGGCAAGCCCGCCTAATGCCAACAAGAAATAGGACTAAAGGGTCACACACTAAGTGTATCCATGTATCTCAAGTAGAATAAAGATTATTCCCGTACATCATTTAATAATTATTCAAGGAAGCCTAAATTGTTTTAATGTCGGAGGAAGAATAAAATGAAAACAAGTACACACCATGTATTAATGATTACACGTCGTGTAGTTTTTATTTTTGAAAACAACTACACACTGTGTATTAATGATTACATGCTGTGTAGTTTTCATTTTGGAAAGGAAATAAAAAACAAGTACATACCGTGTATTAATTATTACAAGCTGTGTAGTTTTTTTTATGAAAAACAAGTACACACTGTATATCAATGATTACACGCTGTGTAGTTTATCCAGTTGGGATTTTGAGGATATAATATTGTTTTATTAAATGATATTTATTATAATCAGTGTGGGCGCATGTCAAGGAATTAATTATTTGACATGGGGGTTTTCAATAAGAGTTAATGAAATAAATAAAACGCGTAACATGTATATTTATTGTCATAACTCTATAACCTCAAACCTGATTATAAATATCCTCACATCCCTAACACTTTTCCCCAATCGTTGTGCACAACAATTATGGAGAATTATCTCAAGGCCAAAAGAACTCCTTCCTCCAAGAATGCTCTCAAGACCGAGAGAGAGATCCTCCTCCATCAGATCAATGCAATCTAAGGCGGACAACGCAAGTAAAGGTTTCTCCATGCTAGCACCTGAAGACTCCTTTGTTGATGTCCAGAGATATGTGGTGCACGTATGGATCATCGCTAGATGAAGTCTACACTTGGCTTCTGCGATGCAATGACGAATCACATCGGAGCATGATCAGAAATATCAACGAAGAAAGAACGCCACAAAAGGTATTTCTTGTCAATTAATTAAATTAATTATAATCAACCTGTGATGATCCTCCTTTATGGTTCTGATACTATTCTTCTTCTTTGTCTATTTCTATGATTTGATCTGTGGATTCTGGAATTTATTGTCGTATTGATCCCAGATTGATCATTGATAATGAAAAAAATCCAAGTGGGAAAATCCACCCACGATCTTCCGCTGCGCTCGGAACCTTTATCCACAAGAGAAAAAGTATCATCAAAATACATGCCTTCAATCTGTGATTAACATTTTCACACTAATATTTCTTTGTTTCTTATCTATTCAACTTCTTCATTCAGATTGTTTCAGAAAACCCATTTTGTACTGATAATTTTTTTTTATTTGGTTTAGGTATGAGTTCCCAAGTATCATTATTTTGTATATGATCAATCTCTTCATTCATATCCTGAACCCATTTCATATGTTAAAAATCTTCATTCACATCTATTGGCTCAACTTTTGAATAAAAGGAAGTATGTGTGATAGTTTTTTATGTTCTTATTGTTTGAACCTTTTGATGTTGATTACTAATTATGTTTTGATATTGCACTTACTTCCTCATCCTAGGATGAGATTTTCAAGATTCTTACTCATCACTTAGATTAGCCGAGTCCAATTATTCTTCTTGAGTAAGATTACCATTTTCAGTATCCTTATTAGAATTGTCACCATACATTCTTTCTTTATGTTTATCTTCCTTATAAGCATGATTTTTTTAGCATCTTCCCCAGATTTTTCAATAATTTTCACATCAACAGAATCAACTAATCTTCTTATTTATTTATTGAAACATCTATAACCTCTTCCTTTTGGATCATAGCCAAGAAAAAAACCATCTTCACCTCTCTGCTCAAACTTCCCAAACTTTCCACCATTATTCTTCATGATACATGGACTCCCAAAAAATATCTAGTGTTTTAAACTTAGAGTTTTTTCATAAAACATTTCATATAGATTCATATCTGAACTTGTCCTATAGAAACATCAGTTTTGAATATAAACAACAATTATCATGGATTTTCTCCAAAAGTAATGATAGAGACCATGTTCAAGTAACATAGTTCTTCCCATTCCAACCAAACATCTATTTTTTTTCTTTCCACAACACCATTTTGTTTAAGAGTGTATGGTGTACTAAACTCATGCTGAATTCCATGCTTCTCAAGATAACATTCAAACTCTTAATTTTTGTATTCACCACTATTGTCCCCCGAGTGGCCCGAAGGCCTTTTTTTTATTATAGATAATCCCCCTTTTTATGGGATGAATGAGAACCCATACATAACCCATAGGCCCAAGGCACAAGGCCCGACATGACTCACAATACATGACCTGAAAGCCCATAGGAATACTATGCCCAATAAATGACCTGTAGGCCCAACCCACAGGAACTACCCCTCCCCTAGATTCTGCATCATTGATCACACAGCTTCCCACCTTGCATTGCTAATCGGCTAGCATTGCCCCATACAAAGCTGCATGGTGCCTGGTCCCGATGGCGGTTGCCATACCCTCTCATTTTTCCAATCCAGTAGCTCTGCTTCTAGTGACTGCTAGTCTTGTTGCTCTGATCCTCTTATGGGTCCGGTTCTGTGTGAACTGGGATACTCCATGGTATTTTTTGCTCAAAGGCCCTGAGTCCTGAAGACCCTTAATGACCCGAAGGCCCTAGATACCCGTATTCCCAAACCGGTGGCCCGAAGTCCCAAATCGGGTGAATAGTTCTGACTACTACAGTACTGAACAGAACCTTCTACAGTATTGCTATAGTACCATAAATTCACCTCCACCCAGTTTTGAACCTGGGTCTCTTGGATTCCAAGAAGGAGCCCTTACCACTAGGGTACATGCTCATTGGTAAAACATGTGTTGCTAACACCGACTCCTAGAGGGGGTCCCCACCAGACCAAGTGCGCTCCACATTCCCTAGCTAAGAAATGGATTTGAATCTCTTTGTTCATAATACAAACAGTGTTTGAGCTTGGTGGGACTCGATCCTGCACTGGTTCCCATGGAGGGCGAGGGGTACAACCAGCAGGTACCACTCGGCTAACACCCCATGAGCGAGGGGTAAAACCAGTGGTTATTAACCACTATTGTTAGTTCTCAAATTCTTTAATGAATACTCACATTCTTTCTTAGATTTCCTCCTTAAAATTTTAAACATTTTTAGAGTATCTGAATTATGTTTCATATACATAACACAAGTAATGTGAGTAAAGTCATCAATGAAATTAATGGAGTGATTATCTCCATGAGTTTATTGTTTTCACATTGGCCCATAAATATTGGAATGAATAAGTTTCAAGGGTTATTTAGAAAAAATATTAACTTTCTTATGCACAAAGTTTGTTATCTTTCCCTTCTAACAAATCTTGCAACACTAATCTCTTCTTATTGACATACTAGGAATACCTCAGACACTATCTTACTTTGATAACTTTCTTATGTTTGTATGATACACGTGTCCCAACATTTTATTCCACAAATTATTTTCTTCTACCATTCATAAGTAACAAGAGTTTTGAGCCTCACCAACTTGGAACAAGTTTCCTTTTGTACATTGTCCTCTTATAACTAGTTTTATATCTTCCTCACTTTTCAAAATAAACCCATATTTTATGAAAATAACTTTTTTGAATTCATCACAAAGTTGTGAAACAATTAAAAACTTGTGTTTCATCCCATCAATAAAGCTTTATTTGATTTCAGCTTTTATTCCCCAATGATGGATGATCCAATAACTTTGATTCTGAGAGATTCATCATTGCCAAATTTCACTATTCATTCTTTGAAATATTTCACATTCTTCAAAAATTTCAAATCTTTTATCATATGAGAAGAATACCACTGTCCAGAATCCAAGTTCGTTCTCCTTTTGTTTCTTTGAGAGTGATTTCCACAACATGATATTTTTTCTTTCCCTTTGTCTTTCTTAACTTCCAGCTTTTGATAATTGTTAACAAACTTTTGTTTTGCCGGTAAAAAAACAAGACAAAATTTTGTAAGGTGTCTAAGTTGTTCACATATTTCATAAATAGTTTCCAAAGTTTGGAACCTATTTTTCAGTTTTCACACTAACCTTCTTAGGTTTCTTTAAAACATCCTTCTCAGACTTCTTACTTTGAGATGATTGACCCCCTTCAAACTTTTACTTCTATAGTTTGTGGAATAGTAGTAATGTTTTTGATTAAAACAAGACATATTTTCTAGGTGTATGAATCCACCACAATACTAGAAGTATCCATAGAAAGAATATTTTCCTCTAAAACTTCTATACTGACCAGAGTTGTGAGCATGTTTCTCAGCAACCTTCTTTCCTTTCTTCTCAGAACTCTGTTGACCACTAACTTTTATATTATCAATCATAATATTATTTTTCAGCTCGGTTTTCTTTTCAGCCTTATCATAACCAGAAGTAATAGAAACTTTTTCAGACTAAGAAGTTTTAGAAACTTTTGACTTCTCCACTTTGTTGGTCTTGTCCCTATACATAACTTTCCCAGATTTCTTCTTCTTAGAAATAATTTAAACTTTCTTATCAACATTTGAAGGTAACTTTTGTTGATCCTTCTCAAGTTTATCCTTCCCAGATATTTCATCAGATTCCGAAATAGAATTCTTGAAACTTTTAACCCTATATTCATCTTTAGAAAGATTTTTTTGGACAAGATCTAGCTCTTCTTCTTTCTCTTTCATCTTAACTTCCATATGTTCATTACAATTCTTTTTTATTCTCACGATATTTCTTCAAATCATCAATCTATTTTAACAGATTGAATTTCTAATTAGGAAAGAATTCTTGATTGTTTGTTGAATCATTTTCATTTTTCAACTTCTTGATTTCTTTCTCAAGCCTATAAATCTTTCTTAGACATTATTTCAATTATTCTTTCAGATGTAATTCTAACTAGGTTTCTTCTTCCTCAAAACTGCTACTTCCAAACTCTTCATTATTAACTATTGAAATAAAATTATTTTCACTAGCATGATTAGTATACTTTTTAGATTCACATTAAATTTATTCTTCATCATATTTAGACAAAAATATTCTCCTTTTATATTTGGATAACTTCTTATCTTTTCCTTTGGAATAATATTTAGCCTCATCATCCTGTTTCTTACAAGATCTTTTTTTTCATTATATTATCTTCATAACTATTCTATTATTTATTTATTTAAGAAAAATTATACTCAATGTTCCCAAAGAATCCAAATTTAAAAATTTTCAAGGGAAGTTACCCCTTATATCTACCTGTACCTCTTTTCTCATTTTTAGAAAAGAAGGATAAAAATTAATCAAGATTTTTACATATCTCATTTTTGGAATCAAAATCATCAACTTCTTCTTCTTTAAGAATATTCTTACATTTTTCTTTATTGTAATCTTTAAAATACATTTCTTGATCAAATTTTGTTTTTACCTACATAACTTTCTCCCTTATCATTTCATAAGTAATGAGAGTGCTTTGAAAATAATCCAGTGATAATGTTTCTGGATCTCTATCTTCCAATATAGAAACTTTTACATAAAACTTATCAGGAACAATTTTTAATATATTTTAAAAAATAGCAGAGTCTTCTAATTTTTTACCAAGACATCTAATAGTGCTGAAAATTTCATTTACCCTAATAAAGAAGTCACCAACAGGTTCATACTCACCCATCTTGAGATATTCATACTTAAATATCCAGATTTGTAACTTTACCTTTTTTAAATTTTTATCACCTTTATAAATGTTATTTATCTTATCCCAGATACCCTTGGTAGTGACAAAACCTTTTACTCTTAAAAACCCACTTTTAGAAAGTGATGAGATTAAAAAATTCTCATCTTTTCCATCATTCTCATGATTCTTCTTATCAACAAATATAAAAGAAACTTTTTCATTAATAAGAGGAAATCCATCTATTGTAGCTTCAAAAACATCATACCCAATAAAAATAAGATAAGACAACATTCTATCTTTCCAGATATGCTAGTTCTTACCATCAAAGACCAGAATCCCTTTACTATTCACACAATTCAGATTCTCCATCACAACTTTTATTTCAAAACTTTAGAAAAGAGTAAAAAAAGGGAACCTTGGCTTTGATACCAATTTAGAATTCCCAGTAGGATCAATGTATCACTGAGTGGGGGAGGGGGTGAATAATTGATATCTTTTTCTTTCAAGTTTCTTTTATTTTGAAACAAACTTCACCTCCTATAAAATATTTATAACCTTGATGAAAAAAACCAATCACACATCTATAGGAACACACAAATTCACAGGGTTCAATACTGAACAAGAGTAGCTACATCCTTATTATGGTAAGAGAATAATCTGATACCACACAATTCACTAGAAAACAATCCTTTTATGTGGATATAATGAGTAGGATATTCTATTACACTCATGTAGCACTATGTTCAATGAAATAGTGCATGCGATTCAAATATAAAAAAATAATGTAATACAATTTTTTTTTGTAAAAAGTTAATAAAACTTCACCAAATGATTCAAAATAAGTTACTATAATGACTTTCCATATTTCACAAATATAAACTTTAAAACAATTCTTTACTTTCCTACCAAGAAGCAGGTAAGAACTTCTTGGAATTTTTAACGATACTCAGTCTAATTTCCCAGTATAATATGACTAGTATGATTTTTTAGTATGATAAAACAACTCTTCCAAAATAACATTGAAACAATTTTTAACTTATTCTAACTCAGTCTAGAAATCCCAGTCTAATTCCTCGATCCGATTTTGGAAACTCTGATCATAATCTTCTCCCTTCTCTATTTTTTCTTATATCTGAAAAACTTCATCAAGAAAGAAGGATTAAAAAAATCCTCTCTAAAAACTTTCTACGCTCTACATTCTCTCTTAAACAATTATTCTTATAAAGAAAGTACAAAGTACTTCCTCCTTTTGTAGGTGATCCAAATATGGTTTGGGTGAGATTCTAAAATTTTTTCCTGCTCAACAAAATTTCCCAAAACCTCAACCCCCTTGAATTTCAGATGCATATTTTACTTCTTTAATACTTCTCAAATCTTCTCATTTCTTCTCAAACCTTCTCGAATATTCTCATGACTTGAGCTATTCTTCATACTTTCTTCACAAAATTCAATCCAATTATGATTTCCTCATTATAATTGAGGTATATAGTCACTTTGATTTTCTTAACCCACATTCAAATAAATTAGAACTGAAGATACTTTATTAAATTGCTCTAAACCAATTGTAACATATGAAAAACACATGTATTCTCATTATTATGCTCCATACCAAATGATAGAAGTAAAAAATATTCAAATAAAACACTTTTTCTCAACTCTTCAAACTTCAAGAACCCCTTGAAACACTTTTGAGACTACTTGAAACATTTCTTAATTTCTTCTTTTCTTCATTTTCTTCTAACTGATGATACTACATCTGATTATGTCTAATATCTGATAAGGTTTATCGGTGTCATACTATGTCAGATGAATCGATCTCTACTTTACTCTGATAGACAGAGTCAGTTCCAGTATGATGATTCTTGACCCAATTGATAAGAAAATAAAATCTCTTTTCTTCTTGAAATAATTAACAAAAAAGAAAAATTTTCTTTTCTCTTGACCCACTTAAAGAAAAACAACAATTTATCTTGATGAAAACATTTGAATAAATTTTTGATGGATCTATGATATGATTTTTCATTGGTCCTAACAACTTCTTCATTGGTTTCACTGGTCTCAACATCTCTCACAAAAAAACTTCTGCCTCTAATTCCATTTTTCAACCATCACTGTATCTGATGATTGATGTTAGTGTAAATCCAATTATCAGTGGAACACCATGTTTGATGAACTATTTTTAGCAGATTCAACTCCATTATTTTCCTTTTTCTCTGATTACGATTCAAAATTCTAACATATAAAAACTTCTTTCTCCAAAGACATGTTTCTCATAGTTTATTGGTATGACTAAAAACCAACATATTTATCTTCACCTGTTCTGATTAACCTTCATAGCTAACAAAAAAAAGAGTCCAGTGATCTCACACTAATGAACTGAGACCAGAAAGATTCAGCTTCAAGAAATTTCTTCTTTCACAAACTTCTTCTTATATCATGACTTCCTCATGATTTTGAATACGTTTAAGATTGGTGTAGCATCATCTGACTTACATTAGTAATTATTGTAACATCAAATTCCTCCAGAAACATTTTCTTTCCAATATAGACCTCAATATTATTTGAAACACTTGTACCCCCCCTTTCCTTCATAAAGATCACATAATAAGAATTCAGATAAATCATGATTTATGAGAACTCCAAGATCAAAAAAGCATTATCAAATTTACATCAGATCCATAAAAAATCTGATACAGATCTTCATTATGATCTTCCTTTAAGTCCATACCTAAGGTGAGTACGATGAAACATTTCTTCCAGAAAAATTATTCTCAATATGATGGGATTTATTAAGAATTATGAGTTTAATAATATGAATAAAATTGTGAGTCTGATCACCAAATTTTACAAAGTTAGGTGATTTTTACTTTGATATTTCCTTGATGACAAAAGACAACACATTCAAAATAATCATCTTCCTAATTATGATGATGAGTTTGATCATCTTACTTATTATCTTTATCCTAACAATTATTTACTTTTGTTTTACTATATTGGAGACCACTATGTTATTATTTATTCATTCATGGTTGGGTTGATTTTCTAAATGGATTTTTAAAGTGGTTTTGGAAATTTATTTAAAATAAAAGAGAAATATTTTTTTATGGATGTGATTTCTTAAAAAGATTTTTAAATGGGGAAAATGCATTTTATTTGGATTTCATCATTTCAAGGTCCCTCATTTCAGATGTTCTAAAAGTTTTTTCATTATTTTTATAGAGATCCCACATGATTTATATAAAAATAATAAATTTATTCTTTATAACTAAAAGTCTGATGCTTGGTTTCTTTTATGTCATTGAAAAAGGAAAATCTTACTTTCAACTATATTTTAAAATAGAATTTATGATCTATTTTATACAAGGAATTACATAGACTCTTTGATGAGATCTTAATAGGCCTATTATCTCACACCCTGCATGCACACTCGTGTGTGTGTATGTATAGTTATTATATTATATATAGGTTCTAGGTTTCATCCCATATTGGTTATCACTATCTTGGGTCTCTTATGGGTGAGTTGGGATATGGTGGGTGACCATGGGTCACATGGAGGTGATATTGTAGTATGGTTTGGATTTTGGTTTATTTTTGGGATGTGATGTGTTGGTCAAGTCATCCATATCTTTATTTTTATTCAGTTTATTTTGTATTGGTCATTTTTTATGTATTTATTTTGGATGATATATTAATGTTGATTTAAATGATTTGATTCATATTGGTTGGTTATGACTTTTTTTTAATCTATTATTTATTTGTATCTACTTATATTGTTTTGCATGGATGTATAGTGCATGGATGTTCCATATCAAATTATCAAAAAATATGTAATTTATTTAATCTAATTTTAGGTTGAAATTACTCTCAAGTGAATATTATTGGATTCCCAAGTACTAGTTTCTAGCCCATGGGGATCGAGAATTCCCTTTGGGCACAGTGGAAGGCCTACTTGGGTGATGTGGCTAGTTATCTCAGGCCGGTTCTTTCTAATATATTTTATTACAACAATTTAAAGCTCCATTATAAATATTTATTTTATAGAATATCATTGAGGTTGATTTGAATTTTTATTATGTATGAAAAAAGGTATCCAAAAAAGTTATCTTTTCAATGTAAGTTGAATTAGATCTATTGAATGCCTATAGAAAAAGTTATGGTCTTGTTATCGAGGTATACAATGTGTAGATTTTAGCTATTATAAATATCAAAGGTCCATGATAGAAAATTTATTAATTGCATGAAAATATCAATAAATTTTCTATATTTTAATAGGGACTTATATTTTATTTTCTAATTTTTGGGCTTGAAGTTCCAAAGGATTTAATAACAACTGAGAGGGGGGGGGGGTTGAATCAGTTGTTCACTTTTTATAAGTTTCAAAAATTTTATAAACTTAACCCTTGAAACCTATTAATATTTATTTCCTTATATACTTTTAGTAAATACTCATGCAGGAAAAACTAGTAAAGAAAGTAAATCACACAAGACCTTAGTGTGATAACCTACATCCTTTCCATAGCAACTCCCATGGGTCTATGAAAATCCACTATTATGAAGAAGTGAATACAAATTATGAAAAATCCCATTAGAAACCTTCTATATCTTGATAGTAAAGATTATACTAACTCCCGTTAGTTTATAATATTTTCTTACAAAAAAATTGATAAAAATAAGAATAAATAATTTTCTAAAACTGCTCCACAATTGCTTATTTAAAATCCTCAGTCTGATTTTTCTAGATCTAATTTTCTCAATCTGATGAATCTGGATCTGATTATCTTAATATGATGAGTCTGGATCTGATTCTCTCAACACGATGAGTCTAGATCTGATTCTCTCAATATGATGGTCTCAATACAATGTACTCATTCTCAATCTACAAAACAAAAACTCTACTTAAATTCTCAATATGATCTTTCTTAGTCTGGTTGACTTAATCCAATTGAATGAATATGATCTTCTCAACACGATCTTTCTCAATCCAGTAAACAAACATTCACTTGTTTGATCCTCCTCATGAGATCTTTGTCCGGTAATGACTTTCAATTGATTTCTTCAGTGCTACGTCTTTTCCTCTTACATGAAAAGTTAGGACTGAACGAATGATTTGAGAAATTATTTATAGGAGACTTAGAAAACAAAACCAAGAAACTTTAAAACTTTCTCCGATTCCTCAAATTTTAAAATCTCTGAAGATATATCACATTTAAACTTCAACTTTTACCTCTTCAAACCTCTATATATTTCTACGATATTTATGAAAAATTGAATTTCAAGTTTGAGCTCTTTAACTCTTCAAAAAACTTATGGAACTTTCTTTTTGAGTCTTTTTTGTAATCAGCTCAATACGATTTCTGTTTATTTCTTAGTGAATCTAAATTCCGTTTATTTCTCAGTGAATTTGATTTTTGTTTCTATCTTAGTGAATATGAATTTTGTATCCATATCAGCTAATTATGGTGAAATTCCCATTATCATTGAAATACCATTATGATGAATTTTCCATTTTGATGGAAATTCCCATTCTGATGTAAATATCATTATGATGGAAATCCCATTATGATGAAATCTCCATACTTCAACTTTGAAATTATTCAAACTTCATTAGCTTCACACATTCTGACTTCTAGATCCAATCTTCTAAAGCATTATTCCTTCAATATATTTCTTCATAATGATGTAATCACCATTATGATTAAATTATCATTATGACCGAATTTCTCATTACGATGGAATTCTTTACTCTATAATTTTGGATTTCTTCAAACCTCTCCACAATTTCTTCAAATGATTTTATCATGAAAGCTTTCATGATTTGTGAGAACTTCTTAATCAGAAAATCATCATCTGACTTGGTTTAGAAAGTATCAAAACTTTCTAACTTCTGACTTCACTTTCTTCAACAAACCTCTTCAGCAACAATAAGAATTATTACATTAGAAACTTCTTTCTTTCTATGATTACAAAAAAGGAAAACTTCTAATAAAAAATAATTTCCACCTCTGATTATTTTGGATCTGATGATCTGAATATGATGCAGATAGATCTGATGATCTAAAACAGATGTTGGTCAGTCCAATCATCTCATTATGATGGACTGGGTCTGATTCCTAAAAAACAAAAACATTATTATATGAAAGGTTAGTTTTCAAAAAATACAAAAACTTCATTAAAACAATTCATTAAAAAGTTTCTTCAATCCCCCCTTTGGGTTTGTTGATAACGCTCATCAAAAAATTTTCAAACTCTAAACTCTTGCAAACAGCTCAAGTTTTTTGAATTTCATCAAAACATATTCTTTCTCAAAAAAGAGTGTCCTAACACCACACTACTAGATAAAGTAATGTTTTTAAAGAATTACATCCCTTGGTGGTAATAAAATTTTGTGGCCATGTAAAGATAAACTTCCCCTTACTTTTTTATTTTCCTTTATCACTTGTCTTTTTCCCTCACTTTTCTTTCTCTATCACTTTTCTTTTTCTCTCCCCCATTTTCTGACAACCACAACTTCAGATTCATTTAACAAATATAATTAAAAAATTATTACAATGTAAAAATTTGTTACTTTCTATCCCCCTTTGTCAACAAAATCCTAAGCATGGTGGGGGACCTTACTTATGTGGTTTAGGAAGAAATGGGAGGAGGCTGAACATAAACTTGTAACCTCAATTATATAAACCTTTCTTTCAAAATTTCTTTTGTAAAAATATAAACAATCTGATACTTTGTTGAAATGTATTCCAACAAAACTTCTCCAGTATAAACTTTCTCTTTTATAAAGTGAAACTTTATATCAATGTGTTTTGATATTGAATGTTGGAAAAGATTATTAGAAAGATTAACTGCACTCTGATTATCAATAAGTATCTTCAATGGTTTAAAAAAATTTACTTTAAAATATTTCAGCTGAACTTTCATCCACAACATTTGAGTACAATCTTGAGTAACTACAATATATTTGGATTCATCTATGCTCAAAGTTATTGAACTTTGTTTCTTACTATGCCAACTCACAAAACATTCACCCAAGAAAAATGTTCCTCCTAAGGTTGATTTTCTATCATTACAATCTTCATCCCAATCGTCATTAGTATAACCATGAAAATTCATCTCACTATTTATTTTGTATAACAAACCATGTGAATTTGTTCCTTTAACAGATCTCAAAATTCTCTTTATTGCCAAAATATGTGATTATTTCAGATTACTTTGATACTTGGTACACAAAGTCACAACATAAAAAATATCAGGCCTTAAAGATGTAAGGTAAAGAAGAATTCCTATCAGTTTCTGAAGGTCTTTCCGATTCACACTTATTCTGGATTCATATTTACTCAACTTTGTGCTCACTAAAATAGGAGTTGAAACTTCTTTGGATTCTACCATCCCAAACTTATTTAATAATTCCCTCGCATACTTTTCTTGAGATAAGAAAATTCATTTTTCCTTTTGTTGAACTTGTAATCCAAGTAAGAAAGTTAATTATACAAATATTTACATTTCAAAATTCTTATTCATTTCCTCATAAATTGTTTTACAAACATCTTCTCTATCCCTAGAAAAAATTATATCATCCATATAAACAATTACTTTTAGAGCTCTGGAGTCAACATCTTTCACATATAAGTTTCTATCAACTTTTCCTTTAAAAAAGTTCAAAATTATCAAACAATTTTCTAGTTTAGAATACCAAGCATGTGGATCTTGTTTCAACCCATACAAATATTTATTCAATTTATAAACTTTGTTTTCATCCTCATCAAGTAGAAACCCACAAGGTTGTTCAATGTAATTTTTTCCCTTAATATCACCATTCAAGAAAGATGAATTTACATCAATTTGATAAACTTTGTAATTATGATGTGCGGTAACTAAAAGAAACATTCTAATAGTTTCTAATATTTTAACTAGGGAATAATTTTCTTCAAAATACACACCTTCCACCTATTCATAGCCTTTAAAAACAATCCTTACTTTGTTTATTTAAACTTCTCCATGTTCATTTAACTTATTTTTTTAAACCCACTTGGTTCCAATAAAATTTTTATGTGATTTCCATCAAACAAGTTCTCATGTTTCATTCTTCTCAATCTAACACAACTCCTCATTTATAGAATACACACTTTATTTGTATTGAATAGCTTCTGAAAATGATTCCAGTTCAACTTTTGAGATAAGTGAAGTCTGATTATCTAATCTCAAATTTCTTCTTGTCTGAACTAGAGCCTTATGATTCCCAATAATGTTTTCATATTCAAAATGTTTTTGTAAGGTAGGTAATTTCAAAGTTTATTTCCCAGCTAAAATATCCTCATTACACGATTCTTTTGAATCTTGATAAGGATGTTTTGAATTACTTTCACTATTCTTGGAATTCTCTAGTTTATCCTCCTCAGAATTATCAATAACTTTTGTTAAGGGACTTTTATTTTCAATTACCTTCACATAACATGAGTCCAACAAATTTTTTAAACATTTTTTCCAACATTTATAACTTCTTCTATTTGGTGAATAACCCATAAAAGTTTCTTCCTTAGATTTCTATTCAAACATTCCCAAATCCAAATTTTTTATTTTGAGAAAACATAGACATACAAAAACTTTGAAGTATTTCAATGAAGTTTTTTTTCTATACCAAATTTAATATGGATTCATGTTGTTTTATGGTCTCAAAAAACATATATTTTGAACATGTACAACAACACTAATATATTCTCTCCAATAGAACTTTTAAAGTTTGTTTTTTACTAACATACTTATTCTCATTTCCACCAAACTTGTATTATTTCTTTATAGTAATCCTTTTTTGTGGAGTATAGGGAGAAATATATTGATGTTTTATACTATTCTTTCTCAGATAAGTTTCAAAATAATTCCTTGTGAATTAGGTACCATTAGCTATTCTCAACCATTTTATGTAAAACCTTATTTCTTTCTCAACATATTTTCTAAATAATTTTAACATTTCAATAGCCTCTGACTTGTGCTTCATAAACATGATGTTTTTCATTTGAGTGAAATCATCAATAAAAGTGATAAAATATAAATCTAATTTTGTTGATTGATGTGTCATCGGCCCACATAAATCAGAATGAATAAGATCAAGTGGTCTGGTAGATTTAATCTAAACTATTTTATGACTTTTGTTAATCATATTACCTTTTTGACAAGTTATAAAAACATCTTATTCTCTTATTTTCAATTCTAGAAAGTTTCGAATGAAATAAACTTTAGAAAGTTTGTTCGTAATTTTCTGTCCAAGGTTACCAAGTCTTCGGTGCCACAATTTGTTTTCATCTTCTGCACTCAAGTAACATGAGCTATTGAATTCTCTTACTTGAAAAAGATTCTGAGTGGTTCTTTCTACTTTTGCAATGAATTTTCTATCTTTCACACTTTTGATTATATAAAAATATTTTCTAAAAAAAACTTATTTTCCATCATCAAAAATTTGACTTATAATAAGTAAGCTATGTTTTATACCATCAATAAATAAGACCTCCTTATATTTAAACTTTTTAGCTTCAATCTCAACCGTTCTGATTCCTATAATTTTTAAGGAACTATCATTACTAAAGGTAATTGCTCCTCCATCAAAACTTTCAATATGTTTCAATATTTTTATATCACCTTTAATATGTGAAGAACAACCACTATCAATTATCCATGGTTTTTTCCTTTTACTTGTTTTCAAGTTTGTCTCAACAACAAAAGCTTTTTCCTCAACTTTCGTCTTTTCAGATTTCTTTTCTTTTCTATCATAATAAACTTGTTCTAGAAGGAGTGTCATACATCTTTCAACATGATGACCATCCTGATTAAATATTCCAAAAATTTCCTCCAAAAATTCAAATTTATTTCTTATTGGAAAGTTTATAACATCTTGAAAATTCATTTTTTCAACTTTCTATAAGTTAAGAAAAACTCTCATTATACTTTCACTATTTCTTCCAATTTTCAAAAACCTTCTTCCAGTTAAAGATAAGTTGTGCCAAAAATTATAATCCCCATTCCCATAGATTCCAAAACACCAAAAATAACCTTTAAATATTGATTTTCTATTGAAATAAGATCTTTCTATATTTAAACTTTATTGAGGTTGGTAACTTCTTTCATCTCTAATAGACTCAGGATGTGGAACATGTTTTATTTTGAGTGATTTATACACTTATTTAAATTTGATAGGTTTCTCAAATCCTTTATCCAACCAATCTTTCCCAATAATTTTTCTGGAACCCGAAATATTAAAAGAACCAGATGAAACATTATTTTTGGTAAGAGAGGATTTCACCTTATTCTCGTATTGAGCCTTCTCAGCATCTTTAAAAGTCTCAGCTTTTACTTCTAAATATTTATTGAAGTTTTCATTCATCTTCCTCAAGGTACTTTTGGACTCAAGAATTTTTGATTGAAAATTTTTGACCTCTTCTTCCTTAGATTCCATATTTTTACTAAGACCTTTAATCATATTTCCCTATTTATAAATTCTAAGTTTTTAACTTAAAAATATCCTAAATGTATTCATCCTTCTGCTTGATGACATCTTTTCTTCCATCACTAACTTCTTCCAATATTTCTTCATTACTATAAATTATTTGTTGGAAGTTTTGTTTTGATCAAGACATAAAACAAGTTATATTGTGATATGATACTCTCTATAGGATTCTTAACCACCTTCTTCACTCTCTGAGGAATCTTTTTTTCTTCTCAACTTTAGTAATGAATGTTCTAAATTTTTCTGAACTTTCATCTTTAGAAGAATTGTTGTCAGTTTAGTATGATTCAACTTTCTTACTCAACATACTTATTTTCTCCCAGTAAGCTTCTTCTTGTATCTATTGTAAGACTTTTCTTATTTATCATTTTTGTTCCACTTCTTCCATCGAGGTTTTTTCATCAGAATCATCTTAATATTCTCTAACTTTCTTATTGGGTAAATTCATAATAAAGTGTCTGATTCCACCACACTCAAAACATTTGAGATGATGTTTACCTCAACACTTTATTATTCATCTTCAATAGATATTGGATATAAGAGAATTTATTTTTTCATTCAACTCATAATCCTCTTTATCTTCAAACTCATAAGGATCATCTTCATCAATATCTTGAATTTTCATCTTTCTCATAGCTTTAAAAGCCATTTCATATTTAGTCTTCTTTTTAAACATTGGAGTTTTCTTCATTTTATAAGAAAAAAGAAATTTATAAAATTTATCAAGAGATAAATCATCCTTATCTTTTAAAGAAGAAATTTTTGAATCAAATATATCTAAAAAGTTTCTCATAATTTTCTTCACAATTTTATTATCTTATAGGAAATCTCTGAATCCTATGATGTTGCAAAAAATTTCATTTAATCTAGTGAAGTATTCATCAATTGTTTCTTCATCTCTAATTATAATGTCTTCATACTTACTAAGCCAGATTTTTAGCTTTTCTTTCTTAATTTTTGTATTCCCTTTGAAAACACTTTCTAGATTTTCCCACATACTTTTTGAAGTTTTGATACCCATCACCTTCTAATAAACATTTTTTGATAAGGACATGAGAATAGAATTTCTATCCTTTCCATCAACTTCTATATTTTTCTTATTAGAAAAGGTCGTTGGAGAATATTTCTCAATAAGTGGAAACCCAATAATAGCAGCATCAATAACTTTCATTCCAAGATATAGAAGATAAGGAATCCTCATATTTTTCCATCCATAATATTTTTTCCATAAAATGTTGGAATTCCTCTACTATTGATAGAATTAATATTATTCATTATAAGGATTAAACAAGGGAACCATCCCTATGATACCAATTAAAGTTCAAAAGGATCGAATAACAACTGAGAAGGGGGGGGGGGGGTTGAATCAGTTTTTCACTTTTTATAAGTTTCAAAACTTTTAGAAACTTAACCCCTGCAACATGTTAAGATTTACTTCCTTATCGATTTTTAGTAAATACTCATGCATGAAAAAGTAAAAAATCAAGTAAATAACCCAAGATTTAAAATGTTCATCCTTATTATGAGAACCTACGTCATTTCCATTTGCACTTTGATGGGTTTATAGAAATCCAATATTATAAAAAAGTGAATACAACTTGTGCCAAATAACATTAGAAACCTTATATCTCCTAATAGGAAATATTACACTAACTCATATCAGTTTACAATGTTTTGTTATAAAAAAATTGAGCCAAACAAAAGAATAAATATTTTTTTAAAATATCTCCACAATTGCTCAGACCGAATCCTCAGTCCAATTTTGCTTGATCCGATTTTCTCAATCCGATGAATTGGGATCTAATTATCTTAATATGATGATTCTGGATCTAATTATATCAATACAATGGACTCAATAAAATAAAATCATTCTCAATCTGAAAACCTAAAAATCTAATCAAATTCTCAATATGATATTTCTTAGTACTATTGACTCAATCTGATTGACTGAATATGATCTTCTCAATACGATCTTGATCAATCTGGTAAACAAACATTCAGATATCCGATCCTCCTCATGAGATATCTTGATGGCAATGAATTTCACTTGATTTCTTCCGTGCTCTACCTTTTCTGCTTGTGTGAAAAGTTATGAATGAATGAATGATCTGACCAAGTATTTATAGGTGACTCAGAAAAAAAAGTGGGAAACTTGAAAACTTTCCCCGCTTCCTCAAATTTTAAAATCTCTGAATATATCTTGCATTTAAACTTAAACTTTGACCTCTTCAAACCTCCTTATATTTATCCAAGATTTATGAAAAATTGAATTTCAAGTTTGACCTCTTAAACTCTTCAAAAATCTTATGAAATTTTATTTTTGATTCTTTTTCATAATCATATCACTACGATTTTGTTTCTTTCTTAGTGAATCCAAATTCTGTTTCATTCTTAGTGAATTCAATTTCTATTTATTTCTCAGTGAATTCGAATTATGTATCCTT
The DNA here is from genome assembly GCA_963277665.1 of Viscum album. NCBI lineage: Eukaryota > Viridiplantae > Streptophyta > Magnoliopsida > Santalales > Viscaceae > Viscum > Viscum album. The sequence continues at coordinate 381,597,852 of OY728153.1, read as the reverse complement.
CTTATCTCAATATGATGGAAATCCCATTACGATGAATTTCTTATTTCGATGAAATTTCCCATTCCGATGGAAATCCCATTATGATGGAAACCCCATTACGATGGAATCTCCAACTTTAACTTTGAAATTATTTAAACTTCATTAGCTTCACACATCCTGAATTTTGGATCTGATCTTCTAAAACATTCTATGTTCGATGGATTTCTTCATAATTATGGAATCCCAATTACGATGAAATTCTCATTAAGATAGAGTTTCTCATTACAATGGAATTCTTCATTATGAAATTTTGAATTTCTTCAAACTTCTCCACCATTTCTTCAAAAGTTTTTATCATTAAATTTTCATGATTTGTGATAACTTCTTAATCATCAAATCATCGTCTAATTTGGTTTATAAAGTATGAAAACTTTCTAAATTTTGAATTCACTTTCTTTAACAAACCTATTCAGTAATAATACGACTTCTTCCCTCAGTAATTTATTTCTTTCCTTGATTATGATAAAGGAAAACTTACAACAAATAATAATTTCTACCTATGATTATTTGGGATCTGATGATCTGAATATGATGTATATGGATCTAAGAATCTAAAACCGATGCTGGTCAGTACGATTATCTCATTACGATGTACTGATTATGATTCCTGAAAAACAAAAACATTCTTATACAAAAATGTTAGTTGTTAAAAAATACAAAAACTTTGTTAAAACAATTCATCACAAAGGTTCTTCAGGGCTGAGAAAAGTGGCGATTAAAGGAAAATTTCTTAATCATGAATCCACCCAATATTTATTTAGGAATTCAAAGAGCCAACCATGACCCATGAAATGTTGATCTCATCTATTTTAATATTATTAGTAGGCCATTATCATCTTTGAAGATATTATATATTATCTTTCATGGTTTTTAATTGATAGTAGATTGAAGAATTACAGAAAATAGAGTGATTAAGATATTTAATGTTGAATAAGGTGACTGCATGATGGAGTGAATCAATGCACATAATTTCATTTAAGAAATTTAAATATTATAAAGGTTGTACACACAGAATGAATTTACTGATTTCTTATCTAAAGTGACCCTCTAAGTTGAATAAATTATTTTTGAATAAATATGATGAATATAGAGCCACTAATCTAATGAATTCAAATATATATCATTTTATTATTAATCTATACACTTGAGTGAAGACCAAGGTGAATAATTTTCTATTATAAGTTGATTTATTATCATAAAGATAATCCTAAGAAGAATATTCATAGTTTTTATCTCTCCCTTAATGATATTTATCTTTAACCTCATCACATTGTTTTATTATAGCCGTGTAAGGAGTAAAATCACTCACAAGAGACAAAATTGTAATTGAAGTTCAAGGTTATCCCCTTGTATTTTATTCTTTTTTTATTGAATTAAAACAATCAAACCATGAGACTTGTGATATCACCCACTCCTTTCCAAGGACTATCCACTCTCATAGAGTTGTAATACCTTTTAAATTTTTATTTTTTAACATTATTATTGTATTCTTTATTTTGAGTGGCTCATTTAGTGCATATAATGTGATTTCATTATTGAATGGATTCATTTTTACTCATGTATAATAAAAGAACCTTAATTATATATTTATAAGGTGAAAATAATTTCATAGAAATTAATTAAACCTACTAGTTCTTAAGGAATTTCTCAGGTCTGTTTAATTAGTATTAGAGGAAAGGTTCACTCTTGAGATCCTTTTTCATTTATCAATGAAGATATTGTTTCTTATTTTCATCACAGATAGTATCAAACCAGTCATCATTAAAGGTAATTCTCATGTTTTATGGTAATAGATTTCATATATGGAAGGAACAAATGGTTACTTATTTTAATTTATTAGGAATCAATATACAAGTGATTATGCTTTCAATATTTAATCTCTCTAAATTATTTTCAAACTACACTCAAAATATAACAACCCTGAACCCAATATCCCAAAGTCGATGGCTATTTTATTTCAATGACATAGATACAAGGGATAGAATCACCAAGGATAGATCAATTTATAAGTCTTGAAGAACTATATATATATATACATGGTTCCATTATTACATTAGTAATTAAACATAAAATATAAAAAAGTAAAATAACTGCTTCCTTGACACTTATTCAAAGATTTCATCTTCATAATATGGGGAAGGAAAATAAATAAAAGGGTGATCTCAAATTCTTAGTAAGGGTTACATATAGTATAAAAATGAATCAATAATAAGAGAATCATAATCAATAAATAAATAATCAATATGGAAAGGTAAATAACTGAAAAAACATTCCATTTAATTAATAAACTAAGAATGAAAATGCATCTATAGATTTTATCATAGTAAAAATATCATGGATAGGAATAAATGAATACTGAATAAAGGAAATGATTAATTATTATACGTCATGTATCTGAAAAATAAACCACTAAATCCATGACCTTTCACAAGATGTTTTAAGTTTGTGGGTAGAAACTTGTCTGATTCTTCTTAGAAACAAATGTGAAGGGTTTATCGCAAACTGTTTTGTATCATGAGACCTGTTGATGCATCAAGGGGAAATATAATGTCAGGCCCCAACCATCACTATAAGTCCAAATAATTATTTATACACATATTTAATTCATGAAAAATATTCCTGATCAAAATAATCATATTGACTATAGGATATAGATTTATCAATATTTCTTGAGTTAAAATAACATTCAAAGTAAACACCTTATGTAAAAATGGTATATGAATTATAAAATAATCGTATCCATGATAAAATAAATATGGATATTTAAGATAATTATAATATCAAATTAAAAATGCTCTCAAATGGGTATTTTATACACCATATAAAATTTATTAGGTGGACAATACCAAGTAAGTCTCAATGAAATGGAAATTGAGACGAAGTCCCTTACCTTATGTACGAAAGCATTTTTCACTTGTAATTAATGTATAGAATAATAAAATTAGATTCATTAATTACTTAATAAAAAAACCTATTAAACATATATTTGATTTATTATAATTTTATTAAGTTTATTTATGTCTATTTTGATGGGTTATAATGTCTAATTTCATTATTTCGGGAGAATTCATTTCATGGTTTTATGGTCGGTTCCCTTGTGTGTGATTATGGAAGTTATTTTCAAATGAGAATAACTTCTATAGAAGTGAAATTATTTAGTATAAATGAAATTAAAGAAGTTTAAATGGTCTCATATATCATGTGATTATACAGTATGAGGATTATTCATTGGATAAAACATTGATGAAAATGTTTTAATTTATTTTGGCGGTTTTTACAACCACCACAAACTTGTGTCGTTTTATTTAATATGATGTTTATATATTGGTTACATAAAATGATATAACTTATAATATATATATAGTAACATCTAATTTAACCATAATAATGATTTTATAACTATACTTTAAAGTAGTAATGGAAAATTAAAACTCGTCATCCATGAAAGTGGTGAATTGACACATCACAGATGATGCTTTCAATTTTTTTAAATAAAAGGAGAAGAGAAAACAATTTATGATGGATATTCCATTAGAACAATATCATGATAGTATAAATATTATACTGGAGTTACCATGCCACTTTGGATAGGGGAGGATAGGAGAATATACAAAAAGGAAATAAATTAAAAGAGAAATAAGGAGGATTTTACCTCTTGAATATTGTCTCCTTGGGAACCTCCTTATAACACTTGGATTTGGTATTTTGGTAAGACTAGTAGGTATTAGAAGTGGGTAAGAGGATTTTTAATGGAATTGAGTATAATTTAGACAAGATTAAAGGGTTATAAGGTGTGAGGAGAATAAGTGGTATTTATAGGGAGAGGAGAGGGGTGTTATTGATTGTTTTATTCATTTGTTTATTATTTTGGCTAAAGACTATCAATAGTGTTGATCCCCATGACTATATATTGTAAATATAGTACGTGAGTTTGAAATAATAGGTTTCTACATCCTGGATGACTAAAAAATTTATGAATTTGTCTTAAAATGTTAAATACCATAAATTACCGTATTTCATTATTCAGAAAAAATTCAATTATTTCAAAAAAATCCCCAAAATTAACCCTTACCATTTTTCTAAATTTATATTTCAAAAATGGACTCCATTTTATGAAAATAATTATTTAAATATGATAAATTTAATTTTTAATTAAAATCTTCATTTATTCTAAAATATAAATTTTAATATTATAATCGATTTTACGACACTTTGAGAAATTAATTATGGTCTCATAAAATTATATTTTAATTATAATGTAACAAAATATTAATTTATGAATATATTTTATGAAAATAAGTTTTATTTTAAATAATTATATTAATTATTAAATTGTAAATAAACATTTATGTTTCACAAAAATACCAACACTTAATTTATCATTTTTAAAACATTTATTTACTTATTCCATGATATAAATATTGAATATTTTCATTTATGAAATAAATAAATTTTCTTTATACTTTCATAGGTGAGGTTATTATTCTAATGGCCAAATTACTATTCTTAATGGTCACATTAATATTACAATGGTAATGTTAATATTTAATAGTATATTAGGGTTAATCTAATATTGGTGTTGCATAAGCCAACAAATAAATTGAATTTACTTAAGAAGATACATACCGTAAAGTATTGGGGTGTTATATTCTTCCCTTCTTCAAAAATTTCATCCTTGAATTTTTTTAGGAATATTGCCTTCTAAAAAGATTAGAAAATTTCTTCTTCATAACATCCTCAGGTTCCCACATTGCTTCTTCCATTTTATGGTTTTTCCAAAAAAATTTACCTATTGAGTGGTCCAATTTCTCAATACTTTCTTTCTTGGGTCAAGAATCTCGACAGACACTTCACAGTAAGACAAATTAAGCTCTATTTATATTTATTCATAGGTAAGTACATGCGTTGGATCTGGAATGTACTTCTTTAACAATGATATGTGGAACACATTATAAAATTTGAAGAGAATTGGTGGCATTTCTAATAAGTAAGCTAAAAATCCAATCTTTTCTGGAATTTAAAATGGTTTGATGTACATGGGGATTGGTTAGCCTTTCTTACCAGACCTTATGACACAATTTTATGGAGATATTTTCATAAAGACATAATATAGCACTTGAAATTACAAATCCTTTCTTTAGTTGTCAGCATAACACTTTTTCTTACTTTGAGATTCTTTAATATTATCTTGAATAGTGTTTACCTTTGTCATTGTTTCTTCAATAAGTTTTGGGCCTATAAGTTTCCTTCCACCAACTTCATCCCAACAAATTAGAGTATAAAATCTCTTTCCATGTAATACTTCATATGACATTATTTGAATACTTGAATGGAAACTATTACTGTAGGAAAACTATACCAAAGGTAAATACTAATCACACATACCTTGAAAGTCAATTGAGAATGATCTGAAAATTTATTCCAATGTTTTAATATTCCTTTGAGACTATATATTGGTTTGAGGATGGTAGGAGGTGCTCAAATGAAGCTCAATATCTAGAGCCTTCTGAAGTCTCTTCCAAAATTTTGATATAAAATGGTGATATCGATCAGAAAAAATTTATAAATTTAATTAATTATCACAAATTCATTAATATAGAGTCTTTCCAGGCACTCAAGAGGTAAATATTATCTTATATCATGAAAATGTTCTAATTTTGTAAGACGATCAACAATAACCCATATAACATCATTCCTTCTAGGTGTCCTTGGTAGTCTTGTGAAAAATTCCATAATAATGTCATCTTACTTCCATATAGGAATAGGTAGAGGTTGAATAACTCCTCTAGGATTCTATCTCTTAGTCTTCACCTATTAAAAAACTAGTCATCTTGATACATAGTCAACAATTTCCCACTTCATATTATCCCATAAAAAATGTTCCTTCATATCTCTATACATCTTGGGAATACTAGAGTGTATAGAGAAACTTGAGCTATGAACATCATTTAATAGTTCTCTTTTTAGCTCAGGTATTGATGGAACACATAACCTCTTTCCAAATTTTATAATTCCATCCTCATAAAAAAAAGTTTTCCAATCTTCTATCCTGAATGAATATTTTTTTTGTAAAATTATCATTATTAGATTGAGAGATTTTTATCTTTTCCAATAAAGATGGTTTCACAATCATTTGAAAAAGGAGTGATGTTCCCTCACACTTAAAAATTACCATATCTATATTTACTAAATCCATGAGCATATGATCTTTCTCAATCCTCATTTGGGTTATAAGACCTCGAACTTTCTTACTTAATGTATTTGCTACCTTTTTTTACTTGGGTGGTAGTGTATTGAGAAATAATAATATTTGAGTAACTTGATCCATCATCTTTGCCTTATGTTTAGTTATTTATATATAAAAATATATTTCAAACTCTTGTCATATATATATATCTCACATATTTAACCATAAATATACTATCTCTATATCTTCAAAACAAAGATTACGGCTGTTAACTCAAGATCATGAGTTAGATAATTTTTTTCATGAATCTTAAATTGCCTCGATGCATATGCAATAACTTTATCATATTTCATAAGGACACCACCTAATTCTTTCTTTAATGAATCACTGTATATCACAAACCCATAATTTCTTGATAGAAGAGTCAAAATCAAGAATTTACTAATATTTTATTAAATTATTCAAAACATTCTACACATTATTTTTTCTATATGAACATAACCCTTTATGTGTGATCTTGGTAAATGGGTTAGCCAATCAGGAAAAATTCTGAACAAAATGCCAATAATAACCTGCTAAACTAATGAAAATACATACCTTAGTTATATTCATTATTATAGGCCATTATTGGATCGACTTTGTCTTTACAGGATCAAATGAGATTCCATCCTTATAGACAATATGGAAAAGAAAAGAAATTTCATGAAGGAAAATTTCAAACTTGCTAAATTTACCATATAAATCTTTCCTCTTGAGAGTCTCAAGAATGATCTTTAAGTGATTCACATGGTCTTAATAGGTTGTAAAATATACCATAATATCATTAATAAATACCAAAACAAAATCATCAAGATATTCCTTGAATATTATGTTCATCATATCCATAAAAACCGAGGGTGTATTGGTTAATCCAAATGGAATTACTGTAAACTCATAATGTCTATACCTCATCCAAAAATTTGTCTTCGGAATGTATTCCTTCTTTATTCACAAATGATGATATCTATAAAAATGATCAATCATTAAAAAATTTTGAGCTCTGTGAAGCTGATCAAATAAATCATCGATGTGAGGTAGATGATACTTGTTCTTTATTTTAATTACATTGATTTCTCTATAGTCAATGAATAACCTCATTGGTTTTTCATTAGGGATTAAATAAATGGTAAAATAAACTTCATGTTCTAGGGGGTGTCTAGGTAATTCCTTAGGAAATACATCAATGCATTCCTGTACAATAGGTACATCCTCATTTTTAATATTACATTATTCATCCCTATATGTTTTTTCTCTTCATCCCCAAGAATTTCATTCATTAGAGCTATTGGGGGTGGATATAGATATGAATCAACTGATGAAGTTTCTGCTCTAAAGATAAGGAAGTCTACATGTTCCTCAAAAATCATAATTTCCTTCTTTTTGAAATAATTTTTTTGCATCATATTTTGAAATCTAGTCTATAACAAGTATTATATCAAAGTCAACCATAGGTATAATGATAAGTTTAGAAAATAAATCACATTTATATGCCATTATGGGGACTATCCGATACATCTTTTTTGCAATGAGAATTCCATTATGAGTTTTGACTACCAACTCCCTTATTAAATCAAAAGAGAAATATATAATTTTATTGGAAAACTAGGTAGATATAAAAGAGTGTGATGATCCAAAATCAAATAAAGCATTGGATAAATTTTAATATAGGATTAATGCACCTATTTCCACATTATTGGGTATTTCTACCTCAACTACAGTTGATCACATAAGCTTGGCCATATCCCCTTGGCCACTTATGTGGTATATTCCCTTGATGCTTGGGAAACTGGTGAGAAAAATGCCCCAATTATTTATAGTTTAAGAATTTAACATCATTGATTTTCCCCTTGAATTTATTAGCTCTATGAACCTTTTCTCCACACTTATAACAAACTCCCATGCCTTTTAAGCATTTCCCAAGATAATTCTTTCCACAATTTTTACATAATGGGAATTTATTTGTTCCCCTATTCTTATTTGATGATTTACCTTTTTCATGGTTATGATAAGACCTCTTATTATCTTGATTTACCTTGAACATATAGGATTTATAAAATTCCAGATATGTTTTGATAGAACTTAATAATATTTCATCATATGTTGAAAATGTTTGAGAAGAAATTTCCCTTTAAAGACTTGTCTTAAGACCTCAAAGAAATAATCAATATTGTTTTTTGAATCACATATATAATATGTCGAATACCTAGCTAGTATTGTGAAGGTAGCCTCATACTATACAACACTATCTTCTTCCTTTTTCTTTAATCTAAGTAATTTTCTCTTCATTTTAGTTCGTTTATCACAAGATAAATATTTATTGAAAAATGTATCTTTAAAAGTTCTCTATTACATGTATTCAATTTTATCTTCCTCCTTAGTATTATAGATTAACAATCACCATTGATAAAAATCACCCTTGATGTAATATACTTCTAGTACTAACTTTTACCTTTCATCACATCCTAATGCCAAAAATATCTTTTCAAGGGACTTTATCCCTGGTCATATTCAAGGTTCTATTTTGTGTTTATCTTCTTTCTTGATGGAGGTTTTTTATTTTCATCGGCAATTTTATTTGGTGATACTGGTGTCTATTTGTCTGGATCTGGTGGCAATTTTTGATGGAGTCGATGATGATGGTGTTGAAATATGAGGATAGTGATGATAGTGTTAGAATCATCGATGGTGAATTTCAGTGGTGGTTACGACAACATCATTAAAGTTTCATTTGTTTTTTTGGATTTTGTTCGGTGTTTTGTGGTGAAGTTTTTGATGTTCTGGTTTACGATGAAAATGATGAAGTTCTCAGATAGTGTTTTGTATTATGGTGACTTTCTCGGTGACGTAGGTGTTGATTGGAGCCGATGGTGAGGGGAAGCTGATGATGGTGGTGTACTAGCACTATGTGTTTCGGTCATCAGCTCCAACAGTGATGTACAATAGAGAAAATGAAGGTGGTTTATCGACTTTGATGGTAAAAAGTGGTGAAGTGACCGATTGATGCGGTGCTTATAGTTTGAGGCTGATTTAGTAGGGTAAAATCATGATGGAAGTTGATACGTGGATTGAGGAGGGAACATGAAATGTGGTGGTTTTGGTTTTTTGAATTTTAAATGTTGTCGAGTTTTGGAAGGAAATAATGGTGGTATGGGATCTTTAATGTGTTTAATTTTGAAATTTGAATATTGTATGATGAAAGTTTCTTGTTGGATTGTTTCTGGTGTTTTTTTTAGGGTTCACACTTACCCCTTAAAAGTGTTAGTAGAAAATATAAAAAAATATGGATTGTGGTGTGGTGATAATCAATACAGCCTAATCAACATTGAAAGGTAAATAACTAAAAAAACATGTCATTTAATCAATAAATTGAGAATGAAAATGAATCTATAGATTTTTTCATAGTAAAAATATCATGGATAAGAATAATTGAATACTGAACAGAGGAAATCCTTAATTATTAGATGTCATGTATCTAGCAAAATAAACAACTAACGTTAATACCTTTCAAAAGATGGTTTAATTCTATGGGCAGAAACCCGTCTGATTCTTCTTGGAAACAAACACAAAGGGTTTATTGCCAATAGTTTTGTTTCATGAGACCTTTTGATGAATTGAGGGTCTATATAATGTTAGGCCCCACCTGCCATTGCAATTCCAAAGAATTATTCATAAATATATTTAATTCATAAAAAAATATGACTTATCAAAATATTCATATTGAGTAAAGGATACAAATTTATTAATATTTCCCCAGTTAAAACAACATTCAGAGTAAACACCGTATGTAAAAAAGGTATAAAACATAGAAAATAATCATATCCATGATACAAGAAATATGGATTTTTTTGAGAAATATATTTTTAAGGGAAAAATGATCTTAAATAGGTAGTAGATACACTACACAAAAATGAATAGGTTCACAATACCAAGTAAGTCTCAATGAAATGGAAATTGAGACGAAGTCCCTTACCTTATGTCTGAAAGCGTTATGTACTTGTACTTAATGTATTGGATAATAAAATTAGATTCATTAATTAATTAAAAAAGAACCTATTAAACATATATTTTATTTATTATAATTTTATTAATTCCATTTTTGGCCATTTTGATGAGTTATAATGTTTAATTTTATTGTTCTGGGAGTGTTTGTTTCATGGTTCTATGGTTAGATCCCTTATGTATGATTATGAAAGTTCTTGTAAAATGGGAATAACTTATCCAAAAGTGAAATTATTTAGTATAAATGAAATTAAAAAAGTTTAAATGGTATCATATATCATTTGGTTATATCTTATGAGGATTATTCATTAGATAAAATATTAATAAAAATGTTTTAATTTATTTTGTTAGTTTTTACGACCATCACGAACTTGTGTCGTTTTATTTAATATCATGTTTATATATTGTTTCAAAAACATGATATAACTTATAATATTTATATTAAAATATGATTTAACCATAATAATGGTTTTATAACCAGAATTTAAGTTGATAAAGGAAAATTAAATCTCGTCGCCCACGAAGGTGGCGAATCGACACATCACAGACAATGTTTTCATTATTTTAAAATAAAAGGAGAATAGAAAAGACATGATGATGGATATTAAAATTTCAAAATAACATTAAAATATATATATATATGATACTATAGATAACATTCCACTTTGTATAGGTTAGTTTAGGATAGGATAAAAAAAGAAAAAAAATTAGAAGAGAAAGAAGGAGGATTTTACCTCTTGAATACCGTCTCCTTGGGAACCTCTTTATGACACTTGGATTTAGTATTTTGGTAAGACTATAAGGTCTTGAAAATAGGTAAGAGGCTTTTAAAGGGAATTGGAAATAATTTAGACAAGATTAAATTTTTATAAGGTTTGAGGAGAAGGGTTGGTATTTATAAGAAGAGGAGAGGGGTGTTATTGATTATTTTATCCATTTGTTTATGTTTTTAGCTCAAAACTATCAATAGTGTTGATTACCATGAATAAATAGAGTAAATAGAGAATTTTAGTTTGAAATAATGGGTTATTACATCATGAATGACCCAAAAATTCATGTATTTGGCTTAAAATGTAAAATACCGTAAATTACCGTATTTTACTATTCACAAAAATTCAACTATTTCATAAAAATACAAAAAGTTCACCCTAACCATTTTTTGACATGTAGATTTCAAAAATGGATTCCATTTTATAAAAATATTTTTCTAAATATTATAAATTTAATTTCTAATTAAAATCATATTTTATTTAAAAAATATCGGTCTTAAGATTATAACCGATTTTACGACACTTTGAAAAATTAATTACAGTCTCATAAAATTATATTTTAATTATAATACAATAAAATATTAATTTATAAATCTATTTTATGAAAATAAATTTTCTTTTAAATCATTATATTAATTATAAAATTTTAAATAAACATTTACATTTCTCAAAAATTCCAACACTTAATTTATCATTTTTAAAACATTTATTTACTTATTTCATAATATAAATATATCATATTTTAATTTATGTGATACCTAAATTTTATTTATACTTTCATAGGTGAGGTTATTATTCTAATGTCTATAATACTATTCCTAATAGTCACATTAATATTCCAATGGTAATGTTAATATTTAATAGTATATCATGGTTTGTTTAAGATCAGTGTAACGTAAGCCATCGAATAAATTGAATTTACTTAAGAAGATACATACTATAAAATCTTGGGGTGATATACAAAATGATCAGAAGAACATCAAAGTTAATGATCATACTTGAAAAAAATTATTTCTATCACTCTTAGAGAAGGAGTTACTGAAGGTAATGGGTTGTAAACCATCCAAATCAATATGGTACAAATTCCATACCATCTAAAAAGGTGATAATAAGGTCAAAGAGTTAATTTTATGATTATATCAAACTAAATTTTAAGGATTATAGATAGTGAAAAATGAATTAATTAATGAATTATTTACCTGAGTAAATGAGATCGTAAACACCATCCAAGGTTATAAATAAAATATTTAGGATTCAAACGTTTTCAAGAATTTACTATGAATTATTATTAACAAGTTTTATACAAGGATATAAAATTTGAAAGACTGATATTTGGAAAATTTTACACATGAATAAGTTCATAGTATATTGATTACCACTGAAATGAAGAGATTAAAAATATTTTAAAAAATAATAAATGTGAAAAATAAATTGCATTAAAAACTTTCAAGGGATCAAAGGTTCATGAATGAAATAAAGTGTCAGAGGATGAAGAAGATATCACATTCCATGAGTAACCTTCATTATTACTATAAATAAACTTCAAGAAAGGTAAGGGCATGTACAAATAAAAGTTTCATTTCAAGTGTTTCAACTGTAGGAAGTTTTAACACTTATTTTCAAACTCCCAAAGAATAATCATGATGATGACGAGCCACCAAATATCTTCATTAAAAATAATGAAAATAAAGGAACTATCATAATCAAATGAAGCAGTTTCACCAAAGGAAAGGAAAAAATGATTTCAAAGTCTAAAAGAATAACTTTTATATCTAAGGAGTATGATGATACATGAAATTAAGATAAAAGTACCAATGAATAAAGATAAAAAATGAGTTTGGATGGGTTTTCATGGCCATTCCAAAGGTAATGGAAGTACATATTGTGATGAGGAAGTGATTAATGATAAAGTGTAAGAAAAAAAGGAATACATTCTATAAATTGATCTTGAAATGTATGTAAAGAATCTTGTTTTATTGGAAAAGGAATTTTAATTCTTAAATAAAGAATGTGAATGAAATTTTGAGGAACTAAAATTCAATAAGATAAAAGAGGGGATATTTAATAAGGTTGATGAATTGAATTTTTTTCTTAAATAATGAAAAAAATTCACTGATCAAATGACTAAAATCCATATTATTATGGATTATAGAAGTATATATCCTATAAATAAAGTTACATGGACATAAAAATTTCCATAAAAAGTTAAAATTTTATTATAAAAATTTGTTTAAAGTGATTTTATAAACTTCAAGAACTAATGAAAAAAATATATGACACAAAATAATCTTGAAGATTATTTAAACTAAAACAATATTTTGTCTTCAGGAACCCTTTGGGATAATTAGTGTGGGATACTTTTAAAATATTTTTCTTTGAAATTAACCCCTATAGTAATTTATAAAACAATCCTCTCAAGTAGATACATCACCCTCACCTGAGTGAAATGAATGTTAAGGAGGGAAAAATCACACACAAGTTTCCACAAGGTTCAACCTAAATGTGAGAGCCTAATACCTACTATATTAGTTTTTTATCCCTTTATATATATTTTATATTAAAATATTTTTATCAATACAAGTTCTTTGATTTAGTTATTATCCTAAGCCCATGCTTTCTAGTACATACACTACTACCACTAGATTCACTATCTCTCAATAGTTAAAATGAAATACAAATAACACCAATGTGAGAAAGGACTCATTTTTAGTGTGAGTTTCTTAAATAACATATGTTTAAACCTCATCTTCAAGACAATAGGATAGTATCAAGAAAAAACCACTCAATTTATTTAAGATAAGTTAATTAATAAATAACTAGTGAATATAATCTGAAGGACTTCTCTTGATAAACTCACTAAATATATAACCCTTGATCATATTTGTTTTATTTTCTCAACCTCAACACTATTTTCTCGAGTAAAACCTGATTTTTATAAGAACACTACCTTGACTCCAGACACTCACTATTTGTACATCTTCTTCGTCTTATTTTCACTTCTCATACTCTCACACTACCTCAATATTTGTCTCTTTGATATTTTTAATACCCATCTCTATTTTAAATATCTACATACTTAATATTTTTTTAAGTGAAGAACCTAATCTCTCTTTTATTTGTCTATTTCTATATAGCTGGCTCATTAATTGTATCAATGATTTTCAGCTTACCAAAATGGTTGTATCAAGATGTATCGAGCCTATCAAAATAAAGTATCATGAAGGTAATACTATTTTAGTCAACCAAGACACTCATTAAAACCACACTAACTTGATAAGCATATAAACCTCCCACATTCTCATGAAAAATAAAATAACTACCCTTATATTCTTCCTCGGTATAACAACAACATAAAATTATTTCTACTTCAACTGGACCAACCTTAGTTACTATAAACCTCCAACCTTATCATAATATGAATTATAATCTTAGTTTCCATATATTTTATTTGTTTTACTAGCTTATGGTGTGAATGAAAAATTTACAGCACAACTACACTGAATATCTCCATTTCATGTGGCATGAATCTTTACCTGCGACGCAACCAACTTCAAAACTTAGAAAAGAAAAAATCTATTTTTTTTAAAAAAATCTAGTATTAATTCTTGATTATGAATTTATTTTAGTAACTAAATAACTTCAATACCCCAAGATTTCACTATATATATATATATTTTCCTTTCAATAAACACTATGTTCGACAACTTGTGTTACACACAACTCCTAATATAAACAAGATACAAAATATTGAATGAAAATTATTACCAAAACCATTATAAAATCCCAAAGGTTTTAATAAATTAAAATCTTAACTTTTAAGGATAGATAATGAATACAATTTAATATTGAAAATAGAATTTTCAATAGAAGCAATTTTCCTTATATTTTATTTTAAAAACTAAATTTGAAAATTTTAGAATATAAATTTGATAAAATCAACTTCATTTTGAATTAGTCATATCAAAATTTGACTTAGTATTAATTTTTGGTATTTGTATGATATAAATGATTTTTAGATGAATAGAGAAAATATAGTTTTTTTTTTCAAACTGGTAACTTTCGTTACATTATCAGTACATAAGAAAGACCTAGAATTTTATAAAACATTTTAATTGATCAAATATATATTTAAAAAATAAATTTATTCATTTTAAATATATTATTTTAAATTTATAAAACCCATGTTTAACTTTATAAAACAAAAGTAATATTTTATTTCTAATGAAAACTATTTTTGTTATTTTATTTTAATTAAGTATTTTAATGGTAAAATTTGGTTTTAGATATATTTGAAATATAAATACATTTTTTGTGTTATAATAAACTAATTTATGTCATAAAAATTTATAATTTTGATAACTATGGATTACACATATGTTTTAATATTTAAAACACACTTATCATAAAAACCATTTCTACGCGTTATCTATATTTATTTTAAAATTACCTTTTCACACTATGAGGAATTTTATTTTATAAAATGATATTAAAATTTAAAATATTCTGTTTCAAAATAGAAAAAAGTTTAAATTTTAAATTTTTTCAATAAAATTAATTACGAATTTTGAAAATTAATTATCCTGGTAAAAATAGAAAAGGTAAAAATTGATTTATAAATAATAAATGATCCAAAAAACATTAATTGTTTTCCTAAATGGATGATTGAGGTGTTTTTAGAAAAAACCTACCTCCCCTCGTATTTTTTACATTTTGAGCCTTTGAAATTTGAATAGTAACTTTACATTATTGAAAATGTAAAGGGTGTTTCCAAATTTTCCCTCCTCTTAACTTATAAAAGGGAACACTTCCACCACTTCATGTTACACATTTTCCTATGAATTTCTTCCTAAAAATCTTCCATTTTATTCCACCTATAACCTTATACCACATCATTAATCCTATTATCATAATTTTTTAGCTTAAGGAATCTATTTTCAAGGATATTTCTTAGAGAATACTCAAGATCTCGACTTAAGTATTACTTCCTCCTCAATATTTTATTCATAATATTCATATTACAAACCTTTTATAACCACATTTGTATAATTAAATTGGTATAATTAATATATCAAGATGGTATTATATTAAATTAACAACCTTTATTTGTTCATTTACATCCACTAAGGAAAACAAAAAATGTTAACCATGCTTTGTTTAAACTACTGCCTCTACGAAGTAACATTTTTCATTTTTCATATCATTTTTCATTATTTATCTGAACCACTTAAAATATGATTCATCAAATTGAAAACATATAAATAATATCATTACACTTTTTTATAATGATATTATATACTTCCTTAACCAACTCACCTATCGAGATATTATGCGTTCATGTTTGGGTTGGTTACCCACCTACTTGGACAATACTATAAAACCCTATCATGGATGAATATAATAACTTAAATAATATTATTATTATAATTTATTAAGAAAATAATTATTGTTTTATATTTATTTAAAATTTATATTGAGTATTTAACTTATTATTAAAATATCATCTTTGATCTCTAAAATTACCGAAAAAATCGATACCGATTCAATTTTTACACAAACCTAAGAAAAAACTTTTTTTTATATATAAATACCATATAATAGTAAATATAATATATAATAACTATTTTACTAAAAAATAATATAATAAACTTAATTTTATTATTTAGGAATTTAGGCACATGCACAAAAATAAATCAGAAACAAGGTAAGGATTTCTAGTCTCAATTTTCATCCCTTGAAACATATTTCTTATTATACACAATGTTATATTTGGAGTGGTGCATCTAATTTCCCTTTAAGTTTTTGTATCGTGATTATCTTATATTTCATTAAATTCAATGTCATATTCCAAGTTCTTTCACTCATGGAGTTTTGACTCAAAAATCAAAAAATTTGTAGGGGTTTATGATAACTCAAATTTTCATCCATTGGGTTGCAAACTTTATTATTGAACTCTATTATTACAAGTTTAAATTATTTTACCTAATGAATAATTTTTATTTTATTCCATCCTTTTTTTGGGGTTATACAATTATTACTTATAAACTCAGTAACAAATTATTCTTACCTCATAGATTGGAATACATAAATGGGGTTTCTTGGTCTCAATTTCTATTTATTGATACATAATTATTATTATACAACAATTTACTTTTATATTATATATATACTGCCTATTTTTATGTTATATCATAAATTATCATGGTATTTGAAGTTAGATTTCAATCTCTTTCTTGTTAAAGGTTTTTGGTTTAAATATTACCCAAGACACACAGTTTCTTTTCCTAACCATATTTTAAAATTGAGGTCCTTCAAATGTGATAACCCATATGAATAATTTTCATAGTATTTTTTCTAATATCACAATATTTTTATTCACATTTGGTTATCCTCAGTGGGATTTTTTTTCACTTTACCTTATTTTAAATTTTAATCTTTATAATCTTTTAAACCGATGTGGTGTTCAACCAATTTTATTTTAAAAATATAAAAGGTAAAATTCATTTTACACTCATATTTTTATCTAACACTCTAAATTTTATGGATACACCTTTTTTTGTTTCAAAAATTGTAAAAGGTATTTTTTAATTTACTTTAATTTATTTTCAATTTTTTTTAAAATAAAATCATTTTGATGTTTTACATATGAGCAATTTTCATTAAAGTGTTAAAATAATACTTTTTAACATTTTACTTGTGAATATATCTTTCTATCACCTTTGTAATTTTATATTATTATTTATCTCCACATTTTCATGGTTTATAAAATAAATTATTTTTCTCCTATATTTGCAAAATATTTATTTTTAAATGATTTTAAAAGATCAAGGATATTGATTATTTCCAAAGTGATTTTTCTAAAACACCTAAAAATTATTTTTCATTTAAGTCATTGAAATACCTTATTCTTGATTGTAGATATTATCTAAATGTTACCATCCATATTCTTTATATGGGTGAATTATGTTCTATTATTCTATACTAGAGGAATGATTTATCACTAACTTTGTCTTCTATAACCATCCAATATGACTAGGCATAATTTTTAATCCAATGCCTTTTCTTTGTGAACACCTTGATTTACATTTATTTGATTGAGGGGTATTCACTAAGGTTCCATACATCAATTGATTGAGGGAAATTATTGAATTGACCGTATACCATTTATCTATATGGTGAAAATACCATATATATTATTATCTTTGTTAATGGGAATTTACCTAAAAAGTTAATGAATATATTTGGATACCCATTTATTTTCATGAGTTTATCATGTTATGTTTATTTATGGGATTGTGAATGTTTTTGAAAAATATATTAAACACATTTTCTTTCTATGAGATCTTTATGATATAAGGAATAAATGTTTTCAGTTAGCATGCATATGTATGGATGATGTTGAGTGGGTCCCTATATCACCCTCTAATTAATTAGTAAAGTATTTGTATCTTATGAGATAATTATGTGAATCAAATACGCAATGTTCGCTCCACTAAGGCAATCAGGTAGTTATTTATCCTCTACTATGAGAATCATGTAATGGTGTTTTCTCCACAATAAGAATCAGGTAGTGATGCATGATCCACTATAGGAATCATGCAGTGATGTTGACTCCACTATGAGAATCAAGTAGTGATGGTTTATACACTATATGAATCAGTTAGTGACTCCCGCTCTACTATGTTATGGGAATTGGGTGGTGAATCGTTCTCCCCTGTGATATATTACTTATTATTATGGTTATTCCACATTTCTACGATACATTTCATTTCAGGATATGCTATATTTACTTTTTTGTTCCCTAGTCTAGTGATTTTTATTATGACTATGTTATTCTCTCATGGATCATGTTTATTGACTCATGTTTACTCACTATTTTGATTCATGTATTATGTTATTCCAAGAATTCTATCATGATTTATTTGTTAGGTATAAGTTTCTTATGTAGCATGATTATAACCATCTGAACATATTTTATTATTTCTTATGCTTACCCTTATTGAGCATATGAGCTCACCCATTTCATATGTTTCCAATCCCTAGGTTATGAAGATGATTATATCTTATGAAAAGTTTAAAAGTGAGTCTAGTGTAGCCCAATTATAGAGTAATGTTCACAAGTGTAATAGAATAATATTCTTATGTAGCTAGTCTTCAATGAAACCAAACCTTCCATTCATAGAATTGTGATATTATTTTTGTGATATATAATGTTTATCCTATGTAAATGATGAAAAATAAAGATATTTTTAGCTTGAGTTTATATAGTTTTTATCATTGTAGAGTTTAGTTATTTTTGAGGATTAGTGTAGTGATTTTAGGGAATAGGATAAGAGAACTTTAGTGAAAATATGAGGGATAAGTCTAAGGGATAATCATAATTATAGGATAAAACCTTGAAGTTTTGGTAAATTAGAGATTATTTGGTTTTGTTATAAATTACATAACTAATTGGATACTGTAATGTGGTGCCTCTATTGCTTAGATTCACCTAGGGTAATCCCTTCAAAAATGATAGTTGAGCATTGACTCGATCTTCACTTTGGTTCATGATGAGTGGACCTAAGACTATACACATGGATTAAAAATCCCAGGGTATATTCTTCGGTTAATCACATTCTCTTTATTGGACATTATGAATGATTTATTTCATAATTACTTTAAGGGATTAGGGTAAAAAGTGTGAGAGAACAAAAAGTATCCTAGGCAGAACAAAGAGAGTTATAGGATGAACTAAGTATGAAATAGTTGAAATGAAAGTATCATAGGTTGAAATTAATGTTTCATTAAAAAAGAAATCCTAGTATTTAACTTTTATATTTATATAATCATTTACTCTGATTCTATTGGATATTATCCTAACCATTTTGGTTTTAGTATTTGGTTGAAACAAGATCAAACAAATGAAGCTGAGAAAGGTATGTATCTAAAAAATACTATTCCTTATAACCTAATAAGGGAGTATACTTAAATGGTTGTGAATATTAATATATTACTATTATGATAGAAAATGTGAGTATTCTGTATTACCCAAGGCATTAAGGATTCCATATTAATAGAAATCATTTTTGATACTCAGCTATTTTCATTAGTGAGTGATATTTATCGATTATATTATGATATATTCTAAAATTTATGAGGATTAAAAAAAAAATCTAAGGTTTTTTCTTGATTAGTTATTCTTTAAAGTTTTGTAAACATATATTAAATGATATCAATAACTTTTAAAAGTGATTTTATTACAAGGTTATATTTTTTAGGATAAATATTGGAGAACACATGATTGAGGTATGGATAACTCTTAGGTTTAAAAGGTTGATTGATTTTGATAAAAGAGAGTTGGATAGTATTTATAACCTTGAAATTTATTATTTTTTTAATGAAAAATTGATCCATGATATTTTTGGTGAAGTTTGTATCATTTTTGGGATTATGATATATATATTAACTAGTGTGTGACTTTATGAAATAGCAGTTAATTCCATTTAAGGGTTAAAGATATAGTTAATTTTTGGAATAAAATGTGATTTCATTGTGATTTAATGACTTAGAGAATCAAATGGTTTTAGAAAAGGTATTTTATAGATAATATATGATTTAGATATATATATATATATATATATACATACATACCATTGGGTATATGATTGTATGGATGATTTTGTTATTTGAGGGTAGTTAAGTAACTTGATACAACTTAAGAGAGTAAGGCATATGTCATATTAGAGGATATGTCCAAAATGATGAATATGTTAATAATATTGTCACATACTCTCATTAGTGAGTAATAATTAAAATCGTAAGGATTCAATTTATTTAAGGGGGGGATGTAATGACCCAGGATTTCACTATATATACATATATTCCTTTAAATAAACACTATGTTAGACAACTTGTATTATAATAGAAACCCAACATAAACAATCCACAACACATTAAAAGAAAATTATTGGAAAAAATATTACAAAATCCCTAATTTAGTAAGAAATTAAATTCTTAACTTTATAGGATAGATAATTAATATGACTTAATGTTGAAAATGGTATTTTTAATAAAAAAATCCTTATATTTTCTTTTAAAAAATAAATTTGTAAATTTGAGAATCTAAATTTGATTAAATAAACTTCAATTTTAATTCCTCATTCCAAAAATAGAATTTATAGGAATTATTGGGATTTTTCTCAGATAATTGATTTTTAGATGAATAGTTAAAAATACAGTTTTTTCCAAAACAGTGACTTTTATTACTTTATCAGTATATAATAAAAATCTAAAATTTTATAAAACCTTTTAAATAATAAAATATTTATTTAGGTAATAAAGTTATTCAATTTAAATATATTATTTTAAATTTATAAAACCTATGTTTAACCTTATAAAAATATTAATATTTTAATACTAATGAAAACAGTTTTTGATATTTTCTTTAATTTAAGTATTTAATGGTAAAATTTTGTTTTTGATTTATTTGAAAGATACACATTTTTTTTCTTATAATAAACAAATTTATTTCAGGAAAATTGGTAATGTTGATAATTACATCTTACACATAATTTTAATGTTGGAAAACACACTTTTCCTAAATTTTTTTATGCATTATATGTGTTTTTAAAATAAATAAATTTTCACACTGTTATAAATTTTATTTATTTAAATGATTTTAAAATTTTAAATTATATCTTTAAAATTATTTATAAAGTTAAATTTTAATTTTTTGCATTAAAATTAATTACTAAGGTTGAAAGTTAATTACCTGATAAAAGTAAAAATGGTAATAATTTATATACTTGGAGGAAATGATCCAAAACATGTTAAAATAATGTTTATAAATGGATAATTGATGTGTTTCTCAACCAAAACCCACCTCCCCTACTATTTTTCCTATTTTGAGTCTTTAAACCTCGAATAGTAACTTTAAATTATTGAAAATGTAAAGAGTGATTCCAAAATTTACTTCCTCTTCACTTATAAAAGGAAACAATTCCCCCACTTCATGTTACACCTTAACCTTTGAATTTATTCCTAAACATAAACCATTTTATTGCACCAAGAACCATCTTCCACTTACATAAGCCTATGGTCCCCACTAGTAAGCTTAAGGGATCCATTTCTAAGGACATTCCTAATAGAAAACTCAAGCTCTCGATGTAAGTATTACCTCCTTCTCAATATTTTATTCTTAATATTCATCTTCCAAAAATTTTATAAAAACTTTAATATAATGAAATTACTATAATTAATTAACTAAGACTTTATTATATTAAATTAAAAACCATTTTTTGTTTATTTCCATCCACTAAGAAAAATAAAAGGACATTAACTACGCGTTTTGTGGACCACCTCCCCCATAAAGTAATGTTTTTTGTTTTTCATATTGATTTTAATTATTTATACAAAATAATTAAAATATAATTCAAAATATTAAAAAAATATAAATAATATCCTTACTCTTCTGTTATAATGATATTATACACTTTCTTAACCATACTCACCCATCGAGATGTAGCGTGTTCATGTTTAGGTTGGTTTAACCATCCACTTGAATAATGATATAAAACTCTATCATGGATGAATATGGGAGATTAAATACTATTATTATTATATGTTAATAAGAAAATAATTATTGTTTAATGGTTCTCTAATGGTTATATTATGTATTTAACTTATTATTAAAATATGATATTCGATCACTAAAATTATCGAAATAAGACGACACCGATTTAATTTTCACAGAAACATAAGAAAAAAAATACAATAAAAAAATACCATAATATAATTGAGGAAATCCAAGTATTAAATACATAAATATTAAATCATTTTAGATGAATATTCAATACATATTATAACAATACACTCCCTAAAATAGTAAAGGTTTAGAGTCTTTTGGAGAATAAATATATAGTCAAATTATTTCATGAAATATCTTTAATATCTCATACAAAGTCCTCACATTGTACACTTCTTAGACATAACCTACTTATAACCCATATTAAAAACCTAGGAAAATTAAACATATTAAAGGATTATATTAAGTTCTCAATAAAGGTAAACATAGGAGATATCAATCAATGGTCATAAATGAACATAAGATAAGTGTAAGGGTATGATAACATGATCATAACTTACAAAATTCATACCTAATCATTCAAATATATTTAATAATGAATCAAGGTATAAGAATTTTTCATAAAATACACAATTAATAATAATTATAAATCATCAATAATTAATCATGATCCATGAGAACATATCATAATCATAAGACATAAGTTTGTGGAATACACATAGGCATAGAAAATAATTTCATTAGTCAAGATTCATTGCCAAGACTATCATAGTGTATTAAGTTCACTCCCCATTACATCATTTACTTAGTCAAGTTTCACTCCAAATACTATCATAATGGATATAGTCCCTTATTGAATTAGGTTCACTCCCCATTCAAATCTATATTATCTCATGATATATCAATATTTACCCAATGCATTGGAGGGATATATAATTTTGGTCCGACCCATCACATAATGAAAATCATACATATGTATTACACAAGATCATAAAACATTCATAAATTCATCATGTCATAACCTATGGAAAGAAAATGTGTCTTATAATCATTTTGTTATTTCATTATAACATAACCAATATAAAAGAAATGAGATTCATATATATTTCACCATAACTTAATTAATTCATATGAAAGAAATATGTTTCATAGAATCATCCTCAAATAATCATCATCATAAACCATTGAGATAAATAAATTGTATGGTATCATAATATCATATCCCTAATGAAGTATATCAACCCTTAGAGGACGATAAAATAGATGAAAAATACCTTTAAAATAATATTTGAACATTTATTTGAAAACATGAGAAACATCCTTTTCTTTTAGTATCTTCAAAAACTAAAAAAATCATTAATATTGAGAAAAATATATTTTTTAAAAATAAATATGTTAAATTTTAATGTTATCTTTAAATTAAAGAATAATTATGATGTTGGGAAAATATGTTCATTTGGTAATCATAAAAAACAAATATTCCTTTCACACTTTTGGTAAAAATTCCACAATACATTGTTCGTAAAATGACAAAAAGATTCCTTTTAAAACTTTTTAAAAAATTAAAATATGTTTTAAAATTATTTTAAACAATCATTTAATCATATAAAATATAATTATTTAAAACATTTTAATGAAAATGGACATGGAAGAAAAAGTTCAGCAACCAAAGAGGAAATAAGGTCGAATTTTCTTGAAAACATTTGTTTCTTGAACATTTTTAGTACCTAAGTGAGTAAAATGGTAATAATAATTGAAAATTATAGGAATAAACATATGAGAATAAAATATATTAATTTTGAAGGATAAGGACCATATAATTTCCCTCAATTAAAATTTATCACAAACAATCTTGAAAAGAAATGAGATTGTAATATAAACCCTTATGCCAAGTACTACATTGCTTCACACACATTCAAAAATAATTTATAATAAATAAATATATATAATACATATATTTAAGAAAAATATCAAAACATAACTTAGTATATATGATTACTTTATAATTTTTAGTTATCCTTTTATTAAAATGTTTTCCTTGAAATGAATATTCGGGTAAAAACTGGTCCATTTTTCATTCTTGTTTCAGTTTGATGGTTCCAGTCATTTCACCTTGGTCATGGTTTCATCATATAAATAATATGAGTCATATAATAAGTATTATATATATACATTATATAATATTTTATAACCATACATATATGGTGGTGAGTAAAAATACATTACATCACTTTATGGAGGAGGTAGTCCACACGTAATCATTGGTGATGTTTTCACTTTTCAATGGATGAAATGAAAGAAAGGTAAAGAATAATTAAACTTTATAAAATAAAAATTATGTCATAAATATAATATTTATATTCATTAAATTTATCCTTATAACCATCCATGTGAATAGAAAATGAAAAATGAATCATATTACTTCGTGGTGGTGGTAGTCCACACGTACACAAAAGTGATGTTATTATTTTCCAAGTGATCAGAGGGAGATAGAAAATGGATATACCATTAACATATAAACATATAATTATAGTTAATATAATTATTATATCATGTTATTATGGTTATTTAACATTTTTAGGTGGTTTAAGAAGAAAGAAACATGAAAAATAACAGTAAGAACATATGCCTATTCTACCAGTATCCTCCATTGATGAGCACCTTAAGGATTCTTTGATAGATATTTTGGGAAGAAAAAAACTCAAGGTCATGGATAATAAATTTTTAAGATTATTTGGTCATATTTTTTTTGATATAAATTGCTCAATTTTTACAGATAAGAGGGGATTAGTGGTTCCCATTTATAAGTGAGGGGAGTGACACACTTTTAATTATTAAGATTATTAAAATATAAAAAAGTCACTCTCATGGGAAATTGCCTCCAAAGTGACTAAATTTAGAATATGAGATGATATATTATTTAAATAAAATCAACTAATAGGATTAATATAAATTTTTATGCTATTTTGACCATTATCTATTTAGTTTAATCCCTCGTTAACCGCTTTTAACCTTTACTGAAGAAATGATTTTTTACCTTGATTACTATTCATAATAACCAAAAATAAAATTGATAAATTTAAATTTTTTATATATTTTTATTATAAATATGGAAACCATTTTATCATATTCAATTTCTATATGTGGTAGAAATTATTTTTAATGTAAGAAAGAAAATGCAACGAAAACCATTTTAGAAAAATGCATTTTTAAGCATAAAAAAAAATTAATCCTATTTTTTTCTAGTGAAAACTATTAAATTAATGTTAATTATTTGGTTGAATATATTATATAAAAATTTAAATAAAATAATTCATCAAAATTTATTAATTTAATTTATTAATATAAAACACTTTGCAAGCATAAAAACAATTTTTCATAAAAACATATCTTTTTACCATCAAATTATTTAATTTTCATCTCTATAAAAAGGATAACCAATGAATTAATTTTATAAAATTTTAAAAAATAACGTTCATAATTTATTTAGTTCTATTTATACCCACCATTCCAACAACTAGGTGATAAAATTCATATTTAATAATAATATTTTAATAGTATATTACAATTCATTTAAACTACATGTTGTGTGTAAAGAAATATATCAAAGACATCAAAATTATTTAAATAGAAATATATCATAAAATATAGGGGTGATAAATTCTACCCCTATATAATAATTTTACCCTAATTTTTTTCACTTAGATATAAATAATTGATGATACTTCCGCCTCATCACATCCTCAGGTTCCCATACAACTTCCACAAATTTATGGTTTCACCAAAAAAACTTTAACCAGGTGAGTGGTATTCTTCCACAAAAAAATTCTCTCTTTGATCTAGAATATCCACC
Source organism: Viscum album (assembly GCA_963277665.1). Classification (NCBI taxonomy): domain Eukaryota; kingdom Viridiplantae; phylum Streptophyta; class Magnoliopsida; order Santalales; family Viscaceae; genus Viscum; species Viscum album. The sequence goes on along the minus strand of OY728153.1, from coordinate 381,571,402 downwards.
AGTTAGTCCTAATAAGATAGACCATGCTCTAGTGGTATGACTTCTGAGTTAATTAAATGGTATGGATCAGGTACGTACTTCCCCAGGAGAGATACATAGAACACATTGTGAACTTGAGGTAGATTTGGTGGAAGCACCATGCGATAATATATCATACTGATACGATCGATAATTTAGGTGGGAACAATATATATAGTTCTAAACTTTCAATTATTTATAAATCTCATTACCTTCTTCCAAGTAGATATTCATAGGAATATCTTAACTTTAAACTCTAGATATCGCCAATGATTGTGAATAAAACTTTTATAATAACTTTGATCTACTCTGATGTTTTTTTGAATGGATATAACTTTATATAGATTTTACTTAGATATATTAGGTCCTAATAACTTTCATTCTCCAACTTAATTATAACACATTGGAGTTTTTCACTTCCTACTATAGAGGGATTCATAAGTATCCATTTCAATGCTTGAGTGAAAGCTATTATTGTAATAAAACTAGACCATAGAAAGGTGTTGATCCCAAAAACGTTTGAAATCCATATAAAATTCCCTAAAAGTATCTTATAGGGTTTGAATAGTCCTCTCATACTAACCATATTTATGACAATGACATACAATGCTAAAGTTTAACTCTATATTTAAACCTTTTTGAACACTTCTCTAGAGATTTTAGGTTAACCTTAGATCTTGATCAGATACGATTGAGATTGGTACTCTATACAATCTTATAACTTCCATAACATATAACTTGGAAAAATGATCAAGATATAAATCTTACCTAATAGTAATGTAATGTTCATATTTCATAAGTAAATATAATACAATTAAAATATAATTATGGTCTTTAGATGTTTTGGGGAGCTCGATAATGAAATCCATGGTGATGTTTTACCATTTACATTTTGATATGAGTAATGGTTATAACACCCCATTAGACTTATGTATCTTATAATTAACTTTTTTACATACCAGAAATCGAGGTATATACTTTGAAATATTCCTTTTTATGTTAACCCACCATAAATAATCTTTTAGATCTCCATACATCTTTTTACTATATAGGTTGGTTTGGTTATTGTTTTTTTGGTTTGGATATTTAATCTTTCAAAGGGAAAACTTTTCCCTAGATTTTCTCAAATCCCTTGGAATTTATTTTCATCCTTTGGTGTCTTGGGGATACCACCTAAGGCCTAGTAGCTACCCTGTCACTCCTCAAGCTAATACGGAGGGGAGAGATGTTACAAATGGTATTAGTCTTGGTCAATCCAAATATATTTTTGAGACAAATGGTATCAGTTTTTTCAATCCTTGACATAAAAAATGGTATCATCTTTGTTCATTCCATCTATCTTTTTAGAAAAAATTGCATCACTATTGTCCAATCCTTGACATAGGAAATGGTGTCAGTTTAGTTTGATTATAGAGTTGGAAATTGTATCAGTCTATATCTTGGGATGATAGTAAGGATTATTATTGTCATAACTTGAAATGTAGAGAATAAAAAGGAATATCTAACCTATTTATGTCAAGCTTCAAGTTAATAGGGAGTTGGGTACACAAGTATTTCTAGACACTTCTTGGTGAGTAGTCACCTCATCATCAGGGGTTTAGCCTATGAGATTGATATGACATTAATTGATAGTAAGAATTACAAGTAGGATTGAATTATTCATTTTGAGTAAAAAAGTTTATGAAATGGAAAAAAAGTAATGATTTTTAAAAATAATGAAAATATTTGAATTTGAAATGCATGGTTGGAATATTTTAAAAAATAGTTAAAATGATTGAAAATGGTTTAATTGAGTAAATATATGTTGTAATATATGTAAACGTAGAAAATTGAAATCGCTAATCCTTCAGTTTCTAATGAGTGAGATTAAATAGTGTTTTGTTCTGTTTATAGTGAATGGAACCGGGTATGCATCAAAGAAACCAACTAGAAGTGTCTTCTAAAAATGTGGTTGCACCTGAGCCATAGGTGAACCAAAATCTGGTACAAATAATTGAATAGTATTTCTAGGCCCTGGATAAGGGTAATTGGAATGATGAACCATGATAAGTGGACCATTCAGTTCAGTTCCAAAAGAAGAATGCACCCATCTTTCAGGGGGGATTTCGAGCTAGAAATAATAGAATTTTGGTTGAATGGGATGGATCGACTCTTTTATTTCCTTGGGACACTAGTAGAGTTGAAAGTGAAGTTTAAAATGTATATAACAGAGGGTTTGACACTATAATGGTGAGAATTAGCAGTTCATGATAAATTGGACCATAACATGGAATGGGAGGATTTTGAATAAATGTTTAACAATAAATTATATCCTTACACCTTTCAAATTCCTAACACAAAAAAATTATTCAGTTTGAAGAAAGAGAATCTCTTGGTGACAAAGTATGTGGATAAATTTATGAATTTAGTCTATTTTGAACATATATTTCTATAAGTGTGTCCTTGAAAGCACACATATTTGAGTCGAGATTATGACTAGATATTTGATCAAAGATTATTATTATTTGTATAATGGATTATATAGAGATATTCAATAGAGTGACTATAGAAGAAAGGGATATCTCATGAAATATGGTTGGAAGAAGCATGTTTATCCCCAAATGAATAGGTGGCAACTCTAATTCTAAGAATAAGTGGAATAGGGACACCTACTTCTAGAGTTGTGGGACACCTCAAAGTAAGACCATGGGATTAGTAAATCTTTCTCCTCGATCTAAAATTAATTTGGGATATTTTTCAGTGTGGTTTATTAGATCACATCAAGAGAGATTGTACGATAGCACCCAGAGCATGTCATAATTGCAACAATATGGGACATCTTTAGAGTTATTGTCATAGTGCTCCGAGGCCAGGTTCTAGATACACATCTCATGATTCTCAGGAATTGTATGCTTTGATGAGATGATCACAATAGAATAATTCTCATCATCAGAATAGAGTGATCTAAGGTGATTCTAGGAACACCATGACTCCTCAACCAGTGCAACCTCAACAAGGTAATAAATAGAAAAGTGCAGTGAGTAACCAATTATATGAATATAAGAAAATAATCATGGATGGTCAATCTGGTCCTTCGATGGTGATAGGTATGATTATTTTTTAATTCCACCTTTATGCAAGCTTTATTTGATATAGTAGTGTACTACTTGTTTATTTATTCTTATGTTGTTGATAATATAGGTTTTTATATTGAGATGACGACTTCTATTTTAAAACTACAAAACTTATCTTGGTTAAAGAGAGTGTTGAGACTTTATGTGTAAATCTTGTTACATAACTAATGATGGGGATTGGTTTATTTGGGAATTATCTATTCTTGATATGGATTTATATGTATTGATTTTGGGTATGGATTGGTTGTCATCATTCAAGACCCACATCAACTGTTATGACTGAAAGTTTAGTTTCACCTCTCTAGACTATGTCAAGAATATCTTTAGATGATATTAGGGTATAAAGTCTAGTAAATCATGAATTTTTTCATCAATGGTTGGAACCATATCTTATCATTTGGAAGGGATTACCTTGAAATTTTTGGATGATATTGGGAATGGAGATTTTTCAACTATTTTTGATTAGTTTCCTAATGTTTTCCCAAAATTTTTTCAGGGTTTCCACCCAAAAGAGAAGTGAAGTTTATGATTGATCTTATACCAGGTACTAGCATTATATCACTTCTATATTTTCAAATAGAACCAATATAAATGAGGTAATAGAAATTTTATTTGGAAGAGTTATAAAGTAAGGGGTTCATTCGAATGATTATATCTCTATGGGCAGAACTAGTTCTGTTTGTAAAGAAGGTGAATGTAACTCTTAGAATTTGTGTAGATTATTGTAATCTTAACAACATTATGATAAATAACTAGTATCATCTTCCACAAATTGATGATATTTTTTATCAATCAAGGGGAGCCCAATGGTTCTCAAAAATTAACTTACATTCACGATATCACCAATTGTGTGTTCAGAAGGAGGATATTATAAAGATAAATTTTAGAAGTATATATGACCATTTAGAAAATGTCGTTATGCATTTTGGTCATACAAATTCACCTTCCATATTTATGGATTTTATGGATCAAATATTTTAGAGATATATAAATTCCTTTGTAGTGGTGTTTTTTATGATATACTAGTGTATTATAAGAAAAGAGTGGATCATGAGAAATACTTGACGATAGTGTTGGGTATCTTGAGAGAACATCGTATATATGTAAAGTTATAAAAGTGTGATTTCTGGATACAAGAGGTATATTTCCTTATCTATTTCATTTGTAAAAAAATAATTATGTATATCTGGAAAAGATAGAAGTTGTTATCACTTGGAAACCACAATAGAATTTATTTGCGATACATAATTTTCTTAGCTTGGAGGGATACTACAGACATTTTATACATGATTTTTTACATTTGTCATCACTGATGACATCTTTGACAAGAAAAGAAATTTTGTTCCAATGAAATGATCAATTTCATAAATTATTTCAAAAAATTAAGGTTATAATTACATCAACACTTATCATTACATTTCTAGAGTCTAAATGGGTCTATGTAGTCTATTGTGATGCAATGGAATCTCAGATGGGATGTGTTCTCATGTAGTGAGATCATGTTGTTGCTTATGGTTCATGACAATTATAGTTTCATGTGAAGAACTACCCAACACACAATTTGAAATTATTTTCTATGGTCTATGCTTTGAATACTTCGCGTCATTACTAATTTGGTGAGAAATTCGTAGTCTTTACGGATTATAAGAGACTAAAATTCATTTTTACACAATGATATTTTAATTTAAGAAAACATAGATGGATGGAGTTTCTGTAGATTCTTAACTTCAAATTAAGGTATACACCAGGTAAATGGAACTTTGTGGTAGATTCATTGAGCAAGAAGTAATATGCTTAGTTTTCTAAAGAGTTTTTGGACTGGTCTCAAATAATGTTAGTTATAAAATATATTCATATATATTGCTCAAAACAAGGTAGTGTTGTAGTTTTATTTTATGTTTCGTCTGTTCATGATTTGGTTGAGTAGGTTAGAGTTTCTCCGAAACATGATTTAGAATGTGTTTCTATGAGTTCAAAATTCATTGGTGGGGAGAACATTAAGGGATATAATATTGATGGAAGTTTATTGTTGTGGTTTATAGATTTGGAATTCATACCTTTGGCTTGTCTGGAACAACTTCTTAATTCCTACCACCATTCAATATGGTTTGTTCACCATGGGATTAAAAAAATGTATAATGCATTGAAGAATAGTTTTGGTGGATTGGAATGAAAAGATCTATAGTAGAGTATGTTTTGAGATACCTCACCAATCAGTAGGTAAAGACTGATCATCAATAACCAACGTGTATGTTGTAGTCTTTATTGATTCCTGTGTGGAAATGGGAGATTATATCCATGGATTTTGTAACAAGTCTACCAAGTATGGTTGGGAAATATGATACCATATGGATGATAATGTATCATCTTAAAAAATTCAGCTCAACTCATCCTGATTCATGAAACTAACTTGGTGGAAGACTTGTCTAAAATCTACATTCATGAAATTTTAAAGATACATGGTGTTCCAGTCTCGATTGTATTGAACAAAGACCCCAAGTTTACATCTCATTTTTGGAAATACTTAAAGTAATACCTTAGGTAATTGTTTAAAATGAGTAAAGGTTATCATCCCTAAATGGATGGATAGTTTGAACGAATAATCCAAACATTATAGGACATGATTAGGGCTTGTGTGATGGATTTTAGTGGATCATGTGAGGATCATTTACCATTATTAGAGTTTTTGTACAATAACAGTTACCAGACCTTGATACATATGGATCCTTTTGAAATATTATATGGGAGTCCTTGTCATTCTCAACTTTATTAGGTGTAAATAAGTGAGACTTCACTAATTGAAAAAATCCTTGTGCAAGAGAAAATAATAAAGATTCTGTTGATCATAAAGAGAATTTAGATGACTTAGAGTCATTATAAATTGTATATGAATCATCACCAATGACTATTTTTGTTTGAGGTGAGTAATAATGTGTTCTTGATAATATCTCCAAGTATTGGAGATCATCATTTTGGTAAAAAGGGTAAGCTATATCCTTGATACATAGTCCATTTTGAGATACTTGAATGAGTTGGTGAGGTGGAATATCAGTTGGGTTTCCCACCGAGGTTCATTTTAGTGCACAATGTGTTTCCTATATCTCATTTAAAAAAAGTACCAACTTGATCCTGACCATGTGATTTGATGGGATTACATTAACCAAGATATGGATTCCACGTTGATTCATGTGCCGATACGAGCTATGAATAGGAAAGAGAAAATATTTCATGGGAAAATCATCAGTATAGTATTGGTTTTATGGAAACATGGTTAGATTTAGGATGAAATATGGGATCATGAGAAGGAAATGGTGGAGTAATTACCCATACTATTTCAGGAAAGAAAGGATTTTCTACTTTTTAAAGACATAAATTCCAATTTTGGGGAGAATTCAGTACCCACAATTTCAATTACATGACCCATTATACATGTATTTTGAGTCTATATAATGTTTAGGTTATTTTTTGGGAGGTTTTAGGGGGTTTTGTTACGTTTTACAGGATTTTATAGAGGTACACGGTTAGTTCATGGTTAATAAAAACCATATAACATTTCCAAGAAACTGTACATGGGAAGATAATGGGCATTGAAAAGGTACATGGTTGGAACATGGTTTGGAAAAACCATGTGGATTTCCAGAAGAAACTGTGCATCTTGGAATAGAGGGAAATTCATGGTTAGTGCATGGTTTATTTAACCTTGTGAGCCAACCGTGCAAGGTATGTCCTTAAGACAGTAGCACCACGTGGTTGATACATAGTTTTCCAAACTGTGTGGCCTAACCATGTTGCGTATAGTTATCCCTCTTTAAAAAGTTTATATAATCTAATTTATCCCCTTAATCCCCCATTTTTTCCTTAATTCTCCCATAAATTGAATTCCTTTTTCTCCCAAGGCATGAGAGACAGTCCCCTTGGATCCGAGAGCAATCTATAGGAAAATTAAAGTGTGTTGGAGGCCCAAATTCATCAGTAAGTGCCTATTCTTCTTCATTCTTCTTAGATACAAGGTTCTAATCTCTCTTATAACCATATATCTAGTCCATTATGGATATATCTATGTGTTATGAATGGTTTTATGATTATATCTTATTGGATATAGTGAAGTGAATGTGAGTTGTGATATGATCTTGAAGTTTTTTTGCATTGTTCTTCATTTTTTCCATCATTTGATATTCAATTGGATTCTCTCTTGACTCCAATTGTTTTAGAAATTTAAGGATTAGTCTTAATTAAATAATTTTCTTGAAATGGTTTTGAAATTATTATATGAGTCTTGATGGAAATATTGTTTTGGTATTGGCTTGGAAATTGTGTAAAGTTGACTGTTTTTTGTAAAATCCATTGTTTATAGTCTTAAAATGTTTTTTTAAATTATGGTTTGGTTTTGATGCATGTAAAGTAGTTTTTGAAATGATTTAAAATATGGAAATAGTTTTATTTGAAATGGTTGGAATGGAAATTAGTTTGTGGTAAATGGATTGTCATGATGTTGGAATAAATGGTTGGGTGTGAGTTTAATGAGATGGATAATAGTCATGAAGCACAGCCATCAAAGTGGGATAGAGTATGGATGTGAATTTAAACCATAAATGGTAACACCAATCTTGAGTGTGTGTATGGACATGGATGTGAATATACCGAATCAAATGAGAAATGGTTTAAAGTATTTTTTGATTATTTCCTTATAAAAATAGTTTATGGATTTGATATAAGCTATTTTTAATTCTTAAAAATATTTTTATAAATGCGCTAACAAGTTTTTTCCTAGTGGCGTGAGTTGATAATTCATTTAGGGAAAACATATTGAGTTTAGACTCACCCCCTACTTATTAACTGTTGTGAATTTGTAGATTTTATCTATTGAGACATAGGTAAAGGAAAGGTATCACAATTATTTAGTTATTCTTATTGATACTATGGGATTGGCACGAGGAGTTATATCTTGGAGAGGGTAGGGTGTTTCTTGTTATTGCCACTTTGAAGTTTTGAGTTTTGTGGCCTTTTTGGTCCTCTTGAGTATGTATTTTGGTTTCCTCTTGTCCTCTGATATGGTTTATTGGTTTGGTTATGTTTTGAGTTGTATTTTATAATCATGAATCATATAGAGGTTAGTTTATTTATTTTTTTAGTTTGGATGTTTTATATTTAAAAGGTAAAATCATCCCCCAAATATTCTCGAAGCTCTTGGCATTTATTTGTAGCCTTTGGTGTCTTAGGGATTCCACCTAAGTAGTAGCTCCTCTATCATTCATCAATCCAACAATGAGGTAAAGGATGTTATATTCTCATTATAATTTATGTCCTATACTTATAAAAATTTTGAAGTAGGAATTAAACTATTAGACATAATATATATAACTTTTTGAGTAGGTTTTTGTACATATTTGACCTAAATTGATGTACCAGCAATCAAAAAATATTGTAGATGACTGACCATTGCCTTAATTTTTTTTGATGTCATCATTCACACTTTTATAACTCCTATTCAGCTATAAAAAGTTTTGATTTTATCTTTCCCATTTGTTCTTATTTTAACATCAATTTCTCTTTAAGATCATTCTTGATATTTTTATTCTTAATAGCCTTTAGCTTAAATTACTTAATCTCTTCAATTATTTCAATATCTATTTTGAGTTATTATTAATTTGCTTCAAATTTATTCCTATGATATTTATTCAGGGTTTTAACTTCCTTCTTAAACTTAGTATTTTTCTCAAGAGAATCCTCTAACTTAAATCTAATAATATGGTCCATGTAAGTCTCTTCACCACCTTCCTCATCATTACTTGAGGTGGTTTATTGATATTTCACATGAGATATAAATTTTGTATTATTTTTAGGTGATTTATATTTATATTGTATGATAGATTAATATTCATCCTATTTTTATTTTCTTATCACGATTCTCCTATTTTTTTCTTAGCAATATTCTCTTGCTATAACCTATCTTTTTTCACTGATTTAGAGCCTTTATCCTATTTCTTCTTTTGTGGGTTCTCTTCTTGGACACCAAAATCAAATTCATAGTTTCTTCTTTGGATAATTGATTAAAATTAATCCAATATCTCAACAATTGAAGTATTTAAAGGGCAATTTTCCTTTATATTTTTCCTTTCTATTATAGAGATAAGAAACATGACTCTATTATTTTCATTATCTATACCATGATCGTCATTGGGCTCACTAGAATCTTTAGTTTCTTCTTTCATCAGCTTTAGTTTCCTTATGTATTTAAAAACCATTTTATATTTCAATTTTTTTTAAAGTAATGACTCTTTCTCATTTCCTAGGAAATTTATACATTTTATAACTCATCCAATGAAATATCTTCCCTGTCTTCAAGAGTATAAACTTTTGGATAAAATTGGTCAAAAAAATCCCTCATAAGTTTCTTTACAATATTAGATTTAGCCATATTTTATCTAAATACTTTAATGACACACAATATATCATTCAATCTAGTGAAGTAATCATCAGTGGATTCGTCCTCATCCATCTTTATATCTTAAAACTTTCTTCTAAAAATCTGTATATTGTCTTATTTCACTTTTACATTTCCTTCATCACTAATTTCATGTTTATCTTAGATTTATTTTGCAGTCTATTAAACCATCAATTTTTTAAACACCTTATTATTAAGGGATAAAAGAATGGTATTTTTTGCCTTTCCATCATCCTCAATATTTATTTTATTAGTAAATATCATTATATAACCTCTTTGAATAGGTGGAAACCCAACTATAGATACATTAATAAATTCATGACCTGGAGTCAACGAAAATAGAAGCATTATATTTTTACAACCATAGGAATTTTTTATATTAAATTTTGTCACACCTCTATAATCCACAAAGTTGATTTTGTCTATTATTTTCAAAGAGAGTTATACATGGGGAGTCTTATACTCTAGTACCACTAGTTACTTCGAGTGGATTGAATGCCTACATGGGAAGGGGGGGGGGGGTGAACTGGTGTAGGAAAATTTTAAAATTTGTTTCTTTGAAATAAAAACTTGAATTCAGTTAGGAATTGAACCTATAAAGTAGATATATTAGCCCCACTTGATTAAAATTAATGTTAAGAAGAAACAAAATCACTAATGATTTTTTAAGGTTTGGTCTCAATGTGAGAGCCTAATCTTTATCATAATAGGTTGTTATCACTTATTATAGATTTTACACTAATATCATGTTATCAATAAAAGTGGTTTGGGTTAGTTATTATCCTAATACCATGATTTATAAAATACACACTGATTTCCTGATAGTTACAATGAAATATAAACAACACTATATGTGAGAAAGGTCTTTTTTGAGTGTGGGTTGCTTTGAAAATAGATGGTTGAACCTCCTCTTCGAGCCAGCCGGATAATATCAAGAAAATACCAGATCACTTTATTTAGGAGTATCTAATTTATAAATAACCAATGAATATACATGGAAGGAATTGGTTTACTAAAATTACTACATGAAAAACCTATTGAGGATATGATTCTTATTCTTCTACCAACCTCAACACTATCAGATCGGGTAAAACCACATTTTCATAAGAACTTTACCTCAGATCCAGGAACTTCTTAATTCTTCTTCTTATTATTATATATAATTCATAGTCTCTCATAATGGTTTAATATTTTCATAAAATATAATTTTAGTACCTCTCTTTATTTCAAACATCTCCATCATTGATATTTTCAACCAACAAAACTTTTCTCACATTGATTTATTTTTCTATATATCTAACTCATTAAAAGTATCCATGCATTTTACCTTTCCTGAAATGATTTTATCATGATTTATCAATAATTTCAAAATAAATCATCATGCAAGTAATTAATTTTTATCTAACCATGATACTCATACAAAGATCATCAACCTAAAAAATGTATCAACCTTTCACATTCTCATGAAAATACTATAACCACCTTTATCTTATTCCTAAAAAAACAATATAAAATTATTCCCACTTAAAATATACTGTACTTAGTTTCTATAAACCTCTAACCTAATCACAATATTACTTAGAATCTTAGTTTCCAATAATTTTATTTATTTTAGAATCTTGCAGCATGAAGGAAACATTTGAGGTAAAACTACACTGAATATCTCATTTTCTTGAGGCGTGAATTTTTTATTGTGGTGAAACCAACTTAAAAACACAACTAATAACATCTTAGACTTTCAAAAAACTTAGTTATCATCACTCATTTATTAACAAGTGATTTTATGAATTGAAGAACATTAAAGCATCATCAAATTAAAATATCATTATTCTTGAAAATTGAATACATGCATTTTTAGTTCTTCCCCATCTGATTGATCTTCTAAAATATGTTTTTCTTAATGATTTAGACATCATGGAATCTTAATTTTATTAAATAAAAAATTATTTGTGATATTTTATGAACCAAGGATTAGCTTTAGCACTGAAGGGTTTTTTTCTAAAAACACTCCATCAAGGAGATTCTCAGATTTTTCACTAAGTAGTTCATGACACATACTCAGTGAGTCATGAAATATAGAAGGGTAAAAAACACACATACATAGGTTAGATATTGACACTTATTCCAATATCCCTTTTTTAAATTTCATGTTTGTTGGGTAATGACACTTACACATAGAATATATAACATACATTGAGAAACATGACTCATATGTAGTTCCTCATTCACACATATTTAGGAATCATTGAAATGTACATAGTTTCTCATTTTCACTTATGAATATCCAAAAACACACCAATATATTAACGAAATATAAAATTTTTTAGCTCAAAACAAAATTCTTTCTTTGCTGGAAACACTCAAAAAACCTTTTGAATTCATCTAAGACTATCTCATAACATCTCCAAAACATTCTTCATGACTTTAAAAAAAATCATAAAAACCTATAATGATTCTAAAGATCATATATATAATAAATAAAAACCTTTAACAAGTATAATTTCAATTTATATTTATATAATATGAAAGTGGACTTTGTTTCTCCAATAAATGAAAAACACATTTTTATATCAACCAAAAATTTAAGAGAAAAACTCAAATATTCTATTGATTTGATGGGAAAAAAGGAAAAAGGAAAAATATATATTATATAAAGAAGGAAATAATATCTCTCAAATTAGTATATTATAAAAATTACAACATCAAGGGGCTTAAAGTGGACAAACAAATCAAGGACATTGTGCTAGAAAGATTGATATTTTAACAAGGAGGTTTATGTTTCAATGTAATTGTTAGTTCTATAGAGTTTGAAATCATAAATATTTCATTTTCTAATAAAATAATAATTATTCAATAAAAATGAGCGGTGTTGAGTCATGAGGGATAAAACATTAATTACTAAAGTAAATTCCTCTTTAAAAAGTGAATTTGTAAGTTGAAATCAATAATAGTTTTGAATATCTTAGAAAGACATGTATGAGGTGTAAGGATCAAGGATGAAATAATAATTAATGTATCACTATTATTCTATATGAGCTATATAAAAAGTTAATTACCAAATAAATTTAAAAAAAATGAGAGAAGGAGAAAGAAATGAGGTTCATAGTTTCTTATAAAATACTCAAAGTATGAAATGCCTAGATATTGAACAATTGATTCTTATCACATATAATAGGTAATAATTTGTTTATCAAAGGAATGAAATAGTATAAAAAAGGTATTTAATACTCATTAATAAATAATTATTATGAATGAAAGGTGTAGGAACAATATAAATTGCTGAAAAAAGTTAGAATAAAAGAATTTCATGTTTGTTTATGGGATAAAATACAACTTCTTGGGCCTATCTCAACCATGTGATAACCAAAATGAGAAAAATGGAGTTATCTTGAAAAGTAGGCAAGAAAATGATAACTTATTTCAAGTGGGAAATGAATAAAACTTATTCTATATAAGCATGAAGGACTAAAACTCTATGGATTCAAAATCTTGGTTACTTATAGAAAAATAAAATGTGAACAATAATCCATAATGATGCTTTCAAAAATTTCTCAAATCTCAAAAGTGATAAATATCATCTTATAACATATAATAAAAAATAAAAATGGTAAATCTATATAAAAAAGAGTTAATAATATCAAATGAAGGCCTCTTGAGATAATTCACTCTGATGTGTGTAGGCTAACGAAAAAAATATAAACCAATAAAGATGAGTGATTTAGCATATTTTTAAGGAACTATGAGAATTTTTTTTATGTTTATTCCATTTAAGTAATTTTAATTGGACATTTTCATGAGTATTTTTAGGATGAACAAAAATCAAACAAGTTCTGTGATCAAGAGATTTTAGCTTAACAATTGAACTGAATATAAGAATCATGATTTTAAAACATACCTTAAGAAGTAAAAATAAAACATAAATTTAAATTAGAATATAATTCAAAACAAAATAATGAATCTTAATGGAAAAAATTGAGCTTTTTGACATAATATTTACAATGTTAGTTGATCATAAATCGTCACTATACTTTTGGATATAAGTGACTTAAATGATGATTTATCATCATTTTTTTTGTTTTTTGAGGACCCAATTTGATGTGAAACCATATGATATATGGAATATAATGAGGATAACATAGAGTTATTTATATTATCTAAAATACCTTGTATTAGCACATGATCCTCAGCCCGGTTGGTGAGGACTCTTAAGTGCATCCATGCGACCCAGGATCAAATCCAGGCAGAGATACAATTTCTGAGTTACTGTAGCAGTACTGTAGTAGCACTATAGCAGGTACTGTAGTAGTTACTATAGTGGGAACTGTGTAGTACTATTGCAGGAACTGTAGCAGGCACTGTATCAGCTGGGAATTTTCCCCCGTTTGGGTCTTCGGGCCACTGATTTGGTCCCCGAGTCCTTTAAGGCCTTCGGGCCACCCAAGACTTTGGGCTAGTAAGGCCTTCGGGCCACCTCAAGGCATTAGGGACACATTTAGTGCACATGTAAACTAGACAACCTACAAGGAACAAGCTTTATAGGAGTATGAGCAATGAGATTTCACCACAGTAGAAGCTACACAAATTTCAAGAATGAGAGGGTATGAAACCTACCATTGGGACAAGCCTGTGCATGTATGGGATAGACTAGCTGAATAGCCATGTGAATGTGGAGAGATTATTTCACGATAAAGATGCTGGGAGGAGTAGTTTCAAGTAGTTATTCTGGGTTGTGTGTAATGTTTTAAGTCTACGGGTAATGAATTCCTCTAAGGCCTATAGGGCCATGTAATACTTATGACTACGGGCATTGTAAGGGTTACACCTCACCCCTTGAAAGGTGTATTATCAAAAATCAATAAAAAATGAAGGCCTTCGGGCCATTGGATGGATGGAAAATACCTTGTATTATCAATGTATATATTTTTTGGAAAATTCAATTATTGAGAAGATGAAATAATATTCCATGGGTAAAAACCCACAAGAATAGAATATTAGTTCTTTAATAATAATTTGAGAAAAATAGTGATAAAATTTTATGTTTAAGTGTTTAAAGATTATTAAAATCAAGTAAATTATCCTTGGTTTATGGAATACATTAAATATACTTATTCTGAAAATATAATGTGGCTAAGTGAAAAAACTAAACATCCAGTTGAAATGGAAATTGAAGAAGAATATTCTGAAAATTTGATCGATAAATAAGGTATCAGAGAAACCAAAATAAAAAATTCCCTAATTTATCATCATTTTAAACATGATAATATAATTAAAATTAAGTATAAAGGTGTTAAATATTATAGAATTATTGAGAAAATAACCCATAAAATCTTTTTTTACAAGGGAGAGCCGAAAGTTATATAAGATAAACTTCAAAGTGAGGAATGAATTGTTATAATGAATGATAAACTTGATTAAATTAATAAAAAAAAACTTAATAACTTATACCAATGTTTAAGGGAAATAATTTAACTGATAAAAGTTGGTATTATAAGAAAAACTTAATGATAAGGGTAAAGTTTCTTAGAAAAAAGTGAAACTCATTTATATTTTCTATTCATAGATGGAAGGAATCAATTTTAAGGATAATTATTTACTTATTTAAAGGATAAAAACTATAAGGAATTTCCTTTATATTTATACCCAATAGAAGCATAATATTTTTTCAATAGATGTGTATCATATATTCCTTAATAACAATATTAAATATTTGGTTTATAATTAAAAACCAAAGGGTTAATTTATTGATAAATATAGAATAAATTTTTGAAAATTAAAGAAATAACTCTATAACATATGATAAGTCCATTATAATTGGCACAAAATTTTTGATACATGTTTAAAGTGTATTCAATTCAATAAAGGGAAAGTAGAAAAAATCCATTATGTTAATGAATTCAATTTTAATCCTCTCATTTTGATCATTATGTCAATGATAGTATTTTTTTTTACTAATGATTAGGTGTTTTTTGAATTTTCTCTATAGATGAAGAAATTATTTGAGATATCAATTCAAGGAGAAATTAAATTTTTCTTAGAGATGCAAGTAACAAAATTTATTGGTTGAAACTTCCTTTCATAATAAAACATTCTTGTGAGATATTAAATCACTTTGGAGTGGATAATTCAATAAATTCATCCACTCCCATTTTGGTTGTCACTAAATTGAACAAGTTAGATGATGGTAAGGATATTGATCAAGAAGAATTTCAAAGGGTAATTTGTAGTTTACTTTACTCAATTAATTTTAGACTAAAAATAATATTTTCATAATGTCTCACCCCCATATGACCGTTCCACTGATGTGAAGTATAACTTAGATTCAAGTGAATTACTAGATCCCCGTAGGTTAGTGACTAGCGTCGAGGCTCTAGTCACTAGTTTTCAACCAATAATCATCACATTTCATATTAGATAACACCACTTTGAAAAACACATATAATTATTTATCCACACTTTCTAATTCATTAAGCACAATTATCCATCTTTATAATATAAATTCATGCTATAATATTCTTTAATTTAAATAAAAAATCATTATTTTTCACTCTGTATTTTCATATGAAATAATTTAATCTCAAACACTTTTTCTTTCATTTAAAACACAGATACCTATAAAGCATAACTTCGCTTTTAATCCCATTTAAACATCTCAATTATTATTCCTACTTTCCAAATAAATAAAATATCACTAAGTCATTTAATTCCACCTTTTATCAACCTTAAACATAATTTTTAGCATTTAATCATCAATGCACATCATATAACATCTCATTACATACTTTTATTATTCAAAGGATTTTATAAATAACTATTTTAAATAAAAATGTTTTATTTACACCCAAATAAATTTGTTCATAATTAAATCATTAATTCATAAAAATAAAATAATTTTCCTCACAAAAAATCACCCAAGACCCCTTTTTGAATCAATATCTTCATTTCAAAATTCATCATTTATCACGCCAATATTATAATATAATATTCTAAAACTCAATATTATGATTTAGAATATTAAACACATTATTAGTAGTAGTAAGTGTTATTTTTAAGATGATACTAATAATTCATATCATTTCAACACCTCTTTTACATGTTCTATAAATCATATATATTCACATAACATCTTATTCAATCATTAATGCTTCTAAACAAACCAAAAAAACACCAATGTATTATTATGCCATATTTTACAGCACACATTCTCTATTTAATTAAATCATATTTAATGATAAAAAATCATTTTATCACTTAACTTTCCATAAAACCATAAGTAACACATATATCCTTCATTTAAATAATAATTCATATAGTTTTTAATGTGAAAATTACTCAATTAAGTTATATCAATTCATCAAATTAATTTCATATTTAATTGAAATTCATTCTCAATCCAATTAGCTTATTTAATCCTAAAACTGTATATAAAATGTATATAATATCATGTATGAATCTCATAATTTCATTATTTTATTGATCACAAATGATTTCCTTAGTTTCTAACATCTCATATTGAGTGTTTCAATATGAAAAATATATATTAAGCATCTGTAGGGACCTGAAAAAAATCCAAAAATGAAGATAATGATCCCCTTCATTCGAGAGAGGATTTTTACCCAATTCCCTTCAACGAATTGGGAAAAGGAAGGAGGCCAATACTCAAAATTGGCAGAGGAATAACTGGTCCGTGAACAGGACCAAGTGTTACGCGGCCGGTTCAGAGAAACGCTCCCCTCCACGGACCAGCCTCGTTCGCGAGATGGAGGCAGAGATCCTCCACGGTCACAAAGCAAAACAGGCGCCGAACCGGTCAACAGTTACGAACCACCCCAGCCGTGGTTCGCGTCGACCGGCCTAAGCCGCATCCGCTGTCGTTCGTGGAATGGAGGCGGAACCCTCTGCGGCCATGAATCACTCTCCGAGCTCTTTTGGTTCACGGGGGAGATCGTTTGGTTCCCAGGGGAGATGCTCTCAATCCCCCACGAGTTGCGGATTGACCGAGTCATATGTGAATCGGGTTTTCGGTCATGAGCCTCCGCAAAAGGTGCTGTATGACCATAGATACATCCTTTTCCCCACTCTATAAAAGGATATCGAGGGGAAGAGAATAATGGAGGACTCGGAGGAGATCAATTAGATTCGGGTGGAAGGATTTCGAAGGAAGGCTTAGGATTTCAGAAGTTCCTGTTCGCGAACCAGAGCAGGTATGAACCTGAGAACGAACTAATAAGGAACCAAAAACGCATAATAAATTGGTGAACCGTGAACCTAAAATAACAAAGAAGAGAAAACTGTGAACCATGGTCCCTCCGCGGATGCACTCCCCACAGACCAGGGAGTTTATGCCTCTTTTCTGATTCGCCGCACTGCATAACACCCTCCTACGCGAGCGAAGCCCCGACCAATAAGCCTCCGGCCGACGCCGCCCTTGGCCGCCGCTGCCCGTATGGAACCCTCCACGGATCACCCTAGTTCGTAGATCGAACTCGAAGCCGTGAGCCACCCTGGTCCGCGGGATGCCCATCAGTCTGCAGAACACCCTGGTTCGCAGATCGAACCTGAAGCCGCAAACCACCTTGGTTCGCGGGATTCCTATCAGTCCGCGGACCGCCTTGGTTCGCAGACGGCCTCTCCAATCGTGTAACACTGCCCTATGTGAAGGGATCCACCAACCATACCCCTATGTGGCCCACCAAATCCTTCGGATTTCTCGTTCCCTGAGCCACATAAAATCCCTCAGATCCGGCCTGATCCTCCATGACTCCCTCACTGGCCTACTCATCGGCCCCGAGCTGAGGCCTCCACCAGAGCCACCAGATCTGTGTGGTGTAACCCTCAGGCTCATCAGCATGCCGTTTTGAGTTCACATACCCATAGAAAACAGGGGAGAAAGGGTTGCCCCGACCCTTGACCAGATTCCCGAAGCATTCCTGGGTTCACATTCCCACGGTAATGTGGAGTCTGAGCTCGGGGGTCCCCTTTTTTACCCTCCACTTGTTGGGGCTGGGGTACTTCTCCCTTCTTCGTAGGGTAGTAAAATACCCATCAGAAGGAATCCCCCATGCACTTCCGTATTTCCCCCGGGAGCAAGGGAGGTGATGGGCACAGGAGAACCTCTTTCCCTCTCCCGTTTCACTTTGTCACCATGGGCGTCCATCTCGGAGTAAGCCCTGACCTTATGGGCCGCTCCATGTGTAAACCCCACTCCACTTCTCATGGATGAACCTTTCGCGACGTGATCGTCTGGTCCCTACCGCCACTTGTTTCTCACACCGAGCATGACTCACGTGGGCTTAGAGTAAGCGTCGACCATGACATCCTCTTATGGGCTGCCTCAGAGCGTAAGCCCCACTCATCCGAACTACGTGGACTTTGATCCCTGTCTCATAGGAAGGGTACGTAGGAAGCCTCCCAGGAGGTTCAATCCCAATCACCGTCAGACCCTCGAGGTTTACCATCCCTCGGGTCCACCTTCACGTCGGTTCTCCGACACCCCAATCCGAACTACGTGGAATTTG
This sequence comes from Viscum album, assembly GCA_963277665.1. Taxonomy (NCBI): domain Eukaryota; kingdom Viridiplantae; phylum Streptophyta; class Magnoliopsida; order Santalales; family Viscaceae; genus Viscum; species Viscum album. Next base: position 381,552,311 of record OY728153.1, on the reverse strand, counting down.
ATCCCTGTCTCCTAGGCAGGGTACATAGGAAGCCTCCCTGAGGCTCAATCCCAACAACTGGCTAATCCGACTATCTTCACGTTGGTTCACCACACCAACCCTAGTGCCGCCTCAATGAGTCCAAACTCCTCGGGGTCATTAATCCAACGAGGGATGGTAAACCTCGGGCATAAATGATTCTGAATCCCTGCATCCAGCTGACCATTGCCAATCAGGAGAAATCCGTGGATACTATTCTTGGGTATAAACCAAATATTCGCGAACATATGAATACGTCTTAAATATATAACAGAGTCCCGAAATAGGAAATAATTCCCCCCAAAAGGGTGCGATGAGCCCGAATTCCCATCCTCTCGACCAATGTGAGTTCTTAAGCGTCACTGGTTAAACCACCCAGCAAACACCTGCCTTTGGAAAGCAGGTCCATGTATTACTAGATATAGAACTGTTGGGAATTTCGAGGCGGAAAACAGTTCAACTGACATGAGTGATTAAGAAGAACCCAACCTTATCTAATCAACTATCGGGTAGCGCGCGTTTCTTCCCCACGACCCCGTCGTGCACTGCGAGACAAAAAATGGTGAACCTGATGTGAATCTTTAACCAAGTATGACGGACTTAACCTAATCCCACCCTATGCCCCCTTATACTCTCAAGGAGGGCCAAGCAAGGTCATTAATTATGCATGGGATCATGAGATGATGCTTTGACGGGTTCGCTATTTGTATTTGTTAAAATGTTTTACATGTACCACACAGAACTCCCTTCGATCCAATGGCATCACGAAGGAACTCTCAAGAACGTGCTTCCAACTACGCAATGACAGGACTTCCTCACCAACATAGGACCCCATCACCTACCCAACATCTTCAACACTGGGTCTCATATGCATTTATCTGAGAGTACCACATGAACGGTACTCTCCCGATGGTGGAGGCGGCCATGCACGCCCTCCAATATGCCAGGACTCGCCGGTCGCCTGCCCAGCAGCAGCTGCAAAGGTAGATCCCGACGACCCCTATTGCTGCCTCCAACCGTTTTGGGAGTCTATCCCCTGAACGGGACAATGCGTATCTCCCTTATCTTAGGGAGGAAGATGAGGCCGACTCTGAGGACCTCATCCCTGCCGAACAGGGGTTCCGCTCCAAGGACCCTCTGGAAGACGTCATCGCGGTCACACCACGACCCAAAATCCTCTCACCAGGGAGGAAATCACCCCGAGAACCTAGGCCCACACTCCCCAAGCTCTGGCCCCTTGGACCGCCCTATGAGGGTGGCAAACGTACAACCGGGTACCGATCATCACCCTTGTCCCTGAGGAGGATCTCCGTTGCCCAGTCAAAGAGATGCATCACAAATAGGAACATACACCTGTTCGCTCCTCCCAAGCCCGCCATCTAGACATGGCGACATCAGACGAGCAGGAACGCATCCCCACCAAGCTCCATCAAGCTCGTCGCTCACACAGGACGACACCTACCCGGTAGGCACCTCTCCCTGCCCAGGGTCATAAAGCCCACCAACCTGATGTGGTGGCAACCCAGCGCCTGCAGGACCAGCTCTTAGCAAGTCCTCTTGATGCCTGACATCCTGATCTGGTGGCAATAAACAAAGCCCGCCACCCAAATGTGGCGTCAAATCATAGGTGGTCACTTCTCCCCACCAACAAAGTCCACCGACTCGATACGGTGGGAAACCAATATATGCAGGGCCATATCCCTGTGGATGCAAGTAAAGTCTACCATCCCGATGTGGCAGCAAATGGAGAGATAAACCGGCATATCCCGGTACAGGGGCGGATTCGTTCGCCTACCCCGACACAGGATAATTGTCAGTACCCATTGACCACCGGAGGACTGGAGCAGGATATTCCTACTCCGATACCGGAATGGGCCTTCATACCCATTCCAGCCAAAGATATATCTCTACATATCCTAGAAAGGATGGAGGAGTAGGTATCAATCCTAGATCATATCTTGAATACTTTCCAGAATGTAATTGCATTAAAGTAAACATCAAGGATCCAGGACTGTGAGCTCATCTCCCCAATTGAGGCGACTCATCTAAGAGATGAGATAGCCACCTCGGAGCAGATCTGCATCCCTACTTCCACCCAGGAGGGTCGCCTGCTATATTCCGCGATGCAAGGGTAGCCGGATCGAGTAGCTTCACTCATTCCAACTGGGGGACACCCATCCATCGTGGTGGATGCTCCAGAGCAGACATATATCCCTGATAAAAGTAAAGATGTTCGTCAGCGTATCCCAGCAGCATCACGGGACCCAATCAGACAGGGACCCAAAGGTGAAGGCTGTTTTCAATAGCAGACGGTCCCCACTGCCCGCAAGAAAGCGCCCTGAATATGCCGAAGGCATCCGGAAAATAAAGATCGGGTTCGTGACTCCGCTCTGCTGGAATCTGGGGTTCCCAAGCCCGCTAAGCGCACATCGCAGGCTCAGAACCCTACCCACCCATTACCATATTATGGGAGTGGAAGTAGCAGTTGCAAAGGTCCTCCCCTTAACGTTGCTACCAGCATCTCTGAAGGTCCTCCCCAGAGCACCCGTGGGGGCCTCCCCCACGGGCATATAACGATCGATCACGAGAGCTCCTCTTTTTATGCGAGTCACAGAAACCCTCCACATGACTAGAAGATTAAGCAGCAAGAAGGTCCTCCACTTGCTGCGGTCCACCCTGAAGGTCCTCCCTGGAGTATATACTGCAAACACTCTCCATGTAGTGGGACCACAGATTATGATGGTAGTCCTCGCTATCATAGTCGCAACTGCGGAGGCCCTCCCCGCAGTGACATCTCATCATGACAAGAAGGTCCTCCCCTTATCATGGCCTACCCAGAAGGTCCTCCCCAGGGGTTACACTGCAATGAAACTCCGCACAGCCGGGCATCATATCACGATGGTAGTCTTCGCCACCCTGATAATGGAGGTCCTCCCCGTAGAGACGTCAAGCAACGAGAAGTCCCTCCCCTCGTTGCGGCACATTCTGAAGGCCCTCCCCAGGGTGTGACCTGTAGATATTCTCCCTGCGGCAGCTATAATGGTAGTCCTCGCCATTGCAACAATTGTGATGGTAGTCCTCGCCACCACGACCACCATTGCGAAGGTCCTCCCCGCAGTGGCCCCAAGAAACAAGAAGTTCCTCCCCTTGTCGCAGTGTGTCTTGAAGGTCCTCCCCAGAATACACACTGAATGTTAAACCATGATGGTCATCCTCACCATGATGGCAGTTTTTGTGAAGGCCCTCCCTGTAACAATGCTACGTAGCCAGAAGGTCCTCCCCTTGCTGCGACATGCCTTAGAGGTCCTCCCCAGGGTATGCACTAAAAAAGTTCTCTATGAAGTGAGGCGTCAAGCTGTGATGGTAGTCATCTCCATTGCTACTGCCATTGCGAAGGTCCTCCCCGCAATGACAAATCATATCGACAGAAAGGCCCTCCCCCTTCCGAATCAAGCACAGAAAAGACCTCGTATGCTGAGGCACTCAGAAGGATGGGATCAAGCATGTCAGATTCCCAGCTAGTCGCCAACGACATCCTTCATCAATCGGGAGATGTTTTGGGGCCACGTTCATATTATGAACCACCTAGGAATCTCCCACATGAGGATTTAGAACCTACCAGTCCCACTGCCTCTGACCACACTATCGTCGGGCATCTCAGTTGGGCCGACCAGGTAGAGGAGTCACTAGTGGAGGAGTACACCAATATGTTGCACCTAAGGAAACGACTGGCTAGTGATGATATACCAGTTATGTTTTGGCCCATGGCCACCTCTCAGTTTGACATACCTAGAGAGTTGTTGGAAGAATGCATGCACGACATCTGCCAAAATATAAGGACGACCCTCCGCCAGCTGAAGTCAAGTTTCCTGCCCTACGATGGGTATGTAGACCACGTCAAGACAATAGAAGACCTCCTGTGTCATATCAACCTGGAAGCTCTTCCTTTGGCGCGACAATGGAAACCCAAGAGGCGCAAAGGGAATTTGGAGATAGCCTACCTCCGTGCACTGCACCAGCTGCGCCACCGCATTAGTGACGCTCCGACGAGAGTCTATATAAGAGGATGGGGGGAATATGGAGCTTTTCATTTTACTCCGCTCCCCACCCAGAACAACCCGTTCGACATGGTGTCTTGCAATGTCATCACGTCAAGATGACAAACGAGTGGTCTACCTGTTCGCAAAAGGCAATACACCCAACAGAGTCGGGCCTTGAGTAAGTCCCAGAAGCATCAGGCCCAACGGGAACAAGCTATTCAAGAATTTATGAATTAGGCCACCGAGAGCATACAATAGGCCTGTCTCCTAAGAGAGGCCAATCAAAGATCTTTTCCTGCCTCCCCAAAAGGGATTGATTCACAGAAGAACTCGGCACCAAACCCAGTTCACCCCCGAATAGGGGCACACAAGATCAGGCAGGTAGCAATAGAAGCATCCACTGCCGTAATCCAGGGTCAACCGCAGCCTACAGGGCTGGGGGAATTTTTTACAAAAAATTCCCCCATAAGACCAATAAAAATGGGAAGAGACTCGATGTCCAAGGAACGGATCCAACCCCAGCCCTCAGGGCTGGGGGAATTATTACCCCCTCAACAACAACCTCCCCCACGAGAGTCAGTATTCTCTCATCTAGGGTGGATAGCCAGAAGAGGAGGTTCCCATCCTATCCCATCATTTGAATCATCATCCACTCTGAGAGGAAGGCACATCGTAAGGTCGCATCAAAGAACTCTCCACATCACCCTTCATCAAGAAGTCCGAAGGCAATCCCAGGTCATGAAATGGAAGGCCAGTAGAAGACACGGGAGATCCTCTTCCTATTTGGAAGATGAAATATTCTCCACCCTAAGATATGCATCTATCAACATCATAGAGGTTAACCCCACAGGTGACACCAGATATGATGAAAATTGGGATGGATTAGGAGATGATAGTTTTGGTTAGGCTGTGACTCACAATGAACCACCAGGTGTGCACACCCGGAACCAGAAGGTCACCCTAAATATGGCCGCCCCTTCAACTAACCCCCCTCCACTTACCATGCAAGCTTCCAACAAGGATAATAACAAAGGAATGATTACCCTTAACTCACCTCCTTCTCTCGATAAAAATGATCCACTCACGCTCAAAGATAGGTTCGCTCGACAGGAAGAAGAAATGAAAGAATTGAGGTGGCTTAACACCGAGCTACTCCAGAGGAACCGTCTTATTAAAAACGCATCCCAAGAGGAGCCACATCCTGCACTCCCAGTAAGTGCATCTCAAAGACCCAGGATTACCCTGCCTAATGAGGCACCTGGTCCATCCAAATACCTAAATATGGATCCGTATGAATACCAAGACTTCCCCCCACTCAGGAAGCAACCAGAGCGAGTACGCCCGAACCCTCCGAGGGTGCCCCGAACAAAATATGCACCCTTGGTACCAGCTGAGCCGGATCCTCGAGAAATGCCTCATGCTGCACCTGCCCAAGACCGGGCCCAATAGGTTGTAAACCAGGGTCTCACCAATACCATCGAGGCATTGACAACTCGATTGGAGGTGATGGAGGGCCGACGCGCTTCGATATAGCCAGAGCGAAATCCCTACCTGGATTGGGTAAGCAACATGCATCCCCCACCCAATTTTGGGAGACCTATATTACCCATCTTCAATGGATCAGGTGATCCGAAACAACATTTGATGCACTACGCATCCTATTGCGACCCTATGATGGGAACTATGGAACAAAAAGAAGTAGTGAAACCCAGATGCTTCGTATGGACCTTGCAAGGATATGCCTTTGTCTGGTATACGAGACTGCCAGCTCAGTCAATAAAAAGCTGGGAAGACCTTCGGTAGCAGTTCCTGTTCCACTTCAGCTCGACGTTGCCCAAAATGACTGTCAGCGACCTCATGAACTGCAAGCAGAGGGAGAACGAGAGGGTCTCAGATTTCATCGCTAGATGGAAAGTTCTAACCTACTCTCTGAACAGGCCAATTCCTCAAGATGAGTTTCTCTCCATATACATATAAAATCTTCGAGATGAGCTACGGACACCACTCATACCAGTGGAGTGCACCACTGGATTTCTCCATCTCTCAACTATTTCCCAGAGAATCGAGGACTCCCTGCAGCGGACCAATTTAAAGTCCCGAATAGCCACACAAGCTCCTGCAAAGAGAGAAGCCAGAGCTGAAGAGTCCTCTGTCACGCTCAAGCTAGCCCCTATGCCTGATCAACCACTCAGGCCTCCACCAAATCGTCAAGGCCCCCCTGTATACCAGCGGCAGCCTCCGCCTAGGCAGGACAATCAGAAAGGGGTGAAGCAGAACCAATTTGAGGAACGAAGACATAAAGCATACTCGTTTTGAGAAGACCAAGTATGTGGCTACTTCATCACCGCCATGAATTGCAACTTGCTCCACCTCCCGCAGCCGAGGAAACCTGAAGAAGTCATCCATGATGACAGGCCAGACTAATGTCCCTACCATCAAATGTTGGGGCACAATATTTGGGAATGCTTCGTCTTCAAAGACCTCCTACAAAGGATGGTAGACTCTGGGCAGGTTGAGCTGGGACCACCCCCAGCACATGTGACATATATTTCTACCACTGACTCCGAAAAAGGGGAGGGGTGGTAGTAAGTCACCAGCAAAAAAGGGAAAAAATTTGATAACTGGATGACTTGGAAGACTATAAACCGAGCCCAGGGCATACTTCCAGCTCAGCTACGGCAGCCAGTGTTTCTGCCAACAACCCCTGATGCTGCACAACCAACAGTATCTGCCTCACAACCCTCCACGAGCCGATCATCCAGGTGTAATTGAAAAGGGAGGAGACAAGCGCAAGAGGATCACTCTGCAATGAGGCCAAATTTAGCCCTGACCCTATCAGATTTCATGCCCTCGAACTTGGTTCTATGGGCACCGACCCACCAAACGACACCATCGGGGACAACCGACCAGGTTGTCTTGTCAGAGGATGAGGAACCAATCTTTGGTTCCATCAACATCATCCACCTCATGGAATCGTCCCATGACGAAGGGTATAGTTATGAACCTGAGTTCCAGACACAAGGGGCTGGGAGGAGGAATCGCAGAGGCAGGGGATACTAGGGGAGACATAGTCACGGTCGAAACCAACCCTATGGTTGGAACCCGGCCCAAACCGTTAATATTGAGGAAACCCATGGGATAGCCCTTGAACGGACTCAGAAGGATAAAGAACATCTCTCCTCCTCCACAAGCAACCACTCTACCCCCTTCATTCTGTGGTACCCATCAGAGGAGGAACAAGGGTCTAGCCACCTAGTGCGCACAAACAGACCGGCCGAGCCAAGTCCCCAGAATGTGGGAACATCATCGGAATCTGACCCCACGATGGGTCCCTACTCGTCACATACTCTAGCTCCTAAGCCGCCTGCTAAAACTCTCCCGCCAGTGGAGAAGCATCGGCCGTTGGAGCAAAAGTACGACATCCTTAAGCAGCTGGCGTCAGTACCAGCCAAGCTATCAATCCTGGATGCCCTGAGTCTATCAGCCGACCTCAAGAAGGCGCTTATTAAATCCTTGCTCAGCCCCTAGGAGTTTCAATCCGAGGTAGCTGCCGCCGAGATTTACCGGACGGAGACAGGCCCGACTGAATGCATTGCGGTGATTTCCTTCACTGATTAGGATGAAGATTCCATAATGCAAGGACACATCAAACCACTATACGTGTCCAACACATTGAATGGCGTTGATATCTGTAAAGTCTTCATAGAAAATGGCTCTAGAGTTAACCTCCTTCCCCTACGGACACTCCGTAAGTTGGGCTACAGTGAGGGTGATTTAATTCCCTCAGCCAAAACTCTTCTAGGTTATGACAAAAAAGATCAGAATCCAATGGGAAAAATTAAGATAAAGGCCCATTTTGGCAACCTTGTGGCCTATTTAAAATTCCTGGTGGTTCGAAAAAACATGGTATTCAATGCCCTGCTGAGGAGGTCGTGGCTCCATAAGCACATGGTCGTTCCTTCATCCTACCACCAATGTATTAAGTACTACTTCAATGGGAAAAGTGGGACATTGTATGCCGACAAGGCCCATTTCGAGCTCTACAAGTCACACTACATTGACGCCAGATTTTATGAGAAAAAGAAGAAGAAGCCTTTGGCCGATGGTGTTGACTGGATCCCCGCTCCAAATGGTCTGGAAGTGGTTCCTGACGACCCCCTCAGGCAGCTTGGCAGAGACTATGTACTTCCCATCAACCATATTGAGAGCAGGGGTTCAAGTTCAGACACACACTCAGCTGTCCTCATGACTTCAGCCACAACGGACGAGCTTGAAAATGTTGGAATGTCCGCCAACCCGCAATCTGGGGATGAATACTCAAGCGAGGTTGCCCACGATGCCTCTCCCTCAAACCCCTGAAGGCTCAGACCGGAAGCTCTCCCCCCATAGGATCAAGAAGATGAGGACTTGGGAGAATAAGAGGAGGAAGATCTCCGGGATGCACTTACCGCATTTGAGGAGGGTATCTCCACCACAGTGGATGAGCTCAGGGAAATAAACCTAGGTACCGAGGAAGATCCGAGGCCTACTCTTGTTAGTGCAGCTATGTCCCCCGAGGAGCACGAAGTATATGCCTCTTTTCTGAAGTGACACCGGGATGTATTTTCCTGGAATTACACAGAAATGCCGGGACTCGATCCCGAAGTGGCGACGCATCACCTAGGGAAGCCGGAAGACCACTAGGGTTATAAATAGGCCTCCAGAAGGAAACATCCCTCACATGCCGCCAAAATAGAGGCTGAAGTCGATAAGATCATTAAAGCAGGCTTCATTCGAGAGGTCCAATACTCCATCTGGTTGGCCAACATCATCCCTGTCAAGAAAAAGAATAGGCAAATCCACGTCTGCATTGAATTCAGAGATCTCAATCGGCACTATCCAAAAGATGACTTCCCAGTCCCGATCACCGAGTTATTAATCGATGCAACGGCCAGGTATGAGGCTTTATCCTTCATGGATGGCTATTCTGGGTATAATCAAATACGGATGGCCTGAGAAGATGAAGAATCCACTGCCTTCAGAGCCCCCCCAAGGAATATTCTATTACAATATTATTCCCTTTGGCCTCAAGAATGATAGCACCACATATCAGCGTGCCATGAATCGTATTTTTAAGCCATTCTTGGGAGAGATTTGTTGAATGTTACGTAGATGACTTGGTGGAAAAATCAAGACAGCGCTCAAATCACCTGTCAGACCTTGAGACCGTCTTCAACAAACTTTGACAGCATAGCCTGAAGATGAACCCCTTGAAGTGCGCCTTCAAGGTTACCTCAGGGAAATTCCTTGGCTTCATTGTACGCCATCGCGGCATCGAAGTAAACCCTAAAAAGACAAAGGCTATCCTTGATATACCTCCTCCCCGCAATCTCACTGAGTTGAGAGGATTCCAAGGACACCTAGCCTATATCAGGCGATTCATAGCCAACCTGGCGGGAATTTTTTTCCCCTTCACCAGGTTAATGAAAAAGGGAGTCACGTACCAATGGAAAGATGACTGCTAAGAGGCGTTTGAAAACCTAAATAGGTACCTATTAATCCCACCGGTGCTCATGCCCCTGGTTGAAGGAAGACCTCTCATCCTATATGTGACGGCCCTAGAGCGGTCACTAGGAGCCTTCCTCGCACAAAAGAACAACACCGGCAGTGAAAACAGTCTCTATTACCTCAGCTGAACCATGATTGATGCTAAGATTCGATACTCAAACATCAAGAAGAGATGTTTGGACTTGGTATTCACAGTTAAAAAGTTGCGACATTATCTGCAGCATCATGAAGTCCATTTGGTCTCATGTAATAACCCGCTCAAGTACATCCTCAGCCGCCCAATGCTGACCGGGCGCCTATCTCGATGGGTAGTCATCCTACAACAGTTTGACATCCGGTTTGTGCCTCAGAAGGCCATCAAGGGCCAAACATTAGCAGACTTTCTGGCGGAGCACCCCTCAGCGGGAACCACTGCACCAGACATCGAGCTACCTGATGAAGACATCTTCTCGGTTCAAGGGGAGGTCCCAACATGGGAAATGTACTTCGACGGAGCATCCCGGAGCCCAACCGGGAAAAGAATGGAAGATCCCAAATTCAACAACGTGGGTTTAGGAATAATACTCATGTCCCCAGAAAAGGCAGTCTTTCCATAATCCTTCCTCCTGTCAGAAGGATGTACGAACAATGAAGCAGAATATCAATCCCTCATTGCAAGCCTGTAACTCGCACTCTAAGAACAAGTACAACACCTTAAGGTAAAACGTGACTTGGAACTGGTCATAAAGCAAGTCAATGGTGACTATGCTATCAAAAAAAGGATCTGATTCATCTATTTGACCATATCCGAGGGTTAATGGCGGAATTTCCCACAAAACCAACATTGACCTATATTCCTCGGTCTCAGAATGCCAAGGCTGATGCATTAGCCAACACGGCAACGGCCTTAGCCGACCCAAACCAGGATTAAACAGTAATCAGTATTTCTCACTGCCGAATGGTCTTTCCGTTTGTCTAGACTAAGATGGAGGAGATCCACGAAATCAGTCCTGTCCCTGAGCCATATGCTCCTGCAAATCGTTGGATGATCCCCATTGCAACCTATCTTCAACAGGGAGAACTTCCATCAGACAGTGATGAAAGAGAGAAAATACAGAGAAGGGCAATCAACTTTATCCTATATAGCGGCACGAGTCAGCAAGAAGTCCTCTACAAATGAGGCCTCGATGGAATCCTCCTTAGGTGCATTGATGGAGAAGAAACCGCCGCCGTCATGACTAAAGTGCATGCTGGAGTATGTGGGGAACATCAGCCAAGGTCCAAGATTTCCCATCAGGTTCGAAGACTCAGGTACTATTGGCCCATAGTGGCATGAGATTGCGTGCGTTTTACCACAAAATGCCACTCGTTCCAAATCCATGCCAACTTCATACACCAACCCCCAAAGTTACTTCATCAAGACAAGTACTCCTGGCCATTTTCCGTATGGGGAATGGACGTCGTGGGACCATATCCCCCCGCCACAGCCAAAAAACTGAAGTATATCCTCACGACAACCGAATTCTTTTCTAAATGGGCAGAAGCTGTACCCCTCAAGGAAGTCGGGGCGAGAAACATTGTCAGCTTCGTGAAAACCAATATCATCTCCAAATTTGGTGCCCCTCATACCATACTGAAGGATAACGACACTAACTTCTACTCTGATAAATTGGAGAAACTATACCAAGAATATGGTATCAAGGCTAACCACTCATCCCGCTACCATGCAGCGGCCAATGGACAGATAGAGGCTTTCAAGAAGACCCTGTATAACATCCTCCAGAAAATAGTGGACAAAGACAAGAAGTCATGGCCAGATAAACTCCTTCATGTATTGTGGGCCTACTGAACCACAATCCACACCGCTACTCAGGCCACTCCGTACTCATTGGTATACAGAATAGAAGCGGTCCTGACCATTGAGCTCCAATTACCCTCTCTCCGCTTTGCCATTTGCGATCAATTATCCAATGATGAGAAATCAGAAAAGTGTCTAGGAAAATTGGAACAGCTAGACGAGAAGCGGCTACACACTTTTCACCATCTGGAAGTATACCATAACCGGATTGCACGTGCCTTCAATAAAAGGGTCAGTCTTCAGTCTTTCTTGGAAGGAGAATTGGTATTGGTCCTCCAGACCCCAATGATACCTAGAAGGAAACCTCTAAAGCTAGATCCCAAGTGGGAGGGACCATATGTTATACACAGGGTCTACTCCAATGGAGTATATGCCCTAATCTCCATGGACGGGAAATTCACCACCACTCCTACAAATGAGAGATTCTTGGAGAAGTATTTCACATAGAAACCAAAATTTTTTTTCTTCTTCCTCACCGCACGAAGTTAAACTGCACGGACAAGATGTTTTTTTAAAATTCCCCTCCCCCCGTGTAGGGACCCGACCTACACGGGGTGTATTGTCTTTCAGAGAACTATGCACAGCTTGATTCCTGTCATTGCAGGATACGTAGCGATGCTGGGGTTCCTCATCCCGGCCCAACCACCTCTCAAATAAAAAAAATGCCCCCTTCCCCCTGTGTACAGACCAGACCTGCACAGGGTGTATTTAGAAGAGAACTAAGTATGGATTGATTCCTGCTTTCGCAGGATACATAGCGACGCTGGGATCCCGTCCTGGACCAGCTACCCCGAGATGAAATAAAATAAAAGTTAACAATGTCCCCTTCCCCCATGTACGGACCATCCCTGCACGGGGTGTACTTATTTCAGAGAACTACGTGCGGCTTGATTCCAGACCTCTCAAGATATGTAGCAATGACAGGGTTCCCCGTCCTGGCCCAGCCACCCCGAAATAAAAGTTAAAAATGCCCTTTTCCCCTGTATATAGACCAGACCTGCACGGGGTGTATTTTTGTGTCCTTACCGCACGACGTTAAACTGCATGGATAAAAACAAAATGCCCTCCCCCCCGTGTACGGACCAGACCTGCATGGGGTGTACTCCTTATCCTTACCGCACTACATTAAACTGCACGGATAATTAGATTTTAAAAAAATGATCCCTTTCCCTCGTGTATGGACCATCCCTGCACGGGGTGTATTTTTTGTCCTTACCACAGGAAGTTAAACTGCATGGATAATGAAAGTTAAAAATTCCCCCTTCCACCCGTGTACAGACCAGACCTGCACGTGGTGTATTTATTAGAGAACTACGTACGGCTTGATTCCTGCCTTTGCAGGATACGTAGTGACGCCGGGATCCCGTCCTGGCCCAGCCACTCCCAGATGAAATAAAATAAAATTTAACAATGTCCCCTTCCCCTATGTACGGACCAGCCCTACACGAGGTGTAATTCTTTCAAAGAACTATGTGAGGCTTGATTCCTTCCCTCGCAGGATACGTAGCAACTCCAGGGTTCCCCGTCCTGGCCCAACCACCCCTGAATAAAAGTTAAAAATGCCCTTTTCCCCCGTATATGGACCAGACCTGCCCGAGTTGTATTTTTGCATCCTTACTGAACGGCGTTAAACTATATGGATAACAAAAAAATGCCCTTCCCCCCATGTATGGATCAGACCTGCATGAGGTGTACTCCTCGTCCTTACCACACAACGTTAAACTGCACGGATAGTAAGATTTTAAAAAATGCTCCCTTTCCCCCGTGTATGGACCAGACCTGCATGGGGTGTATTTTTTGTCTTTACCGCATGACGTTAAACCGCATGGATAATGAAATTTAAAAATGTCCCTTTCCCCCGTATATGGACCAGACCTGCACGGGGTGTATTTTTTATCCTCACCGCACGATGTTAAACTACATGGACCACTTCCTCACCACATGACGTTAAGCTGCACGAATTCCGTCGCGAACCACCTAATATGTATGGCGAAACGAGGTGGAAATACTCCTTGCACATTTGGATGCATCATCACCATGCATCAGACTCCACGGCCTAGATAATTATGGATCTTCATAACCATTCATGGCCATCAGAAGTGGAAAGTCGTCGACCCGTGGACACCTTTGCATGACTATGTATACCATGCCCTCAGCGGCTCTGCATATTGATAGCCCATGGCCTGTCTACCAAAGGCAATATTTCCACAGGCGACACTCTTCCTAGCTCCGTACGCTTACCAGCCTCAAAGCCCCCATACCATACCTCCTGATCTAGAAGTTTATGGCGTAGTAGTTTACAAGTCCATTCCTCACCCGCATCCAAGTGTTGCTTGGGTATCCCTACCCGGTTAGCCTATGTATCCGCCCGTGGTTCACATGATGACCTGCATCTACGAACATCAAGCCAAGACTAGGCTACTGTGACTCAACGGAAAATTGCATTGAAGATGTTTCTTGTATGCTCGAACACCATTATCCCCACATGCCTAACTCTGTGCTATGAGCAATCCCGGATTTTCATAATCATTCATGGCCATCGGGAGTGGAAAGTTATCGACCTGTGGAAACCTTTGTACGACTATGCATACCATGCCCTCAGTGGCTCTGCATAATGATAGCCCCTGGCTTGTCTATCAAAGGCAAGATTTCCTTAGGTGATACTCTTCCTAGCCCTGTACGCTTACCGGCCTCAGATCCCCCACACCACATCTCCTGATCCGGGAAACCTCAGAGTTGCAGTTTACAACCTTCATCCCCTAGCCTGTTCAGAGCATATCAGATCATGGTAACTCAGTTATCATTCAAGTGACTACAACAATAGTCACCCAGTGGTCCGAGCTCTATGACCGCTAAACTAGGAGTACTTCGTCCTTACCGCATGACGTTAAACTGTATGGAGTGAAGGTACACCCCCGTGTGCAAAATAAATCAGCACAGGGATCTCTCTAAGCTTTAACAGAAACCAGGGCCGAGCATGCCCAGAAATTTCCTTCCCAAATGACAGACTTTGTGGACTGGATAATTGAAGATCCTCATAACCATTCACGACCATCAGAAGTGGAAAGTTATCGACCTGTAGACACCTTTTCATGATTATGCATACCATGCCCTCAACGGCTCTTCATATTGATATCCCTTGGCCCGTCTACCAAAGGCAAGATTTCCACAGGCGACACTCTTCCTAGTTATTTACGCTTACCGGCCTCAAGAGCCCCAAATCATTTCTCCTGATCCAAGAAGCCCTAGAACCATGATTTACACCAATAAACCCCTCTCCACGTCTGGGCATGCCGAGCTGTTCTAGCCCAGTTGCATTCTGATGAAGAGCGTCCTTTGAAACTACGTCCTTCCCGTCCTCGCTGCATGATGTAAAACTGCACAACATCATTTAAAAATGATCCCCATCTTTACTGCAAGACGTTAAACTGCACGGAAGTCATCCTCACTGCATGACGTTAAACTGCACAGACCCCCCTTTCCTTTCACATCGGGTCACCTTCATCCTCACCGCATGACGTTAAACTCCATGGAGTTCGTCCTTACCGCATGACGTTAAAATACACGAGCTTTATAGAGACCCACCTAAGATATATGGTGAAAGGGGAAAGGAATACTCCTAGTAAATTTGGATGCATCCTGTTCATACACCAGACTCCACGACCCAGATAATTGTGTACCTCCATAACCACTCATGGCCATCGGAGGTGGAAGGCCATCGACCTGTGGACACCTTTGTACGACTATGCATACCATGCCCTCAGCGTCTCTGCATAATGATAGCCCCTGGATCATCCATCAAAGGAAAGATTTCCCCAGGCGATACTCTTCCTATCTCAGTACGCTCACCGGCCCCAGTGCCCCCATGTCATATCTCCCGATCCAAAAATTTATGGAGCAGTGGTTTACAAGTTCATTCCTCACCCGCATCCAAGTGTTGCCGGGGAACCCCTGCCTGGTGAGCCTATGTATCTGCCCGTGGTTCACATGAAATTTTTTATCTACAAGCATCAAGCCAGAACTGGGCTATTCTGACTCAGCGGGAAACTACCGTGAAGATGTCTCTTTTGTGCTCAGGACACCATTATCCCCATGTGCCGAACTCTGTGCTATGATAAATCCCAGATTTTCATAATCATTCATGGCCATCGGGAGTGGAAAGCTATCAACCCATGGACACCTTTGTACAATTATGCATACCATGCCCTCAGCGGCTCTGCATAATGATAGCCCAAGGCTCTTCCATCAAAGGCAAGATTTCCTCAGGTGATAATCTTCCTAGCCCTGTACTCTTACCGGTCTCATAACCCCCATATCATCTCTTCTGATCTGGGAAACCCCAGAGTTGCAGTTAACACCTTCATTCCAACACACTTGTTCAAAGCATGCCAGAGCATCCTAACCCAATTTCCATTTGAGTGATTGTAGCATTAATTGCCCAATGGTCCGAGCTCTATGACCGTTAAACTAATAGTACTTCATCCTTAACACATGAGGTTAAACTGTACATAATGTAAAAATGTCCTTTGTCCTTAACACATGATGTTAAACTGCATGGAATGTAAAAATGTCCCTCATCCTTATCGCATGACGTTAAAATGCACGGACTCCGTCTTTAACGCATGATGTCAAACTGCACGGTCAAACTCTTCATGAGTCCAGCCAGGGATAGGGGTTTCCCCTCCCCCCCTCCTCAGTGTAAGGGACAAACCTACACAAACTACTGCCTCACATCAGCATGGGGAGGGATGACTTTACTCATTCCCGGAAATTTAGCCGGGACGTTTCTCTCGTATACAGGCATCCTCTTTTCATAAACCATACTCTGCACCCAGAAAGAACCGAATCCTTGTAATCCACCCCTGGTGGTCCCGAATCTCAACTTCCATGAAGTTTCTCGGCTATCGGAAGAATACAATCATTGACCTAAGGACACCTTTGCACGACTATGCATACCATGCCCTCAGCGGCTCTGCATATTGATCTCCCCTGGCCCATCTACCAAAGTAAATATTTCTTTAAGAAATTCCTCTCTCTGTACGCTTGCTGGCCTCTGAGCCCCCATATCCATTCAGAAACCCTCTGAGCTCCAGTTTACTACCCCCTTTCACAACCCTACCTGAATATGGTGGAACGTCTCTGAAAATATTACCAAGGACCAGGAGAAGCCATTCCATTCTAGATGATGTCCCAGCTGCATGACTTTAAACTGCGCCAATCCCCAACCATCCTTTATGCTAGATAAATGCGTAGGATAGGAACCTTACTTCCACACTCCTAATTGATACAGATGTTCTCAAAACCTTTCAGATGTCACATACCCTTTCCATGCCACCCCCAGTATTTTTCATAATTCTCCAAGCCACCCATGGTGGTTTCCATAAGCTGGAATTTCATGAAGTCCTATGGCCATCAAAAATAGAGATTCATTGACTTAAGGACACCTTTTTATGACTATGCATACCATGCCTTCAGCAGCTCTGCATATTTATCGCCCCTGGCCTGTATACCAAAGGCAAGATTTTCTTGGGAGATGATCCTCCCTCCTCTGCACACCGATACGGCTCCCATGCCTTGAGACATGCCCTGCGTGTCGTTAAAATCTAAACATGCTCCCTCCACATGCGTCTAAAGGATATTGAGACATCTTTTAATCAACCAAATCTCATTGGGGACCTCGCCCCACTATATCTGGTCAAATCTGTTCAACCTAAAACATCAGTAATGATAGTCTTAATGGCAGGACTTTAAACTGCTCACAAAAATAGGCACAAAGACTGTTAGGCCGGAAACCTGAAAAGGGAGACCTAAGAAAAAGTCGATCCATACCCGCTGGGTCCCCACTAAATGGGCCCAGGCAAATTTAGGGCATTAAAAGAAAAGACAAAAAATTTGGGGGGTTTTTCTACATAACCCTGGAAATATTCAAACTATGATCACTGGATTCCATGGTGTAGCCAAAAGTTAGAGTTTGTTTTCCTGAGTTATGATTAATTCTGATTCAGTGAGTTTCTATTTACACAACAATTGTTCTAGTAAAAATCAAATTTTACAGTGAAAAGAGATTGATAGAGATTGTATTCCGTTCGAACAAAATGGGAGGATGTCCACAAGCTGGGGTCTCTCCCTCACAAAAAAGAGGGGTATGTAAAACAGAGAGTACAAGAATGGATCTGATAGTCATAAAGGAGCCTGACTAACTCTCTCCGCCAGATCAACAACCAAGAGGCAAAGGTTGTTGCAAGACTTCTCCAGCACGACCTTCTCCCTGGCTTTAACCTCAGCCACCGAACGAGTACACTCCACTGTTGTTTGGAGATCGTTGATCCCTTTCCTGGTGACTTCAAGACGACTAGTCATAGTTGATAACTGATCCTTCAGCATCGCTGCCCATTCTTCACATTCATGAAACTCAGAGGATAGGATGGACACCTGATCTCGAGAGATCGCCTCCTATGCTATCATTTGATGGAGCTTTATCATGGCTTCCTCCAGGGCTCAGGTCCCGCAATGATAGGAAGTGACGTGAGCAAGATTTCGCTCACCAGTAGAAGCTTCTTCACGAGCAATGACAACTTGGAAAGCAAGAGAATGGAACTGCTGATAGTCAAATCCACCTGACCCCAAACCCAGGAAGAGCTATTGAAGAGCTTCAGTTTTAGTTGCCAACTCAACTATAAGAGTTTCGACAACAATCTCGCAAATCCAGGGCCATGCCCACCTGCGCATTGCTCAGTGGTCCACAATGGCACGAGGATCTTTGGTATCCTCACTCGATTACACAGGAGAAAAGTCTGGCATTGCAATCAGCACAGGCGTGTGCATGCCAGAAGATGGTTCCGAAGCTGGAAGACCTGAAGCTTCTAACCCCAGTTCGAGCTTGGGAGTCAAGTTTCTAAGATCGGTATCAGTCGGAAAAATTTCAGGAATTGTTTCGATAGGACCCGAAGCCACATGGTTATCCTCATCCGCATCCAAGAAGGTTGGGTTCATCTGAACTTCGGCCACAGAGGGGCTGGGAGAGGAGAATCCCTTGAGTTTCTTTGACCAACGAGCCATCAGTCAGTCCTCCCTTAGAGCTGACAAGGAAGCTATGGTAGGCACAACAGCCTCAATGGCTCCTGACTTGGGAACCTGCCAGACAGCCTTCCCCAGGATCCCATTGGGGCAATGTTTTAACCACATCCTTGCATACTCCAAGGATAGTCTGGCAGCCACTCCCATGTCAGGCAAGAGAATGCTCGTGTCAGATCCCTCCCGCATCATCATCAACCACCATTGATGGAGAGTGGCTGGGTGCAGTCCTCGAGTCTAAGGAGGAAGGGAAACTTGGAGTTGAATACACCCAAAATGGCGAGAAAAACAATGTGGGGCATACAACTTTCATAGAGAAACCCCGTCGATTCGTGCAGACAAAAACCCATCCCGCAGTGAAATCACGTAAGAGCGCTCCTCCAGGCTCCCCCGGCGGTTATCAACCACAGAGCCAGAAGGGGTGGGGTAGGGAGTGAAGGAAAACTGGGAAAAGTCACTCAGGAGCTCGATGATTTCATCAGAATTGAAGGACTTCAAACGAACCCCAGCGATATCGAGAAGGGTAGGCCGAAAAGTACGATGCGGGATGAACGTGCTATGACAATACTCATTACAGTGGCAGTGATTCGCTATCCAGCCGTATAAGAACTGAAATGGCCCACTCAGACTATAGGGTGACCCTCCCTCCTGCATGTGACTTAGAAGTTCGTAAAAATGAGGCAAAGTGGGCACGACTAAGTTCACTGGGCATCCCTTTGCTAACTCGACTGCCATCATGAAGGTGCAAGCTCTGATGCCCGGGTTGATATCCCGAGAAAGGAATAACCACCCTCTCAGAAACATAGAAAAAAAACCTGCCAACTAGAGCATATGTGGCACACCAGGGCGCACCTCGTAACCCCATGAAAGGTAGTCACCCGCCTCCAAAAACACCCAGTAGGAACCTGGGGTGGTTCGTGACTATTGTGAAGGATGAGTCCTGGGGCGCTTGATCTTCGGCACAGGACTAGTGGTGTTCAGAAATAACCCTATACAGGTGCTATAGGGAATAAGAGAGCGGTCATGCAAGGCCTGACCCAGTGATTGCTCCACCATAACCAGCAGATCCTTCGCCAATGAAGGCACTTGTTCAACATCATACCACACACTAAGAGTGTGAAGGAGCTCTTCATACATCTCACTGATAATCGGGAGCCCTCCCAATTGATAGATGTCCCACAGACTAATGCCAAATTCACCATGGGAAAGGTGGAAAGTATTAGTGCTTGAACACCAGTGACTAAGCACGTCAAGCAAGATCAAGGATGGTGGGTAAATAGAAAACTGGGAGGCCCATACTACAGAGTACAAATTGATTGCTTCCAGTGACTCGGGAGATTCCCGGAAATGATGATGGACCCAAAAGGCCCAGGCCTAGTCATTCGAGAAAATCCCACCAGACCGCAGATCCCACTTAGAAATCCACCCCACGTTAGGGTCCACCTCTCTACCACGAACTACCTGAGTTTCAGGACCACTCTACATCAGAATAGCCTCCTCTTCGTTCCGATCGGACCCCATTCTGATGGGGGGCATCTGTAGGGTCCTGAAAAAAAATCCACAAATGAAGATAATTATCCCCTTCATTCGAGAGAGTATTTTTACCCAATTCCCTCAATGAATTGGGAAAAGGAAGGAGGCCCATGCTCAAAATTGGTAGAGGAATAACTGGTCCGTGAACTGGACCAAGTGTTACGCGGCCAGTTCATCGAAATGTTCCCCTCCGCGGACCAAACTCATTTGCAAGATGGAGGCGGAGATCCTCTGCGGGTGCGAAGCAGAATAGGCACCAAACCAGTCCACCGTCACGAACCACCCCAGCCACAGACCGCGTCGACCGACCCAAGCCACATCCGCTATCGTTCGCGGAATGGAGGCAGAGCCCTCTGCGGCCGTGAAGCAATATCCGAGCTTGTTTGGTTCGTGGGGGAGATCGTTTGGTTCGCAGGGGAGATGCACTCAATCCCCTGCGAGTTGCAGATTGACCGAGTCATCTGTGAATCGGGTTTTCGGTCATGGGCCTCCGCAAAAGGTTCTGCATGACCATAGATACATCCTTTTCCCCGCTTTATAAAAGGAGATCAAGGGGAAGATAAGAAAGGAGGACTCAGAGGAGATCAATTAGATTCGAGTGGAAGGATTTTGAAGGAAGGCTTAGGATTTCAGAAGTTCCAGTTCAAGAACCAGAGCAGGTATGAACCTGGGAATGAACTAATAAGGAACCAAAAAAACATAATAACTTGGTGAACTGTGAACCTAAAATAACAAATAAGAGAAAACCATGAACCATGGTCCCTCCGCGGATGCACTCCCCACGGACCAGGGAGTTTATGCCTCTTTTCCTATCCGCCGCACCATGTAGCACCCTCCTACGCGGGCGAAGCCCCGACCGACGAGCCTCTAGTCGGTACCGCCCTTGGCCGCCACTTCCCGCATGGAACCCTCTGCGGACCACCCTAGTTCACGGATCGAACCCAAATCTATGAACCACCTTGGTCCGCGGGATGCCCATCAGTCCGCGGACCACCCTGGTTCGCGGATCGAACCCGAAGCCACGAACCACCTTGTTTCGCGGGATGCCTATCAGTTCGCAGACCACCCTGGTTCGCGGAAGGCTTCTCCAACTGCGTAGCACTTCCCTACGTGAAGGGATCCACCACCCATACCCTTGTGTGTCCTGACAAATCCTTCAGATTTCCCGTTCCCCAAGCCACATAAAATCCTTCCGATCCGGCCTGATCCTCCGTGACTCCCTCACTGGCCTACTCATCATCCCTGAGCCGAGGCCTCCACTAGAGCCACCAGATCCGTGTGGTGTAACCCTCAGGTGCATCAGCACGCCGTTTTGAGTTCACATACCCATGGTAAGCAGGGGAGAAAGGGTTTCCCCGACCCTTGACCAGATTCCCAAAGCACTCCTGGGTTCACATTCCCACGATAATGTGGAGTCTGAGCTCAGGGGTCCCCTTTCTGACCCTCCACTTGTTGGGGCTGGGGTACTTCTCCCTTATTCGTAGGGTAGTAAAATACCCATCAGAAGGAATCCCCCATGCACTTCCGTATTTCCCCCAGGAGAAAGGGAGGTGATGGGCATAGAAGCACCTCTTTCCCTCTCCCGCTACGCTTTGTCGCCATGGGCGTCCATCTCGGAGTAAGCCCCAACCTTATGGGCCGCTCCATGCATAATCCCCACTCCACTTATCAAGGACGCACCTTTCGCTACGTGATCGTCTGGTCCCTGCCGCCTCTTGTTTATCACACCGAGCATGACTCACGTGGGCTTAGAGTAAGTGTCGACCATGAAATCCTCTTATGGGATACCTCAGAGCATAAGCACCACTCATCCGAACTACGTGGACTTTGATCCCTGTATCCTAGGAAGGGTACATAGGAAGCCTCACAGGAGGTTCAAGCCCGATCACCGTCGGACCCTCGAGGTTTACCATCCCTTGGGTCCACCTTCATGTTGGTTCTCCGACACACCAATCTGAACTACGTGGACTTTGATCCCTGTCTCCTAGGTAGGGTACGCAGGAAGCCTCCCTGAGGTTTAAGCCCAACAACCGGCTAATCCGACTATCTTCACGTCGGTTCACCGCACCAAACCTAGTGCCGCCTCAATGAGTCCAGACTCCTCGGGGTCATTAATCCAACGAGGGATGGTAAAACTCGGGCATATATGACTCTGAATCCCTACGTCCAACTGACCATTTCCAATCAGGAGAAATTTGTGGATACTATTCTTGGGTATAAACCAAAGATTCGAGAACATATGAACACGTCTTAAATCTATAAGAGAGTCCCAGAATAGACAATAATTCCCCCCAAAAGGGTGCGATGAGCCCGACTTCCCATCTTCTCGACCAATGTGAGTTCTTAAGCATCGCTGGTTGAAGCACCCAACAAACGCCTGCCTTTGGAAAGCATGTCCATGTATTACTGGATATAGAACCGTTGGGAGTTTCGAGGAAGAAAGTGGTGCACCCGACATGAGTGATTAAGAAGAACCCAACCTTATCTAATCAACCGTCGGGTAGCACACGTTTCTTCCCCATGACCCCATTATGCGCCGCGAGATAGCATCAAATAGTTGTTCTTTGGACTAGGCGATTGAAAAGGAGTCCACTCAACAGTAAAGGAAACTTAGAGTAGTATAATCCTTTACACAATAATGCTTGTGGAACTCTATATTAAGGATTATATATGAATAAAATAGCTACTAACTTCACCATTGTAAATCCAATGGGTAACACTGAAACTCTTATAGTGACTAGGAAGAACAACCTTTCCTAATTGATTCCATCAAAACTCTAATGGACACCTAATAGGGTTTTATTTGGTGTTTTCTAGAAATTTATTTACCCTAATTATATGAATATAATAAATATATACAAATATCAATGAATCTATTAGACTTATAATGAATTTGATGCACTAAAAAATGTTTGAGAGGCTATAAGCGAAGCTCTATAAAGGACCGGCATATAATGATTACTAAGTTTACACACATTTGAGACATTTTTTATTCAATTTCTTACATTATAATTACCCTATTATTTTTTATATTTTATCCTACTATAAAAATCATTTTCTTGTGGGATTATAGTTTGAGATTCAATGGGATTGTATTAAAATAATCATCTTCATTCCTTTTGAACTTATTGGGTACTCACTACCACTAAAGTAATGTATTTGGGTTTCTTTCTATAACCACTGGAAAAAAGTCTAATTATCTTATTTTTTGGTTACTTGGATACATTTAAATTCAAGTAAATAAAGGAACACTCAAGGTATTTTGTAGAAGTGACATAAACACCCGTTCAATCATGTTTTTGGATGAATTTATTTAATAAATTTTGTTTTATTTTAATTTCAACTACTTTCTCTTTTTTTATTCCATTTTAGTTTGAATTATTGTTTTAAAAATATTAAAGGAAATTCAAAACATTATTTTAATTATCTCAGACCAAAATTTAGTATTAGATCCTTCCTTAGTTTCTAAACCTTAATAATTTTCAAGGAATAATCATAAAGGATATCCACAATCTCTGATTTCTAAGGTTCCCTCAAGGGACACTTAATGGTTCATGCTCTATTATTTGATGGAATAAAATATTTTTATTATAAAAATCACATGTATATATTTATTATAAGTATAATATATCATGTTAGAAAAATTATTATGCATGGTTACACACTTACTAAGGAAGAAAAGGAAAAATCAACTCTAAATGATATTTTTTCTTTTGAGTTTGATAAAAAATAAATGAATTCTATTCATTTTATATATATAAATGAATTTAATTGTGTTTCTTATTGAAAAAACTCATGAAAAGTTTAAACTTCTTAAAGTCACGCATGAGGGGAAAAAGTCAAGGACACTAATAATGACACGTATATATAAGATTTGGAAATTTTTAGCATGCATTATAGAAAATATATTACTAAAATGTTTACTTATTATAATAATATTTTCAATTTTATAAAATATATTGGAGATGAAATTTATATATAAAAACTTATAAAAAAATAAATTGGGATTTTCCAGGATCTTAGTCACACAATGTTATGATAGATCAAAAATCTAAGGAGATTAAGAACATTCCTATAGAAGAACTCACTAGGCCTCTCATGACCCATGAGATTATAATTAAATGGAAACCTAAAAATGAAGTTATAGATGTCAAGGAAAATAATAAAATTTCCTTGAAATCAATTGATAGAATATTTTCTAAGATTGATACTGAAATTCCTCACTTAGAAAAGAATATGAACAATTTCATGAGAAAGAAGAAATCATTCCGACAATCCAAAATGTAAGATCAATGCGGAGAAGTGGAAGTTACCTACTATAAATTAAATAAAAAGGGGTAAATTAAACCAAATTATCCAATATTCAAGAAGAAAATGAAATATAAAAATAAAATCTATTGGTGAAGAAATTTATATATAAAAAATTATAAAGAAAATACTTTGGGTAATACCATGATCTTAGTCACCCAAGGTAACGATGAGTTAAAAATCTAAGAAGATCAAGAAAAATACCATGGAGGAACACACTGGGTATATAATGACCTATGAGATTATAGTGAAATGAAAACCAAAAAATGAAGGTAATGATTTCATGCAAAGGAAGACAAACTTCCCTGAAATAAATTGATATAATCTCATTTGAGAGTGATATTTAAATTTATCACTTATAAAAGAAGATGAACAATTTCATGAAAAATAAAAAATCATTCTAATTAGAAAAAAATTAAGATAAATGTAGAGAATTTGAAGTTACCTAATATAAATGAAAGAATAATGGGTACATTAAACCACATTTTCCAATATGTAAGAAGAAAATTAAAAGGAATAATAAAACAAATAAATCTTTCAAAGTTTTTTCTTGGAGTGAAATTGATGACTCCCTCTCCTCAACTGAGTCATGTGATGATGGAACCAAATGTCTCATAACCAAAATAAAAGAAAATGATGCCGAAAAAATGTGTCAATATCAAGTCCCAAGGAAGAACATGTTACATAGATATGGATTCTTATAGCACTTGTGTGATGACTACTATAATTTCAACCACTTATAAGACGATGAAGGTGGACATTTCACTTTTGGTGATAATTTAAGGAGAAATATCCTCTGTATAAGTTACATTGTTTTATTAATTATACTTTTATTGTATATATATTATATTTTTAAGGCATTAGACACAATTTTATTAGTATTAGTAAATAATATGATAGGGGTTTTAAAGATTCTTTTGAAAATGATGATTGAAACCTCTTTGATTCTAAAGATACTTTTTTTCTACATATCATTTTAAATTTTTTTATATTATTGATTTAAAATATATTACTAGAAAACATGTTAAAAACATGAGTGTTATTGATAATTATTATTAAATATAGGATAGATTACCTTTTCATTTTAGTATGCACATAGTTTTAAAACTCAACTTGATTAAACTAGTATGTGATTTTCTTAAATTGCATCCCCAAAAATACATTTTGCGTAAACCTTTCCATATTGGTATTAAACAAAAATATTTTAGTAAAATGACTATATTTTATTGATAAGGAGATATCTATATTGATATTTGTAATATTTTTTGTTTTTTTTAATATTACAAATACCACACATTGTTTACAAATACATCACATGTTTAAATTGGATAATTATAATTTCTCACAATATAAATCATAGTTTATTGTTTAAGTGTTTGATGTTTATAATTTTTTT
The DNA here is from genome assembly GCA_963277665.1 of Viscum album. NCBI lineage: Eukaryota > Viridiplantae > Streptophyta > Magnoliopsida > Santalales > Viscaceae > Viscum > Viscum album. The sequence goes on along the minus strand of OY728153.1, from coordinate 381,526,558 downwards.
ATAAAGTATTTTATAGTAATTTTTTTTTCTATAGTTTTTGAATTTTAGTTTTTTTTAACAAAATAAAAAGTCATAAAAAAGTTACAAAGTCATTAAAAATGATCTTTTAAAGTCATATGAAATGTAAAAGTCATAAAAAATGAAAATTCATATGCACCGAGTATTTTAAAGTAATATGATGGATTTTTATCATGTTTATAAATAGATAATTCATGTTTGTGAAAACTTAATTGATAATTATGAAATAATAAAAATTGATCCTTATAAATTATATACCATGTTTACACAAAATTTTGAATCATGTTTTTACAGATGTAAAAATGATGTTTATGTGGATTTCATTATTACCTAGAAATGATGCTTTTGGTGAAATGATCCTTATAGATAAAATGATGCTTATGTGATTTTTATACTTATGGGATATTCATATTTATGCAAAATTATAAAATTATGTTTATATAGGAAAATAAATTGATATTTAATGAGATATCAAAATGATAATCATAAAGTTTAATTTATCTTTTTAAATGCATTATGATACTGATTCACTGTAAGTTTATATGATTTGTTTTATTTATTTTATTAATTTTTAAAGTATATATAATTTCTAATAATGATATTTAAATCATTTTTTAATTATCTTATGATGTAAGAACATGGGAATAGTTTTTCAAACTATACACGATATGCACATAAGAGGTAATGATATTATTTACATGATTATATAACATATAATTGAATAAAGTTGTGATTTGTTCTCAAGAACCATCCATGTGATCAAGAAGGTATCAATTTCAATAAATATGAATTAGTCATTGAGATTTTGATTATGATAACTTAATAAAAACAAAATATGACTCTAATCTTCATGTGTGATTGAAAATATTCATACGTGAGATGAGAAAGTGAAGAAACTTTGGTACTGTGACTTTAATTACTACTATGATAATAAGAGATAGTCAAAGGTTTATCTTTTTACACTAAATTGATTGAAGCTACATCAAGTTGCATCATCTCAACATCATGTTCTTCATTTCTTTCTTAGTTTTCACTGTTATATTATTTATATTTTTATCTATGTTGTATTTTCATTTTATAATTTTCCTAATAAAAAGAACATATGGTTTTGGTTATAACTTATAAAAAATTAATGCCTTTTGTTTGTGACTCCCATAAAAAATAAAGGTTTACTTGTTTGTGGATTAGTTTGTATAAAGGAAGGTATAGGTTTGGTTGTGCCTCCATGTGAGCAAAAGGTGAGTGCATGTAAACACTTATCACACCTTTTAAAAGCGAGGTATATTTTAGTGAGCACCATTCATCTCATTGAGTTAGGGAGGAGTAAAGGGAAGATTTAGGATCATTAGACCAAGCTACTCTAAAAATCTAGTGTTCATTATTTTTATTTTTATAATGAATATCTGCATTGCTTATTCTACATATATTAAAATATTATAATCAAATTTTCATGTGTTTTCAAAATTTGACACTAAACACTATCATAATAATCTCTTTAAATTTTAGAAACGTCTATTAAGCCCCCAAAATAGGCCATATTGACATCTTATATAGGGAAAAAATTAGTATCATAGTTTATTCCTCTTGGATATAGGTTCTATTGCTTATATTTTTCACTATTCTAACCATGTCTTAAACCCAACTTTCTAAGGTTATTTTTTTTAATATTTAAGGAATGAACTTAAATTATGGTTGGATACCGAAAAAACTTACATACTTTTATAGGAATGATTAAAAGGCTCAAATGGAGTCATACCTAAATCATTTGAATAATGATCATTGGATAATAACTGTGAAGCCATATAATTTACTAGATTTTTATCCAGATACACTTATAGGTAATGATGAAATAAAGTATTTTTTGAATTACAAATTAATTAATATATTATATTTTTATATTATTTGAAATGTGTTTATCCATGTCTCATTATGTAAGATATCTCAATAAATTTGTAGGATACTTGTAGTAAGTCACTAAGGATTAGAAAAATTTAAAAGAATAAAGTTTGGAATACTACATGTGAAATACCAAGATTTTATAATGGGTGAACATGAGTCCATAAACTAGATGTTTTACAGATTCAAAAGTAGTATTAATGCTATGAGTGAACTTGGAGAAGATATTAAGAATATAGTATAAGTTGAAAGGGTACTGCAGTCACTACAAAAAATGTGGTATACTGAGAAAGTGGAAATCAATGAGGGTAAGAACTTTATAGATTAAACATTAAATGAACTTATTAGTCCTTTATAGTAGTATGATCTAGAGTTAAATAAGTTTTAAGATGAGGAAACTTATAAGAATAAAGGTATTGCATTCAAATAAAATATATTTTTTTCTTCTAAATCTTTTGAATATGAATCTTAGGAAAGTGAGAAAGGTTATATGAAAAACTACCCAAGAGGAATTTACAACCTAATAAAAAATGATATAGGATTCAAGAAGTGGTTTAGAAAGAAAAATAAAAAGGAAAATATGAAAGGTAACACTAGTAATAATAATGATATTTCCAAACTAACATGTTATGAGTACAAGAATAAGTGAAACATTATGTCAGACTATCTTAAGTTAAAATATTTAAGAAAGGATAAGAACTATAGAAATAAGGAGAAATAATATATTTATAGTGGATGGTGCTACACTGATGATTTTGATTCAAGTAGTGATTCTAGAAGTAAAACAGATACTGGTAATTTCTTTTATGGATGCATATTCTAAGGTGCCTAATTCACCTTTTATATAATTATTAAAACCTAGTTGTTTTACTATTAATATTGAAAATAAAATTAATTTAGATCCTAGTACTGTATATGATACTAAATCTGAAAAATCAAGGGTTAAATAGATATATAAAGAATTAAAAAGAAATTATGGTAAGTTGATTTTAAAAGATTCGGGTAATATAAATAATTAAAAATAAAAACAAGTATTTTTTTGAATAAAATAATAAATTTAAAGAGGAAAAGGAAAAAATATAATTTTATACTTTAAATAATGAATAAGTGAAAAATTAAATTGATTATGAAGTATAAAAATTTATATTACACAATGAGAAACTTAGAGATGTGAATAATAGAACTAAATAATTTCTTTATAAGAATAATTAAAGTGAATAAAGAAAATTTAATAAAATATTGGATGACATGAATCAAATTGAAAAATAATTTAAGAACCTCAAGAAAGAAAATAAAAGACTAAGAAGATTCATTTTAAAATGAGAAAGTATGTGATGATTTAGAATCTACTAAAAAAGATAATGATAATTTGAAAAGTAAAATTGTGAGTTTAAAAGAAAATTTATATACTTATATTTAGGGTAAGGAAATTTATTATATCATGACATAAATGATGAAACTAGACAAAAAAGAACTATTTTTAGCTATAATAGTATATTACCATGGATAAATAAGGCATTGATAGTTAAAAGTTCAAACGGAAGTGTTTAAAGAATTATAATTTTTATGTGTAGAATTCATGGGAATTATGCCAGTGAATTATCATTAATATTTACTTAGTTTTTTTGGTCATACCAAAACTTTTATTTCAAAATATTTATCTTCTAGAGTACCCAATTTTTTTTAAGTTTGTTTGGGTGCCTAATAGTTCTACTACTAGTCATACTGCTTCTATGGAAGAAAGGGCACCAAATGTTTTTTCCACTAAAGATTTTATGTTATTTTCCCTAAGAGTGTTAGGGATTAATGGTATATAGAAAATTACTTTTCTAGAAACATGGAAGATGATACTTAGAACTTTTTATTTTTTAATTTATATGATTTAGGCTTTGTTACTTTCAGATGTAACTCTAAAGGAAATATCAAAGGATATGGTGAAGTAAGATTTTCTAAACTATTATTATTTATAAGTTTTTCTATGTTAAAGGATTAAAAAAAACTTAATTAGTATCTCATATTTTTGTGACGATGAAATGAATATAAATTTTGAAAATTGATAAATTTTTAGTTTTTAAGAATGATTTTGTTTTATTTTATGTAAACATGAAAGATTATATATACTCTATTAATTTTATTGATCATACTAAGAAGAATGTTAAGTATCTTAATGATATAAAAATAGATGATATTTTAGGGCATAAGAGTTTTATATATGTAAACTATTTGATATTGTATAAATATTTAAATCATGGATTGATTTTGTATCTACCAAAACTAAAAGCAAGTAATTTTTTTTGTGATTCATGTTTAAAAGGTAAGAAACTTAATGAAAGTTTTAGATCTATTAAGGATGTAAAAATTAATATAATTATTGATCTTTTACATATTGATTTATTTATTCCTTTACAAACTAATAGTTTATGTGGAAATAAGTATGTTTTTTATAATTGTTTATGATTATATTAGATTCACTCAGACTTATTTTATGGCCCATATATATAAAACATTAACTAAGTTTGTTTCATTTTCAATTTTTTTCAAAATAAAAGAGATTAATTAATTATATATTTTAAAATTGATAGAGGAGGTGAGTTTTTTAATCTATAAATTGAAAAATCTTCTTAATATAATGCAATTTAATTTTTTTCTACCCCTATAACACTAAAACAAAATGGTTTTGTTGAAAGGAAAAATAAAAATATTGAAGAAACGAAAAGAAAAATGCATAATGAATTTAATTTGATTAAATATTTTTAGGATAAATATATGAATACAACTTATCATGTTTTAAACTTAATTTTAATTAGACCATTTCTAAATAAAACCCCTTATGATTTTTTTAAAGGATTCAAACGGAAGGTTAGTTATTTTAGGGTATTCTATTATAAAAATTTCATCTTAAATACTAATGATAATTTAGATAAGTTTTATTCTAAAAGTGAAAAAGGAATATTTCTAGGTTATTCTAATTTTAGTAAGGCTTATAGAATTTTTAATAATATAAATTTAGTTATTAAAGAATAAATACATGGTAAGTGTAATGGAAATAACAAATAAAATCATAATTTATATTTATAGAAAGTTGATAAAGAATTTAGAGAGTTTAAATTTAGTAAAGATGAACCTCAAAATGATATTTCATTAATTAATGTGGGGAAAATATCTTCTCAATATAATCCTAAATTCTATAAAACCCTTAAAGATCACCATCTTGAAAAAGTTATTGAAAATTTTGATTTTAGAATTCAAACTAGAAAAATTTATTTTTTTCTTTCTATTTATTATTTTGTTACTAAATTTGTACCTAAAAATATTGATAAATATTTAAATGATTCAAATCAGATTGTTTATATGCATGATATAATTAATTAATTTGTAATAAATAATGTTTGGAATTTGGTTGAACTTTTTGGAGATAAAAATATTATAGAAACTAAGTGGATTGTTTGAAATAAACTTGATGAATCTGGTAATATAGTTAAAAAAAGGATAGATTAGTTTCCCAAGGGTATATTTAGGAAGAAGTTTTTTATTTTGAATATTATTTTTCACAATTTACTTGGATATAATCTAATATAATTTTATTGGATTTTTTTATCATTTTCAAGGTTCAAATTGATAATAAAAGTAAAATTTTAATTGTTTTAATTTCTAAAAATATGAACATTAATCAACCACCTTTATTCTAACTTGGAAAATTTCCAAATAATTTTTTAAACTGTCAAAATATTTTTATATTCTAAAGGAATCTTTGAGAAGATGGTCTTATAGACTATATTTTTTTTTAAATAATAGTTTTAATAAAAGAAAAGTTAATTGATTTTTTTTTTGAAAGTTTCAAATTATATTTTAGTTATAAAAATATACATTGATGATGCTTATTTTATTTATACAAGTTGTTTTTTAAGTAATGAGTTTTCTAAGTTTATGACTTCTAAATTTTTTATGAGTTTAATGGGTGAGATAAAATTACTCTTAGGTCTTTAAATTCTTCAAGGAAAAGTTGAAATATTGTTAAATTAATTAAAATATTATAAAGATCTAGTTAAAAGGTTTAGTCTTGATTATTGTAAAAATATAATAACCCCAAAGAGTACTAATTCTAACTCTACAGGAAAACAACCATTTAGCGGTGATTTTTTCGCAGCGGTTTTAAAAACCGCCGATAAATGTGTTTCGGGTGGCCATATCGCGGCGGTTTTTAAACCATCGCGAAAAAACCATTGTGAAATGCATTAATTATTTTTTATTTTTTTTATTTTTTTCAAGGATTAGCGGCGGTTTTTTAAAAAACCTCCTCGAAATAGCATCGGTTTGGGTAAAACCGCCACGAAATGAAAGGAAAAAAAATAAAAAAACATGAGAAACCCCAAAATCACTAAAACAACCATAACTTTTGATCCGGGCATCCGTTGGAGCACCATGACCAGTCAAATCAAAGATCATGAAGATATATAGAGGCACTTATAATCAAAACTGTGAGACGGTCTAAGGTACGGAGGATATGAGAGTTATAATAAAGTTTAAAAAAGTTCTCCAACTACAAACGGCCATAACTTTCGTTCTGGGTGTCCGTTTGGGCTCTACCACATATCAAATCGAAGCCAATGAAGAGAGCTACGCACCAGTTCGACACAAAAAATCTTCTGTCGTGTTTTTCGACCCCCAAAACCCCTCCAAAGGCCTCAAAACCCCGTTTCTGTCACCGGTGTCCCGTCGAACTTATCTTCAAAAAGACCTAACTTTCGATTTGTATGTCAGTTCGGACTCCTACACCTTCTAGATCATAGCTCATTCCATCAGCTTCAGTTTGACTGGTCACAACACCCACATGAACTCCTGGATCATAAGTTATGGCCTTTTTAGTGGGTATCGGGTTTGTTATGTTTTTCGATGCCTCGTTTCTAGCACCCGTTCCCTGTCAGCTTTTTTTAAAGGGTCGTAAATTCTGATCCGCCTATCCATTCAGACTCTTTCACCTATCAGGTCGAAGATCGTTTCAGGATCTTTGATTTGACAGGTCACGGATCTAAAATGGACTCTCGGATCATAACTAATCTCTGATAATGTGAGTCCAATGTTTTTGTCACTTTATGACCGTTTTGACGGGTTTTAACGGTTGCTCCATTTATTACTATTTATTTGGGTTTCCATGTCTTGTTATCTTTATCAATGGTTTTTTTGTTGGTTATTATGATGATTATGTTGAATTCTTAAGGTGTTTTCCAGAGTTGTCTTGAGTTTTCAAGCGTTCTCACTCTTTCTAATGCCTCATTCTTCATGTTTCTCCATCCGTTTTCATGTGTTTTCATGATTTTTCATCCCTTATCACGTCTTTTCATACTTTTTCATGTTTTTCATTCATTATTTATTATTTATTATTTATAATATACTTTAATTTATTTATTATCTATTATTTGTTACTGGTTATTTATTATTTATTATTTATATTTATTTATTATTTATTATTTATTATATATTATTTATTATTTATTATTGCTAATAATAAAATATTATTATTATTAATAATATTATTTACTGGTTATTTATTATTTATTATTTATTATTTATATTTATTTATTATTTATTATTTATTTATTATTTATTATTTATTATTTATTATTTATTATTTATTATTTATTATTTATTGTTTATTATTTATTATTTATTATTTATTATTTATTATTTATTATTTATTAATAATAATATTTTATTTATTATGTGTAATTTATTATTTAATATTTATTATTAAATATTTTTTTATTTCATATTTATTATTTATTATTATTATTTATTATTTATTATTATTTATTATTATTTATTATATATTATTTATTATATATTATTTATTATTTATTGTTTATTGTTTATTATTTTTTGTTTATTATTTTTTGTTTGTTGTTTATTATTTATTATTTATTATTTATTATTTATTATTTATTATTTATTATTTGTTATTTATTATTTATTATTTATTATTTATTATTTATTATTTTATTATTATTATTTACTGTTTATTATTATTTATTGTTAATTATTATTTAATATTATTTATTATTTATTCTTTATTATTCTTTATTCTTTATTATTATTTATTTTTTATTATTTATTGTTTATTATTATTTATTATTTATTATTTATTATTTGTTATTTATTAATTATTATTTATTATTTTTTTATTATTATCTATTGTTTATTATTATTTATTGTTAATTATTATTTAATATTATTTAATATTTATTCTTTATTATTCTTTATTATTTATTATTATTTATTGTTTATTATTTATTATTTGTTATTATTTATTATTTATTATTTATTATTTATTATTTATTATTTATTAATAATAATATTTTATTTATTATGTGTTATTTATTATACAATCACTTTTTTTTCTATAATTTTTGGAATTTTAGTTTTTTCCACAAAGGATAAAGTGATAAAAAAAAATTAAAAGTCATAAAAAATGTGATTTTAAAGTCTTACAAAATATAAAATACATACCAAATTAATGATTATATGCATAGAGTATTTAAAATTCATACAATGTATTTGTCTCATGTTTACGTAGATATAATTCAATTTTACAGAAACTAAATTGATTCTTACACAATAATGGAAAATGATACTTATGAAGTATTGATTATGTTTACATAGAAGATATAATCATGTTTATGTAGAGGTAAAAATGATGTTTTCTTGGATTTTATAATTACGAGAAAATGATGGTTACAGTGAAATGATCCTTATAAGTAAAATGATGCTTATGTGATTTTCATGTTTATAGGATATTCATTTTTACAAAAAAGTATAAAATTGTTTTTATGATGAAAACTAAATTATTATCTATACAGATATCAAAATAATTCTTATGATTTTTTTTAATATTTTAAAATTAATTTTTATACTCTATTTTGCTAAAATTTTAATATATTGATTCACTACAAGTTTATATAAGTTTTATTATTTATTTCATTAATTTTTAAAATACATATAAATACCAATGATGATATTCAAAGTGTTTTTGAATTTTATAATGAAATAATAACATAGGAATAATTTTTCAATCTATAAAATATATTTCTATAAAAGGTAAAGACATCATTTACATGATTATATTATCTCTAACCATGGAAAACTATCATTTACTATCAGGATACACCCATGTGATCAAGAAAATCTTAGTCTTCATTAAAATTAATTAATAATTAGGATATTGATTATGGAAACTCAATAAAAACACAACATGACTCTAATTTTCATGCGGGATTGACGTAATTCACATGAGAGATGCGAAAGTTATGAAAATTTACTACCATGACTTTGATTCCTATTGTGATTGTAAGAGAGATTCAACATTTGATCCTTTTATACTGAAGTGATCAAATCTATATCAAGCTGCATCATGTTTGAAATCTTGTTCTTAATTTCTTTCTCAATTTTCACTTTTGTATTCATTATATTTTCTGTTTGTGTTATATCATTAGTTTATTACTTTCCCAATCAAATGAAAATATAGTCTTGGTTATAAATCCTAAAAGTAACATTTTTAGGTTGTGAATCTTGAAAAAAATTTTAGGATCCCATGGTTTTTCCTTAGTCCATACAAAGGTAGGTATAAGTTGGGTTGTGCCTCCAGGTGAGCAGAACGTTGGTGTATGTAAAAATTTATCACACTGTTCAAAAGTGAGGCCTATTCTAGTGAGTTCCATTCCTATCACTGAGTTAAGTAAGATTAAAGATTATATAAACTATCATTAAATGAAAAATAATATAAAAATTTGGTGTTCGCTGTTTTTATTTTTTCAATTGCATATTTACATTGATTATTCTACATGTTTTAAAATACTATAATCGAATTTTAATGTGCTATTAAACTCTGATATTGAAAACCATTGTAATAATCTATTTAAAATTTAAAAAGGACTATCATACCCCCTATAGACCATATTGAAATATTACATTGGTCCAACAAAATATCCCTTCAATTATAAAAAGGATGTTTCCACTATAAAGTTCCATAAGCTAGTACACCTTGATTTATTCAGTCCAACCCATGTTTCTAGTATAGGTGTTAATTCTTACATAGTTTTAATTGTCAATGACTATAAAATATTTACTTGGGTTTATTTCATGGCACATAAAAATGAGAATTGTAAATATTTTATTAAATTTATCATGAAAGGAGACAATGAAAAGTTTTAAAAGATCATATCTATTCAGAGTGAACATGGGGGAGAGTTTAAAAATAAGTACTTTGATGAAATTTATAATTTATAATGTTATAATCTCATTATTTCCACTCCTATAACTCCTCGACAAAATAGGATTGTTAAATGAATGAATCATACTTTATAAGATATTTTAAGAACCCTCTTTAATGAATTAAAATTCCCTGAATATTTTTGGATCAAGGTGGTCAATATTGCTTTTTATACTATTTTCTCATAATAAACTTTCTTAAAAAGACCCCTATGAACTTTAGAAAGGAAAGAAACCCAAATTTGGGTATTTAAAGGTATTTAGATGAAAATTTTATATTATTAACACTAAGAAAAACTTAAGAAAATTTAACCTACAATTGTATGAAGGTATTTTTCCTAGGTACTCTAACTCAATCAATACATACTAAATCTTCAATAAAAGGAAAAATACCATAGATTAATAAACTCATATTAAATTTGATGATAATTTTCTAAAAAATCAACCAAAAATTTATGATATCGAGGAAAACCTAGAAAGTTTTATTTTAGTGTGCCACCCCATCTAATGAAACTGAAATTGAATAAGAAACTCCCTCATATCCATTGGAAAATGAATGAGTTAAATCCAAATACCACCCCTTAGAGAATATTATCAGTTAATTATCATTTAGTAATCATACATGGAGGCCAGTTTTAAATGAGGTTCAACATAGATCTTTTTTTTCACACATAAAGCCCCAAAACATTGATGATTCCATTAAAAATGAAAATAGAGTACTTTCTATGAAAGAAGTGATAAAAAAATTCATTAGAAATAATGTTTGGACTCTTATTAAAAGGGATAATGATCATCTAATTATTGGTAGTATATAGGTTTTTAGGTATATGTTTAAAGAGAAAGGGAACATAGTTAAAAACAAGGATAGACTTATGAAAAAGGATATAATCAAGAAGAAGGTGTTGATTATGGCTACACATTCTCACTCATTACATGAAATTTTTAACAAATCTAGTTTTTATAATTTTATCCTTTGAATATTTCTATATACATTTATGGATCTTCTCCAGACTTGGTATTGTGTTCCCTTTGTCACTGGACACAAAAATAAATATATTAAAAATAATAATAATATTAAATAACACATGTGAATATTTTTAGTATTAATGGTTTACACACTATTTGAAGCCTAAGATAGAAAATCTAATACTATAGTCGTTTTTGGAATGTGATCTTTACCCTAAGAATTACACAGTAATGGTCTGCATCGAAAGTTCCATGAAAGAAAATCATTGGAGGGTGTGTTATATTAATTAAATGATTTAATTTATTAAATAAAAAATCTACCCCTCTCTTATATTAATATGTGGTTATAGAAAATATTTAGGGTTATCTGTATAACCATGGGTGATTAGAGAGTAGGAGGAGGATAAACACTATTGGAATTGATAGAATTGGGAACACAGATTGATGATGAATGATTGAGGAGATTCATGGGATGAACGATGAATATAGCATGATATTCAATAAAATTAAAAGTGAATGTGTTCTTTACTAATGATAGATCCATTCTCAATATAATATTCCTTATTTTGTGAATTTCCTACATTTTTTCCTTATTTGTTGAGCATGTATCAAATATCTTCTTAATTATTTGAATTTTATTCTTTTAATGAACCAATAATTTTATTATCATTATAAAACCTAATTAAATATTTTCATTTACCCCTATGTTTTACACTACTTTTAGAATATATTATTATTATCATAATCTTGTATTTAAATAGCTAATTATAATCACACTTTATTATTGTGCCTCTCTCTCATCACTATTTTTCACATTCTTCGTCGTTGGCCCATGAGGTTAACAATTTGAAAATTCTAGACTAGTTTGAGCACAATAAAACCTTCATATTTATGATGGACACATGAATGACATTGGGATTGATAGTTTGTGGATGGATCGAGAGGTAATGGTAGATTGGGAATGTTGATATGGGGATTGTGACCCCATTTTAGTGACATAAGGCATGGTGGATTTTTCTTAGGTGACCAAAATCATGGTTTTCGACCACCAGAGGTTGGGAATCAACAATCAAAGGTGAAACCCTTTGATTTTATCAACATGAGCTAATAAATGATTATACTTTTGGAATATTCATTATATGTGATGAATAGTTTTGAGGAAGTTAGGGGTTCTATGAAAATACCGACTACACACTATGTATTCCAAAGGAATACACACTGTGTTTCGGTGGCTAGAGTTACAACATGAGTTAAATATAACATTCTATTTGTCTAGGCCCATACACAATGTGATACTAACTAGGTGGTCAAGACATATGTGAGGAGTTCACAGTCATGTCCATGGGTGACAAGAATTTTTTTTCCCCATATGGACACACCATATGGATTAATATGTCCTTCTATGACATGTCTAAGGAAAAATACGCACATGTCCTTGGGAGGTTCCACATGACATGTGCCTTGATTCACACACTGTTCAATTTTTCTATAACCTTATACCTTGCATATATCCTTCTTGGGGACTCATATTTGGGATCATGAGTAGCCCACTATGAGTAAAATTTCACATAGGATACGATGGTGGCATTAATTTTAGAATTAGAGTTATGTGCTATGGCGATATGAGGGAAACAATTCTTCCAATGATGCCTGAAAAATTATAGTAATCAGGTTTGATCATTAGATAGATGCCAGAGTCAGTACTACCGTAACTCATCGAGGTACATGTTTCGCCATATCCTATATTCAGGTAGAGTTGGTACTCCCCCACACTATCAAAGGAAAAATTAATCTACCTATGGAGTGGTAATCCCCTTTCATTAATCTCTCGTGGGGAGTGGGTCTTACATTAGAGATAATGCTCCCTCAGATGTGGTACGTAGTGGTGAGGATCAATACCTCCACTCTGGTTCTTGTAAGGCTACACATTGTGATTGAAATTAGATATGTAACCCTTTGAGCTGCTTGAAGACTCATCATTCTTAGTTGGCTATGGATATTGATATTCCTCTCATTTTCGAATGGGGTTTTAGGATGATCATATCTGATGTTAGGTTTATTTTCCTTATTTGAATTATGAGTTGAGTTTAATGTTCTATTATTTTGATTCCATCTTGATGTTAGTGAGTATTATTGAGTATGATTATACTCACCATACATGGGATTTCCATACACATGTTGTGTCTTATGTAGATGAAAGACAAATTGATAGTGACTTTGGTGGAATTAGTATCGATGGAGAATAAAAGTACTTGGAGGCACTGACCATGTTCAATGGTCAATCTTGGTTATTGTAAAGATCCCGACCCCAGTAGCCCAAAGCCAGCGCCTTACTTTATTACATTGGTATGATTACAAGAAATCTCATCCCAAAGGACCAATCAGTTTAGTAGTTTTGGAAAACAGATTACACACATAAACTTTACATTACAAATTTAAAGAAAAAACAACATAGAAACTCCATTGACAATACTCAATAAATCTTAGATTAACCCTACATTTCATTCATAATATACCTATCAGAAATTTTGGGAAAAGAAACATATGAAAGGGGTGAGCTTAGATGCCTAGTAAGGGTAAGAAATACAATAAAAGCTATAACATAAACAATAAGGAATGATGAATAAATGATAACACATGCCATTAAAACATAATCTTAAATATAATATGGAAGGAATAAAAGATGATTAAACAATTCCATAATAAAACATAACCATGGGTATTATACTAGTCGAATAACCACCTGGACTATAAATTACTAGTTTCTTAATGATGGAACGCATAATACAGGACATAATAACCATACTATCAAGGCCTCATTCCAAGACCATACATGAACGGGTAAAAACCCAAACTAGTTTTTCTCATGAGACCTATCGATGTACCAAGAGACTATAGTGGGCCCCAAACAACACTTACCAAGTCCAATGCATTTCTCATATGAAAGGGGCACAACATAATCAACATATATACTCATATTGAAACTATAATATGAAATTCAAAAAACTTTTCCCAAATCAGTAAATATAATCACTAAATATTCAGAGTAATATGGTGAATGGTATCAAGATAGCACATACAGAGTCAAAATAATCATAAAAAAATAAATGAAATTTGGTAAATGATATCCTAAGAGATAAAAATCAATCAATAATATGATCCAACAAAGGATGTTGACATGGATGAAAATAATCTAATAAAATCATTAAAATTTCTTGAAAAAAATACTCTTTTTTACTTTGAAATAATTTATTCAAAAGGAACACATTTATAAAAGAAGACATTTAAAAATATATTTTTGAATAAAAGTGTCCCATAAAAATTTTAAAAATTTGAGATAAATTCTAAAATTAACATTTTAAAATATTTACATCCTTATAATTAAATCCATAAACCCATTTTGAAAACATGGACATGGATGAGAAATATTTTGAAGAATAAATCTTCAAAACATTTTAAATAATGTTTTAGTTAAATATTCCTTACATAAAACCTTAAAAACATTCCATTTGAAAATATTAAAAAAAAACATGGACATGGATTATAAATATGTCCCAATCAATACTTACATATAAATAATCTCAGATAATAATGAGATTTTAAAATTAACCCTTACTAAGATCGTATCATTAGAGTGAGGAAAAATAAATGACATAATTATGTGTGAAAAATATAAATCCACACAACCTAAGTGGATATACAGTATAAAAAAAATCATAGGTCCTTCACATGTATTCTTGAAAAAAACAGAACCAATGACATAGATTTTTAATTCAATGAATGAAAATTAAGTTAAAATATCCCTTATCTCAGGTTCAAATTTCTTAAAAATTTGTTTAAAACTCATATAAAATGGTTTTAATATTTTTAATAATTTATTATAGAACTAAAATAATTTTTATAATACATTACATGATCTTCTTATAGCATTTCCCACCCATTTATTAACAATTGTTTTGTATTTTCCTTGTTTCAGGTGCGCTCTTTTCATGGTTTTAAAGGTCAGTTTATTATGGTATTTCTTGTAAAAAATAATTAACAATATAGAAGTGATAATATATATATATATATATATATATATATTCAACTTTAAACAATTACATGTGAATTTAAATGAGTCATGTTTTCGATAAAATGGAAATAAAGAATCATCGTCCACGAAGGCGTTGAATTGACACACCACGAACAACGATTTCTTTATTTAAGAATAAAAGAAGAAATTAAGTGATTTTATGATTAATATACCATAAAAACGACAAAATTAAAGTATATATATGATACCTTAGTTTTCATGAATCATTGGATAAGAGGTGAGGATAAGGTAGAAATGAAAAATAATTTAAAAGAGAAGAAAAAGTAATCTTACTTCCTTAAAATTTCTGCTTGAGAACCTCATTGGACTCTTGGAAGTGTTCTTTTTTTGTGAGACTAGAAGAACTAGAATGTATCAAGGGATGATTAGAAGGTAATTTGGAAGATTATATTCAAGAAATAAGGACCAAGGTGATGAATATTTGTGAAGGAAGGATCCTCTTTTTATAAGTGAAGTGAGGGGTAACTTAGGAATTACACAAATTATTAAAATATAATAAATCTATTATAGGGTTTAATTCTTCCAAAAATTCCTAAAAACTAAAGGGTATTACATTTTAGAAGTAATATTATCATTTTTGGACTTTTTAAATAATTTTTTGTTTTTTATATAATTTAATAATATATTTTATTCATGAAAAATAATATTTTTCAAAATAAAAACTATTTATAACTACGACTTTAACCAAATGAAAAAAAGTTTCAAATTCAAATAATTTTTTTATTATATCATATAAAAATCATATTCATTTAGGGAAAACATAAATTATCTTAAAAACCAAAAATTACATTTTTTTTATTTTAATATCATTAATTTTATTTATTTGTTAATTAAATTAATACTACACCATCTTTATGAAAGCCAATATGATATTTATTTTTCTCTAAAAATAAAAAATAAAATTCTATGAGAATTATAATTTTATTATATTTCCAAATATTATTATTTTTTGAATAAAACTTATAGAAATCCCCATATTAAAATATTATAGAAATTAAAAACTATAATGTGGAAACTTGACTTTCTTTTAAAATAAAATATTATGAAGGCTTTAAAGTGATTCATGTGGGTCCAAACTATCCCAAATAAAAAATGTATTATATAAAAAGTTTTATCTAAAATATGTGTCATTTGATAATTCTTGTAATTTTAATTAAAAACACTTTTTTTTATTTTTCTGATTATTGCAAAAGCACTGCATTAGCACTGCATAAGTATTAATGTTAATTATTTATTATATAAAAATTAAAAATAAATTACGATCATAAAAATAAATTAATTAGTTTCAAAATAAAATTCTATATTCATTCATTTTGTATATTCATTCCTATACATAACAAGACAACTTCTTAAATTTGTTATTTTTTATTTTCTTACCCTGCATAAGCATTGCACAAGCATTTAGATAAGATTAATATAATGTAACTATAAAATTGGAAAATATAAAAAAATCAATTATACATAATAATTAATAAAAAGGTTGAGAAAATAATTTTTATCTCTTAATTTTTATTTTTAAGGAACCAAATTGGCTTTTTTAGTGCGACGCAAACACTGCATCAACAATGACAATGGTTCTTTTTATATTTATCAAGAACAATATAATTTATTTGTTATGAATTATTTTTATAAAAAAATTATCTTATAAAAAAATTATTTTTTCATTCCATAAGTTTAATAAATTTTATATCATAAATATCTCTTGGTGTTGTCACAAAAAATACTGTATTTTCTTAAAATTAGTAATTTTTACTATTCACTAAAAATTCAACTATTTTAGTAAAAACAAAAAAATTCATCCTAACACTTTTTCGATGTGTATAATTAAAAAATAAACTCGAATTTTATGAAAATAATTTTCTAAATATTAGAAATTAAATTTTTAATTAAAATCACCATTTACTCAAAAAATATTAATTTAAAAATTATAACCAATTTTATGACACTCTGAAAAATTTACTAAGGTCTCATAAAATTATCTTATAATCAAAATATTAACCTATTATTATATTTTATGAAAATAAATTATCTTTTTAATCATTATATTAATTAAAAAATTTTAAATAAACATTTATGTTTTATAAAAATTCTAATACTTAATTAATAATCTCTAAAACATTTATTTACTTATACTATGATATAATTATATCATATTTTCATTTATAAGATGCATAAATTTTATTTATACTTTCATGGGTGAGGTTACTATTCATTTGTCCAGTTTACTATTCATAAGGGTCATATTACTATTCATAAGAGTAACATTACTATTCAAAAGGGTCAAGTTACTATTCACCAAAAAAATTAAGTTGATCCTATCAGACGCTAAATATCTTACTGATCATAAAATTGTATGTAAATTTTTTGAAATTAAATTCAAAGAAGTGAAAAAATTACGTTTAATTTATAGGTTATAACTATCTTTTTTACATAAATATAATCAAAGTGTTGCTTCGTTGAGACTCAGTGTTTCATGCATTACATTATATATTAAATTTATTTGTAAATCATTGGGGTGTTAAAGTTATTATGAGCTAGGATATCTTCTTTTTTCCCTTGGACAATTTTTGTGTGGTGGGGAACTCCTTTATATCTGACTGGGAGTGTATTTTTTCCCTTATACTTTTGTATTACCTTTATTCACTTTAATGTATTCTCCTAGAGGTTATCACATGCATTGTTTACTCTCTAATGGTTTTAGTTTTATTGTATCACTACACTATTGCATGGAGTGGTGTGTGTGCGTGTCTATAGGTATATTAGCTTAATTCCTCCCATTTTAGTGATAATACTACTCAGTTCTTATCACCTTCCCTTGTCCTACTGAAGGTGGGATTGAGGTGTCACTCTTGACCTAGTTCTAGCCTAAGTGAGGGCTCGATGGGTTGGGTCATGTCAGAGTGGTATAAAAGGAGTTTTTTACTAGGTATGGTTTTTATAGTTATATATGTCAAAAGGATTGGTTTGGGAACTTAGGTAAATGATGATGAAGTGTCTCAAGTTTGGCTCTTAGTTCATAGAACTTAGTGATGGTGTGATGACCAATATATGGATACACCAGGACTCTGGCAATCTATTTATCGAATCATCATAATGAGGAACCATTTATAGAGAAATCAATGGTATATTCATTATATAGGATTGAGTCTTTTTTACATTCATATACCTCTTGAGTCAGATCCCTAGATATTCTCATCTAACTATGGAATGTCTAGTTAATTTTTAGGATTCCTTCATTATGAAAACCTGCTAGGATTCTGAGACAGGTTCATGATTATGACTAGTTGAACGATGATGCCTCAGTGTAGGAAGCTACTCTTGAGGTGTTCTATCTAGGAGAGTATATATTAGTGCTTCTACCTGATGGGAAGTGCATGGATCCAACTCTAATGATTTAGGTGGATGTCTATATTCATGTTGAGATGTTGATAGCTCCAGCTGGCTATGATGATGATGCGTTCTAGGATTAACATGTTATGTGATTTCTAGTGATGTAGAACATTTAGGTTTCAGGGTGATCTAGACCCTTAGGCAGTGGAGGATTTTCTTGAGTTAGTGGTTTGAGTTTTTCGGCTAGTATAGACCTTGATTAATCATATTATTTTTCTTTCTAATAGTCTTATTCATGGAGTAGTAGGGTGTTGGTGGGTATTGATATATCATAGACAGACTTTCTACTATTGTTTCATGATGACTATTATCCTAAAAGCTTATTATCTATGTGGATATAAGAGATTCATGAGATGTATCAGGGTGATATGATAGTTGCTAAGTATGCATTGAGGTTTTCCAACCTCATGCACTACTCACGTGATATGGTATGAGATATATAATTTTGGGCATATAAGTTTAAGGAGGGCCTCCATAGGGACATCCAGGCTAGCATATCATCCTTATACTTTCCTACCTATGCCAGAGTTCTAGAGAGAGCCTTGGTGACATAAAGATTCTTATCAATAGGGATCCGAGTAGCTGGGGAAGGTAGTGGACATCATGGGTCCATCTCTTCTATAGTAGCTATCCGGCATCTACCTTTTGGGTCTCAGTGCAGCAGGCACACTGATACCTAGAATCAAATTTGAGGATTAGCAGTGCATATATTTCACAGAGGGTCCAGTAAGCATGGTGATGGTTGATTTTGTGCTTTTTATGTGTGAGGTCATATTGCTCATGAGTTCCCAATATGATGTATTAAAATAGTGGGAAGATAGTGGATGAACCTCTATGGTAGGGACAACATCATGATCAAGGATCTCCCACTTATGGTTAGGGTGGCCCCCAGGAAGGTGGTGCAGACAAAGGGGCAGGCAGATCCCCCAACGGAGGATATGTAGGTAGAGGATGATGTTTTGACCTACTCCCACCACCATTATCAAGTGGACTATGTCAATTTCAAAGGTCTAGTGGTATAGGGTGTGGTGATCTTCATCCCATGGAGGGATATGACTTGGTTGTGATTGAGATGATTCATGGCACGATTTGTGTTTTCTATACTTTATCTTCAGTATTTTTACATATATGAGTGACTCATTCCTTCATCTCCATATCCCTTGTATAAGAGTTAGTGATTCTTATAGAGTGTTGGGACCATCAGTTATGGTTAGAGGTTCATATAGGGATCATTTTTTGTATTTCTCACATCTTTCGGTAGTGTGAGTTGGATCTCTGTGGAGATATTTTTTCATGGGGAAACTTGGTCATTATGATGAAACCATATAATGTCATTCTGGGTATGGACAAGTCATTTGTAGTGCATACCCAAATAGACTATCACCACATGATAGTTAGATGCCTATGGGCTGATGGGATGAGGTTATCCTTTAATGGAGAGAAAGACCTTTTAGAAGAATGATTGAGGCTCATAAGTAGGAAACTAAAACCTATTACCCATAAGTTAGAGAGTTTTTCCTTTGTTGCAATAGGATCTTTAGAAATATGGAATATAGCGGTGGTAGTATATTATATAGACATCATTACCAAATATGTTCTATGACTACATATGAGGTGGGAGCACTACTACAAAATTGGCCTTTAACAAAATTTTTATTTATCAACTCTAGAAGAAAACACTGATAAATGGAAAATTTATCAGTGCTAAAGAAAACACTGATACATTTAACCTTTTATCAGTACATTTATTTTAGTGCTGATAAAGGAAACCTTTATCAGCGCTTTATTTTTATTGCTGATAATGGGTATCCTTTATCAGCGCTTTATTTTTAGCACTGATAAATGGTATCCTCTATTGACACTTTATTTTTAGCATTGATAAAGGGTATCTTTTATCAGTGCTTAAGTTTTAGTGCTGATAAAGGGTACACTTATTCAATGCTTTATGCTTAGAGTTGATAAATATTTCTTTCATAAATGCATTTTTAATGCTGATAAAATGAAATAATTAAATAAATAAAAAATAAAAAATGTGTTTATTATATTTTTTATCAATTAAATTATTGATAAAAATGAATTGATTGATTATACATTATTAAATATTAATCATTTTATTAATCAGATAATTATGATAATTAATGTTATTAAATTGTATATATTAAATATATAGATATATATTAATGTATATAAATACGATTTATATATTACAAAATATTTATTTGTTTTACATTAAATAGTCATATTTATTGAATAATGTTATATAATTAAAAATTAATATGAATTAAAAATATTGACCAATTGTAGAGTACTCGAAATATAATTGAATGTCGTTTGATTTTTCAATTTAATATAGATATAATGTGTATTAAATTGATTTCACTTATATGTAATTAATGCATTTTTATATACAATATGCACACACAGAGAACTTATCAATTTCTTCAATATTGTTAAAGTGTACCTATATTCTAAATTTATTCAATTTCACTCATTTTTAACATATATGCATGCACTCAAAATTAGATATTCATTAATAATGTTAAAAACATATTTGTAAAAAATATTTATAAATAAAAATATTTATAAATGTGCAGTCACTATATTTATACAATTATATATTTATAATTATAAATAAATAAATATTTTTTTGAAAGTATTTATATAATTATATATAAATAATTATGTATATTTAAATAATTATTAAATTTATAATAAATCTAATTAAATAATTAATATATTTACTATATTTATATTTATATATATTTATTAAATATATATGTATAATTATATAAATATATATAATGATATAAATAATATTTTTAATTTTTTTCCTATAATTAGAAATAAATAATTTTAAAATTATAATAAATATATTTAAAAAGGAATATATTTACTATATTTATATTGATATATATTTATTAATAATTTATAATTTTTTACAATTTTTTTATTTATATTTATAATTACAAATCCTTTAACAATGCTTTAGTAATAAGCACTGATAAAAGAATATTTTTCAGCACGTTTTCGGCGTTGATAAACATGAGGATTTATCAGTGCTAAATAAACACTGATAAAATAAACATTTATCAGTGCTCTAATTTTAGCACTAATAAATATTGGTTGTATTTGTGAACTAATTTTAGTGTTGATAAATATTGGTTTTATCATCGATTTTTTAGCACTGACAAATAGTCCTTTTATTAGCGCTTACGTTATAAGCACTGATTTGTAAGCGCTGATAAAAGTGTCCCGATCTATTTTAAAAATCCTAACCATTTACGAACCTGTTGTGATATAAAGATTTCTATGGAATCCACCCACTACCAACACTCCTCTTTGGCGAATCAAAGGTCGAATCACACCACCCGACTACCTCTAAACATCTCATTCGACATTCGAAGAGGGTCTCTAATTTTATTCAACATAGTGAGGTAGGCCTTCCAATTTTCTTTGTGTTTTTTTTTGTTTCATTTTTGATTTATTCTTCTATGATTTTTTATGATCTATTTTTATGATCCTTTCTTTACGATTTTTTTATGATCCATTGTTTAGGGAAATATTTGTAGTCCTTTGTTTGTATTGACTACTGATATATGATTGGTTTTTATACCAACTCATTTATAGGATCTTGATGAAAAAAAGACACTAATTATTATTATTATGATGTATCTTGTTGAACTCATGCACATGAAACTTTAGATATAGTAATACATCTCATTCACTACTTGCAATTAGTGTTCTTCTATCAGCAAATCAGATAGATGGTTTAATATATCTGTCTATATCATGCAGGAAACTAGCTATTTTATTCATTGGCATTGTTCCAATGATACCTCTATTCAATGATATTGCTTGTTTGTTGATCAGGATAGAGGAAAGATAAAAGGCACTTTTTTATGTGTACCCGCTGCTGATGTTCTATGCACATTTGCAGGAAGGTAAGGATCAAGCTTTGCATCAACTTTGTTTTGCAGCATGATGGCCTATTCTCCTATTTTTAGGCTTCTTGTACTTTTCATCTTCTCATGTTTTTTCTTTAAAATCATTTCTGGTGCAAGAGAATTGCACCTCGTGCATCCGTTTTGTATTCTTCTTTAATAATTTTAGGGGGTGTGGGTTGGGAAACCAACTCATGATCAATATTTCTCAAAACAATTCACTACTTGAAATCATCATTTATAACTTCATAATATGTCTTAATAAGAGTTTTCATCTTTTGATGAAATTTTCATCTTTTGGACCTCTTCTTGAAACCCATTTCGACCTATTGATCTTCCCTAACCATCCCATTCAATCAATTTCTCAAAGGAATATACTTTTAATTTAGTTCACATTGGTTCCATACTTCTATTCTAGTTAAATATCACCTAAGACATCCACTAGAGACACAATTAACATGGAAATAATTATTTGAATAATATCCATAACTTCATTAGTATAATTGATAAATTTATTTTATAAATATTACTTTAAATTCACAATAGTGAATATATTCTAAAGAATTAAGGGAAAACTATAAAAATACCCCTACAATCCAAAATAAAATCATAGGTATATTTACCTTCCTATATAGCTCATATGGTTGTACTTACTTTTCATAAGGGTCATCTTGAGTTTATTTAAAACATATCCTCTATTTTATATTTTACTGAGAACTTATAAATTTAGATTTATAAACCCAATAGGATGGATATGAATCGAAAATGGATTCATGCTAATCTTTTGACAAATGAATATGAAGATAGAGTTAAATAGTTCATCAAGTTTGCAAAAGATCATACAGACGACCCTTTTAAAATCTTTTGTTTGTGTTTACATTGTTGTTATTCAAGAAAAATTAGTCCGAAAGAGTTTTAAGAACATTTGATTTGTCACAGAATAGATAAAAGCTATAAATTTTGGACTAAACACAGGAAAAAACTAAATGTGGACATCAATTGGGATGATACTATAGTTTATGAATCATTTGATTTGAATACCTTTGAAAAAGATGATGGAGATCACATGGAAGAAATGAATATGGTAATTGAATATGACCTTTGTGATTGTCCAAAGTTATTTCTGGAGTTAAATAACTATTTCAAGAAACCATTGTATACTGGTTGTAATAAATACACAACATTGTCAGTTGTATTGAAGTTATATAATGTGGAAGCTGAAAACGGATGGAGTGACACCAACTTTACATAACTACTTGGTCTTCTAAAAGATATGATACCAGAAGAAAATGAACTACCATACCAAAAATATGATACTAAATGAATGTTACGTTCAGTGGGAATGATCTCTAAAAAAATACATGTTTGTCCAAATGATTGCATATTGTTTCGCAAGGACCATGAATCACTCATGAAATTCACTAAGTGTGGCGCGAATTGATACAATAAAAATGAATCAGGCCCTTTGCAATCTGTATGGTACTTTCTTACCATTCCACGGTTTAGAAGACTATATGGATGTCTAGAAACTGAAATACAATTAACATGGCATGCAGATACAACAATTAAATCTAGGAAGCTATGTCATCCAGTAGATTCTTCTTAGTGGAAGAAAATTGATTACGAGTTTCCTAAATTTGGATATGAGCTGATAAACTTTTGTCTTGCATTATCTAAATATGGAATAAATCCTTTTGGTGTATAGAGTAGTACTCACAGTAAATTACCCATCATGTTGGTAAATTATAATTTTCCGCTGTGGTTATGCACTAAGCACAAATACATTATGTTGTCTCCGCTTATATCTGGACCAAAGAAACCCGATACTGATATTGATGTCTATTTGGATCCATTGATCGATATTTGAAATTGATGTGGGATAGATGTGTTATAATTTATTTTTCTCATAGAAGTGAATAATTCAAATTGAGGTCCATATTGTACAGAATGATAAATTACATCCCCATTTATGGAAATTTATTAGGCTATAGCACGAAAGGCATGTTGGGGTGTCCCATTTGTATAAAATTCACATACTCATTTCTATTGAAACATTTCTCAAAGACTATGTTTTTATGAAATCAATTTTTTTTTACCTTTATGAAATAAATACAGATCCTAGATGACAAAATTCGATGGGAATATCGAACAAGGTACAACATCATCTCCAGCAATGGGCGATCAACTATACAAAAAAAGTAAAAAATATTGACACTATTTTCAGTAAACCATTTTCGAAAAACCTTACAAAATAATATTGAAAGAATAGATCAATTTTATTAGAATTTCTATATTAGAAATGTTTGTATGTCAAACATTTTCTTGATGTCATTCATGTAGAAAAAATGTATTTGATAGTGTTATTGGCACATTACTAAATGTTTCTGAAAAAACGAAATATGACATCAAGGCTAGGTTAGACTTGATTGAAATAAGGATAAGGGAAAATTTTCCACTGATGAAGGGTAAAAGGCAGACTTTTCTTCCTCTAGAATCTTACACTCTATCTAGATAGAAATTTTTTTAATTTTTCCTTTTCCTTACGAGTGTGAAAGTTTCACAGGGGTATTCATCAAATATCAAGAATGCTCTGTCAATGAATAATTTGATGTTAGAAGGACAAAAAATCACACGATTGTCATGTTTTAATGAAATATTTAATGCCTGTTGCTTTCCATTTCATTCTGCCTCAAAATGTATGACATAAATTAACCAAACTCTGCTTATTTTTCAAATCCATATGCAGTAAAGTTGTAGACCTGACGAAGTTTTCCATCATAAATAAGGATATTTCAATCATATTATGTGAATTAAAAATGTTCTTACCACCATAATTCTTTTATATAATGGTGCACCTTATGGTTCACTTGGTTAGAGAGGTTCAACTATGTGGTACTATCCATTATAGATATATTTACCCCATTGAATTCTATCTGAAGATTTTGAAAGGGTATGTCAAGAATCAAAGTCGTCCAGAAGGTTGTATTGAAGAACGATATATTGTTGAAGATGATATTGAATTTTGTACCGATTACCTATCAGATTTTGAAAGTATCGGTCTCCTAAAGTCTTATCACAACGAACTCCTTATGGGAGAAGGGATTTCTGGAAGATATGTTGTTACAATTACCTTGATAGAGCGAGAGAAAACACATCTTTACATATTTCATAATAGTGAATATGTTGATCCATACATTGAATCCCGCAAATAATTTATTAGAGATTTGAATCAATCAGGAGATGAAATATGGATATCATATACACATAATAAATAATTTATAGGATGGTTCAGAGATCAAATTTATAAGGATTTATCTGAAAATATAAATTCAATTGCCAAATGACTTCAATGGATAGCCACTAGATCTGTAATAAATGGTTATAGGTTATATAAAAAAGAACATACAACTTCATTACAATGGAAAACAACGATGTTATGATTGTGGCTGACATGATTCACATATCTGGTTCTAAGGATAGAAATTCGATTTATGAAAATATGTCATATTTTATCATTATCGAACAAATATTTGAGTTGTATTATACAAAATTTCATGTGCTTATTTCTCATTGAAAATGAGTTGACAATATCAATGGAGTGAAATATGATGAAATGGACTTTGAGAAGGTGAATTTCAATGTAGAAGGGGAAAAATAAGAGCTATTCATAATGTAATCATAAGCAGTGTAGGTATTTTAGGTATCTGATCCATCAAATAGGAATTATTCCATTGTCCTGCTAGTGACTAAAACAAATGTCGAGTCAGAAGAAAATTCAATCAAGGATGACCTTTTCATTGGGATATCACAATTAGTATATACTAGTTCTAATGTATACAATGTCTTGTATGTTAGAGAAGACCACAAAGAGGGGATTTTGATTCTTGAAAGAGTAACCAAATCCTTGAAACCTTTAAAAAAATAAAGAGGGTTTAATGAGAAGGTAAGTTATTTTTAATATATTATATTTTTCCTCATAATATTATATGTTCTATACCGCATTAACATAATCTAAATTAAATTTTTGACTACTCATGTAGACAATGTCTTATTCACATGATGATTCTATGATATAATTTCTCTATTTTACTAAAAAATTATATAATATAATGTTGATTTTATTTTCATTATTCCATGTAGAGTTTGTTTATATTATTACTAATATAATAAATGTTTTCTTATATAGGTGTTTTATTTTTCTCGAGCAGGTGTTGGTTTGTTCGACAATAGCATGATTCAGTTCAGGATTAAAAGACAAAGGATCATTGATGTTTTTGAATGTATTTAATAATGTGTATTTATGTAATTTTATAAACCAATGTTTGAAATGTCTATAATATAATGTTTTTTTCTGATGTTTGTGTTATAAATTTCATTTCATTTAAATTCTGTATTGGGACTTGTTTTTGTTGATATTATAAGTGTTTCTGGTGCTGTAGTGTGCTGTAACAGCACATGGAAGTATGTCCCTTTATCAGTGCTTTTGCAAGCGATGATAAAAGTTTAGGTCTTTTAATATCACTCAAGTTGTTAGTGCTTTTCTAGTGCTGATAAAGGCTATTTCTAGTGGTGTTAAAGGCCAGTTTTTTAGTAGTGAAGATTTAATTCTGTATTGACTAGCACCCTGGGACCACATAGATATATTTCATGACATATCGAATGTCCGCTACTAAGTACTAGTACTTGAGGGTATAGTTGAAAGACCTTCATGACAAGGTTTTTATCAAACATAGTGTTTTCCCTTGGGTGAATCCAGAGTTTTTTTATAAAAAAGGAGGATGAGATCTTGAGGCTATGTGTTGATTATCATCACATGAATCAAGATATGATTAATAACAAGTACCGCATGTTGAGGATTGATGACCTCTTTGACCAGCTAAATGGTGCAATATGGTTCTCAAAGATTAATCTTAGGCTTGACTACTATTAGTTGAAAGTTCACAAGGATAATATTCCAAATATTACATTCCTATGTCTATATAAGCATTATGTGTTCCTAGTGATGCCTTTTAGTATAATGAATGCCTCCACTTTTTTCATGGAACTTATGAATTATATCTTCCAACCTTTCTTAGAATAGTTTTTAGTTGTCTTTATCGATGGTATTCTCGTTTAATTTTCATATGAGGGGGATCATATATAACATTTTAGGATGAAACTTGACTTAGTTAGGGAGAACCAACTATATGTAAGCTATCAAAGTGTTAGTTTGGGATTTTAGAGGTTCAATTTCTAGGGAATTTTATTTTTGAGCATGGTTTAATAGTGTACCCAATAAATATTAATGAAGTTATCATTTGGGAACCACATAAGAGTGTGTTTGAAGTGTAAATTTTCCTTAGTTTGGAAGCATATTATCAGAGTTTTGTGGCCAAATTTTCTTGATTTATGACCGATTTGATATCCTTGAGATGGAAAGTGAATGCATTTTCTTGGACTGAGCTATATCAAAGGGTCTTATAGGATATTAGGAAGAGGTCTACTAGTTATCCTATATTGATATTTTTAGAGAATGGAGTCAAATATGTGATGTTTTTCAATGCCTATAGAGCTGATCTTAAATGAATATTGATACAGAGGAAGGAACTGATTGATTACGGTTCAAGGTATTAAATAACCCATGATCATCACTACACAACCCATGATTGTGAATTATTAGTGGTAGTATTTTCCTTGAATATGAAAATTCATTATCTTTTGGGTGATCATTTCATTGTTTACTCAGACCACAAGAAACTTAGGTACATATTTACCTAGAGAGACCTCAACCTAATAAAAAGGTGATGATTATATTTCCTATAGTATTATGACTTTGAGATAGCCCATAATAAAGGGAAGGGAAATATGGTGGTGGGTTCCCTTAGCAGGAAATCCAGTTCTCTCTCAGTGGAGGAGATGTTAGAACAATTAGCCTCATTATAGCTTACCCTTGAAGAAGAGAGAGGGGTATCTTATTTTTTGTCAATGGAAGTGAATCTACTATTTATTCAGTATATGGAATATTATCAATTGAGTGACATTGAATGTGAAGTTATACATGATCATATATCCTTAAGAGATGCAGTGAATGGATTTTCTAAAGGTGGGGAGCATGTCATCTTTTTCTAAGGATGAATAATAGTTATGATCACATTGTGTGAGGATATAGTGAGGGAGTTTCATACCTCCCCCTTATAGGTACATATGGGAATGGAAAATTGATATAAATACATTCAATGAAATTTTTGGTAAGCTATCATGAGGTAAATCATTGTCAAGTTTGTTTCTCAATGCCCCACATATTAGTAGTTAAAGGATGAAAATTATATTCCAACAAGTCTGATTCAACCTATTAAGATCCCATAATAGAAGTGGGATGACATATTGATAGATTTTGTGATGGGTCTTCCATAGAAAGTGAGATATCACAAAGCTATCCGAGTGACTGCTGATCTACTTATCAATTTGACACTCTTCCTTTCCATCCATGAGTAGAGTTCAGTTGAGAATTTGGGAGATCTTTACTTGCAAAAGATCATATGAATCCATGGGGTACCAAAAAAAATCTCGAGCCATGATTCTTGGTTCAAATCACAGTTTTGGAGAGGTTTTTAGGAGGTTTTTGGGACCCAGTTACGGAGGATCACAATGCTTACCCCTAGATAGATAGCCAAACCGAGCAGACCATTCACATTTTGGAAGATATGCCGAGAGCCTACATGTTTGAATTTAAAAGGATTTGGGTGGATAAAATTCAATTAGTTTATTTATAATATAATAATAATTATCACTCTATTATATTCATGACACCATTCTAGGAACTATATAGGAGATGCTTCATTTAAGCCTTATGCTGGACTAATACTGTAGAGACATCTCTTGTTGGGACTAAACCAGTGTAGGAGATAATGGATAAGGTTTTGGTAATATGTGAGAATATGATGTAAGCTCAAATTCAAAAAAATATTATACAGAATGATATTTTAGGCCATTAGAGTCCATGTAGGGACACCATGTTTTTCTAAGAGTCTCCCCATGATGATGATTATAGATATTTGTTTTGGGTAACAAGCTATACTTGAAGTTCAACACATCATTCCATATTCTACAGTGGGTTGGATATGTCACTAGACGCTTATATTTACCCCCATAGTTGGATCGGGTGCATGAAGTCTTCCATGTGTCACATTTTAGGAGATATGTGCACACCCATATGCATGTTATTGACTGGGGTGAGATAGAAATTGAGGATGGAGCTACCTTCTCAGAGTATCCAATAATGAACAATGTTCGATAGGAGAGGATCCTATATGGGAAGTCCATTCCTTTGGTTTGAGTACTTTGGAATCATGACAATGTCTAAGAATTATCCTATGAGCGAGAGATCCAGATGCATGCTTAATACCGTTATGTTTTTAATTATCTTGTGTTTTCAAGGAGAAAATACTTTAGGATGGGGAGAATGTAACAACTATGGTTTTTATAATTTGATCCTTTGAATACTTATATATATATTTATGGATTTTTCATCATATTTGGCACTATGTTTAATGTTTCACAGGACCCAAAAATTAATATATTAAAAATAAAAATAATATTAAAGAATGTGTGCACATATTTTTGTGATCAATGGTGTATGATCTCATATTTTTCCCAGGTGTGTTCTCTTTAAATTTTTAGTTGAACATCCTTGACTTTTGTTATATAGTTTTAATCTTGGTAATATATCACTATTCTTAGAATAAATAATTGTTTTATAGGTGTTCGGTGGCTCAAAGGAGTTAGGTTAGTAGAAGGCCATAGGTGGAATGCAATACTGAAGGTACTGCAGTCCCACCAGCTTTCTAGTGGGCTACTTGGTAGCCTGTTATGGCTACAATATTCCCACGATCCAGTGGGAAGTTGGCTAAAGGGTTCCCCTAATGGAGACCCAATAGATATACATTGGGTTCTCAAGGTGTGTGAACACACTGGTAGACACCACTATCTAGCCAGTGGTGTCGATATGGTTCGAAATAAGTTGGGATCAAATTATATTTTATTCCCCTAAAACCACCCTGTTTAATCCATTTAATG
The DNA here is from genome assembly GCA_963277665.1 of Viscum album. NCBI lineage: Eukaryota > Viridiplantae > Streptophyta > Magnoliopsida > Santalales > Viscaceae > Viscum > Viscum album. The sequence continues at coordinate 381,495,937 of OY728153.1, read as the reverse complement.
CCATGTGTGACCTTAATTATAATTTATGATTTGTGAAGGATCTAATAGGATCTTGTGGATTGTATAACACCTCTACTTGATCTCTTGAGCTATTATTTGATCTAAAAGACTTGAAATAGTGAATTTTTCTTAGATTTGGTATTTTTTGCTTGTCTTCCTTTTTAAATCCCATTTTTCATACCTTGATGAGGTGTGGTGACAAATTTCTATAGAGGATCATGGTGTTACATGATAATCTAAATTCTTGATCATTGATCTCATCTTCTCCATTATTGGGGTGGGTGGTTTAAGAAAACTCCTTAAATCCTATTTCGTTTCTCTAGTAAATGAAACATGTGAAATCACATTCTAACATTGCATGTGTGACCTTTATAAGTTGTAATTTTTTAATTATTTATGCCTAGACCTTCCATAGATCATATTAGGTCTATTATCCTTGAGACCGAGACTTACATCCACCCAAGTGGTGTGCCAACCTACAACCATTGGTTGAAACTTTGATTGAATGGACCTAGATCCCTTGATGAACTTAAAATTGGTTATGGTATAACTTAAAAAATTGATTTGGCTTAGTATATGAACTTATGTGAATAGATTATTAATGATTCACTTGAATTAAAAGTGGTTAATTCTTATTTAATTGTAAATGACATGATAATATGAAGGAATATGGATATAATGTCTTGTGAATGGAAATTGGGATGAAATTAAATGTGTAATAGAGTTTTTTATAATTAATTAATATATTTGATAACTTTTTATAATGTAATAAATGGTTGAAAAATATGAATTTTGATAAATTAACCTTTGTGTGTTATGATATCATGTTTAAAATTTCTGGGGTGTTTAGTATTACACATAGATTTCTTGACATATGTTCATGTTATGAATCTTTCATTGAATTCACTATCTGAGGGATATGAGCATGGTTATATACCCCTTAAGTGTTAGATGCATGGGAATGTACCACCTAAGGTCTAGATGCATGGTTTCTAACCACCCAAGGTATAAATGAATGGGTACATACTACCTAATGGATAGATTCATTGGTAAAATCCTATTGAGGAATAATACATGTTTACATGATACTTAACCCTTGGAATGAGTAATGAACCATGGAAACATGTAATCTACTCTAGAATATGAATTTAAATAGATCCCAACATTGATTCATGAGGGTGAGATTCACTGGTTAATGATATATGACATGGGTGATTCATCCTCAATAAGAGAATCTTATAGTGGTATGAGTGATTCATCCTAGGTAAGAGAACCATCACTTGATATAGATATCAGATATCAAGATGAAGTAGGCATGGATGACCCTGGGTGTCACCCTGAGGATCAAGGGTTGGCATGTTTAATTGATGTTACTCGTTAATTTTGGAGTTAATTCCCCTATTTATTATACCCTTTCATGCACTATATATTCAAAATGGGTTATTTAAACACCATAGGTGTCATCCTAATGAGTTGTAATGACACCCTATTTGGGCATTGTTTGGTACTTGGGAAAATTTCATAGACATAGGATTGGATAAGGTAAATGGGAATTGTACTTGATTTTATTATTGTGATAGATGGGATTAAGTCTTGGAGGTGGAATTGTGCATGGGGCTTGGGATCAATTTTTCATTAGAGTCTTTATTTTTGAGTTTGACTTTGGTATTCTCTCATATGAATTATCAGCATGGTATCTAGTTTTTCATTTAAAATTAAATGACATTTTCTATTGTATTTGGTTTATTTTAAATTATCAGATTATTTTCTTGGGTTAGGTTTTGATTTGATTATTATTTTGTTGTTGTGATTGTTACTTTATTTGAGAATGTATAGTCTCCCCACTATATTTCTTACACCCTCACTAATAGTTGGAAACCTCTAGAATATTGTGAGGCACACTTGTGGTAACATTACTACCCGTCTTGGTTAGATGAGGGAGAACCATGTTTGGGAAATTACAAAGTGGTATCAAATATTAGGTATTTTATATTGATTTTATATTTAGGAAAGGTATACAAGAGACTGAGATGTGTTGGGACTTGTAAATGAGATTTTTTATAGGAGTAGCTAACCCATGTGTAGGGGAAAGCCCAAGTATCCAAAGATTATATTTCTATTCTCAATATTCACCTGTAATAATTTTGATGTTATTTCACCTTGGGTTATTCACCTGTTGTGTTATGTTTCTATTTTATGCGATTTTACTCATGTGATGGTACAAAATAAGGTGAGTATGCATGAATCATGGTAAGCACATTGGAGAATATATTAAAATTAATTTTTTATGCTTGGGATATTTTATCATATGTGAAATATCTTCCTATATAAATTATGAAATTAGTCCTTTGAAATATCTAATAAATATGATTAAATGTAAATGTTATGACTTTCCAATTCACTTATTAAGCCAAGTCTAGAGTAACCTTATCACTATGGTTATTTGTTTCTATACTATTCTTTTGAGGTTGATCTATTTTTGTATCTAGTGGTCTGAGGAGTGTTTTAGCCATTGTAGAGAAAATGACTTCACATCATCTTTTGGTTAAGTGTCAAGAGAGTGGTAATCAACAAACCCCTCACATAGCTGAGCAAAAAAATTCTATGGATTAAGGAACCAATTGGATGAATACATTCCTGATAATTTCCTGTGGGTCATGCAATCCATGGAGAAGAAGACTACTCACATCATGAATTATATGTTTGATCTAACCATAGAGTTTCAATTAAAACATATTTCCACATTAACTAGGGATAGAGGACCCTAGGAAGGTATTTCTAGATAGATTCCATTTAAGTGATCTTCAAGATCCTAGAGGAACCTATGGATATGAGGGATAATCTTGTAGCTTATATGGTATGAGAAAAATCTAAGTACTGGTGGTACAATGTTGAATAATATATACAATAAGAGGAGCGTACCTGAAAGGTCTTTGAGGCAAAGTTACCGAGTCACCTCTATCTAGAGACATTAAAGGATGAGAGGGCTTGGAAGTTCATGCACCTGAAAAAAGGGATAATATCAATGATGGACTATAATGGAAATTTTACTAACATACAATGTTTTTTGCAGTGCTTGGTAGTAGATGAGGTATCCAAGGAGAATCACTTATATGATGGGATTTGTTATGAGAAAAATTCATAATTGAATGTATTTCACCTGAGTAACTTCATTAATGTGATGAATATTCTCTTAATCACTGAAAGGAACCTAAGGGAGTCCATGATTGGTGTAAAACAAGTCTTAATAGGATAACTAAGGAGCTCTTCCTCAAGAAGTAATAAGTGGTACTACGATAATTACCAACAAGGTAGTGGTGGAAAGATCAATCAGGGGAGTAAATAATCATTTTAGGATCATGGTTATTGATAATTCTTTCAACATTGAAGGTATGGCCATCAGTGCTTCCAATATCCTATTCCTATTATAGAGTGCTCTTCTTACAGTAGGATGAGACATCTACATAGGTTCTATAGGACCACTTAGTGGTCGTGTGGTGGTAAAGGATCAAGAAACACACTGAAGTCTGGGAAGGAATAGACTATATTGTGACCCAAGATTTTCATACATATATATTAAATTTTATTTGATTAATATTCAATAGATTTTACAAATAAATGCCTAAGAATCATAAAGGTGTAGTTTGTTTGGAGACTAGTTACAAAATATTATTATTTCATGAAAGATATTCAACATCACCCGTAAAGATCTTCTCATTTAGTAATCTTTATAGACATACCATAATTAAAATTTTCTTCATAAACTGGGGAAAGGAAACATAATAAAGGTTGAGCTCATATGATCATTAGGGGTAAACATGAAATATATCTATTTATGATCATATGAAAGCATAAGATAAGAATAAGGGTATGATATTATGAATATAACTTACAAAGTTCAAACCTAATCTATTATGGATCTTAAACATGAGTCATGGAATAAAACCTTATCATTTCAAAATACATGAATCATAAGAGTGAGAAATAATAATAACCCCATCATGAACCATAATTTCATGTCATATAAGGGTGGCACCATCTTATGTATAGAAACCATTTAATATGTCAAGGTAAACAACTGAGACCATAAATTCATAATTACCAAGCATAAACACCTATTTTACCTTTTATACTAGATAATGTATCATCACTTATTTCTAATAGTGGATCAAGCACATCATCCTATTTTCTAGAGCATATCAATAACATAAACATGTTTCTCATCATTATCTTATGAGATATAAAACATTACCCAATGAATTGGAGGGAGATATAGGTCCTAAACATCACATAATAAAAATCATAGATATGTGTTCCACTAGATCATAAAAAATTAATCATATCAAAACCAATGAAAAATAAATGCATTTCATAAATATTTCATCATAGCATAACTCATGGAAAATATATGAGTTTTATAAACATTTCATCACTTCATCATAGCATAACCCATGGAAAAAGAAACAATTTCATAAACATCTTATCATCATAAATATAAATGATCTAGGGAATTAATAAGGATGATATCATTGGATCATATACCCAGTAAATCTTAAGTAACATAAAAGGATTTAATGTTAGATGGAAAATTATTTTTAATGATCACTTGGAACCTTTCTTGAGGAAAATTAATTTTCCACTTTGAAATAACTTATTTAAAATATAAAAATTTATAAAAAATTAAATAAATCATTTTATTTGAAAATAAACTTAGAAAATTATAAAGGAATAACTTAACTATTGAGTTCTCATGATGATATAAAATACTGTTCATGTCATACATGTTAAAACAAAAATTCCTTTAACATTTTTAGTAAAAGAAAAAAGTTAATAGTTTGAAAAATAACAAGAAGTTTCCTTTTTTTTGTAAAAAGTAAAAAATGAGTAAAAATAAATTTTAAAAATTATATAATAACATTTAAAACATTTCTGATTTTTTTTATAAAACATGGATATAGAAGAAAAGGGGTTTTCGACCGAAGAGATAAATAGAGTCAATTTTTCTTAAAAACATTATTTAAGTATCTTGAGTTTTTAAAGAGAGAAAAATGGAAGTATAACATATTTTATATATAAATAATCAAATTAGAATAAAATAAATGAGTTTTTTAGAGTTATATCATAGTATTTCATCATCAAAATCATAGTCTTAAACAATCCCGACAAACAATGAGATTGTAACATAAAACCTTTACCACTTTGGTATCTTTAGAATCATAATACCCATGAAATAATATACCTTATATGGATATTTATATCATATATTTTTTATGATAATAATCATAAAATACATTAATGATAAGTATATACACTACATAAAAGAAATAAGTCGTGTATAAAGCATGTGTTCCACAGAAATAGAAGTGAGATGAAAATCCCTTACCTCAAGAATAGATTTTCTTTATACACATTCAAAACTACTATATAATAAATATAGGTATATTATAAATCAATTTAAAAACTATAATCATACATTTTATATCATATATGATTTAATTATGACCTTTTTATTACCTGTTTACAATTCCTTGTTAAAATTATGTTTCAGGTAATAACTGTATCATTTTTCATGTATGTTTTGGTTTGGTATTTTTGGTCATTTTATTTTTGATCATTATTACATTATCTAAAAAATATTAACCATGATATAAATATCATATATATTCATTATATATATTTTCTGATTAATCTATAAAATATAGAGTTAAATAAATGAATTTCACCGTTTATTGAGATAATTGGCCGTATATATGCATGAACGCTATTTTCATTTTTCAACAGATGAAACAAAAGAAATTTAAATAGAAATTAAAATTTATAGAGCCATTATTATATCATATTTATAATATTTATCTATTAAATATATTAGTATTACTATCCATGTAAAATGGAAATGAAAAATGAGTCATATCTCTTCGTGGAGGTGGTAGTCCACACGTACACATGAGAAACACTATCATTTTCAAAAATATTGGAAGGTAAAAAGATATATGAAATAAAATAATTAAAAAATTATAATTATTTCATAAATATAATTTATAAATATTAAATCCATCATTATATCCAAAAGTGAGAGGTGTTTATGGAAAATGAACTACATCGGTTCACGAGGTGGTAGTCTACCGTATGCACAATCAGTGATTTCATTTTCTATTTGATGGAAGAAGAGATGGATATAGTTTAATAAATCAGTGTAATAACATCTCAGTATATGTTAGATACTAGTTTTATTTTATTTGAATTATTAATCTATAATTTAATCTATTAATATAATAAGTGAAAAGAAAGAGCTTAGTGATGAAAATTACATTGTCCTAGAAAAGCCTCTATTGGATATCTTATTAAGGACCCTAGGGTTGTTCTTTTTGGGAGAATAGTAGATCCAAAACATGTATATGTATTTTGAAGTTATATTTTCTAGATTTTTGTCAATACAAATGTATTATTAGGTATGAAGAAGTTAGGGGAAGAGGTCGCCTTTTATAATTGAGGAGGCATAACATTTTCATAAATACCCAAAACTATTCAATAATGGGAAGCCACTATCAAGACATGTACCTAAAAAATTGATAAAAAATGTATTAGAGGGATGATATAGTTGAGAAATTCCTATGAAATAAAAAAACGCATTTTAAACATGTTATTTCCTTATCCTCTAAGTTTTCTCAATTTTACCATTTTAGTTTTCACCACGGTAACTAGTCTCATTTTATTTACCTATGTAATTTATCCTTTAAGACTAAAACTAAAATGAGACTTATTATATAATTTTATCATAATGATTCATAATATGGAATAAAATTTATTAAATAAATATCCCATGTGTAAATTAATTTTAACATATACGCAAGTAACACACAAAACCCCATTTTAACATTAACTGTAATAATTAATTTTTATTGTTTTTACTATTTTTTATGAAAAAAATTTGTTTTACCTTATTATATAACATAAATTATGATGTTAAAAAATATATAATAAATTTTATCAAATTAAATTCACATTATTTTCAGAATTTATTTTAAAATTAATCCCACAGACATAACGAAAAAGTGGTTTTCCAAAGAAAATGTTTTCTTAAGTATAGAAATATTTTTATGTAAAAAATAAATTTGAAATTGATTACAATGAAATAATATAGGTTAATAAATATATAATTTAACTAAATTATCTTTTAAATCCATATTAAAATAAAATATATCTATTTAATTCTTTAAATGAAAAGGCTGTTTTTTTTATTAAAAACAATAATTTTTACTATTCATTAAAAAAACAAATATTTACATAAAACTCTAAAAAATTAACTCAAATATAATTTTAACATGTGAATTTCAAAAATGAAGTCTATTTTTAAAAATAAATTTTCTAGAAGTAGAAAAAATTATTTTTATTATTTATTCAAAAAAAGGAATGAAAATCATTTTTAAAATAAATGTATTTTCAAAGTATATAAAGGATTTTCTTAAAATTAATTACTCTTTTATTGATATTTTTTTTGTAAAACCATTAAACTTATTTTTTAAAATGTGTTTATTCCTATTCATACCACCAAGTTCAACAACTAGGTTATAATGGTCATGTTTAAATAATATTATAAATAGTATATTGTGGTTCATTAAAACTCAATGTTGTATTTATTATAAGATATCAAAGAAATTAAATTTATTTGAAAGAAAATATTTTATAAAATATCTGGGTGTAAAATTATACCCCCCTTAAAAAAAACTTATCCCTTGAAATTACAACACTTTGGTACAAACAAATGCATATACTTCTTCCTCATCACATTCTTAGTTTCCCATGTATCTTCCTCAAGATGGTGGTTTCACCACAAGACCTTGACCAGGTGAGTGGTCTTGTTTCATAGAACTTTATTTTTATTATCCATAATCTCCACTGGAAATTCCTCATAAGAAAGATCATTCTCCAGTGGTATGACCTCTGGGTTTAGTACATATGAAGGATCAGGTATATACCTTATCATGAGAGATACATGGAACAAATCATGGACTTGATAGAGGTTTGGTGGAAGAACTAATTGATAAGCTACCATACCCTTATGATCAAGAATTTCAAAGGGAATAATATACTTGGGGATTATTTTTCCCTTATTTCTAATTCTCATTACCTTCTTTCATGGAGAAATTCTAAGAAACACCTTACCACTGACTCCAAATTCTAGATCATGCAGGTGATTTCCAACATAACGTTTTTGATGACTTTGTGCTTACCTTATGTGTTTCTAAATGGATATAACCTTATCATCAATTTCTTCAGCTAGATCAGGTCCCAAAATCTTTCTTTCTCTAACTTTATCCCAATATATTGGATTTCTACACTTCTTTCCATAGAGATATTCCTAAGAAGACATCTAAATGATCAAGTAAAAGATATTTTTGTATGAAAACTCCACTAGTTGAAGGTGTTGATCCAAAAAAACTTTGAAATCCATAGAAAAATATCTCAATACATCCTCTAGAGTTTGAATTTTTCTCTTAGAATGACCATTTTTCTGATGACGATACGAAGTGATGAAACTCAAATCCATATATAGAACCTATCGAAGAATTATCTATAACTTTGAGGTAAACCTCATCTCCTAATAAAATACAATAGAATGTGGTACTCCATGAAAATAGACTACTTACTTAATGTATATTCCGGCAAGATGATCCATAGAGAAATATTATTTGATAGAGATAAAGTGTGATTAATTTGTAATATGATCAACTATAAACCATATAACATTGTTCCATTTAGACACTTTGGGGAGTCCGATGGAAAAATCCATAGTGATATTTTCCCATTTTCATTCTGGTATGGGTAATTGCTGTAACATTCCCTCAGATTTTTTTTCTCTCAGCATTAACTTTATAACATACCAAGAAATGAGATACAAACTCTGAATTATCTCTCTTTATTATATCTCCTCATAAATACTCTTTCAAATCACTATAAATCTTTATACTTTTATGATTAATAGAGAATTAAGAACAAAAAGATTCCTATAATAGACCCTTCTTCAAATCGGGTATGGATGAAACACATACATGGTTTCTAAACCTTATCATTCTATCACAATCAAGTTTTAACTAATGAATATTTATCACCTTATTTTTTAGCTCCATATCATCCTTATGCACCTCATTTATCCTCACTGTTTTCAACACTTTTACGTCAGCGTGCGCGCGTGTGTCCGTCACGCATGGAAGGACGCGCGGTTTGTTGCCCCACATTCCCGCTTTCCAAAGGCGGGCGACATCCATTCCTTATTCAGGGAAATCTACTCCTTGATCGAAACCAGGATGATGGGATGTTGGTTCTTCTTTCCTTGATTCCTCCTCGGAGCTCATCACCTAGTCCGGGTCTCCCTCATAGATTTAAGATGGGTTCGTGAAGCTCATTCCCAGCGCCATATCTGCATGGACGCCAGTTAATTACGCTGCTTCCGTCGAGACGCTCCAAGGGGTCTTGTCGGGGCAGCAACCTTCAGTGAGGAGAATGGTCACGTTGGGGTGTCGTTGGCATGTCTTGACACTAGGGATCGGCATGTCTATCTTCTGTCCCTTATCATAGGGCTTCTCAAGGGCGCGGAAGCCCGAGGCATCCCACATCGAACACGGGGATTGTGTATCATCTGAGGTTTTCCTCAGCTTCCCCTGTTTACCACGGGGTATGCCGCGAGTTTAACATCTTGCGGAGATGGATCAGACTAATCAAAACACTGAGAGTGGATCAGATTGAAGGACCCCCTAGGGGGAACACCGATGTTGGGGCCAGCACATGGGCGTCTTCCTGGATACCATGGAGTGGGATGGGGTGGCATGATCTCACCAGGATGTGGCGGCCCGGGTAAGGATCAGGATGGGTGATGGAGTGACGGGCTTGAACCTCGTGGAGGCTTCCTATGTATCCCCATGGCAGGGAATCAAATTCCGCGTAGTTTGGTGATACGGTGGGACACCTGAAGAGGCGACCCGTGAGAATGAACGCATGGATTGGAGCCTAGGGAAAGTAAGATCTCCGGGCTAGGGCATGAGCTTCCCAAGGAAAGTGGGCCCGAGGGGAAAGTCAGGATGAGACATGGGTGTGAGGCATGGGGCTTACGCTCTGAGGCGACCCAAGAGGGGGAATACAGTTTAACGTCATGTGGGATGAGATACAGTTTAATGTCATGCGGGATGAGGGCATACAGTTTAACGTCAAGCGGGATGAGGGATTTGGGGCTTACGCTCTGAGGCGGCCAAAAGTGGATATGGGGCTTATGCTCTGAGGCGGCCCATGGTGTTCGGGGAACCGACGTGGAGAGGTCAGAATGATCGGGCGGTGGACTTGAACCTCATGGAGGCTTTCTAAGTACCATGCTTTAACACGTATCAAAGTCCACGTAGTTCACTGGTATGGGGATTACGCTCTAAGACGGCCCATAGGAGGATGTCATGGCCAATGCATGCTCTAAGCCCACGTGAGTCATGCTCGGTGTGAGAAACAAGAGGCAGCAGGGACCAGCTGATCACGTCGTGAAGGGTGCGTCCGTGAGAAGCGGAATAGGGATTACACGTGGAGTGGCCCAAAGAGGAAACATGGGATTACGCGTGGTTAGCGACCCTGGGTGCTGGGGATTACTCCAGGGTGGAGGCATGTGGTGTGACAAAGCACAGTGGGAAAGGGACTCCACTGGCCTTGGGAGGGGGAAGTACAGAGATGCACGGGTGAAACCTTCCGTAAGAGAGTCTAGGGGCTTATGCTCTGAGGAAACACTTCCCTCATGGACAAACGCCACTCCGACAAGGAGGATCTCATTCCATGCGAGGAAGAGTCCATTCCCGTGGAGACGAGTGGGCGTAAAGAATTCCCGAGCCGGGGGTACCCTGCGTGCGAAGCACGGGGTCAGACCACAGTTTAACGTCATGTGTTAAGGACAAGGTGCTTAGCAGTTTAACGTCCTGCAGCTTGGACGAGGTGGGTTCGCTCCACACCCCTAGGTCTTACATGCCCAATGTCCTCTACCCCTTGTGGGAGGGAATGCATCGTCAATGCCGTAGTGAAGGGGGGCCGCAGGGTGAACCATTGAGGGTTCCACGTTAGCGTGGCTATGCGAATAAGCAATAACCGTTAGCGTGCCTATGCGGAGAAGCATAAGGCAAAGAAACGCAACAAGAAACACCACCCAAGGGACCTTGAGGTTACTTCGTATGAGCCTGGAAGGCCGTACGAAAAAACAACGCATGGCGCGCATGCCCGGAAGGGGAGACATCATGTGCCAGCGCGGAAAGGCAGCTAAGGGGCATCAAGGTAAAGGGGTCCTAGGTGTTGCGTGCAAAAGGAAGGTTTGCGTGCGAAACACCGGGATGGCGCGCAATAGGGCCAGAGGATTGCAAAGATAGGTGATTGCACGTAAGGTATTGCGCTCATAGAAGGGGATTGAGTGTAAGGGGAAACGATCGCACGCAAGGGAAGTACCCGGAGAAGGAGGAAAATTCACTTAAGCCAGTGGAGTTGCGCACCAAGGAGAACCCTGGGGTAAGGTTGCGTAAAAAAGGGTGATTACCTGGAAGTCATATTACACACGGGGGGAGTCTAATTGCGCGCAAGACAGCCGATCCAAATTCCGCAACCCCAAATCGTCCAGGGTCGCCTTCTATTTATAGGCATCAGCCGGCGCATAATCTAGGCGGCGCGTGAAAGTTTCCGCAACTGGAACCGTCGGCGCGCAAAGCTTCACCGCGCGGAACCGGGGCGCGCCAAATTACACGCACCTTCGGCTCGATTAAGCAAATCCTGGGAAGGCTTCACGCGCACATCCTTATTTCGCGCAAGCCCACCTTTATTTCACGCACCACTTCCCGGGCCTCCGGACCGGGACTATGATTCCGAATATGACTTCGCTTTGTCATTTCAAAACTTCCTCTGGGAGTTACGGACTTTTTCGGCGTCTACAAATGCCGCCCTTGGAATTGGATCTGCGAGAGGTCGCAACGGTTGGATTCCGAGGGAAACACCGAAATGCCGAAGCAGGGCCACTCCTGGGTGCTTCGTGCACAAACAAACCACACGGCACGCAAAACGATGGATCCACATGGAACCCTGGCCTCACCTATAAAAAGGGGATATGGGTCCCAAATCTGTACCCGAGATTTTCCGCATGATAGGCTTATAGCTCTCATGCGCGAAAATTGCTTCCGCGGCTGCGCATAAAAATGCTCTGGCAGCGTGGAATTCCTTCTGAATTTTGGCCGTCCTTGTGTGACTACTCGGGATATTCCGCGCTTAGCGCGCCGATTGGGTGCCCATATCCTGGACTTCGCACCGCCACTTCCAATTTCACGCGGCACTCTCTAATTCCGTGCACTACATCCTGATTTCGCGCAATGCCCGATATATTCGAGATGGCCACAAACCGAGTTGATGAGGGGGAAGCCGTTGCTCGTAGGACCGAAATGGCGGAGACTGAAGGGGTTTATGGCGCCAAGGTGGTCGTCTCCAACAACCTGACCTTGTTCAATATACTGAATCCAACCCAGAAGACGTATCCCCTATCTGAAAACCTTCCACTCTGGAATTTTGGCATTCTGTAGGACGTGCCCCTATCGGGTTTTGAGGTGGACACACCGCGGTCATGGGTGACTCGGGAGGACGAGCTTCCTCGCTATAACATTACCAAAAACTGTCATCCTGCCAGGGAAGCCAGACATATGGATGTATATGTCCTGAACCCGAGGACCAGGACCATTACTGGGGACGAGCCTGTCGCAGAGAATTCTCCGGCCCTCTACACGAGCACGTTCCGTCAGAGCGTCATAGATGACATGAAGAGTTGGTTGAAGGATTGGGACCTATGGTCCAGGGGTAAATTCACCAGCGAGTGGGCCTGGGCATTCTGGGTTCGCCATACCTGCGACCAGTTCAGGGATGAACTGCGGTATATCGGCCTGTTTGAGGCGGTATGGACGTCGCAGTTCCACTTCCACCATCAACCTGAGCTCAGGCCGGAACTATTCATCTGGTGGTCTCCTGATACCAATACATTCCACCTTCATCATAGGGAAGTTGGCATCAGTCTCTAGGAAGTTCACTGCATCGGAGGTATCCCACTGGAGGGCTACCAATATGACAAGTTCGTTCCTCCAAAGAACACCTGAGAAGACAGGTCAAGGACGCCCATGCTGACGTGGGACCCGCTGGAGCTTGCCAAAGAGAGGATGGGGGTCAAGGACTTCCTGAAGGACATTTCCTACAAGGGCTGGTTCAGCCTGTTCCTTGAGAAGGATCCGTCCGTCAAGATGCCGGGACGAGGTAAACGGTGCCCAACCGTGGCTCAGCGGAGCAGGGATGGGTCATACTGGAGGACCCTGGAGGCGGGGAAATACCAATCATGGGGATATCGCGTCATCGAGGCCCGGGACCCGAACGTCCGGTATGACGGGTTCCTTGCCACCTTCTTGAGCGGGTGGCTCCTGCTGGTGCGGGATGCGAGGATGGGCATCCGTCCAGAAACACTGGTAATGGCGGGTACCATGGTCGCCAAAAAATGATTCAACTTGGGCATCCCCGTACTAGCCAAGTTGTACGCCATCCTGGGACGCATCTCACGAGGGGGGTTGCCTCGGAGAGTATGTGGCCCCTTCCAGGTCTTCCACGGCTGGGTGGCGGCTCACCTCAGTGGGTACACTTTCGCAAACGCTATCCGTCCTCTGGGAAATGGCCTATGACCGTCCTTACTGAACATCGCAGGGGTGGCGCCGATGACACTCAATGAAGAGGGCGTGAGAATCCGCATCGGCAACCACAACAACTTCCACTTCAGCCCGTTCCACACCCCGGTCGGCCAAATGGTGGACAATGGGCGAGGATCTCTGGAATAGTAGGAATATTTCCAGAGAATTCAAGGTGGGGTGATCGTGGCTCGGATCGACATGAAGGTGATCTGCGAGCCTTACGTGCCATCCCGATTCACCAGGCAGTTTGGGTGCCTCCAACCAATGCTGAAGAAGGTATTCATGGCTGTATGGCAGGAGAAGAATCTCTGAATTCTGTGCCTGATGTAGTTGATGTTTACCACTTTTGTCTCTGGCGATGTCGTTACTCTTCCTCCCACAGGGTTGATGCTGGTCTAGCAACCGAGTATGCCGAACACTGGACCATCGCGTACCCTGAGAGGCTTTTACGCAAGAGAGTCCAGCAACTCGAGGTTACTCGCGTGGAAACCGGGCGACGGGGGAGAAGGAAAGGTGCTGCCGGAAGGGGGGAACCAGGGGTGCGTCAGGCAGCGAGGCCTGCGCAGTCCGGGACTTCAGCAGCGGGAACATCACACAACGCCATCGCGACCTCGTTGCCCGTGGGGGGGTCACATGAGGCAGCCAGGGAACTGCCCGGGAAGCAGATAAGATACTTGCTCGAACCTTCCCAAGATGAAATTTTCCCGGCACTGTGGTCGGACTGGATGACCCTACGGAAATCACTGAGCGTTGAAGTCGTCTGGCAAAAGATCATGCAAAACGGGATCCAGCTGCCAGAGGTCGGGCTCGTTCGAGTTACCGACCGGGTAAATTTCCATTGGCGTCATGCTTATCTGACGGCCATGGACACATACACGCGCCAAAGGGGTCGACGTGCAGAGACACCTTTCCTAGTGAAAGTGATGCTCGGCCAGGAGCATGATCCAGAAGTGATGCCGCTGGGAGAAGGCGACAGTGACGAGGAGTCGGAGGGGGAGGAGGAGACCAGAGAAGACGAAGGTGAAGGAGAAGATGAAGTAGAAGGAGAACTCAAAGATGAGTGGTCGCAAGGGGCGACCTACCAAGAGAGTCTCCAAGAGAGCAGTGAGATTCTTAGATCTGATCTTGACATAACTAAGATACTCGAGGTTTGTCTCTATCTTCATTCATTTTCCTTCTTCATCCATTCTCCTTTCCAATTTCCAAACCGTCTCTCTGCCTCACTCAGGAGCGGCTGAGTGTTGGACGGGCGTCCCCACTAGAGGAGGGAGGAGAGGAACCGGTGGGACATGATGGGGATTCGACACCCATTATTGAATTAACAAGTGAAGAGGGGCTCCCATCACGGTGGCTCCTGTAGCGGCCGGAACACTGGAGACCGATGCTCTAGAATCTTGTAAGTCTCACGCTTCACTACTGGTGCTTGTTATCAAAAGATCCCAACTAATCAGTGTACTCCTTGCGCAGTGATCTCAACATTGGAAGCTCGTCAGGCTGCGGAGCCCAGGCTGTCCGTGAGCGGACCAGTGGCAGATATACCACCTCATTCAGAACATGCTCCCTACACTGATTCGGCCCCTGCAATTGGTGAGCTGGGGGTAGCGGATGTCAGCGGCGCTGTTCATGAGGTGAGGCCGGAAGCTGACGGGGGCACCGTCGCTTCTGGGGCGAGAGAGGAAGGTCGCCCGGATGTTGTGGATCCTATTCCTCACGAAGACATCCCTGGGACAGATCTTGCTGCTGATATGTTGGCTTCCTTCCCTATGTACCGACCCGCTGACCCTGAGGCGATATATGACTCGGATTCAGAGGTAGCCGAGGAGAGCTGGACGACACGGCACAAAGGGTGGAAGTGTATCCAGTGCTTTCTCAGACAGCCCCAGTTGGATTGGCTGAGGCGGATGGGATCACTCCAGACCTGGCTACGCTTCCTGTGCGCTGGAGGGGATGACGCTCAGTGCCTTCATCTGACGGTCCGTGATTACATGGCCGAGAAGATATGCGAGAGCAGCCGGCACACCGATGTTTCCCAGTGTTGGGAATGATCGGTGAGCGCCCGAGCGTTACTAAGGGTGGAGAAGGAGGTCCGGCACCTCGATGGGCAGGCGAAAGATAAGGAGGCCTTAATTGCAACATGCTCTGAGCTTGTGGAGAAAATGACGGCCCAGCTGGCTGACGCGCAGGAACAAATGATGGAGGCAAGTCACCAGATGACCATACTTCGAACCGAGCAGACACAGGAACAAGCTAGGATTGGCAAGCTGCGCTCTGCGATGACTGATGAGGAGAGAGTCTTCAAGGAGCGAGAAGCGATCCTGGAGGCTACCAGCCAAAGGGTAGCAGTGCTGGAAAGATCGATTCAGCACGCTGATCCTTAAGGGATTTGTTTTGGCCATCCCTTGAAATTCTTTCTTGCACTTCTCATCATCTCAATCCAATACATGGCCAAATCCATTCATCTGCACCCTTGGTTTAATATGCTCAACCATAATTCCGAAATTAATAACAAATCACCCTAAGCTCTTGTGGGTCGCACCCAATGTGAGAAGCAAGGGATACTCGTGCTATCATTTCATCCAACTATGGGGCATTAACCAGGCCTCAGGCATCCAAAATTGGGCCTGGATTTCTGAGGATAAGACCTCAGACCGATTGATATATCACCTTATCGATGTGTTCTGACACACGAGCAGGGAAATGCTGGGGGCATTGAAATCCTTCCGAACATAGGGAGATGGAAATGAAAGGTGACTCATGCTACCCGAATTTGGAACACGGTGGGGACAATAAATGAGGGCTGACCACAGACCATGTTCGCAACACGGGGCCTAACTCAAATATCGCCGGTCATTTTCCCGGAACGTTGGCCCAAGACAGCAGGCGGACTATAGGTCTATCATCCATATTGCTACAACAGGCAGACCAAAGGTCTATCATCCATATTGTGGCAGCAGGCAGACCAAAGTCTATCACCCATACTGTTAGGGGGTCCCGTCAAACATGACCAGTCCTTCGGAACGTTGGCCCAGGACAGTAGGCGGACCGTAGGTCTATCATCCATACTATTAGGGGGTCACATCAGACATGAAAGAGAATGAGGATCCGAATAAAGGGGCACGCAAAGTGTGGAAGGTGGAGTAGTGTTTTGTTCGAATAGAGTCCAACACTCCCGAAATTGCGCCACCGTGGAGGAGGCGCATTAGGCGGACATACCAACTTGGTCACGGGTCGTCCCAATTTTCAGGCAGGACCTCTTTGGAGAGAGAAATACCACTTCCCATTGTTACTATGGGGCATCCCGAACTTATTCGGGGTAGATGTCACGATTACACCACTTCCCAAGAAGTCAGGCCGAGGGGCCTACACTAAGGAGGCACGAGGTTTGGTAATCCCTGGGGCTGGACCCAAGACGAAATGTCCGAGCGTTCCTACGTATCTCGCTAGGATGAGAATCAAGACACACATAGTTCTAGAAGCACAGTTTAACGTCATGTTGGAAGAAATACCGTTTAACATCGTGTGGGATGGGGGACACATCTCATCTGGGGATAGGCACAACATGACGAGTAACCCAACGTGAATGAGGACACAATCCCTCACCACACCATACAATCCCACAAGAGAGACCGAGCCATGGAAATCCATGCAAAGGATATTAGTTTTAGGTCTTAGAACTCAGACCAAAGGAGAAGGGGAATGGGAGACACACGGTAAAGCAGTTGCAAAACCCAATGTGAGTGTGGGGAAAAGCCCTGCTTACTATGTGCTCCTGGGGACGCGTTTAGGCCGAGATACTGAACATGAAAAGTTAGGCTGGGCCTATGGTAAAGTTCCCAGGCACTCCTACGTATCTCATAAGGATGATAATCAAGCCATACGTAGTTCTTGAGAGGCAGCATGGCACGACATGGCGCCTGCACAAAGGACTAAGGAGTCGTGCGGGTCTAGCCCTCGCACCAAAAGAAGCGTCATTTGATATATCTTGTTTTTTCTTGAAGGTAAATGGTTTTTCTTTTGTGGGGTGACTGGACTAGGGTAGAAATTCCTGGCGTCTCCATAATAATCAGGCCATAACAGGCGTTGACAAGCGGTGTGGTAATCGACCAATACCTGGCGTGATGTCCCCCATGGGGAGGTCATCATAATGCGGTGCTATTTTTCGTCGTGTAGCCAGGAAAATATCATCACAGTTTAAGGTCTCATGGTAGGACCAACGACACAGTTTAAGGTCATATGGTTTGGACCAATGACACAATTTAAGGTCATATGGTTTGGACCAACAGCACAGTTTAAGGTCGTAAGGATTGGACCAACATCATAGTTTAAGGTCGTAAGGCTTGGACCAACAACACAGTTTAAGGTCATATGGCTTGGACCAACATCATAGTTTAAGGTCATAAGGCTTGGACCAACGACACAGTTTAAGGTCGTAAGACTTGGACCAACAACACAGTTTAAGGTCATATGTCTTGGACCAACAACACAGTTTAAGGTCGTATGGCTTGGACCAACAACACAATTTAAGGTCATATGGCTTGGACCAATAGCACAGTTTAAGGTCGTAAGGCTTGGACCAACAACACAATTTAAGGTCATATGGCTTGGACCAAGAGGAACATGCACGATGCGATAAAGCATACCTGATGCGGGTGAGGGCGTAATCCCATACCACCACCGTGCGCAGTTCCGAGAGAGGAGCCTCGGGCCAAAGGGGCCTATGAGGGTTCAACAATCAGGGGGGGGGGGGGGGGCAGGAGATGCTATCTCCCAGCTACGCTGGGCCCGAAACACAATGTCTGGGCGACTTCTCATTCCCCATGGGGATGAGGGTCAAGCTGCATGCAACCTGTAAAGTAGAAACCCAAGCACATACTCTAGCGCTCAGATTGCAGGAGCCCCGAGAGACACCGTTACGCAACTCGGTCTATCCTATGTGTGGTGGTGTACTGAGGGTTAGTACAAGGAGTGTTGAGATTCCACCTTGACACGGTGGGGTGGAACACAATGTGAATCATGCAACCAACATTCAAGGCTCGAGGAAGTCGGCGTGACAACTGAGGATTACTGCTGACCATGTTCGCAACACAGCATTCTGTCGCATTAGCCTAGAAGTAGGGGCAAACAAAGGAGTATCAACCGATGACCACATTCAGAACACGGGATTTGTATCAATTTTTCACCCAAAACCCTTGGGGGCATTGGCCCATGATGGTAAGAGAGCCCTTAGGCGTTGTATCCAGGCCGTTCTTGGGGGTCCCTCCGGGTGTGAAGGATGGTGGGGCCTAAATGAAGGGGAACACGAAGCTTGACAAGTGGACGAAAACTTGTCTAAGTCGAATATGACACTCCAGGTCCTAGACCAGAGTACTCTGAACACATTAGCAGACCACTGGAGAGGGTCGAAGGGCTCATTCTGAGAGCAGCCAAAAGATGGAGGATCCCCGGGAGAAGGGGGGCGTAATACCAAAAACCATGTACCACACCTATATATCCCATCCATGGGGAGGGACAGGCCAAGAGGCCGAGGAAACCAGGAGATCGTGGGATCTCATAAGAGATGGCGCTGGACCTGAAATCTAAGTGTTCAGGCGGTCCTACGTATCCCATATAGATGGGAATCAAGCCACACGTAGTTCTAGATGGTGCCTTTTAATGTCATGGGGAACATGACATAGGAGGGATAATCCTGAGAATAGGGTGCGCATGGTGAAGCTATTGCAAACCGGACGTGAATGAGAACATAATACCATACTATGCCATGTGATCCTATGGTTAAGGTCCCAAAGGCGAGACAGACACGATGCATTAGCGGACCTCGAGCTGGACCCAAAGGTGAAAGGTCTGGTGTTCCTGGGGCTGGACCTGAGACGAAATGTCCGGGCATTCCTACGTATCTCATTAGGATGAGAATCAAGCCATACGTAGTTCTAGAAGAACAGTTTAACATCATGTTGGACGAAATACAGATCGTAGTTTTAGGTCTTAGAACTCATACCAAGGAGCCCAGATGTAGGGAAAAGTGGAGTTTAAGTTCATGCTGGACCGGGTGCAGTTTAAGGTCATGCGGGACCGTAGGAGGATCTTAGTTTTAGGTCTTAGAGCTCGGACCCTGGTGCAGTTTAAGTTCGTGCGGGACCGGGTGCAGTTTAAGGTCATGTGGGACCGTACAGTTTAAGGTCATGTAGGACCAAGTGCAGTTTAAGGTCATGCGGGACCATACCGTTTAATGTCATGTAGGACCAATAGGAGGATTAGGCAAAGTACTTCTTGAGGAACCTGGCATTGGTGGGAGGAGTTATGCGCTCACCATCCATAATCACTAGGGAATACACACCAATGGGATAGACCTTATGGACAATAAAAAGACCCTCCCATTTGGGCTCCAACTTGGGTGGTTTCCTACCAGGAATCATTGGCGCTCTGAGAGCCAACACCAGGTCACTTTGTAGGAAGGAGCGGAGGCGAGCCTTCTTATTGAACGCTCGAGCCATCCTGCTCTGATGCCTTTCCAAGTTATGTAAAGTGTGAAGCCTACTTTCATCCAGGGCTTCCAATTCGGCTAGACGAATTTCAGCAACTCTATCCAGCGCTTGTTGGTCGTAGACCTCCATGAAAAATGAGGGAAAATAGATCTCAATGGACAGGACGACCTCAGCTCCGTATACCAGGGAATACAGAGTCACCTGGGTGGAGTTACGAGTCATCATCCTATATGCCCAAAGGGCGTTGGGGAGATTTTCCGACCAACTTTTCTTGTTCTGACCAACCATCTTTTGCAGAATGTTAGATAGGGGTTTTTAAACACCTCAATTGGTCAATTCACCTGCGCATGGTAGAAGGAGGTGTGGTTAGAGCGAATTTTGTACTTAGATTACAATTTCTTCAGCTCGGCTACTCGGAAGTTGGTTCCGTTATCTATGAGGATAGTGTGAGGTAATCCAAACTGATAGATGATATTGGAGCTCACGAAGTCAGCGATAGAACAGGCCTTGACTTCCTTGATCAGGATTGCCTCTGCCCACTTCGAGAAGAAATCCGTAGCGGTTAAGATGAACCGGAACTGGCGGGTAAGGCCCTACGACATCCAAACCCTAGACTGCAAAGGGCCAAGAATACTTGGTAGTATGGAGAGGCTCCGGTGGCCGATGCACAAAGTTAGCATGAACTTGGCACGCATGACACCTATTGTCATACTCGATGCAGTCGTGGATCATGGAGGGCCAAATGTATCCCAACCTCCAAATCTGGTGGGACAACTTTGACCCGGCCTGGTGGGCGCCACAGGAACCAGCATGCACTTCTTGCATGACCTGTGGGATCTCGACTCCTGGAAGACAACAGAGGAGAACATCATCAAATATGCGCCTGTAAAGGAGCTTCTCAAGGCTGGGACCGCTTTGAAGGGTGAACTGCGGTGCGCGACGTCAGATTCATTCTCACTCGGCTCGGTCCGGCGGAAGATTTCTGTGCTAGAGATATTCAACAAAGGGCGTCCTCCAGTCAGGAACTGTCTCGATCACTGCGCCTGATGCCCCCGGGGATCCGGACGTAGGGGTACCAGCGGTGAGATGGTTCAATCACGAGCCACGATCACCCTCTGGAATAATAGGAGCAATGACTCTCCGGTGCGCCATGTGGATGATTAGGTCATCCTGTTCGGGCTCTGCAAGTGATACGGCTAGGCTGGCCAAAGCATTTGCTCGATTGTTCTGTGATTGGGGAATGTGAACAACCTCTGCCTGGGAGGGGAACTTAGCCATTAGACATAGGGTGAACTCCAACAATGTCATGAGTTCTGGCTTTCTGACAGCATAGTCACCATTGACCTGCTTGATGACTAGCTCAAAGTTCCCTTTTACATACAAATGGGGTACACCAATCTCGAGAGACAACTCGAGGCCAGTAATGAGGGAATGATACTCTGCCTCATTGTTGGTGTAGCCTTCTGACAACAGGAATGAATACGGCGGAACGACTTGCTTCAGGGTGATGAAGACGATACCCAGGACCACTCTGTTAAGCCTAGGATCATTGATACTTCTACCGGTGGGGCTCCGGGAGGCACCGTCAAAGTGCATCTGCCAGCATGGGATGTCGTGATCGACTGAGAGGATTGCCTCATCAGGAAAGCCTAGATCCAGTGGCTGGTCTATGGAGGTTAGGTGGGTAGCTAAGAAGTCTGCCAACACATATCCTTTGACAGCCTTCTGAGGTACGAACCTGATGTCGAACTGCTGGAGGATCACCGCCTAGCGCGCCAATCGGCCGGTCAACATAGTTTGGTTGGGTCAGGATATATTTCAATGGGTCTACCCGAGAGACCAGCTGTACCTCGTGGTGCTGCAAGTAGTGCTGCAATTTATGCAAGGAAAATAGGAGCGCCAGGCATCTCTTCTCGATGGGAGAATATTTAATTTCCGCATCGAGGAGCATGAGGCTGAGGTAGTAGAGGCTATTATTTGTTCCCTCGTTGTTATTCTGGGCAAGAAGTGCACCTAGGTATCGCTTCAGGGTGGTCACGTAAAGGACCAATAGCTTTCCAAAAACGGGTGGCATCAAGACCGGAGGTTGAAGTAGATACTTCATGATTTCCTCAAAAGCGATCTGACACTCTTCATCCTATTCGTAGGCGACGCCCTTCTTCATGAGCCTGGAAAAGGGATTACACTTTGTTTCCCTCGGAATTCGGGGATGACCTCCTGGATGGGAGATTCAAACGTTCCGATCAGTTTCTAGCGGGTTTTTTCGTAGAACTGGAAACATCCAATGATTCCACATCCATTTGGACCTACTTTCCAAAGGTAGGCGCTCATTAGCTTGTGGACTGATAAGGCTTAGGAATTTGCATTGGTCGAGAGGATGGGAGGTCAGACTCATCACACCTTTTTGAGGGGAATTAATGTCTATTATGGGACTCTCTTTATAGATTTAAGTTATGTTCGTGAATCCTTATTACATTACCAAGTATAAAATGAGCTTTCCTTAAGTTTAACAATCAATGATTAAATATGTAAGAAATTTAGAGAATCTTTTATATGTATTCGAGGTTCTTCATCAATAGAGAATCATCTATATTTATTTAGAGATTCTTGGTCAATGGTATACTTCAAAACATTTATATAAAAGTCTCTTGGTCATTATGATGACTAGGAAGGTTTTAAAGCCACTCAGTGGGGCACTTGAAGTTTACTGTCATTCAGAAGGACATGAATTATTTCAGAGTTGGGATCGAACCCATAAATGGGCTACCTATGTATCCTTTGTTTTTGGAAAAGGAATCAGAACCCACGTAGTTTGAGTAAAGGAGTATGATGTTTATGATTGATGGCTCAAAGAAGGATGTCACAATTACTTTTACACTCTAAGCTCACGTGAGTCATGCTCGGTGTGAGAAACAAGAGGTATTGGTAAAAATTAGACAATTGTTCCATGAAATATGCAATCATAAGAAATGGTTTGGGGCTTATATATATATGACTGCCCAGATAAATGAAGGTTAGGATTTACTTTAGGGAGAAAATCCAGGAACAGGGTCCATAAAGGTATATGTGCTTCATGGAGATTTGAATACTCTAACTTGGGAATTATTCCTGAAAAGGAAACCCAAATCAGGAGAGGATTGATAACGGGGTTTTACTCCTGAGAAGGAATCCCAGATCAAACGAAAATTAGGACTGGTTAAAGAGAATTTAAGGGACTTGGGGCTTATTCCTTAAAAGGAAACCCAAGATTAGGACTGGGACTTACTCTTAAAAAGGAGGCCCAGGTTAAGGGATTTATGACTGGGACTTATTCCTGAAAAGGAGACCCAGGTTAAGGGATTTATGACTGGGACTTATTCCTGAAAAGGAGACCCAGGTTAGGGGACTTGGGGCTTACTCCTGAGAAGGAAGCCCAAAATTATGACTGGGTCTTATTCCTGAAAAGGAGACCCAGGTTAAGGATTAAGGTTTGGGGCTTACTCCTGAAAAGGATGCCCAAATTAGATACTGGGGCTTACTCCTGAAAAAGAAGCCCAAATTAGAGGATATGGGGCTTACTCCTAAGAAGGATGCCCAAATTAGGACTTATGACTGGGGATTATTCCAGAAAAGGAGACCCAGGTTAAGGATTCTATCATCTTAAAGGATGTGGTTGAATTAATGAACTCTCCATATTTAGTGACATAAGGATATTTAAATCACTAGGTTTTGAGAGATATTCCACATAATTCCTTTCAGATAAGGAAGTCAAATCAAGAAATCATGCCATAAATGGCTTTGAAGAGTGTCTTGAAGACTAAATCTTGAAAAGGAAGTATAATGGCTTAAGAGGGGTGAAATGGGCAAGAAAGGCACCCAAAAAGGAAGGGGCGCGCAAGTCTTGGAAGATGCGCAAGTACTGTGTGGGTGCGCAAGTATTGGTCGCGCAGGTATACCTGCGCGACACGTGGTGTACTTGCGCGATGGTCAACCAACATTGAAATACTTGAGCGACTCTTTATTAAAGCCTTTAGAATCCTCTTGAGGTTCTCCCAGAAAAGGGACGCGCAAGTTCTATCGAAGGAGTAAGGCGGCGCGCAAGTGTGACCACTTCCCTTAAGGGCTGGCCACTCAGGCGCGCAAGTGTTGATGAGTTTCAACACTTAGTCCTTCCTCCCTCTCTTTAGATCTTCCGTTCTAGGTAAGAAATTACCTTAGAAGTGTTCCAGAAGCTTTGAGAAGAGACTTGGGCGTCGGGAGCTTCAATCCGAGTTTTTGAAAAAAGATCCTCCTGAATGGGGGGCCCACAGGGTCTATTTATAGGCAGGAGAAGACCTTGGGCGGTTACTGGGCGGTTATCAACTAGGTCGTGCAAGTCACTTGCGCGCCATGTTGCGTCGCGCAAGTCCACTTGCGCGACCATGAAGGAACTTGCGCGGCCTATGGGAAAAGTTTTCCTTGTTCATCCCTTTGTCAATTTTTGATGTTTTCTTCAAAGGTTGAATAACTTTGTGATTATATATTCCCCTTTTCCGATCTTTAGATTCTGTGACGAAAGGAGCGTCAACAAAAGTCCCCCCTCAGAGTTGGATCCGGAGAGAAATAGAGGATTTGACTCTGAGGAAATCGAATACATCCAAAGGAAAAGGGGGCGCGCAAGTCTTCAGGGCACAAAGGGCGGCGCGCAAGTGCGCATCGAGTAGGGATACGGCCCTCGGTCGTGCAGGGTCCGGCGCGCAGGGTCCCGGTCGCGTCTATAAACAGAGGGCCTCACTTCCGTACAAGCATCCGGATTTCCGGACTTCATACCTTCGAGCTCTCATCGCGCAGGTCACCTTAGCCGTGTAGGTTGCTCTATTTTCTAGTTTTTTCCTTGATGTTGTGCTACTGTAAAGGCATTTGTACTTGCGCAGTTTATACTTGCGCGTCAAAAACTAGCGCAACACACGAATACTTGCGCGCCATTTTTAGACTTGCACGCCTTAATGACTTAGCCATTTTTTTCAAAATTTCTTCACAAATTTTATGAAAAATAAACCCATTTAAGAGTTAGTTTATTCATCTTTTGTGCAGATTCAGTGGTTACCAAGGGAATTGGAATGGCTGATGAACTGGCTAGCAAGCGGATTGATGACATGATGAACATCATTGGCCACGATTACTATGATATCTGCGACAACACTCTCCCAGATTTGGCTAAGTACTTGAAGAAATATCATCCTAATTTTCCACAGAGCATCCATCTGCCTCTGTGTGGTCATGGTCATCTGCAAGGAGTCAATGTTCCAGATGCAAATAACTATACACCTGAAATGCAGCTGCGCTGCTACTCCTTCATTTCGGTTATGCTGTGCATTAAGAGCAACAAAAATGGTGTGAAATTTCAAATTCTTCCTCCATGTTATTTCCTTACAGATATGAAAATGGAAAACCCATGGGCTGAAATGTTTTCCACTACCGGTTGGTGGAGAGAAGACAAACATGGTATTAGAGCAATATCTGAAAAGAGTACTCTCTCCAAATGGCTCTTTACTTCCAATGCTCCATTCTCAAATCCATGTATCCATCTTCCAAGTCTCTTGGACAGAAACAGAGTCACTGTTTGATCAGTAGAAAATTTTCTCAAACCGCACTCAAGAACATCCTTTTACAATTGTTCCAAGAAGAGATAGTATCACTGCATCTCTTATTGTATCCAGTTGAATGAATGAATTCCAGGTGGTTGCTGATGAAGCTCGGGATGCCGTAAATCAAATGAAGTGTTATGTTGAAAGCCTCTTGTAATTCTTGAAAAAGAGAAGAGACTCCAGTCTGTGGATGTCCTTCTAACTCTTGTGCATCAATGAAAAACACTTTCACTTTCACTTATTTGTACCTGTATTCTTTCAATACCTGCTTTAAATTTATTTAAGCCAATGGGCTTAGTAAGCATAGTTTGATTTTTACTAGGATTATTACAAATAACCCTACAAACTTTGAACCTTTTAATTGCTCAATATTACCTAAATCATACAAAAATTTATATTTAGTGAGCTGTAACTTGACTTTTATTCAGAGTTCCTTTGTCTTTTGTGGGCAGTTTAAAGTCATGCATACCAGACATAAAGGGGCTAATGTTTAAGGTCGAAATAGATTTGACTGAAATGGATTAAAATTGATTCAATTCCTTGACAATTTATCTGAAAACATATTACCATACTCAAGTATGAGAGAAAATATGTAAACTATGGATTAAGAATATTTTAATATGAGGAATGATATGAAAAAGAGCTAAAAGGAATTAGAAGAAGTAGTTTCCAAGAATGAAGTTACTATTATTTAACAAAACCCATTTGGGGGTTGAATTATGCAGGGCCATCTAAGGGCATTGGCTGCATGGTCAAATAAGTAGCATCTTTCAGCTGGAAAGTCTGTTATGTAGACTGTTTATGCAAGGCCACCGATGGGCACGTGCTGCATAGTCAGGCAAAAAGAACTCTCAGAAATTTACTTTCCTAGTGCTAAAAGCTAGTGAAAGTTTATGGAGATTCAAATTTCTAAAGTATATAGTTTGTTGTATGGAAAGAGGTACTTGAATATGGAGAAGATATTTCTAGACAAGATTATCGAAGAACTGGATGAATATCACTCCTACGAAGGTCTGACCCAAACATAGGGAATAAGAATAAACCATATACTTAAATACTTTCAGATCATGAAAAAGGATATGGGACAAATATGTTAAGGATGGATATTTTTTTTGCGGATCCCTACATACTGTCATTTAAGACAAATAAGGACAAAAGAGGCATTCTTCCCAAGAATGAAGTTACCATCATTTAACAAACCCGTTAGGGGGTTGAATTATGCAGGGCCACCTAAGGGCATTGGCTTCATAGTTAAATAAAATAGTATCTTTTGGATAACAAGTCTGTTATGTGGACTGTTTATGCAAGGCCACCTATGGGCACGTACTGCATAGTCAGGCAAAAGAATTCTCATAAGTTTGACATTTTTGTGACTAAAAGTCATGAAAAGGGTTATGAAGATATGAAAATATTTAAGGTTTAGGATTATAACACATAAAGATGGGTATTTTCCAATGTATATAGAGATACATAGGTCAATGATAACCATAATCATGTTGTGGCTGGGTCATGAATTGAAATTTTGGACTTCACTACGTATCTCATAAGAATGAGAATCAAGCCATACGTAGTTCTTGAAATGCAGTTTAACGTCGTGTAGGACGAAAATATGAGAGATCTTAGTTTAGGGTCATAGAGTTCGGACCATAATAATGAATACACAGTGTGTGTTTTCATGAGGACTTTTCAGCCAAGGGACTGAAAGTGAAATTTGGGGTTAGGCCCAAAGGACTTAGGGCTGGATTCAAGGGATGCTCGAATGTTCCTACATATCCCATAAGGATGGGAATCAAGCCCACGTAGTTCTAGAACTACCCTTTGTAAAAATTTGGTTCGTACATGTGAAGGGTGAAAGGGGACTTTAGTGCAATGATGGTTTAACCCGAGATAAAAAGTTTAGGCATTACCATGTATGCACGTAGTCTTTTGAAATGAAACATGATTGAAAAAATCAATGTCAATAATAGTTCTCTCTCAAATGAGGAAATCAAAGAGTATTGTAGTTTATTATCGTACCAGACAAAAGTGTTGCATTGTTTAACATCATATAACAAGGACGAAAGTGAATCAATGTAAATATATTGATTCTAGGGGCGGTTTCACGAATCAACATCATATGAGATGGTGGTGAACCGATGTGAAGAGATTGTTTTTGGGCTTGAACCCTGGGAGGTTGCCTACATACCCAGCCTGGAGGTAAAGGATCAAAGTCCGTGTAGTTCAATTAAAGAATGAATTAATGATCAAGTTTTTCTTGGGGACAACGATCTAAATAAAATAAAAAAAATGTTGTTGGGACTTATACATGGTTAGCGGCCCAAAGAGAATGTTACGGTTGAGGTTTTCTCTAAGCTCATGTGAGTCATACTCGGTGTGAGAAACAAGAGGTAACAACAGCCTTAACGATGCATAGTTTAATGTCATGTAGGACATATAAAGGGACTATGCAGTTTAAAGTCTTGCAGTTAGGACTATTGGTGATGCGCAGTTTAGTGTCATGTAGCAGGGACAAAATACAGTTTAATGTCATGTAGGACGTATCATGAATTTTCTGTATAGTTTAGCATCATGTAGTTAGGACTATGGGGACAATAGAGTTTAACGTCATGTTGGACGAAAGGGGGACTGCACAGTTTAATGTCATGCAGTAAGGACAAAATAACACACCATTTATGTCATGTTGGACGCATTGGGGATTTTTTTCCCACAGTTTAACGTCATGTTGGATGAAAGTGTGAATAGTTTAAGGTCATATGCATGGACCGTGGATGGTGCATTTTAATGTCATGCTGGACGGTGGTGTAGTTTAAGGTCATACAGGACCTTTGATGATTATATAGTTTAACGTCTTTCCGGACGTAAGGGACTTTTATACAGTTTAGCGTCATGTAGTTAGGACGTCACAGTTTAACGTCTTGCTGGACGTAAGGGACTTTTATACAGTTTAGCGTCATATAGTTAGGACGTCACAGTTTAACGTCTTGCTGGACGTAAGGGACTTACAAATAGTTTAGGGTCATATGCATGGACCGTTGATGATGCAGTTTAAGATTATACAGGACCTAGTTGCAGTCTAAGGTCATACTGGACCATTTAGGGAACTTTTTTCACAGTTTAACTTCGTGTGGGACGAAGTTGCAGTTTAAGGTCATACAGGACCATTGCTGTATAGTTTAACGTCATATAGCAAGGATGAACTGGTGCTGCACAGTTTAGTGTCATGTTGCGGGGACATTACAGTTTAACGTCATGTTGGACGAAAGGGGGAGTTTAAGGTCATACTGGACCATTTAGGGAACTTTTTCACAGTTTAACGTCGTGTGGGACGAAGTTGTAGTTTAAGGTCATATAGGACCATTGCTGTATAGTTTAACGTCATATATCAAGGACGAACTGGTGCTGCACAGTTTAGTGTCATGTTGCGGGGACATGAAGGTGACACAGTTTAATGTCTTGTTGGACGTATGTGCAAATAGTTTAGGGTCATATGCTTAGACCGTTGCTGTATAGTTTAACGTTATATAGCAAGGACGAACTGGTGCCGCACAGTTTAGTGTCATGTTGCGGGGACAAAAGGGAGAATACTTTGTAGTTTATACAAAATACTTCTTCAAAAAAATGGCATTAGTTGGAGTAATAATGAGTTCTCCATCCATTGAGATCAAATAGAACCAAATATTAACTCTTCGTCTGATAAAGACTCTGCCTGATTAGCCTGTTTAGGCTGTTCCGTTTGATGGGGTGGTGCCTGTGGTTTTGAAGTAGATGGCATAAAGTCTGCCAGAGTCAAAGACAATTTAGGCTTTGACACATACTCATCTTCTTCTGATTCTTTTTTCTTCTTTGAATCAAAACGTTTCTTTGAGGATTTTCCCTCTGACGAAGAGGGTTTTACCGCAATATTCATGGCAGAAGACACAATTGGTTTCTTTAATTGTGTTCGCAAAATGGCATGAGTCCGATTGATTGTCTTTCTGAACATCCAATCATCATATTTCTGTGCATTTCTTCTTTTGACTTCTTTCCATTCACCTTCCTCCTCTGGAATTGTAGAAGTAACACATGCTATCTGAGTCGAAGAACCTTTTAACTTGACTTGTCCCAAGTCGACCATCTTTTGCAGGAGGTCTTTAAAGACAAAACACCCCTATATGGGATTCCCCAACATTTGATGAAAGGGACAATAATTGGGACGATCTTCATCTCCTTCCTTGTTTGGCCTCTTGGGCATTGGTAATTGAACCAAATTATTTTCCAGAGCTGAAATGAAGTAACCAGGAACTTGCTCACTTTGGAAAGAGTATGTTTTACTCTTCAAATCATCAAATTATTTTCGTCATTGATCTCTTTGATCATTTGGACGAAACGACCTTTGTTGTTGGCATTCAGTAGGTGGAGCCCTTCGAGAAGATGAAAGTTTTGAAGTAGAAATAGGTACAGGTTCTTATTTAAGCATAACTGTAGCAGTTTCTGCTTTACCCATTCTCCTTCCTGGAGATAATGGAATTACACGAGATTTAACCTTAGCCTGTATAAGGGAATCTTCAATCTGTTGAGTGATTGAAGTAAGGTCTCGAAACCCTCCTGTGTATTTCACAGGGATCAATGGCGTGCGTAATTTGTCACGCAAATTTGCCACATAGATTGGAAATAGCTATTTCTGAGGGAGTGATAAACTCAGGGAATACGTTAATCCCTTCCAGCGAGCAATGAAATCAGAGACTCTTTCATTCTCCCTTTGCTTGCAGTTTCTAAGATCGAAAACTTTCATTTTTGGCAAAGTTGAGCTGAACTGAAGAAGGAATTTTTGACGAAGATCCTCCCATCCGATGATTGACCGGGATTGCAAGCTTGTATACCAGACAAAAGCTGGTCCTTGTAAGGTTTACACAAAGCATCTGAGTTTCACTGCTTCTTGCTGCTCTGGAGTTCCCATCATAGGATCACAACAAGACATGTAATGCGTCAAATGTTGTTTAGGGTCGCCTGATCCATTGAAAGTAGGGAAAACAGGGTTTCCAAAACTAGATGGAGGAGAAATTGAATCTACCCATTCAGGGTAAAATTTCTTTTCTGGTTGAACTTGCGCCCGTTTACCTTCCATAGTTTCTAACCGAGCTGTTAATGACTCAATAGTAGTTATTAACTTTTGAGAAACATCAGGTTGAATTTGGTCTTGGGTAGGTGCAATAAATGGAGCTTGGACAGACGTGGTGATTGGTGCTGCAACTGATGGTAGAACTGCCAACCGTTGTTGCGTTTGACCCGTAGGATTAGACCTCTGAGGGTGTACTGATAAAGGAGGATATTCCTGATCCATATTAGTAGTTACAACAAATTTTCCAGCTGTCAGACTTCAGCATTCTTAAGAAGAATACTACTCTGAAGTAGTTCTGCATTCAACCTTCTTAATTCTTTCATTTCTTCCTCTTGTTGTGCAAACCTTTGCTCTAACGAGAGCGATTGACCTTCTCCAGAGGAAGGATATGTAACCTGATTCTTTCCCCTCCCTTTGTTGGATACTTTTTGAAGAGAAGGAAGTGGATTACCTAGGTTCTGAGTAATCCTTTGACTTCGTGTACGCAAAGCTTCTTCATTTGTATCGGCGCGTACATTTTCTTGAGCAGGACACTCTTCATCTGAGTCCCCTGAGTGAGTCTCCTCTGGTGGATTAGCAACAACGAAATTGATGAAATTGATTGATGTATAATGCATCGCATCCCTTCTATCAACATTTCTGTGATATTGTCTTCTTTCATGTCTTTGATGAGACATTGCCTTTTGTTGATTTAATCTTTTAGGAACTTCCTGATGAGCTATAATTTGGAGGGAATCTCCTGATAATTTGGCTCTTCGTTCCTCTTGGGACTTCTTCCCCAATTGAGAAAAGACCGATATTCTCTGAGAAGGGGATTGATGATTTGAAAGAGTCCCCAGTCTCGAGAACTGGGGATGTTCCTACTGCTTCCGCTCAACTCCTCGAATCCCATTTGTTGACTCTGAGGGTTGGGTTAAATGAGTCCCCAGTCTGACAAGCTGGGGTGGCTCTTGACATGCTATGTCTGAGACCTTCTTAAAATCTCTCTTGATCTTGCAAATCTTAGTTCGGAAATTAGTTGGATGCATTAGCCTGTATCCACTTTTATCACCTGGTTTAACAGACCGTTGGATGATTTCCGAAACTTCTGTCATTTGATGATGTGTTTTCTCCATACGAGAGGCTTGTGAAATATTCTCGCCTGCTTGATGTAGGAGCAATTCAACAACTTGTTCTCTATATGCTTGATTTTGAGAGGAACTAGTTGAAGCCTATTTTTGAGCAAGATTTTGATTATGAACAAAGCCCATTGACTGTGGCCGTCCATGGGCAATAACATTGCATGAGACCATTTTCTGCGGGCTTTGCTGACTGGAAAGCACTGTGAAATGTAGTGCTCCGTGAACACCCCATCCTCTGATATGAACACCAGATGGAGCATTGGCAATTAACTGATGCAATTTTCTTAGTGTGACAAGGCATGAAAGTTGAAGGGTTCTCTATTGCTTTTCAGCCTTCGGATACTGAGAGACTGATAGAGATGCCAAATCAATCTGACGTTGTAGCCCTTCTATTATCTTAAGATGATTTTCATATTCATCATAAGATAATACCTTCTTCTTCAATTGAAAAATAGTTTTCCATATGTTGAGACGAATATCATGGACTCCATCTTCCGTCAACATCTTTGGAATGTCATACTGGGAGTCAGCCAAAGGCCAAAACATGACTGATACCTCACTTTTCGCTAGTTTTTTTCTCATGTTCAGCATTTCTTCTTTATCATTAAATGAAGATTCTTCTACCTGTTTTGACCAGAGTTGGTGTTTCCTTGTTGCTTCATCGGATTCAACAATATTGGTAGAGAGATCATTGATCAAACTAGAAGATGCATGACTTAGGGGTGGTTCAGAGAATGACCTACACCCTGGGCTATCTTCTGATTGAGAAAGTATTTCACTTGCTAGCGATAAAGCATCAGACATGACTGGTTTCTCATTTGAAAGTGCCTCAAGATAAGAGGGCTTTCTCGACACTATATTGTCCACTGGAGTATTTTCCAGGCAATGTGAATCACTACTGCGGAGAGGACGTTCGCAGCGAAATTCATCATCATGGGGAGGACCACCATAATGGGTTACAACAAAAGATGAGATCTCTTGCTCCTTGGTCTTTTGACCACACAGAGGGTTCCTGTGGCTCTCATCTAAAGAAGAAACTTCAAGATTGACCAAATTTTCATGAAGCAAGCCTTTATGAGGAAGTGTCTGTTGAATACTTTTGGAATTAATGTTCCCGTTATTGGGAAATGAGGGAGTAGAATCTTGAATTCCAACAGATAAATGTTTGAGGGCTTCAAGAAATCCAGCATCGAGCTTAGCCTTGTTACAGATTGGCCTTTGATCTCCTGACTTTGCTGGGTGGATCTTTTCCTTAGATGCCTTCTTACTCGCTTTGGAAACCACTTGTTGACGAAAGTGGTTACTCTGAGCAGGTGTATGTTCCTGATCATGAAAGATGGTTAGGTTAGGCTGACGATCTCCACTCAAATCAGGTGTATGTGCCTGACTTGGTTGTCCGTATGATATGGGGGAGTATGCCCCATAACCCTCTTGGACTGGAACAGATGTGTATGTCTGTTCCGGGGTGAATCGTTGATGTGTCACTCCACTGCTAGGGATAGATTTATGTTTCTGTCCCTGAGATGATGCTGAAGCTCTTATGATATCCTGGCAAGCATCTAGAATATGAGCAGGAATTTTCTTCTGCTCTTTCACCATTGACAAAATATGCTTGGTCACTTCAGCTGCCGAAACGGGGATATACGTCCCTTTCGGTCTTGGAGTAGGTGTATGTGCCTGCTCCTATCCTCCTTTTCTTGTCAGTGAATCCTGACAGTACTCAAGTGTGGAGGCAGAGAGTTGAGTCTGCCTCCTGTTTGTCGTTGGAGCTTTCCGACTGACTTCTCCGTGCGCTACCAAGCGAGACTGTTGGCAGGCTTGATTAGTACTAGCAGGTGTATGTGCCTGCCGATTAAACTTCACCAAACGCGGTTGACAAGATCTATCATATGTAGTTAGGTGAGCCTGCTGACTAACTGATGACGTATAAGCAGGTGTATGTTCCTGCTTATAGTACTCCGCCAGAATTGCCTGGCGGGATTGGCGTGATGCTGCCAGACGAGTCTGCTGGACAGCGGAATTAAAACGGACAGGTGTGTGTGCCTGCTCGTTGTTCGCCACAAAGTTATATTGGTGGACTTATCTAGAGATGGAAGGGATGAAAACCTGCCCATTATTAACAGGATTCCATCTCTGGTGGTTCGTCTTGCCTGCTCGGGTTCGAGGAACCTGAGCTGAATGGTTGGAGTCGGTACCCTCATCATGTTGAGGGCGCACTGCCGCACGAGTCTGGCGGCGATTGTTGATGGGGGCCCTTGGGAAAGACTCCTGTCTTTTTAAATTAAGTCTTTGAGGGACCTGCTCATTCACTTCCTCAGAGTAAGGGAGCGAATGGAAATTGCGTTCTGGGGATAACGACCTGAAACAGTTGGAGACGGTTGTCAGCACCGCCTGCCTCTTGATCACTGGTCGTCCTTGTCCGGACAACCTGTGTGAGTTGTTTACTTGGAGGGCTTGTTGGGAAGCCTCCAGAGTTGGGATGGTACCGTGTTGACAGTACTCCTTAACCAGCGCATTTGATACCCAGCGTTGAAGATGCTGAGTAGGTGATGTCATCCTCAGAGCAGATGACGATCCAGTAGGAATAGCACCAGTGGTATTTGCAGCAGCAGTATTCACAGATGTGAATTTGAGAGCAGCCATTATGGAAATACAGAATATCTTGGAAAAGAGTGCCTATTTGATATAACAGACATAATCAAGATAAAATTCAGCCACTTCATCCTTTGGATGAGCACACATGTCAATGATTGTTTTTGTTAGCCCTCTTATAGAGTTTTAAATAGGGGCTTAACAAATAGGTAAAACATCATTTTAACTTGGTTAAGGATTCACGTCGGGTTCACCATTTTTTGTTTCCCTCGGAATTCGGGGATGACCTCCTGGATGGGAGATTCAAACATTCCGATCAGTTTCTAGTGGGTTTGTTCGTAGAACCAGAAAAATCCAATGATTCCACATCCATTTGGACATACTTTCCAAAGGTAGGCGCTCATTAGCTTGTGGACTGATGAGGCTTATGAATTTGCATTGGTCGAGAGGATGGGAGGTCAGACTCATCACACCTTTTTGAGGGTAATTATTGTCTATTCCGGGACTCTCTTTATAGATTTAAGTTTTGTTCGTGAATCCTTATTACATTAAAAAGTATAAAATGAGATTTCCTTCAGTTTAACAATCAATGATTAAATATTTAAGAAATTTAGAGAATCTTTTATATGTATTCGAGGATCTTCATCAATAGAGAATCATCTATATTTATTTAGAGATTATTGGTCAATGGTATCCTTCAAAACATTTATATAAAAGTCTCTTGGTCATTATGATGACTAGGCTGGTTTTAAAGCCACTCAGTGGGGCACTTGAAGTTTACTGTCATTCAGAAGGACATGAATTATTTCAGAGTTGGGATCGAACCCATAAATGGGCTACCTACGTATCCTTTGTTTTTAGAAAATGAATCAGAACCCACATAGTTCGAGTAAAGGAGTATGATGTTTATGATTGATGGCTCAAAGAAGGATGTCACAATTACTTTTACACTCTAAGCTCACGTGAGTCATGCTCGGTGTGAGAAATAAGAGGTATTGGTAAAAATTAGACAATTGTGCCATGAAAGATGCAATCATAAGAAATGGTTTGGGGCTTATGTATATATGACTTCCCAGATAAATGAAGGTTAGGATTTACTTTAGGGAGAAAATCCAGGAACAGGGTCCATAAAGGTATATGTGCTTCATGGAGATTTGAATACTCTAACTTGGGACTTATTCCTGAAAAGGAAACCCAAATCAGGAGAGGATTGATAACGGGGTTTTACTCCTGAGAAGGAATCCCAGATCAATAGGACTGGTTAAAGAGAATTTAAGGGACTTGGGGCTTATTCCTTAAAAGGAAACCCAAGATTAGGACTGGGACTTACTCTTAAAAAGGAGGCCCAGGTTAAGGGATTTATGACTGGGACTTATTCCTGAAAAGGAGACACAGGTTAAGAGATTTATGACTGGGACTTATTCCTGAAAAGGAGACCCAGGTTAGGGGACTTGGGGCTTACTCCTGAGAAGGAAGCCCAAAATTATGACTGGGACTTATTCCTGAAAAGGAGACCCAGGTTAAGGATTAAGGTTTGGGGCTTACTCCTGAAAAGGATTCCCAAATTAGAGACTGGGGATTACTTCTGAAAAGGAAGCCCAAATTAGAGGATATGGGGCTTACTCCTAAGAAGGATGCCCAAATTAGGACTTATGACTGGGGATTATTCTAGAAAAGGAGACCCAGGTTAAGGATTCTCTCATCTTAAAGGATGAGGTTGAATGAATGAACTCTCCATATTTAGTGAAATAAGGATATTTAAATCACTAGGTTTTGGGAGATATTCCATAGAATTCCTTTCAGATAAGGAAGTCAAATCAAGAAATCATGCCATAAATGGCTTTGAAGAGTGTCTTGAAGACTGAATCTTGAAAAGGAAGTATAATGGCTTAAGAGGGGTGAAATGGGCAAGAAAGGAACCCAAAAAGGAAGGGGCACACAAGTCTTGGAAGACGCGCAAGTACTGCGTGGGTGCGCAAGTATTGGTCGCGCAGGTATACCTGCGCGACACGTGGTGTACTTGCGCGATGGTCAACCAGCATTGAAATACTTGAGCAAATCTTTATTAATGCCTTTAGAATCCTCTTAAGGTTCTTCTAGGAAAGGGACGTGCAAGTTCTATCGAAGGAGTAAGGCGGCGCGCAAGTGTGACCACTTCCCTTAAGGGCTGGCCACTCAGGCGCACAAGTGTTGATGAGTTTCAACACTTAGGCCTTCCTCCATCTCTTTAGATCTTCCATTCTAGGTAAGAAATTACCTTAGAAGTGTTCCAGAAGCTTTGAGAAGAGACTTGGGTGTCGGGAGCTTCAATACGAGTTTTGGAAAAAGATCCTCCTGAATGGGGGGCCCACAGGGTCTATTTATAGGCAGGAGAAGACCCTGGGCAGTTACTGGGCGGTTATCAACTAGGTCGCGCAAGTCCACTTGCACGACCATGAAGGAACTTGCACGGCCTATGGGAAAAGTTTTCCTTGTTCATCCCTTTGTCAATTTTTGATGTTTTCTTCAAAGGTTGAATCACTTTGTGCTCAGATATTCCCCTTTTCTGATCTTTAGATTCTGTGACGAAAGGAGCGTCAACACACTTGTCGGACAGATTCGCGATGAATCGGCATATATAGGCTTAGTGGCCTTAAAGGCCTCTTAGCTCCCAAATATTACTTGGGGGAGGCATCTGACTGATGGACTTGATCTTCTCTGGGTCGATCTCTATGCCTCGATACCTAACAATGAAGCCAAGAAACTTTCCGGAGGTCACCCCGAAGGCACACTTCAATGGGTTCATCTTCAAGTGGCGAGAACGGAGGAAGCCAAACACTTTCTCAAGGTCTTTGAGATGGTCCTGGTGCTGATAAGACTTAACCACCAGGTCGTCCATGTAGCACTCCACCAGCGTCCTAAGAATCGGCTTGAATATGAGGTGCATGGCCCGTTGATAGGTGGCACCTGCATTCTTTAGGCCGAAGGGCATAACTTGGTAGCAGAAAGTACCCTGGGGGGCCTTGAAGGCAGTGAACTCTTCATCCTCGGGGGCCATCCGGATCTGTTTGTACCTGGAGTACCCATCCATGAATAAGAGGGCTTGGAACCCGGCCGTGGCATCGATCAACAACTCTGTCACGGGAAGGGGAAAATCATCCTTCGGACAGTGGCGATTGAGATCGCGGAAGTCGATATAGACCCTGATCTTCCCATTCTTCTTCCTGATTGGAACAATGTTGGCTAGCCACCTGGGGTACTGGACCTCCTTGATGAAGTTGGCCTTGATGAGCTTATCAACTTTGGCCTCAACCATGGCACCGTGAGAGGGGTGAATCTTTCTGGGAGGCTGCTTGAACCTACAATGGTTTGCTGGAAGGCCAAGGCGGTGGACATATACCTGGGGATCTTGTCCTGGAATCTCGTCATAACTCTAGGCGAACACATCACAGTGCTGTCTGAGAAAGTCTATGTACCGTTGTCGTTCCTCGAGGGGCATAACGGCGCTGACCAATGTGGGTCTCGGGTCCGCCTCGCTACCAAGGTTCAACTGCACTAACTCGTCGACCATTGTGGGGACGCCCTCCTCAAAGTCAGTAGGAGCATCTTCCATGTCATCCTCTCTGCTTGTGGAAGGATCATCCATGGGGAGAGCCGTTTCGGGGCTGCCAGACCCTGATGGGAAGCTGGTGCTGGCTTGGGTGGAAGAGGTCGTCACGTCAGGGGACCCATGCACTGTGGAGACCATGGAGACAAAGGCTGTTGATCCAATCCCATCTGGCCTTCGGCCCAAAGGGCCATGCTTTATGACATCAAAGCAGTAGTGGAGCATTGGATTGATCCGATCGATTCTGGCCCGACGAAATAGACACGTATGACGTACTACCGTTGCCATGAGCCCAACGTCCCGATATCGTACAGGGGTAGGAGGATCGGGGATCACCAGAGCCTGGCTGGTGTAAGAGTACGAGGTGATTTCCTGCCGTCGCTTGGACCCAGAAATATGCCTTCCTCTGGTACCCGAAACAACAAAGCACTGCCCCATGTCGGGGGTCGTGGCCTCCAACCGATGGATTGGGAAGATATATGCGTCGTCCAAACTTGCCTAGGGGCCACTCGCGACAGTGGCGGGCTCGACCTCACCTGCCAGGATCTACATGTCCTTTCTCTTGTAATAGTCAGCGTCCAAATAATGGGATTCACAAGAGGCAAAAGGAGACGCATCTCCTTGGAGCACGCCCACTCGACCCTTAAGGGTGTATTTGAGGCACTGGTGATACGATGAGGGGACTACTGCGTGAAGGTGGAGCCACGACCTGCCCATCAACGCGTTGTAGGCGGTGTCCTGAGAGACAAACATGAATTCAATATTGGCTATTAGGCTGCCGAACTGGGTATTCAGACGAATCTTGCTGAGTGTAGTTTTCTCGGTCCTGTCATACCCCTAGATCCTGAGGCCGGAGGGAGTTAAATCATCCTTAGACAACCCCAGTTTCTGTAGTGTTCGAGTTAGGATTAGGTTAATCCCAGAACCCGTGTCAACAAGACAGCGACAAACTTCCACGCCATTGAACTGGCCGGTGATGTACAGTGGGTGAATGTGCCCCTATATGGGAAGGTATTCATCTTCACCAGAAAACGAGATAACCGCCTGAAATTCGGCGTCCTCAATCACCTCTGTGTGGAAGGCTTCTGCGGCTGCCACCTCCGTCTCAAACTTGAGGGGGCTCCTTAGAGCCTCGGCGAGCGCCTCGCGCATTTCAGATGATAGGCGGAGGGCCTCAAAGATAGAAAACCTTGCCAGAATGCCATCCGGTTGCTTCATAACATCATACTTTCGATCCAAACGCGAGATTCTTCTTACAGGAGGCCGCTTTGCGGTTGGAGGAATGACGGGCCCTGCCGGCAGGACCGGTGACTGACTGGTACTAGGCACGTCTCGCTGTTCACTAGTCGAAGCCCGGGAGGTGGATGCCGCATTAGGACCGGAAGGCTGTAGTCGACCGGTGGCATGGCAGGGCTAGTTGCGACATAGACGAGGTGGTTTCGCCTGATCCAGCAACACAAACGGTGGTGGAGGCAAACCTTTCGACACCGGGTAAGGGGGCTGTGTGCGCTGATCTCTGTATCGGGCCTGCTACCTGGTCTCAGTAGCATGCACGACCTGACTGGAGGTGACGACTGCCGTGCCCCGGTGATTCACGTAGCCACATCTCCGCCGAATTTGGTGATGGCTGGGGACATTGGGGAGGTCCACCTGGAGTTCCTCATTGTCGGGAGTCAAAAAGGGATTTACCAACTCTACGGTGTTGATCGAAGCATACCCCAGGCTTTCACTCGAGGAGTAATACACTACCAGACGGAGTCTTAGAGGGATCCCCATCTCTGGGGGCATGAAATCTCCAAGCGTTCGGGAAGATGACAGCACTGTAAGGGCACGTTCTTTCTTCTTGCGCCACCGCTTGCTCTTCTGGGAAGAGGTAGGATGGGACGACGATGCCAAAGCGGCGCTCACAGATTCTGAGGGATTTGGATGACTCAGGCGGGCACAGATGATGCCATGGACACGTGAAACCGTCTTGTGGGCCATCCAGTCGTTATAATTCCAGGACCCACGGTCGGAAACCTGTTCCCACTCATCCTCATTGTCACTGCTGCCATCTGGTCTCACAAAGACACCTTCCACCTGCGCTGGGGCTGGGCCCAACCAGACTATGTTGTTGTCAATCTGGTCTTGGAGCCAGTCCTTGAACACATAGCATCACTAGATGGTGTGTCCCAGGATCCAGTGATAAGGGCAGTAGTTAGGGTGATCAGTGAGACGCGCCTCTTCTGGCTTCCGACACTCAGGCAGCCGCACGATCCTCTACTCTAAGGCACTATGGAAATAACCGGGGACCTGGGCCCTGTCAAATGAGTAAGTCTGATTACTTCTGTTTGGAAAGGGGGATCTTGGAGGCTTACCATGACCAGAGGCCGGAGGATCATGCCGAGGAGGTGGAGCCTGATTATCTCACCTGGGTGGTGGCGGTGCGTTACGCAGAGGTGCCTGCCGATTTTGAGGTGGTCGCTGCTGGGCTGGAGGCTGTACCCGTGGGGGTGGACCCCTATGAGGCTGCTGAGATAGCCTTACTGGTAGCAACTCTAGCTATCTGGGGGCCTCTATCTGGGCTATAGCAGCAGGCTCAGCTCTGGTGTCTCTCCTTGTAGGGATTACATGAGGCAGCGGGCGTGCCTGACTGGCCAATTGCAGGGCTTCTTCGAGGCGCTGAGCCTTGTATGAGAAATCCCGGAACCCTACAGGGTAATTCTGAGTGATCAGAGAAGGAACCAGCTCTGCCTTGACGTTCCCTACACATATTGTCAGTAATTTCTCCTGAGTTAGTGGAATGTCAAGGGAGTACGTGAGCCCCTTCCACCAGGCGACGAAGTCCACGACCTGCTCATCGGGCCTTTGTTTGCACCTGAAGAGGTCTGCAATGTTTGTCTTCCAGGTTGTGGAACTGAACTGGTAGAGGAATTGCCGGCGAAGGTCCTCCCAGCTAGTCACAGATCCAACAGGGAGCTGGCTGTACCAGACGAATGCTGGTCCTTCCATTGTCTGAACGAAGCAATGGATCTTGGCAGCCTCTTACTACGCCGGTGTCCCTAACATAGGCCCACACCTTGAGTTGAAGTGGGCCAGGTGTTGTGGAGGGTATCTGGTCTCGTTAAAGGGGGCGAAAGTGGGGTTCCCAAATCTCGGTGGGGCCGACATATCATACACCCATGCTGGGTATGGCTTGCCGTCCGATGGGATTGCCACCTGCCGAGTTTCCAGGGCCTCCAAGCAGGTGATGAGTACTTCCATCAGATCTTACGGACGCGGATTCATGTCCTGACAGGGATCTCTAACCACAAGAGCACTTCCGGGCTCTCCAATCCGGTAGTCAAGCTCAGCAGCTCGCGGGGCGGCTGGCGGAGCGACTCTCGGGGCAGCGGGAGGAAACCGAGAATGGTCCCCCAGATGATCCCGCCGCTCGGGAGGGTTTGGAGAGACGTATCGCGCCCTCTTTCCATGGGCAACAGCCTCTCCCCTGTCGGCGAACGCGACACGGTCACAGTTACCTGGGGGAATCTCGGCAATGGGTGGGTTCTCCTGCCCCTACTGTCCTGGCCTAGGATTATCATAGTCAGGACACCACTCTGCAATGCGTTCGGCCAAGAGCTCATCAACCAGCCTCTTTTTCTCAGAAAGCTGTTGGCATAGAGTGGCCTTCTCGAAGTCTTCCTCTGCCTTCTGCACCGAGGGAGATGCGTCGGCGAGTTTGACAGCCCTGACATGCTCTTTACCCTTGCCGATGTTTTGGCTTAGTGTCAGTGCCTCAGTGGGTGTGGGGAGACCTAGGAGGCTCCTATGGTGGGGAGTAATCCTCCCAGACGGGTCCAGTGGCGGCTTGTCCTTAGGGGGTGAGTCCCCATCGAGGAGCTCCACACCGTTTCCCTCATCTGAAAGGTCAGCCATATTGACCGCCACTGCCTTTGGCGACATTCCCTCAGGGCCGCCCGATGAATCGGGCTGTCGGAGGATCGCACAGAAAAGAAGGGCAGCGTACTACCCCCATCCAAAGACATGCACGTGGGGGGTGGCTTCCTCGATAACCTTAAGGAGTACTTGAAAAC
The DNA here is from genome assembly GCA_963277665.1 of Viscum album. Taxonomy (NCBI): domain Eukaryota; kingdom Viridiplantae; phylum Streptophyta; class Magnoliopsida; order Santalales; family Viscaceae; genus Viscum; species Viscum album. The sequence goes on along the minus strand of OY728153.1, from coordinate 381,453,679 downwards.
TCTGAACACATTGTTTCTGGAGGGCCCTGCGGTGGCCAAGCGGATCGGGGTGCCGAACCGTAGGGAGTGCTGCTAGGTCGACCCGACGACATTGCTCACCGATATCCTTGAGATGTGCTTGACTCCAGGGATAAGGTGCTAGCTGATGGAGAATACAGGAGTGACTCACCCGAAGAGTCTGGCGGAAACATTCAAACTCTCCCAGGGCGAGTGACTCTGGCATATCAAAATCTGATCCTGCGACCGGCCAAAACTTCTCGGGGAAGTGGCCCGCTGCGAGGATAGTCCAGAAGCTCCATGACTCTAGTTCGGGGTCCGGACCTTGCTACCCCGGCTCATCAATTGAGAATGGCCGGGGAGCTAGAAACTGCGCCGAGGCAGGTCACCGGGCCGGTGGGATGGCCGGCGGGGAATACGGCGAACATGCCGATTGGCCGCCGATCCTTGAGTTGTCCTCCAAGGGTTTCAGTACCCTGGCTGCCACGTCACGATAGGATGGGCTGGAAAATAGGCCTCCTGTCACAATATCGGTTCTCTCCGAGGGTGTGTCACGTTGTGACTCTTCCTTCAGTCCCCAGAAAAGTTCCCCACCCTCGCAGACTGAGGTGGAAGGTGCTTCCAGGGAGGCCAGTGGTAACTGCGAGTTTGACCCCTGGGGGTACGCCAAGTCCTCGTCCTACTGGATATACCTTTGGAGGGAGGTAAAATCATACAGATCTCGCATTCGGGGAGTACAAGACTGATGCGCTGCATCCCCATCCCTGTCCTCGACTCAAAGGGTTGGGGGGAAGGTTCCATCATCGAGTCTTACTCCGCCATAGACTCCGAGAAACAGACTGGTCTGATTTCCATCCGGACTCCCCTGACATTCCTCCTACGGCGACGATGCCCCGCCTTCCTGCCCCTGGGTGGCTCCTCTGGGAAAGGATGATTTCCTTCAAGGAGTCCCCTGGCCACAATAGTGCTGGGGCAGAGGGGATTGAAGGCAGGGGTGTGGGAAGCTCTGGGACAGATGTCGAAAGGGACATGGGGAGGACCTCCATGTGAGTGAGCGACTGGATACGCGACGACTCCATACACGCGGCCAGCAGTAGGGGGAGTGACCTCATACCCAGTGCACTGGGCGCTGTAAAGAGTCATACCCAGAGTGTAGCTGTCGCGAAAAAGCCTTCGACTTTCCAGATCAGTGGTACGGAATGAGCCTTCATGGTGGGTGGCACTACCGCGGATTGGTCCGCGGTGGCCATTGCCTGTGCCCACGACCGGGAGAGTCGACCCAACCTGCCTGTAGGGTGGTCGGGGCCTCGATCCCAGTCAGGAATGTGACTGCCCCTGCTCAACGTGTGCGGGGGTCTGGTAGCAGGAGTCAGCAGTGGCTTGGGCCATAGTGGTTGCTGACGTTGGTGACCCAGGATGAGCATTCTCTTCTGCTTGCGCCTGATGCTGGCGTCGAGTCAGATGGGTTGGAGCCGGTGGTGCGGGCACAAATATTTCCTGGTCCTTGGCCCGGGGAGCCGGGAGATGACGTCGACGCAACCTGGAAGGGGTTATTGCCATTAACCCCTGGGACGGGTCTCCGATCGGGCAGACCCGGACATCCCCCACCTCATTGGCGTAGGAGACGGACGTGTCGAGGCGCTCCGGTGATAGGATCCCAAAGCGGTTGAACGTCGGAGTGGGGAGCGGCGGCTCCCTGCACGACCCTCGGGGGTGGCAATGATAGTGAGGCGCAACCGCCTCTAGATCCAAACGGGCCATTCCCCTGGTGGGGATGATCCCTTCCTCGTTGTACCTATGAACCAAGTCGTTGATCACCCTTCACTGGATGATTTCTGATAAGGAGAGGGGGCGTGAGCGCCCGCCAGTCATGACAATCGTAGCCGGGGTGACTTTGGAAAAGGTGAGACCACGCGGGGTAGCTGCGTCGGTACTTCCCCTGCCCCTGCGCCGGTGGGCAGGTGGCGATCGAGCTCCAAATGCAGTGATCTGATTCCTGGAAGCAGGGAGATGAACCCATTAGTACTAACAGGAAAAGAAATCAAAAACCAATAGCCCAACGTCATTCCATCTTCCATGGTCGGCGAGAGGGATCCACGATGACGACACCGCAGAACGGAGTGCTCAACATCCTGACTGCCTCAACCCCTGGAGGGTTTCACGTCCCGGTGATAGGTACCCAGACCTGGTGACATGCTAATCTTCTGACACCCCGAACGCTACCTATCCCCATATTGAGGGGAAGAGATTCACGTTGGGTTCACCATTTTCTGTTTACGATGATTTTACGCTGGGGCGCGCGCGCTTGTCCGTCACGCATGGGAGAACGCGCGTCTTGTTGCCCCACATTCCCGATTTCCAAAGGCGGGTGACATCCGTTCCTTATTCAGGGACGTCTTCTCCTTGATCGAAACCGGGATGATGGGATGTTGGTTCTTCCTTCCATGGATTCCTCCTCGGAGCTCGTCACTTAGTGCGGGTCTCCCTCATAGATTTAATACGGGTTCGTGAAGCTCTTTCCCGGCGCCATATCTGCATGGACTCCAGTTAATTACGCTAATTCCATCGAGACGCTCCAAGGGGTCTTGTCGGGGAAGCAACCTTTGGTGAGGAGAATGGTCATGTTGGGGTCTATTGGCATGTCTTAATGCTGGGGATCATCATGTCTGTCTTCTGTCCCTTATCACAGGGCTTCTCGAGGGCGCGAAAGCCCGAGGCATCCCACATCGAACGCGGGGATTGTGTATCATATGAGGTTTTCCTCAGCTTCCCATGTTTACCACAGGGTATTCCACAAGTTTAACGTCTTGCGGAGATAGATCAGACTGATCGAAACACTGAGAGTAGATCAGATTGAAGGACCCCCTAGGGGGAACACCAATGTTGGGGCCAACACATGGGCATCTTCCCAGATACCATGAAGTGGGATGGGGTGGCATGATCTCACCGGGATGTGGCGGCCCGGGTAAGGATCAGGATGGGTGATGGATTGATAGGCTTGAACCTCGTGGAGGCTTCCTACGTATCCCCATGGCAGGGAATCAAAGTCCGCGTAGTTCGGTGATACTATGGGACACCTGAAGAGGAGACTCGTGAGAATGAACTCATGGATTGGAGCCTGGAGGATGTAAGATCTCCAGGATAGGTCATGAGCTTCCCAAGGTACATGGGATAGAGGGGAAATTCAGGATGAGACGTGGGTGTGAGGCATGGGGCTTACGCTCTGAGGCGTCCCAAGAGGGGGAATACAGTTTAACATGCGGGATGAGATATAGTTTAACGTCATGTGGGATGAGGGAATACAGTTTAACATCATGCGGGACGAGGGATTTGGGTCTTACACTCTGAGGTGACCAAAAGTGGATATGGGGCTTACGCTCTGAGGTGGCCCATGGTGGTCGGGGAACCGATGTGGAGAGGTCCGAACGACCGGGCGGTGGGATTAAACGTCGTGGAGGATTCCTACGTACCATGATTTTGCACAGATCAAAGTCCACGTAGTTCGCTGTTATGGGGATTATGCTTTGAGACGTCCCATAAGAGGATTTCATGGTCGATGCGCTCTCTAAGACCACGTGAGTCTTGCTCAGTGTGAGAAACAAGAGGCAGCAGGGACCAGACGATCACGTCGTGAAGGGTGTGTCCGTGAGAAGCGAAATGGGGCTTACGCGTGGAGCGGCCCAAAGAGGAAACAGGGGATTACGCGTGGTTAGCGGCCCTGGGTTTTGGGGCTTACTCTAGGGTGGAGGCCCGTGGTGCGACAAAGCGTAGTGGGAAAGGGACTCCACTGGCCTTGGCAGGGGGAAGTACGGAGATGCATGGGTGCAACCTTCCATAAGAGAGGCTAGGGTCTTATGCTCTGAGGCAGCCCTTCCCTCATGGACAAACGCCACTCCGACAAGTAGGATCTCATTCCATGCGTGGAAGAGTCCATTATCGTGGAGATGAGTGGGCATAAAGAATGACCGAGCCGGGGGGACCCTGCGTGCGAAGCACGGGGTCAGACCAAAGTTTAACGTCATGTGTTAAGGACGAGGTGCTTAGCAGTTTAACGTCCTGCAGCTTGGATGAGGTGGGTTCACTCCACACCCCTAGGGCTTACATGCCCAATGTCCTCTACCCCTTGTGGTAGGGAAGGCATCGGCAAGGCCATAGTGAAGGGGGGGCATAGGGCGAACCATTAAGGGGTCCACGTTAGCATGGATATGCGAAGAAGCAATAGCCATTAGCGTGCCTATGTAGAGAAGCATAAGGCAAAGCAACACAACGGGAAACACCGCCCAAGGGACCTTGAGGTTACTTCGTACGAGCCTGGAAGGCTGTACAGGAAAAAAACGCATGGCACGCATGCCCAGCAGGGGAGACATCAGGTGCCGGTGTGGAAAGGCAGCCAAGGGGTGTGAAGGTAAAGGGGTCCTAGGTGTGGCGCGCAAATGGAAAGTTTGCACGCGAAACACTGGGATGGCGCGCAATAGGGCTAGACGATTGCACAGATAGGTGATTGCACGCAAGGTATTGTGCGCATAGAAGGGGATTGCGCATAAGGGGAAACGATCGCGTGCAAGGGAAGTACCCGGACGAGGAGGAAAATTCACTTAAGCCAGTAGAGTTGCGTGCAAAGGCGAACCCCGGGGCAAGGTTGCGCGAAAAAGGGGGATTACCAGGAAGGCATATTGCACGTGGGGGGAGTCAAATTGCGCGCATGAGAGCCGATTCGAATTTCGCAACCCCAAATCGTCCGGGGTTGCCTTCTATTTATAGGAATCAGCTGGCGCGAAATCCAGGCGGCGCGCGAAAGTTTCCACGACTGGAACCGTCGGTGTGCAAAGATTCACCGCGCGGAACCGGGGCGCGCCAAATTGCGCGCACCTTCGGCTCGATTACGCGAATCCCGGGAAGGCTTCACGCGCACATCCTTATTTCGCGCAAGCCCTCCTTTATTTCGCACACCACTTCTTGGGCCTCCGGACCGGGCCTCTGATTCCGAATATGACTTCGCTTTGTCATTTCAAAACTTCCTCTGGGAGTTACGGACTTTTTCGGCGTCTACAATCACATAGATATATTTTTGAAAACTTATTTGAGAAATTTAATATTTATCTACTTCCTTCAATATTTTAAGATCTATCCTTTGAAAATACAATTTTTTGGATCTTTTATGATCCTAATCATGGATAAGATAGCATGATACTTTCAAATCAAATCATCTTCCACCATGTTTGCTTTACTAGGGTGGTAGTGTATTGAGAATTTATTATCTATAATAATCTCCAACCATATTCTCTGGAACATATTCAACTCTTTCCATGTGAATATATACTTTAAACTTTTTTGATCAGTATATATATTAAAATTTTCTCTGTAAATATAATTCCACCATATATTTAATGAAAAAATACCAATGTTAACTCTAAATAACTAGTTGGGTAATTTTTCTCATGAACCTTCAACTGTCATGAGTAATGTGATATCACCGTATCATTATATATAAGAATGAATCCCAATCCCTTATTTAATAAATCACTACAGATTACATAGCCTTATCCAATGTAGGGTAATGTAAGCACAAGTGCACCGACTTATCTTCTATTTATTTCCTTGAAATTTTCTTCACATTCATTTGTATAGAAGAACTTGGATCCCTTTTGAATTAAATTAGTGAGTGGATCAGATAGTCATGAGAAGATCTACAAATTCTGTCAATAATATCTAGTTAAACTAAGAAAACTATGCATCTTAGTAATAGTGGTTGGTCTGGGCCAATGTTCAAAACCTTTTCCTTTGATGAACCCACTGATATACCCCTACTTGAGATTATATAATTGAAAAATGAAACCTTTTTTTATCTAAAATTCACACTTTTAAAATTCTTCATACAAATTGTCCTTTTCTCAGGGTCTAAAGTAGAATTATCAAGTGATCTTATTGCTCTTAATTTATATTTTAATTGATAAGAATTATTCTAAAAATATTACCAAAAACTGATCAAGGAAATATTTAAAGACTCTATTTATTAAATCCATAAAGATAGTGAGAGATTTTCTAATACTGAATGGAATCACTATATACTCATAGTGTCCGTACCTTGTATATAATGATGTATTGTGAATATCCTCCTTCTTGACCCTCAGTTGACGATATCCATAATGAAGGAAAATCTTGGGAAAGTATTGATATCCAGATAGTTGATCAAACAAGTCATTAATACGGGGTAGAGGATACTTTTTCTTGATCATGATCTTTTTTAGATCTCGATAATCAATGAAGAGTTGCATTCATATATCATTATTCTTATTAAAAAGAACCGGTGAACCCCATGGTGACACATTTGTACGAATGAATCCCTTTTAAAGGTTCTTCTAGAGTTTCTTCTTTAATTCCTACAACTTAATAATATTCATTATATAAAGAGTCTTTGAAATAGGCGTGGCATCAGGTATGAGTTCTATTGAGAACTAAACTTCACATTTTGATAGAATACTATGAAATTCTTCTATAAATACATAAAATAACTCTTAAAAAATTGGTATATCATCAATGTTTATTTTCAACATAACCATATAAGATAAACACACCTTTTGAATGTGAATCAAGACCCATACAATGGATGTGATTTTTATTAGAAGTTCAAATTTATTATCACATTGATAGATGATCATAGTTTGGTTTGGAATATCAGATGTGACTTTCCTTCCTTGAAAATTGATGTGGAATTTATATAGAGAAATCTAATCCATGACTAATATAACATCAAATTTGACCTGAGGTAGAATTGAAACATTTTTAGAAATCACATTCCCATAAACATTAACTGAAGAAGAATCATATACCTGAGATGATACCATCTTACCATTAGGGGTTTTTGCTATTAATTCAATATCTAATCACTAAGGTGGTATTATGATACCCTAATAAAATTATTCACATATAAATGAGTTTGTATATCCAAAGTTATATAATACATTAATAGTTATAGAGTGGATGGTAAGTGTACCTTTCACCACGCCATTATCGTACCCCACATCAGAAATAGTGATCACAAGATATTTACTTTTGTCCCTTGTCTTATGAGGTTTCTGACATATATCATAATCATTGACCTTTGTATTTGATCACTGTTTTAATAATTCCCAAACTCCTTAAATTTAAATCACTGGAGAATGAGTGGTGCATTAGTGGGGATCTCCTTTACTTCCGTTGAGTTAACTATCCCATTCATTTCCTTTCAACATTAACAGGATTTATAAACCACCATTCTATATTTAAATCACCTACTATTTCCATTAAATTTGTTCCATTGAAATTTATTACAACAATTCTAGCATGTACATGGCTTATTTTTTTCCCACCATGTGATTTATTTGAGTTTTCATGAGACTTGATCTTCGTTTTCTTATCAAAACCATGAGAATATTAGAAATCTACAGTTTTCATTTCCACATTGAGTGCAAATAGAATGATTCCTCCATTGATACTAAAGTATCTTGTGGTTAAAACATTTTAGAGACTTAGTTTTAGGCCACCAAAGAATCGATCGAATTTACTTTCAGGTTGGATTATAATACCAAAAGTTTACCATGTAGGTTTTGTAAACTTTTCCTCATAGGTACCAACATATTTACCATCCTTATAATTTATCTCAAGGAATTACTTATCTATGTTATGTGAATAATATAAGGAAATTAATTATTAAAAAATAATCTATTAAACTCATCCCACTCCATAGAGTCAATTTCTTCTTATTTCCTCGTGTTCTTGATAAGAGTCCACCACTGATATGCTTCACATTCCAAATGATAAATAAAGAGAATGATTTTTCCGCACTCTAATAAATAAATAATGGAAAATATATTTTTAATCATTTAAATCCATTTCTCAATAACTAGGGGATTAGCAGAACCACTAAAACAAGGTAGGTGTTGCCTCATGAAGGACTCAACAGAACATTGTTCCCTATGTTTGTTTGGAAGCTCAACATGATTCATAGCTTAAGAAATTTGTGTGATCATAACAATGACATTTTTTATTCTATATACAATAAAATATGGTTTATCAAGGTAAAATTATATCATTGTCTATAACATTCAAAATTAACATGGTTCCTTTGGTTTCCATTCATTTATTAAAACCAAAAATCACAGTGTAAACAAAAATAATTATAGTGGGAAACCATATAATCATGAAAAATAATTTATAAGACACCTAAATCATAACAAAATCTTTTCAATATAATACACCTTGTTTTTAACCTAGTTCATTTACGGTAATAATATATTCAAATACTTTTTAATGTTTTATAAATAATTTGTGAATTTCTAAAGCATATCCTATGGGAGTTTCAAACCAGGTGTGCAGTAAGTGCCATTATTGTGCACCAAGTGATGATCGATTCAAGACCAATTCACCCTTTTCAAAGTTATTACCACTAGATACATATGTAATAAAGTCACATACACTTGTAATATCTATATATGGATGTAATTTATTATAAATAACTCTCTTTATCCTTTATCAAAATTCTTGGACAATTCCCTATACTTTGACTTATCCTTATACTTATACATAGACATATCCTTATAGATCTCTATAAAGTTTTCTCATCCTATTTTTAAAGGATAATTAAAAATATCCTATGATACCAAATATAAGGACCTAGGATTTTAATTCACAGATATTACATCTTTTTAAATGAATATTCAATACATTTAAAAAATACACACCTGAGGATATAAAAGTTTAGTGTCTTTGGAGATTAGTTAGAGAATATTCTAATTTCATGAAATATCTTCAACATCTCCGATAAAGATATTATCATTTAGTAATATTCATAAACATACCCTACATAAAACTTTCTTTATAACCCGAGAAAATAAAATATAAGAAAGGGTGAACTCAGATGTTCAGTAAGGGTAAACTTGGGAGATATCGATCGATGATCATATGAAATCATAAGATAAGTATAAGGGTACGAGATTAGGAAAATAACTTAGAAAGTTCATACCTAATATATCATGGATCATAAAAATGATTAGTGGCATAAAATATTATCATTTCCAAATACATGAATCAAAAGAGTGAGAAATCATTATAACTTAATCATGAACCATAATTTCATGTCCTATAAGTGTGATACCATTGTATGTATAGAAACTATTTAATATATAAATATAATAAATAAAGACTATAAAATAATAATGGATCAGAAATAAACACCTATTTTACATTTTATAATAGATAATGCATCATCACTTATTTCCCATAGTGGATCAACCATATCGGCCTATTTCCCATATTGGATCAAGCACATAGACTTGTTTTCCATCATTATCTCATGAGATATAAAACTTTACCCAATGAATTGGAGGGATATATAGGCCCCACCCATTACATAATTAAAATAATAAATATTTATGCAACTAGATAATAAAAAACTCAACATATCATAACCCATAAAAAACAAATAATTTTCTTAAACATTTCATCATAACATAACCTTCGTAAAAGAAATGGTTTTCCTACACATTTCATCATAGAATAGCCCATGTTAAAAGAAATGATTGAATAAAAATATTTTCATGATAAAGACAAAAAATCCATGGAATGAATAAGGATGATATAATTGGATTCTATCCCATTAAATCTTAAGTAATCTCAAAGGATTCCATCTAATATGGAAAATGATTTTGAATGACCACTTGGGACATTTTTTGAGGAACATATAACTTCCACTTTAAAATCACTTATTTAAAATCTAAAAATTAATAAAACATTAAAGAAACCATTTTATTTGAAAATATAATTGGAAATGCTTATAGTAAGGTTTAAAGCATTGAGTGTTCATAATAGTGTATAAAATTTTTCATACTATAAATATTAAAACAAATATTCCTTCCACATTTTTGGTAAAAGTAAAAAGTATATCCTTTAGAAAATGACAAGAAGTTTTCTTTAATTTTTTTTCTAAAAATTAAAACATGGGTAAAATTTAATTTTAAAAATTATATAATAATATTAAAAACATTCTTCAAAGCATTTTTGAAAACATTCATATGTAAGAAAAAGGGTTTTCGACTGAAGAGAGAAATAAAGTTTATTTTAAAAAAAATATTATTTCAGTCTCATGAGTCATTAAAGAGATAAAAATGAAAGGAAAAAATATATAATATAGAAATTACTAGAGTTTATAAAAATAAATTATTTTATTGAGAGTTATATCATAATATTTCATCATTGAAAGTATAATAATAAACAATCCTGATAAATAATGATATTATAACATAAAACACTTACAACCTTGGTATATTTAGAATCATAAGAATCATGAAAGAAAGAAAATTATATGGATATGTATGTATAATAATTTTCATGAAAATAATCATAAAATACTTTTTGGAAAGTATATACACCAAAAAAAGAAAAAAAAATTATATAAGGCATGTGCCCAACATAAATAGCAGTGAGATGAAAATCCCTTACCCCAAGTCTTGAAATTATTAGAACACATTAAAAATTACTATATGATAAATATTTTTTTATAAATATATTATAAAACCATAATAATTTATACCATATGATAAAATATTTAATTATGACCTTTCATTACCCATTTATTAAAAATTTCTTGCTAAAATCAGGTTTCGGGTAATAACTGCTTCATTTATCATGTATGTTTTGGTTTGGTATTTTTGGTATGTTTCTTTTGATCCTGGTTTCATCATATGAATAATTTTAACAACGATATATAAATATTAATTATAAATGTATTTATAGTAATCCATACAAGATATAGATAAAGAAATGGATTACACCATTTATGGAGACGGTAAGTCGTACGTACACATGAATGTTGTTTAGTTTTTAGGTGAATAGAACAAAATGAAAGGTAAATAGTAATTAAATTTTTTAAAAAATTATTATATAATATATATCATATTTAACTATTAAATATATCCTTATTACCATACATTTAAAATAGAAACAAAAAATGAGTCATATCTCTTTGTGGAGAAGGTAGTCCACACATACGCATGAGCAATGTTATCGATTTAAAAAATATTAGAAGGTAATAATATAGATATAATAATATAATTAAAAATGTATAATTATTTCTAAAATATCATATATAAAAATTATATCCATCATTATATCCAACCATTAGAGGTGGTGATGGAAAACGAATTACACCAGTTTGTGAGACAGTAGTTCACCATACAGACGATCGGCGGTTTCGTTTCGCATTTAATGGAAGAGGAGATGGATATAGGTTAAGGAATAAATATAATAACATATCAATATATTTTAGATAATGATGTTATTATATTGTAATTATTCATTCATAATTGAATATTTTAATATAATAAGTTAAAAAAAGAGCTTAGAAAAGAGAAATACCTTTGTTTGGAAAAACCTCCTTTGGATCTCTTATTAAGGACCCTGGGGTTGGTCTTTTGGGAATAAAAATAGCTCTAAAACATAGATAATTATTCTAGGGACATATTTTATCTTTGTTTGGTTGATCCAAACGACTTATGAGGTGTGAATAAGTTGGGTGGTGGGGGGAGGTGACCTTATATAATTGAGGAGGTGTGGCATTTTCATAAATACCCAAAACTATTTAATAATGGGAAGTCACTCCCATTCCATGTGCCTCCAAAATTAATAAATAATGGAGTGGAGAGATAATATGGTCAATAAAAACCTTAAAAAACATGTTTTAAACATTTTATTTCCTTATCCTATATGTTTTCTCACTTTTTCAATTTTAGTTTTCACCATGGTAACTAGTCTCATTTTACTTACATTGGTAATTTATCTTTTATGACTAAAAAAGAGAATTATTAGATAATTTAGACCCAATTATTCTAAAAATTGAATAAAATTTATTTTATAAATATCATACGTGTGTTGAAAATTAATTTTTACACACATGCAAATATGCGCAAAACCCCATTTTAACCTTAACAACAACAATTAATTTTTACTATTTTTACTATTATTTATGAAAAAAATTAATTTAACCTAATTATATAATATAAATTATTATGATTACAAATATTTAATAAATTTTACCAAATTAAATTCATATAATTTATTGAATTTAATTTAAAATTAATCCTGGAGGCACTATGAAAAAGCATTTTTTTGAAAGAAAAAGTTTTCAAAATTATAAAAAAATTTATTATAAAAATTCAATTTGAAATTGATTCCAATGACCCAAATTGGTTCAATAAATTTATAATTGAACTAATGTAATTTTTAAATCCATATTTAAATATAATGGAGCTTTTAAATGCTTTAAATGAAAAAGTAGTTTTTATTAAAAAATAATATTTTTTTACTATTCATCAAAAAATCAATCTTTGCTGAAAATTATAAAAAAAATTACACAAAATATTATTTTGACATATATATTTAAAATATATATTTTTATTTCAAATAAATTTTCTAAAACTATAACAAATTAATTTTATCTTTTTTTTCAAAAAAATCAATGAAACCCAATTTTTAGAAGAAATGTACTTTCAAAGTATATAAAGGATTTTACTAGAAATTAAGAACTCTTATATCAATATGTTTTCTTTATATAAAACCATTATACTTAATTTTCAAAATGTGTTTATTCCTATTCATACCACTAATTTTAACAACTAAGTTATAATGATCATGTTAAAATTATAATTTAAATAATACATTGCTATTTTTTAAAACTCATTGTTGCATGTATCATAAGTTATTGAAGAAATTAAATTTATTTGAAAATAATAATAAAATATATAAGTGTTAAAGGATTCCCCTTGACAAACATACACCTGGAGTTCCATCGGATGCTTGATCTGGGGTAGGGGCATGGTACCCCGACATAGGAGTAGTAGTACCGACCCGAGTGAGCATCTCAGGGGAGTCATATTGGAGCCCCAAATTTAGTGAAAAGTCAGATGTATGATATACAATCTACTCCTACTAGTCTGATGTGAGACCTTAGACTATCATATTTATGATTTTAGTGCCTTCTACCCTTTCTTTCATTTATTTAATAAAGGAGAATCATATTCATTTATATCTGCTCAATTTTCTAATGATTTGGGTTTGGTTGTGTAGAAATTAGATGGTGTTATGACCATTAATATTTCATTAGGTGTGTGATTAGAGGATACATGACACTACATGGAGTGTTCTCTTGAAATTGGTGGCTACTGTTTATTTTGGGAGTTGTTTGTGCTGTAAATTATAGGTTTTGATTTGATTCTGGTTATGGATTGGCTAGTTATATACCAGAATTATTTCAAATGTTATCAGGGGAGGGTTATTTTTATATCTACAAAAAGGAAAAGATATGTTCATAAGGTTTTATGGGATATTTTTTTCGGTCGTGCATGTACAATTAATTATAGATTAGTTTGTATCATGGATAATAAAATGAGCCTTGTTTTGTATGATGTTGAGTTTTAGAAGTGTACTTTTCATCTAGTAGTGAACTGTTTTCAAGATTTCTTTCTAGAAGAGTTATTTGGCTTACCACCCGAGCAAGAGATCAGGTTCAATATTGAGTTGGTGTTGGGAGATGATTATTTTTTATCCCATTATATAAGCTTAAAATAATGGAGCTTCAGTAGTTAAAAGTGCATTTGGAAGATATGGAAGCTAAGGGATTCATATAGCCTAGTACTTCCCCATGGGGTTCTCCTGTGATTTTTCCCAAGAAGGATGATGGAACTTTGCACCTATGTATGGATTATCATAGACTGAACTAGATTATGATCAAGAACTAGTATCCCCTTCATCACATTGATGGTCTCTTCGATTAGACAAGAGGTGCCTAGATTTCCTCCAAGATTGACTTGACTCTAGTGTATCATAATTTTAGGATGAGACCATATGATATACCCAAAACTTCTTTTAAGAGTAGGTATGACCTATAAAAGTTCATGATAATGTTTTTTGGTCTGATTAACACACAATAAATATTCATGGACTTGATTAATTGGATCTTCCATATATTTTTGTGTAAGTTTTTGGTGGTTTAATTAATGCAATATTGGTGTAATCCCAGTCAATATATGATCATTTTCAACATCTTTACATCATCCTGAGTATAATGAAAGAGAATTAACTATATTCCAATCTATCTAAATATCACTCTTGGATTTATAAAGTTCACTTTTTGGGTCACATTATCTCAAATTATAGAGTGTTAGTGGAGACAGATAATGTGTTAGTCATGGTGTCTTGGGAACGAACTAAGAATGTCTTCAAGATTCATAACTTTTTGGGTTTGGATGGATATTACCTGTGTTTCATAGAGTAATTATCACGTATAGAAGCACCGATGTATAAGATAAATAAGAAAGGTGTGAAGTTTATTTGGATGTATTATTGCAAGGAGTCCTTACATGAATTAAAGATCATGTTGAACTTATAACTAATCCTCATCTTACTTGATTTGGGAAAAGAATATACCATATACTATGACGCATCTGGAGCTAGACTCAGAACAATTTTGATGCGGGAGGATTGAGTGGTTACTTATGGATCTTGATAGTTGAGGTCACATGAGTGGAATTATCATACACACAATCTAGAGTTATCTGTGGTGGTATAGTCCATGAGATGTTGGTGGTATTATCTTTCGGGTCAGTGGTTTGTGGTGTACATGGATCACTAGAGCCTAAAGTACATATTTTCACAGTGGGACTTGAACCTTTGTCATAGGTGTTGGGTTGGGTATCTATAGTCTTTAGACTTCAAGTTGGAATACACTCTAGGAAAGGTCTATGTAATTATCAATTCCTTAATAAAGAAATCATAGATTAAGGCAGTACGATAATCTTATGATGAGTGGCGGATGATATCACTCTTTACTAATATGCATCTAGATGTTTAGGAATCCCAAGGATGAGTGACTTTGAATTCAACATCTATTGTTCTTGTGATCCTAGATTGGATCAAGGGAGGGTATTTATTTAATCTGTAAGTATTATATTAGAGGGATAACTTACATGGTGTGTACCCACTATTTTAATTACCTCTTGGCAGTAATGATGTTCTTATTTTCCGTGGTCATATCTGGGTTCCTACAGGCTTACACAAGTTGATGATGAGGTAATTTCATACTTCTAAATGGAAAATACATCAAGAGTTTATAAATATATATAATTATATTCATATTTAATATCAGTGTAAAAGGATTTATAAGGTGATAGCGGGATTTGTTGCATGATGATTCACCTATCAGTAGGTGAAAGTCAAGCACCGAGGCCTGCTAGGTTACTATAGCCTTTTCCCATTCTGGAATGGAAGTGGGATGATGGTACCATAAAATTTGGGATAGGATTACCCAGGACACCTTAGAATAATAATACAGTATGGGTGATTGTGGATCAAATATAAAAGGTAGACCAATTCTTTCCTATTAGGGAGACCTTGACCATCGATGATCTAGGTAATATCTATATGTGGAATATAGTTTGAATACTTGGTTATTTGAGGAGTATTATTTCTTATTGAGATACCCATTTCATGTCATGTTTCTGGAAGGTCCTTATGAATGCTTTGGGATCATAGGTTCCTTTTATTACAACCTACCATCCTCAGACTAACAACCAATCTAAGTAGACAATTCTAATTTTGGAGGATAAATTGTGAGCCTTTATTTTTTATTTCAGTGGTTCTTGGGAGAAACATCTAGAAATTTTCATGTTTGATTATAATAATAGATTATAAACATCGATAAAAATGAATCATTTAGAGGATTTTTATAGAAGTTAATACCATTCACCTTTGTTTTGGTTAAATGTAGATGAGTTAGTTCTTGTTGGACCTAGTCTCATGAAGAAGATGTCTGAGCAGGTTTAGTTGACTAGAAAGTGGTTGGAATCCAAAAAAGTGAAAATATAAATCATATACTGACCATTAGATACAACATCTAGAGTTTTAAGTTCATAATCAGGGTTTTTGGGGTGTTTCTTATAATGGGGAAATGTCGTATCAGGAATTAGGGAAATATGGCACCCAGGTTTGTCATGTCATTTGAGATAGTTGAGAGGGTCGGTCCAGTGGCATACCGATTAACCATTCCACAATGCTATAGTGTTATGAATGATGTGTTTCACATATCATAGCTGCATAGATATATTATTGAACAAGATCATGTGATAGATATTGATGATGTTAATTTTTATATAGATGCATAATTTGAGGACTATCTGATCCATATCATAGACCATAGTTACAAGAATATAGAAGTAAAGTATGTTCCTCTAGTTTGAGTGCATTGTCATCATGGGTTTGTTCAGGAGGAGACTTGGTAGTGGGGGTCTGATATATGGGAATAGTGACCCTACTTGTTCAATAATACCCCATAATGATTCATGGGAGCATAAATTAGGGATGATCTATTATATGGTGGGGAGGTTTTAAGATCTCATCTTTTTCCCAGGTGTATTCTCTTTAAGTTTTTGGTTGAACCTCCTTGAATTTTTCTAAACCATTTTAATCTTGGTAAGTGAGCCTCATTCTTGGATTAAAGGATTTTTTCAAAGGTTTTTAGGGACTTATAGGACCTGGGTTAGTAGAAGAACATAGGTGTCCTGGAGTATTTGAGTCACTTCAAGGCCACAAGTAGACCAATGAGCTTCCCAATAGCCTTATAAGGCTAAATTAGTCCAAAACGACTCATCGGTGAGACCCACCAGACAGCTGGTGGGGTGTTAGCTGAAGGGGTCCCTAATAGAAGACCCATAAACTAGTTAGTGGGGTATCTATGTGTGAAGATGCATCAAAAGATACCACCAATTATCCAATGATTCCCATGGACCTCCCATTGGTTTCTGAATGGGTTTGGATAAGTAGGGAGAAATCAAATTTTCAACCCATAAAACTCCCCATTTAACCCCTTGTTGTGACCCTAATTTATGATTTATAATTTTTAATGATCTCTAAGGCTTTTGTAGATTCTCCAACACCTCCCTTGATCCTTTGATCTTTTATTTGATCTATATGACTTGAAATGATGATTTATTCTTAAATTTTGTGTTTTCATGTTGTCTTCCTCCTTGAATCCTCTTTTTCTAGACTTAATATAGTGTGGTGACCAATGTACATAAAAGATATTGATGTTTCTTATTTACATAGACACTTGATCATTGACCCCATATTCTCTGTTCTTGAGCTGGGTGGTCTAAAACAACTCCCTAACATTAGTTTTTTCTCTAATTTTTAAAACCTATGAGACAGTGCTGGAACACCATGCATGTAACCCTTATAAATTTTAATTAATTAATCCTTCATGCCTATACCTACCATGGATCCTATTGGGGCCGATGGCATTGATACCGGGACTTACAACCACATGAGATGTGTTCCAACATTTGAACCTTGGTTAGAACTTTTATTGAATAATCCTATATCCCTTGATGAATATAAAATTTGTTTTGGTATGGATTGAAAAAAATGATTTGGATTAGAATATGAACTGATTTGAATGACTTGGTAAATAATTACTTATCTTTAAGGTGGTTAATTCACATGTAATTAGAATTAGCATGATAATGTGAAAGAATATTGATATAATGACTTGTGAAGGGTAATTATGATTAAATGAAATGTGTAATAGAGTTGTTATAATTAAATGATATATTTGATAAATTGGAATAATAGAATAAATGTTTTACAAATGAAAATTTAGATAAATTAGCCAGTGTGGATATTGATATCATATTTTCATTTATTGGGGATTTGGTATTATACATGGATTTCTTTATATATGGACTTGTTATGAATATTTGATTTAATTTTATTCATAATGTCTATCTTTATGGTTATGTACAACCTGAGGGTTAGATGCATGTCTATGTATCACATGAGGTCTAAATACATGGTTTCACACCACCTAAGGGATAAATTCTTGGGTAAATACCACATAATGGCTGGATGCATGGGTAGAATCCACCCAAGTGATATATTCATGGTTACATGACACTTCTCCCTTGGCATGAGAAATTTTCCATGGGAACAAGTAATCTGCTCTTGCATGAGAATTTTGAAAGAGCCTAGTATTGCTACCTAAGGGAGGGATTCAATGGTCCATGATATATGACATAGGAGATTCATCCTCTATAGGATAATTTACCAATGGTTTGGGTGATTCTTCATAGGTTGGATAATACACCACTTGATAGAGATATTTAACCTCAAGCAAAAGTAGGTATTGTTGAACCTGGGTGTCACCCTAGGGCTTGAGGGTCAGTGGGGTTTTTTTATGTTCCACATTTATTTATAAATTAATTACCCCATATATCATACTATTACATGTACTCTATATTCATATTGTATTATTCAGACACAGTGGGTGTCATCCTACTAAGTTTTACAACACCTTGTTTGGGTGTCGTTTGGTTTCTAGGAATATTTCATGGATGAATTTTTGGGAAAGGGAAAGGGGACTTGTGATTGATTTTATTATTATGTTGGAAGGGATTATATCATATAGGCTATATCAATCATGGGGTTAAAGATCATTTTTCATTAGAGTTTTTTATTTTTTAGCTTGAATTTGGTATTTTCTTATATGACATTTCAACATGGAATTTAGTTTGACATTCAGTGTGTCATGGCATGGTCTATTCTATTTGTTTTATTTGGAATTATCAGTTAATCTACATGGGATATGTTTTTATTTTATTATTTTGTTTCTATTTTGTTTTTTACCCTGTTCTAGTGGGTATAGTATCCCAACTATATTCTTTACACCTTCAGTACTAGTTGAAAACCATTGGAATATGGTGAGGCACACATGACGTCACATAACTACCTGTCTCAGTCATGTGATGAAGAACAAGGTCTAGGATATTAAAAATTGGTTTTTATATAGTTTAGAGACTTAGATGAAAAATTTGGGACCATAATTATTTTTGGAACATGGGATTTAACCCAGGCGTGGAAGAAGGTTGATCAACATCGTACATTCCATGGAAGGAAGGCATTGGTGGTACGTTAAATAAATTAAATGATTTAATTTATTTAATTTATAAAAATTTAAAACCTAGTCCCATACTATATTAATATGTGGTTATGGAAAATATTCAGGTTTATCTACATAACCCTAGGAGATTACAGAGGAGGAGGAGTATAGCAATTGCTATTGTTAACAAAATTGAGATTGTGGATTGACAATGAATAATCAAGGAGATTCTTGGAATGAACAAAGAATGCATCATGATATTATATGACATAACTAGAGAACATGTTCTTCACAAAATATTGATATATTCACTAGGTAGGGCCTGTTATTTTGTGAATTTTCCCTCATGTGTTCTTTTTTATTGTGCATGCATTAAATATACTTTTAATTCATTGAATTTTTTCTTCACATGAACCAAGATTTTGATTAGCCTTCCTGAACATAATTAACTATTTTAATTTCCCCATTTTTTTAAACCACTTTTGGTTTCCAATATTATGATCATTTTTTATGATTTCATGGCCAATTATAATCTCAATTTGCTATTGTGCCCCTCTCTTATTATTGTTATTATCATTCTTTGTCATTGGTCCATATCATTGGCGATTCAACATTGCCAGACTGGTTCAAGTGCAGTAGAAACTCTGGATTCATTATGGATGCATGAAAAACCATGTAATTTATGGTTTGTAGATATAGAGGAAATAAAGGATTGAAGATGTTGATCCAAGGATTAGGACCCCATTTCTTTGGTGTGATGTGTGGCATATCATTCTTGGGCGACTGAAATCAGTATTTTTGGCCATTGGAGGCCAAAAATCATTGATTGAAGGCATTAATCTTCGATTTCGGTAGATTGGGTGAGTCAACAGAAAAAATTGTAGTAAATTTGCCTGATATAGGAAGATTTGGGAGGAATTTATGGATTCTGTGAAAATAACAACTAAATGTCATGCCTTTAAGAGGAACACATGCTGTGTCTCTTGATTTTATGAAATGACATGGATATGGACCGAGTTAAATATTAAACACCATGTCTCCATGACCACACATCATATGATACCACCTAGGTGGTTTATCCATGTTTGAGGAGTACATGTATGAAACCCTAGTTGACCATAAAATATATATCCTTGTACAGACACTTTGTGTGGAGTAACATGGTTGGCCGAGCCATGAGTAGAGAAGAACATGCCTGGGTCCTTGGGCAGTTCCCCGCACCATGTGCCTTGATGCACACACAATATACTTTTCCCAAAAACTTATACCTCACACACCTCCTTCTTCAAGAATCATATTTGAGCTCAAGAGTATCCCACTCTAAATAGAATTCCATTTACGTTGAAATGGTGGATTTTTTTATGTACTCATAGATAAAAAGTGTGGTGATACGAGTGTGGAAATTCTTCCAGTGACACTGGGCCTATGGTAGTAACTAGCTTTGATCATCAGAGAGATGCTAGGGTGAGTACTCACCTAAATCACCAGGGTATGGTTTCCCCCATATACTATATACAGGTAGAGTCGTTACCCCCCACACTATAGAGGGAATGTAACCTCTATTTTTTGTGTGATACCCCCCATCATCAAGCTCCTTTGTGGAGCAGATCCCCCACTAGAGATAGTGCTCCCTCAACTGTGGAATAAAGTGGTGAGGAGTGTGCCCTCTACTTTGGGTCTTGTAAGTTTTTATATGGTTCTTGATATCAAAGATGTGAACTTTATATTTTTAGGCAAACACATCATTCTTAGCTAGTTGTGGAGATTAAGATTCCTCTCATTTTTGACTAGGGTTTCAGTATGTGTAAATCATTTGTTGGGTTTCTTTTCCTTATTTAACTTATGGGTTTATATGAATGTTTTATTATTTTTCTTCCTTCTTGGTTTTTGGGGAGTCCTAGTGAGTTTGATTTTACTCACCCTTGTATGGGCTTTTCCCACTCATGTTGCGTCTTATACAGACAACAAGAAGATCGATGACGACTTTATAGGACCTAGTATCGGTGGAGCATAACAGTACTTGGATGCGATGACTATGTTTGGTAGTTAGTATCATATATTCTAGGCCATACTCTCTTCCATTTTTCCCTTTTTTTAGTTGTTTTAAGGTTGGGACCTACTTTATCTCTAGTTGTTAATGTATTTTCCACTTATACTTTTGTATTAATTTTATTCACTGTGATATATTTTATAATAGGTTGTCACATTCATTGTTTACTCTCTATAGGTTTCAATTTTCTTATGTCATTGCATTGTTACATGGAGAAGGGTGTGTGTGTGTGTGTACAAGCACATTAGGCTATGGCCTACCATTTCAGTGATAATCCTACTTGACACTAGTCTCTATCCCTAGCCTATTGGATGTGGGATTGGGGTATCACTCTAGGCTTACTGCTTGTCCAGGAGGGGTACCAATGGGTTAAGTCGTGACAACATGAATCCATTAGAATATTTTTAGAATTTACCACTCAATTAAATTTTAATATTTTTCAAATGGATTCTAAGAAGGTTTTCTTAAATTGTTATATTCCCAAAAATTTATTTATTGAGAAAATCCTAGTTTTAAGGATTTAAAATTTCCAAATCATGTATTTAAGTTTACCAAAGTTCTTTATTGACTAAAATGACCCCCTTGAGCATGGAATGAGCAGTTAACTAAATACCTCTTAGATAATTATTTTTAAATAGGAAAATCCAATAGTGATTTATTTTTAATTTTTTTTCAAATTATTTAATACTTGTTAAAATTTATGTCGATGATGTTATATTTAGTTCAACTAAGGGATATATTTTTAATGAATTTTCATATTTAATGAGAAAATAATTTGAAATGATATTTAAAGGGGATTTAAAAAATTTATTTTGTTTTAAATTAATCAAAATAATAATGGAATTTTTTAATCAAAAGAAAATATACCAATGAACTTTTAAATAATTTTAACATGGGTCTCTTTATGGAAATTAATACATTTTATGAGTATATCTTGTAAGATAATATTGTATGAAGCTAGTAAAACTATAGGCAAAATGATTTATAGTGGTATTATTGGTAATATTATTTACAATACTATGAATTGATCAAATATTATGTTTAGTATTTGTCTTTGTCTTCATTTTCAAGCCAATCCTAAAGAACTACATTTAATATATATAAAAATAATTTTCAAATATCTCAAAGACACTAAAAACCATGTTTTTTTCTATACAAAAGTTATATATTTTGAACTTATAAGTCATTAAAATTCTTATTTTAGATAATTCCAACTAAATAAAGAAATTTTTAGTCAACGTTTTCACTTAGAAAATCTATTATCTCTTAGATTAGTAAGAAGAAAAATTCAACTACCATTTCTATCACTAAATCCAAATACATAGCCATATGAACTTATTTCATCCAAGTCATTTGGATGAAAAAACACTTTTGGACCGTGGTCTAACCTATAATCATGTTCCCATAAAGTGTAAAAGAACTTGTGATTTTAGATTCTCTAAAAATCCCATACAACAACCATTCACTAAGCACATTGACCTTAAACATCACTTCTTGAGAGATCACTTTAAAAAGGTGATATTTTTCTTGAGATCATAAGTACCGATCAACAATTAACCAATATCTTTACAAAACCAGTCACTCAAGAATGTTTTTATTTTATTAATGGAATTTTTGGTATTACTAGGTTATAAGTATTACATTGACATGTGATTACTTAAATTTTAGATCAAGAAATATATTAAAATTTTTGATCTGTTTTTATATTTTGATAAATTGAAACTATATTCAAGAATAAAATTCTATTATATATCCTTGGTACAGAAATTAATTTTATATTTAATATGGTTATATAATTATATTTAAAATAATTTATTATTTATTAATGAATGTGATTATTTAATATTAATTTATGATATTATTATTTCTTAAAATATGTGATTTTATTTATTTTTAGAATTTTTTTTATTATTGTCATTCAAAAAATACATGTTTGGTGAAATTCAAGGTTTTATATTTATTTCTGTTGGTTTAATATTTTCACACATTTCCCCTTAATTTATGATTGTTTTTAGAAAAATTTTCCTGGGGTTTTAATTAACAATTCTTATTCTTTAAATTAAACTATTTTTTTTGTTTTCATCTTGTATTTTTAGAAAACCACCAAAATTTTAGTGCATATACCCTAGAGTTTTGGTATAGAAGATAATAACTAATTACTTTTCCACCAAAATTTTTATAGGACACACCAAAGTTCTGGTGGTAGTCTAAATATTTTATTAAATGAGTAGTTTCCTATCATTTTATTTCATTTATATATTTTCATCACACTCACTCAGACACACTATCAAACCTCTCTTAGAATCCTATGATTATATACTCATTTACTTCAGCTTTTTATTGATTTTGGTAATATATAAGCCTTTTTATTACCTTATTTTATCATTTTCTTCATTTCTATCCTTTTTTTAACTAAGGTTCTTCAACCTATTCCACTATATAAACCATAATTCCATTTTTTTTATTTAACTTACCACTTCAAACCCTTGTGTTTATTTCATTTACTACAATTAGACTTTTTAATTCAAATAAGGGAAAGGAAAAGGTGGGTGAATCTTATAAACCACCATTCAATATATATTTTTATGATATATATCTTTCTCAGACTATAATAGTGGGTCACAGGATCAATATTCAATGGTCAAAACAATATTTTGTCTTTATTTAGTGTATCATTGCTTTTCTGGGATAGAAAACATTCTTTAAACCTTATCATAAGGATGTGATATATCCTTATGAAATTCATTAATTTTATTCTAATGTATTTTTTAATATGGTAATGAATTTACTAAAATCTATTCTTCTATCAATGGTAATACCCTTGAAAGTATATATCTTGAAATTGTTGAGTACATGATCATTTCACATGTGAGGTTTTATTACAACTTCTATAGGGTGTTTCTAGAAGACCCCCATTTTAATTTTTCCTACGCTCTTAAAATTATTTCTAGGTAACCAATGTGAACTAAGATCAATTTTAAAAATGTATTGACTAATATTCATGTAATTGAGAGGATAATCTAAACTTACACCTCCCCTAATCTTTGGGATTTTGATTCTTTGAAGTAAATTAAAATTTATACTTTTTTACTTTATCACTCAATATATACACTTCAACATCATTTGTCTTATCTTTTGGATGACACATTACAAAACTTCACACTCTTTGTAATCTAAATTCATTCTATTTGGTTTCCTTCTCACTTGAGTTTTTAGTCTTTTCCATCTTTATCCCTATTTATCTCAACACAAGGAACCTCATAAAGAATACCCTAATGAAAAAAATTAGTCTAGAGAATGTTTTTTCATTGGATCCCATGAATAAAAGAATAAATAATTTTCTAACAATTGTTGTTGAAGGAGTAATCTCCTTATAATCACTATAATATTCCTAGTGAGGAAATACCTCTAGTCTTGGTTGATGCCTTTTTAAATTATAGTCATGAAAGTGGAATAATAAGAAGAAGAAGTGGAATGAGCTAGATAAGATGAAGATAAAGTTGAAATGAATAATAAAAAAATAATATAAAGAATACAAATAAGACAGAGTATGTGGGAACTTGGAAGTAGCTATTGCAGGCTGTCTCGAACACTATGGGTAACTTTGCACCTGGTCTTTCTTTACTAGAGAGGTAAATAATCTATTATAAGATTAATATTTTAACTTTACAAAGGGCGAATAAATGTATTTCTCATTTGGAATGAGAGAATAAACTATATCATGAATTCATATAATTTCAAGTTAAGGATACCTGAGTGACTATTCTTTATCATTAGTGAGATACCTCCCATAGAAACTATCATTTTTCATGTAACTCCAAGCTATTTTTTGATATGTTTTAGTTTTATCTCTTTAATTTTTTTTCTCTTTTTATGTGTGTGAAATATTTAATGTTTCTTAAAACTTATCATGGATTCACTATTATATAATTTATCTTCTTATCATATCGTATTATCATTTATTTCTTAATTGATATTGATTATTTATGAATTTTCCATTTTAAGTTTTGTGATGTTTGATAATGAGAAAAGGTGTTAAAAATGGAATTGTTTCTACACAATAGTAGAAACCTTAGTGATAAATGGATTCATTATATTTTGATAAAATCTATTTGATCTGAAGGCTAAAATTGAAAATTAATCGATCCTTCGATTCTTTAATCATGTTGTATTTTACTATTTTAATGTTATTTAAAATTATATTTAAAGTGAAATTTATTATATTTTTAGCTATGTCATGATACCATGATTTATCCTTTTAGAATTATTGTTGGATTCTATCTTTAATTATCTCTTGGATTAAATTCATGTTATTGTGATTACTTTTTAAAGCATTTGTGATCATCAATAAGGAGTAAATTTCTACGCATAGATCTCATACCCTATTTTTTATTTTAATGACAAAAAAATATTTTATTTTGATTCTAACATTTCATTATTTATTTTTTAGTATGAAAAATATAAATTAATAATTAAATATGTATTCTTTGGACCATGTGAATGGAATGGAGTCCACTTGGAAGCAAATGACACTTAGTAGAGTCTTGGACTTTACACTATAAGGTTGGTGGAACTCCACTGGAATACTTTTGAATAAGGAATTAGTTATTTTATTCAATAACATAACTCTAATGGGTGGAACCCAAACTCTAGTTTTTAGCATCATAACTTTGGTGGCAGCCAGGAAGGACCACTATTCCCAAGGGATACCACCAAAACTATAGTGGACACTTAAACACATTTCTATGGGCATCCTCCAAAAAGACAACTACCCCAATTTTATGTCTCTAATGGATATATTTGAATCTAAATGGATATATTTGATTTATAATGGCTTCAATTAACCAAAATAAGGTTGAGAAGCTATAAGTAAACTTCTATGAAGGTTTAACACATAATGGTGACTAAGTTTACACACATTTAATCCAATTTCTAGTACACTAATTATATTATCATTACTCCACCATTATACATATTTTATCATACTATAAATATTATTTTCTTATTATATTTGAGAGATAGAAAGATTTACTAGGATTATATTTTAAAAATCTATCTTTATTACTTTTATATTTCTTGGGTGATCACTACCACTAATGTGAGGGATTTAGGTTTCTATGATATAATTACAAAAAATAAAGTGTAATTATATTTTTATTTGGTCAAATGGATACTATTAAATTCAAGGGATCAAAATAAATATTAATTAATTAATGACATGATATGTAGGTAATCAAACAATTGAGTTTTTGGCTAGACATATATCTCAATTTTTTACCTTTTATTTTTGTTACTTATTGTATTATTATTTTTTCAGTTTGAATTATTATTTTAAATTTTGTAAATGAAATTCACCCCTATCTTTACATCCTGTAGGAGTAATAAATAATCCACATTTAATAATTTAATTAATCTAAATACAATGATTTATATCACCAACCTTTTGATCAATCAATGATCTACATAAATATTGAACATTTAATCCATAACCAATCACCAAAAATTAGATTTTTTCCAATCTATACAGATAGATATGAATTAGAAAATATTAGTATATAAACCACATTTCCTTCCAGAGAAATAACAGGCATAATGTTAGAATTACCACTATAATTTTATCATAACAAATAGATCAAAAATACGTTAACAAATAATATTTTTGAAAAGGAATCAAGTAGATAGGGAATGAAAATGATTCCCAAATCTACTACTCATCTAAAAAGGGGAAAAATAATATCAAATAAAAATATTGGAAAATTATGAAAACATTTCTTAATTAAATTGGGGTCCTACTAACCCACTGGGTACTTGAAAAATAAAAACCATCCACCAACTATCTAGTGTAATCCATTGACCCATCAGTGGATGGATGAAGGCACTTCCACCTCCACTATCTAAATAATTGTTACTTAGTACACCCCCATTAGGTACCAAGTGGCATATGGTACTTAACAATAGTTTTAACCCCATATAACTCCCTCCCTTTACAAAAAATACACTAAAATTATAAAATTTTAAACTAAATTAAAATTAAACACCCACTTAGAATGTTTTAAGTTGATAAAACTTTCCACTATGTTAATTTTTTTCCACGATATATGTCATTGAGATTCACCATTGAAAAAATTATACCATTGATAACTCATATATTCTTATCATTCCCAATTTTCTTCTTGGATATAACCATGATTCTATAATTCTTTCACAAGTGAAACAGTTTATCCCTAAAAAATATTTTTACTTTAATCAATGATCCATACTCGATGATCAAAAAAGGGTATATCCATATTCAATTATACATTATCATATTGAATTATTTAAGATATATCTATTTTTTATGCCCTTATTTGTAACATATGACATGAATCATGCATTGTAATGCAATTATAAGGTAGATCCCGATGGATAAAAACTTCCCTAATATATTAAAGGTTGTAAAACAATAATAAAAATCAAGGTGAAAACTTCCTCAGCTTACCCAAATGTTGATGTTCCAATTGAGGATGGATATAAAGGAAACCACAATATATAACACTAAAATAATGTGGTTAATTTTTTTTATTATTGTCTATTTTTTCCATTTTAATATATAGATAATATCTTTTTAGTCAAATAAACATGATCAGTGTTTCCTTATACCATGATAGTCCTAATCAAAGATACCTCATCAATCTTCATCTTTCTTAAAGATGATCACAATAACAACCTATATAGTGCCTCACATGGAGCTATATGAATCAATGTCTTGAAGACGTTGTTATAAGAAAAATCAAAAATATCTAATTGATATTTCTATTCAACTATAACATAAATAATACATGAATGAAACATATCCTATAAAATTATTATAGTTCACTCATACAACCCATTATTTTGAGAATGATATGAAGTACACAAATTTACTTAATTACCCATATCCCTCTATAATATTTATTAAAATTGAGAAGTAAATATTATATATTGATACTTATTGGGAACCTTTGAAGCCTAATTATCTCCCAAACATAAAAATTTACCAAATAATTAACCACAAAAGTTTTTATATCCAATAAGTATGAGAAAACTTTGTAAATCATTCAATTATTACCTAAATCACATTCATTTCACTATATGATCAGGATAAGACTCATCCTAAAATCCATCATTAACTCATAAAATTTTTATATAGAATGGTAAATTATTAAAACATTAAATCTAGACTATAATGATTTACCTTTACCTTATGAAAGGTAAGACATCTTGATACAAACCCAACAATATCCATCTCCATACCTAAAAACCATAAGTATCATCAAATACTATGTCACATCTTAATCTAGCTAATATGTATCAACCATTAATAAATATAAAAATCACACATAACCTCTTCATGTATACATGTTGAAACCATAAACCATCCTTTAATATTCAAAAGTCAACTAACATCTAGTTTCCACCCAGGTATGTGTTCCCCATGATATAATATTTCATTAAAAACCTGGTACTTAGAATATGTAACCTTACTTTCTTTCACTCACTCCATCAAAGATGAAGTAATTTTAAAAGGTTTAAAAACCAAATAACTATTATATTTAGATAAATCAAAATATAACACTAAGAAAATAAATATAAGCTATTACTCATCTTTTTAGTTCTACAATATTTCAATATGATACTTTCTACTCAATGCATCGATAGAAAAATTTCCCTTCCTAGGAGTATATATTATCTTAAAGTCATATGACTAGATATAGTATACACATATCATTCACTTAAGACTCAATTATTGCTGGGGAAAAATACTTCATGTTTTTATTCTTGGTATACATAATAAATCTCTCACTAAATAAATAATACTAATAACTACTAAGTGTATAAACCATTACCATCAACTCAAGATCATGGGTGGGGTATATAATATTTTATAGCATGACACCCTAGTATTAGAAATTAGGTAAAAATCCAATATATATCCATTTTATCATTTTATAGTGTGTTCATGTGTGGGAAAGAGGTTTTGGGAGTGCTATTGGAAGCAGGAGGCCACCAACTAGCTAATGGAGGGTACCTGATAGCTGGTGTTGGCTGGTAGAATACCTATATGTTTGTAGGTTACACAAATCATCCAATAGAGGACCTAGAGGTGTAGTATTTATTATTACACACACTGGATAGTATATGGAGGGCATGAAAGTGTAGGTTATTTTCCTGTACCCATCGACCAGTTAGTGGGCTATCACGAGTGCGCTGGTGATGCCTAATGTTAGCTGGTGATGCCACTGGGCTTGTAGTTTAATATGGTCTAAAATTTAATTTTACCTTGAAATAATTTTTTAACTCCCCTAATATGACCTCTTTAACCCTAATATAGATTTATTTGGTTTACAAGATATTATGTGACATTTCTATTCCTCTCCCTCTCCACAATGGTGGATATTTGTTCTAGATAGAAGCTTGGATCTCTATTGGGTGTAATCTAGTATGTTTAGTCATTTCTAAGATGTTTTATTTTCTTATTATCCATGATTTTGATGCATTCTAAGATATATTTATGGAATCTAACATGTACATTGATAATATATGTTTCTTCCATCAGATCTAGGTTCTAGAGTATCCAATCTCTTCTTCTACTATCATCGTCCTAGAAGGTAATGAGGTTTTCTACATGTCTCTCGTAGGTATATCTATCATATAGTCTATCCCATAGCATGAATTATGCTCTTATAAATTTTATTTGGTTTTGTTTTATGAAATTTATGAATTTAAATACTTGAGATATGAATTAATATTTGATAGATTTGGATATGTTTTCTAAAATGTGGGTTTTCATGGAAACCATTTTGAGGCGCTTAATGTATTTGATTAATTTCCACCAAGAAGATTTTAAAAAGGAAATGCTTTTTCAGTCATGGAAGCAGGGTGTCATCACTATTGAATATGTTTTATAAAAATATGGGAATGTAAATGAAATGGATTTGACCTTGGAAAATGTTTATGAAATATGAAATGGTTTTATAAAATATAACGATGTAATAGTATATTGGGAAGACCTTAGGGAATGAGGGAAAATAGATATATGTGAGAACATGTAGAGTTATCTATCACTCAAGGAGGTTCCCATTATTCCATGGATTTTAATAGGTATCCTTTCATAAGGACCTAGGTTCCCATAATTTCGATTGTAGTTATTCTGACTAGTGTTTGTTTGCCTGAATTGTGTATACCCCTATGGTGTGATTTCTCTATTGGTGCTTTGAGGGTAAATTACATTTTTGTTTATTTGATATTAAAATTTTCCCACTTAATATGGATATTTCTTGTTGAAACTAATTTTCTTCATCTACTTCGGCCTCATGGATAAATTTTAGGTCATATTTATTTGTGTATTTCAATATGTCATGTTTTAAAGGAAAACCAAAGGATGATTTTATATGAAAAAATGATTTAATATTAAAAAGTTTTAGAGATATGTTTCAAATAAAAATTAATAGATGAAAATGGATGGATTTTTTTTATATTTTATTGGTTGTTTCCTAATAATATTTAGTTATCTAGCCCTAGTTTTTTCCTTTGGGTGTTTGTAGACTTGGTCTTGTTGGATTCAGGTAAAGGAAAGAGCATCATGTAGAGGATGACTCTACTGGATCTTGTTTCCTTATACTAGTTTGGGATGGTGGAGATATATAGTCACATGGAGAAGGACCCATGGTTTGATTTAGGTCACATGATGATGGAATATAAGTATTTTATTTTAGAACTTTTTATATAATTGTTGGATGTTCCTTTTATGGTTTGATTGTTTTTTGAATGATGATGTATCTTTAATATATACTGTGATAATCTATTTTTTTATATCTTATAATATGTATTTTGAGTTTAAAATCATTCCCATATTTCCTTGAATGATGCCCTGGGGGTTATCACCGGTCCATAGTGATCAGGAACATGCTTTGAGCCTTATGGTGGGTCAATTCAAGTGACATTATAGGTTGACCTGGGTTGGTCTATTAAGAATTGTTATCAAAGGTTTAGGTTATTATAGAATCCCATTATCATTATTATGTGTCACCCTCTTAAGTCTGGGGGTTGTTGATATACTGGAGTTAGGAGTGATAGAACTTAAGAGTTAGTGTGGGAGTGTTCCTGGACAACTCACTTTCATGACTATCCTCGATTTACCATGGGAAGTCCAGGGTTTTCTATAATTCCTTTTTGTAGTTTATTTTTTTTAGGATTCAGTTTTATAAATTATGTTTATGATAATGAATCCAAATTTTATTCTAAATGGTTTCCATCCCATTTGTTCTATAGATTATATATCCTTTAATAGGAACATCTCTGATTATTGTGGATGAAACTATGGAGAAAGCCCCATTAGTGAATCCGTCAGTTGACCCAGACTTGGTGGAAATAATAGTCCGAATGATTTGATCCAAAATAAAAGTTTCCAATATTGAATTAGAATAGAGGTTGGATCATGCTACAAAATTAAAAAAAGTATAATCCAATAATATTTTGTGGTGACATGGGACCCCAAGAATCAGAAGAATGGATCATGAAGATTGAGAGAATTTTCCACTTCCTCAGAACTTCAAAAGATTCCAAGGTTAGTTTCACCACTTATATTCTTGAAGAGCCAAGAATGAAGTGGTGAGAATCTATTTTTCAAGACAAGTTACATGCATATATTACCTTTTCCTATTTCTAGAAGGCCTTAAATAAATAGTAATATCTTGATACACTAAGAGTGGTGAAGGCATATGAGTTTTCTTTGGAGTAGGGAGATTGTTTTTCCATAGAGAATACAACTTGGTTTATTGAGTTAGTTCACCTGTATTGAGATCTTGTTTCTTATAACTATATATGAGAATAGAGGTTCAATATGGGTTTAAGGGAAGATAGTTAGTCTATTATAATTCTTTCATTCCTTGACATATTTTTGGAGGTTGTGGATAAGGAAACTATGGTTGAGGCTAATATAACTATAAAGATAGGACTCTATGAATCATTGTTGATAGTAGAAGGTATCTAGAGTTCATTTTCTAGTCCAAATTGAAAGAAAGGTGACCAATATTGAGGCAGTGTAAAGAGCATGCGACAGAAAACATGATAGAGTTAGGTGGGTTTTTACCAATGTGGGAAAAAGATAAACCTTAGACTTGATTATAAGGAAACACCTAAGGTATGTCATCTATCTGAGAAATTTGGTCATCTTCAAATTTTTGTGAGAGAGCATCCCAGGTAAGTAGAGTTGGATACACATTCAAAAAGGGATATCAGTTTAGATATGATGTAGCAAACAAAGTGATATCTAAACCTCATGCTAAGGGCGATGATCAGGTTATGAATAAAGGGTAGGATAAGGATAGGCATATTCTAGGTTATTGTATCTTCTAGGTTATGGCCTTATTTGATACTGATGAAACCCATTACATTATATTGTCTAAGCTTATCGATATGTTGGGATTTCAATCATAGCTTATCCCTTTCATGATGACTAATTCCATTCTTTTGGGAAATAATTTGGAGCATAGTTTTAGATTTATTAAGTGTCAAGTTATTATTTATGACCATGATATCATATAATATTTTTTAATTCTTGATCTTGAAATCTTTAATATTATCATTGGAATGGATTTAATGATTATCTACAAATACAAAATTGATTTCTATTAACTTTAGGTTCAACAAATTTATTTTGATCGATTCACACATATGTTTCAGGGTGAGTGGGATCCTATATTTTGGAGAGTGGGTCTTGTTGTCCCTAGTGATGAGACGATGTCATGTCAGTTTCAAAATGATGTGGATCGACATCTTAGTGACCCAATTATAGAAGTGGTGAATGAGTATGCTGACATTTTTCTAGATGAATTATCTAGGTTTACACCTCATAGGGAAGTTGAGTTTACTATAAAATTTATTATAGTGATGATCCCTATTTGTTTACTTTCGCACCACATAAAAACTTTTGAGTTAAAATAATTAAAGGTTAAACTTGAGGATCTTAAGATAAGGGATTTATTCATCCCAGTATTTCACCTTGAGAATATTCAGTTCCCTTTTTAAAGAAGTTGGATGAGAGTCACCAAATTTTTGTTGATTACTGAAAAATCAACCAGGTGATAGTTAAGAACAGATATCCCTTGCTTAAGATTGATGAACATTTTAATTTTCCCAAGAGAGCCCAGTGGTTTTTGAATATGTATATGAGATTAGGGTACTGTCCGCTAAGGGTTTGAGAGGAAGATATTCCTAATATGGAATTCATGATTAGGTATGGGAATTATGGGTATTAGGTCATTCTTTTTGGCCTTACTAATTCTAATGTGGTGATTATAGATTTAATGAGTCAATTTTTCCATCAGTTCTTGGATTATTTCATGGTTATAACTATGGAAGATATCCTTGTTTATTCTCAATTGGATTAGGATCATGTTGAGTTTTTGAATTTCCTAATTGGGATCTTAAAAGAACATTACCTATATTGGAATCTATTCAAATGTAAGTTATAGATTTAAGATGTAAAATTTCTAGGAAATGTTATTTATAAGATGGGAGTCTCAGTGAATCCTAAAAATATTCATGTGTGGATGTCTAGGGAGAGACCCAAAAATAATTTTGAGATCTAGAGTTTCTTAGGATTAACTACTTATTATATGGGATTTTTTTTGGACTTCTCCAAGAATGAATCTTGTAAAGTCCCTAACCCCAGTAACCAGGAGTCGGTTCCATACTTCATTACATTGACATAAGATACAAGAAATCACATCCCAAAGGACCAAATAGTTTAG
Organism: Viscum album; assembly: GCA_963277665.1. NCBI lineage: Eukaryota > Viridiplantae > Streptophyta > Magnoliopsida > Santalales > Viscaceae > Viscum > Viscum album. The sequence continues at coordinate 381,419,901 of OY728153.1, read as the reverse complement.
TAGTATTGGTAAAAAAGATACACACATGAAATTCACATTACATTATAATCATAAAATAAAAAATATATTTCTTTTGAGAACACTATTATTCTCCTATATTAACACTTCATATCAACCATAATAAAATTCTTAGAATCCTGGGGAAAAATAAAACCTTAGAAAGTGGTGAACTCTGATACTCAGTATGGATTAAATATAGCAGAAGATATCATGAATCAATAAGTATAAATAACATGGAAAAGTAAATAACATAACACACATTACACTTAATTAATAACTTGATCATATTTTTTCTAGAATAAAAGAAGATCAAATAATGACATATAAATAGTCACATGAGCTAGAAAACTTAACCATGGATATTCTACCAATCGAATAATGACATTGAAATTAATAAATAATCTCATAAATATGGAATTTATAATGAATAAAATCTGAAAAATATTATTGAGGCTTCATGAAAAAAATATAATACTGTAAAATCTTCATAATGATAATCTAATATCATCAAGGCTTTGTACTGAGAATCTAATAAATGGGTATTGCCTTGGCCAAAACCCAATCTAGTTTATCTCATGTGATCTATCGATGAATCGAGGGGCTATAGAGGACCTCTCCCATTACATGACAAGTATAATAATTCCTCATATAAAAGTGGTGAAATATAATCAACAAATACATTTTTATTGAATATATCATAAAAAAATTTAAATAAATTTCCCCCATTAAGTAAACATAATCACAAACCATCCAGAGTAATATGGTGAATGGTATCTAAATAGTAAATCCCCAATAAAAATATTCAACAACTATTTAATAAAATATGGTAAATGATATCATAAAAGATCAACATAAATGAATCATAATATTCAACAAATGATTTTATCACAAATGAAAATATTTTAAATGAGTTCTTTGAAAAATTATTTATGAAAATAAAACATTTTCACTTTTAAAATAACTTATGATTAAAACATATCACATTTATAAAATAAAACATTTTCTTTGAAAATAACCATGTAAAATTTTAAATGAAGTTTTAAATCATTAAGGTGTTAGCATGGTGGGAAAATCCTCTTATGTCGAATAAGTTAAAAAAAATCCTTATGTATTTTTATCAAAAAAGTCTCAAATAAACTTGTTTAAAAAATGAAAAAACATTCATTTCAATTTTTTTTGTAAAGAGATAAGTTAATTAAGGAATAAAAAGTATCTCGCGTGTAGCTAAGAGTGATTTCCTAGGGTTTTCTAGGGTCGGGTGAGCTACAACGGCAGTTTCATCCAAGTGACTGGAGGATCCATTTTCCCTATGGGGGTCCTTTCTCAAGTTTGAGATGGAGAGAATCAGTTCAATGGTTGTGTCCTTCAGTATCTCCCACATTCGCTGGGGACTGGTGGTCTTCTGGTTGCTCCGAGGATTTTTGAGTTTCCCTGTTTGCAGCTGTAATTCAATGGATCTTTGATGAGCTGAGTTTTTCTCAAATCTGTAGGGGTCTATTATAGACCAACGATGGTCCTATTTGAGAACTTTGTGATACGATAGTCTAATCCATGAATTCTAGTCCCGAATGCCTTAAATCCTCAACCAATGATGACTTAAGTGATCTTAGGCTTTATATCTGTATCTGGCGATCAACGGTGGTGTTGTTTGTGAAGGGAGTTTTGGCATGTGACTATAGGAAGTGTTAATTCCCACGGCTGGAATAGATCTCACGCACCATATGCTTCTTATTCTAGTTTTTCAGTGTGATTTCTTCAGTGGTTTGCGAACCTTACAAGAAGGGTTTGTGTCCAACTGTGGTTCGCAAAGGGGAGGACTTACGCAGAACACATCGATTGAAGGGGGGATGCGAAGGAAGGGTTCGCGAAGGAGGGGGTTCGCGAAGGAAGGGTGTATACAAAGGAAGGTGTCACGAAGGCTGGGTTCGCGAAGGTTGGGTTCGTGAAGGAAAGGTTTGCAAATGAGGGTGCGTGAAGAACAAAACAGTTTTGGTGCACAGCGGAGGGGAGGGGAGGCCTTGTAGTGGAGGAGAGGACTCATGCAGGGTGTCCACATAGGAAGGGGTGATAGGGAGGGTGCGTAAAGAGCCTTGTGGTAGAATTGAACTGCATAAATTGTGATTGGTCTACATGGGGGTGCATTCATGCTTCATGCTGTCTGTTCAAGGGTGGGTTATGAAAGGGCACAAAGTTGGGGGTGTTTTTTTGTGTATGTTTCAATTCGCGTTGGAGTGGAATTTTGAAAGAACACAAAGGGGGTTTGTAGAAATGGAATCATATGTGATGGATATATGGAAGAAACATTCACTACAAAATAAGTAGAAATGGATAATTGACACATGAAAGGATGAATATGAATTTCTTTCATGTCGTATGGGTCTATTGATCGTTGGAAAGTGCTTGGAAAAACAAACTTTCAACCACAGGGCCCTTAAAAATACCGTACAAAACATCTGGAAATTTGAAGATGGGGTCACCATAAGAGAAGTGTGGAGGGGACTCCTTTTCTTTGAATTTTTTAATAATAGAGATAAATACAAGTTCCTCAAAGGGAGACCATGGTCCTTCGATAAACAGATCATTGTCATGGAAGATTTAAAAGGTAGGGAAGATATCCATAATATCCCACTGACCCACTCACCTCTCTGGATACAAATTAAAGGAATTCCATTTCATGGTAGAACTAAATGAGTTATGCATGAAATTGGAGAACACATTGGTACATTTCTGGAATGGGATCAATCTGATCCAATTCACTGGGGACCCATGGTTCGGATCAGAGCACTTGTAGATGTGGCACAACCACTTATGAGAGGAATCTTCTTGTTATAGGATGAGTCAAGTCTTGGATATCATTAAAATTTGAAAATATCACAATTTTTTTCTTCTTTTGTGGGTATCTCAGACATTTATATAAGGACTGTGAATCAAAGAAGGAGGATGATCAAGGAAATGTTATTCTGCAATATGGCCCTTGGCTTCATGCAAGAATGAATGCAGAAAATTTGATTTCTGAGATAGAAAAACTAAAGGACCGAGATAGTCTTGTGAAGGTGATCATGAGTCAGTCAAAACCAGTTCACAATAACATCACAATTCTTGGGCCACTAGAGTTTCATGATGGAAAACTAGTGGATTAGCAGGCAAAAGAAGTAATACATGGAAGCATTGTGGATGTGACCGACATGGAGAAAATTTATATAGGTAATGAGAAGGACCAAACTCTTTACTCAACTTGGGTCACTAATTATGCGAAGGAGTCCTCTCCCCCACATCTTGGGTCATCGAAAAAATGAAATGAACCACCAGAACCAGGTGCTGGATGGGAGAACTCTGGACAGGAACCCCTTGACCCAATTCAACAGACAGATGGTGAAGCACTGGGGTTCACTACCCAGGACGGAGACTACATGGTTGGATTAATGTCATCAGGTATCCAAAAACTTCAGATATGAAAAAGGGTTACTATATGTGATTAATATGGCGTACCAATCATTACAAAACCAGGTTACCACTAACGAAGCTGGGAGGTAGGGAAAATGGATGAGAGGCTCCCAAAGAGGTGTAAAGGGGCAGGTGACAGATAGTGTCTTGAAGTTATAGAGGCGGAGGCGGGCATGGCCCAACCCCACATGGAACAATGAAAATATTATGCTAGAACTACCAGGGACTTGGAAATCCCCGAATAGTTTGGTCTCTCCATCACTAGAGTTAAAAATACTCCCCTGGCATATTTTTTGTATTTGAAACTATGTTGGATTGCAAGGATGCTAGTCTTCTTGGCTCGATGATCAGTTTTAAGAACATTTTCCCTGTTGGAAGACAAGGACACTCTAGTGGTACGTGCCTTTTGTGGAAAGAGGAAATTGGTGTTCAGGTGACTAATTTCTCAGATAATCACATTGATGTGGCTTTTTCTGCCCCATGATATCCATCGTGGTATTTTGTGGGATTCTATAGGTGGCCTAGGCACCAAGATAAACCCAAATCTTGGGACCTTTTGCACTGAGTGAGATCCTCTCTTTCGGGACCACTTCTTGTTGTGGGGGACATTAATGAGATCCTCCTCCATCATAAAAAATAAGGGGGGAATTGGCGGAGTGGTGCTGCTATAGAGGAGTTTAGGAATTCTCTTGTGCTGAATTCCCTTCATGACCTTGGGTTCTCAGACACTCCTTTCACTTTGTATAGAGGGAGATCAATAGAGAATCATATTTCTAAAAGTCTTGATAGATTTGTGGGAACTGATGATTAGAAATACCTCTTCTATGATTTCACAGTGGTTCACCTTCCTCTGGTCTCTTCTGACCACTGTCCAATCATGTTTTCAACGACCTCTCGTGGGGAAGTTAAAATAACTTTGTAGACTTTTTGATTTGAAAGTATGTGACTTCAAGATAGTAATTGTGATAAGGTGGTTCAGTCAGCTTGGCAGGGACTGAACAATCCCATTTTATCAAATATCTAGAGTACTGCCTCTCGCTTTTAGGAGTGGAGATTGGCTAGATTTGGTGATTTTGAAAAACATATTAATGTTATAGAGAATATTTTGAAGAAGCTACACTCTTTTCCTTATTGAAACTTTTTACTCAAGGATATATCATTTACTAAAAACAAACTTAATGTAACTTTGAGGGAGAAGGAGAGTTTTTGGTTTCTGTAGGAAAGAAAATCCCATTTGAAGAAGGGTGACTAGAATACCCACTTTTTTCACCAAAGATCCTTGGCGAAGAAAAGGAAAAACCACATCTATCAACTTGAAGATCACTCTATAAGAGTTACTTTTGACGTTAATAATATCCAAACCATTATCCTAGAATTTTTTAGCAACCTCTATAAATATAAAAGTATTGAAACTCCTTCGATCCTAACTAGTTGTATCCCAAAAATTGTTATGCAGGATATTAACCATAAGTTGGATAAGTATATCTATATGAACAAAGTGCTAGAGGCCCTTCATCTTATTCACTCCACCATGGCCCTAGGGCCTGATGGGTTTCAGGGACTATTTTTTAAACATTTTTGGCATATCATTGGGGCAGATGTGGTTTCCCTCATAAAGGATTTATGGGATGGAAGATCCTCTCTAGATCCCCTAAATGAAACACTTATTACCATTATCCCGAAAACCCACTACCCGTAGAAAATCATGAAATTACAACCCATCAGTTTATGAAAGGAGGTTTACAAAATCCTTTCCAAGATCTTGGTGGCGAGGCTCCGGGATTGTCTCCCAGGGCTTGTAACTGAAAACTAGAGTTCTTTCATTCCAAAGATATCCATTAATAATAATGCGGCTATTGATTTTAAACATTTTCACTCTATGAAAACTTTATCATCATCTAAAAGAGGTGTATTTGAAATGAAATTAGATATGAATAAAGCTTATGATAGAATTGAATGGACATTTCTTGAACTTGTTCTCTCAAAATTGGGCTTTGGAATGTAATGGATCTATAATATCATGAACTATGTTATGACTGTTACCTTTATAATTAATATCATTGGATCACACTGGGAAAGCTTTAAACCCTCAAGAGGTCTGCAACAAGGGGACCCTCTCCCGCCTTATCTCTTCATTTTGGTGGCTGATGTTTTTTCTCATATTCTCTTGAAATCAGAGGGGAAATGGATGATACATGGTGTGAAGGTATATATAAATCCCCCATATAACCCACTGTTTCTTTGCAGATGATAGTATCCTCTTTTCTCGTGCTACCCCGCAAGAATGTGTTCAAGTGATAAAAATCATTAATATGTATGAAAGGGAATCTGGACAATATATTAATCCTTCTAAATCAGAATTATCCTTTAGTAAAGGAATTTTATAGGAAAAAGGGTGTAACTACAATGATTTTTCAGATTTCCACTAGTGAAAAAACATCCTAAATATCTTGGCCTCCCGACCCTTGTCGAAAGATCGAAGAAATTTTTTTTCACATTGATTAGCGAGAGAGTGGAAAATTTTATTTTCTTATGGTCTAGTAGGAAGATCTCCAAGGATGGGAAGGAAGTTATCATTAAATGTATAGCCCAATAAATCCCCTCTTATGCTATGTCCCTTTTCAAGTTTCTGAAAACTCTTGTTGATCATATCCATTCTCGGTTGGCTAACTTCTGGTGGGGCTCACATGAGGGTAAACATAACACCCATTGGATATCCTAGGGAAAACTGTGTGTCTAAAATTTCATGGAGGGCTTGGGTTTAGGAATCTCAAATGGTTTAATGAGGTGATTTTGGAAAAACAAGGTTGGTGCCTTCTCACAAACCCAAACACCCTGTTCTCAAAAGTGTTGCTGGACAAATATTTTCCCCACTCTGATTTTTTGCATTCCCATCTAGGACCAAGGATGAGTTTTATATGGAGAAGAATTTGGGGTGAAAAATATCTACTTGATTTAGGTTGTGTGTGGTGAATTGATGATGGTAATGATGTGAGTGTTTGTAATGATCTGTGGCTGACAAATAGCGTCAACCTTAATGTGTCCTCGATTACTGCCCCATGTTTTGAAAATTCTTGGGTGTAATACATGATCAACGAATCACTTGATGACTGGGATAGGGGGAAATTTTTAATTGGTTTAATTATGTCGATCATACTCTTATTCTGAGCATTCCTTTCACACTAGGTATGGGGAAGGATCAGATTTACTATAATGGGTAAGCATCTGGGAAGTTCTCAGTCCAATCGGACTACAAAATGAGGGTTAATGACTTGGCCCAATTCACCCTATACAAGATTTGGAAGAGTCTCTGGTCAATATCCTCCCCTCCCAAGGTGAAATTATTTTGGTGGCAGGTATGTGCTGGTGTTCTTCCTACTTGTGACCTTTTGGTGAGACGTCATCTGGTTGATGATGAGAGTTATCCTTTGTGTCTCTAAGAGTAGAATATATTTTTCATGCAATTCTTCTCTGTCATGGAGTAGAAGGGATGTGGAAGGAATGAGAGCTAAATTTTAAAAAGTTATTTGATCCATCTATTTGGTTGATTCAAAACTTCATTAAATGGGCGTCTTTGTTAGAACCAAGGGTGATGGGGGTGATTTGTAGAATTGGTTGGCTGGTGTGGAATTGAAGAAATGAAATCATTTTTCACAATAAGGTGACCCAAGATCATATTTGGGTTGAGAAAGCTTTGTATTAGATGAATTGTTGGATGTTGAATGATGTTTTCCCTCTATGGTTAGTAATTGGCAAACACCTCCCCATTGGTTCCCCCCTCCTGGGGGTTTTTTCAAAATTAATACAGATGCAACTGTCTCTGCTCTCCTCAGGGTTGGAAATGGATTTATCACCCATAATAGTGATGGTCAGGTCATGGAATCTCACTGTAGTGTTTTTGATGCCTTATAGAGCTCTGCTGTAGTGGAGGCATCTGCCATTCTCCATGGGATTCTTCTTGCTTTCTCAATAGGTTATATCAATGTGGTGGTGGAGTCTGACAACTTGGAAGTGATTAATGCTTTATAAAAGAAAGAGGAGGATTCCTAGATGTTTGGCCTTATTTTGAGAAAGATCTGGTTCTTGACCGATTTCTTTGTTGAATAAAAATTTTCTTTCATAAATCAAAGGGGTAATTGGGAGGCTCATCATTTATCTTTTTTTGGGAAATCTTGGGGTAACCATTGTTTGATAGACTCTTTCCCTGAGTGGATATGTAGATCTAGTGTGACTGATCAGTAATTTAGTTGTTTTGTTTTGATTAAAAAAATGTTTTGTAAAGAGAAAAAAATTAAAAAAACTGTGTTTAAAAAATCATATGAGAATAGTAAGAACCATTTTGAATTTTTTTTTAGAATATATGAACATGGAGGAGAAATATTCCCCAGTGGAGACTTAAATAAGAAAAATCTTGAATAACAATGAGATTATGAAGTAAACCCTTACCACTTTGTAATTAGTTGAATTGTATGCCCTATAAACTCAAATAAAACTGTAAATACGATGAAGATAGGAAAATTCATGATATTATATTAAACAGATAGTATATATACCATATAAAATAAATAAGTGGTGAATAAGGCATGTATCCTACATAAATAAAAGTGAGACGAAAATCCTTTACCTTATGCTTCATTTAGTAGAATGTTATTTAAAATCATATATAATAGCTTAATCATGTAATTAACTTATATCATAACTTTATTCATATTTATTATATCATATATTATCCTATTATATTATTTTATCACCTGTTTTTGATAATATTTCATTATTACCTATGTTCCGGGTGTTAATTGCTCCATTTTTCTATGCATGTTTTGTCATGAATATATTAGTTATTTAGAATAGGATATAGATACAACTTATAAATAATGAAATTAATATTATAAAAATCATATTTAACCATTAAATAAATTTTTATAATCATTCTTTAATGGTGAACGTGAAAAATGAATCGCATCGCATCATGGAGATGGTAGGTCGTACGTACACACATGCGATGATATAATTCCATTAATGATGAAAGGGTAAGGAAGTTTATGGTATATTAATTTTTCCATAATAAATATAATTAAATTTTTATAATATATATCCATTATTTTCATCATTATACCCATCCAATTAAATTGGATATGAAAAACATTTTACACCACAACGTAGAGATGGTAAGCCATACATATGCATGCACGGTGCTTTCATTTTTTATATGATGGATAAGTGGTAGAATATGGTTGTCCCATAATCATAATAGTATATCAGATTATATATGATACTTAAGTTGTTAATTTATAATGGAGACAACACTTGAATAAGAAGTAGAAGAATAAATTAACTTTAATTAGTTGTTAAACACAATCACCTATTCTTTAGTCGACTTCCATTAGATTAATTTTTAAAGGATATAGGGTTTGTATTTTTGGAATAAAAGGACATCCATAAATTTTATAAGGATTTTGGAAAGATAAATTGGTAGTTTTTGGTCGATCTAGAGCATTGAAAGTTGTGTAAAGAAGTGAGGGAGGAAGTGCCCTTTTATAATTGAGGTGAGGGGTACTTTTGGAAACTCTCAAAATATTAAATTAATATAAATTAATAAGAATAATAGTGTTATTTAAAATACTATATGAGTATGGTTATAAATACTCTTATACAATAATTTTATACAATTATTACCACATTATCACCCTTATAATTTAGTTTTAGCCCTTATTTAACCTCTTTAACTCTTACCGTGATAACATGGATTTTACTTTTCAAGGGTTAATATTGTTACCATAAAATTCCAGAAGAACCATAAATGAATCATGGAGAACATTTTAAACTCTATACTAATAAATTGGAAGAATTTTATATTTTTATGAATTACATATCATTTAATAAAATATTATTTATTTTAAAATATCATTAATGTCAATTTTGACACTATTCATTACTTGACTTTCTAAAAATATCATAAAAACCATATATAGTCGAAAATAATTTTTTAAAATATATAAAATATGTTAAATTCATCTATGAAATTATTTTATTATACTAATCATCTCAAATAATATATATTTTAATATTTTAAACATCATTTATGTGACATTTACATTAATTAAACAATTATTGCATCATTGTTGTGCAATTATTTAAGTTAATTATTTTTTCAATAAAAAATAAAAATAGATTTCCATGATGAAAATAAATATTTTAGATTTATAAATACTATTTATAGCCAAATATATCACCTAAATAACCCCATATTAAAAATATTTAACTCGTTAAAAACAAAAGTATGACAAGTTTGACTTTTCTTTGAATGAAATATTATAAAGGTTATATTCTCATCCAAATGGACATAAATAGTCACATAACCAATAATTTAATTACTAGGGTAAAAATACCCATACAATAAAACTGGGTCAAGTGCTAGGGTTATTTTCTAATATTTATAATATTATTTTTACCCTTAATTACCCGATTTACCCTTAACCGTGGTAATAAAAATTACCAAAGTTTCTATTCATATTGTAAAAAATTAAACGAGGAATATTTAATAAATTTGGAACTTATGGTAAAAAATATGAAATACATTTTTCAAAATTCAAAAAATAGAATTTTCTAAAAGTAATTTAAAATTAATCCCGTTGACGGAATGAGGAAACAAGTTTTTAAAGTGAAAATGTTCAAAAGATTGAAATGTTTTTATATCCAAAATCAATGTGAAATTGATTCCAAATAACTAAATTGTATTAAATGATATAAAATTGATCTAATTATAGTTTAAACTAATAAAAAAATATAATTTAACACTAAATTATTTAAATAAAATAGGCGTTTTCAATTAAAATCCAATATTTTTCACTATTAATCAAAACATGAATTTATTTAAAAAGTAAAAAAATCAACCAAAGTAAATTATGATATTTTTATTTTAAATAAAAAGTTTATTTTTTCAAATATAATTTATAAAAGTGTCAAAAACTATATATAAAACAAGTTCTCCATGAAATGGCTACAAAAATGCCTTTAGAAAAATATAACTTTTTATGCGTAAAAATTGGATTTATTCTTATTTTATGCATATAAAATATATTGTTTGAATATTAAAACATGTATGATATATAAATTAAAAAATTTGGTTAATAATAACTATTTCTCCAATTTAATGTCTAGGTTATAATAATATTTCATTGTCCGTTTAAGCTGGGTGTTGCGTGCAACGTAAGCTATTGAGGTGGTTAAATTCAAAAAGAGACATATCACAAAATCTCAGGGTGTTACATTCTCCCATACTTCAACCAATTTTTTCCTCCCAATTTGAAATTGTAATTAAAAAATAAAATCTTTATAATTGGGAATTCCTTTTTGGGAATCCCACATCAGAAATAGGGTTAATAAAACATTCACATAATAATTGGGAAAGAGAAATGAGAAGGTCAACAAAAAATTAAGCTTTCGAATAGGATAACATTAATGGGAAGTGAAAACCTAGACTTAGAAGAGAAATATAACAATTAATTTCTGATGTATATTTATAAAGAACTTGGTCATTATAAATTTAACCATCCGAAAATCGTAAATTTGTGATCAGTTAATAGACCCACTACAAGAAAACTGCTGTTTAGGGGTGGTTTTTTCGCGGCGGTTTTAAAAACCGCCGCGAAACGCGTTTTGGGCCGCCGTTTCGCGGCGGTTTTTAAAACTGCCGTGAAAAAACCGCCGCTAAACGGCAAAAAAATTTAATTTTTTTTTAAATTTTATTCGAGGATTACCGGTGGTTTTTTAAAAAACCACCGCGAAATAGCGGCGGTTTCGGTAAAACCGCCGCGAAATAGCAGTGGTTTCGGTAAAACCGCCGCGAAATGAAATAAAAAAAATAAAAAAACACAAGAAACCCAGAAATTACTAAAACAAACCTAACTTTTGATCCGGGCGTCCGTTGAAGCACCACGACCCGTCAAATCGAAGCTCATGAAGAGATCTAGAGGCACATATAATCAAAACTGTGAGAAGGTCTAAGTTGTGGAAGATATTAGAGTTATAAGAAAGTTGAAAAAAGTTCTCCAACTTCAAACGACCATAACTTTCGCTCTGGGTGTCCGTTTGGGCTCTACCAAATATCAAATCAAAGCCAGCGAAGAGAGATACACACTAGTTCAACAGAAGAAAGATTCTGTCAGGTTTTTCAACCCCAAAACCCCTCCGAAGGCCTCCAAAACCCTATTTCCGTCACCGGTGTCCCGTCGAACTTGTCTTCAAACCGACCTAACTTTCGATCCACGTGTCAGTTTGACCTCCTCTACCTGCCAGATCATAGCTCGTTCCATGAGCTTCAGTTTGACTGGTTGTGGCGCTCACATGCACTCCTAGATCATATGTTATGGCCTTTTTAGTGGGTATCAGGTTTGTTATGTTTTTCGATGCCTCGTTTCTAGCACCCGTTCCCCGTCAGCTTTTTTTAGATGGTCATAAATTCCGATCCGCCTGTCCATTCGAACACTTTCACCTTTCAGGTCGAAGATCGTTTCAGGATCTTTGATTTGACAAGCCGTAGATCTAAAACGGACTCTCGGATCATAATTTATCTCCGTTAATGTGAGTCCAATGTTTTTGTCTCTTTATGATTGTTTTGACGGGTTTTAACGGTAGCTCCATTTATTACTGTTTATTTGGGTTTCCATGAATTGTTATTTTTATCAATGGTTTTTATGGGTTATTATGATGATTATGTTGAATTATTAAGGAGTTTTCCAGAGTTGTCATGAGTTTTCATGCGTTCTCATTCTTTCTAATGCCTCATTCTTCATATGCTTCTCCATCCTTTTTCAGGCGTTTTCATGATTTTTCATCCCTTATCACGTCTTTTCATACTTTTTCATGTGTTTCCTTTATTATTTATTATTTATTATTTATTATTTTTAATATACTTTAATTTATTTATTATCTTTTATTTGTAACTGGTAATTTTTTATTTTTTATTTATTATTTATTATTTATTATTTATTATTTATTATTTATTATTTATATTTATTAATTATTTATTTATTAGTTATTATTTATTAGATATTATTTAGTAGTTACTATTTATTATTTATTATTTATTATTTATTATTTATTATTTATATTTATATTTATTTATATTTATTTATTATTTATTATTTATTATTTATTATTTATTATTTATTATTTATATTTATTTATTAGTTATTAGTTATTAGTTATTATTTATTCGTTATTATTTATTATTTATTATTTATTATTTATTATTTATTATTTATTATTTATATTTATTATTTATATTTATTATTTATATTTATTTATTATTTATTATTTATTACTTACTATTTATTATTTATAATTATTTATTATTTATATTTATTTATTATTTTATTATTTATATTTATTTATTATTTATATTTATTTATTATTTATTATTTATTATTTATATTTATTTATTATTTATTATTTATATTTATTTATTATTTATTATTTATTATTTATATTTATGTATTAGTTATTATTTATTATTTATTATTTATTAGTTATTAGTTATTATTTATTATTTATTATTTATTATTTATTATTTATTATTTATTATTTATTATTTATTTATTATTTATTATTTATTATTTATTATTTATTATTTATATTTATTTATTTAATATTTAATATTTAATATTTAATATTTAAATTTATTTATTATTTATTATTTATTATTTATTATTTATATCTATTATTTATTATTTATTATTTATTATTTATATTTATTATATATTTATTATTTATTATTTATATCTATTATGTATTTATTATTTATTATTTATTATTTATTATTTATTATTTATTATTTATTATTTACTATTTATTATTTATATTTATTTATTTATTATTTATATTTATTTATTATTTATATTTATTTATTATTTATTATTTATATTTATTTATTATTTATTATTTATTATTTATTATTTAATATTTATTATTCATTATTGATTATTTATTATTGATTATTGATTATTTATTATTTATATATATTATGTATTATGTATTTATTATTTATTATTTATTATTTATTATTTATTATTTATTATTTATATTTATTTATTTATTATTTATATTTATTTATTATTTATTACTTATATTTATTTATTATTTATTATTTATATTTATTTATTATTTATTATTTATTATTTAATATTTAATATTTATTATTCATTATTGATTATTTATTATTGATTATTGATTATTGATTATTTATATTTATTATTTATTATTTATTATTTATTATTTATATCTCTTATGTATTTATGTTTATTTATTATTTATTATTTATTATTTATTATTTATTATTTATTTGTGTTTATTTATTATTTATAATTTATAATTTATAATTTATAATTTATAATTTATTATTTATTATTTATTTATTATTTGTTATTTTTATTTATTTATTATTTGTTATTTATATTTATTTATTATTTTTTATTTTTTATTTAATATTTAATATTTATTATTAATTATTAATTATTAATTATTAATTATTTCTTATTTATTATTTATTTATTATTTATATTTAATTATTATTTGTTATTTATATTTATTTATTATTTATTATTTATTATTTATTATTCATTATTTATTATTTATTATTCATTATTCATTATTTATTATTTATTATTTATTATTATTGAGCTTATATCTATTATTTATGTATTATTTGTTTTTTCAATTAATATATATAAGTATATTAAATTCTGTTTGTTAACCACATGGCAAGCCTGCTGGAGTGGTAAAGTCTTTGGAAAATATGCAAGAGGTTAGGGGTTCAAATCTCAACAAACACAGAATTTATTTATATAAATAAATAAATAAATAAATAAATAAATAAATAAACATAAACAAATAAATAAACAAATAAACAAACAAATAAAAAAATAAATAAATAAATAAACAAATAAATAAAAAATAAATAAAAAATAAATAAAAAATAAATAAAGAAACAATAAAGAAACAAAAAATAAACAAATAAATAAACAAATAAAGAAACAAATAAAGAAACAAATAAATAAACAAATAAATAAACAAATAAATAAACAAATAAATAAACAAAAAATAAACAAAAAATAAAGAAACAAATAAACAAACAAATAAACAAACAAATAAATAAACAAATAAATAAACAAATAAAGAAACAAATAAAGAAACAAATAAAGAAACAAATAAAGAAACAAATAAATAAACAAATAAATAAACAAATAAATAAACAAAAATTAAAGAAAGAAATAAACAAATAAATAAACAAATAAATAAACAAAAATTAAAGAAATAAATAAACAAAAATTAAAGAAATAAATAAAGAAATAAAGAAACAAATAAAGAAACAAATAAAGAAACAAATAAAGAAACAAATAAAGAAACAAATAAAGAAACAAATAAAGAAACAAATAAACAAAAAATAAAGAAACAAATAAAGAAACAAATAAAGAAATAAAGAAATAAAGAAATAAATAAATAAATAAATAAATAAATAAATAAATAAATAAAGAAATAAAGAAAGAAAGAAAGAAATAAAGAAATAAAGAAATAAAGAAAGAAAGAAAGAAAGAAATAAAGAAAGAAAGAAAGAAAGAAAGAAATAAAGAAAGAAAGAAATAAATAAAGAAATAAATAAATAAAGAAAGAAAGAAAGAAATAAATAAATAAAGAAATAAATAAAGAAATAACGAAATAAAGAAATAAAGAAATAAAGAAATAAAGAAATAAAGAAATAAATAAATAAAGAGTGACAATTGATTTCCCAGAAAGAAAAGTAAATAGATAAAGTTTTTATTTCAAAATATTTTTGCTAGAGTTGAGGTATTATTTTAATATTTAGATAAGCACTTGAGAAAATAAGATTACTTGATTAATTTCTATTTTATAAGCATAATTTAATCCTTTGGTTGTGTTTCAATCTATTTTTTAATTTATCATTTACACTTAGAAATGAATGTTTAAGATGAATTATTTTCACACCTAAATCACTTTTATGAATCATAATATCCATGAGTCATTACTTTGGACTTAAATTTTTTATTGAAACCAAAATGGTTAGCATATGTATTAGTTTAACCTCACAGAAAAAAATTTCTGTAGTTCAACTTAATCCATTCCATAAGTAGTTCTCCAAAATACATATGTCAAAATTCACAGTCCAAAAAAGTATCAAAATTTCTAAAATCATTCTTAAAATTAGATTCTCCAAAAAATATAATTTTTATATTATTTTCATATAATAAATATTTGAATACCTTGATCACCTTAAAATATTAATTAAAACTTTCATGCACCCTAAAATAAAATCTCATGTTATTCAATACATTCCTTAAGTCTAAACACGTAGAAAACCAAACATAAAACATAAAATCACTAACCAATATTATCCCACAAAAATCTATTTATCATTAATAATATATTAAGGTTTATATTCTCCCAATCAAGTGTTTTAAAAAATATCAACCTACAACAGAATCACTTCTTTTGGTTAATGTTACAATTTATCACATGCTTATAAATCCTTAAAGTAGATTTACTACAGTACAATCCTTATTTATTCCATAACTCTTATGATCAG
Organism: Viscum album; assembly: GCA_963277665.1. Taxonomy (NCBI): domain Eukaryota; kingdom Viridiplantae; phylum Streptophyta; class Magnoliopsida; order Santalales; family Viscaceae; genus Viscum; species Viscum album. Next base: position 381,403,856 of record OY728153.1, on the reverse strand, counting down.
TACATCATTGATCAAATGAAATAATTATTTAGTAAAAGAATAGTCACATTAATCATTTCTCTTTATTTTTGGTAAGATCATAAGCTTGACCACGATCTATTAGATTTTTTTGAGGAATATTCCTTTAATTATTGAGATGTTAATTTGTATAGCATCTCATATCTTTGAAATTTAAGCACTTTACATTGGAAACATTTTTACCCATTCAATAAAAATTAGGGTGGAATTTCTCTCCACATTTTTATAAAACCCCCATTTATTTTAAGAAAGAACTAGGGTGTTTCTTTCCACAGTTATCACATGTGGGAAATAAATTTTTTTCTCTTCTTTCCTTTATCTATTTTTCCATGTTGTACTATTTTCTCATGCTTCCGTCCGAATACATAATACTTAAATAAGTATTTCTATCTCTCAATAGAACGTGATAATATGTCCTTATATGATGAGAATATTTGGGAGACTAGCTCCCTTCAAAATATTGTCTTAAACCAATCAAAGAAATGACCATTCTTACTCTTTGGATTATGTGCATTGATGCAGTTTTAATTCCTTCTAGTAGGAACCATTTTTAAAGGATGAAATATACTATATTAGACCATAAAATTATGAAACATAATGTATAATATTATAACTAGTGAATCACATAACCTAAATTGAAAATTTAGGTTTAACTAATCTCTAAATCATAGGCTTGTTCTGTTTGGAAATATTTCAAAACTATGTCATAGAGTTTTGTTCTCTAATCTATATTTTCCTAAATTTAGTTCCTAAGGATTTTAATAAAATTTATTAGATACCAAATATAAAATACCCCAACCCTAGTATCCTGGATTTAGTGCCTTACTTCATTACAATGGAATAAGATACAAGAACTCACATCCTAAATGACCAAATAGTTTAATAGTCTTGGTAAATTAGATACAAAAATGAAATTAACATTACATTTTAAAAATTAAATACATAGTGGATTTATTTGAGAACACAATTATTCTCCTAGATTAACCCTGCATATGAGTCATAATAAAATTCTTGGCATCCTTGGTAAAAATAAGACATAATAAAGAGGTGATCTTAGATTCTCAGTAAGAATTAAGTACAATGGAAGCTATCATGAATCAATAAATATAAATAACATGTAAAGGTAAATTACTTAACAAACCTTCCATTTAATCAATAACTAGAGAATAACATTTCTGGAATAAAATAAGACCAAATAATGGAATATAAATGATCACATGAGCTAGAAAACATAAACATGGATATTCTACTAATCAAATGAAAACATTAAAATCAACTACTAATCTCATAAATATTTAATGCACAATGTCAGACATCTACAAAATTATATTGAGGATTAATTACAAGAATCTAATACTATCAAATCATTGTTCCAGGAATCTAATGTCATCAAGGATTCGTACCAAGAATCAAATAAATGGGTAAGGCCTTGGAGAAAACCCAATCTAGTTTGTATCATGAGACCCACCAATGAATCGTGGGGGTATAGCAGGCCCTGGAAGTCACTTAATAAGTATATTACATTACTCATATGAAAGTGGTGAAATATAATCAACATATACATTTTTATTGAAACTAGCATACAAAATATAAACAACTCTCCCCATTAAGTAAACATAATTAAAAACTATCCAGAGTAATTTGGTGAATGATGTATAAATATTAAACCCCCCTACAAACTAATAAATAAAAATTTAATAAAATATGGTAGATGATGTCATAATAGATTAACCACAATGAATCATAATATTCCACAAAAGATGTTGATATAGATAAAAATACTTTAAATGAGGTCTTTTAAAAATTCTTTAGGAAAATGAACCTTTTACACTTTGAAAATCACTTATTATTAAAACATAGCACATTTATAAAAGAAAAATATTTGATTTGAAAATAACCATTTAAAATTAGAAATTAATCTTTAAATCATTAAGTCATTATGATGGTGGAAAAATATTATCATTCTATATAAGTTAATAAACATTCCTTTTGTATTTTTGTTGGAAAAGTCTCAAAGAACATTGTTTAGAAAATGAAAAAATATACTTTTAAGAATGTTTTATAAAGAGTAAAACATGAATAAAAATTAATTTAAAAAATAATATGAGAATATTAAAAGAAATTCTGCAGCCATTTTTAAAAAACATGGATGCAGAAGAGTAATATTCCCCAGTTGAGGCTTAAACAAAAAGAATCTCGAATAATGATGAGATTGTGAAGTAAACCCTTACCACTTTTTATGTAGTTGAATCGTATTCCCATAACCTTAAATGATACTTTAAATACCATGAATATAGGCATATTCATTATATCATATTAAAGGAGTGGTATATACACCTCATAAAATAAATCAGTGGTGAATACGGTATATATCTCACAGAAATAAAAGTGAGATGAAAAACCCTTACCTTATACTTCCTTTAGTCGAACATGATTAAAAATTATGTATAATGGTTTTAATTAAATTATTAACATTTAAAATAACATATTTCTTATTTATTAGATCATATATGATGTTATTATATTATTTTATCACCGGTTTTTTGATAATATTTCGTTATTACCCTTGTTTCGGGTGTTAACTCCTTCATTTTCCTATGTATGTTTTATCATGAATGTATCGATTATTTTACATAGGATATATATAAAACATTAAATAATTATATTAATGTTATAAATATAATATTTAATCATTAAATATATTTTTATAATCACTCTTTAATGGTGAAGATGGAAAATGAATTACATTGTGTTGTGGAGACGGTAGACCGTACGTACGCAGGAGCGACGATATCATTACATTAATGGTGAAAGGGTAAGGAAGTATATTATATGTTAATTTTTATAGAATAATAATAGTTTTATATTTATAATACATATCCATTATTCCCATCATTATACCCATCCAAGTAAATTGGTGATGAAAAATAGATTACACCACGGTGTGGAGATGGTAAGCCATATATATGCATGTGTTATACTTTTATTTTTAATAGGGTTGATAAAAGGTTTAATATGGTTGTTCCATAATCATAATAAAATCAAATAAAATATATTATATTCTATTTATTACTTTATAATGGAAACAACACATGAAGAGGAAGTAGAATAAGAAATAAACTTGAATGAGTTGGTAAACATGATTACCTCTTATTCGATGAAATTTCTTTAGATCTCTTCTTAAGGGATCTAGGGTTGGTCGTTTTGGAAGATTAGGACCTCCATAACATTAATAATTATTTTTAAGAGAAATTAGTAGAGTTTGGTTGAGATATAAGTCTCAAAGTTGTGTGAATAATTGAGGGATGATGTTTCCTTTTATAATTGAGGTGAGAGGCACTTTTGAAACTCTCAAAATATTAAATTAGTATAAATTAATATTAAATTAAAAATGGATTAAAAGTGATTTATTTCGAATATAATATGATTATGGGTTGATATTCTCTCATCCAATAATTTTTAGACAAGTTTATATCACATTATCTCCCTTATCATTTAGTTTTAACCCTTATTTAACCCCTTTAACTCTTACCATGATAACTTGAATTTTACTCTTAAAGGGTAAATATTGTTACTATAAAATTTAAAATGAACCATAAATAAACCATGTACGAAATTTTAAACCTTATCCTAATTAGTTGGACAAATTTTTATATTTTTATTAATTTTATATCATTAAATTAAATATCATTTATTTTAAAATATCATTAATATCAATTTTAACAATATTAGTTACTTGAATTTTTAAAAATATCATAACAAAAAATATATATTTGATACAACTCTTAACATATACTCAATATTTCAAAGTAATATATTAAATTCATGTATGATACTAATTATCTAAAATAATATTTATTTTAATATTTTTATTATCATTTATGATATTTCCATTTATTAAAAATTTACTCCACCATTGTTGTGTAATTATTTAAGGTAATTATTTTTCAGTAAAAATTAAAAATAAATTTCATGATGAAAATAAATATTCTCTCTTTCCAAATAATATTTATAGTTTAACATATAACCTTGATAACCCCATATTAAAAATACTTAACTTTATAAAAACAAAAGTTTGATAAGTTTGAATTTTCTTTGAATAAAATATTATAAAGGTTATATTGTCATGCAAATGCAAATATGTGGTCACATAACCAATCCTTCAATTATTAGGGATACAAAATATACATTCAATAAATTTGGGGTTAAGTGTTATGATCATTTTCTAATATTTATAATATTTTTTACCCTTAATTAGCCTATTTACCCTTAATTATGGTAATAAAAATTACCAAAGTTACTATTCATATTATCCAAAAATAAAACGGGAATATTTAATAAATTTGAAAAATTTTATTTTAATATGGAATATTTTTTTCAAAATTGAAAACATGGAACAGAATAAAATCAATTTAAAATTAATCTCGTTGACGGAAGGAGGAAATGAGTTTCTAAAGTGAAAATGTTCAAAAGTTTGAAATGTTTATATCTACAAATTCAATATGAAATTTATTCCAATGAACTAAATTGGATTAAATGATATAAAATTTATCTAATTATACTTTAAAACCAATAAAAAATATAATTTAACACTATAAATTATTTAGACAAAAAACTGCTTTCAATTAAAATCCAATATGTTTTTACTATTCATCAAAACATGAAACTTATCAGAAAAATACAAAATTTTCAAAAAAATAAATATTTATATTAATATTTCAAATAGGAAGTTTATTTTTTCAAATATAATTTACAAAAGTGTTAAAAACTATATTTAAAATAAGTGCACCCTCAAAATATGACAAAATAACCTTTAGAAAAATATAGATTTTTTTGCATAAACAATGGATTTATTATTATATTATGCCTATAAAATCCATTGGATGAATTTTAAAAAATATATAATATATAAATTTAATAACTTGGTTTATATTATTTATGCTTCCAATTTAACTTCTAGATTATAATAATATTTCATTATTTGTTTAAGTTATGTGTTACATGCAACTTAAGCTATCGAAGAGGTTAAATTTAAAAAGAAACAAACTGTAAAATCTTGGGGTGTTAAACATATAATTTAATAGGGTTTATTCATAAGGGTGAAATGTTTTTTTGGAGTGATTAGTTTCATAGATCTTTTGAGGATTTGAAAGTGATATTGACTTCATCTCTAGTCTTGATTATTCCTGAGCTAGGTGTTGGATTTTCTATCAACTACAATATCTTGGATATAGGTTTTGGTTGTATTTTAACTCAATGGATATAGGTAGTAGATTATGTATCACATTATTTATTAAATCACGATAAAAATACCCTATTCATGATATTGAGTTGGTCTTTGTAATTCATGCTCTTAGGAATCGGTGCCACTACCTCTTTTGGGAATTGTTTATAGTGTTTTCTGACCATAATATTCTGAAGTATATCTTCACTTAGAGGGACCAAAACATGAAAAAAATATGTTGGGAGGATTACCTTTAGACTTTTTATTTTGATATTTCATACACCCTCAGAAAAGGTAATGTGGTCACAGATGGTTTGAGAATAAAATTTATGACTCATAGTGCTTAATGGGATTGTTTACTAAAATATACTTGGATAAAGGGAGAGATGAAAAATAGGTATCAATAGCTTATTCTTAGGATATACCACCTATGGATGATTATATTTTAGTTGGATAGGTATAGGATATAGAGTGTCATTGCTTTATAAAGAATCTTTATGGTGGGGATACTCTGGGTGAATGGTCTCAGTATACCGATTTAGAGTTTCACTTCTAAGGTAAGATGGTTGTCTAAATAACTTTGAGACATGAATTGATGGATGATAGACTTATATACAATTATTCCATTCACTCTATAATACCCAATATGTATCATGACTAAGGAATCACTACTTGTAGCTGGGAATGAGGTGATCAATTAATGATGTTATGCCTCGGTTCCTTACATGTCCTAGAATTAAGGTGGAACATCAAAGACCTACTGGTATGATAAAAAAATTACCCATCCTAGTATGTAAGTGGAATGAGATAGCCATGGACATTGTGATTTGGATAACTTGGAATATCAGTGATAAGGATGCGATATGGGTGATTATTGATCAACTCATGAAATCAACACATTTCCTAATAATTAAGGAGTTTATGAGGGTAAAGAATATTCAAAACTTATATGTGTGGGAGATTATCAGACTTCATGATGTTAAATCAACTATAAATTTGGATGGGGATCCTTGCTTCATATCCTAGTTTTGGAGTGTATTTTTGGCAGTAATGGGTTCTAAGTTGAAGTTGAGCAAGACTTATCATCTCTAGAAGGATGGCCAGTCTGAGCGAGGCATACTAGTTTTTGAATTCATACTCCAGGCATGAATTATTAACTTCAATGGATATTGGGATAAATATATCCCCTTAGTGTAATTTTCTTATAATAATAGTTACCATGATTTTTTCTTGATGACTACTTTTGTGGAATTGTATGGAAGGACTTTTAGATCACATCTTTATTTGGTAGAGGTTGGAGAACAGTCTTTGGTTAGACCGAGCACCATCTAGGATATGATGAATATCATGAAATTAATCAAGAATAAGTTATCAATATCTCAAATTCACCAAAAATTACATGCTGATCAATGTCTCCATATATTGTAATTTGAGGTAGGTTATTGGGGTTTCCTCAGAGTTTCAACTTGGTTTAGACATAGACGTTTGGACAGGCAGTATATGTTATCACCTCATTATATCAAATCGGCTGAGATTGTGGATCAAGTCAGAAAGGTGTCATATTTATTGGTATTACCTTATCATTTGAATTATATCCATTATTTATTCTACATTTCCCAACTTAAGAAATTTTAGCTGGATACATCTCACAAGATTGAGTGGGAGGATCTTGAAATTGAGCCTAACACCTTAGTGGTTGAGAAGCCCATTCAGATAACGAAATGATAAGATAAGGTGCAACATGGAAAGAATATCCCATTAGTTCAAGTGATATAGAAGTGTAGTAGGGTGAATAATGACAAATGGTAGAATGAGGCCTTGATGATGCAAAAATGGCCTTATCTATTTTCGGGTTTGATATCCCAATCCTTTCTCAGGACAAAAAATATTTTATGATGGGGAAAATTTTCACACCCTAGTATTAAAAATAAGGTATGGATCCTCTATCATCCTTTTATTTTAATTTTTCATGGATTTTATGTGTGGGAAAGATGTTTTTAGCTATTTGATGGAAGAAAGAGGCCAATGTCAAGTGGGTGGAGGGAATCAGATAATCAATGCTAGCTGAAATAACACCTGTATGTCTATTAGTGCCATCGACCAACTAGTGGGAATCCACCAACCAACTGATATAGGTTCTAGAGGTAAATTATTTCTTCTTGTACCCACATTATAGATGATAGAGGGCCTAGAGTTTCAGACTCTCTTCTAGTACCCATCAACCAACCAGTGGAACACCAGCCAACTGGTGATGCCCAAAAGCTTGCCACTGACACTACTGGGCATGCAATTTTGTATGGGTTAAAATGTCATTTTAACTCAAAATAATTTCTTAACTCCCCTAATATGAACCCTTTAACCCTAATATGAATTTTTTAGAGTCTCCTAGGTGAATTTTCTTTCTCCCTCTTCTTTTCGAAATATCTTTATACTTGTTGAAAGTTTGGATCTTCATTGGGTGTAATCCGGTATGTGGAATCCTTTCCAATACATTTTATTCTCTTATTCATTGTGAGATTGATTCCCTAAAATGATAGATTACTAGATATATATTGGACATGGATAATTGATATTTTTTCCACTAGATCTATATTATTTAGTATTTTATCACTTCCTCTCCCATCACTGATCTAGAAGAAAATAGTATTTTCTTCATATTTGATGTATTTGTATCTATCCTGTGGTCTATATTTTTCTATGAATTATATTTTTATATAGTTACTTTTGTTTTGGTTTTTGAAACTGATAAATTTAATTCCATGGGATGTGAATTTATCTTTAATATATTTGGATCTCATTTTTAAAAAAGGTATTTTTTATGGAAACTATTTTGAGATACGTAACGTGTTTGAATAATTGGCTCAAGGATGATTTTAAAAAGAAAATGGGGTTTCTATCATGGAATCGGCGTGTTATCATTATAGAATTTTTTTTAGGAAAATTTGGCCATGGAATTGAAATTTATTTCACCTTAGAAGATGTTTATGAAATATGGAATGATTTATTGAAACATAATCTTGTAATTTCACATTGTGAAGACCTTAGGGTACAAGGTAAAACTAAACATATGAGAGCCTTAGTGGATCTGGTTATCACTAGGGAGGTTCCCACGATTCCATGGTCCCTAGTGGGTAGCCTTTATATGGGAACAAGGTTCATATACTTAAGTGTTTACTTATAAATATTGGTTTTTATTTGTTTGAGTTATGTATATCCTTTTGTTGTGATTTTCCCATTGGTTCTTTGAGGATAAATTACCTGATTTTTTATTTTATATGACCACTTTCCCACTTGATATAGATATTTATTCTTGAAACCTATTTACTTCATCTTCTTATGCCTCGTGGATAAATTCTATATCATATTACTTTGTGTATTTGAATATGAAATATTTTTGAAAGTAAATTTGAAGGATGATTTTATATAAAAAAATTATATCTTATAGAAATGTTTAAAAAACAGTTTTAAATAAGAACTAATGGATTCAAATGGATGAAATTTATATAGATTATTAATGGTATCCTATGAAGATTTAATTTTCACATCCTTCTTTTTAATTATTTAATTTTTAGTCATGGTTTTGTAGAATATAATTAATGGGAAGATCATTATATAGAGAAAAAATCTCCAAGATCATGTTTCATTTTGGTGGGTTGGGATGGTTATGACATATAGTCCCATGGAGATAAACCCATGGGTTGCTTAAATTTAAATGTTAATAGTCTATCAATTTGTTCATTTAGACCTTGTTATCTAGTTGTTGTATATTCCTTTTATGATTTGGTTGTTTTTGTTGTATGATATATCTTTAATATCTTTTGTGATAATATATTTATATCTATGTTATCATATTTATGTTGAGGGTGAAATAATTCCCATATTTCCTTTTATGAACCCTGGTGATTATCACTAGCTTGTGGTAATCAGGAACGTTCTTTGAGCTTTGTGGAAATCCAATTTGGGAGAAATTATTAGTTGACTTGGGTTATTCTATTACACATGGAATAAGAGACCAAGAACTATAAGCTATAACTTGACCATCTTGTATCACCACACATCTCATTAACAAACTAGATGAATCATAATAAACCACTTACCTCTTACTTACCAAGATAATATGAGAATAATTAAATCTATCAACCTCTATTTATTTTATATAAAAACCAAATACCTGTGATCATGCTATAAGAACTTCACCCATTTCTTATCCAGGGATATTATTAGTTCTTCCAAATGATATAAGTTTTTGTTTAATTAATGATAATATCTATAATTATCTAAGAAATCTAAATCTTGAAAACATTTTTGGGTACTCATTAAGTCATCCTGACTACCACTTTCTCAAGATTAACTAATGTTTTGGATTCTGATACCATATTCACAAAAAAATTTATATTAAAAATCCATAAATGAAATCTCAACATTTTTACATAAATCTCATGTGTCCACAATGTATCCAATATAATATCTAAATGTTCTCCATTCTAATATACCATAATTTTTAGGTAATATTTTATTAAATTTTCTATAATTTAGGGTTTGTTTAAACATGTCTTGACTTATGGGAAATTTTGGTATTTGTTAGGGAAATAAATAAAGGGTATATATGAATCACTTAAACTAGTGAGAGATATTAGAATCCCACCATAAGTCTAGTGGGATACCATTGGAACTCTGGTCGGTGTAGTAAGGGGTAGAAATCCTTATCCCTCAATAGACACTTGATGGATATCCAGTGTCAATATAGCACCCCACTGGAATTTTGGACTTCAGGTTCCCTATAATAAGTTAAAACTTATAGTGGTAAAACCAACCCCTAATATATTTGGAGGATATTAGATTAATCAAAGGAATTTTATAAAAAACTAAAACTTTATGCATTATTTTCTCATAAAAATTGTATGACCTCTTCTCCTTGGTCCCTTATAGTTTTAGTTCCTATAGGTAAAATTGAATTCATATTCAACTTTATTAAAGTGAGTTGGAATCCTCTTGGAAAGCATAACACCATTTAAGATTAAAAATTATTTTTATTTTACTATTTATTATTTATTTATATCAAATCCCTATTTTTATAGTTTTCTTTTTGTTTTTGGATTGTGTACAATTAGGATAAAATTATACAATGTACTTCTATAAGTGGATGTCTATATAACTAAGGAAAGTGATCAATAACATCATTCATAATTTATATAGGCATGTGTTGAACTGATATATGTATGGATTTTAATGGTGTGTGTTATGATTCTTCCAAGTGTTCTAGTATTTTTCATTATACCTTGTAAATTCGGAACTACCCTAGGTAATAGTTTGAGAGTATTCTATCATGTTATAAGCAACTTGTTAGAGACTTGGGATTCTATATAATGATTTATCTGTTATTGTAAATTTGAATATAGGTTTCATGATTAACCATTGAAATGACAATATGGGTTCTTTATTTAACAATTAAACTTGAGTAATGTATTTTTTTATGTGTGTGGATGCATGATTTGGATTGACCACTTGTGTGGCTTAGATAAAATTAGAATAGTAATAAGAGTTATCCATTGATCTTAAACTCTTAGTTAATAGGTAGGATTATATGATGCATAATTTCATGGGTGGTGGGTCCCTATGTGGTTTTGGTAGACACAAAAATTCCTAAATGTTAGTGATCCATGGGCATTTTGATTGGGGAAATAGTTAGGCCATATGTTCCGTGGCTTGGGATTGGTTGTATGGTTTGGTTGGTTAGTGTGCTTATATTTTCCTATGAGGTTGGATATATTATGCCATATTAATTGTAAAACTACTCTTCCTATTATTGATTATGAAAGGTAATGAGAATGTGCTTCATGTTTTCCCACGATTGGTTACTTTCCAAAGATGTTGGATATTCTAGGCCATCCTCATTATTCATATTTCCTTCTCATTATAGTAGATATAGGGGAATGGGAACATGATTTATATTTCCCAAAGGTTATCACATTCCCAAGATATTAGATATGTTATCCTATCCTCTTTACTCAAATTCTCTTCTCATTATGAAGAATGTATGGGAATGAGAATATAACTCATGTTTTCCTCAGAGTAATTACTTTCATAAGAGGTTAGATATATTAATCCTTCCTTACTATTCAGATTCACATTCCTTTTCATTCATATTCTAGGGTTTGACCTAAGAATAATTTCTTGTGAAGTGTATTTTTTTATCTTGGGGGATTGAATTTGTTAGGAATTTATTATTATTCATATTCTAACCTTGTTCAGGGAATATAGTATTGTATAATATATTCTTATTTTAGATCATGTTAGCATTACCTTGGTATAAAATGACTATTTCCACCAATATTGTCCAGAGTGTGTAGTGTTAGGGTTCATGGCTATTTTTTTAGAGCATAATCACCTAACTTGGGTATATGTTTGATGTATTTTATTTATTTTTCATTAAATTCACACATATATAGTATTTTATTTATGTTAAGGTCTTATTGATGGTGTATTAATATGTTTTATATTAGCACCCTATACATATTCCATGGTGGATATGATGATTTCACTACTCATTATACATGGAATGGGGAATCCCCTACGATAGGTGGTTGAGATAAGGATATTGACTTGGAGATGAATGTGTTACCTAGATATATCCTTGGATATTTTGTAATAGATCCTCCTATATTTTTTCCTTTTTTAATTATTACCTTATATATGATTGGCCACTTATTATGATCATTATTTTGATAGTGGATGTATGATTATCATGGGTTTTGTTTTACTATTACATGGTGATTTTATTTTTATAGTATAAATATATCTATTATTACAAATTATTATATAAATTATTTGTTATTTTTTTTCTTTATTTATTTATTGGGATTGATATCGAGGTTGTAGTCTCCTTGATCTATTGGCTTGTCCCTTATTGTTATTCAAATACCTCTATCATATGGGTAGTTGTGATTGAGGCATGTGTCACCCTGTATCAGGCCTATTAACACATTAAGAACTATCAATAAATGGTATCATAATCCCTTATATTTATGTTTTATGATTTTGGGGCTTGGTATATTGGATATAGTTTGGTTCTAATTTGGGTGGGAAAATATGCTCGTGTCCGACTAGTACTTGTTTAAAAAATCCGGTGGTGTGTGAATACTTTTATTCATTTTGATGACAATGATTTATTAATTTTACTTTAATATATTTTTTATTTAATTATTTAATTTTCTCCCTATATAGAAATAGGTTCTAAGTACATGCATTGTATTTTTCATGTAGGTTCACATGACACATACGTGCTTGTATGTGGTTATAAAATGGTATCTTTAAAAGGGAATTTATATTTATCAAATACCAACAACGAGTTATTCAATGTTTTCTCAACCAATTCATTGGTTCTATTCAAATCAATTGGGACCCATCTTGAAAAATTATTCTATGATAACTACTTTGATATAATCATTCTATGTGAATATAATTTGAATAAAAATCCAAAAATAGGGGTTGGGGTGTTAATCATTAGTGTGTTGAGAATAAATAATTGATGATAAATTTATGATAAATGATCGACAAGAATGGTATGTGTGATTGATGGATTGGGTGTGTAAAACCCTTTTAACAATGAGGCATGATGATAATCGTGACATGGGATTTGAATTGGTATAAACTATATTGGTTGGGAATATAGTTTTTTAGAGGCACAATATGTATATATATTAGTGAAAGCAGTATAGACTTAATGTGTGGCCTTGAATGAGAATGAGATTTTTAAATGATGGTAAACCTTAAGTGAGTGGATTTAATCATGTGGGATACCTTGTGAAAGTATGAAAAAAACTAGTGTCTAGAGTGTATTGGGTGGGATTAATGGGATGTTTAACATGATTAATTAGTATTTAGAGACTATAAATTCTATTATTGTACTCATATTCTCATGTGGATGGTAGGGTAACAAGGTATTATGAGATTTTTTACTCCCTTAAGTTACAGTCTAATACTTGGTGTTGGTAATGGTTAGATTGTCCTATCTCACCGTGAAGGTAAGTAAATGTCGGTTTATGTGATATATAAGGAGTTTAATTATATGAATTGATGAAAGGTGTGGGTTTTAGTTCCACTAATACCATAATGGAAATAGAGTGGGTATGTTGGTATCATATTAGACATGAGGATAGGTTGAAATTTTATTGTAAGGATTAGATTTTTGAAATCTATATTTTCATAGGGATAAGGGAGTGAAAATTTTATAATTCTATAATATATGTTTTACCGATTCATTTTGGGCATATTGAATTCATTAGATATTAAATAGGTGGAAGGTTAGTAAGGATTGTAAAGTAGGAATCAATTTTTGATTCGATTGTGAATCCTTTGGTTATATTTTGAGCTTGTGAATCCATATAAACCATGGATGTATGAATGCTTGGTTAGAGTGATGCTCATGTATCATCCTCAAGTTTTCCTAAGGGTTAAGACATTAAAATAAATTATGTGTGATATTTGGTTGATAAAGTCATGGGAGAATTTCTTGGGTGAAATGAACCCATATCTCAAAAGGAAAAAGATTCTTAGGATGTGTATCAAGGTATGTGTGTTATAAATAATCTTTGGATCATATTTAATGGTTAGTTATTTGAAATGGTAAGATAGATTAGTATTGAGAAATAACCATTTATTGAGTGCTATTAAATTGAAAATTGATTTATGGGAAATAATCATTTATCTAGTGAGTAATGGAATATCTTTGACAGGTAGTTCCCATAGACTATCCGTTATAGTAGGAAATTATAGACCTCTAGAAATCATGATTAGGGAATCGTGAGGGGGATAATTTCCAATATCCAAGTTGTTTATGATTCTTATAGAAATCATACTATATTCTTGAGGGATTATATGGTAGAAAATATTATATTAGAATATAAAATTTATGTATAAGTGAAATGGTTTTATATTGGAAAGATAAGTTACACATTATCCAAGAATTAGGTATGTAAGACTTCCGTATGATGAATAGACACACAAAAGTAGAGGGACTATAAAGGTTGGTTTTAACAACATTGGGGTAAATAATTTTTTATGTTGATCAACACATTATGTACACATGTATATAAACTATAGTTAGTTGTACAAGAGTATTGAGTGACATGTAATAGATATTGGTTAACTAGGAATTGATAGTTGTTGTTTATTGGGGTCTGTCATAGAAGAATTTAAATCCCCTATGTAAAAATTAGAGCTGACCACAAGTTTGTCTAAAAAGGATTCAATCCTAGAACAATATATATTATTTATTACTTATATTTGTTTTTTTTATTTTTATATGTTTATATAGCGTTAAGAAAGTAAAGGATGTTTAGGTTTTTGATTTAAAAAATTAAAACAAAGGAAAGTAGAAATCAAAAGAAAATCTACAAGAAGAGAATATGGTCTTAGGGTGAATTATAATGGGTTAAATCACCATTTTATATAGTTTTATATAACCTAATTCAATATGTATACTCAATACCATTCATTTACTTATCCCCAATATTTCTATGTATGAGGGTACAAACCTGCTCAAGGATACTTAAGTAGATCAAAAACTTATTTTTTTCTCCTTGATGAGTGGGTAAGTACACTCCTCAACCTAGTATTTGAACAGGATTATACACATGGAAGAAAATGCATACCTATCATCATATTAAACCATTCACCTTTTTGGTATGGAGATTGATTATAATAGAGGGAGAATTTGATGTTAAACTAGTGGAAGAATGTAGAAATATTGATGGAAAATGGAGTGGTAATCACTATATCCACTCTCTACCTTGATGGTTATATGAGAATCAGAGATATAGTTTAGGAATTAATACACAAAAATTCATGAATGATACTGTGATACCCAATTGACCACCCACAAAGGGTTGGTTATTTATAATAATGAATAATGAGGTCATGGGTACTTCACAGAGGTTACAAAACAAATTGAATTGAGGAAGAGAGGATAACCAACATTAATGAAAATAAAATACTGGAATACTATTAACATTAATAAATTATAGAAACCTGACTAAATCAAGTATAATTCAAAGAAAAGGTATCAAATAATTTAATAATGGGGAAAGGGAACAATATTTATATCATTATGAGTCTAATTCTCCCCACACCTAGAATTCAACATAGTGAGTTCCCATGATCCCTAGTTCCGCTCTTTCAATGTATGAGCCCTACCTGGGAGTTTGCATTAATTTTTATTAATTTTTAAAATAAAAAAGAATGAAATATTATTTTGATTTTATCACACCATGGATGGGATCCATGTATACTAAATATGCCCCCATGGTCATGGTTCTTTGGGAGTTCTCCCATCTAAACCATGCTAAAAATTCTCCCAGGGTTTCATTCCCCTATAACATGATTGTATTTACCACAACACAAGGACCTCCAAATTGGAAATGGTTCTGAATATCACTTAAATCACCTTGCTAGTTGAGAACTTGGAATTTAATAAATTTAGAAAATTGATATTTCTTATGCATCAACATAAAAATATTATATACTTACTTTAATATCTTATGTATCCCTTTCTTCATTCCCATAAAAAGTAAAAAAACTTACACCTTGAAAAATTACCCTTATGAAATGATAAGTGACCCTTATTTTTAGGTAAAGTGATCCTTACTAAATAGACCAGTTAATTTTACATTGTATTGGCACATCATGGATTACTCTTATTTAATGGCTAACCACCCTTAAAAAATGTAGAATCGCCCTTATGAAATGTAAATTACTTATACACATTGGATCTATGACCCCTACAAAATTAAAAATGAATCTTACATTTTAATTTAAGAGTATTATAATTTGAAATTTACTTAGTAGATATTTCAGATGAAAATTATGCAATATCATAATTACTCTTACATATTCAAATAATAGTTTTTTATTTGAATATTCCATGATTATGTTGATTAACTCATATACATGGGCAGTGATAACCCTTATGCATGATAGTTATTTTCCATTTCTCATTATGTATATTTTGGAACAAGCCAACAACCCATGAAAAACTTAAATTCAGTGTAGGAGTTTTTTCAAAAGAATATCAAATTATAAAATTAATTTAAAATGAGATTACTAATCTTATTTGAAATTAATTAGAGGTTTAAAAATAACTAAATATGAATTAATTGCCTAGGTTTTGTAATAATTATGTGATTAATTAACATTGAAACACAAATTAAAATTTATAAAATGTGGTCTCTCATCACTCCCCCACATGGAAACTATTGTGTGAATAGATAATAAAAATAATTAAAACTAGCAAAGATATCATCTTGTCTAGTTAAAAACACTCAAAATATAGAAAAAGAAACCATTAATTCATTCATTATTTAAAATATCATGATTTCTATATGATTTAGTCTCACTGCCCATTTCATCTCACTCAATTTTTCAACATTTAATTTTTTTCCAGGACACCACATGACCTAACTCACTTAAATATTTTCTTTATCCACTTTTAGAACAAATAAAAATGGATTTTTTCTCATTCCCATAGTTCATGTGATTTTACCACATTATTTACAAGGATCTAAGTTCCCTATCAACAAAAACTAGTGTGCTATTAAAGAGGAATTCCAATAGGTTTTTATGAGTTTTAAGGGATTTTAGGATTTTACATTTAAATATATGAGGTAGAAAAGGATTTTTAGTCTCTTAAGTTAAATAAATGTTCAGTATTTTTAAGCATAAAATAATTAAGGAAACTTACTCAAACCCTCACATAATGTATCACTACCAACTCCTTGTCCCCCTTTGTTCTTTATTTGTGGTGGTTCATATACAAGATATTGAAAAAATGAATAAAACCTCCTATTTTAACCATTATTTTTATTTTGTTAAATGTGTAATTTTTTTCTTATTTTTAAGTAAATATTTTTATATACATTTATTTTCATGAAAAAATTGTGGAAAATGTGTTACAATGATATATTTCATCTTTTGAACCCCAATTCCAAAAATAGATTTCAAACACCCACACTCAACATAAAAACAACTTACTTTTCCATATAATTTCAATGAAATCACCCCACACATACTAAAAATATAAAAAGAAATGTATATAATATCTTGGTAGTAAGGGATAAATAAGATTGTAATATGTCTTACCTAATAGTTTATTCTTGGTTTCTAAGGCTTGAGGGGGGGTCAAATGTATGGTGAACCGTAATATAAGTTGATTATAAAAGGGTATTTTTAATTTAACGGTGGCCTCCATTATAAATATAACACAATTTATTCTTAAATATTCAAAAAATAACCAAGGAAAATTTTAGTTTCTCTACATTACCCAAGACTCTCAAGAAAATTCTTAAAGGGAAGAATAGAACAAATTTAAAATATAATGTATCTTAGGTTGGGGATTAAAAATATGGATAGTTAGTTCATGGATTAGGTAGTCATTTCTAATTTACTAACCTATGTTTAATCTTTTAAACAAAAAAATTTCAAAGATATTTAATTCCTAAAAACTAGAATGAGAGTTTTTTACTAGACATGCCAATATTTAAAGATCAATTTAACCAACCTAAAAACATGATAAAAAATAAAAAATAGAAAACAGTTTCATATATTTTTTTATAATATAATATTAAATTATATCCTAAGTGGTTTCTAAATATATTGATAATCACCCCGACACCCATTGAACACGACCCATTTAATGCCCAGTAAAAATGTACACAGTTGGAGTGATAAAATAAATGAAAAAAGTGTAATTCAACCTTATCTATTATCCCAATATAATTTGATTTAATATCCTAAATATTATAAATTAGAACTTACTATAATAAAAACTGAAACAAATAAGACATTTATTCAAGATAAATAAAAATATTAAAAATAAGTAAATGGGGGAAAGTTGTGTTTGACCCCTAATGGGTATTAGTTTTTCAATTATCCTTGTAGGGAATTTCATTTTTCACCTAAAAACTAATAGAATATGTGGTTTTTGTGATTTAAACAACCACATAATATTACTTATAATATTATTCTCTTTTAATTTTATTTTGAGGAATCCTTTGATAGAGTGACTCATGTCCACCCCTGATTAATGTACACTAGCTTTCAAAATGGGTTTTTAAGTAAGTAATGATCCTCCACCATTTCTTTATTGTGTAGTTTTGTGTCTATTAGTTAAGGTATTTTTACTCTACTATATGGATTCTATTTTGGTTATGTGTAATAAATATTATCTTCTCTTAAGTAAAACTCTATACCATCAGCATATTATGTTAAAGTGGTCCATACATCACATCCCTCAATCCACTCTTCAAACTTAACTACCTCTCTTGTGGTATCCTCTTCACACTCCTCTAGGGATTGCAATAGTGGCATTGAATTGGAAGTGTAAAAACAAAGGTAATTTTATTTTAATTAATATTCAGTAAGATCAGAGTAAAATGAGTTCTAGAAAGAAGAACCCCGTTATTTGTGTCATATTATTATTCCTTCTTAGTATGAAATATTTATTAGAGTTCATATCCTAGGATAAACAATGGAAACCCCATCCTTTCCTTAAAAATCATTAACTTATTTTCTCTATCTTCATCTAGAGAATACTCTAAAAGTTATGAATTTATTAAATCAAAGTAGGGATCATGATTTCTCAAGTAAATTTTAGATCTGGTAATAAAAATAGAGTCTAAGTTTCATCCATCTCCCAGAAGTGGTTCACCTTGTGTCTCTTGTTACTCTATTATTTCCATTAAAAAACTATTGATATTTTTGGAAGGTGAATAGTCAAAAAGTGCATCCAAAAACCCTCAGATCTCTTCTTAATTAAAGGGAGGGAAGTGTAGTGTATCTTCAGGTTCTTCTACCAAATTTTGAAATTACGAAAAGTATCCAAAGAGTTATTCCAAATATCTGGACACGGTTTCCAAATATTAATGGACGACATATTATTTGATTTATTTAATGAATTTACTGAATTCCACACCATGAATGGTAGTACTTTGAACTCCACTGGTATTTCAGGAAAGAAATTCCATTCTTGACTGAAACCCTAAGCTGAGATCAACATAACATCCATATTTTTTTAATTTTTTTTTTACTTATAAAAAATATGTTAGTATTTAAAATTAATGAAATAATAATGAATGATTTCTCTAAAATATCCAAAAATGGAACCACATTATACAAAAACCATTTTTGGGGATTGTTAAA
Organism: Viscum album; assembly: GCA_963277665.1. Classification (NCBI taxonomy): domain Eukaryota; kingdom Viridiplantae; phylum Streptophyta; class Magnoliopsida; order Santalales; family Viscaceae; genus Viscum; species Viscum album. The sequence continues at coordinate 381,384,421 of OY728153.1, read as the reverse complement.
GTAGAATTTAAATACCCTATGTATAGTTTAGAGATGACTACACATTTATATTAAAATAAGATTATCCTATCACAATCACTATTCTTTAGCAATTACACTTGTTTTATTTGTTTTTCTATGATTGAAAGTAGACAAGAAAATAAGGATGTTTGAGTTTTTTAATTGATGAAATTAAAATAAAGGAAATTATAAATCACTAAAAATTCCAAAAGAAGAGTAAATGGTCCTAATTTTAAAACCAATGGGTTCGATCATAATTTTTTAAATTTATAAATATTCTAACATTATATACAGACTCAATACTATTCATATACTTATGAAATATTATTTCCCCAGGTATGAGTTTACTAATATACTCAAGGAACCTTAAGAAGATAAATAAATCATTTTATCTCCCTGATGAGTGATCATGAATAATTCTCAACCAAAGATATGAACTTGATCACTCACCTAGAAACAACCACATACCATTCATAATCTCAAACCACTCACTTCTACTAGTATGGTGAGTTATTTGAATTGATGGAGTATTTAAATTTTAAATAGTGTAATAATATAAAAATATTGATGGAAAATGGAGTAGTTATCACTCACACCACTCTCTATCTTTACTGCTACATTAGAATCAAAGAAATATTTTAGGAATTTAAATGTTGAAATTTAAGAATGCCAATATGATTCCCCTCATATCTCTAATTTTTTTAGTTATCTATAATCTTGAATAAAGATATTACGAGTACTTCATAGAGTTTTAGAAAAAAAAAATAATTAGAGAAGAGGTAAGGACATAACACAAATGAAACAAAAAAACTAAATTACTTTTAAAATATAGAAATTAAAAAAACCTATCCAAATTAAGACCAGAAAAAATAAAAGTTCTTAAATTCTTTAACAATTAATAAGGGGAAAATATTGATAACACCATAGTCATTATTCTCTCTACCCCTATAATTCATTGTAGTCAGCTTCCATGATTCATGTTTCCCCTATTTGAATGGATGAGTACCACCTCTGAGTTTTCATCACTTTTTGATCAATTTGACCAAGCAGTGGGAATGAAATATTTCTTTGATTTCCTCACACCTCAGATGTGATCCACATGCACTAGATATGATCCCTTGGTTACGATTATTCGATATTTCTCCAACTATAACTGAGTTAAAATTTATCACAAGTTTCCCTTGTGGGGTGACTGTATTTACCGAGGTGTGGGAACCTCTGGACTAGAAGTGGAACTGAATATCACTTAATTATCCTCATGAAATGATATCTTTGACATCAAAAAAAAATAGTAAATTATTATTTATTTTCATCATCCAAATTACTTTATATAGTTATTTTAACATCATACATATCTAGTTCTTTATCTCTGTGAAAAGTAAAAAATCAACATTCACCTCATAATTACCATTAAAAAATATAGAGTGACCCATACACTTGGGAAGAACAACCCTTAAGAAATGATCCAGTTACTTTTACATCACATAGGGTCTAAAGAGATAACCCTTATAAAATGGATGAATACCCATACATAATGAAATATTATTATTTAAAAATTTATAATACTCTTACATGTTATGTTTGTTACCCATATGAAATGAAAATAGACTCTTATGTTTCCATATAAGAGTATTTTACTTTGAAATTCCCTCAGTAATTATTATAGATGAATCTTATACAGTGTCCTGATTACTCTTATGTTTTCATGTAAGATTATTTTCATTGAATATTATACACTTATATTGATTGAATCTTATTCAGGGGTAGTGATGACCATTATACATGAGAGTCCTTTTCTATTTCTTATCTTGTATCTTCTGAAACTTACCTTCAAAACATGAACAAAATAAATTCAATGTAATATTTTTTTAAATTAATATCAAAATGATAAAATCAATTAAAATAATAATTATTATGCCTATTTAAGATTAATTATATATTAATAATGTATTGAAAATATAATTAATTTCTTAGGTTTTGTAATAATTGCGGGGTTAATTTACATTGAAAAAAGAATTAGAATTTCTAAAATGTTTGCACTTATCTAGAACCTTTTATAATTATAGTAGTGGAAAAGGAGTTTAGAAAGTTTTAATAACTAATGGTTCTTGTTTTTTTGTGAAATCTATGTAGGATATGTCTATAGGGACTATAGGTTTTTGGGTGAGGTTGAAGTGGTTTAGAGAACAATTGTGTTGTAGGATTCAGGATCAAGAATCTTGGGTCATAATTGATGAGTTATAAAGAGTCAGGCTTAGAATTGGTAGTATTTGGGTGATTTATAATATGTTTTTTTTAAATGATGATATATTGAATCCCATGGTGGGGATATCCCTATTAGTAACTAGGTACTATAACCATTGGATTGATTTATTTATAGTGAGTGTCTTATAAAACGTGCATGGTAACCCATGTGGGGGATAATAAAGTCATTTTTTAGGAATATTGAGTTCAATCTATAAATTATATATAGTTCTTATATATATTTTTGATTTAAAATTTATTTATGGTATTGGTATTGAGTCTATGTGTAAGGTATTGACTATGTGTGGTTTTTGATGAATATTCCAAATGTGGATCTATTTTTAAATAGGTTAGTGTATGGATTCTCAAGTGAGAGACCATGAATCAGTTAAAAATGATTAGAGTGGTGTACTTGAAGTGAGTTTAGTATATGAAGGAAAGGATTTGTGTGATAGATTGAGTGTCTAGTGAGAGGCTGAAAGTTTTAGATGTTGATAATCAAAATATGATTGGGTGAAACATTAAATGGTAGTGGCCTGGAATAAATTAGTAACATAAACTATATAATGGTTTGATTCCAATATTATAAAATACATTGATGACATAGATTTTGGTATATCATTATAGAGTTAGTAAATTTATTCATGGCCATGATATATGGGATGTTAGGTTTTATTAGGCAATCAGTGAAGTTGGGTGTCTTTGGGTATATGTTATGAATGATCAAGTATGATAAATTGGAATAGGTATTGGATGTGTCCTTTAAGTAATAATTCATTCATGTGATTAATCTCTATGAGTTGGTTAAAGGGAAATTATTCAACTAGATAGGCGCAAAATTATGTGCTTGTATATATTATAAACTTAGATGCAGATGAACAACACCAAAATACATCTAAATTGATTTTTTACTTTTAGTAACTGCATGGGAATAGATAAATATTGTTATAGTATCTTTACTATGATTCTTAGTATTAACTAAGGTTGGTATCTATGTAGATTTTTAATTATTGGTATATTCACTATTCGAGGATATCTAGTGTGTATTATAGATTAGAGTGAGATAGTGATTTAGAAAATATAGTTCATTTAGTGTATAGGTAGTGGAAATATAAACATATCTAGAAGCATTATAGAGAGTAGGATTAAATATGGGTACTAAGTTTTTGGGGGGTTTTTGGTGATGAATGTCGATGATGCTTCTCAAGGGTGAGAATCCCATGGTTAGTATTTTTTTAATGTTATATAGAATTTTATGTATCATTTTAGTTAATTTTAATTTCCTTTAGGTGTGCTTATGATTGTTTTTATTAGGGAATATTTTTTAATGGTTTCACGTCTAGAAAGTGATAAGATATAGGAATCAATATAACTGATGGTGGTATCAAGGGTCAAGAAAGTTATAATCCCCCTCATAATTTTAGAGGGAAACTTGACCCCAAACATATTGGGGGCCAATTTTTGTTCATTGGGTTAAATTATTTATTAAAAATTTATTCCTAATTTTGGAAAAAAATAGTATACCCTCGTATTCTAAGCACACTTATTATTTTAGTTTATAGAGGCTTGTTTGAAGTTTGATTTGAGTGAATTCAAGTCTATTAGAATCCACTCAGTAGTAATAACACTATATAAGCATTAAAATTCAATTTATTTTTTTGTGATAATTAAACTTCTCAAATAATTAATTTGGGGGATTTTTTCAGGCTTTTAGAATGTGTTAGATTGAGAGAAAATTAGATAATTCCCTTTAAAGAATTAATTATTATAATCTAGAGGTAAGTGGTTCTTAAAATTATCTATTATTTATATTGGTGTATATGAAATATTATATTTTTGGATTGTATAGGTGTGCATTATGATTTTTCTTAGTGTTTTAAGATATTTGGATATACCTAGTGAAGCGGGAACTACCATAGGTAATGGTTTGAGAGTATTCCAATATGTTTAATAAAACTTTTGAGGGATTTAGGTGTTATGTATAAAGGGTGATATTCTATAAGAAAATTTTCTCTATGTTTAATATTTAATCTTAGAAAGGGTAATAAGGGAACATGATTTATAACTTAGAATTAGGTAGTATTTTTCTTAATGTTTGAGGATAATGGAGCTGGAGAGACCACTTATATGGATTGATTAGAATTCAAATGCGAATATGTTACAACCAAGAGGTTGTATATTGGATTTTTCTGTGATCTTGGAGACCCTATGTGTGTGTGTGGGGGGGGGGGTGAATTAGGTTTTTAGTAGATTTAATCCTTTATCTCATTACATATAACTTTTATTTAGGCTCTTATTCCCTTATTAGAAGGACAAAAATTCAGCCTATATATTACTCAAATGAATTCATATTAAACATCATGCTCTTGTACATAATATAAAAATGTAGGTGCACACAGATTTTAATTGGTTCACCCACACTGGGATATATCCAAGTAGAATACACTCAATATTATATTATTATACCAAAATATAATATAAATAACTATTTGTGTGGATAAAATATTTAGTTAAAGTTACTCTTAACTAAATATCACTGCCTGTACAAGTTTAGGTAAGATAAATTATCACTGAGGATCAATCCCTCTCCTCCTACTTTATGAACTACTTTAGTGAAGATATCCAATTATAAACTTATAGGTATCTTCTCAGTTTATTGACATTAAGGCCATTTCATGTTCTATAATTGAAAATTACATCATAAAACTCTAAATTGTGATGTTTTATTAAATACTACCATTCCACTTTCAAATTCATTATTATATATTTCTCTATCCATGTTAGAAGAGGCGAGACTTTTATCTTCAAAACTGTTTCACACAAACTAGAAAACTCTTGATATGATTATTTCAGTATAGGAATTAGTCACGTGTGGATATTTTAAAAAATGAATACAAAATCATCACCATCTAAATATATCTTAAATGAAATACACAAAAACTCTTTATTTTTCGAAATTTAATCATTAATGAAATACTTTAATAACAAATAATATAATTTTCCTAAATTTAAAATTTTAGTATGAATCATGTTATTGTCTTCCTTATTTAGTTATAGGAATAAATAATTTACTATCTTCTCTATGCTCGATTATGTATTATAATTTCTATTATATGCACTGTTTCAATTCAACATAAATTATCTTCTTTATCATATAATAATTTGAATTTCAAATCTGAAATTCAAATCTAAGTCAACTTCAAACTTATCCTCACAAAAATACTTCCATTGGATCATCCAGAAAAATATCGACTATTGGAATTCAAATGGATAGCTAATATATTTCCTAAAAACTTCAAAAAAACCTTGATTTTTTCAAACCATAATGTTTGTTATAAGTTATTTAGATAATAGAAATAATGGTGTGACATACCACTTTATTCCATGATTGGTTAGATTCTTATTCAACTTATTTCAACTACTAGATGAGTCTTGGTACCACTTGAGACTAAATAGCATATACTATATTTCTATTTATAGACATTTTTAAGATTCCTAAATTACAAATCTATAGGATTTCCATAGTGTGAATTCACGGTCTGATTCCTTTAGTTTTATTTTATAGTATAACTTGTTGCGACATGACACTATTTAAATAGTGTGAGTACCAGATATATAAAACCACTATAATTTGATTTAGTATTCTTCACAGTATTATTTAACCTCTTATAGCATTATTTCTTTCCATAATCTCTAAAAATCACTCAAACAAACTTCACAATGTGGCATTTGTTTCGCAACATCTAACTTGAAACTCTAAATTTGAAAAATGATAAGAACCTTACAAACTTGGGTAAAGAATGAATCTTATTAAGTTCCAAATGATCCTTCATAGTGTGGAAATTTTTTCAACACACACCCTTCATGACATGATCCATATATCATAGAGTGAATGACTATTATAAAGTTCCAAATGATGCTCAGGAAATTCATTATCATGGAATGACACATGAGCTCATGGTGTAAACTATCATTTTCTTTCCATTTCTGAAATCAGCTCTAGATTCTTTAAGATAAAATGAAAAAAATACAAATTGTTCCTTTTAGGATATAAATCTTTTCATATATAGAATATAATTAAATAATCATATTAAACACCATCAATATTCAGTGATTTAATTCCCAATATTCTTGGATTTTATTTCATTAAACATCCATCATTGGTGTACCAAAATCCATTTCCAGAATATAATTGCACACATAATTCCCCAATATTCATGTTTTTTAATATTTATTGAATATAAACATCTTCTATATTGAAACATAAATCTTATGTAATTTTTAAAAAATTAAAATTTAAACTTCTTATCAGTAAACCCCAACTTTTAACCCATTGGTTTCATCTTCTAGAATACAAAATATTTAAAAACTTCTAAATACATAAATATTAATATTCCAAAGAAAATTAATTGATTAAAATGAAAATTAAATGATATTTAGAGATATTAATGTGTCTCTATGTATCTCTATACAACTCTATTGTGGATTCTTCAACACATCCAACATCTAATCAACATTGATTTTAAACTCATCATACAACCTCTAAGACATTGTTGACAAATGAAACATAAAACCTATTAGTTTTAACAATATCACCATTTTGATTTTGTTAAAAAATAATATCATATAATTCAACAACCAAAAGTGATAGAGATAATCTCTCTACCTTTTTTTAATCTAAGATCCTCTAAAAGAATGGATTTTATGGACTTCTTCTTCTCCCTCCTATGTCAAAAAAATGCAAAGGGTTCTTCCCCCCATTTAGAAATATACAAGGGAATATTCACTTCTTTTATCTCACATTTTGAAATATAATTCATTCACTATATTTACCAAATAAATAAATTACCTACCCCCCCCCCTAAGAATTCTAGAATAAGAGAGACTATACCACCTTTATATTCACATCAAAGATCCATTTGAATATTTATAGCTTTCATCCACTTACATTTAAATATTATATTATATTTTAATTATTCTTAAAAAATAATATGAGTGAATTTAACACATTTAAATGATATCTAAAAAAATCATTTAATTTTATCGAGTCGTAACTTAGTGTATGAAACCAGAATTGTAACACAATGAAATTTTAAAAGAGGAAAATCATATTTTATAGAGTATATGTCACAAAACACCAATAATATAATATAATGTGACGTCTATATACATTATGATATATATATATTTTAAATAAATTTAATTTCTTTGATAGATTACAACACATGCAATATAGGGTTTAGACAAAATGCGATAATCTATTAAAATATTATTATTTAAACATGATCATTATAACATATCTGCTAAATTGGAAGGTATGAATAGGAATAACTAAATTATGAGACATATGTTTTAAAAAATTAAAAAATAAATCCAATGGTTATACATTTATTATAAATAAAATAATAATCATTTGAAGGAGAAATAAATATTTTCTGAAAAACTATATTTCTATGAAAGACGGATTAGTTAGGCTTTGCGAATTTAATTAAAAATTAATTTTTAGAACTTTTAGAAAATTTATTTTAAAAATTAAAATTATTTTTTGAAATATACATGCCAAAATTATCTTTGGGTGAATTTTTAATATTTTTTTTGAAAAGATTTATTTTTTGATGAATAGTGAAAAATATTGATTTTTATTGAAAACTGCCCTTTCATTTAAATTATTTATAAGTGTAAATTATATTTTAAATTTGTTTTAAAGTAAATTTAGTTCAATTATATTAATATTTAACTAATTTATTTCATTTTAATCAATTAAATATTTAATTCTAACATAAAAACTTTGTAAACTTTTAAAAGTTTTTAATTGGAAAAATTGTTTTTTCGACACATCTACAAGTTTAATTTTAAATTTAATTCTACCACTTATGTGTGTTTAATTTGAAAAAAATTTATTCTATATTTTTAATTAGAATAATTTATATTATATAATAAGTTAAACTTAATTTTTTACCATAATGAATACTTAAAATCATAAAAACTATTTACCATGGTTAAAATAAAAATGGGTTTACTGGTGGTATAACTAAAAAAATAAGGGTTAAAAATGGTCCAAATATTATATAGTTATTATTTTATGGTAATATTTACACCTTATAACTTATAATTTTTGAATATGGACCATTTTTTTTCCTCGTTTTATCAAAGAGTTGTGGGTGGAATCCTTTCTTTTCAAAAATTCCAAGTTTGTCCTCTCCCCCACTAATAATGGGACACCCATATCATATCATTTATACTCTTAAATAAACAATTGTTTAATAAAATTCCCAAAAAAATAAATTCATTAATCCAATAACCTCATCTAAAAATCATTTTTTATTCATAAATCCAATCTTGGGTATCTTTTGGTGCAGACCAAAAGAAGTTGTTTGAAGAAGAGGTAACGTCCTTAAACAAGAATTTTATTTTATTTATTCTTACACCTCCTTATAATATTATTAAAACTTGATGATATAATAAAATCATATATTATATATACTTATATTTTTTATGTTATGGGAATGACCTAAACCCATCTCCTCCTCCATCAAATGTGAAACAGAACTATTGATCGTGTGTGTGGCAGGCAATCGCCTCACAAACCGACGTAATTAGTCTTCTATAATTACTTATAATGGATGGATATAATGATGTATATAATGTTTATAAATTAACTTTATGATATAACTATACTTATTGAATTATAATATCACATATACGTTCTTAATCTCTCTTCAGTAGAGAATCTGATAACGCTGTTCGTGTGTATAGAGGACTACCACCTCCCGAAGCAATGTGATTCATTTTTAAGCAATTCTTTACATAAGAGGTAGAAAAATATAAATTTAATGAATATATGTCATATATATTTCATGATATTTATTATTTAAAGTTAAAATACAATACACTTCTTTACCATTTCACTTGTTAAGGAAATGATAACGTCGCTCTTGAATACATATAACCTGCCATCTTTACAAAGCGATGTGATTCATTCTCTATGATTAAAATTAAATAATGATTATAAATATGTATTTAATGAAAAAAATTATTGTTATAACATTAATATAATTATATATATGATTTAACTATAACCTATGTTTAAGATATGGAACTTTCAGGATGAAACTTGCTAGAGAAAATAAGCCAATTAACACCTAAAACAATACTGATAATGAAATATTATTAATTAAAGGGTAATAAGATGTTATAAAATTATCTTATATGATATTATAAATAATAATAGTATTATTTTATATATTTATAAAATATTTAAAACCATGATAAAGGAGGTTAAGGAGTTCTCAACTAAAGGGAAGCACGAGTTAATGGGGTTCTTAACTCAATTTCCATTTATTGTATTATACGACTACATTATGGATTATATTATTCAAAAATTATGTGTGAAATGAATTTTGATTGATTTATGTGGTAATTAAACATATATGTTTTTGGATATAAATGTTTTACACATAATAACCTTATTTATTAACTCTCACCTCAATGATACAAACTTTGTAAGGGTGCCATCTAAATCTTCATTCTTTGAGAAAAATGTTCTTTTATGGACATAATTTATCTTAAATGGTGTATATATTTCCCCTTTACATACTATATAATCAGTAATTTCTATGTAATTATATTTTAAGTTTCAATTAAACCACTTAATTTATGGAAATTTATGATTCAAATGTTACCAAAACAGAAAGTGTTTATGTTTCAATATCATTTTTATCAGGATTTCTTATGATTGAATTTCAAATAAAAGATATTATTTGATCATTTTCAATTAAAAACATTTCATTTTATTATAATATGTTTATTCATGATTTTTTTCATGTAATATTACCAATTTTATACCTTTTTTTACTTAAAAATATTGAGAAATTTTTTTAAAGAAAATCTGACGTCATTTCTATATTCGATCAAAAATCCTTTTTATTCCAAATCAATGTTTTTTAAAAGTGTTTTAATTTTTTTTATTGAGATTATTTAAATTAATTTTTATGATTAATTTTATTTTTACAAAAAAAAGGAATATTTCTATCATTTTTTGAATAAGTTCCTATTGAATTTTCTTACAAAGGTGTGAAAGTACTCATTTTTCTTTTTTTAACGTATTTAGTATGAACAAAACTCTCCTACTATCATAACCACTCAATGTTTTCAAGATTACTTTTCAAGTTTAAAATTTTATTTTCAAGAAACGATTTTCTTCAATGTTTGTGAAAGTTTTAGATTTTAAATATGTGTTTTTAAAATGTAAAGGATATTTTTCTCAATAAAATTTCAAAGTGATATTTTAAAATCATTTTCCATATAAGATGAAATCCATTAATTTTAGTCAAAGTGAAAAGGTTGCTTTCCTTAAGAATGTTTTAAAGGTATTTTAATCAGATACAAAAACCTTTGATGTTATGTATTGCATCTAAATTATGTATATATGCTTCTCACATATGTACATAGTTTATTATTCCCTCATTTGATGGGGTAATACATGGCTTATGATCCTTTATCAAATGCCTTAATTATGAAATTTCATTTGAATATGATATGAATTAAGATTATTCAACCCATTTTATTTCCATGGGTAATTATTATGTTTTGAATTATTATTTATTTTATTTATATAGCACATATATATCATGAACATGTTATTATGGGTAGACTCATATACCACTCCAATGTATTGGGTAATGTTTTAGTCTCATGGGACGTTATTTATAGGATTAGAGAGTGAACTTAATACATTATGAGACTTTTTTACATCATGTAATATTGTCTTGTAAGTTAGCATTTAATTAATTTTATGTCATGTTTTGTGTTATTTCCACTTTTTGATGTTTTCATTATCTTATGAAACCATATTCTTTATGTTATGCTTCCATACGGTTACACATGATCCTTCTATTTATGATATCATGTTATAATTTTGACTTACTCATTATGTTTCCTCATCATGTTTATTACCTTACTGGGATTTCTAGCTCACTATTTTTGTCTATGTATTACCTTGGTGATCTCATGTTTTTTAGGATCTTGAAAATATTTAGGATCACTCTATAGAAAATAAAATAAATATTCCATGTTTTATGTATTAAGATCCTAGTCTACCAAAGACACTAGGAATTTATGATATTTGTGTTTTATTAATGTATTTTTATGTTAAAAATCATGTAATAATATTTGTAAAAGGATTAGGTCATCATAATAACCTTTTTTAATAAAATAAATGTTGTAAAAGTCACTCATTAATTTCAATAAAACACTTGAAACTTGATGAATTTAATTCCACATGCTAAATCAATTGATACCACATGTTTATGATAAATTGGTGACACAAATTGATTTGAATTATGTATTTTTCTTTATTGGTACTATCTATTATTAGATGAGGATGATTAAAATTTGAATAATCATCATTAAATCCAAACCACTTGTTGGTAATAATATCTTTTTTCACATCTAGTTTGAATTCTGAAAAATAATTGAATGATACTATATTTTTAGTTTATAAAAAATTGAATAACCATTTATCCATGAATGTAGATTCTCCTCAAAATAGATATCCATATACTTATTTAAGGATCACCACATCTTGGTAAGTCCTGATACCATTTATAGAATTCCAAAAAATGGTCTTGATACCATTTGGAAAACTCAGATATGGTTATGTCACCAATTTTATTCGAAAATCATGCTTTTTACAATATGTATTTCTTCAAATAATGTTATAAACTAGATTTATCTTTTATTATTAATAGTAGATTCCTGAAATAACTAATTATACTACTTTAAGATCATGTTTTTTCTTAGCACAACTGGTATTTTTTCATTACTTATTGTATATTAAAATTTAACAAAGTTCTTCTATCAATTTCTCAATGCACATATTATCTAAACCCTTTTATCTTTTATCACTTATTATTCCACTTATATAAATATATTTTTTATTTTTCATCCAAAAATAATCTTCTTTAAATGCACACATAGGTTATATTCCCTAGGTATCATATCTCCACCTTAATCTTACATTGCTATAATTATCAGGTATATAAATAAAGTTCAAGGGGAAAAGGGAACCTCTAACATCCACTAGTCAAAGAGTGTGGTTGGCCATAACTATACAAAGAAATTGTTTTTCTTCTTATAATAATTCATGTTTAATTTTATTTTATTTTCACCAGTCTTACATACATTATTTTGAGTATTTTATTTAAAATCCACAATATTTTTCAGTTGAGTCACCTTTAGAAAAGCATGACTAGTCTCACTTATGCACTCCTCCTCCTCCTGTAAACCATTATTTTTATGACCTTATTTATTACAGAACTTCCTATTTATATTTCTTTTAGTTATATCACTAATATATTGTTCCTCAAGAGTATTTTATTTCCCACTATTCTTCTTTTTTTGACTTTGTGTAAACTCCTAGTGTAGAAATATTTTTAGTGATCCCACTTATTCACACTTCATCATTTTCATAACAAGAGATCCACCACCATTTCTATAAGTTATTTCATGTTATTTCCTTTTATCATTTGGATAATATGTTTCTCTTTTAACATATTCTTTGTTAGAAATGAGGATAGATTCCTTTTTTCTTATATGTCCTCCAAAATTGTTTCATTTCCTTAAATGAAAGTTGTTGTATAATAATATAATATGATGTACGGTACTCATACCTTTTATGGTATATCTTATAGTATTTAAAGAACCTGAAAATGTTATTTAATGTAACATATTTTATTACTATACTAAATTGATATAAATTGGTCATATAATTAGTGGTATATCTTATCATTCTTTCCCTTCTCATATTTCAATACATTGTAATATATCCTTTATTATCATGTTAATATCATATTATACTATGGTGATAACTTATTCTTCTTCTCATCTTGGAATTAAATATCAAAAAATCCATTATGCACTTACTCATTAAGATTCCTTGTTGTCCATGACAATAAAAAATTCCATCAAAGGTATATTTTTAATTCATCTTTTTGAGCATATCCTTTTTTCTTGATTCATATTTTTTTCTCAATCCACAAATACCAATTTTAGAACGATAATTATAAAAAGAATATGAAAATTACCTTGTTTATTATGGCATGAAAATCTTGATATTCTATCTCTTGTACAGTTTGAAATCATTCTAATAACATATTCCCAAAATATGAAAATATAATTAGGATTCTCTCAATAAAAACACATATTTTCATACTTTTCTCTTCGAATAAAATTTATTATTCCTATAATTTATTCATTTTATATAGTTAAATCCTTATTCTATCTTTATAAATTACCCTAATACCATTTTTGTAATTCATTAGAGGTTTCTTAATTTGTTTGGATGATGATGCATTGAATATCAAACTCTCATTTCCGAAAATAGTTATTCTTTAGGCTTAAATAAACTCCTTATAATTTACCAATGTCTCAAAAAATCTACATTGAGTTTTCTTATTTTCTATTACCATATATTTAACAATTTTCAACTTAACCTCTATATTAAATAATTTCATGTTGAGATGATATATTTAATCTAATAAATATTTTACATTTTATTCATATTACCTTTTCAATATCTCTACTTTTTCTTCATTTTCTTCATATAAATATAATAAATATCATTCATGTTCTTTAATAATTTTTCCTTTTACATCTAACTATTCATTTTTTGACAATTGTTTTGGATTTTAATGCTCCATTCAATGATTTTAATTTTTCTTTAATAGTATTGATTGAAAATTTATTTTAAACTCTATTATTCACAACCATTGATTGATTAAAGAATCATATTCATTTAACTTCTTTATAAATGATATCCTAATAAATCATTTCTATAATGACATCAAATTATCTCAATAGTTTCCCCAATGATTCAATCTTTTTTTAAGCTCTTATTCACTTTCCTTTATTGAAAACTAGTCCATATTTTATTTATTAGTACTATCATCACACCTATGTGACTCATCTTTATTACTAAATACCATAAGAGTTTTATAGTATAATAAATTAACATATAAAGGATCCTAAGATGTGTTCTGTTTAAATATAGAAACTTATTCCTCAAGATACACAATTCTCTCATTTCCTTCTTCAATAGAATCACTATAACTTTTGATCACTATGGTTCACTCATCTTCAATTTCATTAAAATAAATATATAATTTTGATTCTTCTTGAATAGAATTATTATCTTCCAAAACTTATTCAATATACATAATTTTATCCTTAAGTTGTTCAATAATCTCATATATGTATTTCAATAGTCCTCCAATATTCTAGTTATTATTTATTTAAATATCCAATTCTTTGATAGCACACTTAACATCTACATCATGAACAATACCTCCCACTTTTTTATTATCATGTTGGTAAATAAAATTCATAATAAACTAATAAATATCATCAAGATTGTAATTCCAAAATCAAAACAGAATTTTGAGTCTTAGATACAAAATCTTCTTAAGCCACAAATTTTAGGTTGAATCCAAAAAAATAAACTATTGGCTCTGATACCACTTTTAGAAACTTGGGAAACCCTAATAGGTGAGAAAAGATTAATTAAAAATATAAATTTCCCTAATTAATCCATATTAATCATGAAAGACCTGAAAATATTATAAAAATGTAGGATCATATAGATTTTAATTAGTTCAGCTATAGAATGCTATATCTATGGAGCATACACTCAACATTGTGTTAGTGTACCAATATCCCCTATAACTCACTGTTTGTGTGGATACAATATTTAGTTGAGGTCACTATTTAGTAAATCTCATTTCTTATATTAATTTAGGTAAAATCACATCTCACCAAGGGTCACTCCCACTTATTCTTCTCTACACACTACTTTGGTGATGGTATAAGTTTACAGACTTGTAATTCTCTTATTAGTTTGTTGAAATAAATGTCACTTTAAGTTTTGTGATTGAAATATTCATCATAAATCCTATATATTTATTATTTAGTGAAAATAAGTGTTTCCATATCAAATTCACTAGAAGATATTTCAAATTCCATCTTAAAATAATTAGACTTTGATCTTCTAAAAAACATCTCACATAGTAGAAAAAATATTTATATAAGTATTCTATTGTAGTAATTAATTTCAAATTTTAAAATTAAATTTATGTCAGCTTATAAAATCGATTCCATAAAATTCATCCTTTGGATCTTCCTCAAATAAATATCAAACATTAAAATTCAAATAGATTGTTAATTGATTTCCCCAAATCTACTAAACCACCTTGAGATTTATAAAACATAAAGTTTATTTTAATTCCTTTAGATAATAGAAATCATGGTATGACATACATGCTCATGTAATGACTATTTAGTATCTTCTTTAACTTAGTTTAACATACAAATGGTTCACAGTGCAGAATTTGACTTCACAGATCATACTCTATTATAATTAGTATCCATATTGAATCTTCCAAAATAAAATCCCTATAGGATTTCCATGGTGGTAATTTAAGATTTGGTTCCTTCAGTTGTATTTTGTAATAGAACAATTCATGACATGGTACTATTTACATTGCATGAGAACCAAATCTCAAGAACCACTACAATCTATTTAATAATCCTTCAAAATATGATATGTCCATTAATGGAATAAATTATCATTCAAATAGAACTAAAAATAAACCAAAAATCCTAATAGGCATAAAATCTATTCCACAGTGTGTAAATTGAAACACTAAATTTTACAAATGATAAGTACCTTATGAACCTGGGAAAAGAATATTATTAAAATATCCTTCACAACATGATCCCTTTTTCTTGGTGATAATGAATCTTATATGGTTCCAAATTATCCTTGTGAAAAATATACCCATTGAATGATACATGAGTTCATAGTGTGAATTGTCCCTTCCTTATAACTTCATAATTTAACTCCATATTCTTGAAGATCAAATATAAAACTTACAAATAATTCCTTTTAGGCTCCAACTCTTTTCAAAGTCATAATATACTTGAATTTAAGGGTTAACATAAGAGATATCAATAATTATTATAAGTGAGAATAATATTTTGATAAAATGAGCTAAACATTAGAAAATAATATCCATTAATTCATATATCATAATAATTAAACATGGAATAAGATTTTATCAATCTAAATACATAATAAATAAGATTTAGGAATAATCAATAATAAATTATGATCCATGAAAACATATAATAAGAATAAAACATATGTTTTTATCACGAACATAAGTATAAAAAATAATTTCTCTAGTCAAGGATCACTTCCTATACTATCATGGGGGATTGGTTTTACTCCCCATTCTAGTATTTCTTTAGTCGACTTTTACTTCAAGGACTATCTTATTGTATAAAATCACTTACTAAACCAGGTTCAATCCCATTTACATTACTTATTATATCATGATTTATCCTTATTTACCCAATTAATTAGAGGGATATATAATTATGATCCCACAAATCTATTAATTAAAACTATAAATATGTGTGCCATAAGATCATAAAACATTCATCATGTCATCAAATCATATACCGTGGAAGGTGATGGAACTTGGGGTGAAGCAGAAGCTTAAAAAATCTGAAATTTAAAATTTTGAGTTTAGATTCATGTTAAAAAAACTAAATATAAAAAAACACCTAGAATGTATTTCTAAAAGGATCAAATTTAATTCAATTTAATCATGAAAAATAAAATAAAATTAAATAATTAATTTTTCCTTTTTATTTGAAATATTCGAATTAATTCGATCACCATCGGTGTGTCATGGCTCAAAGGCACCAAGATATGTGTCCTCTAGATCATCCACCCATGAAATCCATCCCCTGGATTTTTTATATTTGATTCTTTGGTTCTAGAATGGGAAATAAAATATATTTCTTACATCACTTTTATTGTGTGAAGAACGTGGAATCGATTGATAAGACATGATCGATCCAAACATGTTCATCCTTAAGTTTCTTACTCTAAAATTGAGAGAGAGCATGGTAGGGATATCAAATCCATTAAAATAGATTAGGAAACTATTAAATAGGCTAAATGAGTTTTTATACCTAGGTAATACTTTACAAAATCACACTTTCTTCCTTGTAAACTAATTATCTTCAACTTAGACACTTATTCACGCTTATGACTTAATTAAACATGACATAAATTCCATAAACATTTTTTCACACTATAGTAACAATTTAAAATGTTATGTGATAAAATAAAAACCTTTAACTTGGACCATAGGCTTACTAGATAATTTAATGAACCTTGAACATGTAATATTCATTTTAGAAATTATATTTTTCTCATATTCACTTTTATGATCAAACAAAGTGTGAATACAATGTAAAAGATATTCTATCATCACTACTCTAAAATTGAATAATATAATTGAATTATTGTACTGTAAATAAACCACACTTGGATTTTCACTGACCTCCACACACGGGCCTTACTTCATCCTAAACTCTTATTCATCCGAGTAGGTGGAACTTGGAGATACACTTAGTGTGTAACCCTCTTGGTCCTTATCTTGATAGTAGTGAGTCTAAACCATAGACCAAGAGTGAATTATAGCAACCCGTCATAGAACTTAAGGAGTTAAGTAATGTTATAACTATTATTACCACCTACAAACACATTCTGTGTAATATAATCTCTTTGTATCATGATATCTCATAAAGAAAGATTCATAATTATTTCTCTATCCATTTGATACTTTATACATTTCATGACCTTACTGGATGAATTTTTTTTTGTATCATGGGCATGGATTTAATGAAGGTAAAACTATCTTGGTCAATATAGGCCCACAAGATATCTCTTCCTCAACTTAGAATCGACAAATTGTATCTTGATTGTTCAACAAATGCCATACCACCAATAATTCACCCAACACAAGCTCTGAAACCATAAGTTAAAGGTCATTATTTTTTTTATGCATAAAAGTATGTGATCAAATGGTACACATTGATAATGATCTCATATCCAGAGAAAAATACACATGTTTGAATATAGGAACAACCAATGACAACTGAAAGATGTATTGTTCCTATTGGATGGTAAGTCCTCATGATCTCATTTACTCAAGAATACCAAGTGAAAAATTCATGAGAATAAGTCTTTGTGCTTATGATCTCCCACCACCTGATAGTAAACTATCATCCATTCCCTGTCAGTATGATGTATCTAGACTATACAACACACACACACACACACACACACACACATATATATATATATATTTAGGATTACTGTAATTGTATCTCTTGGCTCAAATTATAGATGTAAACTATTATAACCTTTTGATACAACCTGTAATCGAAGAAAATTACCAAGTAAATAGTAGATATAGAAGTATCAACACTATTATGGTAATAATAGACACATGTATATATCAAACTACACACATTTAATGAAAATAAAAGTGCATAAAGGAGTTGGGTATAGGGAACCCACTCACAACACTCTCACTTACAATACATCCAACTAAAAAAAATTCTCAACCCAGTAGCACTCACATGAGTATCATGCTTCTACTGAGATATGAATTTATTATGGGCATCTTTCATATTATCCTTTGTGGCTTCCCTATAAACCGCATATTCAACTCTCTAATTAAAATCCCTCAAGAGATGAAAATTTTAAAGTATATTCTTTTTTCTTTGTATGACATTGGAGCCTTTTCATGCACTACATTTATAGTATTATCACAGTATACTATAATAGGGTATGAAATAATAGGTACAATACTAAAATTGAAAACAAAGTTGTGTATCCAAATAGCTTTCTTAACTATATCAGAAGACACTATATACTTGAACTCTTCTATAGAATTAGAAACCAAAAACTATTTTGAGCTCCTACTGATAATTGAACCACCATTTGGAAAAAATACATAGCCTGAATGTGATGTCAGATCATCTTGATCTATATGGAATCTAGCATTAGTATATCCCCTCATTACTTTCTCCTCATATCTATTGTACATCTCAAGTACTTCAGGATAGTTTTTACAGCTACCCAATGTATCTATTCTAGATTGGATTGAAATTTACCCACCACTATTAAATAAAAGGAAATTTAAAACCTAGTACATAACATGGAATACATGATATATCCCACCACTAAAGTATAAGGGATTATACTCATTCTTTCAATCTCCTTCTATTTCCATGGATAGATTTTATTGAATAGATTAATGTCACGTGACACTATAAATATTCCTATCTTTAATTGTTCCATAAACTACAAGATAAACGCTGTTTATCGGCGGTTATTTTTGGGTGTAGTAGCGGTTTAAACCGCCGCTACATGGTTTGGTGGCGGTTTACAGAAACCGCCGCCTAATTGGCATCGCGAATCTATTAGCGGTGGTTATTTCTGTTTCATGGTGGTTTAAGGAAAGCGTCGTAGCTACCTCATTTCGCAGCAGTTTTACTGAGTTTAGCGGAAGTTTTTTACGATCCCTTGATATCAATTTATTCGCGGCGGTTATAACCGCCGCGAATAAACTCAAATCCAGCAATCATTAAACCGCTGCTGAAGTCACGAGAACCACCGCAGAATGAGGCAGCTACGATGCGACTATGTAGCAGTGGTTAAAACCACTGTGAATCGTAATTTTTTTTACATTTCTCGTCGGTTTTCACCGTTTAGCGTCGGTATAAACCACCGCCAATGTACATTTCGCGACGGTTAAAACTGCTGCTAAAAGATGACCAGAAAAAAAATTGCTTCCGCTGCACCACTACTCTGAAAGACAAATCAAACCAGAAATACCATATTGTACATACCAACAGACAACAAGAAACATTAACCTAGAAAATCGGTGTTGAATAAATTGAAAAAAATAAGTAAACATTGACATGATATATAAGAATGAACCATATTGTACATACCAACATACAACAAGAAACATCGACCTAGGAAATCAGTATATAATAAATTGAAAAATATATATGATAGAATCAACTATAAAACATAGGTCAATTATTTGACTACTCTCCAAACATACATCTAGCCTATCCTTCTTGATCCCCCATAATATATATCACTTGAAATTAGATCTACATGTGTGTCGGTGTTCCCATATAGGGAGTGAGCATAAAACACAGTTAGATTTACCATGTGTGGGCCTCCTACTTGGTTTAATATCCCAAATATACCATCACCACACACCTCTACTATACCATGTGTCTTAGAGAAGATTGTGTGTTTTCCTCACTCAATACCTTATTGTGCACTTTTATGTAACACAACTAATCTTCTATAACTTATTTATTAAAAAAAATCATGATACATAAAAACATTATGTTCTATTTGATCATAATTTAAAATAATTATTGAGATACATTATAGTAATCACCTTCTAAACTTGGTAGGACGACTCTAAAATTCATTACACATGTCCTTTCAACACAATTTTAATCTACGATGAATCATGTCACATTACCTTAAAATGAATGCCTTCAATTATATTGTATTTTATTCCTCTTAACTAGGATACAATATATTCTCCTCTGAGGTTCAATCCCAACATCAAGAAAAATTCTACTATTCTTATGCGATAAGAATAATATGAATCACTTTTACCAAATACCATAGTTAAAGAATCTAGAATTATATTATTTATATAGTCCTTAATTTTAGATACCCCTCCCAGTATTACAATATCATATCCACCCTCAATTTGTATGTCCCAACCTCTTAATCATTCATCCATTATCATCATAACAACATATATGATATTGAAAACAATATATGGGCCCTCTAATAGGTTTAATACACAACCATACCTTCTCCAAATTAGTCATTGAAGACCAAGATGAAACTGAAATGGAAACTCATGATAAATTCAAACACTATCTATTTCTAGGTACCTTTCACAAAGTGTTCCCCTTCACAAAAAGTTAATATTCTTGAAATATTTCTATTTAAATTGAACATAAATGGTATGATGTATCCCACTAATCATTAATAAAATATGTGTGTTATGATACTATTTATAGAGATTCATATGATTCTCATCGCATGGGCCTGATCCCAACAATGTAAACACCTATGACCTCTTTGTATGGCGAAAAATGAATAATATCCTAACTATGTGGCCTTAAAAAAATGAATCATAAACTTGTATTATATGTATTATTAACCTAAAAATCATATATTTTCATATCTACACAGATTCCGAGAGATCATAGGAATAAGGGTAAATCGTTAAACACTAGTATTTTGATATTATTAATTAAAAAATCATAAATCTATAAGGAATCCAATAATTTAAATGATTCCACCCAAAGAATATTTGATGATCCCAAAATCTCACACCTTTTACCAATACCTATTTTGAAGAATCTATAGTATGAATCACTAGTGAACACCTCTCATTGTAATTTAGTTCTAAAAGGACATCCATACCAAATATTCATATACATAAAAGCCCATTGGAGGTTCTCATCAAAAAACATATAAGCTAATGTGAATCCATTAACATGGAATTGGATTGATAAACTATGAACTCTTACATTTGATGATGTATTGATGGGTTTCTTCATTGTGTTTCCTTTTCAATACCTTTATCACATCCTTCAATTAAAATTGAGTCACCAAATTCACCAATTATGTTCAAGACAAAAAACAAGCTGATAGTACCCATAAGGAACACAATGGTGAGGCATGAAAACAATTATTATGTCATACATAGGACTCAATTTCTATGAATATATGTTCCCCATACCCTGACATACATTGTCTCCTACCCTTGTAAAATTAGTGCATGATGGTTCACACATTATTTCAGGAATACCATCTAAATGGATCTATCCTGACATTATATGAAACTCATGGTAATCTATAGGGAATAATTCCCCACAGGCTGTCTAACTAAAAATATTCTATGGAAAAATCATTGGTCCATAATTTCACATCCAACCATTTTTTATCCTTTCAATAGATCATGAGAACATGTTCTTCTCTTATCATATTAATTTGGATAAATATGTCCACCATAAATTAGAAATCACCTTATATATAGTCATTTTTATTAACATGTGACCTTGAGTACTCAAGAAGATATATAGGGTGTTTTTCCCTATTGTCTATACTCAAGCATCTAAAAGTTGATCCCACTGGGGATATCCAACCACTGACACTCAAGAGTATATTTATACCCCTACTAGTTTAAATGCCCTTGAGGCCCATTATAATATCTAGATAATATACTAGGGATGATTACAATGCTCTAATATCTAAAAGAATCAGAATCTATCCTAAGTGGCCTTTGTGACTATAAAATTACAATGGAAAACATAACCCACATGGGTGGGGGAATTTTTTATCATTTTCACCTGATGTTCATCTCCAGTATCATTCATCCTATGGGATCACACCCAAATTAATGATATCCCTCTTACAATGTATATATGTGTTTCCTATTGGTGGTAACACATTAGTATATTTCTTCAATGTTAACCCAATTGATGTTGGGAAACATGATTCTATTGAGTATGAAACAGGTGTGGATGAATCCACTACCCCCTCACCACTAAAAAAATAGTAAAACCGTATCAACATAAGAGAATATTACTTAGTTCAAATTCAAAATAGTATAACAAGTGAAAATCAATATTAAATTTCTATAGGGAAAAAACCCATTATGTGTGGTGATTTGGTTGATGTTATTATACCTCATTTATCTAATATTATATAATAATAATAGATTAATCAATCAATAAAGGTTGAGATGTCCAAATTGATTAGGATCAAATAAATTGATTCAAATTACCACAAAATTAATGTTTTATCTATAGTTACCTTCATGGGGTATATATCTCAATCAATATAAGGAAATTATCCCAATGGTATTTTAGGATGTAGTATCTTAGGATTCGGTGGATTCCTTAACTTCTCATATGGATTCCATTGTGTTTTAATGTGAATGAGTACAACCTTATTGGAATTCATATCTTGAGTGTGTGGATTCAAATCCTATACCACCCATATTTGAAACCTCTATCTTATTGATATTCAATATAATGGAGGATATATATAAGTATATTATGTGTTTGTAATCCCAATGTGTCGCAATGTTTGGTTCCCTATAACAAAGACAAGATTCACTACAAGAGAAATGCTATTTAGCAGCGGTCAATTACCACTCACAAGGGCCTCCTAGTAAGACAAATTACAAGGGCCTCACCAAAGTGTCCACAACACTATCCCCTTGATCACTATGAAATGACCCAATTTGTTCAACACATAAACAATGGGTTAAACTCCTAGTCATCCAAAATCTCGACTACCAATTCAAACACAGGCCTAAATGGAATGATGTATACCACACTTGAGAAATCAAGACATAAAAAGAAACATCAGAAATCAATAAAATGCATAAAAGGAAACATGAGAAATCAAGGAAATTTTAGGACATGAAAATGTTTGGTAGAAACTATGTTCCACAAATGTAACATATACAAACCAACTGTTCTCATATTTGTTCAACACATCAACAATAAAACTACTCACGGTCTGATGATGCATCGTCACCCTAGCCACCTTCATCTCCACTTTTTGTTGTCACCTGTAAGAACATTATATTGAAAATTAAATACGGTTGCATATTTATATTAAAACTTAAAACCAATGAAAGTTTGAAAACTAAATGATTTTGTTTTTTTTTTGTGATTTACCTGCATACCACCAGTTGATGAACTACCACCAGGGGAATATCTACTCATATGTTGACGTATTTCAGTCAACTCTTTCTACAAAGCAGATATCCGATCCCCCTGCTGGTGAACTGTGTTTCGTAGAGAAACAATCTCTTTCTGAGAATCTCCGGGCATGGGATGAATAAATCTAGGAGTAGATGCAGCTTCCATCCTCGGTGGCCTACTAAAAACCTCAGATGGTATGGGTCCCAAACCCATCTCGCACACTCTACCAGGATGCTTCTTCCCAAGGACTTTAGCAACCGGGTCATCCTGGGAGACTGAGTAGGACTGCACAGGATTGGCATCCCATAGTTCTTTAATTTTTACCAATAAATCAAATATCAATATATATTAACATAGAAAAAACTGATAATAAGTTATTATAATAAAAAATTGACTTCATACCCCAACTTCTTTATCAGACTCATTAACAAAACTTCCATCTGATTTCTTGTGAACATCCAACCACAGTTCAGTTTAGGATGCTTCATGCCCTAATCTCTTTGACTACATTAAGCAAATATAAATCAACAATTAAATATATTAAATAGATAACACTGTCTTATAAATATTTAAACTAATTAAAAAATTACCAATTTCATTCGACTTCTAGAAAAGCTTTTTGAGCCCGCAGTGTGAGAGATGACTTGCTTAGCCCGTTTTGGTGCATTCTGTCTTGAGAGATCCTGAAATAAATAAAATGAAATTTAATAGTAATTTATTCAATGTTATTTCCTCTTCATATACATGTATAAATGTAAAATGAGGATAATATAATAATATATATTTCAATACCATCCGCTTCTCATCACGATGTCTGTCAACAAAAAACTTTCCACTGTTCTTTCGGTACCCCACTGGGTAGCTTCTCATATATTTATTGCACAGTCAAAGAAGTATCTTTGACATCACACCGCAATCTCCATTTGAAATATTTCCATTTCTTACCTAGATTTTTCAACATCCACTTCCATGCTATCACATCAGCAACTGCAAATTGGAAGAACATCTGTATACAGAAATTCATTTTGAACATATTAGTAACATGAAATTCAATTAAACAATAATGTAATAAATTTACTTCTATTTGAGAATAAAAAACTTCATTTTTTATAGCTTGGAGTCATATGTATCCAATCATCATATGAAATAGAAAGGGAAATGGGCTCCGCTGCCAGCTGGCCTAGAATGTGGCCAAGTAACCCCACATTGTCATCCGTAGGGACCCCATAAAAATCAAATGGCACGACTATATCTCCACCAGTCATATTCCAAACATCTTAACTTTTTATGTTTTTCTCCACGGTTGTATTTTTTTCATCTTCAATGATCAAACAATTAGTATAAACAAAATGCAACAAATTTATTTAATTAAAATTTGTACCTATGATAGTGACACTCCAGTATGCCTGTGATGAATTGGAAGGGGCGTGTCACTGACCCACTGTAGAGGCTCTTGAAGGGGGATTCGATGACTCAAAAACTAATGGGACCTCCAAAGATGGTGTGAGAGATGGTGCAGGGGGATATGGTGCAGGGGTGTAGGCAGCTGGTGCCTCAGATGTCATGGGAAGGGAGCCAGATGGATCGTCATCTGTCGCAGAACTAGATGAAATAGTGTACTGCTTCCTCCTTGGAATTTCAATCATTTAATCAAATAAAATTAAGTTCAGAATATATATTTCAAAAAAATTATGCAGAAAAAAAAATTAAAAATGATAATAGATGTCGAGTACTAACAGACAAAATATATATAACAATGATAAAGAATGACTGCAGAAATGAAACAAGTGGTTGTTGAATAAATAAATAATTGTACATACAATAATTTTCCCCTTCAATCATGTTGGTTTCCTACTCCATTGCTTCATCCACTTCATTCATCCTTTCTAGACTAATATTTTCAATATCATGACGGACAAATAATTCTGCTTCCTGTTGTTGATTAAATTCAATTTCAGAGGTCAAATTTTCCACATCATTACCCATATCATACAAATCTCTTTGTATTATGTGAGACACTACACTCCACCCTTCATCGACAACATAATTCACATAATATACCATTTTTGCTTACAATGCAAAGATATATGGATCATGCAGTTCACGATCACCAACATCCATCAAGAGAGAGAAGTTCATAGAAGTAAATTCCAAGGAATCTCTTTTAACACCTCTGATAATATTGACCCATTTTCATTTGAATAAAACAACAAAAAATGTCTGTGGTAGTTTAATTTAATAATATCATGCATCTTTCCATAGTATTCCACTTAAGAAAATGTAAATATACCACTATTCTTTGTTTTCAAACCCACTTCTCGATCGACTGTACGAAATCTAAAGCCATTCACATTATAAGCGTCAAACTTTCTAACTTGTTTTAGAGGACCTCTAGAAAGAAACTTAAAATCTTCTGACACCTCTGCTCGAGTATCAGTATTCATGATCTAAAAAAAGAAATATACTTTATTAGATTTACAAAATGTATGTGTCAAACTAATATTTGTATTTATTGTAATATTTATGAACTTACACGTCATGCAAACCATTCTAGAATCTCTTTACTAATAGCTTTTGTTATATATTTCTCATTTCGTGTTCGACCTCTCATTCGTCTCTTTTGTTGTATCAAAAACTCTTCAATAAATGGATCTACAATTTCACTATTCAACATCACATATCTATGTGCCTGTAATAATTCCAATTCAGTCAGTGTCACATTTGAGGTCCTCCCAACTGATCGGCCAATAGCAGGAAATATTTTGGATTTATGATGTATTTGAGATTGAGTTTATGTGTCATCAACACATCCAAATCAATTAAATCTTGTCTCAATATCATCCAAGTATTGATAACAAAAGTTAAGACACTACTCAACCAAATAGCCTTCAGCAATAGAGTCTTTTGGTTGAGCTTTATTTCTCATGAATGATTTTAAATGCCCAAGATATCTGTGAATTAAAATAAATATAATTATGCATTTAATTAAGTACCAAAAATTGTTTAATTAACTAAAAAACATATAAATAAATTACCTCTCAATTGGATACAACCATTGATAATGAATGGGGCCTCTTAATTTAACTTTCTCAACCAAATGCCCAGTTAAATGCATCATTACAGTAAAAAATGACGGAGGAAATATCATCTCCATTGTACAAAGGGTCAATACAAACATCTCCTATTGGTTGTCAAGCTGAAATGGATGTAGAGATTTCTCACATAGTTTTCTGAAAAATTTGCAAAATTGGAGTACAACAGCAGTAATTTTTCAGGTAATGATGTACGCAATTCCAATGGTAGTAACTGTTGTAACAAAATATGTGAATTGTGACTTTTAAATCCATGTAAATTATGATTATTCAAGTCAACACACCTCGATA
The DNA here is from genome assembly GCA_963277665.1 of Viscum album. Lineage (NCBI taxonomy): Eukaryota > Viridiplantae > Streptophyta > Magnoliopsida > Santalales > Viscaceae > Viscum > Viscum album. The sequence goes on along the minus strand of OY728153.1, from coordinate 381,357,104 downwards.
TGTTACTTGAATACCCATCAGATACCTTAACATTCTTTAAAATTCAAAGGAATGTATCTTTATCCCTATTTTTCATTGCAAAAATTTACAGAGGATACTTTTCATTCTCATCTGGCCAGAGATCACATTTTATATTAATTGCTTGTAAGTCTTTACAAGCATTGAGATAATCCTTCAACTTTCCATGCTCATTAAGAAATGTGAAAATCAAATTATCACAGTCATTCTTCTCAATATGCATCACATCAAGATTATTCCGCAACAAATTAAATTCCCAATACAGAAGTTTGAAGAATATATTTTTTTTTCTTCCATTGTTGCGTTCCGATTTCGCTTGACGATGCACTTCAGACCCGTTTTCCGCTATCATTCAAATGATGAATTTTCCCAAATTATGTTTCAACATTTTCAAGCTGTGTCAATATTTCAGAACAAGTTAACAACTTTAGAGGTGGTCTACAATCAATAGAACCATTAAATTTTGATCTATTCAGCCGAAATCTATGAGATGCATCGAGAAATCTTCAATGACACAAGAAGAACCATTTTCTACTATGAGGTAGCTGTTTGGGATCAAAATCAAAGTTACAAACGAGAAAATAAAAACCCATGTAAGGGTTCCAACCAGATAAATTCTCAAGCCCAGGTAAGTCACTAATGGTCCACATTAAAGTAGCATGCATTTTGACCATTTTTTTAGAAGAAACATCAAATGTCTCAACACTGTTGCTCCATAATTCCTGCAATTCATCAATCAAAGGCTACAAGTATTCATCAATATCATTTCCAGGCATTTTTTTTCCAGGAATAATCATTGAAAAGATAAAAGATGTTTGTTTCATACACATCCATGGAGGCAGATTATAAGGGATCAAAACAATTGTCCAAATGCTATAACTGGTACTCAAAGTCCCAAATGGGTTGAATCCATCGTCATCCAATCCCAATTGAACATTCCTAGGATTAACTGATAAATCTAGATGCAATGAATCAAATGTCTTCCATAATTGGGAATCTATTGGATGTCTCATTAACCCATCATTGTTATTATCTACAGAATTCCACTTCATGTATTCAGCGGTTTTTGATGACATGAATAATCTTTGCAATCGAGGCTTCAAAGAAAAGTAATGAAAAACCTTTGCAGGTGTGTTCCTTTTCTTCTTATCCATGAAATTGTGTTCATTCAGACTTCCAACATCACCCTTTTCCTGCCATCTAGAAGAAGAAAATTTCTTGAAATTCTATCTACTTGAATCCTCTCCCCGATAAAGCATACAATCATTGGGACACACATGTATTTTTGTATAATTCAGACCAATCTTGTTAACAACTTTTTTCATATCATAAAAAGATTATAGGATTTTTGCTTCAGGAAATGCATCACTAATCAATTCTAATATCATGGACATTGCCTTACTTGTAATTCCACATAGACATTTTATATGGTACAACTTTAACAGAAATGGAAGCTTTGAATATTTCAAACACCCACTATACAACTCTTGATTTCCATCGTCAACTAAATCAGGAAACTAATTTTCCTCAGTGAATTTTTCTCTTACATTTGGCTCCACAAAATCAGGAGGAGGATCCAATGATATGTTACAATATTGATCTTCCTGTGTTACAGTCTCAAAAACATCACTTGTCACATTGAAATTTGTAGCACCCTCTTATGGTTGTTCTGATATGTTTTGATGCTGATAGTGGTGTCTTGCAGAGCCGAATGCATCATTTATGAGGTTTTTCATTTAATTTTCCATTGTCGAAAAACTTGGGACCTCATTCTATGGATTAACATCAGTGCTCAATATTTCTGTAACATTTGATTCTCCATGCCAAATCCAACAAAAATATTGACCAGGGAATTGCTTCATTATTAAATGTTCATAAACTTCATCTCTCTTCAACCATGTTCGAAATTTACATTTAGAACATGGACATTTTATTCTCCCTTCAACAGATCGATTAGAAATTGAAAAATCTAAAAACTCATTCAATCCCTTAACATACTATAACACCCAACCCCAACCTCATAGGCATGAGGGGTGGTGGGGGTTACTTGGTCTTAAGCGACGTTCCCAAGGAGCCAAAGGCTGGAAATAAATATCGAGGGCTCCAAGAACAACTTGGGAACGATTTTCCCTTACGACAAAACCAACCAACAATACACAACTATATGATGCATGTCAACAAAACCCAACTCATACATTACCAAAGGCAACCAACTAATCCATAATGGCCTCACATGCCAACACAACCCAATACAACATCAGAGTAGAATGTGGAAGACTCAACAATAACACCACGAACCATGACACCACCATAGCTCCACACCAAGCTGCAAGCTCCATGCTCCACCAAGACATCATAAATCTCCACTAAAGGAGGGATATGCCTTACCTTTTCCCACATCACGGTACACAATATCTGCAGAGACACCAACATTCCAAAGCAGGGGGTGAGTACTAAAACTCAGTAGGATTTCCCCAAATGACTTCCCTACACATGCCACTAGGATAAAACCGTTAGCACATTTATATAAAACATTTTATATAAAATAAAACACAAGCGCAACCATTTTCATAAGCCAAACGTGCCCTTACCAGGCCATCACATCCAAACCAAGTAACCCAGGGAAAGCCAAACCAACATGCCATAAGCCATTCTATTTCTCACATATTAGCACAATAATTCCATCTTGAAAAACAATGCACAACAATTCCATCTTGCAAAACAATGCACAAAAACAACCAAAATAACCAAATGGTGGCACTTCCGTCCAACCTGTTCACCCATTCACAATTAGTGGCACTTCCCATCCACTTATACTTTGATGGTGGCCCTTCCGTCCACTATACATCCCCTTCATTATAGTGGTACTTCCCGCCCACTTCCACACAACATTCAAGCAAGCCAAAACAAGATCACAACATCATGCAATCAACCAATTCCATTTCACATCAATCCCGTTCAATAAATAAATTGTTTATTGAAAATCATTTTCCATGCCAAAGCCCCATTTAAATAAAATGACCTCTTTATTGAAACCCATTTTTCATCAACCATTTTCCCAAATCAATCTCATCAATCCCATTTTAAAATATCCATTTTAAAATTCACAATTAAAACATTTCACCATGAAACCCCCTTTTTCCCCAAAAATCCCTAAATGGATTTCCAACAAAAATCACACATCATCACACAATTAATTTCCATAACAAAGAATTAATTGTAACATGTAACTACTATTTAAACCCAAGTGGAGTCGAGAGAGAAGACTCCTACCTTTAGGGTTCCCGAGAAATCGACCCATGAACAACCGCACCTCAAATCCGGTGAACACACCACCGACACCTCCCTAGATCACTTTCCCTAACATCCACAAGCGTTAAAATCATCATGCAAGGCATCCCCAACCCTAGATCTATACACAACAAGTGTAGATATAGAAAACCAATAAAGAGAGGGATGTAGATCTAGGGGAAAACACAAGAGAAGCAAGAGGAGAGACTTACTCGGGAGAAACCACCTTGAAACCCCTTAGAATCACTTTTAAAATGAGTGGTAGAGCCCCTCCAACCCTTGAGAACCGAAAATCCCAAGTGAGGCTTGAGTGGGAGAATATTTGGAGTGAAATGAGGAAATACCGAGTGATCTCGGAACTTATAACCCTAAATTTAAGTGGCCGCACGATAAGCCTATATGGTTTGGCAAACCGTGCGCTAACCGTTCGCACACCACTGCCTCGAGGGCCAGGGTCCGCATGGTTTCCTCGCACGGTTTGGAAAACCGTGCGCAAGCCATGCATATCCTACTATATCCCCCTGCACGGTTTTCTGAAGCATCTCCCCGGTTTACACTAATCGTGCTAAGACCGTGCACCCCTTTAAAAGCCTCCAAACTCATCCAAAACCATTCCAAACTCTCCCAACTTCTTCCCAACTCATTCCATACACTTTAAATACATAAAAATGCTTAAACAAAGGCCACATACATCAAACTGGGGGTGCTACACGTAATGAGGTGTGTTCCTCGGTAATGTGATCTAACTTTTATCCATGTATATCACAATTTTCCTACACCATAATAAAAAATTAAAACACATAGTTACTACTAAATAGAGAAATAGATTAATATATATGATAGTATAAGATTATAGAAGAATAATATAATAAAGATGAGCCCCTGAGTTAGATATGAACCCTCTATTGTTTGGGATATGGGAAGTTTCTTTGGTAAAGAGAAACAATGTGCTAACAACGTGGTAGCTACTTTACCGTGAAAACCAAATCACATTGTTAATTTGGAATAACCCCATCCTATGTTCTCTATAGAGTCTTCATATAAAACTCGAATATCGAATAAATATTTTATAAATAATGTTTAGGGAAAACCTTATGATGCTTACCAAACTCAACACATTGTTAATTTGGAGTGAAAAGAACCACGTGGGGGATGGTAGTCTTGAGGCATGAAAAGTGGTGGTGTTCATATAAATTCATGATGAAATGACTTTGGAGATTAGGTTTTGAGGTTCTACGAACCTTGTGTGGATTGAATTCCTAGACCTCTCTTTGGTGTATTCTCATAGAAAAGAGTTGTGGTGTGACTTGAGGGTGATTTGGATCATATATGTGTTAGTGCTCATGAGTGGAGAATTATGGTTAAATGGTACGATCAAGGATCTGACCATGGAGTTGAACTAAGAGTCAGATTCATACTTCAGTGTGGGAATTGAACATTTTTGTTATTCCTTGAGTTTTAATACATCGTGGTTAGGATATGATAGCGCATTGGTGGGTGGGATTGAGCACATTTGGTATATTTCATCTAGAGAAGGACTTACTAGTGTTATTGCATAAAAATTGATGTGGTAAGGTGGATACCACATCAGAAATGGCGTTCAAGATGCGACTGATGTGGTTTGGGGATCAAACTAGGGCATTTGAAGAATAGTTGATGTGTCTGGGCTTGGTGTTTGGAGTTTCATAGTAGAATCATGTTGGGAATTTGGAGATGAAATGTGGGGTGTTGGTACTATCATCCAGGACAACATAATAAGATAATCAGAATCACATAGGTGGAAATAGATCCCAGAAGGAATTCTCTCTAAACATTATATTCGAGAACTTGGAAGCATTATATTCATCCAAACCACTACAATAAGTTAGAATGAAAGTGATTACTTTCATCCAAGACTATACATATTAATGAAAAATCATCTAGTTTGGATAACATATAGAGAAATAAAATACAAATAAAATTTAAATACAAAAGAAACCTAGTTGAACTATCTCACAATAAAATTTCCCAAATAAAAGTCACAACCATATTAACAACTCAAAACATCTCCATGTGATCCCCCAAAAGTCACAACATTCCAATATAACATTGAAACACTTTTTCAATATCACATTTATTTATCATTAAGGAATCACTTAAAATCTTTATCCTATAATGAGTAAGAAAATAAATATCCTTCTAGTAAAATTGATGAATATAGATCAATAGGAAACTAGTTAGTGTGATTTAACAAACCTACACTTATATAATGAAATGTTTTAGAATACATGAATTTATTATGATGATGTGTAAAAAAATAATCTTAAATTATCATCTAAGTCTTGGAAATTGAATCTACATAGAGATAAATTCCTAACTTGGAAATAAGAAGAGGCCCCTCATACACATTTACCTAAAAATATTTCTCATCATCTTCATGATGAATCCAGAGTGGCACTTATATAGGTGTAAACCTAGTCGTGTTCAGGTCATAAATTCACATAGAAGTTTTATACATGATAAAATATCAAATATAAAAGAAGAAAAAAATCTCAATAGGTTCAAAATAGAATAAAGAAAATCATTTAGAATATGTCATTGGAATTCCAAGACTATCCATCTCGTGGTAGTTCATTTATCACATGAAAACAAGCATATAAATCAAATCCTGATCACTATATAATTCTTTCACTGATACAATAGTATTCTATAATTAATGATATAAGTACTAATGTTAGAAAATATATAATTAGTGTTCTTACATTGGAATGAATCAGATATCATAACATATACTGGATTATCTAGCCTATAAGGATAAACTCTAATACCTCTAACACCACTACCCTAGTTTTAATAAAACAACCGAAATATCATTAGTAATTAACTCTAATACCTCTATCATGACTTGATTCTTCAAGAACCCAACCTGCGTTGGAAATGAAATTGAGTTTAAAAAAGATTCAAAAAAACTTATTTCAAACCTTAGGGTTCGTATAGGTCGCCGGGGTCACAGGGGGCCGGGGGAAGCGGGGTCACTGAGGTCGCGGGGTCGCCGTTGGCAATAGTATTGTGCAATTTGATTAATGTGGACGATAAAGACACTGCTTACGGTTCTATTCCCTAGGTATCTCACCCCTATCCAAGGGATAAATGTCTGTCAAGGGCCACATTCCCAACTCATAAGGTTTGGAGAACCAATCATTATCCATATAGTCCATATTGATTTCTCATCGAGAAAAGGAACGTAACTTGGTTCCATACTGGGTCATTCATACGTTCTCATAGATTATCATACCATAGATGACCATTACCACACCATTCTATAGCCTCACCCCTAGAAATTTCTTTAGGATAGAATCAATTAACTAAAACAAGACCATTATAGATAACTTGACCCATAAATACATGATGGACACCCTATTGGGGTTTTAATTTCCCTATAGTAAAGCCTCTAACATATATAACATAGCCATCAATGGTTGTATAATCAATGCATCATAATAAATGGAATTTTATGAACCCAACATGAATTTATATCCTCATGTATCATAAGGTAAATAACTCATGGATACCATTCATGTCACATAACCACCTACAAGAAATTTCAATCCACACAATAAATGCATAACCATATCCTATGGTAATATTAGTCATAAACTACCTTGACCATAGAGTTATCCCCTTAAGAAATCTCACTCCATCCTCATCAAATTCATCTCTAGGAACCAACACCATATCAATCCCCTAATTCATAAAATTACAACATATATTATAAATAAATAATAATTAATTAAGATAAATAATCCATATTAATCCAATTAGTCATACTTTAGGGACATCTCATCAATTATGTATCCTCACTGTAACTTCAAGCAGTGGGGTATGGATCACTCTTGGAACACCTCTGAGCTCATTTCTAAACAAAAACCAAATATATGAAGTTGATCCATTAAATTAATTCATCAAAATTTTATGATAAACCAAAATAAATTATGGAAATGAATCAACAATAATGAAACTACATAAAACCTTATGCATTTTTCCTCCACAAGATTCCTCTAACCATTACACACACAAAATCCACCATAACAGGATGATCCCACCGATGATAGGGGGAGCATACCTAGGGTATGAACTCGACGGTGTCGGGGGAGAAGCCGGTGTTGCGGGTGTCGGGGGGAGAAGTGGGGTCAGCAGCGACCAGTGGCGTGGTCACCGACCGCACAGGAGGGCAGCGGAGGGGACTAGAGCTAGGGTTCGTGATCATCAGGGTGAGAAGCCTCATGGGGTTGGGGGAGAGAACGTGTGCTTGGGTGGGGGGGGAGTGTCTCCGATGTAAAAAACTAAATGGGTTTCGCGGCGGTTTTTAATAAACCGCCGTTAAATCATTTTAACGAAAGGTTTAGCGGCGGTTTTGTAAACCGCCGCTACAAAACCGCCGCTAAAGGCATTTTATGTTGTAGTGATATTATACCTTTTTATTAACTTATAAATATATATACTTTGACATATCCCATTAATCCTCCAATATCTCTCTCAATAGATCTTAATCCCTAGAATATAGGCTACTTCACCTAAGTATTTGATGGAGAAGCATTCATTTAACCAAGTCTTCACTGACTATAATATTTTCACCTTGTTTCCCATTAAAAATATGTCTTCAACCTATAATACTAGGAATATTATATAACTCTCACTAAAATTCTTATAGACACATGACTCAAATTCATTATTAATGAAAATAAATTCTCTTATGGCCTCATCAAAGAAAAAAACTCAGTGATCATGATGCCCGCTTCAATCCATAAATGGATCTCTACATATTCTATACTTTATTAGAACTCTTTGATAGAATAAACCCTTCAAGTTTTGGAATATATATTCCTTCAATCAACATATAATTTATAAAATTTGTTTTCACATCCATTTTCCAAATCTCATAATCATGGAAGGCTCCTATTATGAGTAATATTGTGATGGATTTTAGTATAGTGACTAGTAATATGGTTTAATCATATTCAATGCCTTGATGTTTCCTAAAACCCTTTTCTACTACTAGTCATGTATCATAGGTCCTCACTTGACCATCTATGTCCAAATTTTTCTTCAATACCCATTTACACCAAATATTTTTTACATCAGCCAGTGGGTCTACAAAAATCCAAAATTTATTTTAGTACATGGAATCCATTTCAAAATGCATAGCTTCTTTCAATTTAGTATCATCCTTTCCATCTATTACTTATTTGTAGGTTATAATTTCATCATTCTATTATAGTAATGTGTTATTTGAATCTATGATAAGAAAACATATCTCTATAGTTCCCTAACCTCTCTAGTATACATAATACCTATGTCTAGGTATCATCGTTTTATCCCACTACATATTATGGTGATTGTTCCCATGCCAAATCTTGTGAATTTAGAACATAAAATTCATCAAAATAAATCTTTCTCCCACTATTTACATTGGAAATGTGTTCCTTTTCTAGAAATATATCATGTATTACTGCAATCACCATTCCATATAAAGGTTTATATAGGTAATATATTTTAGTCTCTTTTTGATAACTAATAAAGATTCACATCATTCTATGAGATGGTAATTTTTCAATAGGTATAGTCTTGAAAAAAAATCCTTACATCCCCATACATATATATCTAAAAAACTGGGCTTCTTTTTATACCAAAACTAGTATGGAATCAATATGATATTTTTTTCAGTACTTGTTTTAGTGTATATTCCACAGTTCGTAGTGAATATCCCAAAAAGAATAATGGTATAGCTTCATGACTCATCATTGATATGACCATATCAAGACGGGTCTGATTCCTCATTTTTCTAATACCATTCCACTTAGGTGTATAAAGATGAGTGAGTTAGAAAAAAAATCACAATATCCTTTAAATGATTGATGAAAACTTGGTTAATATATTATCCACCTCAGTCTGAGAGGAGTTTCTTAATCTTATTACCAAGTTGATTTTCCACTTCACTCTGATTGTACTTAAACATGATAAAGGAATATAACTTATACCTCATTAAGTAGATATATCTATATCTACCATAATAATCAGTAAAAGTAATTAAGTAAGAAGAACCACCCTTTTTCTCTATTGTAAATGGACTGCATAAATTAGTATGAACCAAATCCAATGTTACTGTCATGACCAGTCCCCCAGGGCCCGTGCTGTGACTACCCCAAGCCCACCTTCCATAGGCTAGGGGCTGGAGACTAGCACCAGAAAGGAATATCCCTAAAATTAGGAAGGAATTGAATTTTGACTAGAAAACTCACACAATCCAATCACACATCAAGATACAAGCAAAAAAGTAAACTATATAGTAAATAGGGTGAGTACAGTAAGTAAAGGGGGCCAGAATACAAGTACAACTACAAATTACAAGTAAAACTAAACACCCACCAAGGATCCTACCTGAAGGGTAGGTACAACTCTCAAATGGTCGTCTCTGTGGTACGTCTTGTCTAATGGCCCACCTCCAAGCAACCTCTAGTCCTGGCACCCTCAGTATCGGTCAATGTTGTCTGACGTCAGCACAAGACACATCAAGGTGTGGGAGATTCCTATGAAAAGGTGAGTATAAAAATACTCAGTAGGGACCCTGATACCTCAAAAGTCTCTCAAAATCCACAGAGGATAAACCACAAAGAAACACCATGTTCACAATAAAAAAAACAACAATCAACCCTACTTAGGTATATGACCATACATATACCTAAGTTATCAAGTATACCCATCTCGTTCAAAAGGAAACATAAGGCACAAATCTCTAGCCAAAAGAAAAACTGTTTCTCGAAGGAAAGAATACCATGAAGGTAACACCACGAAGTTAAGTACCATAAAGGTAACACCACATAGAATAATACCATGAAGGTATCACCGCATAGAAGTGTACCACAAAGGTAAATACTTAGCTCACACCAGGTATAACTTAAGTACGAAAGTATAGATGATTAGCTATATTTCTAGATCATCTTACTTCGTCGAGAAGCTCCGCTTTTGACCCAAATAGGATCAAAGATGACCCACACATGATCTGAAGATGTTAACCCACACAAGATCCAAAGATAACCCACACATGATCTGAAGATGACCCACACAGGATCTGTAGATGCTGACCCACACAAGATCCATAGATGACCCACACAGTATCTGAATATTTTACAAGTACAACCAGCCACAGGGTTCCCGCACTAATCACGCTTGATTCGGGGAGGATCCTCTCCTCAAGATATCAGTCGATTCTTAAACTGCAATGAAGTCCCAAGCACACTTGATTCCGGGACGATCTGCTCCTCAATATATCATTAGATTCTTTAAGTGCTATGAAGTCTCACGAAGAAGTATCACATAGGTATGTCATGTCATAAGGAACCCAACGCAATAGACGACACGTCAATCGGATGTACGGTCTGTAAGTTATTAGCCTTTTAGTCCCAAGGGCCCAGTTGGATTCGGGTTCGATCCAACCCGGCCGTACCCCAACTTTATCCAAAACTCAAGTGGAGTATGCCAAAACGCCCATATCGATTCAAGGATTCCAGTGCTGCAGAAGATTTGTCAATCGGATTCCCGGATATCAAGATATGGCCAAAAATATGTATCTAGGTCCAGATGGGCCTGGGTCCGGTCCGACCTGGCTCGACTCGGCTTGGCCCAACCCAACCTGGTCTGGGTACGGCCCGCTGGGCCACGGTCTGGCCTAGCCAGCAAAGGGGGCGGCCCGACCCACTCGACTTGGCCCACTCGGTGAGGCCCGCTGGACTCGGCCTGCTGGGCGTGGTCTGCTCGGCGCGGCCCACTCGGCTGGGTGCAGTCCACTATGGCGAGGACCGCCCTAGCCGCCACCCAGGGGAGGTGCCCCCCGAGATTCCCAAATGGTTCAGTTGGACCGTTCGACTTTGGCCTACCTTGTGGTGCCACGTGGCACTGCCTGCTAGCACGGAGGACCCGCCAGAGCGGGTCCTGCTTGGTGTGATGCGGTCGACCGGGGTTCCAGACAACTCTCCTTCCAGTGGCGCCGGCGTGCACCACTGCTACCTCCACGAAATTCATCACTCCTACAACATGCTTCCGATCCTGGCTCGAGCGTCGATTTCTCATTCTTGACTCGGAGGTTCGTTCTTTGTTGGAGGATGTTCTTCCACTAAGTGTTCTCCACCAAATCGGGTTTCCAACAGTTTCCACCAACCACGAGAGGTGAGGATCCTCTCTCATTTAAATTAAGTTAATGGTTAACTCATCACTAATGAGATTTCATTAAATGGTGGGTTTCATAGGTATATAATTTGTGTAACTGGGAATTCAATTCCCAATATTAAATTCCCAACCACCCTCTTGTGGTCCCCACCTCCAAAGAATTTTAAAATGGATGGAAGAAATTTAATGTAAATAATTTTTTTTATTTTAATCCTCCACAAAAACCTATAAAACCAAATCTTCCCCTCGACCTAATGCAGTTGAAGTGAAGATCTTTTTAAGAAAATATCGGCACTGCGAGTTCAACGGTGTCCTCAGATTTCAATTCTGAGAACCGGTTCAAAATTTACAAATTCTCACTCTCATGATAACTGAACATACCGAAAAAAAAGATCAGAAATTCATTCCTAGCACACCGGGCCTCAGAATCACCCGCCGTTAATTTTCATAGACTTGTAATATTTCCATATAAATAAAAAAAATTACACGGAAAATTTTGGGTCTTTTCATTCTCCCCACCTCAAGGATTTACATCCCCAAAATACACAACAAAAACTAGTGAAACAAGTGGGTGGTACTGAGCATGAATCTAAGCCTCCAGCTCCCATGTTCTCTCCTAGAGGTTCCCATGAAGCCGACATATGAACAACATAGGTATCGATCACCCATGTAGGAATCTCTATTTTTGATCCTCAATATCTACTGGAACCTCTGAAAATGTCTCCAAATTCTCGATGTTTAGCTCGCCCTAGTCAATGATGTGCGAAGGATCATGCACACACCTCCTCAGTTGAGATACATGGAAAACGTCGTGCACCCGGTGCAACTGAGGGGGAAGGTCTAGGTGGTACTCCAACTCACTAACGTTGATGAGGATCTAGAAGGGTCTGATGAACCTCATAGATAACTTTCCACCCGACCAAATCTCTACAAACCTCACCGAGGTGAGACCCATAGAAAGACATGGTCACCATTATCGAACTCTAGAGGTCATCGTCTCCTGTCAGCATAAGACTTATGCCTAATTTGTGCAGTCTTCATCTGCTTCTGTATGATCTGCACCTTCTCCATGGTATCCCATACCATATCTGGTCCCATGAGTGCTGACACCCCTGGGTTTGTCTAGCATAGAGGTGATCTGCAAGGTTGACCGTACAATGCCTCTAATGGTGCCATACCGATAGTGGAGTGATAACTGTTGTTGTATGAAAACTCCACCAAGGGAAAGTGATCCACCCAAATGTGACTGAAATCAAGGACACCAGAATGCAACATGTCCTCGAGGGTCTGAATGGTTTGTTCTGTCTGACCATTCATCTGAGGATGAAAGGTGGTTCTCAATCAAAGCTGAGTCCTGAATGCCTCCTTCAACCCATTCCATAGTCGGGAAGTAAAACGTGCATCATGATTGGAGACAATCATCGAGGGAACTCCATGAAGCCATAAATTGTTTTTTACATAGAGGCATCCCAAGCCCTCTATTGAATCCTTCTCATTGATAAGTAGGAAGTGGACCAACTCGGTGAGTCGATCCATGATCACCTAGATAGAATCATGAACCCTGGATGTGCGTGGAAGTCCTATCATGATGTCCATGGGAATTCCATCCAACTTCCACTCTGGAACCTCTAGTGGATAAACTAAGCCTACCAGAACCTGATGTACTACCTTCACTTGCTGACAAGTGAGGCACTGTGAGAAAAACTCTACCACTTCTTTCTTCATTTTTGACCACTAGTTCTGACGCTGACGGTCCTGGTACATCTTCGCCACTCCTGGATGTACCGCAAGAGGGGACATATGGAACTCCCTAAACACTTCATCTCGTAGTGCCACCAATACCATATTATGCCCTATAAAGAGGATGACATGCTCCCCACCTTCAGAAAATCCATCAGGTGCCTGTCCTGTGGATATCTAAGCAAGTCGATCCTCGTAGTCAGTGTCCCCAAGCTGTGACTCCCTAACTCACTCAAGGAGTGGGGGAGTGACTATCAGAGACTCAAGATAAGATGCTCCATCTTTATCCACGTATGATATCCGCAAAGAAGCAAGCTGCTCTGTCGCTTCACTCATCAATTGTATACCAGATCTCCTGCTGAGTTCATCTCCTAGTTCGTTCCCCTTCCCAGGAGTATATACTATCTCGAAGTCATAGTCATGGATGAAATCAAGACAATGACACTATCTCAGGTTCATGTCCTTCTAGGAAAAGATATACCTTAGACTCTTGTGATTAGAGTAGACTGTATACTGTTTACCCATCAAGTAATGTCACCACATATTCAAGGCAAATACCACTGCTACTAACTCCATGTCATGGGTAGCGTAGTACTGCTCATGATATCTTAGCTGTTGAGAACCATAAGAGATCACATATCTCTCCTGCATCAGGACACATCCAAGCATGATCCCTGATGCGTCGCAGTAGACTAAATACCCAACACCCTCCTACGGTAGTCTCAAGATGGGGGCACTCATCAGTCTCTACCTCAACTTCTGGAAACTTCATTGGAATCTCTCCAACCACACTAAGGGTTTCCCATTCTTCATTAATACTTATAAGGGTGCTGCAACTCTGGAAAAGTCAGGCACAAACCTCTGGTAGTAACTGGCCAGACCCAGGAAACTCCGCACATCTGACACACTTCTGGGTGGCTCCCAAGAAAGCACAACCTCAATCTTCACTAGATCCACTGCAAATCTAGCTTCTAAGATGACGTGTCCCAGGAAGTGAACCTCTAGGATCCAGAACTGGAACTTCGAGAGCTTACCATAAAGTTGGTGCTCTCAGAGCACGTCCAAAACTATCTAAAGATGATAGGTGTGCTCCTATTATATAGCTGAGTATACCAGGATGTCATCGACAAAGACTACCACAAAGCGATCGAGGTATGGATGGAAGATCCTATTCATGAGTCACATGAACACTACTGTGTAATTGTTCACACTAAATGGCATAACCAAGAACTCATAGTGGCCATACTGATATATGAAGGCCTTCTTCTAGATATCCTCATCTCGTACCCTGAGCTGGTGATAACCTGATCTCAGGTCTATCTTCGAAAACCACCGTGCTCCCTTCATCTGATCAAAGAGATCGTCAATCCTCTGGAGTGGGTACTACTTGTTTATGCTCACTTGGTTCAAGCACCGATAGTCCACAAAGAGTCTCAAAATCCCATTTGCCTTCTTGGCGAACAAAATTGGGGCTGCCTAAGGAGAAACACTGGCCCTAATGAACCCCTTACTCTACAAGTCTTCCAGCTGTACTCGCAACTCTCAAAGCTCCATGGGAGCCATCCGATATGCTGGTGTAGATATCAGTGTTGTCCCCGGGTACAAGTAGATATAAAATTCCACCTCTCTACGAGGAGGTAGACCTAGAATATCATCAGGGAAACATCAGTCTATAGTTTCACCACTACAGGATAGCTCGGACTCTCAACATCAGCTGCTCTGAGGGTAAGGCTAGCCAACTGATGTGTGAACGGCTTCACCCTTCTCCAGGTAAGTCCATCTTGTGCTGTAAAGGTTCCCTTCTCAGCGGTGAAGGAAAAAATAGTCCCATACTCATGAATACACCTCATTTTGTGCCTAATACAATCAATCTAAGCATGGATTGTAGATAACCATTCCATACCCAAGATAAAGTCTTAAGGCCTCGACACCGCTACTAGAAGATCCTAGCTAAAGCTATCGCATCCTAGAGTAAGTTCACACTGCCGACACCATTGTGTGATTGTCGAATCCTCTCCCATAGAAGTCTCTAGCTATAAAGATTGAGGCAACAGCTCCATCGAAATCTCCGATCTCCGAACGAGGGCTGTGGAAATAAAAGAGTGACTGACACCTATGTCTATAAGTACTATAACTAAGGTAGAGTAGACATAGAGAGTACCTCATATCATCTTCATAGTGTTGTGGTTGTAAGTATTAGCTTCTTGGAGTTCAGCTCATCCCTGTCTACCTGCTCCCCGTGGTTGGGGCGGACAACCTGGAGGTGGTGGCGGTAGAACCTCAAATCACCGCCCACCGCTTGATACATGGCCAGCTCATTTGCCACGTCTTCCTACTATCTAAGAAACTCCTCTATCGAAACTTCACCTCTGCCCAGGAGGTCCTTTGACTGTCTACTGGTCGTTCGTACATCAGGTCGGGTAGTCGCGAGCCATGTGACCTAGCCCATTGCACGAGTAACACCGCCTGCTCCTCTCCTGTCCTGCTCTGTCTCGAGAGCCCTGCACAACTAACCCTGTATCCGGAGGTCATCCACCTGTAGGTCTGGTCCTCTTGGACCTCTACATCATCTGTTTGCTGCCAGATACAGATGAATCTGCTACGTGACGTCCGGTGGTGGGTCTCGCTGTTGGTGACTACTTAGCAAGGAATATCTTTACTAAGAGTGATCACTCTAACACTCCAGTCTGCATCGAGATGTAGAGAGAAATCATCTAAGCCCTAATCTCTTGTATGAGCCCCTTCTCAAAGGTTTAGGCCCTAAATAAAGGGTCCCACACCATGTCAGTGGAGTATTATGAGAGGTCGTTGAACCACACTAAATTCTGAGTCACGGTCATGATGCCCTGCTGCAAGTGGAGAATCTCTTGTATACACACTGAGCATAAAGTCCCTAGGATGAACTATACCCTGAAAAGGCTCTCTAAGTACACCCTAATGATAGTCACCTCGTCTTGATCCTGGAGAATCAAGATCTACCATCTCTGCCCCATGTCTTGAAGAAGACAAGCTGCAAGGATGACCATAATTTCTTTGGTAGAACCGACCACTTTGATACCAATTTTTCACAACCCATCCCCCGGGGCCCGTTCCATGACTACCGCAAGCCCGCCTTCAATAGGCCAGGTGTTGGCGACTAGAACCAGAAAGGAGTATCCCAAAAATCAAGAAGGAATTGCCTTTTAACCTGCAAACTCACAAAATCTACGCACACAACAGAATACAAGCACAAAGTAAACTATATATTAAATAGGGTGAGTACAGTAAGTAAAGGGGGCCAGAATACAAGCCCAACTAGAAAGTAAAAGTAAAACTAAAAACAACTCCTATGAACACCAACCAAGGATTTTACCTGAAGGGTAGGAACAACTCTCAAACGGTCATCTCTATGGTACGTCTTGTCTAACGGTCCACCTCCGAGAAGCCTCCATTCCTAGCACCCTCAGTCTTGATAAATATTTTCCATCATCTACACATGACACAACAAGGTGTGGGCATAGCCCATGCAGGGGTGGTTATAAAAATACTTAGTAGGGACCCCGAGACCTCGAAGGTCTCTCAGAATCCAAAAATGATAAACCAAAAAGAAACACCATGTTCACAAGAACGAAAAACAACAGTCAACCCTACTTAGGTATATGCCCATACATATACTTAAGCTATCATGTATACCCATCTCGTTCAAGAGGAAAAACAAGTCCTAAATCTCTAGTCAAAATCACAACTGTTCCATGAAGGAAAGAATACCATGAAGGTAACACCACAAAGGTAAGTACCACAAAGGTAACGCCACACAGAAGAATACTACGAAGGCATCACCACACGAAAGTGTACCAAAAAGGTACACACTCAACTCACACATGGTATAACTTAAGTACAAAAGTATAGATGATTAGCTGTATTGGTAGATCATCTTACTTCGTTGAGAAGCTCCGCTGTTGACCCACACAGGATCGAAGATGACCCACATAGGATCTGAAGATGCTGACCCACCCAGGATCTGAGGATGACTAACATAGGATATGAAGATGACCCACACATGATTGGTAGATTCTGACCCACACAGGATCTGAAGATGACCCACACAGCATCTGAAGATTCTTCAAGTACTGCCAGCCACAGGGTTCCGACACTAAGCACGCTTGATTATAGGAGGATCCGCTCCTCAAGCTATCAGTTGATTCTTAAACTGCCATGAAGTCACATGAAGAAGTATCACGTATGTCCATCACATCATAAGGAACCCAACGCGACAGACGGCACGTCAATCGGACGCTCGATCTGTAAGTTATTAGCCTTTTAGTCCCGAGGGCCCAGTTGGATTCTGGTTCGATCCAACCCAGGTATACCCTAAATTTATCCAAATATCAAGTGAAGTATTCCAAAAGGTAAGTCTCGATCCAAGGATTCTGGTGACACAGATGGCCCATCAATTGGACGCTTAGATCTCATGATATGGCTAAAAAGGAATATTTAGGTCCAGATGGGTCTGGATCCTGTCCGACCCAGCCCAAACCGGCCTGGGCCGAACCTCCCCATTCTAGGTCCGACCCTGCCCTCTGGGCTGCAATCCAGCCAGGCCCGCAAAAGGGGTGGCCCGGACCGTACTAGGCGTGGCCCGCTGGGTGCGGCCCGCTCGACTGGGTGCGGTTCGTTGTGGCGGGGCCCACACGAGCCGCTACCCAGGATTTCCAAATGATCCAGTTGGACTGTTCGACTTTGGCCAACCCAGTGGCGCCTTGTGGAACTACTTGATAGCATGCAGGACCCGCCAGAGTGGGTCCTTCTTGGCGTGACGCTACCAGATGGGGTTTCGTCTGGTTCTCCTTCTAGTGGCGCTGGCATTCACCGTTGCTGCCTCTGCAACCGGCTTGGTGCCAACCACCCACTCGGTGCACCGTCGTGGCTCAGCATTCACGACCACAATTCCAACGGTGTAGACGCGCATCGCCCCGGCTTCCACATGGCCAGCCGGTGTGCCGGACGTCGCCCTCCTCCACTGCGGCCGACTGGCCGCGGCCTCCTCCGGCGGTGTGGTTGCGCCGCCACCACCGTTGCGGCTGGATGAAGTGCTAGATACCTCCTTTCCCCCTTTTAGCACTAGTTTCTGGAAACATGGTCAGGTTTCGCTAAACTTGATGATCTTCTCGTGAAGAACACGTCGAACAATGAAGTAGCAGAGGGATCAAGCCATGTTTGTTTGGCTCGCACCCTTCGCGTTTGATCGATAACAAGAAGTTCATAGATTGAAGAAAAAAATTTATCACGAAGAACAATATGAACAATTTCCCTTCCTCGATCGTTCATTGGAGATGGCATGAGGAAGAGGATAAAGACGTTGAAGAAGACGCTAGCATTCGTCACTCCCGCAACGCGCTTCCGATCTGGGCTCGAGCGCCAGTTCCTCATTCTTGACCAGGAGGGTCATTCCTCTTTGGAGGATGTTCTTCCACCAATAATTTTCCATAAAACCAGTTTGCCAACAATTTCCCCCAACCATGAGATGTGAGGAGCACCTCTCATTTAAGTTAAGTTAATGTTTAACTCTCCATTAATGAGATTTCATTAAATGGTGGGTTTCATAGTTACATACTTTGTGTAACCGGGAATTCAATGCCCATAATTAAATGCCCAAACACCCTAATGTTGTCCCCACCTAAAAAGAATTTTAAAAGTGATGGAAGGATTTTAATATAAATAAAACATTTCTTTTATTTTAATCCTCCATGAAAACCCGTAAAACCAGATCTTCCCCTCGGCCTACTGCGGTTGAAGTTGTGACGTATCGGACCTTGCTGCCCCTCAAACCGTGCCCTGAGCCTGGTTGGCCACATGACCCAGGGCTCGTCTCCCCATAGGCTAGAGGATGCCGACTAGTAGTGAGGGTGTAATGGTAAGTCAGTGGGAAGACTGTACCCCCATGTCAGAGTACACAACAGTATAACAACAAAGTAATAAAAATAGCGGAAGCACAAACAATGGTAATCATGAGAAAAAGGGAAACATACAACCAAAAAACAGAAGTAAGAGAAACCCTGATAGATATAAAAAATCCACACAGGCAGTGTCTAATACAAAAAGAATTTATGGAATGCTGATACAGTAGAAAGAACTAGAAAACATACTATACAGTAAAACAAAAAGAGAAAAAAGAACAAAAGTAGTCCACGAGCATCTCTATCCAAGCTCGGTCCTCTGCTCTGGATCTCCAACTCGAACATACATGTATCAACAACCTAAAGCTAGGCCTTTGACCCTAATAGTACCTACAGCAGTAAAGTCTACATGAGTTAGAAGGAGGCTGCCCAGGTAGGGTGTGAGACAAGTCTCAGTAGGCCACCACCAATGGTGCCTACGTGTAATCCAAATAGGAGTTCGCAAGTAACAATGAATAATAGACTGCAAGTAAGTAAAGAAAAGTAATAAAAAACCCTCCCACTCAGGTTCTGAAAGGACACCTTATGGGTATACCTGCTTTAGCTCATGGATGGTAATCTGAATAATCAACAGAGGTGTGAGTACATAGATATAGATTATCACTGGAATGAGGTAAGCTTTCCTCTCATCCATAAGCATTATAGCTGGTGTGGGGAAGAATGCCTCCCACCCATAAAGGTTATATAGGAACGAGGTATAAATGCCTCTCTTCTTATTACACAGAGGTTCATCTGGCACGGGGTAAGAATGCCTCCCGCCTACACATGGAGATTCATCTGGCATGGGGTAAGAATGCCTCCCGCCCACACACAGAGATTCATCTGGCACGAGGTAAGAATGACTCCCGCCCACACATGGAGATTCACAAGCATGTTCACACAGCAAGGCATAACCATTCACATCAAATTATATAAGGCATTCCATCTTATATCATATCACATTAAAAAAGAATGACATTTCCCAATCACACTATAAGGAAAACATACATATCGATTCATTAAAGGGTTCATGCTATCTCATCCTAGCCGACCTCTAACCAAACCATCTTATTTTCCTAACATGGAAAATTCCTTTCAAGACATATCGTTAAGGCCCAATGGTGAAAAAGGGCCGAATCTTAAGGCATAACACCTATGGTTGACCTTACCCAGTCCATACCTCATCTAAACGCCCTATCCTAGTTAGATTCATCAATCTCATACCACATGGGTCATTTAGATACAAATCCATAGTTATAAATAAGGGGTTTGGAAAAAGAAAAACCATGACACGATGATATAAACTCACATCGACAAAAAACTGAAATGGAAACCACATGACCACCTACCTTAGATCTGTAGGCATAGGTTCGCTTGATATCAACCTCAGATTCGCAGTAGGTTGGAAGAGATCTGAGTTCCAATCTAATGCCCTGAAAATAGGGCATATGAGCCTGTGGTAAAATAACAAAACAGATTCCAAGATTCACCGAGGAAAGAAGGGTGTGTGAGGTAAGCCTTACCGAGGGTGATCCAACACCTTCAACGGATTGAGGATCAGATTCCAGATGAAGAATCCACCAAGAAAATAGAGGGAGAGAGATTTTGGAGTTCAAAAGAGGGCTCCCCTGGTTCTTTCCACTGGAAGAAGGAAAAAAGAAAGGCTTAAGGCCTTAAAAGATATTTAAGGGGAAAATGGTAATTTTTACTCAGAACAGGGTCGCATGGTTTAGGCGCACCATTTACCCAAACCGTGCGCAAACCGTGCACACCTCACTGCCTCCTAGACAAAAGTTGCATGGCCGTGTGGCCTGGTTCACATAGTCGTATGGCCCTAAAGGTGCCCATGTTTGCAGCCACATGGTTTATCCCAAACCATGCGCATACCGTGCGCAGACCATGCACCATTGTCTGTAAGTCCATTTCTCAAACTCCCGGGCTCTGAACCTACCCCGGACACTCCCCAGGCATTCCTTAGGATGTTACACACATTAAACAAGATTAAAGGAAATATTTGAATGAAAAACTAATGATCTGTACCTTTTCCAAAGAGTCGGGTCATTACAACCTCCCCTCCTTAAAGCAACTCGTCCCCAAGTTGGACTTCCGTTGGTACTGAGGTGTTATCAACGAAAAGCTCCATCCATTGGGAACGTATATCAGCCTCCCGCTCCCAGGTCTCGTCCTATACCTGGCCATGCTGCCATAGCACACGTACACGAAGAACAGACCTTCCACGGAGTGTTTTCACGCTCCAGTCAATAATTCGCATCGGATACTCCTCGAAGGAAGCATCCATATCTAGTTCAACCTCATCAGGATGAAAAATATGTGTTAGATATGAAAATTACTAGCGTAGCTGAGATACATGAAAAACTGCATGGCCTAATATCTTTGCGGAAGTGCAAGCTGGTAAGCTACTGGTCTGATCCGCTTCATCACCTCAAAGGGTCCTACGAACCTTAGTGAAAGATTACCCTGCTTCCATATACGTCATTGCCCCTACCTGGGTGAGACCTTCAAGAAATATCGATTCCCAACCTCGAACTCAAGAGGTCGCCAGTGATTTTTAGCATAGGACTGCTGTCTAGACTGAGCTGTTTGCATACACTTCCTAATAAGCTGTATTAGCTTTGTAGTCTCCTGAAAAAGACGTGGTCCTAGAACAGCTGCCTCCCCTGCTTCAAGACAACACAAAGGCGAGCGATAAGGCCGACCATACAAGGATTCATAGGGATCCATCTCAATGGTAGCCTGGAAGTTATTGTTATAACTAAACTCAACAAGAGGAATGTGTTTCTCCCATGAACCTCCAAAATCGAGAACACATGCACGTAAAATATCCTATAGTACCTGTATAGTCTGCTCGGTCTGTCCGTCAGTCTGCGGGTGATAGGCCGTGCTCAAAAGTACCTGCATACCCAAGGCCTTTTGTAAACCCCAACAGAACCAAGATGTAAAATTAGGATCTCTATCCGAGACAACAGAATGAGGTGCTCCATGAATGCACACTATTTCCTTGACATACAGTCTTCCCAAGTCATCAACCGTGATGGTATCCCGCAAAGGTAAGAAATGCACGAACTTCATCAGATAGTCGACGATAACCCATACTACATCATTGACACAAGGTGACCTAAGTAAACTGGTTACAAAGTCCATAGAAATATCATCCCATTTCCACTTCAGAATGGTCAACGGCTACAAAAGCCCTGCCAAACACTGATGTTCTACCTTCACCTGCTGACAGGTGGAACAACCTGTGATAAAACCAGCTATCTCCCACTTCATGTTAGGCCACAAGTACTGTCGTCGCAAATCACGATACATTTTGGTGATTCCTGGGTGAACTGCCTATGCTGAGGCATGGAAATCCCTCATCATCTCCTCTTTGATGTCTGCTGGGACCCATACACACCCACGGAACAATAAAGCATCACCTTCATCCATAGTCCAATCTGTAGAGGCATCATCAGTGACACTTTCTTCGAGAATAAGGCATTCCGGATCTGATAACTGTCTTTCCCTAACCCGTTCCAAAAGAGTAGATGTCACCGCTAAGGCTAAGAGAACAGTCTGACCCTGTACCTCCTGGACCTCAACATGCATCTCCTAAAATAGGGCCATCAGCTTCAACTCCTCATTATATTCCCGAACCACTTGTGACTGATTTTTCCGACTCAGTGCATTAGCTACTGAATTTCCTTTCCCCGGAGTGTAGGCCAGTTCGAAATCAAAGGATTGCAGGTACTCGACCCACCTGCATTGCCTGAGATTTAGATCCTGCTGAGTGAAGATATATTTGAGGATTTTTTGGTTAGTGAATACCTCAAAATTCTCTCCCAACAAATAGTGTCTCCAACAGTGTAAGACATGTACAACCGCTGCGAGCTCGAGGTCATGCATCGGATAATTCCATTCATGAGGATTTAACTGACAAGAACCATACACAATGACTCGCTCGTCCTGCATCAAGACAGCTCCAAGAACGATACCTGACGCATCACAATAGACCATATAAGCTCTTCCTGGCTCCAGAAAGATCAGTATCGATGCTGAAGTTAGTCTTCCCTTCATTTTATGAAAAGCTACTTCACAAGGTTCTGACCAATCGAATCTCACCCCCCTTTTTGGTCAAAGTTGTAAGTGGTGATGCTAGGTATATAAATTCCTGAATGAATCGCCTATAATATCTAGCAATCCCCAAGAAACTCCTGATATCAAATACATTCTTGGGATGCTCCCAAGAAATTACAGCACTCACCTTCCCAGGGTCAACTGAAACTCCAGACTCAGAAATAATGTGACCAAGGAAGTGAACCTCATTTATCCAAAAGTGGCATTTACTAATCTTAGCATAAAGATGATGCTCTCTTAGTGTATTCAGAACGATCTCAAGATGGGTTGCATGGTCATGTCTCGAGCGTGAATAGACTAAGATATCATCCACAAGTACAACCACAAAAGAATCAAGGTAAGGGTGAAAAATCTGATTCATAATATCCATAAACACTACAAGTGCATTAATAAGCACAAACGAAATGAATAGGTACTCATAGAGACCATACCTACCCATGAACGATGTGTGAGGTATGTATAAAGTCCTAACATGCACCTAGTGATAGCCCGACCTCAAATCTATCTTTGAAAACACCTTCGCTCCTTGGAACTGATCGAAGAGGTCGTCAATTCGAGGTAAAGGATACCGATTCTTAATAGTCAGCTGATTTAACTTACGATAATCCACGCAAAGAAAAAGAGTACCATCTGCCTTTTTGGAAAAGAGAACCAGTGATCCCCAAGGAGAAGTACTGGGACGTATGAAGACATTTTCTTCCAGGTCCTCCAGCTGACTCTTGAGCTCCAGAAGTTCCTTAGGTTCCATCCTATAAGGAGGAATGGTCACTGGTGTTGCTCCTGGTATATGCTCAATAGTAAATTCCACCTCTCGCACTGGAGGTAGACCAAAGAAATCATTAGGAAAGACATCACTGAAATGATCCACCACAAGAGGACAAACAGAGGGTCATAACCCTTCGTCATCGAGATAAAGACTGGAAACATGTACTGTGACACCACCTAAACTCTGGTGTTCTGGTCCTACTCATGTCGCACTAAGATCCCATTCTCCCTTAGGCATATGTGTGTCACCCTCTAGTGACATAAATGCCACCCTCCGATGATAGCAGTCAATCTGAGATTTATAGGGAACTAACTAGTCCATCCCAATTATTACATCAAAACCTATCTGTTGGGCGGAGTAAAACGGGAAGGATGGAAAGAGGGGGGGTGAATTGCCTTTTAAAAAATTAATTAACAAATTAAAATCAAAGTGAAATCAAAGTATATGCAGCGGAAAATAAAGGAGGCAATCACACAAGAAATTGTTAACGGAGTTCGGCCAAAACCCGGCCTACGTCTCCGCTCCCAACTCAACCGTTTAGAGATTCCTACCGCTTGCTTTTCAATGGTTTTAGCAAGAAACCCACTAGGCTTTGAGTTAGCACTAGGACCTATTACAACTTGCTTTTATTGGTTGAGCAAGAACCCACTTACTTTTAATGGTTGAGTAAGAACCCACTAGCCTTTTTAACGGGTGAAGGCTAGCTCACCTATGACACAAGCCTTTTAAAAGGAAAGGCTTGAAGAAACCTCTTCACACCTTAGTGGTGATGTGAAACCCAAAAGAAAGAGGGGATGATAAAAGTTTGGGGTTTGTAGGCACAAACCCAATTTTAAGCTCAAAATATATAAAGCAAGAAAAACCGTGATTGAGGAAGACTTGGGCGCCAAAGTATGATGGAGTTGATGTAGCGTGCTCTCCCAAGCTTCTTGAGGTGCTCCTTGTATTGGAAATTGGTTGGAGCACTTGAGGATCCTTGAAGGTGGAGCGCCGGAGGTTCGCCAAATGTTCAACAATATGTCCGAGCGCTTGGTATATGATCCGGGGTGGTGTCCGGGGCTTCCTTGGCCTTTATTTATAGGCATGGAACCCTTGGGGAGTCTTCGGAGCCGTTGTAAAGGCTTAAAGAGCCGTTGGAGGCCAAATGGGAGTTGACTGGTCAAAGCCAACGACTAGTTTGACTGGGCCACCGGCTGGCCGGTGCAGGGCCACCGGCTGGCCGGTGCCTTGGATGTTGAGAAGGCCTTCTGCCCAGGCAGCACCGGCTGACCGGTGCCAGAGCCACCGGCTGGCCGGTGGGGAGACAGTAGCAAACACTGTTGCATCAGGTTGCCACCGGCTGGCCGGTGACAGAGCCACCGGCTGACCGGTGGAACCTGGCAGTGGGCAATGCCTCTGCCAGGTCCACCGGCTGGCCGGTGCTATCACACCGGTTGGCCGGTGGACTGAATTTCAGTCCACTTCTTGTCCATTCTTGGGCCAATCCTTTGGCAATCTTTTGCCTATCATTCACAACACTTAAAAACAAGGTTAGACAAAAAATGAGGTGATTGTGATCATGAAAATCAAACAACGATGGGAACGAGAGGTACAACAATCTCCCCCTATTTTGATGATCACAATCACCAAAACAATTAAAGTAAAAACACATAAAAGAAAGACATGCTTAAAGGATAAGAAAAGTAAATGCAAAGCATGATCAAAAGGATTCTCCCCCAATCAATCAAGAATTTCTCCCCCTTTGTGATTATCAAAATAGCTTGGGGCATAAAAATTTGATTGAGGGAAAATTGAAAATCAAGATTTTTAAATCAATTGGAATTTTTGAAAATTGAATTAAAAAATTTGAATAATAGTTTGAATTGAAAGTTTTGAATCAAAAAACCAATTTGAAATTTGAAACCAAATGAAATTTTTGAAATTAAGAGTTTTGAGACAAGGTTTGAAAACAATTTAGAAAGTTCTCCCCCTAAATAAAAAGAATGAATCACCGGGGAAAGGAAACTATTTTTGGCCCGGAGAGACTCGCCAAAAGGGATTTTTCAATCCAAATTTGTCTCATGGCGGGTCTTCTCCTATAAAACTCGTCACTATAGTAAATAGACTTGGGTTGCCCATACCGGGCATTTTTACAATTACACTCATAAATGAGGTGCCCGGGTTTCTTACAATAATTACAAAATTTAAAACAAGAGCTCCCCCTTACAAAAACAGTTGAAGCATGGGAGGAGGAAGCTTGGTTGGTATATCCTAGCCCTTGGGTGGTTCTTGAAATTCGTTGGGAACCAAGCAATTTTGAAAGATTTTGTTCCCCTTGGGTGAATTTGGCTAGGGATTCTCTAAGGTCCTTGATGGTTGATTCCAAGGAATCAACATTTGGGAAATTTTGGATTTTTAGGGAGAGTTCCTCCTTCTCTTTGAGAAGTTGTTCTTTTTCGGAGGAAAGTTTTTTGAAATTCTTTTTCAAAGAAACAAATTTAGAAGAAAGTTCATGAAAACCATTTTCTAATTGGTCTCTATCATGTTGGAGTTCTTCATATGATAAATGATTAAAAGAATTTGAAGAACTAGAGGATGAAGAAGAGGAAGAGGATGATGATACCTCATGTTTTTCCATTAGGCATTTTGTACCTTGGTCGCTTGAGGAGGAGGAGGAGGATGATGAGGTGTCACTCCATGTCTCCTTGAGGACCTTTTTCTTTCCTTTTTCCTTTGGCGTGGCCCGTTTTTTGTTGAGTGGGAAATCGGGCTTGTAATGCCCTTTTTGGCCGCACCCGTAGCATTTTACCTTGGGCTCGGATTTTTCGGTGGGTTCTTACTTTCGGTGCTTGCGGGATTTCTTCTTCTTGTGCTTCTTCATAAACTTGTGCATTTGGCGGGCAAGATTCTCCATTTTCGAGTCGCCGCTTGAAGATGAAGAAGATGAGGAAGATGAGGATGATGAGGATGAGCTTACTTCTTTTTGTACCTTGAGGGCGATGTTCTTTGGTGTCTTGATTGGTGTGCCCTCCTTTTGATCTTGCCTCCTCATCGTGATCTCGTACGTCATTAGGGATCCGATGAGCTCTTCGACCGGCATGTTCTTTACATCCTTAGCTTCTTGGATAGCCGTCACTTTATGTGCCCATGAGCTCGGAAGGACCCATAGAATCTTCTTGACCATTGCTTCAGCTGAAACATCATCACCAAGAGATTTTCTACCATTGCAAACGTCAGTGAAGCGTGTAAACATTTCAGAAATGGACTCATTTGGATGCATGGAAAAGCTTTCAAAATCTTGTCTATACATGTCTAACCGAGTATCCTTAACTTTGTTAGTGCCCTCATGGGTCACTTCCAATAGTTTCCAAATTTCATGAGATGAGGTGCATGTGGAAACTCGGTTGAACTCATTTCGGTCAAGGCCGCAATGTAGAGCGTTCATGGCTTTTCCATCAAGCTCAAAGTTTCTAATATCGGTGGGGGTCCATTTGGATTCGTCAGGGGTAGACAAAGTATAACCTTGCATGACAATTTTGTAAATAGGATATCCTATGCTTCTTAAAAAAGTGGTCATGCGGGTTTTCCAATAATTATAGTCAGACCCATCAAAAAATGGAGCATGACTCAAAGAAAAGCCTTCGGGGGCGAAAGAAGTGAATGCCATCACAAAGGATCTTTGAATTTGTAACCGGTTAGGGTATTACACAAATTTCCCTCTGATACCAATTGTTGGGCGGAGTAAAACGGGAAGGATGGCAAGAGGGGGGGTGAATTGCCTTTTAAAAAATTAATTAACAAATTAAAATCAAAGTGAAATCAAAGTATATGCAGCGGAAAATAAAGGAGGCAATCACACAAGAAATTGTTAACGGAGTTCGACCAAAACCCGGCCTACGTCTCCGCTCCCAACTCAACCGTTGAGAGATTCCTACCGCTTGCTTTTCAATGGTTTTAGCAAGAAACCCACTAGGCTTTGAGGTAGCACTAGGACCTATTTACAGCTTGCTTTTATTGGTTGAGCAAGAACCCACTTACTTTTAATGGTTGAGTAAGAACCCACTAGCCTTTTTAACGGGTGAAGGCTAGCTCACCAATGCCACAAGCCTTTTAAAAGGAAAGGCTTGAAGAAACCTCTTCACACCTTAGTGGTGATGTGAAACCCAAAAGAAAGAGGGGATGAGAAAAGTTTGGGGTTTGTAGGCACAAACCCAATTTTAAGCTCAAAATATATAAAGCAAGAAAAACCGTGATTGAGGAAGACTTGGGCGCCAAAGTATGATGGAGTTGATGTAGCGTGCTCTCCCAAGCTTCTTGAGGTGCTCCTTGGATTGGAAATTGGTTGGAGCACTTGAGGATCCTTGAAGGTGGAGCGCCGGAGGTTCGCCAAATGTTCAACAATATGTCCGAGCGCTTGGTATATGATCCGGGGTGGGGTCCGGGGCTTCCTTGGCCTTTATTTATAGGCATGGAACCCTTGGGGAGTCTTCAGAGCCTTTGTAAAGGCTTAAAGAGCCGTTGGAGGCCAAATGGGAGTTGACTGGTCAAAGCCAACGGCTAGTTTGACTGGGCCACCGGCTGGCCGGTGCCTTGGATGTTGAGAAGGCCATCTGCCCAGGCAGCACCGGCTGACCGGTGCCAGAGCCACCGGCTGGCCGGTGGGGAGACAGTAGCAAACACGGTTGCATCAGGTTGCCACTGGCTGACCGGTGACAGAGCCACCGGCTGACTGGTGGAACCTGGCAGTGGGCAATGCCTCTGCCAGGTCCACCGGCTGGCCGGTGCTATCACACCGGTTGTCCGGTGGACTGAATTTCAGTCCACTTCTTGTCCATTCTTGGGCCAATCCTTTGGCAATCTTTTGCCTATCATTCACAACACTTAAAAACAAGGTTAGACAAAAAATGAGGTGATTGTGATCATGAAAATCAAACAACGAGGGGAACGAGAGGTACAACACTATCATATCCAGAACATACATGTTCTACATGAAAAGGTAGTTGCCCACCTTGAGGGGTCAATTCTGAAAATGATGAACTCCCTATGAACGGACACCTAATGGGGTATCTAACGTGATCATACCATGATATTACTCAACGTCAAGGTTCAAACTTCCAATAATCGCCTCTGATATAAAAGAGTGAGAAGCGCCTGTTTCAACCAAAGCAAATACTAACGTAGAGGCAACTAGAATCATACCTCGTACAGTAGATTGTCCGGCGTACTGCTCCCGTGGCATAGGATCGACTGTATACAACTGGTCGGTACCACGACCTTGAGTCACAGCCTGGCTACCCTGAGCAGACCCGCCCTACTGTCACTGAGAGTCATACACCTGATTACCTCTGCCTCGACTGCCGCCATGACCTAATCGATCGGCGGTATTCCAGATGCCTAACTGACGTGATCCTGCCGATCTATCACCAGATCGTGGAGTAGGTACAGATCCCTACTCACTAGGCCCAGGGGGAAAAGCCTTACAGAAACATTGGAGATGACCCAACCTACCACAACCTCTACACTCCACTGGATTTCACGTACACTGCCTCCTCATATGTTCTGGAACCCCAAATTAGTGATAGATATAAGTACCACCTAAGAAAAGGGTCTGACCACTACTAACACCACAAGAGTCCTCAAAACGCTGCTTCTTCCCAGAATCAGATCCACTAGAACCCTTAGGTGCCGAACCGCCCTGGTTCACACTATCCGATTCTCTCAAATTACTCTATGTGATCAAATCCTGATTGAAAATCTCTGAAATTGTCATCAACCTGAACATGTTAACCTACGATCGAATGGAGAAACATAGCCCATCATCAAAACACCTAGTGGCCATGAGATCATTAGTAGCTAGTGTAGGATCAAAACGGTGTAACTCAGTGAAACAGGATGAATATTCCATGACTGTCATGGTCTCTTGCTGCAGATTCATAAACTTCCTAGCTCTGTCATCCCTCAAAGTCTGGGGAAACAAATAATCGTAGAAGGCGGTCTGGAAATCAGTCCAGATCATATCTCTCTGCTGTCTCGACTAGGTGATGACATCCCACCACCTCCTGGCTGAACCACGTAGCATAAAAGTTGTGAGCTTTACCCTCCGCTCTGGAGGCGTCTCAAGGTGCTCGAAGATGGTCAGAATAACTTCCAACCAGGACTCCGCAGCAAGTGGTCCGCCATCTCCCATAAATGTAGGAGGATGCTGTGACTAAAACATGCAGGTCAAATCTACTATACTCAGGGTAGGTTGCACTCCACCGTTAATAATCTTCATCATACACAAGAATCCCTCACTGAACTGGGCATCGACGCCCATATTAGGAATAGAAAGAGGATCCACGAGTGGTTCGATAGGAAGATCAACTAGCGGCTCAGGGCCTGCCACCTCAGGAACATGATCGTCACCGCGTTCAGCATGCACGACTCAAGGATGTCTCGGAGGCATAGTGCTACAATGCCAAACAAACGTCTCAAAAGAAGAAACTAACAAAATTAAAGGTTGAACTATAGAAGCTAGGACAGGTACTAAGCCTTCCTACCTCTAAATCACCTATTCACACCCATAAGAATTCTTAGTAAAACCAGCAACTGTTCAAATTTAACTTAATCCAGTGATATGACATTACCCAGCCCATAAGGGCTCATACTCCTCATGAATTGAAAGATAAAAAACACTTGGATGTCATTCCTCATTTACTTATGCTAATTAAGTATTTGAATTTCCTTTTAAGAAAATGATTGGTTTAGTTGGAATGTCATTTTCTAATTCATATGGGCCCATACACCTTATGAACCAAAGGGTGACACCCACCAAAACCACATTATTCCTCAATTCACAACATAAAAGAAGGGTTAGCACAATTGCACACATATTAACAAGGAATGGAAATAAACAACAAGCAATGCTCCCTGAAAATTTAAACATGGAATGGAAAGATGCATGACCTAATCATATTGTGCCTATCATGATGCATGTTCTAATGCATAACCCTCATTTCATCAGGTCGAAACCTGAATCCAAATTTCAACATTGCAAATTTCAATAACATCACAAAACATGTGAAGCACCCAATGGTGAAATGGTATCAAAAGAAAATAGCAGAATCAATAACAACATAAAATAGGAAACTTGGCCCATACCCCGTACATGGGTTCGTGAGGCCCAAGCACGTCTCATGGCTAAGTCCCTAAGCATTCCCAGTCTCCAAGTCTAACATCGCCAAATAGTAAAGCAAGAAAGAAAGAATCCCTCTGATATCACTTTGTGATGTCTCGGACCTGACTGCCCCTCAACCCGAGCCCCAAGCCCGGTTGGCCACATGATCCCTGGCTCGTCTCCCCATAGGTCAGGGGCTACCAACTAGCAGCGGGGGTGTAATGGTAATTCAGTGGGGAGACTGTACCCCCATGTCAGAGTACACAGTAGTATAACAGCAAAGTAATAAAAATATAAGAAGCGCAACCAATGTTAAATAGGAGAAAAAGGGAAACATACAACCAAACAACAGAAGTAAGAGAAACCCTGGTAGATATACAAAATACACATAGGCGGTGTCTAATACAAAAAAGATGTATGGAATGCTGATACAGTAGAAATAGATGGCAAACATGCTATACAGTAATACAAAAAGATAACACAGAACAAAAGTAGTCCATGAGCATCTCTAGCCAAGCTTGGTCCTCTGCTCTGGATCTCTAGATACAACATACATGTATCAACAACCTGAAGCTGGGCCTTTGCCCCTAATTGTACCTGCAGCAGTAAAGTCTACACGGGTTCGAAGGAGGCCACCTGGGTAAGGTGTGAGACAAGTCTCAGTAGGCCACCACCAATGGTGTCTACGTGTAATCCAAATAGGTGTTCGCAAGTAACAGTGATTAATAGACTACAAGTAAGTAAAGAAAAGTAATAAACAACCCTCCTTTTCAGGTTCTAGAAGGACACCTGGCAGGTCTACCTACTTCTGCTCATGGCTGGTAATCTGAACAATCAACAGAGGTGTGAGTATATAGATATAGGTTATCACTGGCACGAGGTAAGCATGCCTCTCATCCATAAGAATTGTAGCTGGAGTGGGGAAGAATGCCTCCCACCCATAAAGGTTATATAGGAACGAGGTATAAATTCCACTCATCCTATTACACAGAGGTTCATCTAGCATGGGGTAAGAATGCCTCTCGCCCACACAGGGAGATTCATCTGGCACAGGGTAAGAATGCCTCCGTCCCACACAGGGAGATTCATCTGGCACGGGGTAAGAATGCCTCCCACCCACACAGGGAGATTCATCTGGAACGGGGTAAGAAAGCCACCCACCCACACATGGAGATTCATCTGGCACTGGGTAAGAATTCCTCCCACCCACACATAGAGATTCACAAGCATGTCCACACAGCAAGGCATAACCATTCACATCAAATTATATAGGGAATTCCATATTATATCATATCACATTAACAAATCATGACATTTCTCAATCACACTATAAGGAAAACATACATCTCAATTCATTAAAGGGTTCATGCTATCTCATCCTAGACGACCTCTAACCAAACCATCTCATTTTCCTAACATAGAAAATTCCATTCAAGACATATAGTTAAGGTCCAACGGTGAAAGAGGGCCGAATATTAAGGCATAACACCTTGTGGTTGACCTTACCCAGTCCATGCCTCATCTAAATTCCCTATCCAGGTTAGATTCATCAATCTCATACCACACGAGTCATTTAGATATGAAGCGGTCATTATAAATAAGGGGTTTGTCAAAAGAAAAACCACGACACGACGATATAAACTCACAGCGGCGAAAAACTGAAATGGAAACCACGTGACCACCTACCTTAGAGTTGTAGGCATAGGCTCGCTTGATATCGACCTTAGATTCGTAGTAGGTTGGAAGAGATTTGAGTTCCAGTCCAATGCCCTGAAAATAGGGAATATGAGCCTATGGTAAAATAAGAAAATAGATACCAAGATTCAGTAAGGAAAGAAGGGTGCGTGAGGTATGTAACGTCCCGACCTCGGGTGCCACTGAACGGGTGCCCCGAACCCAGTTCGCCACATGACATCAAGAGCATTTCCCCAAACTCCAGAGGCTACCGACTAGAAGCGAGAGACTAGGTCTGATAGTGGGGAACTATGCCCTCATTTGTCAAAGTGTAGAACAACGGAATACGAAATAAAACTTACAACGAATAGCGGAAGCAGTAAACCACGCACAACGGAAATAACTAACTGCAATAGATATAACCAACTGTATATAAATAATGATGCAACATGTCTCAAGTTCTAAGAAAACAACCAGAACATATTATACATCAATACCGTACAACAAAATGCAGAGTACACCAAAACAAAGCAAACAACTGGCAGCGGAATCCCGAGCCTACTATTGCACACTGTTGTTTCATGCTTACACAAAGTTGGGAACGGGCCTTTGGTGGGTGCCTACTGAGATATATTTCTCACACCTAGTTTGGATGATGCTTTTTGGCCCAAAAAAATTTCGTTTCTGTAGGTGTAGATAGGGGAAAGAGTCCCTATACATGTACTTGACTGTTGCTGAGGAGCATGAGGGCATGGGACCGAGCCTAGGCTCGCGATGCCGCTACCATTTTTTTGCTTTGATTGGCTGTAATCTGGATTTTGTTGTATGATATTGATGTATAACATGTTCTGGCTATTTTCTTAGAACTTGAGACATGTTACATCATTATTTATATACAGTTTCTAATATCTAATGCAGTTGTTTATTTCCGTTGTGCATGGTTTACTGCTTCCGCTATTCTTTGTATGTTTTATTTCGTATTTCGCTGCGCTACACTTTGACAAATGAGGGAATAGTTTCCCCACTATCAGACCTGGTCCCTCACTGCTAGTTGGAAGCCTCTGGAATTTGGGGAAATGTACTTGAGGTCACGTGGCGAATCGGGTTCGGGGCACCCGTTGAGTGGCACCCGGGGCCGGGACGTTACAAGGTAAGCCTTACCGAGGGTGATCCAATGCCTTCGACGGATCTAGGATCAGATTCTGGATGAATAATTCACCAAGAAAAGATAGGGAGAGAGATTTTGGAGTTCAAAAGAGGGCTTCTCTGGTTCTGTCCACTGGAAGAAGTAAAAAGAAAGGCTTAAGGCCTTAAAAGATATTTAAGGGAAAAATGGTATTTTTTACCCAGAACAGGGTCGCACGGTTTAGGCGCACGGTTTACCCAAACCATGCGCACCTCAATAACTCCTAGACAAAAGATGCATGGTTATGTGGCCTGGTCCACATGGTCATGCACCCCTGCAGGTGCCCCTATTTGTAGCCGCACAGTTTATCCCAAACCATGCGCAGACCATGCACAGGCCGTGAACCACTGTCTACAAGTCCATTTCTCAAAATCCTGGGCTCTGAACCAACCGCAGACACTCCCCAGACCTTCCTTAGGATGTTACACACATTAAACAAGCTTAAAGGAAAGATTTGAAAGAAAAACTAATGATCTGTACCTTTACCAAGGAGTCGGGTCATTACAGAAGTGAAGCTCTCCTTAAGAGAATATCAGCGCTGCGAGTTCAAAGGTGTCCTCAGATTTCAATTTCGAGCATGGGTTAAAAAGTTACAAATTCCCACGCGCATGTTAACTTAACATACCTAAAAAAATTCAGAAATTAATTTCGGGCACACCGGGCCTCGGAATCACGCACCGTTAATTTTCGCGGACTCGTAATATTTCCATATAAATAAAAAAAATTACATGGAAAATTCTGGGTATTTTCATTCTAACCACCTCAGGGATTTATGTCCCTGACAGCCACAACACAAACTAGTAAAACAAGTGGGAGTACTGAGCATGAATATGAGCCTCCCGCTCCCATGTGCTCTCTTGGAGGTTCCCATGAAGCCAGCGTATGCACACCAGAGGTATTGATAACCCACGCAGGACTCTCTCTTGTTGATCCTCAATCTCTACTAGAACCTCCGAAAATGTCACCCCATTCATGGTGTCTAGCTCACCCCAGTCAATGATGTGTAAAGGATCATGCACACACCACCTTAGTTGGGATATGTGGAAAACGTCATGAACCTAGTGAAACTGAGGGGGAAGGGCTAGGTGGTACGCCTCCTTGCCAACTTTCCTGAGGACCTGAAAGGGTCCGATCAACCCCAGAGAGAACTTTCCACCCCAACCAAATATTTATAACCCTCATCGAGATGAGACCCATAGAAAGACATGATCACAATCCTCATACTCCAGAGGTCTACGTCTCCTGTCAACATAAGACTTCTGCCTACTCTGTGCAGTCTTCATCTGCTCTTGGATGATCTGTACCTTCTCCATGGTATCTTGTACCATCTTTGGTCCCATGAGTGCTGACTCCCCTGGGTCAGTCCAGCACAGAGGTGATCTGCAAGTTTGACCGTACAATTCCTTGAATGGTTTCATACCGATAGTGAAGTGATAACTGTTGTTGTATGCGAACTCCACCAAGGGAAAGTGATTTTTCTAGCTGCAACCGAAATCATGGATGCAAGCACGCGACATATCCTTGAGGGCCTGAATGGCCCGATCTATCTGAACATCTGTCTGAGGATGAAATGTGGTGCTCAATCAAAGTTGAGTCCCAAATTCCTCTTACAATCCCTTCCATAGCCGGGAAGTAAAACGTGCATCACGATCAGAGACAATCATCAAGGGAACTCCATGAAGCCGTACAATCTCATGTATTTAGAGGCATCCCAATCCCTCTATTGACCCCTGCTCTCTGATAGGTCAGAAGTGGACCGACTTGGTGAGTCGATCCATGATCACCCAAATGGAATCATGACCCTGGACGTGCATGGAATTCCTATCATGATGTCCATAGAAATTCCATCCCACTTCCACTCTCGCACCTCTAGTGGATGAAATACGCCTGCTGGAACCTGATGCTCTACCTTCACTTGATGACAAGTGAGGCACTGTGAGAAAAAATCTACCACTTCTTTCTTCATTCCCAGCCACTAGTTCTGACGCTGAAGATTCTGGTACATCTTCACCACTCTTGGATGTACCGCTAGAGGGGACGTATGGAACTCCCTCAACACTTCCTCCCATAGCGTCATTGATACCATAGTACGTCCTATGAAGATGATGATCCCCACCTTCATAAAATCCATTAGGTTCCTATCTTGTGGATATCTAAGCACATTGAGGCTTGCAGTCAGTATCCCCAAGATGTGCCTCCCTGACTCGCTGAAGGAGTGAGGGAGTGACTGTCCGAGACTAAAGATAAACTGCTCCATCTCGATCCGTGTATGATATCCGCAAAGCAGCTAGCTACTTCGTCACTTCACTCAACAACTATATACCATATCTCATGCTAAGTGCATCTGCTACCATGTTCCCCTTCCCAGGAGTATAGACTATCTAGAAGTCAAAGTTATGGATGAACTCAAGCCAATGCTGTTGTCTTAGGTTTAGGTCCTTCCAAGAGAAGATATACCTGAGACTCTTGTGATTAGAGTGGACTGTAAAATGTTCGCTCATAAAGTAGTGTCACCACATATTCAAGGAGAAGACCACTACTACTAACTCCGGGTCATGGGTAGCGTATTTCTGCTCATGTTGTCTCACCTATTGAGAACCATAATCTATCACGGCTCGCTCCTACATCAGGACACATCCAAGCCCAATCCCTGATGCGTTGCAGTAGACTACATACCCAATTCCCTCCTCTGGTAGCCTCAAGATGGGGTAACTCATCGGTCTCTGCCTCATCTCCTGGAAACTCCATTGGAATCTCTACCACCACACGAAGGGTTGACCCTTCTTCATCAACGCTGATAAGGTTGCCGCAAATCTGGAAATGTTTGACCCAAACCTCCGGTATTAACTGGCCAAACCTAGGAAACTTCTCACCTATGACACACTCATGGGTGGCTCCCAAGAAAGCACAAACTCAATCTTTACTATATACAATGCAACTTTGGCCTCCGAGATGTTGTGTCCCTGAAATTGAACCTCTTGGATGAAGAACTGGCACTTAGAGAGCTTACCATAAAGTTGGTGCTCTCAGAGCATGCCCAAAACTATCTAAAGATGATAGGTGTGCTCCTCCTATGTAGATGAGTATACCAGGATGTCGTCGATGAAGACTACCACAAAGAGATCGAGGTATGGATGGAAGATCATGTTCATGAGTCACATGAACACTGTTGGGGCGTTGTTCACACGAAATGGCCTAACCAAGAACTCATAGTGGCTATACCGACATCTGAAGTCCGTCTTCTACACATCCTTGTCTCATACCCTGAGCTGGTGATAACCTGATCTCAGGTCTATCTTCAAAAACCACCATGCTCCCATCATCTGATCAAAGATATCATCAATCATTGGGAGTGGGAACTTGTTCTTTATAGTCACCTGGTTCAAGTACCGATAGTCCACACAGAGTCTCAAACTCCCATTTTCCTTCTTGTAAAACAAAATTGGGGCTTCCCAAGGAGAAACACTGGGCCTAATGAACCCTTTCCTCTGTAAGTCTTCCACTTATACTGCAGCTCTCGAAGCTCCACGGAAGCCATCCAATATGCTGGTGTAGATATCAGGGTTGTCCCGA
This sequence comes from Viscum album, assembly GCA_963277665.1. Lineage (NCBI taxonomy): Eukaryota > Viridiplantae > Streptophyta > Magnoliopsida > Santalales > Viscaceae > Viscum > Viscum album. Next base: position 381,319,467 of record OY728153.1, on the reverse strand, counting down.
GGTATAAGTCGATATAAAAGTCCACCTCTCTATGAGGAGGTATACCCAGAACATCATCAGGGAAAACATCAGCGTACTGGTCCACCACTATGGGATAGCTCAGACTCTCCACATCAACTACTCCGAGGGTAAAGCTATCCAACTGATGTGTAATCGGATGCACCCTTCTCCGGGTAAGTCCATCTTATGCTGCAAAGGTTCCCTTCTTGGCAGTGAAGAAAAAACTGGTCCCATCCTCGTGGATACACCGCACTTTGTGCCTAATACAGTCAATCTGAGCATGGACTGTAGATAACCAATACATACCCAAGATGACATCTTAAGGCCTTAACGCCTCTACTAGAAGATCCCAGCCGAATCTATCACCTCCTAGAGTATGTTCACACTGCCAGTAACATTGGGTAATTATTGAATCCTCTCCCGTAGGAGTCTTTAGCTGTAAGGATCAATCCAACGACTCCACTAAAATCTTCGAGCTCCAAACGAGGGTTGTGGAAATAAAAGAGTGACTGGTAGCTGTGTCTATAAGTACTTAACCTAAGGTGGAGTAGACATAGATCATACCTCATATCATCTTCAGAGTGTTGTGGTCATAAGTCTCAGCTTCCTGGAGCTAAGCTCATCCCTTTCCACTTGCTCCCTGTGGTCGGGGCGGACCACCTGGAGGTGGTGGTGATAGAACCTCAAATCGTTGCCCACTACCTACTGCATGACCAGCTCCTCTGCCATGTCTTCCTACTACCTGCGGACCTCCTCGATCAAATATTTTCCTTTTCCAAGGCGGTCCTTCAACCGTCTTCTGGTCATCCATATGGTGGGTCGGGTAGTCGTGAGTCATGTGACCTAGCCCGTCACATGAGTAACACTGCCTGCTCCTCTCCTGTCTTGCTCTATCTTGAGAACTCCACATAACTGACCCTGTATCCTCAGGTCATCCACCAATAGTGGATCTCACTGCCAGTGACTACTCAGCAAGGAATCTCTCCACTAAGAGTTCTCACTCTAACACCCCAGCCTGTGTCAGGACGCTGAGAGAAATCATCGAAGCTATAATCTCCCATCTCAGCCCCGACTCGAAGGTCTGGGCCCTGAATAAAGGGTCCCGTACCATGTCAATGGAGTAGCATGAGAGGTCAACAAACCTCTCTAAATTCTGAGCCATGGTCATGCTGCCCTACTGCAAGTGGAGAAGCTCCTACATACACACTGAGCGTAAGGTCGCTGGGATGAACTATACCCTGAAAAGGCTCTCGAAGTCCACCCAAATGAGATTCATCTCGTCATGAACCTAGATCATCAAGCTCTACCATCTCCCCACTAATTCATGAAGAATAATGGCTACAAGGATGACCATAAGTTTAGTTGGTGTCCCTACCAGTCATAAAACTCTGACCATGACCTCTAGCCAGTCCTCAGTCGCATGTGGTTCCATCTCACCTGAGAACCTCGGTGGCCTCTGGCACTGGAACTCATGCAACACGCTCAATAGACGTGCACCCTCTACTGCTGGGGATGGTGGCATCGGCTATCCAATAGGTAGTGGTGCGGCTGGTACACCACCTGATGGTACAACTACCGAAAGGGGGCCCTACACTGAAGCCTCATCGCTCGGTGGGTTGTCATTTCATACTATACCTGGAACCCGAGTTGGCTGTCTTCGTGGAGGCATCCTAGAAAGAAACAGGTGTGCCACAATCAATAAGTCATACCTGGTGAGCCGAATCAGAGAGATCATAAATATAAAATTTCAAAAACACACATGCAATAAGTGTTTTGGTGCACTAAGTCAGAAATGAAAATTCAGGGTCCTGGAGTATGGATTCATCTACCGCCACACCAACACTGGATTCCCCAAATTGATTACCACACTCATAACACTTAACACTATTTTCGATTAAAAGATCAGAGTCCAAGTTCTTCGGTAGAATCGACTCCTTTGATACAAATTTTTCACGACCCGTCCCCCATGGCCCATGACGTGACTACCCCAAGCCTGCCTTCCATAGGCTAGGGGCTAGTGACTAGCACCGGAAAGGTGTATCCCTAAAACTGGGAAGGCATTTCCTTTTAACCTAAAAACTCACACAATCGAAGCACACAATAGGATAAAATCGCAAAGTAAACTATATAGTAAATAGGGTGATTACAGTAAGTAAAGGGGGACAGAATACAAGCCCGACTGGAAAGTACAAATAAAACTGAAAATAGATCCTATGAACACCCACCAAGGATCCTACCTGAAGGGTAGGCACAATTCTCAAAACGGTCGTCTCTATAGTACATCTCGTCTAATGGTCTACCCCCGAGCAACCTCTAGTCCTAGAACCCTTAGTCTCGATAAATGTTGTCCATCATCTGCACAAGACACAACAAGGTACGGGCGTATCCCATGTAGGGGTGAGTATAACAATACTCAGTAGGGACCCCGAGACCCCGAAGGTCTCTCAAAGTTTACAAAGGATAAACCAAAATGAAACATCATGTTCACAAGCATGAAATAAATAGTCAATACTACTTAGTTATATGTCCATACATATACCTAAGTTATCAAGTATACCCATCTCATTCAAGAGTAAACATAGGGCCCAAATCTCTAGCCAAAAGAGGAATTGTTCCATGAAGGAAATAATACCACGAAGGTAACACCATGAAAGTTAGTACCACAAAGGTAACTCCACATAGAAAAATACCACAAAGGCATCGCCACAAAAAAAGTGTACCAAAAATGTAATGACTCAACTCACACAAGGTATAACTTAAGTACGAAAGTATATATGATTAGAAGTATTGCTAGATCATCTTACTTCGTCAAGAAGCTCTGCTATTGACCCACACAAGATCGAAGATGACCCACACAGGATCTGAAGATGCTGACCCACACACGATCCAAAGATAACCCACACAGGATCTTAAGATGACCCACACAGGATCAGTAGATTCTGAACCACACAGGATCTGAAGATGAACCACACAGGATCTGAAGATTCTTCAAGTACAACCAGCCACAGGGTTCTCGCACTAAGAACTCAAGATTCCAGGAGGATCCGCTCCTCAAGCTATCAGTAGATTCTTCAACTAGAATCAAGTACCATGAAGAAGTATCACGTAGGTCCATCACATCATAAGGAACCCAACGTGATAGACGACGTGTCAATCGAACGCCTGACTTGTAAGTTATTAGCTTTTTAGTCCTGAGGGCCCAGTTGGATTTGGGTTCGATCCAACCCGGGTGTACCCCAACATTATCCAGAACTCAAGTGGAGTATTCCAAAAGGCCCATCTCGATCCAAGGATTCTGGTGCCATAGTCGGTTCGTTAATCGGATGTCTGGATCTCAAGATATGGCCAAAATGGCATATTTGGGTCCAGATGGATCCGGGTCCGGCCCAACCCGACCCGACCTGGCTTGGGCCGACCCGAACCGATCCAGGTCCGGCTCATCCCTCTAGGACACGGTCCAACCCAGATGGAAAAGGGGGAAGCCCGATCCACATTGGGTGCGGCCCACTCGATGCGGCCCGTAGGGCTCGGCCTGCTTGGTGCGGGCCGCTCGGCTGGGTGTGGTCCGCTATGGCGGGGACCGCCCTACCCAACACTCAGGATTATTGAACAATCCAGTTGTACCGTTTGACTATGGAAAACCTAGAGGCACCATGTGGTTCCACCTACTGTCACGCGGGACCCGCCAGAGCGGGTCCTTCTCGGTGTGATGCGGCCGGTCGGGGTTCCGGCTGACTCTCTTTCCAGTGGAACCGGCGTTCGCCGCTGCTGCCTCTACGGCTGGTTGGGTGCCAGCCACCCACTAGGCACGCCGCCATGGCTCAGCATCCATGACCTCAATTCTGGCAGCACAGATGTGGACTGCCCCGTCTTCCACTTGGATGGCCGTCGTGCTAGCCGCCGCCCTCCTCCACTAAGACCGAAGGGCCACAGCCTCCTATGGTGGCGTGGTTTCGCCGCCGCCACTGTCGCGGCCAGCCGGAGTGTCGGCCGCTGCCTTTCCCCCTCCTGGCACCACTTTCCAGCAACGTAGTCGGGTTCCTCTCTACCTGAAAATCCCCCAACAAATAACACATCGAATAATGAAGTAGCGGAGGGATCGAGCAATGTTTGTTTTTCCCACACTCTCCACGTTAGATTGATAGCAGGCAGTTCATAGATTTAAGAGAATGATTTATCACGAAGAACAATATGAAAAATTTCCCTACCTTGACCATTCATTGGAGATGGCATGAGGAATAGGATAAAGACATTGAAGGAGACTCTAGCGTTCGTCGCTCCTGCAACACGCTTTCGATCCGGGCTTGAGCGTTGGTTCCTCGTTCTTAACCCAGAGGTTTGTTCTTCATTGAATGATGTTCTTCCACCAAGAGTTCTCCACCAAACCGGTTTGCAAACAATTTCCCCCAACCATGAGAGGTGATGAGCCCCTCTCATTTAAGTTAAGTTAATTTTTAACTCATCATTAATGAGATTTCATTAAATGGTGGGTTTCATAGTAACATACATTGTGTATCAGGGAATTTAATTCCCAATATTAAATTCCCGAACACCCTCATGTGGTCCCCACCTCCAAAGAATTTTAGAAGGGATAGAAAGAGTTTAATATAAATAAAAATTTTCTTTTATTTTAATCTTCCAGGAAAACCCGTAAAACCAGATCTTCCCCTTGGCCTACTGCAGTTTAAGTGGAGGTATCCTTAAGTCAATATTGGTGCTGCGAGTTCAACAGTGTCCTCGAATTTCAATTCTGAGCACCGGTTCCAAAGTTACAAATTCCTGGTCGCATTTTAACTGAACGTACCCAAAAAAAGTTCATAAATTCATTCTAGGCACACCGGGCCTTGGAATCATGTGCCGTTAATTTTCGCGGACTCGTAATATTTCCATATAAATAAAAAAAATTAGATGGAAATTTCTGGGTCTTTTCATTCTCCCAACCTTAGGGATTTACGTCCCTGAAAGCCACAACACAAAATAGTGAAACATGTGGGGGTAATGAGCATGAATCTGAGCCTCCCGATCCCATGTGCTCTCCTGGAGGTTCCAATGCAGCCAACATATACACACTAGAGGTATCGATCACCCACGTAGGAATCTCTCCTGTTGATCCTCAATCTCTACTGGAACCTCCAAAAACATCGCCTTATTCTCAATGCACATCTCACCCCAGTCAATGAGGTGAGAAGGATCATGCACGCACCTCCTCAGTTGTGATACGTGGAAAATGTCGTGCACCCGGTGCAACTGAAGGGGAAGGGATAGGTGGTATGCCACCTCTCCAACTTTACGGAGGATCTATAAGGGTCCGATGAAACTTGAAGATAACTATCTGCCCCAACCAAATCTCCGAAAACCTCGTCGAGGTGATACCCATAGAAAGACATGGTCACCATCCTCGAACTCCAGAGGTCTCTATCTCCTGTCAGGATAAGACTTATGTCTACTCTCTACGGTCTTCATCCTTTCCTGGATAATCTTCACCTTCTCCGTGGTAGCCCGTATCATCTCTGGTTCTATGAGTGCTAACTCCCCTAGGTCAATCCAGCACAGAGGTGATCTGCAAGGTCAACTGTACAATGCCTCGAATGGTTCCATACTAATAGTGGAGTGATAAATATTGTTGTATGAGAACTCCAACAAGGGAAAGTGATACTTCTAATTGCGGACAAAGTCAAGGATGCAAGCACGTAACATGTCCTCGAGGGTCTGAATGGTCCGCTCTGTCTAACCATCCATCTAAGGATGAAAGGCGGTGCTCAATAGAAGCTAAGTCCCGAATTCCTTTTCTAACCCCTTCCATAGCTGGGAAGTAAAATGTGCTTCACGATCAGAGACAATCTTCGAGGGAACTTCATAAAGTCGTACAATCTACTGCATGTAGAGGCATCCCAATCCCTCTATTGAACCCTCCTCTCTGATAGGTAGGAAGTGGAATGACTTAGTGAGTCGATCTATGATCACCCAGATGGAATCATGACCCCTGGATGTGTGTGGAAGTCCTATCATGATTTCCATGGAAACTCCATCCCACTTCCACTCTGGCACCTCTAGTGGCTGAACTAAGCCTGCCGGAACCTGATGCTCTACCTTCACTTGTTGACAAGTGAGGCACCGTGAAAAAAACTTTTCCACTGGTTTCTTCATTCCCAGTCACTAGTTCTGATGTCGAAGGTCTTAGTACATCTTCACCACTCTTGTATGTACTAATAGAGGGGACATGTGGAACTCCCTCAACACTTCCTCCCATGGTGCCACTCGTACCGTAGTACATCCTCTGAAGAGGATGACGTGCTCCCCAACTTCAGAAAATCCATCAGGTGCCTGTCTTGTGAATATATGAGCATGCCGAGCCTCACAGTCAGTGTCCCCAAGCTGTGCCTCCCTGACTCACTGAAAGAGTGGGGGAGTGACTATCAGAGACTGAAGATAAGCTGCTCCATCTCGATCCACGTATGATATCTGCAAAGCGACTAGATGCTCTGTCACTTCCCCTAGAAGTTGTATAACAAATCTCCTACTGAGTTCAACTACTACTACATTACCATTCCCCAGAGTATAGAGTATCTCCAAGTCATATTACTAGATGAACTCAAGCCAAGGATGCTGTCTCAGGTTCAGCTCCTTCTGAGAGAAGATAGACCTGAGACTCTTTTGATAAGAGTAGACTATAAAATGTTTGGCCATCATGTAATGTCGCCACATATTCAAGGCGAATACCACTACTACTAACTCAAGGTCATGAGTAACATAGTTCTTCTCATGTTGTCTTAGCTATCGAGAACTATAAACGATCACAGCTCGCTCCTGCATCAGGACACTTCCATGCCCGGTCCCTGATGCGTCGCAGTAGACTATGTACCCAACACCCTGCTCTAGTAGCCTCAAGATGGGGGCACTAATCAGTCTCTACCTCAGCTCTTGGAAACTCCGCTGGCATCTCTCCGACTATAAAATGGGTTTCCCCCTCTTTGTCAATGCTGATAAGGGTGACACAACTCTAGAAAAGTCAGGAAAAAACCTCTGGTAGTAACCGGCCAGACCCAGGAAACTCTACAACTCCAACACACTCATGTGTGGCTCCCAAGCAAGAAATACCTTAATCTTCTCTAGATCCACTATAACGCCTGCCTACGAGATGATGTGTCCCAGGTAGTGAACCTCTAGGATCCAAAACTGGGACTTCGAGAGCTTACCATAAAGCTGGTGCTCTCATAGCATGTCCAAAAATCACTACTGGAAAGTAGAATTTTCCCAACACTTTTATACCAACGATTCCAGAGAACTATTGGTATAAGTGTTTTTTACCAATGGTTTTTACAAACTGTTGGTAAATCTTGGTTTTGCAGACCTTTACCAATGGTTTACTACAAACCGTTGGTAAATGCCATTTTTCCCAATGGTTTTAACAAACCATTGGGAAAAGTCATGGTTTCCCAACGGTTTTTACAAACTGTTGGGAAAGATCTCCTCAAATATCTAGATTTCCAGTAGCCCCCCCCCCCCCCGCGCAACACAACAGAAATCGATTACCCAAATTTCCAGAAGCCCCCGTGCGGAGGTGAACCCTAACCCACCCCGAGTTCTTCCATCCAATCAGCTACAACTCCCCCATCCAGGTTAGACTCTTTAAACTTCTTCCCAAAATCAAACATAGAAGCCCTCTTCCTCTGATTTCTACATTTATTTCAATATCTAGCAATATCACATCATTTTTTCCTATTTTAAGGATTTTGGAAAATTTTATGATTCACACTATTTGATGTTGAATCAATGACTAATACATGATTGGTATATTTCTGTGACTAGGGTTGACTTTGGTTTCATATATCATTTGTAACTAAACATACGACATACGACCACTAATATGGTGATTCCACCTAAGAATGGTGGAATTTTCCTAGGATCATGGGGCTTCCTATTCTTTTGTTCTATAGAGTTTGTAGTGTTGGTTTTTAATGTATTTTATTTTCTTATGGATTTATAGTGATTATGTATTGGGTTACTTTGGTCATGAATTTTGGGTGAGTTATTCTTAAGTTCTTCTTAGAGATCATTGTATTCATAAAGTGTGCCTAATTTTTTTGTAGGTGGTGTCGACTCACTGAGTGACTATTTGGTTATGTTTTTATGATGCCAACATTTGATTTTTTTAATAATGAAACCTATTTATATTTTAATTATATAAATGAGTGGTTTTTAAATATATGTTTATAAAATAGGTAAAATGTTTTCTAAGTGGTTTATTTGGAACTGTACAAAGACATATCCCATTTTTATTGTATTCTAAAATCTCATTAAACATATTTATACTTAGTGAATCCTTTATAATATTAGATCCATGTTTTAGCATTACCACTAATATCCCATTGAATAATACCATTTTTAGATTGTTTATATCTCATTAGATTTTTTAATGAGTTCACTTCTTCCTTCATTAATGTCTTCCAAGGATGTCTTAGAAATATAATATCCACTTGAATTTTTTCCTTGCTTAAATAATGTAATGAATTCCTGGAATAGTCAATTAATTTTTACATTCTAGTAAACCATATTGATAACCTTTATGATTATATGATCTCATAGGTGGGTGTGGTGAATATGGATATAATTTTAAACATATGTATTGAATTTGGTTTCATCTTCCAGGGTCGCAAATTCTGCAGTTGGGTTTTTTTAAAGAGATACATCGCAATGTTTTAAACCCCTACTATATATGCCTAATGGTTGTTTAGTAGTGGATTAAACCACCACTATTTAAGGTCAATATTTGTTTACTGTTTTTTTTTGTTTCAGAAGTTGTTTTCCATGACAAAAAATGGTGAGGATATAATAGAGGTTCAAACCACTACTATATCCTTTCCATTTTTGGCAGGTGAAACTGTTTCTAAAACCAAAAATTCCACTAAAAAACATTCTATGACGATTCCCTGAAACTACCGCTAAATTTATAGAACTAACATGACTTGGATGCTGATGATAATTTTAGCAGTGATTTTTGGAAACCGTTGTAGAACCATATAGAAGCAATTTAAACTACCGAAAACTCAAAAATAAAAATTAGCAGTTATCAGTCATTTTTTTGTATTGTCCAATGCATGATTTGGAACTAGTTATAGTACCCCCTGGACATCCTCGCCCACCCCCTGGACACCCCCTCCCCCCGTGGACTACCCCCACCCCTAGGGATAGCCCACCCACCCCCTGGACACCCTGTACCCCCTTGGATAGCCCTGCCACCCCCACCACCCCCTAAACACCCCGCCCATCCCCTGGACTCCCCGTACCCCCTGGACAACCCCCCACCCCTGGAAATCCCCCACACCCCCTGGACACCCCGACCCCCCTAGACAGCCCCACCACCCCTGTGGACAGCCCGCCCACCCCCTGGACAACCCGTGCCCCATGGACAGCCCCCCACCCCTTGTTGAGAGCATGGCCACCCCACCCCCGGACACCCTCCCACCACCCCCGGACACCCCCATCCCCCCGGACGCCCCCACCCCTGGAAATCCCCCCCACCCTCTTGAAACCCCGACCCCATTGGACAACGCCGCCACCCCTATGGACAGACCGACCACCCCCCGTGGACAGCCCGACCACCCCCCATGGACAGCCCGCCCACCCCTGGACACCCCAGACCCCCTGGACAGCCTCACCACACCTATGGGAAGCCCGCCCACCCCCCTGGACACCCCGTACCCCCCCGAACAACCCCACCCACCCCCTGGACACTCCGCTCACCTCCATGGATAGCCCTCCCACCCCACTGAACTCCCCCTACCCCCCCTGGACAGCTTGACCACCCCCGTGGATAGCCCTCCCACCGGGATACCCCGACCCCCCTAGACAACCCCCCACCTCATGGACACCTCGCACTCTTGCCACCGATGAACCATATGTATTTGCATCAAAGGTGAAACAAGTTTTTTATGTCAAAGATCATCATCATCCTAAATTCGGTGTAATTAATGAAGTAAATCCCAGACATTTTTTGATGATGGTGATGATGAAGTTGACACTATCCCTACTGCAATTGGAAGAAATCTATTTATTACTTATGATGACTTCAATAGCTCAATTGTCAGAGTTGATTGTGATAATTTTACTCTCAATTAGTGTGATAATTTGACTCTCAATTAGTAGTTTCAACCACCTAATACCACTTTTAAAAACAATGAATATAAAATATATATCTTTATCATACCACAATCTTGAATCACGAGTCTGTTTTTATAACATAAGATCAGTTTCTATAATGTGAAGGACAACTACATAGGATTTATTCGGAATCATGGTCGGAAGATGCTGCCCCGCAGATGTCGCTGAACCGGGCCAACACATCGCGGTCAGGATGTGGTCACACCGCGGTCAAGCCGCGGTCACACCACGGTCAGGCCGCGGTCACACCGCGGTCATGCCGTGGTCACGCCGCGGTCACGCTGCGGTAATGCCATGATTTGGCCCTGCTCTAGGACGACACCCCGCTGTGGTTCACAGTCCTATCAGAATTCGATGTATGATACCTAGATAGAGTTTTAAATACATTACCCACCCTCCTTCCCGGACAGCCCCCCTGGACAGCCCCCCCACACCTGCCACAATCCGAGGCACGGTGTGGCCGGTACCACTCAAAGTGTCTTTCTTTTGATTAAAATGGATACTCTTTTAATTAAAAACAACTGGCATACGGAAAACCGACCAAACACATTATGATTTTGTTGATACTTTAGGAAAATGATCCATGGGTCATTTGTGACGTGTACGAGTCAACCCCACCTCAATCCGAGACGCAGTGTTTCCAGAACCACTCAAAGAGTCTCACTTTTATTTGAAATGGACACCATTTTAAGTGAAAACAATAACTGGCATACGGAAAACTGACCAAATGCATTCAGATTGTGTTGACATTTCAACACAATGATCCATGGGTGAATTGTGAAATGGTCGGCCAGAAGGCATGTCAATCGGAGGTGTCGTGTGAATGCGATGGATGAAAACGCACTCCGCATGTAGTAAATGGCCAAAACATGGGTTTTATAGTCAAATGCATGTTGAACGACATCAAAATGACTTGAAATCACATGAAAACACCCTAATTATTATTATTAAGGTGTACGAGTAGATGGTGAATCATTCGAACGCGCGGTTTGCACAACACAACTGAATATGTGTTTTTTAGGTGTTTGGGGCGCTTGAAAAGCACACGTAGGGTGGTCGAAACCGGCCGAATGACCCCGGAATGCCATAAATTCAGACGACAATAAAGGCTGGGTTAATTGTGAAATGGTCGGCTAGACGGCACGTCAATCAGAGGTGTCGTGTGACCGCGCTGGCCGAAAACGCACTCCACATGTCGTTAAGGGCCAAAACATGTGTTTAATGGTAAAATGCATGACGAACGACATCATAATGACTTAAAATCACACAAAAACACCCTACTTATTATTTGTGAGGTGTATGAGGAGACATTACATCATTCGGACGTGCGGTTTGAGTGGCACGACTGAATATATATATTTTAGTTGTTTGGTACGCTTGAAAAGCGCACCTGGGGTGGTCGAAACCGGCTGAATGACCTCAGAATTCCATGAAATCAGATGAAAACAAAGGTTGGGTGAATTATGAAATGGTCGGCTAGATGACACGTCAATTGGAGGTGTCGTGTGACCGCGCGGGATGAAAACGCACTCCGCGTGTCGTAAATGGACAAAACATGCGTTTAACAGTCAAATGCATTCCGAACGACATCAGAATAACTTGAAATCAGACGAAAACACCCTAATTATTATTCATGAGGTGTGCGAGGAGACAAAACATCATTTGGATGCACGGTTTGTGCGGCATGGATGAATATGTGTTTTTTAGGTGTTTGACATGCTTGAAAAGCGCGCATGGGGTGGTCGAAATCGGCCGAACGACCTCGTAACTCCATTAAATTGGATGAAAGCAAAGTTTGGGTGAACTGTGAAATGGTCGGCCAGACGGAACATCAATCAGAGGTGTCGTGTGACCACGCTGACCGAAAACGTACTCCGCCTGTCGTAAATGGGCAAAACATGCATTTAACGGTCAAATGCATGCCGAACGACATAGAAATGACTTGAAATCACACAAAAACACCCTAATTATTATTCGTGAGATTTAAGAGTAGAGGAAACGTCATTTGGACACGCGGTTTGCACGGCATTGCTGAATATGTGTTTTTTAGGTGTTTGGCGCGTATGAAAAGCACGCGTGGGGTAGTCGAAACTGGTCAAACGACCTCGGAATAACATGAAATCGGACGACAACAAAGGGTGGGTGGATTGTGAAATGTTCGGCTAGACAGCACATCAATTGGAGTTATCGTGTGATCGCACTGGCCGAAAATGCACTCCACGTGTCGTAAATGGCCAAAACATGCGTTTAACGGTCAAATGCATGACGAACAACATCAGAATGACTCGAAATCACACAAAAACACCCTAATTGTTATTCATGAGGTGTAAGAGGAGATGGAATGTTATTCGGACGTGCGGTTTTCATGGTACGACTGAATATATGTTTTTTAAGGTGTTTGGCGCGCTTGAAAAGCGCGCGTGGTGTGGTCGTAACCGGCCGAACGAACTCGGAATACCATGAAATCAGAAGACAATAAAGGTTGGGTGAATTTTGAAAAGGTTGGCTAGACGAAATGTCAATTTGAGGTGTCTTGTGACAGCGCTGGCCGAAAATGCACTTCGTGTGTTGTAAATGGCCAAAAGATGCGTTTAACGGTGACAGAGCAAATTTACGTGCATATTTTTGACCAAATAATGAGTATTTTTTTACTGTTTTCAATGATAAAACCCATATATTTCATTGTTTTATTAAAATAATGGGAATTTGAATTTTATAATGAAAATGGTCATAATTGAAGAAAAGTGCATAATTCTGGATTTTGGACAGATTTTGACCACAAGGGTATTTTTGTCATTTAGCATAAAATATATGTCCAAATTTTTTGATTAATTTTTTTTATAATACTTATTTTATTTCCTTCATTTTTGTCTTCTGGACCAAGAGCTAATTCGGTCATATAGAGGGCTTGAAAATTCATTGAAGTTGGACAATTGTTTCGGGCAGACAACGTGGACACCAGAAAAGTAACGGAACCAAAACGCAGCCTACACACATCCAACTGAGGTGTTTCTACCTGGGATGTGACGAGGACATCTAGATCCGACTATAACATAAATTTGGTGGATTTTGGAGGTCATTAAGGAGGCCATTGAACGACATACTTTTGGAGGAACCTTCCTAGAAGCTTCATCCAGAAACAGAAGCCTTCAATGAAAAATTCATAACTTCTACATCCGGAGTCCAAATGTGCTGAAATATTTGGGGGAGACATACCACACATTTATGAACATCTTTTATGAAGGAGTAAATGCGTGAATCGACCATTTATGGGTCCAACAACGCGAAAACGTTCGGGGGACAGAAATCTGCCTATAAAAGGAGGCCCTCTCCTCCTTCCAAAATCATCAGTTCGGCACCCAAATCCAAGGAGGGATCCCACCGGGGCATGGGCCGCTGCTGCTCCTCTCTTCCCCCCTCATTTATTCTTTTTATTTTATTCTTATTTTATTTTTTATTTTAGTTTTAATTTTCATTTGTAATTTAAATTTCTTTTCAATTTATCCATGCATTTTTATTTTGGTTTCCACCATTTAATTTCTTCTATAATTATAACAATAATAATAATAATTATTAAAAACTATTATTATTATTATTAATATTATTATAATCAGTATTTACAATATCTCAATCTTGATTTCAAATTATTTTACTTTCTTTCTCTCTCCTTTTTCGAAAACTATTTTCTTAAGTAATAATAATAATAAGTTATATTATTATTATTATTATTATTTTCACTTTCATTATAAATTATTTAAACTTCCTCTTTCCCTCTCTCCTCTCTCTCTTTCTCTCTCTCTCCTAATCCATCCACCATTGTGATCTCCAACTCTCGGAAATGAGAGGCTGACCCCGAGGCTTTGCTCGGGGGGAGGTCAAGAAGTTCATGAGTTTTCTTTAATGTTTATTCTAAATTTGTGATAGACTTGAGTTGTATTCTTGGGCGAGGCGAATGTCCCCGATTGGGTGACGGTCCCCAACGACATGCAACTCAAGCTATTTCTATTCTGGAAAAGAATAGTAATTCAAACATGAGATTTCATGTTTGAGTTATCAAATTAGAATCAAACATATAAATGAGAATAATGATTGAATCCCTGGCCAAACCCCAAACCAAATACTTTCTTCCTAACTTCATTCTGTTTAGACTTGAATCTAAGTATAAATTTAGAATTCTTACTTTTCATTTCATTGTTTTAAATAATTAAAAAACCACAAAAAGAGATAGATTAGGTGATATAGAATAAAGTAAGTGAACTAAATTGAGAAGGCTCCTCAAGAGAGACGACCCTGGTCAGCCACTGTGCTGCACTAGGAAAAAAAATATAATTGTTTTTGTCCACGCCCCGCGACAGGCGTGCGTCAAAACTGGCACCGTTGCTGGGGAGCCAATCAGTTATTCATTTACATTTTCTATTTTCACATCTTAGTTATATTTCATTTCTTTTTATAAAATTAAAAAAAATTCTTTCCATGATGAATTCAAATGATTATTATTCGACATGGACTGAAAATTACTCACAGGTGCAAGAACACGAGTACATTGAGGAGGCCCTCCAACGAAGAGCTGATGCACTGATGATAATGGTCAAGAAGATAGAAAGAGGCATTACAACATGGATCTCACCTAAATACTTGATGGCTATGGTCGATGAACTTCAAACAGACTTAAAAAGATTTGAGGCCAAGAAGGAAGTGCCACTAGTCTTCCCGGATTTCACAGAAGACATCCATGAACTTGAGGCCAAACTCGAGGTGGAGGAGCCTGACTACCTGCCTTCACCTTCCACCATCATACTCCAAGAGGCACTTACCACTGAGGCGGAGATTGAAGCTGAACAAACTCAGGGAGTGAAACCTTTCTTTGACCCCATCTATTCTGATTTTTTTGAAACAAATTTGTATATCACTCCCTCTTGTTTTGATTATACAGAATCAGACATTCTTTGCTATGCCTTGGAGGAAGATGAAGAATACAGTGGACACACACCTGTTGAGGAACACATGGAGCTCCTTGATTTCAATGAACATGCATTGGAGGAGCCCCATCAAGAGATCCAGGTAGTTGAGCCTAAGAAAATCAGACAAGAGGCTTCTCTTCATGAGCCCCCATGAAGCCAGCACTGGAATCGTTCTGAGGTCGTTCGGCTGGTTTGCGCGACACTCCTGAATATGTGTTTTTAGGTGTTTGGCGAGCTTAAAATGCGCGCATGGGGTGGTCGAAACCAGCTGAACGACCTCAGAATGCCATGAAATCGGACAAAAACAAAGGGTGGGTGAATTTTGAAATGGTTGGCTAGACGACACGTCAATCGGAGGTGTCTTGTGACCGCGCTTTCCGAAAATGCACTTTGCGTGTCGTAAATGGAAAAAACATGCGTTTAATGGTCAAATGCATTCCGAACGACATCAGAATGACTTGAAATCACATGACAACACCATAATTGAAAATACAGCTCTAACTCCTGATCTTAATCAGGCTACTTTTCAGGAACCTGTTAAGGTGGCCATTAAAAAAGGGTGTGATACTATCCCTACCTCAAGTAATAATGAAGGACTTGTCTCGAATCAAGATGACACACAAGCTCTAGAAAAGAATGAAAATGAAAGAGATCTTGAGCCCTCTGATTATAATGATAAACCAGGACAGATTGAAGAAACATTTATAAATTATATGAAAAAAAAGGTATGAAACCCCTGGTTGATGAGGACGGGTTCATCACCCCACAGTCAAGAAAATCTAGAAGACGCAAGGATTACTCGAACACTGAATGCACAATTGTGACCAGA
Source organism: Viscum album (assembly GCA_963277665.1). NCBI lineage: Eukaryota > Viridiplantae > Streptophyta > Magnoliopsida > Santalales > Viscaceae > Viscum > Viscum album. The sequence continues at coordinate 381,303,516 of OY728153.1, read as the reverse complement.
TCATTGAATGATTCCAAGTCTGAACCTGTTGAAGTCCCTCAGGAAAAACCTCTTGCTGATTCTTCCAAACCTAAACCTGCAGAGGAAACTCAAGAAAATGCTCAGGTTGCTGCCTCTAGTACTCTATTGTATTACTTTTCGCAGGATTTTGATGAACAAGATATACAAGTGTGGACTCAGTATATGGATAGGCAACATGAAATTTCCCATAAAGAATTTCAAGAAAATAATATTTCAGCTGCTGAATACCTTAGTATAAAAAGATCCATCGCCGAGGAAAAATCGAAGATGAGTAAAAAACCATCCTAATTTCTGGATGATTTTACTCCTTTTGGTTTCAGTTCTTTTGATGTGCTATTTTATTTTCAGGTGAAGCTGCTGATTCACTGTTTCGACTGTTGGAGTGCACACTCCTGGTTGTTGATACAACCCTGGCTATGTACCTATTCTTTTCAGAGCCTCCTTTTGTTGCTTACCTGGGCTGGTTCTGCATTTGAGATGCTGTATTTTGTTTTTTTTGGACGGTCCTCTCATCTGCTCAGTCTGATTAAGGCTACCAGGAAGGTTTACCCTCCATGTTGTCTTGGGCTCCGCTGCTTGGTCGAGATGCTTAGATTCTGATTCCTTTATGATGAAGGTGGAATGGTGGAGGATGAATGGTGAACAAGCTTAAAGATCTACAGTTCCTCTTTTTTGAATTGGTACCTGTTTTAATTTTTTACCTATCCCCATGTATCTGGTTTCTTTCCTTGCTGGTGTAGCTTCATTACACCTCGAGACTTCTTTGTAACTATTCAATTTTTGAATAAATTTTCCAGGGATATGGGTTGGGAAACCTAACCATGTCTCACTTTTATAAAAAAAAACATGACAACACCCTAATTATTATTCGTGAGGTGTGCGATAAAACGACACATCATTTGGACGCACGGTTTAATCGACACAGCTAAATATGTGTTTTTAGGTGTTTGGTGCATTTGAAAAGCATGTGTGGGGTGGTCGAAACCGGCCGAATGACCTCAGAATGCCCGAAAATCAGATGACAATAAAGGGCGGGTGAATTTTGAAATGGTCGGTCAGAGGACAAGTCAATCGGAGGTGTCGTGTGACCGCGCTGGCCGAAAAGGTACTCTGCGTGTCGTAAATGGCCAAAACATGCATTTAATGGTCAAATGCATGCCGAACGATATCATAATTACTTGAAATCACTCAAAAACACCCTAATTATTATTCTTGAGGTTTACGAGGAGGCGAAACATCATTCAGACACACGGTTTGTGAGGCATGGCTGAATATGTGTTTTTTAGGTGTTTGGCGCGCTTGAAAAGCGCGCATGGGGTGGTCAAAACTGGCCGAACGACCTCAGAATACCATGAAATCGAACAAAAACAAAGGGTGGGTAAATTTTGAAATGGTCAGCTAGACGACACGTCAATCAGAGGTGTCGTGTGACTGCACTGGCCGAAAACCCACTCGGCATGTCGTTAATGGCCAAAACATGCGTTTAATGTCAAATGCATGCCGAACAACATTAGAATAACTTTAAATCACACAAAAACACCCTAATTATTATTCATGATGTGTAAGAGGAGACATAATGTCATTCGGACGCGCGGTTTGCGCGGCACGACTGAATATGTGTTTTTAAGGTGTTTGGCGCGGTTGAAAAGCCCGCGTGGGGTGGTCAATACTGGCTGAACGAACTCGGAATGCCATGAAATTGGAAGAAAAAAATGGTGGGTGAATTTTGAAATGGTCGGCCAGACAAAACGTCAATAGGAGGTGTCATGTGACCACGCTGGCTGAAAATGCACTCCGCGTGTTGTAAATGGCCAAAACATGCGTTTAACAGTCAAATGCATGCCGAACGACATCGGGATGACTTGAAATCACACGAAAACACCCTAATTATTATTCATGAGGTGTTAGAGGAGACAACACGTCATTCTGACGTGCATTTTTCACGACACGACTAGATATGTGTTTTTTAGGTGTTTGGTGCGATTGAAAAGTGCGCGTGGGGCGGTCGAAACCGACCGAATGACCTCAGAATTCCATGAAATCGGACGACAACAAAGGGTGGGTGAATTTTGAAATGTTCGGATAGACGAAAAATCAATCGGAGGTTCCATGTGACCGCGCTGGCCAAAAATGCAATCCGCGTGTCGAAAATGGCCAAAACATGCGTTTAACGGTCAAATGCATTCCGAACGACATCAGAATGACTTTAAATCACACAAAACACCCTAATTATTATTCATGAGGTGTATGAGGAGAAGACACGTCATTCAGACCCGCAGTTTGCGCGACACGGCTGAATATGTGTTTTTTAGGTGTTTGACGTGCTTGAAAAGCGTGCGTGGGGTGGTCGAAACCGGCCGAACGATCTCAGAATGACATCAAATCGGACGACAAAAAGGGTGGGTGAATTTTGAAATGGTCGGATAGACGGCACATCAATCAGAGGTTTTGTGTGACCGCGCTGGCCGAAAATGCACTCTGCCTGTCGTAAATGGCCAAAACATGCGTTTAATGGTCAAATGCATTCCGAAAGACATCGGAATGACTTGAAATCACACTATAACACCCTAATTATTATTCGTGAGGTGAAAGAGGAGACAACACGTCATTCAGATTTGCGGTTTGTGCGGAAAGACTGAATATGTGTTTTTTAGGTGTTTATCGCACTTGAAAAGCGCGCATGGGGTGGCCGAAACTAGCTGAACGACCACGAAATGCCATGAAATCGGACGACAAAAAAGGGTGGTTAAATTGTGAAATGGTCGGCTAGACGGCATGTCAATCAGAGGTGTTGTGTGACCGCGCTGGCCAAAAACGCACTCCGTGTGTCGTAAATGGCAAAAACATGCGTTTAATGGTCAAATGCATTACAAACGACATCAGAATGACTTGAAATCACACTAAAACACCCTAATTATTATTCGTGAGCTTTACGAGGAGATGACATGTCATTCAGACACGCGGTTTGCGCGGAATGACTGAATATGTGTTTTTTAGGTGTTTGGGGCGCTTGAAAAGCGCGCGTGGGGTGGTCGAAACCGGCCGAACGACCTCAGAATGCCATGAAATCGAACGACAACAAAGGATGGGTGAATTGTGAAATGGTTGGCTAGATGGGACGTCAATAAAAGGTGTTGTGTGACCGCGCTGGCCAAAAACGCACTCCGGCTATCGTAAATGGCCAAAACATGCGTTTAACGGTCAAATGCATGCTGAACGACATTGGAATGACTTGAAATCACACAAAAACACCCAAATTATTATTCTTGAGGTATAAGAGGAGACATCACATCATTCGGATGCACAGTTTGCTCGGCACGACTGAATATGTGTTTTTTAGGTGTTTGGCACGCTTGAAAAGCGCGCGTGGGGTGGTCGAAAATGGATGAACGACCTCATAATTCTATGAAATTGGATGACAACAAATGGTGGAAGAATTGTAAAATGGTCGACCAGACAGCAAGTCAATCAGAGGTGTCGTGTGACCGTGCTGGCCGAAAACGCACTCCGTGTGTCGTAAATGGCCAAAACATGCGTTTAACGGTCAAATGCATTTTGAACAACATCTTAATGACTTTAAATCAAATGAAAACACCCTAAATATTATTCGTGAGGTGTATGAGGAGATGAAACATCATTCGGAAACACAGTTTTCACAACACGGTTGAATATGTGTTTTTTAGGAGTTTGGCTTGCTTGAAAAGCGTGCATGGGGTGGTCGAAACTGGTAGAACGACCTTGGAATGTCATTAAATCAGATGACAACAAAGGGTGGGTGAATTGTGAAATGGTCGACCAGACAAAACGTCAATCAGAGGTGTCATGTGACCGTACTGGCCGAAAACGCACTCCGCCTATCGTAAATGGCCAAAACATGCGTTTAACGGTCAAATGCAAGCCGAACAACATTATGATGACTTTAAATCACACAAAACACCCTAATTATTATTCTTGAGGTGTACGAGGAGACAACACATCATTTGGACATGCGGTTTGCGCGGCACGACTGAATATGTTTTTTAGGTGTTTGGTGCGCTTGAAAAGCTCGTGGGGGTGGTCAAAACCGGACGAACAACCTCAGAATTCCATGAAATCAGACTACAACAAAGGTTGGGTGAATTGTAAAATGGTTGGCCATATGGGACATCAATCGGAGGTGTTGTGTGACTACACTGGCCGAAAACGCACTCCGCGTGTCGTAAATGGCCAAAACATGTGTTTAACGGTCAAATGCACACCGAACGACATCATAATGACTTCAAATCACACAAAAACACCCTAATTATTATTTTTGAGGTGTAAGAGGAGATGACACGTCATTCAGACTTGCGGTTTGTGCAGTACGACTGAATACGTGTTTTTTAGGTGTTTGGCGCGCTTGAAAAGCGTGCGTAGGGTGGTCGAAACCGAACGAACGCATTTAGATTGTGTTTATAATTTAGGAAAAAGATCCATGGGTCACTTGTGACGTGTACGAGTCAACCCTGACTTAATTCGATACACTGTGTGGCCGTCACCACTCAAAGTGTATCTCTTTTGTTTCAAAAGGTCATCATTTTAAGTGAATACAACAGCTAACAAACAGAAAACCAAACAAATACATTTGTATTTTGTTGAAACTTTAGGACAATGATCCATGGGTCATATGTGACGTGTATGATTCAACCCCGACTCAATCCGAGGTCCAGTGTGGCCGAAACCACTCAAAGTGTTTTTCTTTTGTTTTAAATGGACACGATTTTAAGTGAAAACAACCATTAGAATACTTAAAATGGACCAAACACATTCATATTGTGTTGATATTTTAGGAAAACGATCCATGGGTCATTTGTGACGTGTACGAGTCAACCCTGACTCAATATGAGGTGCGGTGTGGCCGCCACCACTCAAAATGTCTCTCTTTTGTTTAAAATGGACATGATTTTATGTGAAAACTACAACTAACATACGAAAAACTGAAAACATGCATTTCGATTCTATTGAAACTTTAGGAAAACAATCCATGGGTCATTTTTGACGTGTACGATTCAACCCCATCTCAATCCATGCCATGGTGTGGCCGACACCACTCAAAGTGTCTCATGTTTCTTTGAAATGGACAACATTTTAAGTGAAAACAACAACTAACATACAGAAAATGGACCAAATGCATTCAGATTCTCTTGATACTTTAGGAAAATGATACATGGGTCATTTTTGATGTGTACGAGTCAACCTCGCCTCAATCTGAGGCATAGTGTGGCCGGTACCTCTTAGAGTGTCTTTCTTTTGTTTAAAATGGATACACTTTTAAGTAAAAACAACCGGTATTCGGAAAACCAACCAAACACATTCAAATTGTGTTGATACTTTAGGAAAATGATCCATGGGTCATTTGTGACGTTTACGAGTAAACCCTTCTCAATCCGAGGTGTGGTGTGTCTGGTACCACTCAAAGTGTCTCTCTTTTGTTTCAAAAGGACATCATTTTAAGTGAATACAAGAACTGAAATTTACACTCATCAACGGTAGTCACAAACTCTTTTTCATGAGTTGGGTAGTTTCACTCATGGGGTTATAAGTGACGAGACTCATAAGAAAATATCTTTTCACCATATATTATAAAAAATATAAGTTCAATGCAAAATTCTTCACAAATCATTACATACCCAAATCTAGGATTAGAAAAAAAATTGGATTTGAGCCAATTTCAAACTCTTATTAAACTCTAATAAGTATTTCTCAGACTATTCTACCTATTAGAATTTGATGGGTATCTAGGGGGGCTGTGCTGGCTGGGGGGGTTGTGCAAGGGTGAGGTGAATTACTACTGGAAGAGTGGTTTTCATTTGAAGATATAAATGGGCGTAAATAATGTTTGAGTTATTGAAACTATTGTTAACTATACTGGATGATTGTTGTCATATGAAGATTGAAATAGGGAATTGTAGTACATGACATGGTTGGAAGAGTTTAATGGTTTTATATGTTTTTTTGTGCTATTTTAGGTGTTTTTTATGCTGTTTTAAGTCTGTATGTGGTTTTTGTGGTATTTTTTATGCAGGTGTATACTGGAGGGGCTACTGGAAGGCTGCTATGAAATAGTTCTGGAAAAAAAATTACCAACGGTTTTAAACCATTGGTATAATAGTTCTGAAAAAACACAATACCAATGGTTTAAAACTGTTGGTATAATAGTTCTGGAAATAAACATTTAAAAACTATACCAATGGTTTAGAACCATTGGTATAGTGTTTAGTATACAATATATACCAACAGTTTCTGAAAACCATTGGTAAAAACATTTACACTGCTAGTATTACCAATGGTTTGTAAAAGTGTTGGCAATAATCCAATTACACTTCCTTTCCCAATGGTTATACAAAAATCGCTGGTAATGGTCTACTGCCATGCCTTACTTGCCAACAGTTTTCCAAACCGTTGGTATACTATATAACAACAGTTTGTCAGCCTTTACCAATGGTTTGAAACCGTTGGTAAAGGATTAATTTCCAGTAGTGAATATATGAAGATGATAGGCATGATTCTCCTCTATATCTAAGTATATCATGATGTTGTCAATGAAGACTACCACAAAGCGATCGAGTTATGGCTGGAAGATCATGTTCACGAGTCACATGAACACTGCTGAAGAGTTAGTCACACCAAAAGGCATAACCAAGAACTCATAGTGGCTATACCGACATCTGAAGGCCGTCTTCTGCACATCCTCATCTCGTACCCTGATTTGGTGATAAACTAATCTCAATTCTATCTTTGAAAACCATGGTGATCCCTTTATCTGATCAAAGATATCATCAATCCTTAGGAGTGGGTACTTGTTCTTCACGGTCACCTGGTTCAGGTGCCGATAGTCCACACAGAGTCTCAAACTCCCATCCGCCTTCTTGGCAATAAAAATTGGGACTGCCCAAGGAGAAACATTGGGCCTAATGAACCCCTTGCTCTGCAAGTCTTCTAGCTGTAATTGTAGCTCTCGAAGCTCCACGGGAGCCATCCAATATGTTGGTGAAGATATTGGTGTTGTCCTGGGGTACAAGTCAATATAAAAGTCCACCTCTCTACGAGGAGGTAGACCTGAAACATAATGAGGGAAAACATCATCATACTGGTCCACCCCTATAGGATATCTCGGACTATCAACATCAACTGATCCGAGGGTAAGGCTAGCCAACTGATGTGTGATCGGCTTCACCCTTCTTCGGGTAAGTCCATAGTGTGCTGCAAAGGTTCCCTTCTCGGTGGTGAAGGAAAACTTGGTCCCATCTTCATGGATATGCCACACTTTTCACCTAATACAGTCAATCTGAGCATATACTATAGATAAAAAATCCATACCAAGGATGACGTCTTAAGGCCTCAACGCCGCTACTAGAAGATCCCAGCCGAAGCTCTCCCCTCCTAGAGAAAGTTCACACTGTCGTCACCATTGAGTAACCGTCGAATACTCTCCCGTATGAGTCTCTAGCCTTAAGGATCGAGCCAAATTCTCCAACAGAATTTCTAAGCTCCGAACGAGGGCTGTAGAAATAAAATAATGTCTAGAACCTGTGTCTATAGGTACTCTAGCTAAGGTAGGGTAGGCACAGATCATTCCTCATATCATCTCTAGAGTGCCGTGGTCAAAAGTCTCAGCTACCTAGAGCTGAGCTCGTCCCTTTCCACTTGCTCCCTGTAGTCAGGGTGGACCACCTGGAGGTGGTGGCGGTAGAACCTCGAATCGCCACCCACCACCTACTGCACGACCAGATCCTCTTCCACGTCTACCTACTGCCTGCGTACCTCCTCGACCAAATCTTCAACTCTTCCCAGGAGGTCCTTCGACTCTCTACTGGTCATCCGTATGGCAGGTCGGGTAGTCGCGAGCCATGTGACCCATCTCGTTGCATGAGTAACACTGCCTTCTCCTTGCCTGTCAAGCTCGTCTCGAGAGCCCCACAAAATTGACCCTGTATCCTGAGGTCATCCACTGGTAGGTTTGTTCCTCTTGGACCTCTACATTATCTATCTGCTTCCAGCTATATATGACTCTTCTAAATGACTTCTGGTGGTGGGTCTCACTGCCAGTGACTACTCAGCAAGGAATCTCTCCACTAAGAGTGCTCACTCTAACACCCCAACCTGCATCGGGATGCTGAGAGAAATCATTGAGGCTATAATCTCCTATCTGATCCCCTAATCAAAGGTACATGCCCTGAATAAAGGGTCCCGCACCATGTTTTTGTAGTATCATGAGAGGTCTGTGAACCTCACTAAATACTGAGCCACAGTCAAGCTGCCCTGCTGCAAGTGGAGAAGCTTCTATATACGGACTAAGAGTAAGGTCACTGGGATGAACTCTACCCTGAAAAGGCTCTCAAAGTCCACCCATATGAGAGTCATCTCGTCGTGAACCTCGAGCATCAAGCTCTACCTTCTCACCACTGCTTCCTAAAGAATACTGGCTACAAGGATGACCATAAGACCAGATGGTGTCCCTACCTGTCAGAAAACTCTGACCACGACGTCCAGCTAGTCCTCAGCTTCATGTGGATCCGTCTCACCCCAGAACCTCAGTGGTCTCTAGTGCTAGAAATCATGCAACATGCTCAATCAGCGTGCACCCTCTTCTGCTGGGGCTGGTGGCATCGGCTGCCCAACGGGTAGTGGTGCTGTTGGTACACCACCTGATGGTACAACTGCCGAAAGGGGACCCTGCACCGAAGCCTCGTCACTCGTTGGGATGTCATCACATACTCTACCGAGAATCCTAGATGGCTGTCTTCATGGAGTCATCCTAGAAAGAAACAGGTGAACCACATTCAATGTGTTATACCTGGTGATCTGACTCAAAGATATCATAAAGATAACATTTCAAAATCACACATTCAATTAGTGTCTTCGTGCACTGAGTCAGAAATCAAAATTTAGGGTCCTGGTGTTTGGATATGTTAGCCACCACACCAAAACTGGATTCCCCATAATGATTACCACACTCATAACACTTAAAACTATTATGTATTAAAAGATCAGAGTCCAAGTTCTTCTGTAGAACTGACTCCTTTGATAAATATTTGTCACGACCCGTTCCCCAAGGCCTGTGCCGTGACTACCCCAAGCCCGCCGTCCATAGTCCAGTGGGCGACGACTAGCACCAGAAAGGCATATACCTAAAACCAAGAAGGCAATGCCTTTTAACCTACAAACTCACAAAATCTAAGCACATAGGAGTATACAAGAATATATTAAACTATATAGTAAATAGGGTGAGTACAGTAAGTAAAGGGGGTCGGAATACAAGACCAACTAGAAAGTACAAGTAAAACTGAAAACACCTCTTATGAACACCCGCCAAGGATCCTACCTGAAGGGTAGGTATGACTCTTGAGTGGCCATATCTGCGGTACGTGTCATCTAATGGTCTAACTCTGAGAAACCTCCAGTCCTAGAACCCTTAGTCTCGATAAATGTTGTCTGTCGTCTGCACAAGACACAGTAAGGTGCGAGCGTAGCCCGTGCAGGGGTGAGTATAACAATACTCAGTAGGGACCCCAAGACCCCGAAGGTCACTAAGAATCCACAAAGGATAAACCACAAAGAAACACGATATTCACAAGCATGAAAAACAACAGTCAACCCTACTTAGGTATATTACCACACATATACCTAAGTTATCAAGTATACCCATCTCGTTCAAGAGGAAACACAAGGCCCAACTCTCTAGACAAAATCACAACTATTACAGGAAGGAAAGAATACGATGAAGGTAACACCACTAAGGTAAGTACAACCAAGGTAATGCCACACAGAATAATACCATGAAGGCATCACCAAATAAAATTGTACCACAAAGGTAAAGACTTAGGTCAAACAAGGTACAACTTAAGCACGAAAGTATAGATGATTAACTGTATTGATAGATCATCTTACTTCATCGAGAAGCTCCGTTTTTGAACCAGACAGGATCAAAGATGACCCACACAGGATATGAATATGCTGACCCAAACAGGATCCAAAGATGACCCACACAAGATCAGAAGATGACCCACACAGGATCGGTAGATTCTGACTCACACAGGATCCAGATATGACCCACATAGGATATGAAGATTCTTCAAGTACAGCCAGCCACAAGGTTCCCGCACTAAGCACACTTGATTATGGGAGGGTATTCTCCTCAATCTATCATTGTATTCTTAAACTACCATGAATTTCCACTAAGAAGTATCACACAGGTCTATCACGCCATAAGGAACCCAATATGATAGACGATGCGTCAATCAGACACCCGGTCTGTAAATTATTAGCCTTTTAGTCCCGAGGGCTCAGTTGAATCAGGTTCGATCCAACCTGGGCATACCCCAAATTTATACAAAACTCAAGTGGATTATTCCAAAAGGACTATCTCAATCCAAGGATTCTGACGCTGTAGACAGTTCATCAATTGGACGCCTGAATCTCAAGATATGGCCAAAAAGGCATATCTGGGTCCAGATGGGTATGGGTCCGGTCCGACCCAGCCCGACCTAGCCTGGGCCGACACGATCGGGTCCCGGTTTGGCTCGGCCCTCTGGGCCGTGGTCCATCTTGGCCCGCAGAGGGGGCATCCCGGACCACACTGGGCACGAGCTGCTCGACGCGGCCTACAAGGCTCTGCCCGCTCAGCGGGGTGTGGTCCGCTGTGGCGGGGCCCGCCCTAGCTGCCACCTGGGATTCCCAAATGGTCCAGTGTGATCATTCAACTTTGAGAAACCTGGCGGTGCCACGTGGCTCTGCCTGCTGAAATGTGGGACCCGCTAGAGCAGGTCCTGCTCGGCACGACGTTGCTGGCCGTGGATTCGGCCGGCTCTCCTTCTAGCGGCGCTGGTGTGTGCCGTAGCTGCGTCTCTAGTCGTCCAGGGGTGGCCGCCCTCTAGGCATGCCGTCGCGGCTCATCATTCGTGACCTCAATTCTGGAGTTGTGGACGCACGCCATCCCGGATTCCACATGGTCGGGTGACTTGCAAGCCGCATCCCTTCTCTGCTGCGGCCGACGAGCCGCGACCTCCTCTGGTGGAGTTGTTGCACCGCCGGCACCGTTGAAGCTAGCCGGAATGCTGGCCACTGACTTGCCCCCTGCCGGTACCATTTTCCACTAATGTGGGAAGGTTCCGCTCAACCCGATGATCCACCCGCGAAGAACAAGCCAAACAATGAAGTAGCTGAGGGATTGTTCCATGTTTGTTTGCTCCGCACCCTCCACGCTAGATTCATAGCAGGTTGCTCATAGATTGAAGACACCAATTTATCATTAAGAACAATATGAAAAATTTCCCTACCTCAATCATTCATTGGAGATGGTGTGAGGAAGAGTATAAATACATTGAAGGAGATGCCAGTGTTCGTCACCCCCACAACACGCTTCTGATCTGGGCTTGAGCGTCCGTTCCTCGTTCTTGACCTGGTGGTTCATTCTTCATTGGAGGATGTTCTTCCACAAATCTTTCTCCACCAAACAGGTTTCCACCAATTTTCCCAACCATGAGTGGTGAGGATTTTTTATCACTTAAGTTAAGTTAATGGTTAACTCATTATTAATGAGATTTCATTAAATGGTGGGTTTCATAGTTACATAATTTGTGTAACCAGGAATTCAATGCCCAGTATTAAATACCCAACCACCCTCATGTGGTCCCCACCTTCAAATAATTTTAAAATGGATGGAAGGAGTTTAATATAAATAAAACATTTCTTTTATTTTAATCCACCATGAAAACCTGTAAAACCAGATCTTACCCTCAGCCTATTGCAGTTGAAGTGATGGTATCCTTAAGTGAATATTGGCGTTGTGAGTTCAACGGTGTCCTCAAATTTCAATTTCGAGCACCAGTTCAAAAGTTACAAATTCTCGCTTGCATGTTAACTGAACGTACCTGAAAAAAGTTCATAAATTAATTCCAGGCACACCGAGCCTCATAATCACATGCCGTTATTTTTTACAGACTCATAATATTTCCATATAAATAAAAAAATTACATGGAAAATTTTGAGTCTCTTCATTTTCACACCTCAGGGATTTACATCCCTAAAAGCCACAACACAAACTAGTTAAACAAGGAGGGATACTGAGAATGAATTTCAGAACCCCACTCCCATGTTCTCTCCTAGAGGTTTCCATAGAGCTAGTGTATGCATGTCAAAGGTATCGATCACCCACGTAGGATGCTCTCATATTGATCCTCAATCTCTATTGAAACATCTGAAAATGTTTCCTTATTCTCAATCTCCAGCTCGCCCCAGTCAATGATGTGCGAAGGATTATGCACGCACCGCCTAAGTTGGGATACATGGAAAACATCGTGCACCTGGTGCAACTGACGGGGAAGGGAAAGGTGGTACACCGCCTCACCAACTTTTCTGAGGACCTGGAAGAGTATGATGAACCTTGGAGATAACTTACTGCCCTGGCCAAATTTCCAGAAACCTCATCGAGGTGAGACCCATAGAATGGCATGGTCACCATCCTCAAACTCCAGAGGTATCTGTCTCCTATCAACATATGACTTTTTCCTACTCTGTAGAGTCTTCATCCCATCCTGGATGATTTTCACCTTCTCCGTGGTAGCCCGTACCATCTCTGGTCCCATGAGTGCTGACTCCGCTTTGTCAGTCCATCACGGAGGTGATCTACAAGGTCGACCGTACCATCAAGGATGCAAGCACGCAACATGTCCTCAAGGGTCTAAATGGTCCAGTCTCTCTGGACATCCATCTGAGGATGAAAGGCAGTTCTCAATCAAAGCTGATTCCCGAATGCCTCCTACAACCCCTTCCATAGTGGGGAAGTAAAATATGCATCACGATCAGAGACAATCATCGAGGTCACTCCATGAATCCATAAAATCTCCTACACGTAAGGGAATCCCAAGACCTTTATTGAACCCTGCTCTCTGATTGGTAGGAAGTGGACCGTCTTGGTGAGTCGATCCACAATCACCCAGATGGAATCATGACCCTTGTACATGCATGGAAGTCCTTTCCTGAAGTCCATGTAAATTCCATCCAACTTACACTCTGGCTCCTCTAGTGGCTGAACTAAGCCTGCCGAAACCTGATGATCTGCCTTCACTTGCTGACAAGTGAGGCACCATGAGAAAAACTCTTCCACTGCTTTCTTCATTCTCTGGCACTAGTTCTAACGCTAAAGATCCTAGTAAATCTTCTTCACTACTGGATGTACCGCTAGAGGGGAAGTATGGAAATCCCTCAACACTTCATCCCATAGCACCACCAGTAGCATAGCATGTCCTCTAAAGAGAATGAAGTTCTCCCCACCTTCAGAAAATCTATCAGGTGCCTGTCCTATGGATATCTGAGCACATCGAGCCTCGAAATTAGTGTCTCCAAGCTGCACCTCCCTGACTCACTCAAAGATTGGGGGAGTGACTGTCAGAGACTGAAGATATAATTCTCCATCTTGATCCACGTATGATAGCCCCAAAGCGGATAGCTCTCCATTGCTTCACTCAGCAAATGTATACCGGATATCTTGCTAAGTGCATCTGCTACTATGTTCCCCTTCCCAAGAGTATATACTACCTCGAAGTCATAGTCCTAGATGAACTCAAGCCAATGTCGCTGTCTCAGGTTAAGGTCCTTCTGAGAGAAGATATACCTGTGACTCTTGTGATCAGAGTAGACAGTATAATGTTTGTCCATAAAGTCATGTCGCCACATATTCAAGGTGAAGACCACTAATACTAACTCTAGGTCATGGGTAACGTAGTTATGCTCTTGATGTCTCAGCTGTCGAGAACCATAAGCGATCACAACTCACTCTTGCATCAAGAAAAATATAAGCCCGATCCCTGATACATCACAATAGACTAAAAATATAATGCCCTACTCCAGTAGACTCAAGATCGGGGCACTCATCAGTCTGTGCATCAACTCCTAGAAACTCCACTGGCATCTCTCCGACCACACAAAGGGTTACCCTTTCTTCATCAACATTGATAAGGGTGCCAAAACTCTGGAAAAGTCAGGCACAAACCTCCAGTAGTAACCAGCTAGACCCAAGAAACTCCGCACCTCCAACACACTCCGGGGTGGATCCCAAGCAAGCACAACCACAATCTTTGCTGGATCCACTACAACTCCAGCCTCTGATATGACGTGTCCCATGAAGTGAACATTTAGGATCCAGAACTGGAACTTAGAGAGCTTACCAAAAAGTTGTTGCTCTCAGATTATGTCCAAAACTATCATAAGATGATAGGCGTGCTCCTCCTCTGTAGCTGAGTATACCAGGATGTCATCGATGAAGACTACCACAAAGCGACCGAGGTATGGCTAGAAGATCCTATTCATGAGTTATATGAATAGTGCTGGGGTGTTGTTCACACCAAATGGAATAACCAAGAACTCATAGTGGCCATACCAACATCTGAAGGCCGTCTTCTGCACATCCTCATCTTGTAACCTGAGCTGGTGATAACCTGATCTCAAGTCTATCTTTGAAAACCACCGTTATCTCTTCATCTGATCAAAGATATCTTCAATCCTTGGGTGTGGGTACTTGTTCTTCATGGTCACCTAGTTCAGGCGTCGATAGTCCACACAATGTCTCAAACTCCCATCCGCCTTCTTGGTGAACAAAATTGGGGCTGCCCAAGGACAGACACTGGGACTAATGATCCCCTTTCTCTGTAAGTCCTCTAACTATACTCGTAGCTCTTAAAGCTCCACGAGAGCCTTCTGATATGTAAGTGTAGATATCAGTGCTATCCTAGGGTATAGGTCAATATAAAAGTTTTACTCTCTATGAGGTGGTAGACCCGGAACGTCATCAGAGAAAACATCAGTGTACTGGTCCACCTCTGTAGGATAACTTTGACTCTCTACATCAACTTCTTCTAGGGTATGGCTAGCCAAATGATGTGTGATCGGCTGCACCCTTCTCTGGGTAATCCCATATTGTGCTGCAAAGGTTCCCTTCTCGGAGGTGAAGGAAAACCCGATCCCATCCTCATGGATACACCGCACTTTTCACCTAATATAGTCAATATGATCATGGACTGTAGATAACCAATCCATTCACAATATGATATCTTAAGGCCTAAATGCTGCTACTAGAAGATCCCAGCTGAAGATCTCACCTACTTGAGTAAGTTCACACTACCTCCACCATTGTGTAATCGTCAAATCCTCCCCCGTAGGAGTCTCTAGCCGTAAGAATTGAGACAACGGCTCCATCGGAATCTCCGAGCTCCGAACGAGGGTCGTGGTAATAAAAGAGTGACTGGAACCTATGTTTATAAGTGTTGTAGCTAAGGTGGAGTAGACACAGATCGTACCTCATATCATCTCCAGAGTTCCATGGTAGTAAGTCTCAGCTTCCTGGAGCTGACCTTATCCTTGTCCACCTACTCCCTGTGGTCGGGGCGGACCACGTGGAGGTGGTGGCGGTAGAACCTCATATCGCCTCCCACCGCCTGCTGCATTGCCAACTCCTCTGACATGTCTGACTACTGCATGCAGACCTCTTCGATAGAATCTTCACATCTGGCCTGTAGACCCTTTGACCTTCTGCTAGTCGTCCGTATGACGGGTCGGGTAGTGGCAAGCCATGTGACCCAGCTCATCCCACGATTAACACTGCCTTCTCCTCGCCTGTCCTTCTCGGTCTCGAGATCCCCGGACAACCGACCCTATATCTTGAGGTCGTCCACCTGTAGGTCTAGTCCTCTTGGACCTCTACGTCATCTGTCTACTGCCAGCTACAAATGACTCTATTACGTGATGTCCGGTGGTGGGTCACGTTTCCAGTGACTGCTCAGCAAGGAAGCTCTCTATTAAGAGTGATCACTCTAACACCCCTGCCTATGTCATGATGCTGGGGGAAATCATCGAAGATCTAATCTCTTTTATGAGCCCCTAATAGAAGGTCCAGGCCCTGAAGAAAGGGTCCCGCACCATGTATGTGGAGTAGCATGAGAGGTCGGTGAACCTCACTGAATACTGAGCCACGGTCTTACTGCCCTACTGCACGTGGAGAAGCTCCTATATACGCACTGAGCATAAGGTAGCTGGGATGAAATCTTCCCTAAAAAGGCTCTCGAAGTCTACCCATATGAGATTTATCTCATCCTGAACCTGGAGCATCAAGCTCTACCTTCTCCCCACTACTTCATGAAGAAGATTGGCTGTAAGGATGACCATAAGACCAGTTGGTGTCCCAACCTGTTAGAAAACTCTGACCAGGACCTCCAGTGAGTCCTCAATGGCCTGTGGATCCGTCTGGCCCTGGAACCTCGGTGGCCTATAGTGCTAAAACTCATGCAACACACTCAATCGGTGTGCACCCTATACTACTGGGGCTGGTGGCATCAGCTACCCAACGAGTAGTGGTGCTGCTGGTACACCACCTAATAGTATAACTACCAAAAGTGGGCCCTGTACCGAAGCCTCGTCGCTCAGTGGGCTGTCATCACGTACTCTACCTGGAAACCTAGATGGCTATCTTTGTGGAGGCATCCTGGGAGGAAATAGGTGTTCCATAGTCAATAAGTTATACCTGGTGAGATGAATAAAAGAGATCATAAAGATAACATTTCAAAAACACACATGCAATAAGTGTTTTCGTGAACTAAGTCAGAAATCAAAAGTCAGGGTTCTGGTGTATGGATACATCGGATGCCACAATAACACTAGATTCCCCAAACTAATTATCACACTCATAACACTTAACACTATTATTTATTAAAAGATCAGAGACCAAGTTCTTCGATAGAACCGACCCCTTTGATACCAATTTGTCATGACCCATCCCCTGGGGCCCGTGCCGTGACTACACCAAGCCCGTCATCCATAGGCCAAAGGCTGGATACTAGCACCAAAAAGGCATATTCCTAAGATCGGGAAGGTATTTCCTTTTAAACTGCAAACTCACAAAATCTAAGCACACAATAGGATACAAGATAAAAGTAAACTATATTGTAAATAGAGTGAATACAGTAAGTAAAGGGGGCCAGAATACAAGCCCAACTGGAAAGTACAAGTAAAACTGAAAAAGGATCCTATGAACACCCACCAAGGATCCTCCCTGAAGGGTAGGCACAACTCTTGAACGATCATCTCTATGGTACGCCTCGTCTAATAGTCCACCTCTGAGCAGCCTTTAGTATTAGCACCCTCAGTCTCGATTAATGTTTTTCGTCATCTACACAAGACACAACAAGGTGCGGGTGTAGCCCATGTAGGGGTGAGTATAAAAATACTTAGTAGGGACCCCGAGACCCCAAAGGTCTCTTAGAATCCTCAAAGGATAAACCACAAAGAAAAACCATGTTCACAAGAACAAAAAACAATAGTCAACCCAACATAGGTATATTCCCATACATGTACCTAAGTTATCAAGTATACCCATCTCGTTCAAGAGGAAACACAGAGCCCAAATCTCTATCCAAAAGCAGAACTATTCCAAAAAGTAAAGAATATGATGAAGGTAACACCATGAAGGTAAGTACCACAAAGATAACGCCACACAGAAAAATACCACAAATGCATCACCACACAAAAGTGTACCACAAAGGTAAAAACTCAGCTCACACCAGGTATAACTTATGATTAGCGATATTGCTAGATCATCTTACTTTATCGAGAAACTCCGCTGTTGACCCACACAGGATCAAAAATTACCCACACAGGATCTAAAGATTCTGACCCACACTGGTTTTGAAGATGATCCACATAGGATATAAAGATGACTCACACAGGATTAGTAGATTCTGATCCACACAGGATCCGAAGATGACCCACATAGGATCTAAATATTCTTCAAGTATAGCCAGCCACATGGTTCCTACACTAAGCACACTTGATTCTGGGAGGATCTGCTCCTCAAGTTATCAGTTAATTCTTCAAATTACATGAAGTCCTAAGAATAAGTATCATGGAGGTCTGTCACGTCAAAAAGAATCCAATGTGATAGATGGCGCGTCAATGGGATGACCGGTCTGTAATTTATTAGCCTTTTAGTCCTGAGGGTCTACCTGGATTCGGGTTTGATCCAACCCTGGAATACCCCAACATTATCCAAAACACAAGTGGATTATGCTAAAAGTCCCATCTCGATCCAAGTTTTCCGGCTCCACAGACGGTTCGTCAATCAGACGCCCGTATCTCAAGATATGGCAAAAAATGCATATTTGGGTCCATATGGTCTAAGTCTGGTCTGACCCGTCCTAGGCCAACCCAACCCGGTCCAGGTATGGCCTGGAAATATGGGCTTCTATCCATCTCGGCTCCCAAAGAGGGTGCCCGACCCGCTCGACGCGGCACACATGGCTCAACTCGTTGGGCTGGGTGCGGTCCGCTATGGCAGGGCCCGCCCTAGCTGCCACTCGGAATTTTCGAACAGCCCAGTTGAACCGTTCAGCTTTGGCCAACCTGGAGGTGCCACATGGTACTGCCTGCTAGCTTGCAGGACCTGCTAGAGCGGGTTCTACTTGGCAAGACACGGCTGGCTGGGGTTCCGACCGACTCTCCTTCCAGCGGCGCTGGCGTGCGTCGTTGCTGTCTCTGTGGCCAACCGAGTACCGGCCGCCCTCCAAGTGCACCGCCATGGCTTAAAAGCCGCAACCTCAATTCCAGCAGCATGGATGTGCACCACCTCGGCTCCCACGTGGCCGACCGGTGTGCCGGACGCCGCCCTTCTCTACTGCGGCCGACGGGCCGCGGCTTCCTCCGGCGGCTTGGTTGCACCACCGCCACTGTTGCTACCAGCGAGATTAACGGTGACTCCTTGCCCTCTGTCAATGCTATTTGCCGACAATATGGTTGGGTTACACTCAACCTAATGATCTGCTCGTGAATAACATGTCGAACAATGAAGTAGCAGAGGGATCGAGCCATGTTTGTTTGGCCCGCACCCTCCATGTTAGATCGACAGCAGACAGTTCATAGATGGAAGACAACGATTTATCATGAAGAACAATATGAACAATTTACCTACCTCGATAATTCATTGGAGATAGTGTGAGGAAGAGGATAAAGATGTTGAAGGAGATGTTAGAATTCGTTACTCCCACAACACGCTTCTGATCCGGGCTCAAGCGTCTGTTCCTCATTCTTGACCCAAAGTTTTGTTTTCATTGGAGGATGTTCTTCCACCAAGAGTTCTCCACCAAACTGGTTTTCCAACAATTTCCCCCAACCACGAGAGTTGATAAGCCCCTATCATTTAAGTTAAGTTAATGGTTAACTCGTCATTAATGAGATTTCATTAAATGGTGGGTTTCATAGTTACACACTTTATGTAACCAGAAATTCAATGCCCAGTATTAAATGCCCAACCACCCTCATGTGTTCCCCACCTCCAAATAATTTTAAATGTCATTGAAGGAGTTAAATATAAATAAAACATTTTTTTATTTCAATCCTCCACAAAACCCGTAAAACCAGATCTTTTCCTCAACCTACTATGGTTGAAGTGATGGTCTCCTTAAGTGAATATCGACAGTACGAGTTCAACGGTGTCCTCAGATTTCAATTCCGAGCAACGGTTCGAAATTTACAAATTCCCGCTCGTATGTTAACTGAACGTACCCAAAAAAAAAGTTTAGAAATTCATTCTGGGCACACCGGGTCTAAGAATCATGCGCTGTTAATTTTTTTGCGAAATCGTAATATTTCCATATAAATAAAAAAAATTACATGGAAAATTCTAGATCTTTTTAGTTACTTTGGATATTTCTCCTTTACCACTAAAAGGTGATTTTGTCATTTTACCTTGTAAATAAGAATGATATGACACCCAGGGTTTAAACTCAATAGATTCTAAAAATCGTACTTGATATAGTTTTCTTAAATGATTTTTTACATGACCTATCCTAAATTACCATTGGTGGGTAGGATATGGGTCATTATTGTTGGATTTGTCATTAATTATCAAAAATGGATTTTACAGTTAAAGTATATACAATCCATTATTAATATGTTCGATAATATAACATGTTTTATCCTTATACATAAGAAAAAAAAATGTATTTCTAAACTTGAAATAAAATCACAGAGTGTCTAAAATTGACACTGAGATTATGTTTTTGGTAATATATTGTACATAATAACAATTAATATGTACAATAACCAATATACTAGGAAAAGTAAGATGCTAATATCTCACTACATATGATACCAGTCTCACACCAATTGCTTCTTAGATATCTAATTCGACTTTTCAAATTTTCCTGAATCCATTTTGTTCCTATATTCGAATACAAATGTGTTATTCACATGTAGTATCCATTACCCAACTTGTAAAAATAGATAGATTACATTCAATAACATATATACCTGAAGTAGAAACATCACCTTACTTCCTCTTCCTAATTATAAAATTCTTATTCCAGTGGCCTTTCTTTGCATACTCAAACTACACATCCTCCTACTCATTTCTCTCCCACTGTATCTTTTTCTTCTTAGAAGTACGATGAATTGGTGTCCTTGACTGGGACATAGCCTTTGAAACTTTACCCCGCATTTCTTTTTTTTTTGCACCATAAGGACTGAAGAGTTAAAATTCTTCATATCCTTATCTTCTTGGAAAACTGAATCCAAAAAATATGGTATTGACTTATTCATGTTGTTCTTATTACAATTAACAATAAAATTCAAGAAGCTATGTGGAAAATAGGCAAGAATGAGACCGTTTTATGGTTTTTAGTTTTGTTTGAACCCAAGGGTTTGTAGTCTCTCAATGTACTGACCATATTATATATATGAGGTCCTACTTGATTTTGTTTGACTGGACTGCAACTATATAGAGCAGTATATACCTCATATCTCTCTTATCATGCTCCCTCTTAGAATAACTCTTGAATACAAGACAACATTTGGAAAGAATCTTTGTCCTCATGCATTTTCTGCAGCTCACTATACATAGATGACAACATAAATCAATAAACATATAGTACATCATCTATATGATTCTTATATTTACCTCTATCCACCTTGATTTCTCCCTGAGCAGGACCAGTGGACTCTTGAACATAAAGCTTCTTCTCTTGGTACAATACTATGTGCAAGCACCTGTACCACTCTTGGAAGTTATGTTTAGTCATGATATTCCTTTTATCCAACATATATCACTATGAAATTGATTTTTCAATGGTTTCCATTTTATCTAAAAAAATAAACTTATAAGATTAGTAATTTATCTTTATTACCAATATACATTTTCAAATTATTAATTTTAAATGTCTCCCACAATTTTATGAGATCATAGTATCCCTCAAAAACTATATTCAAAATACTCATCCACTTGATTATTTTAGTGGAAAGGATCATTTAAAAACACTTAATATCCCAATATATGGAATTTCCACTACTCTAAGATTCTAAGGAATGCTTTTGACTATCCCACTACATTAACTCATGACTCCTTGATCTGTTGAGTAGATTCCCATATCCTAAAATGAATTAATTTGTATTTCTCAATGATTTGACCATAAATTTGAAAAAATATATGTACGAATATTTATTTGATTCTAAAATTTGTTAATTTGATCCACTTATCTCATAATAACTCCCTAGTAGTAAGAGAATATCTCAACTATGGATGATGAGCACTTCGAACAATCGATTGGGTCATGAACTGACCCACCGAGACCTGCTTGGTCAGCGATAAGCTAGGTGTGATACCCCAAGACCACCTCTAATAGAATATGGGATTGAAACAATAACCAAGTATTCATAATATTTAATGTAGGTCATTATCATAAAGTACTTTTATAAACGTATACTACCAGCTCCATGCAACAGTACAAAGATAAAATGAAGAAATGAAATCATCTAGAGTATAAACCATGTATGCAATATCCCCTTGGAAAACATTAAATTATAGAATCATAAAACAAATTATATAAAGGGTTAAAAATATACACCCAACCATAAATGAAGTCCCAACCTAACAAAAACTAAATCAGGGAAAAGAATAAAGAGATCCCGACTCACTATCTCTATGATCGACCACCGAACATGGTCAACACCTTCTAGTAATTTTATGCTCCTCCAAAATCAACACCATTATTACTATCATCTACATAACACACAAAACATTTAGGAAAATCCCATGAAAGGGTGAGTATATAAATACCCATTAGGATTCCCTAAAAACTAGAAATGTAGAAATAGAAACAAAAATAGTCAGATCAACCCATAAATGAAGAGGGTAAAGAGAAACCCAAAAGATATGCTCATAAAGATTCCCAAGTGAGAGAGAAATGGGATCTCCATCTCTAAAGGCCAAATAAAAATGATGACTCAACTTTTTGATCCCAAAAGTCAATATTTTATTCACATCACCACATGTAACCACACAAGAATCTGGGTGGAGGGATTGTACCTCACCTACGCACTCCACAACCGAGGGGGAACTATCTCCAATGGAGGACCAACTCCCAGCCAAAGATCAAATATGGGTGGGGGGACCACTCTATAGAAAGATGTACCATTCCCACTATAGTATGGGGTCATACTAACTCTACCTGTGTAATGAGTATGGGGGACTTGTGCCCTGGTACGTGAGGGGGGTACCTATCTCAAAATCTCTCTAATGATTACACCTGATCACTACCATCAGCTAATAATTACTAAAATAAGTTTCCCACTCATATCAACATACCAAAAATATATTATTCCAAAATTAATTCCACCATTTAATCTTACATAAAAAAACACTAAGGATAGGCAACTCATGAGCCCAAATCCGAGTCTCAAAGAATGAGATATGTAAGGAAAAAGTTCCTGAGGAAATTACACAATGTGTATAGGGAATACATAGAGTTTCTTATATACACGGGGTCTACCCATGTACTTTGACCCATGCCTATGTAATTTGGCTATAACCATTTACCTAGATGTGTCCAGGTGCTCTGGTTAGGTCCATGCTTGTGTACCTTGTCGTACCCATGTACCTAGACATGCCCATGCCCATGTACTCCTAGGGTACACGCTGAGTCTCCAACATCCAATCACATGTTGTGTGGATATACCAAATAGTGTGTGGTATTTAACTATTCTTTAAATCCTAAATACCATAGTAAGGGTACTATATGACATGTGTTATTATGAATTACTCTCTGTGTATATCAAGATTTTACATAAACCAAAGAACTCTTCACATGGATTTGCTGCACTACCACCATCACTTTTTCCACCTTGAATCCCACTATAGAACTCAGAATTAGGTAAAAATATTCCTAATTCATCATCTATGGATTTATTTCAACCACCCAACCCATTGTTGGTTGGATCCCTTCACACTTCTCCTATGCTCGCCCAAACCCACAAATGGTGAATCCTGATCTACCTCTGATTCGTATCCAATTTCCTAAAGCAATACATAACACCTTGTTTGTTCTATTGATCCTGAACAAGAACCCATGATATTGGTCCATTATATTGAATAATTGTTGAGTGATGAAGTTCTACTGGGTATTTTTTAAACAGTCAGCCAAAGGAAACACTGATGATGAAAATGTGAATAATGATGGGATAAAATCACAAATCAACAATCTAAAGGGTGAAATTGTCCATTTTTTTGGGTTGGATACATTAATTAATGAAGAAATTAATTATAATAATGGATAAATCAAGAAACCAAAAATAAAAAAATAATTGGGTTCAAGCGAAGAATGAAAATTATTGGAAATAAAAGAAGATAAACAATTCATGCTCGTAAAATAAATCAAGGGAAGAAAAACATGAAATAATGTAACCTAACCTGATTTTAGATCAATCATTGGTGAATAATTCATCCTTTATTGATGAAGATTATGATCTCTAAATTTCATCATTCTTCTCATGATTCCCCTTGATTGTTCGTCGTTGATCCTCATTCCTGACCAACCAATAGAGTTCTTCACCTACTCCTCTCTAATATCTCAAGGTTATGTGACTATCCTTGAAGGTTTTCCATAATAGAGTTTATAAATAGGGTGAATAGGGTTTAGGATATTAAACAACTTAAATAATAAAATAATTTAATTCACTTAACACACCCAACAATAACTTCCCTCAACCAAACGTCCGATGTAGACCAACTTTATGTCATGCCTAGGGTAAACACCATGATTCTAAGACAAAAATGGTCACAAATTTCCCATATAAGGTACCAATTAATTAGAAAACCATTAATTATGAAAATATGTGCATACATTCTTTAATATATGTTAATTTGTTTTAATATATTAATTTCAGGGCCCTGTGGCACCCAAAACACAGTGTCAAATCTAAGAAAATAACCATTTATATATAAAGAAATATTAAAAGGATCAAAATAACAAAACTAGAATCATTACATTCTCCCATCCTTTAAAACTATTCTCACATAAAATTTTATGCTATAAAAAGGTGGGGGTACAAATCTTGTATCTAGATCTCGTTCTCATGGGAGATCTCTTACAATCTCCCATGATGCAAAATCACTTGAACCAAAGGGATGGTCTATCCATAGAGGATAACGTCCTACCAATCCTTGATCAGCACCAAGTACTCCATAAAGGTTTCTCCATATCCTCGATGTCCATCTCCCTCTAACAAATAACACACATCGATTTGTGCACATATATACTTATCTAAAAAACATGGAAGACATCATGCTCTTAGTCCAACTGAGGGGGAAAGGATAAATGGTATGAAACCTTGCTAGCCTTATGAAGGATCTAAAAAGGCCCAATGAACGTCGAGGATATCTTTCTTACTCAGCCAAATTTTAATAATCCTCATCATGGAGAGACTCTCAGGAAAACATAGTCTCCCTAATCAAACTTAAAAGGCCCATGATGTTGATCTACATAATATTTATATCTACTTTATGATGTCCACATATACTCACAGATCACTTAAACATTATCTATCATTGCCTACACTAGATATGGACTAACAAGAGACATCTCACTAATCTTAGTCCAACATAAGGGCAGCCTTCATGGTTTCCCATAAATTTTTTATAAATGTTTTATTCTGATAGTAGAGTGGTATATGTTATTATAGGAAAACTCTATTAAAATAAAGTGATCATCCAAGTTCTAACCAAAGTACAAGATATAGGCTCTTAGCATATCCTTCAACACCTAGATAGTACACTCATTCTTCCCGTTTATATAAGGGTGAAATATTGTAATCATCAGTAATTGGGTCCTGAAATCCTCTTACAGACTCTCCACAACCATGATGTTATCCAAGAATCATGGTTTAAAATAATCATTATGGGTATCCATGAAGCTAGATGACATCCTCCACATACATCTATCCCAAAATATCAACCGAACACTACTCCTTGATGGTAATAAAGTGTGTTAAATTGGTAAGTTGGTTGAAGATCCCAAAAATAACATCATGAAATATCATTGCCTTTGGAATAACCATCAAAAAATCTATCGATATTTCATCCCACTTCTATTATAGGATCTGAAGATGTTGAGTCAAAATATAAAGGATTTGATGTTCAACCTTTAATTACTGACATGTGAGACACCAAGAGAAAAAATTAGCAATGATCCACCACATGATATCCCACCAAGGATACCACTAAAGTTAATTTTACATCTTTACCACACATATATGTATTTATAAAGGTTAAGAATTTAAATCCATCAACACATCCTCAGAAAATGTGACTGAAACCATTTTCCATCCCCAGAAAAGGCTGATGTGCTCCCCTCCTTCAAAAAATACATCTGGTGCATCTCCTCCGGATATCTAGTCACAAATAACCTCATAGTCAATGTACCCCAACTAAGATTCTCTCACAAACTGAAGAAGCGGTGGAGTCACTACCATCAACTAAAGATAAACTTCACCAATCTCTCCCAATATGGCCATCTTCAATGAAACCACATCCTCATATGCTTCCTCCACCAAACAAGAATGATATTTTTTTACCAACATGATCTTCCAATATGTTCACCTTCCTTGTAGTATTTACTATCTCAAATTTATACTCCTATATAAAATACTACTAACATCTCTATATTAGGTTGAGATCTCTCTAAGTAAATATTTACTTGAGACTATGATGATCTGAGTAAAAAAAAAAATTCTTGACTAGAAGATAACATCTCCACATGCTTATCTTGACATTTTTTTCTCATTGGACTATTAGAACCACTTTATCTTCGTTGAGTGTGGGTTATTTTGACACTTTAGCTTGTTTATAATGGGTTTCCCCTTTTCTATTTTTTTCAAAATAGGTTCTCTTGTTTTTCATTTAATTAAGGGGTCTCAAACCTCAACCTTTAAAAAAATGACTCCACATCTTCAAGATGATGAATACCACTGATAACTTTGAGTCTTGTGTTGTGAAATTATTCTCATGGGGTATCAATGAACTCATTACATAAGCAACCACCACCTATATCTATATCAAAACACAACTGATTCCAAATCCAATGGGACCACAAAACACTATGTACTTGATGCCCTTACGTGGTAGTCTCAATATAGGAGCACCAATCAACATCTACCTCAACTCCTCAAAGGATCCCTGATACTTCTTGGTCATGGTAAATAGTTTCCCTTTATATGTAAAGGAAATCAACAAAGATGAAATCCTAGATAATCTTACCACAAACACTCTGTAGTATCCCACAAAACAAAGAAAACTACACACCTATGGCATGCTCTGGGGTGGTTCCCAAGAAAGAACTACATCAATATTAATTAGATCTATAGAAAATCCATGCTCATGAATGAAAGTTTCTAAAAAGTGATCCTCACAGAGCCAAAGATGAAACTTCAAGAGATTTCCATATAACTGTTACTCCCAGCATAAGTCTAGGACCAACCTCAAATACACTTCATGATCCTCCTTTGTTGCATATTATATGAGAATGCCATCAAAGAATATTACTATGAAACAATATAATTAAAACTGAAATATGGGATTCATAGGATCCATGAACATAATAGGGGAATTCATTGCACCAAAATTCATAACCAAGAACACATAGTGTCCATAGTGACATCATAATTCCATCTTTATAATATTATCCTCATGAACCCTCAATTGATGGTAGCTAAATATGAGATAAATATTTGAAAACCAACTTTCACCTCTCAATTAGTTGAAAATGTAATCAATCCTCAGGAAGGGGTACTTATTCTATATCATTACCTAGTTTAGGATATGTTAATCCATGCAAAGCCTCAGAACACCATCTTCCATTTTCATGAAAAATCCCGGATCCACCTATGGGGACCCACTGGGTTTAATAAAACTTTTCTATTGAAGGTATTTCAAGTGAACCCTTAGCTCCTAGAGCTCATTTGGGGCCATATGATATGCTAAAAAAATATCAATGTGATCCAAGGGGTAAATTCAATATAGAAGTCAATATATTTCCTCGTATGTAGTCTCGAGACATATTCAGGAAAGACATTCATATAACATTCCACTACTACTGGAAGCCAGATGACTAAAAAACCCTCTTCACCAAGGGATAAATTTACCAAATGATGACTGATAGGTTGCATCTCCCTACTCATATTCCCCAACTTCTCATTTATAATATATATCTATCCCATTAAATAGAACATCACCCCATCTATAAGAATAAATCTAACTCTCCTATGATGATAGTATATCTAAGAACACACATAGAAAACTAGTCTATAACCATGATGGCACCATAAGGTTTCATCACAATGACCAAGAGGTCCCATCAGAAACTCTCTCCACTGAGCACCAACTCACACTATCAGAAAATGTGAAATATCAAAGAATCACTCCCTATAAGAACTTTTGTCCATAGCTAATTGGATAAAGATTCAAATAGAATATCTATATCTCACACAAGGGATTTGGAGATAAAGAATTAACTCTTTCATGTGTCCTTAAGTACTGGTCTAAAGTAGAAAAGGCATAGATCATACCTCAAATCATATCATGAGAAGCCTGATAATATCCCCCCCATAGCCTGCAACTACCAATACCCTCGACCGCAAGCCCTCAAATCCTAGTGTGGGCCACCTAGTTGTTTTTGTGGAAGTAGTTCATAGTTTCTTCTTCCATCAAAAGATCCTATATCTAGATCTCCACCTTCTCTATCAGCACTACCTCCCTGTGTGCCTCCCAATCCATGCCTGGGAGATAATCGATCAAGGTGTTTCCTCTTCCTTGGCGGTTCAACCATTTCATGTTTTCCCTCATCTGAACATAGGGTTAATAAATCCTAAACCATGCTACCTCACCCATCACAATCATAGAATCACTCATCTCATAGCTGACTGGATCCTCTATGTGACCCTTACACTACAAACTTTTATGTACGAGTCTGGTCATGGAGAGGTCTCCTATGCAGAGAGCTCGATGACTGACACATTCCAACTACTAAAGATTAATTATCCCCATGATCTACACTATCAAATCTCACCACCCAACATCCCTTTGTTCAAAATCTATCTTTAACAAGAGCTTGCTTCAACACTCCAGCATAAGTGGGAATTCATAAAAAGACCATGATAGTATGAATGTCTCTACGAATTCTCTTATCAAACTTCCACACCCATATGTATCCATATTTAACCATATCAAGGGAGTAATTTTTGATATTATCGAACCAAATAGAATACTTTGAAACTGACATATCACCCTGATGCAAATCAAGAATCTCCTAAATATGTATGGAGCACAAAATTGAAGGGTAATACTCAATGTGTAATAGTTACTGGAATTTTGACCTAGAGAGAATTTCCTCATCATGATTCTAAGTAATCAGACTCCACCAACACCCCACTAATCTATGAAGAATAGTAGAAGCGGGCACAACCATCTATTTGGTTGGGATCTGAACAAGCCTAAAAACTCAGACTACCACCTCAAGACAATACTCCACTACCTAGGTCTCTAGATTTATGAAAAACCATAGTGGTCACTATCATTGGAATTCAAACAATTTTTTAAGAAAACACACATCATCTCCCTGATAATCCAAAGATACTGGTTGCTCAATAGGTTATGAAAATTCACTATTCCCACTTGGAAGAAACACCTCATGAGTGAGTCCCTAAACTAAGGTCCCATCGCTCAAATAATCATTGTCCTGATCTTATATCAGTATCTTAGATGGATATCATCATGGAGGCATCCAAAAATATAAAAAGATATACCCTGGTTAGACAACCATATATGGGGAGATGACTCAAGAAGAACATAAAATTCAGAAGACCCAATCCTATATGATGAATATAACATTTTTTTACCAACAAGCAATGCCTTGGTTACCAAGTTAACAAGAAGGTTTTTGGTTTCATGGTGTATGGATACATAGTCCACTACACCAACACTAGGTTCCCTAGCTTGAGATCCGCCCATAAGACACTCTGACACCATTTCCCCATGTTCCCAAACCAATCCACACAATAAGCTTGAACTCTAAATACTAACCCAAAGCACAAACCACCTTTGATACCACTCTACCATGATCCAATCCCCTTGGGACCGCCTATATGATTATAAGTTGAGTTTGAAACCCAAATCCCACCTCTAACAGGACATGGTCTAGCTACAAGTGTCTATTAGGAATAATAATGAATTTGAGGCCTTAGCCTAATGTACTTGTATTCATGCACACAACTAACTCCATGAAATAATGCATTGATAAAATGATTTACTGATACCATATATAGTGTAAACCATGCATGAAACAACCTCCAAGAATGCATAAAAGTAAAAAAGTGTAAAAAAAGATAAAAAGGGGAAAAATACATGCCCAAAAAGAAATTATTTCCCAAAATGAATACATCTGGAGATGGGAAAAGGCTAAAGAGAGCCCAAATCAAAATATCTAAGGATGACCATTGAACATGGTTAATACCTCTACGTACTACTATTCTCCTTCAAATCCATTTACTATTTTCTTATCGCCTGTATAAGACACAACATGTGAAGAAAAATCCCATGTAGGGTTGAGTATATATACCCAGTAGAACTCCCTGAAAGCTAGAAATTGAGAAATATAAAAAAATAGTCAGTTCAACACATAAATCAATAGGGTAAAGTGAAACCCACTAGATATTCTCATAAATAATCTCAAGTGGGGGAGAAAAAGAGATCTCTATCTCCACAATATACATAAGGATGATGAGTTATCCTACAGCTCCTAAACTTCCATCTTCGATTCCCATCAACATTCATAACTATACAATAATCCTTGTAGAGGGTCCACACCTTTCCACTATTCTCTATAGATGAGGGGGAACAATCTCCAATAGAGGACCCACTCCTCACCCGAGCTCAAAGATGGGATGGGGGGGTCCCACTATATGGATAGAGGAACTATTTCCTTTGTATTATGGGAGGGGGGGGGGTATTGAATCTACCTATTTATCGAGTATGGGGGCCCTCACCCTGGTGTGTCAAGGGTTACAAACCCTAACATCTATATAATGATCACACCTAATTACTACCATCACCAATGCATTGCTAAAAGATGTTTCCTTATCACATCACCTCACATTGTATCTTTGATGCGAAAATGAAGGCCACCATCATGTCCTATGTAGAAAACCATTTAGGATAGGCTACTCATGGACCCAAATATAAGTCCCGAAGAAGGAGATAAATACTGAAGAGCTTATTGAGGAAATTATATGTCGTTTATAGGGCATACATGATGTGTATTTTCTACCATGAGTATGCCTGTGTCTATGTACTTTGGATATGTCTGGGTAATATGGTCGTGTTCGTTCCCATATACCCAGTTGTGCTTGTGTACATGGATGTGCCTATGTACTGATCCATGCCCTTTCCTATGTACTCTTTGGTTTGGATAGACCACACGATGTGCGATATTTAACTCTACCCGAAACCCTAACTGTCATAGTAAGGGGACTACACGAAGTTTGTTCTTATGAAGAACATGATGTGTATGTAGTGTTTTCTAGAAACTAATAACTCCTCATGCATGCTACCTATACCACCACCACCATTATTTCCACCTTGAATCATTTTGGGTAACTCATATCTAGGGATAACCACACTCAATCCATTTCTGGTGGCCATATTCCTGCCACCCAATCTGTCACCAGTTGGATCCCATCGTGCCAATCCTATAATCTATTAAACCCATGAAAAGAGAATCTTCATCCACATTTTATCCACCTATGATCTCTTCTAATATATCAACACAAATCGATTGTGATCTCAATCCCAAACCCAAACCCATGTCAATGATCTATTTCACTGAAGAACAATTGTGTGAATATTGTCATCTATGCATTTATCAAACCGTTAGCTTAAGGAAACACAATGAACATGGGAAAAATTATGGGAGAAAAGTAATAAATAATAATGTAAAGGATGAACATAGAAATTTTTGGGTTAGATTCTATTTTTTGAAGATGGAATCAGTGATCATAAGAGAAAAATTGAGAAACCACAAATAAATAAATAATTAGGCTTAGGCCAAGAACCACAATTGTCATAACTGAAAATAGATAAAAACCCATGATCATAAAATAAATCAAGGGGGTAATACCATGGAATAAACTTCCATAATTTGAGTTTATATTGAGTATTGGTGATGAACTCATCCCCTAGTGATGAAGATGATGATCCCACTACGTTCTTTGTTCATCTCACAATTCCCCTCAATCATTCGTCATAAATCCTCATTCTCGGTTCTCCAATGGACCTATCCTCATACTCTGCACTAATATCCTTGGGTTATACAGCTAAACATAGAGATTTTCCATAACAATATTTATAATGTGGGTGATTAGGGTCTAGTATATCAAATAAATTTAATAATAAAATTATTTAATTCTCTTAATACACCTGCTAACAGATGCTCTCAATCAAACATCTGACACCGACCAACTTTATGTTTCATCTAGGGTAAACCCCACATTTCAAAGAAAATGTGGTCTCAAATTTCTCATCTAAGGTCTTGATAAATGGTAAAACTATTTATTATGAAAAGGTTCATGCATATTCTTGAATAAATATTATTATTTTTAATATATTAATTCCATGGTCCTACAATACCCAAAAAAAAACTCCAACTCCAAGGAAAAATCCCTAGGTATATAAAAAATATTCAAAGGAAAAAACTAAAAAAACCAAAGTCATTATAGGTTGTGTCCAATTTATGAATTGTAATAAAATTAACGACATAATATTTTTCATGGGGGATTTGTTAATTTATATCGGTGAATGAAATATTTTTCTATTTAATGTTCTTGTTATATGTGCTCATAATCACAACTTAACCATGAATTTAAATAGAGAACATTCACCACACATGTTTATTTTATCAATGTGTTTTTTTTATTATACTATCTGATCACACATAATTAATACACATTCAAAAAACAAAAAACAATGAATATGATAAAATAAATTAAAAATGATGTGACCATGAGATGTTAACTATTAGTTCACCCATCTAGTGAATAATGGATTAACAAAGACCCTTGGGGTATTCCTTGAGTCAACATTTAACTCAAATGAAAACTCATGCAATACCCATTCCCTTCACTTGTGTACTTTACATTGCCTATAGAATATAACCACTTTCACACTAACTCCTCAAATATTTACAATGTATACCCACACATAGGTGAGGGGATATTGTAGAGAAAAACTAATTTTTATTACTTAAATGTGGACACACAAACCCTTATAAAAATTAAAGAGAAAGGGATGATGTAAAAATCATCAAAATAAAAATATTTTTTACATTTTAATAGTTAAATTAAATAATTAAATTAAATAAATAATGAAA
This sequence comes from Viscum album, assembly GCA_963277665.1. Classification (NCBI taxonomy): domain Eukaryota; kingdom Viridiplantae; phylum Streptophyta; class Magnoliopsida; order Santalales; family Viscaceae; genus Viscum; species Viscum album. Next base: position 381,270,748 of record OY728153.1, on the reverse strand, counting down.
CAAACATGCATTATTTGGTCTTAAATCAGGATCATTCAAGAAGAAATTATATTTCATAATAAAAAAAATCAAATTTTCTAATATTCGACTTGAGGGTATTTTTAATGATTTAACTGGAATTAAAATAATTTTATTAATTATCAATACGTCATGTGGTGTCTAAAATAATTTTAATAAATTCCATACAATTTAATTAAATTAATGAAAATTTTCTAAATTTTTTTTCAGGTTTGTTTGGACCTAAAGAAAATCCTCAAATATTAATTTAAGGCTTGTGACGTGGTTGATAGGTCAGGAGAGTTGGATCCAGAATAAACCAGTCTATCCTAAGTCTAGTTAGGGAATTAGTTTAAAGGAATATATACATACAAAATATATATAATATTATAATATATATTTTATGTAATATATAATATAATAATATATATAGACACACATATAATATAATGATTGAGAAACAATTACCCTCCCCATGAATGGGGATGTACAACAAGTACACACCCCATTTATAAGGTAAAATTTTGTGTGTTTTTTATTATATTAAATAAATATTTTTATTCCATTTGGAAGGATATGGTTTTTTTATATTTTTGGAATTTAATTCAAAATTTTGTTGCAAGACATCAATCTAGCAGACTACCCCGACCCACCACTAGTATTTTCAGCTAATATGTAACACACTTGCATCATTCCATAGGTAAAAATACATAACACTGACAACATTAAAGTTGAAGAAAAAATAAACCTTTAAAACCCATCACATGAGAACCCTAAAACTCATCAATCATCGATCGACCATATCTTTTCCATTAAAACTCAGATCAATGCACCATTAGTTTTTTTGAGACTGCATCAAAACTCTATTTTTGAATCATATAAAATTTAATAAAAAATTTAAAGTCTTCAATTTAAATAATTAATCACTATCTCTAATACCAAATCAAGGAACCCGAGGCCTAGTAAAAGTGTAAAAAATACACAATTTAAAATATTAGTTTTGTATTAATGTTAATAAAACTAAATCCACAAACCCTTACTTAAATTTCTCAGTGGATAATATACAATTCAATTTAAGCATGAAGAATAAAATCTAAAAATACTGTAAATGGTGACTTTTTATTATTGAATCTCTAATTTATTCGCTCACCGTCATCATGTCATGCCTCAAAGTAGCTAAGTTATGAATCCTATAGATCATCCACACATTCACCCCATACCCTGGATCATCGATATTTTGATTCTTAGGTGCTAGTGTGGGAAATACAAGAGATTTATAACATTACTTCAACTAATTGAAGAATGTTGACTCTATCAAGAAGAGGAGATCTATCCAACCATATTCTTCTAATATTTTTTTAATGACCCATAATTTCATCAATGGAATTTCCATTATGAATATATTACTTTTTCACAATTATTAATATAATATTATATAATGAACAAGAACCACATGATAAAACCAACAAAATTTTATCATAATAATACAAAAATAACATTTATAGAATAAAAATGGCATTAATAATTTTAAGTAATATAGTGGGGAAAAAATATAAAATAAAATAACAATAGTAGGAAATTTTGGATTTGATAAATCCCACAGAATAATCACATTCATGAACAACACTATAGAAATGAAGCAGAATATTAGTAATGAAATATTAATTTTAAAAACAGAAAATATATATAAACATGATATAAAATTTAAGTGAATGAATAATTAATGAAATAAGAGGTGTTTATATAAAGTTGAGATCTCATATGACTGTTACAAATCTGACTGTTGGAATAGTAATATGACCGTTGGAATGGTAATCTAACATTAAGAATAGTAACCTAAATGATATAATAGTAACCTAACTTATATAAGTATAAAATAATATTTAAGTATCTTATTAAATGAAAATATAATATATTTATACCATGGTATAAATAAATAAATTCTTTAAAAATAATAAATTAAGTGTTTTTATTTTTGTAAAACATAAATGTTTTAAATATAATAATTTAAAATAAAGTTTATTATTATATAATGGATTTAATAATTAATATTAATTTTAATTATAATTATGTGATAATTTTATGAGACCATAAGTAATTTTTTAAGGGTCCAAAAATTAATCATAATATTAAAATTGATATTTTTCAAATAAATGAGGATTTTTATTTAAAGATTAAAATTTTCATCTTTAGAATATTATTTTAATAATATAGATTTTATTTTTTGTAATATACACTTAAAAAATAATCATAGTGAATTTTTGGTATTTTTTTTAAAATAGTTGAATTTTTAGTGAATAGTGGAATATGATAAAATACAGTATTTAAAATTATTTGCTAAAAAATTGAATTTTTGAGTGATGGATTATGTAGGAACCCATTAGTTAACACTATAATGCACTATTTATTGGATATAGTAACAAGATCCCTCACCATATGTAGTTTTTGGCTAAAATAATAAACTAATAAATATAATATTCAAAAACACAACTTTGATCCCCTTGTAAATACCACCTTCCCCAACCCCTGATCATCGCACCTTATAAGCCTTGGAGATTACCATAATTCTACCCAATTATCTTCCCAATACTATCCCCCAAATATTATCACTTCCAATCTCATCAAAATCTCAATCTAAGGTTCCCTTAAAGAGTATTTCTAGGAAAAACATTTAAGAGGCAATAATCTGAATTTACATATTTTGAATTCATTTCTTATTATTACTTATTATTGCCTCCATAATACAAAAAGACATAATAAATACAATATCATAAATATAATATAATTTTATTATGTTAATGGAACATACATCTTTTAACCTTCCTTATTTAGATTCTAAAAAAATGTTCTTTACAATATGGTTAGTTCACAACCTCCATGAACAACACACTTTCTTCTTCTCCACTACCTTCAAGGATGGTCATAAAAAAATTAAAATGATTAAATAATATGATAATAAGTAAAATAAAACTAATTTAAAGTTGTATAATGTTTTAATTATCATTTAATTAAATAAAATAAATTTATTTTATGTTGGTCAATAAAGGTGCGAAAATGAAGTAGCCGAATAACATTAAATTTTTTACAAAAAGAATCATCCCTATGTCAGAACAAAAATGGATATTTAGGACCATTTAAATTTATAAAAGTATATTAATACCATTTCATTTCAATTTTATAATTTTAGTCTCATTTGAAAATAACTTTAACAATTATACACAACTAATTCGACCTTGAAACCATGAAACTAATTCCCTTAGAACAACAAAATTAAACTTTATATATCAATTTAAAAATTGTAAATAAACAAAATAAAATTATAGTAATTAAAATTTAGTTGGAAAATGTTTTGAATTAATTAATTAATGAATATAATTTTATTATTTAGGACATTAAGAGAAAGTGTAGAAAGATTCTGGAACACAAGGTAAGGGATCTCTTTAACCCACCCTTTTTCTTTGAGTTTTGACCTTTCTATCTCTAACTCACTTTCTATCTCTCTTTGATGTGATGAAATGTGTATACATTCTGCATATATATATCTTAAATATTTAACTAGCTTATTCTATCTCACTTTTTGGTATATATAATCATTCACATGTTATGATGGGTGTTACCATATATCACTTCAATGAATTGGGTAATGTTTTTGTCTTACGAGACATTATTTATGAGATTAGGGAGTGAACCAAATCCATGATGGGACTCTTTCCATCATGTGATATTTTCTCGGTGGTTAACCTTGACTTATGTTTTGTCATGTTATATGTTACTACCACTTTCTTATATTTCCATGATCATATGATACAATTTTATTTATGTTATGATCCCATATCTTTATTCATGGTACTTCTATTTTATGATATTAGGTTATTCCATTTTAGTCACATTTTATTCCCCATTACCATGTTTATTCTATTTCTAGGATTTTTAGCTTTCCCCTTCCTTTTATGTATTCCACGGGTTATGTTATATAGTATTATGAGATAAATTGGAGTTAGGACCTCATTATGGAGAATAAAATAAAAAATTTTATTTTAGTTTCATGTTGTTATTTTATATATCTATTCCTCCAAATACACTAGGAATTTTCAATCCTTTGGTTTTATTTAATTTATATTTATGTTAATAAACATGTAAGGATATATTCAAAAGTATTGAGATGCTATAGTTTGTATCTGAGTAAGGTCATGTTATTTTTGGGGATTAGGTCTAGAATAATTTATTTAGAACCTAAGGGAAAATTATAAGTATAAGAAAATATCCTGAAATTTTGGTGAATTATAGAGTGAGTGGTTTCTAATAAAATACATCCTTATATAGATACTACAAGTGGATATGAATCTGGAATATTTGTACATTGGGGTAATATCCCCAAAAAGGGTGTATTGGGATTTGAATTAATCATCACTTGATTTAAGAAAAATAGTTCTTTCTACAAAAATATTTTGACACTCTTGGGGGATATGCTTTGGAAAATTCACAAACTCTTTACAAACCACTATGAATGACTTTAATAGATTATTAGGTTAAAAAATCTAATAAAAATAATTAACATGTATAACATAGATGGAAACTTAGATACTTTTAAGTTATGATATGCTTTTCACTTATATGTTATTCCTTATAATCTCATAGTTTCCCTTTTTATATGTTTATTAGTTAAAGTATTCTCATCCCTTTTCCATTAGTTTAGTTAATGGTGGGAAATAGGAGGAATTGTGACAACAACCAACATGATAGGAAATGTTATTATTTCTCTAATGATATACCTAACCTTATGGTAGTTGGAGATGGAAATGTTTTGGAAGTACTAGCTTAGCTGGCACTTGATATGAATAATAACTTGATTCATGTGGAACACCCTCCTTTTACTAAGAAGGATCAAGTTTTAGTTGAGTCCTTTATGCTGCAAAGGTTTCTTACTTTTAAAGAATATTATAATACCCTCATAATGGATAAACGGATTAACTCCATCATCATTTTTCCCCTATGATCATAATAAGAGAAAGTCATGCTGGTTTTCTATCAGTTTGAAGGTAAAACTAACCAATAGTTAAAAATCATGAAGACCATTAAGAAAAAAGAGGATATTGATTCTATGGAATTGGAAAGATTCAATAAAATATTTTTGAATAAATATTTTACCAATAATCTTCATCTTTAACTAGATAAGGTGTTCCTTGGACTAAAGAAAATGGAATATGAGTCTATTTGGTTGTATGAAGGATACATGACAAGGCTATCATGGTACACCTCAAACTTTTTCATAAACACCAAAAGTCCAGTGGGTCATTTATTTGTTGACTTAAATATGATTCTATGAAAAGATTTAGTTATTTGAGACTTTTATATCTATGAAGATATTTTCTATTATGACCTTAAGGTTGTGGTGCATTTTGGAGACTCTCTATGGTCTCATGGAGTTGTAGATAAAAAGCATAAAATGGTTTTTTCTTAGAAATGATTAATGGATAAATAATATGTAGTAAAGAAAACCCAATATTCCATGTGTCAAAAATATAATAACATTTTACTAGAAACCATCTCAAGGTAACCGATAGATGTGTCAAATATGGAAAATAGGGGAATCAAGTTAATCAATACCAAAGAGATATGAAGAAACATGATAATGCGATGGATGAAAAGAAGGTTCAGATCAACACTCAGCCTATAGTATAGAGTTTTATCTACAAGGAACACATGAATTTTGTGAACCAATTCCCTAGGGTAAGGGTTTTTGGATACAATCTACAACAAAAACCTCCAAGGCATTGAGATAAAGAAACTGTATATGCTATCACTAATACTAAGGTGGATCCCAACAAAGATGTCATGAAATGTATGCCTGTTTTTTCATTCAAGAATTGTGAAAGTACAATTTGACTGTGGTTTTGTGCATTATTTAATATCTTTAATGTTTATAATAACTATTCAAACACCACATCAAAACATGGGGGTTAATCTATATGTGATACCAATAAATGAAGAAATTATTGTATCCCAAGTATATAAATCCTCCCATATAAATTTCTATGGACTGGAAGTTCTGTAAAATTATTTATCACTTAATTTAGTTGAGTTTGATTCTATATTTGTCATGGATTGATTATCCTTATCTAAATCCAACATCAACTATTGAAAAATTGTGATCACTCTTCACATCTCAAGTCATCCTTGGATTCTATACAAGTGTAAGGAGGAGGATGAACCTTTCTTGTAATATTATTCCCAAGAATTGATATTATTGCCTTATGAGTAAGAATATCTAGACTAAATTATTGTGAGAAAGTAGGGAATCATGATTGAATACATTACCATTATGGGGGTATTATTTTGATATATTCCTTGAAGAGTTGCATACTCTTCCTCTTGAATGAGTGGTTGATTTCTTAAATGAACTTATACCTCGATCTCTACCCATATCAAATACACATTATATAATATCCATCATTTAGTTATAAGAACTTAATAAATAATTACAAGAGAATATGAAAAGGATTTGATACACCCAAGTGTTTCAATGTGGGGTGAATCATTTATCTTCTTCAAGAAAAAGGATCGATAAATGCTCATCTTCATTTATTATCATGAACTCAAAAAAATATTGACAAAGAAAAAGTATCCACCACCATGGATAGATAAATTATTTGATCAAATGCATGGGGATAATATTTTTCTGAGGTGGACCTTCAGTTGGGATATTGCCTATTAAAGGTGATGAAGGAATATATTACCAAAACTACCTTTCATAAAAGTTATGGACACTATAAGTTCATAGTAATTCCCTTTATACTAACTAATTCTCCAAAAATCTTTATGCACTTAATGATTAGATTATTTATAGACTACCTCGACAAATTTATGGTAGTATTTTTACATGATATTATGATATAATCCAAAAGCAAGGAGGATCATGAGGAGAATTTTAATACTATGTTAAAGACTTTTAAAAAGAAGAAGCTATATGCAAGGTAAATTAGATGCGAGTTATTTATGGAGGAAGCATCATTCTTGGAGCATGTTATCACCAGTAAAGGGTAATCTAAGGACCCTTATAAAAAAAAGAAATTGACGAGTGGCCCAAACCAACATATACAATGGAGATCCATATATTCCTTAGACTAGATAAGTATTACTGATGATTTTTGAGGCACTTATCATGATTTTTAACCCCAATAAACATGATTAATTATAAGGGAGTAAAATTCTTTTGGAATTATGAATGTGAAGAGAGATTCAAGAAATTGAAAAATAGGCATATCACTACACAAGTCCTCACATTTTTCTCAAGTGGGGAACTTTTTAATTGTATATAGAAATTCTTCAAAGAATGTTTTGTGTTGTGTACTAATGTAGAATGATAGAGTGATATCTTTTTATTGAAAATATTGTGGAATTATCTCTATGGGGAGAAGTGTGAAATATATATAGATCATATGATCCTAAAATATAATTTCACACAAAAGGTTCTTAATATTCACCAATAAAGATGGTTAGAGTTGATCAAAGACTATGAATACTAAATACACTACCTTACTAGGAAAGAGAATAAAGTGGTAGATTCTCTAACTATAAAGGTAATGGAAACCTTTTAAATGATGTGAATTAAGAAGGATCCAATATTCTTAGACTTGTATGGTATGGACATGAGAATCATAATGGAAGGAACATAATCATTCCTTTATAAAATTATTTCTCAACCTACCTTTCTGAAAAAGATAAAAATGGTCAAAGAGATGATGTGGAAACACAAAAGAAGCTTGAAGTTATAAGAATAGAGAAATCCTCAGAGTTTAATATTGATGTAGAAGGATTATTAAGATTTGGGTCATGACTATGTGTACCATGAAATCCTAATATGAAGAAGGAGCCTTCGAATGATTCACATAGCTCGATCTTCTCCATCCACTATCAATTATATCTAAGGCTGCATGAAACACAACTATCAATTATATCTGACCAAGATCTAAGATTTACCTCAAAGTTATGAAAGAGTCTCCAACATGCTCTAAAAAATGAGTTTAAATTCAGTTTGGTTTATCAACCCCAAACCAATTTATAATCTAATTATATATCCAAACACTTGAGGTCATGTTTAGAAAATTCTTGATGGTCTTAAATGAATTATGGGATCAAAATGTTCCTCTGTTCGTGTTATCATAAAATAATAGCTTTCACGCAACCATCAAAATAGCTATATATAAATCCATTTATTGGAAGATATGTAGAACACCTATATATTAAGATGAAGTTGGTGAATGAAATCCTCAGAGAACCAAAACGATTTTTGAAATGGTAGAAAATGTCATGACCATTTATTAATATATCCAGGCTACTCAAAGTCAATAGAAGAGTTATGCTGACAATAATTGATGAGACATAGAGTTTGATGTTGGATTTAAGGTGATTATATACATATCTCTATATAATAGACTGATGATATTTAGGAATAAGGTTAAGATAAGTCTTAGGAACATCGTACCCTTTAAGATTCTCGATCATATTAGAGCTGTGTCCCATCGAACAACACTCCCACCATCCTTTTCTTAAGTACATTACATATTCTATTTATCTATATTGAGGAAGTAAATACTAGATATATCACACATATTGAATTTAGTGGTTGTATTGTTGGAAAATAATCTCTATTATGAGGAGAACTCAGTGATAATCTTGGACCGTAGAGACTGAGTTCAACATAATAAGAAAACTCATGGAGTCAAATTACTATGGTGAAACCATAAGTATGAGGAGGTGATATGGGAACTGAAGGAATCAATGAAGCAAAATTACCCTAACATATTTTCACCTTAGTATGTATAATTAAATTTTTATGGAGAAATTTATTAATGGAGGATAATGTAATGGCCCATAATTTAATCAATGGAATTTTTCTTCTGAATATATAATTGTGTCATATTTATTAATATAATATTATATAATTCATGAGAACCACAGGATGAAACCAATGAAATTATATTATAATAATAAAAACATTAAATTTAGAGAATAAAAATATCCATAATAATTTTAAATACTATAACGGAGAAATATAAAAAATAAGATGATAATAGTAGGAAAATTTGGATATGCTTGACCCCCCAGAATAATTGCACTCACAAACTACACTTTAGAAATAACGTAGAATATTGGTAATAAAAAATGAATTTTGAAAAAATAAAATATATATAACCTCAAGATAAAAGTTAAGTGAATGAGGATGAATTAAATATAATGTATTTATAGAAATTAGAGATCTCGTATGACCATTACAAATCTAACCACTGGAATAGTAATTTGACCATTGGAATATTAATCTGACTATTAGAATACTAATATGACCATTAGAATTGTAATCTCACTTATGGAAGTGTAAAATAATATTTTGGTATCTTATAAAATAATAATACGATATATTTATACTATTGTATGGGTAAATAAATATTTTAAAAATGATAAATCAGGTTTTCATAATTTTTTAAACATAAATGTTTTAATTGCACTTTTATAATAAATATAATGATTTAAAATAAATTTTATTACCTTAAAATGGATTTATTAATTAAGATTAAATTTTATTATAATGATAATATAATTTTATGAGACCATAAGTAAATTTTCAAAGGTTCATAAAATTGATCATACTATTAAAATTTTCATTTTCTGAATAAATGAATATTTTATCTAAAAATTAAAATTCTCATATTTAGAAAGTTATTTTCATAAAATGTATTGAATTTTTTAAATATTCACATAAAAAAATGATTAGGGTGAATTTTTGGTATTTTTCAAAAATATTTGAATTTTTTGCGAATAGTGAAATATGATAAAATATGGTATATAACATTATAAGCTAAATACATGATTTTTTGAGTTTTGGATGATATCAAAACCCATTATTTTGAACTCACATACACTATTTATTGTATATAGACATAAGATTTATCATTTTTGATAGTCTTGATCCAAAATAATTATCTAATGAATATAATATTAAAAAAACCTCTCTCCTCCCCTTATAAATACCACTTCTCACAACCCCTTATCCTAACATCTTTCAAACCTTGGATCTTGAAAAATGTATTGAACCAACCTGAGAAAGCACATATTTGTTTCTGTGATACCATTACATTGACACAAGATATAATTAAATCACATCCCAAAGGACCGAATAATTTAGTAGTTTTGGTAAGTAGATACATACATGAGTCTTACATTAAAACTGAATACACTAATTACAACATATTTTTTTTCTCTTTCGAGGATAATAACTATATTCCATCTAGATTATCCTTGAATGTATTTCCTATTACACTTTATGGAATCCTAGGGGAAGGAAACAAAATAAGGGTGAGCTCAAATACTCAGTAAGGGTAGGTACTGAAGAAGTGATAATGAATCAATGAGAACAGTCAATATGGAAAGGTAATAAATGAAGACACATTCCATGTAATAAATAAACTAAGAAGAAGTGGCTAATAAATACGGAAAGGTAAATAAATGAAAACACATTCCATTAAAAATTATTGGATAAGGCACAATAATATATGGAAAGGTTAGAAATTGAAAACACATTCCATTTAAGCAATAAACTGGAAATGGAATGAGTCCATAGATATGTTGAAGAAAAATATCATTGATAAATATTAACTAATTTTGAATGAGGTAAATGCTTAATTATTAGACGCCATGTTTCCTAGGTACATAGTACATTTACTGTCAAGACCTTTCAAAAGATGCATTAACATATCAGATAAAAACCCATCTAAGGCTTGCCAAATGACTCATCCCATGAGACTACCAATACATTACGGGGAAATCTCTAACAAAGCCCCACTCATGTCATACCTGTCCAAATCATTCCTAATATATTGAATAATCGATTTAAATAAATGAACAATTTGCTTTATCAAATATCCGCATTGAGTAAAAGATGCAGATTTATCAATATTTACCCAAATAATCAAATAACTATCAAATCATACACCATATGTAAAAATGGTATATGATTTATAAAATAATAATATCCGTGATATATGATATGAATATTTATAGAAATTCAATGTTCAATGATCATATGAAATTGAATATTTAAAGAAGAATAAAAGGATTCAAGGTAGTGAATGTCAATACTATCCTTGGCCAAAGAAATAATAAACCGTCTAGAGGAATAATAAGTATGGAATCAATACAAAATATCCTAAGTGGAGTAAAATAATTGTTTTTTGTCATTTATGAATGAAAATACTATCAAAAGATATTTTAAAAACATTCTTGAGGAAAGTATCCTTTTTATTTGGATTTTTTTTTTAAAATCAATCTCTTTGAAAATAAATTTTAGAAAAAATTTCTTTTAAAAGTAAACTTTTAAACATGCAAAGAAATATTCAAAGAAATTACGATAGGTAAATCCATACATACCATACAAGGTAATAAGAACATTCTTTTTTGATAGTTGAAATGTTAGAAAAATACCATGTTTGGAAAGAGATAAGAAGATTCCTTTGAAAAAAAATTTAAAATAAAAAAAGGATAAAATTTATTTAATAAATAATTTGTAAAAGTTTAAAATATTTTTGAAAACCCTTTTATAAAATAGGGTTTTTTGAAGAAAAGAGGTTCTCTGACTAAAGAGTGAAATGAAGTCGGGTTTTATTAAAAACATTTTATAAAACATTTTAAGTACCAAATAGTAAAAAATGGTACAATTACTTGAAAAAGTTCATGAATATACATCGGATAATAAAATTAAAGGGTTTATTGAACAATTATCCAATAACTTTCTCTGATGTAAATTCAAGTATAACCAATCCCGAACAAAATGAGATCATGAAGTAAAACTTTAAAAACCATAATGTTGATGTGAGAATAGATCAATAAATAAATTATGTGTTTCAAATTTAAATCCACACAAAACAATGGTAAAAAATATAGTATAAAGTTATTATGTACATATTATTCTAATATTAATGATAATGAGAAGGTAATATAACACAATGAAAAATAATATTGTTATCAAATTATTTACCACTTGGAAAGTTTTAATTAAAACCCCCATAGAAAAATTAATTCAAATTTATACTCAAAATAAAATTAATATAAAACAATTCATGATATAATATATCAAAATTAAATTGGATACACCATATAAAAGAAGTAAGTGGTGAATGTGACATTTATCTCACATATGTAAAAAGTGAGATCAAAATCCCTTAAATTGTGTTTTATTTTAAGTGAACATACTTTAATTCCATGTATAGTGTTATTAAACATGTTAATAAATCATTCAATAACCATATTAATTTTTAATATATCATATATTATCTTATTATAATATCTTACTACTTGTTTGTTTGCAATCATTCATCATTTTCACTATTTGGGGTGTTAATTTCCTAGTTTCTCAAGCATGTTTTGACTTGTTAGTTTTTGTTACTATCATGGTTTCATCATCTCCATAATTTAAAACATTATTTAAATATAATACATATTTAGTATATATGTATTTATAATAATCCATAATATTAAGAGATAATAAATGGAATGCACCGTTAATTGAGACAGTAGGTCGTGTGTACACATGAATGTTACTTTCATTTATTTTTCATATTAAAAGGATGAAAATAAAATTATATATATATATATATATTATAATTATAGTATCATATTTATTTTATATATTTCATATAATTTTTATTAAAACCATCTTTTATACATTCTATGTATAGCATGAATGAATCACATCGCTCTGAGGAGGCGGTAGTCCACACTTCCTCAAACGATGTTATCGTATTTACAAAACATTAAAGGCATAAGGGTATATGTTATATAAAAATTGAATAAGAATAACGAAATTATAAAGATAATATATATAAAATATAAAAATTATTTCCATCATAATTACTAACTATGATAGGTGGTAAAATAAAAAACGAATGATATCATTTTGTGAGGTAGTAGTTCACCATACACATAAACAAGAATTTCATTACCTATTAGATGGAAATGTGTGTAAGTTTAGGTAGAGATGTTAATATAAAAAAATTCCAGTATATTTATGATAATTATTTTATTATATAATCATGGAATAATATGAGTTTAGGGGGTGGATAATGAAAATAAAACAAAAGAGCTTGACGTAGGATGTTACCTCTTATTCGGGTAACTCCTTTTTGTTTTCACCAAATGGATTCGTTGATTTCTTTTTGGCTTAAGGTGAGAAATATAAGATGGGGGAATGTATTTTAAGTATTTATTTGGTTATATATTATTCTATCCAAAATTTCTTTAGAGGTGTGAGGAAGTGGGTGTGGTGAGTGCCTTTTTATAGTAGAGGAGTGATATTCTTGTAAATTTTGAAATGGTCGGCTAGACGGCATGTCAATCGGAGGTGTTGTGTGACCACGCTGGCCAAAAATGCATTCCGTGTGTCGTAAATGGAAAAAACATGCGTTTAATGGTCAAATGCATTCCAAACGACATCAGAATGACTTGAAATCACACGAAAACACCCTAATTATTATTCGTGAGCTTTACGAGGAGATGACATGTCATTCAGAAATGCGGTTTGCGCGACACTCCTGAATATGTGTTTTTTAGGGGTTTGGCGAGCTTAAAATGCGTGCATGGGGTGGTCAAAACCAGAATAATGACCTCAGAATTCCATGAAATCGGACAAAAACAAAGGGTGGGTGAATTGTGAAATGGTCGGCCAGACGACACGTCAATCGGAGGTGTCTTGTGACCGCGCTTGCCGAAAATGCACTTTGCGTGTCGTAAATGGACAAAACATGCGTTTAATGGTCAAATGCATTCCGAACGACATCAGAATGACTTGAAATCACATGACAACACCATAATTGAAAATACAGCCCTAACTCCTGATCTTAATCAGGCTAGTTTTCAGGAACCTGGTAAGGTGGCCATTAAAAAAGGGTGTGATACTATCCCTACCTCAAGTAATAATGAAGGACTTGTCTCGAATCAAGATGACACACAAGCTCTAGAAAAGAATGAAAATGAAAGAGATCTTGAGCCCTATGATTATAATGATAAACCAGGACAGATTGAAGAAACATTTATAAATTATATGAAAAAAAAGGTATGAAACCCCTGGTTGATGAGGACGGGTTCATCACCCCACAATCAAGAAAATCTAGAAGACGCAAGGATTACTCGAACACTGAATGCACAATTGTGACCAGATCAGTGAATGATTCCAAGTCTGAACCTGTTGAAGTCCCTCAGGAAAAACCTCTTGCTGATTCTTCCAAACCTAAACCTGCAGAGGAAACTCAAGAAAATGCTCAGGTTGCTGCCTCTAGTACTCTATTGTATTACTTTTCGCAGGATTTTGATGAACAAGATATACAAGTGTGGACTCAGTATATGGATAGGCAACAAGAAATTTCCCATAAATAATTTCAAGAAAAGAATATTTCAGCTGCTGAATACCTTAGTATAAAAAGATCCATCGCCGAGGAAAAATCGAAGATGAGTAAAAAACCATCCTAATTTCTGGAAGATTTTACTCCTTTTGGTTTCAGTTCTTTTGATGTGCTGTTTTATTTTCAGGTGAAGCTGCCGATTCACTGTTTCGACTGTTGGAGTGCACACTCCTGGTTGTTGCTACAACCCTGTCTATGTACCTATTCTTTTCAGAGCCTCCTTTTGTTGCTTACCTGGGCTGGTTCTGCATTTGAGATGCTGTATTTTGTTTTTTTGGACGGTCCTCTCATCTGCTCAGTCTGATTAAGGCTACCAGGCAGGTTTACCCTCCATGTTGTCTTGGGCTCCGCTGCATGGTCGAGATGCTTAGATTCTGCTTCCTTTATGATGAAGGTGGAATGGCGAAGGATGAATGGTGAACAAGCTTAAAGATCTACAGTTCCTCTTTTTTGAATTGGTACCTGTTTTAATTTTTTACCTATCCCCATGTATCTGGTTTCTTTCCTTGCTGGTGTAGCTTTATTACACCTCGAGACTTCTTTGTAACTATTCAATTTTTGAATAAATTTTCCAGGGATATGGGTTGGGAAACCTACCCATGTCTCACTTTTATAAAAAAAAACATGACAACACCCTAATTATTATTCGTGAGGTGTGCGATAAAACGACACATCATTTGGATGCACAGTTTACTCGACACAGCTGAATATGTGTTTTTAGGTGTTTGGTGCATTTGAAAAGCATGCGTGGGGTGGTCGAAACCGGCCAAATGACCTCAGAATGCCCTAAAATCGGATGACAATAAAGGGCGGGTGAATTTTGAAATGGTCGGCCAGAGGACAAGTCAATCGGAGGTGTCGTGTGACCGCGCTGGCCGAAAAGGTACTCTGCGTGTCGTAAATGGCCAAAACATGCATTTAATGGTCAAATGCATGCCGAACGATATCATAATTACTTGAAATCACTCAAAAACACCCTAATTATTATTCTTGAGGTTTACGAGGAGGCGACACATCATTCGGACACGCGGTTTGTGAGGCATGGTTGAATATGTGTTTTTTAGGTGTTTGGCGCGCTTGAAAAGCGCGCATGGGGTGGTCAAAACTGGCCGAACGACCTCAGAATGCCATGAAATCGAACAAAAAAAAAGGGTGGGTAAATTTTGAAATGGTCAGCTAGACGACACGACAATCAGAGGTGTCGTGTGACTGCACTGGCCGAAAACGCACTCCGCATGTCGTTAATGGCCAAAACATGCGTTTAATGTCAAATGCATGCCGAACGACATCAGAATAACTTTAAATCACACAAAAACACCCTAATTATTATTCATGATGTGTAAGAGGAGACAAAATGTCATTCGGACGCGCGGTTTGCGCGGCACGACTGAATATGTGTTTTTAAGGTGTTTGGCGCGGTTGAAAAGCCCGCGTGGGGTGGTCAATACTAGCTGAACGAACTCGGAATGCCATGAAATTGGAAGAAAAAAATGGTGGGTGAATTTTGAAATGGTCGGCCAGACAGAACGTCAATAGGAGGTGTCATGTGACCACGCTGGCTGAAAATGCACTCCGCGTGTTGTAAATGGCCAAAACATGCGTTTAACAGTCAAATGCATGCCGAACGACATCGAGATGACTTGAAATCACACGAAAACACCCTAATTATTATTCATGAGGTGTTAGAGGAGACAACACGTCATTCTGATGTGCATTTTTCACGACACGACTAGATATGTGTTTTTTAGGTGTTTGGTGCGATTGAAAAGTGCGCGTGGGGCGGTCGAAACCGACCGAATGACCTCAGAATTCCATGAAATCGGACGACAACAAAGGGTGGGTGAATTGTGAAATGTTCGGATAGACGGAAAATCAATCGGAGGTTCCATGTGACCGCGCTGGCCAAAAATGCAATCCGCGTGTCGAAAATGGCCAAAACATGCGTTTAACGGTCAAATGCATTCCGAACGACATCAGAATGACTTTAAATCACACAAAACACCCTAATTATTATTCGTGAGGTGTATGAGGAGACGACACATCATTCAGACTCGCGGTTTGCACGACACGGCTGAATATGTGTTTTTTAGGTGTTTGACGTGCTTGAAAAGCGTGCGTGGGGTGGTCGAAACCGGCCGAACGATCTCAGAATGACATCAAATCGGACGATAAAAAGGGTGGGTGAATTTTGAAATGGTCGGATTGACGGCACATCAATCGGAGGTTTCGTGTGACCGCACTGGCCGAAAATGCACTCTGCCTGTCATAAATGGCCAAAACATGCGTTTAATGGTCAAATGCATTCCGAACGACATCGGAATGACTTGAAATCACACTAAAACACTCTAATTATTATTTGTGAGGTGTAAGAGGAGACAACACGTCATTCAGATTTGCGGTTTGTGCGGCAAGACTGAATATGTGTTTTTTAGGTGTTTATCGCACTTGAAAAGCGCGCATGGGGTGGTCGAAACTAGCTGAACGACCACGAAATTCCATGAAATCGGACGACAAAAAAGGGTGGTTAAATTGTGAAATGGTCGGCTAGACGGCATGTCAATCAGAGGTGTTGTGTGATTGCGCTGGCCAAAAATGCACTCCGTGTGTCGTAAATGGAAAAAACATGCATTTAATGGTCAAATGCATTCCAAACGACATCAGAATGACTTGAAATCAAACGAAAACACCCTAATTATTATTCGTGAGCTTTACGAGGAGATTACATGTCATTCAGACACGCGGTTTGCGCGGCATGACTGAATATGTGTTTTTTAGGTGTTTGGGGCGCTTGAAAAGCACGCGTGGGGTGGTCGAAACCGGCCGAACGACCTCAGAATGCCATGAAATCGAACGACAACAAAGGATGGGTGAATTGTGAAATGGTTGGCTAGACGGGACGTCAATCAAAGGTGTTGTGTGACCGCGCTGGCCGAAAACGCACTCCGGCTATCGTAAATGGCCAAAACATGCATTTAACGGTCAAATGCATGCTGAACGACATTGGAATGACTTGAAATCACAAGAAAACACCCAAATTATTATTCTTTAGGTATAAGAGGAGACATCACATCATTCGGATGCACAGTTTGCGCGGCACGACTGAATATGTGTTTTTTAGGTGTTTGACACGCTTGAAAAGCGCGCGTGGGGTGGTTGAAAATGGATGAACGACCTCAGAATTCTATGAAATTGGATGACAAAAAATGGTGGAAGAATTGTAAAATGGTCGACCAGACAGCAAGTCAATCAGAGGTGTCGTGTGACCGTGCTGGCCGAAAACGCACTCCGCGTGTCGTAAATGGCCAAAACATGCGTTTAACGGTCAAATGCATTCCGAACAACATCTTAATGACTTTAAATCAAATGAAAACACCCTAAATATTATTCGTGAGGTGTATGAGGAGACGAAACGTCATTCAGACACACAGTTTTCACAACACGGTTGAATATGACTTTTTTAGGTGTGGCTTGCTTGAAAAGCGTGCATGGGGTGGTCGAAACTGGTAGAACGACCTTGGAATGTCATTAAATCAGAAGACAACAAAGGGTGGGTGAATTGTGAAATGTTCGACCAGACAAAACGTCAATCGGAGGTGTCATGTGACCGTACTGGCCGAAAACGCACTCCGCCTATCGTAAATGGCCAAAACATGCATTTAACGGTCAAATGCAAGCCAAACGACATCAGAATGACTTTAAATCACACGAAAACACCCTAATTATTATTCTTGAGGTGTACTAGGAGACAACACATCATTTGGACATGCGGTTTGCACGACACGACTGAATATGTTTTTTAGGTGTTTGGTGCGCTTGAAAAGCTCGTGGGGGTGGTCAAAACCGGACGAACGACCTCAAAATTCCATGAAATCAGAATACAACAAAGGTTGGGTGAATTGTAAAATGGTTGGCCATATGGGACATCAATCGGAGGTGTTGTGTGACCACACTGGATGAAAACGCACTCCGCGTGTCGTAAATGGCCAAAACATGTGTTTAACGGTCCAATGCACACCGAACGACATCATAATGACTTCAAATCACAAAAAAACACCCTAATTATTATTTTTGAGGTCTAAGAGGAGACGACACGTCATTCAGACTTGCGGTTTGTGCAACACGGCTGAATTCGTGTTTTTTAGGTGTTTGGCGCGCTTGAAAAGCGTGCGTAGGGTGGTCGAAACCGAATGAACGCATTTATATTGTGTTTATACTTTAGGTAAAAGATCCATGGGTCACTTGTGACGTGTACGAGTCAACCCTGACTTAATTTGAGACACTGTGTGGCCGTCACCACTCAAAGTGTCTCTCTTTTGTTTCAAAAGGACATCATTTTAAGTGAATACAATAGCTGACAAACAGAAAACCAAACAAATGCATTTGGATTTTGTTGAAACTTTAGGACAATGATACATGGGTCATATGTGACGTGTATGAGTCAACCCTGACTCAATCTGAGGTCCAGTGTGGCCGAAACCACTCAAAGTGTTTCTCTTTCGTTTTAAATGGACACGATTTTAAGTGAAAACAACCATTGGAATACTTAAAATGGACCAAACACATTCAGATTGTGTTGATATTTTAGGAAAACGATCCATGGGTCATTTATGACGTGTACGAGTCAACCCTGACTCAATATGAGGTGCGGTGTGGCCGCCACCACTCAAAATGTCTCTCTTTTGTTTAAAATGGACATGATTTTATGTGAAAACTACAACTAACATACGAAAAACTGAAAACATGCATTTGGATTCTATTGAAACTTTAGGAAAACAATCCATGGGTCATTTTTGACGTGTAAGATTCAACCCCGTCTCAATCCATGGCATGGTGTGGCCGACACCACTCAAAGTGTCTCATGTTTCTTTGAAATGGACAACATTTTAAGTGAAAACAACAACTAACATACGGAAAATGGACCAAATGCATTCATATTCTCTTGATACTTTAGGAAAATGATACATGGGTCATTTTTGATGTGTACGAGTCAACCCCACCTCAATCTGAGGCATATTGTGGCCGATACCTCTTAGAGTGTCTTTCTTTTGTTTAAAATGGATACGCTTTTAAGTAAAAACAATCGGCATTCGGAAAACCAACCAAACACATTCAAATTGTGTTGATACTTTAGGAAAATGATCCATGGGTCATTTGTGACGTTTACGAGTAAACCCTTCTCAATCCGAGGTGTGGTGTGTCTGGTACCACTCAAAGTGTCTCTCTTTTGTTTCAAAAGGACATCATTTTAAGTGAATACAAGAACTGAAATTTACACTCATCAATGGTAGTCACAAACTCTTTTTCATGAGTTGGGTAGTTTCACTCATGGGGTCATAAGTGACGAGACTCATAAGAAAATATCTTTTCACCATATATTATAAAAAATATAAGTTCAATGAAAAATTCTTCACAAATCATTACATACCCAAATCTAGGATCAGAAAAAAAATTGGGATTTGAGCCAATTTAAAACTCTTATTAAACTCTAATAAGTATTTCTCAGACTATTCTACCTATTAGAATTTGATGGGTATCTAGGGGGGCTGTGCTGGCTGGGGGGGGTTGTGCAAGGGTGAGGTGAATTACTACTGGAAGAGTGGTTTTCATTTGAAGATATAAATGGGCGTAAATAATGTTTGAGTTATTGAAACTATTATTAACTATACTGGATGATTGTTGTCATATGAAGATTGAAATAGGGAATTGTAGTACATGACATGGTTGGAAAAGTTTAATGGTTTTATATGTTTTTTTGTGCTATTTTAGGTGTTTTTATGCTGTTTTAAGTCTGTATGTGGTTTTTGTGATATTTTTTATGCAGGTGTATACTGGAGGGGCTACTGGAAGGCTGCTATAAAATAGTTCTGGAAAAAAAATTACCAACGATTTTAAACCATTGGTATAATAGTTCTGAAAAAACACATTACCAATGGTTTAAAACCGTTGGTATAATAGTTCTGAAAATAAACATTTAAAAACTATACCAACGGTTTAGAACCATTGGTATAGTGTTTAGTATACAATATATACCAACAGTTTCTGAAAACCGTTGGTAAAAACATTTACACTGCTAGTATTGCCAACGGTTTGTAAAAGTGTTGGCAATAATCCAATTACACTGCCTTTCCCAATGGTTATACAAAAATCGCTGGTAATGGTCTACTGCCATGCCTTACTTGCCAAAAGTTTTCCAAACCGTTGGTATACTATATAACAACAGTTTGTCAGCCTTTACCAATGGTTTGAAACCGTTGGTAAAGGATTAATTTCCAGTAGTGAATATATGAAGATGATAGGCATGCTTCTCCTCTATAGTTAAGTATATCATGATGTCGTCAATGAAGACTACCACAAAGCGATCGGGTTATGGCTGGAAGATCATGTTCACGAGTCACATGAACACTGATGAGGAGTTAGTCACACCAAAAGGCATAACCAAGAACTCATAGTGGCTATACCGACATCTGAAGGCCGTCTTCTACACATCCTCATCTCGTACCCTGATTTGGTGATAAACTAATCTCAATTCTATCTTTGAAAACCATGGTGCTCCCTTTATCTGATCAAAGATATCATCAATCCTTAGGAGTGGGTACTTGTTCTTCACGGTCACCTGGTTCAGGTGCCGATAGTCCACACAGAGTCTCAAACTCCCATCCGCCTTCTTGGCAATAAAAATTGGGGCTGCCCAAGGAGAAACATTGGGCCTAATGAACCCCTTCCTCTGCAAGTCTTCTAGCTGTAATTGTAGCTCTCGAAGCTCCACGGGAGCCATCCAATATGTTGGTGAAGATATTGGTGTTTTCCTGGGTTACAAGTCAATATAAAAGTCCACCTCTCTACGAGGAGGTAGACCTGAAACATCATGAGGGAAAACATCATCATACTGGTCCACCACTATAGGATATCTCGGACTATCAACATCAACTGCTCCGAGGGTAAGGCTAGCCAACTGTTGTGTGATCGGCTTCACCCTTCTTCGGGTAAGTCCATCCTGTGCTGCAAAGGTTCCCTTCTTGGCGGTGAAGGAAAACCTGGTCCCATCTTCATGGATACGCCACACTTTTCACCTAATACAGTCAATCTGAGCATAGACTGTAGATAAACAATCCATACCAAGGATGACGTCCTAAGGCCTCAACGCCGCTACTAGAAGATCCCAGCCGAAGCTCTCCCCTCCTAGAGAAAGTTCACACTGTCGTCACCATTGAGTAACCGTCGAATACTCTACCGTATGAGTCTCTGGCCTTAAGGATCGAGCCAAAGTATCCACCAGAATTTCTGATCTCCGAACGAGGGCTGTAGAAATAAAATAATGTCTAGAACCTGTGTCTATAGGTACTCTAGCTAAGGTAGAGTAGGCACAGATCATACCTCATATCATCTCTAGAGTGCCGTGGTCAAAAGTCTCAGCTACCTGGAGCTGAGCTCGTCCCTTTCCACTTGCTCCCTGTAGTCAGGGTGGACCACCTGGAGGTGGTGGCGGTAGAACCTCGAATCGCCACCCACCACCTACTACACGACCAGCTCCTCTTCCACGTCTACCTACTGCCTGCATACCTCCTCGACCAAATCTTCAACTCTGCCCAGGCGGTCCTTCGACTCTCTACTGGTCATCCGTATGGCGGGTCGGGTAGTCGCGAGCCATGTGACCCATCTCGTTGCACGAGTAACACTACCTTCTCCTCGCCTGTCAAGCTCTGTCTCGAGAGCCCCACACAATTGACCCTGTATCCTGAGGTCATCCACTGGTAGGTTTGTTCCTCTTGGACCTCTACATTATCTATCTGCTGCCAGCTACATATGAATCTTCTAAATGACTTCTGGTGGTGGGTCTCACTGCCGGTGACTACTCAGCAAGGAATCTCTCCACTAAGAGTGCTCACTCTAACACCCCAACCTGCATCGGGATGCTGAGAGAAATCATTGAGGCTATAATCTCCTATCTGATCCCCTACTCAAAGGTACATGCCCTGAATAAAGGGTCCCGCACCATGTTTGTGTAGTATCATCAGAGGTCTGTGAACCTCACTAAATACTGAGCCACAGTCAAGCTGCCCTGCTGCAAGTGGAGAAGCTTCTATATACGAACTAAGAGTAAGGTCACTGGGATGAAATCTACCCTAAAGGCTCTCAAAGTACACCCATATGAGAGTCATCTCGTCGTGAACCTCGAGCATCAAGCTCTACCTTCTCCCCACTGCTTCCTAAAGAATACTGGCTACAAGGACGACCATAAGACCAGATAGTGTCCCTACCTGTCAGAAAACACTGACCACGACGTCCAGCTAGTCCTCAGCTTCATGTGGATCCGTCTCACCCCAGAACCTCGGTGGTCTCTAGTGCTAGAAATCATGCAACATGCTCAATCAGCGTGCACCCTCTTCTGCTGGGGCTGGTGGCATCGGCTGCCCAACGGGTAGTGGTGCTGTTGGTACACCACCTGATGGTACAACTGCCGAAAGGGGACCCTACACCGAAGCCTCGTCACTCGTTGGGATGTCATCACATACTCTACCGAGAAGCCTAGATGGCTGTCTTCATGGAGGCATCCTAGAAAGAAACAGGTGCACCACATTCAATGTGTTATACCTGGTGATCTGACTCAAAGATATCATAAAGATAACATTTCAAAATCACACATTCAATTAGTGTCTTCGTGCACTGAGTCAGAAATCAAAAGTTAGGGTCCTGGTATATGGATATGTTAGCCACCACACCAACACTGGATTCCCCATAATGATTACCACACTCATAACACTTAACACTATTATGTATTAAAAGATCAGAGTCCAAGTTCTTCTGTAGAACTGACTCCTTTGATAAATATTTGTCACGACCCGTCCCCCAAGGCCTGTGCCGTGACTACCCCAAGCCCGCCGTCCATAGGCCAGTGGACGACGACTAGCACCAGAAAAGAATATACCTAAAACCAGGAAGGCAATGCCTTTTAACCTACAAACTCACAAAATCTAAGCACATAGCAGTATACAAGAATATATTAAACTATATAGTAAATAGGGTGAGTACAGTAAGTAAAGGGGGTCGGAATACATGCCCAACTAGAAAGTACAAGTAAAACTGAAAACACCTCTTATGAACACCCGCCAAGGATCCTACCTGAAGGGTAGGTACGACTCTTGAGTGGCCATCTCTGCGGTACGTGTCATCTAATGGTCCACCTCTGAGCAACCTCCAGTCCTAGCACCCTTAGTCTCGATAAATGTTGTCTGTCACCTGCACAAGACACAGTAAGGTGCGAGCGTAGCCCGTGCAGGGGTGAGTATAACAATACTCAGTAGGGACCCCAAGACCCCGAAGGTCACTAAGAATCCACAAAGGATAAACCACAAAGAAACATGATGTTCACAAGCATGACAAATAACAGTCAACCCTACTTAGGTATATTACCATACATATACCTAAGTTATCAAGTATACCCATCTCGTTCAAGAGGAAACAGAAGGCCCAACTCTCTAGACAAAATCACAACTATTCCAGGAAGGAAAGAATACGACGAAGGTAACACCACTAAGGTAAGTACAACAAAGGTAATGCCACACAGAATAATACCATGAAGGCATCACCAAATAAAAGTGTACCACAAAGGTAAATACTTAGGTCAAACAAGGTACAACTTAAGAATGAAAGTATAGATGATTAACTGTATTGATAGATCATCTTACTTCATCGAGAAGCTCTGTTTTTGAACCACACAGGATCGAAGATGACCCACATAGGATATGAATATGCTGACCCAAACAGGATCCAAAGATGACCCACATAGGATCAGAAGATGACCCACACAGGATCGATAGATTCTGACTCACACAGGATCCAGATATGACCCACATAGGATATGAAGATTCTTCAAGTACAGCCAGCCACAAGGTTCCTGCACTAAGCACACTTTATTATGGGAGGATCTTCTCCTAAATCTATCATTTGATTCTTAAACTACCATGAATTTCCACTAAGAAGTATCACACAGGTCTATCACGCCATAAGGAACCCAATACGATAGACGGTGCGTCAATTAGACACCCGGTCTGTAAATTATTAGCCTTTTAGTCCCGAGGGCTCAGTTGAATCAGGTTCGATCCAACCTGGGCATACCCTAAATTTATACAAAACTCAAGTGGATTATTCCAAAAGGACCATCTCAATCCAAGGATTCTGACGCTGTAGACAGTTCATCAATTGGACGCCTGAATCTCAAGATATGGCCAAAAAGGCATATCTGGGTCCAGATGGGTATGGGTCCGGTCCGACCCAGCCCGACCTACCCTGGGCCGACACGACCCGGTCCCGGTTTGGCTCAGACCTCTGGGCTGTGGTCCATCTTGGCCCGCAGAGGGGGCATCCCGGACCACACTGGGCACGAGCTGCTCGACGCGGCCTGCAAGGCTCTGCCCGCTCAGCGGGGTGTGGTCTGCTGTGGCGGGGCCCACCCTAGCTGCCACCCGGGATTCCCAAATGGTCCAGTTGGATCATTCGACTTTGAGAAACCTGGCGGTGCCACGTGGCTCCGCCTGCTGAAATGTGGGACCCACTAGAGCAGGTCCTGCTCGGCACGACGTTGCTGGCCGTGGATTCGGCCGGCTCTCCTTCTAGCGGCGCTGGTGTGCGCCTTAGCTGCATCTCTAGTTGGCCAGGGGTGGCCGCCCTCTAGGCATGCCGTTGCGGCTCATCATTCGTGACCTCAATTCTGGAGTTGTGGACGCACGCCATCCTGGATTCCACATGGCCGAGCGACTTGCAAGCCGCATCCCTTCTCTGCTGCGGCCGACGAGCCGCAACCTCCTCTAGTGGAGTTGTTGCACCGCCAGCACCGTTGAAGCCAGCCGGAATGCTGGCCGCTGACTTGCCCCCTGCCGGTACCATTTTCCGGTAATGTGGGCAGGTTCCGCTCAACCCGATGATCCGCCCGCGAAGAAAAAGCCAAACAATGATGTAGCTGAGGGATTGTTCCATGTTTGTTTGCTCCGCACCCTCCACGTTAGATTCATAGCAGGTTGCTCATAGATTGAAGACACCAATTTATCATAAAAACAATATGAAAAATTTCCCTACCTCAATCATTCATTGGAGATGGTGTGAGGAAGAGTATAAATACATTGAAGGAGATGCCAATGTTCGTCACCCCCACAACACGCTTCTGATCTGGGCTTGAGCGTCCGTTCCTCGTTCTTGACCTGGTGGTTCGTTCTTCATTGGAGGATGTTCTTCCACAAAGATTTCTCCACCAAACAGGTTTCCACCAATTTTCCCAACCATGAGTGCTGATGATCCCTTATCACTTAAGTTAAGTTAATAGTTAACTCATTATTAATGAGATTTCATTAAATTGTGGGCTTCATAGTTACATACTTTGTGTAAACAGGAATTCAATGCCCAGTATTAAATGCCCGACCACCCTCATGTGGTCCCCACCTTCAAATAATTTTAAAAGGGATGGAAGGAGTTTAATATAAATAAAACATTTCTTTTATTTTAATCCTCCATGAAAACCTGTAAAACTAGATCTTACCCTCAGCCTATTGTGGTTGAAGTGATGGTATCCTTAAGTGAATATTGGCGTTGTGAGTTCAACGGTGTCCTCAAATTTCAATTTCAAGCACCGGTTCAAAAGTTACAAATTCTCGCTTGCATGTTAACTGAACGTACCTGAAAAAAGTTCATAAATTAATTCCAGGCACACCGAGCCTCATAATCACATGCTGTTATTTTTTACAGACTCATAATATTTCCATATAAATAAAAAAATTACATGGAAAATTTTGAGTCTCTTCATTTTCACACCTTAGGGATTTACATCCCTGAAAGCCACAACACAAACTAGTTAAACAAGGGGGGATACTGAGAATGAATTTCAGCACCCCACTCCCATGTTCTCTCCTGGAGGTTTCCATAGAGCCAGTGTATTCATGCCAAAGGTATCGATCACCCACGTAGGACGCTCTCATATCGATCCTCAATCTCTATTGAAACATCTGAAAATGTTGCCTTATTCTCAATCTCCAGCTCGCCCCAGTCAATGATGTGTGAAGGATTATGCACGCACCGCCTGAGTTGGGATACATGGAAAACATCGTGCACCTGGTGCAACTGACGGGGAAGGGAAAGGTGGTACACCGCCTCACCAACTTTTCTGAGGACCTGGATGAGTCTGATGAACCTTGGAGATAACTTACTACCCTGGCCAAATTTCCAGAAACCTCATCGAGGTGAGACCCATAGAATGGCATGGTCACCATCCTCAAACTCCAGAGGTATCTGTCTCCTATCAACATATGACTTTTGCCTACTCTGTAGAGTCTTCATCCCATCCTGGATGATTTTCACCTTCTCCGTGGTAGCCCGTACCATCTCTGGTCCCATGAGTGCTGACTCCGCTTTGTCAGTCCATCATGGAGGTGATCTACAAAGTCGACCGTACCATCAAGGTTGCAAGCACGCAACATGTCCTCAAGGGTCTAAATGGTCCGCTCTCTCTGGACATCCATCTGAGGATGAAAGGAAGTTCTCAATCAAAGCTGATTCCCGAATGCCTCCTACAACCCCTTACATAGTGGGGAAGTAAAACATGCATCACGATCGGAGACAATCATCGAGGTCACTCCATGAATCCATAAAATCTCCTGAACGTAAGGGAATCCCAAGACCTTTATTGAACCCTTCTCTATGATTGGTAGGAAGTGGACCGGCTTGGTGAGTCGATCCACAATCACCCAGATGGAATCATGACCCTTGGACATGCGTGGAAGTCCTTTCCTGAAGTCCATGTAAATTCCATCCAACTTCCACTCTGGCACCTCTAGTGGCTGAACTAAGCCTACCGAAACCTGATGATCTGCCTTCACTTGCTGACAAGTGAGGCACCATGAGAAAATCTCTTCCACTGCTTTCTTCATTCTCTGGCACTAGTTCTAACGCTAAAGATCCTAGTAAATCTTCTTCACTCCTGGATGTACCGCTAGAGGGGAAGTATGGAAATCCCTCAACACTTCATCCCATAGCACCACCAGTACCATAGTATGTCCTCTAAAGAGAATGAAGTGCTCCCCACCTTCAGAAAATCTATCAGGTGCCTGTCCTATGGATATATGAGCACATCGAGCCTTACAATTAGTGTCTCCAAGCTACACCTCCCTGACTCACTCAAAGAGTGGGGGAGTGATTGTCAGAGACTGAAGATAATCTGCTCCATCTTGATCCACGTATGATAGTCCCAAAGTGGATAGCTTCTCCATTGCTTCACTCAGCAAATGTATACCAGATATCTTGCTGAGTGCATCTGCTACTATGTTCCCCTTCCCAAGAGTATATACTACCTTGAAGTCATAGTCCTGGATGAACTCAAGCCAACGCCGCTGTCTTAGGTTAAGGTCCTTCTGAGAGAAGATATACCTATGACTCTTGTGATCAGAGTAGACAGTATAATGTTTGTCCATAAAGTAATGTCGCCACATATTCAAGGCGAAGACCACTACTACTAACTCTAGGTCATGGGTAACATAGTTATGCTCTTGCTGTCTCAGCTATCGAGAACCATAAGAGATCACAACTCACTCTTGCATCAAGAAAAATATAAGCCTGATCCCTGATACATCACAATAGACTAAAAACCCAATGCCCTACTCTAGTAGACTCAAGATCGGGGCACTCATCAGTCTCTGCATCAACTCCTAGAAACTCCACTGGCATCTCTCCGACCACACAAAGGGTTACCCTTTCTTCATCAACATTGATAAGGGTGACAAAACTCTGGAAAAGTCAGGCACAAACCTCCAGTAGTAACCAGCTAGACCCAAGAAACTCCACACCTCCAACACACTCCGGGGTGGATCCCAAGAAAGCACAACCACAATCTTTGCTGGATCCACTACAACTCCAGCCTCTGAGATGATGTGTCCCATGAAGTGAACATTTAGGATCCATAACTGGAACTTAGAGAGCTTACCAAAAAGTTGGTGCTCTCAGATTATGTCCAAAACTATCATAAGATGATAGGCGTGCTCCTCCTCTGTAACTGAGTATACCAGGATGTCGTCGATGAAGACTACCACAAAGCGATCGAGGTATGGCTGGAAGATCCTATTCATGAGTTATATGAATAGTGCTGGGGTGTTGTTCACACCCAATGGAATAACCAAGAACTCATATTGGCCATACCAACATCTGAAGGCCATCTTATGCACATCCTCATCTTGTAACCTGAGCTGGTGATAACCTGATCTCAGGTCTATCTTTGAAATCCACCGTGATCTCTTCATCTGATCAAAGATATCGTCAATCCTTGGGAGTGGGTACTTGTTCTTCATGGTCACCTGGTTCAGGCGTCGATAGTCCACACAACGTCTCAAACTCCCATCCACCTTCTTGGTGAACAAAATTGGGGCTTCCCAAGGACAGACACTGGGCCTAATGATCCCCTTCCTCTGTAAGTCCTCCAACTGTACTCGCAGCTCTTAAAGCTCCACGGGAGCCTTCCGATATGTAAGTGTAGATATCAGTGCTATCCTGGGGTATAAGTCGATATAAAAGTTTGCCTCTCTACGAGGAGGTAGACCCGGAACCTCATCAGAGAAAACATCAGCGTACTGGTCCACCTCTACAGGATAACTCTGACTCTCCACATCAACTTCTTATAGGTTATGGCTAGCCAAATGATGTGTGATCGGCTGCACTCTTCTCTGGGTAATCCCATATTGTGCTGCAAAGGTTCCCTTCTCAGAGGTGAAGGAAAACCCGGTCCCATCCTCATGGATACACCACACTTTTCACCTAATATAGTCAATCTGAGCATGGACTGTAGATAACCAATCCATTCCCAATATGATATCTTAAGGCCTCAATGCTGCTACTAGAAGATCCCAGCTGAAGATCTCACCTCCTTGAGTAAGTTCACACTACCTCCACCATTGTGTAATCGTCAAATCCTCCCCCGTAGGAGTCTCTAGCCGTAAGAATCGAGCCAAAGGCTCCATCAGAATCTCTGAGCTCCGAACGAGGGTCGTGGTAATAAAAGAGTGACTGGAACCTATATTTATAAGTGTTGTAGCTAAGGTGGAGTAGACACAGATCGTACCTCATATCATCTCCAGAGTTCCATGGTAGTAAGTCTCAGCTTCCTGGAGCTGACCTTATCCTTGTCCACATACTCCCTGTGGTCGGGGCGGACCACGTGGAGGTGGTGGCGGTAGAACCTCAAATCGCCTCCCACCACCTGCTGCATTTCCAGCTCCTCTGACATGTCTGACTACTGCATGCAGACCTCTTCGATAGAATCTTCACATCTGCCCAGGCGACCCTTTGACCTTCTGCTAGTCATCTGTATGACGGGTCGGGTAGTGGAAAGCCATGTGACCCAGCTCATCCCACGAGTAACACTGCCTTCTCCTCGTCTGTCCTTCTCTGTCTTGAGATCCCCGGACAACCGACCCTATATCTTGAGGTCGTCCAACTGTAGGTCTAGTCCTCTTGGACCTCTACGTCATCTATCTGCTGCCAGCTACAGATGACTCTATTACGTGATGTCCGGTGGTGGGTCACGTTTCCAGTGACTGCTCAGCAAGGAAGCTCTCTACTAAGAGTGATCACTCTAACACCCCTGCCTATGTCAGGATGCTGGGGGAAATCATCGAAGATCTAATCTCTTTTATGATCCCCTAATAGAAGGTCCAGGCCCTGAAGAAAGGGTCCCTCACCATGTATGTGGAGTAGCATGAGAGGTCGGTGAACCTCACTGAATACTGAGTCTCGGTCTTACTGGCCTACTGCAAGTGGAGAAGCTCCTGTATACGCACTGATCATAAAATAGCTGGGATGAAATCTTCCATAAAAAGGCTCTCGAAGTCTACCCAGATGAGATTTATCTCATCCTGAACCTGGAGCATCAAGCTCTACCTTCTCCCCACTACTTCCTGAAGAAGATTGGCTGTAAGGATGACCATAAGACCAGCTGGTGTCCCAACTAGTTAGAAAACTCTGACCAGGACCTCCAGTGAGTCCTCAACGGCCTGTGGATCCGTCTGGCCCTGGAACCTCGGTGGCCTCTAGTGCTAAAACTCATGCAACACACTCAATCGGTGTGCACCCTATACTACTGGGGCTGGTGGCATCAGCTACCCAACGAGTAGTGGTGCTGCTGGTACACCACCTGATAGTATAACTACCAAAAGTGGGCCCTGTACCGAAGCTTCATCGCTCAGTGGGCTGTCATCACGTACTCTACCTGGAAACCTAGCTGGCTATCTTCGTGGAGGCATCCTGGGAGGAAATAGGTGTGCCACAGTCAATAAGTTATACCTGATGAGCTGACTAAAAGAGATCATAAAGATAACATTTCAAAAACACACATGCAATAAGTGTTTTCATGAACTAAGTCAGAAATCAAAAGTCAGGGTCCTGGTGTATGGATACGTCGGATGCCACAATAACACTAGATTCCCCAAACTAATTATCACACTCATAACACTTAACACTATTATTTATTAAAAGATCAGAGCCCAATTTCTTCGATAGAACCGACTCCTTTGATACCAATTTGTCATTACCCATCCCCTGGGGCCCCTGCCGTGACTACACCAAGCCCGCCATCCATAGGCCAAAGGCTGGATACTAGCACCAAAAAGGCATATACCTAACACCGGGAAGGTATTTTATTTTAAACTGAAAACTCACAAAATCTAAGCACACAATAGGATACAAGATAAAAGTAAACTATAGAGTAAATAGAGTGAATACAGTAAGTAAAGGGGTCCAGAATACAAGCCCAACTGGAAAGTACAAGTAAAACTGAAAAAGGATCCTATGAACACCCACCAAGAATCCTCCCTGAAGGGTAGGCACAACTCTTGAACGATCGTCTCTATGGTACGCCTCGTCTAATAGTACGCCTCGTCTAATAGTACGCCTCGTCTAATAATCCACCTCTGAGCAGCCTTTAGTATTAGCACCCCCAGTCTCGAATAATGTTTTTCGTCATCTACACAAGACACAAAAAGGTGTGGGTGTAGCCCATGTAGGGGTGAGTATAACAATACTTATTAGGGACCCCGAGACCCCAAAGGTCTCTTAGAATCCTCAAAGGATAAACCAAAAATAAAAACCATGTTCAAAAGAACAAAAAACAACAGTTAACCCAACATAGGTATATGCCCATACATGTACCTAAGTTAACAAGTATACCCATCTCGTTCAAGAGGAAACACAGAGCCCAAATCTCTATCCAAAAGCACAACTATTCCAAAAAGTAAAGAATATGATGAAGGTAACACCATGAAGGTAACTACCACAAAGATAACGCCACACAGAAAAATACCACAAATGCATCACCACACAAAAGTGTACCACAAAGGTAAAAACTCAGCTCACACCAGGTATAACTTATGATTAGCGATATTGCTAGATCATCTTACTTTATCGAGAAGCTCCGCTGTTGACCCACACATGATCAAAGATTAACCACACAGGATCTGAAGATTCTGACCCACAATGGTTTTGAAGATGATCCACATAGGATATGAAGATGACTCACACAGGATTAGTAGATTCTGATCCACACAGGATCCGAAGATGACCCACATAGGATCTAAATATTCTTCAAGTATAGCCAGCCACAGGGTTCCTGCACTAAGCACACTTGATTCTGGGAGGATCTTCTCCTCAAGTTATCAGTTAATTCTTCAACTTCCATGAATTCCTAAGAAGAAGTATCATGGAGGTATGTCACGTCATAAAGAATCCAACGTGATAGATGGCACATCAATCGGATGACCGGTCTGTAATTTATTAGCCTTTTAGTCCTGAGGGCCTAGCTGGATTCGGGTTTGATCCAACCCTGGAATACCCCAACATTATCCAAAACACAAGTGGATTATGCCAAAAGTCCCATCTCGATCCAGGTTTTCCGGCTCCATAGACGGTTCGTCAATCGGACACCCGTATCTCAAGATATGGCAAAAAATGAATATTTGGGTCCAGATGGTCTGAGTCTAGTCCGACCCATCCTAGGACAACCCAACCCGGTCCAGGTATAGCCCGGAACTATGGGCTTTTATCCATCTCGGCTCCCAATGAGGGCTCCCGACCCGCTCGACGCGGCACACATGGCTCAACTCGTTGGGCTGGGTGCGGTCCGCTATGGCAGGGCCCGCCCTAGCTGCCACTCGTAATTTTCGAATAGTCCAGTTGAACCGTTCAGATTTTTCCAACCTGGAGGTGCCACATGGTACTGCCTGCTATCTTATAGGACCCGCTAGAGTGGGTTCTACTTGGCAGGACACGGCTGGCTGGGGTTCCGATCGACTCTCCTTCCAGCGGCGCCGGCGTGCGTCGTTGCTGTCTCTGTGGCCAACCGAGTACCGGCCGCCCTCCAAGTGCGCCGCCATGGCTTAACAGCCGCGACATCAATTTCGGAAGCATGTATGTGCACCGCCTTGGCTCCCACGTGGCCGACCGGCGTGCTGGACGCCGCCCTTCTCTACTGCGGCTGACAGGCCGCGGCTTCCTCCGGCGGCTTGGTTGCACCACCGCCACCGTTGCTACCAGCGAGAGTAACGGTGACTCCTTGCCCTCTGTCAATGCTATTTGCCGACAATATGGTTGGGTTACACTCAACCTAAAGATCTGCTCGCGAAGAACATGTCGAACAATGAAGTAGAAGAGGGATCGATCCATGTTTGTTTGGCCTGCACCCTCTGTGTTAGATCGACAGCAGACAGTTCTTAGATGGAAGACAACGATTTATCATGAAGAACAATATGAACAATTTCCCTACCTCGATCATTCATTGGAGGTAGTATGAGGAAGATGATAAAGACGTTGAAGGAGATGTTAGCATTCGTCACTCCCACAACACGCTTCTGATCCGGGCTCAAGCGTCTGTTCCTCATTCTTGACCCAAAGTTTCGTTTTCAATGGAGGATGTTCTTCCACCAAGAGTTCTCCACCAAACTGGTTTTCCAACAATTTCCCCCAACCACGAGAGTTGATAATCCCCTATTATTTAAGTTAAGTTAATGGTTAACTCATCATTAATGAGATTTCATTAAATGGTGGGTTTCATAGTTACACACTTTGTGTAACCAGAAATTCAATGCCCAGTGTTAAATGCCCAACCACCCTCATGTGTTCCCCACCTCCAAATAATTTTAAATGGAATTGAAGGAGTTTAATATAAATAAAACATTTGTTTTATTTTAATCCTCCACAAAACCCATAAAACCAGATCTTTTCCTCAACCTACTACGGTTGAAGTGATGGTCTCCTTAAGTGAATATCGACAGTAGGAGTTCAACGGTGTCCTCAGATTTCAATTCTAAGCAACAGTTCGAAATTTACAAATTCCCGCTCGTATGTTAACTGAACATACCCAAAAAAAAAGTTTAGAAATTCATTCTGGGCACACCGGGCCTCAGAATCACGCGCTGTTAATTTTTTGCAAAATTGTAATATTTCCATATAAATAAAAAAATTACATGGAAAATTCTAGATCTTTTTAGTTACTTTGGATATTTCTCCTTTACCACTGAAAGGTGATTTTGTCATTTTACCTTGTAAATAAGAATGATATGACTCCCAGGGTTTAAACTCAATAGATTCTAAAAATCGTACTTGATATAGATTTCTTAAATGATTTTTTACATGACCTATCCTAAATTACCAATGGTGGGTAGGATATGGGTCATTATTGTTGGATTTGTCATTAATTATCAAAAATGGATTTTAAAGTTAAAGTATATACAATCCATTATTAATATTTTCGATAATATAACATGTTTTATCCTTATACATAAGAAAAAAAATGTATTTCTAAACTTGAAATAAAATCCCATAGTGTCTAAAATTGACACTGAGATTATGTTTCTGGTAATAGATTTTACATAATAACAATTAATATGTACAATAACCAATATACTAGGAAAAGTAAGATGCTAATATCTCACTACTAATGATACCAGTCTCACACCAATTTCTTCTTAGATATCTAATTCGACTTTTCAAATTTTCTTGAATCCATTTGGTTCCTATATTCGAATAAAAATATGTTATTCACATGTAGTATCCATTACCCAACTTGTAAAAATAGATAGATTACATTCAATAACATATATACCTGAAGTAGAAACATCACCTTACTTCCTCTTCCTAACTATAAAATTCTTATTCCAGTGGCCTTTCTTTGCATACTCAAAGTACACATCCTCCTACTCATTTCTCTCCCACTGTATCTTTCTCTTCTTAGAAGTATGATGAATCAGTGTCCTTGACTGGGACATAGCCTTTGAAACTTTACCCCACATTTCTTTTTTTTCACCATAAGGACTGAAGAGTTAAAATTCTTCATATCCTTATCTTCTTGGAAAACTTAATCCAAAAAATATGGTATTGACTTATTCATGTTGTTCTTATTACAATTAACAATAAAATTCAAGAAGCTATGTGGAAAATAAGAAAGAATGAGACCATTTTCTGGTTTTTAGTTTTGTTTGAACCGAAGGGTTTATAGTCTCTCAATGTACTGACCATATTATATATATGAGGTCCTACTTGATTTTGTTTGACTGGACTGCAACTATATAGAGCAGTATATACCTCATATATTTCTTATCATGCTCACTCTTAGAATAACTCTTGAATACAAGACAACATTTGGAAAGCATCTTTGTCCTCATGCATTTTCTGCAGCTCACTATACATATATGACAACATAAATCACTAAACATATAGTAAATCATCTATATGATTCTTATATTTACCTCTATCCACCTTGATTTCTCCCCGAGCAGGACCAGTGGAATCTAGAACATAAAGCTTCTTCTCTTGGTACAATACTATGTGCAAGCACCTGTACCACTCTTGGAAGTTATGTTTAGTCATGATATTCCTTTTATCCAATATATATCACTATGAAATTGATTTTTCAATGGTTTCCATTTGATCCAAAAAAATAAACTTATAAGATTAGTAATTTATCTTTATTACCAATATACATTTTCAAATTATTAATTTTAAATGTCTCCCACAATTTTATGAGATCATAGTATCCCTCAAAAACTATATTCAAAATACTCATCCACTTGATTATTGTAGTGGAAAGGATCATTTAAAAACTATTAATATCCCAATATATAGAATTTCCACTACTCTAAGAGTCTAAGGCATGCTTTTGACTATCCCACTACATTAACTCATGACTCCTTGATCTGTTGAGTGGATTCCCATATCCTAAAATGAATTAATTTTTATTTCTCAATGATTTGACCATAAAGTTGAAAAAATATATGTACGAATATTTATTTGATTCTAAAATTTGTTAAGTTGATCCACTTATCTCATAATAACTCCCTAGTAGTAAGAGAATATCTCAACTATGGATGATGAGCACTTCGAACAATCGATTGGGTCATGAACTGACCCACCGAGACCTGCTTGGTCAGTGATAAGCTAGGTGTGATACCCCAAGACCACCTCTAATAGAATATGGGATTGAAACAAGAACCAAGTATTCATAATATTGAATGTAGGTCCTTATACTAAAGTACTTTTATAAACATATACTACCAGCTCCATGCAACAGTACAAAGATAAAATGAAGAAATGAAATCATCTAGAGTATAAACCATGTATGCAATATCCCCTTGGAAAACATTAAATTATAGAATCATAAAACAAATGATATAAAGGGTTAAAAATATACACCCAACCATAAATGAAGTCCCAAACTAAAAAAAACTAAATCAAGGAAAAGAATGAAGAGATCCTGACTCACTATCTCTATGACCGACCACCGAACATGGTCAACACCTTCTAGTAATTTTATGCTCCTCCAAAATCAACACCATTATTACTATCATCTACATAAAACAAAACAAATTTAGGAAAATCCCATGAAATGGTGAGTATATAAATACCCATTAGGATTCCCTAAAAACTAGAAATGTAGAAATAGAAACAAAAATAGTCAGATCAACCCATAAATGAAGAGGGTAAAGAGAAACCCAAAAGATATGCTCATAAAGATTCCCAAGTGAGAGAGAAATGGGATCTCCATCTCTAAAGGCCAAATAAAAATGATGACTCAACTTTTTGATCCCAAAAGTCAATATTTTATTCACATCACCACATGTAACCACACAAGAATTTGGGTGGAGGGATTGTACCTCACCTACGCACTCCACAACCGAGGGGGAACTATCTCTAATGGAGGACCAACTCCCAGCCAAAGATCAAATATGGGTGGGGGGACCACTATATAGAAAGATGTCCCATTCCCACTATAGTATGGGGTCATACTTACTCTACCTGTGTAATGAGTATGGGGGACTTGTGCCCTGGTACGTGAGGGGGGTACCTATCTCAGCATCTCTCTAATGATTACACCTGATCACTACCATCAGCTAATAATTACTAAAATAAGTTTCCCACTCATATCAACATAACAAAAATATATGATTCCAAAATTAATTCCACCATTTAATCTTACATGAAAAAACACTAAGGATAGGCTACTCATGAGCCCAAATCCGAGTCTCAAAGAATGAGATATGTAAGGCAGAAGTTCCTGAGGAAATTACACAATGTGTATAGGGAATACATAGAGTTTCTTATATACACGGGGTCTACCCATGTACTTTGACCCATGCCTGTTTAATTTGGCTATAACCATTTACCTAGATGTGTCCAGGTACTCTGGTTAGGTCCATGCTCGTGTACCTTGTCGTGCCCATGTACCTAGTCATGCCCATGCCCATGTACTCCTAGGGTACACGCTGAGTCTCCAACATCCAATCACATGTTGTGTGGATATACCAAATAGTGTGTGGTATTTAACTATTCTTTAAATCCTAAATACCATAGTAAGGGTACTATATGACATGTGTTACTATGAATTACTCTCTGTGTATATCAAGATTTTACATAAACCAAAGAACTCTTCACATGGATTTCATGCACTACCACCATCACTTTTTCCACCTTGAATCCCACAATAGAACTCAGAATTAGGTAAAAATATGCCTAATTCATCATCTATGGATTTATTTCAACCACCCAAACCATTGTTGGTTGGATCCCTTCACACTTCTCCTCTGCTCGCCCAAACCCACAAATGGTGAATCCTGATCTACCTTTGATTAGTATCCAATTTCCTAAAGCACTACATAACACCTTTTTTGTTCTATTGATCCTGAACAAGAACCCATGATATTGGTCCATTATATTGAATAATTTTTGAGTGATGAAGTTCTATTGGGTATTTTTTAAACAGTCGGCCAAAGGAAACAGTGATGATGAAAATGTAAATAATGATGGGATAAAATCACAAATCCACAATGTAAAGGGTGAAATTGTCCATTTTTTTGGGTTGGATAAATTAATTAATGAAGAAATTAATTATAATAATGGATAAATCAAGAAACCAAAAATAAAAAAATAATTGGGTTCAAGCGAAGAATGAAATTTATTGGAAATAAAAAAAGATAAACAATTCATGCTCGTAAAATAAATCTAGGGAAGAAAAACATGAAATAATGTAACCTAACCTGATTTTAGATCAATAATTGGTGAATAATTCATCCTTTATTGATGAAGATGATGATCTCTCAATTTCATCATTCTTCTCATGATTCCCCTTGATTGTTCTTCGTTGATCCTCATTCCTGACCAACCAATGGAGTTCTTCACCTACTCCTCTCTAATATCTCAAGGTTATGTGACTATCCTTGAAGGTTTTCCATAATAGAGTTTATAAATAGGGTGAATAGGGTTTAGGATATTAAACAACTTAAATAATAAAATAATTTAATTCACTTAACACACCCGACAATAACTTCCCTCAACCAAACGTCCAATGTAGACCAACTTTATGTCATGCCTAGGGTAAACACCGTGATTCTAAGACAAAAATGGTCACAAATTTCCCATATAAGGTACCAATTAATGATAAAACCATTAATTATGAAAATATGCGCATACATTCTTTAATATATGTTAATTTGTTTTAATATATTAATTTCAGGGCCCGGTGGCACCCAAAACACAGTGTCAAATCTAAGAAAAAAACCATTGATATATAAAGAAATATTAAAATGACCAAATAACAAAACTAGAATCGTTACATTCTCCCATCCTTTAAAACTATTCTCACATAAAATTTTATGCTATAAAAAAGGTGGGAGGTACAAATCTTGTATCTAGATCTCGTGCTCACGGGAGATCTCTTACAATCTCCCATGATGCAAAATCACTTGAACCAAAGGGATGGTCTATCCATAGAGGATAACATCCTACCAATCCTTGATCAGCACCAGGTACTCCATAAAGGTTTCTCCATATCATCGATGTCCATCTCCCTCTAACAAATAACACACATCTATTTGTGCACATATATACTTATCTAAAAAACATGGAAGACATCATGCGCTTAGTCCAACTGAGGGGGAAAGGATAAATGGTATGAAACCTTGCTAGCCTTATGAAGGATCTAAAAAGGCCCAATGAACGTCGAGGACTTACTCAGCCAAATTTTAATAATCCTCATCATGGAGAGACTCTCAGGAAAACATAGTCTCCCTAATCAAACTTCAAAGGCCCATGATGTTGATCTACATAATATTTCTATCTACTTTATGATGTCCACATATACTCACAGATCACTTAAACATTATCTATCATTGCCTACACTAGATATGGACTAACAAGAGACATCTCACTAATCTTAGTCCAACATAAGGGTATCCTTCATGGTTTCCCATAAATGTTTTATAAATGTTTTATTCCGATAGTAGAGTGATATATGTTATTATAGGAAAACTCTATTAAAATAAAGTGATCATCCAAGGTCTAACCAAAGTACAAGATATAGGCTCTTAGAATATCCTTCAACACATAGATAGTCCACTCATTCTGCCCGTCTATATATGGGTGGAATATTGTAATCATCAGTAATTGGGTCTTGAAATCCTCCTGAAGACTCTCCACAACCATGATGTTATCCAAGCATCATGGTTTAAAACAATCATTGTGGGATATCCATGAAGCTAGATGACATCCTGCACATACATCTATCCCAAAATCTCAACCGAACTCTACTCCTTGATGGTAATAAAGTGTGTTAAATTGGTAAGTTGGTTGAAGATCACAAAAATAACATCATGAAATATCATTGCCTTTGGAATCACCATCAAAAAATCTATCGATATTTCATCCCACTTCTATTATAGGATCTGAAGATGTTGAGTCAAAATATAAAGGATTTGATGTTCAACCTTTAATTACTGACATGTGAGACACCAAGAGAAAAAATTAGCAATGATCCACCACATGATATCCCACCAAGGATACCACTAAAGTTAATTTTACATCTTTACCACACATATATGTATTTATAAAGGTTAAGAATTTAAATCCATCAACACATCCTCAGAAAATGTGAATGAAACCATTTTCCATCCCCAGAAAAGGCTGATGTGCTCCCCTCCTTTAAAAAATACATCTGGTGCATCTCCTCCGGATATCTAGTCACAAATAACCTCATAGTCAATGTCCCCCAACTAAGATTCTCTCACAAACTGAAGAAGCGGTGGAGTCACTACCATCAACAAAAGATAAACTTCACCAATCTCTCCCAATATGGCCATCTTCAATGAAGCCACATCCTCATATGCTTCCTCCACCAAGCAAGAATGATATTTTTTTACCAACGTGATCTTCCAATATGTTCTCCTTCCTTGTAGTATTTACTATCTCAAATTTATAATCCTATATAAAATTCTACTAACATCTCTATATTAGGTTGAGATCTCTCTAAGTAAATATGTACTTGAGACTATGATGATCTGAGTAAAAAAAAATTCTTGACTAGAAGATAACCCCTCTACATGCTTATCTTGACATTTTTTTTCTCATTGGACTATTAGAACCACTTTATCTTCTTTGAGTGTGGGTTATTTTGACACTTTACCTTGTTTATAATGGGTTTCCCCTTTTCTATTTTTTCAAAACAGGTTCTCTTGTTTTTCATTTAATTAAGGGGTCTCAAACCTCAACCTTTAAAAAAAATGACTCCACATCTTCAAGTTGATGAATACCACTGATAACTTTGAGTCTTGTGTTGTGAAATTATTCTCATGGGGTATCAGTGAACTCATTACATAAGCAACCACCACCTTTATCTATATCAAAACACAACTGATTCCAAATCCAATGGGACCACAAAACACTATGTACTTGATGCCCTTACATGGTAGTCTCAATATAGGATCACCAATCAACATCTACCTCAAATCCTCGAAGGATCCCTGATACTTCTTGGTCATGGTAAATAGTTTCCCATTATATGTAAATGAAATCAATAAAGATGAAATCCTAGAAAATATTACCACAAACACTCTATAGTATCCCACAAAACAAAGAAAACTACACACCTATGGCATGCTCTGGGGTGGTTCCCAAGAAATAACTACATCAATATTCATTAGATCTATAGAAAATCCATGCTCATAAATGAAAGTTTCTAAAAATTGATCCCCACAGATCCAAAAATGAAACTTCAAGAGATTTCCATATAACTGTTACTCCCAGCGTAAGTCTAGGACCAACCTCAAATACACTTCATGATCCTCCTTTGTTGCATATTATATGAGAATGCCTTCGAAGAATATTACTATGAAACAATATAATTAAAACTGAACGATAGGATTCATAGGATCCATGAACATAATAGGGGAATTCATTGCACCAAAATTCATAACCAAGAACACATAGTGTCCATAGTGACATCATAATTCCATATTTATAATATTATCCTCATGAACCCTCAATTGATGGTAGCTAAATATGAGATAAATATTTGAAAACCAACTTTCACCTCTCAATTGGTTGAAAATGTAATCAATCCTCAGGAAGGGGTACTTATTCTATATCATTACCTAGTTTAGGATATGTTAATCCATGCAAAGCCTTAGAACACCATCTTCCATTTTCATGAAAAATCCCGGATCCACCTATGGGGACCCACTGTGTTTAATAAAACTTTTCTATTGAAGGTATTTCAAGTGAACCCTTAGCTCCTAGAGCTCATTTGGGGCCATATGATATGCTAAAAAAATATCAATGTGATCCAAGGGGTAAATTCAATATAGAAGTCAATATATTTCCTCGTAGGTAGTCTCGAGACATATTCAGGAAAGACATTCTTATAACATTCCACTACTACTGGAAGCCAGATGACTAAAAAACCCTCTTCACCAATGGATAAATTTACCAAATGATGACTGATAGGTTGCATCTCCCTACTCATATGCCCCAACTTCTCATTTATAGTATATATCTATCCCATTAAATAGAACATCACCCCATCTATAAGAATAAATATAACTCTCCTATGATGATAGTATATCTAAGAACACACACAGAAAACTAGTCTATAACCATGATGGCACCATAAGGTTTCATCATAATGACCAAGAGGTCCCATCAGAAACTCTCTCCACTGAGCACCAACTCACACTATCAGAAAATGTGAAATATCAAAGAATCACTCCCTATAAGAACTTCTGTCCATAGCTAATTGGATAAAGATTCAAATAGAATATCTATATCTCACATAAGGGATTTGGAGATAAATAATTAACTCTTTCACGTGTCTTTAAGTATTGGTCTAAAGTAGAAAAGGCATAGATCATACCTCGAATCGTATCATGAGAAGCCTGATAATATCCCCCCATAGCCTGCAACTACCAATACCCTCGACCGCAAGCCCTCAAATCCTAGTGTGGGACACCTAGTTGTTTTTGTGGAAGTAGTTCATAGTTTCTTCTTCCATCAAAAGATCCTATATCTAGATCTCCACCTTCTCTATCAGTACTACCTCCCTGTGTGCCTCCCAATCCATGCCTGGGAGATAATCGATCAAGGTGTTTCCTCTTCCTTGGCGGTTCAACCATTTCATGTTTTCCCTCATCAGAACATAGGGTTAATAAATCCTAAACCATGCGACCTCACCCATCACAATCATAGAATCACTCATCTCATAGCTGAATGGATCCTCTATGTGACCCTTACACTACAAACTTGTATGTACGAGTCTGGTCATGGAGAGGTCTCCTATGCAGAGTGCTCAATGACTGACACATTCCAACTACTAAAGATTAATTATCCCCATGATCAACACTATCAAATCTCACCACCCAACATCCCTTTGTTCAAAATCTATCTTTAACAAGAGCTTGCTTCAACACTCCAGCATAAGTGGGAATTCATAAAAAGACCCTGATAGCATGAATGTCTCTACAAATTCTCTTATCAAACTTCCACACCCATATGTATCCATATTTAACCATATCAAGGGAGTAATTTTTGATATTATCGAACCAAATAGAATAATTTGAAACTGACATATCACCCTGATGCAAATCAAGAATCTCCTAAATATGTATGGATCACAAAATTGAAGGGTAATACTCAATGTGTAATAGTTACTGGAATTTTTACCTAGAGAGAATTTCCTCATCATGATTCTAAGTAATCAGACTCCACCAACATCCCACTAATCTATGAAGAATAGTAGAAGCGAGCACAACCATTTATTTGGCTGGGATCTGAACAAGCCTAAAAACTCAGACTACCACCTCAAGACAATACTCCACTACCTAAGTCTCTAGATTTATGAAAAACCATAGTGGTCACTATCATTGGAATTCAAACAATTTTCTAAGAAAACACACATCATCTCCCTAATAATCCAAAGCTACTGGTTGCTCAATAGGTTATGAAAATTCACTATTCCCACTTGGAGGAAACACCTCATGTGTGAGTCCCTAAACTAAGGTCCCATTGCTCAAATAATCATTGTCCTGATATTATATTAGTATCTTAGATGGATATCATCATGGAGGAATCCAAAAATATAAAAAGATATACCCTGGTTAGACAACCATATATGGGGAGATGACTCAAGAAGAACATAAAATTAAGAAGACCCAATCCTATATGATGAATATAACATTTTTTACCAACAAGCAATGCCTTGGTTACCAAGTTAACAAGAAGGTTTTTGGTTTCATGGTGTACGGATACATAGTCCACTACACCAACACCAGGTTCCCTAGCTTGAGATCCGCCCATAAGACACTCTGACACCATTTCCCCATGTTCCCAAACCAATCCACACAATAAGCTTGAACCTTAAATACTAACCCAAAGCACAAAACACCTTTGATACCACTCTACCATGATCCAATCCCCTTGGGACTGCCTCTATGATTATAAGTTGAGTTTGAAACCCAAATCCCACCTCTAACAGGACATGGTCTAGCTACAAGTGTCTATTAGGAATAATAATGAATTTGAGGCCTTAGCCTAATGTACTTGTATTCATGCACACAACTAACTCCATGAAATAATGCATCGATAAAATGATTTACTAATACCATATATAGTGTAAACCATGCATGAAACAACCTCCCAGAATGCATAAAATTAAAAAAGTGTAAAAAAAGATAAAAAGGGGAAAAATACATGCCCAAAAAGAAATTATTTCCCAACATGAATACATCTGGAGATGGGAAAAGGCTAAAGAGATCCCAACTCAAAATCTCCAAGGATGACCATTGAACATGGTTAATACCTCTACATACTACTATGCTCCTTCAAATCCATTTACTATTTTCTTATCGCCTATATAAGACACAACATGTGAAGAAAAATCCCATGTAGGGTTGAGTATATACATACCCAGTAGAACTCCCTGAAAGCTAGAAATTGAGAAATATAAAAAAATAGTCAGTTCAAAACATAAATCAATAGGGTAAAGTGAAACCCCCTAGATATTCTCATAAATAATCTCAAGTGGGGGAGAAAAAGAGATCTCTATCTACACAATATACCTAAGGATGATGAGTTATCCTACAGCTCCTAAACTTCCATCTTCGATTCCCATCAACATTCATAACTATAAAAGAATCCATGTAGATGGTCCACACCTTTCCACTATTCTCTATAGATGAGGGGGAACAATCTCCAATAGAGGAACCAATCCTAACCCGAGCTCAAAGATGGGATGGGGGGGTCCCACTCTATGGATAGAGGACATATTTCCTTTGTATTATGGGAGGGGGGGGGGGTATTGAATCTACCTATTTATCGAGTATGGGGGCCCTCACCCTGGTGTGTCAAGGGTTACAAACCCTAACATCTATATAATGATCACACCTAATTACTACCATCACCAATGCATTGCTAAAAGATGTTTCCTTATCACATCACCTCACATTGTATCTTTTATGCAAAAATGAAGGCCACCATCGCGTCCTATGTAGAAAACCATTTAGGATAGGCTACTCATGGACCCAAATATAAGTCCCGAAGAAGGAGATGAATAAGGAAGAGCTTATTGAGGAAATTATATGTCGTTTATAGGGAATACATGATGTGTATTTTCTA
This sequence comes from Viscum album, assembly GCA_963277665.1. Taxonomy (NCBI): domain Eukaryota; kingdom Viridiplantae; phylum Streptophyta; class Magnoliopsida; order Santalales; family Viscaceae; genus Viscum; species Viscum album. The sequence continues at coordinate 381,225,851 of OY728153.1, read as the reverse complement.
CCACGAGTATGCCTGTGTCTGTGTACTTTGGATATGTCTGGGTAATATGGTCGTGTTCGTTCCCATATACCCGGTTGTGCTTGTGTACATGGATGTGCCTATGTACTGAGCCATGCCCTTTCCTATGTACTCTTTGGTTTGGATAGACCACATGATATGTGATATTTAACTCTACCCGAAACCCTAACTGTCATAGTAAGGGGACTACATAGAGTTTGTTCTTATGAAGAACATGATGTGTATGTAGTGTTTTCTAGAAACTAAAAACTCTTCATGCATGCTACCTATACCACCACCACCATAATTTCCACCTTGAATCATTTTGGGTAACTCATATCTAGGGATAACCACACTCAATCCATTTCTGGTGGCCATATTCCTAGCACCCAATCTGTCACCAGTTGGATCCCATCGTGCCAATCCTATAATCTATTAAACCCAATGAAAAGAGAATATTCATCCAAATTTTATCCACCTATGATCTCTTCTAATATATCAACACACATCGATCGTGATCTCAATCCCAAACCCAAACCCATGTCAATGATCTATTTCACTAAAGAACAATTGTGTGAATATTGTCATCTAGGCATTTATCAAACCGTTAGCTTAAGGAAACACAATGAACGTGGGAAAAATTATGGGAGAAAAGTAATAAATAATAATGTAAAGGATGAAAATAGAAATTTTTGGGTTAGATTCTATTTTTTGAAGATGGAATCAGTGATCATAAGAGAAAAATCGAGAAACCACAAATAAATAAATAATTAGGCTTAGGACAAGAACCACAATTGTCATAACTGAAAATAGATAGAAACCCATGATCATAAAATAAATCAAGGGTGTAATAACATGAAATAAACTTCTATAATTTGAGTTTATATTGAGTATTGGTGATGAACTCATCCACTAGTGATGAAGATGATGATCCCACTACGTTCTTTGTTCATCTCACAATTCCCCTCAATCATTCGTCATAAATCCTCATTCTCGGTTCTCCAATGGACCTATCCTCATACTCCACACTAATATCCTTGGGTTATACAGCTAAACATAGAGATTTTCCATAACAATATTTATAATGTGGGTGATTAGGGTCTAGTATATCAAATAAATTTAATAATAAAATTATTTAATTCTCTTAATGCACCTGCTAACAGATGCTCTCAATCGAACATCTGACACCGACCAACTTTATGTTTCATCTAGGGTAAACCCCACATTTCAAAGACAAATGTGGTCTCAAATTTCTCATCTAAGGAATTGATAAATGGTAAAACTATTTATTCTAAAAAGGTTCATGCATATTCTTGAATAAATATTATTATTTTTAATATATTAATTCCATGGTCCTGCGATACCCAAAACAAAACTCCAACTCTAAGGAAAAATCCCGAGGTATATAAAGAAATATTCAAAGGAAAAAACCAAAAAAACCAAATTCATTATAGGTTGTGTCCAATTCATGAATTTTAATACATTTAATGACATAATATTTTTCATGGGGGATTTGTTAATTTATATCGGGGAATGAAATATTTTTCTATATAATGTTCTTGTGATATGTGCTCATAATCACAACTTAACCATGAATTTAAATAGAGAACATTCACCACACATGTTTATTTTATCAATGTGTGTTTTTTTATTATACTATCTGATCACACATAATTAATACACATTCAAAAAACAAAAAACAATGAATATGATAAAATAAATTAAAAATGATGTGACCATGAGATGTTAACTATTAGTTCACCCATCTAGTGAATAATGGATTAACAAAGACCCTTGGGGTATTCCTTGAGTCAACATTTAACTCAAATGAAAACTCATGCAATACCCATTCCCTTCACTTGTGTACTTTACATTGTCTATAGAATATAACCACTTTGACACTAACTCCTCCAATATTTACAATGTATACCCACACATAGGTGATGGGATATTGTAGAGAAAAACAAATTTTTATTACTTAAATGTGGACACACAAACCCTTATAAAAATTAAAGAGAAAGGGATGATGTAAAAATCACCAAAATAAAAATATTTTTTACATTTTAATAGTTAAATTAAATAATTAAATTAAATAAATAATGAAACAAACATGCATGATTTGGTCCTAAATCAGGATCATTCAAGAAGAAATTATATTTCATAATAAAAAATCAAATTTTCTAATATTCGACTCGAGGGTATTTTTAATGATTTAACTTAAATTAAAATAATTTTATTAATTATAAATACGTCATGTGGTGTCTAAAATAATTTTAAAAAATTCCATACAATTTAATTTAATTAATTAAAATTTTCTAATTTTTTTTTTCAGGTTTGTTTGGACCTAAAGAAAATCCACAAATATTAATTTAGGGCTTGTGACGTGGTTGATAGGTCAGGAGAGTTGGATCCAGAATAAACCAGTCTAGCCTAAGTCTAGTTTGGGAATTAGTTTAAAGGAATATATACATACACAATATATATAATATTATAATATATATTTTATGTAATATATAATATAATAATATATATAGACACACATATAATATAATGATTGAGAAACAATTACCCTCCCCATGAATGGGGATGTACAACAAGTACACGCCCCATTTATAAGGTAAAATTTTGTGTGTCTTTTATTATATTAAATAAGTATTTTTATTCCATTTGGAAGGATATGGTTTTTTTATATTTTTGAAATTTAATTCAAAATTTTGTTGCAAGACATCAATCTAGCAGACTACCCCGACCTACCACTAGTATTTTCAGCTAATATGTAACACACTTGCATCATTCCATAGGTGAAAATACATAACACTGACAACATTAAAGTTGAAGAAAAAATAAACCTTTAAAACCCATCACATGAGAACCCTATTACTCATAAATCATCGATCGACCATATCTTTTCCATTCAAACTCAGATCAATGCACCATTAGTTTTGTTGAGACTGTATCGAAACTCTATTTCTGAATCATATAAAATTTAATAAAAAATTTAAAGTCTTCAATTTAAATAATTAAACACTCTCTCTAATACCAAATCAAGGAACCCGAGGCCTAGAAAAAGTGTAAAAAATACACAATTTAAAATATTAGTTTTGTATTAATGTTAATAAAACTAAATCCACAAACCCTTACTTAAATTTCTCAGTGGATAATATACAATTAAATTTAAGCATGAAGAATAAAATCTAACAATACTGTAAATGGTGGCTTTTTATTATTGAATATCTAATTTATTCACTCACCGTCATCATTTCATGCCCTAAAGTAGCTAAGCTATGAATCCTATATATCATCCACACATTCACCCCATCCCCTGGATCATCGATATTTGATTCTTAGGTGCTAGTGTGGGAAATACAAGAGATTTATAACATCACTTCAACTACTTGAAGAATGTTGACTCTATCAAGAATAGGAGATCTATCCAACCATATTCTTCTAATATTTTTGTAATGACCCATAATTTCATCAATGGAATTTCCATTATGAATATATTACTTTTTCACAATTATTAATATAATATTATATAATGAACAAGAACCACATGATAAAACCAACAAAATTTTATCATAATAATACAAACATCACATTTATAGAATAAAAATGGCATTAATAATTTTAAGTAATATAGTGGGGAAAAAATATAAAATAAAATAACAATAGTAGGAAATTTTGGATTTGATAAATCCCACAGAATAATCACATTCATGAACAACACTATAGAAATGAAGCAGAATATTAGTAATGAAATATTAATTTTAAAAACATAAAATATATATAAACATGATTGAAAATTTAAGTGAATGAATAATTAATGAAATAAGAGGTGTTTATATAAAGTTGAGATCTCATATGACTGTTACAAATCTGACTGTTGGAATAGTAATATGACCGTTGGAATGGTAATCTAACATTAAGAATAGTAACCTAAATGATAGAATAGTAACCTAACTTATATAAGTATAAAATAATATTTAAGTATCTTATTAAATGAAAATATAATATATTTATACCATGGTATAAATAAATAAATTCTTTAAAAATAATAAATTAAGTGTTTTTATTTTTGTAAAACATAAATGTTTTAAATATAATAATTTAAAATAAAGTTTATTATTATATAATGGATTTAATAATTAATATTAATTTTAATTATAATGATGTGATAATTTTATGAGACCATAAGTAATTTTTTAAAGGGTCCAAAAATTAATCATAATATTAAAATTGATATTTTTCAAATAAATGAGGATTTTATTTAAAGATTAAATTTTTCATCTTTAGAATATTATTTTCATAATATAGATTTTATTTTTTGTAATATACACTTAAAAAATAATCATGGTGAATTTTTGGTATTTTTTTTAAAATAGTTGAATTTTTAGTGAATAGTGGAATATGATAAAATACAGTATTTAAAATTATTTGCTAAAAACTTGAATTTTTGAGTGATGGATTATGTAAGAACTCATTAGTTAACACTATAATGCACTATTTATTGGATATAGTAACAAGATCCCTCACCATATGTAGTTTTGGGATAAAATAATAAACTAATAAATATAATATTCAAAAACACAACTCTGATCCCCTTATAAATACCACCTTCCCCAACCCCTGATCATCGCACCTTATAAGCCTTGGAGATTACCATAATTCTACCCAATTATCTTCCAAATACTATCCCCCAAATAATATCACTTCCAATCTCATCAAAATATCAATCTAAGGTTCCCTTAAAGAGTATTTCTAGGAAAAACATTTAAGAGGCAATAATCTGAATTTACATATTTTAAATTCATTTCTTATTATTTCTTATTATTGCCTCCATAATACAAAAAGACATAATAAATACAATATCATAAATATAATATAATTTTATTATGTTAATGGAACGTACATCTTTTAACCTTCCTTATTTAGATTCTAAAAAAATGTTCTTTACAATATGGTTAGTTCACAACCTCCATGAACAACACACTTTCTTCTTCTCCACTACCTTCAAGGATGGTCATAACAAAATTAAAATGCTTAAATAATATGATAATAAGTAAAATAAAACTAATTTAAAGTTGTATAATGTTTTAATTATCATCTAATTAAATAAAATAAATTTAGTTTATGTTGGTCAATAAAGGCGCCAAAATGAAGTAGCCGAATAACATTAAATTTTTTTACAAAAAGAATCATCCCTATGTCAGAAAAAATGGATATTTAGGACCATTTAAATTTATAAAAGTATATTAATACCATTTCATTTCAATTTTATAATTTTAGTCTCATTTGAAAATAACTTTAACAATTATACACAACTAATTCGACCTTGAAACCATGAAACTAATGCCCTTAAAACAACAAAATTAAACTTTATATATCAATTTAAAAATTGTAAATAAACATAATAAAATTATAGTAATTAAAATTTAGTTGGAAAATGTTTTGAATTAATTAATTAATGAATATAATTTTATTATTTAGGACATTAAGAGAAAGTGTAGAAAGATTCTGGAACACAAGGTAAGGGATCTCTTTAAACCACCCTTTTTCTTTGAGTTTTGACCTTTCTATCTCTAACTCACTTTCTATCTCTCTTTGATGTGATGAAATGTGTATACATTCTGCATATATATATCTTAAATATTTTACTAGCTTATTCTATCTCACTTTTTGGTACATATAATCATTCACATGTTATGATGGGTGTTACCATATATCACTTCAATGAATTGGGTAATGTTTTTGTCTTACGATACATTATTTATGAGATTAGGGAGTGAACCAAATCCATGATGGGACTCTTTCCATCATGTGATATTTTCTCGGTGGTTAACCTTGACTTATGTTTTGTCATGTTATATGTTACTACCACTTTCTTACATTTCCATGATCATATGATACAATTTTATTTATGTTATGCTCCCATATCTTTATTCACGGTACTTCTATTTTATGATATTAGGTTATTCCATTTTAGTCACATTTTATTCCCCATTACCATGTTTATTCTATTTCTAGGATTTTTAGCTTTCCCCTTTCTTTTATGTATTCCACGGGTTATGTTATATAGTATTATGAGATAAATTGGAGTTAGGAGCTCATTATGGAGAATAAAATAAAAAATTTTATTTTAGTTTCATGTTGTTATTTTATATATCTATTCCTCCAAATACACTAGGAATTTTCAATCCTTTGGTTTTATTTAATTTATATTTATGTTAATAAAAAAGTAAGGATATATTCAAAAGTATTGAGATATTATAGTTTGTATCTGAGTAAGGTCATGTTATTTTTAGGGATTAGGACTAGAATAATTTATTTAGAACCTAAGGGAAAATTATAAGTATAAGAAAATATCCTGAAATTTTGGTGAATTATAGAGTGAGTGGTTTCTAATAAAATACATCCTTATATAGATACTACAAGTGGATATGAATCTGGAATATTTGTACATTGGGGTAATATCCCCAAAAAGGGTGCATTGGGATTTGAATTAATCATCACTTGGTTCTAGAAAAATAGTTCTTTCTACAAAAATATTTTGACACTCTTGGGGGATATGCTTTGGAAAATTCAAAAACTCTTTACAAACCACTATGAAGGACTTTAATAGATTATTAGGTTAAAAAATATAATAAAAATAATTAACATGTATAACATAGATGTAAACTTAGAGACTTTTAAGTTATGATATACTTTTCACTTATATTTTATTCCTTATAATCTCATAGCTTCCCTTTTTATATGTTTATTAGTTAAAGTATTCTCATCCCTTCTACATTAGTTTAGTTAATGGTGGGAAATAGGAGGAACTGTGACAACAACCAACAAGATAGGAAATGTTATTATTTCCCTAATGATATACCTAACCTTATGGGAGTTGGAGATGGAAATGTTTTGGAAGTACTAGCTTAGCTGGAACTTGATATGAATAATAACTTGATTCATGTGGAACACCCTCCTTTTACTAAGAAGGTTCAAGTTTCAGTTGAGTCCTTTATGCTAGAAAGGTTTCATACTTTTAAAAGATATTATAATACCCTCATAATGGATAAACGGATTAACTCCATCATCATTTTTCCCCTATGATCATAATAAGAGAAAGTCATTATGGTTTTCTATCAGTTTGAAGGTAAAACTAACCAATAGTTAAAAATCATGAAGACCATTAAGAAAAAAGAGGATATTGATTCTATGGAATGGGAAAGATTCAATAAAATATTTTTGAATAAATATTTTACCAATAATCTTCATCTTTAACTAGATAAGGTGTTCCTTGTACTAATGAAAATGGAATATGAGTCTATTTGGTTGTATGAAGGATACATGAAAAGGCTATCATGGTACACCTAAAACTTTTTCATAAACACCAAAAGTCCGGTGGGTCATTTATTTGTTGACTTAAATATTATTCTATGAAAATATTTAGTTATTTGAGACTTTTATATCTATGAAGATATTTTCTATTGTGACCTTAAGGTTATGGTGGAGTTTGGAGACTCTCTATGGTCTCATGGAGTTGTAGATAAATAGCATAAAATGGTTTTTTCTTAGAAATGATTAATGGATAAATATTATGTAGTAAAGAAAACCCAACATTCCATGTGTCAAAAATATAATAAAATTTTACTAGAAACCATCTCAAGGGAACCGATAGATGTGTCATATATGAAAAATAGGGGAATCAAGTTAATAAATACCAAAGAGATATGAAGAAACATGAAAATGCGATGGATGAAAAGAAGGTTCAGATCAACACTTACCCTATATTATAGAGTTTTATCTACAAGGAACACATGAATTTTGTGAACCAATTCCCTAGGGTAAGGGTTTTTGGATACAATCTACAAAAAAAACCTCTAAGGCATTGAGATAATGAAACTGTATATGCTATCACTACTACTAAGGTGGATCCCAACAAAGATGTCATGAAATGTATGCTAGTTTTTTCATTCAATAATTGTGAAAGTACAATTTGACTGTGGTTTTGTGCATTATTTAATATCTTTAATGTTTATAATAACTATTCAAACACCACATCAAAACATGGGGGTTAATATATATGTGAGACCAATAAATGAAGAAATTATTGTATCCCAAGTATATAAATCCTCCCATATAAATTTCTATGGACTGGAAGTTCTGTAAAATTATTTATCACTTCCTTTAGTTGAGTTTGATTCTATATTTGGCATGGATTGGATATCCTTATCTAAATCCAACATCAACTATTGAAAAATTGTGATCACTCTTCACATCTCAAGTCGTCCTTGGACTCTGTACAAGTGTAAGGATGAGGATGAACCTTTCTTGTAATATTATTCCCAAGAATTGATATTATTGCCTTATGAGTAAGCATATCTAGACTAAATTATTGTGAGAAAGTAGGGAATCATGATTGAATACATTACCATTATGGGGGGATTATTTTGATATATTCCTTGAAGAGTTGCATACTCTTCCTCTTGAATGAGTGGTTGATTTCTTAAATGAACTTATACCTGGATCTCTACCCATATCAAATACACATTACAGAATATCCATCATTGAGTTAGAAGAACTTAATAAATAGTTACAAGAGAATATGACAAGGCTTTGATACACCCAAGTGTTTCAATGTGGGGTGAATCATTTATCTTCATCAAGAAAAAGGATCGATAAATGCTCATCTTCATTTATTATCATGAACTCAAAAAAATATTGACAAAGAAAAAGTATCCACTACCATGGATAGATAAATTATTTGATCAAACGCATGGGGATAATATTTTTCTAAGGTGGACCTTCAGTTGGGATATCACCTATTAAATGTGATGAAGGAATATATTACCAAAACTACCTTTCATACAAGTTGTGGACACTATAAGTTCATAGTAATTCCCTTTATACTAACTAATTCTCCAAAAATATTTATGCACTTAATGATTAGATTATTTATAGACTACCTCGACAAATTTATGGTAGTATTTTTACATGATATTATGATATAATCCAAAAGCAAGGAGGATCATAAGGAGCATTTTAATACTATGTTAAAGACTTTTAAAAAGAAGAAGCTATATGCAATGTAAATTAGATGCGAGTTATTTATGGAGGAAGTATCATTCTTGGATCATGTTATCACCAGTAAAGGGTAATCTAAGGGCCCTTATAAAAAAAATAAATTGACGAGTGGCCCAAACCAACATATACAATGGAGATCCATATATTCCTTAGTCTAGATAAGTATTACTGATGATTTTTGAGGCACTTATCATGATTTTTAACCCCAATAAACATGATGAATTATAAGGGAGTAAAATCCTTTTGGAATTATGAATGTGAAGAGAGATTCAAGAAATTGAAAAATAGGCCTATCACTACACAAGTCCTCACATTTTTCTCAAGTGGGGAACTTTTTAATTGTATATAGAAATGCTTCAAAGAATGTTTTGTGTTGTGTACTAATGTAGAATGATAGAGTGATATCTTTTTATTGAAAATATAGTGAAATTATCTCTATGGGGAGAAGTGTGAAATATATATAGATCATATGATCCTAAAATATAATTTCACACAAAAGGTTCTTAATATTCACCAATAAAGATGGTTAGAGTTGATCAAAGACTATGACTACTAAATACACTACCTTACTAGGAAAGAGAATAAAGTGGTAAATTATCTAACTATAAAGGTAATGGAAACCTTTTAAATGATGTGAATTAAGAAGGATCCAATATTCTTATGCGTGTATGGTATGGACATGAGAATCATAATGGAAGGAACATAATCATTCATTTATAAAATGATTTCTCAACCTACCTTTCTGAAAAAGATAAAAATGGTCAAAGAGATGATGTGGAAACACAAAAGAAGCTTGAAGTTATAAGAATAGGGAAATCCTTAGAGTTTAATATTGATGTAGAAGGATTATTAAGATTTGGGTCATGACTATGTGTACCATGAAATCCTAATATGAAGAAGGAACCTTCGAATGATTCACATAGCTCGATCTTCTCCATCCACTATCAATTATATCTAAGGCTGCATGAAACACAACTATCAATTGTATCTTACCAAGATCTAAGATTTACCTCAAAGTTATGAAAGAGTATCCAACATGCTCTAAAAAATGAGTTTAAATTCAGTTTGGTTTATCAACCCCAAACCAATTTCTAATCTAATTATATATCCAAACACTTGAGGTCATGTTTAGAGAATTCTTGATGGTCTTAAATGAATTATGGGATCAAAATGTTCCTATGTTCGTGTTATCATAAAATAATAGCTTTCACGCAACCATCAAAATAGCTATATATAAATCCATTTATTGGAAGATATATAGAACACTTATATATTAAGATGAAGTTGGTGAATTAAATCCTCAGAGAACCAAAATTATTTTTGAAATGGTAGAAAATTTCATGACCATTTATTAATATATCCAGGCTACTCAAAGTCAATAGAAGAGTTATGCTAACAATCATTGATGAGACATAGAGTTTGAGGCTGGATTTAAGGTGATTATATACATATCTCTATATAATAGAGTGATGATATTTAGGAATAAGGTTAAGATAAGTCTTAGGAACATCGTCCCCTTTAAGATTCTCGATGATATTAGAGCTGTGTCCCATCGAACAACACTCCAACCATCCTTTTATTAAGTACATTACATAATCTATTTATCTATATTGAGGAAGTAAATACTAGATATATCACACATATTGAATTTAGTGGTTTTATTGTTGGAAAATAATCTCTATTATGAGGAGAACTCAGTGATAATCTTGGACCGTAGAGACCGAGTTCAACATAATAAGAAAACTCATGGAGTCAAATTACTATGGTGAAACCATAAGTATGAGGAGGTGATATGGGAACTGAAGGAATCAATGAAGCAAAATTACCCTAACATATTTTCACCTTAGTATGTATAATTAAATTTTTATGGAGAAATTTATTAGTGGAGGATAATGTAATGGCCCATAATTTAATCAATGGAATTTTTCTTCTGAATATATAATTGTGTCATATTTATTAATATAATATTATATAATGCATAAGAACCACATGATGAAACCAATGAAATTATATTATAATAATAAAAACATTAAATTTAGAGAATAAAAATATCCATAATAATTTTAATTACTATAACGGAGAAATATACAAAATAAGATGATAATAGTAGGAAAATTTGGATATGCTTGACCCCCCAGAATAATTGCACTCACAAACTACACTTTAGAAATAACATAGAATATTGGTAATGAAAAATGAATTTTGAAAAAAGAAAATATATATAACCTCAAGATAAAAGTTAAGTGAATGAGGATGAATTAAATATAATGTATTTATAGAAATTAGAGATATCGTATGACCATTACAAATCTAACCACTGGAATAGTAATCTGACCATTGGAATATTAATCTGACTATTAGAATACTAATATGACCATTAGAATTGTAATCTCACTTATGGAAGTGTAAAATAATATTTTGGTATCTTATGAAATAATAATACGATATATTTATACTATTGTATGGGTAAATAAATATTTTAAAAATGATAAATCAGGTTTTCATAATTTTTTAAACATAAATGTTTTAATTTCACTTTTATAATAAATATAATGATTTAAAATAAATTTTATTACCTTAAAATGGATTTATTAATTAAGATGAATTTTTATTATAATGATAATATAATTTTATGAGACCATAAGTAAATTTTCAAAGGGTCAGAAAATTGATCATACTATTAAAATTTTCATTTTCTGAATAAATGAATATTTTATCTAAAAATTAAATTTCTCATATTTAGAAAGTTATTTTCATAAAATGTATTTAATTTTTTAAATATTCACATAAAAAGTGATTTGGGTGAATTTTTGGTATTTTTCTAAAATATTTGAATTTTTTGCGAATAGTGAAATATGATAAAATATGGTATATAACATTATAAGCTAAATACATGATTTTTTTGAGTTTTGGATGATATGAAAACCCATTATTTTGAACTCACATACACTATTTATTGTATATAGACATAATATTTATCATTATTGATAGTCTTGATCCAAAATAATTATCTAATGAATATAATATTAAAAAAACCTCTCTCCTCCCCTTATAAATACCACTTCTCACAACCCCTTATCCTAACATCTTTCAAACCTTGGATCTTGAAAAATGTAGTGAACCAACCTGAGAAAGCACATAGTTGTTTCTGTGATACCATTACATTGACACAAGATAGAATTAAATCACGTCCCAAAGGACCGAATAATTTAGTAGTCTTGGTAAGTAGATACATACATGAGTCTTACATTAAAACTGAATACACTAATTACAACATATTTTTTTTCTCTTTCGAGGATAATAAACGTATTCCATCTAGATTATCCTTGAATGTATTTCCTATTACACTTTATTTAATCCTAGGGGAAGGAAACAAAATAAGGGTGAGCTCAAATACTCAGTAAGGGTAGGTACTGAAGAAGTGATAATGAATCAATGAGAACAGTCAATATGGAAAGGTAATAAATGAAGACACATTCCATGTAATCAATAAACTAAGAATAAGTGGCTAATAAATACGGAAAGGTAAATAACTGAAAACACATGACATTAAAAATTATTGGATAAGGCATAATAATATATGGAAAGGTTAGAAATTGAAAACACATTCCATTTAAGCAATAAACTGGAAATGGAATGAGTCCATAGATATGTTGAAGAAAAATATCATTGATAAATATTAACTAATTTTGAATGAGGGAAATGCTTAATTATTAGACGCTATGTTTCCTAGGTATATAGTACCTTTACTGTTAAGACCTTTCAAAAGATGCATTAACATATCAGATAAAAACCCATCTAAGGCTAGCCAAATGACTCATCCCATGAGACTACCAATACATTACGGGGAAGTCTCTAACAAAGCCCCACTCATGTAATACCTGTCTAAATCATTACTAATATATTGAATAATCGATTTAAATAAGTGAACAATTTGCTTTATCAAATATCCACATTGAGTAAAAGATGCAGATTTATCAATATTTACCCAGATAATCAAATAACTATCAAATCATACACCATATGTAAAAATAGTATATGATTTATAAAATAATAATATCCGTGATATATGATATGAATATTTATATAAATTCAATGTTCAATGATCATATGAAATTGAATATTTAAAGAAGAATAAAAGGACTCAAGGTAGTGAATGTCAATACTATCCTTGGACAAAGAAATAATAAACCGTCCAGAGGAATAATAAGTATGGAATCAACACAAAATATCCTAAGTGGAGTAAAATAAATGTTTGTTGTCATTTATGAATGAAAATACAATGAAAAGATAATTTAAAAACATTCTTGAGGAAAGTATCCTTTTTATTTGGATTTTTTTTTGAAAATCAATCTCTTTGAAAAAAACTTTTAGAAAAAATTTCTTTTAAAAGTAAACTTTTAAACATTCAATGTAATATTCAAAGAAATTACGATAGGTAAATCTATACATACCATACAAGGTAATAAGAACATCCTTTTTTGGTAGTTGAAACGTTAGAAAAATACCATGTTTGGAAAGAGATAAGAAGATTCCTTTGAAAAAATTTGTAAAATAAAAAAAGGATAAAATTTATTTAATAAATCATTTGTTAAAGTTTAAAATATTTTTGAAAACCCTTTTATAAAATAGGGTTTTTTGATGAAAAGAGGTTCTCTGACTAAAGAGTGAAATGAAGTCGGGTTTTATTAAAAACATTTTATAAAACATTTTAAGTACCAAATAGTAAGAAATGGTACAATTACTTGAAAAAGTTCATGAATATACATCGGATAATAAAATTAAAGGGTTTATTGAACAATTATCCAATAACTTTCTCTGATGTAAATTCAAGTATAACCAATCCCGAACAAAATGAGATCATGAAGTAAAACTTTAAAAACCATAATGTTGATGTGAGAATAGATCAATAAATAAATTATGTGTTTCAAATTTAAATCCACACAAAAAAATGGTAAAAAATATAGTATAAAGTTATTACGTACATATTATTCTAATATTAATGATAATGAGAAGGTAATATAACACAATGAAAAAGAATATTGTTATCAAATTATTTACCACTTAGAAAGTTTTAATTAAAACCCCCATAGAAAAATTAATTCAAATTTATACTCAAAATAAAATTAATATAAAATAATTCATGATATAATATATCAAAATTAAATTGGATACACCATATAAAAGAAGTAAGTGGTGAATGTGACATTTATCTCACATATGTAAAAAGTGAGATAAAAATCCCTTAAATTGTGCTTCATTTGAAGTGAACATACTTTCATTCCATGTATAGTGTTATTAAACATGTTAATAAATCATTCAATAACCATATTAATTTTTAATATATCATATATTATCTTATTATAATATCTTACTACTTTTTTGTTAGCAATCATTCATTATTTTCACTATTTGGGGTGTTAATTTCCTAGTTTCTCAAGCATGTTTTGACTTGTTAGTTTTTGTTACTATCATGGTTTCATCATCTCCATAATTTAAAACATTATTTAAATATAATACATATTTAGTATATATGTATTTATAATAATCCATAATATTATGAGATAATAAATGGAATGCACCGTTAATTGAGACGGTAGGTCGTGTGTACACATGAATGTTACTTTCATTTATTTTTCATATTAAAAGGATGAAAATAAAATTATATATATATATATATATATATATATATTATAATTATAGTATCATATTTATGTTATATATTTCATATAATTTTTATTAAAACCATCTTTTATACATTCTATGTATAGCATGAATGAATCACATCGCTTTGAGGAGGCGGTAGTCCACACTTCCTCAAACGATGTTATCGTATTTACAAAAAATTGAAGGCATAAGGGTATATGTTATATAAAAATTGAATAAGAATAACTAAATTATAAAGATAATATATATATAATACAAAAATTATTTCTATCATAATTACTAACTATGATAGGTGGTAAAATAAAAAACGAATGATATCATTTTGTGAGGTAGTAGTTCACCATACACATAAACAAGAAGTTCATTACCTATTAGATGGAAATGTGTGTAAGTTTAGGTAGAAATGTTAACATAAAAAAATTCCAGTATATTTATGATAATTATTTTATTATATAATCATGGAATAATATGAGTTTAGGGGCTGGATAATGAAAATAAAACAAAAGAGCTTGACGTAGGATGTTACCTGTTATTCGGGTAACTCCTTTTGGTTTTCACCAAATGGATTCATTGATTTATTTTTGGATTAAGGTGAGAAATATAATATGGGGGAATGTATTTTAAGTATTTATTTGGTTATATATTATTCTATCCAAAATTTCTTTAGAGGTGTGAGGAAGTGGGAGTGGTGAGTGCCTTTTTATAGTAGAGGAGTGATATTCTTGTAAATTTTGGAAAAGGGAATTCCACCCATGTTTTTCCTAAAAAAAGTGGCTTCAATAATAAAATAATTATAGAAAAGGGATTCTATTGTCTAAATATGTCCATAAAATAGATTTCGGACAAGTTTATAGGAAAATGTTTTATTAATTTTAAGGTTTAGTCTTTTCTTAAGCTGTTTTTTATCTCAATCGATGTAATTAATTTTAATCACTTTCAGTAATATTTTTTTTCAAAAAATAAGATAACCTTATTAGACATTATAAATTATTATTATTAAAAATATGTAATCTATTTTTACAAATTAAAATCACTGAGGTGGTAGAAATTAATTTAAATTTAATCCCCCAGCCGGAACGACAAAGTGGGTTTTTACAGTAAAAATGTTTAAAAGTTTGGCATGTTTTTATATTCAATTACGAAGAGAAATTGCATCAAAAGAAAACTTTATTGATTGATATAAAATTTATATAATGGGAATTTAAATTCAATTAAAAATATAATTTAACTTTATTAATAAATTAGATGAAAAATTAGCATTTATTTTAAATTCAATATTTTTCACTATTCATCAAAAAATGAAACTTCACAGAAAAATACAAAACATTCACCCTAAGATAATTTTTATGTTATGATTTAAAAAATAAAATTCATTTTGGCATATAAAATTTAAAAATGTTACAAAATTAAGATTTAAAATAAGATCTGATAAAAGTACCGTTATAAAAATATATTTTTTTATTCATGAAATTGGTTTTATTCTTATATTATGCCTATAAAATTTATCAGATGAATGTAAAGAATATTTTATTGAATATTAAATATATATATATTAAATTAATATCAATTTTTAATTTTAATTAATTTAATTTATTAGAATAAAATATCTTTTTGGGCGTAAAAATAGTTTTCTATAAAAACATTATCTTTATATTCAATTAGTCATTATATTAATTTCAAATTAATTTGTAACCAATGAATTAATTTTATATTTTTTTAAACCGTATATTTTTATAAGTTAGTTAATAATATTCATAACTTCTAATTTAACTGGTAATTTATATCTTATTATATTAAATAAT
Organism: Viscum album; assembly: GCA_963277665.1. Lineage (NCBI taxonomy): Eukaryota > Viridiplantae > Streptophyta > Magnoliopsida > Santalales > Viscaceae > Viscum > Viscum album. The sequence continues at coordinate 381,209,316 of OY728153.1, read as the reverse complement.
AATATTTTTGAAAATATATTGTTTCTCGGAAATACTCATCCTTACATATATCACAAGCTATCAAAGAACTTTTTTGATGTGTATAACATAAGATTACTCAAAATTATGTGAATTTAAAGCTATATATTGAATTTATTTAAAATATTAATTATATTTCAACGTATTGGGATATTATATTCCCTTATGCTCTTAGTGTTCCGTGTCATACACACTATCAAATACAATGTTCTTACTTTATATTTTTTGGGAATTACATAAATATTTTACCCAATTATCTTATAAATCCTCTCCCCACATCCTAGTACTAATTTTATCATCAAAATACCAATCCAAGGTTCCGTTAATGAGTATTTCAAGAAGATTATATTTCATAGGAAATAATATCAATTTTTCTCTTTTTAAATTCATTTCTTCTTCTAACTTTTACTCACTTCCCTAGTACAACATGAAATAATGACTCTAATAACATAAATATAATGTAATTTCATTGGGTTAATTGAATATCCATATTCTACAATCCCTTATTTGGATTCTAAAATGAAAACATTGTTTAAAATATGGTTGGTGTACCACCTCCATGAACAACACATTTTGTTTTTCTCCATCACCTTAAATAATGGTGACAAAAATATTATTATGGTTAAATAAATAGATAATAAATATAATAAAAGTTATTCCAAGTTCTTTAATTTTTTAATTTTTTTTTAATTAAATAAAAAAATTTAGTTCTTGATGGTCGATAAATCTACCTAAATGATCTAACTGAATAATGTTAACTTTTTTACCAAAAGAATCATCCCTATATTAGAAAACAAAATAATATTTGGTGTAACATCCCAAATTTTTAAGGAGGTATATATTATTTTAAATTCAATTAAACCCTTTTTATTTTTTAATTTTTGTCTTAAACCTTGGTAACCGTGCCTTTAGGCTGGTTGGTTTGTTTTCAGGAGGGATGTTGCAGGGGACTGGAGTGAGGCTATAGAAACAATTCAGGATGTTAATGCAATTCATAATGTGAATTACTCCCACTATACCCTATGCGTTTATTTTAGGACATTAATGTTTTTCTCTTGACCCAAGGAATTCATGATGTAAATTCCAGTCATGTCGTGAATATGTTGTGACCCTTTTTAAAAGGGTTAGAACCCTCTATTTAACCTATCCTCACTCTTTTCTCCACCAACCCAACATGATAGATCCATCCTCCCTAACCTTGCCTTTGAGCTTCATCCTCAATCTGGTGACTGTTTCACTCTCCATTGACCACATTGGATCCACATCAGTAAGCTCTTCATTCAACTTCTTTCTTTTCTCAATTTATCTCTCTATAGTTGATGCTATTTTGTTGTAATCTAATATTACATATTTTCAGGAAAATTGTCTATTTCATTGATTTATCCCATTTTAGATCAAATTAGTTACTGATACCAAATTAGGAGTAATCTACCACTATAAGTTATGTGTTCTAGTACATTCTTTTTCCAAAAATCCAATTCATTTTTAACATGTTCCACCAAGCCGCATGCCAGAATTTCCACACGTTTTATTAAAATTATAGTTTTCCTTAATCTAAATTGTTACCCATGTCAGAAATTCCCCTTGCACCCTTGTTTATGGTCGTTGTCCCCCACCTCGACTTGTGCCACCACTTATGCTGTTCTTATGTGATGACCTTGAATATTAAATGTTTATATGGATCAACAACCTTCTAAGTGGTTTTGGATTGAGTCCTAGTTGAAGAGACTACCTAAATTAAATGGGAGTGAGTGGTACGACCACTTTACATGACTTCCATATGAATAAGGGTTATTCACCTTAGTTAAAAGGTATGATAAATAAATTTTAATCAACCTTTTGCATGGATGGAAGCATGACTGACCTTATTATATAAAAGTGACGCATGGGCATGGAGTCCCATATATCTACGATAACCGATCATGGCGTCCCAAATGAAATGTGATATAAGAGCACGACATCCCAAATGAAATTTGATATAAGAGCATGACGTCCCTAATTAAATATGATATATATGCAAGATGTCCCTAATTAAATGTGATATAAGGGAATGAAATCCAAAATGAAATGTGATATCTGGGCATGATGTCTCTAATTAAATGTGAAATACGGGCATGACATCCCATAAACATATGATATATGGACATGGAATCCCAAATTAGAAATTGATAACTAGACATTGTGTCCCATATTGTGATATATGGTAATATCTTACAATATGATTCATGAAATCCTAACATGGCATACCTTGACATTCTATGAGACTCATAGTACTATACATGGATGCTTATGTTATGCCTCAGTTCTTGGATAGTATTAGCACACACACATGCAAATATATATATGGTTATAAACATTAATATGTTTATAAATCATATATATGTACACACATACATATATATATGAAAATTTAGTCAATTGTTCAAAGATCTCTTAGCTTAGGCCAAAGCAAGTAATGTTTGCATTGTGTCCTTTAGGAACCAGAGCTGACCCATTTATAGTTTATATTTTTTATTAAATTGTTATACATGCACACTAATAATTTATTATACACTAGTTGGATTGTACTAAATACCATTGTTGGTGGCCTAATGAGTATAAATCACACCCTTTTGGGCCACCATTTGGTACATGAATAGAACTTATGGATGCAATTGGGGAAAAAGGGAAGCGTCCAACTGTGGATTCTTGATTCTATTCTTAAGATTGAGTGTGAGAGTAGAGGAATGAGCTTATTATCACAATTCTAATGGAGATAATATTTTATTTTATTTTATTTTTTATAGAATGATGTATATTCCTGCACACCTATTCCCCTTTTGTATATCACATGAAACGAGTATCATTTTGTATATAATACCGATTCAGTTCCATATAGTTTATTTTATTTGGATGATTTATTATTCAACTACTGATAATGTTTTACTATTTCCACTGCTTATCATTATTGTATACCACTATGCTACACTTTGACCATGTGGGTATAGTATATGCACTATACCACCATAGACCCTTTCTACTAGTCAACAACCTATGATGTATAGAGAGGTTCACTTATGTCCATATGGGAAACCAAGTCTGATTAATTAAGAGTGAGCTGAGTTTAGGATGCTACAAAGTGGTATCAGAGAATTTAAGTTTTACTTTTGTATTACTATTTGTGTATTAGATAGGAGACTAGGAACATGTCAAAACTTGGTAATGAGATTTTTTCTAATATTATGTAACCCACATATATAGGAAATCCAAATTACTCAAGTTGAGATATTGTTGTTTGGTTTGCACCTATTAAAATTCTACTGATTTCAAAATTGGGTGACGAATATGATTTTTGGTTTCATTATCAATATTATTATTGTGATTTTATTTTTCCTTGTCCAATTAAGGAATGGATGTATCATCTCATTAATCAATATAGAAACTTTTGGATTCACATTTCATGCATATACCATGCCATATTTATAATATTTAATGCATTTTCTACTGGATATTATTGGTGCCTTGATTGTTGTAATTGAGAGTGTGCTAATTTTTCTTGTAGGGATAAAATACATAGATTAATTTAAGTGTATATATAGACATAAATGGTGTTTTCCAATAAATCTTGATGTTGGTACCTTAATTAACCAATTATTCCATGTATGAATCCTGGAAAAATGTTTCCATGGGATGAAATGTTAGTTGATTTGGTTACATTAATACCAATTTTATTTTATGAAGAAGGTACATATATAAATTGGGACTAGTGATTAATCTAATAAAATCATTTTATATGACCTATTACACCCTGATACCAAATTTAAGGGTCAGGTCACAGTCATGAGATGTGCCAATTACAATTTATAAAGTGCATGGTCCTTTATAAATTGATAATGTTGAGTCATATAACTAGAATGTGGTATATATACATGCACCTAGATGAGAAATAACATAAATGAATTTAGAATCTTAAATTAAATGTTTACCATTAAATGGGGATTCCAATTTCAAAGTAAGGGGTGTTTTACTTTATACCTTGTAATTGAAACTCCATAAATCAGGACCTATGATGTGTCATGTGAGGTATTGACCTTGACCTAATCTTAGTTGTGGGAATTAGATAGTGGATCTTATGACCTATGTGATCTTATTTATAACCTATACCTGGATTTAGGAGAAGTTATGAAGTGTTAACCCTTTTATATAGGAAGGCCATATACCTGTCCTTATCTATTATCTTTGATTCTATCTATTATTGAATATTTTCAGAGGTTTGTATTTTTAAATTGTAGAACTATGTTGCAATGATGTCCTCAATTCATTCACCAAGAAGGTGGAAATGATCATTCTCTAGAGGTGGTGTGACCTAAGCTTCTAGAATTACCTCTAGTAGTTCTACTTGAGGAACCTCCCATTGTTCTTAATAAGGGTGTTGATACTCAGTTATGATAGATATTTTTATAATTTATGTAGTTTATGAAAGGATATCTATGACACGCCCCTAACATGAAAGAATTTATGTGATAATTTCCACAGTAGAATCCACCCCACTTTTTGGGGGTTAGTGGCCCCTAGGATTAATATTTTTGTCTAGAGGCCATACTATTGATATTCATGCATCCAAATATTTCTTTGGAGAGAATGGTCAAGATAGTGACCTATATGTTCTGTGATTCCTCCAAGATTTGATGGGATGCGATTAATCAGGTTGGTCATCATCATGGTATGGTATGGATGGACTTCCAGATAACCATATATGATTAATTATTTCCATAGATGCAGAGAACATAATTCACTATAGAATTTATACACCTAAAGTCAAGTGATATATCTATGATTGGAGATATGGATCATTTCACCAAACATCATCATTTCACACCAACACTTTTCAGTTAAAATTTGATGAAAATAAGAAAGTTTTGAGGATAGGAATGTATATTCCATCCAAACTTGGTTGAATATATTTTGATTGACCATTATTTTTAAGACAGTGAATCGGTCCCTCATCACCGATAAGAACCTAAGGGAAGAACATGATATGGGACAAATTTGTTCAGTGCTGAGATAAGGAAGCTTTTCTTTAAGTGGTATGAAGTGTCTCTCTGAGTTTTCACATGGGGTTCATAGCCCATATATGACACCTACTGATAATTATTTAGTGTTCCACCAGTATAGGAATCTAGAACATAAGAATCTACATTATCCCATAGATTCCATTGAATACTAAGGATGAGGTAGGTTGGGTTATCTTTAGCACTTATGTAGGACTTTCCCATCTATGTATAGTGGGAGAGGATCCATATATTCTTGGCCTTTAGGATCAAGATCAGTAGAACCTCACCACGAAGGTAGCTGGATTAATACTATCCAATCCGGTTTAGGAGATGGTTGTGCCTGAGGTATCTAGGCTCTAAAAATTTAGTGCCAACAAAGAAGAATTAACAAGGGTATTCGAGTTGTATCTTAGGGTCGAGGATCTGGCCATATATTTACAATGTAATCTACCCCATAGGAGCAGAGTTTTAAGTATTCAACAATTAGAGGTAAAATTATAGTAGCCTCCACTTTAGTATCTTTATGATTTGATATAGTCTCTTTACACTATTTCATATCCATGGAAATCATGGAATGTATAATCATAGAAATAGAGTACTTTCAGGGCACGATGAATCTCAAAAAACCATTTTGGTTTTGACCAGGGAGTGTATACCAGTGTAAGGGGTCCCCCTTGAGATAGGTGGGTATCATTTCTTATGGAACCTCATTTTCCTTGAGATTACAAGTTTCAATGTAATACATAGAATGGAATGGATAGTTTTATATTATGATCATGTTGATTTCTATCATTAGAGGTTTTCGGTCACATCACCTAAGGGCGGTACATAAGTTCATAAGGGAGAATGGAATTTCTAGGTGAGTAAATATAGACCTAATCATTTTGGGATTGGTGTAGTGACATCCCATATATCTAGTCTCTTTATGAGAGTCCATGTAATGTGATGAATGAAATTCCATCATGTTGTAGATTTTTTCAGGAATGCATTCCCTAAAAAATTTTCTAGGTTACCTCATATGAGGGAGGTTTCGTTCACTATTGAGAAGGTCCTAAGAGTAGCACCTATGTCCATTCATCCCTATAGAATATCACCTACAGAGCTCCAGGAACTCAACAAGCAGTTAGAGGATTTGGAATATAAAGGTTTTATATGACCCAGTACTCGGCCCTGGAGTTTTCCTATGCTATTCGCCCAGAAGGTGGAATGGACCATCAAGATTTACATGGATTATAACTGGTTAAATTGGATTACAGTTAAGAATTGATATCCTTTGTGATTAATATAATATATTTTTGACCAACTCTGAGGAGCAGTAGTTTTCTCCAAGATTGATTTGTGGTTAGGCTTCCATTGATGGTAATTAGGTGCGCAGAAAAAGTTGGTGGGCTGAGGATTTAATTTTTCATAACATGAATTTAATAAGTACAAAAATATATAAATGTGTACCTTGTTTGATTCAACAACACGTTAAACTACTTCTAGTCAGTGGTGATCATTTCTCAAATGATCTGATTCTGAACCCCTATATATAATCCATACATGCTCCAACAATCCATGTACTCACCATTCATTGAATTTTGGGTGCTAGTATAGAGCTTTGAAGAATCCCTAGGTGTTTTGATGATCACCTTAATTCTGTTCCATCGCTATGTTGAATGAGTTATTGGATCGCTCGCTCGGAGAGAGAATTTCTCTCTCTAGAAGGTAGGAGGATAGATATTATCTCATTCCATTTGAATGAATAGTCTATGGACTTATCTTCTCCTCGTACTTATATAGTGGGAGGTTCAAATACCCAGGAAGGGTTCTCGGCCCCAGGAAATTCAATGCCCATTGAATAAGCAATAAATGTCATGTTATGACAAACTAATAGTTTCATAAACATCATTTATTTTTTATCACATAATTTTAATATTTAATTAATATATTACATGATAAGACTATGTTATTAAGTTGACTCAATTTTTTTTCTAATATTAGATGAACCTTTAATATTAATATAATATTCATTCATATTTAATTTTTCTTATATTCCCAAAATACCTCATGAATATTTTTAATAAATAAATTTGACCAAATTATTCTATACTTGAATAAAAGTTAATTTATTTATTCTTCAATGATCAATTACTTGGGAAAATCTCGGACCACTTGGTGGGTCCCACCATGCCCAATATACATATTCACCAAAATATGGTAGAATGATGAATGCGCTACCGTGTGTGGTCGTCTAATCCCTTATATCAATAGCATTGAATACCATTCACACATGAAGAGTGGAGTTTATAAACCCACCAAGGCCTTTAAAGATAAAAGAAATTTTCATAGCAATGAAAACCATCCAACGTACATAATCCATGTAACAAAATATTTTTGTCTCTTGATATCTCATAATATAGGATGCAAAACTTGTTTCATCATCCATTATTGATTTATAATTTATTTTATCTATCTAGAAAAAAATTCCTTTTAATACCTTGGACAATGATTTATGGAGTTACTACCATCATAATAAACTAGACCTAAGATATCACTTCTTCAACTTAGAAGTAAAAAATTCTAGGTTAAACATTTAATTAATTCCATATCGCCAATGACACACCCAATATTAGCTACCTCACCCTGACTTGACTATCATGTTTTTTTCTTGCCTCAAATTATGCGATCAAATCACACATATTGATAATGATCTCCATCTAGGAGACCAATACACATGTACGAAGATAGGAAAAACCAATAACACCTAAAACTTGTGGTGTTATACCCTCTTGATCTCACCAACCAGACATCACCAAGTGTGAACATCAGGGGAGAAATTATCAATTCTTATGATCCCTAAACATCTGATAGCTAGACATAAACTATGTACAATTAGTATGATGTATCCAGACCATAGGACATATGTTTAAGATTAATTTTATAATATCTCAGGGTTATCATTATATATTGAAAACTACTATAACCATTTGACATGACAATTAATCAATGGAAATTACTATTTAAATAGTGGAAATGTAAATATCTACAATATAATGGTAAGTGCACATCATACAAAACTCACTGTATACATGGTATGGTAATAAAAAAGTACTGATCAAGTTGGGTCTTGGGAATTCACTATTACAAAACTTTTAGTTACACTAGATATAACTTGATAACTGTCCTTTTTATATCTCACACAATTAAGATCACGTTTCTGCGGTTTCAGGGATTTAGTTTCTGGGTCTACCACATCTTCACTGCATAGCTATTCTACTATGTGCAACCCTTCCTGCTTGAGTAAGACTCCTCAAGAGATATAAAAATCGATTATATATACTTTTGTTCATTGTCAAGATTCAAAATATTTTCAAGTAATGGTAGTAGAATTATCATAATTTATATTATGATAAAACTTTACTTACTATGTGAAATTACAAGAACGAGAACAAATCATTGCATATTATACACAGCTTCTTTAGGTTCTTAAGAAGCCACAATGCACTCTGTATTTGTAGATATGGAAACCACTAGATTTAATGAGATTATATTTCTCATTACCTTAGCCTAAATTTGATATTAGATCATGTTTATCTAAATTAATACTATCTTATGACCCCTTATAACTAGTATCCATTCCTCTCCACATACCAGGTATACATCCATTGTACTTGTTCTAGTATAATTTGATTGTTCTGACTGCTTACTTTTCAATTCTCCTTGATACAAATGATATTTTCCTACCAAAATTTTTATGTTGGAAATATAATTTATTATAAATATCATGGAATATGTGATTTCCCCATCATATAAGTGTCTGAGACTCAACTCACCACATTAATCTCCCCGCATGTCTTGTACATGTCATCAAGGAGAAATTTATGCCATGTGACATTGGAAACAATTCTCTCTTTAACTGTTATAACTTGTATTTGTCAGTACCTTTACAATATATATACCATTTACTAGGTCTAAGAATCAAGACATGAGTAACTTTCACTACTTTTTAGCATTCAATGGTGTCACCATCCCTCTTTAGTTACATCATATAGATACCTTCCATGATTGGTGGTCTTGAAATCCAATTATCAATAAAATAATAATAAAAATTGTCCATGATAAGAAAAATTCGAATGTATTTGGGCATAATGACTTTTTATTACCAATTAAGGCTTAATGATACCATGCTTGCACCATCCATGTATATATAATTTCACTTGAATACCCACTGTAGTATTCAAAATAATAAGACCCCCTTAATTTGATACATGGAATCCGTTATTGAATTTTAATTGGCCTTTTCAATTTTATTTAATTTTCATTTACTTTTTACTTGTAGAAATTTTTATTCTCAATTTATCAAAAAAGTTTCTAACCATATCATTAATTAAAGAAAAGAAGGGTGGGATAGAAATAATATAGCTGAATCAACATTTGTTATTGTGTATCAGGAACCCGGTGAGCAAGATTCAATTGGGGTTAATAGGGTGCTTGAATGTGGAGTCATTAGGATAGAAAAGGAATAATTTTATTTTGAAGATTTGAATGGAATGGTAGGGAAAATAGAATCATGGAAAAGAAATATGTTTGGAGCTCATTCTACACTCCAAGGAAGAAATACCAAAAGAAGTCTTCAAGATAAATGCACCAGAGGAGGATGTCATGAGAATATGTGAGATAATGATTCGATTTGATATCAATGAGGACCAAAATAAGTAGAAAAATAAACAAGACCACATTTTGTATTGAGGATTTAACAAAAAGAGGATCAATCTAGAGGAATATATCTAGACATGGGACAAGATTACCAAACATTTTGAAAGTTTTATCAAGAATTATTTGGATATATTGGTAACCATAGTTTAACGGGATTTATATAGGGTGTTTAATTCCGATAATCTTTTCCCTTTTTAATAACTCTGTAAGTTCTTTATGTGTCCAAAACACCTCTGTTTGACCAATGTGGTTTCTTACTTTTTCCAAAAAGTGTTTCTGATATAAAAATTTAATTTTCTAGTCAATGAATAATGTACCACTGGTTGTGGTGAATATAAAACTATCCCTATGGTTTTATCCTTCATATAAAATATGTGTCTTTGAAAAATTTCTCTTTTAATCCTCGTGTGGAAATCATTCCTATGTCAACTATTTTTTCATCTCTATCATTGACTAAACCTAAGTCTGTCTTTTTCCCACTATCTAAAACAGATTTGAGTTCCCTTATATAGAAATATAGTCTATTACTTTGACTGTCACTTTTCTATCTTAGGGAATTATATAATATCCTTATAAAAATTTAGGATAATTTATTTAGATTTACATTGTGTTTTTCTTGGTGCAATTTCATTTATATCCTTAACAAACACTTTTTATTAAAACACATGTTCTTATGAAATTTAGGATTTCCATCATACTATAACTCATATGATATCTATATTTCATGATAGTTGTCATTTTTATGGGATAAAATTGATATTTATGATGTATTTATTAAAATATAATGGAACTATTTGAAATGGAAATAAATTTTACCAATGATTCTCATTTTACTTACATCATAAATTTGATGTGTATAAGGAAATATGCATTCAAGAATTAATTCATGCTATATTATTTTGATCAATGTTAACATGTAAGACTCATTATAGATCCTTTTTAATAGTATCATATATTTTATGTGGATAAGGTAATGTGCATTTAGGAATTACTCCAAACAATATTATATTAATCGATGAGTTCTTGGTCAAGATATTCTTTGGTACACAAGCCCAAAACACGTCATATCTTCTGAGAATGCATTTACCATTCTTGAATTTCACATTCATTAAATTCCTAAAATAATCTTATGATGTATATTTACCACTAGATTACCCTTTCAATCGTTTATTCTCTCTAACTGAACTAATTCTGAAATATTTGTGGCCTACCTTTATTTCTAAAGGCTTGTTTGTCCAAAACTAAGTACATTAGTGTGTCGATAATATCTAAGGACTTTATACCTAAAGATTCTAAAAACCATAATGGTTATATCCTTGAAAACAACTTAGTTTTTCTTGATAAAGTATTATCTTGTCACAACTTGGTATATAAGTATTACATTTTATATTCATTAGTCATTGCAAATGATTTAAGCATTACTGAACAATTCATTAAGTATTAAACACAAAAAAAACATCCATTCCAAAATGAGGATAATGTCTCCTTATTTCTATTAGATATGTAAGATTAATGTTTTGGTAATACTCAAAAAAAGTACAACTGGAACCATTTACTTGGTAATTGGAATTTGTCTGCTTCACACTGCTGACTTAGGAATCACCCTTTATCAGCTACTTGGAGAACACACCTTACTTGTTGTAATGTTTATTTTCTTACTTGGTTACTGTATTAAAATATACATATGTGATTGGAATATTTTATTTAATTATCAATAATTATTGAAAAAAATTACATATGATTTATAAATATATCTTATGAAGAAGCTACTGCTTGCTTCTACGATTTAGTCTATTGTATTTGAGACTTCCATAGATTTATTTGATGACACGAGAAGAAAATTACCTTTTGTTTAATACCTATTTTCTTGGAAGTACTTTGAAAAAGTACCCTTTATGTTACTCTTTACATTGTCCTTTTCACCTTTTACTTTAACTTTTTCACCATAATAACTAAATATTAAACCTTCTTTAAGTTCTTATTAGCTTGGAGAACCATACCAAAAATTAATGAATCAATTTCTCCATTTACTATTAATTTTTAAATATTAAACAAAATTGAAGTAACTGGGTGAAAAATATATAAGAATAATATTTATTGAAATATCATCATCCATCTTTCAATTTACATATATCCAGTGTAATCATCATCCATTCATAACTCGATTCAACTTCTCCATGCAAGTTTCTTATAGATGAGACCACATGTAAAATCATCCATGTCTCGATGTTGTATCTACAACTCATATTAGAAATTGATGATAGCATAATGACATAACCATAATATGAATCATACATGAGTCTCTTGTAAGATTTTTCCCACCCTTCCTTCTCAAGGATGCTTAACAGGTATTGGGGAAAATAACAACTAGAATTTCTGATATCTTAGTACTTTTCATAAGAACCAATAATATTCTTGGAAACTTGTTATAGTTTGAACATTATCTATGTCGAAAAATTATCATAGTGTACTTGTGGTATTAAATTTTATTTTCTAAAAAAAATATCCAGAAGATTAATAAATATATCTTAATTACCCATTAAACATTATCAATTAAGTTAAATCATCAAATGTATCCAACAATTTTATTTAATTCTAGAAACCCTTTGTACTAGAATCAAAATACTTTGTTTATTGAGTATTCTGGTGGAAATAATCTTTGAAACCTCTCCCCATAGTCTACAAGATTTGGATTTGACACTACTTAGAGAGTTTCTAGGTAGGTGTTTGACGAGCCAACTGCATTAGCTCGCTGCTCTTTGTTCTGTTGAGTGAAGTCCCATCTTCTGAAATCATAAACTTGATTTACCCAACTCTTGCATCTAAAGTTACAAAAATCTATCTTTGGATACTTCTTTGCTGTCAAATTCAGTTAATTCAAATCATCACTCTCATAATAACTCCATGGTAGTAGGAAGAACCCTCAACTTTGGCTGTTGAGAACCCTATACACCCAATTTTATTCATATTCAAATGATGGAAGGCATATGCAACTTAATATTTCTTTGAAGGTTTTAATATTTATCGATGAATGTAATAATTTTCTATTAAATATGTTTATACTATGTTGTCATGCCCAGAAAAGAACATTAATAGAACAAATTGACCACTTTATGTATTTTTTTTATTTTTTATTTTATGTGTTTCCTGCAATCATGCAAATTCATAAAATAATAAACAATGCATAGAAGAAATAAAATTACCCAAATGGTCTTGAGCATATAATATTGGTTGATTCATTTAAACTTAATGGATCCACCATGACCAAGGGGAATCAAACCTGAGTCAGGTATTGACTCATGATGTACCTCATCCCCAGTTCAGTGTGTCCAATTCTCTTCTAGATCTTTCCTTGACTTGGCGTGGTCCACAATTTGCAGCATCATAGTCAATAATTCATTAATACTGGCTTGCAGATGAAGGTATTGTAGGAAGCTCAAAATACATACCAATAATGATGGACATGCAATCTATTATACATATAGAATAAAAAAGGATGATGTGTATACAATCATAAAATTAATTATTTTTTACAAGCATCACACACAAGTAAGAAATAATTAAATTAAATAAACTAGACAAGCAGGGTTGGTCACTACTCAAGAGTGGTCAGTTGGTAAAATCAAAACATGATAAAAATTAAATACAATAAATTTAAGTATAGGATAATTTAAAGAAATTAATTGAATTATTTAAATTAAAATAATTTAATTTAATTTAGTCCTATTATTAATTTAATTTATTATTCAAAAATAAAATCAATTAATTAATTTAAATTTAGAACCAAAATTAAATTAATTATTCAGGATGTTTAAATTAGTATTTTTAATCGCAAATTAATAAATTATTTTTTTTATATTCAAATAATTTTATGGGCCTTGAAACCCCATGCACAGCTGATGTGGGTTGGGCCAAACGCACACAGACGAATTCTGGGTTGGGAAGACCCAATGTAGGGTTGTTCTAGGCTAAACAGACCCTCCTTGATGTTTTCCATGTTGGGTAGCATGTCCAGACTTTTTTTGGGGTGGTTCGGGTGACACTAGATTCTTGGAGCCTTGCTGATCAACCAATAGGGAGTACCTCATAAAGGAGCGACCGTTGTGGTGTATGGTGGGATAAAGCAATGGTTGTTTGGAAACTCAGTCTGGTAGGTCCCAATTGGGTCATAAGATCAAGGTTAGGGAGATTCATGGGAAAATTTTCTATTATACAGTAAAATAAAAAACAAATTCATGTTATAACATTGGGAGGAAAATTTTTCCCAAACTACAGTTGTCTGTGGGGGTTCTTTCCATGAAGGAAGAGCACCTATTTAGAAGGTGTCTTCTATGAAAAACTTTTAAAGAAGACGTTGTGCATAAAAGCGCATTGTTTAAAGAAACAAACAAGAAGGCGTCCAGTGATAAGTGGCCTTCTACAGATATTTTTTATGAAGGGGACTTCTTAGAAGGCGCCTTTAAAAGAAATACATTCAATAAGGCACCTTTTTAAAAGGTGTCCACCCTAGTATTTTTTTTCAAAAAAAGTTTTTTATTTGTATTTTTTTGTTTTCTTTATATATAATGTGATGGATTATCTAATTAATAAAAAAATTTGATTATTAATAATTTCTTATATTAAATATAAATAATATAAATAATATAATAAATAAAATATATAATTTTATATTAAAAAAATATTAATGATTAATAATCTAATCAAAATTAAATATTTTATTATTATCTTAGTTAATAAAAATATTATTATTAAATATTAAAATATAAAAAATAAACTAAAAATATTATGATTAAATATAAAAAAAGGTTATTTATTGAAATAATTAATATTTTCTTTTTAGTCAAATAAAATTACAATCATATTATCATTAAATATTTTTATTACTAAATAATAATTATTTGTATATAATCATTTTGACTTAATAATTATTTATAATTAATAACATTATTAATTATATTATTATTTATTATTATTGAATACATAAATAATTAGATTATATATATAATATAAAATTAGTATTTATTTGTTTATTATTTAAATATTAATTATAATACTATTATGGTTATTATAAATGATAAATAATTGTTTTATAATTTGTTAGTAATAATAATATTATTAAAAATTACATTTTCTATATTAAAAAATTAAATTATATCTGTTTTAAATTATATTTATTTTAAATTATATTTATTTTAAATTACATTGATTCTAAATTATAATATAATTTAAATTTTCTATATTATAACTTTAAATTATATTTATTTTAAATTATATTTATATTAAATTATATGTGTTTTAAAATATATTTTTGAAATTATAATATAATTTAAATTTTCTATATTAAAATTTTAAATTATATTCATTTTAAATTTTCTATATTAAAATTTTAAATTATATTTATTTTAATTAATATTTATTTTAAATTAAATTTATTTTAAATAATATCTATTTTACATTATATTTATTTGAAATTATATTTATTTGAAATTATATTTATTTTAAATTATAATATAATTTATATTTTTAATATAGAAAATATTATTTTTAATAATAATTTTATTATTAATAATTTATAATACAATTATTTATCATTTATAATGGCCATAATATTAATATAATTAATATATAAATTATAAACAAATAATAATTTTAAATTTTATATATAATCTAATTATTTATGTGTGCAATAATACTAAATAATAATATAGTTAATAATTTTATTAATTATAAATAATTATTAAGTCGAAATGACTATATAGACATAATTATTATTTAGCAATAAAAATGTTTAATAATAATTTGATTGTAATTTTATTTGACTAAAAATAAATTATTAATTATTTTAATAAATAATATTTGTTATATTTAATAGTAATATTTTTATTATTTTTTAATATTTAATAATATTAATATTATTAACATAAATAATAATAAAATAATTAATATTGATTAAATTTTTAATTATTAATATTTTTAATATTAAATTATATATATTACCTATTAAATTATTTATATTTAATATGAGAAATTATTAATAATCAATTTTTTATTATTAATTAGATAATCCATCACATTATATATATATATAAAAATAGAATACAAATAAAAATAAGTTATTTTTTAAAAAAATACAAGGGAGGATGCCTTTTAAAAAAGCACCTTGTTAAATGTATTTCTTAGGAATGCGCCTTTTGAGTAGGTGCCTTCTTAATTTTTTTTTTGAAAAAGATGCCTTATCAGCAGATGCCTTCTTATTTGTTTCTTTAGGCAAGGGGTTTTTATGCATAATGCCTTCTTTAAAAGTTTTACAGGGAAGGCACCCTCTAAATAGGTGCTCTTCCTCCACGAAAACAGCCCCCACATATAGCCGTAGTTTGGGAAAATGTTTCCTCCCAATGTTATAACTAGAATTTGCTTTTTATTTTACTATATAATGAAAAAATTATTGAGATTTATGTGGCTGGGGCAGCTAGAGTTAGGAGGGGTTACTTAGGTGGTTCCGAGGTAGTGGGAGGCAGAGAGGCCAGAACTAGATGCAAGCAGCACCGGAGGGTTCCGGCGACCAATGGTGGCTGAAATCAGACGAATGAAAGGTTGTGGGTGTGAGGATGGTTGATCTTAGTGATGACGACATTCGAGGTGTGTTGTGCTGTGTATAACCCCAACAAGGGAGGGTGCGGTGTTCTGAAATGAGGACCTCATGGTGGTAGAGGTCCCAAACGGCACTAGCGGTGTTAGCCTGGTGAGGTGGAAAATAGGTGCACGAGTGGCATGGGCAATTGATGGTGGCAATTGGAAACTGAAGACTTGAGTTCAACAAAGTAGAATGAGGGGTGGCCTCAACATGTTGGGGAAACTAGGGGAGTTAGTCCCCCCTTATTTATTACATTCCTTTTTTTCTTTCCACTAGGTAGTAGCACCACCCTCTTTTTAAAATTATAAAAATGATTGTTTTTATAAAAATTATGTTGATGATTAAAAGAAAAATAAAATTCAAAAGGCATATAACTTTTTTTCTTTTTTCTTGTAACCCATTGGGCCAAGCTACCCCTCTCTACTATTTTTAATTGTTAATGAATTCCAAAAACTTATTGAATCACATCCACTGGAATTTACTATGTCGGGGATCGAAAACCGACCAGATATTGGCCGGAGTATGGGAGTTCATCAAAATAACCACCACAATCTTACTTGGATAACAAAAACATATATAAAATATATGTTTTTCTAATTTTGATACTTGAAAAACAAAAAAAAACAATCCATATTAAGAATTCTGTATGACCATAACCTAGCCATCGAAAATCAGATCAACGAGCGATTTATTCCATTGGGACCAAATTTAAACCCTATAATTAATTTAAAGAAAATTAATTTTTTCTTTGCTCAGATAAATCATGTGAGATTTATGATACCAATTGATGGTACCAAGGAACACAGGAGAAGTCAGTGGGTCAGGGATTTAAAACTTTCAATCATTAGAGTAATGCAACTTCATTGTCTCTAGTGATCCAAGCCTTGGTAGAGGTCTAAGGATATATCATGAATTTAATAAGCACAAAAATAAATAAATGAGTACCAAATTCGATTCAATAGTGATTTTGAATGAGGCTAGTCACTGGTGATCATTTTCCGAATGATCTGAGTCTAAACCCCTCTAGAACACACACACACGCTCCAGGATTCTGCATTCCAACCATTTTTTGAATTATGGGTACTAGCGTGGAGCTCCAAAAAATCCCTAGGTGTTGCAACAATCACCTCAATGCAATCCCTTCAATCTGTCAAAGGAATTTTAGATCAATCACTCCGAGGGAGTCTCTCTCTCTAGGAAGAAGTAGGAGAGAGAGACTCTTATTCCATTGGAATTAATAGTCTATCAATTTAGTTTCTCTTCATACTTTTATAATGGGAGGTTCAAATACCTGAAAAGGGTTTCCCAACCCTCAAAAATTCAACGTCCACTAAATAAGAAATAAATTTCAAATTATGACAAAGTAACTACATAATAAACTTCATTTATATTTTATCACAAAATTTTAATAAATAATAAATATATTTCATGATAAGCCCGAGTCATTAACTCAACTCGAAATCTCCACTGATATTAAACTAACCATGAATATTAAAATAATATTCATCTCTATAATATTTTTCTTGTATTCAATAAATATATTGTTAATACTTTTAATAAATAAATTCAACCCGATTATTATATAATAAAATAATAATGAATTTATTTATTTATTGATGCTCGATTAGTTTGACAAATCTCATACCCCATGGTGGGGCTCAACATGTCCAATATACCCATTCACCAGAATAGGAAATAATATTGAATTCCCTATTATGAGTGACCCTCTTGGCCCTTATATCAATAATAGTAAATACTATTCATAGACCAAGAGTAGAGTCTACCAACACATTAAGACCCCTAAAGAGATAAAGAATATTCATAATAATGACAACCATCCTATGAACACACACTATGTAATATAATCTCTTTGTCTTGCAATATCTCATAAAGTATGATGTACAAATTTTGTCATTATCCATTCTTGCTTTATATTTTATTGATCTTACTAGACATAAATACCTTCAGCTACCTTACCCCAGAATTTATGAAGGTACTACCATAATGATCAACTAGGCCTGAGATATCACTTCCTCAACTCGAAAGTGAGAAATTATATCTCGACCATTTAACTAATGTCATTCCACTAATGTCATACACCACACAAGCTACCACACCAAGAATTTGTTTTCATGGTTTTATCCTTGCATCATAATACACAATCAAATGACACACATTGATAATGATCTCAAGTCAGGAGACTAATAGACATGCCTATATATAATAATAACCAATGACACCTGAAACATGTGGTGTTCATATTAGTGGGTCTATCCTCAGGATACCACCTACCAGATATCACCAAGTGAAAATTTTATGACAAGAAGTATCAATGATTATGATCCCCCAAAACCTGGTATTTAGACTTCAAAAGTGTCCAATCAGTATGATGTATCTAGACTCTAGAAAATAAGTGTATGATTAATGTTATAGTATCTTGAGGTTCTCATTATAGCTTGGGAATTGTTATTACCTTTTAACATGACAATTAATCTATGGTAATTAAAATTTAAATTGTGTAAGTAAAAATTTCTACACTATAATTGTAACTGTACCTCATGCATAACTCATTGTATACATATTATCATAATTGAAAAGTAATGATCATGTTGGATATGGGGAACCCACTATTACGATGACCATCAGGTGCATTTGAGGATTTGAAACATACCACATATAGAATTCCAGAGTAGATATGGCCTCTACGATTATTTGGTTATGCCATTCGGTCTTGCGATTGCGCCGATGTTTGTCATGGATAAAATGAATCGATTTTTCCACTTGTATTTGGATTCATTTGTGGTAGTATTCATGAATTATATCTTGGTTTATTCTCATACTCTACATGATCATTCCAAATATCTTGAGATCATGATGAATATACTGAGAGAGAACTAGATATATTCTAATTTCATTAAATTAAAGTTTTTGATAAAAAAAGGTACACTTATTGAGTCACATAATATTAGAGGTAAGAGTATCTGATGACCCAAAAAAGGTGAGTGCTATAGTTTCTTGTGAAAAACCCAAGAATTTATTTGACATGCATAGTTTCTTGGGGCTAGAAATATGGCTACTATATAAATTTAATTTAGGACATCTCACACCTTGTAGTTCCTTTCATGAGATTAACAAAAAATAGTGCTAAATTTTTAGTGTCTATAGCCTACGAAGCAACATTTTAGGGTTTAAAAGGGATATTGACTTCAATGTTGATCCTAATTCTTCAATATCCTAGAAGAAACTATATAGTTTATTAAGATGCATCATGAATTAGTCTAGGAGAAGTTTTAAAGTAGGGAGACTGAGTATTAGCATATAGTTCTCTAATGCTGAGACCTCACGAGCAGAATTACCGTAATAATGACCCTGAGTTTGTAGCCGTGGTTTATTATTTACATTGTTGGAGTAATTATCTATTGGGAGAATGGTTCATCATTTATCCATATTAGAAAAGTCTAAAATAAATTTCCACATAAGATGATTTGAATCCCAGTCAGTGCAGTTGTGTAGAATACCTGTAGTCATTGGAATTTGAGATCTCTTATAAAATCAGAAAGGTAAATGTAGTAGCTAATTCTTTAATCCAAAATTATCATACACAGGCCATAAAAGAGGCTATAATTTAGTGATATTTTATAGCCCTATTTTCTAATATGTATCTAAAGGTTCAATAATAATATAGGAAACCTGTATTAGTGTCTTTTCCAGTGAAAGTTTCTCTTCTAAAACATTTAAGGATGAGACAGCTTTGAGATCCCAAGGGCCTATTCATAAGGGAGAGTAACTCAGGTGAGGACCCTCCAACTGGTTGGATTATTGAAGAGGAAAAGATCCTACACTTTCATGGGTGTCTCTGGGCACCTGAATACATATGGGGAGAATTAATGAAAGAATCTCATGCCTTTGTTTGGGCAGTACACCTTGGGCTTGCAAAGATGTACCGTGATGTATGTAGTTTGTATTAGTGGCTAGGTAATAAGAGGTAGTCTATGTGATTTATCACATAGAGTTCCACCTATTAGTAGAGGAAGGTGGAGAAATAATGAAATGATAGACTACTAAAACCCCTATCCATTCCTGAGTGGAAATGGGATGGTGTCACCATGGATTTTATGATGGGATTTCTGAGATCCCCTCAACATAGTGATACAGTATGGGTTATCATTGACAGACTCACCAAGGATTCACACTTTTTACCTGTTAGGGAAACCTTTTCATTATATTTTTCTTGGGAGTCATTATTTTTAGGATATTTTATTACTTCATGGTTTTCCCATTCTATCATATCAGAAAGAGATGCTCAGTTTACATCATTGTTCTAGTAGGTGTTACATAAGGAACTAGGTTCATAGGTGCTTATGATTATAGCATACCAAAATCAGATTGATAGTCAGTCCAAGTGTATGATATAGATTTTAGAGGAAATTATCTGAGCATGAATCCTATATTTTGGAGGTTCTTGGAAAAAACACCCACCACTCATCGATTTTTCTTATAATAAAAGTTCCAAGAAACTATTAATATGGATCCTTGTGAGTCCCAATATGGTAGGCCATGCTGTTCACTCTTTTGTTGGTTAGAGTTAGGCGAGTCAGCACTGCTAGGACCTCATCTCATTTATGAGATCACAAATCATGTGCAACCTATTTATAAGAACATGGGTATAACTCAGTTTAGGTAAAAGTATTATATCAATCATTAATGCTAGCCTCTGGAGTTCGAGGTGGGATATTAAGTGTTCCTATTAGTTTCTCTTATATTAGGACATAGATGGATTCATAAATAGAGAAATCTATCACCACATTATATCATGCCTTTTTATATTGTGGAGTGAGTCATCTCGATATCCTATCGATTGGATTTACCTTAGAGCTACAAGTACATACAAGACTTCTTCCATGTATCATAACTTTATCATTATTTTTATGACCCATATCATTTTTTACCATAAGGGTATTGAGATAGAGGTAGATGCATCCTTTTAGGACCATATAGTTCATATCATTTATAGGAGCACAAAGTCTCTCTGAGGATGGAATATTCCTCAGGTACGGGTGCTATGGAAACACAACCATGTATAAGATGAGACATGGGAGTGAGATTTTGATGTACATGCTCAGTGGTCGGAGTTATTATCATATGATTTCCTACCACCCTTGGAAGGGAAACTCAAGGACGTGTTGTTTTATAGAGGTTATGTAGTAACATCCTTACTTTTTAGATAGATATGAGTTCTTTTAAATTTAGTTAAATACTCATTAAGTTTGTCTTTTTGGATTTGACCTCGGTAACTTTGACTTTAGTCTGGTTGGTTTGTTTCAGGGTGGAAGGTGGTAGGGGGATAAAGTTTGGCTATATAACCAATTCTTAACATGAATTGATCCAGCCAGACCCCTTGAATTTAATTCAATAAATGAATTTTCTTCTAACCTAAGGAATTATTTATGGTAATTCCATTAATATCATGAATATGTCATTACCCTTTTTAAATGGGAAGAACCCTTCACTTAACATATCCCCCCTCTTTTCTCTATAAGCTCACTAAGAGAGATCCATCCTCCCCCAACTAGGATTTGAGCCTCCTCCTCTATCTAGTGTCCATTTTACTCACTTTTGGTCACTTTGGATCCTCATTATCAATATATTAATTCCACTTATTTCTTTGCTCTCTTTATCTATCTATATTTGGTTCCATTTTGGTGCAAGCTAATATTCCCTATTTTCAATACATTTTTCTATTTCATAGATTTCTCACGTTATAGCTGAAATGTAAAATAAATATTAGATAAGGAGTCATATTCTTCCATAAGGTAGGTGGTCTAGTACTTTTTTCCAAAATCCAAGTTGTTTTATAATATAGGTTTTCGTGCTGCACCCAAAAATTTCTATTTGTTTCCTTAAAATTATAGTTTCTTTAATCTAAATTGTTACCCGTGTTATAAATTCCTCCTTTACCCTTATCTATGTCCATGGTGCCCCACCTTGATAATTTCCACCTCTTAGGGTGTGATTATGTGATTCCATTGAATTAATATATTTTTATATGGCCCTATCAACTTCTAAGTTGTTTTGACTTGAGGCCTAGTCGAAAAGACTACCTAAATTAAGTGGGAGTGAGTAGTACAACCACTTTATGTGAATTCTATATAAATAATGGGTTTGCACCTTAGTTAAATGGTATGTTAAATAAATTTTAATGAACCTTTTTCATGTATAGAAGCTTGAAAGGAATTATTATAAAAAAGTGACTCATGAGCATGTAATCCCTTAAATATGTAATACCTAAGCATGGCATCCCAAATATCTATGATACCTAGGCAAAGAGTCCCAAATGAAATGTGATATATAATAATAGTGTCCCAAATGAAATGTGATATATAGTAATAGTTTCCCAAATGAAATGTGATATATGGGAATAACATCCCTAATTAAATGTGATATACAGGCATGACATCCCTAATTAAATGGAATATAAAGGCACAGAATCCCAAATGAAATATGATATACGAACATGATGTTCCTAATTAAATGTGATATAGGAGCATAAAATCATATATACATAAGATATATAGTAATTGTGTCCCTAATTAGAAATTTAAAAGATGGCCTAGAATCCCACATTTTGAAACATGGTCATGGAAACCCATACAATTCATGAAACCCAAGTATAATGTCCCATGAAATTTTATAAGACTAATACTACTATCCATGGACACCTCAGTTGCACCTTGTGTCCTAGATAGTAGTAATAAATTTTTATATGGATATAAATGTCACTACATATATAGATTATATATATACATATTCATATATATATATATATATATATTTACATTTATTCAATTTTTCAAAAATCTCTCATCTTAGAACAAAGTAGGCAGTGTCATCCTAGTATCCTTTAGTTACTAGACTCGACTTGTTTGTAGTTTATATTTTTAGTTAAATTTTTATACTTGATCACTAATAATTTTATATGCATAGATTATATTATACTAGAAAAAAATGGCGGTGGCCTAATGAGTATATCTCACACCCTTTTTGGGTTTCCGGTTAGTACCCAAATAAAACCTATGGAAACAAGTAGGGGAAAAGGGAAGTGTCTAGATATGGATTCAGGATTATCTTCATCAGATGGAGTGCATGAGTAGAGGATTGAGATTATTCTCATGATGCTAGTGGAGATAGTGTTTGGATGTTTTGTATTTTTTATAGAATTATGTTTATTCCCTCACCCATGTTATCCTTTTGTATATCAAATGACATGAGCATCATTTTTATATGATATTGATTCGGTTCAAGCCTATTTATTTTATTTGGATGATTTTTTATTCGGATAAAGATTTTTATTATGATTTACACTACTTATCATTGTTGTATACTGCTATTATACAAAGTGACCATGAGGGTATTGTCTCCCCATTGTACCATCATAAACCCTCACTTCTAGTTGGAAGCCTCTGATGTATGGGGAGGCACGCATGAGGCCATGTGGCCAATCAAGTTCAGTAACTTAGGAGTGAACCAGGTTCCAAACACTAAATTTTTGTCCATTTTGATATTTGGAAGTTTATGAGTACTATTTCATTTCACTTTTGAAGTTATATTCCCATTTTTCAAGAACATAAATAATTATCCACAAGTAATTCGACCTTGAAACCATGAAACAAACACCCTCAAAACAGTGAAATTAAACATTATATCTCAATTTAATGGTCATAAATGAACATAATAAAATTATAGTATATAAAATATAGATAGAAAAGGTTATGAATTAAGTAATTAATGAATCTAATTTTATTTTCAAGGATTTTAATTTCAAGTAAAGAATGATTCAAGAACATAAGGTAAGTGATCTCTCCGAACAACCCTTTTTCTTTTGGTTATGACCTTTCTCTCTATAACTCACTTTATCTATATAATTGATTCTATTAAATAATTATAATTTATGTATAAATGTATCTTACATATATACATATCTTATTATCCCTTCTTTTTATGGGGTAATACATTCCATAAGTTCATTTATCAAATGCCTTATGTTTATACCTAATGATTTATTCCCTTTTGTGCTACATATAAGAATACACATGTTATGATGGGTGAACACATATAGAACTCCAATTAAGTAGTTAATATTTTTTTTATCATGAGATTTTATGTATGAGATTAGGGAGTGAACCTAATCCATGATGGGACTCTATCCACCATGTGATGTTGTCTTAGTGTTTTTCCTAGATTCATGTTATGTCATGTTATTTATTGGTGCCACATTTCTATATTATCATGATATTCTGATACCATGTTTTTTATGTTATGATCCAATGTTATTATTCATTATAATTCTATTTTATGATATCATGTTATGTTTTTTGACTCATATGTTATGCCTAATTACCATATTTATTACCTTATTGGTCCTTTTAGCTCACCCATTTATTATATGTATTCCCTAGGCTATCCCATGTAGTTTCAGAAGCTTAAAAGAGTTTAGGATCACATGATGGAGATTAAAATAATGAAATTTTATTTTAGTTTCATTTTTTTATTTTATGTACCTATCCTTCCAAAGACACTAGGTATTTTGATCCTCTGGTTGTATTTAATGGAAATTTTTGTTAATAATCATGTAATAATATGTGTAAAAGGTTAGGGTCACTATAGTTTTATCACTTTAAAACTAAGAGAAAGGAAGGTAGATATTTTAAATTCTTTGAAAAATTGATAAGTATGATATTTAAGAGTATAAAATGAGATTTTATACTTAGGTTATACAATAATTTTACATTTTCCATAGAATGTAACAACCATCATTTTTGACACTTGTGCACAATTATTAATTAATTTAACCTGTAGTAAAATTCACAAAATTTTTACCACTCATTTTAAACACTTTAACATGTTACGTGATAAAATAAGAACAATTAACTTGACTTGTAATATCCCCATATAATTTTACAAACCTTGAACATGTCATGTTCATTTGAAAAATTATATTTTAATCATATTCAATTTTATGATTAAAAATCTTATGAATAACTTGATAAATAAATTCAATCATAATTATTCTTAACTTGAATAATATAATTAAATTATTTTACTTGAGATCGATCACACCTGGACATTAATGTACCCCCATACATGGGGCCCACTTCATCCTAAACCATTATTTATTAAAATAGGTGGAACTTGTGGATACATTTCAACCCTCTAGGTTCTTATCTTCATAGTAGGGAGTCTAACAAAAAGAGTAAGATTATATTCTAGAAAGTAATCTTGTCCCATAAGAAGATGAGGAATGTCATTGTGATGATTACATCCTACAAACACATTTTATATAATATAATCTCTTTATCTCTTGATATCTCATAAAACAGGATGCACACTTGTGTCGTCATCATTTTGATGCTTTATATATTTCATGAAATTACTAGATGGACTTACCTTCTTGTACCATGAAAAATGATTTAATGAAGGTGCTATTACCCTGGTCAACCTAGGCCCATGAGATATCTCTTCCTCACCTCAGAAGCAACAAATTCTATCTTGATAATTCAACCAATGCCATACCACCAATAACACACCCAATACAAGATAACTCAACATGAATTCAATTTCATGTTTTTGTCATTTATAAAAGTATATGATCAAATGAAACACATTGATAACGATATTAAGTATGGAGACTAATACACATGTTCATAGACAGGAATAACCAATGACACTTGAAATATGATGTGTTTCTATTGGAGGGGCAGTACTCATGATCTCATCTAATCAAGACCACCAAGTGTGAATTTCATGAGAATAAGCCTCAATGCATACAATTACTTAGCATATGATAGTTATACATCATATGTGCCCATCCGTATGATACATCTGGACCATATTTAATACTATCTTCATAGTATCTTGTGGCTTTCCTTATAATTGGAAACTACCACTACCTTTTGATATGACACATAATCTAAGGAAACTACCATAAAATCATTGGATACATAAGTAACAACAATATTAGGATAATAAACACACACACACACATATATATGAAACTATATGCATGTAATGATAATCAAAGTACATGAAAGAGTTGGGTATGGGGAACCAAATAACAATATAACAGATATAGGTTTCATAAAAATTTCATCATCATAATTATAAACCATATAGATAAATAATTAAGATGGTAACATTTGATAATATCCCTATTAAATAATATAAAACATCAAAGGATTTTATTATCGATAAAAATATCTTTAAAATATCACCAGAACATTTCCTGAAGAAAATATTATTTTTATTTAAAATCACATCTTTAGAATTGAGAATTTTACAAAATATTAAAGAAAAAACTTACATTGAAAGGAAGAAATAAAAATTACAATGGAATATTTAATGAAAATAATATTCATGATGGTGGGGAAATCCTTTCATGTGGTGTATGTCGAAATAAAAATTCCTTTTTCATTTTCACAAAAAAGACAAAAGTACCAAATTTGGAAAACGATAAAGAGATACCTTTAAAAATTTGGAAAGTAAAGTAAAATATCATCAAAAATGAATTTAAAAAATTATTTTAGAATATTTAAAACATTCCTCAAAACATTTTATATAAAATATGGATATGGAAGAATAGATTCCTAACCAAAAGGAAAAATAAGGTCAATTTTCCTTAATTTTTTTTGATAACTTTAGTATATAAAGAGAGAAAAATGAATGAAAAAATTAAATATACGAAAATAAATATATAATAGGAAAATAAATAATATTTATGAAAGTTATATCATATAATTTCATCATCAGAAAGTTTAAGAATAAAAAATCCTGGTAAAAATGAGATTATAACATAAAACCCTTACTACTGTGATAAATTCTGAATCATAACCCCCCTGAAATAAATAAATTCAAATAAA
This sequence comes from Viscum album, assembly GCA_963277665.1. Taxonomy (NCBI): domain Eukaryota; kingdom Viridiplantae; phylum Streptophyta; class Magnoliopsida; order Santalales; family Viscaceae; genus Viscum; species Viscum album. The sequence continues at coordinate 381,182,020 of OY728153.1, read as the reverse complement.
AATATAAATACCATATACATAAGGATATCAATGATATAAAATATCATTGTGGGGTATTAGATACAATTCATGAAATAATATAGGCGGATAACATAAAAAATGTCTCAATGAAACAAAATATAGATGCATAATCATTATTGATTTAGTAATTTTTTAGTTGAAATTAATTTAATTCTTGGAAATAATATGTATTATGACCTAGGATTTTCATACATATATATTATATCTTAATATATTAATATTTAATACCTTTTAAAAATACATGCATGAGGACCCTAAAGGTTTAGTGTCTTTAGAGTCTAGTTTCACAACATTCTCATTTCATGAAATATCTTAAATATCTCCCATAAATATCTTCCAATTTTGTACTATTAATATAAATAACATACTTAAATCATTCACCATTACCTGAGGAAAGGAAACATAATAAATGGTGAGATGATATTCTTAGTAATGGTAAGCATGGAAGATATCAATAGATGATCATATGAATGCATAATATAATCATAATGGTATGAGATTATAAATATAACTTCCAAAGTTCATATGCTATATATCATTGATAATATGCATTATCCATGGCTTAAAATGTCATTATTTAAAAGTAAATGAAATATAAGAGTGAGAAATCATCATAAATCAATCATAAACCATAATTTCATGTCATATGAGTGTGGAACCTTCATAAGTATAGATACCATTTCATATTTCATGGTTAACATTTGAGACTGTAAAATCATAATGAATCAAGAAACAACACCAGTTTCCCATTTCATAATGGATTGGGAATCATCACCTATTTATTACACTAGATTAAGCACATTGTCTTATTTCCTATAGCATATCAAGCACAATGTCTTGTCTCCCATAATTATCTCATGAGATATAAAACTTTCCCCAATGAATTAGAGGTAGATATAGGTTCCACCCATCACATAATACATACATTTGTGTTCTAAAAAATCATAAAAAATTCACCATAGAATAACCCATATAAATAAAATGAGTTTCATAAACACTTCATCATAACATAACCCATATAAAGGAAATGGGTTTCATAAACATTTTATCATAACATTACCCATATAAAATAAATGGGTTTCATAACACCGCTTGAATTTTTACCTATACCCGTGGTTCAAAATCGTGGGTATAGGCTACCCCCACGATTCTATGAACCATCGACAACTGAGATGTTAGTATAGACCTATACCCACAGTTTTTCCAAACCATGGCTGTATACCCCTATACCCACGGTTCTTAAGCAATTGGGATAGAAAATTTCAATGGACCCACCTATACCCACAATGTTTTCAAACTATGGGTATAAGTCCTTATTAAAAAAATAACTCTACTGGGATTTGGACCCTACTCCTACAACCTGAAAACGAATGAATTTAATACTATCCTATGATAATTTTTATGTTATTATATAAACATATATATATATATATATAAATATCTATATGCAATTAAATTAATTTATGTTAATTAATTTATTATAATTATTGTTATAGAATATTAATGGATCAACCTATACCCACGGTTTGATAAAACCGTGGGTATAGGTATTCCCACGATTTTTTTTCGGTGCAATCTATTGGAATGTTTTACATAAACCGTAAGTATAGGGGTGACCTATACCCATGGTTTTTGAACCTTGGGTATAGTTTCTTCTTATAATTTTTTTCCCCGTGAAACCTATACCCACGGTTCTCTGGATACCCATGGTATAGGTTCGCCCTGAGAAACCTATACCCATAGTTTTGGGAGAACCATTGGTATAGGTTCAGCCCAATTTTTTTCCACCCATGGATATAGGGGTGACCTATACCCATGGGTTTTTCCAAAACTGTGGCTATAGGGTTATTTGTAGTTGTGTAATCATCTCATCAATTCATCATATTGTAACTCATGAAAAAGGAATGAGTTTCAGAAATATAACTTCATAATAATCATAACCCATAAAGATAAAGAAAAAGTATATTAAAACGTTATCATATCCCTAGTAAAACAAAAGAAAAACCAAAGGTTTTTATCATTTATGAATAAAAATTCCATAAAGTATCATTCAATTTTTTTTGAGTAAAATGTCGTTTCCAATTTGAAAACTCTTATTTAAAATCTAAAAATTTCCCAAATATGAAAGAAAAAAATTTCTTTGAAAATAACCTTGGAAACTTGTAATGGAATCCTTAAATCAATATAAATTAATTATGAAGAGAAATATTATTCATGCTATACATGTTGAAATAAATATTCCTTTCATATTTTTGGTAAAAAGTCAAAAGTACCTTACTTAGAAAATGAAAAAAAGATTCATTTTAAAAATTATTTAACAATTAAAACATGTGTAAAAATAGACTTAAACCATAATTTTGGAATAGTAAAAATTTATTTAAAACATTTTTATAGAAACATCGATATAAAATAAAAAAATTGTTTTCAATCGAAGTGAGAAATAAACTTGGTTTTCCTTAAAAACATTATTTTGGAATATTGAGTACATAAAGAGTGAAAAATGAAGGGAAAATATATATTTTTTATGAAATTATAATATAATAATGAAATGGACTAGTTAAATGAATGTTATATCATAAGGTCTCATTATTATAAGTATATCATAAACTACCTCGATAAACAATGAGATTGTAACATTAAACATTTACAACTTTGGAATCATTTGAATAATAAGTCCCATTAAATCAAGAACATTATATGGATATGTATATTCCATAATTATCATGATAAATATCATAAAATTTATTCATGTTAATTACAATACACCACACAAAAGAAACAAGTTTTGTATAGGGCATGTGTCCCATAGAAATAAAAGTGAGATGAAAATACATTACTACTTTGATTACTTTTAAATTGTAATCCTGATTAAATAATAACATCAAATTAAAATTTAAATATAATTAATATAATTATATTCATAATATAACTTTTCACGGGTTAGTATATACACCACATAAAAGAAACAAGTGGTGAATATAGCATATATCTCCCAGAAATAAAACAGAGAGTAGAAATCCCTTACCTGAAGTATCATATTTCTTTATACATGTCCAAACCTATTGTATAATAAATATATGTTTATTATAAATAAATTAAATAACCATACTCATATTTATCATTCCATATATTATTTACTTATGACTTTTAATTACCTTCTTATTAATAATTCCTTGTTAAAATCATGATTTGGGTAATAATTGCTTCGTTTTTCATGCATGTTTGAGTTTGGTATTTTTGGTCATTTTATTTTAATCATGGTTATATCATATAAATTTTTTTAACCATGATATAAATATCGTATATATTTATTTTATATGTATTTATAGTAATCCATTAAATTTAGATATAGAAAATGAATTACATCATTCAAGGAGACGGTAGGCCGTATGTAAGCATAAATAGTGTTTCTATTTTCTCATAGGTTGAGATGAAAGAGTATAAATAATATATTATAACTATAAAATAATTTTTATTTTATATATATCACATATTTTTATTTAACCTATCTTTATTACCTTCCACGTAAAGTGTAAGTGATGAACGAATCACATCGCTTCGGGTGGCGGTAGTCCGCTATACACATGAGCGACGTTATCATATTCCCATAGAATGGAAAGTAAGAATATATATGTGATATTATAATTATATAATAATAATTATTATAGAAATATAATATAAATATTTTAAATCCTTAATCATATCAAGCTGTGAGGGGTGGTAATGGAAGATAAATTACATCAGTTCATAAGGTTGTTGTCTTCTGTACACATGATCAATGATTTCATTTCTTAATTGATGGAAGAGTAGATAGATGTAGGTAATTATATTAACATAATAAAATCTAATTATATGTGAGATTATTTTTTATTATACCATCATAGTTGAATAATATTTTAAGGAGTTATAGGAAGAAATAAAATAAAAACTCATGGTTAAGGAATATACCTCTTCTTTGGCGAACCCCTATAGGATTATAACCAATTCCTTCTTAGGAGGGTTTACTATTAAAAAAATCCTCTAGGAAGTTGATAAAGAAGTAAGGAATTAATTTTAATATGTATTTTCTGAAAAAAGGGTTTTTATGTGTGAATATGAGAGGAGAGGGGGTATCCTTTTATAAGTGGGGGAGAGAACTCATTTGAGTACTTTGAAAAGAAAATGATCTACCCACATTTTAAACATAAAAAGGGTAAAAATGGATCATTTGATAAAATTATATGAGATAAGGTTGAAATATTTTAAAACAATGGGATTTTGAAAATTTTATATGTCAATTTACCCCCTGTATTTTTAGTTTAACCCCAGTAAACCCGTTTTAACCATAACCATGATAATTAATTTTTACAGTTTATACTATTCATTTTGAAAATATTCAGTTGAAATTATTATATAATATTAATTATTTTTTATTCCAAATAAAGAATAAATTATTACAAATTCCATTCATAGATGTGGAAAATTTTAATTTAAAATTAAACCCACAAATGCTATAAAAAAATAATTTTATAGAGAGAGAATTTTCATAACTATAGAAACTTTTAATATGAAAATTAAATATGAAATTATTTACAATGAAATTAATTATACTAATAAATATATAATTTATCTATTCTCACTTTTAAAACCATATTAAAATAAAAATGTATCTTATAATTTATTTAAATGAAAAGGCAGCTATTAATAAAAATCAGTATTGTTTACTATTCATCGAAAAAATAAATGTTTTCATAAAATTATCAAAAACATACTCAAAGATAATTTTTAAATGTATGTTTAAAAAATGAATTTTAATTTTTCAAATAAATTTTATAAATGAGAAAAAATTTCTTTTATCATTTGTTCACAAAATAAATAAAAATAATTTTTAAAAAGATATGTATTTTCGATGTATATAAATAATCTACTAAACATTAAGTGCTTAATTAATAATATATTTTATTTATCTAATATAATTATTATTATTCTTAAAATTTTTATTATTCCTATTCATACCTCCAATTTTAACTGCAAGGTTATAATGATTTTATTTATATAGTAATATTAATAGTATATTATGGTTTGTTAAAACATAGTGTTGCATGTAACCCAAGATATCAAAGAAATTAAATTTATTTGAAAAAGGTTGTTATATTATAATCCAATTAAATTGAAATTTTCCTAAATATTTTTACACTTTGGTGAAAAAAATTGAGTATACTTCTACCTTATTAAATCCATAGGTTCATACGTAGATTCCTCAAGCTATTGGCTTCACCAAAAAACTTTGACCAGGTGAGTGGTTTAGTTTTATAGTGTTTTATCAATATTATATAGAATATTCAATGGTTTTTCCTCATAATAAATATAATGCTTCAAATATGAATCCTTTGAGTTTATTATATGTGATGGATCATGTATGTAATTTTTTATGAGTGATACATGGAACACATCATGAATCTAAGAGAGGTTCAGTGGAAGCACCAATTGATATGATATGGTCTTGATATGATCAAAAATTTAAAAGTGATAGATATACAAGGGGATTAGTTTTCCCTTATTTAAAAACCTCATAACCTTATTCCATAGAGAAATTTTTATAAACACCTTCTCACCAACTTCAGATTACGAATCGCGTTGATGATTAACAACATAAGTTTTCTATCGATATTTTACCTCCCTTATGTGATGTTGAATAGCTATAACATTATATACAATTTCTTATACTATATATGGTCTTAATATATTATTTTTATAACTTTATCCTATAATTTTGGAGTTTTATACTTATTTCCATAGAGGGTTTAAAAAGGATCCATCTAAATGCTTGAGTGAATACTTTTATTGTAAGAAAACTCAACTAAAGGAAGGTGATGATCCCAACCACTATTGAAATAAATTATAAAAAGATATCAACTTGTGATATAGGTTTTTAATGTTCCTCTAAAACAAAGCATATGTATAAGGATGATACATAGTTTTGAAACTCAACATTATATCAAGAGCTCACTAAAGACTTTGCCAGAACCTCGAGATAAACCTCAGATTCCGATCAGACACAATAGAATGTGATACTCTATACAACCTTACCACTACATTAATGTATATCATAGAAATATAACCCAAATATAAATCTTCTTTTTTAGTAATGAAGTGTTCCAAATTTTTAAGGTGATCCACTACAACCCATATAACATTATTCCCTTTAAATGTTTTGGGGAACCGACAACAAAATCCATAGTGAATTTTTCTTATTTCCATTTTGTTATGTGTAATTGTTATAATATAACCTTACAATTTTGTCTCTCAAAATTAACTTGATGATATACTGGGCACCGGGATAAAAACTCTATGACATCACCCTTCATGCCACCCCACCAAAAATACTCTTTCATATCTCTATACATCTTTGTACTTCCAGGATGAATAAAGAATGAAGAACTATGAGCCTCTTCTAATAGCTTATTATTCAATTCTAGTATGGATGGAAAACATACACGGTTCATGAACCTTATCATTCAAAAAAAGTAAGGTTGAACTCATGAAAAATGCTCACCTGCATTTGTAGGTCCAAATCATCCTTATTCACCTATTTTATCCTCACATGGATATATGGTTGAACACTTATTTGATAAAGATAGGATTTATCCCTTTCCTTCATGACTTAAAGATAAATCCTTTGAAAATATAGATATATTGGGTCTTTTTTTATCCTCATCATGGATAAGTTATCACGATTCTTTCAACTCAAAACATCTTCCACCATCTTTGATTTCCCTAGGTGTTATTGTATTATGTAGTCACAATCTTTAATCATCTCCAACCATATTATCTGGAACAAATCCAAATCCCTCTATATGAATATATAATTAATGTTTTTGTGATATATATATATATCACAATATTATCTATAAATATAATTATATAATATATTTAATGAAAAAATTACCATATCTAACTCTAAATCATGAGTTGGATAATTTTTCCCATGAACCATCAATATTTGTAAGAAAAAATTATAACCATGCCATTTTGCATGATAACACATCCCAATCCCTTCTTTGATGCATCACTATAGAATAAATATTCCTCTCCACTGTAGAATAATATAATAATAGGTACACTAATTAATATTCTCTTTAGTACCTTGAAATTTCTCTCACATTCATCTGTACAGAGGGACTTGACTACCTTCCGAGTTAACTTGGTGAGTGGATTAGATAGTCATGAGAAATTCCCCAAAAACCATCAATAATATCCTTCTAAACCAAGAAAACTATGGATACCAATCACAATGGTTGGTTTGGTCCAACATTTAATATCATCCCTTTTTGTTAGATCCACCAATATTCCATCTCTTTAGGTTATGTAACCCAAAAATGAAACCTTTTATAGAAAAAATATACATTTTCTAAAATTTTCATACAGTTTCTCCTTTCTTTGGATCTTCAGAAGAATTATCCAGTGATCTCCATTGTAACACAAAAGGTTTTGAAAATAAATATTGAATTCAATTTTATAATCTATCCATTAAACACAACTTTTCCTCTACTATGTTTTGAATTTCAAAAAATGGCCATCTAGAGTTGTGATCAGTAAGTCATTTGGAGTCTGATAGAACAAACTTTTTTTTGTGAATAGTAACATACCCTTATGAATAGTAATATGAATAGTAATATTCCCCTTATGTATAGTATATAATGATATTATTATATTTTCTTAAGTGAATAATATGATGAGATCTTAATTGATTTTTCAATGTGATATAAAACTAATTATACCTTTAAAATTGTTATTTTTCAGATTAACTATGATTTTAAAAAAAAAATTAATTTAATATTATTTTGAAAATTATTTTTTAAAAATAAAGTTCATTTTTAAATTCCACATGTCGAAAAATGTTAGGGGTGAAATTTTAGAATTTTTCTGAAATTCTTGAATTTTTTATGAATAGTGAAATATGGTAAAATACTGTACATAAAAATTATAAATTAAATACACTATTTATGACATCTTAAGTGATGTAAGTCCACTTGTTTTGAACTCACATGAACTTATTACTATTATTGGTCACATGAAACAATACTATTGGTTGTCTTGAGAGAAATAATAAAATAATGAATTAAATATTCAAAATTCACTCCTCTCCTCCACTATAAAAAACCCCCACCACTCCCTCTTCTCTTCACTCCTCTATGCCTTGATTCTCATCAAAATTATACCAAAATACCCTTCCCTAGTCACTCACAATGACTATTAAGCTCTTGATCATTCCAAAAGACCAAAATCCCTTCCCTCAAAGAGGTTCTCAAGGAAGTTATTTCAAGAGGTAACATACCTTTCTTTTTCTTTTAGTTTCATTTGAATTTATCTTCTTTTGTTAACCTCTCCTCAACTTATCTGTCCAAATGATCATGATAAATCTAGTATCATATAGATAATAGATTTATATCATGTTAATGAAAGAAACATCATCAATATTCTTACTCCCTCTCTTTAATTTTTATAAATGAAATCAACGTCCATGAGGTTCCAATTTATAACCTTCGTGGACGACGAAGTTTCATTCTTCAATATCTTCTTCATTACTAGTCATGAAACCATATTTATGGTTTAAACAAACTATAATATATGTATTATAACCTAATTAATATTCAGGAACCAGTATATGTACATATTGTTAATTTATATGACAAAAGTAATTCATAAATAATCCAAATACCGCCAAATAATCGAAGTGGTTGTCATATAATGATTCATCCTCATTCCATGTAACCAAATGATAGAAATGACCATTATTAATTATGTATTTTCATAAATAATATTTAATTTCAATTATGAATATTTACAACCATTCCACATACACTCCATTACTTAAAAACAAGTGAACCGATTATGAAAATCAAGAAAACAAACACTCCGGAATGACGGAATTCGATATTATAACTTATCAATAAAGACATAAATGAACTAAAAATAATTATGATAAACTAAATAAATGTCTAAAAGGTTCTTAATTAAATTATTAATGAGAAGGACCTTAATTTCAATAGGGGAACATGTTTGGATTTAAGGTAAGGGTATTCTCACCCAAACTTCCATTTTCATTCGGGTTACTTTACTTGTCTAATTACCTCAATGAAATTCTTATGTATTATTACGTACTTCTTATAATTTTTTTTCGAGTATTATATATATGTAAACCAACCAGAATCATTCCTTATTTTATGAATAGTTACACATTTTAAAAGAAACTTTCCAAATTGTTTCCAAAATACAAGCTCGATTCAAGGGAATTTCTCAAATTCTTACATATTTTCAGGGGCACTCTATAATCTGTTTTTGGAAACCATTATCTTCAAAATCACCCATTTTATTATGAAAATATTATATTACTTCACTTCTGGTTTTATACAATGATTTTTTCCTAAAGGACTCTTCTTTTCAAAATAAAAGAGTATTTATCTCAAGAATTGCTTAATGATTTTGTAAGAGTATTTTCGTCTGATTCAACACTCTTGTTGATTATTATATATTATTGGTTTTAAAAATTTATGTTGTCATCTAACATATTAGATTTAATGGTTTATGAATAATTTTATTATGGATGATCTATCCTAAAACCATTCACCATATTACTTGGAGTGGTTAGTGTTTTATGATTAATGATTGGGGAATGTTAGGTACATTTCATACGATAGTTTCAATATGAATGTATATGTTGTTTATGTTTATCCCTGCTCATATAAGGAATTAATTTGACTTATTATGTGATGGGTGGGTCCTAATATATCCCCTCAATGCATCAGTAGGTCTCATGAGACAAATACACATGGAATTGGCTGAGGCCTTCCCCAATGTGATATATGGATTTAGGTTGAGGCCTAAATTATTTTTAGGCATCTTGACCGAGGCCTTGACAAAATATTTCAGAATGTATGACATACGAACTTACCCCATTATGAAGCTAGTAAATGAAATTTCATGTGGTTATTTGACGAGTAGAATACCCATGATTATGTTTTATTATGGAATTATTTACTCAGCTCATATTCCTTCCATAATGTGTTCAAGTTTATTATTAAAGGCAGGTGTTTTCAATTATTCACCATGTCTTATGTTTATGCTATCTTCTATAGTATTGATTACCCTTACTGAGAATTTGATCTCACCCCATTCTTATGTTTCATTTTCTCAGGATATGAAGAATTAAATTGTGAATGACTTGAAAGCTTAATCTTGGAGGCATGAATATTTCTAATGGAATAAACTAGTGTGATATTTTGTTTCATAATGTAAATTTGAAACAATTTATGTATCTTGTTTCCAAAATATACTAAACTAATTGGTACTTCAGGATACATATTCCTTGTTTATATTCCAATGTAATAAAATAAGGCACTGACTCCGGGAAACTGGGGTCGGGTCCTTACAGTTGGTATCAAAGGAAGTTTAGTAGAAAACTTGGAAACTAGATTTAAAAAAAGTAGATTATAGAAGAGTCCCTAAGATAGTATTTGAGGATTAAAATACAAGAACGTCCTCGTATTTTAGTAAGGAATAGATTATGTGGATATTTCAAGAAATACATCCCTTTCTAGATACGATCAGATAGAGGCGGATCAGGAACAAATGTACCTAGGAGTGAAAGTTTCGCCAAGGAGTTTTGGGCTTGACCTAGAGTATCCTAGTACACGACAACAGGCATTACTGCACTCTTGGTTATGAAACTCTTGGGGGTATGCTTAGGATAATTCACATTTTCTTTATAAGCCATTATGAAGTATTTAAATGTAAATTTTTCCTCAAATATACGATTTTATGATTAATAGATTAGCTATGCGTAGAATTTTGATTTATGCTAAGTATTTATCTACATTGATATTATAAATTATGATTCATACCCTAATCTAGTGTATGCCATTATTTAGAAATGGTGCCTCGTGGACGGAATATAAACCACACGAACGCGTGTTTATCATGTAGGGATTTCCCTCTGATGCAAGATAATGATGTTGGCTTTGGTGCTGTGACTAGTGCTGATAAACTTATAGCTTTAATGGGAAAATATAATCTAGTTATAAATAATAACCTTACTCATATGGATCATCCAGATCCACCACGCGGAGGAGCTTTTTTATATCGCTTTATCCAACAACAACCTCCATCGTTTAATGGGACTATAAACCCATTTTTATCTGAGCAGTGGATAAGTTCCCTCAAGAATATATTTCTTGCTTTGGGATGTAATGAAAGAGAGAAGGGCATCATGGTAGTTTATCAGCTATCTGGAGATTCAGATCAGTGGTGTTCATTAATAAAAAACACAAAGTAGGAGGAAGAAATATAAGATATAGAATGGAAAACTTTTAATGAAATATTCCTTGGGAAATACATTCCTCATTAACAACAAGCGGATATGGAAAGGATGTTTGTGAAATTGAGGCAAAAGGAAGATGAGAATGTTGAAAAGTATGAAGATAACTTTACAAGGTTAGAAAGACATGCTATCAATAATATAAGAAATCCATGGAGAAAAATTGATCGATTCTTTGATGGCTTAAAGCCATTCCTCCGGCGGGAACTGGTCTCCCAAAAATTCTTATCATATGATGATATAGTTTCATGTGCTATTAGGATGGAAAAGAAATTCTCCAAGTCTTAATAATTTAAGGGAAATAAAGAGAAGAAGAGGTAGCTGAAAACTCTTGAAAAGGAAATAAGGAAATAGGGATGAAGGGAAGAATTGAATTTCCACCCTTGATAATTGTGGAAGGAAACACCCTAGTGTCTGATTAAATGGAAAAGAAGTATGCTAAAAATGTGAATAGAAAGGAAATCTTTCTGGTGATTGCAATGGGAAGAAGAAAGATAATAAATTTCAATTCTATAATTACTGGGAGATGGGAAACTATGCTAATGATTGTCCAAAGCATTAAAAAAACATGCCACAGAAAAGCTAAAGGGATCAGGGAAAATCTTATGCAATCACAACTGCTGATATTGAATTTTCTAATGTAGTGGTGGCATGTAATTTAATCATTTCATCAAACTTCCCAATGGTTTATTCTATTCTGGATCATTTCATTCATTTATATCTTTCCAGTTTTCCAAGAAAATTAGATATGTCTAATTTTATTTAATAAAGGAGTTATCATTCAAAACTCCAGTGGATGTATCATCGCAACAAAGGCATATCGATTAGTCCCTATCATGACACATAATATGTTCTTTAGTTGCTAACATTATCATCATACCAATGTTTGACTATGATATAGTTATAGGTATGAATTGGCTATCAAATTTTTATTCGAAGATCTATTGCAAGAAGAAGGATGTTACAATTTTTGAGAATGGTGTAGAATCCATTATTTTTAGAGCAGAAACTTCTCTATTTGATTCTCATCTAAATCCACCCCCAGTATCTCTACTGAATTCAATTATTTGGTATGAATGGAATGAAATAAATATGGGTCAGAAGAAGATTGTATATATAGAAGACGTACCTATTGTGCAAGAATATGTTGATGACTTTCCAGAGGATTTACCTGGACATCCCCCAGAGCATGAAATTGAGTTTTCCATTGAATTAATTCCTGGTTCAAGGCCCATATCAAAGACCCCTTATATAATGGTCACTTTGGAGTTAGTAGAACTAAATAAACAACTAGAGGAATTGAGTGTTAAATGATTTATTTACCCAAGAATTTCTCTATGGTGAGCCCCTGTTATTTTTGTTAAGAAGAAAGATGGGTCTAGGAGGCTGTGCATTGAATACAGGGAGATTGATGCTATTACAATAAAGAATAAGTATCCTCTACCACGAATTGATTATTTATTTGATCAAATTAATAGATCCCAATATTTCTCTACGATTTATCTTCGATTTGGATATAATCAACTTCTTGTGAGGAAGGATGACATTCCAAAAATAGAATTTCGAACCAGGTATGGGCATTTTGAGGTTACAGTAATGCCTTTTGGACTAACTAATGAACCATCTATTTTCATGGATCTAATGAATAGAGTTTTCAAGGAATATCTTGATAACTTTGTAGTGGTGTTTATTGATGATATCTTGGTATACTCTAAAATCCATGAAGATCATGAAAATCACTTGTGCACTATTTTGAAGACACTTAGAACAAAAAAAATTATATGGGAAGTTTAGAAAGTGTGATTTTTTGGCTCCAATCAGTTTCCTTTCTAAGCCACATTGTCTCTAAGGATGGAATATCTATAGATCCTATGAAGATAAAGGCTATGAAATAATGTCCTACTCCATCGAACATAACTAAGGTACGTAGTTTTATTGTCTTAGCAGGTTATTATCAGCATTTCATTTAGAAATTTGCCCGTTTAGCCAACCAATGACCAATATCACACAAAAAAGGGTTAAGTTAATATGAAAAAGGAATGTGAGGAATGTTTTGAATAATTTAATAAGAGTTTAGTGAATGATCCGATCCTAACCCTACTATCGGGGAATGATGAGTTTGTTATCTATAGCGATGCATCAAAGAAAGGACTTGGTATTTTTCTTATGCAGAATGATAGAGTGATTTCCTATGCATATTGGAAGCTAAAAATTCATGAAAAAAACTATCCAACTCAAGATCTTGAGTTATCAGTGGTAATCTTTCCTCTAATGATTTGGAGACATTACCTCTATGGCGAAAAACATGAGATATACTGATAAAAAGAGTTTGAAATATATATTCTCACAGAAATAACTCAACATGAGACAAAGGATATGGATCGAGCTACTCAATGACTATGATTGTACAATACACTACCACCCAGGGAAGGGAAATAAGGTGGAATATGATTTGAGTAGAAAGGACCATGGAATTCTGAACAAGATGAGAGTTGAAAGGGATCCTCTGTTCATGGATCTAGTAAATATGGATATTGAAATTATCATCGAAGGTAACACATCACTAATTTTTCAAATAGTTTCCAAACCTTCTTTACTAGAAATAATAAAAAGTTCTCAGGCTGATAATGAGATGTTTAAAAAAAAATTAAAGCTGTAAATGATGGAAAGTTGATTGACTTCGTATATGAAGGTGGCGTTTTGAAATTCAAAAAGAGGCTTTGTGTTCCCACTACTCCTCATCTAAAGAGAGAAATATTGGATGATTCTCATAGATATAATTTCTCTATACACCATGTTAGCATAAAAATGTATATAGATCTAAAGGAACATTTTGGTGGGAAAATATGAAGAGTGAGATTGCAGATTATGTGTCGAGATGTTTGGTGTGTCGACAGGTGAAGGCTGGAAGACAACGTCCTGGAGGATTCATGCCACCCATTCCTATTACTATGTGGAAATGAGATGATATTACAATGGAATTTATCATGGGGCTACCAAGGACTCCAAGAAAGAATGATGAGATATGAGTCATTGTTGACCGTCTTAAAAAATAGGCACATTTTCTTGGTATAAGAGAAAATTTATCACTTGAACATTTAACAAGACAATATATTAATGAAGTTGTAAGACTTCATGGTGTACCTTTTTCAATTGTTTCTGATCGTGATCCATGTTTTACATCACTATTATAGAAAAGTCTTCAGAAGGCCCTAGATACTGATCTTTGTTTGAGCACTGCCTACCACTGACAAACTGATGGAAAATCAGAACAGACTATTCAAACTTTGAAAGATATTTTGAGGTCTTGTTCACTTGACTTTCGAGGTACGTGGGATCAGTATTTACCTCTCTTAGAGTCATCCTATAATAATAGCTTCCATTTAAGTATTCATATGGAACCATATGAAGAGTTATTTGGAAGGAGATGTCATACACCAACTTGTTGGGATGATGTTGGTGAGAGAAATCTCGTAGGCCCAGAAAATGTTAAGGAAACTTTGGAAAAGGTGAAGATTATCCTAACCCATATCAAAACATCTCAAAGTAGGAAGAAGAGCTATGCTAATAACCGAAGGAAATATTTGGAATTTCAAGAAGGAAATCATGTTTTCATAAAGGTATCTCTATGGAAGGGTATTATACAATTTGATAAGAAGGGAAAGTTAAGTCCCAGGTACATTAGAACTTTTAAAATTTTGGACCGAATTAATGCCATAGCTTATGGTTTGGTAATGCTTCCTAGTCACTCCAAAGTTCACAATGTGTTCCATGTGTCAATGTTGGGGAAATACATGCCAGACCCAAAACATGTACTCACCTATGAACAAATAGAACTTGATCCCAATATTTCTTATTGTAAAGAGCCTATCAAGATTCTTGATACCAGAGAACAAGTATTAGGAAATCGGATGACTAATCTGGTAAAGGTTATTTGGAGGAACCATAAGATTGATGAAGAAATGTGGGAGCCTGGGGAGCTTATATTGAAGACATACTTGAATCCTTTTAGGCAATATTTTGTGAATTTCGAGGATGAAATTTTTTTAAGGAGGTGAGAAGGTAACACCCCAAGGTTTTGAAAATAAATATTGAATGAAATTTTATAATATATCCATAAAACATAAATTTTCCTCTAATATGTTTTGAATTTTAAATAATGGTTATCTAGAGTTGTGATGAGTTAGTCATTTGGAGTCTAATAAAACAAACTTTTTTAGTGAATAGTAACTTACCCTTATGAATAGAAATATGAATAGTAATATGACCATTATGAAAAGTAAATAATTATTTATCTTATTTTCTTAAGTTAATAAGAGAATGATATCTTAATTAAATATTCAATGTGATATAAAACTAATTATACCTTTAAATTGTTATTTTTCGGTTTAAGAATGATTTTATTTAAAAATTAAATTAATAATAATTATAAAATTATTTTTGAAAAATGGAGTTTATTTTTAAATTCTACACATCGGAAAATGGTAGGGGTGAATTTTTTGGATTTTTATGAAATTCTTGAATTTTTTATGAATAGTGAAATACGATAAAATACCGTATATACAAATTATTAATTAAATACACTATTTTTGACATAATAAGTGATGTAAGGACACTTGTTTATAACTCACATGCACTTATTAATATTAGTGGTCACATGAAACAATACTATTGGTTGTCTTGAGAGAAATAATAAAATAATGAATTAAATATTCAAAATTCACTCCTCTCCTCCACTATAAAAAACCCCCACCACTCCCTCTTCTCTTCACTCCTATATGCCTTGAATCTTCTCAAAATTGTACCAAAATACCCTTCCCTAGTCACTCAACACGACTATTAAGCTCTTGGTCTTTCCAAAAGACCAAAATCCCTTCCCTTAAAGAGGTTCCCAAGGAAGTTATTTCAAGAGGTAAAGTACATTTCTTTTACTTTTAGTTTCATTTGAATTTATCTTCTTTTGTTATCCTCTCCTCACCTTCTCTGTCCAAATGATCATGATAACTCTAGTATCATATATATACTAGATTTATATCATGTTAATGAAAGAACCATCATCAATATTCTTACTCCCTCTCTTTTATTTTTATAAATGAAATCAACGTCCATGAGGTTCCAATTTATAACTTTCACGGATGACGAAGTTTCATTCTTCAATATCTCCTTCATTACTGGTCATGAAACCATATTTATGGTTTAACCAAACTATAATATATGTATTATAACCAAATTAATATTCAGAGACCAGTATATGTACATATTGTTAATTTATATGAAAAAACTACTTCATAAATAATCCAAATACCGCCAAATAATCGAAGTGGTTTTCATATAATGATTCATTCTCATTCCTTGTATCCAAATGATAGAAATGACCGTTATCAATTATAGATGTTCATAAATAATATTTAATTTCAATTATGGAGATTTACAAACATTCCACATGAACTCCATTACTTAAAAACAAGTGAACCAATTATGAAAATCAAGAAAACAAACACATCATAACGACAGAATTCGATATTATAACTTATTAATAAGAAAATAAATAAACTAAACAGAAATATGATAAAATAAATACATGTAAAATAGGTTCTGAATTAAGTTATTAATTAGTATAATTTTATATTCCAGGACCTTAATTTCAATATAGGAACATGTTCAGATTTAAGGTAAGGGTTTTCTCACTCGAACTTCCATTTTCATTCTGGTTACTTTCGTTGTCTAATTACCTCAATGAAATTATTATGTATTATTATGTAATTATCATAAATTCTATGTGAGTATTATATATATGTACACCAACCATAATAATTCCTTATTTTATGGATAATTACACATTTTAAAAGAAACATTCAAAATTATTTCCAAAATACAAGCTCGATTCAAGGGAATTTCTCAAATTTTTACCTATTTTCAAGGGCACTCTATAATAAATTTTTGGAAACAATTATATTTAAAATAACTAATTTTATTATTAAGATACTATATTACTTCACTTATGGTTTTATAGAATGATTTTTTCCAAAAGAACTCTTCTTTTCAAAATAAAAGTATATTTCTCTCAAGAATTACTTAATGATTTTGTAAGAGTATTTTCGTCTAATTCAACACTATTGTTGATTATTATGTATTATTAGTTTAAATAATTTGTGATGTCATATACCATATTTTATTGAATGGTTTATTACTAATTTTATTGTGGTTTATATATTTGAAAACCATTCACTGTATCACTTGGAATGGTTAGTGTTTTATGATTAATGTTTGGGGAAAGTTAGTTATATTTCATATGATAGTTTCAATATGAATGTATGTGTTGTTTATGTTTATAACCTATTATATGAGGAATGAATTGGACTTATTATGTGATGTGTGGGTCCCACTATATCCCCTGGATGCATCAGTAGGTCTCATGATACAAATAGACGTGGAATTGGCTGAGGCCTTTCCCAATGTGATATATGGATTTTGGCCGAGGCCTAAATCATTTTTAGATGTCTTGGCCGAGGACTTGACAAAATGTTTCCGAATGTACAACATATGAAATTCCCTCATTATGAAGCTATTAATTGAAATTTCATGTGGTTATTAAACTATAATTATACCCATTATTATCTTTTATTGTGTCATTATTTACTCGGCTCATATTCTTGCTATAATGTGTTCAAGATTATTATTAAAGGAATATGTTTTCAATTATTCACCATGTATTATGATTTGGATATCTACCATTATATTTATTAACCCTTATAGAGCATTTGAGATCAACCCTTTCTTATGTTTTATTTTCTCAGGATATGAAGAAGTAAATTATGAATGACTTGTAACTTAATCTAGGTGTCCTGGATATTTCTAATGGAATAATCTAGTGTTGTATTTCCTTTCATGATGTAAATTTGAACTTATTTATGTATCTCATTTCCAAAATCTACTAAACTACATGGTCCTTCTGGATACATATTCCTTGTTTATATGCCAACGTAATAAAATAAGGCACCGGCTTCAGGAAACTGGGGTCGGGTCCTTACATCCATGCTCTTCCTTTATCATTGAATATATAATAATATCATCTGTAATAATACCAATAAATGGTTGAGGTAACACCTAAAGACTATATTCATTAAGTCCATGAATATTATGGGGGAATTAGTAAGACTAAATGGAATCACTAAATATTCATAGTACTAATACCTTATAAGGAATGATTTATTGGGTATATAGTCCTTCTCAACACTTAATTGATGATATCCAGAATGAAATTTAATCTTAGAGTAATATTGATATCTATTCAGTTAATCAAATAAGTCATCAATATAGGGTAGGTAAAACTTTTTCTGTATTATGATATTGTATAGTTCCCTATAATAAATGAAAAGTTACATCGATATATATTTATTATTAACAAAAAGACCAAGTTCACCCCATGGTGACACACATGGAGGAATTAATATCATATTGAGATTCTCTTAGAGTTCCTTCTTTAATTCTTGAAACTTAATCAGGTCCATTCTATAGGGAATCTTTTAAATGGGTGTGGCACTAGGTATGAGTTCTATTGAGAACTCAAATTCAGGTTTATGTGGAAGGCTAGAAAACTCTTCTAGAAATACATCAAAAAAATTCCACATAATAGACATACCATTAATGTGGAGTTTCTGCCCAACCATCTAAGATAATTTTTTTTAATTGGAATCAAGACTGATAAAATGGATTTTATCTCTATAAGAAGTACATATTTATCATCACATTGAAAGATGATCATAAGTTGGTTTGGAATATCAAACGTGAATTCCCTTCCTCTGTAATGAATGTGGGATTTATATAGAAAAATAAAATTCATTCCAAAGATAACATCAAATTCTACCAGAGGGAGAATAACAAGATATGCAAGAATCTAATTCCCAAGAAAATAAATTGGAGTATAATTATAGATTTAAGATGTTATCATTGTGGAGTTTTGGGTTTTCACTACTAATTAAATATCTAATCATTAAGGATAATAATTAACATCCCTATATAATTTTCATGACATAAATGTAATCAAATAACTAAGCTCAAATATGTTACCTTAAATATTTTATCATACCTATTACCACCTTAAATTTATTATTCTATCTTCAATCCCTAAGTAAAACCAAAATAGTCAGCATGACCATTAGACATATTTGATCAGAGTGATCAATCATTAATTGGATTTCTAAATAATAACACATTCTTTTCAATATATGAAAACATTGGTTTAACCTAGGTTATTCATGGTAAAAAAAAGTTCAAATCCTTCATAATGTTTTGTAATGAGTTTGAATTTCCAAAACATATCCCTCAGGAGTATCAAACTGGGCATGTATCAAGGATAATTTTCATTCACTAGGTGATGATCAAGTCAAATACCAATACATATGTTTTGGAGTTATTACTCCTAGTCATGTCTATGATAAATCCACATCCACATGTAGTATCTAAACATGGATTTAATTTCATGGAAACGACTCTATCCTTCACTGAAATTCAAGGAAATTTTCCTAAACTTTGACTTATTCGTATAATTATCATTATACATATCCCTAGTGATCTCACTAAAGTTTTCTCATTATAGTTTCCAAATATTAAGTAAAATATTTTTTTGATACCAACTATAATGACCCAGTATTTTCATACATAGATATTATATCTTAATTGAGGAAAATTAAATACATTTAATAAATACCTACATGATTACCATAAAGGATTAGTGTATTTAGATACTAGTTATACAATATTCTTATTTCATGAAATATCTTCAAAATATCCCATAAATATATTCCCATTTGGTGTTCTTAATAGACACAACCTAGTTAATATTTTCTTTATAACCTGGGGAAAGGAAACATAAGAAAGGTGGTCTTAGATGATCAGTAATGGTGAAGAGGGATGATATAAATCATTAATTATATGAAACAATTAGATAATAAATAGTGTGTGATATTATATATATGACTTCCAAAGTTCACACCCAATCTACCATTGATATTAAACTTGATCCATGGAATAAAACATTGTCATTTAAAGAGGCAGGAATCGTAAGAGTGGGAAATCATCATAAATAAATCATGAACCATAATTTCATGTTATATAATTTTATCACCTTTACAAAAATAGAATCCATTTAAAATGTAAATGTTATAATATGGGACAGTAAAATCATAACAGATTAGGAATAAACACATGTTTCACACTTCATAATGGATCAAGAATCATCACCAATTTACAATAGTGGATCAAGAACATCAAAATATTTCCTATAACTGATCAACCACAATTTCTTGTTTACATAATTATCTAATGAGATATAAAACATTACACAATTTATCGGAGGGAGATATAGGTTCTACCCATCACAAAATCTATATATTTGTGTGCGAAAATGACATAAAACATTTACCATAGCATAACCCATAGAAAAGAAAATGGGTTTCATAAAAATTTGATCATAGAATAACCCATATAAAGGAAATGTGTTTTATAAATATTTCTTTATACCATAACCAATAGAGTGTATATGGGTTTCATAGTCATCACATCAATTCATCATAGCTTAACCTGTGGAAAAGGAATGGTTTCAGTAAACATCTCTTTATCATAATCATAAACCATCCAAAGAAATAATAGGGATGGTAAAATTGTATCATATCCCCTATAAAATATAACCAACACCAATGGTTATTGTCATTGATGAATATAAATTTCATAAAATATCATTAAAACATTCTTAATGAAAATATCATTTTTATTTTGAAATAACTTATTAAAAATAAAAAAAATTTCCCAAATACTAATTTTTTTTATATAATATTGGAAAATTTTAATGGAACCTTTAAAACATTTATAGGTTATGATTATGAGAAATTTTTTTCATGTTGTACATGTTAAAATAAATATTCCTTTCACATTTTTGGTAAAAAATCAAAAGATCCGTATTAAAAAAATGACAATAAGATACATTTCAAAAAAAATAGTAATTAAAAAATGGGTTAAAATTTATTTAAACTATCATTGGAGAATAGTAACACATTCTTTAAAACATTTTTCAAGAAACATGGATATGAAATAAAAAATTATTTTCTACTGGAGAGTGAAAGAAATCCAGTTTTACTTAAAAACTTTATTTTAATATATTGAGTATATAAAGAGATAGAAATTAATGGAAAAAGCATTTTCTTGAAATAAACATAGGAGAAGATAATTAATGAGTCTCTTGAGAGGTATATCATATGGTATCCTCCTTGGAATCATATCATGAACTATCCTAAAAAACAATGATATTGTAACATTAGTCCATTACCATTTTGAAAATTTTGAATCATAAGTTCCATGAAATAAATAAAATTATATGGATAATTATATCCCCTAATTATCATGATAAAAATTATAAAATACATTCATGGTCATTATAATACACCAAACAAAATAAATAAGTGGTGTACAAGTCATGTGTCCCTCAGAAATTAAAGTGAGACGAAAATCCCTTAAGCTTTGGAAACTTTTGAATCATAAGACCGATTAAATAATAAAATAAAATTAAACTTTAAATATTATTAAAATAAGTATATTCGTGATATAATATTCCAAGGTGAATTATGTACACGACATAAAAGAAATGAGTGGTGAACAAATGCATATGTCTCCCAGAAATAAAAGAGAGACTAGAAATACCTTACCTTAAGTATTGAATTCATTAATACACATTAAAAAAATAATTTATAATAAATATAATTTTTTTATAAATATATTAAAGAACCATAATCAAAATTTTCCTATCTTATATGATTTACTTATGACATTTTATTACTCTTTTATTAACATTTCTTTGTTAAAATCAAGTTTCGAGTAATAACTGCTTCATTTTTCCTGTTTGTTTTGGTTTCGTATTTATAGTCCTTTTATTTTGATAATGTTTAAATCTTATAAAATTATTTAATTATGATTTAATTATTATATATATTCATTATATATGTATTTATATTAATTCATTAAAGTTAAAGGTAGGTGGTAGGTCGTACATATGCATGAATGTTATTTCCATTTTCTCAATGGATGAAATGAACGAAAGGTAAATAATAAATTAAATTTAAAAAATATTTTTTCCCATATATATCACATATTTTCATACAACCTATATTTATTACTTTCTATATAATGTTTAAGTGAAGAATGAATCACATCACTTTGAGAGAAGGTAGTCCCCCATAAACAAGAGCGACGTTATCATATTCTAATAGAATAGAATGTAAGAAGATACATGTGATATTATAATTAAAGAAGTATAATTATGTAATAAATATCATATAAATAAGTTAAAACCATCATTATATCCATATTTGAGAGTTGGTTAAAGAAAATTAATTTCATCGATCCACGAGGTGGTAGTCCGCCGCACACACAATTGACAATTTTATTTCCCACTTCATGGAAGAGGAGATATATGTAAGTCATTTAATTAATATATTATAATATCAGTATATGATAGATAATTATGTTATTATATTATTGTGGTTTAATAATATTTTAAGGAGTTACAAGAATAAATAAAATAAAAATGCATGGTTAAGGACTATACCTCTTCTTTAGAGAACCACTTTAGGTTTATCTCCAATGTATTCTTAGAAGGGTTTAAGATTAAAAAAACCTATTCAAAGTTAATAGGGAATTAAATAATGTTTTTGGTTAGGTATTTTCTAAGAGAAATGGTTTTTTATGTGTGAAGTAAAGAGGATAGGGGGTGGCCTTTTATAAGTGGGTGAAAGGACACACTCAGAATTTTTGAAAAGAAAAAGGTGCACACATGCTTTAAATAAGAAAAATGTTCCAAAATAGATAATTATAGAATCTAATATTATATAAGGTCTAAATATATCCATAAAATGGAATTCATACAAGTTCAAAGGTCAATTTACCTTTTCTCTTTTTATTTTATCCCTGGGAAACCCGTTTTAACATTAACCACAGTAATTAATTTTTATTATTTTTTCTATTCATTATGATCAAAAATTAAGTTGTAATTATTATATAATATTAATTATTATTATTAAAAATATTGAATAAATTTTTTAAAATTATATTTACATAATTGTAAAAATTCAATTTTAAATTAAACTAGTACATGTGATGAAAAGGTTGTCTTATAAAGAGAAAAGATTCATAAGTATAGAAAGTTTTAATAAAGAAAATCAATATTAAAATCATTAGAATGACCTAAATTGGATTAATGAATATATTATTAAACTATTTTTACTTTTAAAACCATCTTATAATAAAATTGAGCTTTTAAATTCTTTAAACTAAAAAGTTGTTTCTAATAAAAATCAATATTTTTTTACCATTCATTAAAAATTAATCTTTTCATAAAATTATAGAATATTCACTCAAAGATAATTGAAATGTAGATTGAAAAAATTAAGTATATTTTTTCAAATTATTTTTCTAAAATTTGAAAAAATCACTTTTATTATTTTATTACAAAATCAATAAAAACTATTTTTTAAAACAAATGTATTTTTGATATATATAAAGACGTTAGTAAAAATTAATTAATTAATTAACAATATATTTTCTTTATCTAAAACAATTATTCATGATGGTAAAAGAAATTATTCATATTCATACCTCTAATTTTAATGTCTATGTTATAATTTTCATATTTAAATAATATTATTAATAGTATATTGTGGTTTGTTAAAAATAGGTGTTGCACATAACACAAGATATTGAAGAAATTAAATTTATTTGAAAGAATAATATTTCATAAAAATATTAGGGTGTTGCAATATTATTCTATAAGTCCTTTTAATTTATCATGGATTATTCCCAAATACATTATTGGTTAGTATATACACCAAATAAATAAGAAATTGGTGAATAACCTTAAAACATGTCTCAGTGAAGAGAAATTGAGATGAAATCCTTACCTCAAGCCAACATTTATTTTTAAGCACTCTAACCTCTTTTATAATAAATTTATATTTATTATAATTATATACTAGACCAATAATCACACCTATAATACCATACATAGTTTAATTATAACATCTTATAACTTTTTCATTAACATTCTTTCATTATCATCATCATTTTAGGTATTAACTGATTCAGTTTCCTTGTATGTTTTGTGTTTAGTAGTTATAGTCCTTGAACTTTGATGTGACCTCCGAGTCCTGAGTGCCACTCAGAGGTTCCCTTATATCAGTTTAGCACATGGAATCAAGTGCATCTCCCTGAATTCTTAAGGCTACTGACTAGTAGTGAGGTCCTAAAGTGTGTCCGTGGGGATATTATGCCTTCATTACTAGAGTAACACAATAGTAGAGTTAGCAGATAAATAGAAGAAGTAGTATAAGAGAAAAAATCAGTGGAAACCGACATGAATAAATAAGATCTGAGTAATAATCAAATTCAGTAAACTGATTCATATACAAAGGGTAATAATGTATTTCATGTATCTATAAAGAAGGAAAACATATATACAAGCAATAGACAATAATACTACACAAAATGGTAAAAAAGAAAAAAATATATCCCAGTATCTGGAGCTCTAGCCTAGTCATATGGTACCAAGATCCATCCTAAGACATCTTATAATGTCACCCATCCATAAGAGGATACTTCCACTTCTCTACACCTACATGTATATAGTCTTCCTGGGTTCCATAGGCAGCCTAGAAGAGGTGTGAGATAAACTTAGAAGGCCACCCCAATGACATCTATAAATATCCAATATGTTTGTATAACATGTAAGTTTGTAGATAATAAAGTATAGCGGGAATAATAACTTTAAATTGGTCAGCTATGTTTTCTGAATGAAACCAAGCTGAAACTACCTGCTTCAGCCTTTATCGGTATATCTCTAAACAAGTATTAGGGGATGTGGTACTCAGTATCCAATTTATAAGGGATTCCATGCACAATATCATAGTAGTAAAGGGGAATCCATGACCAATATCACATAATAGTTACACCATGCTTAATATCATGTATAGGGTTTACATGCATGTTATCATAGTTAGGGATTCCATGCCCATTTAGTATCACATGGGATGTCATACCCATATAATATCACATTTATATGAGAGTCCCCATGCCCATATTGATACAACATGTTCAAGTTTTGTCATTCTCATTTAATATAATTATTAAGGGTCATTATACCCATTTCATATAACATAGGATGGATGCCATTATCATATATATATCATGCATAAGGGTCATCATGCTGAATTTACATAATTTAAGAGGGTTTCCATTCCCATACATACTTAGTAGTAATATCTATTGTCTCTAATAAAACCCAAGTAATAATTCATAATTCATTTACATCTATTCATGAAAAGGGAATGACCAATGTCCCATTTAATTTGGTGACATTGACTTACCACTCAACTCTAACCAATTCAATTCATTACAATTATCAAGAGTGTTATCCATGCTAAGCCACTACACTCATCCACTATCATTATAATAACACTTAGAAATGAAATCCAAACACACCATTAGGTGTTTTGGGTGTTAAAACTTGAAATACAAAAGGCATTAGGAGGGAACACCCAAAGGGATAGCTCACTGTAAGGTGGTAGTTCTCAATATGGTTTAGGTTCTAACAAGTCAACCAATTCAAGGAAGATGAAATTAAGGAAACACATGGTGAAATCAGCATAGGGAATAACAGAACATATTATAAAACATTAAAACTTGTGGGATAATTAATAGACCATCTGCTTTATGCTTTTACAACTCCCTTCATCAAGTATCAACCTTTAGTTTATCCTAGATCAGAAGAAATTTGAAGAATGAATGAACACCCTGAAAATAGGGCATATGATCCTGAACCTCAATAAATGTTTTGAGAGGAATAAAAATAGAGAAAGGCTTGAGATGATTGAATATCTTACCAGTACTGATCTAATGAGACAAATCGTTCTTGAATCGGACATCAGATTGAGAGTTTATAGAAAAGAATAGATCTAGGATTCCATAGAGCTCTCATAGGAAAAAGGAGGCTCCCATGTTGGAAAATGGAAGAAAATATAAGAGGGGTATGATTTAATTACATTTAAGTGAAAAACTATAAATTCACCTAAAAAAAAGAGGTTCACGGTTTGTCCACATGGTTGGACAAACCGTACACCAACCATGCGATATGATACTTCTAAAAGCAACAGAGGTCTCAAACAGGTGTGCGGCCTCGAGCGCATGGTTTGGGAAACCCATGAATCCTAATTAACCCCTCTGTCCAGCCCCACATGGTTAGGGATATCCATGAGACCTTACCTACATGATTTCTCCTAACCATGTAGCCAGTTTGTTTTTCCCACCGGTTAGGGTTCCAGGCTCTGAACAAGCCCCAAACACCCTCTCAACCTCTCTAACCTTGAAGGAAATAAATGTTAGGTCTATAATAAAGAATTATACTGAAATTAAAAGGATATTTACTTGATAAAAATTCAATATCTTATAGTCTCCCCATTTAAAGGATATCATCCCTGAGTTTACCTTCTAAGGGTGACAAAACTTCATATAAGAATAATTCCAACCACTGACAACATACATCATCACCCTACTCCCTAGTCTCATCTTATAACCGATAATGCTACCATAACACCCATACTAAATGGAAAGACCAACCTCATATAAACTTTTGGCTTTGATCAATAATTATTATAGGATACTCCTCAAATGAAGCATGAAAATTTAGCTCAATATCCTCATTATCAAAAGTATAGGACGAGTTGGAATGATATCAATGAAGTTATGAATGTGGAGGATACTGTGTATGAAACAACACCTCATTGGTAATATAAATTGATAGGAAACCATCTCAACTCTATCCAAAATTTTAATGTCCTAAAAAAGTAAAGTGAGAGACTATCCCGTCTCTGAATCCATTTATTCCCAAGTCTGGGAGATAACTGCAAGAATACATGATCCTAGACCTCAAACTCTAGTGGTAATCAATGAAAATCGACCTATGATTATTTTAGACTGATTAGTAGACATCCAATTCCTTATCATCCAAACAAACTATGATGTCCCTAGAAGGAGAGAAGGACCCAATAATGCTACCTCTCCCACCTCTTACCAGTATAGGGTTAAAAGAAATGACCTACCGTATACAGACTCATAAGGATCCATCTATATCATCACTTGATAACTAATATTTTATGAAAACTCAACCAGAAGGGTATGGTTCTCCCAAGGACTACCAAAATTAAGGATTCATGCTTGGATCATGTCCTCTAGAACTTGTATAGGCCATTATGATAGACTATCAATATGAGGGTGAAAATTTGTGATTAGAAGAACCTGTGTACCCATTTCCTTATGCAACCCCTTCCAAAACCTCAATGTAAAGTGAGCATCCCTATATGAGATGATAGTACGGGGGAACCTATGTAGTCAGATAATCTTATATACATAATATTCCCTGCTCATCAATTAAGAATGTATCAGGGATAAAAAGAATGTGAAGTACTTTCATTATTCGATCCATGACTATGCAAATTACATCGCTACCTCGAGGTGACCTTAGTAATCCGACAAAAAAAATCCATCACAACATACTCCCATTTACATTACAAGAATAGTAATAGTTGTAACAACCTAGAAAGTCACTAGTTCTCTGCCTCAACTTGTTGACCGGTGTAACACCTAGTGATAAATCCTTCTATCTGATGCTTCATCCTGGGACACCAATATTATCAGTGCATATCACAATACATCTAGGAAATAACTGGGTGAAAATCCCACTAAGAAGCATGTGACCATTAAAATACCTCTTATATCTTATCTATGGGAACCTAGATATTCCCATGTATATATAGGATTTCATCATCATTAAAGGTCCAATCTAAAGTCAAGTACTCACTAGTAATACTCTCTTACAGGACCAAGCACTCAGGTTCTAAAAACTATATAATCTTCACCTTATCTATAGGTGAATTGGTAATTTATTGTGATGTAAGTAAAAATAGTCTATGAAATCCCTGGAATTATATATGAAACTTATGAAATAGATCAATAAGATGTCATTCACTAATGGCCTCCTGAACCATATGTGTCTTAGTCCTCTTGCTTAGAGCATATGAAACAACATTTCCTTTCATAGGCATATAGGCTAGCTCAAATTGAAAGGAATACAGATGTTCAACCCATATTTGTGGCATAATATTTAAGTCTCTATGTGAAAAAATATAACTGAGGATCTTGTATTTTGTAAACCCCCCAAATAGTCTCCCAATTGGTAATGCCTTCAACATCGCAAAGCATGTGAAACAACTGTTAACTCGATATCATGCATTAGTTAATTCTATTCTTGAGGCCTCAACTTCTGTGACCTGTATGAAATGAATCTATCTTCCTAAATCATAAATAATCCTATCCCAATATATTATGCATAAAAAAACTCTATATCTCTTTCCCTAATATGGAAAAATCAGGACAAACACTGAAGTTAGTCTCCCTTTCAAATCCATAAGGATTGTTTCACTGGATTCAAACAGTATAAACTTCACACCCTTCTGTGTAAAGATTTTAATAGGTTCTTATATGTTTGAGAAGTCCTATATGAAATTATTTTAGTAACCATCTTTCCTAGATAAACTCTTTATGTTAAAGATATTCTTAGGATGCTCTTAGGTAACCATAGTTCTCACACTCTCTATGTCACCTGAAAATGCTACCTCCAAGATAATGTGTTCTAGAATGTATACCTTGTTGATCCAGAAGATAAGTTTATTAATATTAGAATATATATGGTTCTATATCAGTTTATTCAAAATTATCTCAATGGGATTTTCATTGTAACACCATGAGTTTTTATGGACCTTGTTTTTCTTGAATAAATTAAAGTTTCATTTATGTATTGCAATGTACTAAGTAAAAAATTCCTTTCACATAGAACCAAATCAGTATACGTTACAAAGAACATCAAATTTTTGTTCATTACATGGAACATATAGTTTATGTATTTTAAATGCAACATTGACTTTGCGTAAATTACATGCAATACCGATGTTTCTACAAGACATCTTTTTTTTATAATTTTTTAAATTAGATAATTATAACCTAGACATTGAACATAATTATATGAATAATAATAACTAATTTTCAAATATTGAAAATAATTTTTTAATATAAATAAAACATATTGATAATGAAAGAAATATTTTTTTGGTAAAGTCCTTATATGTTTAAAAATACCATTTTCTCAAATAAACTGGTTTTTATGTCCCTCTATGAAAAATTATAAATTTAATTTTAGACACATTTATAAATTTAATTTGATAAATTAAACTTAATTTGTGAATTTATAATGTATAAATTATCTTTGGGATAATTTTTTGAATTTTTTTGAGAAATGTCATTTTTGGGTAAATAGTGAAAACTACAAAATTTTAATTCAAAACTGTCATTTTGTCTAATTTATTTGTAAGGTTAAATTATATTACATTTTAGTTTAAAAGTTCATTTATAACATATTTTTATCAATTAATTCAATTTATTTCATTGAGATTAATTTCACTTTGAACTTGGGAAGAAAGAACTTAACAAACTTTTGAATGTTTTTACTTTAAAAACCCGCATTGCCGACCCGACTGTGAGATTAATTTTAAATTAATTTCTACCAATTATGTCATTATATTTTGGAAAAATAGATTAAATATTTGGAATAAAAATAATTTATAATTTATAATAAGGTAAAATTAATTTTTGATAAAAAATATTAATGAAAGTGATTATAATTAATTACAATGATAAACGTTAAATTAAACTTAATAAGGGGAAAAAATATAAACTTAAGGATATAGAAGACCTATAAAGTTACCAAAATTTTATTTATATACATATTTATACTGTATTATACCTTGTGGAAACTTTGTATCATTATTGGATCCACTTTCCATAAAAAAACACTGGTGGGGTTTCCCTTTTCCAAAATATTAAAGAGTGCCACTCCTCATCCATTATAAAAGACCACTAACTCTACCACTTATTTACACCTATAAAACCACTTAGTTTAAGCCAAGATCTACCAAATAAACTTCCCAAAATCCATACCTTTCTCTTTGAATCCTTATTTTTGAAGAAAGAAATCCAAGGAATCCTTTTGGAACAAACCAAAAGGAGTTACCTGATTAAGAGGCAATGTCTTCTCTCAAGCTCATTTTATTTATATTCTTTAACCACCCCCTGAAATCTTTTTATTATATTATTTTATAACAAAAAAATTATATTAAATATAATAGTATTTTTTTATGCAAATTTTCTGACCTAAACTTATATAGACATCCATTTAATGGGTAAAAAATACACTGTTTACATGTACACCGAACTACCATCTCACGAAATGTTGATTGTTCATTTTTTCCTTTACCACCTATAATGGTGGAAATTATAATGAAAAATATGTTTATATATGTTATATATTATATTTATTACTTATTTAATATTATTTAATCCTTTTATAACACATATCCTTATACATTCTATTTGGTGTAAATATGATAATTTCGTTTGAGGAAGTGTGGACTACCGTCTCTCAGAGTGATGTGATTCGTTCACACGCTACATGGAATGTATTAAGGACAATCTTAGGGAAATTATATGATATATATTATATGATAATACTACTGGAATAATTATATATATACATATATATATATACACATATATACACATATTTCATTTACCTTCTTTCTTTCAATACAATAATAAAAATGGAAATAACATTCATGTGTACGTAAAACTTACTATCTCAATGAACAGTGTATTCCATTTCATAATTCAATATTATATATATTATTATAATAAAAATATAATTAATATAAAGGATATTTATATCATTTTTAACATTTTGGATATCATGAAATAAGCATAAGGACAAAAGATATAACAAATCATGACACATGTGAAGAACAAAGCATATATTACCCGAAGTAAAACCTTAACATTGGATTGTTAACAAGATAGTAATATAAAGTCATAATAAAACAATATATGGTATTATATATAAGAATATGGATCTTTTAAATATTTATAATATATTTCTATATATTATATAGGTGTTTTTAATGAGTGTGATGAGAGTCAAGGCATAAGGTAATGGAATTTCATCTCACTTTTATTTACGTGAGGTGCAAGACTTAATCACCACTCACTTATTTTGTGTGGTGTGTGTACATAAAATGAATTTATTACATATCTTCTATAATTATGTTTATGGGTATTCACAAATTCATTTTATGATTTTTCTTTCATGGGTTTTAAGTTTCAAAATTTACCAAATCGGTAAAATTGTTTCATCTCAATTTGCATTATTTGATACTCATGTTTTATTATGCACCTAAATTCTTTTTCAAGGTGTATTATATCAAAAATATCATTATTTTAATGAAATTTCAAGATTCATTTTCTTACATGGAGATTATCATACCAAGTTACCAAGTGAAAATATTTTATTAAAATAATCTCATCGATTTTCAAGATTGTTTATGATGATGCTTCAATTAATGAAATATAATGATCTATCTCTTAGGAACACAGATGAAATTTCTTCTCCTCTGGTTATTCAAGATATCATTATGTATTAGAACCATTTTCCACTATTTGGTACTTAATATAATGTTTTATGTAAAATTTTACCATCTATATCTTCAGTCTAAAATCTATTGTATTCAAAAACCATGTTTTCAAAAATGTTTTAAAAATATATTTGATGTCCATTTTGAAGGAATAAGGATTTTAAAAAAGTTTTATGGTTTTAAATTCTTCCATTATAATTTTTCAAAACTATTTTTAAAGGAAATGGGTTTCAAAAGGTTTCATGTTTTAAAAATCATTTTTCAATACAAAAGGATATTTTCCTCAAGAAATGTTTTTAAAAGATATTTCAAAATTATTTCCCATATAAGATAACATCCATTAGTTTTACTCACGCCTTTATAAGGAATTTATTATTTTTCCATTAATATCATTTCTATGAATGTATTATATTCTGATGGAATGATGTTTATAAAACCCATTTTTCTTTCATGGGTTATATGCTTTTGAAATCCGCTTCTTTCACGGGTTATGTTTATGATGAAATTATTATGAAACCTCTATTTTTTCACAGATTATGATATGATCACATGTTTATAATATCCATTTCATTTAATGGGTTATGATATGATTATTTATGATCTTTTGGCACATGTATGTATGATTTCACTATGATATGGGTGGGACCTATATCTCCCTCCAATTAATTGGGTAAAGATTTATATCTCATGAGATAGACTAAGATGGTCTTGGTAATAATACATGAAAACTAATATGGCTATGAGAGTAAACCATGACTACCAAGGTCGTATGAGGATTGAAATCATGTTAATAAGATGGCAATGAGAGTGAACCATGACTACCAAGATGGTATGGAGAGTGAACCCATACTACCAAGGTGGTATTAGAATTGATGACTTGGCTACTATGGAAATAATATTATATTCTTACGTGTCTTTCATAATTCCATGTTTTTTCCAATGTTATGATTTCATGGATTATGTTATTTATTTTCTTTTTATTCATATCTTATGAAATTATAATATCTATTCCAGGTTTCATGCATATTATCTTTGATATTTAGGGTATGATCTTGTTTTTTCATGATCAGGTTCTCATAAACTTATGCTCACAATTATACTTACATATCTCCCTTGTTTACCCTTACCAAGCATCTAAGATCATACCTTTTTATGTTTCCTTCCTGAAGTTATGAAGATATGTATTATGTTTGATGTGTCTAAGAAGGGTGTTAGTTAAGAAGAACCTAGTTGGGGATAATGTAGCTTACTTATGTATCAGTGTTTATGTTTCCATGTTTCCAAAGGCACTAGACTAGTATGGCCTTTGGATGTCTATTTGTATAATGTATAAGTTTTCTATAAAACTTATGTAATGTTTATGTATGAAAAGAGAGGGTCTCTATAGTTGGTATCAGAGAAAAGGTTTAGATAACCTTTGGAATATAGGATGAGAAAACCTTAGTGAGAACCCTAAGGACATGTATAGGGATAAGTCTAAGGATAAGGAAAAGTATAGGAAAATGTATTGTAATTTTGGTAAAGGATAGTGTGAGTGGTTTCCTAGAAGTACATCCCTATCTGGATACTACAAGTGGATATGGATCTAGAACAGATGTACATAGCGGTAACAACTCTAAAAAGATATTCCATGTCTGAATAAGGGTAATCTAGTACATAACAACATGCCTTATTTCAAACCTAGTTTGACACTCTCAGGAGATATGCTTTGGTAACTCACAAACTCTTCATAAACCATCATGAAGGATTTAATAGATGTTGTCTATGAGTAACCAAACATAAACCTAAGGTGTCATTTATTAAGGAAGGTTTCATAATTTAGACACCCTATTAGTGACATTTCAAGATCTTGTGGTTCCTCTATATGATAACTATTTCTCACTCTTTGATTTTTTGTTTTAGTCAATGTCTAGAACCAGAAGGAACCATGTTAATGGTGATTATGATGTAAAGTGAAATATTTTTCCTCCTAAGAAACTAAATTCTACGGGAGATGAAATGAAAAATCTCATTGCTAGGCTCACACAGGTTTTTCAAGCTATGAATCATGGTGGAATTCCAAATGAGCTAAAGAGGGAACACAATTACATTGAGTCATTCACAAGGAAACATCCTTATTATTTCATAGGGTATTCTGATCCACTTTTTCTGAAAAAAAAGATCAATACTACTTAAAATATGTTATCCATTATCCAGTGTTTTAATAATGAGAAAATCATTCTAGATGTTTATCAGTTAGAAGATGAAGATGAGAAGTGGTGGACTCTAATAAAAAATACGAGGCATCAAGATGATATTATAGATTTTGAAAATTTAAAGAACTTATTTTATCAATAAGTAATTTCCTCATATTCTTTATACTAAGATGGAGAAATATTTCCTTGAGTTGAAGAAAAGGGATGATGAATCTATTGGTACCTACAAGGATAATTTCAAAATAATTGTGTAGTATACTTCATGAATTATCTTCCAACCCAAAATTAAAGTTGATAAGTTCTTTAGTGGCTTAAATCCAAGTCTCAGAAGTGAACTGGCCATAAGAGACATTAGTAGCATGAAGAGATTGTGTGTTATGAAATCAATGATAAAATGGATCTTAGAGTAATTTATCAACCTCATGGTTTTTATAGGAAGAGGAAGACATAGTTTAAAGGAAAATCTAAAAACCATGAAGAGAATAAGATGAGATTCCCTTTATTCTCTAAGTGTGGGAAGAAGAATGGAGGAAAATTCCTTTAGGAATCTAATAAATGTTTTAAGTGTAGAAGGGAATTCTATTAGGCATTTTATTGCCAATGTGATGGGAATAATTTAGATAACACTTCAAATTGATAAAAGTATCACAAAATGAACCTCCCATGATTTAGTAATACACGTGTAAGGATAACCTA
The DNA here is from genome assembly GCA_963277665.1 of Viscum album. Classification (NCBI taxonomy): domain Eukaryota; kingdom Viridiplantae; phylum Streptophyta; class Magnoliopsida; order Santalales; family Viscaceae; genus Viscum; species Viscum album. The sequence continues at coordinate 381,147,140 of OY728153.1, read as the reverse complement.
CATTATGATAACTAGTTCCCAAACCCAAGGGTTGGTGATGATGAATGGAATCTCCAACATCTTAAGCTGAGGGAAAAGGGTAAATCTCATATAATCTATATTTATGATTATGGGTGTGATAATGACGTGATTAAAGGTACACTTACCATCCACTCTAGAACTAATAATGTCATATTTGATTCTAGATATACCCAATCTTTTATATCTAAAGAATTTTTTAAGGGTGTTAAGATTCCACCAAAATAATTAGATATGGATTTAGAAGTGTAAACCCCTAATGATATGATTATTTCATCTCAAGTTTATGATCCCTCTTCGGTTGAAGTTTTTGGGAATGTGCTTCCTAAAAATCTTCCTTTGGTTGAATTTAATGTCATCTTAGACATGGATTGGCTTTGTATGCATAAATCCCACATCAATTTTCAAGTAATGGAAGTTATGTTTGATATTTCAAACCCTATTATGACCATCCATCAATGTGATGACAAATATAAGATTTCCATGGATATTACATCTAGTGTATAGGTCTTAATTTCCATTTAAAATGAGGTTTTTATCTCAAATGGTTGGGGATAAAATTTACATCAATGATATGCATATTGTTTGGGATTTTGTGGATGTCTTTTCGGAAGAGTTTCCCAGCCTTCAACAAAAATTAGAAGTTGATTTATTAATAGATCTCATACATGGTTCCACACCAATTTCAATGAATCCTTATAGAATGGCCCCGATTGAGTTGAAGGAATTAAAGAATAAACTCCAAGAAAACCTTTATAAGGGATTAATTCGGACAACTTTGTCACCTGTGGGTGCACCCATTCTTTTTGTGAAAAAGAAAGATGGATCAATGAGACGCTACATTGGTTGTCAAGAGTTAAACAAGATCAAAATAAATAAAAATTGTCATCTTACATGTATTGATGACTTGTTTGATCAACTAACTGAAGCTCAATAATTTTCCAAGATTGAACATCATTCAAAATATCATAAATTGAGAGTCAAGAAGAAGGATATACCCAAGACGACATCTCATACAAGTTATGGAAACTATAAATATATAGTGATTCACCTTAGTCTAACTAATTCCCCTACTATATTCATTGATTTAATGAATAGAGTTGTAGATATTACCTCGATAAATTTGTGGTAGTATTTATAGATGATATTATTATCTATTTAAAGAGAAAGTAAGAGCATGAAGATCAATTTAGAGTAGTATTAAAGACCCTAAGGAAAGGGAAAATATACAAAAAAATTACAAAGTGTGAATTTTGGTTATAAAAGGTTTCATTTTTGGGTCACCTAATTTCAAGGGATGGTGTAGTAGTAAATACATCAAATATGGAGGATATTGAATGCTATCCTAGACCAAACATGGTGATTGAGATCTATAGATTTCTTGGTTTAGCTTGATATTATAGATGGTTTGTAGAGAATTTTTCAAAACTATCCAATCCTCTGACCAAGTTAACTCAGAAGGGTGTCAAGTTCCTCTTGACAGATGAATGTGAGGAAAATTTACAAGAACTGAAGAGAAGGCTAATAAGTGAACATGTTCTTACATTACCCTATAATGGAGAAGGGTTTTTAATTTATAGTGATGGAACCTCACTCACCTGGCTGCCATCCTCTACTCTCGATCATGACCTATACTTTCTCGACTCCTTTTCTTCTACTATTCTACTCTCCAACTCTCTTTCTCTCAGCATCACGCTTTCATATAGGGTTTCAATTTATCCCTATAGTCTATGGGCCTTTTCTCCTCCTTCTGATCAAGGTTTTCTTTCTTCTTATACTTAGCCATTCCCCCCTTCTGGGTTTTCTTTTTTCCTTACTTCTTGAGATGTCATGATTTCTCCTCTACCAACCATGATCTTATGATCTATCCCTACACAATAGAATCCATATTAGTCAGATGTGTTGGTTTTTAGATGATTTTGGGACTATGGTGGTGGGAGTTGGTGTAACATTGAAATCTCCATCCAAAAGATTCTTTACTTGGATTCTCTCACCCCTAGTTATTGTTAGTCATTTTAGAGTTTTAGCCCCGGTTATCTCTTTCTTGCTTCATGTTGGTTCTCTTAGGGTTTCATCCCCTGATTTTCCATTTTTCCATACTTATTTTAGGGATTTTGTCCCGATATCTCCTTTCTTGCTCTATGGTGATTCATGCTTCATGGATTTTTGGCTTTGCTCTTGGTTTTTCTTCCAACATCTTGTTACTCCCCCTTCTTTATCGCTTCTCTCTACTCAAGATTACTATTTCTTTGCTTCCTCCCATTGTCAGTTGAGATCTAAAATTACAAAGGATGTTTTGGGAAGTGTATGGGGAGAAACATGAGGTTTTGGGCAGCGTGACCTGTGGTAGATCTTTCTAGTTCTATTGGATATTATGGTGATGGTGCAAGTGGTGTTAGTCAGAGTCATCTTTGCATAATGACTGCATATTTTGATTCTAATGGTCCATGATGATGGTGTTTCATGAAAGCAACGATGGTGTCTTATTGGCATCATTGATGGTTTTTGATGGTGGTTAACGGCGACAATGATGATGTTGGTAGCTCACAACGGTGATGGGGGCCTCAATGGAAGGTTCTCGATGTAAATTTCAGTGATGATGGTGATAAAGGGATTTTTGGTGATGATGAATGAGGCTTGTTAATGGCCGACGTCTTTAGTGTCAGGTTTGCATCCCAAGACAATGGTGACCAAGGCATGATGATGGCATGACTATCTTTCAGATTTCAAAATTTGAAATAGTTGTTTCATTTTGTGGAATTGTGGAGTCATGGATGACGTTGATGGTGGAAGATGGTTTTATCATGACTGGCTTAGGTGGGCACATGACTTAGCTTCTATATAGATTTTTAAAGTATATTTTTTCATGATGCCACGTTTTTTTTTGGATTTTGAAGTTGGAGGGTTATGGTGGTTTTAAATCTTTTGAATGTTTAATCTTGTTGGAACTTTATTAATGTTCACATTTATCCTTTCAAAGTATTTTTAGAAAATAAAAAATATGGATTGTGCTATATTGATGCAACCAATAAAGGATTGGGATGCGTTCTTATACATAAAAACATGGTTATCTCTTAAGCCTCATGACAGTTGAAGATTCATGAGAAAAATTACCCAACTCATGATTTAGAGTTAGAAGTGGTATTTTTTTCATTAATGATATGGAAGAATTATCTTTATAGAGAGAAGTGTGATATATATGCTGATCATAAAAGTCTGAAATATATATTCCCACATAAGGAGTTGAATATGCGCCAGAGAATATGGTTAGAGTTAAAAAAAGTATTATGACTTCTCAATACATTACCACCCTGATAAAGCAAAAATGGTGGATGATGCATTGAGTAAGAAGTATTTTGATAGGTTATCCATGTTGAGGATCACAAAAGATACAATATTTCTTTATTTTCAAAGGATATATCTTGAAATCTTGAAGTAAGGGGGAAAATTTTAACATTCTCAAATGAATGTTCAACCCTCTATCCAAGTGAAGATTAAGGGGGCATAAAAGGAAGATGTAGATCTGTAAAAGAAAGTTAGAAATGTTTCTGAGTTTAACCTTGATCAGGATGGAATGGTGAGGTTCAGAAACCATGTATGGGTTCCTCCCATACCATATTGGAATAAGGAGTTGTTAGGGGAAGATAATAGTTATTAATTATGTATTAATCCTAGAAGTATGAATATGTATAAGGATTTGAAAGAATACTTCTGGTGGGATGGAATGAAGAGAGATATCATAGATTTTGTATCTCAATTCTTGGTATTCCAACAAGTTAAGTCTGAAAGACAAATGTCAAAGAAAATGTTTCATTCATTACCCATACCAGAATGGAAATGGGAGAACATCACTATGTATTTTTTCATTAGAAAACCCAAAACCTATAAAGGGTTTAATGATATATGGGTGGTAGTCGATTGACTTACTAAGTAAGTACACTTCATCAATATTAGAGAATAATTATCTCTAGATCAGCTTTCCAGGATATACATTAAGGAAGTGATAAGGTTGCGTGGAGTACTATATTCTATTGTATCAGATTGGGATCTGAGGTTCAACGAAAAGTTATGGAAAAGTATTTAGTAATCCCTTGATATATAATTGAGTTTCATCACTTCTTATCATCCTAAAATATATGGTCAGTCTGGAAGAATAATTAAAACCCTAGAGGATATGTTTAGATCTTATTGTTTGGATTTTAAGGGTGGTTGGGATCAACACCTTCCTATAGTTGATTGTTCTTACAAAAATAGATTTCACTCAAGCATTCATATGGAACCATATGAAGCCCTATATGGAAATAAATTTAGAACTCCAATGTGCTAGGTTGAGGTTGGAGAAATAAATCTCTTAGGACCTGAGATCGCTGAAGAAATGGTTGAGAATATTAGAACCATTCAACAATATGTAAAGGTAACTCAATGTTGGAACAATTATTGCTGATAACTGACACCATGATCTAGAATTTGAAGTTGGTGAAAATTATTTATTTGAATATCACTCTGGAAAAAGGTTATGAGATTTGGGAAGAAATGGAATCTAATCCCTAGGTATATCAGTCCCTTTGAAATTATTGATCATATTGGGATAGTAGCCAATTGCATGGAACTTCCTCCAAATATCTCTCAATTCCATGATGTGTTCCATGTACCCATCATCTAGAAGTATATTCCTAAACCATAACATGTATTGAACTCACATTTAATACCTCTAGAGAAGAATCTTTCTTACTAGGAACAACCTATTGAAAATTTTGGATCACACAGATAAAGTTCTACAAAACAAGACCACTCACCTTATCAAAGTTTTGTGGAGAAATCACAAGTTAGAGGAAGCTATATGGGAACTCAAGGATTGGATGAAGAAGAATTATCCTCATTTTTTTAACTGAGTGAAAAAATTTGATGGTAAAATTCATTTTAAGGGGGTATAATGTAACACCCTGAGTTTTTATGGAACTTTTTTCTCAAATAAATTAAATTTTCATTTATGCATTACAATACACTAAGTGAAACATCCATTTCACATGACACTAACTCAAACTGAATTACATGGATCATAAAATTGGTATATGTTCACTGAAATTGACTTGGCATATGTTACATGCAACACCAACATTGCGTAGGCTACACGCAACATCAATGTTTATACAAAACATCATTTTATTGTAATAATTATTTAAATGAGATAATTATTACTTAGACACTAAACTTAGTTTTATGATTACTAAAAACTAATTTTAAAATATTTTTTATAATTATTTTATATAAATTAAACATATTGATAATGAAAGATATAATTTTTAGTATATGTTTTAAAAAACCATTTTCTCAAATAAAATTTTGTTATGTCCTTTTATGAAAAATATTAAAATTAATTTTAGACACATTTTGAAATTTAATTCGGTAAAATAAAATTTAGTTTTTAATTAGGAATTTCTAAATTATCTTTGGGTGAATTTTTAGGTTTTTTATGAGAAACATCATTTTTGGATGAATAGTGAAAAATATAAGATTTTAATTCAAAACTACCTTTTCATATAATTTATTTATAAGGTTAAATTATATTTTAATTTGGTTTTAAAGTATAATTAGATCCTATTTTTTTCAATTAATCCAATTTATTTCCTTGAGATAAATTTAACTTTGAACATGGGTATAAAAAAACTTATAATTTTTTTGAATGTTTTTACTTTAAAAACCCACGTTATCGACCAGACTGATGGATTAATTTTAAACTAATTTATACCAAATATGCGATTATAAATTTAAAAAATAGATTCCATATTTTAATCATCATAATTTATAATATCTAATAAGGTCAAATTATTTTTAGACCAAAAATATTAGTGAAAGTGATTAAAATTAATTGCAACGATTAAAGTTAAATTAAGCTTAATAAGGGATGAAACCATAACCATAAGGCCCAAAATGACCTATAAACTTTTCCAAAATCCACTTTATGGACATATTTAGATCATATACTACCTTTTTTGACTCTTTTCATTATTTTATTCACTTTCAATAGAAAAAGATGGGCATGGTTTCCCTTTTAAAAAATATTACAGGAGTGTCACTACTCCTCCATTATAAAAGGCCACCAACTCTCCCTCTTCTTTACACCTCTAAAACTAGTTAGGTTCAGCAAATATATAACAAATAAATTTCCCAATATCCCTAAATTCTTTATTGAATCCTTATTATAGGCAGAAAGTAGTCAAATTAATCTTTTTGGCACAAACCAAAAGCTGTCACCCGATTAAGAGGTAACATCTTCTCTTAAGATCATTTATTTTATTTTATTTCTCTACCACTAAACTATACATATTCCATTATTTTATATCAGAACCAGTATATTAAATATAAAATAATTTTTATACTATTGTTTCTAACTACACTTATACACACTTCCATATAATGGGTAATAGACATACTGTTTACGTGTACGATGAACTACCGTCTCACAAAATGATGATTGTTCACTTTTTCCTTTACTGCCTATCATGGTGGAAATTACGATTAAAAATAAATTTATATATGTTATATATTATATTTATTATGTATTTAGTCTTCTTTAGTAATTTTAAAACACATATACTTATACTTTCCATTTGGTGTAAATACGAAAATTTCTTTGAGGAAGTGTGGACTACCACCCCCTCAAAGCGATGCGATTCGTTCACACACTACATGAAATGTATTAAGTATGGGTTTAGTGAAACTATATGATATATATTATATACTAATTCTACTATAATAGAAATATATATGTATATACATATATGTCATTTATCTTCTTTATTTTAATACAAAATAAAAAACAGAAACATCATTCATGCGTACATACGACTTATCGTGTCCATGAACGGTGTATTCTATTTCATAATCATATATTTAATATATTTTTATAACAAAAATATACTGAATATAAATAAAATTTATATCATTGTTTAAATTATTTAAATCTTGATATAATTATAAGGATCTAATATATAACAAATTAAGACACAAGAAACGAACAAAGCGGATATTACCCAAAGTGAAACCTTAACATAGGATTGTTAACAAGAGGGAAATATAAGGTAATAATCAAAACATATATGATATTATATATAAAAATATTTTTCTTTAAAATACTTATAATAAATTTATATTTATTATATAGGTGTTTTGAACAAGTACGGGGATATTCAAGGCACATGGTAAGAGAATTTCATCTCACTTTTATTTCAGTGAGATACATGACTTAATCACCACTCAATTATTTTATGTGGTGTATTTACTAAACCCTTAATGTATTATATCTATATTATAATTAATTTTTTTTATTCACATATCCATTTTATGATATTTCTTTCATGGGGTGTATGTTTCAAAAGATACCAAATCAGTAAAATAGTTTTGTCTCAATTTACCTTCTTTGAGACTCATGTTTTTATGCACCTAAATTATTTTTTGATGTGTATTATATCATAAATCTACTTATTTTTATGAAATTTCAATATTCATGTAATTTAATTTTTTTACATGGATAGTATGATCCCATGTTACCAATTAATAGTATTTTATTGAAACAATCTAATCACTTATCAAATTTGTTTATGATTATGCTTAAATTAATGAAATCTCATGATCCTTCACTCAATAACACTCTTGAATTTTCTTATACTCTAGTTATTCAATATATCCTCATGTATCAGTACCATTTTCTATTATTTGGTAATTAAGATAGTGTTAAATAGTAAAATATGACTATCACTCTCTTCAGTCAGAAATCTATTGTATTCAAAAACCATGTTTTTAGAAATGTTTTTAAAATGTTTTCAAAAGATGTTGGAACCCATTTTCAGTGAAAAATGATTTTAAAAACTTTTTATGGTTTTCAATTCTTCTTTTATAAATTTTAAAATCTATTTTAAAATGTTTTTATGTTTCAAAAAAGTGTTTAAATTCATAAAGGATATTTTCTTGAAAAAAAAACTTTTTAAAAGATCTTTAAAAATTATTTCCCTTATAAGATAACATCTATTGGTGTTAATCATGTATTTTTGGGGGAATTATTCAACGTTTCCATTAATATTCTTTCTCTAAATGGATTATGTCTTGATGGAATGGTGTTTATGAAACCTTTTTCTCTTTCACAGGTTATACACTTTTGAAATCTGTTTCTTTCACGCGTTATGTTTATGATTAAATGATTATGAAACTTGTATTTTTCCATAGGTTATAATATGATTACATGTTTATGATGCACATTTCATTCCATGGGTTATGATATGATTATTTACGATCCTGTGGCACATATATGTATGACTTCACTATGTGATGGGTGATACCTATATCTCCCTCCAATGCATTGGATAAATATATATATCTCATGAGATAGACTAAGATAGTATTGGGAATGAACCTTGACTACTAATATGGGCATGGGAGTGAACCATGACTACCAAGATGGTATGAAGAGTGAACTCATGCTAATTATATGGCCATGGTTGTGAACCATGACTACCAAGATGGTATGGGGAGTGAACCCATATAACCAAGATGGACTTGGCAGTGATTCATTATCTAGTTTGGAAATAATATTATATGCTTATGTTTCTACCAAAATTCTATGTTTTATTACTATGTTATTCTTTCATGGATTATGTTCTTTATTTCCTTATGATTCATGTATAATGAACTTCCAAGATTTATACCATGTTTGATGCATATGATCTTTGATATACAGTGTATGATATTATATTTTCATGGTCATGTTCTCATAACCATATGCTAATGATTATGATTACATATATACCTAGTTTACCATTACTGAGAATTTGAGATCACCCATTTTGATGTTTCCTTCCCAAGTTTATGAAGATATGTATTATGTTTGATGTGTTTAAGAAGGGTTATAGTCAAGAAGAATCTAGTGAGAGATAATGTGTCTTACTTATGTATCAGGCTTTTATTTTTACATGTTTCCATGTTTCCAAAGGCACTAAACTAGTACGATCTTTGGTCATATTTTTATATAATGTATAAGTATTCTACAAAAGTTATGAAATGTTAATATATTAAAAGAGAGGGCCACTATAGACATGGTCGCTTTGAGTATGATAATACTCCAATATTTCATCTACAAAGACCATGAAAAATGATTATAGATAGGGATAGGAAAAACTATTCAAAAAATTGATGAATACACTAGGCATGTTTGTAAGAACAAACGACATCAGAAGATACTCATATAAGTCGTACCGATAATGGAAAGTTTTACGTGGGATATCTAAAGGTCTGACTTGAACATGATGATATCCCAATATGAGGTCAATCTTCTAGTATACCATAACTCCTCTAATATGATAAAAAAGATCATTTATACAAGGAATGGGATACTAGTTTTTCACTATAAGATTATTCAACTTCCATTAATCCAAGAAAATCTTGAGGGTTCAATCTTCCTTCTTAGAGGAAAGGACTGGTGAACCCCAGGGAGAGGTATTGGGCTGTATAAATCCATTGGACTACAAATCTTATAGCTGCATATTGATCTCCTGCAACTCAGTAGTAGCTATCCTATAAGGATGAATGGATACTAGTGCAGCTCCTAGAACTAACTCGATATTAAATTATACATCTCTATTAGTAAGTAGTACTAAAAATTAATCGATGAATACATTACTGAATTGATTGAATAATGGAGGGAAGTAACTCTGATGTAATCCCTAATCATCCATGTAAAGGCTAGCAATTTGGGATGTCACTCTACCTAGTCCGAGATGCTCCGGTCTATCTCTATTGGCCTGTACATCCCACTCTCAATTTTTAATACAATTGTCACCCTCTTATGATGTAAACGACACTCTCTGAGGATAAAAATTAACATATTCATGATAGGGAACCAACAAGTCCATCCCAATAATGATTTCAAATTTGGTCATCTCAAGGAAGAAGAGGTTACACAAGTAATAATGGCTGCCTACTTCAAGAGGGAATTCTATTCACTAGTTTACGCTCTCTGATTGTATTCCCAAAGGTGTATCAAGAATCATCACGCCACAAGAGTACTCAACATGATGCCCGACACTCTTCAATATAGGCACAAATAGGAAGGAATATGATGCAGTAGTATTAATTAAATAAGAAATAATAGTAGTGGCTACTAGAATAGTACATCGAATAGTTTATGGCCTGGCGTCCTACTCCTCTAGTATATGTTGTACTAAATAAATTTGTCCTAATCCATGGCCTTATTCCATAACCTGACTACCTGGAGTAGTTACACTATACTTGTTCTATGTATCTGATGTTTGGATACCATGGCCATGACCTACTCCTCTACCTGTATAGCCTATAGTACTCCAACTACCTGCCTAGAAAGGTGCAATAAAACCTTCTCATGAAGGTGGAGCTAACATAGATCCTCTATCAGTTTGAATAGATCGAAGGTCCTATAGAATAGCTTAAGATTCACCAATCTACCTTATCCATGGCACTCAAAGAGGTATCTGGGACATTGGGCCTTTTATAGATAGGCATCCCACACTGGTGACATACAACATAACTTTCTTTGGGTGTGATAAGTCTACCACTACTCATGCATACAGTCTCAATGCGTCACTTCTAACTACAAGTAGAACCACTAATTTTTCTAGGTTACGAATTGTCATAGTTCAAACCATCTGGTTCTCTCATGTTTCACTCACTAATAAGGGCCTAGTTCTATATTTTAGATATGGTAGTCAATCTGAAAATGTTCACCTAAGAATGGATATATTTCCTCATACCATCTTCAAATAGTTACACTTTATCATTCTCATCAATAGTATAGATGGGCATGAAGCAATGAATCTCTATAAAATGTGATGAATAGTCCATAAATATCATTGAAACTTACTGAAGGTTCATGAAATCCCTGGTATGATCGGCCCTCTGGGTCTTAGGGAAGAAATAATCAAATAAGATCAACTGTAAATCCTTCCAAGTCGCTTCCTAATATTAACCATCATGATTCAAAATATCCCCTAGAATTGGGAGGATCCTTTTAGCATATAAGTAAAAAATGTCAATCTCCTCTCATTAGGTGTCTCCAGATGATTGAATATAGACATAATATTCTTGAACCATAATATTTAATCATATGGTCTACTATCCCCTAAAAATGTGGGAAGATGCTGCTTCTAGATCTCCCGAGTCAACAATCCCATGGAAGGGACAGATCATGGATCTCCCTATAATTTCTACATAATCCACTGTAAATATCTTAGAAATTTGGAATCATCACCCATGTTGGGAATAGGAAGATGTTCCACAAGAGATGCCATTGGAGGTGTAACTGGTGGCTTAGGGTCCACTGACTCTAGGGCATGGTCATCACTACTCTCCTAGAATACGACCAGAGGACATCGTGGGGGAATTGGTGTACAATTTCCAAGCACACACCTTGTATGGGATTCAATAATGGAATAAGACATATATATAGAATTTGAATAGGTACAAAGACTTTCTATGTAATACTCTCACCCCTCTGGCATCTTAAAGAGTCAAGTTTGGGTGGTAGAAACATTTATATAAGACAATAGAGATGTTACCTACTTCCCACTACTAATGTTGAGATTGGTTCAAGCACTGTGTTTTGCAGTTCCAATTTTATTTTAAATTTATATTTACATTTCAATTTAAATGTTTGAAACAAATGGTTAACCACTTCTGATCCATAAGGTCCAATACACCTTATGAATAAAAATGTGTCTTCCTATCAATCCATACCATAACATGTTCCAGTCCATGAGACCAATGGTCCGCGACTCAATGTTCCATAGTTGACTGCATAGGTAATTTTTTATAACCAATGCAAGAAATCAGTAGTAGGTTATGGAAGGAAATCTATGTACCAAATATGTTTTCTCAGCCCATTTCAATAATTGTTAGCTAATAACAATTATATTTTTAATAGTAAAATAACTCATGGAAATCACAGGCAATGAAAATGAAAAAATGATCCTATATGTCATGATATATGCATGTCATGTGAATTTCCTACAAGGTGCCTAATAAGATTCATTGTTAATGCTTTCTTGACCTCATATTATTAATCTAATGAAAAGAGATAAACCTCAATCATATCAATGATAATATCACAATTCAAGTGCATCACTCAATGGTTGAATCAAATCAACTATAATAAGAACAATATAAGAAATAATATTTTTCATTCGTGGGAATTTGGCTTATATCTATACAAGTTTTAGCTACTACCAAGAACAACCCATTACCAAATATCATTTACTTCCTAATCTCCTGACTATTTTCTCAAAATAGTAAAGAAAGAAAAGAAATATGGCTCTGATACAACTTTGTGTCATCCCAGACCTAGGTTCCACTTAGAGGTTCCCAAAGACCAGCAGGCCACATGACCTCAAGCACACCTCCCCAGATTCCAAAGGCTAACAACTAGAAATGAGGGCCTTGGGTGTGTTCGTGGGGAAACAATTCCCTCATTACTAGAGTAGAACAACTGTACAATCATTAGATAAATAGTCGCAGCAATATAAAGATGTAAAGAAGTGGAAATAGACCTGAATAACCTAGAACTAAGTAATTATCAAATGTAGTAAACTGAGTCATAAATAAAAGGATATTAATGTATGTCATGTATATATAAATCAGGAAAACATGAATATAATTAGAAGGCATTAGTACTATACAAAAAGATAAAAATGGGGTAAATATATCCTATAATCCCATGCTTCATCATGATTATCTACTACAAATATTCATCCTAAGACATACTAGAATTTTATTCATCCATAAGAGAACACTTCCCCTTATCTACACCTACAAGCACATAGTCTATCCAGATGCCATATGTGGCCTAGATAGGGTGTGAGTTAAACTTATTAGGCAACCACCAATGACACCTACAAATATCTAGTATCTTTTTATAACATGGTAGTGTGTAGATAATAAATTAAAGAAAGAATAATAACTATAAATGGCTCAGATCTGGTTCCTAAAGGAAACCAGCATGCACTACCCACTTCGTCCCATGCCGATATATCTCTGAACAAGTATCAGGGGAAGCAATGGACCAATATAACATTTATAAGGGACTCTGTGGCTAGTATAATAGAATCGGGATGCCATGCCCTATATCAAAAAAAGGGACACCACACCTAGTATCATGTATAAGGTCTCCATGTTCGGTATCATAGTTAGGGATGCCATGCCTGTATTGTAACACAAGGGACGTCATGCCCTTATAGTATCAAAAGGGAAATCATCACTATATAGTGTCACATTTATATGAGGGTCTCCATGCCTATATTGATAAAATAAATTTATGGTTTTTCATGCCCATTTACTATAATTATTAAGGGTCATAATGTCTATTTTATATAAAGTAGGAGGGACACCATTCCCATATATGTATATTATTCATAAGTTCCATCATTCCCAATTTCTATAATTTAAGAGGGTCTCTAGGCCCAAAAATCCTTAGTAGTAATATCCATCTGATTTAATATGATCCAAGGCATAATAAAAAAATCATTTACATTTAATTATGAAAAGGGTGTGATCATTTTTCCATTTAATTAGGTGATGTGGGCTTACCACTCGCCTCTAACCATTTCAATTCGTTAATTTTTTCAAGAATGTTAGCCATGATAAGACACTACACTCATCCAATATCATTATACTATCATTTAGAAATTGAACCCAAGAACACCATTATGTGTTTTCGGTGTGAAAAATTGAAAGAAAAAAGGCATAAGGAGGGAACTCCCAAAGGGATGGCTCACTATAAGGTGGTAGATCTCAATGTTGTTTGGGGTCTTACAAGTCAACCAATTCAAGTTATATGCAATTAAGGAAACACATGGTAAAAATGACATGCATCGTGAAAACACATATTATAAAAAATTAAAACTTGAGAGAAAATAAATAGACCATCTAACTCATGATCATAAAAATATCCTCATCTAGTATTTACCTTTATCTTTCCATAGAGTAGAAAAAATATTGAGAATGGGTAGACTCCATAAATATAGTTCATATGATCCCCCACCTCAATAAATTTGTTGAGAGGAAGACACATAGAGAAAGGTGCAAGATGATTAGAGAGATTACCATCCCAGATCCAACAAGACAAACAGTTCTTGAATCAGGATTCAGATCAAGAAGTTATAGAAAATCCAGGATCTAGGCTTCCATGGAACCTTCATGGGACAAATTACGATCCCATGTTGAAAAATGGAAGAAAATAGGGGTGGGTAAGATTTAATAAGATTTAAGAAAAAAACAAGAAATTCAACCAAAAAATAAAGGCGTGTGGTCTAGATGAATGGTCGGAAAAATAATTAAGCAACTATGAGATATGCCTCTACTAAAAATTTTAGATATTTCACATGGGTGTGTAGCCCCTAACACACAGTTAGGGAAATCTGTGCACACGACTTCACCCCTCTATCCAGCCCTACACGGTTCAGGATAAACATGCCGCCTTCCCTGCAAGGTTTCTCATAACCTTGGGGTGAATATTTGTTTTCCCCTGTGGCCTAGTTTCTAGGATATTAAAAATCCCTAGGTACCCCCATAACATTTATAACTTCAAAAGGCATCCATATTTGGTCTATAATAAAGTTTTACAACAAAATTAAAAGGATATGTACCTGATACAAAAGCGGGGATCATAAATTTGAACATGGTTCCTTCAAATAAAGACTTTTAACAATGAAATAAATATCATATATATTGATTTTATACATATTTATAACCATTTATATATGTAGGCATTGGAAAAAAAATTAGATCACTACATGGAGTTGGTAGTCTGTATGTATGCACGTGTGACATTTCAATTTTTCAATGGATGGAATGAATAAGAGGTTAATATTAATTAAACTTTACATAATAATTATTATACCATAAATATCATATATAAAAATAAAATCTATAATAACAACCAAACATGAATGATGGTGGTGTAAAATGAATCATATCACACCATGGGGGCAATAATCCACATGTATGAACAAGCAATACTTTCATCTCCCATTAGATTGATAAGAGGTGGTAAATGTTTATTAAATAATACTAATAACATATTATTATATTTATTATATTAGATTAATCTTATTTTGATGGATAATTTTATTTTATTTAAGGTTTAAGAATAAATAAAATTGAAATAGCTTGGTTAAGATTTATAACTCTTCTTTGAGAGACCTCCTTTCGCTTACTCCTAAAGCCTTGGAGGGTTGGTCTTAGAAGAAGGCCATAATATCTATAATGAAGTGAAGGATCCTATAAATGATTTTGATTAGGTATTTTAGGATCTATAATTCTAAAATAGTGTGAATAATGGAGGAGGAGAGGTGTCATTTTATAAGTGAGACGAGGGACACAAATAGAATTTCTTAAAACATTCCAATGATTTAAGGTCATTTTCATGGGAAAGTGGCTCCAAGTGGATAGGTGTTCGAAGTTAGGATAATATAAGGTTGAAATATATTCAAAAAATAAGAGTTGTAAATGTTTGGGTGGTAATACTATCATTATCTCAGGGTTTGACCCTTGGTAAACCCATTTTAACATTAAGTGTGTTAACAAAATTTTAATTTTTTTTACTATTCACTATGAACAAAAATTAATTTGACCCTATTAAATTATATTAATTTTTTTGACTAAAAATCTGGAATCTATTTCAATAGATTAAATTTCTATAATTGGAAGAATTGTTTTTTAATTAAGCACGCAAACCATAAAGAAAGCCCGTTTTTGAAAAATGATTTTTTTAGAGTAAAACTAAATTTACTTCTATTCCTTGACCTGTAAAACCATAAAATGAATATTAAAATATTATATTGAATATATAATCTATAAATTTCATGAAAAATATTAATCAATATATATTAAAATAATATATTAAGATAAAAACACATTGCACGCATAAAAATATTTTTTTTAGAAAATGTGTTTTTAAGCCCAAAAAAATAAATTTATACCAAATTAAAGTAAAATTATGATTATTATATAGTTAATTATATTATTAAAAATTAAAATTGGATTATTTTATTTTAATATTTAATTAAAAACATAATAGTACATTTAATTTAAAATAAATGACATTTTTTACAAAAAATCAGTATTTACGACTATTCACAAAAAATGAATAAATATTTTTAAAAGAATCCTAAAAAACAATCCTTAGTTAATATTAAACCGACGATATAAAAATGAAGTTCAATTCATAAAATAAAATTTATAAAAAAAATTATAAATTAATTATAAATTTCATGTGAAAAAATGCTATAAAATAATTTTTTAGGAAAGAATATTTTTAAGCTTAAAATGACCTGATTACAAACTGTGTACTTATTTATTATGAATTAATCGATAAATTTTTATTAATAGAAAATATTATCCATATTTTTTCATAAATTGGTGAATAATATTCATACCATCCAATTTAATGGCTAGGTTATTACAGTTTACTATATCATGGTTTATATAGACTTTGGGTTGTATATAAAGAAATAGATTGAATACTTAAATTTTTATTTCAACAGAAATGCATACAAAATATAAGGGTGTGGGGGTTAAAATAGTCACATAAAAGAGAAATGTAGTTATTTATTTGGTATAACCCAATAATGTGGCTGGGGTTTGTAGTTTTCTCGGTCCTAAAGACTATTACTAAAGAATAATTTTTATTTTATCATAGATTATAACCCCATTGATAAGTCTGACTTGGATGGATGAGGTTTTCATCTAGAATGATTAGTTTTTGGAATTGTGTGACTACCTGAAGGGGAGATAGATCAGTTCTTTATTACTTCAGTTTCCAGAGGAAGGGATGATGTCATAAATTTTCTATGATGCTTCCCATCTGGGCTTGGGATGTATCTTAATGTAGCAAAAGGAAGTGACCTCTTATAATTCTAGGAAGTTATGTTCCCAAGAGCATAAATAGTCCAGCCCATGATCTATTTTCAATGGTGGCCGTGTTTGTGATAAAACTATAATGAAATTACCACATTAAAGAATGTTTTATGGTCTTTATTGATCATAGGAGACTGAGGTATATGTTCTCTCAACGCGATATGAATATATGGAAAAAAAGGTAGATAAAGTTTTCCATCACTATGAAATTGAGAACTTCTACACTTTGAAAAAGGGAAATTTCATGGATGACACACTAAGCAGGAATTCATAGAAGAATGTTGTTCAAACATATGTAGATTCTTGGAAGGAGATGGATGAGTTGTCAGCCCTACACAGAGATGAAAGGGTGGTTGATGAGGGAGTTTTATTATTTCAAATGATAGTGTAGGATTATCTTATATATTTTTTCAAGGAGTATCCATGGGGAGACTTAGAAGAAGAGGTGATGTGGAACCATGTTGGCCATGGTGATACTGCATAGGTATGTTCAATGTTTAGTCATAGGTTAGTCAGAATTGGATGTTGTTCTATGGGATGTTTTTCATTCTTGTGGAGCTACATGAGGGAGTCCTTCCTATGTTTCACAAAACACCATTATTGGTACACCCTGGAGTATCTAATACATACCATGGTCCAAGGATATATTTTTGGTTTCCTTGGAAAAAATAATTGGTGGTAGTGTTATTTGGCTCGATAACTCATTTTACATCTGGTAAAAGTAAAAAACCATGTTCGTGGAATTTTTTTGTAGCCATTTAATATTCTCAAGTTTACGTGGGAAGACATATTGATGGATTCTTCACAAGATTAACCAAATATTAAGGAGGATATGGTGATATATAGGCGATCTTGGATTAGATAATGAATTCTAATTACTTCATAGATATCAAGGATACATGCACCATGGATGTATTGGTAAGAAGTTATGTGGATTAGGATTTGTAGATAAATGAAGTTCCAAGTTCCATTGTCTTAGATTAGGATGCTCATTTTACCATGTGAGTTTGGAGAGGATTGTAATATTCATTTTTTACTCAGTTACACCTCATCAATACTTTCATCTCTTTGAGGGATGAACAAATGTAGGGGACCATCCAACAAATAAATGATATGTTATGGAATGTATTTTGGATTTTAGTGGATCATGGGTTGAGTTTTATTAAAATAGCAACTACTTCTCATCCATTAGAATGACCACACTTATGGATTTGTTTGAGTGGTGATGCTTTTATGTATTTTACTGGGCTGAGGTTGGGGAGTCGTCAGTTCTTGGCTCTGATGTGGTACAGAGCAAGAAAGAGAAGGTTCAGGTGGCTCATGAGAGGATAAAGGTGGTTCAAGACCAATAAAAGTATTATTATGATCTCAGCAGGAGGCCCTTGTAGTTTGAATTTGGGTACCATGGGTTCCTAAAGGGTTCCCTTCACTAGGGGGAATAGAATTTTAGTAGGGGAGAAAACATTATCACCAATTCATGGAACCCTTTGAGGTGTTGGGGCATGCTATTGAGGTGGATTATCAGTTGATGCTTCCACCGTGGCTGGATAGGATCTAGGAAATCTTTCACATGTATCAGATTCATATGTATCTTCATGATAACTCACATTTCATTGATTTTGGGAGTTAGATATGAAGGAAAACACTAAATTTGTGGAATGGATAATATAGATATAGGATAAACTAGAGAAGGTATTGTGTGGCTAGACCATTGCTTTGGTTCATGGGTTGTGGAGGCATGGTGGATTGTATGAGAGTACATGGGAGCGTGATACATAGACGCCCACCTAGTACCTAGATTTTTTTTGAGTTTTTTTGGATTCGTTTTCTTTAATGTTGTGATGAATGAATCTTGATAGTTTATAAGGTTTTTCTTTTTTCCTTTGATGATGATGTGTGTTAAATATTCAATCATATGAATAGGGGATAATCTTTTCCTAATCAATATACATTATATTAGGACATGTTTCAAAATAATGAGGGCATGTTAGTGACACTAAAAGCAGATAATATCTTGATATGGAAGGTGGAATTACTTGATTTGTGCTATTGGGGCCCTGTTGTGTGACAACTGTGGTAGTCATTGGATTGGGTTTTGTGGAGGTTAAAATAGTTGTATGGATAATGGTTGTTCCGAACCTTTCCTTTATTTTTAGGTGTTCTTATGATTGTTTAGGATAAGAATCATTTGAGAGGTATCTAATGTAATGGTTCATTCCCTTTTGAGAAATTACATTGTAGGTTTGGGAGTTATAGGTGTTTGAAGGAGACTTGAGGATTGTTCTATGAAGTTTGGATATTTCATTATGCTATAAAGGGTTGTTCACAATTTTAACAAGTATTCATGATGTGAGAGGCCGTTCGTGACTTGGAGTCTTGTGATTTACAACATAAAGTTTCAAATGAGAGTTTTTTATTAAGTATTTAATTAGGTGAAAGTGTAATTCATGATGTGAATTAATTAAAGAACGAGGTTCCATGAAATTTGGTGGATGGGTTTGGAGTTTGATAAATTCATGGTCTAAATTAATTTCATGGCCTAAATTGGAGAGCCACACAAAAACTAACAACATGAATATGAGTTTAATGGCATAAAAGTGTCGAGGTATAGCTTGTATATAATTGTTTTTCTCTCCATTATTCTTCCATTCCTCTTTCTACTAAATAATATTTAAATTTTTATAATAATGGTACATCTATTGGTAAAGGTATATTTTATGTTGGTAAATCGTTTTACCAACAAATATGTCCATATTGCTTAATTTTTGGTTGAAATATATCGTTAAATGTTATTATGATAGATAAAATAGTTTTATTTCAATTATAATAATATCAAAAGATAATATATTTTTTGGTTAAAATTATTAGCGGTAGATTCATATGATATATTTATTTTTTGAAAATATTATTACCATGATTTACATTTTCTCGGTAATATTATTAATTATAATCAATACCAATAATTAATATCAGTTTGTAAATTATTTTTTATATAAAATATCATATGTAGGTATTCCAATATTTTTTTCTAAATTTTATATTATGTTTATTTATCTAATTATATGTTATATATTTATTATATTACAATTTTAAAATTATATTATATGAAATTCCTATAAACTAGGCATTTAATTGAAAAAACATGATCAAACATATTTTAAAAACATGTTCAAACTCCATGTAAAGGAAAAAATCTCCAAGAGAAACTACATGAAACTCTATCAAAGTTCATCTAAAATTTGTTTATTTGACACAATGGATATCACTGTAGTAATTCACATAGAAAATAAATTTTTCTCAAACTCCAATAAACGTTACCTTCACACTTATCAACTTCACACATCAACATTCCAATGAGATATCATAATTCAATCAAATTATAATATCATTTCTTTTAAATTGTTGGTTCTTGTGAGAAATAAAGAATTATATTTTTAATGATGTTGAAATACCTACAATTGAAGATAACTCTTCCAAGAGAGAAACAATATTTATAATGCTAATTCTATCAATCCCTCTAGTTTGGTAAGTCTGAATACCATTAGAATTTAACATAACAATATGTAAATGTTGTTCTTTCATCCATCAAGACAATGAAACAGAACAAGCCTTCCCTTATGTTTAATAATTCTATCCTGGAGTTGAAAATTTTGACAGGGGAAATTCTATTATAGACTAGGTGATAGATAACAATAGTACCCCAGAATTAAATAACTCAATGCTAACATGGATGAGTGCAGTGAATTGCAGCTTGAAACATTACAAATCTGGGACACCATAATACTTTGATAGAATCACTAAAGACCCACACAAAGAACAACATATTATAAATACAGTATATTCCTTCCATAATTATCATCACAAACCTAACAAGATTTTCCCCAACATCTATCTATATAGATTTAAATTGGAAATAAATAAAAAAAACCTCTAGAAAAACACATAAAAAAATACAATCACCATTATAGAACACTCACCTCACACCTATCTTAAAAGATGAAAACTGAGAACACAAACATCCAATATGATAATATTGTACTCAGAGTTGTAAATCTTCAAAATTATTCTATCAAATAAACAAAATAAAATAAAGGTGGATCTTACAAGCCGCACTAAATTTACCTAGGAAATCAAATAAGGAAAAATTCCACCAGACCATGACAACAATAATGGGTTAAATGGTGCACCTAAATAAAATCATGACTTGAAAAAAATACTCCCTCCACCTCAAGACCCAAATCATAGAAAAATTACATATCCACCTCAGTATTCCCTATAACAAGTATGATCAAACAACCACAGTCCTGAGGAAAAACATATTACTACCCCTTTCATTTTCCTTATCATCATATGGATTCAAAATCCAAGCCACTTATTTCCACACTACACCACTGCAAAAAATACAGTGTTAATGAACACTCCAAATAATAGTCATAACTCTATTACCACCCAAACTTTTATAATTACTATTAATCTAGTGTTGGATTAGAGACCCACCACAAACACTATAATACTACCCTAAAAACCCTCCATGAAATCCATGGTATGCCTAAAAACATTGAAAAGAACCATCAATACAGAAATAGATCAATAAAATAATAAAATAACAACCTATCATAAACCATAAAAAACACATTTAAGTGGTGAAACATTGACTATTTATAAAAGGTAGTGGCCTCTATTTTCCACATAAATCGGTAAAACATTCTATAATCAAATGAAAAGGGAGACCTAGGATAACCAAATTATCACCAAAATTATAGTATAACACATAAATAACAAAAGTATGTGATCAAACCTTCAACCTAGAGATGAAGAGGGACCATAAATAGAAACAAAATGTAAAGTGAACAAAAAACATGATGATATCTTCAAGAAACTTACTGAAACCAAAAAATAAAAAATAAAACAACAAAAATTAAAAAAAAAATCCTTAATATATTCAAGAAATACATACTCAATGACCAATATGCAATGATTATAGAAATTACGCAATAAAACATAAAAGATAAAATATTGAAATTTTTTATTAAGATCATTTTCAAATTTAAAAAATACATAATCGGTAAACAAATTCAATAATAGATTCTATAACACCATGAGTTTTTAATAGAATAGAATTGAGTTTGATGATGTATATGAAATGAAACACTATGTTTAGACAGGAATGTAATTCCATAAGACTCTAATGTCTCGGGTTTTCACTTGTATGACTTTGGAATATTTCTAAGAATATTTCCAAAGCCATATGCTGAGTCGATACAGGATTTCGGGACCCGGAGAGCCTTGGTGTTGTGATATTATAAATATTAAATATATTCTATCACACATGTTTAGTTTCTCTGGAAACATGAGATAACTCCTGAAAGGAGTCTCAAATCATAATTCTGAGATTGTGGTTGAGTTTTTAACATTGTGTTTATCCTAGAAGTGACATAAAATTTGTTAGCATCGTGTTTTCAGTTAGGGGAGAGTTGGCGATGGGGCATTAAACAAGGAGTTAATTGGTTTTATTAAATTAAAAAACAATTAACACCCCACTCCCCAATCAGGTCATATAGAAACAAGAGAGGAACAAACATCTCCATCTACCCCTTTGGCTGACAGACATAACTGAGGCGAATCAAAGTGACGAGGTGCTGCCGATCGTCGTTCTTGGTGTCGATCATTATCATATCAAGGAGTAGTATGATCCAAGTATCATTTTGGACTTGAAGCTTTGAAACGTCACTCTTAAGGTAGGTAGATTTTAGTTTTAATCATGATACCATTTTTTTCATTATTTTAAGGATTTAGAGGCCTATTGTGATTACTAGAGATCCCTTATGGGTTGATCTGCAGGTTTGGGGGGGTAAACTGGGGTGAATCGTGTGGCTCAGAGAGAAATTCCCATAGAAATTCCCATTTATATGGAATCTAAAGTAGTGAGACACGCTATGAGTTCTTCTTAATCAAAGAAGATGATTCATGGGGACTACATGCTATGTACCAAGGTTACACATCGTGTAGTGACCCCTTGTTGTGTGGCCTTAGTACATGGATAGGGTAGTTGTGTAACAGTACATGATCATGTTCTAGTACATGGAAAAAGTACCTAGGAATAGGGTTCTGAAAAAATTCATGGAACAAAAACATGGAAAAGTGGTCGTTTAACTTGGACTTGATGTGTACATGGTGGTATACTCCATGTTAGAGACACGGCTGGCCAATCCTTGTAGAGGAAGAACACAGGAAGGGGTCCGGTGAGGTAGGACATGCCATGTACAGGCTATACGTTCAATGTACTCCTACATGGCCAACCAATCCATTTATAACAATGAGATATCTAGGTGCTCGGGTGGGTTCACATGTCATGTGGACCCCAGTGCACATCGTATACTTTCCTTGGGATCTTCTTGCGATCTTCCACCTTTTAAATATCTTTCTTCAAAACATGGATTTAGGCTTGTGGGTAGTCTATCCTAAGTATTTTTCCACATGGAACATGATGGTGGCCTCTATAATGGACTATGAGATACAACGTGGCATGTTTTAAGAACTAATCCATAGTAGAAGAGCTTAACCTTGGTTAGTGATCAGGGTTAATCATTGGGTTGATATTATGGTTGGTACATTCCCCTATCCCTTTAGTATTTGAGTCCCCTAGATTCTTTTAGCTGGTAGAGAATTGATCACCTTCGGTATCAAGGAACGGATCCCCTATCCGAGATAGTGTTGTGATGAGAGGTACGATAAGCATGACACTCCTTCTAGTTGCACTTGGCTGATGATGGAGATCATCATGGTTCTTAGAGATATGTGTTGGGTCTGGTAATCCCCTATAGAATTAGGAAGAGAGGTTCCCTTAACTCTATTCTTTGTTGGATATGGGGCTACCCACATCATGGGTGCATTTTCTCTTCCCATGTGGTAGTTCTCTTGGGGATGGTACTCCCCTATTAGACCAAGTCATGGGTTCCTCGTATCATCTATATTGTTGTAGATAACTCCCCCTATCAAGCCAGGGTGTGGGCCATATATACTTATTTCCCAGATAGATTAGCTAATCCCCTATTCAACGAGGGTGTGAATCTTCTATCCATGTAGTTGGTACTCTCTTTCCGTGTTAGGGCATGAGTCCTCCATATATAATGTATAGATAGAGTGGGTACTCCACTATGACATTAGGGTGAAAGCCCTCTATCTTTGGAGTTGGTACTCTCCTACAATGTCAGGGTGTGGGCCCTCCATATGTCATATCCTGGTTGAGTTGGTACTCCCCTCTCAGACCATGGAGTGGGTCCTCTAGCCTAGGGTCGGTATTCCCATGTCATGTTAGGGTGTGGGTCACCCATAGTAATCATGTTGGTAGATTGGTACTCCCCTATTATACCCGGGTGAGGGTCCTCTTGTCATGGAGTTGTAATCCCCTATCATATCAAGGTGCAGGGTTCTATATCATTTTAGTGGTACTCCCCTATTGTTCCAGGGTGCATGTCCTCGTCTATAGAGTAGTACTCCCCCATATATGGGTAGCATTAGGTTGAGGGTCCTCCATTAGAGTTGGATATCTCTTGGATGTTGAGTATAGTTATGATGAGTGAGCCCCCCACTATTGACATGAAATAACTATTAGTGATTTAGTGATACCTAAATATATTGAGGTGTGTTCCACTCCATATTACCACAACATAGGTTTTTCATGTTAATTAGGAGATACTACTCCCTTTAATGCAGGGTAGTGATGAGGTGCTGGTACATCCATTATCTCTCATTAGAGAGGATTCATGTGGATAATAGTCTATAATAGTGCTCCCTCAATTGTGTGTAGTGGTTAGGGGAGGCCCCCTTCACTTGGTTTCTTATAGCCTTGTGTGGGGAACATGTTAGGGATGAATGGACCTTTGGTGTTGGGAACTAGATCTAGACCTAGTGAGTTGTTCCTGATGAAGTGAACTCTCTTGGACACATCATCAGGAATAGTAGAGTTGTTCCCAAGGGGGTGTATCTGTTATAAGGTATCCATTTAGGATAGATGAGATCTTAATGTGTGTTCTCTTGGTTGTGTGTTACCTTTAGAGCCTCAAGTAGAGTCCTGTGGCTAGATATGAGGATATGACCTCATGAGACTTGGAGTATGAGATGAGTATATCTAGGTGATTCTGGGAGTCCTTAAAGTGTTGTCACATGTATGGGTTAAAACCTCTTTTGGAATGGGATGACTAGTCATGTATAACCGAGTATGGTTTGAGATGGAGTTTCTCGCTCATTTGGGGTTCCCTTTGGATGGGTCTAGTGGATTTTTGCCTTTCCATTCTCCCATTTTTTTGAGGTTTTGGGGTTCCTTATGTCTATTGTTATACTCACTCCTACATAGGATTTTTCCGAATGTGATATGTCTTGTGTAGACCACGGGACTTTTGAATGAGTCTCCAATGTACCCAAGGCAGTAAGATATTAGTGAACTAGACTGACTGAGGTGTTCATTTGAGCTAGTCCAAGGAGATTTCTATTAGTTTCTTTGATAGTTGTACCCTACTTTTGAGTGGTTGAATGCCTTTATAAGTTTTTGGTGGGAGTTTTTTTGGCCTTTTATGCTTTAAGTACTTCTTTTATTCTCTGGTTTGGTATATATGTATGCATTCATTTTATTTTCCAACTTGTTATATCTCCACACTATTTCATGGAGGTGTTTTTTGGTTAATGCATATAGGTACTTTAGGAAAAGGCCTCCCATCTATGTGATATTCCTAATCGACACTAGTCACCATCCCCTGACCTATTGAAGGTGGTTTTGGGGAGTTTCAGGTCGACCCCCATTGAGTTTGGTCATGAAAAATTGGTATCCGAGTGGGTTCTACTTTGGGACCACAGTGTTGGGATTTTGGTTTGGTTTTGATAGTGGCAGTGTTAGGGTGTTTTGGGTTTAGATCTTATTCCAGAGGTTCCATTATTATTAAATAGGCCTATGTATCCATTCACCAAGAATCTAATAACCTGATTATTGGCTCGGTACATTGGCACACTAGTCATAAGGAAATAATGGTACATGAATCATATAGAATTGGGTTGTGGGTTCCTGGTCCTTCTTGAGTTATCTCCCCAAATATAATTTTCTTTACCATGGAACGTCTTGATACTATTTAATTATTACACCATAATGACATCCAGATAGGGTTAGATGATGAGATTTTGATGACGATCCTCCCCATGAAGAGGCTTTAGTGAAGGAAACTGGTTCTGTGGTAGTACCTATGGGTGGTCCTCCAGTTGATCCACCCCCATTGAGATGCCAGTTGTTCCAGAAGTTCAAGATGAGGATACTCATAGGCTGAGTGTGTTGTATGAGTTCTAGTGGTAGCAACCTATAAGGTATTGGGGTGATCCATACCCCCATAAAGATGATGACTAGCTTGAGGCAGTCACACATGTTTTTTTCCTTGTAAGGGCACCTTCTGATCATATGGTCGTCCTAATAGTGATATTTTTACCGGGTTTTCCTAGGGTATGGTCAAGTATAGTGACAAAAACCCATGATGAGGTGATGATCACTTGGGTGGAGTTTGAATGGATCTATAGGGAACATGTTGACCGATCCACATTTGAGATATGTGTATATCAAGGAGCTTTTACAACTGTGGAAGGGTAGCATGACCATGTAAGATCACTCAGGGTGGTTCACGGAAAATTCCTGTTAATCATTAGACATGGTTTGAGACCCATTATTCAAATCTTATAACTTTTAGAATGGCCTCCATAGAGATTTCAGAGAAGGTGTGGTCTTATTTTTCCTTCCCTCTTACAATGGGGTACTGGAGAGAGATCTGGTAGTAGAGATCTTCCTATCAGAGAGATGATTATATATAGACCATATTAGTTGTCATGAGGATAAGGTACCTACAAAAAATAGTAGACAAAGGATGATAGGATCACAGAATAGGAGGATACCCATGCTTAGAGTCAGGCATGTGGGCCTAGAGAACATGAGCCATGTTGGGGATTGGGTTATCCATAAGAGATGAATTGTTATTCTTGAAACAACTAGAGATATCATTATAAATATTGTTCAACTGACCATTCTACTGAGAGGGGGTCAGTTGATGGACCTCCTTAGAAGTGGTAGCGTTTTTCATAAGGAGTTACGAATGATGGAGGATGTGGAGGATCTAGGAGAGCAGTAGGAGGTGGAATGTAGTTAGAGGTGTTTCCACCACCACCCCCAGGTGGTCCGCTCTAGGAATAGGTAGATAGAGGATGGTGTGAGGATAACTGTAGTTCATAGCGTCCATTGACCCTACGACTCTAAGGATAAATAGAGGTATGCTCTATGTCTTTTCGACTTTCTATAGTAGTAATTGTTAGACACTATTTTGAGGTACTATTTCCTTTCTGATTCTTTCTCAAGGTTAACTAGGGTGATATGGGGCCTTGGTAGAGCCCTGTGTGGATTTTGTTTGATGTATCTTTGAAATCATGAGAAATAGGGACACTTTCCCCACCAAGACATGTTTTTGGGATGCAATCATAACCATTTGTCTGAATTAGTTCTTCCCAAAGAAGATAGTATCAAGGTGTGATGGATTAATTTCTTATACTTGTGTGTTCAGGGAGAGGTTATGTTCTAGAGTTTCCAAGATCATCCTGACATTACCAGTCGAGATTTTTTACTTGACCATTATGCTTGGAAACCTTGGTGGAAGGAGATCCTTGCATAGAACCATTAATTATTGATAGAGTTAGACCATACAATTTTTCTATAGTGTGGGTTGTTTTCCTACCATCCATACTTATCTAGGATGCCACTAGTGGGTGTGATGGTGTTTCTGGTTTAGAGAAGTATGTTAGAATTGGAGGCTCACAGATGAAGGGTCGGGTAAGACCCAAAATTTACACTTGGGAAGCCCTGTTTTGGTGGTTGGTACCCTCATATTCTCTGCATCAACCTTGGATGTAAGAAACTTGAGGAGTTCATGGAGTAGTTGATCTAGTGGTAGATGTAAACTATGGGGTTATATTGGTATCTACGTCAGGTTAGAGAGGTGGTGTACTACTAGACCCTATAACTATAGATAGAGAGTGTTACTTGGTGTTTTCCACTAGTCATGGCTGAGGAGACCTGCAACACGTTATTTCATTATGTTGACATGGTTGGAGTTGGATGTGGGTGTGGTGTGTCCTTAGTGGTTCCCATGTGTGTGTTCTTGTAAGAAACTTGGGAACCCTTGGTGAGATGATGGGTGTGGGAGTTACAGTGGAGAGATCAGTTTCTTTACCTTATGCCTAGACTTTCAATTTTTGGGGATGCAAATCTTTAAGGTGCGGAGAATGTAATGGCTCAGGTTTAGACCTATAAGACTTCAGAATTTTTTTTGAATCTAGGATGTTAGTTAGAGTTGGATTCTAGGGCCCAGAGAACCCCATTGTGGTGATGTTTGAAATATTAAATATATTTTTTCATGCACACACAATTTATCTTGAAACATGATATAAATGATGAGTGGAGTCTTGAATCAAAATTTTGATACCAAAGTTGAGTTCAGAACATTCTGCTTACCCTATAAGCAACATAAAAAGAGAGTTAATTGGTTTTATTAAATTAAAAACCAATTAACCCCTCCCTCCCCATTTAGTTCATGTAGAAATAGGATATTCACAACACTCTCCCTCTCCCCCTTTGTCCAAAATATGGAACTGAGTTGAATCAAAGAGACGAGGTGTTTCTGATCTCTATCCTTGGAACTAATCATCATCAGATCAAGGAGAAGAAAAATTTGGGCATTGTTTTGGACATGAAGCTTTAATATTTATTTATTATGGTAGGTGGATTTGATTTTTAGTCCAAACCCCCTTTTTTATGTATCTTTATAAGGTTTTAGTGCCCTATTATGATTTATAGAGACCCATTATAGGTCGATATAAAATTTTTGGGGGAAATCGGGGTGAATCAAGTGACTTGTAAGGAAATTACAATCATAATTTGCATGTAAATGACATGTAAACTAGTGGGACATGCTGTGTGTTATTACCATTTAGAGATGATTACTGTTGGGGACTACACACCATGTAGTTACCCCATGTCATGTGGCCTTAGGACATGACCGGGGTAGTCCTATAATAGTACATGGTTGTTTTCTAGTACATGGCCAAATTACATAGGCATGGGGTTCCAGACATGAGTACAAGAAAATGACATGACCAGGTGGACGTTTAGCTTGGACATGCGTGTACCATGTGGTACATGTAGTTTGAGAGACATGGTCAGTCGAACCACATGGAGGAGGAACATGACTGGGCATTAAGGGAGGAAAGACCCTCTATGAAAAATATTTCCATGCCATGTACACCAACATAGCCAACCAAACCATGTAAAAGGGGGGTCACAACTAGGTACTCGAGTGGGTTCACATGTCGTGTGGACCCCTGTTCATGTTGTGTAATTTCTTTGGGATTTTATTTAGGTCTTATTCATTTTACATCTTCTTCTTCAGATGTATGATTTAGGATTGTGGGTATCCTATACCAGGAAGTTTCCCATGTGGAACATGATGGTGGCCTTTGTAGTGGCCTATGTGATATGATGTGGTGAGTTTGGAGCATGATATTGTAGTAGTAGAGATTTACATTGGGTAGTGATCACGTTAGATCACTAGGTTAATTTCAGGGTCGGTACCTTTATTTATCCTCTTAGGATGTGGGTCCCCTAGACTCTTTAGGCGAGTAGATTAGTGATACCCTATTGTATCAGGGTGAAGGTCTCCTACCCATGGTAGTGTTTTGATGTAAGGTACAAAAAGTGTCACTATTTCCTACAACACTTGGCCGATGTGGGAGATTGATTTGGTTCTTAGAGAGAGATGTTGGGACTGGTACTTCCCTATGGAATCAGGATGTGGGTTTCCCTTAACTCTTTTCTTTGGTTGAGAAGGGAATCCTTACATAATGGGTGTGGGTTCTCTACCCATGTGGTATTTCTCTTAGGATAGTACTCCCCTATTAGACCAGGGTGTGGGTTTTACACATCATTCTTATAGTTGGAGATAGTGTCCCCTATTATACTCAGGTTAATTCCCTCCATACTTGTTGGCCAGATAGTGTAGGTACTTACCTATTGGACCAGGGTGTGGGTCCTCAATCTATGGAGTTGGTAGTCCCCTATCATGTCAGGGAATTGGTCTTCCATATTGTAGATATAATAGGTACTCCTCTATTATATTAGGGTGTGTGTCCTATATTTGTAGAGTTTTTACTCTCCTAACTTGTTAGTATGTGTGTCCTACATACATGTTATTCAGGTAGAGTTGGTACTCCCTGATCATAATAGGGATCGGGTCCTTTATCTTGGGGTTGATACTCTTTTGTCGTGTTTGGGTGAGGTTCCCCCATAGTAATTATGAGGGTATAGTGGCACTCTCATGTCATACCAGGGTGTAGGTCCTTTATCCACATATTTTTACTCCCATTTAGTATCAAGATGTAGGTCCTCTATCAATTTTATATTACTCACCTATCATGAAAAAGTTTGGGTCCTCATCAACTGAGTAGTACACCCCCATTTTTGGGTAGCAGCGGGGAGCAGGTCCTCTATTGGAGTTGAAATATCCCTCAACTATTGAGTATAATTATGAGGAGTGGTCCACTCCACTAGTCACTTGAGACACTATGTTAGAATTTAGTACTCTTTTAATGGATTGAGGTGTGGTCCACTCCATACAGAAGCGATAGAGTATTCGCGAGTTAATTATAATATAGTATCCCTCGACTACATGGTAGTGTCAAGGTTTGGATCACTTCATTATCTATCATTAGAGAGGATGAAGGTGGTTTATATTATAGAGTAGTTCTCCCTCAACTCTATACATTGGTGAGGGTTGGGCCTCTTCACTAGGGTTCTTACAGACTTGCGAAGGGCATATGTTAGCGATGGTAGGACCTCTGATGTTGGGCACTAGAGATGGACCTAGTGAGTTGTTCCTAATGAAGAATGTTCTCTCATACATAACATTAGGAATGGTAGATATATTCCCGATGGATTTTATCTCTTGGAAAGGGTTATATATGTCATATATTATCTTTTGGAGTGTGTATTCCTAGTTTTGTGTTATCTTTAGATCCTCGAGCTGAATCCTATAACTGCCTATGAGGATGGGACCTCATAAGACTTGGAGTTTGAGATGTTCATATGTGGGTGATTCTTGGATTCCTTGAAGTGTTTTCACATGTATAGGTTGACACCCATTTTTTGATGGTCTAACTAGTCAGGTATAACTAGGGATGGTTAGATAGGGAGTTTCTCTTTCATTTGGTGTTCCCTCTAGCTGGGTCGAGTGGACTGTTTCCTTTTAGTTACTCCTTTTTTTGGGTTTTAGGGTGCAAAGTGAGTATTTTTATACTCACCTATTCATAAGATTTTACCAAATTTGTCTTATCTTATGAAGACCACATGCCTTTTGATGGATTCCCCAGAGGACCCAAGGCAGGTAGAGCTTACTGAGGTAGACTGACCAAGGTGTTTACCGAAGTTGGGCTGAGGAGATTTCTAGCTGTGGCTTTGACAAATGTCCCCTCCTTATGAGAAGGTTGGATTTCATTATAGTTTTTTTGGGCATGTGATTTTACATATTTATTCTTTAATTAATTCTATTATACTCTGGTTGGGTATATATGTATGCATGCATTTTAGTTTCTAGCATTTTATATCTCTACACTATTTTTTGGAGGTGTTTGTGGGTGTGTGCATACATATACTTTAGGTAAAGGCCTCTGATCTATGTGATATGCCTAGTTAGTGCTAGTTTCCAGCCCCTAGCCTATTAGAGGAGATATCGGGGAGTCATGGATTAGGCCCCATTGGGTCGAATTTTAATAGATAATTTATGACATATTTCTTTTAAAATAAATGTGATCTCTTCAATAGCTTGCAAAATACACAACCCTAAGTTTAAATGAACTGTAATATAGTATACCATTATAACCTAGCCATTAAATTAGTGGGTACATATAGTAATAAATTAAATATTTAAATATATAGTTTAGACTTGTATAAAAACATTCATCGGTTATCTATTTATTATAAATGAAATAAGAATCATTTGAAACAAAAATAAATGTTTTCCAAAAAATTGTATTTTCTATAAAAAGAAGTTTTGTCACGCATTGCAAAAATATTTTTAAATTTATTTTTAACAATTTTAGAAAATTAATTTTAAAAAATAAAATTAATTTTTTAAAACTTCATGTTAAAATTATCTTTCAGTGATTTTTTTTATAATTTTATAAAAATATTAATTTTCCACTGAGCAATGAAAAATACTGATTTTTAATGAAATCATCCTTTTCATTAAAATTATTTACAAAGTTAAATTATAATTAAAATTGGTTTAAAATTAAAATTAGTAAAATTATATTAAAATATAACGAATTTATTTAATTGGAATCAATTTCATATTGATTTTTGATATTTAAACTTTCTATACTTAGGAGAATTCTCTCTTTGGAAACCCACTTTTGCATTTCCTCTACAGGCTTAATTTTAAATTTAATTATACCACTTCCGTGAATTGAATTTGGGAAAATGGATTAAATATTTTCAATCAATATAATTTATATTATAAAATAATTCCAATATAATTTATTGTCCATTATTAATAGTAAAATAAGTAAAAATCAATTACCGCGGTTAAGGTAAAAACTGATTTACTGGGGGTTAAACTAAAAATATAAGGGTTAAAATGACCTAAAAAATATTCAAATTCATATTGGATTTCCATATTTTGACCTTATAACATCTAAGGTTTTATTTTTACCCATTTTTTAGGTTTTTGGAATGATAAAAATGTGGGTGTAATTGATTCATTTAAAAAATTCCATGTGTGTCCTCTCCCCCACTTATGAAAGGTCACGCCCTCTCCTCCCATATTCGCACTTAAAAATAAATTTTAATTAAAATATACCTTGTAAATTAACTTCCTCAATCCCCTAATAAAATAATATATCAATTTTTTCATCCTACATCCAATCTAAGAAGGATTTTGGTGAAAATCTAAAGAAGTTGTCTGAAGAAGAGGCAATTTTCTAAAACATGCGTTTTTATTTTGTTTCTTATTAAACCTCATTAAAATCATATTAAACCATGATTATATAATAAAATAATTATATGAAATATAATTATATTTTATTATTTTAATGGAATGACCTATATTCATCTTCTCTTTCATCTAATGGGAAATAAAATCCTCAATCATGTGTACGATGAACTACCACCTCTTGAACCAATGTAAATCATATCTATTAACACATATCATGATTGTATATAATTATTGATTTAATGTATATAATTAATATTTATGATTTTATATAATTATTTAATTATATATATCACATATACCTTATTACTTATCTGGTCTTTTAACATGTGATAACGTTGCTCATGTATATGACAGACTACCACCTCACTAAGCGATGTGATTTGTTTTTCTCTTACTATTTACATGGAAAGTAATAAGGATAAATTTAATGAATATACATGTTATATGTGAAATTAATTTGTTTATGAAAAATTAATATATCACCCACTTCTTTACCCTTTC
The DNA here is from genome assembly GCA_963277665.1 of Viscum album. Classification (NCBI taxonomy): domain Eukaryota; kingdom Viridiplantae; phylum Streptophyta; class Magnoliopsida; order Santalales; family Viscaceae; genus Viscum; species Viscum album. Next base: position 381,113,622 of record OY728153.1, on the reverse strand, counting down.
ACTCGTTAATGGAATGATATTTTCACTCAGGTGTATGTACGACCTACCGTCTCCACGAAGCGATGTGATTCATTTTCCATGTAAAGTATTATAGAATGGTTATAAAATTTTTTATAATGAGTAAATATTATATTTATAACATTAATATAATTATATATATTTTTATCAATATCATACACACTAGAACCAAAACTTTTATGTTAAAACATGCATGAGAAAACAAGGCAGTTAACACCCAAAACAATAGTAATAATGAAATATCATTAATGAACGAGTGATAAGATGTTGTAAAAGGATGATATATGATATTATAGATATTAATATGGTTTTGGTATAAGTTAATAAAATATTTAAATCCACTATAAAAGATGTTAAAGTGCATTCAAACAAAAGGAAGTGTTAGTTAAGGGACATCATCTAAATCTTTCTTCATTGAGGCATATTATAATGTTATGCTCATAATTCCTTTTATATGGTGTATATACTACCCCTATTTCATGTAATATCATGAGAAATTAATACTTCATGGTATTTTAATTCATAATTTTAATTATTTCTTCATAGGGTATTTTACATGAAATTTACCAATTGGTAAGAAATTTCATTACTGTATTTCTTTTCATTCAGTTATATTACTTATTTATTGTATTTTACATTCTAAGATTACCTATTTAATAAATTTTTGTTATATTATGATGTATTTACACTTATTTCATGTGAATTTCCATTTTATACACATAATTTATGAATTTATTATTTTTTATTTCAATGTTATGATCTTTGTAAGGGTTTATTTCATAATCTCATCTTAATCAGGATTGTTTATACTTGAATTTTCATTGAAGGAAATTATTTAGTAATTTTCTAATAAAACCCTTTAATTTTATAATACTATGGTTATTCCATATTTTTTCAAGTAATATTACTACATTAATCTCTTTGTTATTTAAAATGATTAAGAAAATGTTTCTAATAAAATACATCATAATTTCTATCTTCAATTAGAAATAATTTTTATTCCAAAATAATTTTTTATAAAAATGTTTTTCAAAATGATTTTAACATTCTTTAAATGGTTAATTAAATAAATTTTTACCCATGTTTTAATTTTTAAATAATGTTTTGAGAGGAATATTCATGTATTTTTTCAAATAAGGTTTGTTTGGATTTTGCAGAGAATGTGAAAATAATATTTTTTTTAACATGCATGACATGTATGAAATTTTTTTCCATCATGAACACTTAATTTTTTAATGTTTCTTTTATAATTTTCAATTTTTATTTTCAATAAAAATTATTTTGAAAATATTTTTCAAACTCTTAGTTAAAAAAATATAATTTCAAAGTGAAAAGGTTATTTTCCTCAAGAATGTTTTTAATAAAATTTTTATTCTATTTATATTTATAAATAATATTAACCCTTTATTATAATTTTTTATGCATTAGGGATAAGTTATATTGATATGATCCATATTAATTCTTTGGATGTTTTATGAATCATTTGACCAGGGAAATTATTGACATTCGCTTTCTGGATTAATTTTTGTAATAATTAGACTTACCATAAAATATTCACTTTCTTTTCATCATTGGAAATTAAATTTACCCTAAATATAAATATTATTTTTCATGGATATACTTATTAATTAAACTGTATATCATTTCATAATATTGTATTTTAACATGAAAGCTATATGATTGACTCAAGAAAATATTGTTAATCCATATTCCCTACTCGATATATAAATTTATTAATATAATATATTTTTTTATGAATTAATTATTTTTAATATGTGAGGAATTATTTTGACATGGACATGTAGTTGAGGCTAAATCATAGATATACACTTGATGCATCAGTACTCTCATGAGATTAATCCATTTTTTAGCCTTTGTTAAATGGTTTTTAGGTGTATACCTACCCATCATATTTAGACCGTATTATGAAAGGTCTTGATGGTATAAGTATCATGATGCCTAAGATCCTGAAATTTAATAACTAAGTATTTACTTCATTAATAATTTTGATTTTTATTATCCATGAAATTTTTATGATGATATTATCTTTGGATGCATTTCATTCTTAGTTTATTAACTAAATGGCATGTGTTTTCTATTATTTACCTTGCTCTATTGATTATAAATTATCTTATCATGATAGTAAAATTAGTGATTAAATGAAATGCATGTTTAGATATTTACGTCTACATATTTATTATTCTTTATTGACCATGCTTTATTTACTCATGATAGCTTCAGTTATACATAATCCTTACTAAGCATTTGATTTAACCCTAATTTTGTTTCCATTCCTAGGAATCCAAGAACTGTACTATGAAATATATATAAGGATATACTAGAGGGAATAATGATATTATAAAAAAAATAAATTATGTTGTAATATGTTCATTCAAATGTAATATGGGAATCATATATGTATCTAGTTTACCAAGATTACTAAACAATTCAGTCCTTTGGGATGTGATTACTTGTATCTAGTTCCAATGTAATAAAGTTGACACAAGATCTAAGTTACTGGGACTGAGGTCAATATAGTTGGTATCAGAGAAAGTTTATTAGAAACCTTGGGAACTATATTTTGGAAAATATATATTAGGGAACATAACCCTATGATATAATTTAACGATAAGTGTATAAGAACATCCTAATGTTTTGGTAAGGTAGAGATTATGTGTTTTCTCTAGAAATTTTTAAATTTATAGATACTACTAGTAGAAATGGTTTTGGTGCCGATATATCTAGGGGTAATAAATTCAAAGAATTTATGTCATTATTGACTCGAGAATTACCTGGTATAAGAAAATAGGCCTTACTACACACCTGATTTGGAACTCCCATGGGATATGCTTTAGATAATTCACATTTTATTTAAAAACTATTATGAGGTATTTGAATAGATAATGAAAATAAATGACCTAGGTTAACCCTAAGGTTTCTTATATTAAAAATTAAGTGTCATTTTTTAGACATCATATAAATGATTATATAGTTCTTACATTATGATTATTTTTTCTCACAGTATGTTTTTTGGTTTTAGTCAATGGTTATAACCTGAAGGAATCATGATAACATTGAAGATAGAAAAAATGTGTTGATGATGAGTATCCAGAATATATAATAAAATGATTGAAATATATCATAATTATTCCTAATCAGTTATCCTATAATATGATTAACAACCTATACCTTAACCAACTCTCATACACACCAAAGAAGATATGGATAGAGTTCTCTAAGATCTTGAGTGATGGAGACCATGGAGGAAAGAATTATAAATTCCCTTCATATCATAAATGTGAAAAGAGACACCTTGGAAATTGCCTCAAAGTAATGGTTTTTTTTATTTATGGAAAGAAAAAGAATAAAGAAATGAATTTCTGGGGAAAATAGAAGATTATTATGGAAATAAATTTCATCACTGGGATGCATTTATAGTTTTTTGTCTTAAATGAGGAGAACCTGAGCATTATCTGATTTAATTCCCTCTTATAAAGGTTAAACCCTAGGCCTAATACGAAACTATGTTTAAATAAAAAGGTTCAATTATTTATGTATTTGGATTAAATAGTTAAATTATAGAAGTATTTTTACTAATGGTGTTTTTGGTTGTAATAATCATGAAACATATAATTAGTGTGTTAAATTTTAGAATAATATATGCATTTATTAATTTAATATTAAAAAATACCATCATTGGTTTATAAGTTTAAGGTTGATCATAAGTTCAAAGTCCTAAACAAACCTTTTGAATTTTTATTGTGGTATGAATATAATATGATAAAGGATATTTTTGGAAAAAATTTATGGGAATACATACCATTAGTTTAGTATATGAAGGAGTCATTTGGGAAATAATTACATTAAAAAAATTAACTTAAGATTAATGGTATGATAACTTTAAGGTGTATCTTATATTTGATGTCATATTAATTATGGGTCATCATAATTTTATTATTTTATATGAATTATATTAATATGGGTTTAGAAGAATAAAACATGCATACTCGGTGATAACTATTGCATATTTCAAGGTCATGAGGCTTGAACCCACAAATAAAGAACGATAAGGGTTTAGGGTTTATTACTAGCCCATGTGATGTTCTATTTAATGATCCATTTTTTATAGTTAAATTTTTTTATGAATAAATATTAATGATGAACTAGTGATTTTAATTTTTAGGTTATATATTAATATATTATATTGGATAACTTTTGATAACCATATTGGTTTTGGAAAGTATTTAGAAACAAGAAGAAATACTTTTCACTCATTTATGGATCTTATAATATGTTAAAAGTCAATTTTAGTGATTCAGGTATTAAAATTCATTTTGGATATTCATTTATTATAATAAGAGATGAAGTTAAAATTAATTGAATTACATAAAAAATGATTTAATTTTTCTTAGGAAATAAAAATATATCAAGTAAGAATATTTACCTATATCATTAGATAGTAAAAGAATTTATAAAATTTAGAAAAAGGACCTTGAGATAAAAACTTCATCCTATTACCTTCATATATGATGAATCAATGGTCTTTTGAGTCATAATAGATTTATGGGTTTTTGGTGGTTAACTTTGTCTTTATCATTCACTTCCTTGTGATCAATGACCTCTACCACCCTCCACCATTATTTGGACATTACATTTTTCTTCCAAGTCTATGTCTTCAGTTTGTACATATGCTCTTCTATTTAGATACCTCATTATGTGTTATTTTAGATGACCATTCATATTTATCATTACCTATTTTAATAGGAAGTTTTTTAAGCCTTTTTATGACAGTATTTTTTCAAAAAGTAAATTTTAAATAGAAATCCCTTGATTTCTGAGTGTAAATATAAATTATGGGGATGAAATTTATTGAATTTGGGGAGAATGTAAAATCACATGACATTAAAAGAAGAAAATTATGTTTCATAGCATGTATAAAATTAAAAAAATATATTATATGAGAATATAACTCAATAATAATTTTTTTATACATATTTTAAATAAATTTGATCTATTCAATTGGTTACATAATATATAACCCCTAGTCTAAATGAAATATAATACAGTATATCATTATAACCTTGAAATTAAATTGGAAGATATGAATTGTAGTAATAAATAATGAAAATTATATACTTTACACATGAATAAAAAATTCATTGATTATTTATTTAATAAGAATAAACTAATAATAATTTAAAATAAAAAGAAATGATTTTTGAAAAATATTTTTTTTCTAAAAGGTGGTTTAGACACACTTTTCACAAATAATTTAAAATTAATTTTTAACACTTTTAGAATAATTATTTTATAAAATGAACTTAATTTTTGAAATTATCATGTAAAAATTATATTTGGGTGAATTTTTTAGAATTTTCTGGAAAGATTAATATTTTGATGAATAGCGAAAAATACTAATTTTTATTGAAAACTACCTTTACATTTAAATTATTTAAAAAGTTAATTTATATTATAAATTTGTGTTAAATTATAATTGGTTAAATTATATTATAATTTAACTAATTTAGGTCATTTTAATAAATTTCTTGTTGAAATTTGATATTAAAACCTTCTATACTTATGATAATTTTCTATTTGGAAAACAACTTTTTCATTGCGTCTGGGAGTTTAATTTCAAATTAAATTCTACATATTCTATGTATTTAATTTGGAAAATTATATTACATATATGGAAATAAGAATAATTTATATTATATAATTATTCCAACTTAATCTTTTTAGCATTATGAATTGTAAAATCAGTAAAAATTAATTACCACGGATATGGTAAAAAATGATTTACCAGGGGTTAAACTAAACAATAAGGGTTAAAATGACCTACCAACTTTAACAACACCTATTTTATGGACATATTTAGACTTATTTACCTATAAGGAAATATAATTAATCATTTAGTAGGCTTTTTCATGATTAAAAAGTGGGTGTAATTGATTCTTTTCAAAAACTCCATGTGTGCCCTCTCCCTCAATTATTAAATCCCACCCCTATAATACCCTATTTACGCTTCCAAATCATTTTGGTTAATAAATTAACTACCAAAATAACTTTCTTACTCACATTAAAAAACCCTATAGTTTTTGGTTTGATCCTAAATCCTACCTAGTAAGGATTTTGGTGAAAACTTATAAAAGTTTTCTGAAGAAGAGGTAATGCTCTAAAAAGAGTGTTTTCATTTTGTTTCTTATTCCATCTCCTTAAAAACTATTAAAAAATTATTATATAATAAGCTAACTATTTTTCATATAATTATATGTTATCATGTTTAGGGAATAACCTATATCTATATCCACTTCCATTAAATGAGAAACAAAATCATTGATCGTGTATGTGGTGGACTACCACCTCACGAACCGTTGTAACTCATTTTAAATAAACACAAAACATGATTGAATATAATGATGGATTTAATTTATATATATATATATATAATATTTATTATATTATTATATATATGTAATTATAATATCACATATACCTTCTTACTTTCAATATCCACTAATATATAATAACATCACTCGTGTGTATAGCGGACTACCGCCTCATGAAGCGATGTGGTTCCCTTTTCAATTACTCTTTCCATGGAATGTAATAAGGATAAATTTAATGAATATATAAAATATATATGAAATTATATTTATTCTATAAAATTAATATATCACCCAATTTCTTACCCCTTCACTCGTTAATGGAATGATATCATCGCTCGTGCATACATACGACCAACCGTCTCCACAAAGCGATGCGATTAGTTTTTCAAGACAAAGCATCAATAATGATTATAAAAATGTATATAATGAGTAAATATTATATTTATAACATTAATATAATTTTAAATATTATGTATCTATATCCTATATAGAATAACTAGAACATTTATGTTAAAACATTCCTGAGAAAAGTAGGTTGTTAACAATGGAAACAATAGTAATAATGAAATATTATTAACAAACGAGTGATAAGATGTTATAAAATGATAATTTATGATATTATAAATATTAATGTGGTTATGGAATAATTTAATAACATATTTAAAACCACTATAAATGAGTTTAAATTGCGTTCAAACAAATTGAAGCGTGAGGTAAGGGACATCATGTCAATTTATCTTCATTGAGGCATATTGTAATGTTATACACCTAATTATTTTTATATGATGTATATATTGAAAATTTTTCATGTATAGTCATGATTAATTTATACTGAATAATACTTTATGTTTTAATTTAAATTATTTAATCTAGTTGGATTTTATATGAGAATTACCAAGTGGAAAATAATTTCATAACTCAATTTCTTTTCATTGGGTTATATTTCTTCTTCATTGTTATAGACATTCTTAGATTATGTGGGTAATAATTTTTGTATTATGTTATTTTTTATTTCCAATTTTTTATGTGTATTTACATTTAATACACACAATCAATTCATTTATTAATTTTTACTTCAGTTATATGATCTTTATAATGGTATATTTCGTAGTCTCATTTTAATTGGGATTGTTTATACATGAATTTACATGGAAGGAAATTATTTGATAATTATTTAATAAAACCCATTAATTTCATTATCCTCTATTTATTTATGATATTTCCAAATAATAGTACCATATTCTTATATTTTGTACTTAAAATTATTAAGAATGTATTTTTAATGAAATACGACATCATTTCTCTCTTCAGTTGAGAATCATTTTTTTTCCTAAACATTGTTTTCTAAAAAAAATTCAAAAAATGTTATTAAAATTATCCAAATTATTTATTATAGAAATTTTTACCCATGTTAGTCTTTTTTCAAAAAAGTATAATTGAATCTTCACATCAGTTTCAAAACAAGGCCCATTTGGATTTTACCAAAAAATTTCAAAGAATATTTATTTTAACATGTATGGCATATATGAAGTTTCCTTCCATCATAACCAAAAAATGTTCAAATTATTTAATTTTAATTTTAAATGGTTATTTAAAAAGAATATTATTTTCAAAATAATTTTTTTACATTTAGTTTTTTTTAATATTTTTAAAGTGAAAAATTTTATTTCCTCAAGAATGTTTTTAATGATTTTTTATTAAATTTTTATTTATCAAGGATATAAAACCTTCATTTTACTTATGATAAACTAGTGATATATTTATTTAATACCTTATCTAGATGATTTATGGTTAGTTTTACCAGGGAAAAATAGAAATTCTTTTTCTTGACTAATTTTTTAATCATTAACTTTACCTTGAAATGTTCACTTTATTATCATCTTTGGACATTAATTTTCCCCTAAATATCTATATTATTTATCATGTATTCACTTATTACATTAATCATATAACATTTCTACATATTTTATTTTACCTCAAAAGTTATATGCTTGACAAGGGAAATTATTATTAATACCCATTTCTTACCCAATATAAAAATTTGTGGATAAGAAGAATTTTTCCTGAATTAAATTGATTTTATGATATTTTAGGAATGTGTTGGACATGAAGATGTGGGAAGGTCCAGTCATTGATTTCCTCTCGATGCACCAGTAGTCTCATAAGGTGAATCAGTTGGATTGATTTAGTTAAATGGGATTTTTGTGAATACCTACCCATCAAATTTAAACAGTCTTGTGAAAGTTCTTAATGATATAAGTATCATGATTCATGAGATAATGATGTCAAAAAATAAACAATTTCATTCAATAAGAATTTAGTTATTATTATCTATGAGATTTTGGAAATAATATTATCTTGGGATGCATTTTATTTACCTTTTATTAATTAAATGGCATGTGATTTCAATTATTTAGCATTCCATAATGATTATTACTTATATAATCATGATAGTAGACTTATTTATTAAATGTCATGTGTGTTCATATATTTACCTTTATATATTGATTATACCATATTGATTATGATTTATTTACTCATGATAACTTTAGTTATCTGAAACCCTTACTGAGCATTTGAGCTCACCTTTAGTTTGTTTCCTTTATTAGGATTCCAGAAAGTGTAATATGAAAGATATTAAAGGATATCCTAGAGGTAATAATGATATTCTTGAAAAAATTAATGTTTTAATTTGTGTACTCAAATGTAATATGGAATTCATTCTTGTATATAGTTTTCCAGCACTACTAAAATATTTGGCACTTTGGGAAGCGATCGCTTATATCTAGGGCCAATGTAATAATGTAGACATCAGCTCTAGGTTACTCTAGTCAGGGCAGATATAGATTCCATTCACTAGAAACTGAAAGATAACTTTAGTAAATGAGAATTACAATTTACTTGGTGTATTAAATAACAAAAACTTGCAAGATAAATTCATAGTTTCAAAACCAAAATTAAACACACATATTTTTTAATTAAACAACTATTATAACAAAAATATAAAAATAGTTGTGATTCAATACAGAAAATATAATGATTTAAACAACATTGTAGTGGAAAGAAAATATTTTTTGGCATAAAATGAACTTAACATTATGACATGAATCAATATCATTATTAGAAAATCATATTAAAATAATCTTGAAATGCATATAAAATTATGTAAATCAAGTACCATTATAAAAAATGAACTCAAAAATAACTAGTTATGGAAAATAATATATAAATATATATGAATGTTCAGTATGAAAAATTATTGTAGTGACTCAGATTTTCCATCTATTATTTTTAGATATTGTATGGATAATTTTTAGACCAGTAACTCAGATGATGTGTGATTTTGACTCCCGATGTGCCCAGAATAAATTTTTGAAATATATTAAATATTTTAATATCACAGGCATGCAATTTTCCTGAAAAAGTAGAATAAATATCAAATGGGGTTTTGAATAAAAAATATGAGGGAACTATTTATTTTAGAACATGTTTTTTACACTAAGTTTGATATAAATTTGGAATGCATTAGGTGTTTCGGTTGATGCAGCATCATGGGAGAAAATTTACTATAAACTAATGAAATAATTTATTTAATTAAATTTTTACCCAACCTAATGGAATTCTCTAAAAACTTTATAATGTAAAATTTTTAGGGTATCCGCATAAACCTACAAATCGATGAGATCCATTATAGAGCATTAGAGGTACTTAATTGGTGAATGATTACTAGACCAAGTATCATCAATCCATTTGAAACAAAATTAGTGGATCTCACCAATAAAAATGATGCAACTTTATTCTTCATTAGTGATAGATCCAAATTGAGACAAGATATTGTTTTTTTGGATTTCTTACTTGATATTAATTCCTATGATGAAAATGAATCAATCAACAAACAAATTTATTTGTGGATCAATCATACTATGGGAAGGGATTATGTACGAGGATTTATTGGGAGATTTATTCTTTTATTATTCCTTTTTATTCATTGTTCTAATGGAAACTAATCAAGGAGAACAAAACATGACCAATGTTCATACATATTTTTTAGTTTTATTGGTTTTATTCCATTTTTCTACATGAGTTTATCACTAGGGTTTAATTTTCCAGGTGGTTTGACCTAAATACCAAGGAATCAAACATTGAACACCTGTTTACTGGTGAAATTATTCGATATCACAGATCTGGAATTCATATAGTGTGGGGATCATGAAAAAATGGAAGTGATGAGTGAATTAGATCAAATTGGAGGTATTTGAGTTTGAGATGTCTGTACAGTGGTGACAAGGAACAAGGATGATCAATTTTCATGTGAATCAGGTGACCAAATTCCTATGAGTGACAATGGTGAGGCTCGACCATAGTAGATCCACACTTTATGGCATGATTCATGGCGGACCCATGGGATGGTGGAGTAGAAAACAATGTAGAGGAGAAACCCACAGGATCTGTAAAATCCCATGGTACATGACATTTTTTCTAGAGGAACACACCATGTGGGAACCCTATGCAATGGTTAGGGTTTATATGGTGAATTTAAATATCACACGGTGTGTGACTCATCCACATAAAGTGTGATCCTTCCATGGAATTTTAGTGTGTACCTCAAAGAGTACATGAGCATGGCATGAGTACATGTTCACAGACACGCCTTTTACCCCAACATGAACATGTCTAGGCTAGGTGTACACAATAAGAGTCGTGTTATGGGAAATGGGAAGAATTATACGATCATGAAAATACCTTGTACTTTGACATGGACATAGACACGAGCTATTTATACAGGCATAAAACGGTGTCAAAGAGACATGTTGTGTTCTACCAGTACAGACTGTGTACTTCCTTTAATATGGATTAGAGCCCTTGTCCTCTGTATCTTGGACACGTTTTTTAGGAAATGTTCCCTTGATCCATTTTTTGAGGGTTAGTATGGAATCACATCCTACACATAGGATAATTATCCCTTCAGTGGGACTTCTTGGATAGATTTGTGGTGTCCTTCCATGAGTCCCAAAGTGAGATCCTCTATCATCTTCTTTCCCTAAGTGGAGTTCTTCATATCATCATGACCAACACTACGTGGGCGTCAATCCTCTACTCAGTGGGTTATTCTACATTGAGATGTTGGTATACCCAAAGGCCTTGGGTGTGATAATTATCTTTGTATTGTTCTTTTTAGACTTATAATGTATCCTTATTATAGTGTAACCTGATGAGAAATACATATCAGATGGGAGCCATCAGTTCTATCTGACTCATGAAGTGTGTTCTCCTGGATGAGTGTTACATGGAATCTACAATTAGGATCCCTAGACTTGCATTACAGTTGTGACTTTACCTTGAGACTATGTTTATTTGTTGAGTAAATATAGATATTATTGTTATATGTATTATAGAAAAATACCTATGTATATATTACTATTATTCCTATTATTATATGCTTATTGATTTTAGGATGTTGTACTAGGTTTTTTATACTCACCCCTGCAAAAGATCTTCCTACACGTGTTGTGTATTATGTAGAGAATAGATCCTTTAACAAAGTTTTGGAGGTACCATGACCAGGTGGTGATTAGTGAGTCATATAGACTGAGGTGTGTTCCTGTAGTTATCTTGCAGCTATGCCCATATTTACTTTCAAGTTGGACATGTATTTGTGGTGGGATTGTATTTGTAGATATTTATTTTCCAGTTCCTATTGTTGTACTCTAGTTTTCGAATCTTGATGTATTAATTCATGGTTTATTAGTTGTTTTACATTTCAAAATTTTATGGGCTTGTAGGTGTGTTTGTGTGTATAGGTACATTATGATAAAGCCTCCCACATGAGTGATATTCTTACTCAGCGCCAGTCACCAGCCCATGACCTATTGGTTTAGGAAAGCAAGGTTAAGTTTTGTGAGTTCAAATTTCAATCCAGGAACTCTAGTGTTGGTACAAAGACCAACATATCCATACCATAGGACTATGATCACCTACCTTTCGACTTGGTACATGATAACACAGGTTGCAGGGAATAAAATGGTACATGAATCATATTGGAATGGGTTGTGGTTTCCATGTCCATATTGATTCAACAATCCAGATATACTCATTGACCATGTTACATCTATTTTATTTCAAGATTCCTCTATGATTTATTCCAATTAGGATTCAACATCAGGATCATAAGGATGATCCCCTCATTGAAGAGGAATCAATATAGGGACTAGTTCGAGATGTGTTTCCTCTAGGTGGTGCAAAAAATATACCACCACCTATTGAGAATCAGATGGTACCCACTGTACCAACAATTGAGGTGCGTAGGATGAGCACACTTTATGAGTTTCAGAGATAGTAACCCATTAGGTTCCATGGTGATCCCAACTGCAAAGAGGTTGAGTAATTTATTAAGGTGTTAACATGAATTTTTCATCTTTTTATGACACAATAAGATCATATGGTGGTAATGGAAGTGATCCTTCTTCATGTCTCTATAAGATGATGGTAGGGTTTGGTGACCCAATCGTATGATGTGGTGAATCAATCATGGTCGGAGTTTGAGTACCTTTTATGATAGGAGTTATTTCTATCTATGTTGATGGATGTATGTATCTAGAAGATTATATAGCTTCATAAGGGATATACGATAGTGGATGAGTATTCATTGAGGTTCACCAACCTCTTCAAATACTCGATGGATACTGTTTGAGATTAGTTATTCCGGGCTCGAACCTTTGAGAAAGGACTGCATAGAGATGTCCAATATATTTTTATAACTCTATGAATTCCTAAATTTTTTAGGGTGATAAAGTGTGATTTTGTGGTTTAGAGTTTTCTAGTTGAGCAGACCTTGACAGTGGTTTCCCGTAGTTGGAACATAAGAGAAGAGATTTCAGCAGTAGAGAGCCAATGTTAGTTTTAGGGACCTAGACATGTGAGGAATTTAGAGGTTTTTCTACTCATGTGATGGTAGGGGACATCTTACACAAGATTGTCTAACCCACCATACAGGTGATAAAGAGATAGTGGATGGGCTACTGAGGTAGAGATAGTTCCATGATGAGATGGGTCTGTAGGGAGGAAGATTTCAAAGATAAGTTAGGAGAGTAGTTGGAGGTGGTAAGAGTTTTGACTTATTACCAACACCACCCCATGTGGTCTATGCCAGGCTCAAGGAGCTGGAGGACATGGGGGGGGACAACTACATACAATTGAGGCTTATGACCCAGAGGCTCCAATGATGATACAAGGTATGATATTTACTTTTTATAACTTATCTATAGTACAAATATAAATAGGTTATAACCATTAATTTATTTACACATATGTAGTTCAATACTTAGAGATTCTTTTTGAGTCCATGCCGCGACCCTTTCACTTGGAGACTTCTACTTGAGAAGTCTCAGTGATCAAAAAATTATTATAACAATGTGACCTCACTCTTGGAGGTGAGAGTTCTGTTGGGATATCTTCATAGAAGTGACTAGGCCTTTTGAATTCATCTTAGTTATTGATTGGTTATTTGTAGTTCATGCCTAATTATACTATTTTAGGCTGAGGATGTGGTGTGTCCACAATGATGGGACTAGTTATTATTTTGTTGGTGGAAAGGAAACCTAGGAAGTATATGATGGAATCATCTGTAGGAGGGTGTGGTTTATTACCCATTAGTTGGATAAAATCACCCTTGGAATAATGAATTTTATGAGTTTTTAGTTCCCAAAAATAGTGGAAGAGTATGAGGACATCTTCCTTGAGGATGTTCCAGGCTTACCTCATCACCAAGAGGTAGAGTTATATATTTATCTATAACCCAAGATGACCCAGATATCTACAACAACATATTGGATGGCTCCCATAGAGCTTTGTGAGATGAGGGTGTAGTTGTAGGACTTATAGTGGAAGATATTTGTTAGACCTAGTGTTTTACCCTGAGCATCCACAATATTGTTCGCCAAGAAGGTGAAAAGAAACTTGAGGTTATGTGTGAAGTAACGTATCTTAAAAAAAGTGATCATAATGAAAAAGAATCCACTACCTAGGATTGATGACCTATTTAATCAGTTTAGATAGTCATGATGGTTCTCAAATATTGACCTCATATCAGGCTATCACCAGTTTCAATTAAGAGATAAGGATATACTGAAGATGACATTCAAATGTCACTATAGTCACTATTAGTACTTGGTCATTCCCTTTGGTGTGATGAACTACCTAGTAGTGTTCATGTGAATCATAAACCAAATATTTTATCCTTTCTAAGAATAGTTCATAGTAATATTCATTGATGATATCCTAGTGTACTTGGCGTCTGAGGAGGAGCATGTGAGACACTTGAGAATGGTTGTAGATGTACTATGAGAGCATTATATTTATGGAAAGATCTCAAGGTTCATGTTCTATATTCAAGATTTCCTCCTTCTCAAACATGTTATATCAATATATGGTGTGGCAGTGGACCCATCAAAGGTTGAGGATGTTTTATCTTAGGAGCTACACAAGAGAGTGATGGAGGTGCAGAGCTTCCTTGGGTTAGAAGGATACTATCATAGATTCATACCTAACTTCTCTAGGATATCAGTACCCTTGAAAACTTTGAATTGAAAGGGGTATCCTTTCATGTGGAAGGATAGGTTCTATTATTATTTTCAAGAGATTATATATAGATTAATGAGTGATCCCATCTTGAAAATTTTCATAAGAGAGTGTCGAGTTTTTATTTTCCTACAATGCATCAATAACTTGTCTTGGTTTTGTTCTAATGTGGAGGAAGGTGGTGATTACTTATGATTCACATCATTTGAGACCACATGAGCATAACTACACAACCCATGGTCTTGAGTTATTATTGGTAGTCTTCACTCTAAAGATATGGTGACACAACATGATGGGTGAGTGGTTTATCATCTATTCTAACCAAAAGAGTCTCAAGTATATCTTCTATTATAAGGATATTAATTTCAGAAAGAGATGATGTCTAGAGTTCCTTGAGGATTATGACATTGATATTTTCTATACTTCTGGTATGGGGAATGTGGAATAAGATTCTCTCAGTAGGAGATATTGTTCATAGTTTATAAGTAAGGAATTGGAGTAGTTATCCTTGTTGTAGTTATACTTTTTGGATGGAGATAGTGAATATTACCTCCCATCGATGGTTGTTACCCCTACTCTTTTACAACGAGTCAGGGCTGCACTAATCGGGGATTCTTACTATGTGACCCTATATACTCATATATCAATAGGACATGATCCTGATGGATTTTATGAAGGTAGAGGGAATTTCGTTCTTTTTAGAGGTTGTACGATGGAACTAATGATGTTACAAGATATAGTTTTAATAGAGTTTTGTACCTCTACTTTGGAAGTACATTCAAGTTTGGAAAAGATTTACTAGGACCTTTGATGTTAGTTTTGGTTTTTAGGGATGAAGAAGGGAGTTGCATAGTTTGTCTCTCGATGCCTTACTTTTCAGCAAGTGAAGTCTAAGCACTAAGTTCTAGTAGATTTATCTCATACCCTTAAGATGCGAGAGTGGAAGTGGGATGGGATATCCATGGAATTCATGATGGGATTACAATGTATGTAGAAGGGAAACAATTTCATTTGGGTGGTCATAGACTAACTCAACTAGTCATCCAACTTTTTATATATTCAAGAGAATAGTTCAGTAGAAATATTGGGACACCTCTATGTGCAAGAGATAGTCCAACTCCATGGATTTCCCTCTATGTTAATTTTCAACTATAATGCTAACTTCAAATCTCAGTTATAGAAGGTATTACAAGAGTATTTTTTTAATCAACTACATTATAGCATGAATTTTCACACCTAGAATGAGAAATAGACTGAGTGGACCATTTAGGTTTGGGAGGACATGTTGCAAGCTTACATATTAGACTTTGTTCGTAGTTAGTAGGATCACCTACCATTGGTGGAGTTTGTGTACAACATAATCTACTATTCCACAAATGGTGTGGCACCATTTGAGACCTTTTACGAGTGACCTTACATGTCACCACTTTGTTGGAATGACCCATGAGAGTCAACACTTATTGGAATAGAGTTAGTGTGATCCACTACAGAGAAGTTTTAGAATAACTAGGAGTGGATGAGGACTAGACAGATCTATCATATGTCTTATCTGGTCTAATGATAAATGCTATTAGAGTTCAAGGAGGGATACCAAGTGTTTCTATGGGTTTAAACATGACATGGATTCCATATATTTGGATAGGGGATAAGATATCTCCAAGATTCACTGTCCCTTTCTAGATACTTCATAGAGTTGGAGAGTTAGTGGACCACTTAGATATACCACCACAATTAGATTAGTTACACAACATATTCAATGTGTTATAGCAGACGAGGTACATGAACAACCAATAATTTGTTATCGACTAGGTTGAGATGGAAATAGAGGATGGATCAACCTTTGATGATTAATCGATAGAGATTGAGGATTATAAGGAGAGTATCTTACGTGGGTGAGTGATTCCTTTAGTTCATGTTCAGTGGAAACATGAGAATCATCAGAAGGGAACATGGGAGTGGGAGGATCATATGCATGATCAGTACCCACATCTCTTTATGTAGCCTTTTGTTTTTCATTTTTTGGATGTAAATCCCCTAGGCGGAGAGAATTTAACGACTAATATTTTCCATGTAATACTTTTATATTTTAATGGAAAATTTTTTAGGATAGGATCTACGATGGTGAGTGACTCTGAGGCCCGGTGTGCCCAAAATAAATGTTTAAAATATATTAAATATATTAATATCACTCACATGTATTTTCCTAAAAATGTGTAATAATTCCCAAACATGGGCCTATATAAAAGATTCTAGGGAACCGTTGAGTTCAAAACATTTTTTTTAACATAAGCATGATATATCCTTTGAACCCATTAGGAATTTAGGTTGAGGCACCATCATGGGATAATGTTTAAAATAAATTAATGAAATAATTTAGTTAATTAAATTTTTACTTGAATTAATGGAATTACATAAATAAATTATTATGGAAATTATTTAGGGTTAGCTTCATAACCCTAAAAATAAATTAGAGCCACTGGAGAGCATTGAAGGAACTCCATTGGTGAACAAAAACTATATCTAGGATCATCGATTGGTGTGAAACGGATCAGAGTATCTTTCCAATGAAAATGACGCCACATAGTTCTTCATCAGTGATTGATTTGAATATGGGTTGGATGTTTTTTTTATTCCATGATATTAATTCCTATTAAAACGTGAATCAATTGACCCATGGATTGATTATTGGAATGGTCATATTGTAAGATGGGTTTATCTGAGGGGATATATTGGGAGATTTATTCATTTATTATGGTTTTTCATTCATCATTCCTACAAAAATTCATCGATTCCAACAAAACATGGTAAAGGTTCATTTTTATATTTCATGTTTCTTGGTTTTCTCTCATCATTCTATTTGTGTTCATAACCAGGGTTTCGTTTACCCAGTGGTCTGACCCAAATACCAAGGAATTGAACATTTCACATCTATTTCTTGGAGAAATAACTTGATATCTTAGATTTAGAATTAGTATAGATTTAGGATCATGTGATGATTGTATCAAAGATATAATTGGATCAGATTAGAGATCTATGGGTTCAAGAGGTGCTTGTAGTGGTGAAGAGGATGGAGGTTAACCAATTTCTGTGTGAATCAGGTGTCCAGAATCTGAAGAGCGGTAATGGAGAGGCTCATTCGGAGTAGATCTGTAATTTCTATTGTGACTCATGGAGGATTCAGGGACTAAAGGATCATACAATAATGTTGAGTAGAAACCCATGGGATTTGTGAAATCTTATGGTTCACGACATGTGTTATGGAGGAACAGACCACGTGTAATCCTTGTGCAATAACTAGGGTTTCCATAGGAAAGTTAAATATCACACAACTTGTGAATCAGTTACATGGCATGTGACCCTTACCTAGAATATTAGAATGTGTAAGAACCTAGTTCTTCTTTTGAGGTATGGTTTCTTCTTTTCTTTCCCTTTGATTTTTTTTAAGGAAAACAAGGGAAATTTGGGAAAAGTACTAGAATCATGGGATACACACTATGTATTAAAAATAACATACCCTATAGTATGTCCGTGTATAAAGGGAATACATGGCGCATGGGAATGTCATCAAGGAAAAGAGGAAAATTCAACTACACACTGTGTAGTTCTTAGAACACACTATGTAGTCATGTTGGCAGGTCCTGGAAAGTAAGTCGGTGGAAAAAATCTGCTAAATGATTAGTAAAATGATATAGAATCTATGTATATAGTATTAAATTCTGTGTATATGTGTTTTCTCACTTAAAATGGGCAAAAGTCCCTCCTTTCAGCAGATCATATAGGGGGCTCTTCGGGCTGAAGAACAAGCACCACCAGAACTTCAACCTTCTCCCAAATCTTTGTTTGGACTCCGATTCGACTATCGTTGGTTTCATTTGAACCGCATATGTATGCTATCAATTAATATTTATAAGTTATTCATAGTTCCTATTCTATAGGAAGTTATTTAAGGATGAGTTTTTATTCTTTTTTTCTTAGATCTACATCATTTTAGCTCGAATTGGAGCTCGAGGTTGGATGAGGAGAGTCGTACAACGATGAGGTAGGTGGTCTCGTGCCTCTCATTAATTATTGAGATTTTTATATATTCCATTTTTCCATGCACACATGTTTAGGGTTTCACCTTGAAAGGAATATGATCCTTATTGTTACTTAATATGGTTCTAGTAATGAATTCAATGAATTAAAGCATGTTTAGATTCGTTGTTTGTTGAAGGGCCACCCCACGGGTGTGTTTCCCTTTGATAATTTGTTTGGATATTTCACCCTAGTATGTTTATGTGAATTCCCTCATTTCCATTTTAGTATTGTTTAAAAATGAAGTTGATTACTATCTTGAATTTCAATTGCGTTATAATTTTAAGTATTTTTTATTATGGATTTGGGATTGTGTTTTCCGCTTATTCCATGAAGTGTTTTTACTTGTTTAAGTAGTTTGTAATGTTTTATTGGATTTTAATGAGTAAATGGTAAATATCATTGGGTGATTCATGTGTTCATCTTACAACGCCATGAACAGACTCGCATGACTATTGTACATTTCACCTTGGGTGATATATGGGTTCAGTTTAGAATGCCATGAATGTACTCGAGATGCTTTTGATTTATATGTCATTAGTGAAACTTGGGCTCCATAGTAGGACTTCCAGGGATAGACTAAACTAAAATAATATTATATTAGAAATAGATTGATACCTTGGGGCACCCTAGTAGGACCACTGAAGACGGACCTGCATGAACTTATTCCAACAACGTGAGTGATACTCATGGCTCCCTAGTAGGACCCCTGAGAATGGAGTCATAGGATGTTGGTAGAAATAAACTTGTAGTGATACTTGAATTATAACTTAGGAATATCAAAAATGGACTTAGGATATACATAAATGATAGAATGGAATGAATTGTGACATGTCTTATAAGCCAAATCACATGCTTGGATTCAAGCTTCACTTACTTGTTATAAGGTCTTCTGAGACTTATGTTGTTCTTAATTTGCTATAGGTAATGTTGGGATTAGTACAAATTCTGAGTCTTAAATACTTTAGGTAAATTAATTTTTAATGAACCGAACTCTATAAATAAATACTAGTACTTGTAAGATTTTTTAATTCTGAGTACCTACTAGTTGCTGCATTTTTTTACTATAAAGAACCGATGTATATACTCATTGACATATTCACACATACATTAGGTGGTTTCTTACTAGGATTTATTTCTCACAACCTATTTGGGTCATGTTTTTGGTCCCAAACAGAGTATATTGTTGCAGGTGTCGATAGGTGAATGTCTCCTTATACAGGTACTTGATTGCTGCTTAGGAGTGGGCGAGCAAGGGATGAAGCCAAGGCTTGCGATGCTGTTGAGTTTTATTTTTCATTATTGTATCTTTGTATTTTATTTTGTACTTGATTGCAGTGCATCTTGTTTTGGATTCTTTCTTATAACATATGACCTGATTCATCATTTTGATATTATATAACATCTGGCTATCTTTATCATTCAGTATTCCATTTCTTACTTCGATTGCCTACTATTTACTATTTCCGCTATTTTATTTATATTTATTAGGTTGTGTTACACTCTACCAATGAAAGAATAGTTTCCCCACTATAACACCCTAGGCCCTCACTGTTAGTCGACAACCTCTATCATTTGGGGAAATGCTCTTAAGGGAATGTGGCCAACCAGGTACGAGACACTTGTTGAGTGGCATCCGAATCTAGGTCGTTGCAAAGTGGTATCATAGGGTTTCTTTTCTGCTTTTTTTACTATTTGGAAACAATATAATGGATATATAATTTGGTAATTAGCTATTCCTGGGAGTAACTACCCCATGTATAGGGAAAATCCAAATTACCTCGAATTAAATTGTGCATTTGGATTTGAGCTATTACAATTGATTTGATTTCACCATTGGGCGGTTCCCTTGATTTCTATTATTATTATTGATAAATTTCTAGTTCTATTTTAGTTACAACCTAATGATATGAGGGCGTTCCATCTCATGCATCATATAGGCACTTGCTATAATCACATGACATACATTGTGCTATGTCATCTAGGATGTGTTAGACATTATATTTTGTTGTGATATATGTCATGATAGAGATTCCTGTTTTTGTGATAGTACCTTGATAGATATGCCTAATGTTGTGATAGGTTTATTGGTATGTGCAATGGTTGGATTGAATAGATTCCAAAATTTGGTTCCTGATGTGTATGGGCCCTCTTGGACCGAAATTTGGTGAATCATGGTTCAACTTTTTATAATTAATTATACTATTATATGTTATGATAGGGTTCCAAACTTTGATTCATGGGGAGTATGGGCCCTCACAGATCAAAATTTGGCATCCCACTGGTTGGATTTTATACAGAACAAAGGTTTTTGGGAAATCTAGAGCTTCTGTCCTGAAAAAATCAATATACCCGGCGTGTAGTTTAGCCTAAAATGTTGTGTGTTCTTCATTTTCTGGGAAGAATGTGTTTTGAGTTTTAATATGTACACATCGTGTACCATGTGTACATGTCTAGTAGTATCTCTCCATGTAATAGACTTTGTGAGAGCAAACATAAGCTGTGGAGTTTGGATTAAAACACACCATGTGCCTTTGATACATGCCATGTAGGCTACCCAGGTAGAACCCGTGTAGACTTGGTCATGTGGGAGTACATGGCCGGGAGGATGGGCCTGTGTACATGCCATGTTCGGGTGGAACAAATCGTGTACCTGGGGTTGATACACACCCATGATGACTTTATCACATGACCATGTTGCGACATAAGGGTATGCACTGTGTATTCTTTTTTACATGCCTTGTAGTCCCTTTTTTCCATACTTTGAGGGTCTTCTCCTATTTTGTTTTGGCACTTTTGATTAGAAAACCTTGACAATAAGTTTGAACTAAAAAATATTCTTGACCTTGTAGAGTCATTCCACCGTGACGACCATGAGTTGTATGCTAGGAGAGAAGCGATGATCATACTCTAGAGATGGTAGTCCCTAGGCTACCGATGGATTCTCCAGTTGTGCCAGCTACTGCACATGTTATTATACCAGACGCAGGTGTAGATTCATAGTTCTGTGAAGGCTTTTGAGGTTCATGTATACCTTTCAAGGAGAAATGTAGGATTCCACATATATGGAAGATCTGATGTGTATATTCTAGCAGCAACATCTGCTAACTTTTTGAAGGGATGGAGGACCACAGGCTATGGAATCATGGATGGAATCAATGCTGACTATCTTCGAGAATATAGAGATTTCTCCAGGGTGGAAGGTCAAGATCATATCTTATATGATTTGTGATTGTGACAAAAGGTGTTGGGATGTTACAACATAGATAGAGCATCATCAGGACATGGCATGGGAAGATTTTGAGGCTTTCTTCGATGAATATTTATTTCCTTAGATGTTGAGGGTCGATCGATCCAGGGAGTTCATGCATATGGAGCAGGGTGTTATGTCGGTGATGGACTATTATGTCCGTTTCACTAAACTTCAGTGATTTGAACCTATTCTGATGGGTGAAAAGATATCAAGAGCTAGATGTTTTGAGGATGGTCTTCGGTATGACATCCAAGCATAGGCGAATGTTTTTAGGTTGCCTTCTGTACATGCTATTGTGAATTAGGCATTTATCACCAACCGCAATCTATGGAAAGCTAGTGGTGTGAGCCAGGGTGGTTTGACACTGATTTCTAGTACTGTCTCAACTAGCAAGAAGAAGCGTCATCTATATTTCTCTTGTAACGATAGTAGTAGTTTGAACCTTTCTTCTGGTAGACAGGTGAGGTGCTACCAGTGCGGTAGGCTGGGGCATATGAGGCCCTAATGCCCGAAGGACCCAACTGAGTGCCAATATTGTGGAAATATGGGCCATCTACGATGCTTCTTAAGGATGTTTCAACTAGTGTCTAGTGAGAGAGGTTATATATAGACTCCATGTGTTGGAGTAGGGTCAGTAGCTTCTCACCAGTCTGAAATCTAGAATACATTAGGGCTTTCATTCCATGGTGGCTGTCATGGCCTTAGTAGCCAAACCCTAGGATCTCAACGACAGAAGGGAGCATCAGTTTAGGGTAGACAAGAAGTTTCTTAGGGCCGTAATGTAGGTACGACTTATGCAGTACAACAGACCCAGCTGGAGTAGGATCCTAGACCATCCACTATCAGAGGTATTATTCTAGTCGCCTCTGTTTTATCTTCTACACTTTTTGATACTAGTGTTACACATTGTTTTATATCTATGTCTATTGTTTAGATCATTGGGCTCTGTGTTTATATTTCCACTGGTGTTATGATGTTAGACACTCCGTTTGGGTTTATAATGATAGGTGTGGGTCAGTGATAGGAGTTCCCCTTGAGGTTTTTGGGTGTCACTTTCTATGGTACCTATATGTTTTAGAGATGACATGCTTTGATTTCATTCTTTCAATGGACTGGTTGGTTCCCTTTCAAGACTTTTAAAATTACTATCGTTAAAGGGTGAGTTTTAAATCAATAAATGGTGGATAGTTTCTACATAAAGGTGAATGGGATGTCAAGGTGAGCCGAGCTGGACCCGAGCATCATGGGTTGGGTGGGAAGACCACACAGATTATGAGTTCATATCTGGATGACTAGGGAACATGTTTGGTAGATTTCCCTCCATTGGTTTATCATTTCAAGAACGTTTTACCAAATTACTTTTCAGGCTTACCTCTAGTCAGAGAAGTGGAGTTCATGATCGAGTTAGTTCTAGGAGCTGCACCAGTATCCATTCATCCTTACAGGATGGCCATGACGGAGTTATAAGAGCTCAAGAGGCAGTTGGAAGATCTAGAAGCTAAGGGTTTCATCCGATATAGTACTTGTTTTTAGGGTTTGTCAGTCCTTTTTGTGAAGAAGGCGGACGATACCCTTAGGTTGTGTGTTGATTATCATAAACTGAACCAGTTGATGGTTAAAAACTAGTATCCCTTGCCACATATAGATGACATGTTTGATCAACTTTGAAGAGCCTGGGTGTACTCAAAAATTGACTTGATGTCAAGATATCACCAGGTACATGTTAGACTAGTGGACATACCTCATACCACATTTTATAGAAGGTATGGCCTATATGAGTATCTGGTTATGCTGTTCGGTCTCATGAACACACAATCAGTTTTTATGGCACTGATGAACCGAGTGTTCCATCCTTATTTGGATTATTTTGTGGTGATTTTTGTGGATGAAATCTTGGTGTATTCTCATAATCAACATGACCATTCCAAGTATCTCGAGATCGTTTTGAATACACTGAGAGAGAATCAGTTATATGCTAAGCTGAAAAAGTTCAAATTTTGGATGGAAGTCATTCACTTCCTGGGTCATATCATCTCAGAGACAAGAGTATCAATGGACCTAGAAAATGTAAGGGAAGTAGTTTCCTAGGTAAAATCGAAGAACATGTTTGAAATCCAAATTCTCTTTGGGCTATTTGGTTACAAAATTCATTTTTATAGGACTTCTCATGCTTAGAAGTGCCATTGACAGGATTGACTAAGAAAGGTGTGAAGTTCATGTGGTCATAATCTTGCGAGACAACCTTTCAGGAGATGAAGGGAAGGTTGAAATCGAGACCAATCCTAATACTGATAGAGAAAGGAAAGATTTAGACAGTTTACTGTGATGATTTAAAAATTGGGATAGGGGTAGTACTTATGTAGGGGGATCAAGTTGTTGCATACGGGTCTTGGCAGTTGAGGCCACATGAGAGGAATTACCTGATGCATGATCTCGAGTTAGTTGTAGTTGTTCCTGCCTTGCACTGTTAGGTACATTATTTATTGGGAGAGCATTTTGTGGTGTACACAAACTAAAAAATTCTCAAATATGTCTTTACTCAACATGATCTAAATTTTAGAGAGTAAAGGTGTGTGGAATACCTTCAGTCCTTAGACTTTGAGCTTGCCTATATGTCTAGAAAAGGCAATCCAGTGGCTAATGCACTGAGCTAGAGGATTCATATACAGGCAGTGCATGAGTCCAGTGGAGAGTGGAAACTTATGGGATTGTTCTCTGAGATGCATTTGGAGGCGCATGACAGTGAGGGTCATACATTCCTTGCATCTTTAGCTATGAATTTTACCCTCTTGGACCTATTGAGGATGGAAAAACTATCATATTATGAAGGCCTACTTCTATGGGAGTTTGTGGTAGGTAAAGACCCTCCTCCTGGTTAGATGGCGAGAGATGATAAGATATTGTGTTTCCATGGATGAGTGTGGGTTCTGAGGGATATGCACAAGGAAAGGATGTGGGAGTTTCATTCTTCTTCTTGGGAAGCACATCCCAGAGTCACCAAGATGTACCATGACTTATGTTGTCAGTACTGGTGGTTGGGCATGAAGTGAGACATAGTTGGTTTTATTAGGAGGTTTTCCACCTATTTGCAGGTGAAGGTAGAGCATCAGTGGCCAGCTAGTATATTACAACAGTTACCTATTTTTAAGTGAAAATGGAATGATGTCATGATGGATTTTGTGATGGGGTTACCGAGGTCAACTAGAGGCAACAACATTGTGTGGGTTGTGGTTGGAAGGCTTATGAAGGTATCTCTTTTCTTTCCGATCAAGGAGAACTTTGGTGTTGATGAGCTTAGAAAAAGTATATCCGAGAGGAATTATGACTTAATGGGGTCCCTCTTTATATAATTTCAGATAGGTTATCCCACTTTACCTCTCGTTTCTGGCAGAGTTTTTAGAGGGAGTAAGAAAGAAGTGTGCTTTTGAGCACAACATACCACCCTAAGACCAATGGTCAGTCATATCGTATGATACAGGTTCTAGAATACATGTTACATGCATGTTTCCTAGGCTTTGGGGGATCTTGAGAGAAGCATATACCCCTGGTTGATTTTTCTTATAATAATAGCTTCCAAGATACTACTCATATGACGCCATATGAGGCTTTATACATGAGGCCATTCTGATCACCCCTATGTTGGCTCGAGGCAGGATAGGCAGCTATGCTGGGACTTCATATTGTCCAGGAGACTACTGAGCATGTCCACTTGATTCAGAAGTCGATGGATACTACACAGTCTCATCCAAAATCCTACGTTAATCGTCTTAGAAGACCATTGGATTTTGAGGTTCGGGATTGAGTTTTCCTATATGTCGCACCGAGGTTGGGACACAAGAGGATCATGAGACATGGTAATCTTTCACCAAGATATGTTGGACCTTTTGATATTATAGAGAAAGTTAGGTTGATTGACTATCTATTATAGTTACCTCAGAGGTACCGATCCATGCACGATGTCTTCTATGTATATTTGCTACGCCACTATCACTATGACCCATCTCATGTTTTCCAGCTCGAGGAGGTTGAGCTTCAGGATGATGAATCATTTTAAGAGAATCTGATTCACATAGTTTATAGAAGCACGAAAGTACTTTAAGGCCAGTCAGGTCCTCTCATAATGGTACTATTGCAGCTTGGCCAAGTATAGGACGAGACTTGGGAGAGGGAGGATGACATACATGCTTAGTGACCAGATTTATTCTCATATATTCATTCACCTCCCTTGGAAGGAAAATTAGGGGATTAATTTATTTAAGGGGGGATGTTTTTAAGAACCTGGTTCTTCTTTTGAGGTATTGTTTCTTCTTTTCTTTTCCTTTGAGTTGTTTTCAAGAAAACAAGGGAAATTTGGGAAAAATACTGGAATCATGGGATACATACCATGTATTCCCAAGAACACACCATTTAGTATGTCCGTTTATGAATGGAATACATGGTTCATGGGAATTTCGGCAAGGAAAATAGGAAAATAAAACTAAATTTCGTGTACTTCTTTGTACACACCGTGTAGTCATGTCGGCAGGTCCTAGAAAGTAAGTCGGTGGAAAACAGATGCCAAATGAATAGTAAAATGATATACAAATTGTGTATATGGTATTACATGTCGTGTATATAATTTTCTCACATAAAATGGAAAGAATCCCCTCCTTTTGGTAGAACGGACAGATGGCTCACTGGGCTGAAGAACAAGCACTGTTGGAACTTCTACCTTTCCCCCAAATTTTTGTCCGGACTCCGATTCGATCGTCGTCAGTTGTGTTTGAACTATATCAGTAAGCTCTCAATTAATATTGAGTCCTTATTCTTAATTATTGTTCTATATGAAGTTATTTAAGGTTTATTTTTTATTCTTTTTTCTTAGATCTACTTCGTTCTAGCTCGAATTGGAGCTCGAGGCAGGACGAGGAGAGTCGTACTACGATGAGGTAGGTGGTCTTGTGCCTCTCATTATTTTTTGAGATGTTTATATGTGTCGTTGTTCCAATTTCCCATGTTTATGGTGTATCCTTGAAAGTAATATGATCCTTATTTTTACTTTATACTATTCTAGTAATGAATTCAATTAATTAAATCATGTCTTTCTTCGTTGTTTGGTTAAGGTACACCCTATTGGTGTGTTTCCCTCAGATAATTTTTTTCTACCATTTTAGCCTAGGATGTCTATGGGAACGCCTTAATTTTTATTTTAGGGTTGTTTAAAGATGAAGTTAATTACTGTATGGAATTGGAATTCCATTAGAATTTTAATTATTTTTTATTATGTCGTTGTGATTGTGTTTACCCCTTTTTCCATGTAGTGTTTTTACTTGTTTAAGTAGGTTGGAATGTTTTATTGATTTTTATTGAGTAAATGGTAAATAACATTGGGTGATACATGTTTTCATATTATAATTCCATGAACAGACTCTCATAACTATTGTACCTTGCAGCTTGGATGATACATGGGTGCAGTTTAGAAATCCATGGAAGGACTCGAGAGGCTTTTTGATTTATATGTCATTAGTGACACTTGGGATCCATATTAGGACTTACATGGATGGAATAAATTGACATAATCTTATATTACACATAGAGTGATACCTTGGGTCTCCTTAGTAGGAATACTGAGGATGGAATCTCATGAACTTATACCAACATCGAGAGTGATACTCGATGCTCCATAGTAGGACCACTGAGAACAGACTCGTAGGATGTCGGTATAATTACACCTATAGTGAACATTAATTACAACTTAGGAATCTCAATAATGGAATCAAGGTATACTTAAATTATAGAATGGAATGAATTGTGACATTTCTACCAAGACAATGCACAAGCTTGGATTCATACTTCACTTACTTGTTAGAAGGTCTTCTAAGACTTCTGTTGTTTTTACATTGCAATGAGGAATGTCAGGATTAAGATGAATTTTGAGACTTAAGTACTTCAGGTAAATAAATTGCTAATTAACATAGTGAACTATGTAAATGAATACTAGTACTTGTATGATTTTTTACTTCTGAGCACCTATGTGTTGCTGCATTTCATTACTATACACAACTTCCGTATATACTCACTGATAGATTGGTACAGACCTTAGGTGGTTGCCTACTGAGATTTATTTCTCACAAACTATTTGGGTCATGTTTTTGGTCCCAAATAGACTATATTTCTTCAGGTGTCAATAGGGGAAATGCTTCTTATACAGGCACTTGATTTGTGCTTAGGAGTAGGAGAGTAAGGGACCAAGACAAGGCTTGAGATGTTGCTGAGTTTCAATTTTCATTATTTTACCTTGGTATTTTATTTTGTACTTGATTGAATTGCATCTTGTTTTGGATACTTTCTTAGAACATATGAATTGCTGCATCATTTTGATATTATATAACACCTGGTTATTTTTATCCTTCAATATTTCATTTCTTATTTTAATTTACTTTTATTTACTACTTCTGATATTGTATTTACATTCATTTCTCTATGTTACACTCTTACAATGAGGTCATAGTGTCCCCACTATCACATCCTAGGACCTTGATACTAGTCAGAAGTCTCTAGAATTTGGGGAAATTCTCTTGAGGCCATGTGGCCAACTGGGTATATTGCACCATTTGAGTGGCATTCAGATTTGAGACATTACAGCATGTACCTCATAGAGTATATAGACATGGGAAAGAGTACATGGTCATAGACACATTGTGTACTACCACACAGAAATGGCCATGCCAGGTGTACATGAGAAGAGTCATGTAATTGGTCATGAGAAAAGTACACGGGCATCAGAATTCCATGTACTTTGACACCGAAATAGACACATTTTGTTTACATGGGCATAAACTATTGTTCAAGGGAAATTTTTTGTACTTCAAATATAGAATTTGAACTTCCTTCAAGATGGATTAGATCCATTATTTTCTATAACATGGACAAGTTTTGTTATGATACATTCCCTTGATCCATTCCTTGAAGATTATTATGGAATCACGTCCTACAAATAGGATAGTCATCTCTTTAGTTTGACTTCTGGGTAGAGTTTGGGTACCCTTTTTGAGTCCCATAATGAGATCCAATATCATCTTCTTTCCCTGAGTGGAGGTCGTGGTATCATCATATCCAACATTATGCGAGCACTTATCCTATACTTAATGGGTTATTCCAGATTGGTTAGTTGGTTTACCCCATGGACTTAGGTGTGATCCCCATATTTTTATCATTATTTTCAGACTTCCAAAATATCCTTCTTATAGCGAGAGTCGATGTCGAGTACATCTTGGATGATCTCAATCAGTGCTATCTGAATCATGGTGTGTGTTCTCTTCGATGAGTGTTATGTGGAATCCATGAGTATGATCCCTAAACTGGAATTATAGTTGTGACTTTACCATGAGACTATGTGTATTTTTTGAGTATATCTGGATATTATTATTACATGGGGTGTATACATATACCTATGTAGATATGACTCTTATTCCCATTGGGATATGATTAGTGATTTCGGGGTTTCATACTGGGTATTTTTATACTCACCCCTACATTGGATTTTCCAGCTTGTGTCACATCCTATGCAGATGATTGAACCTTTTTTGCAGAGTCCCTAAGGGACCAGGACTAGAAATTTCTTAGTGAGATGGAAATACTGAGGAGTGTTCCTATGGTTATCATAACAGAGGTCCCCATATTTACTTTTAGGTTGGACTTGTCTTTGTGGTGGGCCTGTATTTGGCATCGTTTACTTTCCTGTGCTTTTTTTTGTACTCTAGTTGTGGGATTTAGAAGCATGTAAGTATGGTTTATCATTTTTTACATTTTATAACTATATGGGCTTGTAGATATCTGTGTGTGTACATATACATTAGGATATGGTCTACTGTGTGAGTGATATTCCTACTAAGTGCTAGTTTCCAAACCCCTGGCTCATTAGAGGTGGGCTTGGGGAGTCATGGAACATGCCCTATTGGTATGGGACATGACAATTTTTAATGTTTAAAAAAAATTAAGAAATGAATATAATGATTTATGTGGTTTTATCTGAGTTGTATCTACATGCATATGGTATGATCATTTTAAGTTTCCCATGATGAAAAAATAATAATAGAGAAATAACAGATAAGATAATAAGTGACTAACAAAGAAAACTATCAAAGACAAATTTCTTGACAAATCAAAATTTCATAGCTAACCCCAGCTTGAGATATCAATATATAAAACTATATTATATTGAATCACTCACAAAAATATAGAAACATACACCCACATATGATTTTTTATATTGAATGATATAATATCTAGAATGTAATAACAGACTAAGAAAATTGGTAATTGAACTAGAAAATATCACAAGATTGATAGAGAACATCACTCATAAGTAGTCAATACTGCTAAATTTAGACCATGGAAGTAAATGATATAGTTATACTCTCAAGATACTTGATTTTGGATCACATACAACATTTGAGTAATAATTTTTATTGCACTTGAGGTTAAGATACTTGAGAAATTCAACATGTTGAATTTAAATAATTGAGAAAGTCTTGAACATAATTTATGAGTTAGAATTTTAAGATATAAATGTTAATATAAATTTATTATTTTAAAATAATTTTAAAGTCACTATAATTATTTCTATATATTTACATTTTTGTATATGTTTTTATATATTATTTATTGAATCGAGCTTAATCAAGTGACCTGAACTAACTCAGTTTAAAATTTTTGTAGTTCAAGTATAAAATTAATTATTAAATCTATTTTTATATGAGCATCAAGCTCAAGTTGAAGAATTATCATCTATTTACTTAACTCAACTCAATTTTATTACACCCCCTACTAGAGAACTTGAACTCAATTTGCAATATTAAGATATACAACCACCTTATAATAATTACCTACATATACATTGTCATGTTTATGTGTTCTTTATTTATAATTAAATGAATAATATCAATTTTTCCTTTGTAAGGTTAAATTATCCAAGTGGATCCATCTAAGATCCAAGATAGAAGGATAAATAGAGCTAAATATGTATCATTGGTGCATTTATATAGACAAAATGAAGAAAAAGGTAATGTAGAGTTACCTTTAGTTGAGAGAAATTTAGTCTCTTGATCTTTGGGAAGTGATTTGATGAACTAAAATCTTCCAACTATAATGTTAGGGTAAAAGGAGGACCAAAGAAACCTAAAACTACTCTTAAACTTTAACCAATTTACATAATATTGAAAGTAGTTGATCTATTTTTACATCCAATTTCAATCCAATTTTTTTTTGGATGGCTATAGAAAGTTTTCATGCAAGTAACTGTTTCGGGTTTCAGTCTCAAAACTCCCAACGGTTCGACATCCAACGATGCGTGGACCTGCTTTCCAAAGGCAGGTGTTCGCCGGGTGGTTTGGCCAGCGACGCATAAGAACTCACATTGGTCGAGAGGATGGGAAGTCGGGCTCATTACACCCTTTTGAGGAGAATTATTTCCAATTACGAGACTCTCTTATAGATTTAAGATGTATTCATATGTTCAAGAATCTTTGGTTTATACCCAAGCATAGTATCCACAAATTTCTCCTAGTTAGAAATGGTCAGTAGAACACAGGGGTTCAGAATCATTTAGTCTAGAGGTTTACCATCCCTCACTGGATTAATAACTCTGAAGAATTTGGACTCATTGAGACGGTGTTGGGAGCAGCTCGGTGAATCGATGTGAAGATAGTCAGATCGATTGGTTGTTTGGATTGAACCTTAGGGAGGATTCCTACATACCCTTCCGAGGATACAGGGATTAAATTCCACGTAGTTCAAATCAGTGTGTCGGAGAACCGATGTGAAGGTGGAACCGGGGGTCCTATTGTAATTGGGCTTGAACCTCAGGGAGGCTTCCTACGTACCATGCCTTAACATGCATCAAAGTCCTCGTATTTCGCATTGGGCTGGGACTTATTCTCTGAGGCAGCCCATAATGATGGATTGGGGATTACACTCTGAGGAGGCCCAGGGCGATGGATTGGGGCTAACACTCTGAGGAGGCCCATAATAGGATTTCGTGGTCGATGCTTACTCTAAGCCCACACGAGTCATGCTCGGTGTGAGAAACAAGAGGCAGTAGGGACAAGAGGATCATGTCGTGAAAGGCGCGTCTGTGAGAAGTGGAGTTGGGCTTACACATGAGGTCGGCCGATAAAGTCAGGGCTTACTCTGGGATGGACGCCCATGAGGTCGGGGCTTACTTCGAGATGGACTCCCATGAGGACAAAGCGCAGCGGGAGAGGGAAAGGGGTGCTTCTGTGCCCGTCACATCTCTTGTTCTCCGGGAAAGTACCGAGATGCATGGGGACGGCTGCCTTCAGATGGGTATGCCATCCCCTCTCTGGGGAGGGGAGAAGTGCCCGACCATCAAAGTGTGCAGTCCCCCATCCTGGCGAATTGAGGAAGAAAGGGGAATCTCAGGATCAGACCCCACATTACCGTGGGAATGTGAACCCAGGAATGCTTCGGAAATCTGCCCAAGGGTCCGAGCAACCCCTTTTCCCCTGTTTACCATGGGTATGTGAACTCAAAACAGCGCGCTGATGTGCCTGAGGTTTACACCACACGAATCCAGTGGCTCGGGTGGAGGCCTCAGCTCGGGGACGATGAGTAGGCCAATGAGGAGGTTGTGAAGGATCAGGCCAGTTTGAAATTGGAAGGATTTTATCTAGCTCGGGGAATGAGAACTCTTAAGGTTTTTGCAGGACACACAGGGGTATGGGTGGTGGTGCCCTTCATGTAGGGAAGTGCTACGAGGCTAGAGAGGCCGTCTGCGAACCAAGGTGGTCCGATGACTGATGGGCATCCCGCGAACCAAGGTGGTTCGGGGCTTCGGGTTCGATCTGCGAACCAGGGTGGTTTACAGAGGGTTCCATGTGGGCGGCGGTGGCCAAGGGCGCCGCTGGACTAAGGATCGTTGGTCGGGGCTTCGCTCGCGTAGGAGGGTGCTACACAGTGCGACGGATCGGAAAAGAGGCATAAACTCCCAGGTCCGCAGGGATTACATCCGTGGAGGGACCCTGGTTCGCAATTTTATCTTTATTGTTATTTTAAGTTCATGGTTCACCAATTTATTATGCATTTTATTATTCTTTATTAGTTCGTTCCCAAGTTCATACCTGCTCTGGTTCGCGAACTAGAACTTCCGAAATCCTAAGCCTTCCTTTGAAATCCTTCTACCCGAATCTGACTGATCTCCTCTCTGTTTCCTTTTTTCTTTATTATTCAATCTCCATTTATAGAGTGGGGAAAAGGATGTATCTATGGTCACATGACACATTTTTCGGAGGCCCATGACCGAAAACCCGATTCACGAATGACTTGGTCAATTCGTAATTCGTGGGGTATTAAACACTCCTCCGGAAACCATACTCGAGGAGTGCTTCACGGCCGCGGAGGGTTCCGCCTCCATTTCATGAACGACAGCGGAGGAAGTTCGAGCCGGTTGATGCAGATCATGGCTGGGGCAGTCTGGAATGGTAAACCGGGTTGGCGCTTTTCCCGCTTCGCGACCGCGGAGGATTTCTGCCTCAATCTCACGAACGACGATGGTCCGCGGAGGAGGGACGCTTCGTGGAACTGGCCATGCGTTGTTAACATTAGACCAGTCCACGGACCGGTTCTTTCTTCTCCATCCTTGAGTTTTGTTCACATTTTCCCAATCCTTTTGAGGGTAAATTGGGCAGAATATCCCTTGAGTTAAAGGGGATCATCATTCTCCTTTGCGGATTTTTTTCAGGACACTACAAATGCCCCCCATCGGAATGGGGTCCGATTGGAATGAAGAGGAGGCTATTCCGATGCAGAGTGGTCCTAAAACTCGGGAAGTTTTCATGAGAGAGGTGGAATTAGTAGGGGACCATGCCTATAAATATAAGGGGCCCTTCATTTTTCCATTACCGGATTATTCACGAAACCAGAGCGTTCTTTCATGCGCGTGCTTGTTCCTTCGCGAAATGCTTCGTCCGCGAACTAGCTGCTACTTCGGCGAACCATTTCTCGTTCGTGCCATTCTTCATCTGCGGATCAACGTCCCACCCGCAAACTAACACTTTTAATTAATATGTAAGTCACGACGGGCCGCGTAGGAACTCTCTTCGCAGTTCTGGTGCTCCGCGGTTTCAATGCTCCGCGGGTTCGATGCTCTGTGGTTTCGATGCTTCGTGGGTTCGATGCTCCGCAGACTAAAATTTTCTAAACTTTAAAATATTCTAATTCTTCTGAACATAACCACTTAAATTCAGGATTGAAATTCCATGGAGCAACCTGGTCTGCGGTTTCCTGGCCAACGCTCCGTGGGCCAGGGTTTCGCGGACCACTTTTGCAAAGGGCTGGTTCACGGGATGTTGTCATCGTGAACCATCCTTCGAGGCCTCCTCACGGACTTTTCTATGAAGGCTCCTCAACTGATACTTAGCCATATATTTTGTATTTTTGTCCGAATTTTTTTATTCTGGACTAACCGCTTGTTGGCTCTTGTCATGCAGTGAGAAAATATGGTTCCCCCTCGTTCTGTACCGAGGCCTGCTACAGAGCCTCTCCCAATTTGTGATCAACGCCTGAAGGACATGGCCAGATCTGTTCAAAATGGAATCCTCCACTCCCTACCATCTTCCTTTCTTGTCGGCCGGCTCTCCAAGTCATAGCAAGAGTACCCCTTTTCTAACAGCCTTCCTGCCTATGGGTTTGGTTTGCTATCCGATACCCCGATTCTGGTACCATCCGGTGACAACAATCCTGAAGCATGGATATTTACTGCCACTGTTCCTCGGTTCGTGATACCTATCAATGGGTGGACTACCCCGAGGGATAAAACTGTCAGATCTGTGTTGAATCACCTTCCAGTATCTTCGACAGGAGAACAACATCAACATGAAGGAACAATTCATTGCTACCGGAGCATTTCACGTAAAGCCATGGTAAGCGACCAACATGTCTGGTCAACGAATCGGGACCTCGGACCAGGAGGAGCATTTAAGTCCTTGTATTGGGGGTGGCCCTTCTCGGTTCTCCAAAGCTGAGTGGAGTTCGAGGCATAAATGCAAGCCATAGGCTTTTATGAAGCTGACTGGGTGTCCCAAACCCATACCTACTGACCTCAAACCCTCTCCAGAAAACTTATGAGCCGTTGGATCCCGGACACCAACACCTTTCATCTGGTCCATGGAATGGTGGGCATTAGTCTTTGGGACGTCTTTCAGATTTCAGGGATCCCCATTTTTGGGGGTATGTATGATGAATTCTTGCTTCCCCCTTTTGTGTGGGACGACGAAGGGAGAACCCATCCCTTGATGAAGTGGCTCATCGATCTGGTCCAGGAATGTTCAAAGGATACATCTCCAAGAAATATTTTTCCTGGTCGTGAGGAGCATTCGAAGGATACGTCTCTGAGACAGCTTGTCTTGTATCACGACTGGATCAAGGATTTTTCTAGAGAGAGCCAATTCGTAGCTCTTCTCTATAGGCCCATGACTTGCCCTACAATGGATCCTGAAAGCAGAGGGGAAGCTATTGGGTGAACCTAGAGAAAGACCAATTCCACGACTGGGGCTAGGAGCTTGTCCCAGATGTTGATCGGCTGCTTCGTCTGGTGGCATTTCTGGCCATGTTTTTGAGCGGTTGGATATTGCCTATACGCGAGTCTAGCAGCATACGGGTCTCTGCCTTTGTCATGGCAGAACAATTGGCTACTGGAAACGTTACCAACCTAACTGTCCCAGTACTGGACAGTATTTACCGGTTTCTCAGTAATATTACTGATGGGGGCCGACCAAACCGAGTGGCCGGCCCTTTTCAAATTCTCTGGGGATTTCTAGGCGTTCATTACAAGAACTGCTACACCTTCATCAACCCTCTTCATATTCCAGGCACCACATTCTGGCCATACTTGCAACTGACCAGCGGGGTTATGCCTGTAGAGTGGGCGACCCGAGAGAAGGATAACCAACATACAGTTCAGAATAGGCGTCTTTTATCGAGTCTAATCTCGTGTTATGATCATTTCCATTTCCATTCGTTCTCTTCCCCAACTGGTGCAATCACGAACACCATAACAGAGGAGTTTAGCAATCAGGGCTACATCTTTTACCTCCGAGAGGGTATTCTGGTAGCTCGTATTGGTGGGGAACTGATCTACGAGGGGTACGCACCTTGCCAATTCGGGCGCCAATTTGGCTGCCTCTAGGCACTGTGTCCTCCCACACTTAATTGTGCCCACGAGAATCGTCATTTAAGGGTGGCTAGAAAACTGTGGTTAATGTTTACCCGTGAGGATACCGAATGCAAGGTTATGACCCCCACGCTTACATACTCCACCCCCTTCTTATCCAAGAATTATGTTGACTCCTGGGTACAATCATACCCAAATGGCTAGCTAGGGACGTTGGTGCCTACCATCTCAAGTCCCAATCCATCAAAGGGCAAGAGGAAGCGAAAGGGGGATGTTGCTTCGACTAGGCCGGGAAAATTCCTTCGCCACCCTTCTGGTCCTGTGCTCTTGGGGAAGATTTTAACAGACAGAGGTGTATCCTCTCATGCCCTCGAAGCCACCTGAAGGGGGTTGGTTATTACAGTAAATGCTGCCTTCCCGACGGCTTGGGGCCAATGGGATGAATTCAAATGTCGATCATCCTTTCGTAGCCAGTACCCCCATTCTCTATGGTAGTATCTTCAGGTATCAGAAGTGGCATTTGACAGGCTGGGCTACATATCTTCCCCTGTTGACATCCTTTATGATGTGGACCCAGAGTGGGTCAATCGGTATCTCTAGGATCTCGAAGCCTATATTTACACGCTCCAGGGTTACGTAGTATTAACCCACTAAGTCCAGGACATGATGCACCCGGTGACCGATGAGGAGGGGGAAGGAAGTGACCACTCTTCAGGGGGTGATGATTTTGATGATCTCCCCGTCATGGCTGAAGAAAGGGAATTCCCCTCCCTACCTGTGAGGTCCCGTCCATAGGTATCCCCAGAGAGTTTTAGGGTGGTGGCGAGATCCAGAACACAAATACGACCATTAGCGCCCTACCAGCCCCTACCGCTACCCGACCCTCTCAAGTTGATCCTTCCAGGCTAGCCATTCCTATTACGGCTGCATTCCCAAACGCATGGAGGATATGGGGTGACCTGAGGGTCAGGGGCTCAAATGAAGAGGTATGGGCATCACTCCAAACGAGCCCTCTCAAACTCCCAGGTATTGGGGTTATCTTCTCTCCACCACACCTTCAGTTGGAAGAGGACTTGGGTGACATAGTCGCGTCATTGAAGGAGATGGACGCATACGTGCACTTACTCCAAAACCAGCTCTATGGGACCACCCGAGTTTCCATGATGATTAGACATCCCGAATTGTCCGATCCTGAAGAAGAGGTTGCTTTGCTGCCCGTTCTGGCTTTCTTCCTCTTTTATTATGTAAGTTATAAGGTTTCTCCACCCACCTTTCATTTTTTTTATACAGGGCGCCGAGGAATCCCATGGGGAAATTCCATCCCCAGAGTATAATCCCCGTGGGACCGCGGTAGGTGAACACACATTCTCGGCCACAGGTATCACCGAGGAGGGATCACCTAGCACAGCTGAGCTTATGGAGGTGACCATTGCAGACCCAACTATGGCCTTTCCTCCCCCGGCTCTTCCCAGTGTTCCGAGCAAGGAATTGTCCCCGGGGCAGATCCAGAGGCATCAAAAGTCGTCCCGTTTGTCGTAACGGCTCAGGCAGGGGATGTCGGGTAATCACGACTTCCGGTTTCATTGATTACCGACTCGTATGCTCTGATTCTGTCAATTTTTGACTTTTCTGGCGCTACGGTGCAGGTCCATTAGGAGACCTGGTCATTGCTAGCCAAGCGAATGTACTTTCTGTCCCTTTATCATCTGGGGGATCACTCGCAGTCACCCCTGAGCATGACGAGACAATGGGCCCCACTGATGGGTCAAACAACATAGATGCTCTCTTTACCCCTTCATCTACCAGAGATATGTCCAAGGAGGGACAGCTAGAAGACGAGACTCCCACCGATCCTACAGCCACTATAATTACAGGTGAGGATGGGGTGCCGATGATTACCGAAGAGGCCTTAGATCTGACGGGGCCAGCTACCTCAGACCCAGTTGGTCCCATGGCGATGGAGGAGGAGCCTGCCATCAGGCCAATCATCGGGAACCTGGAGTGGGCTATCATTTTATTTACCAAGGGAGTGATTTCCCGGGGCTCGATATCCATAGCCGATCACTTGGGAGCAGCTTTGGGAGTTGTTGTCCTTGGGTATGGTCATAGGTCTTAGACGCCCCTGGTGATTCCCAGGGCTTCTCTGCCTTTTGAGGATGTAGTATCTTACTCGAGTTTCTATCGAGGTAGTGTGGATATTAAGGATGACGACACTTTAACAATTAGGAGTAAGCTTCCCGATCTTTTTCCACTAACTCCTTTTTCTTCCCTTTTCTAGTTAGGGGTACTTATCTGTCTGATTGACTCTCAGGCTTCAGGACCACAACTTTTGGCTCTGGCGATTGTGTCCTCAGACCCAAACATGCCCATGACCACAATTGTCATGGGTGAAGTTGCCACCGTGCCAGAGTTTGTGGGTGAAACCGCATCAGGTTCATCCATAGTGACGTTTATCCCCAAGTATATGTCCTCGTCCAGGAGTGATTCTGAGACCGATTAACAAATCCTTTCCTGTCTTCGGCCTTCTCGCCAAAGGGCTTGGGAGAAAATCTGGAGGCTGATCTCTCAAACGCCCTTGGTCGAGATGTCGACCAAATTACCAAGGCTACATAATTTGTTTATGCTCTTTGGATTTGATGGATTTGACTATCATGGTGTTTATAACATAATCAAGCAGGTGGTTGCTGATCGGTAAATACTGAGTAGTTTTGAATCTCGCCTTTTTGCTTCCCAATCTGAAGCCTACCTTTCTGCAACCCGACAGCTTTTCCTATCAGAGGCTCATGATCATGTCGGGGTAGTTGCGAGGCTCTAGGGAGAAGTTATTGAGAAGCGCTCTCACCTAGAAGTGATGGGGAATGAGATACAGTGACTATAGCAGGAAGAGGCCAACATTGGTGCCATAATTGAATAAGGGGAGCGGCGGATGGAGGAGGAAATGAGGGAGAGAAAAAAGGTGGCCCATGAGGTGGAAGAGTTATAGGCTGGTGCAGAAGCTGAAATAGCCTTGCTACAGAATCTCTCTCAAAAAATCAAGGATTCTTATCAGTGCCTGATACAACTTGGTGAATCTGCCAAAAACCTCCTGTAATAACCTTTCACGCTAGAGGAGGCTCCGGATTGTGGATTCCCTTCCTACCAACTTTGTTATGGAACAAAGAAATATTTCTCCTTAATTCTCTTGTCGTCTTCTCCTGTGATAGAAATTATTTGGCATGATCGATGCATATTTTAATTCCCCGAACATAGAATAATCAGAGTCCAGAACCATTGATAAAAATAAACCGAGTTCTATCTTTTGCCTGGACCATGGGATCCAGCGAGCATAGTTTGACTATTGCTAGGGTTTTGTAGAAAAACCCTACAAACATTTTTTCTTTTCTTTTAATTCCCTAATTTGACCTGGGCTCATTTAGTGTGAACCCAGTGGGTATGGCCTGACTTTTTCTTAGGTCGCCCTTTTTGGGTTTTCGGCTTGATAGGCTTTGTGCCTCTTTTCTTGGGTGGTTTAAAGTTCCTCTGTCAATACTATCATTACTGATGTTTTAGGTCGAACAAATTTGACCAAATATGGTGGGGCAAGGGCCCCAATGGGGTTTGGTTGATTAAAAGATGTCTCGGTGTCCTTTAGACGCATTTGGAGGGAGTGTATTTAAATTTGAACGACATGCATGGCATGTCTCAAGGCATGGGAGCCGCGTAGGCATGCAGAGGTGGGAGGAGCATTGCCTAAAGAAATATTGCCTTTGGTAGATAGGCCAGGGCGATCAATATGTAGGGTCACTGAGGTCATGGTATGCATAGTCGTGCAAAGGTGTCCTTAAGTCAATGACTCTCCATTTCTGATGACCATAAGACTTCATGAAAGTCCGGCTTATGGAAACCACCATGGATGGCTTGGAGAATTATGAAAACCACCAGGGGTGGCTCGGAAAGGGTATGTGATGTCTGAATGGTTTTGAGAACATCTGTATCAATTAGGAGTGTGGAAGAAAGGTTCCTGTCCTACGCATTTATCTAGCATAAAGGACGCTTGGGGCTTGGTGCGGTTTAAAGTCATGCAGCTGGGACATCATTTGGAATGGAACGACTTCTCCTGGTCATCAGTAATCTTTTCATAGACGTTCCACCATATTCAGGCAGGGTTGTGAAAGAGGTTGGTAAATTGTAACTCAGAGGGTTTCCGAATCTCGGGATAGACATGGGGGCTCAGAGGCCAAGAGGCGTACAGAGAGAAGCATTGCCTAAGGAAATCCTGCCTTTCGTAGACGGGCCAGGGGCAATCAATATGCAGAGCCAACGAGGGAATGAAATGTATAGTCATGAAAAGGTGTCCTTAGGTCAATGATTGTATTCCCTCGATAGCCAAGAAACTTCAGGGAAGTTGATATGTGGGAGCACCAGGGGTGGCTTATGAGATTCTGGATTTTTCTGAGTACAGAGTATGGTTTATGATGAGAGGGTGCCTGGATACGGGGGAAAAATCTAGGCTAATATTCCTGATAATGGGTGAAGTAATCCCTTCTCATGTGGGTGTGAGACGGTGGCTTGTGCCGGTCTGACCTATGCACTGAAGGATAGGGAAAATCCTATGTTCCTTACTGAACCCGCGATGGGTTTGACCATGCAGTTTAGCATCATGTGGTAAAGACAAAGAGCACTATTAAAGGATGTTGTGTAGTTCAACGTCATGTATAGAGGACAGGGGGAATTTTATCTTTCCTTTGCCAATGCCGTGCATTTTAACATCGTGAAACAAGGATGATTGACCGTGCAGTTTAACGTCGGGTGGTAAGGAGAAGGATCATTATTAAACTAGTGAAAATGATTTTTGTTGGAGGCATTCCCCTGGATGTTTAATGCTTGGTCTTTGTAGCCTTATGCCACGTGGACAAGATGTGATCCATGCCGTTTGACGTTATGCGACACATACATAGTTAAAAATTCCTCTCTTGATTAGAATGTAACTGGGCCCGAGTATCCTGGAATGTTCAAGATGTGGAGGGGGGTTGATGGTGTAAATATTGGTTCCGAGGCTTCATGGATCAGGAGAGATGTCACAGAGGCTCTGAGGCCGGTAAGCGTACGGAGCTAGGAAGAGTATCGCCCGAGGAAATCTTTCCTTTGGTAGATAGGCCAGGGGCTATCAATATGCAGAGCCTCTAAGGGAATGGTATGCATAGTCATGCGAAGGTGTCTCTGGGTCGATGACATTCCACTTCCGATGGCCATGAATGGTTATGAAGATCTGCAATTATCTAGGCCATGAAGTCTGTTATCGGGGAAGGAAATGTATGAACATGTTGGCCATATTCGACCCTGGTTGCTGTTAAAGTTTTCAGATCTCCCTGCGCTGATTTATTTTCCGCACGGGGGTGTACCTTTACTCCATGCAGTTTAACGTCATGCGGTAAGGACGATGTACTCCTAGTTTAGCGGTCTTAGAGCTCAGCCCATTGGGTGACTATTACTATAGTTACTTGAAGGATAACTGGGTCAATATGTTCTGATATACTTGGAACAAGGTGGGGGATGAAGGTCGTAAACTACAACTTTGATTTTTCTTGGATCAGGAGGTGTGGTGTGGGGGCTCTGAGGCCGGTAAGCGTACGGAGCTAGGAAGAGTATCGCCTAGGGAAATCTTGCCTTTGATGGACGAGCCATGGGATGTCATTATGCAGAGCCGCTGAGGGCATGGTATGCATAGTCATACAAAGGTGTCCCTAGGTTGATAACATTCCACTTCCAATGGCCATGAACGATTATGAGAATCTGCGATTGCTCATAGTGCAGAGTTCGGCACGTGGGGATAATGGTGTCTGAGTATAAAAGAAACATCTTCACTACAATTTTCTGTTGAGTCAAAGTAGCCTAGTCCTAGCTTGATGTTCGTTGATGCAGGTCGCTATGTGAACCACTAGAAGACACATAGGCTAGTCAGGTTGGGGTACCCTGGCAACATTTGGATGTGAAAAGGGGAATGAACTTGTAAACCACTGCTCCATAAATTTTTGGATCCGAAGATGTGATACGGGGGCTCTGAGGCCGGTAGGCGTACAGAGCTAGGAAGAGTGTCGCCCGAGGAAATCTTGCCTTTGGTAGACGTGCCAGGGGCTATCATTATACAGAGCCTCTGAGGGCATGGTATGCATAGTCATGCAAAGGTGTCCACGGGTCGATGACTTTCCACATTCGATGGCCATGAGTGGTTATGAAGATCCATAATTATCCCGGTCGTGGAGTCTGATGTATGGAGAGGATGCATCCAAATGTGCAAGGAGTATCTCCATCTCGTATCGCCATGTGTCTTGGGTGGGTCGCGAGTAAGTCCATGCAGTTTAACGTCATGCGGTGCGGACGAAGTCCATGTAGTTTGATGTCATGCGATAAGGAAGAGGTATACACCCTGTGCAGGTATGGTCTGTACATGGGGGAAGGGGAAATTTTTAACATTATTATCTGGGGAATTTAACGTCGTGCGACAAGGATGCAAAAATACACCCCGTGAAGGTCTAGCCCATACACGGGGAACATGGAGGATTTTTTAAATCTTTCTATCCGTGCAGTTTTACGTCGTGCGGTAAGGATGAGTACACCTCGTGCCGGTCTGGTCTGTACACGTGGGAAAGGGAAATTTTATCTTTTATTCAGGGGGCTGGGCCAGGACGGGGAACCCTCGTGTCACTACATATCCTGTGAGGGCAGGAATCAAGCCACACGTAGTACTCTGAAATCCGTGCAGTTTAACGTCATGCGGTGAGGACGAGGAGTACACCCCGTGTCGGTCTGGTCCATCCACAGGGGGAGGGAGCATTCTTAACTTTTATGTTGGAGTGTCTGGGCCAGGATAGGGGATCCCAACGTCACTAAGTATCCTATGAGGGCAGGAATCAAACCGCATGTAGTTCTCTAGAATAAGTACACCCCGTGTAGGGCTGGTCCGTTCACGGTGAAAGGGGACATAGTTAAAACGTCTTGTCCGTGCAATTTAACGTCGTGCAGTAAGGATGAGGGATACAACCCGTGCAGGTCTTGTCCGTACACGGGGGGAAGAAGGAATTTTTAACTTTTATTATCTTTGCAGTTTAACATCATGCGATAAGGATGAAATCCATATAGTTTAACATCATGTGGTTAGGACGAGGGGTATTATTAGATTATGTGCTCTTTAACGTCGTGCGGTGAGGACATACTCTATGCTATTTAACGTCATACCATGAGGACATACTCCATGCAGTTTAACATCATGCAGTGAAGACGTACTCCATGCAGTTTAACGTCATGCAGTGAGGAAGTACTCCATGTAGATTAACGTCATGTGGTGAGGACGTACTCCATGAAATTTAACTTCATGCGGTGAGGACGTACTCCATGCAGTTTAACGTCATGCGGTGAGGACGTACTCTATGCAGTTTAACGTCATGAGGCGAGGACATACTCCATGCAGTTTAACGTCATGCAGTGAGGACGTTCTCCACTTTCAGTTTCTATGTGAAATACTTCTTTAGGAATCTCTCATTAGTAGGAGCCGTGGTGACTTTCCCATTCATGGAGATCAGGGTATATGCTCTATTGGAGTAGACCTTGTGTACAACATATGGTCCCTCCCATTTAGTCTCCAGCTTTGGAGGCTTCTTGCCGGGTATCATTGGGGTCTAGAGGACCAAAAATAATTCTCCTTCCAAGAAAGACCAAAGAAGATCCTTTTTGTTGAAGGCTCGTGCGATCCGGTTCTGGTATACCTAAAGATGGTGCAAAGTGTGCAACTGCTTCTCATCTAGCTATTCCAATTCACCTAGACGCTTTTCGGACTGCTCATCATCAGATAATTGATCACTGGTGGCAACACGGAGTGAGGGAAGTTGGAGTTCAATGGGCAGGACCGCCTCTATTCCATACACCAATGAGTACGGGGTAGCCCAAGTAGCGGTGTGGATCGTGGTTCTATAATCCCAAAATGCATGGAGGAGTTTATCTGGCCATGAATTATTATCATTGCCCACCATTTTCTAGAGAATGTTGGACAACATCTTATTGAAGGTCTCTATCTATCCGTTGGCCGCTGCATGGTAGTGGGATGAGTGGTTAGCCTTGATACCATACTCGTGGTATAGTTTCTCCAATTCAACAGAGCAGAAGTTGGTGCCATTGTCTGTCAGTATGGTATGAGGGACACCAAATCTGGTGATGATATTACTTTTCACAAAGCTGACAATATTTCTTGCCCCAACTTCCTTGAGGGCATGGCATCTGCCCATTTGGAAAAGAAGTCGGTTTCTATGAGGATATACTTCAGCTGTTTGGCCGTGGCGGG
This sequence comes from Viscum album, assembly GCA_963277665.1. Lineage (NCBI taxonomy): Eukaryota > Viridiplantae > Streptophyta > Magnoliopsida > Santalales > Viscaceae > Viscum > Viscum album. Next base: position 381,068,827 of record OY728153.1, on the reverse strand, counting down.
AGGATATAGTCCCACGACATCCATCCCCCCCACGGAAAACGGCTAAGAGTACTTGTCTTGATGAAGTAACTTCGGGGGTTGGTGTATGAAGTTGGCATGAATCTGGCATGAGTGGCATTTTTTGGTAAAACACTCGCAGTCTCGTGCCACTATGGGCCAGTAGTACCCAAGCCTTCGAACCTTATGGGAAAGCTTGGTCCCCGGTTGATGTGCAACACACGTTCCGACATGTACTTCATTCATTACGGTAGCAGTTTCCTCTCTATCAATGCATCTGAGGAGCACTCCATCAAGGCCTCTTTTTTAGAGGACCTCTTGCTGACCCGCGCCACCATATAGGACAAAGTTGATAGACCTTCTCCATATTTGCTCTCATTCAACCCTGTCTGATGGAAGTTCTTTCTGTTGAAGGTAGTTTGCAATGGGGGTCATCCAGCCGATGGCAGGAGCATATGGCTCTGGGACATGACTGAATCTGTGGATTTCTTACATCTTAGTCTGAACAAATGGCAATACCATTTGATGGTGAGCAATACTGATAACAGTTTCATCCCTGCCTGGGTCAGCTTGGGTTGTAGCCGCATTGGCTAATGCATCAACCTGAGCGTTCTGAGACCAGGTAATATAGGTCAATGTTGGTTCTGTGGGAAATTCCTCCATTAACCCTCTAACATGGTCAAACAGGGGGATCATCTTCTTATTTTTAATAGAAAAGTCACCATTGACTTGCTTTATGACCAACTCTGAGTCCCCTTTTACCTTAAGGTGTTGTACTTGTGCCTGGAGTACGAGTTCCAGGCCTGCAATGAGAGCTTGATATTCCACTTCATTGTTTGTACATCCTTCTGATAGGAGGAATGAATATGGAAAGACTGCCTTTTTGGGGACACGAGTATTATTCCCAAACCCACATTGTTGAATCTAGGATCCTCCATCCTCTTCCCAGTTGGGCTTCGGGATGTGCCATCGAAGTACATTTCCCATGCTGGGAACTCCTCTCGAACCGATAAGATGTCTTCATCAGGTTGCTCGACATCCGGTGTAGTGGTCCCTATCAAAGGATGCTCTTCCAAAATGTTTTCTAATGCCTGACCCTTGATGGCTTTCTAAGGCACAAACTGGATGTCAAACTATTGTAGGATGACCACCCATTGGGATAGGCGTCTGGTTAGCATCGGGTGGCTAAGGATGTACTTGAGCGGGTTACTCCACAAGATCAAATGGAATTCATGATGATATAGATAATTTCGCAACTTTTGAACCACGAAGACCAAGGCTAAACAACTCTTCTCAATGTTTGAGTATCGAGTCTCAGCATCAATCATTGTTCGACTGAGGTAATAGAGACTGTTTTCACTGCCTGTGTCATTCTTTTGTGCGAGGAAGGCTCCCAGTGATCTCTCTAAGGCTGTCACGTACAAGATGAGATGTCTTCCTTTAACCGAGGGCATGAACACCAGTGGGATTAAAAGGTACGTCTTCAAGTTGTCGAATGCCTCTTGGTAGTCATCCATCCATTGGTATGTGAACCCCCTCTTCATTAGCCTGGTGAATGGAAAACATTTTCCTACCAGGTTGGCTATGAACTGACTAATATAGTCTAGGTGTCCTTGGAATCCCCTAAACTCTGTGAGATTTCGGGGAGGTGGTAATCTAAGGATATACTTTGTCTTCTCAGGGTCGACTTCGATACCATGATGGCATATGACGAAGCCAAGGAATTTACCTGAGGTAACTCCAAAGGCACATTTCAAGGGGTTCATCTTCAAGATATGCTGTCAGAGTTTGTTGAAGACAGTATCAAGGTCTGACAGGTGATCCGAGCACTGTCTAGACTTGACCACTAGGTCAGCCACACAACATTCAACGAATTTTCCCAGGAACGGTTTAAATATCCGATGTATGGCACACTGATATGTGGCTCTAGCATTCTTGAGACCAAAGGGCATGACCCTGTAATAGAATACCCCTTGAGGGGCCCTAAAGGAAGAGGATTCTTCGTCTTCTCAGGACATCCTAATTTGATTATATCCAGAATAGCCGTCCATGAAGGATAGAGCCTCGTACCTAGCCGTCGCATCGATTAATAATTTGGTGATCGGAACCGGGAAATCATCTTTCGAAAAATGCTAATTGAGATCTCTGAAGTCAGTGCATACACAGATTTATCCATTCTTTTTCTTGACAGGGACGATGTTGGAAAACCAAATGGGTTACTGGACCTCCCGAATGAAGCCTTTTGTAATGAGCTTATCGACTTCAGCCTCTATCTTGGTGGCATGTGAGGTATGTGTCCTTCTGGCGGCCTGTTTATAGCCCTGGTGGTCTTATGGAAGACCCAGGTGATGCGTCTCCTCTTTGGGATTGAGTCCCTGAATTTCTATGTAATTCCAGGCCAAAACATCCCGATGTTGCCTCAGAAAAGAGGTATATACCTCGTGCTTCTTGGGGGACATGGCTGCACTAATGAGAGTAGGCCTCAGATCTTCCTCGGTACCCAGGTTTATTTCCCCGAGCTCGTCCACCATGGTGGAGATACCCTTCTCAAATACAGGAAGTGCATCCCTGAGATCTTCCTCCTCTTCTTCTCCCAAGTCCTCATCTTCTTGATCCGACAGGGGGAGAGTTTCTAGTCCGAGCCTTTGAGGGTTTGAGGGAGAGGATCGTGGGCATCCACTCTTGAGTATTCGTCCCTAGATCAAGGGTTGGCAGACGTTCCCCGCATTGTCGTGCTCAGCCATCGTGGATGAAGTAATGAGGAAATCCAAGTGCGTGTCCATACTTGAACTCCTACTCTCAACATGGTTGATGGGCAGGACATAATCTCTGCCAAGCGTACTTGAGGGATTCATCAGGAACCATTTCCAGGCCATTTGGAGCAGGGATCCAGTCGACACCATCGACCAAAGCCTTCTTTTTATTTTTCTCATAGAACCTGAAGTCAATGTAATGTTACTCGGAGAGCTCAAAAGGGGCCTTATCAGCGTTAAATGTTCCACTTTGTCCATTGACGGAGTACTTTATACACTGGTGGTAGGATGAAGGAATGGACATGTGCTTATGGAGCCACGACCTTCCCAGTAGGGCATTGAATATTGTGCTCCTCTGGACCACTAGGAATTCCGTGTAGGCTACCATGTCACCAAAAATGGGTCTTTAGCTTAATTTTTCCCATTGGTTTCTGCTCACTCTTGTCGTAACCCAACAGAGTTGTGAACGAGGGAATTAGGTCGTCCTCCCTATAGCCCAACTTACGGAGTGTCTGTAGGGGAAGGAGGTTAACTTTAGAGCCATTGTCTATAAATACTTTCCAGATCTCAATACCATTCAGGGTGCCAGACACATATAGTGGTCTAATGTGTCCTTGCATGATGGCATCTTCATCCTGATTAGTGAAGGAAATCACTGCATTACATTCAGCTGGTTCAGTCTACATCAGGTAAATTTCGGTGGCAGCTACCTCATCTTGAAACTCCTAGGGGTTGATCAAAGCTTCTATAAGCACCTCCTTGAGGTCTGTTGAAAGACTTAGGGCATCGAGGATTGATAACTTGGCTGGTACCGATGACAGCTGCTTAAGGATATCGTATTTCCTCTCAAGCGGTCGACGCTTATCTGTTGGCGGGAGAGTATTAGTGGGTGTTTTAGGGGCTGGACCATTTGATGAGGAGGGACCGGCCGCAGGGTCGGATATCGATGGCGTTCCCGCGTTTTGAGGACTTGGCCCGGCCGGTCTGTTTGTGCGAACTAGGCAGCCAGACACTTGTTCCTCCTCTGGTGGGTATAACAGAACAATAGGGCCAATGTGGCTACTTATGGAGGTGGAGGGGAATTATTTCTCCTTCTGATTCCATTTAAGGGCTCTCCCATGGGTTTCTGAATACTAACAGTTTGGGTCGGGGTCCAACCGTAGGGTTGATTTTGGTCGCGGCTGCGCCTCCCCTGGTATCCCCTACATCTGCGATTCCTCCTCCCGACTCCTCGTGCAGGGAACTTGGGTTCGTAACCATACCCTTCGTCAGAGAATGATTCTATAAGATGGATGACGTTAATAGAACCAAAGATTGGCTCTTCATCCTCTGACAGGTCAACTTGGTCGGTTGTCCCTGATGGTTCCGTTTGGTGGGTCGGTGCCCATGGCGCCAAATTCGAGGGAATATAAGCTTCCAGGGTCGGGACTAACTTTGGACTTGTCACTGAATGCTCCTCCTATGATTTTTTCCTCCTTCTTCGATTACGCTCGGATGACCGGCTCGTGGAGGGTAGTGAGGTTGATACTGTTGGCTCTGCGGCTTCCGGGGCTATTGGTGGAAACACCGGCTGCTGTAGTTGAGCTCAGAGTATGCCCTGGGCTCGGTTGATAGTTTTCCGAGTCATAAAGTTGTCAAATTTCTGCCCCTTCTTGCTGGCAACTTTCTTCCACCCCTCCTCTTTTTTGGAGTCGGTGGTAGAGATACATGCCACATGTGCTGGGGGTGGTCCCAGCTCGACCTGTCTGGAGTCTACCATCCTATGCAAAAGGTATTTGAAGACGAATCACTATCGGATACTGTTCCCCGACATCTGATGATAGGGGCAGTAATCTGGCCTGTCATTGTGGCCGACCTCTTTAGGTTTCCTCATCTCCGGGAGGCGGAGCAAGTTGCAATTCATGGAGGGAATGAAGTATCCACAGACTTGATCATCTCAGAACAAGTATAATTTTTGTCTTCGTTCCTCAAACTAGTTTTTCTTCGGTCCTCTCTGATCATCCCATTTAGGTGGAGGCAACCGCTGATATGCATGAGGCCCTTGACGATTTGGTGGAGGCCTGATCGGTGGAGCGGGCACAGGGGCTGGCTTGAGTGTGACAGTGGACGCTTCAGCTATAGGGTCTCTTTTTGCAGGAGCCTGTGAGTCTATTAGGGACTTCGATTTAGTCCGCTGTAGGGAGTCCTCAATTCTCTGGGCAATGGCCGAGAGATGGCGGAAGCTAGTGGTTCCCTCCACTGGTATGCGCGGTGTTCGCAGCTCATCTCGAAGATTATCGATGCATATGGATACCATCCCATCTTGAGGATTTGGCCTGTTCAGGGAATAGGTCATACCTTTCTATCTGGCGATGAAATCAGAGACCCTCTCATTCTTCCTCTGCTTGCAGTTCATGAGATCGCTGACCGTTGTTTTAGGCAACGTTGAGCTGAAGTGGAATAGGAACTGCTACCGAAGGTCCTCCCAGCTCTTTATTGACTGGGCTAGTAGAATCGTATACCAGAAGAAGGTAGATCCTTGAAAGTTCCGTATGAAGCATCTGAGTTTTACTGCTTCTTGTTGCTCTGGATTTCCCATTATAGGGTCACAATAGGATGCGTAGTGCATCAATTGCTGTTCCAGATTGCCTGACCCATTGAAGATAGAGAATACAGGGCTCCCAAAATTGGGTGGAGGTGGTGTGTTTCTCACCCAATCTGGGTAGGGTTTCCGCTCTGGCAGTATCGGAGCGCGTCGACCTTCTATCTCTTCCAATATATCTGTTAGTGCCTCAATGGTGTTGGTGAGACCTTGATTTACATCATGTTGGGCCCGATCCTGGGCAATCATAGCCTGAGGCATTGCCTGAGGATCCAGATTGGTCGGAACCACGGGTGTGTGTGCCGTTTGTGGCACCTTCAGAGGGTTCAAGCATACTCGCTCTGGTTGCTTCCTAAGTGGAGGGAAGTCTTGGTATTCATCTGAATCTACATTTAGGTAGTTGGACGTGCTGGGAGACTCATTGGACGGGAGACCTGACCGTGTTTCGTTTGCTGGGGAAAACCTTACTCTTTGAGGTGCACTTGTTGGGAGTGCATAATGTGGCTCCTCCTGGGATGCACTTTAGATAAGGTGGTTCCTCTGGAGTAGCTCGGCATTAAGCCGCCTCAATTCTTACATCTCCTCTTCCTGTCAAGCGAATCTCTCTTCGAGCGTGAGTGGATCACCTTTTTCGAGAGAAGGAGGTGGGGTAAGGGTAACCAGTCCTTTGTTATTATCCTTGTTGGAAGTTCGCAGGGTAGGAAGAGGAGGGTTGGATGGAAGGATGACCATATTTAGGGCGACCCTCTAGTTTCGGGTGTGCACACCTGGTGGTTTGTTTTGAGTCACAACCTGACCGGAACTATCATCTCCCGATCCCTCCTGATTTGCAGTATCTCTGGTATCACCCATGGGTTTAACCTCTTTGACGTTGATAGATTCATATCGTGGGGCGGAGAAGATGTCATCTTCCAAATGGGAAGAGGATCTCCCGCGTCTTATCCTGGACTTCCCTTTCATGACCTGGGATTGACTTTGGACTTCCTGACGAAGGGTGATGCGGAGGGTTATTTGGTGCAACCTTATGGTGCGCCTTCCTCTCAGTGGGGATGATGATTCAAATGACAGGATAGGATGAGAACCTCCTCTTCTGATTGTCCTCCCTAGATGAGAGAATACTGACTCTAATGGGGGAGGTTGTTGTTGAGGGGGTAATAATGCCCCCAGCCCTAAGGGATGGGGTTAGCTCTGTTCCTTGGACATCGAGTCACTTCCCTGTTTTATTGGTCTTATGGGGGAATTTGTTGTTAAAAATTCCCCCATCCCTATAGGCTGGGGTTGACCCTAGATTGCGGTAGTGGCTGTGGCTATCGCTAATTGCCTGATCTTGCATGCCCCCATTCAAGGGTGAACCAGGTTTTTGTGCCGAGTTCTTCAGTGAATCAATCCCTTTTGGGTAGGTAGGAAAAGATCACTGATTGGCCTCTCTTAGTCAAGAGTCCTATTGTATACTCTCGGTGCCCTGATTCAGGAGTTCCTGAATGGATTTTTCCCGTCGGGCCTGACGCTTCTGGGACTTACTCAAGGCATGACTCTGTTGGGTGTGTTGCCTTTCCTGAATAGGGAGACCACTCGATTTACATCTTGATGTGATGACGTTGCAAGACACCATGCCGAACGAGTTTTTCTGGGCAGTGAGTGGAGTGAAATGAAGAGCTCCATGTTCTCCCCATCCCCTGATATAGACTCCCGTCGGAGCGTCATTGACGAGGTGGCGTAGCTGGTGCAGCGCACGGAGGCAGGCTATCTCCATGTTTCCTTTACGCCTCTCGGGTCATTGTTGTCGTGCTGAAGGAACATATTCTAGGTTGATGTGATGCATTAGGTCTCTTATTGTCTTGAAATGGTCTATATACCCTTCGTAGGGCGGGAATCTTGATTTCAGTCGATGGAGGGTTGCCCATATATTATGGTGGATGCCATGCACGCATTGTTATGACAATTCTCTGGGTTTGTCAAACTGAGAGGTGGCTGTGGGCCAAAACATAACTGGTATATCATCCCTGGCTAGTAGTTTCCTTAGGTGCAGCATATCGGCATACTCCTCCACTAGTGACTCCTCTACCTGGTCAGCCCAACTGAGACGCTCGCTGCCATTGTGGTCAGAGGCAGTGGGACTGGTAGGTGCTAAATCATTATGTGGGCGATTCCGAGGTGGTTTAGAGGATGAACGTGGCCCGGGACCGTCTCCTGATTGCAGAAGGATGTCGTCAGCCACCAACCGAGAATATGACATGCTTGATCCCATCCTTCTGAGTGCCTCAGAATACGAGGTCTTTTCTGTGCTTGATTCGGTAGAGGGAGGACCTTCATGTCGACATGATACATCATCGTGGGGAGGAACTCCATAATGGAGGTCGTAATGGCGAGGACTACCATTACAGCTTGATGCTTCACTGCATAGAGGAATTTTGCAGCGCACACCCTGGGGAGGACCTCCAAGGTGTTTCGTAGCAAGGGGAGGACCTTCTGGCTGCGTAGATTCATTACGGGGAGGACCTTCGCAACAACTTCCATCATGGTAAGGATGACCATAATGGCTTTACGTTCGATGTGCATCCTAGGGAGGATCTTCAGGACACACTGCGATAAGGGGAGGACCTTCTTGTTGCATGGGGCCAATGCGGGGAGGACCTTCACAATGGAGGTCGTGGTGGCGAGGGCTACCATCACAGCTGCAGAAATAGTGAGGACTACCATTATTGCCTCCACAGGGAGAATATCTGCGGGATACATCCTAGGGAGGGCCTACAGAATGTACCACAATGAGGGGAGGTCCATCTCATTGCTTGACATATCTATGGGGAGGACCTCCGTTATCAGGGTGGAGAGGACTACCACCGTGATCTGATACCTAGCTGCGTGGAGTTCTGTTGCAGCGTAACCCCTGGGGAGGACCTTCAGGGCAGGCTACGACAAGGGGAGGACCTTCTTGTCATGATGAGACGTCACTGTAGGGAGGGACTCTGCAGTTGCGACTATGATAGTGAGGACTACTATCATAATCTATGGTCCAACTTCATGGAGAGTGTTTGCAGTGTATACACCAGGGAAGACCTTCAGGGTGGACCACATCAAGCGGAGGACCTTCTTACTGCTCGATCTTCTGCCCACATTGATTGTTTCCATAACTCGCATCAAAAGAGGAGCTCTCGTGATCGATCGTTATATTCCCTTGGGGGAGACCCCCACGGGTGCTCTGTGGAGGACCTTTAGAGCTGCTGGTAGAGAGATTGCGGGGAGGACCTTCACAACTGCTACTGCCACTACCATAATATGGTAATGGGTGGGCAGGGTTTTGAGCCTTTGATACATGATTAGTGTCATTGGGAACCCCATCTTCCAGCATAGCGGAGTCATGAACTCCCTCTTTATTTTTCAGCTGCCTTTGGCGCGTTCGGGGTGCTCTTTTGCGGGCAGCATGGACCGCCTGTTTTTGAAAATGGCCTTCACCTTTGGTTCCTTGTCTAATTGGGTCCCGTGACACTGCTGGGATACGCCAACAAACGTATTGACTTTTATCAGGGATATATTCCTTCTCTGGAGCATCCACCATGATGGACGGGTGTCCCCCAGTTGGAACGAGTGAAGCTGCTCGATCCGGTTGCCCTTGCGTCACGGAATATGGCCGACGACCCTCCTGGACAGAAGCATGGATGAAGATCTGCTCTGAGGCAGCTATATCATCTCTTAGATGAGTCTCCTAAATTGGGAAGACATGCTCATGGGCCCGAGTCCTTGCTGTTTCTGCTGATGCAATTACACTCTGGAAAGTCTGCAAGATATGATCTGGATCGATACCTGCTCCTCCATCATTGCCAGGATATGCAGAGAGGCATATTTGGCTGGAACAGGTATGAAGGCCCATTCCGGTATCAGAGTAGGAATATCCTGCTCCGGTCCTCCGGTGATCAATGGGTAATGACAATTCTCCTGTGTTGGGGAAGGTGAATGAATCTTCCCCTATGCCAGGATATGCTAGTTTATCTCTCTGTTTGCCGCCACATAGGGAGGTCGGACTTTACTTTCATCCACAGGGAGCTGGCCCTGCGTATATTGGTTTCCCACCGTATCGAGTCAGTGGTCTTTGTTGGCGAGGAGACGTGCCTGCCTATGATTTTCCTCCACATTTGGGTGGCGGGCTTTATTGATCGCCACCATATCAGAATGGCGGGAATCAGAAGTAACTGCTAGAACCTGGTCCTGCAGGCGTCGGGTCGCCACCATGTCGGGTTGGTGGGCTTCACGACACTGGGTAGGGTGAGATGACTGCCTGGTAAGTGTCGTCCTGTGTGAGAGACAGGCTTTATGGAGCTCGGCGGGGATGCGCGCCGGCTTGTATGATTCCGCCATTTCTGGATGGCGGGCTCGAGAGGAGCGAATAGGTGTAGGTGACTGTTCGTGGTACGTCTCCATGGCTGGGAAACATAGCTCCTCCTCAGAGACCAAGGTGATGACCGGTCCCTGATTGTATGTCTGCCACCATCGTCGGGTAGTCCGATGGATCGGAGCTCGGGGAGCGTGGGCCTGAATCCTCGAGGAGACATACTCCTCGGTGTGAGGATGTTGAATCGTGGCATGACCGCGATGACGTTTTCCGGCAGGGGCCTTGGAGCGGAACCCCCGTTCGGTGGGCATGAAGTCCTCAACATCGACCTCATCCGCCTTTCTAAGATAAAGGAGGTACGCATTGTCCCGTTCTGAGGATAGAATCCCGAAACGGTTGGAGACATCAACATGGGCTGTCTGAATCTGCCTTTGTGGCCACTGCTGGGTAGGCGACCGGTGAGTTCTGGAGGATTGGAGGGCGTGCATGGACACCTCCACCATTGGGAGAGTACCGTTCAAGTGGTACTCATGGATCAGCGCGTCTGAGACCCAGCGTTGAAGACGCTGGGTGGGTGACGGGGTCCTTCGTAGGTGAGGACGTCCGATCATTGCGTTGTTGGAAGCACACTCCTGTGAGTTCCTTCAGGATTCCATTGGATCGAAGGGAGTTATAAAGGTAGTACCTGAATTTTTTTTAGAAAATACAAGTAGAAAACCTGTCAAAGAAGCATATCATGATCCCATGAGTAGTTAATGACCTTTCTTGGCCCTCCTTGAGAGTAAAAGGGGGCACACAATGAAATTAGGTTAAATCCGTCACGCTTGGTTAAAGATTCACGTCGGGTTCACCATTTTTGTTTCGGGGTTTGCTCTCGAAACACCCAACGGTTCTACATCCGACGATGCGTGGACCTGCTTTCCAAAGGCAGACATTTTCCGGGCAATTTTTACAACGACGCTTAAGAACTCACATTGGTCGAGAGGATAGAAAGTCGGGCTCATCGAACCCTTTTGGGGGGGAATTATTTCCTGTTCTGGGACTCTCTTATAGATTTAAGACGTATTCATATGTTCACGAATCTTTGGTTTATACCCAAGCATAGTATCCACAGATTTCTCTTGGTTAGAAATGGTCAGCTGAACGCAGGGGTTCAGAATCCTTTAAGCCGGATGTTTACCATCCCTCACTGGATTAATGACTCTGAAGAATTTGGACTCATTGAGACGGTGCTGCGAGCAGCTCGGTGAACCGATGTGAAGATAGTCGGATCGACCGGTTGTTTGGATTGAACCTCCAGGAGGCTTCCTACGTACCTTGCTTAGGAGACAGGGATCAAAGTCAACGTAGTTCGAATCAGGGTGTTGGAGAACCAACGTGAATGTGGACCTGGGGGTCCGATTGTGATCGGTCTTGAACCTCAGGGAGGCTTCCTACGTGCCATGCCTTAACATGGATCAAATTCCTCGTAGTTCGCATTGGGTTGGGACTTACACTCTGAGGCAGCCCAGAATGATGGATTGGGGCTTACACTCTGAGGAGGCCCAGGGCAATGGATTAGAGCTTACACTTTGAAGAGGCCCATAAGAGGATTTCATGGTCGATGCTTATTCTAAGCCAACGTGAGTCATGCTCGGTGTGATAAACAAGAGGCAGTAGGGACCAGAGGATCACGTCGTGAATGGTGCGTCCGTGAGAAGTGGAGTGGGGCTTATGCATGAGGGTGGCCCATAATGTCGGGGCTTACTCCGGGATGGATGCCCATGAGGTCAGGGATTACTCCGAGATGGACGCCCATGAGGACAAAGTGCAGAGGGAGAGGGAAAGGGGTGCTCATGTGCCCTTCAACACTCTTGTTCCCTGGGGAAGTACCCAGGGAAGTACTGAGGTGCATGGGGACGACTAACTTCGAATGGGTATGTCTCCCCCTCTTTGGGGAGGGGAGAAGTGCCTGACCGCTGAAGCGTGCAGTCCCACATCCTGGCGAGTAGAGGCCGAAAGGGGGCTCTCGGGCTCAGAACCGACATTACCATAGGAATGTGAAGCCATACATACTTCGGGAATCCGCCCAAGGGTCGGGTCAACCACTTTTCCTCTGTTTACTGTGGGTATGTGAACTCAAAACGGCACACTGATGCGCCTGAGGTTTACACCACACAGATCTGGTGGGTCTGGTGGAAGTCTTGGCTTGGGGCTGATGAGTAGGCCAATGAGGAGGTTGCAAAGGACCAGGCTGGATTAAAATTGGAAGGATTTTATCTGTCTCGGGGAATGGGAACTCTGAAGGTTTTGGTAGGCCACATAGGGGTATGGGTGGTGGCGCCCTTTGCGTAGGGAAGTGCTACACAGCTGGAGAGGCCATCCGTGAACCAGGGTGGTCCGCGGACTGATGGTCATCCCACGAACCAAGGTGGTTCGTGGCTCTGGGTTTGATCCGTGAACCAGGGTGGTCCGCGGACTAATGGGCATCCCGTGAACCAAGGTGGGTCGTGGCTTCGGGTTCGATCCGAGAACCAGGGTGGTTCGCGGGGGGTTCCATGTGTGCAACGACGACCAAGGATGACACCCGCCAGAGGCTTGTTGGTCGGGGCTTCGCCCGTGTAGGAGGGTGCTACGCAGTGCAGTGGATCGGAAAAGAGGCATAAAATCCCTGGTCCGTGTGGAGTACATCCGCAGAGGGACCCTGGTTCGCAATTTTCTCTTCTTTGTTATTTTAAGTTCGCATTTCACCAAATTATTATGCGTTTTATTTGGTTACTTATTAGTTCTTTCCTAGGTTCATACTTTCTCTGGTTCGCAAACTGAAACTTCTGAAATCCTAAGCCTTCCTTCGAAATCCTTCCACCCGAATCTGACTGATCTCCTCTCCATTTCCTTCTTTCATTCTTCTTCAATCTCCTTTTATAGAGCATAGAAAAGGATGTATCTATGGTCACATGACACCTTTTGCGGAGGCCCATGACCGAAAACCCGATTCACGGATGACTTGGTCAATTCGTAATTCGCGGGGTATTAAACACTTCTCCGCGAACCATACTCGAGGAGTTCTTCTCCGTCGCGGAGGGTTCTGCCTTCATTTTGCGAACGACAGCGGAGGTGGTTCGGGATCGCTGATGCTTCTCGTAGCTGGGGCGGTCTGGAATGGTAAACTGGGTTGGCGCTTGTCCTTCCTCGTGACCGCTGAGGATTTCTACCTCCATCTCACAAACGACAACGGTCCGTGGAGGAGGGACGCTTCACGGAACCGGTCGTGCGTCGTTAACATTAGACTGGTCTGCGGACCGTTTCCTTCTTCACCATCCCGGAGTTTTTTCCACATTTTCCCAATCCTTTTGAGGGGAAATTGGGCAGAATATCCCTTGAGTTAAAGGGGATCATCATTCTCCTTTGCAGATTTTTTCAGGACCCTACAGTAACCAAGGATCATAATTTTTTTTTCAAGTAAATAATTTGAGAAGTTACTTAGATTTCACTATCATAGAGGATGACATACCATTTTCTTAGAGGATGGACTTATTTCTATAAAATATGGGCATGTGATATCATTTAATATGATCCCCCAACCATTCATGTGGTGATGGATTATAAAACATGTTATTGAAAAACTAAAAAAAAAATATAAGGAAACTCTTAAAAGCACATCCATTAACTACATATTTCTGCATTTCATCCATGATAAATGAATAAAAAAAGAATAACACTTAAAAAGGGGAATATTATATGCATTGAACTGTATAAAACATGCAAATGAATCCATAGAATATATATTTCTCAATAAAAATAATATTAAAAGACTAATCTAAATGAGTAAAGAAAAATGAAATACCTTGATTTTAGCACAAATGAATTAAAAACTCTTTATCCTTGTATAATGTTTCACTTTCAAGAGGGAAGGGTTTTCTACATCCATCTTAGTTATTTCCTACAATTTTTTTAAATTATATCGGTATGAAATGAATAGATTTAACTTAACTTATTTGGTGATTATTTAGGACCTAGATAATTAAATGCAAATTCAATAGGTTTTAAAAAATATATGTTACAAATAAATAAATTATGTAGAAAAATATTACCTATTGAGAAAGAGATTCCCAAAACTAAATTAATTGATAATTTTTATCAATGTTAGTGTTCTTCACATATCTAAACATGTCCTTTAAAACAGAGTAACTTTTGGATTTTCATTATGTATCTAGGAAGATTGTTTGAGCGAAATTATGCTTCACGTATTTCTTTCCAATGAATAACCCTCTATCAAGACAATCATATGAATACATTATTTTTATTTATATATCTATTCCCCCATAATATATTAGAATAATCATCAAATTAATAACCCAAAAAGATAATACACAACCTAAAGATTTTTTGTTTTTTTCTATCTATATTCCAATAAATTAAATGAAACCTTTCTATCACATGAATATATCATTCTACCAAAGGTAGAGGATAAATGAAAATAGAAAAAATAAATACATTGATAATTAAAATAGAATGAAACATTTATTTATTTATATTATTGAGGAGATCCCTTAAAAACGTGGAAATAAAAAAAGTATTACTTACAAAAGAGTAGATGCAACGAAAATTGAAACAATTACCAAAACATGAATATCTTGTGGAAAATATATTCAAACAAGGAGGAAGTTGAATATTTAAAAAGAGAATATGGGATCACATACATTTTCCATATGAATATCATTACGTTAACATAATCTAGGCACCCTAGTTTGTTGCTAACATAATAACATAGAATGAACAGATTGGGATCAACAAACAAATATGATAATATTATTAAATAAAAGCATACTTGGCCTATAAAATTATATAAACAACAAAAATAGGTAACTAAAAAAAATAAAAAAATCTCACCACAATGTGAAAAAAATAACATATACAACTTTCAAATTGGAAAAATATCTACTGGAAGCCTGATGGTCTATTAACTAATCCATAATAAATCTAAGGAGGTTTGAAAAAATCATAATAAAAGAAATGTATTAAATAATTAAACCTAGAGACTATAAGCAATCCAACTAAAATGATAAATAAATATAAAATGATAAATCCAAAAAAAGTGAGAAGAAATAAACCCAAGCCATGATTTAGTTGAGGGATAAATAATTTTTACTCATCATTTAGTGTCACTTCCCTATTTTGACCCAACTTATTCATTTGTGTGCTATAGTGACTTTCTGATGAAATACTTCTTGCATACAAGCCTCATTGACCAATTAATGAAATAATTCTATTTTTATTATATGGATTCTTTTATCAAATTTTATCACTGAACAAATGTTTAATTAAAATGTTTATTATTAATTAAAAATTAATATATTTGTAAGTAAACATTTTGGTACTAATATATTAATTTAATAGAATTTTTGTAATTGAATCATCAATGTCAAAAGATATATTTGTTGATAAAAACAAATGTTTTTATCCAAAATTAATTCCAATAAAACTCAATATCTATTAGAATTATTCATTTTTACTATTAAATATATTATATATTAATAAATTTATATTGGTATACATGATTTTTTTTGGTAGTTTCCATTTTCCTCAAACCTTGGGTGAACCCTTAGCAAATTTATAGGATCTTTCATCTCCTTTTATTCTTCTTTTCTCCTTGGATTTTTGAGGTTGATCTTTGGATATCCATGGTTATTAAAAACCCCTCTCTCCCCTGATTTCCCCAATTCCTTTTGTGGAGATTTCTTGTGGTGATGATATTTTGGTTCAGGGAATGTTTGGGATACTTTTTGATGATCCATTAGTGTGCTTCAGGTTGATATAAGGTTTCCTTTTGTGGTTATGGTATTTTGGTTGTTTCTTCTTCAACCTGTCATGTGTGGTGACTGTAAAATATTATTTGAGGGATGCGATACTTTATCTTTATTCCTTATGTAGTTCATGTGGGGATATCATGATTTTGTTTTAATTTGGGGAAATTTCATGCACTGAATTAATGAAGATAATAAAACTGGTTTAAATAAAATTGCACAGGGTTAGTAAGAAATATCAAATTTTACCATTTTTGATTTTATTATTATGGAGATTATACGCACTTGATTACAATGATTGAAATCACACTTATTGGGATCCTTTTTGGGTTGGAAATGATATGATAGTAGAAATTTGTTGTGTTAGTTTTTGATATTACCTTAAAGAAAATGAATAATCACTTATATATGGATAATGAATTGGTTTCCCATGTGAAATCTTGGTTTTGTGAGAATACCCTTAAATGTAAAGAAGTGAATACAATGAAATCCATTTTCGTTAAATTGAAATAAACTATGTGAAAATTGGTTATATTGTGGGGTAGTTGTGTTGTATAGGGGTGACAATGGGAATTAGTTGCGATATAGGGTTTTGATGAGATATGGTTATACCATAGAACCTTATTGGCATGAGAAATATGGTTTTTTTATTTGTGAGATGTTTTACTAGTTTTTTAGAAGCGATGGAATAAAAATGATAATATTGAAAAATAAATGCAAAGGATTGGAATATATAATGAACTATTGAATTAAAATGGAAAGCGTGGATAAAGTGGTTCTTATTAAAAATTAAATTAATGGGATTGATAAAGAAATACAATCAGTAATTAGAAAATATGAGAATAAAATAACTTAAAAAATAAATATGGAATGAGGCTTGTGGTTGTGGCTTTCTAATGCTGTAAAATACATTTTGAGATGGTACTGGTAGTGGTAGATGTTGTGATTCCTTGTGGAAATGTTATGAGTTTTTATGGTACTCTTGTTGTAAAACCTTAGGTTTTTCTTGTAAAACCCCTTGTTTTTTATAACTTGAACCTTGTTTGATGTAATTTGATATTATATAATAGTTGGGTTATGTTTAAGGATATTTGGGAAGGTTTTATAATGTTTTAGAGGTGATTATAGAGGTTCACAGTTTGCACACCATTAGTAGAAACTATACACCACCACTAGGAAACTGTAAAACATGTTATGAGTCACTAGGTGGGTGCACGGTTGGCACACAGTTTGATGAAACCTTGTCAGTGCTCAGCAAAAAATTCACAAAGAAAAATAAGAGGGAAAAGAACAGTTGATGCCAATTTTTATAACTGTGTGATCCAACTCTGTGAGGTGTGATCTTGAGAAGTAGAACCACATGGTTAGTGCATGTTTTTAAAAACTCTACAGCCTAAACCATACTGTTAATTAGATTTTCCAATAGAATGTTCATAGTCGGTGCTTGATTTGACAAACCATGTGACCAAACTGTGTAATGTAGAGTGGCACCTCATCACTTCTCAAGACAATGAGGAGGGGAAGGATGATACCAATGGTATTAAACTTGGTAGGTATTTATATCTTTTCTGATGGTAGTAAAAATATAACAATGTCAGAACCTGAAATGTATAGCTTAAAAAGTTGCAATTAACCTTTTTATGATGAACATAAAGTTACCAAGGTGATTTGGGAACACATGCATTTTAAGAAACTTTTAGGTGGGTTGTCATCTCATCATCATGGGTTTAACCAATGAGGATTTCATATCATTCATTGGATGTGATACTTCCCATTAGGAATTCACTGATCATATTTGGTTTTATAATTTTAAAAAAATGGAGAAATGATTACAATTGTTGTATCTTGAAAAGAATGGTTGCAGTATCTGTTAATATGATAATTTAGAATTTATAAGCCTTAAATTTCTAGTAAGTTAAAATAAATGGATTTTAATTATTATTATAGAGAATTTAATTGATTATAAATCATAGGAATCCTTCTGAAGAGGCAGTATAAAATGTGGTTTCACCTGAGCGACATGTGAACCGAAAATTGTTTTAGAGAATTATATAGAAGTTTCGATATTTTGATAGTGGAAACTAGAATGAAGAGACTCAAAAAGTGGATCACTCCATCTAATTTCAAAAATATAATCCACCCATCATTTGGGTGGATTCATAGAATGAAAATGTTAGGTGTGTCTGAATAAGAAGACTAGAATCTCTGATTTCTATTGAACACCAATGAGTTGAATGTCAAGATGGAAATGCATATGATCAAGTATTTGGCACTCCATTGGCGGTATTTAGCTATTTAGGATAAATTTTACCAAGGAATTATGTGGGAGTATTTTTAGGAATTATTTAATAATAAATTATATCCTTGCACAATTCAAATCACTAGAAAAATATATTTCTTTAGCTTAAGGAAAGAGAATCTCTCAGCGACAAAATGAGGCTAAGTTTACGAACATATTTTTCTTTGCATCGAAAGTAGATAAAGTAGGCACTTAAAAGCACACATTTTTTATTCTATAATATTAATAGAAATTAACTAAAATATTTTTATCCTATGTATTACATACTATACATAAATGGTAAATTGAGTGATGTGGTGGAAATATAAATTGTTAGAAATATGGTTAGAGGGATAATGTTTATCCCCATAAGAACAAGTGGGAACTCCAATACTAGGAATAAGTGGAAGAGGAAAACCTATTTACAAAGTGGTGGTATATATTCAAATCAGACCATGGGACCACTCAACTTCTCTCCTCAACCCAAATGCAAGATGAAATTTTTCCAATGTGTTTCAGTGGAGAATATTAAGCGAGATTGTATGACACCACCTAGATCATGTCACAAATATAGAAATATGGGATATCTATAAAATTATTATCATAGTTCTCCAAATTTTAGTGTTGGGGATAAATCTTTTGTCCCTCAGTCATCCCATTATTCATCAGAAAGATCCTCTCATAATAAATCTCATCTTTATAAACAAGAAATACAGAGTGATTATAGAAAAACCATGACTCCTCAGGCTATTAAATCTCAATATGGAAATAAAGAGTAAGGTATAACGAGTAAGAAATTATATGGTTCTTAGTAGGTGATAATAGATATTCAATCTGGTCTTTCAATAATTCAATGTATGAATTTTGTGAATTCTACCCTTATGTAAAAATTATTTGATATAGGTGTGTTGAAATATTTTATTGATTCTCATGTTGTTGATCTTATAGGTTTTCATATTGACACGATGAATTCTATATTGAAATTGAAAACTTCTCTTGGCCAAAGAGAGTTTTAATATTTTAAGTTTGAAACATGTATGATGACTATCGATAGGGAATAATTGGTATGGGACTTTTACATCTTTGATATGGACTTCTATGACTTCATTCTGGGGATGGACCATTTGATGATATCAAAATTCCATATTAGCAGTTATTCCTTTTTAGTGAGTTTGATATATTTTTTTGGTGTTAAAAATTTATTTAAAGAAGATTGGACAGTGGATACAAGTATAGTAAGACATTTGGTACAGGTGGTTGGAAACATCTCATACCAGTTTGATGTGGTTACTTTGGAATTGGAGGATGAGATTAAAAATAGAGATTTTCCAACCATAGTTGACCAGTAAACAGTTGTTTTTCCAAATAATTTATCAGGGTTTCCACCCAAAATAGAATGAGAGTTTACAATTTATCTTTTATTGGGGAAATTCCTATTTAAATTTCGTATTATTGAATGACTCTAATATAATTAAGGGAATTGAAGGTTCATATTGAAGAGTTATAATGAAAAATATTCATTTGAACAAGAACATCCTCATGGGAAGAACTGATTCCTATTGTAAAAAAGGTGGATAAAAATATTTGACTTTGTCTGAAATATTATAAACTTGACCAAGTTAGAATAAATAATTAATATCCTATTCCATGCATTAAATTTTTTCTTGACCAATTGATTGGATCCCAATGGTTCTCTAAAATTGAATTATGTTTAGGGTATCACTAACTTTTATTTTTGAAGGAGGATATATCAAAGTTAGCCTTTAGGAAAGGATTTTTCCATTATGAGTACATGGTTACACCCTTTGGTCTTATGAACTCATCCAAAATGTTCATGGAATTAATGAATTCAATCATTAATAGGTATCTTGATTCTTATTTAGTGGTGTTAGTTGATGATATTTTTGTGTATTCATGTACTAAAGAAGGTCATGACGAACACTTGGCTATATTATTGAGTACCATGTGAAAAATAATCTTTATTATAAGAATTCTAGGTGTGATTTCTAGATACAGGTGGTATATTTCCTTGGTCATGTCATTTATAAAAAGGAAATTTCAGTAGATCCTAAAAAGATATAATCTGTTATCTCTTGGAAACCACTGAATAATTTATTATAGATACATAGTTTCCCTATCTTAGAAGGACACTACTAATGCATTTTTTATTTTTCATGTATTGCATCACCGATTAAAACATTGATAATAAAATGTGTTCCTTTCTAATGGAGTGATCAATATTATAAATATTTTCAAGAAATCAAGGTTTTTCTTATGTTAGCACTTGTCCTTACATTTCCAAAATCAGGAAAATGGTATGTGGTCTATTGTGATGCATTAAGATCCAGGATGGTCTATTTTCTCATCTAGGGAGATCATGTGGTTGCTTATGGTGCACGAAAGTTACAGCTTCATGATAAAAAAACACCAACCACATGATTTTAAATTAGCCACTATAGTTCATGCTTTTAAAACATGGAATCACTATATTTTTCTGAGAAATTTATAGTATTTATAGATCATATGATTTTGGAACATATTTTATCACAAATAGATTTTAACCTATGAGAATGTAGATAGATAAAATATCTTTAAATACTAAACTTCTACTTCATGTGTAGATCGAGTAAATGGAACTTTGTGGCTGATGCATTAAGTAGTAATTCATATAATCAACTATCTATAGAAGATTTAGATTTATATATTCTAATGCCATCCATATAATATATTTATATAGAGTGTGATGATCAAGGTGATGTTGTAACTTTCTATCATGACCTGACCCAATGGGGCTCGATCCGCAACTATCCCAAGCCTACCTCTATAGGATAGGGGTTGAAACAAGCACCAAAAGACATAAATAATATTGGATAACTTTTTCTAATGTACCTATATGCACACACCAAACCGTATCCATATAGTTGTGAAGAGGAATAAAAAGAAAAGATGCAACATCTAGAGAAAAAACCATGCATTTAAAACCTACAGGGTATACAAGAGTATAATAGTGTAAACTGAAATGTAAAAAGGAAAAAAATAAATTTCCAACCCAAAATATATCCCAAACTGTCAATAACTGGAAAGGTAAAGTGTTGATAGATCCCAAATCCAAATATCCACTCTCTAACCACAGTGCATAGTCCAATGCACCACATATCCCTATGGTTCTATATAATCGCTACCAACCAGTCCATCGTCTGTATAAGACGCTACACATGTAGGAATATCCCATGTTGGGGAGAGTATATACATACCCATTAGGACACCCAAAATGTTAATGGGGAAGCAGTAAGAGACAAGTTCTGAATAGATTGATAAACCTAAAGAAAGAGAGTAACAAAATCCAATGAAATGGATACAATATATATATATATATATATATATATTCTCAATAAAAAAATACCAAACGAGAGGGAAAGGGGATCTCCATCTCATATCCTCACCTAAGAAAGAGTTCCAATAGTTTCAAAGGTCCCTTAATGATGTATAGAATCTCTCATGTTTGTTCAAAAAGACATCTAAGTAAAGACGTAGCACACCACTATGACACACAGTCGAGGGGAACAATGTTTACATAGTGGAACCATTCCATGGTAAAATAAGAGGGATACATTAGTAGATAAAGGAAACTTACATTGACTCTATAGGAGGGTTACACTCAGTAGATAGCTAGAGGAACCAGTACCTGTCTGAGAAAGAGGGTTCCACTATGATGGTCGAGGACCCATACCTTTAATCCGCATGAGGGTGCCACTCAAATAGTTGATAGAGGACCCATGTCTTATCCCTGTAGGAGGGTTCCACTAGTAATAATTAGAGGACCCATGCCTATCCCAGCTAGAGGGTTATACTCCAATAGATAACAGAGGACCCATGCCCTACCCAGTAGAAGGGTGCCACTCTAATGGTCGATCGAGGGCCTATTCCCCTCTTGTAAGGAGGGTGACACTCAGATTTCAGATAGAGTACCCATTTCATATCTAGTAAGATGGTTCCACCCCAAATTCTTTGATGATCCTTTCTGATCACTCCCATCATCGAGCATCTCCTAAAAAGCATCACACTTAGAACATATCAAATAATATTTTAAAATCCACTATGAAGTCTACCATTTAATTCTATGTAGAAAAAAACTCAAGATAGTCTACTCGTAGGAAAAAACTTGAGACTAAATGAAGGAGATATGAGGTTTAGAAGTTTCATCAAAAATGTCGTAAGGGTACACGACATGTAAGGTAACCCACACAGTGTGTGGTCCCACTCCACTACCTAGTTTTTTCCTTACCAGTATATGGAAAACTACCCATATATCCCTAAATAGTGTGGAAGGGTATAACATGTCATGCCTCATCCCCCTGGAGTCTTTCTCGTTCTTTTAGACGCACCTATATAACCTTTACTGTGTATGTGGAATTTAGTACATGATATGTCCTCCCACATGGGGTCATGCCCATGTGCTCAGCCACTTGGAAAGTCTACCTGGGAAGAATCGCATGGGATTTTTCCCAGTTACAAAACATGTGATCATTAACTTCCTTCAAGAACCTAACACTGCTACCATTGGGGCACTACACAACATGTGTTAATATGAACTACACGATGTGTGTTCATCTAAACTACATTGCGTGTAGTGATGTTTTTCTTATAAAGTTATATCTATGACTTTGAATTCCATATCTGTACTTTATTATTTGTATTACACCTCCAAACCCCCCAAAACCAAATGGGAAGCCTTCTTTCTTAGTTTTTAGCTATCCCTTGGTTAGAAAAATGGATTTCTGATTCACCGGATCAACACCCATATGAGCCCCATTCATCTTACATGTCATTATATTTCCACTTCAGATCTCTGATTTTTGAAGAAAACACCCTCAACTAAAAAATCCAAAGAATCCATCCTTGATTCATCAATCCATTCATTGCACGTGAATCTTACACAAATTCAAGGGTCTGATCAGGCTTGATCCCACCTGGAAATGGAGAACTAAGACCCCATAGACAAATCATTAAATAATTCAGAGAATAAAGGAAGAAATTCATAAGAAAAAGATGAAAAAAAAATATTTTTCCTAGTGTTCTTTTCCAATGAATACAAATTAGAATGGCCAAGGGTGAGAGAACTAAAAAAATTAAAATTGGTTCATGGGCTCATGGAAAGGATAAATTTGAACATATATCAAAGAAACAATATGATCATGCTTAATCATTTAATAAATTTGGGAAGAATATAAAAATTGATGAGTCCTACCATGATTTAGATCATTTTTCTATGAATAACATGCTTTCCAACAAAGAAGAGAAGTTTTTGGATTCACTGCTCCTTGATTCATATGGATCGAGATCTTCATTGTCATATGATCTTGATCTTAAAATAAGAGGTAGAAGAATAATTTTCTTAATAGTCCCATTCTTATGTGGATAACCTCGGGGATCCACCATAATGAGGCTTGTATAGATTTACTTATGTTTTTATGGGTTTAATGAATGAAATAATTAATTTTATAAATTAATCCACTGAAATCACCCACCAATGACCGTTTTATCTGATCTCCTCGTGCATAACCATTTTAGGTTGTTCTTCTGGTAAAACTAAAATTTCAAACTCAACCGTGCTTTCAGATTTTTTATATGAGATTATGTTTAAGATTTATCTCATTTTCTTTAAGAAAATGTGTGTACATAATATAAAATATATTTAATATTTTTATTAAATTTATTTTGGAAAAAATAATCCATGGAATCATGCACTGTCTCAGCGCCTGGATCTAAAAATATTTATAGATACATTTCAAAAATTCTAAAAGGAAAAAACAGGAATAATACATTATTCCCTCCTTTAATAATTTCATCCTTGAAAAGAAAAAAACTACGAAAAAAATCTAAGGATATGGAGCCAGCATCTGGAGCTTCCACTCTCCAGATCTCTCATGTATGCTCCCATACTACCTCAATACACAAACCAAGGGGATAATCCATCTACATAGGTTCATCTCTTTCTGATCCTCAATCACCACTAGGTGATCCATAAAAGTGTCTCCATACTCAATGTCCAGATCACCCCAGTCAATGTCATGCATGAGGTCATGAATGTATCTCCACAGCTGTGACACATGAAATATTTCATGCACCCACTCCAACTGTGGGGGTACATAGAGGTGTAAAGAAACCATTCCAATCCTATTTAAGATCTCAAACAACTTTATGATCCTTGGGGATAAATTTCCTCCCTGCACTAATCTTCATAATCCTCATCCTGGGGAGACTCTCAAAAAAATTTGTTCTCCCTGATCAAAATCCAAGGGACAATGATATCAATCTAAATATTATTTCTTTCAACCTTGGGCTTTCCTCATCCACTCATGAATGAACTAGACTTTCCCTATTGAAACATGCACCATCTATAGCCTAGTAAGATATGCCTTTACAATCTCTATCTAACATAAGGTTGACCTGTAGGGTCTCCCATACAGGGCCTCAAATAGTTTCATTCTGATAGCAGGGTGGTAGCTAATGTGGTATTCAAAATCTACAAAGGGAAAGTGATCCTCCTTGCTCTAGTCAAAGTCTAACATGAAATTCCTCAATATATCCTCGTGAACCAAGATAGTGCACTTGGTCTGCCAATAATTTTGGGAGTTAAAGGCTATACCCATCCTCATCTGGGTCCTAAATGCCTCCCACATGCCTCTCCACAACCATGATGTGAACCATGCATCATGGTCAAAGAAAATAGTCGAGGGAACCCCTAAAGGTGAAAAATCCCTTGTACATATAACTACCCCAAACTATCCACCAAACTATTTTCTCTGATAACAAGGAAGTGCAGCAACTTCATCAGTTGGTCAACTATCTCCGAGATGATATCAAAGACACTCATTTTCTACAGAAACCCCTTCATAAAGTCCATTGATATGCTATCCATTTTCCACTTAGGAATATCAAGAGGCTACGACAAACCTATTGGAACTTGTGCTCAGTATTCACCTGCTGATAGGTGAGTCATTGAGAGATAAACTTATCCATGCTCTATCACATGCCTTCCCCCAATACAACCGTTCAAGGTCCCTATACCTTTTAGTCTTACTGAGATGTAAAACTAAAGTAGAAGTGTGACACTATCTCATCAGCTCCTATCACATCATCCTTGGAAAAGGATAATGTGATTCCATCCTTTAGAAAACCCATATAGTGAATCTTCTGAGGATATCAAGTCATGGAAGACCATATATTTGATGTCTACCAATCGAGACTCTCTCACATGGTAGATGGGAAGAGGAGTCAACACCATCATCTAAAGAAAAGATGAACCCCCCTCAATGAGGGTTAGCTGTAAGGATGCTAATTGCTCATACACCTCCCACACCAAATGATCCTGGGAGTTCTGGCTAAGGGAATATGACACCATGTTTCCCTTTACAAGAGTATAAATTATCTCAAAGTCTTAGTCCTATAATAATTCCAATAAGTTCCTCTATCTTAAGCTCATGTATCTCTATGTGAATACATACATGAAAGTTATATGGTCTTAGTAGACAATAAATCTCCCTCTTAGAAGATAGCTTTTTCACATTCTTAGAGAAAATACTATCGCTGCCAGCTCTAGGCCATGAGTCATGTAGTTATGATCATGGTGTCTCAACTTCCTTGACCCATATACAATAACTATTTGTATCTACATCAACATATAGTAGATCCAATCTCAAGAGTAATATCAATAAAATACATACTATGTGCCTTCCTCTGGTAATCTCAAAATAGGATCAGTCATTAGTCTCAACCTCAACTCCTTAAAGGTCCTCTAGAACTTCTCAGACTAGGTAAATGGATTCCCTTTATATGTTAGGGCAGTCAAAGGGTCAAGGATCCTAGATAATTATTTAACAATACAACAGTAGTACCCTTCCAAGACCAAAAAACTATGCACCTATGACACGCTCTTGGGTGTATCCTTAGAAGTAACTCTATTGATCTTTTCTAGGTCCACAACTTATCCATGGTCATAAATGAAATTCCCTGAGAAGTGAGCCTCGTTAATCCAAAATTGGATCTTTGAGAGATTAACATAACATTGGTACCCCCGAAGCAAATATACGACCATACTCAATTTCTCTACATGCTTCTCCTTTGAAACAGAATATATTAGTATGTCTTTAATGAAGATGAAAACAAATAAGTCCAAGAATGGTTGAAATATATGGTTCTTAAAATACATAAACATGTTAGGGTAATTTGTCACACTGAAGGGAGTCACCCAAAACTCATAGTGTCGGTAGCAACATCAGAATTCCAGCTTCAGAATATCATCCTCACAAACTCTCATATAGTGGTAATTGAACCTAAGATCGATCTTAGAGAACCATCTCATGCCTCAAAATAGATCAAATTGGTCACCAATCCTTGGAAAGGGGTACTTCTTATTTATCATAGTCTGGTTCAGATGACTATAATTCACACAAAGATTCAAGATCTCATCTGACATTTTCATGAAAACACTAGAATTTTCCAAGGGGACACACTGTGACTATTAAAAACCTTCTCTCAATAGAACTCCAACTAAAACCATAGATCCAAGATCTCGGTAATGGAAATATGGTATTCCGCATAATATATAAATATTTTCTAGGGTGTAGGTTGATGAAAACTCCACCTCTCTCTTCGGAGGTAGTCCCAAAATGTCTTTGGGAAGACATCTATAAAATCCTCCATGAATGATGGAATCTATATTCCTAAAGAGAATAGTGCACCATGTTCTACACTCAAAAAATGATAGGTGATGGATTACAACCCCTTGATCACAAAACCAACTCATCCCTCCATGAGATCTCCCTCACCTACAAAAGAGAATCTCATCCCACTAGTGCGAAGGCATCTGACTCGTTTTTAGTAATAACCAATCTAATATTGGAACGTGGGAAAAAAATACACAAC
This sequence comes from Viscum album, assembly GCA_963277665.1. NCBI lineage: Eukaryota > Viridiplantae > Streptophyta > Magnoliopsida > Santalales > Viscaceae > Viscum > Viscum album. Next base: position 381,042,177 of record OY728153.1, on the reverse strand, counting down.
CAAGATGATTTCATAGGGTTCCATTATGACAACCAAATGGTCCCATGTGAACCTATCTCCACAAAGATATAGATCATACTACCAGTAGATAAAAGATATAGAATAATAATTCCCCGTAGGAACCTCATGGAAAATATTTCAGGCTAATGCCTCAATTGGGAGGTCCATCTATCACACTAGGAGTAAATAGATTAAGAAATGAATCAAAACTATGTTTACTAACACTAAAGAAAGAGTATAATAAACACAAATCATACCCATAATCATCTTATGTGATGCTTAGTCATAAACCTCCATAGCCTACAATTGTTTATAGCCTTGACCACCAGCTCCTTGAATGCAACATAGGCCACTTGGTGGTGGTGGTGTAAATATATAGTAACATAATCCACCACCCATATCTCCTCCTCATGAATCCCCACCAAATTATCTCCTAGATATACCTCTCTGAGGGCCACCCTGACCTCATTTGGGAGATCACTAATCACAGTGTTGTCTGTACCATAGTGGTTCTTATGTTTTTTGCCAGCACTCCTCAATATATAAGGTCAGGTTATCAAGTACCTTGTGATCTCATCCATCACATGCATATAATATCCCCTCTCTGGGCTACCCTAGAACTTTTTGTTATCCTTAATCATGTGTTTGAGTATGATCTTAGGAATATATCCTACACCAATATCTTATCAACTGGTTCCTACTGGATGTTATAGATGACTCGACCCTATAACGCCCACTAACAGTTCTAGCTACCTGGTATTACTATAATATAAATATCTCGATCAATATTTCCCACTCCAACACCCCAACATACATTGAATGAAAAACTGTACCACACTGGCACATATATCTATATAGAGACCCTACTTAGACATCCGTGCCTAGAAGTAGCCATACTGAATCATGTTTATGGAGTACTGCATAAGTTTTATGAACCTCACAACATACTCAATCACTATTATCCCTCATAATAAAACTCTATAATATCATAAATATTAAATGATCACAAGCATGAGGAGTATTACTCCTCACGTAATAGCTAATGGAAGTCGATCCATGAGAGTGTCGACTCATCATGAATCTGCATAAACAGTCTCTACCAACACCATATGCTCGATAGAAAAGGCTGGTTGCCTGTGAAATCACCTGATCATTCAATTTATAGATAATCCTAAAAAAATTAATCATCTACTCTATCCAATCCTCCATTGCTTGGGGATCTGGATCTCTATGGAACCTCAACACCCTCTGGCATTGGAACTCACAGAGTGCACTAAGCATGCGTTCATCCTCAACCAGCTCTACTGGTAGTCAATAGGTGGGGTGCTTCTAACTGACCACCTGTAGGAAGAATCTCACATGATGGACCCTAAACTGAGGCCTCATCACTCATCAGATCATCATCACAATTTGTAATTGGTAACCTGGTTGGATAACATTGTGTAGGAATCTTGAAAATTTAATAGAGACATACCATGTTCAAATGTGCCCACACACACACACATATATATATAATAGAGATATGACTCATTAATGATAGTCAAATACTCAATCTTATATGATGTATTCACCATTGATCCTTGCAACCAATGTCTTGATATGTCGAGTTGAAAAAAAGGTAGTCAAAGTTATGGTGTATGGATATGTCAGTTTTCACACCAACACCGAGTTCTCTAGAATAAAAGCCTCACTCAAAATAATTTTACAATATTTCACTAAATACCAACCAAATCATTGTAAGGAGAAAACCCCAAACCTTGTCCCAAGGGTGGAAATTCTTTGATACCAATCTATCATGACCCGAACCAATGGAGATTGTGATACTACTTCCCCAAGACCACCTTAATAGGCTAGGTGTGGTTGAAAGTGTAGAAAGACATAACTAATAATGGAGGCCTTTTCCTAATGTACCTATATTCACACACTCAACAATCTTTACAAATGTGTATAGAGAAATAATAATAAAATGTGAAACCTCTAGATAAAAAACCATGCATGTAAAACCTTGAGGGTGTATAAGTGTATGATCGTGTAAACTGAAAAGTAAAAATATAAACATACCGGCCCATCCAGAAATATTTCTCAACTTAATAATAATGAGAAATGTAAAGTTATTAGAGGTACCAAATTATAATATCCAAGATTCGACCAACGTAAGCAGTCCAATGCACTAGGAATTCCTATCCTTATCTATTATCTCCGCTGACTTATCCGTCATCTTCATAAGGCATGAAACATGTGGGAAAATTATAGGAAGGGGTGAGTTTATACATACCCAGTAGGATCCCCCAAAAGTTTAAGGGGGGGTAGAAAGATACATGATTAGAATATACAACTCATCCAAAAGAAATAGAGTAACAAAATCCAATAACACAGATATTGATATATATATTCTCAACAAAAGAAGAAAAAATGAGAGATAAATGAGGTCTCCATCTCACATCATTGCAAAAGAAAGAGTTCTAATATTTCCAAAGGTCTATCAATTATGCCCAACATCTCACATGTCTGTCTGAAGAGACATCCAAGTCAATCCACATCTCGCCAATGTGCTGCACTATTAAGGGGAACAATCTATAGGTAGAGGACCCATGACCATGGTAAAACTGTAGGGTTCCACTCAGTATATAGAGGAAAAACACCTTAACTCTTTAGGAGGGTTCCACTCAGTAGATATTAAGAGTACCCATGCTCTGTCCCATTAAGAGGATGACACTCTGATGGTTGAGTACACATACCCTGACTCTGAAAGAGGGTGACACTCAAATAGTTGAGAGAGGAACGTTACTCTATCCCACCATGAGGGTTCCACTAAAGTAATTGGTAGAGGACCCATGCCCATCTTGGAAAGTGGGCTCTACTTTGATAGTTGATAGAGGACCCATGTCCTTCCTAGGAGGAGGGTGTCACTCTAATGGTTGATTGAGGACCCATGGTTGGCCCAGTAAGAGGGTTCCACTCTAATCTCTCTAATGATCCTATCTGATCAATACTTTCATTGACCACCACCTAAAGAAGCATCACACTTAGAACATCTTGTTAGGTGAAAATACTACAAAGATACAGAATAGGGGGGTGAATTGAATCTTTACAATAATTTTGAAATATTATTTATTTTAACATTCCTTGTAAGTAATGAAAAATGTGAAACATTATCTTCTGTAAAATATTTTAGAATTGGATAAATAGTAAATAATAAAAAAAACTAAATTTATGTTGGTTTGAGGTACAATGATCCCCTATCCACTTCACCAACACTCTCTCTATGAGCATGGTGATTTTCACTAGACAAGGTCCTCTTATCGTAAGACCTTTACAAATGAGTGCAGATGGTTGAAACCTTTAAAATAAGGCTAAAAATAAACTTCTATTTTTTTACATGGAACTGATTTCTCCACATCTTGGTCTAAGAAGCTGATACTCTCACACAACTGAGTCCGAGTAGCTGAAACAAAAATAAATCAAAAGGGTTTGATTTGATTTTTTGACAGGTTATAGATCGTAGTTGTAGTAACAACTGATAGAATATGGATGTTATTATTAAAATATGAATGAATTAATTTAAGATCATATTTGAAGAGATCCTGGATGAAAACGATATTCAATTTATAGTAGCAATGAAAAAACAACAACAGTTACACATTACAGAGAGATTTAAAATCTATATCTTCAAAGTGTAGTCTCTTTAGTTGAGTCATTTGATCATTGAAACAATTATATATTCAAAAGTTATTCACAAGAATACACATGCATATACCATATTTATAATATAAATAAAATTTGGTATAATATATAGAATAAAAAAATTTCTTTTGGTTGAGTAGATCCACAAAAATCACCTAAAAGATCACAATATTTCAAATTTAAATCATTCAAGAGAGTCATAACGTCCCTTAAAAATAGGAATTATTTATTCCATTGAATATGATTTGTTTAAATTGATCATATAAAGACTTTTATTTTTTTGTAAAATATCTTGGAACATATATTTACTTCCATCAAGATCATTGCATAAATTTCAGATAATATGATGGATTTAAAACTCTGTCGTTTAATATTCAAACTTAGGGTTCCGTCATGTGATGAAAAAACACAAATCGTAGGGTTGAAAATGTAGGGTTGATCATAAAAGTAGGGTGGATGTACCATACATTTGTTTCCTCAATCGTAGGGTTCCCTAAAAATGTAGGGTTCATTATCCATAATTTCCCAAATTTCAAATGTAAGGTTCTATCAATACATAGGGTTCCTAAAAAATACTTTTCTAAAACATAGGGTTCATTCCTTACACTACGCTTGCAAACATATGGTATGAATAGTGTTTACATAATAAGTTTAAAACATGTTCTGACACTTTATTAAATATTTCTTGCATATCAAAGTCTTGAATATAATTTCGAAATAAATATTTCAATGAATATTAATTTCTTGAAATTTACATAATGTAATTTCATTAGTAAAACAAACAAGAGTATTTATTAGAATCAAAATAAATATGATTTATATATTATTATTGAGACAATACATGCCCAACATTCTACCCCATTTTGATGGTCACAAAATCCATAAAAAAGTGTACATAAAATATTATAAGTATAAAAACTAATGAAATTATAATTTAAATAATACATTTAATGTTTTGAGAATTAATTTTTCAGTCTATTATTTCAATGGATTGAAAAATAAAATTATGAATGTTGTGTTTACCCAAATTTCTCTCCCTTTTTGTGAGATCAAAAAGAAATTATATAGAAATGGATTAAAAAAAATTTAATGTAGTAATTAACTATAAATTAATGTAGTATTCTACATAAGAGAAAGAGATATGTGTTCTGGATGTAGAAATAAATAGTATTGAAATAAATAGAAATATGAATAAACATAAATATTGAAATTTTAAACAATTTCTCATGATTAAAAGAGTAATTTTTGGCGAAGAAAGAATTTAAAAACATGGGATAGTTGAGGTTGAAATGACTAGTTTTTTAGAGGTTTCATGCTCTGTTAAATCCTTTCCAGTTTGATGAACTTCTTTTAAATACTACATTTGTCGTTGTGAACTTTTTGAAACGTTATCATCTAGGTTTCATATCAAAATTTGTGAGTCCTGTCCCACTTTTAAACATTCTATGAAATTGAATTTAAATATTTGATAAAACAATATTTTGTTGAATATTTTATTGATAATAAATGACATAATTTCCTCACATTGGGCTAAATATGATCAATTATGAAATATTTGGGATTAGATTATTCATTTGCAAATTTGATGAAAAATCCAGTTTTACGCTTTTAAAATTCACTATAGTATTTAGAGCATAAATATTTTTATGTAAAATATTTTGACTTAAACGATTGTAATTGTGTTCCTGACTTAATGTTCTACAAATTCTATTCAGGACATGGGAGCTGGATCATGCACTTGAGGGGAGTAAATGGGCTATGAAGAAAAAGATGTACTGAACTATCCTGATTGGACATCACTTCACCATTTGGACCGTATCGTCTTCATCCAAGCCTAGATTGAGCCCAAATTTTGATGGAATCTTGGGGACATGATTATGCACAACTCATCCTGATAGAAGGCCGGCCAATTCACACGTTTTGGAGGTCATCTATGCGGTGAAATTGAGATTAACATATTTTTTTGAATTTCCCTTTCACATTTAATAAAGTTATGTAACCCTAGCCCTCACAAAATCTATTTAAAGGGAGTTTTCACTCTTTGGGAGGGCTGTTAAAATATTTTGGAAGGTGTGGCAGAAAGGGTGTCTCTTTGGATCCCCTCACAACTATTGGAAGAAGTAATTATTTGTGAAAACCTCTCTTCCAAAAAGGCTCTCCTCTCACACCTCCTCTTTGTATTTCTTTTCATTCAATTTGTATCTTGAATTTTTCATCAAATAATCTTATGTGTTCTTACCTTTTATTCTTATTTTAATATTCCTAATTATGTTGGAATCAAGAGTGTATATGAGATTGGGTTCTACCCTTTCAATTATTTGCTCATGAAAAACGTCTCCATGATGACCACACCACCCATGGAAGAGTAGTTTTTTAGTGATTGATCTATGTTATACCCTCTTCATTTAATTATTTTGAATCATTGAGATACGTAATTAAATTTATATGAACCATGAATTTTGTTTTTAAATTATTATAAACTAAGCAAGAAATTGATCAATTAACACAAAAACACGCGAGGTTGAGATTTTGTGTAAATTGTGAGAGCGTGATCTTAATCTGTAATACACGACCACAGGAGATAAATTTGTAGAGTTAAAATATAATCCCTAAACTCAATTCATCATCATTTCAAAAATGGATATATTCTCTAATTAACCACTGACCATAAGAAATACTTAGAACAATAATCAAAGCAGGGTGCTGCGATTGCATGTTCCGAAGCTATCCTAGGGTTTAAGTAATTTCATCTTTGTGGTTAAGTTAACTCTCGTAGGGTTTGAAGGTTAAACAATTAGGGGATCATAATTAAGTGGATATTGATTTAAATGATAATTATTAATAAGTAAATGAATAGGTAGAGTTAGATCGATTATTCCTTTTAAAATATTTTCTAAAAAAACATCTTCTTGTTGTGTCTTTTTAATCAAACTTCATTTCAAAATTAAAAAAAATGCAATCATCTTCCAGAAAACTTCTTCAAGTTTTATAAACGATAAACAAACACCACCAACATTTCAATTAGTGTTTTAACTCTATTCTATTTTACTTTTATAATACCTTTACGAAGTTGTTTTAATTTACTTCCTCCATTTAGAGATGACCTTGGTCAACCACTCAGCTGCACCTAAGAACCCAAAAACCACTAATCATTTGAGGGAACCCACGATAGTGCTCTTTAAAATTTGCGCTGTTTCTGGGGAGGCAAGTAATTATTTAAACCAATTATATTTATTTATTTTATTTTAAATTTTATTCTCTTTATCTCTTTTTTCTTCCTTCTTTACCCAATCTAATTTTTTTTCTATTCTTATTTTATTTTCTTCTACTTCTTTTTAGACCATCAACTCAAACTTATTATTTTTATTTTACTATGGTATAATTTCTTTCTTTTCATATTTCATTGATTTATGACATGAACTAATCCTGAATATCTCTTAGATATTGTCCCTGAGATTGAACGTAGCCTTAGGGCTCGAATCAGACATTCTTAGTCTACGAGAAGTTTCAATATTCAACCAGTTAGAGAATGCCTCCACTTTCAGAACATTGAAATTGGAAACAATTCAAATTCAACCGTAAAACAAGAACTAATGGATGATAATAATGGAAATGACCTTAATAGAACCATTAGAGAATTGCTTCCACCAGATATTAACTATCAACCAAATTGTATTGCATACCCAAATCTTTAATCGAACTTTGAACTAAAATCTGGATTAATTCATCTTCTTCCAAAATTTCATGGCCTCTCAGGTGAGGATCCCAATAAACACCCTAAATAATTTAATGTGGTTTTTTCAAACTTGAAACCAAGAAATGTATCTTAAGACCAAATCAAATTAAGAGCATTCCCATTCTCACTTGATGGATCTGCGAAAGATTGGATGTATTATTTACAACCTGAAGATGTATCTTTTTGGAATGATTTAAAACGCCTTTTCTTGCAGAGGTTTTTTTCCAGCATCAAGGACCACTTCCATTCGTAAAGAGAAATCTGGGATCAAGCAAGAACAAGGGGAGTAAAGGTATGAGTACTGGGAGCGATTCAAGAAGTTGTGTGCAAGATGTCCACATCACCAAATCAGTGAGAAACTCCTCATTCAGTACATATATGAAGGAATCACACCTATGGAGAGGAGCATGGTGGATGCCACAATAGTAGGGGCATTGGTGGACAAGACACTAGTATCCGCATGTGCATTGATCGACAAGATGGCTCAAAACTCCCAACAATTTGGCGATAGAGGTACACCACATGTCAGGGGAGTACATCAGGTAAGTCCATCTTCTCTTGAGAGTCATTTGATTGATAACAAGTTAGAATAATTGACAACTATGGTGAGGCAGATTGCTTTGGCACAAAAGACACCCCAAACCCCTCCTTAAAGGCCCTATGGCATTGGCACTGAGACAAACCATCCAACTAATTGTTTCCCACAACTCCAAGAAATAGAATATTGTGCAGCAGTGTTCCCTGGGAGACCATATCATCATCATCAACAAAAACCTTATCAACAGAAGAAGTTTGATCCAACATACAACCAAGGGTGGAAGTATCAATCAGACATGAGGTATGGTTCTGGACAACAACAAAGGCCACCCTTTCAACAAAACTTCCAGCAGCCTCCACCTTACCAACAAGGATTCCAACAACCCCAAAAAATATTTGAAGCCCAAGCATCAACAAGTAAACAACAAGAGAATTCTCAACCAAAGGTAGATTCTAACACTGATGATATTTTGAAGTAAATTGTTCTTAATCAACAAAATGAGCTAAAGAGTCAAGGTTCGGAGCCGAGGGAGTTGAAGACTCAAATGAACCAGATTTCCACCACCCTCCATGAACTTGTAAGTAAGAATTATAGAAATCTACCTTCCCAACCTACTTCAAATCCCAAGGGGAATGTCAGTGCCATCACATTGAGAAGTGGGAAGCAAAAAAATGATACATCTGCAACTATTGTTCCACCTGGATTCACATCAAATCTGGAGAAGCCCAATTCCACATCAACTAATGAGCAACCCAAAGAGAAAGATAAAGGTAAGAAAAAGAATAATGATGTTCCTCCTAAACCTCTTCATTTTCCAAACAGGGTTGTTGAAACCAAGAAGATGGATGAATAAGCAATGAAAAAGGAGGTTTTTCACACATTCAAGCGTGTGGAGATCAACATTCCTCTACTTGAATCCATTAATAAAATTCCATGGTATGAAAAATTCTTAAAATAACTTAGTACCAATAAAAGAGGGCTCAAGGGAAATGAAAGGATAAATCTTGGAAGAAATGTGTCAGTACTCATTACACAAACTCTAGCAATGCCAAAAAGGTGAAAGGATCCAGGGACATTCACCATCCCATGCACCATAAAGTATTTTTACTTTTTAATGCACTTTGTGATTTGGGAGCTTCCATAAATGTGATGCCTCACTCTATATTCTATTCTTTGTATGTTGGTGTGCTAAAAATAACGAGAATAGTGGTGCAGTTGGTGAATAGAGATACGACATATCCAGCGGGAGTCCTTGAGGATATACTTGTCTGGGTAAGAGACATGATCTTTCCAGCAGATTTCATTGTGCTTAACATGGAGGATGATTAGGTAAGTTCTGATTCCCACATTATCTTACGTAGAACCTTCCTCAAAACTGAAAAACTATCATAAATGTCAATTAGGGTACACTTTACATGGAATTTTGGGATGAAGTTGTGATATTTAATATTATGGATTCCATGAAGTACCCCTCAGAGGATCATTCAACATTTATTATCTCCCATTTTGAACCACCAAGTAAAAACACCATAGAAGTTTATTGTTCTATGATTAGAGAGATTATGAGTATTGGTTCTAGTTTTATGTCTAATATTACTTCCACTCCTATTTCTAATGCACATGACTCTCTTAGATTTGGTTTTGAAATGGAGTCATATTCTGATTTTGATCACGTGAACTCTGATTATGACATGGATGTTGAGTATGCTGATGGATTTGATGCTTTATTCTCTGATTTTTATGATGTATATTTGAATAATGATGATCTTTGTGCACATATTTCAGTTCCTTCTATGTCTCCATCCATACACCACCCCCTACACTAGAACTCAAGCCATTTCCACCAAATCACAAATACTCATACTTGTTGAGTGGTGAGAAATTACCTGTTATCATTGCTAACAATCTCTATTTTGAACATGAAGAAACACTTTTGAATATTTTGAGGGAGAACATCAGGGAAATTGGGTGGACCTTGACTAACATATCAGGTATTAGCCCCTCCATTTGCATGCATAGTATTCTCTTGGAGGATGGGGATAAACCGATTAGGCAGCCACAAAGGAGACTTAATCCAGCACTTTTGGAAGTTGTTAAGAAAGAAGTTGAAAAATTACTTGAGGTGGGTATCATTTACCCTATTTATGACTGACAACGGGTTAGCCCTGTCCAGGCTGTACCAAAGAAAACTGGTTTCACTGTTATAAAAAATGAAAATGATGAGTTAGTTCATGTGAGAGTACAAAATAGTTGGCGAGTGTGTATTGATTATAGAAAACTAAATCAATCCATTCATAAGGACCATTTACCACTTCCATTCATTGAATAGATGCTTTAGAGACTTGCATGTAGGAAACATTATTTCTTCTTGGATGGCTTCTCTAGCCATTTTCAGGTTCTCATTACAGCAGAGGACTAGGAGAAGACGACATTCACCTGCCTATTCGGTACCTTTACTTACCGAAGGATGCGATTTGGACTTTGCAATGCCCCAGGTACCTTCCAAAGATGCATGGTGAGTATTTTATCATATTTCATTTAGACCTTCATAGAGGTATTTATGGATGATTTTACAATTTATGGATCCTCATTTGATGAATGTCTCTCTAGTTTGGGTGATGTGTTGCATCGTTGTATTGAGAAAAATCTGGTTTTGAATTTTGAAAAATGTCATTTCATGGTCGAAAAAAGAATTGTCTTAGGTCATATAGTCTCACAACATGTCATTGAAGTTGATAAATCTAAAGTATACATTATTTCATCCCTACCATATCTTACATGTGTGCGTGATGTTCGATCATTCCTTGGACATGATGGATTTTATCGACGCTTCATCAGAAATTTTAGTAAGATTGCTCTACCCTTATCTCAATTTATTCAAAAAGATATTGACTTCAATTTTGATGATTCATGCAAGGTATCATTTGATGAGCTAAAGAAGTGTCTGACCACTCCACCGATCATACAGCCCCTGCTGTGGGACCTTCCATTTGAGCTTATGTATGATGTGTCCATCTTCGCGGTTGGAGCTGTCTTATCTCAGAGGGTGGAGGGACGTTCACATGTGATTTTGTATGAATCAAGGACGTTGGATTCTGCCCAATCAAACTACACTACAATAGAAAAGGAGTTTCTTGCTGTTATTTTTTCTTTATATAAATTTCGTTCATATTTATTGGGATATAAATTAGTTGTTTTTTCTGACTATGCAGCTTTGAGGTACCTCCTAAAGAAGCCAGATGCAAAGCCACGCCTTATCCGTTGGATGATACTTCTTCAAGAGTTTTACATCAAGATAAAGGACAAGAAGGGGTCAGAGAATTTGGTGGAAGACCACATGAGTAGGCTTACTCACACACTAGAGGGTGACACCTTGGGCCAGGTACCACTTCGGGACACTTTCCCCGAGGAGCATCTCTATACCATCTCAGGTACGCATCCTTGGTATGCTGATTTAGGTAATTACATTGTTGCCTCTGAAATCCCAGTAAACATGAAGAAGCATCAAGTCTAAAAATTAAAAGGTGAGTCTAGGTTTTATGTGTGGGGTGATCCTTACCTCTGGAGCATGTGTAATGACCAAGTCATTAGGAGGTGTGTTCTCGATCATGAGTTTGAGTATGTTTTGTATTTTTCTCATACACTTGATTGTGGTGGACACTTTGGAACTCAAAGTACTACTAGAAATGTCTTAGACTCTGGATTATACTGTCCTATCTTATTCCATGATTCCCATGTATTTTGTAAGTCATGCTCTCGTTGTCAACACACTGGAAACATTTCAAGGAGACACGAGATGCCCCAACAACCCATTTTAGTCTGTGATATTTTTGATGTTTGGGGAATTGATTTTATGTTCCCTTTTCCTAGTTCATTTGGTTTCTTTTATATCCTTGTTTCTGTCGATTATGTGAGTAAATGGGTGGAGGCTAAGGCCACCAGGACTGGCGATTCTCATGTTGTAGTGGATTTTGTCAAGGCTCAAATTTTATATAGGTTTGGAGTACCAAAGGCCATCGTCAGTGACCAAGGGATGCACTTTTGAAATAGGAATTTTTTTCCCTCCTTCGAAAGTATGGGGTGAAACAAAAAACAACAAAATCATACCACCCCGAAAAAAATGTCCAGACTGAGGTTTCAAATCGTGAGTTGAAACAAATCTTGGAGAAAACCGTGCAGCCAAATAGGAAGGATTGGAGCAAGCGCTTGGATGATGAATTGTGGGCTTATAGGACAACATAAAAGACCCCCATTAGTATGTCCCCATTTCGGATTGTTTTTGGGAAATCCTGTCATCTCCTAGTAGAAGTCGAGCATCGAGAATATTGGGATATAAAGAAATGCAACATGGATTTGGCCCAAGATGGAATTCAAAGGAAGTCGAAAATTCAAGAGCTTGAGGATATTCGACTATCATCATATGAGAACTCAAGGCTATACAAGGAAAGATCAAAATAAGTTCATGATAAAATGATCCAGAAAAGAGATTTTATTTTTGGAGAGAAAGTCCTACTCTACAGTTCACGACTAGAGTTGATGCCTGGTAAGTTGCGTTCCAGATGGTTAGGTCCTTATGTTGTGTCCAATTTTTTTCCTTATAGTGCAGTGGAGATCACAAAAATGGACACTAGAAGGATCTTTATAGTCAATGGGAAACGTTTGAAGAAATACATCGAGGGACTTTCTACCGATGCAGTTGATTTCATCAAACTGCATGACCCCATCATCACTTAAGAATATCAGGGTGTTCCTAACCCTTTGACTCTTATATTACTTGTCCTAAATAAAATTATGCATTTCATGTGCACATATCATCTTATGGGTTCACATTTAGGACAATGAAATATTTTAAGTGTGTGGGAGGGAATCTTTTAGTATAGTAATTTTAACTATTTTCCTATTTAAAAAAAACAAAAACAAAAAAATTTGTGAGATTTTCAAATTTTGTGTGTTTATTTTTCAATTTTCTGTGTGTTTTTGAAAATTTTGAGCTGAAATGACTCGCATCACCATTTATAAATCCATATAAATAAGTGAAACAATTTATCCCTTGAAACTAATCTTAAATGAATGAAAAAATGACTTTGTTTCAAGTTCAAATATTTAGTAATTTCATGAAAAGTACACTGAATTTTGAATCCCATGCCACATCTCACTATATTTATATTTGAAACCACTTTCCTGTGAGGCTTCTAAAACATTATTTTCATATTCTTTACATTCACTTCACTTCATGAGAGAACCATACCATGCTTTATTTGACCATAATTTTATTTATTCATGTTAAAACATGAGGGTTTGAGGTACTTATGTTTAAATGATTAAGGAATTTGTTTGGTATTAAAGCCCCTATTTCAAAGAATCCTTTTTTATAATGGCCTACCATGAACATTTAATCCTTTATCCCTTAGAATCCATGCACAAATTAGTAGGTTAGCCACATTACAAGACAATTTTCCCAATCCAACCAACTCTTGAAGTGAAATTGAATAATCTAGTTGAGCTTAAGTGTGAGGGAAGCTGTCTTGTGTTGTGTTACCACATTTTGTGATACTTTGGGTGAAAATTTGAATTCTGAAGAGACGTGTTTGCTGCTGAAAAAAAATTATATTGAAATCTGTGCCTTTCTGGAGCATTCATGATAAAAGAAGTTGTGGCTTTCTGGAGCTTCTAATAGAGGGGGAAAGTTGTTCCTATATGGAGCTTTTAAGAAAATCATTTTCGAGAAGATTGACTATTTTACTTGTGAAATGTGGAATGGTGTGCACATTCCTTTATTTTTCATGATGATGAACATGAATCGATGCTATGTAGATTGAGTAGGAGACCATATTTAAGTGAAAATTATATTAATGCAATTTTGCTTCAAAAATAGTCAAGCCCTCCTCATTCAGACTCAGAATTTTTCACATCTAAATCCTACCAACCGAAAGCCACAAAAAAACCCTGAAAAGTCTTCATGATAAAATTATGTTCTTCATGCACCTCAGGTGGTGATGTAGGAATTTATCAAGCTTCTGAGGCCCCTTTTATGATTTTGGATGAGAAATACATTGCAAAAAATTGACATTTGTGTGATAATAGAAAATTCAAGCGAGGTAATTGTTTTGTGCATGGGAGGATAAATGAAGTGGAAATATATCGAATGATATAAATGGAGAACTTGAAATAATGGTTTTTTATGAGGAAATATATCTTTTGTTTCTTGGTGTGTAATTTTTTGATCTCAAGGATATGTGTTTTAAAATTGGTTTTGATTTGATATTGATGTTTACTTGATATGAGGTTTTGCCCAGGAGTGCAAAAGGGTAAGTTTGGGTGAGTTGATCAAAAAATATTTTGTTGAATATTTTATTGATAATAAAAGACATAATTTCCTCACATTGGGATGAATATTTTCAATTATGAAATTTTTGGGATTAGATCATTCATTTGCAAATTTGATGAAAACTCAAGTTTTACCCTTCTAAAATTTACTGTATTATTTCGAGCATAAATATTTTTATGTAAAATATTGTGACCTAAAAGTTTGTAATTATGTTCCTGACTTAATGGTCTAAAAATTATATTCAGGATATGGGAGCTGGATCGTGCATTTGAGGGGAGTAAATGGGCCATGAAGACAAAGATGGACTGAACTTCCAGATTGGACATCATTTAACCATTTTGGTCGTATCTTCTTCATCCGGGCCTGGATTGAGCCCAAAATTTGAGAGAATCTCGGGGATAAGATTATGCAAAACTCATCATATTTATATAAGGCCGGCCAATTCACGTGTCTTTGAGGTCAAATATTCGGTTCAAGTTGGATTAAAATATTTTTCCGAATTTCCCTTTCACATTTAATAAAGTTATGTAACCCTAGCCCTCAAAAACTCTATTTAAAGGGAGTTTTCACTCTTTGGGAGGGTTGGTAGAGGCTTTGGGAAGGTGTGTCCTAAATGTTGTCTCTTGGGATCCCCTCACAACTCTTGGAAGAAGTAAGGATTTGTGCAAACCTCTCTTCCAAAAAGGCTCTCCTCTCACACCTCCTCTTTGTATTTCTTTTCATTCATTTTGTATATTGAATTTTTCTTCAAATAATATTCTATGATCTTCCCTTTTCTTCTTATTTTAATCTTATTAATTAGTGTGGAATCAAGAGTGGAGACGAGATTGGGTTCTACCCTTTTAATTCTTTGCTCATGCAAAACATTTCCACGATGACCACACCACCCATGGAAGAGTAGTTTTTTAGTGATTGATCTATCTTCTACCCTCTTCATTTAATTATTTTGAATAATTGAGATAGTATAATTCAATTAATATGATCCATGAATTGTGTTCTTAAATTATTAGAAACTAAGGAAGCAATTTAACAATTAACACAAAAACACACGAGGTCGAGATTTTTTGTAAATTGTGAGAGCGTGATATTAATCGGTAATACAAGACCACATGGGATAATTTTGTAGAGTTCAAATATAATCGCTAAAAAAAATTCATCCTCATTTCCAGAATGGATATGTAATCTAATTAACCACTGACCATAAGCTAGACTTAGAATAACAATCAAATCTGGGTGCTGCGATTGCGTGTTCCAAAGCTAGCCTTGGGTTTAAGTAATTTCATCTTTGTGGTTAAGTTAACTCTCATAGGTTTTGAGAGTTAAGAAATTAGGGGATCATAATTAAGTGGATATTGATTTAAATGATAATGATTAATAATTAAAGGAAGATATAGAGTTTTATTGATTATTCCTTTTAAAATATTTTATAAAAAAACATCTTCTTGTTGTGTCTTTTTAATCAAACTTCATTTGAAAATTAAAAACAAAAAATGCAATCTTCTTCCAGCAAACTTTTTCAAGTTTTATAAATGATAAAAAACGACCCCCATCCTTTCAAGTAGTGTTTTAATTCTATTCTATTTTACATTTATAATACCTTTAAGAAGTTGTTTTAATTTACTTCCTCCTTTGATAGACGACCTTGGTCAGCCACTCTACTGCACCTAAGAACCCAAAAACCACTAATCATTTGAGGGCACCCACGACAGTGCTCTTTCAATATTTCATGCAGATTTTTTTCTATCTAGAGAAATTGAGTGATGTTATCATTTGAATGATTGAGTAACATCCCGATTATAATCTCACTTGATGTTAATTGTGACATAAGTTATCTTTCATTATCTAAAAACACATTTAGAGGTTCAATGTTGCACTAAAGTGAATGAATAATATCATTCATATCTGACATTATTGAAGTAATTTCTTGAAATATTCTCAAGGGGATATGAGAATGGATTCTCGAGAGAAGATGTCTTTCACTTGAGAATGTTTCTTCCATTATTCCAGGAATCTCAAAGGATCTTTCTAAGGTGGGAAAGGGAAATGATATGTCTCTTCTGGTGGATGATAGTTTGTCTGGAATCCCTGGTGGTGATGATCCCTCTAGATCCCATTCCTTTAAAGAGGTGGTGGAAGTTTTGAGACCATGGCAGGAATGTTTACCCATAAGCCCCTATGGCGGTGACCCCCTAGTGTGCGAATCATGTTTACAGGTTCCCAATTGTGTATTTTTCATTAGAGGAGATAAGGGAGGATGCATGTTATCACAAGTGGGCCCTGGTGGTGAAATTCAATTGAGACAAACTTCATTTCACATTCTTCTGGAATTTTGTTGCTTATTGGGGTATTTATCAGATGGATGTAGTGTCTACTCTTTTCAGTACTACCTTATGTGTGCCTCTATTTTCGTGGGAGGATTTTGGGAAATATTAGAGTAGAGAAGGTCGGTGTTGTGGTTCTTGGTTCTTCTCTTTTTCTCGATGGTCCTCGAACACTCACTGTGATAGGTAGTCCAACTTCATAGCTGTTGGGATCTAGTTTCTAAGGTTTCCTCTTCCTTTTCAAAACCCCACACTTCTTCAATCGGTTGGAAATTATTTAGGGTACTTTATTTTCTTGGGAAATGATACACATTTTTTTAGGAGGAGACCTCCCTATGGATGTGTGTATAAGTGGATCTGGTGAAACCCTTTATGTATCATGTGGGTGGTGAGGGATCCTCCAGGTGGAGGCGGGTTTTATTTTAAGTTCCCCCTAGATTTTGTTTGATGTGATATTAGAAGGGGAACTCGGCAGATTTAAATAGGTGGAGGCATTGGTTGGCTGTGTCAGTCGATGGGGGAAGAGGTTTAGGTTAAGGGGTGGTGGTAGAGTCAGTGGGTGATGGAATGTGTTTACTCAAGGTCTGTGATACGATGGCTGGGATAGCGTCTATGGACTGTATGGGTTTTCTATAAGAGGGTTAGTTTTTCATGGATGGTCTATCCATGTCAACTGAGATCCAGGGTTTAATGATGTAGAAAGGATTGGAGGTTTATCTAGTGTTATAAATTCTGGTGTCGGTGGAAGAGATGCAGGCAGGCCTTGGTGGGAATTACAAGGATATGAATATTTCAAATTTAATTGACGCACTCGACGCGCCGAGCTCTTTTTTTATTCTTGAAAAGGAGGTGTCAGGGGTGGTTTAGGAAATGATGTTGAGTCACTGGATTTTGTTGTCACCTCCCATTCTGGTGCTTTCTGGTTCTCAAACATTGGTAGAAAACATATATGGGATGCTATTCAGATTGGCTTCTTCTTCATTGGGATGCTCGTCTTTTGATCAACATGCCTATTCTTCATTGGGGAAGACTATGTTTCTTAAAAATGGAGGTTGTGAGCCTTGTACGAGGCCTCATGTGGTTGTCACAGAGGATCAGGTGGTTGAGGTGACTTTAGAGGTCCATTGAAGGTCACCTTTTGATCTCAGGGGAAAGGTTCCAGAAGGTAAGAGTCCGAATGGGTTCTCACATGAGAGACTAGAGGGCCTGTTGTGCTCTCCGAATAAGTTTGTAGCTCTAATGATTTTGGGTGGGTATGAGGAGGATAAGGAGGTGGAGGGGCTCAAGGGGGAATATATAAGGAAGTTCTGGTCGACCCTAATGTCATATGGTCCAATAACTCATTCCCGTTCCAAAGAGGCCTTATTTGTTAAACCATAGATGAAAATGAGATTGGCCTCAGGTGGAAAAGGTTCTACATATCTTCATAAAATATCTCCAATATGGTTTGGAATGTGAGGGGCTTGGGTGTGAGGGAGAAAAGTGATTACATCATGAGTGAAGCTCAACATTTATAGGTCTCTATGGTGGGTATCCTTGAATAGAAGAAATGTGCTGACCATTTAAAGGCTTTTGATAGGTGGAGGGTTATCTAACTTTCTTAATGAAAGTTCATGTAACCAATATATCTGGGTCTTCTGAAGGTTAAACTTTAATGCAGATGAGGTCCATTTCTCTCCACAGTACGTCACTATTAAAATATATTTGGGAGTTACATTGTAGCACCCCAGGTTTGAGGTATGTAGCCATTTTTATGCATTTTTTTGGTGTTTAAAGTTCTTAGAATGAGTTGGGAAGAATCTGAGAGAGTTTGGAATGGTTTTGAATAAGTTTGGAGGTTTTTCATAGGGCGCACGATTTGAGCATAGTTAGAGAAAACCATACGGGTTCTCCAAGAAACCGTGTAAGGGGAGACAATAGGTTTCACATGGCCTACACATGGTTTTCCAAACTATGTGATCCAACCATGAATACCCCTTCTCTTGATGTAGTGGCATGCACATGGTTAGCACACGGTTTTCCAAACCATACGGGCTAACCATGTGGACACTTAAAATTGGGGGGTTTTTAAATCCAGGAACCCTTGGGGTTGCCTCTTTTCACTTCAAATTCTCTCCAATTCGAGCCTCAATCAGGATTTTGGGTTCTCAAAGGTTGAATGTTCTCTCCCACAAATTTTTGAAGAAAATTGAAGTGGTGTCTTGGTGGATTAAAGGTGGTTCTTTTTAGATAAGTCCCCTCTTTTGGTTATTTATAGTTTCTTCTAGATCTACATCTCCCTCTCTCTCAGTTTTCTAGATCTACACACATTGTGTGTTGATATACTGTTTTGGTTTCCTTGGGTATTAATTTTATGGCTTTTGGATGTTAAAGAAGGATATCTTGAACGATTTTCATGGAGCATTTTCCCTGATTGGGGTTTTGTTGCTTGTAGATCGAATTCATTAGAAACCTAAAGGTATGTGGCTTCTCTCTCAACTCCACTTTGTTAGAAATTGAAGCTTGGTTAAAATTGATTTGTTTTTCTTGAAATTAATTGTGGTTTTGATATAAAAAATTGGTTGGAAATATCTTTGGGGATGTTTTGTGGATTTTTGGGGAAAATGGGTTTTACGATTGAATGTTATTGTTGTTAAATTCTAAAATGTAGATTTTAGAACTTTTTACAGGGCATGGGTTAAGGAAATGGTTTATGAAAATGGGTTTCAATAAATAATTTGTTTTATTGAATCAGGGTTGGGCATGAAAAATGTTAAATGAGTGATTTAAATAAATGGGTGATTTATTGAAGTGAATTGGCATGTGTTGGAAATGATGGTGTGCTTTTGTGAGGCCTTGGTGCTTTGTGCTTGTTGGGTGATATGGAATTGGCCTGTGTTGATTGTGGGAAGTTGGGAAGGATGTCTCACTATAAAAGGTGATAGATAGTGGTTAGAAGAACCACCATATTGGATAGTGTTCGGTAAGCACCTCTAGTTGGGAATGGGGTGAACAGGATGGGTGGAAGTCCCACCACAATGGTTACTTAGTTGTGTGTGACTTTGAAAAGATAGAATTTTGGTGCTAATGTGTGATAAGGATATGGATTATGGAATGGTTGAGTCATTCATTTGTTTGTCATGGATTGGTAAGGGCATGTTTGGGATGTTGTAAATTGTTTCACTACTGAGTGTTTTATATGAACCGTTTTATATAAATGTGATAACAGTTTAATCCTAGTGGCGTGTGTTGGGAAGTTATTTGGGGAAAACCTACTGAGTATTAATACTCACCCCTTTCTTTGGGACTTGGGTGTTTTTGCATATTTCATATTCCAGGACACATGTAATAGTAAAGCTTCTCACTTTACTAGCGGTTAGGCATGAATCTTGGGTGATGTTGTGGTGATTGGAGCATGGATCTTGGTGCGGAGCTATAGATGGTGCCCTAGTTCTTTTGTCATCTTGTTTTAGTCTTCCACTTGGTACTCTGACTTTGGATTTTTTGTATTTGGCATGTGATATCGTTATGGATTAGTTGGTTGTCTTTTGGTAATTTATGAGTTTGGTTGGTTTGTTGACATGCATCATACAGTTGTAGATTGTTTGTTGGATTTGTCTTAAGAGAAAATTGTTTCCAAATTTATTCTCAAAGCCCTTGGAATTTATTTCCAGCCTTTGGCGCATTGGAAACATTGATTAAGTCCAAGTATCATTATTATTCCATCTCAATCCAATGAGATGGGGTGCGATGTTACAAGTGGTATCGGTTTGTTCGGTCCTCGGCTTTTATGTGAGAGAAGTTGTTCGATCCTTGGTGTTGATCATTGGTCTTGGTGTTGGAATTCTTTCTTGGTTTATTCCTTGAGTCGAGATGGTATCAAGGCATATGATTTTTAGATTATTGAATATATATCATAAAAGGATGTAGCTAACCCTTTTATGTTAAACTTAAAGTTACCAAGGAGTTGAGTACATAAGTGTTTGGAGACACTTTTAGGAATTGGATATCTCATTGTCATGGGTGTAGCCAACAAGATGAGCATGACATGCATGGTAGAATTGACTTACCTCTAGGATTCATATTTCAATGGGGTATAATGATTTATGGTGTGATATGAACGTGTGGATTTTGGAAATCTATATTGGGTTTCAAAACATAAGGATTTGAAACATGGAATCTTGTGGTATTTTGAAAATGGGTGGATTTTCAAAACATGGTGGATTTTTCAGAATAGTGAAACCTAAAAAATGTGAACTTGCAGAAAGACTAGTTGTAATGGTTGAAATGTATTGAAATTAAAAATTGAATACTATTTATTGTTAAGGGAGTAAAACTTATGGTTGTTTTTAGGTTGATAGAAATGGCACTAGGTAGGCATCGTAGAGATCAACCGAAAGAAGCAGCTGAAAATGTGGTTGCACCTGAACCTCAGGTGAACCAGCAACAAGTGTAGAGTTTAGTGAAATATTTACAAGACATGGAAAGTAAATAAAGAGGATCAACAAAGGAATGTAGATCATGTAGATCAGTTTTAAAATCCACACATGTTTATGGGTGATTCAGAGCCAAAAAGGGCTGAAGCATGGCTGAACAGAATGAATAGGATATTTGAATTCTTAGGAACACCGACAGAGCTGAAAGTAAAACTATCTGCATATATGTTGGAAGATATTTCCCTTTAGTGGTGGGAGGTGGTGGTCTATGATGGGATACACCAAAATTTGACATGGGATGGGTTTGAGGAATTGTTTAATAAATAATTATACCCTCCCACATTCTGGATTCAGTGTACAATAGATTTATTAAGTTTGAAGCAAGGTAACATGGTTGTGATAGAATATGTGGCTATGTTTATTAACTTAGTCTGGTTTTCACCTGAGATGGTTGGTATTACATCATTGAAGGAACATATTTGTGAAGCTAGGTTGAACCGCGATATTCATTCCAGGAGAGCGGTGAAGTGTATAGATGATTACACAGAAATGGTAAATAGAGCTATGGTGGCCGAGTGGGATCTTGCGGGGGCTACAGGTGGGGGAAGTGTGTGGGTACCCATGGAAAATAGTGGGAACAAGAACACTGGGTTCAAGTGAAAGAGGGACACTTATTTCTATGGTGGGAGTACGACTCAAAATATGATGGTGTGATCGGTGAATCTTATTTCAAAGATTTAGAGTAAGCCGGGATGTTTTTAGTGTGGATATATGAGTCACATCAAGTGGGATTGTATGAAACAACATCAAGAATGTCATAATTATAAGAATATGTGTCATCTTCAGCGGTATTTTTGGAATGATCTAAGGTCGGGTGTCCGTGAAACTCCTCAGGGGTCACAGGGGTCTTATGACTCGACAGGATGTGGGAAACAACATACCCCATGACAATAGAGTAAAGTGGGCCACGGTGATTCTCGAAATACCATGATTCCGCAGTAGGGTAATAAGGTGCAGAGTTTGGAAAGTAAGTAGTTGCTTGGAGCTAATCAGGTGGTGATGGTTGATCATTCAAGACCATCCACAGTGCGAGGTATGGTTCTTTCAAATTCAATGTTGATGTAAGATTTTTTGGATACAGGTGCTTCACATTCTTTTATTTCTTCTCGCGTTGTTGATTTTCTGGGTTTATACATGGAAATGAGGCCTTCTGTTTTGAAACTACAAACTCCGCTGGGCCAAATAGAGTGTCGATCCTTCTTGTGTCTAGGTTGTTGTTTAGTTTTGGATGGAATCGAATTGATGTGGGATTTTTCAGTGCTTGAGATGGATGCTTATGATATAATCCGGGGAATGGATTCGTTAGAATTGTTTAAGTCCTACATCGATTTCTTTGTGCGAAAGGTTAATTTTGTGATGAAGGATGGGATTAGAAATCTCTTTAGTGGGAAGAAGATTTCCAAGATGGGTGAAACAATTTTTTGGGCACCAACTATTGGCATGATCTTGTATCGGTTAGAGACCGCGTTGTTGGAATCGATTGAAGGTGTTGAGAATAGCCTTCTTCGAGTAGTTGTGGATCAATTTATGGATGAATTTCTCAAAGAATTATCAAAGATTCCACCTGTGAGAGAAGTTGAGTTTACGATTGATCTCTTTATGGGGACTAGTACTATCTCACTTCCTTATTACCTAATGGAATCGGTAGAATTGTAGAAATTAAAGGTGCAGTTTTAAGAGTTAGAAAATAAGGGGTCCGTCCAGCTGAGCACATCTCTGTGGGCAGCGCCTATTTTTTTTGTTAAAAAATAAGATGGAACCTTGAGGCTCTATGTTGATTATAGTATACTTAATTAGGTTATGATAAAGAACCGATATCCACTTCCATGAATTAGTGATTTGTTTGACCAGTTTAGGGGAGATAAATGGTTTTCCAAGATTGACTTGAGATCATGATATCACCAATTGCAGGTGAGAAAGGATGATATTCTAAAAACATCTTTCAGAAGTAGATATAGCCATTAAAAGTATGTGGTTATTCCCATTGGTCTAAAAAATCCACCAGAAATTTTTGTGGAATTGATGAATTATATATTTCAAAGATACTTGGATTCTTTTGTGGTGGTATTTTTGGATGATATACTGGTGTATTCTAGTACAAGGGTAGAGCATGAGCAGCACTTGGCGATAGTGTTGGGGATATTGAGGGATCATTGGTTGTATTCCAAATTTTCAAGGTGTGAATTTTGGATACAAGAGGTTCATTTTCTTGGACATGTTAATTATGAGAGGGGTCTTTTACTTGATATGGAAAAGATAGAGGCTGTTCTCTCAAGGAAACTGCCAAAGAATATTTTTGAGATACATAACTTCCTTGGTCTAGTTGGGTATTATCGACATTTTGTTCACGATTTATCACGATTATCTTCTCCGATGACAACATTGACAAGGAAGAATATCCCATTCCAATGGGATGAGAAGTTTCATAAATTCATTGAAGAGTTAAAGGGTCACCTTACATCAGCACCGATATAGGTTTTTCTAGAACCATGGAAAGGGTACGTGGTGTATTGTAACGCATCATGATCAGGGTTAGGATGTGTTCTCCTGCAGGGGGATTATGTGGTTACATATGGCTCATAACAGTTGAGGTTTCATAAGAAGAACTACCCAAAACATGATTTGGAGTTGGAAGTAGTGGTCATGCTTCAAAAATGTGGCATCATTATCTCTTCGGTGAGATATTTACGGTGTTTACTGACCATAAGAGCTTAAAACATATCATCTCACAAAGAGATTTGAACTTTAGGCAAAGGATATGGATGGAATATCTCCAATTTTTTGATTTCAACTTAATATATACACTGGGTAAGAGAAATTCGGTGGAAAATGCATTAAGTAGTAAATCATATGCTTAGGTGGTGAAATAGGCATCAGATTAGTGTCAGTTGATGTCGGTCCTAGCCGACATGCGGTTGGAATGTGAGGGTCGAGGTGACAGAGCAATCTTCTTTCTAGTTTCATTGGTTCCTAACTTGGTTGGTTTTGTTAAAGAGGCACAAGCATCTGATTCAGAGTGTATGGAGGTGAGGTCAAAACTCAATGACGGGGAGACCATTGAGTGCTAAAAACTGAATGGAAATTCAATCTCATGTTTTTGGAATCGGATGGTGGTACCAGTGGATTGTCAGGTGGAACTTCTCAGGGTTCATCATCATTCCAGGTGGGCTGTTCATCCTGGAATTCAGAAGATGTATAAGGCATTGAAAGTGTAGTTTTGGTGGGCTTGTATGAAAATGGATGTGGATGGGTTTGTCTTGTGATGCTTGACTTTTCAGCAAGTCAAGGTATTAAATCAGCATCCATCAGGCATGCTACAGTCATTACCTATCCCAGTATGGAAATGGGAGAAAATAACAATAGATTTTTAGATAGATCTCCCAAGAATGGTCCGGAGGCTCAATGCCATATGGGTGATTTTGGATCTGCTCACAAAGTTGGCCCATTTCATCCTGATTTGTGAATCTCCAACGGTGGAAGATCTATCAAAAATCTATATTTGGGAGGTGGTAGAGGCTTGGTGTTCCATTTTACATTGTATCAAATAGAGATATGAGGTTCACATCTCGTTTCGAGAAATCATTCCAACAATCCCTTGGAACCCAGTTGACTATGAGAGCGACATATTATCTATATACAGATGACCAATCCAATAGGACGATACAAAGCCTGGAGGATATGTTAAGGTCTTTTGTGATGGTCTTTTTTGGTTTATGAGAGTAACACTTAACATTGGTGGAGTTATTCTATAATAATTGTTATCAGGCTTCCATACATATGGACCCATTTTAGGCATTATATGGGTGTCCATGTCGTTCTCCACTATGTTGGGTTGAAACAGGAGAGACTTCGATGATTGGACCACCCCTTGTCTATGAGACTATGTAGAAAATAAAGTTGAAAAGGAAGAGGTTTGAGGCAGATCAATTTCATCAAAAATCATATACGGAACATCCTCAACGACCGTTGTCGTTCGAGGTGGGTGATCATGTGTTTTTGAGAATCTCTCCTAGGTTGGGACATCATTGATTTGGGAAGCAGGGTAAGTTATCTCTAAGGTATATTGGGCCTTTTAAGATACTTGATTAGATTGGTTAGTTTGATTATCGTTAAGATTTTCCACCACAGTTTAATGTGGTGTACAAAATGTTTCATGTGTCACAGTTGAAAAAGTATTTGCTGGATCGTGACAATGTGATCCGTTGGGATCACGTTGCGCTAGAACCAGATGCTTCTTTGGTGCATGTGTCGGTACAAATTTTTTATAGGAAAGAGAAAGTCATTCATGGTAAAATCATTGGTTTAGTTCATGTTTTGTGGAAGCATGTTTAGATTCATGGGGTGACTTGGGAGCGGGAGAAAGAGATGTCCGAGAAATGGCCCGAACTCTTTCGACAAATCAATGGAACTTTACTTTCTAAGGATGGAATGTAAAATGGTGGGGAGAATGTATCACCCCCCAGTTTTAGGTATGTTACAATATTTTAGTACTTTAATATGTGTTTAAAGTGATTAGGATGAGTTGGGAAGAGGTTTAGAGAGTCTGGAATGATTTTGAATAAGTTTGGAGGCTTTTCTAATGGCGCACGATTTGAGTATGATTAGAGAAAACCGTGCGGGTTCTCTAGGAAACCGTCAAAGGGGAGACAATAGGTTTCACACATCCTACACATGATTTTCCAAACAGTTCAAGGAAACCATGCATACCCCTTCTCTCGAGGAAGTGGCATGCACACACTTAGCACATAGTTTTCAAAACCGTGCTGGCTAACCGTGCGACCACTTAAAATTGTGGTTTTTAAATCTAGGATTCTTGGGGTTTCCTCTTTTAACTTAAAATTATCTCCCACTCAAGCCTCACTCTTGATTTTGAGTTATCAAAGGTTAAAGGTGCTCTCCCATACGTTTTGGAAGCAAATCGAAGGGGTTTCTTGGTGGATTGAAGGCAGTTCTTCTCAAGTAAGTCCCCTCTTGTGTTTCTTTTGGGTTTTCTCTAGATCTACATCTCCCCCTCTCTCAGGTTTCTAGATATACACATGTTGTGTGTAGATCTAGGGTTTTGGTTTCCTTGGGTGTTGATTTTAAGGCTTGTGTATGTTAGAAAACGAGATCTAGAATGGTTTTTGTGGAGCTTTTTCCCATATTGGGGTTTGGTTACTTGTGGATCGAATTCGTCTGAACCCTAAAGGTATGTGGATTCTCTCTCGACTCCACTTTGTTAGAATGTGAAGCTTAGTTACAATTATTTTTTTCTTGAAATTAATTGTGGTTTTGATGTGAAAAATTGTTTTGAAATTAATTTGTGGATGTTTTGTGGATTTTTGGGAAAATGGGGTTTTACAGTTGAATGTTCTTATTGTTAAACATTAAAATATATATTTTAAATTTTTTATGAGGCTTGGGTTAAGAAATTGGCTTATGAAAATGGTTTTCAATAATGATTTTGTTTTATTGAATCGGGTTTGGGAATGAAAAATGATAAACGATCGATTTCAATAAATGGGTGATTTATTGAAGTGAATTGGCATGTGTTGGAAATGATGGTGTGCTTTTGTGTGGACTTGGTGCTTTGTTCTTATTGGGTGATATGAAATTGTATTTTGTTGATTGTGTGGTGTTGAGAAGGAAGTCTCACTATAAAAGGTGACAAATAGTGTTTGGAAGAACCACCATATTGGATAGTGGTTGGTAAGAACCACTTGTTGGGAATGGGATGAACAGGATGGGCAGAAGTCCCACCATAATGGTTTCTTTGTTTTGTGTGGATTTGAAAATATGTAATTTTTGGTTCTAATGTGTGATAAGGATATGAATTATAGAATTTTTGAGGCATTCTATTTTTTTTTCAGGGATTGGTAAGTGCATGTTTGTCATGTTGTAAATTGTTACACTATTTAATGTTTTATATAAATGTGCTAACGATTTTATCCTAGTGGAGTGTGTAGGTAAGTCATTTGAGAAAAACCTAATGAGTATTAATACTCACCCTCAGCTTTGGAACATGGTTGCTTTTGTAGATGTCGTATTCTGGGACACAGTTAAGATTAAAGCTTCTAAATTCACTAACGGTTCAACATGAAGCTTAAGTGATGTTATGGTGCTTGGATTATGGATCTTGGTGTAGATCGATGGATGGTCTCTTAGTTCTTTTGGAGTCTTTTTTAGTCTTCCACTTGGTACTCTGACCTTGGATTTGTTGTATTTGGCATGTGAGATTGTTATGGATTAATTGGTTGTCTTTTGGTAATGTATAAGTTTGGTTGGTTTGTTGACATGCATTATATAGTTGTGGATTTTTGGTTGGCTTGGTCTTAAGGTAAAAATTTTCCCCAATTTTTTCTTGAATACCTAGGCATTTATTTCCAGCCTTTGGCACCTTGGGAACATTGCTTAAGGCCAAGTAGAATTCCTCCTCCCTCTCAAGCCAATGAGATGGGGTGGGATGTTACATACATAGTATTTTTTTCTTCTTTATGAAAACTGTGATTTCAATGGAAGGAGGAATCTGTGGAAAACTCTTAGAAACTTCAAACCAGGGAATCTGGCTTTGATTGTAGGGAGTTATTTCATAATGATAGCTAATGTTAGGGATAAAAAAGGTGTGATAGACTATTCTTTTAATGCCATGCAGAATTTTAAATCTTTAAAGGCCTCTAATGGGCTCATTGACCTAGGGTATTCGGGATGTAAATTTACCTGGAGTAACAAAAAGAGAGGGAATAGACATATTTCATGAAGAATAAATTGATGCATGGGTAATCTTCAATGGCTGTATTCCTTCCCATAGACAATGGTTAATCTTCTTCCCATATCACTATTAGACCACTTGGCATTAGTTTTCATCATTATAAGGGAGCATGTCATTTCAAAGTGTTTCTCCTACTCTAGAAGTTGGTCTAGTAGGGAAGGTTTAAATTTGTTGGCAAGTGAGTCCTGGAACCAACCGGTCTCAATCATCCCTTAGGTAGGGCTAGTAGTGTATCTCAAATGACTGAAGCTAGTAATCCAGGATTAGGGTAGAAGTAGAAGTAGCGGTGAATCTATTTTGGAAAGAAATCAACAGGATATTGACATAATTGAAGTAAAAATCCATATGTAATGGTAGGTTGATGTACTTGTGGATTTGGTTGACAAGAAGGGTCAGCTGGTTGAGAAATTGGTGGAAGTTGAAAGTGTTTTCCGGTAAAAGTCATCGGTAATATAGCTTAGGGAGGGAAATCAGAACACAACATTTTTTAAGGCCGATATAAGTAAAATTCAATCAATATAAAGCTTTAGGATGGAACTTATACCAATGATATTGGAGTGGCTAGAAATATGGAAAGATATTACTTTTAGAATATTCTGGTGGGATTCACTGATGTGTTCGATAGGTAGTCAGAGGAAAATGATGGAGAGAAAAACTTCTAGAATTGCATATCCATATTGGTTGATCAAAGAGAAAGGGAAGCCATGGGATCCCTACCAGATTTGAAGGAGATCAAAGAAGCGGTCCTTCGCGTGAAAATAGATGGTGCTCCAGGCCCATATAGATTTCAAGGGTGATTCTTTATGGATGATTGGGAGATCATTATGGAGCATTTTAGAGATTCTTTGTGCGATTTATTCAGGGGGGATATCCTGAGGTTCTTTACACCTCTAAAGTGGTCCTAATAATGAAATTGAATCATCCTGACCCCATTATCCAGTATAGGCCTATTGGCTTATGCAATATTTCTTATAAAATTCTATCCAAGATTCTAAATAATAGGCTCTAGAATAATGTGGCTAAAATTGTGTCTCATGATTAGTACAATTTCATAGCTAGGAGGAGCATTCAAATGGAGATATGGATTGCATATGAAATGGTTGATTTCATCAAAATAAAGAGTATAGGATTGCATATAATCATTACAGTCGATATAGAAAAGGAATGTTCTAGGATTTAATAGAGATGCATTATTATTTTCATGAGTAATCTGGGCTTCTTAGAATGGATTTACTTCTTTCTTTTCAGATAGTATGATTATCCATGGTTGTCCATTTCACTTTTGGGAAGGGGATTCAGTTTCTTCAAAATAGTATAGGGTCGAAGGTAGGGTGACCCTCATTCCGTGAATTTATTTATTATAGCACAAGAAGCTCTAACCAGGAATGTTTTGAGGTATCTAGTGGAGGGGTTGATTAGTCCCTATAAGAAATATATGGGGGATAGAACCATTTCACACTTGATGTTTTCTGAAAACATTATTTTCTTCATTAATGGAAGGAGGAAGTTAATTTGGGGATGAGAGAAGATGATGGAGGAGTATGGTAGGAAATTTGGGACAAATATTAATATAAGAAATCATAATGTTTATATTTATAAGTGGTGTATGGAGTGAAATATAAGGGATATCTATAATAGGATGGGTATGTAAGAGAGATAGCTTCCTTTAGTGTACCTAGTTTCCCAATTTCTAAAGAATTAATCAGGAAATATATGTTTGATATGCTATTGAATAAAATATATGGCCACATATGTAAGTAGAAAAATATATTTCTATCATTTAGAGGGTGTATTACGCTGATCAAAAATGTTTTTTCATCCATTTATTTTCATTTTTTATTAGTCATCAAAGTTCCTAATGGATTCATTGAACAAATGGAAGGAGTTTTCAATAGATTCATTTGCGATGCTAATGAGGTGGGGAGGTACAATTGGGTTGCATGGAAAATATTGGCCAGACCAATTGAAGAGAGTGGTATCAATCTTAGTAATATCTTGGAATCCCTACAGGGGTTTCACGCTAAACTGGAATAGAAGATTATGAAAGGGAGATCTATTTGGGAAGGATTTATGCGGAACAGATATGGTGAAGCATGGAATGAGTGGGTCATAACTTTAATAAAGTCATCATGGATGGAAAGATGCATGATTGATATAATTTATATTTTAGGTGGAACAACCTGATGGGTTATAGGAAATGGAGTGATCCAATACTGGAAAGACAGTTGAGCTGATGAATCACTTTTCCTTCACAAATGGCCAATGCCAAACATCACCTTCAGAGAAGTATTGAGCTTTCCATCCATAATAAATTCAACTTTTGGAGAATACAAAAAGGTGTGATTTGAAAAAATCATGCTAAATGATGAACCTGACTGGTGTTCTTTCATTGTGTCTTAGTTGCAGAACTTTTCAGGGAAAGATCCCATGACTTAATTCATGTTAGAAACATTCATGAATAATGGGTGGTGTATCTATTCAGAAAATAGATCCTGTTTAAAAAGAATTTTCTTATTTGGTGCATAATTACTCTTGGTTTGATGATGAAGTAGAATATCTAGAGGAAAAGCATCTCACTAGTCTTCTAGTGTTGGTGTTGGAGCATTCCAAGCTATGAATCAACATGGTGCCTATTCTTTAGCAGCGATTAGGCATAGGAAATCTGGAGTTATATCGAAGGGTGTATGAGGGTGGCAGGGGGAGGGTATTCCATCACACATTTTATAGATGCATTGTTCCAGGGGTGGAATCCTACAGTGAGGAGGAAAGGGTGATGATCTTGATTATGGAGGCGGTATGCTATGTCTTGTGGGAAGCTAGAAACAAGGAAAGGGAGAGAATGATCTTCTCTTGACTATTGATTCAGGTTTGGGTCAGGTATGTGATTTTGGAGTTGGGTGGCCTTTGATCTTGCTGGTACAACACAAACTCTATAAGGATGCTAATACCAAGGATCGTACTTAACCTAGAGGGTACAATGGAGGCAATGGGGAATGGAATTGCTGGAATCCCTCAAGGAGAAAACTGAAACATAATGTCGACGGGTCTTGTGTCAATGGGAACATGAAGGGAATAGGTCTTGTCCATGATGATAGAGGTTTAGTTTTGATGGGTTTTGATGTCTTTTATGGAACCAATAATTCCCTTGGAGTTGAGGCAAGGGTTTGCATGAGTGGTCTCATATTATGAAGATTATATAACATCTCCATCCAAGAAGTGGATTCTGATTCCCAAACTCTTGTTGGCTTGCTACAAAGGCAGACTGGTTCTCTGTAGGAGATAATTTATCTAATTAGGGAAGGGAGGAAGCTATTGTCCAATGGATTTAAGGTTGGCCACACATGGAGAGAGGGGAACTTTGTTGCAGATACCTTATCTAGTAAAGGAGATCTATAAGATCTTCTCATCATATATTTTAGTATAGGTTTAATCCCTAATGAATTTAATTTTTTGTAAAGGATGACGCTCTCAGCCTTTATCACTTCCGACCACCTTAATTGTTATGACACCTTCATTTTATTTCAATAAAAAATATATTTTCAGAATTTTTTTGAAATAATCTAAATAAGTCTGGATAGTTTGGTGGTGGAGAAGATGAGGCTATGGATTCACTAACACTAATTTATATTAATTAAAACTAACTTCCTAAATACCAATTTAAATATTTGACATCTGTTTTTGAGACTAATTCAAATTTTAGTTTACCAAACTGGGATAACAGTTCTCTCTGAAAAGCATTAAAATCTCTTTTGGAAACTGAAATTTATCTGATATTTTGATGTTGAGTTTGAACTGATTCAAATTCCTCTCTGGGAACTGTTCAACTTCTCAAATCCTCTAATGCTTTTCTTGATGATTCCATATCATGCTTCAATACTATGTTCACCTCCTTTATTATGTTAAACAAGATTACCAAATCTTCAATCTAATTATTTAGAGATTCAAATGAGACTTTTAAGTGAAGTCTTTATGGAGGATGTTCTTCTTCAACTAGGTATTTTAATGGATTCTTCTCACCGGAATTTTTTTTTCTTGAACTTCTCTTCTCTCTCTAGATATAGAAGCTATTCTGACAAATGATGGTTAAATAGAAGAGACAGTATGATATTCAACATCTTCAGTTGTTTTAGCTACACGGGTTTGAACTTCCTCACGTCCTTGAGTAGTTTCATTTAATTGATCTATTCCAGGTGTACCATTCTCATTATGTAATTGACTTTCAACTGGTTTTTCCTTTGGAGGAACTGTTACTCCTAAAACCAGTAATGGATTTTGTTCCATAGGTCTAGTTGTAATAACTTCAATGTCATAAATTGGAGGTTATTATCTGTTTCTAAGCCAAGTGATAAGTAATTATTCACCTATTTATTTATATTTTACCTCATCTTGATCAGAAATATCATAATTAAATCTCCTTTGTTTTGTTTGAGCATCAATTTCAATTTAATATTCTCCAACTTATTCATGACACAGATGAATTGATCCAACAGTGTAATAACCTGTTTTTTCCCTCAGGTATGGATCTATTAAATTTTGGTCTAAATATTTAATTTGGACCTAATATGGTTGCCTAAGGGGTTAAAAATGGTTTCAAGGGTGTTTATGGAAAGTTTGGAGCTCAGAACCTATCTTTTTGGGAAAACAGGCTTGACACACAGTTTAGAGTAAACCATGGGGATTGTGTTTTTTTAGACAGAGCCACATAGAACGATTGGCACTTGGTTGTGCGACCTAACTTTGTAAGAGCCCCTTTTCCAAGGTACCCATGCATGTTTTGCACTAAATTTGTCAAACCATGTGGACAAACCATGTACATGCTATTTTATGGGTAAATTGTCCTTTTCCCCTTAATGATGTAATTAATCTACCTCGATCTTCCCTAATCCAAGGTTATATAGGATTAACGTATTTATCACTCAATTTGAGGCTTTTGGAAGATCTAAACTTAGAATCAAGAGATATCCTTCATCCACCAACTGATCCAGCTTCCGTTCATCACGTTGGATGCACAACAGTAAGTACTCGAGTCCTCTTGAGCTGTTGTCCTTCTCTTTTTCTCTCAAATGAGATATCAGGGTATGAGCATTTTTTACTTTTTCTTATATCTAATCCAATCGGAGCCAAATCAAAGTCCAATACCAAAGGAGGATATTAGTAAAACCCTATGGTGGGTGGTCTATAACTGACCCCTAATGTTTTTTGATTTTGTATTTGTCATGTGGGGACCACCGATTTTATTGGGTATCATTTATAGAATTTATATTCAATGTTTATAATCATTGGAACTGTATGGTTATCCTCTTTCCAAATATGTGATTAATTGTTGGTAGTTATGACCACAAATCCATACCTTAAATATCAAAGGTTAGACCCTAATTGTTGGTAACACCACTTACCACATTAATAGAAGGTATCGGAATGAACCTTGGATATGGAATATAACTTAAAAATAATAAATGGTTTTGTGCTACTTGAACTTATCACACTAATGAAAGGAAAGGCTTGGACAAAATTACTTGACTAAAAGGTTTCATGCTACTTGACCTTATCACAATAATGAAAGGAAAGGCTTGGAATAAAGGATATATTTCATGACTTCATAATTAAATAGGAATATCCTAACTCGAGCTTGCCTTGGATTCTGATCAAAGAATTCCATGAGCACTCGGGAACCCCACTCTGATTCAAGAAAATGACTTGCTTAGGATGAGAACCACATAGATCCCAATTCTTGTTTGTTCTTGGATTCCCAATAATACACTATAGGATCCCTCCATATAATTACCCAATGCCTCTAATACACTCCTTGGATCCAACATTGACAAGTAGGTGCCATGGTTACTGACCATAGGGCCCTATCTCTAAAAAGCCCCATCTTTCCTTGGATGATCACCTTGGATTCAGTAGGCACCTGATTGTGGAATTCCTTGCACATGATCCTTGTGTTACACACTTATCCTTATCTAGGCTAAAATTAATACTGAGTTGGAGACCCTTGAGGTCTACGTCTCCTTGGTTATCACCTTGGGACTACAATATTAAATATCATTGATCATGGTTTCCTTATTACATATTGAAACCTTTACAATTTAAACTATCACTAGGTGATATCAGTGTTGGCACTACCTCATGAGACCTATCAACATAAAATTTTTAATAATGAAAGAATGAATTGTTGTTATGTTAAGACACCAACCGAGGGATGAAGTAGGTACTTGGGTATTTTGTTACACTGTACTTCTTTACTTTATATATACATGCTTGAACACTATTACATTTCCATTACATAGACCAGATGTTATAGACACCATTGGTGGTGGCGCACTAATATTTATCTCACACCCTCTTCAGGCACCGTATGGTACCCATAGCAGATTACATGGTTGCAAGTGTTGATAAAGGGAAGCATACGACTTCAAACACATGATGGAATTCTGTTTAGTATGGAGCTTGATAGTAGAGAACCAAGTTGGAACTCATGAGTGTAACACCCCAAGTTTCCTCGGTATGTTTCCTTTCGAATAATGCAATGGCCTGCATTGTACACAACTTCGAGATTTTAACACACCATAACCAATCAAACTAGCCGTTATGAATAGTAATACCTACTTTTTGAAATTTTATAAATTCTATCTCTCAAAATGGACTTCATTTTTGGATTAGTAATATCGAAATTAGCCTAGGGTGAAATTTTGGTACTTTTTGGATAACTTTCATATTTTGATGAATAGTGAAAATTACTAAATTTTAATTAAAAACAACTTTTTTAATTAAAATAATTAATAGTGATAAATTATGAATTTGAGTTGTTTTAAAGTATATTTAGAATATATTTTTACCATTTAATATAATTTTGGTCATTGGACATAATTTTACAATTAAACCGAACATAAACAAGTGTCAATCTTTTGATAGTTATTATCTCTTAAAAACACCCTTTTTGTTTTGACAGCGGGAATTAATTTTAAATTAATTTCTGCCACTTCTGTGTTTTGAATTTAGAAAAATGGATTCCATATTTGGAATCAGTATGTTCAAATTGTGTAAATAGGTAACTTTTATTTTTAGACATTTTGAATAATTACTACGGTAAATATTTTATTTACCATGGTTAAGGGTAAATCCGGTAAATAAGGGTTAAAAAATAATATTATAATAATACTAAATTAGCCTAAAACGTGTCTTAACCCTATTGGTTGATACATGGTCGACCATGGGAATCTTTGGGTCTATTTTGGGATCTCATGGATCCACATGTAAGTGATAATGACACTTTATTTTAATTAAGTTAAAATAAATACAAAAATGACACAAGCATATATCTTTTAACAAAACAATTGTTACAGAGGGTTATATATGTTGGATTTTAGATTATAAATATTCATTATAAAGATAAAAAGATTTCCTACATAATGATATTTTATTTATAATTTTTAGACATTAAATAATTTAATTTATTTATGACACAATGATGATGCAGAAATTACTATAATAGTGAAAAATCAAAATAATTGATATTAAAAATACCCAAATAAATATAATATGAAACTTTTAATGAATTAAAATAATTTTATAGGATAATATGATATATTAGTATTGATTTAATTGACTTTTTTAGAAGTAATCAATCTGTTATGAGTTTCACAAAAATCAACTATTGAATAGTGTCAAAATTGACATAAAAGAGTTTTTAAAACAAATATTATATTATTAATTGATATTAAATTCCTAAAAATATAAGGTTCGGCAAAGAGACTTATATCATGATAGGTGTATCATTAATGGACCACTTGGGGGTCGCTTGTATGTATATTGTAAGTTTATTAACCATATAATATAAAAATATAAAGAGACATTGTAAAAGTGAAACTAATTAACTTAGAGTTAATAATTAAAGATAAGGTTAATATAAGTACCCAAACCTGTATAAATTCTATTGGTTGAGTTGTTTTAGACCCATCCCCACCTTAACCTTTGAATAGTCAACTTTGGAGCCATTGGAAACCGAATATAAATTTATTATAAACTAATATCTCTAGCTTTTCCAAAGGTTCCCCTCACCCCTCTTATAAAAGGGAACTCCTCCTTCTCATTTCTTCACACCTTCAAAGCCATTTGGTTCGGCCAAAACCTGCCCAAATACTATCTCAACTTCCCTAACTACAACCTAGAGGCCTTATTTTGATCAGAAAGCCAACCTAAGGAGCCCTTTTGATCAAATCAAAAGGAAGAACCCGAAGAAGAGGTAATGTTTTCACCACCCCTTTTCAAGTTCCTTTCTTCTTCCACTTCCTCTTTATTTGTTATTTCCATTATAAAATAATAACTCCAGTATCATATATATACTGTGATGTTATTATAAATATGGTACAACCATATTCAGTATTCTATCCATCCTTTGAATAACATGTCACCATACGTGCGTACGTACGGCTTACCGTCTCCACGTCGTGGTGTAATTGTTATTCAATATATTATTATTTGGATGGGTATAATAATGATGTGTAACTCATGTAAATAATAAATTTAACATGATAATGATTCTGTATATATGATATAAAATCCAATTATATATTATTTTAATATCAAAAGAATGATATTGTCGCTCGTGCGTATGTACGGACTACCGTCTCCACGAACGCGATGAGATTCATTGTCCATCATATCCATTCAAGTATAATTATAATTTGATGATTTAAAAATATATCTAAGGACTTGATATAATTCTGGATATGAATAATATACATCCCATTAATAACGAATATGGCTCACATAACAAAGAATATAAAGTAAAATGAACCCGTTAACACCCGAAATGACGATAATTCTAAGATATTATTAACAAATCAATGTTAAAAGATCATATATGATATCATATTAAAGTAAATGATTCTTGTATAATTCAATAACAATTATTTCACCATTATACAGGAGGTAAACCTACCATCGACCAAGGAAAAAGTACAAAGTAAGGGATTTTCTTATCTCATTTTCAATTCCGTGAGATTTCCATTTTTCGCAACTAAATTATTGAAAGTGGTGTATTGTGTACTGCCATTTGATATATATTCATGATTATATTTATATTCATGTTATTCTGTAAATCATTTGGTGGTTATTAACTTTTTTCCATACGACTCAGTTGATTAACGTGGTAAGGGATTTTCTTATCTCACTTTCAATTCCGTGAGATTTCCATTTTTCGCCACTAAATTATTGAAAGTGGTGTATTGTGTACTGCCATTTGATATATATTCATGATTATATTTCTATTCATGTAATTCTGTAAATAATTTGGTGGTTATTAACTTTTGGCCATACGACTCAGTTGATTAACGTGGTAAGGGATTTTCTTATCTCACTTTCAATTCCGTGAGATTTCCATTTTTCGCCACTAAATTATTGAAAGTGGTGTATTGTGTACTACAATTTGATATATATTCATGATTCTATTTATATTCATGTTATTCTGTAAATCATTTGGTGGTTATTAACTTTTGTCCATACGACTCAGTTGATTAACGTGGTAAGGGATTTTCTTATCTCACTTTCAATTCGGTGAGATTTCCATTTTTCGCCACTAAATTATTGAAAGTGGTGTATTGTGTACTGCCATTTGATATATATTCATTATTATATTTATATTAATGTTATTCTGTAAATCATTTGGTGGTTATTAACTTTTGGCCATACGACTCAGTTGATTAACGTGGTAAGGGATTTTCTTATCTCACTTTCAATTCCGTGAGATTTCCATTTTTCGCCACTAAATTATTGAAAGTGGTGTATTGTGTACTGCCATTTGATATATATTCATGATTCTATTTATATTCATGTTATTCTGTAAATCATTTGGTGGTTATTAACTTTTGGCCATACGACTCAGTTGATTAACGTGGTAAGGGTTTTCTTATCTCACTTTTAATTTCGTGAGATTTCCATTGATCACCACTTAATTATTGCATGTGGTGTATGTGTACTTCCCATGATTGTATTCATTGTGTAATATACTTTAATTTATGGGTATTTACATCATCATGGTATGATACTTATTTCATGGGTGTGTGTTTCGTATGTTACCTAATCGGTAAGGGAATTTGAGATTTCAATTCCCACTCATTTGGATTTACGCATATTTCATTGATTATATTACTCCATGATTATGTGTGGAATCACTATTCATTTGATTATGTCATAATTTACACTCCCCTTCCTGTGGATATAAGTTTGATACAAATAATCACTCATTGGTAATTCTCAAGTCATTGATATGAATTTGATAAGAGTAATTTTAACTCATTCACCATTTGTTGAGTTAAACATCCAATTCGTTGGTGTTGTTTTTACAAGAATATGTGTGAATATCCTTTGATTGTTTTACACTGAATATCCAATCATATTTAGTGTATTTATATTTGTCACACATAATTATGTCGTTGATTTATCCTTAACCTAAGGATACGGCCTTTATGAGAGATTTCATCTCAATTTACATTCCATTGAGACTTCTTTGTTGATATACACCAAATCACTTTTATGTGGTGTATATAATGTACTTTGACATAGTATATCATGAATCCCTTTATTCTCATGATATTACAAAGTTTTGATTACCTCAATTATTTGTATTCAAGTGTCTCTTTTGGTTAGAATCTCTAACTAAAATACCATTTTTAAATGTTTTAAAGACTTATTCTTCTAAATCTTGCTCATTAATGTCCATGTTTTAAAAATGGTTTTAAGGATTTATTTATATGGACACTAAATTTTTAGAAATTAAAACTCCTTTTAAAAAGTTTCAAAGTGGTATGGGACACTTTGATTCAAAAATCTACTTTTAAATGGCTTCTTGACAAATAGTGTGACTTTTAAATGTTTTCAAGAAAAGGGGGATAATTCTCTCAAATAGTTTTGATGATTATTTTCATTTATGTCAACATCATTCATTATTCTTGATTGAGGTTAATGTGATACAATACAATCTTCTATATTGTATCGAATGAGTCATGTTTGACTGTGGATGCGCTGTTTTTATACCATTCATGGTTTGTGGTAAAAGTATTGACATTTCGTATGCTAGTTTTAATACGAATGTTTATGTTATGTTTAAACATGTTCATATGAGGAATGCATTGGACTTAATAAGTGACGGGTGGAGCCCGCTATAGCTCCTCGATGCATCGGTAGGTCTCATGAGACAAACTAGTGTCTTGGCACAAGGCCTTGACAAAATCTTATTTGTAGTCTTGGCACGAGGCCTTGGCTAAGTGGTTATGATAGTCTGGCATTATGCATTCCAACATTATGAAAGTGGATATTGATATTGCATGTGATCATTCGACTAGTAGAATATCCATGTGATTAAGTAAATGGCATTATTTCATTTTACCTTTGCCATTTTATTCTGAATTTCAAGTTTAAAAGGCTTTTGTTTTAGTTATAAATTGCCTTAAGTGTTTATGCTTATTTATGAAAGCTTATGCTATAATGTTATCCTTACTGAGCATCTGAGCTCACCCCTTTCAATGTTTTATTTTTCCCAGGATTATGAAGAAGTAATTTATGAATGACCTGCAGGGATAGTATGAGGGGATATGAAGACAAGATGTTTTTTTATGATGTAATGTAAAAAATTATGGATGTATCTAGTTATTCCAAGGCTACTAAACTAATCGGTCTTTCGAGACTTGATCTTTCTCGTGATCATGCCAATGTTATGTAACAATGTACCGACTCTAGGTAACTAGGGTCGGGGCGTTACAGTTGGTATAAGAGGAAGTTTAGTACAAACCTTGGAAGCTAGATTTAGATAAACTCTAATTAGAGCACATAGACCTAAGATGAACTTTGAGGATTAGTATAAAAGAACTTTCGAGAATTTTGGTATTGTAGAGATTTTGTGAGTTTTCCGAGCAATAAATCCCTGTCTGGATATGAGCAGGTAGAGGCGGATCTGGCACAGATGTACCTAGGGGTAAAACCCGAAAACACCGCTTTGAGCTAGACTCGAACGGGAACTGGTGCACGACAATGGGCCTTGCTGCACTCTTGGTTACGACACTCTCGAGGGATATGCTTAGGATAATTTACATTTTATTTACAAACCGATTTAAGTAATATATACATAATATGAGAGTAAATGACCTTGGTTAATCCTAATATGTTTCAAATTGAGAATATGGTGACATTTTAATCTCTAAATGATTTTACGAATACTATTACTCACACAATGCTTTCTGGTTTTAGTCAATGGCTGGATTCCAAGGAAGTCATAGTGACTTTGAGAATGATGTACAAGGTGGGAACGGTGGTGGAAATGAGCAACAAAATGGAATGTTGATAGGCGTAAAAGATATCGTCTTTATGCCAAATCAGTTTTCCAAAAATATGATCAACAACATATATATTAACCAACTCCCAGACTCAACAAGGAAGAGAAAGGTGATAAATGATAAGATCTCCAGCAATGGAGACCATGGAGAAAAGAAACCTCAATTTTCATCATGCAGGAAATGTGGAAAGAGACACCCAGGAAAGTGTCTCAATGGGACAACGAAATGTTTTACGTGCGGGAAGGACATAAAGTGAAGAATTGCCGAAGAAAAATGAAGAGTACTATGGAAGAAGATAAAAATGGTCCCAAGAGTCCATTTACAGTCATTTTCCGTAAATGTAGGGGATCTGTCCATTACCCGAGTGAATGTCCTATTCTATAGGATATTTTCTTGGTCAAAGAAGAAGATATGTGGAAATAAATGGTTGGAGAAAAACTTA
Organism: Viscum album; assembly: GCA_963277665.1. Taxonomy (NCBI): domain Eukaryota; kingdom Viridiplantae; phylum Streptophyta; class Magnoliopsida; order Santalales; family Viscaceae; genus Viscum; species Viscum album. The sequence continues at coordinate 381,001,573 of OY728153.1, read as the reverse complement.
AAAAGTATTAGCACTCCTTGTTGATGGGTACTTTGGAATAATTTTCTCTTGTATTTTTAACCCCACAGTTTTCCATGTGAGAATGATATTTGAAGAAGAATTGTCTCTTCTCTTGTGGATATAGGTATAAATAACCATTTGGTTTTATATGATCATTGGGGTTTGAGAAAATTATAAGTTATTATAATTTGGGATAAAAATGGAAAGTATGATATAACATTTGTGATTAAATTATGTTATTTTGAGGAATTTATCTCATTTTGGTAATATTATAAAATATAGTTTTTGAAAAAGGACAACACGTAGACCGTGTGACAACCCGTCGCGTCGGACAAAGCTGTGGGAATCGAACCCACAACCAAAGTGCGATTGGGATTTATCGCCTACCACTGGACTATGTGAAGTACCTGGTTAATGTGACTATTTTTTTGTTAAATGATTTTATTGATCAATAATAAGATGATTTGGGTTCTTATGTCTTATCAAATGAATACCCTTGGTATAGGAAAATGATTTGGTGATTAAGTGATAAATGTTATTTTGGAAGATGTTCGCTTTGTTGGAAACACTATATGCCCAAGGAAAATAGAATACAATGGGGTTTCATTTGTAGAGTAATGGTGGATTTTTATCTACGTTTTTATTGTTGATTTATAGTGATTTGGGTTATTTATGGAAATTATTAACCTATAACAGAGAATATGTGATGATGTTAATTACTTTTAAGTATGTGACTTTAAGAGTATTTGATGTCATTTGGAGATACAATGTAACATGGGAGACTACATAATCAAATTCTTTTATGATTTGGGTTTCAATATTAGTTTGGATTATATTAAAGGATTTTAAGGACAATTGGTTATTGAATGGTATCTATTTAACTTTGGGGTATTGTTGGTTTAATTTTAGAAATTAAGATTAGTGCATATTTATCTCAATGAATATCCTTTTGGGGGATCATTAGATCATTCACTAACCATTTTGGTTTTGATTAATCTTCAAAGACAATATAAATATATGGTTTATCCTACATGGATCATGTGATTCTATAGAAGTTTATTCTAGCTCTTCCAGTGTGACCAAGTCTTCTTGAATACTCATCGTTTAAAAAAAAATTGAGTTAGTGGTGGAAATTTATTAAAGAATGAAAATTTACTTAAAATGTTAGTATATCTCATAATTTTCTTAGTCAATATCATAAATTAATTCCTCTTCCTTATGTAATGTAACTTTAAAAAAAATGTTGTCTGTTTACTTTCCTACTAGGAGACTAATGGTCGTTTGTCCCAACACAAGTTTGTGGTTTCCTCATTGTTAACTTTCTTCTGATCATGATTTCTATCCCTCTCCATCAGAACTTGACACTTAGTTTGTCATCCATATCCATGTTTTCTTACATGGAATCCTAGTATGGGTTATCTTGGATGACCCTTATACCTCTCTTTCTTTCTTTTAAAGTGATAGTTTTATTGGCTCTTTTTCCGATGTGGGACTTTCCATTATATTCCCAAGCAAAATTTTAAAAATTGCGAGGACGCAATTTATTGAAGGAGGGGAGAATGTAACACCCCAAGTTTCCTTGGTATGTTTCCTTTCGAATAATGCAATGGCGTGCATTGTACACAACTTTGAGATTTTAACACACCATAACCAATCAAACTAGCCGTTATGAATAGTAATACCTACTTTTTGAAATTTTATAAATTATATCTCTCAAAATGGAATTCATTTTTGGATTCGTAATATCGAAATTAGCCTAGGGTGAAATTTTGGTACTTTTTGGATAACTTTCATATTTTGATGAATAGTGAAAATTACTAAATTTTAATTAAAAACAACTTTTTTAATCAAAATAATTAATAGTGATAAATTATGAATTTGAGTTGTTTTAAAGTATATTTAGAATATATTTTTACCATTTAATATAATTTTTTTCATTGGACATAATTTTACAATTAAACCGAACATAAACAAGTGTCAATCTTTTGATAGTTATTATCTCTTAAAAACAAGCTTTTTGTTTTGACAACGGGAATTAATTTTAAATTAATTTCTGACACTTATGTGTTTTGAATTTAGAAAAATGGATTCCATATTTGGAATCATGATGTTCAAATTGTGTAAATAGGTAACTTTTATTTTTAGACATTTTGAATAATTACTGCGGTAAATATTTTATTTACCATGGTTAAGGGTAAATCCGGTAAATAAGGGTTAACAAATAATATTATAATAATACTAAATTACCCTAAAACGTGTCTTAACCCTATTGGTTGATACATGGTCGACCATGGGCATCTTTGGGTCTATTTTGGGACCTCATGGATCCACTTGTAAGTGATAATGATACTTTATTTTAATTAAGTTAAAATAAATACAAAAATGACACAAGCATATATCTTTTAACAAAACAATTGTTACAGAGGGTTATATATGTTGGATTTTAGATTATAAATATTCATTAGAAAGATAAAAAGATTTCATACATAATGATATTTTATTTATAATTTTTAGACATTAAATAATTTAATTTATTTATGACACAATGATGATGCAGTAATTACTATAATAGTGAAAAATCAAAATAATTGATATTAAAAATACCCAAATAAATATAATATGAAACTTTTAATGAATTAAAATAATTTTATAGGATAATATGATATATTAGTATTGATTTAATTGACTTTTTTAGAAGTAATCAATCTGTTATGAGTTTCACAAAAATCAACTATTGAATAGTGTCAAAATTGACATAAAAGAGTTTTTAAAACAAATATTATATTATTAACTGATATTAAATTCCTAAAAATATAAGGTTCGGCCAAGAGACTTATATCATGATAGGTGTATCATTAATGGACCACTTGGCGGTCGCTTGTATGTATATGGTAAGTTTATTAACCATATAATATAAAAATATAAAGAGACATTGTAAAAGTGAAACTAATTAACTTAGAGTTAATACTTAAAGATAAGGTTAATATAAGTACCCAAAACTGTCTAAATTCTATTGGTTGAGTTGTTTTCGACCCATCCCCACCTTAAAATTTGAATAGTCAACTTTGGAGCCATTGGAAACCGAATATGAATTTATTATTAACTAATATCTCTAGCTTTTCCAAAGGTGCCCCTCACCCCTCTTATAAAAGGGCACTCCTCCTTCTCATTTCTTCACACCTTCAAATCCCTTTGGTTCGGCCAAACCCTGCCCAAATACTATCTCAACTTCCCTCAATACAACCTAGAGTCCTTATTTTGATCAGAAAGCCAACCTAAGGAGCCCTTTTGATCAAATCAAAAGGATGAACCCGAAGAAGAGGTAATGTTTTCACCACCCCTTTTCAAGTTCCTTTCTTCTTCCACTTCCTCTTTCTTTGTTATTTCCATTATAAAATAATAACTCCAGTATCATATATATACTGTGATGTTATTATAAATATGGTACAACCATATTCAGTATTCTATCCATCCTTTGAATAACATGTCACCATACGTGCGTACGTACGGCTTACCGTCTCCACGTCGTGGTGTAATTGTTATTCAATATATTATTATTTGGATGGGTATAATAATGATGTGTAAATCATGTAAATAATAAATATAACATTATAATTATTCTGTATATATGATATAAAATCCAATTATATATTATTTTAATATCAAAAGAATGATATTGTCGCTCGTGCGTATGTACGGACTACCGTCTCCACGAATGCAATGAGATTCATTGTCCATCATATACATTCAAGTATAATTATCATTTGATGATTTAAAAATAGTATCTAAGGACTTGATATCATTATGGATATGAATAATATACATCCCATTAATAACGAATATGGCTCACATAACAAAGAATATAAAGTAAAATGAACCCGTTAACACCCGAAATGACGATAATTCTAAGATATTATTAACAAATCAATGTTAAAAGATCATATATGATATCATATTAAAGTAAATGATTCTTTTATAATTCAATAACAATTATTTCACCATTATATAGGAGGTAAACCTACCATCGAACAAGGAAAAAGTACAAAGTAAGGGATTTTCTTATCTAACTTTCAATTCCGTGAGATTTCCATTTTTCACCACTAAATTATTGAAAGTGGTGTATTGTGTACTGCCATTTGATATATATTAATGATTCTATTTATATTAATGTTATTCTGTAAATCATTTGGTGGTTATTAACTTTTGTCCATACGACTCAGTTGATTAACGTGGTAAGGTATTTTCTTATCTCACTTTCAATTCCGTGAGATTTCCATTTTTCGCCACTAAATTATTGAAAGTGGTGTATTGTGTACTGCCATTTGATATATATTCATGATTATATTTATATTCATGTTATTCTATAAATCATTTGGTGGTTATTAACTTTTGGCCATGCGACTCAGTTGATTAACGTGGTAAGGGATTTTCTTATCTCACTTTCAATTCCATGAGATTTCCATTTTTCGCCACTAAATTATTGAAAGTGGTGTATTGTGTACTGCCATTTGATATATATTCATGATTCTATTTATATTCATGTTATTCTGTAAATCATTTGGTGGTTATTAACTTTTGTCCATACGACTCAGTTGATTAACGTGGTAAGGGATTTTCTTATCTCACTTTCAATTTCGTGAGATTTCCATTTTTCGCCACTAAATTATTGAAAGTGGTGTATTGTTTACTGACATTTGATATATATTAATGATTATATTTATATTCATGTTATTCTGTAAATCATTTGGTGGTTATTAACTTTTGGCCATACGACTCAGTTGATTAACGTGGTAAGGGATTTTCTTATCTCACTTTCAATTCCGTGAGATTTCCATTTTTCGCCACTAAATTATTGAAAGTGGTGTATTGTGTACTACCATTTGATATATATTCATGATTCTATTTATATTCATGTTATTCTGTAAATCATTTGGTGGTTATTAACTTTTGGCCATACGACTCAGTTGATTAACGTGGTAAGGGTTTTCTTATCTCACTTTTAATTTCGTGAGATTTCCATTGATCACCACTTAATTATTGCATGTGGTGTATGTGTACTGCCCATGATTGTATTCATTTTGTAATATACTTTAATTTATGGGTATTTACATCATCATGGTATGATACTTCTTTCATGGGTGTATGTTTCGTATGTTACCTAATCGGTAAGGGAATTTGAGATTTCAATTCCCACTCATTTGGCTTTACGCATATTTCATTGATTATATTACTCCATGATTATGTGTGGAATCACTATTCATTTGATTATGTCATAATTTCCACTCCCCTTCCTGTGGATATAAGTTTGATACACATAATCACTCATTGGTAATTCTCAAGTCATTGATATGAATTTGATAAGAGTAATTTTAACTCATTCACCATTTGTTGAGTTAAACATCCAATTCGTTGGTGTTGTTTTTACAAGAATATGTGTGAATATCCTTTGATTGTTTTACACCGAATATCTAATAATATTTAGTGTATTTATATTTTTCACACATAATTATGTCGTTGATTTATCCTTAACCTAAGGATACGGCCTTTATGAGAGATTTCATCTCAATTTACATTCCATTGAGACTTCTTTGTTGATAGACACGAAATCACTTTTATGTGGTGTATATAATGTACTTTGACATAGTATATCATGAATCCCTTTATTCTCATGATATTACAAAGTTTTGATTACCTCAATTATTTGTATTCAAGTGTCTCTTTTGGTTAGAATCTCTAACTAAAATACCATTTTTAAATGTTTTAAAGACTTATTCTTCTAAATCTTGCTCATTAATGTCCATGTTTTAAAAATGGTTTTAAGGATTTATTTATATGGACATTAAAGTTTTAGAAATTAAAACTCCTTTTAAAAAGTTTCAAAGTTGTATGGGACACTTTGATTCAAAAATCTACTTTTAAATGGCTTCTTGACAAATAGTGTGACTTTTAAATGTTTTCAAGAATAGGGGGATAATTCTCTCAAATAGTTTTGATGATTATTTTCATTTATGTCAACATAATTCATTATTCTTGATTGAGGTTAATGTGATACAATACAATCTACTATATTGTATCGAATGAGTCATGTTTGACTGTGGATGCGCTGTTTTTATACCATTCATGGTTTGTGGTAAAAGTATTGACATTTCGTATGCTAGTTTTAATACGAATGTTTATGTTATGTTTAAACATGTTCATATGAGGAATGCATTAGACTTAATAAGTGACGGGTGGAGCCCGCTATAGCTCCTTGATGTATCAGTAGGTCTCATGAGACAAACTAGTGTCTTGGCACAAGGCCTTGACAAAATCTTATTTGTAGTCTTGGCACGAGGCCTTGGCTAAGTGGTTATGATAGTCTGGCATTATGCATTCCAACATTATGAAAGTGGATATTGATATTGCATGTGATCATTCGACTAGTAGAATATCCATGTGATTAAGTAAATGGAATTATTTCATTTTACCTTTGCCATTTTATGCTGAAGTTCAGGTTTAAAAGGCTTTTGTTTTAGTTATAAATTGCCTTAAGTGTTTATGCTTATTTATGAAAGCTTCTGCTATAATATTATCCTTACTGAGCATCTGAGCTCACCCCTTTCAATGTTTTATTTTTCCCAGGATTATGAAGAAGTAATTTATGAATGACCTGCAGGGATAGTATGAGGGGATATGAAGACAAGGTGTTTTTTTATGATTTAATGTAAAAAATTATGGATGTATCTAGTTATTCCAAGGCTACTAAACTAATCGGTCTTTCGAGACTTGATCTTTCTCGTGATCATGCCAATGTTATGTAATAATGCACCGACTCTAGGTAACTAGGGTCGGGGCGTTACAATGAGGGTTGGAATAGTCTTTTACTTCCTTTATGATTTGTGGAACATGTTATGCTTATTTTTTTCATCTATGTTATCAAGTTTTCTATAACATGATATATCATCAGTTGTTGAATGCTATTCCAGTTGTTTCAGTTATTATTACTATTATCTCAATTTTCTGTTGTGCCTTCTGTTTAAATATACTGCTTCTATTATTTACATTTGTTTACTCTCACCCACTGATCAACACATTGATAATGAAATAATAGTATCCCTACGGAGACACCCTAGGCCCTCACTACTAGTCGAAAACAGCTGTTGTTCATGGAGATACGCTTGAGGCCATGTGGCCCATCGGGCTCGAGGCACCCTTTATATGGTATCTGAGTCCTGTATTTCACTAAGTGGTCTCAGAGGTGGTTTCTCTTCTTAATTTACTATTTGGGGAAAATATATTGGAGATTAGTAATGCTTTGGTCTTGGTCATAAGCCATTCTTGGGTGTCACATAACCATGTTTGGGGTAAAAACCAAGTTACCTAAATTATAATTATTATTCTGCTTTTTCCTATTATAGTTGATATTATTTCACCATTCAGTGACATAGATACTGTGTGGTGTTGTTGATATTACTCTGATTGAGAATTTATTTCATCCTTAGCCTGATGATATGGGGGCAAGGAGCATTGCCACATGAATCATTACTGGCCCATATAATTCACATGTCATGCATATTGTCATGCCATATAGGTTCATTTCACTTATTTGCATTGCTTGATATGATTGTGATTATTGAGTGATGTTGTGAAAGTTTCTTATACCTGTATTACTTTTGGTTGAGATTCAGTTATTGAATGTCTCAATTCACGAGGTGTATGGGCCCTCATTGGTTGGGATAAGTAATTTACCGAGTAGAATAATTATTTTACAAATAAATGGGTGTTTTTTATAGTGATCGATGTATGGAAACTGATTCAAGAGAAATTAATATCCATTATAAGGTGAATCATGAAATCTAAAATGAATTGGTTGCACATCCTTATCCCACATTTTCATGTTTATGAATGGTAAAGGAGTGAAACTAGAAATTAACTACAAAATAAAGTAAAAATTATACTTGAGCACTTATCGATACATGGCCATATAAGCGGGTAGTTGGGATAGTATGCCTTGGGTAGTGAGTTTTCTTACATTCAACTTCTGTTAGGGGTGCTATCTTTCTGCTCATGATTTTTCTGAGGCATGTGTTTGGCAGTGGTAGATCAATGTCGCCCCGACGTCATTATGTCGTACACTAGGAGGGTGATGATGACCATACTCCAAAAACAGTGGGCCCTAAGCCACCGGTCTTACCTCTAGGAGTGACACTTGAGGAACCACCTACTGTACTTGGTCTAGGCACTGATTCCCAAGTTTGTGATAGTTTACTATGTTTGATGCAGTCTATGCATGGTGCTCTATGACTTGAACCCATGATGGATGATCTGAATCACGAGTTCTAGAAGAAAAATCCTCCTACCTTTTTAGGGGATATAGGTCCGCAAGATTTTGAGTCTTGGCTAAAGGCCACCCTATCTATGTTTGAATATCCATAGATGCCTCCATAGCATAGGTTCAAGCTTTCCACATACATGCTTCTGGATTTGGCCAAGCACTGGTGGTATGTGATTACCTTGGCTGATCGTCCTCAGGGTATGTTATTGGCTGATTTCCAAACAGCCTTATATGATCAGTTCTCTCCTTAGATGTTGAGAGGTGATAGATCCAGAGAGTTCATACATCTAAATCATGGTTTAATGTTAGTCCTGGAAAATTTAATGTGTTTCAAGGAGTTACAATTCTTTGAACCGCTCCTAGATGGAGACGATCTTTTGCGTGCTAGACATTTTAAGGATGGGATCGAGTATGCCATCTATATGTAGATCAATGTATTTTTCCTACCTAATTTTTCTATAATATTCAATCATGCTCTTATCATTGAGTGTAACCAAAGAGACAAAAATAGTACCCGACATAGAGGATCAGTGCCGCGTCAGGCCAATAGTTCTTCCAGTGGAAGGAAACGTTCCATCGAGGTTTCTTATCAGGGCAGTGACAAATAGAGTACCCATTAGATATCTATTTGGTGTTTCATTAGTATATATTATGGGTGAATTAAAATCCTCAGTGTGATAGAGACCCAATGTAGTGCCAATCTTGTGGCTTTATGGGGCATCTTCAGCATTTTTGTAGGACCTTTCCACCATCTTTGAGTGGGAAAGGATCTACACAAGCTCCACCTTTAGGAGCAATTTGTTTTATGCTACATTAGGTGGGGAGTTGGAATAGCACCGGAAGGTGTGGCCGATGAGGATTTCATTACCGTGGTAGCCATAACTCGATCACTAGTAGTGAAAAAGTGCAATTTTGATCGTGGTAGTCCATCTATTGCATAGGGCTATGGATTAGGTCAGTTTCATGCACTATAACAAATACCTAAGGATCATGCTATGAGAAAATCTACAATATGTTGTACTATTCTAGTATAATATACTATAGTATCTTATTTTTTTGATATAGGTGCTTCAATCTCTTTTATATCTGCATCTATCGTGGAAAGTCTTGGACTAGAGATATAATATTTGTATGGGGTAATGGCCCTAGATACTTCATTAGGGGTACATATAGAGAGAATACTCCAGTGTAAGGACTGTCCCCTTGAGGTAAAAAGTTACCCTTCCTTATAGAACCATTTTGTTTTCAAGATTATGAGCTTCGTTGTCATTCTTAGGATGGATTGGTCAGTTCATTATCAGGATTTTTTAGAATGCTATTATTGTAGGGTATCTGTTACATCACAAGAGGGAAGAATTTATCTACATAAGTGTGAGTGTGATGTCTAGGATAATAGAGCTAGACTAGAGAATCATGGGCTTGGTGGGGTGACCTCCTAGATTGAAAATATCTTCATAGAGGATCAGATTTTACATCAAGCTAATTTCTTTCCAGTAGTCGATATTTTTTGAGTTTTTTTCCAAATCATTTTTCTAGATTACCACCTGAGAGATAGGTAGAGTTTACATTCTATATTATTCTAGGAGTAGCTCTAGTGTCCATTCATCCTTACAGGATAGAACCTACAAAGCTTCAGGATCTCAAGTGGTAGTTAGAGGATTTGGAGGCCAAAGGTTTTATATGGCATAGTATACCCACTTGGGGTTCGATCGTGCTTTTTTCTAAGAAGGAAGATGGAACCATATGTCTATGCATGGATTACATAAGGTTGAACCAGCTCAGGATCAAGAACCACTATCCACTTCCTCAAATAGATGATCTCTTTGACCATCTCCGAGGAGAAAATGTCTTCTCTAAGATTGACTTAAGATCGGGTTATCATCAGGTGCGAGTCAGACCATTAGACATACCTCGTACAACTTTCCATAGTAGGTAAGATCTATATGAGTACCTTGTTGTGTTATTTGGTATTACAAATGTGCCTTCCATTTTCATGGATTTTAAGAATAGGTATTTCCACCCCTATTTGGACACATTTGTCATGGTATTTGTGGATGAAATATTGGTGTATTATCGCACTCATAGAGACCATACCAAACATCTTGAGATCATTTGAGTACATTGAGAGAGCACCATATTTATGCCAATATTTATATGTGTCACTTAGGGATCGACAAATTCCACTTCTTGGGTCATATTATCTCAGAATTATGAGTATCTATTGAACCTGAAAATGTTGGCACTGTAGTTTACTAGGAGTATCCCAAAAATGTGTTTAATATATGGAGTTTCTTGTGGTTGTCTGGATATTATTGGAATTTCATTCAAGACTTTTCTTACCTTGATTCACTGCTTAATGGTCTTACAAAGATGATTTTCAAGTTTACTTGCTCAGAATCATGTGAGAAAACCTTTCAGGATCTAAAAGGGAGGATTGCATCAACACCTACTATAATCCTTCCCAAGACAGGTAAAGGTTATACCATCCTCTATGATGCATTTTTCATTTTCTTAGCAGTATCATTGATGTAGGGAGACAAAGTCATTGCATACATATCTTAGTAGTTGAGGAATCACAAGAGAAATTACCCGACACACAACCTTGAGCTAGAAATAGTTGTCCATGCCTTATGTTGTTGGAGACATTATCTATTAGGATAGAACTTTGTGGTGTACAAGGACCAAAAGTGCCTCAAATATATCTTTTCTTATCATGAATTGTACCTCATATAGTGGACATAGTTCTAATTCCTACAATCCTTTGATTTTGAGTTTTCCTATATGCCTGGGAAAGGCAATGTGGTTGCAGATGCACTGAGTCAGAAGACTCAAGAACATGCTGTATGGAAATCCATTGATAAATGGAAGTTAATGGACCTCTTTTATATGCTTCATCTTGAGTTTCATGATAGTAATGAGAAGTTTTGCCTCTCATCCTTGATAGTTACATGTTCTATCATTGAGAAGGTGAAGAGTAGGCAGTTTTCATATCTTGAAGGCTTGGTTCATTGTGAGAGTATATCAGGAGATAACCCACCTTTAAATTGTTCTATGGATAGATATGACGTCATGAATCTATGTGGACATATCTGGGTTCATATAGTTATGAGAAATGAGTTGATGAATTAGTCCCACACTTCTTAGTGTGAAGTTCATCCAGGATTCTCGAAGATGTATCAAGATATGTGACACCAGTATTGGTGGCCAAGGATGAAATGTCAGATATCTAGCTATATCACTAGGTGTTCCATCTGTTAGTAGGTGAAGGCAGAGCAGAAGAGACCTGCAGACTTGTTATAGCCACTTCCAGTCCTGGAATGGAAATAAGAAGACGTTACTATGGATTTTATAGTCGAATTATATAGGCCATTGAGGGGTTGTGATGCTATCTAGGTAGTCCTGGATCGACAAATGAAATCATCCCACTTAATTTCTATTCTAGATACTTTCTCAGTTGATGAGATGGGAAGAATGTATGTCTATGAGATCATACAGCTACACAGGGTTCAACATACTATTGTTTTAGATAGGGATGCTTGTTTCATGCCATGGTTCTGGTAGGAATTATAGAAGGATATGGGAACACGGGTTCCTTTAACCATACCTTTTCACCCTCAAACTGATGGAAAATTAGAACAGACAATAAAAGTTCTCGAGAATACGATCTAAGAATGTGCCCTTGATTTTTCTGGTTCTTGTGAGAAGAATATCCCTACTGTAGAGTTATCCTATAATAACATCTTTTAGGTGACAATTCAGATGGAATTTTTTGAGGCCTTATATTTTAGTCCATGACATTCACCCCTGTGCTAAATGAAGGCAGGTGAGACAACCCTACTAGGTCCTCATCTCATTCAGGAGACTTCAGAGCAAGTTCAGTTGTTCATAAAGCATATTACTACTGTGTAGTCTATACAGAAATCATATGATGATCACCATATATAACCTCTTTAGTTTGATTTCGGGGATCATGTTTTTCTTCACGTATCACCCATGTTATGGAAAATAAGGTTAAAAAAGAATGAGAAGCTATTGCCTCATTTTGTAGGGCCTTTTAAAATTCTAGAGAGAGTCAGTCTGGTAGCCTGTCAGTTTCTACTACCTCAAATGTTCCATGCCATGCATGTTGTCTTTCAGGTTTCACAGCTTCGAAAATATAATTCCGAACCGTCTCACGCTTTTGATTTTGAGGAAGTTGAGTTAGATGTTTATGCTTCCTTTGAGGAGTATCTAGTATGCATCATCGACCAGAGCATGAAGGCTCTCTGAGGCCGGTCTGTCCTGCTAGTAATGGTGTTATGGCAACACGGCTAAGTACAGGATGAGACTTGGGAGAGGGAAGTTGACATATGTGCCCAATGGAAAGAGTTGTTCCCAGGGAATGTTTCTCCACATTTGGAAGGTGAACTCGGGGAAAAGTTCTTTTAAGGGGGGAATATTGTAAGAACCTGATTTTTCACTCAGGTATGGTTCCTTTAAATTCCGGTCTAAATATTTAATTTGGACCTAATATAGATTCTTAAGGGGATAGAAAAGGTCTCATGGTTTTACATGGAATGTTCAGATCCTAGAATCTATATTTTTGGAAAAAACAGGTTTGGCGCACAGTTTAGAGTAAACACTATAAGAATTCTGCACGATTTGGAAAACCGTGCAGATTGCGTTTCTTCATACAGAGCCACCTCACATGGTTGGCACATGACTATGTGGCCTAACCATGCGAGAACCCCTTTTTCCCAGGTACCCGTGCATGGTTTGTGCATGATTTTTCAAACCACGCAGACAAACTGTGCACAAGCTATTTAAGGGTAAATTTTCTTTTTTGACCTTAATGATCTAATTAAGCCACCTCCATCTTCCCTAATCCAGTATTTTGTTGGATTAACCTTTATATCTCCCAATATTGGGATTTTTGAAGATCTAGCCTTGGAAGAAAGGGATATCATTCATCTGGAAACTGATCGAGCTTCCATTCATCCCATTGGATGTGCAATAGAAAGTATACGAGTCCTCTTGTGCCATTCTCCTTCTCTTTTTCTCTCGACCGAGATATCGGGGTATGAGTATTTTTCTCTTTTCCTTAGATCTACTCCAATCTGATCCAAATCAAGGGCCAATACCAAAAGAGGAGAGTCGTACAACCCTAAGGTGGGTGATCTGTAACTCATCCATAAAGTTTGTTGATTTGGGATTTTTCATGTGGGGCCCACGGATTTCATCGGGTGTCGTTTATAGAGTTTATATTCCATGTTTATAATCATTAGAACCGTATGGCCATACTCTTTCAAAATATGTGATTAATATTTTGTGGTTATTACCACAACTCCATCTCTGCCATGTCAAAGGTCATGCCATAATTATGGTTTAGTTTTTTGACATGTTTGCACCACCGTTCAGGTGTACCATGGATTGACAATTCTAAGGGTAAGGTTTTATATATTAAATGGAATGATTTATTTTGTGAATTGTATAATGGAAATTACCAGGTACGAGTACCACATGAACCACCTAAGGTAAGTTCTTCAAATTGATAATTGATGTGAATGATTAATTGGTTGCAAATTCATAGCATCCCTTACCATATTAATGGAAGGTGGCAGAATGAACCTTGAATATGGAATATGACTTAAATAGAATAAATGGTAGCATGCTAATTGACCTTCTCACACTAATGAAAGTAAAGTCTTGAACTAAATGACACGATAAAAAATTTTCATGCTAATTGAACTTACCACACTAACAAATGGAATGTCTTGGACTGAAGGAGATAATATATGAATTCATAATAAAATAGGAATAGTCTGACTTAACCTTTCCTTTTATTCTAATCATAGAATACCTTGAGAACTCAGGAACCCCATTCAGATTCAGGGATACAACTTTCTTAGGTTAAGAACCACCTATATATCGATCCTTGTTTGTTCTTGGATGCCTATTATGACACTATAGGATCCCTCCATATTATTACAGGATTCATTGGATACACTCCTTGGACCCATCATTAATATGTAGGTGCCATGGTTACAACCCATAGGGCCCTGTATCTACTTATACCCGTCTTACCTTAGACAATCAAATTGGGTTTGGTAGGCAACTTATTATGGAATTCCTTGGACATGATCCTTGGATTACACTCTTATCCTTAGCCAGGTTACAATTATTACTAAGTTGGAAAACCTTAAGGTCTACGTCGCCTTGGTTATCACCTTGGGATTGCACTATTAAATATCATTGATCATGGTTTCCTTGTTACATCTTGAAACTTTCACTATTTATATTATCACTAGGTGATGTCAGTGTTGGATATGCATCAAGAGACCTATCAACATAAAATTTGTAGTAATGAAAAAAATTAATTGTTGACATGTTCAAACATCAACTGAGGGCTGAAGAAGGTACTTGGGTATTTAGTTACATTGCACTACTTTACTTTATATATGCATTCATACACACTATTATAGTTCCATTACACATGCCATATGTTATAGACAACATTGGTGGTGGCCCACTATGATTTATCTCACACCATCTCTGGGCACCAGTTGGTACCCGAGACAGATTACATGGTTATAGGTGTTGACAAAGGGAAGCATATGTCTATAAACAAAAGATTTCTTACTATTTATTATGGAGATTGATAGTAGAGGACTGATTTGGAAATAAAGATGATTGGGATAGTCTTTGATTTACTTTATGATTTGTGGAACATGTTTTTCCCATTGTTTGTATACATGTTTTCTAGATTTATAGAACATGACATATCATTAGTTTTTGAATGTTATTCCAGTTGTTTCAGTTATTATTACCGTTGTCTCTATTTTCTGTTGTGTCTTCTTTTTACAGATATTTCGTTCAATATTTACCTATGTTTACTCTCACCCGCTAGGCTACACTTAGGTAATAAGGGCATAGTATCCCCATAGACACACCCTAGGCCCTCTCCACTGGTCAACTACCTCTGGCATTCGAGGATATGTGCTTGAGTCCATGTGGCCCACCGGGATCGGGCCACCCTTTAAGTTGCATCTGGGTCCGGAACATCACAAGTAGATTTTAATTTCCCTCCTTAAAAATAAAACCTAATTCTTTTTGGTCATCCACACCAATAGGTAGTAGATTACCTTTTAGTATACTTCAAAAGAATCCAAAATTTCATAGAGTACCAGCATTTAGAATATTGATGTGATGAAACATTTTATGAACATCTATTTAGAGAATATTATTCTTTATGTATAGAAGAAGATAAATAATTCGACCGTATAGATAGAAGGAAATCTATACCTCTGATTTATAAAAATGAATCAAATATCTAAGGATATATATGAAAAAATTTAACTTAATATCACTAGTGAACAAAAACATGACATGCATGTTAGGATATAGAATATTTTCTAATTCTAAATCTCTAGGTAGGATAGAAGAATGGATTAAATTGACTAGAACCTTATGATTAACCTCAGGATCCTTAACAAACAATTTTTGAATTTGGGTCGATCCAAAGAGAAATGGAATTATATCTTCTAACCTATTTTCTTCATTTTTAATTGATTAAGTATTAAAATATAAAAGTACTAAATGGGGGAATTTTAATTTCTGAGAGATTTATATTGAGGAGAAAGAAAATATTTATCATATACCCTAGAGGTAAGGATGTCCTATATTTTTCCAAAACTAAACTAAACAATCTTATAGAATTGATTAATTTCTAATTCAAAACGAAATTCAATATTTTATTCATTTAACAAAAATTCTAAACCTTGAAAGTAAAGAGTTTTCTTGATAACAATTTTATTGTGATAAATACAATCAAAATCAAATTATTTACCTTGAAAATATTTTTAAAGGGTAATCTCTAGCATTTCGAGTCACTTGGTTCACCGTCATATTCTCACTTTTTCTTAGATATTTCTAAAAATATGAAGGTACAAGGGTTTCATATTCTAGGGTTTTGATGGATGAAAAGAGCTCTGGAAGTCGAAAAGGGTTTAAAATCTTAGGGTAAGAAGAGAAAGAGAGAGAGTAAAGTTTTTTCAGATAGTTTTGGGTGATATGATTCTAAATCCTCAAGCCAGTTACATAGGGAACTCATTATTAATTTCTATTTTGAAAATATGCTCTTTTTCATAAATTGAAATAAATTCTAGTTATTATTTAAATGAATAAATAAACAACCAAATAAAAAATAGAATAATTAAAAAAATAAATCACTAACCATTTATCTAAAATTATATATTCATAAACCCCTAAAAAAATAAAAACTTATAGTAGGTAGTTGTTTAGTAAAAATATCAACATGTTTTTATTGGATATTTACAACTTATAAGGTTATAACCTTTTTAAGAACATGATAAATTTTAAAATGATTCCTTATATCAATATTCTTGGTTTTATAATAATTTATATGATTTTTGGAAATAATAATTGCACTGGTATCATCACATAAAATAGGTATATTATTAAAATTAAGTCCAAAGTCCAGTAAGGTGTGTTTCATTCACAATACTTGTGCATAGAAAATACTAGCATATATATAATCTTCCTCAGCTTTTGATAGAGAAACTAAATGTTGTTTCTTACTCAACCATGATACTATATTTTTTCCTAAAAAGAAACTGGTTCTAGAAGTGATTTTTCTATCTAATCTAAATCCTCCAAAATCAGCATTTGAATACGAAATTAAATTAAATTAAAAATTATTTGGATAAAGTATAGATTAAAAAATTATACCTTTTAAATATCTAAAAATAATTTTAATAGTTGTAAAATGAGATTATTTTAGATTTTAATTAATTCTATCACAAAGAAACATCGAAAAAATTATGTCTGGTCTACTAGCAGTAATATATAGAAAACTACCAATAACGCCTCTGTATACCTTGTTGTCAACTGGTTTTCCAACTTAATCCAAATCCAATCTTACATTGGTACACATTATAGTTGTATGTCTTATAGTTTTCTAGTCCAAAATTTTTTAATAAATAAATAATATATTTAATTTGATTTTAAACATTTTCATAATCTTTTTTTGTAAATTTAAAATAATAAAAAGAAATTCAATTCTCCCATCATACTCACTTAAAAAAAATTGCATAAGATTTGAAAAATCATAAAAAATACTCTTATTTGTTGATAAAAATATAACATCATCAACATAAATTTGAACTAATGATATATTGGAGAAAATAATTTTCTTAAAAAGGATTAGGATCTTCTAATTTCATAGAAAATCCATTTTTCTATAAAAATGATCTTAATATCTCATACCATGCTCTAGGATCCAGTTTAAGGCTATAAAGTGCCTTAGAAAGTTTAAAAACTAAATATGGTTTATAAGGATTTTTAAAACATTTTATTTGTTTAATATAAACTTCCTCAATTATGTTTCCATTTAAAAAAATAAGATTTTACATTTGTCAGATATAATTTAAAATTCATATGAGATGCATAAGATGAAAGGATTCTAATTTCCTCCAATCTAGAAACATTTGAAAATTTTTCATCATAATATATTCTTTCTTCCTGGTTGTAACATTTTTCTAATAATTTAGATTTGTTTCTTTTGATGATCCCTTGATCATCCTATTTATTTCTAAAAACCCATTTGGTTCCTATCACTGGATAATCAGTTGGTCTGTCTACTAATTCCCAAAGCTTATTTATACTACATTGAGTTATCTCTTCTTTCATATATAATAACCAACTTTCATCATTTATTGATTCTTCAATTATCGTTGGTTCTTATTGTGATAAAAAGTAGAAAGAATCACCTATGTTTCTTACATTTCGTCTAGCTATTACACTCATGTCTAGGTTTCTTATTACAGTTTCTAAAGGATTATAGTTTAAATTTATAGATTTTCTAGGTAAGAAAATTCCAGGTTCTTCTGTCCCATGTTCTTCTAGACTGGACATAATTTCATTTATTTTATTTTACAAACCAATCATAGGTGATTCAAGGCTCATTTTATCTAATGATTCATTAATTTCATATGTTTGATTTTTCCTTTTATTGAAATAGTCACTTCCATCAAACTTCACCTGAACTGATTCTTAAAAAATTATTGACTTTTAGTTATAGAATCTATAATCTTTAGAAGTAGTGGAATATCCCAAAAAGATTCCTTTATCAGATTTTGGATCAAATTTACCAAGGTTTTACTTAGTATTAACGATATATACCTTACATCCAAACAATTTAAAGTACTTTACATTATGTTTTATGATATTTAAAATATCATAGGGTTTCTTTTTAATAATATGAATTATTAAAAATCTATTCTTCATATAGAAATATATGCTTATATATTCTTCCCAAAAATAGGTAGGAATGCAGTATTCATTTAGCATATCACTTCCCATTTCTTTAATAGTTTTGTTACTTTTTTCGACAATTCCAATTTTTTGAGGTGTTCTTGGTGCATAGAAAGTGTGTTTAATACCTAAATTTGATCCAAAAGAATTAAATTATTGATTCTAAAATTCTCCACCATGATCAATTATTAATGAACTTATTTTAAAATCCTTTTTATTTTTATCAATTTTGTATAATCTTCCAAAAAGAGTGAATACTACTCTTTTACGTTTTAAAAAGTAAACCCATGAAAATATTGAAAAATTATCAATTAATACATAAACATAAAATTTTCTAGCTTACATTTCTAGTTTTTATGGTCCAAAAAATTCCATATGGATAAGTTCTAATATTGTAGATGTAGAAACTTTGTTAGTTGATTTGAAAGATGATTTATGTTGTTTACTAATTTTTCATGCATCCTAAAATCTATCATTGTCAAATTTAAGACTAAAAAAATACGAAAATAAGTGTTTCTTAAAAAAAATATATAGAAAGAAAATATATTTCAATGACCAAATATTCTATGCTAGATCCATTACTCATTTGTATCAACTGTTAATAAATTCACTCTTTGTTCACACAAGGAATTTAGATCCAAAGTATAAACATTTTTAGTTATTGGATCTCTAAATTGAAGAATTTTATCATTGAAACTAAAGAAGAATTTTTAGAGAAATTAAAAGTCATCATTATGATGCTGAGAAATACTTATCAAGTTGTGCTTTATCCCTTGTGTGTACAGTACTTTGTTGATTGAGATTGACTTTGGATATCCAACACATCCAACACAAACTATCTTTCCTTTTATATTGACTCCAATGGTTACTAGTCCACCTTCCATGTTTGTAAGTGGTTAGAAGTTGTAAGAGTGTCCACTCATATTTCTTATGAATCCACTATCAATATTCCATACTGCATTTCGGTTCCCATGGTCTATTTACTCATTTTATTCCTTTTCCATAAAGCACATGTTGTCTTATAGATTTTTTTGATCTTTTTTCTGAATCGGATTTGGAAGAGCTGTTGGAGTCTTCAGAAAAACTCTAAGTAGATTTCTTGGATCTTTTTTCCTTTATTCTAATAATCAGTTTTCCTCTATTTTTTATTTTCAATCATTCTTCTTTCTTCCTTTAACTAGGGGAAATCATGTCTTTTGTAAACCATTTTCTTCCAATTATAGTATCTTACTTCTTTAATTGCTTTCTCATATTTCTTCAAGGATTTTCTAAAGACTCTATAATTATTTTATAATTTTATAAATTTTCTGGCTTACTGAGCTAGTTCCATGTCAGAATCTGATCAGTATGTTACTTTTCAGTTTTTTACATATTTTTTGACTTCTTTTCATACTTATGAGATTTAACCTTAAGAGAATTATTTTCCAATTTACTATAATATTATCTTCAAATTTATATTTCATATCTACGTCATACATGATAAGGGTTCCAATAAATTATTTTATTGTCATAATTTTAACTAGTGATGATTGTCGAATAGTAGTAGATATCCCATTCCATTTTGAGGGTATTACTATAATTAATTTAAACACTTGATTAGATTGAGTAATTGGATCTCCCAAGGAAACAAAATCATTGAATATTTCTATCAATTTCACATTCATTTGGTGAGGCTCTCACCATCATACATTCTGAAGGTTTCAAAATTTATTTTTGCAGTAGTGTACCTTAGCGATCTAACATTTTCAGTTCCTTTATATGAAAAAGAAATTTCCTATCACATTTTACAATCCATAAGACATTGGGATACTTGATTGAATTCACCAGGACCTATTCCACATATGATAGAATACATTTTTTTTGATTTGATTTCAAATTCAGATTCTTTGATAATGAATGTGATGTCTGATATATTATTCAGAGTTGAGGGTTTCTTCTCAGTCTCATTCTGTCATCCTCTGATAGCGTAGGGCATGGCCGTGATGCCTACTCCCCTCCTAGACCAACTTAGGCCAGGGAGGGGAGTCTCAAGGTCTTCCATGCACTCACTCCCTTCTCATCTTCCTTCCTTTTCCTGTTTCACAGATCCATCCTCTCTCCCTATGTTTCCTTCGATTGAAATAAGTCCCAAGGTACAAGCCTGCACGAATGGTGTGATATCGGTCCCTATTTCTCATTTGGAGTTCACAGATGCATCCTCTCTACTGGATCTCACTCTGGTTTCCCGATTCGGAAAGAATCGTCCATTGGTTGATGCATTCGACCGATATATATTTTCTTCTTGGAATTTACTGGATCACACGAATGTTTTCCTTTTAGATGCAAGACATATTCAGATCTGTTTCTCAAATGAAGAAGACCTAATCTATGTATGGGCCTTTGCTCCGCGATTTATGGAGGGAGTTAGGTTTTCTCTATTCTGATGGACCTTCGATTTCCACATCAAGCGCGACCCTCCGACCACAGCACTCTGGATAACTCTACCGGGAATACCTCTACCATTCTAGAACCCGTCCATCCCTGGTTGATTGGTAATGCGTTAGGCCTCTACTTCTGTTCGGATTCTCGTACCAAGGCTATTTTCCATCCAGTCCCTCCTAGGATATGTGTCGAAGTTGATCTTCTTAAAGGGCCTCTAAAATCTATCATCATCGATATTGAGGGTGAGCTTTTCTTTAACCAATCGGTATGTTATGACAACTAGATCCCTTTCTATTTTGGTTACTATCAAATATGACATGCATTTTCCAAATTTTTTCATAAAGTCGGTTTCTATAATATTCCTCCCCTTTCTATGAAGGGAGTTATGGTGGCAGTCAACAAGGCAACTGATTTTCAGCTAGTGATGGGAGAGGTTGTTTTTGGATTGCAATCAAATATAGCGGCTTTGGAGGAGAATCATGGGAAAACAGATCATCCGGCTACCATGTGCAAGGAGAAAAGGTCAAGTGACATTCCAAAGGTGGAATATATATTTAATCGTTTGAAACAGAACCTGGGTATACACCTCTAGGTGGAGGATCCGGGAGAGAACGAGGGACAATTCCTTGGACATCCTGGCTATAAAATCTCAGTTAATGGTCCATCAAAGGAAAAGAAGTGGTCACTAGGGATGTTACCAAAGTTGAGGTGGAGACTTATGGGGTTTTACAGGAGGCATCTACTGCAGTTGAATATCAGGCACAAGGGAGGCAGGGTGAGGTGGGAGTATTGGTTCCATTGGACCCCAACATTCTCACTACAGAACTCTCTTCCCATATGAAGACATTGTGTAAGGGGAAGATGAAGGGTCCTGAAATAGGCATGGTGAAGGTGCCACTCAGGCATATTCCTTCCAAAGAAGGCCTAGTGGTCGAGTTGTGCAACTGCTTTGAAGTTCGGGATGTCCAAGGACAAACACTTGATCAAGAGGAAGAGGATATATGTGATGAAAACTATATCCAATTTTCTATGGATAGTTTGGAAAGAATTCAAGGGAAAGGTCCTCACATCCCTAGAAGGAAGAAAGGGAAAAAAGGAAATAGAGACTCAAGGAAATTTATTGTGGTCAAGGGAAAAAACCAAAGGGACACAAGTATTATTCACACTTGCCGAAACCTATCAAAACTAGGTCAGCTAAGAAAGTTGGAAACAAGGAAGGCAAGACAACCCAGAACGGGGAAGGTAGAGAAACAAAAGGGGAAACTAGAATAGTTGATAAAGATGAAGGGGAGTGCTTAAAGCTCCTCTTACATTCCTATGAATAAATTCTTGAAAAAGAGGTCAGGGTAAATGCTTCAAAAGAGGAGATTGAAAGAATATATGAAAGAATGTTGCGGTTTGATGCCAAGGAGAAGCAAAAGGCGTGGTTAGACAAACAAGACTGAATATTGGCTCGTGGCTTAAACTAAGGTATAATAAACTTAGAGGAATTCATACAGACAATGGAAAATATGGATACTCACCTTGAAGAGCTCATAATGTGGATCCGGATACCTAGGTTAGTAATTTACATTAGGAATTATGTAGATTGTCTAAATATAATAATCTCAGTATTGTGTTTAATAAATTTTTATTCTCTTTCAGCACATAGCGGTACCCTTGTTTTGTGAACCCAGGTTTCCCACTTTTTCCATAAAGTGGCATAATAAATATTAAATTTTGTGTGAAAAAAAATTGTGAACCTAGGCTTCCCACTATTTCCTTAAAGTGGCATAATAAAAATTATATTTTGTGAGATTCTTTGAAAGCATCCCATGTTTCTGGTTTATCAAGAATAACATAGGGTGTGATGATATTCCTATAAAATTTAAATATAAGATTCTTCAAGAAGATGATCATTCATGATTTCTATTATCAATAGTTGTAACCATTGAAATATAGAGCATGAATCATAGACATACCTTCTCTAGGAACAACCATTGACATATATCCTTTTTATATACCTTATACTTTTTAGTTTTCTAGAGATTTACCACAAAATATATCCTTTGGTACCTATTTTTTATGTTTGAATGAAACAAAGAAACACAAGTGGGGGTGGATTTTGTCTATTTTATAATATCTGTAGATTCTTGCTTTTAACTTTCCTTGTAATTTATGAAGATGTGCAGTGTTCTATTCTGTGAAATATTTAAGAAGAAGATAAACATTAAAGAAGAAAAGAACTATTTTTATAGTGGTTCGGGGAACAAAGATACCCTAGTCCACTCTACCAATGATCTCTCTACAAGATTGGTTTTTTACTATACAAAGTCCTCTTATTATAAGACCATTAAAACTGGGTGTAGGCAGATGAAACCTTTATAATAAGGCTAAATAGAGCCATCTAGTTCTTTTATCACAAACCTATATGTCCATAGATTATTCTGATAAGATGATACACTCACATGACTGAGTCTGAGTAGTCAAAACTTCAATAAATCAAAATAGTTTGATTTGATTGTTTTGATAGGTTCTAGATCACAATTGCAGCAGAAAGTGATAGAATAAGGATCTTATTATTGAAAGATGATTGTCTTCAAGTAATAAAATCTATGAAGAGATCATATATGCAAATTATCTTCAAGTAAGAGTAGTAATGAACGAACAGTAGAAGTTACATAGTAGAGTGAGGTTGAAAATCTATATCTTCAAAGGCCAGCCTCTTTAGAAAATAGTAGAGTCATTTAATCTTTGTAGAAGTTCTGTATTCAAAATATATTCAAATGAATACGTAGTCGTATATCATATGTATATTTCAATGATACTTTGGTATAATATATAGAACATAAAACTTTATTTCAGTTGAGTATATATATAAAAATCCCCTGAAATATTGTATTATTTCAAATTTGAATCATTCAAGAGAGTCATAAATTCCCTTAAAAATATGAATGATTTATTCTAATGAATACTAGTCATTTAAATTGATCATAAGATGCCTTTAAATTGGCTATAAAGTTTTTTGAATAGATCTTTAATTTCACCAAGAATTTTTCATATATTTAGGATAATATCATGGAATTAAAACTTAATCATTAAATAGTCAAACATAAGGTTTCTTTATGTGATGAAAAACTCCAAATGTAGGGTTGATGACATAGGGATGATCATAAAAGTAGGGTTGATATGCTATATGTTTGTTTCCCCAAATGTAAGATTCCATACCAACGTAGGGTTCTTTATTCACACTTTCCCGAATTTCAAACATAAGGTTATATCAATACGCAATGTTCCTAAATCATACTTTCCTGAAAATATAGGGTTCAATCCTTTTGTTACACTTAAAAACATAGGGTATGAATAGTGTTTCTAGAATATGTTTAAAATGCTTTCCGAAACTTTATCAAATATTTCCCATGGATCAAAGTCATGAATATAATTCAAAAATAAATATTTTAATGAATATTAATTACAATATTTGATATCTAATCCTCTTTCACATGCTCAACCAAATAAGTGATAAATGAAATAGAAAAAAATGTGGAGGCCATTTTTTTTCCTTTTAAGAATTTTAAATATATCTATGAATGTTTTCAAATGTTCAAGTGGGTATAAGTTATAGCATGTGACTCGAGCATGGTTTGTAAAACTACAAGTCAAGCATGTAGCTTGACCCTGTAAGTGAGTAGTGCCGGTTGGGACATTTCTAGTGTAGTTTTCTCAACTGTGCGTTTGAATGCAAGCGAATCGTGTGGCTGACTGGTATTCAGAATAAATAAATAAGTTAATTGAATGGTAAAGTAAATAAAATAAAGTAATATAATTTAAATTAAATTAAATTTTTGAAAATGGTTAAACATAATAATAGTAATAATATTATGATTTTTAATAATAATAATAATATTATTATTATTGTGATTATTCTTCTTGTTATTATTATTAGATTTTTTATTATTTTTAATATTGCTTCTATTATTATTATAAAAATTTATATTAACCTTTTTATTAAGTTTTTATTTTTATTTTTTTTTTAAATTTTTTAATAGAGAGAACCCTAGGGATGTCTCACCCTTCCTCCTCCCGAGGGATCACACCCCCTAGTCTTCTTCCCCTCGCACCACCTCCAACTCCCTCACCCCTTTCTCCGGACTCCTCTCACTGGTGTTCCCTCTCCTTCTCGCCCTACACTTGACCGTCACACCTCCTCCTCCCCGTCTCTCAACTATAGTACCCTCCTCCACTAGTCGAACACCCAACCCCCTGGTGTCCAATTTTCAATGCGGGCCCCAACCCCAAGTGGTTTTCCTTATAGGTGTGTGACTATCTCCGACAATCGCACCTCCCTTGTCGACACCCCCTCTGCTGATGAGTTTCCCTTGTAATTATTTAATTTGGTCGCACCTTGGATGTTGGGGATAATGGTTGGTCTGGGTTCCTTTGAATCTAGGGTTTTCAATTTGTTCTTATATGTCTATTCATCCTCCTTCGAGAGCTTCATCACGTTCGCACATGTTGAGGTAGGCATTTTTCAAAATTTTATTTTCCTGCAATATCCATGGAACTTGTGTGTTTCAAACTAATTTTTAAATTTCATTCCCACATCCATAATTATTGTAGTCAACTCATCATAGTGTTTTTATATTATTTAATATTGTTAAAAAAATATTTTAAAATAATTATCTGATTATGTGTCAGTAGTTTTGTGTATAAACATTTCTTGATAGATTATTTTTCCTATCTAATTAATTTAACATATTCTTTAATTAAACTGGTTGGTCAAAACTTAGTTTTTATTGGAATTTAACATGTGTTCGATTTATTTTTGGTAGAATGTTTATATGACATGGAGTGTGTTTAAAAAAAACCTATTTTGAGTCACTTTTTATTTTTCATAAAGTGTGAAATTTTTTCATTTGGTTATACAAGGGATGCGAGTCAAGTTTTGAAAGGTGTGAAAGTAGTTTTTGAAGTGTTTGGATATGAAATGGATTTTAAAATAGAACTTTCATGTG
This sequence comes from Viscum album, assembly GCA_963277665.1. Classification (NCBI taxonomy): domain Eukaryota; kingdom Viridiplantae; phylum Streptophyta; class Magnoliopsida; order Santalales; family Viscaceae; genus Viscum; species Viscum album. The sequence goes on along the minus strand of OY728153.1, from coordinate 380,975,533 downwards.
AATTTGGTGAAATCATGATGTAATCCTTTGGTGTTCCCTTTTGAAATGTTTTATTAAATGATTAAATGATTTATTAAATTATTTTTTAAATTCTAATCATGGGTGAAAGTTGTTTCTGTGTGAGTTTGGGTTTGGTTTAAAAGTGAAAATTATGTTTTTGAAAATGATTCTTGTTTTCTAAATGATGTCGGTTCCTTTGTGTGGTTTCTAAAAAATGGTTTAGAGTGGAATCCCAAAAGTGTATGACCATTTGGCTCTTAGTATGTGTTGTGGTAAATGTTTAGTCTAAGGTCCCATTTTACACTTCAATCATAAAATAGGTATTCGGTGTTATGTTGGCTAGAGTTAGGGGAATATTTTTAGAAATACTTTTTGGTGTGTAAGCATAAAGGCCCATTTGGAAATTTTATTTTTTTAAATAAAAATTATTGAGTTTATAAATTTTATGACATCCCATTTGGAATATCTTTTTCAGAAGTGATTATTATATTGAGTTTGGGAATGGTTGGGGAATGTTTCGAAAGTGAATTTAGGGCCTAATGGCTTTTTTGGCTATGAAAATATAAAAGTATTTTTTATAATGTCATGGAAGTAGTTTGAAATGTTTTCTGTAAAGGAATTTGATTATGTAAAATTAAATACCGATTTGTAATATTGAAATGTTTTTAAGAAATGATTTATGATTGTATGTGAAGTGACATCCCAATTGCAACTTTCAATAAAATGAAATATATGTATATACATGAATATAATGGGAACACTTATTGAGGGTTTTCCTTTATAAGTTATCGTATAGGTGGAGTTCGGGTTTGGGGTATGCAAGTGCGGTGGTGGTAGGTAAGGTGAGTCACATGTTCAAGGGTATCCTACATACATAGTATTACTACCACCATGGGTTACTATGTGTGTTTTAGATGATCGAGTGACGTTTTCTTGCTAGCCCCGATTAGAAGGGTTAATACCCCCTGGAGTTGTAGAAAGGTTATGAGGTATGTGCCACTATTGAGTCCAGGTTAGGGAAGCTATTTGGTTATTGACTTAGGGGCTTCACCATACACTGGTAGGTGGTTTTGGACTGAGTACATCTAGGGGTCTTCTAGGGACTTTTAGGATCACCCATGGTTATTATCTATGCTTCTTGGTTACATTATTTATTTTCTTTTCGGTATTTTATAGCGCTTATTTTTTTGTTTACCCTATCAATTCTTTTTCAGCACAACCCTAGTATCTTTCTGTCTAGGATTTATTTATAAAATGGTATTCTGTTTTTAAAATAGAGGTGGAATGTGTTGATTTTAAAAAATTTAATGTTATTGGTTGTTTATTCAAATTATATAAGACTAATTTTTATTACTGTATTTCAAACTAGTGTTAATGTACTATGTTGGGAATGGAAAACACTTGGATTCCATGGTAAATTCCTACTGAGAACTTTGATGCTCACCCCTACTTTATATTTTTAGTTTCATGTTCCGCTATAGTTGGATTTCCCTTACAACAAGCGTGGTTGTGTGTCAGGCAGTGACCCACGAGGTCACTTGGAGGTACATTTGGCTGCACAAATTTATTTTATTTCCACTCTTAGTGTTATCTTTTTGTTCATTTATTTTTTTATGGTCCAAATAAATCCCACTTGTTTAGTTTTGATGTCCAACACTAGTTTCCATCTTGTGGGGATCGAGACCTCCCTTGGGGCCATGTTGCAGGCCGGATCAGGTCACCGGTTCAGGGTCAACTTAGGATTGTCAGTGAAAAAATTGTATCAAATGAGGTTCTTATTATTTGGGGTGTCAGGTAGATGAAGATTATGACTGTTGGGACTTAGGAGGTAGGTGTAGTAAGAGTGTCACAAACTTTTTCTCACACCCATCCTTGAGTTTCCAAGGGTAGTATGAGATTCAATACTTTTTTCCTTGTTTTGGATTAGGGATGAAAACAGAAGTGAGATGGTGTCACGTTGTGATCCCACATGGAGTATTGACCCATGTGGACTCCAATAGTAATGTTCAAGTCCCTCTTATAATTATGACATACTTGGGGGATGGCCCACTACCATGTCTCTGAGTTAGTAATAGACGTTAGTCCATTCTTCCGGTAATTTGGTGTGATTTGTGCCTTATCTTGGGTTTATGTGGTGTTAGGGCACTTTTGATGATGAAAATAGTTTTCAAATTAAAATGATTCTTCCAAATGGTTTAAAATTTTTAAAGAGGGTTTTAAAATTTAAATGAAAAATGGGGTTTTGAAATGAATATGATTTCTTTTAAATGGATTTTTACGGCTAATGGTGTTCCTTAAGAACTTTTTCACATGTGTGTGTATGTGTATAGAAAATGAGTTTTGGACTGTATGAATGAAAGTGGATGAGCACATGTGCAATGGTTCATGGGATTAATTGGGTGTGTATTGTAATTAAAGGGTTTACCTTATTTTCTAAAGGTGTTTTTAAAGGGATTTCTTTGGGTGTTTTTATATTTGTTTAGTTTTTGAGAAGGTTGTTTTTGGATGAAGGTACCTTTATTGATTCTGCTTTGTCTTGATATTGGGTCCTGATTTTTGTTTTATATATTGTACAAAAAATTCCACCTAGAAAGTTCTCCAAGGTTACAAATGAGTCATGACCAGTTTTTGGTCCTTCTTGAACATTTCCTATCCTTCACGGTGATCGGGGTCCAATTGAGGCAATGAAGTGGCTTGAGGATGTGGATCACATCTTCAACATGTTGGGAACTCATGAGGATATTGTGTTGTTTTGGGATTTTTTGAGGGTCCAGGTTTGGACCAGTGGAGGTTGTTTTCCCCATCTAAGATGCAAGTTACGATGAAATGGGAAGTGTTTAAGGCCACCTTTGTCCAAGGGTTATTACTTAAGGAGGTGATGTTGAACAAGGAAATAGATTTGAGGGAAGTTTAGTAAGGCCAATGATTAGTAAAATCTTATGTTGACCGCTTTAAAGAGTTGGTTTACTTTTCTTTTGAGGTTGCGTCAGAAGCTTAAATAAAATCTCCTCTTTTAATTTGGTCCCTTTTCCTGATATTTCAGAGAAAGTTCTGTCATCGGGTGAAACATGTTTTGAGAAGTTGGTGGATTTTGCATTTTTGAATGAGCTCGTTCTTCATGTCCATTCAGTGGTGGTTGGATCTCGTGAAGGTTCCATATCCAGTGAGTAGTGCATATTAGATGTACCCGCTCTTAAAGATTCCTCTATAGTGGTTCTGGCTTCCATCTTATCATACCATTCTATTGAGTGCCATCAATGTGGACGTTTAGGGAATTAAAATACATCTTATCTCAACCCACCAAAGATGTGTCATCTTTGAGGATATCTTGGTCACCTAAAGATGTTTTACAGGAAGCATATCATAAAGAAGATGTTTGGATCAGAGGATTCTAGTTCCTGACTATGGTGTAGGAGATGCTTCAACCATCAGAACCCCAACTATAGGTCTCAGGGTGAAGCTTGTGCATAGCCTAGAGTTTCTTGGGGTGTGAATCCTTGGTATGAGTTTTGTGTTCCATACTGAGATTGGAAAATTTTAGGATTTTTCGTTATTTTTTGTCTGCTATTGGGGTTTTTCCACTGTTGTAATTCCATCGTTTCCTAGGGAGATTGTGATGAACTTGTTCTATTGTATTCCAAGAAGTTTTGTTTGTCTAGATTTGGTTTTCAGAATTGTGTGTTTTTCTTAAAACTCTATTTGGTCCTTGTATGGGTTGATCTTGGTTTAGATGGGTTTTTTTGGAGATTTAAGTAACTATGGAAGAATCAATACTTGTTTTTTTGATTGGGTTCACTGTTTGGGTTTACTTCTTGTGAGTTTCCCATCCTCGCTGGGTGTGTTTTTGGTTAATATGGAGAAAAGGGTTGTGTTGGTTCTCTTGTCCCATTGTCCTAGTTTGTCAGGTTCCCTCATTGTGGGTTTCCTGTTTAATTATTGGTATTATGGTTTGGTTGTGTTGGAAAATTTATGGAGTTTGGGTTGGGATTTCCCTAATTCCCGATTGTGGTGGTGGGTTTGTTGAGTTTTGAAACTCTAGTTCTAATTGAGTCCTTGTGGTGGGGAGAATCCCCTCATGTTCTCCCCTTGTTTTTGGTTGTAGTTTTGTCTAGATCGGTTGGGTGTGACTTAGGGGGGAAATAGAAAGACACCCCAAAAATTAATCATTTCTTCAGGTCCTATTTAGGTATTTAATTAATTCTTGACCAAATTTCATCTTGGTGACTTTCTGGGGGTAGAAAGTTCTGTGGTGGGGAGAATTTTCACAGCCCAAACCTATTGGTTATTTATTTTAAATTACATTAATTATTATTTTGAGTTTTAGATGATTTTAAACTATTGCGCGGTCCACCTGCACAGTTAGAAGTAATTGTGCGGTGCCCGTACGGATGCCCAAGTGGGTCTGATTTATAGAGCACAACTCACACACGATTTATAAAACTATGAAAAATGCACAAAGCATGACCCTGTAAGAGGAAATGCTGGGTGGCATGTTTCGATTGAAGTTTTCTTAACCGCGTGTTTGAATACATACAAATTGCTAGGCTACCCGGTATTTAGAATAAATAAATAAGTTAATTGAATGGTAAATGAAATAAAATAAAGTAATATAAATTAAATAAAATAGAATTTTAGAAAATGGTTAATAATAATAGTAATAATTTTAAGATTTTAGTAATAATAATAAAAATATTATTATTATTGTGATTATTATTATAATTTTTATTATTAGAAATTTTGTTATTATTAATATTTCTACTATTAGTATTATCAAAATTTATATTAACATTTTTATTAAGTTTTTATTTTAATTTTATTTTAATCTTTTAGTTAAGAGAACCCTAGGGGAGTCATCCCCTTCCTCCTGCCCATAGATCGCACCCCTTAGTCTTCTTCCCCTTGCACCACCTCTAGCATCATCACCCCTTTCTCTGACCTCCCTTTACCAGTGCTCCCTCTCCTTCTCGCCTTGAAACCAACTTCCATTCCTCCTCCTCACCAGCTCCTGACCACATCACCCTCCTCCACTAGCAGTACACTTGATCCCCCCACCCCATCGGCCTATTTTTGGAGAAATAACCCGACCCCTGATAGTTTGCCTCCTCGGCATGAGACTGTCTCCAGTAGCCGCACCTCCCTCATCTATGCCCCCTACGCCAGTGATTTTCCCTTCTAATTATTCACTTCATTTACACCTAGGATGTTGGGTTTAATGGTTGGTCTGAGTTCATTTGAATATAATGTTTGCACTTCGATTGTAGAGGTATATCCATCGTCCTCCTAGAGATTCATTGCATTCACACATGTTGAGGTAGGCATTTTCTGAATTTTTCCTTTCCAACACAATCCATGGAAGATTTGTGTTTCAAACTAATTTTTAACTATCATTCAAACCTCCATAAGTATTTTAGTTAACTCTTTTTAGTGTTTTTATATTAGTTAAAATTGTTAAAAATATATTTTTAAATAATTATTTGATTATGTGTAGGTAGTTTTTTTATAAACATTACTTGATAGATTATTTTTCCTATATAATTATTTTAACATGTTCTTTAATTAAATTCATTGTTATGAAAATAGTTTTTAAGGAAATTTAACATGCTTTCGATTTATTTTTGGTATCATTTTTATATGACATGGAGTTTATTTTTAGTGAAAACTTGTTTTGAGTCATATTTTTTTTTCATAAATTGGTCAATTAGTTCATTTAGTTGTGAAAGTGGTGTGAGGTAAGTTTTGAAAGGTTTGAAAGTGGTTTTTGAAGTGCGTGGTTAGGCAATATATTTATAATGGAATTTCCATTTGAAGTTGGTGAAATACTGATATAATCCTTTGTTGTTTCCTTTTGATTTTTTGTTAAATGAGTAATTGATTTATTAAATTATGTTTGAAATGTGAATCATGAGTGAATGGTGTTTCGGTGTGCATTTGGGTTTTGTTTAAAAGTGAATGGTAATTTTTTGAAAATTATTCTTGTTTTTTAAATGACATTAGGTCCTTTGTGTGGTTTCTAAAATAAAATTTTTGGGTAGAATATCAAAGGGTATGTCCATTTGGATCTTTGTATGTGTTGTGTTAAATGTTTTTTCTACGGGACCATTAGGTTATTAAAACATAAAATAGGTATTCAGTGTTATGTTGGAAATAGTTTGGGGAATGTTTTTGGAAATTATTTTAGATGTGTAAGCATAGAGGTCAGTTTGGAAATTTTCTTGTTTTAATGAAAAATGATTGAGTTTATAAATTTTATGATGACCTGTTTGGAATCTCATTATCAAAAGTGATTACTACTTTGAGTTTGGGAATGGTTGGTTAATTTTTAGATAGTGCGTTTAGGGCCTAAGGGCCTTTTTGGATATTCAAATTTAAAAGTAGTTTTGATAATCTCTTGGAAGAAGTTATAAATGTTTTCTTTAAATGAATTTGATTATGTAAAAAAAGACCTGTTTGACGTATTGAAATGATTTTGTGAAATGATTTATGAGGATATGTGAATGTATAGCCCAATTGTAACTTTAGATTAAATGAAATATATGTATGTAAATGGATATAGTGGGAACACATATTTAGGATTTCACTTTATGGGATATCATTTAGGTTACATCTGTGTTTTAGGTTGGTAAGTGCGGTGGTGGCAGGTAAGGTGATTCACGCGTGTGAGGTCATCCTGCTTACAAAGTATTACTACCACCATGGGTTCCTGAGCATCTTTTAGATTATTGCGTGATGATTCATTTTTATCCCTAATTAGACGCGTTATTACCCCCTAGAGTTGTAGACAGTCCTGGAGGGATGTGCCACTAGTGAGGCTGGGCTAGGGAAGCTAGTTGGTTATTGACTTAGGGGATTCACCATACACAGAAAGGTGTTTGAGAACCAAGTATGTCCATGAGTCTTATAGGTATTTTTAGCATCACCCATGGTTATTGTCTATATTTCTTGGTTACATTCTTTATTATCATATTGATATTTTACTGTGCTTAGTTTTTTGTTTACCCAGTCTTTTCTTTTTCGCACATCCCTATTATTATTTATTTTAAGATTTATTTATAAAATGGTAGTTTGTTTTTAAAATAGAGGGCGATGTGTGTTGGTTTTAAAAATGAGAAATCTATTGGTTTTTTCTTCAAATTGTAGAAAAATAATTTTTATTAATGTATTTCTAACTAGTTTTAATGGACTATGTTGGGAAAATAAAACACTTGGATTCTGTGGTAACTTCTTATAGAGAATTTTGGTGCACACCCCTAATTTATCTTTTCAGTTTTAGGTTCCTCTGTTGTTGGATCACTCTTACAATGAGCATGGTTCTGTGTCAGGTGGTGACACACGAGGTTACTTGGAGGTATGTTTGGCTTCACAACTTTATTTTATTTTCAACGTTAGTGTTATCTATTTGTTTTGTTGTTTTTTTATGGGATAAATCGTTTCCACTTGTTTATTTTTGTTGTCCGGAACTAGTTTCTAACCCATGTGGATCGGGAATGCCCTTTGGGCCATGCTATGGGCCAGCTCGGGTGGCCGGTTTAGGGTCGACCTGGGATGGTTTGTGACAGGTAATCTATGATATGGTTTAGAGGTTAGATAGTAATTCTACCAAACTATTAGGAATTAATTTTTTATACCTTCCACCAATCAAAATGGTCTTTTCATCAAGGAATAAATGTTATGTATAATGAAAAAAGGGAACAGTTTTGGTGGGAAGGCATGTAAAGGAGAGTGTAAAAGTTTGTTTTGAGATGCCTTACTTATCAGCATGTCAAGGTAGAGAACCAGTGGTAAGTTTTTATATTGATATCCATACTGATTCCCATGTGTAAATAGAAATAAATATTTGTGGATTTTGTTATAGGTCTACCAAAAATGGTTTTAAAAAGACAATACCATAAGGGTGATTATGGATCGGCTCCTGAAATCAACCCACTTCATTTCTATTTTTTAATTCAATTTGGTGGAACATTTTTCCAAAAAATACATTTAGGAAATGGTAAAGATACATGGGGTTCTAGTTTTGATAGTGTCTGATCAGGTTCTCTGGTTCAAATAAATATTTTTTAAATCTTTATAGGAATCCCTTGGAACATATTTGATCATGATCACAACTCATCATCCTCAAACAGATGGATAATTAGAATATATGATCCCAAAAGATGATCCAAACATTGGGGGACATTCCTAGGACTTGTGTGATGGATCTTGGAGGCTCATGGGAAGATTATATACCCCTACTAGAGTTATCAAACAATAAAAATTAGCATTACTCTATATATATGTCTTTTTTTGAAGTATTGGATGTTCCTCCTTGTCATTATCCAGTTTTTTTGTAGGGAAATTGGTGAGACATCACTTATCAAACCTAGACTTGTGTGTGAGACAATAAAAAGGATAGATATGACATGGAATAGAATGGTGATAGCTCAGAGTCATTATAAATCATATGTATATCATTTCTAATGATTAATATCTTTCAAGGTGGATGATCATGTTTTCTTAAGAATCTCTCCTAGGTTGGGAAATCATCATTTTGGAAGGAAATGAATTTTTTTCTCAATGTTACAATGGAAATTTTGAGATACTTGAATGAATTTGAAATGCTAAATATTGGTTGGCTTTACCACCAAATTTTAGTTTCATACATAGCGTGTTTCATTTATCTCAATTGAAGAAGTGCCTTCCTTATCATGACCATGTGATTTGATGGGACCATGTTGATCTTGAACTAAATAGTACTTTGATTCATGTGCTAATACATATTGTTTATAGTCAAGAGAAACTCTATTGTGGGAAAATAATCGAGGTAGTATGGGTTTTGTGATATCATCGTCAGATCTATAAAGATATGTAAAAGCATGAAAAGGAAATGTTAGAATAGTGTCCAATCAATTTAAGTACAACATTGGTTTTCTACTTTTTGAGGATGGAAAGAAAAATGTTGGGGAGAATGTTTCACCACCAATTTTAGGTACATTACCCTTATTTTATGTAATTTTAGCTTATATAATGTTTGGGTTAAATTTTGAGAATTTTGGGGAGGTTTTGTCATGTTTTTAAGGTGTTTCTAGAGGGATTGTGTGTGACTATTATATTTTATTTTTGTTGTGATTTCTATATACAACCACCCTCATTTTTAATTATGTATAGACACCTATATGTCGGGAAATGATGTTTTTTCCAACATCCAAGATGGTGAGGATGGATGGATGCCTAGCCTCTCTTCACCACTCCCTCTTCCAGGTGAGGTTCTTATACATGGGTTGTTATTGATAGAAGTAAAAAGTGCACTTATGGGTTGGTTTGATGAGTTTTATAATGTGGTTTATAGTGGGGGTTGTTCTTGGTAGGATAAATGAATTTGGTTGATTTAATTCAGGTTCAAGATACCTTATTATTAATGATATATAGAAGTGGTTATGATAGGATGCAGTTATGATGATCAGTTGCATGTAGGGTCCTCGGTATGACACAGTTTCGAGGAGTCTTGGGTAGGATGAGATGCCAAATTACACTTGGGTTACTTAGTATGATGTAGTTTCCCATGCGTCTTTGGGAATGATTCTATGGTAGGGATAAAAGTTTTGGAACGTACTACATTGGGGTGTGAGAGTGGTAAATAAGTGGGAAAGAAGTGAGGGGTAACCTCTATATTGATAATATTTATATTATTCTACTATACGTGGATGCATTATTTGGTGAGTGAGCCATGGTTTGGATGGGATTAGTTAGTTGAACCTCTTAGGTGCACGTCAATTATGCTATTTTCTCATGGGTTCATGCGTATAATATTTTCACATGTGCATGATAGGATTTGGGTATGATCCTACTGAGTACAAATCTTATTCTCACCACATGTATATAAAAAAAGTTTCTAGACTTACAAATGGGATTTGAGGACCGATATGGATATTAATATTCTTTAATTTAGATCCATCGCATATTATTTGCTTGGGGACTTTGTTTTGGGAATTTATTTGGAGATTCTTTGTATTTGTTTACTTTATACACACATTTTGGATGGTTTTAGTTTATCTTCCTATATATTTTAGGGATTTTCTTTGTGTTTGATATCCTATATATTGATTGTAATTTATCATTATAGGGTAATTACTTCCATATGTGAGGTTTTATTACCCTTATTACTAGTCTCTAACCTAGGGCCTAATGAAGGAGAGACCCGAGGGTCATTATTTCTATTCCTTTATTGTCAACCCAAAAGTAGTACCTTTAGAGGGATGGTTTCAAGATAATAACACATATATTAATCATAAAATTCCAAAATAATAATTTAAAAGTATTTGTTAATTTATTAAACCATTTATATCAAAGAGGGAAGTATTCACTTAGTAGTAATGGAAACAATAAATGGAAGATAATTTTTGTATCAACAAATAAAGTTGAATAAAATTATAATTTTTTAAAATAATTATGTTTAAAACCATAAGGGAAATTTTTTTTTAATGATGAAGGATTTGAAGAATGATTCTGATGGAAAATTCAATAACAAAGGGTTCTCAACTACACCAAATATTGTGATGTAAAATAAAAAAAATGGAATGATGGAAAATATGCCATAGAAAATTATAATACTATGAGAATATTATTTCATAAAAGAATACTTTGGTGTTATAGTATGTATGAAAATAAGTTAAATATGTTTTGGTATAATAATTACTTCCCTAAATAAATAAATTTATATTAATAACGAGTGTGACAACATCAATGAATAACAAAGATATAACAGAACAAGAAGATATTAAAGTTAATGTGAATAAAAATATTTGATTATATTAAAGAGTTTTTATAATTATAGGATATATAATGGAATATTGGTAATTATTTTATAACTACTCTATTAGAGTGGTTGAAGACTAAAATTAACCACAAATCATTCCAAGTATATTGATCTTGAATATTAGTCAACAATTAAGGTTGCATATGAATCCCTAGAAATGAAGTACCCTTGGATTATAGATTATTTATTCTTATTTAATTTTATTGATCATAAAAATATATTGAATACCATTGATAACTATGGTAGAGATTTCTTACCATTTAATAGTGTTGGAAAATTTAATTTTAATGGCATTGAGACCAATCAAATTAATGAGAGAAAGTTTACTAAAAAATATGTTATATATATATTTTTGGATGGAGTCACAATTAATTAATTTTTTATCAATTGTGTGATAATTTAAATAATTCCATCTTTTTATAAAAACAAATGTGTTACTAGTAGATTAGAGATGGAATTATAGATGCCTATATTTTCTCTATTCTCTTCTTTTTGGTATTAATCCTCTAGAGGTTAAGGGAGTGATTTAGGAAGAGAATGGTGAGAGAGAAGTTGACTTTGAGTTTAAATTAATCTAGAAAAAAATCATTTCATAACACTTTCTAATGAAACATGAATTTATTTTATATTTTTTGGATAATGAGGTGTTTAATTTTGTCACTATGACCATTTATATGATTCAGATTACAATTATTATTGTATCATGTGTAAAATTAAGTCATGATGACTTATATTAGAATTGTTCTGTGATTAATGTTGTTGTTTCAGGTCATTGGTTACAAAAAGATCATTTTTATGAATTTGGAAGGGTAAGAAATTGTAATAAAACTAACAAGGATTTATTGGGATATATTTTGGTGTATTTTGAGTTTATATAGGATGTGATTAAATAATTAGAAGGGATTTAAGGTTTGTGTTGTGAATGTAAATGGTTTATACATTAAGTTATAATGAGTAACATTGATCTATAATTATATTTGGAATAATTGAGTTTTATGATTTTTTGAATTGAGATATGTGGCATAGATCAAGAGCGTTTCTTCTTAGTTATCAGAGTGTCTTTTGACTGATCAATATTACAATTTTACACAATGTGTTATGCAATGTTTTTTAAATATACACTTTTATTAATAAATTTTAGTAGTTTTTATGATTTCATTTGGTTTCAATTTCATTCTATGAAATTTTAAAAAAATACCAGGCTTTATTAGAAATATTTGAATAATTTCCGTCAACTTATTCCTCTATTAAGGTCCAAATCCCATCAATTAAGTAATTCCCCATTCTTAGTCTTTCTCATTCATCATATATGTATTATTGGGGTGTCTATTGTCATTCATAAGGTAATTAAGTGATGAGGGAATGATGTGTTAAAGGGTTTTCTAAGGATCATTGTAAAATATGGGAATTTTTTCATTGGGTTTATATTTTTAAAGAATTTATTCATTCAAAATTTAACTTGATGTGGATGATGTAGATTCCTTATTTTTCATTTCTACGGTAATATGGATTTATCACTCAAAATTATCTTTTATTCCAAAGGTCCTATAGATCCGGGTGGGTAAAAGTGATGAAGTCCAAGGATGTCTCCACTTCTAATTATGTTATAATAAAGTAGTAGGAAAACGATACAATGACATAAAATAATACTCTCATTAGGACTCCCTTTAATGTCCAATGCATTGACTGTAAAGTTCTCTTCCCTCTATGTGTGATAGACTTCAATGCCTTGATCTATGATCATCCTTAATTTTTAGTTGAAATAGTCTAGTTCCCATAGTGAGCTAAACATGTCAAAAAGAAACCCAACCAACACTATAAAGTTAGATTAAACCACCAAGATGTTGATGTTGTAGATCATCCACAACACAATGCTATTGTAAATTTCCTTTATCTATGTGCCAACGAATTTTCTAATGACATAATATATACTAAATCCAAAAACCATTGAACCCTTATTATCCTCCACCAACCCAACCACTGTTATTTCCCCAAGAAAATAGGACCCATTAATATTTAAATTGAGCCCCTTACTGGGTGGTCTCTAGTTAATGCACTACCCTAGTTAAATAAGTTTCTTCCCTCTGTAGGCAAGTCTTCCCTTGAAATAAACCCCTTAGTGAAACTAACGACCCCCTCCCTTTGATGAGGACTTTGAGATGCACCACCAAATCTTTAATGATGAAAATTATACTAAATGAGAGGAACTTATAACTTCTATCACATTTCTCATAGCCTACCAAAGCACCTAACACACTACTGCAAAGATCATGTTACTGATATTAACTTCCACACCTTTCCTTCTAACAACCAGAGAACATGATTAAATAAAATTTTAAATGGATTTACCTTGTTCTGAATTACCCATGAACTTCCTGATATTCTCAGAAATATCATATGCCCTATCTCTATTGAAGAAGATATTCCATACCATTTCCATGCTTGGTGAATCAAAGCACCAGAAATGTGATCTTAAAAAGACACCCTTCTTTTTCACATTAACATATGTGGGAATAACTTGATTCCTCAAACACTAGACCATAAAATTCTTGTTTGTTGGGATCTATTTTAACTATAAATTAGTCCCTTGATCTTATTTTTTGTGGCTTTAATGCATCATTTCTCAGAAATCTCATCCAGTGATGCACCCAGTTGCTGAATTAGAAAAGTCAAACTTATCAAGTTCATTCACCAGAATAATGTTCCCATGAAGAAGATTTTGATCCTCATCAAGTTTCTTTCATTTGAAACTAGGGAACATTCTAGCATCTTTACATGGGATATTTGGAATTATAAACCTCCAAAAAAATAGGTAATCTCCATCCCAATTATCCTTCCAGAAACTGATATCGCCATGTACCATGACCCACCACACATTCTTCTCCAAAATCTCAACAATTTGAATCATACTTATCATGAGGCTTGATGTTATTATTTTTTTGATCTACCCATACTCTCCAATCACTACCAATGCATGTTCCTCTTAAATATTTCCCATAAATTATTCCCTTTGATATTATCCCAAGAATGCTTGGCCTATATGTATTTTATTTTTCCCACCATGCTTTATAGGTTGATACAACCTTCCTCAATTAGCTTCACCATTATCCTCCAAGAGTCCCATTGAAATATACCACCCCATTTGTCTTCCTAGATGAATAACATCATGATTTTTTTAGAATTTCAATGGTTCTCTTTAGCGATTTGATGAACCAGAGGATGTTCATTGGCATCAAGGTGGGGACACTCTTAACTAGCATAATCCTTCCTCGAAATGAAAGGAAGTGATTCTTATATATATAGATGTTCTCAGTGATATGGATTATGAGGATTTATAATTTTTCACAAAAATTATATTAATATAGGATAAATAAACGTGGATGAGAGTCACATATCATCATCATGTTTTTCATGACATTGTTTTTAAGTTATTTATTTATTATTATTATAATTAATTTTTAATTTATTGATTTTTATAATGTGTGAAATTATTATTAAATTATTTAAATAATTTAAAATATAGAAATTTTATGAAGAAATTATAAAGTTTAATGTGATTGTTTAATATTTTTTTATCATGATTTTATATATTATCATATATTTCTTCAATAAATTGAATTTATTTCATGTAATTATGATAGAGTATTGTAACTTATTTTTTTATAGTTTTAGAAGTGGTACTAATTTTCTTTTTTGAGGAGGTAGTATAATTAATTTAGTGTGGTTATGTAATGGTAGTATCCCTTGGATATGGAATCATGATAAACTAATAAAATAGATGAATAACGTAAAATGAAAATTGAATGTGATTGTGTAAACATAAATTACAGTAAAATAAATTAATATGATTACAATTATATGTGATAAATTATTAATAATAATAATGAATTATGTCCCAATTAAAAGGAGGTTAATATGATTTATTACCTGCTTGAATAAATGTGGTTAATTAATTTAATTTTCATAGTAAATTATTGTAGTGCAATTTGAAATGAAATATGATTTTTTGAAAATTTCTGTTGCTATTATGTTGATTTTTTATTGTATATTTGCTTCAATAAATGGAAATGGTTTTTTTGTAGTATTAATGAAGTGGTTATGGTATATAGATACAAATGTGCACTGATAAGAAGACGACCGCATGTTGGGTTTCTACATTCATTATATTTCTATTATAATTTTTGTTTATTTTTTATGAATGAGAGCCTAAGTTAGTTAATAATAATAAAAACATATGAATTTCTAGGTTCTTAGTATATCTCTAACATATCAAATGTTATTAATATAGATATAATATTACTCCACCTATTCTACTCTTAATTTTAGACATAGTGTTCTTATGTGGAATTGATACGGTTATGTGGAAGTTATGTGATGATGTAACAATGATGTGGTATATCGTGTGAATTTATATTAGCCTATATATGGTATGTATATATTTTTGTGGTTACATTTTTGTGGTTACAATATGTTAATATGCTTATGGATTTGATTTTGTTATGTGGTTTTTGGATTTGGATATTTATGTGATTAAAGCACCATGATATTTTTCTTATGGATGTGAGGGAAAATAGATTAGTGGGGAAGTTATTATTGGATACCATCTTGAGATACATTTTCAAAATCACATTATTATTAAACTTTTATATTAATTTATTGAGTAATCCATAGTGGTATGGGTTTAGTATGACATAGGACAGGTAATTATTTTGGTCAATTGTTTATTTAATTTGGATTTAATAAGATACATTAATAGCATGAATGTTTTTATTGATGAAAAAATTGAGTTTAATTTTATAATCATTTTTAAATATATATATTTTTTATGTTGACTTATAACATGGGGTTGGTGAATGAGGATGAACATTACTAGCTAATTATGTTGTGATTTGTGAGTGTTACAGTCATTGCTATATGAGCTATTTTATTTTTCTTTATTATCATTGGAATTTTTTTCTTTTTTGTTTGACATTACAAACATTATATTGGGATTATAGTTCTTTATCTTTTATTATTTTGGATTGGTGTGTGTTTCTTTCTTCCTTGGATAAAAATATTTAAATGCCTCCCATGTTGTGTTTTAATACCCTCATTTATACTAACATACTTGTGGACTACGAGAGACTACCTCTAAGGGTATCTATTGTATTTAGTACTGGCCGAGGAGGGGTTATTATAGGGATGGGTTGTGATATCATGGGATCAAAAATTAGGATAATGTTAATGATATAATTTATATTTTTACAGTAGTGATCATGGGTTGGTCTAGTATGGTAATAGTATTGTTCTAGTATTTCCTATGATCTAGTCTTGGGACACCATCTATGATGTAGAAAGGGCCCCTATTGTCAAATTTAAGGACCTTAAATTTGTTAAACATAATTATGTGAGAGTAAATTAATTATATTGTACATTATTACTAATTGTGCAAGAATAATCATTGATTGATTTTGTAAATTAAATTAGATTTTTTAATATTTTGTTATTAAAATGTGATAAGATATTTATTTATTTTATGTTGATTTAATCTACTGATGTTTCGTACTTATTATAAATCATTTTATATTGATTTTATTTTGGTAAATATGTTATGATAATGTTTAATGGAATATGAAAGAAGCATTAAATTGAATCTTTATGAAGTAATAACCTTTCATTAATATTAAACGATAAAGAAAAATGAAATCATTATTACTTAATGAACCTAAATTAATAACTAAAAAACTATTTCTTAATTATGTTATTATGTTTTTCGAATTGTGTGTTCTTAATGATTTAGGGAATGTTACGTGGTAATTTAGTTTCCTTATATAAAATTTTTAGGCATGTGGGTATCATGTATAATGAAAATTAATTATAAGAAGTGTAAGATATAATTATATGTTATCATTATCCAGATTTAATTAAAGGTATGTTAAATTTATAATATTTTCTTTTCATTCCATGAATGCGATTTATTGATAAAACATGTTTGATATGTTGGTTAACATGGTAGGTGTTATGAAATTTTATAAAAAACATGTTTTGAATATAAATGAAATAAAATATATTTTTGTGACCGATTGGGATGTTATATTGAATCATATGATATGGTAAACATAATTTTATGATATGATATATAATGATAATATCCTGATAATATAGATAAGTTATTTTAAAAAAATCATATATTCAGAAAGATTGGATTCTAATAAAAAATATTATGGATTATTTTTTATTTTAGAACATTATAAATTGATATATGAATTTAATTTATGTGTTAAATAGATTTGTTAAATTTCAAGTTGAAAACATATTTAAAAAGATGAACATTAATAAGATTGAAATTTTAAAATCATGATATTTATATATGAATAATTAATCTTACTTATTAATAAGCCACATCCTCTATGTGGTGTAAAATGTGTAGTGGATGTTGAATTGGTAGGTAGTTAGTGTAAAACATGGAAAATCTCCTAGAATAAAAAATGAATCATTAATTTTTGTTATTTATTATTGTATGAATTTAAAAACTCTAACCATATTATATAATAATGTGTGAATGTTCTTAGTATATTGTTTGATAATGTTTCCATGATTGGTTAAATGATAATATGTTTTTTGTTAATATGTTTCCAAAATTAAAGAATTGAATATGTGGGTTCTATTTTAATCAATATTGATTTTGGATTTAAAAAGGGTGTTGTAAATGGGTTTTAAAGGTTTTAATGGTGGTTCTATAGTAGGAATTTATTGACATATTCTTTAAAAGAATAATATTTATGGGATTTATTCTAAATGGTTTTTGGAAAAATAAATATTTTTAATAGAGTTTTAGATGACATAAATTTAATTGTTTTTTGTATTTTTCTATTTAAGGGACATGTTTTATATTGAAATAATGTTTTGAGTTATATTTATATATAATAAATTTATTGATGAAATTAAATTGAAATGTAAAAAATTATTAACTTATATTGACATTAATGTGAAGTGATTTGTTATTTCCATGGAAATATTATCCTTTAAAAGATTCATTGATTAAATATGTTATTCTTATTATGTGGTGGATGTGGTTAGTTTCAATAGTAAGTTATTTTCATGATTACTTTATTATGGTGATAATTTTTAACTAGAAGATTAGTGGAGGTGATAAAACTATTCTATGAAATGGAGATTATATATAGTGTTGATTGTGAAGGATTTATTTTATTTGGGAAGTGATTTAGGTTGGTTTTGTGGAAAATTAGTGTGTCATAAGGTTGGATTTGTTTTCCATAGGACAGGTCTATATTTTATTCTATGTTTATTTTATTTAATTTTTTAAAATATCTATTTATGTAATTTATTTTCAGGCTAAAGATATGTCACTAAAACCTTATTGAAGAATGGGTCATGAGATAAGTTATGGGGATTTTCTAGATGAAGTTTCCCAAAATTTGAATGCAATAAATTACCAAATTTCTTTGGTGGAGGGTTAGGGATTGAATCAAGGATTAGATAAAGGAGTTTAATGTTTCTTTAAAATTAGTGAAAACCCCATATCATATTCACATTTCTTTGTAAATAGTTGTGCATTGAAATTTATTTAAAATATGATGGAAGATCAATTATGGCCAATTATATGATATTTTATGGTAATATTTTACTAAAATATTTAACAAGGAATTTATTTCCATGTATATAGGGTTGAATGTATGGGGGTATTTAATTGATTCATCAATGAGGTTATTAGGTCTAAAAGTATGGGAAACTCTTTTAGAGAATAATTATAATATTCTCAGGCCTACAAGCTAATGAATGTGTACAATCATGACTGTTTGATGATATTATTTATATTGATAATGAATAAAGGGTAGTTTCACTATGTTAGAATACTTATAAAGAGGTTATAGATCACAATAAAGAAATAGAAGAATCTTTTTATTCCGAAAGGTGTTTTGATAAGATTCATCATCATGGATTCAGAATCAGTGAGGTGAGTTCTATGATTTATAGAATGAATTCTTAATGAAGTAAAAGATAAATAAATAGTTTATTGAAATTAGAAATCTGTGATATTTTCAAGTGAATGGTTTGAGATGTCTTATGACAGGAAAGATAATTTGATTTTCATGCCATGTAATAAGAAATATAAAATATGTGTGCCCCATGATTTATGGTGTCCCTTAACCATTGGTGTTTATTTATTTCACCTGGTAGTGTGGTGATAACTCAATATATTATCATTTTCTAAGATTAGGTTTCATACTAATGATTATAGTAAGTAATAAATTTTTTACCATATTCATTTCATATGTTTTATTTTTAAAAAAATCTATTAAATTTGAAATTCAATGATTTTTCACATTGTTGGTTTTTTCTATATTTTTCCTAAATTAGTTTTGAATTTAAATTTTTGTTTCTATTTTTGAATGTATTATTGGTTTTATTTTAGATAATCTCAAAAGATAATTTAGAAGTAAAATATATTTTCATATTTCAGTCAATCCTAAAACAATTTTAGAAATTTGTATATTGTCTTGATATGTCACTATAATGTTTACGTAAGGTTAGTTATATATATATATATTATTATTTAAACATAACTTATTACTATGGATGATGTAAAATTTGAAAAATATTTGAGTTATGAGATAGTGTGATCATTATTTTTCTTTCTCTTTTTTATCATCATTGAGCCATTTTTATTGGTAGATTCTTATTTTAGACTAATCTATTATTGTATTTAGTTTTTTGGGACATCCCTTATAGAATAATAATTAGTGTTTTTGTGTAGTTAATGCATTAAATATGTTGAGGGTATATTACATAAGAATTTATAAGTGTTATTTCATGTAGAAAGGTGGATCCATTGGTGGAGGATGTTGATTCCTTTATAAGGTATTATTCATAGGATCATTGATGAATTTTATGGAATTTTATATGAGTTTCTGGGGAAGGTTCATGGTTTTGTGTTGAATATTATTATTTGATGTGTATAGTATAAAAAACAGGGAATAGGGATTTGTTTTTAAATTCATAGATAATGAACTTACTATTGGGGGGTTATCATCAATATTGGTTTTCTTTTAGAAATCCTTCCAGTTCAATTTTTATTTTGATACTCAAAGAAGAGATTAATTTTAATGGTATTTAGTATAGAGGAATGGATTTTCATGTCCCTATACTATTGAATTTATAGGTGATATTTATTTTGGAATGACATTAGAGGTGAATGGTGGGAGTGGAATCAGGTTTGAGATGAAATTTAACTGATGCACAAATCACACTATAACACTTTCCATTGCACCATGATTTTTCCCCATTATATAATGATGGAGGTGTTTCCTATACATATTTTTTATTATTCTATAGTTCCTGATTTCAATCATTACAATACAATGTGTTATATTATGTTGCGATGTC
The DNA here is from genome assembly GCA_963277665.1 of Viscum album. Taxonomy (NCBI): domain Eukaryota; kingdom Viridiplantae; phylum Streptophyta; class Magnoliopsida; order Santalales; family Viscaceae; genus Viscum; species Viscum album. The sequence continues at coordinate 380,955,357 of OY728153.1, read as the reverse complement.
TTCGAGAAGAATGGTTCACTGATGCCTTAGGGAATTACAGGGGTAATTACATTAGGTTTTTAGCCATGATTTCAATAGATTTTTTATTATTCCATGATTATTATATTTGTTCCAATATATTATATTTTATATTTCTAGTTTATATATAATGTTATTATATAATTGAATGTGATATGATAATCATGATGAAAAATTTTATGTTTGGATCATTGTTGGGTAAAAAGATTCATTGTGTCATATTGTTCTTTATAATTAATATATTTCAAAATTGAATATGAGATATGGGGGTGTGATTTTAAAATGTGTTTTATGATTTAATGAGGTTTGGATAACAAGACACAATTTTTTAATAACTTTATATGTAACACCATGATTTTTTAAATCCCATTTGTATTTATAAATTCTATTGGTTTCTCAAAATCTATTGAGTTTCTTCAGAATCCTCTAAATGTTTGAGAACCCAATGAATTTATAAACGTGTATAAATAAATTTTTTGTATATATTTAACTTATTCCCCATTTATGTACATATTTATATTTATTGAGTAAATTCCACCTTGAAATTATTTCCATCTATATCTCTTATCTCTCCATAGAGTGTATAGGGTCATGACAGGCATGCTGAGGTAATGGAGGATTGATTTATTATCTATAAAATAATGGTTCCCTCAAAATATTATGTTAATTTTTTTTCATGTTATTCTTTTTTATATTTTAGTATGGATTCAAATTTTATGTTTTACCTTGCATCATATTTTTTTTCATTTTGAACATGGAATTATAATGATTTGGTTTGTCTTTGGGATAAAAGTGTGAATTAGCCTTAGTGAAGATAATAAATTAGAATAAAAAAAAATAAGTGATTCATATATGTTGTTTATATTTTTCTAGATATTATTATCATGTTTTTTTGTTTTAAAAAACAAACTATTGTTATTTATGTTTTTTATTAATGAGTGGAAATATGTTTACATGAATTGAATAAATTAAAATAAGGTATCATGATAAATAAAATATGAAGTAATAATTAATTCTTTGATATTTCATTTAGTCATAAATTCATAAATTATTATATAATAATTGAATAAATGGCATTAATTTCTTTCTATTTTCAATGATGTTTTCCACTATTTTTTTTGTGGAAATGGAAATGGTACAATGTTTTGATGATGATAATGATTGATAAAGATAATGTCATTAGGGAATGTAATTATCCCATATATATTAAATAACATTGAATGAATTAAAAAGTCTAATTAAGTAAAAGGGAATGTTAATAGGAATGTGTTGAATTTAATGTATCTTTTAATAAATTAAAGTTATGATAATTTATTCTAAATAATATATATAATTGAATAATTTGGTTTAAAATGGAAGGTATTTCACAAGAAATAAGTAAGTGATTAAATTAATATGGTTATTGAATTTAACATAACTCGTAAATAATTAAACTATAAATTTTATTGAAATTTAAAATGAGAATAATTTAGGGAGTTGTTTTTTGTTATTTATCGTATTATTATTTAGGATGAACTGGAAATGCTTTTTTAGCCTTTTAATCTGGATGTTGTAGTAATTATATGTGGTTATACATGTATTTTTATATAGTTTTAATCCTAGGCTTGGATTATATGATCATTATATATCTGTTATGATTTTTTCTATTAATAACACACCACCATCTAAGTTAAGAAACTTTACCAATGCCTTTTTCAGGTTTTGGGTTCTCTATATACCTCCAATACTAAGGTTATTGGTGATATGCTTGGGTAACCATCTCCTCTACCCTATCTCACTTATATATTTGTTTTGTATTTTTTCAGATATATAGTGATGTGGCAGTGATGTGATGTGGATATAAAAGTGATAAAATCATTGACACTTTTGTTTTTGGCAATTAAAAGTGACTAGATTAGTGGGGAAAGTAGTTCTAGATACCATATATTTATATATTTTCATGATCATAATATTATAAAAATTTTATACAAATTTCATTAGAAATACTTATATTAATGGGTTTTATTAAACCTAGGAAATTTAACTCTTTTTTCCCTATTTATTAACTAAGGATTTACCATATTTAATTCCCATTTAAATGAGAGTTTCTACATGGGAACATAATAAGTATACTTTCATACTCACCCATAGTTATATTTACTATTTTTTCATATTTATTGGATATTTTAGGTGAAATATTTAAACATTAGTCCCTCATGTCATAGAGAAAATTGGGCGTTGGAGACATTACGATAGGAGGTGTTTTATTTTTCACAATCTATAGCGATGTCTACTTCTTATATTACATTACATGCCTTATAATAGGATTATGGGTTGTTTCTTCATTAAGATTCATGTGTTTATTGGTTTATATTTCTTTCTTAATTGGGTCAAAATTGTGTAATTCCTCTTTTCTATGTGTTCATACGTTCAATTCTTGTATCTGACCCTTTCCTTATTAATTTCATGCTTTGAGGATCACTCATATCCTCATTATAAGACTAACTTGGGATCTTATGGGAAATTTTCATGATTGTAATCCTCTTAATGAGAGGGAAGTGAACAATTTAAAACTTATTATAAATTAAAAATGGCAGGAGTTATTATTAAAAAAACATTAAAGGAGAAAAATTTCCATGGAAATGAAGTAATGGTAAGTTGGGAAAAAATAATATTGCATTAGTTTTATTTCATGATTTTGTGAGAAATATTACAAAACACAATTAAGATCGATGCAATATAGTTTATATTTTTTCACAATGATTTTTTTTAAAACATAGTAATATATGGATATTGATACCAAAAGTAAATGTGAATAATGTTAATTTTAATGTTATGGGCCTATGAGTTTGGAATCAACAAAAATATGTACTTAAATTTTCTTCATGATTATACGGGTACGAATTATAATTTTTTTCTATGTTTCGTAAATCATAGTATTATAGAATATGTAAAATCTATAAGTGATTAATTGATAGAAAAAAATGTTTTTCTATCAAGAAATTTTAATCCTATATAGATTCTATGTACACCAACACGGGGTTTTAATAATATCATGAGAATCACTGAATAAGGCCTTAATGTATATCTCTATATTCCCCAAATAAATGATGTAGTTTAGTTGGTGAATCAATTTTTAGTGTACATAGAATTAATAATATTATCGAAACATGACACATAAAAATATTTTTGAATAAAATCTATATAAATTGTGGAATAGTTTCAAAATAAATTCTTTCTTCAACAGTATTTTCCCAATATACATTATGAATTTTTGTTTTGAAAGTTGAAAATTTTGAAATTAATTAAAGGTGCTCTAGATCCCATGTCTAATAATATTTAAAGGATGATACATTGTAAAAATTCTTGATAATTTGGGCGATTTTATTTTTATAATAAAATCAATTAATGAAATAGTTATTGGTGCAATAAAAAATAATATAAAAATCATCAACAATATTGATTTTATTTTAAAATAGTTTTATGCTACTAAAAATTCAAATAAATTATATGTTTTGATTAATTAATATATTTATTTTAGATAAAATCACCAAGGTAAATTTCAATCTAATAGATAATAATTGAATTACATTAATTTAGATTTTGATATGACATATGATCCAAAGAAAATACGAAAAAATGAATCAAATAAGCACTGAAGTATTTGAAAGTGATTGAGCCCTAAAACACAAGTGAGAGAATAATTCAAGATATCCAAATAATAATATCATTACGAAATGCTACTCAAATGAGATTAATATATCTAGTTATGAGAAATAGAGTTAAATAAGATATATAAGATGAGGGTTGGAACAATTTAATGATTAAGAGGTTTATAATGTACATAAAAATAACACATGAAACCCTTTACTATCCTAGAAATATATGAATGTGATTGGTATAATTTTTTTTGAAATAAAAAAATTATAATGCTGAAGTAGAATGGAAAAAAATCTTTTTTTAATACATTCATAGTAGGTCCCTTAAAAAGTCTTGATCTTGTTGGTTACATATCAACTCAATTTATAAAACAATAGCCACTATTACATAATGATTTCATAATCTAACGATTTAAATATATATGATTTTAACATTTTGAATATGAATTTTTTTAATTGAGGTGATATTGGGACATGTATTTTAATTTTTCATGATTTTTTTCTTTTCTAATTCCTTTTGGTCTATTTTGTATCATAAGGGTAAATGAACACTTTATCCTTGTAAATTACATTAGATAGAAATATCAACTATTTTATTAATATTAAAAATTATTTTTAACCTAGGATTTAAATTTTATACCATTATATCACAACTAATTTTTCCCTTTTTATAAGGTTATGAGTGAATATAAAAGTATATGACTAAAAAAAGGTTTCCCTAAGCTAAAATCTCTCTTATTATCCTTCCTTGTATCTCAATATAATTTTTTGTAACTATATACTTTAAATAATCATTTCTTATAAGCATCCAAATGTAAATGAAAATGTTTTCCAAGTCTAATATAGAGTTTAATAAGCAACTATCTATTCTTCTATCAAAATAGGGTTTTATTAGAGAGTCTAAACATGATTTTGGTTATAAAAAAATATCATGATGTAGGTTACAAGAAAATTCATTTTAATACATTATGGAAATATCATATATTTTTATTTTTTATGTTAATGTTATTATTAACCATTTTTTATTTTATTATAAAATTTTCTTGGGTTTTAGTGAGTGTGATTTAGTATGTGTGTGTGACTCATTATATTTTTATTAATTTCATTAATGGAAAACTCCTTAGTAGAAACATTTATATGTATGTAAAATATAAGATGAAATAATGTTATAATTTTGTTTCCAGGAATTATCATTACATTTTTTACTTTCATGAAATGATGTTATTGGGTTCTATTGAATGATATTTCAATAGTACAACATTTAGTGTCAAATAATGAATTTTTAACTAAATAATAATTAAAAACATCCATGTTATAAATGTTAACTTGACATTATGTAAGTTTTTAATACTTATTGAATAACTAATATATTTCTATACCAAAGGTTGTTATTCTCCATGAATATTGGTTATTACCCCAAAGGCTGAGACCTAGAGGGTTTCTTCTCTATTTCATTAATATTGTGTTCTATAGGGTGGTTTATACTCTATATATCACCCTAATTCTAGTATATTTAATTATTTTATTTAGAGTATTTTTTTGGTTCTATAAATTGTGATGTTTTCATGTTTTATTTTGCGCAGATATTGAGGGTTTCTTCTGCCTTATTGATTTAGGTGGTGTGCATTTATCCCTATTCTAGATTTTTCTATTTTATTTTATCAAAGTGATTTATGAATCAACACCATAAATAACCCTCTTGATATAGACATGAGAAAAATATTGAATAATCAAGAACTACTATGAAATACGAAATTTAGTGAGTATTAAAATTTGTATAAACACATAAAATTGGTGAAATTAACTTTTTATAAAATTCCTAAATGAAACAAGAAAATATACCATTGAGAGATTAAGGAAACATTGTCAAATATAGATTCATTATAACATAATGTTGTAGAGTAATATCACAATCATTACTCTATCATATAAGTTTGGGTTTATATACTCTCACATTACATGAATTTTATGGATGAGTTTCTTTAGTATATTATTAATATATTATGATCAATATTAATTTTTATTCATTCTTAACATTCTCTTGAATTTTTTTATTGTATAATTATTATATGATTAAAAAATAATTTAGAGATGGAAAAAACCATATCAATGAGTTAAATAAATAAAACCCTAGTTAAAATCCTGAGAAAATAAGTACAAAAAAGATTATGTGTTTGAGACAGATAATCCTTGTGAAAATACTAGACATCGTGAAATTATGAATCATGTCATGCTAGGATCATTAGTGGAATCGTGATTAAATAACCTTTAGTTATTTCAGCTACTAGACAACATTGGTTAAAAAAACACGAATTGATATATGAAGCATGTAATGGTATAGAAAATGATGAAATTATTATGATTCATAATTTAATGAGATGTATTTGTTCACATACTTACTAAAGTACATGATATTATAAATAATGTGTTTTATACAGATCCATTATACAAATAATATGAGGTCTAAATTTTTTTTATATATCATAACAAGAGTATATCATGTTTTCATTTATTTATACCATGGTTTTTAAGATATGGTTGACCATGAAATTATTAATAATAAAAATAATTATTTTAAATATATCTATATGAATTCATATGGAATGACATATAGAATTTTAAAATATTTAAAAATTCAATATCATTTTTATGGCAGGTATTGACTAATGAGAACATGTTTTAGTGATAGTGAATAAAATATAGTTTGTGAATATATTTTTAAATATTAATTTTTATATATTTATAGATATATAGGGTAAATCATACTTTTTTATAGAATTTCTAAAATAAAAAGAGATTAATTTGATTAAAGAATGAGTGTGAACTTCATTTTTGGATAAAGTGTACTTTTAGAGGATGAGGAAGACCATTCATTATTAGATATATTTTTATTTATGATCTTCTTCATGATTTTTTAATTCTAGTATTGTTTAAAATTTTGGGAGTATGAATAAAATATTAGGAGACATCACTTTTAATGTTTTCAATATTATCCATTTTACTTATTGTTCACTACTTATAAAAATTAAAATAATTTCAAATAATGGATAATACCCACTAATTAGTATGAAAGATAAACTCAAAAGAGTTTATGAATCATTTAAATATCATGGTGTTCATGATGAAAATTTCATTGATTTAGCATTCATAATGATTCAATAAGTTGATTCAAAAATATTATATATAATAAGAAATGAGAGAAAGTTTTTTGAGTAGGTGAATATTTTTGGATCATGGATTAACCCCCAATAATGTTCCTCATATAATATCGTGGCACATTATAAAGATAAAAAATAAAAATATCTCCAAATGGCTATAGAAAATTTATATGATCTATAAAAATATGTATAAAATATAAATCATTAATTTCATATACCGACATATGAAGACCCAAAAAGATATCAACATTGATAGAATTACTATAATATTAGGATCTAATTGGTCTCAGACCAAATTAATATTTATAAAAATATTACCTCAACTATTGTACACTTCGTGTGTATGAGATAACATCTCTATACACAACCTCTAACACGATCCTATAAATATTCAATGAGGTAAATAATTTAGGGGTGAGTGTAGAGTTATCTAGTAGATTATACCTCAAGAACCTTGTGTTTTAATGTGACTATAACATACAAATGCATATATGAATGATATAATCAATCCCCAATATCATAATCAAAAAGGGTGAATCAATAAAAATATGTTATTGGAATTTTAAATGTTTTAAACACATCAATAATAATATAAATAATAATTTTGATTAAGTCTATATGAAATGCAAGTAGTGCCTATAATTTTATATTTTTTGGTCTATGAAATACCTAGATCTTTTACAACTATGAAAAACCACACTATTTTCATTGTTTCAAAGGCACCAAAGAAATCTAATATGAAACATAGAATAATATAAAGAGTCATTTATGTATATAAAAAATTAATTCAAATAGATACCTAAAATTAAAATCCCATACAAGTGATTTTCAAGTTAAAAATATGATGTCACACATAAAATGAATGATTTAAAATAATTTTCTTCAATTTGGGTTGATTTGTAGGATAACATCAAACATGAATTCAAACAAGAATGAAGGTTACATGAAAGGAACAAATATAAACATGTATTTTATGATATAGATATTCATATATCCTTCTATAACATGTATTCACATTGGAAGAGTTATCATGCATTCATGTAAATCAATCCATTAATTGAACCTACAACATTCATGAAACCTTTTCAGTTTTTAGTGACAATTTACTCATAAAGATAATACCCCTCAGTACAAGAGTTTTGTATGTGATTATAATAAGGTGGATGTTCTACCACCCATGAACTCACTCAAGTCCTTAGACATAGCGACCATTCTTATTATCCAAATTATTTTCAATGAGTGTATAGTTCTAAACCATATACATATTACATGGATATAGGTTTATTTTAAGACTCTTCTATATATGATATGATGAAACACTATGCTCATCCAACAAAATTCATGATCATAGTGATCCATATTTTTCTAAGATGTTGTTTAATAGAGCTAACATGGTGAAGGTCACCTAACTTACATAGTATTTTCTGTTTATAGTTCAAACTATATAGATGTACACTAAATAACACTGTTCTTTCTTGTATGAAAACAAAAAACAAGGTGTACCTAATTCCATATATTAAAATTTCAACACTAATTTCTCATGAATAAGTTTTATACCCATCAACTATGGATTAAAACTATATGTTATTCTCTTGTTTCATGAGTTAAAATACAAGGACTTGTTTTTCAATAATGTGTTCTATTCCAAGAGGAATGGAAATAAATTTTATGTTTACCCCTTTGAAACTTAGATATTATTATTCTTTTAAAAAAGTTATAAAGGTATCCCCAAAGACAACCAATCTTGAAATTATTTAAACATTTTATTTTCAAAATATTTATTATACGATTTCATTATTTTTCCATGATAATATTCAAAGGGAACATTTTTTCTTATAAATCATCCAATTTTTCATTATTCAAGGAAATAAAATAAAGATAAATTCTTTAAAATTTCTAATTATGACTAAACTTCATAGTAAAAATCTTACCACCAAGGATGGAACATCACTCCTTGAATATTTTTCCTTCATCAATGACATTAAACTTAAATATAATTTTTAATTATCATTTCATGGTTTTTAATACCAATATAGCTACTTGTAAATATTAATTTGGAGAGAAAATCTCACCAATGATTATATAAAATTTCTACCAATATATATTTAAATTATTTGGTACCTTCTCTTGATTTAAAATCATGGTCTGACTTCCCATATGGAATTATATTTCATAGTTTTCTTTTCTTAGTTGTAAATTATAGAGTATTTGATTTTTTTAATGTGAAAATACCTAAAATTACTTTTTTAATAGGAAAATTTTGAATTAATTAGTGATGATGTATTATATAAATGGAAATTTTTAGGACCCCTCCCTCCAAATATACCAATCCTAATCAGAAAATTAATTCAGAGAGATAATGAGATCTGAGTCCCCCATTAATAAACCCTAGGTTGACGACTATCAAAGAGGGTTTACAAATTTCAAATACAGAAGTCATTGGCCTCAATAGATAAATTAGGATCAAGAGATAAGATATCAAACATCAATAAAATCCATGGATTAAATAAGACAAGAAACTAAAACCATCCCACAATGTTTTTATAAAGTAAAAAAATACAAAGAGTCTCCAAAATAAATACCCAAAAAGAAAATCATAAGGCAATGACTCACGAATAACTCCAATGTCTGAGCTGGTAATGTGCAACACGGTCCATGAAATCCTTATAGAAACTTGGAAAGTAGTTTTTATATTTGTGTGGTGATAAAAACAAGTATACTTATTAGTTTCATTTCCAAAGTCTCTCATGCACATTAGAAAATAGAATACAAATGCACCCATGAGAAAACAATAAAACCAACAACACCTAAGAATGTAAAATAGACAAACCCATCCTCACCATGGAAAGATCACTAAATAAAACATCCAAGTAAAGTTGAAAAATAATAATCACATCAAGGAAAGCGTACCCCACTTCACTTTCCCACTGATCTTCTACTCTCACACCCCATATTTGTACATATTCAGGCTCTCTTTTATTCTGTAGAAACCTTCCCAAATAAATAAGGGAAACTGCCTCATACCAATAACTCCACATGAAAATGGTTATTAAATCCAACCTGAAAACAATTGGGAAATATCATCATGACTAGAAACCCATATGAAACTTCTCATCACATCTACATCATCTTATAACCACTTCCTGATATCTATAATAGTAAGGTATCATGAAAATGAAGTACATAAATCTGGTTCCCTCATCCAACCATGCTTGACCCCCATTATGAACCACCTCGTCAATCACATAAACCCAATTATAAGTGTACTATATCTTCACACCATAAAAACCCATAAACAAGTATCTATATTAGAAGAGATATTAGGGAATTGGGGATAGCCTGCTATCCATCCTTAATAACTTGGGTGTTGTGACCCCCCCCCCCCAAATATTTTTATGTCAGAATATAGTCCTTCATGTGGGTAGGGTACATATATAAATCACAATGAAAATAAAATATATAAATAGTCATAGAGAGAATCCCAACCTATGGGTTCACAACAAGTGCTCTGTCAAAACTCACAACATCCCAAGAAGACCGCAAAACCTCCATCACTTTCAAACCCACCAATAAATGCACAACACCAAACATGATATCAAAAATACAAAAACCATATTCCATAATTTCTTTTCAAGTTAATACATTTCTAGATTTACCAATTACCATCCAAATTCATTTATTAAGACCATTATTTTCATGTAAATCAACAATCATTTTAACCATAATTCCCATTTTAATTCAATAGTTTATAACCATTACAAACCATATTTTTTAGATTCATTATTATAATTTCTTTACATAACTATAAAGAAACTATCACAATACCCCATAATATAACATCCCATATCCCACATGTCAATTAGAACCATGATTCAACCACCGCATATGAAATGAACATTTCATCTCAACCACATGGCATAACAACCAAACATCACATCTGCTTCCCGTCACAACCACCACACATCATTACCACCACAGAGCATGATCACGACACATTGAAACCACCACAACTCCACAAAAAAAATTCACTACACCAAACTTTTCACATATCTTATTTTATATTAATCAAGAGGATTTAATTATATTTAATTTAATATTCTCAAGGTAATTCTCACATAATCCAGGATTCTATGTGTAACCAATTAATTAATCGTATATACATTAATATCCATGTTTATTTTTTGTGAGTTTGAGAAACAAGAATAAAATGTTTTGTAATCAAATGGACATAAATATATAAAAAATCAATGTAATCCAAGGGTTTAAAAATCACATGAATCCCCAATCATGTTGGAAAAAACACAGGAATAAGTAACCTCATGTGATTTCTTCCCTTCCCCTTAAATTTAATTTAATCCAATTAATTATATTTATTAAGATAATTCATATTATATCAAAAAATAAAAAATATGATATCCCAACTTGTAACTATAAATATGAGAGGAAAAATATTCCACAACTCAAACAGATAGTTTCAATTTTCTATGAAAGATTGGAATAAGAGGAAGAGATCCTCCAAGCACCACAATGAATGAAAACACCTTGATCAAACTAAAGATAAATTTCCCACATCAAACTCTTAATAAAAATTACCAAAAACCATTTCCCCATAATGATATTCTTTTACAGACGAATAATGGGAAGAAAATAGGTAGGGGAAGGTAAGGTAATTCACCAAGAATCACCAAGGGTTGATCTCTCAATGTCGGGGTTAGAGGCCATTAAAAAGTGGTTGAAATACCTCTTAGGAAAAGACTTGGATTTCCTAAGGACCAGGAGAAAAGGTGAAAAAATTATAGGGTTTTGGAATTTGTACGATAACTAGAGAATATGATATTATGAACCAAAAATGTTTACTACGGTGTAGAAGTACTGATATAGGGAAAAATTATGTCATAAGGGGAGGGAAAATATTTTAGTGGGGTTTGTCAAAGGCACCCTAGAAATATGGGTAGGTCCATGTTGAAGATATAATAAAATTGTAAAATAAATAAAATGAAAATAAATACACCATTTAATAAAATCCAACCTAAAAAATCAAGGCTACACAACAACCATACTCCATGGTGAAACTACCCCAAAAATTATAGAACCACAAGAATCCCACCTCTGGTGTGTCATGCCGCAACCCATCTCTCCACACCATAAGAATGTAACAATTGTAAGTATCATTAAAAATAAAACTTCATGGTCATATAATATATCCAACCACTCTATTACATATGAACCTTATTTGTGGTGGAGAATAGACCTCCACATCGCAAAATTCTTCTCCAACTAAAATCCCAACAACAACAGTACTATCCACTCCAAAAATCCTTCATAACTTCCCCCAAACACCACCATCACTAGAATTATCATAAATTAGAGGGCCAAGAAGTATATATCATTACATTAGATACCAATTAAGTAATTATCATCCATGAGAATCAAAATTTAACATGGTAAAGAAAAAAGATAATATGTCTAAACAACCATCCCACTAGATACCTCTCATGGATCTTGTTACAAACCAAACACAGCCACACAATCTCACACCATCCATGAGTCACCAATATTCCCCAAAACCATACACACCACCATTCTAACATCAACACAATAAAATCAAATTACTACCATAACTATCACACAACATGTTCCCTAACATAGAAATCAAGGAAACCCTCCCCCCAAATCATGATATTTTCCACTTTGGGAGGTAATGAATTTACCATGTGGTTTTAAAACATGTTGTAATATAACATGTATTGAGTTGGAAAGATTTTTAATTTTTCATAAACTTAAATAATTAGAATACATAATAATTAAAGGAAAAAAATAACATTTCATAAACTTGTATGATTCTTGTACCACACCATCAAAGAAAAATAGTACAAGGAGAAACTAAAAACAAATCTCAGTAATTGGAACTCATCTATCCCTAATTCTCTTAAGAAATATCCTCCAAGATACCATGAATCTAGAGAATTTTAACCAAGGGAATGATCCATCCATATATCACTATATCCCAATGATCTTAGATCTATAATGGCCGCTCCACGAACATCTCATTTCCCTAGACATCCAAATATCACCATTCAATGACATGGGAGTTATATTGAAGATACCGATGGATTTGGGACATGTGGAATATGTAATGGATCTTGTCTAGCTATGGTGGATGATCCAACTATTACACCACATTGGTAATGTGATATAAAAACCAAAATCCCTAATAAATGTATGAGAAATCATACTCTCTTTACCAAACCTCCAGTTTCCATGATGATGATAGACATTTAAGAAGACATGGTCTCCCACAAGAAAATTCATAGGGATCCTCATCCGATCAATTTTAGATTTTTTTTATCCTGCACCACTGTTATCCTGTCACAAACTTCCTGAATCTTTCCATCATGGTTTTCATTACACCATGACCAAGAAAATATGACACTATTACCTTGTCCCAACACAACAAGGATCGATATGGCCTCCCGTACAAATCCTCAAATAAAGATATGTTGATGGTAAAGTGGTACCTATTTTTATAAGAGAACTAAAACGATTCTAATTTATTCACCTAAGATCCACCAAAGTCTAAGATGCAGACCTGAAACTTATCTCGTAGTGTATGGTTAGTATTATCCATCATTCTATCTTTTTAAAGGTGGAAAGCAGAATTGAGGCATAATTGAGTTCTTGAAGCATACTTAAATCCTCTACAAACTTGTGAGGTAAAAAGAGTATCCTAATGTGAGATGATAGACCTCAGAACTCCATACATCCTCACAACATCATCCACATACCTCCATTCCAAGAAATCCATGGTGTGCAACTCATTGATTGCTAGAAAGTAAGCCGACTTTGTCAGCTGATCCACAATTACCTAGATAAAATCAAATATTTCCTGAGCTTGGGGTAACCCCAAGTTGTAGTCCATTGAAATTTAATCCCACTTCTAGTCAGATACATCCAAGAGCTGAAACAAACTAATAGGATCATAGTGTTCTTACTTAACCTACTAGAATATCAGAAATAGAGCCACAAAATATAACACCACCTTTGTCATCTTAGGAAAAAACAACATCATTAATCCATGGTACATATTAGATACTCTTATGTTTTCCACTAAATATGTGATATGAAATTCATAAAGGACCTTAAAAATCACTACAAGAATGAATAACCTCCCCAAAAACAACACATGGTTTTTACCATCCTCTGACCACCCCTCCAGGAAATCAGCATGGAAAACATAATCACACAACACCATTGCCTCTAAGCCTCAACATTGAGACTCTTCTACCTACCACATCATATAAGATTGCACTATCAATGAAATAAGAAAACTCTATCATCAACCAACCCCAAATCTAATTATAGGGATTCCAACCCCTCCCTAAATTTCTATACATCTTCAGACTCTTGAAAAAATCTCTTCATGTGTTTCTACTAAGTGTGTCATCCATGATATTCCCCTTTTCTAGGATGTAAGAGATCTAAAAGTAATAGTACTTGAGAAACTCAGTCCACCTCTATTGTTTTATATTAAGATCACATTGAGAAAATATGTACCTCAAGCTATTGTAATTAGTAAATAAAATAAATATTTCTTGGATGAGGTAAGGTATCCATGGATTCAGTGAAAACACAACTTCTACAAGATACAGATCATGGGTGGAATAGTTACACTCATGGGGACATAATTTCCTAGAACATAAGAGACAACAACAGTTTACTACATCAAGATTTATCCTGAACACATATGGGAAGCATCACAGAAAACATCAACCATCACCCCTTCTTCTAAGAAATAATGTATTAGAGCATTGATTAACCACCCCATTATGTAGTCAAATGATGTATGAAACTAATATATCCAGATAAAATCATGATCTTTTATGGTTAGCGATATCATTAGGGTAGCAATCCATGAGAATTCAGACATGAAACTCCAATAATATCCCACAATACTGAGGAAACTGCGAAACTATACCATATTATTTGGTGATTCCCAAGAAAAAACTACCTCAATCATTGAGGGGTAGATGACTACACCCTACCGGGATACTAAATTACATAGTAAATTCCACTCCTAAGTCCAAAAATTAATCTTGGGAAAATTTACATAGAGCTGGTGGCATCAATAGACAAGTAAAACATCACTGAGATGATAAACATGATCATTCTATGAATTTCTGTAGATCAATATGTCATTGGCGGACATGACTAAAAATTGGTCTGTGAACTCATAGAATATAGATTTCACGATCTTCATGAACAAATATGGTGTGTTCATGACACTAAATGTCCTGAACACAAACATGAAGTTCTAATACCTGTATCGAATGGTAGTCTTATGGATATCATCATCTTTCACCCTCATCTTGTGATATTCTAACTGTATATCGATATTAGAAAACCGACTAGCTCCTATCAAATGGTCAATAATATTATTGATCCTTATAATTGGGTAACAATTCTTGATCACCACCTGATTAAATTTACAGTAGTATATATATATATATCCTCAAACAACCATTTACCTTCTTATAGAATAAAAAAGGATCACCCCACAATGACTAACTGGGAAAAATGAAAATCTTTTGTATCATATCATCTATCTGAATTCTCAAATCCTAAATCTCAGAGGGTTTCACCCAATAACGATATATAAAATCAAAGATGTATTTGGCTAGAAATCTATCCCAAATTTGATGTCACATGGAGGGGTAGTTCTATAACCTCCTTGGGGGAAATATATATAAAATACCTTATAAATATAAGAGGATCCCCATTCTATAACCCATTTATATTCATAATAACCTTTCCATCCATAAAATATTTGGTTCTACACATTTAGTACCCATCTGAAAACCCTTCCAACTAATGAAAACTATATGCTAACCATCCACATCTGAGAACACAACCTTATTTTAGAAGTTGTTTATAATAGATCACATGAAATACAACTAATTAATTTCAAGGGTGAAAATATATTATTGTTTCTAAATCATGAAAATATACCCACATTTTCTATGTTACCCATTCATCAGTCTACACCCCTGACACACATCAAACAAGATGGACAGGAACTTTACTAGTGTAGTCAACACTAGGGGAAAATGAACCCCACTATTTATAGTCACAAAAATGTAATAAAGTGTATGTAAAAAAGAGTGATAATCAATTAAATAAAATAAGGAACAAACTAGGGTTGAGGAATAATTGATTGTTCCTCTAACAATATCTAGTACCTTGGGTTATAGCTCCTCCATGGTTTGCAATTGTCTATGCCCAACACACCTATTTCAATACTGACGGTCACCTCCATGACCATTTTTAAGTCATGGTCCATAAAGACTAGGAATATCCTATATTTTTTCCCTTCTAACCCTATATACTCTTGGTATGGAATATGCCTGTTACCCTTGTGGCTGAAATGGCCTCACCTATGGCTGCTATTGAGGTTAATGTTGAACCAGACCACCACCACCAAGTTGAGCTCCAAGAACAAATAGGTATTGATTATGATGATGAACATGGTTTCCACAAACACATAATGCTAGTAAAAATCCCCCAAGAAAACCATGAAAGCTATAATCCCTATAAGGTTAGAAAAGAATATGATGAGTTAATCTACCTATTGGTGGAGAACAAGAAGCAATTGGAACCTGAGACTTTCTACTAATAATTATTCTCCTTGAGTAGCCCTGTTGAACCCCATATAGAAGTAACCCTCTTCATGAGTGGATGTTCTTGATCACCTCCACCTTCTTATGTACCTCTAAGTACACCAAAAATGTAATAGGAGTAGCTATATACTGGATAGAAGGGAGGATTTCCTCATTAATATTACACACATGAGTCTCCTCATCATGAAAAAGGTTGGGCTAAAAATAAAAAAATATCCTTAAACATAATCCCAACCACCCACAATGACATACTTCCCTACTTAATAGAAAAAACTCTTGACTCTTCACTGAATTCTTGGTCAACAATAGGAACTTCACATCAAATTTAATTTAGGAAGTCTTCCCATGAAACACATGCCTCATTTTTCTCTCTAAGATACAACATCCACCACTGACATTCCACGCCCCTCATCTGACCGACTATTAATAGGAGTTAGTACTCTTCTTAGGATTGAATCAAACTAGAGGTTATCTCAAGATCCCCTAGACAATTCTATATTTCCAGATCAAATACAATTCATTTGTACATTTCTAAAGATTTCCATTAAAAGAAAAACAATGGATTCTACTACTAATCATCCCCCTCAGCCATGTAAACCCTCTAATGGTTAATCAAGATATCTTGTTAAACCTCACTTGCCTGAACCACAAACAGATGATGTCTAGGACCCATAGCTAAAATAGAAAACCATGATTCCCCAATACATAAAGCAATTAATTTTATTTACATTTATTTTATTCATTTTAATATCTCAACATTTTATAATTCAAATAAGAACACACATAATAATTATTCATGTATCTCTCCTAGGTCACTTCTCTAAAAGTTCCACCACATCACATTTTTGTTCAATGAGATGATAGTCTTTACATTAGATCACAAAGGGACCTAGAATATCATTTCATAGCTATTCTTTCATGAGCTTAATCATGCACCAAGATCAACATATGTCATTTCCCTACCAACCCATGAAATCCTCATAGTGCTTATCACTAAACTCCACATTTTATCTCAACCTATCCTTTGACAAAACTCTTTCATGACTCCATCCCTCCAAAGTTGCCCCTTAGTATAGAAATTAAGGAAGAGAGATAATGAAACCTAGTCCCTCTTTCAGTAGCCCCATGTTTTCAGCTAGCACCAAGGTTATATGAATCCCACATATAGAAGGAATTACCCTCAATAGATAAAGTTGGATAAGAAGATAGGGTATCAAACATCAATCAACTGCATGAAATAAATAAAATAGGTACAAAAAACTATCCCATAAGGAATGTTTAAAGTAACCAAATACAAAGAGTTTCCAAAATAAATACCCAAAAGAAACGTCTTCTGGTATGAAGTCATAAAAAACTCTAATGAATGGGCTAATAACATCCACCATAGTGTATGAAGTCCTACTGGAAAACAGGGAAGCAAGAATGTAGTTTGTATATATATTGGGTGATAATAACATGTATAATCAGTAGGATAATACCCAAAGTCTCTTGTGTACATGTGATAAGGACATACTAATTTACCCTTGAACAATCAATAGAACCATCAATACCTAAGTAGGTAAAATAGAAAAACCCAACCTCGCCATAACATTCTCATTAACTAACATATAAAATTATAGTAATATAATAAAAATCATATCAATGAGGAGGTACCTCACACTATTTTTACACTAATTTCATACTCTCACACCCAAACGTCATATGTCTTGTATCTCCCATCCCTTTTGTAGAAACCTTCCCAAAGACACCTGAGCAACTACATCGTACTAAGAAATTTGTGCCTAACTGGTCATCAAATCCTACTCGAATACACATGGGTAACCACATCATTCCAAGCACCCCGAGTGCAAATGGTAATCACATACACATCCTTTTATAACCACAGACATATATATAGAATAGTAAGGTATCATGTAAATTAAGGACATTAAATTCATTCCCTCCTATAACAATGGATAAACTCCACTATGAACTACCTCATTAATGTCATCAACTCAACTATAAGTGATTTATATCTGAAAATCAACACAACCAATTCATAATAG
The DNA here is from genome assembly GCA_963277665.1 of Viscum album. Classification (NCBI taxonomy): domain Eukaryota; kingdom Viridiplantae; phylum Streptophyta; class Magnoliopsida; order Santalales; family Viscaceae; genus Viscum; species Viscum album. The sequence goes on along the minus strand of OY728153.1, from coordinate 380,936,824 downwards.
CCTCACATGGAATAAATAGTGGGGAAAGGGGTGGCCATCTATCCATACTTACAACATTAGATATTGGAAAAAACCCCCAAAATAGTTGGGTGTCAGAAAATAGTGCTCAACATGGAATGGGAGCATATAGAAATAACACTGAAAATAAAATATATAATATTCACAAACACAAGCCCAACCGATGGGTTCACAAAAAGAGATATACCCCAACTCACAACATCTTATAAATACCTCATAACCTCTACCACATTTTTTCTGCCTCTATATACATAATAACACACAAGAAAGACAAAAACACAAAACCCCATTATATTTTCTTCATGTTAATTAATTTCTAGATTTACCGATTATAAACCATCTTCATTTGTTAATCCCATTATTTTCACATTAAAATAAAACCATTTTATCCAAACTTCACATTTTATTCAAGATTCCATTAAGCATTCCAACCCATTCCGGTTTAGTTTCATCATTAAAATTTCATTTCACCACTACTAGGAAACTATCACAATAACACACAACACAACAACCCATCTCCCACAAGGTAAAAATCAATACAATTCAACCACCACATATTAAATCCAAATTTCATCTCAACCACATTCCACCACAAAATAAACATCACAACTACTTCCCATCATAGCCACCATACATCATTAACACCACACAACATGATCACCACACCTCAAAACAACCAAACCAACACAAAAAACATTAACCACACCACACATTTAACATATATTATTTCAAATTAATCAAGGGTATTTAACCATTTTTGATTCAATATTCTCCATGTAATTCTCACACATGTTGAGATTCAATGTGTAACCAAGTCATTACAAAGGTATACATTCTTATCCATTTTATGTGTGAAAATTTTAAGAAACAACAACAACTTATTTTTATGAATCAATGTGTATAAAAATATATCAAAAGGCAACATAATTCAAGTCTAAAATAATAAAAATCATGCTAATAAATATTGGAAAAAAAATAAGAGCAGGTAACCTCCTGTGATTTCTTCCCTTCCCATTCAATTTATGTTAATACAATTAATTATATTTATTAAGATTTTCTAGACTATCTTCCCAAAGGGAAAAAATCAGGATATCCTTGCATATATATTTAAATAGGGGAGATGAATGAAATCCTACCACAAACAAATATTTTTAATTTTCCATGTAAGTTTTGAATAAGAGGAATAAAATTAAAAATAACTATAATGAAAGGAAACACGTTGATCAAGTTAGAAAAAAACAACCCACATCAACCTATTTCTGAAGCATCACTCAAACCAATTTGATACATGATGAAAGTATTATCTGGATGAATAATGGAATGCAAATAGGGAGGATAAGGGAATATAAATCACTAATAATCACTAAGGTTTGATCTCTAAAGTACGGGGTTATAAGCAGATGAAAATAGGTTGAAAGTCCTCCTAGGGTCGCACATGGATCACCTAAGGATCAATAGAATGTGTTGAATAATGATGGGGTTCAATGGGGTTTTTTAATTTTTAGGATAATAGAAAAACCAAATACCACATTTATACAAAATTTACAACAACACAGAAGTATTGACATGGGAAGAGATTATAGTGTGAGAGAAGGGACCATCTCAATATGAGGCTGGAAAAATCCATGTATGAGAAATAAGATAAGGTCCATGTCACAACATTGATAAACCAGAAAAACTACTATGGTGAAAAGTAAGACATAATTCCATTAAATCTAATAATAAAATAAGGATATTACATAATGTATCTCTATGGTGAAACTACCATGAAAAAGATAGAAATTATAAGAATATCTTCTACAGGACTCTATTCCATGGCCTATCTCACCACACTATAGCTATACTAAAAATGATAGAACCACTAAAACTCTTCATTCAAGGAACAATATCACAACATACCCCTCTACAATACAAGAACCTCATTTTCAATGGAACACAGACCTTCACATTGTAAAATCCTTCTCCAAATTAAATCTCAGTTACAAATCCACCATCTACTCCACAACTCCCTTGAAACTTTACCCAAACACTACTATCACTATATTTCTTACAATTTAATGGTTCGGTAAGTCCATACCATTACATAGATAACCGATTTTCATTGAAAAATGGTATTAATAATGATTTTATAGTAAGTGATACAGTTGAAAAATATCCACAAAGATTCCTTTAGGATTGATTTTATAAATACCCTAAAATAAATAAAAATTTTCCTAATTGAATTTTTTTATGAGATGAGTAACCCACCCATACTCTTATCCTCTAAACATAAATTCTTAAATATGAGATTTTATTCCATTCAAAATGTTTTGGAATGAAACTGTAGAATAAAAAATGATGAACCCAACTACAATAGTCATTTATTGTTCAATTAAATTCATGGATAATGATGCATATCACCCCATTATGAATTATCATGATGGAAATATTTTATATGTATATCTAATATAATAAAATTATTTATGAATAGTGAGATTATGAGATGTTTTTTGGTTCACTTTAAAATAAATAAGGGAAATAAAAATTTGAAAATAAATATTTCTTTCTTTATGTATAGATTATGAAAAACATGTTTACCTATGTAATATTTGACATTGATTTCAATATTATCACTTATATTAATTGAAAGATATTATCTGTGAAAACACCATTATAATAAGGTATCCACCAAGATGAAAGGTGACTGGGCAGAATGTACCCTATTAAAACCAGGATCCATTTTGGGTGTTTATCTCTCGAACATAATAACACATTATGACCCTCCCCTAAGATTCTTTACTTCCCAAAGATGAAGGTCAATGTTTAGAATTAATATATCATGACCCATTTACCATAATTAATAAAATTTAGTATAGTTTACGATTTTTGAGGATGAACCATTGAGCACACAAGTCTACAAAAAATCATTTTTTTATTTTTAATTTTTTATCCCCAATTTTCAAAATTAAAAGTTAAATGAGAAAAATAAAACACAGAAAAAATTATGAAAATGAATAAATTTCCTTTAAAAATTTAGAGATATTGAGTTCATTTAAAATTATTATTTTTCAAGATATATAAAATCTTTTAGGGATGGATATGGTTAAATAAAAAATTATACGATTTATTTAGAAATTGATTTTCATTTGATCGGTAAAAATTTTGACTATAAATACTATATCAATTCGTTTTAAGGATAATAAAAAATTTAAAATAGAAAGAATTATGTTAGAAAATAAATTATAAAATAAATATAAATGATATCCTAATAACTAAAATAATCCTCCATCACATCGGGATTCTACATCATTTAATTATATATTTTTTTAAAATATAGAATGGTACGTAATTTAATTATAATATAGCACTAAAATAAAAAAGTAATCCAAAAAATAATCATTAATTCAAAATAAATAATCATCTCTCTACTCTTATTATACCATCACTTAAGGGACTACTCACTCATAAAGGACTGAGATCCAATTAAAAGAGATTATATCATCTGGTTGAATGTTAAAGAAAAAACGTATATGATAAAATAATAAATAATATATCAAAGAATCTATGAGATTATATTTGTAAAAAACCTTAATTCAAAAATTTCACAACCATTTTTTCCAATTACTCACTCTCTTTAGAATGGTATAAGTCTAAAAATTTATTTATTCTACATTTCTTATAAAAAATATTAAAAATAAAGTCTATTATGAAAATTAGGGATCAAATCTCATTTTAACATCATCAGTCACCTATCATATAAATCCCCTTTCCCTTTTCTCTACTATATTTCTTTATCAACTCCATATATTCTAATATTTTGGTGAAATAGTATGGGTTATTTCATGGTTTTTTATCTTATCATCTATAACATTAAATATTTTACAACCATAGTAAAGAATACTAAACATTTTAGTTTTCATTTTATCTATAAATATTATACACATATCTGTTACATTTTATTTAGTATGAGGATACTATAAAAGAAAAGTATTTTAGTGTTATACATTCTACCCTTGAGTTTGTGATAGTGCAATGAACCAAAGTTTTGGATCCTTTAAAAAACATAAAACGATCTATAAATTTTGTCTCGCTCTACACCTAATGTAAAATACCACACCATATTAAAAATACCTTTTTAGTAAAGCTATAATAATCAAAAATATTGTAAACCATTACCAGGTATTACCTTTATAAGGTAAATAATTAATATGTGTAATATTAAAAAGGTTATTTTAAAGTCATTTTATTTATATTTAGTATTATATTTAAAAAAATTAGAATTGAAATTTCATAAATTATAATTCATATTTGAATTTCCAATAAAAATTTATCTTAGAAAAAATCATTGATATTTTTAAAAAATAATTCATTTTTAGGTGAATAGTGAAAATACCAATTAATGTTGTCACTTTTTGAAATTATTTTATTATTTGAAAAAATTGAAAATTTGTGAAATATTTTTTATATAAAATTATATATTATATCATATAATAAATAATTTCAAAATACTATATTGGATTTATAAACTCATGCACAACATTTTGAAAATTTATATAGCGTTTTAATAGAAACTATTTTTGACTATTTTGAATAATTAATTATGAAGGGAAACAATTAATTTTTTTGATTTATTTTATTATAAAATAAATAATTATTTAATAATAATAACTAGTTTAAATTTTTTTGAATTAATTTCCTTGATAATATAATCCAAATCATAAATCTTTTTTGCATAAAAATACACGTTTTCAAGAAACAGGGTTTTATGAGATACATACGCTTATGATAAGATTAATTTCACAATACATATATATTTGATTTTATAAAAGGATTTGTATATTTTATATAATAATTTCCATATTATATAATATGTCCAATTTCAATTATGGTTATAAAATTCATATTATAAGGATTAAGTTTAATTTCCCAGATAATGGGGAAACAATTATTTTAAAATTATTATTTTATTAATATCACGGAATTTTTATAGAATAAGTTAAATTAAAGTCCTTTAAATATTGAATATAATATTATGTATAAACATATATATATATATACTCATTTAAGTTTTAATAAATACTAAATAATTAAGAATCAATAATGGTTAAAATTTCAACTTTCTAATAAAACAGTTTTCTATTCATTTTGTGTTTTAATTTAAAATTTAATTTTATAATATTTAGAATTTAAATTGGATTAAATATCTATTAAATTTAGTTCTTGAATACCCAAAAACAATTATACGGGTTATGTTATATTTTTAATAAAACATAAAATCATTTGTTAAAAACTGGTTACCTGGTTTAAAAGAAAAAGAGTGAAAGGTGAAAAAATAATGGTAATAGCCTTATAACATCTTTAAAAATTTTGTGAAATTAAAAATTTCTATATTTATCAACCCAAAGAAACCAAAATATAAATAATTTTAAATCTTTTTATCTGTTGACCTTGAAATAGTTCCATGAAATTATTAATATATAAGGTGAGTTTTCAAAAGTTCTCTTTTCCTCTCTTAAAAAAGGGGATCCCTTAAACAATTTTAAAAACACACCCCCTTATAATTGATCCTTGAAAATATTAAATTTTAATATATATATATATATATATATATATAACCCTGTCCCTTAAACATAATCCCCTGGTCACTCATAGTTATCATAATCCCTTTAATTACACGGAAACTTCTAAGGGAAAAATCTAGTCTCCAACATACGTGTTATCTCCTATTAAGATTTTGTTACTAGTCTAAATCTTCAACATATATTTTATCAATTGTAATATGACGAATATAGTATAATTATGATACTTATATGTTGTTATATTAGTGGTAAAACCATTTTTATTCATTTTTCATCTACTTATAAAAACAAAAGAACATCGTTAGCACATTATGTAGAGTACCCCCTCTATGAAACAACATCATTTTTTTTCATTACCTCCTTTAATGAATTGTATTGGTAGTGTAAATTATGAATAAATTAAATATATCTCATATAATTGCGATTCTTAAATTTAAATTTAATATCCACCTTTTCCCCCCTCTCATGCAGTTTGAAATGAGAATGTTAATCGTGCGTATATGCAGATTACCGCCTCCAAGATGATGCATTTTAGGGTTTTAATTTAGACATTCATACATTATATATACATATTAAGATATTTTTAAAAAACATAAAAATATAAAAAAAGTATCATTATATTTATTTTATGATGATATTATTTTAAAATAAACACCTCCTTAACTATACTGACCAATCAAGTTAAAGCGTGATCATGTTTGGGTCTGTTTAACCACCTACATGGATAATGCCATTAAAATCTTATTCTGGATGACTATGAGAACATGAAAAATAATATTTTGTAATATATTTATAAAATAATTATTATTATATTATTTTTAATGTTATATATGTTACATAACTCATATTTAATATATTCTATTTGATGATTAAAAAACTACTAAAATAAGTTGTTACCAATTTCATTTTCATAGTACCTTCCCAAAAAACTTGTGAATTGAAATAATAACATTTGAAATGAATATAATACATATTAAATAACAATAAATGATATATTAATGATTAACTTGGTATAAAATCATGTTTAATGATATCAATACTGTCAGACATGAAAAAAAAAGATAAAGTAATTAACACATAATAGTCAAAATACGATATACTTAATTAATGTAATCAGGAAAAATAATTATGAAAAAATAATATAAAATAATAATATTTAATAATAAAGTTTGGAAATAGGATTTTAATTTATCTATGTTTTTTGTAGGATGATGGAGTGTCTCAACTAAGAAAGGAAACAACGTATGGGTTTGTTGTCTTATGTTCACCTTCATTGAGGCATGATTTCATATTCTTTCACCTATTGATCTTTGATGTGATATATAATTTAAAAATTACTTATTATATAATGAATCACCATTTTTAAGGATTTATTAATCTTTATTTTGAAATATATCTCACATGTTATTTTAATTCATTCAGTTCTCAAATTGTATGGGTTTCATCTCAAATTTTCTTTCTTTAGGACACACTTTATTTTTTGATTCTAATTGTATCTAAATGGGGTTTATACTACTTATTAATTGTATAATATAATTAATAATATTTTCATGTTATTTGAAATTCAATTTTAAGCTCTCTCTTTTTCAATGGTTTGTATTGGACAGTTTCTAAAGATATAAGGGTTTCTTGGTCTCAAATTTGAATCAATTGAGACATGTTTAAGAAATGAACCATGTTTCATTTTCAACGGTGTAAATATATCACTATTACCATTTTGTATCATAATACTATAATATTTCATGATATTAAAAATTCTATTTAATGTTATACCTCTAACGGGTTTTTGATTCAAAATTTACTAAGGTTGTATTGGGTTTTCGAGAGTCAGATGTTTCCCTTAGGTCATAACCACTCTTCTTTGAATATTATATTTTAATACTAATTTGTTATAAACATGGATTATTTAATGTTGTATTTACACTATATTTCTTGGTAAATATTGTTTCAAACCAAGTTATTCTTACTTAACAATTCTCTAGTTTCATGAAAATGCATTTTTGATGAGAATAATTTCCATTTATTTTAATGGAATTTTCATCCAAATCCATATTTTTAAATTTCATTTAGTGTTATCATTTACCTAATAAAAAATAAATTTTTTTTATAAGGATAATTTTATTCCCCTTAATTATTTTTAAGTAAAATTTTTCATCATCATTTTAACGGTGTATGTTTTCAAACAAATGTTATTTCAAAATGTTCAAAAGGGGTTTTTCTATAAAATTTATATCAACAACTGCACATTTTATTTTGATTAATCATATATTTTTTTTTCAACTTTCGCTTATTAAAGATTTTATTTTTTTAAATTTAGTGTTAAACACTCTTTTTATTATGAAAGAAAATATCTCTTTCTATCTAGGTAGAGGGTGACCCATTACATAGCCCGTAGGCCCATGGTCAAGTATCCCATGAAAAAATATCCAAGGGTTATTTATAATTAATTTATGTTTTTATCACTATTTATATGTTATTAAAATATTATTTATATAGGAAAATGAGAGTTAAAATATTCCATGATTTCTTAAGTTCATGTGATGTGATATTTTTTCATGTTCTAAAAACCCATTATTTTTAATGGGTTTTTTATGTGATGAAAAATGTTTGATTTTCAAGTGGAACAAAAATGTATATAATATGGGAAGGATGATAATTATATCATCCTCAAATTCATTGGTAAAAGTTTTATATCTCTTGATATAGAAATGTTATGTTAACAGTTTAGAAGGTTGCTAGGTTCACAAAGGGTGAGTGGAAGATTGACGGGAGCTAGGGAAATTTCAAGGCCTCCCTTCTTCCTGAAGGTTATGGCCACTATGTTGGTCCCTCCTCCCTCGTTGGGGGAGAGACCTCCACCCTCCCACAAGTAGGCTTCCCCTATCCACTTTGTTCCCTTCTCCAATCTCGATTTCCTTCCACCATTCCCTCTAATTTCGAAATTCCCTAAAGTTCCAAATTTGTTCAATGGTTTCCCAAATCTAGAGATCTCCCCTTCATATTTCAATGAGGCATCATATTTCTTAAATATGAATTTGATTTCTTGGTTTATAAAACACCGACCTTCAGTATATTCCTTTTATAGACATATCTTTGGCTTTTGGGGTTTACAATATCATGCCATTGTGGGAATTCATGAGAGATGAAATATTGTGGTTTGATTTAGTTATGAGGAATACCTAATTTGAGTTTGGTCTAGTGCACCATGATCCTATGACGACCTCATATTCTTTTAATTCAGGTGGTCCTATTTCTTCCATAAGAAATGTGATATTCCAACCATGGTGATTTGGGTAAGCTTTCCAGAGCATCCGTTACCATTCCAAAACCCCTCAATTTTGTGTATGCTAGAAAATTTAGTGGGTAGATACCTATGCTTAGACAATAGGAAAATTACAGGTTGTCATCAAATTCTTCCATGTATCTGCATGGAGGTTGATGTGTTAATAAGTTCAGTTGATCTTGTTTGGATTACTTTTAGAGAATAATTTCTCTAAAAACAATGTGTTACCTTTGAGTTGTGGTCGGACAATTGTGTATCACGTAAGATATTGGGCCATTAAATGGAATTTTGACGGCATGATATTAATAATTTTTCTTAATAGCTAGGTGTAGATGCATGAGGTATTAATTTGGGGCCTATTTATGGTGAAGTTCTAATGAATAAGTCGAATGGTCCTATGAATCCAAGCCAGGTGAAATATACTCTTAATACTTCTCTGGATGGAAACCCAATAGTGGCGGATATATTCAAATTCTTAAGGTTGTATTTGGATGTCCCTATGCCTCTTGTGCTGGTTACTTCAGATCTAGTGGTGTTTGGGGAGGCTCCTACCCGTAGTATCCTGATACCATGTATTGTAAATTCATCACAGCATATATATGCAGGAGTGGTGGAACACTGTTGTGGTTTTACCACAGTTTAAAGGGTTCAATTGTAAAATAAAGGAGGCCTTAAGGGCTACAAGATTTGGGATAAATCTTTTCAAATATCATAGGAGTGGGTAAAGGTTATTAATGGTCCAATATAAGGTGGACCTCTTACTTTTTGAATATAAACAACAACTTTGGTAGTCTGGGAGAAGAAGTTCAGGCTGAGAGGTCAAATTTAGGTGCTGAATCGGGGTGGGGGTGTCTTGGATGAGAGTTTAAATGAATGTTTTGTTAGCGACATGAATATCCCTAAAAGGAAGAAGGGGAAGGGAGGAATCCGGGATCTGGGGAGATGCATTATTAGTATGATTAAGAAATCCAAGGGGAAGAAATATTATTATTATCTGCCCAAACTAATGGAGACTAGGTCGGACAAGAAATATGCGGCCAAGATGATTGAGAGTGATTATTTTGAGAAGGAGGAGATGATGGAGAAAATCCTGATTCTATTTATTACCAATGAAATGGAAAAGTTTGAAGGTGTAAAGGGCCATTTCATTATGCAGGGGCTTCTTGGATATATAGTGGCTAAATAAGATTCATATTTGGAACCTTTATTTGGAATGAAATGTGAAGAAGGTGAACAGGCAATGGAAAAGTGGAATCTTATCCTTTATTCTGATGAATAAATGTTGGAGGAAGCATTGATTATTCATGCCTCTAAAGAGGATGCTATGAGGATGGGAGATAGACCAATTAAAGTGATTAAAAATCAAGAATAGTGAAACTCAATAGAAAATAAATATATAATATTGATAAGAGGATTCAATGAAGGGATGTTATTAGTGGAGTAATTCCTACATGCATGGGACAAGTTGGATTACACTTTCGAGGATATTATCAATCATGATCCAGACCAAAAGGTTAATGGATTCTTTTGAAATCTTTATAGGGATAATTCTGCCAATAGGTTCAATATTTCTTTTAATAATTTTGTTATCTCTTATCATGGTTGATGTTTTCAAGGATGATCTTTTTTGGTTTCTCACTTTTCCCTCAAAAGTGTTTTTATAATAAAAATTTAATTTTCAGTCATTCATTAAGGGTGAGCGTGATGGCATTAAGCTATAATAAAAATTTTAGATGTGAACAAGCTAACAAGTCACTAAGTTCACAAAGGGAGAGTGTGATAAAACTAACCTATACTCACAACATTCCATGTGAATAGGTTAAAACGTTTATAGTTTCTCAATGGGTGAGTGTGATGGTGTTAATATCTACTAACAATTTTACATGTGAATAGGTTGGTAAGTGCTTGGGCTCACAATGATAAAAAATCTGATGTTTATGATTTGTCCAAAATTTCATGTTCTTATGCCAGGTTTTTGATGATTATTCCTTATTTTTAAATTATTCTACAATTTATTATCATTATCACATGTTTTATGGTTATTGATATTTGTTTTTAAGAAATTTAATTTCTTTTATGTTTATTTAATGATATTATTATAATATTATGTTTCTCTATCAAGTTTTATGGCTATTAACCATGGTCATTTGAGATTTTATTATGTTATTTTGTCTTTCTCATATTTTCCTTCATGTTTATGATTTAATCATTTTTTATATGTATGTTACCTTACTAAGAGTTTGAGATAACCCCTTTCTTATGTTTCTAATCCCTAGGTTATCAAAAAGTTTTCATCAAGGGATATGACTATAAAGGGTCAATAAGAGCATGATTATGGATAAAAGTTTGGAAGTATTTTAAAATAAGTTATTTATATATATAATCTCCAAGAACTAAACCATTTGGTCTTCAATTTTGGTGACTATTTATGAGATATTTAATTTAAACAATGAAATTAATGTATTATTTAAGCCATGTTTAGCTTGGGTCAATTCAGTTGGTATTATAGCATAAATACTTCTTCTTCTTTTGTTAAAAAGTTAGTTTGGTTTCAATTTTTTTCAATATATCAATATTTGATTATAGAGAATGTTTTTTAAGGATATTGGAGAAGTTTTAGAGAATATATTTTATGAGAGTCATATAAATACATTCCTTATGGGGTGTAAGAATGTTTACATAACTATGTTAGTAAACTTTCATAATATTAGGAAATATTATGTTTATATTCATGTTCTTATCATCATAAACATAAGAATGATCCAAGATGAGGTTGTATGTGTTTGTACAATAGGTGAGAAGATAGTTTCCAATGAAATATTGAGTTGATGGATATATGAGGCTGAATAGAGTTATTAGATGGAAAGAATTGATTTCAATGGATAGATATATATGTAATCCAAGTTAAAAAGTTTGAAGACATGACTATATGAATATTTTTCTATGAATTTTTAGCTACCCAAAGTTTTATTTATAAAGTTATTGTGATCAGATAAAAAATGATAAGGTGGCCAAAACATATGCAATGCATTGGTTGGAAAACTGAATGAAACTTACCAAATGATCATGAAAAGAGTCATAGTAGATAGAAGAAAACTAGAAAAAGAGACCAGACAAATCAATGAGGTTTTGATGGTTATATGGTTTGTTATAAAGGATGAGTTATAAATTATAAATTATTATGTATATAAAAATTGAGAGGTATAATGTTGAAATATGTATCGAAAGTAGGATTGCATGTCAAGGCCATTAGAAAAATATTTCCAATGGGGATCACAAGATGAAGAAATATATGAGGTTACATTGGTTGATGGTACATTAGATAAACACAATTATGATCCAATAGATGAAGTATTATGATGATATCAAATTGCAAATTTTTATGCCATCAGATAGAGGCTCTCCTGGAAAACAAGTGTGTTTAAATTTTGAGATGAAAATGAGTTTTATCTGACAAAGATATGTTGATTCATGTAGAAATATTTTCCTAATAGAGTGGAACTTGGTGAATATATATCAGATATATATTTTTCTTGTGATTCCATTAGATTTATAATGCTAAATATATACCATCATATAAAGGAGTTCTTGAAAAGTATATCCGGGGGACATTTTCTGAGTGGGGTTATCTGAAGCTTTTCATAAAATTTTTAAGGTCCCTAAAAATGATGATGCTAAGTTTCTCATTCAATGTTTTTCATCTTACCAAGTTAAGGATGTTTTTAGTATGATGAGTTTGTTAGAAGTTTTATGAATATTCAAGAAGGTTTGAGAGTCACCTAACAAAATTTAAATGAGTGAGAAGTTAAAAATCCAAATTTTATTTGATTATGAAAACACATTAGAGTTATCACATTCCTCCCAACAGGTGAACCTATATAAAGTGGTGTAGTAGTACTAGAAGACACAATTCACTAAGAAGATAAGTATAATTGTTGAAAGATTTTAACTGTTAGTATCCAAAAAATATTCTACTTGGTTGAAGATAGTGAATATTTTTGGGGAGCTTTGATGAAGGTTCATTGGACCTAGTTTAATTTGTAAAATAATAAGAAAACCGATAATTACTGACTGAGTTTCTACTCAGTGAAATAAGATTCATCAGGATAAGTTTCATTGAATGAACATGGAGGCACATCTGACCAAGCTTGATTCATCAGATAGAGAATTATCAGATAAAGGAGAATCCTATGAAGGTTAATCAGACAGAGAACACAAAACTGAAGTTTATTTTTTTGAGGAGTACATGAAGAAGACATACCAGATATATATTGAGACCCATTGGATGAAGGGAATACGAGACAAAGCTTTATTAGAAAAACTTTTTCTAAAGTAAAATTTCATATAATGTTTTTTAAGGTGAGATTCAGTTATCTAGGTATTTACAATAATATGATGATGGTTTGAGACCAAAAAAATATTATAATATTTATTTAAGTTCATGAAGATTGTACATAGAGAATGTTGATCCAACATGCTTATATAGAAATAACATCTAAAGAAGATTCTCTTTCTACTATGCATCATAAAAGAAGAAGTAATATCATGTTGTTAGGGTTTAGAACGAGTAGCTAAAAATGATTGTGGATGGGGGTATAACCAAATATAAAGGAAGTGGATATGATATGGATGGTCAAGGTATAATCAATTTTGGAATAAGAGATAATTTTTGTGGTTTATAACTAGTGATAGAGGTAGAAATGATTACTAGGGGTGTAAAACTAGTTGTTGTCTATGAATTTGTATATGAAAAAAAGTATTAAAAGAATGCATTTTGGGGGGGGGGGGGGATAACTAACATGGAAAAGGGTGTATCTTTTTACGAAATCTTGTAAATATCATGTGATTATCTATCACTTTATGTTACATTATAATAATTGAGTTTGATATATATCTTTTTGTGGTTAATACCTCTATAAAGTTTCAAATATTGATTTTTAAGAAGAATTTGTTAATTAAAGTGAACACTAATTCACCCTACCCCTTCTCATTGATCATAAATTGATTTTGGAACTTCAATTTTTATAAGAGTAGGTTCCCTTTTAAATACACAATTATCCATTGAGGATGAAGAATATAAAATCAATGAACTATAGGGTTGTTCCTGTATTTGATAGTAGAAACTATCAGAGTTGGAAGAATATGATGTTACCATATCCTCTACCTCTTGTACATGAAGTTATATATACCTAAACCATGGGTTTTCATCCCATTTATTATATTTCTTTGATATCTATTGATATGAGAAATTTATAAGCTTATGGAAAATCTGAAAATAATATTTTGATGGAAATATCAAAGAATTTTTATACAAACATTATTGGTATTCCAATGTATAAATAAATGTGGGATAATTTGAGAGGCATCTACGAAGAAAATGAATATTTTATGTATGATAAGATGCAAATCTAGAGGAGGTGTTTTAAAGATATTAATATAGATGATGAATAAATTATTGATGTGTACTTTATAATACTCAATTATATTATTAGCAATATCAGAGGTTTTTTAGAGTATCTAGAAGATTCTAATCTATTTAAAACTTATGATAAACTTCCCATATTGATCTTATGTCAAAGTATCAATTCTATAAGATCAAGAATATTTATCTCTCGATGAACATCAAAAAATTCTTGTGATGAAGTGAGAAAAGGAACAATATTTAGAAATAAGGATATGGGAGATACAAACTTTAAAGCTTTTTGAAGTACAGTGATGAAGTAGTAGAAGAATAATCAAGTGATTAAGATACTGAATAAAATGAATAGGACTTCAACACAATCATTTTTCTACTTTTTAAGAGATATAAAAAAGAAAAATTTGAAAGGTAATGGTAAGAAATATCCTAAATGTTGGAATTATAATAACATAGTCCATTTTTCTATAAATTATACTTATGAAAAATATTTATGATTCTAAATTAGAAAAAGAAGATAAAAAGTATAAAATAAAGAATTGGAATAAATATAAGAAAATGTTTCTTAGAAAGAATAAGAAAAGTTTATTGTGATGAAGTGGGGAGGATAACACTTCATCCAGTTTTGAATCAAATTTTCATGTAAACTTCTTAGAACATACTACAAGAAGAATTTATTCAGTATATATTGATTATTATGAATATTAGAGAATATAATTTTATTGGATTCTAAATGAATTTTTTTAATATGGTTTGAGAAAAATTACACAACTCAAAGAATAAAGGGCAAAAAGTAATAAATAAGTTATAGAGACATTTTTTGAGAATATTAAGAGAATAAAAAAAGGTAATAAAACTTAATGATATTAGAAATTATAAGATGAAAGTGAATGTACTTGAAAGGAAACTAATTTTTTTTAAGGAACATCATCCAGAGAGGAGAATCTCATCATGGTAGAAACAATACTTGTTGAGGAATATAAGAATAACATGATGAAGTTAGTTGAATTCAAAAAGATGGAGAATGTTCTTAAACAAAATTTTTCTAATACTTTAGATAAGTCATTAGAAACATAATCAATTGTTCTTATAGAACAAATTTAGTGTATAAAGTTGAGACAATAATTTACCATTGTAGGTGAAGTTATTGGTGAATCTTTTTAAGATGGTGAAAAGAAGGGCCCTATGAAGCATATCATTTCTATTTCTAAAAAAACTCAATATAAATCCCCTTATAATAATAATTAATGTTCAAAACATAATATTTTTTGGGAAATAATACTCTACTAAGAAAGAGTGTAATTCATCAAGAGAGTATTTCCTTGAACAAATTCTCCCATGTTTTTTGAATAAATAACAACAAAAACCTTAGAGCAGTTTTATTTTCAACATAAAAGATAAAAATTTAGAGGTCATCACTTGTGTTGGGAGTATTTGGGAAAGAATAATATTTATGTTGGTATAATATGTCTCAACTAAGAAAAAGGTATGAATCTAAGGGGAGCTATAAAGAAGAGATAAGAACAAAATTTTTATTAAAGTTTTATAAGGAAGAAAAGAAGGTTCAGAAAGAAAATCATGTTAATATTATGAGTGAAAATATCAATAAGGTTATACATGGTAAGAAATCATACTTAGTAATTTCTCTAGATCAATTGTCCATGAATATAAATATTGTGGAATAATAAAAGTATACAGATGAAAAAGTGAATAAATAGGCTTCAAAAGATGAGAACAACGTTGATGATAAGTTTAAAATATATGGTGGCTTGAATATTTAGAAAACTTTATATAGATTTGATTAAGATTATAATGTTTCTAAATGTTTTATGACTACTTTACTATCCCAATAAGAAATCATCAATATGATGTTACAAACTCAAGGAAATAAAGAAGTTATGAATGTTGATGAGAAGTTGGAAGCTTTATTTGACGATTTTGTAGTTGAAAAGAAATCCATAATAAAACTTATGAAGTATGGTCATAAGAAAGAAAATAAATCCCATGAGAAGTAGAAAAATAATAATAATATGTCTATACTAGGAGAAGACTCTTAGGCTGATCATTAATTCTGGGGAATATTGAGTTTTCTTCATATTCCTAATATACTTGCTTAATTTTACAAAATTGTATGAAATTCAAGGAGAAGAATCATAAAGGTTATTGATGCACTATGGTAGTCTTATAGTAAAAAAATCCATCATTTAAACATTAAAACCATTATAAAGAAGAATATAGTGCTACTCTAATGGGGAGAAAAGTTGGAGATGAGGAATGAGTATCGCACTTCTCTTAAAAAGTAGGGATGTTAAGAATTTTGAGATACAAGGAATGTTGTGTTTATAAACTTAAACTAATTTGATTTGTTTTTTGAGATGGGTGAAAGATCTATCTTAACATACTTACTCAAATTTATCCACATATAATGATGTCGTAATGAGCTTTAAGAAATCATTACATGATAGATTTTTAATGAAAAATATTGATCAACTTGATTATAGACTCTTATTTTCTACATCGGGTTGTCCCACATAGGCTTAGAGTTTTTTAGTAAAGCCTATTTTTTAATAAAATCATGTGATATTATGTTTATCTTGAGGAAAGTTTTCAGGTTTTTTAAATAAATGAAGACGAGATAAGATTATCCTTATGTTACCCTTTTCATTTGATTTTCAATAAGTGGTATAAATAATACAGGGGAGTAAGAAAACATCATACTAGTAGAAAGTAATGACCACACATATTGAATTTAAATATGATTGATGTTTTATGTGTACATTGAAAATAAATAAAAAGAGGTAGATTATTGTTCCATGTTAGTATAGTTTCATTTATTTTAAATATATCAATATGTGTTTGTAGAGATATTTTCTTAAGAATCTTATATAATTTTGAGAGAAGAGATGTTACTATAATTGTATAAGAAAATTTCCTTATGGTGTGTAAGATAGTGTAAATTACTGTGTGGGGAAACATTCCTAAATTCATATGATTCTATGATGACCTTCAAGTTCTTATCACCATGAACATACTCATGATCCAAGATGAATTTATATGATTTGGTATAAAGGGTGAGAAGTTAGTTTATAGAGAAATCTTGATTTGTAGGTTTTTCAAAGTTGAACAATATTATCAAATATAAATAGTCAATATGAATGGATGAAGATGTATGTATTCCATGTTACATGGTTTGAAGATATGATTGTATGTATTTTTATATGTAAAGTTGTGGTTATAAAAAAGTTTTATTGTTAAAGTTATCATGATCATATTTAAAATGACTAGACGAAGGAAACCTATGTAGTGCCTTGGTCACGTAACTATATGAAGATTACCAAATGAACATAAACAATGCCCTAATAGAAAAAATAAAATTAGAAAAATAGAGGTGATGAATTAATAGGGTTCCAATTGTCATATAGTTTTTTATAAAGGTTGAGTAACAAAGTAATAGTTGTGAAGTATGTATAAAGTATGAGGTACAGAGTTGAAAGATTCATTAGATGAAGGATAACATGTCAATGATATTGAATAAACATAACTAGTGTATATCATAAGCTGAATAAATCTTTGATTTTTCATTGAATGAAGTTCCATCAGACATATAATATGAAGATCCAATAGATGAAGTATTATAATGACATCAAACAGAGACCTTTGATTCCATCGGATGGAGGTGCACTGGAAAAATAAGGTCATAAAATGTTTGAGATAAATTTGAGTTGTATGAAATTGAGATATATTGTTACCAATAAAATGAGGGTTCCTAACAGAGTGGAACTAGGTGAAGAAATCTCAAATAGTGATTTATCTTCTGAGTCTATCAAATGGATAAAGCTGAAGATGTACCCTCAGATAGAAGAGTTCTTTTATACTACATCAGATAGAAGTTTTCTAAATGGAGTTATAAGGATATTTAAATTAACCTTGTAACATCCTTAACAATGATGACACTAATCTATTCATTCAATGTATTTCATCAAGCCAAGTTAAGGATGTTTGAAAATTTAAAAGTATATAAAAAGATTCAGAAATATTCCAGAAGGTTTGATAGGATTCCAGTGAAATTGAAATGAGTGGGATATTTGAAATCTAAATTTGATCTTAGCAGGAAAACACATTTGAGTTCTTATTTTTTTTTATAAGAAGCACAACAACATAAAGGGGTGAAATAGTATAGTAAAGACACTATTCATACACACAGAGGAGTGGAGGTGTTAATGTATTTTTCCCACAAGTATATAAAAAATGTTCTACATGGTTGAATGAGGAGTGAAAAACCGATGAGCTGAAAATAAGATTCATTAGTGGAAGAAAAATTTAAGTTAGAAATGTTGACTGAGTTTCTAATTAGTGGAGAAAGATTCATCAAGCCAAGTTTCATCAGATGAACATGGAGGCACATTTAAATAAGTCTGCTTCACCGAACAGAGAATCATTAAATATAGAAGAATCAAACGATGGATCATCAATCTAAGCACACTGGACAGATGTCCATTGATTGGAAGAGTAGAGGATGAATATATACCAAATGGATATTGATACCCATATAATGGAGTTCATATCAAATAGAGATCGATCAGATGATCTTTTTTTAAGATAAATTTTTAGAAAAAGTTATGTAGGGTGACATTGAGTTATCTAGGTCTTTCCATGTCTCTAAAAAAGTTTCAAGACAAAAAAACTCACAATAGAGTTATTGATGATCTTAAATATCGTAAAAAGGTGAAGGTGATCAGAATTTATTGTGTATAAATAAGATTTGATGAAGATGATCTCTCTACAATAGATACGAAAATAATAAGGAAGGTCTTGTAGTTGGGTTATAGAACCGATTACGGAAAAGGACTATGGATGTGGTGTATAACAAGATATTAAATATGTGTATATGAGAAGGATAGTTGAGGGGTATAACCAAATGTGAAAAAAGTGTTGATTTTTGGGGATTAGAACTAGAGTTAGTCGGAGGAATGATTATTGAGGTCTAGAACTAGTGGTTTCATGTAATTTTGTTTTCCTTAAAGAAGTTAGTAAAAGATCCCATGTTATGAGGGATAACCAACATAGAAAAGATTAGGTATTTATAATGATCCTTGTAAATATCACGTGGTGAAATTTCACTTTTTGTTACTGCATATGAATTGAGGTTTAGATATATCTTTGAGTGGATCATAACTCTAACAAGATTCAGAGTTTGAGTTCATAAAAAGAATTTTTAAAAGAAAGTGATTTTTTTAAAGGTTGGGGCTGAAGCCCCAATTTATTATTTAAATAAAAGACCTATTTAGATTGGGTAGAGGGTGACCCATTACATAGCCCGAAGGCCCAAGGCCAGGTGGCTTGAATACAAGGCTTGAATGACCATTTTTTGGCCCAAAGGACCCCTCAGTGAACAGTACTGCTAAAGTACCTTTACTGCTATAGTATCATCACCGATACAGTACCTTCTACAGTCCCTTCGCTGCTACGGTGTCACTACTGCTACAGATCTTCTGCTGCTATAGTACTTCTACAGGCCATGCTACAGTACTTCTACAGTACCCAATTTTTTTTTCCCTGCCAGATCTGACCCTGGGACTTTTGTATGCCATGTAGGAGCCTGTACCACTAGGAACTTATTATATTATTGATTCACCCATCCCCCTCTCAATTATCCTACACTGTTTAGGGAACTTCATGTTTCCAGTGTACATTTTATTATTTCTTATGAACTGATTATATTACTTTGAATTTTTCCCACTTCTTCTACCAAGGTTTGTCTTCATAATTATCATAATATTCTCTAAATTGTTTCTTGGGACAATTCATAGAAAAATCCCCAATGCCTCTAAATGCAAAGAATATTTTTGGGAGTTTTCATTTGTACTTTCCTATACCTTTATAGTAATTTTTGGAGATAAAAGAAATAATTTTCTCATTAAATTCACCATAATATTCCTTACATTCTGATTTATAGAGGCCTATAATCTCATGTTCAGGATCATAGATTTCCAACCTTCTTCAAAGATTTAAAATTCAATTTTTCTTTAATCTTATTTTTAAATGTTTAATCTTTACTTATCTCATATTAAATATATATTTTTTCAATTAATCAAGAGATAAATCATATTTATCTTCTAAAGCTAAGATTTTAGGATCAAACCTATATGGAAATCCCCTTATCAGCTACTTAACATGGAAGGATCTTCCAAGAAATCCCCAAATCTATTGATGTTTCCAAATATGTCCTTTACTTTGGTAATCTATTCATTAATAGATTCATCTCCATCAATTATGGTATCGTTAAAATAACTTATCAATATCTAATTTTTTTATTCCTTCTCTTTAAAATTCCCCTAAAATATTCTTTTGATTTTTCTCATGTTTCCATGTATTTTTTGAGACCCATCACCTTCATATAAACATTTTCTAATAAGGATATAAGAATTTCATTTTTATATTTTTCATAAACATCATTATTCATTTTCGCAAAAAACATCATTGAAGAATCTTTATCAGTGGGCCGGAACTAAATTTTAGTAGCATCAATCACCTCTAATCCATATGATAGAAGATATGGATTCATTCAGTTTTTTCAGGAATTATAAGTTTTTCTATAAAATGTAGGAATACATATTCCCTTAACTTAGTTGATATTATTCTTGATAAAAAAGGTGTAGATATTACATAGGAAACCTAAATACTATGATACAACTTGAAGTTACCAAGAATATTAAGACCACTAGAGGTGATTCTATGGTGATCTATTGAAATTTATTTTCCCTCGTAATTAACCTATAAAGCTTGTTTGAGCTTCTATACTATTAGAATTTATATCTAAAACTCACTCACATAAAAATAAAGGAAAGTAAATTAAGGCAAAAAAATTATTTCAAGGTTAACCCCTAGTTTGGGTGACTATATCCTTTCGATGATGACTCCCATTGGTCCATGGAAATTCACTATAATATAAAGTGAATGAAAAATGAGACAAATTCTTTAAATATCCTTTTATCTCCTGTTAGGTAAATATAGGTACGCCCATTAGATAAAATTTTTATTTATACTAATAATAGAAAAATGATAATAATCTTTTTTTGACAACTCAAAACATATTTGTATATAATTTTATTCTCATACCTCTCAATCAAGTGAACCTCTTTCTTAATCTGGTATAACTCTATATGGTGCACTTAAAAGAACTCCATATCTATCTAGTGCCTCTATTTGGTGATACTCTGCACCTATGACCAGTGCACCTTGGTCTGGATACTAATACTCAACTAAATGTTTACTTGTTTGGAAACTCACACTGTGCCTCTAACAAAAACTTCAACACTTCTATTTTATCTCTCACATGAATAGTAAAATTTCATACTGTACCTAAACCCCCTTTATATTAGTTTAATTAAAATAAAAAACATAGGAACCCAAAAATACAATTTAACATTTTCCTACTCAACTCAACTTTATTGGATTCCTCTCAAACCTTTTGGAGCATTATTGAAGTTTCTTGAAAACTCAACCTTTATTCAAAATTCCTTAAATCTCATCAAGATAGAAGAATGTTGAAATAACATATTAGAATCATCATGGTTAATGTAATTAAAAAGTTTATGTAAGTTTCCTTATAACTTCATCCAACAAATGTTTTTTATGATGATTTCATTAACAACTTCTTGATCTAGTGACTATTCCTATGTTTGGGGAATTATATAAGAACTACATCCAATGGTCTGAATATGATATCCTTCTCATAGAGGGAACCCTATATGGCTTCATAACATCAAAAAATTTATATTTTATAACCTTAAATTTTTGGTACATGCTTTTTATAGTTTTCAACATCATCGTTTTTACTTGAACTTGGTATATATTAAAGCATACCCTTTGTTACTTGAACTTTGTACATATTGAAACATAAAATTTGTTACTTGATCTTTGTAAAACTTGAAAGATAATATTTGTTACCTGAACTTTTTATAGGATGTAATATAAAATTAGTAACATGAACATTGTAAAACTTGCGAAATAAACATTGTGTAGTTAAAAATTTGACTTTATAGATTGAACTCTAACTTCTCCCATTTTGTAAACACTCATAAAAATTCACTTAGATTCAGGAGTATCATCATGGTGTAAAGAACTTAAAGTTTACTATAATATTATTTTACATGATAGGGAATCTTTATTATCCTCATTAAAAAAATTATAAGGAATTTTTATTGACCTGATTTAGAAACACATCCTTATCTAAAACATAAAAATATTCAGAAACATAATGTTAACAAAAAATAAAAAACCCACTAACAAAAAAATCAAATAATGTGAATCATTTTTCATCACCCTAATTTTTAAGATTTAAAAACAATTAGAAAATGAATCTAATCCTTGTAAATTGTCCACAGATTCAAATATTAATTGTTTGGGTGATAAAACACATTGATGGCGACATGTATAGGTTCAAATTACTAGTGTGTGTTTCCAAGGTTTGAACTTCCTTCTTCCATGGGGATGGGTTTTTCAAGCTAGAAAAACTAGTTGAATATTAAAATGATAATAAAATGTATAGATTCATATAATGAAATTTGAATTATTTTACCCTGATTCATCTTTAGAAATTTTTTCACTTTATCCATTTGAATCAACTTCAAGAATTCATCATCACCCCTGGTGAATTCCAGACACAACATTTTTCATTTAAGATCATTCACTTTTGTGCTCTCAACTTAGGATACCTCCATTATTCCCACCACATATTTTAACATATTCGGCCTCTAGAAATTTTCCTCCATACCTCCATTATCAACACATATTCTTCTTAACCATGAAATATTGTGTCATCTTTCTTTCTCTACCCTGACATGATCAATTGAGGATACCCTAGACTAGATAATCTCATCTAACCAAATGTATTGAAATATTTTCATGAAATCTTGGTCTATCAGGCCAATAATAGTTGTATACTCAGATATTGGGGTCATGTTTTTTCCAATACTCTATTGATAAAACTTCTTTGCTTAATTAATACTCAATGTTTTGTTTTGATTTCATGGTTTCTATATGGATGCTTGAAGAAATTATGATAAAACCAATACATCCTGGATTGTGATGATGTCATGATATTCTGGTTGTCGGTCGATTTATTACATCGTATATATGTTTGAAAAAATTCATAAGAGATACATATTTTCTTAGAATGATTTAATATTTGGGTGTGCACAAAATTGGTTGCTACTGTGAGGTGATTTCTCTCTTTAGGTGCATGATCATACCTCCCCAGAGATGTTTACCTAACCAGATCATGATGGCAGGTAAACTTGCCTCTTGTGTGAACCACTACATGCTTCAACATGGTAAAATAATCCATGGATACATTCAAATAAATGGTCTCTTTATGGACCCAATCATCTCTAATTATCTCATTGATATGTATGGAATATGTGGGATTTTAAAGCAAGAAAAGAAAGTCTTCAAAAAATTCAACGAAAAGTATGACCTCATGGAACTCCATGATCAGTTGCATTGAACTTCATATGAAGAATGTATCTACAATAGGTTTTATTGAGGACATGGTTCTATGTTGAGGGGATCCAATTCCTTATGATTTCACCTTCATGATATTGTTGAGTACCTGCACCCATAGTCGATTGGTCAAAATGGTTGATATTATTTCACGTTAATGATTTCTAGATATCATATCAATTATATTTTTTCACACTATGGGTTCTTGATCAACCTTTTGAGAAATGCCAACCCATTTTATGAAGACATTGATGTTGTGATGGAAATTATGGTTGAACTATGTGAGGTTGTTTAATCATTATTACTTAATGGATGCGTGATTAATAGCCACACATACCTGGAAAAGTTTATAGTCGACAAACTAGTTAGGATAAATTAAATGAACATTTACTTTTATTAAATTCTAGTCTTGATGTATGAAAATCTAGGGAAATGGGAGAATCCCTAAAGGTGAATTTTTTTTATGGAACAAAAACATCATTATCCCCCTAGATGTGATTGGATTGATATTGGAAATGGTGTTTATCACTTCAAATTTAGGGATAAGTGTCATCCTAGAACTGAGGAAATATGCCATCTCCTATAAAGAATTTTGGTTGACATTATCTCTTTTAAAACAGAATGGCTAATTAAAAATTAAAGAGTGTGTTAATTTTTTTTCATTTATATTTCTTTACTCTAAAGCCTCACTCTTCAATGTATATGAGTTTCGACCCTTTCCTTTAGGAAATTAGGTAGCATAAAAATAAATGTTCAAAAGAAAAAAATATCTAACACAGGAGATTTATAGTTGTTTGGGGAATCAAAATCCCTTAGTCAACTCCACCAACACTATACTCCTTATTTTTGGTTATTTTCACTATAACAACACTTTTTCCTTGGGTTTCTAGATGACTATAAGTAGATGTAACTTGTTACAAAGGTCCATGAGCTTATAACCAGAAACTCCCTTCTCAAGTCCTCTTAATTGACTTAACACACTCTATCACAATGGGTGTAGAAATAAATAAATATAAAAAATATTTCAAGAATGATGAATCTCATAGTTTTATGTAGAAATTGTTAGTAGTAGAAGATATGTCCAAAGAATATTAAAAATCTTCTAGGGTCAAATCTTGAAGTTATTTGATTGAAAAGAATGATATTTTAAGAACAATATTTTATTTAATAATGTAAAAAAAAATCACTCATATGAATGAATTATCCTTATCTTAATAAAATATAATGAATTTCTATTTATATACTCTCTTTTTTAATTTGAACTTAAGAATACCCAATAATCACAATATTTGAGTGAATAATATTTTGAAAAGATGATGAGACTATTTCTTAATGGTGTCTGTCCTTCTTTTTAAAATATGAATATTTCTTTTATGGAGGTGATGTAATAAATATTATATTTGGATCTTTTAATTCTTGTTAAAACATCACTTTGTCTAAATTGAACATTATTTATTTATACAACCCTTTTTAGGATGCACTTAAAAGCATGAATTTACTTATCCAGAGATTATATCAATGTTACAAGTACAATACTGATGATATGCTGGATGGATTGTTCTGTGTAATATAAAAATATAAAAGAACTATTGTAATAAGATGAAACTATTTTTTGAATTTTTTGTATGATAATTCTTCTTCATAAGATAAAAACTTATTTGTGTATGATAGTTGACTTTCACAGCTTCCGTTAAAGCATGTAAGAAAATAATTTTTTGAATTTTCTTTTCATAAGATAAATGAATTCTCATAATTTTATTCAATAAAAGATTTCTAACATTGATAAAGAGGTAGTTAATTTTTTTTTCACCATAAGATAATATCTTACTTTGTAAGATATGCTTCCAACAATGATCTTCTGAAAAATAAAATACATTAGCACTGACTAAAACTTCAAAGAAGATACTTATTTTACTTCATAAGATAATTATGTTATGTGTAAGATAAAAAGTAACTATAAGATTACTAAAACAAATAAAATATAGAATAATTAATGAATTTACATTCACATATGATACGTTTATTTTAAATAAATATGTCACCTGTTATAAAAATATAGAATTTGAAACACTTAAGGAAAACTCATTATAATAAAAATCTGCAATTTTTTAATCATCAAAACACATAAACAACTGATATGTTTTGGAACAATATAAATCTTTCCAAAAATATCCCTCGTTTTGATGATAAAAAACCATTGAATGATAAAAGAAAATTTGATGAAAATAGATTTAAAGTTTTTAATTTTTGTTTTATCTTTTTTCATCTCCCCATTTTTTGAAGTCAAAGATAAGTTGGGTGAGGAAAATATTAGAGTTAATGTTGCACAAGAAGAAATGTAAATGGTCTGGATAAGATATGATGAATATGAATAGAATTTAACATGAAATTGTACTAAAAATAACATTTATAAGATACAAATAAATAAAAAATATGTAATAATAATGAAACTTATAATATATAAAATAATAAATTTGAACAAGGAACAATAATACTAAAAAATTAGAAGGAAAATAATAAATAATGAAGAGTAAAGAAATATATAGAAAAAATAAAAAATGAAAATCAATAAGGATAAAATTTGAAAAAAGATAATAGTAAAAAAACAGGAAAGAAATTAATGTTAATAAATAGATAATAATAAAAAAATCACTAAAAGCATGAAATAAAAATATATGAAAACAACCATTCAAATGAGTTTGAGACATCCTATGGAGTTTATTAACTTATTCATGAAAACAATTAGTCTCGTGGCACCGATCTATTTTTCTAAGGTATAATATTAAATATTTAGGTTGGACAATCGATAAGGTGGATATAGGTATAGGAGAATCAAAATAGACTCTAGTGACATCTCTTAGTGTAAGAAAAGATCCTCCAAGACTGGGTCTATCTCCATGAGTGATTCAGAATAAACTAGATTAGGTGTTGAAGAAATATGATGATCACTGATGAAATCAAAGAGATATGTACGTAGAAAAGAAACTTAAAGTAAGAGGCATTTAAGGGTAAAGAAACTTATTTTTCAAACCTGAGGTTCTCCCTTGAATAGATTTCACTCATATTGATGATTTATTTGAATCTTTGAGATGTTGAGGCATTATAGTTAGCAATGGGATGTCTAACATATCGACTTCCTCTTATATGATAGATATCTTATGCACACAAGTCAATTAAATTCTCCATATCAGTTTTTTAGAAATCAAATAAATTCATGAAATCATTCTAAAATCTTTGACAGAAATTCCCAAATATGTTCTGAAAATATACCTTTTAGAATAATTCAAAACTAAATTCTTTAAAACATAAAATTTATTATCTATAAAACCTATATAACAAATAGGTTGTGATCCTTGATGAGTGATTTTTTGGATTTATAGAAAATTCAATTTTATTTATATCACAAAAATAATATTTTTCATTAGATGTAGAATTTGGCTCCATGTTTCCTACAACTAACTGATGTATATGACCAAATGTTTCTTACATCACTTCAAAATTATTGGCTAATGATCCATCAAATTTTCCCAAACCTATGATGATAAAGTCGGTGCCCTTTTATAGTCGAAATGAATTATATCGACTTATTAGTAATCTATCCAATAGAAAGGAACAAATTTCCTTTCCAAATTGAATAATATTCAAAATAGTGCTTCATGGGATTATAGGCATGTTCCTAATTTAAATAACTACATTTCAATAAAGACCATGAAACATTTCTCAAGAGTAGATCTCACATAGAATATAATATATAGTGGAATTAAACTTGTATATAGTGAGGGGATCCTATTACAACATTGATGATAAAGAAACAAAGTCCCTATATTTCTACTCTGAGGCTTATCTAGTAAAATATTTCAAATTTTTTTCCAAAGGCGATTGAAACAACAACTTCAACTCTCTAATATCATACTTTGAGATGAATGTTTATTAGAGTCCTTATTTCTTTAATGGACTATATTAAATAATTCTTAAATGAATCCAATTTATTAATTATATTTTAATAACTCTCTTGGACACTTTTATTTGTAGTATTTAATTCATCTATAAGAACATTAGAACTGGTATGGTGGGAGTGAATATGAGAAAATAGATATCAGTGCACTTCGACACTATGAACCTCACCAAAATAACAATTTTCATCAACATGAGAAACTTCTATAAAATTAGTTGGTTCTATATATTCTAATATAAATGTTTTCTTTTTAATTTGATTAGTGGGTTTATCTACTTCATCTAAATCTTCCTCATCGTCACCAATAACATTCCGAATAATAAAAATTACTAATTATATCCTGAATTTTCTACCAAACTTCATTGAAGGAGATATTTAAAACAAATGGATCACATACCCTGTAGTATAAATGGTCTTTACCTGACCAATAATGACTATACTTGTAATAGATGATGGGAAGTTATCCTTTAAAATGTAAATCAGTAAAACAGATGGATGTGATACAACAAGAGTATAAGAGTCAACCACCTAACATGTTTCTGAGTGAAGTTATTGGATACCATCATTATCATCTCTTATATCAATATTCTCAAAATTTAATTTAATAGAATTAAGAAAACATGCATGATCTTTTGCATAAACCTCAACAGAAACCAACATACGAGATGAATAGCCCAGAGTATTAGCTGGGTTGACATCTACCACATCTTCTAAAAATACTAAAAATGACATTTTCAAAGACAATTCCTAGTAAAATTCACTTCACTTCAACACATTATCATAAAACATTGATAAATCATAACAATGAGTGACCATGGTTTCATCCGAAAAAACATAGTCCTTAGTAAATACTAAAGATTGAAACCATCCGAAAGGGTAAGAATTGGATGATTTATTATAAATATGACACATGTAGTTTATAATATATCACTAAAAATTATGAGAGTGTTCTATAATAAAGATATAAAATAATTTAACATGGTGAAAATTATTTTCTCAAACTCATTATTTCGTTGTGAACTGTCCTACTGAATGAACTTCCTAAGAAACATTCTCTTTAAATCCAAATATTTTACTAGATTTTTTTGTAAGAAAAGAATTGAAAAAATAGACTTTATTTATGGAGGGATTACATCATATATTGAAGGTTAGGAGGTTTAGAAATCATAATTTCCTTCATTAAGGAATTGAAAAACATCTGTCATTTTTATAAATGATGTTGGAAAGTTATTCTAGTTCACTATTACTGTAACATGGTCCTCAATATCACTAAACTGAAACAAAACTACATCATATAAATGTAATACTTATTTTTAAAAGAAAATATATTTTAATTTCTATTCAAATAAAAATCACCAATTTGTTATGATTTATAACTTTCTTGAGTAACATGTGTGTACCATCCAACCAGATAAAATTGATATATCTTCTACTAAATACTTCTCTTGAATTCCTTGAGCCCTTGAATTTCTTAGGAGTTGCACCATATATTGTCTTAGATTTTTCTATTTTTGAAAAGTGTTTTGAGGATTTAATTATTAGGGTTAGGATGGGTGAGAGGCGATAATATGAAATCTCTAAGGTTTACATGTGGTTCACAAAGAGGTTTTCACACAAAACTAAATTTCTTTCTTTTGGCTTCTAGTAACCAAAGTGTTTCTTAGTGTGAATTACAGGATCATAATGAGAGACTTTTCTATGTGTCCTATTTATATATGAATAATAATAAAAATGGAGGATCTAAAACAATAATTAAATAAAGTAATTATAAATTTATTAAATATAAATTTATACTTATTAAATTATTTAAAAGGTAAAATGGAATTAATAAAAATTAAATGAACCTAATTTAGACATAAAAATATCAAATATATCAGTAATAAATGGTTTTGTAAAAATTTATACTAAATTATTTTTTATTAAAACAATTCTAAATATATATTATCTTTTTTATGGACGATCTCTTAATAAATAATACCTTAAATCAATGGTCCTTGTTCTAGAATAGTTTATTATATTTTTAATGATGTTTATAGAACATATGTTATCACATTTGATTGAAAATGTTTAAAATAGAATCTAAAATCTATTAGGCTATGTTTTATCTAAAACACTTATGCACAATAACTTCTAGCTACAATATATTCAACTTCAACAGCAGGCAATTCTAAATTTTTTTTCTTATTGACCATGATACTAAATATTTACCAATAATTTTATAGGTTCTTGATGTTATCTCAATATATAGTATACATCCACTAAATCCAGTATCTGAGTATGATGTTAAATTAATGTTAGAAGTTCTTGGGAAAAGTAGATATGGGGAAATAGTTTCATTTAAATATCTCAAATTTCTTTTGATAGCTTTTTGAAAAGATTCTTTTTTATCGTATTGATGTTTTTCACAAATACATACTAAAAACATAATTTCTGGAAAAACTTATAGTAATTTAAAGAAATATTCTATGTATTCCTCTATACAAATTGTTTGAATAGGTTTTCCAGCCTCATCCAAGTCAATTTTAATGATGGGACTCATTGTATTTGAATAATTCATACTAATTTAAAGTCCAAATTTTGTAACCTATATATGATTTCTAGATAGAATCATATCCAATAAATATTCATTATCAACCTTTGTATCAAATTTACCAATATTATTATTAGAATTTTGAATAAAAACCATAAATTCAAGCACTTTTAAGTATCCTACCTTTGGTTTTCTATTATTTAATAACTCATTGGGTGTTTTCATTAAGATATACCTAGTTAGAACTCCATTAATTATATAAAATGTTTTGTTAATAGATTCATACCAAAAATAGGTGGGCATTCTATATTCACATACCATTTTTCTAGCAAAAGTATTGTAAAATTATACTCCTCCTTCAAATAACACTATTCTGTTGAGGTGCCCTGTGGGTAGAAAACACGTGTTTAATATTTTTTTATAAATATGATTTTAATTTGTGATTCTCAAATTCTCCTCTATAATCACTTCTCAAAGTAACAATTTTGGTATATTTTTCATTTTTCACATATCTAAAATAATAATAAAAGTAATACATGATTCACTTTTAAATTTCAAGAAATAAATACAAGTAAATCTAGAAAAGTCACCAACCGACACATAAATAAAATATTTTATAGAAATGATTGTTATTATATTATATCTGAGTATATCCATGTGGATAAGCTCTAGAGGTCTATAATTAAAAAGTATTTAATTAGTTTTAAAGATTACTTATACTACTTATCAATTTTACATGAATCACATAGTTTCTTTTTATACAATTTAAGGTTTATCAAATTAGAAGAAATATTTTTTTGTATAAATTTTTCGAAGAATAAAAAGTAAAATTTCAATGAATTATATGCCAAATATATGATTAATTTACTTCATCATTCAAATAATTTACATTTTTTCTACCTAAATAGTTAAGATCTAATTTATAGACATTTTTTATTCAAATTTCTTTAAACTTTAGATATTTTTCATCAAAAATTATTCATAATCTTTAGAAAAATAAACTAATTAACCATAATAAAAAATACGAGAAATACTTATATGGTTTTTATTTATGCCTTTAACACAAAGTAATTTATTTTTTATGATAGATTACAAATTTCTAATAGATCCAATTAAAAAAATATTTCCATTTTCACTATCACCAAATATAACATAGCCTCTATAAATCTTAGATAATAAGTGAAACTTGGTGAAATATCCACTCATGATCTGTGAATAACCACGATTAATGCACCATTTTTCCTTAATATTTATGTTGATATTTCACTATAATGAAAAATCAAACAATAATATTTCTGGCACCCAAATACTCTTGGGTCAGAAAATGGTAGCTATAAAATTTTTTGGGGCCCAAATCGATTTTCATTTTCTACAGTTAAAATATTAATTGGATAATTTTTCATAAATAACAACATTATTTACTCCAAATATTTGAGGATTTATTATATAGATTGTAACACCCCAGGATTTCAGAGTGTGTTATTTCTTAAAAATAATTCAATAACTTGCACTACACGCAACACCGAGTTCAATCACACCATTAAAAGAGGTCATGAATAGTATTAACTACATTTTGAACTTTATATAATCCTTATAATTTTAGAATCCCTATTATGAGTTTCTTAGTCATAATGCAAGAACAGATTCATTTTCAGTATTTCACTTTTATCAAATTCTAATAGTGAAACCTTTTTAAATACAATATTTTAAACTTTTTGACTAAATGGGGACATCAAAAATTTAAAATGAAACACCCCAAGCTTCCACGGTACGTTTCCCTTTGAATAATGTGATAGCGTGTGTTGTACGCAACACCGAGTTCTAACACACCATAACCAATCAAACTAGCCGTTATAAATAGTAATACCTACTTTTTGAAAATATATATATTTTATATTTCAAAATGGACTTCATTTTTGGATTCGGAATATCGAATTTAGCCTAAGGTGAAATTTTGGTACTTTTCGGATAACTTTCATATTTTGATGAATAGTGAAAATTACTAAATTTTAATTAAAAACAACTTTTTTAATAAAAATAATTAATAGTGATAAATTATGAATTTGACTGGTTTTAAAGTATATTTAGAATATATTTTTACAATTTAATATAATGTTGGTCATTATACATAATTTTACAATTAAACCGAACATAAACAAGTGTAAATCTTTTGATAGTTATTATCTCTAAAAAACACGCTTTTTGTTTTGACAGCGGGAATTAATTTTAAATTAATTTCTGCCACTTCTGTGTTTTGAATTTCGAAAAATGGATTCCATATTTGGAATCAGGATGTTCAAATTGTGTAAATAGGTAACTTTTATATTTAGACATTTTGAATAATTACTGCGGTAAATATTTTATTTACCATGGTTAAGGGTAAATCCGGTAAATAAGGGTTAAAAAATAATATTATAATAATACTAAATTACCCTAAAACGTGTCTTAACCCTATTGTTTGATACATGGTCGACCATGGGCATCTTTGGGTCGATTTTGGGACCCCATGGATCCACTTGTAAGTGATAATGACACTTTATTTTAATTAAGTCAAAATGAATACAAAAATGACACAAGTATATATCTTTTAGAAAAACAATTGTTACATAGGGTTATATAAGTTGGATTTTAGATTATAAATATTAATTAGAAATCTAAAAAGATTTCCTACATAATGATATTTTATTTATAATTTTTAGACATTAAATAATTTATTTTATTTATGACACAATGATGATGCAGTAATTACTATAATAGTGAAACATTAAAATAATTGATATTATAAATACCCAAAAAAATATAATATGAAACTTTTAATGAATTAAACTAATTTTATAGGATAATATGATATATTAGGATTGCTTTAATTGACTTTTTTCGAAGTAATCAATCTGTTATGAGTTTCAGAAAAATCAACTATTGAATAGTGTCAAAATTGACATAAAAGAGTTCTTAAAACAAATATTATATTATTAATTGATATTAAATTCCTTAAAATCTAAGGTTCGGCCAAGATACTTATATCATGATAGTTTCATCATTAATGGACCACTTGGGGGTCGCTTGGATGTATATAGTAAGTTTATTAACCATATTATATAAAAATACAAAGAGACATTGTAAAAGTGAAACTAATTAACTTAGAGTTAATACTTAAAGATAAGGTTAATATAAGTACCCAAAACTGTCTAAATTCTATTGGTTGAGTGGTTTTCGACCTATCCCCACTTTAACCTTTGAATAATCAACTTTGGAGCCATTAGAAACCGAATATGAATTTATTATAAATTAATATTTCTAGCTTTTCCAAAGGTGCCCCTCACCCCTCTTATAAAAGGGAACTCCTCCTTCTCATTTCTTCACACCTTCAAAGCCTTTTGGTTCGGCCAAACTCTGCCCAAATACTCTCCCAACATCCCTCACTACAACCTAGAGGCCTTAGTTTGATCAGAAAGCCAACCTATGGAGCCCTTTTGATCAAATCAAAAGGAAGAACCCGAAGAAGAGGTAATGATTTCGCCACCCTTCTCCAAGTTCATTTCTTCTTCCACTTCCTCTTTCTTTGTTCTTAACATTCTAAAATAATAACTCCAGTATCTTACATATACTGTGATGTTATTATAAATATGGTACAACCATATTCAATATTCTATCCACCCTTTGAATAACATGTCACCATACGTGCGTACGTACGGCTTACCGTCTCCACGTCGTGGTGTAATTGTTATTCAATATAATATTATTTGGATGGGTATAATAATGATGTGTAACTCATGTAAATAATAAAAATAACATGTTAATGATTCTGTATATATGATATACCATCCATTTATATATTATTTTAATATCAAAAGAATGATATTGTCGCTCGTGCGTACGTACGGACTACCGTCTCCACGAACGCGATGAGATTCATTCTCCATCGTATCCATTCAAGTATAATTATCATTTGATGATTTAAAAATGATGTTTAAGGACTAGATATCATTTTGGATATGAATAAGATACAACAACCATGGCTTATGTAACAAAACATATAAAAGAAAATGAGTAAGTTAACTACCGAAACGACGATAATTCTAAGATATTATTAACAAATCAATGTTAAAAGATCATATATGATATCATATTATTATATATGATTCTTGTATAATTTAATAACAACTATTTCACCATTATACAGGAGGTTAACCTTCCCCAACCAAGGAAAAGTACAAGGTAAGGGTTATTTCATAATCTCTTCATTATCTGAGGTTGTTTATATGTAATAATCTACTGGGATCTCTTTATCATCCACATCCATGTTTCTTAAAAATGTATTTCAAAACATTTTTACTATTTACTAGAATATGAGTTAAATTAATTTATACCCTTTTTGACTTTTATAAGTGGTTTATAAAGGAATCTTTTGGTCGTTTTCAAAACAAGGTCCTTTTTAACCTTTTCGACAGAATTAAGGTAAGAATGTTTTTTTTAACTTATACGGCGGGTGCGGCTATTTTCCGCCGTTATAAAATCTTCAAAGCTTCCCTTACAAGCTTATAAGAATATTTTCAAAGAAAATGTTTTATTTTATATGGATCTTAAATTATTTCAAAATAAAAGGAGATATTTCTTTAAAAAGAATTTTGATTTCATCTATGTCAACATCCTTTGATGGATTTTAAGATTATTTGAAGTTGATTTATTATGATACAAAACTTCTATATTGTATTGAAGGTTTTGTGATATGTTTGACTGTGGATGTGCTATTTTTATACCATTCATAGTTTATGGTGAAAGTATTGACATTTCATATGCTAGTTTTAATATGAATGTTTATGTTATGTTTAAACCTTTTCATATGGGAATGCATTGGACTTAATATGTGACGGGTGGAGCCCGCTATAGCTCCTCGATGCATCGGTAGGTCTCATGAGACAAACTAGTGTCTTGGCACAAGGCCTTGACAAAATCTTATTTGTAGTCTTGGCACGAGGCCTTGCCTATGTGGTTATGATAGTCTGGCATTATGCATTCCAACATTATGAAAGTGGTTATTGATTTTTGCATGTGATTATTCAATTAGTAGAATATCCATGTGAATAAGTAAATGGCATTATTTCATTTTATTTATTCCATACCATGTTGAAAGTTCATATTTAAAAGGCTTTTGTTTTAGTTATACATTGCCTTAAATGTTTATTCTTATTTATGAAAGTTTCCGCTATATTGTTATCCTTACTGGGCATTTGAGCTCACCCCTTTTCTATGTTTTATTTTTCCCAGGATGTGAAGAAGTAAGTTATGAATGACCTGCAGGGATTTTATGAGGGGTTAATAGTGTGGATTGTGGAAATATTATGTTGTTGTAGTAGTTTTTCATTTTATGATGTAATGTAAAACTTATGAATATATCTAGTGTTTCCAAGGCTACTAAACCAATCGGTCTTTCGAGATTTGATCTTTCTTGTGATCATGCCAATGTTATGTAATAATGCACCGACTCTGGGTAGCTGGGGTCGGGGCGTTACAGTTGGTATCAGAGGAAGTTTAGTACAAACCTTGGAAGCTAGATTTAGATAAACTCCGATTAGAGCACGTAGACCTAAGATGAGCTTTGAGGATTAGTGTAGAAGAACTTCCTAGAATTTTGGTATTGTAGAGATTTTTGTGAGTTTTCCGAGCAATACATCCCTGTCTGGATACGAGCAGGTAGAGGCGGCTCTGGCACAGATGTACCTAGGGGTAAAACCCGAAAACACCTCTTTGAGCTAGACTCGAACGGGAACTGGTGCACGACAACGGGCCTTGCTGCACTCTTGGTTACGACACTCCCGGGGGATATGCTTAGGATAATTCTCATTTTCTTTACAAACCATTATGAAGGGTTTATGAGTATATACTTCCTCAAAGAAAACATTTTTATGATTATGGATTATATCCATAAATAGTTCAATTTATGTTAAGTGTTTTATAAGTATGGGATTATGTATTTTGACTCATAAACTAATCTAGTTTATGCCATTGTTTAGAAATGGCGCCCAGTAGAAGGAATGATAACTCCAGAAATGCACATGATTCAAAGAGAAGGAAGGATCATATCTCTCATGGTCTTAAGCTAGAATTTATAAGAGAAATAGTCTCCCATGTATTATCATCATATGAAGAAATAATATCATGTGTTGATAAGATAAGTAAAGAGTTTACTGAGTCCTATGGCTTTGAAGGGAAGCAAGAGAAGAAAAGGATGGAAGAGAGAAAGATGGATAAAGGGAAGAGGGAAAAGAATAATTTTCCCATATGTGGTAACTGTGGAAAGAAACACCCTGGAACTTGCCTGAAAGGAATGGGAGTTTGTTATAAGTGTGGAGGAAAAGGGCACAAAGTACGTGACTGCAAGGGTAAGAAAATGGTTTCAAATGTACAATGCTTCATTTGCAAGGAGTTTGGACACTACGCGAACCTATGTCCCAGTCATCAGACTATGCCGCAAATGATGTTATTGGATAATAATCATGTTATGATACTACCACAGATGAAGAGGGATGATTAGAGTTCTTATGTTGATTATGTCAATTGAGTGTTCTATCAACAATGTAATTGTTACAATAATTATGGAGTATATAAGGATTGTACTGCAGTACTATTTCATTAAGGACTTGAGATTGTGTGGAACAAAGAAAAGTGACTCAATAGAAGGTTAAATTTTTGGAAAATATATGGTTGAGAGAATGATAAATCATAATATAGTTCTGATACTGAGGTAGTGATTTTGGAATAATATGTGATTATTTTGGATAAATTATATTGGATATTATTGACTACCTTGAAGCTGATTAATGATTTGTATATTCCATCATTGTTGGGGTTTAAAACATTTTTGGATTAATGAAGTATATCCACCATTCTATATGGAATAAGGGAACATGAATGTAATCAATAAGGAATATGGTAGTACATGATGAAGGTATTCATATGCTATTACAGGGTAAAAAGGATCTATATTATGTTTACCTTCCTTATAAATGTTGGACTGTGAGTTTAGACAGAAGTATTTTGGATAGTTCTAGTTTGGATTATTTTGGATTGCCATAAAAGGACAACCTGGAGGTCGGGCGGCAACCCGTCGCGTCCGGAAAGGCTGCGAGACTTGAACCCGCAACCGAAGGGCGACAAGGGTGTATCACCTACCACTGTCCCACGAGATGTCCTGAATTAAATAATGTAGTTTTTTTAAAAGATCTGGTAGATGAATTATAATTCATTTATTTTGGAACCCTGTACGAATAGTATAAATCGAAAAAAAAAATTACGTTCTATTATCTTTTAGAATGAAAGATGAGTTTGTGGTAGAAATTTATTAATGGGTAAAATTCTAATTATAAAGTAAGTATATCTCCTTATTATCTTATCCAATCTCATAAATAAATTCCTCAACATTAATAATAGAAACTTAGAACAAAAATGTTGTCCTAGATGGTACCTTAAATCATCACAAATTTATGGCTTTGGTATTGTTGGCCTTTTCAAAGCCATGTTCTCTACCACTCTCCATCAGATAATTGATGGTTAGATTTCTCTTCCATATCCATATTTTCCTACATGGAACCCTAGTATGTGTTATTTTCGGTAATCTTCATACTTTCCACTCTTTATTTTAAATAGAGGCCTCATTAATTCATTTTTCGATGTGGGATTTCAACTAAGATATTTTGAAATGTCAAAAATGTGTTGTCCCAATACCATATATTTTGTTGAACCGATGGTACTTCAAATCATCATGGATTGATGAGTTTAAGGACCTCAATTTTATACTTGTTTGTGATTGATGACCTCAATCACTACCTATAAATATTTACGTTTTTCCTCCAATTATATGTCTCTAATTTCCACCAATGTTCTCCTAATCGAGATCATAATTTGGTGGTGACCCTTTAATTTCTCTTTTCCTCATATTAAGACTAAATTTTAGTAACCCAATTTCCAATGTGGGTTTTCCCACAAATATATTTTCTACTTTCAACCTTTTATTTTTGAAGAACAATTTCAAATTGCGAGGACGCAATTTATTGAAGGAAGGGAGAATGTAACACCCCAGGATTTCAGAGTGTGTTATTTCTTAAAAATAATTCAATAACTTGCACTACACGCAACACCGAGTTCAATCACACCATTAAAAGAGGTCATGAATAGTATTAACTACATTTTGAACTTTATATAATCCATATAATTTTAGAATCCCTATTATGAGTTTCTTAGTCATAATGCAAGAACAGATTCATTTTCAGTATTTCACTTTTATCAACTTCTAATAGTGAAACCTTTTTAAATACAATATTTTAAACTTTTTGACTAAATGGGGACATCAAAATTTAAAATGAAACACCCCAAGCTTCCACGACACGTTTCCCTTTGAATAATGTGATAGCGTGTGTTGTACGCAACACCGAGTTCTAACACACCATAACCAATCAAACTAGCCGTTATAAATAGTAATACCTACTTTTTGAAAATATATATATTTTATATTTCAAAATGGACTTCATTTTTGGATTCGGAATATCGAATTTAGCCTAAGGTGAAATTTTGGTACTTTTCGGATAACTTTCATATTTTGATGAATAGTGAAAATTACTAAATTTTAATTAAAAACAACTTTTTTAATAAAAATAATTAATAGTGATAAATTATGAATTTGACTGGTTTTAAAGTATATTTAGAATATATTTTTACAATTTAATATAATGTTGGTCATTATACATAATTTTACAATTAAACCGAACATAAACAAGTGTCAATCTTTTGATAGTTATTATCTCTAAAAAACACGCTTTTTGTTTTGACAGCGGGAATTAATTTTAAATTAATTTCTGCCACTTCTGTGTTTTGAATTTAGAAAAATGGATTCCATATTTGGAATCAGGATGTTCAAATTGTGTAAATAGGTAACTTTTATATTTAGACATTTTGAATAATTACTGCGGTAAATATTTTATTTACCATGGTTAAGGGTAAATCCGGTAAATAAGGGTTAAAAAATAATATTATAATAATACTAAATTACCCTAAAACGTGTCTTAACCCTATTGTTTGATACATGGTCGACCATGGGCATCTTTGGGTCGATTTTGGGACCCCATGGATCCACTTGTAAGTGATAATGACACTTTATTTTAATTAAGTCAAAATGAATACAAAAATGACACAAGTATATATCTTTTAGAAAAACAATTGTTACATAGGGTTATATAAGTTGGATTTTAGATTATAAATATTAATTAGAAATCTAAAAAGATTTCCTACATAATGATATTTTATTTATAATTTTTAGACATTAAATAATTTATTTTATTTATGACACAATGATGATGCAGTAATTACTATAATAGTGAAACATTAAAATAATTGATATTATAAATACCCAAAAAAATATAATATGAAACTTTTAATGAATTAAACTAATTTTATAGGATAATATGATATATTAGGATTGCTTTAATTGACTTTTTTCGAAGTAATCAATCTGTTATGAGTTTCAGAAAAATCAACTATTGAATAGTGTCAAAATTGACATAAAAGAGTTCTTAAAACAAATATTATATTATTAATTGATATTAAATTCCTTAAAATCTAAGGTTCGGCCAAGATACTTATATCATGATAGTTTCATCATTAATGGACCACTTGGGGGTCGCTTGGATGTATATAGTAAGTTTATTAACCATATTATATAAAAATACAAAGAGACATTGTAAAAGTGAAACTAATTAACTTAGAGTTAATACTTAAAGATAAGGTTAATATAAGTACCAAAAACTGTCTAAATTCTATTGGTTGAGTGGTTTTAGACCTATCCCCACTTTAACCTTTGAATAATCAACTTTGGAGCCATTAGAAACCGAATATGAATTTATTATAAATTAATATTTCTAGCTTTTCCAAAGGTGCCCCTCACCCCTCTTATAAAAGGGAACTCCTCCTTCTCATTTCTTCACACCTTCAAAGCCTTTTGGTTCGGCCAAACTCTGCCCAAATACTCTCCCAACATCCCTCACTACAACCTAGAGGCCTTAGTTTGATCAGAAAGCCAACCTATGGAGCCCTTTTGATCAAATCAAAAGGAAGAACCCGAAGAAGAGGTAATGATTTCGCCACCCTTCTCCAAGTTCATTTCTTCTTCCACTTCCTCTTTCTTTGTTCTTAACATTCTAAAATAATAACTCCAGTATCTTACATATACTGTGATGTTATTATAAATATGGTACAACCATATTCAATATTCTATCCACCCTTTGAATAACATGTCACCATACGTGTGTACGTACGGCTTACCGTCTCCACGTCGTGGTGTAATTGTTATTCAATATAATATTATTTGTATGGGTATAATAATGATGTGTAACTCATGTAAATAATAAAAATAACATGTTAATGATTCTGTATATATGATATACCATCCATTTATATATTATTTTAATATCAAAAGAATGATATTGTCGCTCGTGCGTACGTACGGACTACCGTCTCCACGAACGCGATGAGATTCATTCTCCATCGTATCCATTCAAGTATAATTATCATTTGATGATTTAAAAATGATGTTTAAGGACTAGATATCATTCTGGATATGAATAAGATACAACAACCATGGCTTATGTAACAAAACATATAAAAGAAAATGAGTAAGTTAACTACCGAAACGACGATAATTCTAAGATATTATTAACAAATCAATGTTAAAAGATCATATATGATATCATATTATTATATATGATTCTTGTATAATTTAATAACAACTATTTCACCATTATACAGGAGGTTAACCTACCCCAACCAAGGAAAAGTACAAGGTAAGTGTTATTTCATAATCTCTTCATTATCCGAGGTTGTTTATATGTAATAATCTACTGGGATCTTTTTATCATCCACATCCATGTTTCTTAAAAATGTATTTCAAAACATTTTTACTATTTACTAGAATATGAGTTAAAGTCATTTATACCCTTTTTGACTTTTATAAGTGGTTTATAAAGGAATCTTTCGGTCGTTTTCAAAACAAGGTCCTTTTTAACCTTTTCGACAGAATTAAGGTAAGAATGTTTTTTTTAACTTATACGGCGGGTGTGGCTATTTTCCGCCGTTATAAAATCTTCA
Source organism: Viscum album (assembly GCA_963277665.1). Taxonomy (NCBI): domain Eukaryota; kingdom Viridiplantae; phylum Streptophyta; class Magnoliopsida; order Santalales; family Viscaceae; genus Viscum; species Viscum album. The sequence continues at coordinate 380,895,424 of OY728153.1, read as the reverse complement.
AAGCTTCCCTTACAAGCTTATAAGAATATTTTCAAAGAAAATGTTTTATTTTATATGGATATTAAATTATTTCAAAATAAAAGGAGATATTTCTTTAAAAAGAATTTTGATTTCATCTATGTCAACATCCTTTGATGGATTTTAAGATTATTTGAAGTTGATTTATTATGATACAAAACTTCTATATTGTATTGAAGGTTTTGTGATATGTTTGACTGTGGATGTGCTATTTTTATACCATGCATAGTTTATGGTGAAAGTATTGACATTTCATATGCTAGTTTTAATATGAATGTTTATGTTATGTTTAAACCTTTTCATATGGGAATGCATTGGACTTAATATGTGACGGGTGGAGCCCGCTATAGCTCCTCGATGCATCGGTAGGTCTCATGAGACAAACTAGTGTCTTGGCACAAGGCCTTGACAAAATCGTATTTGTAGTCTTTGCACGAGGCCTTGGCTATGTGGTTATGATAGTCTGGAATTATGCATTCCAACATTATGAATGTGGTTATTGATTTTTTCATGTGATTATTCGATTAGTAGAATATCCATGTGAATAAGTAAATGGCATTATTTCATTTTATTTATGCCATACCATGTTGAAAGTTCATATTTAAAAGGCTTTTGTTTTAGTTATACATTGCCTTAAATGTTTATTCTTATTTATGAAAGTTTCCGCTATATTGTTATCCTTACTGGGCATTTGAGCTCACCCCTTTTCTATGTTTTATTTTTCCCAGGATGTGAAGAAGTAAGTTATGAATGACCTGCAGGGATTTTATGAGGGGTTAATAGTGTGGATTGTGGAAATATTATGTTGTTGTAGTAGTTTTTCATTTTATGAGGTAATGTAAAACTTATGAATATATCTAGTGTTTCCAAGGCTACTAAACCAATCGGTCTTTCGAGATTTGATCTTTCTTGTGATCATGCCAATGTTATGTAATAATGCACCGACTCTGGGTAGCTGGGGTCGGGGCGTTACATAGATGTCATTTTAAAAATTTCCATTTATTCCTCATTGAAAAAATAATATTGGGCATGTTTTTATATTGAGAATTTGGTGTAAAATAATTTTTGTAGAGCTTGGGTTTTCACTTATGCTTTCTATAAAAAAATGTCTCTTTAAAGTTTGTTTCAACCAAGGATTTTATTTTTATAATCCTCTTCCTTTGTAAAAAAAATAACATATTTTATGTTTTGAACTTATTTCTATAGGTTATAAATTCTAACAGCATATTTAGTAAATGATGTATTAGATTTTCCAACTAGTTTTTGGAATCTAAAAGTTTCTTATTTAATTCATCATCTTATTTACCAATTTTTAAAAGGAATTTATGAGGGATTTGTTTTTATTTTTAATGATTTCATACTTAGTTTCTAATATGATACAATATTCAATTAATTCTTCATTTGAGAAAATATCATTCTCAAAATTGAACTCATGTTAAAAATGAATAATAAGAGTGTATCTCATCTAAATGTTTTATAAAAAACATGTTGTACTTTTAATTAGATACTTCATCTTTTAATTAAGAATATGTATAATATATAGGGTATTAAAAAATATAATTTAAAGGAAAAAGGATCTAGAGATGGAATTACTAATCTAGAGCCGGCATTGCTGATCCAGATGATTACAAGTAGCTTTTACTTTTTATATAGTTCCAAAAGCTATTAACCATGATCTAAATTCACTTGACCTATCCAAAACCTTAACACACTATATTAAAATGAGTGTAGAAAGAAAAAATGATAAAAAATGGTTTGAATAATGATGCATATCACATATAGAAGTAGAAATCAACTTTAGATGAAGATATGTAAAGAGAATTTGAAAAATATTATGGTTTTAGCGCTGGATGTTTTTCAATTTAGAATAATGACATTTCATGAAAAGAACTTTCTAGAATACCATAAAAACATTCCTATGTTTTCATTATCCTCTTATTCATGCAGTGAAAAAATCATTTATTTATATCCCCAAATTTCTAATTTGAACATAAGAATACCCAATAGTCACTACAATTGAAAGAATAATCCTTTAGAAAAGTTGATAAGATAGGTTTTTAATGGAATGCATACTTATTTTTTAAATATAGAAAAAACTTCTATAGTGATAATGTAAAAAATATTATTCTTCTTTAGTTCTTTCCATTCATGGTAAAATGCCAGTTTGTCTAAATTGAGATTTCCTTAGTCAAATAGATATTTTTATGATGTTATTAACAAAATTAATAAACTTATGAAGTGATTATATCAAATTCACCAGTATAATAAATGACATCTAAAGGATGGATTAATCTATATAAGGTAAACACTTGGAAGCACTATTCTCAGAAGATGAAATATATCTTTGACTTTTTTGTAAGATAATTCTTCTTTATAATATAAAATCATTTTCATATAGGATAATATACTTCAAATAATTTCTTTTAATAAAAAAATAAAATCCTTCTATGAATTTCCTTTTCGTAAGATAAAAGTCTTAGCATAATTTTCTTCACTTTGTTCTTTCTATCCTTGAGAAAGTGAAAGATAATTTTATTTTTTATAAGATAATATCTTACTTAGTAAGATACAATTTTAACATTAAGAATCCATAATATAATTTTTTTTGGCCTAGTCTAAATCTTAAAATAAGATACTAATTTTACTCTATAAGATAATTATGTTACATGTAAGATAAACACTCAGTGTAAGATAAATAATATAGCAAAAATCCAATTGAATAAATGACTTTACATTCATGTAAGATAAATTTATTTGAAATAAATATCTCACCTATTATAAAATGATAAAATATTAATCAATTAAAAAAAATTTTTATATGAAAAATTGGGATATTGTGAATCATGTAAACACATAATAAACTGATATGTGTTGAAACAACATAAGTCTGTAAAAAATTCTCTTGAAAAAATGAGAAAATTGGAAACCTCAATGAAACTGATATCGGTTGACGAAAGTTATTGATTGGGATTACTAGTAAGCCATAGTTGTTTTTAATTAGAAAATAAACTGATTTTGTGGGAATATTATCTACTAAAAAACCATTTTCACTCCTGAGAGCCATTTTAATTTACTAAATTCTAATGATAGAGGACTTTGGTAGACAAAAAATATTCTTATAAATAATTAATGGGAGAAATTTAAAATTATAATGAATTGATTACTACAAAATCTTTTATTAATGGTCACCTAGCTCTTTGTATCAATACCTTCCAATATTCTTGATTTACTCTATTCACAACTTGGTAGATTATCTCAAGTAAAGATAATATAAATTTTAACCAGGTATAACTTCGAAGGATGTATTTTTTCCTCACCATACATTTCTCATTCTTACATTTTCAGAAACTAGAACCCAATACCTCTAGTTAAATGAGTGAAACCCTTGGTGAAAATTTATTTATAGTGGTTTCATAAATATGAGAGAGATTTCGAGTAGGGATGAATCCAAGTATATCCAATGTAACTTTTTTTATTATTTAATATATCATTTTTTTATCTTAACCCATTATTAGATAAATTACCACTTAATTGATATTTTTTTTAATTATACATGTAGAAATAATTTTTTTAAACAAGAGCACAAAAATATAGTTGATTTGTCTCCAATATAGAGGATGATTCATGGTGTACGATGTTCTTATTAAATCATAAAAAAATCAATGAATAACTCATTATTTTACATTATAAATCTGGTTAGTTTTAATACCACCATAGAATCATTGTTGATTTCATAATGTGAGACTAATTGCCTATAGATATTATCTAGATCACTCCCATAGTGAAAACATAATCAAATGAGTATAATATAGTGATGTTTCGAAATCAATATATGATCATGAGTTTCATTGTAATCCCATCTTCACTGAATGAGCCTCATTTATCTCTCTAAGAGAACTCTATTCAATTAATACTTCATTTTAGGTTCAAAATATTTTTCATACTTCATCTGTGATACACATATCAAAATATATATGGCACAACCATCTTAATATAATTTTACTTGTACATGAAGTTCCAAAACTATCACCTCATCAAACTCTCATAATTGTTTTCACCTTAAGTTGAGTCATCTTCTTGTGATATAATTCTTCCACAATTGAACAACAGTTTTTTAATTGTATCATGATTTTAATTTACATAAAAAAATTATGTAATATTTCTCATGATAAATTTGATACCCAATCAAAATACTTCATCCCAATTGATCAATATACCTCACATGATAATTTAAACTATCAATCATGATCAAAAAAACTTTCTCATGTAATTTATTTCAATAATATGGAATATAATTCAACAAAGGAGATACAATTGATCATAAAAATTTCATAATCGATATAGAATCACTGTAAGATCGATCAGTTCAACCAAAATATTTTTCATGGAAAATCAACATATCACTATATTACTATGAAAATAATTTAATTATATTACATGGTCACTCAAACTCTTTAATGACTGATCTATGGTTTAAAAAATAACTATATTATTAATTTAAATTTTATACATGATTGACACACTAGTTCCAAATAGTCCCATTACTTTACCATATTCCATGTTAATTCTAAACAACTTACATATTTTCTAAATACATAAATTAAGTGAATAACTTATTGGTAGAAAATCCAATCCAAAATACTTAACATGGGTTCAATAATAATTGCCTCCAAATTTTTTAGTAACAATGGTTTGATTTGTTTGGAATTATTCAACATAAAAATTATACGACTAAACACATATTTTTTGAGATATACATAAATTTAAATCAACAAAAATATTGAATATTATGTTCTTATCTAAATTTTAACCTCTAAAACCATCCTTCCAAGGTCTTGAGATAGGATAATTAGTAACTCTTCTCCTCCTTTGTAAACAAATTCAAAGAATTATCATCCCAAACTAGTAACTATAAATGTATGAGAATAGAGAGTTATTTAAAATATTGGATAATAAATTTAATCAAAAAAGTATATGGATACATGAGACTTGTTATATAGGAAATAATAATATTTATTTAAATAACAAAAATCACTCTTTAAACACCACATAGTTACCAATATATTCCCAATTTTCTTCAAAATTGTCCCATTTTACAAAATAGATCCTCTTATTTCTTCATACACACTTTCAAAAACACAATTTTAATCAGATATATTATAAATCTAAGGGAAAGTGGTTAATCCTTCAATAATTTTATTCAGGGTATGAATTTGGACATATATTTTCAACTAGTTCTTTTGAAAAATATATTTTAGAATTTGTTTATTCAAAATATCTTTCACTTGATCATATGTATATTTATATTCAAGTTTCACAACAATTATTTCTATTTTATATTTAATAAAACGTTATTTGGTTTATATAAGATAAATTTTCATGTTTTGGATTGAAAATTTTCATTATTTATAAGTATTGAAATTGTCACATTGAATATAAATATCGATGAAAAAACTTATCATCCAAATTTCCTAATTTTTTACTGATACATATAAGTTGTGTATGGGATTACATAGTTTTCACATAGAATTCACCTCTATATATTGATTTTTTTCATTCATTGAGCGAGGTTAATATGAATCAGTGAAGGTAATAAATTTTTATTATTGATAGAAAATAAAAAAATCAATAATCATTGGTTCTTTTGATACATAGGAATATTCCATTTTTATTAAATTAAGTGAATTTATTTTAGGTTACTTTAATACCTAAAAAATGAATAATGAATTAAAAATTATATATATTGTTGTAGCTACCAAGCACCATAAATTGTTACCCATTTCTTTGTATTTAGTCGTATTTACATTTTTATCATCTTTAACTACAACCAAATTATTTCCTACTATATTGGGAGTTGAATATTTTTTACTATCTTCTATTATGAATCTAATTATCACATATATGGAATAATTTTATTGGGGAATAAATGAACCCTTTCTCTATTTCTTCACTTACATTCTAGAATGAAATTTCTCAAATTAGGGATATTTCAAACTCCATTTTCATCAATTCAGTAAATTATATACAACTTTATAAATTTTATAATAAAAAATTGATTCCATTTATATAAAAAGTTATAATTATTTAATCATAAACAATTCTTCACATATGATATTCAATTCACTCCACCTTTATTAAATTTTAATTATTGTGAACAAAAAGATTTTTGGGGAAATGTTTCTTCCCTATGACGTGTTTGATATAAAGGATTTTTTTTGATGAAGTCGAACTTATTACGAAAGAAAGATTTATTTTATTCTATTACCAAGAAATTAATTATATTCATTCTTAGGTGAAGTAAAATGATTCATATGAGTAGAAGAGTTTTTAATATTGTTTAAGTAATGATTGAAGTGGTGAAAAATTATTTAAGTGATATTTCATGTTGGAAACTATTTTCAGTTAATATCATAAAAATAATCCAAGGTGTTCAGAAAATCACATTTTAGTTCACACCTACGAAACATGGACTGTGATGGTTTTAAAAAAAATAGTCAGATTTGTGATCCTGGTTCGTAGAAATTTTTTTAAAAAATCATGGATTTCATGGGGAATTAAACCATTCTGTGGTTTGATAAATTTGTTCAACATTTGTAAAGGAAATGATTATAGTTAAAGATGAAATTTTCATTGTGAAGTTCCATATTGATGTGAAATTGGGTTTTACCGTGGTTCTATGCTGAAGGGAAAAAATGGTAAGATAACCATGTTGTGGTATATCCATTAATTTCATGGTTATTCTCTTTAGATGTCATCATTTTCCAAACCATGAAGTGATAAATATCATGGTTTATGTGTAGAAGAAAAATGTATAACTAAAGGGTAGTGGTTTATCTAAAGTGGTCATGCTTTTCAAATTAAAATTATAAGATTCAAAGTAGTTATTACAGTTGAATAAATACATGTCTTAGTTCACCTCACTGCACTATGGATTTTCATGAAATTCATATTTTAGTGGCTTTTGTGATGTTCCTTAGTGTGTGCTGCATATGTTTCACAAATTTGATCCTCAATGTCTCTTGATCACATCAAAGGTTATTTAAAGGAAAAAACAGACCTGAAGCTTATGAATGAAGCATGTCTTGAAGTGTAAGTTAAGATCAAGATTAATTTTTAAATTTAAATTTCATAATTAAAATAGTTTGAAAAAAATATGGTTGTATGAGGGTGTTTTACAAATATGTGAGTTTATTAATGATGAATAAATTATAGATGGAGAAGAATAAACTCAAAAATAAGGGGATAAGAATTATATTCCTTATCAATAAAATTATTTTTGGGGGAATCCTTAAAAAGAGAATATTATATTCTTGACTTTGATGATGAATATAGTTTCCTTTGGTTGCACGATTCTCTATTTAAGTTAAAATTACTGATTTGTGATCAAAAACTCATTTACACATCAATATTTCTTAGTTAAAGAGGAAGATTTTTTTTGGTATTAAATATTATAATTTTAGTGGTTAAGGAGGAGGAGAAGTGGTACTCAATTGATATCACTTGAGATATTTTCATTAGAGGTAGAGGAATATATTTTTTAGTTCTTGTTGAAGAATTATCCTATATTTTTGTTGGGAACATATATCATGTTGGGGGATTTTGATCTTAAGTAGGAGAGAATCAGGGTCTACTGACCATTTTAAATGAATCTCACCAAAAATATTATTCCATTTTTAGTAGGAAAAACCCTCTCCCTTAAAATAGATTTGATTTGATAAAAAAAATAAAGAGGGAAACATGTAATTTTACTTGCTTCTCATAAATTGGTCCAATATAAGAATAATTCTATGACCATGTTACAATATACTATAATCACTAAGCTTATTGTTTGTTTCTAGCATCTTTTATCATCCACAATGAGCCTCCAAGTTCACAACCTTTAAAAATTAGATAAATTGTTACTCTTAATCAATCAGAAAGTTAAATTCTTCTCTAAGTGTTATCATAATGATCTCCATGAATCAAGAATTATTTTACACTAACAAAGGTGTATAGATAAAATAAACTTTCATACACTTGATGAACTCTACAAACCTCTAATGAGATAGTCTCCAAGATCACCCTTCCTTTATTCTCTAATTTTTCATCACTTGTCGAGAATTTATCTCCTACGCTATTCTTTTGATCTATAAAACTAAATATTTTTGAATAATTATATATTTATATGTTAAAAATCTCTCTTTTTTCACTTAATTATTGTGTGATATTTTTGTGAAACATCTTTTAATTGGTTTGTGTCAACTCCTTAAAACATCACATAATATATCCTTATTTTAATTTTTAACCAAATCTAGAAATAACAAGAGCACATAGTGATACCATTATTTGAGGAATGTAATCATAAACCAATAAAAAACACATCAAGTACAAAAAATATATGATTAACCATTAACAAGAATACCAGGACACAACTCATTATCACTAAATGGTCACGTCCATAGAGGAAGAACCAACAAAGTCCACCTAAGCCTCCCAATGGAATGTATATGATTCCAACAGAATAAAACACTTTTTACATATTGATTTTTCACTTCTCTAGTAACAAAAAGTTTCTTATATACGTACATCATGATATGTACATCCTTTCCATGAAATGAATGATTATTACATATTATATTTTCATTTCTATGGTAAAAGTAAGTTTCTTATGTATGATTTTCAAGATGTGTCCATCCTTCCTACCACATGGATGCTTCTTACATATTGAATTTTCAATTCTATAGTAAATGAATGTCTCTTACATGTTATTTTCACAATGTATCGATATTTTCCATGACATGACCCCATTGTTTACTACCCACATGATTAATCATATTTAATTATTTTTAAAAAAAATACATATTAGCTTGTTTACACTTACATATTCTAATATAGTTTATAATTTGGCCATTTTTATATCTAGATAAATCCTACATATTCTTGAATGAATCGTACATATCATTCATATACAACCATTTATGGAGTGACCCTTGTGCTTGTGTCATGACATTACCCTTTAACTTTACTCGAATATATTACTTATCCCACAACATTTTTTAACTTTGGATTTTTCCACATTCAAAAATATATTATGTATTAAAAAACCATACATATAAGACTTTTCTATTTTTTAGAAATTGGTAACCTTACTAATGGTATGCCACTAGCTTACATTGTGAAAACAACTTAATTTGATTCAGATAACCTAAAGCCTAACTTTCTCTGGGTCCCCTTCATGATGTGAACCACTCACCCTGATATCAACCTTCATGACAGGTTATTCTAATATAGCATATCCATGAAATGGATTGTACTGTTATATCTACTTTTATCCACTCTCAAAAACTCCTTTACCTTTCTCCATAACATTATAAAATTATTTAAAATTTCCTTCAAAAACCTTTCTAATAAACACAACATAATATACTCTAAGATGATTTTTACTATCAATACAACCCCTTGGGTTTGATGAAAAATCCTGTAAAAATAACTCAACACATCTTCATTTGAAAACTTTATAATATTTACCTACATTTCAAGCTCATTTTAAGGAATAATAGTTGAATGAAAAGTTCCTCATGGAGACACTTCCATGACCATCATGCTTGAAAATACCTTTGAACCAATATGCCACCTAAATAAACAATCAAGTACCATACCCCTTTCCAAACAATCAACATGGGATATCTCCCACTTTTTCATTAGGAAATAACACTCCTAAAAATATCCATTACTTATCCATATTCATCACTAATCCTAGAAAATATACCCCATGTATCTAATGGACAATTATTTCCCCATTTTCAATAAACCCAAATAAAATTTCCATAAAATTTCACAAGTGTGGGTAATAAATAAAAATAAATAACTCAAGATTTCTACCATACCTTTCTATAAACGAAACATTCCATCGGAGAGTGGGTGACCCTTCCCTAGACCATCTTGTAGGTTGGAGATGGTTGGACTCTAAGAGCCAACCAACACCTCTCAAAATCATCCTTAGGCATTAAATTTTTAACAATGTCTAAAACCTGATTCTATATTCACACATACTCCAAGTCTACTAGCCCTTGCCCAATTATCCCCTTGATTAAATGATACTTTATCTCAATGTGATTTATCCTTGAGTGATGTATATAATTTTTATTATTATTGATAGAACTTTAGTTATCACACAGTGTTGTAATAGGGGATCTCATATCAACTACAACATCCCCAAGTTATTGATTTATCTATAAAAAGTTAGTACACACCTGAGTATCTATAATATTTTATCATCCCAATTTTTCCCTTATAAGAATTTAGAGTATATTAATTAATATTTTCATAGGTAGAAACTGAGACGAAGTGAGATTTTGAGGCTCGGTAGGGATCAGTGTTGATATAATAAACATGTTAAATATATTATATCACACACACATTATTTTTTAAAATAATTTCAATGAATCATGAATTGATTCTCACATAATATGTATGATACTACCATTGAATATATATTACAAGTTTTAACCTAGGTGTTACATAATCCCTGTCAGCATCAAAAGTTTTTTCAAAGTGAAGTCATGAGAGAAAATAGTAAAATAAATAAATAAATATTTATTTATAATTATATAAAAGTTCCATAATCATATATTTATAAAATCATTGTTATATTGGGTCCCTAGGGTTGAATACAAAACTATATGTGTTGAGAGGATCTATTGGAGGAGTTTTCATAGAGGATTTTTGAATGATCAACGGAAGATCAATGATTGGATATTAGTGAGCCAATTAGATCTTGAGGATATCACCAATGAAATTGAAGTGCATTAGATCTTCATTATAGATTGATCCAACCCAAAGTGTGTTGTTTTATTTTTATGACTTATTTTCCATATTTGATTATCCCATAAAAAACATGAATCGACCCACTATGATATTGATTCGTGGGTTGATCATTCCTTTAGGGGTTGGGTTTATCTTCCAGGGAATATGAGGAATTGATATTTTTTTATAATTACTCTTAATTTATTTTTCTAATGAAAAAAAAATTGAGTCCAACATGAAAAATTGTTGAGTTTCAATCCTCTTTTGTGCTTCATGGATTCCTCCCCCATTTTTCACATGTCCATCACCAGTATTTCTTTTGGTCAATGATTCAAACAATACCCAATAATCAATTATTGTGTGAGAATTCTTCATCATAATGGTTAGATACAAAGGGTTTAGGTTTGTCATCGATGGATCGATCAAGGTGTGATGACAAGGATGGATGACCAGAGGTGGATCATGATCAAATCAATATCCCTTATTTTCAGTTTTGGCATGTTGTGATGAAACAGTGTGATGTAAGATAATTTCTGAGTGGATATAATGGAAGGAATATGACCACTAGTGACAGAAAGGAACGACCATAGAGAGATATTATATTACTAGTGTGATTGGAAGAAGATTTAATAGTTGAAGAAGCATGGGAAGAATGCATAGAATAGTATGAAATTTATTTGAAAATCCCAACTACATAACTTGTACTCTAAAATATAAAATTCCATTTAGTCCGTCTTATGCAGTTTTAGGGTTTACACAAAGCTTTATGAAATGTGTCATATGCTTTGGGACCTATTTCCATATGATAAATATATACCCTATGGGTACACAAGTATAGAAATGGCCTAGAGAACATACATGACTAGAGTACACATGCATGATAGTGTACTCAGACATGGATATAAATTATGACCCAACCAGGTACATAGACATAGCTAGGCACACAAGCATGACTGGTGCACATAAACATGAGAAAAGGAACATAGTAATGGACATGGATATGTTTGATTTTTTAGGTACACATCATGCACCCTCTATACATGTGGTATATTTCATCTGAGAAAAGTTGAGGCCCTCTAACTTTTTAGTATATACCAATATCTGTTTGGTGTATTACCGTAGTCTACCACCATAAGGGTATACCATGGTATTACATTTTGAGCATGGTATTATGATCACCTGTATTGGATGAGTCTTAAATAGTGTTTATGGTATTCCTCTATGAGACCTTATTTGGGATCCTATATTGTATCTTTTTCATAGATAATGTTCATGGTATTATCATGAACATCATAAAAAAGGAATTGATACCCTATCTAGTAGGTTGATCCAGTAGGGTTTTTTGCATCAATCAGTGGTCTAGGGTGTGATGCCCTATCAGTGTATCAAGAACATTCTAGTTATAAGAAATTACTTCCCTGGATAGACTTGAAAAGAACCACCTATCAGATGAGTTACATCAGTGATATCATGGATCGTAGAGTGTGTCCTCCTAGATGATAGTTACCTTGAAACCTCTAGAAGAATCCTATGGTTGAATTTTGTTGAGAACTCTTTGAGACTTAGAATCTATTATAAGTATATCAAGGATTCAATAATTTTACTTATTATTATATATCATATTCTTATTGACATATACTATGGTGATGAAATGATTACTCTCTTTATGCTTAATGTTTGGTGATTTCAGGGTGTCCTACTAGGTACATTTATACTCATCCCTACACAGGATTTGGTCACACTTGTCGTGTATTATTTAGATTTTAGGCCATTAAATGAAGTCCTAGGAGGATCAAAAGTAGGTTGAGTATAGTTTAATAAAGGAAAACCATGGTTCATACTAGGTGTTTCATTAGACAACATGCCCCTCCTTTGAAGCTTGGTCACTGTTTTATTTTTTGGTCAGGCTTTTATTTATTCCTTTTATTGATTTTAATTATTTTTTCATATTTTTTATGGGATATATTTTATGCATGCATAATTGTATTAGTTATTTTTTCCCTTTCATCATTTTATGGGTATTTAGAGATGTTTTCATGTATATAGGTACTTAAAAGGCCTCCCATGTATGATATATGACTACTCGGTGCCGGTTGATATCCCCTAGGATATTAGAGGTAGTTTTGGGGTGTCAGACTTGGCTTACCTTTGGCTAGGGAGGCCCCGGTGGGATGGGTCATGATATAGTGGTATCAAATGAATATTCTATCCTAGGATTTGAGTTTTTTCTATATGTGAGGTTTGGTTTTGGATTTATGGTAATACTTTTAAAGTGTTTCAAATTCAGATTTCTAGCTAGTTACTCCAGTATTGGTGTAGTGGTCGATGTATCCATTCAATTGGACTTTGATAACCTAATTTTTTAACTTGGTGCATGTAGAAATTGGTTTCAGGGGAATGCATTGGTACACACATCATATAGGAATGAGTTATGGTCTCCATGTCATTAAGTTATCTCCCCATATATAGTCAATGATAGTGGTATGTCTTGATTTTATTTTAGGATTCTTCCTTATTGAAATCCTTCCAAGATTCCATAGTGGGATCATGAGGATGATCCACTGAGTGAGGAGGTTTCTGTACAGGGTCTTGTATAAGAGCTAGTACCTCAGTGTGGTTTGATAGTTTTTCACTACCTATGGAGTAGCGGGATGTTCTAGTAGAACAATATTTGGATATGAATAGGAATACTACAATCCATGAGTTTTATAGGTAATGAACTATTAGATATTATAGAGATCCAAACCTATAGGCATTTGAGGACTATATATAGGTATTTATCTGAGTTTTCTTCCTTTTGAGGCCACCTTTGGATCAGATGGTGGTCCTAGGGACAAGTACTCTTTAAGGATCTACTCGACGATCTCGGAGTCTGGTGACTCAGACGCATGAAGAGATGTATATATATTGGTAAGAGTTTTAGCATATATTAATTTATGGTTTATATCCATCCACATTGCGATTAGTTCTTATATATGATATTCTGTAGTTATATTAGGGAATCATGACCGTGGAAGAGTATTTAGAGAGGTACACTAACCTATTGTAATACTCTGGATATGGTTTGAGATCTATTATTCTAATAATGGAATTTTGAGAAGGGGATAAACTAAAATATAAATGATAGAGTGATATCTCTTTGTATACCTACCTATTTTGGAGTGATTTAATGGGCTTTGGTAGTGAAGAACTTACTAGTAGAGAAAATACAAACAGGTTTTGCGGGTAGTGGGTACATAGGAGTCGAGACGTCGGTAGCTAGTAGCTAATTACTAATGAAGATAAAATTTTAATTCATTTAATTCTATAATTAAATGTTTCAAATACATCTATAGTTTTATTTAATGGTAATTTGTCACATTTTTTGTTTTTTGTGTTATTTTGAGCTTAATTTCAAAAATTTTGAATTTTTGGATTTTAACTATTTTATATTTATTCGGTAGATCGAACATAACATTTATACATTAATTTAAATTTTAAAATTTATTATTTTTTATCTTCATGACATATTGGGATTCATTTTTTTTTGGGACCCAAAGCCCATTCAATCATTTAAGATCCCAAAACCAACTCACAATCTGGTCCTCAAAAAATGTATGCAGATCTAAACACATTTAATGATGGGCCCATATATCCCGAAATAAAATTCAAAAAGATATTAAATTCTACATTTTTATAGATAAGTAATAAATTAAAACCTTTAATAGAGGATTCCATTTCATAATATGCAAGTTTCAGGGTCATTATACCATGGGAAGTTGATGTCTTGGAATCCAAAGAGTCACTTGGACAAAATTAATTTCACAAAGTAAATATTCCATAAATACTACTTATGGTGGCTAACAATGATGAAATTTAAAGGGTGAAAAAGGTATAAATTATTTAAGAAATTTCAAGAATAAAATGTTTTACAATTATTCCATTTAATATGTCTAACATGTGCCAACAGTCAAAGTATATTTTCGGATCAAAATTTTTCACCCCCTCTCCCTATAAAAATGAATCCCTTCACAATTTTAATGGGTTGGAAACTTGGGGATATAATTAATTTTCCATTTATAGTATATTTTTAGTGTTTTACTTTCTATAATTTTAGTTTTACTTTAATATATTAGTCTTATTCTTCATGCCTCATTTATTTCATTTTTATTTTGATGTGTTTCTCTCACTGTGTTCCCTTCTCAACTCTAATAAAAATAGAGAACTAACCTCAGAATTTTTTCAAGAGAATGGTGGTTCGATTGAGTTTTAATGTTATTAATTTTAAATATATTTATTCAATTATAGTGATTTCTGTAGTGTTTAAATTTATTATTGTGAGTTGTTTCCCTATTTTCTCTACCACCTAGTTCTTCTTCTCGTTTATAATTCGTCATTCCCTTCACTATCTAAGTCATGCATATGGAGAAGTGTGACTTGGGTAATGATGGTCGGAGAAGAGGTATCCTAAGTGATGTTCTAAAGAGGATTTAACTATATGTAGAGGTATCAGTGTAACAAAAAGAAATATTATAAATACAATTCCCCTTTTTGATTTAATTGAATATTTTGTTATGTGTTATGGTTATAGAAAACCCATTCAATTATTTTGTTTTTTTATATCCAATTAGTTTTAAAATACCATTATGTATCATCACAATTGATAATATATCAATTTAATAGTGATTTCTATATTAGTATAAATATAGGGTTTTATTAAATCCAATTGTCACAGATAAAGGAAGTAATGGCCTCAACCAGTAGGATCATATCCTATGAAGCACATTTATTAGAGATTATGAGGTAGATAGCATGTATGGGCTTCTCCCTTTACCAAGACCAAGAATATATCCAACAAATTAAGCTTGATTAAAACTGTATGTAGGAGAAGTTCTAGCTCATCGAGATCACAGACCAAACCGTGTTCTCTAAACTACCCCATGAAAGTCCCACCATTGTGAACCTTACTCTTATGGTGTTTTCTGGTGTATTAAAGGTATATGAATCAAGACACTATAATTATGAGTATGTATATTACTTTTTATAAAATAAGGACTATATTTTCATCCTATTATTATTTCCTTATAAATGATTTTTATTCTTGATTTAATAAAACAAAAATAGAATTTTTCGTTAATATTCAAATTCAATTAATCAATTTATGAATTAATGGGTTTTAAAAATAAATAATAATTTAATAATAATATATTATTAAATAATTATTATAAAAAATAAATGATCATATAATTTTTATTAAGTCAAATGTAATTTTTTATAAGTGTTTGAAAACTGTTATTTCTTTACAAATGTCTACTTCATTTTAAAAGTGAAAATTAAAATATTTATAAAATTATTTAGATAAAATGACTATTATTTTTTGATTCAAAACATCAAAATTATCTAATGGTGAATTTTTCCTAATTTTCTGAGTGTCGAATATTTGGGTAAAAATTAAGTTTGGTAAAAATATACTTTGTGTATTATGGCATCATAATGACCCAAAAGTGATGTAAAAATTACTAAAAATGGGATCAAATACCAAATATATTTTTTCTATTTAAAATAATGTGGTTTTTATGTTTATTTAATTTAATTTTTAAATCCATTTTGGATCCTTCAAAACTTATAATATATTTTAATGTTTTAAAATAATTTATTCAAGAGTGCGACTCACCTCCAGATAAGTAAGAGCATTGTTGTAATAAGTTCAGAACTTGGACTTATAAAAAATAAGAACCACCCCCTTTTTTAAAAAACTAGGGAAAAAACCATGGGATGATTTTTGGTTTTGGATATTTTATTATGTGGACTCCAAAAACTAAATAATAATGAAATATCTCTCTTTTGTTATATAAAATCACCCAACATCCCATTTCTATTAACTCAAAATACTTGAAGAATGAGCATCCACTTCTCTCAAATCTCTATAGTCCTCCCAAGGCACCCTCACATTCACAAGAATCCCCTCTCAAGATTTTGGATTCACACACTCAAGTAAGGGATCCATATCTTTATGCCCTTCTTTCAATTCAAGCACCTTCTTTGGAATTTGTATTATTAATTGAAATTTTTTATCATTTAATTTATTTAAAAACACCCCATATTATTTAATATTTTTTTAAATGAGTTATCACTTTTTATCTCTCATTTTTACCTTCACCTAATCCATTAATATATCGAATTTCCTTAAATAATTCCTTTCTTCTCATTTCCATTCAATAAATCCTTTTATTTTATGTCTATTAAATTTCATTTTTTTGGTACAAATTCTTCAATATCCACCTTACTTACCATTTAATTTATAAATGATAATATACCCTTTTTAACTCTCATTAATCCTCTCATGATCCTTTAGGTACACTTATTACCATGCTGTAATTTTGTGAGAGATATTTTCCTTTATCCTCTTTATTCAAGTATCATCCTTACCATATGTATTTTATTAATTTACTTATTATGGGATATGTTATTCCGTATCCCCTTTACTATAAAATTTA
This sequence comes from Viscum album, assembly GCA_963277665.1. NCBI lineage: Eukaryota > Viridiplantae > Streptophyta > Magnoliopsida > Santalales > Viscaceae > Viscum > Viscum album. The sequence continues at coordinate 380,878,145 of OY728153.1, read as the reverse complement.
TTTCCAAATTATTGGATACTGTTTTCACTATCATCGATCCCTTTTATGAATTTTTTTGTAACACCGTTATGCTGTCGAAATATCACCACAATATTCCGTGCCAAAAAATGTATAGGAAAAAATATACCCATTTTTCAATCAAATATATACACCTTTATGAACATATACTAATTTATTGGGGACTTACATGTATATTTTCCATATTCCTTCATCTTGGAATAAATTATGATGATGAATGAATCCATGTAGTATGATCTATATAGCACACTTAAGCATGAGAATGAAATCAATATGATGGGTGAAACCAAATTGTGTTCCTATTCATTGGGTAATGTTTAGTATTTTGAAACATCACATTAAGATAGGGAGTGAACTGGATTCTTTTATGGGACTTTTCCATCATGATGTCTTGGCAGGTTTATTCTTCACCTATGTTTATGATTCAATGTTTTAAGTTGTTTCTACATTACCTATGTTATGATTTTCATGTTATATCATGCCTTATTATTCATGTTCATTTTATTCCTCATTTATATGACTATTGTCTAAAATTTATAACTTAATCCATGTTTATTTCCTCAATGGGATTTATAACTCACCCCTTTCTTATGTATATCCCCAGGTTATCCCATGCAGTTTTATGTTCGAAGGAGTATTTTAAGCATGTTAAAGAATTTTTCAATAAATATGTTGTATTAATTATTTTATGTTGTTATGTAATATACCTAATTCCCAAAGACACAAGACTTATCAATCGTCTGTGTTTTATTATGTGTAGTCTTATGTAATAAAATAATAATTAAATTGAAATAAAGAGTAGGGTTGTTATAGTTGGTGTTAAAGGGAGGTTAATTTTTTTTAGGATTTGGACTAGACAACTCTGGAGAAATCCTTAGGGACAAGACTAAGTATAAAAAAATACCTAAATATTGGTTAATAAATTAAGTGGGTTTTCATGTAAATATATACCTATATGAATAATACAAGTGGATGTGGTTATGGAACATATGAACTTAGTAGAAACAACTTTGGCAAGGTGTTCCAGGCCTAACTCAGGGTAACCTGGTACACAAAAAATGGCCTTACTGGGCACCTGGTTTGACACTCCCAAGGAATATTCTTTATTAAATTAATAATATTATTATGAACCATTATTAATGGAATAAATAAACCCCCATAATAATATATTTGTTTGGAAATTTCTTATGGATAACAGATACTAAAGCCTAAACATTCATAAGTTAAGGAAATAAATGTAATTGATAAGTTTTCCTTTTAATTTCATTGGATTACCATTTATGTCTTTAATAGTTTCAAAATGATCAACCATAATTTTCTATTTATTCTAGACAATGTCATGAAATTAGAGGTATTAGGTAAACAATCGATGCAATAAGTAATGTGAGGACTGCCCCAACGAGATGACCAAACTGATGAGAGAAGTAACCAAGAACTGTATAATGATACTCTCTCTGATAACATAGGTTATTAATTAAAACTGAGATCAATAGGAGACCCCATACCCACTTAAAAGAGAAAAATTCACAATCAAGAGCTATATGCAAAAATGCTTTCTACTTTCAATGGATCATATGATCCCTTAATTTTTGAACATTGGATCAACTCCTTTGAGAAGATATTATCCATCCTTAAATGATCTAAGAAAGGGAAGGTTCTATTAGTTGTTTATTATATAGAGGAATAATCCGATTAGTGGTGATACTTGATCAATAATACCAATCTCAAGGAAGAGATCTATGAAATTGAAATGAAGGAATTCTAGAAAATCTCTTTCGATAAATTTTTTCCTCACACTCTCTAACATAAAATGGAAAGGGAGTTCCTTTCCCTCAAGAAAAAATTCAATGAATCTATTAGGGTGTATTAGGAATACTTCACAATACTTTCACGATATGCCTCCTGCTTTGTTATTACCCCTAGATTCAAGGTTTTCTACTTCATTAGTGGGATAAAACCTAGTCTTCGAAAATAACTTGTGATCCATGAATTTGAAATATATGAGGAAATAGTTTGATATTACCTAAGAGTAAAAATTTAAATCAATGAATCTCAATGGTATCATGGGAATAAGAAGTGTAAATTAGAATTTAATTCTGGATGTTTAATAGAGAAATCAAACTACACCAATAAATTTCATCATCCCACTTGTAAAAGGTGTGAGAAGAAGCACCCTAAAAATTTTCTAAGGGGAATGAATAAATGATTTATGTGTGGGATGAAAGGAAACCAAGATATAAATTGTCGATAGGAGAAACCAACAAATGTGATGGAGAAATCGAATTCCCTATTTAACCCTCATCTCAATGTTAATTACTTCAACTTTATTGAACTAGGGCACTTTGAAAACCAATGCTCTAAACTAAGGTTTTTCAGAGACAACCAACAACCTCCAAGGAAAAAAGGGATATTTGTTTCCATCACAATTACAAAGGTGGGTCCTAAAAATAAATTAGTGACAGGTATGCTAGTTATTCATTCAAGAATAGTGAACATACTTTTTAATTCTGGTTCTATGAATTTCTTCATATCATGAATGTTTCGTAGAACTATTAATACCCCACCAAAAATCATGGAATTCGATCTATAAATGAAAAATTAAAATCGAGAAATGATTGAATCCCAAGTATATAACTCCTCCCCTAGAAAATTTGGTGGGATGAAATTCCCAACGAACCTTATCACAATTCCTTTGGTTCAATTTGATGTAATCCTGGACATGGATTGAATTTTCTTATATTTAGCCAACATAAATTACTATAAGAAGTAAATCACTATTTATATTATGAATCGACCCCCTGATTCTATACAACTATTAGGAGGAGGATGGATATTTTTTAGCACCATCATCCAGATAGTGGATATTTTTTCCTATGATCAAGTATATCTAGCTCAAATGATTTATTCTAAGTAAAGAATCGTCCTTGAAGACATGTCTATTGGGAGGGAATACAGTTATGTGTTTCCTGATGAAGTTATTAATCTTCCTCCTAACTGATAGGTTGAATTTTCAATCAATCTTATACCTAGGGTGTTTCTATTATCCAATACTCTATATAGAATGGTTGTTCTAGAAATTGAGGAGATGAAGAAAAAACTACAGGAGAATATATATAAAGGGTTCATACACCCAAGTGCTTCACCATGGGGTTCACCATTCCCATTCTTCAAGTTGAAGGATGGGTCAATGCACCTTTACATTGATTATCATGAGCTCAATAAGATCACGATAAAGAACAAGTATCCTCTAGTTCATATTGATGAATTGTTTTATCACCTGCATGATAATAAATACTTCTCTAAGGTGGATATTCTACTGGGATATTATAAAGTAAGGGTGAAGAAGGAATATATCCCCAAGACCTCTTTTCATACAAGGTATGGGCACTATTAGTTCTTAGTGATTCCATTTAGACTCACTAATTCTGTAGGAATCTTCATGTACTTAATGAATAGTCTTTAGATATTACCTCAAAAAATTTGTTTTAGAGTTTATAGATCATATTATAATATACTCGTAATTCAAGGAGAAGCATCAGGAGAATCTGATCACTGTACTAAAGACCCAACAAAAAGATAATATTTACCCCAATTACAGAAAATGTGAGTTCTGGTTGAAGGAAGTCTCTATATTGGTGAATATCATCGATAGTAATAGGATATCATTATACCCTTAAAAGATATATGAAATTTAAGGATGGATGAGGTAAACATTTATGACATATATCTATATTTTCATTAGGTTAGCTGGGTATTATCACTGACATTTGAAAAATTTGTCATGATTGTAAAACCATATTAACAAGAAAACTCAAATGGGAGTCAATTTTTCTTGGAAGGATGAATGTGAATAGAGATTCATGGGGTTAAAAAGGAGTCTCATCACTATTCCTATACTCACACTACCCACAAGTGGAGAACTCTACATAATATTTAGCAATTCTTCAGAGAAGGTATTAGGCAATGTGTTAATGAATAACGACAAAGTTATAGCTTATGATTCAAGATAGTTGAAATTTCATGATAAAAACTATCCCATGCATGATCTGGAGTTTTTAGATGTGATATTTGAATTGAAAATATGGTGTCATTATCTATATGAAGGAAGAGTGAGATATATATGGATCACAAACACCTAAAGTATATATTCACACAAAAATATTTCAATATGAAAAAATGAATAAGGATAGAGCTGATCAAGGTCTGTGACTGCTCAATCCACTACCATCATGGTAAAGAAAAAAAGTGGTGGATTATCTAATTAAAAAAGGATCATTAATATTTATCAATGAGGATAATTGAGAAGGATCTAATCTTCTTAGATCTATAAAGGATGTACATGGGAATCATATAGAGAGGAACATCATCAATCATTTCAAAAATGATTTCTTAGCCATATCCTTTGGAAAGGTTAATGGATAATTAAATAAATGATGTGGAATTTTAGAAGAAGGCAGAATCCATGGGAATGAGGAATTTTTCATAGTTAAAAATTAATGAAGAAAGAATTCTGAGATTTTGGTCAAGACTATGCGTTCCATCAAATCATGAGTTAAAGAGGGAAGTATTGGGTGATGCACATAGTTAAAATTTATCCATTCACCTCATAATAACAAAGATATATCAAGATATATGTGATCACTATTGGTGGGAAACTATGAATAAAGAGATTTCTAAAATTACATCAAAGTTCTCAGTATGCTAACAGGTAAAATATGAAAGCTAGAAGTCTAAGAGGATGATTAAACTATCACCCATACTAACATGGAAATAGGAAAACATTACCATGGAATTTTTCACCATACATTCAAATAAATACAGGGTAAATAATGATATATGGGTTATTGTGGATCATCTTACAAAGGTAGTTCACTTTATCACAATTTGAGAGAACTTCTCTTTAGATCAAGTTGCATGAATATACATTGGATAAGTGGTAAGGATGAATGGAGTACCACTATCAATTGTACGTGATCAAGATCCTAGATTCACAAATATGTTTTGGAAAAGTAAACAACATGCTATAAACACTCAGATGAACTTTAGTAAAACCTATCATCTTTAAACTGCTGTCTCGTCTGAATGGAATATTCATACACTAGAAGAAATGTTGTGAGCATGTTCTATGGACATCAAAGTAGGATAATAACAACATAATCCTCTGGTTAAGTTCCCATACAATAGTAGTTTCATCTTAAGAATCCAAATGGATCCCTATGACACCCCTCATGGGAAGAGGTGTAGAACACCTGAATGTTAGGATGCTGTTAGGGAACTAAAACTCTTAGGTCTGGAAATGGTCAAAGAAATGGTGGAAAAGGCAAAGACCATTCAACAGTACATTAAGGATGATCAGAGTCAAAATAAGAGCTATGCTGACAATAGTTGATGAGACCTAGTGTTTCATGTTGGAGACCTGGTATTCCTATACATATCTTCATTGAATAAAGTGATGAAATTTGGGGAGAAGGTAAATCATAGTCCAAGATACATTTCCCCCTTGAGATCCTTGATCGTATCAGAGTGGTGGATTATCAACTATAACTCCTACCCATCCTATCTCAAGTGCATGATGTATTTCATGTATCCCTCTTGAAGGAGTATATACAAGACCCCTCACATATTCTCAATCATTTGGTTGTACCATTGGAGAATGACCTTTCTTATGAGAAGTAGCTGGTGAAGATATTCAATAATAGATAAAAATTTATATGAAATAAGAAAATTCACATTCTCAAAGTGGTATGGAGAAACCAAAAGTTTGAAGAAACAACACAGGAACCAGAGGAGGTGATGAAGCAAATTTAACATCATCTATTTTATTGTGTGGAATGAAAATTTTGAGGGAAATTTTTCTTAAGGGGGATGATTGTAATGACCCAAAGTATTATAAATTAAATTTCCTTTAGATTTAAATAAATTTCTTATTGTGTATTATGGTTATAGAAAAAATGTGCACTTTTGTTTTATTATATTCAATTGGATTTAACAGACCATTATATTTCATTACCATTGATAATATAGATTTTGAATAGTGATCATGTGATTTATATAAATATAGGGTTTTAACAAATTCAATTGATACAGAAAAAGGAAGTGATGACCTCCACTAGTACAATCATACCCTATGAATCCCATTGACTTGAGATTACAATGGAGATACCATTTCTTGTCTTTTCCCTCAACCAATCCCAAGATTATATCCAACAACTTAAGCATGATTGAAATTTTTTATAGGAGATGTTCAAGATTATCAAGATCACAACCAAAACCATGTTCGCTGAAATGCCCCATGAAAGTTACACCATCGTGCACCTTACTCATAGGGTGTTTACTGGTGTATTTAAGGGATATGTATCAAGACCCTAGAATTAAGAGTATATACATTATTTTTTATAGAATAGTGAATATATTATCATATTATTATTGTTACTTTATCAATGATTTTTGTTTTTGATGCAATAAAACACAAAGAGTATTTTCAGTTAATATTCAAATTCAATTAATCAATTTATGAATTAATGGGTTTCCAAAAATAAATAATATTTAATAAATTATTATTATTAAATAATTTTTATCAAATATAAATGATCATATAATTTTTATGAAGTAAAATGCAAATTTTTATAAGGGTTCTAAAACTATTATTTCTTAATAAATGTAGATTTTATTTTAAAAGTGAAAATTCACATATGTAAAAAATTATTTAGAAAAAATGATTACTATTTTTGGAATCAGAATTTCAAAACTATCCAACAATGAATTTTTTATAATTTTATGAGACAATTGAATATTCCGGTAAATATTAAGTACCGTATAAATATTTTTTGTGTATTATGACATCATAATGACCCAAAAGTGATGTAATAATTACTATAAATGGGATCGATGACCAAATATATGTTTTCACTTTAAAATAATGTGATTTTACGTTTATTTTATTTATTTTGTAAATCCATTATGAATCCTCCAAATCATATAATATATTTTAAGATTATAAAATCCTTTCTTTAATACAAAAGGTCCAGGAACCAGGAGAACGCACTCCTCTGAAAATTTATTAAGAAAAATAAAATTCATGGCATACTAAGGGAGTTTAAAAAGATGGGTATACAAGGTACCACATGAATCAGCCTCAACATAATTTGAGTAAGACTCTGGTGTCAGAAAGGACTATCCTGAACTTAACTATGCAATGGAATTCTTTGATAAATCAATAGAAGTTTGATTAGACTCCCTGTAAACATGTGATGCATCATGGGTAATACCATTGGTGAGATAAATACAATCAATCCATTATTATAGAAATCTCCATGTGACATTCTTGGACAGACTCCTAATAATTCCAACTACCACAGTCGAGTTAGATACCAAATAGAGAGATATCCAACCATAATGGAAAAAAAATATTAGGGCCTTAATCATGGACGAAATATCAGGTTCAGTTGCATATATATTCCCAATATATATGTCGAAATATCCCTTAATGAAGCCTCAATGGGTAGAGAATACACCACCACAACATGAATGTTTGGGTGCCCTTAACGCCACTCTATCCACATTAACTTTCAACAAAGAAGGAATTGGGGGAATCCACCTAATCGAATTCAACATAAATGGATTTATAATCCTTATAGGGACAACAAATCTTATCAATATAATTATTCATACAACTTATCTAGATTCTTGAAGAAATGATGATAGCTATTTGTATCTCCCTAACACCTGCATGAAATTTTGGAGTAATACTTTGAAAAGCCACACAATTCCTTGATCTCTATACAAAATTGGAAGTGGAAGTAGCTGAAACAAGTAGAATACATTTAATTTGGTCACTAAAAAACACATCATAGATGGATTATAGAATGAACTCAATGCTTTATATTTGAAGCTGACTTCCATGAATGGCCTACATGTAATTACATTGTCTATGGGTATATTTATAGTTTATGAAGACATGATAAATATTTTCCTCATCTATAATAAAAATATGACATGCTAAAATGATATAGAGAATAGTTTTTTAAAATTTTGTGCACGATCGACCTTCTCCTCTAGATCCACAAGATAAGAGTGAAAGAGGAAGGGTCTATAGGGCTTCTTGAAGGCCATCATCTATAAAGGGTAGTAATGTTTCCATCAGACATATACCTATATTGATCCTTGGTGTTGGGTTGACTAGTGTAGAATAGATTCCAGATTATAGTATCTAGGTTAATGAATTCATATCATTGTAATTCAGTTTTATACTAAGATAGAATAAATCCCTACACATTCATGCTATCTCCTTGGAGATCAGTAATGGAGGTATTACTTAGAGTATGGGGAACATCCATAACCTCATGAATGGGGTCGATCAGCCAAGGAGTGGTTCAGGAATTAAAAACATACTATCTTCTTACAATATATTTTGATCTATTCATGAGATTATAATAGGTATATTTCAAGGATGTCCAAATCAATGGGGATAAATATAAGGAGTATCCAGTCTTCATTTTTGGGATGAAGCAAGCTGAGAAAAACTACATTGAGTTTTAATTAAATGTGAGGAGAATCCATGTGAATTTTATCATCATAGCTTCATTAAAGAGACTCAGATATTTAATTCCTAAACCTGCTAAATCAGGGGGATTGATACACTCCTTTCAAGAAATAGATATGATATTATTCTCATGAGTAGATCCATTCCATATGAAATTCCCGATCAGCCCCTGATGTTTATTGATAGGATCCTTGGGCCACCTATATATAGAAAATTTATAGACAAAAATAGGAGTGATCACCGAGTTAACAAGGTAGATTATTTCAATTTGGGACATGGATTTCCCTTTCCATGATGACATTAGAGAAACAATTTTAGAGGAAATAATTTCATGGTATCCCTTTTTGAATTATCCTTAAAAAAGTGGAACCTTAAGATAGTAGAAAGGTAGAGAACCTCTTTTCACCTCAAGAGTCCTGGGAAATCTACTTTTTTTGTGATAGACACCCAATACCCAAAAAATACAATGAAATTTTCCCAGATAATGGATTGGCCCACCACATCTTCATAGTTCCCAAAGATATATTTAATTGAGGAAACATTTTTTCAGTTAGCTTTCCCAAGTAGGAGAATATCGTCAACATAAAATAGATGTGAGGGGTGTGGATTACCCTCCCAACTTTTATTTTATTTTTTAAACCATCTTGAACAAGATCACTAATGCATAAGCTCATATAATCTTTAGCAATCACAAAATAGTGTCCAGAAAGGGGGCCCCTTTCCTGACACCCTTGGAGCATTGAAATAAGTTCGTTAGAGATTCATTAAAAAAGATTAACAGCCTAGAACTCTTGAGGATGGTATGAATAAATTTAACAAAAGTGTCATAGAATCCATGCATTTTAATAATATAGATGATAAAACTTTATTTTATAGAGTCAAATGCCTCCGAGATGTCAATATTTAAGGCAAGATACCCATGTTCCACCTTATTATTCATGATGTTAATTCATTCAGAGGTAGAGAGAATAAAAGTCTGAATTTTATTTCTAAGAAAAAATACAACTTAATTTGGGGTTATGATTTTGTTGTAAATATTCCCCATCCTTATATAAATGATTTTACTTATGAATTTTGGTATAGTGTATCCAATTACAATAGAACTAATTTCCACGATGACAACAACATTATCCTTTTTTGGTATTAGAGTAATGAAATTCGAATTGATACCATAGGGAATGGAGGCATGTGAAAATAATTCCCACACCGCATTTTTTACCTCATCATGAAAAATTTACCAATTTACCATGAAATTTTTTTGGTGACATCATCTGGCTCATTCACACAATCAATATTTAGGGAGAACATGATTAATTTGATCTATTTTTTCCCAAGTACCTCAACTAACTTATTGTTTTTACGGTCAAAAATGATGGGAATAATGTTATTCATTATCAACTGGGTGATGTCACCTCTGTTTTCTGAATATACCCCCTCAAAGTAACTAGTCACAACACTGTATATTTCATTTTATAAGATAAACAAGCATCCATTGGTCTGAGGGGCAGTGAATCCCCTCCTAATTTTCTTTTCCTTGTGGAGATGATAAAATAAATTAGAGTTCATATCCCCTTCCCTCATCCATATCACATTGAATTGAGACCTATATAAATTATCCTTGATATTGAGAAATTCATCAAGCTTAGATAGGGCATGGATTTCATCATGATAGGGTATGATTTGGAGTTGATTTAAATTCTAAAATTGCAGCAGGTGAGTTTCAATAGCTTTGAGGTCCTTATCCATATTAGAGAAATATGACTTTCTCTATTCTATAAACCTCATTTTTGTGTATTTTAATTTGGAGTATAGAATCTAAAGAGGACTACTAGGAGTCACAAAATTCCCAGCATCAATAAAAACCTCCCTGCACCCTAGGATAACTGACCAAGAATTGTTGAACTTGAATAGAATAGGGGATGACATTGTACCACAAAAAGGATATCAATCATAAATGGGTTGTGATAATAGTGAGTTTTTTATGGATAAGACTGGAGGCATTAATCATGTCATTTATATCATCAACTTGGACAAAACTCCATCCATTTTTCCACCTTGCATATCATTTATAGTGTACCTCCCCCATGTAAATTCAACACCAACGGTTGGTACCTCGACCAGATTATATTTTTCAATCCAGAAGTATAATTATCTTGTAGCAATTCTCTTAAATTAAGATCCAGTATTCTATTTAGGTTAGAGAAGAGTGTTGAAGTCACCAAGGATCACTACTACAAAACTAGGTTTATTCAGTGATTAGAATTTAATAGTGCTAAAAAGAGATCTGTTAAAAGATCACATTATCAACGCTTTTAAAAACAGTGTTGATAAATCCCCATCCCTTATCATTACTATTAAAAAAGTGCTTATAAAGGTGTCCATTTATCACCGCTAGTAAAAAATCACTGATAAAGGGGGGCCTTTTATAAGGCCCCAGCCTTAAACCTTACTTAATATTGAATTAAATGAATAATTCACATTGAGGATCTTTTCAGGTTTAGAGTTTTAGAGAATTAGGACTTAACTATTACATCTCAAAAGATTACAAATTAGACACTTCTACTATGTTTCCATAAAATAAAATAAAACTCTTAAAAAGAGACATGTCTAGTTCCATGTTTTATATAGCATTACTTTCCCTTAATCCCGTCCTTGACCCTATTCCACATTAAGTCCTGTGAAAAAAATTTCAAAAAAACATGGGGTGAGCATAAAAAGCTCAGTAAGGGATACACAAAGAATGAAAACAATTAGTTTATCAAAAAAACAAGTAAACCATGTATACTTTATCAAAGTAATACTTTTCACCTTTATGAAGTAGTAAAAACTCTTCACTGAATAAAATATCATTACTTACCCTTTTGTAACCAAAAGATTACCGTAAAACCCATATAAAGAACACATAACATATAAAGGTAACTTGGGACATAAACATATTTAAGTGGAATAATCATACGATCGAAGTCCACACATATCACTTAATGGAATAGCCATATGGCCAACTTCCATACATACTTAACGGAATAGCCATACAACCGCCTTCCATACCCAATGCATTGGAAGTTATAACGTAACCACCCATCCTGGTATTCCCAGAACCACCCGTCACATGGTTTATCATGTAACCAACCATCAAATGTCCAAGTACCAATATAAAATCATAAAACATAAAACCAATATAAAGGAAAGATAACATTTCTACATTTCAATCACAATATATCATTTAAATATATTGACATAATAGAATCCTTTATCAAAAAAAATTTCAATACAAAAATACATAAAAGAGTATATTATATTTATTTTATTTTAAAAAACACTACATCTTGTTGAGGAATCCAAAGACCAAATAATACTCACGGCAGCAGAAAAGGTTGTTGTCATCGCATACATTAAAAGAAACATTCCTTTTTGTCGTTTAGTAAAATACTTCGTAAAAAAAGATTCCTTTTGTATAAAAGTAAAATTCAAAGGGTTTTATACACCGTATAAAATAAAGTTGTTTATAAAAGAAATATGCCTCAATGAAAGGAGATTGAGATGAAGTCCCTTACCTCGGGTCCGACTTGACTCGATCGTTCTTTAACGTCCTTAAAATCGGGTAACTCCCTTTGGTTTGAGCTCAAAGGCTTCCTTGGGAAGACCACTGCCCAAATTGAGACTTCAAGGAGTAAGAGAGGGAAGTGGAGAGACAAAATGGGCAGGGGTTGGCCGAGACAAAGGCTTTGGAAGTGTTGGTAAGGAGGTAGAGGTGGGGTCCTTTTATAAGAGGAGAGGAGGGGCACTCTTGGAAGGTAAAGAAAAGTCACTTTATTTTAAAATGGTATTCGGATTTAAGAGGTACCAAATTGATATAATTCTAGGATAAGGTGATAAGGGTTCAAAATCCACCCATCCAATAGGTTTTGGAAATGTGTAGTTCATATATTTTACATTATCATTTCATTTTATTTAAATCCTTTATTAATGAGGTAATCGCTGCATCATCATGATGTCATAAATAATTTAATTTATTTAATGTCTAAAAATTATAAAAAAAATATCATGATGTAGGAAATCTTTTTATATTTCTAATGAATATTTATAGTTAAAACTATGATTTGTATAACCCCATGTAAAAATTGTTTTAGTAAAACATCTCATGTTTGTGTCATTTTTACTTTAACATGAAATAAAAAGTTATTTATGTCATTTCCCAACCAAAGTGGCTCCATGGGTTCCCCAAGTTGACCCATGGCTTGTCTTGGTCGGCCATGACACATAAAATAAGGGTAGGACATGTTTCTAGGTATTTTCATTTTATTATAATATCATTTTTTCCATAAATTGCACTAATTACCTCTAATCGCGATTAAGAACTTAAAAGTTACTATTCACCAAAAAATTATTTTAATCTCATTGAACCAAATTTTACTTCTTAATGACAACCATGTATGTCGGATTTTTGAAAATCAAATCACAGAAGTGGAAAGGTTTCATTTAAATGAAAAACATCAGTTTTTATAAGTACAACTTAGTGGTTTCACTATTCATCAAAAATTGAAGTTTTTCAGAAAAATACCAAAAATTCACCCTAAGATATATTTGATATTCCAAATTAAAAAATGAAGTCTATTTTAAAAAATTAAAAACATATAAGTCAAATTAATTAATTTAATAATTAAATCCCACTGTCATGACAAATAGCGTGTTTTTATGAAACAATAAGTATCAAAAGATTGGCACTAGTTTAAGTCCGACTTCAAAGTGAAATTAATTCCAATGACCACTATTGGATTTAATGGTAAAAATATTTTATAATTTCACTTTAAAACCAATTCAAATTATAATCTAATCATATAAATAAATTAGATTAAAAAGTGGTTTTGAATTAAAATACAACATTTTACACTATTCATTAAAAATGAACTTTATCGGAAAGATACCAAAAATTTACTTAAAGTAAATTTTGATGTCCCGATTCTAAAGAAGAGATATATTTGGTCCAATAGAATGTATAAGAGTGATCAAAACTATATTTAATGATGGTTCTCCATCAAAAGGTGATAAGTGAACCTTTAGTGAAAACTAGGGCATATACGCCTAAAATTGAATTCATTCCCTATTTTAAGCCTTTATCTTTTATTGGATAAATGTAAAAACATTTAAAAAACATATATAATCATATTTTAGTTATTTCTATCCATTCCCGCCAATACAACGGCTATGTTTTAACTACCATTTAAAATAATATTATTACATTACTAGTGTGCAACGTAAGTTTTCAAAGAAACTCATCGTTGCGTATCGAGTACGCAATCGAACATAGAAACCCCTTTAAATTAAAATTAATATTTAATTCGTAAATATTAATAAATATGAAAATTCTTTATTCTTCATTTACCTGAGATGTTACATCCTTCCCCCCTTTTGGAAATTGCGTCCTCGCAATTTTATTCACTTATCAAAATAAGTGGGGGTATTTATCCCTCATAGCATCTTCAGATTCCCACGTTGCCTCTTCAACCATATGGTTTTTCCACAAAACCTTTACGTGGAGAATTACCTTATTTCGCAACACTTGCTCTCTTAGATCAAGAATCTGGACTGGTTGTTCTTCATAAGATAGGTTCTCTTCCAACTGAACTACCTCTGGACTCAAAACATGAGATGGATCTGGAATATACTTCCTCAACATCGAAACATGAAAAACATTGTGTACCTGAGATAAACTCGGAGGTAAAGCCACTCAGTAAGCAACTGATCCTACTCTCTCTAGAATTTCATGTGGTCCAATGAACCTTGGACTCAGCTTTCCTTTCTTACCAAATATCATCACACTTTTCCATGGAAACACTTTGAGAAAAACATGATCACCTGCCTCGAAAGATAGATCCTTCCTCGGGTTATCCGCATAACTCTTCTGCCTGCTCTGAGCTGTTCCCATGTCTTTTTGAATCAATTGAACCTTTTCTGCCATCTCTTCTACCAATTCTGGTCCCATTAGCTTCCTTTCACCCACTTCATCCCAAAATGCTGGAGTTCGACACCGCTTCCCATATAATGCCTCAAATTGTGCCATCTGTATACTGGAATGAAAACTGTTATTATAAGAAAACTCATCCAAAGAAAGATGTTGGTCCCAACTTCCCTGATAATCCATCGAAAAAGCTCGTAGCATATCCTCCAAGGTCTGAATTGTTCGTTCTGACTGACCATCTGATTGCAGATGAAAAGATGTACTAAAATTTAATTCAGTACCCAACAACTTCTGAAGGCCTTTCCAAAAGTTAGAAGTGATCCTGGAATCACGATCGGACACAATGGAGAGAGAAACTCCCTGTAACATGACTATCTCTTTAAGATACAAACGGTAAAGTTGATCTAGGGAAAAATTATCTCATATAGCAAGGAAATGAGCAGATTTAGTCAAGCGATCAACAATAACCCAGATTGCATTATTACCTTTAGATGTCTTCGGTAATCCCATGATAAAATCCATGGATATATTTTCCCATTTCCACTCTGGCACTGGTAAAGGCTGAAGCATCCCTTTCAGTAACTACCACTCTGCTTTAACCTGATGACAAGTCAAACACTTCACAGTAAAATCAACAATATCCCTTTTCATTCCATCCCACCAGTAATACTCCCGCAGATCTCTGTACATCTTAGTACTGTCAGGATGAACTGAAAACAGGGAACTATGAGCCTCACAAAACAACTCATTCTTCAACTGTGAATCACAAGGCACGCATAATCTATTCCCAAACCTCAAAACACAATCATTATCAATGATGAATTCAGGTAGCTTACCCTTCTGAACTAGCTCTACCTTTTTCTGCAACTCACTGTCTTCTCTCTGTGCTTACTTAATTCTGTCTGATAGGGATGATCTCACTGATACCTAAAACAAAACAGAAGAACTTCCTGCACCAACAACTTCTATTCCAAATTTCATCAAATCAAAAACCAAAGGATCTCGTTCCAAACGTAGCATGGTTAATGAAGCATTACTTTATTCGACTCAAAGCATCAGACACTTTATTTTCTTTTCCCGGATAGTAGTGAATTGTACAATCACAATCCTTGATTAATTCCAGCCATCTCCTCTGTCTCATGTTCAATTCTTTATGAGTGAATATATACTTTAAACTTTTGTGATCAGTATATATTTCACACTTTACTCCATACAAATGATGCCTCCAAATATTTAAAGAAAAAACAACAGCAGCTAATTCCAAATCATGTGTAGGGTAATTTACCTCATGAGTTTTCAACTGACGTGAAGCATAAGCAATTACCTGATCATTCTGCATAAGGACACAGTCAAGTCTCTTCAATGAAGCATCACTATATATAACAAACTCACCATTCCTGGAAGGAAGTGCCAAAACTGGATCATTCACCAATCTTCTTTTAAACTCCTGAAAACAATCATCACATTCCTTTGTCCAGATAAACTTAACACCCTTCCGAGTTATCTTAGTCATTGGAAAAGATAACCATGAATAATTTTCAACAAACCTTCGGAAGTAACCTTCCAAACCATGAAAAATACGGATCTCAGTTACATTTGTGGGTCTTGGACATTCTTTAACAACTTTTGTTTTAGCAGGATCAACAGTTATGCCATCTTTTGAAACAATGTGACCCAGGAACGAAATTTGTTGTAACCAAAACTCACACTTGCTGAATTTTCCATATAGTTTCTTTTATTTTAAGGTTTGAAAGATAACCCTTAAATGACATTCATGCTCCTCTTTACTTTTAGAAAACACCAAAATGTCATCAATGAAAACAACCACAAACTTATCCAAGAACTCATGGAAAATTATATTCATAAGGTCCATGAATACATCAGGTGCATTGGTTAACCCGAAAGGCATAACTACAAATTCATAATGGCCATATCTAGTATGGAACGCAGTCTTCAGAACATCTGCTTCTTTTACTTTCAACTGATGGTACCCCGACCTCAATTCAATCTTCGAAACATACTGAGCTCGCTGGAGCTGATCAAACAAATCATAGATATGAGGCAAAGGATACTTGTTCTTAACAGTAATATTATTCAAGGCTCTATAATCAATGAAAAGTCTCATTGATCCATCTTTATTTTTAACAAACAAGACAGGAGCACCCCATGGTGATGTGATAGGTCGAATGAAACCTTTATCTAATAGCTCCTACAATTGCTTCTTTAACTCTAAAAGTTCATCTTGAGCCATTCGATAAGGGGGTTATGAAATTGGCTTAGAATCAGGAACTAAGTCAACAGTAAATTCAACTTCCCGAGCATTAATAATACCAGGAAACTCATCAGGGAAACCATCAAGAAACTCATTTACCACTGGCACATCATTAATCTGAACAGTTCCTTTATTTTCTACAATATGTGAAAGGTAACATTCATTTCCATCTTTTAATAGTTTCTCAACTTCTTGATATGTTATCAAAAGCAAGGGTTCATTCTTGTACACAAACTGAAAATCTTTCTGAAAGGAAACCATTTTAGCTCTGCAGTCAATCTTAGCATGATAAACAGAAAGCCAATCCATGCCCAAAATAACATAAAACTCTACTAGAGGAAAAAAAATAAGGTTTTCTAGTATATTCTTTCCACACACAAGGATAGGAAGGTTCTTATAATTCCTTTTTGTCTCAACGTTCCCTCCGGGTGTTTTTACCATAAGTTCAGGATTCATATCTTGAGATGGAATTTCCAATTTACTAGAAATCTTCTCAGAAATGAAAGAGTGTGTAGACCCTGAATCAAACAAAACATTGGCATAATCTGAACAAACAAACAGTGTACCTGATACTACTTCATTCGATGGCCCAACATCTGCTGAAGTTGTTGCAAAGGATTTCACCACCCCTTTCTGCCTGTAGTCTGGCTGCTTTCCCCCAGTTGAGTTCTTTGTCAGACACTCATTTTCATAATGACCCATTTCATTACACTTAAAACATCTTACCGCTGGATTTTCATTGCCTTCTTGATCATCTTCCTTACAGTTACGAGCAATATGACCAGTCTTAACACACCGAAAGCACTTACCATACTTGGATAAACATTCTCCAGGATGCATTTTACCACACTTCTCACAGGATGGATATTTGATTTTCTTACCTCCTTGCTTCTTTGATGAATTATTCCCCTTTTCCTACCAACTGGACCTCTTATTCTGTTGTTTGTCATAGAACACCTGATCATCGGCAAACTCCATTTCCACCTTCTCCGCACATCGAACAAGTTTTTCATAACTTCTGAACTCATGAGAAGATAAAGCCCTTCGATACTTTGGCTTTAACCTAGAGTAAAAACTGTTTATTTTACTATCAAGATCTCGTATGAAGTTTGGAGCATACCTTGCCAATCGAGTGAACTTTGCTTCTTAAGTAGCCACTGAATCATCCTCCTGCCTCAACTATAGGAACTGTTTTTCCATCCTAAGACGAACCACCTTAGGAAAATATTTCTCAAGAAACATACCTTTGAATTCATCCCAGTGAAGATCCTCAATCTCATCACTATCCCTGATATTTTTCACCATCGACCACCACTGATCAGCTTCACCTTCAAAACGGTAAACAACAAGACTAACCTTTTGATGTTATGAACACCCCATGACATCAAAAATCTTCTCCAGTGCTTTAATCCACCCTTCAGCTTGCACGGGGTTAGATGATCCTCTGAATGATAGGGGATGTTGCCTCATGAAATGTTCCACCACTAACATGTTCCTATGCGGTTGATCTGGATGATCTCGTGCATGGATACCACCACCATTTATAGCCTGAGTCAACTATTCCATCACTGCAACAAACTGTTCAGTTCCGATTCCGACCATCTCAGGTTGCTGATTTGGAAGGTTGTCTTCCTCCTGATGTCGTCCCAATATAGCTGCTTTGTTTCCTCTGCGGAAAACCATTCTGAACAAAGAAATATCTTAGGCAAAGCAACATGGTAATCTTTAAATGCAATATCATTTAAATCATATTATAATTTAACACTTTTCTAACTACTAAAGTTGTCTAAACTGACCTCTGATACCAACTATAAGTCCCCAGCCTTAAAAATTATTTAATATTGAATTAAATGAATAATTCATATTGAAGATCTTTTTAGGTTTAGAGTTTTAGAGAATTAGGACATAACTATTACATCTCAAAAGATTACAAAGTAGACACTTCTACTATGTTTCCATAAAATAAAATAAAAACTCTTAAAAAGAGACATGTCTAGTTCCATGTTTTATATAGCATGACTTTCCCTTGATCCCGTCCTTGACCCTATTCCACATTAAGTCCTGTGAAAAACATTTCAAAAACACTTGGGGTGAGCATAAAAAGCTCAGTAAGGGATACACAAAGAATGAAAACTGTTAGTTTATCAAAACAACAAGTAAACCATGTAAACTTTATCAAAGTAATACTTTTCACCTTTATGAAGTAGTAAAAACTCTTCACTGAATAAAAGATCACTACTTACCCTTTTGTATCCAAAATATTACCATAAAACCCATATAAAGAACACATAACATATAAAGGTGACTTGGTACATAAACATACTTAAGTGGAATAACCATACGGTCAAATTCCACACATATCACTTAATGGAATAGCCATACGGCCAACATCCATACATACTTAATGGAATAGCCATACGGCCGACTTCTATACCCAATGCATTATAGGTTATAACGTAACCACCCGTCCTGGTATTCACGGCACCACCCATCATATGGTTTATCACGTAACCACCCGTCAAATGTCCAAGTATCAATATAAAATCATAAAACATAAAACCAATATAAAGGAAAGATAACATTTCCACATTTCAATCACAATATATCATTTAAATATATTGACATAATAGAATCCTTTATCAAAACCATTTTCAATACCAAAATACATAAAAGAGTATATGATATTTATTTTATTTTAAAAAACATTACGTATTTTTGAGGAAGCCAAAGACCAAATAATACTCACGGCGGTGGAAAAGGTCGTTGTCACCATGTACGTTAAAAGAAACATTCGTTTTTGTCGTTTAGTAAAACACTTCGTAGAAAAATATTCCTTTTGTATAAAAGTAAAAGTCAAAGGGTTTTATACACCGTATAAAAGAAAGTTGTGTATAAAACAAAATATGCCTCAATGAAAGGAAATTGAGATGATGTCCGTTACCTCGGGTCCGACTTGACTCGATCGTTCTTTAACGTCCTTAAAACCGGGTAACTCCCTTTGGTTTGAGCTCAAAGGCTTCCTTGGGAAGACTTCTGCCCAAATTGAGGCTTCAAGGAGTTACAGAGGGAAGTGGAGAGACAAAATGGGCAGGTTTTGGCCGAGCCAAAGGCTTTGGAAGTGTGGGTAAGGAGGTAGAGGTGGGGGCCTTTTATAAGAGGAGAGGAGGGGAACTCTTGGAAGGTAAAGAAAAGTCACTTTATTTTAAAATGGTATTCGGATTTAAGAGGTCCCACATTGATATAATTAGAGGATAAGGTGATAAGGGTTTGAAATCCACCCATCCAATAGGTTTTGGACATGTGTAGGTCATAGATTTTACATTATCATTTCATTTTATTTAAATCCTTTATTAATGAGGTAATCGCTGCATCATCATGATGTGATAAATAATTTAATTTATTTAATGTCTAAAAATTATAAACAAAATATCATGATGTAGGAAATCGTTTTAGATTTATAATGAATATTTATAGTTAAAAATCTGATTTGTATAACCCCATGTAAAAATTGTTTTAGTAAAACATCTCATCTTTGTGTCATTTTTACTTTAACATTAAATAAAAAGTTATTTATGTCATTTCCCAACCAAAGTGGATCCATGGGGTCCCCAAGTTGACACATGGCTTGACTTGGTCGGCAATGACACATCCAATAAGGGTAGGACATGTGTCTAGGTATTTTCATTTTATTATAATATCATTTTTTCCTTAAATTGCACTAATTACCTCTAATCGCGATTAAGAACTTAAAAGTTACTATTCACTAAAAAATTATTTTAATCTCATTGAACCACATTTTACTTCTTAATGAAAACCATGTATGTCGGATTTTTGAAAATCAAATCACAGAAGTGGAAAACATTCTTTTAAACGAAAAAATCAATTTTTATAAGTACCACTTAGTGGTTTCACTATTCATCAAAATTGAAGTTTTTCAGAAAATACCAAAAATTTCCCCTAAGCTATATTTGATATTCCGAATTCAAAAATGAAGTCTATTTTAAAAAATTCAAAACATATAAGTCACATTAATTAATTTAATAATTAATTCCCGATGTCATGACAAATAGCGTGTTTTTATGAAACAATAAGTATCAAAAGATTGACACTAGTTTAAGTCCGATTTCAAAGTGAAATTAATTACAACGACCAATATTGGATTTAATGGTAAAAATATTTTCTAATTTCACTTTAAAACCAATTCAAATGATAATATAATCATATAAATAAATTATATTAAAAAGTGGTTTTGAATTGAAATACAACATTTTACACTATTCATTAAAAATGAACTTTATCGGAAAGATACCAAAACTTTACACAAAGTAAATTTTGATGACCCGATTCTAAATAAGAGTTATATTTGGTCCAATAGAATGTATAAGAGTGATAAAAACTATATTTAATGACAGTTCACCATTAAAAGGTGATAAGTGAACCTTCAGTGAAAACTTGGGCATATACGCCTAAAATTGAATTCATTCCATATTTTAAGCCTTTATCTTTTATTGGATAAATGTAAAAACATTTAAAAACATATATAATCATATTTTAGTTATTTCTATCCATTCTCACCAATACAACGACTATGTTTTAACTACCATTTATAATAATATTATTACATTACTAGTGTGCAACGTAAGTTTTCAAAGAAACTCATCATTGCGTATCGAGTACGCAATCGAACATAAAAACCCCTTTAAAGTAAAATTAATATTTAATTATTAAATATTAATAAATATGAAAATTCTTTATTCTTCATTTACCTGGGATGTTACACCTTTATCCGTGCTTTTTTACTAGCAATAATATAGTGTATTTTTCCCAAATAATAGCATTTCATTAAAAATAATATATTTATATATTTATATATATATTGACATAAATATATTATATATTTTTTAAATATGTTTTAGATAATTCTAAATAGGCATTTACACTTAATATATATGATATTTAGTAAAACTGGACTATAAAATAATTGAACAATATTTTTAATTAATAATTTCCTAATTATTATCATGTAATAGTAATTTCATAACAACTTGAAGATAAATGAAATAAAAAATTTAATAAAAGATCTAAAATAAGTTGAAAACAAAACTCGAACTTTAAACGACTATAAATTTTGATCTGGGTGTCCGTTTGGGCTCTACCATATATCAAATCGAATCTTGTGATGACATCTATACCGTGTTGATTGGGGGACCTTGGAAACTATTTATAGAGGTTAGAATAGGATTATAAGGACTCGAAAATTGAATTTTTAGTCATAGTACCCCAAATTTTTAACATTCGATGGAATTTCTTCCTCTTTAAGGGGTGTTATTCTATTTTTTCAGTGGGGACTAAATTTATTTATATGGATTAAATTCATATTGATATTATGGTTTTGAATTATTATCATATATTATAATTTACATTATTTATAATAAAATATATAAAAAAATATATGTATTCTTTATATATTCAAATATACACACGCACAAAAAAACATATTTTATATATATATTTAAAAATATATTTATAAATATATTCATATAAAGATATATGTAAAGATTTATATAAATATATGGATTAAAAATGTAATGAAATATATATATATATATATATATTAAAATAGAAGAAAAAACAACATAGGGTAGTGGAAAAGGCATTGGGATGTGAGCAGGAGGTCTCGAGTTTGAAACTGGATAGAGGTAGGGGCACACATGGGGTGGTAGAATTATCTAAATTACCAATAAAGGGGGTGGGAAGGACTTATAAAAGGTGGGGAGGTAAGAGGTTTGAATAAAATAATTATCCCCATTTATCAGTGATTTATTAGATCTATTAAAGGGGGATTTAACAGAGTTAAAAAGTGTTGTAAAGGTGAACTTTAACAGTTCTAAAAAAACGATGTTAATGGCCCCCTTTATGAGTACTAAAAGAATTACTGATAAAGGGACCCTTTATCATTGTTTTTTAGCACCATTAAAGGGGAACTTTAATAATATTTTTTTTGAGTGCTGTTAAAGCCTACCCTTTAACATCACTTGCATTATCAGTGCTTCTAAATCATCGATAAATCCCTTTTACTAGAGCTATTAAAGGCCATATTTATAGTAATGGATGATCAAGTTATGATTCGTATGATTATAGAAAGCAATAAAGTCTTCCTATAACTACTTTATTTTAGTATAGGTGTTGGAGAAATAAATAAAGGACATGGAAAATTTAGATTTATGTGTATCAAAAAAGGATAAAACAATATAATGAATTTGAATACAAGAGTTGATACTGATAGAGTAATTCTTAAGAACCCAGAGATATTTTGTATCATGTTCATGTACATTTTGTTCTACAAGAGAGTAAGAAAGGGAATTATGTTTGGAATCATTCCAATCATAATGCTTCATATTTGACACAGTAATTCTAATTATCATGGGTTTTCGGTCATAATTATATGTCTAAGGGTTGTTACTATGTGATCATTCCCAAGCCCTTGACAGTTCTAGAATATAGTCTTCATTTTTTAAGGGTTGTCTTTCCCCTAGATTGAGGCACCCTTGTTTGATTTTTGTTCAATAATTTCTTCCCCTCTCTTTCCTTTTCTTTATGTCATTTTTCTCATGTAGACTCCCTGATTCAGATTCCTTATCATCATCATCTAGGACAACAAAGGGACAGTCATTCCCTATGTCATCAGAACAAAACACACACGAAATTGGGCTAAATTTTTTAGGAGACTATTGTATTATGCTTTACTAGTATTCATTTATACTTCTTTTAGAAGACTTATTAAAGTGGACTCGAGTGAAAGAATCAGCCCCTTATTAGTGATCAGTTAAAGGAATATCATTCTTTTGAGAATGTAACACAAAAGTGTCCTGTACCATAAACAGATCAATGGGCTTTGCTGTGTTGACATGGTTTCCTGTAGGGGGATAATCATTCTTATCTAACCCTTGTTTTAATACAACAAAGGTATTATGAGAAGAGTACATCCCCAAGGACAAATAAGTATCATGTGTGTCTTCTCCATGTCTTTCACGTACCTGATAATGTTGTGAAATATCCAGTGGGATTTGTAAAATGTTTAGCTCCAACGACTAGGCCTTAGTAGTGTCAAAATGTGAGTTGTACCATTGCTCTAAACCATGATAGGTGCCATCAAGGACATCATAATATTATTGAGGCACCATTATAATACCTTCCTTACATTGATCAATTTCTAGAGTATGAAGATGGATAACCTTCTCACTTGAAGCTCCATCCTGTTAATATAGGGGAACATCCATAATATTAGTGCCATCAAGAGCACAATAGGACTTCCCTAGTGAATCCTACACCACCCTGGGGTTCTGTAGTAGAGGATGATCCAATTCACGAGCAATATCATCATGGGCCTATGGGAGTATCCCATGCATCATACTCTTGTAAATCATCTTCCACTATAATATAAACCATGTTTAGGACTATTGGATTGAAAACATGCTAAGGTATCATAACCTTATCCATATCTTCATTTTAAAAAATCACATAAGGAACAATAATATATTCATCCAAGCCATCCTACTCAGATGTGGCCTTCTTGGGATCATGATAGGTGGAGGGGCTATCTCTTTTCCTTCTATCAAATTTTTTTTTTCATGTAGATTCATCATGCCCCATGAGCTTAAAAAACGAACATAAATTGTATCTATTAAATTCCTCAGATATGTGTCTAAAGAAATTTTATTCTCTACAAGAATTCATCTATCTTTCATATATATTTTATTGGGAGATGCTATTATCCATTTTCATTAGGATGAATTCCTCCACTAAAGTGCTTGCCTTATCAATATCAACTAAGACTCTGAAAAAATCCAAAATCTTGGATTATCAGTTTGCTAATCCATTCTGATCATATTTACCGTACTGGTTGCAATATGATAGGGAATATTAGGATTACAGTATACCCATTTGAGCTTATTTGTATGAATCAAAACATGTAATGGGTGTTTGTAACATTGAAATGGTAGAAATTTCAATCTCATTCCTAAATTAATAAAATGCTTGGATTCAAGGAATAGATCCAAATATCCAAGATCACCTCTTCAATTAATCACTAGAAAAATGATGTTAAATAAACATCTTCCATATCTATCATTGTCCAGTCTTCAAATCCCCACACTATTGCAATCCTTCTATTAAGATCCTCAAATTTCTACATCCTCTCTTCTTTTGGGGTTAGGACACGAGAAATGATGGATAATTTACAAAATATTTTCCTTTATTTGAAAATGTTTTAATTGGAGGAGACATAGGAAAACATACCATTATTGATAATCCTACCCAATGAGTGAAGTCAAATTCAATGAAGGATAGATTTTCACCAGATTTTACAACTTCTGCAAAATTCTTCTTCAATACTGAGGGCTCCAAAGTCACCACATGATTGGCATGATATTTTTTCCTTGGGGAATAGAGGGAGATGAGATCCGTGTACCCTAATCTGCTATTCATATTCAAGGACAGATATTATTCCTTATTTGATAGATCATTCAATGGATCACCCTTCACGTAATTCCTAGATCCACCATGGTCTCACCCTTAATATGTTTGGCCCTTGGAATTATAAAATAATGTGAACCACCCAATTTTGTTAAAAAAAAATAGAAAAAACCATCAGATTTTATGTGGTTTTTAATATTTTGTTATGTAGAGTTGAAAACCTAAATAATAAAGAAATCCCCCTTTTTCTATATAAACCCACCCTAGT
The DNA here is from genome assembly GCA_963277665.1 of Viscum album. Taxonomy (NCBI): domain Eukaryota; kingdom Viridiplantae; phylum Streptophyta; class Magnoliopsida; order Santalales; family Viscaceae; genus Viscum; species Viscum album. Next base: position 380,852,611 of record OY728153.1, on the reverse strand, counting down.
TCCATTTATCTACACTCAAACTTCTTGTATCATGACTATAATCTTCCCACCACTCTCTAGATTCCTCCCAAAGCACCCCAAGATCTCAAGAATTCCCTCCCATGATTTTGGAGTCACAAAATCATGCAAGGGATCCCCACCTTATTCTCATTCTTTTAATTTAAGCACCTTCTTTGCAATTTTTCTTCTAAATTGTAATTTATTATGATTTCATTTATCTATTAAAACCCCCTACTGTCAAATTTATGTTATTTTAATGAAGTTTATTTATGATCTCTCAATTTTACCTTCACCTATGTGGTTATTGTGTCGAAATTCCATAAGGGATTCCTCCCTTCTCATTTCCAGTGAAGAATTCCCTTTATATTATGTCTATTAAATACCATTTTTTGTGGGATATGTTCTTACATATTCCCCTTACTATCCATTTACTTTATTTTTGATGATATTCTTTTTTTAAAACTCATTAATCCTCTTAGGATTCTTTATGTACACTCGTTACCATGCCAAAATTTCATAAGGGATCAATTCCTTTCTCTTCTTTATTTAAGTATCTTATTTAACTTTTGTCGTTTATATTTATTTCCTTATAATGGTATATGTTATTCAATATCCCCCTTATTTTACAATTTATTTCTAGATTATAAGATACCCCTTTCACTATCATGAATCCCATTTATGAATTTTTATTTAACATCATAATGCTGCTAAAATTTCACCGCGATTTTCCAAGCCCAAACAATTATATAATGAATACCATACAAATGTTTCTATCAAAACTATTCACCTTTATACACATATACTTATTTACTGGGGAAATATATGTATTTATTCAAAATTACTTGATTGTGAAATAAATTATAATGATGAATTAATCTATGTTGTATGATCTATGTGACACACTTAATCATGAGAATGAAATAAATATGATGGGTATGCCCAAATAGTGCTCCAATGCATTGGGTAATGTTTAGTATCATGATACATCATGTTGGAACTAGGATTGAACCTAATTCTTTTATGTTACTTTTTCCACCATGATGTCTTTTGGGTTTACCCTTGAACTATGTTTATGATTAAATGTTTTAAGTTATTACCACATTTCCCATGTTATGATTATCATGTTAGATCATTCCTTGTTATTCATGTTCCTTTTATTCCTCATTAATATGCCTATTTTTTAAAATCTATCAATTATGAAATTTTTATTCCTTTTCTAGGATTTATATATCACCCCTTTATTATATAAGTATCTAGGTTATCCCATGTAGTTTTAATTTGGAAGGAGTATTTTGATCATGTTAATGAATTTTTCATCAAAGATGTTGTATTCCCTATCTTATATTGTTATGTAATGTACCTAATTCCCTAATACACAAGAATTATCGATCATACAAGTTTTATTAAGTATATTATTATGTAATAAAACAAGTGTTAATGTAAAATAAAGAGTAGGGTTGTTATACTCAGAATTGGGTAATCACATTTCAAATGAGAGGGTGTAGTGTGAAAGGTCTTGACAACTATATTGAGTTAAATATTGAGAACCAATTTTGAATAATGATTTAAATCACTGTAACCTACAAAGAAAATTTGACTTCATTATTTATATATAACATCATTCTATATTAAATTTTCTTTAATATATTTATAATATTTAAATTTTATTCACATAAAATCCACCATCTATATTAATTTGAAAATATTATATTAGTTAGATTATAAATAGTGGCAATATAATAATATGTTTTTACAAGAATCCTCATTATGATTTACACTAAGTTGAACCACTATGGTTCATTCAAAGGAAAATAATAATTTAATTGAATAGTGGTTCTGAAAAAATCTCTCTCATCAATTTGGAACCATTTTTGTGGATTCCAAGTGCTTATGAACATTGTTTTTCATAAAAACTAGAGAATTCAAATATATAAAAAACATAAAAAATGGAATTTCAATTCATATCAATGATTTTTAGGTTATGGATTAAATTAGTGAATTTTCATATTCAGGGCCTATTAATAAATTTTCAAATATATAAGAGGAATTGAAATGAAATTGAAACAAAATACCTTAATGATGGAAAATAATTTTGTAGCTCTTCAAAAAGATAGCAAGATAGTAGCATCAGAGGTTGCCGAAGTTGAAGATGTTAAATTTATATGGATGGATGGAAAAAAAGAAAAGATTAAGAGAATTAAAATCATATTATAGATATATTAGAAGTTGAATAACACAATTAAGGCTTGAATATTTAATATGAATATCCAATAATTTATCCTTGTCCATTGCTTAAATATGTTTCTATAGAAGATATGCCAATTGATATAACTTTTGGAGCACAACATAATTTCGAAGAGAAATGGTTAAATTTATTTGAAAACCAAAAGTTAAGTGATCCTACCATATTTATCAAACAAGAATCAACTGCTATATATTTCTCTCTTTTGTTAGAATAAGAATAACATTCCCCTTTTAGAGAATTCTAAGTGATTCTACCTGAAGAGATTGACTTTCAATCCACTTTATATGAATGGTATGATTTCTTCATTGATTTAACATGATTTAATGTTATTCAATTTAATGTTTTTTCCTAATTTTCTTGTAATGAAATTTATAATGAATTGGAAAATATGAATGAACTGGATGAATAAGATGGAGAATTTTCTCATGTTGAGGAAAGAATGGAGGATGTGGTCGAATTGTACATTGGTGTATTTGAGTATGACGGTACACAAAAATAAATCAATGAAGAATAATTTTCTAAAGCCAAACTAGAATAGAATACAATTCTTATTATATTATCTCAACCACCAGTGGACTCCACTCTTCTAGATGAAAAAAATTATGAGCACTTCTTTATTCTTTTCCCTCCCCCTCTCGATCACAATATTTCTCATTCATATATTCTAGGGGTTCAGACTATTTTATTTTAGTTGGTGTACTCACTATTTTATTATATTAATGGAAGTTAGGAGAAATAAAATATGGTTTTTATGAGAAATAAATTCCATCCACCATCATATTGGAGTTAAAACACTATAACTTCCTAAATTGGGGCAATAAAATCCTAGATCCCACATGGGGGGTCCAACCCATTTTCTATCCCCAATTCTCATCCCCTTTATTTTTACTTATTTTTCTTATGCTTAGATTTATTTCATGATTTCTAGGTTTATTGGTAATATATAAGTGCTTTACTCAATTAATCAATGTAAAAATAATTTCATGTTGTGTATTTCATTCTCTTTAGTTTTCCCGCCATTATATATTGGTGTTGAGCTTAAAATAGGGGTAGTAAATTCTAGTTTTGGGGGGACTGCCAACCTACATAGTTATTGCGTGCCATTTATTTATGTTTTCCATGTTTAGAATCCTCGATATTCAATGAATATTATTATCATTTTTCAAACATCAAATTATTTTGATAAAATTGAAATGATTTTTGAAGAAATGGATTTTAAATGATTGTTGATGTGAGAAACATTTTTTTATTGAATTGGATTTTCAAACATTTTTAGGAGTTTGAATTATGTTTAAAATAAATGCTCATGAAACACTGATTCAAAATAATTTTCCAATACAATGAATTATTATGAACCATTTTGAAAGATTCTTTCCAATACCCACACTTTCTTGATAGAAACTTGGATTTTGATTGAGAACCAGAATATGCAATTTTTCTCTTTCAAAGATTTGGACATCATGGAATGTTTTTGATATGATTGAGGAACTTCATTGGATAGAAACATTTTTAATTGATTCCTACCTTTACATCAATCCTTTTTCATCCATTATATTCCAAGAATTTATTTATTGGTTTAAGCCATGATACAAGTCGATTTTTCCTTACCTACCCACACTCTTGGTATTTTTTCAGGGATATTTCAAGTTGAGTGCGGGGGAAGGGATTTTTGTGTGTGTTATTTGGGATTTGTTTCATTTTTGGGTGGTTTTAGGTCTGTGCCATCATTTTTGGAAGTATGTAACTAGATAATTGGTCTTGATTCATCATTTTATTTTTCTATAAATTTTCATCCAGTTCTCCTTAAAAAATGAAAAAGAAAAAGAAAAAAAGAAAAAAATGGAGATGTTCCTGAATTTCTCATTGTACATTATTTTTTTGACTAATGTACCTTTTAAAAATAAAGTGAATTTAATTTAATTTATTCATTTAACACAATTTTGTGCCCATCCTCCTTAAAAAATTAAAAAAAAGTGTGCCTTTATGGAGATTAAAAAAGAAAAAAAGAAAAAGGAAGATTGAATCTGAATTATATCATTTATTGTAATCATTTATCATCTCATGTACCATGTCATGAAAATGTGATGGTGTTGTGTTTCATATTTTTAAGGGTATTTGAGTGAGTTTTATCCTATATTTTCACTTGATTATTTATATAATGTACTTAAGATTCAACCTCATATTTCAACCTTAATTTTTTCATTTTACCCACTAACCCTAAGATATAGAATTAACTAGGAAAAATTACTCATGATTAAATGAATTTTCATGTATAAAACAGTAATAAATTATTATTTTCACAAGATTATGGTGATACATGAATTTTCAATGTATGATAATAACTCCTAATTCAATTTCTATTGAGTGAAGAGGGACATAAAATTAAAGTTGAGGTAGGATGTGATTTGGACATGTATGAATTTATGAGGTTGAACAAATTTAAATGTGATGAATGAAAATTTTATGGAATTCATTTTAATGTAATATACATTATATAATTTTCTTTTGTAAAAGATCATTGATGTTTTCCCATTTTTGATTGTCGTGTGGATTATGATTTTAATGTATAATGATTGATCAAGAGTGTATTGGTTATGTGTGGGGGACTGATGAAGCTAAAATTTTCATTATTTTTATTCTGTAATTTAATGTTTCAAATCCCACTACAGTGCTACTTAATGAGAAATTTTCACGTTTTATGTTGTTGTGGTATTTTGAAATTAATTAAAAAACAAGACTATTTTAGGATTTTAATAATTTTTTCTTTATTTTGTTTATCATATATAAATTTTTATACACTAATTGAAATTGTAAAATATATTATTTGGTTTATTGAAATATTTTGATTTATTTTATTCTTCTATACCCAAATCACAATCAATCATTTAGAGTCCCAAAACTAGCTCAAAATCCAAGCCTTGAAAACTATGGATAGATTTCTAAACATTAAAAAATGGGCCCATATATCCTGAACTAGAAGTCCAAAATAGATGAAATTCTACATTGTTATAGAGAAGTAATTGATTAACAACTTTAATAAAGGAGTACATGATCCAATATACCTTTTTCAAGCTCATTATGGCATTGGAATTTAATGTTTTTGAATATGAAGAGCCACTTGGAAATGATTAATTGTTCAGAGTAAATATTCCATAAATCCTACAAATGGTATCTAATAAAGATGAAATGTTTATGGTGAACTAGGGAGACAATATGGAACAACCTTAAAGAAAGAAAGGTTTCCAAAATTATGCAATTTAGTGTGGTTAACACGTTCTAACATTCAGATTATAATTTTGGAGAAGTTTTTTTCACCCCCTCTCCCTATAAAACAATATCCCTTATTTATTTCAAGGGGTTGGAAACTTGGGGATAACCCTTTTTCAGAAATTTATAGTATATTATTAGTGTTTTAATTTCATTAATATTATTTTTATTTTAATATATTACTATTTTTCATCATAACTTATTTCTTTTTTTTTAAAATTTTTATGTGTTTCTCCAACTGTATTCCCTTCTCGAATCCAATAAAATGGAGAACTAACCTCAAAGTTTGTTCGACGGAGGAAATAGTGGTTTGATTTATTTTTATTGTTATTTATTTTTAATATATTTATTCAATTCTTGAAATTTCATTGCTGGTTAAATTTATTTTGATGAGTGGTCACCCCATTTTCTCTACCGCTGAGTTCTTCTTCTCATTTATAATCCATCCTCCCCTTTAGTATCTAAGTTGTGAATATAATGGAGTATGACTTGGTAAATGATGGTTGGAGAAAAAGTGTCCAAGATAACATTCAAAATATGATTTCACTATATTCAGTGGTCTCAGTATGGGGTAATCACATTTCAAACGAGTAGGTGTACTGTGAAAGGTCTTGATCACTATATTTAGTTGAATATTGAGAACTAATTTTGAAAAATTATTTCAATCACCATAACCTCCTGAGAATAATTTCCTTCATTATTTCTATCTGACATCATTATGTACTAAATTTTTATTTATATATTTATAATATTTATATTCCATTCATTTCAAATCGCCCATCTATATTAATGGATAGTATTATATTAGTTAGATTATAAATACTAATAATAGAAAAATATTTGGGTGGAAGAAGCTTCCTTGTGATCGACCCTAGGGTGTGCCAATGTAGTGAATTCATAAAAAATAAGAATCTAATTGAATAGTGGTTCAAAACAAAGCACTATCGTCAATGAAAAATGCATGGATCTAAGAATTTCAGACACTTGTAGAGGTGATCCAAGGATATAGAGTATATGGTTTGGAGATCTCATAACAGTTCTAGATAGTTGATAAAGAGTCGGTGTTCCCTTATAGTGACTAAAGACATATCATGTCAGATTGTCTAATCCGTTGTATAGTTGATAGAGAAATGGTCAATGGACTACCAAGATAGAGACAATGGTATGAGAAGGGAAGTATACAGGGTGGAATATATGGAAGAGGAGTAAGGAGAGAAGCTGTAGGTGGAAAAAGATTTGACATATTTTGACCACCACCCCAAGGTGGTTCACACCATGCTTAGGTAACTGGTGGACATGGATGAGGATAGATGCTGGCTATAATGACCAATGTTTCTGAGGCTCCAGGGATGATTATAAGTAATATCTATATATTATATAATTTAGCTACATTATTGATAGACAGGAGTGTGAGTCACTCTTTTTTTACCACTTATCTCATTAGAGGCTTAGAAATTCCAATGGAGCCTTTGGCCCAACCCTTATTCTTGGATACCCCTGTAGGATGGGATTTAATGATTACAAACTATTTTTGATAGTGTGACCTAAATCTTGAAGTATATGTGTCATGACCCGCCTTCACCAAAAGGAGGGGAAGGTCAACAGATTGCCATGACATTTCTTCTTTAAGTTGAAGAAGAGATAATGTCCCCCGAAACCCGCCTTCAATAGGTCCCGGAGTGGCGACCAGCACCAAGGGTATAATATCACACACTAAATTGAAGGAATTACCCTTTTTCTTTTAATAGTATTGGGAGATAAGATAGTAAATCCCAAAACACCAAACTGAAAGTGCAAAAGTGACTAAAGATAAACCATTCCCATATGCATGTTCAAAGGTAAAAGTTACAAGTCGCAAAACCCAATAGGTAAAAAGAATACCAAGAATATAAAAGCAACAATAGAAACTATCCCAAAGGTCATGCGCTAGTATAGTCCCGCGCGATCCCCAAAGTCCTCCTGGAAACCTAAAAACAGTTTTATATACGTTGGGTGAGTATTCAGGTATACTTATTAGGGAAAACCCAAAGGCTCTCATGCACAAGTGGGGAGACGTACTAAGGTCCCGTGAGAGGCAGACAACCAATACTATCAAGGAGTTCATCTATCCCACTCACCGGCCACACTCACCAAATAACGCAATCAAGTAACGTATAAATAAAGCACATCAATGTTTGGGTACCCCGTGCCACTTTCCCACTGGTTATTGAAGACATCCTACGCATCAAACCAATACCGCCATTCTCACCGTAGTCCCACTGCCACACCCCGCCCAAACACAACTGGGCCATATCCTCACACAGTCCCACTGCCAAACCCTGCCCACAAAAACCTGGGCCACAACTATCTCACGTAACCACGCCTGCAAACACCTAGGCCAGAACAACCACCGCCATTCCCAAAGACACCTAGGCTAGAAGATCCACTGCCATGCCCGAAGACACCTGGGCCTCATCGTGAAGACACTTGGGAAAACACCTTCCCACACACACCTGTGCCAACCACCACACCACCCTGCCCGATGATTCTTGGGCTAATAATGGACATCAGGCCATCACAGCATGTCTGAAGATACTTGGGCTATCCGGGAAAGGAAGCAGAAAGGAGATAATAAGCAGCCACTAATACAAGTGTTGGGAAAACACCCTCCCCCATTAAATGGGGGTGTTCGGCACTAAGTTCTCAACTTAGGTGGGGGCGTGAATAAGAAACATAAAAACTACAAGTATATGTATAGGTAACTAGCACTCACCCCAACTAGGTTTTTCTTCATCCAGCCTAAAGAACACAATCCGAACCCATGTCCATGTCACAACTCACACCAAACCAAAACCCATTGTCCCATCCTTGTTTTCATGTTATTAATAATTTTTAAATATGTTTCTGCACCTACTTGGGCAACTACGAAGAATATGCACAAGCCAAGGAAAGAGTACAGTCAAACATAAACTTAAACGCTCACACCCGATTCCCTTGTAAAGTCACAACCACAAAAAGGGATAAATATAATACCCCAAGTTCCCATAACCCAGGAACCAACGGTTTCTCAAAAATAGAGGATTCCACCCCAATTCTTGATATAAGAAAAGTAACCACACGGCCTCAAATTTACAACGAGAGAAACCATACCAACAGGGGATCCCATCCCCACCCACATCAACCAGTAATCGGACTATGAATAAAAAGCAACCAAACCACTAACACCAACACAAAGTAGGCCCCTACCGGAATTTTCAGATTTAAAAGATTTAACACACTCCATGATTTAAATTTTTTTGTGCTTTAACCGGGGTTATCACAAAAAGGATTGATCCTAGTGATTCCAATTTATTTATCCGGATGTACGTAATTAACCAAATTCATTTACACAACAAGGGTTCACAATCACAATACAATCCATCTAAACATCACCAGATGTAAGGGTTCATTAGTGCACAAATAAGACCACCAACGACCATGATTTTCATTAGGCGTAAGCCCACATAATTCAGAAATCATTAATCATGGAAGATCATAAAACAAAACAGCATCATCGATCACACCCCTACCGCTTGATTCTTCAGGATCCTTTTATTATCTTCATTAAGGTTTGGTTCATCCAATTCTATAGAATCAAAAGCATGCCCACCCCGCAATATACACATAAAGAAGAGACAAAGGTGAAACCCCTACCTGATTGATCGACGATCAAAGTTTATCTTCACGCGCTATGAACAGAAGATGCGAGATTTGTAGGGGTGGGGCCTCGGGAACTCAAAGATGAGCAGAATGGGAGGGTGATCGAGAAAATGAAACCCAGGGAGAACCCTTTGGATTATAAGGTACGGGGAAGGTCGAGATACAGAGATAAGAAAGAGAAACCGCGTAAGGAGTGGGGGTCGTGGGTTGAACACGCTGCCCCAGACATCATTAAAGGGGTCCTCTCCTTTGGGGGTAGTTTAAACTGACACACACACCAGGTTGCCTCATTAAACATTTAATTAAACTCCATTTATGGTCATTACTGGGCTTTAAAACAATCTTAAAGTAGTCAAAAATAGGGTTTAAATCCCAATTTGTGCAAAAGGAGCGCCGACAGTTACCGGTAGCCGAGCTACCGGTAGGCTACAGCTACAGGTAGTCGAGAGCTACCAGTGGCTGATAGCAGCTACCGATAACTGAGCTACTGGTAGGTTGTAGCTACCGGTAGACCGAGCTACCGATAGGCCGAGCTACCGGTAACCAAGCTACCGGAAGGCCCAGCTACCAGTAACCGAGCTACAGGTAGGTTACATCTACCGGTAGACCAAGCTATCGGTAGGCCGAGCTACTAGTAGGCTACGACTACCGATAGACCGAGCTACCGGTAGGCCGAGCTACCTGTAGGCCGATCTACCGGTAGGCTATAGATATCGGTAGACCAAGCTACAGGTAGGCCGAGCTACCGTTACCGAGAAGCCTCGATAACTTTCCAAGACTACACAGAACACACAACATCATATTTTTACAAAGTAATGGACCCCCAAAAACCCGGGCCATTACATCTAATACCTCTCAAACTATTCTCACCCTCGAGAATCAAAACAACTAGAAGGAAAGAGAGGGTTTGAACAACCACATCAAAAGATACCTTTAAGGATATAACCTCATTGCTAACTAAAAACGCCTCCCTCTCAAGAACCAAGCAACACACCATGTCAAACATGCCCAGTCATGTAGGTTGGGGAGTCTCTTCCCCCATGTCAAGATACTATCTACTTTGGGCGTCACTGACTCACCCTCACGGGTATAATCAAATTCACCTTAATGCGTCTTGATTAGGGGTCAGGTCCTCCCCTCCCCATAGCTAAGACTTTTCACACACATTAAGAGGAAAGAAAAACCACATATTTCATACCCAACAAGGTAATAAAACTTTTTACTACAACAAGTATAAATAGAACAACAAAAAACTCAAAACAACTCTGGGTACTGGGAACACATCTGTGCTTCCCTCTCCCACGTAATATCCTCAAGACCACCATGTCTCCATAACACACGAACCAAGGGAATGGTTTTCCATGAATCACCTTCTCCTCATGATCCTCGATCATCACTGGTCTTTACACAAAGGTCACATCATCCTCGATGTCTAGCTCTCCCTAGTCGAGGACGTGTGAATCATCGTGCAGATACCGAAAGAGCTAGGAAACATGGGAGACTTCATGTATCCTTAGTAGCAGTGGTGGTAATTCTAGCTGATAAGACACTTCGCCGACCCTCCGCAACACTTCAAAGGGTCCGATGAACCTCGGAGAAAGCTTACTCCCCTTACTGAACCACTGTTGTCCATGCCGAGAGGAGACCTTCAAGAACACATGGTCTCCAACCTCAAACCCCAAGGGCCTTATCCTGGTATTAGTATATGACATCTGTCGGTATTGGGACTCCTTCATCCTTTCCCGTATAAGATGAACCTTCTCCGTCGTGCCCTGCACCACCTCCGGGCCAAGGATTCCCACCTCTCCGACTTCGGTCCAAGACACAGGTGAGCGGCATGACCTCTCGTACAAGGATTCAAATGGGGATATACCAATGATAGAGTGATAACTATTATTGTAGGAAAAATCTACCAGAGGCAAGTGTCGCACCCATGATCCTCCTGAATCCAAAACACATTCCTATAGTATATCCTCCAAGGTTTGGATGGTGCGCTCTGTCTGTCCATCTGTCTAGGGATGGAATGCAGTGCTAAGACGTAGCTGGGTGCCAAAAGCATGATGCCATCCTCTCTATACTTGTGAGGTAAACCGTGCATCCCTATCTGAGACTATGGACCTCTGAACTCCATGCAACCGCATCACCTCATCCACGTACCTTCGTGCCAAAGCATCCACTGCACTCGACTCCTTAATCGCCAAAAAGTGAGCCGATTTCATCAACCGGTCCACTACTACCCAGACGGAAACGTATCCCCCTTGAACCTTGGTTAGTCTTGTGACGAAATCCATCGAGATGTCCTCTCACTTCCACTCGGGGACATCCAGAGACTGCAGCAGGCCACCTGGAACACGGTGTTCAACCTTCACCTACTGACACACTAGGCACTTGGCCACAACTCTGCCATTGCTCTCTTTACTCCGGGCCACCAGAACTTTCTTTTCAGAACCTGGTACATCTTGTAAACTCCCGGGTTCACTGCTAGGGGTGAGTTGTGGAACTGACTAAGAACCTTTCCACGCATCGCCTCTAGAACAAAAAACATTCCTCGGAAAAGCATACGGTTCTCACCATCCTCCATCCACCCTTCCAAAGCATTGATCTGGTCAACTCGTTCACACATCACCTCACACTCTGGGTCTCCCCACTGATACTCCTCCACTTGCTGCAACATAGAAGACTACACTGTCATATGATAAAGGCAACCTCTACCGCCATCCGTCCTCACATCCAGGTGTAAGGCAGCCAACTCCTCCACTGCCTTCCAGGCGTATGCCGACTCTCAGACCGCATCCTTCTATGATATCCTACTCAAGGCATCGACCACTACATTCCCCTTTCCTGAAGTGTAAGAAATCTCAAAGTCTTAATCCTAGAGGAACTCCACCCACCTTCACTGCCGCAAGTTTAGGTCCCACTGGGGGAAGATATACCTCAAGATTTTGTGATCCGTGAAGACCACAAAGCGTTCCCCGATGAGGTAATGCTGCCATAACTTTAGCGCAAAAACGACCGCTGCAAGATCCAGGTTGTGGGTGGCATAATTATGCTCATGAGGGCATATCTGCCTAGACCCATAAGGGATCACCCCTTGTCGCTGCATCAACCCACATCTGATGCCTTTCCCTGAAGCATCACAGAACACCTCATACGTCGCCCCTTCTTCTGGTAGTCTCAGCACTGGGGAACTAACCAGCTTCTCCTTCAGATAGCTGAAGGCTACATTGCACTGCTCAATCCACACGAAAACTTGGTCCTTCTTGGTCAAGGATGTCAAAGGGGCTACAACTCAGGAGAAGTTGGGTACAAACCTCCGATAGTATCCTGCCGGCTCGAGGAAACTATGAACCTCTTCCACATTCTTGGGTGCTGCCCAAGAAACAACTGCCTCAACCTCTGATGGGTCCACTACTACCCCCTGCTATGACACTACGTTCCAAAGGAATTGAACTTATCGTGTCCATAACTTGCATTTTGACAACATCCCATAAAGATGGTGCTGTCGGAGGACCTCCAAAACTATCCCTAGGTGCTCCACATGGTCCTCCTCTGATCTTTAATTGACCATGATATCGTCAATGAACACAACTACCAACCAATCCAGGTACTCCTGGAAGATGGAGTTCATAATCCCCATGAACACAGTCGGGGCGTTCGTAACACCAAAAGGCATGGCTATGAACTCTAAGTGTCCATATCTGCATGTGAACACTTTTTTTGGGATGTCTCCCTCTTTCACTCACAACTGGTGATATCCAGAGCACAGGTCGATCTTCAAGAACCACCCTGCCCCTTTCAGTTGGTCGAAAAGATCATCTATCCTCAGAAGAGGGTAGCGATTCTTGATCATTACCTAATTCAACCTCCTGTAGTCTATGCACAACCTGAGACCACCATCTTCCTTCCTTGCGAAAAATACTCTAGCACCCCACAGTGACACTCTTGGTAGAACATAACCCCACTTCATCAGATCATCAATCTGAATTCGCAACTCCCGTAGCTCCGAAGGTGCCATCTGGTAAGGAGCCATCGAAATCAGACGAGCACCAGGTGGAAAATCTATCCCAAAATCGATATTACGTCGAGGGGGTAGTGTCGTCACCTCCTCAGGGAAGACGTCCATAAACTTGCTGACGATTCCTGGCACCTCCACCATCTCAGCATCCACTGACTCTACTGACAGTTCAGCTAACAAGGAGAGGAGGGGTTTTTCTCGCCTGCTGCCCTTCTGACTGCTCCGCTCGCTAGTTAAATTAGCACGCCGACCACCCAAGTCTGAGAACACAACCCTTCCTTGGAAGTAGTCAATGATGGCACCCACAGAGAACAGCCATTCGATGCCTAGAATGACATCGTGTGGCTGTAGCTGTAGCAGTAGTAAATCCCGAACCGACTGATGTGGCCCTATCATCAGTCTGCATCCTCGGCAAACTTATTACAAGTCGGTCTAACCTCCGACTGGTGTACTCAGCACCAGGGGAACTAGAAGTCTCTCGGAATCTAGATCCATAGCATGGGATAGACTGGGTGCAACGAAGGAGTGAAAAGCTCCGGTATCAAACAAGGCATAAGCAATGGTGCTAAACAAACTGATCGTACCTCGAACAACCTCCGGTCCTGCTAGGACTGCTGCCTTCGCGTCGTGCAACTGCCCACGCCCCAGCTCCTCTAACTCTCTGCTGTCGGCCACCTCCCCGACCACGCCCTGGTCGAGGTCCTTGAGGAGTTCCATGCGGTCGGCCTCCTCCTGCAACGTCTTCCCTCGGACGAGCGGGACCTCTCTGCCCCTGCTGCTACTGCTGGAAAGGCCTAGCTAGAAGGTGTGCTGGGGCGGATGCGGGGCCTATCTACCACTGCCGTACTGTACTCGGTCCGGGCACTGATTTCGGAGATGTCCATGGCTCCCACAGATGAAGCACCTCAGTCCTAGGCCCGAAAGAAAAGGGCGAGGACCGGGGGACCAGAACTAGAACTGTTGCGGCCTGCTCCCTGATGGTGGGAACCGAGAGGGTCCTGATACTGGTGGTCTGGTGCTGACAGCCTTCCCCTTAGATGATCCCAGGTGGATTCCCTCTCATGACACACCTCCTAGAGAGTGTATCCTCTCCACAACTTCTTCTTCCTTCTGGACCTCCAAGTATGTCGGCAAGGTGAAGGGGGGTAACAACGTACTAGAGGGAGTGTCAGAGCGCCTCCTCTAAACGTCTCGCCCGAGACTCCTCATCTGGAAAGAGGTCCGGAGCGAAACGTAGGAGGTCTTTGAACTTGATTCCCAGCTCCCTTACTGACATACCCCATGCTGGAGGGAGATTAGCTCCTGCCTCTTCTCCGCCTTCATCGTAGAAGAGAGGAATTCCACCCGGAACTCGTTCTTGAAATTATCCCATGCCACCTCAGTCTCTCTCCTCTCCCCAGGTAAAGCGTCCAGCACTGATGCGCTGATCCCCACATTTAGATGATGGCCAGAAGAACCCAGTACTCAGGAGGATCCTGAATTAGGCCGAAAGCAATCACCAGCTCTTCTAGCCAGCTCTCTGTCTTCATGTCAGAGGTGCTGCCCTCATACTTTTTGGGGGTCTGTCACTGGAAGGCTTGAAGCATCTTCTGCCACTGGTCATCCTCCTCCTCTCAATATTCCCTCTACTGATTTTCCAAGTCAACCTCCTGGGCCTCGATCGCCCGTACAACTCGTGGTCGTCTCTCAGGTTCCATAGCTGCAAGGTGAACAAGGAATGCCTAAGCCCATGTAGCGCAGAATATAGTTCTTAAAACTTCTTAAACTTTTTATTTATTTAAAATTCCCAAAACACCCTGAAAACACGATAACACAAGTCATTATGATGCATGTACCTTTCCTAGGGTCTCTACCCTACAATCAGCGTGTCCTCACTTGGTTGTTCGGTAGGTCCATAATCCTTGCATCAGATCACGGGGGGCCCTAAAATCCTGTATCTTACCCAGTCTTCCATGTCCTAATTCACGTACCAAGGTCACCCAACACTATTTCCCTACCATCCCATGCAATCCTCACTGTTCCTAACTCTATACTCCATCCTATCTCTCATCCTTCACCTCTGATACTATTCTGTCACGACCCGCCTTCACCTAAAAAAGGGAAAGGTCGGCAGATTGTCAGGCCCTTTCTTATTTAAGAACAAGGATAGATAATGACCCCCGAAACCCACCTTCAATAGGTCCCGGAGTGGCGACCAACACCAAGGGTATAAGATCACACACAAAATGGAATGAATTACCCTTTTTCTTTTAATAGGATCGAAAGACAAGATAGTAAATCCCACAACACCAAACTGAAAGTGCAAAAGTGACTAAAGATAAACCATTCCCATATGCATGTTCCAAGGTAAAAGATACAAGTCGCAAAACCCCAAAGGTTAAAATAATACCAAGAAAAGAAAAGCAACAATAGCAACTGTACCAAAGGTCCTGCGCTAGTACGGTCCCGTGCGATCCACGAAGTCCTCTTGGAAACCTGAAAATAGTTTTATATACGTATGGTGAGCATACAGGTATACTCAGTAGGGAAAAACCAAAGACTCTCAAGCACAAGTGGGGAGATGTACTAAAGTCCCATGAGAATAAGACAACCAACACTATCAATGAGTTCATCCATCCCACTCACCGGCCACACTCACCAAATAACGCAAGCAAGTAATGTATAAATAAAGAACATCAATGTTTTTGTACCTCGTGCCACTTTACCACTGGTTATTGAAGACATCCTACACATCGAACCAATCCCGCCATTCTCACCGCAGTCCCACAACCACACCCCACCCACACACACCTGGGACATATCCTCACGTAGTCCCACTGCCAAACCCCTACCACAAACACCTGGGACACAACTATCCCACGTAACCATGCCTACAAGCACCTAGGCCAGAACAACCACCACCACGCCCGAAGACACCTAGGCTAGAAGATCCACTGCCATGCCTGAAGACACCTGTGCCTCATCCCGAAGACACTTGGGAAACCACATGCCCGCACACACCTGGGCCAACCACCACACCACCCTTCCTGATGATTCTTGGGATAATAATGGACTTCAAGCCATCACAGCCTGCCCGAAGATACTTGGGCTATCCGGGAAAGGGAGCAGAAAGGAGCTAATAACCTGCCACTAATAGAAGTGTTGGGAAAAAAAACCTCCCCCATGAAATGGGGGTGTTCGGCACTAAGTGCTCAACTTGGGTGGTGCGCGAATAAGAAACATAAAAACTACAAGTATATGTATAGGTAACAAGCACTCACCCCAACTAGTTTTTTCTTTAGCCAGCCTACTGAACAAAATCAGCACCCATGTCCAAGTCACAACTCATACCGAACAAAAACCCATTGTACCATCCTTGTTTTCATGTTAGTAATAATGTTTAAATAATTTTCTGCACCTACTTGGGCAACTAGCAAGCATAAGCACAAGCCAAGGAAAGACTACAATCAAACAACAACTTAAATGCTCACACCTGGTTCCCTTTTAAAGTCACAACCACAAAAAGGGATAAAGACACTACCCCATGTTCCCAAAACCTAGGAGCCAAAGGTTTCCCAACAATAGAGGATTCCACCCCAATTTGTGATATAAACAAAGTAACCACACAGCCTCAAATTCATAATGAGAGAAACCATACCAGCAGAGGATCCCATCCCCACCCACATCACCCAGCAATCGGCCCGTGAATGAAATGAAACCAAACCACTACCACCAACAAAAAGCAGGCCCCTACCGGTATTTTCAGATTTAAAATATTTAACACACTCCATGATTTCAAATTCATTATGCTTTAAGCGGTGTTATCACATTAAGGATTGATCCTGGTGCTTTCAATTTATTTAGCCAGATGCACATAATTAACCAAATTCCTTTACATAGCAAGGGTTACCAATCACAATACAATCCATTTAAACATCACCAGATGTAAGGGTTTGTTAGTGCACAGAGAACGACCACCAATGGCCATGATTTTCAATAGTCATATGCCCGCACAATTCAGAAATCATTTGTCATGGAAGATCATAAAACAATGCAGCATCATCGATCACACCCCTCCCCCTTCATTCTTTAGGATTTGTTTATTATATTCATTAAGGTTTGGTTCATCAAATTATATAGAATCAAAAGTATTCCCACCCTGAAAGATACACATAAAGGAGATATGGTGGTGAAACCCCTAACTGATTGATCGACGATCAAAGTTTATCTTCACGCGCCAGGAATATAAGATGCGCAATTTGCAAGGGTGGGGCCTCAGGAATTCAAATACAAGTAGAATGGGAGGGTGATCGAGAAAAAGAAACCCAGGGAGAAACCTTTGATTTATAAGGGTCGGGGATGGTTGAGATACGGAGATAATAATGTGAAACCGCGTAAGGAGTGGGCGTCATGGGTTGACCACGCGGCCCCACACATCATTAAAGGGGTCCTCACCTTTGGTGGAGGTTTAAACTGACGCACACACTAGGGTTACTCATTAAATATTTAATTAAACGCCATTTATGGGCATTACTAGTCTTTAAAACAAGCTTAAAGGAGTCAAAAATAGGGTTTAAAATCCAATTTGTGCAAAAGGAGCGCTGACAGCTACTGGAAGCCGAGCTACTGGTAGGCTGAAGCTACCGGTATTCGAGAGCTACGGGTGGCTGATAGTAGCTATCAGTAATAGAGCTACCGGTAGGCTGCAGCTACCGATAGACTGAGCTACCGGTAGGCCGAGCTGTAGGTAACCGAGCTACCAGTAGGCCAAGCTACCGGTAACCGAGCTACCGGTAGGCCGAGCTACCGGTAACCAAGCTACCGGTAGGTTACAGTTACCGGTAGACCAAACAACCGGTAGGTCGAGATACCGGTAGGATTCGACTACCAGTAGACAGAGCTACCGGTAGGTCGAGCTACCACTAGGCTGAGATACCTGTAGGCTATGGCTACCGGTAGACCGAGATACCAGTAGGCCGAGCTACCGTTACCGAGAAGCCTCGATAACTTTCTGAGACTACACAGAACACCCAACATCAGATTTTTACAAAGTAATGGACCCCCAAAAACCCAGGCCATTACAATATGTCTTCTTAATAGATATATTTTTAGAATAGATGAGGACTTATGACATTATCTTAGGTATGGATTGGCTATCCACATTTCATTACTAGATCAACTACTTGGGAAGAGGATGTAGTGTTTCCATGTTGATGGAATGAGGTATTCTTTTCATGGTGAGAAGGAAACCCATACAAGAGAGGATGAGATAATGTGAAGGAGGATATATCCATTTACTCACTAGTTGGCCTATATTACCCTTGGATTAGTGGATTTTATGGGATTTTAGTCATATAATTTTGGCAGAGTATGATGATTTCTTTTCAAAGGATGTTCCAAGATTACCTTACCATCAGGAGATAGGATTTTTCATAGTCTTTCACATAGGGACTTCTCTAATTTCTGTTATATCACATCATATGACTCACATAGTGGTTCATGATACGAAGGATAACTTGCAGGACTTGTATAAGAAGGAATTTGTTTGACCTGGTATTTCCCTCTAGGAAGCCCCAATATTATTCACTAATAATACATCTTGGTTCTGTATTATTAGTGCTTGAACTAGGTGAGGATGAAGAATATGTATCCACTACTGAGGATGGATGAACTCTTAGTTCGTTTGAGGGGAGATAGATGGTTCTTGAAGATTGAACTCAGATTTGGGTATCCCCAGCTCCGAGTATGGAATGATGATTTACCAAAGACAATATTTCAGTGTTTCTATAGTCATTATGAGTAATTGGTGATGCCTTTTGGAAAGATAAATTCTATAGCACTATTCATGGGACTCATAAACTAGATATTTAGATATTATTAGACTTGTTTTTGGTGTTCTTCATCGATGATATCCTAGTGTACTCAGTGTCTAAGGAGGATAATATGAGATACTTGAGGTTTGTCTTGAACATACTTTGAGAGCACTATATTTATGGGAAGTTGTAGATGTTTTAGTTCTAGATTTTAGAGGTTAAATTTCTAGGACATGCCATCTTAGTAATGCGTATGGAACTAGACCCAATGAAGGTTAAAGTATTTTTATCTTGGGAACCACCAAAGACCATTATGGAGATGTAGATATTCCTTGGATGGATAGGATGATATAGGATATTCATACTTGACTTATCTAGAATATTGGTACCTTTTACTGCTTTGACTCAGAAGGGGAATCCTTTTATTTGGATGGATAGGAACTAGTAGTAATTTCAAGAGTTCAAATAGAGTTTGATGAGATCCTCCCATCTGGAGATTTCCGTAGGATGGTGTAGAGTACATAGGTATATGTAATTACTTAGGGAATAGACTTGGTTGTGTTCTGATGAAGTAGTTGGTAGTGATTCTCTATAGGCCTCAAAATTCTATGGCACATGAGTAGAACTACACAACCCAGGATTCCGAACTGATAGCGATAGTAATCACCTTGAATATATGGCAACACTAACTTATGGGATATTGATTTATTATTTATTATAACAAAAATATTTTGAAGAATATCTTTTCATTTAAGGATCGTAAATTGATAAGGAGATAATGGATATAGTTTCTACATGATTATGAATTTGATATAATATATACTCCCAGGAAGGGAACCATTGTGGTAGAACCTCTCAACATGATATCTTGTTTATAGTTGTTGATCAAGGATTTAGAGCAATTATCCTTATTGTTGTTTTACTTTGTGGATGAGGATGGTGCAACTTACCTCTAGTCGATGGTTATTACCCCACCACTTTTACAGTTTGTTAGGGAGGTTCAAAATAGGGATAACATCTATGAGACATTTTATACTCAAATATCAACTAGATGTGATTCTAATGGAACTTAATAAGGTGGGTAAAACATCATCATTTTTAGAGAATATACAATAGTGTAAGTGATATTTCATGAGGAGGTTATGAGGGAGTTTCATACATCCCCATTCGTGGTATATACAAGTGTGAAAAATATGTAATAGAACATTCGACATTAGTTCTGGTGACCAGGTGTAATGAAGTGTGTAGTGGATCTGGTCTCTCGATTCCTCACTTGTTAGTAGGTGAAGGTTTATCACCATATTCTAGTGGGTTTATATCAACACATTGAGGTTCCATTGTGTATTTGGGATGGTATACATATGGAATTTATGATATAACTTACCCAAACATCTATAGTACACGATTTCATCCGAGTGATCATTGACTGACTCACCAAGTCGACCCACTTCCTAGCTATCTGATAGAATATTTTAATTGATAATTTGAAGAAGATTTATGCATATAAGATATTTCTACTTCACATAGTTCCCTTAGTGACCATTTCAGACCATGATGCTCAATTCACATCAATATTATAGAGAGAGGACTTTGGGGATTATTTTTTTTATAAACTAAATTTCACTCTCAGACTGATGGATACACTGAGACGACCTTTCAAATTTTAGGAAATATACTATGGGATTTTATGTTATACTTTGGCTGTAGTTTGTAGGATCACCAACCCTTGGTGGTTTTTTCATACAACAAAATCTACCATCCCACCATCGGCATGATAAAATTTTAGGAATTTTATCGGAGACCCTGAAGGTCACCACTATATTAGACTGATCGAGGTGAGTTAGTAGCCGTGAGACTAGAGTTGGGTAATATGACAATGGAGAAGAAAAATATTATCCCTGAGTGGATGCAGATTTCCCATATCCATTAGAAGTCTTATGAAGACTAATGAAAGAGTACTTTGGAGTTCTAGTTGGATCTCATGTGCTCCTAAAGGTCTCACATCAAATTGGATTACAAATTTATCTATGTGGATTATTGACCCTTTCAGAATACTATGTAGGTTCGGTGAGGTGGAATATCACTTGGCCCTACCGCATAGTTTGATTGGTCACATGTTATCTTCCACAGGTTATATTTAAGGAGGTATTTTTATGACCTATAAAATTTTATTGTATGGGGTGATCTAGACATTGTGGATGGTGAAATGTTTACAGAGTACCTAGTAACTATTGAGGATTGGTAGGAGAAGATATTTCATGGGAGAGAGATTCCCTTCGTGCGTGTATAGTGGTATTTTGGAAACCTTCGAGAAAGAACCTGAGAGGAGGAGACCCAGATGTGAGCCTAGTATGCTCATATTTATGAGTAGTCTTGTTTATTTTCATGATGAAAATACTAATGTTGAAGAAAATTTAACATCCCTAATTTTTACTTGTAAGACATTAGAATATATTAAGCATTTTTTTGGTGCCAGACACTAATAAGGCATGAAGTAATGAGGCATAGTGATTTGTGGTGTTGTTATAATAAAAATATTAAATATATTATATCATGCATAAATAGTTTTTTTGGATTAATGGAATTAAACTTGAATATAGTCTCAAATCATAAGTTTGAGAATGCTGTTGAGTCTAAAATTTTTATTTTACCCTCTGTGTGACATAATATTTGTCAGCATTTGGATTTTTTTTAAATTGTAGTCATTGGTGAAAAAAATAAAAAAATATTCATTATTTTAAAATAGAAGCCTAATACTCTCATTATAAAAGCTCTATTATGGCTAGAACCTAGGGTTAGCTATATAACCCAAGGGATTCAGAGGGACCATTGGGGGAGTGTTCTTTGAAGAATCTCAAATTATCAATGAAATATCAATGATTGGTAATTAGTGATCCAATAGAAGATTATGGATATCACCAATGACATTGATGTGCATCCAGTCTTTGTCAATGATTAATCCAACCTGGGTTATGGAATTTTGTTTTTGTGTTTTAGTTTAACTGTTTGATTATCCAATGAAAATGAAAATCAACCCAATAATATATTTATTCATGGATTGGTCATGCCTTATGGGTTTGGGTTTATCCTCCTGAGATTATAGGGAATGGATATTGTTATTTATCATTGATCTTAATTCATCATTCTAAAGGAAAATAATGAAGTATAACTTGAAAAATAGTTGATATTTGTTTCTATTTTGTATTTCAGGGATTCCACCCCCCATTCTTCTCATTTTTATCACCGATAATTATTTTTTCTGACATTTTGACCAATACCTAATAATTGATTTTTCTGTGACTGTTCTTCATCAAAATGGACCGATGTCGATGGTTTGGGTTCAAGTTAGACGGATAGATCAAGGTGTTATGACGACAAAAGATGACCAAAAGTGGATTGGGATCGAATCGATTTTACTCACTTCCTGGTTTGGCATGTGGTGAAGACATGATGTGATGATGTATGATTTATGAGTATATTGAACAGTTATAATCAGACCATTAGTGAAAACATGGAATGATCAGACTGAGATCCATGATACTAGTGTGATTTGAAGAAGATTTTATGGTGAAAGAGGAATGGATGAGACATGTAGAACAATCTAGTTTTTTTATGAAAATCTAAAATACATGGTGTGTGATCCCGAAAAACAAACATTGTGTAGTATCTATTCTATGGTACATAGGTTTAATCACTGTGAAAAAAATTACATGCTAGGTGACATGAGTCACACACTTTGTGACATGGTGATGGAATCTTGATTTGTACCCTAGGGGTATATGGGCATAGACACAACCTAGAATAGGTACATGACCAAAGTACTTGGGAATGATAGCGTACATGGACATGAACAGGTATTCAGACACAAATAGTTACACAGATACAACCAGGTACATGAGCAAGGCCAGTTTACATGGGCAGGTCCAGACGAACATAAACATGGACACATGAAGGTTCAAGTCTAGTAGTACACAACATGTACCCTCTGTACATGTTGTCTACTTATTCTAAGTCAAGTTGAGGCCCCCATCTATTCAGTGTAGATCAAATTCATTTGGGTGCATTCCCTTGGTCAATCACTATGAGGGTATAGTATGAAACTACAACATAAGCATAGGATTTTTATCCCCTCTATCTAATGAGTCTTTGATAGAGTTTGCAGTATTTTCCCCTGAGGCTCGATATTGTATTCTCTATCATATCTTTTTTTCTAGGTGGGGTTTGTTGTATATTTGTGACCATAATACACATGACATAAATTCCCTATCTAGAAGGCTGGCCCAATATGTTTTATAGAATCCCCCAGTGGTTCTGGGTGTGATCCCCTATCTGTCTATTTAGAACTTCGGAGTTACAAGTACTTCCTTCATGAGAGCCAATGAGCATAAACTCTAGGATGAGTTTCATTAGTGATATCAAAGATCATGGAGTGATTTCTCTCAAATAAGTGTTTTTATAAAGCCTTAAAAAGAATCTGGTGGATAATAGAAGTTGATACCTCTTTTAGACATAGAGTCTTTTATGAGTATACCTGAGTGTTGGTTATTATTCTTATTGGTATATATTACATTTTAATTGAAATATCCTATGGTGATGAGTTGATTACTCTATTCATGTTTTATGTTTGGTGATTTTTGGGTGTCCTACTGGGTCTTATTATACTCAACCTTTCATGGGATCTTCCCAGACATTCCATTTATTATCCAGATGGTAGGCCTTTTGATGGAGTCTTGGGAGGAGAAAAATAAGGAAGAGTATAGTTTGGTCTAGACAGACCATGGTTCAAACTAGGTGTTGCATTAGACAATATTCTCCTCTTTCTTAGTAGGTTAGACCATTTTCAGCTTTTAGAAAGACCTATTTTTGGATCTTTTATTGATTCATGGTATTGTTTCATACTCCAATGTGGGATAGATGTTATAAATGCAATATGGTATCAGTTTTGTTTTACCTATCAACATTTTATAGGTTTTTGGAGATGTGTGAGTACACAAAGGTACTTAGGATAAGGCCTCCCATGTGTGATATATTCTTACTTAGTGTTGGTTGAGATCCCCAAGCCTATTGTAGGTGGGTTTGGGGTGTCACACTTGGCTTACTGCTGACTAGGAGGTTCCTGTTTAGATGGGTCATAAAAAATATACTTCGCTTCTATAGTTTTTAGTGAAATGAAATCTTGATTCTTTCTTAGAAAAGAAATGAAAAAAACTCAAAGAAAAATGTGATACCCAATATTCACTTATAATTAGCTGCTAAATTGTTCTAATCTATATTTTAATATCCCAATAATTCTAACTTTAGTGTTACATGATAATATATTCTAAAATATACTATGCTATTAATATTGAAAAGAATCCTATTAACCTTTAGCAAGTGGATTTCCTTGAGATAGTTTCAGTACTATGCATATTAAAAATTAGAAAACATAATTTTGGTTCATGTCACTATTATATACAATAGGATTCCAATTATTTATGTATATTTTGTTATATTGACCTTCCTTACATTATCGTCTCTTGAAAAATTAATACGAGTAGCCATTGATGTTTTCATCTGCCTCAAATCATATATGATAAACCACTTGAGTATATCTTTGGAATATTTTAATTGATAAATAAGCATGAAAATCATTCCTTGAAACACGTACAATCCAAGGAAAAATAATATCTCTCCAATATCAGATATCTCAAACTTTCACCTCATACATTTTATAAAAAACAGTCATTGTGCTTAATTCGATCCTTAAATTTTTTTCCGTCCACATAAATGGGTACAAACATACTTTGTCCATTTTCTTTATTTATATAGTTAGTTTCATCAAATCATACTCTTTGAAATCCATGATTTTTTAAGATATGGTCAAGCTTAGAAAAATATGATCCTGATGCTTGTTTCAACATGTACACCACTTTCATTAACAAGAAAACTTTTCTCTCATATTCATATATAATAAAACCTTTTGGATTATTTATGTACACTTCCTAATCAAGGTATCCATTAAGGAATGTTGATTTAACATCCATTTGGCACACCTTGAAATTATTTTACACTAACATATCCACGAATATTAAAATAGTTTCCAACTATGCTACGGGGGGAAAACTATCATCTACCTCAATCCCTTTGATTTATGAATATCCCCTATACACCCCGCACAATTTATTGAAAGTCATCTTTCTTTCTTCATTGAGTTTTTTATGGGAAAAACACTTTATTCAAATGGATTTTTTTATTCTAGCCTCGTATCCATGCATTTATATAAATAAAAAATTATCTATTTTATAGCCTCTTAAAAACACTTAGGCTCTATTTGAGATAAGAGAGATGGTTTTTGTAGAGCCTATATCCTATATGTTTGCATTATAGCTGTTTGATCACCAATGATATTTTCTACATTTATTTCATCCATACTACTTTTATTATTTATAGTTAATAAACCCACTTTAATTTCATCATCATTAGTGATGTATTTTGAGTCTATTTTAGCCTCATGTTCTCCCCTAGTAATCTCATATTAACATCACTTTCCTCTAAAATTTCGTCATTTTTTCTATGTAAACTATTCATTAAACCAATAATTCTATTAATCATCCACAATAGTGATGTCTTGATGGTAAATTATCTTTATTATCCTTTTATTATATCATTATATTCCTTTTTATGGAAAAATAATAAAAATACCTCTATCCCCATGAGATTAAAAATTGTAGTTCTTCACCTTGTTGAGAATAAATAACTTACATCTAAAAATTTGAATGTATTTCAGTGTTGGTTTTTTCCATACAATATATCATAGGGTGTATTTTATTCATTCATATATAAAAAATTATTATCATAGATATATATTAATTTAATCACTACTTCCTTCCAATACATATCTCATTGATATTTCATAATGAACATCATCTGGGACATGTTGTTAATTATATGATTCCTCTTATCAATGAAATTAGTTTGTTCTCAGGTTCTCATAACTGAAACACGGTGACTTATCCCTTGATTCTTGATATATTATTTCACATAATATTTAATGAATTTAGTGTCATTATCAATTCATAGTTTTTAAAATTCCATCCAAATATTCATCTTTTATAATCTCTAATATCATGTAATACATTTTAAGACATTCTATTTTCAGATAAATTAC
The DNA here is from genome assembly GCA_963277665.1 of Viscum album. Classification (NCBI taxonomy): domain Eukaryota; kingdom Viridiplantae; phylum Streptophyta; class Magnoliopsida; order Santalales; family Viscaceae; genus Viscum; species Viscum album. Next base: position 380,826,467 of record OY728153.1, on the reverse strand, counting down.
CCTAAACTATACCATCCTACTATAATTATTGATGAATATAACATAGTACATTTTTTTCAACCATATCTTCTGGTGATATTTTCCCACACGCATTCATGTTCACCAACTCAATAAATCTTAATGTTTACTTTTCCTTTTATTTGTATGTCTTCTAAATGATTTCCCTTTTTGAAAGGTATTACACATGAGAGATCAATCACATGAAATTTTATTGATATAGCGATCTCTACACCATTCACCCAATATTCCTTGGATGTTTAGATCATGTGACTGGTCCTTATTTGAATTAAATAGTTTTCTTTTTTCCTTGGAAAGAGAATAAATGTTTCCTTCTCCACCAATGAGGAAGATATTATCCTTTATGTTCTTACATTAAATCATAATTTTACCATATATTATTTTGATAATGAAACTATTCTTTTTGAAATTAAATTCTTTCCTTGACACACATAACCAGTTTAATCTTAGAAAATTGTAACAAAGGCCTTCAATTACCAAGAAATTTATGTTCCTCATACTTTTGAATTTGATTTTTGATTTTCTAGATCATATTATCTTCAAAGAATAATTATTTACAAAGTGAATGACACCTAATTTGTTATACTTGTTCCCCATGAAATTATTTTTTTCTATTATATGTAAGGTGTATCCACTATTAAGGATCCACACTCTAGCCTGGTCCATCTCTTTAAAATAAATTTCCCAAAAATTTACCTTATCCACCATTTCTTTCTTTATATATTCTTGTTTCTACACTTCCTTTGGTGATTAATAATATTCTTTTACATTATAAACCATCAAATAATCATCATATTATTGGGTTAAAATTTTATTAGGAGATTTTGTCTAGCTTGATGATTCTTTTGGCTACTGATATCTCCTTTTATAGATTTATTTTTCCATATATCATATTATGTCACATACTAACCCAAAAAATATATTTTATTTTATTTAATTATGTTCTTATTTTTTTTGGTTCTTGAGAGGGTTTGAGATGCGGTAGTTTTCGGGCAGAGAATTATTTTTTTGGCTTTTAGTTGTTGCATGGTTAGCCAGTACAGCTAGTAGTAACCATGAAGTGTCTGTGCGAGTGCCCTGGGTGGTCAGTGGTGTGGCACATGACTTTCTCATGGTTTAATAAACTATGAAACAAGTGTGTGAGTGGGATTTATATGTTGGAAGTTTCTAGTGTAATGGTTTGAGAATGGTTTTCTCAATTGTTCATCAACCAAAGGGTAAATGTGTGACGGTTCCTAGCCTAGACAGTTGTCATAAAATGGTTGATGCATAGTTTGGTAAACCATATACATACCATGTGGGTTTCCCTATTTTTAAAATTTTATGTTTTCATATTTTATTCTTTTTTTATTTTTCTTTCTTCTATTTTATAAATCTCCAACTCCTCCTCCTTGGAATCACAAGACAACCCCTACCTTCCTACATTAGTCAGGTTCCACCCCTCTCACCCAGCTCTCATTTCCCATGTAAATCCACTATATTCATTTTATTTTTGTGGTCGATTATTCTAGGTAATCACTTTGGCTCCCTCATTCTCCCTTGATCTTTTATTCTTCCAATCTCAATTTACTTATTCTATTCGGCCAAGCCCTAGGTCGATATTTTACAAAACTTTTAGTTCTTTATTTTATTTTTAAGTCATGTGATGGGTCTCATAGGAATTTTTTTCATGTGTTTCAGCATCTTCCACTAAAGGAGAAGAATTTAATATCACTCTAGTCCACACAACATCATTTTGAGGTTAGTTTCCTTCTTCATTTTCTTTTATCCCAATTTTAATTGGGTTTTCATAATTTTTGGTCTCCTAGTATTGTATTAGTATATCATAGACCTCATTAGGATGGATTCAAGATACTATTGTCAAAGGCTTATTGTAATATGAATATTCAGGAATTTATATATTTATGTTCCCCATTTATATATATATTCACCCATGAAAGGTTGAATATATATAATGGGGATGGGTGTGCTTATATATATATGTATATGAAATGCATACTTGTGTAAGTGTAAAGGGGTATATAAAATTATAATCATATATAAAAGGAACCCCTTGTACCAATGTGGCCATGAAAATATGTACATATGGGCTTGGTTTCTTTATATATGTGTGAAGGTTCATATGTGTTCAAGAGGAAAGGGAAGATTCTAGTTTTCATCATCAGGCAGCATGCCTTGAGTTTGCGGTAGGTCCCTTATTCCCAATACTTTAGAAGTGAAATAAATGATTTATTGATGTCTTAAAATTTGTTTTCAATTTATATAAAATGTATGTATTATATAAATTTTTGGTTTTGGTTTTTTTAAATTGGATCATTTGTTTTTTTCTATGTATTTTCTTTTGATTATAAAATGGATTTCTTCGATTTAAGCATGTTTTCTAGATTGTTTTTAAATTTGTGGTTCCATAATGATTCTATTGGGATTTTAAATGGTTTCATAACATAATATTGTGGGAAAATTTTGTTTTATAAAATAAATGTATTCCTTGTGAAGTAATGAGGACCATTTTGAACTTCGATAATGATTTGTGGAAGTGGAAAACCCCTCTTGAGGCACACACCCTTGTTTTAGATATATGATTTAAGTGTTATTATGTAATTCATGTCTTATTCTGAGAATTGAGGATTGTTCATTATTGTGTGACTTAGAAAAATGGGGTGCACTGAATGAGGGGGATCTATGGTGATATATTGGATGGGTTTTTGGGTAAATAAAATTATATGGACATATATGTTAGCTTGATAAAAATTCATCAACATTTTATGTATAGAACATAAGAAACTTTGGTACCTAGATGGGAATACTTAGAATATTATTTTTAGAGGATAAATGGGGTCAATTCTTAGTTTCCCCCTTTCTATATTGACACTATAACACTATCTAAACATTTGACGATCATTGGAGACCACTACACCTTGGAAAACATTCCCCTCTAGTGGATCATTCATGAAGAGGCTATGGGTTATGGTTTTTATAAAATTTCACCGAGGTATGAGGATACTAGTACCCCACTAACCCTAGATACTTAGGTATTTCCCTTGGTGCTTGTGTTGGGATTTCCATTCCTATTTATTTCATAATTGTTTCCTTCCTTGTGAAAAACTTGTTTTAATCTAAATAGTTCCCCTTTAACTTTGAAATAATTCTGAATGCTTGGAAAATATTTTTGGAATGTGATGGAAGGAAAATAATTTTTCTTTAAAATTTAATCCTATTACTTGAATTTGAAAGGAATGGAAAACATGTTTTTATATGGTTTCATTTTCAAACTACCATGACTTGGTTTTATCTTTTAAAGGTATGTCCTAAGGAATAGTATACTCAGACATGCCAATTGATTTTTCTTACTCAAGCTTATTGATTTTTTTTATTTTTTAGTTTATGGTGATGTTTCTAGATTATATTTAGTCATTGTGGAGTGAATTTGGTTTAGTGGTCGGAGATGACCCGTAGGATCACGTGGAGGTATGCGTGGTTTTATTTATTTGTGTTTCTAGTGTTTATCTTTTTTATCATTCAGTTTATTTTTGTTTATTTGTCATGTATTATGGTAAAAATCATTACCAATTTCCTTATCTTGATTCACAACACTAGTTTCCATTTCTATAGGATTGGGAATGCCTCTCGGGCCTTGTCTCGGGCCAACTCGGGTGACTAATTCGGGGTTGATCAAAGTTGGTTTATAAAAGAATGGTGTCATAGAAGACCCTTTTTATTTTGGGAATTAGGTAGATTAGATATAGGATTATTGGGGATCATAATTAACTTTTTGGGTTAGTTCCTAGTCACCCCCACTTGTGATGATACCAAAGTCTCCATGGGTAGTTGGGTTTTGAGTATTTATTTTTGGTTTTGGGTTATGATGTTAGCATTTTTTTAGTTCTATGAGGTTGCATATGTCAGAGGAAGGTAGTGGAAGTCAGGTGGTGCAACATGGATGACTTACATGGTGTTTCAAACCTTGTGGATCCTGAATGAATTAATCAATATGCTTCCATTGGTTGGTGTATTCTCACTTCATGGTCTGTTAAACCATGTGTCTGGGGTATGCATGACCACTAGTTGCATTTTCTAGTTATTTTGTTACTTTTTATGATTTTGGTTTGATTTTGATTAGTGAGAGTTTATTTTAAAATTAAAATTATTTCTTCAAATGGTTTTATTATTAAAAAATGTTTTTTAAAAGATAAATTGATTTGGAATTTTGAAAAGTTAGGTAAAATGTGGAGGAAATGTGAACTAGGAATTTTTTAGATTTTTGGTTTTTATGGTCAAAAGATATGTATAAACCATGGTATTTTTATGGACACCCACATATATGTGTGGGTGTGTATTGAAAGTGAATTTTGGTATGTATGGGTGGATGATATAAGTGGAAGTGGGATGCACACATATGTGATAGTTTATTTGATGTCATGGGTGAGTATTTAAAAAAAATTAATTGATTTTTTCCCAAGTCATTTATTAAATAGTAAAATGGTTTCCAATAATAGGGGATAATTTTCTAATTGTATTTTTGAATTTATAGGGAAACATGAGGTGGTTTTTTGAATTTTAAAGTATATGTGATAAAATTATTATGGAAATGGAAAATGATCTTAATATAAAAAGGTGGGAATTGAGTTTACAAATGGGTGAATTTGGGAATGGTTGTTTCTAAAATTGGGGTTTTGTCTGGTTTTGAGAATTTTTTTTGGTTTTGTTTTGGTTGATATTTGTTTTGGGTTTTTTATGTTTTACTGTATGATTTTGGTGTTTGGTTTAATATTTTAATTAGTTTAGTTCTAGTTCAATTTTGATCTAGTTTAGTGCATTATGTTTATTGATAGTATGCCACCCAGATATACCTAAAATGTTTCTGAGAATTATCTTCTAATAATTATCCCTAGCCAAGAACCTAGAGGAGTGGTGGAGATGAGATGTTCTCAATAATTTCTTATTGTATGTAGTCATCAAAGTTCATTAGAGGTTGCTAAGAATCTCGTGGAAATTTAAAGAGTCTTCAAGTTTTTGGGAACTCCTGATGTCATGAGAGTGCGATTTTTCTTGGTTAAGTTTAAAGGACTGGGACTGGACCAGTGAAGGGTGGTCATTCCATTCCCATTACAAGTTAGGTTGTCTCAGGTGATCTTCAACACCAATTTAATCCAATGTTTATTCTTGGGGATGTGAAGCAGAAGAAAGTGATATACCTCATGGATGTTCGATGAGGTCAACGGATGGTGAAGGTGAAGTTTGAACATTTCGATGAGTTGGTTTCCTTTTATCCATTAATAGCATCAAGGGATCATTTTGAAGCTCCTATTTTTGAGTGGGATCTCTATCCAGGGTTTGAGGATCACATTCATTTGGCTGGGAAAGTCTCATTGGGTAGCTCGTGGTAGTTAATAGACCAATTTCTTTTGGTTCTCTTGGAGGCTCCTCATTTAGTGAGGAGTGTGAACCACAAGAACCTATTTCAGAAAAGTCTCTTTTTTAGTTCTGGACTTTTATTTGTCATACCACTAGCATGTTTGTTTTCAGTGTGGTCAATTTTGGAATTCTATGTAACATTTCTGAAATTCCACATGGGGTTGTTGACTATGTGGTTTCTCATGACACTGGAATGAGTTTCGATTAGGTATTATAATATCCAGAATGTGGTGAAATATATGCTTCAAGACATTGGGGCTCTATCCATAGGTCTTGAAGGGAATATTTTTATGCATTTATAAATTTCTAAGTGTATATGATATATATACAACAAGTTTCCTTTGACATTGGAGTGGAGTCCATAATTATTTTCCCTATTTTGGTTTTATGTCTTGGATAACCTGATATTTTCATAATTATAGTGGCCTATATTGAAATTTATATGATCTTTCATTACAGAAATGAATTCTTAAATGGTTAACCTTATCAAGATTTGGTTTTAGAAAAATGTTTTTCTCAATTTCTAGATGCTTGTGTCTTGTGTAAATGATGAATCATGGTTTAGTTCACCACTTGGTTTGGAGTTCCATTCATCATCATTACTTTTTAGTGGTGGTTAGTTTGTGTGGGGAGTACTAGGATTGGTCCTTGTTGGGTTTCCCATGTCATTCTATTCTGGTTGGCCTAATATGGTTGGTTCTTAAATGGTGTGAAGACCCACTATGGATCTTGTTGTTGTTTTCTCTAAATTTGGATGGGTGTGACTTGTGGAGTTTAAAGGTCACGCCGAGTTTCGTGGTGTTATTCTTTTTTGGTTAGTTTTGAGTCTGATATCCATTCCTCATTCAGTTGGGTGATATTATGAGGGTAGAAATATTTTCTGGTGGGGATAATTATCACACCTCGACCTGACACCTATATTTTATTTTATTTATTTTTGATATTATTTCATTTTGTTACTGAGTGGGTTTGAGTTCTGGTAGTTGGTGGAATGGGAATTAAATTTTTGGAGGATTTTTAGTTGTTTCACAGTTATCACACATGGTTAGTAGTAATTATGCAGTGTCTGCGTGGGTACCCAGGTGGGTTAGTGGTGTAAATCATGACTTTTGAATGACTTATTAAACCGTGTAGTAAGTGTTCAGGTGTGATCTGTGTGATGGTAGTGTCGAGTGGCATGATTTTCTCAGTTGTGAATCTGCTTTGGGGTAACTATTTGAGGGTGTATGGCCATGGGAGTTTCCAATAAATGGTTAGACCATGGTTTGGAAACCATGCACAAACTATATGGGTTTCCTGGTTTTAAAAATTTTGATTTTCCTTTTTAATTTCTTTTTAATTTTTGTTTTTCTTTATTACCTTTTAATTCATTCCTCCCTATCTTACTTGGTATCACACAACAGCCCTCCCCCCTCCTTTAGCCATGTTCGACCCCTCCCACTCATCTCTCTTTTCCCATAGTGACCCATCAGATTTATTTCAGTTTTTCAGTTAATTCTTCAAGGTAAGCACTCCAGTTCTATCATTCTCCCTTGATTTGGGATTTTCCTCTCCGTATCACCCTATTCCATTCAGTCAAACCCTAGTTCAACAGTTAACCTGAATTTTGGTTATTTATTCCATTTTCTGGGCAAGTGATGGGTCTCTTAGGATTTCTTCTCACGTGTTTCTGAATCCGCTGATTAAGGAAAATCACATTGGACCGTTTCGGTCTTCCTTCCATCATTTCGTGGTTGGTTTCCTTTTAAATTTTCTTTTAGACCAATTTTAATTTTTCTTTTCATAATTTCTGGGTTCCTAGTATTATTGTAGTGAATCTTCGAGCTCTTTGGGGCATAATTGATCCATAATTGTCAATTAATTACGAGTATATTCATAATTTTGAATTTATATATGTATGTTACTCCTTTATATAGATTTTCCCATTGTATTATTAATATATATAATTGGTATATTTTTTCTTATATATATATATATGCGTGTGTGTGTGTGTGTAAATTCATATGTGTGTAAGTGTAAATGTGTATATACAAGTATAATTATATATTAAAGTATCTCATTGTATATATTTGGGGATGAAAATATTTATATAAGTACAAGGTGTTTTTATAGATATGGGAAGGTAAATATGTGTACATGCATAAAGGGAAGACTCTAGTTTCCATCATCAAGCAATGAACCTTTAGTTTGAGGTCAGTTCCCTCTACCTAATCCTTTAAAAGTAAAATATATAATTGCTTAATGTTTTAAATTTTTCCATTTATATAAAATATATTAAATATATAAATAAATGGTTGTGGTTCTTGGAAAGTGGATTCTTTATTAGTTGGTAAGTATTATCTTATTCTTTTAAAATGGATTGCTTTGATTTTAGCGTGGTTTCAAGCTTGTTTTAAATTCTTATGTGCCTTGAAGATTAAATTGGGATTTTAAAATTTTTGGAAATAAAAATTGTTGGGAAATATTATTTTATAAAATAAAAGTATTCCTTGTAAAGTAAAGAGCCTTTTTTCCATTGTGAGAATGATTTTTGGATGTGTAAAACCCCTCTGAGGCACACCCCCTTGTTTTAGAAGTGTAATGTGACTGTCAATGTGTTATTTGTGACATGTACTGAGTTTTGAGGCTTATGAACAGTTGTGTGACTTGAAAAAAGGGGGGTGTTCTCAAGGTTAGATATTTGTGGTGAGAGGTTAGATGTGTTTTTGGTAAAGAAAATGATATGTACATATATGTTATATTGATAAAAAAATTCACAACCATTTTAATTAGATCACATGGTAAACTCAGGTACCAAGGTGGTAAGACTTGGACTAGTAATCTAGGCAGATAGGTAGGGCCAAGGCCAGTTTCCCCCTAGCTGGATTGATGCTACAACAATAACTAAACATTTGATGGTGATTAGAGACCATTATACCCTAGGATGTGTTCCCATCTAGTGGATTGTGCATGAGGACGCTATAGGTTATGGTTTTTATACCATGTCACTGAGGTACAAGGAACCCATTACTCAACTAACCCTAGATACTTTGTGATTTACCATAGTGCTTGTGTTGTGATTTCCATTTCAATTGATTTCATAATTTTTTCCTCCCTTATGATTAACATGATTTGAACTAAATTATTTTCCTTTAAAATTGTAATTTCTAAACATTCTTGGAAGCAATTTTGGAAATGCGATGGAAATAAAATAGTTTTTCTTGAAAATGGAACATTATTAATTGAATTTGTAATGAATAGAAAAACATATTTTTATTTGCTTTTATTTTCAAACTATAATGACTTGGTTTTTTATTTTAAAGGTAATGTATATGTATTATATTTTTTTGGGAATGAAAACTATGTTTTAATACTCATACCTATAACATTATTTTGGTTTTTATTTTTTAGTGTTACTTCTTACTCAGATTCAATCACCATGGAGCGACATTGGTTTAGTGGCCAATAGTGCCTTATAGGGTCATGTAAAGGTATGTGTAGTTTTATTTATTTCCTTTGATAGTTTTTATATTTTTTTTAATTCTATTTTTTGTTAATTTTTCATTTTTTATGGGACAAATCATTCCCAACTTATTTATCTTGATGCCTGACACGAGTTTTCACCCTAAGAGGATTGGGAATTCCTCTCGGGTCTTTTCATGGGCCGTCTTGGGTGACCAGTTCAGGGTTCACATGGGTGGGTTCATGAAATAGAATCCCTTATTAAAATTCATGGTTGTGTGTCCATGACCATTACACCAAAATAATTTTCATTAAAAACATATTGAGTTTATGTATTTTTCTCATCTAAATTTTCTACTCTTATACCTTAAAATTCATTTTAGCTAAGGAATGCAGATATTGTGTAGAACCCATCTTTCCGCAAACATATAACTAGATTCATGGTGTATTATTGCATAAAGTTTTCATCATTTATATCATTTGTTGTATTTTTTGATCCATCCATGTTAAACATCTATCAGGGTGTGGGTTGTTGTATTTTATGATCAAATAACACTACTTTTTTTAATAAACATGAATATCAATGAATATCCTTAATTTTTAAATTCTACAATTGTGGAAAATTTTATCAAATTTCCTTTGACTCCCCAAGTTACTCCTTAGCTTATTTGGAATACTATACACTATATCTTCCTTGTGTTTTTTCACGAGATAGTATACTTTCTTAATCATTGAAATTTTTTCCCATCTTTATAACTTCTATTGTAATATCCTCAATCAATTTAAAGTGGTCTTTAAAATAATTGATCAAACCAATGATAATCAGAGTGTTTTATTTAATTTTAATCTTGATCTCAACCATATTTTATAATATATATAATTTTAGAGATATAATCAATTAATATCAACCTTTAACTCATATTTTTATTCTTCTTACAACTTCCTATATAGTTTAGAATCACATATAGCTCCATTTAATTTCTTTATTATGTCTCTCCAAACATAATTTTATTCAAGGGTAGCTACTAATTTAGTATTGAGGTATAATATTATCAAAAAATCATCACATTCATCGTATTTTCCCTCTAATTATAGTTTGTCTATGAAAACCACAATAGCTTCCTTATTGAGATATTTTTAGTCCTCAATTTATTTTACTTTTTTTATTATGAGCTATAATATTCTTGTGAAAATAAGTTCTTCTTTTTTAAGAATCAATATCATAAAATCCTCTCAACTTTCACTCCATTATGTGAAATATTCATGGGTTATTTATCTCCATGATCATCGCTTAATTTCTTCAAACACCTTATCACGATATGCCCAAAATTTCCACACTAAAAGAAAGTGGATGCTTTTCACTAAATTATCCCTTTCCATTTTTGAGTTTAGAAGAAATTAAATGCATCACCTTATCAACTTACCCATATTTGAGATCATGCACCATTGCAAGTTTCTTCATTTCCTTGATATATAATTCTTGATAATTATATTTTACAGATGATTTTTTGTCATTTTTTCTCATCTCAAATACAATAAGTGTGCTATAATGAATATCCAATCTTATTATCTTTGGGTATTTGTAATCAAGTAATAATACCTTTGCATTGAAATGTGATGATAATATTATCAGGATCTTCTTCATGATTTTTATATCATTCCAAGTTTCTTTGAGTACATGAATTTCCACCAAAATAATATTTACTAGGTGAAATAATGAACTAACAGACTCATTTATGTGAATTCTCAAATCCTGACACTTATTCCATTAAACCAAAAATTTATCTGCACATAAAATGTAATTTATTTCATATATATAAAAGTGTTTCTCTCATATAGAGTGTGTGGATTTACAAAAAGTCACCATCATGTTTATTTTATTAGATAAAACTCCTCCCAATGTGTTTATTCCTTCGGCATATGAATCAAGATCCCATTGATAATTATCTATTAATGCTCCACTGTTTATACTGACTGAGATTCCATGTATGGAAGTTATGTAGACATTTATTACTAAATATTAGAAAAAATAATGCATCCAATTATTTTGTAACTGGAAATTATTTTCACTGAAGATTGAAATACCCTTGTGGTTAAAAGTTAGTAACATTAACTCTGAGAGATAAAAATCCACTGAGAACATTCAGATTTGATATAACTTATTTTTCCAAAGAAAGGTAAATACCATTTGGGTAAATTAGGGTATTTCAATTTCTTCAAATGATCATTGAAAAAAATGTTTTGAACAAATAGTAGGAACATATTTATGTATCATGATAAATATGAAGTGATACGGAAAAAATGAGGGATATAAGAAATTTTAATTATCTTTCCCAAGTAGGTCCAATACAATAAGCATACAATGGAAATGTGCTAATGTACCAGAATCACTAATGTCACTTATTGATTATTATAGTTTAGAGTGGTCAAACTAAACTTCTAGGTTCAAAACCTTAAAAAAAGATAACTCTCTACTCTCAATCACTCATAAAGTTCACTACTCCACCAAGTGTTACCATCTCGATATCCATAAGTCTAGAATGAGTTTACACAAAAAAAATTGTGTATCAATACACTCTACCTACTTTCACTTGATTAAATCTATGAACCTCCAGTGAGATATTATCTTAGATATTTTTCTTCTCTAATTTTTCCAACACATGTATGGAATACCTCTCATGCTCTATTCTTTTAGTCCATAACCCTATTTCTTCTTTTTGACGAATGATATCCCAATAAGTTGAGAATACCTCTTTTTTATAACTTATATGATAAATTTTTATAAAAAATATTCTAATTGGGTTAATTAAACACTCTAAAACTTTATGTCACACCTCCAAATTTCAATTTTAAACTAAATATTGAAATAATTTGACTATCATTTGATAGTATTTTTCATGGAAGGTAATTATCAACCTCAAAAAAACATTTTATGGAAATAAAATTCAGATTCTCTACTGACTAGTACACCATCACACAACCCTTCATCACTAAATGGTCACATTTAAAATTGGTAGAACCACTGAAGTATGCCTAAACAACCTCATGGAATGTTCATGCTTCTTATAACATGAACAAAAGTTTATGTATTTTATCTTCAATTCCATAGTAAAAGAAATTTTATTACCTTTATTATTTATGATGTGGACATTATTCCAACAGTGTGACTACTTCTTTCATATTTCATTTTCACTTATATGGTAATGGAAAGTTTCTTACATATTCTCTTCATGATGTATCCATCGTTCCCATAATGAGACCACTTTTTATAAATTGACTTTTCAATTTTATGATAAAAGAATGTTTTTTATATATTCTATTCATGATGTGTCCATATTTCCCACAATGTGACACCATTATTGATTATTCACATTATTAATCATATTTTACGATTGATAAAAATTTACATATCAGCCCATTTACTCAAGTATTTCAGTGTTTTTCAACAACTTTTTATTTCTATTTTTAGATATCCATTACATTGTCTAAAATGTATCTTATGTATCATGCATATCCAACCATTCATGGCATGAACCATGTTCTTATATCATGAATTTTCCCTTTAACTTCAATCAAACATATTATGTATTCCAATGATTTTTTTACCTTTTCTATATTTTTTTTTATTTTGAAAGATATTATGTATGGAAAAAACTTATGTATTGGACGTTTTAATTTTTGAATAATCCAAAACATCACTCATGGATTAACATCAATTTCCACTATGTGACCCACTTAATCTAGTACAAATTGAGAAAATATTTACTTTCATGATGTCAAATTCATGATGTTTAGTAGTTCCCATGATACCAGCCCTTAAAACAGGTTATTCAGATATAGCCTACTCACGGTGTGACTTTGGATTCACGACATGATTTTTGTCTTACAGATAGGACTACTAAAACTCCTTCCAAAACTCTTTCAGCCTTATTTATGACTTTTAATCTACTTTTTAAGTTTCTTCGACAACCTTTTCAACAAGATCCACCCAACAACACTCCAATGATATTTCTTTCTAATAGGTTATACTTTTATTTACATAAGTTCAAGGATAAACCATACTCGTTGCAACCATTTACTACTGGAAATTTGATTATTTGCGACGAGTAATTTATGACGGGTCTACGTCCTATCACAAATAGTTTCTTCAAGATTATTTTAAAAAAAAGAATTTCTGATGGGCTATCACAGAAGGCCCTGTCACAAATAGTTTCACCAAGATTATTTAAAAATGGTATTTACGATGGGGACCCCTTGTCGCAAAAAGCCTCATCACAAATAACTTCAAAAAATTAAAAAATAATATTGAATAAAATAATATTATTAATAAAAATGAAATAATATTAGAAAATAACATTAAAATGATGTTAGATAATAAGAATAAAAATAATATTATAAAAAATATTTCTATAATAATAATAATAATAAAATAATATTAATATTAGTAAAACAAAATAATTATATATCAATAAAATAATAATATTAATAATATTAATAATATAAAAAATAATATTATTAATATTAACAAAATAAGAATATTAATATTAATAAAATAATAAAAAAATTTAAAAAAAAATAAAAAACTCAATATTCGTAAAAATATAAAAATATAACAGAAAAAAATAATATATTATAAATAATAAAAAAAATTTAATAAAATAATAAAAAATTAAATAAAAAATAAAAAATTAAATAAAAATTTAAACAAATAAAAAATATAATATTCGTAACTATATAAAAAATGCACTATAGAGAAATGTAAATAGTTATTATTACAAAACTAAATTGCATTAAAATGTTTTAACATAAAAAAACAAAAATATCACTAGGTGTCCTCTATTAGAGGTGGAGGAGATGGTGGAGGGAACTTCATCCCTAGACAACGAGTTAGACATCGCATGTACTGCATCATCTCGTGCTGCTTCTACTTCCATCAACATATCTCCTCCTCCTACTGTTGTTGTTGTCATCAAAGTTCTTCCGGATACTGCTTCCATTAGTGAATCTCAAGCTACTACCATTGGCGCATTTCCTCAAAATCCCTATACATACTCTCTATAATATCACTCTTAGCTCACAGCTGATCCTGATACTATGCAACAAATGATTATGAATCTCCATGAGCTTCTCTCGAGTTGGATGCCGACATCGCAATTGTACCATAATATCTCTCAGGCATCAATCAAAATCGGATATCAATCACTCATTCTTTCTCGAATGTATACTGGGTCACCTGCATCTATGTCCCCTTATCAAATCAGTGGGAACTAGTCTGACCCTCAGTCTTTGACTAACTCTAACTTTGTGTTGGAGACATCCTGACCTCAAATGACTCCTTCAATTTAAATTTAAAATTAAAATAATTAAAATATTATTTTCATTTAATTTTAAAGCTCAAAGATAAATTATACTAACCAAAATCTAATGCTGGTGATCACCTCTAATATCTCTAGTGATTGGATCGTTTTACATCCCCCTATAATTGTCAAACTCCATAACATCGGGTTGTTCAATTGCCAATTTGAATATAAAATAAACTGTTACATTTAAAGTTATATAGATTATTTAGAAAAAACTACTTACCATATGTTCCCTATACCTGTAGAATATACAACTACCTAATCGATGTCTCACCTCTCGTCTCTCCCAGTTTTGTCGACCTACCTATGATCTCCTCTAAAGTCATACCCATATGACTCATCAAACACTATCACTCGTGCTTTCATCATTGATTTCCTTCTCAAATTATGAAAGAACTAATGGTAATGTTCTTGAAGAAAACCCTCCTATGCTTTCCAGATAGTGCGATGCATTCTCTCATCGATGGGATACCATAAACCCTACAAATAAATTATAATATCATGTTATTAATTAATTCAATTTCTAAATAAATATTATTTATTTACATACTGGCCGATGATTGGACATGCGGTGATGAACATAAATGGAAATCTCATCCCATGTAACCCATTCTTCAGAAAAATAATTGCACAATATAGAGATCCCTTTTCCAATAGCTATATGTGAAAAGATATGAAAAAAAGAACAAATAATCAAACAATTAGTATATAAATAAATTAATGAAAACTAATTAAAATAAATAGGTAAAAATAGCTCTCATGTATGGATCAAAGCCAAGATGTGGATGTCACTCTCGGATAGGGTTAAGAATCATCAATTGGGAAAGACCACACCCCCTCCAAGTCCTCCTGGATCCACTAGTAGCCTTAGGGTCAGATGACCCAACATCCTACTCATCCAAAGGTAGATCAGCCTCCTGTAACTGACGAAATAGATCCTGGTCCATTTAAAACCCAAAATAATTATTGTTAGCATATAGTTAAAAATAATTATTATATATAGATATATATTATAAATGATTATAACTAGTATTTAACCGTGTCAATCTTCATCTGTATCATCATATTCATATCTGGCGATGTCAATGTCTTCATATTAATCCTCAACATTATCAATTTCTATATTAGTTTTAGTTCCATAATCTCTTGTCATTTCAAATTCATTTGTAATGTCATTAACATAATTTTCACTATCAAACCATAATTGTGGGGTGTCATCATAAATATTCATGTATCATTATGAAAATGTTTGGTTTGGACCAGTCTCTTGAAATGTTTCAATTCTTCACACATCAGTGGAACCACATTCACATTGAGTAAAATGATTTTCCCAAGATTTAATTTTTATAATGATCCACCAATCACACAACGCTTTTAATGTAGCACAATAATTTTAATAATAAATTTGATGTTCTTTATGAGCCAATAACAATGATTAATTTACTGTAAGAAGACTTATATTTAATATCAATGATTCCATGGGTTGGATAAAAACCCAAGACTCTCTAAGTATCCAACCAGTAATATTTAAACATCATTATATAATCCTATCCCAGATAACACAATTCAATAATTTCTTCCAGCATGCCAAAAAAGTAAACTTTAGTTTATCTGTGATGATATCCTCTCCAGAAGATACCGCTTTTCATTGTTTTTTTGATTCACTATATGCAAGTGTATGAAATTTAAAACCATTCACCACATATGCATTATTAGATTTAACCATTTTGGATGGGGGTTACTCAAGATACACAATCGATTATCAATTTTCTCAGCATGTTGAGATACATGAAAACTTGTAGAACAATTATCAATATAATAAGAAATAAATTTATTTTATATGTTAAATCATAAATAATTTATTTACTCATTTTTGAAACTAGTAAGAATTTTTTTTTCGACGTTCTTCAAGAACGGCTGTAGTAATTTTTGGAAGTTGTTTCTTGATATGATTTTCATATAACATACAAATAAAATATGATTAATTTACTATAATAGATATTATAGAATTAGTGATAGGAAAAATCACAATACAAATTGTGTCATTTCTTCACAGTTTAGAAGAACATATGTATGAACTATGTGATGTTCATTATCAGAAAGAAATCATTCATTAACTACACTAAAGATAAGTTTGACCTGAGGGAAAAATAATATTTTATTTCTAATATCATCATCAAAATGTACATCGTTACATCTTATGAAGTTGTGTTTTGAGGTATATTCATATTAAAAATAATAAGAGTAGAAGAAAGAAATTTCTTCTTGCAAATATGCTTCTGCAATTGAGCATTCAATTGATGCATTGTTTCATACTTTTTTCATCAATTTCTACATTCATCTCTTGAATGGTTACATCCACTTTAAATGTACCAAACTTCCACATTTTTATTCATGAAAAAATGTAACATAAAATTTTCCATTAAGTCAAAGAAAGCTGGAGAGAATATTTTTTCTAATTTACATAAAATTAAAACATCTTCTTTCAGTCTTCTTAGTGAATTGTAGTGTTTTTTCACTACAAATATTTCTCAAAAAATATGATATGTTTGTGATCACATCCCAAATCATAGAATTCAATAAAACTCTTAATCCAATCAGGAAAATTATTTCCATTATAACATGATAGTTATGACTTTTTTATCCAGTAATATGATCATTTCTGACACATCTGCAGAAATGGGAAGCATAACTATCCGGATGTCTCAAATATTCAATCCACTAACAAAATAATAATCAATTTTCTTTGGATAGTGTATAAGATTATTTTGACTTCATTAAATTTTTTTATTTATCATTTTCAAAACGTTAAAGTTCTGGTCACCTATAAATTTGGGCATGATCTAATTCTGCCTTTACATTATCTTTGGTTTTTCCTAGTGTATCCAGAAATGTATGAAATAAATTATCAATATAGTTATTTTTAATATTCATGTAATCCGATATGTTACGGACCAAAAAATTAGACCGATATGGAATATCCTAAAAAATGATCTATTTTATTCAATTGTGTTCTATCCTAAAGCCATCAATTTTTTGTTGGAATATTATTGGACCAAATGTGATTGGAGGTAATGAAGAGACAATTTATTTTACATTATTACCTAAGATCATTGTTGTAGGATCACATTTTTTAATTGTTCCTTTTTTGTTTATTCCTCCGAAAAAGATGATCAATTAGAAGGAATTTGTGATGATAGTCGAAAAACAAGGTTTTTTTCCATTGACAGGCATAAATGCTTCACTGTCTCTCATATAGTACGTGCATGATTTTGGACCATGTGTACTCTAGCCAGATTACATTCCAAATGTTGGTAAGTCACTAATTGTCTACATCGATGCATATTTTAATAGGAAATTTTGTTTCATAGCAACATCATATGTACGAACACCATTAATCTACAATGAATTTAACTCATCATTTAATGGTTTCAAATAAATATCAATATTTTTTTTCCAATTTCATTAATTAATAAGGTCGAAAATATATATGGATCCTTTATCAACACCCAAGGAGGTAAATTGTATGGCATTACAAAGGCAAGCCAACATGAATACTAACTACCATAAGAACCAAATAGATAGAAAACATCAATAGAAAGACCCAATGACATGTCTTGGGATTCTAAAGAAAAATACGAATGCACTTTGTCAAAAACAATTCATGAATCACTCTTAGAGGGATTATTTAAGCTTTTCCAAATTGAAATATTGGTTTTGTTCCATGACATCAATTCTGCTGTGTTTGAATACATAAATAAACACTACAATCTGGGTGTTAGTGGGGAATATTTCAACTATTTTACAATAATAAATCTATAAATACCTAGTTTAGCCTCTTTATACCTCAACTTTACACATGTGAGAAAACTATCGAATGACTCATTTTCACCATAATATAATATGAAATATTTTGAACATGCATGAATATTTTGATAACCAAGACCCATATTACGAACCAGCCTCTTTCTCTCATATAAATTTTTAGGCAACACATTTCCTTTAAGTAATAGTGTTTTAACGAAAGGGAATTTTTAATCAAAATAGATATTTGTAGTTATATTATCTGATTAAATAGCCATAAATTTTGAAACCGCTTCAAATTTTCTTATCTTGCATCTAGGAGGTAAGGCTTACTCAGTGGACATCAACAAATCATAAAATTTAGATGGTTCCAACTTACACGTTAAATCAATATCATCTTGAGTTTTATTTTGTTGAAAGGACAGACCTGCCACATCATGTAAAAAATTTTGAAACTCTGATCGATCTGGAAAGAAATTATTAGTATCTTCTCTGGAACTGTGTTCACCATGTTAATACTAAAAACATAATCTAGTTGAAAACCAAGACATAATAGATGACCATCAACATTTTGAAATGTGTTAAATGTCATCAAAGAACATTTTTTACAAGGATGCTTAATTTCCACTTCTAAAACAAATTCTGTTTTTCTTGATGTGAATGATAATATATCTTCAAACCCCTCAATATATATAGGATTTAAACCACAACTATTTGGATGCATACACTGATTTATCCAAGCGTAATCATCTAATAATGATTGTTGTCAACTCATTTTTTCCATATTTCCCAAAAAAATATAATATAATTAGTTTTTTTAAAATAATATGATATAATACAAACACTATCTAAAAAATAAGAAATTTAAATTCAGTTTTCTAGTAATTTGTAAGAATTTCCATTATTTCATAGTTATTTATAATATTTGTTTTAAAATTTATACTAATCTACACTAATTTATAATAATTTATACTAATTACCTCTAATTATTAGTAATTATAGCTAATTTATATTAATTACCTCTAATTACGAGCAGCACAATTTCCAGTGGATTGGTGACAACTCTTTTTCTCGAAATCTCATCTCTTTTCATCTTTCTCTGACTGAAATCACTATAAAAAATCTCATCTGATGTAAAAATATCCATTTTCTGTGCTTGATAATGGAGAGAAGGAAGGCCTCACCACACTACTATCTATTCTCATGCATACAAAAATGGATATTCGTTCTTCTGAGAATATTTTTTATAGTGATTTACGTAGGATAATGTTGGAAGAAGATGATTCGTTAGAAAAAAAACCTCATTTCTCAACTACTCATCTCCTTGCAACATTCTCTCATTGAAATTTCCAAGAAAAATCTACTCCAACATACGCATATCATTTCTCATGAATACAAAAAATGTATATCCGTACATTGGAGCAGATTTCTCATAGTGATTTTAGTGAGAGATATTTGCAAGGAGATGATTCATCAAGAAAAATGCATGCCGCTGATCTACTAAAAATTGTGTTAATTTATTGCGATTTATTTTGAATTATTGCTAATTATGGTTAATTTTTGCTAATTATTGCAAATTATTCCAAATTATTGCTAATTATTCCTACTTATTTCTAAATATTGCTAATTTTTTCTAATTAATCTTAATTATTCCGAATTATTCCTAATTATTATTAATTATTATTAATTATTCCTAATTATTATTAATTATTCCTAATTATTACTAATTATTACTAATTATTTCTAATTATTCCTAATTAATTTTAATTAATCCTAATTAATTCTAATTAATCCTAATTATTACTAATTATTTCCCATTATTGAAAATTAGTCTTAATTATTTCTAATTATTACTAATTAATCCTAATTAAAAGTAATTATTCAAAATTAGTATTAATTATTCTTAATTAATCATAATTATTTCTATTTATTTCAATTTATTTTTATTTATTTCTATTAATTCTTATTTATTAATATTTATTACTATTTGTTCCTATTTATTCTTATTTTTTCCTATTTATCACTATTTATTTCTATTTATTATTAATTATTCCTTATTATTCCTATTCATTCCCAATTATTCCTATTTAATCCCAATTATTCCCATTTAATCTTATTATTACTAATTATTACTAATTATTCCTATTTAATTACAATTATTACTAATTAATCCTAATTATTACTGATTAATCCAATTTATTACTAATTAATCCAAAATATAACTAATTAATCGAAATTATTACTAATTAATCCTAATTGGTGCAAATTATTGCTAATTATTACTAATTATGACTAATTATTCCAAATTATGACAAATTAATCCCAATTACGACTATTTATTACTAATTATGACTAATTATGACTAATTATGACTAATTACTCTAAATTACAACTAATTAATCATATTTATGACTAATTAATACTAATTATGATTAATTAATCCTAATTATTACTAATCAATCCTAATTATTACTAATCAATCCTAACTATTACTAATGATTCCTAATTATTACTAATTAATATAAATTATTCCTAATTAATCCTAATTTTTACTAATTAATCCAAATTGTTACTAATTAGTCCTAATTATTACTAAATAATCCTAATTATTACTAATTAATCCTAATTTTTACCAATTATTCCTAATTTTTACTAATTATTCCTAATTAAGATTAATTATTACTATTTATTACTATTTATTTCTATTTATTACTATTTTATAACTATATATTACTAATTAATCTAAATTATAACTAATTTATAACTATTTATTACTATTTATTACTGATAAATCATAATTATTACTAATTAATCCTAATTATTTCCAATTATTCCTAAGTATTACTAATTATAGCTACTTAATTCTAATTGTTACTAATTAATACTCATTATTTCTAATTAATACTTGATATAACTAATTATTATTAATTATTACTAATTATTACAAATTATTACTAATTACAACTAATTATGACTAATTATGACTAATTAATCATAATTATTACTAATCAATTCTTATTATTACTTATTATTAATAATTATGAATAATTAATCCTAATTAGTACTGATTAATCCTAATTATTACTGTTTAATCTTAATTATTTCTAATTAATCCTAATTATCTCTAATTAATACTAATTATTACTAATTACTCATTATTACTAATTAATCCAAATTAGTACATATTAAACCTAATTATTACCAATTAATCCAAATTATTACCAATTAATCCTAATTATGACTAATTAATCCTAATTATTAAAAATTAATCCTAATTATTACTAATTAATCCTAATTATTACAAATTATTTCCAATTATTACTATTTGTTTCTAATTATTACTATTTAGTTACTATTTCTTATTATTTGTTACTATTTGTTACTATTTAGTCCTATTTATTACTATTGATTCCTATTTATTACTATTTAATTCTATTTATTACTATTTAATCCTAGTTATTACTATTTAATCTTGTTTATTACTATTTTATCCTAATCATTACTAATTATTTCTAACTATTAGTAATTATTCTAAATTATTTATAATTATTGTTAATTATTACTAATTATTCTTAATTATTACCAATTATTCTTAATTATTACTAATTATTCCAAATTATTCCTAATTATTCATAATTATTCATAATAATTTCTAATTATTACAAGTTATTACAAGTTATTATCAATTATTTCTATTTTTTTAATACTCGTTACTAGTTATCACTATTTATTACTAATTATTACTTTTCATTACTATTCATTACTAATTGTTGATATTTATTACTAATTATTGATATTTATTACTAATTATTGCTAATTAATTCTAATTATTACTAATTAATCATAATTATAACTAATTAATCCTAATTATTACTAATTAATCCTAATTATTACAAAGTAATCATAAATATTAAAAATTAATCCTAATTGTTACTAATTTATCCTAATTATTAAAAATTAATCATAATTATTACTAATTAATCCTAATGAATTTAAATTATTACTATTTATCCTTAATTACTACTATTTATTAGGATTTATTTCTAATTATTTATAATTGTTACTAAATATTACTAATTACCACTATTTATTCCTAATTATTTCTAATTAGTCTTAATTACTCTTAATTATTACTAATTATTCCTAATTATTACTAATTATTCCTAATTATTACTAATTATTCCTAATTATTACTAATCATTCTTAATTAATCATATTTTTTACTATTTATTACTAGTAATTACTAATTATTACTAATTATGACTAATTACTTTTAATTATCATTAATTATTACTAATTATTATTATTTATAAATAATTATTTCAATTTACTACTTATTAACGATAATTTCTACTAATTATCACTAATTATTACTAATTTTGACACATTTTTAATGGTTATTAATAATTTTTCTTAATTAATATTAGTTAATATTAATCACCTGTATTTGTAAAAAAATAATGCAAAATATAACGATCTGATTCTAATTTAATTTAATTGCAGCTAATTAACGATAATTATAACTAATATCAAACAAAATGAATTTACTAAAAAATCAAAGAAATAGATAAATACCTTAAAACAGAATCTTTTAGAGGATCTAAGTCCCGAATATCGCTATTATTTAAAATTTTAATTTATAAATTTTTTGACAGAGAAAATGAAAAGAGAAAGGGAGAGAGGAGTAGAGAAATGAGTGAAATGAGAGGAAAATAGATGTGGGTATATATAGGATACATTTGTAGCGACATGATTATTTGTGACGAGACCCATCGCAAATACTAACCCCCAATTAATTAGGGGTGATCGTTAAAAAGGAATTTGCGATGAATCTGTCGCAAATACCAACCCGCCAACATATTATTTTGTGACTGGAAGTAAATACCGTCGCAAATACTAAAAAACGCAGTCATGTATTTACTATGGGATCTTATGCCCGTTGCAAATACCATTCCCACGATATGAAGTGCTACTCACGCCAAACCTTTTGTGATGGGTACTGTCTACCCATTGCAAATAACTAATTATTTGTGACGGGTAGAGGGTCTCATTGCAAATAGTCCCTCCCGACAGACTTTTCACGACGCGACCCTACCCCATCGCAAGTAACCATTTTTTTTCTAGTGATTGGATAATATTAATAGGTTTTAAGTCAATGGATGATATCATTCCATTCTATGGGTATAAAAATTCATTTTGAATGGTAAACCTTATATATAGTTTTGTTTACTTCAGTTGTGGGAATCATTAAATGAGGTTGCTAAATTGATTTAAAAATTTCTAAAATTTAGTGTTAAAGAAGAATGGTTAGAAGACAACTTGTTTATTATTCATCTTTATTGGTTATGAAGGTTATTTTTGAAATAAATTATAAAATAACCAATTCTTTGATCCCCCTCACAATGTATATACATGGGACCTCCTATAATTTGTATTAGCAGTGTCCAAGTTCTTCAAAGATATTTAAGTTGTTTGAATTTTAAGGTGTCAAGTTATACCTATTGTAAAGATGAATTTATGGTCTGAATTTTTATATCCATCATAGATCATATTATTAGTGAATAAAAATTTGTTTCTATATTTTATGAAAAAAATTAAAACAAATATTGAAATAATGATTCATACCTTCTCTTTTTGGGTACAGATATTATAAACATTGTAACTGATGGTTTTTATCTAGTTGAAATGGTGAAATAAAGACTCTAAATCTTGGAAAGTATATTGATATGTAAGGTCATGTAAGGAATAATACCTTATCCTTACTTTAAGATATGGAATTCAAATATTAATGGGGTTCGATATAATAAAAGGAGGTTAGAATAAGAAACTAAATATTCATAAATGTAATGTTAGAGTGAAGGAAGAAAAAATTAAAATATAGTATTCCCAATTTGATGAAATGTGTATTATTGATGGAGAAATAGTACATGATTCATTTACTAGAGTCAATGGGATTGTTATATCCATAAGCAATTTTAGAGAAACTCTATATGATCAATGATAGTCTAGAGGTTTCATCAAATCATTCCAGGCAGTTTTGATGAAAAAATTTCTTCACTTGAAGACTATGATATGAATTCATTTCCACTAGATGACTTGAATAGTGTATTGTTTGTGTATGACATGATGAAAAGTTATTCTCACCAGAAGAGAAGTCGGTGAAGGGTATTTTTTGGGACAATAATTATCCAAACACAATGGGAATTGATGCTACTAAGGATTGTTGAACCACTAAGAGGGGGAGGTTGAATTAATGGTGGTATTTAAAAAAAATCAATTTTATAAAATTTAACCACTGTAACTTATAAGAGTTACATTCTTTATCAATGTTCATAATAATATCACAATCATAAAAATATGAGAAAGTAAAAAATAAATCGAAGATTTAAAAGGTTCAACCTTTATATGAGAACCAACATCCTTTCCATGGACACTCCCGTGGGTCCATGAAAATAACTATTATAAATAAGTGAATAAAACATTGAGTCAACTCCCATTAGACTCCTTCTACCTATCAATTGGTATGATTATGATGAATCTCACTAGTTTATAAATTTTCATACAAAACTAAGCCACCCAAAAATATGAAACTTTACAACTTCATCCCCTAAAAGGCCTATCTAAATTTCTCCATCTATTTTACTATGTCTAAAAACATCTATCTGGTGCACCATTTTTCAATATACGATATAGTTTATTAGTTTCACCTAACAAACTATTCTTGAAAAAAATTAAATATCCCTTTTAATCACCAAAAACATTATGCCTCAATACTCTGCATGGAAACTCTGTCCAATTCACTACATCTGGAAAAAATGAACTAAAAATCTATCTGATTCACTAATTAAAAACAATATCTGGAACTCTTCTTCAACATGAAATAAAACATTGTTTGGAAACTCACTTCTGGCACAAATCCTTTAGTGCTTTATCTTTTTTTACTGAACAGTTTTAAGTACATTGTACTTTTCAACCATTTATATAGGTTCTATAGAAGTAGAAAAGGTGGGAAACCAAATTTGTTTTCCTTCTCTTTGAAAATTGAATTTTGGATCTACCTACATGTTGTAATTTTCTGGATTCTTGTCAAAAACTTCTAGAATACCCATGAAGCTTCATGAATTTTGTAGCATCCATGAATCTCTTTGAATTTACTTAATCTTTATGTTATGAAACTTAAAAAAACATTATTAAACTCATCTAAATGACAAAACTATTGAACAAACATCACAACTTATTCATTTTCTAGGATGTTAAATAGTAATGTGATGTTTCTTAAAAGTATACATCCAAAAAATATTTTTCCATAAAACTTATGAGAACACTTTTCCTTCTTACAAATACACCAATTATCCACTTTTTTATTTGTTTGACTATTTTATCAGTATTATGATTTTAGAAAAAAACTATCCATTCATACAAATTTATTTGAACACCCTTACACATATTCTTTGCAAATTATTCTCTTTATAGAAATCCTCTATCCAATGAGAATTAAGAATTGTTTGTCTGATGTATGTCTATACGATTGATGATTATTCGTTGGATGTTATTCTCATGGAATTTCCTTTAATACCACACTTTAAAACTCCACAGCTTTAGACATTATCCTTATAAAATTCTCTTTGTGAATAGAAACATAATATATTTCATCTATTCTGAACACACATGCACCTATATCCATTTGTCTAAAACCAATGAAGGTGGTTTACAATATTGTTACAACTTCTTAATAAGTTTATTACATGTAGCATTCTCTGTTTGGTGCTATACTCTATTCGATATCAACTTAAAATATATTCTTCTTACCAAATATTATAATTGGTGTGCTATTTACTTTATCTTCTTTTTTGTTTGCAAGAATAGAAAATATAATTTAAAATTATCATTTTTTGAACATATTATTCTTTTGTACATTCTCATACAGAACAATACATGTCAAACTTCACATAAATATCCCTTTGATTACTTTGACACTTATCTGTCTGATGACCTGTGTTTGGTTAAATATTTCTATAAATATTGTTAAGATTACCTTTTTATACATTTCATAATACAACATCTTTTTCTTCTTTCCTCTATCTTGATATCTATGTCTAGTGGGATGTATCAAGTAATAAATAATTTACTAATCTACCCATTAGAAATTTCTTCTTTTGTTCAACTTTTCTGGCTTCAAATTTTATCTTCCGCATCTGATCATGTCAACCCACTGATTTCTATCCAATGAGGTTCTTACGAATAACTGTGTCCAAAACTCTATGTCCAAAACTCATTGTCCAAATTTTTTTTATTTAGTAAACTTGATCTCACATTTTGAACAATGGATTGAATCACGAGGTTTAATGATGTAAGGAACTTATGAGAAAAACTTTTCATCATCTCACATGGTTAGAAAGTTTTTTTAAAAAATTTATTAACAACAAATTTTCAACTCTTTCTTAACATTCTTACCAAACTATATCCTTTCTCATAGAGAAGGTCCTTACACTACACTAATGGTTAAATTAAATTTTTTGATGGAATTTCATCCCACATTGACAATAATTTTTTTTCCAGGTTAATATAAAACCCCATCACTTTTTTCTTCTCAATTTTTTACTCTCCCACCTTTTTTCTATCCCCCAATTTATAACAAACACAACATTAGATTCATTATAGAAATAATTATATTTTTTTCATATTGGTACTTTATCCCCCCCCCTTTGTGAACATAATACAATGCATGATAAGGGACTTCAATACAAACATTAGGAAGTGTTTGGTAAAGAATAAACATGAAGTTTCATCCTCAATTACAAAAATCTTTCTTTTGGCATAGCTTTGGTAAAAGCATCAACAATTTGATATTTTTTTTGAAATGTGTTCGAGCATGAAATTACACCAGTAAATTTTTCTTTTATGAAGTGATCATTTATATCAATGTTTATTGATCTTAACTATTGGACATGATTTTTTTAAAGATCAATGGAAATTTGATTATCAAAAATAATCTTCAACATTATAGAAACTTTCACTTTAAATTCTTCTAGTTGTACTTTCATCCATATCATTTGTGTAAAATTGTGGGTAGAAACAACATATTATACTTCCACATTACTCAAGGTCACTAAGCTCTATTTCTTACTTGGAAAACTCACCCAGCGTTCTACCAAGAAAAATTTTCCTCCTAAAGTTGATTTTATATCATTATAATCTTATTCCCAATCAGAATCAGTATGTATAATAATTTTAATATCATAACTTATTTTTTATAATTTCTTATTAGAATTCATTCCTTTAACATACTTTATAATTATTTTTCTTACCAACATTTGAGATTCCATATGATCACTTTGATATCTATAACATGAAGTAACACTATATATATTGTCCATCCTTGAAGATATAAGATAGAGACAACTTCCTATCAATTTTCTGAGGTCTTTCTAGTTCGTACGTTTCTTATCCTAATGTCTAATCAACGTTAAACCTATAGAAATTAGCGTAGAAAAAACATTAGATACTTCCATCCTATAATTTTTTAACAGTTACCTAGTGTACTTTTTTTATGTAGGAGATTTATCTTTCCTTTTGTTAAAATTATAAACACAGGGAAACATTTAATTCTCCAAGTAGTTATATTTCAAAAAAATTCTTCATTTATTCCAAAAATAATTTACAAACATTTTCTATATACCCTAAAAAAATTATATCACAAAAATAAATAATAAAAATAAGGGTATGAGAGTTTAAATCCTTCAAATATAAGTTATTGTCAACTTTACCTTTAGAAAAAATAAATTTTTTAAGAAACTATTAGGTTTTTAGGATTAGGCATGTAGAGATTATTTCAACTCGTTCAAGTATTTCTCAAACTTACAAACCTTGGTCCTTTATTTTTCAAGTAAAAACCCATAACGTTTCTTTATATAAACTTCTTCATCAATTTCTCTATTAAATAATTAAAAATTTACATCCATCAGATAAACATTATAAAATCAATGTGCAACCACTACTCAGAACATTATAATACTTTCTACTCTTACAATGGGGGAAACGTTTCTTCAAAATCCAATCCTTCCACCTATGAATTGACTTTATAAACAAGTATCATTTTGTTTCATGAAAACTCTACATGTTCACTCAACTTTTTTATCTATACCAACTCTATCCCAATAACATTATTTCATACAGGTTGTGGAACAAGTTCTCATGTTCCATTTTTCTCAATTTGATCTAACTATTCATTAATATCTTATACACATTCTCCATGTTCAACAGCTTTTGAAACTGATTGGAGTTCCATATGTGAGATAAGTGTAGTTTGATTTTATAATTTCAAATTTATTACAGTCTGAACAGGAACTTTATGATTTCCAATGATATTTTTAGATTCTAACGATTCTTCTAAATCTCTAATAACATTTATTTAATCACGCTCATCTTTAATTTTGTTATCATTATAAGATATTATGAATTTTTATTCCCTAACTTTTTCAACAATATTTTTTAAGGAAGTTATATTTTTAACAAATTTTATATCCTTTAACTCCACTAATTTTATTAAATATTTGTTCAAATATTTATAACACATTATATTTGGTGAGTATCCCATGAAAATTCTTTCCTTGTATTTTTTATAAAATTTTCCAAGATCCATATTTTTGTTCATTAATAAACATGGACTTAAAAAAACTATGAAATATTTCACTGAATGTTTTTTGTTATACAATTTTTTTTTGAAAGTCATGTTGTATTATAACCTTAAAAAACATATGTTTTATAGAGTTATAACAGTAGTAACAACTTATCTCTAGAAAAACATAGAATTTTTATATTATGTCAGCATGCTTCTTCCCATTTCCACCAATCTTTTGTTTTTCCTTTCTTATACTCCTTTTTTGATGGGTGTATAGATCCTTGTAGTAATTTTTTACTCTATAATTATTCATATATTATTTTAAATCATTGAATATGTATTATTTTCATTTATTAGTTTTGAGATTCTTTCTATAAACACACATTTCTCTCTCAACTTCTCTTACTAAATATCTGACCATATCTACAGCCTCTGGTTTATGTTTCATGAAAATTACAATAGTCAACCGATTAAAAGAATCAATGAAAGTTATGAAGTAAAAAATCACTATTTTTTTATTGATGTCTCATCAACCCGTAAATATTAGAGTGAATAAGCTCAAGAGGTCAGTAGATTTAATTTAATATTTCTTATATTTTAAACTTATCATATACCCATTCTAATATATTGTAAAAAAATATCATCTTTCCTCTTCAGTGGTAGTAAGTTTCTGACTACATGAACCTTAGAAACTTTTCTCATAATTTTCTATCCTATATTTTTATTTCTTCAATGCCATGATTTTTTCCATCTTCTTCACATAAGTAGAATGGATTACCAGTTTTTTCAATCTGAAAAATATTTCTAATTATTTGTTCTCCCTTGGTCACAATTTTTCCATATTTCATACTTCTGATGATACATCAATATTTCCTAAAGATAAATTCTTTTCCATCATCAAAAAGTTTTATAACACTATTTTTATTATTTCTAAACCCATATACATATGAAACTTTCTTAGATTTTAGCTTCTGAGCTTAAATCTCAGTAGTTACTATTCCTCTTATATTAAAGGAAAAATTGTTTCCAAATATAATTACCCCTTCTTGATTATTTTAAACACCTTTTAAGATTTTATATCACCTATCACGTGTGAGTAACAATCAATTTATAGAATCCACAGTTCTTTCCTTTTTCTTACTTTCATATATGTATCCAAAATAAAGGAGTTTCCTTAAACATTATTCTTTCAAGATGCAGTTTCTTTCATTATATAAGAAAATTATCATATAAGAGTAATCATACATTATTCAATGTATTGACCAACTTGCTAACATATTCCACAAATTTTCTATATGTATTCAAACTAATTTTTCATTGGAACTTTTCTACTATCTTGAGATTTTTATTTACCAAGTTTATATGGTTTAGTAATGTTACTCACATTTCTTACACTATTATTCCTCCTTTGTTACTGAATATTTCCAAGGAGTGACATAATGTACCCATTCCTGTATGATTTTTGCTCATAAAGTCTACAATACAAACAAAATCAATCAAATATCAATTTTCTATAAAAGTAAGAATTTTACAAGAAGATAGTTTTTTTTGGTTTATAATATCTTTTTGATTTGGTTTCCTCCTAGAATAGGGAATATTTGTTATAGGGTTTATTTTTAACCATTTTGATGTGGTATATTTTTTACATCCTTTACCAACCCAATATTTCCTAATATTTTTCTTAACACCCACAGGGTTTGTAAAATTAGATGGACTTTTACTTTTAATGGGTGAGGATTTCAATTGATTCTTGGGAAGATATTTATCAGAAACATGAGAAGTTTCACCTTTTACAAGTAAATATTTTTTAAAATTTTCATCTATATTTCTTTAGTTACCTTCTACCTCAATATTTTTTGATTGATTTTTAAAAACATAACCATCCTTGGCTACAAGTTTATTAATTATGTCTTCCATTATTTTCTTTATTTAGTAATTTTCAGTTCATAGTAAATGATATATAGGGTATACTCATCTTACCATTTATAGAAATATTTCATTATTTCATTGTTATATCCCATTTACTACTCCGTTGTTCTAGTCTCATTTTAGAGTTTTTTTTCTCAAGATAAGACTCAAGCTCAGCTCTGAGTTGATATTCTTTGAAGCTTTTCTTACCTTCTTCTTCACTATTTAATGAACACTCCTTATTTTCACCATTAACCAAGTAATTTCATAACATTTATGGTGCTTCACTTTTGGATGAAAATTTATCACTAGATTCATTCTCATCTTTTTTAATCAACAAACTTATTCTATTTCTAGGGAAATTTTTCTTACCAAAATTATATTTATTATCTTCATTAAAAGATTTATTAAACTTATTCCATAATGGGTTTTCTTTAGAATGATCTTCATAATCTCATTCATTCTTGTTAGGGAAATTCATAGTGAAGATCCAAATTCCTCCACTTTTGGAACATTTGAGTGGACATTTTCCTTCATACTTACCTATTCCTCTCCGATAGTTTTTGGAGATAAGATACAAGATTTTTTCATTCATTTCATCATATTACTCATATTTTGAATCAATGAGGGTAGAATTATTAATATATTGTATTTTAATATTTTTCATAGCTTCAAAATCCATTTCATTCTTGATATTATTTTTAAAATTTTGAGATTTACTCATCTCATAAATAAATAATGTTATGAAATTTATCAAGTAATAAATTATATTTATCTTTTAAAGTTGAGATTTTAGAGTCAAAACTATCAAGGGAGTATCTCATGAGTTTATTGAAAATATTAAAATCTTCTAAGATATAACCAAGAATTATGATTTAACACAAAACTTAATTTTATATAGAAAAGTACTCATAAATTGTATCTTATATCTCATTCTAATATCTTTGAATTTGATTCCCTAGAATTGTAAAATTTCCTCCTTGACTTTGGTTTTCCTTCGAAGATACTTTATAAATTCTCTAAAATTTATTTAGATATTTTGAGACCTATAACCTTCATGAAATTTTTTATAAAAGAGGCATAAGAATAACATTTCTATCCTTTTTATAAACCTCAACATTTCTCTTGTAAGAAAAAATTTATGGGATAATTTTTCTCTATGATTGAAAACCCAATTATTGCTACATCAAGAACCTCTAGGACAATTGATATAAGATATAGTATCATTTTATTTTTCCAACCATGATAATTTTTTCCATCAAATATATGAATACCTATTCTCTTTAATTATTGATATTTTCTATGGTAATAATTTAGTAGGGGAACCTGCCTCTGATACCACTTGATGTTCCTGAGGATTATTGAACCACTAAATGGGGGGGGGGGGGGTGAATCAGTGGTGGTATGTTTAAAAATTTAAATCTTATTTAAATTTTACCCCTATAACTTGTTAGAGTTATTTTTCTTATCAAATATTACAATAGTCTAAAAAATATAAAAATATGAGAATGTAAACAATGCACACAAGATTTAAACATTTTTTATTTTGTGTGAGAATGCACATCCTTTTCATGGACACTCCCATGGGTCCATGGAAATTCCCTTTTAAAAATAAGTGAATAAAACATTATGTCAACTCTTTTCAGACACTATATATCTACCAATAGGTAAAATTATATTGAATCCCATAAGTTTAAGAAGTTTTTCATACAAAACTGGTCCTTAAAAAATATGAAATATTTCAAATCCATCTTCTACAAGGCCCGACTAGATTTCTCTCTCTATTTTCCTCTATCCATAAACATATATCAAGTAAACCCTTTTTATATATCTAGTACAGTCCATAAATTATTCTTAAAAAAACATTAACCTACTAAAAAGTCTATATTCTATCCTATGAAAAAACATCATGCCTCAAAACTCAATATAAAAACTCTATCAGATTCACTATGTCTAAAAACTATAAATTGAAACTCAATACGATTCTCTGAATGAAAACTTTATACAGAACTCTTCTTTAACACGAAGCAAAACTTCGGTTGGAAACTAAATTCTAACACAAATCCTTCAATGCATAATATCTTTATTGGTGAATAGAATTATGTACATTTTTCTTTTCACTCCTTTATACAAGTTCTCTAGAAGTAGAAAATGTGGGAAAATAAATTTTTTTCCTCTCACTAAAACTAAAATTTTTGATCTCCCTATCATTTTTAATTCGATTGATGCTTCTAAAAACATACATAATATTTATGAATCTTCATGAATTATTATATATCCATGAAAATCTTATAATTTTTTAAAAATTTAAGTTATGTAAGCTCAGAAAAAAATTCTTTAACTCAGCTAAATAACAAACAAATTGAAAACCCAGAACATCATCTTCATGTTTTTGGAGTTTGCAAAGTTATATAAAGTTAATTAGATATCTCCATCTATACATTATTTTTCTAAAAAAATTTTATGGAAAATTCATCTATTTACTAAAATATTACTTCTCCATTTTCCCTCTATTTAGATATTTTGTATGTCTGATGACTTTATAAACAATTCTTCATCTGACCCTATTTTCACAAACACCCTTCTTCATATTTGTTTAAAATGACTCTATTTATATACATAATCTTCCCAATATACATTAAGAAATGTTTGTTTGATTTATTTATATCTATTAAATTTAAATCTTATGGAATTTCTTTTATAATCACACATTAAACATTCATATCTATGAACCTCCACAATCAGCAAAAATATTTTTGAATAGAAACTTCACACATTCTATCTATCAAGAAAACACATGTTCATTTATCCATTGATCTTAACACACTAAAAATTCTTGACTAAATTATTGAAACTTCAATTTTTTCCATATGATGATTTATCTATACCATGCTCTACTCTATTTTGTAGAAATTTGAACTATAATCTTCTTCTCAAAATTTAAAATTCTTGTACCATTTATTTTATCCCCTTTGTTTTTACACAAATAAAAACATGAATTTAGACTTATCATTTTTTAACATTTTGTTCTTTTGTAATTGTTTTTATAAAACTTTG
Source organism: Viscum album (assembly GCA_963277665.1). Classification (NCBI taxonomy): domain Eukaryota; kingdom Viridiplantae; phylum Streptophyta; class Magnoliopsida; order Santalales; family Viscaceae; genus Viscum; species Viscum album. Next base: position 380,792,843 of record OY728153.1, on the reverse strand, counting down.
AACGCTGAACTTCACATAAATATCTATTTGATGATTTCAAAAACTGTTTCACTAATAATCGATGTTTGGTAAGTTGTATCAAGAAACATTTTAAAGATTTTCTTATTATGGATTTTTATGCATCTATATCCACATTTATTTATCCAACTATCTATGTTTGGGGAACTAGTTTGGTAAAAAAATCATTAATTATATCCTATTTAGAAACTAATTCATTAAATAAACATTTTTATATTCAAACATATGCATCCACATCCAATCATCTCATCTTAATGATTTATTTTTGGTGAGGTTTGACCAAATAATTTATTCTATAACTTTTTCTCTGGAACTTTTATGTTCAGTAAAATTGATCTCCTCCCTTGAAAAATGTCTTAAATCATGATATTTTCATGGTGTAAATAACTTTTTAGAACATCTTAGCATCAAATGACTTTGTTAGATTTTTTTAACAAACATTCTAACCAAATATTTTGTAGCTCTTTCTCAACTTCCTAAAACTTCTCACACCTATTTACAAAATCATTTAAAGAAATATGTTTTCAATGAATGAAAAACTTTATTAGAAAAAATAAAAAATGATCTCCAGGAATTATTAGAAAAAGAATGATTTATTCCATATGATCATTCCATTCATCTATAATAAATAAATAAATGTAGAATACATACATTTTCACTATCAATATGGTTTATCTAATATCCTTAAAATGATATTGATAAAGATCATTAATAAATATCCAATATAATACTTACTTGAAGGTTATCCATAGGCTATATGTATCTACCGATTATTTATAATGATCCTATCTCCCTCATGGTCTACTAAAACCATATTTAAAGAGAAATAAAGATAATGTAAGAGATACGTTCACCTTACTGGAATTACAGTGATCAAATAATTGTCTAATTATCATGTATGTTACAAATAATTCAAAAACCATTAGTATTTTTATATATTCCCCCAAAATATCCCAAAAAATTATCAAATGTTTGTTTTATTGTATGAAAACCATTTTATAAACATTTAATGAGTTATAAACAATTGTAACCTCTAAATCATATATGATTGACATTTAAGGAATATTTAAGATGTTAAAACTTCTCAAATAATTATTTCATGATGATAAAAAAAACATGATATATTTTAGTGAGAGAAATAATAAGTAATAAATAATAACACAAGTATCTCCATGTATAGATTTATGATGTGGTTTTCTCTAGTATAAAATACAGCATGGTTACAATCACCATTCCATGGTCTTAGATTTAATTTATATTATTAATAATATTCCAATTTTAGTAAACCCTTATATAATTTTCTCACTTTGACATTATGTCACATCATATTTGAAATATTTTGAAACCATATAAAAAATTCCTTTTATGAAGTCTATCATTGATTTTCACCACATGTTACATCGCATGTAACAACTTGTGAAAATGAAACCAAATCTTATTTTGGATATCTTACAGAACACATTGAAGTATATCTCAATGTTTGGTTAAAATAATTTATAAAAAACTTAATCCAAATTCACATACACACTTTGTGTAACCCTATAGTCATTTCTAGCGTTGATAAAAATTATCAAATTTATAAGTGTAAGTCGAGAGATGTTTCTAGAAAAGTTTCATTGATACTAGAGTTACACAGAGATCTTGTGTAATATCTATCAAACACATATATATACACACTTTTTTCTACCATTTGTATCATATATATAATTTCCCCTTGATTTTCTGGTTGAATTATTATTTAATTTTATGTTAATCATGTTTATTTTACTTGGTTCTCTTTGTTTGAGGCATCAAGGTTACTTGAGAGTGGGTTCGGGAGGAATGAACTTGAACTATAGCTGAATGTTTTATATAGGTAGGAATTTATGACGTGAAGACCTTATTCACACCATGAAATTTTCAATACAGAACCCATGGGGTTCATTTTGTTGGTATTGAAAATGTTGATAAGTGATCACACTATGAAAGGCTCTTGTTATGTTTTTCTAGAGGGTAAAACATATAACGTTTTAATAAGACCCTATTTTATTTCCCCCTTATTTCTCTTGACCCTCTAGTGTTATTTTGGTTCATGGGGATAACTTCTTGGTTATTTTCACTCCCCTCTATTCATTTCTTCACTAATTCAAGTTTCATTCATTTCAGGGATCCTCTCTTAGTAAATCTATCATTATCTTAGTCTTAATTCCATATTTCTTATTTTTTTCTCATTGTTTTACTTTTATAGAACCCTAATATTCAAATATGGGGATGATTTTAGGGATTAAGACTGATCAGATTATTTTGATTATAGATTATTGGTGGTTTAGCTTCTCTATGCTCATGGAAGGAATTTATTTCCATTGTACTGCTTTTTTATGAAGTTATATGCATAATTTTGCATGTCTGTGTTTTAATATCCATATAATACTTACTCCATTGGTATAAAATCGATTAGGTAGGTTTGTATAGAAATTTTTGACCCTTTATAGGGGGAGTTATGGGTTGTCAAATTGAGTTTTTTCCTTGGTTAATTAGTGACATCCGGGTTATACACATGAGAAATTAGAACTAAGGATAGCCATTGAGGCTTGGATGAGTCTATTATGACCTTGGTAAATGATGAATAGTTTTAGTTGTAGAATTACCTTATTTTTTTGTATTTTGATCCATTCTTTTCTTTATTTTTATTGCTTGAGGTCACCTCCCTAGAGTATACAAGGATGTGTTGATGTGACAGATGTGACCTCTCCTGAGTGCATGGGGATGGGTTTGTGTGCTTGATGTGACCACTCTAGAGTATGAAAAGATATGTCAGTGTGTTTATGTGACATCCCTTGAGTGATAAGTGATTTCATTGGTTGCTTAATGGGGTTATGATTGGAATGATAAGGTGTGGGATGTGTGTTTTACTTACTATTAAGGCTCTAATATAATATATTTCTAACATGGAGCCAAATAAGGCATGACTATAAATTTATGGTAGCCCGGTTAGCAGATGATAACATGACATATGTTGTTTATTATTTATTTATTTGGTTTTTTTAGTTAATTCACCTTTATAAACATTTTGTATTTGCACTAAGGGTATATTGGTGGTGTCCCGTTGGGGTTATTCTCACACCCTGCATAGTAATATTGATGAACATATAGACTTTATGATTAGGGATATAGCTAAGGAAAAGTTCCATATGACATATTACTGAGTGGAAAATAAATTACATGGATAGAGGTGATACCAAGACAAACTTTAAGATATTTTTAGGTGATGCCTATTTTATTATTTTATTCTTTTTTTATTGATTCACCACATGTGGGGATCCTTTTTGGATTCATTAAATAACTATTATATTCCATATTTATATAGAATGTGATGATGTTATTATTGTTTCTTTTATTTAATTATTATTACTATTCACTATCTATTTCTTCCACTCTATGATATTTGTTTATCCACTATATTTATATTACAACTATTACTATGCTACACTAATAGTTATTTTTTACTAAGGGAATAGTCTCCCCAAACCTCCATTTAGTCCCATTGTACTATTTTAGGACCTATTTAATATGGAGGAACATGCATGAGGTCACACACTACTCAATCATAGGATGGGTTATTTGGTTTAGGTTGTTAAAAATGGTATCAAACCACCTTTTATCTTTATTTTTTTAGTTTTTAGTGGAATAGTGATAAGTAGTCAGGACTTTTGAATGGGAGCTAAGCTTATGTCCATCAAACACTTGTGTAGTGGACCTGTAAATTACCAGGGAAGTAGGATTTATTTTACTAGTTGTAAAATTATATTTTCATGTTATTATTTGGTATTATTGTGAAATTATGGTTTCTGATATTTTCTATTAGCTATATTAGCAAAAGCAGTTGAGTCCATACATCATTGATAGGATTGTAGGTTAACATGTAATAGGCCAAAATTCTTGTGATTGATAAAGTTTTAAACTAATTAAATTACAACAATTATATATTCAATGTTTTCCCAAATACATAATTGGAGACATTTAATTAATTTAGCATGTGAATAATTATATTTTGTTATATATATATGACTGTTACTAATGTGAATGTATAATGATGTAGGATTTGTATTTGGGTAGGTTCTAAGGGGATATTCCTAGTGGTTGGGGGTAGTTCTAGGGTTTGTTCCTATGATTATTGTTTGTGTATGAATTTATTAATTTCATAAGTATCTTTTAATATTTAAGTTATTAAGGGTGTTTCTAAGTATCTATCTTGGAATTTTATAAAGTGTAGCCTTGTCAACATTTCATAGTGTAACATAATGATTGGGGTAAATAATCCCTCAAAGGATTGAATGTTCACATTATACTTATAGAAATTTAGGTGGGCCAGGATGAGCATCTACCAAATGATACTCCCATAGTTCAGGAAGTATAGTCTCTCTAGATAGTTGTTTTATGCACTGTTTTAGTGGGAGGTGGAGGTTGGCATCTAAGAGGGCCGACGATGGTGGGATTTTTCAAGATATTCAAATATAACACCTTCCAACCTTTTAGGACATGGTTTATCCTTAGGATACTAAAGACTAAATCAATATAATTGAAAAGATATTTGAACTTTTAGAGACACTTTCTAATCATCAGGTGAAGTTGGTAGCATTTTGTTTACCTGGACCTACTAGGAGGTGTTGGGGTGTGTTTATTTAGGCTTGGAGACATGAGGATATAATGTGGGTAGCATTCGATGATTTTTCTGAAGAAATATTTCCCAATGTGTTGAGGTTGTAAAATGATCAATTGTTTATGTAACTCTAGAAGGGGACGTTGTCAGTGGTAAATCCCAAAACATGTTGTAGGTTCTTGATCTTGTTTACTCCATTATTTTACAAAAATTAGGCTCATAAGGCTAGGAAGTTTGAGATCAGTCTTAATCCAAATGTGAGGCATTAGGACCATACATTTTAACCAACATCAAATTTGTATGTGGTTCATAAGTATCTCACAATTGAGAAAGAATTTTTATAGGATAGTGCATTAGGGATTCCCCCCTCCTTTTGTGGTGGATTTATATATGGTGTTGTAGGGGATTCTTCCAATTGTAGGAATAGGAGATTAGAGGACATGTGATGGGTTGATAATAGGTAGTAAATACCAAGTAGGATTTCATCTCTTTTATCTATGATAGGAACTTCTCTATTGTGTTTCCCATTCGGGAATCCTAGACATTACCATAGGGAATATACCAGTCAAAAAAGGGAGTCTCATTCTATAAAATAATTGGACATCTATATAACTTTTGTTAGATTTTTTCTTATCCATGTGTGGAAATATTTTTAGGGAAGATGTAGGCCTTCAGGTATTTTTTGTGAGGACCTCAAATAGATAGTCAATAATTTTTAGTGTGGTCTAGTTATAGAGTAGGATGAGTATCTCAACTCTAGAAGCTTAAGGATCCATAGGGTTTAATTCCTCTAGTGATAAAGGGATCACAAGGATAGATCTGTAGATCCAATACATGTAGGATTTACATGTTCTATTAGGATTTAGTAGACAATGGAATGAGAACTTAGATGGTTGTAGGTATGGTTTTGGTTAGGCCAATGCTCTCTATTACTTTTTTTGATAAATGAAGATCTCACTCATTTTTTTCCCAATTTATCACTAGATTAGAGTTACTAGTGAAGTTCCCCCCTAGATTTTGGATCTTGATACACCTCCTAGGAAGAGGGGTGATAAATTTAAAGGTTTCCTATAGTGTTTCTTAGTGGTTTAAAGGTGCAAATAACTGTGTGTTTTCTGGTTTTAGAGATGGCCACTTTCGAAGTCATTTTTTGAATGGATTGATTGATGTGTTTCCAAGATCACATCAATTGATATCATTGAAAAGTAAATTTTACCTTCTCTAAGGGATGCGTGTATGTTGTTACTAGGTATTGGATTCTATATGTGTACAAAGATAGACTAGAATTTGACCAGATTGGGTTCATTACAACATTGGTAGAGGGTATGGTTCATACAATTGATCTTATGAAGGTTCTAGCAATTATTCCTCTTATAGTGGGTCGTTACCTAGAAGTATTTCTATAATATTTCTCAATAATCCCTCCAAAAGGGAGACTAATTATGATATTGAACTCATTTCGGGTTCACAACATGTATCAATTTCTCTATATTGAATGAAACTAGCTAATTTTAGAGAGCTCACGGTGAAAGTTGATAACCTGGTGGTGAAGAGATTCAGTTTCCCTAGAACATGTACTTAGGGTGATCTAGTTCCATTCACTAAAATGAATTATTAAAACCTTTATATATGCATTGAATACCAAAAACTATACTAATTCATGGGGATAAATATATATCCCATACCAAGTATTGATTATTTGTTTATGAAGTTGAGGGGATCCCAATGGTTCTCTAAGATTTATCTATAATTAGGATACCATCAGTTATGGTTTAGGGCTAAAGATATACCATATATGAAATTCAAGAGAAGGTATAAGTTTTATTAGTACGTCATGATTCCTTTCATCTTAATGGATATGAATCATGTTTTTCATCCTTACATGGACTCTTTAATCATAGTGTTTTTTATAATATTATAGTGTATTTGAGGACCTTGTAATTATATACTAGGAACCTTTATATTTTTTTGAGAATGTTCCAAGTGCATCATCTTTATCTCAGGTTCTCAAAGTTTCAATTCTAGATCATGCAGGTATGCTTCCTAGGGAATGTGATTTTTGAGTCTGGAATCTATGTTGACCAAGAGAAGGTGGATATTGTTATATCTTGGTCTTGTACCTAGAATGTGTTAAAAAATTGGAAATTTTTCTGAATGTACATTTATTATAAGTGATTCATCTAGGACATATCTTTCATTAAGGAAAATATAGGGATGATTTCCATTATGTTAGTGAAGTTCATATGGATGAATCAGTGTGAGTAGGCTTTCTATGAGTTTAAGAGGAGGTTTACATCTACTCTGATTTCATTTTATCTAGACATAGGGGTTGGATCTAGATTTTACTATGATCCTTTAGGATTTTTCTTGGGGTATCTCATGATGTATAGTGATCATGTTGTATCTTATGGATCTTGTGAGATATAACCCCATTAGTGTAATTACTCCATTCATGACCCATAGTTAATTACCATGGTCTATGACTAAAAATATTGGTATCACTATCTCTTCAATGAGAGGGTATATTTTCTAAAAAACCATGCAAATATTTTGATATATCTCTTCACAGTGATGATTGAACTTAAGACATAGATTATGGGTTGAGCACTTGCGGACATTTAAATTTGATATGGAATATACCCTAAGAAATAGGTACCAAGGACAAAAAAATAAAAGGAAGGGTGAAATATATTGAGCATTATTGAAGATTGAAAAGTTTGTGTATCTGAGGATCAATGATAAGTAGAATGAACTTCTATGATCATTAGTCCACATTGTTTGATTTAGTAAATTATATTCATGACTATAATTTAGACTATCATGTTATATGAAGGAAGTTGATGGTATATGACCATGTTATAAGATAGTCTATGGATGGGAACAATGTACTACATGTCCATGGAGGGATTATGGTTCATTTTTTCTATGAGGGAGGAGTCAATGAGGGAATCTCATACCATGTAATGAGAGATACATCCAGGATTGACCAAAATGTATCAAGATATGAAACATCACTTCAAGTAGTATTGGATGAAGAAATCTGTTTCAAGGTTTATTGCTCAATGCCTTATCTATCAGAACATGAAGAAGGAGAACCAATGACCGGGTGGTTTGATTAATCCAATTTAAGTTCTAGTTTGGAAGTGGGATGAAGTATTTATCAAATATTCTGCAGGAATAATCAAGAATCCAAATAATCAAGATATATTGTGGGATTTAGTTGATCTTCTAACCAAGTTTTTACACTTCTTTATAATTTTGGAAGATCAGTTCCTAGATGAGTTAGATAGACTAAATGTATAGAAAATAATGATATTTCATGTTAGGTTTGTGTGCATCATGTTAGATAAATATGAACATTTTATGTTTCAATTTTGGAAAGGATCAAGAAGGCGCTATAATCATAGCTGAAACAGATAATAACATATTACCCATAGATAGATAAAAAATCTAACAGGACTATTTGAAATTTAATGGACATGGTCACGGATTTTGTTGAATATTTTTGTGGGTTATTGGTATATATTTTTAATAAGTCACATATAATAATATATTTAGGTCTTAAATCAATATGGATCACTTTCAGGAACTTTATAGTCAACCAAGTCATTCACCACTATGTTAGCTTGAGAGAGGTGAGTCCAAAAAGATAAAGATGAATCTAGTGTTGGATAATTCTAAGAAAGTTTAGTTGGTTTAGAGATGATTAGTTACCTCTCAGAGAAGGAAACACTCATATGGCTATAGGAGGAGATTACCCTTAGATTTTGACATGGATGATCGGGTGTTTATGATATTTTCATCTCAATTAGGGCCTTAATGTTTTAGGATGAATGGAAAATTAGAATTATGGTTTGTTCTTAAATTCATGATTTATGAATAGATTAGGATAGTGTCATACAAATTAGATCTTTCATCGTGACCTTAATTTATTGATGATGTGTTTTATGTGTCACAACATGGAAAGTATGAGATAGACCATGCACATGTTATTGATAGTGGTGATATCGAGTTGGAGGTAGATTCTTCATTTGAGGATCATCCATTATTGATCACTGACTGAAGTGATAAGGTTTTGTAAGGGAATTCAGTGCCCATCATTTAGGTTTTTTGGAAACATGGATGTATCCAAGAGGAAATTTAGGAGTGGGAGTCAGATATCCAAGTTTAGTATCCTCGGTATCTCATAATATTCCACCAGAGATACTTCTTGAGGATGATCAGTACTTATAAGACTTGTTTTTAATTACCCATAAATTTTCATGGTGATTTAGTGTTTGATATTGTCCTAATCATTTTTATTTTACTGATTTTAAATTTTTTGAGGTGTCAATGTTGCTTAGGAGTGCGTTCAAGAGGAATGGGCATGACCTGTTGCTGAAAGGTTACTACAAGTTTTCATTCATAGCATTAATATCTAATTAAATCCATGAATTTTTTGAGACAAAACCCATGGGGTTATATATACTAGGGTTCACAAAGGGAGAAATTTTTCACACCATAAAAGGATCCTAGGATTGATTTTAGTGGAAAACGATTGTAACTATTCCCTAAGCCCTTATTTGAGTTCCCCCTTCTTTACATGAATCCCTTTATAATATTTTAGTATGTAGGGATACCTTAGTAATTATTATAACTCCCCTCCCCTAATTTCTTCATTGATTCCTGTTTCATTCATTATAATGATCTTCTCTTAGAAAATCTAATTTCTTCTTAGACTGAAATCCTTATTTCCTCTATATTCTTCTTATTTCACCATTCTAGATCCCTAATATCCAAATTTGGGGATGATTTTAATGATTTCAGGTGATTGGATTATTTTTGGTGTCAATTATTGATGGTTTATATTTTCCATTATTATGGTAGGAAGTCCTTCCCATTTTATAACTTTTATATTGAGTTTTATGCATCATTTCCTATGTTGGTGCATGTGTATACCTATTAGACTTCTTCCTATGGTATGAAATATATTGTGTGGGTCCATATAGATGTAGTAAACCATTTATAAATGAGTATTTGAGTTTATAGGTTGTATATAGTGAGTTTTTTCTATGTTCCATGGATTACATAGGGGATTTCCACCTAATAAATTGGACTTAATGGGAGTTTTTTTTTGGATTGGGTAAGGCAAGTATGGATTAGATAAATGATGTAGGTGTTAAGGTGGTGATTTTTTTTTAGATTTTGATTTATTCTATTCATTTATTATTTATACTTTATGTGACCTCCCAAGAGTATGTAGTGATGGATTGATGTTCCAGATGTGCCCCTCCTTAAATGTTTCACGATGGGTTGAGGTTCTAGAAGTGACCTCCCTTGAGTGTCTTGGGCTGGGTTGTAGTGCTTGATGTGACCTCCCTGGAGTGACCAGGGATTGGTCAGTGTGATAATGTGATCTTCCTTGAGTGACTAGGGATGGGTTTGTGTTCTTTCTGAGGCCTTTACATGATTATAAGGTGATACTCATGTGTTATACTTACTACTAAGGCTCTGATATACTTTTCATATGCTATGAAGCGAAAGTTAGTATGATTGGGGATCTGTGGTGTCCTTTCTAGCTCATAATGACCCGATAGGTGTTCTTAATTAATTAATTTTTTATTTTCTATTAATACATCCACATTTATATACTTATGAATTTATTATAAGGATTCATTGGTGGTGACTTACTGGGTTTATTCTCATACCTTACATGTGAATTGAGATACACGTGTAGACTCCATGTTTAAAGATCTAGAAAAAGTCATTGTCCTTGTGGTAAATTTATAATTAGGTCCCATTATACTAGGATATTGGTGATACCTTGACATACTATGGAATATTTTATAGTGATATTTCTTTTATTATTTTGTAATTTTTTTAAATTGATTCACAACATGTGTGGATTCCTTTTAACCCCTTTATTTGACTTTGTTATTCCATATTGATAAAACATGTGTTGATTCTATCATTGTTGCTTTAATTTTTTTATTGATAATATTTATTATATATTTCTTATACTATGGTATAATTCATTTTCTACCATATTTATATATATTATGTTACTATGTTACTTTGATAGTTATCTAATATTGAGGGAATAGACTCCCCACAGTTCCATTTTGGGCCTCGCTTCTAGTTAACATCCTCTTCTATATAGGGAGGCATGCAAGAGGTCACATACCATTTTGGAATGGGCTGGGTGATTCATACAAGGTTGTTACAATATAAAATTATAAATAATCATATAATTTGTTTTTCCAAGACATCTAGTGAACACGGGACAAGGTGCATGTAAATATCATATAACCTACTCATAAATTATTGATTCTATGAGTATTCATTGACCAGATGGATGGGAACATCACATTCCATTCACCCAAATAAATGAAAACATCACATTCCCTTTCCTGAGCAGGTAAGTACAACACATATACTTATTTAGGTATGCTCGTAAACTTCTATATTCTATCTTAATTTAGGGCCTAGATGTCAAAATCATCATATAATGGGACTTATACCATCAATGATAAACTTCAATTGATTAAATGATCAAAAAAATACTCAACCACCCTCTAATTAGCTCAAATTCCACATTGGCGCCAAAATATTATAATAGTATTAACGTTCTCATCATTTTGTTATTATAAAACTTAGGTATAGAGATTCAATATGAAAAATAAATCCTCGGTATACCAAATACATAGTATATTCCACTTCATATGGAATACGGAATGGTTTATCTAAAAAACAAAACTTCTTTGTGTATCATGATAAAATTATTTATCTATATATAAAAAATTGCATATGAAATCATGACATATCATCATATCCTATAATATTGCATGAGGAATATTTATCAGGGATAACTCAAAGTGAAACATTTTTATGTTAATTATCATTTCACTTCAAAAATATATGAAGTTAATAAGAAATAATGGTAAAGTAATGACCACCTATTATATTTCATGAATACATTTTATATCCTTATATTATATTAATAGTATTAAAAACCCATAGTACGTTCCCAAATAATTATATCCTATGTGATAAACATCCAAAGAAGCATTATTTTTTCTGTACTTTTTTGGTTTTATTAAGCTCATTACGTCTCAATGTAATTGTTATCATATCTATATGTGGCCAATTGACAAATAATCCCATTAAACTCCTTTAATAAGTAACATCTATAAATAAATCCTATTTCAATAGATTATTATTCATAACTCTTATGTTTAACTCCTTAAACATAATATTCAAACTACCTTACTTTTCAGCATATAATGTTATAATCCCAATATCTTATTTTTTATACTTATAAATATTTCTAAGATCCTTATTATCATCATTTTCTTAGAAAATTTCAACTCAAAATTAACTTTGAGATTATTTTGAAATAATTTAACTGTCACTCTCTATACTAAGACCATTATTTATCAACATACCATAAATTAATTTAGGATATCAAATGATTTTATATGAATTAAAATGGTAAAAATTTATTTTTTTCATAGAAAATATATAATTGAAAACATAATCCCACCATACTCTTATAAAAAAGATTCTCTCCAAAATATATTTCTAAGACACAAACTTTATTTCATTAGAAAGTAACATTTTTTTCTTTTATGGGAATATTTATCAAATAAAATTTTAATGGTTATATCTTATATGCTATTCTATGTGTTTGGATAAATATTTTTAAAATAATACTAATTCTCTAAAATAATGCATTATTGGGTGGTGGGATTATATTACTCATATTTTAACAAATATAGTGGATAAATTATTTTCTCTTAAATAATTTTTTTATCCTTAATTTTTTTAAACATATTTTAGAATCTAACGAATCGCAAACCATATGCATTACAACCAACATCTCATATTGTTCATAATTACTCTTTGTTTATGAAAAAAATATCATATAATATATGAGAAAATAATATGGAAATACACATCATTTATTTATATCCATCTAGGTTTTATGTATTCCTTTTCATTACAAATATCTATTTTGATGACCTTCATCACTTTATTTGAGTTTGAACTATAAACTTCATCAATCTTTTCTTTAATTCTGAAATCCAATATTTTTTAAAAATTTGTAAAATATGTATTTTGTATTATCTTCCCTTGAAAATTAAGGAATTTATACATATAAAATTTATACATCACATGGAAACTCTATGGAGTTTTTGACACCCCTTCAGTTTTTATAGAAAATTTCATCTACAATTAAAAATTTTCTTCTCATTCCTAATGCCTTATTTAGGTGTTAACTACTTTTTTTGACAATTGGACTATCTAATATTATTCCTATGGATTAAAACTTTACCCATTATTGTCCCATTCCTTACTCAAATATCCCCAATATATATACTATATTAGGTAATATTTTATTAAACTCATCCATACTATTAGAAAATTTTCAAAAATGATTATAAAATGAAGTCCTTATAAAAATAAATCCATAAAGAAGACCTATATTCTCCAAAATACATTGGTTTACAAAATTATATTGAGTACATTAGTAGAGAGTAAATTTACTTTACTTTTTTTATAGATAAAAAAATCCATTGAAACCTCAAGAAAATCCTTGTATGCTTCTTATAGGAATCTAAATATTTTTATTGAAAAAAATTCAACATTTTTATAGGGGTTTCTATAACACATAAAATTTTCCTTATTAATTAAGTACAATTATTATGTTTCAATACCAATCTAAAATATTTCTTCCATTCAGATTTTATTTATCATTAATTGATCTAAAATTCAAGTTTGATGATGATGATGTCATTTTTATCTACACCAAATGATTTTTATCATATGAGTATCAGGATTTAAAATCATTTAATAATTAATTTTATTAAATGTTATTACACTAAAATGACGATCCCTATTAAATTTTAAATCATATATATTAATGGTAAATGTTCCATGTTTGACTAAGTAATTATTATACTTTAGTGTGTCTATTATAGATTAACTATTTTAGTTGACCATAATGTCAATAGTATCACATTCTCTTCTTGGATTGTTGAGAAAACAACATGTTTCTCAAATATATCATACGGATTATACCAAAATATTCCTTTAACATGTCAAATATTAGGTTCTCCTTGATAATTTCGACCTATATATTTAAATGGAATTTGGTTACCTAACTCTCAATATTTGTTATTTTCACCATGCCTTATAGAAGATAATCTATAGACACCCAAATTTTCTTTGAACGTACTCAGTTGGATTGTCAAGTTCCCGACATGTGTTCACTATATAAGGAATATAGAAATTATTATTTTGAATGGATTTAAATTCTAACCATATTTATATCATGTGATCTCTTTATGTATGCATGGTTCGAATGAGTTAGTTTTTAGTATACTATAATTAAAACAAATATAACATGCACATATAAAGGATTAAATCACTATACAACTCATGATTTGTGATAACTAAAAATAAAATACAATAATATTCATACATATGTGAATGAATATCATACATATGGTACATAGAACCCCTTTCTATAAAGTAATAGAATCATACAAAACCAAAATCCCTATAATAAATATCATGGTGAGAAAGCTAGCAAACCCTTATTTTTCTCGACAGAGCCTAAGCCCCATGACTAGTGAGAAGTCTGACCCAAATTCCCATTATTCATGGATCACAACTCAAGAGATACCTTAATACCAATACAATCTTAAAACCTAATTTTTATAAATCATATCCAATATTTACTTTCAATATCAAAACCCATATAAAACTAGAATAATGGTTAAATGAAACTAAATATTATGTTTTACATAAAATTTAATTTCAAAAATGTAATGCTAGAAATTTATAAGAAGAGTTTTAAAACAAAAAACTAAAACATACATAAAATATTAATATAACACTTATATTCATGAAAATTAAATAATGAATAAACTAAATAAATGCACAATTCATATATTTAGTCATGTGATAAGAATTTATGAACATTTTATAAATGAATAAAATTATAAAAACTAAGATTTAGGAAAAAAAATTATAAATATTCCAAAACATTTAAATAGAACCTTATATTTATATCTTAATCATGAATATTTAAAATTTTATTTCAATATTAACTCTTTCATATTATAAATATACATAGTATTTAATATGAACTCTTTCATATTAAAAAATATGTGATGTTTTATATAAAAAATTATAGTCATATAAGAATTTTATATTTTATATAAACTCTTTATTGTAGTACACAATAAAATTTGTAAAGGATTATATTTATTTTCATCCTTGAATGAAGAATCCTTGGAAGCTAATGAGTTCATTTTTTGAAGTATTTGAGAATGTCTTTGAAGTGGACTGTGGTGATTGAATTAGTCTTTATAAGTTTCTAGTTTATTATAAATTTTTTAAATAATGCTTGGAATTTACATAATGGTAATTTAAACTCCACATGGGTCACGAAAATCTTCAAAAGGGTTATTTCAGCACTGGAAATGAAAAATTAACAAAGTAGTAGAATTCATAAGAGTCATTCTGGTTATGTAAGGGTCATTTTAATTTCTTTATGGGTCATTATTATTTCCATAAGTGTGATATAAAAATTGTAATATTCATTTGTAATTTTTGTTATGGTCATTGAGATGATCAAAAGATTCATTTTAGACTATGTATGAGCCATTTAGATTAAGAATTGAGTAAATCCATGAAGACCCATAAGACTACATAAGAGTCATTTCGGGAACCTTAAGGGTCATTTTCTGACTTCAATAAGAGTCCTTTCAAGCATCATATTGGTAAATTTTTTACTTCCATAAGAGTCATTTAAAGCGCCAAAAGGGTCATTTGATGACTCCTATAAGAGATACTAATAACATCATAAGAGTCATTTTACTATTATGATACAGTCTATAAAAGATTTTTTATAAAAATAACATATTTAGTTTAATTTTTGTGATATTTTTAGTGAATTAAATTAATGAAATATCTAAATTTAATATTATGAAGAGTAAACAGAATCACATAATGTTTTTTATTTTAAAATTCATAAATCTCATATAGTTGAATATTCTATGATTAAATATTTGTATTAAAATTTATTATTCCATGAGAATATGTGTCACGCCATAATGAAAAAAAGTAATAATCCAACTAAATATATTTTAGTGAAATGAATATAGGATATCACTACTGGAACTTTCTGGAATTCACAAATGCATTTATTTTGGAATTATTTATATGGAGATTACTATAAAAGAAACACCAGATAATCTTATTTATTATTTTAAATAGAAAAATGGTATTATTATAATATCACTAGAGAAAAAACATTAAATAAGAAGATAATATTTATTGATCATGGGAGTATTACAACCTAAACTACTTTTTAAGGAAACCTATAGAAAATTTTGGTTTACTATTCAGTTGTGATATTCATTTTGAATAAGAATTGCAACTAAATTTTTAAATTGAATAAATTATAAAATATTGTGACATTTTTTGTTAAGGGGGTGGTTAGAGAAAATATTATATTGATACTGAGAAGGAGGGAAAATAGAGAATGGATCTAGGAGTTCTTATAGGCATAAAAGACCTAAAGAGCCATGGTGATCAATGATTTGAGATTATGAAGCAGATCATTAACTAGACTTGTCTAATGTGACCAAGGTTGAAAAATCTGATATCAATTGGTGAAAAATTAGACATTTAATATTATTTGTTTATTTTCTTAAGGATTTGATCATTTTCAAACATCATTATCTGGAATTATTGAATGGAAGATTATCTTTGATTTGTGAAGAAAAATTGATACTCTTATGATCTTACTCAACATAGTTTGAAGATCTTACATACTGGTGGGAATTAGTTTTACTTCCAGTAAGTTTCTTTATATATGTTAGGAAAACCCATAGGTAGATAATGATACCTCCTTATACCACTTGTAATTGATCATAAGATTATAGTGGAAAATCTAGGATTTAGACTCACCCTGATTAAAAAAAGTGTAGGTAACCACATTGGGACCGAACGTTGAATATTTTTTGTATGCATTGTCCTTTGTTCATTTATGTTTTATTTGTGTAAATCTGAGAAACATATTTCAATGGATTGAATCCTAACAAATTTTAGTCGTTTATTTATATATAAATTAATTATTAAATAAACCAACACTTATTCAATTCCCCCTCCCTATAGTGTACCCATTCATGGGAATATCAACTGGTATTAGAGCATGACCAAGTTTACTCTATCAAATCCTTAAGTTTTTTGAATGGATAATACAAATTCTATAGAAAATAATCATGTTCCCAACTTTAATATCAAACATTATCATGGATGGAATAGTAGGATGTTACATTATCATCTATCACTAGGTATTTATATTTTTCATGTTATTACCATGGTATTTCCACCTATTAAAAAAAGTTCACAAATGTATTTTACTGAAAAGAAAAATTTAGAAGTTTATGTAAAATATAATAACTCTATTCTCATGATATTATCAAAAATAGTTTATTCCAAGGTTATGGTACTTCAAACAACAAAATAAATATGGGACAAATTGGAAAACAGTTATGAAGGAAATGTTAAAGTTAAAGAAGCTAAAGTACAAATATATTGAAGGAGATTTGAAAATGTAAATGTGGAAGAAGAAGAAGAAAACATTGATGAGTATTTCAAAAGTATGACTGAGATAGTCATAAATATAATAGTTTATAGAAAAAAAATCCATAAGTCTCTTGATTTAAAAAGAAGTTATTGTGAAATATTCTATATATATTTGTTCCTAAAATTTTAGTATTAGAAGAATAATACGGTCTTACCGTTGATGAATTTAATAATATTCTCACTATATATGTGATGAGAAATAATTTATCATTCAAAAATAAATCCAAAGAAGAAAAGGAGTTTTAATCAATGGGAAAAAAATTAATTAAAGATAACTAAACAAAAAATTCTAAAGATTTAGATTATGAAAAAGAAAAGTATGAAGACTTAAAGAGAATTCTATCTTTTATCTCAAAGAAAATTAAAACAGAAAAATTAAAGTATAAAGGTAATCACCCACTTGAGTGTTTCAAGTTTTTTTTAATTGGAAACCATTCTATAAATTATCCAAAGAATAAAATTGGTGAATATAAAGCTGATAATCAAATGTGAATCCTCAAATGATGAAATAGGGTAAAACTCAAAAGATATTTCCATTACAAAAAAGAAAAAGAAAAATTATGATGAGAAAATATAAATAGTATCACTTCTATTCAAGTGTCTAAGTAGAAGAAAATGTTTTTGATAAATTCACAAATTTCATGGATCATGTGTAGAAAACCGAAGACTCTACATGAAGTAAACAAAAGGAAGGTGAGATTACTTATATAGAACACAAGATGAAATTTTATCTTGAGGAGTTTCCTGAGTAGAATAAAAAAATAAAGAAGGAAAATAAACTATTATAGGAATAAAATGAAAAGAATAATGACGAAAATTAGTATTATATCAAAAACTAAGAATCTTACATTGATTAAATGCAAAATTTTAAGTTTGAAGTTTCCAATCCAATGATATAGTAAAAGATCTCGAAGAAAAATAGACACTTAAAGAAGAAGAGTAGAAAAAAGACACGATCAAAGTGTCTAGAAGCTAATAAATCATTGAATAAAATGAGCTAATCAATCAACAAGGTTGTGGAATTCAAAATTGTATCATATCAAGTTGTTGAGAAAATTATCCAAAAATGACAGGTCAAATATACAATAACTAAAATTAAAAAAACACGTCTTTACTAATAATGATGGATCAAGTTCCAACACTAGGAGAGTTTGGGCCAAAAAATGATGAGAAATATTTTTTATCAAGGTAAGATAAGAATATATCAAGAATAATAACCTCCCCATGATAAATGAAATCTCAAATCATGGTAGGGAAACAACATCAATTTTCTAAAGAAATTTTTTATAATAAATATGGAAGATAAAAAATCAAAGGTTATCTCTAGTGTTTTTTAATTTATGGGGAAAAAATATTTCTCATGATAGAATAACATGTAATTTCATTGGAGTATCCATGAATAAAGGGGGGGGGGGGGCTCTAATAATAAGAAAAAACTCATTCTTGAGAAGATGAAGAGAAAGAAAATTGTGATCAAAAAATTAGTGAGCATGGAATTTCAAAATAGATTTGAGTGTATTGAAGAAATATACAGAAGTTATGACTAATAGGCTAACCATGATGAAGATTGTATGACTACTCTCCTAAGTTAGTAAACATATTTTGAGAAAGGAAACACATTATAGGAAAAGAAGGTATAAAAATCTCTCATTGTGTAAGTTGAATTTAAAGCATAAAATAATGGTAAACCATGGATTATAGATAGTGGATACTCTTCATATAGACCTGATGACATAAAAATGATCAAGGATATTGAAAACTCATACATAGGGTAAGTGGAATTTGGAAATGATAGCTCTCTAAAAATCGAGGGATTTGGAACTATTGAGACATAATTTTTAAAAATCACTATAGGAAAAATAGCTTTTTGTGATGGGCTATTTGCGACATGATTAATTCCCATCGCAAATAGTCCATCACAGAGGTTTTTTGCAACAGGGGGTTCGACCCGTCGCAAATAACTGGTTATTTTTTACAGGATTTGGTGTCCCATCGCAAAAAGTAAGGCGCGGTTTGGCGCAGTCTGCGCGCCAAACAGTGGGAAGGTTATTTGTGACGGGGGGATGCCCTCATTGCAAATAGTGCATCGATCAGAGGGTATTTGGGATGGGTCCCGATGCAAATACTGGCGGTGATAAATAGGTTTTTTGCGACGGGATGTTGTCCCATCGTAAAAAGTGAGTTGGCGGATAACTATTTGCGACGGGGGGATTCCGCCGTCGGAAATAATGCGTTGGTCGGATGGTATTTGCAATGGGTCCCATCGCAAATACCAGTGGTGGTAAATAGGTTTTTGCGACGGGATGTTGTCCCGTTGCAAAAAGTGTGTCGGCAGGAAACTATTTGTGATGGGACCCATCGTAAATACCCTTTTAACCGCCGATGGTAATTAATACGGGCAATGTTATTTGCAACGAGATACCCGTCACAACTAATCTAACCTATATATAACCCTCTTCCATTTTTCCTTCTCTTCCTCTCAATTCTAACTTCCTCTCTCCCTAAACTCTATTTTTAGAGTGATAATTTCTCTGAGTTAGTTTTTCTTACGAAGAAGTTGTGAAGTCGTCTACATAAATAGGAGATCAAGTTTAAATGTATTTTTTTTTATTTTTTTTATTTCATTTTTTATGTTAATTTTAATTATTGCTGATTAGTTATAATTAAATTTGATTTTAATCGTTTTGTTATAAGTATTTTTTTGTAATAATATATTGAAATTATTAGTATTAATTCTTAATAATTAGTAATAATTAATTATTATTAACAAAATTAGTATTGTATATAAATAATTAGCAGTATTTAGTAATTAGTAGATGTAAATTGTAGTTATTAATAATAAATAACGTGAATTAGTAACAATTAGGGGTAATTAGTAATAATTAGGGGTAATTAGCAATAAGTAGGTGTAATTAGCGATAATTAGGGGTAACTAAAAATAATTAGGGGTAATTAGAAATAATTATGGGTAATTAGTAATAATTAGGGTTAATTGGTAATAATTAGGGTTAAATAGGAATAAATATGGGTAAGAAGAAATAAACGGGAATAAATAGAAATAAATAGGTATACATTAGTAATAATTAGTCTTAATTAGTAATAATTAGTAATAAATACTAATAATTAGTAATAAATACTAATAATTAGTAATAATTAGTAATAATTAGTAATATTTAGTAATAATTAGTAATAATTAGTAATAATTAGTAATAATTAGTAATAAATAGAAATAAATAGAAATAAATAGTAATAAATAATAATAATTTGTAATAAATAGTAATAATTCCTAATAATTCGTAATAAATAGTAATAAAAAGTAATAATTTGTAATAATTTGTAATAATTAGTAAAAATTAGTAATAAATAGTAATAAATAGTAATAAATAGTAATAAATATTAATAAATAGTAATAAATAGTAATAAATATTAATAATTAGTAATAATTAGTAATAATTAGTAATAATTAGTAATAATTAGTAATAAATAGTAATAAATAGTAATGCATAGTAATACATAGTAATAAATAGTAATAAATAGTAAAAATTAATAATAAATTTTAATAAATAGTAATAAATAGTAATAAACAGTAATAAATAGTAATAAATAGTCATAATTAATAATAAAAAGTAATAATTAGTAATAATTAGTAATAGTTAGTAATCAATAGTAATAAATAGTAATAAATAGTAATAAATAGTAATAAGTAGTAATAATTATTAATAATTATTAATAATTAGTAATAATTAGTAATAATTAATAATACATAGTAATATATAGTAATAAATAGTAATAAATATGAATAATTAGCAATAATTAGCAATAATGAGCAATAATCAGAAATAAATAGCAATATATAACAATAATTGGCAATAATTGACAATAATTGGCAATAAATAGCAATAATTGGCAATAATTCGGAATAATTGGAAATAATTCGGAATAATTGGGAATAATTGGGAATAATTGGGAATAATTCGGAATAATTTGAAATAATTCAGAATAATTGGGAATAATTGGGAATAAATAGAAATAATTGGGATTTAATAGCAATATATAGTAATAAATAGCAACAAATAGCAATAAATTGAAATAAATAGCAATAAATATCAATAAATAATAATAAATAGCAATAAATATCAATAAATAGGAATAAATATAAATTAATATGAATAAATAGGAATAAATAATAATAAATAAAAATTATTAGGAATAATTAGGAATAATTTGCAATAATTAGGAATAAATAGTAATAAATAAAAATAAATTGCAATAGTTAACAATAATTAGAAATAATTAGCAATAAATAGCAAGAAATAGTAATAAATAACAGTAATTAGTTATAAATAACAATAAATAGCAAGCAATAATTGGCAATAATTCTGAATAATTGGGAATAATTGGGAATAATTAAGAATAATTCAGAATAATTTGGAATAATTGGGAAGAAATAGCAATAAATTGCAATAAATAGTAATAAATATGAATAAATAGGTATAAATAGCAATAAATAAGAATAAATAGGAATAAATATGAATAAATATGAATAAATAGGAATAAATATGAATAAATAGAAATAAATTGGAATAATTAGGAATAATTATGAATAATTGGAAATAATTAGGAATAAATGGAAATAATTAAGAATAAATAGCAACAAATGGAAATAAATAACAGTAAATAGTAATAATTAGCAATAAATATCAATAAATAGCAATAATTAGCAATAATTAGCAATAAATAGAAATAATTATCAATAATTAGCAATAAATAGAAATAATTAGCAATAAATAGCAATAATTAGCAATAATTAGTAATAATTAGCAATAATTAGAAATAATTTGCAATAATTAGAAATAATTAGTAAAAATTAGCAATAATTTGTAATAATTTGCAATAAATAGGAATAAATAGAAACAAATAGAAATAAATATGAATAAATAGAAATAAATAACAATAAAGAGCAATAATTAGCAATAATTAACATTAATTAGCAATAATTATCAATAATTAGCAATAATTAGCAATAATTAGCAATAAATAATACTAAATAGCAATAAATAGTAATAAATAGCAATAAATAGAGATAAATAGCAATAAATAGAAATAAATAGTAATAAATAGAAATAATTAGCAATAAATATGAATAATTAGCAATAATTAGCAATAAGTAGGAATAAATAGCAATAATTAGGATTAAATAGAAATAAATATCAATAAATAGCAGTAAATAATAATAAATATCAATAAATAGCAGTAAATAACAATAAATATCAATAAATAGAAATAGATAACAATAAATAGCAATACCAATAAATATCAATATCAATAAAGAGAAATAGAAATAAATAGCAATAACAATAAATAGAAATAACAATAATCAACAATAACAATATATATCAATAGAAATAAATATAAATAACAATAAATAACAATAGAAATAACTATAAATAAGAATAAATAGCAATAAATAGCAATAAAAATGAATAAGTAGGAATAAATAACAATGAATATGAAAAAATTGTAATAAATAAGAAGCAATAGGAATAAATAGCAATAAATAGGAATAAATAACAATCTCAATAAATAAGAATAAATAGAAATCCAAATAAATAATAATAAATAACAATTTCAATAAATATGAATAAATAACAATAAATATGAAAAAATATGAATAAATAGGAATAACTTTTAATAACTTTGCATAATTTTCATTGGATTGGCAGCACTCCATTTGCTTGATGACTCTTCTCTTTTCAACTTTCACTGACTCAAAACATTATAAAAAGTATGCTTCTATGTATGCATATCCAATATCGCATGCACGAGTTTGAATATGAATTCGTAGGACCACATTTTTCATAATGTTTTCAGGCGGTGATAGTTGTAACAACACAATTCATCGACAAAAGGGGATCTTTTGTTTGACGACTCATTTACATACAACTTTCTTACCCTGAAATAACAACGAATAATCTGCTTGGAGGTACGCTTATACATTCTCATATACACGAGAATGAATATGCATACCTCAGAGTAGATTCTTAATTGTGATTTCAGTGTGAGAAATTTGCAAGTAAATGAGCCATCAGAAAAGATTAGCTGTCAATCCACTGAAAATTGTGTCGCATATAAATAATGGTAATTATTAAGAAGTAGTTGTAATTATTTATCTTCTTTTTTCTGATAGTGTTTTTATAATTTCAAATTATTCAAAAATAGTGATGATTTTATATTTTTTAGAAAAATATGGAATAAGAAAGTCAACAACATTCATTATTAGATGATCACACTAGGATAAATCAGTGCAAAAATCCAAATGGGTTTGGTTTAAATCCTATATATATTGAGGGTGTTAAATATTTCTTTTCATTCACATCATCAAAACTAAAATACGTTTCAGAAAGCACAATAAATTTTCCTTTTAAAAAATGTGTTGTAAGAACATTTGACACATTTGAAAAGGTTGGGGGACATTTCTTGTAGTTTGGCTTTCAACTAGATTATGTTTTTTGGTATCAACACGATGAACACAGTTAGAGAGAAGATACAAATAACTTGATTCCAGATCCATCACAGTTTCAAAATTTAGTACATGATGTTGCAGGTCCATCTGTTCGACAAACTAAAACTCAAGATGATATTGATTTAACTCCTGATTTGGCACTATCTAAATTTTATGAGTTACTGAGGTATGTTGAGGATGCATTATATCGTGGTTGTAAGATAAGTAAATTAGAAGCGGTTGTAAAGTTTATTTCTATTAAATCAGATAATGCGATGTCAAACAACTATTTTGATCAGATATTTTCTTTGGTTAAAACATTATTACTTGAAGAAAATATGTTGCCTGCAAATTACTATGAGAGAAAGAGGCTGGTTTGTAATTTGGTCTTTAGTTATCGGAAGATTCACGCATGTCCAAATAATTCAATCATATAGTCATGTGAAAATGAGTCATTGGATAGTTTTCCCACTTGTGGACAATCAAGGTATAAAAAAGATCAACCAGGTAAGTCTGGATCGATTCCTATAAAATAGTTGATATATTTTTCCCTTACACTCATGTTTTAAAATTTATTTATATCTCAAAACACAGTGTCAAATGATGTGATGGCACAAAACCATGCTTTCAACCGATAAAATCTTAAATCATTTATCTGATGGTGATTTATGAAAACATTTTGACCATATGTATTCATCTTTTGTTTTAGAAGTCCGAAACATGTGATGGGTCTTTCTACAGACAGTTTCTGTCTGTTTGGTTCTTATAGTAGTCAATATTCATTTTAGCCTGTCTTTATAACTCAATAAAATTTACCTCCATGGATGTTGATAAAGGAGCCCTATATCTTTTTGACCTTATTAATCCCAGGACATCCGAAAAAGAATATTGATGTTTATTTGAAACCATTGATTGATAAGTTAAATGCATTGTGAAGTAATGGTGTTAGTACATATGATGTTACTGCGAAACAAAATTTCATATTAAAAGCTACATTGTTATGGACGATTAGTGACTTTCCGGCATAAGGTATGTTATCGAGATGGAGTACACATGGTCCGAAATCATGTCCTTACTATATGAAAGACAAAAAACCCTTTATGCTCTTCAATGGAAGAAAACATTGCAATTTTTACTGTCATCGCAGAATTTTTCCAAACGATATTCCTTTTCGGAGGAACAAATTTCATTTCAGAAAACGTACAATTGAAATGGATGAACCTCCAAAAATGATCTCACATAAAGTGTTAAAATCAGTTGTATTTTCATTACCTCCCATCACATTTGGGCCAACAGTAAACTAACAGAAAATTCATGGATTTGGGAAGGAACATAATTGGATTAAATGAAGCATTTTTTGGGATCTTCCATCTTGGTCTGATTTGTTGGTCCACGACATGTTGAATGTCATGAATATTGAGAAGAACACTTTTGATAATTTATTTCATACAGTTTTAGATGCACTAGTTAAGACCAATGTTATTGTAAAGGCACGATTAGATCTTTCCCAAATTTGCAGGAGACCAGAACTTGAACTATTTGAAAATGTCAGATCATAGAGGTTAATGAAACCAAAAGTAGCTTATACACTATCTAAAGAGTGTCTCTTATTATTTTGTCAGTGGATTGCAGATTTGAGACTTTCATATGGCTATGCTTCTAATTTGGGTATATGTGTTAAGAATGGTTATACTACAGGATTAAAAAGTAATGATTTCCGTGTTATAATAGAAAGACTTATGCTGATTGGATTTAGAGGTTTGTTGAATTATATGATTTGGGATTTGAAAACAGACAAATCATATTTTTTTTCGAGATATTTGTGCAGCGACAACAGACTATGATGCACTAAGAAAATTGGAAGAAGATGTTGCTATAATTATAAGTAAACTAGAAAAAATATTTCCTCTGGCTTTATTTGACTCAATGCAACTTATGATATTACATTTTCGACATAAAGATAAATGTGGAGGTCAAGTACAGTTTTGATGGATGTACCCATTCAAGAGATGCATGTAGAAATTGAAGAAAAAAGTATGTAACAAAGCATCAGTTGAAGGCTCTGTTGATGAAGTTTATTTGCAAGATGAAATTTCTTTTTTCTGATCTCATTATTTTGAATCTAAACATCCCTCAAAATAAAACTGCATGGGACAGAATAAGGATAATGTTAATGGAAAAATGGAAAATCAATTATCAGTTTTTAATTGGCCAAATCTTAGCTTCAGTGGAGTTCATGAACGATGGATTTCAGATAATGAACATCACAGAGCTCATACATATGTTCTTCTCAACTATGAAGAAATGACATCATTTGTACTGTGAGTGCTTCTATCACTTATTATATAATTTCTGTTAAAGTATGTAAACTTATTTTATTTTTATGTTATATTATAATCATATCAAGAAAATACCTCCACAAATCACAGCAGCTTCTCTTGAAGAACGTAGAAAAAAAAATCTCAATGGTTTCAAAAACTGGTATCATAAATTATTAATGGTTTAATATCAATTCTATTTATTATTTATCATATTGATAATTGTTTTACAAATTTTCAAGTGTCTCAATATGCTAATAAAATTGATAAGCGACTGTATATACTGAGTAACCCACCATCCAAAATGGTTAAATCTTATAATACATATGTGGTAAATGGTTTTCGTTTTCGTACACGTGCATATGGGGAATCAAAAAAAACAATGAACAATGGAGTTTTCATTAAAGTATTTCATCACAGAGAAACTAAAGATGACTTTTACTACATTCAGGATGAAATTATTGAGCTGTGTTATCTAGGAAAGAATTAAAAAATAATGTTTAAATGTCAGTGGTTGGATATTGAGAGAGGATTGCATATTAATCCGACTCATGGAATTGTCAATATTAAATATAATAGTATTCTTGTAGTAAATGAACCATTTTTACTATCTCAATTAGCACATGAAATTTATTATGCAAAGTACTATGCTTGTTTAAGAGATTTGAGTGATTAGTGGAGCCTAATAAAAATTAAATCTTGGGAAAATCAGTTTACTCAAACTGAATGTGGTTCCTCAGAAGTGGAAGGAATTGAAATTTTTCAAGAGACTACTCAAAATCCCTCTTTTTCACAAAGATACGTGAATCTCGATGATGACACCCCACAATAAATGATTGATCATGAAAAAGATGTTAATAATGTTACAAATGAATTTGAAATGACAAGAGATGATGAAACTGAAACTCATGTGGATATTGATGATGCTGAGGAGGAATATGAAGACATTGACATCGTTAGATATGAAGATGACAATGAAGGTGTACATTGACACAGTTAAATACTGGTTATAATCATAACTAATGTATATCTATATATAATAGTTATTTTCAACTATATGCTAAAAATAATCATTTTTTGTTTCAGATGGAACCTGATCTATTTTGTGAGTTAGAGGAGGCTGAGCTACCTTTGGATGAGGGGGATTTTGGATCATCTGACCCTCAGCCTACTGGAGGTTCAGCGGTACGTGGAGTGGGTCTAGTCTTGATTGACTAATAATTCCCCAACCTATCCCTGAGCGACATCCATGTCTTGGCTTCAATCCATGAACCCAGAGGTATGGTAACCTGTATATTTTAGTTATCTTTCAATAAATTATTTATATATATACTAATTGATGATTATTTATTACCTTTTCACAGTTTTGGGCATGTAGTTGTTGGACAGGGGAGTGCTATCTTGTGAAATTATTTTTCTCAGCCATGGATCACATGGGAACACATTCCCGTTGATGTGCGGCTCGAAATGTTCAACCATTGGTTGGTATGTAAATAAATAATATTTATTTTGAAATTTATTTTATTAATAACTTGATATTATAAATTATTTGTAGGGTTTATGGTATCCCATCGATGATATCATGCGTGAAACTATCCACGCGGCATGGTAGGTGTCTATGCATGACCGTTTCCATCACTTTTGGCCCAATTTGAGAAGGATTACCATTAAAAAAGCAGGAGTGATAGAATTTGATGAGTCATGTAGATCCCACTGACCAGAGTACATTTCATCTCATGTTTGGGATGGATTTTGTTTACACTAGGTGGGTGGTGGATTTTAGAGGAGATCTTCAGTGGGTTGGAAGAACTGGGGGAGACTGGGGTGACACATCGAGCTGGTAGTCGTATATTTAGTATGTATAAAGAGCATCTGGTAAGAATCTTTTTAAAATATTTTATATAACTTTAAATATAAATAGTTTATTTTATATTTATATAGGTAGTCGAGCATCCCAATATTAAGGAGTATGACATTTATCGAAAGATGTACAATGATCCAACCACTCGAGATATTATCGGTGATCACCAGCATCAGATTGTGGTTAGTATTATTTATTTCCGTTTGACAGCTAAATACATATAATATTTTCACAATTTGAATTTCAAATTGGAATTGAAGGAGTCATATAAGGTTGAGACCTCTCAGACATAGGCTGATAGTCAGGACGAGGCGACTGATCAGACTAGTGCCCACCATTTCGATGAGGCGACAAAGATGCATGTGAATCAGTATGGCTTTGAGAAGGGTCGAGTAGTTGGTATCATCTCTCGTTTTACTCATGGTACTTATTATGGAATTGCAGCGATGTCAGTGTCCATCTCAAGAGGTGCTCGTAGAGAGGCATTATCTTCTGACTCACAGTATCCAGAGCAGTTACAAACTCAGACTGATCTTATAGAGTTTGCAGAAGAAGTATGAAGAGATGTGTCAGCGGCAGCAGTAGCCGTATGAGGGGGATATGCATCGATGGCAGCAGTAGTAGCAACATCAACATCATGAACAGACGGAGTACATGCGCTGTCTAACTTGTAGTTTAGGGGTGGAGTTTCCTCCACCATCTCATACAGTTCCTCCATCTCCTCCAGAAGACGATCCCCATTGATTTTTTATGTTAAAAACATTTGAATTCAAGATTTGTTATAATAAGAACTATTTATAGTTTCTGTCTTTTATATTGGTGTGAATATTGCATAATTTTTTTTAATATTTTATTATTTATTATTGGTATTATATTTTTCAATATTTGTTTACTTTACTAACAACAATAACAATAATAATTTATGATATTTTAATATTTTTTTGTGAATACTGAGAATTTTAATATTTTTTTTATTTTTTTTATAATTTTAATAATATTAATATTATTTGTTCCTTAAAATAATTTTATTAAATATTTTTTATTATTATATTTTTCAATGTTTTTTATTTTACTAATAATAATAATAATAATAAATGATGAGTTTTACATTTTTTTTATACTATTGAGAATTTTAATTAATTATTTTAATAATATTAATATTATTTTTTCATTAATCATAATTTTATTAAATATTTTTTTTAACTTTTATTAGTATTTGGGATGGGACTTGTTGCAACGGGAGCCCTTCGCAAATAGTTTAAATAAATATTTTTAAAAAAAGTATTTGCGATGGGCCCATCAGAAAAAGGTTTATTTATATATAATGTGTATACTCGGAGACTTATTTGTGATGGGGAAGTTCCTCTTTGCAAAAGTTATTTGTGATGGGCCAATTGCAAAAGGTTTATTTATATATAATGTATATAATCGGAGTCATATTTGTGATGTTGTTTTCTACAATAGGCTATTTGCGACAAGGCCCCGTCAATAAATCTTATTTATGACGAGATCCCACCAAAAATAACCCATCGCAAATACCACTAATTTAGGAAGTTAATAAAATGCAATGAATAACTCTCTGTTGAAGGGCACAAGCACAATATTTTGAGTGTTGTCCAATTATGTGATGGTGGAAATGAAGTTCTTTTTAAAAAAACTCTAGCATCATAAAGTGTTTATAATATATAATATTCATAAAAATGTTGAGATAATATGTGGTAACCTATTACAAATTAGTAATCCAACCAATTATTATCACATGAATACCAATAGTGATAATAGAATATGGTACAAAATTATTATCTAGATTGATCAAAGAAATATGAGTAAAATCTAAATGAATAATGTTGTAAAACATCTCCCCCAACTCAAAAGTGATAGATATTCTATTTTTTACACATTTTAAAAAGGACAAATTGTTCAATGTAGTCATAAAAGAGTGTAAAATGAATTCACTATACATCTGTAACTCATTAATTCAAAATTTTCTGCTCTAATGTCACAATAGTATACTAGTGGTGATCAATATTTCATTAAATTAATTGATGATTACATTTTGATGACCCTGAAACAGAATTCATAAACTACTGAGATGTTCAAAGTATTTAAAAGGATGGTTAAAAAATAATTGAGAGTCTACATCAAGGAATTGATATCAAATAATGGAAAGGTATAATCCAATAATTATTTTGAAATATTTCTTGTATGGAATGGAATTATGAATCATCATAGTGCATCATATACTCCCTAAAAATGGCATTACAAAAAAAAATAAAAGGAATTTGGTTGATATGGGATAAATAATGATAACTTAGCACAAACTCTCTAAATATTTCTATAGTGAAGGTGGGTGTACTACTCTACACATGTTGAATATTTTTTATATTGAGACACAATACACACATGACACCATATGAGATGTTTTAAAAGAACAATCCAATCGTTAATTACTTTAAAGTCTTTTTTATTCATTATTACATGAAGATTAAAAATAGTATTTTGTTAAAATTTAAGGAAAATTTAAAAGAAGGAATATTTGTGGGATAATTATCAAATGTTATAGGATAGAAATTTTAGAACAAAATACTCTATAAGATCATTTAATTATTGTATGTGAATATCATTGAGAATAAATCTAAATTAGGCGAGATAATAGAAGAATATTTAAAAAATTAAGAAAGAGACAACATGTAGAATTCAGAAAAACATGAAAAGGTAAAAGTTTGAAATGATAAAATTTTTATTGAGGGTGATATTAATCAAACTACTGACGAAGATAAAGTAGTTAAAAATTAGATACCAAGCTATAAAATATTGAAAAAGAATATTTATTCTGAAAATATCATTGAAAATAAAGAAGCTCATTTTCAAACAAGAAGAAGATTAAGGCTTGAAAATCAATATGTGCTCATTTCACAAGTTGATCCATGACCATTTTTTAGAAGAAATGAGGCACTGGGATTGGATTAAAATAATGAATGAATGGCTGGACTAGATTGACGAAAAATCTACTTAGGAACGTGTACCAAGATATGATAATAAGAATGTGATCAGTGTCAAGTGATTTTTTCAATAAATAATAAAATGAAAAATCTGAGGCATCAATAAATAAGACCAAACTTATATACTAAGGTTATGTAGTGACCCTACCTTTTCTTTTTAAGACTTTTAAATATATTATAGAATATTTTCAGACCCAGTCACTGAGACGACGTGAGATTCTAAGGCCTGGGGAGCATGAAATTTATATTATAAAAATATTAAAGTTATTAATATCATGCATGTACATTTTTTGGTAATAATTTATTTAATCACAAATAGAGTCTTGGATAAAAAATATGAGACCATGATTAAGTCCTAAATATAGAGTTTACTCAAAGCATGACCTAAGGCTGGTCATCACAAGACATATGGCCGTTATAGTTGTTGGCAGTGTGTTTAATTAAAATAAATAAATAATTTTATTTATTTTATTTCAAAAAACCACAACCTAAAGTAATTAATATATACCTCATTATAATAATTCTAAAGTTTTAATAACTTAAACTCTAGGATAACTAAGAGGATCTCTAACGTTCTTCATTGGAGAATAAGGAAAAGATGACAGCAGTTGATCAGATCAAGGTGGATCGAGAGGTAGTTGATGAATCATGTATTATCCTACATTATAGATAAAAATTTTAACCAATGATAATTATTTTTTTATGGTTGGACTTGATAGTTGTGGTTTCCTCCCTTTTTATTAAAATATTAAGCATTGATTTGTTAACTGCTTTTGATTTTGTTACCTCACATTATTCACATGAGCCCTATAGAAGAGTTAAATTACTTAATTTAATTATTTGATGAATTATGACATGTTTTCAACCAATTTTACATGATATATGATCATTTACCAAGAATATTTGTCCAAAAATGGTTGAAACTTTCTTCTGGTGCCTTTCCCAGGTCTGTTTTTCACGTTCTTCACCGTTGGCCTATGATTCCATGGTTCAACATTGTTAGGTTGGTCCGAGAGTAATCAGACCCATCAGATTCCCGATGGATGTGTGCACGATGATTAGAGGAATTATTTTTGGATATAATAGGATGTATTTCAGGTGTTTCTTAGTTTATCTTAGATATATAGTGGCTACAGGCAGTGACATGAGGCGCTACAGTAGACGGAGGCTATCCGTGCTTTGAGTGGATCACTAGATTCTATTTTCCAACCATCGGAGGCTGGGGAATGATGGTTAGAGGTGGTTACCTATAATTTTGGGTGGTATAAAGGCATGATTCTTAGTGAGGATCATGGATCTAGAAACCACATAGACTATCTACAAAAATTACTTTTACACACTGTGTATCTTAGAAGAACACACACTGTGTCTCCCCCTGGAAACAATGTTTCGGTTTAGAGAGAAGTTAAATATCACAGACCATGTAAGTGGGACTACACTTAATGTAACCCTACCCTGGTTTCCATGACATGTTCTAAATACATGGGTCCATGGACCCATTTTGACATACACACCATGTTCTAGAGTACACAGTCACGAGCAGTAATACATAGGCATGGGTTGAGGTGCATGTATAAAACCTCAAGTGTTCATACACACCTTGTATCATGGATGAAGAACCATATATAGAGACATGAATTCCCAATAAGTGACTGGGGATAACAAGACTAGACAGTGAAGTGGGGCTACATGCATTGTGGACCCCAAACACACAGTGTACTCCTAAGTGAAACTTCTACCTCTCATGTCTTCTTTGTTTTGTGTTGGATTTTTTCCAATGAGTAGCATATCCTTATTTTTTCACATAGAATATGATGGTTTCATTAATATTGTATTTTTAGATATGATTTGAGATGTTTTGAGAGTGATGATTATTCATCAGATTTTTAATGATGGAAGTGATCAGGCATGATCATCATATGGAGGTTGGGGCATGTATTCCCCTATTACACCAGGGTGTGGGTTATCCACTATACTAGAGAGATGATGGGAACTGTAATCCATTATCATAATATGGATGGTTTCACCATGTTATCAGATAAATTCTAGGGGCATTACTCACTTGTCACACTAGGGACCTGGTTCCTCATGTTATCAATGTTATATCAGGGTTAGTACTCCCCAATCACACCAGGTAATGGGTTCCCCATTTTTTTATATAGGTATGGAAAATAATCCCATTACTATTGGGTGATGTTTCTTTACATATGGAGAGGTACTCCATTTCCTTTATTCTCTTAGGGGGGGGGAGGTCCTCTATAAGAGATGTGTTCTCCCTCGACCGATGACCACAGTTGTAAGTTACGATACCCAACACAAATATTTTGGAGAGGTTTCATTTGATGGTGGTCATTAGTGGTAGACTTATTGAGATTCAGGCTTACTAATCAACTTTGGTTGGTCTATGATATGAAGATAACCTATCTCTACCATTTGGGTTTCTTTATGAGAATATATATATATGTTGGGTTTCATTTCCCTATTTATTTGGGTTGAGGTGACTATTTTTTATCTATTTATTGTTTCCTTTATGTTTTATGGTGATGAGTATTAATACACTCACCCCTTCCTAAGATTTCCCACACATATCATGTCTTATGAAGATGATAGATAGTTCAATAGTGATTATGGTATATCATAGTGATACTTGGGTGCATTGACCACATATGGTGGTCAAGATTTGATATCAAGAGAATGGAACTCTCACATTTCATTATTTTATGTTATTTTTTGGTTGGGATGTCGTTTTTAGGATGGGATTTTATTTTCACATTTACACTTTGGTTATATTATTTTGTACTATAGTGTATTCCCTAGATTATATTGTATTAATGTTTTATCTATAGATGTTATAGTCTTTACATTATATTCCTATGCACGATTTCATGTAGATGGGATGGTGTATGAGTACATGCTCATTAGAAAAAATCCCCCCCATTATAGATATTCCTTCTATGTGCTTATCACTATCCCCATGCCTATTAGAGGTGGGATTGGGGTTGTAACAGATTGAACCTCTTCAGGCCATATGAGACCAGATAGATCGGTCAGTTATAGAGTGGTATTAGTGGTGTATTAACCTTATGATAGTGTTTGGAGTTTTTTGCAAATAAGGTTTGGTTGAGAACATAGGGAAACAATGTTTGAGTTTTTTTGAGTATATATTTTATGCTAGGGAACCTAGTTTTGGTTTGATGGCTAACATATCAATACAAATGGATAGTGAAAACCTACTTATCAAATCGACATACCAAGACATTGGTTACATGGAACATTTTTATATTCATCATATAGTATTAATCCATTTTACAATCCTTTTTGAGTAAGTTATCCATATATATATATATATATATGTTCATCTGCCCATGGTACGTCTTCATTAATTTCAGGATGGCTTCATGAAGAAAACTAACCATGTTTCAGATTAATGATTGTGACAAGGATATGATAAGTGATAAGGCCTCGGTTCTACGGACATCCCATGATGTGTTTCCTCTTGGTGGATAGTTTTCAAAACCCCCACCTATGGAGTAGTAGTTAGTATCAACCATTTATTCAAAGGATGGGTGTAGGATTAGCGCACTACACAAGTTTTACCATTAGATACCATTGAGGTTTTGTGGTGAGCCAAATCCCCATGAAGTATAGGATTGTATTGAGTCTGTGGTATGATTCTTTAGGATCGTTCTGACCTCAATATACCAAATGGTTACATTGGTAGTTGATCTTTTTCATGGAGTAGTTGGGAACTGATGGAGTCTAGTTAGACAACCCCATGAAGATATAACACTATCATATTCAGAATTCCAAAAACTATTTTTTGAGGAGAATTACCTTTCATTCATGTACTCAGTTCATATCTAGGTACTTATTAAGCTTCATTAGGATAGTATGATAATAGTTGAGTGTGTAATGGGGTTCATTGACCTTACACAATACTCCCTTGACATGGTTTGAAATGGTTTCTTCATCACGAGGAAGTTCTATCAGGTTCCCCACAGAGACATTAGGCTAGTGTAGTCTCATTTTAGAATCAGTGGGACTTGCATTTTGGAGGATGATTCCAATCACCCATCAATTAGGGAGTTTATTCTTTGACATAGTGGTCTCATCAGGTATCTAGATTCCTTTGATAGTGGAGTAATTTTTGGTTTTCTTCCCCAAAGATGTTTTAGGACTACATATGAGGTGGGATATGGAATTTTTCATTTACTTACACCTCAGGATTGTACTGATATATTTTGTGGAATATCAGATAGCCCCTACCAAGCTCTGAGAGCTAAGGGTTTAGTTGGAGGACCTTTCAGAGAAGGGTTTTATTATACCCAGTGTGTCTCCTTGGGAGACTCTGATTTTTTTAATGAAAATGGAAGATGTGAGCTTATAGATTTGTATTGATTATAATCACTTGAAATAGTCCATGATAAAGAACAAGTGCCGTTTTATGAGGATTGAAGAACTATTTCATCAGTTTAAAGGCACGAGTTGGTTCTCAAATATTAATCTCAGGTTTGACTACCACTAGTTTAGGGTTCATGAGAATGATATTCAAAAGTTCTCATTATGATGTAACTATACACACTTTGAATTCTTGGTGATGGATTTTTGTTAGAGGAATCACCCCATTGTGTTTATAGATATGATTAAATAGATCTTCTAGCCATACATGGGCTGATATTTTCTTTTCTTCATTGATGAAATAATCATTTACTCTGCATTAGAATAGTTTCATGGAAACAAATTGGGGATGTTCCTATGATTTGTTTGGGAGAACTAGATTTATTGTAAGCACTCAATGTTTCTATTCTATGTCGATGAGGTTTTATTCATAGGGAATGTCATTTATGAGCATGTAATAAATGAGTACCTCGTGAATATTGATATAATGTATGCTTGGAATCCACCCAAGAGTGTGTCATAGGTGAAGATTGTTCTTGGTTTGATAGGGTACTATTGGAGTTTCATGGAATAATTCATTAGTATTTTATCCCCTTTGAATACTCTTATATATTAAGGGTAGTTGTTTTCAAAGGCCAAGTAGTGTTAGAGTGACTTTTAAGAGTTGATGATGAGATTGACTAGTTTGTCTATTTTGAGACTACCAAAGGAGGACGTGGATTATGTAGTGTATTGTATTGCCTCTGGATATGGGATCATATATGTATTGATGTAGAGGTATGTAGTGATTTAATATAGGTCAAGTTAGTTGGTAAAACATGTGTACAACTACAAAAATCATGACCTAGACTCTGAAGTGATAGTCTTACCTCTAAAATTTAGAGGTACTATCTTCTGGGATGGAGCTTTTTTGTTTACTCAGACCATCATAATCTCAGCTATATCTTTATATAGAGATAAATGAACATAAAACAAAGTTTCTCATTGGAGTTACTACAAGAATATAAATTTTAGATAGTCTATACACTTTATATGGGAAATGTGGTTATAGATTTCCTAATATTGAAGTCTCAATCTCATTTGGTGGAGGATGTTTATGAGTATTCGGCTTAATTTCAGTAAAAATTGCTAGAGGAGAGGGGTGTAATTTATCTTATATCGATGGTTTTGAATTCTAAACATCTACATCATGTGAGGGAGGATCTATTTATAGACATTATATGTGTGGTTCTCTGTGACCAGATATCTTTAGGGGATTCACTATATATATTTTCTATAGGAGGGGAACACACCATAATTTTTCAGGGACATACAACAGTTCCTATCATGATATGAGAAGATGTGATAATAGATTTTTACACTTCTCCTTTAGTTTCATATCTCTGTGTAGTGAATATGTACATATACCTTATGAGGAATTTTTGGAAATCTGGAATGGTGAGGAGTGTTTCAAAGTTCATCTCTCAGTGTTTCACATGTTAGATGGTGAAGGATGAGCACTTGGTTTAGGTAGTTTTGATATAGCCTCTTGATATCTCTAAGTGGATATGGAATGTAATATTCATGGTCTTTGTGTTAGGGCTTCTACAAACATCTAGAGGCTATGATTCCATCCTGGTGATACTTTAACGACTTAAAAAGTCGACAGACATTCTTTCCCTGAGGGAGAAGTGTTTTTTGGAGAGTATAGGATATTGATACACATACGAGATCATTCGACTCCATGGGGTACCCTAAAAAAATGTCTTTGGTATAGATGTTAAGTTTACATCATGGTTGTGGAGAGGTCTTCTAAGGGAATTCAATACCCAGTTATAGTTGAATATGTTTTTTCATAGCCAAATGAATGGAGATACCATGTTCTGTATCTAGGTGTTAGAGGATATGCTTAGGGATTGTGTTTTGGATTTTGTCTAGATCAGGGAGGATCACTTGCCTTTATGGTAAAGTTTTCTTATAATAATAGCTATAAATATATGATTGGAATTAAACCTTTTGAGGCCTTTTATAGGAGACCCTATAGACCACCCTTGTGTTGGACTAAAATTGGTGAGACATATCTAGTTTGGCTAGAGATGTTGTAGAAAATGATGAAGAAAGTTCAGGTGATCCATATGTGTTTGAGGACATTCTAGAGATTACATAAATCTTATGTAGATCACCATCATATGCCCTTGGAGTTCGAGAAAGTATACCATGTTTTCATGAGTCTCCCCACAATGAGTACTATGGAGATTTGGTTGGAGAGATAATCCATCCCCAAGGTTCATCAGACCTTTTAAGATCTTACAATGTTTTGGAAATGTTTCTAACCACATATCCTTACCCCTGTAGTTGGAGTGGGTGCATGATGTCTTACATGTATCGCAACTAAGGAGATACATGCATGATCCCATTAATGTCATTGATTGGGAAAAGATAAGCATTTAGGATGGATCCACCATCACATGATACCAAGTGGTGATGAAGGATTGTTAGGAGAGTATCCTGTGATGATGTTCCATTCCCTTGGTTCGTGTGATGTAGATGCATGAGAGCATGTAGGAGAGATTATGAGAGTGGGAGATCCATATGTGAGATTGTTATCCCCAAATTTTATTTTTTATTATACTTTTTAGGGATGAAAATACTTAAAGGGTGAATGATGTAGTTACCATATTTTTGTATTGAATGACTTTGAAAATATTGTGGAATATTTTTAGGGCTAGGTGCTGAGGAAATGTGAGATTCTGAGACCCAATGAGCCTAGAATTGATATTTTGAAAATATTTAGTATATTATCATCACACAAATAATTTTTTTAAGAATAATGGAATAATTACAAAATAGAGTCATAGATCAGAAATATGAGAGTATGGATGAGTCTGAGACCTGGGGTTTACCCTAGGTGTGACCTTAGGTTGGTCGTCATCGGACATTTGGTTGAGGATGCCATTGGAGGTGCATTTAATTAAAAATTATTATTATCATTATTATTATTTATAAATATAAACGACCTAAAATCCTTTATATATATCATTTTATAAGAATTATTCGGGTTTAGATGCTTAAACATTGTAAGAATTGAGAGGATCTCTGACGTTCTTTATTGGGAGATTGAGAATGAAGGATGACTACTGATCGTATCAAGATGGATCAAGAGGCGGAAGATACATAGGGTATTCTACTTCACTTGAGAATTATTTATTCACCACATAAAAATCATTTTTCAAGTTAGGACTCATATGTTCTGGTTTATTATATTTTTATTAAAATATTGAACATTGATTTACTATATTCTTTTGATTCTATGACCACACATTCTTCGCATGAGCCCTATAGACGAGTTAAATTTTGTAATTAATTTATTTCTTGAATTATATAAATATATCACCATGGTTTACCCAATATATGATTGTTTTCCAACAAATTCTTAGCCAACGATGGTCACACATTTGTTTATGTTCCTTTCCCCTACCTGTTCTTCACGTTCTTAGAAAATAGACCACATAAACATAATTCAAAATTACTGGGAAGGTTTGAGCACAATTGGACCCATTGATTCATGGTAGATGTGTGATAAATGACTGAATCAGTGTTTTTTAGTTATATTAGTATAAATTTTGTGAGTTTCTTTATGGATATTGGATCTATAGTAGAGACAAGTGGTGAAGTGAGGCGCTATGGGAAACAGAGGCAATGTAGGCTTTGAGCGGATCGCCAGATTCCATTTTCTAAATATTAATGGATAGGGAATGATAGTAGGATGAATTTTATGCCAATTTTGGATGGTATATGAATGTTACTTTTAGAAATAACCATTAATATAGAAACCATGTGGGTTATCCATGAAAATCATGATTTCATGTCATGTATCCCAAAAGAGCACATATCATGTAGCCCCTGGGAATGGATCTAGAGTTTCAAGTGAGGTTAAATATCATATTCCATGTAGATGGGACTACACACCATGTGACCCTACCCAGGTGGCCAATTCATGTGCCGACAGCACATGCACAGGGCCTTGTGTGGATGGACACACCATGTACCAAGGTACACAGACATGGGATGGAAAATATTATAATATGTTGAGATGCACATCCAAGAACCCTAGTTTCAAACATATCGTGTATCCCAAATGGAATGTCATGTACAAAGAAATGGATTCTCAATCCATGTTTATGGGAAATATGACTAGGAAGTGAGGTGGGGACACATGCAGTGTGGAGCCCCTACACCTTGTTTACACCTAAGTAAATCTTCTACGTATCGTGTATCCATTATTTTGACTCATGTTTTGGCCTATGAGTATACTATCTTCAGTATTTTTCAATGTAGAAAGAAATGGTTTCCTTTATAGTGGGTTTTGATAAATTATGAAACATATTATGAGTATGAGGCTTATCTCAGAGACACTTGGCGATGATAATGATTAGGTGGGACATGATTTCTCTAGTCTATCATATAGACGTTAGGGTTAGTAGTACCTTGTCACACTAGGGTATGGGCTCCCCATACTATTAGAGATATTTTGGGGATAGTACTACCCTATCACACCAAGGTGCAAGTTACTCAATCTATCAGAAAGATATTAGGTTAAGTACTCCCCTACCACACAAGGGTGTAGGTTCCCCATTTATTTATATAGGTAGTGTCAGTACTCCCCTTACTACAAAGCATGGGTTCTCTACATATGGAATAGTACCCGACCATCTTTGAGATCTGGTAGGGTATAAGTCATCTATAATATATTTGTTATCCTCCAAATGTGGAACATAATTGCAAGGTGAGGTCCCCTCCACACATATTCTCGTGATGTTTTTTTTGGCATTGGGCATCAGTGATAAACTTCTATAGCTTCAGGATTACTCATATAATTTAGTTGGGTTGTGAGATAGAGATCCCATTTCTTTATCTTTTTGGTTTCTTTATGAGAATATATATGTGTATCAATTGGGTTTAGTTTTCCTCATTATTTGGGTTGAGCTAAATATTATTGTGTCTCCCTATCAATCTCTTTCGATTTTGATGCATCCTACAGGGTATGTAAATACTCACACCTACATGGGATTTTACTACATGTGCCATGTCTTTTTAAGATTATATAATGTTTTATAGAGAGTATAGTGGATCATAGTGATACCTAGGTTTATTGACCCCGTATGATGGTTGGGATTGGAGATAAAGAGTAGGGCTCTCAGCTTTCATTATTTCCATTTGTTGTCTAGTTGGGACTTCTCTTCTTATTGGGAATGTATTTTTACCTTTACTAATTGGTTTAATTTTGTTGTACTTTTTTTATTTCCTAGAGTTTACTTATTTCATGTTATATCTCTATATGTTACAATCTTTACTTTACATTCTTTTATACTATTCCATCGATATGGTTGGGTGTGTGTGTGTAGGTTCATTAGATAATGAACTCGACTTATAGTTATTACTTCTTGGCACTTGTTACTAGACCCTATCCTATTGGAGGAAAGCTTTTATTTTTGATGGATCAACCATTCGAAGGCCAATAGGGCCCTAGTGGGTCAGGTCATTATAGACTGGGTGGGGGGAATTCGTTTTAAATAAACATATGTAGAAATTTTAATGCTAGAGGCTATCCGAATATTTATTGTAGTAGAAGATCACAATCACTATAAATTATAATATATGGATGCTAAATTATTCTATTTAAATGGTGATATATAAGAATTGGTTTGTATTTAATAACCCAAGAGATTCATTCTATAAAAATATGAAAACATGTTTTATAGGTAAAAGGCTCTCTAAGTTATAAAACAAGCCCTTGATGCTTGGAATTCTATGTTGGATTAGTGCTTAAAAGAGTTTACTTTTTTAAAATGAAAGGTTTAATACAAATTTTATGAAAGAAGTGATATTAGGTATGCTTAATTCAAATACCTATGTTGAGGATATAATATTTATAGGTAACAAAGAGTATATTAATGAAGTTTTCACCATATAAATAAAATATCTTTTTGAGATGTTTGTGATGATAGAAATTAAAAATTTTATAGGATTATAAATTATAAAAAGGGATGATTAAATATTTTTACATTAAGAGAAATATTCTATAGATATTTTTAAAAAAATTAGTATAGAGAGTTCTAAATAAGTTTTAACACCCATAGTAGTTTGAACTAAACTGAGAAAAATAAGACTGGAAACAATGATAATCCAAGATATTTTAGAAGAATCGTTGGAATTATTATTTAACTAACAACATCAGGTACATTTTTATTATATGTAGTGACTTTTTTGTGATAGATATTATAGTGATACTAAAGTGTCTCATAAACATGTAGGATAAAGAGTTCTCAAATACGTCAAAGGAACATTGAATTATGGCCTACTATATAAAATAAATTGAAAATTTAATATAATAGGTTTAACATATGAATATTGAAAAGAAGTTTAAAATGATAGTAATTATATATCTTGTGAGACTTTTTTTCTTGGTGAATTGTTTTTAATTTTTCATATCAAAAAGTGGAATTCAATTTCTTTAAGAACAATTGAGGAAAATTATATTGTATCAACACAAGTATATTCATATATATTATGGATTAAATTTCGTATACAATATATAAAAGATGAAGTTGAGAAGCCACTTAGGATTTATTATGAAAATAATATTTATATAAATTTATCAAAGAACCTTTTTCAGTACTCAAGATTAAAACACATTAATATCATGTGCAATTTCATCACAGAAAAGGTTGAAAATAGTTATGTAAATATGGAATATATAATAAAAAATGACCATAATGATTATGTGTTCACAAAATAGATTTCAAGACAGATATTTTAATAAGTAAGGATAAAACTAAATGATTATCCTCCCCATATAACTTGATGGTTTTTGGGAAATCAACCCCCATAAAAATTTGGATTATATTGTCAAATGGGGATAGTAGTGTATTATTCAATATAAAATGGGGGGGATAACTATTTCATAAATATTAATATGAATATATGGTTATTTATTAAAATTTGGATAGAATTTGAATGAGGGAAATAATTAAGGTGTGAACATTGGATTCACTAGGAAAAATATTATCTATCACTGAGAAATGGAATTCTCTCAAAAAATTGCATTATCTTGTAGTGTGGTTACAAGTCAATTATCATTTGATAAATGATATTATTTTATGATTATAGTGTGAATGTTTTATTTCTTGAAAGGATTTGAGTGAAGATGATAATGTTTAACGGGGTTGACAAAAAATTCAAAAGGATATATTTAAGTACCAAAATAATTATTAATGTATTTTATTTATGAGAAACCTTGAATAAAGAATATTTTGAATATGATGAGGTTTTTTTGAAGTGATTGATTTTTTTTGATGTGATATGATATGATTAAAGTAGTTTTTAGAAGGTTTTAATTAGTTTTGAATATATTTAAGAAAGTCTTAGAATTTCTATATGGTTCATTTGAACTCAATATGGGACATTGATATCTTTATAATGGTCGTTTCAACTATGTAATTGAAAAATTGAAAAAGGAATTTAAACTCCAGAAGGGTCATTATAGTTATATTTAGTTAATTTGACTTTTTTTATTGGTAATTGGGATTTTAGTAAGGGTGATATAAACATTATAAGAGTCATTTGGGTCTTTAGTAATGGACACTTAGAAGATTATAAGATTCATTTTAGACTATGTAATATTCATTATAACCAAATTTTTTGTAAAGTCATGAATACCCCTAAACTCCTTAAGATTCATTTCATGCATCAAAATTTTCATTTATTAAATTTTGTAAGATTAATTTAAATCATCATAAGGGTCATTTGATAACTTATATAAGAGTCATTTCAATCATTGAAAGGGTCATTTGTTGACTTCCCTATGATTCAATGTGAATATAATAAGACTCATTTTATTCATATAATATGGTAATACATGGATATTTTTAAGAGTCTAGACCATATAATTGTTTTGAGATATCTATGGAATTTATTATTTTAAAGAATAAATCAAATCAGATGATTTTTTGTTGTTATAAAATTCATAAATCACATGTTACAAAATATATAGTGATTAAGTATAAATATTAAAATGTATTATGTCATGAGAATATGTGTCATTTCATGAAGTAAAACTGAGGGATAATCCAACTGAATCTATTTTAGTAAAATGATTAGAGGAGATCACTACTAAAACCTTTTAGAATTAAAAAATACATTTATTTATAAATCATTTATAAGGTGATCACTTCTAATTAAATACCTAATAACATTATTTATCAACTAGAAAATAAGAATTTAGTTATTGGAATATCACTGGATATTAGTTGTTAAATGATAAGGGAATATTTAGAGATCATGGGGGGAATTCACACATGAACAATTGATTAAGGAAATATGCAAAGGATCATGTTGTACCATTCATTTGTCATATTTATCTTAAATATGGGATGGAATTTAATAATTCTAAAATATTGAGACATTCTCATTTAAAGGGAATTATTCAAAAAAAACATTATATCATGATATTGAGAGTGTCAATACTAAGAAGTATAAAAAAAGTGACTGAAACCACGATTTCTTTAGGGACTAGAAACATAAAGAGCTTGAGTGATAAATGATTAAGTATTTATAATTATATAATAAACTGATTTTTCATGAAGATATTAAATATTAATGATCTATTATCAACCAGTGTCTTATTTTAACATCGAATACCAGAGTTAAAAGTTCTTTAATAGGTTAAAATATCCTGATAAAATTATTTTGAATGCTCGAGAGAAAGATCATAATTAGTTGCTGAAAAACATATATTCTCATATTTCATTACCTCCCTTTGTATGAAGATATTTCATATTGGTGGGTT
The DNA here is from genome assembly GCA_963277665.1 of Viscum album. Lineage (NCBI taxonomy): Eukaryota > Viridiplantae > Streptophyta > Magnoliopsida > Santalales > Viscaceae > Viscum > Viscum album. The sequence goes on along the minus strand of OY728153.1, from coordinate 380,748,636 downwards.
TCATTTTTATTTCAATTATAATGTTTTATATATATTGAGAAACACCATAGGTAGAGTATGATACAACCCTAAAAAACATGTAATTTAAAATCTTTGACTTGAACTCACTATTATAATAGTAAGGAGTATGTACACACATTAGAATCAAACCTTACAAAAAAATTATGTGCATTTTTTCTCACTTATTTTTTATTTGATTAAGTCTATGATATATTTTCCGGTCGATCAAATCCAAAATGATTTCAAATTTTAATGTCAAGAGAATGAAATTGTAAAAAAAACCACCATTGATTCAACCCCCCTTCTTAGTGGTGTAAACATTTTTGGGGAATATCATTTATATAAACTTAATATAACACATTTTTAAATAATTCAATTTAATATAAACATATTATGTTATTATTTATAAACATTTCATAAATTAGTATAAACTCATTGTCCTATCCCGATGTCTCATTAAGGTATTTTCCTACATTTGTTCTAACCAACTTTCATTTGGGTCTTATGTGGGGTAAATTTTTATGGATTTTTGGGGGTTTTTAGAGTTTTCTAGGCCTATTAATGGTTGGTACATTGTTTGGTCAAACCATGTGGGTCTTCCTAGAAAACCATGTGCCTTATTTTGGGGGTTAGGAGGAGGGAGCATGGTTTGGTGCATGTTTAGTAAAAACCAATCATCCTTCCACTCAAACCATGAAACTTGTGGAAGATTAATTATTCAAAGTTAGTGCATGATTTTTAAATCATTCATACAATCCATGAATCATATTAAGTACTATATAAAGGAGATCTAGGTTGGTGGATCTTTTTCTAGATCGTGTAACCAAACTGTGTGATGTGATTTAATTAATATGAATTTTCATTTCAAGTCCTAAAACTCATATATTTTACCTTATTATTCTTCTAAAAGAATTGTATCTTGACCAAAGAGGATCCTATATGAGATTTTGGAGATTTATTTCCTCTCAATGAACATTTTAGACAGATATTTACGTGTTGGATATAGTGTTTCTATGGTATTTACCCGTTATTGACAATTCTTCAATGTTATTCTAGAGTTTTTCTTCCCTTGTGGAATATTACCTTAGATAGATGATTTTTATAATAGATCTGACATTTGTGACTTTATCTAATTTGGTTTCTTATAGATATATTATCGAGTTGGGTTTTTACGAATCTTCATTGTTCAATGTGTGTTCTTATAGAATCATTATGGTATGTGATTTATCTCTCTTACTTTTTCTTAAAATGTTGTGTTTGAGATTATAATTTAATAATTTATGGATTAGGGATCTTATTTGGATTCTTAAACCATCAATTTATATTGGTTTTTGAATCCCATGTGAGTATTTCAATTTCAAGCATTCCAAGGTAGGTGGTTTCATGATACGACATAATTATTCATAATTTTATTTCTTTCTCATTGAATTTGGTTTCTACTAGGGTAATGTGTGTACTAGGTTTCCCTTGTTTTGGAATGGGGCCACTCTCAAGAGTGAAATAATTACCCTAGACATGTTATGCTAGGGTATGGTCACACCAGGTGGCCTACTGATGATGATAATGTTATGAGGATCTGTATTGGCGTGTAACTACTGATACATATGGTCTTGTTTTTCTCTAGTGATTATCCATGGAATTTTTGATTGGGTTGTTTAAAATAATATTTGGAAAAATATTTATTGAAATGTTTTAATAAATTATAAAAGGGTGATTGGTCCATGTTTTGTGTTGAACTGTGTATAATTGTATCACATGCCTTATTTCTAATTACATGAGCATAATTGGTATACATTATAAAGGACAATTATGAAACAATTATTGGGATCATACTTGTATCTTTTTCTCACAAACTATATAAACATTTATGTGTATATAGATCTTCTATTATTTTATATAGGTAAGGTAAAGTCACTATAGGGTGGTGGAAGGTTTTTTAATTAGCATGGTGTGGATGTCTAGAGGTGATATTATGTCACATGGTGTTGGGATTTAGCATTTTTTTCATACATAGGATATTCTCGGTACCTTATCCCTTATTTTACCTGAAATTTATATGTATTCATATATTTTATTATATTGTAACATTGACGTTATTTTATATCTTTATATCCATTTATTAGAGGATATTTGTGAAAAAATAATTCCCAAAAGGTTATTCATGATGTCGAGGTGCTTGTCTCTAGCCTGTGGGGATAACGAACACCATTAATGCAATGTTATGGATAGTTTGGGTTACAAATAGTTGGTTAATCTTGTTTTTTGGATATTAAATTAGTATTAATGGGTGGTTTGTATTTTTTCATTGTTGGTATACATTTTGGGATGTCATGGTATATAGGATATAAGAATGTGGGGACTTATGTGGTATGTTGTGAGTGTGTTCATGGCCATCAATCATTGTCATGAGCCTTAAGTTAACATGGGTGGCCAAGAAATGAGACTTTTGGGATTTATAGTGTTTTAATCCCAATATTTATTTTTTTATGTCTCTTGAAAATTATAGTTGATTTATGTTATTCTAAAATGGGAATGATTCATGGATCTCATGTTCTCGTATCTCTTAGTCTGTTAATGTGTATTATTATGCCCCCTAGAAGACTTAAATATTTTCCTTGGGAGGGTTCTTCCGATGAACCATAACTGAGAAACACTATATTTGATCAGAATTTGATTAATATAGTGGTGATCATGGACTGAGATATGGAAGAAGGTATGACATCATCCCCTATTCAGTCTGTAGATTTGGAACCTTAAAGGTATAAAGATAGGAATCAATCCCAATAATTTCTTCTCCAAAAACTGATTTATTTCCGAGGTAAAAATGATCCTTAGGAGGTGGAAGATTGGTTGTGTAATCTTGAGATATAATTTTTGATTTCTGTAGAGACCTAATTTAATAAAAGTGAAGTGAACCATCTTCAAGCATGAAGGTCTTAGTAGAAGGTGGTGGGAATTAGATTTCCTGGTTAATAAGCATGATGAATTATAATGGAATGTCTTGAAAACCATTTTTACCAAGAAATTATACCCATAATTTATGAAAAAGTATAAATCCATGTATTTTATCATGATTGAGAAAGAGAACTAGTCAATAATTTATTATGCTAATTGCTTCATCGGGCTATCCATGTTTTTATATGAGGTGGTATCTAATGAGAAGATAAAGTCTTAGAGGATTTATGTGGTTATTTAGATAGATATGTTTTTTGATGTCTTTATTTTGAAGTTGAAAACATATATTATTGTGGTTGATAGATCCTTTACGGAAGAGGTTGACCTAGAGGGTATGTTAAGATTGACCAGAGTTCCATTTTTCCTTTGGTAGTGTCTCCAATAGTTCTTAAAAGGGAAAGCATAACATTTTGTTTATGGTGAATGAATTATTAGTGATTCTTATATGTCTCTTACCACACCATAATAAGTTAATAATGGCTTGACATGTTACTAGTGTGGTAATATAGGATACATGATGTTCTTCTTACTCATTCCTCTAAATATTTGCAACTCATGCGGGAACAATGGTCATTTACAGAAGTTTGGTCATGCTCTATATTTTCCTAAATCTAGTAAAAACTTATTGAAACATAGAGGATCAATGTATAATTTAGATACTTCATAGACTCTATGGTTCAGACCATAAGCCTCTAGAATAAATAAGTTACATGTAGCGGAAGAGTCTCTTATGGATATGGATATAGACCATGTTACTATGAAAGGTACCATTTCTGTTGCTTATACCTTAGAATATTCTTTATTTGATACTAGTTCATATAATCCTTTACATAAACTCATATGGTGGATCTTTAAGAACATTCTAAGAAACTTGTTCCATTTTTTATTTAATTAGTGATGCCTCTATGAAATTATAAGGTGAAGGGTTTATATTTTCCCTTGTTTTCTTTCTTTATGTGAAATTTAGAGATGGTTTGGGATTTATTGGTTCTCAACATGGAACAATTCTATGAGATTATACAAATGGATATATTGATCTCCCATAAAGATAATATAAATTTATATCATCATAGTGTGTTCTTTACAACTTCTTATAGGAGATCCCATGAGTTTCATGAGGAATGAGATCCAAGTCCCATTCAGGTTGGACCATATCATCCCGAGTTTGGTAAGTTGATGTTTTTTTCCTAAATTTAAGTGAGAATATAAATCTAGTAGCGGTATCCTTCTTTTTATATTTAATTATTTTATTGATGTGTTTCCAAATGACATCTCTAGTTTTCTTCTAGAGTGGGAGGTGGAGTTCTTGATTTATTTTATGTCCAAAACTGAGTCGTTATCAATTCCATATTATTATATGGATATAAATGAATTTAAAAGAGTTAAAATTGTAGATGGATAATTTCAAATCCAATGGATTTATATACCCAATTCTATCACATTGAGAAACCCCCAGTCTATTTTCCAAGAAGTCTGTTGGAACTCTTCACTTAGAAAAAATTATCATAAGTTCAATCAAGTAATGTTCAAGAATAAAATATCCCTTTCCACACATTGATAATTTGTTTCGATAGTTAAAAGGGGAAAATTGGTTTTCTAAAATTGACCATTGGTAATAATATCACAAAATTAGAATCAAATAGATAGATATTTCTGAATACCACCTTTAAGAAAAGGTATGGCCATTTCGAGTACCATGTGATGTTGTTTAGACTAACTAATGTTCCTTATATATTTATGTCTTTTATAGACCATATTTTCCACCAGTAACTTGATAGTTTTGTTGGGGTGTATGTAGATGACATCCTACTGAAATATAAGACTAAATAAGATTATTTGTGTCACTTAAGGAATGTTTTTAGAATTCCAAGGGATCACTGTCTTTATGTTAAATTAATAAAGTTCTAATTCGAGAATTAAGAAGTTAAGTTTTTGGGACAGGTGATCTCAAAACATGGTATATTAGTTGATCCTGAAAAATTTATGTTTTTTATATCTTGGGAATAACTATGCAATATCACTGAGATTAAAAGAATCATAGGTTTGGAGGGATATTATTTTCGGTTCTTAAAGGATTTATTGAAGCATTTATCACTTTTGTCCGAACTCACCCAGAATGTGGTGAAGTTCTTACGAGATTCAAGGTTTTAGGAATCATTTGATAAGTTAAAGAAGAATTTGGCCCCAAGAATTATTTTAACATTAACAAATGATTCTTAGGGTCACGTGGTCTACTCTATTGATTTAGGTTCAGTTTTGGGATACATCGTTATGTAGGGAGATCATGTAGTGGATTGTGGCTCATGTTAGCTTTGACCTCACAAGAAGAATTATCCAATTGATGATATGTAGCTGGTAGTGGTTGTGAATTCCCTCAGAATTTATCACCACTACCTTTTCCTGGAAGGTTTTACTATTTACTCCAACCAAAAGAGTTTAGGTTATATCTTTTCTCAAAAATATTTGAACATTATATAGAGATATTATGTTAAATACCTTTAGTTTTGGGAATTTGACATTTCCTACACTCTAGGAATGGGGAATTTGATACGAAATTATCTTATAAAAAAGTTTCCTTTCATGGATGTGAAAGAAGAAAAGGGTTAATGTAAATTTTTTACTCAGATACACTTTAGATTTAGGGAAGAAGTGTCGCATAATATTGTGGAGAGTGTTCATATGATATCCTCTCTCCTTAAGATGATTCTCTTGGGGAAATAACAAAAGGAAAAGTTAATCAATTTTAGGGATTCTTAATATGGTGGGGTGACCATCAGTGTATGATATGTTTCTTTATAAGGTATTGTTTACTTTAGGAGTTGATATGTGGTCCCTTAGTCTAGGCTAATGTGTGTACTTGTAGATTATAATAATTATTTGTTGGTTTTCCACCCTAGAACCACAACTATTTTTTTTTGACACAAATAATCAATTTTGGTTCCTTAGTTTGAAGTGAGATATAACTAACTCAGTGTCTCAGTGATATACATGACGACCGATTAAGTTTGAGCACCAACAGCTTCCCTATTTTCATTATCCTCTTCCTATTACAACTAGGAAGTGGAATAAAATCTCAATGGATTTCATTATTGGTTTACCTCAAACTCCATGAAGTAAGAATTCCTTCTCTGTGGTGATAAATTGGATGACCAAATCAGCTCATTTTCTACCAATCCATTATACCACTAAACTATAGGACTTGGGAAAATTATTTTTATTGTATATTGTAAGTCTTTATAGGATTCTGGTGGTCATTGTCTCAGATATGGATGCTAAATTTACATCATGGTTTTTGAAGGGCCTCTAGGAGGTAATGGATAAGAAGGAAATGTTGAGAATAGCATATTATCCTTAGGTGGTTGGGAAAAAAATAGAAAATTAGATTATAGAAGATATGATTCGTGCCTATGGATTATACTTTCTAAGTTCCTGGGAAATCCATTTTTACTGGTTGAATTTTATTTTAAAAATAGTTACAAGTCATCCATCAGAATGATTCCTTTCTAAGCGTTGTATAGTTATCCTTATAGCTCTCCTCTCCATTAGTCTTATGTAAGAGAATATTTTTTGGTTTGTCTACATTTTGTTTAGGAGACAGTGATGATGATCTAGTTGGTTCATCAACATTTGGTGATGTTTAAGATTTAGTACAAGTCTTTCATGGATTTATGTCATCATCCTTTATATTTTTTGGTTCATGATAAGGTTTTCTTGAAATTATCTCCGCAATTGGGTCATCGGTGGATTTTAAATCAAGGGAAGCTCGCTCTAACATACATAGAACAATTTAAGTTCATTTAATGACTGAGTAAGGTGGAATATCGCCTCGCTTTAACACCACAGTTTCATTTAATTTAATACATATTACATTTGTCTCAATTCAATAAGTATTAGATGGACCCATATCATATTATAAACTGGGAAGAACTTGATATTTAGTCACATATGTCTATGACTGAGTAACCACTTTAGGTTATGAATTCTTAAGTGAAGGATCTATGTGGTATGTCAATACCTTTGGTTTGATTGTTTTGGAAACATGGTTTCAATTCTCATGATACTTGGTAACAAGTGTATTTAATAAGAGAGTAATGGTCTCATCTCTTTGAGGGACAAACTTATCCCACTTAGCTTTCTAGGGGTAGAAATAAATTTTATGGGGACAAATATCACATCCCAATATCTCTTTTAGGTAATTTCCTCTATTTTTTTTGACCATCTTTTGTTTGGGATTTCTATTGGATCATTTTGGGTCACTTTTGGTTTTTTTATAGTTTTATATTTTTGCGAATGGTTAGTGCATGGTTAGGTGAGACTTTGTAGGTCTTTACAGGAAACTGTTTTCCTTATTTTCTAGGTCCATAGAAGGGCGCATAATAAGGGGAATAATTCGTAAAAACAATGTTAACTTCTCATAAAACCATGAAACTTGAGGTTGATGCATATTTTATGGTTGGAAAAATATTTTCAAACTATGCGACATCTATAATAATAATAAAAATGGGCATACAGTTGGTGTAAAACTTGACAAATGATGTGTCTAAATAATGAAAAATGATTTAGTTAATTTGAATTTTCTTTTAAAGACCTAAAACTGATTCGTTTTTTCATATTCTTCTTCTAGTGGAATAGGATATCGACCAAGAAGGATCCTCTTAGGGATATTGGATACTCCTTACCTTTTGATGGTCATTTTTTATGAATATTTAGGTGTTAGGTCTAGTTCTCCAAGTTATGTGACTGGTCTTGATCATTATTAATTTTTTATGTTAGATTCTATCTTCCCACCCGGAACAGAACCATATAACAGTGTTTTTGACACTAGATCTAAGGCTTATGGATTTATCTAATTAGGTTTCTTAAATATCCATCATGGAGTTGGGCTTTGTATCTCAGATATTCATTGTTCATTGCTAATTATTTGAGAGTCATTATGGTAAGTTATTTATCTCTCTATCTTTTATTTCTTTAGAAATGATGAATTGGATATTCATATTTGAAAATTCACGGTTTAGGGTTCTTCCTTACCTTCTTGAATTCTCAGTTTCACCTGGCTTGTGAATCTCATGTTATTTCTAGAATTATATACTTTTTGAGGTAGGTGGATTCATTATTTATCTTTATTATCTTAACCATTCTTACTTTATCTTTGAATTTGGATTTTAAAATGGTCGGAAATCATGATATATGAATTTATCATAAAAATTATATGAAAATGGTTTTAAAATGGTATGATCAATGATTCGATACAATGCTGTGTTTTTGGTTATGGTTTTCAAAATGGATTTTCCCATTTGTGTTATTATTAAAAAAAGGTCTCAATGAATGTTTTGTTTAGTTTTAAGGATGAAATTCCCATATAATGATTTTAACATGGTAATCCTAGATTTTATTATTCATGATTTAGTGATCCATATTCAGGGATGAACACTTCCCCCTATATCTATTCTTATAGGGTTATTTGTGCCCCATTTTTACTATGTTTTGGAAATAAGAAACTCCCGGGAGTGAACACTTAACCCCTATACCTATTTTACATGGGTAATGTGCATACCAATTGCCATACTAATCATAAAAACTTTATAATAATCCTAATTTTCATAGTACTATTAATACCCATGGGCTTGTTTTCTCTAGTGATTATCCTTTAAATTTTTTATTGGTATGTTTAAAAAATGACTGGGAGAGAAATGTTTTGGTATGTTTTACTAAATTCTGAAAAGAGTAATTTTCCCATGTTTTGTATTGAGTTGTGTTGAAATTTATATCATTACTTATTTTTATTTACTTGAGAATAATTGGATTATTTGATAATGTTTTATTATGAAACACTTGTTGGGATACTACTAGAAAGTTTTTATAACACCTTGCATAAACCATGGGGTGTATATAGATCCTGTTTTATATAATTAAAGGGAAAGGTGGAACATGTTAGTGGTATATTTGTTCATTAGTAGGGTGTGGAAGTATGGAAGTTACTTCATGTCACGTGCTATTGAGACTTAGTGGTTTTTGAGAACTTGGCTTTTTATTCGTATCATGAAACTTGTTTTTACCAGTGTTTATATCTATTTGACTATTGTATTTATTTGGAATACTAGCATTATTATATATTTTTATATCACTTAATTATATGTTCTTTGTGATAAAATCATTCCCAAAAGTTTGATCTTGATTCTCAGGAACTTTTTATCATCCTTTGGGGATTGGGAATGCCCTTCTGGCTATGTCAGGTATGGTTTCTGTTACATATAGTTGGGTTATATGGGTTGGTACATGACACTCCCTCATATATAGCCTTATTTTATAATTTATAATTTATAATTTATATTTTTTTAAATTATTCAACCATTTAACTCCACTTTAATCCAAGATCACATCAACTGAAACATTTTTGGTATAGCTTAAATCCCCCCTTAGCTTCATCAAGGGCCCTTTAGGCCTATGTTGGTGATTTTTTTGAGATTTTTTTTAAAAACTTACTTTAAAATAAATAAACTCTATCACTTTTCATCAAAATCATGAATTTTTTTTATCTCAGGTGACAACACTTTCCAAGGTAAAACCATGATTTTTTACTATGTGAAGTTATTTTTGACAAGATCCATTAGAATTCATAAATCTAAAATAATGAAAATATTTTCAACTAGACACATTATTTTTTTCTTATAGAAGTACCATTTTTATACTAACCATGATAGTTTTATCAGTAAACCACATTATAGTGATCCTTTCTTACGATGGTATATTTTTTTGAATTTTTTTCATTCCCATTTCTCACAAACCACAATGTTGTTTTTTAATTTTTTTAAAATGATTATTATTTTCATCTTAAAAATCTTCATGGTTTGAAAAACATAAAATACCATGGATATTTTACATTAAACACACCATGGTTCTAGAAATACCCATTTTTCTTATCAATTTTTTCTTAAATGTTTAGCATATTGTATGAAAACCATTTCATAAATGTTTCTTGATTTAAAACCCCTTATAAGATTTATTTAAAACTGATTATAATTTAAATATTTTTAGAAATTTAAACTCCTCAAATCATTATCACATTAAAATAAACATGATATCCTATAATTATAGAAATAATAAATATTATAAATTATCTAATAACTCATGCATTTCAATACACGAAACCACAATGTAGTGGAATTCACCACAACATGGTTTACCCTAGTACAAACCATGATATGGTTTATACCACAAAACTATGGTTTTTGATTTAGTACATATTTTAAATATTAATAGTGATAATTAAATATCACTGAATGTCTTAAAAAAATAAGAAGACATATAAATATATTAAACAAAAAAGATGAAAATTATAATTTAGATAGTGATGTTGATTTGAATTTTGATAAGATTGATACAATTATCTCAAGAATTTTTTTAATATAAAAAATTTATATATCATGTTAAAAATCATTTAAATAATTTTATATCTAGATATATTAGGAATTTTGGTTACAAGTTTCTAAATCATAAGGAAGTAGAGAGTGAAGATGAGGATATATCATCATAGTAATTCTCTAGGAAGAAGTATTGAAAATTTGGTAGGAATAAGTATCCTTATGAAGAAAATAAATATATTTTTTAAATTCAAAAATAAAAGTTAAATTCCAATGATGGAGTAATAAGAGTATGATGATAATGAAATCAAAGAGGATTCATTAACTAGTGATTATAGTGAAAAATTATTGCTTTTTCAGGTGAATGAAGAGGATTTATATAGTGTAGGAGAGAAAGTAAAATTGAGAATAGAATTCATGATTAATAAATAATTGAATGAATTTTTCATTAATATCAATAAATTGCATAATAAGAGTAAGAAGAAGTGATAGGTACCTCAAATATCAAATGAGTTTAAAAATTCATAAAGTAAAAAAAGTGAAAATTAATGAAAAATATTGAGCATTTGAATGTATCACTTTATAAGGATAAAAAAATAAATTATTCATTTGAAGATAATTTAAAATCAAATAACATTAATATTTTTAGAAAAAATGTGTTATATTATGAATATTATTTAAATAATTTCATATTTTATTCTGCAAAATCAATTCATGAAATTATTTAATACTCAAATGGAATTAAGAAGGCTTCTGAGGCATATAATACAATTGATAATCATACTAATAATCAATAATAGCATAATATGGATTTATAAATTTATAATATCAATAATATGATGTTTTTAGATAAATTAAAGGGAAATAAGAAGATGAAATTTTCTTCAAAAAGATAAATCTAAAATTCTAAAATTTTAAAAATAATTACTTGAAGAAGAAATTGTTTATATATTAAATGCTGAAAAATTATATAAAAATATCTAAAATATAGGGTAAAATCATAATAAAACAACACTAATTTTTATATAGAAGGGTATTGATTTAAAAGATTATAAAAGTTAAGGAAAACATGTATTAGAGTCTTGATAGCAAGTATTTTATTCTAAAATATTTTCATTTTTCTATTACCATTTGTTTTATGGTGGATAAAAGCATGGTGAATATAAGGCCCCAGCCTTAAACCTTACTTAATCTTGAGTTATTACAAGATTACACATTGAGGATCTTTTCAGGTTTAGAGTTTTAGATAATTAGATCATGAAACTTGCATTACATTCCACATTTAAACAAGGTGGTTACATAAAAGACAGTATTCATTCTTCCCATCAACGGAAACATATTTAAAATAAAACATGGATTCTTTCTTGACACATCCTTGTCACTATCATCACATCATGTACCCTTCCCTTGACCTGTGAAAAACATTTCAAAAACTTGGGATGAGCATAAGAAGCTCAGTAAGGGATATATAGATATGGAAAGGAAACATGAGTACATGTATACATAAGAATGAAATCATACTTTACCCATAAAACATAGGCATATCAAATCATGAATAAATCATAGAAATCATAAGACATAAAGGTAACTTGAGACATTCATAACATTCTTACGTGGGGAGTAACACTCTTGGTTACGTTTGGAATACCCATCACAGTATATTCCCTAAATCTCTTCGGAGAAACCTTAATGTTTCACTCCTTCGCGTTACCCAATGCATTGGAGAGCTATATCGGGCTCACCCGCCCTTAGTTTATCACGGAACCACCCATTATTCATAACAATTCCCAAGAACCATAACATAAATGTGTCACATAAAACATGCATAAAGGAAACATAACATTTCCACATTTCAATCACAATATAACATTTTAGTATATTGAAATATTAAATCCATTCAAAAAGAAACCATTTCCAAAACCATTTAAAACATTTAATAAAGAGATTTTTGAATCAAAGTGTCCCATAACACCTTGAAACTTAAAATTTTAAACCATTAATATCCATATAAATAAATCCTTAAAACCATTTTGAAAACATGGATATTAATAAGAACAAATAATTAAAACATTTAAAACGATATTTTGGTTAAAGGGGTTTTACCAAAATTAGAGACACTTGAATACAATAATTGAGGAATAACATTTATTCAGAACTTTATAATATCATGAGAATAAATGGATTCATGATATAACACTCCAAAGGACAGTATATACACCATATAAGAGTGAATTGGTGCATAACAACAATGAACCCTCAATAGAAATGTCAAATGTGATGAAATCCCTTATAAAGAAGGTATCCTTAAATTAAGGACAAATCAATCTCAAAAATATGTGTGAAAAATATAATTACACCCAATATAAGTGGATATTAAGTGTAAAACAATAAAAGGTCATTCACACATATTCAATGGATGACATATTCAATGACTACATGTTGAACCCAAAGAAATCGAAATTGGGTTAAATGGTTCCCTTGACAGCCTAACGGCATCACATCAAAATGATTTGATGAGAGATAAAAAGTGTATCTCATCACTTGGACAAAACATTTACATCAATAAGGATATATGAGAACATATCCCAACATAAAAATATGTAAATTAAAAGACCCAACAAAAGAAGTCTTTTAAAAAAGAGGAGGGTGAAAGGTCCCTTTACCGACTTGGGTAACTTTCGAAAAGTACACCCCATTGAAGAAGTGTCATACAATGAATATGTAAATACCCATAAATGGAATTATATTACAAAAGGAGTGTAATAATGGGTAGTATATAAACCACTCAATGGAAATTGTGGCAAATGTAGCATAAATCTCACGGGAATAAAAGTGAGATGAAACATCTCTTACGGAAACTCGGCAGCCTAACGGCGCCACTTAAAACTTCCAAAAAGGATTGATGAGAGGAAATAGGGTCACTCATCATATGAACATAATATGTACAGTGGGAGTAATATAAAATAACATCCCAGTCATAAGAAAGATGAGCTTAAAATGAATGACATAGAAGAGTGTACTTAAAAAGAAAGAGAGGTGTATGATCCCTTACCTCGGGTCCGACTTGACTCGATCGTTCTTTAATCTCCTGAATAATAAACTTGAGTTAATTTATACTTCCTTAAGAACATTTTTCAAGTTCATTATTCCTTTTATATCACTTATTACCATGTCATAAACATTATGTAATCATTTAAGTTAATAATATTTGTTTTGCCGATGTTTGGTTCCTAAGTCGAAAGTGGACTTCTTACAATTACATGTTGTTCGTGTGGCCAAATGTTTATTATATCCAGAATTGTATTCATGATGTATATATCATAATTTCATATATATCCAGTACATTCATTAATTTATAACGTTACATAATCATTTAGAGGTAAGAAATGAAATGCACCGTTCATGGAGACGGTAAGCCGTACGTACGCATGAATGCTACTTTCATTTATATTTTGTATTTTATATAATGGAATAATAATTATATAAAGGTATATTATAATTCCAGTATAATATCATATATAATATCATAGTTCCATCCTTTATACGTCCCACATATGGTATTAACGAATCACATCACTTTGAGGGGGCGGTAGTCCACACTTCCTAAAATGAAGATATCGCGTATACCCATAATGGAAGCCATAAAGGTGAGACACAAATGAAAAATACAGAAGCATAAGTAAAACATAAACATATTATATATCATATATAAAAATAGTGACATCATAATGGCCACCTTTGAAGGTGTTAAAAGAATGTTGAACAATCATCGTTTCGGGAGGCAGAAATTCGCCATCCACGGAAACCGTATGTTCTTTAACCATTTGATGTAGTTGTGTGAGAGTGTAGCTCGAATAAATCTTATAACAACATACTAGTATATTGAAGATACTGTTGTTGTTACAAAAGAAATAAATAAAAAGAGTTTAGGGGGTTGGAGAAGCAAAATAAAACAAATGAACATGAGAGAATGAATTACCTTTAAAAGTGTAACTCCTTTTGATTTGATCCTAAAGGCTTCCTTTGAAAGGATTATGCCCAAAGGGAATCCTCTAGGATGAGGAGAGGGATGTGGAGAGAGTAAATGGGCAGGGGTTGTCCGAGCCAAAGGCTTGAGGGGTGTGTGAAATGAGGTAGAGGTGGGGGCCTTTTATAAGAGGAGAGGAGGGGCACTTTTGGAATGTAAAGAAATATTACTTTATTTGAAAATGTGTTTCGGTTTTAAAAGGTACCACATTGATATAATTCGTGGATAAGGTGATAAGGCTTCGAAATCCACACATCCAATAAGTTTTGGACATGTGTAGTTCATAGATTTTACATTATCTTTCCATTTTATTTAAATCGTCAAATAATGATGTCATCGCTGCATCATTATTATGTCATAAATAATTTAATTTATTTAATGTCTAAAAATTATAAAAAAAATACTATGATGTAGGAAATCTTTTTATCTTTCCAATTACTATTTATAATCAAAATTTGGACTTGTGTAACCCCACGTAAAAATTGTTTTAGTATAACATATCATGTTTGTGTCATTTTTACTTTTACATTAAATAAAAAGTTATTTATGTCATTTCCCAACCAAAGTGGATCCATGGGGTCCCCAAGTTGGACCATGGCTTGTATTGGTCGTCCATGACTCACCCAATAGGTTTAGGACAAGTTTCATGGTGTTTTCACATTCTTATAATATCATTTTTACCTTAAATTACACTAATTACCACTAATAGCGATTAAAAACTTAATAAGTTACTATTCACCAAAAAATTATTTTCATCCCATTGAACCAAATTTTTCATACTAATGACAACCATGTATGTCGGATTTTCAAAATTCAATACACATTAGTGGTAAACTTTCATTTAACTGAAAAATCAGTTTTCTTGATTACCACTTAGTGGTTTCACTATTCATCAAAAATTGGAGTTTTTCAGAAATATACCAAAACTTCACCCTAAGCTATATTTGATATTCCGAATTCAAAAATGAAGTCCGTTTTACAAAAATCAAAACATATTAGTCACATTAATTAATTTAATAATTAATTCCCGCTGTCAGAGCAAATAGCGTGTTTTTATAAAACAATAAGTATCAAAAGATTGACACTAGTTTAAGTCTGATTTCAAAGTGAAATTAATTCCAACGACCACTATTGGATTTAATGGTAAAAATGTTTTCTAATTTAACTTTAAAACCAATTAAAAATATAATCTAATCATATAAATAAATTAGATTAAAAATAGGTTTTGAATTAAAATACAATATTTTACACTATTCATTAAAAAAATGAACATTATCGGAAAGATACCAAAAATTTACACAAAGTAAATTTTGATGTTCCGATTCTTAAGAAGAGTTTTATTTGGTCCAATAGAATTTATAAGAGTGAACAAAACTATATTTAATGATGGTTCTCCATTAAAAGGCGATAAGTGAACCTTTAGTGAAAACTAGGGCATATACGCCTAAAATTGAATTCTTTCCGTATTTTAAGCCTTTAGCTTTTATTGGATAAATGTAAAAACATTTAAAAACATATATAATCATATTTTAGTTATTTATATCCATTCCCGCCATTACAACGACTACATGTTAACTACCATTTAAAATAATATTATTTTATTATTAGAGTGCAACGTAAGATTCCCAAGAAACTCGTTGTTGCGTGTTGGGTACGCCATCGAGCATAGCGTCCCCTTTAAAGTCATTTAAATATTTTATTCACAAATATGGATAAATATGAAATGTCATATTCTTTATTTACCTGGGGTGTTACATCCTTCCCCCCTTTTGGGAATTGCGTCCTCGCAATTTTAAAATTGTGCTTGGAAACATCCTTGAAAGTCCCACATCGAAACAAAAGTCGGTAAAACAAACACTTTAAAATAAATAAAGATAAGTACAAAGGTCACCCAAGTTAACCCATACTAGGATTCCAAGTATGAAAATATGGACATGGAGAAAAAACAAAGGGTCATGTTCTGATGGAGAGTGATAGAAAACATGTTTAGGAGAAAGTTAACCATGAGAAAATCACAAACTTGTGATGGGTTAAACGGTATTCGATTCCCCAGTAGGAAAAGTTAATAGACAACATTTTTCTTTTAAGTTACTTTTTATTGAGGAATTTATTCATAAGGAAACATAATCACTTATCATGTTGACTTTCTACTTTTACTAGATTCCTTAATCAAACTCATATTTTTTCCAAAAGACGAGTATTTAGGGAGACTTGTTCGCATTAAGAGTACTATAATCAACTTCTAGAGAATAACCTAATCCACAAAAGAGAACTATATACTTCCCATGTCTTTAGGCTTTAACCAAAACCAAAAAGGTTAGTACAAGGTCAGATAATCCAGAAAAGGATAACCCTTTAAAAAGAAAATCTATGCTTAATCTCCAAAATTTGTCCAACAAAACCCAAAGTTCAACGAGGACCATCCGATAAACAATTTGTCCATAAAATTCTTCAAAGTAAACCAATATAAGATTGAAACCCAAATATTTGAAGGATTTAGTCACATAGTCTTCCAAGTTAAATCGTAACATTTATCTCCAAACAACATCAGTTTCCCCTAAAGTCTCGTATTGAAAAGTAATTAACCTAATCACATATCCTCCAAGATAGGTTAATCATTTTCATAAATAACCCAAAATCAACTTACTCTTAATTCATAAAATCATATAACTAGAAATAATCAGCCAAACTAACCAGGGACTTCACGTAGTCCAGTGGTAGGCGATAAATACCAGTCGCACTTTGGTTGTGGGTTCGATTCCCGCAGCTTTGTCCGATGCGACGGGATGTCACACGGTCTGCGTGTTGTCCTTTTTCCAAAACTATATAATTCTTAAAAAATTCACCAAAATGAGATAAAATATTCAAGAATAATCATAACATATTTTAACCTCAAGTTTATCTCATTCCTTTCATTTTCCATCATATCATAGAGTAACCCACAATTACCTAAAAAGTAAGGATCATATAAACCCTAATGGTTACCTTAATAATTATTACCTGAATTTCCACATCGAGTTGGCCATCTCGTACATGATGCATTAGAGAACTCACTAAGGTTTAAGTGGTTGATCATGACTCCTTGATATTTGGTTTAGAACAACCACGAGTTTCCTCATTGAATCCTCCATTTTATCTAGTATGTTAATCAGAGAACCACCATAGTTTCCTTCAAACCTGTTGTCTCTTTGGTTCCTTCTAGATCCATCCATTCACTAAAAATAGAAATGTCAGTGTGAGTATATCAACAAAACCATCATGTACTAATGAGGAAGGTAAACACTAAGATACACTTACTCATTCACTTTATCTAAAACTATGACTCTTTCTGAAATCCTAACCATTATGGTAATGTCACTTATGATTAAAGAATACCCTAACCTCTAAAGTTATCTAAACCGACCTTTGATACCAACTATAAGGCCCCAGCCTTAAACCTTACTTAATCTTGAGTTATTACAAGATTACAAATTGAGGATCTTTTCAGGTTTAAAGTTTTAGAGAATTAGATCATGAAACTTGCATTACATTCCACATTTAAACAAGGTGGTTACATAAAAGACAGTATTCATTCTTCCCATCAACGGAAACATATTTAAAATAAAACATGGATTATTTCTTGACACATCATTGACACTATCATCACATCATGTACCCTTCCCTTGACCTGTGAAAAACATTTCAAAAACATGGGATGAGCATAAAAAGCTCAGTAAGGGATATATAGATATGGAAAGGAAACATGATTACATGTATACATAAGAATGAAATCATACTTTACCCATAAAACATAGGCATATCAAATCATGAATAAATCATAGAAATCATAAGACATAAAGGTAACTTGATACATTCATAACATTCTTACGTGGGGAGTAACCCTCTTGGTTACGTTTGGAATACCCATCACAGTATATTCCCTAAATCTCTTCGGAGAAACCTTAACGTTTCACTCCTTCGCGTTACCCAATGCATTGGAGAGCTATATCGGGCTCACCCTCCCATAGTTTATCACGGAACCACCCGTTCTTCATAACAATGCCCAAGAACCATAACATAAATGTGTCACATAAAACATGCATAAAGGAAACATAAAATTTCCACATTTCAATCACAATATAACCTTTTAGTATATTGAAATATTAACTCCATTCAAAAAGAAACCATTTCCAAAACCATTTAAAACATTTAATAAAGAGATTTTTGAATCAAAGTGTCCCATAACACCTTGAAGCTTAAAATTTTAAACCATTAATATCCATATAAATAAATCCTTAAAACCATTTTGAAAACATGGATATTAATAAGAACAAATAATTAAAACATTTAAAACGATATTTTGGTTAAAGGGGTTTTACCAAAATTAGACACACTTGAATACAATAATTGAGGAATAACATTTAGTCAGGACTTTATAATATCATGAGAATAAATGGATTCATGATATAACACTCCAAAGGACAGTATATACACCATATAAGAGTGAATTGGTGCATAACAACAATGAACCCTCAATAGAAATGTCAAATGTGATGAAATCCCTTATAAAGAATGTATCCTTAAATTAAGGACAAATCAATCTCAAAAATATGTGTGAAAAATATAAATACACCCAATATAAGTGGATATTAAGTGTAAAACAATAAAAGGTCATTCACACATATTCAATGGATGACATATTCAATGACTGCATGTTGAACCCAAAGAAATCGAAATTGGGTTAAAAAGTTCCCTTGACAGCCTAACGGCATCACATCAAAATGAGTTGATGAGAGATAAAAAGTGTATCTCATCACTTGGAAAAAAATTTACATCAATAAGGATATATGAGAACATATCCCAACATAAAAATATGTAAATTAAAAGACCCAACAAAAGAAGTCTTTTAAAAAAGAGGAGGGTGAAAGGTCCCTTTACCGACTTGGGTAACTTTCGAAAAGTAAACCCCATTGAAGAAGTGTCATACAATGAATATGTGAATACCCATAAATGGAATTATATTAAAAAAGGAGTGTAATAATGGGTAGTATATAAACCACTCAATGGAAATTGTGGCAAATGTAGCATAAATCTCACGGGAATAAAAGTGAGACGAAACATCTCTTACGGAAACTCGGCAGCCTAACGGCGCCACTTAAAACTTCCAAAAAGGATTGATGAGAGGAAATAGGGTCTCTCATCATATGAACATAATATTTACAGTGGGAGTAATATAAAATAACATCCTAGTCATAAGAAAGATGAGCTTAAAAGGAATGACATAGAAGAGTGTACTAAAAAAGAAAGAGAGGTGTATGATCCCTTACCTCGGGTCCGACTTGACTCGATCGTTCTTTAATCTCTTGAATAATAAACTTGAGTTAATTTATACTTCCTTAAGAACATTTTTCAAGTTCATTATTCCTTTTATATCACTTATTACCATGTCATAAACATTATGTAATCATTTAAGTTAATAATATTTGTTTTGCTGATGTTTGGTTCCTAAGTCGAAAGTGGACTTCTTACAATTACATGTTGTTCGTTTGGCCAAATGTTTATTATATCCATAATTGTATTCATGATGTAGATATCATAATTTTATATATATCCAGTACATTCATTAATTTATAATGTTACATAATCATTTAGAGGTAAGAAATTAAATGCACCGTTCATGGAGACGGTAAGCCGTACGTACGCATGAATGCTACTTTCATTTATATTTTGTATTTTATATAATGGAATAATAATTATATAAAGGTATATTATAATTCCAGTATAATATCATATATAATATCATAGTTCCATCCTTTATACATCCCACATATGGTATTAACGAATCACATCACTTTGAGGGGGCGGTAGTCCACACTTCCTAAAATGAAGATATCGCGTATACCCATAATGGAAGCCATAAAGGTGAGACACAAATGAAAAATACAGAAGCATAAGTAAAACATAAAAATATTATATATCATATATAAAAATAGTGACATCATAATGGCCACCTTTGAAGGTGTTAAAAGAATGTTGAACAATCATCGTTTCGGGAGGCAGAAATTCGCCATCCACGGAAACCGTATGTTCTTTAACCATTTGATGTAGTTTTGTGAGAGTGTAGCTCGAATAAATATTATAACAACATCCTAGTATATTGAAGATACTGGTGTTGTTACAAAAGAAATAAATAAAAAGATTTTAGGGGGTTGGAGAAGCAAAATAAAACAAATGTACATGAGAGAATGAATTACCTTTAAAAGTGTAACTCCTTTTGATTTGACCCTAAAGGATTCCTTTGAAAGGATTATGCCAAAAGGGAATCCTCTAGGATGAGGAGAGGGATGTGGAGAGAGTAAATGGGCAGGGGTTGTCCGAGCCAAAGGCTTTAGGGGTGTGTGAAATGAGGTAGAGGTGGGGGCCTTTTATAAGAGGAGAGGAGGGGCACTTTTGGAAAGTAAAGAAATATTACTTTATTTGAAAATGTGTTTCAGTTTTAAAAGGTCCCACATTGATATAATTCGTGGATAAGGTGATAAGGCTTCTAAATCCACTCATCCAATAAGTTTTGGACATGTGTAGCTTATAGATTTTACATTATCTTTCCATTTTATTTAAATCGTCAAATAATGATGTCATCGCTGCATCATTATTATGTCATAAATAATTTAATTTATTTAATGTCTAAAAATTATAAAAAAAATTCTATGATGTATTAAATCTTTTTATCTTTCCAATGACTATTTATAATCAAAATTTGGACTTGTTTAACCCCACTTAAAAATTATTTTAGTATAACATATCATGTTTGTGTCATTTTTTACTTTTACATTAAATAAAAAGTTATTTATGTCATTTCCCAACCAAAGTGGATCCATGGGGTCCCCAAGTTGGAACATGTCTTGTCTTGGTCGGCCATGACTCACCCAATATGTTTAGGACAAGTTTCATGGTGTTTTCACATTCTTATAATATCATTTTTACCTTAAATTACACTAATTACCACTAATCGCGATTAAAAACTTAATAAGTTACTATTCACCAAAAAATTATTTTCATCCCATTGAACCACATTTTTCATACTAATGACAACCATGTATGTCAGATTTTCAAAATTCAATACACATTAGTGGTAAACTTTCATTTAACTGAAAAATCAGTTTGCTTGATTACCACTTAGTGGTTTCACTATTCATCAAAAATTGGAGTTTTTCAGAAAAATACCAAAACTTCACCCTAAGATATATTTGATATTCTGAATTCAAAAATGATGTCCATTTTACAAAAATCAAAACATATTGGTCACATTAATTAATTTAATAATTAATTCCCGCTGTCAGAGAAAATAGCGTGTTTTTATAAAACAATAAGTATCAAAAGATTGACACTAGTTTAAGTTTGATTTCAAAGTGAAATTAATTCCAACGACCACTATTGGATTTAATGGTAAAAATGTTTTCTAATTTCACTTTAAAACCAATTCAAAATATAATCTAATCATATAAATAAATTAGATTAAAAAGAGGTTTTGAATAAAAATACAACATTTTACACTATTCATTAAAAAAATGAACATTATCGGAAAGATACCAAAAATTTACACAAAGTAAATTTTGATGTCCCGATTCTTAAGAAGAGTTTTATTTGGTCCAATAGAATTTATAAGAGTGAACAAAACTATATTTAATGATGGTTCTCCATTAAAAGGCGATAAGTGAACCTTTAGTGAAAACTAGGGCATATACGCCTAAAATTGAATTCTTTCCGTATTTTAAGCCTTTAGCTTTTATTGGATAAATGTAAAAACATTTAAAAACATATATAATCATATTTTAGTTATTTGTATCCATTCCCGCCATTACAATGACTACATGTTAACTACCATTTAAAATAATATTATTTTATTATTAGAGTGCAACGTAAGATTCCCAAGAAACTCGTTGTTGCGTGTTGCGTACGCCATCGAGCATAGCGTCCCCTTTAAAGTCATTTAAATATTTTATTCACAAATATGGATAAATATGAAATGTCATATTCTTTATTTACCTGGGGTGTTACAGTGAAAGGAAATTATAGTTTAATAAAAAGTATTTTAGTAAATATAAAATATTTTTAAGGTAATATTTGAGTTGGAGTCAACACACTAAATGGATATGATTTTACAAATAAACTGAAAATTTAAGAATCCAAGTGATGAATCTATTTCAAATTGTAAATGATTTTGGTAGAATTTGTGATCAGATGGGTCTCTTGTATGAAGAGTTCCTTAGAATTTTATATAAAAACAAAGCATGAATAATTCTTTAATATCTAAAAATAAGAAATAAACTGGAAAGGTAAAATATATTATTATGTAAGTATCTTTGAAGATATCTCAAAAGAATCATCCATGGATATTTGATAGTGCTTGTTCATCATAAATGATGGGTGATATGAGGGTATTACAAGGATTTGGGAAGTTTATAGAAGGATTAATTACATTTTTAATTGATGCATCACACAAAATCTATGTGCTTGGTTTAGTGTAATTTTTAGACAAGTGGTTAAAGTCATATATTACTCACTTTTTTTATGGTTTTAAAATAAATTGCTGAGTGTTTTAGAACTATAAAATTAATGAAATGAGATGGCCTTTTGGAAAGTTAATTTTTTGGTCAATTTATTGAAATATCGGCGTGTTATGAGTTGAGTATAATGGACTATAGGAAATGTTTTACAATAAATATAAGATAAAAATTCTTATTACTTAGGAATAAATGAGTGGAATTATGTGAGATATAGATTTTTTATCCAAATTTTCAAAATAGAATGAATAAGTTAACTCAAGGATAAAATATTCATAATGGTTTATCATATAATATAGATATAATTTAGTAATTTTATATATGTAAAAAAGGTAAATATTTAAAATTATACACATAAAACTGTTGAGATTTAAACAACTCTTCCCTTGGAACTTATCTATTTGGATATTAGTAGACTGAAAAAAATCAATATATGATGATAAATAATTTATCTCATTATTTAAAAAATATAATAATATTATATGTATCATGTTCATGAGTCACTAATCCTTGATATTCAATAGGTTTAATATTTTTAAATTTAGTATAAAAAAGTAATGTTATTATTACTTGAAAAGGAATTGTTCAGACAATGGGGAAGAATATAGATGGGAAAATTTTAAATATTAATTATGTATTCCATCCATTAGGAATGATTATAGTGAATTTTGTAACCCATGAAAAATGTAATAGAAAAGATTAAGAACATATGTTTGATAAGATAGATCTAACCTTGTTGGTGTAATATATGAATTATCATTTCTTTTAGAGACAAGCTATTGGGATAGAGGTTCATATTAAAAACCAATTCTGGGTCACATCAACTTTGATTTTTCTTTTTTATGAGATGTATTACTAGACAACCCGAAGCCTCAAGTATTTGAGGTTTTTTTGTAGGAATTTTATCATTAATATAAAGGGTTGAAATATGAATATGTTTTAATAAATAGTAGTTTAATGAATATTTCTTGGATTTACACTAAGAATAAAGGGATATTGTGGAAAGAGATATTTTACATACAATATAGAATCATGAAAGATTTATTATTACAATGGTGTGAGAATTAAATAATACTTTCTTAAATTTTGATATATATGATTAATAATTGGTTAGACAAAGTTCTATAATTTCATAAAATGAGGAAGATTCGATTGATGGGCATTGAGAAGATGATAATTCAACCCTATATAGTGATTAAGGATGAATAAATGTAGTTCATACAAGATTTAGAATATTTTATTCTGTCCAAAATATCATTGGTGATCATAGAAAATTAGTCTAATCAAGGATATATTTGAAGATAATATTTCATGACCCATTTATTTTTCAAATATAATTGAAGAGTGTGAATGGATTTTTTAATTATGCTTAATGTATTCATTCATTGACTGATTAATTGGATTATATTGAGAAGAAAAAAACTTGGTACTTGGTCACAATGCCAAAAAAAAGAATATTATTGGAACAAAGTGTTTTTTGGTAATATGTTAAATGAGAGGGGATAATTGAAGAGAAACAAAGGATTTTATAAAAATGATATTCTCATGTTTGAAGAATTTTCTAATATGGTACATTTTCACAAGTCACTGTGCATGAAATTATAAGGATATTTCCTAAAATTATTAGAAGAAAAAGATATAATATTTTCCAAATGGATGTCAAATCAACCTACCTTAATAGTAAACTCTAAGAGTAATTTTAAATTGATAATCCAAGAGGATTTCTTATTAGATACAAATAGAGATGGTTTTTAGGTAAAATATGGTGTTATATGTGTTAAAATAATATCCAAAATCAAGGTAATTAAATTTTGACTTATATTTAAAGTATTTGAAATTAAAAAAAAAGGATTCTTGATAGAAATCTATATATTAAATAAATCAAGGAGGGGTATCTTTTTGTTATAATATATATTGATGATATTATATTTTTTATAAATGAATAAGGTATATTCAAAGATTTTTTTACTTAAAGAAATGATTTTTTTAGAAATTTAAATATTTGGAGAGATTATATTCTTCTTGGAGATTAAAATTTATCAGTATAGGGAACACATTTTACTTTCTCATAAAAAAAATTCCTAGGAATTGTTGAAGAAGATTGTATTAGAGGATGTAAAGCTGGTTTGTGCTCTTATTTTGAAGGGAATTGAAGTATCAAAGGATAAATACAATTATTAGGCTAACCAAAATGTTTTCAAGACATAGTAATTTAGTTTTATCTACTTTATAGCTTCAAGAAATTATGTTGTCTATAATCCCACATTGCATGAAATATATTGAAGTAAATCTATGGAATCTCATTTCACTATAGACAAAAAAATTATAGGGTATATTAAAGTAACTATGTAATATTTTTTGATAAATAATAATAAAGTAATGGTTGATCTTTTTGGATATGTTAAAGTAGATTAGTATATAAGTGTTGATTATTGGAAGTCCATGTCCAATGAAGTGTTTTTATTTGGGGAAATGTGATTAACTTGGAATATGAAAAAAAAAATTCATTAAGTACAATTGGATTGGAATATTCACTCCATTTATTCGGATAATTGGAGTGGAAACAACTAAATTTATTTAGATACAGAAATAATTTTAGGATCTCAATGTGGAATTAAAGTTACCATTATTGGTGGTTTTTGGCAATTAAATCTCTATAAGTAATTATATACATACAATTCAATATTCTATATTTAATCACATTGATATAATGTACTATTTTATCAAGAAGAATGTGGAATAAGGAATTAAAAATATATATTTTGTTTCTATAAAAGAGAAACTAGACAATGTCTTTACCAAATCATTTCCTAATGATTCCTTTCAAAAACGGATCTTGATTATTAGATTTTTACCCTTATATTCTCAAGGCTAAGTTACGATGAATTCCTTTCCCCTCACACTTAATTTTTATCAAACATTGAAAATAAAAACATAAATCCATATATATATATATATATATATACTATTGGGAGAGAAATATCTTATTTAGGGATAGTATATACTTAGTGTTAGTTCTTCAAAATGGGAAATATATTATTTCATTATGTATGTTTATTAATAGTTTTTTAAGTATTCTAACATATTTGTTGAGTATGTGTGTATAAATTTAGTTTAACACATATACTAGAACAAATTTGATGATAATATGATATTAATAGAAATTTATAAGTGAATGTGAGATAATCTTATGGATAGTTTGTCATTATTAATCATTATTCTTATAATCGAAATTTAGTATGCCTGTATTCGATTAAAATTGTTGAGTAATTATTGATTTCTCCATTTAATAGTGATTTATATTTATTATTTGGGAAAACTACAAATAATTATATTTTTATGACTGAGAATATGTTTGGGTAAATTTTTTCCCCAAGTGATGTTTTATATAAAGGGGGAAATCATAGTTTAGTGAATGTGAAGTGATTATGATTAAAAGGGGTGTTGTATTTTTTAATAACACATAAATCAATTTCATTATCAGGTGATGCAAGATTCTTCATATGATTTTAATAGTGTTTTTAGTTTCTTCATGTGATGATTGAAGAGGTGGAATACGATTTTAGTAATGTTTGATGTTGAAATATGTTTTATGTGTATATGAGAAAAAACATGTTATGGTTATCTGAAAACCAAATCAATGTTCCTACATTAGGAAAATTTAGTTTTATGTTTTAAGAAAAATGTTGTATTTTAGATCATGGTCTTGGATAATTTTGAAAAAAATACTTAGATACTATAAAGAATCAAATTGAAATAATACTTTATAGAGAATTCAATTTTATCAATAATAAGTTTGACTTTAGAGTTTTGAGGATTCCAAATGATTTAAAATCAATTAAATCTTGATGTTTCTAATGATGATAAAATTTTGTGGAGAGAGGTAGTTGTTTAATTAAAATTTTCAAAATAAATCATTTTGAAATTGGTAAAACTAAAAATGTGACCATTAGTTGAAGACGGATGTGTGTTTTCATCCAAGAACATACATTAGATGGTTGGTGGTTGGTACCTAGAATCAAGTAGCCACCAGGTGGCCTATGATTAACCACAAAGTATGTAGATCCTTTCTCAAACTCTCTTTTAGTGGAGATAATTTTCATTTTTTCATTATCCTAGGATTTAGGGATTTATATTGATTTCCATTTTCTAGAGGGGATTATATAATAAATTTATTCCACAATTCAATCCAATTATTTACAAAAATATATTTAATTAATTATTTTTTGTTTCTTGATGGATCTATTATCTTATAATTTCATTAGAAAAAGTAGGGTTATTAGAATGTATACCCTAAATTTTTTTATAGGTATTGAGGTATCAATACCTATTTTTTTTTCTAATTCATATTTCTCGTCTAGTTTTGTGTGAATTCTTGGAATAATATGAAATGGGAGGAATTAGATTTCTAATCTTTGTGTATATTATTGAAATAACATGAGGAATGTGTTATCATTAATCTACAAGGTTTTAATTTACTAATTTGGGGTATTTTTATTAATGTGATGCTTAATTTATCCTTTTTTGTGGTAGTCTACATGAAATTTATTGTTAAATCAAGAAGTAATTAATGAATGAGTTCTTGTGGATTAATATAGAGATAAAAATAATAAATTTTACTATGAATTTATAAATTCATTACTATGTGATTAATATACCTTATGGTAAAAGGTGATTTGTGGTTAATTAAGATTCTTAATCAAAAAGAATAAATATGATTTACTGCATTGAATTTTTTTGTGATGATATGATTATTACGTGACTGATTGTCATTCCTTGCAATTAAATGTGATTGTACAAGGGATAAGATTATATAATGAATGAAATATAATTTTTGAAATGTTTCACTGATATTTTTTTAGAATTTATGAATTTATATTTGAAAAGAACTTGTTTGGAGATTAATAAACATTATTAACTTATTATGGGTTGTGGAAATAATTTGGCAATTTAGTGGGAATGTAAATAGTGTTTTACTTAATCATATTGGTATAATCATTAGTAAAGGTAATAAATTAAATATCACCATTGGTTGAATTTTTCATAAAATGACTACACGTATCTGCATATATAAATTACAATGGTCTACTGGATTGAATATCCACTTTCTTGTGTGTCCCTTAAACCATATTTCCTTTTAGATATGTGTCAAAAGATGATTCTTTATCCCTTTCTGTCTTGGTAAGGTATCTCAATAGATCATGTTTGAAAATCCTGGTCATGTTTTTTACAAGATCAATAAGTATTATATATCATAAATCATTCTCATCCTTACAACTCATGTAACATAAATTAGATAGATCACAAATTTTAAACAATCTCACACTTGTGATTTCACTTCTTATAATGAATCTTACATATTTAAAATTATTTATTATGACTGATTTATTTTGAAAACCCACCTAATTTAATTCATCAAAAAATTGGATAACACTAAGAAAATTTAGATTTAGTCATTCCACAAATATATTTTTTGTATTTGAGTCCTTTTGACTCAATCTCAGTAGTTCCAACTCCTATGATTCTCAAGGAGATATCATTTCCAAATATAACGGCTCCTACTTCATATAATTCCACAATTTTCATGATTTTAGGGTGTCTAGTAACATGTTAAGATAAACCATTATCAAGGATCCATGTTTTGCCTCTCTCTCTCTCTCTCTTTAAATTCCCTTTTCATAAGGATTGAATTCTCTTCTTGATTCCTATTTTGAAAATCTTTCCATTTTTCATTATAGGATTACCATCCAAGAATATTTTTCATACAATTATAAACATAATTATAAGGAATCTAACATCTACCATAAATATATTTATAGCTTTCAATCCTGTTATGATTAGAAAAACTTTTTGAAATTATATTCATAACCATTTTCTTTAGAGGCACATTCCATTTCATTTTTGAGCTGGTCTACCTTGATTCAAGCCTCCTTCTATGAA
Organism: Viscum album; assembly: GCA_963277665.1. Classification (NCBI taxonomy): domain Eukaryota; kingdom Viridiplantae; phylum Streptophyta; class Magnoliopsida; order Santalales; family Viscaceae; genus Viscum; species Viscum album. Next base: position 380,719,810 of record OY728153.1, on the reverse strand, counting down.
ATTATATAGTATACCTACATGTGTAGTATTTGTGACAAAAAATATTTCAACACTAGTAGTAACAACTGAATATGAAACTTTTGTTAAATATACAATTCTATGAAAAAAACATTACACCATATTCATTTTAATTTTGTCATTATTATCCATTATTTTTCCTATTATCTAAGGTTTTTTTCTTTTTTCATGCATTCTTATTTCTCAAAAATATGTATGAGAGTATTTGTTATTGTATTTTATATCTCATTTTTTTATTTAATTTAAAGGAGTACTTTCAATGTTAGGAAAACAATATTCAATTTTTTAAGAATGATCAGAAATAGATTTAACCAAACTATATATGCTTTAAATATTATTTATTGTAGATGATTAATACTTTACCTTAATAGTTTTCTAAAGTCTTATTTTATTATTTTTTTTTCATGTTCATTTGTTTAGAGTTTTGATTCTATCTTTCTCATATCTTATTCTTTTTATCATGAGTTTCCCTTCATGATATTTCTTGATCCTTTCAAGCATAGTAAACTTAAACATTAATATCTTGAGTTGTTCCATGAGTTTAGTTTCTATTTTTATAGACTCTTAATTTTATTGAAACCTCTCTCTGTCACCTTTATTTAAGGTTTTAACATCCTTATTTAATTTTTCATGACTTTCAAGATAAGCATATATCTCATATTTGAGAATATTCTCTATGTATTTCTCTTAACCACCTTTCTTATCACTACTTAAAAAGGTTTCTTGGTCCAACACATATGCCATAAATTTTTTATACTTTTTTTATGCATCATCAGATTATATACAAGAGAATTAGCCTTATTATTCTTCTTTCTAGTCAATATTTTCCTATTTCTTCTCAAAAATATTTTATTATCATTATCTATTTTTCACTAATTTAAATCCATTTCCAATTTCTTATCTTTATATTTTCATTCTTGGTCATCACCTTAATATAATAATATTTCTTCTTTGGATAATTGACTATAAAATTTCCAATTTCTTTACTTTTAATAAATTTTATGGGTAGTTTTCACTTGTATTTTCTTTTTTCCTTTTATGAAATTTCAACATATAAGAGGAATGATTTTTCTATTGTCATTATCTATATCATAATAATAATTAGAATCACTAGAACGTTCAAGTTATTATAATTCTATATTCATGTTTTCCATGTATTAAAAATACAAATAATATTTCACTTTATTATTAAATATATTTGTCCTTTTTATTTCATATGTAATGAAGATATTATATAGATAATAAAAGTATAGATCTTACATGTATTCAAGAGATAAATTTTTTAGATAAAATAAATATTAATAATTTATCATGATTTTATTTATAATAGTGGATTCATCCATATTTTCAACAAAACATATAATTTTTATCACAATAACATTTAATTCAAGGAAATTATCATCCAAATATTAATCCTTATCCATATTTATATCTTAAAATTTTCTTCTTTAAATTTATATATTAGATTGTTTCACCTTTTCATTTACTTCATAACTACTTTTTTGCTTATCATAAATCTCTTTAGTAGTTTGAAATATCATCACATTGATGAAAATCTTCATAGAGAGAGACACTAAAATAAATTTCCAATATTTTCCATCTATCTCAAGGTTTCTTTTTTAAAAAATGTCACTTTATCAACTATTTGAATGGATGTAAATACAATTGTGGTTTTATTGATAACTTAAAGACCCTGAGATAACAAAAAATGGAAGAATAAATTTTTTTCAACCATGGAAATTCTTTCTATAAAATGTGGGAACATAGATATTCTTAAAAAAGTTGATATTATCCATCTTTTTGCACACAAAAATAATCTAACTCAAGGATACTTTTTTCCTGATACCAATTTAAATCCCTAATGGTTCTAGTGGATAGACTGAGAGGGGGGGGGGGGTCAATGTAGCTTACTTCTTACAAGTTCCTTATTTGAAATAAACCTCTATGTTTAGTTCGGACTTTAACCCATTGAGTAGATTAAACTTAACCTCACCTGAATTATATGAAAATAAAGAAGAGTAATGTATAAAATAGTTTTTATAAGGTTTGGCCACAATGTGTGAGCTTACTCCTATCTACAAAATATTGTTATCCCTTGATAAAGACTCTCCATTTAATATATTTTTATCAATACAAGTGGTTAGGTCAATTATTATCCTATTATCATGCTTCCTAACAAAAATAATACCTACCATATATTCACTGACTTTTTACAGATGCAATGAAAAAAAACACTACTAAAAAGAAGATACAACAAGCTAATATCTAGAATATACAACACACCTTTTTCAATATAGATGAATCAGAATTTACCAGCTGAATAAATCATGAAGAACTCAGTCTTATTAACTTATTTAATGCATACACATTTTTAGATCTTATTCTTATTTTTTCTCTCAAACTCACCACTATAATCTACATAAATATAGATATATATATATATGAAAACTTCCTCAACCAAAATTACTTTCTTTCTTATTTTTATTATCACTTATGAAATCCCATCTCAATTGATTTTTTTATAGATCAACCAACCTCAGCTCTGGGATTTTTTTCATCCATGTTCCTCAGTATAACATACTCACCCCATGGATCACTATAACCATATTTAATTCACTTACATATCTCATATTTTCATCAGCCTCAATATTTTCCATGTAACAATTTTCTATTTTCTTTACGTAAATTTTTTCTTATACTAGAGGGTCACTGACTTATAATATTACGATCATATACAAAAATTAGTATAATAAAATATTTTTCAAGCCTACTTCATAAGAGTATTATAATAAAATACATTTTTCTATTATATAAACCTTTTCTTGAAAACTTTATTCAAAATATACATGTGGGTCCATATCCTAAAAAGTCTTTTCTAAGAGAATTTCCATAACATAAATTTTACTCATCATCATCCCAAACAAATACCATTGAACTATTGTTACTAATTAAAACTCTATAAGACTCAATATAAATGATTTCATACTTATTCATGAAAAAATACTCATCAATCATTCACTCATGACATGAATGTGACTTTCAGCTCAAGTTCTCTTGAAAACACAACATAGAAATAACCTAGAATTCTAAACAAACTTTTATTACATCACAACTTGATTATCCTATTATTTAAGAAAGAAAAAAAATCAATGAATCATCCCATTTGAAAAAAAATTCAATATTATTGAAAATAGAATAAATGCTTCAAAGTATCACTATAATCTCCCTCATTCGGTTATAATAGTTGACAGTTTTGTTCTTTATGATATAGGAATTTTGGAATCCTCATGTTTCTTCAATAAAAATTTAAATGTGATGATTTAATCATTGAGGATCTATGTTTTCATCAATAGATTAGATTTTATTGAAAAAAATAATTCTTGGAATCCCAAATTTTCACCTTGTATAAATGTTATATTTGGTAAGGGCGTGAAACATGAACAGGTCTCGATGACACATACATAGAGCTTGATAACACATAAGAATCATTGGAAACACTCATATATAGGTTAAAGGACTCATTTTCTAGTCTCCAATGACTCATACATCATGTCAAAATCACACATATTTAGAGCATAATCACTCATACATGGGATAAGAATGACACATTCCACTATTTATTACCCCAATAACAAAAATTTATTTTTCTAGTTTATCCTTCCCTATCTAGAAAATGCCTAATGATAGGGGAGAATCACCTATTATTACTAGGAATACATGATCCACCCAATTTACTAATATGGGAATTGTGTGTAGTTAGTAGGCACACACCATGAAACTAGGTATTTAGTTCCCATTTTCAATTAAAAGGGGATAACTAGAAAACATTGTGTATAATAAATCCCACATTAGAGTTACTTGATGGATTTAAAGATACCTTGGATATGATACTAGGAACAGGTCACATGTCTACACATCTGTGTTGTTTCCATGATAGTTTCTACACTATCTTAAGCCAGTTTATTGGGTTTGTTTTTCTATAGTGTTCCACCCTATCCATAAATGACCTCATGACTGAGGGGAAATATCTCCCTTATTATCAAGTGTACATGATATACACCATGCTCCAGTGTGGAACTTATATCTTTCTAGAAGGTTCACACCAAGAAGCAGTGTGGTTAGTCCCTATCATGAATCATAAGGGGAGAACTGGAAAACCATAGGTAAAAAAATACAATAATAGTAATCCCATAACCTAGGTAACATAGACATTCCCCTAGGAACATATTCATGAATCACCATATTTAGATCCATTAAAAGATTAAAAAAATTCATGTCTCTATCAATTAGTACCAAAATAGTTTAATAATAGAAAATATGTTCTAATACTACTTTGTAATTCCATACATAAAATTTCATGAAAAAACACCCAAGATTGAGTGCCACATGACCTCATACATGCCTCCTCACATGCAAGTGTTCACAAAAAAAAATAGTTAGGGTCTAAACTATAAATTAGGGATATTATTACATTATTAACATAACCACTAATAATAAATAAACATATAAACATAAATTAACATTGAAAATTTGAGAATGTATTGGAGAATTATATCCAAATAAATCCATAAGTAAATAAACATACACCCATTCTATAATACAAGAATATACAAGTATTTAGTAAATAATATTACCAAATATCCCACTTGCCTCTTAAAAAATTTAAAATAAATAAATAAATAAGGCATCATAAGGCTCTAATACATCTTGATCCCCTCCTCAAAACTGTCTACAAACACGATTGAGATACTCTGGCTCAATACACCACACAAACTTTGACCATAAATTCAAGCATAAGGTCTTCACATACGCTAGGTTATCTATTCTAAGAGTGAGAAATAAATCTATGTAGGGTCTCACTACGTTCCCCTAAACACATTAACCCCAACTCTATCACACAAAAACGACATTCCAAACCAATAAAAATTACAATATCCCCATGTTGTCATCCACTAGGTCCCTCAAATCCAACCCCGTCTCAACCCATCGATACCAATCTGAACTCAACACCCCATGATTTCCAAAATACATGTAGGGAATATATTTCCTTAAATAAAATGCATTATTCCTATTCCCCTTATAATTCCAACACCCACATCTTTATCATGTTCCCCATAGTTCATGTTAAACTCATCATCTCAAGGACTCTTGGTAACTCATTTCCAATCTATCAAGATAATTTCCACAACCAATACATGGGTGCCATATAAAATCTTCTATTGGGGTGATATAACCCCTCACTAAAAGGAAAAATTCGCAATTCACCACATATATCCCTACAGGACTTATCTTTCTTAAAGGACACATCCAGACCACAATTCACCGTTAATAGGGTATTCCCAACAATATGTGAGATGTGTGTCCATTTAACCCATTATACATATGCCTAATCATCCCATTGCCACCACACCATCCTTAAGGAATCCAACCCACTATATTATCTAATTATCTTGACCTCATGACCTATCCCCAACCTCACATAAACTCAATCAGTATCCATGCCCCTTGGAGGAAAGATGGTGGGTGATTCATATTCTCAAAACAAATAAAGGAGCACATTATCCCACTTCAAGAGGTAGTTTCACACCTAAATTATCTACCAAGGGAACTATCATTACCTAAAAATTATATATAAACCAATATTTATAACTATACATGCATAATAATTCATAAACAAGAATTTGATTTAGTATTATGGGGACCACCTACCTCACACATGGAGTTACCATCCTTAAGTCTCACCCACTAATCCATGAACAAGTCTAAACCAAGACACATAAACATCATTCCATGAAGAGGTCCTCCATTTCGTCCACAACACAAAAATAACTAATTATAAGAATTTTTAATTAATTATTTAATTTATTCCAATGGCGTATAGCTATCAATAACTCATAGGGAAATTCCACTTCACCAAAACCACAACCAACCACACATGGAAAATATACAAAACACTACCAAAACCCCTATAAGAGAAATCACCAACTTTTTTATCCCATTAAATCATGAATTAAATTTAATTATATTGAAAACACTAAATAAAATTTGATGGAAATGTACATACGATGAAATAATGAGAAATAGGTTACATCTCCCATATTTAAGCATACAAAATATACTCCTTTATGAAGACACAAAATATAGATACAATTACACCATAATATAGTGTAATAATCAATGATACATTGAAGGTATTTAACTAAAATAAAAGATGGAGAAAAAGACAAATGCAAGGGGTAATATGGGGAAATCATTCATAAGAAATACTAGGAAGAACACACCCAAATCAAGAAGGATCAAGTGAGAAAAATGTGGGGGAAGAGTGAAAATGGGGAACACAACCTCATTGGTTCACCGTATGGAAGAAAATAATCTTGAGTAGGGGTTTAATAGAAGGTTTTGTAAATTCCTTTTTTCCACACTAAAAAAAACCAAAATAGAACACACTGAGTTCCTAGCAATCTAACATGGGGTACCCAGTGTCCACTTATCACTAAATAGATCCCCACCATCTATTTAATGGGGTTCCAGATCCTAAAAGTCTATTAATAAATCTATAAGGTGTCCAGTGGATCTCTACCCAGTACTAGGTGGTAATTGAAATAATGATTTATATCTACCACTGACCCATACTTCCCTAAAACACTCTAGACACCACCCAAGCCCCCTAAAACCACCCAAAACATCCAAAAACATACCATAGGGATGTAAAAACACTCAAATTATCAATCAAAATATAATTTCTCAAATAAACTCAACATGGGATAAAAAATTAAAATTTCCTCTGAATATAATTACCCATAAATTCATTGGTTCATATATTTGTAAAATTGTGGAAAGATTTAGTTATTTTTACAAAGATATATGTTCTTTTTTTGTTGTAAATCATTGAGTAAATATATGACATAACCATGGGTTATGTTATGATGGGATGTAATCCTTGTCTTAGGCTATGTTGATACTAGTCATGGTTTTGGATATGTCTTGATTTTAGAAATTGGGGGATTATGACATGTTTTTTATGACATATCTTGACAATATTATATTCTTTTACTAGTATAATTTGAAGTAATTATACTCTATAGTAACACAGTTTGTAAAAAACATTTCACCAGTTATTGTAAAATAATTACTTACATTAAATTCATAGTATGTATATAACTATACAAAAATAAATATGTTCAAAACTAAGATACATTTTGGGGAATTTGGTGGCATTCTATGGGAATATATTACTTTTACACTATATGATCACATCATAGGAATTTGTAATTACACTTTTTTCTATGTAGGTATGGTAAGGGACTCTGAGTAGTAGTTACTTTAAGTGTATAATCGTTGTGATGATGCCAGATACGATTTGTGTAGTTTTTGGAGAGTTTTTTTTATAATTTATTTTATGTTATTTTAGCTATATTTGTTATTAATTTATTAGGATGAAATTATTTCCTTATTTTTATTATATGACATATGTGGTATTATTGATATCTATTTTATTTATTTACAAGATTTTTAATGTAAAAGTTACCATCATGTTTTTTTATAATATAATTATATAAATATTTATTCATATATATATATATATATATATATTATTTTAAAAATAAATTAAAGGGTTTATCACTCCATTAGAAATATAATAAGCCCTCAATAGGCTCTAGTTATTGGGAGTGTAGTTGAGGCCATGTTTAATTTCCCTTAAAAAGCATGATCATATTGGGGTGTGATGTCACAAAATGGATTCATGGAGATTTCAATTATTAACTCCAAGTATTTTGGCAGAATGGTATAAATGATATTATAGGTGTGGACTTGGTAGGTTATGTATGTGTTCAGGCTAGTACAACCATACTGGATGTCTAAGTCACCATGGAATAATGATCTTGATATTATTGATTTCTATGAGTTTTTATTTGGTTATTTATAAATAAATGAGTTCTTTAGGGTTACTAAATGTTCCTAGATTAGGAGTGGATAATAGGGATTTCATGCATCATTTTCGTATATAGGGAAATGATATAAGGCTATTCACTTGTAAATGTTATTTAAATTACGATTGATTTTATTTAATTGATTTTATTTAAATAATTTAATTATTAACAAACTATTCTCTGTTTTCTTGAATAAATTAATAATCAATTATTAACTAAATGGACATGATTGATGATGTAATGCGATTGATTTATGATGATTTATTATTTTTTTCTAATATTTCATGAGTTGATTAATAACATGATTTTTTAAGGTCTAAATTAGGTTATGTGGTAATGAGATACAATAGTGATTGAAATTAGGTGAATTATATAAAGTGGAACTTAATATAGTTGTTTTATGTATTTGTTTTACCTAAGTAAATGAGGAAGATAAAAATTGGTAATTTTAGACATTGGATGTTAAAAAGGGAAATTATGGGAGTATTTCATATATGCATAACATGGGAACCTATAAGGGGGTTTTCTTATAGAGTAAGTAGTTAAGTGATTAATTTTTACCATAATGATTTATTTTTATGATGTTTAAAAAGAAAAATAATAAAATCAGAATTTATTTTATGATTATAAAGGGTAAATTTGATGACATTTATATAATGAGTTTATTTTTGGTGTAAAATGAAAATAATTTATATTCATTTTATGTTATTCACTTAATAAAATGTTAAATGAGTAATTTTAATATTGAAGTTTATAAATTCATTTGGAATGGTTTAGTGGTAATTTGATTTCATATAAAGAAAGATTATTTGATTGGAATCATTTTAATTTTTTTAAACTTTAAAAGTAAAATAGATTACTATTTATTTGAAATAATATTTTGATTATATGATTATTATAATTTAGCTTATATACTAAAATGATTTTTTTTCTTTGAAAATTTCTTAAGTTGTAATTTTAAATTTATAAATTTATTTAAAATAGATTTATAAATAAATGTGTAATATGAACTAATTGTAGATTTGATTGTATGATTTTGAACTAATTAAAGGAATTTTTCATATTTTTTTAAAATATTATGGTTATTCAACGGTAATTTTAGGGAATATTGTGATGTTTATAAGGTATGTTATAAAATGTTAATTTCTATTTTTTTTAATGTAATTAAGGGGTGATGGGAATATCTTGGCATTTTAATTTTAAAATAGGAATGAATAAATTTTTCAAAAATCAATGGAATTTTTTTAAAATCATTATTAATTGATTTGGGATTATAAAAAACTAATTTTTTTATACTAGTCGTGGCCACATTTGGATATATATATATATATATATATATATATATATATATATTATAAATATAATTTTGATCAGTGTCACCACATGGAGGGAAGCTCTATTTTTTCTACATGATCCCATTTATCCCACATCATAGATTATAATGACTTACAATGGGTTTTATAAGGATATTCTCATTAACACTTAGTTCGGTGACTCATTATGTGCCCCAACTTATGATAACGTGACAATTCCATTCCCTCTCATCATCATACAATCACATTCTAGTGAACTAGAAACATCTTGCACACTCAAGCGTGTCTTCCACATATAAATCAACACTGAAGTCTAATCCTACTTATATAAGGAATTTGTAATGTCTAAATGTTTATACAATCAAGGGTTGAACCTTCAACCATCTAGAAATAGATTCAGAGGTTAGACCACTCATCTAGGATTCAACTAATATTTTTTACGAATTCCTTAATCATGATAATATAGGTGGAGTAATTTATTTCAATAAGTTTTAATAGATAAAAAATTTTGATTTATAGATTATATAAGTGGAAATAGGTATTATGGTTATGGTTTTTTTATAGTAAATTATAATATGTGGAAAGTGTGTTTAAATGAAAAGCTATGAATGAAAAGTGTCACAATGAAATATTATTTATTTTGTTAAAATTTTAAACATTTTGATCAAATATATAATCTTATGTATATAGTATATTGATTAAAATGGAATTATTTTATTTGATAAAAAAGATCAAAATGTGTTATTTTATTATTAGGTTAATGCATGTTACTTTTTTATTAGTATCACGGCCTGATTATTGTAATTTTTGTATCCTAGCATGTTTTTTAGGGATATTGTTTAATGTAATTTTAATTATCATGATATGATTATCTTGTTAAATATCATGTTGAATTAAAATTTTAAATATAAAATTTTCTTATTATTAACTTTATTTTATTCTTATGAAGAGCATAGTGGAATAAATTTGAGTTGTTTTTGAAAAAGGTATTAAGGCCTTTTATAATAGAAAATTACCTAAGATGCATTATTAATGAATGTGTTGGTTGTTTATTAATTTTTTTTAAATGTGTTTAACTTATAATGAAGTATATAATAAATGAAGGAACTTTTTTTTTGAAATCATGTTGAAGTGAATTATTTTATTTATAAAATAAAATCTATTTTAATGATTACAATTTATTTTTATTTCTATTTTTGATATTTAATGAGTTGAGTTTTTATTTTTTAAGAAAATTTTTACAAGATTTTTTTTTAAATATAGATTTTTTTTAAATATCATTTATATTATAATAAATTATATATTTAATTTATAGTATTTTAGTAGAGTCTTGTAAGTAAATTTTATGTATTAGTGTGTCATCGGTAGTGTGAGACATGATAATGTCTTCAAAAGTACTAATTGACGATGGATTGTGGAAACATATTGATCAGAACATAAGTAATGAGTGGAAATAGACCGAGTTTGGTGGAATTTTTGATGAATTAAAATTTAATATTGAAGTTTAACTATTTTATTATAAATATAATTACACTAGTAACCTGTAATTACTGGGTACATAATTACATTGACATTAGATACATAGAATATCATCTTAACATATCAAATAGTTTAGTAGTCTTGTAAAGACAGATACATACATGAACCACATATTACAATTGAAAACATAAAATAAAACATATAGTTTTCTTTGATAATACTATTATTCCCTTTAATATATAACTTTAAATCAATGATAGTACACTTCTTAGCATATTGGGGAAAGAAAACATAAGAAAGGGGTGAGATCAGATGATCAGTAATGATATGCATATAGTAGGATCTATCATGAATAAATAAGTAATAATAAATATATAAATGTAAAAATCTGAAAACACATTCCCTTGAATCAATAACATAATCATAAAGAATAAAATGACAAGAATAAATGATGAACAAATAATTCCAAATAAATAATCACATAATCTTGAGACTTGTCTATGAATATCACAACTAATAAAATAATCACATGGACATGAATAACTAATCTCATAATGAGGGAATCCATAATGATTGACATAATAAACATAACTCCAAGGCATCATACTAAGAAATCATAGATAAATTGGTAATGCCTCATCCAAATACTTAAGATAGTTTGTCTCATTAGACCTACTAGTGAATAGAGGGGATATAGTGAGCAACTCCAATCACTTAATAATTCCAATACATTTTTCATGTTAAAGGGTTTAAACATAATAAATGTAAACAATCATATTATAAAACTATCATGTGAAATGCTAATAAATTTCCCAATCCATAAACATAATCATAAACCATCCAGTGTAGTATAATTAATTATATCAAAATAGTATATCCCAGTCAAACCAATCATAAACCATATAGATAAATAATGTGGATGTTACAATTAGGGTATATAATCATCACATTTTTCAAAAAATGATGTTTAAATATATATATATATATATATATAACTATTTAAAATGGTCATTGGAAAATTTCTTGAGGAAAATACCCTTTCCACTTTTAAAACAATTATTTAAAGACTAGAGTATTTACAAAATATTAAGGGAAAAAATTTCTTTGAAAAGAGACTTGTAAAATTTTAAAGAAACGTCCAATAAACTAGTGTCCGTGATGGTGGGTAATTACAAACATTTCATATATTTTAGGATAAAAATATTCCTTTCACATTGTTGTAAAGAAGTTAAAAAGTACCTTACTCAGAGAATGAAAAAAGATTTATTTCAAGACATTTTGTAAAAAGTAAAACATGGGTAAAAATTTATTTAATAAATCATTTTTATAGTTTTAAAAACATTCTAGTTTTTATGGAAAACAAGGATATGGAAGAGAAAAGTTTTTTGATCGGTGATAAAAAAGTCATATTTTCATAAAAACAGTTTCTCAATCAATTTAAGTAAAAAATAGTGGAGAATGGTAATATTACTTGAAATGTTCGTGAATTATTATATTAGAACAAAATATATTGTTTTTATGATATAAAAATTAAATAATTCCCCCTATTGAGACTTAAACATAAATAATCCCAAATAATGATGAGATTGTGAAATAAACCCTTACCTAAGGTCTGATTTACTTTATACATGTTAAAAAATCCAATATAAGAAATATAGACTTATGATGAATCTATTAAAAACCCATAATAATACATATAATATCATATATTATTTAATTATAGCATTTTATCTCCCATTTATTAACAATTCCTTGTTAAAATCATTGTTCGGAGTAATAACTTCTTTTTTCATATATATTTTAGTTTAGTAGTTTCAGTTGTTGTACATTGATCATCATTACACAATATAAATAATATTAACCATGATATAAATATCATATATTTTCATTTTATATGTATTTACAGTAATCTATAAAAGGAAGAGACAGAGAAATGAATTACACTATTCATTGAGATGGTATGTCGTACGTGCACATGAACACTGTTTTAACAATTAGAAGGATAGAACAATAAGAAATTAAATAGTAATTAAACATTCCATAATCATTATTATACCATATATATCACCAATATATATATATCCATTCTTATTACAATCCATGAATAAATTAAATGATAAAACAAATCACATCACTTCGTTGAGGCAGTAGTTTACATGTACACACGAGCAACGCCCTCATTTTCCAAAGGATTGGAAGGTAAGAAGTTAAATGTGATAATATAATTATAGAGGTATAATTATTTCAAAAATATAATATATAAACATTATATCTATCATTATATCCATCTTTGAAAGACAGTGATATAAAATGAAATACATCAGTTCATGAGGCGGTAGTCCATAATACACATGATTGACGGTATCATTTCCATTTTTTGGTAGAGGTGATGTATATAGATTATTCCATTAACATAATAAAATATTTTTAAATGTTATATATATTTTTTATTATTTTAGAATATCTTAATAATTTAAATTGTTATAAGAACAAATAAAATTACAACACATGGTTAATAACTACACCTCTTCTTCGGACAATCTCTTTTGGTTTATACCTTAATCCTTCATAAAATGGTTTTATGAAAAAAAGAACTCTAGTTATTTTTTAAGTACTTAATAAAATTATATGGGTATTTATTTGATTAAAAAAATTCTCTTTAAGTGTGGATAAGAGATGAGAGGGTGTGACCATTTATAAGTGGGGGGAGGACACACTTGGAATTTTTAAAAGAATAAAATATTCCCACCTTTTTTCACACACATAATGGATAAAAATGGGCCATTATTGAACATTATATTACACAAGGTCAAAACATGGAAAAAAACTTGGAAATAGAAAAGTTTTAAGGCCATGTAAACCCTTATCCTTTTAGATTAGCCCCTGGTAAACCCGTTTTAACCCCAACTATGCTAATTTATTTTTACTCTTTACTATTAATTGTAAAAAAAAATTCAAGTTGAACATAATAAATAATATTAATAAAAATTATTCCAAATATGGAATTCATTTTTTAATTAAAATAAAAAAAATGGAATATTTAATTTAAAATTAAACCCACAAGTGCATAAAAAAAACAGGTTTCCAATGAAACTTTTTCTTATATCAAAAAATGTGTTTATATAAAATCTAATCATAAAACCAATTTAAAAAGAATAAATTAGATTAATTATAATAATATTTAACTAATTTTACTTTTAAAACAATTTTTAAGTAATATTCATCTTTGTAAATTGTTTAAAATAAAAGAAATTTTTAAATAAAAAATCATTATTTTTCACTATTCATTGAAAAATAATATTTTCAGAAAATTCTCAAAAATTTACTCTAAGATAATTTTGAAATGGTAACTTAAAAATAATGTTTATTTTTCAAATAAATTTGGAAAATTTCTAAAAATTAATTTTTAAATAAGTTCAAAAAATATGATGAAAATATATTTTAGAAAATATATATTTCTTTTCAGAAAATCATATTTTTTAAATGATATTTATTTATATTTATAACCAATCAATAAAAATTGAATTGATTTATAAACGTATAAACTGTATAATTTTCATAAATTAATTATTCTTATTCATACCCCCAATTTAATATCTAGTTTTTAACAATATGCTATATTACAGTTCATTGAGACTCAAGTTGTGTATACCAGAAACTATCGAAGAGATTAAATTTATTTAAAAAAAATGTATCATAGACTCTCAAGTTGTTACAATCATACCTCTAAAAATTCTCATCTTATAAATTTATTTAATTCTACCACATGAAATTATTTGGATAGTTTTTCATCATAATTTCTTTGGGTTCCCACATCAAATAATTTTTTTTACAATTTCTCAAAAGTAATTTTACCAAAAAAGTCATCTAATTCCTCAAAACATATTCTGTAGTGTCTATAATATCGATAGGCCCTTCACAGTAAGATAGATCAGGTTCAAATTCTATTTCGTGAGAATTTATCACATGTTTTAGGTCTGGCATGTACTTATTTGATAATGATATATGGATCACATTATGTAATTTAGAGATACGTGGTAGAATTTACAAATGATAAGACTCATATCCAATTATTTTTAATATTTTAAAAGGTTTGATGTACATAGGGATCCATTTCCCTTTCTTACCAACCATTATAACACCATTTTATGGAGATACTTTCAATAAAATTTGATCTTCCATTTAGAGACCTGTTTTTTCCATATAGGGTTTTGAAATAATTCTCTATATATTTCTAGAGTTAGTCCTTGAGATGACATGAGATTCCATGGCCCAGTATCCAAATAATTAATTTTATGGAAATATTTAATATATATTATATATCATGCACCCAAAATTCTTAAAGAAAATGAGATAAATCTTAAAAGTAACCTAAAATAAGAAATATGATACCACGGTTGATTTCAAAACACGGTGTTTACCCAATGTGCGACCTTAACTAGGTTGGTGCAGGGAGTTTGGATATCTCGTTCCATTGAGGAATGTTTAGTGGAATAAATAAATAAATAAATAAATAATCCATTTTAACCTAAACAATTTTTATAAATATACTTCCATGGATAATTCTCCAGGGTTAGCCGCATAAACCCCAAGAGAATTCCAGATCTTACCTTCCTCCTTCCGTTAGTGAATCAAATTGGATGACAATGAAATGTTGGATCGGAGCAGATCGGGACGCGGGGAATGCAATAAATTCCTTTGATCATTGGAAAGTGTGTTATTCAATGATGAATAATCCAATATCTATGCAGTACCCATAAATTATTGTTTTATTTCAATTTTTATTATATTGATTGAGCATATCAACCTCTTCTATTGATATTTGTCAATTGCGGCCTTGGAATGATCCTACAGACTAGATTAAATTGGTTATTTCAATGTTTTCTAACCTCGAATTCATGATCTTGATCATTGGATAAGAAATCTTGGAAACAATAATTAACCATTTACTATTGTGATTTCCCCCTTATTTTTTTCATTTTCATCATTGGTTGGACACTGCAGTCTCGGTTTGAAATTTTCGGAAAGTACCGAGCCCGATTAGACCCCCAGAATTGCAATGGTCTTGAAAATGAGGAAAGGATCAATAAAGAAAGTGTAGATTTGGGTTTTATATGGGTTATGGATGATATTTTAAATGATTAGAGGTCAGATCATAAAACAGCATAAGGTTTGGGATGTGCGATGATATACAGGTTTTCATGAAATCATCCGGATTTGAGTTTCTGGACACCTAAGGGATGATATACACTGGCCGGATTTAGATAACAAAATCTCGGCCGGAGAAAGGGATAAAATCTAAGGTAATGGCCGAATTAAAGAAGAGGTTCAATGATCTATAATTCTGTAAAAAACCATACTATACACCATGTAAATGTATGAACACACTTTGTTTATCCCATTAGCTACAACGATTAGGGTTTTAGAAGTTCATAAGGATGGCATGGATTGTATCCCTCCTACACATCATATACCTCATCCCTGGGTGGATGATCCATGCGATGAATCATGCAGGAAGGACTCCATGTGGGTTTAAATGTCTAGGTATAAGGTCATGTACCAAATTACACAAACATTTATTGATTACAAGAACATAGCATGAGAACATGGGAGGCACCCCATGTACCAAAGTACACAGACACGAATTTAGTACACAGACACAACTAGAGAACATGTCCTAGTCTCGAGTAGCTTGGACATGTCATGTAGTCCACTTGAACGATGTTAACTCATACATGGATAGGATCCATGAGTTATCTAGGTACATCACCACATGGTGGAGCAGGACCAAACTCTATGTGGGTCCCCTCTCACATTGTGTATTACTTGTTTAATTTTTAGGAAACTTCAAGGATTCATATATCCTTTGGTTGAACTCATATTTTGGACCACAATTATCCTATCCTGGGTGTTTTTTAATGTATAATGATATGGTACCCTTGGTTGTGGCTTTGACGATACTATGTGAAATGTTATGGGCATGAATCTTGTTTAGGCATTGCTCGATGATGAAAATGATCTGGAAGAATCCCTAGATGATTCTTATAAAGTGAACCCCCCACCCCCATCAGCATGGGAACAAGTCCTTTATAACTACCTTCTGAGTGGATCCCCTATCGGATAGGCCCCCGTTCCATGATGACCAAAGTGGATGCCCCTGTCACACCGAGGTTTGGGTTCTAGATTTCTAAGTGGAACCCCTATTGGATATGGCATGGGTCCTCGAGGACTATAGTGGGACCCCCTATGGTACCAGGGCATGGGTCCTTGACTTCAGAGTGGAATCCACTATCAGATAGGGAATGGGTCCTCAATAGCTATAGTGGAACCCCCTATCACACTATGGTATGGGTCCTTGACCTATTGAGTGGATCCCCTCCCTCATACTGAGTGTGGGTCCTCAACCTTACATAGTGGGACCCCCTATTAGCATCAAGCACATTTTCTAAAGACACTAGAGTGGAACCCCCATCAGAATAATAGCAGGTCCTCTACAGATACTTATAGATTGGAACCCCACTAATGCACTAGGGAACAAGTCCTATTCTTCGATTTTTTTTATCCCTTGACAATGTGGTACAGTGAAAAGGTATGTCATGAATTGCATAGTTACTTCTTAGTAGATGCATGAGATACTGGGCATAATTCATGGAATTTGGGAACTATGGGTGACTCTTCTTATTGGGTTGAGCTATGATATGGAGATCCATTTACTCTATCATTTGGTTTTCTTTTAACTGGGCATATATATAATCATCTACATCCATACCTTTGTATTTGGTTACTCTCTTTCTTGGGGTTTCAAATATTCATAGTGTATTCTACATGCTTTCCATTTTTATATTATCATGGTTGGATGAGTCTAATATCATTCTATAGGAGGAAAGTACTCAATTTGTAGTTCATCTACTCACAGTGTTGAGCCCCTGGTGTTTGGATGAGGGTTTTATCTATTAGTTTGGGTTGAACTATTCTCTTTCACTATATCTTTCATCATGTGTACTATCTACTAACTTTATTCATAGTTTTATATCTTACTGCCCCCTCTACTTTTGGGGCATCCTAATGGGTATGTATATACTCACACCAATATGGGATATTCCTTCACATGTCGTACCTTATGCATACAATACACAGGTTGGGGGGGGGGCTTTAGAGAATCATAGGGATACCTGGGTGATGTGGACCAAGTACTCTGGTTGTAGCTTGAAGATCAGGAGCTCAAAACTATAAAAAATTGAATTTTCTAGTTTTTTCAGGTTGGGACATATTTCTTGATGGAAATGTATTTTTCCCCTTTACTTTTCATTTTACACTATTGTACTCTTGTACTATCTTGAGGTTTTTCATGCATGTTTATTCCCTAATCATTTTTCTTCTTTTAATTTTACTCCCACTACACATTTTCATTAATATGGTTGTGTGTGTGTATGTGTACATATTAAACATCCTCTTATTTAGGATATGCCTTTCGGTGCTTTTCGCCACCCCCTGGCCTATGGAGGCAGGATTGGGGTAGTTGAAACTCAAGACAAGACTTGGGTTAGGTCATCAAAAATTGGTATTAAAGAAGGTCACTCCTTGGGATGTTGTTCAGAATAGTACCCTTTTAAGGTTTTGGTTTGGTTTAGGGAAAAAGTGAAACAGTTTCTCGAGTGTTCCGCATACGCCATGTAAGTCGGTGATGGTTTGGGTGGCCAATGTATCCATTCACTAGGACCTTGACTACCTACTTGTTGACTCATGATGCTAAGACATTTGTTTCATGGATCAATGGTACATTAATTATATAGGATTGAGTCTTTTAATATCCTTATTGAGTAATCTCCAAATTATTAATATATATATATATGATCATTTAACCATGGTCTGTCTTGATAAATATTTGGATGCCTCCATGACAAAATCCATCCAGGATACTAGTTTCAGATCATGATGATGAGATGATGAGTGTTGATGCCTCAGTTAAGTTTTCATCCAATTAGATTCCCCCTTTGGGTGGGTAGGTATTAGCACCTCCACATGTCGAGAAATAGATCATCCTAGGTGAGCAAGTCGATGATGCACATGGAATTAGCATAATTTGCGCGTTGTAGGGCCAGATGCCACTAAGGTTCCATGGAGAGACAGATCCTCAGGTAGTACAGGATTTTATAGAGTTTGTTCTCTATATATTCAGGATTATTCGGACACTAACGGATCATGTGGTTCTTCCATCATATATCCTTTTCTATAGAGAAGTTGGGAGATAATGGAGTCTTATTACTTAGCTGCACAATTAGTTGTCACTCTCATGGACCGAATTCCAAATATTGTTCTATGAGAAGTACTATCCCTCTTTTTTGTGATCAGTTTGTATTTAGGAACATATAGAGATACAGAAGGGAGGGATAACTGTGTCTGAGTATGAAATGAGGTTCATAGACCTTACATAGTAATCCCTTACCATGATATGTGGTGGATACTTCTGAGCATGGACGTTTGAGCAAGGACATCGTAATGAAATTTCTTCCATTATGTTTCCCTTGAGTATATCCATCTATAACGGGGTTTGTATAAAGAATTAGTGATATAGGTATTTCTGTTAGAGGGACGCCAGACAGCTGGAGTTGGAAGCAGGCACCACAGAGCTGATTCATCTGTAGTAGCTAGCAGACACCAGGTACCAGGCTCTCGACATAGGATACCACCCTATGATCGGGATTTAGAACATGGTCAGAGGTAGAACAAATGACCATGTTATCCCAGATAGGGGGTGTTCTTTTCTTTTTATGGGTGAAATCACATAGAGTGAAACTTCCTGACCATATGTGCTTAGTTTCACAATAACATAGCTGACAGACCACCATAAAAGTGGATGTACCATGATTCAGAATCTCTCGGGAATGGGAATGGAGGACCACATGAAGGAAAATATATAAATGGATATGGATGAGATATAGGTAATGTATGATGCTTTGGGGCCCTTGCACCAGCACCAAGCAGCCCACATCAGGGTTTGGGAGGTGGCAATCGAGGACACAGATAACTGTTGCCACTAGAGAATTATGACTCCACAACGTATGATATTATTAGAGGTATGATTTGTGTATTTTATAATCTTTATTTAGTATTATTATATATAATATCCAATATTTAATCCATCTCTATACTCCTGGTGTGATAGCTGAAGCTCCCAGTTGAGGCGTTATCCCAACAAATTCATCTTGAGGTTTCTACAGGGAAATTATATGTTGTGTCTTTTATCTACCAGTAGTAAAAGTTATCACTTGGTGGAGAGAGGTTAATGTGGGACCTTTTTTTAATAAAAATGGAACCATATGTGTCATCTTAAGTGTTGATTAGTTGTCCATGTCCTGAGCCCAGATAAATTGTCACCATAGACAAGTCATATACATACGCACTGATGGGATGAGATTATCCTTTTTTGATGATAAAGATATCATGGCGGGACATGTGGATTCTACGATTTTGAGGCAACAACCCATCACCAATCATTTAAAATTTATATCTCTTAGTGTAACAGGATATTCAAGAATCTAAATTCTATTATTTGTGGAGGTCTATATGGATGTGTTCCCTGAGGTTGTTTCTGGACTACCAATGTGGTGGGATATGGAGTTTTTCGTTGAATTTTATCCCAGAACCACTCTTATATATTTTTAAGGATATATAATGGACCCTACTGAGATATTGGAGTTGTGGTTTCACTTGGAGGACCTTAAAGATAAGGGTTTAATCAGACATAGTGTATCCCCTTGGGAAGCTATTGTGTTCATGAAAAAGGTGGAAGGGATCTTGTGGATTTGAGAGGATTATCACTACTTGAATCAGGCCATGATAAAGAATAAGTAACCTATGCCAAGGATTTAAGACCTATTTTACAAGTTTCAAGGTGTGTTATGGTTCTAAAATATTGATTTGAGGTCTGATTACCATTAGTTGAGGATTTATGAGGCTGATATTCCAATTTTAGCATTCTGATGTCGCTACAGACACTATGATTTCATAGTGATTCCCTTTAGTGTGATGAATTCCCCAACCAAGTCTATGGATTTGATGAAATGGATATTCTAGTCATACATGGACCATTTTTTGGTTATCTTTGTTGAAAACATACTCATATACTCTACATCAGAGGAAAAGTGTGCATGGTACTTGAGGATGGTTCTCGATTTTCATATTGAGAAGAATCTTTATGGGAATCTATCAATGTGCAAGTTCTGGATTCATGATGTTCAATTTCTAGGGAATGTCATTTATAAGCATGGTTTATCCATCGAACCAGAAAATATCGATGCAGTACTTTATTGGGAGACACCCAAGAGCAGGTCAAAGGTGTGGATCCTTCTCTTCTTGGCAGGGTACTATATGAGGGATGTGATAGAATAATATAGAGTTGTATCCCCTTTCATTTCGATGACATGGAAAGGGAATCCATTTTCCTAGTGTGAAAAGTGCTAGAGGGCCTTTGAGGAGTTTAGGATGAGGCTAATGAGTGCTCCAATGTTGAGAATACCAGAGAAAGGAATGGAGTATGTAGTGTATTACGATGGCTTAGGAGCTGGGATTGGCTGCGTTGTGATATAGAAATACGAAGTTATCATATACGAGTTGAAGAAGTAGAGATACCATGATAAAAACTATGTGAATCATGACCCCGAGCTGGAAGTGGTATTCTTCTGGCTGAAGATCTGGAGGAACTACCTTTTGGGGGAGTACTTTTTGGTTTACTCATACCATTAGAGTCTTAGGTACGTATTCACAAAAATAGAATTGAACATGAGACAACAAAGTTGGTCGGAGTTCCAATAGGACCATGACTTTGAGATAGTCTATAATTTGAGGAAGGGAAACGTGGTTGAATATTCCCTTAGTAATAAGTACCCATCTCTCTTGGTGAAGGAGGATTTGGAGTAGTTATTCTCCCTTTAGGTGACCCTAGTAGAGAAAGATGGTACATATTTTTTTAGTCGATGGTGTTGAATCATCCACTACTCAAGCATGTGAGAGAGTCTCCGCTAGGAGACATCGATTTTGATGTCTTACGTGACAAGATATCCATATGGGATTAACCATATGTATATTTTGAAGGAGTAAATCACATCATTTTTTTCCAAGGTTGAATGATGGTTCTAATCACGATGATGGAGTAGGTGATGTGAGAGTTCCAAACTTCTCCCCTAACAAAACATCATGGTGTGGGGAATATGTATAGATACCTATAGCTATGGTTTTGGTGGTTAGGAATGAGATGAACCGTAGATTATTTTGTCTCTCAGTGCCTCACCTATCATCAATTTGAGGCTTAGAACCATTTTTTGACAGCTATCTTGCATCCCCTTGATATCTCAAAGTAGAAGTGGGACAAGATATACAGGGATTATCTAACATGAATTCAAGAGAATGTGAAAGTATGTGATTAGATATAGGTGATAGTTGACCGAATCATGAATTCAACACACTTCTTTACTATCTAGAAGCAGAGTTTGGTGGAGGGTTTTGGGAAGTTTTATGTATAAGAGATCATTCACATTCATGGTGTGCCCTTGATGATTGTCTCTGATCATGAAATTCAATTTATGTAACAATTGGGGAGAGTCCTGTAGGATGTATTTGGTACTCCAATAATGATGATTACATCCTTTCACCCACATAATGATGGGAATACCAAGCGTTCTATCCAGGTGTTTGAGGATATGATGAGGGATTGAGTGTTTAGATTTGGCCGGAGATTGAAGGATCACATTCCCTAGGTAGATTTATCATAAAAAAACAAAACTCTCCTATATGCATGGAACATTTTGGGACCCTGTACAGAAGACTGTGTTGGTCACCCTCATGTTGGAAAGAGATTGGAGAGACATAACTTGTGGGTCGAGAGATGGTGTAGGTGATGAAGGAAAATGTCAAGGTCATCTGTGAGTGGATGAGGATATCCCAAACTGTACATAAATATTATATGTATCATCATTTTAGAACATTGTATTTCATACAATGGGACTACATTCTCCAGAGAGTATCCCTACGATGAGTATTGTAGAGGTTTGGTTGGAGAAGGAAAGATACATCTGAGGTTTATCGATCCATTACAAATCATGAAGAGGATTTTATGGTTTCTTATCTCTGTTCCCTACACCAATAGATGAAATAGGTTCTTTATTTCTTCCATGTGTCACAACTAATATGATATGTTCATGACCCCATGCACATCATTGAATGGGGCGAGCTGGACATTGAGGATTGACCCACCCTTTTGGAGAACCTGATGGTGATTGAGAATCGATTCAAGGGGAACCTATGTGGATGAAACAACCCCTTGGTTTTTGTGTTGTAGAAACATGAGAACATGTAGGAGAGTTCCTGGGAATGGAAGACCCAGATGCGGGTTTATTATCTCAAGTTATTTGTTTATTTTTTATTTTCGAGGATGAAAATATTGAATGAGGGAATGATGTAGTGACCCAATTTTTTCTTTGTAATACATTGAAATATTTATATATATTTTTTCAGATCTGGGAACTGAGACTTCACGTGAATCCTAGGCCTGGTGTTCCTAGAATTAATTTTATGAAAATATCTAATATATTTTATATCACACACACACATTTTTTTAATGAAAACAGAATAAATCTTAAAAAATAGAATAGATTAGTAATACAAGATCATGGTTTAGTATGGGACAAAATTTTTACCCTATTCGCGACCCAAAATAGGTTGGTGCAGGGCGTTCAGACATCTCTCACACTAGTGGTATGTTTAGAGGATTGGTTAATTAATTCATTTATTTAAACCAAAACATAATGTTTATAAATATACTTCTGTGGATAATTCTTAAGATTTAGCCACATAAACCCAAGTACAATTCTACATATTATATTTCTCTTTACATTAGTAAATCAAATTGGACAATGAAAAAAATTTCAAATCAGAGCAGATCAGGATGCAACAAATACAATACTTCCTTTAATCTTTGACGAGTGAGTTCTTTGATAAAGAATGATCCAATATCGAGGTATGAATTTTCAATTTTTTTTACACCATTATTTATTAAATTTATTTATCATATCATCCTCTAATATTAATCTACCCCAATTGCGACCTTGGTATGCTCTTACATACTAGATAAAATTGGTTATTTCAATGTTTCTAACCCTGGAAACATGTTCTTGACCATTTTCCAAGAATGCATGGAAACAATCCTTAGACCTTTGTTCTTGTGCCTCTCCCACTCATTTTTTTCACGTTATTCACTAGTTATACATTATCAAATGGTACTGAGCCTAATCAAACCCTAGGAATCACTAAGGTTTCATGAATGAGGAACATATCGATGAAGTAGGGGTATATCTAGGATGTTTATGGGTAGTGGATGCTTGTTTCAATGATCAGAGGATGCATCTTCAACAATAGAAGGTTTGGGATTTTTAGTGCCATACAGTTTTGTAAAAAATCACATGGATTAGATTTTCAGCCACTTCAGGGCTGAAATCCACTGGTCAAAGTCTGATCCACAAATCTCATTTGGAGATAGGGCTGAAATCAAAGGTGAAGAGTGTATTCAAGGTACATATCATAGACTTGTAATTATATGAAAAAAATGAATACACACTATGTGGATTGATTAACACATGGTGTGTAACCCATTAGTTGTGGTGACTAGGGTTTTAGAAAATCATAAGGATAGAATAGCATGTTTCTCTCTTACACACTATGTAACTCATCCAGGGGTGGGTGATTCATGTGTTGGATCACAGTGGTGAGGCTCCATGTGGGAGTACACTTCTAGGTACACAATCATTTACCAAAGTACATGGACACAACTTGAGTACATGGACAAAAACAGAAGACATGGGAGGCACCCCATGTGAAGTAACACACCATGTACCGTAGTACACATAAATTTATTGAGTACACGGACAGAGTCATAGCACAAAACCCAATCTCAGGTTGCTTGGACATTCCTTCTAGTCCACATGTATAGTGTGTAATCATACATGGATTTGGATCCATGTGTTAGACATGGATATTGATAGGCGGTGGAGTGGGACCACACTGTATGTGAGTCCCCTCATATTCTATGTACTTCTTGTTTCCTTTTTAGGAAAACTCGATGTTCCATATCTCTTTCATTTGAACTCTTATTTTTGCCCAAAAGTAGCCTATCCTAAGTTTTTTTCACATAGAACATTATAGTTCTCCTAATTATGTATTTTGAGATATGATTTTGAATTTTTTGGGAATGGATCTTGTTTAGGGGATGCTCAAAGATGACAATGATCAGGTGGAATCACTAAAGGCTTCCTATGGAGTGGAATCCCCCATTAACATGGGTGCAGGTCATCTATATCTACCATACAATTGAAACCCACTATCGAAAAGGGTGTGGGTCCTCGATGACCATATTGTAACCCCCTATCAAACTAGGGAATGGGTTCTTGACTTCCGAGTAGAACCCCTATTAGATAAATCACGGGTCCTCAATGACTAGAGTGGAACCCCCATGGTACTAGGGATCATGTACTCATATTATGATTGGACCCCCTATTGGATTGGGAGAGGGACCCCAAAAACTATAGTGGAACCCCCTTTCTCACTAGGGAATGGTTCCTCAACCAATAGAGTGGACCCCCCCTCGTATCTTGGACACTGGTCCCCTACCTTACCAAATAGAACCTCTATCAAAATATGTAATGGGTCCTCGTGACACTATAGTGGAAACCCCCATCATTATGGGTGTTAATCCTCTACTAATACATACATATTGGAACCCCCTAATACACTAGGGAATTATTCCTCTTCTTTGAGTATGTGGCCCCTCGATTTTTCGACCCAATGGTGAGGTGTGGCTTGACTTGCATAGTTAATTCTAGTAAAAAAATGTTAGATGCAGGGCATATTTTATGGACATTGGGAATAGTGGGGGACTATTCTTATAGGTTTGACCTATGAGACAAAGATACCCTTACTCTCTAGTTTGGTCTTCTTTTGAGTGAGAATATATATATTCATCTATACCCATACCTTTGATTTTGTTTACTCTCCTTCCATGGGATGGGAATACACATGGGGTATGCCACATGATTTTTGTGTTTAGATTCTCATGATTGGATGAGACTAATATCCCGCTATAGGTTGTAAAGACTCGATGTATAGTTCTTCTACTCACCATTTTGTGCTCCATGTGTTTGGATGAGGTAACTCTTACTTGGTTTTGGTTGATTTTTTCACTTTCACTATATCTTTCATCTTGTATACTATCTAATATCTTTCATTCTAGTTGTATCTCTTACTACTTCCCCTTCATCTTTCATAGAGTCTTACTGGGTATATATATACTCCCACCTACATGGAATCTTCCCTCACGTGTCATACCTTATGTAGATGATGAATAGGTCAATGTTGACTTCAGAGAAGCTTAGGTTTACCATGGTGGGGTAAACTGCGTACGATGGTTATAGCTTGGAGATCAAGAGTTGGGATCTCTCAGTAGTTTAATTTTCTAGTTTTTCAAGTTGGGACATATTTTTCATTTGGTGTTTATTTTACCTCATTACTTTTCAGTTTACACAACCATACTCTTGTACTGTCTAGTGGTTTTTCATGTATGGGTTTTCCCTTAGAGTTTTTTTATTTTACCTTTAATACTTCTGGAATTATTAATTTAGATGGATGTGTGTGTTTGTGGGGGGGGGGGTATTTCGGAAAATTATTCCAATTTAGGATATTCCTTTCAGTGCTTTTTTCCACCCCTAGCCTTTGGAGGAAGGCTTCAGGTAGTTGTGGCTTGATCCCTGACGTGGGTCAGGTCATAAAATTCTACTTGAAATTCCAAATCATTCTTCACTTATCATAATTGATCTTTTTTTTACTTTGAGATAATTTGATATAGGTTCAAATAATATTTACTATTATTGTTGTCTCATACACAAGTTATTGTCCTAAAGGATTCCATTTATCAACTTCATCCCAACAAGTTAGATTATAACATCTCTTTCTTTTTAATGCTTCACATGATAAAATTTTAATACTTGAATTGATTATATTGTTATAGTATAATTCTACCAAAGATATTTACGGATCCCACATACCTTAAAATTCAATAGAACATAAACTCAAAATGAATTCTAATGTTTGGATAGTTCTTTCTAACTATCCATTAGTTTGAGGGTGATAAGACTTGATCAAATGAAGCTTGGTATCAAGAGACTTTTAAAAAATCATACAGAATGTTGATGTAAATTGCGGATCATAATCAGAAAAAATTGAAATATGTGTTCCATGAAGTCTTACAACATTATTAATATAGATTCATTCAAGAATATCCAGGGGTATGTCTTCTCCTATATTAATTAAATGAGTATATTTGGTGAGGTGATCAACAATAACCCATATTGAATCATTCTTAATTGGAGTCTTTGGTAATCTAGTGGAAAACTATATACTAATTTATTCCCAGTTCCGCATTGTAATAGGAAGAGGTTTCATGAATATTTTAGGATAATCTCTTTCATAATTTACCTATTTCAAAAAAAACATATTAAAACATAATTAGTAACTTTCCACTTCATATTACCCCACCAAAAATATTCCTTTAAAAATCTATACATCTTGGGGCTACCAGAGTTTATAGTGAAATTTGAGCTCTGAGCATCAGCTAATAATTCCATATTAATATCATGTATATATGGAACACATATTTTCTTTCCAAATTTCATAACACCATATTCACAAATAAAGTATTCTAGTTTTCCCCCATTCATGACTTTAATCTTATTTAGAAAACTCTCATAATCAAGATGAGAAATTTCAATCTTTTCTAAAAAAGATATTTTAGCAATAATATGAAAAAATATTGATGTTTTAAATTTGTTAATAATTTATATATCTATACTTACTAATTCCATGAACATAGGATCCCTTAAAATCCTCATTTTAGTTAGGACTCCATGATCTTCCTAGCTTAATGCATATTCTACCTCATTTTCTTTCCCTACGTGGTAGTGTATTGAGAAATCATAGTCATTAAGTAGCTTGAGCCATCACCGTTTCCTCATGAAAAGATATATCTATAAAAATATGCACATCAAACTCTTATTTTATATATATATCTCACACTTTTCACCATAGAGATAATGTATCTATATCCTCGAAGAAAAGTTTACAGCATCCAAATCAAGATCTTGGGTGAGATATTTTTGTTCATGAACCTTTAACTACCTTGATGCATGGGCCATAACTTTGTCATTATACATAAGTAAACAACTAATTACATTATTTGATGCATCACTATATACCAAAAATCCATTATTTATCGACATTAGTGTCAAAATCAAATCTTTCATCAATTTCCTCTTAAATTCTTCAAAGATTTTTTTTTGAAATTATTTTGTCTATATGAACATAAACCCTTTATGAGTAAGATTTGATAAAGGGTTATTCAATTGGAAAGAATTTTTAACAAATCACTGATAGTAACATTTCAAACAATTTAAACATATACCCCAGTTATAGTCATTGATGTAGGTCGTTCTTGGATTGCCATCGTCTTCATAGGATCAACTGATATTCCATCGGTGGAAAAAATAAGGCCCAAAAAATAAACTTTCTAAATAAATAATTTACACTTGTTAAATCTACTATATAACTATTTTCATATATGAGTCTAAAGAATGATCCAAAATATATTATCATGGTCCTCATATCCCATAGAGTAAACCAAGAGTTAATTAATAAATACCACAACAAATTTATCAGGATAACCCTTAAATACTATATTCATTAGATCCATAAGAATAAAGGGTGAATTAGTTAATCCATATCGAAATACATTAAACTTATAATGTACATAACTCATCTGAAATGTTTTATTTAAGATATCTACCTTATTTACATTAAAATAATGACACATAGAATGGATGTCAATATTTGAAAAATATTGAGCTCCATAAAGTTGATCAAAAAATTCATCAATGTAGGGTAGATGATACTTTTTCTTTATCATTTTATTAATTATTTACCTATAATCAATGCATAGCCTCATAGACCCATCATTTTTTATGAAAAGAGTAGAGGCTTTCCATGTTGAAACTCTAGGGAATATAAATACCTTATCACACAACTCCAATATTTTTATTCAACTCAACTAATTCCACAATGGTTATTCTATTGGGATTATTTGATATTGGTCTTACATCTAGGATTAAATCAATGTAAAACTCAACTTCATGATCTTTTGGATTTCTAGATAATTTCTTAAGAAATAAATCAATGTATTTATTTATAATAGATAAATTATCAATTTGTATGTTACTTTTTTCCATAGATTCTGTCTACTATTCTTCCTCAATAACATCATTTAGATGAGGTACATTGGGTGGATCGAGACACAAATCATATGATTATATCTACCATAAATATAATGAATTAAACATCAATTGTATGATCCATGATGTTCTAGAGGAGAGGTCCTTCCCCCAATGTGTGACTTTCATGTGTTTTATGGAAATGTTTAGGAAATTCCATGGGCTTCTAGATGAGGATTCTTATTACCAGATATGGTGCAGGCATGCCCTTGAGTTTTCAAATGACCAGTTACTTGTTCCCTAGTCTGATGTGTCGTCCCTCAGGGTCCAGATAATGATCCTTGTTTCCCAAAAATGTATGGCCGTTCCCACGACACTGCACCAAAATTGGTGTTTAGCGGTGGTTTTTTATCTTTCACCGGCTATTTTTCATAACCGTCATAGAACGATTGAGAGACAGTTTTTTATAATCTCAGTAATCATTTAGAGGCGGTTTAAACCGCTACTAAATCATTTTTGATGGTTTTTTTATTTTTATTTTTAAAAATCATAATATATTTATTTTATTTTATTATTTTATTATTTTTTTGATTTAATTAATTAATTTCTTAATTTATTGTTCTCAGAATTTATTATTTTAGTATTTTATTATTTTATTATGTCATTATTTTATTTTATTATTATTATGTTATTTATTGTTTGTTGTTTTTGTTAATTTTTTAATTCTCATAATTATGTTATTTTTTATTTAGTATTTATTATTATGCACATGCACATGCACATGCACTTTCCATTTATAGAAATTCTATGTTGGGTGAGATTTGAATCTCTTACCTCATTTTTATTCTCTAATGACTTTACCACTTCAGTAGGCTCTTCATTTGGTGAATAAATCGAATTTGATATACTTAAATATATATATACATATATATTGATTGATAAAATAAATAATACATAACAAGTAGATACAAACTAAATAATTCACAATTAAACATTGAACATTAATTACTCATAAGTAATAAGTAATTATCAACACTTAATAATTAGTAATTAATAAGTAAAATACAGATGAATAATAATTAAATAAAATATAAATTATCAATAAATAAATAGATATACCTAATTTGGTAATAAATGGTAAAATAACTAATAAATAATAAAAAGAATATATTAAATAGTAAATAATAAATAAGTAATTAATAATATGTTCATAATAAATTAATAATAAAATAATAAAGTAAAAAAATTAAAAATAAAATAATTGTTAATATATAAACAATAAACAAACAAATAATAAATAAATAATAAGAAATAAGAAATAAATAATAAAATAATAGTGTAAAATAAATAAATAATAAATAATAAATAATAAAAAAATAAATAATATATAATTAATAAAATAATAAAATAATAATTATAAATAAATAAATAATGGATAAATAATAAATATTAGATAAATAATAATTAATAAATAATAATTAATAATTAAATATACTATTGTATCAATTAATAAATAAAAAAATAACATATAATATAAAGTTAATTAACAATTAATAAATAGTAAATAATTAAATAATAAGTAATGAATACATAATGAATTAATAAATAATAAATAGATAAATAAATAAATATTTAACAATTTATGAGTAAATAAATAAATGAATAGTAAATAAATAAACAATAAATAATAAATAATAAATAATAAATAATAAATAATAAATAATAAATAATAAATAATAAATAATAAATGATAAATAAATATTAAATAGCTATTTAATTGTAATTTAATAATAAAAATGAATCCATAATCAACAAATCAATATTAAATAAACATTAAAGTAATAAATTATAAATTATAAATTATAAATTATAAAAAATAATTAAAATTTCATAATTAATAATTAAATAAATAATAAATAATAAATAACAAATAATAAAATAATATATGGATATAAATATCTATATATATACATAAAAAATTAAATATATATATATAAACACATATTAATGTGACATAATTATATATAATCACACTCATATATAAAATTTTATATTAATATAAATAGATATATAAACACATGTTAATATAAATATCCCTCTATTTATATATTTATACATATATTATATAAAAATATATAAACATAAATATGTATAAATATTTACAAATGTATATAAATATACACAAATATTCATTGATTCATATAAACAAAAATATAAAATTGATAATAATTTCCAAAACATGGGAAAGCACAATAATTGAAACAACATAAAATCAATGATAATGTAAATATAAATATTTATCTGTTTATCAATACACAAAAATATTAATATTTTTACATTATTTAAAAATGTGTGTATAAATATATTCATATAGTTTTACTATAAATTAATTTATATAATATATTAAATGATACTGCTATATTTATTTAAAAATATATTTATATATAATGTATACATACAGTATTATTGACACATAACTACATATTTATATTTCTCAAATACACATATAAATAATTATATATATATACATATTTATTTACATATATTATAATATATACATAAATATATATTTTTTTATTGGCACACACATGTTTATATATAAACATTACCTGTATAGGAATATATATAAAAATTAATGCAGTTTTATAAGGTAAATAAAATAATAATTATTTATATTAAATTAAATGAGTAAAAAAATTCCATATTGTTTATATGTTTAAAAATACATTTCTATGTAAATATTTATTTATACAAGTGATTGATTAAAGGTTAATATAAGAAAATATGCATATAATTAATTATAAATAAAACTACATTATGAAAAATGATAAAAATTCATACCCATAATATTTACATAAATATAATCCTTTGGAATAAATTTATTCCCCACAAAAAAAGATGATAAGACCCCCTTAAATGAGGATTAAATTCCATCAAATGTTAAAAAATTGGGATACCCTGATTAAAAACTCAATTTTAGAGGAAGTTTGGGCCTTTTTTTGCCCAAAAAACATATTTAGAGAATATAGATTATCGTAGGATTCAATTTGATATGTGGTTGAGCCGAAACCAACACAAAGATAAAAAACTATGGTCGTTTGATGTTCAAATTTGATTTCATACATTTCTTGAAACTATAATAAATTGAAATTTTTTTAATTATTAAAAAATTTAAATCTCTTATTGTTTTATTTTTTTTCATAAGATTCAATTTGACTGGTTGTGGAGTTCAAATAGAATCTCGAATTCAAATTTTTGGTCAATTGATGCAGAAGTCTGATTTCCAACTTATTGAAGACTAGTTATAAGTTTCTAATTATTATTAACTAATAGTTATAAATATTTATTAATTAAAACATTATAATTAATTAAAATTATAAATAATAAACTACATATGATAGTAAATAATAAATAATAAATTAGAATTAAATATATTTCTTTAATTTTTTTCCTTTACTTTCATTGGGGTTTTTTAAAACCGCCACTAAAAAATTTCTTTTTCTTGAAAAACATGTATGTAAAAAACAATTAGAAGTGGTTTTTAAAACTGCCGCTAAAAACTCTCATGAAGAAATCACTGATAAATCTATTTTTTCCTATGATGATAGTTTTTGGATGATCAGTTACCTATTTCTAGGTGATGAGTGTTTTCCCTCAGGTTCTAGATGATGATAATTGTTTCCCAATAGTGTAAAATAATGGCCCAATGTTTCTGTATTAGGTTCTTTTTTCTGTTAGGGAGTGTTTTACCTTAGGTTATAGATAAGGTTAGTTATTTTATGGAAGGTTTAATGTATTACCATAAGTTATATATTATGGTATCATGGTTAGAGACATCCAATACTAGCCAAAGTAGGTGTTTTTATCTTGGGTGTCATGTTAAAACCCATGGATTGAAAATTATTTTTTTATTATACTTTAATAGTTGTTTTATTATTATGATAATATCAAATGTGCATACACTATCTTTACTAGTTATGTTAGGGACCTCACTGTTGGTTCCATTCTTAGTGGTACTCACACCCTGCTCAAGAAGCTATAGTACTTGGATACCCAAGTTGACCACTTGTTCATAGGTTTAGGTTGGGTAGAGTCTTAGTGTTGTTTGATTGAGCTTTAATATTGGATGGGGAATTGGATTTCATGAAAATAATGGAGGTTAGTACATCCAAAAACATTTAATTTATTTTCTTTATATTATATTTGTGATCATCCCAATGTGTGATTAGTCAATGTATGTAGGTGTCATCATTTGTCTATATGAATGTATGCTTCCACATTATCATTTTATATAACATGATTCTATTTATTTATTTTTCAGACTCTAATTTTTATTTGTGATTGATGTTGTTTGGTTATTTTTCTATTGTTTCTTACCTTGAAATGATGGAAAGTCTTCCCACAGTAACACCATAGACCCTCACTACTAGTCGACATCCTCTATTATATGGGGAGGCACACCAAATTTCATATGGATTCATTGGTCTAGACACTGATTAGTGGTCACAAGCTAGGTAATATTACAATATAAATATATTGATCAATTTCAAATAAAAATAATACCCATAAAAATGAATAAGTTTGTAAATGAAGTATTTTACCAAAAGTTTAATGAATGGGTTAAAATAAATTACAAAGGAAATTAAATCCTGTAGTTTAATAAAAAATAGAAATTTTCCATTATTTTTTATTTAAAAATAATTATAAATAAATTAATATAGTAAATTTTTTATTGGAGTAGTGATACATGAAAAATATGAATATATGTAAAAGTTTATCTTATATATTTCATAGGGTTTGAAATAAAAGAAATAATAAAAATAGAACCGGAAATACATGCATATCCTCAAATAAAGAAAGATAAAATTGAATATAATTTATTAAGTAAATATTTATACATAACATATAATGAGTATAAGTGAAATTGAGAAATCTGAAGAGAGATGGAGAGAGCATAATCTTAAAATATTGAAGGAAATTGTGAGATTCCTCCCACATCATGTCCTAACATTATTAGGATACTTTTATAACCTGTTGAATAACCATATTTCGTTAATTATTAAATATAAAAATATAATTAATGTTTAATTCATTTGTTAACATCCATTTTTCATTCTTTATTATGAATTTTCTAAACTCGTTTTTTATGTCAATGGTTTAGGGTTGTTTGGTCCAAAGTTTAGAAGCAACATGTGTATAATAGTAATGACCAATGATATTTTTTTAATGGTTCCATAAGCTCCAAAATTTTCCAGGTATAGACTATTGTTAATACAATTGTATAAAAGTTCCATTTTTTAATAGACAATGTAAAACTATTACAAATTAAGAAACATTTTAATACACTGGTTTTTGGAGATTATATTATCCATATTATTTTATTTTTAATATCATTATTATAATGTAAATTTTACCATTCAAATATCAGAAATATGATCCTAAGTGATAAATAATGTAATAATTATATGTGAATTTTAATTTTTTAAAACCATTCAACAAAGGGGGTATAAACCTCTCATAGCGTGAATGATGATTTTAAGAATGATTGAAAATATAAAAAGATTAATCAATATTTTATTTACTTAATTAAATTGATGTATAATTATACTACTTGTTTCAAGTTATTGTAATTATTAATATGTTATATAATGGGTTTGTAAATAATGAAAATTAAAGAGTTGTGATTTGGAATGCATATCCATATCTTTGAGATGCGTCAATCATAATGAAACTTAAACTTTCAAAGAATAGTATTTTGGTTATAACAATGCTTCCCCAACATGGTTAGGAGGGTTTATAGAGAGAATGATTTATATATTAGTAAAATGAATAATATTTATTAGTGTGAAGAAGTGAGTGAAGGATGGTTTTGTTTTAAGGTGAAAAGAAGGTGTGTTATTCAATAAAATATTAAGAAATTTATTTTTTCTCATGACTATAAAAATAATTTATTATGATGAATATTAATAATATTTTCTTAAAAATAATATTTTATTAACATGTGATATCTTCTAAAATATATATCATTAGAATAATTAACTTAAAGAAATTAATAAAAAATTGGTTTTTATTAGTATAAAATATAATTTCAATTTTGAAAATTAATTTATAGGTTTTTAAATTCATTTTATTTTTTAACATAAATTATTAAACTCATTAAATACACTTTTTATGGAAATTATTTCATAATTTATTGAGTCATTTTTACATCCTAATGAATCCATAAAACATATTATACACGCAAAAATGATTTTTTATTCATCCTTAAATTCAAATTTTTCATAAAAAATACCCCAAACCATCTCGTTTTTAATTTCAATGCCTTTATTTTAAAATAAAATATTCTTTATTAAAATTAATTTATAAATTAGGTTATTTAAATAGTTAATTTTTTCAAAAAATTATGGTTTTATTAAAAAAACATAAAAACTATTTTAATAAAAATGAATACTTAAACATATATCAAGTAACATTAATTTAGTAATTGTTTTATGGTATTTTAACATTTATTTTTACATATTTAATTCAAGGTAACCATTACTTATAAGTGTACTTTACAAAATTCCTTAATAGCCATTTTAATGTTTCAAAATATAGATTAGCATTCTAACAACCATGTTACTATTCTAACGTCATTTTTACAATGATTAATTTATCCATTTAGAATGTATATACAATGATTTTAATTTATATATATAAAACTTAATTCCTTCAAACTTTATTTACTTTGTTTTCACTAAAGGTTATATTTCTTTTTGAAAGAAATATTATATTATTTCTAATGTTTTGTTTTATTAGTATAGTGATATTGATTGTTATAGTATTTCTAAGAGACCAAGAGACATTGTATTTATAAATTATAGAAATGTGTTATAGTTGTATTAATATTAATAATTGTATCCATCCTTAATTTATAAAATTATATTATGGAAAAAAATTATGTTTATTTTTTATATGGTTTATATGATTTATTTACTGTGTACTCTCACATTATAGTTTATTTATAAAGTAATTTCACTATGAAATATATACTTTTAGGGAAGGAATTTTCATATAAAGACATGGGATTTTACGTTTCTCCCAATTTATAAATTTCATCCTCAAATTTTTAATTCAAATTCTATAAAAAAAATATGGTAATTTTATTTCATTGTATCCTCAAGTTTCTATGTTACCTCCTTATAATTTTGACTTATCCATTGGAATTTGATAAAGTGACTCATCTTGTTTCATAGAGTTCATCTCTACGACCCAAGAACTTCACGAGATTCTCCTCATTAGAGATATAATTTTCAAACTACACCACCTTAAGATACAGTGTATAGGAGAGAACTAGTATGTACATTCTTGGTAGATAAAAATGCATCAAATTATATATTTGAGATAGATTTGGTAGAAGTTACTATTTATAGGATATAGATACAATGAAGTCAAAAATCATAAGGGGGGAAATTTTATTAGGTTTTTGGTTTCCCATATCCCAAAATACATGAATATCTTCTATGGATACATTATAAGGACTAATTTTTACCCAAAATTGAATCTATGTCCCTTATGCAATATTCAACATATCACTTATTACAACTTTGTAATTATATGATGTGTTACTAAATGTATTGGACCTTTTTTTTCATTTATTCCACAAATTTAGGTATGAATAATTTTCATTCTCCATATTTAAAATAACATTTTTTTAGTTATGAATATTTTCAAGTAGGGATATTCACACAGTTCTATCCATATTCTTAAGTGATCGAAAATATTATAAAAAAATTTTATTAATAAAATATGATGACACCAATAACTTTTTAAGTCCATATAGAAGGTTTTATGAATTTATTTAAGAGTTTGAATAACAATTTTATATTTTCTATCAGTATAAGGGTAGTTTGATGTAATGAAGTTCAACACAGTATTCGTTGAATTTTATAGACAACTCCAGAACATCAAGGTGAACCTATGTTCTTCATTAGATCCAAAAAACAGCGGTGTTCCATATTGTCTCACCACTTTTCTGATATATATCATGGAATATTTATTAATTGAGAAGTCTTCTCATTTGGGGATTAAGTTCACAATATATTTTAATTAATCCACTACAATATATATATAATCATCTCCTTTATATTTCTTTGGAAGATCCATGAAAAAAACACACAGTTATGTTTTCTCATTTCTGTACTGATACAAGTAGTGATTGTATATCCCTTTGTAATTTTATTACTCAACCTAAAACTTCTAACACGACAAGTTTTTTATGTATATTAAGTAATATTATCCTTCATATTATCCCATTATATGTTCTATTAGGTATTTCCCTACATCAATTTGATTTTAAGCTGTATAGAGAAAGATGGGTTATGTGCATCATCTAATAGCTCCAAATTTATCACTGACACTGATGTAATATATAATCATGTCCTAAATATTATAAATCCATAATTATGATTATTTAATTATAAGATTCTCCACTTCATTATATCCTCTATATTATTTTGTTTCTACATAATATCCTTTTAGACAACCTTAATAATCTCTCTGATAAATGGTTGAGTAATAATTT
This sequence comes from Viscum album, assembly GCA_963277665.1. Lineage (NCBI taxonomy): Eukaryota > Viridiplantae > Streptophyta > Magnoliopsida > Santalales > Viscaceae > Viscum > Viscum album. Next base: position 380,682,201 of record OY728153.1, on the reverse strand, counting down.
TAGAAAGGTAGGATGTTTTCACTTCTATTATGGTTTCTATGTGCATCCTTTGTTTATTTTAGAATACTAGATCACTTTCCATTTTTATCATAGATAAGGTTATAGAATATTTTCTACTTAAAACATATACCACTTTGTTCACCTTTCTAGGAAAAAATTTATTTGAGTAGTAATAATCATTAATCGACTTATATAAATAATTAATCTAAATTTTTATTATGAATATTTAGCTTCCTCAATGATTAAAACATCACTTTATATTTTCACATGAGAAAAAAATGAAACAAATTCTTTGAAGCATCATTTTATATCATAAAAACTTCTCTAATTGAGGGTAGTGTGAGTAAACGTATAATGACCAGAACATTATTTAACATCTTGAATATATATTTATATTATTTTATCTAAAAATACATCACTCGTTTCTATGTAAACATACTTTAAAATGGACTCCTCATGTACTAATCATGTTTTAATGATCACAAATCTTATTCAACCTAGTTAAATCCTGTAAATTATATCAAATCATGTGTATTATTGCTTAATGTATTCTCATTTTTTAAGAAGATCCATTCAAGATCATAATTTCTCTAAATTCAGTTTAATTACCTTATACTATCTTTTTCTCAATTGATAATGATTTCACTGAAAAATGATTAAGTCTAATCCATTCTATGATCATCATTGCTTCTGTATGAATATAGTTATCTTTAAAAGTCTAAGACACCGTGATTCTATCACTGGTTATGTATTTCTGACACCGTGAAGCAGACACTGTGAAGTAGACACTGAGAAGCAGACACTGTGAAGTACACACCGGGAAACAGCCACTCTAAACATCGAGACACCATGACCATGAGACACCATTACCGTGATACACCGTGACCATGAGACACCGTGACTGTGAGACACCATGACCATGAGACACCTTGACCCTGAGAAACTGTGACCCTAAGACACCGTGATCGTGAGACACCGTTACCGTGATACACCGTGACCATGAGAAACCATGACATTCAGACACCATGGCCAATCCAGAAACTGTGTGAAAAAGACACCATTTCCATGACAAACTGTGACACTGTTTCCTAATATGTTTTTTCGTTTCTTGATTTAATCTCTAATGGTCATATTTGAAGATATTAATGACTGAAAAAATTAATGTTCCTTTGTAGACATATCATCTGACAGTACGAGGTACGAGGTGAAGAATACATGCAACCTGTCATCCCCAACACATTCTTTCCAAGATAAAATAAAAGTGATGCCTAGAAATAAGACACACCCAAAAAAGAAAATCAAGCGGGCATGAGCACCACACTGAAGAACACATTTAGAGAAAATTTATCAATTGCATGAAACTTGACACTAATGAAGAACACATGAAGCATATTTGAAGCCTATAGAATATCTTCGCACTGTCAGACCTCATGAAGAACACAAGATGAATTGCAACACTCTATTTTACTAACGAGGACTCGAATTCTACATCTGCTTCATCTCAAAAGTCCAGAGCTTCAAAGACCAACACTCAGAGCACTTCTAAACCTATCTAAATATTTATACTCTGTTGTGTATCTTTTATTAACATTTGAGCAAAGTGTGTATCTGTAAAGAAACACACTCTGTCTCTTGCATTAAACATAAAGATACAAGATATCCTTACTCAATCATTCTTTTACTCTTTTTTATACCCAATGATAAGTGTGGAAGATTTCCTTGTGTGTCCTAGTAGTTTGTACCCATGAAAACCTATTTAAGAGGTTCCTGTGTGGCCTGGAAAGTCTTGCTTACTGTTGTTAACCACAATCCAGGGCGTGGATCAATGTTTATTTATATAAACTGCTTAGTGAAAGTTGATCACCAAGTGGAGTGGATTAGGTCTCGGGTTGAGACTGAACCACTTGTTTCATATCCACTGTGCGGCTTAATTTAGTTTTCTCTATTTTACTACTTTTCTTCATAACTCATAAATCACTAAATTCACTTAGATAATTAGTCTTAGAAAGAATTTATAACTATCTTGTCACATTAGAATAACTTAAAAAGTAGTTTAAATAATTAATATTAAGAGTACTGAGAACTAATTAATCTTCTAAGAAGTTATTTAAACAGTCAAACTCTTATAACAGTATAACATGATTAACTAGGATGTATCTAATCTTTTGAGGACAAAACCTATAGAAATAATTTTTTACAGAAATTTTTATAGTTACTCAATTCACCCCTCCCCTCTTGTGTAATCTACTCTGAACAACATTTGGTATCAGAGGTAGTTTATTAAGACTCTGTTTAATCTTATCCAACTATGATTGTAGTTGAACCTTAAGGATTTGTAAATTTCTGTTAATTGTAAATTTCTAGCTCTTTTAAAGTAATACTTTATTATGGATAACAGATTGGAAGGTGCTACAACCAACAGACCACCATTCTTTAATGAAACCAATTATGCTCAATAGAAAAATAAAATGAAAATGCATTTAGAGAGTATGAGTTTTGAAATTTGTTCATCCATTATAGATGAATATAAGATTCCTACTACTGATAGAATCACATGGGATGAACCTACCAAAACTTCCTACAATAACAACTGCAAAGCTATGAATGATTTATACTGGCCCTTAGGAGACGAGGAATTCAATCAGATTTCTACTTTTAAAACTGCCCATGAAATTTGGGATACCATGTCTGTCTCACATAATGAAACATATATTGTAAAAAAGATGAGACTTAAGACTTATAGTATTAAATATGATAATTTTATGATGAAATATGATGAACCAATCTCTGAAATGTATCTTAGGTTAAATGAGATTTTCAATACAATGATTTCTCTTGGAAGAGAAGTCACTACCAAGGAACAGATCATGAGAATTCTCAAATGTTTTCCAGAATGATAGAGGGGAACCTATGTATCTATTAGAGAATCATGATACATCAGAAAACTACTAGTAAAATAACTCATTTGGAAACTAATGATGTAGGAGGAATATTTGAAAGTCAACAAGGAGGAGGAAGATACACCAAGGAAGAAATCTGTTGCATTCAAGACTACCGCCCCTATGCACAAAGACAAAGAGAAATTAGAAGCTTTTTTAGAATGTTCCAGTGATGAGAAATCATCATCCGAAAGTGATAAGGAAAAATATAAATTATATAGAAGATTCATAATATTTTACAAGTAGAAGTGCTTTTTCAGAAAGCCTAACTTCAAGGGAAAATATGACCAAAAAGGAAATTGGAAGAAGGACTGGAAAAGAAGTGACAAGACTGATAAAATTGTCTGCTATGAATGTAAGTGAAAAGAACATATCAAGGATGACTGTCCGAATCTCAAATAAAGAATGCAATATGAGTACAATGACATGAAGTATAAAAAGGAAATAAAAGCAGCCTGGAGTGCTTCTGAGGACAGTACAGGTGACTCAAAGACATCACATGATGAACAGGTCAACAAAGACAATATGTGTATTTTTACAACTAGATTTGAGGTAACACTGGACTCTCATGTACATAATTTATACTATTTTGGAGATAAAAGTGACTCTGAAAATATGACTAATGAAGAAATGTTTGAATATTGTAACATGCTTGAGGAAACATGCAATGAACTAAAAGACAAATATAAATCATTGAAGAAAAAACATGCTCTTACTATGATTGTTAAATATGAACTCACAACTGAAAAAGAGAAAAATGCTTAACTGCTCAAAGAAAACAATGAATTAAAAATGTCTAATGAGAAATTAAAGAGTGACCTAGAAAAGTTTACCAATGGGAAAAATACCCTTACTCAAATTCTAGGGAAACAAATTTCACCTAAATACAACACTAGCATTGGTTATCAACCTAGAAAAATAAATATGGGTAGAACAAATTTTGTTTCAAAATCTAGGACATAAAATTTTTCTCCCAGTTCTGGACACAAATCATCTAATTCAAGTAATGATACATATTCTGCTATTTCATGTTTTTGTGGAATGAATAGAGTCTATTCTTCAAATACACTACATAATGCTTATAGAAACCCTATGAGGAAAATATGGGTTCCTAAAGCACTTATCACTAATATTACTGGACCCAAACAAGTATGGGTACCAAAATCTATTTTTGCTTAATATTTAGGTAGTAAAGATGATTAAAGAGTTCCTGTAAAATTCTATGATACTTGGATAGTGAATGTTCAAGGAACATTATAGGAGTCTACTCATGCTTCAAGAACCCAATAAAAATAGATGAAGGACATGTCACATTTGGTGAAAATGCCAAAGGAAAGATTATTGGCCTCTGCCAAATCGACAACTCTAACACAATTTTAATTTCTAAAGTACTATTTGTTGATGGATTAAAATATAATCTACTTAGTATCTCACAATTATGTGATGATGGATTTCATGTTATATTTTAAAATAATTCTTGCAATGTCTTTAATTCTAATGTTGAATTAGTATTTTCTGCATTAAAATGTGAAAATGTTTACTCTATTAACATAGATTCTCTAGCTTCTCAAAATGTTTCATACTTAAGTGTATTTCATAAAGAGTCTTGGCTCTGGAATAAGTGATTAGGACAATGTAATGTTCACTCCCATAGAAAGATAACTAGAAAAGGCTTAGTTAAGGACTTACCCAAACTAGAGTTTCCAAATGACAAAGTGTGTAATCCTTGTCAAAAAGGAAAACAACACAAAGATTCCTTCAAACCAAATAAAGAAGTGTCAACTTATTAACCTCTCAAACTGGTTCACATGGATTTGTTTGGAACATCTAGAGTTTTTACTTTAAATAGGAAGCACTATGTTTATGTTCTTGTAGATGACTTTTCTAGATATACTTGTACCTTATTTATGGCTCACAGAAGTGAAGCCTTCTCTTATTTTACTAAATATTCCATGTCTATAGAAAATCTTAGTGGACTTAAAATTAAATACTTAAGAAGTGATCATGGCCATGATTTTGAAAATCAAGAGTTTGAATCCTTTTTCTCACAAAATAGTTATAGTCACAATTTCTCTTCCCCTAGAACACCTCAGCAAAATGGAGTTGTGAAGAGAAGAAATAGAACCCCACAAGAGATTGTAGAAAAATGCTTAGTTAATATGACCTACCTATTTATTTTTGGGCTAATGGTGTCAGTACATAATGTTATATAATCAATAGAGTGTTGATCCAACCTATTCTGAAAAGGACTCCTTATGAGTATGGAACAATAGTAAACCCAAGGTTTACTACTTCAATGTTTTTAGTTGTAAAGTCTATATCCATAATACTCAGGAAAATCTTGATAAATTTTCATCCAAAAGTGATGGAGGTATCTTTTTAAGATATTCCTTGTCTAGCATTTACTATAGGGTGTCAATAAAAGAACTAAATGTGTGGAAGAATTTTTTCATGTCAAATTTGATGAAACAGATCCACATGAGACTGAAACCATTCTATAAAACCTAGAGGATGTTGTATCAAACCTGAAAATTAATCCAAAATCTTCAAACCATTATGTGAAAGAATCTGCGAAAACTTCCATTTCTGGAAATTCCATAGAATCAACTCCCAATGAACCTAAATCTGTTGATGAACCTGAAATCACTAGTCCCTCATTTTCTAGAGCTATTATAACTCTTAAGAACCATCCCTTAGATGTTTTTGTAGGATACATAGTCAATGGAACTCAGACTAGAGCTTCTGTTAGAAACCAGGTTGAACATCAAGCCTTCTTGTCACAACATAAACCTAAAAACATTAATGATGCTATTAATGATGAATTTTGGGTGATGGCTATGCAATAAGAGATTAATTAGTTTGAAAGGAACAAAATTTGGAAACTTTTTGAAAACCTAAGGACACATTTACCAGAGGCACTAAATGGGTGTTTATAAATTAGGTAGATGAAGCTAGTAATATAGTTAGAAATAAGGCCGAATTAGTTACATAAGGATATAGTCAAAAAGAAGGAATTGATTATGAAGAGTGTCTTACACCAGTAGCTAGACTTGAAGCAATCAGAATCTTTCTTTCCTGTGCTGCACATATGAATTTCAAACTATATCAAATGGATGTTAAAAGTGCATTCTTAAAAGGGTAAATAGATGAGGATGTTTTTTTATAACAACCCCTGGTTTTACAAAACCCCATTTTTCAAATCATATTTTTAAATTATCAAAAGATTTATTTGGTTTAAAGTAAGCTCCAAGAGCTTGGTATGATAGGTTGAGTAATTTTCTAATATCAAAATGTTTTACAAAAGGAATAGCTGATCCTACCATTTTTATAAAATAAATTTTTAATGATGTTTTAGTTGTTAAAATCTATGTAGATGATATTATTTTTGGGTCTTCAAAAAGTTCTTTGTGTCTTGATTTTTCTAAAATGATGCAAAATTAATTTGAAATGAGTTTAATGGGTGAACTGAAATTCTTCCTTGGATTTAAAATCTTTAAAAATAATTATGGAATTATTTTAACTCAAAGAAAATATACTACTTATATTCTAAAACATTTTGGTTTGGATAGCCCTAAAAGTAGTGACACTTTCATGAGTACCACTTGTAAGTTGGATCTTGATGAAGATGGAAAATCTGTTGATCAAACCACTTATAGAGGAATTATTTGAAGTTTACTCTACTTAACTACTTATCGTCCTGAAATTATGTTTAGTGTGTGTATGTGTGATCGTTTTTATGCAAATCCTAAGGAATCTCATTTAAATTCTGTAAAGAGAATTTTCAAATACCTCAAGCGTACACACAATCTAGGACTATTCTATCCTAGAGGATAATCATTTGAATTAGTTAGTTATTATGATAATGAATTCGGTGGCTGTAAGTTAGATAGAAAAAGCACCTCTAGAACATGAAATTTTTTAAGCATGTCACTAGTATCATGGTGTAGTAAGAAACAAAATTATGTTGCATTATCTACTACAAAAGATGAATACATAGCTGCTGGCAGTTGTTGGGCACAAAGTTTTTGGATAAAACACACATTACTAGATTATATATATCAATTCAAGCATGTACCTATAAACTGTGACAACACAAGTGCAATTAACATCTTGAAAAATCCTTTTTCACATTCTAGGACAAACCATATTGATATAAGAAATCACTTTTTGAGAGATCATTATCAAAAATGTGATATCACTTTAGAATTCATTGGTACTGAGTATCAGCTTGCTGATATATTCACCAAACCATTAACTTCTGAAAGAATAGACTACATTATACATGAACTGGGCATGATAAACCTCAAATAGATATCTTTATTTTTCATGTCTTACTTTTCGATATTTTAATGTTTCGTGTCTTACTGTTAGATATCTTACTATTTCATGTCTTACTGTTCAATATCTTACTATTTCATGTCTTACTGTTCAATATATTACTGTTTCATTTCTTACTATTCGATATCTTATTGTTTTATACTTTACTATTTCATGATTATGATTTCTCAGTTAGTGTTTTGTGATTACTTTATGATAGTCACTGTCTCACTGTAACGTGCGTTTATTGTCTCTCTGTAAAGATCGTTCAGTGTCTCACTGTAATGTGTGTTTACTATCTCACCCTAAAGTGCATTCACTATCTCACCATAATGTGTGTTTAATGTCTCACCGTAATTACCAGACACGGTCTCACTATAAAAATTCTTTATGTTTTTTTTGTAAAAACATATATCGCGGTAATTATCCTTTTTTACCTTTTGGTTTTCCCGTACTTTTATTTTTGCGACGTTTGGAATTCCTAAATGATAAAATAAAGAAAGTATCACTCATTTTTATACTCAGGATTTCTTATATTCACTTATTTAGAACCATTATTCATCCCTACAACCCTTTTATCTCTCTCTAACCTTCCATGGATGCCCAGGATGAAGCTCCCTTCATCGTCGACTCCTTAGAAGCACAGCTCCAAGAAGAAGAATATTGCACCTAAGCCAGCACCTGAGGGTCCTCAAAATCCAAATCTAGAAAACCGAGTTATCATACCTGATAAATAGGTTTTCCCTAAATGTATTTTATCCAGTAAGTCTTTGGTTTTGAACGTTTTAGAATAGCAAGGTTGGTTAGAGTGGTTTTCGAAGGAAGACAGACCTATCTATCCTAAGTTGGTAGCTCAGTTTTCTCAGTATGTATAATTCTCTTTTGATTCTTGTGATAGTTATGTCGTGAGAAGCTAGATCAATTTGCATAGATTCTCATTCTCTTTGAGGTTATGGGCTGAATGCCTTAAGATACCTCATGAAGGAATCTGTGAGGATTATCATAGAGACCCCCACCTTCAACAAAAATTTTTGATTTGGAGGATGCTTTGAAAGCCTTAACTGGAAATGGAAGCCAAAGGAGTGCCATTGCTGCTGAACTAGATGGAGAATTAAGGCTTTTTTTCATGTTATACAAAATCTAGTTAGTCCCAAAAAAGGTGATTTTACTATTTTGAAATATCCGGATGTTTTTCTGATCCACCTTATGAAAAATGGGCAAAAGATCAACCTATTAAAGTATATCATACACCATATGTGTGAGCTAATCAAAGTCAAATCCAAGTCAACTTCCCTATTTTACTCTTGACTAATCTCAGCCATGATTCATGCCAAAGGTATGGTTAGAACTATTGAGTAACTAATTAAGGATTGTGAATTTTGCCTCGCAAAAGCCACTATCAAGAGAATGAAGATAAATTGGAATCCATGGAAAAAGGAATGGGTGGAAAAAAATGATAGAATTTATGAGAAAGTAAATCCAGTGGAACTTCTTTCAAGACCAATAAATATTTCTGATCCTGGTTTGGAACCAGATGAGATTCCCGTGTACTCCTCTGAAGAAGAAGAAGAGGCTGTTGTGCCTCTTAGTGAAATAGTTTCTACTGTGGAAGGCAATCCTTCTGTTCCTCGTGAATTTCTTGAATAAGAAGGACCTAATCCTAAAGATTCTATTATTATAGTTGATCAACCTGAGCTTTAAACAGAATCTTTTACCAAATAAACTGAAAATAATGCAATGGAAGAACCTATAGTGGAAGAGCTACCTATTATGCAAGAAGATAACCTTGATGAACTACCTGTGGAACAATTTGTTCCTGAAATAAACCCTTCAGATGAAGAGAGGATGGAGATATATTTTCAGTTATCTAGACAAGAAATGGGTGAGGAAATACGAGCTGATTTTGTGGAATTAGATCAAGACCCTAAGCCTCTCAGTCTTGATAAGGATGCAACCATTGAGGGGGAGAAACCCCAAAACTTGGAATCTACTGAAGTCATAAATCCATTTTTTTCAAGTCCTGTAGCCACTCAATATATGTTCCCCAGCTTCTATGATGTGGGTGAATCTCATCAAGTCTCAGCAAAAGGCCTTGAAATTTCCTCTTTGTTCCAGTTGAAATCGGTTTTTCATTTTTCCCCTATAAAGAAACCCGAAACCGTATCAGTACCTGTTTCTAAACCTTCATCAAAAAAATCTTCCTCGGTGAGTAAGGATGATCTAAAGGACTTTGGTGCTACCCTCTTTCTTGGAGTTGAGAAACTCCTGAATACCCAACCTCTTTTTGTGACCAATTTAAGTGAGAGATATTCCTCACTGCTGTTGGAAAATATAATTTGGAAGATTCAACCTAAAATGCTTCATTAGATTCAGGAAGTCAGAGTTGAAAAATGGATACTTCATAATGAAGTGAAGACTTTGAGAGTTATGATTGAGGACCTGAAAAAAGAGATGCACAAGAGATCATAGCTTGTTTCTACTATTGTAGAACCTGATGTAACTCAAACCCCGTAGGTTTTTGTGTCTCAGATTCAACCTTATATAGCTTACTTCGATGAAAAGGTCGCTGAAAGAAACAAACAGATCATGAAGGAGATGAGAGATCTTGTTGTAAATCTTAACAAACTCATTGATGAATATACGAGGTGTGTTCAAAAAGTTCTAAACCAACTAAAAACTCTCACCACCGCTGTCAATGCTTATAAATCCTCTAGTCAATCCTTTAAACCCTCTTTAGATAGTGATATGCTCAGAATAATAGTCAAAGAAGAGCTTCATAATATACTCAGTGGTTTCAACGAAGCTTCTCTCTCTAAATTTATCATGAATAGTGACAGAGTTCTTAATCTAGTCCAAATCCACTCAAAATTGCTAATGATTCTTAGCAAGAGATTGCAAAGAAATTGAATTTGTACTTCAACTGAATCTTCTCAAAGACAGATATGACAAATCATTTCATGTATCTTGTGGAAAATCTAAAAATTCCTCCTGTGATTCAAGATTTCAAGAACCAAGTCCAACAGCTCATAGAGTTTACTCAATTGTTGGATATGTTTATGGAAAATAATGACGATTTTTAGAAAGCCATGCTGTATGGTGGGGAGATCATTATGGATTTCATTATGCTTCTGAGGCCTTGCCTTCATGTTTAGAGTACAACCATTGTTGCTCCTATGGATGCTCCTCTAAGACCTGGGTTGCCTACCTTCACCTTAGCCATATCCTCCACCACTATGTCTGTCATCCAAGCACTAAGTTAGATCAGTCCTATGATCCTTGATCAATAAATTCTTTGATATTCTACTACTACTCTGGCTCCATCTATTTTTGAAGGCCTTCCTCTACCTTCTCTATCAACCACCTCACTCACTTCTTGTACCTCGACCTCTGCTCCTATGTCTTCCTCTTCTGATACAACAGCTAAAGGAAAAGAGAAGGACATCCCCTGAAGAAGAACAATGATTACTCCTTTTCGATAGGGATGCTATTTCTATTGTTTTTCTCTTTTCTGTTTGTAATGAACCTTATTTGATTTAATGAAATGTGCACTTTTTCATGCCTCCTCTTATTCCATCCTTTTTTATAATCCCAAAATGGGCAGAAATAGGTTAGAAATTTGTCATATCTCTATGTCTATAGTTGAATCAAACATCCACTTTAACTGTACATGATTTGTGATCATCCAAAAGGGGGATATTGTTGGACACCTCATGTACTAATCATGTTTTAATGATAAAAAATCTTATTCAACCTAGTTAAATCCTGTAAATTATGTCAAATCAGGTATATTATTGCTTAAATTATTCTCATGTTTTAAGAAGATCCATTCAAGATCTTAATTGATCTAAATTTATTTTAATTACCTTATACTATCTTTTGACTCACTTTATAATTATTTCTCTAAAAAATGATTTACTCTAGTCCATTATATGATGATCATGGATTAAGTCAGAATACAGTTATCTTGAAAATTCTAAGACACCATGAGTTTGCCATTGGTTATGTCTTTCTGACATCGTGAAGCAGACACCGTGAAGCAGACACTGAGAAGCAGACACCGTGAATCAGACACCGTGAAGTAGACACCATAAATATTGAGACACCGTGATCATGAGACACCATGCCCGTGAGTCACCGTGACCATGAGACACCGTGACCGTGAGACCCCGTGACCCTGAGACACCGTGACCCTGAGACACCGTGACCCTGAGTCCCCGTGACCCTAAGACACCGTGACCGTGAGACACTGTGACCGTGAGACACCGTGACATTCAGACACCGTGACCAATCCAAACACCGTGTGAAGCAGACACTGTTTCCATGACATATTGTGACATCGTTTCCCAATATATTTTGTCGTTTTTTGATTAAATCTCTAATTGTAATATTTGATGATATTAATAGACTAACACAATTAATGTTTCTTTGTATACATATCATCAGAAAGTATGAGGTACGAGGTGAAGAATACATGCAACCTGTCACCCCCAACACATGATTTCCAAGATAAGAGAAAAGTGCTACCCAGAAATAAGACACACACAAAAGAAAATCAAGAATGCGTGAACACCATACTAAAGAACACAATTATAGAAAATTTATCAATTGAATGAAACTCGACACTACTGAAGAACACACGAAGCATATTTGAAGCCTAGAGAACATCTTCAAAATATCAAACCTCATGAAGAATTCAAGCTGAATCGAAACACTCTATTTTACGAATGAGGCCTCAAATTATACACCTGCTTCATCTCAGAAGTACAGAGCTGCAAAAACCAACACTCATTGCCCTTCTAAATCTATCTAAATCTTTTTTCTCTGTTGTGTAGCTTTTATTAACATTCAAGCAGAGTCTATATCTGTATAACAACACACTCTGTCTCCTGCATTAAACTGAATGATATAAGATATCCTTAATCAAACATTATTTTACTCTTGTGTATACCAACTGATAAGTGTGGAAGAGGTCCCTGTGAGGCTTGGTAGTTTGTACCCATGAAGAACTGTGTAAGAGGTTCTTGTGTGGCTTGGACAATCCTACGTACTGTTGTTAACCCCGATTCGGGGTGTGGATCAAAGTTTATTTATATATACTACTTGGGGGCAGGTGATCCCCAAGTGGAGTGGATTAGGTATCTTCTTGAGAATGAACCACTTTTTTCATATCTGTTGTGCTGATTAATTTAGCTTTCTCTATTTTAATGATTTTCTTCATAACTCAGAAATAACTAAATTCACTTTGATAGTTAGTCTTGGAAAGAATTGATAACTATCTTGTCTTAGTAGAATAACTTCAAAAGTAGTTTTAATAATTAATATTTAGAGTATTGAAAATTAATCAATCTTCTAAGAATTTATTTAAATATTCAAACTCTTATAACAGTATACCCTTGATTATTGGGATGTATCTAATCTTTTTTTGGAAAAACCTTGTAGAAATAATTTTTTACAAAAAAATTATTGTTACTCAATTAACCCCTCCCCTCCTGAGTAATCTACTCCAACCAACACATTGTGTGTTTTAACATAGTGAAAAATTTAGTAAAAATTGTCAATAATACCCACATAATATGAGAAAAATATGTATTTATCTCATATATATAGGTCTGGGCCATTATTCAATCAACTATTTTATTTTTAGGATCCATGGGTATACCATTTCATATGATTATATTCCCTAATAATGTAAATTTCACCAACCATAAATCATATTTTTTGTAATTTGTAACATATCCTATCAAAAATTATTTAATATAATAATCAAATACTCCTCATGTTCTGCTTTTCTAATAAAATTTATGAGAATATCCTCTATAAATATTGGTACATAGTTATGAAGGTAATCTCTAAAGAATATATTAGTCAGGATCATAAATAGTTTTTGAGAATTTATGAGTTTGAATGGAATGAATCATATTTTCTACATCTTATATAAAATAAATTATTTATAATATCCTCCATTTTCACCTTCAACTGATGATATATTGATTGAAGATCCACCTTTTATAAGTTCCAAAACCCGCATCGGTGAATGAATAAGTCTTAAATACGAGGTTAAAAATAATTTTTCTTTATTTTGATAGTGTTAATACCATTATAATAAATGTATAGACGCATTCAACCATACATATTCTTAAAATATGTGACTAGTACATCCTATGTTGAAGCATTAGGGTGCATAATAATCTTGTCCAAATTCCTTGGTATATTCTAATTTAATTATTTTAGTTTAATTGGGGACATTTCATAAGGACTCTATGATATATGAAAATATCTACGTTAATTTAAATTTAAAACTAAGTCATTTTATTAGAAGGAAGGATAGGAAAATATTTTGGGAGTAAATGAACATATTCTCTCATAATCACTATATATTCAAGGACAATTACTTACTTTTTATAACCATTAGATATATATTTGATTACTCATGAGGAAATAACACCTATAATTTTAATTTAGTTTCAAAAGGAGATTCATAATTATTATCTAATTTTTATAATTAGAGGATAGTTTTGGATATGAAATTATATTTAACTCTTATGATAACTAATATTCACTCGATATAAGTACATCTAATCCATGACCAATATAACATTGGGTTGAATAACAGGATTTAATTGAATATTAATCTTACAAATGTTAACTAAGGAAGAGTTATATAGTTAATTTATAAATATTTCAAAACATGGTTTTTTCATCGATAACTTATTCTCCATGTATTGAGGCAGTTATTACATAATTCTAAAGAAATTGTATAATATGAATGAATAAGTAAAACATAATAAAATTAGGAAATTTTCTTTTCTTTAATGAATAATAATTGTATATGTCGCAACCTTTTTTTAACATATGACATGATTGTAGTGATAACATAAAATCTTACTTGTTGCCTTTTATTTAGTGGTTATTAAAATTTATTATCCTCATTAATCTTTAGATCATCGCATCAAATTTTAGTGTCTATATTACTTATAATTGAAACATTGGACCATTGGTGGAGGATTCAGTGGAAACATATTTTCTTCTATGATATTAATTTGATTCTTCGCATCCATTTAATAATCATGGTTATAATGCCCATATTTTCTACAATTGACACGTTTTATTATTCCTTAGAGTCAGTTTCCAAAGTGTTACTTCCCACAATTTTAACATGTGGGAAATTAAATTCTCATCCCTCCCTAAATTTTATCAATTAATCCTTTATGGAATTATATTTTTCTTCCATTTTATTTAGTCCTATGAGACCATTAAGAATCACTAATCATTATCTCGACCTCATAAACATGACAAGATATTTCCTTATATCTATCATTATCTTTAATTTCTAAATATTTTTTATGGTTTAGTTTTAAGTAACTAAATAAATTTACAACCTTGTTTTTATGATTGTTGATAAATCCAAAAGAATTCCCTAAAAATCCTTATGAAGTTTTCTTCAAAAACCCAATCAATTCATCACCATTTAACTTATATCCAAGTAATTCCTTATCCTATTTTAATACCGACATTGAAAGAGAAATAATGTTAAACATATCCTCAAAAATTCAAACCATTCCACTGATTTGATTCCATCATTGGGATTTTCATTAATGATTAGTGACCACAATTAAGCAACAACTCTTTATAAGAGATAAAAAATCAAGAATATTTTCTATTTATTCAAATATTGGACTATAAAAATAACTTTTAAATATAATTTAACCCTTTGTTTTTATTAATGGATATAATATCCACTAAAAGTAGGTGGTGGTTTTTGTTTGAACTAATTAATAAAAACTTGTTCCCTTTATCGATAATTCATTAAATTGACATTGTTCAAGTTATTATTCATTAATTTAGTAAATTTTTCTAGTATCACCAAAGTAATCTAAACTCCCAATCCTAACATATTTGGAATATAATTAGAGAAATCATGAAATTTATCATCACATAGGTTATTGTAACAGTTTCTCCTATTTAAAAACATTTTTTAAAATAATTAATTTTTCATGACGATATTACTCTAATTAAAAAGTATGTAAAAGTAAAATTATGGATTTATAAAAAAAATCCGGAATAATTAAAATACTATAATTTATGACATTCTATGATTTAAAAAATGTTATTTATAGTTATTTAATATTATTTTTACTAATATAATCCCTAAAATAACTAAACATTTCTTTAATACCAACTATAATGTCCCTACACTTTTAATAATATTATCAAAACTTTTTTAAATGGCCTGTTTAGAAAATACAATGATTTTTGTTCCTATGTGGGACATTAGATAGTTTAGCTTCCTATTTTTTGGAATTAATGTTCTTTTTGAGGGGTTATTTTTTTCTTTTTAATTTATATTTTATTTTGTATGTTTGATAAATAATTATTATGCGTTTTTGGAAATGGTTTGAGGTTCAATTCTTATCTAGGTTTTGAGGAGTGCATCGATAATAATTCCACCTATAATATTGAATTTATTGTGACACTAGGTACCTTCTGGACCAAGAAATGGATTTGGTATCTTGGAAGTGACACAAGTTACCAAGTGGATCTTGAATGAGTACCCAATATACTATGGGTGCTTTTAAGGGAGTTTGGTTTTGTATTTATCTTTCCCATCCATTTTTAATTCAATTTCTACTTCCTCCAAATTCATTTCTTGTTCTCCCCTCAAGAGTTATACTATGACCTCTTATTGGTATCTTCTTCTGTATAATATTTCCCTTAACCGTTGGTGGTTTCATGGAAGTTCTTCATGATAAATCAAGGGTAATCCACACTCTCGTTCATCTTTTTCCTTCTTTTATTATTTTAATCAAGTATATTTGTTGTAAATGGGTCTTATAATTTTGGGATTTCACCAATGTCTTGGTGAGATACGTTTTGATATTTGGGATTCCTATTTTTTTGGATTAGTATAGGCCTCGATGATGTATTCTAAAACTGTAGCTCAATGTTTTGATGAATTTATTTTATGTTTTGATTTTATTTTTTTTCTTGATTGTGGAACTTTATAATGGATCTTTCCTTCTTTAATTGGGGATTCATTTTTATTTATTTATCATAAATATTCTGATTTTATGCATGGGTTATAGAAATTTGTTTTTGTGGTTTTCAATATATAATTTTTATCTTTATAACTAGTTGATTATAAATTGTTTTGGATTTGATTTTATGGGTTTATAGGTTTTAATTGGAGTATGAGGGAAAAATAATCAAGTATATTCTAATGGTATGTTCTTTTTACACATATATACTTTATTGGGTTTTCATTTGGATTTATTATCCACTTATTTCCAAGTTAATGAATAATATTATTCTTATTTTCTAAATTATGAATCATAATTTTTTAATAATATTTTTATATCTCAAATAATAATTATTCTATAAGGTGAGTAATATATTCATGGATTATATTGCCTATATCTTTTAATTATATTATATTATTTATTTATTTAATGGTGTTAAATAAGATTCTAACATAAATTATGAATAGATTGGCACTTTTAGGTTTATTTATCTTATAATAGATTCAATAATTATTTAAACACACAATGATGGAAACTCTTGATCATATTATTATATATTACTTCATAGAGTGAAAATTTGAATTTATGTTTGATAGTTTAATAAAATGGAAATAATTAGAAATGAGGTAAACAATTCTTAGGTGAAAAAATGATGTTTTTACCCTATAGCATGAATCAATAATGCACATTTTTTGTAACCCAACATTTATTAACATTTAATATTCACAAAGAAGCATTATTTATTTATGTGAAAATGAACATAACTTGGTTTACTTATATTTTAATTAAACATTATGAATAAAAATATACTTCAAATTTGACTCAAAAACATTATTCATATATCTTATACGACCTATAATGACCACAAAACTGTTAAAAGTCTTTGGGTAAGAGATTAGGGTATGTATGGGTCTAGATAAATATAGAATTGTTAGAATTATTTAATATAACTACGTTAATAACTTCTTATAGTTTGGTATCAATTTGATCATAGATGAAAATGATTATAAAAATATAATAGGATACTATAGAATGTTTCTATAAATTATTATGTCTTCATGTAAGAAAAAAATTGGTAATTAAGTGAAATGAATTTTTAATTGGGTTATACCAAAGTGGTGATTAAAGAAAAACCCAACTTATATCATGTCTCTCTTTGAGACTATTAGATATTATTTCCTTCCTTTTAAGAGAAATAAGACTATTATTTAAAATTAATTGTGTGTATTATGTCACCTTTTTATTTGTGACATGATTTATAGAACAACTTCTATATTCTTACATGAAGAAATTATAATTTAAGTAACCACACATAAACTCTAGTTAAGAAATTGCTTAAATGGAGATAAAATGGTTGGGTGAAACAGGATAGTGGAAAATTTTTTATCTTTAATATTTTAAATTTATAAATATTGTTCACGTGTTGTTGTTCCTTTTATGTAACACCAATCTTTCGCAGTTACTTTAATTATTAAATTATTTCAATTTTTTAATGTTTTTTGGGAATTCCTGAGGGTTTTTGGGTATTTTAGGAGGACTTGAGGAGTTAAAGTCCTTGGTTATAGTAGGATAAATTGAATCCACAAGAGGACACACCACAATGGATGGCCTTGGGGCCATTGGGTTTTCTATATTAGGTTTCTCTATGGCACAAGGCTGGTGATACATCTATTGGGGTATCTAGCGAGGAACTCCTTGTAGAAGTGTGAAGGGTTGTGCCATAGTACCTAAGGTCTCATGAACCTTGGTACAATTATTTTGGGAACCCCATGCCTCTTTCAAAATTAATACACCATAGGGGTTTTGGGAGTGTGGGATAATGTCATAACCCATGTTGATTCATAATAATTTCAATCTTCCTAGTTTAAAAAAAGTGAAATTTTTATTCTAACCTCATTCCTTTTATCCCAATTTTTCCTCCTTCCCCTCGCATTTCACATTGATCAAACCCCCAAGGATTTAAAGGGGAGTTCATCCTTCTCCCTATTTGATTCTTGTCCCCTTCCCTATATATTTAAAGTGATTTTATGTTAATAACTCTCATTTTTTTTATCCTCTCTTCTCTATTCAATTTCTCTTAGAGTTTCTATCCTTCTAAGAACCCGAATTTTTTTATATAGGTATTTGGGGTTTCAGGTTGGTTCTAACATACGGTTTTGTTTTTTTAGTAATCATAGGGGGGTTCCTTTATTTTTTAAGTGTTTATCATATAAGGAGATAAATTGTGACTTCATTACACTTGATTTGAGTAGGTGTTTCTATGTGTTCCATATATTTCACAATTCATAAAGTGATTGTGGTTTATAATTCATTTTCTATGAATTTATATTAATGTATGGTGATTATGGTGGGTTTATAATTTTCTTTTATGAATTTAAATATTGGAATAAATTTGTTTCTTATTAATTTTAAGTATTTATTTAAAATTAGATATGTCAGAATTCCAATTATGCGTGGAAAGGATTATGAGAAACTTTTAAATGTATTTTATGATGAATACATGGATTAATCCCCATTTTGGATTGTAAATAATTGGATTATGTTTTTAAAGTAATGTTTTAATGGAATATTTTGGTTAAGGGGTTTTATTTCATTCAAAGTGATTTGTAAAGTAGATTTCAAAATAAGAGTTTAAAAGGTGTGAAAAGTGAGTTGGTGTTCTAAGTTAGTATTTTGAGAAGGTCTACTTAGAACATTCTATAACTAATAGATTAATACCCATGTGACCCTAATAGTTTTCCCTTGTGTATTTATTGGTTATAATTATTTCTTTTATGATATGTTGACTAATGAAATGATTGTATTATATGAAAAGTGGATGTTTTCATGATGGAATAGGTGATAAAAATTTATAGTTTATGATTTATTGATACATATATTGATAATTTATCAATTATTTTATCACATATGATTTATATTGGTTATGGGAATCCTAGGTAGTTAGTATATTACATAGATCAGTGAAACTATCTGAGTTCAGTTTTTTATATATCTAGGGATATATATAATATTGAAGATAATCACTCTTAGGATAGATTATAGACTGCAGATGATGATATCTTATATGATGGACTATAAATCCCATTTAGTTATGGATGAATGAAAGGGTTGAGATGGGTTATTTTAGGATATTTTATGTTTCCAATCTCCAGATTATAG
The DNA here is from genome assembly GCA_963277665.1 of Viscum album. Lineage (NCBI taxonomy): Eukaryota > Viridiplantae > Streptophyta > Magnoliopsida > Santalales > Viscaceae > Viscum > Viscum album. Next base: position 380,662,769 of record OY728153.1, on the reverse strand, counting down.
ATGTTCTACATTAGTTCCTAGAGAGCTTCTCGGGACACAGGTTCCATTTTTGATGATTTATTATAGGGTAATTCTATTAAAATTTTACCATATCCCATCATACTTGTAATTGGTTTGGAACTATTTCATTGGTTAATTTTATTTTATTACCTTGATGAAGTGGTGTCCATTTTTTTGTTTCATTTTATTCAGTTGAAGTTGGGTTGGTTTTATAAATATTTTTTAATGCTGGTTTTCGAAAGTTCATTTTGAATAAACATGAAATTTTTATTATATGACTGAAATCTCATGCGAGGTTTTGAAATGAGTAAAATGGGTTTTATTTAGTTATTTATAACTTAAAAGGCCCTCATTTAAAATTTTAAATTTCTTTACTCCCAATTGAAAATTACAATAAATTATTAAAGAAAGAGGTGATTTATTATTTATAAATAAAATTATTATATATTTTGATTTCATTTCATGTAAATGATAGAAAATAATTATTTTCTGTTGTATTTAAAACTAGCCTTTACAGACATACTAATGAATGGTTGTTTATAGAGTTATTAGTGAGATCCTATTGGTCCGGTTAAATCATGCCAAGTATACAAACAAATGTTAATTTTTATAGATATTATGTTTAATATAGGTTTTAAGTTATGTTGTTTTTGATTGATTATCATTCATTAGTTTCTCCAATGAGTGATTTGGGTTGTGTTGAGAAACCTTGGGTTTCATAGAGGTTATTACATGGTAGAGTTTGGGTTTTCATACTTAAATTATGAAATGTGTAAGGTAAGTCATCCTTATTCTTATATATATATATCTTTTCCTTTTATTTTTCTAGTTATGTATCCATTTATATATAATGCATGCATGTTTTTAAAAATATGACGATTCATTAATGTTGTTTATGACTAATTTGGAGTGTTTAATATTTTGGGTAAGTTAATTGATGGTTCATATATTTCCAATTTATGGATGATCTATGTTGGTCTTTTGATTAAAGGTATTTTGTGTGTTCACTATAATGAAAATGGAAAATAATTCCCAAGAGTGTATTTTTAATTCCCAAGAACTATTTTCCAACCCATGGAGATCAGGAACACTAGTCAGGCTGAGTGGAATGGTATTTGATTAAAAAATATTTTAGAGACTATGTTATTTATAATATCATAGGTTTTTTAGGATCCCTCTTTATATTTGGATATTATAGTAGTTTAGGGATAAGGATTTTTGGACTTGATAGTTAGGTGTTTGGAGAGCCTAGAAATCTCTTTTTCGTCTAGAAACATGAGTTCCATAGGCAATCAGAACTTGGTCTTGGGTTTTTATTTTTTTCATTACTAATTTGATGTATTATTATGTTAAAAAGTTTTATTTGAAACTTTAATGTGTTTCTAATGAGATTTTGGGGGTTCCCTTATGTTTTGGGGTGTAAATGGGAAGAGGAGCAAGAGCTACATGATTAGTTTATATGGCCTTGAATACTATGAGGAACCCAATCAGAGGGTTTTGAAGACACCATATGTCCTATTTCAGGTCCATCACATAGCCTGATAATCTATACAACACAAACCATGAACAAAAATTCAACCCTCGTATTTTTTTTGTTTTAACCATATTTAGTTTTAGATTAATCCAAAAGTGGTTCCCACTTATTGGAGATGAATTTAATAAGGCTTTAGTACTATTGAGATGGATATTGTTTGATGTGAAATTTTATCCTTCAAGTTCCTTTATGTTTTAATGGGTCTTTCAGTCAATAAGGGGAACATTGAAAAATATTTTATTTTAAAAACTAATTTTGATGTATTGTATAAAAAAAATCTTGGTTTCTTGGGGGATGTTTTATAATTATTTTTTTCATTATTTAATTTGGATAATTTATTATAATAAAATTGGTATTTTAGGTAGATAATTTAAAAAGGATCCCATTAATTTTTTGAATGATTTTAAATTTTAATTATGCTTATAAATGATTTCAATCAATTCTAAAATTAGAAATATGGAATTTTACCAGGGTTGATTTATTTTAAAATAATATAGGGTTATTTTTTTCATTGTTTGTTCCTTGGTGAAGTGAGTTTTAAATTTTATAATGGATCCTTATGATTTTAACGTAGATAGTGATTTTTGATGTTTGGATGATTTTTTGGGAGGATTAATGTTTCTAAAATTTCTATTAGTTTATGATGGGACCATTTGATTTAAGGTTGTGAGGAATGAATTGATTGAGTTAATGTATTATGCTATTTAGAATATTCCTCCAAGAAAGGTCAAGAAATAATGTATGAGGTTCAACTCTAAGGATTATCCTTATAGTGAATGAAATTTTTCTTTTTGGAATATCCCTTATGTTCTAGAATCTAGCCAGATTCTGATAATAGTTGTGGACTCAGAACCTTCAATTCTCTTAAACCATGTGTCAAACATATTGAACCAGTATATAACTACCTTTTAAAAATGTTAAGGTTTGGATAAATAGGTAGAGTGGCTAGAAAAGATTGATGGGATCCAGAATATTCTTGAAACTCCTGGGACATTGATTGTGAGATCTATTATGAGTTTTATTATTTAAATAAACTGAATTAGGTGAAAGTTTATGGTTCCATCTCAGTTGCGTGTGGGTATTTCTTCGGTATTCCTCAAGATAATATTTTCTTAGTTGTTTTATCCCACTAATTTGAAAGTGGATACAACCCTCATGTTTGTGATCCTCCATCAGTTTGAGTGGGTAGAAAATAATTATAAGGATTTCTTTGTAGAGATAGTGATCTCCTCTTTCAAAATAGTCATTAATGAGTCTTTAGAAGTTTATCTTGAATAAGGATATATTTTTTCAGACCTCAAATCCTTGTTAGGGATATTTATTTCTGTATTCTCATAATGTTTTAGGGGAATTGGTAATATTTCATGTAATAGGGTGTGACTTTAGAATTATATTTGGGTTGTTTATTAGTTGAGTGTTCGAAGAACTCCTTGGTTTAATATTTTATAGGGTGATTTTATAATTGGGTGATTTTTTATGGAATTGAATTGCAATAAATATTTTGAGGTAATTATTATTAATTGATTCTTTGGGGGTGTCTTATCAACCATTTTTTATATAATATTAATTATTTTGTGGTTACGTTAATGCTAGGTTATTGGAATATCATTTCATAATGTTTATATGGAATTAATGTTGACTTTTTGAGGTGGGTTTCTTGTTTGGTTTTACATGAAAGACCATTTGATCCATTCATGTGTATCATAGATTATTATTGATATATATGAAAAAGAATGTGTGGGTGATGGTTTTATTTTTTTAGCTTCTCTATGAGATGGTGGTCGGTGATTGGGGTCATTGTTTAATCTTTTAGTGTGTTATGGCCCAGGGTGGGAGCCCATGTTGTTTCTTGATTTGATTGGTTTTGGTATGTTCCTTCCCTATTTTCTCTAAAATAGACTGATGGATTCATTAATGATTTTGATGATATCATCTTTTGGATTTTTTTGTTATTCTTTAAGGTCGTTTTTATCTTGGGTTTTGATCAGTTTATTTTTTGGTGGTCATTAAGGTTAGTTGAAGGTTTTAATATTCTTGGGTGTTTGGTAAAGGAGTTCAGTGCTTCCCCTAATGAAACCATTTTAGAACAATTATAAATGATGGGAGACATGTTCCATGACTTATTTCTCTTATGGATCTCAATTCATTAGTAGTGGTTTGGTATTTTCATGGAGATACTAGGCGGTGTTTGAGAATTTGTGGCCCCATTGTATGAGGATTTTGTGTGGGACTTATTGTGATCTATTCCCACCAAATTGACTTTAGTTCTTTCCCAACATTCCCACATCTTATGTTATGGAGTGGATGTTTTAATGTTATGATAAATCCTTTTTTGTGACTTTATAGGGGAATAAATCTATATGGTGGAGAGAATTGTAGCACCTCCATGTCATTGTTTCTTTATTTATTAAATTATTTTGGGTATTTTAGGTTTTTAGAGAGTTTATAGTAGGTTTTGGGTCATTTGAGAGGACTTGAGGAGTTTTTAGGCCTTGGTTGTAGCAAGCCACACCACAATCTAGGGTGGCCACACCGTAACAACTAACATTGGAGAACTTGGGTCAGCTCTATAAGGGTTATCTATGACACAAGACTGGGGATGTTTTATAGAGTATGTCAGCTCGGGACTAAACATTGAATCATATAGGGCTATGCCATAGTGGTCAGGGTCTTATATGCACCAAATCTATTTTTTTGGCACCCCCGCACTATAGAATAGATTACTATGTCATTGGGGTGTTGGAAGGGGTGTCACTTGCATATTTTTTATGATTATGACTTTGGAATATTTCAAATAATATTTATGGAGCTAAGAACTAATATGGAATAAGATTACTAGGCATGGTAATAACACAAATTATATAATAAAAATATTATAATTTATAACATCACACACACTGTTTACTTGAAAAAGTGAAATAACTATCAAATGTAGACTGATATCGGAAATTTGACACCAAATATGTATCTAGAGTGTGGGTTTTACCCTAGGAAAAACATAATATTTTTTGGGACAGAAATTTTTGTTAATGTAAAATTGCATGAATAATTAATAATTAAATAAATAAAATGATTTTTTTAATTATTATTTAAGCACATCGACCTAACCATCTTTATAAATACACTGTTATTAAAAATCTAAAGGGTTTTTCACATAACCCTGGGAGATTAGAGAGGAGGATAGCTTTTTTCATTGGAAGATTGAGATTAAGGATTAACAAAAAACATATCAACGTGAATCAAGAGGAAAAAAACATGTGTAGAAGTATCTTCATCTTATTCAATAGTGGATTAATTATTCACCAATGATCAATCCAACTTGAGGTAGAATTTTTGTGTGTGAATTTAATCCCCTTTTTATCATCTCATCCTGAATGCTAATCAATTCTTCTAACATTTTTATTTTTGTGTGAATAATTGATTTACAATTTATGTTCTTTATCCGAGATATATAAATTTGCCTATTTTTTATTATTATTTTCGTCATTTCGTTCATTTCCCAATGGAAATGAATTGATGCCAACACAAAAAAGAGATGAGGTTTATTCCCCATGTTTCTGTTTTTCCTTCTCCCCTTCCATTTTACATTCATTTATCACTGTAATTCATTTTTGGCCCATAGTTCTATTAATACCTAATAACCGATCATTTCACATTAGATATTGGTTGCAATGAATCAATCGCATAAACTCAAGTTTAGGATCAAAGATGCTATTATGGTACGTGATGAAGGAGGACAATAAGATTCAGATTCGAAGACTTTTGTCTAATAGTTTGGTATGTGGAAATGTGTAGAGAGATGCGATCATTATAAAAATAAAGGATACAATTGAAATATGATCTTAGATGATGGTAAGACCGAGTTAGTCCAAGATACCTGATTCTCTATTATCTTTAACGAAGAATCGGTGAAACCAGTGGTGTGAGAAAAGTCGTGTAAAGAAACTAGGAATTCTAGAAAAAACCTGAATGCATGGCATGTAGTCCCTCAAAAACACACTGTGTAGTATCACTCCATCTGATATTGGGGATTCTACATAGAGGAATGTATCACAAGTCATGTGACAAGTGGCACAGGTTGTGTGACCTTTATCCAGCCATATCAGTATATACATGGAGTACCCACATAGGGAGCCATGTGGTGTTACAAATTGTGTGGTCCAAGACACACACCATGTATCCCTTAGTGAAAGATACGACATATACATGAATTAAATTCCTAGTATATCATGTGGTTTCACACTCCACGTATGGTGGGTCACACAATGTGTACTTTCGAAAGTACACATGCATAGTTTGACAACATACACTGAATGTCGAACCAATACCCACACATAGTGTTTTGTGGGGTACATAGGCTCAAACATTGGTACATGGGCTATATAGGATGGCATGTTGAGTTCCAGTTGGAAATCTACATTCTCTATACACCCTTTAGTACACTCTATATATTGTGGAAAATATATTCCATGATAGGATGAGCCACTGGTAGTTCCATCCTTAGTGAGACACATCATGTACCCCTTGGAACACACCATGTGATCATTTATGGATAGATTTGAGTCCTTATTATTCTCATTCCATATTATTTATGGGCTTGTTTGAGCTTTCTTGTATTAGTTTATTTATGGTGTGCCTCCTCATCCTATTCCTATGAGGGTACTATGTGGCATCACATCCTCACCATAGGATCGTGACCCCAATATGATTAGTCATAGATACAGTTTGTGAATCCCTCCACAAGTATCTGGGTGAAATCCTATATTTTATCTTCTACTCAAGGTATGGTTCATGGAATCATAATGACCAAAACTATATGGGCATTGATCCCCTACTGAACGGGTTATTCCATATTGAGTTTTCAATTTCCCCCATTATACCTAAGTGTGACACCCTTTCTGTGTATCATTACCGATTATTTCAAATACTTTGTAGTTTGATTGAGTTTGTATATTTGATGATCCCTCTTAGTTCCCTTCATGATTATCCTTAGCTAGACCCGAAAATCATGACCTCTTGGAAGAGTTTCATTTATTCTGTCAAACTCCTAGAGTGAGTTATACTGGATGAGTGTTACCTAGAATCTTGAGAAGAATCTTAGGATGGATTTATGGTTGTTACATTACCCAATGAAATGGTGTTTATTATGAGTATTTGGACATTTTTATCATGTTTCACATACTGTGGTTGACATACCCTTTAGATGAGATGACTATTATCCCTCTCTTGATGCTTTATGTTGGGCGATTTTGGGGTGTCCTGCTGAGTATTATTATACTCACCCATGTATGATATCTTCCCACATAAGTCTTGACTTAGGTAGATAATATTCCATTTTACAGAGTCCTTGGTTTACCTGGAGTGGATGGATCTATGTTTGGTCAAGATAGACCATGGTGTATATCGATATTTAATTTGAGAGGGGTCCCCTCCTTTTGGGATTGTTGGACTTTATTTTTAAAATTCTTTGGGATTGTATTTAACAACTATATTGCTTTCTAGTATTTTTTACATAATCTGATGTGGGATAGATTTTATTAATGCATTATTAGTATATTTTGTTATTTACATTTCGCCTTTTTTATGGTCTTGGAGACTTGTGTGTGAAAATAGGTATTTTAGGTTAATGCCTCCCATGTCTGTGATATCTCTACTCATATCTAGTCTCTATCCCTTAGATTATTTGAGGCGGTGTTGAGGTAGTCACACACATCTTATCACCATATAGGTGGGACCTAGAGGGTTGGGTTGTGATAGAGTGGTATTAGTGTTAGTTCTATCCTAGGACTATAGTATGTTGTTTTTTTCTAGCTGTGAGGTTTGGTTTGGGAACTCATCCAATAGTGCTTAAATTTTTCAACTTCAAATTTCAATCTAGGGAATCCTATTTTGGGGATGTGTCCAACATATCCATTCACCAAGACATTGATAAAATTCTTATTGAATCGGTAGATACAGGAACTATTTACAGGAAAAAAACATTAGTACATGCATTATATAAGATTAGATTTTGTTTTCCATGTACTTATTGAGTCATCTCACCATATATACTCTTTAATTGTGGTTTATCTTGATGATTTTCAAGAATACGTTATGGAAACCACCATTTAGGATTCTGAGATAGTGTCGTGATGATGACCAATTGAGTGATGAGACCTCATTTCAAGGACTCATTCGTGATGTGTTTCCTCTAGGAGTGAATAGTGTAGTGATCCCACCTATTGATTGGTTCTTATCCTTCAGTGGATCTGATAGATGATCAATGGAATTATATGTAGTTGATGGATCAGGTATTTTAGGGTGAGGATACAAGTAGGTTTATCATATTATGTGAGCTCTAGTAATAGGGGCTGCTAAGATTATATGTTGAGCTGAACCCTCAAGAAATAAAAGATTAGCTTGAGAAGATGGATGTGGTTTTCAAGCATGTATGGAACCCTACATATCGTATGGATGTAATGGAGACCATTCTTCTCAATGAGTAGTAGTTTTACCCTGAGGTACTAGTAGATGATGCACCCGTGATGGGTGTGCATTATGAGTTAAAATATAGATGTTGTCCAAGATTCATGATGATCCATATCCCCTTCTCAAATGGTATAGGACTTGCTCGATCATGAGGTGAAAATGTCTCACTCAGTTATAACCCCTGTAGATGGTGATCTTGGGGGGTAAGACTTCTCCAAGGCAATTCATGTCATCAATAAAACCCTGTGTTAGTGATGTTTGAGGTTGCTTCAAAATCACATGTTGAAGGGTTGATTCTCCCACCAAGACATGTTCTTGTGAAACGATCCAAAACCATGTGGGAAAGTCAGTGCCACCCAAATTTGATAGTGTCAAGGTGTGGTCGATGATTTCATTGACTTGTGTTTTTGGGGATGTTTGGTGTACTAAGGTGTCAAAGTAAGCCTTGATTGTGGTGAACAAGTGGGAAAGGGAATGAAAGATTTCTAGAAAGTAGGATCTTGTATCCTGGATGCTAAAAGTATGGTTTGAGGTACAATGTTTTTCTTCACTACCCCAGTTTTAGTCTTTGAGAAATGTCATGATTCATGGATCCCTAAGTGTGTCCCTTGTTGAAGAACTAGAGATAACATTAGATCCTCTTACATAGAACATTGTGTTGGAGTCTCCTGTTGAGAGGATCATTGATCACACACTACTATCAAAATTTTGACCTAAATTCATGAAGATAGAGAGAAGGATCCTTTCATGGAATCATTCCATAATGGTTTCCAGACCCTATAATGTTTTAACTTAGTATGGACTAGTTTCTTACCATCCATGATCACTTGGTTGCCTCCAATGAGTGTGGTGAATTTTTTTCCTTGTGGGATTAATTTTTTCCTCTTTGATAAGAAGTTATCCCAAGTAGATTTGGATGAGATCACTTAGAGGAGTATAGAACCAAAATATTTACAGTTGGTTAGTATGACTCTTAGATTAGTTCACACTATGAGCTTCTAGTTTCCTACTACTGTAGAGGATTGGGAGAAAAACATCCCTATGGGTGTTACACCCCCCCCCCCAATGAAATTTTCTCTATATAGACACACACCCAGGGATGGTCTGATATTTTCACCATCATATTAAATGGATCCATAGAGATATGAGAGATAAAGGTGCAATTGAAGGATCTATAGAGCATGAGATTTGTTTGACCCAGTGTTTTCACTTGGATATCCAGTGTTGTTTGGATAATAGGTAGATGAGATATTGAGGTTGGATGTGGACTAAATTCATTTAAAATAGGAAACATGGGGAAGAATATCTAGACCATAAGAATCATTGACTTATTCAACTAGTTTTTAGGGGTGAAGTGTTTGTTAGAGTTTGATATAAGGATTGATTATCATCAACTCTATGATTTTAGGTAGGTTATACTGAATGTGGAATTCCAAATATGTTGTGGTTACATTTAGTTCAAGGTGATACCCTTAAGTGTGTTGAATACCCCCATAGATATGTGGGACTTAAGAACCAGATCATTATCTATTCTTTGATTAGTTCTTATTATTATAATTTGATGAATTCCATGTGTACTCAATGTTAGAGTTGGAGCTCATTAGATACTCATGGATGGTTCCGGACATGCACTGAGAGTACCCGCTTTATGGTGTCTTTTCTAAGTGTTGGTTCTAGATTCAGGAGGTCCACTTCTTGGGTAGTTTATTCAGGGACATTGGAGTAATAGTTTACATAGCTGATGTTGAGGTGGTGCTAGATTGGGAGCCACATGGGGGAATGGACCTTGAGGGATAGGATGGCACAATTTTCCTCCAGTCGATGGTTGTTAACCATTTGATTCTTCATAAATATAGTGATATACAACCTACAGATATCGATTGTGAGATATTTATTAACCAAATATCCAATATACTTGTTCATGATGAATTTTCCAAAGGTGGGGAGCACATCATCTTTGTTTGAAGATAGAAAATGACACCAATCATGAATCAAGAATTGGATCGATGGATTTTTCCCTTATAAGTATATCTAGTATAGGTAAGGATGTACCAAAATCCCTTGGAATCAGTTAGGTAGCGAAGGTAGTTTCAATAAGTTTTTGAGTTAAACTCTTAGTGGATCACCTATATATATATATGAAGACCAATATATCTTTGTGTAGAATTTGGGATATTTGTTTGTGAAAGATTTATTTTAGATTTGTTGAATTACTTCGACAATTATTTCTTATTGTGATTCATGTGTCACAAATAAATTAAGGATAATATGTAGGGAGCCTTTGGGGCTCAATTGTAGTTGATCACAATGTTTTACCCCAGTCAGATGGCTATGTAAATTGAAAATTTAGGTTATAGTGGACATGATTTGGATTTTCATGACAGTTATGAATCATAGCTAGGAGGATCATCTACCCTTAGTAGAGATTTTTATCATAAAGATTAAGATGCCACTGTCGGTGTACCACCATTTGAGGCCATGTATGGGAGAATCTGTATGTAACCACTATAATAGTCAAATCCAGAGGGATATAGAACATTTTCCCTAGAGGTTCATATAGAGATGGTTGGTAATGGTGAATTTAATATAGGGGCATATGGGGACTTCCTTGAGATTTCATGAGTCCTTTTCATACCGATGAAGGTGGCCTTAAAGTTTGAGAGTTACATATTTTTATCTTGGGAAATAGGCTACCTATAGGGTTCTTAGGCCCCTTTTCCTACTATAATGTTGTATTAGCATGGTTGTGTATCACTTTTCCATATGACTATAGTTAGTCTGGATTCTTGGTATATTCTATATGTTGTAGACGAGGATATATGTGCACAATTCATTTCATGATGTCAATTAGGATGAGCTAGACATTGAGAGTTGAAGTTGACTTTTGAAGGAGTCGGTGCTGTTGAAGATTAATTAAATAAGACCCTTAATGGGAAAGTGATTCCTTAAGTGTTTATTGTTTGAAAATATCGGAAACCTTTGGCAGATATTTTGGGAGTGGGAGACCTAGTTGAGATCTCACTACCCTCACTTATGAGTAGGTTTTTATCTTTTATATACATAATGACTTGAAGGTGGGAATAATGTAACATAATTTTTATTTCTGAGTAAGACATTGAAATATTTCAATGAATATTTGTAGATCTTGGAATTGAGATGACCTAAGATTCTGAGGCCTGGTGGGCCCATAAATGATACAATAAAAATATTATAATATATAAAATCACACAGGCATAGTTTACAACGAAAAGTGAAATATCTCTTGAATAGAGTCTTGGATTGAAAATTTGAGACCACCTTTGAATATATTATATCACACATAACCCTTGGTGATTAGAGAGGAAGATATATTTTTTATTTGGAGGATAAGAATAAAGTATCTTGAACGAATGAATTGAGGTGAATCAAAAGATGGATGTCAAATACAGCAGGATCTTCATCTTCTTCTCTGGAGGATGAATTTTTTTACCAATGATCAATCCATCATCAAGTAGGATATTTTTTTTATTTCATCCTATTTTTTATTATCTCGTGTCACAAACAAATAAATTATTTTAATAATTTTATTTTCATTTTGATGATTTAATATTGATGTTCTATTTCCTAGAAATAAGAATTTGTTTATTTTTTTAATATTATTCTATTCGTTCATGTTCCTAGGACAATGTATCAATTCGAAAATGAACATTAGTTGAGGTCCATTCTTCATTTTTTTTTGTTTTAGGCTTTTAACACCTTCATTCTATGTGTGTTCATCAATAGAATTCCTTTTTGGACCATAGTTCGATGAATACCCTAAAATCGATCATTTCATGTTCTACATTTAGCAAAATGGATCATTACCATATATATTGGTTTGGGATCAGATATGAAATCGATGTACGTGATGATAGAGGATGGTCGGGTGTAGATTTAGATACCTACATTTCTTGGTTTGGAACTCAACGATATGAGGATAGACAAGATCATTATGATAATAGAGGATATGGCAAAAATATGGTCGTCAATGATGGTAAGACCTGGTTAGACCTAGATCCATGATTATAAAATATCTTCATGGTGGAATTAGTATCACAGTTAGTGTGAGAAAATCCACATGAAGAAACTAGATATTCATGAAAAATCTAGACTACATGGCATATAGTCCATAAAAAATATTCCGAGTAGCCCACCTTAATGCGCCGCTAGGGTTTCCACATAAAGAAAATTATTACACAATAAATGAAATATTTCACACATTGTGTGAACATTATCTATCCATCTCAACATGTGTAGGGAGTACACAACCTAGAGTCTAGGAGGTGTTACATACCGTATAGTTCAATCCATACACTGTGTATCCATTAGAGAACAAATCAAGATGTATAGGGTGTACACACCCATAAACCCATTTGGATCCACACAATGATTATGTTAAGGCACAAACCATATATATTAGAACGTATATGGGCATGGGAAGACAACAAATTCTTAGTTCCAACCCAGCCCCTACATTCACTATGATGTGGGGTACAAGGGCATGGCATGTGGTACATGGGCTTGGAAGGAAGACATGACACGTTCTTGTTAGAAATCTACAAACTATGTATAAACTTTTATTCATATCATTTATTGTGGGAAAATGAATTTAATATGAGCGAGAGACATGGGAAATTCTTGGATTAGTGACACATACCATGTATGCTTTGGGATATTTCATTCACATCTTCAAGGAAATTTTGGATTCCTTGTTCTTCTCAATTTAAATTATTTGTGATCTTGTGGGAGATTCATTGGGTCATTTTTATTTATGATGCATCCCCTATATCCATTTCTATGAGGGTACTCTGTGTAATCACATCCTCATAATAGGATCATTAACCCTCTATGATTAGTATTCGATAAAGTTTATGAATCCCTCTATGATGTTCAAGGTGGAATACTCTATCATATCTTGTGACATATGTGAGGTTGATTGGATTGATGTGGCCATCACTATATGGGAATCAATCCTCTACATTGTGGGTTATTCTAGATTGGATTTAAAACATCCTCCATGACCCCTAATAGTGATCCCCTGTATATGTATCAATATATATTCTTTTCAATTAGGTGTAGTCCGATCAAGTTTCTATATAAAATTATCCCTCTCAATTACCTTTGTTATTCTATGTGGAATGATAGGATGAACATAACCTCTTAGAAGAGTGTCATCAGTGATATCGGACTTGCAGAGTGAGTTATCCCTGACGAGTGTTAACTAGAATATCAACCAGAAACCTGGGATGGATTTTTTGTGACCTTACCTGGATATGTAGTGTCTAACATGAGTATCGGGATTTTGTTAAACTATTTATCATATTCTGGTTGACATACCCCTATGAGGATTTGACTAACATCCCTCTATTGGTGCTTTATGATTGGTGATTTTAGGATGTCCTAGTGGGTATTGTTATACTCAACCCCCCATTGGATCTTCTCACAAGTGTTTTTTCATATGAAAATTAAAGGAAATTTGATGGACTACGTAGTGGAACAGGATAATTCAGATCTTAGTTTGGTCTAGACAGACTGAGGTGTACACTAGTGTTGTCTTTGACATCAGTCCCCTCCTTCTGAGCAAGTTAGAATATATTTTTTTGGTGGGATTTTATTTGGACCCTTTATTAATTTCTAGTATTAATTTCATACTATGATGTGGTATAGATGTTAGGCATTAATTATTGATATCATTTGTTATTTACATTCCATCATCTGTATGGGCTTCGAGATGTGTGCGTGTACAGGTACATTAGGCTAAATCCTCCCATGTGTGTGATATGAATACTCGGTGCTAGTTGTAATCCGATGGCCTATTGGTAGTGTGATTGGGGTTGTCACACTTTGATTGTTGTCGACCAGGAAGGGATCAGTTTATTAGGACATGATAGGGAGTGTTATTCTACCATTCATAAGGCCAGACATAATTTTTTTTCTTAAGTTTTAAAAAATATGTGAAATTAAAATTCAGTTGTTAATTTTTAAACTCTATTTCCCCCCTCATTCCACTCCCATTTCACATGGATAATTCTCCCAAGTAGCTCAACGGGAGATAATCCTTCTCCCTATTTGATTCTTGGATACTTCTCTCCAAATTTCAATTGATTTTCAAGGTAATCCCTCCAATCACTTCCACCTTACTATTATCCCATCTTAACTCATTTATTTATCCTATGGTTTATATCCTACAAAGAACCCAAATCACCATGCATATAGATTTGGGGTTTCAAGTTAGATATAACCTAGGGTTTTGGTTGTTTAGGGAACGTATAATGGAATTCCATACTTTTTCGAGTTTTCACCACGATAAGAGACATGTTTTGGCTTCATCCCACTTGATTTGAGTTTGGTGTTTCCACGTGATCCCTTTATTTCACACTTCATTAAATAATTAATTTTTATAATTCATTTTCTATAAAATCATTCCCATGTTTAGTAATTATAAAGGGTTTATAAATTGGTTTCATGAATTTTAATATTGGAATAAATGGTTTTCTTATAAATTTTAAAAATATCATTGAAATTAGATATTTATTCAGTCCAAGTGTGTGTGGAAGGTCCCATTAGGAAATATTAAATGACTTTGATGGTGAATATAGGCATCACTCACTATTTTTTATTTTAAATAAATAGATTTTTTTTTAAAAAAAATTTACTGAATATTTTGGTTAAGAGGTATATTTTCTTTTAAAGGGATTTACAAAGGATTTTTCAAAAGAAAATTTTCATACGTGTGAAAAGAGACAGAGTGATCAATGTTATAACCATAATAATTTAAATTTAGAACTTTCTAAGAGAAAGGGATTGATTCCTGTGAGACCCTTTGGGTTTCCTCTTTTGTATTTCTTATATATACTTATTCCCTTTATGTGATATTGATTCACGTGATGATTATATGATATGAAAATGGGATATTTCTTGTGAGGGTATTATAGGTGATGGATATTTAATATATATTATTTATCGATTCAAATGTTGATCATTGCTTGATTATTTTATCAATTCCATTTTTTATTAGTCCTAGGAATTTTATGTAGTTAGTAGATGACTTATATTAGTTGAAGTCCCTGAATTAACATTATGCTTTGGGTAGGGAGTTGTGGCCCACGAAATATGATCACTCCTAGGATGGATTGTGTACCATGGATTCTATGTTCTTTTGGGAAGGAATATATAGCTTGTATAGTTTTATCGGACTACTAGGACATTGATAGGTTCCTTGAGGCGAGCCTTGGGGTTTAGTTGTCAATTAGATATCTTGTTAGTTTAGGTCGAAGAAAGTTTCCCATGATACATATTCCACTATTTAAAATCTATTATAAGGGACTTACATTTATGTTTTTGCATATCCCCTCATATGTGTAATATTTTTGGAACAATTTCATTGCTTTATTTTTTATATTACCTTACTAAAGCAGTGTTAATATTGTTGTGTTTCTTTTTATTCAATTATGGTTGGGTTAGTTTTTTAAATTTATTTTAAAGGAGGTTTTAGAATGTTTTTTTCAAATAAATATGAAATATATGTTATACACATAAAATATCATTCATGTTTTTCAAATGAAGAAAAAGTGGTTTTATTTAGTTCCTTATAATTTAAAAGGCCCACACTTTGTATTTTAATGTGTTTTACTCCTAAGTGAATACCCCATATGTTTTTGAAATAAAGAGGTGGTTTATTCTTTATAAATAAATGTATGATATTGGTTGGTTTCATTTTTTATAAAAAATGTAAAAAAATATTTTCTATTTTATTTCAAATTATCCTTTAAATCATTTTAATGAACATATTTTTATAGACTCCTTATTGTGATTCTACTATTCTAATTTGCTCAAATTTTCACACACACTCATATGGGTGTGTGTGTGCATCCATTATGTTTTATACAAGTTAAAAATTTCATTATTTTATATTTATTTTCATTAATTAGGGTCTATGGTGAGTAATTTTGGATATGGTGAATATCCATGGGTTGTGTGGAGATGATTTTGTAGTATGATTTGGGTTTATTTTACTTTCAGGATGACATGTGTCGACCAAGTCATCCCAATACATATCTTTATCTTATTTTCTTTTATGTTTCATGTGGTAAATTTATGTGTCTGTAGAAACCCATTAAATATGAATGGTGTGATAAAATTATAAATATATATTAAAATAGAACTACACTAACTACAATGGCATAATATAGTGGAATCATAGGGTCGATCCCATAGAGAGTGGGGAACACAATGATATAAACTCTCAACCAAAGGTTGGTTGTAACGCCCCGACCCCAGCTACCCAGAGTCGGTGCATTACTTCGTAACATTGGCATGATCACAAGAAAGATCAAATCTCGAAAGACCGATTGGTTTAGTAGCCTTGGAAACACTAGATATATTCATAAAGTTTTACATTACATTTCAAAGTGAAAAACTACTACAACAACAAAGTCTTCATATCCACACTATTAACCCCTCATAATATCCCTGAAAGTCAATCATAATTTACTTCTTCACTACCTGGGAAAAATAAAACATAGAAAAGGGGTGAGCTCAAATGCCCAGTAAGGATAACAATATAGCGGAACATTCAAAATAATCATAAACATTTAAGGCAATGAATTACTAAAACAAAAGCCTTTTAAACATGAACTTAAACATAGTATGGCAAAAGTAAAATGAAATAATGCCATTTACTTATTGAAATGGATATTCTACTAATCGAATAATCACATGCAAAATCAATAACCACTTTCATAATGTTGGAATGCATAATGCCAGACTATCATAACCACATAGTCAAGGCCTCGTGCCAAGACTACAAATAAGATTTTGTCAAGGCCTTGTGCCAAGACACTAGTTTGTCTCATGAGACCTACCGATGCATCGAGGAGCTATAGCGGGCTCCACCCGTCACTTATTAAGTCCAATGCATTCCCATATGAAAAGGTTTAAACATAACATAAACATTCGTATTAAAACTAGCATACGAAATGTCAATAATTTCACCATAAACTATGAATGGTATAAAAATAGCACATCCACAGTCAAACATATCACAAAACCTTCAATACAATATAGAAGTTTTGTATCATAATAAATCAACTTCAAATAATCTTAAAATCCATCAAAGGATATTGACATAGATGAAATCAAAATTCTTTTTAAAGAAGTATCTCCTTTTATTTTGAAATCATTTAAGATCCATATAAAATAAAACATTTTCTTTGAAAATATTATTATAATCTTGTATGGAAAGCTTCGACGATTTTATAACGGCGGAAAATAACCGCACCCGCCGTATAAGTTAAAAAAAACATTCTTACCTCAATTCTGTCGAAAAGGTTAAAAAGGACCTTGTTTTGAAAACGACGGAAAGATTCCTTTATAAACCTCTTATAAAAAGTCAAACAAGGGTATAAATGACTTTAACCCATATTCTTGTAAATAGTAAAAATGTTTTGAAATACATTTCGAAGAAACATGGATGTGGATGATAAAGAGGTCCCAGTAGATTATTACGTATAATACAACCTCAGATAATGAAGAGATTTGTGAAATAACCCTTACCTTGTACTTTTCCTTGGTTGGGGTAGGTTAACCTCCTGTATAATAGTGAAATAATTGTTACTAAATTATACAAGAATCATATACATTAATATGATATCATATATGATCTTTTAATATTGATTTGATAATAATATCTTAGTATTATCGTCGTTTCAGGTGATAATCGATTCGTTCTTCTTAAATGTTTGGTTACATAAGACATGTTTGTAATGGATAGATTAAATCTTATTCATAATCAGAATGATATTAACATTATTTTTAACCCTAAAATGAGAATAAGACTTGAATGGATACGATGGAGAATGAATCTCATCGCGTTCGTGGAGACGGTAGTCCGTACGTACGCACGAACGCTACTTCCATTTAATTTTTATTTTAAAAGAATCGAATCCAAATGATACATAGGTATATTACTATTCCAGTATAATATAATATTTTATATATGTTACTTATGTTCATTAACACCATCCTTTATACGTTCCATGTGTGGTATGAACGAGTCATATCATTTTAAGGGGGCGGTAGTCCGCACTTCCTCAAATGAAATTATCGTATGTATATACAACATGAAACGAATAATGGTATGAAATAAAATGGAATTACAGAAGCTTATATATAAAATATATATCATTAATATCATATTTAATTACAGTTCCATCATAATGGACACCATGAGAGGCGGTAAGATGTATTTGAACAATCATCGTTTCGTGAGGCGTTAGTTTGCCATCCACAGAAACATTATGTTCATCATCCATTAGATGGAGTTGTGTGTATGTGTAGTTTGAATACTTCTTATAACAACATCCTAGTATATTGAGGATTCTGGTGTTGTTACAAAAGAAAGGAAATAAAAAGAGTTTGGGGGTTGGAGAAGCAAAATAAATGAAAATAATTTAAGAGAAATCGTTACCTTTAATTTAGGTAACTCACTTTGGTTGGAACCAAAGGTCTTCTTGAAATGCTTTCTGCCTAAGGGTAAGCTTCAAGGAGGAGTAGAGGGATGTGGGGAGCTTAGTTGAGCAGAGTTTGGACGAGCCAAGTGGCTTGAGAGGTGTGAGGAATGAGTAGAAGTGGTCTCCTTTTATAAGGGAGAGGAGGAGCTCTTTAGGAAAGTGTGAAAGTATTACTTTATAATATATTTGTATTCGGTTTATAATGGTCCAAAAATCATTGAGGTCGAAGATAAGATGACTCATATTCTAAATAACATCAACCAATAAGAATTGGACAGGTTTTAGATAATATTTTAATCATTATAATCTTATTTATTTAAATGATTTATTAATGAGGTAAACATTGCATCATTATTGTGTCATTAATAATTTAAATTATTTGATGTCTAAAAATTATAAATAAAATATCCTTATGTAGGAAATCTTTTTATCTATCTAATGAATATTTATAATCGAAAATCCAACATGTATAACCCTATGTAAAAATTGGTCTTCTAAAAGATGTAAGCTTATGCCATTTTTATTTTTATTTTAACTTTATTAATATAATGTGTCATTATCACTTACAAGTGGATCAATGGGGTCCCAAAACAGACCCAAAGATGCCCATGGTCGACCATGTATCAACCAATAGGGTTAAGACACGTTTTAGGGTAATTTAGTATTATTATAATATTATTTTTTTAACCCTTATTTACCGGATTTACCCTTTAACCATGGTAAATAAAATATTTACCGCAGTAATTATTCAAAATGTGTAAAAATAAAAGTTACCTATTTACATAATTTGGACATCCTGATTCCAAATATGGAATCCATTTTCCTAAATTCAAAACACAGAATTGGCAGAAATTAATTTAAAATTAATTCCCGCGGTCAAAACAAAAAGCGTGTTTTTAAGAGGTAATAACTATCAAAAGATTGACACTTGTTTATGTTCGGTTTAATTGTAAAATTATGTCCAATGACCAACATTATATTAAATGGTAAAAATATATTCTAAATATACTTTAAAACCACTCAAATTCACAATTTATCACTATTAATTATTTTGATTAAAAAAGTTGTTTTTAATTAAAATTTAGTAATTCTCACTATTCATCAAAATATGAAAGTTATCCAAAATGTACCAAAATTTCACCCTAGGCTAATTTTGATATTCTGAATCCAAAAATGAAGTCCATTTTCAAATATAAAATATATATAATTTCAAAAAGTAGGTATTACTATTCATAACGGCTAGTTTGATTAGTTGTGGTGTGTGTTAGAACTCGAGGTTGCGTACAACACACGCTATCGCATTATTCGAAGGGAAACGTACCGTAGAAGCTTGGGGTGTTACATTCTCCCCTCCTTCAAATAATTTCGTCCTCGAAATTTCTAGAATACTTATCACATGAAAAGACTCGGGTGGTTATTCATCATAAGTTCCTCGGGTTCCCACGTTGCCTCTTCCATCTTATGGTTTCTCCACAAAACTTTTACCAGACGCGTCGTCCGGTTTCTCAGTACTTGTTTGCTTGTATTAAGAATCCTGACGGGCTCTTCACAATAGGAAAGATCAGGTTACAGTTCTAATTCCTCATAGGTGAGTACATGCGTTGGGTCAGGCATGTATTTTCTCAACAGAGATACGTGGAACACATCGTGAACTTTGGAGAGACTTGGCGGCATTGCCAATCGGTAAGCTACAGCCCCAATTCGTTCTAGAATTTCGAAAGGTCCGATGTACCTGGGACTCAATTTACCTTTCTTACCAAAACGTATGACTCCCTTCCATGGAGATACCTTTAGGAAAACATGATCACCGACCTGAAATTCCAAATCCTTCCTTCGATTATCGGCATAGCTCTTCTGCCTACTTTGAGATGCTTTGATGTGATTTTGGATTACCTTCACCTTTTCCACCGTTTCCTCCACCAGTTCTGGGCCTACACGTTTTCTTTCACCAACGTCATCCCAACAGGTTGGTGTACGACATCTCTTTCCGTATAACGCTTCATATGGTGCCATCTGAATACTCGAATGGAAGCTATTGTTATAGGAAAATTCTACTAGTGGTAAATATTGATCCCACATACCTTGAAAATCAAGTGAGAAAGATCTCAACATGTCTTCTAAGGTCTGAATAGTCCGTTCTGATTGTCCGTCTGTCTAAGGGTGGTAAGCAGTGCTCAAATGAAGTTCAGTATCCAGGGATTTCTGAAGACTTTTCCAAAATCTTGAAGTAAAACGGGGATCACGATCAGAAACAATCGATAGGGGAACTCCATGAAGTCTCACAACTTCATTAATGTATAGTCTTGCTAGACGTTCTAGGGGTAGATCTTCTCTTATAGCAAGAAAATGTGCTGACTTGGTAAGACGATCAACAATAACCCATATTGCATCATTCCTTCTAGGAGTCTTTGGTAGCCCCATGACAAAGTCCATCGTAATATTGTCCCATTTCCACTCCGGTATGGGAAGAGGTTGCATGACTCCTCCAGGCTGTTGCCTTCCAGCTTTCACTTGTTGACAAACCATACATCTTGACACAAAATCAGCAATCTCCCTCTTCATGTTGTCCCACCAAAAATGTTCCTTCAAATCTCTATACATTTTGGTGCTCCCAGGGTGTATAGAGAAATTGGAACTATGAGCATCATCCAGCAATTCCCTTTTTAGATCAGGTATATTGGGAACACAAAGTCTCTTCCCGAATTTCAAAATTCCATCTTCATACACAAAGTCTCTCAATCTCCCATCATTCACAGCTTTAATCTTCTTTTGGAATTCTTCATCATCGGTCTGAGAACTCTTAATCCTTTCTAGTAAAGATGGTTTGGCAACCATTTGAAAAAGCATTAATGTTTCACCTTCCCTGGTTATTCCCATGTCCATCTTCACTAGATCCATGAAAATTGGATCCCTTTCAATTCTCATATTGTTCAAAACTCAATGCTATTTTCTACTCAAAGCATCTTCCACCTTGTTTGCCTTCCCCGGGTGGTAGTGTATCGTACAATCATAATCCTTGAGTAATTCAAGCCATCTCCTTTGCCTCATGTTGAGTTCTTTTTGTGAGAAAATATATTTCAAACTCTTGTGATCAGTATAAATCTCACATTTTTCACCATAGAGGTAGTGCCTCCATATCTTCAAAGCAAAGATCACAGCTGCTAACTCAAGATCATGAGTAGGATAGTTTTGTTCATGAATTTTCAACTGTCGTGATGCATAGGCAATAACTCTATCATTCTGCATAAGGACACAACCAAGTCCTTTCTTCGATGCATCACTATAAATAACGAACCCATCATTCCCCGATGGTAGAGTCAATATAGGAGCATTGAATAATCTTCTCTTCAGTTCTTCGAAACATTCTTCACACTCTTTTGTCCAAACAAATTTAACCCCTTTACGTGTGAGCTTCGTTAATGGGTTAGCCAATCGGGCAAAATTCTGGACGAAACGTCGATAATAACCTGCCAAGCCAATAAAACTACGTACCTCAGTTATACTCGTAGGTGCTGGCCATTCTTGGATTGCTTTGGTCTTAGAAGGATCAACAGAGATTCCATCTTTAGAGACAACATGGCCAAGAAAAGAAATCTCCTGAAGCCAGAATTCACACTTGCTAAACTTTCCATATAATTCATGCCTCCTCAGAGTCTTCAAGATAATGCACAAGTGATTTTCATGATCTTCGTAGGTTTTGGAGTATACCAAGATATCATCAATAAATACCACCACAAATTCATCGAGATACTACTTGAAAACTCTATTCATCAGATCCATGAATACAGAGGGTGCATTAGTCAATCCAAACGGCATTACAGTAAACTCGTAATGCCCGTATCTGGTTCGAAATGCTGTCTTCGGAATGTCTTCCTTCTTTACACACAATTGATGGTATCCAGATCGAAGGTTGATCTTTGAAAAGTATTGAGCTCCATGCAGTTGGTCAAATAAATCATTAATACGCGGTAGGGGATACTTGTTCTTTATCGTTATAGCATTGATCTCCCTGTAGTCGATACATAACCTCATAGATCCATCTTTCTTTTTAACAAAAAGAACAGGGGCTCCCCATGGAGAAACACTAGGGCGAATAAATCCCTTATTACTCAATTCCTCTAGTTGTTTCTTTAGTTCGACTAACTCTACAGTGGCCATTCTATAAGGGGTCTTCGATATAGGCCTTGATCCAGGAATCAAATCAATGGAAAACTCAACTTCTCGTTCTGGAGTATGTCCAGGTAAATCTTCCGGAAATACATCTACAAATTCTTTCACAACAGGTACATCCTCTATTTGAACATTACTTTCCTCACCGACAGTTATTTCATTCTCTTCCTCCCCAATAATTGAATTAAGTTGAGCTACTGGGGGTGGATCTAAATAAGAATTAGGTGGTGACGATTCTGCTCTAAAAATAAGGTGTTCCTTATCATTATCATCAAGAATCGTAACCTCTTTCTTCTTACAATAAATCTTCGCATCATAGTCCGAAAGCCAGTCCATACCAAGGATTATATCAAACTCAATCATAGGTATGACGATGAGATCAGCAGATAAAGAAAATTTATGTGCTCTAATGGGGACTGATTCACAAAACTTTGTTGCAACGATACTTCCCTTAGGAGTTTTGACTGACAACTCCCTTATTAAATCAAATTGGAAATATCTAATTTTCTTAGCAAACTGTGAAGATATGAAACAATGCGATGATCCAGAATCAAATAATGCATTTGCTAAACTTGAGGAAACCATTAAATTACCTGCCACCACATCTTTCGGAGCTTCTACCTCAGCAGTAGTGATAGCATAAGCCTGGCCTTGATCCCTTGGCCTTTTCTGAGGTAAGTTCTCCTGGCGCTTAGGACATGCATTTGCATAATTCCCCATCTCCCTGCAATTGTAGCACTGAACGTTGGTAGCTTCCTTCTTCCCCTTGCAATCATGAGCTTGGTGGCCTTTTTCACCACACTTGTAACAGACTCCCATTCCCTTCAGGCAAGCACCGGGGTGTTTCTTCCCGCATTTACCACAAGATGGATATTAAACCTTTCCCTTCTTCCCCTTATTTCCATTCCCAGATTGATCAGCAGGTCTCTTCTTCTCTTGCTTCGCTTTAAAGTCATAAGACTTAGAGAATTCCTTTTCGGTCTTGATAGCACATGAGACAATGTCTTCGTACGATGAAAAGGATTGTGAGACTAATGCTCGACGGAGAAATGGTTTTAACCCATCAAAGAAACGATCAATCTTACTTCTTGGGTTGCGTATATAATCTCCAGCATACCTCGCTAACCTTGTAAAGTTAGCCTCATACTTTGTGACATTATCATCCTCCTTTTGTCTCAGACTTAGAAATTTCCTTTCCATATCCGCTCGATGGTCGCGAGGGAAGTATTTTTCTAAAAACAGATCTTTGAACTCCCTCCATTCCATATTTGATACTTCATCATCTTCCTTCATGTTTTGAATCAATGACCACCATTGATCAGCATCTCCAGTGAGGCGGTAAACTGCCATGATAACTTTTTCCCTTTCACTGCACCCCAAAGCCTGAAATATTTTCTCTAGGGAAAATATCCATTGCTCAGCTACTAATGGATTTGTATTCCCATTGAAAGTTGGTGGTTGTTGCCTCATGAATCGATCTAACATTTATCCTCCACGCTGCGGATCAGGTTGCTCCATACGGGTAAGGTTATTATTCATAACCTGAGTAAGCTGTCCCAGTATGGTGATTAGCTGATCAGCACCAGTTGCATCACCAGCCCCACTATAATTATCTTGAGCAGGAGGGAAATCCCTACATGGAGTGCGTGCATTGATACGGTTTCCATTTCTTCCACTAGGTGCCATTTCTAAACAATGGAATAAACTAGATCAGTTTATGAATCAGAATACATAATCCCATACTTATAAAACACTTAACATAAATTGAACTATTTATGGATATAATCCATAATCATAAGAATTTTTTTCTTTGAGGATGTATATACTCATAAACCCTTCATAATGATTTGTAAAGATAGTGAGAGTTATCCTAAGCATATCCCCCGGGAGTGTCGTAACCAAGAGTGCAGCAAGGCCCGTTGTCGTGCACCAGTTCCCGTTCGAGTCTAGCTCAAAGCGGTGTTTTCGGGTTTTACCCCTAGGTACATCTGTGCCAGAGCCGCCTCTACCTGCTCGTATCCAGACAGGGATGTATTGCTTGGAAAACTCACAAAATCTCTACAATACCAAAATTCTAGGAAGTTCTTCTATACTAATCCTCAAAGTTCATCTTAGGTCTACGTGCTCTAATCAGAGTTTATCTAAATCTAGCTTCCAAGGTTTGTACTAAACTCCCTCTGATACCAACTGTAACGCCCCGACCCCAGCTACCCAGAGTCGGTGCATTACTTCGTAACATTGGCATGATCACAAGAAAGATCAAATCTCGAAAGACCGATTGGTTTAGTAGCCTTGGAAACACTAGATATATTCATAAAGTTTTACATTACATTTCAAAGTGAAAAACTACTACAACAACAAAGTCTTCATATCCACACTATTAACCCCTCATAATATCCCTGCAAGTCAATCATAATTTACTTCTTCACTACCTGGGAAAAATAAAACATAGAAAAGGGGTGAGCTCAAATGCCCAGTAAGGATAACAATATAGCGGAACATTCAAAATAAGCATAAACATTTAATGCAATGAATTACTAAAACAAAAGCCTTTTAAACATGAACTTCAACATAGTATGGCAAAAGTAAAATGAAATAATGCCATTTACTTATTCACATGGATATTCTACTAATCGAATAATCACATGAAAAATCAATAACCACTTTCATAATGTTGGAATGCATAATGCCAGACTATCATAACCACATAGTCAAGGCCTCGTGCCAAGACTACAAATAATATTTTGTCAAGGCCTTGTGCCAAGACACTAGTTTGTCTCATGAGACCTACCGATGCATCGAGGAGCAATAGCGGGCTCCACCCGTCACTTATTAAGTCCAATGCATTCCCATATGAAAAGGTTTAAACATAACATAAACATTCGTATTAAAACTAGCATACGAAATGTCAATAATTTCACCATAAACTATGAATGGTATAAAAATAGCACATCCACAGTTAAACATATCACAAAACCTTCAATACAATATAGAAGTTTTGTATCATAATAAATCAACTTCAAATAATCTTAAAATCCATCAAAGGATGTTGACATAGATGAAATCAAAATTCTTTTTAAAGAAGTATCTCCTTTTATTTTGAAATCATTTAAGATCCATATAAAATAAAACATTTTCTTTGAAAATATTATTATAAGCTTGTATGGAAAGCTTCGACGATTTTATAACGGCGGAAAATAACCGCACCCGCCGTATAAGTTAAAAAAAACATTCTTACCTCAATTCTGTCGAAAAGGTTAAAAAGGACCTTGTTTTGAAAACGACGGAAAGATTCCTTTATAAACCTCTTATAAAAAGTCAAACAAGGGTATAAATGACTTTATCCCATATTCTTGTAAATAGTAAAAATGTTTTGAAATGCATTTCGAAGAAACATGGTTGTGGATGATAAAGAGGTCCCAGTAGATTATTACGTATAATACAAACTCGGATAATGAAGAGATTGGTGAAATAACCCTTACCTTGTACTTTTCCTTGGTTGGGGTAGGTTAACCTCCTGTATAATAGTGAAATAATTGTTACTAAATTATACAATAATCATATACATTAATATGATATCATATATGATCTTTTAATATTGAATTGATAATAATATCTTAGTATTATCGTCGTTTCAGGTGATAATCGATTCGTTCTTATTAAATGTTTGGTTACGTAAGAAATGTTTGTAATGGATAGATTAAATCTTATTCATAATTATAATGATATTAACATTATTTTTAACCCTAAAATGAGAATAAGACTTTAATGGATACGATGGAGAATGAATCTCATCGCGTTCGTGGAGACGGTAGTCCGTACGTACGCACGAACGCTACTTCCATTTAATTTTTATTTTAAAAGAATCGAATCCAAATGATACATAGGTATATTACTATTCCAGTATAATATAATATTTTATATATGTTACTTAAGTTCATTAACACCATCCTTTATACGTTCCATGTGTGGTATGAACGAGTCATATCATTTTAAGGGGGCGGTAGTCCGTACTTCCTCAAATGAAATTATCGTATGTATATACAACATGAAACGAATAATGGTATGAAATAAAATGGAATTAAAGAAGCTTATATATAAAATATATATCATTAATATCATATTTAATTACAGTTCCATCATAATGGCCACCATGAGAGGTGGTAAGATGTATTTGAACAATCATCGTTTCGTGAGGCGTTAGTTTTCCATCCACAGAAACATTATGTTCATCATCCATTAGATGGAGTTGTGTGTATGTGTAGTTTGAATACTTCTTATAACAACATCCTAGTATATTGAGGATACTGGTGTTGTTACAAGAGAAAGGAAATAAAAAGAGTTTGGGGGTTGGAGAAGCAAAATAAATGAAAATAATTTAAGAGAAATCGTTACCTTTAATTTAGGTAACTCACTTTGGTTGGAACCAAAGGACTTCTTGAAATGCTTTCTGCCTAAGGGTAAGCTTCAAGGAGGAGGAGAGGGATGTGGGGAGCTTAGTTGGGCAGAGTTTAGACGAGCCAAGTGGCTTGAGAGGTGTGAGGAATGAGTAGAAGTGGTCTCCTTTTATAAGGGAGAGGAGGGGCTCTTTAGGAAAGTGTGAAAGTATTACTTTATAATATATTTGTATTCGGTTTATAATGGTCCAAAAATCATTGAGGTCGAAGATAAGATGACTCATATTCTAAATAACATCAACCAATAAGAATTGGACAGGTTTTAGATAATATTTTAATCATTATAATCTTATTTATTTAAATGATTTATTAATGAGGTACACATTGCATCATTATTGTGTCATTAATAATTTAAATTATTTGATGTCTAAAAATTATAAATAAAATATAATTATGTAGGAAATCGTTTTATCTTTCTAATGAATATTTATAATCGAAAATCCAACATGTATAACCCTATGTAAAAATTGTTCTTCTAAAAGATGTAAGCTTATGCCATTTTTATTTTTATTTTAACTTTATTAATATAATGTGTCATTATCACTTACAAGTGGATCCATGGGGTCCCAAAACAGACCCAAAGATGCCCATGGTCGACCATGTATCAACCAATAGGGTTAAGACACGTTTTAGGGTAATTTAGTATTATTATAATATTATTTTTTTAACCCTTATTTACCGGATTTACCCTTTAACCATGGTAAATAAAATATTTACCGCAGTAATTATTCAAAATGTGTAAAAATAAAAGTTACCTATTTACATAATTTGGAAATCCTGATTCCAAATATGGAATCCATTTTCCTAAATTCAAAACACAGAAGTGGCAGAAATTAATTTAAAATTAATTCCCACTGTCAAAACAAAAAAGCGTGTTTTTAAGAGGTAATAACTATCAAAAGATTGACACTTGTTTATGTTCGGTTTAATTGTAAAATTATGTCCAATGACCAACATTATATTAAATGGTAAAAATATATTCTAAATATACTTTAAAACCACTCAAATTCACAATTTATCACTATTAATTATTTTGATTAAAAAAGTTGTTTTTAATTAAAATTTAGTAATTTTCACTATTCATCAAAATATGAAAGTTATCCGAAATGTACCAAAATTTAACCCTAGGATAATTTTGATATTACGAATCCAAAAATGAAGTCAATTTTCAAATATAAAATATATATAATTTCAAAAAGTAGGTATTACTATTCATAACGGCTAGTTTGATTAGTTGTGGTGTGTGTTAGAACTCGAGGTTGCGTACAACACACGTTATCGCATTATTCGAAGGGAAACGTACCGTAGAAGCTTGGGGTGTTACATTGGTAATCTATTTATTGATATTATTTTTTTAAAAATATGCATATTAAATTTTAATTCATATTAAAAAAAGTAAAAGGGTCAATGATAGGGTATACACAAAGGATAATCCTAAATCTTACTTGGGATAGACCTATGTTATTGGATGCAAAGTAGTGAGAAGACACCAATTGATCCTGGTCTAACCAATTAGATTATCCTAGGATAGAAAATACTTCTTGGTATAAAGTAAATGACGATATAATTATAGGAATCTTGGCTTCTAGAAATAAATAATCATAGGCTATTGGACATAGACTCGTCAAATCCTATTAGGTCATGGCCATTCGATTACACCACTTATGGTTAGGGTATGTGAAATCGAATGAGATTGATTTTTTTAAAACCTGGTTACTCACCATAGGTTTAACCCGTTTTATTTTAAATTTTAAATAAATTTAAACCACCCCTACTCTCGACCCCTATGGATTTATCTGATCATTGTTGGTTGATCTCCAATGATGAATAAATAATAACCCATAGAGGAGATATTAGAAGAGAAATAATGAGAAATAAAAAAAATAAAAGGATATGGAATTAAAATAATGATAAAACAACATTACATTAATGATAAAAAAAAGAAAAGAAAAGAAAAATACAAAGCTAACTATGAATAACTCAGGGTCTAAACCCTTCAACAGCCTCCCGATAGTGGAGCCTATACACGCCTATAATAGATGTCATGTATCTTGGATGAAACCCATATAAATAGGCATGATTTTTTCCTCGAATTCCCCTGGTTAAAATATAGCATTAATTAGTCATTCATGTTAAATAAGAGATTCACCTCATCGAATATATATAAAAAATATATATTTTTAGTTTTTTTGAGTATTACATGATGTGTAATGTTGTTACTTAAAATTTAATGTAAAATATTTAATTTTTCTTCTTCCCAACCTATAAAATGTTCAATTTTTGTATAATTCCCCAATGTTTAAATATTTATATGATGTGTAATGTGTGTTTTCAGCTCGAAAATATTTATTTGGCTCCAGTTCATCAGTTTTGAGCCTATAGAACCACATATGATCATCTAACATCAAGAAATAACTTCATATAATTGATTCCATTGTCTCTATATCTTAAATTATCAATCTCAACTTTTTCATATTTTCATTATTGGGCAGAGCATCAAAGAAGCTCGGTAAGAAGTGCCTTTCTGCCCCTCATTTTCAACATTTTCCTTCTTGTTTATCTAAATGTTGGTTTTGCATAAAAACTTAAAAACATAAATATTATGGCATCATCTCATATGAAATCAATTAATATTACACTTAAACACGTATAAAAACATATGACAATATAGATATAAAATAGATAAATCATATATATATTTATGGATGATATATGTATGTTTATGAAAATGGGTTGAATATTATTATTGGATATGACTCATTTTGTTTGTTTTTTATTCTAGTTATGTTTATTGATGATATATGAATATCCAATGTATGAAAGATCTATGCCTAACTTTTAGTAAAATATCTATTGTGCGTTCATTCTGATTTTAAGATAAAATCATTCCCAAGAGTGTATTAATTAATTCCCAAGAACTAATTTCCAGCCTATGGGGATCGGTAACGCCCTTCAGGCTGAGTGTAGATACAACCCATGTGATGTGTTGGGTTAGCTTAGGCTGGTTCATTACACATGTTTTACTATGTTCTATTGATCATTAATATCTATACTGAATTTTGGGATGGTATTTTTTTCATCCTTATATCCAGACATTTTATACCCTAATAATTTTTTTCTTCTAATTTATGAATTTAATTTTGTGGATGAAGTTATAGTTTATGCAACTTATTTTAGAGATAAATTGTTTGTTAGATTTCATTTTTCTATCTCATTTAATTTGGTTGAGACTATCATGTTTACATTCTTATGTGTTATCATTAATTTTCCATGAAACTTAGCAATTAGATATTATGATTGTTTTTAATAAGCATGATTCTTGTGTTGGTTACTACCCAATATGTCCAAGATTTATAATATAAATTGATAAGAGGGATTTTTTTATGTTTTTCTTTTATTATGTCCATTGTATTTATTGTCCAGTAAATGAAAAATCTTTTATGATATGTTATATTATAAAAGAATAAAAGGTGTATGGGTAAACCTATTTATTATAAAAGGTTGCTGGAATGATATGGGGTCATAATTCTCTATATCTTTTTTACCCATTTCCATATACCCAAATGGTATGGGAAGCTCAGTTTTCATTAATATTTTCTACACAATATAATTTACCCTGAATGGGATACTATAAAAAAGAGCCAAATAGTGGTGGTTCTAGTAACCTCTAAGAATTAAATATGGTTAAAAATATATAACATAGAGGCTTTTTTATGAAACCTCCACAATATTTCTATTATTTTAGCAATTAGTGGAATTTTTAATTAAATTGTCACTAAATGTTAAAAAAAACCCTAATTCTCCCCTCCCACGCTCCCTCTGAGCAACCCTGACCCCTTTCCACCTCATCCCTCATCCAACCTCATCCTCTCCCTTCCCTAGTAGAGACTCGGATCCCATGACCCTCATCCCCCAACCCTTTAATACACCTCCTCTCTTATCAGTGGAGACCCCAACCCTCGTGACACCCACTCTAACCCTGAACCTCATGACCCCACCCCCCTTCAACCATCCACTCCCCATCTTGTGATTACCCTCCTCATTGGAAACATGGACCCCACCATCCAACCTCCATCTCCCCAGCTTGATTTTGCTCTTCAGCTGTGACATAGAACCCCCCACCCCCAACCTCTCTCTCCCCAACTCAGATCCACTCCCTAGAAGCAACACAGACCCCCTTAAAGGTTTCATCATCCTCCCCATAATCAGCCTAAATATATTATTCCTCAAGGGGTTATTTTCTTGTAATTTCCTTATATAGTTATTATTTTATGTATAAATGGTATTAGATTACACTTTATTGGTTAGTGAATAGGTAATTGTAGTTAGGTATTTTTTAGTTTCCCCTAGAAAACTCCCTCATAAGGAGTTTATTTATATATATAATAGGGTAGGGGTTAATGGTCTTGTTGATGTGGATTTGGTTATCACACTTATAAATAGTATATTCATTACATGGATTAATTAAATATATACCATTTGATTTATTCATACATATAATAAAGAAAATGGTTTATTATAAAACTATAGTATTAATAAATTAGGAATATTTGTGGGAAAATATAATTTACCCCTTTCTCATTAATTATAAAACATTATTATTTGATCATAATTATTCTGGGGTTGACTGATTTTATTGAAATCAGGTTAGAGGGGTTTTTCACATCGCACCCAAATACTGATATTAGAGACTTATCATGGAAGTAATGGGTTGATACGGCTGGGAAGACTATCCATTGATTCATGGTTTTGTTTTGTTTTCTTGCTACCTTTTTTTGTAGTGTTGTTTCTGTTTTATAAGGTTTAATACTTTTCCCCATAGTGGGATTTCCTATACAATGAAATAAAAATTTACTTTGGTAAAATCCATGGAATATTTAAAATTGGAAAAAGAAACACTTTGTATAGCCTGAATATATGGTGTTCTCTAGGGCGCATCCTCTATAGTGGTAAAATGGTTTATGTTATCTTTTGTAGCCATGGTAGATATATAGGGTTGATTATTTTGGGAATGCATGATATATCATGATCACATATAGAGTTGGATGTTTTTTTAACATTAATTTTATTATGAAAACACATTTCATTATATATATATATATAATTTTTAAATTATAATTTTTTAAATTTTAGTTTTATAAACTAAAAATATTTTTTATTCTAATATGTAAATATTATCTTATAAATAATTTTTCATAATTATTATAAATAATTGTTTTGTACCTAAATAGTGAAAAATAAAACTTTTTCTTCAACATTTACTTTCATTGCATTACTATCATGAAAGAATGGATATTTTTTTGAATCGTTTTTATATTATAAATATATATAATAAATTAAAAAATATACTTTTCGGTTTTCTTAAAACACTTGTATGTAATTATTCAAAAAATTTCAATGTTTTAATCAAAATACTGGTTGATTCAATTAAATTAAAAAATTGGTTTTTTTTACGTATTGAATTTATATCCATAAAATTTATTTATTTTAGATCAATATTATAAAATTATATAATAATTTTAATTTCTTTTTTGGGAATAAATGTATAATTACTATAATTAATGTTGATGACCATGATAATGATAAAAATATTATTACCATAAATTTTTTTATTAATATTTTGTAACATTTAACTGATGAATTTTATTTATCTATTTAAAATAATGAAACTATAATGATGTTAAGAATCATATATGATTATATTAACATTCATTTTTTGGTAATCAATGCATTAGATCATTAAAAAAATAATAGAAAAAATATCAATTTTTATAGAAAATAGTTTTCTAATATATTAAATGTTTAATTTTAAATGTATTTTTATCATGACTATAAATTTTATTAAATTAAATTCATAAAAATGAAGGATGAACACATAAAAATTTAGTTAGAGGGTTTATTTTGTATTTTTAGTAAAAAATAATTTATATAGGTAAAAACATGTTACCAGAGTAGAAATAAAAAACCAAGAAAGTAAATATATCAGAACAAATAATTTTATATTTATAAATAAGGACACTTCATCTTCCAACTCTAAATTTATGAAGACATATTTTATATCTTTTAGAATATTCATGGGTTTCCTTTTTTCTAGAATGTATTGTTTCATATTTATGTTTAATTTATTTCTTTTTTGTTTTAATCATATAATAATTGATTTCATATATAAAGGGATTATTTTGTTCGAGTTGGGGTGGTTTTTTTGAAGCTTCTAATGCTCGTGAGAGATTAGAATTTTAGCCTTCAACTGAGATAGTTACAACAAGGAAATGCATCATGAATTCATATAACTATCATGAAAATGTGAATTCATACTACTTATTTAATTAGCTTTGTTATCATTTTATCAACTATTTCTCAGTTAGTGTCTTTATCAATTTTATTTAATACTTATTTATTTTTGATTCATATATCATTTGGGATGTCATATTTTATTTTCAACTATATGCAACAAGGTACAAAACAGATAAAACTTTTATTTCATCTGATGTTACTATAGTTTCTATTTTTCACTTCCTTTCTTTTTCTAATTTCCAACACTTCATATTCAGTCGATGTTATTAGTTGAAAAACCTTTCTCATTGTTGAAATAAATAAGAGTAGAGTAATATAGTGTTCCCTTTGTGGTTCATTGTCATGATATAATGGGAACATGATATTTATCTTCTCTTCTAGATTTCAACAACAAGAAAGGTTTTTCAGCTAATAATATCAAGTAAATATGTAGTACATACAATTTGACATAAAAATACAATGTAAAACATGGTAAAATTGTCATTCATAATTATTTTTGATAATTAGGGACTTGTAGAAGTCATCCACACCTAAATATGACACATGGTGTGACCGGTATGACTCCAAGGGATTCTTTTTTATTTAAAATTGATATTGATTTGAGTAAAAAACCTACATACTCAAAACTGATGAAACATATTCTGGTTATTTTAATCATTAAGAAAATGAAATATAAGTAACTGGTGACATTTAAGAATCATCCCCAGCTCAATTTTATACATGATGGACCCATATTGACTCAAAGTGTCTATTATGAGTTTAAAATCAACATTTTAGTTCAAAAAATTATCACTCATTGGAAAATAATCAAAGACTCTCAGATTTTATTGATAATTTAGTACAAAAATTTTCAATTCATTTTTTATGTATATAAATTGTTCTCACATAAAACTAGTACAAAATGTGATCTGTATGAGTTAAAGTTCATATTTATAGTTTAAATTGAAAATTTATTAAAAAATACAAGTGGCTTACTCAAAACTAGTAAAAATATTTCATTCTATTTTGATACCTTAGAAAAATTATACATATTTCATTTTATACATTTAAGTATCATCTGAACCTCAATCTGACATAGGGGTGGCCAATATGACTCCAAGAACATATTTTTATTTAAAATTTACATTAATTTTAAAAACAGGACAAATGACCTACTCAAAACCGAGAAAAATATTTCTGATTATATTAATACATTAGTAAAAATATCCATGAGTCATTTTTGACATTAATGATTCAACCAAATCAAAATACAGTACACAATGTTCCCAGTATGACTCCAAGTGCATGTTTTTTTTAAATCGTCTTCCATTTTATTAAAAATGACAACTAAACTACTCAAAACCTATAAAACACATTCATATTGTTTTTATACATTAGGAAAATGATCCATAAGTCATTTTTTATTTTTACAAATCATCCTCACCTCAATCTGATACATGATATGCCTGATATGACTCAATGTGTCTGTTATCAGTTTACAATTGACATTTTAGTTCCAAAAGTATCACTCATTGAAAGTAGATAAAATGCTCTCATATTTTCTTTATAATTTATAAATATCGTTATAATTCATTTATTACACATAGGAATTAGTCTCATGTTAAACTGATACATGATATGATCGATATAATTAAAAATACATGTTTCTAGTTAAAAATTAAAATTTAGTGACAAAGATAAGTTATTTACTTAAAAATGACCAAACACATTAAGATTTTTATATTCTTTATTAAAATGATCCATATGTCATATGAGATGTGTTGGAATAAGCCACACCCCATTCTGATTCATGGTGTGACCCGTAAGAATCCAAGTGTGTAATTTTATTTGAAATTTACATCAATTTTAGAAAAAAGGAAAACTAAACTTATCAAAACAAATAAAACACATTCGTATTGTTTTGATACTATAGAAAAATGATCCATCATTCATTTTTTATATGTAGGAATCAACAGCATATCAATACAAATTAAGTTTATTTCTGGATGGAAGTAAACCTATTTTTGTGTTTTAAAAAACTAAAATATGAATGGAATGGTCAAAACCATAGAAAATGACCTCATATTTATGTAAAATCTTGGTATAACTACCTCAGAACTGTTTTTGACATGTATGCACAGAAACAATGTCAATACACTGTGCGGTGTTGTAACACCCCAACCCCTCTAGACCAGAATCGGTGCATTAGTTGTTAAATTGGCATGGTTAGAAGGAATGAAAATACTAAAGTAATGATCATTTTAGTTGTATTGAAGAAACTAGATACATAGATATAACTCAAATTACATTGTAAAAGGTTACAAAATACAAAACATAACAAAAACTAAAAACTGCATCCACAGGAACTCAATAAATGATCTCCTATTCATCACCTGTTGAAGGTAGACTATGAAAAGGGTGAGAGAAAATGCTTAGTAAGGGTTAAAAATAGTGGAATCCGAAATCAATAATAACTGAATCCTAAACAATTTGACATAGTCAATGTGGCATGGTGAATAAATGAAAAGCTCATGCCATTAATAAACTAAGAGTGAAACTGCATCCATAAATTTTTTCATAGTGAAAACCTCAGGGACAATAATAATTAATAATAAATAAATAGAATTCTTATTAATTGAACACTATGTATCTGGACATGATACCATAATACTATTAAAATAGTTTAGTTCTATGGGTTAAAAGACGTCTGATTTTTGGAAACAAACCTGAAGGGTTTGTCTCCAACTGATTTGTCTCATGAGACCTACCAATGCATTGAGGGGCCATAGCAGGCCCCACCATCCACTTCAAGTCCAAGTCATTATATATACATAGAATTAATACAAGTTCTATCTACA
This sequence comes from Viscum album, assembly GCA_963277665.1. Classification (NCBI taxonomy): domain Eukaryota; kingdom Viridiplantae; phylum Streptophyta; class Magnoliopsida; order Santalales; family Viscaceae; genus Viscum; species Viscum album. The sequence goes on along the minus strand of OY728153.1, from coordinate 380,626,480 downwards.
TTCTCAATATCCGTATAGAGTAGATAATGCAGATTCATCAATATTTCCACAGTTAAAACAACATTCCAAATTAACCCCATATGTGTAATGGTATAAGACATAAGGAAATTGTAATATCCATGATACAAGAAAATGGATATTTACCAGAATTATATTTTCATATTAAATATGATCTCAAATGGGAAGTCGATACACCACATAAGAAATATTAGGTGCACAATACCAAGTAGGTCTCAATGAAATAGAAATTTAGACAGGGTCACCTACTATATTATAACCAATTGAATCCTATGAAAAAAGTGAATATTCACTAAATGAATCACATAATACCATGAATATAAATATAATCATGTAATTATATATCATATGAAATTAAACATATACCACATATAATAAATAAGCGACGAACAATTGAAATCTCACAGAATTAAAAGTGAGACAAGAAACCCCTTACCTTATGCTTGAGTGTCATCTTAATTTGTTTTAATTACCTGAATAATAAAATTTATCTTCATTAATTAATACATATATAACCTCCTATACATGTAATTGATTTATTATAACTTTATTAGGTTCATTCACGGCCCTTTTATGGGTTTAAGTTGTTCAATTTTATTGTTTTGGATGCATTTTCTTCCTTGGTTTTCATGATTTGTTTACTTGTATTCATGGACGAATGTTCTTTTGAAATATGGTTAAACATCCAGAATTATTAATGTATATTATTAGTGACATTAAATATTTATAAATTATCTTATAATGATTTTGGGTTATAAACTTGGGGATGAATCATTAGTTTAAAGTAACTGGTAAACGCTTGGATTTAGCTTGGCAGTTTTGTGCACAATGAACTTGTTTTGTATTATTATTCCAAAGTATGAGTTTGTAGGGATTCCAGAACATTAATGAGACGAAATAAAAATATTCTGAAGTTTTTCAACCATAAAAATGGTTTCATGACCAGAATTGAAGATGGAAATGAAAATTGAGAACCCGTCAGCCTTGAATGTGATAAATTAACATATCTCGGATGATGTTTTCATTTTTTAGTATAAGAGGTGGGAGAAAAAGAGATGATGATGAAATATTCCATTAGAATAATATAATTAGAGTTAATTTAAGGCTACGGGATTTATCATATCATTTGGATGAGGGAATATGAGTAAAAAAGTATAAAAGAAATGAACTCAAAATAGATTAAAATTGAGAAATCTCTCACGAAAAACTAGTAGTCTAACAATGTCACTTAAAATTTCATAAAATATTTCGATAATAGAAATGGGATATCTCATCAATAATAAATAATATGAGCAGTAAGGGGAATATATAATGACCTATCCCAACATAATCCAATTGAAAATAAAATAGAAAACATAAATGAAAGCTTTAAGAAATGGGAACGGTGGTTGATTCTCTAACCTTGTAGAGTAACTACCTAAACATGAAGGTCGGGACGTTGGGGGTTTTAAGACACCTTGGGAGGACTTCCAGGTAGGTAATAATACCATAAATTTGAAAATAATTACGTTGGAATGAAATTAAATTAAGGGGTGAGTTGGTATTTGTAGTAATTAAGAGGGAGTTTTTTATTAATTAAAATGGACACCTCATTAGTGGTTTTGGAAAAACCATGGGTTTTCCCAAGGTATTCGCCCATGGTTTTATCCACTTGGGATACCTCAAGTCATATGGTACCATGAAAAAGTCAACCAGCCTTTTATATTAATTATTATATAATTATGATGTCATTAAACTACCGAAAACTCCAAACCATATTTTTACTATTCACAAAAAATTCATGTATTTTAAAAAAATCACAAAAATTCACCCTAACCATTTTTGGATGTGTATAATTAAAAAATGAATTCCATTTTTTAAAAAAATAAATGTTTTTTTTAATTTAATTTTTATATAAAATAAAAATTAATTTAAAAAATAACAATTTTAAAGGAATAATTAGTTTTATATCACATTAAAAAATTTATTAAGATCTTATTATCTTATTACATTAAAAAAATAAAATACTATCATTATTTACTATTCATAAGGGTCATATTACTATTCATATTACTATTCATAAGGGTATGTTACTATTTATCAAAAAACAATTTGGTTCTATCAGTCTCCAAATGACTTACTAGTCACAACTCTAGATGACCATTTTTTTGAAATTCCAAACACAAAATTGGAAAATTTATATTTAATGGACATGTTATAAATATCTCCTAAATAACCAAGTGTGGTTTCAAAGGAACGTAGTGCTTTATGAAATATAGGCTATGAATAGAATTTATTAAAGAGAAGCATGCCATAAAATGTTTGGGGTGTTATATTATTCTTTCCTTCAGAAATTTGTTCCTTGAAATTTTATGTATAAAGACCACCAAAAATATGTGGGTGGTTCTTCTTCAAAACATCCTCAGGTTCCCATGTTGCTTCCTCCATATTCTTGTGTTTCCAAATGACCTTTACTAGATGAATCATCTAGTTTCTCGATACCTGATCCCTTGTGTTAGGGATCCCGATAGGCTCTTAACACTATGACAAATCAGGTTCCAGTTCTATTTCTTTATAAGTGAGTACATGCATAGGTTCTGGCATGTATTTATTCAATAATTACACATAGAATACTTCATTGACTTTGGAGAGACTTAGTGGAATTGCTAAAAGGTAAGGTATAGCTTCGATTCTTTCAATAATTTCAAATGGTACGATGTACCTGGGGCTATGATTCTTTTTCTTACCAATCCTTAAGACACCATTCTATGGAGATACTTTTAGAAAGACATGATCTCCCACTTGGAATTACAAATCATTTCTCTGGTTGTCAGCATAACACTTCTTCCTACTTTGGGATACTTTAATATGGGATTGGATTTTCTTAACCTTTTTCATGGTCTCATCAATAAGTTATGAGCCTATAAGTTTCCTCTCACCAACTTCGTCCCAACAAGTTGGAGTTCAATATCACTTTCCATATAATGCTTTATATGGATCCATTTTATTACTATAATTGTAACTATTGTTGAAGGACAATTTGACAAAAAATATCCTTCATATCTCTATACATATTTGTTCTACCTGAGTGTATAGAGAAATTTTAGATTTGATAATTGTCTAATAGTTCCCTTTTTAGCTCAGGTACTGATGGAACACATAAACTCTTCCAAAACATTAGAATTCCTTCCCCATAGATGAAGTCTTCCAATATCCCATCCTTAACAAAAACAATTTTCTTGTAGAGGTTTTCATCATTAGATTGAGATATTTTTATCTTCTCTAGTAAAGATGGTTTAGCAATCATTTGAAATTGGAAAGATGTTTCCCCTTCCTTAATAATTCCCATATCCATATTTAGTAGATCCATGAATATAAGATCTCTCTCAATCTTTATTTAAGTCAGAAGTCCATGATCTTTCCAGTTAATGCATCTGCCACCTTATTTTCCTTTCTTGGGTGGTAGTGTATTGAAGAATAGTAATCTTTGAGTTACTCGAGGCATCTACTTTGCCTCATGTTGATTTCTTTTTGTGTGAAAATGTATTTCAAACTCTTGTGATCTATGTATATCTCACATTTTTAACCATAAAGATAATGTATCTATATTTTCATAATAAATATTACAACTACTAATTCTAGGTCATGTTTTGGATAATTTTACTCATGAGTATTCAACTGCCTTGATGCATAAGAAATAATATTACCATTTTGCATAAGGACGCAACCTTACTCATTCTTGGATGCATCACTATACATTACAAATCCCTCACTTCCAGATAGAAGAGACAAAATTGGAGCATTTACCAATATTCTTTTAAATTTTTTGAAGAATTATATATATAATTTTCCACACAAACATAACTCCTTTATGTGTGAGCTTGGTTAGCGGGTTAGCCAGTTGGGAAAAATTATGAACAAAACACTGATAGTAACCTGCTATGCCAATAAAACTGCGTACCTCGGTTATGTTTGTTGGTGTGGGACAATATTGGATTTTCTTTGACTTTTCAGGATCAACTAGGATTCCATCCTTAGAGAAAATATGACCTTGAAAAGAAACTGATTGAAGCCAGAATTCGCACTTGCTAAACTTCCCATATAATTCATTTCTTCTAAAAGTTTTCAAAATAATCTGTAAGTGACCCTCATGGTATTCATAGCGTTTTGAGTATACCAGTATATCATAGATGAATACCAAAACAAAATTATCAATATATTCCTTGAAAACTATATTCATTGAATCCATGAAAATAGAGGATGAATTAGTTAGTCCAAAATGCATCACTGTAAACTCATAATACCCATACCGTGTTTGAAATGTTGTCTTAGAAATATTTTCATTCGTCACACGCGGCTGATGATATCTGGATCGACGGTCAATCTTTGAAATCAATTTATCTCCATGAAATTGATCAAATAAATCATCAATCTCAGGTATAAGATATTTATTCTTTATTTTAATATCATTGATTTCCCTATAATCAATACATACCCTCATTGATCTATATTTCTTTTTGACATACAGGACTGGGGCTCCCTATAGAGAAACACTAGGCCAAATAAATCCTTTTTCACTAAACTCCTCTAGTTGTTTCTTTAGATCCACTAACTCTATAGTTTCCATTCTATAGGTGGTCTTTGATATAGGTCTTGCACAAAAAATTAAGTCAATGGAAAACTCAATTTCCCGCTCTGGAGGATGTCCAGGTAAATCCTCTGGAAATACATCAATGTATTCTTGAACTATATGAACATCCTCAATTTGAATATTTATTTCCTCACCCATAGATACTGGGTTCTCTTCCTCTCCAAGAATTGCATTCAATAGAGCTACTAGGGGTGGTCCTAGATAAGAATCAGATGATGAGGTCTTTTCTCTAAAGATAAGAGATTCTATACCATTTTCAAAAACTATAGCTTTCTTTTTCTTTCAATAAATCTTTTCATCACAGTTTGACAGTAAATTCATAACAAGAATTATATCAAATTCAGTCATTAGTATGATGAAAAGGTTAGAATATAAATTACGTTTATTTGTCACGAGGGGGACTAGTTAACATGCCTTCCCTGCAATGATGCATCTCCTAAGAGTTTTGAATGATAACTCCTTTATTTAATAAAATTGGACATGTCTAATTTTTCATGGAAAACTCAGAAGATATAAATGAATGTGATGATCCAGAATCAAATAATGAGTTGGATATGTTTGAGGAAACAATTAATGTACCTTCCACAACATCATTAGGATCTTCAACTTCCATGGTTTTAATTGCATAAGCTATTCCTTTCTCTCTTGGCCTTTTCTGAGGCATACTTCCTTGGAACTTAGGGAACTCATTTTAATAGTGTCCCATATCTCTAAAATTATAGCATTGAACATCATCAAATTGTTTCTTCCCCTTGCATTCATTAGATAGATAACCCTTTTCTCCACACTTATAGAAGACTCCAATTCCTTTCAAGCATTTTTCAAGATGATTCTTTCCATAGTTCTCACATAATGGGAATTTCTTTGTTCCCTTGTTCTTCTTTGGCACTTCACATTTTCCTTGGTTATTAGAGTACCAATTTTTATCTTGGTTCACCTTAAAAAAATTTGATCTAGCAAATTACTTTTCTATTTTGATGGCACTTGATACAATTTCATCATATGATGAAAATGTTTGAGAATCCAGTGCCCTTCAGAGACATGGCTTAAGACCTTAAATGAAATAATCAATCTTGTCTACCAAGTCACGTATGTAATCTACTACATACCTTTCTAACCTTGTAAATGTAGCTTCATACTCTATAACACCATCTTATTCCCTTTTCTTTAAGCCAACGAATTTCCTCTTCATTTCAGTTCATTTCCCACGAGGGAAGTATTTTTCGAAGAATATTTCCTCGAAAGTCTTCCATTCCATATGTTCTATTTCTTCATCCTCTGTGGTATTCTGAATCAAGGAAAACCATTGATCAACATCACTCTTGAGACAATATACCACCAGTACTACCTTTTCATTTTCATTTCATTTTAATTACATGAATATCCTTTCAAGGGACTTGATCCATTGCTCAGAAATCACAAGATTAGTAGTCCCAATTAGTTTTGGGGGCTTCTGCCCCATGAAATGATCCAACACAGGTGTGGAATGGTTATTCGTTACAACCTGAGTAAGTTGTCCCAATATAGTCATGATATGATCTGCTCCAACATTGACTGTGCTGACTTTCTCATTGGGAAGGTCCCTACATTTCCCAAGAGTATTGATTCTCCTTCTTCCATTAGACACTATTTATAAATAATGGCACACACTAGATTAGAGAATGGATCATAATTTATAATATTAAATTAACAAAATACCTAGCATAAATTGAGATCCTACGCATGGATAATCCCATAATTAGTAAAATGGGATTTTTAAGGAATAATTTACATTTCAATCCTTCATAATGGATTTTAAAGAAAATATGAATTATCCTAAGCAAATCCCTTGGGAGTATCGTAACCATGAGTGCAACAAGACCCGTTGTTGTGTACCGGGATACCCCAGTTTAAGCCCGAAACTCCTTGTCGGAGCTTTCACTCCTAGGTACATCTGTGCCAGAGCCACCGCTTCCTGCTCGTATTCAGATAGAGATGTATTTTATTGAAAGATTCACATAATATATTCCTTACCAAAATACCAGGATTTTATTGTATGTTTATCCTCAAATAATACCTTAGGGCTTTGTTTTTTACTATACATTTCCTACTCTAGTTTCCACGTTTTATACTAAACTTCCCCTGATACCAACTATAACACCTGCCAATGCAAGTCCAATGCATTATTTATACATAAATTTAATACAAGATCAATCTGCCTTCTCAATATCCATATAGTGTAGAGAATACAGATTCATCAATATTTCCATAGTTAAAATTACTTTCCAAATTAACACCATATGTGGAATGGTATACGGCTTAAGAAAATAGTAATATCCATGCTACAAGAAAATGGATATTTACCAGAATTATAATTTCAAATGAAATATGATCTCAAATGGGTATTAGATACACCACATAAGAAATATTAGGTGCACAATACCAAGTATGTCTCAATGAAATGGAAATTCAGACAAAGTCACCTACCATATTATAATCAATTGAATTGTATGACCAATAGTCAATGATCACTAAATTAATCACATAAGACCATGAATATAAAGAGAATCATGATATTATATATCATATGTCAGAACACATATACCACATCCAATAATTAAGAGGTGAACAATGGAAATCTCACAGAATTAAAAACGAGATAAGAAACCCCTTACCTTATGCTTGAGTGTGTTCTTCGTTTTTTTAATGACCTGAATAATAAAATTTATCTTCATTAATTAATAATTAAAGAACCTAATATACATTTTATGTATTTATTATAACCTTATTAGGTTCATTCATGGCCCTTTTATGGGTTTAAGAGGTTCAATTTTATTGTTTTGAAAGCATTTTCTTCCTTAGTTTTCATGATTTGTTTACTTGTATTCATTAACAGAAGTTCGTTTGAAATGTGTTTAAACATACAGAATTGTAAATATATATTATTTGTGACATTAAAGATATATAAATGATATTATAATGATTATGTGTTATATATTTGTGGACTAATCATTAGTTAAAAGTTATTGACAAACACTTGGATTTAGCTTGGCTATTTTGTGCACAATGAACTTTTTTATTATTATTATTCCATATCATGAGTGTGTAGGGATTACATAACATTAGTGAGATGAAATAAATATATTAAGATCTTTTTGAACCATAAAAATGGTCAAATTGCTAGAATTGAAGATGTTAACGAAAATTGAGAACCCATCGTCCTTGAATGAGATAAATTAACACATCTCAGACGGTGTTTTCATTTTTTTAGTACAAGATAAGGGGGAAAGAGAGATGATGATGAAATATTACATTAGAAAAATATAATTCTAGTTCATGTAAGTTAATTTAATTATCATATCATTTGGATGAGAGAATATGATGAAATAAGTATAAAAGAAATGAACTAAAAATAGAAGAAAATTTGAAAAACCTGTCATGAAAATTTATCAGCCTAACAGCGTCACTTAATATTTCATAAAAAAATTTGATGAGAGAAAGGTTTATATCATAACTCATAAATAATATGGGATGTAAGGGGAATATGGAATGAAATATCCCAACAAAATCCAATTTAAAATATAAGTGAAAACATAAATGAAAGCTTTAAGAAAAGAGAAGGGTGGTTGATTCTCTTACCTTGTAGAGTAACACCCTAAACATGAAGGTTGGGACCTTGGTGGTTTGAGGAAACCTTGGGAGGACTCATAGGGAGGTAATAATACCAGATATTCAAGGATAATGAGTTTGGAATGAATGCAAACTAAGGGGGTGAGTGGTTATTTATAGTAATTAAGAGGGAGTTTTTATTAATTAAAAGGGACACCTCATTAGTGGTTTTAGCAAAACCATGGGCTTTCCCATGGTATTTTCCCATGGTTTCAGACACTTGAGACACCACATGTCATATTCTACTCTACATAGTTAGAAAAGACTTTAATATTAATTATTATATCATTATGATGTCATTAACATACTGAAAACTCAAAACTATATTTTTACTATTCACAAAAATTCAAGTATATTAGAAAAATCCCAAAAACTCATCCTAACCATTTTTAAACATGTAGAATTCAAATATTAACTCCATTTTTTAAAATAAATTTGTATGTTTTTAATTTAATCTTTAAATAATATAATAATTAATTCGAAAAATAACAATTTTAAAGCTATAATTAGTTTTATATCACATTGAAAAATTAATTAAGATCTCATTATCTTATTACATTAAGAAAATAAAATATTATCATTATTTACTATCCATAAGGGTCATATTACTATTTATATGGTATGTTACTATTCATCAAAAATCAAGTTGGTTCTATTAGTCTCCAAATGAATTACTGGTCACAAATCTAGATGACAATTTTTTGAAATTCAAAACATAGAAGTGGAAAATTTTCGTTTAATGGATAGGTTATAACTCTCTATTAAATAACCAAGTGTTATTTCAAAGGAACACAGTGCTTTATGAAATATATTCTACGAATAGAATGTATTTAAGAGAAGCATACCATAAAATGTTTTGGGTGTTATAGCTGTGGTCAGAATTACTCGGTAAACACTTCTTAAAAGTTCAAAAGCCTTTAAAAACATGTAAAAGGGGGTAAAAATCTAGAAAAAGATATCTAATTTTCATAAATTTAGGTTACATCGATCATAGTTTTAATTTTGAAATTTTGGAAGTAACGGAATGTCATTCCAAATTACACTTTTCCCATGAAGGCCAAAAATGAATTTTTAGGGTCTTAAAACACTAAAACTTACATGGAATGGTCAGAACCAAATAAAACCACCTCATATTGATGTGAAAACATTGGAAAACCACCCATGGGGTTTTTTATTTGTACACATAAACAACAAGTCAATCTGACGTGCTATGTGGTCATAATTAATTGTTAAACACTTCTTAAAGGTAAAAAATCATTTAAAAAGAATTTTGGGGGGGTAAAACTAGGATAACAATATTGGATTACCCTAAAATTAGGGTACAACTACCATATATTTAATTTCAGAATGTAGGAACTAATGATATTTCATTTCGAATTATGGTTTTCCCATGACATCCCTAAACCTATTTTTAATATTTTAAAACACTAGAATGTGGGTGGAATGATCAAAACAATAACAAATGACCTGAGATTGTTTTAGAATCATTGGAAACCCATCACAAGTTTTTTTTTTTGAAATATAGGACATGTACTGATATTAAATCCCTTAAAATTTGTTTATTAAGTCAAATTCAGGCACACCACACATTGCTTTAAAAATAAATTAGAATATTTTTTATCCCTTTTCAGTTTTAAGGGTTGAATCTTATCTTAAATAGGTAAGTTTATGTTTTCAAATTGTTTTTAATTATATATTATTTTTTTATAATAATTTTTTTTATTTAGTATCCAAATAACAAAAATTATATGTAGTATTCTTAATATATTATGTGACTTTTTCATTCTCATTTTCTTTATAAAATTTCCTATTTTTATTTTAAGTTCTAGTTACTGGTAGTAGGAAAGAGGTTGATTATTGTGATCCCTAGCATTATTCTGGTTTTCTACTATAATTATGATTTATTGCGTTGTTTTTTATTTTTGTTTTCATTTTTTTTATTGTTGATGAGATGACATGGTCAGTTTCAGTTGATAAGTTAATGTGGAGGAAGACAAAGAAGGTTTCCATGGTGAATTACCAAGTTCTAGAGATGTTGCTGATAATTTATGTTTATAATGAACCATGATAAATGAATGGATTATCTAGAGGTGGTACCAAAGAACATATACAAGGTGGCACTATTTTCCAGTGTTTGCCAAATTTTTGGTGTCCAAAATTTTTAGTTTGATGAGCTTCGCGAAAATTAGATTTCTTGGAAGATCTAATTTAAATATGGCGAAGGCGTGATTTTTGGAAAGATAGGCTTCATGGTTTGGATTTCACAAAGACGAAAATAATGTTGACAGTGATGCTTTACGATTACGACGATCTTCGCAAATGGAAGAGTCGAAGAGCAATGTGGCGTTAAAGGGTATTGCGAGTGGAACTTCATGGCGAAGGTAAGAAGGAATTGAAGGGATTCTCCATGGTTACGATGAACTCTGCGATTGGAAAATTTCCATGGTGATTTTCAATATTGAGAGAATTTTGGCAGAATTTTAGGAGCTTCACGATTTGTGATGACGTGGAATTGACTTCCTGTGGAAGGTTTGAGGGTCAGTCGGATCATCTATAAATTGGCCTCGACCCCCTCAGGAGAAGTAGAGAGATTATTCAGAGAAAATATATTACTCTCAGCTCATGATGGTAGTTCGCGAAGTCAATGTGCTTCGTGAAAGGAAGGAGCTTCGAGGCGGCTAATCTAGCTCCGTGAAAGTTGCGAGCTCTGCATTGGCTCAGTGAGCTTCGTGAGGAAAGTTTATCTGCGATGACTTGAGCTTCTCAAGAGTGCTTCGCGAGAGTTCTTCACGAAAATGCAAGAGCTTTGCGAAGGCTTGTTTGATCTTTGGAAAATTGGGAGCCTCGCGAAGTAGGGTGCTTTGCGAAGGTGCTTCCAAAATGAGTTTCCCGGTGTTCAGGGGAAAACGGGTATTCATCAGTAGATGAGCCTTGGACATAATAGAGAATTTACATAAAGTATAGGATACATTCATTAGTGGTAATTAAGAGACCTTTAGGTCTATAGACTGTGATTGGATCCCTTCCAAGTGCAGTGAGCGAAGGAAGAGGAAGAAGGTAATCCTTTCAACTGGATATGAGCCAATGAGAGAGAAACAAGGAGTGACCTTTGAGAAAGTAGTGAGATTCCCCTAAACATTGTGATGGCACTGAACCTAGTCATAGAAGTGATCTAGCCCAAACATTATTGGCAATGAGCTTTAGTGTATTTGGTATAGTGGTACATCACCGTTGTATGCTCCTTGGACGTAGCCCAGTGAGGGTGATCCAAGTAAAAATATCTATGTCTTCCTTCTTACTTCCCTGCATCGCATTTAAAGCATCATCATCAGTTGAAGACAAAAATAAGTGATCATCATAAATACACAATTTCAAACAAAGTGACCCTAATAATATAGAGGTCAAGATCCAGTGGGGAAGGAAGAACTTTGAAAAAGAATATTCATACCCTGATTCACCCCCACCCCTCTCAGGGTATCTAGGCCCCTTTTGGTCCTAACAGATGTATATTGGGAAGGATTTGTTGTTAGACATATATATATATATATATTAATGACGGAGGTATTGGTTGAAAAATGTATGGGTTGACTAAGACTGAGGTTATGATGACTGTGGATGTTTGTATATATGATTTTTTATGTAAGACATATATATGATGGGTTTATCATATTTTCATGTTTTAGTTTATTGAAAGTTATTTTTTTATTAAATGTTTTAAAAAAAATTATATAGCGGTGGTTTGTAGTGAGCACCACTAAATATATTAAATAAAATATTTTTTAGTGATAATTACAATTAACCACCACTAAAACAAACTGCGGAAAAATGTTCCCAAAACGGCACCTAAGAAAATCACCATGAAATTAATAAAACTGCAGCTAAATGACTAACTACAATGAAATACATAATGGTTTTATTAACCACTTCTATAATGTTAGGCGGCAGTTTAAACTGCCACTGGTCTACAAAAAAACCACCACTAATGACCTTTTTGTAGTGATATGGGCGTTGTGCCATGAATCTTATTTATCTAGGATAGGCATAATAGTTTCTCATACCAGTTTATCTCATATTATGAGTACTTGGATAAAAAAGGGTTTTTAGGTAAGGATACTCCTAGTATATGGATTTTTGATTCAAACTATATATCTAACTTGTTTTTTTTCTTATATATTTTTTGTAAACCATTATTTTTAAATGATTTATTATATTTATAAAAATGATTAAATTTATCTGATTCATTCACCTAAGTACTTTACATGTGTGTTAGAACCATGGTGATTTCTTATTGAGTATTGTATGCTCACACATTTCATGTTCACCTAGGTGGACATAAAGATTCATGATCTATTCTACAGGTACTTATAGGTATAGTTAGTTGTCTAGATAAGTGGTTCATGTTGTGTATGGTCAAGGTTGATATATTTCATGTTTCACTTGATGTTTGAACTAAACATAGGTTATGTTTTGAACTTAGAACAATATAGATAAGGATTTATTTTTATTAATGGATTTTACATAGATTTAGTATTGTTGATGCATGGAATTTATTTCATCCATTTATTATTATTATTTAATTATAATTTGTTAATATAAACTGGGTAAATCACTCCTCAAATACACACTCATGTCTGGGATACTAGTCTCCAACCCTTTGGGATTGGGGAGTGCTCCTAGGGTTACGTGGCAGTCTGGCCTAGGACTATTTTTCTGATTGAGTTAGGTTTCTTACATTTTTTCATATAAAAACAATATGATAAAACACACCTAGAATCTTAAGTAATATTGAATTTATGATTTTATCTATGTGATAGAATATTTATAAAACATAAATATATATTAATTTATTCCATCTTTATAATATTTTAATATATATCATCTAACTCTTATCACTCCATGGGATTCCCCAAGGTTATACATTAAATTGAGGGTTAGTTAAAATCCTAATAAATGGATAATATTAATAAACCTGAGGATGAGATATCATAATATTTAACAATCATAACATGGGATCATAAAATGGTAGAGTCATAAATCATAATATAAAACAATTTCATAAATAAATGACATCATAAAAAATTCAATTCATAGGAATTATAGAATCATAATAATGTTAGATAAAAAATATCATAAAAATTTGGTAAAGGCTTAATACTAATACATTATAACATTATGTGTTAGGATCACGTATCATTCACCATGTAATACATATCTTGAGCTGTAAGAATTACTGAATCAATTTAGAGGATATATAATTCTTGGACCACCCATATCATCATAACATTTCTTGTATATCTGTACGACATAGAAAAGAAATCATACATCAGGTATAAACATGAAAAACATATGTACAAAATTGGGATATATTATAATTTCATGAAGTGTAAACTAACAAAGTATCATGTAGGCACCCAATAGATGAAAATAATAAGACATACTAGATATTATTAAGTGAATAAAGATACAAAGGTAATAAATATTGGGATCAATGTGATTAAAATGCATAAGAAATAAAAAAAATATTTTGAAATGAACCCCTTTACCTAAATTTAAAGTGATGCATAAAAAAGGTTTGATTGAAATAAGAACATATATATTCCTTTAAAACAAAAAGGGTCATTATATATTCTGTGTAAATAATTAATATTTAGTAATAATAGATGAAAATAGTCATTAAAGGAGTGATACATGAAAAATAATAGGATACAAAAAATCACTCCTTATATAATTTTTCATATTTTACTTAAAATAATTTATGGGAATCAAACTTGAAATACATGAATATACCCAAAGAAAAAATAGAAAGAAAAAATAGAATGAATTTTGGAATCATGTATACAAAGCACAAAAGAAAATGATATATTGAGAGAACAATCCAAAATGAAATAAGGAAAGTGTATGAGTCTCCTTATAACATATTTTGAATCTATTATAATGCTTATATAACTTCTTAAATAACTAAATTACCTTAATTATTATATATTCAGGAATATAGTTGTTTTTTATTTTTGTTATATTCTATTTATTATCATCTATTATCTATTTATTGGATTCATTTTTATGTCTATTTTTGGGGTTGTTCAACCCAACTTCTAATGCTTCTTTGGTATAATGGTAACAATAAGTGGTCTTTTACTAGTGGTTCCATAAGATACAAAAGTTATAAGGTAGAGATTCATTTTATTCTACTAGTATAATATTTTTATTGATCAACATTTACTCTAAAATAGTTACAAATAAAACAAATGTTTCTTAGTACTCTCATTTTAGGGGATTATATGGACATTGATTGTTTATTTTCTATATAATTATTATCATACATATTTTATCATTCCATAATCATAGAAATGAGTTAAATTTATTATTAATATAATCATTATAAATTATTTTTATTTTTTTCTAATCATTCATGCAATTTGGCAGTGAAGGCATCATCATCCACATAGATGGTATAAATATTCCATGGTATGAATGATATATTTAATAACATTTAAAAATAAATAAAAATTGAACAAAATTTTATTTTTATAATTAAATTAAAAAATAATTATAATACTTATTTTGTTTTATTATAATTAGGTTTTAGTTATAAAATGGATAAGGGGATAATGAAAATTAAAGAGTTTGAATTTGGAACAATTACCTTTCTCTTTGAGATGCTACCTTTGGAATGATATTTAATTCCTCAAGGAAAGGTATTTTGGTTGAACCAGGGTTTCCACAAAATGGATTAAAGGGAATAGATATATAATTTTATGGATATTATATAAAAATGTTTATAAGTGATGAGAAATGGATGAAGTATGGTGGTATTTATAGGTGAATGGAAAGTGTATTTTGGAATAAAATATGGAATAATTTGTTATTTTTTATTAAGAATATGAATAATATTGGTTGTTATAACAAATAATAGTAATAGATTAAAAATTATATTTTTATTGACATGTAGAATCTTTGAAATTTGAATGGAATCACTGGAAATTTTTTTTAAACATATGGAATCAAAAATTGTTCTTTATTATAATAAAATATAATTTAGTAATTAGAAATTAATAAATTGGTTTATAAGTTAAATTTATTATTTTAAAATATATTATCTGACTAATTAAATAAAAATTACATTGTTAAATACATTTTATAATTTTTTGAGTCATTCTTACATCATAATGAAGTCCAATAACTTACCATATATGAAAAAAAATTATTTTTAATAATCACCCTAAAATTAAAAAAATTCATGATATTACTAAAAAATACATACTGAATAATTTTGATTCCTAGATTTAAAATATGAAATCTATTTTATCAAAATGTATTTATAAATTACTGTAATATACTAGCCTATATACTCTAATCAAATACCCAAACCAACAATCCCTGAATCAAAGGCATGTTCTTGACCACCATAGGCAAGCACAACTTCCTAGGTATTCAACATAACAACAGAAATAATTCATACATAAATAATTTTGAAAATGGATTCCTCAGGATGTACCGTGTAAGGAGGCCACTCCTGGGTAATGGAACTCGATCAGGTTTGATTTCTTACAAAATCAGATTTAGCTGGGGAATGATGATGTACAGGTGTTAGGTTGCTCCTAGAAAGGCATGGTGTGACACCCAACAATACCTCATTACTCGATATCCTTTTACTTATGGACGCATCTTATCTATACGTGGGTGATTTCATCATTGGAACAAATATTATTTTCTATGAATTCCTACGAGGGATTACTTTTTATGAACTAGGGTATCATTATTCTCATGGACTCATTTCATCCATAATTAAAGAAATCATTCAAGGACGTGGCATGATTATCTCATATAAGTGAGAGATAATTTTAAGATAACCTATATATTAGGGGGATCCAAAAAGAAACTATTTCAAAAATTTAGGTTACAACATTCTAGGATTAACTCCATGGAATAGATCTTCCAATATATATTTTTCCAAGAATATTAATTTTAAAAAATGGAAGATGATAGATTCGTAGTGGTTTCTAATTTTGAGTCTCTCTAACAAATACTTATGATGTGAAAATTATCCATTCTCATGTGCATAATATATTAAAAGAGATAAACACCATGGTCTAAAGTATATCTAACAACTATAATTTCATACTTTTAGGGAAAAAATTAGAAACTAATTCAGATTGGAAGAGGCTTCTTCCATATTATTATAGGAAGCAAATAGGATCTCAAATCAGCTTGGAGAATTGGGATTTAGAACTAAAACCTAGACCTATAATAATTTCAAAATGATATATGAATTTTAGTCCCCTAAATCAATGTAACTCCATGAGTAAAATGTGGCTCAAACTCCATCAGTTGAGTTATGTTTTTTGGAAACCAAAATTTATCAACGATTTTCCCTCTTTTATAGGTATCCCCTTGAATATGGGTCATCATATTATTAATGGATAAGTAGGTATTTTTCCAGGATCATGGTTCATCCTAATATGGAATAAATTTTTTTATATGATAAAATCTATTTCTAATGTACATAGAACTAATTTTAATGTTGAGTAAGAGTATATACCTCCATTTTGTGATGTTTTAGAATTATTTGACACTCAGTTATAAATTGTTATGTGATCCATAATAAGGTGAAACCTGATAATAATTCTAATTCATGTAAATATGTCAACATGAATAATAAAGTAAAAGATATTAGATTAGATAAAAGGGAATCCTTATATAAAATCAACTATAATAAATGGGTGAAATTAAAACTAACCTACATTCTTAATTGAAATGTTAATCCCACAAAATCATGAGTTGATCTTGTTGACGAAGAGGAAAATAAGATCAACCTATAATCTAAATTTTTGAACAAATACAATTTTCTTAATTAAAATGAAATGAGAGATAATTCCCCAGGGATCATTGGATACAAAAATATTTCACTTATAAATTATCAATACATCAAGAATCTAGTTGTCTCTATTAATAATTATACTGGTATTGATATCATTGATCATAGAAGTGTTGTTTCGCCTTCTCAATATAAAAGTACATTAGTTAATTTTAATACTATGTAATAATATGAAAGAGATGTTAATCCAGTACCCCAAAACCCTTGTAACTCTATGAATTATAATGATAATATACATATAGTGTCGGTATAAGAACCTGGGATGGGAATCTAGAGTGTTTACATTATAGATCACACAGATGCACGGGGGGCAAGGCAGGCTAATGATAGTTCCAAGCATAAACAGTGGCCTATAGCTATTTATTGCACTTTTGTTATCAATACAGTCTTATTAGAATATGTCTAATGTAACAATGGTAATAATATAGTCACAATAGATACATATCCCCATTTAAAAGATATTTATAATGATATCATTTTGAATCACATAAGTAATGATGGTGAATTGGTGAATGAGTGTAGTCCCAAATAATTTTATTTTATGAATGAGAAATATATTGATGTTGAGAAAAATCTAACTCCAAAAGAGTATGAGAATGGATATGCATTAGTTTCTATCCATAGTGTAATTAAAGACACACTAGTTCATGAGGTGAAAAAGGATAGTTATATTTGTAAGAAAGTCAAGAAAAAATTATAAGGTAAGAAAAATGGGTGCTTCAAACCCAAACACAAGCACAAATAATGATACTATGGGTCTTAGCTCACTCAAATATGTAAGTTCTTATATCTTCTGATTCCAATGAACAGTTGGTCAAAATCATATTTAAATTCATTGTAATTAGAAAAAATCTTTCATATATTCCTCCAATGATTACCAAGATAGGAGGAAATTATGGAAATAGATTCAACCATTGGGAGGTTCAATTAATGATCCATTGACTCTTATTGGAGACTTTAATTATATTCTCAAATTTGATGATAAATTTGTTATGAATAATTCATCTATCTCAACCAGCGAATTCAAGGACTGAATTGAGAGAATTAATCTCTTTGAAGTTAATACTGTGGGTGCTAAATAATGTTGGTATAGATAAATCCTCAATATGATTGGGCCTAGAACTACTCTCCCATGTTTCTAGGATATTGATTTGTTTTCTCATTCGGTGTTGAGGGAAGGCTCTCGCCTGTCGCTAGTCGCCCCTGCCTCGGGGTTCACCACCGGTTCAGTTGGTTTGACATGGACTCTTGTGGTGAGGTTTGGTGTGGGGAATCCCCCCCTTTCGGCTTTCAAGCGGTTCGTAGCCTCCTATGGTTTGCAAGTGGCGGCTCCCATCTCGGTGATTCACTAGAATTTGTTTTGTATGGTCCTCACCTCTGAGGAGGATTTCATTTAGGATTGGTGAAAAGCCCCTCGGGTGCTGAGTTTATGGTGTTTCAATCTTTTCCACTGGTCTATGGAAGTGCATTGGGGGAAAGAAAGATCTCGGGCTGCAGTTTGGATCATCCTTCCAGGAAACCCTCTCCATTTCTAAAATGGAACCTACCTCAGGGCCATTGGTGATTCTTTGGGGGGTTTCTCTGTGTGGATGAGCACACCCGCCGCAGGGAGGAAACTCTCGTGGCTCAGATCTGTGTTGATCTTGATCTTTCTCTTCCGATATCGGAGAAGCTCTCTCTGAAGTTATAGGACTTCGTAGACTAGTCCCAATACATTGTTCACCTGGTGTTTACTAGTTACTTCTCATCTTGTCTTCTTTAGGGGCATTTGACTTGGAACTGCCAAAAACATCACCAAGGTGGCCCCCTCTTTCATTCTTGCGGCTCAAAGCCTGGCGCTCCGACCATTTAGCCATGCGAGGGGTCCAGTTCTACATCAGTTCAGCCTGCAACCTCAGATGCCTCCCTTTCTCCTGTTTCCCCCTCCCTCTCCATGACCTCTCTCGCATGACTAGAATTGGGATCTCCTCCCCTTGGCCCAGAGGCTTGTCCTCTTCTGTTTTTCATCTCTCCCTCCCCTGGTTTAGAGGCGCTGCCTTGTTTGGATCTGGTTTCCCCCAAGCCGAGTGACAAGTGGTCGGGTTCTATGGTGTCTCTCGAGAGGTCTTGGGATTCTTCTCTATTGCTTCTCGAAGGGAGTTGCTGGAATTATTATTGCGGTTCTCCTTTAGGTCCCTGGATTCTTATTTTTTACCCATCCCAATGCCATCTCCGGCATCATTCCATGCACTGCTGGCTAAGTATGATGGGGTTTGGGGGATCGGCCTTCTCTCCTTGGAATCTCGCCCAAGGCTCAGGAGGGTTCCATGCAGTGTTCTACAGGACTATGGTGACCAGGATCTCATGAAGTATGCTTCCTCAGCTTCTAGTGCCATTCCTTCATCCTTTCTTTCATATGACGCTCGGGTATCAGTGGAACCAGGATCCCAGGCAGGGTTTTCACTCTACAAGGTGAGTTGGAAATCCTCTAAGTCCTCATCTAGTTCCCATTCACAATCCTCGGATCTCTCCAATAAGAGTCATGGAGTGCATAAAAGGTTGATGATAAAGAAGAGGTTGGATATGGAATCCTATTCATTCCTCTTAGAATAGACCACGACGCCGGGGGCCAAAGTCGGGTTTCCCTTGATGCATTGATTCCAATTCCCATTTGGAACACCCGAGAGTTGGGGAAAGGGTGAAAACAGATTTCATATTCTTAGAATATAAACGACAAAAAGCCATAATGGCAGTGATCCTCAAACACCAATAGGCCCCAGTCAAGATTTTCGAGTTCACTCGTAAAGTGAAAATGCATGCATCCATGCATGCGGACCCGATCAACAAACATATATGGATTTTATGGCATAGGTATGTTATAGTTGATATGTTCATTGCGGGCAAACAACATATCACTATGAAAATTATTATTGGCGGGGAATCTCTCTTTGTCTCCATTGTCTACGGAAGCTGCGATGCTCAAAGAAGGGAAGTTTTGTGGTCCGAGCTGAATGCTTTCGATCCCGGGGACCAGCCCTGGGTAGTGGGAGAGGATTTTAATGTTGTTTCACTCCTAGATGAGAAGAAGGGTCATGGGGATTTTCCCAGAAGGGATAACACTTCCTTCTCTCAGTTCATGGTTAGCAAAGTGTTGATGGGCTTAGGCTATTCAGAATACCCCTTCACTTGGTATAACAACCACAAGGGTGACAGTCAAAGATAGAAAACATTTGACCATTTCATCGCCAACATCCATGCCATATCCATGTTTCCAAATGAAAATGTGGCCCACTTAACTCATAGTATCTCCAATCACTCCCCACTCTTATTATCATTGTGCAGGAGGGAGGTCTCGCAGGAATGGTTCCACTTCTCTAGTCAGTTGTCAAGTATCCCTTGTTATGACTGACTGGTTAAGAACATTTGGGATGAACAGTCTCAGGGCCACTCCTGGCTAGCTTTTCAGTCCATGTTAAGGTGCCTCAAGAAGGACCTTCAAATATGGGCTCGGTCTCTTCCCTCCTTGGATCAGGAGATGGATGTGCTCAAACTTGAAGACGATCGTCTTGAGACTGGCCTTGAAGAGCTCTGGGATGACTCAGTTTTTGGATCACTTTCGGAGAAAAGGGACAACATGGCGGTAATGGTTCTCTTGCAGGAGTGAAAGGAAAGGGAAAGGTCATGGGTCAAATGGCTCAAGGAGGGGGACAAGAATACAACATTTTTTCGTGCGTGCATTCGGGAGAGGAGTGTTATCAAACCAAACCTGGATCTGGTAGATGGATATTTCACAGATGATAGAGAGGTGGTTAGGGGATTGGCTCTCTGACATTTTATGAATATTCTGGCTGGTCCGTCTATATCCATGGCCCAGGGGTACGCCTCTTGGGAAGCCTCATTATGGAAAAGGATTCCATGAATCATGTATGCCCAAGACAACAACGTGTTGGAAGGTATTCCTATAGAGGAGGAGATTCATGAGTCCATGCTGAACCTAGACATAGAGAGTGCAACAGGTCCCGATGGGTTCCCTGGATCCCTCTATAGGGGCTCTTGGGAGGTTGTTAGGA
Source organism: Viscum album (assembly GCA_963277665.1). Lineage (NCBI taxonomy): Eukaryota > Viridiplantae > Streptophyta > Magnoliopsida > Santalales > Viscaceae > Viscum > Viscum album. Next base: position 380,605,260 of record OY728153.1, on the reverse strand, counting down.
GCGATATCATCAATGCCATCCAGGATTTCTTCCATGGGGGTGGCCTTCCTTGAATTTCTGCGGATATGACTCTCATGCTTCTTCCAAAGATAAAAGATACTTCTTCTCTTCACCATTATCGTCCAATAAGCATGTGTAGTTTCCCTTAAAAATCTTGTTGATTTTCCTCAACAGGTGGCTATCCAGACTTCATCACAGGTGGATTTCCATGGAGCAACATGGGTTTGTGATGGAACGTTCCATTTAGGGTTGTATGGAGTTGGCGCAGGAACTGATGAGAGATCTTAACTTCAAATCTCGAGGCTCCAACATGGTCATTAAGCTAGACATGAGAAAGGCATATTATTGGATGGAGTGGGGATTTATCAACAGGGACCTTACAATGATGGGTTTTTCTTCATGGGCTTCTGAACTTATCTTTAGATGTGTTAGCTCCTCATAGATGGCTATCTCTTTCAAAGGGAATACTCACAGCTGTTTTAAGACCATCTGAGGACTATTCCAAGGTGACCCACTATCTATGATTATCTTTATTCTCATGCAAGATAATCTTAGCAGATTGATCAACAAGGGTATTTTTTATGGGATCATCCTACCCTGCCGTAGGAAGTTTAGGCTCCAATCCATATCGCACTTGTTTTTTACTGATGATACAGTTATTTTCATGAATGTGGGGACGAAATTTATCCAAGGAATTAACAAATTCATATAGGAATATTTCTATTGGAGTGGCCAGATCATCAGTAGAGATAAGAGAAACTTTTATGTTTCCGAATCATTCAACGAAAATAGAGTGCGTGATCTGAGCATCAGTTTGAACATGCAGCATGGATTCTTTCCCATGGAGTATCTTGGCTCCCCTGTTTCTCCAGGTAGACTCTGTACCAGTGACTTCACCAAAGTGATTCACAAAATCATGGGTCTCATTCTCAACTGGAAAAATCACTTCCTATCCTTCAGCGACCACATCTCTCTTGTCAACAAAGTTATTTCAGCAATCCCAGTGCATTCTCTTACTTCCTCTACTGTGCCGAAGGGTGTCATATGGTCCATTGATAGGCTCCTCTCACGTTTCATCTGGGATACACAATCGGAGGTGAGGATACATTAGGGTTTCATGGGTGAAGATAGGGAGTCTGATTCGCTAGGGAGGGATCAATGTTAATAGCTTGGCGATAACAATCCAGTTCATACATGTAAGGCTCTCCTGGGAGATTATCGAGGAGCATACCTTGTGGGGAAAGCTTATGTCCTAAAAGCACCAAACTAGTTCCTCTTCTCTTTCTACTAATGGTTCATCTTTATGGTTCTCTGTGTGTAGCATCATTTTGATCATCCTTCCACTTTCATAATGGATCATTGGTGAAGGCAACATCCTATGATGGTTTCATAACTGGTCGGGTAACATTCTTTTCTATCCCGGATGTCCCACTCCCACGATCTCCTTCATGGAATTGATACACTATCCAACATTTTTTAGATTAGTTCTGAATATGACTCATCAGGAACTATTTTACTCCATTCTAATTTCCTTAGAGCAGGATAGGTGCGTTTTTACTCCATCTGTCTCAGGGAAATTTAACTATAAGGACTATCGTAGAATGACTGTCTCTCAGGACCATTATAATAGATAGAATGATATAATCTAGTTTAAAAAATCTCTGCTAAACTCAACTTTCTTTCATGGAGAATTCAGAAAAATGTTGTGGAGTCTGATTCTAATGTCAAATGCCTCGGCATTTCCATGGCCTCCTCCCGTCAATGTTTTATGGACAGATGAGAAGAGGGAACGAGCCATATTTTCTTTGATGGGTTTTGGGCATGCATGGTTTGGAGTTCCTTTGGGGTTTTTACATATTACTCATCGCAAGTGGCCAACATTGATGTGTTCTTGGAGCGTGGGTTTTAGAGGTCCGAGGGTTCAGAGGTGGAAAATGGAACGCTCCTTGATCTTAAACATGGGATATTAGTGCTTATGGCAAGATAGGAACCGATCCAGGTTCGAGGAGATTATTTTCCCTAGAAGTTCCATCGTGGGAAAAGTTCAGTGCATGATGGTTGACCTGATTTTCCATTCTGGTAACTAGAAGGAGGCTCCATCCATTTGTTTGTTGGGTGTCCCTGTGGCTACAGTTCATCTCTTTACCTCCAGGGGGTATTGGATTTGATGGGTTCTTCCTGAGATTGGCTTAAAGTTAAAAAATGGGTCTTGTGTCCTGGGGGACATGTATGGAGGTGGGTTGATTAGTGATGCTTGGGTAAGTGTCATCCTGGCGTTCACAACTCACTTTGGGAGTGAAAATTCTATCCAGGCGGTGTCCAGAGCTGTTCTCTCAGGTCTGTCCATCTGTAGGGAATGATACATTTTTATCTCTCAGGTGGAGAATGATTTTATGATTATCCATGATTATTTACTCAGTAAAGGCTCTGTCCCCTGGTCAATCTCTTACACTATTCAGCAATGGAAGGCCCTCTTAAGCAACAACACTTTGGTCACCCACACTTAGCAGGAGGGGAACAAAGTGGCAGACTATTTGGCCTCCTTGGATTCTCCTAGTACTCTATTTAACTACCTTTATAATTCTTTCTTACTTAAACCTGAGGGGGTGAACTTGATTCGGGCTGATGCCTTTGGGTTGCATTACTTTCAGCCTCCATAGGTCCTGGTTGTTCTCTTTCTCTTTCTCTTTCCCTATATCTCTCTTGGAATAATAATAAAATTATAATGTTGATGGTAAAATGTTATCTATTTTAAAATAAATGGCTTGATTAATATTAAGGAATGTATTTAGAGGTAAAACATTCAAAAATAAATGTCATAAATATGGAGATAGAAACTCAAATTTTTTCAATTCTCCCAAAAAATCGAGAAAAGCTAGAAGAAATTTGACCATTCACAAATATGATGTGAATTTTTTGGAAATTGGAAGGATCTTTTCAATCATATTGTCTCCTATTACAAGAACCTATTTAATGGACCCACACTATCTCTAACTTGTTGGAAGGTAGCATTCAAATTCTTGTCAATCGTTATTGTAACTCAAGGATTACTTCAATTCCTTTTTCCTTTGAGATCGAAGAATCAATTTTTGGTTCAAATACTAATATCACTCCTGGACTGGGTGGATTCATCAAATACTTTTTCCAAACATCTTGGGAGGTCACACAAAATGGTTTTTTATGCTTTTCATTCATTTTTACCTGTTTTCTCTTCACTTAGGGAATCAATTCTAAATTTCATTCCCTCATTCCTAAAGTGTAAAATGAAAATGTTATTAACATATTTAGGCCCATTTCGCTTGTTAATATGATTCATAAAATTTAAATCAAAATTCATTATAATATGATTGCCTCGATTTCTAACAATATTATCTCTACAAATCACCATGTATTCATTAATGGAAAGACTATACATGACTGTCTCATCACTACATATGAATGTAACGACCCAAACATCAATCAATGAAGATTCCTCAATATCTAATTAAATTTCTTATTATATAAAATTGTTATATAATATATGAACTTCATTTGTTTTATGATTTTGTATTTTTAAAGTACCATTATGAATTATGACCATTGCTAATATAGTTGTTGAATAGTGATCACATGATTAGTATAAATATAGGTTTTTAACAAATCCAATTTACCTAGACAAATGAAGTGATGGAATCATCAAATAGACTTTCCCCTTAAAAATCCCATTTTTCAGCACTCGAAAAGGAGGTGGAAACATTGGGATTCTCTCTAGACCAAGCCCAAGTTGAGCTTCAATTTTTTAAGATTGAACAGAACTGCCTATGGGAGAAGTGGATGTTGATAGAGATTACCACCCGAGCGATGTTATCCGAGCTACCCCAAGAGTCTGTCACCATCACACACCTTACCCTTTGGTCTTACGTGGGTGTTATAAGGGGTTATGTAACAAGACCATAGAACTATGATTATGTTCATTATTTTTTATATAATAAAGAATATACATTCATTTTACTATTGTTACATAGTAAATAGTTTTTAAAGCACATATAATATTTTTAGTTAATATTCAACTAAGAAATATATTTTGATAAATTAACAGATTTTTCAATTAAATAATATTTTAATAAAATATTATTATTATTAAATTAATTTTTATTAATTATAAACGATCGTATAATTTTTATGAATACAATTGTAATTTTTATTACGGTTTGAATGATGTTTTTGTCAAAACCCACGAATTTTCTATAAATGTCGGTTTTTATTTTAAAAGTAAAAATTCAAATATTTAGAAAATTATTTGGATAAAATTAATATTATTTTTTGAATTAGGATGTGGAAATAATTCAACGGTGAATTTTCCATTATTTTCTAAGGCAGTCAAATTTTTGGGTAAAAACTAAATACTGTTTAAATATATAATGAGTTTTATGACATCATAATGACCAAATAGTGATGTAATAAAATACTATAAACATTATTTTCGGACAATATATTTTTTAAAATTAAAATGATGTGATTTTAGTTTTTTTTTGATTTATTTTACAAAGCCTTAGTGGACCCTCCAAGACTTATAAAACATTTTAGCGTTTTAAATTGATTTCCTTGAGAGTACGACTCAACTTTACATAAGAAACCCTATAATTTTAAGAAGTTATGCTATTGAAATTATAAAATAATGTTTTCCAATAAAACATAGAAATAACCATGGGAAAAAACAATGGTCTGGTTTGTGGTTTCGATTTGTTTAAGGTTTGGTGTCTCAAACCTAAATAATAAAGTATTCCCTCTCTTTTCCTATATAAACCCACCAAAGATCCCACTTCCTCTTCACTAAAATCCTTTTTAGTTTGACCACCCCTGAGATCCTCTATCTGTAATCCTCCCATGGTTCCCCAATCTCTCAATAAGCCTCTCTCAAGCCTCTCCCAATCCTTTGGTATCACACTTCCAGGTAAGGGATTCCTTCCTTTCTCATTTTATCCATGTTTCTTAATATTGTTATGCCCTTTTATTTTCAATTATAAATTTTGGGTTATGATTTTACACCTCCCCCATACTTCCCTATTTATGTTTTAATGATGATATACCCATTTATCTCTCATTAATTCCTCCCATGTACACCTGTTACCTTGCCGTAATTCTATAAGAAATGTCTCTCTCCTAATTTACATTATAGAAATTCTTTTGTATTAAGAATAAATATTCCATTAATTATGTTGGGAGATGTATCTATATGACCCAATAAATTTACATTTCATTCAAATATGATGATACATCCCTTTCTCTCTCATCAACCATTTTTAGGAATTCATATGTCACGTCATTATGCTGCAGAAATTGCATTTCATTTTTCCAAGCCAATGTCATTATATAGTGAATACCATTCCCATTTATCTATCAAGGGTATTCACATTTATTCCCATTTAATTTTTGATTATATATTTTCATGTATGAATATTATATTCCTATATGATGAAATAAATGATGATGTTTAATTAATCCCTATTTATTGATCTATGTGGCACACTTATGCATGAAATGAAATGTTTAAGAAGGGTGCGCCATGAAAGCCCTCCAATGCATTGGGTAAAGATTGGTATCATGATACGTCAAGTAAAATGAGTATTTACTCATGATAATTCAAGTGAAATTAGTATTTAATCATGGTAATTCAAGTGAAATGAGGGTTTACTCATACTCCATGTGCAATGAGCCTTGGCTCATGCTAAATCTATGTTAAGTGTTGTTGCAACATTTTCATGTTATGATAATCATGCTATATTATTTTTTTATTTTCATGTTCTTTTATTCTCCATTGATATTTCTATTACCTAACATGTATTGTATTCTTCATGGTATTCCTTTTTTACTCCCTTACTAGGCTTTATAGATCACCCTTTTCACTTGTATGTCCTCCGGTTATCCCATGAAATACTAAGTACGATGGAATGTCGTGGTTATGTAAAAGAAGATTTCAAAAAAGATTTTGTGTGTTTTATGTTTTAAGTTTCTATGTAATGTTCCTAATCTCCAATGACACTATACCTATCGATCTTCCATGTTTTATTAAGTGAAGAGTCTATGTAACAAATCTTGTTTAACTATGTAATAAAAAGTAGGGTTGTTATAGTTGGTATCAGAGGATTGGTTTAGTTATTTTTGAGATTAGGAATAAAAAACCCCAGTGAAATCCATAGAGATAAGAATAATTTTAATAAATACATACCTTGATTTTGGTGAGTATTGAGTAAGTTTTTTATCAAGAAAATACATCCCCATCTAGATACGAGCAGGTAGAGGCGGCTCTAGCACAAATTTACCTAGGAGTGAAAACTCCGACAAGGATTTTTAGGCTTGACATGGGGTATCCTGGTACACTAAACAGACATTGCTTCACTCTTGGTTTCGAAACTCCTAGGGGATATGATTTGGTAAATTCATAATCTTAGTACAATCCATTATTAAGGGAATAAAAAAAATCCATAAGAATATATGTTAGGAAATAGATCACGGAAAAACTAGATTAAAATATAAGGAGTCAAAAGTTTGGATATACTTATCCTTTACAACTTTATAATTTTATGATAAATGTTTTCTTTTTATGTTGCATAGCTAAGTCTTAAATCCCCCATAATTCTATTTTATTCTTCATAGTTAAAATATGGAAGGAGTAAGATCATGAACAACTCTAATCTCTCTTCCTGAATAACTACTTAGAAAGATCATCCTGAAGTCATGCCCAAATGAATTTGAAACTTTTTCAAATATCCAAGTTACTTTAAAACAACATTATGAGGCATCTAATACCTATACCATTGCATGTTTATTTCAAGTATCAAGTATAATCTATTATGGATTATTTAACTCTCAACTTTCTTACCGTGCTATGTGTGGGAAGTATCATCACAGTCTTTTCAAATTCTTCTCTTTATTTGAAACTTATGAACCACTAAAAAAATTTCTAGATGCTGCAAAATAGGGAGACCTCTGAGCAACATATATGTATCAAATTATATATTTTTATCTCTGGGGAAATAAAAAAAGAGATTTACCAAATCCCTATTTTGATCTATTTGAATATGAATTAGTATGAAGTTTTTATGAAAAACAAGTTCAAAAATATATTTTAAAATTATATATAAGAAATACCTTTTTAATGAGTTATCGATGTTTCCACCTATATAAACCAAGATGCATGAGGTGTTTTTTTTGTAAAAGGAAGTATGTTATTTTGAAAATATACTTAGGTACCATTGTGATGCATGAAACCTTTTATACGAAGGCTATGATAATAGGAAATAATGAAGATGTCGTCGAGAAAATAAAGGAAAAGTACCCACACTTTATATGGATTAGAATGTAAAATGAAATTTCTAGGGTGAAATTTCTTAAGGGGGGAAGATTATAATGACCCAAACATATATTAATGAAAATTAATCTAGATCTATTAAAATGTATTATTATTTAAAATGGTTATATAACATATTCACTTCTTTGGTTTTATGATTTTGGATTTTTAAAATACCATTAAGAATTGTGACCATTTATAATATAGCAATTAAACATCGATCACATGATTAATATAAATATAGGGCTTTAACAAATCCAATTTACTCAGGAAAAGGAAGTGATGGCCTCATCCAGAAGACCTACCCTATACGAAGACCATTTTTCAGAGCTCATGAAGGAGGTGGTGTCATTGGGATTCTATCTTGACCAAGCCCAGGCCAAGCTTCAACATGTTAAGCTCGAACGAAAACGCCTATGGGAGAAGTGGAAGATGATAGAGATTACCACCCAAGTGATGTTATCCAGGCCACCCCAAGAGTTTGTCACCATCGCACACCTTAACCTTATGTGTTATTTGGGTGTTATAAGGGGTTATGTAACAAGACCTTAGCACTATTATTTTATGCATTAATTCATTATGTAATAAAGAATATACATTCATTTTATTATTGCAACTTTGTAAATAGTTTTTTTAAAAAAATAGTATTTTTAGTTAATATTCAAATAATATATCTATTTTTGATAAATTAATGGATTTTTAAATTAAATATTATTTTAATAAAATATTATTGTTATAAAAATAATTTTTTTAAGTATAAATGATCGTATAATTTTTATGAATACAATTGTAATTTTTATTAATGTTTAAATGATGTTATTGTCAAACCCCATGAAATTTAGATAAATGTTAGTTTTTATTTTAAAAGTGAAAATTCACATATTTAGTAAATTATTTGGAGAAAATTAATATTATTTTTGGAATCAGGACGTCGAAATTATCCAGCTGTGAATTATTACTAATTTTCTAAGAGAGTTGATTTTTTTGGTAAATATTAAATATCGTTTAAATATATAATGTGTTCTATGAAATCATAATGACCCAATAGTGATGTAATAAAATAATATAAAGATTATGTTTGAACAATATATGTTTTTCCATTAAAATAATGTGATTTTAGGTTTGTTTTAGTTATTTTACAAAGCCTCAGTGGACCCTCCAAGACATATAAAACATTTTATCATAAATTGATTTCCTTGAGAGTGTGAATCACCTCTATATAAGAAACCCTATTATTTTAATAATTTCGTCCATTTTCCTTATAAAATATTGTTTTCCACTCCCCTTGGTAAAAAAACACGGGCAAAAAACATGGGATGGTTTGTGGTTTTGGTTAGTTTAATGTGTGGTTTCCCAAACCTAAATAATAAAGAATTATCTCTCATTTCCTATATAAACCCACCCTAGCTCCCACTTCCACTTCACTCAAAGCCTTTGGAGTTCGACAAAACCCATTCCTCCACTCTCTATATTCCTCACAAGGAACCCCAATCTCTCAAGAATCCTCTCTCAAGCCTCTCCCAAGCCTTTGGGATCACACATCCAACTAAGGGATTCCTTCCTTTCTCATTTTATCAAAGTTTATTAATATTGTTATACCCTTTTATTTTAAATTATAAATGTTGGGGTATGATTTAGAACCTACCCATACATCTTTATTTAATTTTGAATGATGAGATACCCATTTACCTATCATTAATTCCCCCAGTGTACACCTGTTACCTTGTCGAAATTCCATAAGGAATTTCTCTCTCCCCATTTACATTCATGTAATTATTTTGTATTGTGAATCCAAATTCCATTACTTAAGTTGGAACATGTTTCTATATGACCCCCTTATGGTCCATTTCATTTACATATGATAAGACACCCCTTTCTCTCTCATAAACCATTTTTATGAATTCATATGTCATGTCGTTATGTTGCAGAAATTGCACCACGTTTTTCCAAGCCAATGTCATTGTGTAGTAAATACCATGCCTATTTCTCTATCAAGGGTATTCACAATTATTCAAATTTACTTATTGATTACAGAGTTTCATGTATAAATTATATATTCATTTATCATGGAATAAATGATAATTTTTATTGAATCCTTGTTTTATGATCCATGTGGCACACTTATCCATGGAATGAAATGTTTAAGAAGGTTGTTCCCTGAAAGCGCTCCAATGCATTGGGAAAATATTAGTATCATGATAGGTCAAGTGAAATGAGGATTTTCTCATGATAATTAATGTTTAATGGGAATTTACTCATTATAATTCATGTTCAATGTGAGTTTACTCCTGCTCTATGTGCAATGAGCCTTGTCTCATGCTAATTACATGTAAAGTGTTGTTGCCACATTTTCATGTTATGATAATAATGATATATCATTTTTTTATGTTCGTGTTATTTTATTCTCAATTTATTTTCCTATTTCATTACATTTATTTTATTATTCATGTTATTCCTTGTTTACTCCCTTACTGGGGTGTATAGATTACCCTTTTCACATGTATGTCCTCAGGTTATCCCATGAAATACAAAGTAAAAGGGAATGTTGTGGTTAGGTAAAGGAGGTTTTCAATAAATATGTTGTTTATTTTATATTTTGAGTTGTTATGTAATGTTCCTAATCCCCAAAGACACTAGACCTCTCGATCTTCAATGTTGTATCAAGTGAAGTGTTTAAGTAATAAATCATGTTTAAGTGTTTTATAAAAATAAGGGTTGCTGTATGAATGTGTTAATATTCTCTAAAAAAATACCAGGGGTGGTAACATTACTTTAAGCCTTGATTTCAAAAAATCCTTTGACCTGAGGGATTGGGCCTTCATTTATATCGTCATTAATGGTTTCTTTTATGAAAGTTTCATCAAATGTGTTAAAATTCTATTGATATCATTTCAAATTTCAGTTCTCATCTATGAATCCCCTGAGGTTACTTTACATATTCAATAGGAGTTATAAAAGGTGATACCCTTTAAATAATTATTTTCTCTACTATTGAGGATTATCTTAGTAGGTTTCTCTTTCCCATGGTAGAGAATAAAAATATAAATCCCATAAAAGATTCCATAGGATTAATTTTCCCAAATTATTAATGTATGGTGATGATATTATTCTCTTCACTTAAGGAGATAAGGGAATAAATAAATAAATTACATTTTTTATTATGAAAAGTTCTCACATCAAGAGATTAACTAGAAAAAATCATTCACTTATTTTGAAAATAATATCCATCTAGTAAGAAAAATAATCATTATTAATGATTTGGGAATCATAAAAGCTGTGTTACTCTTTACTTACCTTGGGGTTCCCATGTTTTGGGAAATACATCAAGATAGTCATTTTACACATATTTTGGCTCATATTAGATATCAATTGACTTCATGGAAAATAAAAACATAGTCAATGGCTGGTAGGGTTTGCCTTGTAAAATATTTAATTATTTATAAATTTATTTATTCATTCATGGTTTATAAATATCCATATTCCCTTCATAAGAGAATCAATATGTCCGTCAAAAAAATTATCTAGGGTAGGAATATCCATTAAATAAGTCTCATTACCATGACTTGGAAGCAGTTATTACAACCCTTTGATCATGGAGGTATTAGAATTAAAAAACATGGTAATTTTAATAAATCATTGCATGGACATTTTATATGGAGGTTTATTAATGATAAATCAGAGGCACTTGTCTTTCTTAGATCCATATTCCTAATTAGGGTCAAATTTGGAAATTTAAATTTTATGGATCCCTCTATTTGGACTGTTATCAAAGCCTCTTTCTCTAATATAACAAATCATTCACATTGGTATGTAAACCAGAACCCTTCTCTGAACATATGGTTGAAAAACTAGATATGTAAAAAAAATTATAATATTACAAATTTTGATTCTCATTTTATGGATATGAATACTATGATCAAAGAGAATATTGATATTTCTATGGATATACTTCCTATTATTTTCAAAATATAAGCCTATAATTATTCCTCTATGAGTAGTGATGATTTATTAATTTAGGAACATAATACCAACAAAATTATTATATACAAACTATAATGTAAAAAAACAATTTCAATATATTTGCACACTACTTCTAGAAATATGATTGAGATGGTTATATGGGTAATATGAAGAGAAAATTGATCTCACCTTCAAGGTTTAAACTGATTTTGAGGCTTGCTCATGAAAATATTTTGACTGGATCTTACCTTCAGTCTATAAGAATTTTCCTTTATTCTAAATGTTCCTTATGTCATCATCATATGGAATACAATAATCAGAATTTTTTGTGCAATGAAATTGCATTAGTATTATGGAACACTGTTTTTTATATTTTCAACATACAACCTCCTCAGACAGATTTAATCTAAGAGTATTTCAATGCCTCTCTAAGGCTACCTCTATCTCAATATCATCTTAACCTTATTCAAGTGGCCATTTTTTTAGTGATCCAAATAATATGGCATAATAGAAATAATTTTATCCATGATAATGTCTCCTTCATCCTTCAGTTGTCCCTTATCAATATTTTGGTTGTGGAAAATAATACATACTTTATTCAAAATGGTCATTTCAACAATTGTATCCATATTTGTTTTATTAATCATTTTTATATTGAATGAAATTTCCATCCCACTTGTAGAACAATTGACGTTATATGGGTTCCCCCATTATTTGGATAGACTAAATTTAACATAGACGGAGAATCAAGAGAGAACTATGGACATTCAAGCTTTGGATCTATCTTTAGAAAATACATTGGAGGTTTTATGATATGTCTCTATGGAAAGTTTGGAGTTTTCCTATCTAATTATTCCAAAATTATTGGCATGATCAATGTTGTAGAAATAGATAGGAATCAAGGATGGATTAATTTGTGGTTGGAATGCAACTCTACTGCCATTGTGCTAGCTATCAAGAAGGATAACCTTCATCTATCATGGAAGATAACTGTCAGTTGAAGCAAATACACCGAAACTCCTTCATCCATGAACTACATCATCACACATGGATACAATGAATCCATTTTCAAATGATGGTTTAAAAAAATGGGTGATCACTAGTGACATGATTTAGTCCTTGACCTTCCTGATGATTAATTTTTCTTATTGAAAATAGATTATTATAAAAGGCCATATTTTAGACATCTGTAATTTGATTTTTTGATCAAAAAAGGGACTTTAATATTTGGAAATGTTTGAATCATTGTATAAAAAAATTTACCCCGTATAAACAATACATTATAAATGACTCTAAATATTGAATACCAATAGTTAAAACAAATATAAATGACTTAATGGATAATAAAATGAAACAAATAACCAAATTTGAAGGTGAGTCTATATAAATAATATACACCTCTTAACTCACCCAAAATAAAAAGACCAAAATTATCCTTGTGATTCATGAAAATATTATTTTTCCATCACCCGCATAGTCATGCACTCATGCCCATGGTCCCATCCTTAAAAGAAGGAAACCATCTAGCACCTGTAAGATAGAAAAAAATTAGAGTATATATGTACACCAAAGGTGTACATGTAGAGAGTGAGTAAAAAAATCTTTGTTTGATACCTCTATGATTATATACCTTTAATTTAACGTCATAATCCACTTATTCACGTTTGAAAATCAAGAAAGAAATTACATTTTCTATATAAATGTGAATAAATAAACCATATCAAGAGTTTATTTTAACACCCAATGTTTTTATTCTATGAATATGTTGGGTATCTTATCTTCCAAGAAGAACCAATCTAATAAGAAAAAATTATATATTTTATTATGATAAAATATTACAATACATCTTAAAAATTATCCAATTATTATAAATCAGTATAAAACATTATTCTTTAAACTAAAAGAGGTATAAAATGATAAATAAATAAACATTCCATGAACATGAAATCTTTATCCTTATGATTTTCCATGAATATCATACCATCTATTAAAAATATGGAAACAAAGAATAATATTATAAATATAATATAAATTTAGATCGAGAAATAAAAAAATAGGATGAATGAATTTTAGTGAAGCATATAAGGTTATATATAGTAATGCAATATAACAATTAAATATATAGTTGTTGGATATGTGTTAAGTAGGTATACATGAATACAATATGTATATTGATAATTTAATAGTTATATATAAATAAAGTATTAAACATAAAATAGTTGAGATGTAGTTAAAATAAAATAAATAATTTTAGAATAAAATAAAAATATACTGATTTATTTATGAAAATACCTATTATTTTTAAGAAATTGTTTTTACACATAATTTATTCTAAATTAATTTTTTTTAGAATCATTTGAATAAAATAAATTGAAAAAATCAAGTAATGTCATGAACCAACCCTGTTCAACCCTTAATCAGTCACCTGAGCTGATATGTGGGATGGCTCGAAGAGTGTTCCCGATCCCCATGGGATGAAATATTGTGTCAGGCATCAATAGAGTACATAAAGGGAATAATTTCACCCAAAAATATACAAATAAACAAACAACAGAAAGAGACAAAACATCCCAATATATATAAATAAAACTGAATTAAACATCCTTACATAAGGCTGAATGGTACAACAACTATATAATAAAAACAAATTGGAATAGATGACGACACCAACTCTATGTGGCCCCATGGGTCACTCTCCAACACATGATCAACTACATCCCAAGGTAACCAGACTCAATCTGAAACCTTTACAAGGGCTAAAAACAAAAAATAAATATATGCATGAGTATTAAAACTCAATAGGCTAGCCCAATTATCTATTCCCAATGCACTTACTCTAAAATAAAAGAAACATCAATTTCAAGTTTGAACTAAAATTTGTAAAAGTATAATTTTCTACACATTTTAATTAAAAACAAAGTACAACCCATTTCCCTTATTCATTTAATAAAATTAATCTCATTCTATTAGTGTGATTTTTGTCATTTTAAAATGGAAGTGATGCTTTCATTTTCAACTTGCACAAAGGAGGGTAAAAATAATTTTTTTAAACACATTTGGAAAAAAATTCATAACAAACACATGAATTCTAATAAAACACTACACATTAAAGAACCATGAAAATCATATAACAAGGGCTATGTAAATAAGAAAACAAATATCACATTCATCACTATAAGAAACAAATATCCAATAGACAATGGTGAACCCAAGAGATCAAGAATAATCCAGAATATACTAATACATGAGTCACCATCCCTAGTAGCATGTCACACATGATGAAATGAAAAATTCCCTAATACTATCGGCCACCCTACCTCAGTATAGGCTTAAAGAGAAAATCACATAGCAATAAACCCAAATATTTCCACATATTATGGGCCACTGGCTAGTGCATGAACTAGCTGGTGCAACAGTTATTCTCTGAAAATTATATCAATATTCTAGGTTCCCAGGTCTCATGTACATAATGGGGGTGAGAAAACTAGTGCTAGCTAAGCATCCAATCAAAAGTATATATAATAATAAATTAACAACTGGAATCACCCTGAGCCACCCCAAAGACCAATCTCAGGCCATAGAATAAATAAAACACAAATAGTCCAAACCAAGGAAATCTAATAATTTATTGAAAGGATTCAAAAATGAGAAAATCCCATCCATTATATATAGAAAATGCATGAGAAATTTACAAAGGAGGTTATCATAATAACCACTTTCATAATTTTCACAAATTCACCAAATTGACCTTTAAGAATTTTTGTAAAACCAACATATATTAATGATACAAAATATACATTTAAAAAAGGGGTGTAAACACACCATTTTACACCCCAAAAAATTTACATAATCTTCATAAAATATTCACGTTACACATTCAAGGCACAATTTTTTTTTACAAAAATGAAAAAAGGTCCATTTATCAGAAACACATGCCAAAACACATTAAAATCCAATACTCATTTCTTTATAAATATAAAAAACAACTTCAAAAACCATATAAGGACCCAAAATATCATTTCTCTTGCTTCAAATATGTTTATAAATCCAAACCAACCATTTTATATCATAATTAACCCATAAAATTCAAACGGGAAATTAATCATACCATTGACATGCAATATTTAATTAAACAATTTCTATTTAACACTCAACAAGGTATAAAACACCAATTCTCATGCTATAATTTTTTTAAATTGCTAAATCATGTTTTCAATATTACAAAATACATGCGAAATATAACAGAACATTTTATGAAACTTAAGGTTTGAACATTTTAACCAAAACAACACTATTTGTTACAAAAAAGAAATTAACCGCTACTTTTCACACCGAAAAATTAATCCAAGGATCATACATCAATATTTATAGATAAGTAAATGTGAAGAAATCATGAAAACAAATATTATAAAATTTTAAAGGCAAGTGTATGGGAAGCCTACCTCAAATCGATGGAAAAATGACAACACACTCCTGAAATCACTCCTTGAGGTTTTCAAAACCCTAGATATTTGAAGAATTACCCTAAACAGCCAAAACCCCCATCAAAATCATAAGAAAAAGAACCTTATGTAAAGAATGACTAGGGGAAAAAATAAGACTAATAAAAAATGAATGAATAAGAAAATGGTAGGAGAAAGGACAAGAAAAATTCCATGGGAATCTGGCCCCGCCATGACAGATTATTAGATCTACTCCAAAAGAGCACGATAAAAGTCTTAGAGAGAATGGAAGGTGTAAAAACCCGTAAAATTCAACGAAATGTTTTTCTTAATTTTCTTTGGGATTTTACATGAATGGAGTTTCTGACGGAACCTGATTCTGAGGCCTGGTGTTCCCAAAATCATTTTACGAAGTTTAGCTCGGGTATGTTCAGTAAACGAACGAGTGGGAATTCCTTACTTTTGAACCAGTGCTTGGAATTGAATTCTGAGGACACCGATGGAACCACAACGCCTATAATTTCATAGGAACACCTTTTTCGGAGTTGCGTTTTCACTGGTGAAGTTGTTAAAATTTGTGGAAGTTAAAATAAAATTTAAACAAAAAATTTTAATTATCTTCCTAAGTGTTTAACCTTTGGGTGGAAGTTGGGTAACCACCCAACTTCCCAAGAGAGGTTATGAAGCCTATGGGGCCCACACGAACCCCACCCCTTCATATTCTCTAACCCCCCTCAACTCACCATTAATTTTTTACAACTTATGTTAATTAATTAAGTGAGTTAAATGTAAATTTTTGAAATTTAAATTCTTAGGTTATGTTAATAAAATAAGTGTTGAACTTATTTTAGTTTGTTGGAATTCTTGTTGTGGGAGCCTTTGGGAGAAAAGATAAGGAGCATGAGGAACTTCTTCATCTTAGAAGAATAACGCGAAGAACGCGAAGAACGCTGGATTCCTTGGAGATCGAAGTCTCCTTCCGCGACTCCTCCTTCCGTGACGTCTCCCTCCGCGACGATTATCTCCGCGATGAATCCTCGCTCAACGTGTTTGACGAGGTAGGGGTTTATGTGTTTTTATTTGTGGATTCCTCCGTCATCTATCCTCGTTCATTTGGACCACTTGATATTGTTTAACGGGAGGGGGTCGGACCGCACAAACATGGCCGAACCTCCTCCCTTATTATTTTTGGTGTTGTGGTTCGAAGGAATGTGGCGCGGTGCCGTCGCACCACGTGGGAACGAGCAGCAAGGATGTGCGGTGTCGTCGCGCCGCACATTTGAAAATTGATCCAAGCTGTGGCGTCGTCGCGCTGCGCCGAAAAAACTCAAAGACAGCGCGGCCGGAGCAGGGCCACGGCAGAGGGGCGCGGCGTCGTTGCGACATGCTAGACGGACCAAGGCCGCGACTTAAGCCGCGGCGGAGCAGGGGAAGAGGCGGTCGAAATTGGGCCGCCAGCGTCGGAGCAGGGGGACCGGCCCTCGCCGGTCCCGTGGCGGCAGAAGACGGCCGGTCGGAGGGGGCCGGCCGGTCAGGGGGAGAGCCAGGGGTTATGACCCCCGGTTGGCCAGCAAAGAGCGGCCCCCATTATGGGGGGCCGCAGTTACAAATGACGGGGGGACGCCCCCCCCCCCCCCCCCCTCCCCGCACTCCCGAACGGCTCGGCCATTCAGCCGAGCCACCTGGCCAGCGCGCTTGACCGCCAGCGCGCCGGGCTGCCGAGCCGGGCCATGCCCAGGCCAGGCTGGGCTGCACTGGCCGGGTCGGGCCGCACCCAAGCGGGTCGAACCGGACCCGGGTCGGGTCGACCCGGTTCGGGCCGACCCAGGGGTCTCGGGCCTTGTCGGTCTGAGCCCGAAACCCCCACTTTCGGACCTTTCACGGTCTTTTGCCCATAACATGAGTTGCGTACCTCCGATTGATGCACCGTTAGTTGTGATGAGATCCTTGGATCAAGGAAGTCATTTCGGTATATTACACTCAAGGTTTCAGAGTATTTTGGGTTCGGCCTGGTTGGTTTGTACACGAAACTAATCGGGCCCTCTGAGCGGAAACGCTTATAACTTGAGCTCCGGACGTCCGATTGACGTGCCGTCGACTTTGTTGGATTACTATTAGTGAGACGGACCTTTTGGATTACTCTGCTCGAGGTTTGGATGCAGTTGGAGTACGGTTGGGTTGGTTTTGACTTAAAAACCAACCGGGCCCCTGGGACGAAAAGGCCAATAACTCTCAGACCGGGCGTCCGATTGACGCGCCGTCTGTCACGTTGAGTTCCGGTTGACGATACGGAACTTTTGGATACATCAACTCCGTATTATGTGTTAGTTGATGTATCAACCCCTCGGCTCGTGCAGCGGAACCTCCCGAACGAGCTTGCTATGTGCGGAAACCCTAGAGCTGGTTGTGATTGCGATGATGATGACGACTGTACAGAATTCCTCCGTGGATTCGACGACGACGACTACAACACTCAGCGATCCTACGTGGATCAGTGCTACCGATCCTATGTGGGTTCGATCCTGTGTGGGTCAGCGCTCAGCAGTCCTATGTGGGCCAGCGCTTACAGATCCTGTGTGGGTCCGATTCTGTGTGGGTCATTGCGGGGGTTAGTTATCTATCGATCCTTTGTGGGTCATTGCGGGGGTTAGTACCTATCGATCCTGTGTGGGTCTGACGGAATAGACGAATCAGTGGAAATATCTGATCATCTCTATCGTCTTACGAAGAAGTATACATGTGTGAGCTGAATCTTGACTTTCAATCCTTATCTTCGATAATATTGACTTGATATCCTGTGTGGATTACGTTATGCTTTCTTGTGTGGATTGGATTGTGATTTCATGTGTGGAATGGGTTGTACTTGAGCTCGGATGTTGGTGCCGAACGAGAATTGATGACTTAGGTATATGTATGGGCATATACCTAAGTAGTGTCGGATATTAATTCGTGATTGTATGTTTTCTTTTTATATTATCTATTGTGGATTCTGAGAGACCTTCGGGGGTCTCAGGGTCCCTACTGAGTAGCTTATACTCACCCCTGCATGGGCTATGCCCGCACTACGTTGTGTTGGTTGTAGACAATGGACAACTCTGATCTCGGTTGAGGCTTGTGGAGCAGGTCGGTACCCGGAGGTGGGCCACTGGGTGGGACGTACTCGGAGCAGACGGCTAGACCCGACGAGCTGTGGAGGCTATCTGTACTCACCCATCAGGTGGGACTTCCAGTGGATGGCTCGAGGCTGTGGCTTTACTTTCAATTGCTATTTTCCCTTTCCAGTTGTACTTTACTTTCAGTTGGGGTTTGTATACTAGCCCACTAACTTTTCCACACTTACTTTTGTATCAGTTTTTACTTAGTGTTTACTTCTACTGCTTGCTTGCTCTGTGGTGTTTGTTTACCTTACAAGGGAAACACCTTCCCTTTTTATCGGAAATTAAGCCTTGGTGCTAGTCTCCAGCCCCTGTCCTTTGGAAGGTGGGCATGGGGTAGTCACGGCACATGCCTCGAGGACGGGTCGTGACAGGAGGGGCCTCCCAAGGTCCGGACACACATGGAGAATCAATTTTGGGAGGATTTGGGTCTAAAATCACGAGGGGGTAGAATATGAATTTTTAAAAAATTTAATTCTGGGTAGCCTCACACAGTTTGGTAGCACGGTTTATTAAACCATGAGAAAATCATGCGGTAGCCAAGAGGATCGCCGCACGATCACCACTGATTAGTCGTACAACCCTAAACCTTCTGTGGGGTAGGTTTTATACCTTCCGTATGATTACCTGGGTTCAGCTACACAGTTTATCAAACTGTGCGCCAACTGTGCGCAGGGTACTATGAAGCTGAAATTTTTCTAATTTCTCTAAAAACTCAAAAACAAACCATGGTCCAAACACCGGATAAAGTAGAAAAAGGAACACTTAAAAATTTAACCCCATTCACACCTGGAATCCTAGAAAAATATAGGATTTCCAATAAATCCAAACATAAGGTAAGAAAATAAAATCCAGTTGTGACAATTCTCCCCACCATTAAGACTTCCAGTTGATTAATCAACACCTATGGATTCCACACCAAAAAAATATAACCTTTTAATTTAAGTAAATTTCAGCTACCAATAATGCAACTTAAGACTCTTTCCCTAAATAAAACAACAACTCACAACAACTTCTTGAGAATCAATTAAAAGATAAAACCACCATATCCACAACCAAGCCAGGAACATGGTTGTTGGGAATTCTCCCTAGAACCCCAACACTCATTCAAACCAAATAGGAAACTATGAAATAAACAAATTCAAAAGAAACAACTCATCCATATTAACAGTGAAACCAAGCTAGAAATATATCACCAGCATATATGAGACCTGAATGGAATCCACATCATTACAATTTAACTAGAATCCCATAACATCTAAAGAGAAAACTAAATGATACCCACGGTGGGTCTCCCCAAAATTTTGAACCAACTAAGAATAACTAAATGGAAATTCAACATGAACTATAAATGGGCCTCTCCCACACTGGCCAACCAAAAACCTTCCACAATTCTTATCTACCAAATCTAAAAGGAATACAATAAGAGTAGTTAAACCACACACTCTCGAATGGAGTGAACATGATATGATCCAAAACTTCTCACCCAGACAAGAAACCCCCACAATGGGGATGGGAGGGAAGAGGCCCAATGATTGGAACACTGTAGCCACAACTGATAACACCCACAACTTACCACTCAGATGAACACAAACCAAACCAAATCCAACTAACATGGGCCGTCCATTCTAGGTTACTGACCAGAAACTTGCATTGATAGAGAAACCGTAATAGAAACATAAAAAATACCTCCCAAAAACAGTAGAGGCACAAGCTTTTGCAAACTTCCCACACTCCTATAATTCTAAACTATGTGCCAGATTCACTCTGAGACCTATGACTAGAGCTCTAATAGATGAAGAATCTCGTGCATCACATTCATGTTTTGATAATCAAAATAAGGAACATGCATAACCTGATTATAAAAAATTAAATACATGAATTCCAGGAATAGGAAACCACACTTTCATTGAAACCATAAGTTAATCCAAAGGCTCACATCATCCCTTACATATCAAAAACTAATACACCACCAGCACAAAAATCCACAATAAAGGGATCTCTTACACTAGAAGAACACTTAAAAAAAACCTTAAACATATAACCTACATCACATTAGTTCTGAGGATTTACTCCATGATTGTTTTGAGAAATTCCCCCAACAAACCGCTGCAAGTGACCAAAGTTTCCACAATCATGGAAGGGATTAGAAGCAATATGAAATTAAATATTCTTGTAACATGACTGGACACTCTAGTAAAACATAAATACCTTATGTCCAGAAGAGGTCGATTAAGGATTTTGAGTGCTTTTGATTTTACGACATGGTCCATCAACTTTCAACTTCTTTCTCATCTTCTTACCTAAACTTTCCCCAATGGTTTCCAGGATTGATGGAGGGATGAATAGTTTGATAACTCTTTCCATCACAGCTTAAAAAATGGAATAATTTTCTCACCACGTTGAAAAAAAGGATAGATTGGACTCTGAAACCTTCGAATGATGATCGGTCTGATGACTAACCTCAAAATGCCAAGCCTTCATGGAATCATTTGTATCATACCCTAGACCATAAGGGATTATATCAAGAGAGTGATGGAAATAATATGATAACAATCCCTAACCCTTTTGCAAACAACAAATCCCAATCACCCATTTCACCCATTCTCTCTCAAATAAATAATAAAAAATGAATAATGCCTTGAAGAACATCCAAGTATGATCTTTACTGGGCTTGTTCCGAGACACCAACTTCCACCAATTCCATGGTGAACCTTCAAGAATGAAAGTAACTAAATTATCCTTCAACAACATGGGAAAATTGATGAGAATAAAGTTCCCTCTGATCTTTCACGTCCCCTCTTCCACTTCAATTGGATCCACTTGTCCCTAATAGAGAGGTGGATCTAGCTTTCGAAACTCAAGAATGAAATCCTTATGTTGATCAACTGGAAACCCCGCTAATGCGGAATCACACAACCACACTAAAATCACCCATTGATGCTCTATTTGGGCAATATCTAGACAAAGAATGGATAATAACTTAATGAAGTCCAACTAAACAAAAAAATCCTTAAGAACAAACACTGCATGGGTGACAAGCTTTAAACATAGGAAAACAATCCATTATAACTTCAAAACTATTCCTTTTGAAAACATCTGTAATTTAAAACAAACATGGTGGGTTAAACACTCGCCATTGGAATTTCTAGATATCTCACTCATATGCATGTTTCTATGCCACCCTGGGCACCCATCCAACATTCCATACCGGACATCCATTCACATTCGCACATACCACTACGCATGTGAGTACCCCTGAGAACACCAAAGGCTAAAAGAAAAATTCTCATTTTCAAAAAAAAATCAACTCAATTAAAAAAATCACGATCCTTCCAAAGAATAACTAACCACCAAGTCAAAACCATTTTTATATTCACACATCAAACAATTTCACCATACTTAAAAATAAAATACCATAAATTTCTTTCGAAAACTTTTTTATTAAATCCAAAATATTTTCTAGTAACTCAAAAAACCCCATTTAATCAAAATCATTTGATTAAAAACTCACTATTTTTAATTTAAAACATTTTAAAAAACAAACATACTCTTTCCATAAACCCCATGTTTTTATTAATAAATCCCAATTCTCTAAAGACATTTAAAGTTTTCCCCCATGAGGTCATTTTATAAAAATTTAAATTTCTCAGGTCTTTCATAAAGTTAATTCTGAAAAACCCCATTTCCACAATTCCAACACAATGGTTTTTAAAAAAAATCAAAATTCAAAGGTGACCCAAAAAGACTCACAAGGGGAACTAGAATCGATGGGTGACTTGGCCAAATGGTTGGCAACCGTATGAAAAATAAACCACCATCATAGAGAGACTTCCAAGACCATTCCCCTGGATCCACATGGCTTCCCAGTCCCTACGGCCTCACAAAGACCACTAGCTCGACTCCCCTTTAGTATCCCAATCGCCAAACAATCCATAAAAACCAAAAAACTAATAAAAACAAACTTCTCATGGAAACCCAAGGATCGGAATGAGCAAGAGTTCTTGAAACTCTTCCCAAACCTACCCATTGAGTCCCAAAAATCACACTCCATATATCTTTACAACCCCAAGTAACAGAGGGCGCTCTAAAAAGTAAGGTTCACGAAGAGACAACCTGTATTTGTTACCATTTTTTCATGAATGAACCTAGGTCAACCCTAAATTGGTCACTCGAGCTGATTTGTGGCATGTCCCGAAGGGTGTTCTTGATCCCAAAGGGCTCGAAACTAGTGTCAGGAATCAGTAGAGTACATAAAGGGAATTATTTCTATCAAAAATAAACAAATAACAAAACAGTTGAAAGAGACCAAATAACCCAATATATATAAATAAAACTGAACTAAACATCCATACATAAGGTTGAATGGTACACCAACGATACAAAAAAACCAACCAGAAAAGGGGACTACACAAACTCTATGTGACCCCATGGTTCACTCCCCAATAAATAATCAACTGTCTCCTAAGGCTTCCAAACTGAAGCTAAAACCAACACAAGGGGTAACAATAGAAAATAACTATATGTGTGAGAATTAAAACTCAGTAGGCTAGCACAATTATCTATTCCCAAATTACTTCCTTTAAAATAAAAGAAACATCAATTTAAAATTTGAAATAAAATATATAAAAGTATTCTTTTATACACATTTTACAAAAAAAAAATACAACCCATTTACCTTATTCATTTCACAAAACCACAATCATCTTATTTTTATGACATTCACATTTTATAAGGGAAGTGATGCTTTCATTTTCGGCTTGTAAAAAGGAGGGTAAAACACTTTTCTTTAAAAATAATTTTTAAAACACTTTTTGAAACCAACACATCACTTACAAGAAAAAAATACACAAGAAGGCACCATGATAATCATATAACAATAGATATGTAAATGAGCATACAAATATCATATTCATCACTACAACCAACTAAGATCTAATAGACAAAGGTGAACCAAAGAGATCAAGAATAATCCAGAACATACTAATACAAGAGACCCCATCCCCAGTAGAATGCCACACATGATGAAATAAAAAAAATACATAAAACTCTCGGCTAACCTAACTCATGATATCCCAGGGGAAATTATCATAGCAATAAACGCAAATTTATCCACCTATTATAGGCCACCGGCTAGTGCGTGAACTAGCCAGTGCATAAAAAACTCTCAAAAAATTCTCTCAATATTCCAGGTTCCCATGTCTCATGTATATTACTAGGGTAAGCTAACTGATTCCATTCGAGCATCTAATCACAAGAATATATAATAATAAATCCACAACAGGAATCACCTTGAGCAACCCTAAGGACCAATCTCATTCCATATAATAAATACAATACAATGAGTCCAAACCGAGGAACTCCGATAATGAATCACAATGATTCCACAATGAGGAAATCTCTACAATTATACATATACAATGCATGAGAAACATCCAAATGGGGTTTTCATAATAAACACTATCATCATTTTGACAAAGTTTCCAAATGGGGATTTAATAATTTTTACAAAACCAACATTTATCAACTATGCAAAAATAAAATTTTCATAAATAAGTGTAAACACACCATTTTCTACATCAAAACATTTACATAATCTTCTCAAAACATTTAGGTTACACATTTAAGACATGAAACATTTTTATAAAATTTCCAAATGGGCCATTCATCGGCAAAACATCCCAAAACACATTAAAATCCAATACTCATTTCTTTATAAATAATCAAAAACACTTTGCAAACCATATAATGACCCAAAAATATCATTTCACATTCTAAAAATACATTTATAAATCTAGGCTGACCATTTTATATCACAATTAACCCATAAAATTCAATTGGGCATTTACTCACACACTAGGCGTGTAATATTTAACAAAAAATTCTATTTAAAACTAAAAGAAGTATAAAAAACCAATTTTCATTCAATATATTTATTAAAATTGCTAAAATATTTTTTTAATATGAAAAACTACATGAAAAAGATAACATAACATTTTATCAAACACATGGTGTGCACATTTAAACCAAAACAAATTTTTTTATAAAACAAGGAATAAACGGATAATTTTCAAAGTAAACAATTAATAAAAGGATTATACATAAATATTAATAACAAATATAGGTATAAAATGAATTAAATCAAATATTCTGAAATTATAAATGCAACTTCATGGGAATCCTACCTCAAATCCATGGTGAAATGACAACGCACTCCAGAAATCACTCCATGAGGGTTAAAATACCCTATATATATGAAGAACAACCATAAAAACAAAAACTAACATAAAAATCAAGGTAAAATAGAACCATTGGTCAAGCATGGATAGGGGAGAAGAGAAAACCAAGAAAAAAAATGAAAGAAGAAGAAAGAGGGAAGTGAAAGGAGAAAAAAATACCTTAAGAATCTAGCCCCACCTTCAGCGATTCTTAGATCTACACCAAAAGATAATGAGGAAATGATAGTAGAGTAAGGGAGAGGACTCAAAAGGTATGGATTCACCTATAGAAGCAATTTTTGGTGGATTTGGTCCTAAAATCATGAGGGGGTATATTAGGAATTTTTAAATTTTTAATTTTGGGAAGCCTCGTATGGATAGGTCGTACAGTTTATTAAACCATAAAGCAACCATGAGGATGTCATGAGGACTGAACACATGGTCACCCCTAATTAGATTAATTTCCTTTTAGAAACTAGATGTTATGTTCTATAACTTCCAAACAGTTACCTAGGTTCATCCACATGGTTTATCAAACTGTGCACCAATAATGCACAACATACTATGAAGCTAAAAGATTCAATATTTATCTAAAAACTCCCAAACAAACCAAGAGGAAAACAAGGGATAGAAACTAGAAAAAGGAACACTTCAGAATTTAATCCTTGTCCCACCCAGAACCTAAGAAAAATTTAGGTGTTTTCAGAATACCAGAACTTAAGGTGAGAAAAGAAAAACCTGGTGTGACAAGGAATTATTGGTAAAATATGTAAATAACCTAAAATTATTAATTAAGTTGTTATAAGTTAAATGAATTTAATGATTCATGGTAAATTAAAAATTATTAATAAAAAAATTATTATATATTATATGTTTTTATTTAAAATATAAATTTATCAAATTTAATGTGTAAAATTTAATGAAATATAATATTTATATATACAAATAAATATGTTAACATTCAAGTGAAACCATGATTTTTACTACATTAATTAATTTATTTTTTCGTTTTTTATTATACTTATCATTGAGTTTAGGGGGTTATTTGATTATTTTTTTTTAAATTTTAATATTTTTTGGCCCACTATACGGTTAGTGAACAATTAGTGCCAACCATGTGGCATTCATGAGAGGGGTTTCTGTAATGACACACAGTCATTTCTCATGGTTGGAATATATTTTTCCAAACCATATAACCTAACTACGCGGGTTCCTTTTTTTTTCTAGTTATGGACACATAGTTGGAATATTATTTGGGTAAACCATGTGTAAACTATTCATTTTTACTATAATATTAAAAAAATAAAATTATAAAAAAACCCTCCTGTCTTTTTACCATCACATTAACATGTTCACCTTTTCCCACTTGTCTGATGCCCACAACAGAGCCCCCTCCCCTTAGCATGTTCTCCCTCCTCCGTCCTCCTCCAGATCTTGATTTATTATGTGATTTTTAGTAGATTCTAATCTGCGTAAGTCTCCTTATTCTCCTCTATTGTCTTCTTCTCCTTTCTCCATGGGTTTTCTACTTACTCTTTGTTATGTGTTCCTAAGAAGCACCCTAAATGGGTTTTGTGTTTTATTTTATCATGGTTATTTCTTATTAAGTATGCAGTGAGTTCTTTAAGCCTTCTTCTTTCCATATTTTAACAAATCACATCATCTACGTAATCCCTAGGTAGGTGTATCCATGATTTTGTGATTCCTTGATTTACCAAACATAGTTGGATGGTTCAAATTGATTTATTTAAAATTATTCATTCTATTTGGGATCATTTTAATTTAATGAAAAAGTTTTTCAATATTTTTAAATGATTGAAATTAATTTCTAATTTGGCCTTTATAGATTTGGCTCTTCTTTAATATGCACTCTAATAAAAAAATATTTAGCAGATAAAATATTAAGATAGTTACTGTAATTAAATATGGTATTTTCAAATTATTTTTAGTTGTTCAACAAATTTAATTTGGGGGCACATGAATTTTATAGATTGATTAATATGGCCTTATTTACTTGAGAAAATTTATTGTGTTTTATTGGTTCTTCTTATTTAATTTATTTATGTTCAATATTATATATGCCACTTATCATGTTTAGTGATTAAACACATAAGTATGGGTATATATATATGTGGAAATATGTCCATATTAACAAGAGGATATGTGAATATAAAAATTTAGAGATGATTATAAACATATATATATTTGAATAGGATTATAATATTTTATAAAGTAAAGATTGGAAATTAAATTTTTTGTTATATTTGGTTTTCCAATGTATTTTTCAAAGAGGTGTTTTTAAGTGGTTTTTTATGTAAAAATAAATGTGATGTTATTAAATATTTTTGAAATGGATTTGAGAAAAATTCATGATTTCAAAGTGGGATTTAAAAATTGTGTTTTGAAATGAGGTCTAATTTTAGTTTATATTATTAATTTTGGGTTATTTTAATTTTGTGGTTTCTATGTGGTATACAATAGGTAGGTGGCTAACTAGATGGGATCTACTCTAGCCTTTGGCCTGATACTAGCTAGATTATATTTATAGTGTTTCCTAAAGAGGCCTAGGTTGTCTTATTTGTTAAGGTCACATAGCTATCTACTATATTTCATGATAAAATTCTACTTACCTTTGGAACAAATAGATTATAGTTCTTTATTATGTTTGAATTTTGATGAAGATATAAGAGGGGTCAATTGTGTACTTTAAAAAACACTTGAATAATTTAAAATGGATCCCCATTTTCAACATGGAAGTTGATGTTATTATGTTTTATTTAAAGATAATTTTCATTGAAAGACTAGATAAAGATACATATCAATTTTATAGTGGTTCCAAAAACAAAGATCCCCAAGTCTACTCCAACAACACTCTCTCTGTGAGCTTGGTTATTTTCACTAGAATATCCATTTCCAATGGATATTTACAATTGAGTATAAGCATATGTAATTTATTAAAAGAGATTTTATAAGGCTTTAAAATAGGATAATCAATATCCCTTGAAACAATCAATAACCCATGTGTTCAATACCAAAATTGACTGTATTTTCTTGGAAAAATTCTATTTGGAAGTGTTACTGCTGGAAATATCACCTATACCCATGGTTTAAAACTATGGGTATAGCCCCTGAAACTGTGGTATAGGATATACCCATGGTTTCATGAACCATGGGCTACTGACGCACCGATATAGCCCTATACCCACGATTTCTACAAAACTGTGGGTATATCCTAGAAAAAATTTATAATACACATGGTTATGTAAACTGTGGGTATATATCTATACCCACATTTTACAGAACTGCAGGTATAAATTTTCACAAGAAATTTTAAATATCAACAGTTTATAGAACCGTGGGTATAAGATGCCCACATGTATACTATAACCACAGTTTATTGAATCATGGGTATAGATGCTTCTCCTAGATGCAAAACTGCCCGCCTTCCGACTTCTTGCTTCCTGTTATACCTCATTTCATCCTTCTCATATAAAAACAACATGATCCAGAATACAAACCAGTTTTAAATGAAATCTTTTTCTTCATAATTGACCTACCTACAATCTAAATACATCAATGTTTTTTTAAAAAGATTTTTTTCTTGAATTACACAAATCATATGTAAAAATATAAAAAAACTTTAACATGATTAAAAGGTATCTTGCCTTCCCTCAAAACACTTTCCCAAAATTACATATAATAGTTACCACACAGGTTTCTTGTATCTATTTTGTAATGCCTCGACCCCAGAGACCTAGAGTCAGTGAATTATTACATAAAATTGGCATGATCACAAGAAAGATCAAATCTCTAAAGACCGATTGGTTTAGTAGCCTTGTAAACACTAGATATATTCACAAAGTTTTACATTACATCATAAAAATGAAAACTACAACAATATAATCTCCATATTCCACACTCATATCCCCAGATACTATCCCTGCATTTCATTCATAAATTACTTCTTCACATCCTGGGAAAAATAAAACATAGAAAAGGGGTGAGTTCAAATTCCCAGTAAGGATAACAATATAGCGGAAACTATCATAAATAAGAATAAACATTTAAGGCAATGTATAACTAAAACAAAATCCTTTTAAACTTGAACTTCAACATAGTATAGAAAAAATAAAATGAAATAATGCCATTTACTTATTCACATGGATATTCTACTAATATAATAATCACATGAAATATCAATAACCACTTTCATAATAATGGAATGCGTAATGCCAGACTATCATAACCACATAGACAAGGTCTCGTGCCAAGATTACAAATAATATTTTGTCAAGACCTTGTGCCAGGACACTAGTTTGTCTCATGAGACCTACTGATGCATCGAGGAGCTATAGCGGGCTCCACCCGTCACATATTAATTCCAATGCATTCCCATATGAAAAGGTTTAAACATAATATAAACATTCGTATTAAAACTAGAATACGAAATGTAAATACTTCATCCATAAACCATGAATGGTATAAAAATAACACATCCATAGTCAAACATATCACAAAACCTTCAATACAATATAGATGTTTTGTTTCATAATAAATCAACTTCAAATAAGCGTAAAATCCATCGAAGGATATTGACATAGATGAAATTAAAACTCTTTTTAGAGAAATTTATCTTTCTATTTTGAAATCATTTAAGAGTAATATATTTATAAAATAAAAAATTTTCTTTGAAAATATTCTTATAATCTTGTAAGGGAATCTTCGACGATTTTATAACGGCGGAAAATAGCCGTACCCACCGTATAAGTTAAAAAAACATTCTTACCTTAATTTTGTCGAAAAGGTTAAAAAACACCTTGTTTGGAAAATGACAGAAAGATTCCTTTATAAACCTATTATAAAAATTCAAACAAGGGTATAAATGACTTTAACCCATATTCTAGTAAATATTAAGAATTTTTTGAAATTCATTTTTAAGAAACATGGATGTGGATGATAAAGAGTTCCAAGTAGATTATTACGTATAAACAACCTCGGATAATGAAGAGATTGTGAAATAAACCTTACCTTGTACTTTTCCTTGGTTGGGGTAGGTTAACCTCATATATAATGGTGAAATAATTTTTATTAAATTATACAATAATAATATACATTAATATGATATCATATATGATCTTTTAACATTGATTTTTTAATAATATCTCAGTATTATCGTTGTTTCGGGTGTTAAGTGACTCGTTTTCTTTTATATGTTTTGTTATGTAAGTCATGTTTGTCATGGATAGGATTTATATTATTCATATCCATAATGATATCATGTCCTTAAACATTATTTTTAAATCATCATATGATAATTATACTTGAATTAATATGATAGAGAATGAATCTCATTGCGTTCTTGGAGACGGTAGTCCGTACGTACGCACGAGCGACAATATCATTATTTTGATATTAAAATAATATATAATTGGATGTTATATCATATATAAAGAATAATTATCATGTTATATTTATTATTTACATGAATTACACATCATTATTATACCCATCCAAATAATAATTTATTGAATAACAATTACACCACGACGTGGAGACGGTAAGCCGTACGTACGCACGTATGGTGACATGTTATTCAAAGGGTGGATAGAATACTGAATATGGTTATACCATATTTATAATAACATCGCAGTATATATAAGATACTGGAGTTATTATTTTAGAATGGTAATAACAAAGAAGGAAGAAGTGGAAGAAGAAAGTAACTTGAAAAAGGGTGGCGAAATCATTACCTCTTCTTCGGGTTCTTCCTTTTGATTTGATCAAAAGGGCGCCTTAAGTTGTCTCTATGACTAAAGGAATGCCTCCAGGATTAAGTTAGGTATGTTTATAGAGTATTTGGGCATATTTTGGCCGAAAATAGAGGCTTTGAAGGTGTGAATTAATGAGAAGGGGGAGTTCCCTTTTATAAGAGGGGTGAGGGGCACCTTTGGAAAAGCTAGAAATATTAATTTATAATAAATTCATATTCGGTTTCTAATGGATAAAAAGTTGATTATTTAAAGTTTAAGGTGGGTAGGGGTCTAAAACCACTCAACCAATAGAATATAGACAGGTTTGGGTTACTATATTAACCTTATCTTTAAGTATTAACTCTTAGTTAATTAGTTTCACTTTTACAATGTCTCTTTGTATTTTTGTATTATATGGTTAATAAACATAAAATATACATAAAATAGACCCCCAATGGGTTGATGAATGATACACCTATCATTATATAAGTCTCTTGGCCGAACCTTAGATTTTTAAGAATTTAATATCAATTAATAATGTACTATTTTTTTAAAAAACTCTTTTATGTCAATTTTGACACTATTCAATAATTGATATTTGTAAAAATCATAACAGAATTATTACTTCTAAAAAAGTTACTTAAATCATTCCTAACATGTCATATTAACCTAGAAAATTAGTTTAATTCATAAACAGTCTCATATTGTATTTATTTGGGTATCTACAATATCAATCATTTTAATTTTTCACTATTATGGCAATTACTACATCACTATTTTGTCATATATAAATTAACTTCTCTAATGTCTAAAAATTATAAATAAAATACCATTATGTAGGAAATTGTTTTATCTTTCTAATTAATATTTATAGTCTAAAATACAACATATATAACCCTATGTAAATTTTTTTTTTCTAAAAGATATATGCTTGTGTCATTTTTGTATTAATTTTAACTTAATTAAAATAAAGTGTCCCTATCACTTACAAGTGGCACCATGGGGTCCCAAAATCGACCCAAAGTTGCATATGGTCGAACTTGTGTCAACCAATAATGTTAGGACATGTTTTAGGGTAATTTCTTATTATTATTATATTATTTGTTAACCCTTATTTACCGGATTTACCCTTTAACCATGGTAAATAAAATATTTACCGAAATAATTATTCAAAATGTCTAAAAATAAAAGTTAACTATTTACACAATTTTAACATCCTGATTTCAAATATGGAATCCATTTTTCCAAATTCAAAACACAGAAGTGGCAGAAATTAATTTAAAATTAATTCCCGCTGTCAAAACAAAAATCGTGTTTTTAAGATATAATAACTATCAAATGATTGATACTTGTTTATGTTCGGTTTAATTGTGAAATTATGTCCAATTACCAACATTGTATTAAATGGTAAAAATATATTCTAAATATACTTTAAAACCACACAAATTCATAATTTATCAATATAAATTATTTCGATTAATAAAGTTGTTTTTAATTAAAATTTAGTAATTTTCACTATTCATCAAAATATTAAAGTTATATGAAAAGTACCAAAATTTCACCTTAGGATAAATTGGATTTTCTGAATCTAAAAATGAAGTCCATTTTGAAATATTAAATATATATAATTTCAAAAAGAAGGTATTACTATTCATAACGGCTAGTTTGATCAGTTATGGTGTGTTAGAACTCAGTGTTGCGTACAACACACGCTATCACATTCTTCAAAAGAAGCATACCGTAGAAGCTTGGGGTGTTACATTCTCCCCACCTTCAAATAATTTTGTCCTAGAAATTTCTAAACTATTATCGCATGAAAAGACTTCAGTGGTTCTTCATCATAAGTTCCTCAGGTTCCCACATTGCCTCTTCCATCTTATGGTTTTTCCACAAAACTTTTACCAGACGCGTCGTCTGGTTTCTCAGTACTTGTTCTCTCGTATCAAGAATCCTGACGGGATCATCGCAATAAGACAGATCGGGTTCCAATTCTAATTCCTCATAGGTGAGTACATGCATTGGATCAGGCATGTATTTCCTCGATAGAGATATATGGAACACATTGTGAACTTTGGAGAGACTAGGCGGTATTTCCAATCAGTAAACTACAACCCCAATTTGTTCTAGAATTTCGAAAGGTCCGATGTACCTGGGACTCAATTTACCTTTCTTACCAAAATGTATGACTCCCTTCCATGGAGATACATTTAGGAAAACATGATCACCAACTTGAAATTCCAAATCCTTCCTTCGATTATCGGCATAACTCTTCTGCCTACTTTTAGCTGCTTTGATGTGATTTTGGATTAACTTCACCTTTTCCATCGTTTCTGCCACCCGTTCTGGACCTACAAGTTTTCTTTCACCAACGTCATCCCAACAGGTTGGTGTGCGACATCTCTTTCCATATAACGCGTCATATGGTGCCATCTGAATACTCTAATGTAAGTTATTGTTATAGGAAAATTCTACCAAAGGTAAATATTGATCCCACATACCCTGAAAGTCAAGTGAGCAAGATCTCAACATGTCTTCTAAGGTTTGAATAGTCCGTTATGATTGTTCGTCTGTCTAAGGGTGGTAGGCAGTGCTTAAATGAAGTTCAGTATCCAGGGATTTCTGAAGACTTTTCTAGAATCTTGAAGTAAAATGGGGATCACGATAAAAAACAATCGATAGGGGTACTCAATGAAGTCTCATAACATCATTAATATATAGTCTTTCTAGACGTTCCAGTGGTATATCTTCTCTTATAGCCAGAATATGTGCTGACTTGGTAAGATGATCAACAATAACCCATATTGCATCATTCCTTCTAGGAGTCTTTGGTAGCCCCATGACAAAGTCCATCGTAATATTGTCCCATTTCCACTCCGGTATGGGAAGAGGTTTCATGACTCCTCTAGGGTGTTTCCTTCCATATTTCACTTATTGACAAACCATACATCTTGACACAAAATCAGCAATCTCCCTCTTCATATTGTCCCACCAAAAATGTTCCTTCAAATCTCTATACATATTGGTGCTACAAGGGTGTATAGA
The DNA here is from genome assembly GCA_963277665.1 of Viscum album. NCBI lineage: Eukaryota > Viridiplantae > Streptophyta > Magnoliopsida > Santalales > Viscaceae > Viscum > Viscum album. Next base: position 380,571,363 of record OY728153.1, on the reverse strand, counting down.
GAAATTAGAACTATGAGCATCATCCAGCAATTCCCTTTTTAGATCAGGTATATCGGGAACACAAAGCCTCTTCCCGAATTTCAAAATTCCATCTTCATACACAAAGTATCTCAATCTCCCATCATTCACACCTTTAATCTTCTTTTGAAATTATTCATCATCGGTTTGAGAACTCTTAATCCTTTTTTGTAAAGATGGTTTGGCAACCATTTTAAAAAGCATTGATGTTTCACCTTCCCTGGTTATTCCCATCTCCATCTTCACTAAATCCATCAAAATTGGATCCCTTTCAATTCTCATCACATTCAAAACTCCATGGTCTTTTCTTCTGAAAGCATCTGCCACCTTGTTGGCTTTCCCTGGGTGGGAGTGTATCGTACAATCATAATCCTTGAGTAATTCAAGCCATCTCCTTTGCCTCATGTTGAGTTCTTTTTGTGAGAAAATATACTTCAAACTCTTGTGATAAGTATAAATCTTACATTTTTCACCATAGAGGTAGTGCCTCCATATATTCAAAGCAAAGATCACATCTACTAACTCGAGATCATGAGTAGGATAGTTTTGTTCATGAATTTTCAACTTTCGTGATGCATAGGGAATAACTCTATCATTCTGCATAAGGACAAAACCAAGTCCTTTCTTCGATGAATCGCTATAAATAATGAACCCAACATTCCCTGATGGTAGAGTCAATATAGAAGAATTGACTAATCTTCTCTTCAGTTCTTTGAAACATTTTTCACACTCTTTTTTCCAAACAAATTTAACCCCTTTACGTGTGAACTTCGTTAATGGGTTAGCCAACCGGGAAAAATTCTGGATGAAACGTCGATAATAACCTGCTAAACCAATAAAACTATGTACCTCAGTTATACTCATCAGTGCTGGCCATTTTTGGATTGCCTTGGTCTTAGAAGGGTCAACAGAGATTCCATCTTTAGATATAATATGGCCATGAAAAGAAATCTCCTGAAGCCAGAATTCACACTTGCTAAACTTCCCATATAATTCATGTCTTCTCAGAGTCTTCAGGATAATACGCAAGTGATTTTCATGATCATCGTAGCTTTTGGAGTATACCAAGATATCATCAATAAATACCACCACAAATTCATCGAGATACTCCTTGAAAACTCTATTCATCAGGTCCATGAATACAGAGGGTGCATTAGTCAATCCAAAAGGCATTACTTTAAACTCGTAATGCTCGTACCTGGTTCGAAATGCTGTCTTCAGAATTTCTTCCATCTTCACACACAACTGATGGTATCCATATCGAAGGTCAATCTTTGAAACGTATTGAATTCTATGCAATTGGTCAAATAAATCATCAATGTGAGGTAGGGGTTAATTGTTCTTTATTGTTATAGCATTGATCTCCCTGTAGTCGATACATAACCTCATAGATCCATCTTTCTTTTTAACAAAAAGAACAGGGGTTCCCCATGGAGAAACACAAGGCTGAATAAATCCCTTATTACTCAATTCCTCTAGTTGTTTATTTAGTTAAACTAATTCTATAGTGGTCATTCTAGAAGGTGTCTTCGATATAGGCCTTGATCTAGGAATTAAATCAATGGAAAATTCATCTTCTCGTTCTGGAGGATGTCCAGGTAAATCGTCTAGAAACACATATACATATTCTTTAACAATAGGTACATCCTATATTTGAACATTCCTTTCATCACCCACTGTAATTTCATCCTCTTCCTCCCCAGTAATTGAATTTAGTTGAGCTATTGGGGGTGGATCTAGATAAGAATTAGGTGGTGATGATTCTGCCCTAAAGATAAGGTGTTCCTTATCATCATCATCAAGAATCATAACCACCTTATTCTTACAATAAATCTTTGCATCATAGTCCAAAAGCCAATCCACACCTAGGATTATATCAAACTCAATCATAGGTATGACAATGAGATCAGCATATAAAGAACATTTATATGCTCTAATGGGGACTGATTTACAAAACTTTGTTGCAATGATACTTCCCTTAGGAGTTTTAACTAACAACTCCCTTGTTAAATCAAATTGGAAATATCTAATTTTCTTAGCAAACTGGGAAGTTATGAAACAATGCGATGATCCAGAGTCAAATAATGCATTTGCTAAACTTGAGGAAACCATTAAATTACCTACCACCACGTCTTTCGGAGCTTCTACCTCAACAGTAGTGATATCATAAGCTTGGCCTTGATCCCTTGGCATTTTCTAAGGTAAGTTCCCCTGACAATTAGGACATTCAATTGAATAATGTCCCATCTCCCTACAATTTTAGCATTGAACATTGGTAGCTTCCTTCTTCCCTTTCCATTCATGAGCTTGGTGGCCTTTTTTACCACACTTGTAACAGACACCCATTCCCTTCAAGCAAGTAATGGGGTGTTTCTTACCACATTTACCATAGGATGGATATTCAACCATTCCATTCTTCCCTTTATTTCCATTCCCAGATTGATCAGCAGGTCTCTTCTTCTCTTTATTTTCTTTAAAGTCATAAGACTTAGAGAATTCCTTTTCGGTCTTGATAGCACATGAGACAATGTCTTCGTACGACGAGAAGGATTGTGAGACTAATGCTCGACAGAGAAATGGTTTTAACCCATCAAAGAAATGATCAATCTTAATTATTGGGTTACATATAAAATCTCCAGCATACCTTGCTAACCTTGTAAAGTTAGCCTCATTCTTTATGACATTCTCATCCTTCTTTTGTCTTAGACTCAGAAATTGCATTTCCATATCTGCTCGATGGTCACGAGGAAAGTATTTTTATAAAAACATATCATTGAACTCCCACCATTCCATATTTGATACTTCATCATCTTCCATAATATTTTGAATCAATGACCACCATTGATCAGCATCTCTAGTGAGTCGGTAAACTACCATGATAACTTTTTCCCTTTCACTACTCCCCAAAGCCTGAAATATTTTCTCTAGGGAATTTATCCATTGCTCAGCTACTAAGATATTTTTACTCCCATTGAACATTGGTGGTTTTTGCCTCATGAATCGATCTAACATTTATCCTCCACACTACGGATCAGGGTGCTCCATACGGGTAAGGTTATTATACATAACCTGAGTGAGTTGTCACAGTATGGTGATTAGCTGATCGGCACCAGTAGCATCACCACCTCCAATATAATTATCTTGAGTAGGAGGTAAATCCCTACATGGAGTGTGTGCATTGATATGGTTTCCATTTCATCCACTAGGTTCCATTTCTAAACAATGGCATAAACTAGATCAGTTTATGAATCAAAATACATAATCCCAAACTTATAAAACACTTAACATAAATTGAACTATTTATGGATATAATCCATAATCATAAAAAATGTTTTCTTTGAGGAAGTATATACTCATAAACCCTTCATAATGATTTGTAAAGAAAATGAGAGTTATCCTAAGCATATCCCCCGGGAGTGTCGTAACCAAGAGTGCAGCAAGGCCCGTTGTTGTGCACCAGTTCCCGTTCGAGTCTAGCTCAGAGCAGTGTTTTCGGGTTTTACCCCTAGGTACATTTGTTCCAGAGCTGCCTCTACCTGCTCGTATCCAGACAGGGATGTATTTCTCCAAAAACTCACAAAATCTCTACAATACCAAAATTCTAGGAAGTTCTTCTATACTAATCCTCAAAGTCCATCTTAGGTCTATGTGCTCTAATCAGAGTTTATCTAAATCTAGCTTCCAAGGTTTGTACTAAACTTCCTCTGATACCAACTATAACGCCCCGACCCCAATGACTCAGAGTCGGTACATTATTACATAACATTGGCATGATCACAAGAAAGATCAAATCTCGAAAGACCGATTGGTTTAGTAGCCTTAGAAACACTAGATATATTCATAAAGTTTTACATTACATCATAAAAATGAAACTAATACAATTAGTCTCCATATTCCACAATCATATCCCCACATACTATCCCTACAGGTCATTCATAAATTACTTCTTCACATCCTGGGAAAAATAAAACATAGAAAACTGGTGAGCTCAAATGCCCAGTAAGGATAACAATATAGCGGAATTTTTCATAAATAAGAATAAACATTTAAGGCAATGTATAACTAAAACAAAATCCTATTAAACTTGAACTTCAACATAGTATGGAAAAAATAAAATGAAATAATTCTATTTACTTATTCACATGGATATTCTACTAATCGAATAATCACATGCAATATCAATAACCACTTTCATAACGATGGAATGCATAATGTAAGACTGTCATATCCACATAGCCATGGCCTCGTTCCAAGACTACAAATAAGATTTTGTCAAGGCCTTATGACAAGACAATATTTTGTCTCATGAGACCTACCAATGCATCGAGGAGCTATAGCGGGATCCACCCGTCACATATTAAGTCCAATGCATTCCCATATGAAAAGGTTTAAACATAACATAAACATTCGTATTAAAACTAGCATACGAAATGTAAATACTTCATCCATAAACCATGAATGGTATAAAAATAACACATCCACAGTCAAACATATCACAAAACCTTCAATACAATATAGAATTTTTGTTTCATAATAAATCAACTTCACATAAGCATAAAATCCATCGAAGGATGTTGACATAGATGAAATCAAAACTCTTTTTAGAGAAATTTATCTTTCTATTTTGAAATAATTTAAGAGTAATATATTTATAAAATAAAACATTTTCTTTTAAAATATTTTTATAATCTTGTAAGGGAAGCTTTGACGATTTTATAATGGTGGAAAATAGCCGTACCCACTGTATAAGTTAAAAAAACAATCTTACCTTAATTTTGTCGAAAAGGTTTAAAAACACATTGTTTGGAAAACAACGGAAATATTCCTTTATAAACCTCTTATAAAAAGTCAAACAAGTGTATAAATGACTTTAACCCATATTATAGTAAATACTAAGAATGTTTTGAAATTCATTTTTAAGAAACATGGATGTGGATGATAAAGATATCCCAGTAGATTATTACGTATAAACAACCACGGATAATGAATAGATTGTGAAATAACCCTTACCTTGTACTTTTCCTTGGTTGGGGTCGTTTAACCTACTGTATAATGATGAAATAATTGTTATTGAATTATAAAAGAATCATATACATTAATATGATATCATATATGATCTTTTAACATTCATTTGTTAATAATATCTTAGTATTATCATTGTTTCGAGTGTTAACTGACTCATTTTCTTTTAAATGTTTTGTAACGTAAGCCATGTTTGTCATGGATAGGTTTTATCTTATTCATATCCAGAATTATATAAAGTCCTTAAAAATTATTTTTAAATCATCAAATGATAATTATACTTGAATGGATACGATAGAGAATGAATCTCATCACGTTCGTGGAGACGGTAGTCCGTACGTGCGCACGAGAGACAATATCATTCTTTTGATATTAATAAAATATATAATTGGATGGTATATCATATATACAGAATAATTATCTTGTTATATTTATTATTTACATGAATTACACATCATTATTATACCCATCCAAATAATAATTTATTGAATAACTGTTACACCATGACGTGGAGACGGTAAGCCGTACGTACGCATGTATGGTGACATGTTATTCAAAGGGTCGATAGAATATTGAATATGGTTATAACATATTTATAATAAAATCACAGTATATATAATATACTGGAGTTATTATTTTAGAATGGTAATAAAAATGAAGGAAGAAGTGGAAGAAGAAAGGAACTTGAAAAAGGGTGGTGAAATCATTACCTCTTCTTCGGGTTCTTCCTTTTGATTTGATCAAAAGGGATCCTTAATTTGGCTTTCTGACTAAAGGAAGGCCTCTAGGATTAAGTGAGGGAAGTTGAGAGAGAATTTGGGCAGAGGTTGGATGATCCAAAAGGCATTGACGGTGTGAAGTAATGAGAAGGGGGAGTGCCCTTTTATAAGAGGGGTGAGGGGCACCTTTGGAAAAGATAGAAATATTAATTTATAATAAATTCATATTCGGTTTCTAATGGCTCCAAAGTTGATTATTTAAAATTTAAGGTGGGGATTGGTCAAAAACCACTCAACCAATAGAATTTATACAATTTTGGGTTACTATATTAACCTTATCTTTAAGTATTAACTCTTAGTTAATTAGTTTCACTTTCACAATGTCTCTTTGTATTTTTATATTATATGGTTAATAAAAATACTATATACATCCAAGAGACCCCCCAAGTGTTCCATTAATGATACACCTATCATGATATTAGTCTCTTGGACGATCCTTAGATTTTTAGGAATTTAATATCAATTAATAATATACTATTTGTTTTAAAAACTCTTTTATGTCAATTTTGACACTATTCAATAATTTATATTTGTAAAAATCATAACAGAATTATTACTTAGAATAAAGTTAATTAAATCATTCCTAACATTTCATATTAAAATATAAAATTAGTGTAATTCATAAAAAGTCTCTAATTATAATTATTTGGGTATCTAAAATATCAATCATTTCAATTTTTCACTATTATGGTAATTACTGCATCACAATTGTGTCATATATAAATTAAATTATCTAATGTATAAAAATTATAAATAAAATACCATTATGTATGAAATCTGTTTAGATTTCGAATGAATATTTATATTCAAAAATACAACATATATAACCCTATGTAAAAATTGTTTTTCTAAAACATATATGCTTGTGTCATTTTTGTATTCATTTTAACTTAATTAAAATAAAGTGTCCCTATCACTTAAAAGTGGAACCATGGGGTCCCAAAATCGACCCAAAGATGACTATGGTCGAACTTGTATCAACCAATAAGGTTAGGACACGTTTTAGGGTAATTTTGTTTTATTATAATATTATTTCTTAACCCTTATTTACCGGATTTACCCTTTAACCATGGTAAATAAAATATTTACCGAAGTAATTATTCAAAATGTCTAAAAATAAAAGTTACCTATTTAAAAAATTTGAACATCCTGATTCCAAATATTTAATCCATTTTTCCAAATTCAAAACACAGAAGTGGCAGAAATTAATTTAAAATTAATTCCCGATGTCAAAACAAAAAGCGTGTTTTTACGATATAATAACTATCAAAAGATTGATACTTTTTTATGTTCGGTTTAATTGTGAAATTATGTCCAATGACCAAAATTGTATTAAATGGTAAAAATATATTCTAAATATACTTTAAAACCACTCAAATTCATAATTTATCAATATAAATTATTTCGATTAAAAAACTTGTTTTTAATTAAAATTTAGTAATTTTCACTATTCATCAAAATATTAAAGTTATCCGAAAAGTACCAAAATTTCACCTAGGATAAATTCTATATTCCGAATCCAAAAATGAAGTCCATTTTGAAATATAAAATATATATAATTTTAAAAAATAAGGTATTACTATTCATAATGGCTAGTTTGATTAGTTATGGTGTGTTAGAACTCGGTGTTGCGTACAACACACGCTATCACATTATTCAAAGAGAAGCGTACCGTAGAAGCTTGGGGTGTTACATATTTAAAGGGATAGAAATGTTTTCTCTGAAAACAACTATTCATACTTTCGATAACTAGTCGTTTTACAAACAAAATGTACTATATTTCATGGAGAACCAAATATAAGGGAAATCAAAAGCGAAATAGAGTGCAACAAATTTATGCAAATCAAAACAAGATTCCATAAAAATATATTATCCTACTTGAAATAGTTACTGTATAACAACATGAAACATTCAGAAAACCATTTTATAAACAAATAATGAGCGTTCACCTCAAACAACTAGCACTAAAAATATCTAAAATTAGACAAGTGATGAGGCAAATTACATTCAGAAAGTATGGACACCAAAATCCACTAAAAACATTGAACATCCAAATAGTTTATAACACCTTGAGTTGAATCGTATTGAGAGATTTTATGCCAATGCTTTTCACAATGATGTTTTCCTAGTTCCTTGTGGTACATGTATAATAATGATTCTATAAACCACATGGGATGACTTGTCAATATTGTAAAACAATGGTAGTGATCCATGAAAAAAGAGATAAATATTTTATGTATTCTTCATAAAATTGAACAGAACGAAAATGAATAAATGAAACCAAAACACCGAATCAGATAGATGCCCAATATGGGTATAGGTATAATTCTATGGATTAAAATGTATAAGGTGAAAAAAATGATGAAATTATTCTGAAATGGCTGCAAATAGTCTATCAATAAATTGTTATTAGATACATCATCTATCTTTGGTAAGGAACCACTACTACCATTGTATCAGATTTAAATCACCATAAAATCGCATGGAAGAGTCAACAACATGAAGAATGATTAGGCTCTTTAAACTAAAAATGAATTTTATTTCTGTAAACCTTTAGAATAAACTGTCAATATCAATTTTCAACTGATTCTACTGGGAAATGTCAATGTTTTAGATCAAATATAAAATCATGTTATGTTTTCTTTAAACAAGTCCTATGTGAGCTTCACTAGGTTTTTATGATTTCTTTCCCTTTGGTCTCGCACTGTTTTTGGCTCATTGTGAATTATAAAGAACTGATTCTATGGATTTGTATCCACGACAAGCCTTCTTTTAGATAAATTAAATTTATTTGCAACTAATTTTTTTTCATTACATTGATATTTAATATTAAAATCACCCAACTATGTTTAAAGAAATAACCTACAACCACATCATACCTATAATCCATCAATAAAAACTTTAATATTTCAAAACAACTAGAATTTTATAGTTGACTACTTTATAGAGATTGTTACTTACTAGTTACGTGACACGAGAAGAGGATGTAAACCATTCTCAGTAAACAACAGAGAACTTGTTTTATAGCTTAACAACCCTTTCTTAAGACTGGATTCATAAATTAAACTACAAGAAAAAGTTTACCATCATTCATCGATTAGTTTATATTAGAATAATATATAGAAGTTATCAATGTATAACAAATACTAATTTTTCAGTATAAAATACTCAAATATTGAACAAACATATGATATCTGGTTTTCTGAACCATATAGAAAATTCGATTCAACAACATGAGTCAATTATTTTCTATTGGGGGATTTGGATTGCTAGAAAACCTAGGAGACCTCTTCCACTAGAACTCTTAGTGTATAATAAATCTCTAAGTTGTCTTATTCAACATGGTAGGGATTTGGGTTTATAGAAAACCTAGGATGCCTCTACCACTAGAACTCATAAAGTAAAATAAATTTATGAGTAGTCTCATTCAACTATGTAGGAATAGCTTACACTTAATTGGCGGGTCTACTCTCTTGGAAACTAGGTGAAGGTCTACCATAAATTCATGGGTTTAGATACCTCCAAGTGTGTTCCATAAAATGATATGTCATCATCCAACTATCCATAAACTTTATGTTGAAGAACTATAATAGGATCATCATAACTATAACTCTATATCTATGCTGGTTATCTACAAGGTGGCATACTACATTTTTAAATGATGAACCTATGATTATTAAGGAATATCTAGTTTACATTACCCATTAATAACATTGATAAAAAAACAACTATCAATCTATATGATGCATGCACTATCCTATTATGTCTCTCAAATGAAAAAATATATTCTTATGTCATGTAATAAATTATTAGAGTCCCAGTGAAAGAATTTATTATCCTACCTTACTTATGAAGAGTTTTGTGGACTATTAATGAAGCTCAAAATAGTCCAAAAGTATCACAAATGGAAAACACTAATCATAAAAAAATAATATACCACAACACCGAATGACATGTTTAATGTACCATCATTTAAAAAAAGTTTGTTTTCAATCATCTTATTAATTTATTGAATCATATATTTAAAATTAGCACCAAATGACTCCCTAATCTGATACAAAATCAGATGGAAATAAGATTTGACATAAAGGAACAAGAGGGAAATTATAAGATTAATAAAAATTTTACAGAATAAAAAATGGGTACAACAAGAATGATAAAAAAGTATGAGAAAAAATAAATGATATTAGAGTTATCTCTTGGATGCATAACAAAAGTACTTTACCTGTTAATCAAATTCTGGTAAGTTCTTTATCTTATTTACTTGGATTTGATTCCTATTATTTTCATAGAGTATCATCGTTAATGGAGATAAATGGCTTAACTATATCTAGATAATTTAGATCAATAGTTAAATGTCCTTTTGGATGGCCTCCCAAGGTGGAAACTTTATTGGTATAAGATGTACTAATGTTTATTTTATGTAAAATATTTATAACTGAAGGTCCAATAGATGTGTCAACAAAATTAGAAGGATAAATTTATTTTATTTTCTTATCATCGTCATTAATGCTCTCTCCAATGGAGTTCCATGGAAGACCATATGAGGTTACATCTAATATTTCTAGGACTACAAAATAGAAAAGGGGAATGTACAATCATGCTGATAGTTTGAGGTTATGTAAGATTATTGAAGGTGCCTTCACCAGATTCCATAGAACCATTGTGAGGAATGTTTCTTCCCAGATGGGCAGACATAAGATTTTGTGTTGAAACAATCTAGGAGACAATAAAATTAACCTTCTTATCAGATCTTCTAGGACCATACTTTCAATGAAATAATCATCCAAATATGACCTTCCCTTTTCAAATAATTATACAATGATTGAAATATTTGACATTTTTTTGTTCAAAAAAATAAGTATTAAATTTTTTTATTTAAAATCTGAAATTAATTATGAAAATATTATTTGAATGAAAATAATTGATTATATTTAATACATTCATGTGTGTTTAATGATTTCTGAAATCCCCTTACTGAATGTTCTTAATGTAGTATAAACTATAAGGAAATCTATTTTAGTTTTGTTAATCTGAGATTATTGTTTACCTATGAACACATTGTAATTGTTAAAATCTACTAAAAATATGAAATTGATTGTGTAAATAAATTTAAATGATCGTAAATGAAACATACCATTCTGTTTTACAATTAAAATTAGCAGCCATATTTAATTTTGTAATTCACTATCATTAGAAAACATAGGATTCACTCAACCGATGTGTGCTTTAGTATCTGAATGTGAAGAACATGATGTGGCAGATATCACTAATACTTAAAAACTAAAATAAATAAATAAATAAATAATCATGTAATATTATAGTATAAAAATAATATGTTGAAAAAATGTATGACCATTATTCTTCTTTTACAACCTCCTTTTTTTAATTGTAATCTAGCACATTTAGAAGTCATCTCATATGTGAAATCCAGAGGAGACATATCTAAGATTATTTTATGGAAAACAACAAAACAATTTCATAGACATAAATAGTTACATGTGGTGTAATTATATAGTGTTTAGGAAATATTAATTTGTAGTGACAATGATTCAAAGTAAGAAAGGCATCACACAAATTAGCAGCATGTCACATTATTCCTGATTGTCTTCAGTAATAGAATGAATAAAAATTATAGTTTCAATGAGGGTAAAAAATATTCTAGTGAATATAGGAAATGCATTGACCGATAGGGAAGTGACATTATATAGTATTGGTAAGGTGTACAACACAATAAATATATTCAAAAATGATTATATATAATCTATTAAAAAAAGATGTAAAATTACAGTTATTAAATCTTTTAAAAGTTGAAATTAGGTATTAAATATATTAAGTTGTTTATCCTTATTATAAGAATATAGTTGTGCAGAGATATAGAAGAGATAAAGTTGGGGAAACCTGTAAATAGTATAGAGGTCCTGAATGGATTAGAGATTTAGAATATGGAATCAAAGTGGATATAGGCCTTTAGAATCTGTTGTTTTTGTATCCTAGAAGAGGAAGTTGAAAGTAATCAAAAATTAAGTATAAATTTTCCTTACATGGAGCATGAAACATCACATTTAAATAATAGAAATTAATTTTTAATCCTAGAACCCAGGATCAGAATTAATGATACAAAAATAAGGATTAAAAAAGAAGAAGTAACAGAATACTTAGAACTAGAAATAAATTCGAGTTGCAGAAATAGGGTTAACAAAGTGTCTCATGAAGGTGAAAAGTTTATGGGATGAGCATAATTATACAATGATAAGTGGAATCATGAAATTTTAAAATTAATGTTTGGTTGTAGAATAAAATCAACATTTATAAATGAGGGTCAGTAAAAGAATAATACCAGTACAACATACTAGAAAACTTAAATATGATTGATAGAATCAAGGCTACAAAAAGTCACCTTATTGTGTGATCTATAATGTAATAAAAATAGAACATAATCCTATCATAGTATGTGTAAGAACTCTTGATTGTAGAAATAAAATATAATTAAGTATGTGGAGAATATTAGAAAATCTATTTTGATGGAGAAGTCATAGGAATATATTTAGGGAAAAAAGTGTATAAAGGCAAAGCACTGATTCACACATTGAAATAGAGGAATGATTCCCATAGAGCCAATGAGGATGATTCCACTTTGTGTTCGTTACCGAAGAGAAGAGAAGAAAGAAACCACCAGAACTAGAAGTTTGAGAACAAGGTAATATAAACTGTTGAATAGCCATAGAACCAGAGTAAGTTGCATAAGAAGCTATAATCCATGCATGAAAAAATGGGGCATGGAAAAGAAGTGTCAAAGAGATAAAATGATGCGAAACATATACATACCGAAATGTATAAATCTTCATCTACTCAACTATATCTATACATACTCATCAATATACATTAGGATTGTTGTCTCCATCGATCCTTTTTAACTGCAAAATGAATTCTCGTGTAGAATTTGTAAATCTCTTGAAACCAGGAACATAATAAAATAAGTTGATGTGAAATAATATGGAAAAGATAAAATAAAAATAACATATAATGTGGACTAAAACCAAACAACAATAATTAACCATACCCTTATCCTTTTCTTTCTCAAGATCAAACCTCTGTGCTTTCAAAAATATGCAGGAATTGAACTGAAAGGAATTAAAAGACAGTATTTCAATAAAGATATAGGTTGAAGTGGAAGAAATTCATGTATACGCTTATGTAATGTACTATTGTTATTATAGAATACCTGGATGGACATATTCTTGAGAGATTCCCTTTCAATGTGATGATTGTGGAGTAGATATTAAAGGAAACCAAAGTAATGTTCTGATGAAAGGTGAATGCATTGACTTATGAATATGTAAAATTACATAAAGAATTCCCATTTAACACCATGATTAGAACATAATCCAAAATTTATTTCATTGCATAAATAAATTAAAATCATACAAGAAGTCCGCAAGTCCAAAAAAACTATATCTCCAACACAAATAAAACCACACCACAATTGTAAATAAAATAAAACATACATGTACATGATAATTCATAAAAAATATGTTCATGTGTTTAAAGTACTTGTACAAGTATCTCTACAAGTCAAAAATGGATGGTATTATTACCCCCCCCCCCCACCATCTCCATCATCCCCATCCCCATCCTCATTCTCATCATCATCATCAACAACAACATCATTAGCAACATCATCACCAACCACACCATCAACATCATCATCAGCAGTCTCATCACCAACAGCAACACCAAAAACCTCCTCACCACTGATGGTAGTGGATGACTCAAAACTAACATAGATTTCATGAAATATTTGGTCATCGACTTACTTATTTTATGCTTTCTAAAGCTATTTTATTTGACTTATCTTCTTCTACATATACACTTCTTTTATAGAGGTCATAGAGGCATGAGAGGCTCTTAGTGAGGATCAATACCTAGAGGCGATGATATTTTTTCCTAGTCTACGTCAGACTCTCCCCGAATTCTCTACACCTTACACATAAATCAAATGATAATGTTTCCCTGTGTTTTTCAGCTTACTTCACATTGAGGTCCATCAAAGAAAAATATTGAAATTATAAAGAACATATTAAATTATAAATTTTGTATAAATATTTGAAATATAAATAAAAAAACTTACAATATTATTTTGTTTCTATTCATTTATTGAACTTCTATCCTTTGTTTCTATTGGAGAAAAATAATTTGGTATGAGGTACAAGACCTTCTATGACCCATACATATTTCTAAAAATAAGAAATGAAAAAATATATATTACAACCATATATGAGAAATGTAAAAATTTGGATTCAAGTAAGCTGCATCACAGACCTCCTAACATTGAGGTAAATGACACTCATAAAAGATTGGTGGTTTTCTGAAGAGAGTTTCAAGGAATTTTTCTACTTTTATAGAAAAAATAGACAAGCCTTCTTTTGTTGTTATAAGATGTTATTTCTAGGAAACATGGGCTATCCAAGTAGAAGATATGATGAATTTATGAGGACATGTTATCAATGAAATAAATCTGCGAATGGAAATAAATCAATGGTTCCAATAAAAATCACTTATGAATACATTTTTTGGTGGTTATTTGTTAATGTTGTATCTTCTTGGGTACTGAGGTGTGTTCTCTTAGGTTTGGTCTAATTGGCCATGCAAAGGTAACTAAGTAAAAAAATATAAATGAGGACATTATTTTAATTCAGATGAAAGTACCTGATGGTTCTCAAGCATGGGCATTGTAGTACAACCCAATGTGTGTAGATATGTCATTCCATATTTGTTCTTTTTGTTTTTTTTGAAACTTCCTAAAAAAATCAATACAGGTAATAAGAATTAAATTTTATATACAAACCATTAAATATTGGTAGTATCTTAATCTATTTAGTCTTTCATGTGCAATCAATTTTTGATAGTTACTTTTTGGATAGTTAGGGTATGAGGGTATACCTTCTAAATTAGTACCCATTCTGCTCCTCCAACCAATATGTAACCCATGATTTCATTACCTCTATCCAATATCACTCTACCTTGCAGCTTTGGCATCTTCAATGTCAGGAAAGTTAAACAAACTTTGGAATGAACATGTCAATTCATATAAGTAAATTAATAATATAGATATAAATTTATAAAATTTCTTACTGATATCTTCACCCATTCCCTATAGTTGATGTCATCACTGATATGTCTCTATGATACCGGTTCTACCGGAATGATATCATGGTATTTGGATAAAGTTTCCATGAAACTTCTACACTGCCTAGAATTTTTACCTACCATTTAACATTAAGGATTGTAATGGACCATAATCTGAGTTATGCTATTCTAGGATTCCCATATTTGAGTGCGCCCATGTATCCTACTATAAGATCTCACTAAATATTATAAAAGGGTGAAAAGAAGAGTTTTGTGATGATACAATAGGAAAAAAAATGAAATGATATAATTGGAAACATTTATAATATAAAAACTTGATGCAAGATTCTTAATAGGCTGTGAGGTATCCGTGGACTGTGCTAGATTAGCAGCCTCCAAAGGAAGTGTCTGTTCCACAACATGTGCTGGATGATCTTCATGCACTGTATTGAAAAATTGATATAACATAATCAATATATGTAGGACAGATGGTAGGAAAAGGATGTCGCATAGACATGTCAGAATATGGGTAGTAGGTCTGGGAATACATGAATTGATATGGATATGGTAAAAGTGGGAACATCTGTTGAGTCGGAATAGACATGGAATGGGAAGAAGATGATGAATGAGATGATGATTGGGGCATGGATGGGAACACCCCAGAGTCTCAAGTGGAGGATGTATATGTGTGGTAGATGGGATGTCCACCGATAGGTTAGTGTGGGAAGTGGTAAGATGGGTTATCCGTCTAGGTCTAGGAGGATCCCTGATCAAACCCATGCTGTTAGGAGGAAACTCTGGAGTTGTATATCCATAAAAATGAAATAAAGGATATGAACAAGACATTATATGTAATGCAGAAGATAAATATTACAATTATTATACTCACTGAAGGTAACCCTCTCTTACGTCTATCAAGATCAAAATCAAATAATCTCTTCTTGCAGTCTTCTATAGTATTCTAAAAAATCTACATAATAATGAAATGAACATTTTTCTGAAATAGTTTTTACAAATCATGCACACAACGTAGAAGTCAAATATGAAAAACAATGTCCTAAAATCTATTAGTACTGATAATTTAAAACCAATTTTCAAAAACCAATTTTAAACCCAGTTTTCCAAATTGAAATAAATATAATTAAATGAAAAAAAACCAAAAAATACTAAAATTGACATATAATTATACACTAAAACTAAATTATAGTAATTACATTAATACCATCCTTAGAAACTCAAGTCAAGGTAAACTGAATAAACTCTGAAAATATATGGTTTCTTCTATCTATTACCCTCCACTACCTCAGGTTAAACATAATATCATTCCATGGGACAATTTGTTTCATAAAATGCAATATTTTTGTCAAAACTGATGGGAGCATAAATGGTGGAAATTTCATCCACAACATCATGAAAAAAATGTCTTGGGATTACTTCACTAATGACACCATAGTCAGGTCTCAAATGGTCATTCACATAAAACACATGTTTTTTCCATTAATGCCAAAATTTATGGTTCATTAGTATGTAGGAATTGACTCATGTCAATAACTATAAATCCACAATCATCAATAAATATACCTTGTCAAGTTATTGAATCAAACCCTTCACATTTCATCACAGAGACTCGACCTTGAGAGCAATAATCCAATAACAATATTTTCTCAACCCATCCATACTAATACACATATTCATATCACGGTAGTCTATCTGGTGCACTGGCATAACAATATGTCATAGCAGTTAACATAATTCCATCATGTTGTATTCTCATTTTCACCACTCTATTAGTTATAACAAATTTATATCCATTGTTTATTAAAGATTTTCAGTCACAAACCAAAGAATTAGGGACAAAATCTAATGCTCCTAATTCTTGAGAAATGGAGTTAGTAGGTAAACTCAATAACTAAAATAGATATGTGTAATACAATTAAATTTATATGTATATTTTAATGTATTTAATGTAATGGTCACACATTTTATTTCAACCAAGATGGAAACTCTTGGATATGAAAATCTTATCTCCATCTCAAAGGAAAAGATTGATGATCTCTACACATAATATGTTTATGTTCCCCAAATAAAATGATAATAGAAGTCTAATGTATATGTAAAATGACATAGTATGAGATAAAATAGAAATATCCAAATTACAACCTATATATAGTCATCAAAAAAACCACAAGTAAACAAGACTGTGTGATGTGCCATATCCCACAGTTCCAAGATCAATGTTACCAATGTATATGACTTGGAAATTCCTCTTGTTTGTGGAAGATATGGAAATGACGGATGGATTTTCTCCTTAAATTCAACTTGATTTCTCATTTGGAGATTATGTCTTGTACTCAAATCAGAAAAATACATTGAATAAAAATTCATACATTCTTGGTCCAGATAACCCCTCACAATGAAGCCATCAGGATAATTATGGTTTCGGACATATGATTTCATTATTCAAAATTTGTTTTGGTGGGATACATCCACCAAAACGCATCTAGTCCCCAAATAAGTGTCTTAGTTGGAAGATCAACTGTTAAATGAATAATGATTGTGAAAAAGGATGGAGGAAAACCTTTTTCCAACTCACATAGAATTAACAGCGCCTCTTGCTACATTTTTATCAAGAATAACATAGATAACCATTTAGCACAAAGGCCTCTAAAAAATGTCACAAATGAATCCCTGTCACCCTTATATTATTAGATAGAAAATTCCAAATTTTTATTGGAATCAATTCATTAAGAAGGACTTGATAATCATGAGTATTTAGGGATTTCAGTTTCAAATATCTTCTATTGACTCATTTAGGTATGTTGCTAGAATAGCCATAAAGAACCATTATATTCTCTAATATTTCTAGAAATTGATCTTTTTTTGCTAGTGTCATCACCGAAAAAGCACAACGAACATTCTATTTGTTTTCACCAATACACACAAGACACAGTTCTATTTGAATACCCAAATCCAACAAGTTACGACCAGATCGGAATTCATCTTTGGTCTTCCCCTTGAAATTCAAAATGATTACAAGAAACATTTCATATATATTTTTATCAATATACATTACATCTAAATAATGATGTAACAAATTGGAAGACCAATATGGAAACTAAAAAAATACTTCTCTTTTTTCAATTATAAGTGGATTTATTGTTATCATTCTTTCTCTTTTTTGATTTCAACCGATATTTCCCTAATGAAAAACTGAAATCTTTAAATTAATTTAGCTCGTCACTTCCTGAAATATATTGAGGTGGTTGTTCAATGTCAACAGTATTATCAAACCTCTGGCGATTCTTCCTGTATTGATGATCCATTGGAAAGGATCATTGTACCTCATGAAATTGAAACTACAATGATATTTATGCCTTCTCAATCATTTATTCTTCATAAAAATGGGACATGATAGTTTTCCCTTAATTCTACACCCATAAATCATTACATAACCAGAGAAATCATTTGTGGTCCCTAGAAGGGAGACACACATCTGAAATGTATTCTTTGAAGAAGAATCGAATGTCCGCACACCCCAATACCAAAGTTGTTTTAACTGTCTTATTAAAGGATACATGTAGACATCTATATCATTACTAGGATCAGAAGGTCCATATATCACTATAGTCAATAAATTGAATGTTTTTTCATACACATTCATAGAGTAAGATTATAAACATGAATAAAAAAGGGCCACATGCTTTGAGTAGTAAGCATCTAATCGAAGGGATTAAAACCGTCATAGGATCGAACCAAACTGACATTACACACCTCAACAACAAAATCAAGATGTTTTACATCAAATTTCCTCCATCATAATACATATGTAGGATGAACCAACTCATCATTACCTTTAATTCTCTCAGAATCATTCCATCGCATATTGGCTGAGATTTCTGCAGACATGAATAGATTTTGAAGTCTGGGAATCAATGAAAGGTGCTACATGACTTTCTGTGGAAGATGAGAAGGTGTTCCATCTACGTTTTTCTTCCATCGAGATGTACCCCATTCTTTAAAGTCATTATGATCAGTTGTTTCCAACTAAAATAAACTATAATATTTTTGATAATCTTGGAATGTATCAGTAGGAAATTTCAGCTACTTAATTAAATTACATTCCTTATAATGATTTTAGGGAATATCTTAACCATGTGGAAGAAATCCCTTAAAAAATTTAACAATATATTCAATAGAGGTATTAGAAATTCCATACATGGTTTTCCCATGATATAACCAAATCAAAAACTCCAACTTGTTCATTTTAGTACATTCCTGATATACTGGAGTTATGTCATCATACAATAAATTTTTTACCCTCTTAACAACGTCTTTAATATTTTCCCCATGTATACTGATATCATTACCTTCTTGCACTGGCATACTATCTCTCTTGAGATGATGGAAAAATGTAATCTGATCATGTATAAAATTCTAAATGACACTTCTTTAATTTCATTCCTGAATAGTAAGGGCTTGAATCATCTCTCTATAGTGATGCCAAACATAATAGTTTGTTTGAAATCCAAATTTTGTAAAATGGTATATAATTGTTTACCATCTTAACCATGGTCTTCCAACACATTTATAGCATAGACACTGTATAAAACCTCCGTCTAATGAATTATTTAATAGAAAATCTAATAAATTCTCAAATTATTTTGAAATTCTATTGAAATCCAATCGGTAGGATACATCTAGTTTCTATCCATTCTTTGCAAAGGAAAAAATTTATCATTCAATCAAGAATGTAAACCATAATTAAAAAATCCATCACAATCAATTTTATTATTAAATTAATCAAATCATACTAGTAGCTAGAAAACAAAAAATAAAAGAAAAAACATATGCTATAAGAAATAAAAAATTTCTATTTGTAGCACTGGATTCAAAAGTGTAAGACTGGGAAATAATATTTAACAATTAAATGGACAACTTTACTTAAGGATATATTTTTTTATTTGTTTTGAATAAGTTTTTATATAAGTATCACATTTTTTAATTAATTATTTTCAAAAAATACACAGTACTTGTAAATTGAGTCGAGAATTTCATTTTTTAAAATAAACTGTTAAAATATCATGCATTTGGTAAATAATAAGTTTCTAACTCTTATACACCACTGGTATTATGTTTAATGTGTAATAGTATACATAATTAATAATTATTTGGGCCTAAAGAATATTTGATGTTCAATAGTGAAACACTAAGATAATTAGTCTTCTATAATCCTTTTTGATGAGTCACTAATATCAAATATATTAGAAAAATAAAATCAAAGAGGAAAGAAATGAATAAAATTGTTGTTATTATAAATAAGAAAAACACAACATCAAGAGGAGGTTAATTGAAGATGAAATAAAACTCAATTTTTATCCCACTCAATAATAACATTTTATTTTAGGACACAATTTCTAATCAAATAGAATATATCATAGAATAAAAAAATAAAAAATGGGGCTTGTAAATTAAAAAATAAAACTATTAGAACATAAAAACATAATAGTTAAATATAATTCCCATTTGTATTGGAAGGGCCTTATTTTTTATCACCAATTTTAAACCTTTCAGTATCAGAGATAAAATTATTACCTCTATCCAATAAAGGGATGATCAATAAGGTAAACCATAATGGGCCAAGGAAGGTTCTAGGTATATGATAGAGTGGTACGTGTCATTATAGTTGAACTATACCCTGATAATGTTATCATCTCATATCTTGCTACAATATAACATACAATCCATTTTTATATCCTTTAAACCATAAAAGTATTAATTTGTATAATCGTTAATTTAACGGAGTTTTTATTTAATGAAAAATTATTGGGTCATGAATTACTCCTTAAATCACATCGATAAGTAATATGTGAACGAAGTGTCTTTTTATGAAGTAACTATATATAGTACCTCATACACTTGAAAAATATAATTTATTTATAAGCATCAAAATACATCTACTAAACTCTAACTATGAATAGTGACACACTATTATTACATTCATTAGTCTCAAAACTAGAAAAATCATTACCATTGGAAGATATTTCTCACCATGTCATCTAATAGTTTACAACTCTCTTCTAGTTATTTTTTCATTAATAAACATATATTTTAAACATATAATATTTAACATTTACCCTAAAAATGATACTTATAGAAAATATTTATTAATAAACACATATATATACCATGATAGGGACACTTTTGAACCTAGTATTTAAGCATATCCCATGAACTATAAAGATATTCATCATTCAATTGATTGAGATTTAATATATTATTATCAATATCGATAAACTTTTAGGGAGGGAAGAGTATAGTCATGCACTTCCATACAATGTCCTCCCAAGTAGTGATAAAGTTTGATGGTAGAATTTAAAATCATTCATGGGATTTTTCAATAAATTAAAATTAAAATAAGCATCGTATTAATAATTAAAATGAAACATTTTTGAACTAGATTGTATAAAAAAGTTTTATCAAAATACCAAGGTGATCGTTTGGGTATTCATGAGGTAGTTTAGTAAATTGTATCAAGTTTCATATCATTTTTATTATCACTATCTTTATTAAAAAGTGGTTCATAGTGATTATGGGTATATTAATTTTTGGATAAAACCCCATTAGTGAAGTTTAACCACAATCTATTAGAGTTTTTATCCCCATATATCTTATTTTCATCACTTGGTTAGATCCTTATTAACTTTGTTCTCATTTCATGATATCTTCCTTAGACTTCCTCTAATTTCGTATGCTCCTAGCTATCTCAGGTTCATAGTAGAATATTTCATCTTCATCATTTCCATGATTTGAGTGTTGTGAATCAATAATACAACCAAAAACACTTAGAACTAGAATAAAACGTGCAAAATATAAATACAAAAGTTAAAATTAAATTAAATTCTTAAATATCGTAATGTATTTGAGAAACTATCCCCAGAAACAAATCTAAAAACATGACTATTCCATGGGGAATAATTAATTCTCATAGGCAATATAGTTTTAGAAAATAAGATCTAAAACCAAAAACTAACTACTAAAATGTTTTAGTATGTGTAATGATCAATGTAGAATCAAATAAGATGGATTAAAACAACATAGAATGATCTGGAAATAATAAAAACAATAGTGGTTTTCGTTTGGAAATAATCAATATGGGAAAGAATATCATGATTTGTAATTTAATTTTCCTTCATTAGTGGAGTAATGATTGATGAATTAGACTATATATAGTTCAAAATAGATCATAGTGATACCCCTCCTAGGTAAAAATATCTCTATTTTAATTATCCTCTTTTCTTACTCCCATGTACTATAGTGAACCAACTAGATATGTAAAATAATACAATGTTTAAATGTAGCAAACCTAGCCCACCCAATTTTTATTGAATTCACATATGGTTCTTGTTTATGTATTTAATTGAAAACCTCACTCCACCCTCGATGGTAATGTGAGGATGAAGAGGATAAGATGTACGAATAAAATAATTAAAGAACAAATCCATACAAAATTAATAATACAAACACACTACACTAAATAAAATTTTCCATAAATACATAGATAGGTACAAAAATAGTTTTCCTTTATTTTTATTCATGGTGTAATGTAAAAATAAAATAAAATAAAATAATAAATAACTTAGTAGTATAAATCTCCATGAAAACATTTCATAGAATATATTTTAGAAGTACCAATTGAAAGCCCCTCCATAGATTCCTTTCTCTTAAAAGTTATAGAAAAAAATTATTTTATTATATCTCAATGAATTATCTTGTATCAAATATATTATTTATTATTTATTCAATAATGTTATAATATCTATCTACACACATGCTTCTCTATTACCTCCTTTAAAAATATATCTGAAGTTGTTTCTAAGAGAGTGATCTGTTTATATGAGACTTTATCATCCATATCTATTTATATTTATATCTTGTTTATCCTCTTCTAATATGTTATTATTTCTAAATTTTAATGAATTTGAACTGCTTAAATATAATAATATTCTTATGTTCTTGATCCCCACTTAAACTCCCAATAATATTTTCATGTTTATCCATGTGATAAGATCATATATCTCTATATATCTTGAATAAATACAAATTCCATAATTTAGGTGGCGTAGTACAATGCATAATAAATCACTTGAAATCATCTTCTATATGGTTTGTAAGCTTCTATATAGGACCATATTCTATAAAAAACTCATGATCCTATTGATTGGATTTCCTCCATAGAATAGAATTATCATACACTGAAAAAGTCATTTTCACTATTTTCAATTCTTCTACATCTTTTCTTCATGGTGAAAGAATAATTATGAGGTGAAATACTCTATTATCCATAAAAAACCTCATCAATATTTACTATAGGGTGTCCATGACATAGCTGAATACCAAATTACAGACCTCATGATCACTAGACATCATCCACAACTTTTTTTTGAGAAAACCAAAATCAATCACATAACAAAGATAAATGAAACAATATGAAATGATACAAATTGAATCAACAAAAATAAAACTAAACTATGAATCAATTAACCATACCATAAGAATATTAGGGACTCACTGTAAAAGAATAATAGATTTAGAGAAATATATAAGGGGATGTTTGAGCAGAGGGGATCCTCTACCTAGGTGGGATGCTCTCCTAGAAGGGATTCTTGACCTAGTAGAAGGGTTAGCTCAACCTATGAGAGACTAATGTTGAGTGAGGGAATGATATACCTAAGAGAGAATGCACGACCAAATATGAGATGCTCAACCAGAGGAGGATGAGGTGGGGGATGTGTGTCGACCGGAGGAGGAGGATAAGTGGGGATGTCCATCGATTATAGGAGGAGAAGTGGAGTCGAGTGAGCAAAACACAGGGGGTACAAAATTAGGGGTGAAACCCAATGACTGAGGGGAATGATTATGTATGGGGTAAAATTATTCTCCCCTCTATACCAAGAGTTGAGGAAAACCCATTGGTATAGATTTGTTATACCCACGGTTCATTGAAAACTGTGGGTATAGACAAACCCTAATCAGGATATACCCACGATTCATAAAACCATGGGTATAGCCCCAAGGGGTTAGATCCTCTTTCCAATAGTGTGTCCATAAGAAAATGTTTCAAATGAAAAATGAATTTATATTTATAGAAATAAAATAAATTCATTAAGGTTATATAGTTAGGATGAATCTATGAGTTGTTGTAGAGAATGTTTAGAAAACATAGTAGTATCAAAACAAAATATTAGGAGTATTATAAACATGTAAAATCATATTATAACATGTATGTCTCAAAATTAAATTCCTAAAAAGATTCAAAAACTATTATAGATATAATATAGATCAGAAGAATCAGTAGTAGAATAAAGGATAATATCTTCTGTAATAAGAAATATATGTTCTAAAATTTACAGAAATAGATTTTGATTATTGAGATTCAATGAAAAATATATCATTAAAAAAAATATATTCTTCACATTAGATATATCCATTTCAAAATTAAACAAGTGTCCTGATTTAATTCTAGTCAAATAGATCTAAAAAACCCTGTAGAATAATCATGATTTTAAAAATGCTAAATGTGTTTGAAATTTGAGTTTAATCAATCATGACAAAACATAAATTACTTTATAAATATAAAAAAAATAATTAAATTTTGAAGATATTATGAAATGGACTTTGAATCACATTATTGATATATTTACTCTAGCTAAAACATAGAACAAATCTTTGAATAATTTTGAAATTCAAAACCTACAGATGACTGATTAAACGTGGGGTTTATCTAAATTAGGATAACTCTAGAATTATGGTTTCAAAAAATTGGTTGATTACAAATATTGGTTTATATAATGTGGAGTATAATACCAATTTTAGGTTACCTATTTTAGTTACATACAAAATGTTACATACTGAAATTCGAGTTTCCTTATCAAAGTTAGGTTCCTAAAAATAAATTCTAGCTCAAACGTGAAGTTCCAAACATTGAGTTATGTACTAAAATATGATGTACCTTATCAAAAGTTTGGTTCCAAAATATTACATTCATTTTAAAAGTGTGGATTCAAACCTTATTTTGGGTACCAATATTAGATTACAACATCATGTTTTGAACAATGTTTTTAGACCTCTTAAAAACATCCAAAATAATTTATAGAATAATATTTCATTCAAGTAAAAATGATTATAGATCTAAAACTTCTTGAAATATAGGAAAATTAAATTAAATAAATATAAACAAGAAATCCACTCAAAGATACTTTATTAGTAAAAATATTGGGGTGTTTGTGAGTATAAAAAAATGTTGATAACTTAATACTAATTTTTTGGATCAAAATCTATATGATTGAAAATATACCCCTTTTTGATGATCACAAAGACCATATAAACATAAAAAATTATAGGTTTTAGTTATTGAAGAAAAATGCAAATAGAGATTAATTATTAATCAAATATTTATATATTTTTTATCCAAATTTATCCATATTTTTTTTGAAATGAAAAATAAATTTTTAAAATGGATTGAAACACACTTAATTTAGCTCATAACTTTAAGAAAATGTTACATAATTCAAATTCATGGGTTTAATAAAAATGGATAGGCTTATAAACATGGAGCAAACTACATATAAAATGAAGAAAATCGAAAATAAGAAAAGTAATTTTTTCTATAAATCATCCTTGATTACAATAAAAATTAGTTGAAGGAGAAAAACATTAAGGTGTAAGGGGAGATAAAGGACTATATACAAGTTCTACGTAAGAAGAAGATTCATAGGTTAAGGAATATCTTAGTGTTTTCTAAATATCATTTATCTCCACTATCAAATTCTTGAAATTATTTTTCATTAGGCCTACCCACTCCTTCATCACACACCTTGATTCTTGAATCATCTTCATGATTTCTACCAGATTCACATTTATAAAATTATAAATAGTATTAAAAGAATGAAAATATATGTACATAATTCCTCCTAACTGGTTGGCCAAAAATTTGACTCCCAGTTCCATAGAAGTCAACCTTTTAACCAAATCCTTCTAGCATTTAGTAGAGTGTGTAGGGGTACATTATCTCACTCCAAACTCTGAATAATTTCATCCATAGATGAAATATTAGTAAATAAAATCTATAACCC
The DNA here is from genome assembly GCA_963277665.1 of Viscum album. Taxonomy (NCBI): domain Eukaryota; kingdom Viridiplantae; phylum Streptophyta; class Magnoliopsida; order Santalales; family Viscaceae; genus Viscum; species Viscum album. The sequence goes on along the minus strand of OY728153.1, from coordinate 380,545,283 downwards.
TCTCAAAAACATCCTCAGAACTACCTACACCATATTTGGATGGTCTCCTATGACTAGAACCTACTCCCTTTATACTTTTAAATGGTTTATTGAAAAAAATTATCCATATCATTAATATATTATTTTAAAACCATTTATATTTAAATATTTCTAAATTTCCCAACCACATGACTTCTAAAATAATGAAAATATATTCTACAGATTGAATTCTTATTCGAACTTAGATGTTGAATCTAAAAAGCTTCATATTCAGTTTTGAAAAGAAAAATATTTCTCAAGCCTTTGATATCCTTCCTCTAACTCTCAATATCTATTTGAAGCTTCATGGCCTCATAGTTCAACTAATTATATAATTAAATATGGATTTCATTAAAATTTTGATAATGCGATTCAAAAATAGATCCAACCTCATACATTAAGGGTACTTCTATGACCCCTATAGTGGTTTCTCAAACATAGACTAATTGAAGTGATTGAACTTATATTTCTTCCCAGATAGAGACTATATATCTCCATTAACTTCTTTGAATTCATAAATTTATTCTAGAGTCCCACCCAAGGACATATCAACCAATGAAGCTAATATATTCTCAATAAATTCAGTCATAACAGCAACTAGAGTACTCACCTTATCAGCAGATTGAGCTTCATATATCCATTAAAATACCAGGGAATGAATAAATTCACTTTTATGTTGTTCATTATATTGAAAAAATTCATATTTTCTTTATGATAAATGAAAATTATCAACATACACTGATATTTGTTCCATACTTTGAACAACTTTCTCATCCATTTCTTCAACTAACAGATCCAACTACACAACATCACGAGTAGAAAATTCAACTACATTTGCTATTGGCACATGTACCAATCATCTTCAAGGCCTCTAAACAGGAATATCACTACTATCTTACTTAGTAGAGGATTCTTAAGAAGATATTGAAAATTAAATAAGTCCCCCAATCCTAGTAAGAATGTTCTCATCTATGACTTTCCTCCATCTAATGCTTAAAAGAACATTTTAACCACTAACCAAAGAATCCTATAAACCTCTAACCACTTTTTGAATACCATCCTCTCACTCTACAGAATATTCTCCAATATATTCTACACCAATTCCTAAAAATTGATATGACTTTAAACTCCAATTCTCCCACTCATCATGAGTACTTTATGGTTTATCCTCTTCAGAACAAACTGGAATCAACTTTACTCATTTAAAACAATAAAATAAATCAAAATTGTTTAAATTTATAGGGGAAATAATATTACTATGATGAAATAGTTAACCATGATTGATTTCAACAACCACCACCATTTTATGAAGACTAAGAGAGGCCAATATACCATAAGGATAAAAAACATTTGAGCATCCTTTTGACTACAATGTTTGATGTACCTTAACATGTACTAACATATATTGAACTTTATGTCACTCAACATGAGAAAAATGATATATATTTCAATAAAAATAATTTTCTTAGACTTATAAATCTATGAAACTACCACTTTCTAAATTAACATGACCAAAACATTCTCTTATTCTTTCATATCCTTGACTATCTTCTTTGTGACTTGAGATAACCAAAAAATAAAGCATGCAATGTCATCATACTTTTGAAACTAGTATCCATTTTATATAAGGTTGAAATAATGATTTTATTATGAAGACACTGAAAGAATTTAAAAAATTTCACTAAAAATATCATAAAATTTTTTTTGTTCACTTTTTAAGAGATGAAATCTTCACTTTCAGCAAATTAGTTTTCGGTATTTTCATAAAATTCCTTTATAACATTCAAAGATATAATTGGAATTCTATCTTTCCTGTGTGAATTCTAGTCCCTGAAATCTAAATTATTACTTTAACATCAATTTTGTTATCAAAATTATATTTTAAATCGATGAACTTTCCCTATATAATTTTCTACTCTGAATTAGAAGATATTTGTTTCTTCACGCCACTAGAAACAACCTCATTTATATACTTATTCTTTCCATCATAAGAAGATATAAAAGGTTTAGGGTTTATTAAATAAAGGGTTTGAAATATTAAGAGTTTAGGAGAACAAAATGATAAGGGTTCTAAGATAGTATGATAGGGGATTAATTTTGAAATATTTAGATTAAAAAATTGAAAATTCAATTTTGTAAAATAAAATATTCAAACTGAAATTTTAATAATAAAAATTAAACCCTGAATAAACAATAGATTAAATAGATCTTTAAAAAAATACTTAAAATATAAATTAAATAGATCATCAAACTAAATAGAATAGAAAAAATATTAAAATATTTACTTAAAATTCAAAAATATTAACTCCCCCTAAAAAAATTAAAATAAAACTGGGAAGTGGTCTAGTGAAATTATCAGTAAGTTGATATTAAATGTTAACAACTTCTAAAGAAATATCCCATTTTTGGATATGATCCCTTCGAAAGTGATGTTGAATATAAATATGCTCAGTTCTTGAACGACGCACTTGATTTTTTGAAATATTTATAGCACTAGTATTATCAAATAATATAGGTTCATTATTAAAATTAAGTCTAAAGTTTAGAAGTGTTTGTTTCATCCACAAAAATTTTCCATAACAACTACCCGAAAAATTGTATTGTACTTGAGTAGTTGATAATGAAATGGATCATTTATTATAACCAGTCCATGACACTAGGTATTTGCATAAAAAGTGATAGGTTATTGATGTGATTTTTCTATCTAATTTATACCCTCTAAAATTTATATTTGAATATGAAATAAAATCAAAATAGAAGGTCTTTGATAGGGAGAAGATATGGAAATGGTTCCTTTTAAATATCTCAAAATTATTTTGGTTGGAATTAAATGAGACACTTTGTATTTTTTTAAAATATTACTCAAAGTTAAAAAATAATCATCATATCTGATCTTCTAGTTATAATATTTAAAAAACTACTAATCATACCACTGTTCAACTTGTTATCAACTGGTTTACCAGCTTTATCCAAATCATGTTTTATATTTTTAAACATATGATTTTTATATGGTTTACTATTTTCAAGATAAAAATTTTTCAACAAATCAATAATATATTTACTTTGATTTTAAAAAATTGAAATCCTTTTGATAGATTTTTAATCCAAGAATGAAATTTAAATCTCCCGTCATACACATTTAAAACTCTTTTTGCATATGTTTTGAAAAATAATTACAAATAATTTTATTAGATGAAACAAAAATAAAGTCATCTAAATAAATTTAATATACTTAAATACAAGAATATAATATTTTCTTAAAAATTGTATGATCTTCTAAACCTACAAAAAACCATTTTCCAAAAGAAAAGAACTCAACCTCTCATACCAAGCCCTTAGTGTGTTTAATACCATAGATATATTTATTATGTTTGAAAATAAAATTTTGACTGTGAGGAATTTAAAACCTAGGGGGTTCTTCAACATTAAATCCCTCTATTAAATAAAAATTTTAAAAGTAAGTTTTATTTTCATCTGGTATAGTTTAAAATTTATATAAGATGAACTGGATAAAAGGATCCTAATGGATTCAACACTAAAAATATAGGAAAATGAATCCTTATATATTATTCATTTCCCCTGATTATAAACCTTAGAAACTAACTAATCCTCATTCTTCATAATTCGCCTTGATCATATTTCTTCTTCTTAAAAAATCATTTAGTTACTATTATTGGATGGTATGAGGGTATATCAATTAACTCATAATCGTTGTTTTTATTAAAATAATTTATCTCTTATTTGATTTCCAATATATAATACTCATCATAAAAGTCATCTTCTATATAATTAGGTTCAACCAATAATATAAATCTTGATAATTAAACTAGATTTCCAACATTTCTTTGTGTTCTAAATCCATCATCAAGACCTCCTATAACTATCTCTAACAGTTCATCCTTAAAAGTCTTAGTTTTTCTTGGTAAAACCCTTCCAGGTTCCTCAATTTATTGTTCTTTAAATATGGAATATTCATTATCATGTCATATTTTACTTTCAAACATATAATTTGAAGACAATAGCCTCAATTTATTCAAAGAATCAATAACATTATCTATTTGAATTATGCTTTGATCAAATGGATCACTTTCATAGAACATCACATTAATATATTCTAAAAATATCCTTTACTTTTTATTAAACACTATAATCTTTATAACTATAAAAATTCCCTAGATATATTTATTCATCATCATTTTGATCAATTTCACTAAGATTTTACTTATTATTCAATATATACAACATACATCCAAAAATGATAAGATATCCAATTTTAGGTTTTCTATTATTCCCTAACTCATAAGGTGTATATTTAAGAAGTGGTAAAATTAAAACTCTATTTATTAAATGAAAATTTGTATTAGCAGATTCTTCTAAAAAATAGGTAGGTAAACTTCTATCTTTCAACATAGTTCTCGCCATTTCATGAATAGTTCAATTTATTCTTTCTACAATTTTATTTTGTTGAGGAATTCTTGGGGAAGAAAAACATTGTTTAATACCTAGTTTTGAAACAAAAATTATTAAATTATTGATTATAAAATTGTCCTCCATGGTAACTTATTTATGAAATTATTTCAAAATCTTTTTTATTCTGAACAAATTTATAGACACAATAAATGGTTTACTTCTAAACGTCAAAAAAACCAATTAGATTTGAAAAAATGATCAACTAAAAAAAGATATAGAATCCACCATTTAGTATTGAAATTATTGTGGGTCCAAAATTCCATTTGGATATGTACTAAGGGTTGATTTATAGTAAATTAGTTAATATATTTTAAATATGACTTATATTGCTTACTAATTTGACATGTATCACAAAGTATTTTCTTATAAGACTTGAAAAAGTGATGATAAAAACAATATTCTTTTTAGATAATTTATATAAATAAAATATATTAAAATGACCATGTATCTTATTTATTATGTATTATTCACTTATTTCACCACTAAAACAGTTCAATTTATGTTCACACAAAGAACTAAGGTCCAAAGTATACAAATTTTCAACTATTAGTTATCTAAAGCTAGAAAGTTTGTGTTTAATGATATAATAAGAATTATTAGAAAAATAAATAATAAATCCATCATCATGTAGTAAAAAGATACTAATTATATTATGTTTAATCCCTTGAACATAGATAACAATTTTGATCAAGATTGATTTTGGATCTCTAATTGATCTAAATTCATTTATATTCCATTTAACATTGTCACCACTGGTAACCAAACCTCCATAAACCTTTGATAGTGCATTGAAATTGTATAAGTATCCTCTCATGTGTTTTTAACTACCACGATCTATATAATCATAATATTTATCAAAATAATTAATCTTAGGATTATTTAAGATAATATTATTAGCATAATGTCCCCTAATCCCATAATAATAATATTAACTCTTAAATAATATTAACTATTTGAACTATGAAATAAATACATTCTATATAAATTTGGTTTTTCATAATTTATACTAATTACATATCTTTCTTTATTATGCGCATTCTTTTCAAGATTCTTATTTAATAGATCTTATCCCTTAGTAAAAACATTAATAATAATTTTAAAAGCTTCAAATCCAGTAAATAACTTTTTATATTTTATTTTCATGTTTGGAATAGCTTAAACCATGTTTCTTTAATTTTTATTTTACTTCTAGGTGTTGTTTTAACACGATATATCTCTAAATTATGAAAAAATTATGAAAATTATTTATATATTTATGATTTTTCTTTAGAAACTCATATTTGTTTATAAAATATTATAATTCTCAACTAGTTTATCATTTAAGAAGATTTAAAAATATGAATCAGAAATAATAGTAAAGTAATATTTTACCTCATCTTCATTATCCCTAAATAACATATTTTCTTTCAGATATGATTTATCCTATTAAAATTTTGAACCTGAATAGTTTTTGAGTCTTCAGATACACTCTATATATCATTCATATATTTCCTTCCTTTTCATTAAAAATATTCAATCATTTATAGTTTCTTTTATTTCTTCTTCACTTTTCTCATTTCCTTAATATGTAGGAAATAATGTTTTATTTGTTCCAACTACTTTCCTTTATAGCATATACAATTTTTTAGACAATTAAAATTATTCTTCTAATCATTGAATGGATTCTTGAAGCCTTTATTTTTTTAATATTTTATCTATGTGATAAATTTTTTCTCTATAATTTGGATAATTTGAATTATTATAGAATATAACATCCACTTTTTAATTATTTTCATTTTTGGAATAGAAACTTTAATAGTTTTATTTTCATTTTTGATAAATTTTTGACCCGTAACCTCAAATTACATCTTAGATTAATAAATCATGAGAGTACCAATAAATTCTCTAATATTTAAAGTTTTTTATGAGAGTTGATTGATTTATAGAATATGATATTCCATTATACTTACATGGTAAAACTCTAAAAACTTTAAACCATTGATCTTGGTCAGAAATAGTACTTCTGAGATATAAATCATCAATTACAATTTCAATCAATCTTTCATTTATTTGTGTGAATCTTGCATATTCAAACAATCTAAAAGTATCAAATTTTAATTTTTTTATATTATTCCTCAACTATATGACTTTATAGATTCCTTCATAAAAAATAATAACTGTCTACCGAATTTCATAAGTAGTGGAACACTAAGATACATTGTTGAATACATCAGGTACAATACCACAAATGATTTCATTCATGGCTTCTGAATTAATATCATATTCATTTTCTTTTACAACATCCCTCTTTTCTAGTTTATCATTTGTAATTTATAATGCTTTATAGCCTTCAAATGAACTTTTAAAACAAGATTATTAAAATATATAACAATCCAGACACTCCATCACCCATAATTTTCACCATTAATACATATATCTATGATCATATACATACCTTCTTTTAGATCATACATTGACATTATTCTTCATTTGTCTCCTTAACTCAAGCTTTCTAGAGTTGAAGTAAAATTTCAATAGAGAACTCCTTAGATACCAATTTTTATATCATAATGGTGATGAAAACACAAGAGGGGGGTGGGGTGAATTATTTACTTTTAAAAACATATGAATAATTTAAAACCGAACCTCCTTTGTAACATGGAATGTGTTTTTTTCACTTTTATTTTAGTAGATTATGTAGTAGAAAATAAGAGAAGCAGACACAATTTTTTTTATTTCGGTTTTGGGTACAAAGATCATGTAGTTAACTCCACCAACACTATGAATTTAACTAGAAGATCATTTTCCAAGAGATCTTGATAGTTTAGTGAAAGAAGCTGTATCTTATTACAAAATATTTTTCAAATTTTTAAAATAGGATAATCAACATCTCTTAAAACAATCAATTATGTGGGTGTTCAAAACCCAAAGATATTTCCATTGGTTTAAAAAATCTATTTGAAAGTGTTTAGGTAATGATTTTTAAACTAAATAATGTAGATATATTTAGAGTAATGAGGTAAATAATTAAAATAACTATCCTCAATAAGAATCCTCAAGTTATTGTAGAGAATTTCCAATTAAGAGAACAATAGAAAACAAAATTCTTAATGGTAGTATAAACAAACAACAGTAGATTATAACAAGAATTACTCTAAAGTTTAGTCCTAAAACTATTCAATGAACTATAGTATAAATATAGAAAAAATAAATTGAAGTTTTAGTTTAAAGGAAAATTGTTTTTGTAACAAGAAAGATCATATATATATAATTCAAAGAAAGAAATTCAAATTATCAAGCTTCGGTGAAAAATAGATCATTCATGAGAAAAACCAAATCTAATTTAGATATATTTGATTAAAAATTAAATAAGTATTCTGATTTTATTCTAGTCAAATATATCAATAAAAGTATCCAGATAAATCAGGATCTTAAAAATGCTCAGTATGTTGGAAATATCAATTTAATTGACCATGAAAAACATAAATTCCCTTAGAAATAAGAATGAATTAATCATTTTATGTAGATATTCTAAAATTTACATTGAATCACTTTATCAAGATATTTACTCCAACAAAAAAGGTATAAATCTTAGAATAATTTGAAATTCAAAACCCATAGATGACGGATTCAACATGGAGTTTCTCTATGTGTTGATAACCCAAAAGTATGGTTTCCAATGTTAGGTTACATATGTTAGGTGCATACCAAATTTTTTATACTCAAATATGAGGTTCTTTAATAAATTTAGGTTGTTAAAAATAACATTCATATCAAACTTGAGGTTATAAATGTGATGTTATATACTCAAATGTGACATTCCTTATCACAATTTATATTCCCAAACAAAAAACTTAAACATAAATGTGGTGTTACAGACAAAGGTTTGGATACCAATGTTAGGTTACACCATTACATTTTGAATAGTAAATCCATAATTCTTTATAACATCCAAAAATGTTTATAAAATAAAATTTATTTCAAATAAAATATTATTACTAAAATCATACATCCATAATTCTGGGAAATTAAAATAAATAAATATTTACCTAACATCCACTCAAAGTGAATTCATTATTAAAATAGATAATCATATTTTAATCATGAAAATGAATTAGAACAAAGTGATAAATGTTTGGATCAAAATCTATATTCCCAAAAATATTCCAATGTTTCATGGATTATGCTTATAATGCTCTGTTTTTCTTAGTGCCCACAATCATTTTTATGAATAATGCGATGAATATAGTTTACTTGATTACCTTTATTGTTTATTACTGCTATATTTTTTATTTCATTTGGCCTTGTTTTTTTAACTTACCCATTGTTTCTCTAATCTGTTGTTAAAGGTTTTCCTTTTCAATAACCTTTATTAATGACAGAAAAAATGAATATTATAGGGATTTTCTCACGGGTTAGTTTATGGTAAAAATAGATACCTAAATGAATGTTTTAATAAGAAATTTATTTTCATTGTATATTTTTCATTTAAAGAAAATTAAATTGAATATTGTTAATATATATTTGAGATATTTTCTAGAATAATTAGAAAATACTACTTAAAATATGCTAATTCTAACTAGTATATTTAGTTTTCATTTTAAAAATAAAAGTATATACTCTGTGGTTAATAACTAATTTGTTGTTATGATCACACCCTACATACACCACTTGGTGTTTATAGACTAAGTGGCCTTTTCTAGGTTTTGGTTTAATTCTTGGATTGAGATTCTAATTTCAATAGAGAGTGACCACAGGTTACAAGGGATAATGTTTAGGCATGAAAATTTATATTTTTACTAGTTTTTTAGTTTTGGATACATGGACATGTTTTGTAATTTATGTTACAACTATTGGTGGGTGCATTATATAAGCATAGTAAGTAGTGAGAATCAAATATGGTTACATGAGATGGAGTTGGATAGTGAGAAAAGGGATATTTTTCATCTGTGATATCTTCATCTCTATTTAAAGATTTTAAATTCTTTATTCTGATTATTTTTTTGGAAATGATGTATAATGTTTGGATGAATCATGCTGTAATTTTAGTATAATTCATATAATGTTTAAATATTATTTTTCTAGAAAAAATCACCTCTAAAAATGGATTTTATTTCAATTATTCTTGTTGAAATATTTTGGGGGTCAAGGTCTACCCTCGAGGTAGTGGCGAGTCAAATTGGGGGTCAGTTCTCATGGAAACCTTGGAAGATTTTTCACAAACATAATTAGAGCCTAGTTTTATAAAGGGGGCCAAGGTTTTAAAGATCCATTTATTATTTTGGTAGGTCTCATTGAGGGTTGCTGGACTATCATGACTTAGAGTGTATGAAGGATAAGAGTGTCGTGATCTCTTCTCCAATATGAACCTCAAGACACTATGGGAAGTTGGGTTTTTATTATTTTTTTATGGTTTTTGATATTTTCTATTTTATATTGATAATGTTTTGGGATGAAACAAAAGTTCAATTTGTGGTAAAAAAAGGACACATGGATTGGTAACTCATGTGGATCCCACCTAAATAGTTTTATGTTCAATCAATGATAGTTGTGTGATTAACATCTAGTCCACTAATACCTGTGCCTAAATCCTATATTGTTTTTAGTCCCATCTGGCTTGTCCAAATGTTTTAATCTATAGAGAAATTTGATATTGGTTTATTTTTGATAAAAATAATATTAAAACTTTAAAGTTATTTTTGATTGAGGTTCAATTATTTTAAAATATAAGTTTATATTTTGAAAATGGTCTTGAAAGGGGTTATGAAAAGGAATTTTTATTCAAAATGGTGGTGAATGGTTTTGAATTTGAAAAAGGGTAAATTTAAGTTTAAAATATGGGAGATTTATCTTAAATTTTTTAAATGGGGTTTTTCATTAGTAAAATAATTAATGGCTGAGTTTTATTTTTTCTAATGTTGCAAAACATGGGTTTAAATAACTAATTTGATATAGAAAGTATTAAAGAATGTTTTCTTAATTAGTTAAAAATGATATCACAGTTTGGGGATTCAGAAACATTTTTTATAGAGTAATTTTGAGTTTTAAAATTGTGGTTTGATTGGGGTCCCTAATTTAAAAAAATATATTGTGATTTTGAAATGGTTTTAAAATGGGGACTTTTTATTTGTTACATGGTTGTGGTTTTTTTAGTGGTGACCTTAGTTAGTTTTTTAAAGTGTTTATACAAAATTAATATGTAATTTTTTATGATATTAACTATTTTTTGGATATGTGATTTATTTGTTAATGTGATTATCCTCTCTATTTAGAGTATGCCTCAAAATAATGGTTTGATAATCTTCAGGTTGTGATGATCATCTATTATAGGGGCTGTTAATGATCAAGTTTCTAGGATAATTCCTTTTGGGTGTGACTACATGGATTCTTTATTCAGTATTTATTATGGAATGATATTGTTTTTATATTACTAATATATCATTGGAGTGTATTAGTCCTTTGTATTTTGATTCTACCTTTGAGGTAGTGAGGTTTGACTTCAACTACTTGGTTATAGGCAAAGACCTTAGGTGTGCATTGGGGACCTCGGATGGATGCCGAACAAGTTAGTGTTATGTACTGTCCAATATTGGATTTACTTTGTGGGATTACCATGAGTTTTTTCTTGGTTATGAAGATTTAGAAAACCACATTTTAATTCTTTGACCCGAGGATTAAACCCATTTTGGTAGGAGATGCGTTTTTTGGTTTATACCATCCTTTTTTTGTTCAAAGTTGAAAGGTTTTTTGGGGACCTTGAGATGATTGTTTTAGAATAATTCATGTTATTAAGGATGTAATATCTTTTATGAATGGTATGGTGGAACTTATGGGGTGTTTATTTATCCCTTTATCTTCTTATCTATGATTGATTGGGTAACTAGATGTGTTTTTTTTAAATACTTTTCTCAAATAAATATAATTTCTTTGATAGCTTGCGTTACATGAAACCCAAATATTAAAAGAAAACAAATTTTTGTACTACTATAACCTATAATTTATATTGTAGAGTATGACTAGAACTATCTGAGTTATTAAAATTATATGGTTTAAACATAAATTCATTTGTTATCAATTGATGATAAATAAAATTAAAAATAAAAATAATTTGAATGTAAACAAAATATTTCTCGAAAAAATCATTTTTATGTGCATAATGTGTTTTTATCTTAATAAATTAAATTAATCACTACTAGAGAATGATGGTAATTAAATTTATATAATATATATTTAATAAAAAAATTATCATTCATTTAATTTTTTTCTACACATGGGATAAAAATAAATTTAGTTCTACACATAAAAAATGTTTTTTTCAAAAAAGCTGTTTTGTCGCATTTTTTCACTTATATTAATATTAAAATTTTAAATTTGAAAAGATATATTTTAAAAAATGAAACTACTTTTTTAAATATTAATTTTAAAATTATCCTACAGTTAACTGTTAAAATTTTATGAAAAGATTTACTTTTCAATGAATATTGAAAAATACTGATTTTTATTGAAAACTATAATTTCATTTAAAGCATTTTAAAAGATCCATTTTATTTTAAAATTTTATAAAAGTAAATTATTTCCATTTTATCATTAGTAACCCTATTTATTTTATTGGAATTAATATTATGTTGAAATTTCATATAAAAACATTATATTCTTAAGAAATCATTTTCCTTAGAAAACTACATTTTTCATCATTTCTCTATGTTTAATTTTAAATTAAATTCTAACGCTTCCATGAATTGAATTTGTTAAAATGGATTATATTTATATATATAATTAATATTTTTTAATATTTTCAATATAATTTTCATCCTAATGAATAGTCAAAATAATAAAAAAAATTATTGTAGTTATAGTAAATATGAGTTTACCAGAGGTTAAACCAAAAGATAAGTGTATGTTTTACAATTTGACATGTATAAATCCCAATGGATGGTAATATTTTGACCTTACAATGTAACTCCACAACCCCATAAGCCCAGAGCTAGAGCATTGATTTTATACATTGGAATGATTACAAGGAATCGAGTCCTGAAGGACCAATCAGTTTAGTAGTCTTGGAAAATAGATTACAAACATGAATGTTACACTACACATTCAAACATAAAACACAACATAAATAATCCTTTGAAAATTACATTATTCCCCAAGCTTTCCCCTGTATATCAAATATAATACACTTTTTATAATCATGGGAAAACAAAACCTAAGAAAGGGGTGATCTCAAATGCTCAGTAAGGGTAAGTAATTTAGTGAAAGCTATAAACTATTATGGCATGATGTGTAATAAAAACAACAACCTTTTAAACATAAACATGAACATAATATGTATAAATTAAATCAAACATTACCAAATAAACATGCACATGTATATTCTACTATTCTAATAATCACATGTAATAACTAATTTCATAATGAGGGAATACCTAACACCGGACATCATTACCACAAAGTCAAAGACTCGTTCCAAGACTACAAATAATTTTTTTTCAAGGTCTTTGGAAAAGACACTAATTTGCCTCATGAGACCTACCGATGCATAGAGGGGCTATAGTGGTCCCCACCCGTCACTTACAAAGTCTACTGAATTCCTCATATGAAAATGTTGAAACATAACATAAACATTCGTATTAAAACTAGCATACAAAATGTCAATACTTCAACCATAAACCATGAAGGGTATAAAAATAGAACATACCTAGTCAAACATATCATAACTCATTAAATACAAAGTGTAATATGTTTTTATAATAAATCAACCTTAATCATGAATAATACCTAGTAAAGGTTGTTGACATAGTTGAAAATGACCAGTAAAACTTTTTGAGAGAAATATACATTTTTTTTAAATCGTTTAAAAGTCACATATTTATAATCGAATTAATTTAAAATATATTTCTTAATCAAAGTGTCCCATACAAATTTTAAACATTTTAAAGGAATTTAAATTTTATAACAATCATGTCCATATAAATAAATCCTTAAAACCATTTTGAAAACATGAACATTATTGAAAATGATTTTAAAGAATAAATATTGAAAACATTTAAAATGATGTTTTATTTAAATAGTAACTTAAAAGAATCATTTTGAAATTTATTTTATGATACTCAAACATGGATAATAAATATTTCCCAAAAAATACTTACACGTAAACAATCTTAGATAATAATGATATTGAGGAATTAACCCTTACCTTGCACTTTCCTTTGGTCGAGGGTGTGTTTATCCTCCTGTATTATGACCATACTATGTTATTAAATTATAAAAGAACCATATTAATATTTATTATATCACACATGATTCATTTACGACTTTACACTACCCATTTAATAATGATTTTCCGTGTTAAATTTACATTTTTGGTAATAATCACTTTCTTTATCGTACACGTTTTCATTTGTTATTCTTGATCATATCATTTGTATCATGATTTAAATAAATCCAGAATATAATACATGATTTACATATAATATATAATTATAATTTAAATATGTATAATAGATAGATATATAAAACGGAAAACACCGTTTATAGAGACGGTAGGCCGTACATACACATAAATGTTGTTTCCGTTTTCCAATCATATTGAACGGAAATAAATGAATAAGATACATGTAGGTACATAAATATATACATCTAGTAGAATTATTATTTCATATATTACATAGTTATCAATAATATATATTTTTATAATCACTGTTGAATGGTGAACATAGAAATGAATCTCATCGCGTCGTGGAGACGGTAAGCCATACGTACACACGAGCGACAATATCATTTATTTAATGATTAAAAAGAATGGAATTGGATGGTATATTAATTGTAAACAGAAATTAGTAACTTATATTAGTTATTTATAAACATATTACTCATACTTATATTCATCCAAATAAAATAGTGTTCGACGGCGGTTTCAAGGGTCTTCAACGGTCTCTGGTGATGGTGGTGCACATCGGTGATGGGACGAGACTGTTTCCATCTACAATGGGGGACGTGGGTTTAGAGATGATGATGATGTGATATTATGATAGTGACAAAGTATTTTCAAGACACGTGCATATCTCCTTAGGTGGATAGCGTGATTTGGTGGATATGTTGTGATAGGGTCTATGACTTCTGAAACTGGCGACGTGTTGATGGTTTTGGCGCGCTGATGCTGGCTCTATTTTAGTCTTTTTTAATTTCAAATTCTGTCAAAGTTTAATGTGTCATGTATGACCTTCTTCTAGTTTTTATGTTTTTTATAGGTTCCCCCTTTCCCTTAAAGTGTTTTTTTCAATAATATAAAAAATGGATTGGAGGTTGAATTACAAATTACACCACGACGTGGTGATGGTAAGTTGTACGTACGCATGCATGGTGACATTATCATTCATAGGATGGGTAGAATAATTAGTATGGTTGTACCAAATTTATAATAACATCATAGTATATAGAAGTTACTGGAGTTATTATTTCTTTATGGAAATAACAAAGAATGATAAAGTGGAAGAAGAAAAGAACATTGAAAGAGGTGAAACAATAATTACCTCTTCTTTGGGTGTTTTCTTTTGATTTGAACAAATGGGATCCATAGGTTGGATTTATTCTCAATGGAAGGCCTCTAGAATTAAGTGAGGGAAGTTGGGAGATGATTTGGGAAGAGTTTTTATTATCCATATGACATTGGAGGCATTAAATTAAGAGAAGGGGAAGTACCCTTTTATAAGAGAGGTGATGGTCACTTTAGGAAATGTTTAAAATATTAATTTATTATGCAATCATATTCAGTTTCTATTGACTCATAAATAATTTAATTTGGGGATAAAAGAGGCTGGGTTGAAAATCTATCAGCCAATAGGTTTTAGACAGGTTTAGGTCAACATATTGACATTATCTTTTAGGTTTAACTCTTAGTTAAATAGTTTAACTTTTACCATTTATTATTGTATTATTATAATAAATGGTTAATAAACGTACTATAAAAAGACAAAAGAACCCAAAGTGGTTCATTATTGACATATATAATCTTATCTAAGTCATTTGTCTAAACCTTATATTTTTATGAATATTTTATTATTTAATAAAATAGTATTTGTTTTAAAAACTCATTTATGTCAATTTTGAAACTATTTAGTATTTTGTTTTTTTGAAAGTCATAAAGATATTATTAAATCTAATATAATTCATTGAATCAATCCTAACATATCATATTGACCTATAAAATTCTTGGAATACATCATAAGTCTAGATTTATAATTATGATAATATTTATAATATCAATTATTTTAATCTTTCAATAATTAGGTAATTACTGCATCACCACTGCGACATAAATAAATTTAAATATTTAATGTCTAAAAATTATAAATAAAATACCATTATGTATGAAATATTCTTATATTTCTAATGATTATTTATAGTCGAATTTTTATTATGTATAACCCTATATTAAAAATGTTTTAGTTATTAAACATTGAATTTAACACCCTTAACTCGTCTTTAAAAATAATAATAATAAATGTCCTAATCTAATATATGTGGAACAAAAGGATAATATTTTATTCTTAAGGATTATTTTGGTCGAAATAAACTTATCCAATAGAACTAGGACTTGTGTTAGGGTAATTATAAGATCATTTTTACCTTTAATTACTTTATTTACTTTTAACCATGATAAATAAAATTTAATAGTTACTATGCATGAAACAAATTATTTTCATCCTATTGAACCATTTTTTACTTACTAATATCAACTGTGTCTCTCATATTTTTGAAATTCAATTCACAGAATTCGTAAAATTGTGTTTTATGCAAATTTGCAAATGTGCCTAGAAGTTGGGTAAAAGACGTAAAAAAGTCCAATAAAATTATATATATATATATATAATTTTTTTATAAAATGTCTCAAATGAATTACATTGAACTTATAAAGGTATTTTATATCTATTTTTACTTAAAATAAATTTAAATAAAATAAATAATTATTTAAATAAAAAGTCAGTTTTAAACAATAACAGAGTGTTTGTCCCTATTCATCAAAAATTGAAAGTTTTTTTGGAAAAATACAACAAATTCACTTTAAGATAATTTTTATATTCAGAATTCAAAAATGAGTTCTATTTTACCAAATTCAAAACATATAAGTTTTATTAATTAATTTAAAATTAATTCCCATTGTCAATATCGAAAAACTTGTTTTTAAAAAGTAAAAACAATCAAAATAATCTTAAGAAATTCTTTATCCTTAACAATAGTATCCAATGTCAAACATAATCCATTCCAACATTTAGACTTATCCAAAATACATCGGTCTAAACTCACAGTCCAAATTTATAAGGAAGCTATACACAATGAAGATCTTTTTTGCCACGTAATAACATGTGAATACGTTCATCATGTATTCTTTTAAAACACATTAACAACCCGAATTACCTTAAAACCTTATTGATTACATTCATGCTCTCTTATTCTTTATAGGATACTGGATATACATCCTATATCGAAAAATGTTTTAAAATCAAACAATAATGGAATAAAAAACAATTAATTAGTTTTAAAGTAGTCAAGAATATCAAATAGAATTTATCCAAATCAATCATATCTTATTCCAAAATCACTACCTCAGTATCAGAACCATATTAATGTTTATCTTTCCTTCAACCATGTATTTTCCCAAAAATTTAACTTTTTATTGAGTAACATTTCATAGAACTATATAATCTTAAATCCTTAATGAAATACTACTGTAGTACAATCCTTATTTATTTCCATAATTCATATAACCATTATATCGTTGACACAACACTCAAATGAATGAATTATTTAATAAAAAGATAATAACACAAGTCATTCCTCTACATCTTTTGTATTATCATAACTTGATTATTATCCAATAGCACCATTTGGGGCATACTCTGATGATTTGGACATTGATTTGCGTAGTGTCTGAACTCCTTGTAGATGACGAATTGTACATTTGAAACCTTTTTATTACCATTGTAATCACATACTTGGTGTCGCTTTTCTCCACACATATAAAAACCTATCATTTACTTCAATAATTTACTAAGGTGATTCTTTCCATAGATATCACATATGGGAAGATCCTTTTTTGCCTTCTTCCCTTTATCCATCTTTCTCTCTATCATCATTTTCTTCTCTGAATTCCCTTAAAAGCCATAGAACTTAGATAATTATTTACTTATCTTATTAACACATGATATTACTTCCTCATATGACGAGAATACATGGGTGGATAGTTTCCATCAAAATGTTTGCTAAAGACCACAAACGATATTATCCTTCTTAATCTTTGGGACATGAATATTGTTGGATTTCTTCTTCATTCTATTGGATGCCATTTTTAAACAATGGTATACACTAGGTTAGTTTAGGAATCTCAATTCATAATTCCTAACTTGTAAAATACCAAATGTAAATTGAAAAGATTATGCATATAATCTATAATCATAAAAAAAATGTTTTCTTTGAAGAATTATTTACTCTTAAATCCTTCATAATGTCTTGTATAGAAAATGTAAATTATCCTAAACATATCTCCAAGGTGTGTCGTTACAAAGAGTGCAGCAAGGCTCGTTGTTGTGTACCGGGATACCCCGGGTCAAGGCGGAAAATCCTTGTCTAAGTTTTCACTCCTATGTACATCTGTGCTAGAGCTTCCTCTGCCTGCTCCTATCCTAACAGGGATGTATTTTTTAGAAAATACACAAAATCTCTACATTATCAAAATTCTAGGACTTTCTTCTATAATATTCCTAAAAGTCTATATTAGGGTAATGTTCTCTAGTCATAGTTTTTATAAATCTAGTTTCTAAGGTTTGTACTAAACTTCATATGATACCAACTGTAACTCCCCAACCCCAGAAACCCAGATTCGGTGCCTTATTTTAATACATTGTCCTGATTACAAGGAATCAAGTCCTGAAGGATTGATCAGTTTAGTTGTATTGGAAAATATATTACAAAAATGAACTTTAGATTACACATTCAAACATAAAAACAACATAAATAATTTGTTGATAAAACCATTATTCCCCAAGCTTAGCTGTACATATTAAACATAATACACTTCTTGGAATCCTAGGAAAACAAAACATAAGAAAGGGGTGAGCTCATATAAACATTAAGGGTAAATAAATTAGCGGAATCTATAAACATGTAAGGTAATATGTGTAGTAAAAACAACATACTTTTAATCATAAACATTAACATAATATGTAGAAAATAAATCAATCATTACTATATAAACATGCACATGGATATTCTACTAGTTGAATAATCACATGTAATAACTAATTTCATAATGAGGGAATACCTAACGCTGGATATCCTTACCACATAGTCAAGGACTCATTCCAAGACTAAAAATACAATTATTTTCAAGGACTTGTTCCAAGACACTAATTTTCCCCATGAGACCTACCTATGCATCGAGGGGCTATAGTAGGCCCCACCCATCACTTACTAAGTCCACTCCATTCCTCATATGGAAATGTTGAAACATAACATAAAAATTCGTATTAAAACTAGCATACAAAATGTCAATATTTCAACCATAAACCATGAAGGGTATAAAAATATCACGTCCATAGTCAAACATAAAATAACTCATTCAATAAAATATGGAATATTGTATTATAATAAATCAACCTTAATCAAGAATAATATCCAGTAAAGGATGTTGATATAGTTGAAAATGACCAGTAGAACTTTTTGAGAGAAATATCTCTTTTTTGTGAAATCATTTAAAAGTCACACATTTATAAATGAAGTTATTTAAAAGATATTTTTAAATCAAAGTGTCACATACCAATTTGAAACTTTTTAAAGGAATTAACATTTTATAACAATCATGTCTGTATAAATAAATCCTTAAAACCATTTTGAAAACATGATCATTAATGAGAAATATTTAGAAGAATAAATATTTAAAACATTTTAAATGATGTTTTATTTTAATATTACCATATAGAAATAATTTTGAAATTTTTTTATGAAAAATTGACATGGATAATAATTATGTCCTATAAAATAATTACACATAAACAATCTTGGATAATAATGAGATTGAGGAATTAACCCTTACCTTGCACTTTCCTTTGGTCAAGGGTACGTTTAACCTTCTGTGTAATGACCATAGTAAGTTATTATAGTATACCAGAACCATATTCATATTTATTATATCACACATGATTCATTTATGACTTTATACTACCCATTAAATATTGATTTCCATTTTAAATTAACATTTCAGGTAATAATCGCTTTCTTTATCGTACACGTTTTAACTTGTTATTCATGATCGTATCATTTAGATCATGATTTAAATACTTCTAGAATATAAAATGTTATTTATATAAAATATATATTTAGAATATAAATGTTGATAATATATAGATATATTAAATGGAAAACACCATTTATGGAGACGGTATGCCATACGTACACATAAACGATGTTTCTGTTTTCATATCGTATTGAACGGAAATAAGATAATATGATATATGTAAGTACACATGTACACACACACACACACACATATATATATATATTTATAGTATAATTATTATGTCATATATTACATACTTATTAATAAGATATATTTTTATAATCATCGTTGAATGGTTAACCTAGAAATTAATCTCATCGCATCATGGAGATGGTAAATCTTATGTACAAATGATCGACAATATAATTTCCATAGTTTGGATTTATGATCAATGTAAGGCCACTAGGTTGAGGGGAGGGTAAATGGAATGATATTTTTTTAGGGGTTGGCTGATCCAAATGGCTTTGGAGGTGAGATTTTGAGATAAGGGGAAGTACCCTTTTATAAGAGAGGTGATGGTCACTTTAGGAAAAGTTTGAAATATTAATTTATGATACAATAATATTGGGTTTATAATGGATTAAAAAGTATTTATTTCTAGGATAATGTGGGTATGGGTTTAAAACCTCTAAATAAATAGGTTTTAGACAGGTTTAGGTCACCATAATTACATTATCTTTTAGATTTAACTCTAAGTTAAATAGTTTATCTTTTACCATGTATTCTTGTATTATTATAATAAATGGTTAGTAAACATACAATAAAAAGCCAAAAGAACCCCAAGTGTTTTATTTTTGACATATCTAATCTTATCTAACTCCTTTGTCCAAACTTTATATTTTTAGGAGTATTTTACCATTTATTAAAATTGTGTTTGTTTTAAAAACTCATTTATGTCAATTTTGACACTATTTAGTATTTGGTTTTTTTGAAAGTCGTAACAACATTTTTACTTCAAAGAGAATTCTTCTAATCAACTCTAACATGTCATATTAACCTATAAAATTCGTGGAGTACATCCAAAGTCTGAATTTAAAATTATATTAATATTTATAATATCAATTATTTTAATCATTCATTAATAAGGTAATTACTGCATCATCATTGCGTCATAAATATATTTAATTATATAATGTATAAAAATTATAAATAAAATACCATTATGTAAGAAATATTTTTAGATTTTTAAGAAATATTTACAGTCAAATTTATATTATTTATAACCCTATATTAAAAATGGATTAGTTATTAATCTTTGTATTTAAAACTTTTAACTCTTCTTTAAATAAAATAATAATAAATGTCTTAATCTAATCCATGTAGAAAAAAATTATCATATTTTATTAATAAGGTTTATTTTGGTCTAAATACACTTATTCAATAGAATTAGGACATGTGTTAGAGTAATTATAATATCATTTTTACCTTTAATTTCCCTATTTACTTTTAACCGTGGTAACAAAATTAAAAGTTACTATTCACCAAAAATTATTTTCATATTTTTGAACCAAATTTTACATACTAATATCAACCATGTCTCTCATATTTTTTAAATTCAATTCAAAAAATTGGTAAAATTATGTTTTATGCAAATTTGCAAATGTTCCTAGAAGGTGGGTAAAAGACGGTAAAAAGTTCAATAAAATTTTATACATCTAATTTTAATGACTCCAATGAATTACATTGAACATATATAGGTATTATATATCTATTTTTACTTTAAAAAATTTAAATAAAATAAATAATTATTTAAATAAAAATTCGGTTTTAAACAATAACGCAATATTTTTCACTATTCATCAAAAATTGAATGTTTTCAGAAAGATACCAAAAATTCACTATAAGATAATTTGGATATTACAAATTGAAAAATTTATTATATTTTAACAAATTCAAAGCATATAAGTTGAATTAATTAATTTAAAATTATTTCCTGTTGTCAAAAACAAAAATTGTGTTTTTAAAAAGTAAAAACTATCCAAAGATTGACATGTGTTTATGTGGAATTTAAACGTGAAATTACATATAATGACCTAAATTATATTAAAAGGTAAAAATATAATCAAATTAAATTTCATAACAATAGAAATTTATAATTTAACACTATAAATTATTTTTATTAAAAATGTTATTTTCAATTAAAATTTCGTATTTTTCACTATTCATCAAAATATACAGGTTATCAGAAAAGTACCAAAAATTTATCCAAACTAAATTTTTATGTCCCACTTCTAAAGAATAAGTTAATTTCATTAAATTGAATATATTAAAGTGTAAAATATTGGTTTTAAAAAGGGTTCTCCATTAAAAGGTTGTAAAATTGCATTTTCCAAAAAATACTTCTTTTATCTGAAAAAAATGAAATTTTTCTTATATTATTTCTAAGAAACAAATAACATGGATTATGCAATTATATGGAGTATATTAAATCCAAAATTCAGTTAATACTATTCATAAGTGCTTTTTGAATGGCTAGTTTGGCAAGTCGTGGTGCGCTCGAACCTGGTGTTGCTGTAGCGCAAATTATTGAATTACTTTGAAGATATAACATACTATAAAATATTGGGTTGTTACATATTATATCCCAAAATTAAATATATATATATATATATATATTGAATCATTTATCTTGAAAATAACTTTATTATTTTGAATTTTTTTAGGAAATGTCCAAGTGGTTTCCAAGTTGGTGCGCTCCCCACCTAAAAAAGGACTCCTCCTCTCATCTCCTCTGTAAAATTAAATATAATTTTAGTATAGAAAATACCAACTAAAAACCATTACTTAAATCTATAAACATTATGTAAATCCCATGGTTTGATCCTAAAACCATCATAGGAAGCATTTATGTAAAATCCTAAAGAGGTTTTCTGAAGAAGAGGTATAATTCTTAATCATGCATTTTCATTTTATTTATTCTTCAATGTACATAAAATATTTTTCAACAATTATGATATAATATATAATTATATAAAATAAATTTATATGTTATTATGTTAATTTTATAACCTATATCTATCTCCTCTTCCATCAAATGGGAAACAAATCCATCAATCGTGTGCACAAAGGACTACCGCCTCGCGAACAAATGTAATTAATTTTCCATCACTACCTCTCATAAATGGATATAATGATGAATTTAAAGTGTATATATATATATATATTATATTTATGAAATAATTATACTTATTGACTTATAATATCAAATCTACCTTCTTACCTTCCAATATGTTGAAAAATGATAACGTCACTCATGTGTACCTGTGGACTACCGCCTTCACAAAGTGATATGATAAGATATTATCATTTTATATTGAAATGTATTATAATAAGAATATATTTAATGAATACATATGATTTATATGATATAAAATTAGTTAGGTAAAGGTTAATTATCATTTACCTTTATTTTTCTCCATCCGTCAAGAAAATGGAAGCAGCGTTCATGTGTACATACGACATGTTATCTCTATCAATGGTGTAATTTATTTTTCTATGTATATCATTTATGGATGGATATAAATATGTATATAATGAATATATATTATATTTATTTCATGATTAACATTATTTTAATTATATATCCATGATCAAATTACAAGTACGAAAACTACCAAACCAAAACATGAACGAAGAACAAAGCTGTGAGTACCCGAAACGTTGATTTTAACAAAGAATTATCAATCAAAAGAAAATAAAAGGTTATAAGTAAAAAATATATAGTATGATACATGTGATTATGGTTCATGGATATATCTATTATAAACTTATAGTTATTATACATGAGTTTTAAACATGTACGAATAAATTCTAGACTTGAGGTAAGGGATTTTTGTCTCACTTTTATCTTTATGGGACACATACCATATTCACCACTTGTTTCTTTTTTTTTTGTGGTATATATTCTGATCAGGAATATATTTTACAAATATTATTATTAAAATAATTGGATATATATATCTTTCTTGGTTTATTTCTTTCACGTGGCTTATAATTCAAAAGTTTCCAAAGTGGAAAGGATTTGATGTTATAATCTCATTGTTTATCGGTATTGTTTTTTAACATGCTTCCAATGATGTAGTTTCTTGATATACCACTCAATAATATCATGAATTTAATTATCATATGTAAATTTATATAAATGAAATATTTTCTTATTATTTTCCTCAATTTATATATTCCATAGTTCGAAAGAACTTTTTTAAGGAAATCCAACATTATTTATCACTTCTACATAAAATCCTTTCTCGTCCATGTACATGTTTTTTTAGAATTTCTTTAAAGAATATTTTTACTATTATAAAATGATTGAGTAAATTAATTTTCCCCTTTTATTAATTTTTATAAAATTATTTAAAATAAATTTTCTTGTCATTTTCCAAACAAGGTATTGTTGTATTTTTACTAAAAATGTAAAATGAATAATTCTTTTTATGTGTACAAAATGAATGATATTTCCCACCATCAAGAATGATTAATGATTTAAATCGTTGTTTATATGTTTCCAAATTTAATTTAAAATAAAATTATTTCATTAATATTTTATAAATTTTTAAATTTTAAAAATCCATTTTCAAAGTGGAAAATGTATTTTCCACAAGAATTATTTTAATGATCTTTTAATGGAATTTATATTCATAAATGAAAAAAACCTATTTATTATCTACTGGGGATATTATACAATGATCCCATAAATATTTTTTCTCCATATTGATTATGATTATTATTATAATATTCTTAGGAAACCCCTTTATTTTCTATAAGTTATGCTTATGAAACCCATTTTTCCATGGGCTACGCTATGATAAAATGTTTATGAAATATATTTAATTTCAATGGATTATACTATGATGAATGTTTTATGATATTATGAAACACATAAGTATGATTTTATTTATGTGAGGGTTGGTACCAAAATTAAATATTCCTCAGATTCATTGTATAATGATTGATATATCAGGAGATAAATGAGATGATAATGGGTAGTGAACCGAGTTTAGTAAGTGAATTTGTTCAATTTGATAGTCTTTGAAGTAAACCATGGTTACTATGTTTGTTTGGGTATTGAACCCATTCCATAATGATAGTTTTATAAATAACCTTTACTATAAAGGAAATTATCTCTTATGTATACGTTATTACAAAAAAAACTGTATATTATTCAAATTTTTTGTTCTCATGTCTCATATTCTTTGATTCCATAATGATTCATGTATTATAAAATGCCAATATTTACTCCATGTATCAATATTATCATCTTTGAAATGTGGGGTATAGTTTTGAAATGTTAATATCATGTTCTCATTCTCTTATTCCCATGTTATTCTTATGTGATCTTTGATATATCTCTTGTTACTCAACATCTAATCTCACTATTTCTTATGTTTCCTTTCAATGGGTTATAAAAATAGATATTAAGTATGATATTCCTAATAAGGGTTATTTTTTTGAATAACTTAGTTGGTGATGTTATAGTTCACTTATAAACCTATTATTATGCATCCAAATTTCCAAGTACACTAAAAATTTATGGTTCTCATGCATGTTTTTGTTAAATGAAATGAATATTTCTCTAATAATATGTAATATCTATGTATGAAAAGTATGGGTGGACATATTTTGTTTATTCGAGTTTGTGTCCTTTGGGTTTTCTTATGTATTACATGAATAGCGAGTTATATTTCTTGAGGGATCTTGGATTTTTTTATTCGGGTAATTCATTTGAGTTATCTGGGTTGGAGACTCTCATCATGTTTGGTGGAAATATTTTTGAGTGCACTAGATTTTTAGATCCACCACCCCATGTAATATATAAAATGGTTGGGAGACTAAATATGGGTCTTCATTTCTTGATTTCCCAATACTGGTTCAATGTGAGTTGTTTCTTAAGGATTTAGAGATTCCTATAATTTTTGGAGACTCTTTCTAGTGTAGTGAGTTGAACATATATCAAGGATATTATGTTACACCTTATCCTTTTTTCATGTATGATATTTCGCTTGGAGTATCCTTATTGAGTTCTGTGGATTTCTAGGGATATAAAGAATTAGGGTGGGGATGATTTTTACACCATGATTATTATCAATTTAAATCATTTATTATGTACTTTTTGTGTTAAATTTTAGACAATATTTCTTTAAATTTTTTAAATAATATGATTTTTGGACCAGTTTCATGGTTATTGGATGGTTGGTATTAACTATGTGAAAACCATGGGATAGGTATCTATAATGGGGTATAGAATTGTTTTATGGTTGGAACATGGTTTACCAAACCATGCGAGACAACTATGTGGGTTCTCTTATGTGACCAATGAATGGTGCATGATTGGAACATAGTTTGGGTAATCCAAACAAGAACTCTACATTTTTTCTGGAATCTTAAAATATAAAAATTAAAAATAATTCCTTTCTTTTTACCCACCTGTGACCCCCTCTCCAACTTTCCCTCTTACACAGTAACCCTAACCAATTTACCTCTCCTTGGAACATGCCCCACCCTACATACACCTATGGTTCTTGATTTATTATGAAATTTCAAGAATATTCTAGTATGATTAAGTTACCTTCCTCTCCACCACCATAACTCTCATTTCACAGTTGTATTTCTTATTCACCATTGCAACACTTGCATAAACCAAAAACTAAATAGGTTTGGGTTTATATTTCATCTTGCTTATTACATCATAAGTTTGTGTTGGGTTCTTTATGCCTTCCACTCATCGTTTCTAAAGGATTCATGTCTTATATATTAGCCTAAGGTAGGTGTTTATGTGCTTTTTGATTTCCTTGATTTACCACCCATGCTTGGATGGTAAAAATTTATTTATTTAAAATTATAAATAACACTTAATATTATTTGAAATTAATTATGAAAATTTCTCAAAGTTTTAAAAGGTCTACAATTAATTTCCAATTTGAACTTCATAGATTTGGACATTCTTTTATATTCCTTTAACGATTAAAATATATTTTCAGATAATAAAATATTTTAGATGTTTTTGTAAAGGAATTGGGTGTTTTCTAATTATTTGAAGTTGTTTATCATTTCATTTGGAAATAGATGAGTTTTATGAAAATATTAATTTCAGATTACTTGATTGATTAGTATTATTAACTTTTTTATTTATCTTTTGATATTTCTTATGTTCGATATTGTAACACCCCAAGCTTCCACAGAACGCTTCTCTTTGAATAATACAATAACTTGCACTGTACACAACTTCAATTTATAGCAAACCACGACAAATCAAACTAGTCAGTTTGAATATTAATACCCACTTTTTGAAATATTATAAATTTTATTTTTCAAAATGGACTTGATTTTTTGGATTCTGAATATCAAAATTATCTTAGAGTGAATTTTTGGTATTTTCCTGAAAACATTCAATTTGTGATGAATAGTGAAAAACACTGCGTTATTGTTTAAAACCTACTTTTTTTAAATAATTATTTATTTTATTTAAATTTATTTTAGGTCAAAATAGATACATTATACCTATATATGTTCAATTTAATTCATTGGATTCATTTTATAATAAAAGTAGATGTATAAATTTTTATTGAACATTTTAACGTATTTTATCAACCATCAAAGAAAATTTGCAAATTTTCATAAAACGTAATTTTACCACTTCTATGAATTTAATTTCAAAATATGAGAGAAATTTTTTACATAATTAAGTAAAATGTGGTTCAATAGGATGAAAATAATTTTTGGTTAATAGTAACGTTTAAATTTTATTTACCACGGTTAAAAATAAATAGGGTAATTAAAGGTAAAAATGATATTATAATTACCATAACACATGTCCTAATTCGTTTGGATAAGTTTTTTTTGACCAAAATAAACTTTAAGAAGAAAATATGATCCCTTTTGATCGACTTTTATTACATTAGGACATTTATTATTATTTTATATAAAGAATCGTTAAAAGTGTTAAATTCACATTTTAATAACTAAAACAATTTTAATAGAAGGTTATACATAAGATAAATTCGGATATAAATATTCATTATAAATCTAAAAATATTTCATACATAAAGGTATTTTATTTATAATTTTAAACATTAAATAATTAAATTTATTTTTGACACAATGATGATGTAGTAATTACCTTATTAATAAAAGATTAAAATAATTGATACTATAAATATCCAAATAGTGTAAATTAAGACTTTTTATGCATTAAAATAATTTTCTAGGTTTATATGACATGTTAGGGTTTATTATACAATTTTTTTGGAAGTGATAAATTTTTTAAGACTTTCACAAAATAAATACCAAATAGTGATAAAATTGACATAAATGAGTTTTTAAAACAAATACAATATTATTAAATGATATAATATTCCTAAAAATATATGGTTTGACCAATGGACTTATATAAGGTTATATATGTTAATTATGAACCACTTGTAGTTATATTGGATTTTAATATTAGGTTTACAAACCACTTATTATAATAATACAAGAATACATGGTAAAAGCTAAACTATTTAACTAAGAGTTAAATCTAAAAGATAAGGTTAATATGGTGACCTAAACCTGTCTAAAACCAATTTATTGAGTGTTTTTAGACCCATTATCAAATTATCCTCTAAATAAATCCTTTTATATCCATTATAATCCGAATATGATTGTATAATAAATTAATATTTCAAACTTTTCCAAAAGTGACCATCATCTCTCTTATAAACAGGTACTTTCCCTTCTCTAAATAGCACACATCCAAAGCCATTTGGATCTACCAAACCCTACAAAAATATCTTTCAAAATACTCTCAAATCAACCTAGTGGCCTTTCATTTATCAGAAATCCAACTTAAGGATCCCTTTTGATCAAATCAAAAGGAAGCACCTGAAAAAGATGTAATTATTTAATCACCACTTTCAAAGTTCTTTTCTTCTTCCACTTCCTCTTTCTTTGTTGTTTCCATAATATAATTATAATTGCAATACCTTCTACATACATTGATGTTATTATAAATATTTTATAACTATATTCATTATTCTATCCATCCTATGAATGAAAAAGTCATCATACGTGCAAATGTACGACTTACCGTCTCCACGTCGTGGTGTAGTTTGTTATTCAACACATCATTATTTGGATGTGTATAAAAATGAGTATATTTTATGTAAATAATAAATATAACATGTTAATTATTCTTTATATATGATATACCATCCAATTTCATACAATTTCACCATCAATAGAATGGTATTGACGCTCGTTCATACGTACGGATTACCGTCTCCATAAATGCGATGAGATTCATTCCCCATAGTAATCATTCAAGAATAATTTTCTTTTTATGAATAAAAATAATTTCTAAGAACTTAATATCTTTATGGATATAAAACAAATAAATCCTATCAAAAAAAAACATGACATATGTAACAAAACATATAAATTAAAATGAATCAGTTAACACCTGAAACAATGATAGTATTGAAATATTATTAACATAGAAATATTAGAAGATCATATATGATATCAAAATTATGTATGTGGTTATTTTATAATTTAATAAAAAATATTTAACTATTATACAGAAGGTTAGCGTAGCATAGACTATGGAAAATCACATGGAAAGGGTTAATTTTACAAAAACATTATTATCTGAGGTTGTTTATATATAATCATCTAGTGAGAATTCTTTATCATCCCCATCCATGATTCTTAAAAATGTATTTCAAAATATTTTTACTATTTCCAAGAGTATGGGTTAAAGTCATTTTACCCTTGTTTGACATTTTATGTATGTATCTAGTACATCCAACACAACTAAACTAATCGGTCTTTCGAGACATGATCTCTTGTGATCATGCCAATGTTATGTAATAATGGACTGACTATGGGTAATTAGGGTCGGGGCATTACAGTTGGCATCAAAAGAAGTTTAGTATAATATTTGGAAGCTATATTTAGAAAAACTCTGATTAGAGAACATTTCCCAAATATATAATTTGAATATTAGTATAGAAGAAGTTCCTAGAATTTTGGTAATATAGAGATTTTGTGTATATTCTAAGAAATATATCCCTGTCTGGATATGATTAGGTAGAGGCAGCTCTGCCATAGATATAGATATAAGTGAAAAAAACATGACAATGAGTTTTGGGATTGACCCAAGGTATCCTGGTACATGACAATGGTCCTCACTACACTCATGGTTATGACACTCCTAGGGGATATTCTTAGGATAATTCAAATTTTCATTACAAGTATTTATGAAGGATTTATGACTAAATACTTCCTCAAAGAATTTTTTTTCTGATTATGGATTATATGCATAAATTGTTCAATTTATGTTGGGTATTTTACAAGTTTGGAATTATGCATTACGATTCAAAAACCAATCTAGTGTATTCCATTGTTTTAAAATGTTGCCTAGTTGAAGGAATGAAAACCATATCAATGCACGTAATATATGTATGGATTTCTATCCTACTCTAGATAATTATAGTATATTTGGTGATACAACCAGTTCTGAACAACTTATAACTATACTGGGAAAACTCACACAGGTTATGAATAATAACCATACTATTATGGAGCACCCTAATCCAAAAAATAGAGGATAAATGTTAGACTGCTTAATGAGGAAATAACCACCAACATTCAATAAGAATAAAAATACATTTGTAGCTGAGAAATGGATAAGTTCTTTAGAGAAAATATTTCATGCTTTGTAGAGTATCGAAAGGGAAAAATTTGTCATGACAGTTTATCATCTCACATGAGATGCAGATAAATGGTGGTCATTAATTCAAAACACAAAGAAGGATAAATAAGTATAAAATATGGAATGGAGGTATTTTAAAGAGTTTTTCTTAGAAAAATACGTTCTTCATGACCATCAAGCAGATATGGAAAGACAATTTCTGAGTCTAAGGAAAAAGGAGGATGAGATTATCGCAAAGTATGAGTCTAACATTTCAAGGTTATCAAGGAATGAATAAAATTATATATGTAACCCAAGGAGTCATATTTATTGATTCTTCTATGGGTTAAAACCATTTCTCTAGCGAGCATTCGTCCCATAATCGTTCTCATCCTACGAAGTTATTGTCTCATGTGTTATCAAGATAAAAAAGTAATTCTCTATGTCTTACGAATTTAAAGAAAAGCAAGAGAATAAGAGATCTGATGAAAACTATAGAAATAGATATAAGGGGAAGAAGGGAAATGTTGAATTTCTATACCGCAGTAAATGTGGGAAGAAACACGCCTGTACTTTCTTGAAGGGAATGTGAGTCTGTTATAAGTGTGGTGAGAAAGTCCACCAAGCTTGTCACTGCAATGGAAAGAAATAGGTTGTCAACGATAAATTCAATAATGTATATAAATGGGGTATTATGCAAATGAATATACTAAGTGTTAAGGAAAATTACCTCAGAAAAGGCCAAGGGAGAAAAGATAAGTATATGCAATCACTATTGTTGAGTTTGAAGCTCCAAATGATGTGGTGGAAGGTAATTTAATGGCTTCCTCAAATTTATCCAATGATGTATTTGATTCAGGATCATCACAATTTTTCATATCTTCCATGTTTTCTAAGAAAACTAGATATTTATAATTTGATTTAACAAGGTAGTTGTAATTAAATCCTTATTAGGTAAGTATCATTGCAACAAAGTTTTGTAAATTAGTTCCCATTAGGTCACATAAATGTTTTGTATCTACTTATATCATCGTCATACCCATGATTTAATTTGATATAATCCTCAGTATGGATTAGATTTTAGACCATGATGTGAAAATTTATTATAAGAAAAAGGGGGTTACAATTTTCGATGATGATAAAGAGTAGCATATCTTTAGATTAGAAAGGTCACTATATGATTCTTATCTATATCCACCCCTAGTAGCTATACTAAATTTAATTGGGGGGGGGGGTAAGAGATTGAAAAAACTATGAGTGAGGAAATAAATGTTCAAATAGAGGACATACCTATTTTGAAAGAATATGTTGATGTGTATCTAGAGGATTTACCTGGAAATTCTCTTGAAATAGAAATTGAGTTTTTCATTGATTTAATTCCTAGTTCAAATCCAATATCGAAGACCCCTTATAGAATGGCCACTGTGGAATTAGTGGAACTAAAGAAACAACTAGAGGAATAGAGTAATAAAATATTTATTCTCCTTAGTGTTTCTCTATGGGGATCCCCTATTCTTTTTGTTAAGAGTAAATATAGATCTATGAGGGTGTGCAATGACTACAGGGAGATCAATTCTATAACAATATAGAAAAAGTGTCCCCTACCTAACATTAATGACGTATTTGATCAACTGCATAGAGCTCAATATTTTTCAAAGATCGTCCATCTATCTGGATATCAACAATTGTGTGTGAAAAAGGAATAAATTATGAAGACAACATTTAGTACTAGGTACGAGCATTACGAGTTTACAGTAATGCCTTTTGTACCGACTAATGCACCATCTATTTTCATCAATATAATGAATAGAGTTTTCAAAGAATATATTGATGGCTTTTTAGTGATATTTATTGATGATATCTTGGTATACTCCAAAATCTATGAAGACAATGAAAATCACTTGCACATTATCCTAAAGAATCTTAGAAGAAATGAATTATATGGAACGTTTTGAACATGTGAATTATGGATTCAGTAGATTTATTTTCTTGTCCATATTGTCTCTAAGGATGGAATCATTATTGATTATTTTAAGACAAGATCAATATAAGAATGGCCAACACCGATGAGTATAAGTGAGGTACGCAGTTTTATTGGTTTGACAGGTTATTATCGGTGTTTCGTCCATAATTTTTCCTGATTTTCTATCCCATTAACCAAGATCACACACAAAGGTGTTAATTTTTTTTGGGAAAAAGTGTGTGAAGAATGTTTTGAATAATTGAAGATAAGATTAGTCAATGATCCTATCTTGACTCTACCATCGAGGAATAATGGGTTTGTTATTTATAGTGATTCTTTACAGAAAGGACTTGGTTGTGTCCTTATGGAGAATGATATAGTTATTTCTATGCATCACGACAGATGAAAATTCATGAACAAAACTATCCTACTCATGATCTTGAGTTAGTATCTGTAATATTTTTTTTAAGATATGGAGACACTAGCTCTATCATGAAAATGTGAGGTATATACTAATCCCAAAATTTTGAAGTATATTTTCCCATAGAAAGAACTCAACATGAGGGAAAGATGATGTCTTGAACTACTCAAAGATTTTTATTGCACTATACACTACCACCCAGGGAAGGAAAATAAGGTAGCAGATTCTTTGAGCAGAAAGGATCATTGAGTTTTGAACAAGATGAGAGTTAAAAGGGATCCAATGTTCATAGATCTAGTAAAGATGGATATGGGAATAATCATGGAATGTGAAACATAAATACTTTTTCAAATGGTTTCCAAACCATCTTCACTAGGAAGGATAAAAATTTCTCAGACCGATGATGAAGAGTTTCAAATGAAAATTAAAGTTATGAATGATGGGATATTGATTTAATTCATATAGAAGATGTAATTTTGGAATTTAGGAAGAGACTTTATGTTCCGGACATACATGATCTAAAAATGGAATTTTTGGATGATACTCATAGCTCCAATTTATCTATACACCCTGGTAGAACAGTGAAGTATAGATATTTGAAGGATCATTTTTGGTGGTACAACCTGAATAGGTATATTGATGATTATGTGTCAAGATGTATGGTTTGTCAACAGGTAAAATCTAGAAGACAACATCCTAGAAGAGTCATGCAACCTATTCTCATACCTGAGTGGAAATGGAATGATATTATGATGGAATGTTTCATGGTTCTAACAATTAATCCTAGAAGAAATGATGTAATACGGGTCATTGTTGATCATCTTACCAAGTTAGCACATTTTATTGCTATAAGAGAATATTTACCACTTGAACATTTAACCAGACTATATATTAATGAATTTTTAAGGCTTCATGGAGTACCCCTATCAATTATTTATAATCATGATACCCATTTTACATAAATATTTTGGAAAAGTCTTCAGAAGGCCATGGATATTGAACGTCGTTCGAGCACTTCCTACCACCCTCAAACTGATCGACAATCAGAATGAACTATTCAATCCAAAGAATACATATTGAGATCTTGATCACTTTACTTTCAAGTTATGTGGGATTAATATTTACATTTGGAAGAATTTTTTTTGTAACAATAGCTTCCATTGAAGTATTTATATGGCACCATATGAAGCGTCATATGAAAAGAGATGTCGCACACTGACTTATTGGGATGATGTTGGTGAAAGAAAACTCGTATTCCCAGAACTTGTTGAGGAAAAAATGGAAAAGGGGAAGATTATCCAAACCAAATAAAATAAAATCAAAGTAGGAAAAGGTGTTATGAATATTACAGAAGGAAGGGTTTTGAATTTCAAGTATAAGATTACATTTTCTTGAAGGTATCTACATGGAAGGGTGTTGTACGATTCAGTAAGAAGATTAAATTAAGTCTTAGGTGCATCGGACCTTTATAAATTCTAAAACAAATTGGAGTTGTAGCTTACTATTTGGACATGCCTCTAAGTCTCTCCAATGTATATGATGTGTTCCATGTATCAATGTTGAGAAAATACATGCCTGACCCAATGAATGTACTCACCTATGAAGAAATAGAATAGGAACTCGATCTGTATTATTGTGAAGAGCCTATTAAGATTCTTGATACCAGAGAACAAGTTCTGAGAAATTGGACAACTGTTCTTGTAAAAGTTATATGGAGAAATCATAAGATGGAAGAGGCAACATGGGAACTGGAGGAACTTATGATGAAGAACCACCAAAATATTTTTATGAAGTACTATTCTAGAAATTTCAAGGAAGAAATTATTTGAAGGAGGGAAGAATGTAACAACCTAATCATCCACGATATGCTTCTCTTTGAGTAATACAATAGCTTTTGTTCCACGCAACATCGGGTTCTAAGACACCATGACCAATAAAACTAGCCATTATGAATAGTAATACCCACTTTTTTAAATTTTTGAAGTTTTAATTTTCAAAAGGTACTTCATTTTTGGATTCGGTATATCAAAATTATCTTATAGTGATTTTTTGTTATTTTTCTAAAAGCTTCAATTTTTTATGAATAGTGAAAGACACTAAATTATTGTTTAAAACCTACTTTATATTTAAATAATTGTTTATTTTATTTAAATTTATTTCTGGTAGAAATAGATACATAATACCTATATAGGTTCAATGTAATTCATTGGATTCATTTTATAATAAAATTTGATGTATAAAATTTTACTGAACATTTTAACATCTTTTATCCACCTTCTCGGCACATTTGAAAATTTTCATAAAATATAATTTTAACACTTATTTGAATTGAATTTAAAAAATCCGATATTCACGGTTTACATCAGCAAGTAAAATGTGATTAAATAGGATGAAAATATTTTTTGGTTATTAGTAATTTTTGAATTTTATTTACCACAGTTAGAAGTAAAAAGGGTAATTAAAGGTAAAAATGAAATTATAATAGCCCTAAAACATATCCAAATTCTATTGGATAAGTGTTTTATGACCAAAATAAACCTCAAGAATAAAATATGACCCTTTTTTATCCACATGGATTATATTAGGATATTTATTATTATTATTTTTAAAGAAGAGTTACAAGTTTTTATTACAAATTTTAATAAGTAAAAAAATTTTAATATAGGGTTATAAATTAGATAAATTAGTCTATAAATATTCATTATAAATATAAAAATATTTCCTATATAATGGTATTTTATTTATAATTTTTATTCATTAAATAATTAAATTTATTTCTGACACAATGATGATGTAGTAATTACCTTATTAATGAAAAATTAAAATAATTGATATTATAAATATCCAAATAAATGTAAATTGAGACTTTTGATGCTTTCCACTAATTTTATGGGTTAATATAACTTGTTAGGGTTGATTAATTAATTTTTTTTGAAGTGATAAAGTTTTTCTGAATTTCACAAAAACAAAATACCAAATAGTGTCAAAATATACATAAATGTGTTTTTAAAAACAAATACAATATTATTAAATTATATAATATTAATAAAAATCTAAGGATCATCTAAAGAACCTAGAAAATGTTAGATATGTAAATAATGAACCACTTGGTGTTCTCTTGTATTTTTATAGTAAGTGTATTAACCATTTATTATAATAATACAGGAATACATGGTAAAGGTTAAACTAATTAACTAAGAGTTAAATCTAAAAGATAAGGTTAATATGGGGACCAAAACTAGTCCAAAACCTATTGATTTAGATGTTTTAGACCCATAACCACATTATCCTAGAAATTAATTTTTTGGATCCACTATATACCGAATATGATTGTATAATAAATTAATATTTCCAGCTTTTCCTAGAGTGACCCTCATCTCTTTTAAAAAAGGGTACTTCCCCTTCTCTCAAAATCACACCTCCAAAGCCATTTTTCTGCCAAAACCTGCTCAAATATCTTCTTAAATACCCTAAATTAATCCTACATTCCTTAATTTTATCATAAATCCAACCTAAGGAACCATTTTGATCAAATAAAATAGAAGCACCCGAAGAAGAGGTAATTATTTCATCACCTCGTTCAAAGTTCTTTTCTTCTTCCACTTCATATTTCTGTGTTGTTTCCATACCAAATTAATAACCCCAGTACCTTATACATAAATTTATGCATTTTAAATATTTTACACCCATATTCATTTATTTTATCCTTCCCATGAATGACAAAGTCACCATATGTGCGTACGTACGACTTACCGTCTCCACATTGTGGTGTAGTTTTTATTCACGACTTTATTATTTTGATGGGTATAATAATGAGTATAATTGATGTAAATAATAAATATAACATGTTAATTATTCATTAAATATTATATAACATCCAATTAAATACTTTCTTACCATCAATAGAATGGTATTCTCCCTCGTGCGTACGTACGGATTACCGTCTCCATGAATGCGATGAGATCTATTCCCCATCATAACCATTCAAGAATAATTTTCATTTTATGACTAAAAATAATGTCTAAGAACTTAATATAATTATGGATATGAACCAAATACATTCTATCCATAAAAAACATGACTGATATAACAAAACATATAATGGAAAATGAATCAGTTATCACCCGAAACAATGATACTGCTGAAATATTATTAACAAAGGAATATTAGAAGATCATATATGATATCATACTTATGTATGTGGTTCTTGTATAATTTAATAAAAATGATTTAAATATTATAAAGGAGGTTAATATACCCTTTAATAATAAAAATTACCTGGTAAGGGTTAGTTATAAATTCTCTTTATTATCCGATGTTGTTTATACGTAAGCATCTACTGGGAATTCTTTATCATCCTCATCCATGTTTCTTAAACATGTATTTCAAAACATTTTTAATATTTCAAAGAATATGGTTTAAATTCATTTATAACCTTTTTTTAATTTTTATAAAAAAAATTAAAATAATTTTTCCATCGTTTTCCAAATAAGGTACTTTATGACCTTTTCAAAAAATTAAGGTAAGAATGTTTTTTGAACTTATACGGTGGGTGCGGCTATTTTTCACTGTTATAACACCTTAGATTCTTCCATTAAAATCTTAAAATAATATTTTCAAAAATAATGTTTTATTTTATAATTATGTAACTTTTAAATGATTTCAAAATATAAAGATATATTTCTCTAAAATAGTTTTGATTATATATATATCAATATCCTTTGATGGAATTTACACTTGTTTAAAGTTGATTTATTATGATACAATATTCCATATTGTATTGAAGTTTTTGTGACATTTTTAACTGTGGATGTGTTATTTTTATACCACTAATGGTTTATGGTTAATGTATTAACATTTCGTATTCTATTTTTAATACGAATGTTTATGTAATGTTTCAACCATTTCATATTAGGAGTGCATTGGACCTAGTAAGTGATGGGTGGAGCCCGCTATAATTCCTCGATGCATCAGTAGGTCTTATGAGACAAACTAGTGTCTTGGCACAAGCCTTTGAAAAAATATTATTTGTAGTCTTGGCATGAGGCTTTGACTATGTGGTTATGATGTCCGACATTATGCATTTCATCATTATGAAATTAGTTATTGATATTATAATTGATTATTAGACTAGGAGAATATCCATGTGAATAAGCAAATCAGATTATTTGATTTAGCTTTTCTATATTATGTAGAAGATTAAGTTTTAGAGGCTTGTGTTTTTGTATTATACATTGCCGTAAATGTTTTTGCTTATTTATGATAGTTTCCATTATATTTTTATCTTTAATGAGCATATGATCTCACCCATTTCTTATGTTTTATTTTTTATAGTTTGTGAAGAAGTATATTAGGATCAACCTACACGGATATAAAAAAGGATATGGGTGTTTTCAAAGGGGACACAATGTTGTTTATTTATTTGAAGATGTAATGTAAAACTTATGTATGTATCTAGTACTTCCAAGGATACAAAACTAATTGGTATTTTGAGACTTTATATCTTTTGATCATGCCAATGTTATGTAATAATACACCGACTCTGGGTAACAAGGGTTGGGGCGTTACAGATATTACATATTCCACTTATCATGTTTAGTGCTTATAAACATAATCATGAGGGTGTAGATATATATAGTCATATGCACATATTCACATTAAGATATGTGAATATGAATATTGAGATGTGTTTATATATAAAAATAATATAATATAGGTATATGATTATGAAAAAAGAAAACATTTAAATCTAAAGTTAACATTGGATTTTTTTTAAAATTATTTTGAAATAGGTATTTTAAATGTATTTTTATTTATTTAAAAACAATTTTGAGCTTATAAAATGTTTGTGAAATGTATTTGAGAAAAATAATTAACGTTAAAATGATTTTTAAAAACTGTTTTTTGAAATAAGGCTTTGTTTTAGTTTTTATTATTGATTTGGGTTATTTTTTATTATGGAATGAATGATTTATAAATGATTTTTTAGTAGTTAACATAGGGGAGACCGCAGTTTAGTGGGTAACTAGATGGGTACTACCCCATCCTTAGTCATGATCCTAAACAAAGACTATTTCTTGGTTTTCTTTAATAGTCCTAGGTTATATTATTTGATTATATCACATATTTGTTTAGTGTGTTTTATGAGCAAGTCCTACTTACCTTTAGGAAATATATTTTTGTTGAAATCCAATGTGTCCGAGATTATGATTGTGTTTTTTAGTGATTCTTACTTACCACATTCATTTTTATGGATGAATTTTTGATTATATTTTACTACCATGTATAAATTTACTATTTACATTTATTTCCCTTTGTTATTTAATTCATCCTTGTTCTATTTATTTATTCCATTGTTGATTTACTTTATTATTAAGGGTTTTCCTTTTTTGTACCATTTTTAATGTAAGAAAAAATAAATTTTCAAATTGTTATTTTTTCATGGGTAGTTTTATGGTAAAAAAGGGATACATAAAGGTAAGTGTTGGTAAATGGGGTTAAGGAAAAGAACTTATTTTCAAGGTATTGTCTTCATTTAAAGATAAGGACATGGATGTTTTTTAAAATGGTTTTGAGTTGTTTTCCTAAATAACTGGAAAATACTATTTTAGATATTATACTTCAAACTATATTTTTATATCTATTTTGAATAATAAGAACATGGAATCTTTTTTTATTACCTACTGGTATATTGAGATTAATCCCTACTCACGCCAATTATTATATGTTGAATTATTGGCATTTTTTATATTTTGGATTGATTCTCATAATGAGATATAATTTTGTATAGAGCTTGGCCACAGTTCACATGGGATAGTGTCCTGGTATGTCTGTGTTTATTTTTACTAATATAATATCTTTGACCACATAATCAAGTTTCCTTCTTTTATTTTTGGTTATTGGTGGACATATTATATTTCTGGAAGTTCTACTAGGACTCAAAGATGGTTTTAGGAGAGGGTATTGTAGTTATGTGGAGGGATTTATTTTATAATATGTGATAAATTCTATTATGTTTAAATTTTTTAATTATTTATTCAGTTTATTTTTTTTCAAAAAATTTTGATTCAAGGATTGATCATTATAGAATTTTATTAGAATTATTTTATTATTTTAATCTTATTTATCATGAAAAAATTATCCTCAATGATTTATTTAATGCCTATCCCACTTGTTGTCAACCTAAGGGGATAGAAGAAACCCTTTAGGTTAGTGCTGAGATATGTTAGTTTTCAATTCATATAGTAGCTCATCCTAGTTCATTACCATTCATCTAATTTTTATTACTTCTTAATGAATGATAATAATGTCACTTTTATGCCTAAAATATAATTTTCTAAAAAATAAATTAATATGTTTTTATTTTTTATTTAAAATTAATTTTAATTATATTTAAAAATTAAATTTAATAAAAGGTATTTTGGTTTTATAATTCGGGAATTCAAATTATGTCAGAGGTTAAATTTTATTTTTTGGAAATAAAAAGTTATAAAGGTAAAATTTGAGTTACCAGGGTAAGTTTAAAATGAGGTAATGCGGGTCAAATTAAGGGTTAAAAGCATAAAATATAACTAAAATCATTTAAAAAAATGGGTTTATGAAGGTATTAGTGATCCATATTCATTATGTTACTACTTTAAATCCCTTTTTTATGTAAAAATGAATTCTTTACACATGAAAAAATGATTATTTTTGATAATGTCACCAAAAATCACCAATAAAAGGACTCTCATATACCCAATTAATACCATAAATTTCATTTTTTTTATTGAATATCAACCCAAATTACCTACCATAAATTATTCTTAAAATTTTTGCATCCATTGGTCACTAGAAGGAAGTTTAAATCCTTTATTCTAAAGGAACCCATTTTGAGAAGAAGTGAATTCATCAAAATATATAGTTATTACTTGTCTGTTTTAGTTACCTTTTCATATATACTATTTATAAATCAAAATATCCACTATATTTATGTATTATTAAAATTATTTTAATTTAGAGAAAAATATTTTATTATAATATAGCTTTGTGATTTTGTACGTTTATTAGTATAACATTTTCTTTTTTAGGTCGGTTCAACAAACTACATGAATGATTCTATACTATCTTATCTATTTCTAATTTGAATGAGTATCATTAAATTAATAATAGTAACATATTATATCAGATAATAATTTATTTTAATAATTTGGTTCATTAATTGTGAAACAAAAATGAATGGTCATTATAAAGTAATTTTTTTGATATTAATAAATTACCTGAAATATTCTCATCATGAATTCCATTGTCATGAACTATACACATACATTCCTTTTAATGAACATGAGACTTTATAAATCCTTTAAAAATAAAAAGTAAACTAAATTTAATGATTAATTAATGATGGATA
The DNA here is from genome assembly GCA_963277665.1 of Viscum album. Lineage (NCBI taxonomy): Eukaryota > Viridiplantae > Streptophyta > Magnoliopsida > Santalales > Viscaceae > Viscum > Viscum album. Next base: position 380,504,040 of record OY728153.1, on the reverse strand, counting down.
TTTTATCAAATAATTAGGACCAACATCAACATTACAAAACATGTACAAAATGTTTAAAATTACTAACATGCTTCGATGAAAATAAACAATGACTAACCAATATAGGTGTAATAAATGATTATTATTTAATATTATAAATATAAATATATATAAATATGGTTGTTAAAGAATTTATTTTTATTTTTATATTTATTATACAAGTGTTAAATCACTTTCATGGGAGTAGCGAATAAATGTAAGGGGTTTTTATCTCATTTCCTTTCAATGAGATATATTCCATATTCAATATATATTTATTTTAGTGTATATTCATTTACATGAATTAATTTTATTATAATATCTATGAAATTAATGGTATTTAAAAATCCATTACATTTTTTCTATTTCTATGGATTTTGACACATGAATTACACATGTTATAACGGTTTCCCTCACAATATTTCTTCTTTATTGTGCTTAATGGTTCCTAAGATTCCATTTGGAGAATATGTAAGAAATTTATATATTGTCCCAATATTTTATTCTCATTGGGTTATTTTTTTAAGATTTCATGTATTCATACTATTTTTTTTCTCATTTATTCCTTCTTCAAATGAAATTATATTCATAATGGGAATTTCTTTAAACCCTAGTTTTGAGATGGAATCTTTTTATTCCATGTTTGTATTTTCTATTTTTTTATCATGGATATATTTTATATCCTTATAAACAATTATCTAATTTATTTTGGTCTCTTTCAAATGGTTTTAAACATTAAAAAATATTTTAAAGGAGTCCTTTTATCTCTCCTACATTATGTTTTTTTCTCAGTCAATTTTTCTCATCATTATATTCAGTTTTATTTATGAATATTCCTTCTCATTTTTATGATTCTTTAATGTAATTTTTTATTATACCATTATATATTTTTTAAAACATTTATTTATAAATTATTTCATTACAAAATTTATCAAAATTTAAATGCTATTTTTTCTAGTTTTCTAAATGATTTTCTAATATTATTCAAAAGTGTTTTCATATGTGTCAACATCATTTAATTTTTATCATGTTTCATTTGGGATGTGTTTTAATTAAGTAATTCACTTTCTTTCCCTTGAGTATTTATTTATCCATCATTGAAATTTTCATAAAACTCGTTTCTTTCTCATGGTTTATTTATAATATGGTTGGTTTATGAATATGATCATGTTCATATGGAAATATATATATATATATATATTATCATTATAAGATGGGTGGGACTAGAATTATATATCCCTTTAATGCATTGGGTAAATTTTTTATATCTCATGAGATTTTATGTTATGGGGAATGGGAGGTTATCCTAGTCAACTATGTTAAGGGACATGTGTGTTCACTATGTTATTATGTTCATTGAAATGATCTTCAACATAAGATATTATTTTCTATTCTTACGTATCTTCCACAATTATATGTCATGAAACATATCCATGTTGTGTCTAAACTTTAAGTAATTACTCATGTTATGATCGATGATTCTTACTTTATTAGGAATGATTTAATGATTATGTTCTCATACCCATAATTTTATTTTATTCCCACTTATCATCCAATTTATGGTCATCTATATTGATTCGATTTATATCTCTTATGCTTTACCTTCTACCGAGCATTTGAAATCACATTTTTCTTATGTTTACATTCATATAGTTATGAAGATTATTTTATCATATGATATGTATAGAATGAGGTAAAGTGAGGAGAATATTTATGGGTGATGTTGAATAATTGTTGTAAAATAAAATGTTTTTGTATCTAATATCTAAATAAACTAAACTTACAGTTTATGGGGTTGCGATTTAGTGTGATTTTTAATATATAATCATATATAAATGATCTATTATTTATGTATTTGTGGTTATTACATATCACTTATAACCATCCCTTTTTAATAAAACCTATCACTAGTTTCAAAACTAATTCAAAATCATTTTTTATCCATTTTTATCTATAACTAAAATTATATAACAAGAATAAATAAAAATAAATTAAATAAAATAATAAAATATATTCAAGAATTATCTCAAACATAATGGTATAACATCATAAGTTCATAAGGATTAAAACTGTGAGTTGGCCAGGGTGGAGCAGTTTATTGGCCTCTAATGAAATCCTCCAACGCAAACCCCAAATTTTTATCACTAACATCATTAGGTGAAACCCCATAATTAGATCTTGATTCTTAAAAGAGGATAATATCCATATAATTATAATAACTAGTATAACAGTCATCCCTTGAATTATCATATAGACACTAAAGCATTCCCTTGAAGCTTTCTAAGTACAAACATCAAATGAATAACTAATAAATATATAAAATAACCCTTATCTTAGACCTGTGCATCCTTCATAGAAAAAAAATCCTTTACATATACATAAATTATCATTACATAATAAAAAATTCAATAGTAATTTAACCATGAATTTTGGGTGAAACAAAATAATAAATAATTTCGTCTCATATAAAAACAATACCTTGTCCTTTAGAAAAATAATAAAACCATGAAATTTAATTTTTAAAATAATAATAAATTCTTACATTAAAACTAATAACATTATTTAATAATAAAATTACATTTTGAATTTCATTGAATTATTGGAGTGAAAATAACTCATCAAACTAAATTATAGGTATGATATATAAAAATTTCCCCTAGAAATCATATATTTCCCCTGAAGAACAACCAAAAGTAAAATCATCTAGCTATGTTATATTTTTATCATAATATAATAATATTGAACATTTAATTAACACTTAGTTTACAATGATACATATAAATTAAAAATAGGCATTTGTGGATGGAAAAACTATTTGGAACCCATGAAATTTTCATATAAATTATAAAAACTTATTATAAAATCCTTATAGATAATTTATTGAAGAATATTATTGATGGGGAATAAATTTCAAACACTCTACCACACATTTATTTGTTATAAAATATAAAGGTATAGAATCTCCAACTCAGAATAGATGTATTCATGATTCTTTCATCAAATAAATATAAATAGGGGTTAAAATATAATTTTGGACAACCAAAATATCAAAAGGCACAATTATTAACGAACCCTAATTAATAAATCTATTGTCCATGGAGAATTAGGGAATTGATAAAGAAGATAATTAATATGAATATAGATAATGGATGAGAGATACTTAAATATTGGGAGTATGCTATGATTTCAAGAAGAATCCACCATAGAATGAGAGATCACAGAGGTGAAGAGACATTAATCTCATTCTACTTTTATTTACATGACCCTTGGTCATAAATGATAATTTAGATAAAGTTTATGAAATAAAAAATACTTTAAAACATTTTAAAATTATTTTACTTTGTTTTTTAAAATAAAATTGGTGCGAGTTTTAGAGAATATGAAATAATAAAGGATGAGGATATCCTGAGAATATAGGGTGTATCTATTGTATGAAATTATATGGATATATTTCCTATGTAATTACATAAATATCAAAATGATCAAAAAAAATTAGTTCTCCATTTATATCATCATTCTTGAAGAACATATCTAAAATTGTCTATAGAATATATCTGGTGGAATTGGTGGAATTACAAATTGACTGTAGTGAAATAAATTTCATCTCCATTAAGAATAAGAATCCTTTATCTTTTATTAATGATATATTTGATAAATTTCAAGGGACTTAATACTTATCAATGATTCATATCTTATTTGGTTATAATAAATTAAAATTCAAGAAGGATGATATACTAAAAAAATATTTTATACAAGGTATGGTCATTATGAGTTCATAATAATTCCTTTTTCATTATCAAATATAGGATTTATGTTTATGGATATGATAAATAGAGTATTAAAGGATTATCTTGATAATTTTTTGTGAAATTTATTGATTATATCTTGATATAATTTTACCTCTATGAAGGTACTGGATGATATTTATTGATATTTAATGAGACTCTAACTGATGAGCTATATGGGAAATTTAGTAATTATGAATTCTGGATTTAGTTAGTTTCTTTTACTTTCCATATTTTCTCTAAGGATGGAATATTTATTGACCCCAAAAAGACAAATGTTGATAAATAATATCCTATAGTGATGAACATAATTGACATACATAATTTGTTTGACTTGGTTATTGTATGTTATTTTTGAAATATTTTATGGAATATACAATCAATTAACCAAGATGAAACTTATAGGAGTCAAATTCCTATGGAAAAAAGGAATGTAAAGATAGTATTAAATAGTGGAAGAAGAGATTGATCAATTCATTGTTATTAAATTTATTATTATAGAAGAGTTTGTGATATATAGTGAAAATAAATGAAAAGATAGGGGTGTATCCTTATGTAAAATTTTATAGTGGTTACTTATTCATCAAGGTAATTATAGTCCCATTAAAAAATAATCTAACTTGTGATCTTGAATTGGTAGTAATAAAATTGATTTGAAGATATGGAGAAACTATATTTATGGTGAAATAAGTGAAATATATATGGATCCTAAGATTTTGAATTATTTATTCACATAAAAATAGATCAACATGAGATATAAGAGATATTCGAAACTACTTAAGGATTATGATTATTCTATAAAATATCAACCAGTGAATGTAAAAAAGTTGACATATGCATTGATTAATAAATATCATAGAGTTTTATCCTTGATAATGATGGATAAGGGTAAAATATTAATGGATTTAGTAAATTTAAACATTTCAATTAGTAGGGAAGGGTAAGCATCATTGTTTTTTCAAGTATTTTATCAACCATAATTAATATAGAAGATTAAGAATCCCCAAAAATATGAAAAGGATTTATAAAATAAGATTAAATCCATGGAATATAAGAAATTAAAAAACATTATCTATAAAGATAGTGTATTGAATTTCGGAAAGAGAAAATGTGTTTGATAGGTACTGGAAATGAAAATGGAATTTCATGATGTTTCTCACATATCAAATTTCACTATACAAATTTATATCATTAATTTTGATAAGGATTTAAGAGAATATTTCTGATGGAATAAACTAATGTGTAAAATTTCTGACCATATGTTATGTTTCTTGATATTCCAACAGGTAATGGATGATAAAAAAACCTCTAAAGGGTTTCATTCAACCTCTCGTTATACCAACGTGGAAGTGGGACAATATAAAAATGTTCATTGTTACTATAATGACTAAGATATATAAGTAGAATGATGTTATATGGTTCACTATGGATCCCTTTAAAAATTATACACATATTCTAGAAATAAAAGATAATAAACCCCTTCAATATCATGCACAAATGTATATCAATGTAGTTGTGAAACATTATAGTGAACATTAATAATTACTTTTAATTATGACCTCATTTCACATAAATATTTTAGAGGATTCTTTTGAAATATCTAAACACTAAGATACACTTATGCACTATCTATCATCTTCAAACTAAAGGTAAATCTTAATAATATATCCAAACATTAAATGACGTATTGTGTTCATGTTTACTTGAATTCCAAGTAACATGATATTAGTATCTACCTCCAGTGTAATTTTTATAAAATTATACAATTAGCACTATATAAGTCCTTTTATGGGAATATATTTCATACTATATACCAATAAGAAAAATTTAAGGAAATAAATCTGGTAGACTCCTAAAATGTTGCGAAGACTGCTCAGAATGTGTGAGATATCCAGAATAGATTAATATGGATTAAATCATAATGAAAATCTATTTAGATAATCATAAGAAGGACTTTTAATTTAAATCAAGGGAACAAATATTCTTGAAAGTATCATAATGGAAGGGAGTAATAAGGTTTGGTAATATAGGAAAGATAATTCCAAGGTATAATATATTTTTTCATATTTTGGAGAGATTTTTAGTTATAGATTATCATTTTTATTTTCCACATAACCTCTCTAAGGTTCGTGAAATATTTTATCTATCATTATTATGGAAGTACATGTTAAACCTAACTCACACGCATAGTGTTGAATAAATTCATCTAGAGTCTAAATTATCCAATAATTTAGAGCCTACATAGATTCTTCATATTATAGAGAAAGTGTTATAGAATGAGACAACCTGTTTGATGAAGGTAATATATTAGAATCATAAGATATATGATGTAAAATTGGATATCAAGGATGAAATGAGGATGAAATACCTAGATTTATTATAGAATTAATGTATAACAAAAATTTTGGTGAAAAAATAATTTAAGGAGGGAGTATGTAAAACATGAGTCATGATTATATTAAATAAGCAATTTATTAAAATTTTCAACACATAACACAATCCCTTTGATCACATCATCAAATTATAATATATAAAATAAGAAAATTAAATTCATTATAATTCCCAAAACTAGTGTTACCAAACACATGACAACATATATAAGCACCATAATCTTTTTCTATGGAGGGTCATTGTAACACCCCAAGCTTCTACGGTAGGCTTCTCTTTGAATAATGTGATTGTGTGTGTTGTACGCAACACCGAGTTCTAACACACCATAAGTAATCAAACTAGCCGTTATGAATATTAATACCTACTTTTTGAAATTATATATATTTTATATTTCAAAATGGACATCATTTTTGTATTCTTAATATCTAATTTAGCCTAAGGTGAAATTTTGGTACTTTTCAGATAACTTTATTATTTTGATGAATAGTGAAAATTACTAAATATTAATTAAAATCAACTTTTTTAATCGAAATAATTTATATTGATAAATTATAAATTTGAGTGGCTTTAAAGTATATTTAGAATATATTTTTACCATTTAATACATTTTTTTTCATTGGACATAATTTCACAATTAAACTGAACATAAACAAGTATCAATCTTTTGATAGTTATTATATCTTAAAAACACGCTTTTTGTTTTGACGGCGGGAATTAATTTTAAATTAATTTCTTCCACTTCTGTGTTTTGAATTTGGAAAAATGGATTCCATATTTGGAATCAGGATGTTCAAATTGTGTAAATAGGTAACTTTTATTTTTAGACATTTTTAATAATTACTTCGGTAAATATTTTATTTACCATGGTTAAAGGGTAAATCCGGTAAATAAGGGTTAAAAATTAATATTATAATAATACAAAATTACCCTAAAACGTTTTATAACCTTATTTGTTGATAAAAGTTCGATCATAGGAATCTTTGGGTCGATTATGGGACCCCATGGTGCCACTTGTAAGTGATAGGGACACTTTATTTTAATTAAGTTAAAATGAATACAAAAATGACACAAGCATATATCTTTTAGAAAAAAAAATTACATAGGGTTATATATGTTGGATTTTCAACTATAAATATTAATTATAAATCTAAAACGATTTCATACATAATGGTAGTTTATTTATAATTTTTATACATTAGATAATATAATTTACATATGACACAATGTTGATACAGTAATTACCATAATAGTGAAACATTAAAATGATTGATATTGTAGATACCCAAATAAATATAATTTGAGACTTTTAAATAATTAAACTAATTTTATAAGTTAATATGACATGTCAGGAATTATTTAATTAACTTTTTTCTACGTAATCATTCTTTTATGATTTTTAAAAATATCAATTATTGAATAGAGTCAAAATTGACATAAAAGGGATGTTAAAACAAATAGTATATTATTAATTGATATTAAATTCCTAAAAATATAAGGTTCGGAAAAGAGACTTATATCATGATAGGTGTATCATTAATGGACCACTTGGGTTTCTCTTGGATGTATATAGTATGTTTATTAACCATATAATATAAAAATACAAAGAGACATTGTAAAAGTGAAACTAATTAACTAAGAGTTAATACTTAAAGATAAGGTTAATATAGTAACCCAAACCTGTCTAAATTATATTAGTTGAGTGGATTTAGACCCCCCCACCTTAACATTTAAATAATAAAATTTTGAGCCATTATAAACCAAATATGAATTTATTATAAATTAATATTTCTAGCTTTTCCAAAGGTGCCCCTCACCCCTCTTATAAAAGGGCACTCCCCCTTCTCATTACTTCACACCATAATAGCCTTTTTGTTCGACCAAACTCTGCCCAAATACTCTCTAAACTTACCTCAATTCATCCGAGAGGCCTTAATTTAGTTATAAAGCCAACGTAAGGATCCCTTTTGATCAAATCAAAAGGAAGAACCCGAAGAAGAGGTAATGATTTCACCACCCTTTTTCAAGTTCCTTTCTTCTTCCACTTCTTCCTTCTTTGTTATTACCATTCTAAAATAATAACTACAGTATCTTATATATACTTTGATGTTATTATAAATATGTTATAACCTTATTCAGTATTATATCCACCATTTGAACAACATTTCACCATACGTGCGTACGTACGGCTTACCGTCTCCACGTCGTGGTGTAATTGTTATTCAATAAATTATTATTTGGATGGGTATAATAATGATGTGTAATTCATGTAAATAATAAATATAACATGATAATTATTCTGTATATATGATACACCATCCAATTATATATTATTTTAATATCAAAATAATGATATTGTCGCTCGTGCGTACGTACGGACTACCGTCTCCACGAACGCGATAAGATTCATTCTCTATCGTATCCATTCAAGTATAATTATCATTTGATGATTTAAAAATAATGTTTAAGGAATTTATATCATTATCGATATGAATAAGATACAACCTATCCATGATAAACATGGCTTACATAAAAAAACATATAAAAGAAAATGAGTCAGTTAACACCCGAAACAACAATAATACTAAGATATTATTAACAAATCAATGTTAAAAGATCATATATGATATCATATCAATGTATATGATTCATGTATAATTTAATAACAATTATTTTACCATTATACCAGAGGTTAACCAACCCCAACCAAGGAAAAGTACAAGGTAAGAGTTATTTCACAATCTCTTCATTATCCGAGGTTGTTTATACGTAATAATCTACTGGGATCTATTTATCATCCACATCCATGTTTCTTAAAAATTAATTTCAAAAAATTCTTAATATTTACTAGAATATGGGTTAATGTCATTTATACCCTTTTTTGACTTTTTATAAGAGGTTTATAAAGGAATATTTCCATCGTTTTCCAAACAAGGTGTTTTTTAACCTTTTCGAAAAAATTAAGGTAAGAATGTTTTTTTTAACTTATACGGCGGGTGCGGCTATTTTCCGCCATTATAAAATCGTTGAAGCTTCCCTTACAATATTATATGAATATTTTCAAAGAAAATGTTTTATTTTATAAATATATTACTCTTAAATGATTTCAGAATAGAAAGAGAAATTTCTCCAAAAAGAGTTTTGATTTCATATATGTCAACATACTTCGATGGATTTTACGCTTATTTGAAGTTGATTTAATATGAAACAAAACTTCTATATTGTATTGAAGGTTTTGTGATATGTTTGACTGTGGATGTGTTATTTTTATACCATTCATGGTTTATGGATGAAGTATTTACATTTCGTATGCTAGTTTTAATATGAATATTTATTTTATGTTTAAACCTTTTTATATGGGAATGCATTAGACTTAATATGTGACGGGTGGAGCCCGCTATAGCTCCTCGATACATCGGTAGGTCTCATGAGACAAACTCGTGTCTTGGAACAAGGCCTTGAAAAAATCTTATTTGTAGTCTTGGCACGAGGCCTTGGCTATGTGGTTATGATAGTCTGGCATTATGCATTCCATCATTATGAAAGTGGTTATTGATATTGCATGTGATTATTTAATTAGTATAATATACATGTGAATGAGTAAATTGAATTATTTCATTTTATTTTTTCCATAATATGTTGAAGTTAGAGTTTAAAAGGATTTTGTTTTAAGATAAACATTGCCTTAAATGTTTATTATTATTTATTAAAGTTTCTGCTACATTGTTATCCTTACTAGGAATTTGAACACACCCCTTTTCTATATTTTATTTTTCCCAAGTTGTGAAGAAGTAATTTATGAATGACCTGCAAGGATATTATATGGGGATATGAGTGTGGAATATGGAGACTATATTGTTGTAGTTTTCATTTCTATGACGTAATTTAAAACTTTATGAATATATCTAGTGTTTCCAAGGCTACTAACCCAATCAGTCTTTCGAGATTTGATCTTTCTTGTGATCATGCCAATGTTATGTAATAATGCACCGACTCTGGGTCACTAGGGTCAGGGCATTATAGTTGGTATCAGAGGAAGTTTATTACAAACCTTGGAAGCTATATTTAGATAAACTCTGATTAGAGCATGTAGACCAAAGATGAACTTTGAGGATTAGTATAGAAGAACTTACTAGAATTTTGGTATTGTAGATATTTTGTGAGATTTCCGAGAAATACATCCCTATCTGGATATGAGCAGGTAGAGGCGGCTCTAACACAGATGTACCTAGGGGTAAAACCTGAAAACACCGCTTTGAGCTAGACGCGAATGGGAACTAGTGCACGACAACGGGCCTTGCCGCACTCTTGGTTATGACACTCCTGGGGGATATGCTTAAGATAACTCTCATTTTATTTACAAATCATTATGAAGGGTTTATGAGTATATACTTCCTCAAAGAAAACATTTTTTTTATGATTATGGATTATATCCATAAATAGTTCAATTTATGCTAAGTGTTTTATAAGTTTGGGATTATTTATTTTGATTCATAAACTGGTCTAGTTTATGCCATTGTTTAGAAAGGGCGCCTAGTGGAAGAAATGTAAACCGTATCAATGCATGCACTCCATGTAGGGATTTCCCTCCTACTCAAGATAATTATAGTGGAGCTGGTGAAGCAACTGGTGTCGATCAGCTAATCACCATACTAGGACAAATCACTCAGGTTATGAATAATAACCTTACCCGTATGGAGCACCCTGATCCGCAGCGTGGAGGATCAATGTTAGATCGATTCATGAGACAACAACCATAAACGTTCAATGGGAGTACAAATCCCTTAGTAGATGAGCAATGGATAAATTCCCTAGATAAAATATTTCAGGCTTTGGGGAGTAGTGAAAAGGAAAAAATTATCATGGCAGTTTACCGACTCTCTGGAGATGCTGATAAATGGTGGTCATTGATTCAAAATACGAAGGAAGATGATGAAGTATCAAATATGGAATGGAGGGAGTTCAAAGATCTCTTTTTAGAAAAATACTTTCCTCACGACCATCGAGCAGATATGGAAAGGCAATTTCTGAGTCTGAGACAAAAGGAGAATGAGAATGACATAAAGTATAAGGCTAACTTTACAAGGTTAGCAAGGTATGCTCGAGATTATATATTTAACCCAAGAAGTAAGATAGATCATTTCTTTGATGGGTTAAATCCATTTCTCCATCTAGTATTAGTCTCACAATCCTTCTCTTCGTACGAAGACATAATCTCATGTGCTATCAGGAGAGAAAAGGAATTCTCTAAGTCTTATGACTTTAAAGTAAATCAATAGATGATGAGATATGCTGATCAATCTTGGAATGGAAATAAGGGGAAGAAGGGAAAGGTTGAATATCCATCTTGTGGTAAATGTGGTAAGAAACACCCTGGTACTTTCTTGAAGGGAATGAGTGTCTGTTACAAGTGTGTTGAAAAAGGCCACCAAGCTCGTGAATGCAAAGGGAAGAGGGAAGCTACCAATGTTTAATGCTACAATTGCAGGGAGATGGGACATTATGCAAATGAATGTCCTAATCTTCAGGGGAACTTACCTCAGAAAAGGACAAGGGATCAAGGCCAAGCTTATGCTATCACAACTACTGAGGTAGAAGCTCCGAAAGATATGGTGGCAGGTAATTTAATGGTTTTCTCAAGTTTAGAAAATGCATCATTTGATTCTGGATCATTGCATTGTTTCATATCTTCCCAGTTTGCTAAGAAAATTAGATATTTCCAATTTGATTAAACAAGGGAGTTGTCAGTTAAAACTCATAAGGGAAGTATCATTGCAATAAAGTTTTGTTAATCAGTCCCCATTAGAGCACATAAATGTTCTTTATCTGCTGATCTCATCGTCATACCTATGATTGAGTTTGATATAATCCTTGGTATGGATTGGCTTTCAGACTATGATGTGATGATTTATTTTCATAATAAAGAGGTTATGATTCTTGATGACGATGATAAGGAACACATTATCTTTAGAGCAAAATCGTCACCACCTAATTCTTATCTAGATCCACCCCCAGTAGCTCAACTAAATTCAATTATTGGGGAGGAAGAGGATGAAATTACAGTGGGTGAGGAAATGAATGTTCAAATAGAGGATGTACCTATTGTTAAAGAATATGTAGATGTGTTTCTGGACGATTTACCTGGACATCCTCTAGAACGAGAAGTTGAATTTTCTATTGATTTAATTCCAGGATCAAGGCCTATATCGAAGACCCCTTATAGAATGTCCACTGTATAATTAGTTGAACTAAAGAAAAAATAGAGAAATTGAGTAATAAGGGATTTATTCGCCCTAGTGTTTCTCCATGGGGAGCCCCTGTTCTTTTTGTTAAAAAGAAAGATGGGTCTATGAGGTTATGTATCGACTACAGGGAGATCAATGCTATAACAATAAAGAACAAGTATCCCATACCTCTCATTGATGATTTGTTTGACCAACTACATGGAGCTCAATAATTTTCCAAGATTGAACATCGATCTAGATACCATCAGTTGTGTGTGAAGAAGGAAGACATTCCGAAGATAGCATTTCGAACTAGGTACGGGCATTATGAGTTTACAGTAATGCCTTTTGGATTGACTAATGCACCCTCTGTATTCATGGATCTGATGAATAGAGTTTTCAAGGAGTATCTTGATGAATTTGTGGTGGTATTTGTTGATAATATCTTGGTATACTCCAAAAGCTACGAAGATCATGAAAATCACTTGCACATTATCCTGAAGACTCTGAGAAGACAAGAATTATATGGGATGTTTAACAAGTGTGAATTCTAGATTTAGGAGATTTCTTTTCTTTTCCATATTTTCTCTAAATATGGAATATCTATTGACCCTTCTAAGACCAAGGCAATCCATGAATGGCCAACACCGACGAGTATAACTGAGGTACGTAGTTTTATTGGTTTAGCAGGTTATTATCAACGTTTCGTCCATAATTTTGCCCGGTTGGCTAACCCATTAACGAAGCTCACACGTAAAGGGGTTAAATTTGTTTGGACAAAAGAGTGTGAAGAATGTTTCGAAGAACTGAACAGAAGATTATTCAATGCTCCAATATTGACTCTACCATCAGGGAATGATGGGTTTGTTATTTATAGTGATGCATCGAAGAAAGGAATTGGTTGTGTCCTTATGCAGAATGATAGAGTTATTGTCTATCCATCACGACAGTTAAAAATTCATGAACAAAACTATCCTACTCATGATCTCGAGCTAGCAGCTGTGATATTTGCTTTGAATATATGGAGGCACTACCTTTATGGTGAAAAATGTGAGATTTATACTGATCACAAGAGTTTTAAGTATATTTTTGCACAAAAATAACTCTACATGAGGCAAAGGAGATGGCATGAATTAATCAAAGACTATGATTGTACGATACACTACCACCCGGGGAAAGCAAACAAGGTGGCAGATTCTTTGAGCAGAAGAGACCATGGAGTTTTGAACATGATGAGAATTGAAAGGGATCCAATTTTGATGGATCTATGGAAGATGGACATGGGAATAACCAGGGAAGGTGAAACATCAATGCTTTTTCAAATGGTTGCCAAACCATCTTTACTAGAAACAATTAAGATTTCTCAGACCAATGATAAAGAATTTCAAAAGACGATTAAAGCTTTGAATGATGGGAGATTGAGAGACTTTGTGTATGAAGATGGAATTTCGAAATTCAGGAAGAGACTTTGTGTTCCCGATATACCTGATCTAAAAAGGGAATTGCTGGATGATGCTCATAGTTTTAATTTCTCTATACACCCTGGGAGCACAAAAATGTATAGAGATTTGAAGGAACATTTTGGGTTGGACAATATGAAGAGGGAGATTGCTGATTTTGTGTCAAGATGTATGGTTTGTCAACAAGTGAAAGCTAGAAGGCAACACCCTAGAGGAGTCATGAAAACTCTTCCCATGCCGGAGTGGTAATGGGAAAATATTACGATGGACATTGTCATGGGGAAACCAAAGACTCCTAGAAGGAATGATCCAATATGGGTTACTGTTGATTGTCTTACAAAGTCAGCACATTTTCATGCTATAAGAGAGGATCTACCACTGGAACGTCTAGCAAGACTATATATTAATGTTGTTTTGAGACTTCATGGAGTACCCCTATCGATTGTTTTTGATCGTGATCCCCGTTTTACTTCAAGATTCTGGAAAAGTCTTCAGAAATAATTGGATACTGAACTTCATTTGAGCACTGCCAACCACCCTCAGACAGACGGACAATCAGAATGGACTATTCAAACCCTATAAGACATGTTGAGAACTTGCTCACTGGACTTTTAGGGTATGTGGGATAAATATTTACCTTTGTTAGAATTTTCCTATAAAAATAGCTTCCATTAGAGTATTCAGATGGCACCATATGAAGCGTTATACAGAAAGAGATGTCGTACACCAACCTGTTGGGATGAAGTTTGTGAGAGAAAACTTGTAGATCTAGAACTGGTGGAGGAAACGATGGAAAATGTGAAGGTAATCCAAAATCACATCAAAGAAGCTCAATGTAGGCAGAAGAGCTATGCCGATAATCGAAGGAAGGATTTGGAATTTCAAGTCGGTGATCATTTTTTCCTAAAGGTATCACCGTAGACGGGAGTCATACGTTTTGGTAAGAAAGGTAAATTGAGTCCCAGGTACATCGGACCTTTCGAAATTCTAGAACGAATTGGGGTTTTAGCTTACCGATTGGAAATACCTCCTAGTCTCTCCAAAGTTCACGATGTGTTCCATATATCTCTATTGAGGAAATACATGCCTAGACCAATGTATGTACTCACCTATGAGGAATTACAACTAGAACCCGATATGTCTTATTGCGAATAGCCCGTCAGAATTCTTGATATGAGAGAACAAGTACTGAGAAACCAGACGACGCGTCTGGTAAATGTTTTGTGGAGAAACCATAAGATGTTAGAGGCAACGTGGGAACCCGAGGAACTTATGGTGAAAAACCAACCGAGTCTTTTCATGTGATAATATTCTAGAAATTTCGAAGATGAAATTATTTGAAGGAGGGGAGAATGTAACACCCCAAGCTTCTATGATACGCTTCTCTTTGAATAATGTGATTGCGTGTGTTGTACGCAACACCGAGTTCTAACACACCATAACTAATCAAACTAGTCATTATGAATAGTAATACCTACTTTTTGAGATTATATATATTTTATATTTCAAAATGGAATTCATTTTGGGATTCGAAATATCGAATTTAGCCTAAGGTGAAATTTCGGTACTTTTCGGATAACTTTAATATTTTGATTAATAGTAAAAATTACAAAATTTTAATTAAAAACAAATTTTTTAATCGAAATAATTTATATTGATAAAATATGAATTTGAGCGGTTTTAAAGTATATTTAGAATATATTTTTACCATTTAATACAATGTTGGTCATTGGACATAATTTCACAATTAAACAGAAAATAAACAAGTATCAATCTTTTGATAGTTATTATATATTAAAAACACGCTTTTTGTTTTGACAGCGGGAATTAATTTTAAATTAATTTCTGCCACTTCTGTATTTTGAATTTGGAAAAATGGATTCCATATTTGGAATCATAATTTCCAAATTGTTTAAATAGGTAACTTTTATTTTTAGACATTTTGAATAATTATTTCGGTAAATATTTTATTTACCATGGTTAAAGGGTAAATCCGGTAAGTAGGGGTTAAAAAATAATATTAAAATAATAAAAAATTACCCTAAAACGTGTCCTAGACATATTTGTTGATACCAATTCGACCATAGTCATCTTTTGGTCGAATTGTGGACCCCATGGTGCCACTTATAAGGGATAGGGACACTTTATTTTAATTAAGTTAAAATGAATACCAAAATGACACAAGCATATATCTTTTATAACAACAATTTTTACATAGGGTTATATATGTTGGATTTTTGACTATAAATATTCATTACAAATATAAAAGGATTTACTACATAATAGTATTTTATTGATAATTTTTAGACATTAGATAATTTAATTTAGATATGACACAATGGTGATGCAGTAATTACCATAATAGTGAAAAATTAAAATGATTGATATTGTAGATACCCAAATAAATATAATTTGAAACTTTTTATGAATTAAAATAATTTTATAAGTTAATAGTACATGTTAGGAATGATTTAATTAACTTTTTTCGAATTAATCATTCTGTTATGATATTTACAAATATCAATTATTGAATAGTTTTAAAATTGACATAAAAGAGTTTTTAAAAAAATAATATATTATTAATTGATATTAAATTCATAAAAATATAAGGATCATCCAAGAGACTTATATCATGATAGTTGTATCATTAATGGACCACTTGGGGGGTATTTTGGATGTATATAGTAAGTTTATTAACCATATAATATAAAAATACAAAGAGACATTGTAAAAGTGAAACTAATTAACTAAGAGTTAATACTTAAAGATAAGGTTAATATAGTAACCCAAACCTGTCAAAATTCTATTTGTTGAGTGGTTTTCGACCCATACCCACCTTAACCTTTATGTAATCAACGTTGGATCCATTATAAACTGAATATAAATTTATTATAAATTAATATTTCTAGCTTTTCCAAAGGTGCCCCTCACCCCTCTTATAAAAGGGAACTCCCCCCTTCTCATTACTTCACACCTTGAAAGCCTTTTGGTTCGGCCAACCTCTGCCCAAATACTCTCTCAACAGCCCTCAATTCATCCTAGAGGCCTTACTTTAGTCATAAATCCAACTTAAGGAGCCCTCTTGATCAAATCAAAAGGAATAACCCGAAGAAGAGGTAATGATTTCACCACCCTTTTTCAAGTTCCTTTCTTCTTCCACTTCTTCCTTCTTTGTTATTACCATTCTAAAATAATAACTCCAGTATATTATACATACTGTGATTTTATTATAAATATGGTATAACCATATTCAGTATTCTATCCACCCTTTGAATAACATGTCACCATACGTGTGTACGTACGGCTTACCTCTCCACGTCGAGGTGTAATTGTTATTCAATAAATTATTATTTGGATGGGTATAATAATGATGTGTAATTCATGTAAATAATAAATATAAAATGATAATTATTCTGTATATATGATATAAAATCCATTTATATATTATTTTAATTTCAAAATAATGATATTGTCCCTTGTGCGTACGTACGGACTACCGTCTCTACGAACGCGATGAGATTCATTCTCTATCGTATCCATTCAAGTATAATTATCATTTTATGATTTAAAAATAATTTTTAAGGACTTGATATCATTCTGTATATGAATAATATACAACCTATCCATGACAAACATGTCTTACTTAACAAAACATATAAAATAAAACGAGTCATTTAACACCCGAAACAACGATAATACTAAGATATTATTAACAAATCAATGTTGAAAGATCATATATGATATAATATTAATGTATATGATTATTGTATAATTTAATAAAAATTATTTCACCATTATACATGATGTTAACCTACCCCAACCAAGGAAAAGTACAAGGTAAGGGATATTTCACAATCTCTTCATTATGCGAGGTTGTTTATACGTAATAATCTACTAGGATCTCTTTATCATCCACATCCATGTTTCTTAAAAATGAATTTTAAAACATTCTTACTATTTACTATATTATGGTTTAAAGTCATTTATACCCTTATTTGACTTTTTATAAGAGGTTTATAAAGTAATCTTTCCGTCATTTTCCAAACATGGTGTTTTTAACCTCTTCGACAAAATTAAGGTAAGAATGTTTTTTTAACTTATACGGCGGGTGCGGCTATTTTCCGCCGTTATAAAATCTTCCAAGATTCCCTTACAGGATTATAAAAATATTTTCAAAGAAAATGTTTTATTTTATAAATATATTACTCTTAAATTATTTCAAAATAGAAGGAGAAATTTCTCTAAAAAGAGTTTTGATTTCATCTATGTCAACATCCTTCGATGGATTTTACGCTTATTTGAAGTTGCTTTATTATAAAGAAAAACTTCTATATTATATTGAAGGTTTTGTGATATGTTTGACTATGGATGTGTTATTTTTATACCATTCATGGTTTATAGATGAAGTATTTACATTTTGTATGCTAGTTTTAATATGAATGTTTATGTTATGTTTAAACATTTTCATATGGGAATGCATTGGACTTAATATGTGACGGGTGGAGCCCGCTATAGCTCCTCGATGAATCGGTAGGTCTCATGAGACAAACTAGTGTCTTGGCACAAGGCCTTGACAAAATCTTATTTTTAGTCTTGGCACGAGGCCTTGGCTATGTGGTTATGATAGTCTGACATTACACATTCCATCATTATAAAAGTGGTTATTGATATTGCATGTGATTATTCAATTAGTAGAATATCCATGTGAATAAGTAAATGTAATTATTTCATTTTATTTTTTCCATACTATGTTGAAGTTCAAGTTTAAAAGGATTTTGTTTTAAGTTATACATTTCCTTAAATGTTTATTCTTATTTATCAAAGTTTTTGCTATATTGTTATCCTTACTAGGCATTTGAGCTCAGCCCTTTTCTATGTTTTATTTTTCCCAGGATGTGAAAAGGTAATTTATGAATGAACTGCAGGGATAGTATGTGGGGATATGAGTGTGGAATATGGAGACTATATTGTTGTAGTTTTCTTTTTTATGATGTAATGTAAAACATTATAAATATATCTAGTATTTCCAAGGCTACTAAACCAATCGGTCTTTCGAGATTTGATCTTTCTTTTGATCATGCCAATGTTATGTAATAATGCACCGACTCTGGGTCACTGGGGTCGGGGCGTTACATTCATACTCAAAAATGGAAAATATTGAATGTATATTTCTATTTTGAAGAAATATATAAGAAAATTATTAGAAATGATATAAGAACTAAGAGAGTAATTAATGATTTTGGATGTTAAAATAAAGTGTATATATAAGGGGTAATCTGATCATTATATGGGTTTGTTAACCATTGCAAACTGACCATTGTAAAAGTGATGAAACTGTTATATATAAAAGTATCCAAAAAATGCATAAAAAAATTTGAACATAATTTATATTGACCAGTGAATAAAAATATAATTACACAAATAGTTTTTAAATAAAATTATTATTTATTAAAAAAGAGTTTTAAAATTTTCTCCACAAATGAATGATCTTAAAATACACCGAAAGTTTTATTTAATAAATAAATTTATGATATATAGAAAATTATTTTCATAAAAATTAATTATAATTGGAATATGTTCATTGAAATTATCTAATAGTTAATTTTTCAAAAATTTATAAGCTCGTTGAATTTTTAAGTAATTAGTAAAATATTATATGAATTTATAGTAAGTATTAGGATTATATTATGATGTAAACACAAAATAATAATAATTTTTATTGAATCCTCTACCAAAAACATGTTAATTTATTAAAATAATGTATTTTAAGTATTAAAATAAATTTCCAAACCTATAATGGTCTTTCCAAAAATAATAAAGGAAAATAAGATTTTGAAACCCATTATTTGTGAATAAAAGTATTTTCCATGTCCAATATAATATAAAATAATTTGATTTTGTTCTTAAACATTATAATACTAAAACAAATTCATCAAATATTAAATACTATTGTTGAAAACCAAGGGTAAGCCAATCGTTTTTCATTCTTTCACAACATATCTTTCGATGGACTAAGTCCAAAAATTAATAAAAAATTCCCCCTAATTTGTTATATATACCGAAAAAACCTCCCATTCCTCATAACTTCAAATTATTGAGCATAGTTATCCTATATTTTTTCCTCTAAACATTCCATCTATGGTATTATTAAATTTTTATTAGGTTATTTATAAATCATTAAGAACTTACTTTGAAATGTAAGGGTTCCTAAACACCTTTATTCATTTCTCATTGGTAATAATTTTAACTGCTTTAAATTTCCATATCCAATATTGTTATAAAAACATACTATAAATTCATTATTGTATTTTATATGAGATACTACTATTATTTATCATTATACCACCCCCATAAGTCCTTATAATCATTAAGAATTTCCATAGTTGTATACCCAATCAATTAAATCCTTATTAATGCTATGCAATTTTGGTATTATGGAAATATTATTTCTAAGAGGTGGGACATGTATAAGTAAATATTATAATGATTTAGTAGGTGGAGCCTCTATCAATTCCCAATTGGATTAAAATTGATTCTGCAACAAGTTCACCTTTTCCAATAATTAATACTAAAACCTAAGTTATTCAATATAGAAATTTTTTATCTCTAATGTGTATCAAATATATAGGACACATAATCATAATTTTTAGATGGGGTTTTATCATTGATTTTATCTCTTATCATTTCAAACAATTGTATACATTTACTATCACCTTTTGATATCCTTATACCATAAAAATAACCTATATTATTACATTATTAACTTTATTTTGAAAAAGATACATTCCATTGCATTATGAAAATCTTATAGTGTCTAAATTGATTGTTGGATATTTCCCTAAATAAATATATTAGGCCTCTAAATGGGGAAATATTGACATTCATTATATCTATTAATTTTATTCTGGTTAAAATTTATTACATAGTTATGATTATGAATATGTTTCCTTAGATATCATCATACATTGTATATATTAGCTAGTCTATTAAAATGATGGATGAATTAGGCTTATCAAGTGGTGGGTGGGGATATGAATTAATTTTCCTATCGATAAATTAGTTGGTTTCACAAGAAAAAATATCTTGGGTATTTAGTGTATGTATTCCCATTTGTGTATGATGTCTTGGCAAAGTCATTGATGGTATAGTTATGATGACTAGTATTAGGAATTACATCACTATAAATTCAGTTATTATTATCAATTATATTAATTATTTCCATTTTTATGTTATCTATGGATATATTATGGTAATTTTATCAGTTATATGGAATTAATTGACTATTTAATCCTTTAATATTTTTTAGGAATTGTTTATTAAAATGTATGTTATTTTATGGAACTTCTTAATGAGAGTTTGGGATCACCTATTTACTTAACTAACCTGAATGGCCCGAAGGCCTTCATTTTTTATTTATTTATGATAATCCCCCATTTAGGGGTTGAAGTGGAACCATTTCATTAAATTGGATGTAGGCTTAGTGACATTATAGGACCCAAAGGCCTTAATAGAATACATCCTAGACTACGAATACATTAAATACCCCTCCCCAGTGTCTACCTCATGATTAGCGCTCCAATATTACATGGATGTTAGACTAGCTATCTTATATAGGGATTCATAAGACTGGTAATGGTGGAAAATTTCATACCCTATCATTCTTCCATATCTGATAGCTATGCTATGGTGAATTCACCTTTCTCTGAATCCTCCTCTAAATAAAGTTCCTTATAGAATTTTACTGGTTTTATTCTACACATTAGGGGGCCCAGAGGCCCTAAAGTGTCTTGAAGGCCTTAAGGTGGCCCAAAAGCCATACTGAAAAGATGGGCTGAGAGGCTCAAAGCCCTTAAGGAGTCCAGGCCCAAACTGGTGGCCCGAAGCTGAATAGTTTTATCTGCTACAGTACCGAACAATATATGCTATAGTACCTACTACAATACTACTACAATACCTAAAAATATGTCTATACTTGGATTTGAACCTAGGTCTCATGGATGCACTTGATGAGTCCTCATCAACTAGGATAAGGCTCATATGTACTTATTTACTTTATTTCCCTATTTTCCTAGTAAATAATCCAAATTACTACGTGTGACTTAAGGATAAGTAAGACAAAATAATCAATTTTTATGTATTGTCATAATGTACTTCAAATTTTAAATGTAATGTAAAATTGGTTTATGTATCTAGTCTCTTAAGAATACTACACTATTTAATCCCTTGTATTGTGATCTATGTATTTAAAACCATTGTAATAAATAACCACTGGCTATAGGATACTGGAGTTGGGTTTTACATTACCAGTTTTCCTTTCGAACTCCATCTGATCCAACCTCCATCCTTCCTCGTCAATGAAAAACTCATTTCCAGGTTTCATAGGAATAGATACATCTCTCTATTCTTTCATTCCAAATTTATTAAATAACTCATTAGTAGAATTTTATTTTTAGATAAATATTTAATATATTTATTTGATACTTAGAATCCCAAAGACAATTTTATCTCATCAATCATTGAATACTTTAAGTATTTCTTCATTTGTTGAAAAATTTCATCAAAAGTATCCTATTTGTTTCAAGTGAAAATTGAGGTGACCCAATCATTACATACATAAATATTACATCATTTTATATGAACATACAATATATAACATAGTGATACTCAACCTAGAACTATAAAGGTTTAGTGTATTTGGAGACTAGATTCATAATCAACTTATTTATAAACAACCATAAATATATCCCATATAAATTATTCATATTTATTAAACCTAAATACATATCATACATACATCTATCCTTGGGATGTGAAACAAAAGAAAGGGTGATCTTTGATTCTTAGTAAGGGGTAAACATGGGAGATTTCAATCATAAGTGAGTATAAGAAGATCATAAGGGTATGATAATATAATCAAGTTCATGTTACATATGTAAAATATTCATACCCATAAAAATAATAGATCATAACACCAAAATCATGGAATATATAATAGAATTACTAATAAGGTTTTCAATGCATAATTCATCATTCATGAGTCAAAATATAGAAATGTGGCATCATAATTATAGAGAAAAAAATATTTTAAAAATATATATTCGCAATCATGACCATTCATAATATTGTGAGCATAAATAAAAAAAATCATATTCACACATCAAGATGTGAACATATATATTTCTAGATATGTCCATGAGTAATATTGTGAGGACAGCTAGAAGAAGTCATATTCATAAATCAATATGTGAACATAGATATTCACATTCATTTCCATATATAATCTTTTGAGCATATCTAGTATCAATAATACTTATTCACAAAAATTTGAACATAGATATTCACATCCAAGTCCAAGATTCTCATCAATATCTCATGAGATTCATATATCACATTTCCAAATTAATTCAGGGGATATAATGGAACAATTTGTCTCATAATGACAATCCATATTAATTCTTTCCATATAAAACATGAAAACATTCCTGATTCCATAATCACTTATTTAACCTAATGAGAAGAAATGGGTTTCATATCAATTTCCTTAAAACATCATAATAATCCATCCTACTAAACAAAGTTGATGGTATTGTAATATAATATCCCTAGTGAATCAAAACAACCCTTATATAATGTTTACATATATGAAAAGAATATTTTATAAAAAAACATGAAAATTTTTCTTTGAAAATAAAGAGAAACATCATTTTTCTGTTGGTAACTTTTAAAATCTAAAATTCCCAGAATAATGGGAATATAATTTAATTAATAGAGACATTAAAACTTATAAATTAAGATTCATGAAAAAGAATATATATGATTGTGGGAAAATCCACTCATGTCGTATAAGTTAAAAAACATTCATTTAACTGTTTTATAAAAAGTCAAAATTGATTCATATAGAAAACATTTCAAAAAGAATTATTTATTTAATTTATAAAAAAAATAAAAGGTAGTAAAAATAGAATTTCTCAAAATTTTATGAATATATAATAACTTTTAAAAAATGTGTTGAAGAACAAGGACATGGATTAGAAATATTTATGGCCTAAAAAAGAAATAAAGTCAGATTTTATTAAAACAAAATTATTGGCCATCTTAATTAAAAAAGATAGGATAATTGAAGTTAAATATGAAAAACCAATAAAAATAATACTATAAGAAAATATATGAATTTTAAAATATAAATATCATATTAATCTCCTATATAAAAGTTTAACACAGTCAATCTCAAAACAAAAAGGGATTTTAATATAAACCCATACAGTTTTGGTAATCATTGAATCAAAAAATCATGACACATATAACATTATATAAAATATTAAAAACCATTAATAAAAATATAATCATGATATAATAATCCAAAGAGGCGTAATATTCATTATATATATAAAAATAAGAGTATAATACAAAACATGTCTCAAAGGATGTAATTTGAGATGAAACCCTTACATTAATTCTAAACTTGCTTCGTACGTCTTCAAAAAAACTGTATAATAAATATAGTTTTATTTTAAATATATTATAAAAACATATTAATACATATCATACAATATATAATTTGTTTATAACTTCTAATTACTTATCCATTAATATTTCTTTATTAAAATCATTACTTAGGTGAAAACAAATATGTTTTCCATCAGTTCGACGGTTTTGGTCCTTACACCATGATCATGGATTCATCATCTCAAGAATTATAGTAATTTAATAATAATAATATAAATTAATTATATAAACTTTTATACTAATATATACTTTTTTGTTATGAATAATGAATTATATCATTTCATGGAGATAATAGTCTTTAGAGGCGCATAAGTAACCTTTCCACTTTTCAATGGATGGAACATAAGATAGATAAATAATAATTAAACTTTTAGAATAATAATTATATTATATATATTATATATATTCATTAAATATATCCTTATTACTACCAATGAAAAGAAACAATGAAATAAATGTCACATCTCTTTGTGGAGGTGGTAGTCTACACATATGCATGAGCGAACTTATCATTTTCCAATGGATGGGAAGGTAAGAAGGTAGATAAATATTATAATTTCAAAACCATAATTATGTCACAAATATCATATAAAAATTAAATCCATCATAATATCTAACCATGAAAAGTTGTCATGTAAAATTGAATACATTGCTTCGTGGAGAATGTAGTCTGTGCGTATGTACGCATGAATGATGATTTCATTTCCCGTTGAATAGAAAATGAGATGAAAAAGGGTTATTTCATGAACATAATAACGTTATATCATATTTAATATAACAATTTTGTTATATTATCTTGGTTATATAATATTTAGGGGAGGTGGAAGAACAAATAAACATGGAAACACTAGTTTATGAGTTGTTAAACTTATTTGGAAAACCACCTTTCGCTGACACCTTAATACTTTAATGGATGGTATTTTTTGACACCAGGGATTCTAGGATGTGGGTATGGGAGTTAAATATTTATTTTAGTTTCTATTAGTAGAACTAGATTTCTAAAAATTTATGAATATGCTAAGATATAATGTTTCCTTTTATAAGTGAGATGAGTGGAAAACTTTTAAATACTTAAATCATTAAAATATAATAAATTCATATATAAGTTAATGTGAAGAACAATGAACAAATATTTTAAGATAAATGTATTTATGGAATAAATATCTTGAAAATTTGAAATTTATACAATTTTAGGTGTTACTTTAAACCTTATCTCCTAGTTTAGCCCCCAAGTTAAACCTTTTTAACCTTTACCAAGGTAATAAATATTTACCATAATTACTATTAATCAGGAACAAAATTAATAGTGGCCTAACTAAAAAAATTTATATTATTATTAGAAATAAGGAAACCATTTTACCACATTCAATTTCTATATGTGGTAGAAAGGAAATTTTAAATAAGTGTGAAAATATATGGAAAACACTTTTTATGAAAATGTGTTTTTAAGTATGGAAAAAATTATTTTAATTACAGTCTTATAAAAATAAATTATATGAATGTAAAAAAATATTTAATATATATTATTTGAATTTAATTAAAATCATTCTTAAATAATTATTAATTTAATTTATTAATATAAAAACACATTGTGTGCATAAAATCAATTCATTTAGAAAAAACATTCATTTTACCTTAAATGTTTTTATTTTCATTTATTACCATTTGATAACCAATTAATTAATTATATATATATAACATTTTTTTAACTTTATCACTATAAATTAATTTTTAAATTAAATAATATATCTTTAAAATAAAATATACTTGATAACAGTAATGCTTATTTTTTTCTTCAAAACAGTGCTTTAGGATCAATAATATTTCTTAAATAAATTATAAATTATAATAGATAATTTTATTTCATTTAAATACCTTATAATTTTTTTTATTTGAAAATATATATTAATTATTCACATAATTATATTATATCATGTAAATCAATCAATTGAGAACTTTAAATTTATGAAAGAGAAATATGTCATCAAATCTATGAGTGTTATATTATATCCCCTTATAAAAAAATCCATCAATATTAATTCACATAGATACAAAACAATAGGAGGAAATTTGTCCATCATTATATCCTCATGTTCCTATGTAGCTTCATTATATTTACAGTCTCATCACAAAACATTGACTAGGTGAGTGGTCTTATTCTACAACAGTTTTTCCTCATAAGAAATGTGATTATCTAGTGATAAAACATTTGATTTTAGTACAAGTGAATGATCAAGTATGTACTTCCTGAAAAGTGATATATGAAGCATGTCATAAACTTGAGGGATATTTGGTGAAAGCTTTAAGAAATAATCTTCTACCCTGATGTGATTAAGAATCTCAGTGGGACCAATATATCTAGGGATTAGCCTTCCCTTATTTCTGAATCTCATGAACATATTTTATGAATATATTCATTAGAATAACTTATCACTAAATTTGAAATCTATATTTCACTAATTATTGTAAACATAACTTTTCCATCATCTCTGAGATGCCTTGATGTGTTGATGATTTAATCTACCATTATCTACCATTTCCTCAACTAACTCAATTCATAATAGATTTATTTCTCCAAATTTGTCCTAGTATGTTGGAGTTTTACGCTTTCTTATATATAGGGATTCATAAATATCCATATGAATACTTCGGTTAAATATATTATTTTAATAAAATTAAAAAAAATACAGGTGTTTATGCCAACTAGATTTGTTATCCATATAGAAATATCTCATCATTTCTTCTAGTTTTTGAGTTTTCCTCTTAGACTACCCATCATTTTAATGATGATATATAGTGCTAAATCTTAAATATGTATTCAGTGCCTATTGAATACTTCATTAAAACTTTTATTTATATATAATATCACAATAATATACAATTTAATGTGGCACTCAATGAAACCATACCACTTCCATAATGTATATCCTATAAATTTGATCAAGATATAAATTTTCTCTAAGAGAAATAAAATGTGTTGTCTTTGTAAGGAGGTCGACTATAACCCGACTAACATTATAGAATATAGATGTTTTTTTATAATGATGATGAAATCTATGGTGAAAATTTCCAATTTAAATTTTATTATGGGTAATGGTGGTAACATCCCCTTAGACATTTTTATCTCGGTATTAACTTACTAAAAGTCCAAGAATCAAGATACAATATCTACAATGTCCCATTTCATGTTGTTCCATAAAAATACTATTTTATATCTATATAAATATTCATAGTTATACTATTAAGAGTATATTATGGACTATGATCTTCATCCAATCATTCTTTATTCATGTCTGGTATTGATGAGACACATAATCATTTCTGAAATCTTATCATTCCATCACAATCATGGTTGAACTCAATAACATTTCTCAAATTAGATTGTAGTTTCACAATCCACATGCAGCGCCTCTTTAATAATCACATGGATGAATGATTTAACATTCATCTAAGAAAGATATGTTATTTCCCATTTCCTAATGATTTTAAACTCCCACTTCTGTAAATGCATATTTATTAAATCTATTTCAATCATTATCATCAAAAAAATATAACGTTCCTTCTATCTTGGAGAATCAACCACCTTGTTCACTTTCCCATAATGGTAGTGTATTGAGTAGTCTTAATCTGTAATCAACATCAACCATATTCTTTTGTAACACCCTGATATTTTAAAAATAAAACTATGTTTTATAGCGTATATGACTTTCAACACTAAGCCTAAACAAACCGTGAAATATTATTATTCAAATATCATCATTTTATCCTAGCCATTAAATTGGTGGGAATGAATAGGATTAACTAATTTATAAAATATATATATATATCTCCAACTAAATAGAAATGTATTGATAAAATCTAAGTAAATATTCACTCTAATTTTAGTAATGTCATTTTAAACATCATAAATATTTTTTCTTCGAAAATTGTTTTGTTGCTTTTTGTGAGAAAATATTATAATTAATTTCCGGTAAATTGGGAAATTTAATTTGATAAAAATGATATAATTTTTGAAATCATCAAATAAAAATATATTATTGTGATATTTTTAGATTTTTCTGAAAGGTTTGATTTTTCAATGAATAGTGTAAATAATGATTCTTTAAAACATCATTTTATTTTAAATTATTTAAAAAGTAAAATTCTATTTTGGATGAGTTTAAAGAATTCATTATTTTTTTATAATTAAATATAATCCATTTATATTCTTTATAATTAAATATATACGTGAATTTGGTATAAAAAAATATTTTTATACATCAAAATTCATTTGGTCCATTTGTCTATGATTTTTACCATTATAATTATTTAGTAAAAGATAAAGAAAAAATTTCACCCTCTTTCTTTTAAATATCCCTTACGTGTTCATTAAGAAAAAAAATAATGTTGTGAAAAAATATTAATGGTTATTTTTAGAATAATGAAATCATTTTAATGATGGTAATTTATTCCTAATTATTATTAATTATATAATTACCTCAAATGCTTATACAACACTGACCTAGTATTTAATTAATTTAAAAAATAAAATAAAGGATTTTAAAAATATTTAATGTAATGTAATTTGAATGAATTATTATGTTCCATAATTTTTTTGGATAGTATAATATATTTGTGGTGTTTGAATGTTTTATTCAAATTACATATTTTTATTTATGTTTTTGAAGTGAAATTAAATGAATAGTTTTAAAATTTTCATTGATGATATTTTATAATAAATAATATTTTATTAAATTAATTTAAATTCATATAATTTTTAACTTAGTCCAAGTGAATGGGATATAGTTTATAATTTTAAAGAAGTCATATTTATGGTGCGTTTTTTCTTTAATGGTAACTTTCTCGACCCCTAAAGAGTAAAATAATTTAATACCGCATTAATTTTCATAAAGGGTTAAAACAGGTTCAAACAAAGAATTAAGGGTTAAAATATCACCTAATCACATTAAATTTTAATATTATAAATTTTGATCTATTTTAATAGGAAAATTAATTCATAATAATTTAATACTTTAAGAAATTCCAAAAGTGCCCCCCTTTTATTAAAGGGAATCTTCTGTACTCTTTTCTTCACACTTAAAAAATATTTTTTTCAGCTAATAACTACCCAAATACATTACTTACATCCATCCTCACATAATATAGTTCTTGTTTTTGTGAAAAGACAATCTAGGAAATATTTTGGTGTAAACATTAAGAGGTCGCCCGAAGAAGATGTATAGTTCTTAACCAAATGCATAAATTTATTTTATTCTTATTAATCCTTAAACACATATTAACCCATTAATAAATAATAAAATAAGTATTATATACATACTTATATTTTATTGTGTTGATTTAACTACCTATTTCCATCTCCTATTCCATTAAATGTGAAATGGAGGCATCGTTCCTATGTATGGCGGACTCCCGCCTCGCAAACTGATATAATTATTTTCCATCAATGTATCTCATAGGTGGTAATAATTATGTAATATATATATATATATATATATATATATAAATATTAATGAAATATTTATCATTATATATAAGTAATATATCATCTATTTTATTAACTTTTCACTCACTGAAAAATGATAACATCATTCGTGTGTACGTGTGGACTACCCCCTCCACGAAGTGATGTGATTCAGTTTTCATCACCACATCACATATATGATATAAATAAGTATACTTAAAGAAATAATATGGTATGTTTTATAGTATTATCATTATGTAATGATAAAATAATCTATACCTTATTTCAATAAAGATCGTTGAAAATGGAACTGTTACTCATGCGCGCGTACGACCTACCATCTCTATGATTGTAACATAGTTTTTTTTTATAAAATTATATCATGGATTTTTATACAATTATAATTAATATATTAAAATTATAATTATTTCAGGATTATTATTTTAGTGATGTTTTAATAGTGACCACTTTGACCATAGTCAACATACTAAATTCATTTTGGACATATGATCCAAATATCATCAAAACAACTGATGTGAATTTAATTGATTAATTAATTGAATATAACATGGAAATAAAATTAATAATAACAATAAAATGTTTCTTTATTAAGTAAATAATTAAATTAATTTTATTATTTGGAAAATAAATAACATTTTTGATGATTTGGGATCAAGGTATGAGACTTTATTTTAAAAAAACATCTATTAAAGATTTCATTCCAAATTTTTTTAATTTATGTCCATGTTCATCTACATATTTAAAGAAATTTATTTATTTATGATTTAGTATATTCTAAAGGTATTTTTGTCCATATTTTACTTTCATAAAAAAAATTAAAAAATTTATATTTTTAAGTTTTTAAGAAAGTGATGCTTCACATTAAAAACATCATTTCAAATATTGTAAAACTTTATTTTTAATATTTTTCCATATACGTATTTATAAAATTATTCTATAGATGTATTTTTACTGGAATAAATAAATTATAAATGATATTTTATTTCTCTTTTTACTTTCTTTCGATGGTTTTAAAAATGAATCTTTTTTGGTATTTTATACAGAACATTTTATCTTTATTTACAAAGGGAAAATGTATGTTTTATTTTAATGTATATAACGATAAAAACAATTTCCCACATCCATAAATTTTTTTTTAAATTTAAAATCCTTTATAATAATTATTTTTCTATTAAAATAAATACCCTCCTACCCTATGTTTTGGTTATTTTTCAAAAAAAATATTAAAATGGAATAGAAATTTCAATATCAAAAAATGTTTTCTTATGGATAAAAAAATATTTTTATAAGTGTAACATTGTAAATTAAAAGATTTTATATGTTATGATTAATTATGTTTCTTGGGTGGTGTTCTGATTATTTGTGGTTCCATTATAATGATTTCATTAATTGTCCCATTATAAACAGAGGATGGGTGGTTCTGTTATAAACCAAGGATGTGTGGTTCTGTTATAGCCCTTCAATACATTGGCTGTTGAAGTCAGTCGTAATGGTTATTCCATTTATAAGAGTGATGTGGAAAATGATGTATAAAGTTATCTAAATGATTTATCTATAATTTATACTTGTTTTTATATAAATATTACGATTTAATAGGGTAAGATAATGATATTATGATTAAAATAAAGTATATTCACCTTCTTATAGGTAGAAAGCATATCGTTTTAAAAAAGTTTTCATGTGTTTTTAATGACTTCAAATAAACATTTATAATTTTTATTTTTATTTAAGTATCTCTTATGAAATTTTTTATGAAAATATTTGAATAGTAAATTAGATTTATTGAGTATAAAAACAATTATTTTTAGCCCAAATACTATTTTCAAAATGGAATATTTTTATAAGTATTCATAAACTAACATGTGTCTTTATTATTACTTTTATATCCCTTACTATGTTTTTTGTTCTCATAAAATGTTTCAATAATTTTTTTCATAGGTTTTAATGATGGTTAATAATAAATAATAAATCATGTTAAAATGAAAACATATTTTTTATTATAAGAAAACATGTTTCCTTTTAAATGTTTTATATTGTGGAATAAATGGATACTAATCATAAGTGTTCACATTGTAAAATATGTTTTTTTATGAGTTATGATCTAATTATCTAAAATTATAAACCTGAGAAGATCTATGGGTATGGAAAAAATGAATTGTCGACTATAAACTAATTATTATGTAATTCTTATGGTCAGTTTCTTATAGTTTTTATTAGAGGAAAGGATTAGATAAATTTGGAGATTATGATTTTTTTTTCAGTTTAATATAAGAGTTATGGATATCATCATGGGATTATAATATTATGGTCGGTCATAATTTAGAAATAATAAAAACTTGTTGTCCGAGTAGAAATCTTAGGAGGAGGGGTGAATTGAGTCCCTATAAAAATTTCTATTATAGATTGGTTCTTTGAAAGTTGTCCCAAATTAAAAATATAATCCAAGTAATTTTGAAGTGAATTTATGAAAGTATTGAATGTTCAATTAATTTCTCTAGAGATTGATTAGTTATCTGTTATAATAACCTAGAGATTAATATAACTTTTTAAACTAACCTACTGGTTCAAAACTATTATAAACACATGAAAAACTAACTATTAGAGTTTGACATTATGTTAATGAAATTTGTTATAAAATATAGTAAAAGAAAACAACAATAGGCACAATGAAATTTTAAACAAGTGGTTCAGTCTCAAACCAAGACATAGTCCTCTCCACCTGGTAATCACCTTCCACTAAGAATTTTAAATTAGTAAACATGCTTGATCCACACACTAGCTCAGGGTTCACAGTAGCACATAAGGATGTCTAGGTCACCCTTGACCTCTACCATAATTCTTCATGAAAAAATATAACAATAATGTCACACATAACCTCTTACATAGATCTATGTGGGATATAAATGGATTGATAGAGTGTGAGATTGAGGACAACACATATCCTTCAGTTATACACATGAGTCTGTGTATGTGTGTAACAGAAAAAAACACACACTGATAAAAAATGTAAATAAATGAACACAACAGAGCTAATGATGTGGAGTTAGGTTTAGAAGTCTCTTTGTGTTATACAGTGTAGTTCTGGACTTGTTTGATGTAGTGTAATTGAAGTTCGAGTCCTCTTCTAAAACTTGACTCAAAAATAGAGTGTTGAAGCCTCTCTGTTCTAGATTCCAGGAGTATGAGATTTCACATTCTTCTTCAAAAGCTGTTCAGGTCAGATCAGCTAGTTTAGCTCGATTTCTTTATCTCCCCATATATTCTTCCTTTTGAGTTCTTGGGTTTTGGAAGTATGATCGAGAGTTATAGGAGTTCTTAGGTTTCCATTTATTTATACTATTATGTGTATTTTCTTTTGAATGAACCATATTTTTATCCTTTTATCCTTCATGGTCCAGTAGTCATAATGATCTCCCCGCATGCATGTACCTCACACCGTACACTGAATATCCTATAAACTACATTATTTAAGGTCAGAAGCATTAATTTTTCTAAATATGACTATTAGATATAATGTTGAATTAATAAAACAAAAGAAATTTTTATGACAATAAGTTAGTCATAAGTATATGTGAGTCATTAGCATCGCTCTATTGGAATCAGTGAATTTCTGTATCAGTGAGTCTTTTCTATTGGTATCTGTGACTCTGGGCATCAGTGAGTCATTTTTACTATCCGTCTATCCGGGTATTAGTGATTCATCCATCAGTGAGTCCTTTGAACTATCAGTGCATTACCCATTGGTGATTCTCCCATCAGTGATTCCTTTGAACTATATGTTCGTTTCTCATCGGTGATTCACCTATTTATGAGTCTTTTGAACTATCAGTGTGTCTCCCATCGGTGAGTCTCATATCAGTGAGTCACTTGAACTATCGGTGAGACTAATCATTGGTGAAATGTCCATCGGTGTGACGTTTGTTCTATCATTGAGTCCCGCATCAGTGTCTTCTTCGATCGGTGAGTCCTCATTGGTGAGTTATCCATCAGTGACTCCTTTGATCTAATCAATGTCAAAGACATTGAAAAACCTAAAAAGTGTATGTTTTATACATAATAGTACTAGATAAAGTGAAATTTATGATTACATGTAAATATACACTTGAAAATTTATTGACACACAAATATCCATAATTTATTGACTTATTGGAATGTATTATACCATGTGACATAATTTATTCATTTATTAATATTCATTTTCATGATTATTATTAGTTATAACATAATATGTGAATTATCATGATTTGTAAATTTGAATGATTTGCGATTATTAAATAAAATATCTCAAAGAGGGTCTAAAAATACCCCCTTTTTGATAATCACAAATCATGGAATGAATGAGTTATACAATTTTGTAAGGAATAAGAATGACTTGTTTTAGAATATCAACAGTGAGTGTGAATTCACAATAGCTATAAGGTCTTTCCTTTTATACTCACCCTCAATAATTTTATCATATCATATATAGAAGGTTCTTTCCAGAGAGTTATATCAAAGCACTTTCATGCTCCCCCTTAGTATGTTGTATTAGAACAGTCTTAGGGATTTATATTAGAACTAAGATATATATATATATATATATTCTCTGCTGAGGAAATTCCTTCCTTCTTATTCCATAGTTAGTCTCCCCCTTAGGTTAAGATTTTATTTTTATGTCATCCATAGGTTTCTCCCCCTTTTGAGATTAGAAAAAAGGTGAAAAGAAACATAAAGGATAAAGAAAAGGAACATAAAGAAACTTGAAACACATTTAAGGAAAACTGATATTCATGAAAGTAAAAAATAGTTCAAATAGAAAAAGACACTCATAAAAAATAATAGTACAAATCCCTATCAAAGAATGATCCACAGCTAAGGCTTGGGATTTTAAGTAGCTTTACCTTTGTCTGAAGGCTCAATAGTGGGTTCAAGAGGTGGTGTTATGGACGTAGGAAGGGCTGATTGAATGGTTATACCAGGTAAAGTAATACCTGTAGGAATAGTAGATGAAAAAAAGTTCTCTACTCTAATCGAACAGGACTAGGATGATGCTCTTGGATCACTAGCCTAATTTGAGATAAAGCATGAGACACTAACATTTGATCAAAAGGTAGTGAACCAAGTCTGATGGAAGCAGTTTTAGGGACCACTATATGTTCAGACTGTATATGTAGGTTAGTCTTCATAAGATTAATAAAACTAGTGACGATTTCACGCCATACTTCATGGCATTCTCAAAATCCTCCTTGTTTTCCATGAACTTCTCCAATGTGGGTGTAAATGATGTTAAGTGGATCACTTTCTTCTTGAATGCCTCAGTCACTAGTGGTATCTTGAGGTTCTTAGACAATTATTTAAATTTTTTATTCAACATAAAATTTTTGTATATTTTATAAAAATAATTTTCCACTTTGTCCCTGATCTCTTTTTGAGCAGTAGTTGCCTCATTTGAACATTGTCTCTCCATGTTATATACATGGTCACTATTCTCATGCACTTTATAAAGGGTCTCTTTATTAGATTAATCCTAAATGGACTTGAGATCTTCTCTTATCACAGTTCTGAAGGAACCCTTATTAACTACAGGGTTTGTAACAATAGAACTAGATTCCCCTGAAATCATATTTCCAAGATCCTCCATAAAGTTTTTCAAATCATTATTTGTAGATGTGTAATAGGGTTCTCAAGAACCTCCATTACTCCATAAAATATGTTTTTGAACTCATTTGATAGAGATACAATTTTATGATTCATTTTCTTCACTTCTCATCATAGCACTGAATTATTTATTATAATGGTCTCGGCCATAGTGATATGATTGGGTTGTATTTCCTGAATTACCATTCTAGCAATATGAAAAGAATCTACCTCTGAAATATTCATAGATGTAGAAGCATAATTTATTAATAGAATTGATGATCTCACATATTCACACACATTAGCATTGAATTTTTCAAGATCATCCTTGGTGAAATAGTCACTAGGAATTATGTTTACAGTAGGCTCATTGGTACTAGGTATGGCATGTGAGGAATGGAATGTAGGTTCCACATCAACTTGTGGAGTTTGAGGGACTAGAATCTCCTCATCGGAGTCACCGTAGTCCAGCCCAAACAATATATATCATGGGTACTTGTTCCACTCATTAGAACATGTTGCATATATAGGCTCTAGAGTATATAATCTAACTCTTCTACCTTGAGGCTCATCCACATTCTGAGGAACATGTACAATCTGAACTTCAACTTCATCCTCTTATCCTCCAGCTAAAATATCATCAATTTCCTAAATGATGCCTTGATCATCATCATGGTGGTCATGTCTATCCTCATTTACAACATTTTAATCATCATTTCCATCATGATCAGCAACATCATGTCCATCAGGATCAACAATATTCTATCTATTAGGATCAACACCATCCTTCCCTTAAAGATCAACTCCATCCATTCCATCCGGATCAACACCATTCTATACATCATTTGTATCATTTAATTATTTTGCATATCTATACATATAATCCTCACCAGAACTAATTAATTTTTGTCTTGCTTTTAGTGAGTCACTCACATGCTCGCCATCCCTATCATCATTATCATCGTCATCCTCATCATCATCATTATCAACCTTTATCACATAACCTTCAACTCTAGAGACTTCAGTCTCTTCCTCATCATCATCATCACCCAAAAGAACTTCATTAGAAGGTAATTTAAATGATGGACTTGGTGGTCCATATAACATTTCTAAAGGACTTTCAGCAATATCTGGGTCACTACCACCATCTATAGAAGATTCCTTTTCTCTTTGTAGCTTAGGATCAGTTTTCTCTTCATCTGAATACACAACTATCTCACCATGTTTAAGACCTGGATCATCTTGATCCCTTGGTATAGTAGGATGATCAATACGATTATAAACCTTATACAACTTCCATTCTTCTACAACTCAAATTCTACTCTATGGGTTCCAAAAAAATAATTCTTTTTTAGATGTCATTGTGAAGGAAGAAACCACTACATGTAGTAATCAACTCATCCTCATCTTCCACACATCCTATCCTTTTCAACATTTCATAAATCATCCTCAGGTAATATAAACATGTTTCTTTTTGAGAGGGATTGATAATTTCACAAATATTTACCATAAGTTACCTAAAAAGGTTTACCTTCACCCTATTATTCAAAAAATTACTCAATAAGACATCATGATACTTTAAGAAATAAAAATCTCCCTTCCTTGGGAAGATTTGGTGTTGGATAAACTTGAATAGCATTATAGCCTCTCCATCAATTTCTGAAGCTATTATCCTCCTTGAATTCTCATTTCCACTTAACTCCTTCAAAGAATTTTCATTAGAAAATAAATACGAAGTAGATAGAATGTTACCTTGGAAGTCATAAAATATTCCCTTATGAGGAATTGTTAAACATTCAACCTACTTCTTTGAAGAAAAATAAATATCCTTTCCCTTTACCTCATATTTCATCCAATATTCCTTAGATCATTCCAAAAATACTTCCAGATATAAAATAAAATTGGTGGAGAAACTTGGGATAATGTGGTCTCTCATTATCTACAAACCAACTAATCCACCCTTGTGATTCTAGAACGTTTAGCCAAATAGGCCTGATCGATAGAATCCATTCAGTAGAAACCTCTTTATCAGGAGTTACTACATGGCTTTCCAACTCTAGATTCATAGGACTTGCGACACTGCTTGATTCTCATTTTTGGTGCATGGCCAATGATGATTCACTCAATCCTTCCATCACACGCAGTTTCCTCAACATTAAGAAGGATCAAATTCGAAGAAGGAAGACAAAAGATCAGAGTTTCGAAGTTGATGAGTGCAGTGAAGTGTCGAAGGGTAGAAGTAGCATGAATCTATTTAATTTTACTATTCATGAGTTATACTTCACAAAAACATAAAATAGAATATCGGTAAAAAACGGTGTCATTTTACTTAAAATATACATACAAATAGATTTATAAAAATGTCCTTGTCAGTATCAGTATCACTCTAATCATATCAGTCTCACCTGATCGGTTTTATATGATCAGTTTCACACTGATCGGTTTCACATGATCGGTTTCACATTTATCAGTTTCACACTAATCGATTTGACATAAAAACATAATGTTTAAAAGGATAAGGATAGAGAGTCTTTATAAATTTATCATTCATAGTTCATGTCTGATGTAGATCATTCTCTTAGAGTTTAAGGGTTCAGTAAAAATGTCAACAAGTTGATGTTCAGTCTTAATAAACACAAGAGTTATGTTAACTTTTTGACAGTGGTCTCTCAAAAAGTGATGTCTTACATCAATATGTTTTTTTGTCGAATGAGAAATTATATTTTTAAAATTTTTAACAGCACTTTTATTGTCAAAATTTATGGGGACATGTCTAAATTGAAATCCAAAGTCTAATAAAGTGTGTTTTATCCATAAAAAGTTTTCACAACAACTACTAGCAGCAATGTACTCTGCTTCAGTAGTTGTTAATGAAACCAAATTTTTATTTTTACTACACCATGAAATTAGATACTTTCACAAAAAGTGACATGTTATAGAGGTTCTCTTTCTATCTAATTTACACCCAACAAATTCAGTATCAGAATAAATAACAATATCAAAAGGTTTTCTTCTAGGGTAGAATAATCCTAAATTAGTCTCATATTTGAGGTATTTTAAAAATATTTTAACAAAATTAAAATGTGACACTTTGGGGTTTTCTTGAAATCTTGCACAAATACAGACACTAAACATGATATCTATCCTACTATCAGTTGAGTAAAGAAAACTAACAATCATTCCTTTATAAGCAGTTTGATCAATACATTTTCCATTTTCATCAAGATCCAACTTACAAGTAGTACTCAATGGTGTTCCACTACTCTTAATTCCATCAAATCCATATCTTTTCAAAATATATTTAGCATATTTACATTGATTTAAAATAATACCTTCTTTGTTTTGAAATATGTTAAATTCATGAAAATATTTATGTTCACCCATCAAACTCATTTCAAACTCCCTTTACATCATTTTTGAAAAATAATTTCATAAGTAATTCTTATGAGAACCAAAAATAATATCATGTACATGTAATTGAGATATTAAATTATCTTTAGAAATTATTTTTATAAGTAAATTAGGATCTGCAACTCCTTTTGTAAAACCATTAGAAATAAGAAAGTTACTTAACCTATTATACCAAGCTCTTGGATCTTGTTTCAGACAATATAAATCATTAGTTAATTTGAAAACATGATTTGGAAGATGTGGATTTGTAAAACTGGGGGTTGTTCAAAAAAATCCTAAATTATATAACCATTTAAGAATGCACATTTGGCATCCATTTGATAATGTTTGAAATCCAAGTGTGTTTCATAGGCAAGTATGATTATAATGGATTCAAGCCTAGCTACTGGTGAAAAGGTCTCCTCATAATCAATTACTAAATCTTGATTATAGCCTTGTGAAACCAATCTACCTTTGTTTCTAACTATATTTACAACTTCATCTACTTTATTCTTAAACACCAATTTAGTTCATATGGTTAAGGTATCTTTTGGTCTATCAGAAAGCTTCAAGACTTTATTTCTCTTAAACTGATTAAACTCTTCTTGCATAGTCATCACCCAAAATTCATCATTGATTGTATCATTGATATTTTTAGGTTCAAGTTGTGATAAGAAATATTGATGTTCAACCTGATTTCTAAAGGAATCTCTATTTTGTTTTCCTTTATCTGAATCTATAACTACAACATCTAAGGGATGGTTTTCAAGGGTCTTAGTTGGTCTAGTAAAAGTAGGGCTAGTTATTTTAGGTTAATCACTTGGTTCTGGTCCATTATTTCTAGAATTTGTAGAATTTCCAGAAATGGATGTTTTAATAGATTCCTTCATAGGATGGTCAAAGGGTTTTACTATTAATGCTCAGATTGGACATATCCTCTTCAATATTCTCTTGTGAGGTCTTAGGTTCATGTGGATCTGTTTCATCAAACTTAACATGTACATATTCCTCCATACATTTGGTTATTTTATTAAAGACTCTATTTTCTTTTCTTGATGTTGAATATCTATGAAATATTCCTTCATCACTTTTAGAGTAAAATTTATCAAGATTATATTTAGTGTTAATAATATAAACATTACATCCAAACACTTTAAAATAATTTACATTGGGTTTCTTATTATTCCACAACTCATAAAGGTTTTTCTCAAGGATAGGTCGTATTAAGACTCTATTTATTATATAACAATATTTATTAATTTATTCATCCAAAAAATAAATAGGTAGGTCATATTCATTAAGCATAATTCGGGCAATTTCTTGTAAGGTTCTATTTATTCTTTCTACTACACCATTATGTTGAGGTGTCCTAGGGTCATATAAGTTATTCCAATATCCATTTGTGAGAAAAAATATTCAAAGTATTGATTTTAAAACTCAAAGTCATGGTCACTTCTTATGAATTTGATTTTATATCCACTAATATTTTCTACAATCCTAGCATACTTAGTAAAATGAGAGCCATATTCACTTTTGTGAGCTAAGAACAAGGTCAAAGTATACCTAGAAAAGTCATTTATATGAACATAAACATAGTGCATCTCATTTAGACTTGAAACTCTAGATGGTCTAAACCATTCTATGTGAACCAACTCGAGAGGTTAAGAAGGTGTAACTTATTTATTTGGTTTGAAATAGATTTTGTGTTGCTTTCCCTTTTGGAAAGGATTGCACAATATATTGTATAGAAACTCTATCTTGCGATACTCCTTAACTAATCCTTTTCTGGTTAATTTCTTAAGGGAGTTTACATTAAAATTTACTAGACTTCTGTGCCAGAGCCAAGGCTCTTTGGGAAAGGCACTTAGGTAGGAAACATTCGATGATGTTAGTGTGTCTAAATTTTCAGCATATACATTATCATTTCTAAAATTAGTAAATACTAAATTGTTTTTGGCATAAAAACATGGAATGAATCATTTTAAAATTTTACATTAAATCCATCATCACATAGTTGAGATATGATAAGTAAGTTATATTTTAAACCATCAATATAATGTACTTTGAAAATTAAAATAGAGTTAGGATTACCAATCTGGCCTAAGATGGTTATTTTACCTTTACCATTGTCACTAAATGTGACATGTCCTCCATCAAACCTGATGCGATTCATGAATCTTGAGTAATATCCTAGCATGTGTCTTGAACAACTAATGTACAGGTACCAAATATTTTTATAGGAACTCTTTAGGCAATTTACCTAGAAAACAATTCATCAATGAAATGATTTTGGTACCCATATTTGTCTTTGTCCAGAAACATTAGTAATAAAGGCTTTAGGAACCCACAATTGTCTTTTGGGTTACCTATATGTAGAATGTAAAGTATTTGAAAAATAAACTTTATTTGTTCCAGAAAAAATTGATGCAGTAAAAGATTTTTTAGAACTAGAACTTGTAGTAAGATATTGATTTCTGGACAGAGAAGTAGATTTTCCAAATTTTGTTATAAAATGTGTTTTAGAAAAATTTATTTTTCCTCACTAATGACATATTCATGTATTATACCTAGGATTTATCTATTTACCATGTAACTATTTATGTTTTTTTTTCATTGGTAAACTTTTCTAGATCTTTCTTTAATTGAAAATCAGATAACGTTAGGTCATTATTATCCTTTAGCAGTTGTGCATTTTTCTCTTTCTCAACAGTATGTTCAGATTTAATATTTTCAGAGAGTGCATACAATTTATTTAATGATTTATACTTATCCTTCAGTTCATTACATGTTTCTTCTAGCAAACTACAATACTAAAATAGTTCATCATTTTTCATATTTTCAGATTCAGATTCATCTATTGAATAGTAGTCATTGGGTGAAAGAGAGTGTAAGAGTACCTGTAAGGTATTTTTCATAAATAACATGTTTTCTATATCTTCTTTCCCATTATAAGAAGATACCGATTTAGTGGATATGTCCTCGGATTCACTCCAAGTGGCCTTCATTTATTTATTTTATTTCCTATCATTATACTCATACTTCTATTTATAAATTAATTAACGAATGTCACCTTTGACATGCCCTATTCTATTGCCTTCATAGAAAACTATTTCTTCTAATTTGTTAGGATACTTCCAAACCTTTTTCCAATTTCCATTGTTGTCATATTTTCCTTTATAGATTGGTTTACTGAAGAACTTTTTCCTTCTGTAAATTTTTATGAATCTCATGTCCAGCTGGGCCATTTCCTCATCACTATATGAAGTTGGTTCTTCCATACTTGTTCTTTCAATAGAAGATTGAACATTCTATTTGTCTTTTCTCTTCTATGTGGTTTTCTTGAAGGCTACAAATTTTCTTCTTGGCTCTCCCTCCTCTTGATTTACCTTTAGTTCTTCTTCATACATCATTAATTTTTGAATTAGTTTCTTCAATGGTTGTTTATCAATTTCACATGATTCTCTTGTGGATACAGATTTCCCTCACCATCTCTCTATTAAGCATCGTAGAATCCTCATGATCTTCTACTTTTCTGTTAAATCTCTTCTAAAAGAAATCATGGTGTTCAAAATTTCATTAAACATGAGATACATACCAAAAATAGATTTATCAAGTTTCATTGTAAAATTTTCATATTTAATAATATAAGTATTTAATCTCATCTCTTTCACATTAGTTGTTCCTTCATGGGAAACAATTAAAGTGTCCAAAATATCATGATCAGTTTTGTAGGAAGAAATGTGGTTTAATTCTTCATCTCCTAGTGCATAGTATAATGCATTCATATCTTTATAGTTTTTATTATAATCTATCTTGGTAGCTTCATCCTATGTGTTTCTATAAGTATTAGGGAGTGCATATTTACTTTCAATAGCAGTACAAATTTCAAACCACATGCTTTCTAAATGTAGTTTTTATTTTAAGCTTCTAATGATCATAAATTGTTCCATTAAAAAAAGGTTGTTTATTCTAAGTAGCTCCTTCTAATCTATAATCTAGAATATAATTTTGAAAAGTATTTAAAGATATAAAAATTTATAATTAACAGAAATTTTAAGATCATGAAATACAACTAAAATCACAGTTGAAAAATATTTGACAAAAAAAATCAAAAATAATTTTGTTTTGAAAACTAAACTATAAGCTTTGAAACCAAAATGTTGTCCCATTACAAAACTCAAGAGGGTGGGGGTGAATTGAGTACCTATAAAAATTTTCATTAAATATTTGTTCTTTGAAAAAATTTTCCAAATTAAAAATATAATCAAAGTCAGTTTGTAGTCTATTTATAAGAGCCCTGAATGTTTAATTAATTTCTCAATAGATTGATTAGTTATTATATATACTAACCTATATATCAATATAACTTTTTAAACAAACCTATTGGTTCAAAATTATTATAAACACTTGTTAAACTAACCATCAGAGTCTAACATTGTTTAAATGAAATTTGTTATAAAACATAGTAAAAAAAATAAAAATAGGCACAATGAAATTTAAAACAAGCATTTCAGTCTCAAGCTGAGACTTATTCCTCTCCACTTGGTGATCAATTTTCAACATGAAGTTTAAATTAATAAAGAAGTTTTATCCATACCCTGGAAAAAGGTTCATAATAGAACACAAGGCTATCAAGGTCACCTTTGACCTCTACCACAGTTCTTCATGGGAAAATATAACAAACAGGTCACACACGACCTCTTCTATATCTCTATATGGGATAAAGATGGATAAATAGCATGCGATATTTATGATATCAATTATCCTACCATTATTCATAGGAGTCAGTGTGTGTGAAATAGATAGATACACACACTACTCAGAAATGTAAATAAACGAACACAATACAGCTAAAGATGTGGAGTTAGGTTATAACTCTTTGTGTGTTATACAATATAGTTTTGGAATCATTTTCTGTAGTGGAATTTATGTTCTAGTCCTGTTCTAGAAGTTGACTTAAAAAAATTGTTCAAGACTCTATGTTCTAGCTTCCCGGAGTATGATATGTTCAGATTCTTGTTCAAAAGATGTTCATATCAGCTCAGCAGTTTTAGCTCGATTTCTTTATCGCCCTATATATTCTTTCTTTTCAATTCTTGGGTTTTGAAAGTATGCTTGAGAGTTGAAGGAGTTCTTAGGTTTTATTTTCTAGAGACTATTATATGTATTTCAATTTAAATGATCTAGATTTTTATCCTTTTATCCTTTGAGATCTAGTAGGCATAATGATCTCCCTACGTGCATGTACCTCGTATTGTCCTCTGAATATCGTATAAAGAGCATTGATTAATGTGAGAAGCATTAATTTCTCTAAATATGACCATTATATATAAAGTGGAATTAATAAAATAAAAATAGTTTTTATGAATATCAATGAGTCATAAGAATCAATGAGTTGTTAGAATCACTCTATTGGTATAAGTGAGCCCTTAGAACTATCAGTGCATCGCCCATCAGCGAGCCACCCATTGGTGAGTCCTTTGAACTATCGTCATGTTGCCCATTGGTGAGTCACCTATCAGTGATTCCTTTTAATTATTGGTGCGTCACCCATCAGTGAGTCTCTTATCGGTGAGTCACCTGAACTATCGGTGTATCCGATCATCGGTGACTTGTCCATCAGTGTGTCCTTTGTTCTATTAGTGAGTCCTGCATCAATGTC
This sequence comes from Viscum album, assembly GCA_963277665.1. Classification (NCBI taxonomy): domain Eukaryota; kingdom Viridiplantae; phylum Streptophyta; class Magnoliopsida; order Santalales; family Viscaceae; genus Viscum; species Viscum album. The sequence continues at coordinate 380,459,509 of OY728153.1, read as the reverse complement.
TTATTTTATAAGAGAGTCCTCAATGGTGAGTCAGCCATCGGTGACTGCTTTGAAAAAATCGGTGTCAGAGACTTTGAAAAACAAACAAATTGTTTGTCTTATACAGAATAATACCAAATTAAGTGAAATTTAAAATTGCATGTAAATATACACATGTAAATATATTGAAAAAAATATCAATAATTTATTGACTTATTGAAATTTATTATACCATGTGACATAATTTATTCATTTATTATTATTCAATTAAATTATTATTATTATTTATAACATAATTTGTGAATTATCATGATTTTTAAATTGTCATGATTTGTGACTATTAAAACTATATCAAAAAGGGTCTAATGAAACCCATTTTTTATGTTTCAATTGATGGGATTTCAAGGTAATTAATGATATTTTTGGAGACATTTTAATTGGTTGATATATATCTAAGACTTAGGTTTAAAAAAGGATTATTTTAGAAGAATTTTGTTACATTTTTGTACTTGTAAGAGGAAAGGATTGTGATAACCTTATAAGGTTAAAACATTCATTAATGTAGAAGTTTTTTTTGGATATTTTTTATGATTTAAAGGTTAATTTAGTATGAAATTACTATGGGTATTGAATTTCTGAGGTCCATTTTCATTTTAACATGAAATAATTCATTTCATGTTTTAATGATGTTATTTTCTATATATTATTGATCAAATAAAGGTATTAAATAAAAATGATCTACGACAACCTTATTATCACTTCCATATGATTAAATCATCACTATCATAGAAAACTATTTTTCAAATTATTTTGAAATATTTTTTAATATAAAAATTACCTATAAGAAACTATTTGATCTTTCCAACACCATTTCATTTCTAGAAAATTTATATGTTTCTTGGAATATATTTTAATTGATTTCAAAATCATAAATAATCCACCTCATTCTGAAAGGGAAATAACACCAAGAAAATGTATTTTTCTTTTCCAGGGAAATGTAATTCACGCTGAAAGGTAAATGGGATATCAATAAAATAAAATAAGACTTGTTGATTGGATTTAAGGTATGAATTATTTTCTTATGTTCTAAGTATGAAACATGATTGGGTTGATGTTGTTGAATCATAAGAACATATTTCATTTATTTTATTATAGTAATGGTGTATTTAATGAATCAGATGACAAATCATGGTTAAATATTTTAGAACAAGGTTGAATGAAGGGTTTTTTATGTGTTTAGTTTTCAAAATTACGATGTAGTGGTATTTTATCAATGATATTATGATATTTTTTAAATATTTTTATAATCATGAAACCCCCTATGGATTATTCTATTGTATGATATGTATTCAATATTTGGAATATATTTTAAATGAAATCAATACCATTAAAAAGTGGTGTGGTGCAAGGGTGATAATTTTTGGGAGACATTTATTAAGTGTTAATATATGTGTGAGGTATATGTATCCTATAAGAATAACTTATGTTAAATTAAATTTTATTTTTCTAAGAAATACATTACAATTTATTTTCATATGTTTAAATGTATTGGGAACCTTTTGGGTGTAGATGATATTTTATATTGAGGTAATTATGAGTTATTACAATTTGGGAACATATATTTTATCATATAGATAACCATGGGATTAAAAATTGATTTGGTGGTTAAGTGATGAATTTTCCTTTTGAAGAAAATAACTATAATTATAGAGAAAATCATATTATATTATGATATTTTATTTTAGGATTAAAGGTTGAATTAACTTTTTGAGGTATATATGATTTTGGTGAGGTTTTATGGTAATTTAGGTCATTTATGAAAATTATTTTAATATCATGGATATTATATGATTAGGGAATATATATTTTTGGTATTATTTATTAATTTTGATTGATTTTTTTGTAGATAAATGTTAAATTTTTCTTGGAAAATAGGTTTTAAAATTATTATGGCCTTTGGTTTTTAATCTTATTCTGGAATATTTTGACGAATTTTAAGGATAGTTATTTTTAGAATGACCTAGTTTCCACTTTGGGTATTAATGTTGAATTTTTTAGATTAAAGAATTATATATCTATGTAAAATTTTATTCATTTTGGGAATAATCATACCTTATTCTAACCATTTTAGTTTTAGTTAATATCTAAATAGGTGAGGAAAATATTTCAATGATTTTTTGGAATTATATGATCCACTAGAAGTTGATTTTAGTGATTCATGTATAAAACAATTTCCTTTTTAATACTCAACATTTGGATCAAGAGATGATATTGAGATATAAATTTTTTTTTGAATGAAATTATAATTTTTAGGTAAGTATATTTTCTTTATGTTCTTTTATATGTGGTATGTAATTCATAAACTATAGGAAAATGATCATGAAATGAAAATGTTATCATATTACCTTCATTTTAGATGAATCTATAAACTTTCACACTTATTTGAAATCTATTTTTATGTTTTTTTACTTAATCATGATCATTTATGTTTTTATGAACAAGGATATTTATTACTCTCCGTTATTATTTGGGAATTACAGTTTTATTCCATGTTTATATTTTCACTTCAAATAGATGTTATCATATTTGGAATACTGGTTATGTGTTATTTAATATGAATTTAGTATCTCTTTTTTTCTCTTAACATGATCAAGTTATATTAACCCTTTTTTATAAATTATTTGAATAAAGTTATTTTCAAATGTCAATCCTTTTATTACAAATATTGGCTAATCCTTTTCATAAATGACAAGAAACACTAATCCTAACCGAAACATGAAGTATTATTATTTAAATATGATCATTATAACATAACTGTTAAATTAGAGGTTATGAATAGGATTAGGTAATTTATTAAATATAAATAAATATCTTAATAAATAAAAATCTGTCGTTAAATATTTAGTAAATAATCACTGAATTTTCAGTAATGTCATTTTATTCATAAAAAATATGTTTTCTTCATAAATGGTTTTTTATTATTTTTGTGATAGAATATTATAAATAATTTATGGGAAATTTGGAAATTTAATTAGAGAGTAAGGATATAAGTTTTTAAATCAGAAAATATAAATTATTTTAAGGTGAAATTTTGTGATTTGTTTGAAAGTTTTGATTTTTCAATAAATAGGGAAAAATAGTGATTTTTTTCAAAAAGTGTTTTTTATTTTAAATTATTTAAAATGTAAAATTATATTTTGGATCAGTTTTAAAATATAATTAGTTTAATTTGATTAAAATTAATCCAATTATATTATTTTTAATTAATTTTATACATGATTTTGGAATGAAAATATTTTTATACTTAAAATAGATTTTTCTGAAAAATTATTTGTCATCACATTTTCTTGATTTATTTTGAAATTAGATTATTCAAATTATATCTATTAAATATTGAAAATTTGATTCCATATTTTTAAAAAGGTGGTAAAAATTTATTAAATAGGTAAAATTTATTTTTTTCATTATAAATAGTAAGCGAATTAAATTTTGATACTGCGGTAAAGGTAAAATGGTTTAATTAAGGGTAAAAATAAAGTGATAAGGACTAAAAAGTATTCCTAACACTTGATTTAATTATAATTGATGATTATATTTCATCCATAATCATAAAAAATTCTAATATATGAACTTTTTTCATATAGATATGATTTTTTCTCTTATAATAATTGAGTAAAAGGTAAAGACAAAATAATACCATCATGTTTTTAAATATCTCTTATATGTCTATAAAAGGAAAAAAAATCTCTAAATGAATATTAATGGTTATTTTGAGAATAATAATATTATTTTAATTATGTAAATTCATTTATAATTTATAGTAATTATATAATTACCAAAATGGAATCGCAACGCCAACATAATATTTATTTAAATTAAAGAAAAAGAAAATAAATGATTTTAAAATTTTTAAAAGTAATATAATTTGAATGAATTATTGTGTTCCAAATTTTTTTTATATAATTATAATATATTTATTATGTGTTAAATTTTTATATTCAAATTCCATCTTTTTTTTATGTTTTAAAAGTCAAATTAAATAAATATCTTTAAAATTGACATTACCAATATTCTATATTAAATAATGTTTTATTAAATTATTTAAAATCATTAAAAATATTTTAAAAAATAAATTTTATGCTATATAGTTGATAATATCAAACATGGTTGATTTATGGGTTTTTTCCCCTTTTATAGTAACTTTATTAACCCCTAAAGAATAAAAAAGTTTAATACTGTGGTAATTGTCAAAAAGGGTTAACATTGGTTAAAAAAGGATAAGGGTGAAAAAACACATAAGCTTTTCCAATTTTTATTTTATGTGATTATTTTGACTGAACCTCATATTATCTTGGAATAATATCAATTTTGATCTATTTTAATATGAAAATTAATTTAAATTAATTTAATACTTGATGGAATTCCAAGAGTGCTCCCCCCTCTCTTAAAAAAGAGAGACTCCTATCCCATTTTCTTCAAACTTAAAAAAATTGGTTCAAAAAATATCTATATAAATACCTTACTTTCATCCCACCTAATATCCTAGAGTCCTTGGTCTGATCATAAAGCAAACCTAGGAGAGCTTTTAGTGTAAAACATTAAGACGTTGGTCTAAGAATAGGTATAATTCTCAATCAAGTGCTTTCATTTTATTTTTTCTTCTACCTACATGAAATATTATTAAACCATGATTAAATAATAAAATAATTATATTATATATACTTATATTTTATTAAGTTTATTTCATTACCTATATCCATCTCCACTTCCATGAAATGGGAAATGAAACCATCATTCTTTTGCACAACGGACTACCACCTCACAATCCGATCTAATTTGTTTTCCATCACCACCTATCATAGCTAGTAATAATTATGGATTTAGTTAATATATATATGATATCCATGAAATATTTACAATTATAGATAATTAATATATTATCTATTTTCTAAATTTTTCACTCAGTGAAAAATGATAATATCATTAATGTGTATGCATGGACTACCACCTCCATGAAGTCATGTGATTCATTTTTCATCCCCACATCACATGGATGATAAAAATAATTATATTTAGAGAAATAAAATGGTATTTATGATTTGATAATAATTATATAAATATAAAATAATACTTATTTTCTTTCTATAAGGATCATTAATAAATGGAATCGTTACTCATGGGTACATACGGCCTACAGTCTCCATGATTGTAATGTAGTGCATTTTTTATAACCATATATCATGGTTGGTTTTAAAATTATAATTTCTGTATAAAATGATAATTATGTCCTGATTATTATTCTATATATTTTTTTAATAATTATCACTTTAACAATAGTCAACTTACCAAAGTCATTTTGGATATATGAGATGAATATTGTCAAAACTCCTGATGTGAACTTTATGGATTAAGTAATTGATTATAACATGAAAATAAATGGAATAATTAACATAATAAAGGATCATATAATAATAAATAATTAAAATAATATTATTATTCAAGAGGATAACAAATTTCTATATTGAATCTGACTTAAGGTTAGGGGATTTCCTTTAAAAATAATTTTTAAAGTTTCCCTTTCAACTCCATTTCTTCCATGTCAATGTTCTCATAAATATTCCAAAAAATATATATTTAAGATTTAATAGATTATAAAGGAAATCTTGACCATATTTTTATTTCTTTATAATGTTTTTTAAAAATAGATTATTTTTAAGGTTTTATTGAAGTTACATTTTACTTTAAAAAAATTTGTTTTAAATGTTTAAAAGATTTATTTTCCAAATAGGTTTCCTCCATGTCGATATTTTTAAAATTATTTTATTAATGTATTAATATAGACATTAATGAATAATGAATGAAATTTTATGTATCCTTTTTACTTTCATTAAAAAAAAAATATATGTTTATGTATTTTATACAGAATATTTTGACTCTCTTTACAAAAGACAAAAAGGAATGTTTTATTCTAACATATATAGAGACAATGAATTTTCCCACCACCATAACGATTTTTGATATTTGAATTAATTTATAATATTACATGTTATATTTAATGAAGAATAATCCTTCCCTATGATCTAGTTATTTTAAATAATGCTTTTAAAATTGAATCAATATTTCAATATTTGGAAATGTTTACTTATGTGTGAAAAGAATATTTTTATGAGTGTAATGTTGGGAATTGAAAGATTTTATGTGTTATGATTATGTATTGGTTATTTGTAATTTTTATGATGATATGTTATTATGTTATAATCCAATTACAGTTTGTTCTGTTATAAACCATGGATGGTTGTTTCCTTTATAAAGCAAGGATGGTGGTTATGTTATAAACCAAGGACTCATGGTTCCGTGATAGCCCTCCAACGCATTGGGTATGAAATTTGACCATATTGGTTATTCCATTTTTAAAATTAATATGAAAAAATAAGTCCCATGTTACCTATATAATTTATCTATTCTTTTTATGGGTTTTTATAGAAATCATAGGATTTAAAATTTTTAGCTAATGATCTTTTTTTAATAGGAATGTATACACAACCTCTTAATGGTGGAAATTATATATCTATGAAAAAAATTTCATGTGTTTTTCATGAATTAAAAGAAATATTTTTGAGTTTTATTTTACTTTAAATATTTATTATAAAAAAATTATGAAAATATTTATTTGAACCAAATGATTATTTACAAAATAGAATTTTTTTGTATAAGTATTCATAAACTAATTTTTTTATTTAATCTACATTTTCTATGCCTTACTGAGATTTTTGAGCTATTCCCATGTTTAAAAAATTCATGGGGTTTAAGGATGGTTAAGAACAAAAAAATAATCCAAGTTGAAAGTCAAAAATATTTCTCATGAAAAATAAAATATGTTTCATTTGAAAGGTTTTATATTGTTGAAAAAATGGATACTGGTCAGAAGTTCCCACTCTGTAAAATATAGTTTTTAATGTATTATTTATGACCTAATTTTTTAAAACTATAAACCTAAAAAGATCCCCTGGTATGGAAGAAAATGAATTCTTGACTAAAAACTCAAGATTATGTAATGTTTAAGGTCAGGACTGTATATGCTATGTTCATATTCAACTCTTTATGTGTGAATATATAATTTAAACTTTTATATTTATTATACATAACAAATATTTAACTATATTGATAATACCTCGATATATTCAATGAAAAAAGTAGATCTTCTAACAAAAAATCAGGATTCAATTAATTTTACTCATGAATTTTCAATTAGCGATAGGTGTATGTTATCACTATAACATTCTATATAAGAAAACATCCCAATATTTTATTTGATGCATCAATATAGATCACAAACCCTTTTCCAATATAGGGTAGTGCGACTATGGTTTTACAGAACACCCTTCTCTTCAGTTTCGTGAAATTTTCATCACATTCTTCTATCTACAATAACCTCGATCCCTTAAATATAAACTTGATTAGTGGATTAGATATCCATGATAAATTCCTCAAAAAGCATCTATAGTATCTATCCATCCCAAAAAAACTATAGATCTCAGTTACCATGGTTTGTTTGGAATAATTCTTAATAACTTCTATATTTGAAGGATCTACCAATATACACTCACTTGATATTATATATCATAATAATGAGACATTATAAATCCATAATTAACACTTGGTAAATTTAGTATACAACTTTTCCTTACTCAGGGTCTTCTGCACAATTATTAAAAGATCTTCATGATCTTCCATTCTATTATAATATATAAAAATATCATATATAAATACTACCACATACTTATCAATGTGTTCTCTAAAGACTATATTCATTAAACCCATAAATATAGTAGGGTCATTCGTAAGTCCAAATTTCGTCAATATAAATTCATAGTGTCCATACCTCATATAGAATACTTTCTTTATTATATCCCCTTTTTTTAACCCCAACTACTGATATCCTAATAAAATATCAATATTTGAAAATTCCTTACTTGTAATTAATAAAATATATCATCGATATAGGGTATTGGACACTTGTTCATAATATCAATCTTGTTATGTTATTTATAATCAATAAAAATGTGCATTGATCTATATTTCTTCTTAATAAAAAGAATATGTCCACCCTATAGTGATTCACTACGGTGTATGAACCACTTATCTAGATTCTCCTAGAGTTACTTCTTCAATTTTTTTTACTCAGTGAAGTCCATTCTATATGGAGTCTTTGAAATATTCATCGCATCTAGTATATGTTATATTAAAAACTCAACTTCAAGGCTTGAGGGAATACTATGAAAGTTTTGAGTCAATACATCAGCATATTCTTGAAGAATATGAACGTATTCAATATTGAGTTTGTCCCCAGTAATTTTAGATAAATATCTATCTTAAATTAGTATTAAAACCCCTAAAATTGACATAATTTATATTGGAATTCATATTCATCCTTGCACCAATATAAAATCATAAGTTCATTCAGAATATCAAATGTGACTTACCTTATTCGACAATTGATACAGGATCATTGTTGAGAGATCAAATCCATTCCCAAAATCCAATAAAATTCAACTATATAAAGAATAATGATAGTTTTATGAAGAATATTCCCAAAAAAAATTCTATAGGATATGAGTTATAGACTTGAGATGAAACTATAATACCATTAGGTTTTTCTAATGATAATTCAATGTCTAACCAATTAGGTGGTGATGTAATACCCCTAAAAATAATATAAATATAAAATAGTGGGTATAACTAAAATAAAATAAGATATATATAATTTCAGAGTGGATGATTAGTGTACCTTTCACCATGTAATTATCCCAACCTACTTCAGGTGTAAAAGAAAATAAATTCCCATTATCCTTTTTCATAGGGGGTTGTTGAGTCTTACCATCCTCATTAGCTTATTTATTAGGAAATTTATTATCATAATAACAAATATCCTTTCATATAAAACATTGAAATTCATTAGTTAAATCCTTATTATCCACTATTTCATTAACTGAACATTTCATTTCTCCTCAAAAATCACTAGCTCAATGAACAACCATTCCACATTTGAAGAATTTCCAAATTCTATTGAAGAAATTTCTTGTATTCTTTCCCCTGTATTGTTTGAATGTAACTGGTTGAAATTTATTTACCCCACGGGGTTGACCATTCGAGATTCCTTAAAGATCTATTTTTTTCTTATAATCACTAAAAATAGTAGAATAATTAGATTTATCACTTTCTCTTTCTTTATTTAGAGAACATTTAATGATTTCTTCATACTTTAAAAAGACTTTTTATGAATAAATCCTTTCAAAGAAATAGTTTTATCCCACTAAAAAATCATTTAATTTTTCTCATAGGGTTAATCATAAAGTGAGATGTGTACCTTGAAATTATTATAATGATTTATTTTTGCTACAAATGGATTAATTATCCTTCTTTTTCAACCCCAAAATAATCCATTCTATCTTATTATGAAGAGTTTAGGGAAATTATTTATTGAGAAATACCCTCTTTTACTCCTCTTCTTCCATAGAGTTTATTTCTTTTTATTCCATCATGTTCTTAATAAGAGTCCACCATTGATCAGATTCTCTTTCTAAGTGATTGAATGTTAAGATAATTTTCTCATGGTCTGAGAATATAAAAAAGATATTTTCCATCAAAATGATAAATTAATAAAAAACTAATGGATCATAATAAATATATATTGAGGGTAGAAATAATCAAATAAATTATTTAATGGCGTGTTTCATCATCCTTAGTGTATTTAGAATCTCAACTTGGGACATGTTATTGATCAGAGTTTAAGAGAGTTGAGTGATCATAAAAGTAAGATAATGTATCCTATGTCCCATGAAAGTTGGTTTATCCAAAGGGCGATCATTTTATTCTCATCACATTTTTTTCATCATGATTACTTCTGGTTCCATCCATTAACTGAAACCAAAAATAGATAACATAAGCATTGAGAAACAATAAATAGAGTAATCAATTATAATAAAGTCATTCCTAATATGTACGAATTTATGGAACCTACTCATTAACCTATGAAACTTTAGGTTCATCATATATCACTTTTGGATCACCATAGGTTTTCTTAGGTTCTATCCTCATATTCATCATAACCTAATCTCCAAAAATAACTAAACCCTACTCTGATACCAATTGATGTGACTCAAGAATTACATATATATAAATAATACAACATTTTAGATGAATATTCAATACATATCATATTAATACACACTCCAACACTATAATGTTTTAGTGTATTTGGAAACTAGATACATTTTCAACTTATTTATGAATAAACATCAACACATACCATAAAAATTCATTATATTTAGTACCCTTATAGACATATCATACATAGAACCTTGATTAAAAACTTGGGGAAGGGAAACATAATAAAGGGTGAGCTCAGATGCTTAGTAACGGTAATAATGGTAGATATAAATCATAGGTGGGAATAATATGGTCACAAGGTTATACCGGTATAATCAAGTGCATGATCTCTACAAAAAATATTCATACCTAGAAAAAAACTTAGACCATAACATGAAAATCATGGAATATCAAGATACTTTAATAATAAGGGTTTTGAATCATAACTTTCCATTTATGCGTCATAACATATGGATGTGGAATCATAACCATATTAAATCATAATCTAGTGAACATGGCTATTCAAAATTACATCCGTGAATAATCATATGAAAATAGATAAAGAAATCAAAATCACACATCAATATTTAAACATTGTTATTCAAAATCAGGTCCACCCAATATATTGTGATCATAAATATCAGTAATCATACTCACACATCAATATGTGAACATAACTTTTTTCAATCCGGCACATGCATAATCCTGTGAGTATAACTAACAATGATCAAACTCACACATCCAGATATGAAAATAATTATTCATAATCAAGTCAAAACATATCATAATCATCTCATGATATATATATACCACACTTACCAATTCATTAGAGGGATATAATGGACCTAGACATCTCATAATTATATTAAATATATATTCCTTCTCTAAAAACATGGAAACATTCATAATTCCATCATAACATATTTAACCTAAGGTAATAAAAAGGTTTTCATATAAATTTCATTAAAACATCCTCATAATTCATCCCAAGAAATAATGTTCATGGTATTAAAAGATTATATCCCTATTAAAGTATAAAAATCATTAAAGGGTTTCAACAAAGATGCAAAAATATTTTCATAGAGTCATTTAAAATGTTCTTTGAAAATAAAGAAAAATAATCAGTTTTCTTTCAAAAACTATTTAAAAAATAAAAAAAACATTAAAGATGGTAATAAGATTTTCTTTTTTAAACCTATGGAACTTTTAATGTAATATTCTTGAATAATAAAAGACATTATGGAATAAAAATATACTCATTCCATATAATCTAAAAGAAAACATTCACTTCAAACATTTTTAAAAGGTCAAATGTAAGTCATACATAAAGCATTTGAAAACATTTATTTTAATCATTTGTAAAAAAATATTAGTAGTGGTAAAAATAAAAATTATAAATAATTTAATTATAGATAAAAACTTTCATAAAATATTTTAATTACATGAACAAAGAGTAAAATTATTCTCATATAAAAAGAAAAAAATATGGTCAACTTTTCTTAAATACATTTTCTCGATCATTTGAAGTACCAAAGAGAGGAGAATGAAAGGTAAATATTAAAAACACAAAAATAATTTGAGTAAAATAAAATAAATGGGTATTAAATGGTAAGGACTATATAATTTCCCTCATTGTAAGTTTAACATATAAAATATTGAAACAAAAAAAGAGACTCTAACATAAACCCTACATGTTTAGTAATCATTGAATCAAAACCTCATAGAAAAATATAAAATTAAATAAAAAGTTTGAAAGCATGAATAAATGTATATTCATGATATAATGATCCAAATATTCATCATATAAACCATATATAAACAATATAGGTGCATAATAAAAAACATATCTCAATGAATAGAATTTTAAACGAAATTTCTACCTCAAGTCCCATATTGCTTCGCACACACCCAAACCTCCAGTATAGAAAATATAGATTTTTTATAAAACTATTATTGAAAAACATTAATACATATAATACTATATATAATTTCCTTATAATATTTAGTTAACGATACATTAAAAAAATATTTATTAAATTCATTATCTGGGTGAAAACAAGTCAATTTTTCATGTGTCTTTCACTTAGATGACTTTGGTACATGAACCTTGGTTAGGGTTTAATCATATAAAAAATCAGAATAATTTTATAATAATAATAAAATTTATTCATTTTATAAAATTTTATAATAATCTATATATGTTTGGGATGAAAAATGAATTACATCACTAAATGAAGATGGTAGTTCATATGTACACATGAGTGATGTTTCCACTTTTTTGATGGGTGAAATTCAAGAAAGATAAATAATAACTAAAATTTAAATAATATGAATTATATCATAAATATCATATATATTTTCATTAAAACTATCCTTATTACCATCCATGTGAATTGGAAATGATAAACAAGTAACATCACATCCAAGAGGGGGTAGTACACCCGTACGCAAGAGAGACATTGTCATTTTTCAATGGATGATAATGTATGAAGGTATATAATATATTAAAGTTATAGGATAATAATTAATTAATAAATATAATATATAAACATTTAATCTATCAAAATAATCAACCATAAGAGGAGGTGGTGGTGGAAAGTTAAATACATCTCTTTATGGAGATGGTAGTCTACCCATATGCACGAGCGATGCTTTCATTTCTCATTGGAGAGAATTTTTTTGAAAAGGTTTCTTACATGAACATAATAAAATTTATGTATACTAATGATAATAATTTTATTATATAATCATGTTTATATAATATTTAAAGGACTTTGAGTAATAAATAAACATGGAAACACTCATTTAAGAGTAATACATATTTTTTGGAAGACCTTCAATGGTTTAAACCGTAAGCCTTCAAATGATTGTCACATAGTGAGACTAAGGCTTATAAGACGTGCTTAGGGAAGTTTTTAAGGTATTTGGGTTGGTATTATCTGAACTATATTGTAGAGACCCGGTTTTTCCCTATAAGCCCTTGGAATATTTCAACATGTGTTTCCAGAGCCAGGTGCGGAGACGACGTGCAATTCTGAGGCCTGGTGTTCCCGGAATAAATTATACAAAAATATTAAGTGCTTTTGTACTATTCATGTAATGGAAATGGGATATCTCTTAAATGGTTGATCAGGTCAAACATCTGAGACCACATTTGGGTTTGCAATGTGGTTTTTACCCTAGGCATGACTAAAAAGCATGTCGGCATGGGATGTTCAGACCCCTCACTCGTTAGTGGTAATTAAATGGATGAATTAATTTATTAATTCATTAATTTAATAGCTCAATCCAAAATAACTCTCAAATGGTAACTCGGATCAGAAATCTGAGTCCATGGTTCATTTTAGAGAATTTTGTTTACCCTGGGAGGGGTATAAACTTTGTCGGCGCAAGGCCGCTGTGAGAAAAGTCACCTAGGGGAAAAATAATCATTTTGAAATAACCACATAGTGATTTTTATCACTGGAATTATTTTTGAATAAAATTCCGACTAATTCTTGGAATAGAAATTTGAGACTTCTGTTGAATTCGAAATGGGGTGTTTTTCCAAGGCGTGATATAAAATGAGAGGGCGCGATAGTTTCGGATTCCGCACTAAGCCTCTTTTTCTATAAATTGAAAAATTGGAGTTTGGAATTAGGATTTTCCCTTTTCTATCCTCTCTCTATCTCTCTCTTTCTTCCCCTCTCTCTCAACTGTTCTTTGGCATTATTCTCCATTCTTCACCGAATTGAGGAGCGACCTCCACCGGAGCCTTGGTGTATCGAAGTAGGAGTGTCGTGGACACACCGCTAAGGACGCACGACCAATTCACGGTAGGGTTTTTGGTTAATTTTTTCATCTTTGTATATTTCTTGAGTTTTCATCAAATTTGTCCTTTACATTCTATAAATTTAGAATTATAACGATGGAAAAATGAACACATCCATCATCCAAGCCCCGTTCTAAATCCCATGTTCGACGTGTTCTTTGTTGTTCTTCATCTGAATTTTTAGATGTACTAAATCCTCAATGGATCATTGATTGGGGGTAGGCGCTATGAATGTCTCATACTAAGGATCCAAAATACACCTTTGGATTTGAAATTGAGTTGCCAAATTGGTTGTGGAAGCCGACAGAAGACTTGACTCTTTCAAGGGTGGTGGCTGGAGGCTGAGGTGAAGGAGCGGTGGAGACGGTTGTAGGTTGTAGCAGCGACATGATACATTGGTTAGCCGAAACTCAGCTGGACGGTGGTGTCGACTGGAGGCACTTGGCATGGAGGTAGGTTGTGGTGTGGCTGGTGTGGCAAAGTAGGTAGGGGAAGATGATGTCGGGCCAGTGTGGAGGAGCCGCATGGCACTGGGCTTCGGCATGGCGTGTGGTGATCTAGGATTAGTGGGCCGCATGGTTGAGTAGCTCAGGCGAGGACGAGGTGCGGTCTAACGTAGGAGTGTTGTGGGTCTTCGGCGTCGTGTGTGGTGAGCAGGGAGCACTGATGTGGTGCAGTCGAGTGGTGCAGAGGAGCGTGTGGCTTCTGCAGAGCTCACAACTTAGGTAGTGGTGTCCATCGAGTATCAATCCAGGAAGGTGGGTAGGAGCCCAAGGCATTGACCTTGGGGAAGCAAAGGGATAGGGCCCGCATTCTACGGGTCCTTTTGGCAACAGACGAGACCGGCCAGTTGGTCAGTCTTTCCAAGCAGGGTCGGCATGGGCTATGACCACAGGGCCGCGATGAGCTAGAGTAGACCCGCGGCTGAACTGCGGGCCGACGGATCGGAATGGGCTTACCAGGGTGGGCTGGTCCAGTGGAGGAGGGTCTAACCAAGTGGGCCGGACTGACCTAGTTGGTCCCCTTTTCATTCAATGGGGTGAAACATCTAAATGGAATTTCCACTTGATTCGTCGTCTATGACCATGTGTCCACCACATCGAGACAAACATTTTGAAATGATTTTTGTGGATTTTGAGTTCTACACCTGAAGGTGGGTGGTTCGAAATTCTCTATTTAATAATAATAAAATATTTATTATATTTTTAATGGGTGTATCTCTATAACCTGAAATCTTTTTGATGCACCATCATAGATGATATGATTATTTAGTTGAGGTGGTCCTTATAAAGTTGGTTTAAGACCTTTGCGGTTTGGTTTTGTTTTCCAGTGGCACGAAAAGCCTAACGTCTAAGAATAATAAATTTGTTATTATTATTTCGAGATTCTTGCATCAGACCTAAATCTAATTTGGGATGTCAAATTGATGCGTCGTCAGTAGCAGTGTGACCCCAGTCCTCGTGTGGAATGTTTTAGACACTTTCTAAAGCGATTGGGTTGGAGACAAGGTGCATACCCCACAAGTCCTGGTTCACATGTTTTATGGTGAAATGCCACTTATTCACCCGATATCCATTCGGGGTGGTTGAGCACTCATTCATGAGTGTTATTTCAAGGGTATTACAATGGTGCAATCTACCCGGCTAAATTTGGGGCTGAGGTATGGGCCTTATGAGGCAGCTTTCAGACCTATACTGTGTTTTTATGACTTATGCTTCATAAGTCCATTCGGGGCGAATGAATAGCCTAATTTTCATGTTTATCTTCAAAGAATGAAATGACACTATCTTTGTGATGTGTTTTTGAATAGAGGTGTGGGCCCCATGGGCCCTGTTTTCATATAACGCAAGGAGATGATGCTTCTGCATCAGGAGTCCATTTCGGATGACTGAGTAATTGATCTTGCATGTTTTTATGCAAGGATCTCAATGGTATGATCCATTTGGATGTTCCATGCCCTTTTCATGATCTCATTAAATTTGGAAACATGAAAGGAATATCAGTGGAAGATTCTTTTAACATGTTTGAAGGGAATCTATGGCTTAGGTCATAGCTCTGACTCTTGTAAGAGTGGAGGAGATGTATGAAGATACACATTTGATTTTCTAAGACCATTAATTGAGGGATGTCATCTAATCAATGATTATAACCCAACGCCTTAGCGACAAGTGTCGTGCGCTCGTCGGATTTGCGACAAATGTGGTGTGTACTTTGGGAATACCTTGACATGCCTAGTGGAACTTGTTCTCTTTTGGGCCCTGAAAATGGTTGGGCACATGACCAGAAGACATGGAAGGGCCACACGTCATGTGGTTCCCACTTTCATTGTGTTCCACAGTGAATTTTCTACCTATCTTATCTCTTTCATCTGAACTTCGATTATGGCCTATGAGTAGCCTATCATGAGTGTTTTTCCACGTACAACGTGATGGTGCCCTCCATAGTGGCTTTTGAGGTAGGATGCATGATGTTCTGAGTAAAATTACTATTTGAGGCAATTCTTGATGATGATAGTGATGGTAGTGATGTTTTTAGAACCGCCAGAGAAATCCCCGCTTACCCTCTAGTGAGGTTGGGCAGTGGTGTTCGCCGCTCTCTTTTGGGCTTACCCTCCAATGGAGTTGGGAAGTGGAGTTCGCCAGTTACTATATCTTAGGGCATACCCTTCAGCGCAGCTGGGCAGTGGTTTTCACCGATATCTTTTATGGCTTACCCTCCAGTGCATCTGGACAGTGGCGTTTTCTAGTTACCCTTTGAGGCTTAACCTATAGCTTGGTTGGGCAGTGGCGTTATCTAATATCATTTTTATGTATATCATTCGGTATATATGGATAGTGGTTTCATGGATTTGTGACACTATCTCTTGACTATGCGACATAGCAACAAGACATAATTGACATGACTTTGGACTCTTAAGAAAGAGGGTCACTTTTCCCACCAAGGCATGTCCCTGTGATGCGACCTAAAACCGTGCAGGCGAGAAAGAACCACCCGAAGCATATAGTATTAAGTTATGGTGATTGATCTCCTTTGACTTGAAGTTCAGGGCAGACGTGTGTGATGTGAGGCATCGGTGGTGTTTTCTTCTAGAACTTTTGGCGACTCTTTTCCCAGGATGAGCTAGGGAGATGGAGATACCTTTACTCTCTCATTTGGGTTTCATTGGTTGATCATATATATATCGTATTGTAGTAACCACTGCTTGGGATTTGGTTACTCTCTTTCCAAGAGAGGTAAAGACATGAGGGGTATTCCACTTTCTTTCTGTGTCTAGCTTCTCATGGCTGGAAGGGTCTAATCTTCTACTGTAGGTAGCGAAGACTTGAAGAGAAGTTCACCATCTCACAGTTTCAAGATCCTGGTGTTTGGATGATCTTACTTCACTTATTTGTTGAGTTGAGATGTAATCTTTTAGTGTACCATGTTCTATCTACTGCTTCTGTCTTCAGTACCTCGCATTCTTCTCCCTTGAGCCTTAAGGGAGTCTGGACTGTGTGTGGTGATCATAGAATAGGATCTAGAATTGATAGTATTTTTTCTATTTTACTTTTCCTCATGTTTCCAGGTTGTGGCACGGTTCTAGTTGGGCATGTAATTTTCCCCTTTTCCTTTTAGTTTAATTTTCTGTACTGATTAGAGGTTGATTCATATTTTTGGTTTATATATAGTAGTTTTTTATCTTGTTTTTCTTTCCCTATACACTTTTTCATTGAGTGGGTAGTGTGTGTGTGTACTGGTACTCAAGAAAAGGCCTCCCCATGTTTTTTATTCCATTGGTGCTAGTCGCCAACCCCTGACCTATGGAGGCGGGCTTAGGGTAGTTGCGGCTCGAGCCCTGGTATGGGTTGGGTCATGAAAAAGTGGTATCATAGGTGATTTTTTCCATGGGACATTGTTTGGATGATCCATAAAAGGGAATTGGTTGGGTTTTAGGGAAACAGTTTCGACGTGTCTCGAGAGAGGCTCTCAGTCCTAGGAGTCTAGTGATGGTGTGGTGGCCGATGTATCCATTCACAAAGACCTTGATTAACAGCTTTTCGACTTAGTGTGTTGAGACACTTGTTGCAAAGAACCTTAGTACATGCATCATATAGGATTGAGTTTTTGAATATCCTTCTTGAGTCATCTCACCATAATTGTTGATATATATATATATGCTCATTTGATGACGGTACTCCTTGATCGAATTCAGGATGCCTCCATGAGGATAGCCACCGATGAACTAGATCTTGTTCACGAAGACAATTCCATGATCGATGAGGCCTCAGTTCCGAATACATCATACGATTACCCTTTCTATAAGTGGATAAGAAGTAGAAACTCCACCTGCGGAGTAGCAGTCAATATCGGCAGTGAAGGCCGACGACGAGCGCATGCTAAGCATCCTATGTGAGTTCTAATGTTAGAGATTGTTGAGGTTCTGTGGTGATCCATACCCATAGGCAGTGATGGGTTTTCTAGAGTCGGTGGTTCACCTCTTAGGGATTGTTTCGACACCGACTGGTTAGATGGTGGCTTTGATAGCCAGTATTTTCCACAGTGTAGCTTAGCATTGGTAGAGCTAGGGTTACTCAGATACATGATGGGTCAGTACTCTCATGGGATGAATTCTAAGAGCTGTTCTGTGAGGAGTAATACCCCTCCTAATTATGCTCCATATAGCTTCAAAAGGTACTAGTGCTTCAGCAGGGACTGATGGCAGTGGCTGAGTATGCGATAAGGTTCAAAAATCTTACTCGGTACTCTTTGGACATAGTCCATAATGGAAACTTCCATGAATGGATGTTTGAGTATGGTCTCTTAAGAGGGGACTCGTGCTAGGGTAGTTCCCTTATGCATCCTCACCCAACTCAACGTACTGAAGCAGGTACTGGTGATAGAATAATTTATGTCAGAGGGATGTTAGTTGGCAGGGCCTCAACGTAGAAGGCCTACACACGATAAGAGTCATGCATATGGTCGGGTACAACGTAGAGAACCGATATTGCCCAGGGATGACTAGTGTTATGCTTGTGATTGGTGAGGTCACATTGCACAAGACTACCAGACCAGATGTTCTGAGTTTCCAGGAATTTGGTAGATGCGACACCATGACCAAGTTAGTGTCGTGACCAGAGATCTCTTGGATGAAGATAGGGTGGTCCCTATGGAGGCGGGGTTGGAAGAGGAGTAGGGAGAACTGTGTTTGGTGGAAAATGTTTCTAGGTCTTTCCACCACCACTAGGTAGCCCACTTCAGGATCAGGGAGCTGGCGAAATGGGTCGTAAGTAGCTAAGTGGTATGGATGTCTACAATCCTGCAGCATGTGAGACGATAAAATGTAAACTCTATTTCTTTTCTACCCTTTTCAGTAGAATTTTTTAGACACTGCGTGAGATACTATTTTCTTCCAACTCCTTGTTCAAGGAGTTACTGAGGGTGACACGAGGTGTTGTTGTAACACTGTGTCAGTTTTTTACAACGTAGCTTTGAATGCACAAGAAAGAGGGATTCTTCCCCCACTAAAGCGTGTTTTTGTGATGTGAGCAAAACTATGAGGGAGAGTCAGTTCCACTAAAAGAGGATAGCATCGAGGTGTGGTGGATGAGTCCCTATGACATTTGCATTCATGCCGGGGGTTTTCTGTGGAGTGTTAGAGAAGGTTCTGGCCTTTCCAATGGGGATTTTCTTCTTGACCTTCCTTGGCTTGATGTGACTGTAGTGGGTTTGGTGGAGTTCCTATTTTGGGGATTACTCTCCTTCCAAGAGGGGAAAAGACACGTGGTTATCCCATTTTCTTTCCATGTCTAACCTTTGGAAGTTGGATGAGTTTTATCACCTACCCTTCTCATTGGTACATTGCGTGCTCAATGTTAAGATATTGTTATCAAGTACAGTTTGAGGTGATGGACACCCCATAAACATAAATACGTGATTCACTATGTGGTATGGGTAGTGTTAGTCTTATCCATGAGAATGTGGATACGCTATCTTCTGGGAGAGTGATTTGTGGTTTGCTCAGACCACCAGTGTCTCAGGTACGTCTTCATCCAGAGAAACATGAAACTGAGATGGTTATGCTAATTGAAATTTTTGTAGTCCAATGACTTTGAGGTGGTCTATGCTCTAGAAAGTGGCAGTGTTGTAGCAGATTCGCTTATGAGAGTGTCCCAAACTCGCTAGGTGTGGGGAGTTTCGTAGTAGTTAGCTTCCCTGCAGTTGACCCTATTAGAGAAGGGGGGTGAAACATTTATTTAGTCGATGGTGTTGAATCCATCACTTCTTGAGCATGTAAGAGAGTATTGGTTGTGATGCACCGACTGCGAAATCTTGTGTGACTAGATATCCTTGGGTGTTTCACCAGATGGATATTCTGAAGGAGGGAATCACAAGGCCATGTTTCATGAACAAACCGCGATTCCGGTTGCGATGTGGAATCTAGATGTTCTACCGGGGAAGTCCCCACGAGTTTCATCCAGCCATTCCAAAATCGTGAAAGAGATGGAAACGTTTCATACCACCATGCCCTACACTCCCAATAGTAGGAGTGGGCGCACGACATCTTCCATGTGTCGCGGCTGATGTGATATGCCCATGTTCTTATGCATGTCATCAAAAGTAGCCGACCTTATGAGTACAAACCATCCCTTGGTTTTTTCTTTTTTTCCAGTATGGTGTTTTATAGGTCTGCTTGGGGGTGGGATATCCAAATGTGAGCTCAGTATCCCAAGATTTTTTTCTTAGCTATGCTTTTCAAGGATGAAAATATTAAAGGAGGGAATGATGAGGGGACCCAATTTTGGCCTTGTTAGACTTTAGAATTTTTATACATGTGTTTCCAGAGCCAGGAGCTGAGATGATGTGCAATTCCAAGGCCCGGTGTTCCCAGAATAAATTATATAAAAATATTAAGTGTTTTTGTACTATTCATATATCAAAAATGAGATATCTCTTAAACAGTTGATCATATCAGAGATATGAGACCATGATTGGGTTTCTAATGTGGTGTTTACCCAAGGTGTTACATAAATCATGTCGTCATGGGATGCTCATACCCCTCGCTCATTAGAGGTAAGTAAATGTATGAATTAATTTACTAATTAATAAATTTAATATCTCAAAACCAAATAACTATCAAACGGTAACTCAGATCAGAAATTTGAGTACATGGTTGAGTTCATAGCATGTTGTTTACCCTATGAGGGGTATAAACATTGTCGGTTCTAGAACGCTGTGAGAAAAGTCACCCAAGGTCAAAATCGTCATTTTGAAATGACCACTTAGTGATTTTTATCACTGGCATTATTTTTGAATAACTTTCAGAATAAACCTCAGAATAGAAATCTGAGACTTCTGTTGAATTTTAAATGGGGGAATTTTTCCTATGCGTGATATAAAATGAGAGGGAGCGACAATTTCAGATTTTACGCTAAGCTAATTTTTCTATAAATAGAAAAATATGTGTTTGGAGTTAGGATTTTTTATTCTATCTCCTCTATCTCTCTCTCTCTTGCACTCTCTCTCAACCCTTATTTGGTATTATTTACCATTCTTCATCGAATCGAGGGGAGACCACCACCGAAACCTTGGAGGATCGAAGTAAGATCATCGTGGACGCGCCGCCAATGACAAAAAACTGATTCAAGGTAATATTTTTTGATAATTTTCACATCTTCATTGATTTCGTGAGTTTTCATCAAATTCTTATTTTATATTCTAAAATTTTAGAATTAGTACTATGTCCAAATGAACACGACCATCATCCGAGCCCCATTCTAAATCCCATGTTCGACGCGTTCTTTTTCATTCTTCATCTAAATTTTCGGATGTGATAAAACCTTGATGGATCATCGAACGGGGGTAGGCACTATGAAGGCCTAGCCCATAGGATCCCAAAACCACATTCGGATTCCAAATTGGTCTACTGGATTGGTTGTGGCAGCCAACGGATGCCCCGGATCTAGCAAGGGTGGTGATCGAGGCGGCGCAGCAGTGAAGCCTGCCCAAGGTTGCAGTGGCAGCACGAGACATTGGCAAGCCGACACTCAGCTGGTTGGAAGCGTCGAGCATAGGCTCTTGGCATGGAGGAAGGTTCAAGTGTGGCCGGTGCGGTGTAGCAAGCACAGGCAGAAAACATCGGGTTGGTGCAGAAGAGTCGTAGGGCGTTGGGCTTCGGGGCGGCGGGCAGTGAGCAGGGAGCACCAGGGCGGTGCGGTCGAGCGGCGCAGTGGAGCGTGGGGCTTCAGTGGAACTGGCGGCTCAAGCAGCGGCATCTAGTGGGGAGCCATCCGGGATAGTGGGAAGAAGCCCAAGGCATTGACCACAGGGTTATAAAAGGGACAAGACATGTGTTCTGTGGGACCTTGGTGCAGCAAACGAGACTGACTAGTTGGCTGGTCTTTTCAATCGAGGTCAGCACGGGCCATGGCCATAGGGCCGCGGAAAGCCATATTGGACTTGCGGCTGAGCCACAGGCTGACAGATCAGACCAGTCCAGCCAGGGCAGACTGACCCGGTGGAGGAGGGTCCGAAAAAGTGGGTGGGACTAGCCCAATTGGGCCCCTTTGTGTTCAATGGGGCATAACTTCTGAACGTCGTGTATGTTTGATGTGTCGTCTGCATCCACGAGTCCGTCTCATAGAGACAGAAATTTTGAAATGAGTTTCAGGGATTTTGAGTTATGTGCGCGAAGGTGGGTGGCTTGAAACGTTCTTTTTAATAATAATAAAATACTTATAATATTTATAATGGGAATTTCTCTTGAACTGAATGTCCATTTGACGCTCCAATAGAGGTGATGTGATCTTGGAGTTGAGGTGGTCCTTCCAATGTTGGTTCGGGACCTTTTCAGTTTGGTTTCGACACTCGGTGGCATAAAACGCCTAACGTCTAATAATAATAAATTAATTATTATTATTTCAAGATTATTTCATTGGACCTAACTCTTATTTCAGATGTCTAATTGATGTGCCATCAGTGGTAGTGTAACCCCAGTCCTCGTGTAGAATTTTTTAGATGCTTTCCAAAGAATTCATGTTGGAGATAAGGTGCAGGCCCCATAGGACCTAGTTCGCACGTTTTATGGTAAAATTCCATTTTTTTACCCGACATCCTTTTAGGGTTTCTGAGCACTCATTTATAAGTATTTTTCTGATGGGATTGCAATGGTGCAATCTGCCCACCTAAATTTGGGGTCAAGGAATGGGCCCCATGAGGTGACTTGTAGACATATGCTGGATTTTTTTGACTTATACTTCGTAAGTCTATTAGGGGTGAATGAATATCCTAATTTGAATGTTTATCTAAAAGGAACACAATTCCACGTTCCAGGTGATGTGTTTCAGGAATGAGGTGTGGGCCCCATGGGCCCTGTTTGCATATAACACTGGGAGATGCTGCTTCTGCATCAGGAGTCCATTTTGGATGAGTGAGTAGTCAATCTTACATGTTTTTCTGCATGGATCGCAACTGTGTGATCCAATTGGTTTTGCAAATCCTTATTCATGATCTCATTAAATTTGGAAACATGGAAAGAATATTAGTGGAAGATAATTTTGACATATTTGAAGAGAATCCACAGCTTAAGTCACTACTCCGACTCTTGGGAGAGTGAAGAAGATGTGTGATGAGATACAGTTGATGTTCTGGGACCATTTTAAGAGGTGTGTCAGATAATCTATGATTCTGACCCTCTGGATTAGCGATGAGCTTCATGCGCTCGTCGGTTTTGCGACTAATGTGGCATGTACTCTCGGAATACCTTGAAATGCCTAGTGGTACTTGTTCTCTTTTGGGAAATATAAATGGTTGGTAACATGACCAGGTAATGAGGAGGGGGCACATGTATTGTGGGCCCCACATGCACTGTGTACCACTAAAAATTTTCTACCTCTCGTATCATTTTCTTCTGAACTCAGATTTTGGACTCTGTATGGCCTATCTGGAGTGTTTCTCCATGTATGACACGATGGTTCCCTAATTAGTGGCTTTCGAGGTACGATGCGAGATGTTCCGAGAAAGATTCCTATTTGAGGAAATAATTGACGATGAAAATGTTGGAGTGATGTTTTTAAAATCACCATAGCAATCTCAGCTTACCCTTCAGTGAGGCTGGGAAGTGGTTCTCGCCGTTCTCTTTTGGGCTTACCCTCGAGTGTAGCTGTGTAGTGGAATTTGACAGTTACTCTCTCTTAGGGATTACCCTCCAGTGCAGTTAGGCAATGTTGTTCACTGATATCATTCAGGTCCTACCCTCCATCACATATGGGAAGTGGAATCCTCATGTTACTCTTTGGGGATTACCCTCCAACTAAGCTGGCCAATGGCATTTTTTAATGACTTTTACAAGTATGTCATCCGGCAGGGCTGGATAATGGGTTCACGACTTTGTGACGTGATCTCTCGACTATGTAGCATAGTGATGAGACATAATTGACGTGACTATGGACTCTCTAGAAAGTGGGATGCTTTTCCCACCAAGGAGAATCCTTATGATGTGACCTAAAACTGTGTTGGAGAGACAGAACTACCCAAAGCGGATATTATAAACGTACGGTGATTGAGCCCCTTTGACTTTCAGTTTAGGGAGGACGTGTCAGATGCTTGGCATTGATGTTGTTTTCTTCTAGAACTATTGGAAACTCTTTTCCCGGGCTGATCTAGTGAGATGGATATCCCTTTACTCTCTTATTTGGGTTTCTTTGGTTGATTATATATATATATATATATATATATATATATATATATCGTATTGCATTACCCACTCCTTGGGCATTGGTTACTCTCTTTCCAGGAGAGGTGAAGATGGGTGAGGTATGCCATGTGATTTCCGTGTCTAGCTTCTCGTGGTTGGACGAGTCTACTCTCTTACTATAGGTAGCGGAGACTTGACAATAATTTCACCTTCTCACCATTTCATGATCCTTGTGTTTGAATGAGATTTCATATCTTCTTTGTTTGGTTGAGCTATAATATTTTATTGTACCTTGTTCTATCTATTTATTCCCTCTTCAACACCTCACTTGATTCTCCCTTGATCCTTTGGGCCATCTTACTAAGTATTTTTATCCTCACCCCTTCTTGGGCTTTTCTCACACTCAGTGTGCCCTTGCAGACGATAGATGGGTTGATCGTGACATTAGAAGATCATCGGGATACTAGGTGCTTGGACCGGGTGTGTTGGTTGTAGCATGGGATCCAAGAGTGTGACTCTCTCAACTTTTTTACTTTTCCACCTGTTGCTTGGTAGTGGCACTTTTCTGGTTGGGCATGTATTTTTCTTCATTTCCTTTCAGTTTACTTTTCTGTACTTATACTAATTGAAGGTCGATGCATATTTGTGGTTTATATGTAGAAGTGTTGTATCTTTTTTTCCTTTCCCTGTGCATGTTTTCATTGAGTTGGATGTTTGTGTGTATATGTACTCAGGCAAAGGCCTCCCTCAGTTTGTTATGCCTTTGGTGATGGCCGTTAGCCCTTGGCCTATGGAGGCAGGCTTGGGGTAGTTGTGGATTGAGCCTCAATATGGGTCAGGTCGTAACATATATTCTCAAAGGTTGTGAATAGTTAAGGATAGAGGGTGTGATTTTATAAGTGTGGTGGGGGAAAAACTTATAAACACTTAAAATAATAAAGTATAATAAAGTCATATTCAAGTGAAATTGGAACCAAATGGATAAAATTTATAACAAAATACAATTAAAGGTCTTATTTTCATCAAAAACTAAAATTTATACAATCTTAAGTGTCTTTTTAAACCTAAACCCCAAGCTTAACCCCTCATTAACCCTTGTTAATGTTTATCGAGGTAATGTTTTTTACCATATTTAAAATTCATTATGAATAAAAATTAATGTTGAATCGTTAATAATTTTTTAAATTATCATATTAAAAATGAAAATGATTTATAAAATTAAACTCTTATAAGTGGGGGAAATTAAATTCTCAATAAGTATACAAAGCATAACGAAACTTTTTATAGTGGAAATGTACTTTTAATCATAAAACTGAATTTATTCTCATTACTTTCCAAATAAAAACCGTTATATGAATGTTACTTTTTTTATTAAATATATAATATATAAATTTAACTATAATCATTAATATATAGTTATTAATTTAATTTATTAAAATAAAATCACATTGCACACACAAACCTAGTTTTTTAGAAAAAACACATCTTATTTACCAAATATGTTTTTATTTTAATTTTTTACCCATTGATAAACAATGAATTAATTTTATACATGTGTAAAAAATATTTTTCTTAATTTTTATACTCGAGATTAATTTTTAAATAAAATAAAATATTATTTATGTAAAATATACATGATAAATATAATGCTTATAAAATATTTCAAGACTGTTATTTAAGATAAAAAGTATTTCTTAAGTAAATTTGGAATTATTCTTGATAATTATGTTTCACTTAAATACCATTTATTGTTTTTATTTTATAATTTATGAGATTTTTTCCATACTAAATCACATTTATCACTGGGATTATTTATAACGATCCAATTTATCCTTATCACATTCTTATCTTTAGGGTGTGACTCCAACTCCCAAGTATCATTATTCTCAATAATATCCATCTATTCTTCCATAACCACAATCCAATCCAATTTTTATGTTCTAATACTTCTTCAATAATATTTGTTTTGACTTGAAAAAACATGCTGGTATGGTTTAAAATTCGTAGACTATCATTATTTTAACACCCGTTTTTCTATATCAAATGATATTTTTAGGATCATCATGTTTTCTTAGACATTAGAACATAAAATATCTTTGAGGAGGGACTTCCTTATCATTAGAAATTTCAAAATCATCTCGTGAGTTTTTAAAATATGATTATACACTGAAATTAATCTCATGCATTCCAACACTTTATTCATTAAGTTTTTCCATCTCATTATCAGAAGGAAAAATTTTTTATTGTGGGTTTTTATTTTATAAATCAATTATATCACATATATCAACAATATTCTTTTTATTTTTGTTGAAACACACGTAAATCCTTCCTATAGGTTTATATACATGGAAGATTTCCTCATCAACCCTCTCATAAAATTTACAAAAATATATTCCTTTACCCTTGATGTGTAATGGGATATTGAATACCTTTAATATTTTCAAGTTTTTATTCTTCCCAAGATATACATCATCAGGTGAATTAAATAAATTAGTTCAAAGTATTCATTGATTCAATATGTAGATATCCATTATTGTGGCTTGTTTGTATTTGTGATTCAAGGTACCATGCTCCAAAATCATGGTTCTTA
Organism: Viscum album; assembly: GCA_963277665.1. Classification (NCBI taxonomy): domain Eukaryota; kingdom Viridiplantae; phylum Streptophyta; class Magnoliopsida; order Santalales; family Viscaceae; genus Viscum; species Viscum album. The sequence continues at coordinate 380,432,308 of OY728153.1, read as the reverse complement.
CCATATACACCAAAATCTAGTTCTTACATATAGTTACTCTATTTTTTTATGGTGTGTATGGAGCACTATATTATTTAATTATTCTATATTTCTTATTATATGATTAAAAGTATTCATTATTGTATTTTGATCAATTATCAGACTAATATATTATCATAGCATATCCCATTTCATTTTCAACACACCTTAAAAAATTATTAAACATATAAAGATATTATGATTTACCTAACATAACATATACATAATTCATACAATTTATATAATCAATAAATTTAATGAAATAATTATCATCATTAATTGAATTCAAGATAATCAGAATACACACACCCAAATGTATCAACTCAAGTGGTCTCATCGTTTGATCTTCACTTATTTGGGACTCTTGTTCACTATTTTGAATTTATGAGATGTTTCAAAAGTATTGAGTATTTAAAGATTTATCTTTGATATATTTATCAAAGATTTATATTTGATTATCATATCCTTGTTCTTTTGGACCAAATGGCCAAGTGTGCTATACCATAGCTCATTCTCCTTATTGATTTTTAAGGAAAAAGAATATTGATCATTCGAAATTTTAAATATGTTTTCATTGGTCATTTTCAACTTTATAATGTTTATTTCATCATTTAATATCCTTACGAAATCTACATTCTTGAAAAATATCAACGTGTTCACATTTTTACAAAGCTAAGCGGCACTCAAAAAGTTGTGGCTCTACCCATTAATAAAGATAACATCACTGGATTCAAATTTCTTATCAGTAATTTTAGAACACACAACTCCTTTTAAATTGAGTGACCAAACATTTATAAAAATGATATAACATGTCTTTCAAGATATTATTTTTTTGGTTATTTGTTAAAATAAATGATTATCAAGTATCCAAGGATTTTATTTGTTTCTTGATTTTTATGCCACCTCAACCAGTGGTGATTTTTATAATCACTTATCTTCTTGAAATATTTGGAGTTATCATTCCTATTAAGTTGTTTAGATAGCATAGTATAATACATGTTGGTGGAGAATCCAGGTTTATCACATATCCCATAAGTTTCTTAAAGAAAATTAAAATAAATATACATGCTTACATTCTCATTTATATGTTGTCCCATATGGTCTCTAAAAAGTTTCATTTAAATACAACTTGAATTATTAAATCAATTAGATTTATGGAGGGTTATATTTTACTGAAATTCATATTATTTATTCCCATACACTCTATAACACTAACATATTCTTTCAAAGTGATATATCCTTTACAATAAAACTTTATCTTCAAATTATAATTGTGACTTTTTATTCTAATTTGAAATATACCACTTATTTTCAGAATTATCTTGCATAGAAACATGACCCTTTGAATTTATTTTTTTCTCAAGATTAAGGTTGACACCCTTATTAATATACACTTCATTGACTTAATAATTTTCAAATTCTCCACGAAGATTAGTAATGGATTTTTTCTACTACATAGGTAATGTGATCACCATATTTGATTTATTTTCACCTATTCAACCACTTATATTTTATACTTGAGTGAAAAATATATTATTTCTAGGAACCATAATAAAATATCCATGTTATTTGATAACATAAACATCTTCCTCAACTATATTAGATAATTCACTAATTTATTTCACATAATTTTTGAACCACATAGTATATAATATTATTATAGAATTTCACTCATCACCTCAATATATTATAACTCTTCAATATTGGAAATAACATTTTTTGTGGTAATCTCAAACATATTATACCTAGATTTATTAATTGAATTAATATCACCCATATTTCATGAGAACATTACTTCCATATTAGTAACATTTTATAGTTTTTCATCCATATAGAGATTTTCTCAATGAACCATTCTTATTATTTAATACCATAATTTATTTTTCAAACTTTTTTATTTCCTTAATACTTAAAAAACGTCTATTATTAATTTAAATTCCTTTGGAGTCTCTTCATTACTAATTTTACTTCACAAATTCCTTATTCATCTTCACTCAAATTATATTTGGATTTGTTTAATTTAACTATAAAGGTCATTTACCCTTATCCTTCTAAGCCTTATTTCTCTCTATCACATTACAAATCTAAATATGTGCCATAATTTTTTGTTAGAAATTACATTTTATTTTATGTATTGGCCTTTCAGTTACCTTTAAATTAATTTCCTCCATTTCATTACCTTTCCATCCTAATTTTTATTGGTGACCATTGTGATTGATCATTCTCATTATCTTCACCATTACTCTTAGGAAAACTAGATGAAAGTGAACAATATTCCCATAATCAAAACACTTTAATGTAATTTTACCTATATAATTACTTTCTGAACATTTTATACCACTTTAAAATATTCATATAAGTTTATCAAAATCCATGGAAGTATATTCACATTCTGATTAATCTTAAAGACACTTCTTAGGATAAATGTTTTTTTAAAACTTCATAATCTTTAATCATGATATCCTTGTTAGATTATCCTTTCCTTATTAAAGAAGTCCCTCTCCACATCTCATTACAAATAAAGAACTTATTTAATTAAATATTGGTCCACTAATTCAAGTCTTGGTAATCAATGGAATAAATATTTACATCTAATTTTTTTTGAAAATCTACATTAATTTCATAACCGCCTTAGAATCCTTAAAAATTTATCCATATCTTTGAATAAATAATGCATTTTTGGTTACCTAAAAACAATAATTCATCAATTGACTCATCTTATCTTATCTGAATATCCTCAAACTGAGGAAAAAAGTTTGTAACCATGTCTTCTTCACTTTTTTATCTCCGCCATGGATGTTTTAGATTTTCCTCCATATATTCCATTTGATTTTTTTTTTCCGATTACTCAGGTAAACACCATCTTTGAGAGGGATGAAAGTAATGAATTGTGCACTCCCTCATTGGTTCCTATATACTTCTTATCATAAAACATGTATTTTGACCCAAATTTAGGGATATATATACCATTCTCAATGATGTTTATAATTTCTAAGTCAAGAGAAAGAGGATATTGAAACATGATCTCCCTTAATAAATGGAATTCATTTTAATCAAACATAGGAATTCCTTTTTTGTATTATTCATAACTTCTATAAATATCATCAATAAAAAGATAATAAAAACATAGTGAAATTTTTTATTTAAGTAAAAATACATAGAACCATTTTAATAATTCTCTAAAACCAAGTGTAAGGTTTGGGTGAAAGTAAACTATAGCTAATATGTGGTTGAATCAGTGGCTACAAAAACATTAACACTTAACTAATTTTATAAAAAAATGGTTAGTATGATTGAATTTTAGATAAAATAATTCCATGAATAATTATAGATTAAGAAATAAAACACATAGAACAAGGTATTTTACAAGGTCAACTTACTCTTTTAGTTATATAAATAATCCTTCGTGAACCAATGTCTCAATCCCACATCACACATTCATAAAATAATGTCAACAAGAACAAGTATTAGAGAAATAAGATGGCCTTACACTATAAGTATAAAAAATAAATACAAGGGTTGATATGTTTATTAATATTTTCTTTTCAAACTCAAGTTAATCTTGAATCTAGATCATGTGTACATCCTTTTTATTTTCCTCATCCCCAAGAAAAATTTCATTGTAATGGAATTTGGTTATCTTATAATTATTTCTCTCTTTTCATGTCACTTTGAAAAGTGAAACTCAAAAAATATATACAGGTAAAGTACCACCATGGAATAGAGACCCCCAACACTGGAATGGTTATGATTATTTTAGAAAAATTTATTTCCCCATCTATATCTCCATTATATTTTACTATTTTGATAATCCATATTATCTTAAAATATATATCTTGATTTTAAGGATTGAAACCTAACTTGGATGGTCACACCAAATAGGTATTCATATTCTAATCAAAACACTCTCTAAAATAACTATTTTGAACTCTACTCCCCATAGTCTATCTCTAGAATCACTATTTCATGTTCTTGACTGAGCTAAAACACAATATTTCTTATCTAAAATATAAGATAGCTAAATCATGTAGTAATTTATCTTTAATTTTTGTTATAAAGTTATTTTCATGTCACACCAAAATTTATTAAAGACATGTTTCCAAATCAGTTCTTCATAGTCCATCATAAATTATGTCTCTAAAGCCTTTTAACTAATTCTCTATTTCTACACCCATCATAAATATTGAAATTTTAATAATTAACTAGGGTCTAAATTAATTTAAATTTTTTATAGACTATCTCATAGTCTACCACCACACCATTATGAAGCAATTTGTAGTGAAAATCTATTTTTAATTAAAAAATTTCACAAGCCATTTTGACTCTAACACATTGCTTATTTCAATAAATCATTGTGAAATATACAAGTCCACCTTATAATTTATTTATTTATTTATATTTATTTTCTCTCTAGATAGCCTATAATCATCCATGAGCATGTTTTCAATGAATACAACATGAACACGCATTTTACACTCATGGAATAATTGTCTCAAGAAAAAAGGTATAGTGTTCCTCCAATGTGAAGGTTATTTAAACACTACACTATACGATAAAATGGGGGTTTTATAATTCTCCGACCACATAGTATAAAAACCAATACTATATTGATGATTTATCAATTGAGATCAACTCATCAATCTCTCTTTATTAACTCACTTCATGAGGGATTTTATTCAATCTTTCTAAACTCGCCAACCACCTTAAGGGATCTTAACTATAGTGTCAAAGGGTTTCTTATTATATGAAAATAAATTTGTGGTTTCTTGATCTTTGGTTTCATAAACTTATTCTAAGGACTCCAAATTGTCTTTTTTGGTGGAATAATATCCTAATAATCCAATTTCATCATGTTTTGGTCAGTGATTTTATACCATTTTATTTTATTATATAACCAAGGATTCTTGAATATATTTACTTGTTATTTAATTGGTATGGATCCTATATTAAATATGTATGATGGATTTTTTGAATTCTTTCATTAATTCTTCATTATTTACTTATGAAATAAAAATTTAAATTTCTATAAAATGTTTATTTTCTCCTATTTTGATATTTTCACACTCCGAATGCATGATGAAATTACAAGTAGATTTTATTTTGATATAAGTGGGAGTTAAATTGAATTTTTGGTTTATTATTTACTTTAAAGAGGAAAATACCATTGTTTTAACTTTAGTTTTAAAGTATAAATGTGTGTTTTTCTAGAGTGAAAGTAGTATTTTTTTACTCCTAGAAAACATTCCTATTTTTATAGATTATATAATGGTTTTATTTATTGATGTAAAATAATTTTTTATTGTTATGATAATGATTTATTTATTTTTTTGTTGTGTTTTACAAATATATATTGTTATATATATTATATTTTATTAATTTATCTTTTGGATTTAAAATAAATCATGGAAAACATTTTGTAACAAGGTGGGGAAATAGTTACAAGTGATACACTAATAATATTATGCACTTATACTGCCTCTAGTTTAGTATTAATCTTAAGATAGGGGATTTCCTGCCTAATGAGGTTGTGTTTATTAAGAGTACGGGATGTTAGATTAGTATTGATATGTTCCATAGATGGTTCTAAGATTCGTATCTTAGGTTTTATCTATAACTCTTAGTTAGTTATCCCATGTTGTACGATGTGTGATTTATGATTTTTGTGATTATTTATTCATATATAATTGTATTCCTCCTAAATAATGTTATTTATATTATTATAATTTATCTTTTTTATAAAGGTAATGATGATTCTCTTTTTTTCCTTATTCTACACTCTGTTATAAAATTAAATTTAATTATTATTTTTAAAATATCAAATCCATGATTTTTTAGTTTAAAATTATTTTTATATAATCATTGGAGGTGTCCTACTAAGATTCTTTCTCACACCCTATAAACACTTTGGTATGTATGTAGACTTACTCCCATATAATGTGGGAAAAGGAATTCCTCTATTTTGATTTCATAGAAGTTTATAGATTATCATATTTACTAATTCCATATGTGACCTGGTTGAATCTATTAATTTCATTCCTCACTCAACATAATATAATTTGAAGGTGGGAAAACTCAATCCCACTAAAGTGGTGGAAAAACTAGCCAACTGGACTACTACCTATCACATGTGAGTTTTGGAAGATGATCTGGTAATAGTGAAAGGTCTATTATTCCTTATTGATTTATACATGTTGGATATGAAATAATAAAAAGGTAATAAAAATTACCATATAGTATTAGGAATCCAATTATTGAAAATCATAAGGACTACAATCCATGTTCATGAAGAGACACATTCAATTGATTTTGGTAAAGACACTTTGAATTTTAACATCTTAAATTCTAGTAAATTTCTCTAATAATTGCATTCAATTGTTAAAATCCCTCATTTTGTAAACCATATTTTCATAGTTGAGAAAAATTTTATTTTAGATAAAATCATGAATTTTGGAGATTCTTTAATGAATCAAAAATCCATCTATAACACTATTTTTTTTAAAATGAATTAAATCTTAAACCAAATGTGTGTGATAAATATTTTAAATATGAGTTACAAGAATACTTTAATAACGAGTTTAATTTCATATTTATATCCTTTATTTAATTTTTTTACTTTATATGTTGGTAAAAAGCATAGGTAAAACTGATCTGACCAATGATCATGTAGTTATTCACTCTTCATTTCCACCATTATACCATTATGTTAAACTATTTTTTTATTATAATTTCCCCATATAATAATAATTTTTACTTATAATTTGATTGAATTATTTAATTTTAAATACTTTTAAGAATTTAATTTTTTTTATTTTGTTGTTTCCATCGTATGTAGAGGTGATTTAGAGAGTTTGAGGTGAAAATAATGTAATACAATCCAAAACTATGTGAGATCCCAATAAACCGGTGAACTAAAATATACATTATTCCTATTGTATCTATAATATTGGGTTGATAATTATTGGATGAATTCAAAATATAGTGGGATATGATTCTTTGGTATATCAATAACCTCAATTAATCCAATTAGAATCCCAAAACTTCCATGAATAGAGATAATATTCATTATTCAAAGTTTTGAGATCACTTCTATAATATGGGCATATATAGAGTTCTAGAACTCGAATATAATCCAAATTTTCTATAGATTTATTAAAGAGGTAGGGAAACAAATTTTTATTTACAAAGTGATATAATACTTTATGCTTTCCCAAATTCAATTTACAAGTGTTTTTTTTAAAATAGGTTACTGAAACCACATTCAACTTTGCATATAAATTACAACCTTAGAGCCACATTTGTAATAACATCCAAGGGGTGAAGTTCTAATATTTGTTATAATTAAAGGATTATTTTAATCACATTTTAGAATTCATATCTCTATATCATGATAAGGATATTTTAAGTTTAAAATGATATCCAATCAATCTTTCATCTCCTCTTAATGGTGAGCTAATTAGTGAATGATCATTATGAGGGAGATACACACTAATCAAGGGTGTTCTGAAACATATTTTGACTCAATTTTGGTGTAATTTATGTTTTAATTATTTCATTTTTTTATATTATCATGGTTCTATATTTAATTCATTATTTTTGTATGATCAAATGAAATTTTTTTCTTTTCATAACCAATTGTATTGAGATTTTAAGTGGGAATATTATGTTGTTCTGATTAAAAAACACAACGTTGCTTTATTTATCACACATAATTGAAATATCAATAGGAAATGTCTTCACTAAATACATTTATAATATCAAAAAATTGATAAATTGCTTTTTTCTAATGTTATTTTGAGGTTCCCCATTCTAAATGGGAAAATATCGGAATCAAGATAATGGTTACCCTTAACCAAATAATTTTATTAAACCAATTGTAATTTTAGAACTATGAGATTTACATTGTGTAATAAAATTTAAATGAACACATTATTCCACTCATCTTAAAAACTAGTTCATTTTATAAAATTCTTAACTAAACAGTGGGTTTTTTACTCTACGTCAAAATGTTTCAACCCTTTCCCCCAGTTTTAGTTCATTTTAAATAATCTAAAATACTCACTCCAAAACCTTTGAAACTCCTTAATAGATTACCATGTGTTTTTCTTGTACTATAAATCATCTCTAAATTGAATCTTATTTGACACATCATGACTAGACATTCAAATATTTGTGTTAATATTAAGAATTATTATATGTTTAGAGCATGATTTTATAATACTTATGCTGATTCTTTAAATATTTGTTTATTTCATATTATCTATTCAACATCTATATATAACATTTTTTATGACCCTTTTTATAGGTTTTTTTCTTTATGTGTTCTTATTAAAGGGAACTACCACCTTTAAAACCCAAATTTAAGAGGATCCTATATCATCGATATGACAACCCAAATAAAAAACATTTAAGAAGGACACACAACTCACTAACACCCATTTAAACCATCATTATTGAATAAATAATGTCAAAAATAAAATTAACTTGATAAACTTGGTAGAAAATAACCAAAAATCAAAGGAACTAACTCCACCAAATGTTTATATTCGACCTATATACATTGAAATACATGGTGAAACACCAAACATTGAACTAAAATCTAATATAATTCATTTATTACCAAAATAAAATCGATTTCTTGGAGGAGACCCACATATATAAGTAAAGTAATTTCACACTATATAATAACCATTATTCATATAGGAGTAGTTTAGGAACTTGTAAAAATTAGGGATTTTACATTCTCTTTGGTATATACTTTAAGGATTGGTTATAAATTTTGAACACCCAGATTAGAGGCTTGGCTGGCATGAAATATATTTTTCTTGAAAAATATTTCCCAGCCTACCAAAAAAATTAGAAATGAAATGTGTAAAGTAACACAATTTAATGGGGAAACACTTCAAGAATATTATTAATGTTTTAAAATAATTTATAGTGTTTTCCACACCAGTAAATAAGATATTGACTTTTAATACAATAATTTTATGATGGTTTAATTCATATTCATAATAATAGTATTGATTCATTTTCATGTAGTGCCTTTGTGGAAAATAATTCAATCACTCTAAGTAACTTAATTTAAAACAGAACACAAAAACAAAGAAGTTTGTTTAAAGGTATATTATACCAGTAAATGGAGTATATGAGGTGAAAAGTTCTGATTTTGAGAAGAAGGTGGTAAAAAAATGAAGAGTTAAGTACCTACTCTAACAGCATTATATTTCCCACATGAAATCCCAACATCCTCTTCTATTTCATTGTATTGTTTTTTCCACCGATGCCCATTATTCTGACCAATACCCACAATTGTGGGACCATTATGAGAGTTATGAATTAATATTTACTACTATCCCATAAAACGAAACCATTTGGAAATAAACATTCTATCCATACAACTATGTATAGAAATATAACCAATCCTATATGTAAGTGGGTGTTTTAAACAGCCACAATAGTCATAGAACCACTATAGGTAGTGTAGTCATCCGCCCCCACCACCCATATATCCTCAGCCCTTATAAATTAATTTCCAATAACCTCCTCCAAAACATAATTCTACATTAGAGGACCAAGTGAAAAAATGGTCACAAATAATCTCCTATCTTAATAAACAAATAAACATTCCATACAATTCTTAAAAACTCAATTATGATAAATTTCCAACTCTATGGGGGAAATCCAAAGTCAAGGTCTGGAAAAACTACTTTAAAAATCAATAGTTAACCCAATGTATAAGGTAAATGTCAGATACATCACCCTTTAATGTTTTAGATTAATTAAAATACAAATAAACTTCTATTTGGGTCATCCCCTACTGAGGAAACCACCATTACAACCATCCATAAAGATTCAAATTATTAAAATACCTTTCATGAGAGAATAAATAACAAAGTTAATATAATTTATATTGATAAGAAACATAACCCAAACATTACTCTTCTATTCCCTCAAAGGGACACCCAACTAAAGAAATAAAAAAACTGATCCTTGTAAGGAAATTCTAGGAACATTCAAAAAAATACAGTTTAATATTCCGTTGATTGATATTGTAAATACGAATCTAAAATACCCTATGTTCCTGAAGGATATGTGTACACGTTGAAGGAAAATTTGATGTGATAAAGTAGTGATATTTTTTAGGAACATCTCAAAATTTATCCAACCATTAATTCCCACAAAATTAAAGGATCGTGGAATGTTTTTAATTCCACGTACCATATATGAGTATTTATTTTTTGAAGTCTTGTGATGTTCAGGTACTTTTATAAATTTGAATACTCAATTACTTTTTTATTCAATGTAGGTCGGGGAGATGAATCATATTGGAATAGTTATTCAATTGGAACACTTGATTACCTCACACCCCACTGGTGTACTATAGGATACTCTTATGATCATTAAAAAATATTTTTTCATCTCTATTTTTATATGATTAAAATTAAAGTTGATGGAATGAATGGACATTCCCTAATTATATTGGGGTAAACTTTCTTGAAAAATACCAAAACCATAATTAATATACATAATTTTATACTATTTATAGAGTTTGTTGGTGACATTTTCCACTTTAATATTCATGATTCCATGAATCAACCCTTAGAAAGGAATTCCTGTCTTTCATTACAAATTTTTGATGTACTCTCCATCCCCATGAAAACATGTCGTCATTATAAGAAAACCCCTTTTATTTTTTCATCATTGATATAAATAATAGGTAATTCCTAATGTGTTCAATGTTGTAATGACCTGGTAAATGTAATTCATGTTCACTAATCGATAATTTCCTATGAAATGATGACAAAATGACCATTGATGATTCTAATAAGCATATAAAATCTTACTCCTCATCGGACTATGGTACCATTGAGTACATATATGAGATCTTATACCTATCTACTTCTTGTTCCCTATAATAAAACCAAAATTCTCTAAAACTAAAACCTAAACCACTCCCACAAAATTTAAAATTTTCACATCTTGTGAGAGGAAACAAGGTTTATGCCATCATTTCTTATTCACTCCCTCTTGATAATGAATTATGACATCTTAAACATATTTGGGAGAATAAAAAATAATTGGGATAGAAAATTATTAACATTCGTAGTATTATCCCATAACTTTTCATAGATCATATATTATTAAATGATGAGACTAAACAATTAAGGTAAGCATAATTCTGACTGAACCCAAGACTATATTATTTTGCTAAAAATGAGTTAACTAAATTATTAGATACTAGAATGATTTACTCTATATCTAATATCCAATGGTCCAGTCTAGTTTTTATTATTTCGAATAAATATTTCCTTATAGTAATTAAAATTTAAAATAATGATTTGGTACCCACTAATGTGTAAAAATTATGGTGTGTCTGTGTAGACAGTCACCAAGTAAACCAGTACACTAATAAGGGCCATCTCATTTTTCATTTTCTAGATTCTAGATATGTTAGTACGGAAGTCCAATTATTGTTTCTGGGATGGGTATTCTAAATATTTTCATATATGTATTATCCCCTAGGATAAGGAAAGTACATCCTTCACTTGACCCTTTAACGTCTTTTTATTTAAGAGGATTTCATTTGGTCCCTTCAATGATCTATGTACATTCCAAAAATTCATGTTTTTTATTTTTTAGATTATCTAGAAATTTTAATGGAATTATTCATGGATAATTCTCTATCTATGTTTCCTCTTTTTATGAGTGTTTTACTAGTGTAGGTTCTTTACTTTGTCATTGAGTTGAAGAGAATCTTGTATTAAAGTTACAATAAATTCCATTCCATGGTATTACAAGGAACAATATTGGTACTTTTCATTTCTTGAGATAGTACCCAAGTAGATAAATTAAAGGTGGAAATCATTTATACTATACAATTCCCCGTAAATTAGCTGAATTATTTATTTATTAGTCCACATTAAATTTTATCACCATTTCATTCATGGATTTATAAGGATTATACTCTACCTATATTGATTACTCTATAAAATCAAAAAAATTGTTCTAGATAAAAACTATGAGGTTGATTTTGATAAATTAAAATTGATTATCACATCACCATTAGTAGTCCAACCACCAAGGTGGTATTTACCATCATAGATCATGTGTATTTATTTTAACTATATATTTGGAGTAGTCTTGTCACAATGTGTTAATAGAGATCAATATTTCGTAGTATATGCCTCAAGTACATTAAATGATTTCTAATAAAACAAAACCATAATTGAAAAATAATTTCTTTCATTTGTGTTTTCCATGGATAAATTGTAGTCCTATATTTTAGGGTCTAAATTCATTGTATATTTTGACCATGAAGAATACTGGTGTATCCTTGAAAACCAAAATCCAAACCATGTATCACTTAATGGAATCTCTTCCTTCAAGAATTCAATTAAGAAATTACGAATATAAAAGTAGTATATAATTTGGTGGTCAACCATATTTGTAAGATATTTCTATCCTTGTACATTGACTCATCACCTTGTATTCCCATAATAGGCATGTTTCCTAATGAGAAATTATATCGAGTGGGTGATTATATTCCTTAGTATATTGATATTTTACATTATTTAGTATAATATATCATTCATTGTGATTTGAATAAAAAACAATATGAGTGTCTTAAACATGATTCTCTTTCTACATTTTTGTTGACCCCTACATTTGTCACACATGTTTTGATCAATTCCTAAGGAATTGTGTTTCTGATAGTGAGTTTCAACCTATCCTTAGGTTATTTCACACTCTTACAAGTGGGGTCCACTTTGGTTCCCAATAGACTATTCGTAATATATATTATTTTGATATATTTTAGATATTATTTTTTAGACATATTATTTATATATATATTTTTTTCCTCATTTTCAAATGATAGGTAATGTCTCTAAAAGAAGTGAAATTACACAACCCACCTTGCATATCCATGACATTTTTTGTGTCTGGAGTGTTGAATTTATAGGTTAATTTCCCAATTAATTTGGAAAGTTATAAATTATTATTTAAGTTAATTATGTGTCTAAATTTGTATAATCATGAGCCAAAAAATCTAATTAATAAAAGTTAATTATGGAATTTTTTATAACCCTGATCCTCTATAGTTTTGGATGGCTATGTTCATTATTAGTGTCAAACGTTCTCATTTCTATAATTACAAAATAAAAGAATTTTATTATTGGTATGGTGTCAAGCATTGATTTTATACAGCTTACCACCCACAAACCAATGATCAATTTGGGGTGTTTAATACGAAGGTAAAAACAATCTTGAAAATTTATTCTAACCCAACAGAAAATGTTAGAGTACTAGACTCTATTATGCATTTTGGGGTTATCATACTACTTTAAGAACATCCATTATCATTCTGTGTTATTGAATTGTGATTGTAAATGGTTGTAACTGCCTTTTTGATATTGAGAACGAGGCCTATTAAAAAAATTAAATAGTAAATTCCTAATCTTTTTTATGTAGGTTGTCAAAGGATATTATAGATTAAACGATTGTAAGAATTAAAAAGATATTCATATAAGAACTCTTTAATCTAAAAGGTAATAACCAAGGCTTCCAATGATATCATAATCCTTTATCATTAGTTACACATTGGGAGAAAGGTCCTCTTTCGTAATTAAAGGCTAAAGTTATACCCATGTAATCATTATTCCCACTGGTTTCTCCCATACATTGTTACTAATATCTATAATTTGGGGTTTAGGGAGGTAAAAAATGAAGAAACATGATAATAATTCACTTTAAATGGTTACAATATAAATCAATTTCCTATAACACTTTTCAAGACCCTAGTGGAGGAACTCCACCTTCAAGAATCCATCTATTAGTGAAAGCCACTAGGTTATATCCTTCCATCACACCTTCACGTTATTTACCATAAAGAATATAAAAAATATTGTTGTGGGGATTTATACTTTCCTATGTTAGTTATGAATTTTATAATCATACTTCTTATTCTATCTTTTGTTTTACTACATGTTATTTTTATATTTTTTCGATTCTTCTTCCCTTTTTAACTTTTGTGATGGAATATTAATATTAAATTACAATATAACCATATAAGTTATTTAAAATTAATTCATAATATTTATATTTTACATTATTTTAACATTTAAAGAAAATTTATTTCATTTATGTAATTTGAGTATGTGAAATAATTTAACATTAATGGGTTACTTTAGTATAATTGGTCATTTTTAATGATATGATTGGTTTTATCTCTATAAAATTATTTAGATACTGACATAAAATATATGGGGATCTTATGAGTTAATTATATCTATTAAAATCACCAAAAATCATTTCACTCAACCCTAAAGTGTGAATATTTTTTTCTTAATTAATGATATATATAAGTTAGGTTAATGTTACTCAAAATTCCAAAATATTTTTTCTATACATCTTTTTCTTATATAACCAGTTTCATTACTATTCTATATTGTCCTATGGTTGATGCCTAATATTTTTGTTGAAGAAAACAACATATACTAATAAACAAAAAAGTTTTTACTTCTAGAAATTATTAAGTGATTGGGTTTTGAAATTTGATTTCAAATGGTATGGGAATGTTTGGTGGAAATAATCAAGTAAGAAAAAAAATTAAAATGGCTTATATATACTAGATAGAATGTATAAATATAAGAATGAAATGGTATTCACACACACACATGGGTATTTAGTGGTATTTTTGATGTGTTTATTTCCATTATAGGATGAATATCATTCATCCCCTATACTTTTGTTCTGATATAATTTTTGAGACACTCATATCCAAGCTTACTGAGACTGACTCCTTGGTGTGGTTATTTCTTTTCCCACATTACTAATATGAATTGAATTTCCACCCTTATACCACTATGTTAAATTTTTTTCGTATTGTAATTTCAAAGTATAATAATATATTAAACTTATCATTTGAATCTATTAATTAATTTTCAATATTATAAAATAGTAAATTTCACTTTTTTAATGTTTCTATTATAGGATGAGCTGATTTGGAGAGCCCAAGATAAAGTTGAAGCAAAACGGGACATAATTGTGCAAGGTACAAACAAACATGTGGACTAAAATCCACATTATTACTAATTTTTATATCCAATTGGGAGAATAATTGGTGGATTAATTAATAAAATAGTGTGATAAGATTATATAAACGATTAAAAATCTTGATTAATCCATTTAGAGGACCAAAAGGTGTCATCATTGTGGATAATATTTATTGTTCATTATCATAAGGTAACTTATTTTATTTGAACATATCTAGAGTTATAAACCTCAAATTGTAATAACTTTTGTGTGAATGTATTCAATTGGTTGGGAAATAACTTTTAGTTTGATAAAAAGTGATATAATAATGTCTCTTTTTATAAATTTAGGTTCCAAGTGGTGCTTAAGAAAAGGGTTCCAAAACTACCTTCAACTTTGATAATAAATTGGAACCATGGGTGCCGCATTTGAAATTTTGTCCAAGGGGGGGAATAACTACCATTTTATAGAGTTATAGGGTTTTTATCATCACCTTGGAGGTTTTGTAGCTCTCTATCCAAAATAAGAGATCTAAAATGAATAAGGATATCCACTCAAGCCTCTTAATCCTCTAGATGTCAATCTAATCTGTGAGAGATCATTTTGAGGGATATACAAACTTATAGAGGGAGTTATATCACTTTTTTAAACTATTTTGGTGTAATTAGATTTTTTTTTGAATTATTTCTTTTAGATTTATTTTAACATGGTTCTACATAGAATTAATTTATTTAGTATGATATAGTGAAATATTTCTAATTTCATAATAGATTGGATTCATATTTTAAGTTTGAATCTTGTGTTGTTCTAATTGAATAAAACAAAAGAGCTCAATTTCTCTCACAATTAATTGATATATCATTATGATTTACAGTGAACAATTAAATGCATAAGATCTAGACCATGAAAAGGAAATTTTTGTGACAAGGTTTGGTTTTAGGTTTACTATTCTAAAGGAAGAAGTGGGGAATCAAGATCTGGGTTACCCACAAATTAAATAATTTCATTAACACTAACATAATTTTAAAAATGATAAAAAGTAAATTATGTGTAGTAAAATTTATATTATCACCTTATTTTAGTCTTCTAACTAGAAAATTCATTTCATAAAATTACTAACTTAACTCGAGATCATTTGTTTTTTATTCTACTTTAAATAGTTTCAAAATATCCCCACCACTTTTATTTATTTTTAACGTATCAAAAATAATCAATTTAAAGTCTGTAATTTGCTTTGAAATAAAAATTACGGACCTACCCTATATAATAATTTATCTCTAAAACTCAACAAATTTAATGATTTTTAGAAACACATTCAGCACCCTCATTGGAACAACCACTCAAGATGTAATTCAAATGGTTACCCTCAAAAATGAAATATATCTATATGATAGAGGTGATAAGATAACTATGAAAATTTCAAATAACTTAAATTCAAATAATTAATAAAAATAAATAAATATTTTGAAATAAAATGTAGAATCAATAGGTTTTACAGTTAGTGAAATTCCTAGAATTAACCTTTATATTTTCATGCATTAATTTGTTCTTTAAAAGTATTTAAAACCAATAATACAACCCCAATGAAAGAGAAACCCAACATTAATAAAATATATAAAAAATAGGTTGAAACAATATTGTGATATGGGATTATGTATCCATTTTCTGATTCCCAATGGGTAAGATCTATTTCAATAATACATAAATATATCTTATATTACCACTGTAAAGAATGTGAAAAATAAAATGGTTCCCACTCAGATTCAAAAAAATTGAGGTTTTGTATTAATTATATAAAATTAAACCCTGTTATAAATAAATACCACTTCCTCATTCCTTTTATTTCTAAAAAGGCTCAAAAGACTAGTTGTGAAGGGACATTGTTATTTTTATGGGTTCAATAGCTATTTTCAAGTCCCAATTACAGTAGAATAACGTGAAAAAACCCCATTAACTTGAACCTATGGTATGTTTTCATTACAAAGGATCCCGTTTGGTTTATACAGTACCCCATGTGAATTCCAATATTACATAGTAACCATATTTTCAAACCTTATTGAAATCTACCTAGAGGTATTCCTAGATGACTTTATAGTTTATGGAACAACTTTTGAGGGTTATCTTGAGAATGCATATTTTCACACACATGGAGTTATTTTAAGTTATTTCTTATATATTTTTGGGGTTTCTACTTTTTATTATATATTCCATGAATTTGTAAGGAAAATTGTGTTTTTGGTTCAGAAAGGTGGTGGTGCAGGGTTTGTTCACTATTAGTAGAAACATTGTTCTAGCCTCTGAAAACCATCTGACCTTGATTAATAGGTCTATCAAAGATACATTTCTAGTTTAGATACTATGTTCTAGGCTTTACTAAACCGTTTTTCATCCCATACCTTTTAGAT
The DNA here is from genome assembly GCA_963277665.1 of Viscum album. NCBI lineage: Eukaryota > Viridiplantae > Streptophyta > Magnoliopsida > Santalales > Viscaceae > Viscum > Viscum album. The sequence goes on along the minus strand of OY728153.1, from coordinate 380,414,855 downwards.
AAAGGTTTTGCATGGTTGGTGCATAGTCTGGCAGACCATGCAGCCAAAAAATGAGGCCTTCCAAATCCTTAAATTTTTATAAATTACATTTTTTTGTAACACACTGATATTTGAAAATAATAAAATTAGGTTTCATAGATTATATTAAAACAAACGCCGATATTGTACAAGAATTTAATCCCCCGAGACTGTATGATATATATATTTTTAAAATAAATTTGATCTCTTAGATAGCTTATAGAACACAAACCCCAACTCTTAATAAAAAATAATATAGTATATCATTATAAAATAGCCTTAAAATTGGAATTTATGAATAGAACTAACTAAATTATGAAAATTATATCTATCAATTTATTAGAATTAATATAAGGATAATTCTAAAGAAAAATAAATGTTTTCTGAAAAGACAATTTTTTTTGAAAGGCAGTTTAGTCAAACTTCTCACATATAATTTAAAATTAATTTTTGAAACCTGTAAAAAATGTTTGTAAAAAAAATTCACTTTTAAAATATATATGAAAACATTATATTTTTGTGTATTTTTTATAATTATATAAAATGATTATTTTTTCATGAATAATGAAAAATACTAATTTTTATTGAAGTCTTCCTTTTTGTTTGAATTATATAAAATTTTATATTATATTTTAAATTGGTTTTAAAGAGAAATTATTTCAATTATATTACAATTTAAAAAAATTATTCATTTAAATAAATTTCATATTGAATGTTTATATTAAACCCTTATATACATATAATTATTTTTTCTTTGGAAGCTAGTCTTCAATCGCATCTACAGGTTTAATTTTAAATTTAATTCTAATAATTATATCAACATAATTTATAAAAATTGTTGACAAATTTAGAATAAGAATAATTTATGTTTTATAATAAGTATAACTTATTTTTTTTTTGTCATTATGAATAGTAAAATATGTAAAAATTGATTATCATGGTTAAGGTAAACACTGATCTACCGGTGGTTGAACTAAAAAGATAATGGTTAAAATGAACAACAAATTGGATGGGCATATTATGACTTTAAAACTTATAATGGTTTATAATGAATCATTTTTAAGGTTTTTTACCTAATAAAAATAATGTTGTAATTGATTCTTTTCAAAAATTTCTTGTGTGTCCTCTCTCGCATATAAAAAAGCCACCACCTATCCTATCATCTTCACACTTAAAAAAATTTGGTTTTGTTAGAACTTTCCAAAATATCTTTATTAATATTGTCAAAACATTTTATCTCCATTTTTTATCATAAATATATCTTAAGAAGGATTTTTTTGTAAAATTACAGAAGTTTTCATAATAATAAGTAACATTCTAAAACAACCATTTTTTTATTTCCTCTTCCACATAATAAAAATATTATTAAACCATGATTATATAATAACCTTGGTATATTATAGATACTGATATGTTATTATGTTATGTTCATGACATATATCTATTTCCTCTCCCATAAAATGGTAAATGAAATCTTGAATCATGCGTATGAAATACTACCGCCTCACAAACCAATTTAACTTGATTTTCATCAACACATCTTATTATTGTATATAATGATGAATTAAATGTATATATATATAATATTTATGATATTATTATAGTTATTAAATTATAATATCACATATAAATTTTTACATTCCATCCCATTTAACATACAACAACGTCGCACATGTGTACAATGAACTACCTCCTCGCGTAGATACATGATTCAGTTTACACTTATGATTTATAAGGAAAATAATAAGGATAAATTTAACGAATATATGTGATATATGTGACAATATATTGATTCTGTAAAATTAATATATCACCCACTTCCTTACCCTTTCACTCATTAATGGAAATATATTGTCACTCATTCGTACGTACGACCTATCGTCTCCATGAAGTGATGCAATTCATTTTCCATGACCAACCTTAGAAAATGATTCTAAAAATGTATATATTGAGTAAATATGGTATTTATAGATTTAATATAATTCTAGAGATGATTTATCAATAAAAAATACATAATAACAAGAACTTTTATGACAATATCTGCATGAGAAAATAAAACAATTAACACCCAAAACAATGAAAACAATAAATTGTTATTAAAAAGAGGTGGTAAAATGTTATAAAATGATAAAATATAAAATTATAAATATGAATATGGTTATGATATAAATTAATAAAATTATTTAAACCATTATACAGGATAATAAAGTATATTTATCTAGAAGTAATTGTGACGTAAGGGATTTTGTCTCAATTTCCATTAATTGAGGTATATCGTAATGTTTGGCACCTAATTTCTTTTATATGGAATATATATGACCCTTTTTCAATTAATAACATGAAAAATTCAAACATAATGGTATTTTATGTTTTTATTTGAATTATTTCATCTAAGGGTATTTTACTTGAAAATTACCATGTGGTAAAGAATTTCATAACTCAATTTCTATTCATTGGGTTATATTACTTCTTCATTGTCATTGGCATTCAATGATTATGTGAGTAAATAATTTTAACTATATAATGTTTTATTTACAATTTTTTATGTGGATTTAAGTTTGATATATGTAATTGATTCATTTATTAATTCTCACTTCAATATTATAGTCTTTTTAAGGGTTTATTGCATAATCTCATTTTAATCACACTTTTTATAACGTCCCATAAATTACATACATTGAAATTACATAAAATTTGAAGAATATTCATTACAAACTATAAGGAATACATGAATGTCCTGTATAGTTATAGTGTATTTTGAAACTGGGAAACATAAACAAATGGCTCATAATACATCTTCATTGTCTTCTACTTATTTCATCATAACTGGACCCCTTTTTGATATATCTTACTTAATACCCTTCTTTAGGACCTAGGAAAAAATCATATCAAATGGTTATATCAAATTCTCAATAAGGTTTAACAAGGGAGATATCAATCATATCATAATCATAAGACATAAGAACATAACATTTGAAATTCTTATCCGACATATGAATGATCGTGATATCATAGAATGAGATAAATCATGAACGTTAATAAGAATTAATGAATATAATACAAAAAGTCATTACACAATACATGAAGTTTTTTGGAATACGCATAACCATATAAAAGAATTTCATATTAGTCAAGTCTTATTGTCGATACTATCATAGAGGAAAAAGTCCATTACTGAACTGAGTTCACGCCTCGTTCCAACCCTGTATTACTGAACCGAGATCATTTCCCATTCCAGCCATGTCTATCTCATGAGATGTAAATATTTACCAAGTGAATTAGAGATAGTTACATGTCTCAAAAATATCATAATTAAATCATTATTACATGTTCCATAATAACATAAATCATTCATCATAACCCAATGAATAAAATGGGTTTCAATAAACATCATTCAACCATAACATAATCCATGTAAAAAAAATGGATTTCAAAAATAGAATTCCATCATAAATAAAATAAAATCATAGGAAGAATAAGTATATTATACTTGAAACATAACCCTATGAAAGAATCCAAACTTAGATGGAAATTAATTTTTATATAACACTTGAAATTAATTCTTGAGGAAAATATCCTTTCTTCTTCAAAAACATTTTATTTTCTCAAAATACTGCACAATTTTATAACAAAAGAATGAATTTGAAAATAAACCTAAAATTGTGTTGAGGAATATTTTTGGAAATAATTTTTTATGAATACATAAAAATATATTCAAGTTTTATATGTTAAAAAATATTCTCCTCATACTTTTCATGGAAAAGTCAAAAAGTGCCTCATATCGAATAACAACAAAAGATTCCTTTCGTACTGTTTTATAAAAATTTTCTAATGGGTAAAATTAAAATAAAACAATTTTATAAGAATATAAATAATATTATATATTTTTTTAACATGGATGTGGATGATAAATATACCCTAGTAAATACTTACATATATACAATGAGATTGTGAAATTATCCCAGACCTTTTAGGTCTGATTTCCATTTTTATTATCGGAACCTCTGGTATAATGATTTAAATAAATTAATTAGATTATTTCAGAGTAATAATAATTTTTTTACATCATTTATGATCATATTATCATCTGTTTGTTAATAACACTTCATTGTTACATGACATTCGGGAATTAAGTGATTCATTTTCTTATGCATGTTTTGTCAAATAAGTTCCAGTTCTCCATAATAAATCATGTTTATATCATTAAAAATGATATTAATATTATATATATCATATTTATTCATTATATACATTTACATAATCTTTATTTAATGAAGATATTGTAGAATGAATCACAATGCATTGTAGAGACAGTAGGTCATACGTATGCATGAGCGACGATATCATTCCAATAATTATTTAATGGTATTGAATTGAATGGTTTATAATATTTTAGAATCAATATCATGTTATAATAATTATATATAGTTATTATTTACATTATTATACCCATCCAAGTATGGTTTTTGTGAAAAACAGATTACAAAACTGTGTAGAGATGGTAAGCCAACGTACGCACACATGGTGATTTCATTTTTCGTATGATGGATATAAAGTAGAATATTTTTGTTCCATAATCATAATAACATCTCAGTGTATACGTTATATGAGACTTATTACTTTATAATGAAATAATTCATGAATATGAACTATAATAAGAAATAAGTTTGTAAGAATAAGTAGTAGAGATTACCTCTTCTTTGATGTGATTCCTCTAAATCTCTACTTAGAGCACAAGAGTCTGTGTTTGAAGAAGAAAATAACATATATAATGTAAATAGGTATGTTTATAAGGTAAAAGTTAAGGGGATTAACTATATTTAAGGCTCAAATTAAAGTGTGTTTGTAAGGAAGGAGGTGCCCTATTATAATTGTTTTCACTGTCATTTTTTTGATCTCCAAAAAATTAATTTTTAATAACATAAAACCCCATCCAAAAACCTCCAAAATGTACCAATTTTTAATATGATATGATATATGGTTGTAGTATAATAGAACAATAGATTTTAGACATGTTTTTTTTGTCAATTTAAACCTTATCATTTTAATTAATACATAGTTATTCTGTTTAATTTTTAACTAGGGTAACAAATATTTCAACATTAAAAGGGTAAAATATTTACTTATTTTATGTAAATTTGAGCTGAAAAAATACAATAGAACATTTTAGAGAATAAAATGAATATTATTTATTTTTAAAAAATGTTTTATGTTTTTAGAATAATTTAATAAAACATTATTTTGATAAATAATCAATTGTGTCAATTTTGACACTATTCAATTCATTGATTTTTTAAAATATTAAGATAACAAGTTAACTTAGAAAAAACATTTTATTCTATTTCTAAGAGTTCAATTCCATCTATAAAATTCATTATACATATTAATTATACCAAAATTATATTAATTTTAATATTTTAATAATATATTTTTGTTATCTCTATTAATAAAATATTTACTTACATCAATTTTGTGTAATTATTTAATAAAAATATTTTTTGAATAAAAATAAAAAATAAAATTCTATGATAAAGATAAATCTACTAGATTTTATACGAATATTTTTATTATTATTTTTCTTCTTGAAAATCCAACATTTAAAATGTTATACTTATGAAATTATGAATGTGAAAACTTTAACATCAGTTAAAATAAAATAATATAACTATCACAATCTATTATATAAGGATTAAAATGGTCACTAAATAGAACTTTGGATGGTTATGGTTGATATACACTCTAAAAATAAGATTGTTTTCATGTTTTTTGGGTCTTTTTTTTGTTTTTAGAATTTTATTAACAATTGTATTATTGATTTCTCATCAATTAATTAATATTTTACATCATCAAAGTATATTTCTTTAAAAAAATTATTGATTTCCTAAAAAATTAAAAAAATACCATGATAAATAAAAATATTTTACCTTTCAAAAAGTATTTATAATCGAATTTATCTTTTGTATAACCTTATATAAAAATGATTTTATTATTAAAATTTGAGTGAGACATATTTAACTTTTTTTTAAATTAAATAAATTAAATGTCCCAATCTCATCCATATGGCTTCAAAAGGACATAATTTCAGCACAATGATGATTTAGGTCGAAACAAACTGATCCAATGATATTAATACAAGTTTTGGGGTATTTTTATAGTAGTATTATTAACCTTAATTACCAGATTTACCATCCAACCTTCATTTATTTCCTTGTTTCTCCTCATTTTCTTCCCGTCCTCCTAGAGGTTTGACTCCTTTGATGCTGTTTTAGGAGTGGTTTTTACTTGGTGGTTAATTCGATGGTCTGGGTTGGTTTCGAGTCATGGATGTGCTTCTATGTCGAAGCCCTAGAATGATTCAACACTATTCTGGCTTTCAGTTTCCACATTGCTCTCCCAGTCGGTTAGCAGCGACGATTTCATAGAGGCTTTGGGAAATGCATTTGACCAGTCGACGACATTCCTGGAGGCTCTTCCAATGATGTCTTAACTCTATGATGTGGTGGTCCTCGTATGATGTTTTCTATGTGTGATTTTTTCATGGTTTAAGGTTTCTTGGTTCTTTTTTTGGTTTGGATTTCCTGGTGCTGGTCATTTCGGCCATTCAAATCCCTTCTCTGACCCCAAGTGCCTCTTCTCCTCTCCCATTTGAATCTAGGGTGGTGAAAGCTAAGTGGTATTGGGAGTTGGATTTGGCAGTTGATGGTGTTTCATGAACTGGAGTCCTTCTCTGTTGAAAACGTTAGGGGATTATTCTTCGTCAATGGTGATTTTTAGTGGAGGAAACAAAATTTATATTGATTTCAGGTTTTATGGATTTTGTTTATTGTTAATTGGCGAAGATTTTTTTTGGTTTTGATGTGTTCCAATGGAAACAATGGAGTTATTTCTTTTTAATTGTTCTTTGAAATTGGTGTTGGCGGTGATGGGTGGCCGACCATGGTGGTTTACAAATGCTATGACGGTGAACGCAGGCAACATGACCCCAACTAACCGAGGTGTCCCCTAAATCGAGGCCTTGTGTTTAGGGTTGGATATTTGAATTTCAAATTTCATATCTATTTTATAATTTTTGATACCACTGTGGTTATCGCTTATCCTCAAAGCAGATTTTTAAAAATCAAAAAATGGAATTTTCAGTCAGTGTATTTTTAGTATTCATTAACATTTGAAAGTTATTATAAAAATATTAAAAATTCATCGAATTTAAATTTTTATATCTCTCTTCCAAATAAAATTTGTATTTTTTCAAATAAAAATTATTAAAGTTTCAAAATATTAATTTAAAAGGGGTTCTCCTTTAAAAAGTAGAAAATTACCCTTTAAAAAAATATAGGTTTTTATATATCTAATAGGGTTTATTCATACTTTGTGACAAAAATATCTTTTGGATAAATATAAAATATATTTTAATAAGTATATTACATATATATTTAATTAATATCATTTACTAATAGTAATTCACTCAATTTAGTAATACAAAAATTGAAATATATATTTGATTTATATTTTTCAAAAATAATTTTTAGAAAATTACATCACCATAGATTTTTATAAGTTAGTAATATTTATTCCTGCTATCCTAATGTCTTGGTTAAAATTGTAATTTTATACTAAGGGAATCTCATGTTTCATTTAAACTCTTGACTTCATGTAATGAAAGCTATTTAAGAATTAAAATTATTTTGAGATATTATTTCATAAAAACATCTCGGTTTTACATTATACCCACTAAAACTGAATTTCTCCATCAAAATTCATCACATTGATACAAAATAAAAAAGAATATATCTCCCTCATCATATCATCAAGTTCACATGTAGCATCCTCAAATGTGTTGTTCTGCCACAAAATTTTAACCAAGCGAGAGGTGTTGTTTCACAAAACTTTTTCGATACGATCCAGAATATCTAACGGTTGTTCTTTATAAGAAATATCTTATTATGGTAGTATGACATCTTAGTTTACTACATGTGAGGATAAGTTATGTACTTTATCAAGAGATATACATGGAACACATCATGAACTTGAGATAGATCCGTTGGAATCACCAATCGGTAAGCTACCTTCCCAACATGATCCAGAATTTAAAAAGGACCGATATACCTATGGTTAAACATTCCCTTATTTCCAAATATCATTATTCTCTTATGTGAATATATTCATAGAAACACCTTCTCACCCACATAAAAATCTTTGTCTTTAATTCAGTTGTCATCATAACTTTTTTTTGAATGAAAGATTCTATTTTGTGTGGTTGAATAGATCTGACCTTTTTTTCCATTTCATGAACAAGATCAGGTCCTAAAAGTATTATTTCCCCAACTTCATCCCAAAAAGTTAGAGTTATACACTTATTTCCATAGAGGGATTCATAGGGATCCATCGGAATACTGGAGTGAAATCCACTGTTGTAAGAAAATTCCACTAATTGTATGTTTTGATCCCAACAACATTTGAAATCCATATTAAAAGCTCTAAACATGTATTCTAGAGTTTTAATTATCCCCTCAGACTAACCGTTTGTCCGAGTGTGATAGGAAGTGCTAAAACTGAACTCTGTATCCAGATCCTACTTATGAATTCTCCAAAACATTGAGGTAAACCTCATATCCTAATCATATATAATGGAATGTTGTACTCCATGCATTCTTACAACTTCATTTACATATATAATGGAAATATGATCAAAAGAGACATACTCTCTAATAGTACTGAAGTGTGATGACTTCGTAAAGCGCTCAACTATAACTCATATTGAAATTTGGACATCAGATTTTTTGGGATGTCTGACGACAAATTTTATAGTGATATCTTCCCATTTCCATTTTAGTATTGGTAATGGTTATAACATCCCATTATACTTCTATCTATCATCCTTAATTTGCTAAAAAAACTAAGCACTGAGAGACATATTCTGAAACATATCCATTCATGTCATCCCACCAGAAATACTCTTTCAGGTCCCTGTACATCTTTATGATTCCATGATGAATAGAGAATGAAGAACTATGATCCGCATCCAATATATCCTTATTTAATTTTAGTATGGTAGTAATACAAACCTAATTCCTGAAACCTATTATTCCATCACAATCAAGGTTTAATTCAAGAACATTTATCACCTTCTTTTATAGCTCTACAGCTTCCTTATGCACCTCCTTAATCTATAATTGTATAGATGGTTGAGAATTCAATTGATAAATATAATATTTGTACCCTTACATCAAAATTTCAAGATCCATACTTTGAAAATCCATAAATATTGGATCTTTTGTGACCCTTATTTTGGATATGATACCATGGTTCTTTCAACTCAAAGCATTTTTCACCTTGTTCTCTTTCCCAAGGTGGTAATATATTGAGCAGTCATAATATTTAATCAACTTCAACCATCTTCTTTGGTTCATATTCAACTCTTTTTTTATGAAAATATAATTTAAACTTTCATAATTATTATTAATAAAACACCTTTCACCATAAAGATAATGCCTCCATATCTTTAGTAAAAATATTAATACATTTAACTCCAAATCATGTGTTGGGTATTTTGTTTCTCATGTATTTTCAATTTTTATGAGTCATAATCTATCACCATATCATTTTGAATGAGAGAACAGCCCAACCCCTTCTTGGATGCATCACTATAGATCAGAAACCTTTCTACACTATAAGGTAGTGTGATCACAGGTGCACTGGCTAACCTTATTTATATCTCTTTGAAATTATCTTCACATTCCTCCATTCACATGAACTTAACTCCTTTCCGAGTCAACATGGTGACTGGATTAGATAGTCATTAAAAATATTTCATGAATCATCGATAGCATCCAGAAACACCAAGAAAACCTTCAATCTTAGTTACCATTGTTGATCTCGACGAAATTTTAATAACTTCTATTTTTGATGGATCCATAGATATCCCCTCTATTGAGATTATGTGACCTAAAAACGAAACTTTATGAAGCCAACATTCAAACTTCTTAAATTTTACATAAATATTCTCCATTTTCAGGGTCTTCAGCAAAATTCTCAAGTGATCTTCATGGTATTACTTTCTCTTTGAATAGACAAGAATATAATCTATAAATACTAAAAAAACTAATCGAGATAGTCTTTAAAGACTCTATTCATTAAATTCATGAAGATAGTGGTGAAATTAGTAGGACCAAAAGGAATCACTATAAATTTATAGTTTCTATACCTTTTACGAAATGTAATATTTTCAATAACCTCCTTCTTGACACTTAATTGATGATAACCTGAATGAATATAAATCTTGGAAAGGTATTGAGCTTCGTTTATTCTGTTGAATAATTCATCAATGCGGGGAAGAGAATATTTTTTTATACTGATCTTGTTAATTTCTCAATAATCAATATAGAGTCTCATTGATATATCTTTATTATTAAAAAATAGAACAGGTGCTCCCCAAGGTGACAGAATAGGGTGCATGAATCCATTTTCAATATTCTCTTGGATTTTATTTTTCAATTCCTACAACTCAATTGGGGCCATTCTATAAGGTGTCTTTGAAATTGGAATGGAATCCGGTATGAGTTCTATTGAAAACTCAACTTCATAGTTTGGTAGAGGATGTGGTAATTATTCTATAAATACATCATAAAAATCTTTTAGAGATGGTGTATTCTTAATTATGAATTTCTCCCCAATCATTTGAGATAGATAAACATCATTTATAGGGATAAAGACCCATAAGATGGATGACATTTCAGCTGGAAGGTTATATTCTTTCTGAAAATGATATATGATCATGGATTGATCTAGAATATGAAATGTTACTTCCCTTCCTTATAAATTGAAATGATAACTATATAGATAAAGATAATACATTCCATGAATCACATAAAATTCCACTATATGATGTATCACAATATTTTTCAAGAAGAACTCTCCCACAAACTTCAACTGGAGAAGAATTTTAAAATTTTGTTGTGACTATTTTTCCATTAAGAGTTGTCATGGGTAAATCAATATATAATTGTTGAGGTAATATAGTGATAAATTTATAAAATTATTCATAAATAAATGAGTGGGTGGATACAAAATCAAATAAAACATTTCCCACTTTAGAGTGGATGGTAAGTGTACCCTTCACCACTTCATTACCATACTCCACAACACCGATAGTGGTTGCATGTGACTTAACATCATCTTTGGCCTTAAGAGTTTTCTAATGTTGATCATCATCAATAACCCTTGTATTACATCATTGATTGGAATAATTCCTCATTTCCTTATACTTATAACATTTAAGTTTTGGAGGTGCATTCTGTGTAGCTGTTTCTCTATTCACATCGTTAGACATCTTTTTCCCATCACTTCTGTATTAAACAACCTGATGACCTTTTTTCCACACATAAAACATTTACTAGTCCCTTAAATAAAAGTTCCTCCATGTTTCTTTCCACACTTTGAGAACAAGGGAAAATCATCTTCTTTTCAATGTAGTCTTTAGATTTTCCTTGGAATTCCATTTTTATTTTCTTATCAAACCCATAGGACTGATGGGTTACTCCAATATCCATCTCAACCTTTAGACCACATCAAATGATTTTTTTGTATCTATTGAAGACCCTTATGGATAATTCCCTTAGTATACTTTGTTTTAAGCCACTAAATAATCGATCAATTTTACTCTAAGGTTGGATAGTAATTCCAAAATTTTACCTTTCAAGTCTTGTAAAAATTGATTCATAGGTACCAACAGATCCATCATCCTTTTGCTTATGTTCAAGAAACTCCTTCTCCATCTTTGTTCGAATAATATGAGGAAAGTACTTATTGAAAAATAAGTTCTTGAAGTAGTCCAATTCCATGGATTCAATTTCTTCTCATTTTCTTACATTCTTGATAATGTTCCACCATTGGTTAGCTTCACTATTCAAACAATAGAGTGCTAAACTGACTTTATCATGTTCTAAACATTTAAGAACTTAAAATATCTTTTCAATGGTCCTAATCCATTTTTAATCCACTAATAGATCAGAATACATGCTAAAAGAAGGTGGACACTGCATCATGAAGGACTAAATAGAATGTTGTTCTCTCGTTTGCTTGTTTGGAAGTCTGACATGATTTATAGATTAAAAAAGTTGTGTGGCCTTAGCTATAATGTTTTACATTACAACTCCCACAACATTAGGTTTCTCAGGAGGGAAGTCATTTCATTTCCTATATTATTCAGTATTAACACAATTCTTTCGGGTTCTAGCCATTGACTAAATCTAAGAATAATAGTGTGAGAAACACTAATCATAATGGAAAAACCAAATAATCAAGAATAAAACTTCAATTTAGAGAACGCTAGATTTTATCCTAGGTTATTCATGATCATTTATAAAATACTAATATTGTAACCTATACTTTGACATATCCTTTGTGTTATTACTACAGTTTTCTCATCTTAGTTTCCAAAGGTTAACTACAAATTTCCTCTAATACCAACTATAACGACCCATACTTTACATACATTGATACTACTTCAAAGTTAAAGAATATTCGTTAAAAAATATAGAAAATACATGATAGGTTCATATAAGTATAATGTATTTAAAAATTTGGAAACATAAATAACTGGATCATAATAAATCTTCATTGTCACACACTAATTTAATCATAACTATACCCTTTTTTGATATATCTTACTTTTTACCCTTATTCAAGACCTGGTGAAAAAAACATATGAAAGGGTGAGATTATATTATCATAAGGGATAAAAAAGGGATATCTCAATCATATCATAATCATAAGACATAGGAACATAACATTTTAAATTCTTATTCTGCATATGAAAGATCTTGATATCATACCATGGGATACATCTTGATAGTTTATAAGAATCAAGGAACATAATCCCAAAATTTATAACATAATACATTAGGTTTTGTGGAATAAAAATAAGCATACAAAATCATTTCATATTAGTCAAGTCTCATTTCCAAGACCATCATAACAAATAAATTCCATTACTGAATAGAATTCACTCCTCGTTCCAGCCCTGTATTACAGAACCGAGATTATTTCCCATTCCATCCATGTCTATCTCATGAGATATAAATCTTTACCCAATTAATTGGATGGAGATATAGGTACCACCCATCTCATAATTAAATAATTCTTATGTGTGTGACAATAACATAAATCATTCATCATAACCCAAGGAATATAATAGGTTTCCTTAAACACCACTCAACCATAAAATATTCCATGTAAGAAATGGATTTCATAAATTACATTCTATCATAAATGTAGTAAAACAATTGAAAAAATAAGGATATTTTTCTTTAAACATAACTCTAAAATAATTTCATCTTATATGGAAATTAATTTTGATATAACACTGGAAATTAATTCTTGAGGAAAATATCCTTCATTCTTCAAAAACATTTTCTTTTCTCAAAATGACACGCAATTTTAATAAAAAATAAGTTATTTTAAAATAAACATAAAATAGAGTAGAGTAAAATTCATGGAAATAATTTATTATAAAGATGTAAGAATCCGTTCTTCACTATAATTTGAAAAAAATTATCCTCATACATTTTTTGGAAAATTGAAAAAGTACCTCATATCAAATAATGAAAAAAGATTACTTTTATACCATTCAATAAAAATTAACCAATGGGTAAAATTGACTTTTAAAAATTAGAGAAGAATATAAATAAAATTAAAATATTTTTGAAACATGGACTTGGATGATAAATATACCCCATTAAATACTTATGTATAAATAATGAGATTGTGAAATTATCTCTTACCTTTTAGGTTTGATTTCCTTTGTATGTATCTGATACTCATTTAATATTGTTTTAAATAATTTCATTGATTTATTTCAGAATAATATTAATTATTTTTTATATCATATATGATCATATTATCATCCATTAGTTAATAAAATCTCATTATTACATGTTATTCAGGTGTTAACTATTTCATTTGTTTATTCATGTTTTGTCGAATATGTTCTGGTTCTCCTTCATAGGTCATAGTTATATCATTAAAAAATTATATTAACGATATATATATATATATATATATATATATATATTATTTATTCATTCTATATATTTTCATAATCATGCATTAATGAAGATCATGTTTAATGAATCGCATCGCATCATGGAGATGGTAGGTCGTACGTACACACATGCGACGATATTATTCTCATAATTGTTGAATGGTATAAAGTGAATGATATATAATATTTCGGAATAAATATAATTTTATAATAATAATATATAGTTATTATTTCCATCATTATACCCATCTTATTAAGGTGGTGTTGAAAAATAGATGACACCACAGGGTGGAGACGGCAAGCCATACATACACATGTGTGGTGATTTTGTTGTGTTTAGGATGGATAGAAAGTGGAATATTTTTGTTCTATAATCATAATAAAATGTCATTATATAATTGATTCTAGAGTTACTACATTATAATGAAACAACTCTTGAAGAGTAAGTTGAATAAGAAAGAAGTTTTAAAGAACCGATAGATGAGATTACCTCTTCTTTGACGTGCTTCTTCTAAATCTCCTCTTAGAGCACTACAGTCGGTCTTTGAAGAATAGAAGTACCTATATAATGTAACTTGAGAAGTTGATAAGGTAAATTTTCAGGTAATGGATGAGCTTGAAGGCTCTAATTGAAGTAAAGTGACGAGGGATGAGATTCCCTTTTATAATTGAGGTGAGGACATTTATGGGATCTTTAGAAATAAAAATTTATAAAAAAATCAAAACTCATAAAAATGCCTAAAAATATCCCAATTCCAAATATAATATGATATAAGGTTGTAATAGCATCAATCAAAATATTTTAGATATTTTTTTATGCAATTTAAACCTTATAATTTTAATTAACACTTAGTTATTCTATTTAATTTCTAAAAAGAGTAACAAATATTTCAATAATAAAAGGGTAAAATATTTACTTATTTGATGTCAATTAGATCATACATAAATACCTAAGAACATTTTAGAACATAAAATAATTATTATATATTTTTATAAAATGTTTTATTATTTTTAAATAATTTAATAAAACATTAATTTGATAAAAAATTAATAGTGTACATTTTGACACTATTCAATTAATGGATTTTTAAAAATAATAAAATAAAAAGATAACTTCAAAACAACTAATTTATGATATTAATAAGAGTTTAAGGTCATATATGAAATTAATTAGACATATTAATTAGCCAAAATTAGATTTATTTTAATATTCGTAATAACATTTATTTTTAATCTATATTGATAATATAATTACTACATCAATTATTGTGTAATTATTTAATATACTTATTTAGTAAAAAAATTAAAAATAAAATTCTATGATGATGATAAAACTATTAAATAAAAGAATAATATATTTAGTTAAATTTATCTTTTTTAAGATCCAACATTTAAAATGATATACTTATTAAATTATGAATGTGAAAATTTTAATATCACATTAAATTAAATAATATAAGTGTCAAAATATCTTCTATAGGGCTCCAAATGGTCACTAACTCAACCCTTGGATAGTTATGGTCGAGATATAATTGAAAAATAATATTTTTTCAAGTGTTTGGTTGTTTTGATGGTAATTATCATTTTAATAAAAATTGTTTTATTGGTTTCTAATTAATTGATTAATTTTTACATCATTAAAGTATAAGTTTTTATGGTAATTATTTATTTCCTAAAAATTAAAATAAATTACCATGATAAATATAAAAAAATTATATTACAAAAGAGTATTTATAATCTATTTTATATTATGTATAAACTTATATAAAAAATGATTTATTTATTAAAATTTGAATGAGAAATATTTTACTTTTCTTTAGACAAATTAAATTAAATGTCATAATCTCATCCAAGTGGCATCCAAAGGACACTATTTCGACACAAGGATTATTTAGTTAATAAAACTCATCCAATTATATTAATACAAGTATTAGGGTAATTTTATAATAAAATTCATACACTTAATTACTTGATTTACCATTTTACCGTATTAATAAAAATTAATGAAGTTACTATTCATAATTGTCAAAAATAAAATAAATCTATTTAAATAATTTGGACCTCATGATTCCAAATATGGAATCTATTTCTCATAATTCAAGACCCAAAATTTTCAGTAATTAATTTAAAATTATTCTCATTGTCGGAAATAGAGAATGGGTTTTAAAAGTAAAAACATTATAAAATATTGAAATGTTCTTACATCTGAATTCAATGTAAAATTAATGATAATGACATAAATTATATTTAATGATAAAAATATATTCTATTTATAATTTAAAACCATTAAGTATTATAATTTTACCAAATGAAGTTTTCTGGTGAAATTTTTTTTTCAATTACAATTTAGTGTATTTTTACTATTTATCAAATTTTGAAAGTTATGAGAAAAATATTTAAAGTTCATCCAAATCTAAATTTTTATATCTTTATTACAAATAACATGTTTATATTTTCATATAAAAATTATTAATGTGTAAAAATCTGAATTTAAAAGGGGTTCAAAATTAAGAGGTGGAAAATTACCATTATTAAAAATATAGTTTTTTATACATCAAATAGGATTTATTCATACCCCATGACAATAATATATATTGGATGAATATAAAAAAATACTTTATTAATTATATAACATATATATTTCATTAATTTCATTTACTAATAGTAATTCACTCATTTTATTAAAACGAAAATAAAAATATATAATTGATTTATATTTTTAATAAATAACTAGTAGAGGATGACTTAACTATACATTTTCATAAGTTATTTATATTTATTTCTACTAACCTAATGGATAAAATAATATGATAATTCTATAATAAGGGCATCTCACAGTTCTTTTAAACTCACGATTGAGTATATTGTAAACTATTAAAGAATTAAAATTATTTAGAGAAAATATTTCATAAAAACATCTGGGTTTTATATTATTTAACAATAAGTTCCATTAAAGGAAAATATTTGATCATTTTTTGATAAACCTATTTAATTTTATTCTCATAGTGTTATTTTTTATTTTTTAAAGTAGTAGTACCTTATTCTTCTTTTTTGTACTTATATTTATTTAGAAAATGTTTTTAATAAAATATGACATTATTTATCTATTTGATTGAAAATAATTTTTCATGCAAAAATATTTTTTCTAAAAATGTCTTAAAATAATCCATAAAATTTAGTAAATTTTTTGTCCCATGTTTTAATACTAAAAAATATTAAAGGAATATTAATGACTTTTCCCAAACAAGGAATATTTGGATTTTATAGAAAACCTGAAAAGAATATATTTTTTAATGTATATTTTATGTATGAAATGTCCCACCACCATGACCACTCAATGTTTTATATATTAATTTATAAGTTTCAAATTTTATATTCAAAAAAGTATTTTTAAAATATTTTGTCAGCTGTTTTTTTAAAATGTGATTTTCAATGTGTAAAAGTTATTTTTATCAAGAATTTTTTAATGAAATTTTAATTATATTTATATTTATAAAAAATATCAATCCTTTATTATAATTATTAAAAACTATGGTTATGTTATATTGATGCCATCCTTATTATTTATCTAGATGGTTTATGCTCATTTTAACCAGGGAAAGCGCTGAAAATCTATTTCATGATTAATTTTTATAGTCATCATCTTTACCATGAAATATTCACTTTCTTAACATAATGGGAGATTAAATTTCCCCTATATATCTATATAACTTATCATAGATATATTCATTACTTAAACCATATATCATTTACACATATGGTGTTTTACATTGAAAGTTATATGATTGACTGAGGAAAATTATTTTTAATCTGTATTCCTTACTTGATAAAAAAAATATTAATAAGGAATAATTTTCATGAATTAAATAGATTATAAGATATGTGAGGTTTTTTGGAAATATTGATATTGGTGGGGACCAGTTATAGATATCTTTTTTATACAATAGTAGTCTAATGAGACAAATTGGTTGGATAGCCTTAGTTATATGGGTTTCTAGTGTATTCCTACTCATCAATTTTAAACTGTCTTGATAGTAGAGGTATCACGATGCATGAGATCATAAAGTTTATTAATTAAACATTTCCTTTATTAGGAACTTAGTTATTATTATCTATGATATTTTAGAAATGATATTATATCTGGATGCATTTCATTTTAATTTTATTGATTAAAAGGAAAGTGTTTTCAATTATTTACCTTTCCATACCGATTATTCCTTCTCTAATTATGATAGTTAGGTGATTGATTAAAAGGAATGTGTATTACAATATTTACCTTTCCATATTGATTAATTCTTATTGGTCATTATTTATCTACTCATGATATCTTCCATTGTATATAACCCATACTAAGCATTTGAGCTCACCTTTATTTTGTTTCCTTTCCCAAGAATCCAGAATGTGTACTATGAATGATATACAAGGATATGCTAGAGGGAATAATTATATTCTTTAAAAAAAGTTATTTTGTAATTTTTTTATTCAAATTTATTATGGGAATCATATGTTTATCAAGTTTACCAAGACAACCAAACCATCAAGTACTTTGGGATGTGATCGCTTGAATCTAGTGCCAATGTAATAATGTAGACACCCACTCTAGGTTACTAGGTTTATGGTCACTACAGTTGGTATTAGATAAATTTCAAGATGAAACTTGGGAACACGATTTAGAAAATATATATATATATATATATTAGGGAACATAACCCTATGATAGACATTGAGGATAAGTAAATAAGAACATCCCAATGTTTTGTTAAGGTAGAGATTATGTGATTTTTATTTCCAATACATCCCTATCAAGATACTACAAGTGGGTTTGGTTTTGGAATATATATATACCTATGGTTAATAACTCTAAAAAAGGCATGTTTATCATTCATTGAAAATTTACCCCATATAGAAAACATTTCCTTGACTATGCACCATGTTTAACACTTCGAGGGGATATGGTTTGGATAATTCACATTTTCTCTATAAACTGTTACGAAGGTAATAGATGGTGATAATGAATGACCTAGGTTAAACAACAGGTCCTTATACTGAGAATGATGTGTAATTATTGAGACATCCTATAAATTATTATATAGTTTTCCTAGGATGATTATTGTTTCTCACACTATGTTTTTTTGGTTTTAGTAAATAGTTGGAACTCGAAGGAATATTGTTAAAATTAAACAGAAAGAAAAATATGGTGAATATAAGAAGCTAAAAAGGATTGTGATGGGAATGAAAGATATTGTGATTATTTTTTAATAGTTATCCAAAAATAATATCAACAACATATTATTTAACCAACCCTCAGACTCACCTAAGAAGATAAGGATGGAGTTCACTCAAAGCA
Organism: Viscum album; assembly: GCA_963277665.1. NCBI lineage: Eukaryota > Viridiplantae > Streptophyta > Magnoliopsida > Santalales > Viscaceae > Viscum > Viscum album. Next base: position 380,395,452 of record OY728153.1, on the reverse strand, counting down.
TGAGTGGTAAATACCATAGAGGAAATAAGGCTCGATTTCCTTCATGTCATAAATATGTAATGAGACGCCCATGAAAGTTCCTCAAAAGGAATATTAAAATGCTTATGTATAGAAAATATGGGAATAAAGTAATGAATTTATGAGGAAAATGAATAGTGTGATGGAAAGAAATACATTTCATCTTAGGGATCCATTTATATTTTGTTGCCTTAAATATGGGGAACTTAGGAATTATCAAATTCAATTCCATTTTATAAATGTTAATACCTAGACCAAGTAAGGTCATATATTAATATAAAAAGGTTAAAGTATTTATATATTAGGATTCAAGAATTAAATTGTAGAATTATTTTTACAAATTATATTTTTGGTTATAAGAATCCTGAAACATCAGAAGATTGTGTCTAATTTTAGAAGAATTTATATATTCATTAACTTAATATTTATAGATTTCATAAAGGGTTTATGATTTTATGGTTGATCATAAGTTTAAAATCTTAAACACCGCTTTTAAAACTTTTTGTGGTAGGAATATAACAGGTTAATTATATTTTTGGAAAATATTTATGGGAATACAACATATTGGTTTAATATATAAAAGAGTTATTTGGGGAATAATGCCTTTACATTTTTTGAACATAAGATTAAATGTTTTGGAAAAATTTAAGGTGTATTCCTCTTATCATTAAGGTTGTAATAATTATGGACTGTCACAATTTGGGAGTTTTATAGGAATTATATTAAGATGGTTTTAGAAAAAGGACAACTCGCATACCCTGTCACAACCCATCACATTCGTAAAGGACAGGGGGCTTTAACCCACAACTGAAGGATGATAAGGGTTTAACATATACAACAAGCCTACCTGATTTCCTAGATAATATGTTACTATTTTTTGTTAAAAAGATTGATGAATAAATATTATTGATGAACTAGTGGTGTTACTATTGATGTTTAGAGATAAATGTATTATATTATATAACTTGTGCTAACCAATTTGGTTTTCGGAAATATTTAGAAATTAGAAAAATGTTTTCACTCTTTTATAGATCTTACGATATAATAAAATTTAATTTTTGTGATTTAAGTATAAAAATACATTTTGTATTTTCGTTTATTAGAGAAATATATGAAGTAAAAATTGATTTAATCACAACCAAAGGATAAAATTATGATTATGAAATAGAATTATACCAAGTAAAAATCTTTCTTATATTCTTTGACATTAAAAAAATTTGAAAAAATTTGAAAAACAATAATTTGAAACAAAAATGTTATCATATTACATTCATATCTGATTAATCAATTATTTTATGATACATCACATATTTATGATTTTTTCATTATATTTCTTTTGATAATTCACTTTTTTTGAGATCAATGAACTCGATATCCCCCCATTATTATTTGGGAATTATGTTTTTCTTCCAGGTCTATATCTTTAATTCACACCAATTTTATCCTACTTGGAATCCTAGTAATGTTTATTTTAGATTACCTTTCTTATTTATCTTTCCCCATTTTAAGAGTAAGTTTTTTTAACCCTTTATACAATGTGGGTTCTTAAAAAAGGATTTTTCAAATAGAAATCCCTTGATTTCCAAATGCAATTTCAAATTGTGAGAAATAGATTTATTGAAGGTTGGAGAATGTAACACCCTAGGATTTTAATTGAATAATTTTTTAATAGAATATTTGAAATGAAACACCGATATTAGGCAAGAATGTTACATCCTGAGACTTTATGATACATTTACTTTTAAATAAATTTGATTGCTTCGATAACTTATGAAACACACAACCCTGAGTATAAATGAACTGTAATATCATATACCATAATTACCAAGCCATTAAATTGGTGGTTATTAATATTGATAACTAAATTATTAAAATTATGTTTACATACTGATTAGAAATAAAATATGAACCATTATAAAGAAAAATGAATATTTTCTTAAAAAACTATTTTTTTTCTAAAAACAGTTTAGTAATGCTTTGTACACATAATTTAAAATTAATTTTTACACCTTCAGAAATTTTATTTGAGAAAATAAACTTATTTTTCTAAATCCCAATTATAAAATTATATTTGGGTTCATTTTCATGAATTTTATGAAAAGTTTAGTAAAAATACTAATTTTTATTTAAAATAGGATTTTATTTAAATTATTTTAAAAGTTAAATTATATTTAAAAATTTTATTAAATGAAAATTTGTGAAATTATATTACAACTTAACTAATTTATTTCAATGGAATCAATTTCATATTTTATTTTGATATTAAAACCTTTTATACTTATGAGAAGTTTCTCTTTGGAAACTCATTTCTTCGTCACATATGTGGATTTAATTTTATATTGAATTCTATCACTTCTAAAAATTGAATATGGAAAAATGGATAAAATATTTTTAATTATCATAATTAATATTATATAATAATTCTAACTTAATTTTTTGACCATTATGAATAGTAAATCTGTAAAAATTAATTACTGTAGTTAAGGTAAAAACTGGTTTACTATTGGTTAAACTAAAAAGATAACGGTTAGAATGAAGTAAAAGCTTTTAAAAAACCCATTATATGGCCATATTTTGGACTTATAACCTATAAGGGTCACCAATGACCCATTTTAAGGGGTTTTCATGATAATAATATGGGTGTTATTAATAATTCTCAAAAATTCAATATGTGTCCTTTCTACCACTTATAAAAGTTCACCCCCTCTCCTCCTCTATTCAGAGTTCCTAATACATTTTTTTCAGAAAATACCTACCAAAATAACTTATTTAATCCCCAAAAAACAACATAAATCCCATTTTTTTTATCAAAATCCAACCAGAAATAATTTTGGTAAAAACCCATAGATTTTTTCAAAAAATATATAACTTTATAAAATAAGTATTTTTTCTTCTTCTAACTACTTAGAATATTATTAAAAATTTATTATATAATATCAATGGTATCTTAAATATACTTAGATTTTATTATGTTATGTTCATGACCTATATCCATATCCTCTTCCATCAAATTGGAAATGAAATCTTTGATCGTGTGTACAGAAGACTACTACCTCATGAACCGATGTAACTCATTTTCAATAAATACATCTCAAAATTGTATATAATGATTTATTTAATGTATATATATATATATATATTATTAATGATATTATTGTAATTTTTTAATTATAATATCTCATATACATTCTTAATTTTCACATTTTTTGACACACAATAATGTTTTTTATGTGTACGATAGATTACCGCCACACAGAGCGATATGGTTTTTTCACTTACGCTTTACATGGAAAGTAATACGGACAAATGTAATGAATACATGTGATATATATGACTTGTTATTGATTCTATAAAATTAAAATTTCAACCAATTAATTACCCTATCATCATTAATGGAATGATATCGTCGCTCGTGCGTACATACAACCTACCATATCCGTGAAGCAATGTGATTCATTATTCATTTCCGGACTTCAAGAATGATTATAAAAATGTATATAATGATTAAATATTATATTAATAACTTTAATCTAATTCATTTTATTATATATTTGTAAAATATATAGAACTACCATAACATTCATGACAAAACACATATGAGAAAATGATGCAATTAACACCTGAAAAAATGAAAATAAGAAAATATTATTAACAAACAGGAAGTATAATGTTATAATAAGATATTATATGATATCAGAAATATGAAAATTGTTTTTTTAAATTAATAACATTCTAAAAATCATTATACAATATTTTTAGTCATGCTAAAAAAAGGAAGCATGAGGGAAGGGATTTTCTCTCAATTTTCTTTCATTGAGGCATGTTGTAATGTTATGTAGCTAAATTATATTATATAGTGTATATACTAAATATTATTCTTATAATATCAGGAAAAATGAATACCTCATGGTTTTTTTCTGTTTTATTTTTAATTATATCATCTATGGTGATTTGAATTGAAAATTAACAAGTGGAAAAGAAATTCATAACTTAATTTCTTTTCATTAGGTTATATTACTTCTTCATTGTATTTGAGATACTAAGATCATGTGTGTAAATACTTTTGACTATATTATGTTTTATTTAAACTTATTTTATGTGGATTCAAATTTAATACACATAATTGATTGATTAGTTAATTCTCATTTCAACACTATGATATTTGTAAGGGTTTATTTCACAATCTCATTTTAATCTGGGTTTTTCCTTTGAATTCAATTATTTTATCATTTTCAAAAAAACCAATTAAATTTTTTTCTCCTATGTTTATTCAGGATTTTTTCTTTTAATAGGTCCATATTCCTATATTTTTACTTAAAATTACAAAGAATTATTTTTAATAAAATACGATATAATTTCTCTCTTCAATTAAAAATACTTTTTCTTCTAAAACCATGTTTTCAAAAAATATTAAATTTTTTTTATAATATCATAAAACTTATTTATTATATATATTTTAATCAATATTTTATTTTTTTAAAAAAATAAATTAATTTTCTTGTCATTTTCTAAAGAAATCTTGTTTAAATTCTACCTAAAATAGGAAAATAATCTTTATTTTAATGTGATTGGAAAGTTCTTAATTTCCCTAAATCAAGATGAATCAATGTTTTAAATATTATTTTATAATTTTAATAAGTTATTTTCAATGAAAATTAATTTTAAAATGTTTTGGAAATTTTTTATTTTATAAAGTGATTTCCAAAGTGAAAAGGTTATCTTATTAAATAGTGTTTTAATGATATTTTTATTATATATCTATTCATCAACAACATCAACACATTATTATACTTATGATACACTAGGAAATATTTTTATTGATACCATAATTATTATTTCTATAGATGGTATATGATCAGCTTGACCAAGAAAATTATTGATATTCTCTTTCTTGATTAATTTTTATAATCATTAAATTTCTTTTGAAATATTCATTTTCTTATAATAATTGGACATTAAATTTCCCCAAAATATCCATATAATTTTCATGGATCTATTTATTAATTAAATTTTATAACTTTTGTACATATGGTATTTTACTTTGAAAGTTATATAAATGACTGGGGAATTTATTCTTAATCTGTATTCGATAATTTTTTTAGAAATTTTTCGATAAGGCATATTCTTCGTAAATTTAATAGATTATATGATATATGAGGAATTATTGGGATATACATATAGGGGTGTGGCCTCATTATATATATCCCTTCAATGCATCGTTATTCACATGAGACGAATCAGTTGGATATCCTTAGTTAAATGGGTTTCCAATGTATACATGCCCATCAATTTTAAGATGTCTTGTTAAAGGTATTCATTGTAAAGGTATCCGGATTCTTGATATCAGTCCATCCAATAATTAACAATTTCCCTGATTAATAATTTAGTTATTATTATACATTATATTTTCTCAATGATAGTGTCTCTGGTGCATTTTATTCTCAGTTTATTGATTAAATGTCATTTTTATTAATTATTTTAATTTTAATATTGATTATGACTTATCTAATCATGATAGTCAAGTTATAGATTAAATGGAATGTGTGTATACATATTTACCTTCCATATTGATTATTCTTTATTAATCATGATTTATTTAATCATGATATATTCTATTATACGTAACCCTTACTCAGTATTTGAGCTCACCCTTATTTCGTTTCCTTTCCTAGGACTCCAGGAAGTATACTATGAAAGATGTGAAAGAATATTATGAAGGAAATAATGATATTATAAAATAATATGCTATAAGTTTTTCATTCAAACGTCGCATATAAATTATGTATGTATGTAGTTTTCCTAGAATAATAATCTATTTTTTCTATTATGATGTGATGTCTTTTATGTAGTTCCAATGTAATAAAGTAAACACTAGCTCCAATTTACTGAGGTTAGTGTCTCTACATTCCCCCTCCCCATTTTAACCCATTGCACCCCCCTCATTTGACCCATATGACTCCTACAATCTTAGTCACTCCTCTCCTCTCCTTCACACTCACCTCAACTCTATATTTGGGTTGATTTTGGTTTGGATCTTCATTAAATTATAAATTATGTATAAATTTCCTTCCTTTGGTATCTTCTTTTCTCTTTATTGGGTTCCCACTTCTCCTAAGGTTGTGTTGACATAAAATGGATTTGATCTAAAATGATTAGCTTGGGTTTTTATTTTGGTGGGGTTTTTTTGTTTCGATAGGATCCCTTCTTACTTTGGATTCTAATTTACAACTGGTGGGTGGTGATTTCAAGAAGAAAGTTTGCTGGTTTCATTTTTATTTATTAATTAATGATTTAAATATTCTTTCATCATTTTCTAAATGGTTTCCATTTTTTGTATTAAAATGGGTGATTTCAAAATTGTTTGTGTGTTTGTATGTCTTGGAAATTGTTAATCCCCTACTGTATATGGTTGTAAGTATTATTATTGATTTTTGATAAATGAATTTATGATAAAAAGAGGGTATTTGAATGATAGTAAAATGGGATAAAGAACATTGGAAACCTAGGTACCAATGTGGATGGATTAAGAGCTAGTGCAACATAACATATTATCTCTAGTAGGATCATGCTACATGAATAATTGAATATTTTTATGATACATTAAGTACTGCTATAACTTTGTAATCATATTCTCTAGTGGGTCATACATGAGGGTACTTATTCTTGATCGATCATTGATAGTATGAAGAACATATGAACCTAATAACCAACCTGCTCAAGGATTTTCCATAGTTATTTATCTATGTTTTTACCTACTTCAAGTTATTCTTTCATTGTTTACTTTCTATTTAAAACTAAATCATGTTTTCATAGTAAAATGTTTATCTTATTTTAAAACATTAATTTTTAATTATCATATAATGGCCATGCATGGAACATCCTGGTCGAATCCTACTGGTAAAGTGATCTCACACCCTAAATATACCCAATGGGTATATGTAGATCTGGATTTGTCTAATTTAGGTAAATTCAATGATACTTGTAGAGGTGAAAGAAGGTTTTTTTGTTAGCATCATTTCCATATGTTAGTTTTTTATGGTGGGGGAAAGGTGGAGGGTTGTCCTCATGTCGTGAGGATATTTTATTCTTTTCTTTTTATTGGTCCCTCCCCTCTTTTTTACTATTATGTTTTTGGTGTGTAAATGTAACCTAGACCATGTATTTACCTTTATATATAGAATAATAATAGAGATGTTTATGTGTATACTTGTTTTGATGTTTATTGTAGATATTTTTTATATGGATTACGATTATTATTATTATTGGAAAATCATTCCAAAAGGATGTATTCTATTCCCAGGAATAGGTTTCTAGCTCATGGGGATTGGGAATACTTTTTAGGATATTCCACGGGCTAGGTTAGGTTTCAAGTTGGATTGAATCCCATACCAGTTCATTAAAAATGGTAGTATAACAGTTTTTACCTTCTTTTGGGTCATGTTATTTGGTAAAATATATAAAGAAAAGATCTAGGTATGTGGAGGATTGATGTAATGGTTGTGAGCGAGCTGTCTATCTAATACACTTCAGGATAAGCCTTAGGTCACCATGGGGTGTTTGGTATCTAATTGACTCCCCCTTCAGGTTTATTTCATAGTTTGTAGGCTGGAAATGGACATCAGGTATGGTGGATTTTTTTAAATTTTATCTTGTGATTATTGTGGATTTATTTTGATTCTTGTCGGTGTTTAAAAAAATCCTATTTATTGATTCTCTGTAGGCTAATGTATTGATATTTTCCTTTTTGTTTATTGTCTTGTGAATCATCACACTTCTAAGGAGACCTCCCGTGAAGCCACAACAAGAGGACAGAGAGAATTATCCCTCACTAGTTGATCAAATATTAGTTGAGGTGGTGGTTCAGGTTATATGATCCATAAAAATAGGGATCAAGATCTGGTCTTATATATGAAATAGAAGTCAAACTTAGACTAGGAAAAGACCGAGCTTATGAGTTTCTCAAGAATAATCCCCCTTCCTTCTGAGGAAGTGAGGATCCCCATGAAGTAGAAGACTTATTGAAGAATATTTAAAGGATCCTTTGGTTCCTTAAGAATCTTGAATCCATAATGGTAAAGTGTGTTTTATTTACATTAGAAGGTACCAACCATAGGTGGTGGGAGTTAGTGGTTCTGGTAGAACGACATAGGAAAATGGAATGGAAGGACATTAAGTCTGTTTTTAATGGGAATTAGTGTCCTCATATGTCGACCTTCTCTAAGTCCCAGGAGTTTATGTACCTCCACTAGGGAGAGTGATCGGCACTAGAAAATTCCGACCAATTTTCAAATTTTGTTCATTATGATATTGGGGCAGTTCTTAATGATTTATCAAAATACAAAATTTTTGATATAGGGACATGGTTAAACATTAGATAAAGGTCTTCTTATTCAAAAAACGAATATTTATGATGAGGTATTTAACCAATATCTGATGGTAGAGATTGACCATATTGAACTGGTTTGTGACACACGTCTGAGAAGAAAAGAAAGTGTGAGTAGCGGGAGAAGAAGGGTAGTGGTATCTCTAGATGTCCCCCCAACGGCCTTCATTATTAGTTATATTTCATGGTCTTTTCATGTTAAATTAGTGTGGTAAATATGGGAATGTGTGGACTTCATGTTTAGATCCACCATAGTCATACCATTAGTATAAATTCATGATCCACTTGAAATGGTATTGTAAGAGTGTAACCCCCTCTCAGAGTAGTGTTGCCTCTACAGTCTCTAGGGGAATGATTGGTCAGTCAAATCTATCAATATCCATGGGTTCTCATTTTGGTGGTTGTGGTGGTATATATAGATATTCTACTAGATATAGTTATCTTAAGGTAGAGTCATAGGTTAGCAGAAGGCCACACACATAGTCATAGGTGAGTCACCTTCATGTTATGGATCAGACACCAGTGAAATCAAATATAGGTCCTATGATGGTTTGAGGTACTATTCTTATTGAATCATCCATGTAGGTTTCTTTTCTTGATACATATGATTCTAATTCATCCATTTCCCCTCACCTTATTGTTTTTTTATAACTTCTGACTAAGTTTATATCATATACCATGGAGTTGGTCACACCTCTTGGTAGAAGAAAGGAGTAGGGTTTTCTGATTCCTATCTTGTGCAGCCTCCTTTTCAAAGGTTGTTCTAAAAATGGATTTCCTTGATTTGGAAATGTTCATATTTGATATTATCCAAATGATGGACTAGATGTCATGCTTCAAGGATCATATCTATTTTCTATCATAAATGGGTGACCTTCATACCCCACAATAAGAGCACTATATTTCCTCAAAGTGAATGTGATTTTTAGTTAGGTTGATATTGATCTCCACTTCAAGATCTAGGAAGAATTTATTTCCTGATGTTTTCTCTCATGCTGGTGGATGATATGACATTTTTATATATTTTATTTCTTTCAGAAATGGATGAGTTTACTGAGGTATTTCTACAGGATTTCTTAAGTTTTCCATCTAAAAAGGTAGATTTCACCACTGATTTGATGTCGAGGACACAAAAAATTTCACATTCCTCATATTGAATGGACTCCACTGAGTTATGGGAATTAAAAATACAACTATATGGTTTAGAATCCAAAGGGTTCATTCACCCAATTATCTCTCCTTGGGCCACACAAGTGATTTTTTCTAAGAAGGTGGATGGGTCCATTTGGTTCTATATCAACTATTAGATGATGAATTAGGCCTATATCAAGAATAAATACCCCATTTCCAAATATCAATGATATATTTTACCATATCAAGGGAGAAAGTTGTTTCTCAAAGATCGACCTCCATTCAGGGTATCACTAGATCAGGGTGAGAGAAAAGATTTTCCCAAGATAGCTTTCTGATGCCAGTATGTCCATTTTAAGTATTTGGTAATTCCTTTCAGACTAACAAATACACATGGTTTTCATGGTAATTATAAACTATGTGTTCCATAAATATCTGAATTTTATTTCCATGGTATTTGTGGATGACATTCTTTTCTATTTGAGGTCAAAAGTAGAGCGTAAGAAGCAATTAATGATTAATTTGGGTAAGTTACAAAATCATTGTCATTATGCTAAACTGTTGAGTTTTATTTATATATTTGGTAAGTGAAGTTTATGGGACATGTGATATTGAAACATAAGGGTTTCATTTGACCTAGAAAAGGTCAAGGAAGTAATTTCATTGGAATGTCTGAGGAATGTCTTTGAGATCATGGGTTTATAAAGTCTCATTAGGTATTAAAAGTATTTTTTCTAGATTTTTCTCATCTTCATTCACCTTTGATAAATATCACCTGGAATTTGGTGATATTTTTATGGAGACCAAAGTTTCAAGTTTAATTCAAAGATATTAAGAAACATTTTACCATCTCCCATGTATTGATTTATTCTGAGTTTAGAAAAGTTTAAATGGTTTACTATGATGTTTTGGGTACAGAATTGTGTTCTATGATCATGGAAGGCAACCAGGTGGTGGAATATAAGTCTCATTAACTCTTACCACATGAAAAAGTACCCCATACATGACCTCAAGCTAGAGGTAGTGATTAATACACTTAAATATTGGTCTCACTATATTTTCAATGATACATTTACATCCTATTCAGACAAAAAATGTTTGAGATTAAATTTCTCCTAGATTTATGTCAAACTGAGGAAGAAACGATGGATATATTACCATTTAGGGTTCGACTTTGATATCATTTACACCACAGGTAAAGGAAAAATGGTATCAAGTTCTATAATCATAATTTTCCCGATCTATGTTATGAATAATTCTAATGATAAGTGGACTTTGATGGGGATTTTCACTCAGATCCACCTACAAGCCATGGAATAGAGTAGTGGTATGTTATTGGCTATAATAAAGCTAAAACATTAATTTTAGATTTAATTCAGTATGATTGGTCAAAATATTGGTTGTGCTAACATTATATCTAGCTTATAAATTGTTGGGAGGTTCCCAATGACTAGTTATTTTCACATGAGTGGATTCTCTATTTCAAGTGTCATTTAGTTTCTCCATCCTCTATGGGAAAATTTATAATGTAGAAATTCCATCACATTTAGTGGATTTTTCATCCTAGTTCCACCAAGATTTTTTATGATGGGTGTTTCTAGTTCTATTGTCCAAGTAAAAAAGAACAATATAGTTGAATTTGGATCTCAATGCTATAATAGTTGGTAGGTTAAAACTAAGCATTAGAGTCCCTTAAGATGATTTTTACACTCCTCATTCTTACTTAGAAGTGGGAAAAAGTATCCATAAATTCCATCCTTGGGTTGCCCCATATGCCCCATGGAATGAACATGATTTGGGTGGTTATTGATCATTTAACAAAGTATACTTACTTCATCCAGATCAAGGACACTACAAAAGTAAAAGAGTTAGGTAGGTTATATGTTTTGGATATTGTGAGGCTACATGGTTTTCCATATGCTATTGTTTCGAATAGAGACCCCCATTTTACCTCTCATTTCTATGAAGGCCTTAATATGGAAATGGGCTCATAGGATAACCTTATAATTTCATTCCATGATCAAATGGATAGCAATATAGAGTGGAAAAAACCATATTCAAGAAGATATAATTTGAGATTGTGTGATTGATTTTGGTGGCGCATGGGATCACCATATTGTTTAGGTGGAGTTTTCTTATAATAATAGTTACCAATAATCAATCAATATGGATCCCTTTTAGTTCTTTTTTGGTATACCATATCTATCCCCTCTATTTTGGCCAAAAGTGGGTGAGACTTCCTTATTGAAACATATCCCTATACATGAGAAAAAGAAAAGATTCAAATGATAAATTACATTTTTTTGATATCTTAGAGTTATTAAAAATACTATAACAACAAAACATTCAAAACATTGGAGTTTTCAGTTTGTGAATGTGTTTTTTTTAAAGTGACACCCTGATTATGTCATCACCTTCTTAGTAAGTAGTGTAATCTTATGATGAGGTGTGTCGGACCATTCAAGATCACTAGGGGTTGGTAATGTTGAATAATTCTTATAGTTATCTTCTCAATTTCCATAATTTCATATCATTTTTCATATATTATTGTAGAAAAACTATAATACATATCCTTCCAATGTGTTAAGTTGGGATGATCTTGATATGAAGCCTAATTTATCACTGATCGAGCATCCAATGAAGATCTTGGTTTCCTAGGTGAAAGTGCTTAGAGAAAAGTCCATTCACCTAGTTTGGGTATCATGGAATAATAGGGATGAATATAATAAGATATGATATTTTATGCCATAGGTGGAGGAGCAATATCCTCACTTATTATCTAATTAGGCTACATGTGGACTTTTCTAAGGTGAAATGTTTTTGTTGTGGTAGAATTTTCAAACAGGTGGTGTTATTTTCAGGTATTTATTATTATTTCTTGTTCTTCCTCTTGTTCCACAAAATTTTTGAGTGTTTTATAGAAACATAGTGGGGTTTTTTGTATATAGGGTGGATCATGGTTAATAAAAATCATATGTCAGCCTCTGAAAACTGTTCACCCCTTGATAGTGGGTTTCTCAAGGCCACATGGCTAGGCGCATGACTAGGCACATAACTATTGACCAGGTCCTAATAAACCAAGTGTACTCCCCTCCCTTTTGTAAAAAGGTGATGCATGATTATTGTATGGTCTGGCAGGATGTGAAGTCAAACCATGAAACCATTTAGATCGTTAAATTTTTTGAAATTCAACATTCCCTCTACCTATTTTTAACACATTTCACCCCCTCATTTCACTCATCTGACTCCCAAAACACTTAGCACGCCTCCCATATCCTTCACTATCACCATGGATCTATTTCTTATGGATTTAAACCTAGATATTCAATAAATCGTCAAGGAATTATATCATCTTTCATTCCTTTGATATATTCTTCTATCTTTATTGGGTTTTTTATTCTCTGGTGGTTATGTTGACCTAAAGTGGGTTTAATCCAAAATATTTTTCTTTGGTTTTTATTAGTGTAGTGTGTTCTTGTTTCTATAGTATACTTCTTGTTTTTCTTAGGACTTACAACCAATGGGTAATGTTTTCAAAAAGAAACATAGGTGGTCTTATGTTTAGCTATTATTTAATGATTGAAATAAGTTTTACCTATTTTCTAAGTGTTTTATAATTTTTTTTGTGTATGAAAATCAATGATTTAAAATGTTTTGGAGTGTGTGTAAGGATTAGAAATGGATTATCTCCTACCATGGATGGTTGGAAGTGTATTCCTTGATTACTTATAAATGGATTTATAATACAAAAATGAGATTTTAATTATATGGTAAATGAGATAATGCAAGGGAGAACCCTAGGTACCTAAGTGGATGGAAAAAGGGATAGTTTTTTGGAAAAGTTGGTGGGGCCTTTTCCATGTCTCTCTATCACAATCACAATATAACACTAACTAGAATATATGATGATATTTTGGGTACAACTATAACTTTGGCTTCATCATCCCCAGCAGATTGTGCACATGGTAGTTATTTAAAATCATTCATCAATAGCACATGGATCCTTAGATCACAATTACCTATATGTTTAGTTATTTCCCATATTTTGTGAATGATGTTTTAATCTGCTTCCAATTATTCTTGCATCGTTTACTTTTCCTTTAAAACTAAATAATGTTTTCCCACTAATTTTTTATCTTATTTTAAAACATACATGTTTTTTATCATATAATAGATATTCATGGACTATATTGGTGGTATCCTACTAGGAAAGTGATCTTACACTATACATATACCCAATGGGTATATGTAGATATTTTTTTGTTTAATTTTGGTAAATTTATGGCTTTTTGTAGAAGTGGAAGTTGGTTTTTCCATTACTGATGTTTCCTTCTAGTAGGTTTTAATAGTGATGAAACGGTGGAGAGTGGTACTCGTGTCACAAGGAGATAGTGTTCTTTTATTTTTGTTAGTCACATCCCCTCTTTTGTACCATTGGGTTTTTGGTTTTTAAATGTTACATGGGTCATATATTTTTCTTTTTTATAGCATGTTAAAAGAGATATTTATGTGTACTCTTGTGGTAATGTTTGTTATGGATATTTGTTTATATAGATTTTGATTATTATTCTAATAGTAAAATCATTCCTTAAAAATCTATCTGATGCTCAGGAACTACTTTCATACCTATGGATATCAAAAATTCCCTTCATGTTATACCCTGGGTCGAGTCAAGTGTCGAGTTGGATCAAATCCCAGACTAGTTTCAGACACGAATAGAGTTTGACATTGGTATATTATAGATATTTTAGTCTTAAATTCATATAAATTTAATTTTATAGTATAAATGTGTATTATTATAGGACATGTCATTTTTTAAAATAGAATTGAAGTAGAAAAGGTAAAGGTTGATGTCATCTCTTTACTGACACACCCCACCACTAAGAAACATGTATGATCATTTCCAAGTCATGTAGGGTTTAATTAGATATTTATTAATGTTTTTATAAAAACTAATTGAAACTAAATAATTTAATAAAAAGGGCATTGAATTTCTATTTGATGAATCAGGTAAGAATTCTTATGATAAACTCAAAGATATATTGACCAGAACACCTATCATCATGCCAAAAACATAGGATGGTCATTTTTAATTTTTATGTTATGTTTAAATTCATTTATATTGATAATTATAGTACCAATACATTTATGGACACCATAATGTCATATATTATTCTTCAAAAACCATGTAATTATCTTAACATAATTATACAACCACTGATATGGAATTTATATCCATAGTTTTTTAATTTGAAAAATTATATCCTTGCTTTCAAGGAAGAAAAGTGATAGTTTTATCAAACCATGCAACTCTCATGGTATATGATCAATAAATCTGACTCAAAACCATGGCTAGTATGGTGGATACTACTTGAGGATTTTGATATGGAAATAAAGGATATTTTTCTGAGAACGTATCTATAGAGAACATGAGAATTCATTCTCACAATATTGAATTAGAAATACATATAGGAATATCTTTTAATGATTAAATCACTGATGGGAATTTGAATGGGATATTTGGTAAATTATCATAGTACTAATACATTGATGAATTACTTAGTTATGTCTAAGGTACCTTCCTTCAATTCTAAGAATCATTTTATGAAACTAAATTCAAATTCAAGGATTTATATGTGGAAGGATACGTACTTATAGAGGATCTATTATGGTAAGGTGGTAAGTAGGTGTATTATACATGTTTAGGTACCATTTTCCCTTAATTGTTGACACACACTCGCATAAGGGGGTTATTTTGGACCACAATTAATTTCTAGAAAGATCTTAATATATGGACTTGATTATCCTAAAATTTTTAGAGTGGCCAACCAATTATTAGAATAATGTAAAAAATGTCAGATCACTAGAATTATTTCTAAAAGTAGATATATGCCTCAAAAACCCTATAATTTTTGTGAACTATTTGATATTTGGGGAGTAGATTTTATGGGGAAATTTCCAATATCTTTTTCATTTACCTATATCCTCATGGAAGTGGACTGTGTGTCTAAATGCATTGAATACCAAGATACTCAAAACAAGGACTCTCAATTTTTATAAAATTTCATAGATCATATATTTTTTGTGGGTTTGTAATTCATCGGGAAATGATCAGAGATTAGGAAACATGTCTCTAAAATAGAAATATTAAATCACTCAAAAAAATATATAGTTCAATAAAATACCTCTACTTCCTATCAACCATGTAAAAATGTGAAATCTAAGGTTTCTAAATAATAAGTAAATAGAATTTGATAGAAGTTAACACAACTTAACTAGAAATATTAGAATCTAAATCTGGATAATGCACCATGGGTATATAAAACAACATTCAACCCCCAGGTATGTCTCCTTACAAAAATATTTATGGAGAACACTTTAATTTTATATTTGTGTTACGAAATGAAGAATATTGAGATTTGAAGGAGTTAGACATGGTGATGAGAAATTTTGGAGAACAAATGAAGTTTAAAATGGTTAAGATTAATGATATGGGGTGAGAATCTTATGAGAACTACATATTATAAAAATAAAGGACCAAAACAATCCATGATAAACTTATTCAAAATAAGTACTTATAAGATGGTGATAAAGTGTTACTCTTGTCATCAATATTGAATCTCATGAAAGGTATACTTCATTCAAAATGGATTGTTCCATGCATTTATACTAATTTTTATCCATTTGGTTCATTTGAAATTAAAGAAGGATAATCATGGATGTCCTTTAAGATGAATTAGAAGAAGCTAAAATAGTTCAACGAATATTTTTGTAAAGAAGCCCTATAGGATTCCAAAATAATCCCCACCATATATCTATGTTATATCCTTCTTTGTCCCATATTTTTGGACACTCACATTTTATGTATGATTTTCATTGAAAATTTCATGTTAAAAATCATGTGGGGTAGTGTCAGAACTAAATATGTGAGTGAGTACATGTTAGTTTAGGATATAAATAATTTTATGAATATTTATTTGTTTCAGTGTGTTTGTGGAATTAAAATCAAATTAGAATTAAATTTAATCAATGTTCCATTCCACTCACTTAGAAAAATCAAGTATGCACTAGAACTATAGAAACTCTTGTTTTGGAACTGGGAATATAAAGTTTAATGAAAAAGAAATTAGTGGAATCAAAATTTTGACTTAAAGAAAATTGGATTTATGATCTTAAACATGGGTAAATTCTCTACTTGGAATAAATAACACCTTTTTGAGCCTCCCTAAACAACCTTTTTAAAACTCATTTGAACTATATTAAAAAAAGAAGATGGGAACTGGTCTGTAAATTTTTAAAAGACATATTAGAACATGTATTTTTAAGTAATCCATTAAATAAGAGTTAGAGAAACATGAGAGTTAAAATTCCCAAGTGTTACTTCCATATCATAACTATTAAAAATAGTCCCAGGGGATTCCTTATATTTTGGGATGGTTTAGTTTAGGGTGAGTTGGACTAACCTAATATGTGTTATACACTAAAATTGACTAGGAAAATATAATAAGTTGTATTTTTTAAATGGAATGAAATGGTTTTGGAAATTATAAACATATATGAAGAGGAGATAAATGATATATCAAAAATTTTTATATAATGTATAAAGGAAGTTTAAGAAGTATAGTTTGGATAAGGAACTTATGAAAGATGGATTAATGAAGGTTCCACTTTTTTAAAAATTTATTCCATAAATTTCTTTTCTTTTAATAATCATTGGACAAATGATTAATCTTGAGGAGATGTGGGATCATTTTTAACATGAGGGAACATTTTTTTCAAGAGTGGGGGACTTATGAGGCCACAATTTTTAATTTGTTTAACGTTTTTTGATTTTTTACATTTATTTTACATTAATTATAAATAAATGGATTAATACATAAAAATTTATTTATTCTAGATTAAATTGAAAAAGGAATTAATTCTGTAATTTCAAAGTGATTGAATAATTATAGGATTATTTTTAACATAATCCAATATTATTTAAGGATAATTTTTTTTTATAAGTGATAAATATGGCCATGTAGATCCAGGAATGATTAAAAATTAGATTTATGGGATGAGTAATATTAAAATTAAAATTTTGTCCCTCTTATGTGATAAAATATAGTTTCAAAGGGCCTTAGATGAATAAGTCTATGTATAAGGGGATACTCCATGAAAGCATTGTTGCGTAGGAATAACCCAACTACCACATAAAAATATTTTTCTAAAGAATATGTTCTTATGTGATTAAACATTTCTTATTTTAGAATAGACTATGTGACCAAGAATTCAAGTTATATTAATTAAGGATCCTATAATATTAAAACCCCATGATTTAAAATTATGAAATAATAATATAGACATTCATTTAAGAATAATTATGGTCTTGCATCAGAATAAACACACCACATGCATGTGGTTAACCAATCCAATACTAGGGCTCATGTGAGGTTAATCTCAACCCATCATATTAGACTAAATAACCCTATATTGTTTCTATAAAAGATTAATAAAAATTCTGTGAATGATTAAATCCCCTATTATAGAAAAAAATATTCATTTTTAAATTAATAAACTCACTAGTGGGATTATCAATTTTCAATTGATCACTAATAATGATCAGATAGATGATTTACAAAGTTTTCACTGATATTTTCCTCAAAACTTTTAATACATAGTCCACTATTGAAAAGTTATTATTGATTCTATCCCCTCAAATATTCATTAAAATAATAACATATCACTCAAGAAGCACCATGGAATGTTTTAGGCACTACATTGAATCCATTTATCATGAATGATGACATATAGAGCCCGTATATGACATGGAGGGACCACAAGAATATCCCCTTCTAACTCCCCAACCAAATAAAGAAATGGAAAAGAAAAAAAATAGATGATACACGATCTCAGAGAGAGTATGGTTTAGTTGTGATCAAGGGAATTCTTTATTCACAAATTCATTCATATAAAATCCATACACTCCACGTAAAGGAGATTAAGATTTGTAATATTGAATAGAGATCATCTAGGCCTAAAGATGCGCTCAATAACTTTTATTTTGTTCCTTATCAAAGGTAATATATTCCACTATTAAATAGGTTGGACATTTTTTTCATTTACTTACGTTAAATTATAGTATTCTCTTTGGTAATAGAAAACTAATAATTTTGTGTTTAAGCTATGTAGATTTACCTCACCCCTACTATTGAATTCTAATGATTTTGTTTCATTTATCTCTTGTGTAATCTTAGGTGATTTTTTGAGTTCATTAAGTAGTAAGAGATCTCTATTTTTTACTATATTTCAATCCATTATACCTTCTCTTGCTTTATTTTTCACTTAAACCTAAGTTCTTACTCATTATTTTTATGATGGTGAGTAGTGAGGTGGATTAAGGATTTTTCAAGGATCCTTTATCACTTTGGTGAGGTGAGGGAATGGTATATTATAGTCATTTCATACACCTTCTTAATACATTTACACATTGGAAGAGTAATTAATTAATATATTATCTAATTTATGAGGGATTGGATGAGTTGTTAATTTAGTGAATCATGATTTAATAGGTAAGGCAGAGGGAATATCCAAGATAATTTCACTACCATAAATTTGATTTAAAACACTCTTCACATTCAATGAATCATAAACACAATTTTTTATTTGGTTCTCACCATCACCTAGATCCACATGAAATTAAAATTCTTGGGATTACAACCTATTCATGAGGCATCTTGTGTTATAACTCTTTTCCAATATTTAAGCCTTAAAATATTTTAAATTATATTTATATGTTTAGTTGTCGAAATGGATTAGAGTTATATGTGTTGTAAAGACCTCATATTAAGATATTAAAACTAATGTACCATTTTTAAACCTCATGCTTTTATTATAAAGAATGCTATGTTTTATTCTAAATAGAGTCTTACATGTAAAAATTAAGACTATGATTGAGTCTGAATGATGGATTTTATCCTTTGAATGGAGTAAGTTCCATCAGAACCATGTCCCATAATTTTTTTCTATCATAGATGTATTTAAAATAATTTATTGATAAATTAATTAATAAATTCATGAAATTAATGGTATGGCCTAATTTATCACCTATATAAATATTTTTATATCTAAATCCTGGGGTTATCCACACAAACCTAGTGTTTTACAGGAGTCGTCATGGGGAGAGGCCTTTCCATGTATGGTCTAGTAGGACCTGAAAGATTGATAAACAAACTCAACAAGGAATCACCATCAACTCTAACATGGATTAATTCTTATTTATCTATAAAACCATTAATGATATATTGATTTTTTATTGAATATTTTGTTCCATTCTATATGATTTTTATTCATGAAAAAAATATTCTATATTTTATTTCCAATTTGCATATCCCTGTTAAATAATAATATTTATTTTTAACTTGGATTATTGATTTTCTATTTCCATTAATCATTTTTAATATTTTACTCTTATAAATCATGTTCGGGATCACAATAATAATCATTGATAATAATTTTTTATTTTTTTAGTTTTATCCCACCATTCATTGAATTATCCTTACTGGCTTTAGATTTAGATGGAATCTTGAATTATTGGGGATTATCTTGATGTGTGGTTTATTTAAGATAGTCATAATTTTTATTGGGGTTCAATAATTAAGGACTTAATGTGGGATAATCACCAAGTGTTGGTGTTCAATAACAGTCGTAGATGATTAAATGTAGTTCTTTATTTAGTAGTGGTGGTGTATGACACATGCGGATGAGTGGGTAGCTATGAATTATGATTTTTGGTCATAGATAGTCAGAAATCATTCATTGGTGGTTGATGTGTAATGTAAACAATAGTCAGAAAGTTCCATGCTTTATTAACTGTGAGAACATAAGTTGTGGTGTAATGACCATAGAATATATGGAATTCTACAGAAGCTCTAACTACCTGGAGTGTAATTCATAAGAACACAAATTGTGAATCTCATAGGTTTGGTATCTCGGATTCTTAGATAGAGTTATGTATCTTACTTTAAGTGAGTTAACTCACACATCATATAACTCTATACAACTTAAATGATGTATACATGGAGAACATGCCTAAGAGTTAGTTTGTCCCTACATAATGTGTGGGTCAATACCACAAACCATGTAACTCACAGTGAAACACATATTGGTTATATCTGGAATTATACTCTGAGTACCCCACCTAGATCTATACATCATTTAAACAAACTTATATTTCATGTGGGTGGGAAAATTCATTCCATTTAGTGTGATAGTACATGGTCAAACTACTAATTAGGCACTACAAATTGTGTACTCAATAGCACACACCATGTAATTCTTACAGAACCAGTTTTATCACATCTCCTTGATTGGAACTCAAAATTTTGGCATGATAATATTCTATATTGAGTGATTTCAAATTACTAATGTGATGGTGACCTACACATTTATATCATATATGATATTCAAGATTATTTGATTAGTTTATTCTCTTTATCACTATATGGCTGATGAGGTTTGGGTGTGATATTTAGAGTCTTAATGGGCTTAGTACTACCCCATTGGTGTGTTTATTTTATGTCATGGTACACATAAATCCTTTATATATAGAGTTATGGTACTAACAAACACACATGGGGAATAGGACCTATATCTAGAGATTTAGTACTCCCCTGTCTAAGATCTTAGTCGAGGTGTAGGTCATCCACTAGGTTTGGTACTCCCTCAACCATTTCATATCTTTCAGTGAGGTGTGGGTCCACCAATATAGTTCCAAATATTCTATTTGCGTTGTTTGTTGGGTATATAGAATCATAATAGATTATTTTTATTCTATCTAAGGAATAGTTTTGCATATTAGAACGTTCTTATTTTTTATTTATTCTATTGAATCATAGTGGTGTTCTATTATTATGTTTTTATTTATTCATAGATCATTGATTTTAGTTGGCTAATATTATTTTAATTATTATTCCCTATTGTTTCCATGTCATGCTATTGGGTATGTTTATACTCACCCTTGCATTGTAATATTTTCCCACACATGTCTTGTCTTATACAGATAACTTGTAATTTTGTGGTGTCCTAGGTGAATCAAGTGATAGAGAAGTTTAATAGTACTTTTTAGAGGTGTTAACATACCATGATTGAATTTGGAGTGGAAATAAGTACATTCTTCCTATTAGATATTAGGTTTGGTTTACTTCTTACTATTGGGAATGTATTTTCCCATTTTCATTATGAATTATGTATTGTTTCTATCTTTCATATTTTTATAGGTTAATCAATGATTTTATTTTCCATAAAATTGGTTCAGTTAATATTATGAATGATTATCTCATGTATGGGGTGTGTGTATTTTATAGGTATATTAGTCTAAGGCCACCCATTATTAGTGTTATGTCTACTTAGAAATTCTCAAAAGACCCTAGAAAATTGATGGTTGTATTTATGTGGTGATGTTATTAATATTTCCATAACTTTTTATATACTCCCCTTATTGATTTTATTTGAAATGTGCATAATTTGTGTGAAATATGAATGTTTAAATATTAAATAAAATTTCTGAGCACTATTTTAATTCATATATATTCAAGTTATTTACTATTTTAATTATAAATCTCACCCAAATTGTCTAAATTGCATGGTTTTGGTTTTTTAGGATTTCTAATTCAATATAAAACATTTTATTAGAAGGTATCTGGGACCAATTCTTCCATTTGGAGGGTCATATGGTCCACACAAAAAGGTCCAAATAATCTCTGAAGAAACTGGACATTCCATGACGAAAAAATTACTGGGTTCACCCCAAAAGTCTCAATCCTATAATACTCTTCCAAAGGCTAGGGGACAATTCAATTCATCTTGGGTAAAACTTTTGAGGCCCAACTCCAATTACAAGGGTCCCAACTGATGAATTTAAACCCAACCAACCATTCTATCCGGGAAATAAAATTTTCAAACCATTATTAATTTTTCTCCTGATTGAGATATCCATTATAAATGATATTTTGTAGTGTTAAAGAGTAGATATATTCAGACTACTTTGTTGAAGAAAGTATTCATATGTTAGGGAATATTCCTATTCAAAAACCCATTCACATTTTAGAATTTAAAAATTTTGGATTGAAATGGACATATTAAATTTGTTTAATTAAAACGCCATAACATTTTCTCCTTGAGTCTAATGGTTGGAAAATGTTGATAGTAGATAGAGGAGATAAATATATACAAATTTTAGGAAGCTAATAACTCAATATTCAGATGCTTAATTTATGAAAGTGGTGATGCTAGTGGAGGGGCAGTTTTGGAATGCAAACAGCCCACAACATTGGGCTATAAATACATCCTCCTCATCTCCTTGAAAGAGGTTGGAATTTTAGAGAAAAGGAGGATATATTGGAATTACCAAGGCCCTTCCAAAATCTTGGTAGGATCTTAAAAACTCAATTTTTAACTTGAGAAACCTTTCCTCTCTTTTTTTAATTTACTTCTGTAGTTTTTTTCATTTGTAATTTCTCAAGTGTTTGTCTTTGTAATTCTGTTTTAATGCAAGTTTCTTCTTCAATATATTTTATTCTCATAAAACATATGTAGTTTAATATAAATGTTCTTAATATAGTTTCATTAAATTTAAAACCCCTTCCCTTATTTTTCATCCTCATTCAATCGAAAGTCTTTGTTTAACTCTCTTCAATGATCGTGTGTGTGTTCGACGCACTACTATTTTCTTATCCCATTATTTTTATATTATTTATAATTCATCACCATAAAAATATTTAACTAGATTAATAATCATTTAAATGGTTGATTAAATCTTCCATTGGGGTGAGTTATGATTTGGAGATATTAAGTGATTGAGATCTTTTTCAGGATGAGTATTCTTTAAGTTAATATTGTGTATGTTAAACTTTATATGTGATGGATTAATGACATGTTTTGTTTAATATGTGGATTACATGGATTATTGGAACAAAAAATACACTACCATATACATTTAATAATTATTATTAGAACCCTAAGTTAAGTTACAGCTTTGATTAAAGCCTTAACACTTGGGAATTCCAATCAGAATCATCTTGTGAGTGGGTATTATTTTAATGCAAAATATAGCAAAGCTCAAGGATATCATAAGATTAAATCCCCAATAATGAACTCACCCCAATAATTATCAATTTGTTAAATCAAACATCTTACATTAATTATTTCATGAGAAATAAAAAAACCTCCCAATCAAAATACAATCAATTAAAAACAATCATCTATAAAATGTATCATCACTGAGGATTCAACCCGAGTGATGCTATACACATTACCAGAGCACTGAAACATTGAACGGTCAATAGGAAACAATAGATCTCACTTTCAAATGGCGTCATTTCCAGGTATGGGGCATTAAGTAGTCATTCTTTTTTTGATATTGTAAAAAAAAAAAGAAAAAAAATTAAAAAAAATTAAAAAAAATGAAAAAAAAACAAAGAAAAACTCACCTTCTCTTCAAAATCATCAATGCAAAACACACAAAGAAAACCCAATCTTCTTCTTTCTTCCAAAATCATTCTGAATTCCTCATAGCCTCCCAAACAATCATTTATATTTGTTTGACCCTAAAATTGAGAAAACACTTCACCAACTTAGGAGGAACATTAGGGATAATCAAATAATTCAAAAACCAATCCTCATCCAACCAGTTGAATTAGAAATGTCCAATCCTAGGGAAGAAAAACTTAAAGAACTAGATGCCCCAGATATTAATTAGAAACCCATTGGTATTCAATATCCAAACATAGAGGTTGACTTCGAAATCAAATCGAGTTTGATTCATATTCTTCCTCATTTCCACGGGCTGGCCGCTAAGGATCCACATCTCCACCTTAAAGTCATGTGCTCTACCAAGAATCCTTAAGGGGTTTCTGAGGAAAAAATCAAACTACAATCATTCGCTTTCTCCCTAGCTGACACTTCCAAGTCATGGATCTACTACCTCCCTCTTGGTTTCATAACCACATGGAATGACATGAAGAGACTCTTCTTAGAGAAATTCCTTCATGCTTCTCATAATGTTTCTATACGAAAGGAAATTAGTGGTATCCATCAATTCCCAAATGAATCACTTCATCAGTATTGGAAGAGGTTTCAAAGTCTTGTGGAAACCTTCCAAAATCCCCAAATCCATGATCAACTCTTGATTCAATACTTATATGATGTGTTATTGTCTATGGATAGAACTCTCATTGATGCCGCAAGTGGTGGTTCTCTTGTTGATAAAACTCCCATAGTTTCAAGATATCTCATAAGCAACAAAGCTGTAAACACACAATAATTCCATACTCGAGCATATGCTCAAGTCAAACAAACCCAAGATAGTCAATCAATAGAGACAGACAAGATGACAGAGTGGAAGAGTGAACTTATAGTTCTTGTGCGGCAACTAGATATGGCATCTAAATCCCCAACCTAATCTTCTCTATAATCTCTGTTCCCTAGACCTATCAAGAATTATGGAATCTGTAGCTCCCCATATCATCCATCTAAAATGATTCCACAACTTCAATAAGATACATCTAATTCATTTGTACCAATGGAGCTTAATGCAACATATGAATAATGGAAAACCAACCCTCAATAATCAGGTTAGTTCATTAGAAACTTAAACCAACCCCACTATGAGCCCTTCTCTTCTACCTTTAACCAAGGCTTGAGGTATGGTAATCCCTTTTCTGATCCCCCTCAATTCCATCCTCTAAACCCAAACCAATTCCAATATGGTCAAGGTGTTGGTAACATCCAATAACTATATTCTTTTGTTAATCAACCTCAAAGGATAAATCCTCCTCTTCCTCCACCTAGATTCCACTATCCTAGTGAGCCTTCACAGTTCCCAAATCAATACAATCACATTCCAAAGAACCATAATCAAGGAAATACCAATCCAGGATAATCCTTTTCTTCCATACAACTGTGGGAAAGTGCAGTGGAAAAACATTCCTCCTTCACCCATTCCAGCCTCAAAAACAGTGAAATATAAATTGGTAAACTTGTATCCCACCTTAGTCAACAGTAGCCATCCAATTATTCCCAACTCCTAGATCAACAATTACCCAACCCCAAGGGTAATGTAAGTGAAATTTCACTTAGATCGGGGAAAAAAATTTCTATGCCTCAAGATAATTCCGCCAACTCCCATTTAAATTTTGACATTGAAATTGAAAAGAAAAATAAACTTGAAAACAAATATGAATCCATTCACTTGCCTCATTCCATTCCACTTAGGAACCCAATTCTTTTTCCTCAAGACAATTCTAAGACAAATAAGTGCTTTTAGCTTGATCCTGAAATGCTTGACATGTTTAGATGTGTTGAAGTGAACATACCCCTCTTAGATGCCAAAACAAATCCCTATGTATTCCTAGTTTCTTAAGGAGTTGTGCACCCACAAGAGGAAACTTAGGACCTTTGAATAATTTTCCACCCATAAGTCTATTCCCATAAAGTGAAAAGATCCAGTGACCATTATAGTTCCATGCCAAATTAGAAGTTCCAACTTCGATGATGCACTCATAGGACAAGGAGCCACAATTAATATAATTCCTAAATCCATCTTCTCCAACCTTGGTCTTGGTCCCTTACATCTAATGGGTGTTGTCATTCAATTGGCCA
Organism: Viscum album; assembly: GCA_963277665.1. Classification (NCBI taxonomy): domain Eukaryota; kingdom Viridiplantae; phylum Streptophyta; class Magnoliopsida; order Santalales; family Viscaceae; genus Viscum; species Viscum album. The sequence goes on along the minus strand of OY728153.1, from coordinate 380,369,282 downwards.
ATCGAATAACTACTAGTCCTGAGGGTATAATCGAGGATCTCCTAGTTCATGTGAATGATCTTATCTTCCCTACTGATTTATATTTCCATGAAATGTAAGGTGAGATGAACTCTTCTTGATCTCCCTTAATTCTAGGAATACCATTCCTTATGATAATGAGAACCAAAATGTATGTCTATTCAGGCATCTTATCCATGGAATTTGGTGACCAACTGGTCAAGTTAAACATTTTCCAAGCCATGAAATAACCATATGAAAATCACTCTGTATTCTCAATCCATGCTTCTGAGGACACTTCTGATAGTTTATTGAACACCATTCCATCATATTCATCATATTCTAATGAGAGATGATCTTGTAAAATCTGCACCATGATTAACCAAGCCATAAATGTTAAAGGTGATGTAGACCTTTCATTCACAGACTCCATCACTCTATAAGAACATGAAAACACTCTTGAATCCCACGTCAACTATGATATTTAATGCTCCACCTTGGAAAATATTAAGGAAAATGAATCTGAATAAACTGAAGTCCCTTCTTCCATACCTTAGTTTTCTAACCCAAAAATAAAAGATGATACAGATCTGAATCTTCTTCCTGAACACCTAAAATATGCATTAATTTCCCCTGATCACTCATATTATGTCATTATCTCTGCTTCACTTTCTAAAACCAAGTGCAAACCTATTCAGGTGTTAGAGGAAAACAAAAAGGCCTTAGGATGGCCCCTAAATGACATACCAGGAATCAACCCTTTTCTTTGCATGCATCACATCCATCTTGAGATCCAACCAATTAGATAAACACAAAGAAGACTCAATACACTTATACTTTAGGCAGTTAGAGAAGATATCACCAAGCTTCTTCAAGCTGGTATTATCTACCCAATTCTTGATAGTGAATGGGTTAGCCCAATTCAAGTTGTACTTAAGAAGGGTGGAATAACTGTTTCCATAAATGAACATGGGGAGGTAGTCACAACTCGAGTGAAGAACAAATGGTGTGTGTGCATCGAATACAGGAAATTGAATTTTGAAACATGAAAAGATCACTACCCTCTTCCATTCCTTGATCAGATACTAGAAAAATTGTCTGGAAAGTCACACTATTGGTTTCTTGGTAGATACACTGGGTAATTTTGAATCCCAATCTCACCTCCGGACCAAGAAAAGAGTACATTCACTTACCCCTTTGGAACATATTCATATAGGATAATGACTATTGGAATTTTCAATGTTCCTTCAACATTCTAGAGGTGTATTATGAGTATCTTTTCTCAATTCATTGAACACTGCATGGAAGTCTTCAGGGATGAATTTACCATTTATGGTGAGTCATTTGATTATTTCTTGAATTAAATATCTCTAGTCCTTAAAAGGTGTTTCAAGTGTAACCTTGTGTTAAATTTTGAGAAATTTCACTTCATGGTTGAAAATTGGATTTTTATAGGGAACATAGTTTCAAAAGTGTGTATCGAAGTCGATCCTGCCAAAATTGAAGTGAACCAATCACTTCTTAAACCCACTTCTATTTGAGACATCCATTTATTCCTTGTTCATGCTAGTTTCTATCGGTGATTAATCCATAACTACTGTTGGATTTCCCTCCCACTCACTCGGTTTCTCCAAAATTATGTCACTTTCCATTTCAATGTGGTTTTCAAGATATCCTTTGTTTAACTGAAAATTGTTCTTACATCTTCCCCGATAATCCAACCCCCATATTAGTCCTTACCCTTTGAGTTAATGTGTGATGCTTCTGATAGAGTTGTTGGGGATGTTCTTGGCCAAAGAAGATAAAATATTCCTCATGTCATATATTATGCCTCAAAAACATTGGATGAAAATAAATCTTACTACAATGTTATTGAAAAGGAACATTTAGCCGTGATTTTTTCCTTAGATAAATTTTGGCCTTATCTCTTAGGTGACAAAATCATCATCTTCATAGACCATTCTACTATAAAGTTCTTACTCAAGAAATGTGATTCTAAATCAAGGATAATAAGATGGATCCTAATGCTCTAAGAGTTTGACCTTGAAATAAAAGATAGACCAGGAAAAGAAAAATCTATGGATAATCACTTGAGTAGAATTTATAATTACTCCCATTCAAAAATCATTGATCATAAATTCCCCACTGAGTAGCTTTCATCTCTGACTCCAAAAATACCATAGTATGCCCGAATTGTAATTTTCTTGGATTCATGTGTTTTTTCTGAAACTTTTTCAAAAGAAAAAAATACAAAGTTGAAAATAATACTATTTTGGGAATAAAATAAACATTGGAAAACTAGGGAATACATGGTAATTAGGAGATGTGTTGATCAAAATGAACATTCTTCCATTTTAGATTTCTATCACTCACTTCCTGGAGGTGGCCACTTTAGACCACAGAGGACCTCCTAAAATGTCCTAGACTCTAGATTCTTTTGGACTTCACTCTTTAAGGACTCACATGAGTTTTGATAATTATGTACGACTTGCCAAAAGTTTGGGACAATTTCAAAAGAGAAATTAAATGCCCCAAAGCCTTTAATTTTCTATGATATCTTCGATTTTCGGGGAATTGATTTCATGGGACCATTCCCCCTTCGAATCGATTCTAATACATTCTTATTACATTTGATTATGTTTCTTGGTGGGTCGAGGCCAAACCCACTAGAAATAATGACTCACATACAGTTAGTGAGTTCCTAAAGACACACATCTTCCGCCGATTTGGCAGACCACGTGCCTTGATAAGTGACTTAGGAACCCATTTTTGTAATAGAACCATGGATTCTCTTTTGAAAAAGAATGGGGTGGTATATAAAACATCAACTTTATATCACCCCAAAACAAATGGACTAATAAAATTTCTAATAGAGAAGTCAAAAGAGTGCTTGAGAGAATTGTAAAGTCCACCATAAAATATTGGCCTGAAAAACATGGTGAAGCACTTTGGGTTTATCGCAATGCCTAGAAAACACTCATTGGGATGTCTCCTTTCAGTCTAGTTTTTGGTAAAGCATATCATTTAACAGTTGAATCCAACATAAGTCTTTTGGGGCTTTGAAAACCTATAATTTTGATTGTGAAAAATCTGGTAAAGAACGATTGTTGCAATTGGCTGAATTTGATGAGCTTCAACTTGATTCCTAGGATAATTCCAATCTGTACAAAGAGAATTCTAAGGTACTCCATGACAAACACATACTGTGAAAGGTATTTCATGAAGGTGAAAAGGCATTTCTCTTTAACTCTTGATTTCAACTTCACCTATGTAAGATTAATTCTCATTAGAAAGGTGATTTTTTTATTACTAATGTTTACCCATTTGGGGCAGTGCAAGTCCAAGACCCCTATTCAAAAAGGACAGTCACAGTTAATTGACATCAGTTAAAGCATCACCATGAGAATACACACAATCCTGGATCCACATCGACTTCTGTTGGATCCCCAACTTCTGCAGTAGTCCCACCACTAGATGGAGATGCAAACCCACCAAATCCAAACTAGGGGAACCTCTTTCCCTTTAACACCTATTCTCTCTCTCTCTATTTCTTCTTCTTCCTCCCCCATTCACATTTTGTTTTTGTTTTTTTACCACTTTCCTCATCACACTATTTTATTTAATCTTTTTCTTTTGTGTGGGTGTGTATAACGACCCATACTTTACATACATTGTTAATACTTCAAAATTGAAGCACACTTATTACAACATGTGACAAAACCACAAAGGAACGTATAGGTATAGTGTCTTTAGAAACTGGGAAACATAAACAACTGGTTCATAAATCTTCTACAGTGTCTCCCATTTATTTCATCATATCTAGGGTCCCTTTTAGCATATTCTACTTAATATCCATCTTCCTGACTTGGGGAAAAGAAAACATAAAAGGGTGAGCTCAAATGCTCAGCAAGGGAAAATAAAGGAAATAAAAATCATATCATATCTTTTTGAAAATCAAAACCTGCAAAAGAGATCATAATATCTTAACATGGAATAAATCATAGAAGTGAAAATGAGATCCCCATAATCATAACATAAAACTTGAAACTTTGTGGCATGCACATATAATCATGGAAAATCATTTCTTGTTAGTCATGACTCATTGCCAAGACTATCTTAGTGGACAAAGTCCCTTTCTGAACCGAGTTCACTCCTCGTTTCAGTCCTGTATCACTGAACCGAAATAACCTTCCGTTCCAGCCATGTCTATCTCATGAGATATAAAATCTTTACCCAATGCATTGGTGGGAGATATAGGTCCCACCCATCTTATAATGAATCCTTTCTTATGTGTGCCACATAATCATAAATCTTACATCATCACATAACCCATGTAATAAAAATGGGATTCTTAAACAACATGACATCATAAAACAATTCATATAAGATAAGGGAATTCATAAAAATAATTCCATCACAACATGATCAAATCAATTTAATAATAGGGATAAAAACAGAACCCTTTATTATCTTAGATGGAAAATAATTTTGATAAAACACTTGAACTCCATTCTTGAGGAAAATATCCTTTCTTCTTCAAAAACATTTTTCCTTTCATAACATGTCATACAACATTAAAATAAAAGAAGTTGATTAAAAATAAACTTGAAAACTTGTAAAGGAAGCTTCTTGGAAATAATGTTTTAAAAATCCATTCATGCTGTATAAGTTAAAAAAAACATTCTTCGTACTTTTGTCGGAAAAGTCAAAAAGTACCTCGTACGAAAAACGACAAAAGATTCCTTTCATACATATTACTAAAAACTCACCGAAGGGTAAAAATGGATTTAAACAATTGTAGGTGGATGGAAATAATATTACATATTGATGAAACATGGATGTGGATGATAAAATACACCCCAGTAAATACTTACGAATAAACAATCTCGGATAAAAATGAGATTGTGATATTTCCCTTACCTTAGGTCCAATTTGCCTTGTATGTGTCCGAAGCTCCTGTATAATGGTTTAAATAATGTTATTGACTTATTCCAGAATCATACATATTGATATGATATCATATATGGTCATATTCTTAGCTTCTTGTTAGTAATATTTCATTGTTACTTGTTACTCGGGTCTTTATTGCCTTTTGTTCTTACGCGTGTTTTGCCGAATAAATTCTTATTCTTATTTCAAGGTTATAGATACCTTATATCCAGAATGGTATTAGTGTAACATATATCATATTTATTCATTCAATTCATTTATATAATTACTATGTAATGATGATCATGTAGAACGAGTCGCATCACATCGTGGAGACGGTATTCCGTACGTACGCACGAGTGATGATATCGTTCCTATGATCGTGGAAATGTATTGGAGTATATATATATTATTTCAGTATCAATATTACTTTATAATAATCATAAATAGTTACTCATTACACCATTATACCCATCCATGTAAAGTGATGGTGGAAAAATAGATTACACCACGGCGTGGAGACGGTATTCCGTACGTACGCACGCGCGGTGATTTCATTTTTCCGTAGGATGGATAGAAGGTGAATTAGGGTTTTTTCATATTTATAATAACATATCAGTATGTAAGTAATACTGATGTTATTACTTCATCATGAAACAACTAAAGAAGAAGAAGTTGAAGAAGAAAGAAATTGAAAAGATCGGTAATGGATATTACCTCTTCTTTGGAACGCCTCTTTGAATCCTCCACTTAAGGAACTAAGAGTGGTATTTGGAGAAGAACAGGACCTATAGGACTATTCTAGGGAAGTGGATAGGAGAAAATGGCAGGGGTTGGACGAGCTTGAGTGCTCAATTTGGTGTGAGGAGGGGGGGGAGGAGGTGCCCTTTTATAAGGGAGGAGAGGGGCACCTTAGGAATATCTCAAAATATTATTTTATATTAAAGTCAAAATCGGTTTATAATGGTTCCAAAGGGTCTTATTTAGAAGATAAAGTGGGGAAGGGTCGAAATCCTATCAACCAATAGGATTTAGACAAGTTTAGGGTATTATTTTAACCTTATCAATTAGATTTAACTCTAAGTTAAATAATTTAACTTTTACCATGTCTTTTTGTTTTCTTTCACTATATGGTTAATACACTTACTATAACATGCCAAACGAACCCCAAATTGTTTATTATTAAAATATATATCCTTATCTAAGTCATTTGGCCGAACCTTAGATTTTTATGAATACAATAACAATTAATAATATAATATTTGATTTAAAAACTATTTTGTGTCAATTTTGACACTATTTGATATATGATTTTTTTGAAAGTCATAACAGAATTATATGTTCGAAACAAGTTGATTAAATCAACACTAATAAATCATAGTAACCTAGAAAATTAGTGGAATTAATAAAAAGTCTTAAATTACATTTATTTTGGTGTTTATTACATCAATTATGTCAATATTTCATTAATAAGATAATTACTGCATCATCATTGTGTCATAAATAAATTAAATTATTTAAAGTCTAAAAATTACAAATAAAATACCATTATGTAGGAAATCTTTTTATCGTTCTAATGAATATTTATAATCTAAAATCCAACATATATAACCCTATGTAACAATTGTTTTTCTAAAAGATATATGCTTGTGTCATTTTTGTATTCATTTTAACTTAATTAAAATAAAGTGTCATTATCACTTACAAGTGGATCAATGGGGTCCCAAAATCAACCCAAAGATGCCCATGGTCGACCATGTATCAACAAATAGGTTTAATACACGTTTTAGGGTAATTTAATATTATTATAATATTATTTTTTAACCCTTATTTACCGGATTTACCCTTAACCATGGTAAATAAAATATTTACCGCAGTAATTATTCAAAATGTCTAAAAATAAAAGTTACCTATTTACACAATTTGAACATCCTGATTCCAAATATGGAATCCATTTTTCTAAATTCAAAACACAGAAGTGGCAGAAATTAATTTAAAATTAATTCCCGCTGTCAAAACAAAAAGCGTGTTTTTAAGAGATAATAACTATCAAAAGATTGACACTTGTTTATGTTCGGTTTAATTGTAACATTGTGTCCAATGACCAAAATTATATTAAGTGGTAAAAATATATTCTAAATATACTTTAAAACCACTCAAATTCATAATTTATCACTATTAAATGTTTTGATTAAAAAAGTTGTTTTTAATTAAAATTTAGTAATTTTCACTATTCATCAAAATATTGAAGTTATCCGAAAAGTACCAAATTTTCACCTTAGGCTAAATTTGATATTCTGAGTCCAAAAATGAAGTCCATTTTGAAAAATAAAATTTATAAAATTTCAAAAAGTGGTTATTACTATTCATAACGGCTAGTTTTAATAGCATATTGTTATTTAGTGAAACTCGGTATTGCGTACGACGAAAGCTATCGAGGAAGGTCGCGATTGTGTGTAAAGCAAGCCAAGCAAGTGTTGTGTAGAAAAAGATTCCTTTGATGATTTATATAACATAAAAGTCTCGGGTGTTACATTCTACCCCCCTTAAAAAGAATTTCACCCTCGAAATTCGTCACTTTGTAACAAACAGATGAGGATACTTCTCCCTCATCATATCCTCAAGCTCCCAAGTAGCTTCTTCAAGTTGGTGGTTCCTCCATAAAACTTTCACCAATCGAGTGGTCTTGTTTTGTAGAACTTTTTCGCTACGATCCAGAATCTCTATCGGCTGTTCTTCATAAGAAAGATCTTGCTCCAGCGGTACAACTTCTGAGCTGAGTACATGTGAAGGATCAGGTATGTACTTTCTCAGGAGAGATACATGGAACACATCGTGAACTTGAGAGAGATTCGGTGGAAGCGCCAATCGGTAAGCTACCTTCCCAACACGATCCAGTATTTCGAAAGGACCGATATATCTAGGGCTCAACTTCCCCTTCTTTCCAAATCTCATAACCCTCTTCCAGGGAGATATTCGTAAGAACACTTTATCACCCACTTCAAACTCTAGGTCTTTTCTTCGGTTGTCGGCATAACTTTTCTGTCGACTCTGAGCTGCTCTTATGTGTTGTTGAATAGATCTGACCTTTTCTGCCATTTCATCAATGAGATCAGGTCCTAATAGCTTTCTTTCCCCAACTTCATCCCAGCAAGTTGGAGTCCTGCATTTCTTTCCATAGAGAGCTTCATAAGGAGCCATCTGAATACTGGAGTGAAAGATATTATTATAAGAAAATTCCACCAAAGGTAGGTGTTGATCCCAACCTCCTTTGAAATCCATAGAGCAAGCTCTCAACATATCTTCTAGGGTTTGAATTGTTCTCTCAGACTGACCGTCTGTCTGGGGATGATAAGCAGTGCTGAAACTCAACTCTGTATCCAGAGTATGCTGAAGACTTCGCCAGAACTTCGAGGTAAATCTCGGATCCCGATCAGATATAATAGAAAGTGGTACTCCATGCAATCTTACCACTTCCTTTACATATATCCTGGCAAGCTGATCTAGAGAGAAATCCTCTCTAATAGGAATGAAGTGTGCAGACTTTGTAAGACGATCAACTATGACCCAGATAGCATTATTGCCTTTGGATGTTTTAGGAAGTCATGTGACAAAGTCCATAGTGATGTTTTCCCATTTCCATTCGGGTATGGGTAATGGTTGTAACATCCCCTTAGAATTCTGTCTCTCTGCTTTAACTTGTTGACAAACCAAGCATCGAGAGACATATTCAGCAACATCTCTTTTCATGCCATCCCACCAGAAGTACTCTTTCAGGTCCCTATACATCTTCGTGCTTCCAGGATGAATAGAGAATGAAGCACTATGAGCCTCATCCAGCAGCTCCTTCTTTAATTCGGGGATGAAAGGAACACAAACCCGATTCCTGAACTTTATTATCCCATCACAATCAAGGTTGAATTCAGGAACATTTCTCACCTTCTTTTGTAACTCGACATCTTCTTTCTGTGCCTCTTTAATCTTCACATGTATAGATGGTTGAACATTCATTTGAGAAAGATAAGATTTTTCCCCTTCCATTATAATTCTAAGATCCATCCTTTGTAAATAAATAAATATTGGATCTTTTGTGATCCTCATCATGGATAAACTAGCATGGTCTTGTCGACTTAATGCATCTGCCACCTTGTTTGCTTTCCCAGGGTGGTAATGGATTGAGCAGTCATAATCCTTAATCAGCTCCAACCATCTTCTTTGACGCATATTCAACTCCTTTTGTGTGAAAATATACTTTAAACTTTTATGATCAGTATAAATATCACACCTTTCACCATAAAGGTAATGCCTCCAAATCTTTAATGCAAAGATTACCGCAGCCAACTCCAAATCATGTGTTGGGTAATTTTGCTCATGGATTTTCAACTGTCGTGAGGCATAAGCTATCACCATATCATTTTGCATAAGAACACACCCCAATCCCTTCTTGGATGCATCACTGTAGATCACAAACCTTTCTCCACTACAAGGCAGTGTGAGCACAGGTGCACTGGATAACCTTCTTTTCAACTCCTTGAAATTCTCTTCACATTCCTCTGTCCAGACAAACTTAACTCCTTTCCGAGTCAACTTGGTGATTGGATTAGATAATCGTGAAAAATCTTTTACAAAACGTCGATAATATCCAGCCAAACCAAGAAAACTTCGGATCTCAGTTACTGTTGTTGGTCTCGACCATCTTTCGATAACCTCTGTTTTTGCTGGATCCACAAATATCCCCTCTTTTGAGATTATGTGACCCAAAAATGCAACTTTTTGAAGCCAAAATTCACACTTGGTAAATTTGGCATAAAGCTTCTCCTTTCTCAGGGTCTTCAATATAATTCTCAATTGATCTTCATGTTCTTCCATGCTCTTTGAATAGACAAGAATATCGTCTATAAAGACTACCACAAATTGATCAAGATAGTCTCTAAAGACTCTATTCATTAGATCCATGAAGATAGCAGGGGCATTAGTAAGAACAAATGGCATCACTATAAATTCATAGTGTCCATACCTTGTACGGAAAGCCGTCTTTGGTATAACCTCCCTCTGATACCAACTATAACGACCCATACTTTACATACATTGTTAATACTTCAAAATTGAAGCACACTTATTACAACATATGACAAAACCACAAAGGACCGTATAGGTATAGTGTCTTTAGAAACTGGGAAACATAAACAACTGGTTCATAAATCTTCTACAGTGTCTCCCATTTATTTCATCATATCTAGGGTCCCTTTTAGCATATTCTACTTAATATCCATCTTCCTGACCTGGGGAAAAGAAAACATAAAAGGGTGAGCTCAAATGCTCAGCAAGGGCAAATAAAGGAAATAAAAATCATATCATATCTTTTTGAAAATCAAAACCTGCAAAAGAGATCATAATATCTTAACATGGAATAAATCATAGAAGTGAAAATGAGATCCCCATAATCATAACATAAAACTTGAAACTTTGTGGCATGCACACATAATCATGGAAAATCATTTCTTGTTAGTCATGACTCATTGCCAAGACTATCTTAGTGGACAAAGTCCCTTTCTGAACCGAGTTCACTCCTCGTTTCAGTCCTGTATCACTGAACCGAAATAACCTTCCGTTCCAGCCATGCCTATCTCATGAGATATAAAATCTTTACCCAATGCATTGGAGGGAGATATAGGTCCCACCGATCTTATAATGAATCCTTTCTTATGTGTGCCACATAATCATAAATCTTACATCATCACATAACCCATGTAATAAAAATGGGATTCTTAAACAACATGACATCATAAAACAATTCATATAAGATAAGGGAATTCATAAAAATAATTCCATCACAACATGATCAAATCAATTTAATAATAGGGATAAAAACAGAACCCTTTATTATCTTAGATGGAAAATAATTTTGATAAAACACTTGAACTCCATTCTTGAGGAAAATATCCTTTCTTCTTCAAAAACATTTTTCCTTTCATAACATGTCATAAAACTTTAAAATAAAAGAAGTTGATTAAAAATAAACTCGAAAACTTGTAAAGGAAGCTTCTTGGAAATAATGTTTTAAAAATCCATTCATGCCGTATAAGTTAAAAAAAACATTCTTCGTACTTTTGTCGGAAAAGTCAAAAAGTACCTCGTACGAAAAACGACAAAAGATTCCTTTCATACATATTACTAAAAACTCACCGAAGGGTAGAAATGGATTTAAACAATTGTAGGTGGATGGAAATAATATTACATATTGATGAAACATGGATGTGGATGATAAAATACACCCCAGTAAATACTTACGAACAAACAATCTCGGATAAAAATGAGATTGTGATATTTCCCTTACCTTAGGTCCAATTTGCCTTGTATGTGTCTGAAGCTCCTGTATAATGGTTTAAATAATGTTATTGACTTATTCCAGAATCATACATATTGATATGATATCATATATTGTCATATTCTTAGCTTCTTGTTAGTAATATTTCATTGTTACTTGTTACTCGGGTCTTTATTGCCTTTTGTTCTTACGCGTGTTTTGCCGAATAAATTCTTATTCTTATTTCAAGGTTATAGATACCTTATATCCAGAATGGTATTAGTGTAACATATATCATATTTATTCATTCAATTCATTTATATAATTACTATGTAATGATGATCATGTAGAACGAGTCGCATCACATCGTGGAGACGGTATTCCGTACGTACGCACGAGTGATGATATCGTTCCTATGATCGTGTAAATGTATTGGAGTATATATATATTATTTCAGTATCAATATTACTTTATAATAATCATAAATAGTTACTCATTACACCATTATACCCATCCTTGTAAAGTGATGGTGGAAAAATAGATTACACCACGGCGTGGAGACGGTATTCCGTACGTACGCACGCGCGGTGATTTCATTTTTCCGTAGGATGGATAGAAGGTGAATTAGGGTTGTTTCATATTTATAATAACATATCAGTATTTAAGTAATACTGATGTTATTACTTCATCATGAAACAACTAAAGAAGAAGAAGTTGAAGAAGAAAGAAATTGAAAAGATCGGTAATGGATATTACCTCTTCTTTGGAACGCCTCTTTGAATCCTCCACTTAAGGAACTAAGAGTGGTCTTTGGAGAAGAACAGGACCTCTAGGACTATTCTAGGGAAGTGGAGAGGAGAAAATGGCAGGGGTTGGCCGATCTTGAGTGCTCAATTTGGTGTGAGGAGGAGGGGGAGGAGGTGCCCTTTTATAAGGGAGGAGAGGGGCACCTTAGGAATATCTCAAAATATTATTTTATATTAAAGTCAAAATCGGTTTATAATGGTTCCAAAGGGTCTTATTTCGGAGATAAAGTGGGGAAGGGTCGAAATACTATCAACCAATAGGATTTAGACAAGTTTAGGGTATTATTTTAACCTTATCAATTAGATTTAACTCTAAGTTAAATAATTTAACTTTTACCATGTCTTTTTGTTTTCTTTCACTATATGGTTAATACACTTACTATAACATGCCAAACGAACCCCAAATTGTTTATTATTAAAATATATATCCTTATCTAAGTCATTTGGCAGAACCTTAGATTTTTAGGAATACAATAACAATTAATAATATAATATTTGATTTAAAAACTATTTTGTGTCAATTTTGACACTATTTGATATATGATTTTTGTGAAAGTCATAACAGAATTATATGTTCGAACCAAGTTGATTAAATCAACACTAATATATCATAGTAACCTAGAAAATTAGTGTAATTCATAAAAAGTCTTAAATTACATTTATTTTTGTGTTTATAACATCAATTATGTCAATATTTCATTAATAAGATAATTAATGCATCATCATTGTGTCATAAATAAATTAAATTATTTAAAGTATAAAAATTACAAATAAAATACCATTATGTATTAAATCTTTTTATCTTTCTAATGAATATTTATAATCTAAAATCCAACATATATAACCCTATGTAACAATTGTTTTGCTAAACGATATATGCTTCTGTCATTTTTGTATTCATTTTAACTTAATTAAAATAAAGTGTCATTATCACTTACAAGTGGATCAATGGGGTCCCAAAATCGACCCAAAGATGCCCATGGTCGACCATGTATCAACCAATAGGTTTAATACACGTTTTAGGGTAATTTAATATTATTATGATATTATTTTTTAACCCTTATTTACCGGATTTACCCTTAACCATGGTAAATAAAATATTTACCGCAGTAATTATTCAAAATGTCTAAAAATAAAAGTTACCTATTTACACAATTTGAACATCCTGATTCCAAATATGGAATCCATTTTTCTAAATTCAAAACACAGAAGTGGCAGAAATTAATTTAAAATTAATTCCCGCTGTCAAAACAAAAAGCGTGTTTTTAAGAGATAATAACTATCAAAAGATTGACACTTGTTTATGTTCGGTTTAATTGTAACATTGTGTCCAATGACCAAAATTATATTAAGTGGTAAAAATATATTCTAAATATACTTTAAAACCACTCAAATTCATAATTTATCACTATTAAATGTTTTGATTTAAAAAGTTGTTTTTAATTAAAATTTAGTAATTTTCACTATTCATCAAAATATTAAAGTTATCCGAAAAGTACCAAAATTTCACCTTAGGCTAAATTTGATATTCTGAGTCCAAAAATGAAGTCCATTTTGAAAAATAAAATTTATAAAATTTCAAAAAGTGGTTATTACTATTCATAACGGCTAGTTTTAATAGCATATTGTTATTTAGTGAAACTCGGTATTGCGTACGACGAAAGCTATCGAGGAAGGTCGCGATTGCGTGTAAAGCAAGCCAAGCAAGTGTTGTGTAGAAAAAGATTCCTTTGATGATTTATATAACATAAAAGTCTCGGGTGTTACAGTGTGTCTTAATAAAAAACTAAAAAAACCTAAAAAACTAAAAAACTAAAAAAAAATTAAAAAAAAATATGAAAATCAAGAGTCATAATTACTCACCTTCCAATTTTCAAATTTTGTTCAACCATTTTGGGGAGTCCAAAGACATAGTTTAATCTCCAAAATTTTGTGGTTTCTTCATAAATTTGGATAAAGAATATTGTGTCAATACCAACAAATTTTGAATGCTCACTTTTTTGATTTGTAAAATGATTTTTCCCACCTATGAGAAACAAAATTTTCTTTCATACCAAGCCCACCTATGGCCATATTTTCAAAATGTGAGTTTTTCACCCCAATTTCTGAAGCTTGAGTTTGTGGACCTTCGAGCTAAATTTCCATCTTTAGTGTTAATTAATATGATAGAGAAATTTTCTGAACCACGTGAGAATTATAATATCCAAATAGCCTCCCATTAAACATACATTAATCCTCATTTTGAAATCCCCTTCAAGCCTATGAAAACCTTTTCATTGATAGACACATTTCAAACCCAATACCATATCCCATCCAATATCAACATGGATTTTAATTGCATAATTTTTTAAAATGTAAGTGTGGGGTCAATGGATTTCATTTTGGGTACCCTTTATTGATTTTCACCATTTTATCACATGCTTGGATGTAAGCATAAATTTAAGTGTGGCAAACTGGGTGTCCTTTATTGGGGTTTGGGAATTTATATATGTTTATCTTGAAAAAATGATTTAGAAAAGTGTTCAAATGATTTTGAAAAGTGTTCAGAAAAATCAATAAAAAATAAATAAAAATAAAATAATATAAAATTAAAATGTGTTCTGTCTTGGGTGGGTCAAAAATAACTCTTCCTGAACCTTTTATCTTGTTATAACTTTTAAAATTTGTATCATGAAGACATAAAACATGGGTTGGTAGATGAGTGTCATATCTGTTTCAAGTTCAACTTACGAAAAAATACAAAAAAAAAGAAAAATGAACACTTATGTCAATGAGATAAGTTTTGTGGTTTGTAAATATTTTATCTTATCATCCACTTAAAATTTCCTTAATCTATTTTGTATTTATTCACACAATAATTACCTTATAAATATGTGTTTTAATTTCCTTCCATGTTTCATTTTAAAAAAAAAGTATGCATTGTTTTACCCATGCTAATGTTTTATCCCTCTTCTCCTCTCTCTTGGATATTATATTCCTACCATCCCCTAGCCACAGAAAAAAACCTTTAAAGAGACCTCTTGATTATTGTGAACCTTAGGATAGGGAATGGAATATTATAGCTCTTTAAAACACTATGATTTTCACTTTTGGTTGGTGAATGAGTAAACCTCCATGAATTAATTTTATCATCTTGATAGGAGTAATTTTTGTGTGCCACAATTTTCCATTTCTAAATTTGAGCATAAAAAAAAGAATTGTTTTTGGAACATTGTTTCTATAACAAATTTTAGTGGAATTAAATATGGATTAGTGAAATTTTCTAAAACTCCCCTCATTGGGGAAAACAAAATTTCAATATTTTTTGGTGAGTAAAAATGATTTTGTCATGGTTTTATATGTTTTTTACATGAGAACATCCAAAATACTATGTTTGGGGAAGTTTATGTTATTAATATTTTCATAACTTTTTATACACTCTATTTATTGATTTTATATGAAATGTACATAATTATTGTGAAATATGAATGTTTAAATATTAAATATAATTTTTGAGCACTATTGGAATTCATACAGATTCTATTCAGTTTACTATTCTAATTATACCTCTCAACCTAATTATCAAAATGGTATGGATTTTCTTTTTTAGTTTTCCCCATTAAATATAAAACATTTCATTAGAAGGGATCTTGGACCAATTCTGCCATTTAGAGGGTCATATGGTCCACACAAAAAAGCTCAAATAATATGTGAAGAAACTTGATTATCCATGAAGAAATAATTATCAGGCTTACTCCAAAAGTCCAAATCATGTAATTCTCCTCCAATGTATGGGGGACAATTCAATTCATCTTGTATAAAAAATTCAACACCCAAATTTAAATAAAATTGGCCCAACTAATTAATTTAAACCCAACCCACTATTCTCTCTGGGAAATGAAATTATCAAACCATTATTGATTTTTTCTTCTAATAGAGACATCCATTAGAACTGATATTTTGTAGTGTGAAATAAGTGATATAGGATCCCAAAGTTATTGAATAAAGTGTTCATATTTTAGGACATATTACTTTTCAAAATCCCATTCACATTTTGGCCTTTAAAAAGTTTGGATTGAAATGGACAGATTAAAATTGTATAATCAAACCACTATAACATTGGATTCTTAAATCAAATAGCTGCCAAATTTTCAGTGTATACAGATAAGGTAAATATATATAACTTTTAAGAAGATAATATCTCTATATTAGGCTGTTTAATTTATCAAAGTGGTGATGCAAGTGGAGGGGGAGGTTTTGGAATGCCAACAGCCCACAACATTGGGCTATAAATACATCCCCCTCCACTCTTCGAAAGTGGTTGGAATTTCAGAGAAAACAAGGATATATTGGCATGATAAAGGCCCTTACAAAGGATTGGGAGGATCTTTGAAACTCAATTTTTTACATTAGGATCAGTTACTCTTCTCTTTTTTTAATTTTCTTCTACAATTTTTTTTTGTAATTTTGTAAGTGTTTGTCTTTGTAATTATGTTTTAATGCAAGTTTCTTCTTCAATATATCTTATTATAATACACAATATGTACATTAATATTGATTTTATTAAAATAGTTTAAATCAAGTTAAAACCCCTTTCTTTCTTTTGCTTCCTCATTCAATCTAAAGTCTTTTTTAACTCTCTTTAACGATCATGTGTGTGTTCGATGCACTACTCTTTTCTTATCCCAAAATTTTCACATTATTTATAATCCATCACCTTAAAAATATTTCACTAGATTAATAATAATTTCAATGGATGAGTAAATCTACCATTGGGGTGAGTAATAATTTGGGTATATTAAGTGATTAAGAGATTTTTATCGATGAGTATTCATTAAATAAATATTGTGTATGTTTAACATTATATGTCCTGGATTAATGACAAGTTTTGTTTAATATGTGGATTCCATAGATTATTGGAATCATAAATAAACTACCACAAACAATTAATGATTATGATTATAAACCTAAGTTAATTTATGGCTTAGATTAAATCCTTAACACTTAGGAATTTCAATCAGAATCATCTTGTGAAGTGGGTATTAATTTAATGCAATATTTAGAAAAGCTCAGGGATATCATAAGATTAAATCCCCAATAATGAACTTATCCCAATAATTATAAATTTTTTAAATCAAACATCATCCCTTAATTATTACATAATCTCTACAAACAACCCCCCCCCCAATCAAAATACAATCAATTAAAAACAATCGACTATAAAAAGTGTCATCGTTGAGGATTAGACCCAAGTGCTGTTATACACATTAGCAGAGCACCAGAACATTGAACAGTCAAAAGGTGACAATCGACCGTACATTCAAGTGGCATAATTAACCTAAATCCACTCTGGAAGGGTCGGTGGGTCTTTTCATGTCAATGTGGTATCAAAGTATGTTTTCCTAAGGATGGATATTGGTGTTAGATGACTTTTTATTATTAGTTGGGAATTTATGGAAATAAGTTTAAGGAATCTTTGGTTTATCCTTATTACTAGGAAACCTAGTGATGGTTTGGTGACTGAAGTATACATTCACAAAGACTTTGGTAACTGACTATACAACATGGTACATTGATGAATCCGTTGGGAGAAGAAATTATTTATGCATCATATATAAATGAGTTATTTATTTTCATGTCATTCTTGGGTTAACTACCCATATACGCTTTCTTAATTATTGTCCACCATATTGTATTATAGTATTATACCATGGAGATAATTGTCCAAGATTCTTAGGTAGGGTAATGAGGATGATTAGTTGAGTGATGAGGCTTCTATTCAGGAGCTTGTTCATGAGGCCTTTCCATAAAACAGGTAAAGAGTAGTTCTTTATCCTATTGTTCACTAAGTAGAATCACCTCCTAAAGTACAAGAAGTAGTTTATCCCATGTTGACCATTGAATTATCCTAGAATGATATGATGAGTGCATTCATAGTTTGTGAAAATTTCATGAGTTCTAATGGAGGATACCCCCTATATATCATGGATATCATGATCATCAGGATGCATCGAATTAGATTGAGTAATCGGTCTGAGTTTTCAACTTATTTAAAACACCTATATGTTATATGGTATTGTCGGAGGCTTTCCCTCACTAGAGAGAAGCAGTTCAATTATAGCCTTTGATCAACCATACTTATGCTTAGGTCGTAATGTAAAATGCATGAGTTAATAACTACTACAAAATAGGCTGCTAACAATACTTGTATATATTAGCACTAGAAAAAAGCACTGATAAGTGGCATATTTTTTAGTGCTAAAGAAAGCACTAATAAAATGTACCCTTTATTAGCTCTTTTTTTAACACTTATAAAGAGACCCTTTATCAGTGCTTTATTTTTATCACTGCTAAAGGGAACCCTTTATCAGCACTTAATTTTTAGTGCTCATAAAGGAATACTTTATCCACACTTTATTGCACTAATAAACCCCAGAATAAATAAAATGAAATAATTAAATGGAAAAAAAATAAAAAATGAGTTTATTAAAAATATATTACAAATTTTATTAATTAAATAACAATTTATAAAAATAAATAAATTTATTATACAATATATAAATTATAAATACTAATAAATATTATGTATTAAATATATAGATATATTCAAAATGAAAATTAAACATATAAAAATTAAAAAAAAAAAGAAAATTGAGAAAAATATTAAACATTTTATTAATTAGATAATTATTGATAATGTTAATAAATATTTTATATTAAATACATAGATATATATTAATGTTTATAAATATGACTTATATATTATAAAATATGTATGCACTTTATATTAAATAGTCAAATATTTAGTGAATAATGGTTTATAATTAAAATTTATTATGGATAAAAATACTGACTAATTGTATAATGTAATGGACATATAATTGAATGTAGTTTGATTTTTCAATTTAACATAGATCAAATGTTTTTTATATTGATTTCACATATACTTAATTAATAATTTTTATATACAGTGCACACATAGAAAACTTATCCATTTTTTCAATATTGTTAATGTGTACTTATTTTTAACTTATTCCATTTCATAGATTTTTAACATGCATTCACTTAAAATTAGATATTCATTAATAATGTAAAAATTATATTTTTAATGAAATTTTAAATAAATATATTTATAAATCAACATTTACCATATTTATACTATTATATATTTATAATTATAAATAAATAAATATATTTTAAAAAGTATTTATATAATTTTAAATAAATAGTTATATATATTTAAATAATTATTAAATTTATAATAAATTTACTTAAATAATGAATATATTTACTATATTTATGTTTATATATATTTATTAAATATATATAATTATAAATATATATATAATTATATAAATATTATTTTTTTAGAAAATATTTATATAATAATAAATTAATAATTATATATTTAAATAATTATAAAATTATAATAAATATATATAAATAAAGAATATATTTACTATATTTATATTTATATTTATTTATTAAATATATATATTTACAATTTATTATTTATAATTATAATTATAAATCCTTTATCAGTGCTTAACTAATAAGCACTGATAAAAGGCATCATTATTAGCACTAATAAAGGTGTCCCAATCTATTTAGAAAACCCTAACTAGTTGTGAACCTCTCCAGATATCATAAACATTCTAAGGAATCCACCCACTGCTGGCTCTCCTCCTTGGTGAATCGAAGCTCGAATCACAAAAACCCACTCGATTGCCGCATGTTTCTCAAACATCATTTCACTTCTTGTGTTCACTTCCAGTTAAGGATTCATAAGAAAACATTAATGCATGGATATGAGGGTCTAATATTTACTTTTACCTAGTGAGGTTGGCCTATTTTTTCCTTTGTAAGTTCCAATTTGGTTTCTTTATTGGTTGTTTCATTTTTGATTTCTTTTTTGATGATGTCATCAATTATTTGTGGTCTGGTCATTTTATATTGTTTTATTTTTTGATTATGAACAGAACTCTTTGTTTATGATCTATTGTTTTTTTACTATATATTTGGATATCCTCTTTGGGTCTTTTAAAATTGTTGTTTTGAATCACTTTTCTTCATTGTCTACATCTTTAACCCAACTTTTTTACAAGCTTATTTTTTTCACTATTTTGATGTCTTATAGAATCACCTTTGATCCATAGATAAACCAATTAAATAAATATTTTTGCGATTGAATAAATAGTGTCAGTTTTGGATATAGAAACCTTAAACTAATGAGCAAATTGATTTAGAAAATCAATTATCATTTTGTTGATGGTACTAAGCGGCAACACAAGTTCGTTTTTTTCAATTCATGTAAGGGAATTTATTTATTTAACTTGTTATTTAATGTTATAGTATAAGGGATTTTCCTTAAAATTTTATTTTCTCATTTTTTTTGTTTTATTTTAATATATTCTTTATTATGTGTGATACAATATTTATTTATTTTCAATGGCTCCCTATTTTACAAATTAGTATGGGGTTGTATTCATTTTACTATGTTGTGGTATTCTATTTTAAGGGTTACATATATTTTATCAAATTATATTTATTTTATAAACATATATATATATGTTTAAATTTGTAAATTTCTATCTATTTATTTGAATTTTCAGAACAGATATTGTAAGGTTGATTTTATATTTATTTATTGACAAATTATAAATTTGGATTTTCAAATTAGTAAGTGATTATATTTATTTTCATTAAAAATTATGTTTAAATTTTTATTTTTTTTAAAATTATGGGTATTATAAATTCCATGTTATATATATATATTTAAAATTTTATGGTATAGACATTGAAAGGGTTGGTGTGTTTTACTCCCTTTTTTGTGACATATCATTTTGATGTGTATTATTTCTTCATGCCAACTTCATTATATACCTCCCTAGAATCCCAAGGATGGGTCACTGTTTATTAGATATCCCCCTAGAATCCTTTAGATGGGAAGATTTGATGTTACGACCTCTCAAGAATCCTTTGGATGGGTCAGTGTGGTTATATGACATCAAATGTATCTTAATATGTTTTCAAATATTTTATATACTATTAATTTTAAATGTAATAATTCTTTAGGTTGTTATATCACTTATTCCAAAAAATATAATGGAAGTTATAAAATTATATATATTAGAAATTATTTTTAGGTATTCTTCATTTTAGGTCCACATGTATTGGTTCCACCACTAGGAATCTCTAGTTACTATCTATGTAAATAAAATAACTTTTTATATATTAAAATGTGTTATCAATATAGTTCTACATATTCTAGTTGATTTAATGAGAGTTTATTATTCTTGTTTATCATGTTTAGGTTTCTTGTTACACCTTAGATGCCTATATTATATTTTTCATTTGTTTAGGGTATTTATGTAATACTTGATGTGTGTCAAACAATTATCACTATTCCAATTTTTTTCTTGAGAGTCATCCCCCATCTCTTTTATAAAAAACTATCAATCTCATAAATTTCATCTCCTGAAAAATTATTATTCAATTGTTTTCTTGAAACTCATCCCACAACATGTTTATGTTTCTTATACTACTATGAGCATTAGTCATCCCATGGATGACTACAAATTATATAATTTCAAGAACCATTGGTGCAATTCCACTAGGTATATAAGATGTGTGTCAAGAAAAAAAATACAATGATAAATGTCCAGAAGATTATTTGAAGAGAATGAAAATTTTCTATAACTTTCACCTTTGAATGAATTCCTTGGATAACACCTTCTATAGTGGAGTAATTATTTTCTTAAATTCAATTACCCATTTTCTTCAACATATAGAAATTATTTGAAATAATCAAATATTGAGTTTCCCTTATTATAATTTTCTATAATTGTCGCCTTTTATAATGAATACATTATGTATATTTATTTATTTATTCTACAAAATTAATCTTTTAGGAACCCAATAAGATGGATATGAATCTAAAATGGATAAATGTTAATATTTTGACGAAAGATTATTAAAATAGAGTTAGATAGCTCATCATGTTTTCAAGAGAGCATTTGTACAACCCTTATCAAATCTTTTTTCTATGTTTATGTTGTTTTAATGCAAGACAAAGTGGTTCAAAAAATTTCGAAGATCATTTTATTTGGCACAAAATCGATCAGCACTATAAATGTTAGACTAAACATGGGGAAAACATGAATGTGGACACTGATTGGGGGGATACAACTCTTTATGGATCATTTGATATGAATACTAGTGTAAATGTTGATGGAGATCACATAGATGAAATGAAAATGACAATTGAATATGACCTTCATGATTTTAAAAAGTTGTTCATGGAGTTAAATAGTTGTCTTAAGAAACCATTGTATATCAGTTGTACTAAATACACAACATTTTTATCTATATTGAAGTTATATAATTTGAAATCTAGAAGTTGATGGAGTAACCCCATCTTTATAGAACTACTTGGTCTCCTGGATGATATGCTACCAGAAGAAAATAAACTAATATGATGAACATATGATGCAGAATGAATTTTACATTCAATGGGCATAATCTTGAAAAATATATACTCCTGTCCAAATGATTTCATATTGTTTCTCAAGGAACATGAATCACTTTTAAAATTACCTTAAGTGTAGTGTAGATAAATACAAGAAAAATGAAGCATGTCCTTCAAAATATGTATGGTACAATACTATCATTCCATGGTCAATAAATCTATATGGATGCCAAGAAATAGTGTGATAATTAAAATGTCATACGGATAAAAAATTTAAATATGGAAACCTACATCATCTAAAAAATTCTCATCAGTGGAATAAAATTGATTATGATTATCCTAAATTTGAAAATGAGCCATGAAACTTTCATCTTACGTTATCTACATATATAATAAATCCATTTGGTGTACAGAGTAGTACACACAGTACATGGCCTTCCATGTTGGTAAATTATAACTTGCCACCATGGTTATTCATAAAGTGTAAATACATTATGTTATCTCTATGTATATCTGGAAAAACGAAACCCAGTAATGAAATTGATGTCTATTTGGATCTGTTGATTTAAGATTTAAAATTTATATGGGATATAGGTGTTACAATGTATGATAATCATAAAAGTTAAGAATTCACATTGAGGTCCATATTTTACAAGAGAATAATTGACTTCCCCACTTATGGAAATTTATTATTCTATATCATTAATGGAATGTTGGGGTGTACCATTTTTGAAAAACACACATAATTAGTTTGACTGAAACATTCCTCAAAGACTGCGTTTTTAGGACGTCAGACATTTTTACATCAACAACAAAAATACTGATCCTGAATGAAAACATTTGATGGGATATATAACAAGGTAAAACACTATTTATAGTAATGGGAGATCAAATATACAATAATGAAAAATACATTTACACTTTTCTTGGTAACCCATTTTGGAAAAACCATACAAAATCTGGTTGGAAGAAGAGATCAATTTTTTTTGAATTCTCATATTGGAACAGTTTGTATGTCAAAAAATTTCTTGACGTCATGCATATAGAAAAAAAATTCATTTGATAGTGTCATTGGAACATTAATAAATGTTGATATCAAAATGAATGATGTAATCAAGGATAGTTTGGACTTCATTGAAATGGGGATAAGGGCATGGATGGCACTATTTAAGGGTAAAAGGGAGACTTTTCTTCCTCCAGTGGCTTATACTCTATCCAGACAAGAAATTTTGAAATTTTTCCTATTTCCTTAATAGTGTAATATTTTCATAGGGGTTTTCATAAAATATCAATAATGTTGTGTCAATGACTAATTTAAAGTTATAAGGATTAAAATCACACAACTATCATGTTTTGATGTAGGATTTAATGCTTATTTCTTTCCGTTGCATTTGTTCCTCAAAATGTATGACATACATTACCCGACTATGATTTTTTTTTCAAAAACTTATGTTGTAATTTTATCAACCCAATGAAGTTTTTTAATCACAAATAAAGAGGTTGAGGTTATATTATGTGAATTAGATATGTTCTTCCTGCCATGGTTTTCTGTTATAATGGTCCACCTAATGGTTCACTTGGTTAGATAGATTCAACTATATGGTCTTATCCATTACAGATAGATGTACCCCATTGAATGGTATATGAATATTTTGGAAGGGTTTATCAAGAATTGAATTCATCTATAATGTTGTATACAAAATGATATATCTTTTAAGAAGCTATTAAATTATTTACAGATTACCTATCACATGTAGACAACATCCGTCTCCCAATGTATCAACATAGAAAATTCATTATGGGTGAAGTGATTTATGGATGAGATATTGTTACAATTACCTTAATATAATGGAAGCAAGTGAACCTTTATATTTTTTGTAATAGTGAATATTTTGATCCACAAATTGAATCCCAAAAATAAATTATTAGATATTTTAATCCATTAAGGGATAAATGATGGATATCAAATACATGTAATCAATAGTTTATATGATGGTTCCAAGATCTAATTAATAAGTAGTTATCTAAAAAAAGAAATTAAATTTTTGAATGACTTCAATGGATATCTAGGGGACCAAATGAAAATTTTATATCATACACTAGTTTTGTAATCAATGGTTACATGTTCTATAAAAAAGAACAAAATGATTGTAGTATGATGAAAAAAAGTGGTGTTACTCTTATGGTTGATGTGATACACATATTCGGTTCCAAGGATAGAAATATAATTTATAAAAAAATGACATATTTTGGCATTATCAAACTGATACACAAGTTGTATTATACAACATTTCAAGTACAAATTTTCCATTTCAAATGGGTTGACAATATTAGTGTAGTGAAAGTTGATGAAATGTGATTTGTGAAGGTTATTTCTACTATAGAATATAAAAAAGGAAAATTTATTCATAATGGAATCAAAAAGAGTGAAATTATTTTATATCTCTGATCCAATAAGAAAGAATTGGTCAATTGACTTGGTCGCGACTAAAAATATATTTGTCCGGATGAAAATTCAATCGAGGATGACCCCTTCATTGGTAGATCACAATCAGTTCATACCAGCCCCAATGTAGAAAATGTCTTGTACATAAGAGGGGACCATAAAGATGGGTTTTATATTCTCGATAAAGGAACCAAATCCATGAAACCTTTAAAAATAAAGTGAGTTCAATGAGAAGTTAAAAGGGTTTTTTAATATACTATGTTTTTCCTCTTAATATTATATGTTCTCTAATGCATTAACATAATCTAAAATATTTGAATACTCATGCAGACAATTTCTTCTACACCTGAGGATGTTACCAATCCCTCATAAAAAAAATGATAATGAAGGAAACCCTTTGGAAATATATTAAGGTAATATTATGATATACTTTCTCTATTTTATTGAAAAATTATATAATGGAATGTTGATTAAATTTATATTATTCCTTGAATAGTTTTTTTATTTTTTAATATTTTTAACTATCTATCATGCCTTTTAAGGAAGATAAAAGACATTGTCTCCACTCAATAACAAAGGTAATCTTGATGTTGTCATAGTAAAATAATTGTCCATAGAATTAATGTATTGTTTCATATTTATTTTTAATTTTTTTAGTATTAATCATAAAATAATTGTACAGGTAGATTCTTGTGTTCGATTTGGGGTGGTTTGTCCATATTTCATGGCTTTCTATACTAAAACTTCCATATACTTCTTCTCCATCAAAACCATTCACCCCTGTAGTGTTGAAATTTATCACTTTCCTTCATGTTCCCTCCACTTACCAATCATAGAGGTAATCATTATGTTTTCATTGTAAATTAATTGACTATATAATTAATGTATTATTTCATATTTATATTTAATTTATTTGTTTTTAGTATCACTCATTGAAAATGGAGAAAACACAATTCAATTTTTATGATAACATCTGACATCCATTAATAAGTCATTTGTGATGTTTATTAATCAATCCCACATCAAAGTGATACATGATGTGATCTCTATGAGTCCAAGTATTTGCTTCAATTTGAAAATTGGATTTTACTAAAAAACACAAGTGACTTACTCAAAACTAAGAAAACACATTCATATTTTTTTTATAATTTTTTAAAATGATCAATAATTCATTTGGTAGGATTATAAATAATCCTCGCATTAATTGAACACATGGTGTGACTGGTATGACTTAAAGTGCATCTTTTTATTGATAATTGACATCAATTTTAGTAAAATGGGCAACTGACCTACTCAAAACTAAAAAAATGAATTAATATTATTTTAATACTTTATGAAAATGATCTATAAGTTATTTTTTATGTGTAGATATTAGTTTCACCTAAATTTAAAACATGGTGTTCCTACTATTACTCAAAGTATCTGTTATCAATTTAAAATCAATATTTTAGATCAAAAAGTGTCACTCACTGAAAACTAATCAAACACACTAATGTTTCTTTATAATTTAGGAAAATGATTAATAATTAATTTTTGAAATTTAGTAACTGTTCTCATATAAAACTGATACATTATGTGATCATCATGATTCAAAGTGTGTGTTTCTATTTAAAATGACATTTTAGTAAAAAAAACAACCGGCATACTAAAAACCAATAAAACACGTTTTAATTAATTTTATACTTTATTAAAATGATCCATATGTAAATTTAGATGTGTAAGATTTATATACACCTCAATCTGACCCATGGTGTGAACGGTATTACTCAAAGTGCATATTTTTATTTAAAATCGAAATCAATTTTAGTAAAATGGGCAACTAACTTAATAAAAACAAAGTAAATTCATTAATATATTTTTTAATACTTTATAAAAATGGTCCATATGTCCTTTGTGATGAATATTAATAAAATTCACCTCAATAAAATACATTATGGGCCTGGTATGACTCAATGTTTCTGTTATTAATTTAAAATCGACATTTTATTTCAAAAAGTGTCACTCATTGAAAACTGATCAAACACTGTCATATTTTATCGATAAATTAGTAAAATTATTAATAATTCATTTTCAAAATGGAGGAATCAGTTTCACATCAAAAGTATACATGATGTAATTGAAATGACTCAAAGTGAAAGTTTTTAGTTTAAAATTACATTTTTGTAAAAAAGAAAACTGACTAACTCACAAATGTGAAAAAGAACTCATATTGTTTTGATACTTTATGAAAATGATTAAAAATTCATTTGAGATATTTTGGAACCATTCTTACCTCAATCTGATGCACATTATAACCGATATGACTCCAATTTTGTCTTTTTATTTATAATTGACATCAATTTTAGTAAAATTAGCACTATTTGTTAATTTCATTCTTTATATAATTACTAACAAATGATTTTTTTTCTTATATAGGTGCATTTTTTATGGAGAACGGGCAGATTTTTTAGTGATAACATGAGTTAGGGTTAGTATTAAAAGGGAAAAGGAACATTAATGCTTTTTAATATATGTAATAATCTTTATTTATGTAATTGTATAATCCAATGTTTTAAATATCTATAATATAGTGTTTTTTTTGTATTTGTGTTCAAAAATTCATTTTATTTAAATTATGTATTGGTAATTGTTTTTTCATCTTGTGGGTTTTCGGTTCTATGTTGTTCTATTACAACACATTGCAGTGTGATATTACATCACATTGTAGTATGGCCCTTTATAAGTGCTTTTAAAAGAACAGATAAAGGTACCCTTTATCATTGCTTCTATAAGCCCTGATAAAGGTTTATTTATCACTTCTTATATAATCATTGTTAATTGGGGCCTTTTTTGGTGCTAAATAAAAGTACTGATAAATGTGTTCCTTTATCAGTAATTAAAAATGCGATGATAAATGAACCATTTATCAACAAATTTTTTAATACTAATAAAAGACCCCTTTATCATCACATTTTTAGCAATGCTAAAAGACAAGTTATTTTAATCTCACACATGTATTTATCACTTCTCTAGCACTGATATGTTTTATTTCCAGCATCGTTAAAAGCCAGTTTTGTAGGAGTGAGGATAGTACATGCCAAGCAGGCATTAGCTTAAACCTATACAGGATTTCACATTAAAACAGTCATTCTATGTGGGTTGAATTTTTAATCCCACCCTACCACACAGAGGATGTGGGTAAGACCATGGGTATCCTGAATTTTAAATGTAAAAATGTCATATTTTATAATATGATAAACATATCTCACACTTGTTGAGGATAATCCCACAAGATATTTGAAAAAACATCAGAAAAAAGTAATATATTTATTATAGGGATAAATATTTTACAAAATCATGATAATTATATGTATATTTTTTATTAAACTGAATAAGATTATGCAACCTATTTTTCTCAAATGTGAGTCAGAAGGGCGACATGTGTTTCAATATTTTTCCCATAAATATAAAACATTATCCATGGGTGGTAAGGTTTCCTAGCATGTGACTGCCCATCCTATCATGTAGTATAGTGTGGTTAGAAAGTAGATGGACCTCAACATTAGATGTAGTGGAATAAAAAGAGACCACCCTAAGTTCGTTAAGGTATCCCTTAGTAATTTGGTCTTAGAAGAGTATTTGATTGTGCCTGAGGGGAAGGATCAGAAGGAAGAGGGTGATATGTCCCTCTTCCACCATCACCACACTTGGGTAAACCACACCAAGATCATAGGGCCAATAGTCATGGATGTTGGAAGATATATGTGAAGGAGAGTTATGATATAGAATTTCCTGACATGATTTTAAGAATAATATCGGTATTCTCTACTATGGTACTCATTCTCATAGAACCCACTGTGATCCATTTTTTCATTGATATAAATCTTGTTCAAGATATTTGATATTTTAGTGAAGCCTTATTCCCAACTCAAGTGACTTGAGACCCAAAATAGGAGATATCACGTGCCTACACACATCTACGAGTAAAGAGAGATCATGCATAGTTGATAGCGTTTCTCAAATGACCTCATGAGGTCCATGATGAAGACATAAAAAATTATCCTCAAAATGGGCTTTTTAACTATAGTTCATGCTCAGATACACTGCTTTCATTGGAAGGTGAGGTGCATTCTATCTAATGGATCAAGATACACCTCCATGGGAGAGTTCCATTTTAATATGATAGGACTAGGTCTATTTTATAGGATTTATATCCAATCACCAATTAGTTGGAAAGATTTTACCTTGGTGTAGTAGACTCTACAGAGGTTTTCAGTAGTGATGGAGGAGTACATGGTTGACTTCCGTTTGGAAGTAACCAGATTAACCCCTCATCGAGAGGTTGATCATTGAACCAATTTACACCCTAATACTACTATGATATCTTTAATATCCTATTGAATGGTCTTATATGATCTTAGGGAACTAAGGGTAAAATTTCATGAGCTTAGAGGGAAGGGATTTTATCATGACCAGTGTGTCGCCTTAGGAAGCTATGGTATTTTTGTTACCAAAAAGGTGGAATGGATCTTGAGGGTTTGTGTTGACTATATCCATATGAATAAGGTGATATTCAAGAATAAGTACCCATTATCAAGTATCAATGACCACTTCAACCATGTGAAGGGAAAAAAGTGGTTTTTGAATATCGATCTCAGGTCTAGCTATCACTGACCTTGGGTTCATGAGGAAGATATTCCAAAATGGATTAAAGGTTTCATTATGACCAATACGAGTTATTTGTTATTCCTTTTAGTGATATGAACACCTCATATGTGTTCCTGGAAATTTTAAAATAAATTTTTTATCCTTTCCTACACTGGTTTATGACTTTTTTCATTAATGAAATCCTTATTTTTTTGGCATCAGAGGATAAGCATGATAAGTACTCACGAATTTCCTGAGACCTACTTCAATATTATTGATTATATGGAAAAGTCTTCAAATGTCAATTTTGGATTTTATAGTTTCATTTCCAAGGACATTTATCTTATAGGGTAGAGTATCAATGGAACTATAAATAATTGTGGTGGTCCTAGATTGGGAACTACCCCAGATCATACCTGAGGTTATGAGTTTTATTTGATTAATGGTGTATTTCTAAGAAGTTGTTTTGGAATTTTCCAGGATTGTGGCTCCCATGACTGCACTAACCTGAAAGGGTTATCCAAACATTTTGTCTGACTAATATAGAAGGACCTTTGGGGAGCTCAAGTAGATGTTGAAAATTGATCTTATCTTGAAATTTCTAGATGAGTGAGTTAATTATAAATTATTCTCTTATACCTTAAGAACTTGTCACTAATGTTAAATGTTGAAGATGAAGATAGTGATTTCTGATGGCTCCCAACATTTGATACCTGACGATCCGAACTACATAGACCATGATTTAGAGTTGGTATCGGTAGTGTTCATCCTAATGATTTACAGACACTATCTTTTAGATGAGTGTTTTCTAGTCTATACATACCACCATAGTATTAGTTATATCTTTAGATAAAGTGATACCAACATGAGATAGTGTAACTAGTAGGATTTCCTATTTTATTATGACTTTGAGATTGTGTATACTCTAAAAAAGGAAATATGGTAGAAGATTCCCTTGGTAATAAGTATTATTCAACATTGTTAGAAGATTAATTGAATTATTTGGATTCATTATAATTATCTATAAAAGTTGATTGAAGAGTAGATTATCTTCAATTAATGGTGGTGACCCTTCAGATTATTCAACACATGGGTGAGAATTGGCTAGGATACATTGATTGTGAGGTTATTTATAACCAAATATTCATAGAATTTTCGTAGAATAGATTTTCTGTAATTGGGGATCATTAAATCCTCTTTCAAGATGGGATGATAGTGTTGGTCACGCATCATGAGGAGGTGTGGATGTTATTTCACATTCCCCATTGGTTGTAGATCCTTAGGTTGAAAAGATATACCAAGACCTTTAATTCTAATTTTTGTGGGAATAATAAAGAAGAGTGTTATCAAGTTTTTATCACAATGTATCACCTTTAAGTAGGTGAAGGTGGAGCATCATGTCCCAATAGGTTTTGGAAAACACATTGAGGTTATATAGTGTATGTGATATGGTATATTGATGGACTTTGTGACATAGCTTCCAATATCAACAAGAGGGAATAAAACTATTAAGGTGATCATTGACTAATTGAACATATAATTCAACTTACTTTGTTTTTGGGAATAGAGTTTAGTATAGAGATTGGGATTCCTTTTACAAGCAGGAGATTATTGAATTTTATAGTGTATCCTTGAAAATAATCTCTAAATATGATGCCCGATTCACATATGGGTTATAGATAAGTAAATAATAATAATTGAAGATTTGTTGCGAATGATTATTTATTTATATCTTGAGACTAATTCCATAATTAATGCACCTTTTCTAGTTCTTGAGAATATGTTGTGAGATTGCATATTTCATTTTTTATAGAGTTGGCAGGATAACTTTTACTTGGTGAGGTTTTCTTACAGCAATGTATAAGACTCGATTATAAGAATGAAACCTTTCGAGGTCCTGTATAGAAGACCCTATAGGTAACCCCTAGACTGGAAATATATCAAGAAATCGTCACTCTTGAGTTTAGAGTTGGTTCATGTATTGATAGACAAGGTAAAAGTGATTCAATAGTAGATGAGATCCGCTTAAAGCTATTATAATTCATACATGAACCATAGAAAGAGGCCTTTTAATTTTGATGAGGGATATCGTGTGTTTTTTAAGGTATCTCCTTGACATATTTTATAGAGATTTATCCAGGGTGCTAAGTTATCCTTTAAATTCTTCAATCAATTTTAGATCATATTTAGGGTGGGTGAAGTTCCAAACCATGTGTAATTACCCCTGTAGTTGGACCGAATACATGACATCTTTCGTATTTCATAGCTGAGGAGTTTCATGTATGGCATATAACACTTAATTTAATGGGGAGAGATGGATATTGTGGTTAAATATACTATTTTTAAGTACCTATTAGTGATTGAGTATTGAAATGATATAATACTTTATGGGTGATCTATTATATTGGTGTTCATCCTTTAATGTCATGTAAACCATTAGGAGTGCTAGTAGGAGAGTGGGAACTAGATAAAGGACCAATAAATATCACTTTTTTAAGTAGATTTTTCTTTTTAGGGGTAAAATCCTTGAAGGTTGAGAGGATTTCATGACTTTGGTTTTCACTATTAAACATTTAGAATATTATAAATAATATTTTGGTGTTTAGTTACAGAGATGGAATAATTTTGGGGGAACTATAAATACTTGATATTATTAAATTAAAAATAATATATTATTTTTATCCCTCAAAAACAAATTCTCATGAATAATGATTTTTCTTATTAATACATCCTTGGATGGAAAAAATAAGACTGTGTTTGGGTCGAAAATTTGAAATATAGCTTTAGAATTATGTAAGTTTTTTCTAAACCAAGTACCATTGGAGTTTTCATTCACTAGTGGATTATAAAGAATTAATAGATTAATAAATTATTTAATTCATAAAATAAATGGTATGGGGTGAGTCCTTATTTTAATTAAGTAATCAAGGGATCAATGAAAAAAATCAATGAAAAATCATCATTAACACCATCACAAGTTTTTTTCATCGAAAATAAAACATTTAACAAGTTAGGAATTTTTTATTGATGATTTTACTTTTTTTCTACATTATTTTCAAGTAAGAAATAATTATTAAATATATTAATTTCAATTTTTATAGCCCCAAAAAATTATGATACTTTTTTTGGCCTAGATGGTGATTTTTCCCATATATTATTCTTTGGATTTGGTATCGATGCATGATTACTGGGTTCAAAATAAAAATCATTTAAAATAATTTGTTGTGTTTATTAATTTTTTCTCATCATTACTCTCATTATCATAATTAACTTTTGATTTAGCTGATGGTTCAACCAATTATTCACTATCTCAACACATAGTTGATCTGAGATAGTGAGTGTTTTGGTTGGTGTTCAATGATTAATTTTGAGGTGTGGAAGAATCTATAGGTGTTGGAGATTTATGGAAATATAAAATTATTTGGTGAGGTTTTTTTATAATGGTGGATAAAGACATGTGTAAATGTGTGGGAAGTTATGAATTATAACTTCTAGCTAGAGTTTGCTGGAAATCGTCCATTGAAGGTCTAAGTTCCATGAAAGTTTTTTTGGTGATGGTACGAGATTTATTGAAGGTGAGAACATTGGAAACAATGAAATGGAAAAAGGAGACCTGGAAATATTTGGAAGGCTTAACTATATGGAATGTAGTTTGGAGGAACACACATCATGTATCTCATGGGTGTGATAGCTAGAAATTTCATATGGAGTTAAGTGTCACACATCAAGTTACTTACCATATATGTTTTCTACCCATAAATAACACGCATGTCATTTATAATAGGTACACACCCTAGAGGCCATTTTTACCTACATAATGTGTTTCTTAGGACCACATGTTGTGAATACACTAGGAAACATGACTTGGTAATCTCTAGAAAAAATTGTCTCATACACCACCTGGACCTAAACACTATGTGGATTGGCCCTTTCATTCCATGTAGTGTGTCGGTACAGGGTCAGGCTACTACTTTGGGGTTCCGTGTCATGTAATTATTCAAAACATAGTGACTTGTCACATATCCCTACTCAAAACTCAAATTTTAGAAAATGAATAATCTCTCTTGTGTAATTTTCTACATAAAAATGATGATGAAATTTACTTTGAAATCAATGATGAGACAGACGGAGATTAAATAGATTTATTATATTTATAATTATATAGTTAATGATGGGTATTATTCATGATATTTGATGTTTTATTAGGGTCGGTACTCCCATGTAATCATGGTTATTCCATGGAATGGTTCCCCCACATCCTTTATATAGATAAGGTCGATACTCCCCCACACACATGGGGAACATGTACTCTATATGTAGAGTCACTACACCACCATTTATGATTTTAGGAGGGGTTTAGGTCCACCACTAGGTATTGTAATCCCTTGACCATTTCATGTCATTTGGTGAGGTACATATTTCCCAATTCAGATCCAGATTATTGACATAGGTTACTTCTTGGGTAGATTTAATTCTTAGAGATAATTTTTATTCCATATGAGTTTAATCTGGGTAAAGTTTAACTTTTATATTTCTTGGTTATTATACTAAATCATTTATGGGTTCTCTTATTTGTTGATATCTTTTCTTTGAGATGACTATTGCTACTACTATTATTATTTATAGTAACTAGAAATTTTAATACCTAAATATTACATCCTTTTATATGAATATTCAATAAATTTCACCATAATACACACCTAGGGACCATAAAGGTTGAGTTTATTTGGAAACATGTATATATAAATAACTAGAATATAAAATAAGTATATAATATCACATATACTTATTCATAACTATAAACATTATTAGATACAACATACTTAGAACATTTCTCTATGACATGGGAAGGGAAACATAAGAAAGGGTGAGCTCATATGCTCAGTAAGGGTAAACATAATATATAGTCATAAGTGAGTATAAAAAAGAATAAGGGTATGATAACCTGAGCTAAAAATTAGAGAATCATTCCCATAAATTAATTTATATTAATCATGAAACATGGTATAAATTTTTATTCATCAAAAAACATAAGACCAAAGTGTGATAAACTATAAATAGTTAATCATGATCCCAAAGTGTGATTAATTATAAATAGGAAATCATGTTCCTAAAAACATATTATAAAAATAAGACATAATTTTGTGTCATAAAAATAATCATAGAAAATAATTTCCTTAGTTAAGGCTCACAACCAAGATAATCATACATGATTAGTTTCACTCCGGATTCCATCATTTCCTTAGTCAATATTCACTCCCAATACTATCTTATTGGATAAAGTCCCTTAATAAACTGGGTTCACTCCCCAATATAGTCTTTATCATCTCATGAGATATCCATATTTATTGAATGTATTTAAAGTCTTTAGTGTACCCACATGGCCTTGGGTTATAACGTAACCACTCTTATTTGGTTTAGAAGGGAACCACCCATCAGATAATGAAAACCATGCATCTGTGTGAAACAAGATCATAAAACATCTGTCATATCATCTGTTCATTACCCATGGTAATGATAAAAGTTTTATAAACATTTCATAATAATAATCAAAAACAATCCTTAGAATGAATAAATCTAGTAACACTAGATCACATCCCTATTTAATCATAATAATCATCAAAAATATGTTGTATAGATAAAAATACCTTTAAAATATCACTAGAAAATTTCTTTAGAAAATTTATTTATTTGAAATCATTTATTTAGAATCTATAGATTTCGAAAAATACTATGGAAAAAATTCATTGAAAATATAAAAGGAAATTTATAAAGTAATATTCAAATACAAAATTATTTAGGTTTATATGGAAAATCATTTACGTAGTGTATAATAAAAAAAAATTCTTTCACATTTTCACTAAAAAGTAAAAAGTAACACATTTTGAAAAAGATAATAAGATTCATTTTAAAACATGGTAAATGAATTAAAATAAACTTAAAATTACATTAAATAATATTTTCATAATAGTAAAAACATTCTTGAAAATAGTTTAATTAAAACATGGACATGGATGAAAATATTCCTAATCGAAGAAAAAAAAGATTTCAGTTTCCTTAAAAAATATTTTTGGTTTTTTGAGTAATTAAGGAGATAAAAATTAATTTAAAATTTTAATATCCATAAATAACTATATCATAATAAAATACATAATATGTGGTTGAGATATATCAGATATTTTCATCACAAAAACATAATCACAAACAATACCAGTGAAAATGAGATGATAATGTAAAACACCTACAACTTTAGTAATATTTAAATAAAAAGTTATTAGATGATTTAAAATCATATGGATATATAAATATCATTTAATAAATAATTTATTATTCCAAAATATATTCTTTGTTATTATATACCCCCATAGAGATAATAAATTTGTTTATAACATTAAAATGTGGCTCGATGAAGAGAAATTAAGACAAAAAACCCTTAAAACCTTGGTGACTTTTGAATTGAATGAAATGTAAAAATAAGAACATTATATTTTCCTTAAAGATAAATAAGTATAATTTATATGTAAAAATACATCCATTATGTACTAATTATACCCCATAAAATAAATTTCGTTCTACAACATCAAAAATTTCTCATGAATTTAAAAATGAGACAACGAAACCCTTCCCTTATATCTTACCAGATTAGTAAGCACTATAACATCCTATATAATAAATTTAGATTTATTATAATTATATAAAATAGTCATATTAATACATATTATTTCATATGTGATCCACTTATATCATTTAAAAACCTATTTATTAATAATTTTCTTTTAAAGTCACTATTTTGGGTGTTAAATGCTTCGTCTCTCACATATGCTTTAGTTCGGAATTTATGGTCCTTACACTTTGATCATGGTACCTATATCTACATAATTTCAATAATGATATAATTACCATACATAATAGTTTTATATAAATTTATAACCACTCATATAAAGTGGTGATGAAAAAAATTACATCACTATGCGAAGATGGAAGTCTGTATGTACGCACGAGTGACAATTACATTTTTTGATGGATGTATTGAAAGAAAGATAGATATTAATAAAACATTAAATAATAATTATTATAAAATAAATATAAAATATAAACATTAAAT
This sequence comes from Viscum album, assembly GCA_963277665.1. Taxonomy (NCBI): domain Eukaryota; kingdom Viridiplantae; phylum Streptophyta; class Magnoliopsida; order Santalales; family Viscaceae; genus Viscum; species Viscum album. The sequence goes on along the minus strand of OY728153.1, from coordinate 380,332,619 downwards.
ATATCATATTTACCAACCTTGAATTATAGTGGTGTAAAATAAGTCATATCGATGCATGAAGGTGGTGGTCCACACGTATGCAAGAGTGAAAATTTCATCTCCCATTTGATTGACAAGAGGTAGTAAATTCTTGTGAAATCATAATAACAAAATCACAGTATATTTATGATATTATTTTAATCATGTTTCTGTTTATACTAAATTCTATAGGATGTAGAAGAAGAAATAAAATTGAATGGTCTTGGTTATGATCTATACCACTTCTTCGAGAGACCTCCTTTGGCATACTCTTTAAGCCTTGAAGTGCAGTTATTAAGAGAGTAAAATGTAATATATGTTGAATTTAAGAATTATGTTAAGGTTTATGAGTAGGTATTTGATGATATATAATTCCAAAATTTTGCGAATCAATGAGTAAAAGAGGTTTGATTTTGTATGTGAGGGGAGGGACACACATGGAATTTCATAGAATATTTCAATGATTTAAGGCCACATTCATGATAAAGTGAAAAAATGGTTATTTATTTGAATTTAAGATAATATAATTTTGAAATATCATCAATAGATAATAATTTTACAATTTAGGGTGTCAATCATACCCTTATCTCATGGTTTAAACCCTCCCCCCCTGAGACAAATCTGTTTTAACGTTAACCGTGTTTACAAAATATTACTTTTTTTAATATTAACTATAATGAAAATATAATTTGAAACATTTAAATAAAATAAATTATGATGATTCTAAATATTTATTCCATTTTATTTTGTTCATTTTCTATAAGTGGTAGAAGTTAATTTTAATTAAGCGCCCAAACTGTAACAAAAACTCTATTTCGAAAAGTGAATTTTTAACTATGAAACTAAATTTAAATCCATTACATTTCTTATAAAAAACATAAAATGAATGTAAATATATTATATAAATAACATAATATATAAATTTTATAAAAAAATTAATAAAAATGATTAAATTTATTTATTAAGATAAAATCACATTGCACACATAAAAAAGGGTTTTAGAAAATTTTGTTTTTATGGAAAAAAATTAACTTTTAACGAAATAAAGTATAATTATTAATACTATGTAATTAATTATAATATTTACAATTAAAGGATTATTCGGTTAATTTATATTCAAATTAAAAACATAATTTTAAACTTTCAGGAAAGGAAATGATAGCTTCTATAGAAATTGGTATTTTTCCTAATTCACTGGAAAATTAATGTTTTTAGAAAAATCATAAAATATCACCCCAATAGAATATTAAAATGATTATTTTAAAAAATATATTAATTTCCTAAAATATAACTTCTATTAATGGAAAAAAATTAATTATAATTTTTTAATGTAATAAATGTGACAAACCCCATTTTTTAAGAAAACATATTTTTGAAGTATAAAATGACTTTACTAAAAATTGAGTAATTATTAATTATGATGTAATAAATATATTTTAATTAATAAAATCCTTTATACATATTTTTCATAAAGTTTTTCTAACTACTCATACCTTTAAAATTAACAACTATGTTATATGGGTTTACTATATCATGGTTTATATGGACTCAAGGTTGTGTGTAAGTCTAGATATCAAATAAAAAAAGATTTATTTGAAAGGAAATATGTATAAAATATTAAGGGCCACCACAGGTTCTGAATTTGGATCCTTATATTGTTCTATATATACCTAAAGCTTTTTCAGATCTGGATAATGGAATAGGCACAGTTTTAGATCTGAATCGGGGATCTAGCCGACAACCCTTGGATTCGTTCAAGGGTTCCTCCACTACAAGGGTTCTTACAAAAGGATATTTGGCCCCTATAGAAGCCAATATATAAGACACATATGAATTATTGACCATGGTAAATATCTCCATCATCGTGTGATTGCTTCCTCCTAAAGGTGAAAATCCATGGATTCTTGCAGACATAGTCTGGAGAATATTCTTTCATTGGTGGTTCTCAAACTGGAGGTGTGTCTCTATAGGATGAGGATTATTCCACTGTATTTTTCAATAAAATTATTATAGGATTCATGCATATACCTATGGTTCATTATTATTGAAGCCTTCCATAGTACATCTTCATGAAGGGATTATGGAGTTTAGTGTGTCGCATGTTAGAAACAATATTTCATAGATATGGGTTAGAATGCATGGTATAAACTAGATTTTTCAGCTTCCAAAAATTCTCTATGATAATGGTAATGAAATTAGAGTTCCAATTCAACCAGACAAAGAAACTGAGTATTTTAGGTTAGAATATTGTTATAAATTGACCTTAGTTTCACTCACATATATAATTCCATTATTACTACTACTACTTATGATATAAAAATTTATATGGGGTATGAGAAATTCCAAAAATTATGTTTTCTTTGTAATTCTATTTTTCACTCAGATGATAAATTTATAAGGAATAAAGATGGTTCCATTAAAGAAAAGGGCAAGAATCATTCTGCAACTTTGGCCAACCAGCCTAAGATGTAGCTAGTGGATGAGTTTGAAAAGGATAATCCACATGGACAACAAGTGAAGAGCCTAATCCTACATAGACATGGAAAGGGTCAGGTGCGGGACAAATAAGGTGCTGCTTTATCTAATGATCCTTCATATTCAAGAACTAAAATATTTTATGAGGCGAAGCCCTTATAATTGGGAAAGAGATTCTCAAATGTTTGGCGTGAATTCACAATGGGCACCTTATGAATCGCTCATGGATGATCTTGCTGAGTAGAATCTGTAGGTGGCTTCCACCACTCCTTGGATTACTCTAGGATCTCTTGGTGTGGTTGAGGTAATCCCTAACTCTATCCAGACTGTTGGAAAGGATGTTGGTAGACTATATAAGAGCGATCATCATGGTTATTAGGCTATATATTATATGGATGCTTAACTTGACGTCTTCATTGATCCTTTCTTTGAGAAGAACATTGATTTAGAAATTAAATTGGAAGCTAAATTATATGAAGATTGTTAGGCATGGGTAGGGGAAAAAATAAGTTCCTCACATTGCAAAAAGGGTAAAATGAAAACTTTTTCTTCACCAATTAAAAGGTATGGAATTGGGAGTAATTTTTTTTCCAAAAAAGTGACACTTATTTCATCTTAAATGTTGGGACTCACACAGCTAGTGGTCAAGAAGGAAATAAGTAGTCTTCATCCATGAACTCAGTGGATAATGACGGCTTCTAGCTAGTTTCTATTCTAAAGCCCAGATCACTTTCTTTTTATCTTGTTTAGGCTCTTTTTGATCCTTCAATTGATAGGGCTGTATCCCCTCTAGAGTTTCTTCTTTTGAGGGAATCCTCCCCCTCATGTAGGAAGGATGAAAATGTTTATGGACCATAATGTACATCAATAAAATATATTATTCTTGTGGTCTCAGGTGACCCTATTAGCAAGAAAAGTATTTGATTCATAGATCAGGTGAATGTAGAACCCTCAAATATTTATGGAGTTCTTGAAACAATAAATGATGATAAAGGGGAATATCAGGAGAAAATTCTATAGTCTCACTCCACTGGAGATATGGGTGGTCAAATTAGTATAAGAAGATGGTGGCACTAAAGACACCTTACTTGAGAAATTGGAGGCTCATTCTGATGCTAGTTTTGACTCAGAAAATATTAAAGACATCTTCCAATAAGAGAAAACATAGAGGATATATATTCATCCTGAATGTCTTGGATGAGGGTGTGTACATGGAAAACGTGATTAGAATAATATTTGTGAGTGGGAATTTAGAAATGGTATTAAAATTAGGGTATAATTAGGTCTATGAATTATTTTTTATGAGGTAATTACTTCAATGTGTGGCCCAATCTCCTTCTATCCTTGTTTTTCTTATTTTAATAAAGGGGCCTTGTTCATAACTTTTCAAGAAAAATCTCAGGGTTTTACTTTATACCCACATAAAATGAAATTATACATAAAAATATCACTCTAGTATAAAAATGAGGATATAATTACTTCATCACATCCTTGGGTTCCCATGTAGCTTCCTCAAATTTATGATTCCTCTAAAGAACACTAACTAGGTGAGTAGTAATTTTTTGGAACTTTATCTCTACAATCTAATATTTATATAAATTTTTCCTCGTAAAAAATATCATGATTTTATTGAAAAAACATTTTAGTTTAGTATATCTGAAAGATTAGGCGTGCAATTCTTTAGTAGAGATATATGGAACACATAATGAACCGGATAGAGGATTTTTGGGAGTGAAAATCAATAATATGCATTCCTTACTCAATCAAGAATATCAAAGGGACTAGTATAAATAAGGCACAAATTTCCCCTCTTTCTAAATATCACAACCTTCTTCTATGGATAAATTTCTTGGAAAACCATCTCACCAACTTCAAATTCTAGATATCATTAATGATTGTCAGCATAAATATTTTGTCTACTCTAATATACCTTGATGTGATTATGAATAGATCTAACCTTATATGTTATTTCCTCATCTAGCTTAGGTCCCAATATGTTTCTTTATCCATAATCATCCCAGTATGCCATAGTTATACACTTATTTTTATAGATGGCTTCATAAGGATCCATATGAATACTCAAGTGAAATATATTATTGTAAAAAACTCAATTGGGAGTCAGTGTTGATCCCAACACCCTTTGAAATATAGAGAACAAGATCTCAATATGTCCTCCATGTTTTGAATTTTCATATTAGACTGACCATCTATCTAAGTATGATAAGAAATGCTAAAAAACATCATGGTATCTAGATATTTCTGAAGAGTTCTCCAAAAAATCAAGACAAAGATCCCAATAAAATTCAATATAATAAGGTACCTAATGTAAACTTACCACTTCTTTAATGTATATATTGAAAATATGATAAGTAAATAAATATTCTCTGATAGAAATAAATTACATTGAATTCATAAGGTGGTCTACTATAGCCCAAATAGTATTACCAACATTAGATGTTTATGAGATTCTGATAATGAAGTCCATAAGGATGTTTTTTCATTTCCATTTTGGTATAGGTAATGGTAGTCACATCCTCTTAAACATATATCTCTAAACATAACTTTTTGACATAATAAGGACAAAGATCCATACTCTACAATATCTACCTTCATTTTTTCCCACTATAAATACCCTTTCAAATCCCTATACATCTTCATACATATATGATAAATATATAATGATGAGATAATAGATTCTTCTAATAATTCCTTCTTCAATTGTGGTATTTATAGGACACAAACATCGTTATTGAACCTTATTATTCCATTATAATCACGAATGATCTCAATATATTTTCACACCTTTTTTTTCATATCCACATCCTCCTTTTGTGCCTATTTAATAATTACATGGATGGATGGTTGAACACTCATTTGATGAAGATATGATTTATCCCAATTCTTTAGGATTTGATGGTGTGTCATTTGAAAATCCATAAATAATAGATCTTTTGTGATCATTATCATAGATAAGTAATCATGATTATTTCAACTCAAATTATCAACCACCTTGTTCACTTTCCCATTTTTGGTAATTTATTTAGCAGTCATAATATTTAATCAACTATAATCATGTTATTTGGTTTATTTTATTCTTTTTATTGGTGAATTTATATATTAATTTTTTTTGATCAGTATATATGTCGCATTTTTATCCATAATGATATTTCCTTCAAATTTTCAAGGAAAATATTACTACTGTTAACTAAAATTACTAATTTAGGTCATTTTTATTTGGAACATTCAATTGTAATGAGGTATAATCAGTCACTATTTAATTCTGCATAAGAACTCACCTCAGACCTATTTTCAATGCATCATTGTAAATCACAAAATTTTGTCTATTATAGGGTAGTGTGATCACAGGTACACTAACCATCCTTATCTTTAGTTTCTTGAATTTTTTTTCACATTAATTAATCTAAAAGAATATAACTATCTACTAATTTAACTTGGTGATAACATTAGATAAACATGATAAATCCTTCACAAATCCTCGATAATATCCATCCAATCCATAAAAACTACAAATTTCAATCACAGTGGTTGATCTAAGATAATGTTAAATAACTTCTGTCTTTGATAGATCCATTTATATACCCTTTCTTGATATTATATGACCCAAAATATGAAACTTTATATCTCAAAAATTCACATTTGGTAATTTTTTATAAAAATTATCGTTTCATGGTCTTTAGTACAATCTTCAAGTGATCTTCCTTATTCATGGAATATATAATAATGTCGCCTATAAATACAATCACTAACTGATCATGTTAATTTCAAAATACCTTATTCATTAAATCCATCAAGATAGTAATGGAATTATTAAAACCAAATATCATCACAATAAATTCATAGAATCCATACTTCTTATGAAAAGTTGTCTTGGGTATGTCTTTACTTTTGACCCTCAACTAATAGTATCCAGATTAAAGATTAATCTTGATAAAATATTTAATTCCACATAATTGATCAACCAAATCATCAATATGATGAATAAGATACTTATTCTTGATCGTGATACTGTTGAGTTCCTAATAATCAATGAAGAGCCACATTGATCTATCATTATTCTTAACAAAAAGGAAAAGTGTTCCCCATAGAAATAGAATTTTCCAAATAAATACGTTATCAATATTCTTCTAGAATTTGTTCTTTAATTATTGAAACTCAGTCTGGGTCATTATATATAGATTATTCTATATAGTTGTATCACCTTTTATGAATTAAATTGAAAACTAAACATCACAATTCAGAAGAAGAGTATGTTACTCATCCAGAAACAAATCAATAAACTCCCATTGAAATGACATACCTTTGATGTTTATTTTCTCCCTAACCAATTGAGATAAATGTCAACTCTTTATATGAATAATCAACAATTTGAAAGATGTAATTTACATTAGAAGTTCATATTTATCCTTGAAATGATAGAAAATTAAATGTTGGTTAGGGATATCAGATATTAATTCCATTCCTTAGTAGTTCATATGAGATTTATATAAAGAAATTTAATCTATTACCATATTTACATAAAATTCAACTAGAGGAAGAATAAAAATATTTTTAAGAAATACATTACCACAAACTTCAATTGGGGAAAATCATAGACTTTAGATTTCATAATCATACCATTATGAGGTTTTTTTATTAAATTAACATATTATAATTTAGTATATGAATAAACTCTCTTGGAGTTTTCATGATATGAATGTGTTTATATGACTAATATCTAATAACACACTTCAATATTTGAGCATACCTGTCACCTCCTCAACTTCATCATTCTATCTTTAATACCATACTAAAAACAAAATTGTTAACATGACCATCAATCAACATTAATCACTGTGATTAATCATGAAAAATAATTCATAGGATCTTTAAATGATGACACTTTATTTTCAATCTATGACAGGTTAGGTTTAACCTAGGTCATCCATGGTCAATATCTTATTCAAATTTTTCAAAATTTCTATTAAATAAAATATGAATTAACCTAATAATATTCATAAAGAGTTTTTAACAAGGTTATTAGTAAGGTAAAATTCATTACACACTAGAATGATTGTTAAGATATAATCAACGAACTCTTTTTAAGGTTAACACCCCTAGATATATATTTTCTAAAACCACATCCACTTATAGTATCCACATAGGGGTGTATTATCTTATAGAAACCACAATTTTTAATTTTTAATAATATATGATATTTTCCTATTCTTAGTATTATCCAAATGTTTATCACTACATTTTACTCATCCTAGTTTCCAAAATTTATCAAAGCGTGCCTTTAATATTGACTATGAAAACCTAGATGACCTTGTAAAGGATACAAGTTTGATAAAAATTTCATAATTATAATTAAAAACCATCCAAAATAATAATAAATATGGTAACACTGGATAATATACTGAGTAAATCATAAGAAACATCAAAGGATTTTGTTATAGATAAAAAATAATTTTAAAATATCAATAATACATTTTTTGATGAAATTTCCATTTTTATTTGAAATAAATTATTTAGAATATAAAAATTCACACAATATTAAGTAAAACAATTATTTTAAAATAACCTAAGAAACATATAAATTAAGATTCAAAAAAAATATTATTCATGATGGAAAATAAATTCATTCATGTGGTGTACATTAAAATAAAAATTCCTTTAACATTATCAATAAAAGGCCAGAAGCACCTTGTTTGGAAAATTACAAGAGTATTAATTTTAAAAAATATAATGTAAAAAAATTGTATAAATTAATTTAATAAGTCTCTTTATAATATTAAAAACATTATTGAAAACATTTTAAATAAGATATGTACATGGAATAAAAGATTCTCAATCAAAGATAAAATCTTAGTTGGTTTTCCTTAAAAAAATCATTTATTATCATAAGTACTTAAAGAGAAGAATGTGAAAGAAAAAAATGAGATATATAAGAATAACCAAAGGATGAGAAAATATATATCACTTGGGAGAGAGATATCATATAATGTCATCATTACAAAATTTAATCATAAACAATTATGGAAAAAATGAGATTGTAACATAAAACACTTACCTCAAGTCTCTCTCACTTTTAAAGCACTCTAAAATCCAATATAATAAATTTAAATTTATTATAATTATATAATATAATCATATTAAAACCATAAATGGTTTACTTATGACATCTTATCACATATTAATTAATAATATTTCATTTCCATCATCATTTTGGGTGTTAACTGCTTTCATTTTTCATGTATATTGTTGATTGGTAGTTATGTTTCATGCAATTTTATCATTGAATCTTAATCTCTAAAATGTCAATAATGATATAAATATCATATATATTCATCATATACATATTTATAAGTATTCATACAAAGTGGTGATGAAAAATGATTTACATCGCTATAAGGAGACGGTAGTTCGTACCTACACACGATTAATGTTTTCATTTTTAAATGGATAAAAAGAAAAAAAGATAAAGATTAATTTACCTTTCTAAAATAATTATTATATCATAAATATCATATATATATATATATATAAATACATTTAATATATCCTTATTACCTTCCATGTAAATTTTAAGTGATAAATGAATCACACTGCTTCATGGAGGTGGTAGTCCACACGTATATATGAGAGAAACTATCATTTTTCAATGGATGGGAAGGTAAAAAGGTAAATATGACATTATAGCTATATTTTTTGCCACTAATAATTATTCATCACACAATTTCCCATGGGAGGATGCATGTCAGGCATATCACGTGATGGATTAGTGAGATTTGGGGTCATCTTAATCCTAGTGGTCAAACACCTTCTTTACATCATGTGAACATCGAACCAAGCACATATCATGGTCTCTCCTCCACATAAGGGATGATTAAATTACAATATACCTGATTATGTGAATAATTGTGGACTGAAACTTCATGTTTTTCTATGATCATGTCCTAAAGAATTTATTTTATTCCACAAAAAATCCAAGCATAAATAAAATTCATGACTCGATGCCCCATGACAATATGATGGAAGTCCATAACACCCAATGAAATATTCATGTGTTTTTGAGAATATCCATGTCTCTCTTGATATTATCATGTGAAGAGGATAAATATTATTTTTATGTGTATTATGGGATTTAGATTTGAGACAATTATGTGACGGGTTGCAACACTATCCTTGTACCATTTGGAATATGTCCTTGATATGAAAACACCTATAGTCATGCTATGGAATCATACATCCATGAATATATAACACATCAATGGTGAGAAAAGTGATTATTTCTGACAAAGTCTGCATTCTACCAAGATATCCATCATTGAATATGTGAAAAATCAAAGGCGAGTAAAGAGAATATCCCTAAAAATGTTTTTATGTCATCAAGAGATCCATCATTTAATATGAGACACATCAAAGGAAATAAAAGTGACTATTCCTAACAATGTACGCATGATGGTGAGAGATCCATCATTGAATATGTGACACCTCAGAGGTGAGAAAAGGGGTTTTCCCTAAGATGTTTTGCATTTCATCATGAGATCTATCAATGTACATGTGAAACATCAAAGTAATGTATAAAAACTATCCCTAACAGTGTTTTCATGCCGTAGAGATATCCCACACTGATCTTATTATGCGCTATAGGAAAGTAGTGCAAATGAACAAGACAAGGCACGTGTGGCAAACATAAGGGTCTATCTACGAAGTTCTCACACATCACCATAAGACCCTCTGTTGGTCACACAATAAATAACTGATGGGGAGAATGATAGTCCTTAACAACATCCATAAAATCACATGATATCCCCAAACTTTTTAAAATAATAAAATGAAATAATAGGGTGGAAGGTAAGAGCCTTTTGTGATTGTAAAACTCACATGATGCACCCATCAAGCCTGAGAGGCACTTCAAAAGCCCAGGTAACATCTCTATCTGGCCACGTAAGAACATGCTGGCATGTCACCCCCATCATGTGAAAGTATTTGTACATGTCCCAATTGTCTCCATATCCCCATTTGGATGCATAAGACTAATAGAAGTGTTTTCCATGAAGAAATCGTGCATCACCACAATACCATTTTTTGTTCATGAGATGAATCTTCGATGGAGAAAATGATTGTCCTTTAAAATATCCATACAGTATTGTGAGATCAAAAAACATTGTAAAATTATAAAAGGAAATAAAATGGAGAAATGAGGGAGCCTCTTATAGTCATAAAACTCACATGATGCACCCTTACAGCCCACAAGACACTCTAAAAGCCTCGGTGACATGTATTCCTGATCATACAAGATCCCATTGGCATGTTAACTATGTCACTTTGAAGGCATGGACATGTAAAGGTAGTGTCGTGCTCCCCCTTTTCTCTATAAGACAAATAGAAAGGTTTTTACATGAAGTGCTTGTGAATCACCATAAGACATTTTTTTGGTCATGTGATGAATCACCAATGGGGAGGGTGATTTTCCTTCAAAACATCTATAAACTCTCATGAGATCCCAAACCTTTGTAAAATAATAAAATGTAATAAAAGGGAGAAATTTATGATCTTAATTCCATCATAAAACTCATGTGATGAACCCATTCAGCCCATGAGATATCACAGAAGGCCCGATGACATGTCTTCATGGTCACACAAGAGCTGTTTGGAATGTCACACACATCACGCAAAAGGATTTGGAAAATTTTAGGCAGTATTGTGCTCCTCTAGCTCTATAGGACAAACATAATAGTTTTTTCATGAATTTCTCATGAATCACCACAAGACCCTTTGTTTTTCATGTGATGAATCACCTATGGGAAGAATTATTATCCTTGATAACATTCACAAAATATTTTGAGATTATCAACTTTAGTAAAAAAAGTAAAAAATATAATTTATAAATACAAGATGTTCTTTTAGTTGTAAAAATCACATGAAACACCCAATAAACCCACAATACACCATTGAAGCATCAGTAACATGCCAACATGGTCACAAAATAGCCTACTAGCATCTCACCCCCATCATTTAAAAGGTATAGAAAACGACCATCTAGTCTCACACTCTCCATTTGTATTCATAGAAAAAATAGATGGGATTTTCCATGAAATGGTCATGCATATTCCTAAGACCTTTTATTGGTCAAACAATGCATCACTAGTGGAGAGAGTGATTTTCTTCGACAATAGTTGTGAAAACTCTCAAAAAAATCTTGGGTTCGCGTGATAAGTGCCACCCAAGGAGCCAAACAAACGGGGTGGCGAGGCATATAAATCCCCCACCTACGCATGAAAAATAAAATTCCATATAAATGAAAAATACATGTAACCTTGAATCAACATGAGAGAATATTTATTGGATTTGTTGGTCTCACAACCGGGAAGTATTCCATTAGGTAATATCCAATGAATTATTGGATCGGTCATGTAACATGAATAGTCACTTCACATGATCACTCATAGGTCACCCAAATGGATTCTAGTTAGTCACCTGAAGAAAATCCTTCATTTCTTAGAGATCACTCAGGACTTAAAACTAGTTAAAATTGATCAAATCTGTGGAATTTATAATATAAAGTCTTGAAAAAATAATAAATAATGAAAAATATATGGGAATAACATATACTCCAATCCTCATGTGCTTCGCATGAACCATTTATTTCATGATAAAACACCAAGACATGTCTCCTAAATCATGTAAAACTTCTTTTAATACTATTTGGATATTGTGAAGACCCCTAGACATGTTAAAAAATATCATATAACACCCCCAAGTAATGTCACCCAAGTCTTGTGAAACCCTATTGTAAAGCCATCCAAGCCTCTTATTTTCCTTTATACATGTCACATAGATCATATGGTGGCACTACTTCTTGTCAACTGAGTCTCACAGTAACACTACGGTATGTAAAATGGATATTATGATTTCCCTAAGACATGCCATCCAACTTTCATGATGACATCAAAAAATTTCATCTTGGGCCATGCATTACCCTCTAAACATGTCTTATTGACCCTCAAGACACCCTACAAAGAGTTTAATCCATACAACATGAAGACACCTTAAATAGTTAGAGAAGACATGTGGAAACCTTTGAGACATGTCTCATTGACTCTCAAGACTCCCCCCACCCAAGTGTGTTTGTCATCTTTCTCAATAAAACTTGGGAAATTTAGCTAGATCATACGACTCCCTCCAAGAAAATACATATGAGATCATGTGATGGATTCTCAAGAAAACCAGCTGAGTCTTGTGATGTCCTTCAGATAAGTCAGTTGAGATAATGTGATGGATTCACAGAAAAATTCGTGAAGTCTTTCGATGTCCACTAGACAATCCAAACGAGATCATGAGATGGATTTCTAGAATAACTAGTTGAGTCTTGTGATTCCCCCTAGAAAATCCATCTTAGATCATGATATAGATTTTAGGACAAGTCAGTGGGGTCTTGTGATTTCCTCTAGGAAAGTTAGCCTTTATCGTAGGATATCCTTCAAATATTCCATCTAGGTTATGTGATGTCCCTTGGAAAAGTTAGCTGGATCATGAGATTTCCTTTGGACATGTTATGCAGAAATTCTATAACATGTCAAGAAGACAACCATGGCATGTCTAGTGGATAATAAATGCATGTCTGGTAGAAAAGAAGGCCATGTCAATAAGGGAAACCTCAGTATGTAATCCCCAATCAGTGGAATAATATGATAAGTCTCATATATAAGAGAAAACTCACAATGTAAGCCATGATTAGCTGCATAATATGATATGTTCTACATATAAGTGAAATTTAAATGTGTAATCCCCAACCAGTGGCATAATATGACATGTTCCACATATAATGAAAACCTCAGTGTGTAACACCCATCCAATGGAATAATATGATTTGTCCCACATATAAGTGCAACCTTATTGTGTAAGCCCCAATCAAAGGGAACCCATCCTAGTAAAAGACCCTAACATTCCTAAAACCCCAGGGATAAAAATAATGTCTCCAAATGTGATCTTCCAGCTTAGCCTATCAATGGGCTATGGGATGAACAAACTATGAGAACACTGGTTCCTACCCATGCAGAAAACGTATGGCACCTTTCTAAGGCTCGATCTCTAAATGGAATCTATCTTGGTATAAGCCCCTAACATTCCAAAAACCTTAGTAATAACTATAATGTCTTTTAGTGTAATCATCCACCTTACCCCATTAGTGGGTTAAGGGATGAATGAACTATGAGAACTATTCCCACCATAGTCAAGATATGTAGGTCCATTCTTAAGGCCTGAGATCCTATGGGAATCTACTTCAGCGTAAGTCCCCTCATGTCTCTGACATTTCAACCATCAGTATCCATTCATTCCCATGGTATTATCACTCTTCCTAATCTATCAGTGAATGATAAGTGGAATCATACATGGGAATCATTTTATGTATTAGTCCCAACCATGCCCCAATGTACCTCAATCCCATCAACGGGTTATGGATGAACTGAACTATGATGACTTGGAATCCTATTATTCAACAATATATGTAAGATACATTTCTAAGGCCCAAAATATATACCAAATCGTTCATAAGATAAGTAATCATGCCTCTCAATTGTTAAATTATATGTGCAAGACCCATATAGATATCCTCTCATGCAATGTGTATGATCTTCTGATATTTCTTGTTTATCAAATCAAGCATTACATGCATGGTCTTAGAGACTGGTGATGATTATACCAATAGTGTAATGAGGATTCCCTAGCATGGTCCAATCATTGGGATGTAATTATGATTACATATCAACCCTTCTCAAAGGTCTATACTCCCAAATAAGAAATCAAGGGTAGTCTTATATGAATAAGTCCTACCTTGGGCCTCTATTTTCATATATCTCACAACATAGATTCCCATTATAATAATTAAGTATACTCTAATTCTGGTCTCAATTAGGATACATAGGATGCCTCACTGAGGTCTGAGATCAGTATTTATGTCCTTTCCTCATGGTGTTAAACTACATGGATGGGTCTAATCATACGACCTTAAACTATATCAAATGAACTATGTGGGTTTTGATTGCAATTTTCATAGTATATGTAGGACACATCATAGAGTTTTAATACCATATCCAAGATAAAAATCACCCCCTGGATGGTAGTAAAATTCAGAGTGCCCAAACATGGCCATAAACCAAAGAATCATAAATAAACAATAGATTAATAAAGAACCTATGATATTCATGCACTAGTTTATATCGATACATGCTCATAATAAAGGAATTTACATAGGGGTAACTATTCCCATATCAGGGTCTATGAAGGATTTCATGAACATATATTAAATCTATAAGATAGTATATGAGTAGGAAATGACTCCCCCAAAAAGGGTGTGATGAGGACAAACTCTTGTCCTCTCGACCAATGTGAGTTTCTAAGTGTCATTGGGTGTGAAATCCCAAAGGATCGCCTGCTTTTAGAATGAATGTTCATACTCATCCATGGATGTGGGAACTATTGGTAGTTTCTAAGGAAGATTACCAAATGGTAAATCGAATTTGAATGAGTGATAAAGCCATTAACCCCCCCCCATAATAAATCAAATTGTTATGATAAAATCCCATCCATGTCTCTATTGGGAAATAATACCTCATGGTAACATTGTAGTATTTTTTTGTTGATTGTGTTTGTTGTAAAAAAGGGTTTCCATTGTCAATTATGGATTTCCAAGGATATTTTTTACATGGTATGCTGTAAAAAATCCAACATAAATGAATGGATGCTCTAGATGTAGTACATAATGATGTGTATATAATGTTTCATATTTTCCAAGTGTTTTCCAATTTTTTGGTGTTGAAAATTTGTAGAATAGAAAAAGGGGTTTTTTAAAAGAGGGAGAAATTTTACAGAAAAGTAATGTTTTGTGAAATGGTGATGGTTATTTGGGAAGTTTCACACAATCCTAGATTTGGGATCACCGCATAAAAATATGGCCACGGAAAAAAGGTGCATGTATGATCAGAAATTATGTCAATGATGGGTTTTCTACGACATAGTAGCTATGAGAAATAATTAGCTGTGTAAGAATATTACACTCCAAATACATTGTCAAAACATAATGTTCGGTGCTCGAAAGAATTTGTGTTCATGGTTGGAGTTCTGTGACAAAACAAATTTCTTTCACACACAAAGGAAGGCGTGCAAGGTCATTCAGGTCTATAAATTGGTCGATATGACCCATCACCATCTTTTGAGAATCTCAACCGTTAGATAATATCCAGGCTTTAAATCATGTAAAAGGTTCATAAAAGGCCTAAAAGTTTCATACAATAATATTTTCATGAAGAAATGAATTAAATATTTTTTGTGCTAAGAAAATAACTTGTGTTTGTATGACCATGGGAGGTGCATGAAAATTTTGAAAGTTTTGTATAAGAGAAATTACTGAAAAAAAACCAAAAAGTTGTGAAAATTTTGGGAGTTCTTTGGAAAACCAAAAAAAATCAAGTAAGTATGTAAGGTTACGCACAAGTCATCCTAAGGTTGTGAGAAATAAAAAGGTGTGCGAACCATACAAAATATCTTATTAATATTTGGTAAAGTGGTGTTAATAAAGTTTATGAATGTTGAACATAAAGAGATAATCTATCTATAATTTAGGATTCATTCATTATTATTAATAAAGTGACCTAAGTGTCTTTAAACTATGTGTGGATCCTTTCTATATAAGTGAGAAACGGAAAAGGAAGAAGGTGATCATTTCCACCGATAGTGATTCAGTGAAGGAGGGATTGAGGGAGTGACCCTGGGGAAGCATTAAGCTCTCCATAAACTTTTTAAAAGAAGTGATAATCGGAATAGAAGTGATCTTGCCTAAACATTATTTTTCAATGTTCATTAGTGGATTTTTTACATTGGCATGTCTCCATTGTATGCTCATTGGACAAAGCCCAGTGATGGTGAACCAAGTAAAACTATTGTGTCTTATTTTATTCATATGTTTTTATAGGAAAGGGAGAGAAGAGTATTTTGTATAAAAAAAACAATATCTGAAGGGGATTTTGTTTTAATCTTCCATACTCTGATTCACCCCCCCCCCCCATCAGGGTATTTAACCTAGTTTGGTTAAAATTATCTTTCCCAAAGAATCAAAATGGTGAACCTGATGTAAAATTATTTAACTCTGTCATAACTTTCATGTGTTGAAAATGAAATATTTTCTAGTTCCCATAAGGATTGTTTGTTTTTTTCTCATTGCATAACAAAACAGTAGACCTAACACATTTCTTTTAACTATGCTTAACCTTTCATAAAAATATGTGACCTCCTGTTAATCCATTAAACCATGAAATTTGTTGATCTAACATTGACTCTAATATATGAGAATCATAAATAAGGTGTATTTTTTCATCTCTAGGACTTCTTATATTCCTTGAAATAAAAATGACATCATTGAATGTGCCAATAGATTCTGAGATCCCTGGATAATCTTCTTTGGCCCTGAGGCCCCAACATATGTTGTCACCAACACACCAATTCCATTATCAGTTGGTGAACATCTTGGTATGAAAATGACATATCAACAACTCCATCCTGAATATAATATCCACTCATAAAATCCTTCAATGTATGAGTTCCCACTATCCATATTTCCCATGATTGGAAATAGGAGAGGAAGTGGCCCTTTTTTCCACATTCAACTGCTTTGGGATCCTATCCCTAGAGAATGAAAACTCTTACATTCCCTACCCAAGAGAAGTGGATGAGGACAATAAACATGTGGACCTAATCACTAAGGAGTTTTCTAAGAGTGATCCTATCCATTCTGGTCATCATCTCATACATGTAACCATGATTCCATAAGGATCTACAAAGGGGGTTCTTCCCACCCCAACTATCCAAATTGGGTCACCTAGCAGGATAGCATATCAGGAATATCCAAAAAATGTATCTCCATAGTAAGCTTATATCCTTGATATCACCAATATATCTAAGAAACACCAGTGTATCCTAATAGTGGTGCGCAATCAATCCTAGTCCATCACTAGGTAGGATACTCTAACATCATCACATCTATCCTTGGTGACTGCCGAATCTTGTGGAGTACCCCAACTCGAATGGTTGGGGAAATTTTCATCATATTTTACCCTGGGATAATCTTTAACATGGGAACTAGCCCCTTAAATGGTATCATGGGAACCTACCCCTCAAATGGTATCATGTGAATGAACCCTTCAAATGGTACCACAAGCACCAGCCCAAAAAATGGTATCATGGGAATCAACCCCAAAAATAATATACAGGGAACTGATCCCCCAAATGTGATACTCTATGGTGGAGGATCACCAGACCACTTATATCTTAGTCAATATGATATCAATCAGGTCTGAAGAGTCCCCATCAGATCTGAATGACCACACTCTTAAAGGGTAAAAATATACCCTCCTACAGTCATCCGAGTCTCAGTAGGTTGGCCTACATTATTCCACTGGCGTGGGAAAATCAAGGCTCAGATATATCTTTCCAGCATCAATGGAAGGTTCTAATAACTGTGTTGGCATTTCAGAGGGTAGTGATAATGGAGCATATGAGCATTGGTAGTGGTGGATTAAATTTCTAGGGTCAACGTCAAAACTCATCTCATCATCCACTCACCTTACCACCAAAACAATAGAGGGTGTTTTCATGGATCCTTCTTGCCATCCCCTTGAAGATGACAAGGTAATTTCCATAAATGAATAGATCACCAAACTCCAATGAGAGAATGGGGATCTATAGGAAATAATTGTGGGAATAATCTTGATATATCTACCTAGATATGATGTACCAGAAGCTATTTATGGAAGCCTGCCTTATAGAAATGTCCCCTAGCCCGTAGGTATGGGGGGGGTTTTCATATTTTTCATACCCTCATCGAGTGTAGTCCCAGAATTGTTCCACATAACACTAACCCATAGGCAAGGGGTAATATTTATATTTCCAAGATCCCTAGATCATAGGGTTGGGGGAATTTCCATATTTTCCACCTCCTCATTGAAGATATTCTATAAACTATCTGACCTTATATGTTTCCATAAAACCTCCAAGAGAACTAATATCTTTTAATTAGTGGTAAGAATTTGTATCATCCAAGACCCCCAATGCTTTAGCAACTAGACCCATACCAACAAAGATAAGGACTATATTCCCCAAGATTCAGAATCAACCATGTTCCTCAGCCAATGGAGGCATAGATAACATATTGGATAAGTAGCATGAATTCCTATCTCTTGAAGATAGATAGTGAAAATTATATTCCTTCCAGAAAATACATATTCCTAAGTATTTCAAATTTTCGAAGGAAAGGGGTTTGATAGAGATCCCAACAATGATAAAGCCAAGTGATGCAAGGATGGTAGGCCATGATAATCAGTTCCCCTACTATCAAGGTCTTAGTCATGACATAGATGATTAATTTTCCATTAAATACTAGGGTTAGGTATATATGGACATGGGGATATTGGATTCACTGACACATGGATCCCCACTCCAGTTATCTGACCACTCTGAACAAGACACACAATTTGTCCAGTAGAGTATGAGCCACATGCCTCTCATGGATAATAGACCGTATTTTAATGTAATATTGAACAATACCTATTCATTCCAAACAAATAATATACCCATATATTTTTAATTTTGCATTGAAAATGGTTTTATAGAACTCCCATCAATAAATAAGTCGCTTGAGGTAGGGTTGATTGGAAAAAAACATATCCCCAACTATCAACATCTCAGGAACACAATAGAGAGATAGTTTTTATTCAAGGATTGGATGAGGTACAAGAAATTGTAGTCTTGATAGAGTCGAATGAATCTAAAACACATGAAATATAGATAAGATTCGTCAAATTTTCATCAAATGAGATACTATCCTAGTAGGTTATTCACACTCGTCCTTACTGTAAAACATTATATTTCATGGCAGATGTCCTTAACAAAAGCCGTTAAAATGCATGGCTGATGTCCACACCAAAATACATTAAACTTCAGGGCCATTATCCTTACTAAAATATGATAAACTTCATGGATCACTTCTTTACCTCAAGATGTTAAACTGCATAGTTGATGTCCTTTCAACACTACATTAAACTACATCATTTTTCTATAACTACGTATGACTTTACTCTCATACAAATGAGATATGTAGGGATTCATGAATCATATATCCTTCCATGACCACTTATATTCACATCCTTACCACAATATGCTAAACACCATGGAGGATGTCCATTCTTCATGACATTAAATTTCATGGGTTTTCTAGAACTACATACAGATTGATTTTCATCCCAATGAGATATTTAGGGATTCGAGATCCTATATCTTGTCCCAGCCACCTGTATTTAGATTCATACCAAAATATGTTAAAATTTACGTCTGATATCCTTTCTATAAAACATTAAAATTGCATGGGTTTTCTATAACTACATACGTATTTATTCTCTTTCTAATAAGATGTGTAGAGATTTTAGGATCCTATATCTTGGACCAACCACCAATATTCACATAATTAGAGCATGAAGACAAACTTTACAAAAAGCTTCCTAGTCCTGGGATGAAAAAATGTGCAGCACTTCAACATCTAGGAGACATATTCAGCCTCAATTAGAAACCAATGATTCCAAAGGCATAATCTCAATCCCAGCTATATCCCAAAAATTTCAAATACCCATTAGTTTGATATTGAGGGAGTTATCTGAAAGGTAACATCCCCAAACACATAGATCTGGACAACAATAAAACCTTGTCAAATGTGAAAAGTTGTATACCAAAGAGAGTAGGATGGTATCCCAACTCACTCGAAAAAAATCTGTAGGCATATTTCTCCAGAAGGTATGGGGTAGGTGCATATCCCTACCCCTATTCATGAATTCCATCATCATATTTTGGTAGTACAAAGAGGATAGGATTGAAAGTATATCCCATCTTCAATAAATGACATCAACCAACATACTTTTTTAGTTGAGAGTGTATAAGAATATATTCATGTATATACCTTGTTGAATTTCCAGTTCATTGTGACAACAATAGAGGAGCTTCGACAGTATATTCTGGTTATGATTAAGTGAAAGGAGCATATTCATATCCCAAAATCCAGGGAAGCTCAACACTATGATCATTATAAAAAAGTGGGTGCTTGAGGCAAGTACATATTCTTTCTCCTTTCCAAGAGGATTATCGATATATTACAGTAATGTACTGTAACGCCCCGACCCCAGTTACCCAGAGTCGGTGCATTATTACATAACATTGGCATGATCACAAGAAAGATAAAATCTCGAAATACCGATTGGTTTAGTAGCCTTGGAAACACTAGATATATTCATAAGTTTTACATTACATCATAAAATGAAAAACTAATACAACAACATAATGTTTCCACAGTCCACACTATAAACCCCTCATAATATCCCTGCAGGTCATTCATAACTTACATCTTCACATCCTGGGAAAAATAAAACATAGAAAAGGGGTGAGCTCAAATGCCCAGTAAGGATAACAATATAGCGGAACATTCAAAAATAAGCATAAACATTTAAGGAAATGAATTACTAAAACAAAAGCCTTTTAAACTTGAACTTCAACATAGTATGGAAAAAGTAAAATGAAATAATGCCATTTACTTATTCACATTGATATTATACTAATCGAATAATCACATGCAAAAATCAATAACCACTTTCATAATGTTGGAATGCATAATTCCAGACTATCATAACCACATAGTCAAGGCCTCGTGCCAAGACTACAAATAAGATTTTGTCAAGGCCTTGTGACAAGACACTAGTTTTTCTCATGAGACCTACCGATGCATCAAGGAGCTATAGTGGGCTCCACCCGTCACATATTAAGTCCAATGCATTCCCATATGAAAAGGTTTAAACATAACATAAACATTCGTATTAAAACTAGCATACGAAATGTCAATAATTTCACCATAAACTATGAATGGTACAAAAATAGCACATCCACAGTCAAACATATAACAAAACCTTCAATACAATATAGAAGTTTTGTATCATAATAAATCAACTTTTAATAAGCGTAAAATCCAACAAAGGATATTGACATAGATGAAATCAAAATTATTTTTAGATAAATATCTCTTTATATTTTTGAGATCATTTAAGAGCCATATAAAATAAAACATTTTCTTGAAAATATTCTTATAAGCTTGTAAGGAAAGATTTGAATATTTTATAACGGCGGAAAATAACTGCACCCACCGTATAAGTTAAAAAAACATTCTTATCTTAATTCTGTCGAAAAGGTTAAAAAGCACCTTGTTTGGAAAACGACGGAAAGATTCCCTTATAAACCTATTATAAAAAGTCAAACAAGGGTATAAATGACTTTAACCCATATTCTTTTAAATATTAAAAATGTTTTGAAATACATTTTGAAGAAACATGGATGTGGATGATAACGGGATCCCAGTAGATTATTACGTATAAACAACCTCGGATAATGAAGAGATTCTGAAATAACCCTTACCTTGTACTTTTCCTTTGTTGGGGTAGGTTAACCTCCTGTATAATGGTGAAATAATTGTTATTAAATTATACAAGAATCATTTACATTAATATGATATCATATATGATCTTTTAACATTTCTTTATTAATAATATCTTAGTATTATCGTCGTTTCGGGTGATAATCGATTCGTTCTTCTTAAATGTTTGGTTACGTAAGACATGTTTGTAATGGATAGATTATATCTTATTCATAATCAGAATGATATTAACATTATTTTTAACCCTAAAATGAGAATAAGACTTGAATGGATACGATGGAGAATGAATCTCATCGCGTTCGTGGAGACGGTAGTCCGTACGTACGCACGAGCGACAATATCATTCTTTTGATATTAAAATAATATATAAATGGATGGTATATCATATATACAGAATCATTAACATGTTATATTTATTATTTACATGAGTTACACATCATTATTATACCCATCCAAATAATATTATATTGAATAACAATTACACCACGACGTGGAGACGGTAAGCCGTACGTACACACGTATGGTGACATGTTATTCAAAGGGTGGATAGAATACTGAATATGGTTGTACCATATTTATAATAACATCACAGGATATATATGATACTGGATTTATTTTTTTAGAATGGTAACAACAAAGGAAGAAGAAGTGGAAGAAGAAATGAACTTAGAAAAGGGTGGTGAAATCATTACCTCTTCTTCGGGTTCTTCCTTTTGATTTGATCAAAAGGGCTCCTTAGGTTGGCTTTCTGATCAAACTAAGGCCCCTAGGTTGTAGTGAGGGAAGTTGGGAGAGTATTTGGGCAGAGTTTGGCCGAACCAAAAGGCTTTGAAGGTGTGAAGAAATGAGAAGGAGGAGTGCCCTTTTATAAGAGGGGTGAGGGGCACCTTTGGAAAAGCTAGAGATATTAGTTTATAATAAATTTATATTCGGTTTACAATGGCTCCAAAGTTGACTATTCAAAGGTTAAGGTGGGTATGGGTCGAAAAAAACTCAACCAATAGAATTTAGACAGGTTTGGGTACTTATATTAACCTTATCTTTATGTATTAACTCTAAGTTAATTAGTTTCACTTTTACAATGTCTCTTTGTATTTTTATATAATATTGTTAATAAACTTACTATATACATCCAATAGACCTCCAAGTGGTCCATTAATGATTAACCTATCATGATATAAGTCTCTTGGCCGAACCTCAGATTTTTAGGAATTTAATATCAATTAATAATATAATATTTGTTTTAAGAACTCTTTTATGTCAATTTTGACACTATTCAATAGTTGATTTTTGTGAAACTCATAACAGATTGATTACTTCGAGAAAAGTCAATTAAATCAATCCTAATATATAATATTATCCTAGAAAATTAGTTTAAGGCATTAAAAGTTTCATATTATATTTATTTGGGCATTTATAATATCAATTATTTTAATTTTTCACTATTATAGTAATTACTGCATCATCATTGTGTCATAAATAAAATATATTATTTAATGTCTAAAAATTATAAATAAAATATAATTATGTAGGAAAGCTTTTTATCTTTATAATGAATATTTATAATCTAAAATCCAACATATATAACCCTATGTAACAATTGTTTTTCTAAAAGATATATGCTTGTGTCATTTTTGTATTCATTTTAACTTAATTAAAATAAAGTGTCATTATCACTTACAAGTGGATCCGTGGGGTCCCAAAATCGACCCAAAGATGCCCATGGTCGACCGTGTATCAACCAATAGGGTTAAGGCACGTTTTAGGGTAATTTAGTATTATTATAATATTATTTTTTTAACCCTTATTTACCGGATTTACCCTTAACCATGGTAAATAAAATATTTACCGCAGTAATTATTCAAAATGTCTAAAAATAAAAGTTACCTATTTACACAATTTGAACATCCTGATTCAAAATATGGAATCCATTTTCCTAAATTCAAAACACAGAAGTGGCAGAAATTAATTTAAAATTAATTCCCGCTGTCAAAACAAAAAGTGTGTTTTTAAGAGATAATAACTATCAAAAGATTGACACTTGTTTATGTTCGGTTTAATTGTAAAATTATGTACAATGACCAACATTATATTAAATGGTAAAAATATATTCTAAATATACTTTAAAACTACTAAAATTCATAATTTATCACTATTAATTATTTTGATTTAAAAAGTTTTTTTTAATTAAAATTTAGTAATTTTTACTATTCATCAAAATATGAAAGTTATCTGAAAAGTACCAAAATTTCACCTTAGGCTAAATTAGATAATTCGAATCCAAAAATGAAGTCCATTTTGAAATATAAAATATATATAATTTTAAAAAGTAGGTATTACTATTCATAACGGCTAGTTTTATTGGTTGTTAGAACTCGGTGTTGCGTACAACACACGCTATCGCATTATTCAAAGAGAAGCGTACCGTAGAAGTTTGGGGTGTTACATTCTCCCCTCCTTCAAATAATTTCATCCTCGAAATTTCTAGAATACTATCGCATGAAAAGAATCGGGTGGTTCTTCATCATAAGTTCCTCGGGTTCCCACGTTGCCTCTTCCATCTTATGGTTTCTCCACAAAACTTTTACCAGACGCGTCGTCCGGTTTCTCAGTACTTGTTCTCTCGTATCAAGAATCCTGACGGGCTCTTCACAATAGGAAAGATCGGGTTCCAGTTCTAATTCCTCATAGGTGAGTACATGCGTTGGATCAGGCATGTCTTTCCTCAACAGAGATACGTGGAACACATCGTGAACTTTGGAGAGACTTGGCGGCATTGCCAATCGGTAAGCTACAGCCCCAATTCGTTCTAGAATTTCAAAAGGTCTGATGTACCTGGGACTCAATTTACCTTTCTTACCAAAACGTATGACTCCCTTCCATGGAGATACCTTCAGGAAAACATGATCACCGATTTGAAATTCCAAATCCTTCCTTCGATTATCGGCATAGCTCTTCTGTCTACTTTGAGCTGCTTTGATGTGATTTTGGATTACCTTCACCTTTTCCACCGTTTCCTCCACCAGTTCTGGGCCTACAAGTTTTCTTTCACCAACGTCATCCCAACAGGTTGGTGTACGACATCTCTTTCTGTATAATGCTTCATATGGTGCCATCTGAATACTCGAATGGAAGCTATTGTTATAGGAAAATTCTACCAGTGGTAAATATTGATCCCACATACCCTGAAAGTCAAGTGAGAAAGATCTCAACATGTCTTCTAAGGTTTGAATAGTCCGTTCTGATTGTCCATCTGTTTGAGGGTGGTAAGCAGTGCTCAAATGAAGTTCAGTATCCAGGGACTTCTGAAGACTTTTCCAAAATCTTGAAGTAAAACAGGGATCACGATCAGAAACAATCGAGAAGGGTACTCCATGAAGTCTCACAACTTCATTAATATATAGTCTTGCTAGACGTTCCTGGGGTAGATCTTCTCTTATAGAAAGAAAATGTGCTGACTTGGTAAGACGATCAACAATAACCCATATTACATCGTTCCTTCTAGGAGTCTTTGGTAGCCCCATGACAAAGTCCATCGTAATATTGTCCCATTTCCACTCCGGTATGGGAAGAGGTTGCATGACTCCTCCAGGCTGTTGCCTTCCAGCTTTCACTTGTTGACAAACCATACATCTTGACACAAAATCAGCAATCTCCCTCTTCATGTTGTCCCACCAAAAATTTTCCTTCAAATCTCTATACATTTTGGTGCTCCCAGGGTGTATAGAGAAATTGGAACTATGAGCATCATCCAGCAATTCCCTTTATAGATCAGGTAAATCGGGAACACAAATTCTCTTCCCGAATTTCAAAATTCCATCTTCATACGCAAAGTCTCTCAATCTCCCATCATTCACAGCTTTAATCTTCTTTTTGAATTCTTCATCATCGGTCTGAGAACTCTTAATCCTTTCTAGTAGAGATGGTTTGGAAACCATTTGAAAAAGCACTGATGTTTCACCTTCCCTGATTATTCCCATGTCCATCTTCACTAGATCCATGAAAATTGGATCCCTTTCAATTCTCATATTGTTCAAAACTCCATGGTCTTTTCTACTCAAAGCATCTTCCACCTTGTTTTCCTTCCCTGGGTGGTAGTGTATCGTACAATCATAATCCTTGAGTAATTCAAGCCATCTCCTTTTCCTCATGTTGAGTTCTTTTTGTGAGAAAATATACTTCAAACTCTTGTGATCAGTATAAATCTCACATTTTTCACCATAGAGGTAGTGCCTCCATATCTTCAAAGAAAAGATCACAGCTGCTAACTCCAGATCATGAGTAGGATAGTTTTGTTCATGAATTTTCAACTGTCGTGATGCATAGGCAATAACTCTATCATTCTGCATAAGGACACAACCAAGTCCTTTCTTCGATGCATCACTATAAATAACGAACCCATCATTCCCCGATGGTAGAGTCAATATATGAGCATTGACTAATCTTTTCTTCAGTTCTTAAAAACATTCTTCACACTCTTTTTTCCAAACAAATTTAACCCCTTTACGTGTGAGCTTCGTTAATGGGTCAGCCAATCGGGCAAAATTCTGGACGAAACGTCGATAATAACCTGCCAAACCAATAAAACTGCGTACCTCAGTTATACTCGTAGGTGCTGGCCATTCTTGGATTGCCTTGGTCTTAGAAGGATCAATAGAGATTCCATATTTAGAGACAATATGGCCAAGAAAAGAAATCTCATGAAGCCAAAATTCACACTTGCTAAACTTCCCATATAATTCATTCCTCCTCAGAGTCTTCAAGATAATGCGCAAGTGATTTTCATGATCTTCGTAGGTTTTGGAGTATACCAATATATCATCAATAAATACCACCACAAATTCATCGAGATACTCCTTGAAAACTCTATTCATCAGATCCATGAATACAGATGGTGCATTAGTCAATCCAAACGGCATTACGGTAAACTCGTAATGCCCGTACCTGGTTCGAAATGATGTCTTCGGAATGTCTTCCTTCTTCACACACAACTGATGGTATCCAGATCGAAGGTCAATCTTTGAAAAGTATTTAGCTCCATGCATTTGGTCAAATAAATCATCAATACGAGGTAGGGGATACTTGTTCTTTATCGTTATAGCATTGATCTCCCTGTAGTCGATACATAACCTCATAGATCCATCTTTCTTTTTAACAAAAAGAACAGGGGCTCCCCATGGCGAAACACTATGGCGAATAAATCCCTTATTACTCAATTCCTCTAGTTGTTTCTTTAGTTCGACTAATTCTACAGTGGCCATTCTATAAGGGGTCTTCGATATAGGCCTTGATCCAGGAATCAAATCAATAGAAAACTCAACTTCTCGTTCTGGAGGATGTCCAGGTAAATCTTCCGGAAATACATCTACAAATTCTTTCACAACAGGTACATCCTCTATTTGAACATTCCTTTCCTCACCGAAAGTTATTTCATTCTCTTCCTCCCCAATAATTGAATTAAGTTGAGATACTGGGGGTGGATCTAAATAAGAATTAAGTGGTGACGATTCTGCTCTAAAAATAAGGTGTTCCTTATCATTATCATCAAGAATCGTAACCTCTTTCTTCTTACAATAAATCTTCGCATCATAGTCTGAAAGCCAGTCCATACCGAGGATTATATCAAACTCAATCATAGGTATGACGATGAGATCAGCAGATAAAGAAAATTTATGTGCTCTAATGGGGACTGATTCTCAAAACTTTGTTGCAATGATACTTCCCTTAGGAGTTTTAACTGACAACTCCCTTATTAAATAAAATTGGAAATATCTAATTTTCTTAGAAAACTGGGAAGATATGAAACAATGCGATGATCCAGAGTCAAATAATGTATTTGCTAAACTTGAGGAAACCATTAAATTACCTGCCACCACGTCTTTCAGAGCTTCTACCTCAGCAGTAGTGATAGCATAAGCCTGGCCTTGATCCCTTGGCCTTTTCTGAGGTAAGTTCTCCTGACGCTTAGGACATTCATTTGCATAATACCCCATCTCCCTGCAATTGTAGCACTGAACGTTGGTAGCTTCCTTCTTCCCCTTGCAATCATGAGCTTGGTGGCCTTTTTCACCACACTTGTAATAGACTCCCATTCCCTTCAAGCAAGTACGATGATGTTTCTTCCCGCATTTACCACAAGATGGATATTCAACCTTTCCCTTCTTCCCCTTATTTCCATTCCCAGATTGATCAGCAGGTCTCTTCTTCTCTTGCTTTGATTTAAAGTCATAAGACTTAGAGAATTCCTTTTCGGTCTTGATAGCACATGAGACAATGTCTTCGTACGATGAAAAGGATTGTGAGACTAATGCTCGACGAAGAAATGGTTTTAACCCATCAAAGAAACGATCAATCTTACTTCTTGGGTTGCGAATATAATCTCCAGCATACCTCGCTAACCTTGTAAAGTTAGCCTCATACTTTGTGACATTCTCATCCTCCTTTTGTCTCAGACTCAGAAATTTCCTTTCCATATCTGCTCGATGGTCGCGAGGAAAGTATTTTTCTAAAAACAGATCTTTGAACTCCCTCCACTCCATATTTGATACTTCATCATCTTCCTTCATGTTTTGAATCAATGACCACCATTGATCAGCATCTCCAGTGAGGCGGTAAACTGCCATGATAACTTTTTCCCTTTCACTGCTCCCCAAAGCCTGAAATATTTTCTCTAGGGAAAATATCCATTGCTCAGCTACTAAGGGATTTGTATTCCCATTGAACGTTGGTGGTTGTTGCCTCATGAATCGATCTAACATTGATCCTCCACGCTACGGATCAGGGTGTTCCATACGGGTAAGGTTATTATTCATAACCTGAGTAAGTTGTCCCAGTATGGTGATTAGCTGATCGGCACCAGTTGCATCACCAGCCCCGCTATAATTATCTTGAGCAGGAGGGCAATCCCTACATGGAGTGCGTGCATTGATACGGTTTCCATTTCTTCCACTAGGCGCCATTTCTAAACAATGGCATAAACTAGATCAGTTTATGAATCAAAATACATAATCCCATACTTATAAAACACTTAACATAAATTGAACTATTTATGGATATAATCCATAATCATAAAAATGTTTTCTTTGAGGAAGTATATACTCGTACACCCTTCATAATGATTTGTAAAGAAAATGAGAGTTATCCTAAGCATATCCTCCGGGAGTGTCGTAACCAAGAGTGCAGCAAGGCCCGTTGTCGTGCACCAGTTCCCGTTCGAGTCTAGCTCAAAGCGGTGTTTTCGGGTTTTACCCCTAGGTACATCTGTGCCAGAGCCGCCTCTACCTGCTCGTATCCAGACAGGGATGTATTGCTCGGAAAACTCACAAAATCTCTACAATACCAAAATTCTAGGAAGTTATTCTATACTAATCCTCAAAGTTCATCTTAGGTCTACGTGCTCTAATCAGAGTTTATCTAAATCTAGCTTCCAAGGTTTGTACTAAACCTCCCTCTGATACCAACTGTAACGCCCCGACCCCAGTTACCCAGAGTCGGTGCATTATTACATAACATTGGCATGATCACAAGAAAGATCAAATCTCGAAAGACCAATTGGTTTAGTAGCCTTGGAAACACTAGATATATTCATAAGTTTTACATTACATCATAAAATGAAAAACTACTACAACAACATAATGTTTCCACAGTCCACACTATAAACCCCTCATAATATCCCTGCAGGTCATTCATAACTTACATATTCACATCCTGGGAAAAATAAAACATATAAAAGGGGTGAGCTCAAATGCCCAGTAAGGATAACAATATAGCGGAACATTCAAAAATAAGCATAAACATTTAAGGCAATGAATTACTAAAACAAAAGCCTTTTAAACTTGAACTTCAACATAGTATGGAAAAAGTAAAATGAAATAATTCCATTTACTTATTCACATGGATATTCTACTAATCGAATAATCACATGCAAAAATCAATAACCACTTTCATAATGTTGGAATGCATAATGCCAGACTATCATAACCACATAGTCAAGGCCTCGTGCCAAGACTACAAATATGATTTTGTCAAGGCCTTGTGCCAACACACTAGTTTGTCTCATGAGACCTACCGATGCATCGAGGAGCTATAGCGGGCTCCACCCGTCACATATTAAGTCCAATGCATTCCCATATGAAAAGGTTTAAACATAACATAAACATTCGTATTAAAACTAGCATACGAAATGTCAATAATTTCACCATAAACTATGAATGGTATAAAAATAGCACATCCATAGTCAAACATATAACAAAACCTTCCATACAATATAGAAGTTTTGTATCATAATAAATCAACTTTTAATAAGCGTAAAATCCACAAAGGATATTGATATAGATGAAATCAAAACTATTTTTAGAGAAATATCTCTTTCTATTTTTGAGATCATTTAAGATCCATATAAAATAAAACATTTTCTTGAAAATATTCTTATAAGCTTGTAAGGAAATCTTTGAATATTTTATAACGGCGGAAAATAATCACACCCGCCGTATAAGTTAAAAAAAACATTCTTATCTTAATTCTGTCGAAAAGGTCAAAAAGCACCTTGTTTGGAAAACGACGGAAAGATTCCCTTATAAACCTCTTATAAAAAGTCAAACAAGGGTATAAATGACTTTAACCCATATTCTTTTAAATATTAAAAATCTTTTGAAATACATTTTGAAGAAACATGGATGTGGATGATAACGGGATCCCGGTAGATTATTACGTATAAACAACCTCGGATAATGAAGAGATTGTGAAATAACCCTTACCTTGTACTTTTCCTTTGTTGGGGTAGGTTAACCTCCTGTATAATGGTGAAATAATTGTTATTAAATTATACAAGAATCATATACATTAATATGATATCATATATTATCTTTTAACATTGCTTTATTAATAATATCTTAGTATTATCGCTGTTTCGGGTGATAATAGATTCGTTCTTATTAAATGTTTGGTTACATAAGACATGTTTGTAATGGATAGATTATATCTTATTCATAATCAGAATGATATTAACATTATTTTTAACCCTAAATGAGAATAAGACTTGAATGGATACGATGGAGAATGAATCTCATCGCGTTCGTGGAGACGGTAGTCCGTACGTACGCACGAGCGACAATATCATTCTTTTGATATTAAAATAATATATAAATGGATGGTATATCATATATACAGAATCATTAACATGTTATATTTATTATTTACATGAGTTACACATCATTATTATACCCATCCAAATAATATTATATTGAGTAACAATTACAGCACGACGTGGAGACGGTAAGCCGTACGTACGCACGTATGGTGACATGTTATTCAAAGGGTGGATAGAATACTGAATATGGTTGTACCATATTTATAATAACATCACAGTATATATATGATACTAGATTTATTATTTTAGAATGGTAACAACAAAGGAAGAAGAAGTGGAAGAAGAAATGAACTTAGAAAAGGGTGGTGAAATCATTACCTCTTCTTTGGGTTCTTCCTTTTGATTTGATCAAAAGGGATCCTTAGGTTGGCTTTCTAATCAAACTAAGTCCCCTAGGTTGTATTGAGGGAAGTTTGGAGAGTATTTGGGCAGAGTTTGGCCGAACCAAAAGGCTTTGAAGGTGTGAATAAATGAGAAGGAGGAGTGCCCTTTTATAAGAGGGGTGAGGGGCACCTTTGGAAAAGCTAGAGATATTAGTTTATAATAAATTCATATTCGGTTTAAAATGGCTCCAAAGTTTACTATTCAAAGGTTAAGGTGGGGATGGGTCGAAAACAACTCAACCAATAGAATTTAGACAGGTTTGGGTACTTATATTAACCTTATCTTTAAGTATTAACTCTAAGTTAATTAGTTTCACTTTTACAATGTCACTTTGTATTTTTATATAATATTGTTAATAAACTTACTATATACATCCAAGAGACCCCCAAGTGGTCCATTAATAATGAACCTATAATGATATAAGTCTCTTGGCCGAACCATAGATTTTTATGAATTTAATATCAATTAATAATATAATATTTTTTTTAAGAACTCTTTTATGTCAATTTTGACACTATTCAATAGTTGATTTTGTGAAACTCATAACAGATTGATTACTTCGAAAAAAGTCAATTAAATCAATCCTAATATATCATAGTATCCTAGAAAATTAGTTTAATTCATTAAAAGTTTCATATTATATTTTTTTAGGCATTTATAATATCAATTATTTTAATTTTTCACTATTATAGTAATTACTGCATCATCATTGTGTCATAAATAAAATATAATATTTAATGTCTAAAAATTATAAATAAAATATAATTATGTAGGAAATCTTTTTATCTTTCTAATTAATATTTATAATCTAAAATCCAACATATATAACCCTATGTAACAATTGTTTTTCTAAACGATATATGCTTGTGTCATTTTTGTATTCATTTTAACTTAATTAAAATAAAGTGTCATTATCACTTACAAGTGGATCCATGGGGTCCCAAAATCGACCCAAAGATTCCCATGGTCGACCATGTATCAACCAATATGGTTAAGACACGTTTTAGGGTAATTTAGTATTATTATAATATTATTTTTTTAACACTTATTTACCGGATTTACCCTTAACCATGGTAAATAAAATATTTACCGCAGTAATTATTCAAAATGTCTAAAAATAAAAGTTACCTATTTACACAATTTGAACATCCTGATTCCAAATATGGAATCCATTTTCCTAAATTCAAAACACATAAGTGGCAGAAATTAATTTAAAATTAATTCCCGCTGTCAAAACAAAAAGCGTGTTTTTAAGAGATAATAACTATCAAAAGATTGACACTTGTTTATGTTCGGTTTAATTGTAAAATTATGTCCAATGACCAACATTATATTAATTGGTAAAAATATATTCTAAATATACTTTAAAACTACTAAAATTAATAATTTATCACTATTAATTATTTTGATTAAAAAAGTTGTTTTTAATTAAAATTTAGTAATTTTTACTATTCATCAAAATATGAAAATTATCCGAAAAGTACCAAAATTTCACCTTAGGCTAAATTAGATATTCCGAATCCAAAAATGAATTCCATTTTGAAATATAAAATATATATAATTTTAAAAAGTCGGTATTACTATTCATAACGGCTAGTTTGATTGGTTGTTAGAACTCGGTGTTGCGTACAACACACGCTATCGCATTATTCAAAGAGAAGCGTACCGTAGAAGTTTGGGGTGTTACATGTACAAGGTGTCGTATAGGGATCATATTCTCATTCAAACTGGGGATCACTAGGTGAGAGTGTCATAAGCCTCAGGATAGGATCATATCCATTTCAAAAAAGTATAGTGTCATATTTTAATGGCCGATGATTGGTCTCATATCCATTTTATGGTCGGGGATCACCAAGTGAGAAGGGAAAATTCCTTGGGGTAGGTTTATATTCCTATCAAAAAAATATTGGTGCCATACTCTAAAGGCATGAATTTTGGATCATATCCCCATTATGGATGAGGATCACCAAGTGAGAGAGGAATATGTCTCGAGATAGGCTCATATTCCTATCAACAAATCTAATCAAAAGATCCCAATTTCTTACAAGATGAAACTTATATCCCTACTCCCATTCTGGAGGTTATTCAATATATTATGATGGGGAATACATATTCAGAACATGATCATATTCCCATTCCAACCATTTCTCACCAAGTGATAGAAGAACATGCCTCAAAATAGTCCCACACTTCTATCAAAATATAGATCATCAGTATACTCTAATGGCCCAAAATCAGGCTCATTTCCAAATTTTGTCTAAGCACCACCATGTGAGAATAGAACATGATTCGGGACAGGATTGTGTCCCTATATAAGACTCTCATTATCATACTATATCATATTAACAATTGTGAGATCATATTTTTTCATCACTAGAGAGTAATCAATGGAATCTATAAGTTGTTATAGAGTAGGCTTATATCCCTACTCAACCCCAAAAGGCAGGACACATACTCTAACCATGATGCAGAGTGAGACTCATATCCCCAACCTTCTCAATTCTAAGTGTCCTTGATATTGTTCGAGAAACATTCTCAATACTCTAAGGGTCCTTTGGCTCTTCAATCAAAGTAGAAGGTTATTGTTACCACTATAGTCCTCATCGTGGTAGTTTGGAGATGGATTGTAGGGACTCTACTCCTGAAATATGTCATAGTAAACCTCCATACGATGATATGTTCTAAAGACAAATAGATCCTATCCTTTTTCATAAACCATCACATAGAGAGGTTTCCAAAAAATTGACACCTTTTCATAGATATTTTCTAAAAAATATCAGGCACCCTCATATAGAAATATGATCAAAATACCAGGGTTTACTGTATATGATTCCCCATCAACCATCAGTAGAACTTCACCATGATCAGCAGGTGACCCAGAGAGCTAGCCTCTATGGTCTGACCTAGGTAAAGATATATATCTCTGATGGATAAAAGGCTTACATATATATATAAAGAGTATTAGCTAAAATAAACCCCCCAAATATTTCTAGACCCTTCTACACTTCCAATTATAAAATCCCAAATGGGTCAAAAAGGGATTGCTAGGGATGGATTAAACACATGATGTTAAACTGTATGGAGTATGTCCAAACCACATGACATTAAACTGTATAGAGTATGTCATAACCACATGATATTAAACTATATAGAGTATGTCCTAACCAAATGATGTTAAATTTTATACAATTTTTTTCTAACCATTTTACATTAAAATATATGGATCACTTCCCTAACACATGATGTTAAACAGTACGAAACTTGTCCTAACCACATGAAATTAAAATATACATATCAGTTACTGACATCAAGTCATTAAACTTCATAGTACCCGATGTATTAACCACATAATGATAAAATGTATAGAGTCATCTTGGAAGAAAGATACTAAAATGAAAAACATCCCAGGTCCTAGAAGTAATGCATTAAACTAAAAATCACCTCCTTATCCTTACTGAATGAAATTAAAATTACACAACTTACATCTTTTCCTCATGACATGAAACTGAACAGTTCTCTAGAAATATGTATGGATTGATTCTTAATATCACAAGATATGTAGCTCCACTTGAACCTAAATTTTTAGAATTTCCCATAGGATTAATTTTCATTCACATTGGTTGATCCATGTCCTTACTACAAGACATTAAATTTCATGGATATTTTCTTTTCTACATGATATAAACTGCTTGGTTTTTGCATAACTAATAATGGATTGATTATCATTTTCAATGAGATATGTAGGGATACCTCAATCCTATATCTTGGTATAACCACTATAGGATAAAAAAAATTACCTATCATATCATTAATTTCCTTTTTATGTTAATAGTAACCCTTTCTATTCATTGTTTCTCACCCTGAGTATAGCTCATATGAGATTATGAATTTCTGTAAGGGCTTCCCCAAATAAAAGAAAATCATAAAATCTCATGATTTTACATCATGGTCTTAAATTAAAGGACTTAAAAGGGAATACCATTAGTTCTGAAGGCATAACATTAAACTACATGGTTGGTGTCTCTTTCATGACATGAAGTTTCACATTCCTATAGACCTCACCTGGGAGGACCACTATTGATGATTGGTCTCCTGTAACACCTCCATTTTAAATAAATACATGTGACTTGATTCCTAAAACCACAAATTACGTAATGACACCCAAGTCTTCAATCCCTGGTCCAGTTATAATAAAGAATAAAAATCCCCCCCACGTATAGGTTGGACTTTTATAGGAATCTATTTTCTTAAGAACTGCGTGTGACTTGATTCCTAACACCATAGGATATATAGTGATTCTTGGGACTTTAATACTTAGTCCAATCATAAAAAGTCATAAAAAGTTCCCCACCCTGTGTATAGTTCATCCATGCACATGAATCTCCTTTATCAATAACTAGGTGTGGATAGATTCATATTATTTTAGGATACATAGTGACACCCAGATTTATATCTTTGGGTCTAGCCACAATTCCCCTTTTCACATTGTAAAGACCACATCCTTATTTTATGACATTGATCGACATGATTCCGATAGAACTATGTGTATATGGATCCATGTTATCAAATGATACATAATGATGTCTGGATCTCCAATAATAGGCCCAACTATGATAATAAATAAAAATAATGCCCACCTCTATGTATGGGTTAGACCTACGTAGAGAATTTTCTATTCATGAACTATGTATGGATTGATTCCTATCAACGTAGGATATGTAGTGACACTTTTATCTTCAATCCTGGGCCCAACTACAATAACCATAATAAAAATTCACCCCAATTTCATAGGGGATGAGTCATACAAGCCTGTTTTTTCATATGTATGATTTAGATCTACATATTGCCTATTCGTGCATGTAATATATCTTGCACACTTTTTCATGTCAGTTCCCATGTCCTTACTGCATGACATTAAACTGAAAGGAAAATTTCCTGATCACATGACATTATGATCGTACAATAAATATGTCATTACCACATGAGGTTAAACTTCAACTAAACCATTCTGGTTATATAACATTAAAATTTCACAACAAGTATTTCCTTACCACATGATGTTAAACTGCACACACACAAAATTTTCCGCGCTACATGAAATTAAAATGTTCATACCATCACCCATCTTCATCCCTTATCAAATGACCACAAGAGACCTAACTCAGTCTACCGAAGCATGAGGTTCTTCCACCATATTTTAAATCACCACAATCCACATACCACACTTCATTTCTTGACTTACTTGGTTAGTTTCATAAATTTCATGGCCCTAGTAATGGAAAATATATCTCTCGGTTTTTTCATGTTATTGATGCATAAGGGCATAGACCAACAAACAAATAAATCTCAGCTCTATAAGGAGGTATTTCTAATCCTTATAAGACTGATGTCACCATAGAAGAACTCGACACCTGAGGTTTCTTTGGGTCATTCATGGTATGATTGTCCCATATCATTAATCAGGACACGAGAACCTCTATCTATGATTTAAAACATCTTAATCTCCCACTCAGAAGGATTCTGGAGTACAATTATCCCTGAGTATCCTAATTGGTCTCTTGTATACCATCCCCCATATTAGGTCTATGAGTATCATGACCTTAAACTACCTACACATTAGTCAAAGCTGTATAAAATTATAATCTAGCCTATGATGGTCCAAAACACAAGAACATAAACTACTTTTGAATGATACATATAAATTATTAGGTTGAAAACCTATAAAGGGCAACCTAAGAAAAAGTCAAGTCTTTAATTTCTAAACTATTCATCTTTAGAATTTAGGAAAAAATTCCAGCACAAATAAAAAATGCATAAATCTAATAGGGCCCACTTTATGGACCAAGTAAAATCCAATATATGCCTTCTAGACCTCTAGTCTATAAAAGATTTTAATAATGGATCATCACGGTTCTGTGTTGTGATATCATGTTCCGTAGGTGGTGACATAAGTTTTAGGGTACTCGAAATCTTCCTAAATCTTATAGTTTCCATAAATCACACTTCATGATTTAAATCACCTTGGGTCATCACAAACCTTTCATAGCCCTTATAATAGAAAATATATCTCTATTTTTGAACATGATATTGATGCAGAAGGTCTTAGGGCCACCTACCAAGGACATCTTGTCCTAATATAAATGGATTTCTGATTCTTGTGATCCTAACATCTCTATGGAGTAACCCATCACCTAAGGTCTTTTTTGGTCATTCCCAGTGTGATTTACTCATACCTTCCTCATGACCTGAGTACTATGAACCATAATTTATAATTCCCTTAACCAAAATATTCAAATTTATTCGACATCCTTGAAATTACGTCATTGTGTTTTGTACCCTTTCTCAAATAAGGAATGTGAATCTTCATTCCCGAACCATTGATGGGCCACACCTCATGATTCAAAACCATAGGAAATAGGGATAGAGCTTCAAATTAAGAGACAAATTACCTTAGGGTTCCAGATCCCTTCCTAGATAAAGATTCATCCATACCTAACTTCATTGGTTATACAATTGAATCATCATAGATCTTCCATGGAACATAGAAAATAGTGGGGATCAAATAAACTTGGGTATACATGTAATCATAATGGACTCATGAATAAAAGATTATACATATCAATTATAGGAATATCCTCCTTGTAATAAAGTAAATCCAATCCTCATAAGTCCTGATGAAACCATGGAAGAACCTGGCACCTCAGGGTGTTATGGATCATCCTCGGCAAGTCTGCCTCATCACATATTCATAGAATCAAACTTTTGGGTTGTGAATTATATAACCCATACTCCAACTATCTAGGTGGACATAGCATAACTATTCTTTATCCATCAACCAATATTCTCCCCAAAGATATTCCATGACATTTGGAAAAGAATAGATATCCCTTTTTTGGTCATGTTGTCTATGCATAAGAGATTTAACCAACCAACTAAGGGTATCTACCCCTTGATTGAAAGGAACTCCATTCCTCATGATCCCTGAAAATTCCATGGGTGAACTCAACACCCAAGAGTGTTTTGAGTCATCCCTTGTCTGTCTGATCCACATTTCATATTCATCAACCAAGTCTTGGTAGCAAGACTTTAAACAAAATATCATTTTAAGGTCCAACTAGAAGAAATTAATCTACAACACATCCAAGGTCCATGCTTGAAGACCTTAAACTAAAACACATAATAGGTCCAAAATATAAGACCCTAAACTATAATACAATGATGGTTTGAGCTAAAAGACTCTAAAATATTGTACATGGATGGTATATTTTATAAGACCATAAAACAAACAACTAAAAGGGATATAATTATCACAAAGTTGAAAACTAGATAAGTGAATCCTAGGAAAAAGTTAGTTCTCTACTCGCTAGACATACACTATTTGTGATCTAGTAAATATTAAGCATTTATAAAATAGAATAGGCGCAAAACTTGTTTGGTTAAAGACCTATAAGAATCTGTCCTAAGAAAAAACCACATATATTCGCACTAATTCTTCCTCCATATGATGAATAGGAAAAAATTCGGGAAAAATAAATATATAGATAAAAATATTGTTGGGCCTACCATATGGCCTTAGAAAAAATCAAGCTATGCTCAATAAGTCTTCTAACTCATGTAGAAGTTAGATCATTTTATTTTCTTGAAGGATATTTTGTCCAATTTTTCATTATAAATCATATGATCTCAAGTCTATTGGAGTAGGTGCATCAATGAAGAATTCCATGTTAGTGGGAATTCATGAACATTTCTCAAAGAGTAACTTGTTCTAGGTCAATGAATTAAATAAAAAAATTGGATCTTTTTTATTTTACATGAAAATTATGGACATCATGGATTATATGATAAACATATCCACCCGAACATAGATATCTACCTAGGATTACATTACAAAAAAGTGACATTACCCTTCTTATGGATGACCTAGATCAACATAAGGACATTAATCATAGAAATATTTATATGTGAACTTTTGTTCCCTACACATCAGTTTGATCTGCATAGTGATATAGTTTATAAGTTGTTTCCCTCAAATTTCGGGGATGACCTCCTTTGATGGGAGGTCCAAACATTCCGATTGGTTTCTAACGGGTTTGTTCATAGAACCAGAAACATCGAATGATTCCACATCCATTCAGACCTACTTTCCAAAGGTAGGTGCTCATTAGTTTATGGACTGATGATGCATAGGAATTTGCATTGGTCGAGAGTATGGAAGGTCGTACTAATCACACCTTTTTGAGGGGAATTATTGTCTACTCCGGGACTCTCTTTATAGATTTAAGTTATGTTCATGAATCCTTATTACATTACCAAATATAAAATGAGTTTTGTTTTAGATCTGACAATCAATTATCGATATGTAGGAAATTTAGAGAATCTTTTATATGTATTCGAGGTTCTTCACTGATAAAGAATCATCTGTATTTATTAGAGATTATTAGTCAATGGTATCCTTGGATACGTAAAAGACTCTTGGTCCTTATGATGACCATACTGGTTTTAAAGCCACTCAGTGGGGCACTTAAAGTTTATTGTCATTCAGAAGGACATGAATTATTTTAGAGTTGGGATCGAACCCGCAGATGGGCTATCTACGTATCCTTTGTTTATAAAAGTAATCAGAACCCACGTAGTTCGAGTAAGGGAGTATGGTGTTTATGATTGATGGCTCAAAGAAAGATTTCATAATTACTTTTACACTCTAAGATCACATGAGTCATTCTTGGCGTGAGAAACAAGAGGTATTGGTAAAAAAATTAGACAATTGTGCCATGAAAGATGCAATCATAAAAAATAATATGGGTCTTACGTATGTATGACTGCCCAGATAAATGAAGGTTAGGATTTACATTAGGGAAGAAATCCAGGAACAGGTTCCATAAAGGTATATGTGCTTCATGGAGATTTTGAATACTCTAACTTGGGGCTTACTCCTGAAAAGGAGGCCCAAATTAGGATAGGACTTATGATTGGGTTTTACTCCTGAAAAGGAATCCCAGATCAAAGGTAAATTAGGACTGGTTAAGAGAAATTAAGACTGGGGCTTACTCCTGAAAAGGAGTGTCAGGTTAAGTGATTTGAAAAATTAAGGGACTTGGGGCTTACTCCTGAAGAGGATGGCCATATTTGAGACTGGGGCTTACTCCTGAAAAGGAGGCCCAGGTTAAGAGAATTATGGTTGGGGCTTACTCATAAAGAGGATGCCCATATTTGAGAATTATGACTGGGGATTATTCTTGAAAAGGAGGCCCAGGTTAAGGGTTTCTCTCATCTTAAAGGATGAGGTTGAATGAATGAAATCTCAATTTTTTAGTGACATAAAGATGTGTAAATCACTAGGTTTTGAGAGATATTCCACAGAGATCCTTTTAGATAAGGAATCTAAATCAAGAAATCATGCCATAAATGGATTTAAAGAGTGTCTTGAAGATTTAATCTTGAATAGGAGAGGTGGAATGGCTTAAGAGGGGTGAAATGGGCAAGAAGAGAACCCAAAAGGCAGGGGTGCGCAAGTCCTGGCAGGCACGCAGGTACTGCGTGGGCGCACAAGTCCTGGTCATGCAGGTATACCTGTGCAACACATGGGTACTTGCGTGACGGTTAACCATCAGGGTAATACTTGAGAAACTCTTTCTTAAAGCCTTTATAATCCTCTTCAGGTTCTTCCAGAAGAGGGGCGTGCAAGTTCTATTGAATGAGTAAGGCGGCGCGCAAGTGTGGCCTTTTCCCTTAAGGGCTGGCCACTCAGGCGCACAAGTGTTGATCAGTTTCAACACTTAGGCCTTCCTCCCCCTCTTTAGATCTTCTGTTCTAGGTAAGAAATTACCTTAGAAGTGTTTCAGAAGCTTTGAGAAGAGACTAGGGTGTCGGGAGCTCAAATATGAGTTTCTGGAAAAAAACCCTCCCTCAAATGGGGGGCCCACAGTGTCTATTTATAGGCAAGAGAAGACACCGGCCAGTTATCACTTAGGTCGCGCAAGTCACATGTGCGACCACTAGGCGCCGCGCAAGTGTACTTGCGCGACAATGATAGAACTTACGCGGCACATGTGATTTTTGATCCCTTGTTCATGTCATTGTCAATTTTTGATGTTTTCTTCAAAGGATGAATCAATTTATACTAAGTCATTTCCCTTTCCATTATTTTAGACAATGTGACGAAAAGGAGTGTCAACAAAAGTCCCCCCTCAGAGTTGGATCCAAAAGAAATGCGAATTTGACTCCGAGGAAAAGAAGAAAACAAATGGAAAGGCGGCGCGCAAGT
Organism: Viscum album; assembly: GCA_963277665.1. Lineage (NCBI taxonomy): Eukaryota > Viridiplantae > Streptophyta > Magnoliopsida > Santalales > Viscaceae > Viscum > Viscum album. Next base: position 380,290,805 of record OY728153.1, on the reverse strand, counting down.
TTTTATGGCGCAGAGGGCAGCACACAAGTGTGTGTCGCGCAGGGCCTGGAACACAGGGGTACGACATGCAGGGTTCTGGTCACGTCTATAAATAGAGGGCCTCACCTCCGTACAAAGCATCCGGATTTCTGAATTTCGAACAGTCGAGCTCTCGCTGCGCAGGTCACCTTAGCCGCACAGGTTGCTCTGATTTCCAATGTTTCTTTGATGTCACGCTGCTCTATAGGTATTTGTACTTTAATGGTTTATAATTATGTGTCAAAAACTATCGTGGCACACTAACACTTGCGCGCCAAGTTTAGACTTTCGCGCTTTAATGCCATTGCCATTTTTCTGAATTCCTTCACAAATTTTATGAAAAAATAAACCCATTTAAGAGTTAGTTTGTTCAACTTTTGTGCAGATTCAATGGCTCTTAGGAGAATCATAACAGCTACTGAACTGAATAGAAAGCGGATTAATGACATGATGAACATTGTTGGCCATGATTACTATGATATCTGGGATAACACTCTCCCGGACTTGGCTAAGTACTTGAAGAAATATCATCTTAATTTCCCACAGAGAATATACTTGTCCCTGTATGGGCATGGTCATCTTCAAGGAGTCAATGTTCCAAATGCAAAGAACTATATGCCTAAAATGCAGTTGCATTGCTACTCCTCTATTCCGGTTATACTGTGCGTTAATAGAAACAACAATGGTGTGAAATTTCAAATTCTTCCTCCATGTCATTTCCTTGCAGATATGAAAATTGCAAACCCATGGGCTGAAATGTTTTTCGCTGCCGGTTGGTGGAGAGAAGACAAACATGGCATTAGAGCAATATCTGAAAAGATTACTCTCTCCAAAATGGCTCTTTACTTCCAATTCTACATTCTCAAATCCATGTATCCATCTTCCAAGTCTCTTGGATAGAAACAGAGTCACTGTTTGATCAGCAGAAAATTTTCTCAAACCGTACTCAAGAACATTCTTTTACAATTGTTCCAAGAAGAGCTGGTATCACTACATCTCTTATGGTATCCGGTTGAATGAATGAAATCCAAGTGGTTGCTGATGAATCTCTGGATGCCGTAAATCAAATGAGGAATTATGTTGAAATCCCCTTGTAATTCTTGAAAAAGGGAAGAGACTCCAGTCTATGGATGTCCTTCTATCTTCTGTGCATCAATGAAAAACACTTTCACCTTCACTCATTTGTACCTCAATTCTCTTTTTCTACATGCTTTAGATTTTACTTAAGCCAATGGGCCTAGTAAGCATAGTTTGATTTTTACTAGGATTAATGTAAATAACCCTACAAACTTCGAACCTTTTAATTGCCCAATATTACCTAAATCATACAAAATGTATATTTAGTGAGCTCGGAACTTGACTTTTATTCAGAGTTCCTTTGTATTTTGTGGTATGTTTAAAGTCATGCACATCAGACATAAAAAGCCTAATGTTTAAAGTCGAAATAGCTTTGACCGAAATGAATTAAAATTGACTCAATTCCTTGACAATTCATCTGAAAACAAAGTATCATACTCAAGTATGAGGGAAAAAAATGTAAACTATGACTTAAGAATATTTGAATCTGAGGAATGATATGAAAAAGATATAAAAGTCATTAGAAGAAGTAGTTCCCAAGAATTAGGTTACCATTATTTAACAAACCAGTTAGGGGGTTGAATTATGCAGGGTCACCTAAGGGCATTGGCTGCATAGTCAAATAAATATTATCTTTTGGCTAACAATTCTGTTATGTAGATTGTTTATGCAAGGCCGTCTATGGGAACATGCTGCATAGTCAGGCAAAAGAACATTCATAAATTTACATTCCAAGTGCTAAAAGCCAGTGAATGTTTAGGGAGATTCAAATCTTCCAAAGTATAGAGTTTTCTGTATGGAAAGAGGTACTTGAATATGGAGAAGATATTTCCAAAACAAGATTATCGAATAACTAGATGAATATCACTCCTACGAAGGTCTGACCCAAATGTAGGGAAAGAGAATATAAACCATAGAATTGAATACTTTCAGATCATGAAAAAGGATATGGGACAAATATGTTAAGGATGGTTGTTTTGGGGATCCTTACATACTGTCATTTAAGACAAATAAGGAGAAAAGAGGCATTCTTCCCAAGAATGAAGTTACAACTATCCGACAAACCCATTAGGGGGTTGAATTATGCAGGGCCACCTAAGGGCATTGGCTGCATAGTCAGATAATAGTATCTTTTGGCTAAAAAGTATGTTATGTAGACTGTTTATGCAAGGCCGCCTATGGGCACATGCTGCATAGTCAGGCAAAAGAATTCTCATAAGTTTGACATTTTTTGACCTAGAAGTCATGAAAAGGGTTTATAAAGATCTGAAAATATTTAAGGTTAGGATTATGACACATAAAGATGGGTATTGTTCAATGTATACAGAGATACACAGATCAATGCTAACCATAATCATGTTGTGGCTGGGTCCTGAATTGAAATGTTGGACTTCACTACGTATCCCATAAGAATGGGAATCAAGCTCATAAGTGGTTCTCAAATTACAGTTTAACGTTGTGTGGGAAAAAAGGATTAGAGATCTTAGTTTAGGGTCATAGATCTTGGACCATTGTAAGAAATACACAGTGTGTGTTTTCATGGGGACTTTTCAGCCAAGGGACAAAAAGTGGAATTTGGGGTTAGGCCCAAAGACTTCGGGCTGGATTCGAGGTACACTCGAATGTTCCTATGTATCCCATAAGGATGGGAATCAAGCCCATGTAGTTCTAGAAATACCCTTTGTACAAATTTTGTTAGTACATGTGAAGGGTGAAAGGGGACTTTAGTACAATGATGGTTTAACCTAAGATAAAACGTTTGGGCGTTGCCATGTATGCACGTAGTCTTTGAAAAGAATCATGATTGAAAAATCAATGTAAATAATGGTTCCCTCCTAGGTGAGGGTATCAAAGAATATTGTAGTTTATTGTCATACTGGACAAAAGTGTTATATAGTTTAACGTCGTATAGCAAGGAAGAAAGTGAACCAATGTAAATATATTGATTCTAAGGTCGGTTTCACGAATTAACATCGTATGAGATGGAGATGAACCGATGTGAAGAGATTGGTTTTGAGCTTGAACCTTGGGAGGTCACCTACATACCCAGCCTAGAAGGCAAGGATCAAAGTCCGTGTAGTTCAATTAAATAATGAATTAATGATCATGTTGTTCTTGGGGACAATGACCTAAAAAATGATGTTGTTAGGACTTACACAAGGTTAGCGGCCCAAAGAGAGTGTTATGGTTGAGGTATGCTCTAAGCTCATGTGAGTCATAATCGGTGTGAGAAACAAGAGGTAATAACAACCTTAACGATACATAGTTTAATGTCATGTAGGACATATAAAGGGACTATGTAGTTTAAAGTCTTGCAGTTAGGACTATTGGTACTTCACAGTTTAGTGTCATGTAGCAGGGACAAAGTACAGTTTAATGTCATGTAGGACGTATCACAGACTTTCTGTATAGTTTAGCGTCATGTAGTTAGGACGATGGGGAGAATATAGTTTAACGTCATGTTGGACGCATTGGGGATTTTTTCCACATTTTAGCGTCATGTTGGACGAAAGTGCGAATAATTTAAGGTCATATGCATGGACCTTGGATGGTTCAGTTTAATGTCATGCTGGACAAATGTGTAGTTTAAGGTCATAGAGGACCTTTGATGATTATGTAGTTTAACGTCTTTCAGGATATAAGGGACTTCTATACAGTTTAGCATCATGTAGTTTGGACATCATAGTTTAACATCTTGCTGGACGTAAGGGACTCGAAAATAGTTTAGGGTCATATGCATGGACCATTGATGATGCAGTTTATGGTCATACAGGACCTAGTTGCAGTTTAAGGTCATACTGGACCATTTAGGGAACTTTTTCACAGTTTAACGTTGTGTGGGACAAAAGTAATACAAATAGTTTAAGGTCATATGTATGGACCATTGCTGTATAATTTAATGTCATATAGAAAGGAAAAAAGAGTGACTTTGCAGTTTAATGTCATGTAGTGAGGACAAAAGAGTACACCATTTAACGTCATGTTGGACGCATTGGGGATTTTTTCCACAGTTTAACGTCGTGTGGGATGAAATTAATACAAATATTTTAAGGTCATATGTATGGACCGTTGCTGTATAATTTAACATCATACAGCAAGGAAGAAAGAGGGACTTTGCAGATTAATGTCATGCAGTGAGGACAAAAGAGTACACCATTTAACATCATGTTGGACGCATTGGGGATTGTTTCCATAGTTTAACGTCGTGTGGGGAGAAATTAATACAAATAGTTTAAGGTCATATGTATGGACCGTTGTTGTATATTTTAACATCATATAGAAAGGACGAAAGAGTTTTTGTGTTTATACAAAATACTTCTTCTAAAATATGGCATTGGTTGGAGTAGTGATGAGTTCTCCATCCATCGAGATTAATGAATAAGCTCCATTGGAGTAGACCCTATGTATTGAATAAGGTCCTTCCCATTTTGGCTCAATCTTGGGAGGTTTCTTTCCTAGTATCATTGGAGTTCTGAGAACTAATACCAATTCTCCCTGAGTTCGATTCTGATAGACTTCCAAGTGGTGCAAAGTGCACAATCTTTTATCATCTAACCGTTCGAATTAATTCAATCGCTTTTGAGTTTGTTCATCTATAGATGATTGATCACAAATGGCAACTCTGAGTGAGGGTAATTTAACTTCAATGGGCAATACGTCTTCTGTTCCATATACTAATGAATATGGAGTTGACCGAGTTGCAGTGCGGGTGGTAGTCTGATAAACCCATAAAGCATGAAAGAGTTCATCAGGCCATGACCTCTTATATTTATCCACCATATTTTGTAGTATATTTGAAAGAGTATTTTTAAAGGATTCTATCTGGCCATTGGCCACTGCATGATACTGAGATGAATGGTTGGATTTGATGTTGTATTTTTTATACAACTTCTTCACCTCGGATGAACAGAAGTTGGTGCCATTTTCTGTCAATATGGTATGAGGGACACCAAATCTGGTAATGATGTTAGACTTGATGAAGCTAAAAATGCATTTAGAACTGACTTCCTTGAGAGGTATTGCATCTGCCCATTTGGAAAATAAGTCAGTAGTAGTAAGAATGTACTTAAACTTCTTGGTCGTAGCCGAAGGGTAAGGTCCCACCACATCCATTCCCCATGTAGAAAATGGCCATGAGTATTTAGCTGTATGAAGCAACTTTGGAGGTTGATGAATGAAGTTGGCATGTACTTGGCATGAATGACACTTCTTTGTGAAATCGACACAATCTCGTATCATTGAAGGCCAAAAGTATCCAAGCCTTCGAATCTGATCAGACAGTCTATGTCCAGACTGGTGGGCACCACAGACTCATGCATGCACTTCTTTAATGACATCCATTGTCTCTTCACCATCAATGCATATGAAGATAACTACATCAAAACCACGTTTATAGAGAATTTTATCTGGGTGATCTGGGCTATCATAAAGAGTAAAATTGACCACATGTCGCCGGATTTGTTCTTTCTCATCTCTATCAGGTGGAAGTGTTCCATTTTGAAGGTATTCCCTGATAGGTGACATCCATCTTGTAGTATGACCATACGGTTCCGGAATGGGACAATTTTTATTAATTTCCTCTGTTCTGATTCGAACATAAGGTGAAATTACACGACGGTGGTCAATACTGATGGTTGTCTCGTCCCGATTTGGATCTGCCAGAGCTATGGCTATATTAGCCAGTGTATCAGCTTGAACATTTTGTGATCTTGGGATATAAGAAAATGTTGGTTCCAAAGGAAATTCTGCCATTAACTCTCTGGCGTAATCATACAAAGGGATTAATTCTTCTTTTCTGATGGCATAATCCCCATTGACTTGTTTGATTATCAGGTCTGAATCACCTTTCACATTTAAGTGATTCACTTGTGCTTGAAGTTCTAATTACAAGCCTACGATGAGAGTTTGGTATTATGCTTCATTATTGGTACCAGCTTCCCAGAATTAGAAGGAATATGGTAACACTACCTTTTCTGGAGAAATGAGCACAATTCCTAAGACAACTATGTTGAATTTAGGATTTTCCATTTTCCTCCCTGTTGGACTTCTAGAAGCACCATCAAAATACATTTCCCATGCCTGAGGACTTTCTTGAATAGAGAAGACTTCCTCATCAGGGAGTTTAATATCTGAATATGTGTCTTCCACTGAAGGGTGTTCAACCAAGAAATCATCCAGATCTTGGCCCTTTATCACCTTTTGAGACACATACTGAATGTCGAATTGCTGAAAAATAACTTCCCACCTTGCCAGACGTCCTGTAAGCATTGGACAACTAAGGATAAATTTGAGCGGGTTATTGCGAGATACCAATTGGACCTCATGATGTTGCAGGTAGTGTCTCAACTTTTGAACTGCAAAGATTAATGCCAGGCAGCACTTCTCAATACTTGAATACCGGGTTTCTGCTTCAAACTTGGTTCGACTGAGATAGTAGAGGCTGTTTTCATTCCCAACATCATTCATTTCACCAAGAAAGGCACCCAATAATCACTCTAGAGTTGTCACGTAGAGGATAAGTAGTATTCCTTCAATAGGTGGCATGATTACTGGTGGACTCAAGAGGTATTTCTTGAGAATATCGAATGTTTCTTGACATTCTTCAGTCCACTGGTGAGTGACTCCCTTCTTCGTCAATTTGGTGAAGGGTAAACTTTTTCCTGCTAAATTGGTGATGAAACACCGAATATAGGCTAAGTTTCCTTGAAGTCCTCTTAATTATTTCAAATTTTGAGGAGGTGACATACCAAGGATTGATTTGTTCTTCTCAGGATCGACTTCAATATCATGATGGTGTACAACAAAGCCGAGAAAGTTTCATGGGGTTACCTCAAAAGAACATTTTAAGGGATTCATCTTCAAAATATGTTGTTGAATCTTGTGGAATATGACTTCCAAATCAGCCAAGTGATTATAAAGGTGTTTGTATTTAACTAAAAAATCGTCTACATATAATTAAACAAACTTCCCTAAGAAGGGATTGAAGATATGATGCATGGTACGCTGATTAGTTGTACCTACATTCTTTAAGACAAAGGGAATTACCCGGTAGAAAAACAAACCCTGAGGGGATTTGAAGGCTATAGATTCCTCATCTTCTAGGGCCATTCGGATTTGATTATATCCATAATATCAATCCATGAAGGAAAGTATTTCATAGACAGCTGTAGCATCAATTAAAAGTTCTGTAATAGGAATTGGGAAATCATCCTTAGAACAATTCCGATTAAGATCTCTGAAATCGATGCAAACTCTAATTTGCCCATTCTTCTTCTTTACAGGGAAAATATTAGCCAACCATTTGGGATATTGAACTTCTCTAGCGAAGTCAACTTTGATAATCTTATCCACTTCAGCTTCAATTTTGGAAGCATAAGTTGGGTGTGTTCTTCTCGCGGCTTGCTTAAATCCTTGATGTTCTTCTGGTAAACCCAAATGATGAGTAGCAACATCAGGATCAAGCCCAAGAATTTATGTATAGTTCCAGGCAAATATATCTCTATATTTCTTTAGAAAAGAAATATACATCTTTTTCTCTTCAAGAGTTATGGCCGCACTGATTAAAGTGGGGCGTGGATCTTCTTTTATACCCAGATTTATTTCTCTGAGTTCATCCACAGTGGTAGAGATACCCTCTTCAAATTCTGGAGGAGAATCTCTGAGATTTTCCTCTTCTTCTTCATCATGTATTATTTCTTCCATTTCTACTTGAATAGTATATGATAAAGTAGAATTTTCATGATCAGAAGAGATGTCAAAATTTGCATATCTTTAAGAAGAAGCTTCCATTTCTGACCCGATTGATGATGAAGGGTCTTCTTTGGGTAATAAAGAGGAGTGATGGATTGAGAATCGACATCATTGTTCACCTCCAATGTTTCTATAACTTCTTCTAGCCTAATTGGAGAAGCATAGACTTGTTGGATTTCAACAGATGAAATGAAGACGTCACCATTTGTGCTTTCACCGCTGCTTGATAGATTACGAATTTCTCCCATGTTGTCTGGCTTGATTTCCATAATTGACATTATTGATCTTTCCATAAGAGTATTTTGATTTGGGTCTATCTTGTCAATTTGACTGATAGGAAACACATAATCTGTACTCACATGTGTAAATGGATTTACTGGAATTTTCTCCAAACCATATGGAGCATTAACTTTGGTAATCTCCTTTGTTGTGGATTTCTCCCTTCCCTTCATGTGATAGAATTCTGCCTCAATGTATTGAGACTCACATGTCTTGAACGGGGCCTTATCACCATACAATGTCCCAACTTGACCATCGAAACAATATTTGAGACATTGATGGTATGATGAAGGGATATCGGCATGTTGATGTAGCCAGGGTCTTCCAAGAAAGATGTTGAAGGCTGAGTCTTGATCAACAACCATGAAATCTGAATTGGATACAAGATCTCCAAACTGAGTTCTGAGTGTAACTTCGCCCAGTGATTCTTGTTCATTTTTATCATATCCTTGTTACATCATGGTAGAAGGAGATAAATAAGATTCTGTGAGGCCTAATTGATGAAGTGTACGAATGGGCATGAGGTTGACTCCTGAACCATTTTCAATGAAAGTTCTTCGGACGTCTACGCCATTGACCTTTCCAGACAAGTACAATGGTCTAATATGTCCATGCACAACATCATCTTCATCTTCATCAGTAAAAGATATTATTGCATGGAATTATGCAGGATTATTCTCTATGTGATAGACTTCATTTGCAGCAATTTCAGTTTCAAACTCCTGAGGACATGACAAAGCCTCCATGAGTGTTTCCCGAAGATCTTTTGATAGATTCAGAGCATCCAGAATTGATAACTTGGCTGGTACTTGGGCCAAGTGTTTCAATATATCATACTTTTGATCCAGAGGTCTGCATTTCCCAATAGGAATATGTGGTTTATCAGGTACCTTGGAAGCAGATGCTTTGGAAGTTGATGCATCATGTATTAGGATAGGAGTTGGCAATATTACTGGTTTTGGAAGATTAGACCGATTAGATCCATTTACTTGCTGAGAGGAAGAAGATGGAACCTTTAACTGGTCTTCCAAAATAACTGTGTCATGACTGAATTTGCTATTGGTAGAAGAACTTGGTTGTTCTTGCTGAGCTCCCTGAAGGGCTCTACCACGAGTTTCTATTGTGTACACAGTTCTAGCAGGGGTAGAATTGGAATAGTGGATTCTGAAAGATCCACGTCTTCCTCTGTATCCTGAGCCCCTAGAACTTCCTCTGATTCCCCTGTTTGATACAGGGAATTCAGGCTCATTGAAATCGAAACTACGACTGGCATATGGATTTGTCAATTGAATCATATTAACAGAACCAAAGACTAACTCTTCGTTTGATGAAGACTCTGCCTGATTAGCCTGTTTAGGCTATGCCATTTGGTAAGGCGGTGCCCGTGGCTTTGTAGTAGATGGCATGAAGTCTGCCAAAGTCAAAGACAAATTAGGCTTTGACACATACTCATCTTCTTCTGATTCTTTTTCTTTCTTTGAATCATGTTGTTTCTTTGAGGAATTTCCCTCTGACAAAGAGGGTTTTGTCGCAACATTCATGGCAGAAGACACAATTGGTTTATTTAATTGTGTTCTTAAAATAGCATGAGTTCAATTGATTGTCTTTCTGAACATCCAATCATCATACTTCTGTGTATTTTTTCTTTTGACTTCTTTCCATTCGCCTTTCTCCTCTGGAACTGTAGTAGTAACACATGCTACCTGAGCTGAAGAACCTTTTAGTTTGACTTGTCCCAAGTCGACCATATTTCGTAGGAGTTATTTGAAGACAAAACACTCCTGAATGGGATGCCCCAACATTTGATGAAAAGGGAAATAATTGGGATGGTCTTCATGTCCTTTCTTGTTTGGCCTCTTGGGGATTGGCAATTGAACCAAATTTTTTCCAGATCCGAAATAAAATAACCAGGAACTTATTCATTTTGGAAAGAGTATGTTTTGCTCTTCAGATCCTCAAGTTGTTTTCTTCTTTGATCTCTTTGATCGTCTGGATGAAACGGCCTTTGTTGTTGGCGCTTAGAAGGTGGAGCCCTTCGAGAATATGGAGGTTTTGAGGTAGAAACAGGTACACGTGCTTGTTTAAGAATAACTGTAGCAGTTTCTGCTTTACCCATTCTCCTTCCTAGAGCTGATGGAATTACACGAGATTTATCCTTAGCCTATAGAAGGGAATATTCAATCTGCTAAGCGATTGAAGTAAGGTCTTGAAACCCTCCTGTGTTTTTCACAGGGATTAACAGCATGCGTAATTCGTCACGCAGATTTTCCACACAGATTGGCAACAATTATTCTTGAGGGAGTGCTAAACTCAAGGAATATGTTAATCCCTTCCATTGAGCAATGAAATCAGAGACCCTTTCATTCTCCCTTTGCTTAGAGTTTGTAAGATCGAAAACTATTGTCTTTGGAAAAGTTGAGCTGAACTGAAGGAGGAATTTTTGGCAAAGATCCTCCCATCCGGTAATTGACCGGGATTGCAAGCTTGTATACCAGACAAAAGCTGGTCCTTGAAAGGTTAGCACGAAGCATCTAAGTTTCACTGCTTCTTGCTGCTCTGGAGTTCCCATCATTGGATCGCAAGAAGACACGTAATGCGTCAAATGCTGTTCAGGATCACCTGATTCATTGAAAATAGGGAATACAAGGTTCCCAAAACTAGATGGAGGAGAGATTGAATCTACCCATTCAGGATAAAATTTCTTTTCTGGTTGAACTTGCGCATGTTTCCCTTCCATATTTTCTAACTGAGCCGTTAATGACTCAATATTAGTTATTAACTTTTGAGAATCATCTGGTTAAACTTGGACTAGGGTAGGTGCAATGAATGAATCTTGGAAAGATGTGGCGATTGGTGCTGCAACTGATGGTAGCACTTCCAACTGTTGTTTCACTTGACCCATTGGATTAGACCTGTGAGGGTGTACTGATAGAGGAGGATATTCTTGATCCATCTCAGTAGCTGCAAAAAATTCTTTTGGCTGACTGAATCCAGCATGTTTAAGAAGAAGACTACTCTGAAGTAGTTCTTCATTCAGCCTTCTTAATTCCTTCATTTCTTCCTCCTGTTGTGAAAACCTTTGCTCTAGTGAGAGAGATTGACCTTCTCCAGAGGAAGGATATGTAACCTGCTTTTTTCCCTTACCTTTGTTGGATCCTTTTCGAAGAGGGGAAAGTGGGTTACTCGAAGGGTTACCTAGGTTCTGAGTAATCCTTTGACTTTTTGTACGTGCACCTTCTTCATTTGTTTCGGTGCGTACATCTTATTGAGAAAGAACCTCTTCATATGAGTCCCCTGAGTGACCCTCATCTGGTGGATCAGCAACAATGGAATTGATGACATTGATTGATGCATAACTCATCGCATCCCTTCTATCAGCATTTCTGTGATATTGTCTTCTTCCATGTCTTTGATGAGACATTTCCTTTTGTTGATTCGATCCCTCAGGAACTTCTTGACAAACCGTAATTTGGAGGGAATCTCCTGATAATTTGGATCTTCGTTCCTCTTGAGGATTCTTCCCCAATCAAGAAAAAACCGAATTTCTCTGAGGAGTAGATTGATTATTTGAAAAAGTCCCCAGTCCAGTGGACTGGGGCTATTCCTTCTCAACTCCTCGAATCTTATTTGTTGATTCTGAGGGTTGGTTTAAAAGAGTCCCCAGTCTGGTGAGCTGGGGTGGTTCTTGACATGCTTTGTCTGAGACATTCTTTAAAGCTCTCCTAATCTTGTGAACCTTAGTCTAGAAATTCGCTAGATGAATTAACCTGTATCCACTTTTATCACCCGGTTCAAAAGTCCGTTCGATGATTTCTGACACTTCTGTCATTTGGTGATGTGCTTGCTCCAAACAAGCAGTATGTTCAATATTCTCGTTTGCTTGATGCAAGAGTAATTCAACAATTTGTTCTATGTATTCTTGATTTTGAGATGAACTAGTTGAATCCTGTTCTTGGGAAAGATTTTGATTACAAACAAAGACCATTGACGGTGGCCGACCATGGGCAATAACATTGAATGATACCATTTTTGGTGGGCTTTGCTGACTGGAGAGCACCGTGAAATGCAGTGCTCCATGAACACCCCATCCTCTGACACGAATACCAGATGGGGCATTGGAAATTAACTGATGCAATCTTCTTAATGTGCCAAAGCATGAACGTTGAAGGGATCTCTGCTACATTTCAGCCTTCTGATATCGAGAGACTGATAGAGACGCCAAATCAATCTGACATTGTAACCCTTCTATTATATTAAGATGATTTTCATATTCATCATAAGATAATACTTTATTTTTCAACTGACAAATAGTTTTCCATATGTTGAGACGAATATCATGAATTTCATCTTCCGTCAACGTTTCTAGAATGTCATACTGAGAGTCAGCCAGAGGCCAAAACATGACTAGCACTTCACCTTTCTCCAGTTGTTTTCTCTTGTTCAGCATTTCCTCTTTATCATTTGATGAAGATTATTCTACCTGATTTGACCAAAGTTGGTGTTTCCTTGTTGCTTCATTGGATTCAACAGGATTAGTAGAGAAATCATTGATCAAACTAGAAGATGAATGACTTAGGGGTGGTTTGGAGAATGACCTACACACTAGGCTATCTTCTGATTGAGAAAGTATTTCACCTGCTAGCGATGAAGCTTCAGACATGACTGGTTTCGCATTTGCAAGTGCCTCAAGATAAGAGGGCTTTCTCGGCACTACATTGTCCACTGGAGCATTTTCCGGGCAATGTGCATCACTACTATGGAGAGGACTTTCACAGCGAAATTCATCATCATGGGGAGGACCACCATAATGGGTGACAGCAAAAGATGAGATCTCTTTCTCCCTGGTCTTCTGGACACACAGAGGCTTCCTGTGGCTCTCATCTGAAGATGAAACTTCGAGATTGACCGAATTGTGATGAAGCAATACTTCATGAGGAAGTGTCTATTGAAGAACTTTGGAATTAATGTTCCCACTATTGGGAAATGAGGGTGTATAATCTTGAATTTCAATAGATAATTGTCTGAGGGCTTCAAGAACTCTCGCATCGAGCAAGGCCTTGTTACAGATTGACTCTTGATCTCTTGACTGTACTGGGTGGGTATTTTTCTTAGACGCCTTCTTAATCGCCTTGGAAACCACTTGTTGATGAAAGTGGATGCTCTGAGTAGGTTTATATGCCTGATTAGGAAAGATTTCCAGGTTAGGCTGATGATATCCACTCAAATCAGGTCTATGTGTCTGACTTGGTTGTCCGTATGATATGGGGGAGTATGCCCCACAACCCTCTTGGACTAGAATAGATGTGTGTGTCTATCCCGGAGTGAATTGTTGATGTGTCACTCCACTGGTAGGGATAGATTTATGTGTCTTTCCCTGAGATGCCGCTGAAGTTGTTATAATATCCTGGCAGGCGTCTAGAATATGAGCCTGGATTTGCTTCTGCTCTTTCACCATTGATAGAATATGCCTGGTGACTTCAGCTGTCGGAACGATAATATACGTCCATTCCGGGATTGGAGTAGGTGTATGTGTCTGCTCCTATCCTCCTTTTCTATCAGTGAATCCTGACAGTACTCAAGTGTGGGAGAAGAGAGTTGAGTCTGCCTCCTATTTGTTGTCGGGACTTTCCGAATAACTTCTCTGAATGGTACCAAATGAGACTGTTGGTAGGCATGATTAGTACTAGCAGGTGTATGTGCCTGCTGATTACACTTTGCCAAACATAGTTGATGAGATCCATCATATGTAGTTAGACGAGCCTGCTGACTAGTTGATGATGTATAAACAGGTGTATGTTCCTGCCTATAGTGCTCCGCCGGAATTGCCTAGCGGGATTGGTGTGATGTTTCCAGACGAGTCTACTGGACAGTGGAATTAAAACAGGCAGGTGTGTGTGCCTGCTCGTTGCTTGCCACCATGTTTGGTTGGTGGACTTCTCTGGAGATGGCAGAGATGAGAACCTAATCACTGTTACACGGACTTCACCTCTGGCGATTCGTCTTGCCTGCTCAGGTTCGAGGAACCTGAGCCGAACGCCTAGAGTCGGTACCCTCATCATGTTGAGGGCGCACTGCCGCATGAGTCTGGCGGAAATTATTAGTGGGATCCCTCAGGAAGGACTTCTGTTTGATTGAATTAAGGCCCCGAGGGACCTTATCATTCACCTCCCCAGAATAAGGGAGAGAATGGTGATTGAGTTCTGGGGATAACGACCCAAAACGGTTGGAGACGGTAGTCAGCACCGCCTACTTCTTGATCACTGGTCGTCGTTGTTCGGATGACTGATGTGAGTTGTTTACTTAGAGTTCTTTCCGGGAAGCCTCCAGAGTTTGGATGGTACCGTGTTGACGATACTCCTTAACCAGCACGTTTGATACCCAGCGTTGAAGATGCTGAGTAGGTGATATCGTCTTTAGAGCAGACGATGATCCAGCAGAAGTAGCAGTAGTGGAATTTGCAGCAGCAGTATTCACAGATGTGAACTTGATAGAAGCCATTCTAGAAATGTAGAAGATCTTGTAAAAGAGTGCATGTTTGATATAACAGACGTAATCAAGATAAATTCAGCCACTACATCTTTTGGATGAGCACATATGTCAATGGTTGTTTTTGTTAGCCCTCTTATTGAGTTTTAAATAGGGGCCTAACAAATAGGTAAAACATCATTTTAACTTGGGTAAGGATTCACGTCGGGTTCACCATTTTTGTTTCCCTCAGATTTCGGGGATGACCGCCTTTGACGGGAGGTTCAAACATTCCGATCAGTTTCTAACGGGTTTGTTCGTATAACCGGAAACATCTAATGATTCCACATCCTTTCAGACCTACTTTCCAAATGTAGGTGCTCATTAGTTTATGGACTGATGAGGCTTAGGAATTTTCATTGGTCGATAGGATGGGAGGTCAGAGTCATCACACCTTTTTTAGGGGAATTATTGTATACTCTGGGACTCTCTTTATAGATTTAAGTTATGTTCGTGAATCCTTATTACATTACCGAATATAAAATGAGTTTTTATTTAGATCTGACAATCAATGATTGATATGTAGGAAATTTAGAGAATCTTTTATATGTATTTGAGGTTTTTCACTGATAAAGAATAATCTGTATTTGTTAGAAATTCATAGTCAATGGTATCCTTTGATACGTAAAAGTCTCTTGGTCTTTATGATGACCATACCGGTTTTAAAGCCACTCAGTGGGGCACTTAAGTTTATTATCATTTAGAAGGACATGAATTATTTCAGAGTTTGGATCGAACCTGCAGATGGGATACCTACGTATCCTTTGTTTATAAAAGGAATCAGAACCCACGTATTTCGAGTAAGGTAGTATGATGTTTATGATTGACGGCTCAAAGAAGTATTTCATAATTACTTTTACACTCTAATCTCACGTGAGTCATGCTCGGTGTGAGAAACCAGAGGTATTGGTAAAAAAATTAGAAAATTGTGCCATGAAAGATGAAATCATAAGAAATAATGTGGGGATAATGTATGTATGACTGCCCAGATAAATAAAGGTTAGTATTTACATTAGGTAAGAAATCCAGGAATAGGGTCCATAAAGGTATATGTGCTTCATGGAGATTTTGAATACTCTAACTTGGGGATTACTCCTGAAAAGGAGGCCCAAATTAGGAGAGGACTTGTGATTGGGTTTTACTCCTGAAAAGGAATCCTAGATCAAAGGTAAATTAGGACTAGTTAAGAGATATTAATACTGGGGCTTACTCTTAAAAAGGAGGCCCATGTTAAGAGATTTGAAAAATTAAGGGACCTGGGGCTTACTCCTGAAGAGGATGCTCATATTTGAGACTAGTGCATACTCCTGAAAAGGAGGCCCAGGTTAAGAGAATTATGGTTGGGGCGTACTCCTAAGGAGGATGCCCATATTTGAGAATTATCACTGGGTATTATTCTTGAAAAGGAGGCCCAGGTTAAGGGGTTCTCTCATCTTAAAGGATGAGGTTGAATGAATGAAATCTCAATTTTTTAGTGACATAATGATGTGTAAATCACTAGGTTTTGAGAGATATTCCACAGAGTTCCTTTCAGATAAGGAATCCAAATCAAGAAATAATGCCATAAATGGATTTGAAGAGTGTCTTGAAGATTGAATCTTGAATAGGAGAGGTGGAATGGCTTAAGAGGGGTGAAATGGGCAAGAAGAGCACCCAAAAAGGTAGGGGAGCGCAAGTCCAGGTAGGCGCGTAGTTACTGCGTGGGCGTGCAAGTCCTGGTCGCACAGGTATACCTGCGTGACACATGGGTACTTGCGAGATGGTTAACCAGTAGGATAATACATGAGATACTCTTGGTTAATGTATTTAGAATCCTCTTGAGGTTCTTCTAGGAGAGGGGCGCACAAGTTCTATTGAAGGAGTAAGGCGGCGTGCAAGTGTGGCCTTTTCCTTTAAGGGATGGCCACTCAGGCGCGCAAGTGTTGATGAGTTTCAATAATTATGCTTTCCTCCCCCTCTTTAGATCTTCTGTTCTAGGTAAGAAATTACCTTATAAGTGTTTCAGAAGCTTTGAGAAGAGACTAGGGCGCCGGGAGATCAAATCTATGTTTCTGGAAAAAATCCTCCCTCAAATGGGGGGCCCACAGGATCTATTTATTGGTAGAAGAAGACCCCAGGCAGTTATCATTTAGGTCGCGCAAGTCACCTGTGCAACCACTAGGAGTCGCGCAAGTGGACTTGTGCGACAGTGATAGAACTTGCACGGCACATGTGCTTTTTTATCGCTTGTCCATGCCTTTGTCGATTTTTGATGTTTTCTTAAAAGGATGATTCAATTTGTGCTAAGTCATTTCCCTTTCCATTCTTTTAGACAATGTGATGAAAAGGAGCGTCAACATAAGTTTGTATGGAATGATTATCATTATCATGGGATATGTAGTGATTTCTAAGTACCTTAATTTGGATCCAACCATATGTTACTTTTCACCCAATCCCTACTCCATTCTATAATTCATACACATTCTAATTTTAGGGTATCCATGCCCTAGGCCAAATCCAATTCCTATACCAATTTTAGATAAAAAACCATGGTTATAAGTATCCTATGGATAGAATATAAAATATCTCATTAGACACACTCTTGAAAAATCCTATCATGGGGATCAATATCAAAGCCTTATTGATGTTCATATATGCGGTAAATTGATTTAAAATTATATTATAATCATGTTTTTTTCATACTGAATGAATCTAATTATAAGGGTGAATTTTTTGACGCTCAAAATTTCTCATCAGACACTTCTCCATGGGTGGATTCATGTTAGGAATATCTCATGATGGATAAGTGAGATCTAGGGTCATATTCAACCTAGTTCCCAGATTCCAGCTCTCTGGCATGCGAAAATAGAACCAAGAACAACTCACAGTCCCGCCACTACCTATAAGAAGATTAAATTACTACATACCTGGGTATGTGAATAATTGTAGGCATCAACTTGGTATTTGGTTATGATCATGTCCTAAATAATTTATTTGATGCAACATGAATGTCGAGCATAAATAAAATTCAAGACTCAATGCACCATTCCAATCTTATGGAAGTCCATACCACACACATGAAATATTTATGTGTGCATGAGAATCTTCATGCTTTTCTCGATATCATCATGTGAAGGGGATAAATATTCTTTGTAAGTATTTCATGGGATTATGATATGTGATAGATTTCAACACTATCCATATCCCCTTTGGCATATAACCTTAACATGAAAACACCCATGTTCATGCTATGGAATCATACAACCCTGAATACGTGACACATTAAAGGTGAGAAAAGAAACTATCCCTGATAATGTTTTCATGTATTCATGTGATTTATCATTCAATAATCAGCACATAAAAGGTGAGAAAAGGGACTATCCCTGAAAATGTTGATATGTCATTATGAGATCCATCATTGACTATGAAATACATAAAAGATGAGAAAAGTGACTATCCTTGACAATGTCTGCATGATGTCCCATGATACATCATTGAATACGCAACACATCAAAGGTGAGGAAAGGGGTTATCCCTACAAATGTTCACATTCTATTCTGGTATCTATAAATGTACGTGTAACACAACAAATGAAAGAATAAAAATTTCCCCCAATAATGTATACATTCCATTGTGATATCCATATCTGATCTTATGATGTTCCATAAGCAAGAAGGGAAACTAACGAGGACTAGGTGCACATGATAAATAGAAGGGTTTGTCTATTAAGTGCATCTGCATCACCAAAAAACACTTTGTTGGTCACGTGAAGAATCACTGATGGTGACAATGATTGTCCTTGACAACATTTGTACAATCTCATGTGATTCCCAACCATTGTAAAATAAGAAATGGAAATAAAATATAGAAATTTGGTCACCTATTGTATTCTTAAAACTCACATGATGCACCCATGTATCCTGAGAGATGTTGCAGAATCCCCAATGACATCTCTACCTGATTGTGGAAGATCCTGCTGGCACATTACTCCCATCATGCTGAAGGCTTTGGACATGTCCAAGTAGTCTCGCAGTCCCCTTTTTGAACTTTGATACAAACATAAGGGTTTTTCCATGATGTGATTTTTCCTCACCATAAGATCATTTTTCGATAATAAGAGGAATCAGTGATAGGGATAATGGGTGTGCTTGAAAACATCAATAGAATCACATGATATCCCTAACCTTTTTAAAATAAGAAAAGAAAAGAAAAGTGAGAAAGGATGGAGACTCTTTCGGTCATAAAACTCATGTGACGTACCCATGCATATCACGAGGCAACGCAGAAGCCCCGGTGACATGTCTTACTGGTCATGGAAGAGCCTTTCAGCATGTCACCCCTATCACAGGAAATATTTTTGGACATGTTCATGCATTCTTGAACTCCCAATTTGGATCCATAATATAAATAGAAGGATTTTTCCATAAAGTTATCATGCATCACCACAAACCCCACTGTTGGTCACATGATTAATCCACGATGGGGAGAATTATTGTCCTTACATACTTCATTACAATCTTGTAAGATCTCCAGCCTTTATGAAATAATAAAGTGAAATAACATTAAGAAATGAGGTAGCCTCTTTCATTCATGAAACTCACACAATTCACCCATGCATCCCACAAGACACCACAGGATCCTAGGTGACATGTTCTCTTGGAAATGAAAGAGATCGTTGGCATGTCACCCCCATCACAAAACATGATTTGTATATTTCCAGGAAGTATCATTCTCCCCATTTGTCTCCATAAGACAATCATAATAGTTTTTCCATGAAGTGATTGTGAATCACCACAAGATCATTTGTTGGTCACATGATGAATCACTGATGGGGTGAATGATTGACCTTGAAAATATCCATACAATATCACAATATCACTAACCTTTGTTAGATATGTAATGAAAATAAAAGGGATAAATGAGGGTTCCACTTGAGGTCATAAAAATCATGTGATGCACCCATGCATCCCGAGAGACACCATGGAAGCCCCGATGACATGTATACATGGTCACACAAGAGCCCACTATCATGTCACCCTAGTCACATGAAAGGATTTGGAAATTTCCAAGAAGTCTTGATATCCCACCTTAGCTCCATAAGACAAATGGATGGTATTGACCATGAAATACCTTTATATCTCCCCCAAACATTTTATTGGTCATGTGACAAATCATCGATGGGGAGAGTGATTGTCTTCAACAACACTTGTGCACGCTCCCAATAATATTCTGTATTCACATGATAGGCATCATTAAAAGGGGAAAACAACCAGTGTTGAGACGACTATAAATCCCCTAACCCATCAAAAAAATGAAAGCACATATATATGATAAATCATTAGACCTTTTCATCGGCATCAGAGCTGATTTCTTAAAGTGGATGATCTCATGATTGGGAATTTTTCCATCAGCTTAGATCCGATGAAGAATTGTAGCGATCATAAAGAATGCATAGAATCTTTAGGTGACCACTCATTGGTTATGCAAAGTACTTTCGGAGAGTCACGTGAATAACAACCCACATTTTTTCTTGACCATGCATGACTTAAAACAAGTTAACATTGAACAAATCTAAGACATTATCAATATAAAGGTTATAAAAATGACTAAAGAATGAGAGAATTATGTAAATAAAATATAAAATGATCATCATTTACTTCTCATGAACCATCCAGGTCATAAAACAATACTAGTAAATGTCACCCAGATCATGTAAAACTCCTTTGGCATACTATTTGGATCATGAAAAGTCCCCTGGACATGTCAAAGAATGTCACATATTACCCTCAGGGAATGCCTCCCAAGTCTTGTGAAACCCTCAATGCTATCCATATGATCATTACAATGTCCTCTAGACATGTCACCCAGATCATATGGTGGCACCAGTTCATGTCAGCTGAGTATTGTAGTAACACCAGAGTATGTTAGCTTGCTCTTATGACATTCCTCATACATTCCATCTAGCTTTTATGATGACATCCAAACATGTCATCCTGGTTCATCCATCACCCTCCAGACATGCCACATTGACTCTCGAGATTCCCTTTAAACAGTTTCATCCAAACTTCATAATGACAACTAGAAAAGTCTTCCATGAACTATGCCACCCAAAGAGATATGTCGTATCAACTCTTGTGACACCTCCCCATGCGTGTTAGTCAACGTTTTTGAGGACACTAGGGAAAGTGAGATGGACCATGAGACACCCTCTAAGAAAATCAATCTGAGAACATGTGATGGATTTCAGGACAAACCAGTTGAGTCTTGTGATGTACTCAAGACAAGCTAGATGAGATCATGCGATGGCTTCCTAGAAATTTTGGTTGAGTATTGCGATTTCCTCCAGATAAGCTAGCTTAACCGTACAATGGATTCCAAGATAAACCAGAGGAGTATTGCGATGTCCTATGGAAAATATAGCTAAGATAATGTGATGGATTCGAGGATAATTCATAAGGATCTTTAATTTTCCTCTTAACAAGTCAGCATTGATCATGAGATAGCATTCATACATACCATCTAGGTTATTTCATTTCCCCCAAACAAGTCTAATGGATCATGAAATTTTCTTTGAACATGTCTTAAAGGCAATCTCTAACATGATAAGTAGACAACAAAGGGATGTTTAGTGTACAATCAACATATATCAGGCAGAAAAATAGGCTATCCCAATAAGGGAAACCAAACTGTGTAATCCCCTACTAGTAAAATAATATAACACATCCTACATATAAGAGAAACCATAGTGTGTAATCCCTAACTAGCGGTATAATATGTTATATCTTACATAGAAGGGCTAACTCAATGTGTATTCCCTAATAATCAGAATAATATGATATGTAACATATATAAGGGTAACCTTAGTGTGTAATCCCTAACAAATGACATAATATGATATGTCCCACATATAATGGGAATATTAGTGTGTAATCCCCAACCAATTTCATAATATGATATGTACCATATATAATGGAATCCTCAGTGTGTAAGCCCCGATCAAAAGGTACTCATTCTAGTATAATCCCATAACATTACTGAAACCATGGGGATGACAATAATGTCTCCAAGCATGATCATCCACTTTCACCCATCAGTGGGTTAAGGGATGAAAGAACTACAGGAACTCTAATTAGTATCCATGTAGGATACATAGGATGCCTCTTCGAGGCCTAATATCTAAAGGGAATCCATCCTATTATAAACCCCTAGGATTCCTGAAACCTCATCTATAATTGTAATCTCTCTAAGCGGGATCATCCACCTTATCCCATCAGTAGGTTAAGGTATGAATGAACTATGAGAACTTTGATTACATCCATAGTCGGGATATGTAGGATGCCATCCTAAAGCCCAAGCTCTAATGGGAATTCACTTCGGCACAAGTCCCCTCATGTCTTTGACATTTCAACTATTGGGATCCAATCATTCCCATGGACTAATCACTTCTCCTCATCCATCAGTGGAAGATAATTGGTATCATTCATGAGCATCAGTTTATATATCAGTACTGACCATTCCCCCAAATAATTCAAGGCCATTATAGGGTTAGGGATTAACCAAACTATAATGCCTTCAATTTCTGTTATCAAATAGGATATGTAGGAGGCCTTATTAAGGCATCATATCCATACCATATCCTCCAAAATATGGGTAAACATGAATCTCAAAGAGAAAATTAAATGTGAAAGCCCCATACAGATGTCCTCTCACGCAATGTGTCTAATCTATCATTATCTCTTGTTTCCCACACCGATCATGAATCACATGGTCTTTGAGACTGGTGATGATAGTACCAATAGAATAATGAAAATGACCTAGTGTGGGACCTCCATTTCGATGTAACTCTGATTGTATCTCATTTGTACTCAACAGGCCATACTCCCAAAGAAGCAATCAAGTGAAGTCTTTTATTTATAAGTCCTACCTAGGGTCTCTGTTTTCATATCTCTCATGATATATTGGTTTGTTATAAGAAATACATGGAATCTAATTCTTGTCTTAAATAGGATATATAGGATGCCCCACTGAGGTCTGAGCCTGATATTTATATCCTTACCACATGATGTTAAATAACATGGATTGTTCTAGTCACCTGAACATAAACTATGTCAAATTAACTACATGGGTTTTGATTCCTATTTTCACATGATACATAGGACACGCCATATAGGTTAAATCCTATTTCCAAGACAGAAACATACCCTATATGGAATTAAACTATAGAGTTCGTGAACATGGCCATAAAAAAATCATTATAAATAAACAACAACGAAATAGAGAACTCATGATATGAACACACTTTTTTCTATCGATACATGTTTGTAATAAAGACCTTCAAAATAGGGGTATCCAGCCTTGTATCGAGGTCTAATAAGGATTTCATGAACATATATAAAATATATAAGATAGTATCAGCATAGGTAACAATTTCCCAAAAGGGTGTGATGAGCCCAACCTCCCATCCTCATGACCAATGGGTGTTCCTAAGAATAATTTTTCATGAAACCACAAAGGACCACCTTATTTTGAGAAGCAGGTCCATAATTAGTTAGGGATTTGGTAATAGTTAGGAGTTTCTAGGGAATATTAATAAAGGGAAAACTGCTTTCAAATTATTGAGCAAGGCATTGAACTCCGAATAATCAATAAAACCATTGGTCTGAAATCACATACAAATCTCTTTTCTGATGAAACAATAGTACTATAATTATTTCATAAATATCATATATAATCATTTAATGTGATTTGACCTTCACCATTGTAGAAAAATTATACTATTTTTATTATTCACTATGACCTAATGTACTTTGACCATATTAGATTATATTAATTATAAAGATTAAAAATATGGAATCCATTTTACCAGATTCTATTTCTATAAGCGGCATAATTCAATTTTAAATAAGCACAAAATATGCAACAAAAAACCTATTTTAGATAAATGAATTTTAAGCATAAAACATAATTTACTTCCAACACTTTCCTCATAAAAACCATAAAATGAATGTTAAAATATATGATTGAATATATATTATATAAATTTCATTAAAATCATTAATAAATAAAGATTATTTTAATTTTTTAAGATAAAAACACATTGCGTGCATAAAAATAGTTTTAAGATAAATGTGTTCTATGATCAAAAATGAATATATAAAAAATTCACGTTTAATGATGATTAATAAAAAAATAATTATATTATTTAATATTAAAATTATATTATTTTGCTTCAATATAAAATTCAAAACATTATGGTACTTTAAATGAAAGGAAATGAAATTTTTAACAAAAAGCAATATGTTTCACTATTCACTAAAAAATAAATCTATTTCAAAACATCCTAAATATTCTCCCTAAGCTAATATTGACAAGATAATTTCAAAAAAAATATCTATTTTCTAAAATTAAATTTATAAAAAACATATAAATTAATTATAATTTCCATGCATGTAAAATGAAATAAAACCTCATTTTTTAGGAAAACATATTTTTGAAGCATAATATGAAATTACTGAAATCTGAGTACTTATTTATTTTGAATTAGTCAACACATTTAAACTATTTAAAACCATTATAAATATTTTCAAATTTTGATTATTACTATTCATACCTATAAATTTTATCGATATGTTATAATTTTTTACAATACAGTGGTTCATATAAACTAGAGGTTGCATGTAAGATAGGTTATCAAATACCTCAAGTTTGTTTTAGAGGAAATGATATAAAATCTTGGGGTGTTATAATCTACCCTTTTAAAATGATTTTTTAGCTCAAAATTCTATCACTCAGATACAAAAAAATGCGGATATCTATTCTTCATCATATCCTTGGGTTTCTTTATAGCTTCCTCAAGTTATTGATTCCTTTATATAACATTAAAAAAGCATTTAGTTTTATTCTGTTTTACCTTATCTCTATGAGCCAAGAAATCTACAGGTTGTTATTCATAGTATAGAACATTATCTAGTGGTAAAAACTCTATGTTTAGTATATTTCAATGATTAGGTATGTACTTACTTATTAGAGATACATGTAACACATCATGAACCTAAGAGTGGTTCAGTGTGAGTTCCACATTATAAGATGCAATATATACTTGATCAATAATATCTAAACGACCAATATTATAATGACCTAGCCTTAAAAATTACATAATCTTGAGTTTTAAGCCAAGAATTCATTTTATTAAATTTTAGGATATGTATTGTTTATAGTTATATAGAATTAGTCAATCACCCTTACATAAATTAATATTATATCACAATGTGGAAACTTCTACTTAGTAAATATTGTTTTCATAAAAAAAAACTTTTATGATATAAAAATGTTTATTTTTATGAAATATATTCATAATTTTCAACTTAAACACATCTTTTTCACAAATAATACTTAAAACACTGGGAAAGTCATTTTAAAAAGTAGGATGATCATAAAAAATCAGTAAGGGACATAAAAAATGAAATAAACACATTTGTCAATTAATACTTATAAAAATTTCCTTTTTCAAGATAAATTATGGGTTAAAAATAAAATACTTCTTACACAAAAAATAAATTTCTCTACCCAAAAAATTCCATAAAAAATTTTATAAGAAATATTAATGGAAAAAATAAAAAACATTAAGGTTTATTTAAAATCATGATAAACTTTTGAAAAAAATTTCAAAAACATATTGTTTTCATCCTTAAGAATTATAAAATACATTATTTTAAACATATACTCATTAAATTACATTTTGAAATTATAATATTTTAATAAAAACTATATAAATAATAAAAAATTCAAGTAGGATACTTGGGACCTAATTTTACACATCACTCTTACAAGTGGAATAACCAATATGGTCGACTTCAAACATAATTCTTACCGAATGAATTGGAGAGAAACAACGAATCCACTTTTCCTTGGTTTATAATGTAAAAACCCGTACTTGGTTTATAAAGGAAGCACCAATAATTATAAATAATACCTAAGAACAATAAAATAATATTAACACATTAAAGCTGGTATAAAAATATTCTTTTCACCCATAAGAATTACATATCTTGAAATTTAAATATCCATCCCATTTAATTTAAAAAAAATATCTAGAATAAAGGGTAAAGTGGATTTAAAGAAAACATAAACTATTTTAAAGAAATAAAAACCCAAAATAAAAATAAAACATTTGGAAAATTCATTTAAACCATATACAATAAAAAATAACATTCATTTTTTCTTTTTGTGAATAATGTCAAAATATTTTTTATAAAATACGAAAAAATATTCCTTCTAAAAACCTTTGAATAATAAAAACAGTGAATTAAAATTTTATTTATATTTAATTAATTTATATAAAAATACATTGATCAAATTATTTTAAGCGTATAAAAATGGATTAAAAATATTAATAAGATATATCTTGAGAACATATAAAAATAGGTTTTTTGAAGTAAACTGACCCTTACCTTGAGTTTGAATCATCATGTAAATTCAATATCTTTCTGAATAAAAAATTTATGTTAATTATTTAGTTTGTTAAAAAAAATTCTTATCTTATTATTCCTTTTATTTTATCTATTACCAAGTAATATTTAATTACTTAATCAATTAATTTCAGATCATGCATTTTGATGATATTTATATTTTATGTCGAAAATGACTTAGGTATGTTGACTATGGTCAAATAGGTAATTATTAAATGATATAAAAAATAATAATCATCACATAATTATCTTTTTATACATTAATTATACTTTTAAACCCAACCATGAAATCTCGTAATGGAAAATGAACTATGTTACAATCATTGAGATGGTGGGTCATTCGTATGCATTAGTAATGTTTACATTTTTTAATGATCATGATGTAAATAAGGTGAGAATTATTTTATATTTATATAATTAAGAATATATAATAAATATAATATTATTTATTCAATAAATTTATATATAGTGTTAAAGTGTAGTGGTTATGAAAAATGAATCACATCCCTTCGTGGAGGTGGTAATCCACACGTACACATAAATGATATTATCATTTTTTTGATTGATATAAAGGTGAGAAATTAATTTAAATATTACATTTAAAATTAATAAAAATTTAATTAATGTCATATATATACATTAAAAACGTCACTATAACCATCAATGAGTGGTGGTGATGGAAAACAAATTACATCAGTCTATGAGGAGGTAGTCCACCATACACACGAATGACGATTTCATTTCCTATTTATTAGAAGAAGTGGATGTATATAGGTTATTTAATTAACAAAATGAAAACTTATTATATTTTAGATACTAATTTTATTATAGAATCTTGGTTTAATAAGATTTTAAATATGTATAAGAATAAATAAATCTAAAAAATTCAGAAAAAAAAACTATACCTCTTCTACGAACAACCTCTTTTGCATGACAACTTAATCCCTCTAAGGTTGGAATTATTCCCAAAATAAGACATATAAAACAATTTAAGGGACGTAAGAAATATATTTGGGTATTTATTGGCCAAAATGTGGTTCTTTAAGTGTGTATAGAAGAGGTAAGGGGTTCCATTTTATGTTAAAAAGAGGGGTATTCTTAGAGAATCATAAAGCATTAAATTAATATAAATTTATTTAACATATTAAAATGGAACAAAATTTATATAATTAAAATATAATATGAGTATTAAGATAAATAATATAATAAAATAAAAATTTTACAATCTTAGGTGATGTTTTCAACCTTAACATTTTTTCCCTAGATTATCCCTTTTGATGATTACCATGATAAACAATATTTTCACTCTTTAGGGGTTAAGATAGTTACTATAAAAGGAAAAATTAGCTCATAAATATAACATGGCTGAAATTTTTAACCATATACAAATAAATTGTATTAAGTTAGGTTTTTTTACAAATTTTAAATCATTTAATAAAATTTTATTTATTTTAAAATATCATTAATGTAATTTTTGGAACAATTATTTTAACTTTACATTGAAAACAAAATGATGGAAAACGAATTAGAATATAATAATTTTAAAAATACATATAATGTTATATCTATCTAAAAATATTCTTGAAAAAATTACTTCATTCAATTTATGTTATTTTTAATATTTTTGAAATCGTTTATTTTATTTTTTGATTAATTGAAAAACTATTATGTCAGAATTTCATAAGCATTTAAGGTAATTATTTCATCACTAAAAATTAAAAAAAATAAATTGATAAAAATAATTTATTTTTAAATAAACCTTTTATAACTAAAAATATAATTTTCTTATCCCAAAGTAAATAATTTATATATAATAGAATAAAGAGAATGATATTTTTTACTTTTCTTTACAAAAAATAATATTATGGTCAAAATCAAAGAAATGTGGAACCAAGTTTCCATATTTTGAAATATTATTTATGAATAGTTGAAACAAACTCATAATATAGGGTAAAAATTGTTAGAGAAATATTTAGTATTTATCGTTTTATTTTTAACCTTGACTACACAATTTACCCTTGCTATGGTGATAATTATTTACTATAGTTACTATTCATAATGACCAAAAATAAAAGGGAAATATTTACCAAATATTTACTTCTTGATTGTGAATAAGGAATCCATTTTTATAGATTTTATTTATATAAGCGGTATAAATTAATGTAATATTAAAATGGAAACGCAATGAAAAACTGTTTTTAAGAAAATTCATTTTCAAGTAGAAAAATGTTTTTATTCAAATTCAAGTTTAAAGTTAATTATAAGGAATGTATCTCTATTATTTTTAACGAAAAATAACTATTAAAAAGGTAAAAATAATCTAAACATAATTTTACAATGTATATACTTTAAAAGAAAATATAATGTTCTATAAAAAAGAGTATTTATAACTATTCATTAAAAAATAAATCTTTTCAGAAAAAATCCAAAAATTGTACCGTACAATAATTTTTATATAATTATTTAAAAAATAATATATTTTTTATCAAATAAAATTTATAAAATTTCTTGAAATTGATTACACAAAAATAAATGAAAAACATTTTTGAAGGAAACATATTTTTGAATAATAAAATGACTTTAATAAAAATTTAGTGCTTATTTACTAATAATTAATCAATAAAGCATTATGGATTAGAACCTTTATATATATAAATATATATCATAATGTGATTTATACAATATATACTCTCTAATTTAATGACTATTTTATAATGGTCATATTTATATAATAATATTCAATGGTTTCTTTGGGATTAAAGTTGGGTGTCTTATATGCTATCGAACATATTTTTATTTTTTAAAATAATGAGGTGTTAAAAATATAACTAGGGATAAGATTTAAATTCTATAAAAGTATCATAACCTTCTTCCATTGATAAACTCAAACGAATGCCTTCCGACCAACATCAAATTCCTGATCTCACTAAATATTTTCAATATAAACCATCTATATACTTTGACCTTCCATGAAGTGATACATAATGAATATAACATTATCTATCATTTATTCAACTAGCTCGGGTCCCAATATCTTTTTCCTCAAACATTAACCTAGCATGTCATAGTTCTACGCATATTTCCATGGAGGGATTTATGAGGAGTCATTTTAATTCTCAGGTGAAAGCTATTATTATAAGAAAACTCGACTAGAGGAAGGTGTTGATCCCAACTATCTTTGAAATATAGATAAAATGATATATATATATATATATATATCCTCTAAGGATTAAATGTTTCTCTCAGACTAACTACCTGTGTGAGAGTGACAAGAAGTACTTGCATCTTGATAATACTAAAGACATATTCACAACTTCTAGGTAAAATTAAAATCTCAATCAGATACAACAGAATGTTTAATTCTATTTTACCTCAGTAGTTTCATAATAAATATCATCAAAATATAATCAAGATAAAAATATTCAATGATATCAATTAATTATATTGAATTCAAAGGGTGATCTATTACAATCCAGATAACATTATGGCCTTTAGATGTTTTGGGGAGTCTGATAATGAAATCAATAGAAATGTTTCCCCATTTAAATTATGGTATGGTTAATTTTTGTAATATCCCCTTAAACTTTTTTCTAGTATCCTTAACTTTCTGACATACCAACCAATAATATACATACTCTGTAAAATCCAACTTCATGTCATCCCACCTAAATACTCTTTCATTAATATATAAATCTTCGTATCTTCAGTTTGAATAGAAGATGATGATCTATGATATTATTATAATAGTTACTTCTTCAATTCCGGTATTTAAAGGACTCAGACTCAGTTCAAAACCTTATCATTAAATCATAATAAAGTTTGACCTCAGCGATATTTCTCATCTTCATTTTTAACTCCACATCCCCCTTATGCGCCTCTTTAATATTCACATGGACAGATGGTTAAACACTCATTTGATCAAGATATTATTTCATAACTTCATTAAATATTTAAAGTTTCATTATTTTCAAATCCACTAATATTAGTTCTTTTTTGTCATCATCATTTATAATCTGTCATGATCCTTTTGAATCAAAGCATTATCCACCATATTCTTTTTCCCAATGTGGTAGCATATTGAGCATTCATAATCATTAATCAACTCTAAACATCTTCTTTAGGGAATATTGAACAATTTCTGGGTGAATATATACTTTAAACTTTTAAATTTTTATATAAGTATAATGCCTCCATATCTTTAAAGAAAGGATTACCATTTCAATCTCCAAATCATGAGTCAAGTAAGTTTTCTCATGAAACATCAATTAGCATGTTGCATAATCTATAAAAATATCATTCTTCATGAGAACACATATCATACCTTTCTTTTATGTATTACTATAAATCAAAACCCCTTCTCTGTTATAGGGTAGTTTGAGCATAGGTGCACTGACCGACCTTTTCTTCAGTTCCTTTAAATATTATTCACACTAATCATTTTAAAGGAACTTAATTGAATTTATAGTTAACTTTGTGATATGATTATATATTATTGATAAATCCTTCAAAAACATTGATAATATCTATCTATTCTAAGAAAAATACATATTTTAGTCATAATGGTCATCTTGGGCCAATGTTTAATAACTTCTATCATTGATGGATTTACCGATATACCCTGTCTTGAGATTATATAACCCAACAAACAAAAAACTTTATATTCAGAATTCACACATTGTAAATTTTTCATAAAAATTATAATTCTTTCACTTTTTCAGTAAAATCCTTGAGTGATCTTCATAGTCTTCCTTTCTATTGGAATATATAAGAATATAATCTATAAAGACTACAACAAAGTGATCGGGGTGGCCTCTAAATACTTTATTAATTAATACCATGAAGATAATAGTGAGATTAGTAAGACCAAATGGAACCACTATAAATTCATAGTGTTTATACCTTTATCATAACGTTGTCTTGTGTATGTACTCACTTTTGACCCTTAACTGGCTATATCAAGATCAAAGATCAATCATGGTAAAATATTTATATCCTTATAATTGATCAAAAAATTAACATTACGAGGTATAGGATAATTATTCTTTAGAGTGATTTTGTTAAGTTCCTAATGATAAATACATATTCATACTGATCTATATTTTTTCTTAACAAAAAGTACACTTACACCCCATGGTGATGCACTTGGTCAAATGAATCTCTTATCATGAAAATACTAGAATTTCTTATTCAATTATAATAACTAAATCGAGTGCATTATATTTTCATTCATTAAAATAGTTGTATCTCTAGGTGTTATTTCTTTTTAAAAGTTGGTTTTAGAGTTAGAGGAAGAATTTGTGACTCTTCAAGAAAGACCAAAACTAACTCCAGAAAAATTGGCATACCTTGGATGTTTATTTCAAACCCAAGTATATGAGATAAATACCACCATCAAATAGGAACCAAGAACCATGAAATTAACATAATTTCCATTGGAATTTCTCATTCATCCTCACACTAATAGATAATAGTGGTTTAGTAAGGAATATCAAATTTTACTCCCCATCCTTGGAAATTGATATGGGATATATATAAATATAGTTAATCCATGTCCAAAATCACATAAAATTATACTAGACGGAGAATAATAATATTTTTGAGGGATCATATTCCCAAAAACTCCAATAAGATATGAATCATAGACTTAATATGTGACCATTATACCATTAAAAGTTTTTACTGTTAATTCAACATCTAATCATTAAGGATGAAAATAAAAAAAATTAATAGTTTGATGATATAAATCTATTCATATCACAAATATAAAATTTTATACTTCAATATTTGATCATAAGTTTTACCACCTCAACATCATCGTTCTTTGTCTAATCCCTTACTAAATCTGAAATGGTTAGCATGGCCATAAAGCATCGTTAATCAGAGTCATTAATCATGAATAATAATTTATGGGGTGTCTAAATCTTGACACTTTATTTTCAGTCTACAACACCAAAGTTTTAACCTGTTTCGTCCATGGTCAATATCTATTTAAATAATTCATAATATTTCTTATAAAAAAATTTAATTGACCTAATAAATTCCCTAAGGAGTGTCAAACTAGGTGTGAAGTAAGGGCCCATTCACCATGAACCAGAATGATAGTTGAGATAGACTCAACCAAATCATTTTGGGGTTATCACCCCTAGATGAATTTCTTCTAAAACCATATCTACTTGTAGTATTCTTATAGAGATATATTTTCTTATGTAAACCACACTCCATTCTTTACCATAACTTAGAATATTATCCTCTACTTAGGCTTATCTTAAGGATTCTCGCTAAAGATTCCCCATCCTATCTTGTAAAATTTTATTAACCATTCCAATAAAATGAACTATAAAAACCCATATTTTTCATAAATAAATATTACATCATTTTATATGAATATTAAATACATTTAACAATAATAAATTCTTAATAACTATATAGTCTTAGTTGTTTTAGAAACATGGATATGTATACAACAGTGACATAAAATATCTGCATCATTTCTCATTTAGTTCTTCATAACTATCACCCTTATTAGAAATAACATACTTAAAACCTTTCTTCATAACCTAGGTAAAGGAAACATAAGAAAAAGTGATCTTAGATGCTCAATATGGGTTTACATAAAAGATATCAATCAATGATCATAAGTTAGCATAAGATAAGAATAAGTGTATAATAACATGATCAAGACTTACATTAATCATAACAAATAAGTCAATGATATTAAATTATGAAACATGGAGTATTTTTTTATAAAATAAATTACATAATAAATAATATTGAATAATCATAAATAATCAATCAATATCCATGAAAATAAAACCTAAGTGTATGACATAAGTTTTAGGAATGTAAAAAATATTAGGAAATTGTTTCTTAGGTAAAGTCTCACATCTAACACTATCATAATGGATTAGGTTTAATACCCACTCCTTAATTTCCTTATTCAAGGTAAACCTTTCACCATAACCTGGGGAAGGGAAATATAAGAAATGGGGAGATTAAATGCTCGGTAAGGATAAATATAAGAGATCATCACAAGTAATTATAAAATAACCACCAGGGTATGATAACATGATATAAATATTATAAAATCATACCCATCAATTAATATATCATAATCATGAAATATGTCGTATAGTTTTATCAATCAAAATACATAATACATAAGAGTGTGAAATCATAAATAGTAAATCATACTCCATGAAAACATTTCGTAAGAAAAATTTATAATTTTTGTAGTGTAAACATGATCATATAAAATCATTTCCTTAGTAAAGTTTCGTTTCTAAAAATATCATAGTGGATTTATTTCACTCCCTATTCCATTATTTCCTTAGTCAAGGTTCACTCACAATTCTATCTTATTTAAAAAAAATCCCTTACTAAACTAGGTTTACTCTACATTTTATTTCTTATTATCTCATGAGATATCCATATTCCCCTAATTAATTGGAGAGATATAATGTACCCACCCATAATTTTTTATAATGGAACCACCCATTGAATAATTAAAACCATTCATATGTGTTCCACAAGATTATTAAACATCCATCATATCATCTGGTCATAACCCATGGAAAGGATAAATGTTTCATAAAAATTTCATATTAATAATCACAAACCATCAATATAAATAATAAATATGGTAAAATTGGATCATATCAACATTAAATCATAAGGAACATTAAAGGATGTTTTTATGGATAAAAATACCATTAAAATATTACTAGAACAGTTCTTGAGAAAAATACCCTTTTCATTTGAAATCAATTATTTATAATCTAAAAATATCTAAAAATATTTAAGTAAACATTTTCTTTGAAAATATAAATATAAAATTATAAATTATTCTTCAAATAAAATATTATCCATGATGGAAGGGAAATTCATTCTTTTAGTGTACATTAAAATAAAAATTCTTTTCACATTTTCTATAAAGAAACCAAAGTACCACATCTAGAAAATGATAAGAATATTCCATTTAAAATTTGGTAAAATAAGTAAAATAGATTTAAAATTACATAAAAAAATATTTTGAGAATAGTTAAAATATTCTTGAAAATATAAATTAAGGAAAATATGTACATGAAAAAAATATTCATGACCAAAGAGAAAAATGAAATTGGTATTCCTTAAAAAACATCCTTTTGGTATATTGAGTGATTAAAGAGAGGAAAATTAAAATAAAATATGTAATATTCATAAATAACAATAAGATAATAAAATAAAAAATATTTAGGATAGATAAATCATATAACTTCATCATCATATATTTTAGTATAAATAATCCTGATAAAAAAGAGATTGTAACATAAAAACCTTACCACTTCAATAAACTTCTAATCAAAAGTCATTAAATGATTTAAAATAATATTAATTTGTAAATTACCTGAATTAAATCATTTATTATTCCAAAATATATTGTTTTTCATTATATACACCATAGATATAGTGAATTTTTTATTAAAATTAAAATATTTCTCAATGAGGAGAAATTGAAATAAAAAACATTTACAACTTTGGTATCTTTTGAATCGAAGGCCATGTAGAGAAATAAAATGATATGGATATTAAAATACCATGATATTAATTTTTATTTAAAAATAATAATTTATAAGTAATCTGACCACATAAAATAAATGATGGTCCATAATATCAAAAATGTATCATGAATTTGAAAATGAGACAAAAAATCCTTACCTTATATCCGACTTGATTCATGAGTGGTATAAACATATATATAATAAATTTATATTTTTTAATATTATATAATATAATCATATTCATACATATAATATTATTTATTATCCACTTATATCATTTCTACACTAGTTTATTTACAACTCTCTATTATTGCCGTTATTTAGGGTGTTAATTACTTCGTTTTCAAGTATGTTTTAGTTCAGTAGTTGTAGTCCTTGAACTTTGAGGGTTAATAAATATCAATAAAGTTAATAATTATATTATTATAATATATAATCATTATATACATATTTTTAACCATTAATATAAATCATTTATGAAAAATAACTTACATCACCACGTGGAGATGATAGTTTGTAAATACGAACGTCTGACGTTTCTATTTTTTGATGGATTGCATGAAAGAAAGGTAAATATTAATTAACCTTTATATAATAATTATTATAAAATAATTATCATATTTAAAAATTAAATATATTATAATAACCAACCATGAATGATGGTGGTGGAAAATCGGTTGTATTGCTATGTGGAGATGGTAGTCCACGCGTACGCATGTGTGATACTTTCATCTCCCATTGGATTGAGAAGAGGTGGTAAATAGTTGGTTTAAAATAATAATAACATATATTTATATTTGTGATATTTTTTTGGTTATGTTTTTATGGATACAAAATATTTTATAGGAAGTAGAAGAAGAATAAAACCAAAAGGGGTTGGTTAAGATCTATACCTCTTCCTTGAGAGACCTCCTTTGTCTTACACATTAATCCATGAAATATAGGAATTAAGAGAATAATAGAATCTATAGGATGAAGGTAATTATTAAATTATGTCATTTTATAAGGTTTTTTATCTATAAGGATAAAACAGTGTGAATATTGGAGAATAAGAGATTCCCTTTTATATGTGAGAGGAGGGACACACATGACATTTATTAAAAGATTTCAAAGATTTAAGGAACATTTCATTGGAATTTAGCTCTAAATGGATAAGGACTAAAAGGTAGGATAATATATGGTTTAAATATCTTCAATAAAATTCAATTTCATAAGTGTGGAAGGAAATCGTAACCTTATCTCATGATTTAACCCACTGGTAACCCTTTTTTAACCTTAACCGTGGTAACAAAATTTTATTGTTTTTACTATTAACTATGACAAAAAATTAAGTTGAGTAAATTAAAAAATATTAATAGTGATGATTAAAAATATGAAATATATTTTTCTAGATTCAATTTCTATAAGTTTCATAATTTAATTTTAATTTACCATACAAACCGTAATGAAAACCTATTTTTGAAAAACAAATTTTTAAAACTAAAACTTAGTTTACATCCATTATTTCCCTTTATAATAACTTATTATTAATTTCTAAAAAATATATTTAATATATAATATAAAATTTTAATTAAAATATTTATAAATAGATATTAAATTAATTTAATAATATAAACCCACATTGTGTACATAAAAATAGTTTTTTAAATGTGTTATTAAGACAAAAAATTAACATATACCAAAATCAAGTATAATGATTATTACTAATTAATTAATTATATTATTATAATTAAAATATAATTAGGTTACTTTAATATGTAATTAAAATCATAATGGGGAATTTATGTGAAAAAATACAATTTTTACAAAAATTGGTATTTTTCACTATTCACAGAGAAATAAATATTTTTAAAAAAACCCTAAAATTTCACCTTGAAAAAATATTGACATGATGATTTTAAAACTTATATTCATTTATTAAAATAAAATTTATTAAAATGGAATAAATTATTTAAAAAGTTTTTATAAAAAAATGCGATGAAACCCATTTTTCGAGAAAATATATTTTTGAAGCATAAACTAACTTTACTAAAAATTAGGTACTTATTTATTATGTATTAATTAATAAATTTGAATTAATGAAAATATATACAAAATTTTCATAAATTCGTTATTACTATTCATAACTATCAATTTAATATCTAGGTTTTAATGTTTTACTATATCACATCTCATATGGACTCAGGCTTGTATGTAAGGAAACCTACAACATACTTACAATTTTATTTCAAAGGAAAAACATATAAAATCTTGCTGTTTGAAATTTCTTTTGGGTTTTGGGGCATCCTACTTGGTATGTTTATACTCACCTATTCATAGCCATATTTACCCACACATTTCATGTCTTATTTCATCGACAAGTAGTTTAGTAAATTCTTTGGTAGACTAGGTGATGGAGTATTTTAGTGGTACATCATGGAGGTGATAACATATAGGGATCAGATTTAGAGTGGGAGTGGGGGTCTTCTTCCTATCATTTGTTTTTTTGGGATTTATTTTTATAGTTTTCCATGTATTAATATATTTTCAATATCTATTATGAATTGTTTCTCTATTGTGGGTATTTAGTTGTTGATGGATTTATTTATTTACATTATAATTGGTTCAGTTGGTATATTGATTTTTTTGGTCATGTATGGGGAGTGTGTTTTGTACAAGAACATTTGGCTAAGGCCTCCCATTATAAATGTTATTCAAACTCGATGCTTATCACCAAAACCTAGCCTATTCAAGGCAGGATTTTCATGACATACATGAACTTTCATCACACATGAGGAATCTTAATGGGTAATGTTTTAACACGATAAAAATTATAATTCATTGAAATTATGATAACTTGTTTCTCACACAACATCAAACAAAAATGAACCATGATACATTTTATTAAGATAAAATTTTAAGTATTAGATTTGACAATTATAATGTAATAATTTAATTGGAGGGTATAAATATAAGTATATAAACTATAAAATATATATATATAAATCAAAAATTATTGTTTTAATTTAAATAATTTGATAAAATTTAATAGCATAACTAAATGACTAAAAAAAATTATGCTTAAAAATGTATTTTACTAAAAATTAACATTTTATATACTATGAATATATATGAAACTAAATATGATATAGTTTAATGATTACAAATTATATTTTTGATATGAATTATATATTAACACTAATTTAATTAGTAATTAAATTGAAATTAGAAGAAGAACATTTCATATTTAAAAATTTATTTACTTATAAAAAAGAGTTGTTCATTATATTTTAGGTTTCCATTAAAAATTTTAATTAATAGATTTATAATTTTAATTTAATATAATTAATTTAATATTTTATTTCATCATATAAAAATTATATTATAATCAATTATTGGTATTTTTCTAAAAATATTGATTTTTAGGTAAAGAGTAAAAAATACTCTTTTTAGAAATAATATGCCATTTATGTCATCATTAGGATATAATAAAGTATTAAAATTTATGAGACCTTTCTAATAATAAAATATTCATTTAGTTAGTAAAATTTTACATTTAAAATATTAAGATTAATTTGGAAAAATATGATTAACAATTTTCAACCTAAGTATTATTCTTTCAATAAAAAATTTTTATGCGCTATACATTTATTATTTTAAAATTAATTTTTATCACTTTTATAAATTTATTATTATGAAATTATTTTCATGTTTTGAATTATAATATCTAAATTATATAATAAGTTTAATTTTATTTTTATAGATAAAAATAATTTACCAAGGTTAAAAAATGAGTTACCATTGTAAAAGTAAATTATAGTAAAAAGATAAAATAAGGGTAAAAGACATAAAACATGTTAACAATGTATCCAAATCTATGGATGAGAGTTTTAATTACCAATAATCATCATCAATTATTCTATACCCACATTCATTTCACGAAAACATGTATTAAACATAAAATTATGAGTATTTACTAACATGTCACCCCTCTCTCTTATAAAAGAAATATTTCACCACCAAATTTCACCTCACATCATAAGCCATTTATCTTGAAAAAAAATTCCCAAATAAGTCCCCAAACCACTTTCATATTTCATCTAGGTTCTAGTCTCACCAAATACCATTTTAATAAGGCTCTAGGGTTTTTCTTGAGAAGTAAGGTAAAATATTCTAATCATTTTTTATTTTAATTATTTTAATTAATTTTCATCCTAGAACAAATATATTATACCCATAATAAAAAATATACATTAGTTTCATTAGGGAACATAAATTTTATTATTTCTACGAAAATATAATTTTCTTCCTTCCTCCCAATGATTCAAAACATGAAAACATCGATCGTGTGTATGTGTCGATTCCTGCCTCTATAAACGACCTGTTTTTAATTACATCATCACTATAAAGGGATGGTTATAAAGATTTATTTGAAAATTAAATATGATATTTATGAAATAATTATAATTCTATAAATATTAATAAATATCTACATTCATTGTTTTCCATCTTTTTAAAAATTAAAACATCGCTCGGGCATACATGCAGACAACCGCCTCTATAATAAATATGTTTTTTTATCTTCACCACCTTATATAGATGGTTATAAAAATGTATTTGATGATTATATAAGATATTAAGTATGAATATATTTCATTAATATGGCTATATAATGATAAAAAGTGAATTAAAGATCATTATAAAGTAACTCATTGATATCGGTAAATCACTGGAAACAAGCTCTTCATCAATATCATCATCAAGAATCATAACTAAAATTCTCATTAAATGAAATTAGAAAATTATAAATCATAATTTGAAATATATTATATTACTTTATAGAATATTATAATTGCCAAATTTATATCAAAAAATGGGGTTCAACATCACCATTATGAAATATGTGAATAATAATCAAAATTATTAACATTGGATGATGAAAATAAACAATAACAAACTAATGAATGTGTAGTGAATTATTATAAATAAATATTATAAACGTTAATAGTTGTGAATAATGTTATGAAATAATTTATTTAGATATTTTTTTTATTATGCATGAGGTTAAATCACTTTCTTGGATGTCGAGTGTTAAGGTAATGGTTGCATCCCAGATTTCTTTATTTGGGATATGTTTTATATCATGAAAATATTTTTGTTTATATAGTGTATTTTTTACCTATTTGAATTATTATATAATTATTATATATTCATCAATGGATTTTAATGTTACATTTAATGTTTTATCTTCTAAAGAGGTCATGAACGAAATATTATAAAATTTGCAAGGGTTTTTTTTCTTAATTTCCCTTATTTGAGATGTATGTCATATCCACCAATTGTTATTTTGGTATGGTTTAAATACTAATATATGGATTATTTTTATCATACATTTCTTGAAGATAATGGTATTTAAAAATCCATAAAAATTAATATTTTTCTATGTCATTCGATTCTAGTGTTACTAAAGTCGTAATGGTTTTTTCTAACTCAATTTTTCTCATTGAGTTCTGATTTCTCTTCTTCAAAATTGTTCATATAAGTTGGGTGCATTTTAAATTATTAGTGAATTATATTTTAATTAAAATTAATTATATATTTATATAAAAATATTTCTCATGAACCATTTTTCTAATGGTTGTTACCACAATTCTTATTCGTTGAGGGACTTATTTCTTCATAAAAATACAATATTATTAAGAATAATCTTAATCCTATTTAATGGTTGTTTCTCCTCCATGTCCATATTATTTAATTCCGTGTATTATTTACATTATTATTGATAAAACCAAATATTTATTGTATCATGTTATATTCCTCTTTCTCTTTACCTCATTTTTAAATAATGTTGTATTATCCTTTTTATGATGTGGGTTTCAATAATGGTGTTTTAAAATTTTAGAAAGTTATTTCCCTTCCAATATTATATATTATATATTAAACTCTATAATTCATATAGAAAACATTTATATGAATTTCAAATCTCTATTATTTATATTTCCTTTAAAGTGGTTTTTAATATGATTGTTCGTGTTACCACTTCTAAAATAACTTTTGAAGGTGATTCAAAAATTTCTCTTTTTACGATATTGTTAGAAAATATTTAAGATGAACCTTTAAAAATTATTTTATATTTTAATATTTATTTTAAAATTATTTTATATCAGTGGGAGTTATTTTTCATGAATAACCCTCTAGAATCTCTTAATCAATTTTTTTTTGAGGAATTAAAACTTCCATTTCCAAAATGATCTGATCATTAACCTCTTCTTATGTCATATTGTATGATGTGTTATTCTTATAAAGGAGTTCTTAATATATGTAAACAACCTTAAAGTTCATATATTTCATGGGTTATGATTTAATGATACCAACCAACTTATTTATATGGATGTATTATGATCATGTTATTTTTTGTATTGAATGTGGAAACTATTGGTATCCTATATATTTGTTATTCCAATATAGGTTGTTTATTGATTACTATGGAAAGTTGATTATTCATTGTATTTTTATTAATTTATTTCATATGTTGGATAAATTGTACATAATTAAGTGAATATTAGATCCTATAGTTATATATACCCTAGATTCATCAGTAGTACTCATGAGATAAACTAAGTTGGGTATTTGGTGCATGTCGACCCATTTATATGTGATGTATTGACTGAGGCATTGATGGTAATTAAGATGTCCTGTATGAGGCATTGATGATAAATAATATGTATTAAAATATGCCTTGATGGTTTGTATATTGTGTTATTTGAGTCCCTAATTGTAAGATTAAGATGTCTAAATTTATTCATTCCATCACTATGAAATAAGTTATTTTTATCCATGTGATTATTTATATTTTTATTTCATCCATAGATTTATTTCAATATCATGTGACTAGTTATATGGAAAATTTTAATTACTGTTTTTATTTCATATTATTCATTCATTATTTATGCTTCAATAGCTTCCGATATATACTACCCCCTTACTAACAATTTTATCTCACCTTTTTTATATATTCTTTACCTAATATTATTAAGAATTCTATTATGTATGAGATTATTATATAGGATTAATGTGGGAGGATCATTGTCGGATATGTTTAAAACTTAATTATAAATAATAAATTATTGGTATAATGGTAATAAATTACATTGGATTGAAAAGATATGGCTATTTTAGTAAAATGACTTTTTATAACCCTCCAAATCCTTAAACCTAAAAGGTATACTGTATATAAGTGACTCAATATTTATTATTATTATTTTAATTATTAATGGAAATGTTTTGGTTGATTTAATTAATGTCAAAGTATATATGTAAAAGAATATTTTTATTCGCATCAAATATGATGGTGTGGGTCTGAGGTGTTATAGTTTTTTTTATCAAAAATTGGTTTAGATGACTTTAATGGTTATGAAGATTTCATGATCGAGTTATTTGTGTCCCTTAGGTTTGGTATGTTATTTAATATTTAGGATATTTACGTTATCTTGGGAAAATAATACTATATTTTTGGAGTATAAATTATTTTGTTTTATATTGATCGGTATAGAATTTTATATTATTTGGGTATAAGTGTTAATTTTAATTCTTGGGGCATATGTTTCTATGACTCTTTGGCTTAGTATATAATAAGAATTATCTTGATTATTGTTAGATATTAGGACTTTTGAAAATTAGTTGAAAACCTAGGGATAATATTAAATATTTGAAAACATCCTAAATTTTTGTATAAAGTACATAGTGTGGGAATTTTTATCAATAGAACCCCTTTCGGGATGCAAATAAGTGGATGAGATCTCTTTCATAGAAGTACCTTGGGGTAATAACCCTAAAAATGTTTTTTGGGTATTAACATGAACTTAAATTGGTGAATAATAAGTGATATTAATTATACACCTATTATGATACTCATGGTTGATATGATTTGGATGATGTACAAGCTCTTTAGGAACCATTATACATGATTTAAATGGAATATGATGATATAACAAATGAATAGTTATGTTAGATAACCTAATAGTAAAATGATAATAGACAACCCAGGTTAAACTAAATGAGTTATTGGTTGATCTAATTATGTCATAGTTGAACCAAAAGTGTCATATGATGAAATGAATGTGTTATATAAGAAGAAATATTAATATTGATTTTTTTATATTCATGATCATTTACTCTTAATTTATTGGTTATTATTATAACCATTTTGGTTTTAGTATTTGGATGGAATAAGTTTCATGAAAATGTAGTTATGAAAGTTATATATCTATAAACTCAACATAGCTATAGATATCTAAGTATATATATTTGGTATAAATTGTAGAGGATCCAAATATGTTCCCATTATTGAGGAAGATATGAGTTTTATATCCTTACCCATAGTTATGAGTAGGAAATCATATCTTGAGTCGTACCCTTGACTATTTATCATTAGTGATATGTAATTATAATTACAAAAATGTAATTTAATTGAGGTTGGGATAATGTAGCGCCCTATAAATTATAATACATTAAAGTTATGATAACTTGTTTTTCATACAACACAAACAAAAAGGAACTCTGATACCTTTTATCAAGATA
Source organism: Viscum album (assembly GCA_963277665.1). Lineage (NCBI taxonomy): Eukaryota > Viridiplantae > Streptophyta > Magnoliopsida > Santalales > Viscaceae > Viscum > Viscum album. Next base: position 380,247,613 of record OY728153.1, on the reverse strand, counting down.
AAATTTTAAGTATTAGATATGATCATCACAATATAGACGTTGAATTGATGGTTATACATATAACTAAGAGAATTATGAAATCTATGTAGAAATACAAATAAATATTATTTTTAATAAAAATATGTTGTTAAATTTCAATTAATATAGCTAAATGACTAATAAAATCTTATCTAAGATTAAAAAGGTATTTTACTAAAAACTATATTCTTATGAACTATACATTTTTATAAAAATAAAAATGTAATATTTAAATCATGATAAATTATATATTTAATATTAAAAATATATTAATAATAAATTAATTTATAATTGATTGGAAATAAAAGCAATAATAGTTAATATTTTAAAAAGTCGTTTTCTTATGAAAATAGCTTTTCATTATATTTTATATTTTGATTTAAAAGTTGAATCACTAAATTTTAAAATTTTAATTTCATAAAATGATATATTTTTTAATTAATCCAACATAAAATATCTTAGAATGAATTTTTTAAATTTTTCTAGAAATATTGATTTTTTGGTGGATAGTTTAAAATACCAATTTTATAAATACCGTGAATTTTGTGATATCATTATAAGATAAGAATGATTTAAAATTTTATAAACACTTTTACCTAAACAAATATGTATTTAATAAGAAAAATTTTGAAATTGGAATATTATATTTAATTTTTAAACCTATAAATAACATTTTACATCCTAAGTATTAGTTTTTAAAATAATTATTTTTATACATTAATCATCAATTATTTTAAAATTAGTTTTTACCACTTTTATAATTTTAATATTATGAAAAAAATAAAATTTTAAATCATAATATCCAAATTATGTAAAAGGAAAATTTTTATCCATAAAAATAAGTTATCCCGTTAAAAAATGAGTTACCATGGTAAAATTAAATTGTGGTAAAATGCTATAATAAGGGTAAAAGACATAAAATTATGTCAAAAATATTTCTAAAAATGTGTGTATGAGAGTTTTTTCAACCAATAATCATCCCTTACCAATTATTTTCCACTCTTGGATCCACTTTACTTTAAAATTGACATGTCTTTAATATAAATTTAGGGGTATTTACTAAACTGTCACCCCTCTCACTTATAAAAGGGGACCTTCACCACCGTACATATCCTCACACCATAAAACCTTTATATTCACAAAATTCTTCCCAAATAACTCTCCAAATATCTTTAACATTTAATAGAGGTTATTGTAACAACAAAATACCATTTTAATAAGGCTCATGGGTTTTTCCTGAGAAGTAAGGTAAAAACTTTTAATCACTCCTTCATTTATATTATATTAATTCTTATTCACCTTATACCAAATATATTCTACCCATACTGGAAAAAAATTAAATAAGTTTAATTATTATACTAAAAATTTATTATGATAGTAGAATAATAATTTTCTACCTTCCTCTTAACTATTTGAAAAATGAAAATGTCACATGTGCGTATATGCAGACCACCTCCTCTATAGATGGCATGTTTCTAATTACATAACCACAATAAATGGATTTTTATACATATGTATTTTATTAATTAATATTGTATTTATGAAATAATTATAATTTTGAAAACATAAATAATTATTTACATTTATTTCTTTCATTCTGTTGAAAAATGAAAATGTTGTGGTGTGTATATGAAAACTAAAAGCTCCATAGACAACATATTTATTTTTTCATCACCTCCTTAAATGGATGGTTATAAAAATGTATTTTATTAATATATAGTATTCTAAGTATTAATATGTGTCATTTATATGGTTATTTAAGGATAAAATAAGAATTAATGATCATTAAAATGTAACTCATTGATATCAATAAATTAACTCAGACAAGATCGTCACCATTTTCATCTTTAAGAATCCTAAATAAAAATATCATGAAATTAAATTAAAATATAAAAAATAATCCTAGAAATTATATTCCAATACCTTAAATAATCTATTAATTTTTAAATTTGTATCAAATAATGGGGTTCAACATCACTATTATGGAACATGTGTGAGATAATCAAAATTACTATCATCTAATGGTGAAAATAAATATTAACATGATAATGAATGTGTAATTAATGATTACAATTAAAGTATCTTAAATTTTATATATATTAAAAAAATTAAATAAGTTATAAATATTATTATGTTTATTATTTAGAAGTTTAAAGAACTTTCTTATAAGTCGTGAGTTAAGGTAAGGGTTATATCTTAAATTTACTTCTTTGCGACATGTTATATATTATACACCTATGATTTATTATATGGTGTATATGATACCTATTTTAAATATTAGATCATTATTATAACTTGATTAAAGTTATTTAATGTTTCATTTCACGTTTTAACTTTCAAAGATGTTTTGAACCAACTATTATAAATCCATTAGTGTTTCTAATCCCAATTTTCCTTCTTTGATACGTATTCCATATTCACCACTTTTTTTATTTCTTTGGTGTTTATACTAATATACTATAGATTACATTATCATGTATTTCATAAAATTAAAAGTATGTACAACTCCATACAAATTTTCCTTTTTCAAGGGCTTTTAACAGAAGTGTTACTAAATTCGTAAGGGTTTTTCATAACCTAATTTTTGTTCATTGACTTATGATAATTTTCTTGAATTTTTTTTATAATTTAGGTATATTCAACCATATTATTTAATTATATTTTAATTCAAAATTATTTATTTTTATTTAAAAATATTTATCCTGAACTTATTTTTAAAGGTTTTTTACTCAATTCTTCTCTATTGACTGACTTTAATCATTATAAAAAAGCAATGTTGTTAAGAATAATCCCCATATTCTTTCATGGTTTTTTCTCCTCTATGAAATTATTATTTCATTTCACAAATGATTTATATTCTTACTTTGAAACAAAAATATGTATTATATCATGTTATCTTATTCATTCTCTTTTCCTATTTTCAGAGAAAATGTTTATTGTACTTTTTACAATGTAGGTTTTAATAATGATATTTTGAAATGTTGAAAGGGTATTTCCATTTCATGACCATATATTTTACCATCCGATCCATATTTACTATGGAAAACATTTATGTCATTTTAATGTCTCTCTTATTAGTATTTATTTTAAAGTGATTTTTATATAGGTTTTTCATGTTACCTCTTTGAAAATGAATTTTTAAAGTGACTCGTAACTTTATCTTTTAAAGATTTTGTTAAATTTTTTCTAAAAAAACTTATATGATTTTTATTCCATTTTCCTATTTATGATAACATGATTTTATCACTTTGGGAATTATTTTTCGTGAATTTCTCTTTCAATTCTCATATACTATTTTATTTTTCTAGGAATTATGCTCATGGTATTAAATAATCCATTTATTTATCACCTCTTGTGTCGTACCATTCGAAGTTTTCATATTATAAAGTTGTTTTTAATCTATGTAAACATACTTAAAGTTATTATGTTTCATGGGGATGTTCTCTAATGATATCATCCACCTTATTTATCTAGATATATTATGATCATGTTATTTTGTTTCCTGACAAGGGAATTATTCGTATCTTTTCTGCCTGTTATTCCAAAACAGATGTATATTGATTACTCTGGAAATTTGATTATGTATTTTATTTTTGATCATTTCTTTCATATGTTTAATTAATCGGAATTAAATAAGTATTGGGTTGGGACCAGGATTATATATCCTTATGATTCAATGGTAAGTCACTTGAGAAAATGAAAGTAATGTATTTAGTATATGTAACATACCAAGAAAATAAATAATATGAAATTTTCATATTTATTAATATTTTTTAATTAAAGGGGATTCTATATTTAATGGAGTACCAGACATTCAACAACGGGTTTCTTTGAAATCTTACGTTGCACAGTAATAATATAATATTATTATTTTAAATGGTAGTTAACACCTAGCCGTCGTATTGGAAGGAATTGAGAGACCTAAATTAAATATGATCATATTTGTTTATTAAATGTTTTTACATTCATCCAATAAAATTCATAGGCTTAAAATGCAGATGAATTTAATTTTAAGCATAATTTACTTTAAAATGGAAATTTACCGCCTTTTGATGGTGAACCCTTTTTAAATCTAGTTTTTGTCACTTTTACCTATTATATTTGACAAAATAATTTTCATATTTATAATAGGGACATCAAAATTTACTTTGGATGAAATTTTGATATTTTTCTGATAATGTACATTTTTAATGAATAGTGAAAAAATGTTGTTTTTAATTCAAAATCGCCTTTTAATCAAATTTATTTATATAGTTATATTATATTTTTAATTGGTTTTAAAGTGTAAATATATTATATTTTTACCATTTAAACCAATGATATCCATTTGAAGTAAATTCACTTTGAAATTGGACATTAACAAGTATCAATCTTTTGATGGTTATTATTTCCTAAAAACACGCTTTATGTTTTGACGACGGGAATTAATTATAAAATTAATTAATGCAACTTATATGTTTTGAATTTGGTAAAATATACATCATTTTTTAAATTTGGAATATCAAATTTAGCTTAGAGTGAATTTTTGTAATTTTTCTAAAAACCTTCAATTTTGGATGAATAGTGAAACCACTAAGTAGTAGTTAAAAAACTGAATTTTTCATTTAAATAAAATTTTACAACTTCTATGAATTGAATTTCAAAAATTCAACATACATTGTTGTCATTAGTAAGTAAAATGTGGTTTAATTGGATGAAAATAATTTTTGGTGAATAATAACTTTTGACTTTTATTAACCACGATTAAAGGTAATTACTGTAATTTAAGGTAAAAATAATGTTATAATAATAAAAAATTACCTTGGAAGTTGTCCTAACCTTATTGGAAGAGTAATGGACGACCAATAAATTCCATGGGTCAATTTTGGGACCCCATGAATCTAATTGGGTAAGATAATGACATTGATAACTTTTTATTTAAAGTAAAAATAAAAATGTCATAAACATGTATTATTTTACTACAACAATTTTTAAATGGTGTTATATAAGTTATATTTTATATTATAAATATTCATTGTAAATATAAAAATATTTAATATATCATGGTATTTTTTTATAATTTTTAGACATCAAATAAATAAAATTATTTATGAAACAATGATGATGCAGTGTTTACGTCATTAATGGATGATTTAAATAAATAAGAAGATAAAAATTAAAACAATATCCAAAACTTGTCCAATTGTTATTGGATAATTTTATTTCAAACATGGGCCACCTTATCCTCTACTTTAATGATTTTTTGACCTTCAGAAACCGAAAATCATTTTATAATAAAATAATATTTTCATACTTTCCAAAAGAGCCCCTCTTCTCCCTTGAAAAAGTCCCTCACTTCCTACCAATTTCTCACACATCTCAAGCCATTGTATCATCCAGAAATTGCTCCAATAATCTCCCAATATCCCTCTCTTCATCCTAGAATCCATACCTTAGGCATAAAGCACTTCATGAAACCATGTTGGTTCAAACCAAAGGGTGTTACCCAATTTAAAGGTAGTGTCTTCTCTTAAGTTCTTTTGTTTTATTTTACTTCTCCAGCCCCCTAAACTCTTTTTATTTCTTTATTTTATAACAACAACAGTATCCTTAATATACAAGGATTTTTTATGAAAATTATTTTAGCTACATGTACACACACCTCCATCTAATGGGTAAAGAGCATACTATTTAAGTGGACGACGAACTACTGCCTCATAAAATGGTGATTGTTCAATTATCTCCTACCACCTCTCATGGTGGCCATTATGATGGAACAATATCTATATATGATATATATTAAAAAATTATTTATGATTCTGTATTTTCCTTTTTATATCATACCTTTATGGTCCCCATAATAGGTCAAAGCGATAATTTCATTTGAGGAAGTGCGGACTACCGCCCCCTCAAAGTGATATGACTCATTCAATCCATACGTGGAACGTATAAAAGATAGAATTTATGAAATTATGTAACATATATGACGTAAATATTATACTTAAATTATAATATACCTATGAATAACTATGTATTATTTTCATTAAAATATGAAATAGAAATGAAAGTAGCATTCATGCATACGTACGGCTTACCGTCTCCATGAACGGTGCATTTCATTTCTTATCTCCAAATGTTATTTACAATTATAAATACATATATATACTGGATATATATGATATATATGATATCTAAATGATGAATATATTTCTGGAGATAATGGAATTTTGACCACATGGACAATTTATAATTATAACAAGTTCATTTTTTACTCATGTTCCAAACATTGAAAAAATGTACGATATGAGCTCAAAAAATTAACTAATTTTTATAGCAAGGTAATAAGTAATATAAAAGGATTAATAAACTTGAAAAATATTATTAATCAGGTATAAAGTAACTAATGTTTATTATTCAGGAAGAACAAGGAACATACGAGCGTGTCAAGTCGGACAACGAGGTAAGGGGTTTCTTATCTCACTTTTAATTCTGTGGGATTTCCATTGTTAGCCACTAATTTATTTCATGTAGTGTATTGTGTACTTAAATTTGATATATATTATCATGATTATATTTATATTCATGTTATTCTATGAATCATTTAGTGGTTATTAACTTTTGGTCATACGACTCGATTGATTACAAGGTGGTAAGGGATTCTTATCTCACTTTTAATTCCATGAGATTTCCTTTTTTCGCCACTTATTTATAGCATGTGGTGTATTGTGTACTTTAATTGGATATATATTATCAGGAATATTTTTATATTCATGTTATTATTTCATTATTTTGGTGTTTAGTAATTTTTGGTCATATGATTTGATTGAATACAATGTGGTGAGGGATTTTCATCTCACTTCTTATTCCTGTGAGATTCATGGTATATTTTACACTATTTCCTTTTGTGTAGTGTATGTACTGCCCCTGATTGTAATATTTGAGTAATATACTTAAATTTATGGGTATTTACATATTTTTTATATGATCCTTCTTTCATAGGGTGTACGTTTCAAAAGTTACCAAATCAGTAAGGGAAACTTTCACCCTCCTCTTTTAAGTCATGACTTCCTTTATGATATGTCTTATAGTTACATTTTATTATGTGGGGTATTGTTCTTATATATTTTTACTAATATCCATTTAATTTAAAAAAAATTAGAGACCCTTTAATTTCTCATCAATTGATTTTCTGAATTTTTATGTGACACCGTTAGGTTGCCAAATTTTCGTAAAAGAAATCGTACTTTCTCTTTCTATTGAAGTTTCCTTTTCATGTGGTGTGTCATTCAAATATTCACACCATGATATTATTTCTTTTTATTATATCCCTATGCAGAAAAATGATCCATTTATAAATGGGATACTCTTTTCCCATCTCTTTTTTTATTTTTTAAAACCAAGTTATATAGTCGTTATGCTGCAGAAACTTCGTCTCAAAATTTCTCTCTCTTTCTCTCAAGAAATGATATTATTTTATATTTGTGAATACCCATACCTATTTAGTTTCTATGGGTGTTCATAGTTATAAACAATTATTTATTTGATTTGGGAATTTATATAAATCTAACCCTCACTCCCTTTCTAGGGGTTATAAATGACATAATGATCTTTTTTTAAGTACTTTTTAAACGTCGCGATTTTGACATGAAACCCATTTCTTTGATTTTATTTGGGTTATTTATGAAATGTTTGATTATGATATATGTGTATCACATGAAATTAAATACATATTAAGGGTGTTACCTTATATAACTCTAATTCATTTGTTAAATAATTAATCTCTAGAGATAACAAGTTTCACGATACCTTGGTGAATAACCTTGGTAATTTTTTTGACAGCTTGGGGACAGACCTTGGTGATATGTTCATGAATGTCTAAATGAAATGTTGTAGCCACATATTCAAGTTATGATTCATGTTATTTTTATCATGATATTCCTATTATTCCATTTATCATGTCTTTATGATTTTTATCATGTTATTATTATTATGTCTCAAGACCACATGTCAACTGTTTCACTTGTTTTCCCTACTGAGCCTTCTGCTCACCCTTTCCTTTGATGTATGTCTCCAGTTTATGAGATGAAGTAATTTTACTTCTGATGAACTTATTATGAAGCATTAAAATTGTATTATAAAAAAAATTTATGTTGTTTTCAATTTTTGTGTTCCTGATTTCCAAGACACTAGACTTTAAAGATCCTTTGTTTGTAAAATGTAATGAAAAGTTATGTATTAAAAAAGAAGGATGAAATAGTATATTCCTACCCATTTATGTAATATGTCTTGGATAAGGGATAAATGGTAGCTAAGATCTCTTGGTTGAGGCCTTGATATTAAGTAATATGTATTCTCTGATACCTTAAAAGTATGTAATATTCCTTCGTCACGGCCTTGAAGGTAAGATTAAAATTTCTGAAATTATGCATTCCATCACCATGAAATAAGTTAGTGGTGTCTATGTGTTTATTTATATTATTATTCCATCCATGGATCTCTTTCAATGTAATGTGATCAATTATTTTAAATTGTTTTATTATTACTTAATCCATCCATATTATTCATGACTTATTTATGTTTTGATAGCTTTTGTTATATGCTCCCCTTTATTAAGAATTTGAGCTAACCTTCCTTATGTTTCCATTTCCCCAAGATTATGAAGAAGATTATTATGTATTACATTATACTATGGAATTCATGTGTAAATATTTTTTTAGGATATTTTGAATACTTAATCCTCAATAATAAACTATTATTATAGTGGGAAAATCCCATTTTATGAGAAAAATGTGAGTTTTTTATATAAAGGCTATCCCTAACTCTTCAAAAACATAAACCTAAAATTTAATTGGTATATAAGTGAATCAGTACTTTCTATTAATATTTTGGTTATGGATAACTGATTTTGGGCCACTTCTGTTGATTTAAAATATGATATGTTAAAAAATATTTTTATTCACAGCGAATCGGAGAATGTGGATCAAGGGCATTAACCAAGTCATGGAAGTCAGATTCACACCATAATAGTATATTTTCCTCAAGTTCAAACATTGTATTTATGGACCAACATGTGATAGTTGTGTTAGTTGAGTATAATGAAAATCTCGTAGAATTATCTCTTTACCTGGAGAGAAATATCTCCACTTCCTCCCTCTCCTGATTATTGGGACAACAAGGGAACATTGTTGAGATCAATGATGAATGGTGTAACGAACTAATTACTACCATGATAGCACATTTATTTTCATAAAAAATCATCCATAGATTTTTGGAGCATATACAAATATTTCTAGAGGAATCCTCTCTTGAATTTCCCACTAAAAAAATCAACACAATAATAGAAAATCCAAAAAAAAATCTGATAATATTATCATAGATGAGTTAATTATTATTTAAATTAATTATAAATTTAATTTTCAAGATCCTACCAAGAATATTATGGTGTTTTTCATCAATATATTTGATATTTATCCATTGATATTGACAACAAAATAAAATTGGGTACTCACCTAACACTTTCATTGCTCCCTGGAACATTTAAGTGGTATCAAAGCAATCACATTATAATTTATAATTTTTTTTATTCATTTTTTGAATTTTATAAATTGGTATTCTTGTTTCCAAATTAATTTTTTTTCTTCATCCAATTATATTTATAATATTTTCTTTTGAGGTCATATAGTTATGAACAATCCAAATACACAAAAATAATGATCGATGAATTCATTTATAGGGGACTATGTCACTAGAAGAATGACATATGTATATGGTGTATAATGTTAAATAACACACTATGTGTCCTTGGTCAACCATACATGGGGAAGGCCACATAAATCTCAACTCACTGTGTGGGTTGGTACATGACATCATTATACATTCAGTGTAGACTGCCAGTGTGACCCATGATTTGGAAAGTATAACATAGAATGAAATTAGTGTACATTCTAGATAACATCACATGGTTTTGATGCTAAATAATTTTTAGTAAGATGTTTGGTCAATAAAAAATGTAAATAAAAATCCTATATTGATTTTCTACCAAGAAACATAGCTAGACACAAACTAAACAGTGTATAATTTGTATGTACATGTCATGTAACACATGTTAACCCATACAAGGTATATGTCAAGTGTGTTTTGGTATGTCATGTGGGTAATCACATGGATTTATTTAAGTGATACATGACTACACAATATTTATCTATATTTACATGCCATGTGTCCCAGTTTTTCCACAGTAGGTATACGTAGAGTGAATTTCAGCATATCGTATGGGTCCATATGAATAAAATTATACACACTGTAAAATTTTCCATTATAAGAAATGTATCAGTAATATTACACAATATGTATTAAGACATAAATTTCCAATGGTACACACCATATATATTTATAGTGTGTCATGTGGTCATACACATCATTCTAACTATGCATATTGGCCCACAAAACTACATGTTGTGTTTATTGAGACATTTAATATTGGAATACATGTCGTGTAAGTACATGATACATGGAAGTAACCATATAAAAATTGTGTCACATGACATGTTTAGTGAAAATCATGTAATATAAGTGTTAAATACCAAAAAATTATTTAAACATAACTATTATACACATGTTGGGTGGCCTCTCAATTACACTTCATGTACTTAAATAATTTTAAAATAAAATTAAAATTATATGAAATTATTAAGGATGGGATTATTAATACTCGTAGAATTTTATGAAAGGAATATTAAAATAAATAATTATTTACTTATTTAGTTGATTAATTTATTAATTTGACTTAATTTATCTTAATTAGAATGAATTGAAATGAATATAAGAAATAATACATCTGTTTTTTATGTTGTGATTTATCATAAGCTTTACCAACCTGTTAATTTTTAAGATTTATTTAATATAATTATTTATTATATGGATTTGTGTGATAATTTATTATTATTTTAAATATATTTATTTTTGTATCATCCCTAACTTATTTATTATATATAGATCTGCATGTCCATTGATTATTTTATGTAACCCCAATTCCTTAACATCCATCACATGCATGTGAGTAAACATTTTTAATATATAAAGATAAAAACATGAGGTGATAGCTCAAGACCTAAGGTTAGGTAAATTGAACTGAGAAACACGTTATAAGGAAGAAATGTTGCAATCTGAGCTATGAATATGCTCAATGATTTTTTCCCTCATTGTTTGAGGTTGGTTTATCACCGATTAATAAACCAACGAATAGATAAAATATCATGATCATATCAAAAATTATTTCATTTTTTAAGTGAAAGGTTATTTATTTATTTATTTGATGTATGTTTTTATTCGGATTATTAAACATGATCACATAAAATAAATAAATTAGTTAGAATACTAATAAAAAATAAGATAAAATGAATATTCATAAATTATTTTATTGGACATGGTTAATTAACTATATAAGTTCCACATAAAATTAACCACTATGTGAATAATTAAATAAATAATATTTACACATATTTGAAATGAAATAAATAACTAAAATATTAAGTCATAAAACACATTTTGTTTTCAGAGTTAGGTTGAAAGAATAATCAAATAGTTGGTTTAGCCATAGTTTAATGAAATTTCAATTATCATGTATTTTAATTAAACATAATGGGTTGAATTAAACAAATTGGTATTTAGGGTAATTTCCATGGTCTATTTAATATAATTTTTATTGAAGTGTTGAAGAAATTTGAGTATATGATATCAATATTTGGTAGCTCACTCAATAGATCAAAGAGAAATGTGTTAATGTAGTTGGTAAGTAAATCAAATCTGAATTCCTTCGAGTAATTTTCATAACCATAGTATGGGTTATTAGAAGGGAAATTTTGATCCTTTCCACTATAATTTTAAAGCAAATGGATATTTTAAATCCAATAGTGAGGGCTATTGAGATTTTATAAAATAGTGGAAGTCTTAATTAAATCATTAATTACATCAAAAAAAAGAAATCAATATAAAGTAATTAAATTTTATTTTATTTATTATAGTAAATGGAAATTCAAAACACAAAATCATTGTTATCATTTATAGACAAAGAAAATTTAGTCACGGGTACAAACTTCCATGAGTGGTACCTGAGTTTTATATCATATTACTATAGAAAAATAGGTTATATATTATTCTTTCTGATGCTTTTTTCAAGGAACAAATGTATGCCATCATGGATGCACACAATATATTTTCTATTTCCCCACATTCCCACTTTCCAAATGTGGTCATCTTTAATCACTTTCATCAGCAATGTCTACTTCTTGATCAAAATCGGATGATAGGAAGTCAATTCATCCTTATATAGATTCCTCCTTGGATATCATTTCCTATTCTGTGTATCCCTCGTAGATTTGATTCATGTTCATGGAACTCATTCTAGGTGTAATTTGTTAGTAGAAACTAGTAAATTACACTACTTCTATCTTGACATACTAGTTTCATCTTGATAAGGAATTATCCTTTGATCAGGAGAGTAGTCGTGTTTGGAATCATTGAAATTTTCTAGATACTAGGTTCATTGGTCACTTGTATTCTTCCTCTTAGGATGGCATCTCATATGAGTAATCCTAAGGCACAAAGCTCAAGGCATCCTATGTCGATCATGAGGAAAACCTGCCATAGGTTTAATTCTTCAAAGGGGTTTTACCTCATCCATCCCATAAATATTCATGGGATATGTATTTTCTGTAAGGTCACAAGTTATACATCCTAAGAAGATGGATCATAACATCTAGTTGAGACAGATCGGGGCACAAGCTTAACATCTTGTGGAGACTAACACATAGTTAATGAATTATGGGGATAAGATGGATGGACCAGAACTCCTCATGGATGTGGACTTGAAAGTTGTTCCTCAATGAGGAAAGATGTCACACCATGACTTTACTAATAGATAAAAACTACTAGTGGTGGGAAACCTAGGATTTTCAATTTTAATACCCCAGGGATGCAACACTAGTACAAAAAGTATTTTTAATGTCACCCTTTTCACGTCGGTTTTTTAGAACCGAAAATTAAAACCTATAAAATTTGATTTTTCACATCGGTTATTATATGACCGATGTGAAAATACTTTTTTTCTGATTTTTCATGTCGGTTTTTAAATAACTGACGTGAAAAATCAATTTTCCCTAATTTTTCACGTCGGTTCTTATAAGATCCAATTTCAAAAATAATTTATAATGACTTTTTCACATCGGTTATTAAATAACCAACATAAAAAATGTTTAAAATAATGTAGTTTATTTCTCGATATTCTATTTTATAGGTCGTGGAGCTCAAATTAATTTATGGATCAAAGGTAATGGCCATTGGAATATGATCATCACTAAATGAAGTCTTAGAGAAGGCCAACTTCAGAGGACCATAACTTTTGATCCGTAACTCAATTTGAGCTTTCTGACCTATAAAATCGATTCTTAAAAAATGAACTACATTTTTTTAAGAATTTTGAACATTTTTTATTAAATAACCCACGTGAAAACTCAAGAAATGTGATTTTTTACGCCGGTTATTATAAGAACCGACGTAAAAAATTGGGTTTTATGACTTTTTGACGTCAGTTTTTAAATAAGTGACATTAAAAATGCTTAAAAAAAGTATTTCATTTAGTAAGATTATATTTTATAGGTCACTAAGCTCAAATGGAGTTACAAATCAAAAGTTATGGCCATTGGAGGATGATCATCCCTAAATGAAGTCTTTAAGAATGCCAACTTCAGAGGACCATAACTTCTGATCTATAACTCTGTTTAAACTCCATGACCTATCAAATCGAATCTTGTGAAATGAACTACATGTTTGTAAACATTTTTAACGTCGGTTATTTAATAACCTACTTAAGAAGTCATGAACATTGTTTTTTTACGTCGGTTTTTATTAGAATCGACGTAAAAAATCGGCAAAAATTGATTTTTCACGTCGGTTTTAACATTAACAACGTGAAAAATCAGCGAATATTTCAATATTTGTCATGTCGTTTATCATAAAACCAATGTGAAATATGATTATAATATCCTGACAACATAATATTTCAATTTTTTATACAATTTTAATTTCCACATCGGTTATTAAATAACCAGTAAGAAAAAAGTCACGAAAATTGATTTTTCACGTCAGTTTTTATATAACCGACATGAAAAATCAGTGAAAATTTTAATATTTTTCACATTGGTTATTACAAAAACCGATGTGAAAAATGATTTTAATATCCCGCCGACGTGAGATTTCAATTTTTTCACAACGCGGGCTCAAAATTTTCAGTTGCCGCCTAAATTTTTAATACTGCATTTTTTTTTCCATATCAATTATATGGTTTCATTATACACAAATCATAATATAATGATAATATCATTCAACCATCATCATTACACTGACTCAACCTGTTTGATCTTTAACGTGAATCCACTATTTCTTCTTTCCACAATCTCATCAAGGTATTCGTAATTATGTTTCCATGATTTATATTTTTTTATGATTAGTTTTCTTAATTTATATAACATTTAATGATTTGGATTCCCTATTTATTCTTTGTATCATGGTAAAACTACAAATCCTCATTCAGATTCAAAATTTCCTTCTCAGACGAAGCTTTGGTTGGCTCATTCGATCTTTCCTCGAAAAAAAAATACATCAATATTCTAATGGTCATAACTTTTGATCTGTAGCTCCGTTTAAGCTCTATGACCTGTAAAATCGATTCATGGGAAATTATCTAGAAAATGAGGAACATTTTTAAGGTTTTTTATTTAAAAACCGATGTTAAAATGACATTTAATGTTAGTTTATAAATAACTGACATTCAAAAATAGTGTTTCAACACGATTTGTTTTGTATAAAATATGGTCTTTCACGTTGGTTTTTAAAAAACCGACATGAAAAATAATTTAATAAAAGTTTTAATGTTTTTTATTAAATAACTGACCTAAAAAACATATTTTTTACATCGGTCGCAATAACGTCGCCACAACGTCTCCATAAAACCGAAGAAAAAAGAAAAAAACCCGACGTAAAAAAGCTTTTGTGTACTAGTATAGATCCTAGAGGTGTGTCTCTAGGAAGGATAATGTAACACTTAGAAGGCTTAACAATGTACTATAAAGCCATGTGAAGGAGAATTTGGGAGGTGTTTCCTTAGGAGGGAAGATGTCACACTTGGATTGTTTACCGATGGAAAGATAAAATTCCAGATAGAGGTGGATCTGGGTTAGATGGATTGAGCAATCCATGGAGTTAGATGAGGGATGGATGGATGGGATGCCCCTTAGAGACGGATCTGGGGTGGATGGATCAAACGCCCCATGGAGGTGGATCTGGGTTGTTTTGATCAGAATTCCCCTTGGAGGAAGATCGAGGAGGTGAATCCCTAAGAGGTAAGATGTCACAACCAGATAGTTTATCGATTGATGGATTGAACTCCCCAAGGAGGCAGATCCTAGTTGGATGTATCGAACACCCCATAGAGGTAGATCTGGGATGCATAGATTAGATTCCCTAATGAGGAAGATCCAATAGGTGTGTCCCTATAAGGTAAGATGTCACTCCTAGATAGTTTATCTATGGATTAGAAAACCCCATGGAGACGGATCTAGGACGTGTATCCCTATGAGAGAAGATATCACACCTGGATAGTTTACCGATAGATTAAAACACCTTTTGGAGGCGGATCCAGAGATTTGAATTAGAACTCCCCAGGGAAAAATATCCAAGAGTTTTCCCCATATGAGAGAATATGTCAGACCTAGATGGTTATTAATGCATCATAACACCCCATAGAGGTAGAACCGTGATTTTTAATTATAACTCATGTGGAGGAAAATCCAGGGGGTGTGTCCCTATTAAGGATCACCTATGTTTACCATTAGATGGGATTGAACCTTATAGAGGTGTCCTACATGACATTCTTAGAATAAATAGATTAAAACTAACATGGTTCTATGTTGTTGTTTATGTTCATATGATAGGATCGATCCATGTAGTTTAACATCATGTGGTAAGAATTCCCATATCGTGAAAGGAGCATCAATGAGGGATGGTGTGGGGAATATGAATAGAATATTCTCTTTGAAATAGGATTTATCTTGGAGGAATGTTGGGAGGATTTTGAATTGAAGATTCCTTAGTGATTCTAAGAGCATCAATGATGTGGATAGAGCTTAAACATGGAAGATTCCCATAGAATCTCATCCCACGTGAGTCATACATGGGCCATTTGGATACTAAGAGTTGTGGGGGTCATCCCATGTCACTCATACATGGGGAAGCCAATGATTATTGCATAAGGTAATACTATAGTTTTATTTCAGATGATGAGGATGTTTTCATTTAGTTTAACGTTTTATTACTAGGATGTAGAACTAGGCAATTTTATGTCATGAAACTTGGACATGGGGGGACTTACTCCTCACCCCTTGGGCTTATGTGACCACTACTCATGTACCATTGGGTGAGGCATGGAATTGGCATGATTGTAGAGGAGTGGTCAATCATGAGGTCCATGTTAGATTCCCCATGATTAGACTAAAAATGGGTAAGATTACCCATGCTTAGAAGTAATAGGCATGTGAGAATCTTGGGCTACACTTGGGGTAAAAAGGGTAGACATATGAGTAGGTTAAACTCATCTCATGGGGACTTGATGTGCAGTTGAATCGATACTAGATTGGTGTGGGGTTCATGTGCCCTACACCTTTGAAAATAGGAGTAAATAGACATGAGTCACCATGTAGGGACCCAAGAGAGGTGCTTTATAAATATTACAGGTTCATGAATGAGGGTTCTATAAGGCTTGGGGTCTTCATGGTGGTCAAGGGATTCATAGAGGAGTATGATTTAGGAAACAGGGTGACCCTACCTCTAGATGAAATCCTAATTCATAGGGGGAGTTATTCACAAAGGCTGAGTACTTATTCAATCCTCAAGTTTCACAGGGATCCTTCTTCCTTCATGAAGGGTGTAGGCCTTCACAAAAGTCATCTCCACTTAGAGTAGAGGCTGTAAAAAACACAAGGGATGAGGTTTCAAAAACCTGAGGTACCTTGGATGATCCATTTTCTCTTTGGTTCACAAATCATGGGAGGTTCACAAATTATGTATGATTTCATAATTAAAAAGGATGGAAAACATCTCCTAAATGTTATAATAAATTGGGTATTTTTAGTAAATCGATTTCATGAAGATCAGATGCACTTTTGAGGCATGGCTATTTTCATCAACGGGCGTAGCTCTATGAGTCCAAATGTCATTTTTTATAAAGAAACTGTCCATCCTTCATGAATTTCTAAATCACTTTGAGACTCCAAATTTTGTTATGTGAAGTTATAATCATGCCATAATGAATTCGTAAATGAAAGTTATAGTAAAGGATATTTATGAGATTTTTCCATTAATGAATTAGGAGAGCTTCAGAAAACAGTCCCCTTAGAGGGGTTTTGGGCCATTTTGAGTTAGATTTATCTTGAACTAGTCATGATTTCTTCCACTATTATCATGAAACACTTATTTCAACATAAAAAAATTCCACCCATAGAGTGGGAGACAAAGGGGAAAAGGAGTGTCAGGTTATGAGGAAGAATCATCAAATATTGGAAATCATCTTCCTTTCATGATTCTCACTAGTGAAGCCCATTCACAGTGATCACTTCAAGAAAGTCACTTCGCCAAGACCATCATGAACCCGGGGTCATCCGTACACCTATAAATGGTGGGGGGATCAAATACAATAGACTTTTGTGAGGATAAAATATCATTCTCTCTTTTCATAAAGCTCAAACCCTTTGTGAGAGATTTGTAATATTAATCCCCACCACTCAAGAAGCTCACCATCTATGTGATCCAATATCCATGAATTATTTTTAGTAAACCAGACTTTGCAAACCTATTCTTTTGAGTGACCTCCATCAAAACCCTTCACAAACTAGACTCAAAAACCAATTAATTCTTGAATCATATTTATTCTCAGGTGGTCAATGTTTCCATTACTTATAGGGAAAAAGTGGATGGGAATATCATGATTAGAGAGAGCTTTCAAAGTGCCTCATGTTATAAAAAATTTGGATGGAAGTTGTTTCTATATTATAAAATAAATTTTAACATTTTTTTATTTTTTTCATTATAAAAAAAATAATTTCACATTTTATGTTCTGGTAAACAAAATTAAGAAAATGAAATGAATCATAGTAATCAAAAAATCAGATGCAGTTTTGATAAGAAAGTTCATAAATTTTAGTTTTCTATTCTGAAGAATTGTTGTGATTTTTTTTGGACTCACTTTGTGTCTAAAAATAAAAAATTCAATCAGTATGAAAAAATTTATCAGAGTCTAAATGTCTCTATAAAAAATCTAATGATGCTTCTATTATTTTTAATTATAAAATATCATAAGTTGTTTGAGAAACTTATGATGAAATCCTTATAAAATAATGGTGGAGGATATGTGTTTGTTACCTTAATTTATATGATGATATACTGATCATAAATTTTGAATATTCATGAAAAACTCATGATACAAGAAAATGTTCTTGTGGTAATAAATTCTAGAAGAAAATAATTCGATGCTAACACTAGTCCATCAAAAATGGTGTGAAAACAGTTCATCAGAGGAACACTAGTTAAGAAATTTTATTAAAGAAGATCAGTAGGTTAGAATTGCTGGGATTGATAAATGGTATGATTCAGATACTGATTAAATAGATGAACCACAACAATGTCGTCAACCATTTTCATAAAAAAATGTTTTTTTCCTTCAATTAGGTCAAGAGAATTTACGTTGATTTATTTTGAAATGGGTAAAGAGAAAAATAACCCTCAATTTTAATTAAGTGGGCTGAGAGTCATCAAAAAATTCATAATATTAATTCATTGGAAGGAGATAGTGACTGATCCATTGGATTTAAAATCATTGGTCTACGGAAGTGATTGAAATTTTAAATAAAAGGTGAAACATTTTAAAGTTTCTACTAAGGTATCTCCAAATGGCTCTAACATATTTATCCGTTTCAATGACGTTTATAAAAAAAATAAAAGTGACATAAGTCTGACTATGTTTTATTAATTTTTATGGAATAATTTTTTCAATGTTTTTAATAGGTGTTCTTTTAGTTTCTACAGATCATAAATATGTGAATGAATTTGTTTTACAAGTTTTTATCATAATGAGAAGTCTTTAATCTTAATTTTTTATTCAAAATGATGAACTTGGTATCATACTAAATAATTTTTAGAAATTTCAAAGAAGGGTGAAGTCTGTAGAAGTTTTGAGAAGAATAAAGAAGAGTTGAGAAGTGCTGAAATAGTAAAAGATGAAGTCTAATAAAAAATTAAATTCAAGTTTCAAAAATTTTGTTGGGTAAGAAAAAAATTTCAGATTGACTCCTAAACCACTTTTTCCTCTCCTATAAATATAAAAAAGAACATTGTACTTTTATACACTTGTATTTTTCACATGTGAAGAAACTAAGAGTGATAAAGAAGATAGAAGAAGGTTTCTGGAGAAAAATTTCCTAAGAAACATCTCTAGAAAAAATAAAAATAAAGAAGGTTGTTACTATCTACTGCTAGGTAGACAAGTAAAGAATTGTGTTTTGATGAATTACTTATGTGGAAGTTGATAAGGAAGCATAATAAATTATTTTGAATAAACTATTAAAGGTTTCTTAACTTGTTATATAAACCTGTTTTACATCATTCATTCTAGAAGAATCACAAGCATTTTTGTATTCATTCTAGTGTTATTCAAGTTTAATGTTATATCATACCTATTGTATCCACACAAAAGGATTCTGTCCTAGTATATTGTGTGGTATTGGATTGTTTCTTAACCATTCTAAGGATGTAGCTACTCTTATTGAGTAGTTACCCTTATAAATAATTAAATTCTTATAGATGTGTGATTATTTTATTTTCATAAAAGTGATAAATATTTAATAGGAGGTAAAGTTTGTTTCAAAATAAGATAAAATTAAAAGAAAAATATACCATTTATTAAACCCCTCCCCCTCTCATTGATACATCATTTCTGGTTGGGCATTAAAAAGTGGTATTAAAGAAAATGTTCCCATTTTTTACTCTAAAATGAAGTTTTTGAAGATAATTTGTTATGTAGAATCTTAATTTTTTGAATATTTAAGGGATTCTAGTTTTTGATAAAAATAACTACCATATCATGAAATATATAATTTATCCATATCTTATGCCTCTTAGGTATTAAGTTTTGGAAGAAGTTATATATTGATTTCCTCATATTGATGAAATGTTTCAACTCACATTTTTAGATAAGAAGAATCTTGAGAATCATGGAATAGCTACTAATGCTTTACTCTCTTCACTTTTTAAAAGTGAGTTTCTAAGAGTGAAAGGATTTTCAACTTCCAAAGCTATCTGTGAAAAGTTAAAGAACATTTAAAAATTTAATACAAAGGTGAAGAAATAAATGTTACAAATATGGAGGCTAAAGTATGATTATCTGAAAATAGGTGATTATGAATCTATTGGTCACTTTTTCACAAGGGTAAATGATAATGTGAGCACTATAATATCTCTTGGTGAGAAGTTGGAAAAATAAATTGTTTTTTAAAAGACCTTGAGAATTATTCTAAATAAGTTTGATTCCAAAAGATCATCATTAGAAGATATAGATCCTAAAACTCAATCTCAAAATTACTTTCATAGTACACACATCACTTATGAAACTATAAGGGAGAAATTTATTAAGTGAAAAAAAAAGTTGACTGAGAAATTTCTTTCAAGGTTTCCAATAATAGAATATCTATGAATATCCTTGAAGAAGAAGAAGTTGCTAACTTTAAATCTGAAAATGAGGTATGTAACAATATTGATGAGTTTTTATCCTTGTTTTCTAAAATTTTTAAAATATGTATAGGAATGTTTAAATAGAAACCTCTATTGAAATGTTTCCAATGTGGAGATGTTGGGTACTTTGTAGTGAATTTACCATAAGTAAATAATGACAAATATAGTGATAAAGATGATATAAAGACAATAATATCTTGGAAGAAATAGATTTAAAATTAAAAATCGTATTCCATGAGATAATATAGAAAGTTATCTAAATCCTAATAGAGAATATTTTTATCTAATGATGATTAAGAGGATGACAGTGAAGCTGAGGATGAAAACATTATAGAAGTTAATGGAGAAAGTAATTATATTTATATAGTTAATGATGAATATTTTTTAAGTATTAGTTCTAAAGATAAAGATACAGAGTTATAATTTCAGATGAAAAGATAACTAAAAGAATTTATGATAAAAAATGTTAAACTTGAAAGAGAGATTAAGAATTATTATAAAAAGGGTCCTATAAAAAACAACCAAGAATTTATTATTGAATAGAAATATAAGTTACTTCAATATATTTTTTGTATGAATAAGTATCTTGAGAAAGAAATTAATCAAAATTAACATCTTGAAGTAAAGTTGAAAGCTAAGGAGGAATATTTAGAACTTTTCCAACAAAATTTTTCTAAATTTGATTATGGATTTACATGTTGTAAGAAACATTTATCTAAAGTTGATGATAGTTTTGGAATAGGCGAACCTAATAAGGATAAAAAGTTACCTTAAAAGGTTGAGAATAAAGTTGATGTTATTCCTAATAAGAATAAAGTTAATAAAATAATATATTTTTCCAAATCCAGTAAAGATTTAAATTCAAAAGTTTCTAAAATTTCTGAGTCCGAAACAAAAATTTATACCACTACTGATTTTGATAAGGTTGGGTAGAAATACATATTGAAGAAGAAGATTATGGATGATGATATAAAGTTTTTGACAAAAAAAAATTCTACTGTGAATACTATAAAATTAACTAAGAAACATGTTCACCATTTCGAATAGTATGGATGTTATATGGGAAAGTATTCCTTTTATGGTTAATATTGGTATTGTGGTTTATGTTGGCATACAATAAACATGTGTTGGTTTAACCAATAAAATTACAATTAACCCATGAGTTATAGAATACAATGCTCATGGGGGAGTTAGTCCTCAAATGAAGAAATCTGGTAAGGATTTTTTGAAGAAATTTGAGAAGAATGTTTTGAAAGTTGAAAATAGATTCCATCCTTCAGAAACTGTATGTAAAATATGTGAACAATGCAAACATCTTATAAAAGGTTGTCTTGTTATTTTATCAGTACAAAAACATGTTTTTAATAATTATCAAAATTTAGATATGAAGAATGATAAACTAGATGAAAATTATTTTATTATTCAAACTAATTTCAAACCTACAAAAGGATAATGACCTCGGATCTTGGATAGTGGGTGTTCTTATCATATGATTGGAGATTTAAAATTTTTAAAGAATATGAAAGATTTCAATGATTGAATATTGATTTTTCATAATGATGAATCCCTTGGAATCAAATGGGTTGGATCTTATATTATTGGAAAATAAAATTTTAAATCAAACAAATATTTTTATGTTGACGGGTTGAAACATAATATGTTAAGTGTTTCAAAAATTTGTGATGAAGGAAATAAATTTGTTTTTAAAAAATATAGATTTTTTGAGAAAATAGAAGAAGATGGAAAATTTATTACAAGTGTTCAACACACAAAAAGAAAATTGATTCAATTTGGTGAAGCTCAAAATTAATTTTACTTAATAATGATGGAAAAAAATAAATTTTAAAATAAAAGGTTGGGACATATTTGTCTGAGAAACCTGAGAAAGTTATCAAAGAGAGAAAGTGTCCACGGTATTCCTGATATGGAAAGAAGAATATATCAGTGTTGTTCTATTTTTCATAATGGGATGATAAAAAAATATTTTCATAATAAAGTTTATATACGTTCAAATATGCCCCTTTAACTTATTCATTCTATTATTTTTGGGATGATGGGAAAATAATAAACATTCAAAGATATATACGTCATTTATTTCATTGATGATTTTACTCACATAACTTGTGTTATGTATTTGAAACATAAATTGGAATCTTTAAACATGTTTAAGATTTACAGGAGAAGAAATGAGATGGAATGTGGGTATTATATAAAGAATTTGAGCAATTAAAATGGTGTTGATTACAATATTGAAGAGTTCAGAAGTTATATTTTTAATCATGGAAATTTAATATAGTTTGATAGACCATACACACCTCAAAAAATGGTTTTGTTGAGAGTAATAATACAATTTTAGTTGAAATGGAGTATACTATATTACTTGAACATGGTATTTGTCATTAATTGTTTAGGCAAGACATGAGCACAACTATTTATATTCAAAACAGATATTTCTACATTCCATGTTCTGATATGACTCCTTAAAAAATATTTTATGATAAAACTCTAATATTTAAACACTTATAAGTTTTTGGGAGCCCTTAAATCATAAATAACAATGGTTTAAACTTTTTAAAGTTTGATTAGATAGGTAGATATGGAATATATACTGGATATACTTATGATGGAAGAGGTTATGGATGTTTCAATAAAGATTCCACAATATTAGATGATTTAGTTGATGTAAATGTTCTTGAAAATAGTGAATAAGATGTTTCAAAAACTCATATAGATGAAGAAGAGGAATAGGGTGAACGGATTTTTGTTATGAAACCTGATAAGGATACAAAACAATTGTGACACTAAAAATATAATAGAATTTAACTTAGTAATTTCTAGTTATGAGAAAGAATTTCAAACATCACATCCTAGGATGAGGAAGAAATTTGATGCTCAAAACATAATTGGTGATCAACTTAAAAAGTTTCATACAAGAATAACATTAAAATTTTCTACGCATACTTCTTGAAACTCAAAATTTGAGATTAAAGGTATGAATGAATATTTTGAGCATCCAAAATAAATCCAATCTATGAATTAAGAGATAGATCAAATTGAGAATAAATATAGTTGGAAACTTTTACCTAATCCAAATGAAAAAAATGTTATTGGTAAAAGTGGGAAATCCAAAAAAAAAGTTGTATGAAGATAGTGAAGTTATGAGAAACAAATGAAGGTTAGTGTGATAAGGTTACTCAGAAATTGAAGTAATTGATTTTGATGAGAATTTTTCATCAGTGGCAACGTTGGAAACAATTATAATCTTTCTTGTTGTTGCTGCACAATGAAGTTAAAAAATATTTCATATGTATGTGAATTTGGAATTTTTAAATGTAGAACTTGATGAAGAATTTTATATTGAAAAACCATGTGTATTTATTGTTTGGAATAAGTAAATTTATATGTGTAAGTTGAAAAAATCCTTATATTGGATAAAAAATATTTCAGGGAATGGTATACGAAATTGGATTCCTTCTTAAGAAAGACGAGTTTCAGGAAAACAAGGGTTGATAATAATATGTGCGCCAAATAAATTCATGATTTTTCCATCATTATCATTGTTTACGTTGAAGATATTATCTTTGATATAAATGATGAAAGAACGTGTGAAAGTTTAGATGAAGAAATGAAAAAGTTTTTTTCGATGTCCTTTTTGTGAAATGAAAAACTTTCTTGGGTTACATATTTGACAAAAGAATAAACACATATTTGTTTCTCAAGAAAATCATTCTAAGGAACTTATTAAGAAGCTTGGCATAGAAAATTCAAAACCTACTTCCATACCATTTTAAGTGGGAACCAACTTGACTAAATATGGAGAAGGTAATAATTTGACTCTAAAGAGTTTCTGAAGCTAATTTAAGGTTTTATATATCTGACTACCCCAATACCATACACGGTTTATTTTGTTACCTTATATAAAAGATTCCAAACTGATCCTAAATAATAACACCTATTGGCTGGAAAAATAAATCTTAGATATATCAAAGTCACAATAGATTTTGTAATTAGGTGTGATAGCTCAGAAATGATTGATTTTTTTCTACAGAGATACTGATTGTATAGGAAGTTTTTAAGGTACAAGATCTACATCTGGTAGAGTTTTATATCTAGGATAAAATTGTGTAAGTTGGTATGATAAGAAACAAAACTCAGTAACTCTTAACATGGATGAATCTGAGTATATTTCATCCACTAAAGCTATAACCCATCTTATGTGGAAGAATACTCAATTGGAATACAAACTTATTGAAGTAATGTTACACTTTATCTGGGGTTTTGATAATCAAAGTTCCATCAACCTTACAAGAAACCCAATAAAAAATAATCATTCATAACATATTGATATAAACTAATATTTAATCAAAGAGAATGTGTATAAGAATTAAATCAATCTAGAGTATCTTTATACATCATAACAGTTTGCTGACAGATTCACAAAACCTTTACATAAGGAATACTTTTTCAAGTTGTGGTTGAACATTGGTGTCCAAACTCTTTCTCTCTAAGGTTGAGGTAAGTTTATTTTCCCCGCTTTTATCTTTCCTTTGGATAGAGTTTTCAAGGGGGAGAAATTTTTCACAAATCTATCCATTGGTATGTGCTAAGCATTTTAAGAAATCATGCATTTTGGGGGAGTTTTGGGTAATCCGTGAACTCAACAAATAAGTGTGTGAACTATTCTAATAGTTATTTGAGATGGTTGTTGGAAAAAAATTACATGAAAATTGAAAGAGTTTTTAGAAGAATTTTTGAAAGATGAAGAAGTTTCATAAGTCACTACTTTTGGACAACATGGTTTTTCGGTAAATGATTCCTATATTATACAAATATTTTACTCATGTAGGCTTAGAATTGTTTATAAGTGATCCATATCTTGATGTTATAATGTTTTGTGATTTATGAACCTTGATTGATAAGAAAATGTAAAGAGGGATACTATTGGTTCCATGTTGGTTGGAAGTTTTTTTTATGCTGAATGATGTTTGTGCTGATTGTTTTGTATTTTATTTTCATTGTGACAAAATAATTTCACATTTTAAGTTTCTTTGAACGAATGAAAGGAATGAAAGGAAGTGTATTGATCATAAAATCATATGCAGTTTTGATAATAAAGTTCATAAGTTTTATTTTACAGTTATGATGAAGTGTTTTTGAAAAAAGTTGTTTTTTCACTAACTTTAAAGAAAATTTTTAATCGATATTAGGAAATGTATCAGATTGAGAATATCTCTATACAAAGTCTGAATATTCATTACTTATTTTTAATTCTTAAATATCACATGTTGTCTGAGAAACTTATGATAAATACTTATTAAATAAAGGGGGAGAATATGTGTTTGGTACATTAAGTTAGATGGTTTTATTTCGATCATAAAGTTCTAAAAGTCATAAATAAGTCAGGATACAAGAAAATGTTTTTGGAGGAAGAATTTATAGAAGAAAAGAAGTTGATGATTAAATTAGTCCATCAGATGTGATATAATACCGATACATCGATGGCTGAATGGTTAAGAGAGTTTATTAAACAATATTAGTAAGATGGAATCATTGGGACCGATGAATTGGAATACTCAAAGACCGATCAAATAAATGAATCAAAATAATGTAGTCAACCATTTTCATAAAACAATTTTTTTTTGCTTCAATTGGGTAAAGAGAGTTTAGATTTATTTATTTTGAATTGTCTCAAGATAAAAAAGAACACTTAGTTGTTTTTAAAGTGGTTCAAGATTCATTGGATAATGGTTGACATTGATGCATCAGAAGGAGACATAGAACTATTCATTGAATTCATGCCAAAATAGGTACTTTTTCAGACATAGGATCCTTGATCTAGGGAAGTGGTTGAAATTTTGAAGAAAATGTGAAACATTTTAAAGTTTCTATTAAATTATTTCCAATGGGTGTTGATATATTTATAATTTTTAAGTATATTTATTGAAAATTAACACATATAAATTTGGTGTTGCAACAATGTTTATGATATAATGTTTTCAATGATTTTAACATGTGTTTTTTTAGTTTCTATAGAGAATCAGTATGAGGATGAATTCATTTTAAAAGTGGTCATCGTAATGAGTAGTTTTCATTCTTAAATATTTTTCACTGTAATGAACTTGGGAACAAATAGAATAATGGTTTGAAATTTTGAAGAATGATTAGTCTGGAGAATATTCGATAAGTTTCAAGAAGTATTTTTAAGAGTTGAGAATCACTAAAAGAGTCAGAGATGAAGTTGAAATGGAAATGAAATCCAGGTTTTGGAAATTTTGTTGAGTATAAAAATGTTTTCAAATTCCTTCCCTAACTACTTTTAGCTCTCCTGTAAATAGAAGAAAGTAATTTTACATTCTTACACTTATATTTTTTACAAGTGAAGAAAGTGAGAGATCAGAAGAGAGGGAAGGTGGTTTCCAAATAATGTTTTCTTGAGAAAATACAGATAGAATAAGAATAAGAAGGGATAGTTATCAGAGTTTATAGGATGAAACTAAGTAATCAAATGATGATTTCTAGAGAAATTATAAATTAGTTTGTAATTGTTTCTAGGCTGTTATTTCTTATCAATTTTACACACTGACCAATCAGATAGAGGATTCAGACTAAACAATAGGAATCTGTTTTTATAAAGAAAATTCTAGAAAGGTTTTTTCTATTTGCTACTGGGTAGTAAATTGAAGATTGTTTTTGATGAATTAATTATGTGGAAGTCGATAAGGCATCACAGTAAATTTTTTTAAACTAAATACTGAAGTTTTCATAACTTTTTATCAAAAACATGTTTTACATCTTTTGTTCTAGAATAATCGCATGCACTATTGTATTGATCATAGGGTTATAAAATTTTAATGGTATATCCTACTTGTTTTATCCACACAAAGGGACAATTTTCTAGTATAATTTTCAGTATTTGATTATTTTCAAACCATTACAAGGATGTGTCTACTCTTATTGAGTAGTGAAACTTGTAAATACTTGTGTTCTTGTGGATGTGTGGTTATTTTTTTATCAAAATGATAAATATTTAATAGGAAATGAAAGTTGTTTCAAAAGAATGGAAACTTAAAATAAAATGATATCATTGATTCACCCCATCCTCCTATCAGTGATACATCAATCCTAGTTTGGAATTAACACCTCATACCATGAATCACTGATGTCACTGTTGATAGAGGATTGAAGGGATTACCCACCATGAAATAGGTTTCTGCTTTATGGATATGGACTAAGAGATGATTTATTTACCCCTATAGTGAGCAAAGATGAACTAGACTATTGATTCATAAGTCCTCCAGAAATATACTAGTGGCATAGGGCTATTGCGGGACATATCCTGACGGATCATGCATTGCTCAAAATAAGTACTCTCTGGAACGAAGTCAGAAATATTTATGGGGAGAATCTGGAGGTCGAAGAATCTCATCCTCAGTATGAGACTATCCTCAATGCGGGTTTGGGGGATCCACTCAAAGGATGAAATTACAATTGGGAATTACTCTAGGGTAGTGACTTCATTGGTGAATGGGTCTGAGCATATTGGGCATGCACATCATGAACTGAGTTTGAGGCATAGTTGAAGTAGGTAGGACATTATGAGTCATTATGGGACTTATAGTTTCACATCTACCACCACTAAGACATCATTCCCAAGTTTATGAGAAGTTGGTCTCTAGGAACCAACACATTCCACCTACCTCATGGAGAGGTCTACATAATCTTTTAGGACCTTCACCAAATCACTAGGATCTCGATCCTAGGGTCGATGTATGATGAGTTACTCCCCCCAAAGAATGTGGGGGGGGGACCTAGAGTAGCTCTTGGCCCTAGAAAACGAATTGATGGATCTAGTGCAGGGAACCAATGAAGAGAATTTGGGGATGAGATATGTTACCTTCATGAAATGGTTTGGGTATTTCCTAAAAACTAGTGGGGAATCCAGTCAGGGGTGAGGATATAAAAGAGAAGTTTTCTGTGAGTTCATTTATAAGTCATGGGGAATGCTAGGGAGACAAATAGCACTTCTACTGGAGAATCATAGAGTCAATCCAGTGGCAGATATGGGGCTATAGTATCAACCCCGAAGCTCCTCCTATATTCAGGCTGGTGGGGTTCATCACTACGCTCATTATTGGTTGAATGCTCACTATTTGGGAAGGACACATAAGGGTGTAGTTGAGAACCTTCATTATAGTAGTAAAACTGGAGATGGGGAAAGCCATCAATTAGGTTGTCTCATTGCTATAAAATCTATACAAGGTTCTTCAATCCATTAGTGAAGGTAAAACTCCTCTAAGTGTGTGTGGGCCCTTCCATTTCTTATAAAGCTTAGTGGTCATACAAATTTGGGGATATGAGTATTCAAACTCCATTTATCCTCCCACTACAAAATTCAATCTAGAAATATAAAATATCATGGGGATAAACCTTCTTAAGTTAGGTTTTATGGATGTGATGGTAGAGGTCAGGCTAGAAGTGCACTCCATATTTCACCTTTTCCAACTTCAAAAGGGGACAATGACTTATGATGGTACAAGAATCATCGAGAAATGATCATACCTCTTGGCCTTCCATGGTAGGATACTAGTGGTGATGGTCAACTGTGAGAT
Organism: Viscum album; assembly: GCA_963277665.1. Classification (NCBI taxonomy): domain Eukaryota; kingdom Viridiplantae; phylum Streptophyta; class Magnoliopsida; order Santalales; family Viscaceae; genus Viscum; species Viscum album. The sequence goes on along the minus strand of OY728153.1, from coordinate 380,218,172 downwards.
GATTTGTTAGCCATACAACTCACTTCAGTTCGCAAGGCAGTACATATGTATGTAGTGGCTGACATAGAAGTTGTACATTGAGGTGCACCCTGAGTGTCAACCTTTAATTATGAGGCATGTTTGGTGCATTTTTACTCTAAAGGATAGGAAAATGTAGAGAGAGTTTATTCCAACTACCACTGTGTGTGGACTCATCTATGATTATGTGCTAAGTTGGGAGAGCACATATCCCAGGGATATGTTGAGGCGGCAGACCATCTAATCCAATGAAGGGTTGGCCCTTCAACCATAGGGTTAAGGAAAAGTGGTGGTTGGTTCACTCCATAGAAGATGATCTAGCCTATTGTGCATGGGATATAGTGATGGGTTCGATGGTTCATTGTCCCTAATAGGCAAGATCCATAAGGAGAGGAGAAGCATAAATCTCGATGGTCCAAGGAAAGAAATTTTTTGAAAAAGGTGAGCTCTCTGGGGCTGTCTCAAGTACATTCATCTAAGATCCTAGTAACTAGTTATATCATGTGGATATCCCTAGTTACATTGTATTCCATGAACCCAAGAAAAACAAGGGTGTATACCATATAATATTTAGTGTTCATAGAATATGATAGAATCTTAACAGATATGAGATATGTTTTTTTCGGATTGTTCATGACAAATATGACATTCATGAGTCTTAGTCTGAGGTGGAGTGATATGTAGTGAACCTGGAGGACGAGGTCTATTATTGGGTTAATGTGAACCCTCTGATTGACTGATTAAATGTACCTCTAAACATAACCTCTCCCTTATAGCCGTTGGCTGTAGATCTGGTTATGTGCATACCTTTTCTTGAGGATTCAGATGATTCATGGGGAAGCGCCACCTACCAAGGATCTCCCATTGGAGAAAGTGCTACTACCAAACAGTTAAATATATGGATATTATATGACTTATATATAACCCATTCTTAGAGTTGTTTCCTAACTCCTTTTTTACTTGTATAAGAATTAGACATGAAGTAGGGGGAGGTCTGCGAATGGCCTAAAAAGAAGGGTGATGAAACCTCAACCATTCAATGTGAAAGTTTGGGGTCCCTTCCGAATGTTTTGGTCATAGGAATACATCCATCCATGCTTCAAACTAAGTTAGTGTTCATAGAGGGGACCTTTGTCGTGAAACTACTAGTGAACTTATAAGATATTCTTATTAGTTTGTACAATTCATGTAATTCTATTCCACTTTTACACCCTTGTATCATTTTTCATGTATTCCTATTCTTGACTGATGTCTTTTGGAAAGGTAGTTCAAAAGGTTATCTGGACTCAGACACTAATATCAATGATCACGTTAACCAAACTTGGGAATAAGATAGAAATGGTGAGTGACACTCTCCTTGTAAGAATGATCTAAGAGACTATGGTGGTCGGGTCAACCATGGTGGTGCCCTTAGAGGAGACTACTAATACCATTTTCTCAATATAGGGGGTTGAGGTGGTGCTCACTATGGGATAGACAAAGGATATGTGGTAGTAGATCTTGTTGTAGAGTTTCCACCAGAGGTAGCCATTGGATCTAAAGTTATGATGGGTGGAGCGACCATCATGCTGGGAGTTGAGGTGACATGGGCGGCTTCATTGGATATTCCTACCTCCCACTGGTGGTGGAAATAGGAGTTGAGGCTAATATATTGTGCCACTATAAGGTGTATCTATTGAGCTGGGACTATGGAATTCACCTCAAAAGCATCACTGGGGTGGTAGGGGGCCCCACCGCAGGTGGAGAGGCTGACAAGGAATTGTTTCCAGGAGTATATATTTATTTAATCATTATTGAATACATGCACCTAGACAATCCAACCAATGATATATTGGAGATATTCCCCCCTTATGAGCCAATGATACTATATTATTTTGAGTATTTCATCACGTACATCGTTGAGGAAAACTGGATTGTCCCATAGAAGGCATGGGTATGGGTGCAGAACTTCATCACCCACACCCAGATAGGTGAACCTCTAAACCATTAGGGATCTCTCCCCCACTGGCTAGCCATCTTTAGGACTGGTGGGGTGGACTTTAACATCCTTTATGTGATGGCTCAGGGATTTCTTATTGAGAGAGGGCATGCTAAATAGAAGGTGCTTGACCTTTCTTGGAGGAACCATGAGGATCAGGGATCTAAGGTTTTCAAGGATTCCTAAAGAGAGATCGCCTACCTGTAAAGGATGTTGCAGATTCACATGAAATCCACTACTACCCTGACTAAGATCATCACAGTCTTGAGGCCCATTTAGTGGTGGTCAAGATCATAGGTGACATCCCTAGAGGCCAGGTGCTAGTATAAGTAGAACTGATAGTATATCAGATCCAAATATGTCCACTCCATGAAAAAAGAAGATAAATAAGACCCTCTAGAGTAAAAATAGACCATAGAGGATACTCAATAAAGGTTGGATAATCTCGAACACTCGATTGATAGGGCAGATCCATATATGAAATTTTTCCAAGACTTGAGAAAGGCTTATATATGTGGATGATCCTCACCAATCACTGAATATATATTGTTCTAAACCTTTTTCATTCATTTACATATTTATTTTATCACTTTTAATTATTACACTTCAATTATACTTTTGAAATAACCAACAATCAATCCTTAAGATCATGTGAGTTATGCTAAGTGTGAGAAAAAATGGACGACCATATGATTTCTCATTTGTATGAGAGTGATATACAATCATCAAACACTATGTGGTATGTTATTATTGACTATCCACTGAGAGTTTTTAGGTTGAAAGAGGATGTGGATGGAGAATAGGGATCTCAGACAACCAAATTTCTTTTTCAATGTGTTCTACTACATGAATGGGGTAACACTAGGGGTGTTGAATTATATTCAAACAAAGGGAGATATGGAGTATGAATCACAATGACCAAAATTTGAAACACAAGGAGGGTGATGTGAAAATCTAGGATAATTTAGGAACATGCTCAAAACACAGTATTTGTACTGTTATCTTAGAATGGGGAAAAGAAAATGAGGGTCGGATGCTGAACATGTTTGAAACATAGAACCTATATCAGAATTTAATCCAAATTCTTTCATTACATTGGCCTAATATGGTAGTTCTTCTATTTTGGATAGACTCATTGTCATTAGGGGGTCCTTTCAAACATAGAGGAGTATGAGGATCCAAATAAGGGGTAGGCAAAGCATGGAAATGAAGTGATGTAAAGTTTGAATGGATTACAACACTCTTGGAATTACAACACCATGGCTTATAGAACATTGGTGTAGATGTATAAATATAATAAAAGTCAAAACTTGTCTTCCAAGGGAAGCCTCATCTCAAATGTCGGACAATGGTTGAAGAATATGAACGATATGGTAGATGACTAGAACAAGAGGAAAAGTCCCCTCAAACGAGGGCCTAATATGCCTTGTAGTTTTACATCATGAAATGAGGATGTAGAACATATAGTTTTGACATTGTATTGGGAGAAACTTTTCCCTTCAGTTTAACATCATACGGTGAATATGTATCATTGTACAGTTTAATGTCATGTGATCAGGATACATCCCATATTTTAACATCCTTTTATTGAGATGTGGAATGTGTGGGGCCTATGCACCAAGCTTCGCATAATTTCTTCTGCATGTCAGGTCAAGAGGTAATATTGTGTTCATTTCATGAGGTATAGTTGCAACTTAACATCATGAAAAAAGGTATATAATGAACTGATGTGAATGATACCCACCCAATTGTAAGGGTTGATGGATAAGGAGGTTAGCATAATGGGAGACCTCATAATGAGAAATAGAACCTAGGGTGTATCACATAAAGTTTAAGGTTGTGTTTTATGAACCAAGACTTATAATTTAATGTCATAAACTTTGGAACTATTACAAATAGTTTAGATTCATGTTTTATGGACCATGGGGAGGGTGTATCAAGGAAATTTATGTGACGTCAATGGAATGTTACCCATCGTAAAATGAGGGTCCTAAGAGGCCACCTGATGCCACATAAAACACACTTGTTGAATCAAGTTCTATTCATAGTTTAAGGCTATAATTTTTGGACTATGGGTCACCCTAAGGTGTCTAGAATGGAATAAAAGGGTATTAACCCAACATAAATGAGGGCCGAGAAGGCCCACAGACCATGAAAAAAGTATCTTTTAAGTTGAAAATATATTATGGTCATGATGTTTAGACCATGAAACATGGCATGGTTGAAGTCTGACATTGGTTGGGTGATACCCTCCTGAACGATAGTATAAAATCTTCTCATACTTGGATATGAGGAATCCCAAATTTAAAAGTGGTAGAGCTACCATTTAATGTTATGTGATGATGAATTTAGTGTTTTTACATCTCATATTTTTCATACAGGGCATCCTGATTTGATATATGGTATCACCATATTTTATTCATAAGCATCCTAAACTTTTTTGGGGTAAGACCATATTTTAAAATTATGATCTGATGAAATTCCTTCCTTATATTAGGATATGAGGAAATCTTGTCCCACTGATGGGTCTGGTAAATTAAATGAGTCTTACACTTAGAAGGAGGCCCATGGGACATTTTGGGGTGATTTCACCATAGATAATGGATGGTTTCACAGTGAAATTGCAGTTGGTCCTAGAGACTAAAAGTCTAGGTGTCACTATGATTTCCATGAGGATAGAAATCATCACCCATGTAGTTCTTTAGGTGATACAAATATTTTTTTCATCATACATTATGGACCATGGAAAACAGTTTAGAGTAAGGTTTCTGGGACTGTGGTTAATAAGTTTAAAGTCATGATATAATGACTAAAAAAGATTTTGTTTCATGGGTAATTGTGTAGAAACAAATGGTATAACCCAATGTAAATGAGGTCCTAGAGGCCTATTTACCACACAAGTATCAAGAGAAAAATATCACATAGTTTAAAGTCATAACACTTGGACCAGGGAAAATGTAGAAAATAGTGTAATGTCATTATGCTTGTACTAGGGAGATGTTGGCCCCACAAGCACCCTTATGGCATGGATATAGGGAATAATCAATGTGAATGAGTCCAATGGATGATCATGTACCATGAATGGAGCTATTGGGGAAAAATATTGATGAAATTGTATTTGGACTCGAATAAGAGAAGTTTGGTCATCATAACATATCCCATAAGGATGGGAATCAAGACACACATAGTTATAGGGCATTCTCTAGGTTGGTGGAACACCCAATTTAAGGTCATATAGTCTAGACCATGGAAAATAGTTTAAAGTCATGTTTTGAAGACTATGGTGTATTTTTTATCCAAGGCTATATGTTTGAAACAAAATTGGTAAGACTCCACATGAATGGAGATCTTATGGGGTCATGTACCATACAAGTAATAGGAAGAAAATTACACATTGTTTATGGTCGTAATGCATGGACCAAGTATATAAGGAAAAAAATTAATGTCACGATTCTTGAACTTAGATAAAGGTTGGTTTAAATGGAATATGTGTGGAACAGAAGAGACATAACCTGACATGAATTGATCCAAAGAGGCTCATGTACCACATACATACCCTAATATGATCGTCAAAAAGTTTAAGGTCACAATTCTTGGAATGTAACTAAGGCCAAGGGGATGAAGTGTTATTGAATTTTAGGCTAGGCCCAAAGATGAGAATTCTAGGTGCCCCTAAATATCCCATGAGGATGAGAATGAATCCACACATAGTTATAGAACACAATATGGTAAGAGACCAACACCGGTAGGGGAAATCCTCCCCGATGAGGGAATTGAGGTATCCCATGGTTTTCATGGGGAATTATGTGTTTATATCACAAGTTAATTCTTATTGATCATACCTTACTTATTGTATGAGGAATACCAGTTTTAGGTGGGGAAAACATCATCTCTCATTGAGAGGAATACTATTTTTACATGGGGTAACTCTGCAGTTTTTTATCATGCATTGAGGACGTCAAGATTTTTAGTTTAAAGTCATACAAATAGAACAAGGGGATAAAAATTGTTTGAGTTCATAATTCTTGGGACCTATTGTGAATATTTTAAAGTTATTTTCCCGAACCATAAGGTGGATATTAGTTTAAGGTCATAAATCTCATACCATGGGTTCTTAGTTTAAGGTCATAGAGTTTGGACCATGGATGGGTTCTTAGTTTAAAGTCATAGAGTTCAGACCATGGGTGAGCATCTCAAATGGATATTTGTAGTGTGGTGACATGAAAAAACTGATGTGAATTAGGACCACATAGGACTAACACCGCACCACATATTTCTAAGGATACTTTTATATAGTTTAAAGTCATGATTCTTAGACTTGAACTCTTAGTTTATGGTCACAGAATTAAGAACCTAAAGAGGGGATCCTCGAATAGATATATATAGCATAGAGGAGTGAAAACCCAATCTTGAATAAGGGAAAATGAGTCCTAGTGCCACACCACATATTCCTGAGAATACTTGCACATACATTTTAATGTTCAAATGCTTGGACTTAGACTCCTAGTTTAAGGTCGTAGAGTTCAAACAAGGGGATCCCATTATGTGAAGTAATTTTTGAGAAACATAGAATTGTTGGGATGTGTGATATGATATCCATCCATAGTGATAAAATAGTATGATAAATTGGAATATACCTTATGAATGATGTAAGGTCCTTCCCACTTGGGCTCCAACTTTGGTGGCTTATTTCTAGGCATCACTGGCCTTCTAAGATCTAATATCTTATCACCATAGAGGATGGAGAAGGGGAAAAACTTCTATTTTAATGCTATTGATATCCTTTTTTGGTGACTCTCTAGATTATGAATGTCCTGGATTATCTTATATTCAAGTGTTTATATATCATCTAGAAGTACTTGTACTATTGTTTCTAGAATTTTATGGTCATAGATAGTTGTTTAGAGCGATGGAAACTGAACCTAAATGGGAAAGACTACCTTAGTTTTGTACACCAAGGAGTATATGGTAACCTAGGTGGAATTATGAGTCATTATATGATAGTCTGAGAGGGAATTGGGGAGATTATACGGCCAACTTATCTTCTTCTGTCCCACCATCTTCTGCAAAATGTTATAGAGGATCTTGTTGAAAACCATGATCTATCCATTTTCCTATGTATGGTAGTGAGAAATATGGTTTGAATGTATATTTTACTTGGTGTAAAATATAATTAGATTAGAAACCAAGGATTTGGTATTGTTTTCAGTAGGAATGGAGTGAGTAAATCCAAACCGATGAATGGTGTGGGAGCTCATGAACTCGATCATGGATCAACCCTTGACATCCTTGAGCGGAATCTCTTCTCCTCGCACGGAGAATAAATCCATCACTCTTTGAAAGAAACTACATTTGAGAGAAATTTTTGGTGGATATGGGCCTAAAAAAATGACACCTCTTGGAATACTCAATGTAGTCATAGACCACGGTGGGATAGAACTAGACCAGCAATTGATTCTAGTGAGATAGCTTTAATCCTTCTTGATGGTAACCACAACACCTGACATAAAATTCAAAAAAAAACCAGGGGAATCTCATCTTTCTGGATGCAATAGAGGAAAATTCCATCAAAACCATATCTGTAGAGAGTTGATTCAAGGTTAGGCATGATCTAGAGGGTGAACTACACTTCTCGCTGACAGATTTTTCTATGTTCGGCTCGATCTTGTAGGATAATTCCATACTAGAGATACTCAATGAAAGGAGTTGTCCATTTGGGTGTTTTCTCGACTATGAGGGAACCTGAGGGTCTAAATGAAGAAGCTCAAACATCCATTTGGTTTACCTACTACATGTTTTCATCATCTAAAATGATGGGGGAGATGAAACTATGTTGTACCACATGAATTTACAAGTCATCTTAGTCAGTCTTTGAAAGATACACATCCAAACTTTCCAATGCATTGACTCAACTATTATCTGACTTAGGGACATGATTCAATTCCAGATGAGAAGAGAACTGAACCATTAGCTTTTTAGTGTTCTCTATTAGGGGCACAAGCTATGGTTTTCTGACAATTAAATCCCCATTAATTTGTTTGATGATCTACTAAAAGTCTCCCTTCACATAAAAGCAGGGGGACATCAATCTCGAGGGACAGCTTGAGATGAGTAATGATAGCCTAATACTCTACCTCATTATGGGTGTATCATTCTAACAATAGGAGTGAATGTGGTAGAAAAACCTATTTTAGGGTGGTGAAGACGATCTACAGGCTCACTCTATTGATATTGGGGTCATTGATCTTCCTACTAGTAGGTATTCTAACGGTCCACTGAGATAATAGCCTCATCTATGAAATAAATATCTAGGGGTTGTTCTTTAGGGGGAATATAGGAATCTAGGAAGTCTTCTAATGCTAGAACCTTGATGAATTTTATCAGAATGAACTTGATGTTGAACGAATAAAGGATAAATTCTGGTCCTGGTATTTTTTTCATTAGCATGGGGTGATTAATGAAATACTTTAGCAAGTATACACACTTCAAGGGGCAGGACTTGATCTTCTCTAGGTCGATCTTGGTGCTTCTATATCTGATGAAGAAGCTGAGAGACTTAACAAAGGTAACCCGGAATACACACATCAAGGGGTTCATCTTCAAATAATTGAAAAAAAGGAAACCAAACACTTTCTCAAGGTCTTTGAGATGGTCCTAACTCTTGCATTATTTGACCACCAAATAATCCACATAGAATTCCACCAACATCCCAAAAATTAGTTTGATGTTGTGGTGAATTTTTGGATAATAAGTGGTTCATTCATTCTTTTGGATAAGGGAATCAACTGATAGAGAAAGGTGTCTTGTGACACCCTGAAGGAGGTAGACTTCTGATCTTTGAGATCCATGAAAATAAGTTAGTACCTAGAGTATTCATCCATAAAGGATAGGGTGTGGAACCCAATTCTAGCATCAATAAATAGATATGTCACTGGAATGGATAAATCATCCTTCAAACAATGGTTGTTGAGATCCTATAATTAGATACGAATAATGAAATACCTATTATTTTTCCTAACCAGGATGATGTTGGATAAACACATGTGGTACTGGACTTCCCTAATGAAGTTGGGTTTGATAATATTATCAACATCATCCTTAAATATGGAATTGTGATATGGATGAATTTTTATGGGAGGATGATTGAACCCATAATGACTCTATATGAATCCAAAATGGTGGATGGATACCTGAGGGTCTAACCCTGGAATATCTTCATAGATATTTCCGAATAATTTATAGTGTTTCTTCAGGAATACCACATATTACTACATCTCCTCTAGAGGTAAGGCTACACTAATCAACATTGGCCTTGGATCTTCCTCAGTACTAAGGTTCACCTAAATCAACCAATCAAAGGTGGTGGAGACACCTTATTAGAATATAGGAGTGTTTTCCAAATCATCTTTATCATATGAGGATGGAGAATCTGTAGGGGAGGTTCATTCAGGCTAGATGACCTATGGGGTGGCACTTGTACCTACATGGGAGAACACAACATCTCTACTGAAGGGTTCCTGCTCTGTCAAAACCATAGAGATAGAGGTTGTCAAAACAATTCAATATGGCCACCAACCATGATTCACATGCTTGATGTCAAATCAGCACTGGAAAGTTAGCTTCCTACCATTCAACCATTCAATGTGAAATATACCAGAATTTCATGAAACGGTGGCCATAGGGTGACCCTCTCGATACCTTACAGGAGTGGGTGATTCTTGTATAACCTGATCATATCCCCTTTAATAGTATGAGGTAATCTGTAAACATTACATCTTTTTAGGGATTATAAAACCCTTTTTCTTGAAGATAAAAGAAAAACATTCCATGTTCGACTTTGTGGCCTCCAACTGATGAATTATGATAATTAAATCATCATTCAAGTCCTCCCACAAATTATCTATGGTGGTTTTCAGGTCATGGTAACACTCTACTCCATTGGTCAAAACCTACTTTCCCTCCATCTTTTAGTAGTTGTTATCTATATAATAGGATTAACCGGAGTCAAAGGGGGTCACATCACCCAAGATAAACCCTACTTTAATATTGAAGGAGTACTTGAGGCACTGGTAATACGAGGAGGGGACTACATATGCAGATAAAGTCAGGGCCATCCCAATTGTTCATAGTAGGAAATATCCTACGAGATGACAATAAACTCAGTGCTCTCTATCAAACCACTGAACTAGTTCCTCTATTGGATCATCAAACTTGGTTTCTTATTCGTCCTTTCATAACCTTGTATGGTCAGGTTAGATGGATTCAAACCTTCTTCAGTCAGTCCCAACCTGTGAAGCATCCTAGTAGAGAAAAGATTGATACAAGAACCTGTGTCTACTAGGCAGTGGTAGAATTCCATTCCATTGAATTAGCCTATAAGTATAGTGGGAATATGTGACTCCACATGAGGGAAATATCATCTTCCTTGGAGAATGATATGATGTCCTGGAATTCCTATTTCTCTACCTCCTTTTCATAGTAGACCTCTATGATAGCTACCTCTATTTAAAACTAGAAGGGGGGTTTCAATGATTATGTGAGGGCCTTATGAATTTCTTTCAACAAGATAAGGGGTTTGAGGATCAAGATCCTTGAGGGTGTGATAGTGAGGAGATTCATTACATCATACAATCATGAAAATGGCATGCTTTCTCTCACAGGGTGTTTATCCTTGCATGGGGGTACAACAAGTGCCACTGGATATACAATTAGGTTCTAGTTAGTGAGGAAAATATCCTACTATTGACTAGATGACCAACTCTGAACCATTGTTAGATGAATATCATTTGACTGAGGCCTATATCTAGCTAGATGCATTTTATCTCAATATAGTCATGGATGGTCTACCTGGTCGATTAACAGAATCAGTAATTGTGGCGTATCAGATGGAGCGGTTTGTGAGTACTACGCCTATTGATATCTACACAGAACATGTTACCTAGACTCAATAGAATGCATGACATGGTTTGAAGTGATAGACATAGAATTATTACAGATCTCATATCCAATACCTCTCTTTTGAGGGTGTCGTCTGGAGGAATTCTTATGATTTTCCTAACATTCCTCACCATTAAGAACTATGAATAAATATATTATATTGAAAAAATTCACACAAACATATTCTCACTCATCATCTTAGAGGTCTTGTAATATTGGGGAGACTCTAAGGGGGGTTCCCAACTCAGGAGGCCATAAATCACTGAGTGTGTGGGCTGGCTTTTGAACAGGTGGAGGATCTATTTTTCCTTATAACAGTAGTTCATGCAGTTATGAGATTTGGAAGGCTACAATACAGAAGTAGATGTGGTGATCATAAAATTCATGGAAAATACAGAAGGCTCCAGCCTACCTAATCAGAAACATATGATACTTTGGGCATAAGAAACTACTCTATGAGCCAACCAATCATCATAATTCTAGGTTCCATAACTGGAATCCTACTTCCATTCACTTGAACCCTAACTTTTGTTACTGGGATTCACTAATATATGTGTTACCTATGCCGGGACATCACCCAACTTGAAAAAATTATGATCCAATTGGTTTTGGAGATAATCCTTGAACACATTGCATTCCTCGATTGTATTTATGAGGGTTGTATGGTAAGGGAAATGGATGGGGAGATCAGTGTTTCTGACAATTTGGGGATTCTTTTCTTTTGAAGACTTTATAGTTCTTTTTTACTAGGAAAAATGATGTAACTTGTAACCTATGCATCCTTGAAAGAATACTTCTATTTTCTTCTCTCTAGAAAGGGAAATCTGGGATCCAAGCCTTGATAAGGGGATGGAGCCACATTTTCTCATCTAGGAAGTTGTACCTGGTGAGTTGTTTTCTGACAGTTCGATGTCAGGTGATGCTGAGCTTTGTAGGTTTTCTTTGCTTGGTGAGGATCTTAAGAAAATAGATCTAACAAATCTAGTGACTTAGGGGGCCTCTAACTATATAGTGATGATAATATATTCTTTGGAACTCCTTATAAAAATTATAAAAGAGGCTATAAGAGTGACTTTATAACATACTATAAGGATTCCTCTATTTGTTGGGCCTTATTAGAATAATTATGGAACCCACCTATAAAGTTCTGGGTGACTAGGTTTGGAAACAGCTCAATATTGACGTTCCCCATGCACATCGTTAGAAGTTACTCTTAAGTTAGAGGAATGTTGAGTGAGTATGTGAGGCCTTTACACCTGACAACCCAATCTATGAATCACTCATCAAGTAATTTCTTACAATTTAATAGGTCAACAATACTTTTCTTTCATGCGATAGAGCTGAACTAGTAAAGGAAATATTTTTGAATGTCTTCCCAACCATCAATGGATCATATGGATAGCTGGTTATACTAGAAGAATGCAGGTCGATCCAAATTCTGGATGAAACACTAAATCTTGGTGACCTCATGTTTCTTTGGGGTTCTTAACATAGGCAGAAACCTTATGGTTAAGTAGTCCAAGTTATACAATTGGTCTCTCATCCCGTTGAATGGGGAAAATATGGGGATCTAAAACTCTGTGGGTGCTCGCATAACGTCCACCCACGCCAGGTATGGCTTTCCACCTAGTGGTATTTCCACCTTCCATGTTTCTAAGGCCTCAAAAAGACTGTTCAAAGTGAATATCAATTCATCTATATTATTATCCCTATCATGTGAAGTATTCTTGACCAACAATGTGTTGACTGGTTCATCAACTTAGTAAGCAGGCTCAACGGCTTGTGAAGTGGCCCGACCTATATCATAAGGAGGATAATTACACTACTGAGGAAGGTTTGGTGACTCGTACCTCATTAACTTTCCATATAACCTTACCTCTTTCCTATGTGGATTCAAGTGGTTAAAAATCTTTAATGGGGAAATTTTTCAAAGGAGGACTTACTACCCTTTTGGAGGAGAAATTTAATCCCATCAAGAGGTTCCATAGTTTAGGAACCAATAACTAATGAGATCATTGATTATTCTTCTATGTTCTTTGACCTTCTATAGTATGGTGGATACCATGGGCTCTGCCTCTATCTTCGATGCAGCCTCAAATAGATTAGAGGGATTAACCTTTCTTCTTACCTTTTTGATGTTCTAATGGGGAATCAATGCATCATTGGAGGGATCCCCAAGGCCACATGCTTGCCTCTACTGGCAAGTAAGAACACCAGTATGAGGTTCTTTCTAGTAATACACCACACCTTGGGGAAGTTAGTCCCTATAAAGACCTATGTTTGAGTCCCTATTCTTGGGAATATTAGGAACAAACATGTTTTATGTAACTATACATGAAGTATAATTATCGTCATTTATGGGTATGTCAGGTTTTCACATGATAGGGATGAAGTGGAGAGTAGTGTACTTCCCCAATACCATGATATGGACATGCATAAATGCCTCTTCTATGGCTTGGTAGAGTAGTATAAGGTTCTTGATGAGATTTATTTAAGGGTATAGAGAACTTTTAATGAATTAGGTGACTAAGTCATTAGGAGTGTCGTAATCTTAACTCTTCGGCATTGTTGGTCGATGGTGTCGAGGTTCTCTTAACTCCATGGATAAACCAATTGATGAACACAAAGGTGGTGAAACATCAACTATATTATTTGGTAGAAACACATAGCCTAACCCTCGATATGGGAATCCATCATTTCAAAGTTGGGAGTTACTTGTGGTCATGAAACAACTGATAGATGGTCAGTAGCTAGAACCTCTCATAGTCCCTCTTGCTTAGAGGAAGCGCCCTAGTCTTAGTCAGACAAAACTCTGATCGGCTTTGGTCGATAGATAGGTGGAGTTACCAATATGAATTACTTCTATGTCTAGCTAGCTGGCATAGGATCCACTACACGATTCAACTATTCATTTCACACTGGGATGTATCTTGAGTGAAGTACCAATCACATCATTACATCCTTGTAGGATATGGTATTCACCACTGCATCATGTGTGAGGGTATCAACAGTCATCTATTGATCAACATGGTGATCACCATCTGGAGGAGTCACCTCGAACCATAATAGATCTCCTACATCTTGTGTATAGGTAGATACGAGGGAACTGGTAGTGATAGAGATAGATGCAATGTGATCCCCTAGATAGGGGCTATAACTTCCTCCACTTGCATGTTCCTACAAAGGGATCTAGGGATTGTGTGGATTTCACCTTATGTGATAGTGAGATTCAAATTTTTGGTCTTACCCCATACTATGGAAGTTAGTGTGAAACTCCATAACCAAGTCATATGTGCCCTAAAAATCAGATATGTTAACAAGGTCAATAAAAACTTGGAATTTACCAGGATTTCACCTTTGGTGGTGAGTGTTCACCCTTCTTCCCTAAGATGGATCATTGGGGAAGGGTACCTATTTAGCATGGGGAGTCCCCTACTTTGGTTGGTTATATCATGAGGAGTACCATCTTAATGACTATTGAAAGAGTTAGGAGGACCTCCGATTTGATTGGTGATGGTGTGGGGAAAACCTCTGCACTTCATCTCATCATTATGGGTTGGTCCAAAACAATTTTTTTTGTTCTAGAGATTGAAAAGGTCAATAAGGACTACCTATTAGGTGGCTAGAGTCTTGATCTCAACCTAGAGAAAATGGATTCATGTTCTCCTATTATAGGGATCTAATGGGAGGCATCGATAGTGGAAAGCGCCACTGGAGCTATGGAAGATACCCCTTGTCAGTCACTCTTCTAGGACATCCCCCAATGTTTGTGTTGGGTGGATCGGACTGGGGCTAGTAGATTAGGGGTAAAATCCACTTGTTCTTCATCCTAGATAACTGGTTGCTACTGGGATTGATGCGGCCTGGTGGGATACCTCCTTTGCAGCTCTGGAGAAGTAATCATGGTTGGGAAGACTTGTACATCCCTCACCTCCTCAACATAGGGGAGAGATTTATATGATCTCTTGGGGGAAATACTCTCCAAGAGGCTTTTCATTGGAATTGGGGGTGTTTTCCCCCTACACGGCCCTTGGGGCGGTGGTGTCGGTGATTTATTGACGTCTCCAGTTCTAGGCAAGCCATGTCCCTTGTGGTAATTACCCCCTTTTTCCATATTAGAGTATGTGGGAATTGATCACCATTTTCTGGATGATCTTTGAGGGTGACACAAGGTGTGGGAACCTAGTAGTCTAATTCATGATAGGAGTTGTGGAAAGTTTGGAGTTGTGACAGATTTTTTGCATCAATATTTCCCATGAATTGACATCTATGGGAACTATTTTGTTGATTCCATATTGTGTGAGTCCTTTAAGACATGTGGATTCAACTATTAGTACTGGTAAAAGGAAATAGATTCCAAATTCCTCAACATCATCTAATATTAAAAATATAAAGAGGGATTCACTCTAACTATGTCCCAGACCGAGTATTCCTTATTTCTAACTACCCAAATTTTCTAGTGAATTCGATGTTGGGCCCCTAATTTTCTTTGAGGGACCTAGCATAATATGTTTGAATCCAGTGACATGATAATCTATTGATTCCCCATACATTACTAACCCCATTTTTTGGAGAAGAGTTTCAAATTAGGTTTACCATTTCTATTTTTGATGCTTTCAGTGAGGCCCACTTGCATGTCAACACGGATGCATGCACTGAATTTTTTGTTTTCCTGCATTCCCAATTTCCAAAGGTGGGCAGCTTTCATCACTTTCATCAGTGATTTATTCTCCTTGATTGAAATGGTATAATGGGATGTCAGTTCCTCCTTCACTCGATTCCTCCTTGGAGCTCGCTGCCTAGTCTAGGTCTCCCTCATAGATTTGATTCATGTTCATGTAAATCATTCCTGGTTCTATCTATTTTTGAACACTGGTTAAGTACATTGCTTTTGTCTTGAAATACTACTTTCATCTTGATAGTGATGAAAACTTCAGTCAGAAGAGTAGTCACGTTAGGTGTTTCTAGGAAAGTCTGAATGTTGGGTGCTTTGGTTACCCATATTCTTCCTCTTATGAGAGAATCTCATATAGTGCATCTTAAGGAATGGAACCCAAGAAATTCCATATCAATCATGAGGTAATGATGAAAGAGGTGTAAGTTTTCCAAATATTTTTACCTTAGGTATCTCATACTTATGCATGGGGTATGTATTTTGGTTTAGGTTACAAGTTCCATGTCCTATGGAGATAGTTTGGGGAATGAGTTTAACATCTTGTGGAGACAGGCACAAAGTTAATGTCTTTTGGGGAAAGAATGGATGGATCAAAATTCTTCCTGGAGGATGACCCAGAAGGTGTGCTCCTATGAGGGAGTATGTCACATCATGAGTTTACTGATGGATTACAATAACCTATGGAGGTGATCCTATAATTGTGGATCCAAACACCTCATGGGGTCAAATTAAATAGGTGTGTACCTAAGAGTGAAGATGCCACACCTATAAGTTTTTTCAATGCATCAGAATACCCTATGGAGGTGGATTCATGAGGTGAGTCCTTAAGGGGGAATATGACACTCATGGATTGTTTACCGATGGATGGATAATATGCCTCATTGATTTCGATCCATGTTGGATGGATCGAACTCCACTAGGAGGTAAACTTAGGATAGATGGATTGGATTCCCCAATGAGTTAGATCTAGGATGGATGGATTGGATGCCTCATAGAGTCAGATCTGGGAGGTGAATCCATATGAGGGAAGATGTCACACCTAGATAGTTTTCTTATGTATGGATCGAATTCCCCATGGAGGAAGATTTGGGTTGGATAAATCGAACACCATATATAGGCAGATCCGAGATGGATGGATCAAATTCCCATAGAGGTGGATCCATAAGGTGTGCACCAAGGAGGGAAGATGTCACATATAGAATGTTTATCGATGTATTAGAATTCCCTTTGGAGGTGGATCTATATTTTTGGATCAGAATGACCTATGGAGGCATATTTGAGGGTTGTGTCCCTTGGATGGAAGATGTTGCACCTGAATAGTTTACAGATGGATCATAACACCCCATGGAGGTAGATCTGGATTTGTGCATAAAAATTATTCATCGATGATGATCTGATAGGTGTGTCCCTAGGAGGAAATATGTCACACCTGGATGGTTTATTGATGTATTAGAACACATCATGGAGGTAGGACTAGTATTGTGGATCATAACTCTCCATAGAGTAAGATTCAGGAGGTGTATCCCCTTGAGGGAACACCAAATTTTGTCATTATTTGGGGTTGAGCCTCATAGAGGCATCCTCTTTACCATTTTAAGAATATAGGGATCAAAACCCATGTAGTTTTAGGTTGCAGTTTAAGTCATGTGATAGGACTGTCCCATGTAGTTTAAAGTCATGTGGTAAGGATTCTTGTGTCGTGAAAGGAGAGTTTATGAGGGATGATGTGGGGATTATGGGTAGAAGATTTTTTTCTCTATAGTATTTATCTTGGAGGATTTTTTTAGGTCTTATGTGTTGATGTTTCCATGGTACTTCAAGGAGTAGCGATGATGTGGATGGGGATTACATGTGGAAGATGCCCAAATTATTTCATCCCATGTGAGTCATACACATGGGGAATCATATTGGGTGATGGTTTGGGGGTCATCCCATGCAACTCATACATGGGGCATCTTATGCTTATTTCACATGGTAATATTATATTTTCACCTCATCTGATAAGGATGTTGTCATGAAGTTTAACGTTGTATGACTAAGACGTGGAACTAGGGAGTTTTACATCATGCAGCTCAGACATGGGGGAGTCACTCCTCACCCCTTGGTCTTACATGACAGTCTTTCATTCACCTTTGGGTGAGGCATGGAATTGGTACTGTCATGGAGGAGGGGTCAATCTTGAGGTCCATGTTAGAGTCCCTATTCTTAGAAGCAGAAGGGATTATATTACCCATTATTAAAAGCAACATGAGGTTGGGAAGCATGGGACACACTAAGGGTGAAGTGGGTGGACACCATAGTAAGTGGAACATTTCCTATGGGGACTCAAGGTGTAGCAGAACTAGTCCTGGATTGGTGTGGGGTCCCTAGGAAATCAACCTTTGGTAATAGGAGTCAGAAAATGGGAGGAAACTTAGAGAGACCTAGGATAGGTGCTTCATAAACATTATAGGTTTGTAAAGGAGGGTCCTACAAGGTTTGGGTTTCTCATAGAGTTCAAGGGATTCATGAAAGAGTTTGCTTTGTGAAATAGGTTGACCCTTTCTCAGGATGAATTCCTAATTCATAGGGGGACTTCTCCACAAAGGATGAAGGCTTTGTGAAGCATCAAGTGCTACATAGGGCCTTCTCCCTTCGCAAAGGGTGTTGGAATTCACAAAAGGAATCTCCACCTGGGGGAGGCACTCTAGAACACAAGGGAGGATATTTCTTAAAGATATGGTACCTTAGATGATCCATTTTCACTTTAGTTCTGGAATCTTTGGAGGTTCGTGAATTGAGAGAGATTTTGGAAGTCAAAAGGATGGAAAACATCCCATAAATGTCAAACTGAATGGGGTATTATAAGGAAATGGGTTTCTCAAATATCATATGCACTCAAAACGCATGGAATGATTCAATATTGGGAACAACTTCATGAGTCTGAATGTTGTTTTCATGAACACACAGTCAACCCATCATGCATTAACAAAGAACATTGTGACTCTAAGTGTCATTTTTTTGGAGGTACCATAATGCCTTTACATGTTCACAAAGGAAACTCCCAACTAGGAAGCTTCGTGATCTCCATCCATTCACAAAGGAGATGATCTCTGTGAAATAGTCCACTTATAGGGATTTTAGGACCTTTTTGGATTGGAATTTCTTTGAACAAGATGTGCCTTACTCAACTATTCCCCTGAAACATGTATTTCAGCATCAATAATTATGAAATATCCTATACATGAGTAGCCACCTCAAAGAGTGGATGAGGGTGAGAATTATTCCTATAAGAGGAACATAGAGAATACTTCAGATGTTCATTACATTCTATCATTGCTTATTTTTGGAGA
The DNA here is from genome assembly GCA_963277665.1 of Viscum album. Lineage (NCBI taxonomy): Eukaryota > Viridiplantae > Streptophyta > Magnoliopsida > Santalales > Viscaceae > Viscum > Viscum album. The sequence goes on along the minus strand of OY728153.1, from coordinate 380,199,232 downwards.
TCTATTGATGTAACATATGAACATGGATACATACATTGTGATAGTTGATCTCTAATAACATGAAATTGAGAAAGAGTTTCAAAAGAAAAATGAGAAATTCCCTATATTGTACAAGTGTAAACTAGAAGATGGATACCTATCTAGTGATCATGAACTAAATTTTTTTAATTATATTGATTAGTTAACAAATTTGGGATTACACATGGATAATATTTTATTAAATAATCTCATGTTATCATCCCTTCCACCTATATTTTTTTAGTCACTATGATCAATAAAATTAACAATATGAAGAATCCACTTAAGAATATTATGGGTACAGTTTGTGAAATTGGTAAGGATTGGTGGTAACATGGTTACTCACCCTATATAGTGAACAAAGTTAATAAAAAGGCTAAAAAATATAACAATATTGAATTCAAGGGATCCATTGCAATTTCAATTAAATAAATGAAATATAAATAAAGATAGAGAAATTAATAAGAGTCTATTTTCTTCACATGTGGCAAGAAAGGTCACTAGAAGATAAATTATAATGAATTGAAGAATAAGAATAATCAAGATTCTTCTACTTTAGATATATTCATCATTGCATTTAATATTTCTATTTATCTTCTTGGGGATTAAAAATAATATGTGAATTACATACTTGTATCTAAATACAAAAACCAAAGAAGGTCATAATGATTACCATAATGTGAACTTCCATACAACTGATTAAGTTTGACTTTAACTCAAGTAAGTTAATATCTAACTTTATATTACCAAGTAGATTAATTATTATTAAACTATTGTTTTGTATTGGATGTTACCAAAACAGTTATCTCAATGTCAAGTATTTGAAATAATGAGAAATTATGTTATATATGAAATGAATATTGTTAAAATATACCATATTTAATGAATATAATATTTGTACTTGAATTACATATGTTTAGTATCAGTAATTAATGTTAAATATAAAAATATAATATTAAAATAATACCCATTTTTGGAAAGATAATTCTTTGTCAAGTTAAACAATGAGTAAATTTCATGGATATAAATATAAGGGAATGTTGATGCCCAAAAACTCCAATATCACCTCAAATAAGTTCAGAAGGAAATGAATGAAAGAGAGAATAAAAATTTACAAAACTAAAAAAAATTCAAAGAAAATATTGTCAAACATGGAAGTCGATCCTTTTATTTTATTGGTGCATAACTCATCTGAGGACATAATATATTCATAGATGGGGATTCATTTTTAGTAAAATTGTGAACATCCTTCATAGTTGTGTTACACCCTCATTCTCGTACATCATTTGTTCTATTAACATAATGATCCTTTGAGGCTATGTAAGATCTTCATGTTTGTGTGTCACTTTATTGCATCATGAAAAAAATACTTCAATACCAAATGATATTTTCTCTGTATAGAGGTGAGTTGGTATTTCTTTATGATCACATAACCCTTCGGTGGTAGTGGAAACCCTATGTGACTATATATTTTAGGAGGGTGGTTATGAAGGATTGTCTATAAATTCCCAGACAAACACTTCAAACATGGGGAGAGCATAGTCTTTGAGGAGATCACTTCCTCTATGATATGAACTTTTAGAGATAAATTTCTACATGTGCGAAGCATTTCTTTCACATGATCCTCCAAAGACACCCAAGATGTAAAATATATGTTTGAAACTAAGAGGATAAGGGGGTATTAGAATTACATTATTATTTTTTTGATAATTCTTATCCAACATAAAAAGTTTTTGGAGAATCTCATATAAATTAATTCATGAAGGACTCATGTGGGAATCTTTCTCAAAGGGATTTCTATGGAGGTATTTCAACATAATAATTTTATGAACTAGAATCCTTAAATTAATTGATTTTATCATAAATTACCCACTCATATAAAACACTAATCTTATGTGAAATTAGGGTTTCCAAAAATACATTTCTAATTCTTACCAATTGTCTATATCCATGAATGATTAGATCCATGTTTTGTCACTTCATGAAGGAACCCTACTATGGGTACGTAGGGCCTCCTTTACATACATTTTACTACCCATGTCATCCATTTGGAATATATTGACCCAAATAAATTTAATGGATTCCTTTTTATAAATTCAAAACCCCCAAATGGCCCACTCTAGTAAGGCCTCCTCCGTGGCCTCCTAATATGCATAGCTTGGTTTTTCACATTTAAGTTCCCTCCTTAGATCATGTATTCCATTAAAATGTATCTTTTTAGGTTTCCCCCATTAACCAATAGGGACTTTAGGGTATTTATAATCATATATTCTCTTGATAATGAAGGGCCTTATCATTATGCGATCAATGAAATATTTCTTGGATCAAGATGCTCATCCTAGTTGTCTCATATCAAGAATCTTATCAACCTCAGAATATAGTGGACCAATTTGGTACACTAAATGAACCATGAATCCATATATGGGTCTTCTATTAGGTGTAATCCTTTACTCTTCTTCACAAGACTATATTCTCTATCATCCCATTCATCCTTCCCTTTATAGTTATCAATATATGGAAGGTGGAAACACATATGTGCCTCCTAGTTAGGTGTAATCCCCAATAAAATCTTCATTTATGATCACATCCTCATGTCCCCCATCAATTAGAGATACACATATGGTATTCAAATTATATATAATCTTATAACTTATCTCCACTTAAGGAATCTTCTTGGTTTGACTAGAAAGGGTCTCCCATGCATAAGCCCCCAACTCTTCCTCACCCAATCATATTCTATGTGAGTTTAGTCATCCTTCCCTAGCTAGGTATCAATAGACAAAAGGTGTAAACACATTTGGACCTCCTACTATGTGTAATCCCCAATCATATCATTATTAATAACCTCATCCACAGTTCATTCACTGATCCACATACCTCTATATATCGGTCTCCCAAGTATAAGTTCCATCCTTTCATCACTAGGACATATCCCTTATTAGTCCAAAAATATCCTATACTATATAATTATTGAAAATTATGATGAAAAATAAAGGTATGACTATAAGTAATCCCTACTCTATATCTTTTTTATTCCTTTTCAATACACAAGAATCCTTACTACATGATGTTAAACTACATGGACCATCCCTAACATATGACCTTAAACTATGAAAATAAAACTACATGGAATTTTATTCTTATTAATCATGATATATTGGACTCCTATCAAAGGTTCAATACAAATACCCCATATTTCCTAGATGTGAATCCTTAAAAGGGACATCATTGGTCATGAACACATGAATTTAAAAGTAAATTGAATTAGTCATTGATGCATGACATTTAAAGGCACTGCAAAGATTATTGTCACACAACCTTAAAAGGAATGATGTGTACCATTAAGAAAAAACAAAATATTTGGGTATTTGTTACCTTAATTGAGATACATAAGATTACAATCTCATGTAATTTATCCCAACCCCATAACACATACCACCTCCCTAGATGGAGATTGTTTCTAGAGGACCCACTTTTTCAGTTTTAAACCATAATATAATCACTAGTGAGATAAAGATGGATAACCTATTATATATGAAAGTTTTCACATAGAATAATGGTTTTGATCGATTACTTTCACAGAGGTGACCAATAGTAATGTTATTACTAGGTAGGATTCAGGAACAAGTCTTAAATAATTTAGAGAGTCATGTAATAGGCATCCAAATAACTTAATGAATGATCCATATTCTCATCACCTTAACCAATATACAACCAAACGTTTCATTTGTATATATCAATGACTATATGTATTTATAAATAAGGTTTTCATTGACTCAAAGTGTATGATTAAGGGGGAATTACATAAACAAAATGTTGAACTTGACATGAATCCTTTACCCATTAAATGGATCTATCAACCATGAACTTTTTCTTGTGATTATTCATTAATGGGTTTCATGGTTTTGGTTTTTGTTCCTCTAGGGAAATCCCTTTAGTCCAAATAGAATCATAGAATTCACAATCCCATGTCAATATCCCTAAAAAATCTAGTATTTTTCGCAATACATCTTAAGAAACTATTCACAAACGAATGACACATCATACACATGCCTCCACTTCCATGAATTTCATGGATATGGAGCCCTAAAACACATTTTCATAGACCCAACACCTCCAGTTATAGTTATTAAATATCATGGTATTGGAGTACCATCTCAATGGATCCATCCTAACCTCAGAGGTGGAATGGGAAAGCCAGCTAAAGATAATTCCATGTTGTCTATCCAAATAGCGTTGGTATTCATAGAAGAAGGTAGAATATATTGACACCTATAATAACTTTAAGAGCCCGTACTCAAAGCACAAAAACCCTTTCCTCTTGTATCGTAGAGAGATGAAAGAGGACATACAATCCATCTTTATAGCTACTTAAGATCTTCCCAATAGGGTACTTTCCAACCGATAGCATATCTAGTATTGTACATTCACATATACTCATGAATATACTAATGAGATCACTCTAGAGATCAAAAACATGGTCATCCAAACTAGTACACAGAATAGTAAGTCCTACTACAGGCTGATGGATACCAAAACTCAAGAATAGGCTTATATACCTATTTTTACTAAGGATTTTTTTCATTGTTTCCTAGTGGAACTTAAATCTTTGGAGTAGTTTTATATTCATACTCTTATTAAAATTTTTGATTCCCATAATCATATCTTGAAAAAAAACATAGGAAAAAGTTCTTATCTCTACTTCCATACATACTTGAGAATTCCATCGGTATATCATAAAAATAACTATAGAGAAATCCAATATGCCTGCACACTCTCTCTCCCTAAACAATGCTATTAGAATATATCAATGGAAATTAATGAGAATTATCATATATATACTCAATCTCACGAATTTTGTTGCAATATACTGATGTTAATTGATGAAAAAAATCATATTCCAACTTGCATTCAAAAATCCCTTTGACATATCTCATTGGAAATCATATATCAATATCATACTATTTATTTCTCTCAAGAATCCCATTGATATATCATAACATCTATTGAGGAGTAATCCCATACTCATCCTCTCTCTCAAGAATTCAATCCACATATATCGGTACCAATCAAGGTATAAGAATATATTATTACTCAATCTCAAGAATCCTACCGGCATATCCCAGTAACTATCAATGAGTACTCTAATATTCTTTCTTCCTCTTAAGAATTTCACTAGTATAATTTGATGGAAACTACAGAGTCTCCAAAGAAGGATCCCACTCTTGAAGTTTGTCTCCCATATTGTCATATTCCAATTAATATCAAGGTTCCATACTTGGTTTTCTGATCAAGAATGTACAAAAGGAAGTATCTAAAGGGAAAACATATAATCTAGGAGTAGTTTTATTCCTCTATGGACACTGATATTCTTGAGGATCTTTGGATTATTTTAACAGAATCACAATAATATTCCACCTCTTCATCAATAGGTAAAGGTATTTATAGACTTTGGGGTTCTCCCTACTATACAATGATCATAAAATTTAAATTCCCTCCCTAGAGTACCCATTTTATATGTAGTTTTCATCAAAATATAAGCATCATTCATGAAGTTCATCCCCATGTCACTAATTGCATAGGTCCTCTCTACAATATGAATATTAAACGATAAGGAGGTCCTCCCCATTATAACTCATCTACAACCTATAACAATGAAGGTATTAACCATGGAATCCAATATAAGAACTCTTGATTCCCTCCCTACATATACATTGAAAAGGTCCTCCCTTAAATAAAAAAAATTAAGTGGAGGTCCTCTACGTGGCGATGGATATGAAATTAGAAATCATGGAGTCCCTCCCCATGGTGCTCATTGTGAAATATCTCCTCATGGTAATTTAACTTCTCAACATGAAGGTCCTCTTTGTGTCAAATCTTCTCTATGATTTCCATTATAGTGAGAGGCACTCAAGAAATCTTGGCCAGATATACCAAGTACCTCATCACTGACCAATGAAATATCATATGTTTCAAAATATATTTTTAGGTGACATTCATCATTTATACCTCCATAATATTTCTTATCCTTTCAATTGATCAATGTGATTTTGAATGATTCTATGCCCCTACATTAATTAGTGGAGAAGAAACCCTTACACTCATATCATGTGGAATAAACCCTCGTGGTGGAGGAATAAATATATAAGTTTATGTCAGAAGAATTGGATAAAGACAGAACACCAGTCATGTTGTATACCATAGAAACTCCCTAATATGACCTTTCTATGGAATTAAAAGAGAATCGAATACTATATCTGTGACATAACTTGTGGGAAAATCTCTATTATATTAGGACCAAATACATGTCATATTGAGAAAACATCAATCTTATCATGATGTTCAATGATCTTTTTCACAATTTCGACCTAGATATCTTTTCATAGACCCAAAACCCTAAGTCAATGATAAATCATGAGTGCCTTCAATATGCTTGAATCAGTAATAGAAGACACCCTGTCATATATTCAATGACAACCCACTTGACATGTGTATCAAATGATAGGGTGAATATATAGCTTTCCATTTTTCCCCACTCACTAACTAACAAGGATTGTTAGGTAAGGCTGCCTATAACATCATTACTTCAAGCCATGTCTCAATCCATGGCCGTTCTTATAATAATTGGGTTTTCTAGTGAAATACCAAAATTCTTAAAACCTAATAAGAGTGAACATTATGGGAACAATCCACGGATAGAATCCTGTATTAGGACTCCCTGAAGGTGAAGTACATATCCAGTTTGAGGCATAAAAAATATAATATTGTAGATATTACCTTGATGGTGAGTATTTATCACCCTAGAAAGGAGTTATATCTAGATCATGCCCAAATAGTGGAATAAAAATTTAATAAGGTCCTGATATCATCTACCTCAACGGTATTATAATAATAACCCAAGATTGAAAGTCTGGGGGAATTTTTACAACCACCACTACCATTATGATTCTAAAATACATAGAAGATACAAGATGTGGTGGTAGAAAAATGATATCTACCTCATACCATAGGGTTGTGGGAATCATTACTACATCCTTTACCTCTAAGTAATTTTTCATTCTCTAGACTAGAATTATCTTTATAGTAATCTCTTTTATGATTTCTCAGGTTTCATGATCTATATCATTACATAGGATCACTTTGGTTAAAATTTTCTAAAGGATCCCTTAGTACCACCATCCTTAAACCACATACCAATGATAATTAGGGAGTAAATATAACCCCTCATATGGATTGTAATCCAAAACTACCCACCAATATGAAGGATTATATTCTATCCCTCAAGGGATATCTAGGAAATTATAAATCCCATTATAAATATAAAAATAATTTGAACCATATTTCATGATTTTAATTTGTAAACATCATTGTATCAGAACTATATATAATGTGGATCGTCACACTAACACGGATGAATTTGATAAGGAGGAATCCATTCAAAACATAATGTGCACCAATATATATGAAGAAGTTGTATGTGTTTCGAAACAAAGGTACACTCAAGATCTGGGAGCTATTCTAAATATTTAGATACTAACCACTTAGTGGTCCTTGTATAAGGATAGAGGGAAAGGCATGGTTATATCCCACCCACAAACCAAATAATCTAATACTCTCTTCACTAAGGATAATATTTCACAATATGAACTCAAAATGGAGAAGCTAAAGTAGCTCAACTTTGAACTACCCAGTAGAAATATTCCTACTAAGTAAAACTACCCACTTTAGGCCAATATACCCCCTTTAGAGAATCCCCCTCAACAAAAGGTAACTTCTTGATCATTAGGATAAAATTCTAGTCATTTAGATAACCAATGGTCTAAAGAACCAGTTTACCTAACCCCAATGGTTATGTAAATTCCATAATATCCTACCATGATGTAAAAAATATTTTTAGTTAAACTGAGATACCCCAATCCAATTCAATATGGATATTAATATTAGATATAGTGTAAGATCCAAGATCTACTTAAGGTATGTTTTTATTTAATTTTTGGTTTGGAATCTTCATTTTTTGTGAGATAAGTGTTTCACCATGTTCATGTGAAAAATAGAGGGTGTTCTAGGGGTTTAGGCCTGAAATAGGAAGAAAATGTTGTTCTTGGACATGTTTCATGTTTTGTGCATGGTTAGGGGAAACCATGTGGGAACCATGTAGCCGTGGAAAAAGCCCTACACACGGTTGGTGTACGGTTAATAAAACTATACGAAGTCCCCAAGAAACCATGTGAAGGGGGTGATTTTTGGGCATTATATTCTACGCGGTTTGCACACGGTTTGGAAAACTGTACAGGTAAACCAGGCATCCCAGAAACTTTGAGAAAATAAAAAAAACGCCACCCTGGGATTTTTAAACCCAACTCGGGTTTCTCCACCATTTTACCCCCTACATCCCTAGTGACAAACTTGGATGACCCAAGCTTCCAAGATGTGGTTATCCTTCATTTATTGTCCATTTGAATCATCTTTGGTTACGGATCGAAGGCCAGGGTGTAACACCCCAAGCTTCTACGGTACGCTTCTCTTTGAATATTGTGATAGTGTGTGTTGTACGCAACACCGAGTTCTAACACACCATAACTAATCAAACTAGCTGTTATGAATAGTAATACATACTTTTTGAAATTATATATATTTTATATTTCAAAATGGACTTCATTTTTGGATTCGGAATATCAAATTTAGCCTAAGGTGAAATTTTTGTACTTTTTGGATAACTTTAATATTTTGATGAATAGTGAAAATTACTAAATTTTAATTAAAAACAACTTTTTTAACCGAAATAATTTATATTGATAAAGTATTAATTTGAGTGTTTTTAAAGTATATTTAGAATATATTTTAACCATTTAGTAAAATTTTGTTCATTGGAAATAATTTCACAATTAATCCGAACATAAACAAGTATCAATCATTTGATAGTTATTATATCTTAAAAACACGCTTTTTGTTTTGACAGCGGGAATTAATTTTAAATTAATTTCTGCCACTTCTGTGTTTTGAATTTGGAAAAATGGATTCCATATTTGGAATCAAGATGTTCAAATTGTGTAAATAGGTACCTTTTATTTTTATACATTTTGAATAATTACTTCGGTAAATATTTTATTTACCATGGTTAAAGGGTAAATCCGGTAAATAGGGGTTAAAAAATAATATTATAATTATGAAAAATTACCCTAAAACGTGTCCTAACCTTATTGTTTGATACAATTTAGACCATAGGCATCTTTGGGTCGGTTTTGGGTGTAACAGCCCAAGATTTTATAAAGAAATATTCTTTTTAATTTTATTAATGTCTTGTGTTGTACGCTACACCAAAAGGAGCTTGCACAACATGCATCCTTGTCTTGCCTTGCATTACACGCAATCGCGACCTTCCTCGATAGCGTGTGTAATACGCAATACCGAGTTTCACTAAACAACGATGTGCTATTAAAATATTATTAAAACTAGCCGTTATGAATAGTAATAACCACTTTTTAAAATTCTGTAAATCTTATTTTTCAAAATGAACTTCATTCTTGGATTCAGAGTATCGAATTTAGCCTAAGGTGAAATTTTGGTACTTTTCGGATAACTTTCATATTCTGATGAATAGTGAAAAATTACTAAATTATAATTAAAAACAACTTTTTTAATCAAAATAATTAATAGTGATAAATTATTAATTTGAGTGGTTTTAAAGTATATTTAGAATATATTTTTTCAATTTAATACAATGTTGGTCATTGGTTGTAATTTCACATTTAAACCAGACATAATCAAGTGTCAATCTTTTGATATATATTGTTTCCTAAAAACACGCTATTTATTTTTACAACAGGATTTAATTATAAAATTAATTAATGAAACTTCTATGTTATGAATTTGGTAAAATAGATTTCATTTTTGAATTCGGAATATGAAATATATCTTAGGATGAAATTTTGGCATTGTTCTGAAAAACATCAATTTTTGATGAATAGTGAAACTACTAAGTGGTAGTTAAAAAAACTGAATTTTTCATAAAACTTAATTTTGCCGCTTCTGTGAATGGAATTTCGAAAATCTGAGAGACACGGTTAATATCAAGGACTAAAATGTGGTTCAATGAGATGAAAATAATTTTTTGGTGAATAGTAACTTTTTACTTTTTTACCGCGGTTAATAGTAAATAGGGTAACTAAGGGTAAATATGATATTACTATTACCCTAACACATGTCCTAATTCTATTGGACAAGTGTAATTCAACCAAAAACAAACTTAGGAATAAAATATGACCATTTAGGCCCACTTGGATTAGATTAGGACATTTATTATTAATTTATTTAAAGAAAGGTTAAAATAGTTAAAATCAAAGTTTAATAAGTAAATCATTTTTAATATGGGGTTATACATAAGATAAATTCGATTGTAAATATTCATTAGAAAGCTAAAAAGATTTCCTACATGATGGTATTTTATTTGTAATTTTTAGACATAAAATAATTTAATTTATTTATGACACAACGATGATGCAGTAATTATCTTATTAATGAAATATTGACATAATTGATGTTATAAACACCAAAATAAATGTAATTTGAGATTTTTTATGAATTACACTAATTTTCTAGGTTACTATGATATATTAATGTTGATTTAATCAACTTGGTTCGATCATTTAATTCTGTTATGACTTTCACAAAAATCATATATCAAATAGTGTCAAAATTGACACAAAATAGTTTTTAAATCAAATATTATATTATTAATTGTTATTGTATTCCTAAAAATCTAAGGTTCGGCCAAATGACTTAGATAAGGATATATATATTAATAATAAAAAATTTGGGGTTCGTTTGGCATGTTATAGTAAGTTTATTAACCATATAGTGAAAGAAAACAAAAAGACATGGTAAAAGTTAAATTATTTAACTTAGAGTTAAATTTAATTGATAAGGTTAAAATAATATCCTAAACTTGTCTAAATTCTATTGGTTGATAGGATTTCGACCCCTCCCCACCTTATCTTCGAAATAAGACCCTTTGGAACCATTATAAACCGATTTTGACTTTAATATAAAATAATATTTTGAGATATTCCTAAGGTGCCCCTCTCCTCCCTTATAAAAGGACACCTCCTCCCCCTCCTCCTCACACCAATTTGAGCACTCAAGCTCGGCCAACCCCTGAAAAAATCCCTTCTCCACTTCCCGAGCAACATCCTAGAGGTTCTGGTCTTCCTCAAAGACCAATTCTAGTGCCCTAAGAGGAGGTCTCAAAGAGGCACTTCAAAGAAGAGGTAATTACCGTTACCAATTCTTTCATCTTTATTTCTTCTTCCACTTCTTCTTCTTAGGTTGTTTCATTATGAAGTAATAACATCAGTATCAATCATATACTGATATGTTATTATAAGTATGAAACAACCCTATTTCACCATCTATCCATCCTATTGAAAAAGAAATCACCGCGCGTGCGTACGTACGGAATACCGTCTCCACGTCGTGGTGTAATCTATTTTCCACCACCACCTTACATGGATGGGTATAATGGTGTAAAGAATAACTATACATAGTTATTACAACATCATATTGATTCTGATATATTGTATAATCCACTCCAATTCAATTCAATATTTATAGAAATGATATCATCGCTCGTGCGTACGTACGGACTACCGTCTCCACGACGCGATGAGATTCATTCTCCATGTTAACCATTTAAGAATGATTATAATGTATATATAAGAAATAATAATGAAATATATGACATTGTAAAGCTACTGGATTTATGTATATATATACATATGTATGTCATCTACTTACTTCCATTTCAAGACAATAAGGAAAGAAAAACATCGTTCATGCGTACGTACGGACTACCGTCTCCATGAACGGTGTTTTTCATTTTATTTATCTATCTATTATATATATATATATACTGAATATATATGATATATAAATCATATTTTATATTCTGGAAGTAAGTAAATCATGATATAAGTAATAATGATGTCAAGAACAACAAGTCAAAACACCTACGATAAATGAAACGATTTTACCCAAAACGCTTCTTTAACATGGAATTTACAAAAGAACGGGTAATATAATGTCATAAGTGAACCATATATGATATCATAACAATTAATATGATTCTGTAATAAGTCAATGACAATATTTAAATCATTATACAGGAGGTTCGGACACATACGAAGCAAATTGGACCTAAGGTAAGGGAAATATCACAATCTCATTTTTATCCGAGATTGTTTATTCGTAAGTATTTACTGGGGTGTATTTTATCATCCACATCCATGTTCCTTCAATATGTAATATTGTTTCCATCCACTTACAATAGTTTAAATCCAATTTTACTCTTCGGTGAGTTTTTAGTAAAGAATATGAAAGGAATCTTTTGTCGCTTTTTCATACGAGGTACTTTTTGACTTTTCCGACAAAAGTAAGAAGAATGTTTTTTTTTAACTTAAACGGCATGAACGGATTTTTACGGTTTTATAAAGCCTTATTTTCATGAAGCTTCCTCCAAAAGATTTCATGACTATTTTTAATAAAATCTCTTTCTTTTCAAATTGCATGATGTTTTGTGAAAAGAAATTGATTTTGAAGAAGAAAGGATATTTTCCTCAAGAATTCATTTCAAGTGTTTTATCAAAATTATTTTCCATCTAAGATAATAAAGGGTTCTGTTTCTATCCATATTTTTACATTGATTTGACTATGTTGTTATGGAATTATGTTTATGAATTCCTTTATCTTATATGAATGGTTTTATGATGTCATGTTGTTTTAAGAATCCCATTTTTATTACATGGGTTATGAAATGATGTATGATTTATGATTTTGTGGCACACATAAGAATGGTATCATTATGAGATGGGTGGGACCTATATCTCCCTCCAATGCATTGGGTAAAGATTTTATATCTCATGAGATAGACATGGCTGAAATGGTAGGTTATACCGGTTCAGTGAAACAGGACTGAAACGAGGGTTACTCAATTCAGAAAGGGACTTTGTCCACTAAGATAGTCTTGGCAATGAGTCTTGACTAACAAGAAATGATTTTCTATGATTATGTGTGTATGCCACAAAGTTTCATGTTTTAAGTTATGATTATTGGGATTACATTTCACTTCTATGATATATCCCATGTTATGATATTATGAGCTCTTTTGCAGGTTAAGATTTCCAAAAACTATGTATATGATGTGATTGATTTTTCTTTTGTTTACCCTTACTGAGCATTTGAGCTCACCCTTTTATGTTTTCTTTTCCCCAGGATATAAAGAAAGGTTTTAGGTAGAAAAAAGGGATGACCTTTATGGGAGATATTGAAGAACTTTCACCACGATTAGAAGATTACGTTCCGAGTTTCCAAAGACACTAAACTATTACGATCCTTTAGTGTGTGTTTTTGTTATGTACTAAGTATTCTTCAAATGTAATGTAATGTCCATGTACGTCAAGCTTCGGGTCTCTACAGTTGGTATCAGAGGAAAGGTTTAGTCAACCTTTGGAAACTAGGATGCGAAAACGTTAGTGAGATTCCTAGAGATATTTCTAAGGTATGTCTAGGGATGTCCCTAAGGATAAGTATACGTATAGGATATATTCCTAGAACTATGGTAATGATATTAGATTAAAACTAAGAAGTTAGGTATTGAGGATACTTTTCCTTTACTATGTTGTTTTCTCTAGCATGATTTTTGATTCTCACAAAATTATTTTTGTGTTTTAGTTAATGGAGGGAACCAAAAGGAATTCAGTTAACATTGAATCCAATGGACAAATTGGTGACTATGAGCAACAAAATTGTGTAATGCCTAGAGAGAAAGATGTTGTGATTATGCCGAATCAATCATCGCGATATATGATTAACAAGGTGAAATTTAGTGGTATGCCTAATTCTTCAAAGAAGAGAAAGATAGACTATTATGCATGTTCGCATGTTGAGGAGCATAAAGAAAGGAAGATTGAGATTTCTAAAGAAGGGAAGAAGAACCTTGAGGAATACCTCAAATGGAGGGACCGATGTTATCTATGTGGAGAAAAGGGTCATAGAGTGACAGATTGTTATGGAGTTCAATGTCTTATTTGTGGAGAACATGGGCATTACCCAACTCAATTCCCTGACCTAAAAAGTTACTTCTAAATCAAGGAAGGACTTATTCCAGGATAATCATTGATGTGGATGGACTGAAGTGTTTTGGTATTCAAGAATAATGTTGTTGAGGTACTTTTATGGTGTATTGAAATATTTAAGTATTGGTCTATTGTGGTTTTCAATAATTTTAAGGTACCAATAACTATGAAAAGTGATTCAAATATTTTGGAAAGTAGATGATAAGTGCATAATGAAAGGATAAGAAGATAATGAGATGTTTGATTGTATTCATGAGCTCATGATTGATATAAGGACTAAGTGATATCATGGTTTGAGTATAAATAATTTTGAGGATTTTGGTATGTGTAAAGTGTTAACTTTTAACTGCATTCAATTTTTCACTAAGGTTCAATGGGTATTCAAGAGTATACATGATTAAGGACTTTGAATGTTTGGAATGTGACCAACAAAACATATCTTATGATATATGGGGATCAACGATGATATTAAATCTCTGGTAATTGTTTTCACTATGTTATGAGAGTGGACTGCAGTATTATGGATAAGCCTAAAGATTGGAATGGATTGTGTTGGACGTAAGTTAGTATTGTTTATGGATAGAAATTTTTTTTGATATTATTGATGGGATGTTATAGTAATATAGTTTTGGAAAAAGGACAACCTGCAGGATGGGCGACAGCCCATCGCTTCGGACAAGGCTGTGGGAATCGAACCCACAACCGAAGTGCGACTGGCCTTTATCGCCTACCACTGACCTACAAGAAGTCCATGTTTAGTAGAAACTAGTTTTATTATATTAAGCAGTATGATATATGAAGTATAAGTCCATTTTAGGAACCATATATGATTAATCTCACTATAGATCGACTTATGTATATAAGTTTTGCTAACCTTTTGTTTGAGACAGATGGAATGACCTGTCATTCTATCACACGATCTGCTAACACTTCACGAATAACAAATTCAAATTCATTTATTTAAGAGATGAAGTGGAAATTGTTCAAAGCACGAACAACAGTGAGATTGTACCAAAATAAAGTAAGTATTTATTCTAATTCAAATTTTCAACTTTAGGGGAAATGATCTTGAAAACCAAAAATGTTGTCCTAGTGATCTTATACCTGATGAATCAGATGATACCTTATATCATCACAAATCTATGGATTTGTGATTACTGGCTTTTCCATAGCCATGTTCTCTACCACTCTCCATCAGAACATGATGGTTAGATTTCTCTTCCATATCCATATTTTCACCTATGTGGAAACCCAATGATTAGTTTATTTGGGTAACCGTTACGTTTCATACTTTTGTTTTTAAAGATTGGTTTTGATATTCCTTTTTACGATGTGGGTTTCTATTAAAGAAACTTTCGAATAGTAAACCATTTATAACCCCGACGAATTTCGAGGGCGAAATTCATTTTAAGGGGGGTAGAATGTAACAGCCCAAGATTTTATAAAGAAATATTCTTTTTAATTTTATTAATGTCTTGTGTTGTACGCTACACCAAAAGGAGCTTGCACAACATGCATCCTTGTCTTGCCTTGCATTACACGCAATCGCGACCTTCCTCGATAGCGTGTGTAATACGCAATACCGAGTTTCACTAAACAACGATGTGCTATTAAAATATTATTAAAACTAGCCGTTATGAATAGTAATAACCACTTTTTGAAATTCTGTAAATCTTATTTTTCAAAATGAACTTCATTATTGGATTCGGAGTATCGAATTTAGCCTAAGGTGAAATTTTGGTACTTTTCGGATAACTTTCATATTCTGATGAATAGTGAAAAAATTACTAAATTATAATTAAAAACAACTTTTTTAATCAAAATAATTAATAGTGATAAATTATTAATTTGAGTGGTTTTAAAGTATATTTAGAATATATTTTTACAATTTAATACAATGTTGGTCATTGGTTGTAATTTCACATTTAAAACAGACATAATCAAGTGTCAATCTTTTGATATATATTGTTTCCTAAAAACACGCTATTTATTTTAACAGCGGGATTTAATTATAAAATTAATTAATGCAACTTCTATGTTATGAATTTGGTAAAATAGATTTCATTTTTGAATTCGGAATATGAAATATAGCTTAGGATGAAATTTTGGCATTGTTCTGAAAAACATCAATTTTTGATGAATATTGAAACTACTAAGTGGTAGTTAAAAAAACTGAATTTTTCATAAAACTTAATTTTGCCGCTTTTGTGAATGGAATTTCGAAAATCTGAGAGACACGGTTAATATCAAGGACTAAAATGTGGTTCAATGAGATGAAAATAATTTTTTGGTGAATAGTAACTTTTTACTTTTTTACCGCGGTTAATAGTAAATAGGGTAACTAAGGGTAAATATGATATTACTATTACCCTAACACATGTCCTAATTCTATTGGACAAGTGTAATTCGACCAAAAACAAACTTAGGAATAAAATATGACCATTTAGGCCCACTTGGATTAGATTAGGACATTTATTATTAATTTATTTAAAGAAAGGTTAAAATAGTTAAAATCAACGTTTAATAAGTAAATCATTTTTAATATGGTGTTATACATAAGATAAATTCGATTGTAAGTATTCATTAGAAAGCTAAAAAGATTTCCTACATGATGGTATTTTATTTGTAATTTTTAGACATAAAATAATTTAATTTATTTATGACACAACGATGATGTAGTAATTATCTTATTAATGAAATATTGACATAATTGATGTTATAAACACCAAAATAAATGTAATTTGAGATTTTTTATGAATTCCACTAATTTTCTAGGTTACTATGATATATTAATGTTGATTTAATCAACTTGGTTCGAACATTTAATTCTGTTATGACTTTCACAAAAATCATATATCAAATAGTGTCAAAATTGACACAAAATAGTTTTTAAATCAAATATTATATTATTAATTGTTATTGTATTCCTAAAAATCTAAGGTTCGGCAAAATGACTTAGATAAGGATATATATATTAATAATAAACAATTTGGGGTTCGTTTGGCATGTTATAGTAAGTTTATTAACCATATAGTGAAAGAAAACAAAAAGACATGGTAAAAGTTAAATTATTTAACTTAGAGTTAAATTTAATTGATAAGGTTAAAATAATATCCTAAACTTGTCTAAATTCTATTGGTTGATAGGATTTCGACCCCTCCCCACCTTATCTTAGAAATAAGACCCTTTGGAACCATTATAAACCGATTTTGACTTTAATATAAAATAATATTTTGAGATATTCCTAAGGTGCCCCTCTCCTCCCTTATAAAAGGACACCTCCTCCCCCTCCTCCTCACACCAATTTGAGCACTCAAGCTTGGCCAAACCCTGCAAAAATCCCTTCTCCACTTCCCTAGCAACATCCTAGAGGTTCTGGTCTTCCTCAAAGACCAATTCTAGTGCCCTAAGAGGAGGTCTCAAAGAGGCACTTCAAAGAAGAGGTAATTACCGTTACCAATTCTTTCATCTTTATTTCTTCTTCCACTTCTTCTTCTTAGGTTGTTTCATTATGAAGTAATAACATCAGTATCACTAATATACTGATATGTTATTATAAGTATGAAACAACCCTATTTCACCATCTATCCATCCTATGGAAAAAGAAATCACCGCGCGTGCGTACGTACGGAATACCGTCTCCACGCCGTGGTGTAATCTATTTTCCACCACTACCTTACATGGATGGGTATAATGGTGTAAAGAATAACTATACATAGTTATTACAACATCATATTGATTCTGATATATTGTATAATCCACTCCAATTCAATTCAATATTTATAGAAATGATATCATCGCTCGTGCGTACGTACGGACTACCGTCTCCACGACGCGATGATATTCATTCTCCATGTTAACCATTTAAGAATGATTATAATGTATATATAAGAAATAATAATGAAATATATGACATTATAAAGCTACTGGATTTATGTATATATATACATATGTATGTCATCTACTTACTTCCATTTCAAGACAATAAGGAAAGAAAAACAGCGTTCATGCGTACGTACGGACTACCGTCTCCATGAACGGTGTTTTTCATTTTATTTATCTATCTATTATATATATATATATATACTGAATATATATGATATATAAATCATATTTTATATTCTGGAAGTAAGTAAATCATGATATAAGTAATAATTATGTCAAGAACAACAAGTCAAAACACCTACGATAAATGAAACGATTTTACCCAAAACGCTTCTTTAACATGGAATTTACAAAAGAACGAGTAATATAATTTCATAAGTGAACCATATATGATATCATAACAATGAATATGATTCTGTAATAAGTCAATGACATTATTTAAATCATTATACAGGAGGTTCAGACACATACGAAGCAAATTGGACCTAAGGTAAGGGAAATATCACAATCTCATTTTTATCCGAGATTGTTTATTCGTAAGTATTTACTGGGGTGTATTTTATCATCCACATCCATGTTCCTTCAATATGTAATATTTTTTCCATCCACTTACAATAGTTTAAATCCAATTTTACTCTTCGGTGAGTTTTTAGTAAAGAATATGAAAGGAATCTTTTGTCGCTTTTTCATACGAGGTACTTTTTGACTTTTCCGACAAAAGTACGAAGAATGTTTTTTTTTAACTTAAACGACATGAACGGATTTTTACGGTTTTATAAAGCCTTATTTTCATGAAGCTTCCTCCAAAAGATTTCATGACTATTTTTAATAAAATCTCTTTCTTTTAAAATTGCATGATGTTTTGTGAAAAGAAATTGATTTTGAAGAAGAAAGGATATTTTCCTCAAGAATTCATTTCAAGTGTTTTATCAAAATTATTTTCCATCGAAGATAATAAAGGGTTCTGTTTCTATCCATATTTTTACATTGATTTGACTATGTTGTTATGGAATTATGTTTATGAATTCCTTTATCTTATATGAATGGTTTTATGATGTCATGTTGTTTTAAGAATCCCATTTTTATTACATGGGTTATGAAATGATGTATGATTTATGATTTTGTGGCACACATAAGAATGGTATAATTATGAGATGGGTGGGACCTATATCTCCCTCCAATGCATTGGGTAAAGATTTTATATCTCATGAGATAGACATGGCTGAAATGGTAGGTTATACCGGTTCAGTGAAACAGGACTGAAACGAGGGTTACTCGATTCAGAAAGGGACTTTGTCCACTAAGATAGTCTTGGCAATGAGTCTTGACTAAAAAGAAATGATTTTCTATGATTATGTGTGTATGCCACAAAGTTTCATGTTTTAAGTTATGATTATTGGGATTACATTTCACTTCTATGATATATCCCATGTTATGATATTATGAGCTCTTTTGCAGGTTAAGATTTCCAAAAGCTATGTATATGATGTGATTGATTTTTCTTTTGTTTACCCTTACTGAGCATTTGAGCTCACCCTTTTATGTTTTCTTTTCCCCAGGATATAAAGAAAGGTTTTAGGTAGAAAAAAGGGATGACCTTTATGGGAGATATTGAAGAACTTTCACCACGATTAGAAGATTACGTTCCGAGTTTCCAAAGACACTAAACTATTACGATCCTTTAGTGTGTGTTTTTGTTATGTACTAAGTATTCCGCAAATGTAATGTAATGTCCATGTACGTCAAGCTTCGGGTCTCTACATTGGGACCCCATGGTGCTACATGTAAGTGATAGGGACACTTTATTTTAATTAAGTTAAAATGAATACAAAAATGACAGAAGCATATATCTTTTAAAAAAACAATTTTTACATAGGGTTATATATGTTGGATATTCAAATAATAATATTCATTAGAAAGATAAAAATATTTCTTACATAATGGTAGTTTATTTATAATTTTTAGACATTAGATAATTTAATTTATATATGACACAATGGTGATGAAGTAATTACCATAATAGTGAAAAATTAAAATGATTGATATTGTTGATACCGAAATAAATATAATTTGAGACTTTTTATTAATTTAAATAATTTTATAAGTTAATATTACATGTTATGAATGATTTAATTAACGTTTTTCAAAGTAATCATTCTGTTATGATTTTTGGAAATATCAATTATTGAATAGTGTCAAAATTGACATAAAAGAGTTTTTAAAACAAATAGTATATTATTAATTGATATTATATTTTTAAAAATCTAAGGTTCGGAAAAGAGACTTATATACTGATAGGTGTATCATTAATAGACCACTTGTGGGTCTCTTGGATGTATATAGTAAGTATATTAACCATATAATATAAAAATACAAAGAGACATTGTAAAAGTGAAACAAATTAACTAAGAGTTAATACTTAAAGATGAGGTTAATATAGTAACCCAAACCTGTCTACATTCTATTGGATGAGTGTTTTTTAACCCATCCTCACCTTAACCGTTAAATAATCAACTTTTGAGCCATTAGAAACCGAATATGAATTTATTATAAATTAATATTTCTAGCTTTTCTAAAGGTACCCCTCACCCCTTTTATAAAAGGGCACTCCCCCTTCCCATTACTTCACACATTCAAAGCCTTTTGGTTCGGCCAAACTCTTCCCCAATACTCTCTCAAATTCCCTCACTTAATCCTAGAGGCATTACTTTAGTCAGAAATCCAACTTAAGGAGCCCTTTTGATCAAATAAAAAGGAAGAACCCGAATAAGAGGTAATGATTTCACCACCCTTTTTCAAGTTCCTTTCTTCTTCCACTTCTTCATTCATTGTTATTACCATTATAAAATAATAACTCCAGTATCTTATATATACTGTGATTTTATTATAAATATGGTATAACCATATTAATTATTCTATCCACCCTTTGAATAACATGTCACCATACGTGTGTATGTACGGTTTACCGTCTCCACATCGTGGTGTAATTGTTATTCAATAAAGTATTATTTGTATGGGTATAATAATGATGTGTAATTCATGTAAATAATAAATATAAAATGATAATTATTCTGTATATATGATATACCATCCAATTATATATTATTTTAATATCAAAAGAATGATATTGTCTCTCTTGCGTACGTACGGACTACCGTCTCCACGAACGCGATGAGATTCATTCTCTATCGTATCCATTCAAGTATAATTATCATTTGATGATTCAAAAATAATGTTTAAAGACTTGATATCATTCTGGATATGAATAAGATACAACTTATCCATGAAAAACATGGCTTACTTAATAAAACATATAAAAGAAAACAAGTCAGTTAACACCCGGAACAACGATAATACTAAGATATTATTAACAAATCAATGTTAAAAGATCATATATGATATCATATTAATTTATATGATTCTTTTATAATTTAATATAATTTATCTCACCATTATACAGGATTTTAACCTACCCAAACCAAGGAAAAGTTCAAGGTAAGGGTTATTTCACAATCTCTTCATTATTCGAGATTGTTTATACGTAATAATCTACTGGGATCTCTTTGTCATCCACATCCATGTTTCTTAAAAATGAATTTCAAAACATTTTTACTATTTACTAGAATATGGGTTAAAGTCATTTATAACCTTGTTTTACTTTTTATAAGAGTTTTATAAAGGAATCTTTTCGTCGTTTTCCAAACAAGGTGTTTTTTAACCTTTTCGACAAAATTAAGGTAACAATGTTTTTTTTAACTTATACGGTGGGTGCGGCTATTTTCCGCCATTATAAAATCATCGAAGCTTCCCTTACAAGCTTATAAGAATATTTTCAAAGAAAATGTTTTATTTTATAAATATATTACTCTTAAATGATTTCAAAATAGAAAGAGAAATTTCTCTAAAAAGAGTTTTGATTTCATATATGTCAACATCCTTCGATGGATTTTACGCTTATTTAAAGTTAATTTATTATGAAACAAAACTTCTATATTGTATTGAAGGTTTTGTGATATGTTTGACTATGGATGTGTTATTTTTATACCATTCATGGTTTATGGAAAAAGTATTTACATTTCATATGCTAGTATTAATACGAATGTTTATGTTATGTTTAAACCTTTTCATATGGGAATGCATTGGACTTAATATGTGACGGGTGGAGCCCGCTATAGCTCCTCGATGCATCGGTAGGTCTCATGAGACAAACTAGTGTCTTGGAACAAGGATTTGAAAAAATCTTATTTGTAGTCTTGGCACGAGGTCTTGGCTATGTGGTTATGATAGTCTGGCATTATGCATTCCATCATTATGAAAGTGCTTATTGATATTTCATGTGATTATTCGATTAGTAGAATATCCATGTGAATAAGTAAATGGAATTATTTCATTTTATTTTTTCCATACTATGTTTAAGTTCATGTTTAAAAGGATTTTGTTTTATGTTATACATTGCCTTAAATGTTTATTCTTATTTATGAAAGTTTCCGCTATATTTTTATCCTTACTGGGCATTTGAGCTCACCCCTTTTCTATGTTTTATTTTTCCCAGGATGTGAAGAAGTAATTTGTGAATGACCTGCAGGGATAGTGTGTGGGGATATGAGTGTGAAATATGGAGACTATATTGTTGTACTTTTAATTTTTATGATGTAATTTAAAACTTTATGAATATATCTAGTGTTTCCAAGGCTACTAAACCAACCGGTCTTTCGAGATTTGATCTTTCTTTGATCATGCCAATGTTATGTAATAATGAACCGACTCTGGGTCACTGGGGTCAGGGCGTTACAGTTGGTATCAGAGGAAGTTTAGTACAAACCTTGGAAGCTATATTTAGATAAACTCTTATTAGAGCACATAGACCTAAGATGGACTTTGAGGATTAGTATAGAAGAACTTCCTAGAATTTTGGTATTGTAGAGATTTTGTGAGTTTTCCGAGCAATATATCCCTGTTTGGATATGAGAAGGTAGAGGCGGCTCTGGCACAGATGTACCTAGGGGTAAAACCCAAAAACACCTCTTTGAGCTAGACTCGAATGGGAACTGGTGCACGACAACGAGCCTTGTTGCACTCTTGGTTATGACACTCCCGGGGGATATGCCTAGGATAAATCTCATTTTCTTTACAAATAATTATGAAGGGTTTATGAGTATATACTTCCTCAAAGAAAACATTTTTTTTATGATTATGGATTATATCCATAAATAGTTCAATTTATGTTAAGTGTTTTATAAGTTTGGGATTATATATTTTGATTCATAAACTGATCTAGTTTATGCCATTGTTTAGAAACGGCGCCTAGTGGAAGAAATGGAAACCGTATCAATGCACGCACTCCATGTAGGGATTTCCCTCCTACTCAAGATAATTATAGTGGAGCTGGTGATGCAACTGGTGTCGATCAGCTAATCACCATACTAGGACAACTCACTTAGGTTATGAATAATAACCTTACCCATATGGAGCACCCTAATCCGCATCGTGGAGGATCAATGTTAGATCTATTCATCAGGCAACAACCACCAACATTCAATGGGAGTACAAATCCCTTAGTAGCTGAGCAATGGATAAATTCTCTAGAGAAAATATTTCAGGCTTTGGGGAGTATTGAAAGGGAAAAAGTTATCATGGCAGTTTACCGACTCACTGGAGATGCTGATCAATGGTGTTCATTGATTCAAAATACGAAGGAAGATGATGAAGTATCAAATATGGAATGGAGGGAGTTCAAAGATCTATTTTTAGAAAAATACTTTCCTCGCGACCATCGAGCAGATATGGAATGGAAATTTCTGAGTCTGAGACAAAAGGAGGATGAGAATGTCATAAAGTATGAGGCTAACTTTACAAGGTTAGAAAGGAATGCAGGAGATTATATACATAACCCAAGAAGTAACATTGATCATTTCTTTGATGGGTTAAAACCATTTCTCCGTCGAGAATTAGTATCATAATCCTTTTCGTCGTACGAAGATATTGTCTCATGTGCTATCAAGACCGAAAAGGAATTCTCTAAGTCTTATTACTTTAAAGCAAAGAAAGAGAAGAAGAGACATGCTGATCAATCTGGGAATGGAAATAAGGGGAAGAAGGGAAAGGTTGAATATCCATCCTGTGGTAAATGTGGTAAGAAACACCCCGGTACTTGCTTGAAGGGAATGGGTGTCTGTTACAAGTGTGGTGAAAAAGGCCACCAAGCTCGTGAATGCAAAGGGAAGAAGGAAGCTACCAATGTTCAATGCTACAATTGCTGGGAGATGGGACATTATACAAATGAATTTCCTAATCGTCAGGGGAACTTACCTCAGAAAAGTCCAAGGGATCAAGGCTAGGCTTATGCTATCACTACTGCTGAGGTAGATGCTCCGAAAGACGTGGTGGCAGGTAATTTAATGGTTTCCTCAAGTTTAGAAAATGCATTATTTGATTCTGGATCATCGCATTGTTTCATATCTTCCCAGTTTGCGACGAAAATTAGATATTTCCAATTTGATTTAACAAGGGAGTTTTCAGTTAAAACTCCTAAGGGAAGTATCATTGCAACAATGTTTTGTGAATTAATCCCCATTATAGCACATAAATGTTCTTTATCTGCTGATCTAATCGTTATACCTATGATTGAGTTTGATATAATCCTAAGTATGGATTGGCTTTTAGACTATGATGCGAAGATTTATGGTAAGAATAAATAGGTTACGATTCTTGATGATGATGATAAGGAACACCTTATCTTTAGAGCAGAATCTTCACCACCTAATTCTTATCTAGATCCACCCCCAATAGCTCAACTAAATTCAATTATTGGGGAGGAATAGGATGAAATTATAGTGGGTGAGGAAAAGGAATGTTCAAATAGAGGATGTAGTTGTTGTTAATGAATATTTTGATGTGTTTTTGGATGATTTACCTGGAGATCCTCCAGAATGAGAAGTTAAATTTTCTATTGATTTAATTCCTGGATCAAGGCCTATATCGAAGACCCCTTATAGAATGGCCACTGTATAATTAGTTTAACGAAAGCAACAACTAGAGGAACTGAGTAATAAGGGATTTATTCACCCTAGTGTTTCTCCATGGGGATCCCATGTTCTTTTTGTTAAAAAGAAAGATGGATCTATGAGGTTTTGTATCGACTATAGGGAGATCAATGCTATAACAATAAAGAACAAGTATCCCTTACCTCGCATTGATGATTTATTTGACCAACTGCATGGAGCTCAATACTTTTCAAAGATTGACCTTCGATCTGGATACCATCATTTGTGTGTGAAGAAGGAAGACATTCTGAAGACAACATTTCAAACCAGGTACGGGCATTACGAGTTTACAGTAATGCCTTTTTTATTGACTAATTCACCCTCTATATTTATGGATCTAATGAATAGTGTTTTCAAGGCGTATCTTGATGAATTTGTGGTGGTATTTATTGATGATATCTTGGTATACTCTAAAAGATACGAAAATCGTGAAAATCACTTGCGCATTATCCTGAAGACTCTGAGAAGACATGAATTATATGGGAAGTTTAGAAAGTGTGAATTCTGGCTTTAGGAGATTTCTTTTCTTGGCCATATTTTCTCTAAATATGGAATCTCTGTTAACCCTTCTATGACCAAGGAAATCCAAGAATGGCCAGCACTGACGAGTATAACTGAGGTACGTAGTTTTATTGGTTTAACAGGTTATTATCGACGTTTCGTCCAAAATTTTTCCCGGTTGGATAACCCATTAACGAAGCTCACACGTAAAGGGGTTAAATTTTTTTGGACAAAAGAGTGTGAAGAATTTTTTGAATAACTAAAGAGAAGATTAGTCAATGCTCCTATATTGACTCTACTATCGGGGAATGATGGGTTCATTATTTATAGTGATGCATCGAAGAAAGGACGTGGTTGTGTCCTTATGAAGAATGGTAGAGTTATTGCCTATGCATCACGACAGTTGAAAATTCATGAACAAAACTATCCTACTCATGATATCGGGTTAGAAGCTATGATATTTTCTTTGAAGATATGGAGGCACTACCTCTATGGTGAAAAATGTGAGATTTATACTGATCACAAGAGTTTGAAGTATATTTTCTCACAAAAAGAACTCAACATGAGGCAAAGGAGATGGCTTGAATTACTCAAGCATTATGATTGTACGATACACTACCACCCGGGGAAAGTAAACAAGGTGGCAAATGCTTTGAACAGAAAAGACCATGGAGTTTTGAACGTGATGAGAATTGAAAGGGATCCAATTTTGATGGATCTAGTGAAGATGGACATGGGAATAACTAGGGAAGGTGAAACATCAATTATTTTTCAAATGGTTTCCAAACCATCTTTACTAGAAAGGATTAATAGTTCTCAGACCGATGATGAAGAATTTAAAAAGAAGATTAAAGATGTGAATGATGGTAGATTGAGAGACTTTGTGTATGAAGATGGAATTTTGAAATTCGGGAAGAGACTTTGTGTTCCCGATATACCTGATCTAAAAAGGGAATTGCTGGATGATGCTCATAGTTATAATTTCTCTATACACCCTAGGAGCACCAAAATGTATAGAGATTTGAAGGAACATTTATGGTGGGACAATATGAAGAGGGAGATTGTTGATTTTGTGTCAAGATGTATGGTTTTTCAACAAGTGAAAGCTGGAAGGCAACACCTTGGAGGAGTCATGCAACCTCTTCCCATACCGGAGTGGAAATGGGACAATATTACGATGGACTTTTTCATGGGGCTACCAAAGACTCCTAGAAGGAACGATGCAATATGGGTTATTGTTGATCATCTTACCAATTCAGCACATTTTCTTGCTATAAGAAAAGATCTACCACTAGAACGTCTAGCAAGACTATATATTAATGAAGTTGTGATACTTCATGGAGTACCCCTATCGATTGTTTCTAATCGTGATCTCCATTTTACTTCAAGATTCTGGAAAAGTCTTCAGAAATCCCTTGATACTGAACTTCATTTGAGCACTGCCTACCACCCTCAGACAGATGGACAATAAAAACGGACTATTCAAACCGTAAAAGAAATGTTGAGATCTTTCTCACTTGACTTTCAGGGTATGTGGGATCAATATTTTCCTTTGGTAGAATCTTCCTATAACAATAGCTTCCATTCGAGTATTCAGATGGAACCATATGAAGCGTTATACGGAAAGAGATGTCGCACACCAACCTGTTGGGATGATGTTGGTGAAAGAAAACTTGTAGGTCCAGAACTGGTGGATGAAACGATGGAAAAGGTGAAGGTAATCCAAAATCACATCAAAGCAGCTCAAAGTAGGCAAAAGAGCTATGACGATAATCGAAGGAAGGATTTTGAATTTCAAGTTGGTGATCATGTTTTCCTAAAGGTATCTCCATTGAAGGGAGTCATACGTTTTTGTAAGAAATGTAAATTGAGTCCTAGGTACATCACACCATTCGAAATTCTAGAACGAATTGGGGTTGGAGCTTTCCGATTGGCAATACCGCCTAGTCTCTCCAAAGTTCACGATGTGTTCCATATATCTCTATTGAGGAAATTAATGCCTAACCCAACGCATGTACTCACCTATAAGGAATTAGAACTGGAACCCAATCTGTCTTATTGCGAAGAGCCCGTCAGGATTCTTGATACGAGAGAACAAGTACTGAGAAACCGGACGACGCGTCTAGTAAAAGTTTTGTGGAGAAACTATAAGATGGAAGAGGCAACGTGGGAACCCGAGGAACTTATGATGAAGAACCACCCGAGTCTTTTCATGCGATAATATTCTAGAAATTTCGAGGATGAAATTATTTGAAGGAGGGTAGAATGTAACACCCCAAGCTTCTACGGTACGCTTCTCTTTGAATAATGTGATAGCGTGTGTTGTACGCAACATCGAGTTCTAACACACCATAACTAATCAAACTAGCCATTATGAATAGTAATACCTACTTTTTGAAATTATATATATTTTATATTTCAAAATGGACTTCATTTTTGGATTCAGAATATCTAATTTAGCCTAAGGTGAAATTTTGGTACTTTTCGGATAACTTTAATATTTTGATGAATAGTGAAAATTACTAAATTTTAATTAAAAACAACTTTTTTAATTGAAAAAATTTATATTGATAAATTATGAATTTGAGTGGTTTTAAAGTATATTTAGAATATATTTTTACTATTTAATACAATGTTGGTTATTGCACATAATTTCACAATTAAACCGAACATAAACAATTATCAATCTTTTGATAGTTATTAGATCTTAAAAACACGCTTTTTGTTTTGACAGCGGAAATTAATTTTAAATTAAATTCTGCCACTTCTGTGTTTTGAATTTGGAAAAATGGATTCCATATTTGGAATCAGTATGTTTAAATTTTGTAAATAGGTTACTTTTATTTTTAGACATTTTGAATAATTACTTCGGTAAATATTTTATTTGCCATGGTTAAAGGATAAATCCGGTAAATAAGGGTTACAAAATAATATTATAATAACAAAAAATTACCCTAATATGTGTCCTAGACTTATTGGTTGATACAAGTTCGACCATATGCATCTTTGGGTCGATTTGGGGACCCCATGTTGCCACTTGTATGTGACAGGGACACTTTATTTTAATTAAGTTAAAATGAATACAAAAATGACACAAGCATATAGCTTTTAGAAAAACAATTTTTACATAGGATTATATATGTTTGATTTTCAACTATAAATATTCATTAGAAATATAAAAGGATTTCCTACATAATGGTATTTTAATTATAATTTTTAGACATTAGATAATTTAATTTATATATGACACAATGGTGATGCAGTAATTACCATAATAGTAAAACATTAAAATGATTGATATTGTAGATACCCAAATAAATATAATTTGAGACTTTTTATGAATTACACTAATTTTATAAGTTAATATGACATGTTAGGAATGATTTAATTAACTTGTTCGAAGTAATCATTCTTTTATGATTTTTACAAATATCAATTATTGAATAGTGTAAAAATTGACATAAAAGAGTTTTTAAAACAAATAGTATATTATTAATTGATATTAAATTCCTAAAAATCTATTGTTCGGCCAAGAGAATTATATAATGATAGGTGTATCATTAATGGACCACTTGGGGGTCTCTTGGATGTATATAGTAATTTTATTAACCATATAATATAAAAATACAAAGAGACATTGTAAAAGTGAAACTAATTAACTAAGAGTTAATACTTAAAGATAAGGTTAATATAGTAACCCAAACCTGTATAAATTCTATTGGTTGAGTGGTTTTTGACCCTTCCCCACCGTAACCTATAAATAATCAACTTTGGAGCCATTAGAAACCGAATATGAATTTATTATAAATTAGTATTTCTATATTTTCCAAAGGTTCCCCTCACCCCTCTTATAAAAGGGCACTCCCCCTTCTCATTAATTAACACCATAAAAGCCTTTTGGTTCGGCCAAACTCTACCCAAATACTCTCTAAACTTCACTCAATTCATTCTAGAGGCCTTCCTTTAGTCAGAAAACCAACTTAAGGAGCCCTTTTGATCAAATCAAAAGGAAGAACCCAAAGAAGAGGTAATGATTTCACCACCATTTTTCAAGTTCCTTTGTTCTTCCACTTCTTCCTTCTTTGTTATTACCATTCTTAAATAATAACTCCAGTATATTATATATACTGTGATGTTATTATAAATATGGTATAACCATATTCATTATTCTATCCACCTTTTGAATAACATGTCACCATATGTGCGTACGTACGGCTTACCGTCTCCACGTCATGGTGTAATTGTTATTCAATAAATTATTATTTGGATGGGTATAATAATGATGTGTAATTCATGTAAATAATAAATATAACATGATAATTATTCTGTATATATGATATACCATGAAATTATATATTATTTTAATATCAAAAGAATGATATTGTCGCTCATGCGTACGTACGGACTACCGTCTCCACCAACACGATGAGATTCATTCTCTATCGTATCCATTCAAGTATAATTATCATTTTATGATTTAAAAATAATGTTTAATTACTTGATATCATTATGGATTTGAATAATATACATCCTATCCATGAAAAACATGGCTTACCTAAGAAAACATATAAAAGAAAATGAGTCAGGTAACACCCGAAACAACGATAATACTAAGATATTATTAACAAATCAATGTTAAAAGATCATATATGATATCATATTAATGTATATGATTCCTGTATAATTTAATAACAATTATATCACTATTATAAAGGTGGTTAACCTACCCCAACCAAGTAAAAATACAAGGTAAGGGTTATTTCACAATCTCTTCATTATCCAAGGTTGTTTATACGTAATAATCTACTGGGATCTCTTTATCATCCACATCCATGTTTCTTAAAAATGAATTTCAAAACATTCTTAAAATTTACTAGAATATGGGTTAAATTCATTTATACCCTTGTTTGAATTTTTATAAGAGGTTTATAAAGGAATCTTTTCATCGTTTTCTAAACAAGGTGTTTTTTAACCTTTTCGAAAAAATTAAGGTAAGAATGTTTTTTTAAACTTATATGGCGGGTGCGACTATTTTCCGCCGTTATAAAATCATTGAAGCTTCCATTACAAGCTTATAAGAATATTTTCAAAGAAAATTTTTTATTTTATAAATATATTACTCTTAAATAATTTCAAAATAGAAAGATAAATTTCTCTAAAAATAGTTTTGATTTCATCTATGTCAACATCCTTCGATGGATTTTATTCCTATTTTATGTTGATTTATTATGAAACAAAACTTCTATATTATATTGAAGTTTTTGTGATATGGTAGACTGTGGATGTGTTATTTTTATACCATTCATGGTTTATGGATGAAGTATTTACATTCCATATGCTAGTTTTAATACGAATGTTTATATTATGTTTAAACCCTTTCATATGGGAAGGAATTGGACTTAATATGTGATTGGTGGAGCCCGATATAGCTCCTTGATGCATCTGTAGGTCTCATGAGACAAACTAGTGTCTTGGAATAAGGCCTTGAAAAAATATTATTTGTAGTCTTGGCATGAGGCCTTGGCTATGTGGTTACGATAGTCTAGCATTATGCATTCCATCATTATGAAAGTGGTTATTGATATTGCATGTGATTATTCGATTAGTAGAATATCCATGTGAATAAGTAAATGGCATCATTTTATTTTATTTTTTCCATACTATATTGAAGTTAAAGTTTAAAAGTCTTTTGTTTTAAGTTATACATTTCCTTAAATGTTTATTCTTATTTATGAATGTTTCTGCTATATTGTTATCCTTTCTGGGAATTTGAGCTCACCCATTTTCTATGTTTTATTTTTCCCTAGATGTGAATAAGTAATTTATGAATGACCTGCAGGGATAGTATGTGGGGATATGAGTGTGGAATATGGAGACTATATTGTTGTAGTTTTAATTTTTATGATGTAATGTAAAACTTTATGAATATATCTAGTGTTTCCAAGGCTACTAAACCAATCGGCCTTTCGAGATTTGATCTTTCTTGTGATCATGCCAATGTTATGTAATAATGAACCGACTCTAGGTCACTGGGGTCGGGGAGTTACACAAGTTAAGTTTAATACCCCTCTTGCTTCTCTTTTTGGATTAGGGATTTTCGTTTCTCCCATATTCTTCCAAAACCCTAAAACCCACTTTTTCGAGTGTAACATAGTTTAGGGCTTCATGGGATTCTTGAATCCGGATCTAAGTCCATGATTAAGTATGTTTTCATCAACGGATCTGAGGTAGGTCATCTACAAATACTATCCCATAGTTTTATTTGGGATTTGTGCTTGGAAGTTGGTGTTCTTGTTTCCCCCTGTTTTGTGTCCTTGTTTCCATTGAAGTGCTTGATAAAAAGGGGTCTAAGTGACCAATTGAAACCCTCAAAATCCCCATGGGATTCATTGAGGATTATTTGACCATTTTAGGGACACCCATGGGGTGCGCCGGCAAACCCAGACCTAGAGTGGGGTAGGTTTAAAAAATGGGTTGTCAAAAAATATTTTGGAATCCTTATACAGTATGTTTTAATGGTTGATTAAGATATAAATAGAATAATGATAAATAATAATAGGGTGTTAAAGGCAGAAGGTATTGTTGGAATGACATGAAAATGGGTAATTGGGATAAAAAATATTACATCGATTGTTTCATGAATTTTGGTTAGAAATGCCTAAGGGGATTAGGGAATATTAACTGGTGAACTTGAAATTGGGTAATGGAATAGAAAATGGGGAATTTGTTAACAAGATGTATTAAGGGAAAGGATTAAATTTTGTAATGGGTTAATAAATTAGAATTAGGTGGTACACCTAAATGATTGACTGTAATAAGGGGATTCTGTTATTTGATATGAGAAATGTACATGAAATACCTAAGTGGGTGAATCCTTGTGAAATGAAAAATGGGATAAATGGGTAAGTGTATGGTCATTGATGAATTTGTCTAAGGCATAGGGGTTTTTGAATACACATAAAGGGTTAAGGCATGGGAATGGGAATTTGGATAAATGGATATAAATTGTAAATGGTAAATTTATTAATGGGTTATGGCATAGTATTAATTCCCATGTTGTTGTTAGGTGTTGTGATATCCAATGCACTGAATATGCTTGGTTTGTTATGGTAAGGTTGTAGTGACTTGAATAATAAGAATGTGCACATGGATTGGTAGAGTGCGTTATTGACTTGAGGTTCTATGACCATGGGTCTAGTTAGACACAGTTTCTAAATTCCACCCCAAAATGCATAGGTTAGGGAAGGGGATGAAGGCTCCATTCCCCTAATGGTTTCATTCCCCTAGGACTGATGCTTCGAGGTGAGGATAATTTGTTGATGTGATATATGTATCCGTAATGAGATAGGTACTTGATTTATTTCCCCTATGCTTTGTGATTGGTTTCCTTAGACCCTTGTGTAGATGATATTTTTTCCTAACCCATGGAACATGTGATCAGTATAGCTTATGTAATGAAGATGGTATAAGAAATGGAATTGGGATAAATTCTATTCATGAGTTAAATGAACATTGTTAACTAATGGAAAATTAATTTTCCCTTTCTTACTTTCCTTTAATTTTTTACTTTCATGCACTATCTATTAGACTATATATTTTATAGATACCGTTGGTGGTGGCCTACTAAGTTTTGTAGTTCGTTGGGTACCCAAACAGACTTCTTGGTTATAGGTGAGGACAAGGGTGAGTTCCCAACTCTAAGGTGTTGATTTGGGATAGGGATGTACATGGAGAAAGACCCAGACTTAGATTAGATACTCATTTGGAGTTTTGGTTGTTTGTTTCATTTTGCGTTTTTTTAATTTTCACTACTATAATGGTATGAAATTGTAGTATTTGATTTTGGGTTGTACCCATTTGGGAAATGTTTGGTTATGCATGTTTATTGGTTGTTCATATCATTTCCCCTATTTACATTGTTTTCTATTGTGGATTCCTCTGATAAAGATGGTATAGTCTCCCCACGTGACTTGTTAGACCCTCGCTGCTAGTCGGAAACCTCTGGTGTACGGGGATGCATGCTTGAGGTCAGTGATGGCTCATCTCGGAGCACCGGTTTTGTGGCTTCTGGGTCAAGGATGTTAAAAAGTGGTATCAAAGGGGTTATTTTCTATTTATTACTATTTGGGGATGGTAGACAGGAGATTAGGGTGTGTCGGTCCTTGGTAATGTGCTCGTTCTATGGAGTAGCTAACCTATGTATGAGGGAAAACCCAAGTCACCCTGGGTGGGAATTTTTGTTCTTGATGTGTGTTTTTATAGTTGAATGATATTTCACCATTGGGTGATGCACATGTTGTGTGATTTGACTGATTTATGATATATTTTTCATGGACAGAATGGAATGAGTTTGTGCATTCATGCATCATTTTTGGAAACTAATTATATATGTGGCATGCATCGTTATAGGCACACACATAAGATGGGTGTGCGGGGCATAGAGATTAGAATCCATTTTAATTTCCAGATAAATATGAAGAAAATTATGCCTAATAATGGTAATAAAAGTGAGTGAATTAAAAGAATGAAAATTAATACTTAAGAAATATCATCTGTAAATAAATGTTGTGACTGGGTTAGAGTTTTGGGTTTTGATAAAATGTAAGGGTTTGTTTAGTGTCTAAAAGGAAGATGGTTGCATAATGATTGTAAAATTGTTAATGAATTTTTCCTAATGAAAGGTTTAATTGAGTTAAAATGATTATTTTAACAAGTTGTGAAATTGGAAATGTGCCTAAGATGGAAGGAATTATGTTGTAAATGAAGAACTAGTTTGAATTGTTGTTGATGAAGGACTTGTGATTAAGTGAATTGGTTACCCCATATTGACCCTAACCATGGTAGGTATGGTAGGGGGAAATGTTCTAAGTGTGATGATGACCGTTGGGATGGGGAATGAATAATGGGTTGTTTAAGGTTTATAGCATGAGACCTTTTTCCATCTATATGGTTAAATCCTCTCGGTCATTCTTCTAAGAATTTAGTGAATGATAAATTTAAAAATGATAATTATTGAGTTCAATACAGGGTATCCCTTTTGTTGTTAGTTGGACCTTTGTATGTGTGGGTTGGGGCAGTGAGAGTGATCTAGTTTGAGACATTGGATCTGGATTGTGGGGCCTTGCCGGTTGTGATATGGCCTAGGTGGTTTGTTTAGTGAACCCTTCATAGGGTTGTGGCCTTTGGGTTTCAAGGCGTTGTTTAGTAATGTGAGTGAGAGAACTCTCATGGTTCAGGAACGTACCGAGTACATGCTGGAGTCTAAGGATGGTGCCTGGGTCTTTTTGACCTTGTGAGTAGAGACCTTACAAGTTGTGTCTTCAATGCCAGATAGTATTTTTTTTCTACTAATGTCGATGAATGTGTACACCATTGGAGGGGAACATAGAGTAGATGGTCGTTGGTGTTCTCAACATAGTTTTCATTAGAATGGGAGTGGTAGTTCCATTCACGGTCATTGATTTGTTCATGTCATGAAAAGTATGGTTTGGAGAGAGAGGACCAATGGCTTCCCCAGGTTATGACTCTAGTCCAGGGAGTTGGAATCATTCAACCTTCAAGGTGACCTATGAGAGAGGATGTATAGGGCTTTTCGTTTTTTGGGTGTGTGTCATGCATTTAGATGTTTTGAAATTTGATAGTGGAATTAGGGTGTCGTATGGTGCGGATTTTCCCTAGAGGGCTATGTGGGAAGGTTTAGGGTTGGTAGTACTACTCATGTTATGGTTATGCGATAATAGTTCCAACAAAGCAAGGGTGACCACATGGGGGGTTATCCCAGAAGTGCAGGTACCTCGGTATATGAATCATGGGAGATGTTTCATAGGTGGTGTTAATTAATATTAAGTACCAATTTTTTTTACTAAATGGTATAGTTATACCTAGTTCTTTCGTAAGGTCACCCGAGTGCTTGTTATACTATCTAAGGTTTTTTTAGAATGGTTATATCATCTGGATCCCTGACTAACCTATTTGGATGATGATTAATAGTGACTTGAGGTTGATTTCGAGTAGAAGAGGTGAAGGTGGCTGGTGTGTGGTTATAATCTTTCACTCGATAGAGACACCCAAGGTAAGGGTGGTCATGTGGCTGAACTTGATTGTACAAATGGTTTGGTTGTTGAGAGATTGTTGAACCGAGTTGGAAATCACACCAGGGTAGTGGTGGTTAGTTTTTGATGAGACTCGTTCGACAGGGAAGCCCGAGATCCCAAGCAGTTTATGGTGTCCCATAGCTTGACATTAGAAATGGATAAGTTGGTGGTGGTTTTCTTCGACATATTCTTAGCATAATTTAGCTAGTGGTGATCTTTCCTAATATCTTAACATCGTCCTAGGTACATTGAGAAGCTTTGGATCATGTCAAGAGACATGAATGTTCTTGGTTGAATGAGGTATATCATGGATTTTACGCTCATGGAAATAGTATGTGTGAAGACCGAGGATGGTATGTACACCCTTAATGGCTTCAAGTGGGGTCTTCAATATGGACCGAATGATGACAAACGCCATGGTTTCTATTCATAGAAGTAGAGAATGGGCTCTGGGTGATGTTTGTTTCCTTGTTATGGGAAAATCTAGACAACCATATCTAAGGTTTAGGTTTGTCTTGTGTTGAGTGTCACAAGCGGTGGTTAGAATCCCTCATGGGGAGAAATGGTGACGAAACTCCTAAGGTGGGGAGTGATGAGTCAGTCCTAGATATAGATAGGATAACATCGAGCTAATGTGGTGACTAATAATCCCAGTGTTTATTTCGGACTTAGGGTGGTTTTATTTGAATCTTGTGATGTTTGTGCTGAAGTCGTAGAAGGGTGTGGTTGGATATGACAACAAGTTGTGGAAAGAGAGGTTCAGTCCTATAACTCGAATGAAGATCATGGGTTAGTCTCCAAAATTTACCCTTTGTTGGTTTTATAACATCTTGAATTTGGGTGAACCTTGGCAATGTGATGTGTTGTCATGTGAAAGGTGAAGTCGATGGCAGTCTGTAGGGCGGTAAGTTTGTGATGATGGAATTCTAATGGAATTCAAGAAACGACCCCAGTGGGTCTGTGGGATGATAATGATAGGATTTAACTTAGTAAGAAACTTGGAAAGGTGAGAAGGGGATAGTGTACCATCAGTGGATGGTGCGTAATCTGGGATAAGCTAGTCGGGTGTGGTCATACCTGAGATGTTAAACTTGACTGGGTGTGCTGAGAGTGAACAACCTCTGGGTTGATGTTGGGGTGGTAAGTACCTTCATGGAAATGAATTGTACCTGAGTGAGGTCTAGATGATCTTAGTCCTCGATAGGATAGGCTATTAATGTCCTCCCAAATGGTTTTGACAATGTGGTCGGATGCCAATGTAAGGTAATGTCCTATGGATGCTTTAGCACAGTGAGTTATAACATGTTAGGTGATGGTAAAGTTGAGTTGAGATTTGGTGGTCCTTCATCGAGTGGGGGTTCCATGTTACTGAAAATGGTGGGTATAACCACACTAGATAAATGTTAGGTTAATGATGTGATCAGAGTTTCAGTCTGGAGGGACTCGAGTGGTTACTTTTTGGGTAAGTTTTCCCTGGTAGAGAGCCTTGGAATGAGTTTAGTTGGTCAAGTACCTGAGAGTTTTGGGTGGCCTTTGGTTGTATAGGTATGGATTGAAATCTCTAGAAAATGTGGTGGAAGGATCATGTGTTTTCCTATAGATGATAATGAGTTTGGTCACCATTATAGTTTTTGGAATAGAGGGAAATGACGCCATGTGATTTTGGGTCATGAATAGTACAGAGGGTCGGGCCGATGGGGTACCGATTGGTTCGTCCATGACGATGTGATGATGTGTGTTAAGTTTCCATACGTTGTGAGTTAGGTGTTGTCGCCTATATTTCCCCCCATGAATTTCTCATGATGTGAATGGATATGCAGGACATGTGGCGTGATCCCTTGTTACACAAGTCAGTGATTCTTGGGAGAGAGGCTTGAGGATGAGCCGTTATAAGGTGGGGAGTTTTTAAAATCCTAGATCTTCTTAAGGTATTTTATTTTAGTTTTGGTTTGTCCTCTGATTTTTTTGAAAGATAAGTTTTTTTCCCATGTTCATTTGAAAACGCGAAGGTGTTTTGGGGGTTCAGGTCATGAAAGAGGAAGAAAAGTGAGTTCCTAGGCATGTTGCACGGTTTGCACATGGTTAGGGCAAACCATGCAGGAACCGTACAACCATGGATAGAGTTTTACGCACGGTTGGAACATGGTTAAGAAAGCCGTGAAGAATCCCCAGGAAACTATATGAAGGGAGTTATATTTGGGAAGTAGCTTTCGCACGGTTTGGAAAACTGTGTGGGTAAACCATGCCGTCCAAAAACTTTGATAAATTTACAAAAATTCCACCTCAGGATTTTAAAACCCAACTCGGGTTTATCCTCCATTTTACCCCCTACAACCCAAGTGATGAAATTGGATGACCCCAGCTTCCAAGATGTGTTTCTAATTAGATTCTTGGCTATTTGGAGCATCGTTGTTTGTGGATCGAATCCCCTTGTATGTCTAACTCTCCTCTTGCTTCTCTTTTCTGATTAGGGATTGTGGTTTTGACCATATTTTTCTAAAACCCAAAACCCATCATTTTCTGGTGGTACCTAGGTTGGGGATTCATGGGATGCTTGAATCTAAATCTAATGGCATTATTAAGTGTGCTTTCATCTTTTTATATGAGTTTGGTGGTCTACAAGTACTATCCCATAGTTTTATTTGGGATTTGTGCATGGAATATGGTGTTCTTGTTTTCCCCCTTTTTGTTTTCTTGGTTCCGTTGAATTTTTTGATAAAAATGGGTGTCTAAGTGACCAATTGAAACCCTAACAATCCTCATGGGATTTGTTGAGGATGACTTGACCATTTTAGGGCCACCGATGGGGTGCACCGGAAAACCCGAACCTAGAGTTGGTAGGGTTAAGCGATGGGTTTCCAAAAAATAATGTGGAATCCATGTAGAGTATGTCTTAATTGTTGATTAAGTTATAAATATAATGATGATAAATATGACTTGGGTGATAAAGCCATAAAGTGTTGTTGGAATTACATGAAAATATGTAATTGGGTTGAATGATATTATGTCGATTGTTTCATGAATTTTGGTAAGAAATGCCTAAGGGGATTAGGGAATATTAAATGGTGAACTTAAAATTTGGTAATGGAATTGGAAATGGGGAATATGTTAATGGGGTGTATTAATGGAATGGATGAAATTGTGGAATGGGTTAATACATGAGAAGTAGATGGTACACCTAAATGATTTAATGCAATAAAGGGATTGTGTTATGTGATATGAGAAATGTACTTAAAATGCATAGGTGGGTGAATTCTTGTGAAATGATAAATTTGTTAAATGGGTAAATGTATGGTCATTGAAGAATTTGGCTAACGCATAGGGGTTGTTCAATACACTTAAAGGGTTAAGGCATGGTAATGGGAATTTGGCTAAATGGATATGAATTGTAAATAGTAAATGTATTAATGGGTTATGGAATATTATTAATTCCCATGTTATTGTTACGTGTTGTGATATCCAATGGAATTGAATATTCTTGGATGTGTTATTTTATGGTTGTGGTGACTTGAAAAACAAGCATCTTCACATGGCTTTATAGATTTGGGTATTGACATGAGGTTCTACGCCCATGGGGTGAGTTAGACTGAGGCTCTAAACTCCCCGCCCCCCTCCCCCCAAATGCATGGGTTAGGGAAGGGGATGAAGGCTCAATTCCCCTAACGGTTTCATTCCACCCAGACTGAGGCTTCAAGGAGAGGATAATGTGTTGATATGGTATGTGTATCCCTAGTGAGATAGGGACTTGATTTATTTCCCTTATGCTTTGTGATTGATTTCCTTGGACCCTTGTGTAGATGATATTTATTCCAATCCAATGAAACATATCATCAATATGAATTATGTAGTGAAGATGGTATAAGAAATGGAATTGGGATAAATTCTATTCCTGAATTAAATAAACATTGTTAACTAATGGAACTCAAACATTCCATTGCTGACTTACCTTTAATTTTGTACTTGAATGCACTATTTATTAGATTGAATATTTTTTTGACACATTTGGTGGTGGCCTACTGAGTTTTGTACTTACACCCTGGTCAGGTCGCCGCTGGGTACCCAAGCAGACTTCTTGGTTGCAGGTCAGGACAAGGGTTAATTATCTACTCTAAGTTGTTGATTTGGGCTCAGTATGTACATGTAGAACGAATCAGACTTAGAGTTGGGACCCGTTTGGATTTTTGGTTGTTTGTTTCATTTTGGATTTGTTTCACTTTCCACTACTAGTATGACATGAAATTATTGTATTTGATTTGTGGTTGTACCCAATTGGGAAATGTTTGGTTATGCATGTTTATTATTTTTTCATATTATTTCTGCTATTTATATTTTGTTCTATTGTGTCTTTCTCTGATAAAGAGGGTATGTTCTCCCCAAAGGACTTGTTAGATCCTCGCCGCTAATCGGCAACCTATGGCATACGGGGAGGCGCGCTTGAGGTCATGTGACAACTCTGGTAAAAGTACTGGTTTAGTGGATTCTAGGTCAGGGACGTTACATATAGTAAAGTAAACCATATGAGGATTTTTCCACAACCTCCACTCAAGTGTTGGACCAGGTGATAGTCCCACTAGAACTCTTGGACTCAATTGAGTCCCTTATTTCTTGAATGGAATACATATAGGGTAAACACACACTAGTGAAGCTAGATATTAAGACATATCCTAAATGAGTGGACTTGAATCCTCCTCCACCCATTTATTGGAATCCGACATTTCTAATATTCAATGGAATGATAGATTCGGAGCATTATGTCATGAATTATGTGGCTCGATGCAACCCCATGATTGGAGAATGAGATAATCAACAAGAAACAAAATCCTTATGCTTCATGTAGATACTAGAAGGAATAGCATTCATCCCTTATATAAATATACCAGTCATGTCTATTTCTAGATAATAAGATCTTCATATATAGTTATTTTAGAAGTTCAAATTTACCCTAATGAATATGGTGATCCTTGAACTCTTGAATTTCAAGAAATATGAAAATGATAGGTTTATTGACTTTATCACTTAGTGTAAAGGCATCACCCACTCTTTGAATATGGATATTATTCAAGAGAAGCTTTGTAGGTTTTCACTGATAATCTTTGTGAGGATTTGTAGAGGCCTCTCATTCACTTGAAGTTTTACAGTTGTCTTTGGGAGTTGGTAGTAGTTACATTGTTCCTAGAGGATGTCATTT
Organism: Viscum album; assembly: GCA_963277665.1. Lineage (NCBI taxonomy): Eukaryota > Viridiplantae > Streptophyta > Magnoliopsida > Santalales > Viscaceae > Viscum > Viscum album. Next base: position 380,158,374 of record OY728153.1, on the reverse strand, counting down.
AGTGGTTCATGGATAAATTTCATCCAATTCCATTAGACAAAGGGAATAATCCTGGTAGAATAAAAACTATATCTATCATGCTCAAATTAGCATTAATTATATTTCTAATCCCCAATCCCACTCAATATCATGTGGTTTCTCCTCCTAAAAATAGTGGAAGAAATGTCACCCTTTTTGGGAGGGGAATAAGGAGTAGAGTCACTTGATGTTTTAATATTATAAGTTAAAATTTTATTCCTTATAAAAGTAAAAATTCATCTAGTACATAGTAGTTATCATAGAGAAGTGATTAATCAAATTACTAGAGAGTAGGTAACCAAAAAAATTCTAGATGAATGATCATCTAGAAAACTACCACAACAAACACCAATGTACTCTATTTCTTCTATCTTTCCAAAAGAATAATGAGAGTGTAAATAAGTCCCTACTAGAGAAACACATAAGTTTGATGATTGGATATCCAAGAAATCAATCAAATGGTTACATGAAATATTCAGGGAGAAACTAAATCAGTTGATTGCAACCCCAATTCTCTCTATAATACCAAAGAAGATATGTTTTCCATTATATTTTTTCAAGAATTTATGCAGCCGACATCAACATAAGAAGTAATAGGAATAATAACCATTTCTAGTACCCAAGATAATCTAGACTCTTAGAATTCTTACCCCCATAACTGGGGGATGGGCACCACCCACTAGATGGAAAGATCATCAAATGAGGAGTTATAATATGTCTTGGTTGATTTTATCAACCTAACGTACACTCTCAACAATGAGGTGGATTCATATAAACTTGGGTTCACCATAAATAATTAGGGAGGATTTCATATAGGTAAAGGAAGTTGGGGAAGATAAATTCACGGTGGACCCTAATGTTGAAGAATCATTTCCACTAAAACCACATACATAGTCGAAACCCAAATGCATGCACTCCAATGAGTTTAATAAGAAAATAGATATAATATTGAATCCCTTGGGGATCATATAGACCCATTCATACTGGAAGGCTTACTATTAGGTATGTATTTTTCTATAAAACATCGAGGTGTGGGAAGGTTGTTTCATCCCAACCCAAAAATTATAAATATTTCCCTCGGTTTTAGTCAAGGGAAAGGCTTGTTAACATAATCAACTTTAGAATCTAATCCCTGAGGTGGGGAGTATCCTCAAGGTCAGAAGTACGATACCTTGTCTTATAATTAAGAAATCATGAATAATATTACTATAATTATCACTAGGATTTATATTTTAAACTCTATTAACCTATCACAGAAGCTCAAGGTATCCCTTATCGAGGATCTCTTGAGACCCCAAGAGTTTGAGATAGAAGTTTTTGTGGAAAAAATGCACCCCTTAGATTTTAGATCTATAAAATATGATATAGTTATTTCCTTCATATATCAAGGACGAGAAGTTTTTATATAAAGACACATCCGACCATTACATGTATCCGGAAATATTGATGATAGATATAGATTAGGCCCTAATTGATAATGGTTATGTGATCAATCTCATCTGGATATAAACTCTTAGGATCATGTTCTATAATGAGGATAACTTGTCTAATTCTAACCTAAAAATATTGGGGTATAAAAAGAGTGACTAGATACTACTCAAGAAAATCATATTGAAAACCCAATTTTAAAATTTCATTTATGACTTTGAATTCATGGTAGTATACAATGGCATAACTTCAATGTATTTCTAGGATGTTTATAGATCTATATGAAAATAGAAGTTCTCTCATCATATCACTAACTCTTGAAATACTCTATTGATAGCAAAACTAGGGTGTTATATGGTGAAGATTCCCTCTTTTAGTTCTAAAAATAATAATGAATAGACATTATGTTCTATAAAAAGGATGGAAAGTATAACTTAGTAAAAAATCCATTCATATTTCTAGTTATATTGGCCTGTAAATTACTCATATCAATCTATGGAGAGAACATAGTGAAAACTATGTGTTTCTTATCAACATAGTTAAGGAAAAATCTCTAGATCTATGTATTTATTAGGTTACATGGGTAACATTGGTTAATTAGATAAATTATTCAAACACTTACATCATATATGAGGGTCAGTAAAATGATTCCATTGAGTGTACACATACAACATAGGAAAATTCTTCTATATAATTCATATGGATCAATATTGACCCTATGTATCTTTACAATATTGTGGTTCTAAATAATATTCAGAAGACAGAGCCTAGGATCTTTGATCAGCTAGATCTAAATCCTAGAAGAGTATTTGGAAGAAGAGCATGGGGTTTAGGTATATTATCTAATGTTATTATGGTATCAGTTTCATCAGATGAACACATCCACATGGAAGAAGGGGATGATCGTAAAAAAAATAAACATTCCCCCACATCATATTCAATATCTCAATATTTTATTATGTCATATACCCTTAATCAGGGAGAAGAAGAGAAGGAATATATCAATAATACATTTATTGTATTTAAGGAAGTTGTTTCAACCACCATTGATGAATTGAGATATGATAATCTAGGTATAGAGGAAGATTTTTGAACTACATTGATCATCACTACCATGACCCCTGAGAAACATAACAAATATATCTCTTTCCTGAAGAAACATTGTGATGTAATCATGTGGAACAACATTTAGGTTCTTAGATTATATCCCCATATGTCCACCCATTATTTGGGTTTTTTTTAAATTCCACCATGGATATAAGCTAGCAACAAGGAGGATTCATCTAACCCATGCTTCCAAGGTGGAGGTTGAAGTTGATAAGATGATTGAGGACAATTTCATTTGGGAATTTCAGTACCCAAATTACTATCTAACATCATCCCCATCAAGAAAAGGAATAAGAAAATTAGGATGTGTGTTGATTTCAAGTATATCAATCATCAATGACCACAATTATGATTTCCCAACCACAATCACAAAACTATTGTTTGATACAATGATTGGATTATAATCCCTCATCTTCATGGATGGGTATTCTAGTTATAAAAAAATTTGAGAAGACCCTATAGACGGCGAGTTCACTACCATTAGGGAACCCTAAGGGGAATAATTTTATCAAGTAATTACCATTTTCTTGAAGAGAATCACTGTTACATACAAATATACCATAAACCATATCTTCAAGTCATTTATAATGAATACTCTAGAATGATATAGGGATGATCTGATAATTATGTAATAATAATTCTATGATCATATTTTCAATATTAAAATGTTTTTCAATAAACTATAAAAACACAACATGAAGATAAACACCACGATGTTCACTTTTAAAGAAACATCAGGGAAATTCCTCATCTTTTTGGTTTCACATCTTGACCTCGGATTCAACCTTAGAATGATGAAGTTGATCGTTTATATTATTTCATAAATAAACCTTAAATATTTTAGAGAACACTAAGGACATATTTAATATTTTAGTCATTTCAAATAAAACCTTAATAGAAAGTATTTTCCATTCATTAATATTATGAAGTAATGGGTTACCTATTAGTGGGATACTTATTTTTAGAAGTCTTTTGATGATTTTGAGTATTACATTCTTCACCCATTGGTATTGATGTCTTCAATAGAATGTAATAAACTCATAATCTATATATAAACCATCAATCGATTTCTTAACACCCTCCTTTATTAAAAGAATGATATGAGAAAGGATAATAGTCTATATTATCTCGACAAGACAATCCTAGATACAGATACATGATATTATGATATTAAGAAGAATTTCCCCCACACTAATCTTTTTGGTGTAGAAAGTAAGGCATTATTTTTATCACAATGAGGTTTATCTAATTTCTTATATTGATATTCACAAGTATATATTTATTTATCCAATTATAACTACGTATATTTCATGGTGGGTGGACATTATACATCAGTTTAAAATCTAATTCATGTCTCAAAAGGTACTCAAGGGAAAATTTCTTGCAGATACCTCAATACAAACCCTATTCTAGAAAATTCACTATTTGACAAGGAACTCCATACAAAAAAAGAATTATCTATCCATGAAACCTCTCAATCATGGTATATTCTCTTTAATGGTGACTCTAAGAGACCAATGGGGAGAAGGATGAAAATTTTGAAGCTAAACAGTATCATTCTATGATTGTATTCATCTCCACAAAAAATTATTTTTTCCAAACCCCTTGATATTAGAAGGATTCACAAAAAATGATGAAAAATACCAAACCTTTATCATAGGTATATATCTTTCCCTATATATACCAGTGGATTGATTAAATATCAAGGATGATTAAAAGTTGGTAATTGAGAAAATCAGTAGAAACTAAACCATCAAATATGAAGAGTTTATTTCCTTTCTTAATTATGTATGCGGGTTTGTAGTTGAATTCCCCTCAAATCGTACACTATCTCACATAATTCTTTCACATTTCCCAAGAATATGTACTAGAAAATTAATATATAACCCTAGAAGATTGATACTGGTATAATAAAGTCATTAAAATCACACATTGTACGGTGGTAACACCATTTATGAATAACAGTATGGACATGATCAATGAGGTTAACCCCACCCTTGATTAAGGAAAACCACAAACCTCACTAATGTATATCATAATTTAATAGATGTATCCCATAATATAATTCCTTTAAAATAAACTTATCCAACAGAATAAAGAAAATAAGGAACAAATTAACTTTTAAGAATTAAATTTATTCCTCTGTGATGGCCTGGATTCTCATAAATCCACTATATATAAGAATTTTATAGAGTCATCCTCATGTGTATTTGTAATACCCTAATATTTTTAAAATATGACTATCATATTCGATAGTTTGTGTGACACACAATACAAAATGTATAAGGGAATATAACATCATTAGACTTTATGATATATTTTCTTTTGAAATAATTAAATATCTTCAATATCTTTCCTTACACACAACACTGAGTTTAGCATGCATTACACGCAACATTGAGTTTAGCTTTTATTTCAAGAAACACCATGTTTAAACGAAACATGATAATTATTAAAGTATTATTATTTAATATGATAGTTATCACCTAGATATTGGAATAGTGGGTATAAATATTACTAACTAAATTATAAGACACATGGTTATTTATAGACTGTACATAAAATAAGAAACATTTCAAACAAAAAAGAAATGTTTTATAAAAACTATATTTTTCTAAAAGACGGTATAATCACACTTTGTGCACATAATTTAAAATTAAATTCTACCAATTTTAGAAATTTATTTTAAAAAAAACAATTAATTTTTGAAATCATAATATCAAAATTATCTTAGGGTGAATTAATGGTTTTTTAAATGTTTCATTTTTTGATGAATAGTGAAAAATACTGGTATTTAATCGAAAAATGATTTTTCATTTAAATTATTTATAATGTTAAATTATATTTTAAATTGATTTTAAAGTAAAATTAGTTCAATTATATATAAATTAAACCAATTTATGTCATTGGAATCATTTTTATATTGAATTTTGATATAAAAAATTTAAAAACTTTTTTAACATTTTCTGTTTGAAAATTCACTTTTTCATCGCATCCATGAGACTATTTTTAAATTAAATTATACCAATTATGTGAATTTAATTTAATAAAATGAATTAAATATTAATTTAATAACATAAAATTATTGTTTTGAAATAATAATTAGTAAAGATAATAAAAATTAATTACCATGGCTAAGGTTAAAAGCAGTGTTTTGCACGTTCATGCACTTGTGTTAAAAATAATTTTCAAAAGATATAATTTTTTTATTTAATAAACTGCTATTAATATTTATAATTATTTTTTAAAAAATTATCTAATATGGATAATTTTATTTTAGTCATAAACATTTAAAAACCTAGATTAGAAAACTAATTACCATGGTGGAAACTAAAGTGGTAAAAAGTGGGTAAACTTAAAGGATAAAGAATGAAATGTTTAAATCAAGTTTTTTTTGTGTTTTAGGTTTTTATCAAAAATATAATCTATAAAATAAATTTTCTATCAATTTTTGAGCCACATGAGGAAAGAGTTACCTCTCATTATTGAATAGTATTGGGTATTTACAAAAATGTCACTCCTCAATTATAAAAGGGAACTGAATCCCCTCACCTATTCACACCTATCAAGACAATTTTATCAACCAAAACCGACACAAATAACTTTTAAAATTACATAATCTCATCCTATAATACTTATTTTGTTCAAATATCCAACCTATGAATGCATTTGGTGCAAACCTAAGGAGGATACTTGGAGTTGAGGTAATGTTCTTCAACAAGCATTTTTATTTTATTTCTTCCTTATACTCAATAAATTATTATTAAACAATGATAATATGACAAGATTATTATCTTAAATATATTTATATTTTGTTATAATAATATCATTACATAAAACCATCCCCACTTCTTTCAAATGGGTTATGAAATCTGTATTCGTGTGTATGGAAAACTACCACCTCATGAACCAATGTCATTTGTTTTTCCATTACCACCTCTCTTGATTGGATATGAAGATGGATATAAAGTATAAATACTATATTTATAACACACTTATACTTACAGATTCATTATATCATATATAACTTTTTTTATATTTTTTAGGGGATATGATAACGTCGTTCGTGTGTACGGCAGACTATCGCCTCACGATGCGATGTGATTCATCTTTCACTAACATGTTACATGGAATGTGAAAAGGATACATATAATGAAGATATATAATATAAATGAAATAATTATGATATTTGTGAAATATTTTTCATTCTTAAATATAATATATCATTTTATTTCTTACACTAAAAAACGATAACATCGTTTATGTACGTGTGGACTACCGCCTTTACGAAGCGATGTGACTCTATTTTCATCACCACACCATATGGATTATATATATAATTATATTTAAAGAAATTATATTTTATTTACGGTATTATTATTATTATTATTATATAAAGATAAAATATTACTAACATCCTTTCTGTAATGATCTTTAAAAAATGGAAACATTTGTCATGCATACGTACAACCTATCATCTATGTGATCGTAATGTAATTTATTTTTCATAAATATATTTAATAAATGGGATTAAAAGTAAAATGGATATAAAAATATGATAAATATTTCATTTTTATTAGTCTTGAGATGACATAACTATATAATATGTTCAATAAACGGATCTTTCATGACAAAACATGAATGAGAAAACAAGGCAATTAACACCCGAAATAATGAAAATAATGAATGATTATTAATGAACGAGTGATAAGATGTTATAAAAGGATCATATATGATATTATAAATATTAATAAGGTTATTTAATAAGTTAATAAATTTTTTAAACCCACTATGCATGAGGTTAATGTATAGTAAACCGAAAGGAAGTGTGATGTAAGGGTTTCTCATCTCACTTTTACCTCTATGAGACATATGCCATATTCACCACTTATTTCTTTTATGTGGTGTATATAATTTACATTTTATATTTTATACAATGAATATATTAATCTTTATGGTATTTAAATTTTTATTTTATGTCATTTATTTTATAGGGATTATGATTTAGAACTTACTAAAGTGGTAAGGTATTATTTCACAATCACATGATTATTTTTGATTATTTTTTTATAAATCTACCTTGGAAGAATTATATGATATTTTTATCTTAAAATAATTATATTATCTTATAATATTTTTATTCATGATAATTTTCAAGTAATAGTTCCATTTTCACTATTCAGTACATAAAATGATCAGAAAAAATGTTGTTAACAAAATATGACTATATTTCTCTCTTCAGAAGAGAATCTATTTTCATCAAAAGCTATGTTTTATTAAAATGTTTTAAAAATATTTTATTTTTAAAAAAAAATTAAAAATGATTTATTAGATAAAAGTTTACCCATTTATACTTTTTACAAATAAATTTAAATGAATCTTTATGTCATTTTCAAAATAATGCTTGTCTGGTTTTTATTGAAAACATGAAAGGAATATTTATTATAAAATATGAAACATGAAGGTAATTTTCTTCCATCATGACCAATGAATGTTTTAAAGCTTCCTTTATAATTCTAAAATGTTATTTTTAAAGATTTTTTTTCATAATGTCTTATGAACTTGTAGTTTTATTAATTTACTTTCAAAAGGAAAATGATATTTTCCTAAAAAATGTTCTTAAAGATATTTTTATGGTGTTTCTATTCATCAATGACCTCAACCCTTTAATTTGATTATGATAAATAGGGGATATGTTGTATTTATATCATACTTATTATTTATTTAGATTTTTTACAATTAGTTTAATTAAGGATGTACAATTTTATTACCATTCACCATTTATTATGAATGGTTTATCATTATATTTATTGATTGGGGTAAGTATTAACATTTTGTATGTTAGTTTTAAAAAAATAATATTTATGTGATTTATGTTTAAAACCTTTTATATGAGGAATTAATTAAAATTTGTATGTGACGATCAGGGACCACTATATCCCATTGATGTATTGGTAGATCTCATGATACAAACTTGATAGGGTTTTGGATGAGGCCTTACCCATTTATATATATTTATTGGCACAAGCCTCAATGGAAATAGATGTCTTGGAATAAGACTAAATCGTATTATATGTCTTCTAAAAAGCCATTATATTATGTTTTAGATGTCCATAATTTTTAATTATATCATTATGTATTCAGTTATTGATATTCCACATGATTATTGAATTAGTTAGAATATCTATGGTTAAGTTTTCAAGCTCATATGATTATTTATATGGAATTATTTGATCATAATTTATTCCTAATATATTATGCTCAAATTATTTATTAAATGGCATGTGTTTTAGTTATTTACATTTTCATATTGATTATGCCTTATTTATTAATATATTCTATTATACACTTAAACTTACTAATCATCTAAGATCACCCCTTTATTATGTTTTAATTTCCCAAGTATACTGGGAAGTATTTTGTGATTGATATGTAGGGATACTATATAGAGAATAATGGAATTCTGAATAATTTTTTTTTTGAATATTTTATGTTATGAAATGTAATGTTAATTTCAATTATGTATCTAGTTTATAAAGAATACTAAGTTGTTCGATCCTTCAGGATGTAATTTTTTGTATCTTATGACAATGTAATTAAGAACCCACCAAATCATTCCTACTTGGGTTGGAGTCACTATAGTATTTAAAGAGGAGAGATACTTACTATTATATAGGAATCCTATGTCATTTCGTGTGTTTCTTACTAGTTAAAATTTGAGATTTCCCATCAAATAAAGAGACTTGGATAATTCTAGAAATCAATCATATAGAACTGTATGGAACCCATAAAGAAGTGTCACAATTTTCAGATACACACTAATTATATTTATTAACCATCATATGTTTAGCCCACCAATAAATACACTTAACCATTTTTTAGAGGGTATATATTTCATGGAGCCATATCCCTTAGCTATATCTCGGTAATTCAATCTCATTATTTTTTTACATGATTTATTCTCAAAGTGTGTCATGACTATATCCCTTATTGACATAAGTAAAAATGATATAATCAATTTCATAATGTCTAATATAATTTCTATATTTGGCGTTCCTAAAACAATATTAATAGAAAAAAACACCGATTTTTTTTCTTATTAATTGATGTAGTTGTATTAAGCTATAATATTATGTCCAACCACTCATCCCGATGTCATGATTAGATAAACAAATAGACAAATTCCTACAAAAAAACTCTTTACAATATTTTCTAGAATATTGAGGAAAAAGAAAAATAAATCTTTGTCAAATAAGATCTTATATAATCTATCAAATAATCATGTCACAACATGTACCTCCACACAAGTGACTCTATACTCTCTTTTATATCGGACAGAGGTTGTCCTTCCCATTAAGGTCCAGATACCTCCAATTTTTATTTCCATGTGTGATCAAAAGAATAAAGATGAGTAGTCTCATATATGATTTGATAAATTGGAATAACTTGATGATAAAATGACACACATACTGTATAACCTTGAAATCCATCAGAATCATGTCATTATAGAATTTAATAATAAGGTTTACCTTTAATCATTCATCCAAAAGAAACTGCTATTGACATTAAGAACTCCAATGTTACCTGGGAAGAAATATATAAAGTTGGAGAAAAAATGGGTAGGAACTTACACAAAGTATAAGGTCTACTCTAACAGAGCCTATTTCTTGATTACAATGGATATAAATCATATAACTCTTATAACTAATGAAAGGATTTTCAATAATTACTTTTCAATTTTCATATAAGATACTTAAATTTACTTACTATACAATCTTAAACCTCATGAAATATAAATCCTTATCATACATCCATATAATACATGACATATAGGTCCTTGTTGTACAAAAATAAACTATATGAAACATAGGACCTCATCATATGACCTTAAACTGCATGAAATATATATCCTAGTTGCATGACTATAAACTGCATTGAATATTAGTATTTGAATAAACTATCATTTTATATTAATTTCCTTTGAAATAAAATTGAGGTTTTAGATAGATTATCTTACACACAATGTTATTACCCAATCATTTATAAATAAAATTCCCATTTCAAATGAACAAGTTTTTTATTTATATAATGTAATTATAGAAAACACATGCACTACTTTGGTTATTTTTAGATTGTTATATCTTATAAAATTTAAAATACCATTAATAACATGGCTATTTAATAGTGATCATATGATTATTATATAAGGGTTATGATAAATTACAATTGATACAGATGAACGAACTGATAGCCTTGAGCAGTAGGATCATGCCCTATGAAGCCCATTTATTGGAGCTTCCAAGGGAGATATCATCACTATGATTTTACCTTGATCAAGAAAAATCCAAGATTAAATATCTTAAACATGAGAGAAACTAATTATTTAATAATTTAAATCTCTTCAAAATCATAAAAAAAACCATGTTCATCAAACCACCCCATTAGGTAATGAGTTTGATCAAAATTGGATTTTGATACAACAATACTTGAATTTTATTTTTGGATAATGTTTAATTATAATTATGAAATTTCTTTTGATGAATTAATTAATTATATTATATTTTAATAAAATATTAATATTAATAACTATACATTAATTTAAATGATAATACAATTTTATGAAGTGAAAACTTAATTTTTATAAGGGATAGAAAAATATTATTTTCAAAAAACCAGTATCTATCAATAAATATAGATTTTAATTTAAAAGTGAAATTTATCATATTTAAAGAATTATTTTGAAAAAAAATAATAATATTTTTTTAATTAGTATGTTGAAATTATCTAATATTTAATTTTTCATAATTTTCATAGACAGTCAAATTTTTAGGTAAAAATTAAATATGATATAAATATAATGTATTAATTATGACAATATAATGAGCCAAAATTCAAAGAATATATTCCATAAAAAGTTTCCATTAACAAATATATATTTCTCAATTTAAAATAATGTGTTTTTATGTTATTTTTTTAATTTTATAAACCCTTTATGAATCCTCCAAAAACTATATTAAATATTAAGTTTTTAAAATAAAATTTTTAAAAACCATGACTCACTTCCACATCTCCAAGTGTATTATTTTAGCGTAAAAAGTTCCTTAAATTATAAAAATATTAAAACCACTCTTATTTGGAAGAAACCATGGGAAAAATAATTTGAATTTTTGTGTTTTTTGATTACATTATTTTATAGAGTCCAAAACCTAAGTTTGAAAAATAATAAAGCACTCCCCACTCTTTTCTTATATAAACCCACCCAATATCCCATTACACTTTACTCAAAATACTTTTATAGTTAATATAATATATTATATCCTCTCTAGTTACCTTCCAAGGTTCCAACAATCTCTCAAGAAACACCACCCAATATTTTGGAAATACCCTCTCAAGGTAACAGATTCCCCCTTCTCCACATTATTCAAGAACCTTCTTTGTATAATGACATTTTTATTTCAATTCCTATTGATGGTATATAATTTTAAACATACCTATTAATTACCTTATTTGGTACAGGTAAATATATTCCCTTTTCACACTCACTAATATCTCCCATGATTCATTATGTACCCCCAATATGCTGCTAAAATTATCTTGTAATTTTTCCATACTAAACTATTATTCAAGAACACATTTGCCTTATGCCTTTTAATTCAAAAATTTTAAGGTTGTATTATGTTATTATATATCCCTCTTAAATACCTTATTATTTCCAAGTTATGAGATACCCATTCTACCCTCGTTAATCCCTCCTATGATTCATTATGTACCCTCGTTATGCCATCGAAATTATCATATGATTTTTCGATTCGAAACCATTGTTTGTGAGTTTCATTTCTATTTCCACTCAATAATATTAACCAAGACATAAGTATAATTATTTTATTGGGTAATTACATGTTTTTATTGCAAAATAATTAATTTTGAGACTAAATGTGACACAATATTATCCTATTTTGAATGATCTATGTGTCACACTTATGCATGTACATGATATGAAAGTGATGGGTATGCTTAGAATTATATATCTCTCCAATGAATTGGATAATATTTTTTTCTCATGTGATGTCATGTATGGTATTAGGGAGTAATAATAATCCATTATGGGACTTTTAAACCATGTTATGATGTTTTGGAGGTTATCCTTAACCTATGTTTATGATTTCATGTTTAATGTTGTCACCGCATTCTCATGTTGCCTTTATGTTATCATGTTGCCTCATGCCTCATTGTTCAAGATTATGATTATCACCCCCTGTATGTCTCATTGAAATTAATATTGACTAATATGTAATAATTTAATCATTTTATTAATTTTTTTATTATTTTATTGGTTTTTATATCCTACCCCTTTCATATACATATCTTCGGGTCATCTCTTGCAATATTAAGAGAAATTGAATTTTACAGCATGATAAGAGAGTTTTCAATAATACTATTGTATCCATGTATTAAGTTGATATGTTATATTCATAATTTTACAAATACACTAGGCTTCATGATTTTATATTTTTACATGGTGTGTTATTATGTAATAAATCATGAAATAAAGTGTAATAAAGATTTGGGTTGTTATAGTTGGTGTCAGAGGAAAGTATAGTCATTTTTGGGATTAGAATTATTAACCCCTAGAGAAATCCTTGGGGGTAATACTAAAAATAGTAAAACATCCCTAAATTTTGTTAAAGTATAGATTATGGGGTCTTCATGAAAATAAATCAACGTCTGGATACTAGAAGTGGATGTGGATATGAAAAAGAGGTATCTAGGGTAATAACCCAAGAAATGGTGCATTTAGCTAGAAAAGAACATCACCTGGTATAAGAAAACTGGTCTTTTTTCACACCTAATTTGACACTCCCAGGAGATATGGTTTGAAAAATTAAAAAACTTCTTATGAACCATTATTATGGGAACATAAATTCCCATAATAATTCCTATTAAGAAATAGATCATGGATAACTTAAATTAAAAACCTATAAATTCATATGTTAAATAATATATTTTATTTATGAGTTATACCATTAATTTTCATGGTTCCCCATTTATGTGTTTAATAGTTAAAAAATAATCATCCCTAGTTTTCTCTTTATTATTGTTAATGGATTTAAATATAAGGAACCAAGTCAATAACCAATGTGGGGGAAATGTGATGACTACCCAAATTAAATGCCTAACTTGATGGGAGCTTGAGTAAGACATAGTGTTATTATTTTAGACCAGTTACTAAAAAACATGATTAAAAAAACACATAATTTAATGTCTAAATACATCAAAGATGATGAGGATGGAATCTCCTGGAAGTTCATCTAATAAAGGTGATAAAGGAAAGAATACCCAATTTCCTTTGTGCAAAAAATAAATAAAGAGGCCCCAAGGAAAATTTCACAAAGAAAATGGGAGATGTTTTAACATTGAAAAAATTATGTATAAAGTATCCAATTTACATTTAAAAATGAATAATTTTATAGATGAGAATAAAGTTCAATCTATGTCACTATATTCACTATGTAATAAATGTGGAGAAGTTGGTAATTATCCAAGATAGCGCTCTATTACAAGGGCTAACACACATGATGAGAACCAACATTCTCCAATAATAAGGGAACAATGAAATTCATATGATGATATGGATCATGATAATTGAGGTACATGTAACCTCTATTTCATAGTTGTGTATTTCATGTTTTATTTTAATTCATTTCATGTTAGCATATCTTGTAATTTTTCTAAGAACATCTAGTCACATCCTAAAATGATTTTATGTCATCAAGAAAAAATTATATGATAATTCTATAACATGTTGAGGTTTTTGGGAATGTTATTTAAAATATTATCAGTCTCTATTTAGTATAATTTTTTTGTTATCCTAGTTGTGTAATGGATTAAAATTTATAAATCCAACATAATTTTTTAAGAGAAGTAAATCACACTTTATATCATGAATTTCCATCTAATTCTATATAAGTGAAAGAGTGAGGATGAACATTATTTAGTAGAAACATCTCAATGATGGATATTATTTCATTTTTAGAAAGTGTATCTAGCCAAAATAATGTCTATTAAATAAAATATCATCATTGGGGACATCAACATTGTGAGAAAATATGCCGATGTGTTTCCTGAATATTTTCTTGGTCTTCCTCAAAGCTGAGAGGTTAAGTTTCCATTCAAACTTATACCAGGACCATGTAACATTCCTAGGGAATTTCATCACCTTAAAAGGGATATATGTTGATCCTTAAAAGTTAAATATGATTGAAGGGTGTCCTAGACCAACCTGTGTGATGGAAATCTGTAGTTTCCTTGGATTAGTTGGGTATTATCATCGATTTGTGAAAAAAACCTCATGATTTTCAATCCCCGTAACCAAGAAAACTCAAAAGGGAGTCAGTGTGATAGAGAATGATAAATGTGAGAAAAGGGTTTAAAGATATTAATAAGAGGCTAATCACTACCCCATTACTCATATTACCCACTAGTGGAAAAGGATTTCTTGATCTACAATGATGCATTTGAAAAGGTCTTGGCTTGTGTACTCATGAAAAATGACAAAGTGATATCCTATGTCTACCACCAACTAATGATCCATGGTACGAACTACCCAACTCATTATCTATAATTGATCGTAGTAATCTTTTCATTTAAGATTTGGAAACATTATCTCTATAGGTAGAAGTGTGATATATATATATATGGACCATAAAATCCTCAAGTATTCATTATTGAGATAATCAAGGAGGATAAAAAAGGAGAGTTTCTATAGAAGAAGGAATCAAATATCATGGAGTTCAAATTTTATAAATATGGAGTTATATGGTTTGGATCTTGGATATGTGTCCCAAAAAAACCAGAATAAAATAGGGAACTTCTAGATGATTCACATACATCATCCTTCTATATTCATCTAAAATCACTAATATGTATATATATTTGAAGATAAATTTATTTTTGGATAACATGATGAGATTTATTGCATATTTTGTATCTCATTACATGGTATTCTAGAAAGTCAAGGATGAAAAACATATGTCTAAGGGTATGATGAAACAATTTCCCATACATTTTTCTAAATAGTGAATCATAACTATAGATTTCATAATAGGAATCCCCATGACACCTAAAGGTAATAATTCCATCGAGGTAGTAATCGATGGCGTTAAAAAGTTGGTGCATTTAATTGTTATCATGGAATATTTCTCTCTTGAATAACTCACTAAGATATATATAAGATAAGTGGTAAAACTTCATGAAGTGCCAGCCTCTATTATATCTGACCATGATACAATGTTTACCTTGAGTATTTGGAGAGTCCTTTAGTAATAATTGAATATAAGATTGAGATTTATTTCTTATTATTACACTCATATGGATGGTTAGTCTAAAAATACAATTACAACTATAGAGGATTTGATGAGATCATGTTTAATATATTTCAAAAGATATTGGGATTAAAAACCTCACCTAGTGTAATTATCATATAACACCAATTTCTATTCTAGAATTCACATAGATAATTATGAGGATCTATGTGGGAAGTGATATCAGATTCTGACAGGTTAGGATCAATATTATGGGACCTGATCTTGTACAAGATATGGGGGAAAAGGTTCAAACCATTCAACATCATATGAAATCCATACAGAGTTAGAAGAAAATCTATGCAGACAATCACTGATGTGGTCTATAGTTTGAGTTTGAATAAAAATTGTTCCTTTTTATATCATCATGGAAGAAATTCATGAGCTTTAGGAATAAGGAAAAGATTATTTCAAGATACATCAGTCCCTTTGAGATCCTCAATCGCATCAGAGTTGTGTAATATCAACTAGCACTCCCACCTAACCTATATCAAGTAAATTATGTGTTCCATGTATCCCTCTTGAAGAATTACATACCAGAACCCTCAAGTTTACTAAATCTAGAGGTGCTAAAATTTTAAACTGATCTTTCATACGATGAGTAGACGATGAAAATATTAGATCATAGAGACAAAGTTCTATAAAACCAGACAACTCATTTGGTCATAGTTTTGTGTTAGAACCACAGGTTTGAAGAAGCAACATGGGAACCAAAAGAGGCGATGAAACAAAAGTACCCTCATCTATCTTAGTGTATGAAATTAAAATTTCTAGGGTGAAATTTCTTAATGGTGGAATAATGTAATGACCAAAACATTTATAAATGAAATTTCCTTTTTAAATGAACAAGTGGATTATTTATCTAATGTAATTATAGAAATCACATGCAATAATTTGGTTATTTTGGAAATTATATCCCAGTATATTTAAATTACCATTAATAATCATAACCATTGATAATATAGTTGTTTAATAGTGGTCAAAGGATTGGTATATAAGGGTTATGATAAATTACAACTGATAAAAACAAAAGAAGTGATGACCTCAACTCGTAAAATCATACCCTATGAATCCCATTTATCAAAGATTCTAAGGGATATATCATCAATGTAATTTTACAACTATAAATTCTAAGAGAATATATATAATCTAAATCATGAGAGAAACTAATTCTGGGAGAAGTCTAAACTCATCGATATTACAACCCAAACCATATTTTTTGAATGACCCCCAGAGAATCTCACCCTCGTGCACCTTGACCTTAGGGTGTTCTTTGGTGTAATAAGGGGTTATGTATCTTAACCATAATAGTATTAATATTTATATTTTCATTCCAGTAAAATTTTGATTGTATTTATTCCTTATTGATTTTACTTTTTAAATGATTAAGTAATGATTTTGATAAAAAATTATTTTAATATGACAAAACATGAAATCTATTTTTGGGTAATATTAAATTTAAATTAGGTCATTTTTTGATGAATTTATTAATTAAATGATATTTTAATTCAATATTATTATTAAATATTAAATATTAAATATAAATGATAATATAATTTTATGAGGTTAAAATATAATTTCTATAATGTTTAGAAATCAATTAATGTTAAAAAACCTATATTTATCAATAAACGTGGATATTAATTTAAAAGTATAATTTCTCATATTCATAAAATTGTTTTTATAAAATAAATATTATTTTTGGGTTCATCATGTCGAAATTATCCAATGTTTAATTTTTCATAATTTTCTGAGATGGTCAATTTTTCATGTAAAATTTAAAAATAGTATAAATATATAGTTTCTATACCATGACAACATAATATTAATTTCTATTAAAAGGAGAAAAGAGAATAAAGCTTCCGGGTAATCTAAATAAATGAAGACCAAGTGCATTCCTAATTATATGGTCCATCCCAAATGGGGGGAACGAGACTAGGGAACAAAACTCTATAAGGGGGAGATCCTGGGTAGCCAGAGAAGCCAAGAAATCAGCCACTTGATTTCCTTCATGCTATTTATGTAGAACCACCATGTCGCTGGAGATAAGATCCTTGCTATCACGGATCAGATAAGTGAAATTCCACAGAGAGGAAGAGACACCAGTGAGGGAGCTCCAAATAATCTTGGAATCTATTTCCAAAGTAGTCAGGATGATGTTCTTTGATCTGCAAAGAGATAAGGCATTGATTATGGCCAATGCCTTTATCGATCCCATAGAAGTTCCTAAAATAAAAAACCATTGAGTTGTTAACATCATAGACCACACCCCCACCACGCATGCATCCATGACTAAATGCACCGTCAATTTTGAACTTGAGATCGTTGGTGGGAGGGGACCATCGAACCTAGTGGCCCATCTGTCTGGGTCAATATAGGCCCAAGGGTGGGATTTTGAAGAGATAACGCCTAAGGAAAGGTCTTTCCTCCCCTACTTGATGAGGCATGCCCGATCCTCCACAATTCACCAGGCTCTCACCACCAGAGGCAAGTCAGGGAGACGAGGACCATATTGAGCCTAGTTCTAAGCCTGCCAGATACACCAGCACCCCACTGCCAAAATAATCACATGGTGCTTCTCCTTCATCTTGTTCCCATTGTAGCCGCAGAATCGGTTCTGTAGAAACATATCAAGGTAATCCACACCTGGTTCATGAGACATAAACTCACCAAAGTCCCCCCAAATTAGTCATGTCCATCCTCTCTGAAAGAAGACGTGTAGTGAAGACTCATCTATGAGAGACGAGAAATAGATACACATATATGTTATATGCACACCCTTAAATTTCACCGCTAGATTCGTAGGTAACACATGAAATTGGATCCTCCACAAAATGAAGGTAAATTTAAAATGAATATCCTTGCACCATAGGTGCATTCCCTAAGGGTACCTAGCAGGCCGGGAGAGCATAACTGTTTGTAGGACTTGGCTAAGAACCTTCCATTAGTGGGTTTGGTGAAGAAACGTTGGTGTGCGGATTCCTCAAGCCCGGTGTTGTCGAACATATCCCACTAAGTGGGGTTGGGGACTGATGGGATAAATGGGGGATGATAGTTAGGCTCCATGAAGGACAAGTAATGTTCAAGGCAACCAGGGAAGTCCATAAGGCCACCCCCTATTTAATTTTAAAAAATTGATATCACCCTAACCCAAGACCCATTGTGAGTAGTCATTAAGCATATTAATATGAATAAAAAAAGAGTTACACAAGAAGTAGGAGGTTCTATGATTTTCACATGATCCAAAATCATACGTTACTCTAATGAAATAACACCACAGAGAGTGTATATTGTTAACCTCCAAAGAAATATTACCCTAAATAATGTGCATATCTTGGCCCACATCCCAAACTCCAATATCCTCATGCTCAACTAGTCTTTGAAGTTTCTTCCAAAAGGCCCACCGACATTTCCCCTCTCCATGAGCATCCCAAATAAATCCATTCAAGGTACACTTAATCTATTTAATGATGGAATTTGGAACCTTGATAATAGAAATAAGTTTCATGGGAATAGGGGAAAGAATTCAATTAAAAACGGTGATTCTACCTCTAAACAACAGAAATATGTTCTTCGAATTATTAATATAGTTAATTACCTTATAACTATACATTAAAAATTAATGGTGTGGATCCTTCTAGGGGAGATGGGGGAACCCAGATAGATCATTGTAAATCTCTTTATCAATATAAACAATCTTGATTTAATAGTAACCCTTCACCTATTCATGCAGGAGGTAGGAAAGTAGACACCACTCTTGTCCCAATTAATGATTTTCCCACTCTAATAGGTATACTCATCCATGATTTTGTTAAACTCTCTAGTAGAATATTTTTGGCTGTTAATGAAGAATATTAGGATCCCCTAATCTCTCAAGAATATTCTCCCAATATTTTGGAAACACCTTCTCAAGGTAAGGGACCCTCCCCTTTTCCACTTTATTCAAGCACCTTCTTTATATATTTTGTTTTGTCAATAAATTCTTATTGATGAGATATTATTTACCACTACAAAATTATTGTAATAATGATTTTAAATTAATTATATAACTCATTAACTCTCATTAATCCCTACCATGATTCATTATGTTACCCTATTATGCTGTCAAAATTATCCGACAATTTCTCCTTGTGAAACTTTTATTCAAGCACACTTTTTTTATTATGCTTTTTAATTTCTAATTGTTCATGTGGTAATATTTTCTCACATATCTCTCTTACTAACCTTATTATTTACAAGTGATGAGATACCCCTTTAACTCTCATTAATACCTCCCATGATTCATTAAGTACCCTCATTATACCATCTAAATTATCTTACAATTTGTCTATGTCAAATCTTTGTTTTATGAATTTCATCACCCTTTCCAGTCAAGGGTTTTCACCTAGATATACCTATACTTATTTTTTTTTACTTTCATGTATTTAGTCCACACTCCTTAATCTTGGGGTTAAATTTGATAAAATATTAACCAATGACTAATTCTTTATGTGCCACACTTATGCATGTACATGATATGAAAGTGTCAGGTGTGCCCGCAATTATATAACACTCCAATGCATTGGGAAATGTTTTAGTCTCATAAAATGTCATGTATGGGTTTAGTGAGTAAAATTAATCCATTACGGGAAATTTTCTACCATGTTATGATATCTTTTCAGTTACCCTTGACCTATGTATATGATTTCAGGTTTAATGTTGTCACCATATTCCCATGTTTCCTTTATGATCTCACATTGTATCATGCATCATTGTTCACGATTTTGATTTTCAACCCTTTTATGTCCCATTGAAATTCTTATTGACTAATACGTAATAGTTTTATTTTATGAATTGTTTATTCCATTATTGGAATTTATATATCACCTCTTTCTTATGTATGTACCCAAGTTATCTCATGCAGTATTAAGAGTAATAGAGTTTTAGAGCATGTTAAGGAAGTTGGATATAATGTTTTTGTATCCATGTATCAAGTTGATGTTATATATACCTAATTTTATAAAAAAAATAGGATTCATGATCTTATAAGTTGTACTGACTGTTTTATTATTTAATAAATCATGAAATAAAGTTTACTAAATATTGGATTTGTCATATAAAACCTCAAGTCAAAATGAATTGTGATTTAGTATACCGTTATAACCTATATGTTAAATTAGTAGGTATGAATATTAATAAATAAATTACTATAAATATGGATAAAGTTTTAAAATAAAAAAATTATTAATTAATTCATAATATAAAAGTGCTCAATTTTCAATAAAGTCATCTTATGCCTTAAAAATAGGTTTTCATTAAAAATGGTTTCTGAATAATTTTGTGTGCAGAAATTATAATTAATTTCGACAATATTTAGAAATTATATTTTTTGGAATTGATATTATTTTTTATATAATAATATAAATATTTTATTGGGTTTAATTCTTATAATATTTCTAAAAAACATTTCTTTTTAGTGAATAGTGAAAAATACGGATTTTTGTAAAATTATAATTCCTTTTTATTAAATAATATAATTTAAAATTGAAATTATGTTTTTAATTTGATATTAAATTAACATAAGACTAATATAATTTTATATAATATAATTAATTAAATAAGATTCTTAATTACACTTGATTTTAGTATAAGTTCATTTTTGGGCTTAGAACACATTTTTCTAAAAAACATTTTTATGTATACAATGTGTTTTTACCTAGATGAATTCAATTAATATATATTTTTTAATGGTTTAAATAAAATTTATTGATTATATATTCAATAAAATATTTTAACATTAATTTTATGGTTTTTACAAGGAAAGGAATAGAAGTAAATTTTGTTTTGGGCATAAAAGTGAAATTTTCTAAAAACGGGTTTTCATTGTGTTTTGCATGATTATTTAAAATTAAATTTTTGGAAATTAAAGAAATTGGATACGTTAAAATGAATTAAATATTATGAATCATAATAATTTATATAATTTAATAATTTCAAATTAATTTTTTTCATGATGAATAATAAAAATTGTAAAATTTTATTACTACGGTTGAGGATAAAACGGGTTTACTGGGGGATTGACTAAGACATAAGGATATGAATAAAATATAATATTTTATAATTCCTATTTTTTAATATATTTAAACATTATATTAATGTATATTGTAATAAGTATCCATTTTTTACACTTTCTCATGAAATTGACCCTACATTATTGAAAACATTTAAGCGATTCCTTGTGTGCCCCTCCCCTCACTTATAAAATGGAACATTTTCTTCCCCCTTATTCACAGAATATGATCCATATATATATCTTAAAATACCTTATAAAATACCTTCAAATATTCATTACATTCATCCTTTATCCCTTGGTCTTCTCATATGACCAGTATTTCAAGTCTTATGGTGTAATCTAAAGGAGATCTCTCAAAGAAGAGGTATAAATCATAACCAAGCTCTTTCAATTTTATTTATTATTCCGAATTATCTAAAACTATTTTATCCATAAAAAATGATTAATAAAGTGTTAAATATATATATATATATATATATATTTCATTATGACCATTTTATAACAATTTATCAACTCTTATCCAACAAATTGGAAATGAAAGTATCGCTCATGCGTATGTGTGGACTACCGCCTCCATTAGTGATATGATTCATTTTATACACCATATTTTGTGGTTGGTTATTATGATATATCTAATATAATTATATGATATTTATGATATAATAGTTACTATTTAATAGTTAATTATTACTTACATTTTTTCATTCTTTCCATCGAAAGGGGAAAAACATTACTGATGTGTACGTACGGACAGTCATCTCCACGAAGTGATGTAATTCATTGGTCATAACCACTTTATAAGAATGATTATAAAGGTGAATATAATTATTAAATATTATTATTATTAAATTTTTAAGATTATTTATATTATGTAACAATGACCAAATTTCAAGGACCATAACTTCCAAATTGAAACATGCAAGAAAAATGAAACATTTAACACCTGAAAATGATGATTTTAATAATGAATTTTTAATAAATGCATGGTTAAATTTCATATGTTCACCATATATAGTATTTTAGGTATAAATATGGATATAGTATAGAATTATAATAAATTTTAATTTATTATACAGGATTTTAGAGTGCTTATGATGAAACATGGACTTCAGGTTAGAGGTTTTACTTTACAATCCCATTTGTGCTAGAATTGGTTATTCATAAATTATTTATGGTGAAATAATACGATATATATCCCAAAAATATTATTTATTTTCTTATAATTTTTTTATTTATTGCGATTAATTTTTTTCCTTTCATTTTTCTATCTTCAAGTTCTCAAGATGTAAAAAATATTTTTTTATAAAAAGATATTTTAATTTCCTCTTTGATTGGGAGTCTTTTTCTTCCATATATATATTTTATTTAAAATATTTTCAAGACTATTTTTATTATTCAAAAAATTTTGTTTAAATAATTTTTACCCATTTTTACTTTAAATAAATTTTTTAAAAGGAATATTATTTTTGTTTGCTGAAAAAGCTACTATTAACTTTTTACCAAAAGTGTGAATGGAATATTTATGTTAATTTACACCACATGGATGTATTTTCCCACTATAATGAATAATATTTAATTTTAAGATTCATTTAAAATTTTCCAAGGTTCATATCAAAGAAATGTTTTTCCTTAATATTTTTGAAATTTTTAGATCTTAATTTAGATATTTCAAAATTAAAAGGGTATTTTCCTCAAGAAATTTTCTAGTGATATTTTAAAGGTAATTTCATCTATAGCAACATCCTTTGATGTTTCTTATGATTTAATGGGAATAAAATTCAATGCTACTGTATTTATTATTTATATAAAATTTTTATTATTATTATGTTGAAATATTGATGAATTTTATTTTATTTTCCATGGGTTATGCTATGATGAAATGATCTTGATCATATGGAATACATATTAATGGATAATGATTATTTTATGGGTGGGTCTGTTATAGACCTCCAATTCTTTATAAAATATTAATGTTTTCTAAGATAAAAGGGTACACAAAAGGTTATACAAATAATAAAAGAGGGTAAACATGTGGTTATCCCAATCCCAACAATGGTATGTGGGAGGCTATCCCAATCCCAATGTAGTTACATGTGTGGTTATTCGAATCCTAACATGTGATTAATGTCTTGGTGGGGAGCCTTGAAATAATAATACTATGACTATGATTATTCCACACTTTATACCACTCTTTTATAATAGGATCTTATTCCAATGTTATTCTCTAATATCCCATGTTATTTTATTCCTTTATGACTTGTGTATTATGGAATACAAAGATTTATTCCATGAATCATGATTATGATCTATGAATTTTTTGGTAGAAATTGAAAATTTTAAGATCTTATTCTCATGACTTTATTCTCATGATATGATTACATGTTATCATTGATTGATATCTCTCTTATTTACATTTACTAAGTCTATGAGCTCAACCTTTCTTATGTTTCCTTTTCCCTAGGGTATTAAGAAATGTTTTGAGTATGATATCGCTAAGAAGGTTTCTAATTGTGAAGAAATTAAAGGGAGATTATGTAGATCTTTTATGTACATGTTTTTTATGTATTCATGTTTCTAAATACACAAAACCTTTATAGTTCTAGTTTTTATAGTAATGATATATAATTAATATTCATATTTTAAGATGTAATATTTATTTAGGTAATGTTTGGGTCATTATAAGTCTTTGTCACGTGAGGTTAAACTACATGACATATATTCTATCCCATATTAATTGAAACTATTAAGAGTGGTCAAACTCGTATGACCTTAAATGTATTAAAGTGATATATTTAATATAACCTAAAATGATAAAATACCCTCTATATAATATCTTAATCTACATGTGGGTTCTCTTTCTTTGAGGGTTTAATGTTTATAGCTACATTATTCATCCATAATGTCATCATACACCTAAACTATGGAAAAAATACCCCATATAATAAAAAACACGTGGATTGATTCCTGTCACCATGGGATATGTAGTGATTTATGGATATTTCATCCAAGGCCTAGCTACGAATTCCACTTCTATTCTTGGTTCATCTTTTTTGATAAGGCATTTATTCATTCATGTTGGGTTTCATCCTTTTTCTCACCAGATCATCTATAAATTTATCTCTTTCTATCGTTTATATGATCTAGATCTGTACATGGGTATTCTATTTCAAGAACTATGTGAATATTAATGCCCATTAATATGGGATATATAGTGAATCTTAGATCTCTAATACTAGTTCCAGCCTCAGATTCTATATTCATGTCAGACCTCACCTAGGATATTAGACCTATAATCCCTATTGTTAGGTCTTCCCATGGTTATGAACTTTCATGGGACAACTTTATGTTTTCTAGGTGTTGATAAAAAATTCACATTGAGTTTTATCTCTTATCAAACCAAGATAGACAGGCACCACATTACCATTTTCCCCTATATATAAGTCAGGTATTTAAAAAGACCATTTAAGAACTACATGTGTCTTAATTCCTGTTTTTTTAGGATACGTAGTGGCATCAGGATCTTCTATCCTGTTCCCAATTTCAAATCCTATTAACATAACCCATATCTCCATCCTAGTTTTTGGGTTCTCTTATTCATTTTATGTTTCTCAATAAATCAACATTTTGATGAAGTTATCACCATCTTTCCCATATATATAAGCTCGATCAGTGAAAACCCAACTATAAAAGAACTATGTGTATCTGTTTATTCTCATATGATACATAGTGACGTATGGATTAAAAATCTAAAACCCATCTAAAAATATTAATTTCATCTAAATCCTTCTAGTTTATGGCATCCTTATTCATGGTGGGTTTTCTACATCAACTGTATTCTAGGATTACATATATAAAAACCCAAATATATTTTCCTTGATAAAACTATGGGGTTTCTCTTCTTTATAATCCCATACTATAATAAAAATTCCCATTTTATAAGAACCATAGTGGTTTGATTTTTGATATCCCAAGATATATAGTGATGTATAGTTTTATTGACATGGGTATGTCTATAAATCCCTTCAACTCAAATCACCCATCCATCCTAGTGCTTGGTACTTATCATTAATATCAGGTCCCTTAGTGGACCCACATTCATAAAAAGTCATTTTCACATACAACTACATATAACATGATTCTTGGTTATAATAGGATATATAGTGAAACCCTAAAGTCTTGACAAGTCTAGCAATAAACCTCACCATCCTTAATACTAACGCTCATATTCTCACACATTCATGTTAGGTCGGTCATAACATCTTGAAACCAGGATGAATTCATTATCATTTTATCCCTATATGTGAGATTGATATATATAGAAGATAATATTTCATACTTATGTGTGGAAAAATTCCTATTATTATAGGATATATAACAATGTCTAAATTTTGTATCTCATATTCATCCATGGTTTTTATCCCTGTTAAACCCCTAATTGTTTCTTATAATTTGAGGATATCTCATTCATGTGATGTTTTTCTCCATGAGTTTATCATTACGATGAATCCATTTCATTTTTTATACACAATAAAAAACTTTTTAAGCCCCACTAAATAAAGGTCCTAATCATATGACTATAAACTGTATCACACATAAGTCCACTTCGCTTAACTGTAAACATCTTGGAATTGGTCTTCATCAAAAGATATTAAAAAATAACACCAAAATACACTTTTCAAGAATGTAAATGTGTTTTCATTGGCCCTCATCATAATACATGAAACTTCATGACACTTAGGTCCACTTTCATGATTCCAAATGTATTGGAATTAGTCCTCTTCATAATACCTTAAACAAAATGACATCCGAGTCCTTGTCATGTGATGTTAAAATGCATGAAATATAGTCCAACTTTAAATACCATAAACTTCTTATATTGATCCACCATATAATACCTAATTATTCCCATATGAGATTGAGATCCATATAATGGTTCCCATCATAGGGTTTCCATCCATAAGACTAAGTTGGCATAAAATTCTTTCATTCGTAATAATTACATCTTAGTACTTTGGAATCATATATTTTCAATTGGTTTCCTACCCTAGCCATACACTAAGAAACTATATAAAAATATTTGAATCTCTTATCATTGGTAAATCCACATACCACTTCTTGTTTTTATCCTACACCAAAATAGAAAAATTCCCCCTTCACGAAATATGTGTGGCTTTATTTATATTATTTCATGTTGTATAGTGATGTGGAGATTTTTTATCTTAGGTCTATCCAAAAATTTCATCACCATCAAATCCATCCCAGTGTATGATATCCACATTCATGATGGGACATTAAATATCAAACTACAAAATCATTTTATACTGCATGCCCCCCCCCCCAATATCTTAGTAATCAGGCTTCCTAATTCATGTTGGGTTTTTATTTATTAATCATGTGTAAGAATGAATATTACCTATACAATTTCTTGTATGTATGAGCCAACTCAATATAGAGACTACTAAGAACTACATGCGGATTATAACATGTTATTTCAAGACACATTGTAATCTATGGATAACCTATATTTAACCCATATATAGACTTAATCAAATTAAAATACTCATAACCATCATATAGTATCCTCATTCACATAGGATCTTGATATATTAAGATCCATGTTGGAGTGAAATATAATTAATGATAACTATACGTGGATTGATTCATGTCCTTATGTGGAATGTAGTGGTTTACATATCACCCATATTGAACCCATCCATGATACCTAATCCCTAGTGTTGAGATCTTTACCAATTTATATCAGGATTCATTCTTATTTATTTTACCTGGGAATGTATATATCTATATATCCCATCCTCCCCAACACATGAGTCATATCTTTATAGAGACCCTTGTAAGAATTGTGTGTCAATTTATTATTGTTATCTTGGGATATATAGTGAAATAATAAACATATATTTTAGACCTATTAATAGATCATCATCCAACTCTGTCCCCCCTAGCATTCCATAATAGCCTAACCATGGTTAGATTGTGGATAGAGTGTTCTAATAATTTTTGAATACCCCCTTCACATATACCAAACATCATACCTTTGGTGTTCGAATATCTATAAACAATTCATGGTTATTTTTAATAAATAAATTTTAATCCAAAATGTCATATATTGTTGATAAAGATATTTTTGTCTCTATATCATGTTTTTCAATTGTAGGAATATCTCATCCTAAGGGGAAGGTATTCTAACCACATGTTCCCTTAACAACACTTTAGTGGAACCTGTCACTTGAATTTGGTTGGCGATCTTCCTCAAAATTCTTGTTCTTTTTCATCACTTTCAAACTCAACTACCTTAGGTTATGATTTACATTATTTTCATTCCTTTTCTAAATATACTAGATCACTCCTAGCTCTTCAGCCCTATTTGTGTTGTCACACCCTCTCACCATTAGTTTGATCATTACAAACTTAAACTATGTGAATATATTCCAATGATTTATGCACTATTAGAGGACCCCCTCTAATTAAAATCAGTTTAACCTTCTCTATATATCAGTCACATGACCTAACCCTTCATCTCATTAGTCAATGTTATATAACCAAAAAACTCAAAAAACTTTTTGTTCAATCATTATTTCTTTAAACTATGTGCACCAACCCATGGGGAGGTCTATAATAGTTTGGGGATCCTTATTCAAATTGGGTCAACATTTCCCTTAATTATAGGTAGAGTGCATCATCTTTTGGTCAAAATGTCAAATTTAAAACACCAGTTTCACTGGTCTGACTTGCAAGACCATAAACTAATAATGTATAGTGAAATAGAACTCTCCAATTTAAAAAACGTAAAGGGGGTCCTTGGAATGATTAGAGTAATATCTTTCTAGGTATTCACATTAAATTTCCTAGGTACGATTTGAGAATTTTAAAAAGGAAAATATGCAAAAAAAATATATTGAAAATATTCAATGGAAATCCTGAGAAAATTATAAGTTTCAACCCACTAATCATTTCCTCAACTATGGATCAAGAAAAATTAAGGCCAATATAAAAAGAAAAAAATCTTGTATATACCACTATTAATCCTTAAAAAATCAAAATATGCTCTCTAGGTCTATCAAACTTGGAAAAATTTAGAGTACCCTTATAACCCCCACATATATTAGTATATAGGATTCATGAAAAATTATATAAGGTGTAATTTTAGGGTACTTGATCTATTTTGAGAAATTGAATTCTCATTCCAAAATCCCCTTCATGATTTTCATTATTCCAATTCATTCAACTCTCACATTTATAAATGGACTAACCATAGCTTATGGTGATGGTTCATGTGAATCAATATTCATCCAATCTATATTTTTTTAAGATTAATTTTTTACGAGGGAAGAAAATTTCACAGTCCTTTATCTCATTGATTTTCCCTAGCTTACGATGATGGTATATGTGTCTCCATTTTCATCCTACCTATATCCATATAGGGTTATACGTTTAGAAGATCATGGATTGATTCAAATTTCTCTATTGACTTCAGAATTTAGAAATTATGATTTACCTTATCTATTACCATAACATTTTCAATTATATTCAAATATATTGATATTACCCTTTATAAATTTCAAATATTATCATTGGATGATATTCAAAACAATAATAAAAATTAAGGTATTAAAAATGATTCAATTTAAAATGATTTTCCTTAATTGATCAAAAAGTGTAAGATCTTCCATAATTTAAAGTCTCTCTCATTCATTATATACAAGAGGAATCATGAATAAGAATAATATTATAAGGCATTCTTAGCGGGATCTCAAAGTTAGGTCATTACATACTCTAATTCATTTATGTCTTGATGCATCTCATCCTATGTTTTAGATTCTTCTTATATATTAGGCCACAATGCTTCTTCTTTTACAAAAATATCCATCCCTACAATTTCATCTTACCCAACTAGTTATTTTTGTTCTTCTTCACTTCCTCAAAAATAGACTTCTCTCAGTAAATTCAATCTATTAAGTTCCTTTCTTCCATGGATTTATATTGTTGTAACGTTATCACCTCGGCATGGGGAATATTCATGAAAGTTATCAGTCCTAAGGCTTATGTATCGGTACATAGATTATATGGTTGAGATTTTCGACTAGATATCCC
Organism: Viscum album; assembly: GCA_963277665.1. NCBI lineage: Eukaryota > Viridiplantae > Streptophyta > Magnoliopsida > Santalales > Viscaceae > Viscum > Viscum album. The sequence continues at coordinate 380,128,299 of OY728153.1, read as the reverse complement.
TCACTCTCTCATAAGTACCAATCATTTAATTCATTCTAGCACTGAGTATGAAATAAACTTGAATATTATATACCAAAGTGATGAACATGTTTTAAAGATGACGTAGTTAGCCTCCAAGCTCATTAAGGGGGTCTTAAGAACTAACAACCAAATATCCCTCTATTACTATTTCTATATCCTCTATTGGAGTGAGGCATATTTTGGATCTGAGTCATAGTTTATTGTAGGTACTGTCACATAATCTATAAAAAAATCAGTCAGATAATTTTTTGTCTCAATGTATAATAAGTGAGCTTTCACCAAACGAGTAAGTAAATAAATGTCCTCTAGAAATGAAGGCACCGAAGTAGGAACACCTTGAGTTTACATGGATTGAAATAGGTATTCTAAATTCAATATCCAAAATATGTTCGGTGGTAGACACGATAAAACACTAAGATGTTTTTATACTCTCCTATGTTCATTGGCACATCAACATCTTCATCTATTACCACCTTATTGGAAGGTTCAACATGTGGGTCTTATCATAGTGGTTTTCATGTAGAACTTCCAAATGTTTAACCTACCTCAAAGTACACTACACGCTCTAGTGAAGCTACAAGATCATAAATAATATCTGGCCAAAGAAAAAAAATTATATCACCATGGAGGGATGCACATGTAAACTAGTGTTAATTAATGAAATCTTTAAAGAAATTGAATGTATTAAAATAACTCTCCTTTCTAAAAAGATGTACTAAATTGGGTAACCTCTAATTTAAAATAATCGGCCAAATTATCAACATTCATCAGGTCATATAATAAGATCAAGTTATATGATATTTTGGTTAGCTCATTCATATTATGATCTGACTCTAGACTCTCTTGGGAATCACCAATGGGGCTCCTTCCTGGGGTTTTAGAGGATATATTCTCTTTAATAGATAGCATACCGTAGTCTTTTAACCATGTCACAATATCTAAGGAATTTAAAGTATTAGTATTGAATCATAAATGTATATTAAGAGTTAAGAATATAGATATAGAATTTACCTACTAGTCTCGAGTGAAGATAGAGATCCAGCAACCTCACATGCTCTCACCAATGGATACCTCAGAATATAGCTCTAAGGTAGGAATAAATGGAAGTTTCATAGAAAAATTCCTAGAGGGATGGATTCTACAACATGAATTTTTTCCATCATGTCTGGAAAACATTCTTCTTTTTCCTTGTTTCATAAGTAATTTCGAAATCCAATCATTATTCCTCTGGCCAAATAATCTAGAGATATAGTGGGCGATAAAGCCTCTCCAAACTTCTACAAGGGGAAAATTAGAGTCAATGATGATATTGATGACCACATATTAGGTGCATATGGAAATGTATCTTACATATTCCCAAGAGAATATTTGGTCAACCTATTTCTCATTGGTTGCGTCCTTTTCCTTTTGAGGACCTTTGTCACCATCATCGTCCTCCTCATTCAATCTTGGTTCTATCAGTTTAAGCACTCATTCCATATAAAATGTTCCACTATTGAGTGATTAAATTATTGTTTCATTCCTTTTAATATTATATTATAATTCATATAGATCATCCTTGTAAGTAGTTTCACCGATTTTGGTAATCTACCTGAACTCTACTAGGATGACATCTTCCACCTATAGGGCATCCCAAATATCCCTCATAGATAAAGTAATCCACTAGGAGTCCAACTCCCTCAAATTTTTTTCGAATGAAACTTCACTAGGGATGGGAGATATAAGCGATTCGTAACCCATTGAGGAAGATTAATTCAAGTTCCTAACCCATTTCCCAAGCATCTAAGTCACCAGAGAATTCCTTAGTGAAAGTCATTTACAAGTTATTTCCACATCATTTGGTGATTTATGTTATTATCTTCCCCATATTATTAGTCAACCATTGAAATAAAGCACTATATAATATTACTACCCACTAGGGTATGAAAAAATGTTAGTTTCATCATAGTTAATTTATTTCCTAATAGTGGAATTTAAAGGAAAGAAAGTAACTCGAACACTGGTAACTTCTCATGTAAAAATAATACAAAACTATCATGAAAATATGGGATGTTGTTCAAATCATGCACTTTGAGGAGGATTGGGAAACTTTTAATTACATAGTGGAATTTATAAATAATTCTATAAGGTATATACCCATCATATATGGTCACCCAGTTGATCATATATGATTTCACACCCACTCTCAATGATATTAGGTATACACATTGTTGTTGGATTCAAAGAACATTATTAGTAATTATGTTCTTAATCGTTGGATATGGTATAAAAATGATTGAATTACAATATTTTATCATTTTTTTAAGTCTTTTTCATCATGTGGGAGTGACCTAACTACGCCTATGATCTATAGAAAGGGACTAAACCAAACTTATTATATTATTCGATCATTGAAAACCTTGTAACCTCCCATATGGGCTATGATCCCACACCATAATATCTAGAAGGGACCAAAGATCCGGAATGGTTCCTTTCCCCTAAAGATATTTCTAATATTTTATTACATATTACCCAATATTAGTATCACCAAATTGATCCAACTTATGATTTCAAGTTGATTCACCATCATGAAAGTCCCGACTTTGGTATCAATGTGTGAATCATGTTCTAAACGGATATATTACTAATAAACAAAGATAAAAATAACTCTAAGAAGACCAAATGGTGGTCCCTATGGGAGACCCCCATGCCCCATTTCATTTATCATCACTCCTCTAATATTTTCCAGTAAAAACCAAAAATCCTATGAGTCTTGAGGGTTATTAAACTCTAAATCCTACTTGTCCTTGGTTCTTGATCATTCAGTATGATGAATAGATTATCCAAGATGCGGAAGGGAATATTGATTATGAGGTGAAGTCCCTTGTCCATGGCATTCCTTTCTTGTTAGACCATCTACCTTATAAACAATGGATCCTATATTTATTTCCTCATATGAAATTTTGGGGAATTAATTTTTCAAAATATACCAAAAGTTGATGCACCTCTAATCATGTACACATTCCAGAGGATTATCCCAAACTCTTCATACTTAAAATGAAGAATGTTCATGTTAGGGATTCACATACTAATCAATACTGGAATAGTATTCCTATTAGGGTAGTATAATAACTATAATACCTATAATACTTCATATATCCCTATATCCATGCGATTCTACTTGAACTCTATATAGCTCTGGTGAACCCAAAAGGGAAAATCCCATTCCATCCCAAAGATGCATCCATGTTGAAGATCCTAGCTTGAAGCCCAACCAAATATCTAGTTAGTGGTGGAATTATTTATAATGGATGTTTACCTATGAACATAAGGTTCTGGAATGCATCCTCTTTCTTATAGTTTTAGTGGGTTTTACATAAGAACATAGTACTTTTCATGGATATCTTTCTTTATGAAGCATCCCACCGCCAAAATGATGGACTGGTATAGTTTATGATGATGGTTAATAAAGATTCTCATTTTATTCCCTGGTCATGATACAAGGATGATTTCATAACTCAATGTCCCAAATCCATATAGGGGTATATTTTCTAATACTTGATAGTAACTATGGACTAGTTCCATCATCTCTAGAAGTAATAAGTGACTTTGGTTGATTTTAAAAAATTAGATATCTTTAATTTTTTTTGATCTTTTTTCTCCTCATTTTGGAATCTCATGTACACATTTTTAGACTCAAATATGTAAATAATAAAATATGGTCATATCATGGGAATCATATGGGAGGAATAAATAAAAAATTGGAAAAAGTCCAAAAAAATCACATAACACTTATAAAAAATGCAAAATATATAAAATCTATATGGTTGGATAAATTTCACATAGTATGGGATTCATGGAGGGTAAATTATATATAATGTCTATGTGGATACCTCATGTCCATTCATTTAGGATTTCATTTGTGAAGAGTCTATGTTTACGAGGAGTTATATTAGTGAAGTATTTTATTTTTAGTTCACAAAGGAAGAGACTCATCTATGATAGATAATAATCATTGATAGATCAAAAAATATATAATGAGGGGAACATTTAATTATATATAGGTTTTGGGGTCTTATTAACATCATGAAAATTTTAAGTGGGATAAATTGTACTCCTCAAAATCAAATCCTCTTCATTCACATCAGATCTAATTCTAAGAGGGGGCATTTGTTGACAATAGAAAAATTAAATGTCACATTAAGGTATATTATAAAGTGAATTATATAATATATTAAAATAAAATATGGTCATTTTTGGAAGGACATCCTTTCAGAATTGGTGCATAAATATTTCATGTCTATATAATATCATTGTGGCTGAGAGGTTGTTTGTGGTATAATAGAAAACATTATTCATGGTTGTGTAACACCATTGTGATATGGTAACTATTTTTCCATTGAAATGATGAAATTTTATGTTCTTTTAAGATCTTTATAGTCATGATTTTTTGTATGGATTTATGAAAAAATTATTCCATGACTAAATGATATTTTCTCTTTGTAAAGGTGAGATGGTATTTCTTCATGATTTCATCACCATTTGGAAGCTGCGAATACCTTATGTGACTTCATATTCAAGGAGAGTGGTTATGAATCATTGCCTATAAATACCCCAAATCAAACATCAAATAAGGGGAGATCAAAAACTTTGAGGAGATATTTTCCTTTATATTATAAAATCTGAGAGAGAAATTGATTCATTTGTGAAGTGTTTTGTTTGATTGGTCCTTTGAAGACACCACTTAGATAAATTTTATGAATAAACATGATATAATAATGATAGAGAATCAACAAATAATAATTTCATGATTATACTCCTCCCATGTAAAACTTTCATGGGGTTACCTTTATACAATCCTTCTTGAAGGACTCCTACAAGACTCCTCCAATGAGGGTTTTTCACATAATTCTTTTGAGAATAGAAGAACGAAGTGTCATGGATTTATTATATATTATATATTATTATAAAATACAAATAACATGTGGAAATAGGGTTTCCTAAATTCCATTATAACCTCTTACCAATGGTCCCTAACCATGAAAGATTTGACCCCTAGTTGGTCACTTCATCAAGGAACACTATTATGGATATTTGGGCTTCCTTTACACCCCCTTTGCAACCTAGATCATCCACCTAGTCTGAATTGATCCCAATTTACTTATTATATTCCTTACACCATGGTCAAAACTCCAAAATTCCTCCTCACACAAGGCCTCCCCAACATCCTCTTCAGATTAATAATTGGGTTGTGTGCATCAGAGTGTTCCCCTCAGTCATGTATTCCCTTGATAATATGGGTACCTATAATTAGTTTATCAGTTAAATATTTCTTAGATCAAGATGTTTATCTTGTTTGTCCCATATCAAGCATCTTGTTAGCCCTAGTATGTAGTATTCCTCTTTATTTCACTCAGAAAGACATAAATCCATATATGGGCATCCTATTGGGTGAAATTCCAAACTCTTACTCATTATTATATATTCTCTATGATTCCACTCATCTTTCTCTATATAGTTATAAATAGAAGAAAGGTAGACACACATATTGGCATCCTTATTAGGTGTAACCCCAAACTATATCTACATTGATGATTTATTCCTCATGTACCACATCAATGACCCATATACGTATGTGCCTCCAATTTGGTGTAAGCCACTGACATACATGTTCTTGTTTCATCTTCCATGTTGAATTGGAAAGGGTCACCCATGCATAATCCCCCAACTATTTCTCACCAGGCATATTCCTTGCAACTCCATTCATCTATATATTTTTTTTATCAAAGGATGTAAGGTGAAGAAACATTTAGGACTCATACTATGTGTAAGAACTAATCATATCCTTGTAGATTAGCTCATACCTAGTCCATTCAATAATCCATTAACTCCATATATGGTTCTCACATGTATAAGCCCCAACATTTCCTCACTGGGCCATATCCCCAGTGAGTCCTATCATATCCTGTCCTATATAATTACCCATTATCATGATGAACTAGAAAGGGAAAACCATGTATAATTACCTATTTATATCCCATTTTACCCATTTCACATCACAAAAATACTTACCATATGATGTTAAACTTCATGGAACATTCCTGACATACAAACATAAACTTTATAACATGAACTATGTGGGATTTGAATCCTGATAACCATGATATATAGGATTCCTCTTTGAGGTTCAATACCAACACCCCATAAGACTTAGATGAATGAACATAAATGGTACATCATATGTCCATGATTCATTACATTAAAAGGAACTTTAATTGGTTATAGCTACTTGATTTTAAAAGGAACCATAATGGTCCTCATCACATGACCTTAAAAGATACGATGTTCTCAGTTAAGTGGAACTGAACTACATGGGTTTGGATTCTTCATCGAGATACATAGAAATCCCCTGTCATGGGCCTGATCATAACTCCACAACACCAAAAATTTCCCAAGATGGTGATAAATTCCAAAACACTTAGATGTGTGTCTTTAAACCATAGTATAATAACAAGTGATAGAAAAATAGAGAACCTATGATATATATAAATGTTCACATAAATGCATGATTTTAATTGATCACTTTCATGGACATTACCTGTAGAAATATTATTACCATGAACGATTCATGAACATGTCTTAAATATTTAAGAGAGTCCTAGAATTGTTATAAAAACTCCTTAAGGTATGATCCAACCTCCCATCCTCCCAACCAATACACAACTCAAATCATCAATGGTGTGTCTCAATAGCCACTTACCTTTAGAAAGTTGTTTTTCACATACTCAAAAAACATGAGCATGTTTGAATGATATAAATAGGGTATTTAGACTCTATTTTAAAACACATTCTTACTTATATAGTTTTAAAATAAAGAATCTTTTTGGAATTAAAGATCATAAATCCATAATTCTTCTAGAATTAGTTTAAAAAGATATGCATGGAATATTATAAGGATAAGCTTGATAAAAACTGATTAACTTTACGATATTCCTTTATTTTATTTTATGAACATAGAGTAAAGTATAATATATTCTTGGTAAAGATAAGAGATACTCTATCAGGGTTGGTCATAGAACATCATAACCAATAATTCATCGATCATTTAAATTTAGAGTTGAATTACTTCTATACCCATATTCCCTTATACTCATCAAAGGCCATCGAGCATGTACCCGAGTGGTAAGGGATCCTTCTTGGCATCCAAAAGACCCAGGATCAAAACTGGGTGGAGGCGAATTTTCAGGGTACTGTAGCAGTGTGGTAGCAAGCACTATAGCAGGCACTGTAGCAGGCAATGTTCGGTACTATAGCAGCTGGACTATTCACCCGATTTGGGCTTTTGGGCCACTGGTTTGGGCCTACGTGTCTCAGGGCCTTCGGGCCAGTGAAGACCATGAAGTATCCCAGTTCACCCAGATCATGCCCTAGATGAGGATCAAAGCACCAGTAGCAGTCACCAAAAGTAGAGCTAACCGGATTGGAAGAATGAGAGGGTATGGCAACCGCCATCGGGACCAGGCACCGTGCAGCTTTGTACGGGGAAATGCTAGCTGATCAGCAATGCAGGTGGGGAGAGAAAGTCAATCAATGATGAAAAAGATGGGGAGGGGCATTTCTAGTGGGCTAGGCCTATGGGTCATGTATTGGGCATGGTTTTCCCCTGGTCCTTCAGGGTCATGTATTACGGGTCATGTCGGGCCTTGTGCCTTGGCCCTACGGGTCATGTACGGGTTCCCCTTCAACCCCTAAAAGGGGGATTATTTGTAATAAAATAAAAAATAAGTCCTTTGGCCCATTCGGGATTATACTCATCAAAGTGATGATGTTAGTAAATGTAGGAGCGATTATGAGTCTTATAATTGTTGTAAGTCTTTTTTTACTCTTTTGAAGAAAATATTTCAAAATATAGATTTTAACACTTAACTATATTCCAAGTACAATTAAAAATGGATATCACATAAGTTATATATGAAATAAGTCAATTATGATATAACATCATGTGTTTTTATGTGAACTATTTGTTAAGGATAATTTTAGCAACAAACATACATCAACAAAAACACAAAGTGAATCGTAGTTAATTATTCTAAGTTACTGAGGATATAATTTTCCATAATATAGAAAGGTATAAGTCTTGTGATTGAATATATTTCTATGAGAAAGAATCAAATATCTTGTGAGATAGTGGGAGAAATCATTAATTTGATAAATTCAAGGCTTTAGATGCACATGAGTTGAAATTGGAATACTAAAATTCACAATAATTAGTCGGAGGAATTTTTCTAGAGACACATGCTATATATGAAATAAAAAATGAAATATATGGTTTTATAATCACCAATTTTGGTGATATATTATTAAGTAATGGTACTGAATACTTATCCTACATGGAATTAGTAAATAGAGAAGGATAAAATTGGAAAGTTAATATGAACACATAAATTAATTCTAGGTACCTAAAACAAGTTTTCTATTTTTTTTGTTTATCCAGTAGAAGTAAATTCATTGGTGGGTATTCAAGATAATACTAGACATGGGTGGTAATGTTGGTAGATATAAGTCATTATTGGTTACTGAAGGTTTTCAAGCAATGTTAGGGAATAGACAATAACAAAACCTTTTCATTGGTCACTGTTCAAAAATCCATTAGAATTATACTTGTTATAGAATACTTTTATGATTATATGAATTTTAAAATAGATTAAAAGACCAATTTATTTAATGGAAACATTGTTCAATATGTCTATATGACACAACCAAAAAGATTTAGGATACCAAACAATTAAAATTTGGTAAGAAAGTTACCTAAATCCATTTATGGGTTTAAAAAAGAATAAATATAATATAATATTAATTTTTATGAATCCATAAAATAGTTTGGTTAAATTTAGAATGAATATAATTATAGTTTCTATAAGTGGTTAGTGGGAGTAATATAGTTTTCCAATTATAATATGATTATAACATATGGAAAAATAGGCATTAGTCTTATAATTACTTAGGACTAATTAAAAAAGATATTTATCTAGGAATGAATTAATTTAGTGACCCAAGTTCTTGGAAAAAATATCCATTGAGATAAATATATAGGTTTTCTTAGATCAGTCAAACTATATGCATTAAAAAATTATTCAAAAATAAAATATGTAACAATTCTAGAGCGAATTGCTATATATTTCACATGGTGTAAAATCACTGAAAGATGATGTGTCAAGGAATGGTAGGATATTATTATAATAGATATAATTTTAAACTATTTAGTGTTTTAATTTATCATATATTCCATGATATGTATAGATATTTTTTATTTATTATTCTTAATGAATGGTGGGAAAATATAAAACAATGTTGACAGAACAACATGATGTAGCAGTCCAGACTATCCAATAGTACATGAGAAAGTACAAAGAATAATTTCATGGTACTTAGAGAAGTGGAAATATCATTTATTAAGGGGATAGAAAACAAATATTACTTCAGATCAATTAGAAATTATATCATATTTAGGTAAATTAAATAAATATGAAAATATTATTGATTATAGTAATGGACATATCTATATATACTGAGTATCTTACACCTTATAATATAGCAAAAATTTAATATTAAAATTTTGGTGATTTATTAAAGATCATAGAATTGTACCAAAAATGTATTATTATAATATATATTATAATAATTTTAGGATAATGGTACAAACCAAATTTTCAAGTTTATGAAAGAGGAAAAAAGGTATATGCTCAATGATATTACCTCTTCAATGTTTTACTCAAAGAGGTGATTTCATAGTAAAAATAGTATCTATGGAAAAATTTTAGCAAACCCAATGCTCGTATACATTGTAACACCCCAAGGTTTGGAAAATAAATTTAATATTGATTGCATGAAACACTGAGTCTCTACAAAACAATACATTGTAATAACCTAGCCAATAAACATAAAATTTCCACTTCTGTGAATTTGATTTTCAAAAAACTAACATACATGGTGGTGTTTAGGGTGATATTTAGAGTTTGATAAAATCAACTTAAATTTTGGTTAATAATAACCTACCCCCATGAATATTAATGTACCCTTATGAATAGTAATGTACCCTTATGAATTGTAACTTGACCCTTATGAATGTACCCTTATGAATAGTAACATGACCCATATGAATAGTCATGTTACCTTATGAATTTTAATTTGATACTTATGAATAGTAATGAACCCTTATGAATATTAACCTCACACATGTATGTATAAATAATATTTAGGCACCTTATAAATAAGAGTGACTGTTTAAAAAATTAATATTTAAGTGTTGGTTCTTTTATAAGTCATAATTTATTAATTACAATTTTATAAATAATAAAATTATTTAAAATAAAATAGATTTTTATAAAATGGAATCATAAAACAATATTTTGATGTCTTATTATTATAGGATAATTTTATGAGACCTTAGTTAATTTTTGAAGGTGTTAAAAATCAGTTTTAAATTTATAATCTGTACTTTTCAAGTAAATAACAGGTTTATTTAAAAATTAAATTTCTCTTATTTAGAAAATTATTTTGATAAAATGGAGTTCATTTTTGAATTCCAAATTCTGAAAAATGTTGAGGGTGAATTTTTGGGATTTTTCAAAAATACCTGAATTTTAGGTGAATAGTAAAATATGATAATTTATGTTAAATGCTAAATACATGATTTATTGAGTCAAAAGTGATGTAAGGATGATTTAATCCCACTTAGTGAGAACTCACATGAACATATTAATATTTATGGTCACAGTAATCAATACTATTGCTTGTCTTGATAAAAATAATTTAATAATGAATAAAATATTTAGAAATCACTCCTCTCCTCCCCTATAAATACCACCCCACCTTAAAACTTCTCTTCACTCCTCTAAATACTTGTGAATTGTATATATTCTTCTCAAATATCTCCCCAACATCCTCCCCCAAGTCTATCATCCTTTTTTCTCCTCAAAAGACTAAATTCTCTCCCCTAATGGGGCTCTCAAAGAAGATTAATTCAATAGGTAAATTCTTCTTTTCAATTATTTTAGTTTCTTTTCAAGTTCCTTTGTTTTCTTTTCTATCCTATCTTCTCCTCATCCAAATGTTATGAAAACTAAATTACCTTACATGTAATTTAATTTTTTTATGATGATGGAATAATTTATTATCATATCTTTTTTACCCTTATTTTATGCTAGTAGTAAAAACACCATTCGAGATGTGCTAATTTAACGCATTCAAGGACGATGAGTTTTCAATTTCTATTATCATCTTAAATTATCGTCATGAAACCATTATTATGGTTGAAACATACTATAAAATATTTATTATATATAATATATGGTTATTTAATCTTTTTTTAAACAAGGTTTTTATTTATAAATCAAAATGAGTTCATTGTGTTTAAAAACCACCAATTAACCCAAACGGTTAGCATTAAATAATTTATATAATGATTCATCTTCACTCCAAGTAAAAAAATTAAATTTAAAACCATGTAACCTTATTTATGTTAAAAAATAACATATAACTTCAATTATGTGCAACCATTCACATTTTACATGATTCTCTATTCATTTATATATGTATATCGATTGTAAAACAAACGGGCCCAAACAATGAAATTGAACCGCTTAACCCCTAAAAAAGGACATGAATGAAATTATTAAGGTTATGATAAATAAATTACATGAAGAATTGTTTCTAGAATTATTAATTAATGAACCTAAATTTGATTATTTAGGTCATTAAGATCATGTGGATAACACCTTCATACTTTAGGTAAGGGTTTCTTCATCTCACTTCCATTTTTGTGAGATAATCTGTATTCACTACTATTAATTGTGTATGGTGTATGTATACATAACATTTTTGTTTCATATATTTAATCTCTTTATTTTCTTTATATTCAATTTATCATTTTATGATTATTAATTTTTGGTCATACGATTCAATTGATTACAATGTTGTAAGTATTTTTCTACCCAAACCTCCATTTTTATTAGGGTTTCTCTTATTCTCTACTCATCTCAATTAATTTCTTATTTATTCTTATGTACTACTCATAAATAATTTTTTAATGTTCTATATATGTTTACCCATCATAATTATTCTTTATTTTATGGGTAGTTACATTTTTTAAAAGAATATTTAAAAAATTCTTCCAAAATGCAAGCCCGATTCAAGGAACCTCTCAAATTCTTACCTATTTTGAAGTTCACTCTATAAACTATTTTAATCCATATTTAACTTTCTAAAATCATACATTTTAACATGAAAAATCTATTTTGGTTCATTTCTAGTTTTATGAATGCAGACATGTCTTTGTGCTTTAAAATCTCTTTAATGATTTCCTTAAACTGCATTTAAAAGTCTTAATTCTAAAACTTCTTTAAAAACACTTTTTTACATGATTTCACTTGTGTGGGACATCATTTATGACCCAAATTTAATCTCAATTTTTTTCCCTTTTCTTTTCTAAGATATACATTTTTAAAACCATAGTTATGACAAATACAAATGATTTTCCAAAAAAACTCTTCTTTCTAAAGTAAAAAAGGATTTTTGTCACCTCGCATAAACTTTTAGGAGATATATGCCTTTTTCACAACTTATTCCTTACATGTGTTATATTTACTTCCCCTCAGTATATCATATCAAGAGACTTCTTATTCTCATGATATTCTAAGGGATTACTATTTTAATGTTTCAAGGTGTTATGTGACACTTTGTAATGTTTAAGGAATTTTTCCTCAAGAATTTTTCAACTGTCTCATTTAAAAGTATCTTTATTTATATCAACATCCTTTGATTAATATTTTATTTCATAGAGGTTTATATCCTATGATATAATCTACAAAATATGTTGTTTAAATTTTTCTGATTAGTTTGAATGTGTATGTTCTATCTTGATACCATTCACAGTATTACTTTGAATGGTTAGTGTTTTTGTTTAATGATTGGGGAAAGTTATTTACATTTCAAATTTTAGTTTCAATATTTATGTATACATTGTTTATTTTTATCCCCATTTATAAGAGGAATCCATTGGAATGAGTAAGTTTTAGGTGGGTCCCACTATACCACCTCGGTGCATCAGTAGGTCTCATGAGAAAAATTATGGTCTTAACATGAGGCCTTGACAAAATGGATATTTATGGTCTTAGAATAAGGCCTTGACAGTATGGTTATGATGTCCCAAACTATGCATTACCTCGTTATGAAGCTTGTCATTGATAGTTCATGTTATTATTCGACTAGTAGAATACTCATGATTATGTTTTATTATAGAATTATTTATTCATCTCTTATTCCTGCCATAATGGGTTCAAGTTTATTTTTAAAGGCTTTCATTTTTAGTTATTCACCATGCCAAACTTTTCTGTTTATGATATCTTCTGATTTATTGCTTACCCTTACTGAACATCCGAGCTCACCCCTTTCTTATGTTTTATTTTCTCAGGACGTTAAGAAGTTTATTATGATTGACCTGCATGGATAATCTTAGAGTTGTGGATTTTCCCAATAAAATTTATATGCTGTATTTAATTTCAAGTTGTAATGTTGAACTTATGTATGTATCTAGTTTACCAAAAATACTAAACTACTCAGTTCTTTGGGATATGACTTTCATATAAGCATGAAAATGTAATGAAATAATGCACTGGCTCTAGGAAACTGGGGTTAGGGTGTTATAGTTGGTATCATAGGAAGTTTAGTAGAAAACTTAGAAACTATATATAGAAAATGTAGACTAGGAAAAATCCCTAAGATAGACTTTGAGGATAAACATACAAGAACATCTAGGAATTTTGTTAAGGAATATATTATGTTTATCTTTTTCACAAATACATCCATGTCTTTATACTACAAGTGGACGTGGCTCAATCACAGATGTACCAAGGAGTAAAAAGTTGGACAAGGAGTTTCGGGGTTCACCTGAGGAATCCAGGTACACAAAAATGGGCATTCTTGCATACCTGGTTTGAAACTTCTGGGGGATATTCATAGGATACTTCACATTTTATTTAAAAACCATTATGAAAGATTTAAATGTAAATTTTTCCTCAAAGCAAACAAGTTTATGATTATGAGATTAGTTATGCTTTATATTTCAATTTATGTTAAGTATTTTTATAATATGTGATTATAAATTATGATTCATAACCTAATATAGTGTATGCGATTATATAGAAATGGTGCCTAGAAGAAGGAATGGGAACTTCACCAATTCACTTGATGCAAATAGTAAGAAGGATCATGTCTCTTATGGTATTAATCCATCATTTTAAAGGAAGATAGACTCCCAAATATCCTTGTCATATTCGGAAATAATATCATGTTTTAACAAGATATGTAAAGAATTATCTAAGTCCTATGGCTTTTAAGGGAATCAAGAAAAGAAGTGGATGGAAGAGAAAATATTGATAAAGGTGGAAGGGAAGGAAGGGTTCTCCCACATGTGATAATTGTGGAAAGAATCATCCCGGTAAATTCTTGAAGGGAATGTGAGTTTTTTATAAGTGTGTAGAAAAAAATACACTAATTTCATGATTTAAAGGGTAAGAAAAAGGTTTCCAACATACAATGATTCAACTACAAGGAGATGAGACACTGTGTAAATCAATGTCCCAACTGTTAAAGGACTATGCCCCAAATTATGTTACTAGATAATGATAAAGTCATCATACTACCACAAATGAAGTGGAAAGATTAATATTCCTCACCAAGAATCATGTTATTTTAATATTTTATCAACAATGTATTGGTTATAAGAATTATGGAATATATGAGTATTGTATTGGAGTACTATTTCATTAATTTTTTGAGGTTGTATGTTGAATTTTACCAATGATAAGTAACTCAGTATAAAATTAATATCTTGATAAAGTATATAGTTTAGGGAAAGACAACCCTAAATATATTCTTTATGATTCAGACAATGATGATGAAATGATTGATTTGGATTAGTACTGACTACCTCAAAACTGATTATTTTCTTATCAACAAGTGGTCTATGATATCATTGATGGAGTATAAAACATTTTTGGATATAAGTAATATATCAAATAGCATGTATTAGGATGAATGCATGTTTCCAATAAGGCTTTATGGTAATTTGAGATATTATCATATTTCAATAGGACACATGATGAAGATATTCACATGTTTGGAATGTGAAAATTTAGGGTTGCTTCATGTTGATTAAAGGTAAATAAGGTAACAGATGCATTGATCATGATGGATAATGGAGTTATAAAAAATATGAGAATTTTCATGCACCCTCTGTACGTGGATCTAGCAAGGATGGATATGGGAATTATTCTAAAGTATTGGATCATGAACTTTTGGAATGATAAACTATTTATGAAATGGTTTAAGTTGGTCATTATCTGAGGTTTTTGAGTTTAATTTCACCACATTATGAAACCTATGCTAAGGGATAAATTATATATTGTTTAAGGAACAAAAAAAGGATAAGAATGTGTTTAAAAAATAGAAACATATATTTATACTCTTATAAGATTGAAATAATTCCTTAACTCTAGGAAATAATATTAAATAATTTTTTTCCTATTATCATATTTTTTCATGTTATCAGTGAAATTATTCATAACTGTAGTTTATGGTTTTGTGGTAATGATATTTAATCTGAGCATGTTATCAATCACTTTCCATCAGAACATGATGGATTTTGTCAAGACCCGCCCTCGGGGTCCGTGCCGTGACTACCCCAAGCCCGCCTTCCATAGGCCAGGGGCTGGCGACTAGCACCAAGGCGTAAATCCCGATAAAAAGGGAAGGCATTGCCTTTGTAAGGTAAACAAACACCACAGAGTAAGCAAGCGGAAAGTAAACACTAAACAAAAGCAGAGTACAACTGAAAGTGCGGAAAAGTAAATGGGCCAGAATACAAACCCAAAACTGAAAGTAAAGTACAACTCGAAAGGGGAAACAGCAACTGAAAAGTAAATGCCGCTACACCGAGCTGTCCACTGGAAATCCCACCTGAAGGGTGGGCACAGATAGCTCCTCTGCTCCACAGGTCCCGCCGTCTGCTCCGTGCACGTCCCGCCTAGTGGTCCACCTCCGGGTACCGTCCCGCTCTGCAAGCCTCAGCTAAGGTCAACGCTGTCCGTCGTCTGCAACCAACACAACGTAGTGCGGGCAAAGCCCGTGCAGGGGTGAGTATAAGCTACTCCGTAGGGACCCCGAGACCCCTGAAGGTCTCTCAAATCCACACAGGATAAACCAAGAAGGAAAGTACAATCACAAAGTAACAACCGACACTGCTTAAGTATATGCCCATACATATACCTAAGTCATCAATTTCAAATACAGTCCAACCTCCGAGCCCAAGTACAACTCAGTCCACACAGGAAAGTAAACGTATTCCACACAGGAAAGTAAAACATAATCCACACAGGATTGCACAACACAATCCACACAGGAAAGCAACAGGATTCAGCTCACACAGGTATACTTCTTCAAAGGACGATAAAGATGATCACTGATCCATCTAAGTCGTCGGACCCACGAAGGATCGATAGGTAACTAACCCCCGCAAAGACCCACACAGGATCGGGCCCACACAGGACCTGTAGGCGCTGGCTCACATAGAACCGCTGAGCGCGGACCCACACAGGATCGGACCCACACAGGATCGGGCCCACACAGGACCTGTAGAACTGATCCACGTAGGATCGCTGAGTGCTGTAGTCGTCGTCGTCGAATCCACACAGGATCTCTGTACTGTCGTCGTCACTGTCACAGTAGCAGTCGTAGCAGTAGTAGTCACAGTAACAGTCGCAGCCAGCACTAGGGTTCCCGCACACAGCAAGCTCGTTCGGAGGGTCCGCTCCACGAGCCGAGAGGCTGATACATCAACTGTCACGAAGACCAGAGTTGATGTATCCAAAAGTTCCGTATCGTCAACAGGAACTCAATGCAACAGACGGTGCGTCGATCGGATGCCCGGTCTGAGAGTTATTGGCATTTTCGTCCCTGGGGCCCGGTTGGTTTTTAAGGCAAAACCAACCCGACCGTACTCCACCTACGTCCAAACCTCGGGCGGAGTATGCCAAAAGATCCGTCTCACTAAGAGGAACACAACGCGACTGACGGCGCGTCAATCGGACGTTCGTAGCTCAAGATATGAGCGTTTCCGCTCCGAAGGCCCGGTTGGTTTCGTGAACGAACCAACCCGGCCGAACTCAAAGTAATCCGAAACATCGAGTGCGATATACCGAAACGACCGTCTCGATCCAAGGATCGTGTTTCCGCAGACGGTTCGTCGATCGGAGGTCCGAGGCTCAATATATGGCCAAAATACCGGAACTGGTTCGAAACGGGGGGGTCCGGGTTCGGGCCGACCCGGCCCGACCCCCCCCCCCCCCCCTGGGGCGGCGCGGTGGCCGGCGGCAGCGCGGCGGCCGGCGGCGCGGGGGCCGCGGCGGCTTGTCGCCGCAAGGAGCCTGCACGGGGGGGAATTTAATTCCCCCGCTGATTGGAAGGCGGCGCGGCCTTTGTGCCGCGCCCTTTGCAAGAAAATGCCCCCCCCCCCCACATGGGGGCCGGCTTGAATTAAAACCGGGGGGCTGCTGCCCCCCCCCCCCCCCCCTTTACATGGAAACTGCCCCCCTCTTAAAGAGGGGAGTTTTTATGCGCTGGCCGGGGGATTAATTCTCCCGGTTTAACGTTATCCGGCCGGCCAGCTGGCCGGCCGGTTTTCTCCAACGGGACCGGAAATTCCGGTCCCCTCTTCGGCTTCCGACGCCGGCGGCCCGGCCGCCGGTCTCCTCGTTCCGCCGCGGCCCGGAACCGGCCGTGGTGTTCGTCGTCCGGCGCAGTGTGACGGCACCGCGCCCCTCCGTCGTGCCTTGAATCCTTTGAACGCGGCGCGACGGCGTCGCGTTCTTGAAGATTCTTCCTCGGCGTGGCGTGACGGCGCCGCGCAAAATAAACTTACAATTATTCGCGTGGTGCGACGGCACCACGCCACCTTGCTTCCTCCCGCAAGATAAAACAATAAGAACGATGGAGGGGGTTCGGCCGTGTTCATGCGGTCCGGCCCCCTCACATTAAGCAAAAACGCAACTTTAAATATTTCAAAGCCACACATTAGACTTGCTAAATTCATGATCAAGAATAGAATAATTAAACAATAATCAACAACCCCTACCTCGGGTATAGGTTCGAAGATTTGACAACGTCCGCGGAAGTCAACGTCGCGGAGATCGGGCGTCGCGGTCGTCGTTCGTCAATTCCGTTGACGAAGAGATGTGTCCGATGTGATACGTCGTTGGCGAAACCTCTTATGTCGACGAAGGGAATCCGAGGAGGAAGCGGCGTTCCCTCTCGTTGACACGGAAGACGAAGAAGAGCGGAGCGGCGTTCTTCATCGGAACTTGAGCGTTCTTCGTTAAGTTGAGTGTTCTTCGTGTTCTTCGTCAGAGTTGAAGAAGAAGAAGAAAATCTCCCAAAAAGCTCTCAAGGTGGCCAAAGCTATTAACCAAAATAAAATAAGACTCTATCTTATTTTATTAACACAACAACTCACTTGAATTTCAAAAGTTTGAAATTTAAAATAACCCTCTTCAATTAATTAAGTCAAGTTGACAACATTAATTGAAATGAGTTAAAGGGGAGGATTTGAGAGAATTTGAGGAGTTGGAGTTCGTGTGGACCCCACCTCACTTAATCCTCCCAAGGGAGGTTAAGTGGATGTGGGTCCCACTCCCAACTCCCTTTGGTAGGATTTAACTAGTTAAAATAAAATTTGTTCCTCACAAATTTTATTTAACTTAAACTAAAAACCCAAAAACTAACTTTCAACCCGCAACAAACGCAACTTCCGAAAAGGTCCCTTTAAGAGAATATCGGCGCTGCGAGTTCATCGGTGCCCTCGGATTTCAATTCCGAGCACCGGATCAAAAGTTAGGAATTCCCGCTCGTTCGTTCACTGAACGTACCCGAGCCAAACTTCAGAAATTGATTCCGGGCACTCCGGGCCTCGGAATCAGGTGCCGTCTGAAACCGCGCTCTTGTAAAATTCTAAAGAAAATTAAGAAAAAAAAATTCCTTGAATTTTACGGGTCTTTACATTACTCTCACCTCAGGGCTTTACGTCCCCGTAAAGATACATCAAAAACTAGGGAAACAAATGAGGGTACTGAGCACGCATCTGAGCCTCCCGCTCCCATGTGCTCTCCTGGAGATTCTCGTGCTGCCATCTGATGCGCACAAGAGGAATCGATCGCCCATGCAGGACCCGCTCCTGTCGATCCTCTATCTCCACCGGGACCTCCGTAAAAGTCTCCCCATCATCAACGTCAAGCTCCCCATGGTCAATGATGTGCGTCGGGTCGTGCACGTATCTCCTCAGCTGAGATACGTGGAAGACGTCGTGCACCCGGTGCAACTGAGGTGGTAGAGCCAGGCGATAAGCCACCTCACCAATCCTGCTGAGAATCTGGAAGGGTCCGATGAAGCGCGGAGATAACTTGCCGCCTCGGCCAAATCTCCGAATACCACGTCGAGGTGAGACTCGCAAGAAGACGTGGTCGCCATCCTCGAACTCTAGTGGCCTCCGCCTCTTGTCAGCATATGACTTCTGCCGGCTCTGAGCTGTCCTCATCCGCTCCTGGATGACCTGGACCTTCTCTGTCGTGGCCTGGACCATCTCTGGTCCCACGAGTGCTGACTCTCCAGGGTCTGTCCAGCACAAAGGAGATCTACAAGGTCAGCCGTACAATGCCTCGTACGGTGTCATCCCGATGGTGGAGTGGTAGCTGTTGTTTTACGCAAACTCCACCAAGGGTAGGTGGTCCTCCCAGCTACGACCAAAGTCGAGGACACATGCGCGGAGCATGTCCTCGAGAGTCTGAATGGTCCTCTCCGTCTGACCATCCGTCTGAGGGTGAAAGGCTGTGCTCAGACGTAGCTGCGTCCCGAACGCCTCCTGTAACCCCTTCCAAAGCCGGGAAGTAAAGCGGGCATCACGATCGGATATGATAGATAATGGCACACCGTGGAGCCGCACAATCTCCTGAACGTAGAGACGTCCCAAGCTCTCCACTGAGCCCTGCTCTCTGATGGGTAAGAAGTGTGCCGACTTGGTGAGTCGGTCAACAATCACCCAGATGGAGTCGTGACCTCTGGAAGTGCGTGGAAGACCAGTCACGAAGTCCATAGATATGCCGTCCCACTTCCACTTCGGAACCTCCAAGGGCTGTACCAAGCCCGCTGGTACCTGATGCTCTGCCTTCACCTGTTGACAGGTGAGGCATCGAGAAACGAACTCTGCTACAGCCTTCTTCATGCCCGGCCATCAGTGCTGTCGTCTGAGGTCCTGGTACATCTTCGCCACTCCAGGATGTACCGCCAAAGGAGAAGTGTGAAACTCTCTCAGCACTTCCTCTCGCAAAGCGACTGGTACCATGGTACGTCCTCTGAAAAGGATGTCGTGCTCTGCTCCAAGGGAGAAACCATCAGGTGCCTGTCCCGAGGATATCTGTGCACGCCGTGTCCCACAGTCAGCGTCCTCACGCTGTGCCTCTCTGACCCGCTGCAGTAGTGGAGGAGTGACTGTGAGATATTGAAGAAAGGCTGCTCCATCTCTATCCACGAAGGATATCTGCAAAGAGGCTAGCTGCTCCGTCGCCTCCTCAAGTAGCTGAATGCCCGTCCTCCTGCTGAGGGCATCAGCTACTACGTTCCCCTTCCCAGGAGTATAGACTATCTCAAAGTCATAGTCCTGGAGGAACTCGAGCCACCGTCGCTGTCTCAGGTTCAGGTCCTTCTGAGAGAAGATATACCTGAGACTCTGATGATCGGAAAAGACTGTAAAGCGCTCGCCCATCAGGTAGTGTCGCCATGTCTTCAGAGCGAAGACCACTGCTGCTAACTCCAGGTCATGGGTAGCGTAGTTCTGCTCATGCGGCCTCAACTGACGTGATCCATAGGCGATCACTGCCCGCTCCTGCATCAGAACACATCCGAGTCCGGTCCCTGATGCATCACAGTAGACTACGTACCCTACTCCCTCCTCAGGCAACCTCAAGATAGGTGCGCAGGTCAATCTCTGTCTCAGCTCCTGGAAGCTCTGCTGACATCTGTCTGTCCATACGAAGGGTTTCCCCTTCTTCGTCAAAGCTGTGAGTGATGCCGAAAATCTAGAGAAGTCTGGCACGAATCTCCGATAATATCCAGCTAGTCCCAAGAAACTCCGAACCTCAGTCACGCTCCTGGGTGGCTTCCATGCTAACACAGCCTCAATCTTCGCGGGATCCACTGCAACTCCCGCCTCAGAGATAACGTGTCCCAAAAAGTGGACCTCACGTATCCAGAACTGGCACTTCGAGAGCTTACCATAAAGCTGGTGCTCTCGGAGTGTGTCAAGAACAACTCGCAAGTGATAGGCGTGCTCCTCCTCTGTCGTAGAGTAAATCAGAATGTCGTCGATGAAGACCACGACAAACCGATTGAGGTATGGCTGAAAGATCCTATTCATGAGAGCCATGAACATTGCTGGAGCATTTGTTACACCGAAAGGCATAACCAAGAACTCATAGTGGCCATACCGACATCTGAAGGGCGTCTTCTACACATCCTCGTCTCTGACTCTGAGCTGATGATAGCCTGACCTGAGGTCTATCTTCGAGAACCACCATTCTCCCTTGAGCTGATCAAAGAGGTCATCAATCCTCGGTAGCAGATACTTGTTCCTCACTGTCACCTGGTTCAGGCGACGATAGTCAACACAAAGCCGCAGGCTCCCGTCCACCTTCTTGGAGAACAAAATCGGGGAAGCCCAGGGTGAAACACTGGGTCGGATGAACCCCTTGCCCTGCAAGTCCTCCAACTGTACCCGTATCTCTCGAAGTTCGGCGGGGGCCATCCGATATGCTGGAGTGGATATCGGGGCTGTCCCGGGGTACAAGTAAATATAAAAGTCTACCTCTCTGCGAGGAGGTATCCCTAGAACGTCGTCGGGAAAAACGTCCGCAAACTGATCCACCACTGCAGGAAAACCAGGACTCCGCACGTCAACTGATCCAAGGATGAGGCTAGCTAACTGATGAGTGATGGGTTGTCCTCTCCTCCGCGGATGTCCATCCTGTGCTGCTAAGGCTCCCTTCTTGCCGGTGAAGGTGAACCTGCTCCCGTCGGTGCGTACACATCGCACCTTGCGCCTAAAACAGTCAATCTGTGCATGGACCGTAGATAGCCAATCCATGCCCAAGATGACGTCGTAAGGCCTCGACGCTGCTACAAGAAGATCCCAGCCGAAGCTCTCGCCTCCTAGAGTAAGCTCACACTGCCGGCACCAGTGCGTAATCGTCGAGTCTGCTCCCGTAGGAGTCTCTAGCCGTAAGAATCGAGCCAACGGCTCTGTCGGAATCTCTGAGCTCCGAACAAGGGCAGCGGCTATGAAAGAGTGACTCGCTCCTCTGTCTATAAGAACTGCAGTAAGGGTGGAATAGACACAGATAGTACCTCGAATCATCTCAGGTGCGCCGTGGTCGTAGGCCTTTGCTGCCTGGATCTGTGCCTGTCTCTGCCCGCCAACTCCCTGTTGTCGGGGTGGACCTCCTGGTGGTGGTGGTGGCAGAGCCTCAAAGCATCGCCCACCACCGGCTGCTCGTCCAGCTCCTCTGCCTCGTCCGCCTCCTCCCTGCGGACCGCCACAGTCGATCCTCTGCCTCTGCCTTGGTGGTCCCTCAACTGTCTGCTGCTCCTCGGCACGGCGGGTTGGGCAGTCACGAGCCATGTGGCCCTGCCCGCCGCACGAGTAGCACTGTCTGCCTCTCGTAAGACTGGCTCTGCGCTGTGTGCCCCGCACTGCTGAGCCAGTGCCTTGAGATCGTCTGCCCGAAGGTCTGGTCTGTCTGGACCCCTGAGTCATCCGTCGACTGCCTGCTGCCGATGACTCTGCCACGTGCCGCCCTGCGGTGGGTCTCTGTGCTGGTGTAGACTCAGCAAGGAAGCTCTCGATCACAAGGGCCCTCTCCAATACTCATGTATGAGTCGGTATGCTGAGGGAGATCAGCGATGCTCTGATCTCGTGTCTCAAACCCTGCTCGAAGGTCCGGGCCCGGAAGAATGGGTCCCGTACCATGTCGGTCGAGTAGCGCGAGAGATCGGTAAATCTCGCCGAGTACTGAGCGACCGTCATGCTGCCCTGCCGCAGCTGAAGAAGCTCCTGGATACGCACCGCACGAAGGGTGGCTGGGACAAACTCCGAGCGGAAGAGGCTCTCAAAGTCCGTCCAAACAAGAGATGCCTCATCGTGCACCTGGAGCATCAGGCTCCACCATCGTCCTGCTGCTGCGTGTAGTAGGCTCGCAGCGAGGATCACCATGAGGTCTGCTGGTGTCCTCACTAGCCTAAACACTCGTACTACTGCCTCCAGCCAGTCCTCTGCTGCCTGGGGATCCGTCTCCCCGCGAAACCTGGGCGGTCGCTGGCGCTGAAACTCATGCAGTGCGCTGAGGCGACGTGCATCGTCAGCGGCTGCTGCTGGAAGCATCGGGGGCTCGGCAGGTAAAGCTACCGCCGGTGCCACTACTGGCAAAGGGCCCTGCACCGAGGCCTCGTCGCTCGGTGGGCTGTCGTCACGCTCGACTCTCGGAACCCTAGCTGGCTACCGTCGTGGGGCCATTCTGAAAAGGAAACAGGTGCGCCACGGTCAGAACAGTATACCTGGTGAGCTGATATAAGTAATCACAAAGAAAACTTTGAAACACACACGCAATCAATGTTTTCGTGCATTAAGTCGGAAATCAGAAGTCAGGGTCCTGGTGTATGGATACGTCGGCCGCCGCACCAACACTGGACTCCCTGGACTGATAACCACACTCAATACGCTAAACATTATTTCTTCACATAGAAAAGATCAGAGTTCGCGGTAGAACCGAACTCCTCTGATACCAATTTGTCACGACCCGCCCTCGGGGTCCGTGCCGTGACTACCCCAAGCCCGCCTTCCATAGGCCAGGGGCTGGCGACTAGCACCAAGGCGTAAATCCCGATAAAAAGGGAAGGCATTGCCTTTGTAAGGTAAACAAACACCACAGAGTAAGCAAGCGGAAAGTAAACACTAAACAAAAGCAGAGTACAACTGAAAGTGCGGAAAAGTAAATGGGCCAGAATACAAACCCAAAACTGAAAGTAAAGTACAACTCGAAAGGGGAAACAACAACTGAAAAGTAAATGCCGCTACACCGAGCTGTCCACTGGAAATCCCACCTGAAGGGTGGGTACAGATAGCTCCTCTGCTCCACAGGTCCCGCCGTCTTCTCCGTGCACGTCCCGCCCAGTGGTCCACCTCCGGGTACCGTACCGCTCTGCAAGCCTCAGCTAAGGTCAACGCTGTCCGTCGTCTGCAACCAACACAACGTAGTGCGGGCAAAGCCCGTGCAGGGGTGAGTATAAGCTACTCCGTAGGGACCCCGAGACCCCTGAAGGTCTCTCAAATCCACAAAGGATAAACCACGAAGGAAAGTACAATCACGAAGTAACAACTGACACTGCTTAAGTATATGCCCATACATATACCTAAGTCATCAATTTCAAATACGCTCCAACCTCCGAGCCCAAGTACAACTCAGTCCACACAGGAAAGTAAACGTATTCCACACAGGAAAGTAAAACATAATCCACACAGGATTGCACAACACAATCCACACAGGAAAGCAACAGGATTCAGCTCACACAGGTATACTTCTTCAAAGGACAATAAAGATGATCACTGATCCATCTAAGTCGTCGGACCCACGAAGGATCGATAGGTAACTAACCCCCGCAAAGACCCACACAGGATCGGGCCCACACAGGACCTGTAGGCGCTGGCTCACACAGAACCGCTGAGCGCGGACCCACACAGGATCGGACCCACACAGGATCGGGCCCACACAGGACCTGTAGCACTGATCCACGTAGGATCGTTGAGTGCTGTAGTCGTCGTCGTCGAATCCACACAGGATCTCTGTACTGTCGTCGTCGCTGTCACAGTAGCAGTCGTAGCAGTAGTAGTCACAGTAACAGTCGCAGCCAGCACTAGGGTTCCCGCACACAGCAAGCTCGTTCGGAGGGTCCGCTCCACGAGCCGAGAGGCTGATACATCAACTGTCACGAAGACCATAGTTGATGTATCCAAAAGTTCCGTATCGTCAACAGGAACTCAACGCAACAGACGGTGCGTCGATCGGACGCCCGGTCTGAGAGTTATTGGCATTTTCGTCCCCGGGGCCCGGTTGGTTTTTAAGGCAAAACCAACCCGACCGTACTCCACCTGCATCCAAACCTCGGGCGGAGTATGCCAAAAGATCCGTCTCACTAAGAGGAACACAACGCGACTGACGGCGCGTCAATCGGACGTTCGTAGCTCAAGATATGAGCGTTTCCGCTCCGAAGGCCCGGTTGGTTTCGTGAACGAACCAACCCGGCCGAACTCAAAGTAATCCGAAACCTTGAGTGCGACATACGGAAACGACCGTCTCGATCCAAGGATCGTGTTGCCGCAGACGGTTCGTCGATCGGGGGTCCGAGGCTCAAGTTATGGCCAAAAGACCGGAACTGGTTCGAAACGGGGGGGTCCGGGTCCGGGCCGACCCGGCCCGACCCCCCCCCCCCCCCCTGGGGCGGCCCGGCCGGCCGGCAGGCCGGCGGCGCGGCGGCGCGGGGGCCACGGCGGCTTGTCGCCGCAAGGAGGCTGCGCGGGGGGGAATTTAATTCCCCCGCTGATTGGAAGGCGGCGCGGCCTTTGTGCCGCACCCTTTGCAAGAAAACGGCCCCCCCACGTGGGGGCCGGCTTGAATTAAAACCGGGGGGCTGCTGCCCCCCCCCCCTTTACATGGAAACCGCCCCCCTCTTAAAGAGGGGGGTTTTTATGCGCTGGCCGGGGGATTAATTCCCCCGGTTTAACGTTATCCGGCCGGCCAGCTGGCCGGCCGGTTTTCTCCAACGGGACCGGAAATTCCAGTCCCCTCTTCGGCTTCCGACGCCGGCGGCCCGGCCGCCAGTCTCCTCGTTCCGCCGCGGCCTGGAACCGGCCGCGGTGTTCGTCGTCCGGCACGGTGCGACGGCACCGCGCCCCTCCGCCGTGCCTTGAATCCTTTCAACGCGGCGCGACGGCGTCGCGTTCTTGAAGATTCTTCCTCGGCGTGGCGTGACGGCGCCGCGCAAAATAAACTTACAATTATTCGTGTGGTGCGACGGCACCACGCCACCTTGCTTCCTCCTGCAAGATAAAACAATAAGAATGATGGAGGGGGTTCGGCCGTGTTCATGCGGTCCGGCCCCCTCACGTTAAGCAATAACGCAACTTTAAATATTTCAAAGCCACACGTTATACTTGCTAAATTCATGATCAAGAATAGAATAATTAAACAATAATCAACAGCCCCTACCTCGGGTATAGGTTCGAAGATTTGACAACGTCCGCGGAAGTCAACGTCGCGGAGATCGGGCGTCGCGGTCGTCGTTCGTCAATTCCGTTGACGAAGAGATGTGTCCGATGTGATACGTCGTTGGCGAAACCTCTTATGTCGACGAAGGGAATCCGAGGATGAAGCGGCGTTCCCTCTCGTTGACACGGAAGACGAAGAAGAGCGGAGCGGCGTTCTTCGTCGGAACTTGAGCATTCTTCGTTAAGTTGAGCGTTCTTCGTGTTCTTCGTCAGAGTTGAAGAAGAAGAAGAAAATCTCCCAAAAGCTCTCATGGTGGCCAAAGCTATTAACCAAAATAAAATAAGACTCTATCTTATTTTATTAACACAACAACTCACTAGAATTTCAAAAGTTTTAAATTTAAAATAACCCTCTTCAATTAATTAAGTCAAGTTGACAACATTAATTGAAATGAGTTAAAGGGGAGGTTTTGAGAGAATTTGAGGAGTTGCGGTTCGTGTGGACCCCACCTCACTTAATCCTCCCAAGGGAGGTTAAGTGGATGTGGGTCCCACTCCCAACTCCCTTTGGTAGGATTTAACTAGTTAAAATAAAATTTGTTCCTCACAAATTTTATTTAACTTAAACTAAAAACCCAAAAACTAACTTTCAACCCGCAACAAACGCAACTTCCGAAAAGGTCCCTTTAAGCGAATATCGGCGCTGCGAGTTCATCGGTGCCCTCGGATTTCAATTCCGAGCACCGGATCAAAAGTTAGGAATTCTCTCTCGTTCGTTCACTGGACGTACCCGAGCCAAACTTCGGAAATTGATTCCGGGCACTCCGGGCCTCGGAATCAGGTGCCGTCTGAAACCGCGCTCTTGTAAAATTCTAAAGAAAATTAAGAAAAAAAATTTCCTTGAATTTTACGGGTCTTTACAGATTTATTATTCTTACATGACCATGTTTTCCAATTATAATGTGTAGTTTTGTTGTAACTGATACATTTTACTTTCCCTCTTATAAAGAGGATATTTTAACCGTATTTATGATGTGGGTTTCGCATAAGGGAATTTTCAAGTATCAACCATTAACTTTCAAAGTTAAATTTCAAATTTTGTGGAAGAAATTTTTGTGAGGGGAGAATGTAACACCCCAAGGGTTTGAAAATAAATCTAATATTGAATGCATGAAGCACTGAGTCTCTACAAAACAACACTTTGTAATAACATAACCAATAAAGACAATTTTTCCACTTATGTGGTTTTAATTTTGAAAAACATACATACATAATAGCGTTCAAGGTGATATTTGGAGTCTGGTAGAATAAAATTAAATTTTGGTGAATAGTAACTCACACTTATGAATAGTAGGGTACCCTTATGTATAGTAAATTAACCCTTATGAATAGTAATGGTCCCTTATGAATTGTAACTTGACCCTTATGAATGTACCCTTATGAATAGTAGCATAAACCTTATAAATAGTAATGTAACCTTATGAATAGTATTTTGATCCTTATTTAGAGTAATGTACCCTTATGAATAGTAACCTAACACATGTAAGGATAAATAAAATTTAGGCACCTTATAAATAAGAGTGACTATTTTAAAAATTAATATTTAAGTGTTTGTATTTTTATAATTCATAATTTTTTAATCATAATTTTTTAATTCATAAATTTATTAAAAAAATACATTTTCATAAAATGGATTCATAAAAAACTATTTTGATGGCTTATGATTATAGGATAATTTTATGATACCATAGTTAATTTTTGAAGGTGTTATAAAATTAGTTTTAAATTTATAATTTATATATTTCAAGTAAATAATGATTTTATTTAAAAATTAAATTTCTCTTATTTATATTTTTTAGATAAAATCGAGTTCATTTTTGATTTCTACATGCTGAAAAATGGTTAGAGAGAATTTTTGGTATTTTTCTAAGATACATGAATTTTAGGAGAATAGAAAAATATTATAATTTACGATAAATGCTAAATACATGATTTATTGAGTCATAAGTGATGTATGGCTAGTGTAAGACCACTTAGTGAAAACTCACATGCACATGTTACTATTCATGGTCACAAGAATCAATACTATTTGTTGTCTTGAGAAAAATATTTTAATAACGAATAAAATATTAATAAATCACTCCTCTCATCCACTCTAAATACCATCCCACCTTACCACTTCTATTCAATCCTCTCAAGCCTTGTTCCTTGCCTAAATTTAGCTCAAATATCTCCCCAAGATCCTCCCCCACATCAAGAATCCTTTGATCTCCTCAAAATACCAAATCCTCTCACCTAAAGAGGCTCTTAAGGAAGATTAATTCAAGAGGTAAATTCCTCTTTTCAATTCATTTACATGTTTTCAAGTTCCTTTGTTTTCTTTTCTATCCAAAGCTCTCCTCATTGAAATGTTATGAAAAATCTAGTAACATACATGTACTTTAATGTTTTTATGATGATTTAATAGGTTATTATCATCTCTCATTTTCCATTCTTTTATGCTAGTAGTTAAATATCATTCGAGATGTGAAATTTTACAACATTCAAGGATAATGGATTTTCAATTTCTATTAACGTCTTCAGTTATGGTCATTAAACCATTATTATAGTTGAACTAGACTATAATATTTGTATTATTTCTCATATATGGTTCTGGGATCTTTTTTACTCATGGTTTTTATTTATAAATCAAAATGAGTTCGTTGTGTTAAAAAACCGCCAATTAACCCAAACGTTTAGCATTACATAATTTATATAATAATTCATCTTCACTCCAAGTAACCAAATGATATTTACAACCATGTAACCTTATTAATGTTAACTAATAACATATAACATCAATTTTTTTAAACCATATTCATTTTAAATGATTCTCCATTCATGTATATAGGTATACTGATCATGAAACAAACGGCCCCGAACAATGAAATTGAACCTCTTAACCCATCAAAAAAAACCATGAATGAACTTAATAAGGTTATAATAAATAAATTACATGAATAAAATGTTCCTGAAAAATTAATTAAAGAACTTAAATTTGATTATTCAGGTTATTAAGATCATGTAGAGAACACCTTCAGACTTAAGGTAAGGGGTTCGTCATCTCCCTTCCATTTTTGTGACATAATCTCTATCCAATACTATTACTTGTGTTTGGTGTATGTATATTGAACATTTATAT
Source organism: Viscum album (assembly GCA_963277665.1). Lineage (NCBI taxonomy): Eukaryota > Viridiplantae > Streptophyta > Magnoliopsida > Santalales > Viscaceae > Viscum > Viscum album. The sequence continues at coordinate 380,098,699 of OY728153.1, read as the reverse complement.
TTAATATCATGAATCTATTTATTTCCATGATATTCAATGTATAATTTTATGATTTTTAATTTTTTTTCATATGATTCAATTAATTACAATGTTGTAAGTAATTTTCTACCTGAACCTCTATTTTGATTCGGGTTGCTCTTATTCTCTAATCACCTCAATTAAACTATTATTTAATATTATATACTCCTCAAAAATTTTGTTTTAATGTTTTATATATGTGTACCAATCATTATACTTTTTTATTTTATGGGGAGTTATATAATTTAAATGAATATTTTAAAAGTTCTTCTGAAATGCAAACCTGATTCAAGGAACTTCTTGAATTCTTACCTATTTTGAAGTTCACTCTATAATCTGTTTTAATCCATATTTAACTTTCAAAAATCATAAATTTTAAATTTAAAAGGCTATTTCAGTTCATTTATGGTTTTATGAATTCAAACATGCCTTCCTACTTTAAAATCCTTTTAATGAATTCCCAAAACCGCACTAAAATGTTTTAATTCAAAGATTATTTAAAAGAACTTTTTACATTATTTCACTTTGTCGGGACATCTTTTATTCCTAAAATGTAATCTCAATGTACATCCCTTTTATTTTCTTGGATACACATGTTTAAAACCATATTTATGAAAAATAAAAATGATTTTCCAAAAGAACTCTTCTTTCCAAAGTAAAATGGATTTTTCTCACCTCACAAAAACTTTTATGAGATATATGACTTGTTCACCATTTATTCCTTTCATTTGGTGTATTTAATTCCCATTGGTATATCATATCAAGAGTCTAATTATTCTCATTATATTCTAAGGGATTATAATTTGAATGTTTCAAGGTGGTAGGGGACACTTTGGAATGTTTAAGAAATGTTTCCTCAAGAATTTTTCAATGGTCTCCTTTAAAAGTGTCTTTATTTATGTCAACATCATTTGATAAATCTTGAATTTCATAGAGTTTTATATATTATGATATCATATAAAAAATATTTTGTTTAAGGGTTTCTGATTAGTTTGAATCTGGATGTTCTATCGTGATACCTTTCACCATATTACTCTAAATGGTTTGTGTTTATGTTTAATGACTGTAGAAAGTTATTTACATTCCATATTTTTGTTTCAATATGAATGTATATGTTTTTTGTGTTTTTTCCCGTTCATAATAGGAATTAATAGAACTTATTAAGTGTTGGTAGGAGCCTTATATATCCCCTCAGTGAATCATTAGGTCTAATGAGACAAACTACGGTCTTGGAATGAGGCCTTGACACAATGGATATTTATTGTCTTGGCACGAGGCCTTAAAGGTATAGTTATGATGTCCTGAATTATGTGTTTCCTTATTATGAAGAAAGTAATTGATAGTTCATGTTTTTATTTGACTAGTAGAATACCCATGAATATGTTTTATTATGGAATTATTTATTCATCTCTTCTTCCTTCCATAATGTGTTCAAGTTTATTTTTAAAGGAATGAGTTTTTAGTTATTCACCATGCCTAATGTTTATGTTTATGATATATTCTATTGTATTTTTTACCCTTAATAAGCATCATATCTCACCCCTTTATTATGTTTCATTTTCTCAGGACATGAAGAAGTTTATTATGAATGACCTGCAGCGATAAACTTAGAGTTGTGGATGTACCGAATAAAACTTATATGCTGTATTTAATTTCTAGTTGCAATGTTGAACTTATGTATGTATCTGGTTTTCCAAAACTACTAAAATAACCAGTCCATTGGGATATGACTTTCTTGTAATCATTCCAATGTAATAAAATAATGAACCGGCTCTAGAAAACTGGGTTCAGGGCATTATATACATACCTCAATAGAATCTTGACATCATTTGATACCTAAAAAGTTGAGAAATTTTAGCACTTGTATCTAGTGTAAGTGAGACTCTATTGGACTTTGGGTCCTAGAACCAACTGAAATTATACTTTAGATTACTAAAATATTGAAACATATATTATCACATGATAATTTTTCTTCTATATAACTTTAATGTCATAATGTTCTTAGAGTATTCTTAACATCAATAGGTTATAGAAATTTGCCACAATAATTCTAACCTTTAAGTGATATAAAGATATTGTTATATATGTATTATAGTCTATATAACATATATATAACAATATATAGATTATATTTTACTATTAGGTGTTTGGGGATAAAAAAAATTGATAATTATTCTCATTATTTTCATACATGGAGATCTTCAAGGAGTAAAGTCATGATGATATACCCGAAAAAATGAATTCGACATGTTTTATGTATCATTGTATATTCCTATCTATAAATAGGCGTATTGGTACTTAGAATTGAGATTATTATTAAATTTTATCATGACTCACGTTCTTTGATGTATGAATGAAAACTATAATGACATGTACTCACAATGATGTATCATACATTGGGTGCATTATAAGTGATATGGAATTAATTGAATAAGTCGAAAGCGAATTTGTATCTTCTCTGTTAATAGAAGTAATTATCTATGGATGTTTAACTAAAATAGAACTGTATGATTAACTATGTTGTCAGGATGGTTTGTTGATGAGTTCATTTTAGAAATTCAAAAAATATATTAATCGAGCACTTACAGTGATAATAGTTGTATGCATCCTACTTGATGAGATATCTATAGAAAAATGAATTACATTATATTGGGGAATTTGTAGAATGGTTTTTATTATTATAACATTAAATTATATCACTATGGGTGTCTTGATGTGTTGTTAAATATTTATTCAGTTATGTGAATATTAAAATAAATATTTATGCACAATTTTATTAAATATAATATTTATTTATTTATTTATTAAATGAAAAACAATTATTCCAATAGATATTGTAATTATTAATGGTTCAGTAAATTCCATGGAAATATTGACGAGTTGAGTTAATGGTTCGATGAAAATGATATATTTTATTTAATCTCTTTTAAATAATTAGATATTTATTTATTTAATAAATGATATTTAAATAAAGGAATTTTAAGGAGTTATTTTTGTTGGTGTTGTTCTTGATCTTGTTCTTGTATATGGGTATTAATTAGAATAAATAAATTCTTAAAGGTTGGTTGTGCATTAAGCAATTTTTTTGTCCATGTGTATAAATTTTTTGTTATATTTTTTTAGAGTATATGGATAGTTTTTTTAGTGTTCATAATGAAAACCGTCTGGATTTCACTCAATCCCTAGAGATAAGTATCCTCCCTTACTCCCTCTCAAGATTATAGAGATAAAAAGAGAACATTGTTATGATAAAAAATGAATGATGTAAAGAACTAGTTACTACCATGATTTCTCCCATAGTTTCAAGAATATCATTCTTAGATTCATAGAGCATGTGTATATATTTTTAGATTAATTCTATAACACCCTAATATTTTATGGATAATAATTAAAAGGGAGGAATAGTTTTGGACATAAATTAAGGGATTCTCTCTAAACCCCCAATTTTCCTTCGAGTGACGCTTTCTCTCTAATTTCCCAAATGTAGTTATTAATTACTCTTATGCACTCATCCTAAATTCTATGTTTATGCTCCAAACATATTTACCAAGATTAATTATTATTTAATTGATAAAGAAAAACATTCTTTATAAGGCTTCCATTTCAATTCCTCCTGATAAGCAAGCCTGATTAATGGGACCTTCCCAATTTCTTACCGATTTTCAAGTACACTCCACAAACTATTTTAATCCACTGATATTTTTTTAAAACCACTATTTTGTGATGGAATACTATCTTATTTTACTTCTATTTTAATAAAAAAAATTATTCCTCTGTCCACTTAAATGAATCTATTATATTTTCCTATAAACATCATTGAAGTGGATCATTTATAAAGATTATTAAACAATATTTTTACATGTTTCACTTCAGTTGGACATAAATTATCATGATATATTCTAATTTTTTATTATTAATTTCCATTTGTGATTTCAATTCATTCTTTCATGGAGAAATCTAGGATATGCTGATTTTTTATGCCTTATGACATGATTACGATACCCATTTATTATCATGGGTAACCCTTAAGTTAATTTCTTATGATTAATTGTGGTTGATATCTTATGACACCATATACCATATTTTATATAATGGTTTATGATCATTTTTACTGGGGATGTACTATCTTGATATCATTCACCATATTCCTCTGGATAGTTTATGATTATGTTTACCAATTGGGGTGATTATTTATATATCTTATGTTAGATTCAATATGAATGTATATGTGATTATGATTCCCCCCTTTAAAATAATGAATTAATTGGACTTATTAAATGTCGGTCAAGGCCCACAATATCACCTTAATGCATTGGTAGGTCTCCTGAGAAAAACTAGACTGGGTTTTGGTCGAGACCTTGCCTATTTATGTAGACTTCTTATCTAAGGCCTTGATGGTATGTTTATGATGTCATGTATTATGAATTCCCTCATTATGAGATTAGTTTTTGATAATCCATGTGATTACTCAACAATTATAATATCCACGGTCAGGTTTTAGTCTCATGTGATTATCTATATGGTATTATTTTGATCATCTTTTATTCCTGCCATATTATACACAAGATTATGTTTTAATGGTATGTGTTTTTAGTTATTCACCATGTATTATTATTTATATTTATTTATGATATCTTCCACTGTATTATTACCATTATATGTGCATCTGAGATCACCCCTTTCTTATGTCTTACTTTTCCCTATGATGCCAAGATGTATATTATGATTGACATAAAGGAATAATCTAGAAGAATAGGATTTTTTACAATGATTTTTTTTATGTTTTATTTCATTTAAAGTTGTAATGTAAAACATATGCTTGTATATGGTTTTACAAAGCTACTAAACAATTAAGCCTTTTGGGATGGGATCACCTGTTCATAGTACCAATGTAATAAAGTAAGGTATCGACTCTAGGATTCTAGGGTCAGGGTCATTAAAAATTATCACTTGGATTATCTACCACAATAATCAATGAGATAATAGTGTAAATGAAAATCAATTGAGAATATTAGTGTAGATTAGGTAATTATTATTAAAATTTATTAAAAATTAAATTTGAACTATCTTATTAAGATTATCATGATGTTTTTTCATCAAGTTAATTAGGTTTTATCCATTAATATCAATAAAATAAATAAATTTGGGCACTCACCAAAGTCTTATATTTCACCTTTTAATATTTATAATAATGAAATATAGACAAGTTTTTTTTATAATTAACTCATGATAAGATTAATTGACTATTACTTATAAAAAACTAGCTGTAAATTTCAAGAAAATAGACAACTAAAATAAACAACATATAAACATTAACATCTCAAAAAATCGTATTAAAGGGAGTATATTAAAGCAAATAAATAAAAAACAAAAAACTCTAAAAGATAGGATAAGAATAGTAGACTATTACTCACTCAAGCTTGATATATTTAAATCTCTAAATATTCAATGTCTTAGTAAAGATACCGGTAAATTTAAAAAACATTTCCTTTAAATTCAATAGTAATATCACCCTTCTAAAAATTATCTCCCATAATTTGATATCATATATTATTCTGATTTATACTTGAATGAGTACCTGATTTCTTTGAAATGTTAATAGCACTTTTATTATCACAATTTATGTGTAAATGCCTAAATTTATATCCATAATCTAGTAAAGTGGGTTTCATCTATAAAATATTGACACAACATCTTCATATATAATGTACTCAACATCAGTAGTGGACTGTGAAACAATAGAAATTCCTAAAAAGTGACACATTACATAGGTTATCTTGTTATCTAACATATATCTACGAAAATATACATCCAAATGACACACTAAGTCAAATAAATTCTCCTTGGAATAGAATAAACCAAAATTAAAATTACACTTGAGGTATTTGAAAAAAAATGATAACACCCAAGTGAGATTCTTTGGGGTTTGCCTAAAATCTATTACATATACATATAAAAAATATAATATTAGGTCATTTAAAATTAAATTACAAAATAATATCAATCATGTAAAGATATTATTCCACTAGTTTACAAGTTTCATCCAAATAAATTTTAGACTAAGTTATCATAGAAGAATCAGTTCCCTTAATAATATCCATACCAAAAAAATTTAAATTCTCAATTGTGTATTTACTTTGAGTAAGAATAACCCTATCCTTAATTTTATTAAAATGAAACCCAAATAATAATTTAAATTCCCCCATTAATACTATTTTAAATTCATCTTGCATAATATTGGAAACTTTATCATGCATATATACTTTTGGACCACCAAATATTATATCATTAATATATATTTGAGTTGTTAAAATGTTTTTCAATACCCATAAAATAGATATATTGGGACTAGATTTATATTTTTCAAATATATTATTCAAAATAAAATATTTAATCTGATCATGAAAATATTTGGGCGTATGTTCCCATCTATATAAGGTCTTAGAAAGTTTAAAATTGGAATTTGAAAAATAAGGATTTAAAAAACCAAGGTGTTTCTTACAAAGAAATACTCAAGAATAAATCCATTCAAAAACATTTCCATCTATTTGATATATATTGAACATTATATGTATTTCATAACCTAGTAATATTTAAATAGAATCGATTATATCAATAAGTTCAAAGTTTTATTCATATTCAATACTTTCTTATTGATAATAATTTTGAGAAACTAGTCTTGTTTTGTTTTTAACCACATTCCCTAAACCATCTTCATTGTTTCCAAATACCCACTTATTACTCATCGTGAGATAGTCTTTATTAATTTCCATTAATTCATAAAATCTTTTGCTTTCAAATATATTAAGGTCTTCTTGTATAGCTATTACCCAATTTTCATCATTGATAGATTCAATAATGTTCTTTGGTTAAAGTTGTGACATGTAAGAATGGTCTTTAACCTAGTTTCTTAAAAAATACCTTATTGGAGGTCCTTTATCTAGATCACCAACTACAACATCAAAGGGGGTGTTTTTTCAGGATCTTATAGGTTATAAATAATAAAGTTTTTGGTTATTCCAAGTCATCTTCATGGTCTAGGGAACCTCGATGGTCATTACCTTGTGATTTATTAAGAAAGTAAAAATATTAGTTATTTATATTATATAAATTATTGATATTTAAACTCAATATATAACCTTAAAGGTATTCAATAGGGGTTTTCATCTCATGTTTGGTGGTATCATCAAAATTGATAGGAATATATTCTTCCATGACTTTGGTTATTTTATAAAGAACTCTATATGTATTACTTATGGAAAAATAGATAGATAAAATTGACTCATCATACTTGGATACAAATATATATAAGTTCACTTTCGTTTCAAGAATTTAGACATTTATTCAAAAAACCTTGAAGTAATATACCTTGGGTTTTCTATCATTCCATAATTTATAAGAATTATTTTTAAAAGAGTTTATATTAAAAGATTATAGATTATATAATAATATATGTTCATAGACTGATCCAAATAATAAATAGGAAGATCATACTCATTTATAATGGTTTAATCTATTTCTTTATGAGTTTTTTTCTCCTTTTAACAATACCATTTTTATAAGGTGATCTAGAGGTAAGAAAATTGTGATTGTAACCACGTTTTGATCCAAAATATGTAAACTATTGGTTTTAAAATTCATAGTTATGATCACTTTTCAAAGTCCTTAGGTTGAATCCTGTATGTTTCTCACTAATTTTAAAATATTTATAAAAATAAGAACAAACATGACTTTTTAAATTTAAAAATTAAACACTAATGAATCTTGAGTTGTCAACAATGACGACATATGTATAATGATTTCAAAAAATACTATAAACACTTGATGATTCAAATAAATCCATATGAACTGGTTTAAATAAATCCATATAAATCAATGCTAGTGGTTGAGATTTCAACATGTATGTCTTTGGTTTCAATGAAATTTTGTGTTTTTAACCTTTCAAAATGAGATAAAAAAATTATTTATTAGTAATTCTAGTTTCGGAAGATCCTCAAATAAACCACTTTTAATAAGTTTTATAATTGATTTCACATTACAGTGTCTAAGTATCTTATACCAAAGTTAATATTCTCTATAAAAATCACTATGTCTAGAAACATACTAAGAAATAAGGGAATTCATATTAAAATAATTAACATTTTGATTTCTCCTTATAAAAAAAATTAAGATCATGTTTTGAAGTATAAATTTTGAATGCATCTTTTTTAAACGTGACATACTAATCATCATAAAAATTCTAGCTACAACTAATAAGATTATACTTTAACCCATCAACAAAAATAACTTTAAAAATATGTATAAAATAAGATACACCAACTAATTAAAGCCTAATTATTTTTCATTTTTCATTGTCTCTAAGTGTAAAATTCCCTCTATCAACGTTTAACAAGGTTTTAAAGTTAGATTAGTCACCATTAATGTTTCTTGAGAACCATATATTCAAGTACTAAAGATTTTTTTCAATGATTTTTATACATGTAACCTACCACAATTACAAGTTAATTAACATTTGATACCAAAAAAAATTGGGTTTAAAAAAATAGAAAAAATTTCTTTTGGTACGTGTATTTTTGTCACAAGTATATCATGAGAAGAAGTAAAAAACTTTGCTAAGAAATATTTGTTAAGTCTATAATAATGGACATTGGTTTTCAGATAAAGGTTTGATCCATGTCCCAATGTTTAAAACACATTAGAGACTAAATAACCTTTTCATGGATAAAAATTAAAACTATGAAGAAAATGATTCTTATAAGACATTTTTGTATATATTTAAATCATATAGCATTATTAGATCTTGGGGGTTTTGGGATTAAATAAAATTTTATAAATTCTATCTACCTTTATTAAACTTTTATAAATAATTTCTATGTTTACAATTTTTAACTTTGATTTTTGAAATCAATTTTTCCAAAGATTATTTATTGAATTTTTCAGCATGTTAGAACATCCATTTTTTAGCAGTACATGTTTATTTTTAATATTTTTATAATTTCCTTTCATTTCATTTATAATTTCTTCAATCATAGAATAATATTATTATATTTATTTAGTATACATAATAGTCTCATCAATGATTTCATTTTATGAAGAAAAATAAATAGAAGTAGAAGGTATGTGAATCCATAAAACACAAGTTGGCCTAATCTTATGGTTTGTCAAAGCCACTTTGATTTGAGTCACTAGAGATATCCTTAGAATAAGTACATATGATAAACGCCATGTATTTCATTAAATATTTCACATTTTAATATTTCTCTTTGAAATTTATCTTTAAACATTCATCTTTAATATGTATTTTATTCTTAAACTCATAAAAAACAAATTTACTTGAATATTTTATTATATTTTTTTTATATTTTAATATCATGATTTCCATTAAAATTTTGTGATAACATAAATGGAATCTTTTTAATATAAAATTTATTAAATATTCTTCATATTTAAGGCATCTTTTTATCACTGTCATCATTATTACTTTCACTATTATTTTACTACACAATAACTTTCTTACCTCTTGAAATTTTCTTAAAGGAAATGGTTTATTTCTTCAATTCATCTTTATCATCATACTTTGATTTTACTTATTTCTCATAAATCATAATTTTTCTAACTGACACATTCACATTTATCTTTTTAATGTCTTGAGATTTTATTATTCCAATAGAAGTGACTCTCTACTTTTTAGGTAAACTTTTTAGAAACCCCAATGCCTATTTATTTTTGAATCATTTTCTATCTAAGAGATGTCAAAATGTTTATGATATCAATTTACTCATATAAAATTTCATATATATAGTTTTAATATTTTCATTTTTAAAGTATAATACCAATTTATGTATGTATTTAAACTCATCTCCATAACATTTCCTATTCCATCAAGTGAAATATCTAACGCATCCTGTGTTTCATATATGGTTTCACATGAATGTGCTCAATTTGTAATGACCCAATGTTTTATCAATGAAATTCCATTCTTATAATTATTTCATATAGTATAATCACATAAAATAACATTATTAACATAATGAAAATTTTATAAATGATGTATTAATGAAATAAAAGGTATTTCTAGAAGTTATGGAAAGTATACCAATGAAATAGTAACTTGACCATGGGAATAGTAATGTGACACTTATGAATAGTAAACAATAAAATTTTATAGTAACCCTGCCAATGAAATTATAAATAAAATTTATTCATAATATATGTGACAATATGATATAATTATATCATTGTATAAGTAAGTAAAAAATTTAAAAATTATTAATTAAGTGTTGGTATTTTTATATGTCATAAATATTTAATTACAATTTTATTTCTAATTTATTAATTTAAAAGAAACTTTATTTTCATAAATTTTATTCAGAAATCATTATTTTAATGTCTTATGATTTTAAGATAGTTTTATAAGACCCTAATAAAATTTTTAAAGTGTTAGAAAAGCAGTTTTAGTTTTAAAATTTGTATTTTCCAAGTAAATAATGATTTTAATTAAAAATTAAATTTATCACAATTATACAGTTATTTTTATAAAATTAAGTTCATTTTTTAATACTACACATTGAAAAATGGTTAGGATTATTTTTTTTGTATTTTTCTAAAGTACTTGAATTTTTGTGAATAGTGAAATACAGTAATTTATAGTATATGTAAATAAATAGTATTTTGAATCATGATTGAGTCGTGGATGATTTAAGTGACCATTATTTAGAATTAAAATTCAAACATTACTTTATTTATACTCAATAATAATCACTATTTATAGTCTTGAATAAAATAATAAAATAATGGAAAAATTCTCCTCTCCTCCACTATAAATAACACCCCTCACCCCCTCCTCTCCTCACACCTATCATGCCTTGATACTTGTCTATATTATGCCCAATAGTCTTTCCAATCCTCTCCTCCATGTTTATAATTTTTTGGTCTTAACAAAATACAAAAAACTAATCCCTTAAGGAGGCTCTCAAGAGGAAGGAATCAAGAGGTAAAACCCTCTTCCTTTTTATTTCAATTTATTTTCAAGTTCCATTAATTTTTTTTCTATCATATCCTCTCCTAGTAGAAAAGTTATGAAAACTCCATTACCTTAGATATACTATATTTTTATTCTAATTTAATAATTCATCATCATCTCACCTTTCCCCTCCTTTTATACTTGAAATGAAAACACTATCCGAGAAGTTGTAATTTATCACATTCAAGGAATACGTGTTTAAAATTTATATTTACATATTAAATTATATTCATTAAACAATATTTATTGTTGAACCAGATTAATAAATATGTAATATATCCTATATAATTTCATGAAATCATTTTTTACAAAATTTATTAATTTATAAAACAAAAAAAGTTCATTGTGGGAAAAATTGCTCTAAATAATCCAAGAGTTTATCATTAATGATTTATCTAATGAATCATCATAAATTCTATAAAAAATTGTTTTTTAATATTATATAAGTCAATTAATAACATATATCTTCATTTATGTACAACTATCCTCATTCTACAAAATTTTCCATACTCATATACAAGTAAACCGATAATGAAAACCAAGGAAATCAACACTCCCAAACGATGAAATTGAATTTTATAACCCACCAAAAGGGACATAAATGAACTTAATAAAATTGTAAAAATTAAAATAAATATGTAAATGGTTCTGGAATTATTAATTAATGAATATAATTTTATTATTCAAGACATTAAGATCGATTGCCGAATCGTTTCAGACATAAGGTAAGGGATTCTACCTGAACCACCATTACTCTTTCGAGTTACTCTTACTCTCTTTTGACAGAAATGAATTTATATTTTATTTTTATTTACTTATTATTAATTACGTGTATATATTCATAACTCATGTATCAAGATCCATTCATCCTTCTTTTTTGGTATATTCATCTTTTTAAAAGGTTCCCTACTCAATTATTCCTGATAAGAAATCCCAATTTAAAGGAAATTCTCTAATTCATACCCATATTCAAGTGTTCTCCATAATATATTTTAAGAAACCATTATTTTTCAAACATCACTCATTTTATCATGAAAAATTACCTTGGTTAAATTATATTTTTATACAAATAATTATTCATTTTCTATTTTGAATAATCTTGAATGTTTTCCCTTAAACCGTATAAAAACATTTTATTTCTAAAGTTTCATAAACCATATTTTTACATAAATTTGACATCACTTATTTTGTTATTTGCCTATATTTATTTATTAATGTCCATGTATGATTTAATTCGTTTCTTTCATGGACACATTTACGATACAATCATTTATTTTTTTAAAATGATTATGGTACCAAATTCTTTCCGTGGGTAAACCTTATATTTATATTTGATTACTTATGTATGATTTTTTATGTGGAAAGAATATTCATGAACATGTTCTGATGGGTGTTACCAGATATAACTCTAATGCATTGGGTAAATTTTAGTCTCATGAGATGTTATGTGCAACAGTCTTGGTGGTTGGCCTTGACTCGTGCTCCTCTATGTGCAATAAGCCTTAACTCAAGCTCCCCTATGTGCAATGAGCTTTGAATCATGCTAAAATCATGTTTTATGTTGCTTATACATTACTATGATTCCATGATTATATGATCTTATGTTATGATTCCTTATGTTTTATCATGTTCCATTTCTTTTTATATAATTATGTTATGTCTTCTAACCAATGTGTTAAGCATTATTTTAATGTTTATTCCCTTACTGAGATTTTTAGCTCATCCATTTATTCATGTTATCCCCAGGTTATCATTTTCAGATATAAGGTCTCAAAGGAATTTAGGAGCTCATAATGGATGATAAATAAAGAAATATTTTTTTATTCCAAAGTTTTCAGTTTTATGTACCTAGTCCTCCAAGACACTAGAATTTATGATCATTGACTTGTAATAAGATGTTTAATTAGGCATAAAATCATGAAATAATATTTGTAAAAGGCTAGGGTTTCTATAATTGGTATCATAGAAAAATTTGAGTTATTTTTGGAGACTATGAGTATAGTACATCAGTAAGAACCCTAGGGATAAGACTAAGTGTGAGAAAACATCCCTAAATTTTGGTAACTATAGAGTAAGTGTATTATAAAGAAAATACATCCATGTCTGGATACTATAAGTGGATGTGGTTCTAGAATATATATATCTAGGATTGAAAACTCTGAAAAGGTGTTCTGGGCCTGACTCAGGGTAACTTGGTACATGACAACGAGCTATAATGTGTACCTAGTTTGACACTCTTAGGGGGATATGCTTTGGTAAATTCATAATCTCATTTCAAACCATTATTAAGGGACCAAATAAAATTCCCATAAGAATATATGTTAATAAAAAAGATCACGGATAACATAGATTTAAACCTAGGGAATCACAAGTTTGTATATACTTTTCCTTTATGTATTTATCCTTTTATGTTTAAAGTTTAATTTTTATTCTTATTAGCTATGTTTTTAATCCCCCTAATTGTAATTTATTTTTCATAACTAATGGTGGGAAATAGAAGAACATGTGCCAACAAAAAATGTGATAGGGAATGTGATGAATGACCTATTTAAACACAAAATATGATGGTAATGGGTGCTCAAAACATTATAATATTACTCACTCAACTGGCTCAAGTCATGAATAATAACATGAATCGTGTAGAACACACTCCTTCTATAAGTAAATAGAAAGTTTTTTTTGAATCCTTCATACGTAAAAGGCATTCCATGTTTATTAAATATTCTAATCCCCTCCTCATAGAACAATGGATTAAATCCATTGAAAATATATTCTCTCTCATTAAGTTCTTATAAGAAGAGAAATTTGTGATGGAGGTTTTTCATTTTGATGAGGATGCTGATAATTGGTGGACACTAATCAAAAATAAGAAGTCAAAGGAGGAAATTGATGCCATGGATTTGGAGTAATTCAAGCAAAAAAATCAATAAATATTTTCCCTAGAACCTCCATATCAAAATGGAAAGAGGGTTCCTCAAACATAAGTAGAAGGAAGATGAGTCTATTAGGGTGTATGAAGAAAAATTTATAAGGCTGGTAAGATATGTCTCCATCTTTATCATGAACACCGAAATCAAGGTGGATCACTTCGTTAACGAAATAAAGCTGAGTCTATGAAAAAATTGGTGATTCGAGACTTTAACATTTATAAAGAGATTATCCATTGTGCCCTCAAGGTTTTTATGAAAATTGAAGGCTCTCAGTCATCTCATGGTCTTAGTGACAAAAAGCATAAAATAGAGACTAATTTGGGTCAAACAAAAAAAATAAATCCCATGATGGAAAGAAACCCAAATATCCCATGAGTCAAAATTGTGGGATGAATCATCTTGGGAACTATCTGAAGGGAACTAGTAAATACTTAAAATGTGAAAGAACATGGAATCTATCTATCAACTGACGAAGGGATATAAAAAATTAAACTAATATATAAGAAGAAGGGGAGGTTCAGGTCAACACTCAACCTATAGTGCAGTGTTTCAACTACAAGGAACATGGTCATTTTGCAAACCAATACCCTAAGGCCAGGATTTTCGGAGGCAATCAACCACAATCTCCAAGGAAAGAAGGAATAGAATATTCTATCACTACTAATGATGTGGATCTGTATAATCATGTGGTGATAAGTATGCTGGTTATTAATTCCAAAATAGTTAACATACAATTTTATTCTAGTTCTATGAATTCCTTCGTATCTTACAAGTTTAGTATAACTATTCAATAACTACCTCAAAATTTGGATTTTGAGTTATCTATGAGAATAGAAAATGGGGAAATTACTGCATCCAAAGAATATAACTCCTCCCTAGTTAATGTTTGTGGATAGAACCTCCCAAAAAATCTTTTCATACTGTTTTTGGTTGATTTTGATGTTATATGGGGCATGTATTGACTATATTTATACAAAAAACATCAATTGTCGGGAATGGGAGATCAGTCTTCACATACCGAAGCATCCTCAAATTCTATACCTATGTAAGGAGGAATATGAATCTCTTTTAGAATAATTGTCTTAAGTGTCGATATTATTTCCCAATAAGAAATCATATCTAGATCAAATTATTGAGATAAAGGAGAGAATTATTCTCGAAGTTATACCCATCATGAGGGACTACACTGATGTATTTTGTGAAGAATTTCTTGATTTTACACTTGACCAAAAGGTTGAGTTCTCAATTTAAATTGTTCTTGGATCTCTAACTATATCTAATACACCTTATAGAATGGCCACCATAGAGCTATAAGAGCTGAGGAATTAGTTGCAGGAAAATATGGGTAAGGGTTTTATACACCCGAGTGCTTCACCATGGGGTGCACTAGTCCCATTCATTTAGAAGAAGGAAGGAGCAATGAACCTATTCATTTATTATCCAAATCTCAATAAAATCATGATAAAGATCAAGTATCCATTGAAATGGATAGATTACTTGTTTGATCAGCTATGTAGGGCCGGTTATTTCTCTAATGTGAACTTTTGATCGAGATATCATAAATTAAATATAAGAAAGAAATATATTTCCAAGACTTCCTTTAGAATGAGTTATGGACACTATGAGTTCATAGTGATTCCCTTTAGACTCACTAATTCTCTAGAAATTTACATGGATTTAATTAATAGAGTCTTTAGGGATTACCTTGACAAATTTTTGGTAGTCTTTATCGATTATATTATGATATACTCCAAGACTAAGGAGGGATATGAAAAGCATTTGAATACTATTTTAAAGACTTTGAGAATGGAGAAACTTAATGAAAAATATTATAAATGTGAGTTCTATGTGGATGAATTATCATTCTTGGTGAATGTTATCACTGATAAAGGGATATCTATGGACCCTTAAAAGACAAAAGCAATCGAAGAGTGGCCCGGACCAACATCTGTAATGAATATTTGTAGTTTCCTTAGCCTATCTAGGTATTATCAAAAAAAATTAAGAAATTATCAGGATTTTAAAACCTAATTACCAAGATAACACAGAAGGGAGTGAAGTTTTTCTAGACTAAATAATGAGAGGAAATCTTTAAAGAGTTAAAAAATAGATTTGTCACAACTTCAATACTCATAATCTTAAAAGGTAGATAACACTTTGTGGTGTACAATGATTATTAAAAAAAAGTAATTAGACTATGTACTAATAAAAATGATAAAGTGATAGCCTATGATTCAAGGAAGTTGAAAATACATGAGAAAAACTATCTCATGCATGATATGGAGTTTGTGGTTGTGGTCATTTCATTGAAAATGTGGCGGCATTATCTCTATAAAGAGAAGTGTGAAATATAGACAGATCATAAGAGTCTTAAATATATATTCACATAGAAGGATCTTAATATGTTCCAGCAAATATGGGTAGGGATCATCATGGATTATGACTACTCAATCTGCTACCACCCTGGTAAGGAAAATAAGGTGGTGGATGCTCTAAGTAGAAATGATACTTCATCATTGTCAATGATGAGAATTGAGAAGGATCCAATATTCTTAGACCTTAAAATTATGGACATGGGAATCATTAAGGGAGGAACATCATCAAACCTTTATCAAATGATTTCTCAACTGTCTCTTGTGGAGAAAATAAAGGATACTCAATGAAATTATGTGGAAATTTAGAAAAGGTGGAAACTATCAAGAATGGGAAATCCTACAAGTTCAAGAATGATGAGGATGGAGTCATAATATTTGGGTAATGACTATTTGTATTGTCCAATATATAATTAAAGAAATAGCTTCAGAATGAAACACATAGATCAACCTTCTCTATTTACCAAGGGAGCACATAGATGTATCAAGATCTCTGGGAGAAATTTTCGTTGGACAATAAGAAAAACGAGATCATTGAATATACATAAAAGTGTCTGGTATATTAGAAAGTGAAGTCATAAAGACAAATGTCTAAATGAATGATGCAACCATTACCCATAAAATCATGGAAATGGGAAAACACCACTATTAACATTGTTAGTGGACTTCCAAATACATCCAGAGGAAAAAAATGCTATATGGGTTATTGTGGATCATCTTAAAAAGACATCTCACTTTATCACAATTTTCAAGGACTTATCTTTGGATCAACATTCAT
Organism: Viscum album; assembly: GCA_963277665.1. Classification (NCBI taxonomy): domain Eukaryota; kingdom Viridiplantae; phylum Streptophyta; class Magnoliopsida; order Santalales; family Viscaceae; genus Viscum; species Viscum album. The sequence continues at coordinate 380,081,578 of OY728153.1, read as the reverse complement.
TGATATAAATCAATGAAGTAGTAAGGATACATGGAGTACAACTATCAATTATATCCGATCAAGATTCAAGATTTACCTCAAACTGCTGGAAAGGTCTCCAACATGCTTCAAGCACTGATCTGATCTTTAGTACGACCTTTTATCCTCAAACTAATAGTCAGTCTGAGAAAACTATCCAGACACTGGAAGACATGTTTAGAGGGAGTTCAATGGAATTCATAGGAGTATAGGACCAACATATTCCTTTGGTTGAGTTCTATTACGATAATAGTTTCCTCTCTAGCATCTGAATGGTTTCATATAAATCCCTTTATGGGAAAATTTGTAGAACACTAACATGATGGGATGAAGTAAGTGAATGTAAGATTATAGGACCTTAAATGGTCTATGAAATGGTGGAGAAGGTGAAAACCATTCAGAAACACATCAAGGCATCCAAAATTTGATAAAAGAGTAACGAAGACAATCATCGATGAGAACTTGAGTTCAAAGTTGGATACATGGTATTCCTATGAATATCTCTTTGGAAGAGGATCATGAGATTTGAGATGAAAGGGAAGCTAAATCCTAGGTACATCGAACCCATTGAGATTCTTGATCATGTCAGAGCTATGGCCTATCATATAGAACTTCCACCTACCATATCTAAAGAACATGATGTATTCCATGTATCCCTCTTCCGGAAGTACATAAAATATTCATCACATGTACTAACTTTAGAAAAGGTATAGTTGGAGAATGATCTTTCTTATGAGGATAATCCATTGAAGACATTATATTGTAGACATAAAGTTCTATGAAAAAAGACTACTCACCTGGTCAATGTACTATGGAAGAACCATAAGTATGAAGAGGCAACATGAGAACCAGAGGAATAAATGAAGGAGAAGTACCCACACTTGTTTCATCTTATAATGTAAAATGAAATTTTGAGGGAAAATCTTCATAAGGGGGGAAGAATGTAATGACCTAATATTTTATCAATGGAATTACCTTCTTATAATTATATCACATTGTATAATCATAAAAAATCACATTTATAACACAATTAAAACTTTACAAATGATTAATGATTGAAATAAAATGCATTTCTATAATTGAAAGAGCATATACCAATGAAATAGTAGTGTGACCTTCAGAATAGTAATGTGACCCTTATAAATAGTAAACCGACCAATGTAATAGTAACATCCCCAATGAAATTATAAATAAAATTTATCTATCTTATAAGTGACAATAAGTTATAATTATATCATAGTATAAGTAAGTAAATATTTTAAAAATTATTAATTGAATGTTACTTTTTTTGTAGTCAGAAATATTTAATTATAATTTTTTGACTAATTTAATAATTTAAAAGAAAATTTATTTTCATAAATTTTAATCATAAATTATTGTTTTTATGTGTTGTTATTATAAGATACTTTTATAATACCTTAATAAAATTTTCAAAGTGTTATAAAAGAATTTTTTATTTTAAAATTTGTATTTTCCGAGTAAATAACGATTTTAATTAAAAATTAAATTTATCATATTTAGAAAATTATTTTCAAAAAATGGGGTTTATTTTTGAATTATACACATCAAAAAATTGTTAGGGAATATTCATTGTATTTTTCTAAAATACTTGAACTTTTGGTGAATAGTGAAATATGATAATTTATGGTATATATAAATAAAGGAATTTTTGAGTCATTATTGAGTCATAGATGATGTAAGTGACCATTTTTTCTAATTCACATGCACACATTACTATATTTAGTCATAATAATTAGCATTATTGCTTGTATTGAACAAAATAATAAAATAATGATTAAAATAATGGAAAACCCTTCTCTCCTCCACTAGAAATACCACCTCTCACTCCCTCTTCTCGTCAAACCTACCAAGAATTGATAATTTTCTATATTATGATCAATACTCTTCCCAACCATCTCCCCCACATATAGGAAATTTTGGTTTCAAAAAGGACCAAAAACCAATCCCTTAAGGAGGCTCTCAAGAGGAAGAAATCAAGAGGTAAAACCCTCATCCTTTTTCTTTCAATTTCTTTTCATGTTCCTTAATTTTCTTTTCTATCCTCACCTATACTCATAAAAAGGTATGAAAACTACATTACCATACATATACTATAATATTTTTGTTATAATTAAATAATTCATCATCATCTCTCATTTCCCCTCTATTTATACTTGAAATGAAAACACCATCTAGGATGTGTTAATTTATCACATTCAAGGACAATGGATTTTCAATTTATATTATCATCTTCAATTATGGTCATGAAACCATCTTTTTATTGAAAAATATTATTATATATGTAAAATATATTGTGTAATTTTTTGGAATAATTTTGTAAAAATGGTATTAATTTATAAAACAAAACAAGTTCATTGTGAGAAAACTCACTCAAAATAACCCAAGCATTTATTATTAATGATTTATCTAATAAATAATCCTCACTTATCGAAACAAAATGGGTTTTTAATATTATATAATTCAATTAATAACATATAATTATATTTATGGATAAATATACTCATTCTAAATAATTTTTCATAATCATATACAAGTAAACTGATAATGAAAACCAAGGAACTCAATGCTCCCAAACAATGAAATTGAATTGCATAACCCACAGAAAGAAAAATAAATGGACTTAATAAAATTATAGCAAATAAAATAAATGTATAAATGGTTCTGTAATTATTAATTAATGAATCTAATTTGATTACTTAGGACATTAAGATCGAGTGGATAATCGTTTCAGACATAAGGTAAGGGACTCTACTCGAACCTCCATTACTCTTTCGGTTACTCTTCCTCTCTTTTTACACAAATAAAATTATATTTTATTTTTATGTACCTCTTAAAATTATATTTATATGTTCCAAACTCATGTATCAAGATCCATTCATCCTTTTTTGGGTATATACATGTTTTTAAAAGGTTCCATACTCAATTCTTCCCAATAAGCAAGCCTGATTTAAGGGAACTTCCCGAATTTTTACCCATATTCAAGGGTGATCCATAATATGTTTTCATTAAAAATTATTTTTATAACATAACTCATTTTATCATGAAAAACTACCTTGTTTCATTTCTGGTTTTATAAAAACAATTATTCCTTTTCTATTTCAAATAATATTGAATGTTTTCCCACATACCGTACTAAAATGTTTTATTTCTAAAGTTTCTTAAACACTATTTTCACTTAAGTTTGACATATCTTATCATGATATATTCCTATATTTCTTTATGAGTGACCATGTTTAACATAATTCTTTTCTTTCATGGACACATTTACAATACAGTCATTTATTTTTCTTTTAACATGATTATGATACCCAATTATTTCTATGGGTAACCCATATGTTTATGTTTGACTACTTATGTTTGATTCATTATGCAGAAAACATATTCAAGAACCAGTTATGATTGGTGTACATAGATAGCACTACTATGCATTGGGTAATATTTAGACTCCTGAGACATTATGTGCAACGGTCTTGATGGCAATCATTGACTCTTGCTCCTCTATGTGCAACGAGCCCTGAATTGTTCTCCTCTATGTGCAACAAGATTTGACTCATTCTAAAGTCATGTTTTATGTTACTACCACATTACTATGAATCCAGGATTATATGATCTCATGTTACGATTCCTAGTGTTTAATCATTTTATATTCTTTTTTATATCATTATGTTATTCCTTCTAAACCATGTGTTAATCTTTGTTTTAATATTTATCCCCTTACTGGGATTTTTAGATCATACCTTTATTCATGTTATCATTAGGTTATCCGTTGCATACATAAATGATCAAAGGAAGTTAAGAGATCATAATGGATGATAAATAAGGAAATTTTTTTAGTCCCATGTTTTCATTTTTCTGTACATATTTTTCCAAGACACTAGACTTTATGATACTTGACTTGTAATATGATTTTTAATTATGCATAAAATCATGCAATGATATGTGTAAAAGGCTAGGGTTTCTATAAAATTAATTTCATTTTCCCCAAGGTATAAATAATATAATTCACTGATTTATAATTTTTCTTATAATTATATATGCTGGAATCATCCCAATTCTTTCTAGGAAACTTATGTTTCACATATCTATTTTTAATAATGCACAATGTATTAAAGAAAAGTGTTATTAAATGGGTTTTTTATTTTGATCTCCCGTTAGGAGTAGTTGATTATATTAAATTAGGTAGATATATAGGTATCATGATCCACTTGTTATGAAGATCCTATAATTACTAGTAAAATATATTTCCCTTTTTAACTTAATCAATATCTAAGAAGAATTAACAAAAAAAGTAATTAAAGAGCTTGTTTTATTTCTGATATTATATTTTATCCCAAATATGCACAAAAATGTGGGAATTAAGAAAGTTTGATTTTATAAATAGATCTGAAAATTTTTAAATGAACTATAATATACCCTTAATTCAAATACATATATCTATGAAAGCAATGAGTGGGTGAGTTTTGTAACTTTAAATAATTTCTCAAAGCACTAATCAATAATAAAATAAAATATCTTTGGATGATAATTTAAATTTTGAAACAATTTACTCACTCCAAAGAATAAATCCATACTATTAATTGCAATTAATAAGAGAATTATTATTTGAAAAAACCAAACACATTATATTATAATATATTTTAAATAAATTTTCACTTTAAAATAGAAAAAAGAAGAGTCTTGGTATCAAGAAACCTATAAAAACTTAACAAATAAATAATTGATAAATATAAAGTATTAAATTTCATAATAATTTATCAAGGGTTTTTGGTCCAAGTAATACCCTAATCTATTCCACAATATTGAAATCACTAACCAAACATTCTATTCCAAAATCAATTCTATAACCAATAGGTGATTCCACATCCTGGATTGTGTCTACATTAGTCTACTCCTCAGAATATATTCCTCAAAACATTGGGAAAAGAAAATACAAGATACAAGATGAATAATGGGTATGGGAACAATTATTTACAATACATGAAAGTAAAATAAATAGTGATAAAAAATAAAAAATTTCTTTATAGATATAAAATAATAAAATAGATTGAAAGGATTATCGAGATGATCTTTGGTATGGATCTGTTATCTTGAGTGTTAGGTAATGATAGACATATTAAAATTTATCCTAAGTACACTCTTTTAACTTAAAAATCATATTACTTATTCATTTTAAGTTTAGATCTCCCTTATTTTATTTTATAACAAAAATAGACACTTATAAGTCTTTCATATTACATAAAATAGTTAAAAAATAAAAAACTATTTAAGGTGAGGATCCTTTTTATATATAAATTTATTATTTTTATATAATATCCATTATCCATTAATGATGACTTTACTAAGATTAATATAGTTGGAATACTCAATCCTATCTTCAGATCCTTGTTTTAAATGATTTAAATTAACTTATTAGTGTTCACTGTAATATTTAATGCTTAATCCTTTAGTAGTTATTCATTGTCAATAAAACCTTATTTCATAGTAGGTTGAAGTTTCTATGGAATACTTTATATAAATCTCAACTTATCAATTCTATATCACACAAATGTGGCTAGTTAAAATGTCTCTTCAATTTTAAATAGTCAAATAAAGATCTAAAACAATCTTACATGGTTATATTTTAATCTTACAAGGCCAATTGAAGTGTTAGATGTCACTTATATGGATTTTTAACATCTATGTCCAATAATATTTTTCTTATCATGGTTGGATAGCTCTTCATTCATTGATGGTTGAACTAACTAGGAAATACCATGTGAAAAGTTAATATGGAACTCAAGTTCAGTGGAGCCTTCTATCACGATTAGTGTAATGTCCTTGAAATTCCATGTAATTTTTTTTTAAATTATTTTGAGATCAGCCACTCATAAGTCACTAGATTTTGAGGCCTGGTGAGCCCATAAAAAGTGTTTGAAATTTTTGTAAGTTTATTTAAAATAGCGCGTGTATGCAGTTTTGTAAGCTTCTAAACGGGTGCCCGGATTAAAAATATGAGGGCACTGTTGTGTATGGAATGAAGAATTTACCTAAGGAAATACTTAACCTTGACTAGAATAGGTCGAGGGAAAAGGTTATTATTCATACTTTTTATGAAAAATATAAAATAAATTTCTTAAGGAAAAATAAAATAAACTTTTAGTTTATTTTATTCAAATTTCAAATTTCATTGCAATGTAACGATGTTGTAACCCGAGCGTAACAAAAATGATTTTTTATAAATAAAATATCATAATGAAAATATGACTCAGTATAAAAAAAATTCTAAAACATGTTTTCTTCATTTAATGGGTTAACCAAATATGGTATCATTGGCACGATCTATTATTTCTCTGAACCCTTAGAGATTTGGAGTTGGTGAGTGATGATCGATGAATATCTACCAATGATATATTGAGGAATGAAAAACAATAGTGGTGTGATATTCTCTAATGAACCATACTACGTTGAGGTAGGGGTTTGATTCTAAGTTAATTTCCTTTTTCCACATTCATGGATTTGAGTGACGAATGTAGGTCAACCCACAAACAGGTGACCCACGGATCGATCACTTATGAAGAGGGTTTCTAATATAATGGTTTGACTCGGATTTATCCATGTGAGATTCTTAAATCTCATCCTAACTTGTTTTTTAATTCTAATGCGGAGGGGTTGGGGCTACAAGAACAAGGCATGAATCCCTTCATTGGGGTTCATTCTTTTGTTCTTAGTGATCGAACCTCCAAACCGATGGTGGGACAACTTTGAGTACATAGCAGTGAGGGTGATGACCCGAGGATCCCGAACGCACTCACGGATCAGAAAACAGACCATCAGTGCGGGTACAATGGCCCACAAAAAGAACCACTGGTGTATCATGGTGGTAGATGAGTCTAGCAGTAACAGTCATGGGTGGTAGATCGGGGCCGCCAGCAACGGCCGGTGGCGATGAAAGTGGTCACGGCGAGCCACACCAAGTCACGCATCTGGAGGGTCACGGTCTAACTTGACCTTGGTGGCGGAGCCCTCGGTGACCCGCGGGGTGGAGGGAGACATGGAAATCGACAAGGTGGAGGGAGACGCGGTGGGGGCCCCATATCAAGAAGAGAGAGCCAACCCGATCATAGTGGTTCGGGATGGAGGAGGCAGGTTGGGTCGGGGGGTCGGACCTGGGTCAGGACGGACCCAGGTCGAGTCAACGTACCTAGGTCTGGATGGACCTGGGTTGGGACGGACATGGTTTAAGATGGACTGCGTTTGAGATAGACCCAAGTCGGTTCGGTTCAGTTCGACTAGGTTGGACCAGACCAGTACCCCATCGACCCTCTTTTTAGTAAAACAGACATAACTTCTAAACCATACGCCTGATTATCAAGAGGTTTATGGAACTGGGACCCTTGTAACGAGACATTCCTTTTCACGTATTAAAATTGAGTTTTCATGGATGTTGGTATACAACCAATGTATTGGGGATTATATTTATCTAGAATCAAGTGTGATGTGAACGGGAATATTGTGGAGATATGTGACGAGAATTAAGTGACAAACAGATTTTAGTGGTCCAACAGACCTGAGTGAAAAGTGAAACTGAGTGTCCCATAAGTCATCAATGATGAGCGGACCATAGTGGAACAATATATCAGCGGACCTCAATGTCCTAGCAGATGAGTGGACATTAGTTGCCCAGCAGACCTTAGTGGCCCAATAGACCTCAGTTACGAGAGGACCTCAATAGCCAAGCAAACCACAGTGAACCATCAGGGATGAGACCCTCAGTAGTATAAGATGTTTATCATTACGACTGATATTATTTCTTTCTATAATTTAGGTTATACCTATGATAGTTTTCCGCTACTTCGTGTGTAATTTTCTTTGTGGCCTTTTATTTTTGGTTTGGGGTCCTTACTGATTATTATGTTGCTCACCCCTGCATGGGGTCCACCCGCATGTATCATGTCTTGTGAAGATGACTAATACTTAGATAGAGACCTTGGAGGTCCAGTACCAGGTGGCACCTAGTGAGTAAAAACAAGAGATACAAACTCCTACATCTTTAGGTAACTACTCTTCACCTACTCTTCAGGTAGGGTTTTCTTGCAGATGGGTTTCCAGAGACTTTTGTACCCTCTTGTTTACAACTTGTCTTTTTTGGGTTTGTATTCTATCCCCATTTACTTCCATCTTTGTATTTTTTACTCTCAATTTTTGTCTTATTAGCATGCATGTTTCCCCTTTTCAGCATTGTGGGATGGGTTTGTGAGTGTGTGTGTTTGTGTGTGTACATGTACTCAGCAAATTCCTCTTACTTGTTGTATAATGCCTTTGGTGCTAGTCACTATCCCATGGCTTTCAGAAGTTAGTCTTAGGGTAGTCATGGCATGTGTCCTGAGGGATGGGTCCTCACAAATTGATATCAGAGGATTTCAGTTCTACCTTAAGGACTGAGAGACTATTGATTTGTTTTTGGGCAACAATTGTAAATGTTTTGAGTTATAATTTCTAGCACGGGGAGTCTAGTGTTGGTGTGGCAGCCAACGTATCCATACACTAGGATCCTGAATCCTTCTTTTTGACTCAATAAATGAAAACACTAGTTTCATGCATCATATAGTAATTGAGGTTGCTCTCATGTCCTTCTTGACCCAGAGTCATCTCACCAGGTATAATCTATTGATTTTAATTCATCTTGATCTATTTTTGGATGCCACCATGCAGACATCCATCCAGGATTATGGCGGATGGAAAAGAGGATGGTACACCAAGAGATGAGGTGTTAGTATATGGACCATTACTAGATATCTCCCCATTGGGAGGTGCACTGGTGTTTCCACCACCCATTGATCAACTATTTCTACTGACTCTACCGGTAGAGGATGGACATAGGCTCAGTACCTTACATGAGTTATAGAGGCATATACCTCCTACGTTTAAGAGTGGGAATAGCCCCTAGGTAGCCGAGGATTGGCTCAAGGTTGTTATGCGAGTATTCCATCTGGTGAGGAATCCTCTTGACCAGATGGTGATCTTATCTGCAAGCCTTCTTCAGGGCTCACCGGGGAGGTGGCAGAGCTTGATGATCCAGATTAACGATGAGAAGACCCTCACCTAGACAGACTTCGATCAAATCCTTAGGGAGGATTATTTTTCGATGACATTTCACCTAGTACGCATACAGGAGCTAATGCACCTACAGTAGGGTAGCATGACAGTAGTGGAGTACTCAGTAAGATTCATTGATATTTCTCATTACTCCATGGACATGGTGCAATACCCGTTCATCAGGGCTCAGGATTTTGATAATGGACTATGCTAAAAGATCAAGGTGTCCATGGTATCTCTCAGAATCCCTACTCAGGCTGGGGTGCTCGAGAGAGATCTACTCGTAGGGAGATTTCTAACAGAGCAAGAGCCAATAGCCGGAGCTACCAGTAGACACTTGGTGGGAGATTCTTCAGACGTGGGTAGTAGGAAGTATACACGGGGACGTAAGAGGGTTATGAAATTTGGGGAATGAATCCATGACATAGGATCGGTGGTACAAGGATCCTAGGGAAGAGGGAGTCATCAGAGGAGTAGGGTGTTCTACTAATGCGGCAGGCAGGGACACATGGCTCGTGATTGCCTAACTCACCGCATAGACGACCGACAGATGGCCAAGGGACCAACGAGGCAGAGGCAGAGGTTTGAGATGGGTGGTTTTCAGGGTGGAAACCATGGTAGGGGGCAAGAAAAGTAGTATATGGTGGTTGGAGGTTCAAGGTACTACCCTCACCACCCCAGGTGGTCCACCATGGGCTCAGGGAGCTTGTGGAAAGGGGTAAGTCCAACTTCAGGTGATGGAGGACTATGACAAAGGTTCCCCATAGATAATTAGAGGTACGATCTATGTCTTATCTACCTTATCTATTGTTCTTATAGACACATGTGTTGGTCTCTCTTTCCTTACCACAGACCCTTTTTGGAGCTCAAATATTTTGATGGAGTTGTTAGCTTGATCCTTACAGTTAGAGACTCATACATGAGGGAATTCGATGATTACACACTATTGTCGGAAAAGTGAGATTACTCTTGGAGGTAAGATCTTTGGTTGGGATCTCATAGTAGAGGCATCGAGTTATTATGATGTCATCTTGGGTATGGACTAGTAATCCACAATTCATGCTCTGATCGACTATATTAGGCATAAAGTGCGATGTTTCCATTGATATTAGACCATGTTTACCTTCACCAGAGAGAAGGGAACACTTGAAACGCAATACTAACATTCTTGGAAGAGGGTATAGCTGATCACTCAATGTTTGGGTAGCCTCACCCTTGGTGTGGTGGACAAGAAGAGTCCTCACTTTCCTATAGTGGTGGACGAGTAAAAAAGACAACTTTTCAGAGGATGCTTTGGGATTACCCCTCATAGGGAGGTTGACTTATGCATTGATCTATACCTAAGGATGACATTGATATCCACACCAGCATATCGGATGTCTCCCATGAAGCTTTGTGAGTTGAGGGTACAACTACAGGATCTATAGAGGCAGGTCATCGTGAGGCCCAGTGTTTCACCACGGTCATCCCCAGTTTTGTTTTCCAAAAAGGAAGGTGGGAGTTTGAGGTTGCATATGGAAATTTGGTGCCTAAATCAGGAAATTTTGAAGAATGAGTATCCACTACCGAGGATCTATGATCTCTTCAATTATCTAGAGAGAGCGATATGGTTCTCAAAGATATACCTCAGATTAGGCTATCATCGGTTTCATGTACGGGATGAGGATGTACTGAAGACATACTTTCGGTGTCTTTATAGAAACTATGAGATCTTTTTTATGCCTTTTGGTGTGAAAAATGTCTCAAAAGTGTTCATGGGACTCATAATAGGATCTTCTAGCCTTACCTTGACTGGTTCATCATGGTCTCTATTGATGAAATCCTGGTGTACTCAGTGTCCATGGAGGAGAACATGACACACCTGTAGATAGTACTGGATACACTCTGAGAGCACTAGATTTATGGGAATCTCTTGATGTTTTGGTTATAGATTCGGGAGGTCCACTTTCTAGGACATTTCATTTTATAGGCTGGAGTTGCAGTGGATTCGACAAAGATAGAGGTGAGGATTACTTTGGAGCTACCCAAGAGAGTGACTGAGGTTCATAGTTTCTTCGGTTTGGCTAGATACTACCATAGGTTTGTGCCTAAAATTTCTATATTAGCATCAACCTTATCATCATTAACATGTAAGGGACAATCCCTCATGTATATGTAGTAGTTCTGGAATATTTTTCAAGATCTGAGGCAGAGACTGACGAGTGCCCCAATATTGAGACAACCAAATGAGGGAATTTGGTATATAGTATTCTGTGAAACATTAAGAACCGTAATGGGTTGTCTCTTGATGAAGGAGCAGGAATTGATTGCCTATGGTTATAGAAGTTGAGGCATCATGAGAAGAATTGTGTGACCCATGACATGGAGCTAGCAGTAGTGTTCTTTACTTTGAATATGTAGAGAAACTACTTGATGGGAGAGCAGTTTACCATGTAATCCAACCACAAAAGTATCAGGTATATATTCTCCTTGAATGATCTAAACTTGAGGCAGTGGTAGTGGCCAGAGTTCCTCCATGACTATGACTTCAATATAGTCTATACTTTTGGGAAGGTAAACTTGGTGGCAGACGCGCTCAGTATGAGATTTGATTTGTAGTTTCTAAGTGAAGCATCTATGTTTTTATCCACTATGTAGATATGATTCATGGATAGTTATGCAGAAGCTTATCTTTAGTTGATGGTTTTCAATCCCCCACTCTTATCACAAGTTAATGAGGAACAACTTTTAGATGTTGACTGTGAGGTCTGATGTGCTTAGTTATTCTTAGGACAATCTATGGATGGATATTTAGTAGGTGGGGAACATTTCATCATTTTCAGAGGGCGCACTGTTGTACCAGTGGAATCATGTGAGGAGGTTCTAATAGAGTTACACACCTCCTATATAGAATTATATCCAGGAGTGAAAAATATGTACCAGGATCTCTGATGTCAGTACTAGTGGAAATGTATGAATAAGGTAGTGGAAGAGTTTGTTTCTTGGTGCCTAACTTGTCAACAAGTGAAGGTAGACAACCAAGTTCCATCATGCTTGACGAAGCCACTTGTGGTATCAGAGTGTAAGTGGGGTGGTATCTCAATGGACTTCATGATGGGTATACCCCACACATCCAGGGTCTTGATACCATCTGGGTAATTGTTGACCGACTCACTATGTTAGACCACTTCATACCCATCCGGAAGCAGGGTTCAGTAGAGCACTTGGGATGCCTCTACATGAAAAAGATAGTTCGAATCCATGGAGTCCCATCCATGATAGTCTTGAATTGAGACACACACTTTACATCCCAGTTTTGGAAGAGATTACAGGAGGCATTTGGGACTCATATACTCTTGAGCACAACATTCCACCCGCAGAAAGATGGTTAGATGGAGAATACTATCCAAGTTTTAGTGGACACTTTGTTCTTGCATCATGGAATTTGGTCATAGTTGGAAGGATCGTCTACCTCTGGTGGAGTTCACGTACAACAACAGCTACCACTCCACCATCTATATGGCACTATTAGAGTCATCATATGGGCAACCATACAGGTCACCGTTATATTAGACAGACCTAGGTTAGTCACCGCTCATGGGTCCAGAGTTTGTATGGGCTACCACCGAGAAGTTGCAGGTCATCCAGGAGTGGATCAGAACTACATATATCAGGCAGAAATATTATGTGGATAGGAGACGGAGGCCCTTTGAGTTTTAGGAGGGAGGCCATGTGTTCTTCAAGTCTCACATCAATCAGGATTATAGAGATTTGGTCGGGGCAGCAAGTTGTGTCCAAGATTCATTGGACCTTTTCAAGTTTCGAGCAGAGTTGGTGGGGTGGAGTACCACCTAGATCTTCCCCCAGAGATTCAGTAGGTTCATAATGACTTTCATGTCTTGAAACTGAGGAGGATCATACATGATCCATTGCATGTCATCGACTAGGGTGAGTTGGACATTGATTATGGGTTGATGTTTGTGGAGTTCCTGGTAGAGATTGAGGATCAACGGGACCAGGTCCTTTGTGGATGGCCAATTCCTCTGGTTCACGTTCGGTGGTAGTACGAGAATCTCCAGGATAGAACTTTGGAGAAAGAGGCTCATATATGTGCTCAGTACCCCCTTTTGTTTTTTAAACCTTGTTTTGGCTTACGAGGATGTAGATCCTTAATTTGGGGATATTGTAATGTCTAAAAAAATCCAGGTAAATGTATTTTAAATTATATGGGATTATTTTGAGACTAGGTTCTCAGATGGAACTTGATTTCGAGGCATGGTGAGCCCAAAATAAGTGTTTTAACATTTTTTAAGTTTATTTAAAATAGCACGCGTATGCATTTTTTGGTATCTTCTAAATGGGTGTCCGGATTAAAAATCTAAGGGCATTATTGCATTTGGAATGTCAACTTTATCTAAGGAAATCATTAACCTTGACCGACACAGGTTGAGTGAAAAAATTATTTTTCAAATTTTTTATGAAAAATATAATAAATATTTCTTAAGGAGAAATAAAATAAACTTTTAGTTTATTTTATTCAAATTTTAAATTTCATTGCAGTGTAACAACTTTTCAACCCATGTGTAACTGAAATGATGTTTCATAAATGAAACTGTGTAACGATGTTGTGACTCAGCATAATAGAAGTTTTGAAATGCATTTTCTCAATTTAATGGATTAACCAAATATGAGATCTTTGGGATGATCTATTATTTCTTTGAACCCTTAGAGATTTTTCATTGGTGAGTGAAAATCAATGAACCACCACCAACAACAGATTGAGGAATGACCAACGACAGTGGTGTGATCTTAGCCAACGAATGATCCAACCTCGAGGTAGGGGTTTGATTCAAAGTGAATTTCATATTTCCTCATTCATGGATTTGGGTGAAAAACATGGGTCAAACCATAAATAGGTGACCCACAGATCAATCACTTATTTGGGAGGGTTTCTAATCTTGGGGTTTGAATCATAGTTATCCATGCTAGATTCTTAAATCTACTCCCAACTAGTTTTTTTAATTCTAAAGTGGAGGGATAGGGCCAACACAAACAAGGAATGGATCCCTCCGTTGGGGTAATTCTTATGTTCTTCATGACCAAAAATCTGGATCTATGGATAGACATCTTAGAGTACATAGCGGTGATGGTGATGACCTGAGGATCCTGAAGGCACTCATGGATCAGAAAATGAACAATCGGAGCAGGTCCAGGGGTCCGCGAAAGGAACCACTAATGAAATTTTGGCAGAAGCACATGGCGAGCCACTACGTGTCACAAGTTTGGAGATCCAGGTTCCAACAGGACCACAAAAGAGGACCCTACAGCGACACATGGGGTGGAGGGAGATGCGGCGAGCACCACATCTTAGGCGGAGAAAGCTGTCCCACTAATAGCGGACCAGGTGGGAGAAGGTAGGCCATGCTGGGTGGCCCAGAGGGCTGGGTCGGACCCATATCGGGTCGTATCTGGGTTGGTATGGACCCAGGTTGGTTGACAAACATGGTTCGGGTCGATCCGACCGGGTCGGACCAGACCCAGACCCAACTGAATCCCTTTTCGGTAAAATAGGCATAACTTCCAAACTGCATGTCCAATTGATGATCTGTTTGTGGTGTTGAGACCCTTGTGATGATACGATCTATTTGACATACTCCAAGTGAGTTTTTTTGGATGTTGAGATATGATCGATGGCTTGAGTATTAGATTCTCCTAGAATCAAGCACGTTGCAAGCAGAAATCCTACAGTAGTCTGTAATGAGAAGGAAGTGACAAGCAGACCTCAGCGGCCTAATAGACCATAGTGATGAGTACAACTTAGTGGCCCAACAGTTCTCAGTGATGTACGGACCTCAGTGGTCAAGTAGATGAGGAGACCTCAGTGGCCCAACAAACCTTAGTGATGAGTGGACCTCAATGGCCCAGCGGACATCAGTGACGTTTGGACCTCAATGGCCCAGCAGACCTTAGTGATGAGTGGACCTCAATGGTCCAGTAGACCTTATTGATGAGTAGAACTCAGCTTCCTAGTAGGCTATATTGACTCATCAGGGATGAGTTCCCTAGTAGCACAATATTTTCAGCATTACTACTGATAGTCTTTCTTTCTATACTTTATGTTATACATGTGTGAGTAGTCCACTATTTCGTGTGTACTTTTCTTTGTGGTTTTTCTTTATAGTTTGGGTTCTCTACTGAGTATTGTGTTAATCACCCTTAAACAGGTTATTCCCACACATATTGTGTCGTGTGTAGATGACCGATGTTTTGACAGAGACCTTGGAGGTCCAGGACAAGGAAGTGCCCGGTGAGGACAGATAGGTGAGTCATACTCTTATAGCTTTAGGCAGCTACTCTTCACCTACTCTTCAGGTAGGGTTTTTGTGTAGGGGTTTCTAGAGACGTTTGTACCCTCTTTTTTACATCTTGTATTTTGTTAGGTTTGTATTTTGGACCCCTACACTTTGAGCTTTATATTGTTTACTCTAAGTGGTTGTCTTGGTAGCATGAATGTTTCCCCTTTTTAGCATTGTGGGATGGGTTATGAGTGTGTGTGTGTGTGTGTGTGTGTGTAGGTACTCAGAAAAAGCTTCCCACTTGAAGTATAATTCCTTCAGCTCTAGTCACCAACCCCTGGTCTTTGGGAGGCCAGCTTGGGGTAGTCATGGTATGGGCCTCGGGGGATGGGTCGTGATAATTAGTCTAATTAGACATGAATTATTAAAATCCATATTCCAGGTTAGTTATTTATTCTATTAAGATCGGTTAAAACAATTTATAAATACTTATCTAGTTTCCAAAAAACTAGCTTCAGTGTCGTTAAATTTTAAAATTTATTTATTTATCATAAATCAAATACATTAAATTGAAAATAAATATGATTAGTGTATTATCAAAATAAATGAATTTGTAGACATGGCCCAACACATGTTATAATTGGGATGGAAAAAAGAAGTGAGGCATTGACTTTCCTTAAAAAATATTTCTTATAGGAAATGAATTTGGTGGAAAATCTTTCCCCATGGGGTAAGAAATTCATTAACATTTTTCCATAAAGAATATTTTGAACATGGGATAAAATTATAGTGGCTTTTCACATGGAACTCCACATTACTAAAAATATAATTTTTTATTTTTTATTTATTAGTGATGTATATATTAAACATACTTCTATTTTATATTTTTAATTTAAAATTATATATAATTCAATTATTTTTATTTTGAAATTTATATTTTATCAATATCATTCCATATGTTGTGCATCAGAACATTGATGACATTATATATACACTTCTCATATAATATATTTTAATTTTTTGTTTCTGTCACTATTTATTATTTTTTAAATGGCATTTATTGTTATTTTTGGTCAAATTATTTATCAATTTCATAATTTATTACCATTATTATTAAATTTTATGGATTATTTAAAATTCAGGTTTATATAATTGTTTTTTTATTATGTAATAACTATTTAATTATAATAATGATTTATTTTTATTTTTCAAATGGTAATTTATTTTAAAAGATATTTTTATTTTTATTTTTTTAATAAATCATTGAATTTAACAGTGGG
The DNA here is from genome assembly GCA_963277665.1 of Viscum album. Classification (NCBI taxonomy): domain Eukaryota; kingdom Viridiplantae; phylum Streptophyta; class Magnoliopsida; order Santalales; family Viscaceae; genus Viscum; species Viscum album. The sequence continues at coordinate 380,064,909 of OY728153.1, read as the reverse complement.
GAACTAGTTCTCTATGGATATTGATGCATGGTAGAAAATTTATCTTCAATCATTGGGTGGGGAAAGTTTGAGGAAGGTTATCCCACATGTGCAGTGGGAAATATTGTGGTGATTTACCATTTCATGACCCCATTTTCATCTATTAACTATAGGGACATTCAACACATTGTAGTTTTTTATTTAGTGCATAATTCAATCATAAACTTATTTGGATTTTCATGGGTAAATTTTAATTTTTTTATATTTCATATACTTATTATATTATATTTTCTAATTGAAAACTCAACTACAAGGACATCAGAGTTACATCCCAATATTCTCTTATTATCTTAGTATGGTATTTTCCATATTATAAAATCATATATATGTTTCTCAAATATTTATATAATTTCTCTCTTATTTCACTTATAGTACTTCTAAACTTTATATGATTTAAATTTAGAGATTAATTGGTTTTAGTTTCATGAATATTTTTTCTTTTCACTAATTTTATATCATTTATTTAAATCTTTTTATTTTTTTCATCAATTATAATAGTAAAACAAAAAAATTTTCTTCTAAATTTTGACTATTAATTCAACCACATTAATAAAATTACAATTATTTTTGGGTTTAGTTCTATTAAGAACCTCTTTAAGTTTTATATATCTTCTTTGAAAATTAATCTACTCGAGGGTTATCTCTAATAAAACCAAAATATTCAAATGTCTTTTAGTTAATATTATATTGACTCAATAGTATCAATAGTTCCATTCTAATCAATGATTTACACCAGAGCATATTCAACATATTATTTACAATTATCAATATCTTTAACTTTAGTTTCATAAAAATTTCTATCCTATTTTACATGGAATTTATTCTTTATAACATCCAATTATTCATATATTTTTTTATTTTTCAATAAATATTTTATTATTTAACCTCTTGGTAGAACTTTTAAATGTTTCTCATGTTCATTTTCAGGATTCTTTAAGAATTTAACTATAAGGGGATCTATTTTCTACATCTGAAATAAGATAGTGTAAAGTTATCTTTAAAATTCTATTTTCCACTATTTGTGAATTATTTTAGTTAAATATATTTTATATTCAGTAAAAAATTTATCAGTAAAATAATATTTTTTTAGGCATGGGATAAGAATAAATCAAGTTTTATGCTTAAAAACTGTATTTTCTTAAAAAGTGGTTTCATTGTGTTTCGTACACTTGTTTCTAAACTAATTTTTACCACTTTTAAAAATTTTAATTGAAAAATATATATATTTTTAAATAATAATTAAAAAATTATCTTAGATTAATTTTTGATAATTTCTTGAAAGGATTAGTTTTTTGATGAATAGTGGAAAATACAAATTTTTATTGAAAATTGACTTTTTCATTTAAAGAATTTACTCGTTCCATTTTGTTTTGAAATTATTTTAAAAATAAAATTAGTTCAATTATATTCTAATTAATCAAATATATGTAATTTAAATCAATTATATGATAAATTTATATATATAAACTTTTTATACTTTTGATAACTTTTCTTTTGGAAAATCATTTTTTCATCACGTTTGTGGGATTAATTTTAAATTAAATTATATGAATTATATGAATTGAATTTTTTAAAATGGTTTAAAAATTTTGAATCAACATAATTAATATTAAATAATAATTTCAAATTAATTGTTTTCAAAATGAATAGTAAAAATAGTAAAAACTAATTACCACGATTAAGGTTAAAATAGGTTCACTGGGGGTTGAACTTAGAAATTAAGAGTTTAGATGACCAAAAAATTTATCTAATTACACTTTTATAGTCATATTTATACCTTATATCATCTAAGGTCAAATAATTATTTATGTTATATTCTTTTTGTATGTCAAAAATGTCAGTATAGTTTATTCTTTTTAGAAACTCCAAGTGTGTCATTCCCCCACTTATAAAAGGACACCCCCTATCATATTATCTTCACACATAAAAAGACATTTGTTTCAAAAAAAATTCCACCAAAATATCATACATAAATCTCTTCCCATTACCTATATTCTTTTCATTGGTCAAAAAAGTATTCTAGGAATTCTTTAGGTATAAGCCTAGAGAGTTTATCTAAAGAAGGGGTATAGTTCTTAACCATGCGTCTTCATTTTATTTCATTCTATATAACCTTAAAATATTATAAAAACATACTTAGATAATAACACAAGTATTTTACATATACTAAGATATTATTATGTTAATTTCATAACCTATATTTTTCTCCTCTTCCATAAAATAGGAAACAGAACCGTTGATCATGTGTACGATGGACTACCACCTTGCAAATCGATGTAATTCATTTTCCATCATCATCTATCACAGATGGATATGATGATGAATTTAATGTCTATATATTTTATTTATGAAATAATTATACTTATATATTTATAATATCACATTTACCTTCTTACTTTCTAATATTTTGTAAAATGATAATGTCGCTCGTGTGTGTGTGTGGATTCCACCTCCACAAATCGATGTGATTCGTTTTTCATATTATTTTGATGTGGATAGTAATGAATATGAATTTAATGAATATATATAATATATATTATATAAAAAAAAATTATATAAATTTTAATTATTACTTACCTTTATTTATTTACATCCATCAAGAAAATGAAAACAATGTTCATGCGTATGTACGTCATACCATCTCCACGAACGGTGTAATTTTTTTCTATATCTAAATTTTATGGGATATTATAAATACTTAAATAATAGATATATATTTTATTTATATTTTATTTAAAATTCTAGAAATAATGGTTCCCTGATAAAAGTAGAATAACTAAAACTACTAAACCAAAGCATATATGAAAAACAAAACAGTTATCACCGAAAATATTAGTTTTAATAAATAATTTTTAATAAATAGGTTGAAAAAAGTTATCATTAAAAAATATATGGTTAGATATATATTATTATGGTTATTTAATATATATATATATAATAAACATATATTTATTATAAAGGAGGTTTGTACATGTACAAAAGAAATAAATCATGTAGTAAGGGTTTATTGTCTCACTTTTATTTCCATGAGACATATTTCATATTCAACACTTATTTATTTTGTGTGGTGTATATATTTATAATTTTATAGGTTATTTTATTAATATATTTATCTTTATGGTATTAAAATTTTCATTTGAAATTATTTCTTTCATGGGACTTACGATTCAAAAGATACAAAAATGGTAAAGGTTTATTACACAATCTCATCATTATTTGAGATTATTTATGTTTAAGTATCACTTGGGTTTATTGTTTGATATTTATATATTAAACCTAATATATTTTATTCTCTAATTTTATTCATGAAAATTTCAAGTAATATTTCCATTTTTTCCCACTTTGGTACATAAAATGATTAAGAAAATGTGATTAAGAAAAGTTGACATTATTTCACTCTTTAGTTGAAAATATTTTTTCTTTCATATCCATGTTTTCTAAAAATGATTCCAATCTTAAAAATAATTCTAAATATTATTTATTAAGGAATTTTTTACCCATTATTTAATTTTTCCATAATTATCATAAAGGAATAATCTTATAATTTTTTGAATAAGGTACTTTACAACCATTTTATAATAGTGTGAAAGAATGTTTTTTAAATTATACAGAATGTATTTAATTACCATATATAAAAACCAATAATTGTTTTTAAGATTACATTATAATTTTACAAGTTTATTTTCAAAGAAAAAATTTCCCTTGATATTTTAGACTTTAAATAATTGATTTCAAAGTGAAAAGTGTATTTACCACAAGAAATATTCCAGTTATATTTTGAAAGTGTTTTTATCTATGTCAAAATACTTTGTTGAGTATTATGATAAGGATATAGTATAATGATACCATACACATTATTTCTATGGATGTTTTATGATTAGTTCGATTTGGGATATTCTATTTTGATATCATTCACCATATTACTTTTAATGGTTTATGTTTATGTTAATTAATTTGGGAAATTATTACCATTTCATATGCTAGTTTTTTAATATGAATGTTTAAATTGATTATGTTTCTCCCCTTTAATATAAAGAATGAATTGGACTTTTTAAGTGATAGGTGGGGCCCTCTATATCCCCTCAATGCATCGATGGGTCTAATGAGACAAAATATATTGGGTATTTGGCTGAGACCTTACACATTTATGTAAGATGTATTGGAATGAGGCCTTGATAGTATGTTTAAGATGTTAGGAATTATGAATTCCATCATTATGAGATTAGTTATTTATGACCATGTAATTATTTGATTAATTATTGCATGGATAATTTTCAATATCATGTTATTATTTAAATGTCATTATTTGATCATCGTTTATTCTTTACATATTATTATTCATTTTCAAGTTATTGATTAAATGGAATGTGTTTTTAGTTATTTACATTGACATATTGATTATCACTATTGTATTCATGATAGATTTTGTTGTATTCTCACCCTTACTGGGCATTTTAGCTTACCCATTTATTAGTTTTTTTTCTAGGATATCAGGAAGTGTATTATGATTGATATTTAAGGATATAATAAAGCTAATAATGGTGTACCCAAGGAAAATATTGTGCTTTTTTAGGTTTTCAATTATAATGTGAGATTTAAGTATGCATCTAGTTTACCAAGACTACTAAACTATTCTGTCCCTCGCGACGTGATTTCTTATATCTAGTGTTAATTTCATAAAGTAACCATTGAATCTGGGATACTAGGATCGATGTATTTGTAGAAAGTATTAGAGAAAGTTAATTAGAAACCTTTTAAACTACATTTAGGAAACCATATATTATAAAATATATCCCTATGACTGAATTTTAGGATAATTATAAGAATATAATAACATTTTTAAGATTTTTTAAGGTATATATTATGTGGATTTAGTAGTAATAAATCTATGTCAAGATACAATAAGTGGATGTGGATCTGGAATAGTTATAGCTGGGGGTAATAACTTCAAAAAGGGAACATTTAACTTTGACTCAATCATCACCTAGTTCACAACAACAGACCTAATGCACACCTGGTTTGACACTCTTAAGGGATTTTATTATATTAATTCACCGTTTCTTTAGAAACCATTATGAAGGATTTCAAAATATTTTTATGATTTGAAAACAATCCCAAATAAACCATCTATATGAATATGATATTATCTATGCATAAAATTTTCAATTTATGTTAAGTATTTCAATAGTTTTTTTTATTATACATTATATTTCAAAATGGTGGGATCTAATCTAGTATATTACATTGTTTATAAATGGTTCTTATTGTAAAGAATAGTAAACATATCAATGTATGTAATTCGTGTAGGGATTTCCCTCCTAGGAAAGATAATGAAGCTGGAGATGTAGTTGTAGTTGTACCTAGAACTAATCAAATTGTAACCATATTGGGGTAGTTGAACTGGTTTATGACCAATAACCTTACCCATTTGGAACATCCTACAAATTGACAATGTGGTGTAGCAATGTTAGACCACTTTATGAATATATTATATCCATCATTTAATGGGACCAAAAATTAATTTGTAGTTGATAAATTGATAGGTTCCCTAGAGAATATATTTCTATCTTTAGAATGTAATATAAGGGAGATGGTTCTAATGGATGTCTATCATCTCTCGAGAGATTCATATTAATGGTGGTCATTGAAAAAATACACTATGTATGACTAAAAAATAAAAAACATGGATTGGAAGTATTTTAAGGTACTCTTATTTGAAAAACATTTTCCTCACAAGTAATGAGCGGTTATGGAGATACAATTCCTGAGTCTAAGAAAAAAGAAAGATTAAAGTGTTTATAAGTTTTAATGAAACTTTAAAAGGTTATCAAGTAATGTTTTATACTACATAAATAATTCAAAGAGCAATATTGTAACATCTCGGATCCGAGTGCCACTCTACAGGTGCCCTGAACCCGATTCACCACATGACCTCAAGCGCATTTCCCCAAACTCCAGAGGCTACCAACTAGCAGGGAGGGACCAGGTCTGATAGTGGGGAAATTATGCCCTCATTTTTTCAAGTGTAGTGCAGCGAAATAAAATAAAAATCATACAACAACAGCGGAAGAAATAAACCATACATATTTATAATAAATAACTACAGTAAAAGATAACCAACCGTTCTACATAATGATGCAACATGCCTCAAGTTCTATGAAAACAACCAGAACATGTTACACCTCAATACAGTTCAATACAACACAGAGTATAGAAAAACAAAACAAAACAGCCAGTAGCATCGCGAGCCTAAGCCTGGTCCCATGCCCCCTACTCCTCAACAGCAATCAAGTACCTATATAGGGACCCTTTCCCTTATCCATACCTACAGAAATGTAATCTATTTGGGGTCGAAGACATAACCCCGAATAGGGTGTGAGAAATGAATCCCAGTAGGAACCCACCAAAGTCACCTGCCCAACTGTGAAAAGTATGCAACAACAGTGTGCGGTAGTAAAATGCAATAAACAAAGCAGTAATCAAAAGTAACTAACTTACCTATTATATTTCCATTTAATTATTCATTTTAACCAGTTAATTTAATAACATTATGTGCTCAACAGAACCATGCCCTAAGGCCAATCAGAACCTTTCCCTTAGGTTAATAAAATAAAACCATGCCCTCAGGCTTTCCCTCAGGATAATATAACCACGCCCTCAGGCTTTCCCTCAGGCTAATATAACCACGCCCTCAGGCTTTCCCTCAGGCTAATATAACCATGCCCTCAGGCTAATATAACCACACCCCCAGGCTTTCCCTCAGGATAATATAATCACGCCCTCATTCTTTATAATAACCACGTCCTTAGGCTATAAAGTAACCACGCCCTCAGGCTATATAGTAACAACGCCCTCAGGCTATATAGTAACCACACCCTCAGGCTATATAGTAACCACTCCCTCACTCTATATAGTAACCACGCCCTTAGGCTATAAAGTAACCGGGCCATGTCCAATATTTAAACATGCAATTATTTACAATTACTCTCAAGGAAAAAGTAAGGTATAAAGTAAACATGGAATTCCCTCTAGTATCCGGCCAAACGGGTAAATAGAAGAACGCACCCCCGGGGAGGTCCTGGATCCAAGCAGCGATCCCAAATAGCAGTTTATTATCTCATTTAATTACCTATACAATTCAAGGTATTTAAACATCCAAGGTCTCAGCCACACGACACCCCAATATGGGTTCGTAGCATAAAAATACACACAAACGCACAACAATTGGAAATTAAACACCAAGCCACCTACCATAAACACCCAAGAACGGTATACCCAAACGACGCCTTCTGAAACGTCCAAGAATGTCATAGATATGAGGTAAAATAATTCTCATTCAACCTCAAATAAATTCCATTAGAGGTTGAATTTGCAAGAACTACGCAAGGAGAAGGAATGGCTTACCCGTACGGTTCCAACGTGATTGATAGAAGCGGAAATGGATTCCTGACGCTCGATCTTGAGACCCATGAAGGTTTGGTCGTCCTCTCCGGAGCTCCCGCCTAGTTCTAAGACAATCCTGTGAATGGGATTGGCTACTGCCCATTTTAAGTGAAAAAAAAGAAAGTACACGGCGTGTACTTTTAACTACACGGCGTGTACTCCCCTCATTTAACTATTCCTCTAGCGGCACAGCCAAACTATTCATCCGTTGACATGATTGCACGACATGTATTCTTGACTACACGATGTGTACTATTGCCTATCTGGCGGCTGCTCCCACCGCCTTACCGTTTCATCTACCGACTGACTACATGGCGTGTAAAGGACCACTAGATGGCTTGTAGTCAGTTTTTACACCCTTAGTCGCCGACATGGATACACACCTTGTGTACTCATCCCGCACGGCCAAAAATACACAGCATGTACTTCCAAAATTTTGGATTTTTCCCCATTTTCCTTATTTTCTCAAAAACAATTAAGAAAAGGAGAAAAGAAGAAAATCATACCTAATAAATAAGAACCGTGCTCTTACAAACTTCCCCCCTTAAAGCAATTTGTCCCTAAATTACCCTTCCCAAGGGTGGAGAAGATAAAGATCAGAACAACTCTGGACACTGAGCACGTACGTCGGTCTCCCGCTCCCAGGTTTCATCTTACACTCAGCCATACTGCCATAGCACCCATACGAGAAGAACTGACCGGCCTCAGAGAACCTTCATGCTCCTATCAACAATTCGAATCGGATGCTTCTCAAAGGACGCATCTAACTCAAGCTCAACCTCCTCAGGCTGAAAGACGTGAGATGGGTTTGAATGATAACGACGCAACTGAGATACATGGAAGACGTCGTGCATGGCTTAGTACTTCTTTGATAACTGCAACCGATAGGAAACCTGCCTGACTCTCTCTATAATCTCAAATGGCCCCACATACCTCGTTGAAAGTTTACCCTATCTCCTGATTCGCCTGTGTCCCAACCTTGGTGAAACACGCAAGAAAACCTAATCCCCGACCACGAACTCCAAAGTTCGTCTGCGGTGATCAACATTAGATTTCTGACGAGACTGTGTGGTAACCATCCATTTTTGAATCAACTGGACCTGCTCAAAAGTCTGTTGCATTAGACGCGGTCCCAGTAAAGCTTCCTCACCTGCCTCTATCTAGAACAAAGGTGATCAGCATGTCCAACCATATAAATCCTTGTATGGTTCCATCTCAATAGTTTCCTAAAAAATATTATTATAGGCAAACTCGACTAGGGGTATGTGCTTCTCTCAAGATCCCCCAAAGTATAGGATGCATGCATGAAGCATGTCCTCAAGAACCTATATCATACGCTCTGACTGGACATCGGTCTGAGGGTGGTAAGCTGTGCTCATAAGCACTTGTGTACCTAGTGCCCTCTTAAAACCCTTCCAGAAACAAGATGTAAAATGGGCGTCCCTATCTGAAATGATAGAATGGGGGACCCCATGAAGACGTATGACCTCTCAGATATATAACTTTCTGAGCTCGTCAACACCGAAGGTCTCCTTGATCGGAAAAAAGTGATCTACCTTCGTGAGTCTGTCCACAACAACCCATAAAACACCATTGCCTCTAGGTGACCTCAGCAACCCTGTCACGAAGTTCATCGCGACATCATCCCATTCCCACTGCAGAATGGGTAACTGTTGTAATAGTCTGGCTGGACTCTAATGATCCGCCTTCACCTGCTGATTGGTGGAACACCTCGTAACAAAACCAGCTACATCTCTCTTCATACCCGGCCACCAGTACTGACATCTCAAGTCACAGTACATTTTGGTAACTCAGGGATGAAACTGCTCAAGTTGAAGCATGAAACACCTGCATCATCTCCTTGCGTACATCCCCTAGAACCCACACTCGTCCATGGAAATGAAAAATTTCATCATCTCCTATCGTCCAACCAGGAGGAGGGTCCTCACATGCCACCGACTACCGTAGAACTAGGCCTTATAGATCAGATAGTTTTCTCATCCTCACTCTGTCTAGGAGGGTATAAGTCACAACTAAAGATGAAAGAAAAGTTTTCCCCTGACTGTCATGAACCTCCAAATGCATCTTAGAGAACAAATCCATAAGCTTCCATTCACCACTGGCCTCATGAACCGCCTGTGTCTGAGTCTTCCTGCTCGGGGAATCAGCTACTGCATTACATTTACCAGATGTATAGGCAAGATCAAAATCAAAGGACTGAAGGTGTTCGACCCACCTTTGCTACCTCATATTCAAGTCAAGATGAGTAAAAATATACTTGAGACTTTTGTGGTTGGTGAAAACCACAAAATGTTCTCCAAATAGTTAATGTCTCCAACAACGCAACGCATGCACAACTGCTGCCAACTCGAGATCATGTGTCGGGTAATTCCTCTCATGTGGCCTCAACTACTGAGACATGTATGCAACAACTCGATCGCCCTACATCAAAACAGCTCCTAACCCAATTCTTGATGAATCACAGTAAACTGTGTAGCTCTTTCCTTGCTCTGGAAGTATCAAGACTGGTGCTAATGTCAACCTTCCCTTCAGATCCTGAAAGTTTGTCTTGCAAGCTTCTGACCAAACGAACTTTACAACCTTCTTAGTCAAACCCGTCAATGGCGCTACTAAGAGGGAGAAGTCAAGTATGAATCATCTGTAGTAACCATTCATCCCTAAGAAAATTCATATCTCAAACACGTTCTTAGGCTGGTCCCAGGAAACTACTGCTCTCACCATATCTGGGTCTACTAAAACTCCTGCCTCTGAGATGATGTGACCCAGGAAGTGAATCTGGTCCATACAAAAGTGGCACTTTGAGAGCTTAGCATACTGTAACGCCCCAACCCTAGTTTCTCAGAGTCGGTGCATTATTACATAAAATTTGAATGACCACAAGAAAGATCAAATATCGAAATACCGATTGGTTTAGTATCCTTGGAAACACTAGATATATTCATAAGTCTTACATTACATCATAAAATGAAAAACTACTACAACAACATATTGTCTCCATAATCCACACTCATATCCCCACATAATATCCCTGCAGGTCATTCATAATTTACTTCTTCACTTCCTGGGAAAAATAAATCATAGAAAAGGGGTGAGCTCAAATGCCCAGTAAGGATAACAATATAGCGGAAACTTTCATAAATAAGAATAAACATTTAAAGAAATGTATAACTAAAACAAAAGCCTTTCAAACTTGAACTTTCAATATATTATGGCATAAATAAAATGAAATAATGTCATTTACTTATTCACATGGATATTCTACTAATCGAATAATCACATGCAAAATCAATAACCACTTTCATAATGATGGAATGCATAATGCCAGACTATCATAACCACATAGCCAAGGCCTCGTGCCAAGACTACAAATAATATTTTGTCAAGGCCTTGTTCCAAGACACTATTTTGTCTCATGATACCTACCGATGCATCGAGGAGCTATAGCGGGCTCCACCCGTCACATATTAAGTCCAATGCATTCCCATATGAAAAGGTTTAAACATAACATAAACATTCGTATTAAAACTAGCATACGAAATGTCAATACTTTCACCATAAACCATGAATGGTATAAAAATAGAACATCCACAGTCAAACAAATCACAAAACCTTCAATATAATATAGAAGTTTTGTATCATAACAAATCAACTTTAAATAAGCGTAAAATCCATCAAAGGATGTTGACATAGATGAAATCAAAATTCTTTTTAAAGAAATATCTCTTTTTATTTTGAAATAATTTAAGATCCATATAAAATAAAACATTTTCTTTAAAAATATTCTTATAAGCTTGTAAGGGAAGCTTTGAAGATTTTATAACGGCGGAAAATAGCTGCACCCGCCGTATAAGTTAAAAAAACATTCTTACCTTAATTCTGTCGAAAAGGACCTTGTTTTGAAAATGACAGAAAGATTCCTTTATAAACCACTTATAAAAGTCAAAAAGGGTATAAATGACTTTAACTCATATTCTAGTAAATATTAAAAATGTTTTGAAATACATTTTTAAGAAACATTGATGTGGATGATAAAGAGATCCCAGTATATTATTACGTATAAACAACCTCGGATAATGAAGAGATTGTGAAATAACCCTTACCTTGTACATTTCCTTGGTTGGGGTAGGTTAACCTCCTTTATAATGGTGAAATAATTGTTATTAAATTATACAAGAATCATATATATTAATATGATATCATATATGATCTTTTAATATTGATTTGATAATAATATCTTAGTATTATCGTTGTTTCGGGTGTTAACTTACTTGTTTTCTTTTATATATTTTGTTATGTAAGCCATGTTCGTAATGGATAGGTTGTATATTATTCATAGCCATAATGATATCAAGTCCTTAAAAATCATTTTTAAATCATCAAATGATAATTATACTTGAATGGATACGATGGAGAATGAATCTCATCGCGTTCGTGGAGATGGTAGTCCGTACGTACGCACGAGCGACAATATCGTTATTTTGATATTAAAATAATATATAAATGGATGGTATATCATATATAAAGAATCATTAACATGTTATATTTATTATTTACATGAGTTACACATCATTATTATACCCATCCAAATAATAATATATTGAATAACAATTACACCACGACGTGGAGACGGTAAGTCGTACGTACGCACGTATGGTGACATGTTATTCAAAGGGTGGATAGAATACTGAATATGGTTGTACCATATTTATAATAACATCACAGTATATGTGAGATACTTGAGTTATTATTTTAGAATGGTAAGAACAAAGAAAGAAGAAGTGGAAGAAGAAAGGAACTTGAAAAGGGGTGGTGAAAACATTACCTCTTCTTTGGGTTCTTCCTTTTGATTTGATCAAAAGAGCTCCCTAGGTTGGCTTTCTGATCAAACTAATGCCTCTAGGTTGTAGTGAGGGAAGTTGGGAGAGTATTTGGGTAGAGTGTGGCCGAACCAAAAGGCTTTGAAGGTGTGAATAAATGAGAAGGAGGAGTGCCCTTTTATAAGAGGGGTGAGGGGAACCTTTGGAAAAGCTAGAAATATTAATTTATAATAAATTAATATTCGGTTTCTAATGGATCCAAAGTTGATTATATAAATGTTAATGTGGGGATAGGTCGAAAACAACTCAAACAATATAATTTAGACAGGTTTGGGTACTTATATTAACCTTATCTTTAAGTATTAACTCTAAGTTAATTAGTTTCACTTTTAAAATGTCTCTTTGTATTTTTATATAATATGGTTAATAAACTTACTATATACATCCAAGCGACCCCCAAGTGGTCCATTAATTATGAAACTATAATTATATAAGTCTCTTGGCCTAACCTTAGATTTTTAGGAATTTAATATCAATTAATAATATAATATTTGTTTTAAGAATTCTTTTATGTCAATTTTGACACTATTCAATAGTTGATTTTTTTGAAACTCATAACAGATTGATTACTTCGAAAAAAGTTAATTAAATCAATACTAATATATCATATTATACTATAAAATTAGTTTAATTCATTAAAAGTTTCATATTATATTTATTTGGGTATTTATAATATCAATTATTTTAATTTTTTCACTATTATAGTAATTACTTCATCATCATTGTGTCATAAATAAATTAGATTATTTAATGTCTAAAAATTATAAATAAAATATAATTATGTAGGAAATATTTTTATCTTTCTAATTAATATTTATAATCTAAAATCCAACATATATAACCCTATGTAAAAATTGTTTTTCTAAAAGATATATGCTTGTGTCATTTTTGTATTCATTTTAACTTAATTAAAATAAAGTGTCCCTATCACCTACAAGTGGCACCATGGGGTCCCAAAATCGACCCAAAGATGCCTATGGTCGAACATGTATCAACCAATAAGTCTAGGACACGTTTTAGGGTAATTTAGTATTATTATAATATTATTTTTTAACCCTTATTTACCGGATTTACCCTTAACCATGGTAAATAAAATATTTACCACAGTAATTATTCAAAATGTCTAAAAATAAAAGTTACCTATTTACACAATTTGGACATCCTGATTCCAAATATGGAATCCATTTTTCTAAATTCAAAACACATAAGTGGCAGAAATTAATTTAAAATTAATTCCCGCTGTTAAAACAAAAAGCGTGTTTTTAAGAGATAATAACTATCAAAAGATTGACACTTGTTTATGTTCGGTTTAATTGTAAAATTATGTCCAATGACCAACATTATATTAAATAGTAAAAATATATTCTAAATATAATTTAAAACCACTCAAATTCATAATTTATCACTATTAATTATTTTGATTAAAAAATTGTTTTTAATTAAAATTTAGTAATTTTCACCATTCATCAAAATATGAAAGTTATCCGAAAAGTACCAAAATTTCACCTTAGGCTAAATTCGATATTCCAAATCCAAAAATGAAGTCTATTTTAAAATATAAAATATATATAATTTCAAAAATTAGGTATTACTATTCATAATGGCTAGTTTAATTGGTTATGGTGTGTTAGAACTCGGTGTTGCGTACAACACACGCTATCACGTTATTCAAAGAGAAGAGTACCGTAGAAGCTTGGGGTGTTACACATACAGTTGATGCTCTCTTAGTGTACTCAATACGATCTCAAGATGGGTGGCATGGTCGTGTCGAGTGTGAGAGTACACCAAGATGTCGTCCATGAATACTACCATAAAAGAGTCCAGATAAGGATGGGACACACGATTCATCATAGCCATGAAAACTGTTGGCACTTTCGTGAGTCTGAACGGGATAACCAAGTACACGTACATACCATATCTTCTCTGAAAAGATGTAAGCGGTATATCTGATGGTCACACGTGCAACTTATGATATACTGACCTCAAGTCAATCTTCGAAAACACACATGCTTCACTAAGTTGATCAAAAAGATCATCAATCCTCGACAAGGGATATCGATTTTTAACTATCAACTGGTTCAGCTTCTGATAATCCACACAGAGTCTGAGGGTACCATCCGCCTTCTTTATGAAAAGGACCGGAGAAACCCAAGGAGAAGTACTAGTTCGAATAAATCCCTTTGCATGTAACTCCTCTAACTACCTCTTGAGATCCTGAACCTCTGGTGTTTCCATCCTATAAGGAGGAATGGACAACGGTGCTGCCCCTGGCACAAGCTCGATAGAGAAATCCACCTCTCGCTCCGGAGGTATACCCAAAAATTCGTCCGGGAAGACATCCCTAAAACAATCTACCACTGAAGGGAAATCCGTCTGACAAGTCCCATGATCATCTAAATATAAACTCGCAATCTGGGTAGTGACACCACCTCGCCCATGATGCTCTGGTCCAGCTCGACTCGCCTAAACATTTCATTCTCCCTTGTATAGAAACTTTACGTTATCTGGTGACGTGAAACACACCCTGTGATGATAATAGTATATAAAGGATCGAAAGGGAACCAACCAGTCCATCCTGAGAATGAAATCATAACTCGTCATCTCCAAGACATAGAGGTCCCAAAGGAAGTGACACAAACCAACCTCTGAGATCAAGGATCTCCAAAAAAGGCACAAATACAAATCTATGTGTAGAACTCGTATCAAAAAGTATTGAAGATAAGATAGAAGATACTAGAAGAAAAAGAAACTCAGAGACCAAGGATCTCCAAAAAAGGCACAAATACAAATCTATGTGTAGAACTCATATCAAAAAGTATTGAAGATAAGACAGAAGATACTAGAACAGTACCTATGACAGTAGAAGGTCCGGGATCCTGCTCTTGCTGGGTCTGTTGTACTACATATGCTGACCCAGTGTCATGGCCCTACGACATAGCCTGGATACCCTAAGCTGTCCCGCCCTACTGCCTCTGAGATCCTAGTGTCTGGATACCATGGCCACGACCACCATCTCTGCCTGCACGCACTAATGTATTCCAGTTTCCTGACTGGTAAGAAGCTGCTGGTCTTGTTCCTGCACACGGAGTCTATACAGAACCCCTCTCACTAGCCACTAGTGGAAACGTCCTACAAAAGAATTGCAGATGACCCATATTGCCGTAAGCTCGGCACTCCACTGAGTGTTGTGGACACTGAGGTCTCTTGTTCCCCTCCTTACCACACTGGTAGCACATGACCTGGCCACCTGAAACATTCTTCTGGCTAGTACTACCACCCTAAGAGAAGTCCATATGTATCTTCCTATTTCCAGTAGAAATAGTACCAGAAACTGGTGTTGAACCACCATGGCCCACACCAGTGGCTTCCCACAGGTTCCTCTCTGTAATCATTTCCGGGTTCAAAATAGCATGTATAGTAGGAAACCTGAAAACATTCACCAGTGCTCAGTTGTCATAACGAATACCATCTTAAAAGCGTCTGGATCTCAACATGTCATCACCTACCAGAACGGGTGCGAAACGCTGAAGATCTGTAAAATGAGAAGACTAATTCATCACCGACATAGCGCCCTACTGCAGATTCATGAAATCTCGAACCCTATCTGCCCTCAGCGTCTCTTGAATGAAGAAGTCATAGAATACTGCCTGAAAATATTCCTGGCCCATGTCTCTTTGATGCTCTGACTGGGTGTAATATCCCACCACCTCTTGGTGGAATCACGCAGCATGTAAGTCACGAACTTGACCCTCCACCCTGGAGGCGTCTCAAGATGCTCTAAAATAGTCTGCATAGACCCCAACCAAGACTTCGTAGCATGTGGTCCGCCATCCCCTGAAAACGTAGGTGGATGCTTCTGCTGGAAGATACGAGTCAGCTCAGCCATAGATGTGGCAGCCGAAGGTTCTCCTTAAAAGGTCTGCATGAACAGTATAAAGCCTTCACGGAACTGCACCTCCGCGCCTGTGTCCGGTATAACAGCTGGCGCTGCATCTGGATCTACTGGAGGATCCCCTGGTAGCCCATGGCCCACCATCTTTGGAGTATAATCATTGTCGCTCTCCTATTGAACAATGCCTGGTCGTCTCGGCGGCATGACTCTACAAGGTCTGACACACACCTTAGATCAATATTATCAATGACTGAAGCGAAGGAACCCAAAAAGGGAACAGGAGGAAGAATTCAATTCAATATTTTCAAAAACAAGACTACACAGTGTGTATACTGACTACACGGCGTATACCTAACTTCTCTTCCCCTTCCCGAGTCCTTCTACATGGCTAAGCTACATGGCTCCCGTTGAACAAAACTACATGTTGTGTATATAATCTCTATGGCATGTATGGTGTAATATTCTAACTTCCCATGTCGTTTGTGACATGTATGACTACTCGGATCGACACTACATGGCATGTTACACCCGCACACGGCGTGTACACCACCTTGTTTCCCAGCCACACGGTTAAGTCCACACGGTATGTCCTCAGACAAGACTACACGGCATGTCTCAGAGGTACACAGTGTGTATTAGATGAGCTTCGCCGACCCGTGTTGTTAGGTACATGGCCAGACACACTGCTCATACTACACGGCGTGTTCTACATACACACAGCATGTATACGAAAGGATTACACTGACTCGTGTTGTTAGTTACACGACTGGGACCCAAGTCAGACTACACGGCGTGTTTGACATTGGACACGGAATGTATGTCTTAAGGTCTCCTCCGTACATGTTGTTTGATACATGGGCAGACTCTGGGTCAACACTACACGGCGTGTACTTCTGGTACACGGCATGTTCGCCCCAAGAATTTCCCTTTCCCATGTCCCCACCCACACGGTCTATGACACGGGATGAGACTACACGGCGTGTACTCAAAAATTTTTCTTTTCTTACCAAACAGAAGAACATACATGGTGTGTTTAAGGTACTACACGGCGTGTATACTGGGTTTTCCGGACAGTATGCCTCATAAAATTCCCTGGAACCCATAAAATACCGAAAAACATCACCTAAGTGTCAAATTCCGATCCGTGAGGACCCATACTCCCCACGAATAAAAGTTTGACATCTTATCTCTGTTGTAACAAAATAATAGTCAATGATCCACCAAATTCCGGTCAATGAGGTCCTATACTCCCTAAAAACCAAATTTTGGCGTCCATTCTTTCAACAGGCTCACACAAACATACCCTATCACATAGTAGGTATTTATCAAGTAGCTATCACAATAGCATGATTTTCTAGCACAACAAGTGTCACAACATCATGCAATATCTAATGCACCTACATGGCATGGAACTATGCATGGCATGTGATTCTAGCATGTGCCTAAATGATTCATGAGATGTCATACCCTCATCTCATCGGGTTGCAAATAAATAGAACCCATGGATAAAATAATAATAGCACAATCACAAGTGTGTCACCCAACAGTGAAATAAACTCAACTGTAAAATTTGATAAATCAAAAGAATTGAAAAAATATGAGGTAGACTGGATTTTCCATGTACATGGGTTAGCTATGCCTAGGAACAGCTTATTACCAACTACGGTTTCCGTCCTATCCCTGATTAAGGCTCCAAATAGTAAGTCAAATAAAAGAATGCCTCTGACACCACTTTGTAACGTCCCAGATCCAGGTGCCACTCTACGGGTGCCCCAAACCTGGTTCTCCACATGACCTCAAGCACATTTCCCAAAACGCCAGAGGCTACCAACTAGCAGTGTGGGCCCAGGTCTGATTGTGGGGAAACTATGCCCTCATTTGTCAAAGTGTAGCGCAACGGAATAAAATAAAACGCATACAAAAACAACAGAATCAATAAACCATACACATTTACAATAAAAAAAACCGCAGTAAAAGATAACCAACAGCTCTATATAATGATGTAACATGCCTCATGTTCTATGAAATCTACCAGAACATGTTACACCTCAGTGTAGTACTGTACAATATAGTGTACAGCAAAACAAAACAAAACAGCCAGTAGCATCGCGAGCCTAAGCCCGGTCCCATGCCCCCTACTCCTCAGCATCAATCAAGTACCTGTATAGGTACCCTTTCCCTTATCCATACATGCAGAAACGTAATCTATTTGGGGCCGAAGACATAACCCCAAACAGGGTGTGAAAAATGAATCCCAGTAGGCACCCACCAAAGGCCCGTGCCCAACTGTGAAAAGTATGCAACAACAGTGTGCAGTAGTAAAATGCAATAAACTAAGCAGTGCTCAAAAGTAACTAACTTACCAGTTATATTGCCATTTCATTATTCATTTTAACCATTTAATTTAATAACATTATGTGCTCAATAGAAGCAATCCCTCAGGCAAATCAGAACCTTGCCCTCAGGCTAATAAAATAAAACCATGACCTCAGGCTTTCCCTCAAGCTAATATAACCACGCCCTCAGGCTTTCCCTGAGGCTAATATAACCATGCCCTCAGGCTTTCCATCAGGCTAATATAACCACGCCCTCAGGCTTTCCCTCAGGCTAATATAAGCATGCCCTTAGACTTTCCCTCAGGCTAATATAACCACGCCCTCAGGCTTGCCCTGAGGCTCATATAATCATGCCCTCAGGCTTTATAATAACCACGTCCTAAGGATATAATGTAACCACGCCCTCAGGCTATATAGTAACCATGCCCTCAGGCTATATGGTAATCATTCCCTCAGTCTATATAGTAAACACGCCCTCAGGCTATATAGTAACCACACCCTCGGGCTATAAAGTAATCGGTCCATGCCCAACATTTAAACATGAAATTATTTACAATTCCTATCAAGGCAAAAGTAATGCATAAAGTAATCATGGTATACCCTCAGGTATCTGACCAAATAGCTAAATAGTGAAACGCACCCCTAGGGTGGTCCTGGATCCAAACAGCGATCCCAAACAACATTTTATTATCACATTTAATTACCTATACAATTCTAGGTTTTTAAACAGCCAACGCCTCAGCCACACAACACCCCAACATGGGTTCGTAGCACAAAAATACACACAAAAGCACAATAGTTGGAAATTAAACACCAAGCCACCTACCTTAAACACCTAAGAACGGTATACCCGAATGATGCCTTCTGAAACGTCCAAGAATTTCGTAGATCTAAGGTAAAATAATTCTCATTCAACTTCAATTAACTTCCCATAGAGGAAGAATTTTAAAGAACTACGCAAGGAGAAGGAAGGGCTTACCAGTGTGGTTCCAACGTGATCAACAAAAGCGGAAACGGATTCCCGATGCTCGATCTAGAGACCCACAAATGTTCGGGCATCCTCTCCCGATCTCTCGTCCAGTTCTAAGCCAATCCTATAAACAGGGTTGGCTATTGCCCATTTTAAGTGAAAAAAGAAAATACACGGCATGTACTTTTGACTACACGATGTGTACTCCCCTCATTTAATTGTTTCTCTGGCGGCACCACCAAATTGTTCATCAGTTGACATGAGTGCATGACGTGTATTCTTGACTACACGGTGTGTACTGTCGCCCAGCTGGCGGTTGCTCCCACCCCTTACTGTTTCGTCTGCCAACTGACTACATGGTGTGTAACGGACCATTACACAGTGTGTAGTCAGTTTTTACACCCTTAGTCACTGACATGGCTACACACCCTATGTACTCATCCCACATGACCAAAAGTACACGGCGTGTGGAAAAGTACATGGCGTGTACTTCCAAAATTTGGGATTTTCCCCCATTTTTCGTATTTTCTCAAAAACCCTGAAGGAAAGGAGAAAAGAAGAAATCCATACCTCAAAAATAAGAATCAGGTTCTTACAAATATTGACCATTTCATTGATGGGATTGATCAAATCCTTCAAAGGGCACTAGTCTCCCAAACATTCTCACCATATGAGAAAATGATATCATGTTCTATCAAGATAGATAAATAATTCTCCACGTTTTATTCCTTATAATGGAATAAAGATAATATTATAAAGACAAATAAAAAATTTATAAGGGGAATAAGGTAAAGGAGTATTTTATCACATGTGATAATTGTGAAAATAAACACCCAGGTACTTTCTTGAAGGGAATATATGTTATCTACAAGTGTGGATATAAAGGTCATCAGGCACCTAAACTAAAGGGTAATAATGAAACCTCAAATGTTTAGTGTTTCAATTGTAAGTAACTAGGG
Source organism: Viscum album (assembly GCA_963277665.1). NCBI lineage: Eukaryota > Viridiplantae > Streptophyta > Magnoliopsida > Santalales > Viscaceae > Viscum > Viscum album. The sequence continues at coordinate 380,044,372 of OY728153.1, read as the reverse complement.
AACTATGAAAATTAATTCTCCAATAATCAATGGAATATACCTTAGAAGAAGTTAAGGGGTCAAGGTAAAACTTATGTTATTAATACATCCAAAGTTTAATGATTAATGTTCATGTGTATTTGGATTCATGAATTATATTGTAAAAGTATTTTATCAATGATAATATTATTATTATAATAACCGTGAAACATATGAGGATTGTACTACAATATTTTTTCTATAAGAATTTGAAAATATATGTAGAATGGTATCGATGACCAATAAAATTGATTCAGTGGAAATTTTATCTTTTTGGAAAACATGAGATTGAGGGAAGATAACCATTAATGAGTACCCTGTGTTGAGATAATAATGATAAAGAGATGTTTATGGTATAGTACTGGTGAACATGAAATTGTTTGGTAATTTGATGGTTTATGTTATCTTTGATGGAGTTTACTGATTTTTTGGAATTGTGGAATATATTCAATAATATGACATTTTATTTCAAGAATAAGTATAAAAAAATTGAAAGGATTTATATTTTCATTAAAGTTGTATGGTCATCATGGTATTAACATATTTTTTATATGACATTAAGAGCTATAAAATGTTTTTTGGGGAATCTAATGTTAATTTTATTTTATAAATTTAGTGACCTTCCTTCTAAATTTTTGGGACTTGGAATTTTTTAGACACATTTTGGTGGAGTCTTAAGGTTAACTATTTATTAAATAGACTATATTAAACTTTAGGTTTATTATTAAGGTTTTTTAAAATAATGTATTATTGGATAAATTGTGCTAACCATTTTTCTTTTAGAAAAAATATAGATATAAGAGGACTGAATTGTCATTTTCTTATGGATATTATGATCTATTAAAAGTTAATTTTAGTTCTTCAGGCATGAAAAAATTATCTTGAATACTCATAATTTAGAGTAAGATCTAAGGTTGTGGTAGAAAATCATTAATGTATGAAATTTTAATTTTCAAGTAAGTATATTTCCTTATATTGTTTGTCCATATAGTAAATAATTATTCAACTCTAAGAAAAGTATATTGAAATAAAAATGTTATCATAGTACCTTCATTGATTATAAAATTTTGGTGTTTTCACTCAATACAGATTTATGGATTTTCGATCATTAACTTTACCCTAATCATGTTATTTATAAACTTATATTAGTTGATGGGTGATTTTTCTCCTCCATGTACATATTTTCACTTCCCATCAATGTTATCCTACTTGGAAATGTAGTTATGTGTTATTCTAGATGAGCTTCGTATTCGCTTTCACTCTTTTTAAGAGGAATTATTATTTACCCTTCTTATAATGTGGGATTTCAAGAAAGGTATTTTCAAATGATGAACCATTAATTACCTAGATCAATTTAACATTAGAAGGATTAAATTTATTGAATGTGTTGAGAATTTAACACCCTAATATTTTAAAATAATAAGATTATGTTTGGTATTATATATGGTACGCAACATCAATCTTAAACGACCCATAAAATATATTATTTAAATATGGTTGTTATAACATAGATGTTAAATTGGTGGGTATGAATAGGACTAACTAAATTTTGAAATTTAAATGTTTTACAAAATTAAAAAAATCATTATATATTAATCGATTGTAAATAAAATAAAAAATCAATTATATGTAAAAAATATATTTTTCTGAAAAAACAATTTTTATGCACGCAGTGTGTTTTTATCTTAATAAATTAAATTATTCAATATTTTTTAATTATTTTAATGAAAAAAAAATAAAAAATGTTAATTATAATGTTTTTTCATTCAACTAATATTTTTTCTAGGGATGGGATAAGAATAAATCTAGTTTTATACTTAAAACTGTATTTTATGAAAAATCGGTTCCATCACATTTTGTGTACTTATTTTAAATATAATTTTTAATAATTATAGAAATATTATTATAAAAAAAATGACCTTAATATTTAAGGTAATTATTTAAAAATTATCTTAGATTAAATTTTTTAGAATTTTCTAAAAAGATTAATTTTTTGATTAATAGTGAACAATACTAATTACTATTGAAAAAATTGTTTTCATTTAAATTATTTACAAGTTAAATTTTTTTAAAAAATATTTTAGAATTTAATTTAGCTGAATTATATTATTATGAATCAAATTTTGGTCATTTAAATCAATTATATGTTCAATTTTTATATAAAAAATTTATACTTTTGGAAACTTTTCCTTTCGAAGACTGTTTTAACATTGCGTCTTCAGGTTTAATTTTAAATTAAATTCTTAAAATTATATGAATTTAATTTTTAAAAATGGATTCCATATTTTTAATCTTCATAATTAATATTATATAATAATTCAACTTAATTTTTTTTCATAATGAATAGTAAAACATATAAATTATTTATTACGGATAATGTTAAAATAGGTTTACCAGGGGTTAAACTAAGAGAATAAGGGTTAACATAACATAAAGACTTGTATAGTTCCTATTTTATGGAAATATTTATACCTTATCTCATCTAATGTTCGATAATGAGACATTTTGGATTCATTTGGTATGTGAAAAACATGAGTATAATATATTATTTTCAAGAATTTCAAGTGTGTCCTTCCCCCCCCCCCACTTATAAAAGGACACCCCTATCCTCTTATATTAACACTTACAAATCCATTTTTATTGTCCAATACCTATTAAAATATATTCTTTACTTCCCTACCCACAATCTATAGTCCCATTTTTTGATCAAAAAACTATTCTAGGAACTCATTATGTATAAACCTAAAGATTTTCTCTAAATAAGGGGTATAGTTCTTAACCATGCATCTTCATGTTATTTCTTCTTTATCCCCTTAAAATATTATAAAAATATATTTAAATAATAATAAAATAATATTAAATATAATTTTATTTTATTATTTTAATTTAATAACCTATATCCATCTCCTCTTCCATCAAACGAGAAACGAAATCATCGATCATGTGTACGATGGACTATCACCTCACAAACCGATGTAATTAATTTTCAATCACCATCTTTCATGGATAAATATAATTATGGATCGGATGTTTATATATTATATTTATTAAATAATTATACTTATATAATTATAAGGTCACATCTAACTTATTACATTTCAATCCTTTGGAAAATGATAACATCACTCATGCATATGTGTGGATTGTTGCCTTCACAAAGTGATGTGATTCATTTTTCATATTACTTTGAAATGGATGGTAATAAATATATATTTAATAAATATATATTATATATTATATAGTAATTATTCTTTAAAGTTTATTTATTACTTATATTTCTTTCATTCCATTTGTAAAAAAAATAAGGCGTTGTTCATGCGTACATACAACCTACCATCTCCATGAACAGTGTAACACATTTTTCTATCTATAAATTTTATGTAATATTATAAATACTTATATAATGAATATATATATTATTTATATAATTTTTAACATTATTTATATTATATAAATATGATCAAATTTCAAGGACCAAAACTACCAAACCAAAACATACAAGAAAAATGAAACAGTTACCACCCCGAATAACAATTTCAGTAAATAATTTTTAATAAATGGGTGATAAAAAGTTATAAGTAAATAATATATTGTATGATATATATGATTATGGTTCTTTAATATAGTTATAATAAATTTATATTTATTATAAATTTGTTTCAGACATGTATGAAGGAAGTCAAACTTGTGTTAAGGGTTTCTCATCTCACTTTAACTTCTGTAAGACATATTTCATATTCACCACTTGTTTCTTTTTTTATGGTGTATATAATATCCCTTTGATAAGTTTTAATCATTAATATATTTATTTTTATGGTATTTAATTTTTTATTTGAATCTTTTTTCTTGGGGCTTACGATTCAAATGTTACTAAAGTGGTAAGGGATTATTTCACAATCCCATCATTATTCAAGATTATTTAGGATTAAGTCTCACTATCGGGTATTGTGTGATATTTATTTATTAAACCCAACATATTTTATCATCTTGTGGTTATTAATGATATTTTAAATTACTAGTTCCATTTTCCTCTCTATGTTACTTAAATTTATCTAGAAAATGTTTTAAAGAAAAACTGGCTTTATTTCTCGCTTCAATCGAAAAACCGTTTTCTTCTATATCCATGTTTCCGAAAAATATTTTCATAAATGTTTTTAACATTATAAAAATGATTTATTAGACACATTTTTACTCTTTTTAAAAAAATTACAATGATATTTGAAAGTAATATTATTTTTTTCTAAATGAGTTACTTTTTAACCTTTTTACAACAGTGTGAAAGAAAGAATTTTTTAACTTATATGACATGAACAGAATTACATGTTTTCATGACCACGTAGTGTTTTAAAATATTCATTTAAAATTTTAAAAGTTTATTTAAAAATTAAATGTTTTCCTTAATATTTGGTAAATATTTTAGACTTTAAATAAGTGATTTCAAATTAAAAATGGTATTTTCCTCAGGAAATATTTTAGTGATCTTTTTAATGTATTTTTATCTATGTCAACATCCTTTGTTAAATAATATACTGAGGATATAATCTAATTATACCATCCACCTTATTTATATATATTTTTTATGATCAGTTTTACTAGGTATGTACTATATGGATATCATTCATCATATTACTCTAAATGGTTTACGATTATGTTTATCGATTGGGGAAACTATTAACATTTTGTATGCTAGTTTTTTAATGTGAATGTTTGAAATGATTATATTTCTCCCCTTTCATATGTGGAAATAATTGGACTTATTAATTGATGGGTGGGGACTGTTATAGCCCCTATATGCATTAGTAGGTCTCATGAGACAAAATATCTTGGGTATTTGGCCAATGCCTTTCCCATATATGTAAGATAACTTGAAATAAGGCCTTAAAGGTATAATTATGATGTCCAGAAATATTCATTACCTCATTGTAAGATTAGTTATTGATTTTCATGTGATTATTTGATTAGTTATGATATCAATGAATAATTTTCAAGATCATGTCATAATTTATATAGCATTATTTGATCATCATTTATTCTTTCAATATTATTATTTATGAATAAATTATTAATTTAATAGAATGTGTTTTTCGTTATTTACCTTTCCATAATGATTATTCCTTATGTATTCATGAAAGATTTTGTTGTACGCCCACCCTTACTGAGATTATTATCTAACCCATTTATTGTTTTCTATTCCATGCTATTCTAGAAAGTTTATTATGATTATTATGTAGGGATTTTATTAATGGAATAATAGTGGACCAAAAGAAAATACAATGTTATATTTTAAGTTTTAAATTATAATTTGAGATTCAAATTTGTATCAAGTTTACCAAGAATACTATAGAATTTGGTCATTGAGGATGTCATTCCTTGTATCTCATGAAAATTTAATAAATTAATTATTGATTCTAGGCTATTAGGGTTAGGGTATTTACAAAAAATTATAATTTTCCCCTTTAAATGAGGCACATGGAAGATCCACATAGTCTGGCCAACTGTGTGCCAACCGTGTGATGTCACTATCCAAAGGGTAACCCACCTTGAATAGTTATATTTAATGGTTAGAAAAATTATGTTCCAACCATGTGGGTCACCCTATGCACTGCCACCATGTTATGCATCTTCCCCAAGATGGCCACATGGTTTGGGCTACACGGTTAGTACCAACCGTGAACCCCTGTCTAATTTTCCTAAAACTGAGTTTTTGAAGCTTGACACTTCCAAAACTCATTTGAACTCCTGATAAATATACCAAGACTTAAAACCCATCTATAATCAACACATTAATGTGTTCCAAAATTCAAAATTATGTTTTGAAACTTATTTTTCAATTTGCACCACCCACAAAATGAAAAACTCAAAATCCATTGAAAATACCAACCTGTAAAAAACATATGACCTTACAACCTCCCAAAAAAGAACTTATAATCTCTAAGAAGCCTTAATGGATAATTAGAACATCACCCAACCAACTAGGGTTTACAATTTCTTACTAAAATAACCGCATTTCATTTCAAACACTTAATGCACCTCCAAGTGATACTTTAAACATATGGTAATTAAGCCATTAAAACTAGATCCAGTGCTCATAAAAACTATAGAAATATTAATATATCACTTAATCAATACCATATAACCCAAAAAATGATCACATTATCATCCATTTAATCAACCATCCTATTGAACTTACCACTATATGTTCAAGATGTTAGCTGCCTATTCTAATTCATGATGCTTCCACCATCATAATTTTCTATTACAGTACGTCTTTAGGGTCCTAGAAACACTCCCATCATGTTTAATAATTTAAAACACATGTTTAAATTATAATTAACTCACTTATATTATTTTTTCTTTCTTCTCCTTGAGAAACCTCATTTACCTTTTAGATGGAACTTGTCTGATAAGCTTCCTCATCGACTGTATCAGATTATTTGAAAAACTTAAGTTGAACCACTCTTGGTTTAATTTTTTAAAAATGATCAGTTTTAATATAAAATTTGTCACTTAAAATAGATTTCAAATCCTTTATCCCAAATAATATTGATATTGTTCCGAGCACACTCACCAAATCTTGTACCAGACTTACGATAATGTCTCTTAGGAAAAACATTTTTTTTCAAAAATGTCATCATTCTATAATAGAAAAACATGTACATTACTAATAAAACATTATTAGATACTCAAAATAAACTCTGGGTCTAACAATCACATCCAGACTCCACCCAAGTTCATTGTTAAACTTGTACTTGGAATTTATAGATAAATCCAGTATTACATTCTTCCATTTAATCACCATCATACGAGATCCAAAAAGACTATAATACAACTTTTATAAATGATCTATGACCCATTTCACATGAGGGTTTCCCACTATTGATTGATTTCCCACTCCCCATTTTAATAGAATCCTTTTTAAAACACCATAAGATACAATTTATTATTAACACATCCCATTCCATGTCCATTCTCGAACATAACAACTAACATGGATAAGAATTTTTCATCTTTGAGTGATAACATAATGGTCAACCCTCACCCATTCCTTTTTCCTGACAATGGTAAGCATAAATTCATTGAAATTTGAATAATAATCAGGATAACCATCCTAAAATGAAAAATAGTGTACTACACACCATCTTGTCCTCTTAAATTGATCCTTGAGTGCAACTCCCAAGGTTTCCTTTCATTAAACAATAAAAGATAGATAGGTCACTCAACGTATAGCTGACGCACACTCATCATACATATGATGATTTCAATATATTATGAACGATCCCCTCTAAACTAAGATTGCACTAAGATTTAATCTATAGGTGTGTATTTATCCTTTAGATCTATGCTCACCTCAAACAAGGTTGTACTTTCCCATAACCAACTCCTGAAACCATGTCTCCGGACAAGGTAGGTCATGTTCCAACCATGATCAACTATCTCATTGAACCTGATTTATATTCAGGATATTCCACATCATGGAACTCCCTTTAATTTTTCCCAAATCTTTGGGTCACCATGCCCACAAGCATCCTATTTGAAATAGTTGATCCTCGGCCCACACCTAGTCGCTCACCAATGTTCAATTTCAAATAGTCCTCATGTGAAACTATAATGATTTAAACTTGTTATATGTAGTGGGTACAAACTCTCGTACCACTTGGTTCAAGACCCAACTCACGCTCTAATGAGTCCTCTGTCAACATAGTCAAACTGACCATGCTTTGTGGAAAGTTAGTTTTAAACACTTCAGGAGCTCCCTTGGAACTCATATTTAAAATTAGGCACCTTTTTCTTCCATTATTTATCGAATTTCCACCTGCCTCATGTCATCATTTTAGAAATTAATGTTTCAAACATGTGACCACTAGTTTATTGGGATAAGAACTCATGAAATCCTAAACTTTGAATCTAGTCTCAATATACAAGAACCCTAGGTTCTTTTCAGAGTACCAAGGCATCACCATATCAATATTGAAAAACATGAGAACCAATTATACAGAAATCCCAAAAAATCATAAAACCAAGCTCATAGATTATAAAGTCATCCTTAAACCTCAATCAATCATCTATCATGGATTTACCTCAAATAGAAAAGTGCTACTAACTTACAAGTTCCTGAATCAAACTAAGGGATCCAAGGTTGCTGACCTATCCTTATTGGTCAAATCTGAAAATAGGGCCATTGGGTCCATCCACCAAGCCCTACGGTCACTTTCATTATAACCATATCCTATATAAAGTCCTATGTTACATGGGATCCAACACTCATGTAAACTCTCTCTAAAGAGATAAAATAAAATCAGGTAAGGAATCATCAACCCATAAGGATCAAAGCCTATCAGTAAGCCATAACAACATCACCTTCCAAACATTATCCCACTAAGCCTTGATCCTCTCTAAGAATCCTTATAAGGGGTGTTCTGAGAAAGGTCACTATTACCATGTAAATGATAATGAGGTAACACCCATCGAGTATCCACATACAGTAATACCCCATTGATGTTAAACTTTCCAAACAACCACCTATCATCCCAGGGGTTTCGTTTCATTAACAAGAAGTCATACATGACTCAAATGGTCAATATACAACACTTACCATTATTAGAAACTCATCTCAAAATTATATCAGTTTTATATATACAAGGGTGTATCCATGATGGGTTAACCCCTCTTTAAATCATTAAGTGTTGACTATAAAAATAGGGTCATGCCTAAAAGTTCACTATGCTCCACTTATTATCCTTTAATTCCAAGAAATAACAATAATTATCCAATTGATACCTATGAAAAAATATCACGTTCTCTCTCAAGGTAACTCTCATGGAAAAATAGAACTAACCCTTACATGAAGTTTCTTTTTTATCAGTACAACCAAAAGTTTTTATTTATCCATTTCAAAACTTCACATTTATCAAAAACTTTAAAGAGACTCAGATATATGAATCATCAAGTACCAATTACTAGGAAGGAATTTTAAAAACTATACTTGTTACTTTTTCTAGTTGACACCATGAAACATTATAGGAAAATAATCTAATAATTTCCTTTTAACCCATTTCATTTATCCATAATTTCTCACAACTAGGATGAGTTAAAAAAATCAATTCCAAGCTATAGAGGAAAAAATATTTAGGTTTTAATTGGTATTTTAATTAACTAGAACTGAATATAAATAAAGATTAAAATGAAATAAAAGTTCTATTATTAATTAAAGGGGACTTGTCAAGTAATATTACACTATACATTTATATGTAATATTATATAAGTGGATAATTCCACTTTAAATAACCATCCCATTTATCTTGAATATTCCCCCATGGATTTGAGTACCAAAGTATGTAAGAAAAAATTAAAATTAGGAGGGTATCATCATACCAATATGGGTTTAGTTATACGGGTTTCCATTTCCAATTTATGGAGTCAACTCTCTATAAATTACAATGGGAATCACATTTATTTAAAACCCATAATATTTTAAATTTCAAAAAAACCTTTATTGTGTTTATCTCATAGGAGAAAATTTCTAAAACTGATCTAATTGGCTCCATTTGGGCCTATGAGGATTCAATTATCCTTCCCAAGTTATGAAGGTAAAAGCCTATAAAAGTTTCAATTGACACCAATTTAACTAACATCGATCACTGATAAATACAATTAAATTTTCAAAATAACTCAATTTCCTTATCATTTAAGAATTTCATTAAGGCTAATTAATTAATCCTTTAAACTCATTCCATTTAAGAATCAAAATTTGTTGGCTCTTGTATTTATACAATAGTCTAGTGAGATGAATCACCATTCCCAAATTAAAAAGGTATGAGACTTTATAATTTATAATTATCATTCATGTAACTACAACATGGTTATTATATTTATATTTAGAAGGAAACCAACACCTTTATGGTGTTTTGATTGTATGGATCACCATTTCAAATTTTACAAAGTGGTTATACACTTTATAAATTTATATTATCACCCATTTAATCACAACAAATAACATTTCATCCCATAAAACCAAAGGTTCATGGCTAAAAAGATCCATAATTGGTTAGTTATGGTGCCACCATCAAGCTATATGATAAAACACCATTTAGGTTGATATAGACAATTTAATAACCAAATATAGTATCAGAACTATAACAAGGGATACTATTACAAAGAAATGAATAAAATAATGCAATTAAGAAAACATACAAACATTATATAAAGTAATCATTCCATATTAAAACATAAATATTTTATATAGATAAACATTCTAAATAATAACCCAAGCATGGTATATAGATAAGCATGGTAATGACATGTGAACCCTATGTTCCTGAAATGATGCATGAATGCACCCCTTATATTTCCATACCAACCAAGAGATAAATCTCATAAATAAATAACCATTAGAATTATAATAATCACATAATCTAAAATAATAATCAAAAATAATAATGAGTATCATGAACATCAATCCCATATCTTAAAACTTGATATTTTTCCACGTAAATGGGTTGGACAGACCCAGACACAAGTTATTTACCAAGTGTTGACTCATTCCCAGTATCCTATCTACCATCACAAAATAGGAAGGAAAAGGAAAATAAACCCATTGATATCACTTTGTCACTTCCCAACGTAGGATCCACTAAAACAGTGCCCCATTCTGGTTGGTCACACAGCCTCAAACATGCATCCTCGAATGTCAGACGCTTATGACTAGCAGCTAGGATCTAAAGGTAGTGTAGTGGGGAGACTATACCCTCTAGATAAGTGACAAACAATATAGTAAATGAGTAAATGAAATAAACAGTGTAATATAATCATAAATCTCTAATATATAATAATACAAATAACCTGGTCTTATCTAAATAAATATCCATGCATGAACATGATGATACATAAACACAAGCAATCAATATATAATATGTAATACAACAAATAGGGTTAGACTAACTAAAGGAATAATAAATAAAATACTCCAACTCTAAAAGGAATCCTAGGTACATGCTTTGTTTCTACTCCCAAAATCTCATTTCTACTCCTTGTCCATAATGAAAATAGTATAGAGCATAGTTTGATACCTAACTTTCAGTTAGGATATCTATCCAGGTACCAAATGGGCTCAGATAGGGTGTGAGTAAAACTTATTAGGCCACCACCAATGGTGTCTAGTATAATACACCTAGTGTATATAAAATTATCAGTTTTTGAGTATACAAATATAAAGAAGTGATAAAAGTTGTAACCAAGGTGGCTCAGGTTTATGAAGGATACATGTCTGACTCTACCTACTTCATCCTAAGTTAAAATTTCTATGAACACATGTCATTATGTATATATATGTATATGAATATTTATGTATGTGTGTGTGTGTGTGTGTGTCATACTAGCAGGGACTCAAGGCATCAAACCAAGGCATCCATGCATAATCATAAGAGGTGCATACTCAATAAGTTTCATTAGCCCAATATTCTCAGTCTGGGTTTACAGATTTCATCATACCCGTCAAACCCAACCAACATTGTGAAATTACATCTCCCACATAATATATGAGGGAATGTGAAGTGTCACGTTTAACATCCCAATAAGTGATGTGAAACATTGTGTCCAACATCCAATAAACGATGTGAAATTTCATGTTCAACATCACACATCAGAGAAGGGTGAAGTATCATGTCCAACACTTTCTTTGAACTTGTCACAGCATCCAACATACATGATAATATATTAATAATAATCAAATAGCATATACTACTTTAACAAGACCCAAGAAATGGTTTTCAACCATTTTACTTTTCATTTACTCCCATTTAGATAAGGGCATATTCCATAATTTATATAAGATCCATGTGATATGGTCATACCATTCACATTTCCTTTAATTCCATTAATCCATTTCAAATGTATATTAAACAAAATCCACGTAGATAGTGGTTTGGTCACAACGTATATATATAAACTTTTAAATACATCCAATAAAACAAACTTAAGGGGTTGTACTAGTCGTGGTGGATAACCACTTACAATTTCAATGTCTATGGGAGTTTCTCTAACAAGGGATAACAATTTAAATAATAATTTTTTTAAATCCATGCATGGGAAGAACCGGTGTGCAGCACAAAAAATCATAATATAAAAAATAAAAGTTTTAGGGAAAAGTACTACACCGCCTACATTATTGTAACCTCATCAAAATTCATAAGGATTATAACATCTTATTTGTAAATAATTTATGATTATTTTATGTGAAAAATGTAAATTTTCAATAAAACTCACTTAATAAATGATTCAAAGGCTTTACGTAATATTGAAATCTCTGTTAACACTTTATAATATTTTGAGAAATATTTTTGGAGCTAGGTGTTGAGTTATCACGGAATTCTAAGGCCCGTAGAGCCTCAATATTGGTTTAATAAAATATTACATGTAATATATTGTGTGTGTGCACTATTTTTAAAAAATAATGAAATTTCTTTCGGATGGTTTCTCGTATGAAAAATCTAAGACCACCATTAGATCTAGGATACGTGGTTTACCTTAGGTGTGATATAACATTTTTAAGCGTTGAATGTTCGATCAAATCAAATGTGAGGAAAATTTATTTAATATTTTTATTATATTTTTCTGAAAATGATTGAATATCCCCTAAATGGTGTATATTATGAAAAATATGAGACCACTATTAGGTATAGAATATGAGTATTACCCTACGTATGATATAGGCTTTGTGTGTTTCGGGTGTTTGTATACATCGCATGTAGGGGTAATAATATTTATATTATTTTTATTATTTTTTAAAGAAAATAAAGTGAAAATTACATGTGCAATTAAATTCTATTGATTAAGAGTGGTGTTTTTCAATGGGTGAATATTTATTGAGAGGTTAGGTAATAATAATGATATTATTACCTTATACTAAATAAAAGAAAATGTGTGGTTAATATTAAATTATTAATTATTATGGGAATTTAAGGAAATTTATATTTGAAATGTTAATGGTGGGAATGTTGTGAGATATTTAATAATTATTATTGTTGTTGATGTTATTGTTATTATTATTAAATTGATAAAAACAATATTTTTGTGTGATAAAATTAAAATATGTAAATATGCATATGGGTTAAATATATATGTATATATATGTACATGTGAATACACACACACATATAAATGTATATATAATGTGGGTGTGTGTGTGTGTTGGGTTAAAAATATATGTTTTTATATATTCATATGTGTGTGTATACATAAATACATATATATATATATATATATATATTAGTGTGTGGGGGGGTGAATACACACACACACACATATATATATATATATAAAAAGTTTATTTAATATATATATATAAATAATGATTTAATATGTTTAAAATATAAATTCAGAAAAAAACCAATAAAAGTTGGTGTGTAGATTAAGTGTGAAAGAGAAAAAAATATTATTTAAATTTAATAATTAAAAATATTTGAGGTGGACCATGGAGTGTATTTATGTGAATGAACGTGGAAATTCATGCACTGTTCGTGAATTTTAAAAAAAAATATTATGATAAATGATATTAAATCGTATTAAATTAAGCTGGATAATAATAATAGTATAAAAAGTTATTTGGGTGCGTTGAATAGCGAGAAGGGGGTGAGACCACTCCCATTCACGAATTTATTCCTCCCACTCACCCCTCTCTATTCTTTTTATTATTATTTTTTATATATTTCCACAATTCTATCTTTGATAACTCTTTCTTTACTGATCATATGTATGTGTCGTCGGTGATGTTAGATTTATCTCAATGAGAAAAAATTTGACCCTAATTTTTTTTAATGACAAAAAGTTATTAATTTCATATTTAAATAAGTTCTTTTTTTGTGTTTTAATTTTCAAATATAGCAATGATTCTAAATAATGTTGAAATTGGGTTGGTTTAAGGATTTGTTGGCATGTGATCATTTTTCTATCAGGTGTGAGCATTGTTTTAGTGATGACAGCCTTGGTAAACCTTGATGTCGACTTGAAAAACCATGAGGTATGAATTTCCTTACCTTTGTGATCACTTTTTCACATTTTCTATGTTAAATTTTATGTGTTGGAAATATTTATATTCATGTTTGACTTGTGATCACGTGTGGGTGTGTTTGTAGCCCATGATATTATATGATTCGATTCCATGATATTGATGTGATAGCTAGATTCCACGATGATGTTCGATTCACATGTTGATATATATGATGACTCTATATTTCTCCTGATGTCTGCTATGGTTTTTATCATGCTATGATTTTTCATGTTTCCCTTTGGAGGTGTGGTATGTGTACCCCTGGAAGGTGATCATTGAGGTGCGATTAATCCTTGTGGGGTATGTTCATGGAGTTTCAGCAAGGATGACAGTGGTGCATGATATCCTTGTAACTTGGACTCTACTCAGTGCCCTGTGTATTTTTGATTATATGTAGACACTTGATTCCATGTGTATTTTTTTGTTTTACCCAATGCCTTTTGGAATTTGAGTAGGTTATAGATACTTGATGACTTTTGGATTTATGAGTTTTACCTGATGCCTTGTTGATTCTGGGTAGGTTAGTCACTCGATGACTTGTGGATTTCTGAGAGACACACCAATAGCCATATGTCTGGTTACAATCTCTTACCATCACACTATACATATCCCAGTATGGTGCTGAAGTAAGTATGAATGGGGGTTTGGTGGAAGATTTTTTAGTGCTCTTCCAATCGATTTTTGATTGTGTGTTTATTATTCCCACATTTATTATTATTATAGAATACACATGTTATACTTGAGAACACTAGGTATCAATGCATTAGTGGTTCCCTACTTATTCTTGTACTCACACCCTATAGCAAACCATCCTTTTCTTACATTACAATTACATCATTATAAAGATAAAAACCATAAAATTATTACACATAAAGGATCAAAAGTTTTAGTGTATTGGGAAAACTAGGTCCCAACATCACATTTACAACATCAAGCATAAACATTTATTTAATTCCTTCTTCTCTAGATTTTAATTGGCTCTTGACCTCTCCTTAGTACACATAGTCGCTGGAGGATATACATCAAAAAGGGGTGAGCTAAAATACTAGTAAGAGGATAGATATAAACAATATGAAAATGGTTGAGTACAATCACAACATAGGACAAGGATCATGAACATGAGAGGAATCATTAATAAAAGACTTGAAATGTGGCAATGCATAAAAATGAAACATCATGTCTTAGTTGTCAACTACCACACATAATTGTAAAAAATTCTAGTATCTTTTTCATTCATAATTTACCATTTACTAATGAGATTCATCACTTTACCCAATGCGTTGGAGTGTTGTATAATTCCAAGCACACCCCTCACATTCAAACATTCATATAGCACTATATAATTCTGAGCGCACCCGTCACATCAAAATATTTAAATTATCATGCATTCCACATTAAAAATATGTACAACATGAAATTAACATAAACCATGGAAAGAAATGGGTTACACATAATAAATAATACTTTAATAAACATTTGGTCTCCAAAATAAAGAGGGGATATCATTCTTGACATAGAACCATTAACCATGAGTGAAGAGTGAAATAATATTCAATAAGTAAAAAGGGTGTGTTTATTTGAAATAAGAGTTATTTTGGAAAAAATTGGGTTTTTCATAAAATAAATTATATAACATATATATCCTATAAAATTTAATATATTGGTGATTAAATGATTTGTAAGGAGAACTCATACCAAATATGGAGAGAAAGAGGGAGAACCCAAAGAAAGAAAGTTGGGTTCGAGAATTTCCCCTTACCTTGTATCCGAATGATTTATTCACTTTAATGTCTTGTATAATGACATTATATTCATTAATTAACAATTAAACAACCTTGTGTACAATAATATTGTATATTATGGATTCATTAAGTTATTTTATGGGCCTTTGGATGAGTTACAAAGCTTAAATTCATTCTTTGTGAATGTTCATTTTTATAGATTTCTTTAACGGTTCACTTGTATTAATTAATGGAAGTTCATTTAAAAAGTGGATAAACAAGAATAATTTTTATTATATGTTATTGATAAGGTTACAGAACTTGTAATTACCTTATAAATAATTTTTTATATACCATGATAATTGATTGGGTTAATTAGGGAGGTTTTTCGACCACAACGATCTTGTTTTGTTTAGTCATTTAGTAATATGAACATAAGTCAGTTCCATAACATTAAATAGGATATGATAAATTTAATATAATCTGTTTCAAAAATTAAAATGGTTTCATGACCATATCTCAAGGAGGTAAAGTAAAAAAGAAATCACGTCTTTCTTGAAGGTGATAAATTAACACCGCATGAACAACGTTTTCTTTTCTAAAATAAAAAGAAGAGGGGAAGGGGTTGGATGATATATTGTCTCATTAGTTTCATAAAATTACAGTATATGTGAGATATTATAGTTACCATACCATGTGGATGGGGATATATGGGGAGAGATTAAGAAAATAACTTGAAATTGAAAGGAAATTAAAGGAAAAGAGAGAGGGGGGAATTACGTCTTGAATCCTCCTCTTGAGATCCTCCTTAAAGAACCTAAGATTGGTATTTTGATGATACCATAAGCTCTTGGATGTGGGGGAGGGGATAGAGAAGATGTTTGGGAAGATTTTATAAAAGTCTTCAAGCATGAGAGGTGTGTGTAAATGAGGGTGTGAAGGGTGGTATTTATAGTGGAGGGGAGAGGGGTTTTCTTAATATTTTAATCATTAGTCTATTAGTTTTCACCAAGATAAGAAATGGTGATGATTACATAACCAATAATATTAAAGAAGGAATTTTAGTTCTATATTTGTGTGCTTAAATCCCTTTTGATGTTAGGAATAGTGGATTTAAATTATAATGTATTGATATAGTAAATTAATGTATTTTACTATTCATAAAAAATTCAAGTATTTCAGAAAAATCCCAAAAAGTCACCCTAACCATTTTTCAATGTGAGGAATCCAAAAATTAACTCCATTTTTCAAAAATAATTTTAAAAATATTATTATTTTAATTTTTAATTAAAATCATAATTTACTTGAAAAATACAGTTTTTTAAAATTAAAATTGATTTTATAATGCTTTAAAATTTTAAATTATGTCTTATGTAATTATCTTAAAACCAGAAGTCATAGAATTTATAATTTATGAACAAATTTTAGGAAAATAAATTTTCTTTTAAATTAATTAATTATTTATAATTAATTATCTAATATTTTTACTATGGAAAAATTTTCACTTCTAAGATGCCTAAATATTATTTAATCATTCATGGGTGAAGTTACATTTTTTTTGGACGACTTAATTTTCATAAGGGTCATATTACTATTCATTAGGGTAGGTTAATATTCATAAGGGTAGGTTGTTATTCACCAAAAATAAATTTTTTCCTATTGGACTCCAAACATCTTACTGATCACAACCATGTATGTCAGGCATATGAAATTCAGAACATATAAGTAGAATATTTATATTTAATGATCACATAGTATCATGATATATCATTGTGCATCATAATGTTATTATCTTATAATTCATAATTATAATAAGGGTATTCCATTGATAAAACATTGGGTCACTATATTCTTCCCCCCTTATGAAATTTCACCCTCAAAATTTCATTTTACCCAAACAGGTGAGGGTACTTCTCCTTCATTGCCTCTTCTGGTTCCCAAGTTTCTTCATCAAATATATGGTTCCTACACAACACTTTGAAAATGTTGGCTAACTTGTTGTGTAGAATCTTATCTCTCTGGTTGAGAATACTCAATGAATGCTCCTTATAAGAGAGATCATCTTCCAAAAGTACCACCTATGAGTTCAGTACAAGTGAGGGATATAGTATGTACTTACTCAAGAGTGATACATGAAACACCTAATAAACATGATCCATATTTTGTGGAAGTGAAAGTAGATAGACCAAATCTCCTATGTGGTCAAGGATCTCAAAGGGGACAGTGTACCATGGGATTAGCTTCCCTTTCTTTCCAAACAACATGACTCTCTTCTATGGTGATATTCAAAGAATGACTTTATCTCCAATGTAGAAATCAAAGTCCCTTAATCGGTTGTTAGCATAGCTCTTTTCTGACTCTGAGAATCTTTGATATGTTTCTGGATGACTTGAACAATCTCTGTCATCTCTTTCACAAGATTGGGTCCAAGTAGCTTTCTTTCTCCAACTTCATCCCAATAGGTTGGAGTTTTAAATCACTTTCCATACAAAGCCTTATATAGAGCCATCTGAATACTTGAGTGGAATCTATTATTGTATAAGAACTCAACAAATGGAAGATAATGATCCCATCCACCTATGAATTTTAGAGAGTAGGCTCTTAGCATATTTTCTAGATTCTGAATAGTCCTTTTAGATTAGACATCAGTTTTGGGGTGATAATCTATGCTTAAATTCAATTCAGTACTCTAATCATGTTGGAGTCTTCTCCAAAATTTATATGTGAACCTTAGATCACGATTAGAGATAATCGAGAGTGGAACACTGTTCAATCTCACCACTTCCTTCACATATATCTTTGCATATTGTTCAAATGAGATATCTTCATGAATAGAAATAAAATGGGACGTCTTGGTGATTCGGTCAACCGCAACCCATATTTCATTATTCTCTTCAACATATTCGAGAGACCAGTGACAAAGTCCATAGTGACATTCTCCCATTTCCACATGTGTATAGGCAATGGTTTCATCATCCCTTTGGACTTTTTTCACTCTACTTTAACTTTTTGGCATACCAAGAACCTTGGGATATATTCTCCAACTTCATTCTTCATGTAATCCCACCAGAAGTATTCTTGTAGATCTCAGTACATCTTGGTGCTTCTAGTATGGATAGAGAATATAGAGCTATTTGCATTTTCCAATATCTCCTTCTTTATCCTGGGTGATGAAGGCGCCCAAATATATGTTCCAAACCAAATAAAACCACCATTATTGATATGGAACTCATGAAACTTCCCATCCTTACTGCATTATCCTTCTTTTGTAACTCCAGATCATCCCTTTGTGCCTCCTTAATCATCTCTTGGATTAATGGTTGTAAAATCATTTGGGAAAGGTAGGATGTATCCCCTGCCCTTATGATTTGGAAATACATCCTTTTTATAACCAAGAAGACAGGGTCTTTCTCAATCCGCAACATCAATAGAGTAGTAGGTTTTTTCTTCTTAGAGCATCATCTACCTTGTTCTCTTTTCCAGTATGATAGTGAATAGAGCAATCTTAATCCTTGATTATCTCTAACCATCACCATTGACGCATGTTTAGATCCTTTTGTGTGAATATATAATTTAATATCTTGAGGTCAGTGTATATGTCACACGTCCCACCATAAAGGTAGTGCTGCCATATTTTCAAGGAAAAAATCATGGTTTCCAGTTCTAGATCATGAGTTGGGTAGTTCTGCTCATGAATCTCCAACTGTCGTGAGGCATAGTTTATCACATTATCGTTTTTCATGAGTACGCAACCCAAGCCATTATTTGAATCATCACTGTATATCACAAAACATTCTCCACTTTTCAGTAGTGTAAGTACAGGTTTAGTGATCAGACTTCTCCTTAGATCCTTGAATCTTCCCTCACATTCTTCTATATAGACATACTTTACCCATTTTCTTGTTAACTGATTTATCAGGATTGACAATCATGAGAAATTTGTCACAAAACATCATTAGTACCCGATTAATCTGAGAAAACTACAGATTTCTGTGACACATGAGGGTCGAGTCTATTCCTCAATCACATTTGTTTTTGAAGGGTCCACATAAATTACCCCCCCCCCTTGTGATCACATATCCCAATAACGTGACTTTCTTCATCAAAAAGTAATACTTGAAAAACATGGCATACAACTTATCCTTTATTAATGTCACCAAGAAAATTCTTAGATGATCTTCATGTTCCTCCTTTATCTTGGAGTAGATATGAATATCATCGATAAACACTACCACTAATTTGTCTAGGTAATGTCTAAAGACTCTATTCATCATACCCATGAAGATTGCAGGGGTGTCAGTAAGTCTGAAGGGCATCACCAGAAACTCATTGTGCCCATACCTTGTTTGGAAGGTAGTCTTTTAAATATCTTTCTAATTCACCTTTAGCTGATGATATCTAGAATTAATATCCTCCTTTGAGAAGTATTTATTTCCTCTTAATTGGTCGAACAGGTCATCAATCCTTGGAAAAGGATACTTTTTCTTTATAGTGATCTTGTTGAGTTCTCGATAATCAATACATAGCCACATTGTTCCATCCTTATTCTTCACAAACAGCACTGGTGCACCCCAAGGTGATGCACTAGGGCATATGAACCCTTTTTCCAAATTCTCTTGTAGCTGCTTCTTTAACTCCTCCAGTTTAATAGAAGCCATTATATAAGGAAACATTGAGATAAGAGTAGATCTGGGTATGAGTTATATGGAGAACTCTACCTCACGATCTGGGGGAAGTCTTAGTAACTCTTTAAGAAATACATCATTGTATTACCTCACAAGGGGAATTTCTACAAGTTTACACTTTCCTTTGACTCAACCATTTGGGTGAGGTATGCTTCTACACAGGGAATCAACACCCGTACCATTGAAGGATTTTTCAAAGGAGATTCATGATCTTCCTTGCATTTATAGAGGAGCATGGGATGGTTCGGAATATGAAAAGATATTTATTTTTTCCCAATAGTTGATATGTTCTCTATATAATGAGAGCCAATCCATTCCCATTATATTATTTAATTCCACCAAGGTATGTATTTCAATATTCTTTGGAAGAATCTTCCCACATACTCTAATAGGAGAAGAGTCAAAAACTTGGGTTGCAATGATTGCACCACTTGGTGTTTTTACAGATATCTCTACTTCATGGTTTCATGGATTTGATTCTATATTTATAGAAAACTTGTAAGATATAAAGGAATACATAGAACCATAATAAAATAAGACTTTTCCCATTCTTGAGTGAATAGGAAGTGTACCTTGTATGACTTAATTATCTTGCTCCACTTCCACAGTAGTGATGGCCTAAGCCTTACCTTGATCCATTGGAATTGGTGGCTACTGTCGCTGATTACCCTTGAGGACTTGAGGTTTAGTGCACTGGCTTGCATAGTGCCCTTGCTCCCTATAATTTTATCATTGGACCATGGGTGGTGCTCCCCTTTCTTTTACAAAATTCTCCTTCCTTCTCATGTCTTTTCGACACTCTTGATCATGGTGACCTTCTTTCCCACACTTGAATCATTTCCCCATCCCTTTGAGGCAGTTCCCATGATGCAACTTCCCACATTTTTTCATGTGGGTCATTAAGTTTTCTTCCCACCTTTTTCATTAGATCCTCCAGCTTAAAACTCCATCTTTTGTTTCTTATCACCATAGCCATGGGACAATTATCCAAACTCCATCTCCACTTTGAGGGAACACTAAATAACTTTTTCATAACTCCCAAATTCTCTAATTTTAAGTGTTTTTCTAAGGTTTGGTTTTAAACCACTAAATAATCTATTAATTTTTCTATCATTATTGATAACAAAACCCGAAGTGTACCATGAAAGCCTTGTGAAATTCACTTTGTAGGTCGTGACAAATTCTCCTTCCTTTTTCTTGAGCTCTATGAATTTTCTCTTCATCTTAGTACGAAGAGTTCGGGGGAAATACTTGATTGTCCTCTCCCTCTAGACAATAAATTTCTAATGTCACATTCTCCTTCTTAAAACAATGAATCACAAAATAGATCTTATCCATGGAGTTGACCCATTGTTACGCAACTAGTGGATAATAAGATCCACTAAATGTCAGTGGTCGTTGCCACATAAAACACTTGATACCCAGTTGATCCCTATTTGGAGAAGGATGAAGTTACCCATTATTCTGGTTATTGTTCATAACCTATTATAGTTGGGTAATCATCTCCATGAAGTTTTTAACTCTACCTCTCAAATCATTTGGGATGTCGTTCGGGCAATCGCTGCATTGGCCCTCGCACGGGTTGTTGGCCGGGTTTCTCCCGGTTCCCACCATTTTCAAAAATAGAAAAGGTTAGAACAAAACATAATTCAACAAGTATTGAATAACTTATTCATTTTTACAATTTACAATAAATTAATAACTTATGGTATCTCTATGTAAAGCTTCTTGTGTGAATATTTTTACTTAGTCACATGTTAGAGGTTTTCTATAGGGTTCACTAATCCTAAATCCCAAATTAACTAAACCTTGCCTTTGATACCAACTAGAGTGACCCAACCTTCTCTTAAATTACTATTAAATCATTATAAATATAAAAAACATAATAATATTACACATCGAGGATCCAAAGGTTTAGTGTCTTTGGAAAACTAGGACCAAACATAACATTTACAACATGAAGCAAACACTTTTATTTAATTCCTTCTTCTATAGCTTCTTATTGGATCTTGAACTATCCTTAGTACACGCATTCACATGATGATATAAATCAGAAAGGGGTGAGATAAAAGCCTAGTAAGAGGATAGATATGAACAATATGAAATGGGTGAGTAAAATCACAACATACGCAAAGGATCATGGACATGAGAGGAAACACTAATAAAAGATTGAAATGTGGCAATGCATAAAAATGAAACATCATGTCTTAGTGGTAAACTATAACAAATAATTGTGAAAAAGTCTATCATCATGTTCACACATCATTTACATTTTACTCATGAGATTTATCACTTTACCCAATGCATTGGAGCGCTGTATAATTCTGGGTGCACCTGTCACATTCAACCAATCATATTGCGCTATATAATTCTGAGTGCACCCGTCACATCATAATGTTCACATTATCATGCATGAGACATTAAAAATATGTAAAATGTAACACCCCAACCCCAAAATATAGGAGTCGGTGTATTATTTTAACACATTGTCATGATTAAAAGAAATAAAGTCCCAAAGGATCGATCAGTTTAGTAGTCTTGGAAACAAGATACTTACATAAGTTCAACATTACAACTTGAAAAGAAAAACAACACTAATTTATTCCATTAGAAACATCCAAGATTATTATATTATACCTGAAATTAATTCATAACTAACTTCTTCATATCCTAATAAAATTATACCTAAGAAAGGGGTGAGCTCAAACGCTCAGCAAGAGTAAGAAATACAGCAGAAGATAACATAAATATTAGTCATGGTGAATAATTAAAAACACATGCCTTTATAAATAATAAACATGAACACTTTATGGCAGGAATATGACATGAGTAAATAATTCCATAATAAAACATAGTCATGGGTATTCTACTAGTTGAATAACCACATGAAATATCAATAGATAATCACATAATGATGGAATTCATAATGTCGGACATCATAACCACATATTCAAGGCCTCATGCCAAGACTACATATAAGATTTTGACAAGGCCTTGTGCCAAGACACTAGTTTGTTTCATGAGACCTTCCAATACATCGAGGAGTTATAGCGGGCTCCACCCATCACTTACTAAGTCCCATGCATTCCTCATATGAAAAGGTTTAAACATAACAAAAACATTCATATTAAAACTAGAATAAGAAATGTCAATACTTTATTCATAAACCATGAATGGTATAAAAATAACACATCCACAGTAAAATATAACTCATTCGATACAATATAGAATATTGTATTATAATAAATAAACCTCAATCGAGAATAATTAAGGATATTGACATAGATGAAAATAATTGTCAAAACTATTTGTGATAAATATCCCCCTTTTTCCTTAAAACATTTAAAAGTCTCACTATTTAACAAGAAGCCATTTAAAATATATTTTTGAATCAGAGTTTCCTATACCACTATGAAACTTTTAAAAGTAATTTTAATTTTAAAACATTAATGTCCATGAAAATAAAATCTTAAAACCTTTTTTAAAACAAGGACATTAATTAGAAAGATTTAGAAGAATAAATTTTTAAAACATTTAAAATGATATTTTAGTTATAATTCCTAACCAAATGAGAGACGCTTGAATAAAAATAATTGAGGTAATCAAAACTTTATAATATCATGAGAATAAATGAATTCATGATATTCTATGTCAAAGTACAGTATACACACTAAATAAAAGTGGATTGGCGCATAACAATAAAGATGTCTCAATGGAATGTAAGTTGAGATGAATTCCTTTATAAAGACTGTATCTTTAGGTTAAGGATAAATCAATGACATAATTATGTGTGATAAATATAAATACACTCAATATGATTGGATATTAAGTGTAAATAAATCATAGTACATTCACACATATTCTTGTTAAAACAACACCAGTGACTTGGATGTTTTATTCAATGAATAGAAATTGAGTTAAAATTACTCTTATCAAGTATATATCGATGACTAGAGAATTTAAAAATGGATTGATTATGTGTATCAAAAGTATATCCACAAAAAGGGAAGTCTAAATTACTACATAAGTAAATAAATAGTTATTTCACACATAATCTTGGGGTAAAGTAATCAATGAAGTTTGCGTAAAACCGAATGAGTTGAAATTGAAATTTGAAATTCCCTTACCGATTTGGTAACTTACGAAACATAAACCCCATGAAAGTAGGATCATCCAATGATGATGTAAATTCCCATAAATTGAATTATATTACACAAACAACACAATAATGGGCAGTACATACACCACAGAAAAGGTAGTAGTGGAAAATATATCCTGAATCTCACGGGAATAAATGTGAGATGAAAACCCCTTACCTCAAGTCCGACTTCTCTTGTATGTTCCTTATTATTGATGAATAATAAACATAAGTAAATTTTTACTTGATTAAGAACATTTTTTAAATTTTATTATTCCTTTTATATCACTTATTTCCTTTCAATAACAATTAGTTAATTATTTGAGTTTATATTAGATATTTTATTGAGGTTCGGAACATGATTCAAAAATGAACTTGTTATAATTACAATTTGTCTGTGTGTTCAAAAGTAAATTATCTCCATAATGATATAAATCATTTAAATATAATATATATATATATTATATATCCATCATATATATGTATTTATAACAGTATATAACATTTGGAGATAAGAAATGAAATGCACCGTTCATGGAGACGGTAAGTCGTACGTACACATGAACGCTACTTTCATTTCTATTTTGTATTTTAATGTAATTAAAACATAATTATGCATATTTATATTGTAATTAAAATATAATATCATATATAATATAATTAAATCCATACTTTATAGATCCCACATAAGGCATTGATGAGTGAGGCGGCGGTAGTCCACACTTCCTCAAATGAAATTATTGTGTTTACTCGTAATGGAAACCATAAAGGTATGATATAAATGGAAAATACAGAAGCATAAAGAAAACATAAATATAATATATATCATATATAAATATAGTTCCATCTTAAAGGACACCATGAGAGGCGGTAGAAGATAATTGAACAATCATCATTTCGTGAGGGGTTAGTTTTCCATCCACAGAAACAATGTGTTCTTTACCCATTAGATGAAGGTGTGTGTAAGATTAGTTTGAATAATTATAATAAAAACATCCTAGTATATTGAGGATACTGGTTTTGTTATAAAATAAAGTAATAAAAATATTTTAGGGGTTGTATAAGTAAAAAAACAAGAAAATATGTTAAGATAAACCATCACCTTTAATTTGGGTAACTCCCTTTTGTTTGAACCAATAGAACTTCTTGATGTGAATTATGCCTAAGGTAAGGATTCTAGGTAGAATATAGGGATCTTGAGAACTTATTTGGTTAGGGTTTGGATGAGCCAAGGGTACTGAGAGGTGTGAGTAATGGGTTAGAAGTGGTGTCCTTTTATAAGGGAGAGGAAGGGCTCTTTTGGAATGTTTGAAAATATTAATTTATTATAAACTTATCTTCGATTTCAAATGGTTCAAAACTCATTAAAGTCTAAGATAATATGGCTTATGTTCGAAATAAAATCATACAATAAGAATTGTATAGTTTTATGATATTTTTTAAATATTAATAATTTTATATATTTAAATCATTTATTAATGAGGTGAATACTGCATCATTATTATGTCATAAATAATTTTATTTATTTGATTTCTAAAAATTATAAAAAAATACCATAATGTAGGAAATATTTTTATCTTTCAAATTAATATTTATAGTCGAAGATATTACTTATATAACCCCATGTAAAAACTAATATACTAAAAGATATTTTTTAATGTCATTTTATTCTTTACTTTAAATTAATTAAAATAAAGTGTCATTATCACTCTTAGGTGGCTCCATGGGGTCTCAAAATAAACCCAAGGATGCCCATGGTTAGTCATGACTCATTCAATAAGGTTAGGACAAGTGTTAAGGTAATTTTTTATTATTATATGATTCTTTTTACCTTGAATTACTCTATTTACCTTTAACCGTGGTAAATAAATGTCAAAAGTTACTATTCACCAAAAATTATTTTCATATTATTAAACCACATTTTACTTACTAATAAAAACCATATATGTCGGATTTTTTAAATTAAAATTACATGAGAGGTAAAATTTCCTTTAAATGAAAAAGTCGGTTTTTTAACTACTACTAAGTGGTTTTACTATTCATCAAAAATTGAAGTTTTTCTAGAAAAATACCAAAAATTCATCCTAAGCTATTTTTGATTTTCCAAATAAAAAAATGATGTCTATTTTACCAAATTAAAAACATAGAACTTGTATTAATTAATTTAAAATTAATTCCCGTTGTCAAAACAAATATCATGTTTTTAAGAAACAATAATTATCAAAAGATTGACACTTGTTTATGTATAATTTCAAAGTAAAATTAATTCCAAAGACCAACATTGAATTAAATGGTATAAATATAATCTAATTATAATTCCAAACCATTCAAATGTATAATTTAACACTATAAATTATTTTGATTAAAAAATTTGTTTTCAATTAAAATTTATTATTTTTCACTATTCACCTAAATATGAAAGTTATTAGAAAAACAACAAAAAATTATTGAAACTAATTTTTTTTGTCTCGAATCTTAATAAGAAGTTTATTTTGTCAAATTGAATATATAAAAGTGTCATACATTGGATTTAAAAAGGGTTCACCATTATAAAGCGGTAAAATTTCATTATTTAAAAAATACGTCCTTTATCTGAAAAATGATTTTTTTTCTTATATTGTGTCTAAAAAACACATAATATGGATATTAAAATTATATAAAATTCAAATTTCAGTTAATACTATTTATAACTGCTTTTGAACGGCTTGTTTGGTAAGTCGTCGTGCGCTTGAACTCGGTGCTGTGTGAGGTGCAAGCTATTGAATTGTTTTAAAGAGATAATATACTATAAAACCTTGGGGTGTTACATTATCCCCTCCTTCAATAAATTAAATCATCTAAATTTTATCTTGGGATTGAAAACTTGGGTTTTGGCATTTTAAAATATCTTAGTTGAAATCCCACATCAAAAATGGATTAATGAGGCCTCTATTTTAAATTAAATAAAGGTAAGTATGAAGGTTACTAAAAATAACACATACTAGGGTTCCATCTAAGAAAACATGAATATGGAAGGGAAAAGTAATCATCAAGTTCTTATGGAGAGTGATCAGGAATATTATTAAGAGAAGTTAACGATCTGAAATCCATAAACTTGTGATGGGTTGAAAGGTCTTTGATTACCCTGTAGGAAAAGTAAACAGACAACATTTTTGTTTTAAGTTCCTTTTCATAATGTTGATGAATTTATTTATGAGATTGACTAAGAGTATAAGGATATATCCTTACTTTACAATTAGAGTTTCATCCATTAAATAATTTCTACCCCAAACTGATCTTTTCTCCAAATGATGAGTATTAAAGATGACTTAGTTACACCTAAAGCACTACAATCAACTTATAGAGAATCACATAATCCACAAAGGATGAACTATATATTTGCCTTGTCATTAAACATTAACCAATACCAAAATGGTTAGTACATGATCATATGATCCCCAAAAAGGACAATTTTTTATAGAAAGAAATACTACTCTTAATCTCCAAAATTTAAACAAACAATACCCAAAGTTCAACAAATACCCATCTATGAACAATTGTACTTAAAATACATCAATATAATCCTAACTACGATTGAAACCCAAAACTCAGAAGAATTTTATTAAGTAGTCTTCCACGTTTAATTTTATCTCCAAATAACATCGACTACTCTTAAAGTAACATACTTAAAATTAATTAAACTAATCACATAGTCTCTATGATAGGTTAATAATTTCAATAAATAACCCAAATATCTATAAATACATATTAAAAACATTGAAAAATACCCACCATTACTCCTAAAATGAAATCCCATAGTATTCTATTTTCCTTAGGCATATAGTGTTCCCAATAGAGCGAATATCTTCCAAAATAGCATTTATTACTTAATCAACAAATCATTTTCCTAAACTAAGGATATCCATTTGATAATACATAATGTCCCAAATCAACTTAATAAAATCATTTAACTAAAAACAATTAGTCACACTAATGAGGGACTTCACGTAGTCTAGTGGTAGGTGATAAATTCCAATCACACTCTAGTTGTGGGTTCGATTCCCATAGCTTTGTCTGACGCGATGAGTTGTCACATTGTCTACGTGTTGTTCTTTTTAAAAAAACTAAATTTTATTTCATTACTAAAATAAGAGAAATTTCTCAAAATAACCATAACATAATTTAATCACAAATGTTATCTCATACATCGCATTTTCATCCCAAAATTTAATAACTTGTAATTGCCTCAAATTCAAGGATCTTATAAAACCAAATGTTTATTTATAACTATTTCCACAAGAGAAAAGATAATCCTTCCTTAAATATCATTTTCACATGAAAAACTACAGGGTTACAAATACAAGAGAAAATTCTTTCCAAAGTAATCCAATTAAAAAAGAGCACTAATACTTTTAAACTTTTCGCCAATCATTTATTTCCACATAGCTTCTTCTTTGACCAAGAGTATATCCTATAGAATAGACTATTCACTCGGGTAATGGTCAGGTCCCCTACATTTATGGAAAATGACTATAAATAGATTCTTGGGAGATTTTTTTAAACCATAGTACTCTTCATTTTTTTCGATAATTCTTTACTTTATGTCCTTCTTTCCCACACATAAAGAATTTCTTTGTTCCTTTAAGACATATTCCTCGGTGTCTCCTTCCACATTTCCTACATGATGGAAATTGACGTTTCTTTTCTCCATGGTCTTCACTAATGGAGCTCTTATCATTCATCGCCTTTCACTTCTTTGTTGAGTCCTGGAGTTGGTTAATATATATTTTGTTGATCATATTTTTGGAAAACCGGTTCGGCATGAACACAATATATTTTACGCCTATCAACATTCCATTTTGTTGCTCATTTTCTCCACCATTCCAACCTTGTACATCATGCTCAAAGTTACAATGACATCATTAGAATCTAGCCATGGACTAAACCCAAAAAGCATTGTGTGAGTAACAATAGTCATAAAATCATTTAGAGAATATCATGACACTATATTTTTAATTTGAAACGCCTTAGGATTAACCAAGGTCATTTATTCTCATCTAATATTAAAATCCATCAAATTGGGTTGTAAAGAAAATGTAAATTATTCTAAGCATATCCCCCAGGATTGTCGTAACCAAGAGTGCATCAAGGCTCATTGTCATGTAACTGGATACCCCGAGTCCAAACCGAAACTCTTTGTTGAAGTTTTCACTCCTAGGTACATATGTTCCAGAGCCGCCTCTACCTACTCGTATCTAGACAGGGGTGTATTTCTTGGAAAATACACAAAATCTATAAATTACCAAAATTCTAAGAATTTCTTCTATACTAATCCTCAAATTATATATTAGGGTAAGGTGCTCTAATCAGAGTTTCTCTAAATCTAGTTTCCAAGGTTTGGACTAAACTTTCTATGAAACCAACTGTAACACCACGACCCCAGAATCTAAGAGCCGGTGCATTATTTTAACATATTGGCATGATTACAAGGAATCAAGTCTCAAAGGACCGATCATTTTATTAGCCTTGGAAAAAAGATACATACATAAGTTCAACATTACAACTTGAAAAGAAAAACAACACTAATTTATTCCATTATAAACATCCATGATTTTTAGTTTATGCATGCAAGTCACTCATAACTAACTTCTTCATATCTTGGAAAAATGAAACATAAGAAAGGGGTGAGCTCAAACGCTTAGTAATAGTAAGAAATAAGCGGAAGATAACATAAAAAATAGGCATGGTGTATAATTGAAAACACATACCTTTACAAATAATAAACATGAACACTTTATGGAAGGAATATGAGATGAGTAAATAATGCCATAATAAAACATAGTCATGGGTATTCTACTAGTTGAATAACCACATGAAATATCAATATCTAATCTCATAATGATGGAATGCATAATTTCAGACATCATAACCACCTAGTCAAGGCCTTATGCCAAGACTACAAATAAGATTTTGTCAATGCCTTGTGCCAAGACACTAGTTTGTCTCATGAGACCTACCGATGCATCGAGGAGCTATAGAGGGCTCCACCCGTCACTTACTAAGTCCAATGCATTCCTCATATGAAAAGGTTTAAACATAACATAAACATTCGTATTAAAACTAGCATATGAAATTTCAATACTTTATTCATAAACCATGAATGGTATAAAAATAATACATCCACAATAAAACACAACTCATTCAATACAATATGGAATATTGTATTATATAAATCAATATGAATTGAGAATAATGAAGGATATTGACATGGATTAAAATAATCATCAAAACTATTAGAGAGAAATATCCCCCTTTTTCTTTAAAACATTTAAAAGTCTCACTATTTATTAAGAAGTCATTTAAAATAGATTTTTGAATCAATGTTTCCCATACTGATTTGAAACTTTTAAAAAGAATTTTAATTTTAAAACATTAATGTCCATATAAATAAAACCTTAAAACCATTTTTAAAAAAAGGGCATTAATGATAAATATTTAGAAGAATAAATTTTTAAAACATTTTAAATGATATTTTAGTTAGAGTTCCTAACCAAATGAGAGACGCTTGAATAAAAATAATTGAGGTAATAAAAAACATATAATATTATGATAATAAAGGGATTCATGATATAAAATGTCAAAGTATAGTATATACATAAAATAAAAGTGGATTGGTGTGTAACAACAAAGAAGTCTCAATGGAATGTAAGATGAGATGAATTCCTTTATAAATACTGTATCCTTAGGTTAAGGATAAATCAATGACATAATTATGTGTGATAAATATAAATACACTCAATATGATTGGATATTCAGTGTAAATCAATCAGAGTAAATTCACACATATTCTTGTAAAAACAACACCAATGACTTGGATGTTTAACTCAATGAATAGAAGTTGAGTTAAAATTACTCTTATCATGTTTATATCGATGACTTGAGAATTTATCAATAGATTGATTATGTGTATCAAAAGTATATCCACACAAAGGGGAGTGGTAATTACTACATATGTAATTAAATAGTGATTTCACACATAATCTTTGGGTAAAGTAATCAATGAAGTTTGTGTAAAACCGATTGAGTGGAAATTGAAATTTGAAATTCCCTTACCGATTTGGTAAATTATGAAACATACACCCCATGAGAGAAGGATCATCCAATGATGATTTAAATACCTATAAATTAAAGTATATTACAAAAACAATAAAATCATGGGTAGTACATACACCACACAAAAGGTAGTAGTGGAAAATATAATATGAATCTCATGGGAATAAAAGTGAGATGAAAATCCCTTACCTCAAGTCCAACTTTTCTTGTATGTTCCTTGTTCTTCCTGAATAATAAACTTAAGTTAATTTATACTTGATTAAGAACATTTTTTAAATTTTATTATTCCTTTTATATCACTTATTACCTTGCAATAACAATTTGTTAGTTATTTGAGTTCATATTGGATATTTTATTGATGTTGAGAACTTGAGTCAAAAATGAACAAGTTATAATTACAATTTGTCCATGTGGTCAAAGATCCATTATCTCCAGAATGATATACATGATTTAGATATCATATATATATGTATTATATCCAGTATATATATGTATTTATAATATTACATAACATTTGGAGATAAGAAATGAAATGCACCGTTCATGGAGACGGTACGTCGTACGTACACATGAACGCTACTTTCATTTATATTTTGTATTTTAATGTAATTAAAACATAATGATACATAGTTATATTATAATTCTAGTATAATATCATATATAATATAATTAACTCCATCCTTTATATGTCCCACATAAGGCATTGACGAGTCATATCACTTTGAGGCGGTGGTAGTCCACACTTCCACAAATGAAATTATTGTGTTTACCCATAATGGAAACCATAAAGGTAAGATATAAATAGAAAATACAGAAGAATAAAGAAAACATAAACATAATATATATCATATATAAATATAGTGTCATCTTAATGGCCACCATGAGTGGCGGTAGGAGATAATTGAACAATCATCGTTTCATGAGGCATTAGTTTGCCATCCACAGAAACAGTGTGTTCTTTACCCATTAGATGGAGGTGTGTGTAAGTGTAGTTAAAATACTTCTCATAAAAACATCCTAGTATATTTAGGATACTGGTGTTGTTATAAAAGAAAGGAATAAAAATATTTTAGGGGTTGTAGAAGTAAAATAAAATAAATGAAGTTAAGATAAACCATTACCCTCAATTTGGGTAACTCCCTTTGGTTTGACCCAAAAGAACTTCTTGAAATGACTTATGCCTAAGGTAAGGCTTCTAGGAGGAATAGAAGGATCTTTAGAGATAATTTTGGTAGGGGTTGGATGAGACAAGGGGATTTAGGGGTGTGAGGAATGGGTTAGAAGTGGTGTCCTTTTATAAGGGAGAGGAGGGGCTCTTTTGGAATGTTTGAAAATGTTATTTTATTATAAACTTATCTTTGGTTTCAAAAGGTCCAAAACTCATTAAATTCATAGATAAAATGACTCATGTTCAGAATAAAATAATCCAATAATAATTTTACAAGTTTTGGATATTTTTTTAATATTAATAATCTTATTTATTTAAATCATTTATTAATGTGGTGAATACTACATCATTATTGTGTCCTAAATAATTTTATTTATTTGATGTCTAAAAATTATTAAAAAAACATAATTTAGGAACTATTTTTAAATTTAAAATTAATATTTATAGTTTAGAATATGAATTATATAACCCCACATAAAAATTGATATACTAAAAGATATTTGTAATGTCATTTTGGTCTTTACTTTAAGTTAATTAAAATAAAGTTCATTATCACTCTTAAGTGGCTCCATGGGGTCCCAAAATCTACCCAAGGATGCCCATGGTCATCCATGACTCATCCAATAAGGTTAGGATAAGTTTTGAGGTAATTTGTTTTTATTATAATATTATTTTTACCTTGAATTGCCCTATTTAACTTTAACCATGGTAAATAAAAGTCAAAAGTTACTATTCAACAAAAATTATTTTCAACTTATTGAACCACATTTTACTCACTAATAAAAACCATGTATATTGGATTTTTGAATTTCAATTCACAGAAAAAATAAATTTTCATTTAAATGAAAAATTTGGTTTTTTAACTATTACTAAGTGGTTTTACTATTCATCAAAATTGAAGTTTTTCAGAAAAATACCAAAAATTCATACTAAGATATATTTGATATTAAAAATTAAAAAATTATGTCTATTTTTCCAAATTCAAAACATTTAAGTCTCATTAATTAATTTAAAATTAATTCTTGTTGTCAAAACAAATAGCATGTTTTTAAGAAACAATAACTATCAAATGATTGACACTTGTTTATGTATAATTTCAAAGTAAAATTAATTACAATGACCAACATTGGATTAAATGGTAAAAATATAATCTAATTATAATTCCAAACCATTAAAATGTATAATTGAAAACTATTAATTATTTTGATTAAAAAATTCAAATAAAATTTAGTATTTTTCAATATTCACCCAAATATGAAAGTTATCAGAAAAACACCAAAAATTTATTGAAACTAATTTTTCCCCCAATTTTAAATAAGAAGTTTATTTTGTCAAATTGAATATATAAAAGTGTCAAATATTGGATTTAAAAAGGGTTCACCATTAAAAGGCGGTAAAATGTCATTTTTTGAAAAATACATCCTTTATCTGAAAAAAAAATTAATTTGTTCTTATATTTTGTCTAAGAAACACAAAATATGGATGTTAAAATTATATAAAATTTAAAATTCAGTTAATACTATCCATAACTTCTTTTGAATGGCTATTTTGGTAAGTCGTCATGCGCTCAAACTCGGTGTTGTGTGAGGTTCAAGAAATTGAATTACTTTAAAGAGATAATGTATTATGAAACCTTGGGGTGTTACATTCTCCCCTCCTTCAATAAATTACGTCCTCGCAATTTTAGCTTGGGATTGAAAGCTTGGGTTTTTAAATTTCAAAATATCTTAGTTGAAATCCCAAATCAAAAATGGATTAATGAGGCCTCTATTTTAAAATAAATAAAGGTAAGTATGCTAGTTACTAAAAATAAAACGTACTAGGGTTCCATGTAGGAAAACATGGATATGGAAGAGAAAACTAATCATCATGTCTTGATGGAGAGTGATTGAGAATATTATTAAGAGAAGTTAATGATCTGAAAGCCATAAACTTGTGATTGGTTGAAAGGTATTTGATTACCCTGTAGGAAAAGTAAACAAACAACATTTTTGTTTTATGTTACTTTTCATAATGCTGATGAATTTATTTATGATATTGACTAAGAGTATAAGGAGATATACTTACTTTACAAGTAGAGTTTAATCCATTAATAAATTTCTACCACAAAATCATCTTTTCTCCAAATGATGAGTATTAAAGATGACTTGGTTACACCTGAAGCGCTACAATAAACTTATAGAGAATCACATAATCCACAAAGGATGAACTGTATATTTCCCTTGTCATTAAACATTTTCCAATACCAAAATTATTATTACATGATCATATGATCCCCCAAAAGGAAAATTCTTTATAGAAAGAAATAATACTCTTAATATCCGAAATTTAAACAAACAATAACCAAAGTTCAAAAAATACCCTTCTGTGAACAATTGTACTTAAAATCCTTCAATATAATCTTAGCTAATATTGAAACCCAAAACTCAGAAGAATTTGATTACGTAGTCTTTCACATTAAATTGAATCTCCAAATAACATCGACAACTCTTAAAGTCACATACTTAAAACTAATTAAACTAATCACATATTATCTATGATAGGTTAATCATTTCCATAAATAACCCAAATCCCTATAAATCTACAATAAAAACATTGAAAAATATCCACCGTTACTCATCAAATTAGATCCCATAGTATTCTATTTTCCTTAGGCATATAGTGTTCCCAAG
Organism: Viscum album; assembly: GCA_963277665.1. Taxonomy (NCBI): domain Eukaryota; kingdom Viridiplantae; phylum Streptophyta; class Magnoliopsida; order Santalales; family Viscaceae; genus Viscum; species Viscum album. The sequence goes on along the minus strand of OY728153.1, from coordinate 380,008,834 downwards.
AGAGGGAACTCCTTCCAAAATAACATTTATCACTTATTCACCAAATAATTTTCCTAAACTAAGGATATCAATTTGATAATACATAATTTTCCAAATCAACTTAATAAAATAATTTAACTAAAAACAATTAGTCACACTGACAAGGGACTTCATGTATTCTAGTGGTAGGTGATAAATTCCAATCGCACTCTGGTTGTGGGTTCGATTTCCACAGCATTGTTCAACACGACAGGCTATCACATGGTCTGCATTTTTTCCTTTTTCATAAACTATATTTTATTACATTAATAAAATGAGACAAATTTCTCAAAATAACCATAACATAATTTGACCACAAATTTTATCTCATACCTCGCATTTTCATCCCAAAATTTAATAACTTGTAATTGCCTCAAATTCAAGGATCATATAAAACCAAATGGTTATTTATAACTATATCCACAAGAGAAAAGTTAATTCTTCCTCAAATATCATTTTCATAGGACAAACTGTAGGTTTACACATACAAGAGAAAACTCTTTCCAAAGTAATCCCATCAACAAAGAGCACTAATACTTTTAAACATTATACCAATAATTTATTTCCACATACCTTCTTATTTAACCAAGAGGATAGCCTATAGAATAGGACATTCACTCGAGTAATGGTCAGGTCCCCTACATTTATGGAAAATGGATGTAAATGGATTCTTAGGACCATTTTTTTCAACCATAGTACTCTTCATTTTTCCTCAACAATTATTTACATTATATTCTTCTTTCCCACACATAAATCATTCATTTATTCCATTGAGACATATTCCTGGCTGTCTCCTTCCACATTTCCTGCATGATGAAAATTGACTTTTCTTTTCTCCAAGGTCTCCACTACTGGAGCTCTTATCATTCATCGCCTTTCTCTTCTTTTTTGTGTCCTGGAGTTGGTTAATATATATGTTGTTGGTCATATTTTTGGAAAACTGATTCGGCATGTACACGATATTTTTTACGCCTATCAACATTCCATTTTTTTGCTCATTTCCACCACCATTCCCATTTTGTACATAATTCTCAAAGTTACAATGACTTCATTAGAATCTAGCCATTGACTAAAACGAAAAAGCATTGTGTGAGTAACAATAGTCAAGAAATCATTTAGAGAATATCATGACACCATATTTTAATTTTGAAACACCTTAGGATTAACCAAGGTCATTTATTCTCATCTTATATTAAAATCCATCAAATTGGTTTTTAAAGAAAATGAAAATTATCATAAGCATATCCCCCAGGAGTGTTGTAACCAAGAGTACAACAAGGGCCGTTGTCATGTACCAGGATACCTCGGGTCAAGCCTGAAACTCCTTGTTAGAGTTTTCACTCCTAGGTACATTTGTTCCAGAGCCACCTCTACCTGCTCATATACAGACAGAGATGTATTTCTTGGAAAATACACAAAATCTCTACATTACCAAAATTCTAGGATGTTCTTCTATACTAATCCTCAAATTCTATCTTAGGGTAAGGTGCTCTAATCAGAGTTTATCTAAATCTAGTTTCCAAGGTTTGTACTAAACTTCCTCTCATACCAACTGTAATGCCCCAACCCAAGAATCTATGAGACCATGCATTATTTTAACACATTGGCATCATTACAAGGAATCAAGTCCCGATGGACGGATTTTTTTAGTAGTTTTGGAAACATGATACATACATAAGTTTAACATTACAACTTGAAAATAAAAACAACACTAATTTATTCAAATAGAAATATCCAAGATTCTTAGATTATCCTGCATGTCACTCATAACTAAATTCTTCATATCCTGGGAAAATTAATCATAATAAAGGGGTGAGCTCAAACACTCATTAAGAGTAAGCAATAAAGTAGAAGATAACATAAATATTAGGCATGGTGAATAATTGAAAACACATGACTTTACAAATAATAAACATGAACACTTTATGGTAGGAATATGATATGAGTAAATAATTCCATAATAAAACATAGTCATGGGTATTCTACAAGTTTAATAACCACATGAAATATCAATAGCTAATCTCATAATGATTGAATGCATAATTCCGAACATCATAACTACATAGTCAAGGCCTCGTGCCAAGACTACAAATGAGATTTTGTCAAGGCCTTATGCCAAGACACAAGTTTATCTCATGAGACCTACCGATGCATTGAGGATCTATATCAGGCTCCACCCATCACTTACTAAGTCCAATGCATTCCTTATATGAAAAGTTTTAAACAAACATAAACATTCATATTAAAACTAGCATACGAAATGTCAATACTTTATCCATAAACCATGAATGTTATAAAAATAACACATCCACAATAAAACATAACTCATTTGATACAATATGGAAGATTGTATTATAATAAATAAACTTCAATCAATAGTAATGAAGGATATTGACATAGATGAAAATAATCATCAAAACTATTTGATAGAAATATCCCCCTTTTCCATAAAACATTTAAAAGTCTCATTATTTATCAAGAAGCCGTTAAAAATAGATTTTTGAATCAAAGTGTACCATACCAATATAAAACTTTCAAAAGGAATTTTAATTTTAAAACATTAATGTCCAAAAAATAAAATGTTAAAACCTTTTTTAAAACATGGACATTAATGAGAAAGATTTAGAAGAATAAATTTTTAAAACATTTAAAATGATATTTCAGTTAGAGTTCCTAACCAAATGACAGATTCTTGAATAAAAATAATTGAGGTAATAAAAACATTATAATATCGTGAGAATAAATTCATTCATGATATAATATGTCAAAGTACAGTATATACACCAAATAAAAGTGGATTGGTGCATAACAACAAAGAAGTGTCAGTGGAATGTAAGATGAGATGAATTACTTTATAAAGACAGTATCATTAGGTTAAGGATAAATCAATTCCATAATTATGTGTAAAAAATATAAATACACTCAATATTATTGTATATTCAGTGTAAATAAATCAGAGTACATTCACACATATTCTTGTAGAAACAACACCAGTGACTTGGATGCTTTATTCAATAAATAGAAATTGAGTTAACATTACTTTTATCAAGTTTATATCGATGACTTGAGAATTTATCAAAGGAGTGATTATGTGTATCAAAATTATATCCAAAAAAGGGGAGTGTAAATTACTACATAAGTAAATAAATATTTATTTTACACATAATCTTGGGGTAAATTAATCAATGAAGTTTGTGTAAAACCGAATGAGTTGAAATTGAAATTTGAAATTCTCTTGCCGATTGGGTAACTTACGAAACATACACCCCATGAAAGAAGGATCATCCAATGATGATATAAATTCACATAAATTTAATTATATTACACAAAAAACACAATCATGGGCAGTACATACACCACACAAAAGGTAGTAGTGGAAAATATAGCATGAATCTCACGAGAATAAAAGTGAGATGAAAACCCCTTACCTCAAGTTTGACTTGTCTTGTATGTTCCTTATTCTTCCTGAATAATAAACTTAAGTTAATTTCTACTTGATTAAGAACATTTTTTAAAGTTTATTATTCCTTTTATATCACTTATTACCTTGCAATAACAATTAGTTAATTATTTGAGTTCATATTGGGTATTTTATTGATGTTCAGAACATGAGTCAAAAATGAACTTGTTATAATTACAATTTGTCCATGTGTTCAAAATTACATTATCTCCATAATGATATAAATGATTTAGATATCATATATAAATTATATATCCATTATATATATGTATTTATAATAGTATATAACATTTGGAGTTAATAAATGAAATGCACCGTTCATGGAGACGGTAAGCCGTACGTACGCTTGAACACTAATTTCATTTATATTTGTATTTTAATGGAATTAAAACATAATTATACATAGTTATATTATAATTACTGTATAATATAATATATAATATAATTAAATCCATCCTTTATAAGTCCCACATAAGGCTTTGACGAGTCGTATCACTTTGAGGGTGCGGTAGTCCGCACTTCCTCAAATGAAATTATTGTGTTTACCCATAACGAAAACCATAATGGTATTCTATAAATGGAAAATACATAATCATAAAGAAAAAATAAACATAATATACATCATATATAAATAAATTTCCATATTAATTGCCACCATGAGAGGTGGGAGGAGATAATTGAACAATCATCGTTTCGTGAGGGGTTAGTTTGCCATCCACAGAAACAATGTGTTCTTTACCCATTAGATGGAGGTGTGTGTAAGTGTAGTTTGAATAATTCTCATAAAAACATTATAGTATATTGAGGATACTTGTTTTTTTATAAAATAAAGGAATAAAAAGAGTTTATGGGTGGGAAAAGTAAAATAAAATAAAATAAGTTAAGAGAAACCATGACCATTAATTTGGGTAACTCCCTTGGGTTTGAACCAAAAGGACTTCTTGATGTGAATTATGCCTAAGGTAAGGCTTATAGGTTGAATATAGGTATCTTTAAAACTTATTTGGGTAGGTTTTGGACAAGCAAAGGGGCTTTAGAGGTGTGAGTAATGGGTTAGAAATAGTGTCCTTTTTATAAGGGAGAGGAAGGGCTCTTTTGGAATGTTTGAAAATGTTATTTTATTATAAATTTATATTCGATTTAAAAAGGATAAAAACTAATTAAAGTCTAATATAAGATGATTCATGTTTGAAATAAAATAATCCTATAAGAATTGGAAAGGTTTTGGATATTGTTTTAATATTAATAATCTTATTTATTTAAATCATTTATTAATGAGGTGAATACTGCATCATTATTGTGTAATAAATAATTTTGTTTATTTGATATCTAAAAATTATAAAAAAATACCATAATGTAGTAAATCTTTTTATCTTTAAAATTAATATTTATAGTATAAAATATTACTTATATAACCTCATGTAAAAATTGATATACTAAAAGATATTTGTTAATGTCATTTTTGTCTTATCTTTAAATTAATTAAAATAAAGTGTCATTATCACTCTTAGGTGGCTATATGGGGTCTAAAAATCGACACAAGTATTAAAATTGTCGGTCATGACACATACAATAATGTTAGGAAAAGTGTTAATGTAATTTTGTATTATTATATTATTCTTTTTACCTTGAATTGCCATATTTACCTTCAACCGCGGTAAATAAATGTCAAAAGTTACTATTTGCCAAAAATTATATTCATCTAATTGAAACAAATTTTACTTACTAATAATTACCATGTATGTAGAATTTTCTATTTCAATTCACATAAGTGGTAAAATTTCCTTTAAATGAAAAATTCGGTTTTTTAACTACTAATAAGTGGTTTTACTATTCATCAAAAATTAAAGTTTTCAGAAAAGTTCCAAAAATTCAGCCTAAGCTATATTTGATATTCCAAATTAAAAAATATTGTATATTTTACCAAATTCAAAACATATAAGTTTCATTTATTAATTTAAATTTAATTCTCGTTGTCAAAACAAAGTGTGTTTTTAAGAAACAATAACTACCAATAGATTGACACTTATTTATGTATAATTTCGAAGTAAAATTAATTCCAATTACCAACATTGGATTAAGTGGTAAAAATATGATCTAATTATACTTAAAAACTATTCAAATGTATAATTGAACACTATAAATTATTTTGATTAAAAAGTTTTTTTCAATTAAAATTTAGTATTTTTCACTATTCACCCAAATATGAATGTTATCATAAAAACACAAAAAAATTATTGAAACTAAATTTTTATGTTAATATTCTAAATAAGAAGTTTATTTTTTCAAATTGAATATATAAAAGTGTCAAATTTTGGATTTAAAAAGGGTTCTCTATTAAAAGGTGGTAAAATTGCATTTTTTTTAAAAATACTTCATTTATCTGAAAAAATAAATTTGTTCATATATTATGTCTAAGAAACACATAATATGGATGTTAAAATTATATAAAATTGAAAATTTAGTTAATATTATTTATTACTGCTTTTGAACGGCTAGTTTGGTAAGTCGTTGTGTGCTCAAACTCGGTGTTGTTTTAGGTGCAAGCTATTGAATTACTTTAAAGAGATCATGTACTATGCAACCTTGGGTTGTTACATTCTCCCATCCTTCAATAAATTGCATCCTCACAATTTTATCTTGGGATTGAAAACTTGGGTTTTTACATTTCAAAATATCTTAGTTGAAATCCCACATTGAAAATTGATTAATGAGGCCTTTATTTTAAAATATATAAAGGTAAGTATGAAGGTTGTCAAAAATAACAAATATTAGGGTTCCATGTAGGAAAAAATGGATATGGAAGAGAAAAATAATCATCAAGTTCTGATGGATAGTGATCGTTAATATTATTAAGAGAAGTTAATGATCTGAAATCCATAAACTTGTAAGGGGTTGAAAGGTCTTTGATTACATGGTAGGAAAAGTAAACAAACAACATTTATGTTTTAAGTTCCTTTTCATAATGATGTTGAATTTATTTATGATATTGACTAAGAGTATAAGGAGATATTATTACTTTACATGTAAAGTTTCATCCATTAATAAATTTCTACCACAAACTCATCTCTTTACCAAACGATGAGTACTAAAGATGAATTGGTTACACCTGAAGCACTACAATCGACTTATAGAGAATCAGATAATCCACAAAAAAATGAACTATATATTTCCATTTTCATTAAACATTAACCAATACCAAAATGGTTAGTACATGATCATATGATCCCCAAAAAGTAAAATTCTTTATAGAAAAAATACTACTCTTAATCTCCAAAATTTAAACAAACAATACCCAAAGTTCAACAAATACCCTTCTTTGAATAATTGTACTTAAAATCCTTCAATATAATCCTAACTAAGATTGAAACCCAAAACTCCGAAGAATTTGGTTACGTAGTCTTCCATGTTAAATTGTATCTCCAAATAACATCGACTACTCTCAAAGTCACATACTTAAAAGTAATTAACCTAATCACATATTCCCTATGATAGGTTAATCATTTCGATTAATAACCCAAATCTCTATAAATCCACAATAAAAACATTGAAAAATATCCACCATTACTCCTCAAATGAAATCCCATAGTATTCAATTTTCCTTAGGCATATAGAGTTCCCAACAGAGCGAACATCTTCCAAAATAACATTTATCACTTAATCACCAAATCATTTTCCTAAACTAAGGATATCCATTTCATAATACATAATGTCCCAAATAAAATTAATAAAATCATTTAACTAAAAAAATTAGTCACAATAACCAGGGACTTCATGTAGTCCAGGGGTAGGTGATAAATCCCAATTGCACTCTGGTTGTGGGTTCGATTCCCACAGCTTTTTCCAGTGCGACGGTTTGTCACACGGTTTGCATGTAGTCCTTTTTCAAAAAATATATTTTATTACATTACCAAAATGAGAAAAATTTCTCAAAATAACAATAACATAATTTAACCACAAATTTTATCTCATACCTCTCATTTTCATCCCAAAATTTAATAACTTGTAATTGCCTAAAATACAAGGATCATATAAAACCAAATGGTTATTTATAACTATATCTACAAGAGAAAATATAATTCTTCTGAAAATATTATTTTCGCATGAAAAACTACAGGGTTACAGATACAAGAGAAAATTCTTTCTAAAGTAATCTCATTAACAAGGAACACTAATACTTTTAAACATTTCACCAACCATTTATTTCTACCTAGCTTATTCTTTTACCAAGAGGATATCCTATAGAATTGGGAATTCACTTAGGTAATGTCTAGGTCCCCTACATTTACGGAAAATTATTTTCAATGGATTCTTGGGACAATTTTTTTCAATCATAGTACTCTTCATTTTTCCTCAACAATTCTTTACTTTATGTTCATATTTCCCTCACATGAAGCATTTCTTTATTCCATTGTGACATACTCCTAGGTGTATCCTTCCACATTTCCTGTATGATGGAAATTGACTTTTCTTTTCTCCATGGTCTCCACTGATCATCTCCTTTCTCTTCTTTGTTGAGTCCTCGAGTTGGTCAATATATATGTTGTTGATCATATTTTTGGATAACTAATTTGGCATGAACACGATATCTTTTACACCTAAAAACATTCTATTTTTTTGGTCATTTCCACCACCATTCTCATTTTGGACATCATGCTCAAAGTTACTATGAATTCGTTGGAATCCATCCATTGACTAAAATCAAAAAGCATTGTGTGAATAAAAATATTCATAAAATCATTTAAAGAATATCATGACACCATATTTTCAATTTGAAACACCTTAGGATTAACCAGGGTCATTTATTATCATCTTATATGAAAATCCATCAAATAGGTATGTAAAGAAAATTTAAATTATCCTAAGCATATCCCCCAGGAGTGTCATAACCAAGAGTGAATCAAGGCCCCTTGTCGTGTACCAGGATACCTCGGGTCAAGCCTGAAACTCTTTATTGGAGTTTTCACTCCTAGGTACATCTGTTCTAGTGTCGGCTTTACCTGCTCATATCCAAACAGGGATGTATTTCTTGGAAAATACACAAAATCTCTACATTACCAAAATTCTAGGAAGTTGTTCTATACTAATCCTCAAAGTCTATCTTAGGATAAGGTTATCTAATAAGAGTTTATCTAAATATAGTTTCCAAGGTTTGTACTAAACTTCCTCTGATACCAATTGTAACGCCCCGACCCTAGAATCTAAGAGTAGGTACATTATTATAATACATTGGCATGATTATAAGGAATCAAGTCCAGAAGGACCAATAAGTTTAATAGTCTTCAAAACAAGATTCATCCATAAGTTCAACATTACAACTTGAAATGATAAACAACACTAATTTATTCCATTAGAAGCATCCAACCTTCTTATATTATGCCAGTAAGTCACTCATAACTAACTTCTTCATATCCTGAGAAAATGAAACATAGTAAAGGGGTGAGATTAAACGCTCAGTAAGAGTAAGAAATACAGCAGAAGATAACATAAACATTAGGCATGGTGAATAATTTAAAACACATTCCTTTACAAATAATAAACATGAACACTTTATGGTAGTAATATGAGATGTGTAAATAATTGCATAATAAAACATATTCATGGGAATTCTACTAGTAGAATAACCACATGAAATATCAATAGTTAATCTCATAATGATGGAATTCATAATGTCGGACATCATAACCACATTGTCAAGGCCTCGTGCCAAAACTACAAATAAGATTTTGTCAAGGCCTTGTTCCAAGACACTAGTTTGTCTCATGAGACCTACCGATGCATCGAGGATCTATAGCGGGCTCAACCTGTCACTTACTAAGTCCAATTCATTTCTCATATGAAAAGGTTTAAACATAACATAAACATTCATATTAAAACTAGCATACGAAATTTCTATACTTTATCTATAAACCATGAATGGTATAAAAAAACCATCCACAGTAAAACATAAATCATTCAATACAATATAGAAGATTGTATAATAATAAATCAACCTCAATCGAGAATAATAAATGATATTGACATAGATGAAAATAATCATCAAAACTATTTGAGTGAAATATCCTCCTTTTCCCTTAAAACATTTAAAATTCTCACTGTTTATCAAGAAGTCGTTTAAAATAGATTTTTGAATCGAAGCTTCCCATACCAATTTGAAACTTTTAAAAGGAATTTTAATTTTAAAACATTAATTTTTATATAAATAAAACCTTAATACCATTTTTAAAACATGGACATTAATGAGAAATATTTAGAAAAATAAAATTTTAAAACATTTAAAATGATATTTTAGTTAAAGTTCCTAACCAAACGAGAGATGCTAGAATAAAAATAATTGAGGTAATCAAAACTTTATAATATCTTGAGAATAAATAGATTCATGATATACTATGTCAAAGTACAGTATATACACCAAATAAAAGTGGATTGGCGCATAACAAAAAATAAGTTTCAATGGAATGTAAGATGAGATGAATTCCTTTATAAAGACCATATCCTTTGGTTAAGGATAAATCAATGACACAATTATGTGTGGAAAATTTAAATACACACAATATGATTGGATATTTAGTGTAAATCAATCATAGGACATTCACGCATATTATTGTAAAAACAACACCAGTGACTTGGATGTTTTATTCAATGAATAGAAATTGAGTTAAAATTACTCTTATCAAGTTTATATCGATGACTTGAGAATTTATCAGTGGAGTGATTATGTGTATCAAAATTATATCCAAACAAAGTGGAGTGGAAATTACTAAATAAGTAAATAAATAGTGATTTTACACATAATATTGGGGTAAAGTAATCAATGAAGATTGTGTAAAACTGAATGAGTTGAAATTGAAATTTTAAATTCCCTTACCGATTTTGTAACTTACGAAAAATACACCCCATGAAAGAAGTATCATCCAATGATGATGTAAATTCTCATAAATTGAATTATATTACACAAACAACACAATCATGGGTAGTACAAACACCAAAAAAAGGTAGTAGTGGCAAATATAGCATGAATCTCAAGGGAATAAAAGTAAGATGAAAACCCCTTACCTTAAGTCCGACTTGTCTTGTATGTTCCTTGTTCTTCCTGAATAATAAACTTAAGTTAATTTATACTTGATTAATAATATTTTTTCAAGTTTATTATTCCTTTTATATCACTTATTACCTTTAAATAACAATTATTAAATTATTTGAGTTCTTATTGGATATTATTTCGATGTTCGGAACTTGAGTAAAAAATAAACTTGTTATAATTATAATTTATCCATGTGGTCAAAAGTCCATTATCTCCAGAATGATATACATGATTTAGATATCATATATATATATATATATATATATATATATATCTAGTTTATATATTTATTTATAATAGTACATAACATTTGGAGATAATAAATGAAATGCACCGTTCATGGAGACGGTAAGTCGTACGTACGCATAAACGCAACTTTCTTTTCTATTTTGTATTTTAATGCAATTAAAACATAATTATAAATAGGTACATTATAATTCCAGTATAATATCATATATAATATAACTAACTCCATCCTTTATACATCCCACATATGGAATTAATGAGTCATATCACTTTGAGGGGGTGGTAGTCCACACTTCCTCAAATGAAATTATCGCGTTTACCCATAATGGAAACCATATAGGTATGATATAAATGGAAAATACAGAAGCATAAATAAAACATAAACATAATATATATCATATATAAATAATGTTCCATCTTAATTTCCACCATTAGAGGTGGTAGAAGATAATTAAACAATCATTGTTTCGTGAGGTGTTAGTTTGTTGTCCACAGAAACAATATATTCTTTACCCATTTGATGGAGGTGTTTGTAAGTGTAGTTTGAATCCTTCTTATAAAAACATCCTAGTATATTTAAGATACTGGTGTTTTTATAAAATAAAGGAATAAAAATATATTAGGTCCGAAATAAAATCATCCAATAATAATTTTATAGGTTTTGGATGTTGTTTTAATATTAATAATCTTATTTATTTAAATAATTTATTAATGAGGTGAATATTGCATCATTATTGTGTCATAACTAATTTTATTTATTTGATGTCTAAAAATTATAAAAAAAACCATAATGTAGGAAATATTTTTTAATTTCCAATGAATATTTATAGTTGAAAATATGAATTATATAACCACATGTAAAAATTGATATACTAAAAGATATTTGTTAATGTCAATTTTTTCTTTACTTTAAGTTAATTAAAATAAAATATCATTGCCACTATTAAGTGGCTCCATGGGGTCCCAAAATAGATCCAAGGATTCCCACGGTTGTCCATGACTCATCCAATAAGGTTAGGATAAGTGTTAAGGTAATTTTTTAATATTATAATATTTTTTACCTTGAATTACCCTATTTACCATTAACTGTGGTAAATAAAAGTCATAAAGTTACTATTCACCAAAAATTATTTTAATCTTATTGAGCCACATTTTACTTACTAATAACAACCATGTATGTTGTATTATCTAAATTCAATTCATAGAAGTGGTAAAATTTCATTTAAATGAAAAAATCAGTTTTTTAACTACTACTAAGAGGTTTTACTATTCATCAAAAATTGAAGTTTTTCAGAAAAATAACAAAAATTCAGCCTAAGATATATGTGATATTCCAAATTCAAAAATTATGTCCATTTTACCAAATTCAAAACATATAAGTTGAATTAATTAATTTAAAATTAATTCCCATTTTTAAAACAAATAGCATGTTTTTAAGAAACAATAACTATAAAAATATTGACACTTGTTTATGTATAATTTCAATGTAAAATTAATTCCAATGACCAAAATTGGATTAAATGGTAAAAATATAATCTAATTATACTTCTAATCCATTCAAATGTATAATTGAACACTTTAAATTATTTTTATTAAAAAAAATTATTTCAATTAAAATTTAGAATTTTTACTATTCACACAAATATGAAAGTTATCATAAAAAACACCAAAAATTTATTGAAACTAAATTTTAATGTCCTGATTCTAAATAAGAAGTTTATTTTGTAAAATTGAATATATAAAATTGTCAAATATTGGATTAAAAAGGGTTCTCCGTTAAAAGGCAGTAAAATTGCATTTTTTGAAAAATACTTCCTTGATCTGAAGAAAATGTACTTGTTCTTATATTATGTCTAAGAAACACATAATATGGATGTTAAAAATATATAAAATTTAAAATTCAGTTAATAATATTAATAACTACTTTTGAACGGCTAGTTTGGTAAGTCATCGTGCGCTCGAACTCAGTGTTGTGTGAGGTGCAAGCTATTGAATTACTTTAAAGAGATAATGTACTATGAAACCATGGGGTGTTACATAAAACTTGAACATAACATAACCAATGTGAAGAAATGAGTTTCTCATAATAAGTCATACTTTCACAAAAATTTGGTATCCAAAATAAAGAGGGAATATCATTCTTGACATAGAACCATTAACCATGAGTGAAGAGTGAAACAATATTCAAGAATTAAAAAGGGTGTGTTTATTTGAAAGAAGAGTTCTTTTGGAAAACATTGGGTTTTTCATAAAATCAAATATAGAAAATGTATATCCCAAAAAATTTAATATAATGATGATTAAATTTTTTTTAAGGGGAACCCATACCAAACGTGGGGTGAAAGAGGGAAAACCTAAAGAAAGAAAGTTGGGTTCGAGAATTTCCCCTTACCATATATCTGAACACTTTATTCACTTTAATGTCTTGTATAATGACAATATATTAATTAATTAGAAATTAAATAACATTATTTAAATTAATATGGTTTATTATGGTTTCATTAATTTATTTTATGGGCCTTTGTATGAGTTATAATTCTAAATTCATTGTTCGGGAATGTTAGTTTTTATAGTTTTCTTGAACGATTCACTTGTATTCATTAATGGCAGTTCATTTAAAACATGAAAAAACATAAATAATTGTGATTATATGTTATTTATTATGTTAAAAAAATTTATATTATCTTATAAATAATTTTTTTATATACCATGATAATGAATCATTAGATAAAAATTTAATGATGATTGTTTGGGTTAATTCGGGCGTTTTTCGACCATAATGAACTTGTTTTGTTTGATCATTTAGTAATATTATCATAAGTTAGTTCCAGAACATTAAATAGGATATAATACATATTATATAATATGGTTCAACCATGAAAGTGGTTTTATGACCAGATCTGAAGGTAGTAAAGGAAAAAAGAAAACATGCTGTTCTTGAATGTGATAAATTAACACCTCACGAACAACATTTTCTTTTCTAAAATAAAAATAAGAGGAGAAGGGGGTTGGATGATATATTGTCCCATTAGTATCATAAAATTAAATTATATGTGATATAATGGATTTAACATACCATTTGGATGATTATATGTGGGGATATATTAAGAAAAGAACATGAAATTGAAAGGAAATTAAAGGAAAAGGGAGAGGGGGGGGGGAATTACCACTTGAATCCTCCTCTTGAGATCCTCCTTAAAAAACCTAGGCTTGGTCTTTTGATGAGACCAAAATCTCTTAGACTTGGGAAAGGGGATAGGGAATATTTTTTGTTATATTTTAGACAAGTGTTGAATCTTTAGAGGTGTATGGAAATGAGGATGTGAACGGTGATATTTATTGTAGAGGGGAGAGAGGTTTTCTTAAAATTTTAATCATTAATTTATTAATTTCAACCAAGATAATAAATAGTGATGATTACATGAACAATAATAGTAAAGTGGGAATGTGAGTCAGATATTTGGGTTCTTACATCACTTGTGATGTTAGGAATAGTGTATTTAAATTATTATGTATTTATACAGTAAATTAATGTGTGTTAATATTGACCAAAAATTCAAGTATTTTAGAAAAATCCCAAAAAATAACCCTAACCATTTTTTGATGTGGGGAATCCAAAAATGAACTCCATTTTTCAAAAATAATTATATAAATATGATTAATATAATTTTTAATTAAAATCATAATTTACTTGGAAAATAGAGTTTTTAAAATTAAAACTGATTTTATAATGCATTAAAAAAATTACATATGGTCTTATAAAATTATCCTAAAACCATAATTCATAGAATTTTTAATTTATGAACACATTTTAGGAAAATAAATTTTATTTTAAATTAATTAATTAATTATTATTAGTTCTCTAATACGTTTACTTTGGTCAAATTTTTACTTCTAAGATGCCTAAATATGATTTAATCATTCGTGGGTAAGGTTACTATTATTTTGGAAGATTTACTATTCATAAGGTTATATTAATATTCATTAGGGTAGGTTTCTATTCATAAGGTTAGGCTACTATTCACCAAAAAATAAGGTTTTCCTATCAGACCCCAAACATCTTACTGATTAAAACCATATATGTCAGATTTATGAAATCCAGAACATAGAAGTGGAAAATTTATGTTTAATGATCACATAGTCTCATGATATGTCATTGTGATTACTAATGTGATTATCCTATAATTCATAATTATAATAAGGTAATTTCATTAATAAAATA
Organism: Viscum album; assembly: GCA_963277665.1. Lineage (NCBI taxonomy): Eukaryota > Viridiplantae > Streptophyta > Magnoliopsida > Santalales > Viscaceae > Viscum > Viscum album. The sequence continues at coordinate 379,993,804 of OY728153.1, read as the reverse complement.
TTGGGACATTACACACACTACTCAGGAATTTTGATGTTCTTATATATTTCATGAGAGGCTTTGTGAAGGGGGAAGGCTCTATGGTGGATGGTTGAGTAGATGGAGCATAAATCTAGTGAAAACTGAGGTAGACACTAGAGGAACCCACAATTAATTTATTTATTATATTCTTTTATTACTCTGGGTATCTTTCCACTTTGTGAGATCTTATTTATATACAATTTATTTCAACTTTAATTTCCACATTTAATCTGTTTGATCATGTTATTATATTTTTTATTATTATATTTTGTTATTTATTTTCCTTGTACACTCTGAAAGAGGGTATAGTATCCCCATGGATCCACTTGATACCCTCTATTCTAGTCAATAACCTCTTACATATAGAGGTGTGTGCATGAGGTCATCTATAACTCTAGCTTGGACTTGGTGGTTCAGTTTGGGATGTTACATGTCTAGCATTAGCTAACTACTTGTCCAATATTGGCCTCTAATATGGGCTAGAATGAGAGAAATAGAAAGAATAGTAAAATGAATTGAAAATAGGAAAAATGATCTCAAATTTAAATGGTATTTATGTGGAAGATGGAAACAAGTAAAATAGGATATAAGAACCTTAGCCTTACATCTAGGATTTCAATAAGGCAAATAGTGCCCGAATTAGACCAAGAACGAAGGAGAAACCACTAAAGGGAGAGGAGAAGGAGGCAGGGAGTGTGGGGGGGGGGGGGGATTCTAGGTGTAAGGGGGTGGGAAATAAGTGAAAAAAATTAAAGGTAATAGGGTAAAATGGTAATTTTTTCAAATTAAAATGCGGTGCATGGGTAGGTTGCATAATTTGGCTAAATTGTGCCCCAACCATGCAGTGCCACTATCCAACAGGACACCCCTACACGTGGTTGAATCACACAGTTAGACAAACCATTTTCTATCCATACAATTCACCCTATTCACCTACACCAAGTTTCACAGTTTCCCCTATAGGGTCATATGTCTTCATAGACTATTCCCTTGTTCAAAATAGGCTACATAGTTTGGACTACATGATTATTATTAACCATGCTCAAATTGTGTTCCCTTGTCTACTTCTCCTGAAACTGAGTTTATGGAGCCCAATGCTTCTTGAAATAATATTAAATACTAAGAAACCTCCTAGGACTTATAATAAATCTAAAATAAACTCTTTAATGTGTACTATATTCAGAATTACATTCTGAAACACAATTTACAATTTGTTTCTCCTGCCAAATGTAAAACTCAAAATCCCTTGAAAATTTCAACCTACCCAAAACATGGGACCTTACAATCGAAATGACTTGGTAGATGGATCTTATATTATCTATTAATTTTATAATTTGTTGTGTGTTTTATATATATTTTGATTCATTGAGGACTGATTTGATTGACTTGTATATGATTTGGATGTTATAAAAAATGGTGATTTTTCCATAAGAGGACTTTAATGAAAGTTGGATATTTTGTTTAACTATTTTTGTTTGAATGAGAATTATGAATTTAAAAAATGATATTTTAAAATAAATGAATTTATTTTATTTTATAAATCTAAAAAAATAGTTTTTCAAAAGGGTTATGATTTATGTGTTTTTCAACTTTTTGAAATAGAGTTTTAAAAAGGGGGAATTGGAGTGCTGTTTGGAAATTGAAAAAAAGTTTTAAATGAGGAATTATTGATTTTAAAATTGATTTAGTTAAAGAAACTTATATAATTTTTTGTTAAATTTGTTTTCAGATTTTTTTGTAAATTGGTTAATTTTTTTATATGTGATTTTGAATGGGTTTTTCTATGATTTTCACATTGGGTGCGTGTGTACAATTTTTTTTTTTGTGAGAACTTGTTTTTAAACATTAAAGTTTAATCTATGAGGATGTGTGTCACATATATTTTTCTCTAAGAAAATAATCAGTTGGGATAAATAAGGTTAAAATGCTATACCCACTATAGTTTGGGTTTAGACATGTTAATGGGTGATGAATTGTTTCTCACCTTCGAATACTAGCTTACAATATAAAAATAGAAAACAGGGAATTTCTATTTGAAAATATTTGATAAGACTTTTCATGAGGATTTTATTTTAGGTAAGAAAATAGTTTCCAATATATATATATAATAAATAGAGTGTTTTCTTTATATTTTAGGGGAAATAAAAATCTTATATCAAATTATGATAACATTAATTTTTCATGGAATATGGGATCAATGTTGTTTTCTAGGATTTTGTTTTTTGGGGAGAAATATGGATTTTATGAATTATTATAAATTATTTATTTTTTGAATGTTTTGATAAAACATAAAATTATTTGGAAAATAATGGTTTTTTAGATAGTTTGGTTAAATAAAATGTTTTAGATTTAAAATTGTATTTGGTTTAACATGTTTTATTGGAATTATAATTGAAATTTTCATTTCATGGACATATATTAGAGTCTTGAGGAAATCCAAATGAGTTTATAATCACCCTCTATATGTTCAATTTTATAGAAATGTATACATAATTGGAAATGAAGTAGATAAAAGGAAGACATCATTCTTCATTAAAAGAAATTCATAGTTATATATTAGAGTTATAGTAGTGGAGATTGTGTCTCTTGGTAAGATCAATTAATGTTTTGTGTAGGGTGGTGTCTATTTTGTTACATTTTATATTTCAATTATGTCATAGTATTTATAATACATGTTTTTTACTAAATTAAAATTTTTTACTTTGTTTTTAAATTTAAAGAGTTTTCCCTGAGAAAACATGGTTTACCATTTTATTCTTAAGGGTAAACCATTCCCTAAGTGGTTTATTTTATCCCTAGTTTCTTTTTGGTGACCTCTAGAAGTTAGGGAATGATATTAAATCCAAGTTGTATCCCAACTTGATTATTATTATTAGGTCTCTTTTTTGGGGTGTTATATCATGTATGTGTTTATAAATAGGTTTATTTTTCATCAGTTTTTGATGAATGTGGTCCCACTACCTACCCACTTGGCATGGTAGTATTAAATTAATTATAATATTATAAAAGTTGAGAATTATATTTTATAGAATTTGTGTTGGTTCTACGGTCATACCAAAATACCTTGATGGGGGTGAGTAAAGGTTTTAATACTTATCCTTTATAAATGGTTCTTGTTTCCTTGTTTAAAGAAGCACATATTGAAAAACATATTACATGTCGTTCTTATCCATAAAAATTAATTTAAAATAAATCAAATAATAATAACTACATAAAATTTATTTATTTCACCCAAATGGTACTTCTCTAATAAGTATACACTTATAAATATGGTAGTGTACCAATTAACTACTAACTTTATTGTGATTAAAGGATTTTGGAAAGGGAACTCTAAAACTTAGCTCACTTCCTTTATGAATTTTAGGCTTTCTCATAACTTCCCATGGATTCATTCATCTTTCCTCTATACTCATACTATATTGACAATAACTTCCGAGAATTGGATCACATGTCATTATAATATCAACATAAAATTCCGAGTAACACTAATAAGGGATTTTTGTTTTCACTTTAGTAAAATGATTTGATAATCTTTATGTTTGTCATTCTTTAGTCTTTAAAATTCCATAATTTTAGGGAAACATTCGTCTTCAATGCCTCTAATTATCTCACATATGTTATCTAATGGTAAATAGAATCTACCTATTATTTCTATAACATCAGTAAATATTTTATTGAATATTAAAAAAACTAATATATCCTACAAAATCACCATAAATTTTCCATTTTTGATTCATTACACAACACTCACATATTCAAAAATTAAATAATGAAATAAACATCATCATTCAAACTTAAATAATTCTCAATAAATCATATCATTGAATATCCATCAATTTGTATCTTTTAAAAGAATTAAAACTAGACAAGAATATTTATAAGAGTTCATATAATTTCATTTAATCTTTACTTCCATAAATAATATCTCCTGATCTCACTTAAATGAGTTTTAAAAGTTAATATCACATATGAATAAAATTTAATCTCACTTATTTAGCTAGTTAATTTTTAATTTCAATATTACGAGACACTAGTTCTCCCTTAAGTGAGAAGTTCAAAACTAATTTAAATAATATGTGACAGTTGAATCTTTAAATCAATCTTACATAAACCATTATTTCTCCACATGAAAATATAATTTTTCTTACAACACTTAAATAAATTTAATTCAATCTTAAATGGATAATTGAAAACTATAATATAACATACTCAACATAATCTTATTCATAGGCCGCCCTTAAAAACTTTACTTCAAAATTATGTGCCACTATACTTTTTCATAATTCTCTAAACACCTTTAGTGACATCAAGACTGATTAAAAATAAATTATTCCACTAGAAAACACAAATAAATATTGAAATATATATATAATGACTGTTTTTTTATTTATTGGTTCTAGTAATCTCTATGTTTATATTTTATTATCAACATTAAATTATAAATAATCATTACTAAATAATTCTAAAATTTTACATCAAAAAATCATATCCTTTCTTCAAATAATTCATGAACCTTTTAATACCACATTCTATCAGTTTGGTTAATTCACTCTTGTTAAATTCTTATAAATTTTACATACTCAACCCCCCCCCCACTACCACCATCTTTATGATTCCCCCTACAATACATAGTATTATCCCCTTGAATTATTCCAACACATCTCTACAACACTTTCCCCCTTTTACACACAAATCCAAAGGGTAAGAAGGTATCTTCATCCTCTTCCCTAATCTCACATGATTCAAATATTTATATGATAAATAAAAGAAAAATGATTTTGAAACTTTTCAACATTTCTGCTCAAAATCATACTCATTTATCCTTTTATCAATCATAAATACCACGTATCAACTTCAAAAAGTATGCCTTTTCATGGATTACTATACACCACATGGATTTTATCTCCCCATTACAAAAAAAATGAGATAATAAAATAAAATTTAGGAGATGGGTATCTTCAAAACCTCCTTAAGTTAATGGATATAGTTTAAAACCAAGGTAAACTTTTGAATCTTAAGTAATGGTCTTTCTAGTGTATTTTTAAATATATAAGTCACTTGATCACTGCTTCCAATATTCTCAACTTTAACCAATAATTATTCAAATTTTTATTTAATTAAATGACACCTAATTTCAATATATTTGATTTTATAGATTTAAAATAGATTTTTAATAACATAAATAATGTTCTTGTTGTCACAAAAAATACCATAGGTTTCTCCATATTTTCACAATATTTTTTAGATATTGTTTCATCCAAATTAGATAACTATAATCCTTAATAAAATTTCTATAATCAATTTTTATGGTACTATGTGATGTACTTTTCCATTTTTTTCTCAGTTATCTTATACAATTTCTTTAGTCATGCCCTGAGCATGGTCCACACAACAATGCTTGATATGGAGAGATATTGGACCGTAGGTGTACCTCTATATACACCAGAGGCTACTGATTTATAATAAGGGTCTATGTTGGTATGGTCAGCAGACTATACCCTCATATTATAGTGCAGTAACAATGGAGCTAAATACAATCAAATACTTCCAAATAAAGCAGTTTCAAAAAGCACAAAAAGTGAAGAATAAATAATAAAAATGCATGATATGTCAAAATGATCTATATAAAATGTCATACAGTAATACATATCAATTATATTATATACCAAATATCTTAAAAAAGGGAAAAATAATTTTTTTTGGATAACTCAACCCAAAACAATCTCGGGTATTGGACTAGTCCCAACCCCCCATGCTCTATCCTAGCTATCAGAATAAATAACCATTAATAAATAGATTTCTCTTGTCTTTTACTATAATCTTAAATTATTCTTGGGTACTGGAAAGCAACGTGTGCAAGTGGGATTATGACTTAGTATGCCACTACTAATAAAGATCAGGAGTCATTAATGACCCTTAACAGGAAATACTTGGATATCTATATAAATTAGGTATCATTATCATCCCCTATAAGTTGATCATAGTTGTTTTATAAAGATCATGCCTCATTATCGAACCCTTAGTAGTGATCCTAGATGGTTTCAAGTAATCGGGCACATTTCTAATATAAGGACTCGGACTTAAACAATACATATTCTAGTTATTTAAAAACTAGAAATCAATTTATTTTATTGAAGATATTTTAGGTTCATAGTTTTAGATAATTAATACTAAATCATAAATGGATGGATAAATATACACTATATCCATTTCTTCCATAAAATAAAATTTTAGAAAAACATGTTTTCTCTTCATAAAAAAATCTTCAAAATTTTCCCCTTGACCTCTTCCTTTTCTCTAGACCACCTTCAATCCTATAAAAATATTTTAAAACTTGGTATGAGCATAAAAGATTATTAAATGACATAAAAGAGAGGAAATTTTTATTCCAGTAAAAATCCATAAAAACATTTTCTTTTAAACATACCTTTTTACCCCGAAAAATGAATCATATTTTCAAAAAGATCATTATAATAACGTTTTAAAATCATACAATTTTCATAAAAACTCATAATAAATCATATAAGAGTAAAGTAGGTAACTTGGGACACCATTTTTCATATCACTCTTAAAAATATAGTAACCTCCAACTCCAGATTACCCAATGCATTGGAGGTTATAACATAACCGCTCATCCCTGGTTTATCACAGAACCACCCTTCATTGGTTAATAATGTAACTGCTTGTCCCTATTTTTTCATGGAACCAACTATTATTGGTTTATAATGGAATAACCAATAATAATAAACAACGACCAAGAACTATAAAATTAACATAAATTATGAAATATGTAATAATAAAATACTCTTTGAAGAAAATAAACATTCCATTTTTAAAATCAATCAGTTTAAAAAAATGTGCACGTACAATGGTAAATATTTTATTCAAAAGTAACAATATAAAAATGTAAATTAAGATTTAAAATATTAAAGTGACATGAAATCAGGAAATTCCATTCATGCTAAATAATTTTAAAAAACATTCTTTTTGAATTTTTTAAAACTAACCATTAAATGAGGAATTTTAAAGGAAAGTCCCTCACCTCAGGTTTTACTTTATTAAAACATGTTCAAACCTCATTTATAATGGTTGAAAATGTTTTATTAATTTATTATAGAAATATATTAATATTTATAATACCTTATATGATCTTTTTATAACATATTTCCACCAGTTTATTAATAATATTTCATTATTTTCAATGTTTTGGGTGAGTTAATTTTATAGTTTCATGGTCGATTCATTATGTATTTTATTTTCAAATGGTAATAGTAATACAAAAGTAAAGTTATATGGTATTAATTTACCTCTATAATATTAAATATTGTTATATCCTTTTTCTATATGACATGATTATGATTCATTTGATAAAAAATTAATGATAAAAGTTTAGTTTATTTTGAAGGTTTTTTCCGACCACCATGAACTAGTTTTATTTTGTTTAATATTATGGCCATATATTAATTAAATATTGTGAGACTATATAATATATATAGTTAATTTTAAAAAATTATAAGTGAATTTAAACTTTCCATGTATGCGGTAACGGGAAACAAAAACTCATCGTCCACGGAGGTGGTGAATTGACAAACCATGGATGATGTTTTCATTTTTAAGAATAAAAGGATAAGAGAAGAGATATGATGATGGATATTACATTAACAAAATGAAATTATAGTTTATATATGACACTATAGTTATCATGAAACTTTGTATAGGTCATGAGAATAAGGTAGAAGAGAGAAATGATTTAAAAGAGAAAGGAGGAATTTACCTCTTGAATGTTGTCTCCCTAGTAACCTCCTTAAGGCACTTGGAAATGGTATTTTTGTGATACCAGGAATTCTATAATGTGGAAAAGGGATTCAAGAAGATAATTTGGAATAAAATGGTTGATATATAAGGCTCAATATGGTGAAAATAAGCGAAGGAAGGAGTGCAATTTTATAATTGGGGTGAGGGGAATTTTAAGGAATTTATTAAAATATTAAAATATAATTAAGGATATTATAGGGAAAAGGATGTATAAATAGACTATAAATAATATGGGTGACATTGTAGAAGAAATATTATCCCCTTTGGTATTATTTTAGATTTTTATGATTTTTAAATAATTTAAATAAATATTGTATTCAAGAAAAATCATTATTATTAATTTTAATACTATTCATTACCATGACTTAAAAAACATCTAGTAAAACGTGCTAAATTTGAACCAACTATTTTATTATGTCATATAAATATATTATTTATCTATAAAATTCATTTATAATCTTAATTGTCTCAAATTATATTTATTTTAATATTTTTAATATCATTTATTTGATATTTTTGTTAATTTAATAATTATTGTATCATCATTCTGTATGTATTTAAGGTATTTATTTTTTATTCAAAATTAAAAATAAATTTCCATGAACAATAAAAAATATTTTATATGTCTATAAAATATTTTTAGTTTAATATATTTTTTGGAAAACTATATATTGAAAAGATATACTTATTAAAAACCATACTGTGAATAGTTTGACTTTATTTTATATAAAATATTATATGGGACTTAATGTAAAAAAAAGTGAATTCCAAAAGGTCCTAAATTTGACCCAAGGATCATATGGGTCTAAAAATATAAATAAATTAATATTTAGATAATTTTTTGGGTCATTTAATTGTTCTTATAATCTTAATTAAAATAATTGTTTTGATTTTCTTTTTGTGTACACAAGTATTGTGTCATTATTGCATGTGAATTAAAGGTAATTATTTCATTAATAAAAATTAAACAATATTACTATCATAAAAATAAATTAATTAGATTAAATATAATTCTTTATATTCATTCATTCTGTATATTCAATCATATCCAGGTCGATAAAACTTATTTAATTTGTTAATTTTATTTTTCTTTCCTTACATAAAATTTGCATAAACATTTGGATAAGATTCATGTTATATAACTCTAAAATTTGAAAATATTAATAATAATAATCATAAATACATAAGTTTTAATAAAAAATTAATTAAAATACTTCTTATCATCCAATTATTATCTATAAGGCAATAATTTTGACTTTTCCAACTTGTTCAAGAACTGCGTTGACACTGAAAATGATTTGTATATTTATCATGAAATAAATTATAATTTACATGTTATAAATTGTTTGGATACAATATTTATACTGTAATATCATAAATTATTCATTACATAATTTTAATAAATTTTATTTAATAATTATGTATTGAAGATATCATAAAAAATAATATAATTTATAAAAAACCTCTATTTTTACTATTCACCAAAAATTTAAATTTTTCAGAAAATTTTCAAAATGTCATCATAGACTATTTTTGATATGATTATTTCAAAAATGAAATTATTTTTTTCAAATTAGTATTCTATAATTTTAAAATTAATCTTTTGTGTATAACATTATAAAAAAATTAGTTTAATAAAATTGTTTATTTTAAGAATTTCTTTTCATATTTATAATGAATTTAATTATTTAATTCAAGAATACTAATAAATATGAAAACAAATTATTCTATAAATATCTAGTTTTTTACATTATCATCCCTTATAAAAATTACATCATCATAATTTTATTCACTTATTAAATAAATTGGAATACTTTTCCCTCATAGCATTTTCAGATTCTCATGTTGCTTCTTCAACCATATAGTTTCTCCACAAAATCTTAACCTAGTAAATTACCTTTTTCCAAAATAACTTCTCTCTAAATTCAAGAGTATGAATATTTCTTTCCTCATAAGAAAGGTTATATTCCAACTAAACTACTTCAGGGTTCAAAATATGAGATAAATCTAGCACATATTTTCTTAACATCGAAACATGAAATAAATTGTGTACCTAGGATAAACTCGGAGGAAAGGTTACTTGGTAGAAAAATTGTACAAATTTCTTCAGGATTTAATAAGGATAATGAAAAATGAACTTAACTTTCCTTTCTTACCAAAATGAATAAAACTTTTCTATGGAGTTATTTTTAAGAAAAACATGATCACCTACCTCGAATGAAAGATCGTTCCTCATGTTATCTTCATAACTTTGCTTCCTACTCTAAGTTGTCCTGATATTTTCCTGAATAATTTTTACCTTTTAATCCATTTCCTCAATTAATTTTGGTCCCATAAACTTTATTTGACCTACTTCATCCCAAAATGATGTAGTTTGGCACCACTTTCTATGTATTGCCTCAAAAGGTGTCATCTTTATACTAGAATGAAAACTATTTTTATAAGAAAACTAAATTTAATAAAGATGCTAATCATAACTTCCCTAGTAATATATTGAACAAGATCAAATATTTCCCTCCAAATTATGAATTTTTTTCTTGGTTTGTCCATCAGATTGAGGATGAAATGCAGTGCAAAAAATTTAATTCAGTTCCCAATGACTTATAAAGGCCTTTCCAAAAGTTAAAAGTGAACTTGGGATCACGGTGAGATACAATGTATAGAGGAACTCCATGTAACCTAACTCTATATTTAAAATACAACAAATAAATTTTATCTATATATAGGGTATCTTGAATAGAAAATAAATTTTCATATTTAGTCAGTCAATAAATAATAACTCAAATCGGATTGTTACCTTGAGAAATATTTGGTAATACCACCACAAAATCCATTTATATATTCTCCCATTTCCACTATGGCACTGGAAAAGGATAAATCATCCCATTAGGTAATTATTTTTCTACTTTAACCTATTGAAAATTCAAAAATTTCATAGTGAATTCATAAATATCTTTTTTCATTCCATCCAACCGGTAAAAGTACAAATAGTCTATATACATCTTAATACTATTAAGATGAACTAAAAACAGAGTTCTATGATCTTCACATAACAATTACCTCTTCAATTATAAATCACAAGGCACACATAATCTCTTACCAAATATAAAAATAATTTATTTATCAACATTATATTCAGATAACTTACCCTTGTTCACTAGTTTTACCTTTTTATGTATCTCACAATATTCATTATGTGCTTGCTTAATTCTATATAATAGTGATGATTACAAAGAAACCTGAAACCAAAGAGAGGAATTTCTTTCACCCACAACTTCCAAGACCAAATTCATCAAATAAATAATCAAAGGGTTACGTTCTAAACATAACAATGTTAATATATCATTACATTTTTTACTCAAATAATCCTCCACTTTATTTTCTTTTACAATATGGTAGCGAATCGCACAATCATAATACTTAATCAGTCCTAGCCATATTCTCAATCTCTTTTTCAATTCCTTCTGATTAAATATATACTTTAAACTTTTATGATCATTATATATTTCAAAGTTGGATTCATATAAATGATGCCTCCAATTTTTCAAAGAAAAACCATAGCATTTATGTAACATCCCAAGTAAGTAATGAATAATAGATATTTTTATCCATGTCTATTAATGATTAATATGGTGTTTTAGAGGCTTAAAATGAAAATAAATACAATCTTATGCATGGAATAAACTAATATTCTTATAAGATTGTTTTACTTCCTTTTGATGGCAAACCATTTTTGAATCTATATTTTGACAATTTTATAAACTATGTTTGTCAAAATAAACCTATCCTTTATGATTGGGACATCAAAATTTACCTTGTGTGAATTTTTGGTATTTTTCTGACAATATTCATTTTTTAATGAATAGTGAAAAATACTGCATTTTACATCAAAACTGCTTTTTAATCTAATTTATTTATATGATTAGATTATGTTTTGAATTGGTTTTGAAGTGAAATTAGAATATATTTTTAACATTTTATCCAATGGTTATCATTGGAATCAATTTCACTTTGAAATTAGACTTACACTGGTGTCAATCTTTTGATACTTATTGTTTTGTAAAAACACGCTATTTGCTCTGGCAGCAGGAATTAATTATTAAATTAATTAATGTGACTTATATGATTTGAATTTTGTAAAATAGACTTCATTTTTGAATTTTGAATATCAAATATAGCTTATGGTGAATTTTTGGTAATTTTCTGAAAAACATCAATTTTTGATGAATAGTGAAACCACTAAGTGGTAGTTAAAGAAACTGATTTTTCGTTTAAATGAAACTTTGCCACTTTTGTGTTGTGAATTTCAAAAATCCGACATACATGGTTGTCATTAAGAAGTAAAATGTGGTTCAATGAGATTAAAATAATTTTTTGGTGAATAGTAACTTATTAAGTTTTTAATCGCGATTAGTGGTAATTAGTGTAGTTTAAGGTATAAATAATGCTTTAATAATATTAAATGACCTAGAAACATGTCCCAACCTTATTGGTTGTGTCATGGCCGACCAAGACAAGCCATGGGTCAACTTGGGGACCCCATGGAGACACTTTGGTTTGGAAATGACATAAATAACTTTTTATTAAATGTTAAAGTAAAAATGACACAAACAAGAGATGTTTTACGAAAACAATTTTTAAGTGGGGTTATACAAGTCCAAATTTTGATTATAAATATTCATTGGAAATCTAAAAAGATTTCCTATATCATAGTATTTTTTTTATAATTTTTAGATATTAAATAAATTAAATTATTTATGACATAATAATGATGCAGCGATGACATCATTATTTGACGATTTAAATAAAATGGGAAGATAATGTAAAATCTATGAACTACACATGGCCAAAACCAATTGGATGAGTGTATTTATAACCCATATCACCTTATACACGAATTATATCAATGTGGGACCTTTTAAAACCGAAACACAGTTTCAAATAATGTAATATTTCTTTACTTTCCAAAAGTGCCCCTCCTCTCCTCTTATAAAAGGCCCCCACCTCTACCTCATTTAACACACTACTAAATCCTTTGGTTCGGCCAACCCCTGCCCATTTACTCTCTCCACATCCCTCTCCTCATCCTATAGGATTCCCTTTGGGCAGAATCCTTTCAAAGGAAGCCTTTAGGCTCAAATCAAAAGGAGTTACACTTTTTAAGGTAATTCATTCTCTCATGTTCATTTGTTTTATTTTGCTTCTCCAACCCCCTAAACTATTTTTATTTACTTCTTTTGTAACAACACCAGTATATTCAATATACTAGGATGTTGTTATAAGATATATTTTAGCTACACACTCACACAACTACATCAAATGGTTAAAGAACATACGGTTTCCGTGGATGGCGAAATTCTGCCTCCCGAAACGATGATTGTTCAAAACTCATTTAACACCTTCAAAGGTGGCCATTATGATGTCACTATTTTTATATATGATATATAATATGTTTATGTTTTCCTTAATCTTCTGTTTTTTCCATTTTGGGCATACCTTTATGGTTTCCATTATGGGTAAACACGATATCTTCATTTTAGGAAGTGCGGACTACCGCCCCCTCAAAGTGATTTGATTCGTTAAATACCATATGTGGGACATATAAAGGATGGAAATATGATATTATATATGATATTATACTGGAATTATAATATAACTTTATATCATTATTATTCCATTCTACAAAATACGAAATAGAAATGAAAGTAGCGTTCATGCGTACGTACGGCTTACCGTCTCCATGAACGGTGCATTTCATTTATTACCTCTAAATGATTATGTAATATTATAAATGCATGTATGTACTGGATATATATGACATATATGATATCTACATCATGAATACCATTATGGATATAATGAACCTTTGACCAAATTAACAACATGTAAGTGTATGAAGTCTATTTTTGACTTAAGAACCAAATACCGACAAAATGAACATTATTAACTTAACTGATTACATGATGTTCATAACATGGTATAAAAGGAATAATGAACTTGAAAAAGATTCATAAGCAAGTAGAGATTAACTCAAGTTTATTATTCAGGATATTAAAGAACGGTCGGGTCAAGTCGGATACGAGGTATGGGACTTCGTCTCAATCTCCTTTCATTGAGGCATATTTTATTTTATACACAACTTTCTTTTATACGGTGTATAAACCCCTTTGAATTTTACGTTTATTCAAAAGGAATCTTTTTTATACGAAGCATTTACTAAACGACAAAAGGGAATGTTTTTGTCGTACGTATGCGGCGACAACGACTTCTCCGCCGTCGTAACCGTTATTTGAGTTTCGGCTTCCTCTACAAGCCATACCTTCTTTTTTTAAAAGAAAAATAAATACCATGTTTTACTTTGGTATTGAAAATTGTTTTCATAATGTTTTTATTATATCAATGTGTTGTATTGATATCTCGTGATTGAAATGTGGAAATGTTATGTTTCCTTTATGCATGTTTTATGTGATATGATTATGTTATGGTTCTTGGGCATTATTATGAAGACGGGTGGTTCCGTGATAAACTAAGGGCGGGTGAGCCCGTTATAGCTCTCCAATGCATTGGGTAACGCGAAGGAGTGAAACGTTAAGGTTTCTCCGAAGAGATTTTAGGGAATATACTGTGATGGGTATTCCAAACGTAACCAAGAGGGTTACTCCCTACGTAATAATTTTATGAATGCCTCAAGTTACCTTTATGTCTTATGATTTCTATGATTTATTCATGATTTTATGAGGTATGTTAAAGTGACTATGTTTTATGGGTAAAGTATGATTTCATTCTTATGTATATATGAACTCATGTTTCCTTTCCATGTTTTTTTTATAACCCATACTGAGTTTTTATGCTCATCCCAAGTTTTTGAAATGTTTTTCACAGGTCAAGGGAAAGGTACATGATAAGATGATAGAGTCAAGGATGTGTCAAGAAATAATCCATGTTTTATTTTAAATGTGTTTCCATTGATGGGAATGAAGAATACTATCTTTATGTAACCACTTTGTTTATATGTGGAATGTAATGCAAGTTTTATGATCTAATTCTCTAAAACTCTAAACCTGAAAAGATCCTCAACGTGTAATCTTGTAATAACTCAAGATTAAGTATGGTTTAAGGCTGGGGCCTTATAGTTGGTATCAAAGGTCGGTTTAGATAACTTTAGGAGTTAGAATTCTATTAAATGATTATCCAAAAATATTTTTTTGAAATGATATAGCATTTAAAGATTACCATGTTGCTTCATCTAAGACATGTTTGTTCAGAATGGTTTTTCGCAGAGGAAACAGGGAAGCAGTGCTAGTAAGGCATACATAAGGAAATAACCTTCCGAATCAGCATCCAGAAATGGTCGGAATTCGAACTGAACAGTTTGTTGCAGTAATGGCGCAGTTGACTCAAGCGATAAATGGCGGTGGTATCCATGCACGAGATCAGCCAGAACAACCGCAGAGGAACATGTCAGTGGTGGAACATTTCATGAGGCAACATCCCCCATCATTCAGAGGATCATCTGACCATGTGCTAGCTGAAGGGTGGATTAAAGCACTGGAGAAGATTTTTGATGTCATGGGGTGTTCAGACAATCAAAAGGTTAGTCTTGCTATTTACCGTTTGGAGGGTGAAGCAGATCAGTGGTGGTCTATGGTTAAAAATATCAGGGACATCGATGAGATTGATGCTCTTGACTGGGATGAATTCAAAGGTATGTTTCTTGAGAAGTACTTTCCTAAGGTTGTTCGACTTAGGATGGAAAATCAATTCTTGGAATTGAGGCAAGAGGAAGACTCAGTGGCTGCCTATGAAGAAAGGTTCACTCGATTGGCAAGGTATGCTCCAAATTTTATCCGAGACCTTGATAGTAAAATAAATCGTTTTTACTCAGGATTAAAGCCAAAATATCGAAGGGCATTAGCTTCTCGTGAGTTTAAAAGTTATGAAAAGATTGTTCGATGTGCTGAGAAGGTGGAAATGGAGTTTGCCGATGACCAAGTTTTCTATAAAAACCAGCAGAAGAAGAGACCGAGGTGGCAGGAGAAATGTAAGAATTCTTCAAAAAAGTCTGATGGTAAGAGAACTAAGTTTCCAGTTTGTGATAAATGTGGCAAAAGGCATTCTGGGGAATGTCTTCTGAATTCTGGGAAGTGCTACCGATGTGGTAAGATGGGACATAAGGCTCATGATTGCACTGAAAAGGATCAAGGTGAAGGTAAGAACAAATTTGATTTATAGTTAGTGAAATGTTATAAGTGCAATGAGATGGGTCACTATGCAAATGAGTGTCTGACAAGGAGCTTGAGTGATGGGAAGAAGTTAGACTACAAGCAGAAAGGGGTGGTGAAATCCTTTGCAACTACTTCAGCAGATGTTGGGCCATCAAATGAAGTTGTATCAGGTACTTTGTTTGTTTTTTCAGATTATGCCAGTGTGTTGTTTGATTTGGGGTCTACACATTCTTTCATCTCTGAAACCTTTTCTAGTAAAATGGGAATACCATCTCAAGAAATGACTCCTGAACTATTGGTAAAAACACCTGGGAGAAGTGTCGAGGCAAAAAGAATTTATAAGAATCTTCCTATCCTTATCTGTGGAAAGAACCTACTTGCAAACCTTATTGTTCTACCTCTAGTAGAGTTTGATGTTATCCTGGGTATGGATTGGCTCTCTATTTACCATGCTAAGATTGACTGTAGAGCTAAAGAAGTTTCTTTTCAGAAAGACTTCCAGTTTGTTTACAAGAATGAACCCTTACTTTTGATAACATATCAAGAGGCCGAGAAACTTGTAAAAGATGGAAATGAATGTTACCTTGCACACATCGTTGAAAATAAAGGAACTGTTCAGATTGATGATGTGCCAGTGGTAAATGAGTATCCTGATGTTTTTCCTGATGAGTTGCCTGGAATAATACCAGATCGGGAAGTTGAGTTTACTGTTGACTTAGTTCCTGATGCTAAGCCAATTTCAAAACCCCCTTATCGAATGGCACAAATTGAACTTTTAGCGTTGAAGGAGCAATTGCAAGATTTATTAGAGAAAGGTTTCATTAGACCTAGCACATCACCATGGGGTGCTCCTGTTTTATTTGTTAAAATGAAAGATGGTTCTATGAGACTTTGCATTGATTATAGATCCTTGAATAATATCACTGTTAAGAACAAATATCCTTTGCCTCATATCGATGATTTGTTTGATCAGCTCCAGGGAGCTCAGTTTTTTTCAAAGATTGACTTGAGATCGGGGTACCATCAGCTGAAGGTAAAAGAGGCAGATATTCCGAAGACCGCGTTCCGTACGAGATATGGCCATTATGAATTTGTAGTAATGCCTTTTGGGCTAACCAATACACCTGCTGTATTCATGGACTTAATGAATAGAATTTTCCATGAGTTCTTGGATAAGTTTGTGGTGGTTTTCATTGATGATATTTTGGTGTTTTCTAAAAGTAAAGAGGAGCATGAAAAACATTTAAGGGTTATCTTGAAAACCTTAAAAGAAAAGAAACTGTATGGGAAATTCAGCAAGTGTGAGTTTTGGTTGCAACAAATTTCTTTCCTTGGTCACATTGTTTCTAAAGATGGAATAACTGTTGATCCTGCAAAAACAAAAGTTGTGGAAGAATGGCCAAGACCCAAAAATGTAACCGAGATTCGTAGCTTCCTTGGTTTGGCGGGCTATTACCGAAGGTTTGTTAGAAATTTTTCACGGTTATCTAGTCCAATGACTAAGCTAACTCGGAAGGGTGTTAAGTTTATCTGGACAAAAGAATGTGATGATTGTTTTCAGGAATTGAAAAGAAGATTAGTGAATGCTCCAGTTTTGGCACTAACTTCCAGGAATGGTGAGTTTTTTATATACAGTGATGCTTCATTGAAAGGACTTGGTTGCGTCCTAATGCAGAATGATCAGGTAATTGCTTATTCTTCACGATAGTTGAAAACTCATGAGGTAAATTACCCTACACATGATTTGGAACTAGCTGCTGTTGTTTTTGCTTTAAAAATTTGGAGGCATCATTTGTATGGAGTAAAGTGTGAAATATATACCGATCACAAAAGTTTAAAGTATATATTCACTCAGAAAGAGTTAAACATGAGACAAAGGAGATGGCTGGAATTAATCAAAGATTATGATTGTACAATTCATTACCATCCGGGAAAAGCAAATAAAGTGGCTGATGCTTTGAGTCGAAAAAGTAATGCTTCATTAACAATGTTGCGTTTGGAACGTGATCCTTTGGTTAACGATTTGATGAACTTTGGCATAGAAGTTGTTGGTGCAGGAAGTCCTTCTGTTTTGTTTCAGGTATCAGTGAGATCATCTCTATCAGATAGAATCAAGCAAGCACAGAAGCAAGACAGTGAGTTGCAGAAAAGGGTAGAGCTGGTTCAGAAAGGTAAGTTGCCTGAATTCAACATTGATAATGATTGCGTTTTGAGATTTGGGAAGAGATTGTGTGTGCCTTGTGATTCACAGTTGAAGAGAGAGTTGTTATGTGAAGCTCATAGTTCTCCGTTTTCAGTTCATCCGGGCAGTACTAAGATGTATAGAGATCTGCAGGAGTATTACTGGTGGGATGGAATGAAAAGAGATATTGCTGATTTTACTGTGAAGTGTTTGACATGTCAACAGGTTAAAGCAGAGCGGCAGTTACCGAAAGGGATGCTTCAGCCTTTACCAGTGCCAGAGTGGAAATGGGAGAATATATCCATGGACATTGTTGTTGGATTACCGAAGACATCTCGAGGTAATAATGCAATCTGGGTTATTGTTGATCGCTTGACCAAATCTGCTCATTTCCTTGCTATACGAGATACTTTCTCTCTTGATCAACTTTCCCGTTTGTATCTTAAAGAGATATTCAGGTTACATGGAGTTCCTCTCTCTATTGTATCGGATCGTGATCCCAGGTTTACTTCTAACTTTTGGAAAGGGCTTCAGAAGTCGTTGGGTACTGAATTAAATTTTAGTACAGCTTTTCATCCTCAATCAGATGGGCAGTCAGAACGAACAATTCAGACATTGGAGGATATGCTACGAGCTTGTTCTATGGATTATCAGGGAAGTTGGGACCAACATCATTCTTTGGTTGAGTTTTCATATAATAACAGTTTTCATTCCAGTATACAGATGGCACCATTTCAGGAATTATATGGGAAGCGGTGTCGAACTCCAGCTTTCTGGGATGAAGTGGGTGAAAGGAAGTTGATGGGACCAGAATTGGTAGAAGAGATGGAAGAAAAAGTTCAGCTGATTCAGAAACACATGAGAACAGCTCAGAGCAGGCAGAAGAGTTATGCGGATAACCGGAGGAAGGATCTATCTTTCGAGGTAGGTGATCATGTTTTTCTCAAGGTTTCTCCTTGGAGAAGCGTGATGAGATTTGGTAAGAAAGGAAAGCTAAGTCCAAGGTTCATTGGACCATACGAAATTCTAGATAGAGTTGGATCAGTTGCATACCGAGTGGCTTTACCTCCGAGTTTATCTCAGGTACACAATGTTTTTCACGTTTCGATGTTGAGAAAGTATATGCCAGATCCATCTCATGTTTTGAGTCCAGAGGTAGTTCAGCTAGAAGAGAACCTATCTTATGAGGAACAACCGGTCCAGATTCTTGACCACAGGGAGCAAGTGTTACGGAATAAGGTGATTCACCAGGTAAAGGTTTTGTGGAAAAACCACATGATTGAAGAGGCAACAAGGGAATCCGAAAATGCAATGAGGGATAAGTACCCTCATTTATTTGATAAGTAAATAAATTGCAGGGATGAAATTTTCTAAAGGGGGGAAGGATGTAACATCCCAAGTAAGTAATGAATAATAGATATTTTTATCCATGTCTATTAATGATTAAGATGGTGTTTTAGAGGCTTAAAATGAAAATAAATACAATCTTATGCATGGAATAAACTAATATTCTTAAAAGATTGTTTTACTGCCTTTTGATGGCAAACCATTTTTGAATCTATATTTTGAAAATTTTATAAACTATGTTTGTCAAAATAAACCTATCCTTTATGATTGGGACATCAAAATTTACCTTGTGTGAATTTTTGGTATTTTTCTGACAATATTCATTTTTTTAATGAATAGTGAAAAATACTGCATTTTACATCAAAACTGCTTTTTAATCTAATTTATTTATATGATTAGATTATGTTTTGAATTGATTTTGAAGTGAAATTAGAATATATTTTTACCATTTTATCCAATGGTGGTCATTGGAATCAATTTCACTTTGAAATTAGACTTAAACTGGTGTCAATCTTTTGATACTTATTGTTTTGTAAAAACACGCTATTTGCTCTGGCAGCAGGAATTAATTATTAAATTAATTAATGTGACTTATATGATTTGAATTTTGTAAAATAGACTTCATTTTTGAATTTGGAATATCAAATATAGCTTATGGTGAATTTTTGGTAATTTTCTGAAAAACTTCAATTTTTGATGAATAGTGAAACCACTAAGTGGTAGTTAAAGAAACTGATTTTTCGTTTAAATGAAACTTTGCCACTTTTGTGTTGTGAATTTCAAAAATCCGACATACATGTTTTTCATTAAGAAGTAAAATGTGTTTCAATGAGATTAAAATAATTTTTTGGTGAATAGTAACTTATTAAGTTTTTAATCGCGATTAGTGGTAATTAGTGTAGTTTAAGGTATAAATAATGCTTTAATAATATGAAATGACCTAGAAACATGTCCCAACCTTATTGGTTGTGTCATGGCCGACCAAGAAAAGCCATGGGTCAACTTGGGGACCCCATGGAGACACTTTGGTTTGGAAATGACATAAATAACTTTTTATTAAATGTTAAAGTAAAAAATGACACAAACAAGAGATGTTTTACGAAAACAATTTTTAAGTGGGGTTATACAAGTCCACATTTTGATTATAAATAGTCATTGGAAATATAAAAAGATTTCATATATCATAGTATTTTTTTTATAATTTTTAGACATTAAATAAATTAAATTATTTATGACATAATAATGATGCAGCGATGACATCATTATTTGACGATTTAAATAAAATGGGAAGATAATGTAAAATCTATGAACTACACATGGCCAAAACCAATTGGATGAGTGTATTTCGAACCCTTATAACCTTATCCACGAATTATATCAATGTGGGACCTTTTAAAACCGAAACACATTTTCAAATAATGTAATATTTCTTTACTTTCCAAAAGTGCCCCTCCTCTCCTCTTATAAAAGGCCCCCACCTCTACCTCATTTCACACACTACTCAAGCCTTTGGCTCGGCCAAACCCTACCCATTTACTCTCTCCACATCCCTCTCCTCATCCTAGAGGATTTCATTTGGGCAGAATCCTTTCAAAGGAAGCCTTTAGGCTCAAATCAAAAGGAGTTACACTTTTTAAGGTAATTCATTCTCTCATGTTCATTTGTTTTATTTTGCTTCTCCAACCCCCTAAACTATTTTTATTTACTTCTTTTGTAACAACACCAGTATCTTCAATATACTAGGATGTTGTTATAAGATATATTTGAGCTACACACTCACACAACTACATAAAATGGTTAAAGAACATACGGTTTCCGTGGATGGAGAAATTCTGCCTCCCGAAACGATGATTGTT
Source organism: Viscum album (assembly GCA_963277665.1). NCBI lineage: Eukaryota > Viridiplantae > Streptophyta > Magnoliopsida > Santalales > Viscaceae > Viscum > Viscum album. The sequence goes on along the minus strand of OY728153.1, from coordinate 379,972,358 downwards.
CAAAACTCATTTAACACCTTCAAAGGTGGCCATTATGATGTCACTATTTTTATATATGATATATAATATGTTTATGTTTTCCTTAAGCTTCTGTTTTTTCCATTTTGGGCATACCTTTATGGTTTCCATTATGGGTAAACACGATATCTTCATTTTAGGAAGTGCGGACTACCGCCCCCTCAAAGTGATTTGATTCGTTAAATGCCATATGTGGGACATATAAAGGATGGAACTATGATATTATATATGATATTATACTGGAATTATAATATAACTTTATATCATTATGATTCCATTCTACAAAATACGAAATAGAAATGAAAGTAGCGTTCATGCGTACGTACGGCTTACCGTCTCCATGAACGGTGCATTTCATTTCTTACCTCTAAATGATTATGTAATATTATAAATGCATGTATGTACTGGATATATATGACATATATGATATCTACATCATGAATACCATTATGGATATAATGAACCTTTGACCAAATTAACAACATGTAAGTGTAAGAAGTCTATTTTTGACTTAAGAACCAAATACCGACAAAATGAACATTATTAACTTAACTGATTACATGATGTTCATAACATGGTATAAAAGGAATAATGAACTTGAAAAAGATTCATAAGCAAGTAGAGATTAACTCAAGTTTATTTTTCAGGATATTAAAGAACGGTCGGGTCAAGTTGGATACGAGGTATGGGACTTCGTCTCAATCTCCTTTCATTGAGGCATATTTTATTTTATACACAACTTTCTTTTATACGGTGTATAAACCCCTTTGACTTTTACGTTTATTCAAAAGGAATCTTTTTTATATGAAGCTTTTACTAAACAACAAAAGGGAATGTTTTTGTCGTACGTATGCGGCGACAACAACTTCTCCGCCGTCGTAACCGTTATTTGAGTTTCGGCTTCCTCTACAAGCCATACCTTCTTTTTTTAAAAGAAAAATAAATACCATGTTTTACTTTGGTATTGAAAATTGTTTTTATAATTTTTTTATTATATCAATGTGTTGTATTGATATCTCGTGATTGAAATGTGGAAATTTTATGTTTCCTTTATGCATGTTTTATGTGATATGATTATGTTATGGTTCTTGGGCATTATTATGAAGACGGGTGGTTCCGTGATAAACTAAGGGCGGGTGAGCCCGTTATAGCTCTCCAATGCATTGGGTAACGCGAAGGAGTGAAACGTTAAGGTTTCTCCGAAGAGATTTTAGGGAATATACTGTGATGGGTATTCCAAACGTAACCAAGAGGGTTACTCCCTACGTAAGAATGTTATGAATGCCTCAAGTTACCTTTATGTCTTATGATTTCTATGATTTATTCATGATTTTATGAGGTATGTTAAAGTGCCTATGTTTTATGGGTAAAGTATGATTTCATTATTATGTATATATGAACTCATGTTTCCTTTCCATGTTTTTTTTATAACCCATACTGAGTTTTTATGCTCATCCCAAGTTTTTGAAATGTTTTTCACAGGTCAAGGGAAAGGTACATGATAAGATGATAGAGTCAAGGATGTGTCAAGAAATAATCTATGTTTTATTTTAAATGTGTTTCCATTGATGGGAATGAAGAATACTATCTTTATGTAACCACTTTGTTTATATGTGGAATGTAATGCAAGTTTTATGATCTAATTCTCTAAAACTCTAAACCTGAAAAGATCCTCAACATGTAATCTTGTAATAACTCAAGATTAAGTATGGTTTAAGGCTAGGGCCTTATAAGTTAACTCTAAATCATTGGTAGGATAATTTAACTCATGATGTTTTAGTTTCCTTAAAGCATAAGAAATTACATGATCACTGTGCATTATAACACAACCAAGTCCCTTTAATAAAACATCACTGTAGATGAAAAAATCACTATTTCTTAAGGGAAAGTCCAAAACTGGGGCATTTTACAATATACTTTTTAGTTCTTGAAAACAATAATCACATTATTTCATCTGTATTTATTTAACTCCTTTTCGATTTAACTTAGTTAGTGTCTATAAAACCATGAAATTTTTTCAACAAACTGACAGTAATAGCATGAAAATACAAGAAAAATTTGAATATAAGTAACATATATAGTTCTTGGCAATTCATAAACCACTTTTGTTTTGGTGGGATCAACTATTATACAATCTTTACGTATAATGCTCCCAAGAAATGAAATCTGTTGTAACCAAAAATCACATTTTCTAAATTTTCTGTATATCTTATTTTCTTTAATGTTTTGTAGAACAATACATAGATGTTTTTGATGATCTTAATAACTTTTTTAATAAACAAAAATATCATCATTAAAAACAACCACAAACTTATCCAAATATTCATGGAAGACTCAATTCATAAGATCCATAAATTTAGTTAGGGAATTTTTCAACCCAAAAGACATAACTATAAACTCATAATTCTCATATCTAGTTTTGAATATTGTTTTTGAAATTTTATCCTCCTTCACCTTCATCTAATGGTATATAGATATCAAGACAATATTGGAAAAATATTGTGGTCTATGGAGCTCATCAAACAATTCATTGATATGAGAAAATGTATAATTATTCTAAATAGTGATCTTATACAAATCTCTATAATCAATGAAAATCATCATGGAATTATCTTTATTTTTAACAAATAAAATAGGATCACTCCATAGTGAATTTATAGGTTAAATAAAACCTTTATCAAGCATGTAATGACTCATATAATTCATGTGGTATTTTTTTATATTGTATGGATTATTTTCATGATGAGTCACTGAGACGACGTGTGATTCTAAGGCCCAGTGTGCTTGGAATAAATGTTTGAAACATATTAAAAATTTTAAATATAACACGTGTGTAGTTTTCCTAAAAAAGTGGAATAACTTATAAATGGGTGATTTGATCAGAAATCTAAGTTCGTCAATGAGTTCAGAATGCAAGGTTTACCCTAGGAATGAATTAACCTTGTTCAGCATGAGTTGTTTGTAAAAAATCCATCATGGGCATAAAATAAATAAAATAATTAAATAAATTATATTATTTTAATTTTATCATTGTATTGATTGGTTTGTCTTTAAATAGACAGTTATGGAGAAATCCTAGGGTTATTTGCATAACCTTAGAGTTGTTGGGGACCCCTTGGAGAAAGCATTAGAGAATCTCTTAGGAGAACGGAAACCATATCATGGATCAATGATCCACTCACCATGGATTCAAAGGATCTTACTAAAAATCATGGTGTATCCCCATTATTCATAGGTGATTGATCTGTATTGAGGTAGGGATATTATTTGATTTGTTTTCTTTATCTGTTCTTGATTTCTATGATGAATGTGAATCATTCAATGAACATATTGATCCACGATTCAGTGGTATTTCAGGATAGGTTAGATTAATTTTGTTTTAGAATAATTTCTTTTTAATTTTGGATTTCTTCATTATTAATGTCAAGGAAATAAATCAAGATTGAAACAAACATTGATCAAGGTCTATTACACCTATTTTTTCTTTTTCTTTTCTCCCATGGTTCTTCATTCACCATGGTTGTTCTTTGTTTGGCTTAAGTTTTGACATATACCCATTAATTGATCTTTATGTACCCATTTCTTGGTGGAATGATCCAAAATCATAGATCTGGTATTGGCATGAAATGATGGTGGTGGGACAATAGAAGGGGTGGAGAATCAGATGGCGTAGATACCTAAATTTTGTGTTCTTCGTCATACAATGAATAACAACAAACAATATTATTTTCTGAGCAGAACTAAGTCTCAGAACTTGTTGATTCGATTATAGAATGACTTTATGAGGATAGAACTATGTTTTTTAGTGAAGTGATAACCTAATTGAAGGCTAAATCAATTGTTAGGATGCACAGATCAAGATATAAGATTCTGAAAAATCTCGCGCTACAAAGCGTGTGAATCAGAGCTACACATTGGGTGGGGACCTCTATACAGTGACTAGGGTTTCAAGATATACTTAAGTATTACATAGTGTGTAACCCCTCTCACGAGGAATGTGATCTCTCCCCAAAAACATGTCATGTACCTCAAAGGGTACATGAACATGGGTTAGAGTACACGGGTTGGAGCACGTCGTGTACTCATCTACATGGACATATCATGGACCAAGTATACATGTTAAGATGTTTATTGGTACATGGGAACATGTACACTGGCTAAGATATGAGTACTAGCACATGGTAATCCTATAGGTAATGTAATTCTACATGGACATAGGCAAGAGACATGGGCCATTTACATGGGCAGAATATATGGTCAAGGGACACAGCATGTGAACCCAACTACATGTCGTGTACTTTATTATAAATGTCTTAGATCCCTTTTCCTCCATATCATGGAAAAGTTTTTTTAGGGTATGTTCCCCTTATCCTTTACCTAAGTTTTAGTATGGAATCATCTTCTAATCCTAGGACTAAAATACCTTCAGTGGGACATCTTTAATTGAGTCGTTGGAATCCCTTCATGCGGCCCAGTGTGAGATCCTATATTCATCTCTATGCTCTAGGTGGATTTCTTGGTATCTTCTTGACCAATGCTACACGGGAACCGATCCTCTACTTAGCATGATAATCTAGATTGAGTTATTAGTATCACCCAATGGCCTTGGTAGTGATCCTCATTTGTGTATCACATCTCTTTAGGACATCAGTGTGTACTTCCTAATGGAAAGACCCAATGAGCACTACCTCTTAGAAGGATTTCATCAGTGTTATCAAACTCAAGAGTGTGTTCTCCTAGATTAGTACTTTGTGGAACCTTCGAGCTGAAATCCTATTTCAGTATACTACGGTCGTGACTTACATTTATATTTTTTGTCTCTGTTGAGTATTACTAGATATTCTTGTTATATTTTATTTAGATATATACCTATGTAGATCTAACTATATTTTACTTTGTTGTATGATTTGTGTTTTGGGGGTTTCCTACTAAGTATTTTTATAGTCTCCCCTACATAGGATTTTACCTTATGTGTCATGTCTTGTGTAGGTGATTGACATTTTAATGTATCCCTAGATGTACAAGGAAAAGATGGTGCTTAGTGAAATCAGACAGACCGAGGTGTGTTCCTACAGCTTTTTAACAATAATCCCCAGTACATACCTTCAAGTTGGAATTGTTTTTCAAACTCTTTATGGTGGGACTTTGTTTCGAACTATTTACTTTCCTTTACTTTCTATAATACTCTAGTTGTAGTATTTATGTGTATAAATGCATTTTTGTTCAGTTTTTTTGACATTTCATCATTTTATAGTCTTGGATATGTCTTTGTGTGTGTACAGGTACTTAGGATAAGGCCTACCATGTCCATGATAAGCCTACTCGGTGCTAGTCACTAGACCCTGGCCTATTGGAGGCTAGCTTGGGGAGTCACAGCATGCGCCCCTCTTGGATGGTTCATGATAGAGTGGTATCTAAACAGCTGATTCTACTTTAGGACTGAAGTCTATGATATTAGTTGGGGGAAACAGTGTTAAGTGTTTTGAATTCAGATTTCACGTCAGGTGCTCCAGTGTTGGTGCAGCGGCCAATATATCCATACACCAAGATACTGATCACCTTCTATTTGACTTGGTATATAAGAACACTGGTTGTAGGGAAAGCAATGATACATGCATCATATAAGAATGGTTTTTGGTTTCCATGTCCTTCTTGAGTTGTCTCTATAGATATACTCATTGATCATGGTACATCTTGTTTATTGTAAGGAATCCTCTGCGATGTATGCTAGCTAGAATTAATCATCATGATCCTAAGGATAATTCCATTAGTGATGAGGTGTCAATATATGGACCAATTCCTAAGATGTTACCTTTAGGTGGTGCACTAGCTATACCACCACCTATGTAGCAGCATGAGGTACCTGTAGTACTAACAGATGAGGTGCCCAGTCAAAGCATGCCTCATGAGTTTCAACAGCAATGAACCCTCAGGTTCTAAGGTAATCCCAAAACATAGGAATATAAGTACTAGAATAAGGTGGTGAAATGAGTTTTCCATCTAGTCAGGACACTAGCAGCTCAAATGGTGGTCTTGGAAATGAGTATTTTGCATGGATTAGCAGAATAATGGTGGGGTTTAGTGACCCAATATTATGATGAGGTGACTTTTTCATGGTTAGAGTTTGAGAACCTTTTCATAGAGGATTTCTCACCAGATATACTGAAGTCTGTGTGTATCCAGAAGCTTCTATGGCTTCATTAGGGTAGCATAACAATATCTGAGTATTCATAGAGGTTTACCAACCATTCCAAGTACTCTAAGAATATGGTTCTTGATCATTTATTCAGGGATCAAAATTTTGAGTTAGGTCTGCATAGATACATATGGTCTAGTGTTATCCCTATTTTAATTCCTACCAATTTTGGGGTGATAGAGTGATATTTGGTGATCAAAAGATTCTTAGATGAGAAAATAGAACCACTGGTTAGTGGAAGTAGGAAAGTAAGAGCAGATCCATCAACAATAGGGATATGACATTCGTCTCAGGGACCTAGACATGCAAGATGTTTTAGAAGGAGGTCCCAGGATAGAGGATATTAGGTTCAGAACTCATAGGGTGGGTCTATTCATCCCATGGGGAGGCATTTATACTCATGTAATGGAAAGGAAAATCTTACACAAGATTGTCTAACCCACTGTACAGTTGATAGAGAGATAATAGATGGGCCACCGAGGTAGAGGTTTTGGAAAGATAAGATAGGTCCATAGGGTGGAGGATGTGGAAACGGAATTTAGAGAGAACCCAGAGGTGTTCAACGCTATGACTTATTAACACCACCACCCCTAGGTGGTAGATACCAAACTCAAGGAGCAGGAGGATAGGGGTGGGGACAATTGCAGGTAGTCAAAGCATACGACCCAGAGGATCTAGGAATTATTTGATGTTTGATCACTATCATTTCTACCTTATATACAATAATAATATACAAAGTTTCTATTAATTTCTTTATTTACACATAAATTGTATGATATGTAAAGATTTTAGTTGAGCCCTTGAATTGACCCTTACATTGTGAGACTCCTACTGGAGAAAACTCATCGATCACACACTTGTGCCGATAGTGTGACCTGAATCTTGTAGGTGATAGTTTTTGTTGGAATATATTTATAGAAGGGATGTGTAATTATGATGTCAACTTGGTTATGGGATAGTTATCCATAGTTCATGCCCAGATTGACTATTTTAGGCAGAGGGTGTGGTGTGTCTGCAATGAAGGAAACAAGTTTTCCTTCTTCAATGAAAAGGGAACTCTAGAAGCATAGGATAGAATTATATAGAGTAGGGTGCATCCAATTACCCATAAGTTGTCTATACTAACCCATGGTTTTGTGGATGTTATGAGTTCCCATATTTCTATAGTGGTGGCCAAGTATGAAAACATCTTCCTTGAGGATGTTCCATGTTTACCTCCCCACTGAGAGTTATACTTCTACATTAATCTACACATTGATATGGAACTAATATTTCTACCAGCATATCGGATGTATCCTAAGAGATTCATTAGCTAAGGGTGTAGTTGGAGAACCTACAGATTATGTTCTTTGTTAGACCCATTGTTTCACCTTAGGTAGACCCAGTTTTGTTTTCCAAAAAGGTATATAAGAGCTTGAGGTTGTGTGTGGATTACTGGTTCTTGAACTAGGTGACCATTAAGAACAAGTATCCATTACTGAGGATTGATGACATCTTTGATTCATTGAGAGGGGCATGATAGTTCTAGAAGGTTGACCTCAGGTCAGGCTATCGCCAGCTGCAAGTACGGTATGAGGATATACCGAATACAGAATTTAGATGTCATTACGGGCACTAAGATTACTTGGTGATGGATTTAGATGTAATGAAATCTCCATCAGTGTTCATGGGACTCATGAACTAGATATTTTATCCCTTCTTAGACCGATTCATGGTAGTCTTCATCGATGATATCCCGGTGTACTCAGTGTCCAAGGAGGATCATGTGAGATACTTTAGGATAGTTTCATACATACTCTAAGAGAACCAGATTTATAGAAATCTCTCTAAGTTATAGTTTTGGATTCATGAGGTCCACTTTCTAGGACATGTTATCTCAACAGATGTTCTGGATGTAGACCCAACCATGGTCAAGGCATTGTTATCTTGGGAGCCAAACTTGACAGAATTGTAGAGATTCCTTGAGTTAGATGGCTATTACCAGATATTCATACCTAATTTATCTAGGATATTATCACCCATGACATATTTAACCCGAAAGGGAAACCTTTCATGTGAACAAAGAGGTACCAATAGGATTTTCAATAGTTGAGGAGGAGTTTTATGAGTGTTCCCATCATGAGATTTCCATAGGAGGGTGTCGAGTATGTAGTGTTCTGCGATGAATCAGGAACTAGGCTTGGTTATGTTCTGATGCAGAGGAAAGTAGTGATTGCTAACGCTTCATGTCAGTTGAGACCAGATGAGTAGAACTATGTGACCCATGATCTTGATTTAGAAGTGGTATTCTTCACAATAAACATGTGGTGACACTACCTGATGGGTGAGTGGTTTATGGTCTACTCTAATCACAAGAGTCTCAAGTATATCTTCTCTCAAAATGATCTTAACATGAGGCATAGGAAATGGCTAGAGTTCATCTTGGATTATGACTTTAAATTTTTCTATACTTCTAGTAAATGGAATGTGGTAGAATATGCTCTCAGTAGGAGACCTTTTTTGTAGTTATTGAATGAGGCATCAAATAAATTTGCCTTGTTGCAATTATCCTTCATATATGAACATAGAGTAGCTTATCTCTAGTTAATGGTTTGTATCCCTCCACTCTTACTATTATTTATGGAGGAACAGCTTGGGATGTCAACTGTGATACCCTACATACTCAGATATCCATTGGACATGCTCCTGATGGATTTTCTAAAGGTGGTGAGAACATCATTATTTTCATAGGACGCACGATAGTACTAGTGACATTGTGGGAGGATACATTAAGAGAGCTTTATAGGTCTCCTTTGGTGGTACATATAGGTGTGGAAAAGATTTACCAGGACCCCCAATGTTAGTTTTCATGGTTAGGTATAAATAAAGGGGTTGCAAATTTTATCTTTCGATGTATTATTTTCAGTAAGCGAAGGTTGATCACCAAGTTCTAGTGGGTTTAGTTCAACACCTTGAGCTGCCAGAATAAAAGTGGGATGGGATATCCATGGACATCTTGATGGTTTTCCACGTAATTCCAGGGGACATGATGACATCTGGTTGATCATATACTGAATTTCCAAGATGAACCACTTCCTAGCTATCTGATAGTAGAGTTTAGTAGAAGTCTTGGGATGACTCTACATGTAGGAGATATTCTGACTCCATAGAGTTACATCAAATATCATTTCTATACATGATTCTTGCTTTACATATCGGTTATGGAAGGGATTAAAAGAAGAATTTGGAACTTAGTTATGCTTGATAATAGCATTACACCCCCAATTTGATGGCCAAACTGAGTGGACCATTCAGGTTCTATAGGACATGTTGTGATACTGCATGTTGTACTTTGGATATAGTTTATAGGAACACCTACCAATGGTGGAGTTTTCATACAAGAATAGTTATCATCCCACAATTGGTATGGCACCATTCGAGGATTTTTACGTGAGACATTGTAGGTCACCACTTTGGTGGACTAACCTAGGAGAGTCATCACTCATGGGCCAACAATGGGTGTGAGAAACTACTGATAAGGTGAAGATCATCCAAGATTATATAAAGACTACACAGAGCCATCAGAAGTCTTATATTGATGGGCGGTGAAGGAATTCAGAGTTAGATGAAGGAGACCATGTTTTCATATGGTTTTCACATCGATGTGGATTGTATATATTTGGATGGGGTGGAAAGCTATATCAAAGATTCATGAACCCTTTCCAGATAATGCGTAGAGTTAGAGAGGTGGTGTACCGCTTAGCTTTACCACTATAGTAAGCCAGGGTACATGATGTCTTCCACATATCGCATCTAAGGACATACATCCATGACCCATCACATGTTATTGACTTGGGTGAGCTGGACATTGAGTATGGAGCTACCTTGGTTGAGTAATCGATAGATATCAAGGATCATAGGTAGAGGATACTTCATGGGTGGGTGATTCTTTTACTCTGTGTCTGATGGAAGCATGAGAATCTTCAAGAGGGAACATGGGAGTAGGAGGCTCATATTCATGCTCAGTACCCACATCCTTTTGTATAGCCCTTGTTTTTTATTTTCAGGGACGTAAATCCCCAAGGTGTGAAGAATTTAATAAATTATATTTTCCATGTAGTATTTTAGAAAATTTTATCGATTATTTTCTAGACCAAATGGTAAGATGATGTGTGATGGTATTCCTAAAAAATGTTTGAAATATATTAAATATATTAAACTTAACACAAAATTAGTTCTCTTGAAAAAGCAAAATAACTTCAAAATTGGCACCCAGATCCAAAATCAAAAGGCACAAATGAGTTCAAAATGAAAGTTTTACCCTAGGAACGACTTAACCTTGGTCAGTATAGGTCATTTGTGGAAAATAAATCATGTAAATATAATAAATAAACTAATTAAATAAATTATTTTATTTTTATTTCTTCAATGTAGCAATTGATGTGTCTTTAAAAATATAGTTATGGAGAAATCACAGGGTTAGACACATAACCCTAGATCCATTTGAGAACCCTTGGAGTGATCATTGGAGAATCAATCAGGTGAACCACAACCAGATAATAGATCAATGATTGATGCACCATGGATTCAAAGGATCTCACCAACAATCACGGTGCAACCCCATTATTTTTTAGTGATTGATCAAAAGTGATATAGGAAAGTTGTTTGATTTTTTTTCTTTCTATGTGCTTGATTTCTACGACGAACACAAATCAATCAATGAATATATTGATCTGCGGTTCAGTTGTCTTGAGGGATGGGTTATATTAATCGAGTTTTGGGGGAATTAATTTGTAATTTTTGAATTTTTCATTTTTAATCCCATAGAAATGAATCGACATCAACATGAACATTGATCAAGGTTTTTTCCTCCTACTTTTTATTGTGCTTGTCTCCCTTGGTTCTTCATTAACCATGGGAATTCTCTGTTTTCCCTAGGGTGTGAAATATCCTGATCAATATATTTTTGTATACTTATTTCCTGAATCAACGATCCGAAATTATATATCTGGGATTGGAATGACATGGTGGTGTTGTGGTGATGGAAGCAGTGGTGAATTGGATAATGAAGATACCTTATTTTCATGTTCTTCAGCATACAATGAATAATGATTAACAATCATGTTTTATGATAAAATTTATGGCCTAGATCTTGTTAATTTTGTGATGGAATGAATTGATGAGGATTGATATATGTTTTTTCATAGAATAAATCACTGAATCAAAGGTTGGATCAATGGATAGGAAGCATGGATCTAGATCTGAGATTTTAGAAAATCTCACGCTACATAGTGTGTACTTTGGAGTTGCATTCGATGTGGGGCCTCCTATGTATAAGATAGGTCTTTGGGAGATACATAAGAATCATACATATTGTGACACATATCACACAACATGTGGTATCTCCCTGGAAACTCAGCATGTACCTCGAAGGGTACACATACACGGGTTAGAGCACATTGTGTACTCCCCCACACAGACATGGCCTGGACCAAGTAAACTGGCTAAGACATGTACTGGTACACAAAAACATGTACACATGCTAAAAGTTGTGTATTGTCACATTGGATTCTTAAATGTTTTGTACTTATACATGGACTTGAGCAAGAGACATAGTTCATTTACACATGTAGTACCTGGGGTCAAGGGACATCACATGTGACCCCTACTACACTCTGTGTACTTTATTATAAATGTCTTAGATCCCTTGTCCTTTGTATATTGGAAAAGTTTCATTAGGGTGTCTTCCCCTTATCCTTTACTGAGGGTTAGTATGGAATCATCTCCTACTTCTAGGACTATAATCCCTTCAGCAAGACTTCTTAGATAGAGTCATTTGAATCCCTTCACGAGGCCTGGAGTGAAATCCTTTATTCATATTTGTTCCCTAGGTAGATTTCTTGGAATCTTTATGACCAAAACTACATGGGATCCAATCCTATACTATGAAAGTTAATACTAATTGAGTTGTTGGTGTCACCTCATGGCCTCGGTCGTGATCCTCATCTATGTATCATATCTATTCCGACCTTCAGTGTGTAATTCCTAATGGTGATAATTGAAAATCACTACCTCTTGGACGGATGTCATCAATTATATATGACTCAAGAGTGTGTTCTTCTAGAAAAGTGCTTTTTGGAACCGTAGAGATGAAATCCTAGGTTGGTATACTAGGGTTGTGACTTACCTTTAGACAATGTGTATCTATTGAGTATATATGGATATTCTTGTTATATGTGTTGTAGACATATACCTGTGTATAAATGAATGTATTTTCATTTTTTATGATTTTTGGGTTCAAGGTGTCGTACTGAGTGTTGTAATACTCACCCCTGCATGAGCTTTTCCCATACGTGTTGTGTCCTGTGCAAAAGATTGAACTTTTGGAAGAGTACAAGATGAATTAGGACTAGATGATTCTTAGTGAGACTGGATAGACCGAGTTGTGTTCCTGTGACTTTTTTGAAAACAATCCCCAATTATTACTTTTAGGTTGGACTTTTTTTCATACTCTTTTTGGTGGGCATGTATTTGGGCCTATTTACTTTCTTTTACTTCCTATCATACTCTGGTTGTGGGATTTAGATGTATAAATGCATGTTTGTTCAATTTTTTTACATTTCAACACTGTATAGGATTATAGATGTGTGTGTGTAAAGGTAATTAGGATAAGGCCGCCCATGTCAGTGATATGCCTGCTTGGTGCAAGTCTCCATCTCATGGCCTATTGATGGTGGGCTTGGAGAGTCACATCACTAGCCCCCTTGGGATGGTTCGTGACAAAGAAACTTCTGTAACTAAATTTTAAATTCTAAAAGTTCCACTTGACCCATTAGATAAATAGGTATTGATATTGGATTAGCATCATGAACTAAGTCAATAGTAAGCTCAAACCCGATTAGGAATGTCACTAGGTAAATCATCAGGAAAAATATATGTTTATTCACTCACTATTAGCACTTCATTAATCTGAACCATTTCATTATTTTAAACAAAATGTGATATATAACTCTCATACCATTTCAAAATCAATTTATATAATTTTTTATAGGTTATTAAAGGCATGACATCATTTAATGATACTTTCTTAGCTCTATAATCTATCTTTACATAATAAATTCAACTCCAATACATAAAAAAAATAATATCAAACTCAACTATGTGTATTTAAATAATATTTGTAGGAAATACCATTTCATTGATAACAATAGGAAGATTCATATAAATATTAGTTTCTTTAATACTTTCACCCATATTTTCACCAAAATTTATATCATACTTTCATGATGTTCTATTCCTAGTATTCTTGAAAATTTATTAGAAATAAATTAATTTTAAGATCTAAAATCAAGCAGGGTATTGGCATAATTTGAATACACAAGTAACATACCTATCACCAATTAATTTTATGGACCAACATCAACTGTATTAGTAGCAGAATATTTTTCCACTCCTTTTTTATTTCAGTTTTGATGATTTCCATCATGAGTCACTAACTTTTGTCACACATTAATATAATTTCCCAACTCATTGTAATTAAAGTATCTTATCATCGACTTTTCATTATTTTTCTTCACATTTTCCTTGTATTCATTAGCCATGTGAACATTCTGCCTACATCAAAATCATTTCCCAAATTTTGAGAGACATTCCCCAGGGTTCTTCTTACCACACTTTTCACAAGAAGGGAATTTTATTTTCTTACCTCTAAATTTCATTGATGAATTTTTCCCCAATTTATACCAACCTAACCCCTTATTATTCTTGTCATCAAAAGGCATATACTTTTTAGAAAAATCTATCTCAAATTCTTCAGAACAACGAACAAGTTTCTCATATCTTCTAATCTCTTAAAAGATAATGCTCTTCATAGAATTCAATTCAAACTAGATTAAAATTTATTAATTTTACTATTAATTTCATGAAAAAAAATCTAGTACATACCTAGATATTCTTGTAAAATTGGTTTCATATAAAAGTAAAAAATCATCATCTTTCTACCCAAGTTCTATGAATTGTTTCTTTGTTCTGAGTATAATAGTCTTAGGAAAATATTTTTCCAAAAAATGACTACTAAATGTATACCATTTTATAACATCCAAATCATCTTTCTCTTAGGAATTCTTAACCAGAGACCTCCATTGATTTAATTCACCTTCAAAATGATAAATGTTTAGGGTTACCTTTTGGATTTTTAAACATCTTGTTACTTCGAATATATTTTTAAAAGAATTGATCCATCCTTCAGTGACCATTAGATCTGAAGATCCACTGAAAGTAGGAAGTTGTTTCCTTATAAACTATTCCACTACTAATATATTCTTTTATGGTTGATCCAACTTCTACCTTGTATAGATACCACCACCATTTATATCATGTGTCAACTGATCCATCACTCTGAAAAATGATCCTATTACAATCCCAACCATATTAAGATGATGATTTGGAAGGATGTTTTTCTATTTATGCCTTTTCACCATAGCTACCTTATTTCTTCTATAGAAAACTACTCTGAACAGACATATCATAGATGAATAAAAATGATAATTTAAAAATGATATATCTTTTAACCATAAACTAAAATAATTTATGGGTATTCTATTAACATTATCAAAATTCTTGAAGTTATAAAAACCCTTCTTTGATACCAACTATAAGGACTCATCAATAGACAATACATATTCAAGTTATTTTAAAACTAGAAATCAATTTTTTTTTCAAATATATTTTAGGTTTAGAGTTTTAGATAATTAGGAATAACTCATACGTTCTAAACCCATAAATTATAGGTGGATACATATACACATTATCCATTTCTTCCATAAAACAAAAGTCCTTAAAAAATATGTTTTCTCTTCATGAAAAATCTTCACAATTTTCCCCTTGATCTCATCATTGTCCTAGTCCCCCATAAATCATGTGAGAAACATTTTAAAAATTATGATAAGCATAAAATATTAGTAAGGTACATAAAATAAAGTAAGACATTCGTCTAATGAAAATCCCTAAGAACAATTTCTCTTAAACATACCTTTTTACCTCGAAAAAGGAATCATCTTTTCAAAAAGATCTTTACCTCACCTTTTTAAATTCAAATGATTTAAAAAAAACTCATAAGAAAGAATATAAGAGTCAAGTAGGTAACTTGGGGAATCATTTTCCAATTCAATCTTACAAATGGAGGGACCAATATGGACAACCTCTAACTCCAAAGTACTCAATGCATTGGAGGTTAAAAGATAACTACCCATCTTGGTTTTATCATAGAACTACCTATCATTGGTTAATAACATAACCAAAAAAACTCGGTTTTTCATAGAACCACTCATAATTGTTTT
The DNA here is from genome assembly GCA_963277665.1 of Viscum album. Lineage (NCBI taxonomy): Eukaryota > Viridiplantae > Streptophyta > Magnoliopsida > Santalales > Viscaceae > Viscum > Viscum album. The sequence continues at coordinate 379,956,827 of OY728153.1, read as the reverse complement.
CTAAATGAACAAAAAAATCATAAAAAAATATTGAGAACCATTACATCAACATAAATTATGAAATATTTCATTATAAAACACTCTTTGAAGAAAATTAACATTCCTTTTTAAAAATCACACATTTTATAAAACTATGCACGCACAATGGAAAACATTTTCTTCAAAATTAACCATATAAACTTGTAAATAAATCTTAAAAATATCAAATAAACATTAAATAAAGAAATTTTGTTCATTCCAACTAATTTTAAAAAACATTCTTTTTTAATTTTGTAAAAAGAAACATTAAAAGATGAATTTTAAAATAAAGGCATTTACCTCAGGTTCAACTTCCTTAAAACATATTCAAACCACATATATAATGGTTTAAATATTGTTATTAGTTTATTATATAACTAAATTCATATTTATAACACCGTATATGATCTTTTTATAACATTTTTTAACCTGTTTATTAATAATGTTTCATTATTTTCAATGTTTTGGGTGCTTTCGTTTTATGGTTTCATGGTCGGTTCATTATTTACTTTCTTATAAAATGGTAATAGTACTACAGAAGTGAAACTATATGGTATTAATATACCTCCAAAATTTTAAATGGTATTATATCCTTTTTCCTTTTTACATGAGGATGATTCATTTGATAAAACTTTAATGATAAAAGTTTTGTTTATTTTAGATGTTTTTCCAAACATCATAAAATAGTTTCATTTATGTTTAATTTTATGGACATATATTAATTCTAAAATTTGATACCAAATAATATATATATATATATATAATTCATTTTAAAAAAATATAATTGAATTTAAACATTCCATGAAAGTGGTAAAGAGAAATGAAAACTCATCATCCACGAAGGCGGTGAATCAACATACCATAGATGATGTTTTCTTTTTAAAGAATAAAAGAAGAAGATAATAGATTTGATGATTGATATTGAATTAACACAATATCATTACAGTATATATATGATACTGTATTTATCAAGAAACATTGGATAGGGGGCTAGGATAAGGTATAAGAGATAAATAATTTAAAAGAGAAAGGAGGAGGAATTTCACTCTTGAATATCATCTTTTTGAGAACCTCTTTAAGGCACTTGGAAATGGTCTTTTGGTGACACCATAAACACTATAATTTGTCTAGGAGTGAGGATAATATAATTAGGTAATGTTTGGTTGAGATATAAGGCTCAAGGTTCTAAAAATAAGTGAACGAATGAGTTCCCTTTTATAATTGAGGTGAGGGGCATTTAAAAAATTTCTTAAAATACTAAAATATAATTAAGGCTATTCTAGGGAAAAAGACTTACAAATGGACCATAAAGAATAAGGGATTAAAATTTCAACAAAATTTTATCCCATTTGGTTATATTTATTATTTTTTATTATTTTTAAATAATTTAAATAAGTATTATATTCATTAAAAATCATTATTGTCAAATTTAATATTATTCCTTACTATGACTTAAAAAACATCAAAACAGAGTGTCAAATTCAAAACCATTATTTTATTATATCATATAAATGTCATAGTAATCAATATAATTCATGTATTGGCTTAATTTTCTCAAATTATATTTATTTAAATATTTTTAATATCATTTTTGTCATTTTTTTATTAATTTAATAATTATTGCATCATCATTGTGTTAGCGTTTAAGGTTTTTATTTTTTTCTAAAAAATTTAAAAAAAAATATACAAAAAGAATTTAAATTTTTTATATTTCAATAGAATATTTATAGTCTAATATATCTTTAGTAAAACTATATATTAAAAAGTTATACTTATTAAAAACCATAGTGTGAACAATTTGACTTTCTTTTAAATAAAATATTATAATGGACTTAATGTCAAAAAGATGGATTCCAAAAGGTCCTAAATTCGATAAAAGGATCATTTTTGTTAACAAATACTCATAAATTAAAATTTAGGAAAAATATTTGGGTTATTTAATGGTTCTTATAATTTTAATTAAAATCATTTTATTGATTTTCCTTCTGCTTTCACAAGCACTAAGTTCGTGTTGCATAAGAATTAAAGGTAACTATTTCATATAAAAAAATTAAAAATAAATTAATTATATTCAATATAATCCTTTAGATTCATTCATTATATATATTTACTCATATAAATATCAATACAACTTATTTATTTTGTTAATTTGAGTTTTCTTTCCTTACGCAAGCATTGCACAAGTATTTGGATAAGATTCATGTTATATGACTCCAAAATTAAAAAATATCAATAAAAATCATTATAAATGCACAATTTTTTATAAAAAAGTCATGAAAAGACTTATTATCACTCAATTATTATCTATAAGGAAATAATTTTAACTTTACCAATGTTGCACAGGCACTGCGCCGACATTGAAAATGATTTTTAAATTTTTATGAAATAAGTTATAATTTACAGGTTATGAATTATTTTTTAATAATATTTATATTATAGTATCATAATTTATTCATTCCATAAGTTTAATAAATTTTTATATCATAATTATGTCATCATGATATCACAAAAGATACTATATTTTATAAAAAAACTATATTATTTACTATTCACTAAAAATTTAATTTTTTCAGAAAATTATAAAAAATTCACCATAGACTAATTTTGATATGTTTACTTAAAAAAATAAATTATTTTTTAAAAATTAAAATTCTATTATTTTAAAATTAAACATTTAAATATAATTATATAAGAAATTAGTTTAAAAAACTATTTATTTTAAGAATTACTTTACATATTTATAACGAATTTAACTATTTAATTAAATAATACTAATAAATATGAAAAAAAATATTCTATCATTACCTTGACTGTAACAAATAACCTCTCATATGTAATATTATATGGTCTAAATAATCATAAAACACTTCTGACCCCTATGACGTAATCCTAGGTGGTCCCAAGTAGTCAGGAAACACTTTCGAGCCCTAGGAGGTGATCTTAGGTGGTCACGCCATTATATGTAGTGAGTATTAAGGCCTAATAAAATAGTTACACCCAAGGAATTTTAAAAACCATAAAAAATTCCCCAATAAATCTATTTAAGTCAATTATAATAAGTCTCCCAAATTAAATATGAGCATTAGATCTTATAGAACATCATAAGTATTCTTGGTCTCACACTCATGGTTGCATATTAAGTCTAAGTTGCCTTTAGTGTATCCTATTTAATTTCCCAAGGTCACGCATACATCAAATAGTGGATAAAATGTTGTTATTCTTCCCAATAAACCACTCATAACCAATGAGAACATTCAATAATAATAATTTAAAGGCACACAGCATTTTTTTAAATTAGGTTGAACACATGGTAATGATGATGTGACTTCATAATGACCACACTCATAAATATAAAAATACTTGATAGATATATTATAAAAAACCTTCCTTATAATTGTATACATCTTCTCATTGAATACAAACCATTGAATTAGAATTAAATGATGAGAATCGAAAAATCATAATAAAATTCCTAAAAATAGGGCACAATTGTGTGGTATTTCTAGAAAGTGAAATAAAAAATGAAGAGAACAAACTCATAGAATTATTTATAGATTTCTATCGAAATGAATTGTAAGTGATTCAACAGAGAAATTATGGAGAAATAACCAAAGGATGAAAAAGGTAAGTAGGTTCTTGTGTGGTGGAGAGCTTATATCTAAAAAATTAGAAAAAAAATATAAGATTTAGGAATTTATAATCATAGGAAAAAATTAGTAAATTTATAATTCTTAAGGGTTACACAGTTTTGGTTCAAAATTGGATAAACCTTGTTCCAACCCTATGACTTACATTATCCAACACACCACAATTTATATCGTTAGACCACATGGTTTTTGAAATTGTGCACAAACTATGTACAATACCTCTATAATTTACTATAGGTTTTACATGGTTTACATTGAAAAATTTCATGATTTGAAAAACTATTTGCCTACCTCAACCACTCTGTATAGTTTTCCACATGGTTTTCACTAACCATGTTTTTACCATGTGACCCAACCTACTGCTCTAAATTTCATCCTTTATTGGACTTTGGCCACCAAAACACTCTTAGAGCCTTCTGGACTCCCTATAAACACATTCAAGACGTGTTAACAAAGAACCAAAATGTTGTTAGAGTGAAATTTAAAATGAAACATACCTTAATAAAGTATGTGGTTTTGTAGCCTCCCCATTATATAGTTTTTTTTTCCTTGATCTTATCTCTAAGACATCACTGAGACTCATTAGAGAATAATTCCAACCATTGAGCCTACATATCAGACTCTCATTCACATATCTCATCCTGTACAAGTTCATTCTTCCACAGTACATGCACCAAAATAATTATATTTCCCTATAGAGTATTCTCACTTTGATCTACTATACAAACCAGATTATCATCAAAATATGTGTTATCCACAAGTTCAATATCATTATTGTTAATCCTGTTATATGGATTGGGATTATATCGATGAAGCTAAGGCAGATGAAATTCAACATTCATAACACCAAAATGTGGTGAAAGATCTCACTGGTACACCACTAAACTGATCCCTTTCTCATTACCAAACCACTACACATATTAGAGTTTAGAATTTACTTACCACCAAATATGATGGTTCCCCATCCTTTGTGACACTTTTAAGAACATTGTTTTACCTACTTAAAACTTAAGAGGTCAACATTGTCAATCTGCATATGATTTTGGCCTACTCTGGGAAGTCTCCATCTACTTTCAGATTAATTGATTATGGTCAGAGATATCCTACATGGTACTTGGTATGATAATCACTAACTCACCATCCACTAACCAATAACGAGGTGAATGACTTGACCTACTGTATAAGGCCTCATAATGATCCATTTGTATAGTCACTTGATAACTGTTACTGTCTTCTAATTCTACTAAAGATAGGTGTTTATCCAAAGAACCTCCTAGGTCCATGTAACATGATCTCTCCATGTATTCCAAAACATGAATAGTATTATTAGAATATCCATAAATATATATATTATTATCAGTGATCAAATTCACCTTTGTACCAAGAAATTTTTATAATCCTTGATATAAAGATGATGTAAAGTGACTATCTATTTCTAAAATAATTCTCTAAACTCATCCATCAAAAAAATTCCTAAATCCAAAAAAAAACATCTACCTTTGTCAACTGATCCATAATTACCCACATTATGTCACTACCTCATAGAATCCTTGTTTTCCCCATCATAAATTCCATAGTGATGTCATCCCATTCCCACTTGGGAATGGTTAATAATAGTAAGAGACTAGTGGGATGGTGGTGCTCGGTCTTCACCTATCACAAACCAACCTGAGTTATACCTTCATCAAATTCCCAAAATGGTTCATGATAAGACCTGATGGGTGTTCCCAATCCCCATGATCTTTCACAAGTTACTGGGCATAAATTAATCAAAACTTGGGAAATATTTCTCTCAATAAATATTCAATAAAATAAACAAAAGAAATTAAATAAAATTTTCACATGACCCATCCATACATTGGATGCCCACACCAAGATAAATATACAAGAAACAATAAACTTTAAATGAAACCAGTAAACATCATGACCACCAATGTGATAAATGAAACTAAAAAAAACAAAACTACAAACATACCTCATTCTAACTATGAAAGTCACCATACAACTAATAGAACCTCAACATCCCATGGGCGGGAATAAAATATCAGTTGGACCTATGGCTGAAAAATAATAAATATATAGGTGTGAGAAATAAGCTCAGTTGGGATTCTAAAATTTAAACCACTCCCTATACCTTACCTTTAAGGAGAAAATAATTTATTTCTATTTTATAATATATATATATATATATATTTAAAATATAGTTCACATTTCCTTTCAAATAAAGTATCAAGATGATACATCAGAAAATTCCATTTCTCTTTTTATTTTTAAAATATTTTCTAAAGAATGAAATATTTCCAATAAAGAATTTGTAATAAGAAATGTGCATTAAAACAAGAGTCTTGGTTAGAAAACATAATAATGTATAAAAAGTTTCACAAAGTAGAGGAAATTAGCATACTTTTAAAATAGGTTTCATGGGAACTTATGGGAAAGTTAAGATGGTCAAGGATAGATATAACAACATTCTCATTATTAATCTCTATCAGCCCGAATACTAATAAATTCTCTTTTCCCCAACATTCGGCCTCACATTCATTGGTTTGACCAAGAGGCACATCCCATACGAAGTCGAGTGATCAAAATCAGGTCCACTAGTCATAGCATAATATTAAACTAGTGTAACATGTGTACCTATATCTCCCTCCTAACTACCCCCAATGATTTCTATAAGGTACATATGGAGGTGAGTTTTATCAAACTATCATATACATACACATCACACTCTTTTCACGAAAATGAACCATTCACTTTATCACCTTTTAACTCCTTTTTAAGTGGAACCCCCTTTTTCCTTTCCATGCTAAATAAATAATACATAAGCCCCCTTACTAGGAATATAACACATACATTAATTCATTTCACATATTACCCTACCATTCAAGGCCCATCCCAATTCTATAAAAGGGGTCTTCCTTAAGAGGGTTTTTTCATTTTCAAATTAATACCTCAAAGTTATAATGATGCCTCATTATTTTAAAAGAAACACTATTCATTTGGAAACCCACTTTTTCCCAAGTATTTCAAGTTCTAAACCAAACTTCACACTTAAACACATATACTCCTTGATATATATATATATATACCCTTTTTTCCAATTTACATGTTCCCATAACCATGAGTGAATATATACAAATAGGGAACCTATATATATACATTTATATGTGTATAAGTCACATTAAATGAGTTAAAATATTAGAAATCTCTTGTAAGAGTCTTAAGAAATCAAAAATGTCATTGGGGATTTATGGAAAACCAGTCAAAAGAGAAAAACATCTTTTCGAATTTCCAATTTCACATGGTATAAATCATTTGGAATACCAATCAAGAACTTATAATTCCTGATATTTCTAAATAAGATTAAAAATGACTTATTAAGAGAAACCCATGATAGAAGCTTATAGAAAATAATGAAAAAAAGTTTGCAGAAAATTACATCCATCATAACTATTATCATGAATACACTTACTTGATATAATAATGAAAACATTCTTTAAAACAATCATGAAATAAAACTTTTAAATTAAAAGGCTTGGGCATAGGCTAACATACCTTGAATCGGAGTAAAACTTAGTACCTTGGAAAACAATGGAACTATTCCATGTCGACGGGGTATTAAATGCTCTAAAAACATATAGAATCCCAAAAATTACCAATTAACTAATTAAAATCAGTGCAATGAAGAAGAATGGAAGAAACCCTACCCAAAAACGATGGAGAACTCATTTTCTTCCACAGTCATGGCTAGAAGGGGCCCCAATCAGGGCTTGTGAACCTTAGATATAAAAAAATGATAAAAAAAAAGAACAACCAAATCGGGTTATGGTTTATCCATGGTGCATGATTAGTGAATTAGAAGAGAGAAATAGGAGGAAAATGGAAGGAATAAGTGAGAGGGGTCATTATCATAAATAATTATACCAAAAACTGTGAGTAAATCCTGTGAGATCAGGATGAGAGGGAGAGGAGGAGGATGGAAGTTGTGGATTGACCTCTATAGAGTTTTTCATTATGGAAAGGATAAGGGGAAGGGATTGGGAAGAATATAAGGGAAAATAGTGGTAATAAAATAAAAAAAATAAAAAACATATATTTTAAGATTGGGCATCCCGCATTGTTTCCCAAACTGTGCACCAACCATGCACTCCCTAATGGATGTCATGGAGCACCTCACATTGTTAGGGTGCATAGTTAGGTAAACCATGAACTGAACATGTTTTTAGCTCTGTAAGGATTACAGATATGCTCTCATTGTTTATTAATGGTTTCTACTAATAGTGTTCCAACCATTCCCCTATGCCGAAAATCCAAAAAAATAATAAAATTTAAACAGATTTGGTATGAAATTAGAGAATTAGGATAAATACAATTATGTAACTAAAATAATTAATAAATTAAGGATAGAGTGTGATAGTTCTCCCCATCATAAGTCTTTCTATCCTAATAAATCCACAACTGATTCAAAAGATTGATGAACAAACAATATCAGACCTCTTTGATCATAACATAATTCTCCAAAACCATGAAAACCCATAACCAATCAAAGAAAATATTTATAGAACTAACTGAAATGAAACATTATGACCTCCCAAACTCAACTCATCTCCCAAATAACCTCTAAACTCTATACTCAATCACTCCCTTAGTCAAGCGATCATCCGAGAGGGACCTTAAACTGAATTATAAAAAGAAATGCGATCAAACCAAAGGTAGTTCTCTCCCCACCTATTAGAAAAACTATTAAAGTATCATATTTAGATATAACCAAGGATCAACACAAACTCTAATCAAGACAAGTTCCCAAAGGCACCAACACTGAAAAATTTAAGATTACACTTAAAACTCAAACACAAGAACCAAAACCCTTAGGGGGAAAACTAATAAAATTAAGACTCATACAAGTTCTCCCAACCACAAGGGTACCATTTAAAGTGGAAAAGGATTAGTTAGATACCATTGAGATCGGGGTGAATCCCTGTTATATTTTTTTTAAAAAAAATTAACTTTTAATTAAACCTGTGTGACTGATTAAAGTCTTTCTCCCTCATCTTTAATACTCAGCTTCACCTTACAATCAATAACAATAAAGAAAACATAGTACACAGGGATTTACAATGTTCTTCACAAAGACCTACTTCTTTCCATGTTGTTTTGACCCCAAAAAATGGATTATCCACTATAACAGAAGTTTATTACAATAGTAATTGGTTAGAACCCCAAATTACAAACTAGTTATACCCCCAGTTCCAATCATCCTTCAACAGTTGAATAGACCACCCAACTGCACCTTCTTCACTATGATTGGTTAGACCCCCAATCAAAAACTTCCGAAACGGATTAGACCCCCCAACGAAAACCTTCAAATTCACCTTGAAAATTTGATGCACATATAGGATGATCTGTTGATCCTCCTCCACAAGATTTTTGGATCACACAGGATCATGTACATTTCAAGTACCTTTCACTAATATTGGTCTTGCTCAGATAATTCTGATTACTTAATATAATAAGTTTCCTCAGTACAACACTTCTCGAGAAAACATTATTTCTTCTATTAAAGACCCAGCCTCACTAAACATTTAATACTTAGATACAAAAATTATTCTAAATCACTGATAGTCAAACTGATCTCGCTTCAATCTCAAAAATCACTACTCACTATTAAATTTATATTTCAAGTTCATTTCTTTAAACATTATTCGTGCATTTAATACACTGCATGATCTTATTTTTATTTATCACGCATGAATGTGCATATGAATTAATCCTTGTACATGTTTTTCATAAAGTTCCTTAATTACACACATTGTCCATTTAGTTCACTCACAATTCACACACACCTTATCTCCTTGTGCACACACCTTATACTCACATTGAAAACATGCACAATTTTTGCACACTCACTATCCAAAATATTTGTTTCAAATAGATTGTATGTTCACACATGAATAGTAATTCATGGATGCATGAATTTGGTGTATGTATTATGGAATCCGAACACATTGTCCACTTCTTTTAATACACACACTATCTGCCTTAAATATTTTTCACAACAAATTAGCACTCACACTTTCACACACCAACCACATTAACAATTCATGTGCATATATAGTACTTATTACACTTATCTCTTCATTAAATTGTGATTCCTTCACTTGGGGTGTGTACTCATTCTTTCTTCTTACATGAAAACCCAAATGGATATATGCTTTATGCATGCAATTTCTTCATGATATACAGTGTATGTATAAACTTCCCTGTGGTATCTCAAACACTTCATGAAATAGTGAGGTACACAGAACTCAAATCATTATGAGGCTATCTATGTGTGAAAATAACTTTTCAAACTGTCGTGGGTTCTTAGTATTATTTTCACAACTAGTAGTAGTGCGGAAACCTTTGCGAACTAGAGACTTCACAGTGCTCTGTTTCTCTCTCAAAAATAGCTCTCAGATGTGAGATAAATTTATATAGAAAATGATCTTAATTTCATTATTTATAGGCTTTTATCATCACCTTATAACATTCTAGAATCAAATATGATCACTTTTATTCATTATCAATCATTATATGATAACACCATCTCAGATAATCAAACTTTTCCAACTCACTATATTTTGACGAATTGATCTTAGATTAATGATGAAAATGAAATTGAATCATATTTCGATCATCCATGAATTTTTAGAACACTAAAACGAATCTATAAAGTCTCATATCATGCTTCTATCAACATCCCATAGAGCTTCGATTGACATGGTTGAAGCTTTGAATGAACAAGAGCTCAGGATGACTTCCTGAAGAAGACAATGTTGATCGAATGGGATCAATTTCCACTTAGTTGATCACCAACAGATTGAACGACCAAAAAAATTATCCAAGAAGATCACACAGTTAAAATCATAGCGAGACAATTACCGTGATATTTCACTGAATACATCCAATAGCTACAATGCATTCTATGCTAAAAAATTGAATCCCACATAAAAATGGACTCACTCTTGTAACTTCTTTATAATACTAAATGCAACATCCATTCACCAGAAATCTCCTCTCCCTCCTCTCATATCGCCCCATATAATTTTTACGGACATGCTCATGTGTCCACCTCCACTTTCATGTCACTCCACATGGTGGCACTCTATCACTGCACTACCTCACATAGGTACACCCTAGAACTAAATCACCTACAGCCTCATGTTGTCGGTCTTAGGGTTGAACTTGGCCTCCCACAGTGGTGTGCCTCTCCCCTTGGTCTGGCTAGCTTGGTAGCCCATGTTTGTTTTTTTATAAATCACTTTAAAAAAATTTTGATCCAAAATCCAAATAGAGCATAACTAATCACCAAAAAAATAAATCACAAGCAACCTTAAAACCTACTCATGAAAAATAAATCATTACACATGGATCTATTTAATTTTTTTAAACATTATACATTCCTATTTTCAAAAGTCTTTGGAACTAAAGACCAGCTCAGGAATCGTCACAATAAGATTAATTTAGTTTCTTATTCTTAATTAATTGACAATAATTTCAACCTTAACAAATAATTTGGCATCTTCACCATTAATATAAAATACCAAGGAATGAGAATCCACCCCAAGGGAAACAAAATTCAGATGAGAAAATATATAAATAAAAGGTACTCATTCAAGACACTCAATTGAAGATGCATCAAAAATTCCCATCGATCCAAACATTTATGTCTAACAAATCTCAAAACCATAATCACCTAGAAAAAAATGGAAACCATAAAAAAATAATAGGGCACATCTAAAATTACCTCAAACAAAACATACCCAAATAAGAATAGTCAATGTTATCCATATAAAAATGGTGTAAGAGGAATTAAGTTGGGGATTTATATCTGAAACCCTGAAACCCCAACAAATTAATCTGAATAATCATAGCACCATCTAGGATACAACCAACGCTGGGGGTAACACTCATCCTAGTCATCCATGAACACACCCACGACTTCCACTTTATGAACCCTCACAAAAAGATAACATGGACAAGCTAACATACCATCAAACCCTTTAACCATAATAGATGACCAATAAAAATATACCTTCAAGGCAATCAATCTTTTACCAAGAGACTCCTAGAAAACACAAATAGAAAAACCAACTGAGGTCTCCCAGGGAAATATTAATTCACAAGGTAGGTATTCAACATTACTATGCTAAGGCCATTAATTGGAAGGTCACAATACCTAACCATAAGATAAACTACTCAGAAACACCCTAAGTCATAAAATTTATTAAACTCATCAAAATATTATAAGTGGTAAGACAAATAAGATGAGGAATCAAATTTAAATTAATATGCATCAAAATAGAATCCACCATAAATCAGGTAAACCATAAGAAATAGGGAAAACCCTGAGAAACCAAAGCATAATCATCACCATCTATAAAATCAAACAAAAAAATAAAAAATAAAATCCCATTTTAAATTTAAAAAATAAAGATTCAAAATATCTTCTTCAAAATCCCCTCAAAACCAAGAAGTTTACCATTTTTAAAATAATTTTAAAAATTGTACACCCATGTACAAACTAGAAAAGTTAATTTCAGAAATAATTTTAAAACTATAAATCTCATTATCTAAAACACGTAATAATTTTCACAAAACTAAACATGCTCGAATTTTTTTATCCCAAAATCATACTCTAAAATTAGTTTAAAATTCCAAAAATCCTTTATAAAAATAATTTATCAAATTCTAAAACATTTTCATCATTCCAAAAATATTTTATAAACCCTATTTTCAATTTTAAAAAATGTATTTTACTATTAAAACCAAGTTTACATTTCAAAATACCTACAAAAATTCATAAAGACACATACAAACATTACTAAAACTTCACTATATTAGTTATAAATCTAATTTCACCCATTTAAAATTAAATTATTGTTTATTTAATAAAAACATTCATTAAAAATCTAAAAACTAAATTTTTATTTTGATTAGTTTAAGAAAACTCGTTTATTTCCATTAAAACCTAAATATAAACATTTTAAAATCAATATTTTTTAAAATTAACTCACACATTTCCAAAAACAACACAATTTTACATAATCAAAACAAAATAAAATAGAAAATTCCAACACATAATTTCAGGAGTGGACTACAGTCAGTATGCATCTTGGATACATGGCTTAGAGGACCATGTGCTAACTATATAACTGGAATAACTAGTCATCAAAAAACATGTTACCAAAATCCAAATGGATATTCAGGCCCTATGATATCACCAAGTACCTCTAATTCACTCCCATTTTTCATCTTCAAATTACCAAACAATTAAAAAACTCACAAATAAAAAGACTTAATACCAAAATTCCCCTATAAACTTGAGGTTTTAAACATAAAAGATATATATAGATTCTTCCTACACATACCTCCTAAGTATTGATAGTCCAATCACCATTTACCCTTAAATCCCAAACAAAAAAGGGTGTTCTAAAACCAATGGGCCTATATAGAATCTATTATCTAATACCATTTTTTCATGAACCAACCCAGGACATCCCTCCATCAGACACCCAACTTGGTTTTTGACAAGGGTAGAAGGGTGTTCCCAATCCCCACATACTGGCACAAGTGCCTGGGAATCAAGGAATCACCACTTTGGAATGATTTAAACTAATAAATATTTATGAAAATCAGCAGCGTAAATTAAATAAAATTTTGGCATGACCCATCCATACGTCAAATGACCATGAAAAAATAAAAATAAAGGAAACAATAGACTATAAAGGAATTTAGTAAATAGAAGAATCACCAAAAAAACACCCTCACCACCCTAGTCTCCCTCTCCTTTAAAGAAAAGATTCCCACATTATGGTTTTGATTATCCCACATGTGTCTATAGTTGTCCTATATAAATAGAAATTAGTAAAACCCTATATGGATAATGCAATAAAAGAAACTAAAAATAAAACTAAATTAAAAAAATACTTCTTTGTGACTATGAAAGTCACTATCCAACAATAGAACCTAAATACCCCATGGGAGGGAATAAAATATAATATGGACCTACAAATAAAAAATGATAAAGATATACGCATGATAAATAATATCTCTTGGGATTCTAAAGGAAAAACAACTCCTTATGCCTTACCTTTAAAGAGAAAACAATTTATTTCTAGTTTTAATATATATATATATATATATTTAAAATAAGGTTCACATTTACTTTAAATTAAAGTAGCAAGATGATACATCAGAAAATCCCATTTCCCTTTTTATTTCCAAAATAGTATATAAAGAATAAAATATTTTCAGTAACCCTTTTTTAAGAATAAATGGATACTAAAACAACTGTATCAGTAAGAAAATTTAATAGTGGAAATTACTTTATAAAAAGATTTGCAAAGAAGAGGAAAGTAGAATACATGGTAAACATGTTTCATAGAGGCTTGAGAGATGGTAGAGATGGTCTAGGATATATATAAAAATATTTTCATAATCAATCTCCACTAGCATCATATACCAAAAAATTATGTTTTCCACAACACTCAGTGCCACCCTCACTAGTTCAACCGAGGGGCACATCCCATAAGCAGTCAAGTGATCTTACTCAGGGCCACTAGTCAGAGCATAATACTAAACTAGTATAGTATGTGCACATATATCTCCCTCCTAACTACCCCCAAGGATTACAATGATATAAAAATAGAGGTTAGTTTTATCAAATGATCATATACATACATATCACATTCTTTTCACTAAAACGAACCATTCACATTATCACCTCTAAACTTTCTTCTAAGTGTATCCCCCTTTTTCCTTTACATGATTCATAAATAATTCATAATCCCCCCGTATCAATAATGCATTGCATATCATTTATGTCACATGTTTACCCACCATTAAACACCCATCCAAATTCCATAATAATGGGCTATGACTTAAGAGGGTTTTTTCCTTTTCAAATGAATGCCTCAATGTGCCAACCAATCCTCATTGTATTAAAAGAAACACTATTCATTTGGAAAACAACTATTTTTTAAGGATTTTAGGTTTTTAACCATAATTCATACTTAAACACATATTCACCTTGATATATATATAAATAATACTTGTTATAATGTATATGTTCCTATTTCAATGAGGGAATATGTAAAAATATGGAACTTATATATGTATTTACACATGTATAAGTCACTTTCAATTAACTAAAAGATTAGAAATATAGTAGAGGAGTCATAAAAAATAAAACATTTTATTGGTCCTTTATGGGAAACTAGTATAATGACCAAAATATCTTTGAGAATTTATAATTTCACATGGTAGAAATAATTTGGTAAACCAATCAAGAACTTAGAATGCTTGATATTTCAAAAAAAGATTTAAAATAAGATTTAGTTAGAGAAACTCATGACAGTTTCTTATAGAAAATATGGAAAGCAAGGTTTAATCCACTTTCAACCATAACAACCATATTCAATAATATATTTACTTGAAATAATAAGGAAAACATACTTTAAAATAATCAAGAAATCATAGTTTTTAATTAAAAGTATTGGATGTAGTGTAACCTACCTTGAATCAAAGTTGGACTTATTTTCTTTGAAAATAGAAACACTATTCCACATCAAGAGTATCCTAAATGCTATAGAAAACAAATAGAAAACCAAAAATCACAAAATATATAATTAAAATTGGGTTAAATAAGAATAATAGAAGGAAATCTACCTGAAAACAATGGAGAACTCATCGCCTTCCACAACCATGACTAGAATGGGTCCCAATCGGGGATCACGAACCCTAAAAATCAAGAACCAACCAAAAAGAACCCAAAAATTAGGTTAGGTTTTGGCCATTGTGTGTGAGAAACGAAGGAGAATAGATAATTGGAAGAAAAGGGAAGTAAGAATCACTACTACAAAACTATATTTATCCACCACTAGGGCTTTAACAGTGCTAGCTAAAAACGCTATTAAAGACCAACTTTTTCAGTGCTAAAAAATCACTGTTAAGGGGGGGGTATTTAACAATGATTTTTTATCACTATTAAAATGGGTCTTTAATAGTATTAAAAAAGTGCTATTAAAGGGAGACCTTTATCAGCGCTTTTTACAAGCGCTGATAAAGAGGAGGGGGATTATCAGCACTTTTTTAGAAGAGATGATAAAGTCCCCCCTTTATCAACACTTTTTCCAAGCGCTGATAAAAGTATACTTCATGAAAATTATATCACATTAAAAATAATATATTAATATATAAATATAATTATATTGTAATAAATATAATATATATATTTTGAAATATGTTTTACGTAAGGTAAATATGTATTTACACTTAAAATATAAGATGTTTAGTGAAAATTGATTATAAAATAAATAAAAAATATTTTTAATTAATAATTTTCTTATTATTACCGAGTAATAGTCATTTAATATCAATTTGAAGATACAAAAATAATAAAAATAATAAAAGATATAAAATAAGTTGAAAATTTAACTCAAATATTAAACGGTCATAAATTTTGATCTCGGTGTTAGTTTGAGCTCTACCACATATCAAATCAAAGAATGCGACAATCTCTATGCTATTATGATTAGGGGTCCCTAGTCACTATTTTTTTAAGGCCAAAAAAGGCCCATAAGGCCTCCAAAATTGAGTTTTTAGTCAGGGTACCCCAATGTTTATTTACATTTGATTGATTTTAAGCCTTGTTTATGGGGGATTTTTTACCCTTTTTAGTGGGGACTAAATTTATTCCCAGGGATCAAATTCATATTGATATTATGGCTTTTAAATTTTATCATTTTTTATAACTTAATTTTATTTATAATCAAATATATAACAATATATACATAATTTTTTTATATATTCACACATAAAAATTTAATTTTATAAATAAATAATTTAAAATATTTACATAAAAAATATATTTATTAATATATAAACATATATATAAATATATTGATAAAATATTATAATGAAATATATATAAATATATCATAAAATGTAAAACAAAATAGTATAATGAAGTGGTAAAGGCGTTGGTGTATATGTTGGAGGTCTAGGGTTCATAACTTGCTGGAGGTAGGGGCATGCACAGCAGGCTGGGATTATCTAAAGCACTGATAAAGGGGTGGGGAAGAACTGATAATGGGATGGGGGTGGGATGCACTGATAAATGGGGTGGTTTGGGTGTGGGAAAAAAATTATATACCCTTTATCAGCATAGCCTTTATCAGTGCTAAAAAAGTGTTGTTAAAGGACCTGTTTAATATCACTTTTTTAGTGCTGATAAAAGTTTAGTTATTTTAACAACGCTTCGATTATTAGAATTTTTTATAACTAATAAAGGCCTTTTATGGCACTGTTAAAGGCCAATTTTGTAGTAGAGAAGGTATAGTGGTCCTTACCATGAAGAATCAGATATAAAACTGTAAGGAAACCCCATGAGAACATGATGGGAGGGATAGAAGGGCAAGGGGAGGTGCATATCAGCCGCCCTGGAGCTGTGTATGATAGATAAGAGAGGGGAGGTCTTTGGTGTAATGTAAGGGAAAAGAGGGGGAATAAAAATAAAAAAATATAATTATAAATATAAATTTTTTTTAAAAGACTGGCCATCCTACATGGTATGGTCGTATAGTTTTCCAACCCGTGCGTCAACTGTACACCCCCTAATGGATATTCTAGATCACCAAGAATGGTCAGGGAACATAGTTATGGAAAACATGCACCATCTGTGTGGTCATATCTATAAATATTATAGATGTTCTCCCACAGTTTGTTTATGATCTCTGCCAACCATGCACCAACTGTGTGACTATACTGAAAATTAAAAAAACGAGTTTATACCAAAATTCAAGAATGGGAATAAATATAATTAAGTAATTGAAATAATTAGTAAATTATGTTCATGTTGTGACATCAAATATTTATAGGTGAAGCACCACATAAAAAACCCATAACATTCTTATTCATTCTGGGACACCAGCACTATCGACAGATGTCACAATATATATTGGTTGGACCTTGGTGTACCACCCACTTCAAGTCATTTTAATACAACATCAGCTCTACATGCATGTCCATGGGAACCAAGACTCAATGATGGACAATAAGGATCTAATCATTTCCAAGGGTTTAGTCTAGTGAGGTCTCCCCAATATATATGTTTTACCTTATGGAAAAACACTTATGATCAAATAGTTTCCTCCTATTAATCATAGAGAGTTGTGAATAAGTAATAGATAAGTATATAAGGGTCACTCAAACATTATACCCCTAAATTTCTAGATGTATCAAATTGAAAATGGAAATCAACTGAAACTCACTATAGGACTCCTGAACCCCCTAAGTTTGTGTCTTCAGGATCAAAGAATTAGCAACCACATTTCCCTTTCTATGGGTGTAAGCCATATCAAAATAAAATCATTGCAAATACCCAACCCACCTTTACGATTTAAGGTTTGGGTGTTATTTTAAAAGGATATAATTCCTAATTTTATGATCGGTATAGACCAAAAAATCTCTCCCCCAATAAATAATTCTTCAATTACCTCAAGTTTTGTACTAAAACTACTAGATCAAGGGAATGAGTCAGGTAGTTCCACTCATGGGGACTCAACTTCCTAGAACCATAATCCACTACTTGACCGTTCTACATCAAGACTGGACCAAAACCAACTCCTGAAGTGTCAAAATAAAGGGAGTAATCCTCACCCCAATTGGGTAAGGTATAGATCAATACTAAATTTAACCGCCCTTTTAGATTTTGAAAGTCCTTATCATGGATAACAGGCCTTCTCATGGATAACAGGCCACTAAAACCCAACCCCCTTTTTAGTCGGTTTCATCATCAGTGTTACCAATCAGGATAAGTCTTAAATAAAACTCTATTAGTAACTAACTAATACCAAAAATAAATATATGTCAAAAAAATTCTTAGGATACTCTTATAAAACAACTAATATGGATTTTTTAGGGTCTAAAGGCACTCTATCCACAGATAAAATATCCCCCCAAAATTGTACCTCATCAAAAAAGTATAAGTCTTAGAAATTAGCATCAATCCAATTCTCTCTATGTTTGATCAATGTTATCCATAGATTCTTTACATTTTCCTCTATATATTTAGCATTAATGAGTATATATTCTATAAAAATGACCATTATGGTGTCCATATGTGGGTAGAAACACTAATCCATCAAATACATGAATACATATAGTGTGTTCATCAATATAAATGATATCATAAAATAATCACATAGACTGAACCTTCTCATGAAAGTAGTGTGGGGTATGTTTGAAGGCCTCACCATCAACTGATGACAACTTAGTCTCATATCTAACTTATAGAATACATAACAATCGCATAACTAATCAAATGGGTTTTCATTATGAGGAATATCATAATAATTTTTAACCATCATCTAATTAATCTTATATTAATCTATGCCCAAACTCAATGAGTCATCAACCTTCTTGGAGAACTTGATAGGAGAACCCCAAGGAGATGTTCTCATCCAAAAAAACCCTAGTAGCCTTAAACTCTCATAATTATATAGGATCTATCTTATAGGGAGAAATAAAAATAGGCTTTGCACCAGACATGAGATCATTGGTGAACTAAACCTATATCTTGGATGGAAGTCCTGAGAAATCACTAGGGACAACATATTGAAATTGATCAACCACAGGAGGGAAAATACCACTATGCCTCTCTATAATATAACATAATATTATTGACTTGATCTATAATCCTTCCCAACTACCTATTGTCTATACCTACACACCTTGTACTAATTTTCATTTATCTGGCATGAACTTACTCACTTGCCTCATGGGATATGAAAGACTCCTATCGACGGTAAAAGTTGATGTGGTATCGATAGGTTACTTACCAATCCATTATAAGTATCATATAAAAAATAGTTATCCCTAATATAAATAGATCCCTAAGAAACTAATGGCCACCAATTTTAAGGGTGTATTCCCTACAATGGTGAAAACCCTCTGATCATACCCCTAAGGGTGTATTAGTGTACCTCACCCCATACAGGAACTCTATAGTTAGCCCTAGGACATCAAAGAACTAACAAAATATAAAATAATGTGAAGACCTTGTATCAAACAAAGTAAATTCCAAGGTATAATCTACCAAGATCGCACCTCGAATCATAGACCACTCCACATCCTATCTTGTAGGATTAGGTTGTATAGAATATAGTTGGACAGAACCATATCCCTAAGCCTTTACCTAGTCTCTTAAAGATTAACTAACCTATATCCATTGGTGATCCTACCCCTAGGCACCATGTCCACTAGCTTGGTCTGAATAGTCATTCAAATTCCAACTACCTTCTCACTTCAGAACACTGGGACCAACCCTTGACACTAAAATTTACCAGATCCTTTATCATTGGGAATCCGCTAAGAACTCAAAAACCCACTAAAATTGTCACATTATTCCTCATGTATAGTACTTAATAGTCAATAGATAACACCAAGGATAAATGTGGTCAATATGGCCACACTAATGGCATCGAACTGAAGTGTCTCCCCATAGAGGAAGAAATGATCTACCACCCTGGATACTATTCCTGCCACCACTCTACTGTGAACTCTAAAAATAATAATATCTACCACTTAAAGACCCCTCATCAATTCATTTAGTGAAATCCTCTTCTCTTGAGCCTCTACCATTACTCGGGTTTCACTCCAAAATAAGTACTTGGTTCACAACCTCAGAAACAGATAGAAGAAGGAAAATACTCACCTGAACTCAAATCTTATAACTTACCCCATACTCAAAAATTATTTCCCTAGCCAACTCATTTCCAAAAAAACATGTAGGAAAATATTTAAAGCTCTAAGAAATTATTAGCATAGTTCATCATTGACATATTCCCTTGGGTAAGGTGTATGAACTCCATAACCCTCTCACCTTTCATGGCCTCTAGAAAAAGTGGTCAAATAAATAGTTTTTGCAAACATTCTAGGAAAATATCATGTGATAATCTATTAGGACTAGAATATACCACCATTAATTATCTAACCCAGCGATCATATAAATGTAAAATTTCACCCTCCTGTCCTAAGTCGTCTCAAGGTTCTCAAAAATCATCTAGATAGACTCGGTCCAGATATTAGCTTCTTGGGGACCACTCTTTTCATCAAATAATGGTGGGTGCTATATTTGAAACTCACTGGTCAACATGGTCAGCATATCCACAGGTCATAGAGTCACTCTCAGTCGACTACACTATTCATAGAAATATTTCTCAGAGCTAATCATCCATCTCCTTCCCTTGTACTATGGGTGGTTCTAGTTCAATAACTTCTAGGGAATTCTCATCATCACCCTCATGGTTATGTAATAGAGTATGTCACATAGTAATTTGTCTAAAATGAAAAAAAAAACCTAATATCACATTCACACAGGATTTATTGATGTCACAAGTTAAGGAAAATGATAATAGGAATATTGCCTCGCTATTTTTACACACCATATCATAATAATTCTTATAACTTGATCACTCCCATTATCCCCATCTACCTATACACATTGTCTCATCACCACACATATACATACATGATCCACATCAAAAAACTTTTGTATTTTACTTTAGCCATCATAATTGAAGCCAGATTAAATGAAATTCTAATTATATATTATAGATTAAATCACTTTATAATATATAATTGAAATTTTATTTAGATGATAAAACATTATAACAACTACTTTTAGGTACAATACTTGGTTTATTTTGAGAATTTCTCTTTGTATGACTTGATCTCTTATTATTTTCATTTATTCTTGGTTCTTTCCACTTGTTTGATCCTTTTTAGGGTTTTAGGGTGTGTATTTGATTATAGTTTGATAGATCGGGGAGTGCTATAGGAGTTTATCCAAGGGTGGATACTAACCTGTAGCTAAATAATGCTATTGGTGGACAACTATCAAGCTAGTGAGACCTACTATCTAGCCAGAGGGACATTGGTATTAAGAAATTACTATATGAAGCCCATCGGCTAGCTGGTGAGGTCCACCAGCCAATCGATGGATGGATGGTAGAATGGAGTTCATATAAGAACTCCATCGACTATCTTGTAGGGTTTTGAAGGCTATACGATTTTTGTTTAGTGCTAGTGGACAGCTGGTGGAATCCAAAGGAAAGATGGTGCCACTATTCTAGGCAAGAAACAAAAGGGAGATATCATATATTTTATTTATATTAATCTTTATTTTAATTCTAAACATGCCTCCCTCGAACCTAATTTAACCCCCATGAGTTTGGTGACTCTCTAAAGATGACTTTCTCCCTTCAAACATTAAAAATTCTTGGATTGAAGTTTTTTTTTGAATCATTGAGTCTCTCTGAATATTTGTTCCCTAGATATATTGATGATTTATTTTTTCCCTCGAGTTCCTTCATCTCAGATGGATATGAAATCTTGGGTTATTTTTTGATATGGTATTTTATTTGAAAATTGTGTTTCTAGGATCCTTTATTGATTCATTCTAGCCCATTTTATCCCTCCAATTATGGATCTCATATTGGTGAATTTTTATCTCGTGAATTGAGGTATGTGGTTTTGTAAGTTAATTCATACCAATTAAAATTGTTATTGCTTGATTTATTTGAAAGGGATATCTAATTTATTTAAAAATCATTATTTTATTACTTTGATAAATATTTTTGAACTTTCATTGTGTGTGTATGTGTGATGAAATCTCTTTGATAGTGAATTTTTAATTAAAGTATTGATTTTTGAAAAATGATATTGAATTGAAAGAATTATTTTAAGAATATTTTTTTGATGAATCTTGATAAGAGAAGGCATATTTTTTTGAATTTGAAATTAGATGAGTGTTTCTGACACTTTTGTTTGGGTGCACATCATCGTGCTATGACATGATGATTGTTGCCTTGCATTCCCACTTTCCAAAGGTGGGAGACATCTGTCACTTATTTAGAGATGTTTTCTTCTTGATCAAAATGGGATGATGGGATGTCGGTTTCTACTTGCAGGGATTCCTCCTCAAAACTCATCACCTAGTCTGAGTCTCCATTAAATATTAAGATGTTGTTCACCAAAATCTTCCTAATTCCATATCTTTGTGGATTCCTATTAATTACAATGTTTCTGTCAGGACATTCCATGGGGTTGAGTCAGGGAAGCAACCTTTGGTCAGGGGAGAAGTCATATTGTAAATTGCTAGCATTTTTGGACTCTGGAACACTGGTACCCCTAGATTTTCTTCCCCTTATGATAGGGATTCTTGAGGATACGGATGCCCGAGGCATCCCATATTGAGTGCATGGAATTTTAAGCCATAGGCATGTCTCCAAGGTTTTCCTCAGCTTCCCATGTTCAATATGGGGTATGTCGCGAATTTAACATCTAGAGAAGATAGATCAAACTGATCATAACACTAATGGGAGTGGATCGTATGGGTACATCCCTAGGAGGGAGAATTTGAAAGTTTTACTAGATTTTTGGATCAAGAATCCCAATGATGATGGATTCAAGGATGATTGGGTCTCAACAAAGGATACACCAAGGTTTACCATTGGCTAGCATTGAACCTCATGGAGGCCTCCTACATACCATATGTGGAATACAAGGATCAAACCCCACATAGTTTGAGAGGGAAAATCATGGGATTGGGGTCTACACAATGGAAAATAACTTGAATTCATAATAGGGATTATGCGTGGTTAGTGGACCAGGTACTTATAGGATCAAAGAGGAAATGGATGACATGATCTTACCAGGATGTGGCGGCCTGGGTAAAACTAGGATGGATGATGGATGATTCGATGAATTGAATGAGATAAATGAGATGGAACCGATGTGAAGATGACATTGGTGTTGAAACTAAACCTCAGGGAGGATTCCTACGTATCCCAGTGGGTGAGAATCAAAGTCCACGTAGTTTGGTGAGGAGATGAGTCACCTGAGGAGGCAGCTCATGAGAATGGATGCATGGATGGGGACCTGAAGGAAGTAAAACCTCTGAGTTGTGGCATGGTCTTCTCGAGACACAAAGGCTCGAGTGAGAGACCATAACATGACATGAGAGATGGTATTTAACCTTATAGAGGTTTCCTACATATCCCCATGGGAGGGAATAAAATTCTATGTAGTTCTGTAAATGGTGGCATAGGATTGGGGTGTATACAAAAGACAGTGACCTGAAAACATGTTGAGGCTTATGTGTCGTTAGCAGCCAGTCTCAAGAGGGAGACTCTTGGTTGAAGGAGTGTGAATTTAAAGTAGGTATTATGCATGGTTAGCAGCCCAAGAACTGGTCTGACACCACTAAAGTTTAGACCAAGGACATGTGTCCCAACAAAGGGGATTCCAAAGTTTACCAATGTTTGGGGTTGAACCTTAGGGAGGCTTCCTATGTACCCTACCAAGGAGACAGGGATCAAAACCCATGTAGTTTTAAGGAATACAGATTAGCATCATGCAGGGTGATAGATGATTAAGGTTTAATGTCACAAATGATGAGTTTGAACTGGTGTAAAGTGTTCGGGACCTATGGGTGATGGGATTGAACCTCAGGGAGGATTCCTACATACCTTTCTTAGAAAGGGAAAGGATCAAAGTACAAGTAGTTTGGAAGAGAGGGTAATGGGGGCTTATGGTTGGTTAGTAGCCTAAAGGAGGATTTCATGTTCAATGATTACTCTAAGCCCACTTGAGTCATGCTTGGTGTGAGAAATAAGAGACAATAAAGACCTGATGATTGCATCACAAATAGTGCATCTGCGAGTAATGGAATGAGGCTTACGCATGGTCAGTGGCCTAGGGAGATAGAGATTGGGACTTACATCAGAAGGGGGGCCTAATGAGAAAGGAGGGTGTCCTAACGTACTAGGAGTATATGGTCATCGTACCTGAATCACCCCATCAGAGGGTATCAGGGCTCACGTGGAGACTGTCAGAGGTGTGCATGGTGACAAGGATCAGAGGGAGAGGGAAGTGAGAAGTCACTGGTTCCCATCCCCTTCATGGTCCTCTCTAGACTTATCACTAATTTGGTGATCATATTTTAATGTCATGTGTCGGGGATGTGGGTTCTTGGAAGTTTAACGTATTGCAGCTCGGATAGTGAGGATTTACTCCTCACCCCTAGGAATTAGAAAATTAGCGCACTTTAAACCTTAGTGAAGGGAAGGCACCAGAAATGCCATGTGGATATGGGGTTGTGGAGTGATCCATTGAGGGGATCACATTAGCATAGATACACGAATAAGTAAAACCCATTAGTGTTTTTATGTGAGGAATCATGAGGCAAAGAAACAAAACATGAATCATCGCCCAAGGGACCTTGAAATCACTTCGTACAAACCTGGAGGGTCATATGGGAAAATTATGTGCAAGACAGGGGTGTCATATATAAGAGGGGATCAGACATGGTGCCTTAGGGTAAGGACGTCACATGGAGTGCACAAGGAGGGGAACCTGTAAGATTTAAGGGGTGCACACAAGATAAGGGGAGGTACACAAGTTTGGGTGGTTACGCGTAAAATGTGTAGCTACACACAAGGGGAAACCTTGCATGAAATATTGTCCTGACACAAGGGAAAACTTTCATGAAAGAAGAATATTTTGTGCATAATTTCCTTATAGAAAAAGGAAATGGGCGAGGGTCAATCCCTAGTGGCCCCACCCAAAGGAGGACCATTGGGAGACCTTTCGCGCAATATCCAATACCTTGAGGTCATGTCTTTTGCATGGTCACGGAAGGGATATATTTATCATAGTAGAGAATTTGATTGTCTTCAATAACTATCCCCCAAATTGCAGGGGTATGCATCTATTTATTTTTGGAAACTTTGGAGGTGGCATGTAAGGTAATATGTGCACAAGTGGCCTTTTGACATCGCATTAGGCGTGGAATATCTTGCACGCAAGTTTCCAGTCTTGCACGCCAACTAATTTTCCTTCACGCCACTAGATTGGCTGTTTTTTAAAAGGTTTATGTAGAAGAATCCCTTTGATTTTTCATTGTCCACATAAGATCTTGTCTGCAATTTTCAATCTTGTATTCGATCCTTGAATCTTGCAGGCACCTCCCATGGGCATGTTAGGATTACCTTTTGATTCAAAATATTTCTTTGGTTTTCTTCACAATTTCCATTCATGGACTTAACCAAAATTTGATGCCAAAAAATACCCCCCCTTTCTTTAGAGTCAGAGCTTAAGGGGGACCCAATGGTTGTATTCTAAGGGACACTCCAAAAACCAGAGTACTTGATGGTTGGTGTGTGCAAAAATGGCCATTCTTCATGAAAACCACATCCGCGTAAGTGAAAGGGCCAGTCCATGACTATAAATAAACTGGGGGTCCAAGGCTATGTACCTTGAATTTCTATAATGATAGGAAATTTTATCTCATGTGAGAAAGATCTTCCTTTCTGTGAAAAAATTCCTGTATTTGTTCTGCATCTTTTGTGAAAATGTGAACTCTTTCATGCTTTTCCAATTCTTGTGTGCACCTACCGTAACTATATTTTATGCATGGCCCATGCCCATATTGTGTGCAATATATTGTCTTTCATGCCGAAATCCCATTATTTTGTGAAATCCCCTTTATGAATTTTAGGACATAACAGAAATGGATACTCAACCGACTGATGCTGAGAGGGAAGCTACCACTACTGCAAGGAGGACCTAGATGATCACAAACCCTGAGATTCTTCATGTGAGAAGAGTCATGTCTGATAATCAGATGATTTTTGGTAGGCAAAAAAAATCTCAATTGGATTATATTCTGAGTGATAGTATACTGATTTGGAACTTTAGTTTTTTGGAAGAGGTGTTGATGTCAGGCTTTGAGACCGATACATCATGCTAATGGGTAACACACAAGGATAGCCTTCCATAGTTCAACATCACGAGAAACGGTTAACCTTCCAAGGAAACATAGAACATGGGATTTTACATCCTAAATATGAAGACTAGAACTATTGTAGGGATATATATGGATCTTGAGTAATCTCTAGCTCATTATGTGAGCACCTTCAGAAACAACATTACTGATGAGACCAAAGGTTGGAAGGAATGGGACTTCAGTTCTAGGGGAAATTTTATTATTGAATGGGCATGGGTGTATTGGATAAACTAGACATGCAAGGATTTTGGGATGGAGCTACGGTCTATCGGTATTTTTGAAGCTGTGTGGACATCACAGTTTCACTTCTACCATTATCAAGACCTAGTACTAGAGTTGGTTTGTCGGTGGTCTCCCGAGATGAATACCTTCCACCTCCACCACAGGTAGGTACGCATCGGTCTATGGGACATTCATTTCATTGGGGTAATTCCCCTGTAAGGGTACCAATACGATGAGTTCCTTCTAGCAGAGAACGTTTGGGGGGATAGGACGTGCACCCCTATTCTAACATGGAATCTATTGAAGGTGGCTAAAGAAAAGTTGAAAATAAAATACATATTAAATGATATATCCTATTCAGGATGGTTCAGTCTGTTTTTGATGTAGAAAAATGCCATGAAAAATTCTAGGCTGAGGGAAGTAGTGCCTAAACACATCGCAGAAGGGGAAGGTGGGATCATACTGGATGGTCCTGGAAGCAGGTGAGTACCGATCATGGGGATTCGATATAGACAAAAGTCTTGACCTTAATGTATGATATGTTGGGTTCCTTTCTATATTTATGAGTGATTGGATGCTTCCAGTTCCATATATGAGGTTGGGGTTCGCCCAAGGATGATAGTGATGGTTGGAATCATGGAATCCAATAACAAGGTTAATCTTGGGGTGTCTGTACAAGATAGGTTGTACAGCATTATGGGATGTGTCTCTAGAGGAAACGCACCTTGGAGGATTTTTGGACCATTACATATTTTTCATGGTGGGGCTATATCTCATTGTGGTGGGTAGGACTTCCCGAATTCCATCCACCCTCCAGGTGATGGTCTGAAACCATACCCACTAAACATTGATGGAATTTTCTCATTGACGCTTAAAGATGAAGGGATCAAAATCAAGATCATCAACCACGCAAACTTCAACATTCAACCATTTCAAACCCCAACTGGTTAGAAGTTAGATGACGAGTGAGGCCCATTAGAGTAGAGGGAGTAATTTCAATGTATGAGGGATAGTGTGATAGTAGCCCGGATTTATGGTCAAATCTTTTGCGAATACTATGTATCGACAAGGTTTTCCCTGAAATTTGGGTGCATACAATGGATGTTGAATAAATTATATATATAGGTTTGGGAAGAGAGATATCCTTGAAAATTTTACCAATTGTGGCTAATGTTCACGAATTTAGGTTTTTGGTGGAGTCATCACCCTTCCCCCTATAGATGTCAATGTTGGCCTATCAATGGAGTATGTTAACCATTGAATAGAAACTTACCCAGAGGCGATTCTGTGGAAATTCATTCGGAAAATCAAGGTGGCTAGCATGGAGTCCGGACAACGAGGAAGCAGACGAGGTACTACTAGGGTGGTGATACAAGGAATAGGCCAGGTAGTTGGAATGGTGTGGGCAAGAACTTCATCGAAGGGAGTGTCACAAGGTGAGAATGCACCTCCACCCTCTAAAGAGGGGTGGTCATATGGGCAGTCTTGTGGTCCATCTAGGAAACAACTTGGAAAGAAACTAAGACATCTTCTGAAGATGACCTCCAATTACATTTTCCCATCTCTATGGTCCACCTGGAGGATGCTACAGCAATCTATGTCCACTAAAGAGTTGTGGAAGATATTGATACACACTTGCCTCGACCTACCAGATGTATGGAACATTTAGGTGGCATAGAGGGTGAAAATTCATCACTGGTATTCATACCTAACATCCATGTATATTTATGCATTCCAATGGGGGTGGAATGAAGAGTTTCACCTCCTAGTGAAAGTGATGCTTATCCAGAAGAATGACATAGAAAATCTGCCTTCTGAGGATGAGGATGATGAGAAAGAAGAAGAAGAATGGTAGGAAGAGGAGGAAGAGGAAGAAGATGACAAAGAGGATGAGAGAGAAGAGGAGGAGGTAGAAGAGGAGGTTGGGAGTGAAGGTCCTGAAGGTGAGGGACCTTTGGAAACAGTCGTTCTCTAGGGAAGCCCATGTGAGAGTAGAAAAATCACAAGATCTGATGCAGAACTGGCTAAACAACTCAAGGTGATTCTCAAATCTTATCTCTACTAGAAATTCTCTTTTCATAACTCTAATCCATTGACCAATATTTTCCTTGTTCAGGAAAACATCGATGATGATAGAAAATAAGCATCCCCTGATGAGGATGAAAATTTACCCATGGATGTAGAAGAACATCCCCCTGAATTTACATATGGGTCGAGCATGGTGGAGAACCAACCACGGTTGAAGAGGTCAAAGGACCAGCCACAATTTGGATGTTCAGTGATAATCTAGTAGGAGGGGATGAAATGATAACCTCAGAGTCTCAATCTATTCCTTTCATTCAGAAGGATCCAATGTCAGTCATTGAATTAACAAGTGTCGAGGGATCTCTTGTGGTGGCAGCTTCTGTCGTGACTCAGGAAATGGACACCATTGTTCTTGGATCCCATAAGTTTTTCTTTACCTTTTTAGGCTCACATATTGTATTGGGTAACTCGTATGACCATGATATTAGTTCCCAATTCAGTGATCGCAAGGCTGGAGGCTCAAAAAACTGTCAAGTTTGGAACATCTGCAGAATCTCTACTGGTGATTGTGCTGCCTCACATAGAGTCAGTTATTCAAGACAGTCCAAACATAGCACCTAGTGAACAAGGAGATACAATCATGGGTGATGTGGCTACTAGGGTTAAACTTCAGGCTGGTGGGGGTGAGGTTGCTGATGAAGAAAGAGCGCTAGGAGAGGACCCTGCTGCGGAACTCCATGACATTTTTCCTGAGTATAGGCCTACATGTTCTGAATAGATATATGAATTTGATCCTGATGTGTCTGAGAAGTGTCATATGACATGACGAAAGGCATGGAAGTGCATCTAACTCTTCCTCAGTGAATCACGGGTAGAATGGTTGGTCCGAATGGGATCACTTCGCACATGGATATGATTTCTCTACACCAGATCGGTGGATTATCAATGTATTCATATAATACTATGTGATTATATGGATGAGAATATATGAGAGAGTATCCAGTTCTCTGATATTTCCCAGTGTCAGAATGAGTCAGAGAATACTCAGAAGTTTCTTAAGGCTGAGCAAGAAATCTAATACCTCGAAGAGAGATAAAACAAAAGAGTTTCATTTATCGTGAGCCATTATGATCTTATTGAATGGTTGAATTCCCAACCGATGGATTCTCTGGAGAAATCAGTGTAGGAAATCCATAAAATGATTGAGTTTTGAGCTGAGTAGAAATGAATTCAGCCCAAATCTAATGAGCTCTGCTCTGCATCTGCTGACGAAGAGAGGGAGATCAAGGAGCGAAAACAGCCCTAGAGGCTACAATTCTGAAGGTGAAAGCACGGGAGTAATCTACAAAAGGGGTTGATCCATAAGGGCCATGTTTTTTACAAACTCATAGACATATCTACCATAGTTTTCTTATCCCAAACTATGTGCATGAACTTATTATTTTCCTGTTTTCTTATTTTAGTGCACTTCAACTATAACTGTGAAGTAATTAGCAATCAATCTCTAATCTCACGTAGTTCATACCCAGTATGAAAAACAAGAGAAGAATACATAATTATTCACTTTTTGTATGATAGTTCCGGATAATATTTCGAAAACTTGGGGTCTGTATGACTACCCAGGTTTTTTGAAACAAAAGAGGGGTCTTGACCAGAGAATATGGTTCTTAGAACTGGTAAAACATTATTTCCCATATAATATAGTGTATGAGATGGATGATGTCAAGGGTTTTGTAATAAATCCAAACAAAGGGGAGTGAAGAATGTGAATTACGATGCCCAAAATTTTGAACGCATTGAAGAGGGAATAATGACAGAGGATAGATGTTGACCAAATTCAAAACATAGCATCTGTATCACGTTAGCTAGAAATGGGAATAGAAAAAGGAGGGACAGTCGTAGAATGCATTCAAAAACACAGGTCCAAACTTGAAGTGTCTTCTGATGTTATTCAGAACATTGGCCCAAGATGGTAGGTGAGCCTTAAGAACAAGCATCCTAACCATTAGTGGGTTCCTTCAAATGTGATATGGAATGAGGATTCGAAATAAAGGGTACAAAAAGCGTGGTGATGGAATGATGGGTCGTTTGGGTAAAGTACAACACTCTAGGAATTATGCCACCATGATGAAAGTACACTGGGTGAGAATATCAGTTTAAATAGAGATCAGGCCTATTTTTGGGAGGGTCCTCATTGGAGAGCACCTAAGATGGTCTACAGTTTTATGTCACATAAATGGGGATGATAATCATGCATTTTAGCTTCATATGGTGAATATGATGCATGAAATAGTTTAATGTCATATAATCAGGTGATTGCACATAGTTTATGGTTGTACCGTCTGGACCCTACTCAAAAGTTTAAAGTCATGTTATATGGACTGGGGAATCCTATTTTAGGTTCATAGAGTTTTTAACATAATTAAGGAAAAATAATAATAAAATTTAATGATCCTGGGGCTGGGCCCTTGGCGAAATGTCTGGGTGTCGCTACGTATCCCATAAGGATGATAATCAAGCTAAATGAAATTATTGAAACTCCGTGTACTTTAATATCATGTGGTAAGGATGCAAGGGATCTTAGTTTATGTTCATAGAGATCGGAACATAAATGACCAGCTTAATTTCATGTATATGGGATATGCCCATGGAATTTATTATCATGTAGTAAGGATAGAGAAATGGAGAACTCTCGAGAGAGGTATGTGGCGTGGTTATTGAAAACACGACATGAATGAGGACATAAATACACACCACACCACATACATCTAAGGAAAATAAGGCCAAAATGAAATAAGAGAGATTATTATGATGTGGCTAGACCACAGGAAAAATTCTGGGTGTCACTAAGTATCCCATAAGAATGGGAATCAAGCTACACGTAGTTCTTGAAATGTCATGTTGTTTGACGTTGTGTGGTAAGGACACAATGGGTAGATGTTTCTCAAGAGAAGAATGTGTATGGTATGGAAGAATAACCCGACATGAATGAGAACCCAAGAAGTCCACATAACACACCATTCACAACCTCAAGAGAGAACCCAGTTTAGGGGGAGAAGGAATAGAAGAACCTGAGGCTGGACCCAAAGATGAAATATCTGGGTGTTCCTACATATCCCATGATGATGAGAATCAAGACAAACATATTTCTTTAAAATTAATGGTAGGATACCAATTCTAGGGGCAGTATTGTCTCATAGGTTTAGTCTATGCACCAAATGAAGCATCACTTGATGGATCTTATTTTTTCTTTAATGTGGGTGTGTGTTTTTTTTGGAGAAACAAACCCAGAACGGAGAATCCGGGTGTCACCGTAGGAATCAAGACATATGTAGGACTTTACAAATGTAATGGTGGATGACCAATGCCAAACATGATGTCCCCTCAAGCAAGGACACCATAATGCAGTGTCATTTTCGTCATGATGCTAGGATGATAATGTCACAGTTTAAGGTCATATGACAGAACCAACCCATGCACTTTAACATCATGCGTAAAAGATACAACAAATTAAAGTCTTGTGGGATGAGGCATAATAGTTTAACATCATATGGTTTGGACACGTATGAAAAAATGAGGTTTTTAAGGGAATGTACATGTTCTGATAGAGCATACCCAACATGAATGAGGAAAAAAATCCACACCACACCACATGAAATCCCAGGGGGAACCTTTGGCCAAGGGGCTAGAAAAGATCAATGGTCCTAGGGCTGGACTTGAAGATGAAATTTTTTCATATTCCTATGTATCCCATAAGGATGGGAATCAAGCTACACATAGTTTTTGGAATTCCATGTAGTTTAACATCATGTGGTAAGGACAGAGATGGGAGGGACTATACCATAAGAGGATGTGTGTGGTGCATCTATTATAATCACAATGTGAATGAGGACATAAGTCCCCTTATGCCACACCATGAAATAACATAAGAATTAGGTCCAAAAGGCCAAACAAAAGAGATGATTAGTGGAGCCTTGGCTGGACCTGAAGAAGAAATGTTTGGGAATTCCTTCATATTCCATGAGGATGTGAATAAATCCAAACATAGTTCTTAACATTCCATGTAGTTTAACATCATGTTGTAAAGATGGTGATATCTTAGTTTAAGGGCATAGATCTCAGACCAAAAGAAGTGAGATTCTTCCAAGTAGGCGTAAACCTTGACCAAATCCCTAAGACCATGTGAGCCATGCTTGATGTGGGAAATAAGGGTGAAGAAGATCTTCTCAACACATGGAATACTTAGTAAGGGGAAATGGTGTAGAGTAAATGATGAAACCACGATGTTGAATCTTCCTCTTAACACACAAATGTGCACGGAGGGATAACAACAAGGGTGTTGAAGTTCCACTTGGACATGACAGAGTAAAAGGGGATGTGAATCACGAGGCCAATATTTAGGGCATAATGGGGATGGTTTAATGATGGAGGATAACTGTTGACATGGTTAAAAACACAGTATCCACATTGTGTGACCTAAAATGGGAACTAATATCTGAGGGTCAACTGCTGACTAAATTAAAAATGTGTAACCAGTCTCATAATTTCATTTGAAATTCTTTGGGATGTTGGCCCAAGGTAGTAGAAGATAACTAAGGCCTAGAATCCATGTCTTTCAGGGGTCCTTTCATATGTGAAAGATGATGGAAACCCAAATAGAGGAAACATGAAGCATGGAGACCAAATGAAATCATGTAAATTCAGAACCCAACACTCTAGGTCCTAAATCATGGTGCATCTGGACACATTGGTGAGACAAAATGGAGGTCGAGGGGCTCGATTTACAGAAGACGACTTTATGAGATGAGCGGAGGAAAGGAGGATAGAGATCTTTTAAGATAGATAGGTACGTGGTGTGGTTATTGAAAACACGATGTAGATGGGGACATAAGTCCACATGCCACACCACATATTCATGGGAGAACCTAGGCCAAGGGACTAGAAGGAAGATAAATTTTATAAAAAAATAGGGCTAGACCCGAAGAAGAAATGTTCGGGCGTTCCTACTTATGCCATAAGGATGGGAATCAATCCATAATGGTTCTAGAAATTTCATGTGGTTTAACGTCATGTGGTAAGGATGGAGATGTTAATGAAGGGTGTTCTGAAAGGAGGGGTATATGGTGCGACCATTGTAAACCCAATTTGAATGTGGACTACAGAGGTCTACATCAAACCATATGCAACCCTCTAGGATAACTAAACACAAAGGGGGTGAAGAGATTTGTTGGGTTGGACCCGAAGATCAAATGTCTGGGAATTCCTACATATCCCATGAGTATGGGAATCAAGCCATATGTATTTATGAAAATGTCATATTGTTTAACAGCATAGAGTAAGGATGTATAAAGGAGGAGTATCTCTAGGGGATATGTGTGGTGTGGAAAAAATATCCTGAAGTGAATGAGGACAAAGATTTCATACCACACTATTCAATACTAAGAGAGAACATGGGCCAAGAGGATGAAAAGGTCAAGATACCTAAGGATAGTCCACAGATGAAAGATTCAGGTGTCTCTACATATCCCATAAGTATGGGAAGAAATCCAAGCGTAGTTCTTAAATTCCATGCAGTTTAACATCATGGGACAAGGACATATAAGATCTTAGTTTAAAGTTAAAGAGCTTAGACCATTTACAATTTAACGTCTTACAGGACAAGGATAGGCTGTTTAATGTCTGGAAAGATAGAGATGAGTAGTTTAACATCGTGAAATATGGTAATATAATTTAACATCATTTGAGATGTCGATTCCCTCATGCGATGTACTGCTAGAGGAATTTGTCATTGGTGGAAGAAGTAATATGATCACCATCCATAGTGACCAGAGAGTATGCACTATTGGGGTAAACCTTGTGAATGACATATGGTCCTTTCTATTTGGAATCTATATTAGGTGGCTTCCTACTTGGTATCATTGGCATTATCAGAGCCAATACCATGTCACCTTATAATAAAGAGTGGAGGTGAACTTTCTTATCGAAAGACCCGAAAATATTGTTCTGATGCCTCTTCAGATTGTGCAAGGAATAAAGCCTATTCTGGTCAAGCACTTCTAGTCCAACCAGATAGATTTAAAATACTTTATCTGGTTTTTGCTGATCGTAGATGGTTGTGCATAATGAGGGTAATTGAATCTCAATGGGTTGGACTGCCTTTGTCCCATACACCAGGTAATATGGAGTCACATGGGTGGAATTACACGTCGGCGTCTGGTAATCACAGAGAGCATTGGGGATTTTATCTGGAAAAATCTTTTTATTCTGACCAACCATATTTTTCAAGATGTTAGAGAGGGTTTCTTTGAACACCTCAATCTGTCCATTTTCATGTGCATGATAGTGATAGGTGTGATTAGAACCGATATTGTACTTAGCGTACAATTTCTTCAGCTTGGCTGCCTAGAATTTGGTGTTGTTATTAGTGAGAATGTTATGAGGGACTCTAAATTAGTGGATTATATTGGATCTCACAAACTCAATGATAGAATGGGCCTTAAATTCCTTGAGTGGAATTACCTCTTCCCATTTAGAAAAGAAATCTGTAGCAGTTTGGATGAACCTGCACTGGTGAGCTTTTTCCGGTGGATATGGTCCCATGACATTGAGTCCCCAGAACCCAAATGGGCAATAATACATGGTTGTATGGAGAGTCTCTGGTGGCCAATTAAAAAAATTAGAATGGATCTGGCACACATGTAACCTCTTGTAAAACTCGATACAGCCGCTGATCATGGTGGGCCAAAAATATCCCAATCTTCAGATCTGATGAGAGAGTTTTGGCCTTGTTTGATGAGCCCCATAGGAACCAGCATGAACCCTCTACAGAACCTGAGAAATATTGTATCCTTGAATGAAATGGAGGATAATCCCATCAAACCCACATCTGTAGAGGATCTACTCATAGATAGGACCACTCTAGAGGGTAAACTGCACTATGTGACATTGGATTCACTCACGTTCGGCTCAGTCTATCGGGAGACTACTGTGATGGAGATACTCAATAAAGGGAGTCATCCAATTGGGGGTCTCCTCCCACACTGTGGTGGGGGATCTAGAGGTCCTGATGTGGAGGCATCAGTGATAAGGTGGCTTACCTGTTGGCTATCATCATTTTTCGGAGTGACGAGAGTGATGAATCTTTGATGTGCCACATGGATAATCAAATCATCCTAGTCAAGCTCTACAAGAGATGTGTCAAGGATGACCAAGGAATCGGCTCGACTGTTCTGTGATCAAGGTACATGGTTAACTTATAGCTGAGAGGGTAATTGGGCCATTAGTTAGCAAGTATGCTCTAAAATATGTAAGATCTTCGGCTTCCTGACGACATAGTCAGTGTTGATCTGCTGGATAACCAGTTCAGATTCCCCTTTCACATGAAAATGGGGAACACCAATCTTGAGGTCCATCTTGAGACTTGTGATAAGATCCAGATACTCTACCTCATTGTTGGTATAGCCTTATGAAAATGAGAATGAATAGGGCATAAAATCGTGTGCAGTCATGATGAAGATGATACTGAGGCCTACCCTATTAAGTCTGGAATCATTGAGTCTCCTACCAGTAGGGCTTCGAGAAGTACCATCAAAGCACATTTTCCAACATAGAGTGACTTGATCCAATGAGAGGATTTCCTCATATGGAATGTCAAGATCCAAAGGCAGCTTTTTGGGGTCTGGATGTGCGGCAAGAAAGTCTACAAATGCCTATCCCTTGGTAGCATTTCGGGGGAAGAACTTGATGTCGAAATATTGAAGGATCAATTCCCACTGATCTAGAAAGCATGTCAACATGGGGAGGTTCAAAATATACTTCAACGGATCCACTTAAGAAACTAGTTGTATCTCATGGTGCTATAGGTAATGTCACAATTTCTGCACTGTGAATACCTACACAAGGTATCTCTTCTCGATAGAGGAATATATGGACTCTATATTGACGATCATGCGACTGATATAGTATAAACTATTCTCTGTTCCCTCATTATTTTTCTGGGTGAGAAGGGCATTGAGGAACCATTCTAGAGCAGTCACATAGAGGATTAGCAGATTTACAAACTAGGTGGCATCTGAACCATAGGTTGTAGTAGGTACTAATTGATTTCCTCAAAATCATTTTTACACTCCTCATTCCACTGATGATCAGAACCTTTCTTTAGGATTCTGGAAAAGGGATTACACTTTCCATCTAGATTTGCAATGAATCAGAGTATGTAGGCTAAGTTGCCTTGAAAGCCTTGGATCTCCCAAATGTTGCTTGTAGGATACATCTGACTGATGGCCTTGATCTTTTCTAGATCAATTTCAATGCCTCTGTATCTAATAATGAAGTCGAGGAACTTTCTAGAGGTGACCCCAAAGGCACACTTCAAGGGGTTTATCTTCAGATGGTGGGAACAGAGGAAGTTGAACACTTTCTCAAGATCCCTAAAATGGTCCTGACACAAATGAGATTTAACCACCAGGTCATACACATAGAATTCCACCAATGTCCCAAGGATCAGCTTGAATATATAGTGTATGGCATGCTGATAGGTGGAACCTACATTCTTTAGACCGAAAGGCATTACCTAGTAGCATAAAGTACCTTATTTTGACCTGAAGGAAATATAATATTTATATTCAGGGTCCATTCAGATTTGATTATATCTAAAATACACATCCATAAAAAAAAGACATCCTGGAACCTATCGATGGAGTCAATCAATAGTTCTGTCATAGGGAAGAGAAAATAATCCTTCAGACAGTCACTATTGAGATCCAGGAAGTCGATGCAGACTTTGATCTGTCTGTTATTCTTCCTGATGGGCACAATATTAGCTAACTATATGAGGTACTGGACCTCCTTGGTGAATTTTTCATTGATGATTTTATCAACCTTGGCCTCTACCATGGCACTGTGAGAAAGGCGCATCTTTTTGGGAGGTTGTTTGAACCTGTGATGATTTGCTAAGAGACTGAGATGGTGGACGACGACCTAAGGATCTAGCCCTAGAATATTGTCATAACTCCAGGAAAATAAATCAAGATACTGCCTTAGGAAATCCACATATCACTATTACTCTTCTATAAGCATAGCTTCATCGATCAGTGTTGGTTTGGAATCTATCTCGGTATCGAGGTTCACCTAGAGAAATTCATCGACCATAGTGGACACACCCTAATCGAATATAGGAGGTGTGTATTCCAAATCCACTTCATCATCCACGATAAGAGGATCTTATAAAGGAGGCAGATCATCAGAGTTGAAAGATCCTAATGGGATACTGGTTCCAGCCTGAGCGGTAGTGGAAGCCCCCTCGGTAGACTCCTACACTGCTGAAACCATGGTGATGAAAGCTGTCAACCTGATCCCATCCGGCCTTCAACCCAAGGGGCCACATTTGATAATATCAAATCAATAGTGACACGTCCTATTGATATGGTTTACCCCATCCTAATGGAACAAGTAAGTATGATTTATTATTGTTGCCTTGGGGCAGACATCCCGATACCTTATAGAATTAGGGGGCTCTGGGACCACCCAAGCCTGATTTGTGTAAGAATACGAGGTGATCTTTAGGAGTTCCTTAGACTTGGGAATTCACTCCCCCATATTCCTTGAGACAAAATAAAATTACCCCACATCCAGGGTTGGGACCTCTAATTAGTGAATTGGGAAAACATTGGCGTCCTCTATGTCTATCCATGGGTCGGTCATAGTCGTAGCATGCGCAACCTTATTAGCCTGAATCTTCTTGTCTTTTATCTTGTAGTAGTCATCATCCAAGTAGTGGGATTTACAAGAGGTAAAGGGGGATGAATCGCCTTATATTACTCCCACTCGACCATTAAAAGAGTACTTAAGGAATTGGTAATATGAGGGAGGGACTATCGCATATAGGCAGAGCCATGGTCTTCCCATCAATGTGTTGTAAGCAGTGTCTTGTGATACAACCATGAACTCGGTTCTCCCAACTAGGACACTAAAATGGGTCTTCAGGTGAGTTTTTCCAACAATTTTATGTTCCATCCTATAATAACCTTGAATTTTCTTGTTATAGGGGCTCGGATCTACCACGGATAGTCCAAGATTATGGAGTGTTTGGGTCGGGATGAGATTGATCCTAGAACCTATATCGATAATACAATGGAGGAATTCTACTCCTTTAAACTAGTTGATAATGTACAGTGGGCATATGTGCCCCTATATAGGAGAACCTTTATCTTATACATAGAAATTGAAGATGTCCTGACATTCCTCTTTCCCAACTTCCTAAGAATGGAAGGCTTATGTGGCTGCTACTTCTATCTCAAATTAAAGGGGGATTCTTAAAGCCTCTACAATGGATTAACACATGTCTGCTAATATGAGAAGAGCTTAAAGGATAGATATCCTAGTAGGAATTATGGAAATATGATTAAGGATATCATATTTCCATTCCAGGCATAGACTCCTACTGACATGAGGTCTCTCTATGGTAGGCATCATGACGGGCACTACTTGTTGAACTAGAAGATTCTGGCTGGTGCTAGGAATGTTCCATTTCTCACTATCCAAACTGTGTATATTGACTACTAGTTGAGGTCTAGAAGACCGAGGTCCACCCACAATAGAACGTGACTGATCATATCATGGTCGTGGTGGCTCTTCCTGATCAAGTAGTACAAACGGCAGTGGAGGTGGATCTGATGAAACAAGATGAGAAGGCTTTGCATGCTGAGCTCATTACTGGGCCTGCTATCTGGTTTCAGTGGAATGGATAGCTTAACTAGAATTTCTAGCTAATTCAATCTTTCAATTCACATTCCCATGGATTCATCGGTATTTTCATCAAATGGGGATGTTGGGAGGGTCCTTCTAGTCTTATTCGGCATCGAGAACCATGTAGAGGTTTACCATATCCATGGTATTGACCGAATCATACCCATGGTCATCACATGAGGAATAATCCATTATTGGGTGGATTATGGGGGAATACCTATCTCTGGGGGCATGGAGTCCCCGAGAGTACGGGATGTATTTGGCATAGGCAGAGGGATTTGTCTTCCATTGCATCGCCAGTACTTTATCCCTTGAGAGGATAACAACTGAGATGTCAATGCAGAGGTAGTAGCTGAAGGTAGCGTAGTGGATTCTGAAGGCTCAGGTCGATTTAAATGTGCATGGATGATACCATGGGCATGGGTGACTTCCTTGCGAGATATTAGGTTGTCATATTTTTGAGACTCATGGTTAGAAAACTAGTACCATTCACCTTTGTTGTCATTTTAAAGCTTTATAAACACACATGCCACCTATGTCGAGGCTGGAAAAAACCTGAATATGTTGTTATCGACCAAGTCTTTTAGTCAGTCTTTAAACACATATCACTTATTTAGGGTGTTCCCAAGGAACCGGTGATAGGGGCAGTAAATGGGAACTCAATGAGTTACACCTCTTCAGGCCTCTTGTTTTCTAGAAACCACAAGATCCCCTAGTCCAAGGTTCCATGGAAATAACTAGGGACCAGATCCTCATTAAATGAGTAGGTCCAATTCCTCCAATCTGAGAAAGGATCCTTGGGATCTAGGCCCATACGAGGGGCTGGAGGAGCTTATCAAGGAGGTGGAACCTGATTATCTCACCTAGGTGATGGAGGAATGTTACATAGGGCCACCTGTTCATTCTGAGGTGGGCGCTGCTGAGCCAGAGGTTGGGCCTTAGGTGGTGGACCTTTGTGAAGCTGTAGAGGTGGCTCTGGCAGTAACAATTCCAGCAACTTGGGAGCCTCTATTTTCACTACTAAGGCATTCTCAACCTTGGAGGATATTCTTGCGGGAGCCATAGGAGGCAATGGACGTGCATGTTTGGATTTTTGTAAGGCTTCCTCTAAATGTTACGCTTTGTCAAAGAAATCTTATAACCCACCAAGGATGTTCTAAGTGTTTAGAGAAGGGACTAGTTCAGTACTCACATTCCCTATGCACATCATTAGTAGTTTCTCTTGAGTTAGCAAAATATCAAGTGAATAGGTGAGACCCTTCCACCTGGAGATGAAATCTGTGACCCCCTCATTCGATCTCTATTTTCACTAAAAGAGGTAAGTGATACTAGTATTCTGAGTGGTGGAACTGAACTGGTAAAGAAACTGTCTATAGAGATCTTCCAAACCAGCTATGGATCTAATGGTTAATTAGTTGTACTAGAAAAATTTGTTCCCTTCTAATTTTTGAAAAAGACACTAGAGTTTGGAAGCCTCCTACTATGATGGTGTTCCCAACATGGGTCCACATCATGAAATGGAGTGGTCCAAATGTTTCAGTGGGTCACCTATCCCATTAAAGGGGAGAAGGTGCGATATCTGAAACTCGGGGGTGCTGGTATATCATCCACCCACATCGGATATGGCTTGATGTCAAGAGGGATCACCACATGTTGAGTTTCTAGGGCCTTAAGGTGAGCAATAAGTGCTTCCATCAAGTCATCTGAATGGTGATTCCAATATTGATGAGGATCCCTAGCCACCAGTGTGTTCAAAAGTTCTTCAACATGGTAAGTAGACCCAGCGGCTCAAGGAGAGGTCGGTGGGATGAATTGTGGGACTGCCTAGGTAATGACCTATGGAGAGGCTGGGGGAACCTGAGCTGGGTCCTAAGGATGGTTATCATGCAACTCAAGTGTATTTGGTGATTCATATTGTGCATGCATTCCATAAACCATGGATGTTACTCTATTTATATGGGTAGGATGGTAAAGGTCACTAGGAGGCAACTCATCGAGGGGAGGTTGTACCTACCCCTATTGCCTCTGTCGAGGAATACTGTAATCTGGTTTCTATTCTACATCACATTCTACGAGAATTTCATTGAGCATCATTTTATT
The DNA here is from genome assembly GCA_963277665.1 of Viscum album. Lineage (NCBI taxonomy): Eukaryota > Viridiplantae > Streptophyta > Magnoliopsida > Santalales > Viscaceae > Viscum > Viscum album. The sequence continues at coordinate 379,915,178 of OY728153.1, read as the reverse complement.
TTTTGCAAATTTTTTATGCAACCTATCCTTTTCAGTTCCATCTTCCATCTTTTGCTCTGATCTAGATGGGCTAGAGGTTTTGACGGTCCCAATGTGCTCTTTACCCTTATTGGGGTCTTGACCGAAGGAAAATGACTCGAAAGGTGTAGGAAGGCCTAGTAAATTTATTTTCTGGTGAGTAACCCTTCCCAAAGGATCCAAGGAATAGCACCACCCTAGGGGGTAAGTTCTCTTCAATGAGACCTAGCTCAGTTTCTTCCTTTGACAGGTTGTCCATGTTAACCGTGACTGTATCTAGAGGCATTTCTTCAATATCACCTGGAAAGTTGGTTTGGTGTTGGATAAGACTGAGATGAATGGAATCATACTTCCCCCAACCATAGATTTGGATGTGGGGGAAGCCTCCTTAATAAGTCTATAGAGAACAATGAATCTCTTTACGCATTGTTGTTGGAGATCCTGCTGATAACCAGGCGATGCACGGTGCTGAGCAACTGGAAGTGTGGCCGGCTCGACCAGGAGGCATTGATGGCCAATGTATTCATAGTGGTACCGTCTCTTGGGGTAATATAACTACTGGTGAAGGATATGGAAATTCATCATCCCTAAGGTGTGGAAGAGACACATAACCTCATCCTGGGAAAGGGACTATGGAATGTTGAAGTTTACAGTTGAAACTATCCAAAACATCTCTGGGAAATTTTTCACTGCGAGAATGTCCCACAAACTCCTCAACTTAGACTTGGGATTCAACCCTTGATTTCCCCACTCTTCGAGTGGAAGTGGTTTTGGTAATGGTAATGGAACTAAATCATATCATTGTGATGGTTGACTGGCCGATGGAGAGTATGGTGCATGAGCTGACAAACCATTGCATCTTGGGATGTATTCTGAATAATGCACTAATTATACTACCACATCCCTATAATATAGACTAATGACCACTAATTATCACGCATGGGATATGGTCATTAGCAGTGGGTCACTCTATTTTTCTTCCTCTATTGGTCCCCAGAACAATTCTCCATGATCTATTGTTGACGTAGAGAATGTTTATGTTGATGATAAGGAGGATTGCACAGTCAGGCCCTAGAAAGGGGTCAAATCTTCCTCCACATGTATGTGTCTTTAGAGGGAAATAAGGATTCGGTGGACCTCACTTTTTGGAAGGATGAGGTTGATATGCCTTTTTCCTATCCTAGTACCCAACATAGATGATCGGGTGAGGGTTCCATCTCCGAATCACACTCCTCTTCAGAATCTTAAAATCAGACGAGTTTGATTGCGGTTTGAGGCTTCTCAAGATTCTTCTTATGGAGGAGACAACCCACCCTCCTACCCCGGGATGATTCTTTAGGGTAGTTTATATTTTTGACATGGGGAGGACCTCATATTGAGTTGGTTCTAGATTGGGGAGGGCCTCCACTTGGACAAGCTGTGGTGTGAGAAGCACCTGGGAAAATGTCAAACGGAACACAGGGATTACCTTCATGATTAAAAGTGTTGTAGTGGGGAGGTCCTCCACTAGAGCTGGAAATAACATGGGGAGGACCTCCCTGGTGTTTGTCTGTAGCATGAAGAGGACCTTTTTGTCGATCGTCTTTAGTATCTGTGGTACAATGAAGTCCTTTGTTTTGACCATAATGGATATGGGAAGGACCTTTATGACGACCATCGATGAATAGAGGAGGGACCCCACATAAGTTTTTGAGAACACAGGGACAAAACCCACGCTGGTAGGAGACAAATTGAGAAGGATCCTCACATTGATAACCTAGTATGCAAGGGAAATTTTTGTACCTAGAACCAGAAGCATGGGGAGGACCTTTGTGTTGAGTATCGATGAAGTAGGGAGGGCCTCCATTATAGTTGATAATGGAGGTATGGGGAGACCCTCCTTGCTAGATATGAAAGTAGGGAGGATCTCCACTTTGATTGATGATGGTACAGGGAGGACCTCTATATTGGAAGAGTCCCTTATATAGGATAGAGAAGTGACCATGCTCTAGGACCTCAACAGGGGTCCAATAGAATGCACAAGTGGTGGATCGAGCCACAAGATCCACGGAAGATGATGCCCCATTGTGGGAGTATTACTGAAATTTCACCGAACATTAACATATGGTCAGCTGAACTAGAGCTGGATGTGCAGGGGTATGAACCAGCTGCTCCTCTATCTGTAGGATTGGATGGTGATGTTGATGTGGTTAGGTTGGAGCCCTCCTTGGAGGCTTTCTGTCTAAAGTCCTAACCGAGTAGACTCAGACATACCTTACTTCGTCCGCATAAGGGGGGGAATTGTAAGAGCACTCTAGGGATAGGATCCCAAATCTGTTGAAGGTCGTAGTTGGGAGAAGTGGCTCCCTGTGCGGCCCTTGGGGGTGGTGATGTTGACGGGGCACAAAAGCCTCTAGGTCCCGGTGGGCCATTCTTTTGTTAGGATAACCCCCTCCTTTTCATATCGACAGACAAGAGTATAAATAACCCTACTATAAACATTTTCATAGGGTGATAGGGGGCGTGGGAGCCCAGTAGTTGTGGTCAGGGATGTTTTCTTAGCAGATATAGAGTTGTGCGGGACTACCGTGTCGGCATTTACCCTACCCCTACATTTGTGGGTAGGAGGTGATCGGTTTTTTGAAGCATTAACTTTGGTCCTATAAAGCAGTAATGTTAACCCATCATTAAAAATAATAGGAAATATATTCTCAGTTCCCCAACACCATTTAATCTTACATGGCTGGATAAAAAGATCCACGCTGACAATGTCGCAAACCGGGATGCCCAATGATCAACTGCACTACATCCTAGTGAGTTTCACACTAGGCTCACTATTTGCTTTCTGGGACCTGGCACTGAATAGCTGTATTTGGTGACATGATTATATACGGATGTGTCGAATGCTACTAATGACCATATTGAAGATAAGATTCATGTTGGGTTCACTATTAATATTTCCAATGCTTTCAATGGGGTGTACATCGCCGTGCTACGACATGCTGATTGTTGCCCCACATTCTCGTTTTCCAAAGCCAATCAGCATCTGTCACTTATTCAGGGACGTTTCCTCCTTGATTGAAATGGGATGATGGGATGATAGTTCCTCCTTCTTTGGATTCTACCTCAGAACTCATCGCTTAGTTCGGGTCCCCCTTAAAGATTAAGACTTTTTTCATGAAACTATTCCTGGTGCCATATCTTTTTGGACACCGATTAATTTCACTGGTTCTATAAAGACATTCCATGGGGTTGAGTCAGGGAAGAAACCTTCAGTCAGGGGAGTAGTCATGTTGGGCATCACTGGCATGTCTGGGCACTGGAACACTGGTACAACTGGATTTTATTTCCTGTATGATAGGGATTCTTGAGGGCATTGAAGCTCGAGGGATACCACATCGAGTGCAAGGAATTATATGCCATCGGAATGCCTCTAAGGTTTTTATCGGATTCTCAAGTTCAACATAGGGTATGTCATTATTTTAATGTCTATCGAAGATGGATTGCACTAATCAAAACACTGATAGGAGTGGATCAGATGGGTATATACCTAGGAGGGAGCATCTGGGAGGTTTACTATATGGGTGGATCACGACGCCCAATGAGGATAGATATGATGATGATTGGATCCTGATAAAGGATACACCAAGGTTTACCATTGGCTGGGATTGAACCTCATGGAGGCCTCCTACTTACCCTATGTGGGAGAGATGGATCAAACCCTATGTAGTTTGAGATGGTGAATCATGGGATTGGGGTGTACATAAGGGAAAATAACCCGAAGTCATGCGGTGGATTGTGCTTGGTTAGCAGAACGGGTGCTGCTAGGAGCAACAAGGAAGTAGATGACATGATCTTGCCAGGATGTGGCAGCCCGAGTAAAACTAGGATGGATGATGGATGACTCAACGATGTGAATGATATGAATGACATGGAACTGACATGAAAATGACGTTGGTGTTGGTATTGAACCGTAGAGAGTATTCCTAAGTATCCCATTGGGTGGGAGTCAAATTCCATGTATTTTGGTGAGGTGATGAGTCACCTGAGAAGGTGGCTCGTAAGAATGGATGCATGGATGGGGACCTAAAGGAAGTATAACCTCTGGGTTGGGGCATGATCTTGTCGAGACACAAAGGCTTGAAGGAGATACTAGGATGGGATATGATAGGTGGTATTGAACCTCAGAGTGGTTTCCTATAATTCATGTGGCAAGGAATCAATGTCCATGTAGTTTTGGAAAAGGGGTCATAGGATCGGGGTGTATACAAAATATAGTGACTCGAAAACATGAGGGGGCTTACGCATGGTTAGAATCCTGTCATAAGCGGGACACTCTTTGTTGAAGGACTGTGAATTGAGTGTAGTTATTATGCATGGTTAGCATCCCGAGAACTGGTCAGACACCACTAAAGGGTGGACCAGGAACATGGGTCCTAACAAAGGGGACACTAAATTTTACTAGTGTTTGGGGTTGAACTTCAGGGAGGATTCCTGCATACCCTACCTAAGAGATAGGGATCAAAACCCATTTAGTTTGAAGGAATACAGTTTAGTGTCATGTGGGATGAGAGGGGCATACAGTTTAATGTCATGAAGGATGAGGGTGAACTGACGTGAAGTGGTTGGGACTGATAGGTGATGATCTTGAACCTCAGGGAGTCTTCCTATATACCTTTCTTAGAAAGGGAAAGTGTCAAAGTCCACGTAGTTTGGTAGATAAGTTAATGGGGGCTTATGGGTGGTTAGCGGCCCAAAGAGGATTCCATGGTCGATGCTTACTCTAATCCCACATGAGTCATGCTTGGTGTGAGAACCAAGAGGCAATAAATACCTGACAATTGCGTCATGAAAGGTGCCTCTGGGAGGAATGGAGCAGGGATTACGCATGGTTAGCGGCCCATGGAGATGGATATTGGGACTTACTACAGAAGTGAGACCTAATGAGAAAGGATGGTGTTTAGACATATGAGGAGTATATGGTACTTGTACCTGAATCATCCCATCATAGGGTTCCAAGGATTACATGGAGACTGCTTGAGGTGAGCATGGTGACAAAGCATAAAGGGAGAGGGGAGTGAGAAGGTGTTGGTGCCCATCGCCTTCACTATCCTATCTAGACTTGTCACTTATGTGGTGATAATAGTTTAATGTCATGTGTCAGGGACACAGGTGCTTGGAAATTTAATGTCTTACAGCTCAGACAAAGAGGATTTTCTCCTCACCCTTAGGACTTACATAACTAGCACACATTAACCCTTTGTGAAGGGAAGTCACCAGTAATTCTATGTGGAGATGGGGTTGTGGAGTGATCCATTGAGGGGCTCACATTAGTGTGGCAATGTGAAGAATCAACAAACATTATCATTCTTAGAAGAAGCATGAGGAAAATAAATTAAACATTAAGCACCTCCAAAGGGACCTTGAAATTACTTCTTACAAACCTAGAGGTCCCTATGGGAGAATTATGCGCAAGATAGTGGTGTTACACGTAAGAGGGGATTGAAAACGGTGCCTTAGGGTAAAAAAGACAAATGGAGCGCAGTGGGAGGGGGCGCGCAAGATTTAAGGGCTGCTCACAAGATATTTGTTTGCACACAAGTTTGGGTGGTTGTGAATAAAATGATTGATTACACACAAGGGGAAACCATGCGTGCAAGATTGGCCCAACATAATGTAAAATTGCATTCAAGAAGAATCTTTTGCATGTAATTTTCTTTGTGTAAAAGGAAATGGGCAAGAGTCAATCCCTAGTAGACCAACCCAAAGGAAGACCCCTGGGAGACCCGTCACACAAGATCCAATACATTGATGACATTTCATTCACACGGTAGTGGGAGTGTTGTCTTTCGCACTGTAGATAATCAGTTCTTCTTATTTAACCATCCCCTTAAGTGTGGGGGTATGTTTCTATTTATGGCCAGAAACATTGGCGATGGAATGAAAGGTGAGATGTGTGAAAGTGGAATTTCGATGTCATATTTGGCGCGGATGATCTTGCATGCAAGTTTCCAATATTGTGTACCAACTAATTTTCCTTCACATCGATGTGTTGGCTATTTTTCATAAGGTTGACACATAAGAATCCATTTGACTTAGCATTGGGCATGCAAGATCTTTCGTACAATTTTCAATCTTGTGCATGGTCCTTGACTCTTGCACGCACCTCCCTTGGGGATCTCATGATTGTCCACTGATTCAAAATATGCCTTTGGTTTTCTCAACAATGTCCATTCATGGCCTTACCTGAAATTCGGTTCCAACAATGAGTTTTTTTTAAATGCATGATTTTTTATAAAAACCATTATATTTTGGTTTTTATAATGAAATGGAATATATTGAAACTATAACATGGGTCACATTTAAATGATTTTAGATTAATATAAATGAATTATATCCCCCTGTATGATGATTTCTTTGAGGCTCATGGGAGCCTGGGCAGTTGGGTGGGTGGCCTTGGATATACATGCTAAAAATGTATTAACTCTACCTAGTAATGTATTGACTATGATTATAATGAATAAAATTATTGAGTCTACGGGGTTTATTGTTTGGGATGGATTCTTATTTCCCCTAGGATTGAGATCTAGGGATGTGTGCACACATGGAACCATATTTTACTGAGAATTTGGGGAACCCTGAGTCTTGATCTAACTAACCATGAACCATATAACCATAGTACTATGATTGAAAATGATTTATAAAAGAATTCCTATTTAATAATTTTGAAAATATTTCTGTGACATGTTTTAATTAAAATTGAATACATTTTTTTATTTTATATGGGTTATTTATGTAATATTTGGTGAAATCCTATTGTGATAGTGTTACTCACACCCTAATTTTTCTATTGGGTGGTTGTAGACTTTCTTTTTCTAGGTTTAGGAATAGGGAAATCACCACTTAGAGGTGGTGGTTGGTCTTGGTATTGGAAACATGTGGCTTGTAAGTGACAAGAAGGGTATGTGATCTGCTTTTTACGAGAAGGTATTTTGTTGACGTTTCCCTTAGATTATGTACTTGTCCACCTTGTTGAGTTTTTCTATTGATTTTTTTATTGTAATACTGATTTTTTATGGTTTCTTTATACTACATTCTTCTTAATGAGTTATATATTGTAGAAAATTTGTTTCTTCTTTATTGTTTCTTGATGCATAGGCACTTTTCACTAGACCATGGATATCGGGAACACCCTTCAATTCATGTAAAGATTGATTCAGGTACCGGTTTAGAGGTTTATTCAAGTTGGTTTGTGACAAATTGGTATCAAAATAGAAAATGTCTCTTATTAGATGTCAGTATGTAATTCAGGATGTATTGGTAGATAGGATACAGGATCATTGAGACTCAAGGAGTGAGTTATGAGTGATTACCTGGATAGTTCTCATCATATAAAGCCTTAATTTACCATGGGTTGTTAGGAAAAGTGTCTATGAGGTGTTTTTTTATCAATGAAAGTAGAAAATTGGTTCTTTAAGATTGATCTTCGCTCTGGTTACCACCATCATAGGATCAAGGATTCTGATATCTCAAAGAGTGATTTTAGGAGTAGGTATAGACACTATGAGTGTCTTGTTATGCCTTTAATCCTAAACAACACTCCTTTTGTGTTTATGGTATTTATGGATAGGATTTTACACTAGTATTTTGACTCTTTTATAGTGGTATTCTTGGATGACGTCTTGGTTTACTCTAAACTGAGGAGGATCATGTGCTTCATCTAAGATTAATTTTTGAATATCATTAGGAATTTCTAATGTTATGACAAGATGTAAAAGTGATAATTCTAGATTCAGGAGGTAACGTTATTAGGGTATTTGGTATTGTAAAATTGTATCTTAGTTGGTCCTGAGAAGGTTAAAGTTTTCATGTCATGGGATGAAACATAAAATTTCTTTACGATGTAGAACTTTTCAGGTTTAGTTGGTTATTAGCATCAGTTTATAAAAGATTTCTCCAAGTTGGATTCTCCTTTGAATATTCTCACTCATAAGGTAGAGAAGTTTTATTGGGACTCAAAAATCCAGGCTTCTTTTAAATATTTGGAGTTTTATATGATTTATTCCTCAATGTTGGCTCAAGGCAGGGCAGTTTTATGTGGTATTTTTTTTGCTTCAGGTATGGATTTGGGTTGCATTCTCCTGTAGGGTGATCATGTGGTGGCTTATGGTTCTCATCATCATTGGCCTCTTGAAAAGAACTATCCCATACACAATCTTGAACCTACAACTATGATTCACATTCTTAAGAGTTTTGGCACTAACTTTATAGATAAATGTTTATCATTTACTATAATTAAGAGACCTTGAGTTTTATCTTCTCATAAAAATACTTGAATCTCTATTAGAGGTGATGGACGGAGTATCGGTAATCTTTTGAATTTGACAATTCCTAAACCCTTGGAAAGGATAACATTGTTACTTATTGTCTAAGTTGGAAACTACCATCCCAGGTTGTGAAAGAATAATCATAGGAGTAGAATCTCATGGATCACTTTACTCAAATCTATTTAGGATTCTAGGAGGATCAGTCTGAGTTTGTTTAGGTAAGTGTTTAGTTGACATCCTCTCTTCTAGAGATGATCCTCCAGGAATAAAATCTTGATAATGATTTATTAAGAATTAAAGATTATTTATATATTAGGGAAACCATCAGTGATTTTTTTCTATATTAAAATTGTATAAATTTTTACATGAATCGTTATTTTGTTCCATCACTTATTATGAAAGTTGTGTTAGGATATTTTCATCATTCCCAGTGGATAGTTCACCCAAGCATGATGGAGATGTATTTTGATATGAGGAATAGATTATTTTTTCCATGTATGAAACGTGATATTTCTTGTTTTTTCCCATTGTTATACCTATAAATAGATCAAGGTCGAGTATTAGAATCTTTTGGGTTTGTTTCAACCTCTTCCCATGATGAATTAGAAGTGGGATGAGATATCAATGGAATCTGTGATTTTATTTCAATTAAATTTTTAAGGAAAGAATGTGATATGGGTGGTCACTAACCAATTGACCAAATAAAATAACTTTATTCTCATTTATGATACCAACAAAGTTGAGGGCATGGGAAATCAGTATGTATAGAAGATATTCATATTCCACAGTGTTCCATATGAAATTGTTTTTGATAGAGATCCCTTGTTCACATTGAATTTTTGGAGAGTCCTCTAAAACATGACGGGAACCCATGTCAGGTTAAGTTTAGTGTACCATCCTCAAATTTAAGTCCACATATAATGAGTTATACAGATTCTTGAAGACATGGTTTGTTCTTGTGTCCTTGACTTTGAAGGAGCTTGGGATTTACATTTGGGGATGGTTGAGTTTTCCTACAATAACAACTACATTTATCCATAAAAATAGCACCATTTGAGGCCACTTATTTCTATCCCTGTAAATATATACTTTATTGTTCATATATTGGTGAATCTTTCCTTATGGGACCTAGTTTGGTCCAAGAGAGGATAGTGAAAATACAGATTATTCGATCGAGGTTGGTGACAACATAGAATTGGTATAAATATTATGAGTATCTTAATCTATTTCATTTGGATTAATTGGTTAGTGATCGATAAAACACAATTTTATTGAATATTTTATTGATAATAAGTGATATAATTTCCTCACATTATGGTGAATATGTTCATTTATGGAATATTTGGGATTAGATCATTCATTTTCAAATTTGATGAAAATTCTATTTTTACCCTTTTAAAATTAATTGTAGTATTTCGAACATAAATATTTTAAAATGAACTATTTGAACTTAAATTTTTTTATAGTAGTTCCTCACTTAATGGGATACAACTTTTATTCAGGACACTAGAGCTAAATCATGCATTTGGATGGAGTAAATGGGACATTAAATCAAAGGTGGGATGGACACCCCAGATTGAACATCACTGTAGTGTCTGGGCCATATCTTCTACATTCGTGAATTTATTGAGCCCAAATATTTACATGAGATCTAAAACACAATTTTTCATAAATTATCCTTCTGTAAGGATGGCTAATTCATGATTTTTGGACGTCAAATTGGTGTTTCAAGTTGGCCTAAAATATTTGGCCTGGATTCCCCATTGACACTTGAAACCACTTTGAACCTAGCCTCCCCACCACTCTATAAATTTGTGTTTTCACTCTTTGGGATGGTTGGGCTGGGTTTTGGGAAAGTGATTTCGAAATTTTGGATCCTGGAATCATTTCAATCCACTTGGAAGAAGTAAGGCTTTATGTAGAGATCTCTTCTAAGAAGGCTTTCCTCTCCCACCTCCACTTTGTGTTTCATTGTTTTCATGCTTGTAATTTGACTTTTTCGTCAATAAATATTCTATATTATTATACTTTTATCTTAATATTTCACTTATTTGGGTTGGAATCAATATTAGAAACAGTATTAGGTTATACCATTTCTAAACCTTTGCACTTGCATAACGTTTCTACGATGGCTACATCGCCCATGGAAGAGTAGTTTTTTTTAGTAATCGATCAACCTATATCCTTATTCATTTATTTATTTTTACTAAATGATATAATTTAATTCACATAATATGATATATTAATTTATTTTTTAATTTAATTGAAACTAATCAAGAAATTGAACAATTAACACAAAACACATGAGGTCAGGAATAGTGTGAATTGTGAGAGCGCAACCTTAATCGGTAATAAAAAACCATACGAGATCAATTTGTTGTGTTCAAATATAATCCCTAAACTCAATTAATTATAATTTCCATAGAGTTAATGTGCCTTAATTTACGACTGACCATAATCTAACCTTCTAACATCAATCAAAGTAGGGTGTTGTGATTGCATGTTCCGATGTTCAGCTTGGGTTAAATTCACTTCATCTTTTTGGTAAAGTTAATTCCCATAGGGTTCGAGATTTAAAAAATTAATGGATAATAATTAAGTGGATATTAATTTAAATTATAATTATTAATAAATTATTAAATATGTATATTTAGATCGATTACACTTTCTAAAAATAGTTTTCTAAAAAAACATCTTCTCATTGTGCTTTGTAATCAACTTTTATTTCAAAAATAAAAACTAAAAAAATGCAATTTTCTTCTAGAATACTTATTCTTATTCTTTTATAAATATTAAACAACCACTCCACCATCATTTTTAAGTGTTTTGTTTTTATTATTTTATTTTATTTTCAAAGTACCTTTATTAAGTTGTTTTAATTACTTCCTCTTGAGAGACAACCTACTTCAGCCACCCTAAAACACATAAATAACCCCAAACTAAATATCATTTGAGAGTTCCTAAGACAGCGCCATTCAAATTGGATTTATTTCTGAGGAGGCACATAGTTATTTCAACTAATTAGAGGTATTTATTTTATTTTACATTTTGTTATCTTCTTCTCTTCTTTCTTCCTTCTTTACCCAATCTGAATTTTTTCTTCTTCTTTTATTTTATTCTTCTTATTTTTGGACCATCAACTCAAACTTATCATTTTTATTTTACTATGGTCCACTTTCATTATTTTTATTTTTTATTTTATTTATGACATGAAATAATCCTGAGGATCTTTTAGATCTTGACCCTGAGATTAAATGTAGTCTTCAGGCTCGAATCATACATTCCCAGTCTACGGGATGTTTCAACATTCAACCAGATAGAGAATTCATCCACTCCAAGAACATAGAAATTGGAAACACTTTTATATCAAACCTAAAACAAGAACAAATTAATTAAAATAATGTAAATTAACTTAATAGAACCATTCAAGAATTGGATGACCCTGATATTAACTATAAACCAAATTGTATTGCGTACCCAAATCTTGAATCAGACTTTGAACTGAATTCTGGGTTAATTCATCTTTTTCCAAAGTTTCGTGAATTATCTAGTGAGGATTCAAACAAACATTTAAAATAATTTAATTTGGTTTTCTCAACCCTTAAACCAAGAAATGTCTCTAAAGATCAAATAAAACTAAGATCATTTCCATTTTCACTTGATGGAGCTGCAAAGGATTAGATGTATTATTTACAACCTGAAGATGAAACATGTTGGATGAATTTGAAACGTCTATTCTTGAAAATATTTTTTCCAGCATCAAGTATTAATTCCATTCATAAGGAGATCTTAGGGATCAAGCAAGCCCAAGGGGAGTCAATATATGAGTACTGGGAGCAATTCAAGAAGTTGTGCGCAAGCTATCCACATCACCAAATCAGTGAGAAACTCCTCATCCAATACTTCAGTGAAGGACTCACACCTATAGAGATAAGCATGGTGGATGTCATGGTAGGAGGAGCAATGTAGGACAAGACACCAGTATCTACACATCCATTGATTGAAAAGTTGTCCCAAAACTCCCAATGATTTGGCATTCGAGGTACACCACATGTCAGGGGAGTACATCAGGTAAGTACTTATTCTCTTGAAATTCATTTAATTGATACCATGTTGGAATAATTGAGCACTATGGTGAGGTAGATTGTTTTGGATCAAAAGACATCCTAACCCACTCCTTCGAGGCCTTGTGGAATTTGCATTGAAAAAGATCACCCAACTGACTGTTTCCCCTAATTACAATAGACAGAGGATTGCGCTGTTGTATTTCTTAAGAGACCATATCAGCAGCAGCAACAGCCACATCCCCAAAAGAATTTTTATTCCTTTACACCATCATAAAACCAAGGGTGGAAGGATTAATCAAACTTGAGGAATGCCTCTGGACAACAACAAAGGCCCACTTTTCAACAAAATTTCCAGCAGCCTTTACCTAACCAATAGGGTTTCTAACAACCCCAAATGAGATTTGAAGCCCATGAATCAACAAGCCAAAAACAAGGGAATCCCCCACCCAAGGTAGATTCTAACATTGATGAACTTTTGAAGAAAATTGTTCTTAATCAACTGAATGAGATGAAGATTCAAGGTTCAGAGTTGAGGGAGTTGAATACACAAATGAGCTAAATTGCCACCGCCCTCCATGAACTGGTAAGTAAGAACTCTGGAAATCTTCCTTCCTGAACTACTCCAAATCCCATGGGGAATGTTAGTACCATCACATTGAGAAGTGGGAGGAAAACAACTGATACATCTTCACTTATCGTTCCACTAGGATTCACCTCAAATCTGGAGAAGCCCCATTCAAAAACAGCTGATAATCAACCCAAGGAGAAAGATAAAGGTAAAAAAAAGATTAATGATGTTCCTTGTAAACCCCTTCCATTTCCAAATAGAGTTGTTCAAACCAAAAAAAGTGGCTGAATAAGCAATGCAAAATGAGGTTTTGGAAACATTCAAGCGTGTGGAGATCAACATACCTCTACTTGAAGCCATCAAGAAAATCCCAAGGTATGCGAAATTCTTAAAAGAACTTTGTACCAATTGAAGAGAGATCAAGGGAAATGAGAGGATAAATATTGGAAGGAATGTATCAGAACTCATTACACTAACTCTAGCAATGCCAACAAAGTGCAAGGATCCCGGGACATTCACCATCCCATGCACCATAGGAGAGTTTCACTTTTCTGATTCTCTTTTTGATTTAGGAGATTATATAAATTTGATGCCTCACTCTGTATGATCTTCTTTTAAGGTTGGTGAGTTGAAGCATATGAGAGTGGTGGTGTAGTTGTTAAATATAGCTACATCATATCCAGTGGGAGTCCTTGAGGATATACTTATCCAGGTAAGAGACATGATCTTTCTAGAAGATTTCTACATGATGAAGATGGAGGATGATTAGGAAAGTTCATGTGCTCTTTTTATCTTAGGTAGGACCTTCCCCAAAATGGCTAAAATGGCCATAAATATCCATGATGGTACACTTTCCATGGATTTTGGAAATAAAGTTGTTATATTTAATGTTAGGGATTCCCTGAAGTACCCCTTCGGGGACCATTATTCTTTTGTTATCTCCCATTTTGAACCACCAAATAAAAACCCCATGATATTCGATTATCCTATTCTTAGGAAGATTATGAGTATTGGTTCTAGTTTTATGTCTAATATTACTTCCACGCGTGTTTCTAATTCATAATACTCTCTCAGATTTGATTTTGAAATGGATTCATATTCTGATTTTGATCATCTTCAATCTGATTATGACATGGATGTTGAGTATGCTGATGGATTTGATGAATTATTATCTAATTTTGATATTTTTTATTCTGATAATGATGTTATATGGGAACATATTTCAGTTACTTCTATGTTCCCATCCATACATCACCCACCTTTATTGGAGTTCGATCCATTTCCACCAAATCCCAAATACTCATACTTATTAAGTGGTGAGAGATTACCAGTTTTAATTGTTAATTATCTTCCTTTTTAACATGAAGAAAAACTTTTGAATGTTTTGAGAGAGAACATCAGGTCAATCAGGTGGACCTTGGCTGACATATCAGGTATTAGCCCCTCCATTTTCATGCATAGGATTCTTTTTGTGGATGGGACTAAACTATTTAGGTATCCAAAAAAGAGACTCAATAAAACACTTTTGGAGGTTGTTAAAAAAGAGGTTGAAAATTTGATTGAGGTGGGTATAATCTATCCCATTTTAGATTCCAAGGGGATGAGTCCTATTCAAGTTATAACTAAGAATAGTGGTGTTATAGTTGTTAAAAATTATAAAGATGAGTTAGTTCTAATGAGGGTGCAAAACAGTTGGTATGTGTGTATTGATTATAGTAAACCAAATCAGTCCACTCGCACGAACCATTTCACCCTCCCATTTATTGATCAAATGCTTGAGAGACTAGCTAGGATGACACATTATTGTTTATTGGATGGATTTTCTGGAAATTTTTAGGTTCCTATAGCTCCGAAGGGTGAGGATAAGACTATATTCACTTGTCCCTTCGGAACATTTTCCTACTGGAGGATTTCATTTGGACTTTTCAATTCCCTAGGAACCTTCCAGAGATGCATGGTGGGTATTTTTTCTGATTTTATTGAGACCTTCATGGAGGTATTTATGTATGATTTTACAGTTTATGGGTCTTCATTTTATGATAGTATATCTAGTTTGGAAAAGGTTTTGAATCATTGTATTAATAAGAATCTGGTCTTGAACTTTTAAAATTGTTATTTTATGGTAGAGCATGGAATTTTCTTAGGGCATGTAATGTCAAGACATGGGATATAGGTTGGTAGACCTAAGGTAAATATTATTTCATCCTTACCAAATCCTTCATGTTTGTGTGATGTTAGATCTTTCCTAGGGCATGTAGGATTTTATCGGTGTTTCGTCAAACATTTTAGTAATATTTCTCTTCCTATGTCACGATTACTTCAAATGGGTTCTGATTTTGTATTTGATGATTCTTTAAGGACTTCCTTTATTGAGCTAAAGAAGTGTATGAACACTCCACCGATCATACGGCCCCCATGGTGGGAGCTTCCTTTTCAGTTATGTGTGATGCCTCCAAATTCATGGTTGGATCTTTTTTATCTCAGATGGTGGAGGCACATTCACATGTGATCTCCTATGCTTCAAGGACATTGGATTCAGACCAATCAAACTACACAACCACATAAAAGAAGTTTCTTACTATTATATTTGATTTAGATAAATTCTGTTCATATTTTTTGGGCTCTAAAGTAGTTGTTTTTTTTTACTATACATCTCTGAGGTACCTCTTAAAGAATCCAGATGCAAAGCCTAGGTTAATCCAATGGATGATCCTTCTTCAAGAATTTTACATTGAGATAGAGGAAAATAAGGGGTCATAAAACCTGGTGGTGGACCACATGAGTAGGATTACTCACACACTAGAGGATGACACCTTGGACCAGGTACCACTTCGAGACACTTTCCCCGATGAGCATCTTTATTCCATCTCTGGTATGAATCCTTAGTATGATGATTTAGTTAATTACGTTGTTGCCTATGAAATTCCAATAAATTTAAAGAAACATTAATTCCAAAGTTAAAGAGTGAGTCTAGATTTTATGTGTAGGAAGATCCCTACCTATGGTGCATGTTTAGTGACCAAGTTATTAAGAGGTGTGTTCCTGATCATGAGTATGAGTCTATTCTACAATTCTATCATACACTTACTTGTGATGGACACTTTGGACCCCAACGGACAGCTCGGAATGTTTTGGACTCTATATTGTATTGTCCTATTTTATTCCATGATTCTCATGTGTTTTGTAAGTTTTGCTAACGTTTCCAATACACTGGTAATATTTCTATGAGACCCAAGATACCCCAAAAACCCATATTATTCTGTGAGATTTTTGATGTATGGGTAATTGATTTTATGGGTCCTTTTCTTAGTTAATTTGGTTTCCTTTATATTTTTGTTTTTGTTGATTATGTGAAAAAATGGGTGGAAGCTAAGGCCACCAAGACTAATGATTCTCATGTTGATGTGGAATTTATCAAAGCATAGATTTTTTGCAGGTTTGGAGTATTGAGGGCCATCATCAGTGACCAAGGGACACAATTTTGCAATCAGAATTTGTCTTTCCTCCTTCATAAGTATGGGGTTACACATAAAACATCAACACCATACCACCCCCAAACAAATGTCCAGGCTGAGGTTTTAAATAGGGATTTGAAAAAAAATTTGGAAAATCATGCTGCCAAATTGGAAGGTTTGGAGAAAGTTCTTGGATGATGCATTATAGGATTATAGAAAAGCATACAATACCTCCATCGGTATGTCTCCATTTTATATTGTTTTTGGTAAAGTGTTTCATCTCCCTGTGGAAGTTGAGAATCAGGCTTATTGGGATATAAAGAAATAAAACATGGATTTGCCCCTAGATGGAATCCAAAGGAAGATGAAAATTCAAGATCTTAAGGAGATTTGATTGTATTCATATGATAACTCAAGGCTCTTCAAGGAAATATCAAAATAATCTCATGAAAAAATGATCCATAAAATATAATTTCAAGTTAGAGAGAATGTCTTGCTCTATAGTTCACTACTGAAGCTAATTTCTGGTAAGTTGCATTCTAGGTGGTTAGGTCCTTATGTAGTGAATAATGTTTTTCCTTATGGTGCAGTGGAGATCACACAAGAGGACACAAGAAGGGGCTTTATAGTCAATGAGAAATGTTTGAAGAAATAAATCAAGGGACTTCCTATGGATGTAGTGGATTTCATCAAATTTCTTGGCCCCATCATCACTTGAGCATATCAGGTTGTTCCTAACCCTTTCACTTTTATATTATTTGTCCTATTTAAAATTATTCATTTTGTATGAACATATATTCTAATGTGTTCACATTTAGAACAATTAAATATTTTAATTTTTGGGGAGGGAACCTTTTAGTTTAGTAATTTCAATTGTTTTTCTATTTTTCAATGGTTTTCAAAACAAAAAATTTGCGTGTTTTTCAAATTTTTTGTGTTTGTTTTTCAATTTTTTTGTATTTTTTTAAACTTTTTAGCTGAAATGATTCTAATAACCATTTTAAAATTCATATCAATAAGTAAAACAATTTATCCCATGAAAATTAGCGTAAATGAATGCTAAAAATGAATTTGTTTCAAGTCAAAATCATTAGTAATTTCCTGAAAAGTACTCTAAATTTTGAATCCCATACCATATCTCACTATCTTTATATTTGAAATCACTTTCCTATGAGTATTCTGAACCATAATGTTCATATTCTTTACATTCACCTCACTTATTGGGAGAACCAAACCATGCTTGATTTAACTAGAATTTTATTTACTCCTGTAAAAATTTGAGGTTTTGAGGTACTTGTGTTTTATATTATTGGGGAATTTATTTGGTATTAAAGACCTTATTTCATAATAATACATTTTTATAATGGCCTAACTTGAACATTTAATCCTTTTATCTCTTATAATCCATGAACATCCTATTAGTTTTGCCACATTATAAGCCAATTTTCCCTATCCAACCAACTCTTGAAGTGAAATTGCATAATCTATTTGAACTTAAGTGTGTTGGAAGCTGTCTTGTGTTGTTCTACCACATTTTGTGATACTTTGGGTGGAAAATTAAATTACAAAGAGATGTGTTTTCTTCTAAATAAAATCATTATGTTAAAAACTTTTTCTTTTTCTAGAGATTTCATGATATTTTAATTTTTTCCTCTCTGGAGCTTCTAATAGAGGAAGCAAGTTGTGCCTGTCCGGAGCTTTCAAGAAAATCGTGTTTGAGAAGATTGATATTTTTTTATCATAATGTTGAATGGTGTACACATTCATTTATTTTTCATTATGATGAACATGAATTTATGTTAAGTTAATTTAGTAGGAGACCATATTTAAGGAAAAATTTGATTAATTTAACTTTTCTTAAAAAATAGTCAATCCCTCCTCATTCAGTCTCATAAATTTTCACATCTAAATCCTACCAACCCAAAGCCACCGAAAACCCCTAAAAAGTCCTATTTATAAATATATGTCTTTGACTCACATTAGGTGGTTATGTAGGAAGTTTTAAAGCCTATTATTACCCTTTTATGAGTTTGGATGATAAATACATTGCTGAAAATTTGACATTTGTGTGATAAGAGAAAATTCAAGTGAGGTAAGTGTTTTGTGCATGAGAGGATAAATAAAGTGGAAATATATTGAATGATATAAATGGAGAACTTGAAATAATTATTTATTATGAGGTGTGATATATTTTGTTTCTTGATGTGGAATTTTTGGAACTCAAGGATATTTGTTTTAAAAAAAATTGATTTGATATTGATGTTTACTTGTCACAATTTTTCGGAATACATGATATGTGGTTTTTCTCGGGAGTGCCAAAGGGTAAGTGTGGGGGATTTGATAAAACAAAATTTTATAGAATAATTTATTGATAATTGATGATATAATTTCCTAAAATTTTGGTAAATATGTTCATTTAAGGAATATTTGGGATTAGATCATTCATTTGCCAAGTTGATGAAAATTCCAATTTTACCCTTTTAAAATTCACTATAGTATTTCGAACATAAATATTTTAATATGACTTATTTGAACAAACAATTTTTTAAAAAAAATTCCTCAATTAATGGTATAAAACCTTTATTCAGGACACTAGATCTAGATCATGTATTTGGATGGATTAAATGGGCCATTAGTCAAAGGTGGGATGGACACGCCAGATTGGACATCATTATAGTGTTTGGGCCATATCTTCTACATCCATGCATGTATTTAGCCCAAATTTTTAGATAATATCTAAAACATAATTTCACACAAAATTTCCTTCTATAAGGGCAGATAATTTAGGGGTTTTATAGGTAAAATGGACGGTTCACTTTGGATTAAAATATTTGGATGAGATTCCCCACTCACACTTGAAACCACTTCGAACATAGCCTCCCCACCACTCTGTAAATTTGTGTTTTCACTCTTTGGGATGTTTGGTAGAGGTTTTGGGAAGTTGTTTCCGAATTTTTGGATCCTGGAACCATTTAAATCCTCTTGTAATAATTAAGGATTCATGCAAAGATCTCTTCCAATAAGGCTTTCCTCTCCCACCTCCACATTGTGTTTCATTGTTTTCATGCTTGTAATTTGAATTTTTATTCAATAAATATTCTGTATTATTCTCATTTTATCTTTATATTTAACTTATTAGTGTTTTAATAAATATTAGAAACAAGATTGGGTTATACCCTTTCTAAACCTTTTCACTTGCAAAACGTTTCTATGATGACTACACCACCCATAGAAGAGTGGTTTTTTTAGTAATATATTGACCTATATCCTTCTTCATTTTTTTTATTTTGAATAAATGATACACTATAATTCATATAATATGATCTATTAATTTAGTTTTTAATTTAATTTAAACTAATCAAAAAATTGAACAATTAACACAAAACACGCGAGGTCAGAAATTGTGTGAATTGTGAGAGCGCTACCTTAATCAGTAATACAAACCCATTAGTGATCAATTTGTAGTGTTAGCATATAATCCATAAACTCAATTAATTATAATTTCAAGATAGGTAATTTTACTTAATTTACCACTGAACATAAGCTAACCTTAGAACATCAATCAAAGTAGGGTGCTGCGATTGCATGTTTCGAAGTTAGCCTAGGGTTAAATTCACTTCATATTTGTGGTAAATTTAATTCTCATAGGGTTTGGGATTTAAAAAATTAAGGGATCATAATTAAGTGGATATTTATTTAAATGATAATTATTAATAAATGATTGAATAGGTATAGTTAGATCAATTACACTTTCTAAAAATAGTTTTCTAAGAAACATTTTCTCATTGTGCTTTGTAATCAACTTTCATTTCAAAAAAAACTAAAAAAATGAAATTTTCTTCTAGCATACTTATTCTTCATATTTTATAAAAATAAAACACCCCCCATCCTTTTTAGGAGGTTTGTTTTAATTATTTTATTTTATTTTCAAAGTACCTTTATTAAGTTGTTTTAATTACTTCCCTTTGAGAGACAACCTAGGTCAGCCACCCTACTACACCTAAATAACCCAAAACTAAATATCATTTGAGTGCGCCCAAGAAAACACCTTTCAGTGACCAATTGTTCTTGAAATTATCACCTTTACTGGGTCACTTTAATCTTGAAAAATAGGGGAAGTTATCACTGAGATACATGGGATCATTTGAGGTTGTTGAGAGGATTGGAAAGGTGGAATACCATTTGGACTTTCCACCATATATGAATTTAATCCATAATGTGTTTCATGTGTATTATATTGGCTTGTATCTCCTATATATGTCTCATTATTTGACTTGTGAGGAAGATTATGTGGAACTTTATATGACTTATTTCAAGAATCTAATTCATATTGTTGATTCTCAAATAAAGTTTCTCTATAGGAAGTCCATAACTTTGGTTTGAGTTCTATGTAATCTTGGTTATGATTATCATGATAGCTGGGAGTGTGATGAATTTAGGATATTTTAGTGGCATCATATATTTTAAATATATTCTTTTTTATAGGCTTTATGTGGGCATAAATCATCTTTGGTGGGAAAATTTTTAACATCTTGACACCTTCTTCCAGGTATGAACCTTGGTTTTTTTTACACTTCATCTTTTTATGAGTATATAACCAATTTTTTTTATTTATTTGTGGTTTTTACTGCTTGTTTGATTCTTTTTAGGGTCAGGTGCATCATTAATTCTATTTTGAGAGACTGGGGAGTGCTCTAGGAGTTTTGTTAAGGGTGGATACAGACCTATATTTAAAAAAAACTACAAGTGTCCCATCATCTAGTAGCCAATATCTACCTTCCATTAGATGGGATTATGGTAGTAGGGAATTCCTACAAGAAGCCAACCAGATATCCAATGAGGGACACCATCCAACAGGTGGATGGCTAACAGAATGGATTTCCTACTAAAACTACACCATCCATATAGTGGAAGCCCATAAGTCTACCAGTGGGGTTCCCAAGGTTGAAAGCTTTCTTCCTAGCACCACTAGCTAGCTAGTGGAATCCAACAACTAGTCAATGACATTT
This sequence comes from Viscum album, assembly GCA_963277665.1. Lineage (NCBI taxonomy): Eukaryota > Viridiplantae > Streptophyta > Magnoliopsida > Santalales > Viscaceae > Viscum > Viscum album. Next base: position 379,893,755 of record OY728153.1, on the reverse strand, counting down.
TTCTAGGTGATAAACAGAAAGGCAATATCGTATTTTTATTTATCCAATTATTTATTTTAATTCTAAACACACCACCCACAAACCTAATTCAACCCCTATGATTTTAGAGACTTTATAGAGGTTAAGTTCTCCCTTACAAACTTAAAACTTCACGCCTTGATGTTTTGTCTGAAGAATTGAATCTCTCCCAGTAAGCGTGACATAGATCTATTGATGAATTATATTTTACCTCATGTTTCTTCCTCTATAATGGATTTGAAATATTTTTTTATTATTGTATTTTAGATTTGATTTGGTAATTTTGTTTCTAGGATCTCTTTTCCATTTTTTCTATCACATACTCTCCCTCTGATTTTGGATCTTGTATTAGTGATTTTTTATCTCATGAATTAAACTAGGTGGTTTCATAAGTCAATTCCTATCAATTGAATTTTTTTCTTTCTTGATTTGAAATGGATTAATAATTTATTTCCAAAGCATGATTTTAATCCTTTTATAATTTTTTTCCAAATGTAATGGGGTGTTTATGTGTGTGATGAAATCTCTTTAAAAATGTATTTTAAAATAAAGAGTTAATTTCCAAAAAAATGATCTTGAATTAAAATGAATGATTTGAAGAATGATTTTTATGAATAATTTTGATAATAGAAGGCATGAAATGTTTTATGAATTTGAAATTTGATGAGTTGTTTTGAAAGGCATGTGTTTTGATGAAAACAATTTGATGTTAGTTTTTTAAATGAAATGGAATGTTTTGATACTTGAACTTGGGGTTTATTCAAATGATTGATTGAAATGATTTGAGATTGATTGAAATGAATGTTATCCCATCGTATTATTGATTTATTTGAAGCACATGGGATCTTGAGTAGTTACATTGGTGGCATTCGATATAAAAACTTGGAAATTGTTAAATATATATAAAAAAGGATTGATGATGAAAATTATGACAAGGCTTAATGAGGTTAGGGGTTCATTCTTTGGGATGGATTCCAATTCCCCCTAGGCTTGATATTTATGTATGTGTGCATACCTAGATCCACATTTCACTGAGAATGTGTGGATCCTTTAGTCATGATCTAACTAACCCCAGGACATATAAACATGGTGATTTTATTGATAATTATTTATACATACCAATTTTTATGAAATTATTTACTCATGTCTGTTTGATATAAATTCATATTCATGCCTGATTTTATAAAAAAATCATTTTTTACCAATTTTATACTTTCCTTTTGAAATGATGTGAAAAGAATGTATGTTTAATAATTATGAAAAGATTACCATTCCTTATTTTATTTAAAATTAAGAATATTTTATTTATTTGATATGAATTTCCTATGTAATGTTTAGTTAAATCCTATTAGGCTGGTGTTTCTCACACCCTACTTTTTTCCTTTGGTCATTTGTAGACTATATTTTTTTATGTTCAGGAAAAGGGAAAGCATTGCTTAGAGGTGGTGGGATTTTTTGATAATGTAACCTTGGGGGGTTGGTGGTAATAAGAGGTTTATTTGATCCAATTTATATGAGGATATCTTGTGTTGATTTTGTCCTTGTATTATGTTCTTTTCTATCTTGTGGGGTTTTTATATTGATGTTTGTCTTAGTATGCTAATTTTATATGGTTTATTTATATAATAAAATTGTTTATTTATATATTATGTTAAAATTATTCCCTGTTCTTTTTTTCTTAATGCCCAAGAACTAGTCACCAACCTGTGGGGATTGGGAATTCTCTTTAGTTCATGTCAGGATTGATTCAGGTACCGGTTTATCGGGTTATCTGGGTTGGTTCATGATAGCTAATTCCAACTAAAATCAAGAAAAGTGATCATATGGTAATCTTATTATCATTTTAAGAATTTATTAAGTAAGATAACATCATAAATTAAATTGGGAAAAACTATATAAATTATTGGTGACAATTTAAATAACTTAACCTTATCATTTTTTAAGTAAGCATGTGAATGAAATATGAGTCTTATGTTCCTAATATGATACAAGTATGCATGCAATCTTTCTATTCCATCCAAGAGACAAAATCTCATAAATCATAAATAAAAAATCAAGTAAGTATCTCAAGGTGAAATAGGTTAACAATAAAAACAAAATTCAAAATAGGAATATCATACCTGGAAACATGGACTTTCCCCATACATGGATTAGATACTCCTAAGAATGAGTTTCGTACCAAGTTTTGAAAACACCCTATCACTTTTCTACCTTACCCAAATAGTAATACAAAATAAAAATCCTTAATACCATTTTTCACCCTTTCCCACTAATCACTAAATAGTACCTAGGATGGAGAGTGATTGGACATTAGGTGTGCTTCAATTTATGATAGAGGTTTCTGATTAGAAACAATGGTGCCCAATCTCGCATGCTCTATCCTAGCTATCAAAATAAAAAATTATTCATAGGGTGATTTCCCTTTTCCTATCTTGAAAACATGAAGTATACTTGGGTACCATATGGTTCAATAATTTAGGTGTGAGTAAAACTCATTAGACCACCACCAATAGCATATATAATCATATATATTCTGTGAATGAAGTTTATGTTGACATTCATAATAAATAAAGGAAAGCATAATAAATAAAACAATTTGATTCCTAAGTTCCAAGGTGACACCTTGATCGACCAAAATTTCTTCAACTAGTGTTGGATGTCTCTATCTGTAATGTCTCATCAGGCATAATGGTAGACCCCTAGAAGGTAATCCTAGGCCATAAAAAGAGATATGTCATCATTTTCAACCCCTTGAAGGTGAACCTAGGTGGTCTATAGAAATTAGGTATCATCATCATTCCCTAAGAGGTGATCATAGGAATTTTATAAAGATCATGCCTCATTGTTGACCCATGTGAGGTGATCCTAGATAGTTTAAAGTAATCAGGGACATTGTTTCCCCCTTGGGGGTCATCTGAGGAAATATAAAGTAATCAGACAACATTATCCACCATTATGAGGTGATCCTAAGTAGTTCTAAGTAGTTTGGTAGCACTTCTAACTACTAATAAATGATCCTAGGTAGTCCCAAGTAGTCCAGAAACACTTCCAACCCCTGATAGGTGATCCTAGATAGTCACACCATAATATATTGTGAGGCTCAAGGAAAAATCCAATAGAAATACCTAGATAATTTTCGAAACTATAGAAATTTTACCCATAAATACATTAAATTCATTTATAAATGGTCTCCAAAAATAAACATGGAAACCATATTCTATAGTTTATTTTAGGTATCCCCAATATCACACACATGGTCAAATCTTAAGTATAAGTCACCCCTAATATCACCTCTTTAATTTCCCAAGGTCACGCACACCTTAAATAGTGGATAAAGTGTCATTTTACTCACTAATGGACCACTCATGGAACATGGGGATATTCAATTAAAATAATTTAATGCCATACAACATTTATTTATAAAATATTTCTAACGTACTATAATGTTGTTGTGACCACACAATGCACACTCTCATAAATAGATAAAGACTTTTGATATGGCTTATAAACCACCTACCTTATTCTTGTAGACATATACTTGTTGAATATCAGCCAATTATTTGGAATCAAGTGGTGAGAATAAGAAAATAAGAATAAAGTAACTAAAAATAGAGCACAATGACTTGATCTCTATAGATAGAGAAATAAATAGAGGAAGAGAATGGACTGATTTCCATACCTATGCTTTCTATCACAATTAATAAAAATCAATTATTTAGATAAATGAGGAAGAAATCACTAAAGGATGCAAGAGGGAAGGAGGGTCACGTGTATGGGGGATATACTAGATGAAAATGGGAGAAAATATAAAGGCTTTAGGTATTTAAAATTACATGTAAAAATTAGTAAATATTTACTTTTTAAGGGCCACGTGGTTGGCCAAACCATGTGCCAATTATGTGGCTTCCACTATCTGACATACCACACTTCATATAGTAAGGCCGCATGGTTTTATAAATCATGTTACAACCATGAAAAATACGTATAAAATTTAATATATATTTTTAATAATTTTCACTGACAAATAACATAGTTTGAAAAATTGTGCACCTACCTCTACCCCTTTGCAACGTTTTCTACACGGTTAGAACTAACAATGTGTGAACCACAAAACCCATCCCACAACTCTAAATTTCTTATTTTTTAGGAATTTTCCCCTTGTAACACTTCTGGATCCTTCTTGACACCCCATAAACACATTAAAGACACATCAAACAATAAAAGAAATGAGACTGCAGAAAAAATTATGGAACATAACTCAACAATGTATGGGGTTTTACAGTCTTCAATAAGAAACCCTTATACTTGTTAACTTCAATCCAACAAATCTCCTACACAATTTTAATCACTTTATACTATTAAATTATGTTTTTACATTATAAATACCATAAATAGAAGTTAGTATTTATTTATATATATCTTGGTTTCTATTTATATTTATGATGTTTTATTCTCTATGATAATTTTGAAATTGTGCATCCAAGCATGTTATATGCACAATATTAGGTCTTTTAGTAGTCAAATACAGTAAAATTTCAATCATATTCCTATAAATTATTGAATTCACCTTCATTATAATCATGATTATTACAAGTTTTGTTTCCCCATAATGGGTGTCGAGACTTTACTGTTATCCTAAATGTTAAACTTCTTTAAAATTTCCTCAGCATATATCATTTATGAGATAAAAGTTTACTCACCTTATTGATTTACTTGTAGATTAAGAAAATATATGATTTATTAAACCATGTGTATCTCAAATTATTCCTTGATGAGATATAAAAACCTTTCACAAGATTAAACTTTTCTTCCAAAAAATATAATACCATCCACATGAACCATAATCATGAATTATTCCTCCTTTAAAATTATTATATAAAGATTATTATTCCCACCTCCTTTTTATAGTTCTATATTCTTAAAAATTTGATCAAAAATTGCATGCTAAGAATGAAGTGTAACTTGTATAAATACTTCTATATGTGACAACCCTTTTTCTTATAAACATCTAACATAAACCCATAATTTTTTTAATATACAAATCTTATTTATTAACTCCATTTAACAAAGCTACCTTTATATCCATTTGAAATATTTTATACCTTATTTGAACTAATTGTTTTTGGAAAAACCTAGTTACCTCAAGTATTTCCACTAGATAAAAAGTCTCCTAAATATAAATTCCTTAAACCAGGTCATATCCTTTGAAAAAAAGAATCATTTTGTTTCATACCACTTTTCTTTTTTCATTTGATCTATTTTTTAAACAACCATTTGATTCGAAAAACACTATTCCCAACTACTCTATCCATGGGATTCTATGTATTATTGTTTTCAATCTATTTTATTTTTTTATTTATGTCATTCACCCATTAATACTACTTTTCTACCTCTTCAAAAGGATGAGCATATACTTGAGATAATGGAGAAATTATTTCAATATTATTCATTTTTCTATTTTGAGTGATTGTTATATTTTCACCCAAAATATTTGAGTCATTAACTTTAGTATCATTACTTTTCTTTTAAGTTTAAATAATTATCTCATATTATTTATCATCATCTTATATCTCAACTTCATAATATTATTCTTGGTAATTTTTTCTTGTTCTTCAAAAATAACTTCATTTTTACTTTTTTGAACTGATTCAGATTAAAGATGATTGATTTATCCTCTAATTCTTACTCAATAATATAAAAATCACTGATTTAAAAAAACAATTACACATTTTTTAAGAAATTTTTAAGTCTTTATCATCATGTAATAACCAATAAATATTCCCTCATCTACAACATCATTAAACTTCCATGGAGTTCCATATTTATTTCTAATGAAACACTTACTTACAACCTCCCTAAAGTGGTTAAGATTAAGATTCATTATATTTTATACTTAAAATGGTATAATATATTTACCTTATTAAATTAAACCTATGTTTTATATTTATATTGTAGCTTGCACATCCCCCTTATAGTAGCTTCTTGATAATTCATTTTCAATCAGTAATGTTTTTACATTATATTCATGATTTAGTTTCTTTTTTCCACTGCTCTATTTTTTTATAGATTTATCATGGATAAAAAATCATGATTACATGTTTATTAAGATAATCCTAAAAATAAATTGAAGTGAATTCAGTATTATAATCTGAACACAAATTCATGATTATTATTCTACAATTATTTTCATATAACCTCCAATATTTATTAATACAACCCATCACTTATTTATTTTAATGTAAAACCAAAATTAATTTCATACTACTGTAATCATATAAAAATTGAATAAAATATTTCTCAACTTCGGTTCCCTTTTGATTCATAGGATTACACATATCTATGTTAACAAGATCAAACATATTTACAATTTTTAATTCTAGGGTTTGTAAAGATTTATCACAAGTTTGTCTTCCATACATGCATCACAGGTATTATATCTTTGATACCATAGCATAGTGATATCGACCACACAATATTTCATGGTTATTTAATAAAAATAACCCAACCACCATTGTCATAAATTCTATTATTCATTAATAGTTAATAATATTGTATTTTCTTTGTTATAAACTTGATAAAGACTTCCATGAATGTTTCTTCTTTACATTATTGAAACTATATCATTTATCTTGAAAAAATATCCATTCTGATTAAACATAACATTCAAACTGGAGTCACAATGTTTACTTACACAAAGAAGAGTATATATTAATCCATAAAAAATAGAGATTTAGTATTCTTAAAATATTCTCCTATATTTTTTCTTCTCCCACTTTCTATTATTTATAGAGTTCTATAATTTAAAAAGATGATATTTATATTGACTTACTTCATTAATTTTTTTGGAAAATAAAAGTTATCATTAATATGGGATGAACACCCACTATAAATAATCCAAGTATTATTACTTTTTCATGCACTAAATATAGACTCTATCAAGTTATAATTTTTATCCTTTTTTATTTTGTCTCTATAAAACATTTTAATATCTTTGTGTATTTCCTCTACTTATAGCACTTTCCATAAAAGTTTTATTATCTCTGTTATCTTCCTTCATAACTGAATATTTATTTTTCAAAGGAATAGTTTTTTATACCTTTTCATCCCTTATTATAATATTTTTATCTTGATTTTAAAATATTATACTCCTACTATAAACTAACTCCTGATCATAGTTAGAGCAATTAAAAAAACCTTTAAATGTATTTTGATTTTCATAAAAAGGAAAATCACTTTATCCCTTTTTCCTACTTCCCATAGCTTCACCTCTCAAGTAATTTTATGATCCACTACAATATATAATTTTTTGACCAAGATAAAAAAATAACAATTTGTTAAGGAAAATACCTTTTTATACTTTCTCTCAATAATTTTTAAAAAATTTCTAGATTTTTAAGAAATTTTAAAACATTTATTCATTATACTTTATTTATTTTTTTCACTTTTCTATTTTCTTAAAATCAATATTTTTATTGTTAATAGTAGGTTATTTTTTATGATTATCTTGGGTAAACATGTACCACTTTTCCCACCAAATAAGTATTTTTTACTCTTAAGTCATCAAAAAGTTGGTTTACACCTTCTTTAAACTTTTCTTTCAAGACCACATTAATATTTCTTATAAAATCATTCCTGTTTTTTTCAAATATAATTTTATTATAAATATTCCCTTTAATAGACACAACATCTCCTTAAATATATTTAATAATTTTAATTTTTTACTCTATAAATTCATTAATATCATTAATAATATTAACTTACTTTTCCACCTTCAACAAGAAATAAATCATTTATTCTATATTCTATTTCCAGGAATTTTTTTTATTTAACAACCTATTTTATCCTTGTAACTAATTTAATTTTATCAACAGTTTTATTTTATTTTTTTGATGCACACTTAATCCTTTTTTTTCTTCTTTTAAGATATTTCTCAAAGATAAGCTTTAATATAAATTTTATGATCAAAAAAACCTTCTTAATATTTAAATTTGTCATCAATTATAACCACCATAACTTCCTCTTCATCCAATTTAAATCAATTTTCCTTTTCTTATAGGAATACTAATCACTATATTTTTCTTTTCTAAAAAACCTCTTATTTGAAATTTATTATTTCCCTTAGAATTAACTTTTTTATTCTTATTCTGAGAATACATGTTTGATCTTCCTTTATAGAAATCAGCATCCATTTATTTTTATCCAAACCTTCTTAGACACCAAGTAGAAAAAATGTAAACCTTTACCACATTTAAAATAAGAAAAAAGGTAATTTAACTTTAAACCTTCCTTTAAATCTCTTCATCCTGCTGGATATTATTGAGATAAACCAATCACTGATATCCTCATAATTTTTTTATTTATCTACTCTATGTAAAAAATTAAATATATCCATGGTCATAGACCATGGTTATAGGCTATGGCCATAGCCTTGTGACTATATTCTTTCACAGAACACACTTATAGTCATGGTCCTCTAATTTTGGCTATAGGTTGACCAAAAAAATCCCAGTAGGATTTGAACCATTAACCCCCCCCCATATAATTCAAAGTATTTACCACTCCACTGTCACTTACATTATTTATATATATGTAAAATTTATTTATATAAATATTTTTTTTTTAAGATATAAATAGTTTTTTATTATGAAATTAATAATTAATTTTAAAAATAATGTTTTTCTGCCCTGCAGCCACAGTCAAGGACCCAACCATGAACATATGCCTTCCTAAAGAACCTATAGACACAGTCAGGGCCCCAACCATGGACATAGGTGTATTCTTGTGTCATTCCCATGAGAAATAATTTTCCCACACTGATGTGGGAATACATATGGGAATCGTTAGGCCTAACTATGCTTATTGGGGTACCTATAGCCAAAGTAATTAGCATTAATGTGGTTATAGGATACCCATATCCAAGGTCATTGGATTGGATATTGATAAAGGATACCTATATTCATTGTTAGTACTAACCATGTGTATATGGGTGTGGATGTATGCAAATTTTCACTACTACTAGCTTCAAATTATCCATATCATCAAAATCCTCTCTGATTGATTGAGAAAAATAACCTTTTAATAAAAATTACTTCTGAAAAGTCACCATATAGATTTAAAAATCATCAATAGAGACTTTGTTTAGGTTAATTTCATTAATTTCTAAAAAAAATTCATTATACATAGGTGTGGGTATCTCTATAATCATTTTTTATAATAATAAAATCTTTAATATTTTGTCCAAGACCTATCATATTTTAGCCACTATAATTATTATATTGTAAAATTCAACCACATTTTCATTTTTAATGATTCTCATATATTCAAGCATATTACTTTAAAATTAAATTTTTACTTCTTTTACATTGATATCCCCTTCATAAATGCTGTAAAATTTTCTCCTATAATGATTAATAGGATTTAGAACCCAAAAATTTCATATAAATATAATATAAAAGAGATATAAAAAATAATTTTTTCCTTATCTTTAGTATTTAAGATATATTTATCTAATTAAATCAAATTTATCTTAGAAATATAATTAATTTAAATACCGAAGATATTGGTTTCATGAACATCGTGTCTATTAGATCTCAAATGTGACTTTATCCTATTTTTTAAAATCTGATAATTAAATATATCAAAAATTTGAAAATATTATTCATTAAATGGATTATCTATAGAAGTAAAAACAAACATGTGATAGATAAACTAATATTAAAACTTATGGATTTAATACCACTTGTTGGTACCAAGGTTGTACTAGGATACACTGAGAGGTGGTGAATCAAGGTATTAAAAATTCTAATTTAAATATGGATACTATGTTAGATGAAAAACAATTTGAAACTCTTCTCACATATCATTATCATTCACAGAAATTAGCCTAAAATAATTCAAAGAAAGGGAAGGACTTATATTTACTTGGTTCACCCAAATGGGATACATATGAGGATGATACACATAATAATGTGATGATGTACTAATTAAACACTAAATTTTTAGTGATTGTGGAATTTAGTAAAGGGAACTCCAATACTAGGATCACTGTCTTTTCAAAATTTGGGTTCCCTCACTACTTCCTAGGGATTTACTCTTCCTTCCTCTCTCTACGCACTATGTTGAGTATACCTTCAAATAATTGAATCACATGCTAGAATAATATTATAAATAAAACCTAAATAACACTAATATAGAATATATGTTTTCTCTTTAATATAAGTATCTAATGGTCTTCATGTTTATCCTTCTTTAGAATTTATAATTCTAGATATTCAAGGAAATATTAGTAGTTAATACTTGTATTTCTATCTCGGGTATTTTTAATGATAAAGACCTTATTATTATTAGTCAAATAGTTATGAGAAATATTCGATTGAATATGTTGTGCTAATAATAATATCACCCATAGGATCAGTCTGGACTTTTTATTTTTTATTATTCTCACAAAACTTACGTGTTCAAATTTAAAATAATGAAACCAATATATTCATTCAAACTTTTATAATTATCTATCAAAGATCACTCAGAATATACATCAATTTTTATCTTTTAAAACTCCTTAAAAATAAGTCAATAATATTTTAAGTCATTAATATAATTTCATTTAATTTTTACTTATACAACTCATAGTCATATATCTCACTTATATGAGTTTTGAAAATTTCAACTCAATTATATATTGCATCCAGTCTCGCATGAACATTTAATTTTTCATTTCAATGTTACATGATAAAATTTTTCACTTATGTGAGAATTTTAAATCTTATTTCAATCATATATTATAATAATAAGAGTTTTCTTTGAGAATGAATTAGACCGTATTCAAAATAATACTTTAGTTTTGACTTTATCAGATTTAAAAATGTATTTATTTATTAAATGGTACATTATTAAATTTTAGAGAATCCCCTTTAATTGTTTTTAAAAGAAATATTGGTTTTTTATTAAAATAAATAAAACTGTAATTTTCTCCTTAATAGACTGTCAGACTAAGAAATGTTATTTTACACTAAATCTATAATGGGGATTTACCTTTATTGTTTAGTTTTGGTATTAGTGTGACATCGTTATATATTTATTACTGATAGTGGTGTGAGTTTTTAAATAAATAATATATTTATTTAAAAATATATTTTTGACATAAAATTCTATATATAAACATATTTAGTGAATTGAAATGATACCTAGGTTTAGAAAATGTCTCTCGAATAGATTTCACCATAAGAGTTATAAAATTCATCAAAGAATGATGATTTGATGATTCACTGGTATAGTTCTTTTATTTTGACACAATTTTTTAATAAATTTATTCCTTTAAATGAAATTATTCTTATTCATCCTCTTAGATTCTAATTTCCATATAAATTTCATATATAATGAAGATTAAAATTGTGTAAAAAATAATGAAGTAGGACTTTCACCAATAAAAATTGTGGATTGGGTAATTCTTAGAGAGAAGTTTAAAGGTATCAAACTCCTCCCTATTCTATGAAGGATCAATCTTAAAATTTATATTGAATTAATTATAAATCATGATCATTCTTTTGAAACAATTGTCTTTATTCTATAAATTTTATAATCAGTGTAATGATTTGGGAATAATATTCAAGAGAAGTTTATGAAATCAAAACTTCTCTCTTGGATCTGAATTCCTTAATAGTCAAATGTTGATGAAACATTTTATTCCTCTTACCTATAATTAAGGCTAAATCATGTTGAGAAATAATCTTTTAAATCCAACATGTTGTTTATGATATATCTTAGAGAAAATTATGAGAGATAAAAACTTCCCTCTATAATTTAAATGGATTAATAATTTAATCATAATGAAACCTTTTATATCCATAATCTATATATTTAGAAAATTTTACTCCAATAAGAAATTTAAAAATCTGATACATGAATTTGGATAAAATATTGAGAGATTTTTTAGAAACTTTTATAAATTTATATTTACTCTTAATTTGGTATAACCACAAGATTTATCATATGTGGATAGAAATATCTTAATGATAAGAATACATGGGTGTGTAGTTTTTTTACCATATCAATGGATCTTTATGAAACTATGGTCAAAGTTTACGGATAAATTAACTTTGACCATGATTATCTATAAAATAATTGACAATTTACTCTTGATTTAGAAGAAGAAGTGGTAGTTCAGTTTATAAATATTCTAACACTAAAATTTGATAATTTTATGGGTTAGTTGAAATATTTTTTTTTATGGAACCTGATACATGGAATGTGTTGGTTCTTGGAGTTTATTTTTTTAATTTTTATGTTTTGAATATAAAAAATACCTCAAATATTTTCTTGTATAATTATAATTTCTCATAGAATCTTTTACTTAATGTGAAATTCATTTTTTCTGTGGTTTTTAAGTATATAATGTTTTTATAAGGGATTCTGTAGACATTGTTTTATTTTTTTAGTCAATATTTATTGATGAAAAGAATGGTGTTATTATTTCATTATTTGAATTATTCGTTATTATTTTAGTAATTATTATTTTTACAATTATTTTGGTTATATTATGTAAAAAAATAATTTTATAAAGTTTGAATAACTTTATGTAAATATTTTTAATTATTGGATTTACCGTTATGTAACTATAAAAATATTTAATCACCTTTAAATAGTTTTAATAATTAGTGTCTTAAATTTATGTAGAAAATGTTATATTACTCTTACACAACATATTTGAACTTACATTTACTAGTGTTTAATCTTACCTCTATGAAAGTCTTGAAATTATCATCTTAAGTTTACACATCTTATAAAATTTCTAATGGAATATTTTATTAATGTGGTCACTTGAATTACCACATGACCAATTCTTTATGTGGACGATTCAAATTTAAACATATGTTAGATTCATTTTCTACATGTTATTTTGTTAATGTAATCATTCATTTGTACTTGAGGTCGATTTATCTCATGGATAGTCATTTTTTATCACGATAGATTGATCGGCCATGAGACCAAAATTTGGGTAATTTTATGTTTGCTATGTTTTTCATTCTTGATATTTTTAATTACTTTATATTAATTTAAAAAAAATTATTGATTCTATAAACTCTTATAAATTATTTGGAAACCAATAAAAGTGTTTTCAGTGTATTTTAAACAAATTTGAATAAATAGTAATTTTTTTCTTGTTTCCGCATATACATACAACATGGAATTCTAAATTTTGAATTTATTTATTTTAGCTTGATTTCATTGATTTATTTGTTTCCAAAATATTTTTTAAAAATGAAGAACATATTTAAACTTGTTTTATAGTTTTTAATGTAGTAATAGTTAAATTCAAATTTTTTAGGCATATCTGTATGCATAAATATAATAAATATTTCAAAATTCCTATTTTGAAAAATATTTATATTAAGGAAATATAATGATATATTCCTAGGATATATTTGACTGGTTACTATGTAAATATCATGAATTATTGTTTTCAAATTTTTTTATTTACTTCTAAGTGTTTGAAATTATTCAAACAATAAATTCAACTTATTTTGAATACATAAAATAATTATGGACCGATAACTTTTATCTATCTTCTATAATTATTCAGTTCAAATATGAATTTTTTGTAGATTGGTTGTTAGTGTTTTATAGATCCTATATAAAGGAATAGATTCTTCGTAGAGAATATGAGATATAATATAAAAGATACATAAACTCCTTAATACTCAAGTGATTAATTATATTGTTATATGATTATGTGATCCCATGAAAATAAAGTTTTTATCTTCAAGATGATTTCCCAAGGGTAACTCAATCATCTTTGAGTATAACAACTAACCTGATGGGATAAATTGATTCTTTACTCAATAAACTATAGGTTGTGTATCAACTATCTTCATAAACTTATTTTCTTTGGTTCTATCTAAGTCTATACCCACAAATATTTTTTTTATTAAAAACACTTTTTGAGGATAAAGTGGGAAACCAGGAAGTCCCAATATCTAAGAATAGTCAACATAAAAGGAAATCACATAGTAATTAAAAGCAAGACTGAGATTGTTAGATTCAAAAACATGGTATAGTTCCCATTGTAGATCATCAATCTTTATACTCAGTTCAATTTGAATTAAGTCTTCAAGGTGAGTGTCTAGATTGTCCCAAATCTGGATGTACTTGTTTACATTCATCATCCTTCAATTGAAGCCTCATGTTAGAAAATAGGAATTTTTCCATGAAGACTAGATTATTCCATGAGGTAATGGTCAGAAATGTTTTCTTAAAATTTATCTATGCTATATGAGCTATAATTCTTGGTGGGGAATTAATTAACAGTGTAATATAGTTCATAAATTCATAGTCATACTAAAATTGGTATAACCTCAATCATATATTTTCAAGAATATGGTGATGTTTTTCTATAATTCATAAGGTCATGTCATAAGGAAGATTAGTCCAATCAATTTTTCAAAATGTAAAGTTTCTATCCTTTAATGATTTTTTGAAATCGTAATTGATATATATTGACTTAAATTTAAATATTTATTTTAGAAAAATATTTTTTATTCTAATATAGGAAAATTTAAGATAAATTTAAATGGATAAATTTATATTATTTATAGAGTAAAGAGATATATTTATCTTCGAAAAGAGAAGGAAGATGATAAAATATAGAGAGATTTTGTCTTGAGAAGGTTTACTAGAAAGAGGAGAGAGAATAAGGTGGTCCATGAGACTATCTCATATGAGATTTTGTGGATATTTATCTTATGGATGAAAGAAAAGTTGATAGATACACTATTATTGGTGTAACCCATTCCTGATTCATGGTAGGTTGAAGATACACTTAGAGGGGTAGTGAGTTTTCTAAGTGAAAAGGAGCAGTGGGATTTATTCCATTGTAATTTTTGTAAAGTTATAGGATCAGTGAATCCACTCTAAATTTATAAAAAGTAGTGTGATTAATGAATTTGGTATATCAGAATATCACCAGTTTATGATCCTTAGATATATCCTAGTGCGGGTGAACCAAGTAAAAATATCTCAGGTCACTCTTTACTTGTTTTATTTCTTTAATATTCTTATGAGGAAGATAAATGAGTGTTTCATTTGGATCCAGAGCAAGATCATTAGAAGGGTAGGTTAAAATAAAAATACCTTGATTCATCCACCAATATACCCCCCCCCCCACTCCCCCGCAAGGTATCTTCCTTTTTTTGGGACCAACAACAATCATTATAACTATCCATTATAAATAATTGTGTAAAATAATAATATATTTTATGTTTATTTTATGACAAAGTAAAATGTTTCATCTAAATGTTAAATAATATTCATTACTTTTATTTCTTATTTTGAATGTATTTAATTAATATACTTAATTATTATATTTTCTATATAACTATATATTTATATTTATAAAATGTATTTTAAATTTCTAATCATTATATCAAAATTTAAGTAATAATGGGACTATAGAAATTGTTTTATAATTTTAAAATACACCAATATATAGTAAAATGTTATATAATATTATATATATGTGAAAATAATAATTTTTTATGAATTAATTATATCATTTAATTTCAGAATATATAATATAATGATTAATGTAAGTTATATTTAAACAAAAACTATTTTGTTAGTAATTTTACAATAAAGATTATTAGAAAATATTTTTAAATTCTAAAACATTTTTTATGATTTATAATGTAAAATTATTTGAATAATTATGATTTAAATAAAATAAATATGTAAATAAATAAAATTTATGTATAAAATAAATTACAATAATAGAAATTAAATTATATGAAATAATGATTACCCAAGTTCTTTTATAATAGAAGAAAAGACAAAAAATTATGGTTTTAGTGTGGTTTCACAATAAATATAATTAATGATAAGGATTTATAAAATTTTGAAGGATAATGATATCAACTAATAAATAATCTAAAATTTAAAATTGTAATTATAAAATTGTTCAGATGTCTTTAAACTCGAATCCTAATATCATCGCTAAAAATATCTATAAATATGAGTTTTTTTCTCCTTTTTAAACTTATTCCTAATAGGTTTGACATCCCCTTATTTTTCATCTCTTCGTACTGTTAAACGTTACTTACTTTATATTCAAATGTTCTTCTAAAATTATTTACCAACCCAAAAACTCAATCAAAGTATAAATTTTTGAAGAACAATGAATATATGAGTCATCTTTCATTTCAATTCAATTTTCTTCTTTTTTTCTATTTCAATAAGTTTAAAACATCATTGGAATATCTATGATGTCCAAACATATAGTTTAATCCTCAATCCTTCAATTATTAAAAAATAAATCATATAAATAATAATTTTATTATTCATAAATTTTGTTTTATCTCATATTCCCTTCTATTATATTCACACATTTTATTTAATTTCGTTCCTTTTATATATAAAATGTCTTAATACATATAGTACAAATTATTAATTGGATGATAATATTTATTTATCTTTATATTAATTCTAATTGGTATCAAAAATATTCCTCAAGGTTGAATCCTTACATGATAATATTAATAACTACTTAAATTTATATTCCTTTTACATTACATTTAACTAAATTCTCATAGGTTAGAAATCAGTCCCTATGGTGGAATGTAAAATGTAAATAAGTATATATCCTCTTTGTATTTTTAACACCATCATGTTGAAAACTGTACTTACATACATGTTAAATGATATAAATATAAAATTTCCATGGTCATTAATTCATGATTAAATAATTCTTAAATTTTATAATTTTATTAATAAAAAAATATTCCTTGAATATGGTAAATGTAACTTCATGATACCATAAAATTCATACCTTATAGAATCTTAATCTCTAGAGATATGATAACATCAAATTCCATAAATATAGAATTGTAAACTAATATAAAAAATGAATTATAATAATTTTGAATACCATGGACATAAAAGATCAAATATAAATTAAAATATAATATTATATGAAATAAAATAATTATATAGCATTGAATATTTATTATTAATAAACTTATTTAAGAGTTATAACAATGTATATCACATTGTAATAAGTTTTTATATAGGAACAGCCTCACAGAAGCATCTTGGAATAAAGTAATGAGTTTCTCCAATAATTTATATTTAAATTCCCTTCTATTTAGTATATATAATTTTATTTATTTATTATCTATATAGTATATCAAAAGTATTTTATAAGTATCTTCAATTTTTTCTAACTTATACTTTTGATTGATGATTATACCATACAAAATTTTTATATAACCTGTAACCCTTTTCTTCATTGGTAAATCTTGTTAAATTATATTATTTATCTATCTTCCTTGGAAATTTTTATTTATCTTATAGATACATCTTATATGAATTTAAATATGGAGTTACATACCTTTTTATTATCCTCTTTTGGATTGTTTTTTTCATGACCAACAAAATTGATATGGGGTTTTTCTCATATTTTCTCTACAATTCAATATTATTTCACTAATGATGTTATTTAACTTCTATATAATATTATATATAAATCTTATTCCTTGTATTTTTATTAATATATAATAATTCATCATCAATACATTAATTTTCACTCCAATTTTTCCCCTAATGGTGAATCGGTTAATGTTGCAACCGTAGGTTGTAATATTGAATTCATTTTTAATAAGAAGTTTTTTGGAAGTTTTTTGAAGGATATTGAAGAATATAGATTTGATTAAGAAATATTTAGGTGAAGGGAATATAACACTACAAACCTATAGTAATGCCTCAAGCATGAGTTTCATAAGGATCATTTGGAACTTCTTAAGATTTATTCATGTTACAATATTGAGATCATGTTATAAAAGAAATTTTTTCATAAGTTTCTTTTTATAGGTTAATAAGTTTCATGTTCTTTTTTCAATTTAGAGTTTCTAGTTACACGTAGAGACACTAATTTCAAACCACTGAGGATGTTTAGGATAATTTTAGTAGTTTTTGAGCTACATGTTACATGACGTGAGGAGGAAGGTCATTCCATGAGGAATAATCGAGTATATTTTTGAGTTACTTTCTACTAGAGTGTCACATCATGAATATAATACCACACAATGAAGAGGATGATAAAATATCAAGACTAATAGTCATTTCAATCCTAAAGATTTGTGATTTTGGATGTTTCTAGATGGTTATCATTGGATTTAGGTGCACATCAAGAAGAATTATACCATACCATGATCCTTTTGATGGATGAAGTAAGTTAAGGAAGAAACTAACCCATCACATCATGGTGGAGGATGACACATTGTGATTGATGAAATATGGAGATCTTGGTTAAAAATTATGATGTTGATTTCAAAAAGATGGTTGTGTAGTTAGTTAAGAAACTAATAACTAATTATTCAAATTCAATGGTAGATATTTTATGGAAGATGGTCCAAGGGATTGATTTAAATTAAAATAAGATTGAAGTTAGTTGTTTTTTAATTTAAATATGAAATTCAAACATCCTCTGTATATAGGGGATCATGTTATGTAGACATAAACTATCACATAAAATAAAATAGATTGTAGAAACTTGAATATATGAAATTAAGGTAATAGCAGTGAGGATTATTTAATATTGATTTTTTTTATTGAAGTGTGATAAATCTGAGTTACATTGAAGATTAAGAATGGAAGTATAATATACTATACATATCATTGAAATTTTTATAATTCAATACTAGAGTAACATGGAGAACACCCATTTTGGTGTTTATTATTTTGATTTTTTATCTTTTGATATTGACCTATGTGTCTACTATATACTTGTATCTATCTTGAAAGTAGTGAGTGGAAGAGAGGAAGATTTCATAGACCTTGGATGAGTGGTGATTTATTCTGAAATATTTTAATCGCATTCTAGTAAATTAGTGATTCATTTTCATATCAACACATCAATGATATTTTCTCCTTGGATATATCCTTTTATGGGTGAACCAAGTAAAAAACATTTGCTTGTGATATTTACTATTTTACATCAAATTATTATTATGAAGTAGATTCAAGGTTTCTTTTCTAATGAGAGTGCAAGATACAATTTTTTAAAGAAAATAAGAAATTTCAAGTCACCCCAATTCACCCCCTCCCCGTTAGGGTATTCAGCGGAACCACTATTTTTGTTTTGAATCTATTGAGAATATTGTGAATGATAAGGGAGTACCCTTATTTGATGGGTGAAACTAATAATTTTTTAAAAATGGGATAAGATCACGTCTATAATCTCTTAGGATCAATGTATACTCAATAGCAGTTCATGGAATTATATATAGTGATTCCATTAAAATATTAATAATGGAAGCTGATAATAAGTTTTTAAATAATGATGTTTAAACTCAAAATTACTTACCAAGAGAATTTTGTAATAAAATTTAAATAAATTTTATGGATTTTACCATAGAAAAACGAGTTTAGGGTAAAATTGTTAACATCTATAAAGGAGATAGAAAATTCAAAGAAGAAAAATTGATGATTTTTCAAAGAAAATTTAATGATCTAAAAATGAATCAAAGTGAAAATATAGATGGATTCTTTAATCATCTCACTAAATATTTTAGTGAGTTTAAATATTTTGATTTTTTAATGATAATTATCAGAAGGATTCTACCTATATATAACCTAAAGGTTTTATCACTTGAAGAAATAAATATTTGAGAGTTATCCATTGATGAATTACACAAATATATGGTAGAATATAAAATACAGATAAATAAGTAAAGATATTTAGAACAATCATATAAATATATAGCATTCAAATATATTTTAGAATAATATTTTTGAGATTCTAAAATTAAATTACTTGTAAGTGATTATTTATTATCACTTGTGTTAAGGAAGTTCAAAAGACGTAAAGGAAGATTTGAAGGTGAGTTTCCTTTATCTTTGTTTTATTTTGGAATGGTTGGACACATCACTTATATATGTATGAATAATTTTTATGAAGATAATGAGGAGTTTTAATTATCATAAAAACAGAAGAATATTTCCCCCTATAAAGAATTTCAATTCTCTAAATTCAAGTGGTGAGAATTTTCAAAGAAAAGTGTTGGTTAGAAAAGAAAATATGGATATTGAGGAAGATCTTATAGAATTCATAGAGACTAAGTATACATTAGATTATGAATAAATTATGATGGTTTCATTGGAGAAATAAAAAGTTATAGTTGAAGAATATGGTCAACTAGAAGAATTTGTTGATCTCCAAGTAGAATTGGAAGGTTCTATTGAGAGGTTTGATCTATAAATAAATAATAATAGAAAAACTAGATATTTATTGAAGGAATATTCAAGATATGTTGATGAACTTGAATAAGAATGTGATTTTATTGAAAAAATAGTGGAATAATGTGAGAAGAATCAAGTGAAATATAATGAAGATTTGAATTAAATATTGAAAATTGAAGAACAGACCAAGATCATTAAAGATAATAATATGAATATTAAATAGAAAGTTAATAAAATTAAAACACTTAAAGAAGAAGTCGTATCCTTTAAAAATACTATTAAATAATAGATTAAAACATATGGTTCTAAGAAGAAGTTTAACTTATGAAATTCTTATATGGTGTTTTTAAAGAAAGGAAATATCGAATAAGAAACTTTTAAATAAATTTGAAGTTCTCAAAAACCAATTTGTATAGTTAAAAATGGTATTTTTATGATGCTGAAACATAAAAATAAATGTCTAAACATGAAGAGCATAGTGAAGTTGGTGAAGGGAGACTGTTCTCAACCATTGAGAACTTATCAACAATCTAGAAGGTATTCAAAAGTAGGTGACTTATATATAAATAATAATAATGAGATATTTCTTTTTACAAAGTGTGAGTTTTTTTTCTTTCTTTTCCACACTATATCCAATTATGGTGAGGATGGAATTTATCTAAGAGGAGTATCTATTGGAAGTTTTAAATTGATATTTGGAAGGTATTCTTATTATTAAAAGAGAAAATCATTCTATGGTTACTGTTTTAATTTCTCAAACTTTGGGTATAATGTAGTATATTATAGGAATAGAAGATGTAGATCTTCTTATGGAAGTCAAATGAAAATTAGTGAAATAAAAACCAATGAAATTCCTTTAAAAAATATGTTTTATCCTCTTTAATAAGAAGAAAATAATATAATGTCTTATACTAAATAAAATGAGAAGAGATCAAAACATGTTTCAACCCATTATGGAATTTTATTGAATGAAATGAAAAAGACTAACAAATAAAATTGGTTGAAATTTCCTTGAAATAATGAAATAATAGTAGCAACTAGATATTGAATAGTGTATTTTCATCTCATATTATTGGTAATATGAATATATTTAAGAATGTGAAGGGAATACTTGATGTATGATGAGTCTCATAGGCATAGTTAGTTCTTTTCACTATAAAAAAATGAATTATACTAACAAAAATTTATTGATAGATAATATAATTGTTGGTAAAAATGATCAATTACAATAGATATTAACTTTTATTGGTATTCATTTTAAGTACCAACACTTATTTTTACCAATGAATATATTTGTTGGTAATTATCATTTAACACCAACATATCTTTTTCCAATATTTAAATCTATTACTTTATTATACCAATACCAACATTTTTTTACCAACACTTGAATCTATTATTAATAATAACTATTACCAAAAAATCTTCTATCATAAATAAAATCTATTAAAATAAATCATTCAAGGATAATAACCAATTAAGATATAGAATTTTTTTATATAGATTATTATTTTTATGGCCAAAGACAATATTCACTTTGAGAGGTTTTATAAAAATATCTCATTAATAATGCTTATATTTTCCAATGTTTTTTAATTAATAAACATTTAGATACTTTTCATAAATTTTTTAATTCATTTGGATATTTTAGTTTAATAAACATAATAAATAAAAACATGTTAATCAATAAAAAATAAACATAATTGAAACATAAGTAATTAATAATTGATAATCAGATATTGATAATTTATTTTATATTATAAAACAAAAATATCAATTTTTATAAAATTTTATATTCATTATATAATAGTAAATTATGTAATTATTAATTATAATTTACATATTTTTTTATATAATATATTATTTTATATTATATTTATTTCATTTTACGAAATTAATAACTTTCTTATGCACATATATATTTATAAATTAACATTTTATATATTATATTTTCAAAAATAATGATTTATATATTATACTTATAAATTTATAATTTATATAATATATTATTATATATTATATTTATTTCATTTTACAAATTAATCTGTCAGTTACGATCCATGCCCAGACCTAGTCGTGCCACAGTTGCTCGAGTTAAGGTCTCAATCGCTTGGGTCTAGGTCTCGATTCCTGCTCAGGTCTAGGTCTCAATTTCTGCTCAGCTTCAATCGCCATGCTTTACTCAGATTCACAGGTTTTCTTTAGTTCACCTATGTGCATGCTGGATATTTTTTGTTCCCTAATATTCACAGAGGGAGCTTCCATCCGGATTCACCTCTACTATTCAATCCACCCACAAAATCCACCCTACACATGAGAAATGTCTCACTTTCCCCAATCATCAGGGTGGATGTTCCAACACCATAGTCCATTTTGGCTCCCCATAAGGTACCATGAAAACCCTAAACTCTATTATTTATGTTGATCAGTAGCCGCTGCCCATGGATTAGGATTTTTTGTGATTTGATTCATTTCATAATATCTTTCTCATTTCTGTAATTATTTCTCTACTGTGCCCCCCTCTATGTCCCATATTCTACTACACAA
Organism: Viscum album; assembly: GCA_963277665.1. NCBI lineage: Eukaryota > Viridiplantae > Streptophyta > Magnoliopsida > Santalales > Viscaceae > Viscum > Viscum album. Next base: position 379,870,964 of record OY728153.1, on the reverse strand, counting down.
TAGGTAATTTTTATTTAAGTTGTTAGTTTTTTCTATTTCCATAAAAAATATTTTGAATAAAATGAAAAATAAAAATAAAATTTTAGTTAATTGAATTTTTTAGTTGGAAGTTTCTTGTATTAGTTTCCTTGTTAATCAATCTTCCTATCTATATTAAATTGTAATAAGATTTATCCAAAACATGTTTCTTTATTGTGTTTAATTTATTTAAAATTGAATAATATGTAGGAACTTTATAATGAGTGTTATTCACCATAGTATTTGAGTTCTCCATATCCTTGGAGTTCTTCCCAATAGTAGTGACCTGGTCAGCTTCATTTTGAGGTAGAATCAAAGAGTGTTATTCACTATAGCCTTTGAGTTCTACCCAATAGTAGTGACCAGGACAGCTTTATTTTGAGGTAGATTCAAAGAGGCTTAGATATGATTTATTCTTTCTATAAAGCATATATATAAAAATAGAATGTAAATAAATTAAAATTTAGTTCAAATCCAAATATTAAGGATGGAAATAGTGCATAACTGGGGGAAAACCCAGATATGATTTATTGTTAGAAGCTCATAATATAGATGGATGACCTAATATTTATTATCTTAGATCTATAATAGATAACTACTCATGAATAACCAGCATAGATAGGGTATTAATCACAAACATAGATGTTATGTTGTACACCCCATATGATATTTTATTCAAACTTGTAAATATTTGCCACACTAATAACATAAATGGTTTTTCAGCTATTGAATTAGGTTTTTCATTCATACATAGATTCTACCATTTACGACTAAATTTGTATCCCTATCCTTAATACCTAATTCAAATATAGAATATTAATTTTACACCACACTAAATTAATCTATTGAATTAGTTTTATATTGCACTAAATTGAATGAATACTTTAGTATCCAACCAAACAGGTCGTAGCGAAGAAAAATGATATGACACCACCCTTATTTATTCTTAAAGGAAAATTAATCCATCATGTTAGGGATAGATAAACATAGAATAAGTTGGTAGTAAAGAATTAGAAAATATCTGGAATCTTATATGTCTTTCTTAAATTATGAAACTTCAACCACTCCCATTTTATGCATTTATCTCTATCTTTTATTTTGATTTTCTAAAAACTTAGAATCTATAATGATCTTATTAGTTTAATTTTTTCTTATTTTTTCATTATTGAATTTTTTTGTTATTGTATTAAAGTTTGGTACTCTTTATAAGGACTATCCTTTGTGGTTTCAAAACTAGAAAACAGTCCCATTGTCTTTTTCTTCCTCAATATTGGAGGTAACCAAACTGGGCTTCATATCTGTTACTCTACAGTTCATTTTCATGATGTTGGTGAGTCATTTATTATCTTAGCTCCATAATAGATCACTACTCATGAATAACCATTATAGAGAGGGTATTTATCACCAACTTAGATGATATGTTGTACACCACATATGATATTTCATTCAAACTTGTAAATCTTAGCCACACTAACAACATACATGTTTTTTCAGCTATTGAATTAGATTTTGCATTCAAACATAGATTTTATGGTTTATAAATGAATTTTAAACTCTATCCTTAATGCATAATTCAAACATAGAATATAGTTTTTACACTACACTAAATTAATATATTGAATTAGTTTTTCATTACACTAAATTGAATGAGTATCCAACCGAACAAGCTATAACAAAGGAAAATTATATGAAACTTCTCTTATTTAATCTTGAAGGAAAAATAACCCATCATGAAAGGGATAGATAAACATGTAATAAGTCAGTAATGAAGAATTAGATAATATCTGGAAGCTTCTATGTCCTTCTTAAATCAAGAAACTTTAACCACTCACATTTTATGCATTCATCTCTATCTCTTATTTTTATTTTCTAAAAACTAAGAATCTGTTATGATATTTTTAGTTTAAGTTTTTATTCTTTTTTCATTATTTAATTATTTGTGTTATTTTATTTAAGTTTTTTTCTCTTCATAAGGACTATCCTTTTTGGATTCTCAACTAGAAAATAGTCCCATTTTCTTTTCCTTCCTTGATATAGGAGGCAACCAAACCAGGCTTCATATTTGTAACTTTGTAATTATTTTACATGATGTTGGTGAGTCATTTAAACTAAACTGTGATTCATATAGGGTGTGCATATGAATTAGGTTTTTCATTAATATATTTAAATGATAGAGTTACATGGTCCACCTTAGATGCTAAGGTTTTCATTTCACTAATTTGGTGATATTATTTTTCAATAGCTGAATGAAAAACCTAATTCAACAGTTGAATTACATTTCACTAAATTCAATAACTCCATCCTTCATTCAAACTTAGATTTTAACATATTTCATTCAAACTTATGGTTTTTCATCTAAGTTATTGAATTTAGTGCACAATAATTCATGATATAAACATAAATCATATGTGGGGTACATCATAGTATCTACGTTTGAATGAAAAAACTTAAGGGTTAAGGATAGAGTTACATTTCACTAAATGGTTTTCAGCTCACATTTGTTTTCTAGACTAACTTTGTAACTCCATCTTTAATGCCTAAGGTTTTTCATTGCACTAAATTTTTTTTCAGCTATTGAATTTTTTTTCATTCTCAATTGAAAAGTAGTTTCATTTTAAATTTAAATCTACTTTACTAGATTATAGAATTTAATACAGTGTTCTAGATTATGGAATTTTTAGTTATATATGATTCTTAATTGAAATCAATTTTATTCTCAATGGTTTTTTTTCACAGGTTACATAATATTAGTTTTATTTTTATATCATGCATTGTTTTTTTCAGTTGTTATGGTACTAGTTATCTTCTATAAATGTGGTCACTTTTATTTTTTATTTTTTTTCATTCATTTGTTCTTTTAGTGATTTTTCTATTTTTGTGCTCATTGGTTATTTTTATATTATGTGTTATGGTAGTTTTTATTATTGGTTATATATTATTTTTTTGGCCACTGGATGGATTATCTTCTGGTTTTAGTTGGATTATCTTCTGGTTATTGTTTCAATAGGTTATATAATCCTCTTGTTGTTTTCATTGAGTGGTATTTTTGACCATAGATTTATTTGTTTCTACCATGACTGGTAAATTGACTCTACCCAAAAATATGTCTCTCTATTAGTCCACTACGGGGGTCTCACTCTACTAATAAATGATGTTTTTTGGTTAATTGATGTTGATAGGTGAAAACCACTTTCAACATATTCATGGACATGCAACTTTATCCATGTTTCCAACATCAATTCATTAATTAGAGATCCAGTTTTTGGTAAGAAAAGGTATGATTATTGCATAGGTCATTGCTTCTTAAAAGTGTTTCTATGTTAAACATTTTCCAAAACAAAAAAATTCCTAATTTCTACTCATTTTCAGTGGCGTGATTATGATTTTTTGTTGCAAGTGTAGCCTAGAGGACCTGATATTAGAGATGGACTGAATGCAGCACCCGAAGGGGATTATGGTTGTTTGGGACTCTTCTGAACTCATTATCATAGTTGGACACATCACACGTGTTGTATAGTGGAACACTACCACGCATGAAATGGAACCAAGATCGCATGGATGGCAGATGATTCTGGTTGCATTCCAAAAAAAATGGAAGCTCTCATAAGAATCTCAATTTAAAAAAATGCAAGTAGTTGTTTCTTCCTCTCATGTATCATTTTTCACCATGTTATAAAAGCATAATTTTGAAATGTCCATAAACAAGTAAACTATATTGAACTAATCAAAATTATTGTTGAGATTTTGTTAATATTTTAGTGATTTATAACTGATCATGTAGTAATTTTATAGAATTTATTTGAAATTTATTAATTCTTTAAAATGAACTTGAGTTTGACTATTTAATGATTTATATGCACCTTTTTGTTGTAGTGTCTGAAAAGGGGTGAACTACTTCATCTGGGGATTTGTATATAAGAGTGGTGAACCATGGTAGTGACAAATGTCTCAAAATTTCCTACTTCCATCCATAAGTACATGTGCAAGAAATGGGACCTCCAACAAATGTAAAGGGACTTTCTTGGTGATCCTCGACAGAAACAACTATCTCAAAAGCGTCTACTTCCACCCAAAAGTACGACTATAAGAAAAGGGACCTAAAAGAAAGGGGGTACATGGGGACATTCTTACATTTGTCTATCTCGCTACCAGTGTAAACTATGATAGTGACATCCAATGTATTAGAGACATATTATAGAAGAACTTGTTTTCAGATTATGTTTGAATATGTTATTTAAAATAAAGACACATTTTGTTGGAGTTTCATATAATCTAATTTTATAATTATTATATAATAAATTTATTATATATAGTTATATTAATAAATGTAATATACTTTTTTAGCAACACATATTGGAATAATCATGCATAATATTTTATTTAAAAAGTAATTTACAAATAGATATTAATTGTTGGTATTGATTATAATGTTGTTAATAATATTACTGATGAAAAGATAAATGTTGGTAGTAATATTACCAAAAGATAAATATGTCATATGAATTTGTTGTTAAAAATTTTAACCAACATATATATTATTTGTTGGTATTATTATAATTGCAGCATAACTATTTTATCAGTCTCAATAACATTTAGAAATAGATTTTTTACAAACATTTTGGTGACAAGACAATTTTTGTTGGTAAAAATTTTTACCAACAGAAAATGAACTTTTACCAATAAATATACCCTTGTAAAAAAAAGAAAATTATTTTTTAGTTTTTGGGTTGGAATCAATTTATGATTTTTAATCCCTGGGGTATAACCCACAAATATGAGGTTGGTGAATAAAATAATTTAATAATTACGACCTACAATTATGAATGAATAAAAGAAAGTTAAACTACTTAGCATGTGAATTTAGAGATAGGGTTAAGAAAATGAAAACAAAATGCACCAATAATATGATATTTGGGTTCATTTACTAGTGTTTTTGAAGTTTAAATAATTAATCTTATTATCATCGTAGTTAAGACTACTTCATTCCCTTAGTTTGGGTTATTACTCTCTCTCTCTCTCATAAACTAACCTTTTGTAATTTTCATATACTTTGGTTCATTAGTGAGAAAGGTAAATCAACCCCATTTTTAAATATAGAATACAACCCACCCAATGGTCATGGATAAGGCCTATTTCTAGGTATTTTACAATTGAACACTCCCTTAGTTAACACACAATGGTCATTCTATGAAAAATATAGAAGAGAGGGAAGTAAGATAATTTAATGAAAAATACCAACTTGAATTAAATATAAAAAAATACTTACATTATCACAATTACCTTTACATAATATATTGGTACAAAATAAAGCCTACCCTCTCATGCTAGTTATAATATGGAAAAATAAAGGGAAATAAAATACTATAAAAAAGAATCAGTAACTCAACCTGGAAAAAGACACTGTAGCAATAGCACTTCACACCCAGGACTAGATTCTTCCCTATAGCCTCAACCAAGATTATATTTATAGGAAAATATCTACGAATTTTTGAAATATATATCCCTACAATAATCCTCTGAATTCATCCCATTCAACCCCAAAATTCGGTGGTTAAAGGCATTGAATTTCTCTAAAATATTCTAAAAATTTAGACTTTTGAAATTATTGTTGACTTCAGTTTCATGGAATGAATGATGTGTCCCTATGTGAATGTTTTACATCTATATTCAAAAATTATTTTCTTAATATTTTCATCGATTGAATGATACTTTAAGGCATGAATCCAATTGTGACAATCTTTATCTTATTATTTAATTGTGTGAACCCTTCCCTTACAAGTCATAAACATAAACTCAAACTTATCATGATATTAATAGTCTATTAATGATGTGAATAATGTTTATACAAGATTTTTTGTTTCCATCTAGATCCATTATTCTATTGTATCATTGTGGAATGAAGTGTCATGGAATGAATTATTTTTACCTCTCTCCATTCAAAATTTATTTAATAAAAATGTTACTCTACCATCAAATTAATAAACAATAAATAAATTAGAAATAAAATAACTTTAATTCCAAAATTAATGAATTTTATATTCCAAAATATATGAATGAAATTTTATTATCAATGGAATTTTCTGTTTTGGAAATGATAGACCATTGAATATTAAATGTGGTGTAAAAACAATTGGTTTGTGAATAATTGAAGAATTTTGATATACTTTATGTTGATGGTATTTATAACAATTTATTTATTGTTAATTATATTTTTAACTCAGTTTTGGAAGTCACGTTCAATCAAAAAAGTTACATTATAAAATGGAAGGTAAATAATTCTCTTATAAAACACTAAAGAATGAATGGAAATATATATCAAGTTGATAGAATAGTGAATAAATATCTTCTAATAGTGGAAGAATAAAATGGTTTATATAACCACAAACTTTTTCATTTTCGTCAATATATCATGAATAATTTATCAAGGTTTAAGTATAATGTTGATATTTCTTTATTAAATAGAAATAGAGATAATGTTTTTGATTCTTTCTTGAGATGTAATATGGTAAAAAAATTATCATCCTCTAAATAAGTGATAATATAGTTTTCAGACTTTAGTTCACCTTGATTTATATGGTCCAATCATCTATGATGGAATATATGGTGAGATGTACTTCAATATATTTTTTGATTATTATAATAGGATAGAATGTTCAATATTGTTTTATCAAAAACAGAAGTTCTGGATTGCATAAAAAGGTTTTGGAGAAGAGAATAAAACGAAACTTGAAAAAATATGAAGGTTTGGAGATCAAATAATAGAATAGAGTACATGTTTTATGAAGTTGAAAATTACCTTAAGAAGTATAGTATTAAACATGAAGTAAATTCAATGAGAACTCCCCAGCAAAATATATTTATGGAGAGAATAATTTTTATAGTGAACAACATGGTAAGAAAAATGTTAATTGAGAGTGGCATCACACATCACTATTAGAAAGAAGTAGTGAAAGTGTATTTGTATACTCAAAATAGAGTATTATTTATTCCATAAGTATAGAATATTCCATATGAGATATGACGTGGAATAAATCCCTCACAAAATCATATATGAGTATTTAAAAGGAAATTATGTATTTAAAATAAACAATCAAATACAAGGAAATATGGTGATGTAGAAGATGAATGCATGTTATTAGGATACTCATCAATGATTAAGTCCTTTAAGTGTTTTAGTAAAAGGATCATCAAGATTGTTAACTCCAGTGATGTGAGAATTATTGAGAATAAATCCAAAGAAAATACTAGAAATTTTGTTTTTAAATAACTACTTGAAGAAGATGATGAGATAAATTTATATATAGAAGAGTGTCAAAATATTCATATTGATGAATATTCTGAAATTGAATATATTAAAGAAAAAAATGAATAAGTGATTCAACCTATGACTCAATCAAGGAGGAAAAGGGTTCAAATTGATCTGATAAACATTATTAGAGATAAATATCATTTAACACGGACTCAAAGGATAAGTATAATGGAGTACACTTCTCTATTATCATATATTAAACTATTCTCTTTTGAAGAAGTAGCAATGTATGAGTCATGAATAAAGGATACAAATGAATAATTGGATTAGATTGATAAAAAACATTCTTGGGAGTTTATGGATAGACCAAAGCATCACAATGTAATTGGAATAAATTATGTCTTCAAGAACAAGATGGATCAAAATATAAGAGTGGTTTAGAATAAATCAATGATTTTTAAGGTTTATACTCAAATATAAGGATTCTATGTTAAATAAAAATTATCTCCAGTAATAATAATGGAGTCTATCAAACTTTTTATTGTGGTTTTTTCAAATAAAATTCAGAATATATAAAATAAATGTGAAGATATAATTTTTTAATAGAGTTCTGAATGGATAAGTTTAAATTTTGGATCTGAAATGTAACACCTATAAATTTTTAAAAATAAAACTATATTCTATAGCATATACGGCACACAATATTGATCCTAAAGGAACCTTTATTATTTAAATATGATCATTATAATCTAGTCGTTAAATTTTTAGGTATTAATAGTATTAAATTATTTATGAAATATATATATATATATATAAATTTCCTACTCAATATAAATTTATTAATAAATTATTAGGAAATAAGCATTTAATTTTTAATAAATTTTTTGTATTCTTCAAAAAAAATACATTTTATTCGAAAATGACTTTTGTGAGAAAATATTATAATTAATTTTAGAAATTTCATAAAATTTGTTTGATAAAATTAAATTATTTTTTAAATAATCATATCAAAATTAACTTCTTTTGAAATTTTTTGTGTTTTTTTAAAATGGTTTATTTTTAATGAATAGTGAAAATTATTAATTTTTCAAATACTATCATTTATTTTAATTAAATAAATTAATTTAAAAGTTACATTATATTTTGGATTTGTTCTTAAATTGAAATATTAACCATTTTATTTAGAATAATCTAATTAAGTTATTTTAAATCTTTAATTTTCATGATTTTGTTATAAGATTATTTTATGCATAAAACGCAGTTTTCTGCAAACTATTTTTAAATGCATTAAGTTTATTAATTAAAACTTATTAAAATAACCCATATTAATGAAATATTTAAATTAAATTTATATATTATTATTCTATTTATATTAATTTAAATTCATATAATTATTATTACTAGTCATAAAGTTAATTTAAGATCATTTATTTCTTGAAAAATATATTTCTTGAAAAGGTTTTTTTCATCAGATTTTGTGGGTTTTATTTTAAGTCAAATTATAACACTTCTATATTTTAATTTGATAAAATGTATTAAATATTTTTAATCAAAATAACTAATATTAGGTAATAATTTCAACTTACTTTTAGTCATAATGAATCGTAAAAATAAAAAAAAAACTAGTTATCGTGATGAAAAACTAAAATGGTAAAAGTGAGTAACCTTATAGGTAAATGGAATAGCATGTTTAAAACATGTTTTTTTAATGGTGTAGGTTTTTATTTACCATTTAACCTCTCCACTTTATTATCTATAAATTTTGAATATTTTAGGTTAATTACAAAAAAGTCACTCCTTAATTATAAAAGGGCACCCCCTCTCCTCACTTATTCACACCTATCGAGACATTTTTATAAATGAATGCATAAAAAATATCTCCCAAAAATCATTATACACATTTTAGATCATTTTTTATACCCAAAATACTAACATTAGGATCCTTAATAAGAGATCAAAAGGAGGTTCTTCTAAGATAAGGTAATCGTCTTCACTGAGCTCCTTATTTTTACTTCTTATTTTTCTCGACCATCAATTATGTCTTAAAAATTAAAATATAGTAACGATAGTATCTTATATAAACTTATATTTTATTATGTTTATGAAATAATATTTATCTATATCCTCTTCCATCAAATGTTAAATTAAACCATCGTTCGTGTGTGCGGAGGATTACAGCCTCACAAATCGATGTAATTCATTTTCCATCATCACCCTACATGGATATTCATGATTATGTATTTAATGTTTATATATTATATTAATTAAATATTAATCATTATTTAAAATTAAAATATCAAATACCTTATTACATAACCATCCATTGAAAAATGATAATGTCGTTCGTTTGTACGGTGAACTATCTCTTTGCGAAGCAATGCGATTCATTTTTTATTACCAAATTACATAGATAGTATATTTAAGTTTATTTAAAGAAATATTATGATATTTATGATATAATTATAATTATGTAAATATAAAATAATAATTACCTTCTTTCCATCATGGTCATTGAAAAATGGAAACGTTTCTCACGCATGCATACGATCTACCATCTCCATGATTGTAACATGGTTCATTTTTCATAACTGTATTTCATGGTTTGTTTTAAAAGTATAATTTATATATAAAAATAATAATTATTTCATGATTAATATTCTTAATATGATGGAACAATGGACCATTTTACCTTATTCAATACACCGATTCCATTTTTAAATTATGAACTGAGTGTCCTCAAAACACCTGATGTGGACATAACTGAACAAGTAATTAAATATTTCATTAAAACAAATGAAGAAAATGGTTTAAATATATGGTATTAAACAATTAAAATTTTATTAATAAAACTAAAAAATTATATAATTTTATTATACAAGAGATAACTGACATGCACGACAATTATGGACTCTAGTTAAGGGATTTATCATCTCACCTTTACTTCCCTAAGACATATTCCATATTTACCACTTATTTATTTTGTATAGTGTATATACTACCCCTTTTATAGTTGATATCGTGAATATATTTATATTCATGGTATTTAATGTTTCATTTAAATTTACTTCTTTCATGGGGGTTATGATTCAAATGTTATCTAATTGTTAAGGGTTTATTTCACAATCTCATCATTATTCAGGATTGATTATGTTAAAGTCTCCCTTATAGGAATTGTTTAATATTTATATATTAAACACAATATATCTTAATATAATCTATTTATTCCTAAAATTTTCCAGTAGTGGTACCATTTTACTCTCTTTGGTACTTAAAATTATTGCAAAAATTTTTTTAAGAAAATTCAACTTTATATATCTTTTCAGTTGAAAATTTTTTTTCTTCCATATCTATATAATCCTTAAAATATTAAAAATAATATTTTTAAAATTAAAAAAAATTGTTTATTAAATAAATTTTTACCCATGTTTTACTTTTTACAAAATGGTTTTAAAGTTATCTTCTTATTATTTTCTAAACTATGTGATTTTTAACCTTTTTACAATAGTGTGAAAGGAATGATTTTTTAGCTTATATTTCATGTAATGATTTACCCACCATCATGACCAATAAGTTCTATAAATATTAAATTATTAGTTTCCTTGGTTATTTTAAAAGAAAATTTTTTCTATAATATTTTGTAAATTTGTATATTTTGAAGAAGTGATTTTAAATTGAAAAGGGTATTTTCCTCAAGAAATATTCCATGTAATCTTTTAAATACATTTTCATCAAAAATGAAAACATTTGATGTTATAGATTAATTCTAAATTATGTATATAAGTGTTTCTTCCCATCAAATGAGCATTGAAAATTCAAAAAAGGAAGAAATACCTGAGTATGGGTGTTATTTTCCCTGAAAAAACAAAGTAAGAGGAAGGTGGCCATAATCACAAAGATCGCATGAACCCCTAGGAGACATGTGGTCACATGACCAACAAAGGTTCATGTGGATGGTCATGCGTACCACATAACCTATGTAAGACCCTAAAAAGACCCTTTTAAACAGACCTTTTGCTCTTATAAAGGTACCCCAGACAACTAGGGATCACTCAGCAGCTTCCAAACAAACACCCCTAGGTCATGCGGCTTATCAACCGGTAGACACCTAACAAACCCTCCAAAAATCCTTCGAAAATAGGTGTAAAATATCCAACATGTGGGAGCCTCTTGTGGTTATAAAACTCATATGACACATCACCAATGAGGAGAATGATTATTCTTGATAATATTTATATAGCCCTACAAGATCTCCAATCTTTGTATAATAAACAAAGTAAATAAAAATGGGAGGAGGTGAGAGCCTATCGCAGTCAAAAACATCATGCAACGCACCCCTGAGATTCAAAGGACACAAAAATCAGCCAATGGAATGTCTGCCTCATCTCATGAAGGTCTGATGGCATTTCATCTTTGTCATGTGAAGAGAATTAGACATGTATAGGCGATCTTGCGTTCTCCCTTTGGATTCATAAGGACAAACATGTGGAATTTTCCATGAAATTCTCATGAATCTCCACATAACCTTTATTAGTCACCTGATGTATCACCTATTAGTAGATTAATTTTCTTCTACAACACTCATACAATCTTACATGATCCCCAATCCTTATAAAATAAACAAAAGAAATAAATATGGAAAAATTGAGAGCCTCTCATGGTCGTAAAACTCTTACGATGTGCAAAGTCTGACTCTTTCATGGTCTCATAAGACCTTTTGACAAGTCAGACTGATCCTGCAAAGTCTACTTGATAGGTCATTCTTATCTCGTAGAAATTCATTGAAAAGTCCATTGAGATCACACAAAGGCCTTTTAATAAGAACCCTAATATCACAAAGGCCCTTGTACATACCAATATGACAATATGGAAGTCCTTATGAATTTATGCATGATTTAAAAAATCCCCATTTATTGGAAATAATTTAATAAATAAGGATTTGATGGTATGGTCCTACGGTCACTGAAAATCAAGTGACGCCCCTACAGTAACCTTCATCAAGACCTAATGAAAACACATGATGCCAAATCCCCCAGCCAACTTCAGCCTAAATTCATATGATATGAATTACACAAAGGGGTGAACAACTAGGGTGGAGAGGCCTATAAATCCCCCACCCCAACATCAAATAAGGGTTTGGCCTCTTTTTACATCCAGAATCACTAGTACACCCAAGAACCAAAGCAGGTTTCTTAGAGTGGATGATCTCACAAATGGAAAATCTTCCCATCGGGTAATATCTAGGGAAAAATCTGAGTGATCATTTAACATTCATGAATAACTTCTCATGATCACTCATAAATCACATGAAGGATTTTTGGCAGGAAACATGAAAAACATCATTCATATCTGCTCAATCACACATGACTTAAAACAAGATAATACTGAATAAATCTAATACATTCGCAATAAAAGTGATGGAATAAAGACTAAAGGATGAGAGACTTAAGAAAATAACATATATGTTGATCCTCATGCACTTCTCATGAACCACCTAGTTCATGTGACAACACTAATACATATCACCCAGATCTCGTGGCTCTCCTTGGGTATACTATTTGGATCATGTGAAGTCCTCTGGACATGTCAATGAAAGTTGCATGGAATCCCTATTCATGCCACCCAAATCATTCAAAACCCTCCATCCAAGCCTCATGGTATCCTTCAGATGTGTCATCTGACTCATATGGAAACACCAACTCATGTTAGATAGGTCTTGAGATAGTACTTGGGCATGTCAGTTGGCTCTTGCGACGTCCCTCGGACATGTCGGCTGGCTCTCACAGTGTCCTCCAAATATGTCATCCATGAAATGAAATAGCCTCTGAGTCATGTCACATTGACTCTCAAAACAGCCTCCAAGAGTGTCATCCAGCTTTTGGGATGGCACTGAGGAAGTTCAGTTGGATAATGTGATGCCCTCTAGAAAATCCAATCGATGTCATGAGATGGATTCTATGAAAATATGGCTTGGTCTTGCAATTTACTCTGAACAAGTCACCCTTGATCATGCGACAACCTTTGTACATGTCATCTAGGTTATGTGAAGTCACTCATATAAGTCAATTGAATCATGTAATTGTATTTTTAAATTTTAGGAATACATCCTATGACATGTGAAGTAGACAATCAAGGCATGGAAAGTGGATAATAAAGCATGTTAAGAAGACAAGTGGCTCAGGTATGTAAGGGAAATATCATTGTGTAATCCCCAACTAAAATAATTAAAACTATGATTCATGCTATAACGGGGACATGTAGGAAGCCTCTCGGAGGCCCAAGATCTATAAAAAAATTCAAAGGGTTGTCCCAGTGCATAAGTCCTGCATTCATAAGTAGTGAGACTGATCATTTTCCATCCCTTGTTTCTCACATAGAGAAAAGATCATGTGGGCTTAAGTATTTGAAATAATCATATCACTTACATTGTAAGTCACTAAAAAGAAAAGGGTGAACTTAGAGTGTAAGCCCTGGTCATTGGAATAATATGATATTTATTACATATAAGGGAAATGATAGTATGTAAGCCCTGACAAATTGAACTAAGAGGACTCTGATTGTTTCTAGAACCAAGATACATATGATGCTTTCCTAAGGCCCAAGACCAAACTCAAATTGGCATACATCTTGGTGTAAGCCCCTCCATGTCTCTAACATTTAAACCATCAGGGCCATATCATTCCCATGGAATGGTCACTCTATATCATCCCTCAATGGACTAAGAAATCAATTGAACTATAATAACTCTGATTCCTTCCATAACTTGGATATGTAGTATTCCTATCCAAGGTTTGATCTCTATATTAACATCCAAGGTATATCGCAGTACACAAGTTCCACATCCATATGAAATTAGGTTAATCACTTTCTATCCCTTGTCTCTCACACCAAATGTAGATAATGTGGTATTAGAGAGTCGTAGTGAACATGTCATTGGCATAATGAATATTTTCTAGCCGGGAAAATCTCAACATGTAATACCTGATGAGTGTCATGATATAAATATCTTCCATATAAGGGAATCTACCTTAGGGATAGCCCCAAGGGAATGAATTAACTACAATAACTCCAATTTCTGTAGGAACCAGGATATGTAGGATGCCTTCATAAGGCCCAATATCAAATAGGCACCCACTTCAGTTTAAGTCCCCTCATGTATCTGACATTTCAACCATCGGGGCAAAATCACTCCCATGGGATTATTATTCTACCTCATCTGTCAGTGGAATGAGAAAAAAATGAACTATGAAAACTATGATTTTTTCCATAATTAGGATATGTAGTAAGACTTCTTAAGACTCAAGCATAAATACCTAGTGCCTAAGTTCCCACATATATGTCATTTCTATATGACATTAAACTACATGGTTTTAGTGAAATACATGGATTTTGATTCCTTAAATAACCAAGATACATAGGGCGCTTCATAATGGATCAATCCCCTCCTCTAAATATTAACCACCTCCCTTTGTGGAAAAAAATCATAGGTACTTAATTATATAGATTCATCATATAAGCAGTTTCCCATTACTGGGAAAGGGATGAAGAATATTGGATACAAATAGATGGATTCACTAATCAGATCCCCTTCTTATTCTCATAAAAGTGGTTAACCTGTGATCATTCTATTAGGATAACTAGCCTTGTATCAGGATTAGGAATAGATTTATGAACATATCTTAAATCTATAATAGAGTCCTAGAGTAGGGAACAATTTATCCCAAAAGGGTGCGATGAGCCTGACCTCCCATCCTCTCGAACAACATGTGTTCCTAAGCATCGTTAGGTTTGAAACCCAAACTAACTACATACCTTTGGAAAGTAGGACCATATCCAGTTATGGATGTGGGAACCATTATGATTTTCTAGGAGAGACTAAAAAATGGTAAACCCAATGCGATTGGTTGATCAAGGAATTTAATCCTCTATAATCAAACCATCGTGTTGATATTTAATCATGAAATCTCCTTCAAAATATAAAAAGGATATAAATCCTAGTTATTTCCAAGCCATTTCATGTTTCATATGAGGTAATCTATCCATATCATTTTCCTAACAAAACAAAAATGGTAAACCAAATGTGAATCTCTCAAATAGTAGAATGATTGTTTAATCATCCATTAGGACATTTTTTTGTGTATATTCTACGCATGCAATGAGACTAGTATAAAACCCTCAAATAGTAAGATATTGGATTACAATATGTCAAGACACTTTTTTTCATATTAAACAAAGCTGATATAAGAACTCGGATCTTCATTTCAAGTATGGATCTTGATTTTGGTTTTTTTTAGGAAAATGAAGAAATAGGGTTTTTCTAAGTACATGTTGTGTACTTGGTTGCCACGTACAACTGTGTACTAGCTGTGTAACGGCTAGTATGTGGTTGTGTGATGACCTGGCTGACTCGCTTATGTCGAGGGTCGGTTTAGGCTAATACACAGTGTGTATATTTAATAAACACGCCATGTATTTTTCTTTTTCTTTTATAAATTAGAGTGGGGTCATGTATCATCGTTATAAATATCTTCTTCTACTCGTGGTTCATATAGGAGCACTAAGTAATATCCAAAAAAACTCTAAACTCCTCCCAATTCTTTATCTGAGCTCTGATTGAGACGTCGTCGGGTGAATTGAAATCCCACCAGTGAGTTCTCAAAACCCCTAGAGCCTTTCTTCCAAATTTCTTATCTCTCTTTGGTTATTTAAGGTTGGTAATTTTTCATCTTTTTGTAGATATACACCATTCTAGGTCGATTCAAGGGCTGACATTAAATTTTATCAACTTTAAGACATCGAGGTAGGTGGTTTGTGCCTTTCATTAGGTTGTCTTGGATTATATATGCTAAAAGTGTTGTATACCCTTGATTTGGGGTATTTCTTGATTTAGATTTTAACCATGTTTGTTACCTTCTATGGTTTTATATATTGATTGTTAAAGGGTTGTTTCTTAGGCATAATGTTAGATACCTTGTTTACGGGAAACCCCATGGGTGCGTTTTCCCTTGATTGACTCTTTATGGCCATTTGGTCAAAAATGCATGTTAGATGTATCTTGTTTTCCATGCCTTGGTTGATTAGGATGGAGTTAATTGTTTATATGAAATGACTATGGTATGATTTTTGAATGTTTATCCATGTGGTATTCATAGATTACATGTGCTTCTTTGATATGATATGCGTTCTATTTTTCCAATGGACTGTGAGAGCCTTGGACCAAGAAAACTATGGGGGTTTCCATATTATTTTTCCAACGGACCGTGAGAGCCTTGGACCAGGAAGACTATAGGCAATTCCACATTATTTACACAGGACTATGAGATCCTTGGTTTAGACTTTTTCCCAATGGGTGTTGACTATTAGAGCTACCTAAGAGGTCATTTATATTTTTATTGATGCCATGTTGACCCAGGGTTATTAACCGTGAGAGCTACCCAAGTGGTCATTTGTAAATGATTAGTGCTATATTGGACCAAAGGAGTTAGACCGTGAGAGATTATTAAAGGGACATTATTTAATGAATTGTTTCTATATTAAACCAAGGGGTTTATACCATGAGATATTTCTCAGAGGGTTGTTTATGAATGAATGAATGATTGTGATGAGTCTTTAAAGACAAAGCACAATCTTGGAATCAGTCTTACTTGATTGTATAGATGGTTTACTAAGACATCTATTTTGTTACTATTACATGTGGGAATATAGAGATTAGGCTAGATCTTGGGATTACATGATTAAAAGGATAAATGATAAATGTAAATGAATGTAATTGAAAACTATAGGATTGTTTACATTTGAGTACTTCCTAATTTATTGCTTCATTTCTGCATATTGTCTTCTATATATATTCACTAATAGTTAGGAACAAATATTTTGGTGGTTTCCTACTAGGATTCATCTCACACCCTATTTGGGTCATGTTTTGGACCCAAACAGATTATATGGTTGGAGGTATAGATAAGGGAAAGCACCCTTCTTCATCAGGTACTTGATTGTTGTTAGATATGGAGAGCATGGGACCAAGATGAGGCTTGTGATACTGCTGGAGTTTTCTATTTCTTTTATATTTGGTTTCTATATTTATTTCCAACATTGTGACTTGTTTGGATATTTTTCTTAGATACATATTCCATGCATCATACATTTATATATTGTAGATTCTGTTGGATTTACTTTCAGTCTTCCGCTATTTATTTATGTTTGGTATTACTACTTCTACTATTGTTACTATTTGTTATCCATTGTGTATACTCTTCCAATGATGGAATAGTTTCCCCATTATCAAACCTTGGCCCTCGCTTCTAGTCTACATCCTTTGGCATTTGGGGAAATGTGCTTGAGGTCATGTGACCAACCGGGTATGGGGCACATTTGGGCGGCACCTGGATCTGGGATGTTACAAAGTGGTATCAGAGGAAGGTTTCTTTTATACTTTACCTTACTATTTGGAACCTATAGACTGGGATAGGAAGGAATAGATATTTGGTAATAATCTATGCTTAGAAGTATCTAACCCGTGTACTGAGAAAAGCCAATTTACCTCAAATATTTCAATTTTTCTAGTTTTTCAATTATTACAGTTGATTTGATTTCTCCGTTGGGTGATTCATTTGTTTGGTGTTGTTATGATTGATATAATTATGGTTATATTTATATTAAAACCCAATGAGATGAGGTCATTCCATCTCATGCATCATATAGGAACTTTCTAGAGATAATATGTCATGCATTTTTTTCATGCTATTTAGGGTGCATTACTGATTATATGTCATTGTGATAGATTTTGTTATATTTATACATGTTATTTTGATATATTTCATGATATAAATACCTTCTTTTTTGATATGTTATTAGTATATGTAAAGTTTCATTTGTATAGATGCCAAGCTTTGGTCTCTGAGGTGTTATGGGGCCTCTTAGATAATAATTTGGTGGATCATGTTTGAACTTTAATTTAATTATCTCAAGTTATGATGTGAAAAAGGATGTAAAACTTTGATTTTCAGGGATTATGGGCTCTCACATGTCGTAATTTTTCATTCCTTGGCTAAATTTTATGTTTTTAAGGGCTTCGGAGAAGTTTCAAAGGCATACTATCCAGAAACCCAGACAACACGGTTTGTGATGTTATGAACACACACCATGTGTTCTTATATTCTATAATAACTAACTTTTCTTGAGTACACATTGTGTACCATATGTGCATTCCATGTAGTTGTTGATTGTGTGACTAAATATGTGATCAGAGAAACGAGGTTGATAAACATTTGGTAGAACATGTCGTGTATTGGGAGTACATGTCGTTCTTTAAAATACCATGTATCCAACCATTTGACTAATGACACGAGTGGATGAAACTTAGGTTGTACACATAGTGTCCCATTTATACATGTTGTGTAGTAATCAACCATGTATCTGGCCGTGTGACTAATGACACAGGTGTATGGAACTTACCTGGTACACACCATGTCTAGAGTGTTCATTTTGTGTACTGTTACACTTACAGAACCGTGTAATTCTAGCCAAGTAGGAGTACTTGGGAAGAAATGAATATTCAAGTACACATTGTGTCTCATAAGGAACACACCATGTGTATGGGGTGTTACACAACCATGTTGGTATAGGTACACGCCCATGTTAAAGCTTAAGGAAACATGTCATGTAGTGGTTCTACACGTCGTGTAAGTCTCTTTTGTAAAAATTGAATGCTTTCTTTCTCCTATTCCATTATTTCACTTCTAACCTACTATCCTTGATAGTATTGAACTGAGTTTTCCGCTTGACCTCGAAGATTCATGCCACCAAGACATATTTTGGTTGTACTCCAGGTACAGGGTGATGACCAGACATCGGAAATGGTAGATCAAGGATTACCCATAGATCCTCTCGTTGTGACCATTTTGGAACCAGCTGTTATACCGAAAATAGGTGATGATGCACAATTATGTTAAGGATTTATTAGTATGATGTAGACTTTTCAGGGAGCACCACATCCTGCCCCAACTATGTAAGATTTGACGAGGGTGTTTCAACAACAGTATCCTCTCACTTTTTTAGGGGATGGAGGACTATAGGCTGAAGATTCATAGTTAGAGACCATGATTTCTATATTTGAGCATCTGGATATGCCTCCTGATAGGAGGGATAATCTCATGACATACATACTACATGATTCCTCCAAGACATGGTGGGATGTTGTCTCACTGGTGGGATGTCATCAGGATATGTCTTAGGAAGAGTTTTAGAAGACCTTCTATGATTACTTCTACCTTGATATGTTGAGGTAAAACCAATCTTTGGAGTTCATGAATTTGGAGCAAGGATCACTTTTAGTGATGGATTACTCTTCTCGCTTCACAAAGCTTCATCACTTCATGCCTGTTTTGTGAGGTGATGAGTTATCACTGGCTAAGAGATTTGAGGATGGTCTCAGGTATGACATATGATCGCAGGTGAATGTTTTCAGGTTGACTTCAGTGACTGCTATAGTAAATCAGGAGATGATTACCGAGTGAAATCTGAGGGAGTTGGGAGTTGTGAGCTAGTTCGGTTCAGTATCTAGGGTTGGCACTCCTTCGTTTGATAGCAGGAAGCATTGTAGGGAGCCTTCTCATGGTGATTACAGTAACAGGTATGTATCTCCAAGTAGCCAGGTGAGGTGATATCAGTGTGGGAAGAGTGGGAACATGATACCACAGTGCCTGAGAGACCCATTTGAGTGCCGATATTGTGGCAAGATGGGTTATATTTAGCATTTTTTTCTTTTTTTTTCTCACCAGAAGCTAGTGAGTGGGGATCCATTATGACTCCACATATAGGAGCCGGGCCACCAGTTCCTTATCAATCAGGGAACTGGAGTTCACCAGGTTGTTCAGGATGAGGAGGTGGTCATGACTATGGTAGCCAGATGACAGGTTTTTAGTGACAACAGGGGGGATCAGCTCAGGGAAGCTATGCAGGGTCACAGGGTCATGGTACAGGTCAGAATTTTGTGATAGAACAGACTCAGTGGAAGCAGGATCCCAGACCCTCTATGGTTAGAGGTACAATTTTAGTTGCCTCATTTTTAGCTATTGCCCTTTTTTATACAGGGGATTCTCATAGTTTCTTATATGTTTCTTTTTTATAGATCCTTGGGCTCTTCATCTTTACTTATGATGATGTTATGATACTAGACACTCCGTTGTTGATTAGGATGGATAGTGTACGTTGGTGTAAGAAGTGGCCACTTGAGGTTAGTGGGTGTCACTTCATATGGGACCTATATGTCTTAGAGATGAAATGTTTCTATGTCATTCTCAGAATGGACTAGTTGGTCTCCTTTCAGGCCTCTTTTGACTGTTTCCGCCATAGAGTGAGTTTAACATCACTAGAGGGAAAATATTTTCTACACAGGGGTGAATGGGATCTCTAGGCGAGTAGAGCTGGACCTGAGTATCATGGTTTGGGAGTAATTATAGCCTAGATTGTTGGTTTATATATGAATGACCAGGGGACTTCACAAATGGACTTTCCTCCAGTGTTAAAACATTTCATAGATGTCTTTCCAAATGAATTTTCAGTTTTACCTCCGGAGAGAGAGGTATATTTCTCTATTTATCTTGTTCCAAGAGAAGAAAAAATGTTCATTCATCTATATAGTATGGCTAAAACAGAGTTATTGGAGCTCAAGAAGTAGTTGGAGGAGTTTCAGGAAAATGGTTTCATCTGACCCAGTACTTCTCTTTGGGTTTTTCTTGTCGTTTCTGCGAAGAAGGCGGATGGTACCCAAAGACTTTGTGTGGGTTATCAGAAGTTGAACCAGTTGATGGTCAAATATCCCTTATTGAGGATTGATGATCTCTTTGATCAGCTTCAAGGATCCCGGGTGTTCTCAAAGATTTAATTGAGATCTGGTTATCATTAGTTGCATGTTAGGGCATCAGATATACCTATTACAGCCCTTCGGAGCAGGTATAGTCTATATGAGTATTTGGTTGTTCCATTTGGCCTCACAAACACGCTGGTAGTTTTCATGGAATTTATGAACTGAGTGATCCATCCTTACTTGGATTCTTTTGTGGTAGTCTTCGTGGATGATATCTTGGTGTACTCTCACACTCGACACGACCATGCCATCCATCTTGAGATTGTATTGAGTACACTGAGAGAGTATCAGTTATATTCTAAGCTCTCAAAGTGCCACTTTTGGATGGACCAGATTCATTTCTTGGGTCATGTCATCTCAGAGATAAGAGTATTAGTAAACCCATAGAAAGTGAGAGTAGTAGTTTCCTAGAAGCAGTCGAATAACATCTTTGAGGTACGAAGCTTTCTGGGGCTATATGGTTACTACAGGTGCTTTATTTAGGACTTTTCATTCTTAGAAGTTCCACTAAAGGGCCTGACTAATAAGGGTGTGAAGTACTTGTGGGAAGATTCCTGTGATTCAGTCTTTTAGGAGATGAACGGGAGATTGACTTCAGCAATTATACTTATTTTTTCAGAGTTGGGAAAGAGTTACACCATTTACTATAATGTATCTGGTATCTGGATGGGATTAGTACTTATTCAGGGGGAAGAATTCATTGTGTATGGTCTCATAATTTGATGCCACATGAGAGGAATTACTCGACACACGATCTCGAGTTATCTGCAGTTGTGCATGGTTTGTGCTATTGGAGACATTATCTTTTGGGAGATCATTTTGTGGTATACACTGACCAAAAAAGCCTCAAGTATATCTTTACTTGGTGTGATCTGAATTTTAGGTCGTGAAGGTGGGTTGAGTACCTTCAGTATTTTGACTTTGAGCTTTCCTACACACCTAGGAAATGCAACACAGTGGCTGATGGTTTGAGTAGGAGGACTCAGATACAGGCAGTTCAGGAGGCCAGTAGTGAGTGAAAGATTATGGATCTGCTCTCTGAGATGCATTTGGAGGTGTGAAACAAATATGGGAAATCATTTCTTTTTTCTATATCTATTACCTCTACTCTATTGGATCGACTACGAATGAGTTAGTTATTAGATTTTAAAGTCCTAGTCCTATAGGAGAGTGTGTCAGGCAAGGACCCTACTCATGGGTGGACCATAGGAAAGGATGAGGTTTTGTGTTTTCATGGGCATTTTTGGGTGTGAGAAGACATAATTGAAGAGATGTTTCAATATTTTCATGCCTCTATATGGGAAGTTCATCCTAGTGTCAGCAAGATGTATCGAGATTTACATCGTCAGTATTAGTGTCCAGGCATGAAGAGGGATGTATCTAGTTTTGTTATGATATGTTCCACCTATCATCAAGTGAAGGTGGAGCATCAGTGACCGGTAGGTATTTTACTATAGTTACCCTTTCCTGAGTGGAAGTGGAATGATTTCATGATGGATTTCGTGATGGTCTTACCAAGTTCTACCAGAGGAAATGATATTGTTTGGGTTGTTGTTGATAGACTCATGAAGGTTGGACATTTCCTATTGATCAAGAAAACCTTAAGTGTTTATGATCTTGGAAAGTTGTGCATCTTAACTATTGTACATTTACATGGGGTTTCATACTCTATTGTTTCTGATATGGATTCTCGGTTTACTTGTCATGTATGGTAGGGACTACAAAGGTATTTGGGTACACAGGTACTTCTGCGTACAGCTTACCATCCCCAAACAGATGGCCAATCTGATCACACGTTTCAGGTTTTGGAGGAAATTCTTCAAGCATGCATTCAGTATTTCAGGGTATCTTAGGAGAGACACATACCCCTAGTGTAGTTTTCCTACAATAACAGTTTCTAGGAAACAATTCAGATGATACCTTATGAGGATTTGTACGATAGTCCATATCAATCACCCCTATATTGGCTGGAGGTAGGAGAGGAAACAATTCTAGGACCTTGACTTTTTTAGGAGACCACTGAGTAGGTGGAGCTAATTTAGAAGAGAATGGATACTGCATAATCTCGCCCAAAATCTTATGTTGATCGACAAAGATGACCTCTAGAATTTGAGGTTGGAGATCAAGTTTTCTTACGTTTCACACTAAGGTTGGGACACAAGAGGATTAGGAGACAGGGGAGCTTTCACTGAGATATGTTGGGTTGTTTGAGGTTTTGGAGAGATTTGGTCTGGTTGCCTATTGGTTGGAGTTACCTCAAAGGTATCGGGATATGCACGACGTCTTTCATGTTTCTCAACTACAGCTTTACTTTTCATACCCATCTCATGTTTTTCAACCCGAGAAGGTTGAGTTAGAGATGGATACATCCTTTGAGGAGCACCCTATTTAGATTGTGGATCACAATAAAAAGTTTCTTCATGGCAGGTATGTTTTTCTAGTACGGGTACTATGGAAACACGGGCAAGTGCAAGACGAGACTTGGGAGAGGGAGGTTGACGTATGATCACAGTGTCCGGAGTTTTTTCCAGATTCTTCTTCACCACCCTTGGAAATAAAATTTAGGGATGAATTTATTTAGGGGGGAAGTTTGAAAGAACCAAAATCTTCATTTTAGGTATGGATCTTAATTTCCGGTTGTTTTGAGGAAAAGTAAGAAATGGTGTTTTTCTAAGTACACGTCGTGTACTCTTGAGTACACACCGTGTACCCAATTTACATGTATATCTGTTTATTGGCCATGTAACGGATATTACATGGTTATGTGATGACCTAGATAACCCGCTTAAGTTGGGGGTTGGTTGAGGCTAATACACAACATGTACATTTAATGAACACATCGTGTACTTTTCTTTTTATTTGATAAATCAAAGCGGGGTCATGTCTCATCGTCATAAATAACTTCTTCTACCTGTGGTTCATACCGGAGAACTTCAGAATGGCCGAAAAATTCTAAACCCCTCCTGATTCTACATTTGATCTCTGATTAAGATGATTTTGGGTGCATTGTAATCCCATCGGTGAGTTCTCAAAACCCCAAGAGCCTTTCTTCTTGATTCCTTCTCTCTCTTGGGTTATTCAAGGTTGGGTGTTTTTCATCTTTTTGTAGATCTATGCCATTATAGGATGATTCAAGGGCCAATTCTCAAGTTTATCAATCATAAGACATTGAGGTGGGTGTTTTGTGCCTTTTTTTGTGTTTTCTTGGATTATATATGCTAAAAGTCTTGCATAACCATGATTTTGGGTATTGCTTGATTTGGAATTTAACCCTGTTTATTACCTACTATGGTTTGATTGATTATTAAGGGGTTTTTTCTTTTTTGTAAGGTTAGATGCCTTATTTACGGGACACCCCATGGGTGATTTTTCCTATTATTGACTGTTTATGGTCATTTGGTCTAGAATCATTATTAGGTGTATCTTGTTATCCATGCCTTGGTTGATTAGGATAGAGTTGATTGTTTATATGAAATGCATGTGGTATGATTTGTGAATGTTTATCCATGTGGTAGTCATATATTACATGCGATTCTTTGATATGATATGCGTGCTATTTTTCAAATCGACCGTGAGAGCCTTGGACCAGGAAATCTATGGGGGTTTCCTTATTATTTTTCCAATGGACAATGAGAGCGTTGGACCAAGAAGACTGTGGGGACTTCCAAATTATTTACATAGGACTGTGAGAGCCTTGGTGTAGATGTTTGAATTAGGGGTGTTGGTCATGAGATCTACCTAGGAGGTCATTTATATTTTTATTAATGCCATGTTGACCCAGGGTTATTGACTATGAGATCTTCTCATGTGGTTGTTTGTAAATGATTAGTGCTATGTTGAACCAAAGGGGTTAGACCGTGAGAGATTCTCAAAGGGTCATTATTTAATGAATTGGTGCTATGTTAAACCAAGGGGGTTATACTATGAGAGCTTTCCCAGAGGGTTGTTTATGAATCAATGAATTATTGTGATGAATCTTCCAATACAAATCACAAGCTTGAAATCGGTCTTACTTGATTGTTTAGATGGTCTTATAAGACATCTGTTTTGTTACTATTACATCAGGGAATATAGATCTTAGGCTAGATCCTGGGATTACATGATTCAAAGGATAAATAATAAATGTAAATGAATGTAATTGAAAACTATAGGATTGTTTAATTTTGAGTATTTCCTAGTTTATTGCTTCATTTTTTCATATTGCCTGCTATATATATTCACTGACAGTTATGCATAAATCTTTTGGTGGTTGCCTATTTGGATTCATATCACACCCTATTTGGGTCATGTTTTGGACCCAAACAGATTATATGGTTGTATGTATAGATAAGGGAAAGAACCCTTCTTCATCAGGTACTTTATTCTTGTTGGAGATGGAGAGAATGAGACCAAGCTAAGGCTTGAAATACTACTGGGGTTTACTATTTATTTTGTATTTTATTTCTATATTTATTTCTATAATTGTGACTTGTTAGGATATTTTTCTTAGATACATATTCCATTCCTCATAAATTTATATATTGTGGATTCTGTTGGATTTACTTTCAGTCTTCTCCTATTTATTTCTTTTTGGTATTACTGATTCTACTATTGTTACTATTTTTTATCCGATATGTATACTCTGTAAATGAAGGAATAATTCCCCCATTATCAGAACTTGTCCCTAAATACTAGTCAGTAGCCTCTGGTGTTTGGGGAAATTCACTTGAGGTCATGTGACCAATCGGGTATGGGGAACCTTTGGGCAACACCCAGATTCGGGATGTTACAGCCAATAATCCTGACATAAATCTTACATTTGATCCTATGTTACTGGGTTTCTCAAAAATAATTACATCCTCACATTGAAAATTCCACATGAGAAAAATGTATAGGTATAGAATAAAAGGACAATTTTGTTAACCATGCATATCTAATTGAGAATGAATCATGACTATGATATTGCACTAATCAATAACCTTTTTCCTTTTTGTCTGCATGAATATAGATACTAATATCATCAACAGAATCATGATCCAATATAATTTCTTTGTCCAGTAACTGTTTTGGTAAATCACATATGGTTGCAACCCCCATAGGTTACAAAATTCTCTCACCATCCCCAAAGCTTCAACGTCATGTGGAAAACACAATGGTCCGAGAATACCACCAATGTGGTACAATCCTGACCCTCAAATATTCCCATGGGGGTCTCTAAGTATGAAAACTACTGATCATGCATTGTCTAAGGAAAGATATAGATAATCTGATGGCCCTCATCACCACATCCAACCACATTGAGAGCTTATCCTCAGAGCATGATGACCACCGCCTTCATTATCTGATGATGGTGGACCAAGGAGTCAAATATGGCTCCCTTTCAATTCAGAATCCACAAAGGAGGGATCCTATTAACTGTTATTTCCAACACTATCCCACTAGTGCCTATCATTTTTCTGCTGAGGGTACCACCCAACACACTTACACCTCTGATGCGCATGCACGGGAGACAAGGAAGAAACATTAGGTGAGGAAGTATTTGAATAACTATGAGTGATCTCATATCCCCACTCCCACTGATGAAGTATGTCGGTATATTCCAATAGTAACCAGTGATTAGGCTCATATCCCTTCTCACTAAGAGAAAGTTTGTGGGAATATTCTCATAGCAAGAATGGGGGCGCATATCCCTGCCCTCATGAATGAAGTACATTGACATATTCTGATGGAACAAGAAGGATATAAGTGGGATAATATAACCACTTAAATTAAAGATATCTTCTAGTATATATTGAATATAGAAAATGTGTAGGCTTATGTCCCTACAAAAACTTTACTAAAATGCCAATATATCTTAGAAACAGCTGAAGAACTCCACCAGAATATTCCAGCACTAGTACAGATATGAGGAAAGATGTATATTCCTCTCCCTATAGCTAGGGCATCTCAACACTCTGATCATTATGAACAAGTGTTTACTTCAGAGTAGGCGCTCATTATTTCTCCTATATAGGAGGATTATTAGCATATTATGATAAAGGAAAAGGCACTAGACCTGGCTCATATTCTCACTCCAACTGGGGCTCAGTAAGTGAGAGTGTCACATGCCTTGGGATAGGGGAACATGCCTATCAAAAAAGTCTGGTGGCATATTTCAAAGGCCCAGGATCAGGCTCATATCCTCATTTTGTTCGAGGATCACCAAGAAAGATTTGTACATTCCTTGGGATAGGTTCATATTCCTATCAAATAAGACTAGTGGCATACTCCAATGTCCCAGGATTGGGCCCATATCCTCATTATGGATGGGGATAACCAAGTGAGAATAGAACATTATTCGAGATAGGATCATATTCCTATTAGTGAACCTGTCTAGAATATTCCAATAAATCATGGGGGTCTGGAACATATTCCTAATTTCATCGACGAATGACTATGCCATCATTCTTCTGAGAAAATAAAAGAGGAGGCTCATATCCCTTCTCCCATTCTGGAGGTCCATCAGCATATTCTAGCAAGGAATGCATATTTATACTAGGATCATATTCTCATTCTAATTAGGGTTCACCAGGTGAGAGTGGAACATGCCTCAGGGTAGGCTCATATCCCTTCCATAAAAGACCATATCCATATCCCAAAGGCTCATAATTGGGCTCATAATCTCATTCTGATTGAGGATCACCAAGTGAGAATGGAACATTCCTCGGGACAAGCTCATATTACTTTAAATAATGAGGAAGCATATTGGCATATTCCAGCATCTTCTCAGTAGTGGGATCATACACCCACAACACTAAACAGTTATAAACAAGTTTTGACAACCTTCATATGGCAGTCTCATATCCCTACACAATTCCAAATAGAATGTTGGAATATTTCAACCATTATGTATATTGAGACCCATATTCCTGATCTTCTCAATGCCAGTTTCCTTGAGTTCATTTGAGACACATTTTCAACACCACAAGGGTCTTTCAACTATTTAAATAAAGTAGAATGTGATCATTAACATGATATTCCTCCTTGTGGAAGTGTGTAGATGTATTGTAGGGACTCTACTCCTGAAATCCATCATGGTCAACATTCCCATAGAAATATCTCCCATGGACAAGAAAACCTTCCCCTTTCTGAGTCAACTATGTATAGAAAGGTGTACAAAACTGTAATGTCATCGTATAGAGAGGTTCTCAAAACATCGGGGTCAACTGTATATAGTTCCCCATCAACTTATAGTATCACTCCACTCTAGTCAGCAGGAGACCCTTGGAATCATATTCTATAGTCTAACTAGATGGATGCATGTAAGTATGATGAATAGGAGTATAAAATTGATATATGGAGAGAGTTAGCTGGAAACAACCTCCCCATCATGTTTTGGATCCTTGATAATTCTTACTATAAGGTTCCAAATGATCTAGAAAAGGAGTGCATGCCTTATCTATGCCAAAATATGTGGACTACTCATCAGTGACTAAAGGATATACATATCCCCTATTTAGGATATTATTATCACTTTTATATCATCAATACACTATGTTGTCAGTTTGATATGGCTGTCTTTTTTATATCTTAGAACCCAATAGTAGAAGAGCATGACAAAAACCTATGCAGTGTTTGTCATCACACTACAACAACACTCCGATGACTGATTTCCAAATCATCGCTATATGTGTGTACCTGAGTATGGGTGAAATATGGAGCATTGAAATTTACTATGTCTCAAGAACAACAAATGCCTTCAGATATGGAATCCTATAATGTTATAGACTTCATATAAATCAAAGGACCATGTAACGCATGAGCTAGTTGGTCACTATAATAAAGTTTAATCTCCTAAATGATGCCCAAACATCATGAAAAGATGGAGAGAATAGTCATTAGACCATTGAACCAGGCCCCCCAAAGCAATATAAATTCATTCCAGGCATGGAATATGAAGTTTTGATCAACCGGAAAACTTCCTGTAAAGAATTATTACCATCATGGGTTGTCATCACATCTAGATCCTATACAAGAACAACTATGCCACATCAAATGGGCCACATTAGTATCTTCCATTACAGTTTTCTAGGAGGGGAACCATATCACTAAGATAGTGTAATATCTACCACCACCTCCACATCTCAGATCATCAATTCCTGAGAGGATTTAGGACATATCATCAACAGTTAAAAACAAACCCCAACCCACAAGGCTTGGGGAATTTATATCTCAATCACCATCCCCAAGTTCACCATCCCCTAAGAGGGTCCTGGGTAAATCAATGGTGATTTCAGATCAACCCCATTCCACTAGGATGGGGGCATTTATATCTCAATTTTCATCCTAGTTGTCATCAAATCCCCAATTGTAATAATTGGATCCTCAGCAATAGGATTAGTCAATGCCAATTATAGCCCTGAATAACCCCTATCTCATAAGGCTAGTGGAATTTTCATCATCATCACATATAGAATCAGTCTTCTCCATGTTAAGAGGTTAAAATCAATTATTGGTATCCTATTCATTCCTCCTACTGTAAGACAAACCTTTTTTATTTAGGTCATGTTTAGAAATCATGACTGAAAACTCTTA
This sequence comes from Viscum album, assembly GCA_963277665.1. Lineage (NCBI taxonomy): Eukaryota > Viridiplantae > Streptophyta > Magnoliopsida > Santalales > Viscaceae > Viscum > Viscum album. Next base: position 379,841,280 of record OY728153.1, on the reverse strand, counting down.
TAAGTTCATTACTCATAGGTTGGGATGGGAGGAGAATACGGAGAAGATGATCATACCCCACTGGGGTCACAAGTAAAAATGGACCAATATGTGCAATGTTTCAAATAACAACCCTGATGAATTTAGTGAATAATCATAATGTTTCCTTGAATGTAATGGAACAATAACCATTTCCTAGTATGACTCTATGAATGTTGTCACTGTCAATATGATAGACATTGTGGATCAAAATGTAAATGCAGAGGGTTGCAACATAGAAAACCTACACCGAGAGGAGGTTGATCTAGATTCACTAATAGAGGTTTCATTCTATCAAAACTAAAGTAAGCTCTAAAACCTAACACCTCCAAATGTTGAGTTTCCACCCCTACGATAGAGTAGTTCTCAAGAAAAAGAGAAAGATGTGGAAATATCCCAATCACTGCCCCTATGAAGCAAAGTTTCTTCCATGAATGAACAGTTGTCTCAATATGATAATGAGATATGAACTCTCAGACAACTCAACGAGGACATAATTAGGGGAAATATTCTAATTGGGTATCATCTTCAGGCTAAGACTAATATCCATCCTCTCATACATCTTGAAAAATTTGATCCATCGGTAAGAGTGATATCTAATCATCAGACTAGATGCTAATATAGGAATCTAGTCTACCTAAATGAGGAAGTAAAAAATTATTGTGACTTCCATCAGTTGTGGATAAAGTTTCTCTATTTCCATGGAAATAATTCGTCTTAGGAAGAATCAAGAATAAATGGGAGAAAAATTTGGTGCCACCTCATCAACCCATGCCCACTCCCTAAAGATGGGAGTTGGATCAGAAAACAGTTTCCCCATACCTATTTAACATCATTGAGTCCCTATCCACTTGAATGGAATCCATGGAAGGGTAACGCGCACTTATGCAGCCTGAGAAGAATCCATATCCTGATTAGGTGGATGAAACTTTACCTCCACCTAATTTTGGAAATCCTACCTTATCTACTTTTAATGGTGTTGGTAACCCCAAAAAACATCTCACACACTTTGTATCCCGATGCGGGATAATGATGGACCCTAAAGATCAACAATATGCAGCCAAGCTAAGGTGTTTTGTACAAACTTTAATAGGTTCAACCTTTGTTTGGTATAATAGTCTATCAGCAGGATCCGTTGAAGGATGGGAAGACCATCGTCATCAGTTCCTTTATCAGTTCAGCTTCATGTTGAGGAAATCGATTATTGTTGACATAATGAATTGTAAGAAACACAAAAATGAGAGGCTGTATGACTTCATATCCAGATGTAAAGTTTTAACCTATTAACCTAGAATCCCTCTCTCATAGGAGAAACTGCTGGAACTCTATTCTAAAAAAATCTGTGATGAGTTATAAACACCTATGATCCTAATGAAGTATCCAAGTGGGTCCCATGAGTTCACATAAATGGGACAATGGCTTAAGGATTTAATTCAATGAAACTAATATAAGTCTCAACTCATTCCCTCAACACAAGGGAAAAGTCTAGGTAAAGAAAAATCTATAGTTGTTACTCTCAATCCATCATCAATGCTCATACAAGCACCTAGAAAGGTCATGAACCACCCAACACCTCCAGTCAAGTGGTGAAAACTACAGAATCTCCCTCTGCTAGAAGAACATAGCAATCAGGGTTTCCTGGGATTTGAGGAATATAAGAATAAAGAATACTCTTTCTAAAATGAAAAAGTCCCCAGTTATTTATTAATATACATGGATAATAACCTACTCAAACTACCACAACCCAGGAATCCTGATGAGTTCAACCTCACCAACTTTCCCAACTACTACCCTTTCCATAGAATGTTGGGTCATAATATCTATGATTTCTCCATCTTTAAAGATTTCCTTCAAGGAATGGTCAATTCTGAATAGGTGGTTCTAGATAAATCCTCAAAGTACATGGCCTTCACAATTGTTTCCCAGTCAGAAGAAGAGGGTGGATGGAAGAAATTTTCATCCAGGAGTGAGTGAAAGTTCAACAATTGGATGACTCGAAAGATAGTTGATCGAGTTCATTCCACCCTCAGAGAACATAAACATAGAACCATAATATCTCCACTACCCAGGGAGGTACCATTAGATATTCCTCCCAAAGGTGGGTGTGACCACCATAATCATTAAGGAATAGAAGAGGATAAGTCATATTCTGGTCCAACACATGATCTGGATCTTATATATTTCTTCCCCACAATATCCTAAGAATGGGAACCACCCCCAAAAACAGAACTCTCATTAGATGAAGATATCATATTTAGTTCTTTTAACATGATAAAATTGGAATACCCCCTCTCTAGTGATGATTATTCCTTAGAAAATGAGTTCCTCATGCATAACTAGGGAACAGGAGGCTACATGTGTAGGAATCGAGGATACATGGGACAACACGAATGTATCCAGACCTAATATTTTGGTCACATACCCATGAAGGAAATATGTGCAAATGATACCTATGTAAAAGTGCTCCATCGGGCCCAAAAGAGTAATGGAGGTGTCCTAGAACCCTCTAGTAGTCGACCATTCCTAGTTTTCTTACATGACCTCCTAGTAGGGGTTCGATTGTCTGATCAACCCAGACAAAGGGAGTGTCTATAACAACCAATTCCACTAGAAATATATGCTCTAACAACCTACACAAAAGTAGCAGGCCCATCCACCTCAAATTCCTTAAATCCTAATCCATGTGTTAAGGATCAAGCCCACCTCAGGAAGCGCTGATCTCTAGCATAAAGGTATGAAATTCTGAAATAGATAAAATTTTTCCCATACAATCTCTCGGTCTTGGATGTGATCTATCTTTAAAAAGAACTCAGGTAGGCACTCGTTGAAGCCCACCAGATCCCATAGGAGTTTGATAAAAAAAATACACCTGAGGTTTATCAAGTGGAGACCATGTAATCAGAATGCCAAGTCGTCATATCATTCATTGAACATGATTAGGAAGAGATCATCTAGGGGAACATTAGGCCCCTATATGTTTCTGGAATACTTAATAATGTCTATATACGAATGGATCTGATTTATAATGGCATTGGGATCAACCTCATCTTAGTTCTAACCCTCCAATGTTTGGGATATAGTGAAGGGGACCTATCTCCCACAAAGCTGACAGTTATAGTGTATGATAAATGTGAACAATGACATCTTGGGAAGATTAAACTTGAAGATCAGTTTGGGTATCTCACATATGATGTTTATTTTATGTTTATCCATAAATACACTACATAAAATGTAATTATTGTAAGTCCCTAGATCTATAGTCACTTGGTGGTACCTTCAACATTAAATCAATGTCTAAAATACCCCATCTATGGAAATGTTGGATACTTCATGATGATGGTGCCCCCTTCGATAATGTAGATCCACATATACTAAAGAATATTTCTACAAAAGGGATGAAAATAACTAATAGAGGATAAAGATATATATTTTTCAACCCCTAATGGCTTGGGGATCACCCCTGAAAATCCCTGGAGTATATTCTACAGTGATTATATGCTCCTCGTAAATTTGGTTGAGGTAACAGACCTAGTCCCAGAGGTTCAATCACCTTCTGTCCCTAGGGATAGTGTAAAAGACAATATGCTCTAACATCTCTTTTTAATGACTCAAGATGTAGGGGATGATAATGCCTCTTCTCGTAGCCTCTCTCACCTCAATAGTGATAAAGAATCTCCTATATTTCCAACTTCATCTAAAAGTGCCTCTACAAACTCAGAGATGGAATAAGATGAGGATGACCTTTGGAATACCCCTCCTATATCCAAGAAAGGTATATCTACCACCATTGATGAGCTCAGATAGGTAAATTTGGGAATATATGATGACCTATGGCCAACACTGATTAGTGACTCCATTCCCCTCGAATAGAAATATATGTAAATCACATTTCTAAAGAAACATCGATATGTGTTTGATTGGAACTATACATAAATTCCTAGACTGAATCCAGATTATGGTTACGCACCATATTAGCTTACTCTATGAGCATTGAGTCTTCAATAAGTTATTTAGGAGGATGAAACCCTCTCATTCCACCAATGTAGAGTCATAAGTTGAAAAATTAATCAAATCCAACTTTGTTTGAGAAGTGAAATACCCAAGATGGCTTTCCAACATCATCCATGTCAATAAAAAGAATGGGTAGATTAGGGTATACATCGATTTCAGAGACCTTAATCAGCACTTCTCAAAGGATGATTTCCCATTGTCAGTCATAACACTCTTTATTGATGTGACTTATAGCTTCCAAGAAATTTCTTTTATGGATGGGTATTCAGGGTACAATCAAATAAATATGGCCCATGAAGATGAATAATTCACTACCTTTAGAGTACCCCAGGGGATATTTTTCTATTAGGCCATGCCCTTTATCTTAAATAACATTGGTTCCACATATCAATATTACATGCATCATATATTTAATACATTACAATAAAAGAATAGTCAAATTTTATGTTGAAGACCTGGTTTTCAAATCCCTACAATGATATGATCACTTCATAGATATTTAAACAATCTTCGACAAGCTGCGATAGCACAACCTGAAGATAAATCTGCTGAAATGCGCTTTAAGAGAAACATTAGAGAAGTTCCTTGGATTTGTGGTATGCCACTGTGGCATTGAGATTGAATAATATAATACTAGTACTATTTTAGAAATTTCAACCACCATAAATCTCAAAGAACTTAGGGGGATCCAAGGGCACCTCGCCTACATTCAGTGTTTCATATCCAAGTTGGTCGACAAAGATCTCCCCTTCACTGGGCTAATGAAGAATGAAATTTCCTATCAATGGGATGATGACTACTAAGAATCCTTTGAAAGTCTCAAGTAGTATCTAATCCCACTGATCTTGATGCTACCGGTGTAAGGGAGTCCACTCATCTTGTATGTGGCCTCTATGGAATGCTCCTTGGGCACCCTCATCACATAGAAATAAAATTTGAGTGAGAACGGTCTCTACTACCTCAACCGAATGATTATAGGTACTAAGACTTGATACTATGATGTTGAGAAGAAATACATTTCAATCATCATCACAGTGAAAACGTTAATGCATTACTTGAAGTACCAAAAATTCTATCTAGTATATCATATCGATCCGCTCAAGTACATCATTCATTACCCTATGCTAACTGGGAATCTGACCCAATGGGAAATCATTCTATAAAAATATGACACCCAATTCATGTCATAGAAATTGGTGAAAGGGAAATCCCTATATGATTTCTTTGCAGCACATCTTATCCCTAAGAATACACCAGTGGACATTGAGTTTCCAGATGAGTATGTCTTATATACCCATAATGCTACCCAAATATGGGAGATCTATTTTGATAGCACCTCCTAATGTCCTATTGGAAAAATGGTAGAAAACCCAGAGCTTAATTGGGTTGGCCTAGGGATTGTATTTTTCTATCCATACAAAGTATTTTTTTCCTAATCTTTCTCACTATCTAAGAGTTTCACAAATATTAAGGTCAAATACCAATCCCTTGTCACTAGCTTGGAACTAGCCCTACATATTCATATAGACTACCTGAATATAAAAGGTGATTTAAAACTTGTGATAAATCATATCAATGGAAAATATTCTATCAAAAAAGAAGAAATAAACCCTTTCAATGACTATGTTAGGGGAATGATAGAATATTTCCCTTTTGAGCCTACATTACATCATGTTCCCCAATCACAAAATGCTTATGTTGATCTATTGGCTAATACAGTCACAGTCCTGGAAAACCAGGATTAGGAGGAAGAAATATTTTTTATCATGCACCGAATAATGGTCTCTTCAATCATCATCTATGATATGGAAGAAATAAATCATGTAAATACTTTCCCAGAGTGTGATGAACTAGTATACACCCCTGAATGGATGGATCCCATAATCAATTACATCTAAAATGGAGCTCTACTGATAGACTAGGATGGGAGGGAAGAGATTTGATGTCATGAAGCAAACTTTACCCTATATGATGGTCCAAAATAACAAAAATACCTTTACAATAAAGGATTTGACAGAATCCTCCTCATATACATAGTAGAAATATATATTACCTCTACCATGGAAGAAGTCCATGCAGTCTCTGGAGGCACTCATTAGTCTAGAACCAGGATCTCCCACCAAATCAGAAGGTTGGGTTACTATTGTAAAAACCAGGATGTAGGACTATGTGGAGTTCACCAAGAAATTTCATACATGCCAAATCCATTAAAACTTCATCCATAAACCACCATAATTTCTACATATAGATAAATATTCCTATCCATTTTCCATTTGGAGAATGGATGTTGTGGGTTCATATCCCCCAACCACTGTTAAGCAGCTCAAGTACAAATTTACTGGTACCGACTTCTTTTCCAAGTGGGATGAGGTAATACCCCTCAAGGAATTTAGGATGAATAATATCATTTTATTTGTAAAGTCCCATATCATCACCAGGTTCAGGGACCCACACACAATATTGATGGAAAATGGCACCAACTTCAGTTCTATGGATTTGAAGAAATTATACTAGGAGTAAAATATTGATTCCAATCACTCCTTTATCTATTATATAGTGTAAAATTGATAGATGGAGGACTTCAATAAGACTTTATCAAATATATTCCATAAGATGGTGAATAAGGATAAGAATTCCTAGATGTACAAACTTCTCCATGCTTTATGGGCCTACTGTACCGCCACACGTACTGCTACACAAGCAATTCCATTTTTATTGGTGTATGAGATTGAGGTAGTTTTACCCATAGAAGTTCGGCTACCTTCACTCTGAATATCAATTTTTGGAAATCTATCAAATGATGAGAAATCACAAAACTGACTAGATCAATTATAGTGGATCGATGATAATTAGTTGTGTACATTGCACAACATTTAATTCCATCAGAATCGGATAGCACAAGCCTTTAATAAAAAGGTACACCTCTGTTCATTCCTCCAAGGATAATTGGTATTGGATCTCAAAACCCCAAAGATATTGAGAAAGAAGCCTCAAAATATGGAACCCAAAAGGTAAGGGCTTTAAATCATACATAAGTTATATCATAATAAAGCATACTCATTGGTCATAATGGATGGGGAGAATGTCACACCCCCCACCAATGTAAGATTTCTCAATAAATACTTATCATATCTATCATAAAGCACATATCTTCCTAGTTATATAATGTTAAACTATATGATATCATCCTGGTTAAATGAAATTATAATGTACAACCTCATCCTTACCACATGACATTAAAATTGCATGGAAAAAGTCCTTACCACATGATGTAAAACTACACAGAGCCACAATACTCATCTTTATTCATGTTGAGTGAACCATGAGTCATCACTGCATGATGTCAAACACCATGGTTGATATCCTTACCACGTGAAATTAAACTAAATAGGTTTCTAGAACTACATATGGCTTGATTCTCATTATCAATGAGATATGTAGGGATGAATCGATCCTATATCATGGTCCAACCCCTACATAAACTCATCCTGATCACATGGAGTTAAACACTAGGGAACTCATCCTAGAAGCAAGATGTTAAACTGCATAGTATCTCATGTTATAACCACATGAAACTAAACTTTATAGAGCACATCCCCAGCGCATGACATTAAACTGCATAGAAAGCACCATCATACTAACGACTCACTGCATGCGATCTAGATATGTGTGAAGGAAAGATGAAATGCCCCCATACCTATGTGAGAGTTATATCCATATAGGGAATATATCCATCCAAAAACTATGTGTGGATTGATTTTGATCATCACGGGATATGTAGTGATGTCCAAACCTCTAGTCTTGGGACCATCCACAACCTTTCATTTCCTTTACATTGGGAGATCCATGTCCTTATCGCATGAGATTAAAATGCACGACTGATGTCCTTACCATGTGACATTAAACTACATGGGTTTTCTAGATATATGTATGGATTGATTCTCATTTCCAATGAGATACATAGGGATTCATCAGTCCTATATTTTTTTCCATCCACTACATGATACAAAATTCCTCTGTCATATCTTTGATTTCCTCCATGTGGTGAGAGAAACCATTTTCATTCCTTGTTTCTCACACTGAGCATAGATCACATGAGCTTATAAATTGAAGTAAGGAATTTCTCACACAAAGAAGGAATGAAATATCACAACAGGCTCATCATGGTCATGAATGCAAGACCATAAAATGCATACCATGAGTCCTTGTCATGTGATGTTAAAACAAAATGGTTGATGTCCTTTGCATGATTTAAAACTACATGGTTCCTTAAGAAAAATGTGTGGCTTTATTCCTACCATCATAGGATATGTACTGATGTTTGGGTCTCTAATACTGGGTCCAACTATAATAATAAATGGAAACAATTCCCACATGTGTGTATAGGTGAAACCTTCATAGAGAATTTCTTGTTCAATAACTATGTGTGGATGGATTCCTGTCCTCACGAGATAAGTAATGATGACCGGATCTCATACTATAGTCCCAGTCAAAAAAATAATTATAAAAATCCCAACCTCTCTATGTACAAGTCATAACTTCAGAGGGATCTTTCTTAAGAACTATGTTTTTCATGATTCCTATTACCATGGGATACGTAGTAACACCCAAAATTCAATTCATGGTCCTAGCTACAATATTACCATTTCATGTCGAGGAGATCATGCCCTCGCCGCATGATGTTAAACTACATAGACCCTCAAGAACTATGTGTTCCTTGATTCTTGTCATCGCAGGATACATAATGACACCTGAATCTTCAATCTTGGGTCCAGCTAAAATGATTGAAAAAAAATGCGCACCCAAAATGCATAGGGGGTGATTCATATAATCTTATTTTTCCTATGTATAATCCAAATATATATATATGGTTTTCTTATACATGAAATATATCATCCAAAAAATGTTTACATCATTTCAACATCCTTACTGCATGATGGTAAACTACATAGAAAATGTCCTTACTACATGACACTAAACTACATAGAGAAAAATACATCCCAAATACATGACAATAAACTATGAAGACCATCACCCATTTTTTATCTTCTATCAAAGGAAAAAAATATCCTTACTTCAGTTATATATATTATAGTTTGATTCCATAATCTTTTAAAGAACCTCAATCTATAAATCATACTTCATGTCTCGAGTGCCTCAGGTTTCCAAAAACCTTCCATGGCCATTAGAAAATATACCCAACTTCAATAGACCCTTTTATTGACTATGAATGTATTTCTATGGCTCTTATATATGTACCTATGGTCATCAAAAAAATGATCCACTCTACAAAAAGGGATTTCTGATCCTTGTGATCCCAGACATCACTACGGAAGAATTCAACACCTCATTTTTTCGGTCATTCTCGGTATGATTGTCCCATATCATTACTCATGACCTGAAAACCTCGATCCATGATTTACTATATTTTCATCTCCCTATCATAAGGATGATGGGGTACTCTAGATCCTAGATATCCTAATTGGGACCTTGTGTATCATCCTTCATTTTAGGTCTATATGCATTATGACCTTAAACTACCTACCCTCTAGTCAAAGTTGTATGACCTTAAACTCTAGAATATAATGGTCCAAATAGAATGACCTTAAACTTATAGTGAAATAGAAACAAAATGTGTCAGTTTGAAAACCCTTAAAGGTTATCCTAAGAAAAATTCATGTCTTTACTCACTAAACTCTTCATCTTTGGAGTTTATGAAAAAATTGGGGCATAAGTAAATAAGGCATATAGCTCATAGGGTCTACTCTGTAGCCTTAGTAAAATCCAAGCTATGCTATCTAGACCACTGGGTTTAGGAAAAAGTTAGAGTAATGGTTTTTCACATCTCCTCACCATGAGAATATGTTCTCTAGGTAGTGACACAACTTTTAGGGTGCTCAAACCCTTCTTGGATATTACACTTTCCACAGATCACACTTCATGATTTGAGCACCTCGGATCACCGCAACCTTTCATGGCCCTTGGAAAAGATACCTAGCTTAAAGGGACCCTTTTCTAGACTATGAATATATGATTATGGCTTCTGCATATGAACCTATGGTTTTCAACTAAATTTGTAACTCTACAAAAATGGATTTATGATCCTTGTGATCCCTAACATCACTATGGTAGAACCCAGTACCTTAGTGTGTTTTGGTTCATTCCTAGTATGATTGTCCCATATCATCCTTCTAACCCAAACACTTTGGACCATGATTTAGAATCTTTATACCAAAATACCCAAATATATTCTATATCCTCAATGTTATGTCACCTTATTTTGTACCCTTTCTCAAGGATAGAATGAGACACTCCATTATCAAACCTTTGATGGCCCACACCTCATGATTTGAAACCATAGGGAATTAGGATCAAGCTTCACAATTTAATAGCCAAACTACCCTAGGGTTCTAAAACGCTTATTGGATAGATTTATTTCCATACCCAACCTCGTCATCTGGATGTTTGAGTCTTAAAAAACTTTTATGTCCCTTGTAAAGGAGTGGATGTCATATTTACTTGTCCATGATATTGATTCATAAGGTCTTTTACCTACTATCTAAATTAATATCCTCCTTGTAAGAAAGGAGCTTCAATCCTTAAAAGCCCTAGAAACACTATGGAGGAACCTGTCACCTCGGATGTTATGGGTCATCCCCATTTTTTCTACCCCATCCCATATCCATAGACTCAAGATTTTGGGTTATATCTTATATCACCCATACACCAACTATCTAGGTGAAACTAGCATCACTAGTACTTCTCTTGCAACTGATATTAACCCCATAAACCATCCATGACACTTGGAAAAGAGTGATGACACCTTTGTTTGGAAATGTTATCAATGCATAAAGGCTTTTACCTACCAACCTTAGGTATCTCATGATTTCAAGAAAGGATATTCAATCCACATGATCCTAAGAAACACTATAGTATAACCAATCATCTAAGTATGTTTTGTGTTATTCTTGGCATGTTTTAATCATATTCCATGATCATCAATCAGGTCTGATCTAAAATACCCTAAACGAAAGCAATATAAGGTCCAAGATAAAAGATCCTTAACTAAAGAAATATAAGGTATTAGCTAAAATACCCTAAACTAAATTAATAGAAGGTTTAATCTAAAAGATCCTAGACTATAGTGATAGATGGTCCAAGCTAAAAGACCCTAAACTAAAGCAACATAATTTCCAAGCTAAAAGACCCTAAACTAAAGAAATAGAAGGTCCAAGATAAAAGACTCTAAACTAAAGCAACAGAAGGTATGATCTAAAATACCCTAAACTACAGAAACATAAGTTCTAATATAAAATACCCTAAACTAAAGTAATAGAGGGTATGAGCTAAAAGGCCCTAAACTAAAGAGACATAAGTTTCATGCTAAAATACCCTAAACTAAAGCAACATATGATTAGAGATAAAAGACCCTAAACTAGAATGATATAATGTATGAAATAAAATACCATAAACTATAGAACAATAGTGATCTAGTCTAAAAGAATGGAAAATATTTAAATTCCCACTATATGGCCTTGAAGAACATCAATCTACTCTCTCCAAGCCTATTGGATTTGGAAAAGGATAGAGAAACCTCCCTCTGGGGCACATATTCTACCCAATTACCCTTATATGAACCAGGTGATCTCAATATAAATAGAACAAATATATCAATAAATAATATCATGTTGGTGGGAATTCATGAGAATTTCCCAAGAAGAATATTTTATAATATAAACATTAAAGTTCATACATTCAAGTTTACTTGATATTATACAAAGTATGGGTATCATTGGTGATTCATATAACATTATATCAATGAAATTTCATGCATATCATGAATGAAAGAAAACTGGATAGGAGCATGGAAGGTTCATAAAATAAATTCATTGATAATGTGAAAAAAGAGGAATCTTCACATTTCAGAGTCTCTCCAAGAATATCATCAAAAACAGAGTATATTGAATTAAAATAATATTTGATCTGGTGAGTTGTCTAGGTTAGAAAGAGTATGGAGAGAATATTTAATTTAATGTTGAAGTGCTACTCTCTTCACCTCATTCTCTTCTTCCCTAGGATGGAGAGTCTCGATTAAAGTAGTCATCTCCCCAACTCTCTTTTGAGTAGTTTTCAATGAGGAATATGTTTATAATATATCATACCTTAGGCAAGCTATGATTTCCTCATACCTCCATGTTTACATGGTCTAAGAATCCATCTAGGATTCCAAGTTATACATAAACCAGTGAATTTTCTCCAGTGCCTCCAAAACATACTTAATTTTTCTGGTAAGTGGAGCCTCATCTTTAAAGTCATGAAAGTCCAATTCATTAGTGGCCAAATCTCACCAAGTTAGGACAATCTGATTTATGATTTTTTATAGTAGTTTTCAATCAAAACCACCTACCCCCAAGTCATGAAATATCTGATGAATGCATTCCCCTAGGTCATGAATTGTTTCCAAATGAGTCTCAGTTTTCAAGGTATAAATATGAGACCAGATTAGGTTGAGTCATGTCTGATCTTCTATGACTGGCAGGACGGGTACACCCAAAAGATGAATAGTCAGCTGAGATGACAAGGAAATAGGAGAGGAGTCTCCATATATCACCACCTAAATAGAGGTATCACCCATTGATTGTGATGAAGGGAATGTTTCCTCAACGGGTTCTATCTAGATATAAGGATAATCATCGATAGGGAAATGGATATTCCTCAAAGCCTCACCCAAGTCCAGAATCCACTTCATTGTTTCTATGAAGAGATGGGTCAGTGAAGAAAATGTATTTTACACAAGATAAACCAATTATCTTAGCACACCACCTGGATAGGCTTCTACCCAGCTTGGGCATGATCCTGGGTAAGAAATATGGGAGCACCAATGGATGGAAGAATCATCTCAGCATTAGTATCTTCATGCACTAATAACATATATAACTGGCGGATGATCCTAGGGTGTCACTCTCCTCACACACCAGCCAAAGGAAGAGGACAAACCCTTTGGGTGTAAAAAAACTGACAAACAAACCAATAAGGTGTATATGGCTTGAAGATGATCAGCTTGTCCACCCTAACTACAATAACCCCATCCCAAAGAGAGATCATATATAACCTTTCATCAAAGGATACACTTCCATTGTAAATAATCATCCCATTAGATGATCAATAAGGGGTAAAATAAAAGCTATAAAATTGAATTAGTGTATATGTAACCTCATCAAGGCTTAGTGACATAGCCCCAACCCCAAATATATTCAATAACTGGGGATAAAATAGGGCATCAGGGATCCTAGTGGAATAATTGTATTTATAAAATGGGAATGCTATCCTATCTAGAAAAACAAAAATAAGAAAATATCATTGATCCTGTAGGGTATGGTTCCTTATTTAATATGGTAAAATATCTGGTAAAGGTGTTCAAGATTTGGCACTACCATATTAAGGTGTTTTCCTTCCTATAGCCACACTACCATCACCATAATTATAAAATATATTCTTGAATGTGAATCCCTAACTGGGAAAACCCATATATTCAAGAACATGTACATAAATCCCACTATCCTAAGGCTCATATAGATCTATGATTTCACTCAATATCCCCAAGAAGTATGATCCCTAGCTTCTAGTATGGCCTAATAGGATTCTTCACTGTCACAAACTTTCTAGGAAGGGAACTGATGGCGGAATATAGCAGTTTTCCTAACCTCATTGTGAAAAAAGAAAATATTGATCTAGTCTATGAAGAAGATGATAAAGTGAATCATCAGCTCCTTCCTCAGCCTCTTTTTAATAATGGTGAGCATGACCCTCTCTAAGACTGGAGTCTAAAAATATTTATCCCAAAAATATAAATTAGGGAGGAACTATTCATACATACCTCTGAGAGGGGGGATCCCAACTAGTTGGTAGATAGACCACAGGCTGATTCCCACTTCAATGTGGGACAAATGGAATGTGTTGGTTCCAGGGCACCAATAGTTGATCAGTTCTCAAAGAATATTAGGCTGGAGATAGAAAATAATTTAGGAAATCCATATTTCTTAATAAAGATAGACCCTGTATAACTATTCATCAAACTCTGGGTAGCTTTTCCTCACCTAGAAGGGTCATGCACATTCATCATAGAAATTACCTCCAAAAAGGAGAACCCATTTCAATCTTTATCCTCCACCTGTTTTTTTTAGAGAATACAAGTATACTCTAATAACTATAAGAAATAGTGACACATTCCTATTGAGGGGTGTGAAAAAAATATATTACCTAAGTTAAAATTTATAATAATGGTAAACCTAGGTTGTCCCTAGAGAAGAGGTCACAACAATTACATTTATCACTTGAAATAGAAGAAATAAGTAGATATTGTTTTTGAAATTTATTGATTTTAAAAATACAAAAAATAAACTAAACAAAGAAAAGGAATAAAGAAAAAAAGTAAGAACAAATTGAAAAACAAGTAATTGATTACTATTATATGATATGGTGATCGGGACAGGTTTACTTTTTCAATTGTAATTCTATCATAGTTCAACTTATCCAAATCTATTATGATAATTCGATAAAAGTGAGAATCCATGATCACTTCTTCTCACTCCCTTGGTTAAATAATAATAGTAAGAATAATCCTTACTAAAATCTCATATTGTTCTACTCTCCTTCCATTGTGTTATAGAGTTGTAGAGAATACCCTCAATTGACTTAGTAAATTCCCAATCGGGTCTTGTTTATCCCAAACAATCAAGAATTTAGGTTGTCATTAAGTTTGTTTTGGGGAATGTAATGTACTTTCATTTATGTAATTTTTTAAATGTTAATTTACAAGCATTCAAAAAAATAAAAAAAAAAGAACAAAAAAGAACAAAAAAGGGGTTGTGTCTTGGGTAGGTCAAAAATCACTCTTCCTAAACATTTGATCTTGTTATTACAATTAAAATTAGTGTTGTGAGGAGATCAATCATGGGATAGGAGATGAGTGTGAGATCTATTTCAAGTTCAACTTTTGAAAAAAATACAAATAAAAAAGAAAAATGATGAACACTTATGTCATTGGGAGAAGTTTTATGTTTTTTAAATATTTCATCTTCTCTTACCCTTCAAATTTTCTTCATCTCTTGTGTATTTATTCACACAATCATTCCCTTGTAAATATTTGTTTTCATTTCCTTCCATGTTTTATTTCAAAAAAAATGTGCATTTCTTTTTCTATGTTGGTGTTTTACCCCCTTTTTCCTATATTTTGAATATCATCTTCCTACCATCCCATAGAAACAAAAAAACCCTAAAAATACCTCTTGATTTTTTAGCACTTTAGGATAGGGAGTGGAATATGAGAGATCTTACAAACTCTAAGATTTTCAGTTTTGGTTGGTGAATGAGTAAATCTCCATAAATTAATTTTATCATCTTGAGAGGAGTAAGTTTTGTGTGCCACCATTTTCCATTTCTAAATTTTAGCATGAAAAAATGAATTGTTTTTTGAAAATTGTTTCTGTAACAAGTTGTGGTGGAATTCAATTTGTAGAGTGATATTGTCTAAACCTCCCCTGATTGGGGGAAAAATTTAATATTTGTTGGTGAGTGAAAATGATTTTTTCATGTTTTTATATTTTTTGCACATGAGGACATGCACAAGACTAAGTGTGGGGTATTTTATGTTATTAATATTTTCATTACTTATTATATACTCTATTTACTGATTTTATATTAAATGTGCATAATTTGTGTGAAATATTAATGTTTTAATACTAAGTATAATTTTTGAGGATTTTTAGAAGTAGTATAATTGAGTCAGTTTACTATTTTATTTATAACTCTCACCCTACTGATGAAAATTATTTGGTTATTGTTTTTTAAGATTCCTTATTAAATTTCCCACATATCATTATAAGGAATCATTGGCCACTTCTTCCATTTGAAGGGTCATATGGACCACACAATAAGGCCCACAGAATCTGTGAAGAAACTAGCCCATCCATAAAGATTGAATTATTGGTATCAATCCAGAAGTGAAAATTCATTAATTCTCCTCAAACATTAGGGGGACAATGTAAGGAGTCTTGGATAAAAATTTCAAAGCCCAAATCTAAATACAAAGGGCCCAACTGATTCATTTATACTCATCCCACCATTCTGGATGGGAAATAAAATCAGTACAGTATTCATGACATATATCATGATGTAATTATCAAATAAAGCTAAGATTTTTCAGTGTGAAATAGGAGATATAGGTGGACAACTTTTTTGAATAAATTGTTCAGATTTGAATGCATCTTCTTATTTATAAACTCATTCACTTTTCATCCTTCTAAAAAGTTTGGATTGAAATGGATAGTTTAACTTTGTTTAATCAAACCACCATAACTTTGGCTCTATAAGTCTAAAATACTCAATATTTTGAGATAAGTCAGAAAACATTATTTTATAAAACTTTTAAGAAGAGTATATCTCTATATTTGGTTGTCTTAATATCCAAATTGGTGATGCAAGTGGAGGGATAGATTGGGAATGAAAACAGTCCACTTCCTTGGGCTAAAAATACATCCCCCTATTCTCCTTCAAATGGGTTGGAAATTCAAAATATAGGAGGATAAATTGTCATGACCAAGTCTCTTCTAAAGTCCTAGGATGACATTTAAAACTCAATTTTTCACTTTATGGACCCTTCCTCCTCTCTTTGATTTCATTTTCTTTCTGTTCATTTTCAATTGTAATTCCATAAGTGTTTGTATTTGTAATTATGTTTTAATGAAATTTTCTTCTTAAGTATCTCTTATTCTCATCCAACTTATGTATTTTAATATTAATGTTCTTAAAATAGTTTAAATACAGTTGAATCTCCTTCCCTTATTTTTCTTTCTCATTCAATCTAAAGTTCATTTTCAATTATCATCATCATTTGTGTGTGTGTTCGTCGCACCAATCTTTTCTTATCCCTTTATTTTTCATATCTTCTTAATTTATCATCATAAAAATAATAAACCAAATTTATAATCATATTAATGGATTAGTAAATATACCATTGGGTTGAGTAAAAATTTAGTTATATTAATTGATTGAGATTATTTTCTCGATGGGTATTCTTTAATTTAACATTGTGTATGCTGGACTTAACATGTCATGGATTAATGACTTGTTTTGTTTAACATGTGGTTTCCATAGATTATTGGAACCATAAATACACTACCATCAACAATATTTTATTGAGATTAGAACTCTAAGTTAAGTTAAGGCTTGGATGAAATCCTTAACACTTAGTAATTTCAATCAACGTTGTCTTGTGGAGTGGGTGTTAATTTAAATGCAATATAAAGCAAATCTCAAGGATATCACAAGCTAAACTCCCTCAAAATGAAATCAACCATATCATTATCATTTTTTAAAATAAAAAATCATCCATAAATTATTTCATAAGCTTTGAAAAAATACCCCACAATCAGAATAAAATCAACTAAAAACAATCAACTATTAAAAAGTATCATCACTGAGGATTCGACCTAAGTGTTGTTATACACATTAGCAGAGCAGCGGAACCTTGACAGGTTGATAGGTGACAATTGTTTGTGCTTTAAAATGGTGTCTTTTTCTGGGATGGTTCTTTATGTAGTCATTAGTTTCTGGTTATTGTCAAAAAAACCCAAAAAAACAAATTTTAAAAAAATTAAAAAAAAACAAAGAAAATCCCACCTTCTCATAAAAATCATAAACTGAAAAAAAAAACCATCTTCCTATTTCTTCCAACATTTATCTGAATGCCTCATAGCCTCCCAAACAATCCCTCATATTTTTTTGACCCTAAAATTGAGTGAAAACTTCTCCAACCTAGGAGGAACATAAAATATAACCAACTCATTCAAGAACCAGTCCTTGTCTAACCAGTTAAATTAGATATTTCCAATCCTAGGGAATAAACACTTAAAGAACTTGCTACCCCAGATATGAATTACCAACCCCTTGGTATTCAATATCCAAACATAGAGGCCGAATTCAAACTGAAATTGGGTTTGATTCATCTTCTTCCTCATTTCCATGGGCTAACCGGTGAGGATCCACATCTCCACCTTAAAGAGTTCCAAGTGGTGTGCTCTATAATGAAGCCTCAAGGGTTTTTTGAGAAACAAATAAAACTTCAAGCATTATTTTTCTCCCTAGCTAACACTGCTAAGTCATGGCTCTACTACATTCCTCTTGGTTCCATAACCACATGGAATGACATGAAGCGACTCTTCTTAGAGAAATTTTTTCTACTTATCGTACTGCTTCTATCCGAAAGAAAATAAGTGGTATCCATCAATTTCCAAGTGAATCGCTCCATGAATAATGGGAGAGGTTCAAAAATCTTGTTGCAACCTACCCATACCACCAAATATCTGACCAACTCTTGATCCAATACTTCTATGAGGTGTTATTGGCTATGTATTGAACTCTCATTGATGCCGCAAGTGGTGGTGTTGTTGTTGATAAAACTCCTTCATCTGTAAGAGATCTCATAAGCAACATTGTTGCAAACACACAATAGTTACATACTCGAGCACATGATCAAGTAAAACAAGTCCAAGATAATCAGTCCATAGAGCCGACCAAGATGACCGAGTGGATGAGTGAACTTACGGGTCTTGTGTGACAACTAGTTGTGGCATCTAAATCCCCAACCTCATCTTCTCCAAAATTTCTATTCCCTGGACCTATCAAGAACTATGGAATATTTATCTCCCCATCTCATCCAACTAAAATATTTCCACAACTTTAAGATGATCCATCTGATTCATCTGGACCAATGGAGCTCAATGCAGCCTATGCTCAAAGGAACCCCAACCCTCAAAAATTAGGTCAATTTGTTAGAAACTTCAACCAACCCCACTCTAAGCCCTTATCTTCTACCTATAACCCAAAATTGAGATATGGGAATCCCATTTCTCATCCCCCTAAATTCACTCTTCAAAACCCAAACCAATTCCAATATGGTTAAAGTGTTGGTAACTTCCAACAACCTTACCCTTTTGTTCCTCAACCTCAAAGGATCAATCCTCCTCTTCCTCCTCCTGGATTCCACTATACTAGTGAGCCTTCCCAATTCCCAACCCAATACAATCGCATTCCCAAGAACCAAAATCAAGGTAATCCCAATTTGGGACAAGCCTCTTCTTCAAGAAACCATTGGAAAGTGCAGTGGAAGATCTTGCCTCCACCCATTCCAGCCTCAAAAACATTGAAACCCAAATTGGTCAACTTGTATCCCACCTAAGCTAACAACAACAATCAAATTATTCTCAACTCCCAGCTCAACCATTACCCAACCCCAAGGGTAATGTAAGTGCAATTGCACTTAGAATGGGAAATAAAATTGATATGCCTCAAGATAAGCACTCCAACCCCCCTTTTAATGTTGACCTAGAAAATGAAAAGAAAAAGAAACATGAAAAAGAATCTGAATCCATTCCCTCACCTCCTTCCATTCCACTTAGGAATCTAGTTCCTTTTCCTAAAGCTGTTTATAAACCAAATAAGTTCTTTTAACCTAATCCTGAAATGCTTGACATGTTTAGACATGTTGAAGTCAACATTCCCCTCTTAGATTCCATAAAAAAATCCCTAAGTATGCTAAGTTTCTTAAGTAATTGTGCACCCACAAGAGACAAATTAAGACCTTTGAAAATGTTCCCACCTGGTAGTCTATTCCCATAAAGTAAAAAAGATCTAGGGACCTTTACGGTTTCATGCCAAATTGGAAGTTCCAACTTTGATGATGCACTCATAGACCTAGGAGCCTCAATTAATGTCATGCCCAAATCCATCTTCTCCAACCATGGATTAAAACTTGAGTTTGGATTATCCTCCCAGGACTTTGGCAGAGCCTTGTTCATTCCAATTTATCCTCCTCTATTCTGAATTTCCAACCCCTTTGAAGGAGAATATGGGGGTGTATTTATAGCCCAAGGAAGTGGACTGTTTGCACTCCCAGTCTGTCCCTCCACTTCCAATGCCAATTTGACTATAACTACAGCTGAATCTTGAGATAGACTTTTATTAAAAGTTGTAAACAATAATTTTTTCCAGATTCTCTCAAAATTTGGAGTCATTTGGACTTATGGATCCAAAGTTATGGTGGTTTGATTAAACAAAGTTAAATTGATCATTTCAATCCAAACATTTTAGAAGGTTTAAATGTGAATGGTTTTATCAATACGAAGATGCCTTCAAATCCGAACACTTTATTCAAAAAAATTCATCTATCTATATCTCCTCTTTCACACTAAAAAATCTCAGCTTGATTTTATGATTACATCATGTGATATGTCATGAATACTGTACTGATTTTATTTCCCGTCCAGAATGGTGGGCTGAGTTTAAATGAATCTGTTGGGCCCTTTGTATTTAGATTTGGGCTTTGAAATTTTTATCCCAGACTCCTTACATTGTTCACCAAATGTTTGAAGATAATGAATGAATTTTCACTGCTTGATTGATCCCAGTAATTCAATCTTCATGTATGGGATAGTTTCTTCACAGATTCTGTGGGCCTTATTGTGTGGTCCATATGACCCTTAAAATGGAAGAATTGACCAATGATTCCTTCTAATTATATGTGAGAAATTTAATAATTAATCCTAAAAAACACAAACCACACAATTTGGATTAGTAGGGTGAGATTTATAAATAAAATAGTAAACTAACTCAATTAGACTACTTCTAAATATGCTCAAAAATTATACTAAGTATTAAAACATTAATATTTCACAAAAATTATGCACATTTAATATAAAATTAGTAAAGGGAGTATATAATAAGTCATTAAAATATTAATAACATCAAATCCCCCACACTTATTCTTGTGCATGTCCTCATGTGCAATAAATATAAAAATCGGACAAAATCATTTTCACTCACCAACAAATATTAAAATTTTGTTTTCCCCAATCAAGGGAGGTTTAGACAATATCACTCATCTATATTGAATTTCACCACAAGTTGTTACATAAACAATGTTCCAAAAACAATTCATTTTTTCATTCTCAGATTTAGAAATAGAAAATGGTGGCACACAAAACTTACTTCTCTCAAGATGATAAAATTAATTTATAGAGCTTCACTCATTCACCAACCAAAAGTGAAAATATTAGAGTTTTTAAGAGCTCTCAGCTTCCACTCCCTATCATAAATTTATAAAAAATAAATAGGTATTTTTAGGGGGTTTTCTATGGATATGGTATGGTAGAAATATGATATCCAAAAGATATGAAAAGGGGGTAAAACACCAACATAGAAAAAGTAATGCACATTTTTTTAAATGAAACATAGAAGGACTCGCAAGGGGATTCGCCAAGAGAAACTTGAGTATGGAAGGTCCTCACAATCCCTTGGCAAGGATTTGGTCGTTCTAATATGTGCTCCTATCTTCTTAAATTCCAACCTCTTTGGGGGAGAGGAGGGAGATGTATTTATATTCCAAGGAAGTGGACTGTTTGCATTCCCAATCTATCCTTCCACTTTCAACACCAATTTGACTATTCAGATATTTTAATCTCTAGATATAATCTTCTTAAAAGTTTTATACAATAATTTTTTACTATGTCTCTCAAAATTTGGAGTCATTTGGACATATAGAGCCAAATTTATGACAGTTTTATTAAACAATGTTAAACTTTCCATTTTAATCCATTCTTTTTAGAAGACCTAAATGTGAATGGGTTTATAAATAAGAATATGCCTTCAAATCCGAACACTTTCTTCCACAAAGTTGGCCTAATATATCTCCTATTTCTTACTGCAAAATCGTAGATTGATTTGATGATTACATCATGAGATATGTCTTGAATATTGTACTAATTTTATTTTCTATCCAGAATGGTGGAATGAGTTTAAATGAATCAGTTGGACCCCTTGTATTTGGATTTGGGCCTTTAAATTTTTATCCAAGACTCCTTACATTGTCCCCCGAACGTTTTAGGATAATTAATGAATTTTAACTTCTAGATTGATCCTAGTAATTCAATCATTATGGATGATCCAGTTTTTTCACAGATTCTATGGGCCTTCTTGTGTGGTCTATATGAACCTTTAAATGGAAGAATTGTCTAACGATTACTTCTAATGATATGTCGGAAATTGAATGAGTAATCCTATAAAACAAGAACCACAAAATTTGGATCAATAGTGTGAGAGTTTTAAATAAAAAATTAAACTAACTCAATTGGAATACTTCTAAAAATGCTCAAAAATTGTACTTAGTATTAAAATATTAATATTTCACACAAATTATGCACATTTAATATAAAATCAATAAAGGGAGTATATAATAAGTCATGAAAATATTAATAACATCAACTCCCCCACACTTAGTCTTATGCATGTCCTCATGTTCAAAAAATATAAAAACATGACAAAATCATTTTCACTCACCAACAAATATTAAAATTTTGTTTTCCCCAATAAGGGGAGGTTTAGACAATATCACTCATTCATATTGAATTCCACCACAAGTTTTTACAAAAACAATGTTCCAAAAACAATTCATTTTTTTCATGCTCAAATTTAGAAATGGAAAATAATGGAACACAAAACTTACTCCTCTCAAGATGATAAAATTAATTTATGGAAATTCACTCATTCACCAACCAAAAGTGAAAATCTTAGAGTTTGTAAGAGATATTAGCTTCCACTCCCTATCCTAAAGTTCTCAAAAATCAAGAGGTATTTTTAGAGGTTTTTCTGTGGCTATGGGATGGTAGGAATATGATATCCAAAAGATAAGAAAAAGGGTGTAAAACACCAACATAGAAAAAGAAATGCACAATTTTTTTTTGAAATGAAACATGGAAGGAAATGAAAACACATATTTAGAAGGGAATGATTGTGTGAAGAAAGACACAAGAGAGGAATAAAATTTTAAGGGGATGAGAAGATTAAATATTTACAAAACACAAAACTTCTCCTAATGACATAAGTGTTCATCATTTTTTCCTTTTTCTTTTTTTTTTATTTTTTTCAAAAGTTGAACTTGAAATAGATCTCACACCCATATCTCAACCCATGATTAACCTCCTCACAACACTAATTTTAATAGTTATAACAAGATCAAATGTTTAGGAAGAGTGATTTTTGACCTACCCATGACACACCCCTTTTTTTTCTTTTTGATTTTTTTTTTTGATTTATTTTTTTTTTTTTGATTTTTTTTGAACACTTGTCAATAACATTTACAAAATTACATAAATGAAAGTACATTACATTCACCAAAACACACTTAATGACAACCTCTCCCCCAAACTGAAATGGATGCTTTCCCTCAATCATATGATAACATGGTGAAATCAACAAAGGGTGCCCAAATGAAATCTATTCCCCCCCCCCACACACACACACTTAAATTTCAAAAAAAATATGCAATGAAAATTCATGTTGATATTGGGTGGGAAAAGGTATTTGGATTGTAATGTGGAAATCAAAGAAAAGGTTTTCATATGCTTGAAGGGGCTTTCAAAAGGAGGATTACTGTATGGTTAATGGGAGGCTATTTGGATATTATAATTCTCATGTGGCTCAAAAAATGCCTCTGTCATATTAATGCACTCTAAATTAGGAAATTCAGCTAGAAGGTCCACAAAATCAAGACTCACAAATGGGGGTGAAAAACACACATTTTTAAAGGATGGCCACTGGTATCCTTGTCAAGAAAGATAATGTTGTTCCTCACAGGTGGGGAAAATCATTTTAAAAATCTAAAATTGAGCTTTCAAAATTTGTTCATTTTGACACAATATTCTTTATCTAAATTTATGAAGAAACCACAAAATTTTTTAGATGAAACCATGTCTTTTTACTCCCCAAAATTCTTGGACAAAATTTTAAAATTGGAAGATGATTAAGTATGACTCTTGATTTTTCATATTATTATTATTGTTTTGTTCTGTTTTTTTTTTGGGGTTTTTTCTAGTTTTTTATAAAGACAAACCCACAAAAAAGAGTAAGAGTAAATAAAAAAATGTGAGGAGGAAAGTGGTAAAAAAAATGAGAAGGAGGGAGGAAGAAAAGAAAGAGAAGATGAGATAAAGGGAAATAGGTGCCCCTTGGTTTGGATTTGGTGGGTTTCCATCTCCATCTAGTGGTGGGTTGACTGCGGAGTTGATGTGGTTCCAGGATTGTGTGTCCTCTCATGGTGATGTTTTAACCGATGTCCATTAACTTTGAATATTATTTTGGAAGAGGGGTATTGGACTTGCACTACACCAAACGGGTAAACCTTAGTAATAATAAAAGGACCTTCCCAAAAAGAATTAAGCTTACCTGGGTGAATCCAAAATCAAGAATTGAAGAGAATTACCTTTTCACCTTCATGAAATACCTTTCTCAGGATGTGTTTATCATGGAGTACCTTATCCTTTCCTTTTTACAGATTGGAATTATTATAGGAATCAAGTCTAAGCTCCTCCAGTTCAGTCAATTGCAACAATCTTTCTTCACCGGATTTTTCACAATCAAAATTACAGGTTTTCACAGCCCAAAAAGACTTATGTTGGATTTCAACATGTAAATTACATGATTTACCAAAAACTAGCCTAAAAGGAGACATCCCAATGGGTGTTTTATAGGTAGTTCGATAAGCCCAAAGTGCTTCACCAAGTCTTTCAGGACAATCTTTTCTAGTGGGTTTTACAATTCACTCAAGAACTCTTTTCACTTCCCTAATAGAAATTTCAACCATACCATTTGTTTGGGGGTGATATAGAGTTGAAGTTTTATATACAACACCATTCTTTTTCAAAATAGATCCCATGGTTCTATTACAAAAAATGGGTTTCTAATTGCAAGTGGAGGGACAGATTGGGAATGAAAATAGTCTACTTCCTTGGGCTATAAATACATCCCCCTCTTCTTCTTCAAATGGGTTGGAAATTCAGAATAGAGGAGGATCAATTGGCATAACCAAGGCTCTGCCAAAGGCCTGGGAGGACATTCCAAACTGAAGTATTCACTTGAGGGACCCTTCCTCCTTTCTTTGATTTCATGTTCTTTCCATTAATTTTCAATTTTAATTTCGTAAGTGTTTGTATTTGTAATTATATTTTAATGTAAGTTTCTTCTTAGTTTATTTATGGTTCCAATAATCCATGGAAACCACACATTAAACAAAACAAGTCATTAATTCATTACATGTTAAGTCTAACATACACAATGTGAATTTGAATAATATTCATCGAGCAAATACTCTCAATCACTTAACATACCTAAATTGTAACTCACCCCAATAAGATAATTACTCATCCATTAAAATGATTATTAATCTAGTTATAATTATTACTATGATAAATTAATAAGATAAGAAAAATAAAGGGATAATAAAAGAGTGGTGCATCGAACACACACACAAGCGATGATGATAATTAAAAACGAACTTTAGATTGAATGAGAAAGAAAAAGAATGGAAGGTGATTCAAATGTATTTAAACTATTTTAAGAAAATCAATATTAAACTACAGAATTTGGAAGAGAATAATATATATTTAAGAGGAAACTTTAATTAAAACATAATTACAAAAAAAAATACTTACAAGATTACAATAATGAAGAACACAAAAGTAAAATGAAACAAAGAGAGGAGGAAGGGTATATCAAGTGAAAACATGAGTATGGTAGGTCCTCCCAAGCCCTTGGAAATTATTTGGTCGTGCCAATATGTGCTCCTCTCTTCTGAAATTCCAACCCCTTTGAAGGAGAGGATGGGGATGTATTTATAGCCCAAGGAAGTATACTGTTTTCATTCCCAATCTATCCCTACACTTGAAATGCCAATTTGGATATTAATATAGCTGAGTCTCGAGATATCCTCATTTAAAAGTTGTAGAAAATAATGTTTTCCAACTTCTATAAAAATTTGGAGTCATTTTTACTCATGGATCCAAATTTATGGTTGTTTGATTAAACAAAGTTAAACTGCCCATTTCAATACAAACATTTTAGAAGGCTTAAATGTGAATGGATTTATCAATAGGAAGATACATTCAAATCCGATCACTTTCTTCAAAAAAGTAGTCCATCTAAATCTCATATTTCACACTACAAAATATCAGATTGATTTGATGATTACATCATGAGATATGTTATGAATACTGTACTAATTTTATTTCCCACCCAGAATGGTGGGATGAGTTTAAATAAATCATTTGGGTCCCTTATATTTGGATTTGGGCTTTGAAATTTTTATCCAAAACTCCTTAAAATTTTTCCTGAACGTTTGAGGAGAATTAATGAATTTCCCTTCTTTATTGATCCCAATAATTCAATCTTCATGGATGGGCCATTTTCTTCATAGATTTTATGGGCCTTATTGTGTGGTCCATATGACCCTTCAAATGGAAGAATTGAAAAATGATTCCTTCTAATGATATGTTGTAAATTAAATAAAGAATCCTAAAAACAAATAACCACACAATTTTCATCATTAGGGTGAAATTTATAAATAAAATAGTAAACTAACTCAACTAGACTACTTCTAAAAATGCTCAAAATTTATACTTAGTATTAAAACATTAATATTTCACAAAAATTATGCACATTTCATATAAAATAAATAAAGATGGTATATAATAAGTCATGAAAATATTAATAACATAAACTAACCCACAATTAGTCTTGTGAATGTCTGCATGGGCATCAAATATAAAAATATGACAAAATCATTTTCACTCACCAGCAAATATTAAAAAAAATTCCCCAATTATAAGAGGATTTGACAATATCACTCATCCATAATGAATTTCACCACAATTTGTTACAGAAAAAATGTTCCAAAAACAATTCATTTTTTCATGCTCAAATTTAGAAATGGAAAATGGTGCCACACAAAACTTACTCTTCTCAAGATGATAAAATTAATTTATGGATCTTCACTCATTCACCAACCAAAACTGAAAATCTTAGAGTTTGTAAGAGCTCTCAGCTTCCACTACCTATCCTAAAGTGCTCAAAAATCAAGAGGTTTATTTAGGGGGTTTTCTGTGGATATGGGATGTTAGGAAGATGATATCCAAAAGATAGTAAAAGGGGGGTAAAACACCAACATATAAAAATCAATGCGCATTTATTTTTTGAAATGAAACATGGAAGGAAATAAAAACACATATTAACAAGGGAATCATTGTGTGAAGAAATACACAATAGAGGAAGAAAATTTGAAGGGGATGAGAAGATGAAATATTTACAAAACATAAAACTTATCCCAATTACATAAGTTTTCATCATTTTTTCTTTTTCTTTTTTTGTATTTTTTTTTTGAAATTTGAACTTGAAATAGATCTCACACTCATCTCCCAACCCATGATTGATCTCCTCATGTCACTAATTGGTGTTCTGTTGAGCATAGGCTGCATTGAGCTCCACTGGTCCAGATGAATCATAGGGATCCTCTTGAAGTTGTGGTCATGTTTTAGTTGGATGAGATGGGGAGCTACAGATTCCACAATTCTTGATAGGTCCAGGGAATAGAGATTGTGGAGAAGATGAGGTTGTGGCTTTGTATGCCACAGCTAGTTGTCGCACAAGACCTTCAAGTTCACTCATCCACTCGGTCATCTTGTTCGTCTCTATGGATTGATTGTCTTGGACTTATTTTACTTGAGCATGTGCTATAGTATGGAATTGTTGTGTGTTTGCAGCCATGTTTTTTATGATATCTCTTGAAGCTTTAGGAGTTTTATCAACAAGAGAACTATCACTTGTGGCATCAATGATAGTTCTCTCCATTTCCAACAACTTCTCATAAAAGTATTGTATCAATATTTATTCAAGTATTTGGTGATGTGGATAGGTTGCAACAAACTTTTTGAACCTCTCCCAGTACTCATGGAGTGATTCATTGGGGAATTGATGAATACCACTTATTTCCTTTCGGATAGAAGTAGTACGAGAGGCAGGAAAGAATTTATCTAAAAAGAGTCACTTCATGTAATTCCATGTGGTTATGGAACCAGGGGGAAGTTATTAGAGCCATGACTTGGAGGAGTCATCAAGGGGGAAAGGAAATTCTCGAAATTTTATGTGTTCCTCATAAACCCCTTGACGCTTCATGGTAGAGCACACCACTTGGAACTCTTTAAGGTGGAGATGCGAATCTTCACCGGCTAGCCCGTGGAAATGAGGAAGAAGATGAATCAAACCCAATTTGAGTTCGAATTCAGCCTCTATGTTTGGATATTTAATACCAAGAGGTTGGTAATTCATATCAAGGTCAGCAAGTTCTTTAATTTTTTGTTCCCTAGGATTGGCCATTTCTAATTCAACTGGTTGGACAAGGATAGGTTCTTTAATGAGTTGATTATCTCTTATGTTCCTCTTAGTTGGAAAAGTGTTCACTCAATTTCAAGGTCAAAAAAATCTGAGGGATTGTTTGGGAGGCTATGGGGAACTCAAAGATATTTTATAAGAAAGAGGAATATGGGTTTTTCATTGTGTTTTTTTTCAGTTTATGATTTTTATGAGAATGCGGGTTTTTCTTTGTGTTTGTTTCAATTTTTTTAAATTTTGTTTTTTTTTTTGGTTTTTTTTACAATAACCAGAAACTAATGACTACATAAATAATCATCCCCAACAAAAATTCCATTTGAAATCATGGCTGATTATCGCCTATCAACTGGTCAAGGTTCCGGTGTCTGCTAATTTCTATAGCAGCACTCGGTTCGAATCCTCGGGGATGATACTTTTTAATAGTCGATTATTTTTAGTTGATTGTATTATGATTGGGGGTTGTTTGCAGAGCTTATGAAATAATTTATGGATGAAATTTGATTTAACAAATTGATAAAGTTTGGGGTGAGTTCATTTTTAGGGTGTTAATCTTGTGATATACTTGATCTTTGATTTATATTGCATTTAAATTAACACCCACTCCACAAGATAACATTGATTGGAATTCCTAAGTGTTAAGGATTTAATACAAGCCTTAAATTAACTTAGGGTTCTGTAAGAACCCGGTTCTTATTTTAGAGGTACGGGCTTCTTCATTTCCTTTTCCTTAAGTTTTTTTGAGAAAATATGGAAAATGGGGAAAATCCTAAATTTTGGAACTACACGCCGTGTACTTTATCCACATGCTATGTACTTTTGGCCATGTTGGGATGAGTACACGGGGAGTGTAGCCATGCCGGCGATGAAGGGTGTAGGAACCGACTACACGCCATGTAGTGGTACCTTACAC
Organism: Viscum album; assembly: GCA_963277665.1. Lineage (NCBI taxonomy): Eukaryota > Viridiplantae > Streptophyta > Magnoliopsida > Santalales > Viscaceae > Viscum > Viscum album. Next base: position 379,812,068 of record OY728153.1, on the reverse strand, counting down.
GGCGTGTAGTCAGCCAGCAGGCTTAAATAGAAAGGCGGTGGCATCGCCGCCATCTGGGCAGTAGTACACGCCGTGTACTCAGGAGTACATGTCATGTACTCATGTCGATGGATGAACAGTGTGGCGGTGCCGCTAGAGGAACAGTTAAATGAAGGGAGTACACACCGTGTACTTGGAAGTACACGTCTTGTACTTTGTTTTTTCGGCTTAAAATAGGTAGTAGCCTCCTCATTTGGCAGAGGAGACACTTGAGCCATTTTGGAGCCAAAGGAGGAGGCCGGATCTTTGAAGATCCACCGGGCATTCGTCTGGAATTCGATTCGGCTTCGGACAATTTCGTTGGAACCGCACGGGTAAGCCCTCTCTTCTCCTGGTACCGTTCTTACCAATTATTCTCCTAATGTAAGTTATTTACCTTTGAATGAGTTTTGTTCTTCGTCAGATCTATGCCATTCTTGGGCGTTTCTGAATTCGGCGTTCAGGTATAGCATTTGTTGGCGTATAAGGTAGGTGGATTTGTGTTTAGTTTTCCAACTGCTGTGTGTTTTGTGCGTTTATGTGCCACGAACCCATGTTGGGGTGTCGTGTGGCTGAGGTTGTTGCTATATTTAATACCTAGAATTTATTAGGTATTTAATTGTGATAATAAAATGTTGGTTGGGATTGTTTCTTGGATCTGGAACCACCCCCGGGGTGTGTTTCTCTATTTAGTCGTTTGGCCAGGATACCCGAGGGTATTCCTTCAAAGTAGTAATTGTAGAATTTCCTTGAGAGGAATTGTTTATTACTGCTTGTTTACCTGTTGGACATGGCCCGGTTACCTGGTTAGCCTGAGGGAGTTTTTGTATTTAGCCTGAGGGCGTTGTTGTGATTAGCCTGAGGGAACTGCACTATTTAGCTTGACGGCTGTAGTATTTCGCCTGAGGGCAACCTTTCATGCCTGAGGTCTTGACTTCTGTGTCTGAGGGCGACACTTCCTATGCCTGAGGGCAATTTCTATTACGCCTGAGGGCTATACCTGCGGGTTGGATTCTGCTTACCTGAGGGTAAGTTTTTGTTGTCTGAGGACGTGAACTGTTTACCTAGAAATGAACTGTGGTGGTTTCTAATACTTAAATGGATAATTAAATGGCAATATAACTGGTAATTAGTTACTTTTGAGTACTTCTTACTTTATTACATTTTACTACTGCACACTGTTGTTGCACGCTTACACGCAGTTGGGCACGGGCCTTTGGTGGGTGCCTACTAAGATATATTTCTCACACCCTGTTTGGGTCACGCTTTTCAGCCCAAACAGATTACATTGCTGCAGGTGTAGATAGGGGCAAGAGTCCCTATATAGGTACTTGACTATTGCTGAGGAGTAGTAGGGCATGGGACCGAGCCTAGGCTTGCGATGCTGCTGCTAGCTGTTTTTCTTGTTTTGTTGTACTCTGTTTTCTACTGTACTGTATTGAAGTATAACATGTTCTGGTTGTTTTCTTAGAACTTGAAACATGTAGCATTCATCACTTATATACTATTGGTTATATCCACTGTTGTAGTTATTTCAGTTGTGTATGTTTACTGCTTCCGCTGTTTGTTGTATGTTTATTTTGGTATTCCGCTGCGCTACACTTTGACAAATGAGGGCATAGTTTCCCCACTATCATACCTGGGCCCTCGCTGCTAGTCGGCATCCTCTGGCGTTTGGGGAAATGCGCTTGAGGTCATGTGGCGAACTGGGCTTGGGGAACCCGTTGCGTGGCACCCGGGTCTGGGTTGTTACAAAGTGGTATCAGAGGAGTTTCTTTTCTTTGACTTACTATTTGGAGCCGTAGTCAGGGTTAGGACGAACGGTAGTTGGTAATAAGCTGTGTCCGGGCGTAGCTAACCCGTGTACAGGGAAAATCCAGTCTACCTCGTACTTTGCATTCTTTTGATCTTTAAATTTTACGGTTGATATGTTTTCATCGTTGGGTGACGCACTTGGATTGTGTTGTTTATATTTTATCTGTGGGTTCTATTTATTTGCAACCCAATGATATGAGGGTATTCCATCTCATGCATCATATAGGCACATGCTAGATATCACATGCCATGCATAGTTTCCGTGCCATGTAGGTGCATTAGAATTTGCATGTTGTTGTGATAGTTTTTGTGCTAGTAAAAAATGTTGTTGTGATAGCTACTTGATAAATACATTCCTTGTGATATGGTATTTTTGTTTGAGATTTTATATAGAATGGACGCCAAGCTTTGGTTTTTGGGGAGTATGGGCCCCCATTGACCAGAATTTGGTGGATCATTGACCGGTTATTGGTAATAACACAGATAAGATGTCAAACTTTGATTCGTGGGGAGTATGGGCCCCCACGTGTCAGAATTTGACACTTAGGTGTTGGTTTTTAGTATTTTCTGGGTTCCGGGGAAGTTTCTGAGGCATACTGTCTGGAAAACCCAGAATACACGCCGTGTAGGACCTCATACATGTCATGTGTGCTCTTCTGTTCGGGAAGAAAAAATGAACTTTTTGAGTACACGCTGTGTACCCCGAGTATACGCTGTGTAGTCTCTTCCCGTGTCACAAACCATGTGGGCGGAGACACGGGGTAGTGAAGGGCTTGGGTAAAACACGTCGTGTAGTTTTGTGCACGCCATGTAGTGTGACCCGGAGTTCGGTCGTGTAACTAACAACACGGGTCGGTGAACTCCTGTATAGCACGCCGTGTCAATGATGAACACGCCGTGTAGTGTGACCTGGGGACTCGGTCGTGTAACTAACAACACGGGCCGGTGTCACCTCTCCCTGAACACGCCGTGTACCTATGGGACACGCCATGTAGTCTTGTCTGAGGACAGACCGTGTGGAGTTAGCCATGTGGTTGGGAAACGGGGTGATGTATACACCGTGTACAGGTGTAACACACTATGTATTGTCAAGCCGAGTAGTCGGCCGTGTCACAGATGACACGAGAATTTGGAAAATAACACCATAAATGTCGTGTAGATATTATACACACTGTGTAGTTTTGTGGAATGGAAGCCATGTGTCTTAGCCGTGTAGAAGGACCCGGGCAGGGGAAAGGAAGTCAAGTACACATCGTGTAGTCAGTGTACACGTCGTGTAGTCAGTGTACATGCCTTGTAGTCTTGTTTTGCAAAATTTTGAGACGGCTTCTTCCTCTTGTTCCTTTGTGGTTTCTTCATTTCAGTCTTAATAATCTTGAATCTGAGGCGTGTTTTTGACCTTGTAGAGTCATGCCACTTAGACGACCGCGAGTTGTTTTCCAGTAGAGCGGCGACGATTATACTCCGGAGATGGTGGGCCATGGGCTACCAGTTGATCCACCAGCAGAGCCAGATGCAGCACCAGCTGTTATACCGGACACAGGCACGGAGGTGCAGTTTCGTGAAGGCTTATTGCGGTTCATGCAGACCTTTCAGGGAGCACCGCAGGCTGCCACATCTATGGCCGAGCTGACACACATCTTTCAACAGCAGCATCCACCTATGTTTTCAGGGGATGGCGGACCACAGGCTGCAGAGTCTTGGTTGGGGTCGATGCAAACTATTTTCGAGCATCTTAAGACGCCTCCATGGCGGAGGGTCAAGCTCGTGACTTACATGCTACGTGATTCCGCCAAGAAGTGGTGGGATGTTACCACCCAGTCAGAGCATCACAGGGACATGGCGTGGGAATATTTTCAGGCATTCTTCTATGAATTCTTCTTTCCCGAAACACTGAGGGCAGGTAGATCTCAAGAGTTCATGAATCTGCAGTAGGGCGTTATGTCGGTGATGGACTACTCTGCTTGTTTTACAGAGCTTCAGCGTTTTGTACCCGTGCTGGTGGGTGATGAGACATTGAGATCCAGATGTTTTGAGGATGGTCTTCGATATGACATCCGAGTGCTGGTGAATGTTTTCAGGTTGCCTACTGTACACGTGATTGTTAACCAGGCATTAATTATAGAGAGTAACCTACGGGAATCGAGTGGTGTGGGCCAGGGCGGTTCAGCACTAGTTACTGGTACTATTTCTACTGGCAAGAGGAAGAGACAGATGGACTTCTCTCAGGATGGAAATACCATCCAGGAAGCTTCTTCAGGTGGACCGGTCAGGTGCTACCAGTGTGTCAGAGAGGGGCACAATAGGCCGCAGTGTCCACGAGACCCAGTGGAGTGCCGAGCTTGCGGCAATATGGGTCATCTGCAGTGCTTTTGCAGGGATTTTCTACCAGTGGCTAGTGAGAGGGGTTCTGTGCAGACTCCGCTTGTGGGAACAGGACCAATGGATTCTTACCAGTCAGGGAACTAGAATACGCCAGGGCGTGCAGGCAGAGATGGTGGTCGTGGTCATGGTAGCCAGACACCAGGATCACAGAGGCAGCAGGGCGGGATAGCTCAGGGTAGCCAGGCTGTGTCGCAGGGCCGCGGCACTGGGCATGCATATGCAGTGCAACAGACCCATCAGGAGCAGGATCTCGAACCTTCTACAGTCAGAGGTACTATTCTAGTAGCTTCTGTCTTATCTTCAGTACTTTTGATACGGGTGCTACACATAGTTTTGTATCTGTACCCTCTGTGGAGAGCCTTGGTCTCGGTGGTTCTTCTCCTTCTAATATCTTGACGCTAGACACTCCGTTGGGGACTAGGACGGTTGGTGTGCGTCAGTGAAAGGAGTGCCCCCTTGAGGTTGGTGGGTGTCACTTCCTTTAGGACCTCTATGTCCTGGAGATGACGAGCTATGACGTCATTCTCGGGATGGACTGGTTGGTTCCCTTTCAAGCCTTTGTAGACTGCTATCGTCGTAGGGTACGTTTCACGTCACCAGAGGGCGGGGAGTTTCTATACAAGGGCGAGTGGGATGTTCAGGAGAGTCGAGCTGGACCAGAGCATCATGGGCGAGGTGGAGTCACAGCCCATATTGCGAGTTTATATCTGGATGATCAGGGGACTTGTCAGACAGATTTCCCTCCAGTTGTTGATCGTTTCAGGGATGTCTTCCCGGATGAATTTTCAGGTCTACCTCTGGTGCGTGAGGTGGATTTCTCTATCGAGCTTGTACTAGGAGTATCACTGGTGTCCATTCCTCCTTATAGGATAGCCACGCCTGAGTTGTAGGAGCTCAAGAGGAAGTTAGAGGAGTTATAGGCAAAGGGTTTTATCCGACCCAGTACTTCTCCTTGGGGTTCTCCGGTCCTTTTTGCGAAGAAGGAGGATGGTACCCTCAGACTTTGTGTGGATTATCGGAAGCTGAACCAGTTGACGGTTAAGAACCGATATCCCTTACCGAGGATAGATGATCTGTTTGATCAGCTTCGTGGAGCACAAGTGTTCTCGAAGATTGACTTGAGATCCGGATATCATCAGCTTCACGTTAGACCATTTGATATACCTATCACAGCTTTTAGGAGTAGGTATAGTCTATATGAGTATACGGTTATGCCGTTCGGACTCACGAATGCGCCAATAGTTTTCATGGCTCTGATGAATCGTGTGTTCCATCCGTATATTGATTCATTTGTGGTAGTATTCGTGGACGGCATCTTGGTGTACTATCACACTCGACACAACCATGCCACCCATCTTGAGATCATATTGAGTACACTGAGAGAGCATCAGCTATATGCTAAGCTCTCAAAGTGCCACTTTTGGATAGACCAGATTCACTTCCTGGGTCATATCATCTCATAAGTAGGAGTTGCAGTAGAACCAGAGAAGGTGAGAGCTGTAGTTTCATGGAAGCGGCCCAAGAACGTGTTTGAGATACAGAGTTTCTTAGGGCTGTATGGTTACTACAGATGCTTCATACAGGACTTCTCCCGCTTAGCAACACCGTTGAAAGGTCTGACTAAGAAGGGTGTGAAGTTCGTTTGGTCAGAAGCTTGTGAGACAGCTTTTTAGGACCTGAAGGGAAGGCTGACATCAGCACCGATCCTGATACTCCTAGAGTAGGGGAAGAGCTATACAGTTTACTGTGATGCATCAGGGATTGGGCTAGGGGCCGTTTTGATGCAGGGCGACCGAATTGTTGTGTATGGGTCTCGGCAGTTGAGGCCACATGAGAGGAATTACCCAACGCACGCTCTCGATTTGGATGCAGTTTTTCATGTGTTGTGCTGTTGGAGACATTACCTATTGGGAGAGAATTTTGTGGTTTTCACCAACCACAAAAGCCTCAAGAATATCTTTACTCAGCGTGACCTGAATCTGAGGCAGAGAAGGTGGGTCGAGTACCTACAGTCCTTCGATTTTGAGCTTGCTTATACACCTGGTAAAGGTAATGCAGTAGCCGATGCACTGAGCAGGAAGACTCAGATACAGGCAGTACAGGAGGCCAGTGGTGAGTGGAAGCTTATGGCTTTGTTATCTGAGATGCATTTTTAGGTGCATGACAGTCAGGGGAAGACTTATCTTTCCTCGTTAGCTGTGACTTCTACCCTCCTTGATAGAGTGAGGATGAGGCAGCTATCGGTTTCAGAGGGCCTAGTTCTACGGGATTCGGTGGCAAGTGAGGAACCTTCTCCCGGTTGGATGATAGGCGATGATGAGGTTTTGTGTTTCCATGGACGTGTATAGGTTCCATGGTATATAAGTGAGGAGATGATGCGGGAGTTTCATGATTCATCTTGGGCAGTTCATCCTGGGGTTACCAAGATGTACTATGACTTGAGACGTCAGTACTGGTGGTCGGGTATGAAGAGAGAGATAGCTGGTTTTGTTACGAGGTGTTCCACCTGTCAGCAGGTGAAGGTAGAGCATCAGAGACCAGCTGGGCTATTACAGCAGTTGCCCATTCCATAGTGGAAATGGGATGATTTCGCGATGGATTTCATGACAGGATTGTCGAGGCCACCTCAAGGCAATGACGCCATGTGGGTTGTTGTGGACAGACTCACGAAGGTAGCTCACTTCTTGCCAATCAAGGAGACCTTTGGTGTGGACGAGCTTGGAAGGATGTATATCCGAGAGATCGTACGTCTGCATGGGGTCCCTCATTCTATCGTTTCAGATAGGGACGCCCGCTTTACGTCTCGTTTCTGGAAGAGTTTTCAGAGGGCGTTGGGTACACAGGTACTTTTGAGCACAGCATACCACCCTCAGATAGATTTCCAGTCAGAGCAGACGATACAGGTGCTAGAGTACATGCTACGCGCATGCATCCTAGACTTTGGGGGCTCTTGGGAGAAGCATATACCCTTAGTCGATTTTGCCTATAACAATAGTTTTCATGCAACTATTGAGATGTAACCATACGAGGATTTATATGGTATGCCATTCCGATCACCTTTGTGCTGGTTAGAGGTAGGTGAGGCAGATTTACTGGGGCCACAGCTCATGTAGGAGACATCTGAGTAGGTCCAGTTGATTCCGAAGCGGATGGATACCGCGCAGTCTCGTCAGAAGTCTTATACTGATCGCCGCAGACGGCCTTTGGAGTTCATGGTCGGGGATAAGGTTTTCTTGCGTGTTTCGCCAAGGCTGGGACACAAACGGATCAGGAGACAGGGTAAGCTTTCACCGAGGTATGTGGGACCATTTGAGATTCTGGAGAGAGTTGGGCTGGTTTCCTATCGGTAGCAGTTACCGCAGCGGTACCAAACCATGCATGACGTCTTCCACGTGTCTCAATTGCGTCGCTACCATTCAGACCTGTCTCACACCTTTCATCCAGAGGGGGTTGAGCTTCAGAATGATACGTCCTTTAAGGATCATCCGATCTGTATCGTTGACAGGAGCACGAAGGTTCTCTGAGGTCGGTCAGTTCCTCTCGTACGGGTGCTATGGCAGCATGGTCGAGTGCAGGACGAGACCGGGGAGCGGGAGGCCGACGTACATGATCAGTGGCCAGAGCTGTTCTGAGCTTATTCTTCACCACCCTTGGAAGGGCAATTCGGGGACGAATTGCTATAAGGGGGGAAGTTTGTAAGAACTCGGTTCTTATTTTAGAGGTACGGGCTTCTTCATTTCCTTTTCCTTAAGTGTTTTTGAGAAAATATGGAAAATGGGGGAAAATCCTAAATTTTGGAACTACACGTCGTGTACTTTATCCACACGCTGTGTACTTTTGGCCGTGTTGGGATGAGTACACGGGGCGTTTAGCCATGCCAGAGACGAAGGGTGTAGGAACCGACTACACTCCGTGTAGTGGTACCTTACGCGTCGTGTAGTCAGTCGGCAGGCTTAAACAGAAAGGCGGTGGCGTCACCACCAGTTGAGCGGCAGTACACACCGTGTACTCAAGATTACATGTCGTGTACTCATGTCGACGGATGAACAGTGTGGTAGTGCCACCAGAGGAACAGTTAAATGAAGGGAGTACATGCCGTGTACTTGGAAGTACATGTCGTGTACTTTGTTTTTTCGGCTTAAAACAGGCAGTAGCCTCCTCATTTGGCAGAGGATACACTTGAGCCATTTTGGAGCCAAAGGAGGAGGTCGGATCTTTGAAGATCCACTGGGCGTTCGTGTGGAATCCGATTCGGCTTCGGACGATTTCGTTGGAACCGCACGGGTAATCCCTCTCCTCTCCTGGTACCGTTCTTACCAATTCTTCTCCTAACGTAAGTTATTTACGTTTGAATGAGTTTTGTTCTTTGTTAGATCTACGCCGTTCTTGGGTGTTTTTGAAGTCGGAATTCGGGTATAGCATTCCTTGGCGTATAAGGTAGGTGGCTTTGTGTTTAGTTTTCTAACTACTGTGTGTTTTGTGTGTTTTTGTGCCACGAACACATGTTGGGGTGTCGTGTGGCTGAGGCCGTTTCTATATTTAATACCTAGAATTGATTAGGTATTTAATTGTGATAATAAAATGCTGGTTGGGATCGTTGCTTGGATCCGGAACCACCCCCGGGGTGTGTTTCTCTATTTAGCCATTTGGCCAGGATACCCGAGGGTATGCCTTCAAAGTAGTAATTGTAGAATTGCCTTGAGAGGAATTGCTTGTTACTGCTTGTTTACCCATTGGGAATGGCCCGGTTACCTGGTTAGCCTGAGGGTGTTTTTTTATTTAGCCTGAGGGTGTTGTTGTTATTAGTCTGAGGGCACTGCACTATTTAGCCCAAGGGCTGTAGTATTTCTCCTGAGGGAAACCTTTCGTGCCTGAGGGCTTGACTTCTGTGCCTGAGGGAGACACTTCCTACGCCTGAGGGCAATTTCTGTTACTTCTGAGGGATATACCTGCGGGTTGGATTCTGCTTACCTGAGGGTAAGGTTTTGTCATCTGAGGACGTGGAATGTTTACCTAGAAATTCACTGTGGTGGTTTCTAATACTTAAATGGATTATGAAATGGCAATATAACTGGTAATTAGTTACTTTTGAGTACAGCTTACTTTATTTCATTTTACTACTACACACTATTATTGCACGCTTACACGTAGTTGGTCACGAGCCTTTGGTGGGTGCCTACTGAGGTATATTTCTCACACCCTGTTTGGGTCACTCTTTTCGGCCCAAACAGATTACATTGTTGCAGGTGTAGATAGGGGAAAGAGTCCCTATACAGGTACTTGACTGTTGCTGAGGAGTAGGAGGGCATGGGACCGAGCCTAGGCTCGCGATGCCGCTGCTAGCTATTTTTCTTGTTTTGTTGTACTCTATTTTCTGCTATACTATATTGATGTATAACATGTTCTGGTTGTTTTCTTAGAACTTGAAACATGTAGCATTCATCACTTATAAACTATTGGTTATATCCACTACTGTAGTTATTTTAGTTGTGTATGTTTACTGATTCCGCTATTTTTTGTATGTTTATTTTGGTATTCCGTTGCGCTACACTTTGACAAATGAGGGCATAGTTTCCCCACTATCAGACCTGGGCCCTCACTGCTAGTCGGCAGCCTCTGGCATTTGGGGAAATGAGCTTGAGGTCACGTGGAGAACCGGGCTCGGGGCACCCATTGCGTGGCACCTGGGTCTGGGTCATTACAGGTTCTAATCTCAATCATATCTTGTTGATTGAAACCACACATTAAACAAAATAAGTCATTAAACCATGACATGTTATGTCCAATATACTTAATGTTAAATTAAATAATAATCATCAAGTAAATACTCTCAATCAATTAACATCCCTAAATTTTGACTCACCCCAATGGTAGATTTACTCAGACGTTAATATGATTATAAATTTTTTTATTATTTTTATAATGATAAATTAAGAAGATAATAAAAATAAAGGGATAAAAAAAGATTGGTGTGACGAACACACACACAAACGATGATGATAATTAAAAATGAACTTTAGATTGAACGAGAATGAAAAAGAAGGGAAGGGGATTCAACTATATTTAAACTATTTTAAGAACATTAATATTAAACTATAGAATGTGGATGAGAATAAGAGATACTTAATAAGAAACTTTCATTAAAACAGAATTACAAATACAAACACTTACGAAATTACCATTGAAAATGAACAGAAATAACATGAAATCAAAGAAATGAGGAAGGGTCCCTCAAGTGAAAACTTGAGTTTGGAATGTGATCTCAGGACTTTGAAAGATCTGTGGTCATTCCAATTGATCCTCCTCTATTCTGAATTTCCAATCCCTTTGAAGGAGAAGAGGCGGATGTATTTGTAGCCCAAGGAAGTGGACTGTAAGAATTCCCAATCTATCCCTCCACTTGAATAGAAAATTTTTCAATTAATACAGATGAATATTGAGATAGAATCTTATTCAAAGTTGTAGAAAATAATTTTTTCTGACTTCTCTCAAAATTTGGAGTCAGTTGGACTTATGGAACCAAAGTTATGGCGGTTTTATTAAACAAAGTTAAACTGTCCATTTAAATCCAAAATTTTTAGAAGGCTGAAATGTGAATGGGTTTATCAATAGGACAATGCCTTCAAATCAAAACACTTTATTCAAAAAAGTCTTCCACCTATATCTCATATTTTACACTTCAAAATATAAAATTGATTTTATGATTATATCATGAGATATTTCATGAATATTGTACTGATTTTATTTCCTGGCCAGAATGGTGGGCTGAGTTTAAATAAATCAGTTGGGCCCCTTGTATTTGGATTTGTTCTTTGAAATTTTTATCCAATACTCCTTACATTTTTCCCCAAAATTTGGAGGATAATTAATGATTTTTAATATAGCATCCCACCTTTTTAATACATAACTTTTCGTTATATTTTACAAATAGAGGATCTTTAAAGTCTAGTGTCTTGGAAATCAGGAATAAAAAACATGAAAACTTAAACACTCCTTTAAATACCCTTGAAAAGATTCTTGAAAAGTTCATCCTATGTACAATTACTGCATCTCATAACCTGGATACATACAATCAAAGGAAAGGTTGAGAATAAGGCTCAGTAAGGAAAACAAGTGAAACAGTTGGCATGTGATCTTGAGCAATATTAATAAGAACATGATATAAATCATAAAGTCATGAGCAATGAAAGAATAGGAATATCATAATAAAAATAACTTGAATCATAACTTGAATATGTGGCTACAACACTTCATTTATAAATTCATGAACACATCACCAAGGTTTATCTCCAAGGTGTCATAAAAATTCCCAAGGTTATTCACCAAGGTATTGTGAAAATTGTCATCTCTAGAGATTAATTCTTTACCCAATGCATTGGAGCGCTATCAGGGCGCACCCTAAATATGTATTTACTTTCATGTGATCCACATATATCATAATCAAACATTTCCTAAATAACCAATGGAGAATAAAAGAAATGGGTTTCATTTCAAGATCGTGACGTTTTAAAAGTTCTTAAAAAATAAGATCATTATGTCATGTATAACCCATGGAAAGGGAGTGAGGGTTATATGTATGTCAATTCCAGAATAAAATATATCATATTTATATATTTATGAACACCCATATAAATGAAATAGTTCTGGGTATTCACATAAATAAAACAAGATAATTTCTGGAGAGAAATAGATATAAATTTTGAGGCGAAATTTCTGTAGCATAACGGCTATATAACATGGTTTTAGAAAACATTGAAAAGAGAGGGGAAAAGCTTCACACACTTATAAATAATTCATAATAAATTGTGGGTACATAATAATATCATGGTATGGATATTTTAATGACATACCACATGAAAAGGAAACATGAAGGAAAAGAGAAGATGTGATTTCTTTTACGAGAAATTTGGAAGCCTAACGGTGTCACTTAAAAATTCAAAAAAAATGATGAGAAAAAAAAGGGTCTCTCAAAAATTAGACATAAAATTTAAAGTAATTATAAAATATAAGAACATACCCTCAACAAAAAGAGATGGAAACTAGAAGACACAACATAAAGGAATTCATGGCTTAAAAGAAGAGGGTGAAAGATTCCCTTACCGATTTGGTAACTTTCGAAACGCACACCCCACGAAAGAAAAATCATATAAATATTATGTAAATAACCATAAATTAAATTATATTACACAAATAGTACAATAATTGGCAGTACTTACACCACAAAAAAGGAAATAGTGGAAAATGTACCATGAATCTCACTGGAATAAGAAGTGAGATGAAAATCCCTTACCACGTTGTATTCAATCAAATCGTAAGACCAAAAATTAATAACCACCAAATTATTCACAGAATAACATTAATAAAAAGATAATAATGATAATATATATCAAATTTTAGTAAAAAATACACCACATGCAATAAATTAGTGTCAAACAATAGAAATCCCACAGAATTAAAAGTGAGATAAGAAACACCTTACCTCGTTGTCTGACTTGACTCGCTCATATGTTCCTTGTTCTTCCTGAATAATAAACTTAAGTTAATTTATACTTGATTAAGAATATTTTTCAATTTTATTATTTCTTTTATATTACTTATTACCTTGCTATAATAATTATTTAATTATTTGAGCTCATATCGGACATTTTTTCAATGTTCGGAACTTGAGTCAAAAATGAACTTGTTATAATTATAAATTGTCCATGTGGTCAAAAGTACATTATCTCCATAATGATATTAATCATTTATATGTAATATATATCATATATATATATATATATATATTTATAATAGTACATAACATTTGGAGATAATAAATGAAATGCACCGTTCTTAGAGACGGTAAGTTGTACGTATGCATGAACACTACTTTCATTTCTATTTCGTATTTTAATGAAATGAAAAAATTGTGATTAATAGGTATATTATAATTTCATTGAAATATTTATGTCATATATGTTACATAAGTTCATAAATTCTATCCTTTATACATTTCACGTATGACATGAACGAGTCATACCACATTGAGGGGGTGGTAGTCTGCACTTCCTCTAATGAAATTATCGCGTTTACCCATCATGGTAACCATAAAGGTATGCAATAAAAAGGAAAATACAGAAACATAAATAAAACAAAAATATAATATATATCATATATAGATACAGTTCCATCATAATGGCCACTATGAGGGGCGGTAGGAGATAATTGAACAATCATCGTTTCGTGAGGCGGTAGTTCACCGTCCACTGAAACAGTATGTTCTTTACCCATTAGATGGAGGTGTGTGTAAGTGTAGATCGAATAATTATCATAATAACATCCTTGTATATTTATGATACTAGTTTTGTTATAAAATAAAGTAATAAAAAGAGTTTAGGGGGTTGGAGAAGTAAAAAAAAAAGAACTTAAGAGAAGACGTTACCTTTAAATCGGGTAACTCCCTTTGGTTTGAACTAAACGAGTTTCTTAAAGTGCTTTCTGCCTAAGGTAAGGCTTCTATGATGAATAGAGGGATCTTGGGAGATTATTTGAGTAGAGTTTGGACGAGCCTAGGGCTTGAGAAATGTGATAAATTGGTATTAAGTGATAGATTTTTATAAGGGAGGGGAGGGGCTCATTTGGAAAGTTTGAAAACATTATTTTATTATATAATGATTTTCGATTTCTAAAGTTCCAAAAATCATTAAAGTCAAAGATAAGGTAGCCAATTTTTGAAATAAAATCATTCAATAATAATTGGAAAATTTTTAGATATTGTTTTAATTTTTATCATCTTATTTATTTAAATCATCCATTAATTATATAAACATTGCATCATCATTGTGTCATAAATAATTTTATTTATTTGATGTCTAAAAATTATAAAAAAAATACCATGATGTAGGAAATATTTTTATATTTCCAAATAATATTTATAGTAGAAAAGATAACTTATATAACCTCATGTAAAAAAAATTTTAGTAAAACAATACATGTTTATGACATTTTTATTTTTACTTTAAATAAAAAGTTATTAATGTCATTATCTTACCCAAGTGGCTCCATGGGGTCCCCAAATTCACCCATGGATATTCTTGGTCGTCCATTACTCATCCAATAAGGTTAGGACAAGTTTCAAGGTAAGTTTTATTATTATAACATTATTTTTACCTTAAATTACCCTAATTACCTTTAATCGTGGTTAACAAAAGTCAAAAGTCACTATTCACCAAAAATTATTTTCATCCCATTGAACCACATTTTACTTACTAATTACAATCATGTATATTGGATTTTTAAAATTCAATTCACAGAAGTGGTAAAATTTCATTTAAATGAAAAATTCATCTTTTTAACTACTACTTAGTGGTTTCACTATTCATTAAAAATTGAAGGTTTTTAGAAAAATTCCAAAAATTCACTCTAAGATAAATTTGATATCCCGAATTCAAAAATGATGTCTATTTTACCAAATTCAAAACATATAATTTTAATTAATTAATTTTAAAATTAATTCTCATCGTCAAAACAAAAAGTGTGTTTTCAAGAAATAGTAACCATCAAAAGATTTATACTTGTTAATGTACAATTTCAAATTGAAATTACTTCCAATAGCCAAAATTGGGTTAAATGGTAAAAATATAATCTATTTACACTTTAAAACCAATTACAAAGATAATCTAAACATATAAATAAATTAGATTAAAAGGCGGTTTTGAATTAAAATACATTATTTTTTCACTATTCATTAAAATTGTACATTATCAAAAAAATATCAAAATTTCATAAAAAGTAAATTTTGATGTCCCTATTCTAAAGATGAAAATTATTTTGTCAAATATAATATGTAAAAGTGACAAAAACTATATTTAAAAAGGGTTCTCCATCAAAAGCGGTAAATCGCCCTTCTAAAGTAAATTATGCTTAAAATTAGATTCATTTATATTTTAAGTCTTTGACTTTTATTGGATGAATGTAAAAACATTTAACAAACATATATTATCATATTTAATTTATTTCTATTAATTCCTTCCAATACAACGGCTAGGTTTCAACTACCATTTAAAATAATAATACTATATTATTAGTGTTCAAAATAAGATTTCAAAGAAACACGTTGTTGCGTGTGAGGCACGCCATTGAATATAGAATAACCTTGAAAATAAAATTAATATTTAATTAAATAAATTAATAAATATGAAAATTTCATATTATTTATTTTATTGGGATGTTACATTTAACTTCTGGATTGATCCCAATAATTCAATCTTCATGGATGGGTCAGTATCTTCACAAATTATGTGGGCCTTATTGTGTGGTCCATATGACCCTTAAAATGGAAGAATTTACCAATGATTCCTTCTAATGATATGTGTAAAATTGAATAAGGAATCCTAAAAATAAATAAACACACAATTTGGATTGGTAGGGTGATATTTATAAATAAAATAGTAAACTGACTCAATTAGACTACTTCTAAAAATGTTCAAAAATTATAATTAGTATTAAAACATTAATATTTCACAAAATTTATGAAAATTTAATATAAAATAATTAAAGGGAGTATATAATAAGTCATGAAAATATTAATAACATCAACTCACCCACACTTAGTCTTGTTCATTTCCTCATGTGAAACAAATATAAAAACATGACAAAATCATTCTCACCAACAAATATTAAAATTTTGTTTTCCCCAATCAGGGAAGGTTTAGAAAATATCACTCATCCATATTGAATTCCTACACAATTTTTTACAGAAACAATGTTCCAAAAACAATTCATTTATTCATGATCAAATTTAGAAATGGAAAATGGTGGCACACAAAACTTACTCCTCTCAAGATGATAAAATTAATTTATGGAGCTTCACTCATTCACCAACCAAAAGTGAAAATCTTATAGTTTGTAAGAGATATCAGATTCCACTACCTATCCTAAAGTTCTCAAAAATAAAGAGGTCTTTTTAGGGGGTTTTCTGTGGCTATGGGACGGTAGGAAGATGATATCCAAAAGATAGGAAAAAGGGGGTAAAACACCAACATAGAAAAAGAAATGCACATTTTTTTTTGAAATGAAACATGGAATAAAATGAAAAAAAATATTTATGAGGGAATTATTGTGTGAATAATTTAACACCCCAAGCTTCCACGAAATGTTTCCCTTTGAAAAATGCAATAGCTTTCATTGTACGCAATTTCAAAATTCTAACACACCACGACCAATCAAAGTAGCCGTTATGAATAGTAATACCCACTTTTTGAAATTTTATAAATTTTATCTTTTAAAATGGACTTCATTTTTGGATTCTTAATATCGAAATTAGCTTAGGGTGAATTTTTTTCACTTTGATAACTTTCGTATTTTTATGAATAGTGAAAAATACTAAATTTTAATTAAAAACAACTTTTTTAATAAAAACAAATTATAGTGTTAAATTATAATTTTGAGTGGTTTTAAAGTATAATTATATTATATTTTTACCATTTAATCTAATTTTGGTCATTTTATGTAATTTCATATTTAAATTGTACATAAACAAGTGTCAATCTTTTGATAGTTATTATTTCTTAAAACACACTTTTTGTTTTGACAGTGGGAATTAATTATAAATTAATTTATGCCACTTCTATGTTTTGAATTTAGAAAAATGGATTCCATATTTTTAATCATTAGGTCCAAATTGTGTAAATATTTAACTTTTATTTTTAGAGATTTTAAATATTTACTTTAGTAAATATTTTATTTATCATGAGTAATGGGTAAATATAATAAATAAGGGTAAAATATAGTATTATAATAATATTAAATTACCCTAACATGTGTCCTAATCCTATTGGATGATAAATATATGACCATGGAAATCCTTTGGTAGAATTTGGGACCCCATAGAGCCACATGGGTGTGATAATGACATTTTATATTAATTAATTTAAAGTAAAGACAAAAATGGCATAAAAAAATATTTTTTTAGTAAATAAATTTTTACATGTGGTTATATAAGTTATCTTTTTTACTATAAATATTATTTGTAAAGATAAAAATATTTCCTATATCATGGTATTTTTTTATATTTTTTGTAGATCAAATAAATTAAATTATTTATGACACAATAGTGATGCAATATTTATCTCATTAATAAATGATTTAAATAAATAAGATTATAAATATTAAAAAAATATCCAAAACATGTCTAATTATTATTTTGTTATTTTATTTCAACCATGAGTCATCTTAAATTTTATATTAACGAATATTTGACCTTTTGAAACCGAATATGAGGTTATAATAAAATAATTGTTTTAAATATTCCTAAAGAGCCCCTTCTCTCCCTTATAAAAATCCCTCACTTCCTACCCATTTCTCACAATTGTCAAGCCTTTGGCTTGTAATACCCCGGCCCAAGTATCCTCCCAACATCCCTCACTGCATTCTAGAGGTCTTAATTTAGTCAAAAATCCAACCTAAGGATCCCTTTTGATCAAATCAAAAGGAAGAACCCGAAGAAGAGGTAATAATTTCACCACCCTCTTTTAAGTTTTTTTCTTATTCCACTTCCTCTTTCTTTGTTGTTTCCATTATAAAATAATAATTCCAATATATTATATATACTGTGATATTATTATAAATATGGTACAACCATATTCATTATTCTATCTATCCTATGAATGACATGTCACCATACGTGCGTACGTATGGCTTACCGTCTTCACGCCGTGGTGTAGTTGTTATCCAAATACACTATTATTAGGATGGGTATAATAATGATGTATAATTGATGTAAATAATAAATATAACATGTTAATTATTCTTTATATATGATATAACATCTATTTACATACGTTTTTAAATCAAAATAATGATATTGTCGCTCGTGCGTACGTACGGATTACCGTCTCCACGAACGCGATGAGATTCATTTCCCCATCGTAACCATTAAAGAATAATTTTTATTTGGTTATTAAAAATAATGATTAAAGAACATAATATAATTATGAATATGAATAAAATACATATTATCCATTAAAAATATGACTTATGTATCAAAACATATAAAGTAAAACGAATCAGTAAACACCCGAAACGACGATACTATGAAAATATCATTATCAAAGCAATATTAGAAGATCATATATGATATCATATTAATTTATATGGTTCTTATATAATTTAATAACAATTATTTTACCATTATATAGGAGGTTAAACTACCCTCGACCCGAGGAAAAGAACAAGGTAAGGGTTAATTTCACAATCTCTTTATTATCCGAGGTTGTTTTTACATAAGTATCTACTGGGATCTCTTTATCATCCACATCCATGTTTATTAAAAATTTATTTCAAAACATTTTTACTATTTAATAAAAAATGGGTTAAATTCATTTATACCCTTATTTAACCTTATATGTTTTGAAATTAATCTTTTCGTCATTTTCCAAATAAGGTACTTTACGACATTTTCGAAAAAATTAAGGTAAGAATGTTTTTTTTAACTTGTATGGCAGGTGCGGTTATTATCCGCTATTATAACATCCTCAAATCTTCCCTTACAAGATTATAAGAATATTTTCAAAATAAATGTTTCTTTTATAATTATGTGACTTTAAGTGATTCCAAAAAAAATAAAGAGATATTTCTCTCAAATAGTTTTGATTTCATCTATGTCAACATCCTTTGATGGATTTTATACTTTTTTGAAGTTGGTTCATTATGAAACAAATATTCCATATTGTATTGAAGTTTTTTTGATATGTTTTACTGTGGATGTATTATTTTTATACCATTCATGGTTTATGGTTAAAGTATTGACATTTCATATGCTAGTTTTAATATGAATTTTTATGTTATATTTCAACCTTTTCATATGAGGAATTTATTGGACTTAGTAAGTGATGGGTGGAGCCCACTATAGATCCTCGATGCATCGGTAGTTCTCATGAGACAACTAGACATTTAATTGGCTGAGGCCTTTCCCAATTTGATATATGGTTTTGGTCGAGGCCTTAATCATTTTT
This sequence comes from Viscum album, assembly GCA_963277665.1. NCBI lineage: Eukaryota > Viridiplantae > Streptophyta > Magnoliopsida > Santalales > Viscaceae > Viscum > Viscum album. Next base: position 379,792,857 of record OY728153.1, on the reverse strand, counting down.
ATACATATTTGTTGAAGCCTTGACAAGATGTTTCTGAATGTCTGGCATTATACATTCCCTCATTATGAAAATAATATTGATGGTTCATGTGGTTATTAGAATAGTAGAATACTCATGACTATGTTTTATTATGGAATTATTTACTCATCTCATATTATTTCCCTAAAAGTGTTCATGTTTATTATTTGTAAAGGCATGTGTTTTCAATTATTCATCATGCCTAATATTTATGTTATCTTCTGCTGTATTGCTACCCTTACTAAGCATTTGAGCTCACCCCTTTCTTATGTTTCATTTTCACAGGATATGAAGAAGTTAGTTATGAGTGACTTTCAGACATAATCTAGGAGGCTTAGATGTTTATAATGGAATAAATTAGTGTTGTATTTCTTTTCAAGTTGTAAACTTGAACTTATGTATGAATCTTGTTTCCAATAATACTAAACTGATCGGTCTTTTGGGACAAGATTTACTTGTGATCATGTCAATGTTATGTAATAATGCACTGACTCTAGGTAACTGGGGTTGAGGAGTTACAGTTGGTATCAGAGGATGTTTTGTACAAACCTTGGAAACAGGATTTTGGTAAACTCTGATTAGGGAACATTACCCTAAGATAGACTTTGAGGATTAGTATAGAAGAACTTCCTAGAGTATTGGTAATGTAGAGATTTTGTGATTTTTCCAAGAAATACATCCCTGTCTGGATACGAGTAGGTAGAGGTAGCTCTGGCATAGATGTTCCTAGGGGTAAAACCCGAAAACACCACTTTGAGCTAGACTCGAACTGGAACTGGTGCACGACAACGGGCCTTACTGCACTCTTGGTTACGAAACTCTCAGCGGATATTCTTAGGATAATTCTCATTTTCTTTACAAACCATTATGAATGGTTTATGAGTATATACTTCCTCAAAGAAAACATTTTCATGATTATGGATAATATCTATAAACTGTTCAATTTATGTCAAGTATTTTACAAGTATGGAATTATGTATTTCGATTCATAAACTAATCTAGTTTATGGAATTGTTTAGAAAATGGCACCTAGTGGAAGGAATGGAAACTGTATCAATGTACATAATACATGTAGGGATTTCCCTCCTACTCAAGATAATTATAGTGGATCTGGTGATTAAACTGGTTCTAATCAGCTTATCACTATACTGGGACAACTCACTCATGTTATGAATAATAACCTTACTCGTATGGAGCTCCCCGATCTACAACGCAGAGGATCAATGTTAGATCACTTCATGAGGAAGTAACCACCAACATTCAATGTGAGTAAAAATCCATTAGTATTTGAGCAATGGATAAATTATTTAGAGAAAATATTTCATGCTTTGGGGAGTAGCGAAAGGGAAAAAGTTGTCATGGCAGTTTATCACCTCACAGGAGATGCAGATCAATGGTGGTCATTGATTCAAAACACAAACGAGTATGAAGAAGTATCAAGTATGGAATGGAGAGAGTTTAAAGAGATTTTCTTAGAAAAATAATTTCCTCATGACCATCAAGTGGATATGGAAAGGCAATTTCTGAGTCTGAGGCAAAAGGAGGGTGAGAATGTTGCAAAGTATGAATCCAACTTTACAAGGTTAGAAATGCATGCTGCAGATTATATACGTAACCCAAAAAGTAAGATTGATCATTTATTTTATGGGTTAAAACTATTTCTCCATCGAATATTAGTATCGCAATCCTTTTTAACATACAAAGATATTGCCTCATGTGCTATTAAGATAGAAAAGGAATTCTCTAAGTCTTACAACTTTAAAGAAAATCAAGAGAAGAAGAGATCTGATGAACACTCTGGGAAAGGAAATAAGCAAATAGGGAAGAAGGGAAGGATTGAATTTCCACCCTGTGATAATTGTGGAAGGAAGCACCCTGGTGCCTATCTAAAAGGAAAAGGAGTATGCTATAAATGTGGACAAAAAGACCATCTTGCTGGTGATTGTAAGGGGAATAAAGAAGCTACCAATGTTCAATGCTACAATTTCAAGGAGATGGGACATTATGAAAATAAATGTACAAAGCATTAGGGAAACTTACCTTAGAAAAGGCCAAGGGGTCAAGGCCAAGCTTATGTGATCACTACTACTGAGGTTGAAGCTCTGAAAGATGTGGTGGAAGGTAATTTAATGGTTTCCTAAAGTTTAGAAAATGATTTATTTGATTCTGTATCATTGCATTGTTTCATATCTTCCCAGTTTTCTAAGAAAATTAGATATTTCCAATTTGATTTAACAAGGGAGTTGTCAGTCAAAACTCCTAAGGGAAGTATCATTGCAACAAAGTTGTGTGAATCAGTTCCCATTAGTTCATATAAATGTTCTTTATCTACTGATCTCATTGTCATACCCATGATTTAATTTTATATAATCCTTGTTATGGATTGTCTTTCATATCATGATAAAATAATTTATTGTAAGAAGAAGGAGGTTACAATTTTCGATGATGATAAGTTGTACCTTATCTTTAGAGCAGAAATGTCATCATCTGATTCTTATCTAGATCCACCCCCAGTAGCTCTACTAAATTCAATTATCGGGGAGGAATAGAATGAAATAACAATGGATGAGGAAAGGAATGTTCAAATAGAGGATGTACCTATTGTGCAAGAATATGTTGATGTGTTTCCAGAGGATTTATCTGGGAATCCTCTAGAGCAAGAAGTTGAGTTTTCCATTGATTTAATTCATGGTTCAAGGCCCGTATCAAAGACCCCTTATAGAATGGACACTGTGGAATTAGTGGAACTAAATAAACAACTATAGAAATTGAGTAATAAGAGATTTATATGCCCTAGTGTTTCTCCATGGGGATCCCCTATCCTTTTTGTTAAGAAGAAAGACGGATATATGAGGTTGTGCATTGACTACAGGGATATCAATTCTATAACAATAAAGAACAAGTATCTCTTACCTTGCATTGATGATTTATTTGACCAACTTCATGGAGCTCAATATTTTTCAAAGATTGACCTTTGATCTGGATATTATCAGTTGTGTGTGAAAAAGTAAGACATTCCAAAGATAGCATTTCCAACTAGGTACGGGAATTACATGTTTACAGTAATTCCTTTTGGGCTGACTAATGCACCCTTTGTTTTCATGGATCTAATGAACAGATTTTTCAAGGAATATCTTGATGACTTTTTAGTGGTATTTATTGATGATATCTTGGTATACTCCAAAATATATGAAGATCATAAAAATCACTTGTTCACAATTCTGAAAACCCTCAGAAGAAATGAATTATATGGTAAGTTTAGCAAGTGTGAACTCTGGCTTCAGGATATTTCTTTTCTTGGTCATATTGTCTCTAAGTATGGAATCTTTGTTGATCCTTCTAAGACAAGAGCAATCCAAGAATGGCCAGCACTGACAAGTATAACTGAGGTACGCAATTTTATTGGTTCAGCAGGTTATTATCGATGTTTCGTCCAAAATTTTTCCCAATTGGCTAACCCATTAACCAAGATCACACGTAAAGGGGTTAAATTTGTTTGGACAAAAGAGTGTGAAGAATTTTTAGAAGAACTGAAGAGAACATTAGTCAATGATCCAATCTTGACTCTACCATCGGGGAATGATGGGTTTGTTATTTATAGTGATGCATCAAAGAAAGGACTTGGTTGTGTCCTTATACAGAATGATAGAGTTATTTCCTATGCATCACGACAGCTAAAAATTCATGATCAAAACTATCTCACTCATTATCTTGAGTTATCATCTATAATCTTTACTCTGAAAATATGGAAACATTATATCTATGGTGAAAAATGTGAGATATATACTGATTACAAGAGTTTGAAGTATATTTTCTCACATAAAGAACTCAACATGAGGCAAAAGAGATGGTTCTAACTACTTAAGGATTATGATTGCACGATACACTACCACCTGGGGAAGGAAAATAAGGTGGTAGATGCTTTGAGTGGAAAGGATCATGGATTTTTGAACAAGATGAGAGTTTAAAAGGATCCTATATACATGGATCTATTAATGATGGATATGAGAATAACCATGGAAGGTGAAACCTCAATAATTTTTCAAATGGTTGCAAAACCATCTTTACTAGAAAGGATAATAAGTTCTCAGACTAATGATGAGGAATTTATAAAGAAGATTAAATCTGTGAATGATGGGAGATTGATCGACTTCGTATATGAAGATGGAATTTTAAAATTTGGGAAGAGACTTTGTGTTCCTAATATACCTGATCTAAAAAGGGAATTGTTGGATGATTCTCATAGCTCTAATTTCTCTATACACCCTGGGAGCACCAAGATGTATAGATATTTGAAGGAACATTTTTGGTGGGACAACATGAAGAGAGAGATTACTGATTATGTGACAAGATGTATGGTTATTCAACAAGTGAAAGTTCGAAGGTAGCATCCTGGAGGAGTCATGAAACCTCTTCCCATACCTAAGTGAAAATGGGATAATATTACGCTGGGATTTGTCATGGGACTACCAAAGACTCCTAGAAGTAATGATGCAATATGGGTCATTGTTGATCATCTTACCAATTCATCACATTTTCTTTCTATAAGAGAATATTTACCACTTGAACATTTAGAAAGACTGTATATTAATGAAGATGTAAGACTTCATGGAGTACCCCTATCGAATTTTTTTTTATCATGATCCCTATTTTACATCATGATTATGGAAAATTCTTCACAAATCCCTGGATACTGAACTTCATTTGAGCACTGCCTACCACCCTCAAACTGATGGAAAATCATAACGGACTATTAAAACCTTATAAGACATGTTGAGATCTTTCTCACTTGACTTTAAAGGTATGTGGGATCAATATTTACCTCTGGTAGAATTTTCCTATAACAATATCTTTCATTCAAGTATTCAGATGGCACCATATGAAGCGTTATACAGAAAGAGATGTCGCACACCAACTTGTTGGGATGATGTTGGTGAAAGAAAACTCATAGGCTCAAAACATGTTGAGGAAATGATAGAAAAGGTGAAGGTTATCCAAACCCACATCAAAGTAGCTCAAATTAGGTAGAAGATCTATGTTGATAAACAAAGAAAGGATTTGGAATTTCAGGTTGGAGATCATGTTTTCTTGAAGGTATCTCCATGGAAGGGAGTTATACGATTCGGTAAGAAGGGTAAATTGAGTCCTAGGTACATCGGACCATTCGAAATTCTAGAATGAATTGGGGTTGTAGCTTACCGTTTGGAAATGCCACCAAGTCTCTCCAAAGTTCACAATGTGTTCCACATATCACTATTGAGAAAATACATACCTGACCCAATGCATGTACTCACATATGAAGAATTAGAAATGGAACTCGATCTATCTTATTGCGAAGAGCCTGTCAAGATTCTTGATACTAGAGAACAATTGTTGAGAAACCAGACAACTCATCTGGTAAAAGTTCTTTGGAGAAACCATAAGATGGAAGAGGCAATGTGGGAACCTGAGGAACTTATGATGAAGAACCACCTGAATCTTTTTATGTGGTAGTATTATAGAAATTTTGAAGACGAAATTATTTGAAGTAGGGGAGAATGTAACACCCCAAGCTTCCATGGTACATTTCCCTTTGAATAATTCAATAGCTTGCATTGTACGCAACTTCGAGATTCTAACACACCGCGACCAATCAAAGTAGCCGTTATGAATAGTAATACCCACTTTTTGAAATTTTATAAATTTTATCGTTCAAAATGGACTTCATTTTTTGGATTCGTAATATCGAAATTAGATTAGGGTGAATTTTTGGCACTTTTCTGATAACTGTCATATTTTTATGAATAGTGAAAAATACTAAGTTTTAATTAAAAACAACTTTTTTAATCAAAATAATTTATAGTTTAAAATTATAATTTTGAGTGGTTTTAAAGTATAATTATATTATATTTTTACCATTTAATCTAATGTTGTTCATTGGATGTAATTTCATATTTAAACTGTACATAAAAAAGTGTCAATCTTTTGATAGTTATTATTTCTTAAAACACGCTTTTTGTTTTAACAGTGGGAATTAATTTCAAATTAATTTCTACCACTTCTGTGTTTTGAATTTAGAAAAATGGATTCCATATTTGTAATAATTAGGACCAAATTGTGTAAATAGGTAACTTTTATTTTTAGACATTTTAAATATTAACTTCAGTAAATATTTTATTTACCACGAGTAAATGGTAAATATAATAAATAAATGTAAAATATAGTATTATAATAATATTAAATTATCCTAACATGTGTCCTAATCCTATTGGATGATAAATATCCGACCATGGGAATCCTTGGGTCGAATTTGGGACCCCATGGATCCACATGAGTGTGATAATGACATTTTATATTAATTAATTTAAAGTAAAGACAAAAATGGCATAAACAAATATTTTTTTAGTAAATCAATTTTTACATGGGGTTATATAAGTTATCTTTTCAACTATAAATATTATTTGTAAATCTAAAAATATTTCCTATATCATGGTATTTTTTTTATATTTTTTGGACATCAAATAAATTAAATTATTTATGACACAATAATGATGCAATATTTACCTCATTAATCAATGATTTAAATAAATAAGATTATAAATCTTAAAAAAATATCAAAACCCTATCCAATTATTATTGGATTATTTTATTTCGACCATGATTCATCTTAAAATTTATATTAATTAATAGTTGACCTTTTGAAACTGAAGATGAGGTTATAATAAAATAATTGTTTCAAACTTTCCTAAAGAGCCCCTCCTCTCCCTTATAAAAATCCCTCTCTTCCTACCCATTTATCACACTTCTCAAGACTTTTTATCATACAAACCCTACCCAAATATCCTCCCAACATCCCTCAATTAATTATAGAGGTCTTACTTTAGACATAAATCCAACCTAAGGATCCCTTTTGATCAAATCAAAAGGAAGAACCTGAATAAGAGGTAATAATTTCACCACCCTCTTTTAAGTTATTTTCTTCTTCCACTTACTCTTTATTTGTTGTTTCTATTATAAAATAATAACTCTAGTATATTCTATATAATGTTATTTTATTATAAATCCATATTCATTATTCTATTCATCCTATGAATGACATGTCACCATACGTGCGTACGTATGGCTTACCGTCTCCACGTCGTGGTGTAGTTGTTATTCAAATACACTATTATTTGGATTGGTATAATAATGATGTATAATTGATTTAAATAATAAATATAACATTTTAATGATTCTTTATATATGATATACTATCTATTTATATATGTTTTTTAATCAAAATAATGATATTGTCGCTCGTGTGTACGTACGGATTTCCGTCTCCACGAACGCGATGAGATTCATTTCCCCATCGTAACCATTCAAGAATAATTTTCATTTGGTTATTAAAAATAATGATTAAAGAACATAATATAATTTTGGATATGAATCATATACATACTATCCATTAAAAATATGGCTTATGTATCAAATCATATAAAGTAAAATGGATCAGTTAACACTCGAAACGACGATACTACTGAAATATCATTATCAAAGAAATAATATAAGATCAGATATGATATCATATCAATGTATATGGTTATTTTATAATTTAATAACAATGATTTAACCATTATACAGGAGGTTAACCTACCCTATACCCAAGGAAAAGAACAAGGTAAGGGTTAATTTCACAATCTCTTTATTATCTGAGGTTGTTTTTACTTAAGTATCTACTGGGACCTCTTAATCATCGACATCCGTGTTTCATAAAAATGTATTCCAAAACATTTTTACTATTAAATAAAAAATGGTTTAAAGTCATTTATACCCTTATTTAACCTTATATGTTTTGAAAGGAAACTTTCCTTCGTTTTCAAAACAAGGTACTTTACGACATTTTCGACAAAATTAAGGTAAGAATGTTTTTTTTAACTTATACGGCGGGTGTGGTTATTCTCCACCGTTATAACATCGTCAAAGCTTCCATTAAAATATTATAATAATATTTATAAAATAAATGTTTTATTTTATAATTATGTGAATTTAAATGATTCCAAAAAAAGGAAAGAGATATTTCTCTCAAATAGTTTTGATTTCATCTAGGTCAACATCCTTTGATGGATTTTATACTTTTTTGAAGTCGATTCATTATGAAAAAAATATTCCATATTGTATTGAAGGTTTTTTGATATTTTTGACTGTGTATGTGTTATTTTTATACCATTCATTGCTTATGGTTAAAGTATTGACATTTCATATGCTATTTTTAATACAAATGTTTATTTTATATTTCAACCTTTTCATATGAGGAATGTATTGGACTTAGTAAGTGATGGGTGGAGCCCGCTATATCTCCTCGATGTATCAGTAGGTCTCATGAGACAAATAGATGTGGAATTGGCTAAGGACTTTCCCAATTTGATATATGTTTTTGGTTGAGGCCTTAATCATTTTTAGACGTCTTGGCCAAGGCCCTGAAAAGATGTTTCAGAATGTCCGACATTATACATTCCCTCATTATGAAAATAATATTGATGGTTCATGTGGTCATTCAACTAGTATAATACCCATTACTATGTTTTATTATGGAATTATTTACTCATCTCATATTATTTCCATAAAAGTGTTTATATTTATTATTTGTAAAGTAATGTGTTTTCAATTATTCACCATACCTAATATTTATGTTATCTTCTACTATATTGCTTACCCTTACTGAGTGTTTGAGATCACCGCTTTCTTAAGTTTCATTTTCCCAGGATATAAAGAATTTAGTTATGAGTGACTTACAGGAATAATCTAGGAGGCTTGGATGTTTCTAATGGAATAAATTAGTGTTTTATTTTTTTCAAGTTGTAAGTTAAACTTATGTATGAATCTTGTTTCCAATAATACTAAGCCGATTGGTCTTTCGGTACATGATTTCCTTGTGATCATGCAAATGTTATGTAATAATGCACCAACTCTGGGTAACTGGGGTTGGGGCGTTACAAAGAAATACACAATAGAGGAAGAAAATTTGAAGGGGATGAGAAGATGAAATATTTACAAAACAAGAAACTTCTCCCAATTACATAAGTGTTCATAATTTTTCTTTTTCTTTTTTTTGTATTTTTTTCAAAAGTTTTACTTGAAATAGATATCACACTCATATCCCAACCCATGATTGATCTCTTCATGACACTAATTTTAATTGTTATAGAAAGATAAAAGGTTTAGGAAGAGTGATTTTTGACCTACCCAAGACACAACCCTTTTTTTGTTCTTTTTTTTATTTTTATTTTGAACACTTTTCAATAACATTTAAAAAATTACATAAATGAAAGTACATTACATTCCCCAAAACACACTGAATGAAAACCTCTCCCCCACACTGAAATGGATGCTTTCCCTCAAGCATATAATAAAATGGTGAAATCCATAAAGGGTACCCAAAATGAAATCCATTCCCCCCACACTTAAATTTCAAAAAATTATGCAATGAAAATCCATGTTGATATTGGGTGGGAAAAGGTATTGGTCTTGTAATGTGAAGATCAAAGAAAAGGTATTCATAGGCTCTAAGGGGCTTTCAAAAGGATGATTAATTTATGGTTAATGGGAGGCTATTTGTCTATTATAATTATCATGTGGATCAAAAATGACTCTATCATATTAATACACACTAAAGTAGTAAATTCAGCTCGAAGGTCCACAAACTCAAGACTCACAAATGTGGGTGAAAATACACATTTTGAAAAGATATCCATAGGTATCCTTGTCATAAAATCTAATGTTGTTCCTCACGACTGGGGAAAATCATTTTCCAAATCAAAAATTAATCATTAAAAATTGGTTGGTTTTGACACAATATTCTTTATCCAAATTTAAGAAGAAACCATAAAATTTTTGAGATTAAACCATGTCTTTTAACTCCCCAAAATGGTTGGAAAAAATTTTAAAATTAGAAGGTGAGTAATAATGACTCTTGATTTTTCATATTATTATTATTATTATTATTATTATTTAGTTTTTTAGGTTTTTTTTTTTATAAAGACACACCCACACAAAATAGGAAGAGTAAATAAAAAAATATGAGGAGGAAAGTGTTAAGAAAAAAAACAAAATGAGAAGGAGGGAGGAAGAAGAGAGATATAGAGAGAGAAGAGAGAAATTAAAGGGAAAGAGCTTCCCCTTGGTTTGGATTTTGTGGGTTTCTATCTCCATCTAGTGGTGGGTCAACTAGAGAAGTTGGTGATTTGATGGAAGTCGATGTGGTTTCTGGATTGTTTTTCCTCTCATGGTGATGCTTTAACTGATGTCTATTAAATATGAATATCCTTTTTCAAGAGGGGTATTGGACATGCACTGCACCAAATGGGTAAACATTAGTAATAACAAAAGTACCTTCCCAACAAGAATTAAGCTTACTTGGGTGAAGCCGAAATTTAGAATTGAAAAGCAATACCTTTTCACCTTCACAGAATACCCTTCTTAGGATGTTTTTATCTTGGAGTACCTTAGCCTTTTCTTTGTACATATTGGAATTCTCATATGAATCAAGTCGAAGCTCCTCTAGTTCAGCCAATTGTAACAATATTTCTTCACCATATTTTTCACAATCAAAATTATAGGTTTTCACAGCCCAAAAAGACTTATGTTGGATTTCAACTTGTAAATGACATGCTTTACCAAAAACTAGCCTAAAAGGAGACATCCCAATGGGTGTTTTATAGGCAGTTCGATAATCCCAAAGTGCTTCACCAAGTCTTTCAGACCAGTCTTTTCTGGTGGGTTTTAAAATTCTCTCAATCACTATATTCACTTCTCTATTAGAAAGTTCAGCCATGCCATTTTTGGGGGTTGATATCAGTTTAAGTTTTATGTGCAACTCCATTATTTTTTAAAATATATTCCATGGTTTTATTACAAAAATGGGTTCCTAAGTCACTTATCAAGGCACGTGGTGTGCCAAATCGGTGGAAGATGTGTGTCTTTAGAAACTCACTAATAGTATGTGAATCATCCTTTCTAGTGGTTTTGGCCTCAACCCACATAGAAATATAATCAAATACCAGAATAATGTATGAGAATCCATTGGAAGGGGGGAATGTTCCCATGAAATCAATTCCCCAAACATCAAAGATCTCACAGAAAAATAAAGGCTTTTGGGGCATTTCATTTATCTTTGAAATTGTTCCAAACTTTTAGCAAGTGGGACATGATCGACATAACTCATGTGATTCCTTGAAGAGTGAAGTCTAGAAGAATCTAGAGTCTAGGACCTTTTGGGAAGTCCTTTGTGGTCCAAATTGGCCACCTCCGGGAAGTGAGTGACAGAATTCTAAGATAGAGGAATGTTCATCTTCATCAACACATATCCTAATTACCATGTTTGCCCTAGTTTTATAAAGTTTATTTTCTTCCCAAAAATATTATTTGGAATCACTTTTCAACTTCATTTTTTTTATTTTGAAAAACAATTAGGAAAAACACTAGAAACAAAGTAATTTATAATTGGGGCATACCATGGTATTTTTGGAGTGAGAGATGAATGGTGCTCAGTTGGAAATTCTGGATCAATTATTTCAGAATGAGAATAATTACAAATTCTACTCAAGTGATCAGACACAAGGTTTTCTTTTCCTATTATATCTTTGATTTCAAGGTCAAACTCTTGGAGCATTAGGATCCATCTTATTATCCTTGATTTGGAATCACTTTTCTTGAGTAATAACTTTATAGCAAAATGGTCTATGAAGATGATGATTTTGGAACCTAAAAGATAGGGCCTGAATTTATCTAAGGAAAAAATCACTACTAAAACTTCCTTTTTAGTCATAATGTAGTGAGATTGAGTTTCATTCAATGTTTTTGAGGAATAATAGATTACATGAAGAATTTTTTTTCTTCTTTGACCAAGAACAGCCCCAAAACTCTATCAGAAGCATCACACATAAACTCAAAGGGTAAGGACCAATATGGGGGTTGGATTATTGGGGCAGATGTAAGAGTAGTTTTGAGTTCAACAAAGGCTCTCATACAAACCTCATTAAAATGGAAAGTGACATCATTTTGGAGTAACCGAGTGACTGGGAGGGAAATCCTACTGAAGTTATGGATGAATCGCCGATAGAAACCAGCATGACCAAGGAATGAACAGATGTCTCGAATAGAAGTGGGTTTAGGAAGTGATTAGATCACTTAAATTTTGGTAGGATCAACTTCAATACTATCTTTTGAAACTATGTGACCTAGAAAAATCCCATTTCTAACCATGAAGTGACATTTTTAAAAATTTAACACAAGGTTACACTTGACACACTTTTGGAGGACTAGAGTGAGTGAATTCAAGAAAGATTAAAATGATACACCATAAATGGTAAAGTCATCCATGAAGACTTCTATGAAGTGTTCAATGAATTAAGAAAATATACTCATCATACACCTCTGGAATGTTGCAAGAGCATTTCAAAGGCCAGAAGGAATTCTTCTATATGCATATGTTCCAAAGGGGCATGTGAAAGTAGTCTTTTCTTGGTCCTGAGGTGTGATTGGGATTTGTAAAGAGCCAGTGTATCCATCAAGAAAGAAATAGTGTGACTTTCTAGATAATCTTTCTAGCATTTGATCAAGGAATGGAAGAGGTTAGTGATCTTTTCTTGTTTCAACATTCAATTTTTTATAGTCAATGCACACACACCATTTGTTCTTCACTCGAGTTGTGACTACCTCTCCATGTTCATTTGTGACAATAGTTATCTCACCCTTATTAGGTACAACTTGAATTTTACTAACCCATTCACTATCATAAATTGGGTAGATAATACCAGCTTGAAGAATCTTGGTAATCTCTTCCCTAACTAAATCAAGGATGAGTGGATTTAGTTTTCTTTATGGTTTTCTAATTGGATTGGATGATTCCTCAAGATGGATGTGATGCATGAAAAAAGCAGGGTTGATTCCTAGTATGTCATCTAGGGTCCACCCTAAGGCCTTTTTGTTTTCCTCTAACACTTGAAAAAGTTTAGACTCTTCAGTTTCGGTAAGTGAAGCAGAGATAATGACAGAATAAGAGTGATCATGGAAAAGGAATGCATATTTCAGGTGTTTAAAAAGAGGTTTTAGATCAGTATCATCTCTCATTTGTGGGTTAGACAACTAAGGAAAATAGAAAGGGACTTCAGTTGCTTCAGATTCATTTTTCTTAATATTTTCCAAGGTGGAGCAGTAGAGATCAGAGTTGATGTGGGATTCAAGAGAGTTTTCAAGATCCTCTAGATTGATGGATTCTATGAATGAGAGGTCCACATCAACATCGCCATTTATAACATGGTTAATCATGGTATAGATTTCACAAGATCATCTCTCTTTATAATAGGATGAACATGATGTAATGGGGTTCAATTGACTCTCAAAAGTTTCTTCAGAAGCATGGAATGATAATGTAGAGTGATCCTCAGAGGGGTATTGCATGGCTTGGAAAATGTTGAACTTGACCAGTTGGTCACCAAATTCCATAGATAATATTCCTGAATGGACATCAATCTTGGTTATATCAGTCATGAGGAATGGTCTTCCTAGAATTAGGGGAGATCGAGAAGAGTTTGTCTCACCTTCCATGTCAAGTACATAGAAATTAGCAGGGAAGATAAGATCATCGACACGAACAAGGACATCCTCAATTATACCCTCACGACTAGAAGTTCTTCGATTTAGCTAACTGAATGAAAACACCCTTTGGATGTAAGGGACCTAGACCAAGGTTTGAGAATATGGATTTGGGCATGAAATTAATTGAGTCTCCTAGGTCTATGAGTGCATCATCAAAGTTGGAACATCCAATTTGGCATGGAACCGTAAAGGTCCATGGATCATTTCACTTTATGGGAATAGAATGCTGGGTGGAAACATTTTCAAAGATCCTAAGTTGTCTCTTGTGGGTGCACAATTCCTTAAGAAACTTGGCATACTTAGGGATTTTTTTATGGAATCTAAGATGGGAATGTTGACATCAACACGTCTAAACTTGTCAAGAATTTCAGGATCTGGTTCAAAGGACATATTTGGTTTAGAAACAGCTTGAGGAAAAGGAATTGGATTCCTAAGTGGAATGAAAGGAGGTGAGGGAATGGATTCATATTTCTTTTCATATTTCTTTTTCTTTTCATTTTCTGGGTCAACATTCAAAAGGGGGGTTGGAGTGCTTATCTTGAGGCATAGAAATTTGATTTCCTGATCTAAGTGTAATTTAACTTACATTACCTATGGGGTTGCATAATGGTTGATCTGGGAGTTGAGAAGATTTTGATTGTTGTTGTTGGCTCATGTGGGATTCAAGTTGACCAATTTGGGTTTCAATGTTTTTTAGGCTGGAATGGGTGAAGGAGGAAAGATCTTACACTGCACTTTACCATGGTTTATTGAAAGAAGAGGCTTGTCCTGAATTGGGATTACCTTGATTTTTATTCTTGGGAAAGCGATTGTATTGGGTTGCGAATTGGGAAGGCTCACTAGGATAGTGGAATCCAGGAGGAGGAAGAGGAGGATTGATCCTTTGAGGTTGAGGAACAAAAGGGTAAGGTTGTTGGAAGTTACCAACACTTTGAACATATTGGAATTGGTTTGGGTTTTGAAGAGGGAATTGAGGGGGATGAAAAATGGGATTCCCATATCTCAAGTTAGGGTTATAGGTAGAAGAGAAGGGCTCAGAGTGGGATTGGTTGAAGTTTCTAACAAACTAACCTGATTGTTGAGGGTTGGGGTTCCTCTGAGCATAGGCTGCATTGAGCTCCATTGGTCCAGATGAATCAAATGGATCAACTTAAAGTTGTGGACATGTGTTAGTTGGATGAGATGGGGAGATACAGATTCCACAGTTCTTGATAGGTCCAAGGAACATAAATTGTGGAGAAGATGAGTTTGGGGCTTTGGATGCCACAACTAGTTGTCGCACAAGACCTGTAAGTTCACTCATCCACTCAGTCATCTTTTTTGGCTCTATGGATTGATTGTCTTGGACTTGTTTTACTTGATCATGTGTTTGATTATGGAATTATTGTTTATTTGCATCCATGTTGCTTATGAGATCTCTTACAGCTGGGGGAGTTTTATCAACAAGAGCACCGCCACTTGCAGCATCAATGATAGTTCTCTCCATAGCCAATAACCCCTCATAGAAGTATTGGATCAAGATTTGGTCAGGGATTTGGTGGTGTGGGCAGATTGCAACAATATTTTTGAACCTCTCCTAGTATTCATCAAGTGATTCACATGGGAACTGACGGATACCGCTTATTTCCTTTCGGATAGAATCAGTACGAGAAGCGGGAAAGAATTTCTCTAAGAAGAGTCACTTCATGTGATTCCATTTGGTTATGGAACCAGGAGGAAGGTAGTAGAGCCATGAAATGGAAGTTTTATATAGGTATAAATGGATTGCTCTAAGTTTTATTTGTTCCTCATAAACCCCTTGAGGCTTCATGGTAGAGCACACCACTTGGAACTCTTTAAGGTGGAGATATGGATCCTCACCGGGTAGCCCATGGAAATGAGGAAGAAGATAAATCAAACCCAATTTGAGTTCGAAGTCAGACTATATGTTTGGATATTGAATACCAAGGGGTTGGTAATTCATATCAGAGGAAGAAAGTTATTTAAGTGTTTGTTCCCTAGGATTGGCCATATCTAATTTAACTGGTTGGACAAGGACTGGTTCTTGAATGAGTTGATTATCTCTTATGTTCCTCCTAAGTTGGCGAAGTGTTCACTCAATTTCAGGGTCAAACAAATCCGAGGGATTTTTTTGGAGGATATGAGGCATTCATATAGATGTTGTAAGAAATATGAATATGGGTTTTTCTTTGTGTTTTTTTCAGTTTATGATTTTTATGAGAAGGCGGGTCTTTCTTTGTGTTTTTTTCAATTTTTTTAAATTTGTTTTTTGGGGTTTTTTTTTAAATAACGAGAAACTAATGACTACATAAATCACCATCCAAGCAATGGAGCCATTTGAAAAAGTGGCTGATTTTCACCTATCAACTGTTCAAGGTTCTGGTGCTCTGCTAATGTGTATAGCAGCACTCGGGCCGAATCCTCATCGATGATACTTTTTAATTGTCGATTGTTTTTAGTTGATTGTGTTCTGATTGGGGGATTTGTTTGTAGAGATTATGAAATAATTTATGGATGATGTTTGATTTAAAAAATTGATAAATATTGGGTTGGTTTTATTTTTAGGGAGTTAATCTTGTGATATCCTTGATCTTTGCTTTATATTGCATTTAAATTAACACACACTCCACAAGATAACGTTGATTGGAATTCCTAAGTGTTAAGGCTTTAATACAATCCTTAAATTAAATTAGGGTTCTAATATCAATCAGATCTTGTTGATTTTAATGTATTTATGGTTCCAATAATCCATGTAAACCACACATTAAAAAAACAATTCATTAATCCATGATATGTTAATTCAAACATACACAATGTTAAATTAAAGAATACTCATCAAGAAAATACTCTCAATCCCTTAACATCCCTAAATTTTGACTCAGCCAAATGGTAGATTTACTCAGCCATTAAGATGATTATAAATTTGGTTTATTATGTTTATGATGATAAATTAAGAAGATAATAAAACGAAAGGGATAATAAAATATTGGTGCGACGAACACACATACAAACGATGATGATAATTAAAAATTAACTTTAGATTGAATGAGAAAGAAAAATAAGGGAAGGGGATTCAACTATATTTAAACTATTTTAAGAACACTAATATTAAACTACAGAATGTGGATGATAATAAGAGATACTTAAGAAGAAACTTACATTAAAACAAAATTACAAATACAAACACTTATGAAATTACAATTGAAAATGAACGGAAAGAACAAGAAATCAAAGAGATAAGGAAGGGTCCCTAAAGTGAAAACTTGAGTTTGGAATTTCCTCCCAGGACTTTTGCGGAGCCTTGGTCATGCCAATTGATCCTTCTCTTTTCTTAATTGCCAATCCCTTTTAAGGATAGGAGGGGGATGTATTTATAGCCCAAGGAAGTGGACTGTTTTCATTCCCAATCTTTCCCTCCAATTTCATTGCCAATTTGGCTATTAAGATAGCCTAATATCAAGATAGATTCTTTTTCAAAGTTTTATAAAGTAATGTTTTCTAACTTCTCTCAAAATTTTCAGTCATTTGGAATTATGGAGCCAAAGTTATGGTGGTTTGATTAGACAAAGTTAAAATGTCCATTTCAATTCAAACTTTTTAAAAGGATAAAATGTAAATTGGTTTATCAATAAAAATATGCCTTCAAATCCAAAAACTTTATTCAAAAAAGTAATCCACATATATCTCCTCTTTCAAAATGAAAAATCTAATATTAATGATTACATAATGAGATATTTTATGAATACTTTAATGATTTTATTTCCCGTTTAGAATGGTGGGCTGAGGTTAAATGAATCATTTGGGACCCTTTTATTTGGATTTGGGATTTGAAATTTTTATCCAAGACTCCTTAAATTGTCCCCCAAACGTTTGTGGAGAATTAATGAAATTTTACTTCTGTATTTATCCTAGTAATTCAATCTTCATGGATGGGCCAGTTTCTTCACAGATTATGTGGGCCTTATTGTGTGGTCCATATGACCCTCCAAATGGAAGAATTGTCCAATGATTCCTTCTAATGATATGTGGGAAATTAAATAATAAATCCTAAAAAACAAGAACAACACAATTTTAATCATTAGGGTTAGAGTTATAAATAAAATAGTAAACTGACTCAATTAGACTACTTCTAAAAATGCCCAAAAATTATACTTAGTATTAAAAAATTAATATTTCACACAAATTATGAACATTTCATATAAAATTAGTAAAGGGAGTATATAATAAGTCATGAAAATATTAATAACATCAAACATTCACTTCCTCACACATGTATCGGCGATCACCGAGTACTTCACCACTAATAACTGATTTATTCCATCGTATATAGACCAGATCCTAGTGGAGAGAGAAATTTATCATTGACCAAAGAAATAAAAATAACAGAATATAAAATCAAATACAATTGTATATGATAGTAAAAACTATTATAATAAATTGAACTTGATTTCATAGAAGAGAGAAAAGGATCTTAAAACATTAAGTGAAAGAACTCAAGAATTAAAAAATGGAAAAACTCTCCTTCCAAAATCACACAAAATTTTACCCCATCATGTTAAGGGTAATTGTGAATAATGGGTAAGAATAACTCATTAAAAAACTAATAATAATAAAATAGAGAAAATAAAGTATAGAAATTTTCTCCTATGGAATCTGTCCTTCAGAAGTTTGCTTATGTTCTACCCACCATATGGCTGGAACTCATAGAGGTATCTTCTTATAACCTGTTTAGAATGAAGTTTTATATCGACCCTCAAAATTTAAAAGTCATTGGACTGGTGTAAGGAAAGATATGGCTAAATCAATGAACAAGACTTTTTCTGGCCTCCAAACACTAGTTCACCCACTCCTTTTGGAATAACTAAAAAGATACCTTAATGAGCTTCTTAATTTATGAAATTTATTTTGAAACTTCCCTTTTAATTACTCTGTCTAACCCAGCTATAATCATATCATTTTATGGTTGGTAGGCCGAGATATTCCCCATTAATTGAAGTGGGGTACATTCTGCCAGCCAGAAAGATTTCTCCACTTGATTGATTTTTCTGCGCCATTATGTGTCGAATTGGGTCTAGTTCCAGAAAACAAAAATGAATCCCATGATCAATGAAAACCTAAAAAAAATTAATCACTTAAATTGGATACTAATTGTAAAATATTTTCTCCAAAGAAGCTCTAGAAAACTGTGAATTTTACATAATTAAGGAATTTTCACAATTAAGCCCATAATTCACCAAAAACACTAAAATGATGCAAATATACTCAAATTGACTAATTGGGGGGGATTAAATCATTGAAACACATATTGAAAATAATGAAAATATTAAATCTATAAATTCCCACACACTTAGAACGTGGACTCCTGGACAAGTCAGCATCAAAATCCAAATCAAAGAAAATTCAAAACACATATCCATGAAATCCATCATTTTAACACCAAGAAATAAAAGATATCATGACTTATCAAAAAAATTATTTTAGTTTCTTTATTTCAGATAATTAAATATATTTCCTCTTCATTTATCCTCCCAGGAACACAAAACACTTACCTAAAATTAATTTTCAATCATCACATAAATGTCAATGTTTTCAGTAATGTATTTCTCATCAAAACTCATACAAGGGTAACCTTAGGCTTGATAAATTACTAAATCTACACCTTATGTGATTCAGGTCAATATATTTATTATGAGTACTTTTTAGGGATTTTCTATGGATTATTTTTGGTAGGATTTAGACGTTAAAAATTTTGAGGCTGAATGCGGAGGGCTTGGCTCTTTTTGAAGAAAAATTGCATGATTTTAATTTTCACTCAAGTATGGTATCCTACTCACTCACCATAGTATAAAATAAGCTCTGTCAACATGAAAACTCAAGAAATGTTCACCCAGTTCATAATTTCATCAGTAAACATTTCAATCTTCTCAAACATAATTTTTCTTGAAAGCTCTAGAAAAGGAACAACTTTCTTCCTCTATTAGAAGTTCTAGAAAGGTAGAGCTTCTCTTATCTTAAAAGCTCCAGAAAAGGAACATCTTTCACTAGAATGATTTTTTTCATCAATAAACACATATTTTAAACTTTTTATTTTCCACCCAAAGTTGCCCCAAATGAGTTATCACAATACAATACATCTTCCCCCCACACACACATACTTAAGTTCAACTAGATAATGCAATTTCACTTCAAGAGTAGGTTGGATTGGGAAAATTGGTCTGTAATGTGGCTAACCAAACAGGTTGTTCATGGATTCTAAGGGTTATAAGGATTAAATGTACAAGTTAGTATATAATTAAAAGTATTCTTTTGAAAATTGGGATTTAAAAACAAATGAATGCCTCAGAAATTTAAAACACAAGAACTCAAACCCTCAAGTTTTGATAGTAATAAATAAAATTCTGGTTAAATCAAGCATGATTTGGTTCTCTCAAGGATTAAGTTGAATGTAAATAATGTTAAAACAATGTTTCAAAATCCTCACAAGAAATTTATTTAAAAGATATAGACATTGATATGTGGCATGGGATTTAAAAATTAGAGTACTTTTCATGAAATTTCTAAAGATTCAAACTTGAAATAAAGTCATTTTCAGTATTCATTTAAGCTCAGTTTCATGGAATAAATTGTTTCAATCATGTACATGGGTTTAAAAAATGTCAAAGAAAATCATTTCTACTCAAAAGTTTCAAAAACACACAAAAATCTAAAAATAAACCCTAAAATTTTTAAAAAAACACAATTTTTTTTGAAAATAGGAAAATAAGCAACAAATAAAAAACCTAAACTACAAAGGTTCCCTCCCCCACACTTAAATGATACAATGTCCTCAATGAATTAAAATAGATGTAACATGTAAAAATATTTGAAAAATGAATCATAGTAATCAAGAAAGTGTAAAGGAGAGGTACAACCTGGTGGATTTTATTGATAAAAAACTTGGAGTAGTGTGATCTCCTTCACTAGATCTGATAGAATGATCTCATGGAATTTCTTTAGCTGATGTCCATTAACAGTGAATGGATCCTATGTTCCATCCTTGATAATCTACACATCACCAAAATTATATACATGAGTAACTGTAAATGGACCTTCCCACCTAGAATGAAGTGTACCTGGCATCAACTTGAGTCTTGAGTTGAATAACAACACCATGTCTCCAGGATAGAAGTCTTTCGGTTAGATCATATTGTCATGATCCACTCTTTTTCTTTCTTTATAAATCCTATAATTTTTAAAATCTTCCCTTATAACTTCTTCCATCTCCTTCAACTACAATTTTCTCTCTTTTCCAGCACTTTCAAGATCCAAATTCATCTTTCTCACAGCCCAATATCCCTTATGCTTCAATTCCACTAGAAGATAGAAAAATTTCCGATAAATAAACCTATATGAAATCATTCCAATTGGGGTTTTTTATGATATCCTGTAATCCCATTTTATATCTTCTATCCTTTGGCTCTAATCTTTCCCGCTTGGATTCATAGTCTTTTCCCAAATTCCTTTGATTCCCCTGTTAGACACTTCAGCTTTTCCATTGGTTTTTGGATGATATGGAGTTGATGTTTTATGATGCACCCCATACTTATTTAGTAAAGCCTCCTTTATCATATTAAAAAAGTGAGTACCATGATCACTGATGATGTCTCTTGGAACTCCAAACCTACAAAATATATTAACCCTGAAAAAATCACAAACAACTTTAGCATCGATAGTCCTGGTGGCTTTTGCATCCACCCATTTGGAAACATAATCAACTGAAAGAAAGATATAACAATTTTCAAATTAAATTGGGAAATATCCTATAAAATATATCCCCCAAACTTCAAAAATTTCAAAAAAATAGTGGATTTTGGGTCATTTCTTGTCTCCTTGAAATATTTCAAAAAAATTGACATTTTTCACACCTTTTTCAATATTCATGAGAATATTTAAAAATGGTGGGCTAATAAAGTCTATATTCTAAAACCTTCGTTCTTATCCTATGAGGTCCAAAGTGGTCTCCAAAAGCTAAAGTGTGACAATACTTAAAGAAAGAATCAATTTCACTTTCTGGAAAACATCTTCTTATCACTTGGTCATTGCAAATCTTCCAAAGAAATGAATCATCCAAGATGTTATATCTAGATTCAGATTCCATATTTTAAATTTGGTGGGAATTTAAATGAGATTGGACCTGAGATGTTACTAGATAATTTACCATATCATCATACCAAGGCACTTTTCCATCAATTAAGTGCAACTTCTCTTCTGTAAGGTGGTCATTCAGTGGTTCACTATCTGGAATTTCAGCTTCAGCATTATTAGGCAGTCTACTTGAGTGATCAGCCACTTGGTTCTCAGATCCCTTATTGTCTTTGATTTCTATGTTGAACTCATATAGTAATAACATCCATCTTAATGACCTCAGTTTAGATTGTTCCTTCTTCATCAGGTACCTAAGAGCTGCATGATCAAAAAACACATTGACTTTAGTTCCAATTAAATAAGATTTAAATCTTTATAAAGTAAAGACAACTGCTAAAAGCTAATTTTATTTTTCTATGTAATTGAATTGGGATGAATCTAAGGTTTTTAAGGAATAGGCAATGACTTTTTTCCTACCCTCAATTCGCTAAGAAAGGACTGCTCCAACTGCTTGGTTTGAAGAATCACAAAGTAGATCAAATAGTTCTTCCCAATTTAGTGGTTGCATTACTGGTGGTGTAATAAATCTTCTCTTCAACTCATCAAAGGATTCCATAAATGCACTATTAAAATCAAAATCAGGATCTTTCAAAAGTAATCTATATAGAGGGAGAGAAATATTACTGAAATCTTTGATAAACCTCTTATAGAATCCTTCATGTCCTGAAAATGATCTAACATGTTTCACACAAGTTGGGTAAGGAAAAGAATTTATCACTTCAATTTTTGATTTATCAACTTCAATGGCCTTTATAAATATGACATACCCAAGTAAGATACCTCTCTCAACCATGAAATGACACTTTTCAAATTCAAAACACAATTCTTTACAATACAATTTTTCAAAACGTTTTCTAGATTTTTCAAACAATGGTCAAAAGAATTTCCAAAAACTATGAAATCATCCAAGAAAACCTCTAATAAATATTTAATATGATCAAAAAAAATACTTAACATGCACCCCTGAAATGTACCTAGATCATTACACAATCCAAATGGCATCCTTTTGTATGAAAAAGTATTGAAGGGACAAGTAAAGGTAGTCTTCTCTTGATACTAGAGAGAAATAGGTACCTGGAAATAACCTAAAAATCCATCGAAAAGGAAATAATGAGTTCTCCCTACCAATATCTCTAACATTTATTCAATGAAGGTGATGGAGAAATGGTATTTTCAAGTGACATGATTCAACTTCCTAAAATCTATGCACACTCTCCAGCTATTCTAAATTCTTACAGAGATTAATTCATTCTTCTCATTCCTTACAATGGTTAGGAATTTTTTTTGAACTACATGAATGGGTATAACCCATTGTGAATCTGATATGGGATAGACGATCCCAGCTTCTAAGATCTTCTCAATCTCCTTCTTCACAATCTCCATCAGGGTGGGGTTTATCCTCCTTTAGTATTGTCTAACAGGCTTGGAATATCCCTCAATAAGAATTCTATGTGAGCATATTTTTGGGTTGATTCCTAAAATATCACCTAATATCTACCCTATTTCATGGAAATTATCTCTCAAAAGCTCAATCAAAGATTTTTCTTGGGCTTCAGACAAATTAGTAGTAATTATCACTGGTAATTTCTCTCCCTCCATAAGGTAAAGATATTTTAAATTAGTGGGGAGTATTTTTAATTCCAAATCAGGGGGCTGGTCAAGGGATGAAATTAATTTGAGGTTCCCCACTTATAAATTGTGTACATTCTGTACACAAGAAATCATATATTCATGTTTATCATTTAAAAAATCATCAAAGGAATTAGATTTTACCTCTTCCTCCCATGTGAAATCAGAATCTCCAGGAGTTTCAGAATCCTCATGTTCAATGATATTTTAAATGGATAAAGTCTCTCCTAAGGATAATAATTCATGTAACATACCTTATTATTCAATGGGATCAATACCAACTTCATGGGAGAGTTCAAAGAAGGAGTGATCATCCGATGGGTGCCTCATGGATTAAAAAATATTTAAGTGGATAATGGTATCTCCAAACTACATGGTGAGGGTCACTTCGTGTACATTGATGATGGTTTTTCCATTATTCAAGAACGGTATTACCAAAATTACGGGTGATTGTGATGGGTTCCTATCATCTTCCATATTCATCACATAGAAATCAGCTAGGAATAAGAGATCTTTTACTTTCACTAAGATGTCCACCAGAACTCCTACTGAGAAAACTGTGGATCTATTTGCAAGCTAGACCACCACTCTTGTGGGATTAAAGTCTCTCATCTAAAAAGAAGTGTATACTGAGTGAGGAAATACATTAATGTAAGCACATATATTACACAAATAATTAGATAAATTTAAAGAACCAATGGTGCATGGAATGGAAAACGCCCATGGATCTTAACATTTGGTTGGAAAATGTGGTGTGATAAGAACTGATACACTCCTTCCCAAGTTGATCCTATCATTACCTTGAAGTATACTCTTCTTGGTGTAAAGATATATCAAAAATTTATCATACTTTGGAATTGTTTTGAGGGATTCAATAAGGGGGATACTGATTTCCACTTTCTGGAAAGTGTCTAGAATTTATTTTTGAATAAATTCTTCCTGAAACCTCTTTGATTCAATCATCCTTGAAAGAAATAGTAGGGTTAAGTCTTTCTTATCACTTTGTTTCCTTCTAAATGGTTTTTCTTATATCTTCTCCCTTGGCCTATCATTCTCCTCCTCCTCTTTATTCTCATCTTCTTGCTGCATTTTCAAAGAATTTTCATAGTTTACAACTTCATTCTTCCTTAACTCAAGTGATCTTATTTCAGTATCAATGGTGGATGGTGGTGGGAGTTCTTTTCCAATTCTTGTTTTTATTATTCTAACATTATCTTTTGAGTTTTTTATTTTTTGGGATGGGATTTTTTTTTGGGTTTTTGGTTAGTAAGTCCATGAGACTTTCAAACTTTTTGTAAAAATATTTTATAGTGTCTTTTATCCCATAAATCTCAGATTTTTTCTGTTGGTTTTGAATTGAAGGTTGTGAACTGGTGGATGGATGCTCATAGGATCTATAGAAAGAGGTTTCTTGTTGGTAAGAATTCTGGTTATAATATTTCTTTTGTAGAAATGTTTATGGGTTCTGGAATTGATTTTGGAATGGGGGTTGGTTTTGGAACTAATTTTGGAACGGGAGTCTAGCTTGATTCTACTGATTTCAAAATCCATATTGGAATTAGTTAGGATCTCTCTATAATTGATTTTTCTAAAATTTACTTGGATGAAAGGCTACTGTGAAACTTTCTATTCCCTGTATTTCAGCACACTGGTTAGTGAAATGATCAGGTGATGAGAATAAACCACATATCTTAGCTGGTTCTTGTTGTTCACCCACTTGTTTCAAGGCCATTTGTCTCACCAAAATAGTTAGCTCATAAATTTTAGTTTCTAATAATGTTGATGTATGAGAATTTATTACCTCATGAATACCTCTTATTCTAGTACCTCTTGTACCAAATTGTTGTGACTTTTGAGAAATTTGCTCAAGTAATCCCCTGGCTACTTTTGGTGACTTTTCAATCAATGAGCCTCCAGATGATGCATATAGAAGGTTTATATCATTTTATAGTAATCCTTGATAAAATAATATAAGAAAGTGATTCTCCTCAATTGCCTAATGTGGGAAGCTGGAACATATCATCTTAAATCTCTCCCAATACTTCTAAAGAGTTTCTCCAGATGACTGTCTGATAGCATAGATTTATTTTCTGATGGTCGTGCTCCTGGAGGTGGGGAATAATATTTTCATGAATTATCTTACCAAGTCATTAATATCATTCACATCTCCTAGTTATAATCCATACAACCATTCTATGTCATCTCCTTCTAATAAAAATGGGAATTTCTTCCACTTTACATATTCCATAGCTACTCCTTGGGGTCTGAAAGTATAGAAGACATGTCTGAGCTCTTTAACATGTTTGTTTGGGTATTCACCTACCAAGACATGAAATTTTAGGAGCAATGGAATCATTTTAGGTTTCATTTCAAAATAATTTTGTAACACTGGCATGACAAGTTGATTGTTGTGATTAAGGAATTATGGTGCACAAAGGTCTCTGAGTGTTTGGTTTTGATTTTCAAGCATGATGATAGGATTAGAGTGAAAACTTGAAGTTTCATTCAATTATACAAGTGAAATTTCCTCAAATTCAGATTGAAAATTCAGGTTTCTAACTCTATTCAACAAGTTTATTTCAATTTCAAGATCTATGGGGAAAGGGTCAAGGTTTGTACTTCTAGTCATGCAATATAAGAAAAAAAATTGGCACTACCTCCCCAGCAATGGCCCCAAGTTTTGACATTCTAATGTTGTGGTGTGTTACAAAAAAATATTACCTAAGTTAAAATGTAGTATAATGGTAAAACTAGATTATCTTTAGAGAGTAGTGCACAAAAATTACGTTTTTCACTTGAAATAAGAGAAAGAAGTAGATATTGTTTTTGAAATTTTTTGATTTTAAAAATACAATAAATAAACTAAAAAAAGAAAATAAATTAAGAAAAATATTAAGAAAAAATTGAAAAAACAAGTAATTTATTACTATTATATGATATGGTGATTGAGTCAGGTTTAGTTTTCCAATTTTAATTATATCATAGTTCAACTTATCCAAATCTCTTTTTCTAAGTCGATAAAAGTGAGAATCCACAATCGCTTCTTCTCACTCCCTTGGTCAAATAATAATTGTGAGCATAATCCTTAATAAAATATGATATTGGTATAATATCCTTCCATTGTGTTATAGAGTTGTAGCGAATACCCTCAATTGACTTAGGAAATTCCCAATCGGGTCTTGTTTATGCCAAACAATCAAGAACGTTCACTAATCCTCACACACGTATTGGAAATCACCGAGTACTTCACCACTAAGAACAGATCTATTACATTATATATACACCAAATCCTAGTAGAGGTAGAAATTTATCATTGAACAAATCAATAAACATAACATAATCTAAAATCAAATACAATCATATATGATAGTAAAAACCTTTATAAGAAATTGAACCCGATTTTTCAGAAGAGAGAAAAGAATCTTAAAACATTAAGTGAAAGAACTAAATAATTAAAAAATAGAAAACCACTCCTTCCCCAATTACACAAAAGTTTACCCCACCATTTTAACGGTAATTTTTAATAAGGTGGAAGAATAACTCAATACAAAACTAAGAATAATAAAAGAGAGAAAACAAAGAACATTAATTTTCTCCTCCATAAGTTTTCTTCTGTTCTTCCCACCAGAAAGCCAAAACTCACAAAGCTATCTTCTTATAAGATGTTTGGAATAAATTTTTCTATCAAATATAAAACTTTTAAATTCATTGTATAGGTTTAATGAATGATATGCCTGAATATATAAATATGACTTTTCCTAGATTCCAAACACTATTTCACCCACTCCACTTGGAATTTCTCAAAAGATGCCTTAATGAGCTACTTAATTTATAAAATTTAATTTTAACTGTCCTTTTGAAGTCCTCTATTGAACCAATCTAGAATAATATAATTTTATGGTCGGTAGGTCGAGATATGCCACATTAATTGAAGTGGGGTCTATTCTGCTATCCAGAAAGATTTCTCTACTTGATTGATTTTTCTAGGCCATTGTGTGTTGAATTGGGTCTATATCCAAAAGACAAAAATGAATTCAATGAGTAAGGAAAAACTAAATAAAAAATAAATTAAATTGGATCTTAATTGTAAAAGTTATTCACAAAAAACAAAAGCTCTAGAAAACTATAAATTTTACAGAATTAAGGAATTTTCAAAATTAAGCCCATAATTCACCAAAAATAGTAAAATGATGAAAATATACTAAAATTGACTTATTGGGAGGGATTAAATCATTAAAAACATATAAAAATAATAAAAATATTAACTCTATCAAATAGGATGATGAGAAAAATTATATCTATCTGGAACTAAAGGAGAGTTTTCCAACATATAGGATAACCCCTAGAATTGAGCTGTGACCAGTCATCCATCCTTAGAAATTATCATTATGATACATTCAAGAGAATTTTACGCCCAACAAGATGTTAAATAGAAGTCTGAAGGAGTAATAACAACATTGTTCAGTAGGCCGAACCTGCATATAGGGATCTAGTGCAATAAAGGATAATTTTGAAGCTTGAATGGTGGAATCCAATTCAGAACCACGTTATCAGATTTCACATGGTATTAGGGTTCATCGATATGCTTTCTAGAGATCATTTCCCTTTTATTATATGTAGTAGAGGAACCTTGATGAGAACCAGAGGCCATATGAACAAAATTAAGTGGCATGTGTCATATAGATAAAATAAAGTCTTCTCAAAGAAAAGACATAAAAATTTTGTTAGCATCATGCACATCACATGAACCTATAAAGGAATTAATGAATAAAATAAAATATTCACAAAATTCCTAACTCCTAAAGATGTCATAGTTTATATAATCCCACAAGGTATCATACAACTATATAACCCATCAAAGACTCATGATCATGTGACCTAGGCATGGTCACATGAGCCACATGATAGTCAAAAAGATCGTGTGATCAAACTAGTGAACCCTGTGGGACCCTCAAGATGATCACATCCCCATGGACAAAGTTCAAAAAATTATTGATTTTCAGTTCATAAGTTGATTCGAGAATTCACCTAAGAAAAATCAGTCTTATAGAGGAGTTCTCACGAAATGGGCTCGTAGTAAGGTCTTGTGATTGGAACTTACATAATGGTATTATGATGAGGATATGTGACGGAAGCAGGGTGAGAGAGCTCTAGAGAATGGAGTATTCAGTGAATGAATCCCTCTCCTATCCCCTATTTATAGGACATACCATGGAATACCAAGCATCACCTGGAATACCAAGCATTTTCCAAGACACTGATTTATGATAGCACTAAAGCCTCAGGCAGGCATTTACTTTCATTAAAACTGAGCCCTTTTCCCCACAGATGTTTCTCCTGAGGGGGGTAATTTGTTTATTCCCACAAAATTAGAATTGGTAAATTCACAAAGGAAGAAAAACCTGAATATGGGTATTATGTTCCCCATAAAATCAAAGGAAGAGGAAGGTGTTCATGATCACATGGATCACGTGAACCACCAGGATACACGCAGTCGCATGACCAGCAGAGGGTCTTGTAGATGGAAATGTGTAGCACATAAACTACATAAAATCCTAAAAACCCAATTTTTACAAGTACTTATTCTCTTTTGAATGCACCCTAGACAAGTGTCAATCATATAGTGGATTCTAGGAAAAAACCACCAGGTCACGCAGCTTGTTAACTGGCGGACACCTAAAAACCCTCTAAAAATCCTTCAAAAATAAGAGAAAAATATCCAAAAGGTAGGAGTCTCTTGATTTAATAAAACTCATGCTACACAACATCAATGATGAGAATTATTTTCCTCAACAACATTTATACAACCCCACGATATCATCAAACTTTGTAAAATAAAGGAAATAAAAATAGGAGGAGGTGGGAGCCTCTCACAGTCGAAAACAACATGTGATGCACCCCTGGTGATCTACAAGACACTTCAAGCACCCAGAAACATGTCTAACTCATCTTGTGAAGTCTTGTTGGCATGTCATCCTCATCATGTAAAGAGCCTCGGACATTTCTAGGTGATCCCACACTCCCCCTTTGTCTTTATAAGGAAAAAATGGAATTTTCCACAAAATGCTCACACATATTCACAGAACATTTATTAGTAATGTGACGTATCACCAAGAGGTGGATTAATAGTCTTCAAAAACACTCATACAATCTTTCATGATCTCTAATCCTTTAAAAATAAATAAAGAAAATAAAGGGTAAAATTAGAGAGACTCTCACAGTCGTAAAACTCTTGTGATGTGCTAAGGTTGTCTGAATCATGGTCTCACAACACCCCTTGACAAGTTATTATGATCCCATTAAGGCACCTGATAGGCCATCCTTGTCTCTTGTAAATTCCTAGACAATTCACCCAATATCATGTGAAGGCCTTTTGGAAGGCTCCCTAATCTCACGAAGGCCCTTGGACATGACGATATGACAATATAGAAGTCCTTTGTCATATGGACATGATTCAAAAAAGCCTCATTAATTAGAAATAATCAAATAAAGGAGATGTTGATGAGATAATTCTATGGTCACTAAAAATTAGGTGACTCCCCCAGAGTAACATGAGTCAGGACCTTATAAGGATGTGTGATGTTGAAACCCTCCGCTAGCTCCATCCTGGATTCACACGATATGTGTTGCGCAAAGAGGATAAAAACTGGGGTGGAGAGGCCTATAAATCCCCACACCAACATTAAATAAAGGGTTGTACTTTTTGTATCCAAACGCACCAACGTACCTAAGCACCAGAGTGAATTTCTCAGAGTGGTTGATCTCACAACCGTAAAACTTCCTGTCAGGTAAGATCTGGGAAAAAACTGGATTGATCATGTAGCATTCATCAAGAACTTCATGTGATCACTCATAGATCACGTGAAGGATTTATGGAAGGACACAAGAATAACATCTCACATATCTGGTCAATCATGTGAGACTTAAAACAAGCTAATACTGAATAAATATAATAAATTCACAATAAAAAAGCTGGAAAAAAGACTAAAGTATGGGATACTTAGGCAAATAAATATATGTTAATCCGTATGCACTTTTCATGAATTTCCCAAGTCATGTGATAGTACCAAAACATGTCAACCAGATATCAAGTCGCTCCTTGGGTATACTGTTTCAATATTTTGAATTCCTATGGAAATGTCAAAGTAATTCACATGGAATTCCCAATCATGTCTTCCAATTTTTTTAAACCCATTTGGGATAGTCATCCAAGACTCGCGGTGTCCTTCATACATGTCTCTTGACTCATATGTTGGCACCGGTTCACTTCATCTAAGTCTCACGATAACACCTAGGCATGTTAGGTGGCTCTTGTGACATCCCTCGAACATGTCATACAACTCTCATGATGTCCTCCAGAAATGTCATCCAGGAAATGTGACACCCTCCGAGGTATGTCACATTGACTATGTGATGCCCTCTAGACAAGCCAACTAAGATCATGCGATGGATTCCAGGATAATCTATCCTGGTCTTGTGATAAACTCTAGAAAATTCATCCTCGATCATGTGACAACCTTCGAACATTCCATACAAGTTTCATGAAGTCCCTAAAACAATTAGAATATATCATATAATTGTATTTGTACATGTCAGGCATACATCCTCTGACATGTCAAGAAGACAATCATGGCATGGAAAGTGGAAAATCAATACATGCTAGGCAGACAAGTAGGCCAGGTCTACAAGGGAAATCTTAGTGTGTAAGCCCCAACCAAAAGTGATATAAAAATTTAATTTATTCTATAACTAGTATATGTAGTATTCCTCTCTGAGGTCTAATCTCTATACCAAATTTTAAAGGGTCATCCCAGTACATAATTCTTGCATCCATAAGTAGTGAGACTGGTCATTTTCCATCCATTGTTTCTCACACCAAGCATATCTCACATGGGTTTAGAAAGTTTCAATAATCATATCACTTACATTGTAAGTCTCTAACAAAGTAAGGGTGTCCTTAGAGTGTATGCCTCAGTTAGTGGTGTAATATGATATATCCTGCATATAAGGGTAATTTTAGTATGTAAGCCCCAACCAATTGGACTATTAGGACTTTGATTATAGCCATAAATAGGATATATAAGAAACCTTAATAATTCATATATATGATATATAGGAATTTGAATCCACCTCATTATAATTCCCTCCATGTATCTAGAATTTTAACCATTGGAACCCAATAATTCCCATGGGTTAGTCACTCTACCTCATCCCTCGGTGGACTAAAAAATCAACTGAACTATGATAAATTTGGTTCCTACCATAACAAGGATGTGTAGGATGACTCTACAAGGATTTAAATATATATTAACATACAAGGGATATCTCAATACAAAAGTCATGTATTCATATGTAATGTGGCCGATCACTTGTTATTCTTTGTTTCTCACACAAAGCGTAGCTCACATGGGCTTAGGGAGTCACAGTGAACACATCATTATCATCATGAATCTCCACCATCTAGGATAATCTTATCATGTAATCCCCAATGAGTATCATGATATAAAAATACTTAATATAAGGGAATCTACCTTGGGGATAGTCCTGAGGGCATGAATGAACTATGATAACTCTACTTCCAAAATGAACCAAGATACATAGGATGCCTTCTAAGGCCTGAGATCAAATAGGAATCCACTTCAGTGTAAGTACCCTCTCATCTCTAACATTTCAAACATCGAGACCCAATCATTCCCATGGTCTTATCATTCTACCTCATCTGTCAGTGGATTGAGAAACCAAATGAACTATGAAAACTCTGATTCTTACTATAATTAGGATATGTAGGGAATCACCTTGAGACTTGATCTTGAATAACCAATGCCTAAGTGCCCACATATATGTCCTTTATGTATGATGTTACACTTCATGGGTTTAATTAACTATGTGGATTTTGATTCTTGAAAAAACTAGGATATGTAGGATGCTTCATAACGAATCAACCCCCTCCTAAGAATATTAATCACCTACTTTCATGGTAGAAAATTCTGAAATACCTGGTTATATAGAATCAAAACATAAGAATATATCCATTAATGTAAATGGATGAAGAACCTTGGATACATGCATATGGATTCACTAATAATATTCCCTGATTCTTCTCATAAAATGGGTTAACCTTTTATCACTCTATTACATTAACTAGTCCTGTATCGGGATTAGGAAGATATTCTCAAAAATATCTTAAATCTGTAAGAGAGTCCTAGATTATTCAATAATTCCCCCCCCCAAAGGGTATCATATGCCCGACCTCCCATCCTCTCAATCAATGTGTGTTCCTAAACTTCATTAGGTCTGAAACCCCAACTGACCACCTACCTTTGGAAAGCAAGATCGTACTATGTTATAGATGTGGTAACCATTTGGAGTTCCTAGGGAAGAATAAAAAATAGTAAACCCAGTGTGATTAGTCGATAAATTAATTGAATCCCACACAATAAAACCTTCAATCCAATATTTAATCATGGTATCTCCTTCATAATATAAAAAGGATAGATTTCTCAGTTCTTGCCAATCCATTCCATGCGTCAGAGGAGGGAATCCATCCATGTCATTTTCCTAAATAAATAATATGTATCTCACATATATACCTATCCTATTATCCCTTGATTTGAAGGGGTAATACATGCCTTATGTGCATCTCTCAAATGGCTACATTATGAAATTTCCTTTGATTATGATATAAGACAAGATTATGCAACCCATTTCTTTCCATGGGTAATTCTTATGTTTATTCCTTATGATTAATTTCCTTTTTGTGGTACACATAATAAATAACATGTTATGTTGGGTACTCCTATATGGAACTCCAATGCATTGGGTAAATATTTAGTCTCATGAGGTGTCGTGTATAGTATTAGCGAGTAAACCTAATCAATTATGGGACTTTTTCCACTATATGATATTATCTAGTAAATTATCCTTGACTCATATTTATGTCATGTTATATATTTCTACCACATTCCCTATGATGACATGATCTTATGATACCGTGTTATTTATGTTATTCTCCCATGTTATTACTCTTGATCCTTCTCTTTTATGACATCATGTTTGTAGAGACCCAAAGCTTGACGTACATGGAAATTACATTAATTTTGTGGAATACTTAATACATAAAAAAAACAGACACCAAAGGACCGTAATAGTTTAGTGTCTTTGGAAACTTGGAACATAATCTTCTAATCTTAGTGAAAGATCTTCAACATCTCCCATAAAGATCTTCCCTTTTTTTTCTTACCTAAAACCTTTATTTATATCCTGGGGAAAAGAAAACATATAAAGGGTGAGATCAAATGCTCAATAAGGCTAAGCATGGAGAAAATAAAACAAACCATATACATTTGAACTTCAAAACATGAACATAATGTTTAGACATCAAAATCTTGAGCAATGACATAAAACATGGCAGTATGTAAGGAATAGATCATAATGGAACATCAATCATTATAAAATAGAATGGGAATAAATCATGTAATTGTGTCAAAACATTAATCACATGATATGTTTTCCATAGTATCCAAGTCATTACTACCAAGACCATCTTAGTGGACAAAGTCCCTTTCTGAATCGAGTTCACTCCTCATTCCAGTCCTGTAACACTGAACCAGATTAACTTACTGTTCCAGCCAAGTCTATATCATGAGATATAAATCTTTACCCAATGAATTGGAGGTAGATATAGGTCTCACCCATCTCATAATGAAATCATTCTTACTTGTGCCACAAAATAAACATAAATCATTCATCATAACCCAAAGAATAAAATGGGTTTCATAGACGTCATCCCATCATAACATAATCCATATAAAACAAATGGATATCATTTCATCATAAGAAAAGTAAAACCATGTAAATAATAGAGACATTATACTTGAAACATACACATATGAAATAATTTCATCTTAGATGTAAAATAGTTTTGACAAAACACTTGAAATGAATTCTTAAGGAAAATATCATTTCTTCTTCAAAATCATTTTCTTTTCACAAAATGATGTGTAATTTTAAAAGAAAGTATTTTTTTGAAAATAATAATGAAATATTATACATGAAGATTCATGGAAATAAGGCATTATGAAACTGTAAGAATCCTTTTATGCCGTATAAGTTAAAAAAACATTCTCCTTGTACTTTTGTCAAAAAAGTCAAAAAGTACCTCGTATGGTAAACAAAAGAAATATTCCTTCCATACGATGTGGTAAAAGTAAAAAAAGCATAAAAATTACTTTAAACATACATGGAAGAAAATTAAAAATTTTATGAAAACATTTTGAGAACATATGGACATGGATAATAAACATAACCCCAGTAAATACTTACGAATAAACAATCTCGGATAAGAATGAGATTGGAATAATTATCCCTTACCTAATGTCCAATTAATTCTGTATGTGTCTGAGACTCCTATATAGTGGGTTTAAACATATTATTAACTTGTAAAAGAACCATAATAATATTTATGATATCATATATTATTCACTTATGACTTTATATTATCCATTCATTTTTCAATTCCATGTTAAAGCAGCATTTTGGGTAAAATCATTTCATTTACCATCCGTGTTTTGACTTGTAATTATTAATATTATTACTTAGATCATGATTACTTAATTCCAGAATATAAAACATGATTTATATATAATATATATTCAGAATATACATATATATAATAGATTTATAAATGGAAATAAATACGCCGTTCATGGAGACGGTGGGTCGTACGTACGCATGAACGCTGTTTTTCGTTTCCTTATTGAATTGAATGGAATTAAGTAGATGAAATAAATATATATATACATAAATACAGTAGCATTATTATGTCATATATTTCATGATTAATTATTATATATACTTTATAATAATTCTTTAATTGTTAACATGGAAAATGAATCTCATCACGTCGTGGAGACGGTAATCCGTACGTACGCACGAGCGATGATATCATTCCCATGTTTATTGAATGGAATTGGAGTGGATTATATAATATATTAGAATCATTATGATGTTATAATAATCATATATAGTTATTCTTTACACCATTATACCCATCCAAGTAAGGTGGTGGTGGAAAAACTGATTACACCACGATGTCGAGACGGTATTCCGTACATACGCACGCGCGGTGATTTCATTTTTCGTAGGATGGATAGAAGGTGAAATAGGATTGTTTCATATTTATAAAAACATATCAGTATATAATTAATACTGATGTTATTACTTTATAATGAAACAACTAAAGAAGAGTAATTAGAAGAAGAAAGAATCATGAAAGAGTCGGTAGAAGAGATTACCTCTTCCTCGACGCACCTCCATTAAACTTCTTCTTAGGGCACTAGAGTTGGTCTTTTGAGAAGACAAGAACCTCTATAATATAACTAGAGAGTTTTAGAAGAGTAATTTTCAGGGTTTCACTGAGCTTAAAGGCTCAAAAGGGTGTGAAGAGAAGAGGGAAGGGGTGCCCTTTTTATAAGGGAGGAGAGGGGCACCTTTGGAAAAACTTAAAATATTATTTTATAATAAAGTCATATTCGGTTTATAATAGCTCCAAATTGATTTATTATGAAGATAAAGTGGTTATGGGTCAAAATACTCTCAACCAATAGGTTTTATAAAAGTTAAGGTTACTATTTTAACCTTATCATTTAGATTTAACTCTAAGTTAAATAATTTAACTTTTACCGTGTCTTCTTGTTTTCTTACACTATATGGTTAATAAACTTACTATAACAAGTCAAACTAACCCCAAGTGGTTCATTATTAATATATATTACCTTATATAAGTCATTTCTCCGAACCTTAGATGTTTAGGAATATAATATCAATTAATAATATAATATTTGTCTTAAAAACTATTTTATGTCAATTTTGACACTATTTGGTAATTGATTTTTCTGAAAATCATAACAGCATGATTATTTCAAAAAAAAAGTTAATTAAATAAATAATAATATGTCATATTAACCTAGAAAATTAGTGTAATTCATAAAAATTCTCAAATTACATTTATTTGGGTATTTATAACATCAATTATGTTAATATTTCATTAATAAGGTAATTACTACATCATCATTGTGTCATAAATAAATTAAATTATTTAATGTCTAAAAATTATAAATAAAATACCATTATGTAGGAAATCTTTTTATATTTATAATAAATATTTATAGTCGAATTTATCTTATGTATAACCCTATATTAAAAATGTTTTAGTTATTAAACTTTGAATTTAACTATTTTAACTCTTCTTTAAATAAAATAATAATAAATGTCCTAATCTAATCCAAGTGGACCTAAATGATAATATTTTATTTCTAAGGTTGTTTTTAGTTGAATTACACTTATCCAATAGAATTAGGACAAGTTTTAGGGTAATAATAATATCATTTTTACCCTTAATTACCCTATTTACTTTTAACCGTGGTAATTAAAAGTAAAAAGGTACTATTCACCAAAAATTATTTTTATCTTATTAAACCACATTTTACTCATTGATATTAATCGTGTCTCTTGGATTTTAGAAATTCCACTCACAGAAGCGGTAAAATTAAGTTTTATATAAATTTTTAAATTCTCCTAGGAGGTGGGTAAAAGACGGTGAAAAGTTCAATAAAATTTTTATATATCTAAAATTATTATAAAATGACTCCAATTAATTACATTGAACTTATATAGGTATTATGTATCAATTTTGACCTAAAATAAATTTAAATAAAATAAATAATTATTTAAATAAAACGTCGGTTTTTAAATAGTAACCCAGTGTTTTCAATATTCATCAAAAATTGAAAGTTTTCAGAAAAATACCAAAAATTCACCCTAGGATAATTTCGATATTCCGAATCCAAAAATTAAGTCCATTTTGAAAAATAAAATTTCAAAAAGTGGGTATTACTATTCATATGGGATAGTTTATATAATATTTTAATAACATATCATTGTTTAGTGAAACTCGGTATTGCGTACAACACACGCTATCATGGAAGATCGTGATTGCGTGTAAAGAAAGAAAAGTCAGGGTTGCGTGTAGTGCAAGATTACTTTGTTGTTGTGTATAATATAATCCAACCATATTTCATTTATAAATTGAATATATATATATATATATACACTCAATGTTGCATAGAATAACTTCTATAAAAGGAACTTGAAATTTTGTGTAACACGAGCCAAGAATAGTGTTTCGTATACGGTGTTGCATATAGAACAAGCTAATTTTGGTGTCGCATACAACACAAGACATCAATGAAATTAAAAATAATAACTCTCATAAAATCTCAGGTTGTTACATTCTACCCCCCTTAAAATGAATTTCGCCCTCGAAATTCGTCGGGGTTGTAAATGGTTTACTACTTGAAAGTTTCTTTCATAGAAACCCACATCGTAAAAAGGAATACTAAAACTTTATTTTAAAAAGTGAAGTATGAATCATATTGGTTACCCAAATTAACTCATCACTGGGTTTTCACATAGGAGAACATAGGTGAAAATATGGATATGAAAGATAAACCTAACCATCAATTTCTGATGGAGAGTGGTAGAGAACATGGCTATGAAAAAGCCAACAATCACAAAGCCATAAATTTGTGATGATCTAAGGTACCATCTGATTCATTAGATATAGGGGCACTAGGACAACATTTTTCGTTTTCAAGATGATTTCCTTAAAGTTGAAGAATTTAAATTAGAAG
Organism: Viscum album; assembly: GCA_963277665.1. Classification (NCBI taxonomy): domain Eukaryota; kingdom Viridiplantae; phylum Streptophyta; class Magnoliopsida; order Santalales; family Viscaceae; genus Viscum; species Viscum album. The sequence continues at coordinate 379,754,719 of OY728153.1, read as the reverse complement.
AAATACTTACTTTATTTCGGTACAATCTCACCGTTTTTCGTGCCTTGAACAATTTCCACTTCATCTCTTAAAGAAATGAAGTTGAATTTGTCATTCGTGAAGTGTTAGAAGATCATGTGATAGAATGATGGGTCACTCCATCTGTCTCAAACAAAAGGTTAGCAAAAGTTACATAAGTCCATCTATAGTGAGGTTAATCATATATGGTTCCAAAAATGGAATTATACTTCATCTATCATACCGCTTAATAAAATAAAACTAGTTTCTACTAACCAGGGACTTCATGTAGTCCAGTGGTAAGTGATAAAGGCATGTTACACTTCAGTTGTGGGTTCAATTCCCGCATCCTTGTCCGACGCGACGGGTTTTCGCCCATCCTACGGGTTGTACTTTTTATAAAACTATACTATTATAACATTCCAAAAATAATATCAAAAATTTATATCCTTAAACAATACTATCTGATGTCCAACTTAATTTATTATAACCTTTAGGCTTATTGGAAATACTTCTGTCCAATCTCATAGTATAAAGAAAATGACTATTAGAAAGTTCATCTACCAAGCATGTGAATACCATCATTTATCCCCCATAATATATATCTTGTTGTTGGTCACATTCCAAACATGTGAATACCTTAATCTTGTATTCTCTTGCAACATGAATTACCATAGAACCATAGTGAAAACATGAATTTTGTCAAAAGTTAACTCTTTCCACATACCAAAAAATCCCAAAAATTCTACCTACTCAAACCATGATATCACTTTGTCCTTATATCAGTCATGAGCTCATGAATACTATCATACATATTATTTTCTTCTTATCCCTTCATTATGCACATATCATCTGCTTTCCAAAATATTTGAATTACTTTTCATGGTTACAGGTACCATATAATTATTGAAATCCATAATAAACCAATACATAGATATTCCAATATTCCACAGTACTATAAATTATATTCCACAACATTATTTTGAAATCTCGTCACATAATCATTCCACTACATCGTTGTCATACTCAACATCACCAATAGTGATCGCATGTGACTTCCCTTTTTCCTTTTCCTTAATAGGTTTCTCACGTCGATCATCATTAACCCTTGGATTAGGGAATTGATTAGCATAATGCCCCACTTCCTTGCACTTGAAGCATTGAAGTGTTGGTGGAGCTTTCTCTACAGTCTTTTCTTTATTGACATCATTAGCTACCCTTTTCCCATTAATTTGACACTCAACTACTCGATGACCTTCTTTTATACACTTAAAACATTTTCTAGTCCCTTTAAGACAATCTCCACCAAGCTTATTTCCACACTTTGAACATAAAGAAACATTCGTCTTCTTTTCACCATTGTTTTGAGATTTTTCATGGAACTCCATCTTTTGTTTCTTGTCAAAACCATGAGATGGATATGTTACACAAACTTCTAGTTCTACATTGATATCACAATGCACAATTTCTTTATAGCTACTAAAGTCTCTTATAGCTAATTCCCTTAGAAGACTTTGTTTTAAGCCACTGAAGAATCGATCAACTTTACTTTTAGGTTGGATGATAAAGCCAGATGTATATCTTGCAAGCCTTGTAAAATTCGCTTCGTATATACCAACAGATTCATCATCCTTTTTCTTAAACTCGAGGAAATCCTTTTCCATCTTTGTTCGAAGAATACTAGGGAAGTACTTATTGAAAAATAAGTTCTTGAACTCATCCCATTCCATGGATTCAATTTCATCTTGGGGCCTTGTATTCTTAATTAGAGTCCACCACTGGTCTGCTTCACCTTCTAAACAGTAAACAACTAAAATGAATTTTTCATGTTCTGAACAGTGAAGTATGGAAAATATCTTTTTAATGGTACTGATCCATTGTTCAGAAACAAGTGGATCAGAAGACCCACTGAAAGAAGGTGGACATTTCCTCATGAAGGACTCAATAGAATATTGTTCCCTTCTCTGCTCATTTGGAAGTCCAGAATGATTCATAGCATGTGTAAGTATAGAAATAATATTTTTCACTCCATATCCCATCACATTTGGTTGTTCAAGAGTAAAATCATTGCATTGTCCATTACATTGATCAACACGGTTCCTTTGGGTTCCATCCATCGTCTAAAACCCAAAGATAATAGTGTGAGAGATAAAAATCATGCTAGGAAAACAACATAATAAAGGGGAAGTACCTTCAATATCTAACATATTAGGTTTAATTCTAATATCGTTACCATAATTCTACAACTATAACCTATACTTATACTTAACCTTAGGGACATCCCTAGACATACCTTAGAAATATCTCTAGGGATCTCACTAAAGTTCTCGCATCCTTTTTTCCAAAGGTTGACTAAACCGAACCTCTGATACCAAATGTAGAGACCCAAAGCTTGACGTACATGGACATTACATTAATTTTGTGGAATAATTAATACATAACAAAAATAGACACCAAAGGATCGTAATAGTTTAGTGTCTTTGGAAACTTGGAACATAATCTTATAATCTTGGTGAAAGATCTTCAACATCTCCCATAAAGATCTTCCATTTTTTTCTTACCTAAAACCTTTATTTATATCCTGGGGAAAAGAAAACATATAAAGGGTGAGCTAAAATTCTCAGTAAGGGTAAGTATGGAGAAAATAAAACAAACCATATACATTTGAACTTCAAAACATGAACATAATGTTTAAACATCAAAATCTTGAGCAATGACATAAAATATAGCAGTACGTAAGGCATGGATCATAATGGAACATAAATAATAATAAAATAGCATGGGAATAAATCATGTAATTGTGTCAAACCATTAATCACATCATATTATTTCCATAGTAGCCAAGGCATTGCTGCCAAGACCATCTTAGTGGACAAATTCCCTTTCTGAATCGATTTCACTCCTCGTTTCATTCCTGTAACACTGAACCGGATTAACTTACCATTCCATCCATGTCTATATAATGAGATATAAATCTTTACCCAATGAATTAGAGGGAGATATAGGTCCCACCCATCTCATAATTAAATCATTCTTACTTGTGCCACAAAATAAACATAAATCATTCATCATAACCCAAAGAACAAAATGGGTTTCATAAATGTCATCCCATCATAATATAATCCATATAAAACAAATGGATATAATTTCATCATAAGAAAAGTGAAACCATGTAAATCATATAGACATTATACTTGAAACATACACATATGAAATAATTTCATCTTAGATGTAAAATAGTTTTGACAAAACACTTGAAATGAATTCTTGAGGAAAATATCCTTTCTTCTTCAAAATCATTTTCTTTTCACAAAATGACATGCAATTTTAAAAGAAAGGATTTTGTTGAAAATAATCATGAAATATTGTACAGGAAGATTCATGTAAATAAGGCATTATGAAACTGTAAGAATCCATTCATGTTGTATAAGTTAAAAAAACATTCTCCTCGTACTTTTGTCAGAAAAGTCAAAAAGTACCTCGTATGGTAAACAAAAGAAATAATCCTTCCATACGATGTGGTAAAAGTAAAAAAGGGTAAAAATGAATTTAAACATACATGGAATAAAATTAAACATTTTATGAAAACATTTTTAGAACATATGGACATGGATAATAAACATAACCCCTGTAAATACTTACGAATAAACAATCTCGGATAAGAATGAGATTGGAATAATTATCCCTTACCTTATGTCCAATTTCTTCTGTATGTGTCTGAGACTCCTGTATAGTGGGTTTAAACATATTATTAACTTGTAACATAACCATAATAATATTTATTATATCATATATGATTCACTTACAACTTTATATTATCCATTCATTTGTCAATTCCATGTTAAAGAAGCATTTTGGGTAAAATCGTTTCATTTATCATCCGTGTTTTGACTTGTAATTATTAATATGATTACTTAGATCATGATTACTTAATTCCAGAATATAAAACATTATTTATATATAATATATATTCAGAATATACATATATATAATAGATCGATAAATGGAAATAAATACACTGTTCCTGGAGACGGTAGGCCGTACGTATGCATGAACGTTGTTTTTTGTTTCCCTATTGAATTGAATGGAATTAAGTAGATGAAATACATATATATATACATAAATCCAGTATAATTATTATGTCATATGTTTCATGATTATTTATTATATATACTTTATAATCATTCTTGAATTGTCAACATGGAAAATGAATCTCATCACGTCATGGAGACGGTAATCCGTACGTACGCACGAGCGATGATATCGTTACCATGTTTATTGAATGGAATTGGAGTGGATGATATAATATATTAGAATAAGTATGATGTTATAATAATCATATATAGTTATTACTTACACCATTATACCCATCCAAGTAAGGTGGTGGTGTAAAAACTGATTACACCACGGCGTGGAGACGGTATTCCGTACGTACGCACGCGCGGTGATTTCATTTTCCGTAGGATGGATAGAAGGTGAAATAGGATTGTTTCATATTTATAATAACATATCAGTATATAATTAATACTGATGTTATTACTTTATAATGAAACAACTAAAGAAGAGGAAGTAGAAGAAGAAAGAAACTTGAAAGAGTCGGTAGAAGAGATTACCTCTTCCTCGACGCACCTCCTTTAAACTTCTTCTTAGGGAATTAGAGTTGGTCTTTTGAGAAGACCAAAACCTCTATGATATAACTAGAGAGTTTTAGAAGAGTAATTGTTAGGGTTTTTCTGAACTTAAAGGCTCAAAAGGGTGTGAAGAGAAGAGGGAAGGGGTGCCCTTTTATAATGGAGGAGAGGGGCACCTCTGAAAAAACTTAAAATATTATTTTATAAAAAAGTCATATTCGGTTTATAATAGCTCCAAATTGATTTATTTCGAAGATAAAGTGGGTATGGGTATAAATACTCTCAAAAAATAGGTTTTATACAAGTTTAGGTTACTATTTTAACCTTATCATTTAGATTTAACTCTAAGTTAAATAATTTGACTTTTGCCATGTCTTCTTGTTTTCTTACACCATATGGTTAATAAACTTACTATAACAAGCCAAACGAACCCCAAGTGGTTCATTATTTATATATATAACCTTATATAATTAATTTGTATGAACCTTATATTTTTAGTAATATAATATCAATTAATAATATAATATTTGTCTTAAAAACTATTTTATGTCAATTTTGACACTATTTGGTAATTGATTTTTGTGAAAATCATAACAGCATGATTAGTTCAAAAAAAGGTAATCAAATCAATACTAATATGTCATATTAACCTATAAAATTATTTTAATTCATAAAAAGTCTCAAATTACATTTATTTGGGTATTTATAACATCAATTATGTTAATATTTCATTAATAAGGTAATTACTGCATCATCATTGTGTCATAAATAAATTAAATTATTTAATGTCTAAAAATTATAAATAAAATACCATTATGTATGAAATATTTTTATATTTCTAATGAATATTTATAGTAGAATTTATCTTATGTATAACCCTATATTAAAAATGTTTTAGTTATTAAACTTTGATTTTAACTATTTTAACTCTTCTTTAAATAAAATAATAATAAATGTCCTAATCTAATACAAGTGGACCTAAATGATAATATTTTATTTATAAGGTTGTTTTTGGTCGAATTACACTTATCCAATATAATTAGGAAAAGTGTTAGTGTAATAATAATATCATTTTTACCCTTAATTACCCTATTTACTTTTAACTGTGGTAAATAAAAGTAAAAAGTTACTATTCACCAAAAATTATTTTTATCTTATTGAACCACATTTTACTCCTTGATATTAACCGTGTCTCTTGGATTTTTGAAATTACACTCACAAAAGCTGTAAAATTAAGTTTTATATAAATTTTCAAATTCTCCTAGGAGGTGGGTAAAAGACGGTGAAAAGTTCAATAAAATTTTTATATATCTAAAATTATTATAAAATGACTCCAATGAATTACATTGAACTTATATAGGTATTATGTATCAATTTTTACCTAAAATAAATTTAAATAAAATAAATAATTATTTAAATAAAATGTCGGTTTTTAAATAGTAACCCAGTGTTTTCACTATTCATCAAAAATTGAAAGTTTTAAAAAAATACCAAAAAAATCACCCTAGGATAATTTCGATATTTCAAATCCAAAAATGAAGTCCATTTTGAAAAATAGAATTTCAAAAGGTGGGTATTACTATTCATAACAGCTATTTTATATAATATTTTAATAACATATCGTTGTTTAGTGAAACTCGGTATTGCGTACAACACACGCTATCGTGGAAGATCGTGATTGCGTGTAAAGCAAGAAAAGTCAGGGTTGCGTGTAGTGAAAGATTCCATTTTTGTGGTGTATAATAGAATCCAACCATATTTCATTTATACATTGAATATATATATATATATACACACTCAATGTTGCGTAGAATAACTTCTATCAAACGAACTTGAAATTTTGTGTAACACGAGCCAAGAATAGTGTTGTGTATACAGTGTTGCGTATAGAACAAGCTAATTTTGGTGTCGCGTACAACACAAGACATCAATGAAATTAAAAATAAGAACTCTCATAAAATATCAGGTTGTTAAAATGTTATACCTTTGACTCACAAGTTATGCTTCCTTATAATGTTTATTCCCTTACTGGGCTTTTTAGATTACCCCCTTTTTTCTATGTATTACCTTGGTTATCTCATGAAGTTTTAAGAGATAAAAAATATTTAGGATCTCATTATAGAGAATAAAATAAATAATTTTTATTTTAGTCTCACTTTGATATATTATGAATCTAGTCTTCCAAAGACACTAGGAATCACAATCTTTGGGATGTAATTATTATATGTTTATGTTAAAATTCTTGGAATAATATGTGTAAAAGGCTTGGGTTGTTATAGTTGGAATCAATTAAAGGACTAGTTATTTTTAGGTATTATGACTAGAATAATTTAGTGAGAACTCTAAGGATAAGTATAATTATAATTAGAAGCATATGAAAATATCCTGGAATTTTAGTGAAGTTTAGATTGATTGATTTATAATAAATTACATCCCTTTCTAGACACTACAAGTGGATCTGTCTCTATAGAACTTGTACCTAGGGGTAATAACCTTGAAAAGAGTGCATTGGTATTGACTTTATCATAACCTGGTTCATGAAATATAACTTTATACACACTTATCTTGACACTCCTAAGGGATATTCTTTAGAAATTTACAAACTCTTTACAAAACATTATGAAGGACTTGAACAAAATATTAAGTTAAAAGACCTAATAGGAAAAATTACCATGGATAACCTAGATTGAAACCTAGACACTCATAAGTCAGGATATACTTATCATTTATAAGTAATTCCTTCTAGTTTTATAATTTTACATTTTTTTATAATAATGTATTCTCATATTGTTTCATTTATTCTTTTTATTTAATGATAATAAATATGAGAAAGATTTCCAACAACCAATGTGGTGTGAAAATGTAATGATTTACCTAATTATATTCTAAACCTAATGCGAATGGAAGTTATACATCTTGTGATCATTCCAAACGAGCTATATTGAATTAAAATTAACAAATAAAACATAGTTGAATTTCTAAACTCATAAAATAATAGAAGGTGGTGTGTCATGGAAGTCCAAGTGTTAAAGTTGATAAATAAAAGAATAATAAATTTCCTACATGTCAAAAATTGTGGGAAGAGGAACCATGGAACATGACTTAAAGGAAATGTAATATTCTTTATGTGTGGAAAATAAGGGAACAAAGCACCTGATTTTCAAATAAAAAATAAAGAGTCCATTAAATAGGACACAATTAAATAAAGTTCAATATTAGGCAACACTAATAGTTGAATGTCATAGATGTGGGGAAATTGGTCATTATCTAAGTCAGTTCCACAATCCAAGGATTAATTCATAAGGTCCTATGTTATGAAAATAATTAAATTGGAATTATTAGAGTGTTTATTTTTTGGAACTCAAGAATCGTGTTGTTTAATTATTTTTATCAATGGTATTCTGTTTATAAGAATCATGAAACTTCTAAAGATTATTCAGAATTTGTTTTTCCATAAGTATTTTCAAGAATATTTTGAATGGTACTAATGAACTAGAAATGTGACTTAATGGTAAGGTGGTATTTTATAGAAAAACAAATTATTGAGAAAAAGATTGTCTTTAATATGTGATTGATGTCATGGTAATTATAGTTTATTAAAATTATTTTATTTTGTAGAAAATAAAAATCTAAATAGAAAACCTTAGAGGTTAAAAAAATTGATTTTATAACTAATGTTTTTTAATATTTCATCATATTATTGATAGCATTATATGATCAACGTGAATTATTAATATTATTATCAAAAAAAATCCATTGTTTTATAAAAATGAAAACATGCAATCCAAGTGACAACCTGTCACACCCAGTAAGGCTGTGGGACTTGAACCCACAACCAAAGGGGGGAAAAGGTGCAGTGCCTACCACAGGCCTATGTGAAGTACTGGTCAGTACGAAATTTTTTTTTTCTTAAATAATTTTATGGATAAACATTAATTTTATTTTTGAAAACATATTTTTGGATAAAATCTTTTTGAATTTCTAAGATTTTGTGGTGATTAATGATATTTTGGGAAATGTTTAACTAGGTTAATGTGTATGCAACCCTTAGGTATAAAATGTGTTTTAACATGAAATATTGGTTGGGAATAGAAAAATTAAATTTTTTAATGTTGATTTTATTTGGTATGTAGAGTTATTTATTTTTGTAATATTCTAAGTTGAACCTTTGGTGGAAATTTTTAAGTAAAATGTATTATTTCTTCATATGAAGATTTATAAAAAAAATTACCTTATGGTAACCATTTTAGTTTTGGTTAATATTTAAATATGGTAGGAATATGTTATTATTATTTTATGGATATTATGATCAGTTAAAATTTAATTTTAGTGCTTTAGGTATAAAAATTTCATAGTGGATATTCATTCATTGGAGTAAGAGATGAAGTGTAAATTGATCAAAGTCCAATCAAAGGATAAAATTATACTTATGAAATAGAAAGATATAAATTAAGTTAAATTCTTTATGTTATTATTCTATATTGTAAAATAATCCCTCAAATTATGGAAAATGATCTTGAAATGAAAATTTTATCCTATTATAATCATTTCTGATTAATTGATGGTATTTTTACCCATCACAGATTTAGGGTTGTCTAGTCATTAACTTTATCATGATCATTCATATTATTATGATTAATGATCTCTATAACTATCCATTATCATTTGGGAATTATTATATTCTTTCATATCCATATATTCACTTCCCACTAATGTTTTCCTTCTTATAACCCTAGTTAAGTGTTATTCTAGATGACCTTCATAATTCTCTTTCTCTCTTATCAAGAGGAAGTTTTATTAACCCTTTGTATGATGTGGGATTTAAACAAAGGTATTTTAAAATGTAAATCCTTTGATTACTGAGTTAAATTTAAAATTGTGATGGTTTAATTTATTAAAGGGGGAATAATGTAACACCCTAAAATTTTTAAAAAGAAAACTATGTTCGATATCATATATGACACGCAACACCGAGCCTAAATGAACCATGATTATTTAAATATAATTGTTATAACCTAGTCGTTAAATTAGTAGGTATGAATAGTATTAAATTATTTATTAAATATATATAAATTCCCACTTAATATAAATTTATTTAAAAAATCTTTGAAAATAAGCACTCGATTTTTAATAAAGACATTTTATTCTTCAAAGAAAATAGGTTTTCTTTAAAAATGATTTTTGTGATAAAATATTTTAATTAATTTTTAGAAAATTTAGAAAATTTATTTAATAAAATGAACTTAATTTTTGAAAATTATAATATCTAAATTAACTTATGGTGTAATTTTGGTATTTTTTTGAAATGGTTGATTTTTCAGTGAATAGTAAAAATTATCAATTTTACAAATACTATCATTTATTTTCATTAAATAAAGTAATTTAAAAGATCAATTATATTTTAGACTTGGTATTAAATTTATAAATGAACCATTTTATTTATAATAATTAAATTAATTTATTTTTAATAATCAATTTTCATTATTTTGGTATAAGTTTATTTTTATGCTTAAAAATGTGATTTTCTACAAACTGTTTCTAAATGCATAAAGATTATCAATTTTAATTAATTAAAATAACCCCTAATAAGGAAATATTTAAATTTAATTCATATATTATACATCTATTTATATTAACTTAAATTTATATAATGGAAATTTATATTCGTAAAGTTAATGAAATATCATTTATTGCTTGAAAAATGCATTTCGTGAAAACTCATTTTTCAAAACATTTTGTGGGTTTAATTTTAAATTTAATTATTAAAATTCTATAATTTAAATTTGATAAATTATATTAAATATTTTTAATCATTATAATTAATATTATTTAATAATTTCAACTTAATTTTGGTCATAAGAAATAGTAAAAACAGTAAAAAACTTGTTACCGTGGTGAAAAACTAAAATTTTAAAAGTGAGTAACCTTAGAGGTAAATAGAATAACATGTTTAAAAAATAATTATTTTTAAATTTTTGAGGTTTTAATCGACCATATCATCCCTCCACTCACTTATTTATTAATTTTTGAGGCACTTGTCTTAAGAGTGAATTTTCATTATTAAATAGTTTTGGGTATTTATAAAAATGTCGCTCCTCATCAATTATAAAAGGGAACCCCCTCCCCTCACCTATTCACACATCTCAAGACATTTTCCACAAAAACTAAATGAAAACATATCTCCCAAACATCCTTATATACATTCTATGTCTTCTTATATTCTCAAAAGACCGACCTTAGGGTCCTTGTAAGAGATCCAAATGAGGTTCTTCTAAGCAAAGGTAATAGACTTCACCGAGCTCCTTATTTTTTAAAAATTTATTTTACAAATGAAATTATGTCTTAACAATTTAAATATAATATCAAAATTATCTCATATATAATTATATTTTATTATATGGATTTCTTAATATTTATCCATCTCCTATTTCATCAAATGGGAAATGAAACCATTGTTCGTGTGTACGGTGGATTACCAACTCATGAACTGATGTAATTATTTTTCCATAATCGCCTCTAAAAACTATTCATGATGATATATTTTAGGTTTATATATGATATTAATTAAATATTAATCATTACTTAAAATCAAAACTACATATACCATATTACCTTACTATCCATTTAAAAATGATAACGACGTTCATTGTACAGTGGACTACCGCCTTGCAAAGTGATATGATTCATTTTATTATTACCAAATCACATGGATGGTATATGTAAGTGTATCTAAATAAATAATATTATATTTATTATATAATTATAATTCTATAAATATAAAATAACACTTACCTTTATCCATTATGATCATTCAAAAAAAGGAAATGTTACTCATGTGTGCGTATGGTCTATTGTCTCCATGATTGTAACATAGTTCATTTTTCATAACCATATTTCATGGTTGGTTTTAAAATTATAATTTATGTATAAAAATGATAATTATTTTATGAATATTATTTTTTATATGATGGAATAATTACCCCTTTGACCATAGTCAACACATAGATCTCATTTTGAAATTATGAACTAAGTGTCCTCGAAACACCTAATGTGGACATAACTAAATAAGTAATTAAATATGACAATAAAATAAATGAAGTAAAATGGTTTAAGTATAAGGTTTTAAACCTATAAAATATTCTTAATAAAATAAAAAAATGATATAAGTTTATTATACAAGAGATAAAGTACACACACGACAAGTTTGGACTCAACGTAAGGGATTTATTATCTTACTTTTACTTTTATGAGACATATGTCATGTGCACCAGTTATTTCTTTTGTGTAGTGTATATAATACCCCTTTTATATGTGATATCATGAATATATATATATTCATAGTATTTAATGTTTCATTTAAAGTTACTTCTTTCATGAGGTTTATGATTCAAAAGTTACCAGAGTGGTAATGGTTTATTTCATAATCTCGTCATTATTAAAGATTGATTATGTTTAAGTATACCTTAGAGGAATTTTTTTATATTTCTATATTAAAACTAATTATTTTTTATACTCTTTTTATTCAAAAAAATTCCATGTAATAGTACCATTTTTCTCTCTTTGGTACTTAAAATGATTGAGAATATTCATAATAAAATAATATTAATTTTTGATTGAAAATGATTTTTATTGCATATATATATATGTTCCTTAAAATACTAAAAAGAATATTTTTTACATTCTAAAAATGATTATTAAATAAATTTTTACCTATTTTTTTATTTTTACAATTTTTTTGAATGGAATCTTCTTATCATTTTCTGAATGAGGTAATTTTTAACCTTTTTACAACATTGTGAAAGGAATGTTTTTTAACTTATACGACATGTACAAAATTATCCACCACCATTACCACTCAATTATTTAAAGCTTACTTTATAATATTTTCTTGTTAAAAAAATGTTTTATATAATATTTTGTAAATTTTTATATTTTAAAGAAGTTATTTAAAAGTGAATAGGGTATTTTTTTTCAAGAAATATTGCATGTAATATTTTAAAGAAATTTTCATCAACAATGAAAACCTTTGATGTTATAAATTGATTATAAATTATGTATATGTCACTCACATATATAAGTATATTATTATCCCTTACTTTTATGGGGTAATTCATTCCTTATATTCATCTCTCAAATTCCTTCATTATGAAATTTATTTTGATTATAATGTGAGACAATATTATGAAACACATTTCTTTACTTGGGGAATTCTTATTTTTTCCTTATGATTGACTTACTTTTTATGGAACACATAATCATGACCATTTTATGATCGGTATGACCAAATAATGATCTAATTTATTGGGTAAATCTTTATTCTCATGATATATCATGTATAGGGTTATGTAGTAAACATAATCCATTATGGGATTTTGTCCACCATGTGATATTTTCAAGGTAGTTAACCTTGACTCATGTTTATGTCATGTTATATATTTCTTCCACATTTCCTATGATTCCATGATATTATGATACCATTTTATTTTTGGTATGATCCCATGTGATTACTCTTTATCCTTATCTTTTATGATATCATGTTATACCTTTAACTCACAAGTTATGATTCCTTATCATGTTTATTCCCTTACTGGGATTTTTTAGCTCACCCATTTTGTATATGTATTCCTTAGATTGTCCCAAAAAGTTTTAGGAGTTAAAAATGATTTAGTACCTCATTATGGATAATAAAATAAATAATTTTTATTTTAGTTATACTTTGACATATTATGAACCTGGTCTTATAAAGACACTAGGCCTCACAATAATTGGGTTGTAATTATTGGATGTTTATGTTAAAAATCATGGAATAATATGTGTAAAATTATTGGGTTTCTATATGAATGGTTTTGTTATAAAATATTGTGAATCAAAATTTTTTAGATTTAAAAGGCCTTTGTATGGCCTAAATTAGTATCCTTGTTCTTGGTATACATGGTTAGATACTTAATTGAGAAATATAGAGTTCAAGAGATAAGGGTTTGATCACAACATCTATTTGAAAATTTTAGAAGATGAAAATTTTATGGTAATGGTGTATGTGGATATAACATATTTGGTGGAAACATATACAATTTAGTTGATAAATTTTCTCATTTAATGAGTAAGTAATTTTATATTTCATTGATTGGTGAATTAAATTACTTTCTAGGGATGAGATTTTAATAAAAGTAAATTGGTATATTCATCTCACATGTTAAATATACAAAGGAAGTGTTGAAGAAATCCATAATATAATATTGAAAGATAGTTTCAACTTCAATAGAATTTGGAACTAAATTGGGAAAGCATATGGATGGTTAAGAAGTAGATTATACTCTATATATAAGAATAATTTAGAGTTTACTCTATCTTATTATTACCAGGATAGAAATTTTATATGTTACATGATTGATAACATGATTTCAGAGTTTTTCTAAAAAATAATGCCTCTTGGAAGTAAAAAATAATAATTATATATTTTTATATAACACTAAATTATGTTACAGTGTTCAGGGATGGAAAGGTTTTGAATTATTTTGATTATTTGAATATTTATTAGGTAAGTGAAATTGTGGATATAAAATTCATAAGTGGTGGAGAATTGTATATTGGGAGCAGTTATGTTGGCTAGATAAGTAAGAAACAAGACCATGTTTCTTTGAGTATAGTGGAAGTATAGTATAATCTATCACTAATTACTACACACAATTTATATGGATAAAGAAGTAATTAAAAGATATTGGTGCAATGAGGCAATATCCGATGTTGATTCAATGTAATAACAAAAGTGAAACTAAATTGATAAAGAATTCAGTTCATAATTCTCACACAAATAATATTGAGATATGATATAATTTAATAAATTAGAAGGTTAATAACAACATTATAAAACTATAATTTATATGAACTAGAAATATGTTAGAAGATATATTCACTAAACCATGGGATGTACATACTTTTTAAAATCACTAGTTCAAACTTTGATTTCTTCTATTTCTCTCCAACTGATGAGTTTTGGATTTCCCACATCACCATTTCATATATTGTAATATTTTAATTTTTTATAGGGATCTTATATTTTATTAGGTGCAAGAAGATATGGGATACTTATCCATGGGGACTTGGTATAAGTTCAAAGACTTGATCAGGTGATTTATTAGTGGACAATATAGAAGTAGTTAACTCTTTATTTGGTTTCCTATAATTATCCTTGACTCATGTAGGATTATAGAATTTATAAATTGATGTTTTATTACTATGTAATAATGAATGTTGGAATTGGTCAAATCTAGAGAATAGAACCCCTTGTATTTTATTGTCAATGTAGGAGAGTAACTAAAGGGGGGTAATAATTATTACTATAGATAATGATTGATGATTACTAGATTATAGTGATTATATATTTCAGGGGGACATGATTGAAGGAATGTGTCAATATCTAAAGGTTAAAAAAAAATTGAAAGTGGGGTATTGTTGCAACTATGGGATATAATATTGGATTTATTGTCAATAAGAAGTTTTTTAGAAGTTTTGTGATGGATCTTGATGAATTTGTATATGATTGTAGAAATTTTGGGAAAATAGAAGATCAATTCATGAGACTATGGTCATTATTTAAGGATGATTTTTTAAGGATCATTTGGAACATTATAAGATTGATTCATGTCACTATACAAGGATCACACTGTGAAGGACATTTTTTTATAAGGTTCTTTTTTTAGGTTGGTAATGTTTTTTCCTTTATCAAATTTATATTTTATAGTTGCATGACATGTCACTAATTTCATGTAATTATGGTTTTTTTGGATAATTTTAGTATTTTTGGAGTTACATGTTACACATAATGAGGAGGGATATCATTCCATGAGGAAGACTTGGTAGATTTTATTAGTACTATCTACTAGAGAATTGTGCCATGAATAAAATACCACACCTCAAAGAGGATGATACTGTATCATGACTGTCAACCATGGAAATCCTATAGAGACATGATTTTTTATGTATCTTGATAGTTTACACAAGATTTAAGTAATTTTTCTAAAGCATTATGTCGTGTCATGACCCATCTAATGGTTGAAGTATTTTAAGGATGAAACTGACTTTTTACGCTATAAAGGATATAGAGATATCAAATAGAAATGATGATGTGTCTTTCTCATGATGTTTGGGTAGTTATTTAAGCAACTAATAACTACTTATTTTAATCCAATGGTAGAGATTTTATAAAAGATGGTTGAAGGTATGGAATTTAATTAAAAGAAGTTAGAAGTCTATTATTGTTTGAATTTAAAATTTGAGATTTAAACATCATCTAGATATAGAGGATCCCACTATGTTTATGTAAATTAATGCACAAAATAAAAAGAGGAATCTCGAATATCTGGAATTGGGGTAATAATAGTAAGGATTATTGAATATCTTATTTTAGTTAGTGAACTATGATCAATATGAGTTACATTGAATATCAAGATTGTAATTATAATATAAATTACATATAATTGAAATATCTAGAAGTGAATATTATAGAAATATGTATAATAACCTTTTTGTTTGGTGTTGATTCTTTTGATTGTTATCCTTTGAGATTAACCTTTAATTCAACAATATACTTATATCCCACTTTACAGTAGTGAGTGGAAGAGAGGAAGAGGCTATGGACTTTGGATGAGTAATAAGGTATTCAAAAATCTTATAATCACATACAGTGAAATATTAGTTAATTGTTATATCAACACATCATTTATATGTTCTCCTTGGATGTAGCCTTTTATGGGTGAACCAAGTAAAAATGCATGTAGTCATTCTCTTTATTGATTTATATCTGATTGTGATTACAAAATTGATTCAAGGTATCATTACTAACATGAATACAAGATAAAATATATTCTAAAAATAATAATAAATTTCAATATAGCATAATTCACCCCCCCCCCAATCCCCCTCCTCTTAAGGGGTTTATCAAGACCACTAGGGGTTTAACTATTAACCCGCTTTATTTGATTCGTTGTCTTTTATTAGAGTGAACATTTTATTATTTATGCTTAAAATTATGAGTTCACATGTAAATTTATATGTTTTATTTATTATCTAGATCTTATATATTATATATATTGATCGATGGGATTGAAATTATATATATTTCCAATGCACTGGGAATGAAATTATTCTTTGGATAAGTTATGTTGGGAATGTCTGAACAGGCTTACCATTATGGTTTAGCATCATGGAAAGAACATTGAATATATAAATGTTATTTTAAGAACGTTTTTTTGATGATATTATTGATTTTATACTTTCATATATGCTTTATTATGATATTCTTTGAATTGATTTCAACTTATAGTTTAATTGATATGAACTGAATTCAACTTCATAATTTATTCATGTTTTTTCTTGATTACTGGACATATTCTCTTTTTTACCCATTTCTAGTATTTACATACTCACTCCTCACTTATCCTATAGTACAAACCTAAGGTTCACGAATTATTAGGATCCTTAAGGATATTTTATTTTAATTTAAGGAATTTTATCTGGAATAAACTAATGAAAAATATATCAATATATAATATACAATAAATTGGTTGATTATGGGTGTAAAAATGTTGTTTTATATGGTATTATTTTATTTTTAGTATTTTATTATATTTTCTACTCTTACAAATATCTAAATAGAGATCTAGGGGGAGTAATTATGCAATAATGAGCTTATTTTTTTCAAGTTCATTATAATTAAGATAACTATAAAGGTTAGGATATAGGTTTGGATTACAATTAGTTCATTACAATTAGGTCATTAAAATTAGGAAAATTTTAGATAACTATATAGGTTAGGATATAGGTTGATGAATATAGGTAAGTTTTAACTTTAGGGACTATAAGGTAGGTTAGTGAATATAGGTTGAAACATTAATAGGTATCCTCATGATCAATTTATCATATCATAACATTTGGTAGTTATTATATATCATGATAATTTCAATCAATTATTTACCAAAAAATGAAAATTGTGAGGATGTGGTTTCTTTAAGGATAGGAGAATATACCACCCACTTTTTAAAAAAACTACTAATATTAATTTATTTTAATTATATTTGTTAATATTATATAATCATTATAATTTTATATTATAAAAAAATATTTAAACAAATAATTTATTCTATCTTTTTTTATAACATAGTAAAATATTTTATTTAAAACTTAGGTAACATTTTTTACCTTGATTTCAAATTTTTTTATTTAAATAAATTTATTTCATAATTTTACTTCTTGTATTTATAGATATTTATCTTTATAAATTGGATTTTAAAATTTTAATCAATACATCAAAATTAGGTAATAGTGGAAATATAAAAATTGTTTAGTAAATTTTGAGATACACTGATAAATAGTAAAATAAGACATAATACGGTATATATGTAAAAAAAGAATAAAGTTTTTATTAAATAATTATGTAATATAATATAATAATTATGTAATATAATATAATAATATAGTACATGATGAATAATATAATTTATATTTTAATAATGATTATTTTATTAGTAAGCTATTAGAAAATTTGTTTAAATTATGTACAGCTTTTGTTATAATATATTGTGTAAAATAATTTGAGTATTTATGGGTATAATATAAAAAATAAAAATTAATATATATGAATATTGTTTTGGTATAATTTATTTTGGATAATAATTTTAATATTTATGTTTACCTAAACTCTCATGAAATGTCAACTCAGTGCTTTTGTAATATAAAAAATATCAAAAAAATGGGGGATTTAGTATATTTTCAATATAATTATGAAAAGGGATAATTATTTTAATGGTTTTAAATAATAATAATGGTGAATAAGAAATAATTTAAAAGTTAAAATTTGAATTCAATTATTAATGAGATGTTTTTTAAACTCAAATTAAAAATTTTATCTTAAAAGAATCTGTAAATAAGGGTTTTTATCTCTATTCACAACTCATTACTTAGAGGAATGACTTCCTCTCATTATCAACTATTTTTAATATTTAAATTTGTCTCATTTCATTCTTATGGTTCATTAAAATTTATTTCTCACTATAGTAACTCAATAGAAAAATTTTCAAAAAAACGACAAAGGTTTTTGTTATCTTTTATTTTAATTCAATTCACTTTTTCATTTTTTCTATTTTAGTAAGGGTAAAACATATTTGGAATTTTCATGACATATAAATTTTATTTTTAATCATTACTCTTTAAATTTAAATAAATGAGACAAAAATAATAATTTTATTATTCAAAACTTTTATTTTGTTTCATTTTTCTTCTCTTTTATTCTCTCATTTCTTTTATTTCTTTATTTTTGTATATAAACCACCTCTGATAAGGATATGGATATTATAGATGGGGTGATAATATTTATTTAAATTTATATTAATTCTATGTGTTATTGAAAATATTCATCATAGTGGATGTAAATCCATATAAACATATATATTTATGGGTCTGTTTAATCCCTAAATAATAATATTAATAATTAATTAAAATGTTATTTATTTTTATTTCTAGTTAAATATACATACTAATTCACTATTTTTATTTTTTAGATAGGACCAGCTTTTAATTGGGTTGAGAAGGAACTCTTACATTACTCAAAGGACCAGAATACGTGACATAAAGGCCTAAAGGCCCAAAGGCCTAAAGGCCCAAAGGCCTTTACATGTTCAATGATATAAAGAAAAAATTTCATAATAATTGATTCATGATTAAATAATTCTTTAATGTCATAATTTTTACAATGTAAAAAATATACCATGAATTTTGAATTTTTAAATTCATGAAAATGTAACTTTCACACCATATGTAATTTTAAACTATAGAATAATGATAACATCAAATTCTATAAAGATGGAATTCTAAACTACTATTATGGTAGAATTTCAATAACATTGAATATCATAGACATGGAACATAAAATTTAACCTAAAATATCAGATTATATGGATTAGAATAATTATATCAGATAAATTATTTATTAATAATAAACTTATTTAAGAGTTATAACAAATTATAATACAACATGATATGTTTTAATATAGGAACGATCTCATATAAGCATCTCAAAATGAAGTAAGGGGTTTCTCCAATCCTTTTTTCAAACCAAATTTTATTTTATTAAAAATAAAACCAGTGAATGATGACAAAATAAACCAAGTTTATATTTATTGAATTTCATCTTTTAACCCATTGAATTCATGAACCTAAAACTTTGAATGATGGTCTGAGTCCTCCTACCAAGCATTGAATTGTCGAATGATGAACCACATTTGAACTCTTCTTATAAAATCTACCACATATTTCTTTATAGTTATATCTAGTGTGGGTACCATATTAATTAGTTCCCTTGATTTTCCTTCTTTCTATTACAATGAGACAAGTTTGACTATTGGTTCATGTTGAAACCATTATCTCCATCACCATAAATATATGAATAGTCATGGGACATTTTTTTATGCATTATCCCTATAACATATCATAAGTATTTTCTATGTATCTTCATATATTTCTAAGAACTAATTTTTATTTTCACTCATTAATTATGAAATTTCCATATAACTCATAACTCTTTTCTTCTTAGGTAAATCATGATATAATCTCTTTTTTATCAATATTCCTTGTTAAGTTATCCCAAGTTCCTTTTATCACACCCCAGTATCACTTTTCCTTTATTATTTTATTTATTTAATTATTTTTGTAGACATGAAGGATTCCAAGGTTAAATATAAGGACTCAGCCTTAAAACATTACATAATATTGAATTAAATGAATAATTCACATTGAGGATATTTTCATGTTTAGAGTTTTAGAGAATTAGGAAATAACTATTACATCTCAAAAGATTACAAAGTAGACACTTCTACTCAGTTTCCATTTTTTCAAAAAATAAAAAATCTTGAAAAAAAGAGTCATGTATAGTTCCATGTTTTAGACAGCATGACTTTTCCTTGATCTCATCCTTAACCCTATTCATCTTTAAGTCCTATAAAAAACATTTCAAAACATGGGATGAGCATAAAAAGATCAGTAAGGTTTATAAAACAAAGAGTCAAAACATTAGTTCATCATTACATACATAACATAAGCTCTTTAACATACCTCATGAAATCATAAGATTTATGAATAACACATAGAAAACATAGATCATAAAGGTAACTTGTGGCATCCATATCATACTTACATTGTAGCTATCACAGCTACGTAGGGAGTTACATTTGGAATACCCATCACAGTATATTCCCTAAATATCTTAGAAGAAACATTCACATTTACCTCCATCTTGTTACCCAGTGCATTAGAGAGCTATCTTGGGCTCACCCACCCTAGGTTTATCACAGAACCGCCCGTATACATAAACAATTCCCAAGAACCTTAACATATTCATAGCACATAAAATAAACATAAAGGAAAGATGACATTTCCAAATTCTAATTACAATATATCATTTAAATATATTGACATAAAAAATCCATTATCAAAACCATTTTCAATACCAAAATTCTTAAAAGATTATATGGTATTTATTTTAATTTTAAAAACATTACGGCTTGTTAAGGAATCCAAAGATCAAATAATACTCGCGACGGTGGAAAGGTCGTTGTCACTGCATATGTTAAAAAGAAACATTCTTTTTTTTGTCGTTTAGTAAAATGCTTCGTAGAAAAATATTCCCTTTGAATGAAATAAAAATTCAAAGGTTTTTATAAAGTGTACAAAAGAAAATTGTGTATTAAAAAAATATGCCTCAATGAAAGGATATTGAGACGAAGTCCCTTACCCCGTGTCCGACTTGACCCGTTTGTCCTTTAATCTTATGAATAATAAACTAAAGTTAATTTCTAATTGATTAAGAACCTTTTTAAAGTTTATTATTCCTTTTATATCACTTATTACTATGTTATAAACATTATTTAATCATTTAAGTTAATAATTGTCGTTTTATCGATATTTGGTACTTGAGTCAAAAATGAACACCATATATTTACAAGTTGTCCATGTGGTCGATAGTACATTATCTCCAGAATGATATTGATTATTTAGATATCATATATATCATATATATTTATTATATACATGTATTTATAATAGTACATAGTGTTTGGAGATAAGAAATGAAATGCACCGTTCATAGAGACGGTAAGTCGTACGTACGCATGAACGCTACTTTCATTTCTATTTAGTATTGTAATAGAATTAAAACATAATGATATATAGGTATATTATAATTATAGTATAATATTATATATAATATCATTAAATCCTTCCTTTATACATCCCACATATGGCATTAACGAGTTATATCACTTTGAGGGGGCGGTAGTCCGCACTTCCTCAAATGAAATTATCGTGTTTACCCATAATGAAAACTATAAAGGTATGCTATAAATGGAAAATACAGAAGAATAAAGAAAAAATAAACATAATATATATCATATATAAATACAGTTCCATCATAATGGCCACAATGAGAGGTGGTATGAGATAATCGAACAATCATCATTTCATGAGGTGTTAGTTTTCCATCCACAGAAACAGTGTGTTCTTCACCCATTAGATGGAGGTGTTTGTAAGTGTAGTTATAATACTTCTCATAACAACATCTTAGTATATTTAGGATACTGGTTTTTTTATAAAATAAATGAATAAAAATAGTTTATGGGGTTGGAGAAGTAAAATAAAACAAAAGAACTTAAGAGAAGATGTTACTTTTAAATCGGGTAACTCCCTTTGGTTTGAACCAAAAGGGTTTATTGAAGTGTTTTCTTACTAAGGTAAGGCTTCTAGAATTAAGATAGGGATCTTGGGAGCTTATTTTAGAAGATTTTTCATGACAAAAATGATTGAGAAGTTTGATAAATGGGTTATAAGTGAGGTATTTTTATAAGAGAGAGGAGGGGCTCTTTAGGAAAGTTTGAAACAATTATTTTATTATAACCTCATCTTCGATTTCAAAAGGTCAAATAATCATTAAAGTATAATTTAATATGAATTGTGGTCAAAATAAAATCATACAATAATAATTGGATAGGTTTTGAATATTTTTTTAATATTTATAATCTTATTTATTTAAATAATTTATTAATGAGGAAAATATTGCATCATTATTGTGTCATAAATAATTTAATTTATTTGATGTCAAAAAATTATAAAAAAACTATCATGATGTAGGAAATATTTTTAGATTTTAAATGAATATTTATAGTTGAAATGATAACTTATATAACCCCATGTAAAAATTGATTTACTAAAAGATATTGGTTTATGTCATTTTTGTCTTTACTTTAAATTAATTAACATAAAGTGACATTATTACTCCCATGTGGCTCCATGGGGTCCCAAATTAGACCCAAGGATACCCATGGTAGGGTAATTATCACCCAATAGGATTAGGACATATGTTAGGGTAATTTAATATTATTATAATATTATATTTTACCCTTATTTACTATATTTACCTTTTAATCATGGTAAATAATATATTTACTGAAGTAAATATTTAAAATGTCTAAAAATAAAAGTTACCTATTTACACAATTTGGACCTGATGATTCCAAATATATAATACATTTTTCTAAATTCAAAACACATAAGTGGCAAAAATTAATTTAAAATTAATTCCCGCTATCAAAACAAAAAGCGTGTTTTTAAGAAATAATAACTATCAAAAGATTGACACTTGTTTATGTCCAATTTCAAAGTGAAAATAATTTCAATGTCCAAAATTGAATTAACTAGTAAAAATATATTCTAATTACACTTTATAACCAATTAAAATGATAATATAACCATATAAATAAATAAGATTAAAAGTCACTTTTGAATTAAAATACAGTATTTTTCACTATTCATTAAAAAATGAACTTTATTAGAAAAATACCAAAAATTTACCCAAATTAAATTTTGATGTTATAAATCTAAAGAAGAATTTTATTTTTTCAAATAGAACATATTAAAATTACCAAAACTAGATTTAAAGAGGGTTCTCCATCAAAAGACGGTAAATCGACCTTTTAAAGAATATTAGAGTATTTATGCTTAGATTCATTCACATTTTAAGCCTCTAAATTTTATTAGATAAATTTAAAAACATTTTAAAAACATGTATAATCATATTTTAGTTAGCTCTATTCAACCCTGCCGATACAATGGCTAGGTGTTAACTACCATTTAAAATAAGAATATTATATTATTAGTGTGCAACATAAGATTTCAAAGAAACTCGTTGTTGCGTATTGGGTACGCTATCAAACATAGAATATCCTTTAAAGTAGAATTAATATTTAATTAAAAAATATTAGTAAACATTCAAATGTATTATTCTTTATTTACTTGGGATGTTACATTAAATTTTTCCAATTTTTGGAAATTTTTATGTATCGCACGGTCGTTATAGGGTTCGTGCATTGTTAGTGATAACCATGAATATGAACCTTACATAAGGGGTATTCTTTAGTGAACTCTAAATGAGTTTCACATGGTTAGTAGTATCAATATAGATGACCCTTACATAAGGGGTGTTCTTAAGTAGCTACCACATGGGTTGTGCACGGTTAGTAGTAACCATACTGATGACCCTTATATAAAGGGTATTCTACAACGTCCATTGGATGGTTTGTGCATGCTTAATTTTAACCATGAAGATGACCCTTATGTAAGGGGTATTCTTCAGTGGCTACCACATGGGTTATTCATAGTTATAAGTAATTTTTCATCTTAATTGTGCAATGTGCACTGCTTGAAACTAGTTGTTGTCACACGATTGGTACATGGTTTCCCAAACCATGAAATATTAATGATTTTAAAATTTTTTAAATTCCTATACTTCCCCAATTTTAATTAAAAATATTAGGGTGTCTTTTTTTCCTTTCATTCAACCCTCAAGCCACCAATATTTTTCTCCCTTCAATTCTCTTTATCTTTGAGATTTTCCATGGTATTTATTCCACTTTGGGTGATGATTGTTTAAGGTAAACTCATCTTAACCTCCTTCTCCATTCTTATGATTCATTATCCACTTCATTAAGAGCCTTAATAAGGTCATTAAGACCTGGGGCTAGTGTTACTAATATTTTTATTTGGGATTTTTCTTTGTTATATTTTTAAATGGCCTTTTGAGAAAGTCTTTGTCCTTTTTTGGTGGATTAGCACCATCTCTAGAAAGTGCAATGACATGAGGTAGGTTTAACCATGCACATGACTTTAAATTTAAATACATGATTTCTTTATTCTTTTAGTTCCTTGTCTTGGATGATTTAAAAGTTATATTAAGTGTATATATTAGTTCCATGCCAAATGAATTTATAATTTCTCATAAATATCACTTGTCATGATATGTTTTTCATGTTTTCCTAGTTGTTTAATTTATGAACCATTTTATTATGTACATAATGTGCTTTTAAAAAGGCCTGAGTGACTCTTTTAAAATTAATTTGATCATTAAATTATTTTTTTGACTCTCAATTGTTTTATAAATGAGGTAATTCACGTTTTTAAAAAAAAATTTACAAACTAAGGTTGATTTTGGATTTTCCAAAAATTACTTTGAGCTTCATTGATTATTTGAGATTATTTGAAGATATTTTTGTATTTCTTGGACTTTTTTGAGTTTCAATGATATTTTAAATAAAGTAATGTTTTATAATGATTTACAAATATATTTTTCATGGTTTGGTTTTCAAAATATTATTTTATAACTTGGTTTTTCTAAATATGTTCCAAAGGCCTCATTAGTACTTTATAAAATGGGTTTTATTGACATGTGTATAAACTTGAAGTGATCCCCTTAATTTTATTTATATAAAAGTTAAAAATTATATTTATGTTATGTATATTGATGGATTTATCCTAGTTAGAGGATATGACTATTTTATGGACATTCTTAAAAAGGGGTATTATTTTGTAAAGGGTGATAAGATGTGAGGGTGTGTTATGATTGTTATTATTTTTATATATTATTTATGTTACATGTTCATTTATCACCTATATTTTGTGTAATTGAATGCCTTGGGTATCTAGGTAGTGAAATCTAGGTATATTACTCCAATAGTTCATGATTCCACTCTAGCTTATGGCCCCAAGTTAGGATCACGCCCTACTTGGGGGATTTGTCCCCTTGTTACGGAAAGGTAGGGTAAAACCTAGTGTTTGGGCAGTTGAATCACATCATAGGCCAATTATATAGATTCTAATTTTTTGTCCTAGAATTCCTCTACATATTCTAGGTTCTCCCATGATGATTATGATTATGACTACTTTTTTTATAATAGTTTATTTATAAATATTTCATGTTCATCTCTTATTATTGATGTTTTTATGGTTATGTTATTATTTATTATCAATGGGGTTTTCCTTTCAAAAGTATAAATTTATCTCTCTTGTGATCCTTTATGAAATTTGAAAGGGTTTTAAAAGTTTGGGCTTGCTCTTTATTTCTTGAACATGTGCATTTTAATATTATGTTTTAAAAATATTTCCCCTTATTATAAATGTTATGTTTTTTAGAAAATATTTAAAGTTTGATCATGTTAAAAGGTGTAGATTATATATCTTTGTATGAATGGATTAAAGTGGTGGTCACATGTTACTTGTCTTATTTAAAATTCAAAGCTTGCATTTATAGTTGTATTCTAAACTAGAATGAAATATATTTACCTTTAAAGGTTATGCATGGGGTGTGGGGGGAATATACTAGGAATTATTTTCTCATAATTATAATATTAAAGGTTCAATACAAGTACTTATTGGATATATTAAAAGATATTAGTCTGTTTCAGGTATGTTAGAGGAAGTAAGTGAAGATGACTCACTTAACATGAGGATACAGACATAGTGGTATTCTTTTAGGGAACCTGTTTTTCTATGCTTATAGGGTTTTCCTATGCATTATGCCTCCTAAACTTCTCACTTAAGTTATTATTTAGACTCATGTTGGTTATTATTATTAATGTTTATACTTTTTGATGTTGAAATTTTTTGGTTAGATCTATTGGGTTTTATTTATGATTGATGAGTTATGTTTACTTACTTATGTATTGTTTGGATTCACTTATTATTCAAAAGTGATTACTTTATATATATTTCTGTATGAATTATAGAGTGGTCATGTTGGACTTTCATATGGGATTCACCTTTTGATTATTTCCTTTTCATGAAAAATCATTCCCATCAATGTTTATTTTGATGTCAAGACACTAGTTTCTAGACCATGGTGATTGAGAATACACTTTAGGCCCTATCATTGATAATCTTGAGTATCAGGTTAGGATATCCCGGGTTGGTTCATGATAAAATTTTATCAAAGCCTGATTTTTATTTGGGATGTTAGGGTAGACATAATAATTGATTGTCAGATATCAAGATTTTGGTATGAGTAAGTGTATGGAAAACAATTTTAATATTAAAACATGAGTTACCAAGGGTGTTCAGGATGTATGTATATAGAATTTGAGCTTTATTCTTGATTATTTTCAAGATATTTTTTCTTTATTTAAGTATTTTTATTTTATAATGAAAATTTATGAGATATTTTGAGAAAATCAATGATTTGGATGAAAATGGGAATAAACATGGGGTCACGCACCTACTTTTCACAGTCTATAAAACCATTCACAAATTGTACATCCTATTCTGTGAAACTTCTAATGGACTTTACAAAGTTAGCACATAGTTTTTCAGACCATTCATCCAACCCATGCATAGTTATAAATTTTCCAAACATTAAATTTTGGTTCTTAATGATTTTAAATAATTATTATTTTATTTTATTATTAATTTAAGATGAATTGAGGTTGTTTTTGGGAGTTTTTTATATTATTTATATTGATCTAATCAGGTGTTTCATGATGAAAACCTTAGTGTGTATCTTTTAAAAAGTGTTGAAACTCATGGTTTGAGAAGTAATTCAAGTTTTTTGAATTTAAAAAGAGGATTGGTTTTATAAATACTATAAAGGTATGTTAAAAGGGGGTTGTGTAAAATGATTTAAGAATTATAACATGGTATTTTATAAAATTCCTTTGATTTTCTCTAAAGGTTTTGATTTGTAAAGGATTTAAAATTTTTATTTTATGTTTTGAAGTATTATAAGGTGTTTTTTTGTATTTATAGTGATTTATTTTTTAATGAGTCTTATAAAATCATTTTTATTAAATTTTTTAGTAGCTTTAAATAGACTTTTCTTATTATTTTAGAATTGGTTTGTTTTTTTATATTTAGTTTTTGGAATTTTGAGATCTTGAGGCATGTTTTTTATTATATTCAATGTTTCTTACTCTTTTAGATTATTTTTTCAACAAGTACTTATGAAACTTAAAGAGGGGATTGTTTTTTAGTCTCTACAAGTAAACCCTCTCATTGATCAAAGTCAACTTGAGCCAATTGTTCTATCTTCTCTAAATATAGAGCATAGTGTTATTTTTATTTTATATCGGAATATAGAATACATTCAATAATTTCAGGACTTAATCCATCCTCTCTTATAGGGGTATAATATTCCAACAAATTGAAATAGTGTTTTTGGGATATTTATAAGATAATTAACCTTCTAAAACTAGTAGAGTCTTTTAAGATCAAGTTTTTTATGTTTCTTCTTAAAGGTCTAAGTTAGAAGTGGTGGAAGTCCATCATTCATAATAATCCAAAGAAGGAATTTTCCTGGGAAGTTTTTAAGGAATTTTTTTAGAAATACTACCATGAAAATATGAAAGTGTCTAAGTCAATGTATTTGTATTTCCTCAAGAAGAATGACCAAACAATATTGGAGTACTCTCGTTGCTTTATTGATCTAGTGTCATATCGACTAGAGCCAGTCTCAGATGATTCTAATAAATCTTGTTAATTTAAAAGAGGCTTTAATTCTAATATTTAGTTAAAATTGTACATGTGTGTAATAGGTAGTGAAATGAGCTATCAAGGTTGAGGCAACCACAAATGGAATTACTGAAGTGATTGATATTTCCTTTATACCTGGAGGTGTTTATGTAGATTCCAGTGGTGGAAAAGGGAGGTTGAGTGATTCTGATCAGATGGGTAGTGGTATCAATAGATCGTCTTATTTCTTCTCATAAACTTCTTCTAGGAGTAGGTAATTGGTATTCTATCAATACATAAGCCTGATAATAATAAGCCTACATGTCAGGAATCTCCTAAAACCTACTGTAGTTGTGTACATTTAGGTCATCTACAAAAATTATGTAAAGTGGTTGGGCTTAAAAGTTGTAGAGATAGATCTACTTATTCAAGAGATCCCTAGGTTCAACCAACTGAAATTAATGCTGACATAGTTTTTTATTGGTGTAACACCCCAAGTTTTTTTTAAATAAAGTTGTCTTCGATAGCATATTTGAAATGCAACACTAAGTTTTAACAAACCTCAATATACTATTAATATTATTATTTAAACATTATCATTATGACCTAGCCATTAAATTTGGCAGTATGGATAGTAATAAACACATTTTGAAAATTAATTATGAATTATAAATAAATTATATTGATAAATAAGTACTTAATTTTCGGTAAAGTCTTGAGAGGCTTTAAAAATACTTTTTTCTAAAAAATGATTTTATTGCTTTTTTGTGAACAAATAATAAAATTACTTTTTTCAAATTTTTAAAAATATATTTAAAAAAATTAAAATAATTTTTGGAATAAAAATTTCAAAATTATATTAGTATGAATTTGTGGTATTTTTCTAAAAAAATAATTTTTTAATGAATAGTAAAAAAATGATGATTTTTATTGAAAACTTCCTTTTAATTTAAATCATTTACAAAGTTATATTTTGTTTTAAATTTATTTAAAAGTAAAATTATTTAAATTATCTTATTATTAATTCAATTTAGTTTATTGGAATCAATTTCATGTTGAATTATGATATGAAAACTTTTCATACTTATAAAAACTTTTTGTTTGGAAAACCATTTTTTCATCACGTTTGTAAATTCAATTTTAAATTAAAATTTTCGACTTATATAAATTGAATTTATAAAAATGGATTTCAAATTTGGAATCATAATAATTAATACTATATAATAATTTTAACTTAATTTTTTTCATAGTCATTAGTAAAAACAGTAAAAGTTAATTATTGTAGTTAATGTTAAAAGAGATTTACTGAGGGGGTTAAACTAAAAATATATGCATTAAAATTACATAAAAACTTGTCCAAATACTATTTTATGACAATATTTATACCTTATATCATATAATTTTATATAATAATCCATTTTTGAGCCTTTTGGCATGTTTAAAACATGGGTATAAATTTATCTTTTCAAAACTTCCAAGGGTGTCCTCTCCCCCACTTATAAAAGGAAACCCCTATCCTCTCCCCTTTACACTTATAAAGTATTTTTTGACAATACCTACCCAAATACCTTCCTTAATTCCATCCCCACATCCTATAGTCTATTTTTTGGTCATAAATACAATCTAGAGTTGCTTTATGTGCAATCCTAAAGAGGTGGTCTGAAGAAGAGGTATCATTCTTAACCGAGCATATTTGTTTTATTTATTCTTCCAACTCATTAAAATATTACTAAATCATGTTGATATAATAATTTAATTATATCTCATATAATAATATTTTATTATGTTAATTCCATAACTTAAATCAATCTCCACATCCATCAAATGGGAAATGAAACCACCGTTCGAGTGTATGCTGGACTACTGCCTCATGAACTGATGTAATTTGTTTTCCATCATCACCTCTCATAGTTTTTCATGATGATAGATATAATTTTTATAAATTATATTACATATATATTAATAATTATTTAAAACTAATAGATTATATACCTTCTTACCTTACAATCCATTGAAAAATGATAATGTCATTCGTTTGTACGGCGGACTACCGCCTCGCGAAGCGTTGTGATTCGTTTTTTTACCCCATAAAATGGATGGTATATGTAAGTGTATTTAAAGAAATAATATTATAATTATGATTTAATTATTATTATTATATAAATATAAAATAACACTTACCTTATTTCCATTATGATCGTTGAAAAATGGAAATGTTACACACACACGCGTATGGCCCACCGTCTCTATGATCATAATGTAGTTCATTTTTCATAAGAATAATTCATGGGTATTTTTAAAATTATAATTTATATATAAAAATTATAATTATGTCATTATTATTATTCTATATATGGTTAAATAATAATATATTTTTCCTTGGGTATCTTTCCAAGGTGATTTTGGACATATGATCTGAACATCATCAAAATGTATGACTTAAACCTAAATGATTATGTAATTGAATATAACATGATAATGAATAAAATAAAATGAATAATAAAATTGAAAAATATTATTAAGAAATTAAATAATTGACCTAATTTTATTATTTTTGAATATAAAGAAAGCATGTGATGAATCGAGCTCATGGTAATGGATTTCTCTAAACCATCATTGTTTTTGGGTTATGACCAATCTCTCTCTAGCTCACTTTATATCTTTATTTAAAGTTGTGAAATGATTATAAATTATAGATATGTGTCTCACACATATATTCCTAGATTATTATACCTTTATTTTATGGGGTAATACATGACTTCTTTTCATTTATCAAATGACTTCATCATGAAATCTCCTTTGATTATGATATGAGGCAAGATTATGCAACCCATTATCTTTCCATGGGTAATTATTATGTTATTACTTATGATTAATTTCCTTTTTTTGGAACATATAAATCATGAACATGTTATGATGGGTGAACCTATATATTTCTCTAATGAATTGGGTAAAACTTTAGTCTCATGAGACGTCATGTATGGGATTAGAGAGTAAACCTAATTCATTATGGGACTTTTTCCACTATGTGATATTGTATAGGTAGTTAGCCATGACTCATTTTTATGTAATGTTATATATTTCTACAACATTTCCAATGTTACCATGATATTATGATACTATTTTATTCACTTTATGATTCCATTTTATTACTCACAAGCCTTATATTTTATGATAACATGTTATACTTTTGACTCACAAGTTATGCTTTATTGTCATGTTTATTCCCTTACTGTGTTTTTTAGCTTAATCTTTTCTTTTATGTGTTCCCTAGGTTATCCAATGTATTTTTAGGACATCTAATGGATTTAGAAGATAATTATGTTGAATTAAATAATGATTTCATGTTTTAGTTTACTTTTGATTTATTATGAACCTATTATTTTAAAGACATTAAGCCTAATGGTAATTGGGATGTACTTATTGGAGATTTATTTTTAAAAATCATGTAATAATATGTGTAAAAGTCTTAGGTTATTATATTTGGTATCATGGAAATTTATAGTTATTTTTTTAGATTATGAATAAAATAATTTAGTGAGAACCTTAAAAAAAGTATAAGGCTAAGACTGACTATAGGAAAATGTTCTGAAATTTTGGTGAAGTATAGAGTGAGTGGGTTTCAAGAAAATACATCTCTATATAGATACTACAAGTGGATGTGGCATTGGAACAGTTTTACCTAGGAATAATAACCCTTAAAAGAGAACATTGATCTGGACTTAATCATCACCTAGTGCATGATAATAAGCCTCATTACACACCTATCTTTACACTCTCAGGAGATATGTTTTGGAAATTCACAAACTCTTTATGAACCATTATGAAGGTCTTGAATAAATTATTAGGCTAGAAAAACTAATAGGGAAATTTCTATGGATAAACTAGATTTAAATCTAGAGACTCATAAATTGGGATATACTTATCATTCCTCCCATGTTTTTAAGTTTCCCTTTTATACATTTATTAGTTAATTTATTCTCATCGTGTTTTTATTATTTTAGTTAATGGAATGAAATAAGATAAACCATTCCAACAACCAACATGATAAGAAATGTGATGATTGCCCCCAATGATATTCCTAATATTATAGGAGTGGAATATAATAATTTCATGGTAGTAATAGCTCAATTATCTCATGTTATGAATAATAACATGAATCATCAGGAACACCGTGCTAATCCTAAGAAAGATCAAGTTGTAGTAGAGTATTTTATGTGATGAAGGCCTCATATCTTTAGTGGATATTTCGATACCCTAATAATGGAAAATGTATTAACTCCATTGAAAAGATATTCTCTAACCTATAATTCTTAGAGAAATAGAAATTTGTGTTTTTTTATCACATTGAAGGAGAAGTCACTCAATGGTAGACACTAGTAAAGAACACAAAGTCCAAAGAGGATATTGATTCCCTGGAATGGGAAGACATCAAGAAAATATTTTTCAATATATATTTTCCCCAATCTCTCTATATTAAAATATAAAGGGGTTTCCTTAGTCTAAAACAAAAGGAAAATGAGTCTATTAGGGTGTATGAGGAAAACTTCACAAGGCTTGCATGGTATGAATCTGGATTTTTCATCAACATTAAAAGTAAGGTGGATCACTTCTTTAGTAGATTAAAACCAAGAATATGAAAATATTTGGTGATTCAAGACTTTGATAGCTATGAAGAGATTGTTCATTGTGCCCTAAAAGTTGAGATGGAGATCTGTGACTCTCAGCAGTCTCATGGGACTGGAGACAAAAAAAATATAAAATGGAGTTTTTTAGAGTTATCAATAGATAAATTCCATGGGAGAAAGAAAATCCAACATCTCACATGTCTCCAAAGAGACTATACCTGAGTGGTAGAGGCTTCTTCTTGGAATCCAAGAGACCTAGGATCAAATCTGGGTGGGGGTGAATTTTTAGGCACTATAGTAGGTACTGTTTGGTATTGTTTAGTCATCACTATTCATCTGATTTGGGCCCGCAGACCATCGGTTTGGGCCTATGGGTCTCAGGGACTTCGGGCCACTAATGGCCTTCAGTCCACCAATGGACTTTAGACAATAGGTCCTTCAGGCTGTTAGAGACTTTAGGCTACCAATGGCCTTTGGGCCACAGGTATTTCGGGCCATAGAAAAGACTAAGAAGAAACTCTGACAGACCACACAGGATCAGGCCCAGACAAGGATTCAGAGAAAAAATATCAACAACCAATGTAAAGCTAACCGGATTAGAAGAATGAGAGGGTATGGAAATTTCCATCAGGACCAAGCACCATGAAAATTTTCATGGGTAAATGCTAGATGATCAGTCATGTGAGGTGGGAATCTAGAAGCCTTTAAGATTTAGATGTTGGGGAGGTGATGTTTCAAGTGTGTCAAGTCTTGGGCCTTTAATGTCATGTATTGGTTCATGTATTGGACTTGTGCCTTGGGCCTACAGGTTATGTAATGGTTCTCATTCAACCCTTAAAAGAATTATTATCCAAAAATAAATAAAAATAATGCCTTCAGTCCATTTGGGTATTCAACATCCCACTTATCAAAAGTGTGGTAAGAAGAACCTTGGAAACTATCTGTTAGGATCCAGGAGAAGTTTTAAATATGGAAAAGAGGGTCATTAGTCTAACCAGTGCTAGAGGGAAATGAAGAAACCCACTAATTTGTATAAATAAAATAAGTTTCAGAACAACACTCAGCCGACGGTATAGTGTTTCAACTACAAGGAACATGATAATTATGCGAGCCAATTCCCTAAGCTAAGGTTTTTTAGAGATAATCAATGAAAAAAACCTATAAGGCCTAAAGATAAAGTAAGAGCATATATTATTACTACTATTGAGGTGGATCCTGAAAATGATTTGGTTATAGGTATGTTAGTTATTCATTCAATAATAACAAATGTAATATTTGATTCTGGTTCTATGCATTCTTTCATATTTTTCAAATTTAGTATAATTATTCAAGTACACCTCAAAACATAGGGGTTGAGCTATCAGTGAGAATAGAAAATAGATAAATGGTTTTATCCCAAGTATATAACTCCATAGTAAATTTTTTTGGAATAAATCTATTATAAAATCTCATCTTACTTCTTTTAGTGTAGTTTGATGTTATATTAGGCATGTATTGTCTATATTTATATAAATCCAACATCAACTATCAAGATAGGTGAATCAATCTCCACATCCCGAGTTATCCTCCAATTCTATATAAGTGTAAGTAGGAGGATTAATTTCCATTGGAATATTCTATTCAAGCATGGGAATTATTGACTTAAGAGAAAGAATATCTATCCTAAATGAATGAGACAAAAGAGAGAAGTGCTCTTAAAGAAATTCCCATTGTGAGTGATTATATTGATGTATTCCTTGAAGAGTTGTATGGTCTTTCTTCTGACTGAGAGGTTGAGTTCTCAATTGAACTTATACTTGGATCTATTCCCATATCAAAGACTCCTTACAGAATATCCACCGTTGAGCTGGAAGAGTTGATGAAGTAGTTATAAGAGAATCAGTAAAAGTGTTTTATACCATTACAAGAAATGTGGGATATACCCATGACCATATCCCAACGGTTTGGCCTAACCATTGGGATAGCTATATTTATGCCAATGGTTTTAAGAAACCATTGACATAGGTCTTCCCTAAATTCATAGCATAGTCACACCTCCCCTCCCATTTATATCTAATCATGATTCATCCCCTCCTCTCATCTAGATCTAATCTTGATCCCTAGCAGCACTCTCATCCAAATCTAATCTTGATCCCATAGCACCATGCGCCCCTCCCCTCCTCCCATTTAGATCTAATCCCGGGCCCCAGTAGCATTGGGGTTCGATTGTCTTCCCAACCATCCAAGCAAATATCTCTCTTCTTGATTTCATTTCATTCTTATTCAATATTAAATTAGTGGGTTCCAAATCATTGAGGTATTATATCAACCATCCATTTTATTTTTATTTTTGTTCTAAAACACCACTGTAGATTATTATTTTTGTAGGAATTTAATTTATTTTGATCCTTTGGTTTGATTTAGGGTTTCTTATATTCATTTCATGTCTATTTGGGTTAGTTCAGACCACTTTGGTTTGGTTTGGGTTCTTTTTGTTAAATTTTGGATTAGTTCATTATTATTTTTTTCTGCTTCATTTTGGTTTCAGTTAGTTTATTCCAATCTCTATATTTCTTTTTTAAATTCATATAGATGTAGTATTATTAAGAATGTAACATCCCCTTATAGCATGAAATCATAAAAAATTACTACAGAAATGTTTAATTTTTTACTAGTTGTGAATGGATTGTGATTAATCATTCATATTTATTCGTATTTGGTATATTCAACCTGATGTGTATCTCAGGTAATGGATTTTATTGACTTATAGCATGATGTTTCTAAGAGGATAACTTAAATACCTTTTATATGTTTAACTAATCTAATTATTCTTATTGATTGTTTCATATTTTCATGATTTTATATGAAATTATTATCTTGATATAAAATATGTTTTTGGGATTTATGAGTTTTCATATTCAATTATTATTTTAAAAAACAAAGATTTTTAGTGATTTTGAAAGAAAAAAAATTACCAAAAACTATATTGAGAAATGATGCTTGTAGAGGGTTGAATTTTTTATTTATGGATTGATATGGTATGAATTTTATATCTCTGGTATAGTTGTTTGTATGTAGAAAATAAATTATTCAAGTTTATTATTTTCTAACATATATATAGTAGCAATTTTAAAATAAGACACATAGAGTGTCTTTTTTAGGTCATTTAAGTAGAAAATGCATTTTTATACCAACACTTTCCTAGTGAAACAATGAGAGGATCGAATAACAATAGGAAGGGTAAATGTATTTTAGGATTTTTTTTAAAAAAACCTAAACTAAAATAACGTGTAAAATAGTGCAAAGGACAATTCTGACTGATGAAAATAGATAAAAACTATGAAAATAACATAATGAAATAGTTTGGAGAAAACAAGAGAGATTTATTAATGCTAATAGTGAATAGTTAATTATTTAGGGGAGAGAATATTTATATAGACCATTGAAAAATATTTCATTTAATGAAACAATATTTATCATAGCAGTGTAATGATGAAAATCTGTATGTGATGTCACCTTATAGTCACCCAACTTATTAAATGTTTCTCTACCATCTCCACCAAATAATTATTTTTCAACCATAATCTGATGTAAACACAATTATTTCATGAAATATTGATGATTGTTATTCCTCACCTATCGGTATATATACTCATACCTTAATAAAGATTAAATATTTCTCATCACCAGTTAGTATACCTCCATTTAAATTTTGGATTGGTTCATTATTGTTCGGTTTGCTTCATTTTGGTTCCAGTTAATTTAGTCCAATCTCTATATTATTATTTTAAATTCATATTGTTGCAACATTATTAGGTATGAAACATCCCCTTGTAGCATGAAATTATCAAATAATAATAATAAAAAATCAATCTTATGTATACAAGACTTAGATAACATCTCAAAAGACTAGTATGTAATTTTCAACAAGAATACTTCTAGTATAAATATATACCACATTTTCACTAATATTTGATATTAATAGTTCTAAATCCCTAATCATAACTCTATAAAAATTTAATCCACCACATAATTCATGCAATTCCATGACACCCCTTAAAATGAATCTAGATGTTATTTTTATATATAACACATATATTCCATAAATTATTCTAGCTAAAGATGATAATCTAAAATATAATCCATCTCTCATCCAGATCGAATTTTGAGGATAGTTAAAAAAACAAGAATAAAAAATTATATTACCTACTAAATCCACACATTAATTTATAAATAAAATAGAAATCATGATCTAACATAACCATTAAAAGTACTATGTACAACCACCTCACCTTATTGTAAATAAATACTCATTACATAACTTATCACTCAAATTGTAATATAAAACCACACTGGCCAGAACCAACCCAAAATACATTGAACTAAACCAAACTAAAAAAATTGGAACCAAACCTATATGAATGGAAACAAAACTGAGTTGACATTACCCAAATTAATCTAACTTGAATGGGACATAATGAATCAAAATTAACTCTTATCCAAATAGAACAAAATTTACTTGAAATGAACTAACATAAAAAATAGAACCGAACCAAACTAAACAAAAGTGAAATGTACTAATAAGACCTAATTGAACACTAAATAAACTAAATTGAAATGAATTGATCATAGTCTAAACAATCTGAATTATAGAAAACTGACCTAACTAGGCATGATGATAAATGTGTTGAACCAATCAACCATTAACACACTAAATCCTAACCAAACTAACAAATATTATCTATATCATAATCGGGATGACTAGACCAAACCAACTGAATTGAATTTAAATGACTTGATCTGACCCAAGTAGACTTGAGTATACCTGAACTATACTAAACTACATCAAAATAAACTAAAATAGAAATAATTGAACTAAATTGAACCTAACTAAAAGAAATTATATATTAATCATA
Organism: Viscum album; assembly: GCA_963277665.1. Taxonomy (NCBI): domain Eukaryota; kingdom Viridiplantae; phylum Streptophyta; class Magnoliopsida; order Santalales; family Viscaceae; genus Viscum; species Viscum album. The sequence continues at coordinate 379,716,754 of OY728153.1, read as the reverse complement.
AAAAATGAACTGAATTGAACAATATTAAATAAAACCCTAATAGGCATGTACCGACCCAAACCAAATAAAAAAATCAAACACAACCAAGCTAAATCGACCAGTACTAAACTAATCATAAACAAACAGAACTGACCAAATTGAATAGAACCAAGTTGTACCAAATTGAACTGAACCATATCAAAAAACACCAAAAAACCAAATAGAATTGATTTGAACCAAATTAAATAGAACTAATTTGAACTAAACTAACCCACGTGGAATCAAACTATCCCAAATTGAAACAAATGAAATTGAAAAAACCATATGCACTTGAAGTAAATATATATAACCCCAAACGAATCAAACTAGACCAAATCAATAAAAACTTTCCTAACCTAACCCAACTAAAACCGAATTTAAATGGAAATAATTAAATTTAATTAACCAAAAAAACTAACCTAAATCAAATAAACCTAATCTGGACCAAATTTAAGGGGAGAGTCACTAAGGCACCTATCTGAAGTTCATTTATGCCTCATCAATTTATTCACTCAATTACATATCATTTAAATAACACAACTATGTATTTATATTCCATAAGAAACACTTTCATAATTAAATCCTTAACCCTTGATGGATTTGACACATTATTACCCATTTATATAATTAAATTAAATATCATGGTTGTATATTTATAGTTTTTTTTGTCTTTTATATTATAATTCTAATATAGTCTAGTGTGTCAGATATGGTTTCATATAAAGTGAAAAATTCTTGTTTCATTAAATATGTTTTTGATTAAACTTCAATATTATTTAATTTATTTTGTGACATGACATATAACATTTTTCTACAGGATGGATAGAAGTTGGATGTATGAAATTGATCAGATCTCAAGATATTTTCAAAAGAAGTTGTAGATATTTTTAGATTTTTCATTTAACAATTCTTCAGATAGTGCTCACATATTCTTCCCATGTTATAATTTTGTTGGAAGACCTTATTTGAGTTGTGAATAAGTTATCTACCATATAACCAAATATGGTTTTCAAAAAAACTACTATGCGTGGTATCATAATGGGGAGAAAATGCAATCTCAAAATTTTCATGATTAAAAAGAGAAAACTGTATTAGATAATTTATAAGATGATCGGTTTTCATTTATTATTAATCATGAGAAGTAAGGGATTACAACTCAAGAATACTTTTATATGATCACACATAATTCATCTAATTAAAATGATGATATTAATAGGGTGAAAAAATTTAATGATGCTGCCATGACTCTAGTATATCAGTTATGTGGTAAAATGAAAAAGCTATAATTTTTAATCTGACTATTTCATGGGAAAACCATGTATTAGATTTTTAATACTATTATTGATTACATTATTACCTTTTTGAAGGAATTACTTATAGATAATTCAGATATTCCCTCAAACCATTATATGGTATGGAAGTTAGTTGAGGAACATAGATTTTCAAAAAATAAAATTTATGATTTCCCGAAATATTGCAGCCTATTTTGTGAGGGAACTACTGAAAGAAATGATTCCATAAAATGTGGAACATCCCTATAGAAGACAAAATATTATGTAACACCATCTTGTGTTCCATATAAATTAATGTGGCACTTTCCATTGATCCCCATACTCCAAAATATTTTCATGTATGATGAAATATCAATAAAATGTGATGTCATGATACCATGAGAAAGAAAGATAATGATGAGTTAGTTCACCCTAAAGATGGATTTTCATGGAAGTAATTTGATAATTGATATCTTGATTTCATAGCTAACATGCCTAATGTGAGGTTATGTTTTTCATGTTATGGTTTTTATCTATTTGGATAGATTCTTACTTCACATAGCACATGTGCGCTTTTCATACACATTTATAACCTTCCTCTATGGATGTGTATGAAAGAATCCTTCCAATTCATGATTATACTCATATCTGGACCTTATGATCTAGGAAATTATATATAAATATACATGAAAAAATTAATAAAATAGTTGAAACATCATTGTAATGTGGGTGTTTGTGCATACAATACATGTTTGAAATATATATTTCATATGCGTATTGTGCTTATGTAGATGATCAATGATTTTCCTAGTTATGCAATGATGTCTGGATGGAACAAAAAGAGAAAACTATCATATCATATTTTTATGAATAATAAAAAATCTATAAGCTTTAAACATCATCATAGTTTCAGTTTTATGGGTTATTCTTACCAATGTACCATCCATATAGGAATAATCATTGAAGATTTGGCAATACCATAGAGATCGACAATCCACCTTAGTGTATGTCTGGAAATGGTGTGATTAATGAATTGAAAGATTTTAGTTTTTCATTCGGGAAGGGTTAGATGAAATATAAAAAGAGGAATAATGTTTCCACTGAAACCAGTTACAATTGGAAGAATAGAAGTATCTTCTTTGAGTTTCTTTATTGGTCAATCAATTTGTTACGCCATTGTTTAGATGTAATGAACATTAAAAAGAATATATGTGAAATTTTTCTTTCAATTATTCTAAATTTCAAGGGAAATACAAAATATTATTTAAAATATTAGCATGACTTAGTGGATTAAGGAATCAAACCAGAATTGCAACTTGTATGTATTAGTGAAAATAAATGGATAGTTCGGTGTGCTTCTTATGTGGTGAAAAATATAGAAAAAATAAATTTCTATAATTACTAGAGACTATTAAAATTCCTTATGGATAGTCAATCAATATATCAAAATGGATCAATAGAAGAAAGTTGAAGTTAAAATATTTGAATTCTCATGATTCTCACATCCTTCAACATGAATTGATTCCAATAGAAATCCTTCATTTTCTTTCCAATAATGTAAGGGTGTTAGTTATTCATTTGTGCCATTTTTTTAGATATCTTTGTGCTAAGAATTTTTCAAAGTCTTTCTTGAAAAAAAAAATGTTGTTATAGGAACCATTAATTTTATGTGGGTTAGAGAAAATATTTCCTCCATCATTTTTCACATACATGTTGCATCTAATTATCTATATTCCAACTGAAATACCTCTTGGAGGACTTATTTCTTTTCATTGGATGTATCCAACTAAAATAAATATGTACACATTGAAGTATTATGCTTGGAATATGAATCACCCTGAAGGTTATATCATGAAATGTTACTTGGATCAAGAATTTATGGATTTTTGTTAAATGTATTTATATAATATGACTATGATATGGAATTAACCAATGAGAAATGAAGAATAATAGTATGAGAAAATTGAACCCAGTTTTCAATCACTTCCCCAAACAAGGGTGATTCTTGGATCATATGTCACGACTCGTCCCCAGGGGCCCATGTCGTGACTCCCCCAAGCCTGCCTCCCAAAGGCCAGGTGTTGGCGACTAGCGCTTAAGGCATCAACCTGTAAGTGGGAGGAATTTTCTTGAGTACTTGTATGCACACACACACAACCACATCCCAAGAAAACTGGAAAAGAGAACATGCATGCTGCTAAACAACCATTGAGTGTAAAATTACAAACTAAAGGTAAATGAGATAGAATAAAAACCCAACAAAAGATAACTACAATAAGTGTAAGTATGAGATTGAAGAAAATTTTTCCACTGGAAACCATGCCTAATGGGTAAGTATAGAGCAGCAGCCGAAAGCCGTAAAAGCACGCTCTACCTGCCTGATCTCACTGGGCACCACATGGTCCTGGGCCACCAAGTCCTTTGTCATGTCATCAGTTTTTTTCACCAGACACAACACGTGTGGGAAAATCCCATGTAGGTTTGTGTAACAAAATACTCATTGTGGACCCCAAATATAAGGAAAGACCACAAAGAAATCCATAAAGCAAACTATAAAGCATGGTCACAAAACAAGGAATCTCACATAGGTATAATCTAATGTACGTAAATCAAGACTATCAATCGTAACACTGAATACCTTGTAATGTTGAGGTACTCAGCCCAAATGAGTACCATGGGTCGGCTAGGTCACACAGACCCACTTGTAGTTGATCCACACAGGGTTGCTTGGAGCTGATCCACATAGGGTCACAAGGAACTGATCCACATAGGGTTGCTAGGAGTTGATCCACACTAGGCCTCTAGGAGCTGATCCACATAGGGTTTCTAGGAGCTGATCCACACAGGGTCACTAGGAGATGATTCACATAAGGTCTCTAGAATCTGATCCACATAGAGTCTCTAGGAGCTGATCCACACAAGGTCACTTTTATTTGGGTCTCATCCAGCCATAGGATTCCCACACGTAATACACTTGATTCTGAGAGAATCTACTCCTCAAGACATCGGTCATATCTTGACTACTACAAAAACTCACTTATAATATTCCCAAAGTATTTTCTCGTCTCAAGGGTCACAACTCCATAAACAGCGCATCAATCGAATTCTCGGTCTGAAAGATATTGGCGTTTTAGTAAACAAGGGTTGGTTGCATTCGGGCCCAATCAGACTCGGTCAGAATGACCTGACCAACCCAGCCCGAGGGTCCCATATGACCTAGCCTGATTCAACCAACTTGACCTGACCTATTTAGGTTCTGGGTCGGCCCGGTCTGACTTGGCCAGTGGGTCAGGCCCATTGGGCCTTGCTGGATCTAGCCCGGTTCGGCCGTCAATCCAACCCGCCAAGTCAACCAGTGACCCAGATTTATCCATCCCATCCCGCACTGGCAGGATGGTTTTCTTTCCCTGCTCGGGCCTCACAATGGCCCAGATTTATCCCGATGTCCCACCCTGCAATAGCGTTCTGGTTTACTCTAGCTCGGGCCGCTCAGCATTTCAATTCATGTGCCCTGGCCTGCACACGGCCGGCAGGAGCCGACAGCCCCACCTGGTCCTGCACATGGTCATTGGACTGCATGACATCACGAGCCACTCCACCTAACGCGTCTATTTGTCCATGTCCCATCCCCACCAACCATTGGCCTAAGCACCAACAGCTCTTGTTGCACTGCCGTAGCCTGAACCGGTCATGGTGTGCCACCGTGGCGCACTGCCACCCTCCTGAAACTGCCACTGTGGGCCGCTGCCGGTCTCCAATGACACCTTTTGTGAACCACCGGGTCCCTTTCATGAATTGTCTACACCTAGGATCTTCTCGGGTCATTATCTCCCCTACTATGGCCTCAAAAACCCCTTGACACCATTTTGAAGGTGTGGCCACAAATAATTCACAAAGGCGGAGGGGATCGGTCCATGTTTGTGTTGGCACGTACCCTTCGCATTAGAGATGTTAATACAAGTGGCGGGTTCTAAGGCTTTAACAAAGTTATAACTTGATGTGAAACCCCAATAAAGAGAACCCTCCCGCAAGAACAATGATTTATGGATCAACCTGTTCATGGGTTTTCCAAATTTGTTGTTTAAAAATAAGAACGATCATTCAAATAAAAAAGGTAACCCCTACTTGTGATAGATTCATTAGTCGAGGAAGAGTGGGGTCACTCACCTTCGTTCTCTATTCTTGATTTGCCTCCCATGTTGATAACTATCTTTAGAAGGGTGGAAGGAGAGGGTGTTTTTCGCTCGTTGTTGGAGAGGATTTCTCGTTGTAGATTCATTAGAGGAAATATCCTCTCTTTAACAGTTTCTCCAACCCATTATCTTATTAAAAGTTATGAAACAGCATCTCAGTTACACTTTAGTTAATGAACCTCGTTAATGGGGGTTCATTTCCACCTCATCATCTTATCATAGTGTTGGAGTTCCACCGCTCAATGGTGTGGAAAGGAAAAATAAAATAACTTTTTAATTTATTTTATTTCTCTTTCGTAGATTCCAAAAATTATCTTTTCTGATCGACCCTCTCCGGTCAAAGTTAGGTCCTTTCTAAGAAAATCCAAAAATTCTGAGTTCAATGGTACCCTTGGATTTTTGATATGATCACTGGTTTAAAAGTTAGAAAAACCCACTCACGTGTTTATTTAAATGAACTTAAAAAAAAAGGTTCAAAAATCCATTCTGGGATCACCGAGCTTCAGAATCAGGTATCATTTGAGTTTCTAGTCTCGAAATAATCACATATAATTTTAAAAAAATTACATATAATTTCTAGGATATTACATTACCCCCACCTTTATGGATTCACATCCCTGTAATCCAAAACATGGTTAAATAAATAAATAGGGATACTGATCATGAATTTGAGCCTACTGATCCCATGTTCACTTCTAGATATTCTTGTGCTTCCATCGAACACGCAACAGAGGAATCGACCATCCATGAAGAACCCACTCTTTTCTATCTTCTATCTCCACTGGTAACTCCACAAATGTCTCCCCATCGTTAATGTCCAACTCACCCCATTCGATGACTTTTGATGGATCATGCACCTACCTCCTTAGCTACGATACGTGGAAAACATCATTCACCTAGTGCATCTATGGGGGGGAGAGCTAAGAAATTCTCCACCTCACCAACTCTGCCCAAAATTTGGAAAGGTTTGATGAACCTCGAAGATAACTTGCCTCCCTATCCTAATATTCACAATCCCCATCAGGGTGAGACCCGAAGGAACACATGGTTCCCCTCATAGAACTCCAAGGGCCTCTATCTCCTATAATCATAAGATTCATGCTCCCTATCTACAGTTCTCATCTACTCCTGGATGATCTTCACCTTCTCAGTGGTAGCTTGTACTAACTCTGGACCCATGAGTGATGACTCTCTTGGGTCTATCTAGCATAGAGGTGATCTACAAGCCCGCTCATACAAATCCTTGAACAGTTCCATGCCAATGGTGTAGTGATAGTAGTTGTTGTAATAAAATTCCACCAGTGGTAGGTGGTCCTCCCAACTACGACCAAAATCAAGAACACAAGCATGGAGCATGTCCTTATAGGTTTGTATGGTCTTCTCCATCTAACCATAAGTTTGTGGGTGAAAGGTTGTGCTTAAGTGAAACTGAGTCCCAAACACCTCTTGCAATCCCTTCCATAGCCAGGATGTGAAGTGGGCATCATGGTCTGAGATGATCGTCAAAGGCACCCCAGGAATCCACACTATCTCCTAGATGTAGAGGCACCCCAAGCCCTTTATCGATCCCTACTACTAGATAGGTAGGAAGTTAGCCAACTTGGTGATTCATTCAACGATTACCTAGATAGAATCATGGCCCTTAGACATTAATGGTAACCCTGTCACGAATTCCATCAAGATATCATCCCACTTCTACTCTGGCACCTCAAGTGGTTATGCCAACCCTGCTAGAACCTGATGCTCATCCTTCACTTACTAACAAGTGAGGCACCATGAAATGAACTTGTCCACTGCTTTCTTCATCCCTGGACACCAGTACTAACATCAGATATCCCGGTACATATTCACCACTCCAGGATATACCGCCAAGGGGGAGGTATGGAACTCCTTAAAAATATTCTCTCACAATGCCACTAGTACTACTATACATCCTCTAAGAAGGATGACATGCTCCCCACCTATCGAAAATCCATAAAGAGCCTATCCTGAGGATAACTGAGCATGTCAGGCCTCGTAGTTAACATCTATAAGTTGTGCCTCCCTAACTCGCTATAAGAGTGGGGAGTAATAGTCATCAACTGAAGGTAAGCTGCTTCATCATCATCCATGAAGGATATCTGCATCGCGGCTAGCTGCTCATTAACCTCACTCAGTAGCTGCAAACTGAATCTCCTGGTGAGCACGTCTACCACAATGTTCCCCTTCTTATGAGTATATACTATCTCAAAGTCATATACCTATAGTAACTCCATCCATCATTGATGTCTCAAGTTCAGGTCCTTCTAGGAGAAGAAATACCTGATAATTTTGTGGTTTGATTCAACAGTAAATCATTCAACCATCAAGTAGTGCTACCACATATTTAGAGAAAAGAGCAATGTTTCTAGATTTAGGTCATGGGTCGCGTAGTTCTTCTCATACTGCCTCAACTATCATGAACCTTAGGTGATAACTGATCTCTCCTATATCCAGACACAACCCAGTTTGTTCCCTGATGTGTCACAAAAAATACATACCCAATGACCTCCTTTGGTAGTCTCAAGATGGGGGAACTCGTTATTCTCTGCCTCAGCTTTTGGAAACTCTTCTGGAACTTCTCTATCCACACAAAGGTTTTTCCCTTATTTTTTGAAGCTGTTAAGGGTGATTATACTCTAGAAAAGTTAGGCATGAACCTCCAGTATTATCCATCCAAACCCAAGAAATTGTGTGCCTTAGTCATGCTTCTAGGTGGCTCCCAAGTAAGCATTTCCTCTATCTTCATCAGATCCACTGCAACTCAAGCCTCTGAGATGACATGTCTTAGAAATTGGACCTCTCGAATCCATATTTGGTGCTTCAAGAGATTTCTATAAATATAGTGCTCTTGGAGTGTATCTAGGACTATCCACAGGGGTGTAACATGATCCTCTTCTGACATTGAGTACCCCAAGATGTCATCATTGAAGACCACCAAGAAACGATCGAGGTAAGGTTAGAAGATCCTATTAATGAGCCTCATGAACAATGTTGGGGCATTGGTCACACTAAAGGGAATCACCAAGAACTTGTAGTGTCTATACCAGCATCTGAAGGCTGTCTTCAGCACATCCTCATTCCATACCCAAAGTTAGTGATAGCCTAATCTGAGGTATATCTTTGAGAACCACCTTGCTCCCTTCAGCTGGTCAAAGAGGTCATCAATTATTGGTAGTGGATATTTTTTCTTCAGGGTCACCTAGTTCAGGAACCAGTAGTCCATACATAACCTCAAGATTATGTTTGCCTTCTTGGAAAACAACACCAGGGTTACTCATGGTGCAATGTTGGGCCTCAACAAGCCCTTATCTTGCAAGTCCTCCAGTTGTACCCTCAACTCACAAAGATCTGCGGGAGCCATACAATATGCTAGCATGGATATCGGTGTCATCCTGGGGTACAGATTAATGTAGAATCCTACCTCTCTATAAGGAGGTAGTCTCGGAACATCCTCAAGGAAGATGTCCTCGTACTCATCCACCACTATAGGAAAGCATGGACTCCTCTTTTCCACCACACTGAGGGTAGGCTAGCCAACTGGTGGGTGATTAAATACACCCTATTTCGAGAAATTTCATCTCGTTCTACAAGATTTTCATTCTCATTGGTGAAGGAAAACCTGATCCCGTCCTTGTGGACACACCGCACTCTACGCCTAAGATAGTCAATCTAAGCATGAACTCTGGATAGTCGGTCCATACCCAAGATGGAATTATAAGGCCTTGATGTTGCTACTAGGAGATCCCAATTGAATCTCTCACCTCCAAGAGTAAGCTCACACTGCTAGAACTAGTTTTTAATCACCAAATCCCCTCTTGTAGGAGTATCTAATCGTAAGGATTGAGCTAAAGGCTCCACCGGAATCTTCGAACCTTGAATAAGGTCCATGGAAAGGAAAAAGTGATTGGAACCTATGTCTATAAGAACTGCAGCTAAGGTGGATATGACATAGATCATACCTCAAATCATCTCTGGAGTATCGGGGTCATAGGCCTCCACTACCTGAAGCTGATATCTCCCATGTCCACCTGCTCCCTGAGGTCGTGGTGGACCACCTGGGGGTGGTGGTGGTGGTACCTCGAATCATCACCCACCTCCTGCTTCTCGACCTGCTCCTCTTCCACATATTCCACCCTACATACCTCCTCACTCAAATCTTTGTCTCTGCCTCGGTGGTCCCTCGATCGTCCGTTGATCTTCTATGCAGTGGGTCAGGCAGTCACAAGCCATGTGTCCCTACCCTCTATATGAGTAGCATGCTCTACTCCTCTACTGACCCCCACCACCTTGGTGGCCTCGCACCACCGATCCTGTGTCCTGGGGTTGCCCTCCGGATGGTCTAGACTGCTTGGACCTCTACATCATCTGTCAGCTGCCCGCCATGGATGACTTGGACACCTTTCAATTAGTGGTAGCTCCCACCATTGGTGCCTTCTATGCAAGGAAGTTATCTACCATTAGAGATCTCTCTAGCACTCCAGCCTGAGTGGGGGTGATGAGGGAAATCATCGATTCCCAGATCTCCCATTAGAGTCCCTTATCAAAGGTATGGTCCCTAAATAAAGGGTCTCATACCATATTCATAGATTAGAGGGATATGTATTTAAACCTCTCAGAGTACTTAGCCACTGACATGCTACCCTACCATAGGTGAAGTATTTCCTTTATGCGCATTGAGCGCAAGGTCACGGGGAAGAACTCCTCTCAGAAAAGTCACTCAAAGTAATCCTAGGAGTGGGTCACCTCATAAAGAGTCTAAATCATCAAGCTCCACCATATCCTTGATGATCCCTGAAGAAGTATAGCTGGTAAGATCACCATTTGGTTAAGTGGCATCCTCACTAAGCATAATAACCATGTCACTGCCTCCAGACAGTCCTCAGTGGCCTGAGAATCTGTCTCTCCCCTGAACCTGGGAGGTCTCTATCTCTAGAACTCATGCAAGGTGTTGATCCAGTGTGATTACTCTACAAGAAACGTCGATAGTAACTACTGATCAATGAGTGGTGGTAATGCTGTTGCACCACCCAGTGGGGCCATCTCTAGCATGGGTACCCGAACCGACGCCTCATCGCTAGGAGGGTTGTCCTCACGGTCACGCATTGGAATCCTAGCTAGTTGTCTGCATGGAGACATCCTAAAATAGAACAAGATATACCATGGTCAAAAGATTATACCTGGTGAGCTAACTCTAATTCAAGAAGAATGTGAGGAAACACTCAATTCTTATATGATGCATGCAACCAGTGTTTTTATGTATAGAGACAAAAAGCAGAATTCAAGGTCCTGGTGTATGGATACATAGGCCACCACACCAACACTGGACTCACCAAATCTAAAATTTGGACTCAAAAAATTTAACACTATTTCCCAAAAAAACAATAGACTCCTAATCTTTGAGGTAGAATTGACCACCTCTGATACCACTTTATCATGACCCGTCCCCTGGGGCCCATGTTGTGACTCCCCCAAGCCCACCTCATGAAGGCCAGTGGTTGGTGACTAGCACCTAAGGTGTCAACCTGCAAGTGGGAGGCATTTGTTTGAGTACTTTTATGCACACACAAACAACCACATCCCAAGAAAACTAGAAAAGAGAACATGCATGCTACTAAACAACCACTGAGAGTAAAAGTTCAAACTAAAGGTAAATGGGTCAGAATAAAAACCCAAAAAAAGAAAACTGCAATAAGTTTAAGTACGATATCAAAGAAAATTTATTCGCTGGAAACCCCAAATGATGGGTAAGTGTAGAGCATATGTCAGAAGCCATAGAATCACACCCTGCCTGCCTGATCTCACTGGGCACCACCTGGTCCTAGGCCACCAAGTCCTCCTTCAAGTGTCGGCCATATTCACCAGACACAACATGTGTTGGAAAATCCCATGCAGGGGTGAGTAACAAAATACTTAGTAGGTACCCCAACCATAAGTAAACACCATAAAGAAATCCACAAAAAAACCACAAAGCATGATCACGAAACAAGAAAACTCACACAGGTATAATCTAAAATAAGGAAAGCAAGACTATCAGTCATAACACTGAACACCTTGGACTATTGAGGTACTCATCCCAGATGAGTACTGTGGGTCTACTGGGTTATAAAGAGCTACATGTAGTTGATCCATACAGGGTCTCTTGGAGCTGATCCACACAGGGTCTCTAGGAGCTAATCCACACAGGGTTTCTAGGAGTTGATCCACATAGGGTCGCTAGGAGTTGATCCACACAGGGTCACTATGAGGTGATCCACATAGGGTCTCTATGAGCTTATCCACATAGAGTCTCTATGAGTTGTTCCACATAGGTTCAATAGGATCTAATCCATATAGGGTCACTTATCTTCAGGTCTCATCCAGCGGTAGGATTCCCACACGTAACACGCTTGATTCCGGGAGAACCTAATCCTAAAGACATCGGTCGTATATTGACTACCATGAAAACTCACTTAGAGTATTCCCAAAGTACCATCTCGTTTCAAGGGTCACAACACTGCAGATGGTGTGTCAATCAGATGCCTGGTCTGAAATACATTGGCGTTTTAGTAAAAAGGGATCGGTTGCGTCTAGGCCTAGTCCGACTCAGTCAGACTGACCCACCCAACTCGACACGAGGGTCCCGCATGACCTAGCCTGATTCGACCAACCTGACCCATCCTGGTTTGGGTCTGGGCCAGCTCAGTCAGAACTGGCTAGTGGGCCAGGCCCACTTGGCCTTGCTGGACCTGACCCGGTTCGGTCGTGGGTCCAGCCCACCGGGTCACCCAGCAACCCGGATTTATCCAACCCATACCACACTAGCAGACCGGTTTTCTTTCCTTTACAAGGATTCCCAACGGCCTGGTTCATGCGCCTCATCCAAACCTACACAAAAGGTCAACCTCCTCCAGCCTGGATTCTAGGAGGGCATTCGGTTTGGCACCCCACGGCCCAGCCCACAAGGCAGGCCGGTTCGGTTGCATCCAGCCGGTAAGAGCCAACCGACCCACCTAGTCTTGCACGTGGTCGCTAGACTCTATTCCAATAGGGAGCCCCGACCCATGTAGTACTAGCCTCTCAACCTAACGCAGTCAGTTGTTTACGTCCCATCCTCACCAGTCGTTGGCCCAAGTGTAGGAAGCTCTTACTACATCGTCATGTCTTGAGTCGGCCGCGGCTCTGTCTACCGCGGCGCACCACCACCCACCCGCGGTCACCGTCGGCACTAGTGCGCTGACTATCTTTTCAAGTTCCATATCCCCTTTTATGGCCTCAGAAACCCCTTTCCATCATTTCTAAGGTACAGCCAAGAAAAAAACACAAATTCGAAGGGGCTCAGGCCTTTTTTGTGTCGGCCCGCACCCTCCACATTAGAGCTTTCAAAAAAAAGGGGCATGTTCTAAGGATTTAAAAAAGTTCTAACCCAATGAAAACCCACAATAAGAGCACCCTCCTACAAGAACAATAATCTTCAGATCAACCTATTCGTGGGTTGGTCCTTGTTTTTTGTTTAGAAAGAAGAACGGACATCCAAATCAAAAAGGTAACCCCTGCCTAGGATAGATTCATTGGTCGAGGAAGAGCGGGGTTACTCACCTTCATTCTCCATTCTTGATCCACCGCCCATGTTGATAGTGATCTTTCGTAGGGTGGAAGGAGAGTGAATTCATCACTCATCGTTGGAGAGGATTTCTCCCCATATATTCGTCAAAGGAAATCTCCACTCTTCAATAGTTTCTCCAACTCATTATCTCATTAAAAGAGAAATGCATCGCAATGTTTCTGTTACGCTATGTCATCGTGTCATTACATTTTTTCATTTATAAAATAGAATCTTGGTTACCCTTTATTTAAAGATCCTCATTAATTGGGGTTTGTCACCGCCTCATCACCGCACCGCAGTGTTGGCGTGCCACCGCTCAATGGTGAGGAAAGGAAAAAATAAAATAAATTTTAAATTTATTTTATTTATTTTATTTATCTTCCAAAAAGTTTAAAAATTATATTTTTTAGTCAACCCTCACCAGTTGAAGTTAGGTCCTTTCTAGGTGAGTCTTGACAATCTGAGTTCAACGGTTCCCTCGGATTTTTGATCTGAATACCGGTTTAAAAGTTAGAAAAACCCACTCACATGTTTAATTAAATGAACTTTAAAAAATGTTCAGAAATTCATTCTGGGATGACTAGGTCTCAGAATCAGGTGTCATCTGAGCGTTTGGTCTTGAAATAATACCATATAATTTAAAAAAAATTATATGAAATTTCTGAGACATTACATCATATACATTGAGCACATTAATCCTTGAATAGAGGGAGATAGTGCATCACATAGTTTTGTTTAACTGTGATTTGGTTGATGACTATATCAAGCAAGTAAATTGAACATGTATATCTTATCTCATCTCAGGTAATTTTACATATCAGTTAAAATAATTCTGTTTTTTATTAGAGAACATAAACAAATGATAAATAAAAAGTATCGTTCTTTATCTTTGAGAAGGAGAGAGACTTTTCATAGAAAAAAGTTTTCTACTTTATTGAAATTGAAGGTATAAATATTATTGTAATAAATTAATAAAATAAATATTTAATTAATTTTCGTATTAATTTATATTTCAGGTATTGATTTTTCCTCCTAACACTATCACTGGGGAAATAAGAGCTTTGGATTTTGGTCCTAATTTTGTGGTTCTTGAATGCAAATTAATCGTGATCAATGGGTAAAAATTTATTATCACTAAACGAGAGATGAACATGAGAACACAACATGATGGTGTTATGGTAACCTCCACAATAGACTGTTATGCCATTGCATCAGATAGTAGACCTTAATTTGAAAATGTATCTTATCATGGAGTCATTAGTAAAATACTAAAATAAAGTTATTACTCTCATGGTCGAGTCACTGTGATGAAATGAAATTGGTTTGATTTGATGAAGAGGCATGGAAATTTTATTGATGATTGTGGATTTTAATTTATTAAAAAGACTCTCACTCTTACTATCGATGAACCATATGTATTGGCATCAATGGAGAAATAAGTTTTTGTGTGAAATATCATCTTTGACCTGAATTTGGTGTCATTATTGAAGTAATCCCAATACATATTTTTTATGATAGTGATGATGGAATTTTCACCATCCCTTCTCCCATTATCCCTGATCCATTAAGTATTTATGATGACTCCAATAGTTCAATTATAAAATTTTATTGTGAACTTGAATTTTTTGTGGAAAATATATAGAATAATCCATTTGTGTTCGCAATTATTTTTGTTTATCTCTACTTGGGTTGTTAAGGTTGGTACTATTCAAATTGATTAACTATTGATTAAAAATATTTTATATCCAACTTGACCTTCATGTGCATTTTCAATATTTATTAGTTGTAGTTTCTTTGAGTTATATTTTCTAATTTTGAATTGAATTGTATTCAAACCTACTAAATGAAACAAAAATGAAACAATTAAATTGGAAAAAAACAAGTTGAATTGAATTGGACATATTAAACTAATTGATATGAAAATAAAAACTAATGAAAATAATGAACTAATCAAAAAATAGAAAATTGACCAAACCCAAAATATGAACCCAATGACCTATGATAAATAAAAATGGAAAAATGACTTAATCAATTGAAAAAAAATGAACCAAATGACCTAATACAAATAAAAATAGATAAATGACTGAATCAATTGACCAGAATGAACCAAATGACCTAAACAAAATTGAATTGGATCGAATTTAAAATAGAAGAAAACTATATCATACCTATGATATACATGTTAATTTCAACATATTGTTTTTTCTATGACATGTATTATGTTTTTATATTCTTCACATTAAATATAAAATGTTTTTTTATGTCACTACTTATCCTGTATTTAGTTTGAAAAGTGGTATTCTTTAATTAATCCATGTCCCTTCTTTGGGTTACACATTAGTTATAGATTTTTAATTAATTTCATATTTTTTTTCAAATGAAGTAAATGAAAAACATTGAGAAGATATGAATAAAAATTATGACAATAAATAATCACTAAATGATTGAGATGGGATTACCTCCTTTAGTGCTTGTTATGAGTATTTTATTTCAAATATATATATCAATAACATATAATGTCATGTGATTAATTTTGTTTTTAACTTTTAATTAGGATCAACCACTTAGGTGATAGTTATTCTATGACCAGCCTAGTGGTTTTAGTGCTTAGGTTAATGATATGAGGGGGGTACTAAAGTTAGGTGCTCCATTCGATGTACCCGATCACACCTCATCCCTCCCCTAACATACCATCTACCAAACCTTCTGATCCCTCAATGTCGTTAGACACACCTAATATATTTAGGTCACCCATGTTTTCACCACCATTTTCATCTAATCCTACTCACCTATATTTTCTATATCTGAAGATGATTCCTACTCCTCATCCATATTATGCATTTTCATAGCCATCTCTACCATCTTATTTTCATGATACTTACTTCTCCCAAAACTTCTACATTCATGCTTCTTCGACTCCTAATCTGACACATTTTTGAGCCTATGAAGCATACACTAGGACCCACTCCATCTTTACAGGTTGATGTTCCTTCAGATATTGGGGATCCAGTGATTCCCACTAATAAAATTGCCTTAGGCATATTCATAGAACCCTAGTAAAAATTTACCATAATTTATTTTCATTATAAGATGTATTGATATAATATTTTTTTCTTATTTAATATTCAGATCTTCTGATAAGCAGTGAGGTAATACACGCATGCATGCGGTGTGGAACCACCACACACAGCTGATGGTGGAGTATAATAAAGACAAAAAAATGATTAGAAAATGGGGTGGGAATGTAGGAGTTTTTGGTGATGCTTTCTAAATACTTCGACATCATTCCCATCAGGCCACTCTCCTGGAGACACCTACTAAATGAAGTAAAGGATAATTCTTGGGAACAAATATGGGTAAAAAAATTCATTGGATTTAATGTTATATTATTATTTTATTTATATGAATTAATTTTTTGGTTCCAACTTCATTTTAATTTTCCTAATGGAGAGGCTGTGAGGATAGAAAGGCTTATGGAATTAGGTGAGCTGTGGAGATCGTACAAGCATGAGTTGTATAGTGGTTTTCATTCTAGAGTTGGTATGGATTTAGAGGACATGCCTATCATGAATGATTGTATGGTAGAATATTATCAGGAAATGATTACTCATTGGACAAGTACTGAATTCAAGGTACTAATCAAATTTTAGGATTTTGAATTAAAATTACCATGATTTTTTAATAATATTTTATTTTTTATTATTGAAAAAAAGTAGGAATCATCATAAGGAAACAAAAAAATAAGGGCACTATGAAATACCTCCACATATTGGGGTGGACTATGATGTCGGACCATGAGAGGAAGTAGTTATGACACTCGTTTATAATTTTTATTTAATACTTTCACCTTCTTTTTCCCCTCCATGTTTCATTCCATTTCTAATTAGGATAGATAAATGATCATGTATTATTTAGTTTATTATTGAAAGTAATTAGTGTGTACTAAAATTTCAAGATTATTATTGTTATGTTTTTTAGCATGTCATGAACCTATGCAACCAATGATCATTTTATTAAATGTCCATTATTTTAATAGGAAAGGGAACTACAATAATGGGGCCACTCCCATTTAAAAAATTTAGGGATATAATCATTAATGCCTTAGGGTATGAAACAAAAGTCATGAAAATATACTAGCATATTATATAAATATTAATGTATAAAAATTAAATTACAAAAGACAAAGAGACTTAGTAATGAAAAGTGAGAATATCTTAAACAGTGATATAGTAAATAAATCACATGATTTTTACAACAACCATAAGATTTATGAGAAACATTATAATCAATAAAAATAAAAAAAAACAAATAAATATTTAGAACTAAAATCTCTATCCATCTTAATCAGTTTTAATCACACCATGTTATCTCATGACATTGAAATCGTGATCTATGTGGTGTAGACCAATTGGAACATAGAATTGTTCATATGTTATTGTAAATCATTAAATTGTACACTTGAATATACAATAATTTTAAACAAAATATACTTAAAACAATAAATAAAATAGTTTTAAACAGACTTCAAATCCAATGCTTTTATATAGATTGAATACCTCCTCTAGGGAATTTTCCACTATGATGACATTAAATCCCCATAATGCTAGAACATTTCACAATTCTATCATGAAATCATCTCCCTAAACCCCTAATAGGGTGAAGAAATGCTAGATTAAATTATTAGAAGAGAAAAATTAGGTGGTGGGGAGAGATTATACATCATATCTATGAAATAAAAACACTTTGAATGAACTAGATAAATAGGAAATCAAATAATGGGAATGTAAGAACCCAAGAGGGTCCCCACTTCCTTTAACTGGAATGAATTGAGGGATACTGAGGATAGGGGTGTTCAACATAAAACCTCATTCCAAATTATTAAATAACACCTAAAAATGATCCTAATAGTTAGGTGTAGAATGATCTTAATTATAATGTAATGAAACTTGGGTGCCAAATAATAGTTACAACATGGACCATTTTGGTCATAGAATAACCCATTACCCATAAATAGTGGTCTATATTTCATATGGAACACTCACATTGTAGTTAGTGTAGATACACCAAGTAATGTACACAGTTGGGATATATTATGATGTTTCACATCTAGTTGCAGTAAAACTTCCAATAATAGAGGCATGACCCTTTTTAATCCCCCATAAAGGATTTACCCTCACCTTTCATAGAGTGATGAGCCACAAACAAAAAAAAATCACCTCTTGGGTCACCCTTCCACTACTTCATCAATTGACCAAGTTAGTGAAATGCCCATTAAGCCTCAATCTAATAAATGCTTCATATAGTAGAACTAAAAATTAAAATTCTCAATAAATCTCACAACTCAAAAATCAGTGAAAAATGTCCTATTATGACCAGTATATAAATTTAATCACATCCACTTATATTTATTTATTTTTCTTATAAAAAATTAATTTTTTCAATCCATTGATATTGAATATTTCTATGTATTTTATAAATAAATGGAATCTTTCCATTATAATATTTATAATAATATGTAACAAAAAAATATTTTTTATAATAAAACAATTAAATATTATCTTTTAATTTACTCTAGATGTATTTATTATTTGTGAATTATAATATTTTTTATATGTTAGAAAAAATAAAACGCCATCAAAAAAATTATTGGATAAATGAAAAACCAATAAAAAACATTAAATTACTATATATAAAATGAACATATATATATTTGATAAATATAATCCTAGACTATACATAAATCACTCCCTATTGTAATAATCCTAGATACATAGTACCCATGGTAGAGGAACACTAATCCCAAACACTAATAATCATTTAAAGGTGCTATAAATTAAATCAAGATTCTATATATCCCACCCCTTAAAATCATTATACATATCTTATTGAGTTCATTATTGGGAAGTACTTATTTGTTTTTATATAATTCATTATTTTAGGAGTAATATTATCTTAACTCTCCTTTAGATCCTTAGAATGACACAATTAGAAACAAACCATGAAAAAATATTATTTTAGTCATGATTTGGATCACAGTGATAGAATGAGGGGTTCCAAAGAACACTAGGACCTCATGTAATGGAGAAACAAAATTTCACTTGTATTATTAAATCAAAAAAACTCATGTAATACATTTAAAATCTCAAAGTTATTGTTTAGGGAATGCAATGTGTATTATTAAATCATACAAAAACATAATTAATTTATGTTATAGTTGTGATTAGAGTATTGATAACCCATTCATGCATATTCCTTTATGTTATAGTAATACCTTTTCATCTTATAATTAATTATAGTGATCACATAGACACATTATTATTGATTACTGTGATGAACGGTTCACTTATATATATGTTATATCTATTGATAACCCATTCATTGATACTCAGTTATAATTCATTTACCATATTTTTTTCTTTTAAACTTTATTTAGAATTAATATCCATTTGATTTTAGTTATGAAATTCATTATTAGTAACCTATTTTCAATTATGGTTTTCTACATTCAATTTCATTTAAGAGAGAAGTTTTAAATAATTAAGGATGTGTTCCTCAAGAAATTTTTTTTTTCTCGAGCATAAATAAAAAAGATAGAATCACGGTAAAAGAACTAACATAGCAGAAGATTTTAAGTTTTAATTTGTTGATTTCAAATTTTAATATATATTTTGTAACTTAATGGTCCATTTATATTTTTAAAATTGTAATTTTTAGGCCTTTGATTCCCAATAATCTAACAACTTTGGTCCAAATAATCACTTACATCAGGTTTTGGGAGATGAGCATCATGGTAGAGTACGTTGTCGACGAGGTAAGATTATTATCCCAATGAGGTATTGAACCACTTCAGGTGATAGTTCTGGTAGCATCAAGTTGTAAAAATACAATTCATGGGAAGCACAGGATGAGGTTAAGGTAGAAAAGGCCAAAAAATTGTTCATATGGGAGCATGAATGGAATCAAAAGGAAAACGATGAATTTATGAAACTTATGGAAGTTTTATGTACATCACTTACACCAGAGACCATAAAGAATTGTGATGCATATGTTTCTAAGATACATATTTTATATAGTGCACCAAGAAGTAGTCCTAGTGGTTTTCGGGATGATGAAATTTCTGGTTGTGGCAATGGAGAGGATGAAGATGCAGAAGAGGGTGAGGATGATGGAGAGGAAGTGGTCGAGGACAAGGATGGGGAAAAGGCCAAGGATGAGGATAATGATGACAGTGATGATAGTGATGGTGTGAGGGAAATATTGATCCTTTACATTTTTTACTGATATTTATGACATGTTATGTTTGATGATTTGTTCTGAATGAATATATGTGATGTTTTTTATGTGTTATCATTGGTTGAATTCATTAATTGGTTTCTTACGTTATCATTATTTTTATATTGTATGGTAATGTATTTTTGTAGTTAATTGACTAATTTGGGGTAATGGTGTCTTCTCATGGCTATTTGAGAAGTTTTATTCTGTTGTTTGTTTACAAGTTTTGTAGGTTCTGTTAGTTTTTTGTTTGATGCAGGTTATGTTGGTTTTTTATTTGTTGTAGGTTTTGTGGGTTGTGTCTATAGGTTTATATTTTGTTTTTTTTAGGTTCTGTGTGGGAAGTGTGGGGGTGATTTAGGCCTAGGAATTTGGGGGTATATACCAATGGTTTTAAAACTATTGTGATAGGCCTATCCCAATGGTTCTCAATGAATCTTTGGCTAAATAGAAATTTGGATGACCATATACCAACAGTTTAGTAAGAACCATTAGTATAGGACTTTCCCAAAAGTATTTTAACCAATTTTTTGTAGAACCATTGGTATAGGATATACCAATGGTTCTCTAGCCTATACCAATACTTTTAAACCGTTGGTATAGCCTAAAATTCCAGTAGTGTATGCCCAAGTGCTTCACCATGGGGTGCACCAGTCCTCATTGTCAAGAAGAAGGATGGGTCAATGTGCCTCTATATTGATTATTGTGAACTTAACAAAATCATGATAAAATAACAAGTACCCTTTTCCATGGATAGATGACTTGTTCGATCAACTACATGGAGCCTAGTATTTCTCCAAGGTGGAACTATGATTAGGATATCACCAATTAAGGGTAAAGAAGGAAGATATACCCAAAACTACCTTTTGAAAAAGGTATGGACACTATGAGTTCATATTGATTCCTTTCAAACTCACTAATGCTCTATAAATATTTATAGAATTAATAAATAGAGTCTTTATGGGTTACCATGAAAAAAATTTGGTAGTCTTTATAGATGATATTCTGATTTACTCCAAAAGTAAAGAGAGGAATGAGGAGAATTTGAATACTATGCTTAAGGATTTTATAAATGATAATTTATATGAAAAGTATAGTAAATGTGATTTATGGATGAAGAAAGTATCATTCTCAGGGAATATTATCACCAAAAAAGAGATATTTTTATACCCTTCTAAGATAAATGCAATTGAGGATTGGCCTAGACCAGTATCTTTAATGGAGATTCATAGTTTCCTTGGACTAGCTGGGTATTAACAATAATTTGTGAGAAACTTAATGTGATTTTCAAACCCACTAACCAAGCTATCAAAGAAGAGAGTAAAGTTTTTTTTGTTCTATTGAATGTGATGAGAGATTTAAGGAGTTTAAAAAGTCTTATCACTGCACCAATCCTCATATTTCCCTCAAATGGAGAACTTTTTATGGAATATAGTGGTTTCTCAAATAATGGATTGGTTTTTATACTAATATCCATCCAACAGCCTGAAGGCCTTAAAATGTTTTTATTATATGATAAAGAACCCTTTAAGGGAATAAGGGGGAAACCCAAAAATACTTCATGGACATAGGAAAAATCACACCCGAAGGAAAAATGAGTAAAACCAGAATGACAACATGAAGATGTGCCTACCTAGAATTTGATCATGATGAAGATTTCCATCATTGCAAGACTGTTCGGCAAGCAAGTGTCTTATGTCAAAGAACAGGCCTGATCCGATGGCTGGATCCATACCCTCTCAAATGACCAAATCTGAAAAGATCTACAAAGATGAACCGCCAACTCTGGATCCTCCTTTGGAGCTTGCTCTATGTAGTCAAGTCTGGTTGCACAGCCTTCCCACCTTCAGAAACATAACCAACCACACAAACACTTCCACCATATCACAACTTGAAAAATTCATCATTCTCTAGTCATCATTTCCAACCATCCTTCCTACTTCAACATGAAAGACCTTCACAAACCCAAAAATCCTTATTGATCAACTGTGCCTCCACTGCCGAAGATAGCATCGAACCCTACCATGTCCCACTACCACCGTAGTCGCACAAGCAACCAGAAGATGATCCAAGAATCGAAAATCTGGGTCATCATCACATAGGACTGGATAACCCAACAACACACCGAAGGAGCATTTCCAATTAAGGGATTCAGGCCGAACTGAACCAGAAATGCATCTCTGGGCATGGATCCTCTCAGATCTGAACCACGAATGAACCCTCACCAGAATCCCAAGCAAGAAAACCACATACGGTGGGGGGAAACTATCAGGGAAGGATACCAGCATGCGATGCCACAAATCACACCCACAAAATAACCAAATTCAAATCCAACACACAATACTCAAACCTAGAAGAGGAACTGAACTTCCGGCAGCAAAATACCCTCCCCCCTTTGAGCCACTCCAGAGCCAATAATGACCCACACTAAAAGATATCTCCAAAACCACGCCAAACCACACCGGAGACAGCCCGAACACATCACACCTGAGACTCGCTGAAACCTCTGAGCCACTCCAGAACCAAGTCATCGATTCACACTAGACAAAGCTCAGAAAACGCTGCGCCGAAGCCGTCGAGACTCACCGAATCCTCTGATCCACTCCAGAACCAAGCCGCCGATTCGCATCAGAGTCAGCCTGATCCACACAGTGCCGAAGCCTTCGAGACTTTCCGGAGCCTCCGACCAAGCTGTCAAGGCACACCGAAGATGAACCGATTCAAGCCGCTTCCGAAATGAGATCCAGGTGAAGTCGAAGTCAAGACGCCGAGTCTCGTCGGAGGAGGGAAGGAGAAGGGACCCGTGAAGAAAAGCCTAGATGCACACAGATAGAGACCCCCACCTCTTAGAGGCCAAAACATGTGTTGTTAACACCGACTCCCAGAGGGGGGGGGCACCAGCCCAAGTGCGCGCCACATTCCCCAAGTAAGAAATAGCTTTGAATCTCCCTATTCATAATACGAATAGTGTTCGAGCCTGGGGGGACTTGATCCTGCGCCAGTTCCCATGGAGAGAGAGGGTTACAACTAGAGGGTACCACTCGGATAAAAATTTCATGAGCATAACTATCCCACACATGATCTAGAGTTGGTTGTAGTGATATTTGCATTGAAAATATGGTGATATTATCTCTATGGAGAGAAATGTGAAATATATATGGATCATAAGAGCCTAAAATATATATATTAACATATAAGAAGATTGATATGTTATAGTTAAGATGGTTGGATTTGATCAAGTACTATGACTGATCAATCTATTATCTTCCTGATAAAGAAAACAAAGTGGAAGATGCTCTAAGTAGAAAGGATCTGGTGACTTTATCAGTGATAATAATTTAGAATGATCCAATCTTCTTATACTTGAAAAGGATGGACATGGGAATCATGAATGAAGGAGAATCATCATTCCTTTCTCAAATTATTGCTCAACCATCCCTTCTGGAGAAATTAAAGGATGGTCAAATAGATGATGTGAAAATTTAGAAGAAGGTGGAATCCATAAGAAAAGGGAAATCCTTAGAGTTCAAAATTGATTAAGGGGTTTTAAGGTTTGGGTCACGACTTTGTGTACCATAAAATCCTAAGATAACGAAGGAGTTGTTGAATGATGAGAATAGCTTGACCTTATCCATCCACCCAAAAAACATGAAGATGTATCGAAATATCCAAGATCACTATTGGTTGGACAATATAAAGAAGAAGAACATGTGATATACATAAAATTGGATGGTATGTCAGCAAGTGAAGGATGAAAGGAAAAAATCTAATGGGATTATGCAACCATTACCTATACCTACATATAAATAGGAAAAACTTTCCATAGAATTTTTCACTGGTATTCCCAATAGATCAAGAAGAAACAATTACATATGAATTGTGGTGGATTGTCTTACAAAGACTGCTCACTTCATTGAAATTCAAGAGTAATTCTCAATTGATCATATTTCAAGGGTATATATCAGAGAGTTGGTGAGGTTTCATGAAGCACTATTATCGATTGTATCTGACCTGGATCCAAAATTTAGCTCCAAGTATTGGAATATCCTTCAACATGATCTAAATACTGAGTTGAACTTTAGTATAGGTTATGACCCCCAAATTTATGGTTAGTCAAAGTAGACTATTCAAAAATAGTAAGACATGTTGAGATCATGTTCAATGGACTTTGAATGATGATGGGATCAATATCTTCCTCTGGTCAAGTTCTCGTACAATAATAGCTTCCACTCAAGCATCCAAATGGCTCCATATGAAACCCTTTATTGGAATATATCTAGTATAGCTTCATGTTGAGATTAAGTTGGTTAACATAATATTTTGGGAACTAAAATGGTTGAGTAGATGGTTAAAAAGGGTCAAAACCATTCAACAACACATTATATTTACTCAAAATCGAAAAAATAGTTATGCTAACAATCATTGATGAGACTTGGAGTTTGAGGTTGGGGATAAAGCATTTTTTCGTGTATCTCCATTGAATTGATTCATAATATAGGGGAAGAAGGGGAAGCTAAGACCCAGGCACATCATCCTCTTTGAGATTCTCAATCACATTGGAGTTTTGTCTTATCAACTAGCACTCCCACCAACCATTTCTCAGGTACACGACATATTCCATGTATCCCTCTTGAGGGAATACATATAAAATCCCTCACGTGTACTGAATCTATTGGTGGTACAACTAAAAAATGATCTCCCTTATGAGGAGAAAACAGTGAAGATCTTGAACCATAAAGATAAAGTTCTACACAATAAGATGATTCACTTGGTCAAAGTGCTATGGTGGAATCATAAATATGAAGAGGAAACCTGGGAAGTGAAGGAAGCAATGAGGAATAAGTATCCTCACCTTTTTTCAATTTGATCTATAATATGAAATTTCAAGGGTAAATTTATTTAAGGGGGGAGAATGTAACACCCTGGGTTTTTTTAAATAATGTTATGTTCAATATCTTATGTCACATGAAACACCAAGTTTTAACAAACCTCAATATAATTTTAATGTTATTAATTAAACATGATCATTAAAACTTAGTTGTTAAATTTGGAAGAATGAATAGGAATAACTAAATTTTTAAAATTAAGTATTAAGGATAAGGAAAATATATTGATAAATCAGTACTTAATTTTTTGTAAAGTCACTATAGGCTTTAAAAATACTTATTTCACAAAAAAAAGATTCTTATTGCTTTTTTGATCAAATAATAAAAAAAAAATTCCACTTTGAAAAAATTTACTTGAAAATTTTAACTTAGTTTTTGGAATCAATATGTCAAAATTATATTAGGATGAATTTTTTGGATTTTTTATAAAAAATATTATTTTTTAATGAATAATGAAAAGTATTGGTTTTTATTAAAAAATGTCTTTTTTTTAAATCATTTAAAAAGTTTTATTTTGTTTTAAAATGGTTTAAAAGTGAAATTTTTTCAATTATATTATGATCATTCTAATTTAGGTCATTGGAATCAATTTCATGTTGAATTTTGATATAAAAACTTTGTATAGTTATAAAAACTTTTTCTTTGGAAAATTGTTTTTTCATCGCATATGTAGGTTCAATTTTAAATTAAATTATGAAAATTATGTGAATTAAATTTGGAAAAATGGATTCTATGTTTTGAATAATAATAATTAATACTATATAATAAGTTCAATTTAATTTTTTATAATAATGAATAGTCAAAACAATAAAAATTAATTATTGTGGTTAAGGTTAAAATGAGTTTATTAGGGGTTAAAATAAAAAGATAAGGGTTAAAATGACCTAAAAACTTGCCCAAATCTTATTTAATGGCCATATTTTGACTTTATATCATCTATGGTTCTAGAATTATCCATTTTTGAGCCTTTTGGAATGTGTAAAATGTGGTTATAACTTTTTATTTTCAAAAAATCTAAGTGTGTCCTCTCACTCCCTTAAAAAGTGTTACCCTCTCTCCTCTACACTTTACACTTCTAAAGACTTGTCTTTCAATAAATACCTACCCAAATACCTTCCTTACATCCCTCACCATTTCCTATAGTCTTTGGTTTGATCAGAAAGTTAATGTAGTGAGGCTTTTGGTATAATCCTAAATAAGTGGTCCAAATAAGAGCTATCATTCTTAACCAAGAATCTTTGTTTTATTTATTCTTACACCTCCATAAAATATTTCTAAATAATTTTTATATAATAAAATAAGTATCTACCATATACTAAGATATTATTATGTTGATATCATAACTTAAATCCATATCCACTTATATTAAATTGGAAACAGAACCATTATTCATGTGTACGGTGGACTACTGCCTTGCAAACCGATGTAATTTGTTTTTCATCATTGCCTCTAATGGTTATTCATTATGATAAATATAATTTTTATATATTATATTCATGGAATTTTAATCATTTTTTAAAATTAACATATTATATACCTTCTCACCTTACCATCCATTGAAGAATTATAACATTTTCCATGTGTATGCTTCCATGTGATTACTCATTAGCCTTCAATTTTATGATAACATGTTATAATTTTGACTCACAGGCTATGATTCCTTATCATGTTTATTCCCTTATTGGTCTTTTTAGATCACCCATTTCTTTTATGTATTCCCTAGTTTACCCTATATGGTTTTAGGATCTCAAATGGATTTGGGAGCTCATTATGGAGAATGAAATAAGGATGTCATGTTTTAGTTTCCTTTTGATGTATTGTGAACCTAGTCTTCCAAAGACATTGGGTCTCATGATATTTAGGATTTAATTATTAGATATTTTTTATTAAAAATCATGAAACAATATGTGTAGAAGGCTTGGTTCACTTTAATTGAGGTACTTCCCATTATATTTTGTCTTATCCTATTTGGTTTATCCTTTTTGTATTTCATTTGAAGTAAAACTACTCATTATCATTTAATTTTGATGAAATATTTATATCATGTTGTTGGTTTTACCATATTGAAGCATTTCTAAATCATTAATGTGGAATTTCTATAAATATTTTGTTATTTTTAGGTATCGTAGATGCATGGATATCAGTTTCTTTCCTAGATGATAAATGAACCTGATTGATGAATATTCTTTTGAGTCTCCTTCCCTGTATTGATTCCTTGGGAGTAATTGAATTGTTTTTGAGATTCAATGTATTATAGGAATCCTAAATATGGTGGGGTTACCACCAAAGGTGATTTCATCATTTCCTTGATAAGGAAATAATTTTATAATTCCAAGTTAGGTATTTAAATCACCGACCGGATTATACCTTGTGATAAGTTATGCATTTGTTAGGTAATATGATTTGGAGTCTCTTGAGGTTACCTGTATGAGATAAGGTTGGGTGAAAATTATACACTTGGCTTATGTATTGATGATAAGGGATCTAGTTATTGGTTGAGGAATCAGATGTTCCTTAAGGGTTATATCAATCTAGTGTATTGAGACTTACCATGGTGGGTGTTATTGTGTCTCTCAATTTTCAGAGTCATGTTTTAATGAGAAGGTTAAACCTCATATGTCCTCTGATTAACATATTCTACTAGGGGTTTATAGGGGAATAAAGAGATATAGTGGAGATAATTATCACACTCTGGTATCACTTTTCTTTTTTTATTTATTTATTTAATGATTTTTTAAAACTTTGAGGAGTTAAGGGTCAAATTTTTACAAATTTTGGAAATTTTTATGTGTCATGTGGTCAATGCACGGTCAGTGGAGAGTCGAAATTAACCATATGGATGACCCTTATGTAAGGGGTATTCTTCAATGGTTATTTCACAGGTTGTGCATGGTTAGTAGAAACCATATGGATGAACTTTATGTAAGGGGTGTTTATCAATGGCTACTACAGGGATTGTGCATGGTTAGAAGTAAATGTGCATCTTAACCATGTGGGGTGAATAGATTGAAACCATCATCTATTGAATGGTTGGTGAATAGTTTTCCAAACAATGCAATCAAACCATGTGAGCTTCCCATTTTTAGAATTTTTGAAATTATTATACTTCCCTTACCCTGAATTAAGACTTTTGGGGTCTCTTATTTTCCTCTCATTTAACCCACAAGCCTCTAGGTAGAATCTCTCTTCGATTATCCCTCTCTTTAAGCTCTTTCATGGGATTTCTTCCACTTTGGGTTTTGATTAATTAAAGGAAACTCATATAAACCTCTTTCTCCCTTCTTCTCCTTCCTTCTACCCTTCAATTCTAGCCCTAAGATAGTCATGTAATCTTGGGATTTAGTGTTACTCAGATTTTAATCGGTATTTTTCTATTTTAGGGTTTGGAATGGTCTTCTAAGGAATTCTTTGGCCTGTTTGTGGTGTATTAACATTATCATTATACAGTTCAATGACTTTAGTTTGGTTTCTCTATACATAGTCATTTCAATTTAAATCCATGATTTATTTCTTATTTTTATTACTTTCCTTGGATGATTTAAAAGTTATATTGAGTGTATATATTAATTCCTTATCAAATGAATTTAGTATTTCTCATAAATCTCACTTGGTGTAAAGGTTTTTTTATGTTTTCCTAGTTATTTTATTTCTAAATTATTTTATTATGCACACCATGTTTTTATAGAATTAACTCAGAGAATATTTTCAAATGAATTTGACAATTAAAGGGGTGTTTCGACTCTCAATAAATTTCTAAAGGATGTCATTCATGTTTTCATAGAATTGTTTTCAAACTAAGGGTGTGTTTGGATTTTCCAAATATTATTGTTGAGTTTCATTGATTATTTGATTTGATTTGATAATCTTTGTGTGTTGATTAGACTTGGTTGTGTTTGGATGATGTTTTAAAAGAAGTGGTCTTTTTCAAAGATTTCTAAATGTTGTTTTCATGGTTTTTTTTCAAAAGATTCATTTTTAACTTGGTTTTTATAAAGATGTTCCAAAGGACCAGTTTTCACTTTATAAAAACAATTTTCTTGATGCATGTACACCCTTGAAGTGATACCCTTAGTTATTTTTATATAAAAGTTAAAAATTATATTTATTTTATGATGAATTTATCCAGGTTAGAGGATATGGATATTTTAGGGACATTATTGAAAAATGGATAGATTCTATAAAGGGTGATCAAAGGTGATTGTGTGTTATTATTGATGTCATTTATATATATGATTTATATTGAATGTTGATTTATCACATCTATTTTGTGTTGTGGTAATCCTTAGTTAGATAGGTAGGAAAATCTAGATACAGTAATGCAATAGTTCAAGATTTTTCTCTGGATAGTGACCTAAAGTTAGGATCATAGCCTACTTTGGGGAATTTACCCCTCTGTCACACTAGGTAGTGTAAAACCAATTTTTTTGGTAGTTGAATTACATCAACCAACAATTAGATTGATTCCTTTTTATTGTTATCCTTGATTAGCTTCAAGTCTCCTAGGTGCTCCCATGATTATCATGATTGTAACTCTAATTTTTTTATGGTATTTGATTTATAAATATTTCATGTTGATCTATTATCATTGATGTTGTGATCATTATGTTGGTGCTTCTTGTCATTTGTTTCTTCCTTTAAAAATGTTAAATGTATCTCTCTTGTTCTCCTTTATGAAATTTTAAAGGTTTTTCAAAGTGTGGGATAATCTATTTATTTCATTAATGTGTGTATTTCCAAATTATGTTTTAAAAACAATTTACCCTATTCCAAATGTTATGTTATTAGAAAAATCTTTAAATTTTGACCATGTTAAAAGGTGTATCTCATCTATCATTAGAGTAATGGATTAAAGTGATGGTATCATGTTACTTGTTTTATTTAAAATTAAAATATTTCATTTATAATTTTATTCCAAACTCGCATAGAAAGGATTTACCTTTAAAGGTTATACATGGGGTGTGGGGAGTATACCAATATAGAATTATCTTCTCATACCAATAATGTTATAGATTCAGTATAGTTACTTCTTGGATATAGAAAATGATCATAGTATGGTATGAGTGTTTTATAGTGGTAAGTGAAGATAATTCACTTGATGCAAGGATATCGGTGTAGTGTTATTTTTTGAGAGATCTTGTTCAACTATTCTTATGGGGTTGTTCCCATGAATTATACCTCCTCATATCCTCACTTTAGTTCCTTTTTAGATTTATGATGGTTCTTATTTTTAAATTTTGTTCTTTTTTATGTTTTAATGTTTTGGTTATATCTATTAGGTTCTATTTATAGCTGATAAGTTATATTTACTAAAGTATCTAGGTTCAATTGTATCATAGAGAGGGGGAGGGGTTGAATCAGTGATAGAATTTTTACAATTTCTTCTTTTAAACCAACTTTGGTGACTAATTAAAGTCTCAATCCTCTAACTTTATAATGCCTCACCCTTTCCCATATGTAATCAGATGAAAGCATAGAAAAGTGCATGAGTATTTACAAGGTTCTATCCCAATGTGGGTACTGACTTATTGTTGGGTTTTATTATTATCTCGAGATCCATATTTCCATTAGTAAACATGAGTGAGTCTAATTATAAGTTATGTCCCAAAAATATTGAACATAGGTTAGTATAGTGGAGGGATATCTCCCAAAAATCCCTTAGCCTCCTACTAATGGGTACTTTATACTAGTGCCCGCCAATTTGATCTATCTCTTAAAAATATCTAGCCTTCTCCCAATGGGGTCCTTATACTACCTCTCTATGGACTCTAAAGGCTCCTTCCACCGAACACATGAATATGTCTTCAATTTTTTATGCCTTCTATTTCAGTGTAAATATCGGTGTTGTTCTTCACCTCAATCTTCTCAATCAATCTTCTCACTGGTATTCTAAGATATTGGAATATCATAGGGTAGGACTATTTTTCTCATTCTCACATTCTTCATGATTTTTGACACAACACTCACAATGTCACCCTTATTCGTAGTTATCAATCATCTTCTGTGATAGCATAATATCATACGACACCATCATCCTTATCTTATGCGATGCACATGTTTCACTCCTAGATGCAGTTGGATTTTATTTTTGATATATAGATGATCTCTCCATTTGAATATAGTATCGGGTTCTCTCTTATTTCTTCTCTTTATTTTTCTCACTTTTATACCTTCAAATAATTAAAATGATATTTTTTCCATATTTTAGTTATGGAAATCTCCCTTGATTCTCAGATTCATAATCTTCTCAAATTTTAAGTTGGTCAATCAAATCCTCCAATTTAATTCTCATTCAAATCCCATTCAAGCTCCCATGAAATTCAGGATTTTATTCTCTATGTAATGTTTAAAATATTGTGACTTTCATCCAAAATATCCCTAAATTTTAATTCTATTATTCCAATGTGGAATGCATTCTTGTATGACCAAGGGTTCGCGGTGTGGATAGCTCTTGAAGTAAAAAACCATACTTTAGCTTGTTCTTCAATGTCAAATAGCTTGAATCATAATCCTCCATTATTGTTATTTCTATTTCCATGAAGAATATATCACAGCATCATCTGATTTATATTTATTCAAAATTATTCATTCTGGAAATATCCTCAAATTTTTATAAGTGACTGAATCTACAATGTCATAGAATGACTCTTATGATCTTAGAAAATGACACTTTTTATGTTCTCTAAAGACCTTTGCCTTCACTATTTTTTTTATTCAAGATATATTCCATATAAGTAAAATGAATCTTATGGAAACCCACATGACTCTTATATAATTACCTTGAATTTTAAGAAGACTCCAAATGACTCTTATGGAGTTTTAATGACTTTGATGCAGAGTTTAAATGACTCTTACGATGTTAGGATTATTCATGCCTTTTTCGATTTTCCACCTCAACTGATATTCTGCAAGAGCAAATGACTCTTACATAAACTCAATGGCACTTATGGAATGGAAAATACTCTTGAAAAATGTAAATGAATCTTATAAAGTATTCATACCTTTTCCAAATCTTCAGTCCAGATTTGAAATGAATCTTATGGAAAAGACTCTTATGAAATAGTTTAGATGAAACTTACAGAAAAGTACTTATCCATTTTTCTTCACAATTTTATAGCTCAGAATAAATACATAATTTCCATAAATCCGTCTGAATTTCAACTTCAAAAGCTTCATATTATCTCAAAATCCATCATCCAAAGGATATCCTTCACCTGATATAGCATTCTACAATTTTAGTGATCTATGGATGGTTTCTCTAACTTCTAACCAGCTTTATCTTCCCCTAATAATAGATCTCAAGTTTTTTCAGCTCTTCAAACTCATTCCAAAACTTTTGCAATCATTACATTAATATTTCATCAGTAGTGGACATTGATTCATTACAAACCAACTCAACAATCATCAGGTTTATGGGACATTTCCATGAATATTTTTCTAAGATCTTAAAGAAACAAAATTGTAACATCCCTGCTCAACCCATTAGCTTGGACTGGGTCAGAGAATACCAAAGGATGGAAATAAATGTTAAGGATTTAAACACAAAGTTACATGGGGGAACAGTTTACCCTATTTACACACACACACACACATCCTTCACATGATAAAGATGAAATAAATAAAACCAAGTATGTCTATATAAATGATACATGTAATAAAACACAAGAATAAATAAATGTATCAAAGACCAACATCAGTGTAACAGATGAACAGTGAAAATAAAACTAAGTAGTAAATGACTCTGGGGCCAAGGTGGAACCACTCCTGACCAAGACGCGAACCACTCCAAGATTTATCTCCTCTAACTAAGATAGTGACCTCAATAAGTGTCCTTGGAGAAGTAAGAAACCTTCCCTTTTCTTATATCATGGAAAACAACATTAGTATACACACCAAAATGAATATGTAGGGGGTGAGTAATCATACCCAGCAGGAAACCCCCAAGTGAATTTCACCACATGTCACTAAGACCAAAAACATGTTAGATCACAATATCATAAAACATTCAATAAAAATATAAAAGGAAGATAAAGTAGTTTTCATAAATATAAATAAAGAAAATGAATAGATTTTCCAAAAGAAGATTAACCAAAGATGAGTTTTCCTTTCAAGTAGTAGAAGAAATTAATTAATTCCAATTTAGCATAACCCACCCCTATTTTGACACTTTTTCACCCATGTACATGGATAACCTAGACATCCCCGTACTTGTGAGTAGTGAGTCATCCTTTCACCAATACGCCACTTGGTGACCCAATTTGACTGTGGTAATTCTGACCATGATCCATCCCATTTATCCTCATTTGATGGTGGTACCTACAATCGTGATCTGTCTCATGTGCACATAAACACATGCAACCTATTTTTGCTAAGAACACAATTCAAAAACCATTTTCTTTGAAAAATTCATTTAATCAATTTGTCAAACATGTTTTGGGTAACACCCACAACCCATATTTCAGAATCCAACCAGTGGGGGAAAATCCAGAAAAGTTTTGGTAGGGAAAAGTCATTGAAAAGAAAATTAGAGTTATTTAAAAGAAACTTAAGAGCCTTCATGTTCCAATGAAAGTGTAAAGAGGGAAAAACCACCTAATTCAGGTTCGTTTGGCATGACGATTCTTAGATGATTCTGCATATTTGACCCCTTTCATCTGTTTATCTATCCAATCCCAAGAAAAATTGATAAAAACTCATATTATCTCATAGATATAGTTATAAAAACTATGATCTATGGTTTTGTTCAATAAAAATCGAGGATATCCCAAAAGTCAAGGAAGAATGAGGTCCTCACCTTTACTTCCATGATTGAATGCTTGAAGAATTATTGAAAGTAGAGTCCAAACATCGAAGTCACTAAAATTCACCTAAGGTAACCTTGGAAATCGAGATCCTAGGTCAGTGGAGGAAGAATGAGAATTTTATAGAAAGTTTTGGGTCAAAAAGGTGATTTATGTAAAATTAAAATCTCATCACATGGTTAGGCAGCATGGTTTGAAAAAATATATGCTAACCATGCGAATCAGATTTGTCCAGAAATTTTCCAAGTCACATGGTTAGATTCATGGTTTGTTCAAATCTTCTTCCAACTGTGTGCCCACCCAATGACTCTAAAACACACTACACGGTTTCCTAGAGACTTGATCATAGAATCTACTAACCATTCTCAAACTGTGCACTTCCAAAAAGTCTTCCAAAACCTTTTAAAACATTCTATAAACTTCCTGAGTCTTAACATGAACATTCCCTAATTTTAAAAAATAATAAAATAGAGAAATACCTTAAACTAAGGGTGATATA
This sequence comes from Viscum album, assembly GCA_963277665.1. Taxonomy (NCBI): domain Eukaryota; kingdom Viridiplantae; phylum Streptophyta; class Magnoliopsida; order Santalales; family Viscaceae; genus Viscum; species Viscum album. Next base: position 379,682,214 of record OY728153.1, on the reverse strand, counting down.
AACATCAGATCTAACACTTTTACCAACATGTAAATGAATTCTCAAGAGTTTTTCAATGGTATAAAGCTTCAATATCTCTTCACATATCACCCAACACATATCAACAACTTCACAATCACAATGGAATTCATGATTATTGACAACAAATACAATTAACAATTTTTCATTGGTCTCTTTAGTCTCCCCCTTTGTATTTTTTGTAAATACCATTAAATGCCTTTTTATAAATATGTTCTTGTTGGAACTTTTATTCTACCCATTATTTATAATAAATTTAAAGGTGAGTGTAAGGGAAATTCTCACTAATCTCCATACTAATTCCATGTTTTTTAAGACAACTTATTATCCCCATTTCATTCAAAGTTACATATGGATTTGATCCTTAAGATAATGATAGCATCACACCTTGCTTATCAAAGAGCCTTAAATCAACCAGCTCTAAGTCTATGTGGGGAATTATCATTATAGAAAATAAAAGTGATTGAATTTGGTATCAATATTATCAATAACCTATTCAACATGTGATACCACTCTCAAATAACTCTTCTTAGGAGTTGTTATATCCATCAATAAATTTACCACATGCACTCATCTTCAACAAATACATCAAAAATACTCAAGTGAAAGGAATATTACTCCCCTTAATCCACTCAATATACACTCTCCCTTGATAAAAATATTTGGAATAATCCTATAATAATGATAGGACAAGGTTTTTTTATACATCTACATAGAGTTGTATATATTTCTAGAATTACAAGAATTTGATTCGTTTTAGATAGATTTCTCACATAAACTCCCCATCAAGGAATGTACTTCAGCATCTCTTTATCTTGGAAGTTAGAGTATTCCATGATGGACACAACTTCTTATTGTAATATTCTTACAACACTTGTAAAAATCTCCCCCTTAATTCATCTCCTTCAATTCCCTAAAAATAATCACAAACAAAAATAGATATGGGAATAAGGTGGAACTTCTTAGTTCTTTAGGGAAATAAGTATGTCTAAGAGTTTCCTCTCAACTATGATCATATTTTCTTTCTAGGTTCAACGCATGAATAGATATCCATGCTTCCTTTTCTGAATTTTCTATCACATATCTTCATAAGAAGCATAGTCATCTTCCTCTTTTCACTTATCACCTTGTATGGATATTCCTTATGGTTATAATCCATAAAAGAACATTCATCTTTAGATTCTTGTTTCTTATTATTTATATTTTCAACTTGATCTAGTAGTATTATCAGAAAAAAATTTGAGTTATGTCCAGGCTACTCGCACCTCTCACATAGAATCTCATGAGCTCATTGGTAATCAATTTTTGATAACCACTCTTCATTTTTTGAACTCTATTGTTTATATTTAGTAAAATCACTTTATTGTGTTTTCTTCATCTTCCCTTTTTGAAAATAACCTCCTTGACTAGAATGGTCAGGTTTCCTCTCTTTTATTATTTTTCTTTACTATAGTATCCTACAAAGTCTTTCCTAGAAGTGTTTTCATGAAATCTTAGTATAGAGACCTTATTAGTCACATCTTACATATATTTCTTCTAGACTTTAAAATATACTTTGAGTGTAAAGACTTATTGATTTATCAACAACAAACATCTGCATATTAAGATAGTTTCACCTTCTCACATAACTATTTATTTTCTTTTTAGAATTTCCTCCCTTAATTCATGCCAATTCCATGGAAGTGACATATTATACCAGTATTTGTAGGCTTTGGGCCCAAATGTTCCACAACACCAATAAATCCTTTGAAGTTTTGTATTTAATAATTTTGATTGGTATGATACTGAAAAACTACTTACTACCTAGGCCCATTCCAACCTTTTTTTTATTCTATCTTTGGGAAAATTATATTATCAATTCATCTCCATTTATCCTTGATATAAGAGTGATTTTTAATGATTTTCTTCAGTCTATACTCTTCTAATTTTTATAGTATAATTTTTATTTTAAGATGAAGCAGAGTTAGAATAGCTTGAATAATTAGAAATAATTTGTACCTTCTTCTTAGGACTAGTTTTCACGACAGTTTTAGATGATTCATATTGAACATCCACAACATTATCATAGTATTATCTCATTATCTTCAAGGTGTTTTAAACTTTAAGATGCTTGGACTATGTATCATTTGATTCTTATTCTTTTTTAGCTATATTTTCATTAATATATTTTAGAAACTTATCATGTTCTTCAATTGTTACCTTAAAAGTTTTTATCTTCTTGAAAATATCATTCACCTTCTCATATTTGTTCCCTTTATATCTCTCTAAAATATCATGATTGTTTTATTGAGCTTAGTTTTTTTTCTAAAGAAATTATATCATTTCAGACTTCAACATGTATTCATTGTCGCTCTCTTACTTTTCTTCATCACTTCTTGACGTGACTTCATGCCTCTCAATCTGAGCTATGAAGGTTTTGTAATTTTTATTGGTACCTTTATCTTCTAACTCACTCTGTGTTGATGAGTCTTCATCTTCTTCCCTTCTCATCGAATTTCTTTTTAAGTTTCTTAAATAATTCTTATTATTCATAATGTCACTCTTTCTAGTTTTTCTGAATCTTCTTATAGAGAATTATTCTTATTCTTCATCAATACTCTCAATTTTATTATATATATTATTTGGGTATTCAATCACAAATTACCCAATACTACAACAATCAAATCGTTTAAGAGGAAGCATACCTATGTATTTGTCTCTTCTGCTTATGGTGATTTTGAAAATAAGAGGCATGAATCTCTTATAGTACTCACCTCTTTCTTCAACACTTTATGAATCTAAAACTAATTCATCCTTCTTTTCTTTGAGCATATGTTCTCTCATGGATTTTAATTTCATTTCCTCCTTTGCTTTATTTTTGAACATATGGTCTTTCCTTATCTCATAATTGAGGAGTGTGTTATGCATCTCATCAAGGGATGGGCCTCCCACCTCTTCTTGGGATGGTATATTTGGGTCAAACCTGTCATGGAAATTCCCCATAAGCTTTGTAACAATGTTTAAATCTTCTAAAATATCACCAAATTCCCTGATGTGACTAACAATTTCATTTAATATTGTGAAATATCCATTTATTTTCTCATTATCAGGAATTCAGATGTCTTCAAATTTATCTCTCTGGATCTGTAGTTTGGATTATTTAATTTTCAAATTCCCTTCATTCATATTTTGAATCTTATCCCACATATCCTTGGTTGTCTTGAGTCCTATATCTTTGGTTTACACTTTATCAGACAGGGATGAAAGAATGGAATTTGTTGTTTTCCCATCTACCTCTATATTTCTATTATCAGCATATGTCATGGGATAATCTCTTACAAGTGGGGTAAAACCCATTATTACAACATCATTAACTTCTATGCCTTATAATAAGAGATGGGGGAGTATCATATTCTTCCAACCATGAAAATTATTTCCATCAAATATGGGAATGCCTATACTAGTGACTAAATTCAGTTTTACATCTTCAACTTTAGTTAAGATTGGACTTTAAAAGGGTACCTAGTTAGATATGATATTATAATACCTCCATAAAATCTCTAAAGTCTCTTTCCACCAAACCCATGAACAAGTCTTCAACTGCACCTGTCTTATGGTGTAGTGTGTATGTCGACCTTGTTCTATACCTCAATCTTCTCTAGCAGTCTTCTCACTGGTATTCTATGATATTGAAATATCATAGGGTAGGATGGTTTTCATGTTTATCACCTTCTTCATGAGCTTCAACACATCATCCATATTGTTAACCTTCTTCTTAGTTAGCAAATTATCGTAGAACTCTTTCATCTTTCTCTTCTTCAATGCATTGGATGCACTCCTGGATGCAGTTAGCTTCTACCATCGATACACAGATGATATCTCATTTTTAATACAATATCGATTTCTCACTAATTTCTTCTCTCTATTTTTCTAACTTTTATATCTACATAGAATTATGATGATATCATTTCCATTAGTATGTAAATCTTCCTTTATTCTCAACAGAATAATTTTCTTATATTTTAAGATGGTCAACTGAATCCTATAAATTCAAATCCTGTTCAAAATCCCATAAAATTTAGGATTATATTATTCATATGATATTTAAAATATCATGAATTTTCTCCAAAAAATCCACATCTTTTAATTTTATTATTCCATGGTGGTATGCATGTTCGCATGCACAAGGCTTTGCGGCGTGGAACTTCTCATCGTGGCATGGACAGCTCTTGAACTCCAAGAACTATTTTAGTTGGTTCTTCATTCTCAAACAACTTGAATCACAATCCAACATTACTATAATATTTATTTCCATGAAGAAAATATATCATCATCAAATTTATATTTATTTAGAATTATTTATTCTGGAAATCACCTCAAATTTTTCTAAGTAAATGACTCTTATGAAGTGGGGGAATGATTCTTGTGATCTTAGAAAATTGACCTTGTATTGTTCTCTAAAGATAACTTCATTTTCTATTTTTCTACTTCAATATGTATTCCGTAAGAGTAAAATGAATCTTATGGAAACCCGCATGTCTCTTATGGAATTTCACTAACTCTTACAGAGAGTCTAAATGACTTACGGAGTTGTAACAACTCTAATGAAAAGACCAAAATGACTCAAATGATATCTGGAGTCTTCATGACTTTGCTAGTTTTCCACCTCAATTGATGTTTCATAAGAGTAAATGACTCTTTCGAAAACTCAATGACACTTATGGAATTGAAATGAATCTTATGGAATGCAAATGACTCTTATGGAGTGGTTGTACCTTTTCAAAATTTTCACTCTATAGTTGAAATGAATCTTATGAAAATGACTCTTAGTGGATATCCTAAATGGATCTTATGAAAAAATACTTATCAATTTTACTTCTTAATTCTACAGGTCATAATAAATACATAATTTCCTCAAATCCTTTTGAATTACAACTTTAGCAACTTCAGCTTATCTAAAAATCATCATCCAAATGATATCCTCCACTTGATACATCAGTATATAATCTTAGTGCTCTATATATGGTTTCTCCAACTTCTAACTAGATTTATATTCCTTTAATAACATCTCTCAAGTTGTTTCATATCTTACAAACACATTCCAAAACTATTTTAATCAGTGTGGCCATCTATCATTGGCACTTTACATTAATTCATTACAAACCAGCACTATAATCATCAAGTTTATGGGTTGCTTCTATAAACTATTGTGTCCAATATATTCAACCAGTAGCATCAAATCCAACACTTTTCCAAAAAATAAATTCATTCTCAAGAGTCCTTCAATGGCAGGAAGCTTCAGCAACTCTTCACATATCACCCAACACATATTGACAGCTTCACAGTCACAATGAAAACCTTTCTTATTGATAAAAAATACAATTAACAATATTCTATTAGGCTCTTCATTTACTTCCTTATTCATTTTTTGGTTTCTATTATTATTAAAAAATTATTTTATATGTAAGGCTCTCTGACTTATAGAGTGGTCATGTCGAACTTCCGAATGGGAGTCCCCTTTTCATGATTGCTTTTTCAGGTGAAACCATTCCCTATGATGTTTATTTTGTTTTCTAGACACTAGTTTCCAGCCCGTGGTGATCAGGAACACGCTTCATGACCCATCACTGGTCAGGTTGAGTATTGGGTTGGGATAAACCAGGTTGGTTCATGAAAAAATGGTATCAAACCCCAGTTGTTATTTAGGGAGTTAGGGTATACAAGAGATATAATCATGGTAGCTTAAGATGTAGGTACGAGTAAGTGCATAGCATAAAATTCTTGTATTAAAGTTTGAATTACTAGGGGTGTTTGGGATGTATGTATCTCTAATTTGAGCTTTGTTCTCGATTATTCTCTAGATTTTTAGCCTTTATTTGAGCATTTACATTTTATATTGAAAATTTAGGAGATATTTTGAGGAAATTCATGATTTTTTAGTGAAAATGGGAAGAAACTTAGGGTCGCATGATTACTATGCACGGTCTGGAAACCCATGAGCAAATGGTATAGCTAGATCTGGGAAACTTCCAATAGACTTCACACAGTTAGTGAACAGTTTTTCAAACTGTGTGGTCAAACAGTGCACAGTTAGAAATTTTACAATCATTTAAATTGTGGTTCTCTAAAATTTTAAATCGTTCTTAATTTATTTTATTGTTGATTTAGGTGAATTGAAATGATTTTGTATAGAAACCCTAGCCTTTTATATATAACATTACATGATTTTAAGCATAATTATACATCAGAGTACAATCCAAGGATCATAAATTCTAGTGTCTTTGAAGACTAGGTACACAAAACATAAAACATGGGGCTAAAAAAACACTTCATTATTTAGTCTTCATAAATAGCCCCTAACTTCCATTGTGCTCATACATCTTCATAGGATAACCTGGGGATAAAATGAACAAAAGAATGAGCTAAAAAGCCTGGTAAGGGAATAACCATAAGAATAAAGCATTAGCACAAGGAATAGAAGGCATGACATGATGATGTAAAAAAATTTAACATATGGAACCTTAACATATAAACATAGAATCTTATAAACATGGAGTCATATATATGTGGTATCAACATAAAACATGACTTTAGTATGAGTCAAGGCTAACTAGCAAGATCGTTTCACATAGTAGAACAAGGCAAGGCTAACCGCCAAGACCGTCGCACATAACATCTCATGAGACTTAACTTTACCTGATGCATTGGAGTGCTATCTGGGCACACCCATCTTAACTTTTAATGAATATTTTTGCCACATTAATAATCATACATAATCAATATTACATAAACATAAGGATACCCATGGAAAGAATTGGGTACCATAATCATGACACCAAGCATAACAGATGGGTGTAACACAAAAGTGTCCATGAAAGAAGGGAACCTAAGTATACATGGACATTCATAAGGTAAAAATATATTTGTATCATGGTGATTTATGCCAAGTATAAGTGACAACATGTGAGAAAATTATTCAAGAAATTTTCGCATAAAAACATTTTTGAGTTGTTTTAAGGAAAATACTATAAATCTTTTAAAATAGAAAAGGGAACAATCCTTTATAAAAAATCAAAAGTGATCCAGGAAGGTTTTTACAATAAAAAGACTTATTTTATAAATACAATTTTGGATTAAAACATAAGATAGAGTGCAATTGAAATCAGTCAAGAATTCAGGAAGCTCCATCAAAATAGGTTTTCTTATCAGGAAGTATTGAGGAGGGAATCACTTAAAACGTGTATATCCCCGAAAGAGAGTGATGTATGGAACTTGTTACATGAGTTTGGAACATTCACATAGCATTTATAAGATGAACATAATAATAATATATAACCTCATTTAGGTAAAAAGAAAGATAAAGAAACTTGAAGGAATAAAGGAGGTTTGGGTTGAATCACTCATGCAATATCGGCATGGTATCGTGTGTACTTAAGAGGAATTAATGAGAGAGAAAGGGGTTTCTCATCATTTAAAAATCATGAGGACAGTATGGGGGAGGTTTTTAATCATACCTCATCACTATGAATTATACATAAAAGGGCATAACATAGAGGAAAATCTTGAATAAAATTGAAATAGAGGGGATCTTTTACCTTAAGTCTGATGGTGTTCTCCATTTGTTATCAATGACCTGAATAAAAATATTAGGTTTATTAATTAATAAGTCCAGAACATCTTCTATATGAAATTGATTTAGTACACCATTTTTAAGTTCATTAGTGTCCTTTTTTAATGGGTTAATTGGTTCAATTTCATTGTTCGTGTCCGTTCATTTTCTTGGTTTTTACAATCAGTTTACTTATGTTTATGAACGAAGAATCATGTAAAATGAGAATGTTTGTCCAGAATTGAAGTTATATGTTGTTAGTGAACATCCATAATATTATATGGTTATAAAATTCATTTGGTTCTTTAGAGTGATGGTGAATCATTATATAAAACATTAATGATAAACTCTTGAATTAATTTTAGCGATTTTGCTCACAATTAACTTGTTTTGTATTATTATTTTACATCATGAGTGCATAAGGATTAAAAAACATTAAATAAGATAAAATATGCATATAATAGTTTGGTTCAACCATAAAAATGGTTTCATGACCAGAATTGAAGATAGTAATAGAAATTGTTAAATCGTCATCCTTAAATGTGATAAATTAACACAACTCGGACGGTGTTTTTGTTTCTTTCATATAAAAGAAGGAAAAAAGGAGAGATGATAATGAATTGCCCCATTAGCATAACAAAATTCCTGTACATGTATGTTACTGGAGTTATCATACCATTTGAGTGAAGGGAGGTGAGGAAAGAAAAAAAGAAAAGAAAATAACTTGAAAGGAAATAAAAGAATTGGAAAGAGGAATTTAGATCTTGAGTTTATCTCCTTTGAGAACCTCTTAAGGGGAGAGGTTCTGTTCTTTTGAGGAAACTAAAGGCTGCTGGACATGGGGAATTAAGGAACAAGCCTTGAGAGGAGTGAAGAGAAGAGGAGAGTGTGGGTGGTTTTTATAGTGGAGGGGGGGTCTTAATATTTAATTCCGTAGTTTATTATTTTCTCTCAAGACCAAAAATAGTGATGATTCCATGACCAAAAATAGTAATAAGTTCATGTGAGTTTGAACCACTTGAGATTCCATCAGTAGATCATCATCAATGACTCAATTAATCCATTATTTATCATTTATCGTAAATTATCATATTTTATTATTCATCAAAAATTCAAGTATTTTTGAAAAGCCCAAAAATTCACCCTAACCATTTTTCAATGTGTAGAATCCAAAAATGAACTCCATTTTTCAAAAATAATTTTCTAAATATGATTAATTTAATTTTTAATTAAAATTACAATTTACTCGACAAATAACAATTTTAAAACATTTATTTTCTTTTTCCCATATATAGGTATATCACACTTCCACTTGAATCTTATTTATATACTATCATGGGTAATGTTACTTTTCATTAGGGTATGTCACTATTCATAAGGGTAAAATTACTATTCATAAGGGTATGTTACTATTCACCAAAAAATAAGTTGGTCATATTAAACTTCAGATAACTTACTGATTGCAATCGTGTATGTCAAATTTTCGAAATTTAAAACACAGAAGTGACAAAATTATGTTCAAAGGTCATATAGTACTTAGTAGTTCATTGTGTTGTGATTTCATGTGATTATATGACATATTTATAAGAATGAAATTTCCATTGAAAACATTGGGCTGTCACATTATTCCCCCCTTATGAATTTTTTTCCTTGAAATTTCTCTTTACATTCTAATCCATAACCAGGTTCGAGTACTTTTCCTTCATTGTCTCCTCCAATTCCCATGTTTCCTCTTCGTACTTATGGTTCTGTCACAGTACTTTGACCGGGTGAGTAGTCTTGTTACGTAGAACTTTATCTCTACTTTCCAAGATCTTAACTGGATGCTCCTCATAAGAAAGATCATCCTCCAACTGTACCACCTCTGAAGAGAGTACATGTGAAGGATCTGTTGTGTACTTCCTTAAGAGGGATACATGGAATACATCATGTACTTTTGACATAGTAGGTGTAAGTGTTAGTCGATAGGCCACAACTCTGAATCGATCAAGGATCTCAAAGGGGCCGATATTCCTGGGACTTAGATTTCCTTTCTTCTCAAACCTTGTGACCCTCTTCTATGGTGATATGCATATAAATACCATGTCTCCAACTTTGAACTCAAGGTCTCGTTGATGATTGTCTGTATAACTCTTTTATTAACTTTGGGATTCCTTGATATACTGCTGAATGGTTTTAACCTTTTCCACCATTTCTTCAACCATTTTAGGTCCTAGCAGCTTATGCTCATCGACTTCATCCCAACACGCCGGTGTTCTGCACCTTTTCCCATAAAGGGCTTCATATGGCGCCATTCGAATGTTCGAGTGGAAACTATTATTGTAGGAAAATTCATCCAGTGGAAAATGTTGGTCTCATCCTCCTTCGAAGTCCATAGAACATGCTCTCAACATATCTTCTAGTGTTTAAATAGTTCGCTTAGATTGGCCATCAGTTTGAGGATGATAGGTCATACTAAAGTTCAGTTCAGTTCTTAGGGCATGCTGGAGATTTTTCCAGAACTTCGAGGTGAATCTCAGATCTCGATCGAATATAATAGATAGTGGTACTCCATGTAGCCTTAACACTTATTTGATGTATATCTATGAAATTTGATCCATTTAGAATCCCTCTTGACTTTTGATAAAGTGAGTTTTCTTCATAAGATGATCCACAATGACCCATATAGCATTGTTTCCTCTAGAAGTCTTTGGATGTTCAGTGACAAAGTCCATGGTGATGTTTTCCTACTTCCATGTTGGTATGGGTAGTCGTTTCATTATCCCCTTAGACTTATGTCTTTCATCCTTCACTTTTTGACATACCAGGCACTTTGATGTATACTCGGCAATCTCCTTCTTCATATTGTCCCACCAAAATTTCTCTTAGAGATCTCAATACATCTTTGTGCTCCCTGGGTGGATAGAGAAGGTTGGGCTATGTGCTTCATTCAAAAGCTCCTTCTTTATCTCTAGATCATATGGTAAACATAATTGTGACCCAAATATTAAAACTCTGTCCTTCTCAATTTTGAAATTGAAGGATTTCCCATTTCTGATAGCTTCCACCCTTTTCTGAATTTCTACATCATTTCTTTGAGCATCCTTTATTTTCTCCAAGAGGGATGGTTGAGCAATCATTTGAGAAAGGATTGATAATGTTCCTCCATTAATGATTCCCATGTCCATCCTCTGCAAATCTAAGAAGATCGGATCCTTTTTAATTTTCATCATTGATAAAGATGCAAGATCCTTTCTACTTGGAGCATCTTCCACCTTATTTGTCTTACCATGATGGTAGTGGATTGAGCAGTCATAATCTTTGATGAGCTCTATCCATCGTCGCTGAGGCATATTAAGCTCTTTTTGTGTGAATATATATTTGAGACTTTTGCGATTAGTATATATCTCACACTTCTCCCCATAGAGATAATGCCACTGGATTTTTAACGCAAAGATCATAGCCGCCAACTCCAGATCATGCGTAGGATAGTTTTGCTCATATATTTTCAACTTCCTTGAGGAATAGGCTATCAATTTATCACTTTGCATCATCACACAACCTAATACCTTCTTTGAAGCATCACTGTACACCACAAAGATCTCTCTACTTGTTGGGAGTGTGAGTACTGGCGTAGTGATAAGCCTCTTTTTCAACTCCTTAAAATAGTCTTAACATTCCTAAGTCTAAAAAAACTTTACTCCCTTCCATGTCAGCTTAGTCATTGGGTTTGGAAATCATGAAAATTTCTTCACAAATCGTCGATAATACTCAGTTAGACCCAGAAAGTTGCGGATCTCCATTACAGATGTTGTTCTAGGCCACTCTTCAATCATCTTTGTCTTGGAAGGGTCTACAAATATCCCTTTGTTGGTGATAACATGCCTCAAGAATGATACTTCCTCCATCCATAACTCATATTTACTATACTTTTCATACATATTCTCCCTTCACAAAGTCTTTAACACAGTATTCAAATGATCCTCACGTTCCTACTTTCTCTTGGAGTATATCAGAATATCGTCAATAAAGACTACCACAAATTTGTCAAAGTAATCTCTAAAGACTTTATTCATTAAATCCATGAAAATTTCTAGAGCATTAGTGAGTCCTAAGGGCATCACTATGAACTCATAGTGTCCATAACTCGTTCAAAAGGCAGTCTTGGGAATATCTTCCTTCCTCACCTTTAACTAGTGATATCCCGACTGAAGGTTCACCTTAGAGAAATAACTGGCCCCACGAAACTGATCGAACAAGTCATCTATCCAAGGAAGGGGATACTTGTTCTTTATCATGATTTTATTGAGCTCATGATAATCAATTAAGAGGCACATTGAACCATCCTTCTTCTTGACAAAGAGGACTGGCGCTCTCCACGGTGAAGCACTTGGGCATATAAAACCCTTCTCCAGATTCTCCTGTAGCTAATTCTTCAACCCATCTCTACGGTGGTCATTCTATAAGGTGTATTTGATATAGGCATAGATCTAGAAATAAGTTCCATTGGTCATAGTGGAAACTCAAGAGGGGGGTGAATTGAGTTCCTACTAAAAAAATTTGTTAAAAACTTTATGCAAAAGATCCCTCGATTTGGAAACAACCCAGTTAATTAAGGCAGTAGAAATATATATGTTTATTTGGTCAATAAGTTTCTCAAAGGGTGATTAGTCCTTAGCTGAATCAGTGTGTAGCACTTATTCAACTTTTGAAATAGGTTTACTGAATTAAACACATACACACACTAACCATAACTAACTATCAAAGTTAATGTAAAATAGTTTTCTATTTTTGAAATTATAAGAAGCGGAGAATAAAAAAACCGAGTATTACAAAATATAGTGCACAGAAGAGTTAAAAAAGAGGTTCAGTCTCAAGCTGAGACTTAATCCTCTCCACTTGGTGATCACCCACCACCAAGCAGTTTATATTAACAATAAACTTGATACACAGCCTGTATCGGGCTTTACAATAGTTTTCACAAACTGTCTAGGGCTCACACCCTCTACCATAGTTCTTCATGGGAAAAAAAACAATCTAGACCACACATGGTCTCTTCCACAGTTACACATGGGAAAAAAGGAGTAAGAAGTCTGATGTGGGGATTTTTAGTATCCCTCGGTTCAAGCATAGGAGACAGTGTGTGTGATATAAAAACACACACTTCTCATAAATGTAATAGAAAGAACACAATAGAGCTAAAGTTATAAAGATTGAGTTTAGAAGTCTCTATGTGTTTAGAGGTCAGCTCTTAACTCCTTGGAGTGAAGAATTTATAGCTCGAGTATTTTTCTGGAATTTGTCTCCAAAAACATAGTGTCGCAACTCCAGGTTCTAGCTCTCATGTACTGAGTGTTCTGATTCTTGGGTTGAAAGAGATTTGATGAAGCACAGAAGACAGCCTTGAATTTGTTCTCCCGAAATGATCTTCTTGAGTCTCTTGGGTTCACAGTGTGAGTGATGGTGTTCTTCTTTTGTTCTTTAGATCTAGCATGTAGTGACTCTCCCTCTAGTGTCCTCTCCTCTTCTTTGTTTCCTTGGTCTTCGATTTTATATTTGATTTCTGATAAAAGTAATAGAGAAAACCATGTGCAGTATTCCTCGTACCTCATACTGTATCCAAATACGGTCTCTTGATATGTCTACAATCAGCATTAACTAACATTGGAAGCATTAAATTTACCAAATATGACCATTAGAATAATCTTAAGAAATTGAAAAAGTATGGAGTATAAGAGTGGGTATCGGTAGGCGGGTAATGATAGCCTTCTCAATGGTAGCTTCCATCAGTAGCCTTCTCAATGGTAGCCTTCAGCGGTAGCTTTCAGTGGTAGCCTTCAGCAGTAGATTTCATCAGTATCTTTCATCGGTAGACTTTATCGGTAGACTTCATCAATAGGCTTCATCGGTAGTCTTCATTGGTATCTTTCATCGGTAGCTTTCATCGGTAGGCTTTCATCGGTAGCTTTCATCAGTAGCTTTCATCGGTAGGCTTTCATCAGTAGCTTTCATTAGTAGGTTTCATAACAATATCCTTTGAGAAATAGGTTCGTATTGATGACCTTGTATTGATAATTCAGCAGCAAGGTTCCTCAGCGGTAACCTCTATCAGTAACCTTCCAGCGATAACCTCTATCGGTAACCTTCCAGCGGTAACCTCTATACTTAGAGAAATTTTTCACTCTAAACTTAATCGATAGAACAGTGAGATTAAAGATACGTAGTTATCACTTGATAGAAACTATAAATATTAGTGAAACAATATTATCAAATAAAAGAATCAAGATTTGGGATTATCAAAACAGATGAGTCCAACGATCTCCCCCTTTTTGATAATCACAAAGTATGTCAGTGAAAATTTAGATTTAAGTATTATTGAATCTGGGTTAAGAACATTTGCTAATTTCTTCAGAGGTGTGAGTGTACATATATTATGTATTAGTAAAATTGAACCATGTTTATTGTGTAAAATATAGTAGATTATATATGTGAGGACTCTAGTCAACTTAAAACTTCTCCCACTTTGTGATTAACAAAAAGAATAGAAAAAAGAGACAAAAAAGGATTTTTGTATTAATGAAGAAAGAATACAATATACAAAATGATGGAAAATATCTCTATCAACTAATACATCCCACATTCAATCCACATCAAAAATGTCCAATGGAGCTTTGTCTTTGGAAGCTGAGGAGGCAGGTTCATAAGATGGAGGGATAGCCCTAGGGATGGTAGTGAGAAAGGTAGGAGGAGCTACTACAGAGGCATCAGTATACCGATAATGAGTAGATCTCTGAGGTATCATAGGGTTTAAGCTTCTGATGGCTTGTGCAGGAGTCATCAAAGGGGCGGCGCTGGTAGAGCCAGAGGTATCTGAGGAAGAAGGTAATGCTGGAGGAAAAATAATGGGAGTGCAGTCCACATCGAGGAAGGGAAAAAAGATTCCTGAAATCCATAATGATGCTTACTCCTCTTTCCATAACTGAGATAAAATCATCCTTATTCTCCATGAATTTCTCCAAGGTAGGAGTCAATTCTATAAGCCTGCTAACTTGATCCTTAAAAGCCTGAGTGACAGGTGGGATCCTCAAGTTTTCCAATAATAGCTTGAAGTGACCATCCATCTGATGCTTAGAGTACACCCTTTTATAATAGAAATCAACTTGCTCTTTGATGGCCTTTTGATCTTGAGAACCCTCCCTTAAGTAATCTCCCACAAGCTTATGAATGTCTTTGGTTGTGGAAATGACCTGAGTCATAGAGTGAGGGTCTGAGATACTTGCACCTGATAAATTCTCTACTTCTTCTCTAACAACTGATCTGAAGGATTCTAGATCAATAGGAGGAGAGGCTGAAGAGGAAGCAGATGCACACAGAGTTTCCATTGTAAAAGCCATCGTCTCCTTAAAAGAATTTTTCAGAACACTGATCAATCTTTTCACATCATCATCCTGTCCAGTCACATGTGCCTCCAAAAGTCCTCAAACATAGTGACCATCTACTGAACAACACTCTTAAAAAACTTAAGGTCTTTGTCCACTTGAACCCTTGAATCCATATATGAGTCCAAACTCACAATAGATTTTTTTATAGATTCCATAGATTTTGCTAAGGTTCTGGCTTGATTCTGACATTCCTTCACTTTATATAGCAAGTTTGAGTGAGAGGTAGAGATTACTATTTCTAAGACAGATGCCATAACTTCTTGATTGAGAGCCACTGATCTCTCTATCTCAACAGATCGCTCATCAAAGCGTATCTTCAAATCTGATTTTAATGATTCTAAATCACCCTTCTTCACATAATCTTGAGGTAGAAGCACTATTGGCTGTACAATAGTGGTATCTGAAACATAAGGAATTGGAGGGCTTCTATTAGGCTTGTCATCTTCAAAGTCTCCATATTATAAGCCCAAGACCACGAATCCAGGATCTTCGGAACAATCCTTTATTCCATAAGAAACAAAAACTGAACCTGTGGAAATAGGTTCCTCCCCCTCACTTGGAGCATTCTCCTAATCAATGATATTTACCTCTGCCATTCCTCCTTGATCAACTGCAGCAATAGAAGAGTCCATGGCTACTTCTTCTACAGAATCTTCAACCACAGTCATAGAAATTTTAGCTCTAATAGATGCAACATTCTCTTCCTCTTCACTCTCTACCACTTCTGTATATCCTATCAAGGGACTGAGACTCAAGAATTCCTCTTCACTTTCATCAAGCTGCCTCAAATTCCTCAAGATTGGTGTCATCTTCATCCTCCTCCTCTGAGGTATCTCCAAGAGTAATGTCTCTTAAGACATTCTCTTCTCCTTCTTCTTCATTGGTTTCATCATCATCATTGTCCCTTATGAAAGCCGCTCTTCTGGGCAATCTCTTTGGTGGGCTAGGCTCACCAAAGGATACAACATTGGCATGAGGACTTGAGGGAAGGTCAGGATCACTCTTGTCATCTACAGGGGATTCCTCTCTTACTTGCGTAACAGCAGCCTCCTCTTCTTCATCTGAGTACACCAGTTCCACTTCATCGGGGTTTAAACATGGATCTCTTTTAATCTTTGGCCTAGTGGGATTGGTAACATGATTGAATTCCTTATACATCTTAGCCTCATAATTCACCCATTTTCTTTTTCAATGGTTCCAACTTATTTTCATAAATTTGTAAATCACTATGGTAATGCAAAATTTGTCCCTTACAACTATTGTTTCCTCTTTATTTCCAGCAACACCTTTCACTCTTAACATCAAGGATATTGACTTGGAATGAAAACACCCATTTGATTTGGAACTAGGCTTTGTCATATCCTCTAACTGAACCATTAAAAACCTGAAAAGATTTATCTTTTTTCCATGCTTCAGCAGATACAATAGAAATATGTCTTGATACCTCAAGGTGGAAAAGTCCCCTCTCCTGGGACTCAAAACACATTGAACAAATTTAAAAAGAAACCTTTTTTCTCCTTCCATTTCAGCAGCAATCACCTTTCTAGGGATTCCATTCCCTATCAGTTCAGCCAAAGCCTCTTCATATAAGAAATACTCACTGGTGGGAGGCACCAATATAGAGTAATAATAAAAAATTCCTTCATGTGGGACTCTTAATCATTCATCCCATTCAACAGAGGAGAAGCTCACACTTACTCCATTTACCTTTGAAGACATTCGGTTCTCATCCTCAGACTACTCAAACTTTAAAGATTCATAAAATTCCTTACTAGCTTCAGGTAGTATGGTCCATTGTTATTTGTAAAACACTCTACCCAATCCTGAGCTTTGAGTGCCATTAGCACCAGAGACTTTCTCGACAGCAGCCATTCCGAACTTAATTCCTTTTCAACCAAAATTTCCCGCTTCGACAAATGTGGATTGATCATATTTGTCACTACTTTGCTTCCACTACTACACCCAGTTTGAGGTCTCTTAGGGTTCGGTGCATCTCCTCCATCACCAACCATCGATCTCTTCAATCTTTCCATTGCGGTCTGGAATGGTTTGGGGTATTTAGCAGAAGGTTAGGTTCCAAGGTTAGGGAGAAAGAGGTTCGGGAGATGATTGAAGTGGATCGAAATGTGGTTTGTACTTCATTTTTATCATTTAGGTATCGAAAAAAAATCAAGTAAAAGAAATAAATAAGATTAAAACGTTTCAGATTCCGGTAGAAAAACATGAAGTCCTGGACTTAAGTAAGGTTGACTATCGGTAAGGTGCCAATAGTGAGGTCCAACGATGTGGTCCAATGGTGAGGTCCTAATGGTGTGGTCTTATCAGTGAGGTCTAACGGTGAGGTCGTATTGGTGAGGTCTAACGGTGAGGTCTAACGGTGAGGTCTTATCGGTGAGGTCTAACGGTGAGGTCTTATCGGTGAGGTCTAACAGTGAGGTCTTATCGGTGAGGTCTAATAGTGAGGTCTTATCGGTGAGGTCTAACGGTGAGGTCTTATCGGTGAGGTCTAACGGTGAGGTCTTATCGGTGAGGTCTAACGGTGAGGTCTTATTGGTGAAATCTAATGGTGAGGTCTTATCGGTGAGGTCTAACGGTGAAGTCTTATTAGTGAGGTCTAATGGTGAGGTCTTATCGGTGAGGTCTAACGGTGAAGTCTTATCGGTGAGGTCTAATGGTGAAGTCTAACTTTAACAGTTTATCATACCTAACTCATGTTTGATGTAATTTAACCTCTCAGAATTAAAAGGATTTGTGAATATATCAGCTAATTGATGTTCAGTGCCAATGAATTCAAGAGTGATATCACCCCTTTGATAATGATCTCTCAAGAAGTGATGTCTTACATCAATGTGCTTTGTCTTAGAATGAGATACTTGATTTTTAGAGATGTTAATAGCACTTGTATTATCACAGTTTATAGAGATGTGTTTGAATTGATATCCATAGTCTAGTAACATGTGTTTCATCCACATAATTTGAGCACAACAACTACCAGAAGCTATATATTCAGCTTCGGTAGTGGATAATGCAACAGAATTCTGTTTCTTACTACACCATGATACTAGTGACTTACCCAAAATATGACATGTTCCAGAGGTACTTTTTCTATCTAACTTACAACCAGTAAAGTCATCATCTGAATAACTTATTAAATCAAATGATTTTCCTCTTGAAGAAAATAGTCCTAAGTTTGTAGTATGCTTGAAATATTTAAAAATCCTTTTAACAACAGTTAAATGAGATTCTTTGGGATTGGATTTAAAGCAAGCACACATGAATACACTGAACATAATATCAAGTCGGCTAAAAGTAAGGTAGATTAGACTCTAAATCATACCTCTGTAATTGGTTTGATCCACTGGTTTACCAGTTTCATCTGCATCCAACTTACAAGTGGTACTCATAGGTGTATCACTACCTTTATTACCATCCAAACCAAAACGTTTTAGCAGATCCTTAGTATATTTACTTTGATTTAAAAAAATACCATTTTTATTTTGAAAATTTTGAAATCTAAGAAAAATTTAAGTTCCCCCATTAAACTCATTTCAAATTCATCTTACATCATCTTTGAAAAATCAATACATAAAGAATTTTTAGAGGATCCAAAAATAATGTCATCTACATAAATATATACTATTGAAACATCTTTGGAAAAAAATTAATAAAAAGAGTAGGATCGGATATTCTTTTAGTAAAACCTTTTGAAATAAGAAAAGAACTAAGTATATCATACCAAGCTCTAAGAGCTTGTTTTAGACCATATAAATCTTTATAAAGTTTAAAGACGTGATTTGAAAAATGGGGATTTGTAAAACCTAGGGGTTTCTTGAAAAATACATCCTCAACTATGTACCCATTTAGAAATGCACTTTTGAAATCCATTTGATAAAGTTTGAAATTTAGATGAGCTGCATAGGCAAGTAGTATCATAATGGCCTCTAGTCTAGCTACAGGTGCAAAGGTTTCCTCATAGTCTATTCCTTATTCTTGACTATATCATTGTTCATCTAATATATCCTTGTTTCTAACTATGTTTCCAAATTCATCAACTTTATTTCTAAACACCCATTTAGTGTCTATGGTCAAAGTGTCTTTAGGTTTTTCTACTAATTCTCAAACTTTGTTTCTTTCAAAATAATTTAATTCTTCTTGCATATCTATCACCCAAAATTCATCATTGATAGCATCATTAAAACTTTTGGGTTCAAGTTTTGAAAGAAAAACTCGATGTTCAATCTGGTTTCTCAGAGAAGCTCTAGTTTGTGTCCCTCTATTTAGATCACCTACTACAGCATATAAAGGATGATTATTGAGGGTTCTAACACCTCTAGAAAGGGTTTGACTAGTCTCCTCATGGTTGTTTATAGGTCCAGATTCAACATGCTCAGATTTTGGAAAATTTCCAGAACTAGTTATTTTCACTAAGGGTTCACTGTCTTTATAATTAAGGTCCAGAATTGACACATCTTCCTCAAGATGATCAAGAGAGGTTTTGGGTTCATGTGGATCAGTCTCGTCAAATTTGACATGAACTAATTCATCCACACATTTGGTTCTCTTATTGAATACTCTATAATCTTTACTAGAGATTGAGTAACCTAAGAAAATTTCTTCATCACTCTTGGAAGAATATTGTCAAGGTTATCATTAGTGTTAAGGATAAAGACTTTGCAACAAAAAACTCTAAAGTAATTAACCTTATGCTTCATATTATTCCATATCTCATAAGGGGTCTTCTTAATAACAGGTCTAATTAAGACTCTATTGATGATGTAACAAGCTGTATTAACAGCTTCATCCCAAAAATAGATAGACAGGTTATACTCATTTAGCATAGTCCAGGAAATATCTTAAAGTTTCATATTTCTTCTTTCTACAACTCCATTTTTTTAGGTGTTCTAGGAGCATAGAAATTATGATTATAGCCATTTTGTGAGAAAAAAGATTCAAACTCCTGATTTTCAAACTCACGGCCATGATCATTTCCCATGATCTTAATTCTAAGTCCACTAAGATTTTCTACAGACTTGGAATATTTAATAAATAAAGAACATGATTCACTTTTGTGAGCTAGAAAGTATACCCAAGTGTATCTATAAAAATCATCTAGAAGAACATACACACAGTGCTTCCCATTTAAACTTGAAACTCTAGATGGTCCAAAAAAATCCATGTGAACCAACTCAATCAGTTGAGAAGTGTAAACTTCTTTCTTTGGTTTGAAAGAAACTTTGTGTTATTTTCCCTTTTGACAAGGATTACAAACTTTTTTGTGTGGGAATTAAAATTTAGGTAAGTCTCTAACTAAACCTTTCCTAGTTAGTTTCTTAAGTGAGTGCACATTTCAGTGTCCTAATATTTTGTGCCATAACCAGGATTCCTTATGAAAATCATTTAAATAAGAAACATTTTGCTTAGATAAAGAGTTCAAATAAACCGCATATACATTTTCATTTCTAAGAGCAGTGAATATTAAATCATTTTTAGAATTAAAAAAATTGAATGCATCATTTTCAAACTTAACATTAAAACCATCATCACACAGTTGAGAGATAATAAGTAGATTTTATTTTAACCCATCAACGAAAAGTACTTTTGAAATTAATATAGTATTAGGGTTACCAATTTGGCCTCAGTTGACGATCTACCCTTTATCATTATCACCAAATGTAACATGTCCACCATCAAATTTAATTAGACTCTTGAAGCATGAATAGTCTCCTATCATATGTCATGAAAATCCACTGTTCAAATACCATAGAGTTTTATAGGATCTCTTTAAACAATTTTCCTGCAAAACAAATTAAGTATAGGGTAACTTTGGTACCCAGATTTTCTTAGGTCCAGAGAGTTTAGCAAGTAAAACTTTGAGAACCCATATTTGTCGCACAGGTTTCCTATAATCAATAGATATGTTTTGAGATAAGAAAACTTTGTTAGATCATTTAGAGAATTGTTTTTTAAAAGATGTTCTAGAACTTGAACTAGCAGTGAACTGTCCAGATTTTGGAACAAATTTATTTTTAATAATTCTTCTCTGTCATGTTTGATATCTTAGACCATTTGTGTATTTTGGAGAAATCTGTTTCCCTAGAAACTGAGTCAAGTTATATCTACTTGTAGTAAACTTCTCAAGATCTCTTTTTAATTGTTCATTCGATAATTTAAGTTCAGTATTTTCTTTTAACAGCTAAGCACATTTTTCTTTCTCAATATCCAAATCAGACTTATAATTGACATTTAAAGCATGTTGTCTTTTCAATAATTTATATTTATCATTGAGTTCATTAAATTTATCCTAAAGAATTCCACAGTATTCAAATAGATCATCCTTAGTCATATTTTCCTCATTATTTGATTCACTTTCATTCCCAGAATAGTAAGTATTATGTATAGGAGAATTAGGTATTACATCAAATGTTTCTGTCGTGAAACACAAGTTTGCATGTTTGTTCTTTTCAATATCAGAAGTGTTAGATCCACTTGAGCTGTCTTCTGAATCACTCTAGGTAGCTTTCATAGCCTTTTTATATCCCTTGACCTTGTCTTCATATTTCTTTTTAAATTTCATATTAAGGCAATCAGCCTTCACATGGCCTTTTCGTTTACACTCATAGCAGACTATCTCATTTATATTGTCATTACATTTTCTATCCTTTTTTCACTATCCTTTACTATCATACCTTCCTTTATAGTTTAACTTTCTAAAGAACTTCTTATTTTGGTAGAACTTTTTGAATCTCCTACCAAGATGAGTCATCTCATCATTACTGTCAGAATCTGAATCTTCACTAGTGGAACTGTCTACAGGAACTTGAACTTTTTCCTTATCTTTTCCCTTTGAGGTAGAAGTATTAAATGCTACAAATTTCTTTCTTGGTTCTTCATCAGCTTCTTGATTCACCTTAATATCTTCTTCATACATCATAATTTTTCCTATTAGTTCCTTCACTGGTGTCTTTCTTATATCACAGGATTCTCATATAGAAATAGAAGTTCCTCTCCATCTGTCAGGTAGGCATCGAAGCAACCTCATAATCTGATCCTTGTTGTCCACTGGTTTCCCAAGCAGACTCATGGTATTTAATATTTAATTTAACATGAGATACATTTCAGATATAAGTTCATCAGGCTTTATTTTAAAATTATCATATTTAATAGTATAAGTATTTAATCTCATTTATTTAACATTGGTTGTTCCCTCAGGAGAAATAGCCAAAGTATCCTGGATTTCATAAGCAGTTTTACAGGAAGATATTCTATTGAATTCTTCATCACCCAAAGAACATTACAATGCATTCATTGATTCACAGTTATTGTTATACGTAGCTTTAGTCAACTGGGACCATGTGTCCCTAGCAATAGCAGGCAATACATGTTGTTCTTCAATTGTGTCCCAGATTTCAGGACCCATGCTTTCTAGATACATTTTCATTTTTAATTTCCACTGAGCATAGTTATTACCATTAAATAAAGGTGGCATGTTGGTAGTTGCACCCTCAACTCGGTTATCCATAGTTAATTAGAATTTAAAGAACTAAAAATTTAGATATGACAGAAATTTTAAGATCTTTAAGATATAACTAAAATCACAGTTAAAAAGATTATGAAAACATGCACAACAATTCAAAAGGTAGAAATAGAAATTTATTCCTTTGATACCAAATCTTGGTCGGAGTGGAAACTCAAGAGGGGGGTGAATTGAGTTCCTACTTAAAATTTATGTTAAAAACTTAATGCAAAAGATCCCCCAATTTGGAAACAGCCCAGTTAATTAAGGAAGTAGAAATATAGATGTTTAGTTGGTCAACAAGTTTCTCAAAGGGTGATTAGTCCTCAGTTGAATCAGTGTACAGCATTTATTCAACTTTTGAAACAGGTTTACTAAATTAAACACATACACACACTAACTATAATTAACTATCAGATTTAATGTAAAACAGTTTTCTGTTTTTGAAATTATAAGCAGCGGAGAATATAAAAACCGAGTATTACAAAATATAGTGCATAGAAGAGTTAAACAAGAGGTTCAGTCTCAAGCTGAGACTTAATCCTCTCCACTTGGTGATCATCTACCACCAAGAAATTTATATTAACAATAAACTTGATACATAGCCTGTATCGGGCTTTACAATAGTTTTCACAGACTGTCCAGGGATCACACCCTCTACCACAGTTCTTCATGGGAAAGAAATACAGACCACACACAGTGTCTTCTATAGTTACACATGGGAAAAAAGTGTAAGAAGTTTGATGTGATAATTTTCAGTATCCCCCAGTTCAAGAATAGGAGACAGTGTGTGTAATAGAAAAACATACACTTCTAAAAAATGTAATAAAAAAACACAATAGAGATAAAGTTATAAAGATTGAGTTTAGAAGGATCTATGTGTTTAGAGGTCAGTTCTTGACTCCTTGGAGTAAAGAATTTGTATTTTGAGTCTTTTTCTGGAAGTTGTCTCCAAAAACAGAGTGTCGCAACTCCAGGTTCTAGCTCTCATGTACCAAGTGTTCTGCTTCTTGGGTTGACAGAGATTTGATGAAGCACAAAAGAAAGTCTTGAATTTATTCTCCCGAAATGATCTTCTTGAGGATCTTGGGTTCATAGTGTGAGTGATGGTGTTCATCTTTTGTTCTTCAGATCTAGCATGTAGTGACTCTCTCTCTGGTGTCCTATCCTCTTCTTAGCTTCCTTGGTCTTCGATTTTATATTTGAGGTCGGACAAAAGGAATAGAGAAAACCACGTGCGGTCTTCCTCGTACCTCATACTATCTCCAGATACGGTCTCTTGATATGTCTACAATTAGCATTAATTAATGTCAGAATCATTAAATTTACCAAATATGACCGTTAGAATAATCTTAAGAAATTGACAAAGTATGGAGTAGAAGAGTGGGTATCGGTAGGTGGGTAATAGTAGTCTTCTTAATGGTAGCCTCCACCAGTAGCCTTCTCAATGGTAGCCTTCAGTGGTAGCTTTCATCGGTAGCTTTCATCGGTAGACTTCATCGGTAGACTTTATTGGTAGCCTTCATCGGTAGCCTTCATCAGTAGACTTCATCGGTAGCTTTCATCGGTAGCTTTCATCGGTAGGCTTTCATCGGTAGCTTTCATCGGTAGGCTTCATCGGTAGGCTTTCATCAGTAGCTTTCATCGGTGGGCTTTATAAAAATATCCTTTGAGAGATAGGTTCGTAGTGATGACCTTGTATTAATAATTCAGCGATGAAGTTCCTCAGCGGTAACCTCTATCGGTAACCTCTATTGGTAACCTTCAAGCGATAACCTCTATCGGTAACCTTCCAGCGGTAACCTCTATACTTAGAGAAATTTTGCACTGTAAACTTAATCGATAGAACAGTGAGATTAAAGATACATAGTTATCAATTGATAGAAACTATAAATATTAGTGAAACAAGATTATCATATAAAAGAATCAAGATTTGGGATTATCAAAATAGGTGAGTCCAATGATCTCACCCTTTTTGATAATCACAAAGTATGTCAGTGAAAATTTAGATTTAAGTATTATTGAATCTGGGTTAAGCACATTTTCTAATTTCTTCAGAGGTGTGAGTGTACATATATTATGTATCAGTAAAATTGAACCATGTTTATTGTGTAAAATATAGCAGATCATATATGTAAGGACTCTAGTCAACTTAAAACTTCTCCCCCTTTGTGATTAACAAAAATAATAGAAAAAAGAGACAAAATAGGATTTTTGTATTAATGAAGAAAGAATACAATATAAAAAATTATTACAAAGACCCTTATCAACAAAGACATCCCACATTCAATCCACATCAGAAATTTCCAATGGAGCTTTGTCTTTGGAAGCTGAGGAGGCAGGTTCAGAAGATAGAGGGATAGCCCTAGAGATGGCAGTGAGCAAGGTATGAGGAGCTTCTACAGAGGCATCAGTAGACCGATAATGAGTAGATCTATGAGGTATCATAGGGGTTAATCTTATGATGGCTTGTGCAGGAGTCATCAAAGGGGCAGTGCTGGTAAAGCTTCAGGCAGCTGAGGAGGATGGTAATGCTGGAGGAACAATAATGGGAGTGCAGTCCACATGGAGGAAGGGAAAAAGAAGATTCTTGAAATCCATAATGATGCTTACTCCTCTTTCTATAGCTGAGATAAAATCATCCTTATTCTCCATGAATTTCTCCAAGGCATGAGTCAATTCTCTAAGCCTACTAACTTGATCCTTAAAAGCCTGAGTGATAGGTGGGATCCTCAAGTTTTCTAAAAACAGCTTGAAGTGACCATCCATCTGATGCTTAGTGTACACCCTTTTATAATAGAAATCAACTTACTCTTTTATGGCCTTCTGATCTTTAGAATCCTCCCTTAAGTAATCTCCCATAAGATTATGAATGTCTTTGGTAGTGGAAATGACCTGAGTCATAGACTGAGGGTCTGAGATACTTGCACCTGATAATTTCTCTACTTCTTCTCTAACAACTGATCTTAAGGATTCTAGATCAATAGGAGGAGAGGTTGAAGAGGAAGCAGATGCACAGAGAGGTGCCATTGTAAAAGCCAATGTCTCCTTAAAAGACTTTGTTAGACCACTGATCAATCTTTTCACATCATCATCCTATCCACTCACATGTGCCTCCATAGACTTCTTAAAGTCCTCAAACATAGTGACTATCTGCTGAACAATACTCTTAACAAACTTAAGGTCTTTGTCCACTTGAACCCTTGAAGCCATATATGATTCCAAACTCACAATAGATTGTTTTATAGATTCCATAGATTCTTCCAAGGTTCTGACTTGATTCTGACATTCCTTCACTTCATGTAGCAAGTTTGAGTGAGAGGTAGAGATTACTCATTCTAAGGCAGATGCCACAACTTCTTGATTGAGAGTCACTGATCTCTCTATCTCAACAGATCACTCATCAAAGTGTATCTTCAAATCTGATTTTAATGATTCTAAATCACCCTTCTTCACATAATCTTGAGGTAGAAGCACTATTGGTTGCACAATAGTGGTCTCTGAAACAGAAGGAATTGGATGGCTTCTATTAGGCTTGTCATCTTCATAGTCTCCATATTCTAAGCCCAAGACCACAAATCTAGGATCTTCATAACAATCCTTTATTCCATGAGAAACAAAAACTGAACCTGTGGAAACAGGTTCCTCCCCCTCACTTGGAGCATTCTCCTAGTCACTGATATTTACCTCTATCATTCCTCCTTGATCAACTGCAGCAATAGGAGAGTCCATGGCTACTTCATCTACAGAATCTTCAACCACAGCCATAGCAATTTCAGCTCCAATAAATGCAACATTATCTTCCTCTTCACTCTCTACCAATTCTATATATCTTATCAAGGGACTGAGACTCAAGCATTCCTCTTCACTTTTATCAACAGTTGTCTCAAATTCCTCAAGATCAGTGTCAGCTTCATCCTCCTCATCTGAGGTCTCTCCAAGAGTAATGTATCTTAAGACATTCTCTTCTCCTTCTTCGTCACTGGTTTCATCATCATCATTGTCCCTTATGATAGCCTCTCTTATGGGAAATCTCTTTGGTAGGCTAGGCTCACCAAAGGATACAACATTGGCATGAGGACTTGAGAGAAAGGTCAGGATCACTCATGCCATCTACAGGGGAATCCTCTCTTACTTGTGTAACAGCAGCCTCCTCTTCTTCATCTGAGTACCCCAGTTCCACTTCATCAAGGTTAAAACCTAGATCTCTTTTAATCTTTGGCCTAGTGGGATTGGTAACATGATTGAATTCCTTATACAGCTTAGCCTCATCATTCACCCATTTTCTTTTCCAAGGGTTCTAGCTTATTTTCATAAATTTTTAAATCACTTTGGTAATGCAGAAGTTGTCCCTTACAACTATTGTTTCCTCTTTATTTCCAGCAACACCTTTCAGTTAACATCAAGGATATTAACTTGGAATGAAAAAAATAATTTGATTTGGAACTAGGCTTTGTCATATCCTCTAACTGAACCATTAAAAACCTGGAAAGATTTATCTTTTGTCCATGCTTCAACAGATACAATAGAAATATGTCTTGATACCTCAAGCTGGAAAAGTCCCCTCTCCTGGGACTCAAAAACATGTTGAACAAATTTAAAAAGCAATCTGTTTTCTCCTTCTATTTCAGCAGCACTCACCTTTCTAGGGATTCCATTCCCTATCAGTTCAGCCAAAGCCTCTTTATAGAATAAATACTCACTGGTGGGAGGCACCACTCTAGAGTAATAATCAAAAATGCCTTCATGTGGGACTCTTAAGCATTCATCCCATTCAAAAGAGGAGAATCTCACGACTACTCCATTTACCTTTGAAGGCATTCAGTTCTCATCCTCAGATTGCTCAAACTTCAGAGATTCATAAAATTACTTGACTAGATTCGGGTAGTATGGTCTGTTGTTATTTGCAAAACATTCTACCCAATCCTGAGCTTCGAGTGCTATTAGCACCAGAGACTTTCTCGACAGCATCCATTCCGAACTTAATTCCTTTTCAACCAAAATTTCCTGCTTCGACAAATGTGGATTGATCAGCTTTGCCACTACTTTGTTTACACTACTAGAACCAGTTCGCGGTAACTTAGGGTTAAGTGCATCTCCTCCATCACCAACCATCGGTCTCTTCAATCTTTCCATTGCGGCCTGGAACGGTTTGCAGGCTTTAGCAGAAGGTTAGGTTCCAAGGTTAGGGAACAAGAGGTTCGGGAGATGATTGAAGTTGATCAAAATGTGGTTTGTACTTCATTTTTATCATTTAGGTATCGAAAAAAAAATCAAGTAAAATAAATAAATAAGATTAAAACGTTTCAGATTCTGGTAGAAAAACAAAAAGTCCCGGACTTAAGTAAGGTCAACTATTAGTGAGGTCCAACGGTGAGGTCCAATGGTGAGGTCCAACGGTGAGGTCCTAACAGTGTGGTCTTATCGGTGAGGTCTAACGATGAGGTCTTATCAGTGACATCTAATGGTGAGGTATTATTGGAGAGGTCTAACGGTGAGGTCTTATCGGTGAGGTCTAACGGTTAGGTCTTATCGGCGAGGTCTAACAGTGAGGTCTTATCGGTGAGGTCTAACGGTGAGGTCTTATCGGTGAGGTCTAACGGTGAGGTCTTATCGGTGAGGTCTAACGGTGAGGTCTTATCGGTGAGGTCTAACGGTGCGGTCTTATTGGTGAGGTCTAACAGTGAAGTCTTATTGGTGAGGTTTAATAGTGAGGTCTTATCGGTGAGGTCTAACGGTGAAGTTTTATCGGTGAGGTCTAATGGTGAAGTCTAACTTTAATAGTTTATCATACCTAACTCATGTTTGATGTAATTTAACCTCTCAGAATTCAAAGGCTTTGTGAATATATCAGTTAATTGATGTTCAGTTCCAATGAATTCAAGAGTGATATCACCTCTTTGATAATGATCTCTCAAGAAGTGATATCTTACATCAATGTGTTTTGTCTTAGCATGAGATACTTGATTTTTAGAGATGTTAATAGCACTTGTATTATCACAGTTTATAGAGATGTGTTTGAATCGATATCCATAGTCTAGTAACATGTGTTTCATCTATAGAATTTGAGCACAACAACTACCATCAGCTATATATTCAGCTTTGGTAGTGGATAATGCAACAGAATTTTGTTTCTTACTACACCATGATACTAGTGACTTTCCCAAAATATGACATGTTCTAGAGGTTCTTTTTCTATCTAACTTACAACCAGCAAAATCATCATCTGAATAACTTATTAAATCAAATGATTTTCCCTTGGATAAAATAGTCCTAAGTTTGTAGTATGCTTGAGATATTTAAAAATCCTTTTAACATCACTTAAATGAGATTCTTTGGGATTGGATTGAAAGAGACCACACATGCATACACTGAACATAATATCAATTCGGCTAGCAGTAAGGTAGAGTAAACTCTCAATCATACCTCTGTAATTGGTTTGATCCACTGGTTTACCAGTTTAATCAGCATCCAACTTACAAGTGGTACTCATAGGTGTATCACTACCTTTATTACCATCCAAACCAAAACGTTTCAGCAGATCCTTAGTATATTTACTTTGATTTAAAACAATACCATTTTTATTTTGAAAATTTTGAAATCCAAGGAAAAATTTAATTTCCCCCATTAAACTCATTTCAAATTCATCTTACATCATCTTTGAAAAATCAGTACATAAAGAATTTTTAGAGGATCCAAAAATAATTTCCTCTACATAAATCTATACTATTAAAACATTTTTGGAAATTTTTTTAATAAAAATAGTAGGATCAGATATTCCTTTAGTAAAACCTTTTGAAATAAGAAAAGAACTAAGTCTATCATACCAAGCTCTAAGAGATTATTTTAGACCATATAAAACTTTATAAAGTTTAAAGACATGATTTGAAAAATGGGGATTTGTAAAACCTAGGGGTTTCTTAACAAATACATCCTCAACTATGTACCCATTTAGAATTTCACTTTTGAAATCCATTTGATAAAGTTTGAAATTTAGATGAGTTGTATAGGAAAATAGTATCATAATGGCCTCTAGTCTAGCTATAGGTGTAAAGGTTTCCTCATAGTTTATTCCTTCTTCTTGACTATATCATTGTGAAAATAATCTATCCTTATTTCTAACTATGTTTCCAAATTCATCAACTTTATTTCTAAACACCCATTTAGTGTCTATGGTCAAAGTGTCTAAGTCTTTCTACTAATTCACAGACTTTGTTTCTTTCAAACTGATTTAAATCTTCTTGCATAGCTATCACCCAAAATTCATCATTGATATCATCATTAAAAATTTTGGGTTCAAGCTGTGAAAGAAAAACTTGATGTTCAACCTGGTTTCTCATAAAAGATCTAGTTTGTGTCCCTCTATTTAGATTACCTACTACAGTATCTAAAGGATGATTCTTGAGGGTTCTAACACCTCTAGAAATGGTTGGACTAGTATCCTCATGGTTATTTATAGGTCTAGATTCAACATGCTCAGATTTTGGAAAATTTACGGAACTAGTTGTTTTCACTAAGGGTTCATTGTCTTTATCATTAAGGTCCAGAATTGACACATCTTCCTCAAGATGTTCAAGATAGGTTTTGGGTTCATGTGGATCAGTCTCATCAAATTTGGAATGAACTAATTCTTCCACACATTTTGTTCTCTTATTGAATACTCTATAAGCTTTACTAGAGATTGAGTAACCTAAGAAAATTCCTTCATCACTCTCAGAAAAAAATTTGTCAAGATTATCCTTAGTGTTCAGGATAAAGACTTTGCAACCAAAAACTCTAAAGTAATTAACCTTATGATTCCTATTATTCCATATCTCATAAGGGGTCTTCTTAAGAACAGGTCTAATTAAGACTCTATTGATAATGTAACAAGCTGTATTAACAGCTTCAGCCCAAAAATAGAAAGGCATATTATACTCATTTAGCATAGTCCGAGAAATCTCTTGAATTGTCCTATTTCTTCTTTCTACAACTCCATTTTGTTGAGGTGTTCTAGGAGTAGAGAAATTGTGATTATATCCATTTTGTGAGCAAAAAGATTCAAACTCCTAATTTTCAAACTCACGGCCATGATCACTTCTCAGGGTCTTAATTCTAAGTCCACTAAGACTTTCTACAGACTTGGAATATTTAATGAAGTTAGAACATGATTCACTTTTGTGAGCTAGAAAGTATACCCAAGTGTATCTATAAAAATCGTTTAGAAGAACATACACATAGTGTTTCCCATTTAAACTTGAAACTCTATATAGTCCAAAAAAATCCATCTGAACCAACTCAAGCGGTTGAGAAGTGGAAACTTCTTTCTTTGGTTTGAAAGAAACTCTGTGTTATTTTCCCTTTTGAAAAGGATTACAAACTTTTTTGTGTGGGAATTAAAATTTAGGTAAGTCTCTAACTAAACCTTTCCTATTTAGTTTCCTAAGTGAGTGCACATTGCAGTGTCCTAATCTTCTGTGCCATAACCAGGATTCCTTATGAAAAGCATTTAAACAAGAAACATTTTTGCTTAGATATAGAGTTTAAATCAACGGCATATACATTTTCATTTCTAAGAGCAGTGAATATTAAATCATTTTTAGAATTAAAAATATTGCATGCATCATTTTCAAACTTAACATTAAAACCATCATCACACAACTGAGATATACTAAGTAGATTGTATTTTAACCCATCAACAAAAAAGTACTTTTGAAAATAATATAGTATTAGGGTTACTAATTTGGTCTAAGTCGATAATCTTCCCTTTATCATTATCACCAAATGTAACATGTGCACCATCAAATTTAATTAGACTCTTGAAGCATGAATAGTCTCATGTCATATGTCATGAACATCCACTGTCCAAATACCATAGAGTTTTACAGGAGCTCTTTAGACAAATTTCCTGCAAAACAAATTAAGTATATGGTAACTTTGGTACCCAGATTTTCTTAGGTCCAGAGAGGTTAGCAAGTAAAACTCTGGGAACCCATATTTGTCTAACAGGTTTCCTATAATCAATAGATATGTTTTTGAGACAAGAACACTTTTTTAGGTCCTTTAGAGAATTGTTTTTTAAAAGATGTTCAAGAACTTGAACTAGCAGTGAACTATCCAGATTTTGGAACAAATTTATTTTTAATAATTCTTTTATGTCCTGTTTGATATCCTAGACCATTTGTGTATTTTGAAGCAATCTGTTTCCCTAGAAACTGAGTCAAGATATATCTACCTGTAGTAAACTTCTCAAGATCTCTTTTTAATTTCTCATTCGATAATTTTAGTTCGGTATTTTCTTTTAATAGCTAAGCACATTTTTCTTTCTCAATATCCAAATCAGACTTATAATTAACATTTAAAGAATGTTGTCTTTTCAATAATTTATATTTATCCTTGAGTTCATTAAAGGTATCCTCAAGCATTTCACAGTATTCAAATAGTTCATCCTTAGTCATATTTTCCTCATTATTTGATTCACTTTCATTCCCAGAATAGTGAGCATTATGTATAGGAGAATTGGGTATTACCTCAAATGTTTCGGTCGTGAAACACAAGTTTACATGTTTGTTCTTTTCAATATCAGAAGTGTCAGATCCACTTGAGTTGTCTTCTGAATCACTCCAAGTTGCTTTCATAACCTTTTTATATCCCTTGACCTTGTCTTCATATTTCTTCTTAAATTTCAGCTTGGGGCAATCAGCCTTCACGTGGTCTTTTCGTTTACACTCATAGCAGACTATCTCATTTGTATTGTCATTTCATTTTCTATCATTTTTTCACTATCCTTTACTACCATACCTTCATTTATATTTTGACTTTCTAAATAACTTCTTCTTTTGGTAGAACTTTTTGAATCTCCTAGCAAGATGAACCATCTCATCATCACTGTCAGAATATGAATCTTCACTAGTGGAACTATCTACATGAACTTGAACTTTTTCCTTATCTTTTCCCTTTGAGGTAGAATTATTAAATACTACAGATTTCTTTCTTAGTTCTTCATCTGCTTCTTGATTCACATTAAGCTCTTCTTCATACATCATAAGTTTTCCTATTAGTTCCTTCACTGGTAGCTTGCTTATATCACAGGATTCTCATATAGAAACAGAAGTTCATCTCCATCTGTCAGGTAGGCATCGAAGCAACCTCATAATCTGATCCTTGTTATCCACTGGTTTCCCAAGCAGACTCGTGGTATTTAATATTTCATTGAACCTGAGAAACATTTCAGATATGAGTTCATCAGGATTTATTTTAAAATTATCATATTTAATAGTATAAGTATTTAATCTCATTTTTTTAACATTAGTTGTTCCCTCATGAGAAACAGCCAAAGTATCCTAGATTTCATAAGCAGTTTTACAGGAATATGTTCTATTAAATTCTTCATCACCCAGAGAACAGTACAATGCATTCATTGCTTTACAGTTATTGTTATACATAGCTTTAGTCAATTGAGACCATGTGTCCCTAGCAGTAGCAGGCAATGCATGTTGTTCTTCAATTGTGTCCCAGATTTCAGGACCCATGCTTTCTAGATACATTTTCATTTTTAATTTCCACTGAGCATATTTATTACCATTAAAGAAAGGTGGCATGTTGGTAGTCGCACCCTCAACTCGGTTATCCATAGTTAATTAGAATTTAAAGAACTGAAAATTTAGATATGACAGAAATTTTAAGATCTTTAAGATATAACTAAAATCACAGTTAAAAAGAATTTGAAAACTTGCACAACAATTCAAAAGGTAGCAATAGAAATTTATTCCTTTGATACAAAATATTGGTCGGAGTGGAAACTCAAGATGGGGTGAATTGAGTTCCTATTTAAAATTTATGTTAAAAACTTTATGCAAAAGATCCCCTAATTTGGAAACAGCTCAGTTAATTAAGGCAGTAGAAATATAGATGTTTAGTTGGTCAAAAAGTTTCTCAAAGGGTGATTAGTCCTCAGTTGAATCAGTGTACAGCACTTATTCAAATTTTGAAATAGGTTTACTGAATTAAATACATACACACACTAACTAGAACTAACTATCAGAGATAATGTAAAATTGTTTTCTGTTTTTGAAATTATAAGCAGCGGAGAATAGAAAAACCAAGTATTACAAAATATAGTGCATAGAAGAGTTAAACAAGAGGTTCAGTCTCAAGCTGAGACTTAATCCTCTCCACTTGGTGATCACCTGCCACCAAGCAGTTTATATTAACAATAAACTTGATACACATCCTGTATCGGGCTTTACAACAGTTTTCACAAACTGTCTAGGGTTCACACCCTCTACCACAGTTCTTCATGGGAAAAAAATCCAGACCATGCATGGTCTCTTCCATAGTTACACATGGGAAACAAAGTGTAAGAAGTTTGATGTGAGGATTTTCAGTATCCCCCAATTCAAGTACAGGAGACAGTGTGTGTAATAGAAAAACATACACTTCTCAAAAATGTAATAAAAATAACACAATAGAGCTGAAGTTATAAAGATTGAGTTTAGAAGGCTCTATGTGTTTAGAGGTTAGCTCTTGACTCCTTGGAGTGAAGAATTTGTAGTTCGGGTCTTTTTCTAGAACTTGTCTTCAAAAACAGAGTGTCGCAACTCCAGGTTCTATCTCTCATGTACCAAGTGTTATGCTTCTTGGGTTGAAAGAGATTTGATGAAGCACAAAAGACAGTCTTGAATTTATTCTCCCGAAATGATCTTCTTGAGGCTCTTGGTTTCATAGTGTGAGTGATGGTGCTAGGGCCAATAGGGGTCTATATACCCTGAGAGGGGGGGTGAATCAGGGTATGGATATTCTTTTTCAAAGTTCTTCCTGCCCCACTGGATCTTGACCAATTTTTTACAATGGTCAATTTGTTTGCTCTTGTGCGATTATTATGATCAGTTCTTTTCCGATTTGTCTGATGATGATTCTTTGAATGCAATGCAGGGAAGCGACTAGGCAGACACAGATATTTTTACTTGGTTCACCCGCACTGGGCTACGTCCAAGGAGCATACAACAGCGATGTGCCGTTGTACCAAATCCACTAAGGCTCACTGCCAATAATGTTCACAAGGTTCGGGCTAGATCACTTCTATGCCCAGGCTCACTGCCTTTACAAGGTTTAGGGTCAGCTCACTGTTTTCCCAAGTGTTACTCCCTATTTCTCTCTCTCTGGCTCACTGCCGGTGGAGAGGATCACCTTCTTCCTCTTCCTAAGCTCACTGCTCTGGAAGGGAATCCACTCACAGTTTATAGACATGTAGGTCTCTTCATTTGCACGAATACATGCATCCTTAACTGTTGATGGATGCTCTGTTATAGTCCAACTTTCATCCACTGATGAATACCACTTCGCCTCTTAACCACTGGGTAATTCACTTTGAAAACACCTTCGCAAAGCACCCTACTTCGCTAGGCTTCCAATTTCGCGAAGCTCAAACAAGCCTTCACGAAGCTCCTGTCTTTTCGCGAAGCTCTCTCGCGAAGCACTCTCGCGAAGCACTCTCGCGAAGCTCAAGCCGTTGCAGAGCAACTTCCCTCACGAAGCTCACTGAGCCAACGCGAAGCTCACAACTTTCGCGGAGCTACAATAGCCACCGCGAAGCTCCTCTTTCGCGAAGCACACTGCCTTCACGAACCACCTCTGCGAACCGAGAGCAATGGATTTTCTCTGAAAATTCTCTCTCTTTCTCTCGAGGGGGTTGGCCTCTATTTATAGGCGATTCCACCAACCCTCGAACTTTCCGCGTGAAGTCAACTCCACGTCATTTCAAATCGCGAAGCTCTGAAGTTTCCGTCAGAATTCTGTCCAAATCGCGAAGCACCATGGCAATTTTCCGTTCGCGGAGCTTATCGTAATCGCGAAGCATCACCGTCAACATTCCTTCACGCCTTCGCCGCGAAGCTCCCTCGCAAAGCCCTTCACCGCCGTGATGCGCTTCAACTATGCAGTTCGCGAAGCTTTGACGTAATCACGAAGCATCACCGCCTCCATTTTTCTGGCCTTCGCGAAATCCAATTCATGCATCCCATCTTCGCGAAATTCATGCCTTTGCCATATTAAATTATGATCTTCATGGAAATCGTATTTTCACGATGCTCACCAAACTCCAAATTTTGGACCCCAAAAATTTGGCAAACACTGGGAAACGGCGTCACCTTGTACTGCTCTTTTGTACCGCCTCCAGATCATCCTTTCCTTTGTCATCATTCTTTGTCAACAAGGATTTTCAACAAATTCTCAGGAACTTGAAAATTCTCCATGGAAACCTGCTTTGTCAACAAACACAATCAACCCAAAAATACTGCAATGTTACCTTGAGGGATTTTTTCCCAACAATCTCCCCCTTTGGGTTTGTTGACAACTCTTCACAACTCTTCTCAAAATGATTTTATGCACTTTGATACCTCACTGAGTCTTCTTCCAGCCATTACCACCATTCGCCTCTTGCGATTATGATAGCATTCAAGGAATCACTTAACACGTACTCTAAGCCCACATGAGCAATGCTCGGCGTGAGAAACAAGAGTAGTATGAAAAGTTCATCAATGAATCACTTCATGTCAAACACCAATTGTCGATTCCAACCTGATACCAATTCATAAATTGATACCAATTGTTGAACCACACTGATACCAATTGGTGATAGCTGGAAACCTTCTCTCACCATTCCAACATCAATGTTCTGTTGTTATCACGATCCTCAGTTGTCGTGATATCTATGCTTTGATCGATCACTTCTAGCATCGTCAGATTTAAAAATCTCCCCCTTGCTCATTTCTCCCCCTATCTGGCTGCTCCACTGGTCAGCTTCTCCCCGTATCTGTCATGATTTCACAAATATCCACACTGTCTCCCCCTTGAACAATCACTATTTTCTCCCCCTTTTTCAACGAACCCAAAGGTCACCCCTTTATAGTCTGTAACACAGTAGAGAACACATATCAGCACATTAGGGAAAAACACGTCATACCTCGGGGAGAGGGGGGGTGTTTCACATCCACACTATTTCAAGTACGGGGAATCGACTGAACTCCCAGAGCCAGTCGATGCCTCTCAAAAGCTTCCTTGGGTAAGGCCTTTGTCAGAATGTCTGCAACCTGTAGCTCTGTAGGCACATACTCCAATTTCACGATTCCCTGCTCAACCTTCTCCTTGATAAAATGATACTTAATCTCAATGTGCTTTATCCTTGAATGATGGATGGGATTTTTGCTAAGATTTATAGCACTTGAGTTGTCGCACTGGATTCCGATCGGAGACTTCACTTCAACTCCCATATCTTCAAGCTGCTGCTTCATCCACAATAACTGTGTGCATGCTTGAGTGGCCGCAATATACTCAGCATCTGCGGTGCTTAATGAAATACAATCCTTCTTCTTGCTTAACCAAGCAATAAATAGTTTGCCAAGATAGAATGCACCTCCAGATGTTGATTTCCTGTCATCTGCTGAACTGGCCCAGTCTGCATCAGTATATCCCAATAACTCTGTCTGAGATTTGTCGTTGTATGTCAAGCCAAAGTCCACCGTGCCCTTGATATACCGAAGTATTCTTTTCACTGCGAGCATGTGAATTTCCTTGGGATTGCGCTGATATCTCGCTGCTTGGCATGTGGCGAAAACAATATCAGGCCTTGTTGCGGTCAAGTACAACAAACTTCGAATAATTTGTCTGTATTCTGTGATATTAATTGCCTTGTCATCCTCATCTTTTGATAATTTCATCCGGGTAGCAACCGGAGTTTTCATCTCCTTGGAATTTTCCATGTCAAACCTTCTTAACACCTCCTTGACATATTTGGATTGAGAAATGAATGTTTCATTCCTTCCTTGTGTCACCTGTGGACCAAGGAAAAATGTTAGCTCTCCAATCATTGACATTTCAAACTCATTTTTCATGAATTCTGAAAACTGTCTGCACTGAGATTCATCCGATCCGCCAAAAATTATGTCATCGACATACACCAACACCATCATCCTTTGATTACTGTCATTACTGAAATAGAGATTGTAATCAACTCCTCCACGCTGAAAACCAAGCTTATTTAAGTACTGATCAAGTCTTGAGTACCATGCCCTTGGTGCTTGTTTCAGCTCATACAACGCATTTTTCAGCCTGCAAACTTTGTTCTCATCCTCATGAATGAGAAAATCATCTGGCTTCTCAATGTACACCTCTTCTTCCATAACCTCATTCAAGAATGCGGATTTGACATCCATCTAGAACACTTTGAACTTTCTTTGCACTGCTATGGCCAAAAATAATCTGATTGTCTCCAGTCTTACAACCGGTGCAAATGTCTCATCAACATTTATTCCCTCGATCTGAGAGTACCTCTTGCACATCAGTCGTGCTTTGTTCTAAATCACTGTGCCATATTCATTTATTTATTTTTCTTAATAGACCCATTTAGTCCTGGTGGCGTTCTTATCTTCTGGCCTCGAAACAATCTCTCATGTCTGATTCTTCTCAATTCTGATCTAGCTCTTAATTCATGGCCTGAACGCAGTTTTCATCTTCTACAGCATCAGCAAAGCATTTCAGCTCAACCTGAGATAGAAAAGATGCCATCTGTGGTGATTTCATTTTCCTTGTCTGAACTGAATCCGACTGACCACCAATGATATTCAGTCTATCAATTTCAGCTTAGCTCTTTGGATTCCTTGTAGACACAGACTTGAAACTTTCTTGTTCATCTTCAGTGTCTTCTTCTGAATCAGTATCAGCCACTTCTTCTCTCCCTTGTGTTTCTTTCTTCCTCAACACATTCATCAGGAAATTTTTCACTAACTCATTATTTAGTGGCTTCATTTCCTTCAGCTACTTTTCTC
Organism: Viscum album; assembly: GCA_963277665.1. Lineage (NCBI taxonomy): Eukaryota > Viridiplantae > Streptophyta > Magnoliopsida > Santalales > Viscaceae > Viscum > Viscum album. The sequence goes on along the minus strand of OY728153.1, from coordinate 379,643,871 downwards.
TGTGTCATTGTTCAATGACGTCATTTCTTTGAACATCTTCTCTCATATTTTTGTTGACACACTTTTGATTTTCTCTCGCAACTTCTTGGTATCCTGAAAGCAGTCAGCTGATACCACATGGTTAGAACACAATTGATAATCATGAAAACCTGTGTCTTGCTGCTTTTCCACCAATCATTCTTCATGAGCATAAACATTCATCCTTTGTATCATATTGAGATCATGCATCTGATTAGGATATAGAATGCTCCCCCTGTGTTATGCAACTCTTCTCATAGTTAGGCCCAACAGTTTAGACCCATAACTAGTCTTTTCCTCCTGCATCATTTGTTCTCATCTTCCACTCAGAGTTGAGCCATTAACAAAATCTCTAAGCCTACTGAGTTGAAACTCGGTGTAGGAAACAAGAGACAAAGTTAACAACACAATCACATTATATTGTGCTCTGTTGCTCCCTTTCTTCTTCAACTCTGGTACCTGATTTGAATCAATTGAAACTGTAGAGCATATCACATATCCACTTCGCATCCTTAGATGCCACTTCCCCTTGGATCGTATCTCCCTAAAACCTGAAACACATGAATCATCAGTTAATAGCATTTATATTCATAGGGAGAGGGGATGTTTCTCGAATCCTCAAAACAAGGATAGTGGTTGATCCTGACGGGTCAACCCTTTGATTTTTTCTTGGAGGGCATCACATTCCTTTCATGCTTCCTCTAGCTATCTGGCCAACTTCAACTGCTCTGTCCATATGACTAAGCATTCATTACCTACATGCTGAGTCTTTTTCTGATATGAAGGTTCTGTAGGCCTGGCCTTTCTCACCATTTGGGGTTTAAACCCACTAGTACACATTTCCGTATTTGATGTTCCACTAAAATTCCATTTCCCTTGATTCCTACTTTGAGCAGGAATATCTTTTCTTTCCATCTTCCCTTGCTTATTCTCCCATCTTAGGGGTCTTCCTCTTTCCTTCACTTCTCGCTGAGAAACGCGACATGCGGATTTTTCGATGCATTCTTTGTTCATCTTACTTTCATCAGATGTCTGAGTCACCACACTCTTTTTCACTGGTGGTGAGTCCTCCATTAAACGTTTATTATTCTTTATCACAACTGGAGTAGATCTCCCCTTAGTCTTCCATGTTTGTTCACATTCTCTTCTTGAGAGCTGTTGTGAGTATGACAGAGGAGATGATTGATACACCTTTCTTTCATCTCCATGCGACTCCCCTGAGGCTCTAAGCCTATTCTTCGCCTTACCATGTTGTCTCCCAGTGTAGAATTTCTCATTATGCATCACTGGAGTCAAGAATCTCTTTTCGAGTTCCTTTTCCTTCCTTGCATTCTTCTTGCTGCAATTTCTTGCCAAATGCCCATAATCTGAACATATAAAACATTCTCCATCAAAGGCATACCTCGTTTCGTCATTTCTATGTCGAGATTCTGATACACCTTGAGTTCTTCTTCTGACATGGGGCTCTTGAGCTTCCTGACACATACTCATGGTGTGTCCTATTCTTCCACAGTAATAGCATCTAACAGATGCTTTCCTCTGAGAAACTCTTCTCTCTGATTTCTCATGATGCTTCTTCTTGTTCTCAGATTTAGTAAGGTTACTGTTTTCACAGCCTGAAATGTATTCCAGATCATCTGGACAGAAGCTTGATGTGTGTCCATGAATCCCGCAGAAATAGCACATGCTATCATTTCTTCCTGTAAAAGCCCTTTTAGGTCTATCTCCAGCACCTGCAAGGTCTTCCATATCTCTAGATATTTTCACTGCACTTTTCCTATTATGCATAGGAGTGAGATCATCATATCCAATTCCAGATTTTCCCAACATGGATGGCCTTTGGGATGATACAATCCTTTCATGCTTCTCTTATGATGTAGCATATTTGAATTTCATTTGATCATCACCTGCCGAAGGATAATCAAATAATAAGTGCAGCGCATCCTTCAACTTGGGCTTATCTTTGGATTTAGACTTCTCCATTTCCTTCTTGACCGATTCTAGCTCTTCTTCCAACTTTTGAATCTCCATATCCCTTGATTCAAGTTGGACATCAAGTTATCCCTTGAGAAGCTTCCCTCTACTCATCTCATCTTCCAATTCACGTGTCAGCTTATCCACCATGTCACTCTGCTCCTTTACTTTCAAATTTTCTTAAGCAACAGAATCAAAACAACATGCATTTTCTTGTTGTAGTCTTTGATTCTTCTGAACTAACTCAGATAGCTGTGTAGCAAGATCAACATTTCTAGCTTTCAGATTCTGAACTTCATCTGACTTTTGACTCTCTTCATAATCACCAGCCTTTTTTTTCCTTTTATTTTAGCCAGCTTTTGTAGTTCCTCACCTTGAGAATAATTCTTCTCCTTTAGGTCAGTTGTCACACCAATAAGCCTTTGATTTAAGCCTCTTAGCTTGTTGACCTCAATCTCCAATACTTTGATCCGGATATCTTTAGATTTGACTTCTTTGGTGTTTCCAACGTCACTTGGAATATCAGGTTCTTCGATGCACTTGACTTCATCTTTCACTTTTCTATTCAAGCCATCGATCTCCCTTTTCTATTCTTCAATCTTAAGCTTATACTCACCAAATGATTCTGAGTTCTCTGGTGCTAATAACTTGAGTTCCTCAATTTTATCCATCAACTCAGACTTCTCTTCTTCCTGCTGTTGCATATAGAGTTTTGCATCGTGAACAACTTTGTTAGCTTTCTTGGTTTTTGCTCTCCAAAAATCTATCTCTTCAAGAGCAGCCTCTAACTCAGCTTTCATATCTATTCTTACTTCAATTCTTTCTTCTTCATCATCACTTGTTTCAATATCACTTTGAAGTTCATGTACTTCACTCATTCCTGCATTATGCTTGAGTGAATCAATCTTTTCTCTGTTAGATTCATCCAGACCTTCCTTCAGTAAACTGTTTGATTCTTTTAATTGAATCACACTTTTTCCATACACACTTCCACACTGAGGAATACCACCTGACTTCTGCTTCTTCTTGGATGTTTTTCCCTTTGCCATGGCTCACTGAGATAAGAGCAGACTGATTCTTTAAACACACAGATCGACTACACCAAGTCGGAGCAAACAAATCTGATAAAAGTAACCTTCCCTCTGATATCAATTGTTAGGTCCAATAGGGGCCTATATACCCTGAGAGGGGGTGAATCAGGGTATGGATATTCTTTTTCAAAGTTCTTCCTGCCCCACTGGATCTTGACCAATTTTTTACAATGGTCACATTGTTTGCTCTTGTGCGATTATTATGATCAGTTCTTTTCTGGTTTGCCTGATGATGATTCTTTGAATGCAATGCAGGGAAGCGACTAGGCAGACATAGATATTTTTACTTGGTTCACCCGCACTGGGCTACGTCCAAGGAGCATACAACAGCGATGTGCCGTTGTACCAAATCCACTAAGGCTCACTGCCAATAATGTTCACAAGGTTCGGGCTAGATCACTTCTATGCTCAGGCTCACTGCCTTTACAAGGTTTAGGGTCAGCTCACTGCTTTCCCAAGGGTCACTCCCTATTTCTCTCTCTCTGGATCACTGCCGGTGGAGAGGATCACCTTCTTCCTCTTCCTAATCTCACTGCTCTGGAAGGGAATCCACTCACAGTTTATAGACCTGTAGGTCTCTTCATTTGCACGAATACATGCATCCTTAACTGTTGATGGATGCTCTGTTATAGTCCAACTTTCATCCACTGATGAATACCACTTTTCCTCTTAACCACTAGGCAATTCACTTTGAAAACACTTTCGCAAAGCACCCTACTTCGCTAGGCTTCCAATTTCGCGAAGCTCAAACAAGCCTTCATGAAGCTCCTGTCTTTTCGCAAAGCTCTCTCGCGAAGCACTCTCACGAAGCACTCTCACGAAGCTCAAGCCGTTGCAGAGCAACTTCCCTCGCGAAGCTCACTGAGCCAACGCGGAGCTCACAACTTTCGCGGAGCTCACAACTTTCGCGGAGCTACAATAGTCGCCGCGAAGCTCCTCTTTCGCGAAGCACACTGCCTTCGCGAACCACCTCTGCGAACTGAGAGCAATGGATTTTCTCTGAAAATTCTCTCTCTTTCTCTCGAGGGAGTCGGCCTCTATTTATAGGTGATTCCACCGACCCTCGAACTTTCCACGCGAAGTCAACGCCACGTCATTTCAAATCGCGAAGCTCCGAAGTTTCTGTCAGAATTTTGTCCAAATCGCGAAGCACCACGGCAATTTTCCGTTCGCGGAGTTTGTCGTAATTGCAAAGCATCACCGTCAACATTCCTTCGTGCCTTCGCCGCGAAGCTCCCTCGCAAAGCCCTTCACCGCCGCGATGCGCTTCAACTCTGTCGTTCGCGAAGCTTTGACGTAATCGCGAAGCATCACCGCCTCCATTTTTCTGGCCTTCGCGAAATCCAATCCATGCATCCCATCTTCGCGAAATTCATGTCTTTGCCATATTAAATTATGATCTTCATGGAAATACTATTTTCGCGATGCTCACCAAACTCCAAATTTTGGACCCCAAAAATTTGGCAAACACTGGGAAACGGCGTCACCTTATACTGCTCTTTTGTACCGCCTCCAGATCGTCCTTTCCTTTGTCATCATTCTTTTTCAACAAGGATTGTCAACAAATTCTCAGGAACTTGACAATTCTCCATGGAAACCTTCTTTGTCAACAAACACAATCAACCCAAAAATACTGCAATGTTACCTTGAGGGATTTTTTCCCAACAAATGGTGTTCATCTTTTGTTCTTTAGATCTAGCATGTAGTGACTCTCTCTGGTGTCCTCTCCTCTTCTTTTCTTCCTTGGTCTTCGATTTTATATTTTAGGTTGGACAAAAGGAATAGAGAAAACCATGTGCGGTCTTCCTCGTACCTCGTACTATCTCCAGATACGGTCTCTTGATATGTCTACAATTAGCATTAATTAATGTTAGGAGCATTAAATTTACCAAATATGATCATTAGAATAATCTTAAGAAACTGAAAAAGTATGGAGTAGAAGAGTGGGTATTGGTAGGTGGGTAACAGTAGTCTTCTTTACGGTAGCCTCCATTAGTAGCCTTCTCAACGATAGCCTTCAGCGGTAGCTTTCATCGGTAGCTTTCATCGGTAGACTTCATCAGTAGACTTCATCGGTAGCCTTAATCAGAAGGCTTCATCGGTAGACTTCATCGGTAGCTTTCATCTATAGATTTCATCGATAGGCTTTCATCGGTAGCTTTCCTCGGTAGCTTTCATCGGTAGGATTTCATCGGTAGCTTTCATCGGTAGGCTTCATAACAATATCCTTTGAGCGATAGGTTCATAGCGATGACCTTGTATTGATAATTCAGCAGTGAAGTTCCTCAGCGGTAACCTCTATCGGTAACCTCTATCGGTAACCTTCAAGCGATAACCTCTATCGGTAACCTTCCAACGGTAACCTCTATAATTAGAGAAATTTTGCACTGTAAACTTAATCGATAGAACAGTGAGATTAAAGATACGTAGTTATCCCTTGATAAAAACTATAAATATTACTGAAACACGGTTATCATATAAAAGAATCAAGATTTGGGATTATCAAAACAAGTGATTCCAACAAGTTCAATTGAGAACTCAACCTCTCAATCATGAGGAATACTAGGCAACTCTTCAGGGAATATATCAGTGTAATCCCTCACGATGGGCATGTCTTCAAGCATGATTCTCTCCTTTGTCTCAATCATTTGAGCTAGAAATATTTGCTCATAAGGAATTAATATCCACACTTGAGACACTGATTCTAAAGGAGATTCATCTTCCTCCTTACACTTGTAAGGAATTGGAGGATACTTCCAGATGTGAAGAGTAATCTCCCTTTCCCGACAGTTGATGTTGGATTTATATAAAGATAGTCAATTCATTCCCAAGATAGCATCGAACTCCACTAAAGGAAGTATGATGAGATTTTCTAGGAGGTTCAGTCCACAAACATTAACCGGGGAGGAGTTATAAACCATGGATGCAATAATGTCCCCATTCGTTGTTCTCACAGATAACTTATCCTCCAAATTTTGAGGTGGCATTTGAATAGTTCTACTAAACTTGCAAGATATGAAAGAATGCGTAGAACCAGAATCAAATAGTACGTTCTCTATTCTTGAATGAATAACTTGCATACCCTTCACCACATCGTTGTCCGGCTCCACCTCAGTAGTAGTGATAGCATAAGTCCTTGTTGTCTTGGAGGTTGTTGTTGATTGCCTCTGAAAACCCTTGGCTTAGGGAAATTGTTCGCATAATGCCCATGCTCCTTGCAGTTGTAACACTGCACTACAGGCTGAGTGTTGATCAGAAATTTCATTTATTCTTCCACATTAATAGGATTCTTCATATCCCATCAGCAGTTTTTAGCCAGATGTCCCAACTTTCCACATTTGAAGTAATTCTTGGTTCCCTTTAGACAGCTCCCAAGATGCTTCTTCCCACAAATTTTACAAGTGCGGTATTCAGGCTTCTTTCTATCATGGGTTTTTTTTTTTTGAACCACCCATGTTGTTCTCCATTTTCTGCTTCTTGTCACTAGGCCCATGAGACCACTAAAATTCTTCAATCTTCATTTCAACCTTGAGGGAACAACAGACAATCACCTCATAGCTGTCGAAGTCTCGAATCGCCAACACTTTTCATAGACTCAACTTTAGTCTGCTAAAGAAGTGATCCACCTTAATTTCAGTGTTCATGACAAAGCCAGAGGCGTACCTTGCAAGACTTGGAAAGTTTGCTTCATACGCCCCGATGGACTCATCTTCCTTCTTCTTGAGTTAGAGGATCTCTCTTTCCATCTTGAGACGGAGCGTTCGAGGAAAATATTTATTAAAAAACATCCTCTTGAATTCCTCTCAATCCATGGAATCAATTTCCTCTTAAAACTTTGCATTCTTGATCGGTGTCCACCACTGAACAGCTTTCCCATCAAAATGATAGACCACCATTGCAACTTTCTCTTCTTCCGAGCACTGAAGGACAGAGAATATCTTTTCAATGGAGTTAATCCATTATTCCGCAAGGAGGGGATCAGAAGATCCGCTAAACATGGGAGGCATTTGCTTCATAAAGGATTCAACAAAAACTTGCTCTTTCCTTGGAGGAGGGTGTTTCAGATGATTCAAGTTATTATTCATAACTTCAGCTAGCTAAGCAAGTAATGTCATGAAGTTTTGAGCACCTGTTCCCATCATATCATGCATATCATTAGGTCAGTCATCACATTCCCTGTCATATTGATTGTTGGCACATGTTCTTATATTTCCCGTCATTAACTAAGAAAAAGAACGTACAATTAGAGGGCTTAAATACTTAGCTATTGAGCATAAAAAAGGAAACTTTGAACATAAAAGGATAAACTTGTAGAGGTATATCCTAACTTGTAATTCCTTAGGTTTAAATCTAGGTTATCCTCGATCTATTTCTTAACTTATATTCTTATGGGATTTTTTTATTCCCTTAATAATGGTTTGTACTAAGCTAGTGAATTTACCAAAGCATATCCCCTGGAAGTGTCAAATCAAGAGTGCAGCAAGCCCCGTTGTCGTGTACCAGGATACCCCAGTCAGGCCTGAAACTCCTTGTCGGAGTTTTCACTCCTAGGTACATATGTGTCAGAGCCGCCTCTACCTGTTTGTATCCAGATAGGGATGTATTTTCTTAATAAAGCACTTACTCTATACTTACCAAAATTTAGGGATGTTTTCTTATACTTCGTCTCATCCTTAAGGTTCTTACTAAAGTGCTTCATTCCTAATCTCTAAAAATAACTAGACCATCCTCTGATACCAACTATAGCGACCCTAATCTTTTACATATAACATTACGTGATTTTAAGCATAATTATACATTAGATTAGAATCCAAGGATCGTAAATTCTAGTGTCTTTGAAGACTAGGTACAAAAAACATAAAACATGGGGCTAAAAACACTTTTTTAGTCTTCATAAAGAGCCCCTAAATTCCATTGTACCCATACATCTTCATAGGATAACATGGGGATAACATGAACAAAGGGATGAGCTAAAAAGCCCAGTAAGGGAATAACCATAAGAACAAAGCATTAGCACAACGAATAGAAGGCATGACATGATGATATAAAAAAGCATTTAACATATGGAACCTTAACATATAAATATAGAATCATATAAACATGGAGTCATAGAAATGTGGCAGCAACATAAAAAATGACTTTAGTACGAGTCAAGGCTAACCGCCAAGATCATTTCACATAGTAGCACAAGCCAAGGCTAACCACCAAGACCGTCACACATAACATCTCACGAGACTTAACTTTACCCAATGCATTAGAACGCTATCTGATCGCACCCATATTTAATTTTCATGAATATGTTTGCCACATAAATAATCATACATAATCAATCTTACATAAACATAAAGATTACCCATGGAAAGAATTGGGTACCATAATCATAACACTAAGCATAACAGATGGGTGTATCACAAAAGTGTCCATGAAAGAAGGGAACCTAACTATACATGGAAATTCATAAGGGAAAATATATATGTATCATGGTGAGTGATGTCAAGTAGAAGTGACAACATGTAAGAAAAGTATTCAAAAAAATTGGCATAAAAACATTTTTGAGCGGTTTTAAGGAAAATACTATATAGGCTTTAAAATAGAAAAGGGAACAATCCTTTATACAAAACCATAAGTGAACCAGGAAGGTTTTCACAATAAAAAGACTTATTTTATAAAGACAATGGTAGCTTAAAACAGAAGATAGAGTGCACTTTAAATCGGGTAAGAATTCGAGAAGCTCCCTCAAAACAGGTTTGCTTATCGAGAAGTTTTGAGGAGAGAATCACTTAAAAACACGTATATCCCCGAAAGAGAATGATGAATGGAACTTGTTACATGAGTTTGGAACATTCACGTAGCATTTAGAAGATGAACATAAGAAGAATAGATAGCCTCATTTAGGTAAAAAGAAAGATAAAGAAACCCGAAGGAATAAAGAAGGTTCGGGTTGAATCCCTCACAGAATATCGACATGGTATCGTGTGTACTTAAGAGGGGTTAATGAGAGAGAGGGGTTTCTCATCATTTAAACATCATGAAGACAGTATGGGGGGTGCGTAATCATACCTCATAACTAGGAATTACACATAAAAGGGCATAACATAGAGCATAATCTTGAATAAAAGTGAAATAGAGAGGATCTCTTACCTTAAGTCTGATGGTGTTCTCCATCAATGATGACAAACATTTAAACATCATGAGGACAGTATAGGGGGTGCGTAATCAAACTCATCATTAGGAATTACCTTAAGTTTGACGGGTAGAATCCAAAAATGAACTCTATTTTTCAAAAAAAATCTAAATATGATTAATTTAATTTTTAATTAAAATCACAATTTACTCAAAAAATAACAATTTTAAAACATTTGTTTTCTTATTCCCAAATATAGGTATATCATACTTCCACTTGAATCTTATTTATATACTATCATAGGTGATGTTACTATTCATTAGGATATGTCACTATTCATAAGGGTAACATTACTATTCATAATGGTGTGTTACTATTCACAAAAAAATTAAGTTTGTCGTATTAGACTCCAAATAACTTACTGATTGCAACTGTGTATGTCAGATTTTTGAAATTCAAAACACAAAAGTGACAAAATTATATTCAAAGGTCGCATAGTACTTAATAGTTCATTGTGTTGTGATTTCATGTGATTATATGACATATTTATAAGAAGAAAATTTCCATTGAAAACTTTGGGTTGTTACATTTTGGGAGTTGTTGATGTTTTAGATTGATTTAATTAGTTATTTCATAATGAAAACCATAGTGTCTATCTTTTAAAAAAGGTTTAAACTCAAGGTTTAAGTGATTCAAGTGTTTTGAATTTAAAAGGATGATTCTTTTTAATAAAGACTATGAAGGTATGTGAAACGGGGTTTGTGTAAAATGATTTAAGAATTCTAACATGGGATTTTATAAAATTCCTTTGAATTTCTCTAAAGGTGTTGATTGTTAAGGCTTTTAAATGTTGATTTTATGTTTTGAAGTATTATAAGGTGTTTTGGGGTATTTATAGTGTTTTGTTTTATGACCCTGTTAATATGAATTTAAATACTTTTTCACTATCTTCTCTTTGATTGATTCTTTTTTTTATGCTTTATGAAATTGGAAGGGGGTTTTCTCATCTTTTGTCTAGAATTCTCTATTTTTTCTCTTATGATATTTTTTACTCTTTAATTTTCTATATAATTCCTCTTTTTCATCGTTGTATTGGTTTATGACGTTTCATCATCAATACTTTAAGTTTCTCTTTATTTTTCTCTTATTGGTGAATTGGTTAACCCACTTCACTCAATTCATTTTCTTTCTTTAAGGTTAACATTTAATGATTTATCCTTATGATTACATATTAACGTACAAACTTCTATGTTTCATTCATATTATAGTTTCTATGTTTCATTCATATTATAGTTCTTCGATAATATATATGTCAATGAATGGACCCAAAATTATATAATTCTTCAATACATTGAGTAAAGAAGTTATTGTTCAAAGAAATTATGTTGTGATTTCCTAATTTGGCGTCTAATTATGGTATGAAGCCATGCAAGGAGCCTTGACTATATGAAACCATTTCATGATAATCATATTGATTCCATGATTGCATGTATGTTTGACTATGATACTCTGAATTGATTTCAATTTATATTTCCATTGATATGAACCATATTCAACTTCATGAGTTATTACTATTTTTTCTTAATTACCAAACATTTTGCTTTAGTTATGAACCAGATACAACTTCATGAGTTATTACTATTTTTTCTTAATTACCAAACATTTTACTTTCATTGCCCCTTACTAATATTTATATGTTCACTCCCCTTTTCTCCTTTATGAAGAATTGATGGTTCATGGATTATTAGGATCCTTAAGGAAGTTATATTTCAAGCTAAGAACTTTGATCATGGAAGAAATAAATGAAAAATGTATGAAAATGTTTTTTTTGAAAGAAATGGTGGGTGTAAAGGATGAGATTTTGTATTGTGTTTTTTCTTTTTAGGTTTTGTTGTATGTCATAATCCTCTAAAACTCTGAACTGGGATCTTAGGTGAGTAATTATGTAAAAAAGACTTGAGATTATTACAAGTGGTATCAGAACAAGGTTTAGATAATTTTAGAGGTTATGATAAAGATTGATAAACATAGGAGATGGGTTTTGATTTTAGGGATTAGAAGAAAAGTTACTGAATAAAAGTAGAAACATTAATGGTAGGCCTTAGGATTAAATTAGCATGCCATAACTTTGGGTTATTATATATCATGATTGAACAAAAAAATGTGAGCATGCAATTTCTTTGAGGGGAAAATATGAAGCCCACACTTTTTTAAATTGTTTATTTCACTCATATTCATTTAATGTAATTATATTTGTTAATATCATATAATCATTATAATTATCCATTATAAATAATTATTTAAAACAATAACATATTATAAGTTTATGATTGTAAAATGTTTCATTTAAAAGTTAAATAATGTTCTTTATTTTAATTTATTATTATTTTTATGTATTTAAAGAATTTATTTAATTATTAAATCACCTATATAACTAGAGATTTATATTTATAAAATGGATTTCAAATTTGTAATCAGTAATTGGAAATATTAAAATTTATTTTTTAAAATCTGACACGCTGATAAATAGTCAAATATGATAAAATATTACACAATACGTTATATATATGAAAATAAAAATATTTTATTATGTCATATAACATAAGAATATAGTATATAATGAATAATATAATTGATATTTTAAAAATAAATATTTTATTAGTAGTTTTACAATGAAGGTTATTAGAAAATTTTCATAAATTATGAACAGTTTTTGTTATAATTTATTGTGGAAAATAATTTGGAAATTTATGAGTTGGATAGGAAAAATATGTAAATAAGTAATAGTTATGAATAGATGTAATTACAATAATAATAAAAATTATATGGCATAATGATTACCCAAACACTACGCAGCTTAGTGATTACGCCCTGTTATATTTTTACGAGAGATCTCGGTTTCAGGCCTCCCCGTATGCATGTAAGTAGTCTTTTAGTTTGTTTCCCCTTTTCTAGGGGTTGTAAAAATAAATAAATATTGACTCGACACTGAAGTAGAAAAAAGTCAAAAATGATGTATTTAACGTGATGCAGTAAGTATGAAAAAGGATGAGGATTTTCATAGTTTTTGAAAAATGAAGGTAGTAGGAATGACAACAGTACCAAATAATTTGAGTGTTCGGCCTGAAAAAATTGGTTTTGAGGACCTTAAAATTGGATTTGGATAAGGTTCGGGTTTGAAAACTACTATCCAAGTATTAATCGGATCAGGTACCTTTAATAGGTACCCAAAACTTGAATATACATACATACATACATATATCATTTTTAATAATATTATAAAAATGTTATATTCGGGTTCAAGAACAAGTTTTAAATAGTATTGAAATTTGAGTTCAGGTTCAAGTTACTAGTAAACATGAATTAAACAGGTTCAAATTCAATTATTGTTAAATGAATTCAGGTTCGAGTACCTGCATTTTCATGGATACCTGACCCATTGGCATCCCCAAGTATGAGTCATCTTTCATTTTGACCATTCACTTTGTTTTTTCTACTTCGATAAAGATAAATCATCTTTAGAACGTCCAAATGTCCAAAAATATGGTTCAACTAAATTCTCATATATAGGAAATCACTAGTCATGGTGGAATGTCGGTAGGTATGTCCACTTCAGCTTGGTAACACTGCTATAGTGAATCGTGTACTTTTATGCATGTTCAACTATATAAAAATAAAATTTTCAGTCATTAATTCATGATTAAATCATTTTTTGACACTGAGATTTTAACAACGGGAAAAAATATACCACATGGAATACCGTATGGAATCTTAAACTCTGAAACTTCGATAATATCAAATTCTATAAAAAATTTGAAGCATTGTGATAGTAGACTTTGAATAACTTTGAATATCATGGTCATAAAACATCAAATTGAACCTAAAATGAAATATTATATGAATTAAAATAATTATATAGTACTAGTTATCTATTATTAATAAACTTATTTAAGAGTTATAACAAAATATGACACGCCGTAATCTATTTCCATACAGAAATAGTCTCGTGGAAGCATCTTAAAAGTAAAGAATTTCTACCAATCCTCTCTCTTTAAATTCTCTGTATCTTTGGTCCATGAGATGATTTTCTATGCATTATCCACATAACATCTCATAATCCTTTCCTATGGATCTTCGTGCCTTTCTAACATCTACTTTTGATTAACATTTATACCTTGTGAAATTGTTATGTAACTTTTTTTCATGAGTAAAACATATTATACTAGCTTATTTATCAATTTTCCTTGATAAGTTTTAATCAACTTATAAAATGAATGAATGATGTGCATAAAAAGGATCATTTGATATAGGAAGATTTAAAAAAATAAAAGAAAAAAACAAAGCACAAAAATAATAAATGAGGAGGCGCCATATATTACAACGGTTCGGGGAGGGGGTCACAAAACAACAAAGATTGCTATTGCGCCTACAAGTAGGAGACTCAACCCGGAAACCTCCCACAAGACCCCTTAAAAGCATAACCACCAAGCTACGTCCGGGCAATATAAATAAAGGTAAACGACACAAAACAATAAAACATGACTGAATCCATTTTTTAAAATTTTCAACTTTTAAATTCATTAAAATAAATTATAAATGAAATTATTTACTACCTTCCTTAATAATGAGATTTAATATAGCTTAAATATCATACAAAAATTATTTTTGAGGATGAAAGAAACAAAGAAATTTGAATTATCTCACCTTTTAAATAAAAAAATAAGAACAGGAGCCAAGGGTCGATTCATAACCTGGAGCTTGCAGCAGCACCAATCCTCCGGAGATAATTTTGATGCAAAGGCTTCAATCGTCAGCAATTCTTCCCTGAATAAACAAACAAATGAACCAGAGCACCTTCATTTTCACAGAAACCAGTTGGACAGAAGCTACTATTGGTAAATCAACCAACAAAGGTTATCAGTTAATCACCTTCCACCAGGATGTCCCACATAAACTGCACTGCTGATGAGCCCTCCTGGTATGAGGACTTCCTTTGCCACGTTGAGAGCTTCGACAGTTGTTTCTGGCTTCGTAGTAATGACTTTATCACCTCCGGGAAGGTAGCCCAGGTTGAACACAACAACCCTGTAACACATTGTATCCACTTCATTTTCCGTAAAACAGTTTCATTTGTCTTCAAAAGTCATTTCATGCCAATCTATACAGAAAATTGAATGAAATCGACTATTTGCAGGTCTCATTTGGATTTCGGACAGCCCCAAACAATTCCGAACATACCAAAAGAAGATTTAGGATAAGAGCTGCCATGTGGCAGCCTCGGATGACTCCACATGGCCATGTTGGGGGGGCACTAAGTGAGCATGCCCCATACATCCGCATGGGCCCACTGGCCATCAACGCGGGCACGAACCCAATCTTTGACAAAGTCTCCCACCCAGCGGGAAACGGAAGTTTTCTTTATTTGAAAGGGTGGTGTAATAAATACCTAAGTGGTGCATCCTTCGGAACTACTTCACCCATTCGACTGTGACAAATATTGAAAAGCCTCACAAGTTTCTTCTGCAGGCAGTTGAAACTCAATAAACAGCTGCAGAAATTTATGCTTTTTCATGATTATAACCATTGCAGTAGATAAACATATCAAGATTAACACAACTTATAAAAATTAACAAACAGAAAGTAAAATATTATAGATGGGTAAGCAAGAAAGGTGAATTGGGTTGGATGGTGATAAATAGCCATTTCCAGAAACCAAGGACACAATCCGGTGGATGCCTAGCAACTTTAAAATTTACAAATTATGTCATGCATGAGAAAAATGATAATAAGAAAATAAAATGTGTAATGGTGACACCTCATGTGGGCCGACTGATATGTCGAGTAACGCAGAAGTTTTCTTTAAAGCAGCTTCCTGGACATCCATACCATAAACCCGGGCCCTGCCTGATACATCAGCAACCATATTGAGCAACGCAAGGGTATCATGACCATTTCCACAAGTAGCATCCACAACGGTATCCCCTTTCTGAAGAAAGTGCTTCCATACACTGGCAGTGAAGCAGTGGGTACTCAGGTTAAAACTCAACACACAACGAAAATTCATTGTAACATTGAAGACGCATTCCAGATTTAGTAGTTTGAAAACATTTGGCATTCTAATGTGTACAATTTAGGACCTATAGCTTTTTCAGATGAAAAGAAAGTTTGCTCAGATGAGTTGGACTTATTTTGCCCAAGATGTGCTCTGGCACCTTTGCAGGTGAAGATAAGAGGATACTTAGCATGATCAAAACTTTCTTTCTTCATCGCCAAAACAATATAGGCATGCCTATTCTGTTGCAAAAATCTGCTTAATCAGGCTCGTTATTGGCACTCACAGACAGCACTAAGTATTTCTTAAACACATACAAAAGGCAACCAGCAGACACAGGTACATCTTCAGCCCTTACAAGCGGAGGAGCAATATAAGCTGCCCAAAAATGCCCAAAAGAATATAGGCATGCCTGTTCTGTTACAAAAAACCACGTAACTAGGATTGTTATTGGCACTTACAGACAGTGCTTAGTATTTCTCACACACATACAGGAGGCAACCAGCAGACACAGCTACATCTTCAGCCCTTAAAAGCGGAGGAGGAATAACACTGCCCCAAAATCCATTTTTGATCATGTGAAGCGGATATAACAGTGGAAGTAAACTCAAACTAGCATTTTACATTCCTTCAGGTTTAAACATGTATGTTTGCCAAGTCACAAAAACAATCCATGCAGCAATTCCCCTGGCACAGTCTAGCATGTTCTTACAATACTGCGCTGCCAACTCCAGCAGTTTTCACCCACCACTGGTAAGAACTAGGACAGTTAAAAAACACTGATATACAGAAATATAACACGTTCAAGCGCGATGCAATTCTAATGCATCAAGGGAATAGAAAACAGGCTTCTGAAGATAAAAAAGGTAATAATATAGCACTGGACCAGAATCATGCCCAAGAAGAAAGTGCAGAATAATACATATACCTACAGGTGAGCAACTTCCGTGGCCCTCTTTCTGCCGAGCATAAAGCCTATCAGTGTCTCCTCCATTCCTGAATAAGCGTTAAATTTATCATTGGCCATCACCATGTTTCTAATCAAAAACAATTTACAGACACTGACGCGCGCACGAAGAAAATGGAGACGTGATCAACAAGCACAAATGCACGAACACAGCCCCTTCGAAGCAGAGAACCTGCAGAAAAAAGGCAGGCACCTGAAATGGGAGATTCATATACGCTATTATGGATGGTGGTCGTCGCTGAGGAACAGAGTGTTCTAGGGTTTGTGGGTAACGAATAGAACCACGAGGGTTTTTTGGCAGAGATGGGGCACCTCTGAATGAAAGGAAATGAGAACGGGGAAAACCTCGGCGCCAACATAACGGCACCGAAACCTCCTCCTTTCGCACCGTCCGTTGCAGTCACCGGAGCAAAATCGGCCGAGCGCCGCTGGCTAAAACCTCCGTCTTCGTATTGTCGATATAGTAGTTAAGTTTGACAACTTTACGGTACCGGTCAGCGGTAAAACAACCACCGATAAAGATGTATTGTTTTTTTTTTTTTTTTTGACGTTAATAAAATATATATTTATTAGTGTTATACGCATATTAAAAAAAAAAAACGCATGTGGGTAATGTATATATTTTTTTCTAATAAAAAAATATTATTAATTTATATAAAATTATTATATTTATATTCAAAAATAATGTTTATTTATACACGTTAAATAAAAAACACATGTTTATGATTAATATATATTTTCTAATAATTCAGATATATGTATATATAATCTTTTTAAAAAAAGTATTTATAAGATTATAATTAAATAAATATATTTTTAAATAATTGTAATATTATAATAAATTTTATTAAATAATAAATATATTTATTATATTTATAATTATAATTTTAAATAAATATATATATGTTCCAATGAATTTGGTTAATAAATATATTGATGCGTGAGAATGATTGACATGCATATGTTATGTATTCATCATGAATGTTCATTTATGCATTACACCCATATTATTATTCATGTTGTTCATATATGTGATGACTCGTTTTTTATAATATATCCTTAAACGATGCAGATCATAGGTTTTATTAAATAAAAAGTGCAAAGAAACAATAATGAAACACAAAAGTTGCCCCAAAATACAAACGTGACTCACAAAAACCCAAGCAAGGTGAGATCCGAGGTCCCCCAAAATGCCTAACCCAAAGACCCAAAAAAAAACACAAAGCCAATCCAAGAAACTGGGCTGAAGCCCGAGAAGACCTATGCTCACCCGAAGCCCATATGTCCTCGTGTCGTCGTCCATCGGACTCCACCCCCAAGTACGTCGTTGTGCTCAGCATCGCCACTCGTGCGTCGCCCATGCACCGTCGCTTCAAAAGCTGGACTTGTTCACATTGGCGTCTCATATCAGCAATGTCCAGAATGAGCAGAGATCATCACACCTTCCAACGTCCCATACAATTGACGGTCGCTGTGAGAAACTCACCAGCACCCAAGCAAGCCGCTCAAGAGTCCTGCACCTTGCATATCCCTGATAGGCCCACGTAGGACACCCAAACAGGATATCTCAAAACAAACCCAAAACAACAGCCAAAAAAGGCCAAAATAATGTCGCACCGTCCAAAGAAATACCACAAAAAATAAATGGCAATAATGCATCCCGCTAGCCTGTGAGATTTGGCACATCCTGAGGTCATCACCCCAAAGTCGTCACCAGCTCCCTGCATCCTGAGGTGGCCAGCACAGCATCCCAGACAAATTTGCCGCCATCATCAGCGCACAGACGCCCTGCATCGGCCGTCCATCACCTAACTGAAGCACTCTCTCGACAACTCCATCACCGCAACTGACGCATACCCTGCAGTCGACCATCCCCAGAGCAATCCACTGCCATCATCGGTGCGCATTGTAACATCCTGTTACCTTGATCGGGTAAGTTTTCCACCTTTTCTAAGTTCCATTTTGGTTAAAAATTCTTTTTACGTGTTTTTTATGGGTTTACTCCATACTGCATAACAGGTATACGTCGTGTACCTGAAGTACACATCGTGTACTTGGTGTTGGTTTCAGGTCGTGAATGGGGAAATAATGTTGTGAGCGAGTACATGTTGTGTACCCGAGGTACACGTCGTGTAGGGGTTAAAATAGCGGTTTTTCAAGCCGAAGCGGCAAGTTTTTCGGCGTACTTATCCAGCGTGGCCTACACATCGTGACCCCTGGGTACACGTCGTGACTCGGCCCGTACTCAACCTAAAGTAATGCATTTGGCAGTACCTCTCAGTCTATTATTCCCAGACCTCTTGGTTCTCAACCCTAGACTCTCCCTTGGCGATTTTTAGAGGCGCCCCACCTTCCGGATCGATATGATCGGCTTTCGATCATCCTTTTGCTTGCGGTGTGATTCCTGGGTAAGTTCTCTCCCTTGTTCTTCGAGTTTCCCTCCTTCTCTCCTCTTGGTTTTCAATGGATCATCTAGGGATTGATGGATCTATGCCATGTGGTGTTAGATCTTGCTTCTAGGTTGAGTTTCAAGATCTCCTTCACTTTCGTTCTCGTTGACGGGTGCCGTTGCGAGTGTCGTTGTTCGGGAAAGAGGTAGGTGGTTTCATTCTGATTTGCCAAATTGATTAACTTTGATTTTCTTGGTTTTTTTCAATCGCTGATTTAAATTCAATTTCTTAAACCTGCTTTCAATTGCTTTGATAAACCCCAATTCCAATGAATTGAGAGATTTGAAATGGTTATGGCACGAAAATTTGGGAAAACCCCAATTCTATTGAATTGGGGCTTGTTTATGGAAATTAGTTGATTTCAATTGTTGAATTTAAATAGTAGATTTTTCTGGAAATTTTGTCAATTAAATTGTTGAGTTTAATTGTGAAAATGAATTGTGAAAAGGATGGAATTGGTTTTGAATGGATTTCAAACTCATGAAAATGACTTAAAATGATTTGATAGAAACTCAATGGTTTTATCTTGTGAAAAAAACATATTTTTAAATAAAACCTATTTTGGTTTTAAATGGAAATAAATTGGCATTTTTGAAATGAAAGAATGAGATTGATTGTATTTTAGCAGCCTTAAAATAGTTCGCCCATCATGTAAGAGCGCATGTAAGTCTTAGGTAGTTAGTGAGTTATCTGGATACACTCTACGCTATTACAACGTTCTAAACATACATGCAACAGGTCACATCCCCGACGGGTTGGTGACCAGTCTCCTTTGGCCAGTATCATAGGGACGTGTGTATACACATTTTGCAGAATTCACTTAGAGAGTGTGAAATCCTATAGTTGTTTAATACTATCGTACCTTTTGGCAGATGACCATGTTGCTCGCTTGTTTATTTATATTTGAGATATAAATGTATGCCAATGTTGTTTGAACCGCTTTAAATGCCTGCTGAATTTATATAAACTATTTTATATAAATGTTTTACATAAGCCATTGTTTTAGAAATATTCCATCTTTTGTAAAGTAAATCTTGTGCTTTGAATGTATTTTTCATCATTTTGAAGATGTATAACATGTTTTGTTTAAATATGATTTTAAATTTCCAAACCTTTTTGTTATGAAAAATGAAATCTTTTCATTAGATAATCTATATTTTACATTTGTTATGGAATCTTTGGTGGTATCCTACTGGGCTTAGGCTCACACCCTACTTTTGCCTTCGGGTGTTTGTAGACTTTCTTCTTCTAGGCTCGAGCAAAGGGAAGAGATCTCTTGGAGGTGGATACAACTGTTGAGCTTTGGACTTGGTGAGTTGTGTCCTTAGGGACCTTGGGGTTGTTTTCCTGTTTAGTACTTTGGGTTGTAGTACTTTGGCTTTTATGCATCGTTGTATTCTGGTACTTTTACTCTCAGTGGAGTTTTCCTATTGATATGCATATTGTCTTTTACCTTTTTCTTCTGTATTCTTGTGGCAAAAATCGTTCCCACTTGTATGTTGTATGATGTTAGGTGCTAGTCGCCAACCCATGGGGATCGGGAACACCCTTCGGGTCATGTCAGGTCTGGCTTGGTTATTGGGTTATTGCGGTACCCGGGCTGGTTCGTGACAAATTGGTATCAAAGGGAGGTTGTTGATCTTTTTCTTGAAGCCAATATGCATTTTTTAAATCTTTTCGGGACTTAGGAGGTAGTTGCGATTGAGTTCTTGTCCAGCTCTCACTGCAATGAACCTTAAGTCACCAGGGGTGGTTAGGGAAAGATGTCTTGTGGATTAGTTCTAGTCTTTTCCCTATAGAAATTTGGATAGGTTGAAATCCAAACCTTGTTGTTCCTTCTATAGAGAATATTTTCTCTTGTTACTCAGTTTGAGTGTTAATCTAATATTCTTCTTTTATCTGCTGATGTTGTGTAGCATCATACCTTTGAGAAGACCTACGAATCAGATACTGGAAGAGGCTGATGCTGAATCTCAGCAAGCAAATCCTATTGTTGATCTGAATCTGGTTGAGGTGATTGTGTGCACTGTCCAAACTCTAGGACAAGCACCACCTCCAGTTTCCGCTAAGGTTCCAGCTATGGATCCTCATGGGGATTGTTTCGGTGCGGATGTGCGTTGGGTTTCTGTTCCGACGCTGTTCCGCCAGGACGCGTTCGCGCGTGCACCCGTCGACCCGAGGGGATGGGCGCGCGCGGCTTGTGGTCCCGCAGTCCCGCTTTCCAAAGGCGGGCGGCATCCGTCCCTTGTTCAGGGGGGTCTGCTCCTTGATCGAAACCGGGATGATGGGATGTCGGCTCCTCCTTCCGTGGACGTCTCCTCGGAACTCGTCGCCTAATCCGGGTCTCCCTCATAGATTTAAGAATGTTCGTGAATCTCGTTCCCGGCGCCATATCTTCATGGACACCGGTTAATTACGCTGCTTCCGCCCGGACGCTCCAAGGGGTCTGGTCGGGGCAGCAACCTGCGGTGAGGAGACCGGGTGGCTCTGGGTGTCGGGGGCGTGTCTTAACACTGCGACTCTGCATGTCTGCCTTCCGTCCCTAATAGGGCTTCTCGAAGGCGTGATGGCCTGAGGCATCCCGCGCTAGGTGCGGGGAACTGTGTCACCTGAGGTTTTCCTCAGCTTCCCATGTTTAACACGGGGTATGCCGCGAGTTTAACGTCCAGCGGGGACGGCATCGGACTGATCAACACGAGGAGTGGATCAGATGACAGAACCCCTTGCGGGGAACCTCCGATGCTGGGGCCAGCACATAGGCGGCTTCCCGAGTAAAGTGGAGTGGAATGAAATGGCATGATCCCACCGGGATGTGGCGGCCCGGGTAAGGATCAGGATGGATGATGGAGTGAAGAGCTTGGACCCCATAGGGGCTTCCTACGTACCGCGCGTTAGCGCGGATCAAAGTCAGCGTAGTTCGGATATACAGTTTAACGTCATGCTGGATGTCGGCAAGCCGACTCACGAAGAGATCGAGGCTGCCGGGTGGAGGATTGAACCGAACCACCTCGCACAGAGGGGGATGGAACGGCCGGGTGGATCACAGTTTCACGTCATGCTGGACGTTGGCAAGCCGACTCACGAAGAGATCGAGGCCGCCGGATGGGGGATTGAACTGAACCACCTCGCACAGAGGGGGATGGAACGGCCGGGTGGATCACAGTTTCACGTCATGCTGGACGTTGGCAAGCCGACTCACAAGGAGATCGAGGCTGCCTGGAGAAGGATTGAACCGAACCACCTCACACAGAGGGGGATGGAACGGCCGGGTGGATCACAGTTTCACGTCGTGCTGGACGCTGAAGGGAGAAATAGAAAAAGGCGGTGGGGAAGTGCAATGGAGATACACATGTGCAGTCCCCCACAAGAGCGAATTCATAGGTGAATCGACGCAAGTGTGAACCCAGGAGGGGTCCACTGATGGACGAACCGACGTGAATACGACCGGGACGACCAGGTGGTGGGCTTGAACCTCGGAGAGGCTTCCTACGTACCATGTTTAGGAGACAGGGATCAAAGTCTATGTAGTTCGTTCGGTTTGTAATACTCTACCCCCGTGGGCGAAGGCCACTCCAATCCCGACATCCCTGCAGAGACGAGCGGGTGGGGGCCACATCCAAACCGGGAGGACCCTGCGCGCGGGGCATAGGATCAGATGATGCGGACGGTTTAACGTCTTGCCGGACGAAGTACAGTTTAACGTCGTGTGTTGAGGACGAAGGTGCTTGGCAATTTAACGTCTTGCAGCGCGGACGTGGTACAGTTTAACGTCGTGTTGGACGATGGATGCTTGGCAGTTTAACGTCTTGTCGCGCGGACGATGGAGGCTAGGCAGTTTAGCGTCGTGCAGCTTGGACGTGGTGGTGCCGCCGATGGGTCCGTGTCACTTCGCGCGAGCCTGGAGGGCCGCACGGGAAGACAACGCACGGTGCGGGCACCCAGGATGAAGATCATCGGGCGCCACGCAGGCGGGTACCCTCAGGGGGTCAAAGGGGGCGACCCCGGCGGATTGCGCGCAAAAGAAGAGCTTGGCGCGCAATACCGCGGGTCGGCGCACAAATGGGCGGGCTGGCGCGCAATTGAGCCAGCGCTTTGCGCGCGGAAGGTAGAGATTGCGCGCACCGGGCTTCGGATAGCGCGCGGGGGCAACGACTCATTCTTTAATCGAATGGCCACTTTGAAAAGGGGGGGTGCGTGCAATCGGGCCGGATTGCACGCACCCCGGGGGCAATTGCGCGCAAGAGGCTTCTTTTGCGCGCGAAGGCCTTAGGGTGAAAAATTATTCAAAGGAAAGGAGCCCAAGGGATTGCGCGCGAAGGCGAACCCTGAGGCTTTCTTGCGCGAAAGAAAGGAGGTTACCTGAAGATCGGCATTGCGCGCGGGAGGGGTTGGATTGCGCGCACGAGAGACCTTTCGACTTCCGGCAACCTTCAAAACGTCGGGGGTCGCCTTATATTTATAGGCAACCCCGGGCGCGGAATCCGGATCTCGGGCGCGGAATTCTCTTCGCGGGCGCGGAATCGGGCCCGGCGAGCAAGGGAGTCGCGCGGGTCACGGGCGCGCAAAATTGCGCGCCGCCCAGCGCATTGCACGCATCCCGGGAGGTTTGCGCGCGGCTCGTCAACTTTGCGCGCAGGTCTCCAAAATTCCGCGCAAGGCTTCCGGGCCCTCCGAAACGGGCTTCCGACTCCAAATATGACCTCGCTTCCCGCATCCGGAGCTTCGTTTGGGAACAACGGACTTTTCCGGTGTCTACAAAAGCCCCCCATCGGAATCTGATCGGCGAGAGGTCGCAACGATCGGGTTCCGAGGGAGACGCCGGAATGCCGAAGTCCTGGGTGGCGCGGGACTGTGGCGCGCAAAAAGGGGCGTCGGGCGCGAAATTCGCCGGTGCGGTCGCGCAAAGCGCTTTTCGCGCAGCGCGGACTCCTGGCCTTGCCTATAAATAGGGGCCCTGGGTCCCCCGCACCGTACACTGGCCTTCCGCGCGATAAGCATTCGAGCTCTCGTGCGTGAAATTGCCCTTTCCGGCGCGGAATTCACCCGTTCGTCGCGCAAACCTCTCCGTATTTCGGCCTGATTTTGCGCGAACACTCGGGGTTTTACGCGACGGACTTCCCGATTGCGCGCCGTCCACTAGGACTGCGCGCCAACTCTCAAACTTCTCTACCAGCCTCGTCCGATTCCGCACGCTTCATCCCTTAACCTGCACGACTCCCGGAGCTTCTGAGATGGCTGCGAATCAAGGAAATGAGGGGGATGCCGCCACTCGCAGAGCTGAGATGGCGACGAACGAGGAGGTCTACGGAGCCAAGGAGATTGTTTCCAACAATCAATCCTTGTTCGACTTGCTGACGCCGGCCCAGAAGACATATCCGCTGTCGGACAACCTGCCGCTCTGGAACTTTGGCATCCTAGATGAGGTTCCGGTGCCAGGGTTCGAGGTTGATGCGCCACGGACCTGGGTGACTCGAGAGGACGAGCTTCCCCGCTATAACATCACCAACAATGGGCATCCTGCTAGGGAGACCAGACACTTAGATGTCTATGTCCTGAACCCGAGGACACGAACCATTGTCGGAAGTGAGCCTACTGCGGAGAACTCTCCAGCCCTCTACTCGAGCACATATCGCCAGAGTGTCACTGACGACACCAAGGGCTGGCTGAAGTACTGGGACTTGCGGTCTGGGGGCAATTTCACCAATGAGTGGGCCTGGGCGTTCTGGGTACGCCACACTTGCGATCACTTCGCGGAGGAGCTGCGGTACATCGGCCTGTTTGAGGCGGTGTGGACGTCGCAGTTCCACTTCTACCAGCAGTCCGAGCTCGGGCCGGAGCTGTTCACCCGCTGGTCCCCGGATACCAACACCTTCCATCTTCACCATGGGGAGGTCGACATCGGTCTCTGGGACATCCACTGCATCGGAGGTATCCCGCTGGAGGGTTACCAATACGATGAGTTCCTGCCTCCGAAGAACATTTGGGAAGACAGGTCACGGAATCCCATTCTGACATGGCATCTGCTTGACCTGGCTACGCAGCGGCTCGAGATCAAGGACTTCCACAAGGACATAGCCTACAAGGAGTGGTTCGGCCAGTTCTTGGAGCATGACCCGGCGGTCAAGATGCCAGGCAGGGGAAAGCGGTGCCCGACCGCGGCTCAGAGGAGCCGGAACGGGTCGTACTGGCGGGTCCTGGAGACGGGCGACTACCGCTCATGGGGGTACCGCGTCATCGAGGCCCGAGACCCAAATGTCCGGTACGCGGCGTTCCTGGCCGCCTTCCTGAGTGGGTGGCTCCTGCCAGTGCGGGATGCGAGAATGGGTGTCCGCCCGGCGACACTGGCGATGGCGGGCGCCATGGCTGCCAACAAAAGATACAACCTCGGGGTCCCGGTGCTGGCTAAGCTGTACGCCATCCTGGGACGCATCTCGCGAGGGGGGTCGCCACGAAGGATCTGTGGGCCCTTCCAATTCTTCCACGGATGGGTGGCTGCTCACCTTGGTGGGTACACGTTTCCGAACGCCATCATTCCTCCGGGCAACGGCCTGCGACCCTCCCTGCTGAACATTGCGGGGGTCGCTCCGATGACCCTAAGTGAGGAGGGCGTGAGGATTCGGATTGTCAATCATGCCAATTTCAACTTCATCCCATTCCCCACTCCCGTTGGCCAAATGATCGACAACAGGCAGGGTCCGCTGGAGCAGCACGAGTACTTCCTGAACATACGGGGCAGGGTGCTCGTGGCTCGGATCGACGGGAAGGTGATCTGCGAGCCCTACGTGCCAACCCGGTTCGCCAGGCAGTTCGGGTGCCTTCAACGGATGTCGAAGAGGGTATTCACTGCTGTCCGGGAGGAGACAAACCCTGGCGTCCTTCGCCAGATGTGGCTGATGTTCGTCGCCTTTGGCTCTGGCGACGTCATCACTCTCCCTCCTATCGGGGTCGACGCAGGCTTAGCAACCGAGTACGCCGAACACTGGGCCATCGCGTACCCCGAGGGGCTTCTACGGAAGCCAGTTCGGCGGCTCGAGGTCACCCGTGCGGAGACCGGGCGTCAAGGAAGGAGGCGAGGCGCCGCCACACGGGGGAGAACGAAGGCGCGCCAAGCAGCGGAGCTGGCGCGGGCAGGGACTTCGGCGGCGGGCACATCGCAAGCTGCCGCCACGACTTCAGCGCCCAGAGAGGGGGCACATGCGGCGGTCGGGGAGCGGCCCGGGAAGCAGGTAAGGCGTCTGCTCGAACCCTCCCACGATGCAGTCTTCCCGGCGCTGTGGTCGGCCTGGATGACCCTGCGACAGTCACTGGGGACCGACGCCATCTGGCGAAAGATACTCAGAGAAGGAATCCATCTGCCAGAGGTCGGGCGCCTCCAGATCGCCAACAGGGTGGACTTCAACCGGTAGTATGCGTATCTGACGGCCATGGACGAGTACGCGCGCCAACGTGGTCAGCGTGCGGAGCCATCCCTTCTGGTGAAGGTGATGCTCGGTCTAGAACCTGCTCCAGAACAGATGCCGCCGGAGGAAGATGACAGTAGCGACGACTCCGAGGAAGAGGAGGAGACGGGGGAGGATGAAGGCTCCGAGGGAAGGTCCCATCAGGGGAGCCCGCGGGAGAGCGGCGAGGTGGCCGGCTCTGACAATGTTGATGTCACTGAGCTCCTCGAGGTCCGCTTCTATCCCTACTCAACCTGCTTCATCCATTCTCTTATGCAGCTTCTAACCCATTTCTCCACCTTTCTCAGGAGTGCACGGATGTTGGTCAGGCGTCCTCAGCGGGAGTAGGAGAGGCGCCAGCAGGACAAGGCGGGGGCCAGACACCCATCATTGAATTGACAAGCGCGGAAGGGTCCCCTGCTGCAATTGTTCCTGCGGCGGCCGAGGCAGCGGAAGATGACGCTCTGAACTCCCGTAAGTCTCCTTACTTTACTGCTGGTGCTCTCCATTGACGATCCGTGACTAACCACGGCATGCCCTGCACAGTGATCTCAACACTGGAGGCTCGTCGGGCTGTCGAACCCGGGCCATCCACGAGTGGACCAGTGGCAGACCTTCCGCCTGCTCCGGAACAGACTTCGCACACCGAGCCGGCCCCACCAACTGCTGATCAAGGGGTTGCGGACGCCGGCGGTGCTGACATCGGAGAGAGGTCGGGGGCTGACGAGGGTGTCAACGCCGCTGGGGCGGGAGAAGAAGGTCGCCCAGATGTTGGGGAACCTATCCCCCGTGAGGACATCCCAGGGGCTGACCCTGCAGCAGACCTGCTGGCTGCCTTCTCTGCCTACCGGCCTGCCGACCCCGAGGAGATGGACGACTCGGACGCGGAGGCGGTCGAGGAGAGCCGGATAACGCGCCGCAGGGGGTGGAAGTGCATCCAGCGCTTCCTCAAGCGAGACCCATCCGAGTGGCTGGGGCCCATGGGATCACTTCAAACCTGGCTGCGCTTCCTGTGTGCCGGGGGAGCTGATGCTCAACGCCTCCATCTGACGGTCCGTGATTTCATGGCCGAAAAGATGCGCGAGAGCCGCCGGCGTGCCGACGTCGCACAAAGTCGGGACATGTCGGAGAGCACGCGGGCGCTCTTCGTGGCGGAGCAGGAAGTCCGGCGTCTCGAAGGGCAGGCGGCAGAGAAGGAGGCCTTCGTCGCAGCGTGCACTGAGCTTGTGGAGCAACTAACGGCCCAGCTGGATGACGCCCAGGTACAGCTAACGGAGGCGGGCCAACAGATGGTCACACTTCAAGTCGAGCGGGAGCGCGCACAGGCCAGGATCGACGAACTGCGTACTGCGACCGCCGACGAGGAGAGGGCACGCAGAGAGCGAGAAGCAGCTCTGGAGGCCGCCAGCCAAAGGGTAGCGGCGTTAGAAAGACTTATCCAGCACGCTAATCCCTAGGGGCTTTGTTTTTTCCACTCCCAGAACATTTGCTTCCGCTACTCAATATTTCGATCCATTTGTATGAACCAATATATTTATCTGCATCTTTTGGCTTAACATGCTCAACCACAAATTGTCTCGCGGGAGCGTTAACCAAGCTTCAGGCATCCGTAATTGGGCCTGGATTTCTAAAGAAAAGAGGGAGGTCATTCCTAGGAAAGGAGACCTCAGACCTAATCAATGTATCATCCCCCCAACTTGTTCCAACACACGAGCGGGACAACGCTAGGGGCGTTGAGATTTTATCCAAACATAGGGAAATGAGAAAGGGTGAATCGCGTGTCCCGAATTCAGAAATCCACAACGGTCGGCCTTCCAGGAAATGCCCAAGACGGCAAGCGGTCAATGGATCAATCGACCATACTACTGCGATAGACGGACCGAAGGTCATCATTCATATCGCAGGAGGCGG
Source organism: Viscum album (assembly GCA_963277665.1). Lineage (NCBI taxonomy): Eukaryota > Viridiplantae > Streptophyta > Magnoliopsida > Santalales > Viscaceae > Viscum > Viscum album. The sequence continues at coordinate 379,615,845 of OY728153.1, read as the reverse complement.
ATCACATGTCATCATCAATGCCGCTTTGGGGGTTCCTTCAGGCACAAGGGTGGAAATCCAGATCAACAGGGCATGCGAAGCGTGGGGCAAAGTGATGATTTGTTCGGACAGAATCCAACGCTCCCAAAATTGCGCCACCGTGGGGAAAGCGTATTAGGCGGATGCACTAATCTGGCCGTGAATCACCCCAATTCTCAGACAGAACCTCTTTGACGAGGAAACTGTCGCTTCCCATCATTGCGATGGGGCATCCCGAGCTGAATCGGGGAAAATATCACAACTGCACCACTCTACCCGAAGCCAGGCCAGACGGCCGGCGACGAGGAGGGGCGGGACTTAGCGATCCCTGAGGCTGGACCCGAGTCGAGATGCCCGGGCGTTCCTACGTACTCCATCAGGCTGGAGATCAAGCCACACGTAGTTCTGAAAGTGCAGTTTAATGTCATGCAGGACGTAGAACCCCGTTTGGGGAGATCTTAGTTTAAGGTCGTAGATCTTGGACCATAGGGGTAGATCTTAGTTTAAGGTCTTAGAGCTCGGACCATAGGAACCTCAAAGTACGCCACATCGTGGTCCTATCCCCTGGATATGCGAAGATGCACTGAGGGATAGCGTCAAGAGTGTCGAGGTTTCGCCTGGTCAGAATGGGAGGTGGAAAACGTAATGTGAATCATGCGACCATTCACTCAAGGACTGGGGGCACCGGCGTAACGATATGGGAGTACTGCCGACCGTGGCGGAAAAGCAGCATCAATATCGTACTGACCGTTGATGGAATGAGGCAGCAAACGAGCATCAACCGCTCAAGCGCATGATTCATATCGATTTGCTGCCCGAGGCCCTTGGGGGCACCAGCCCGAGTCGGTGGGAGAGCTCTGAGGCATTGTGTCCAGACCGATCACGGGGGCTCCATCCAGGGCGTAGGCGATGGGTCCGAATGAAAGGGAGCACGAAGCCTGAAAAGTGGAAGGAACCTGACCAAGCTGAACCTGACCCTCCTGGCAATAAATCAGAGTACTCTTGACACCGGTGGACCACTGCAAGGGGTCGAGGGACACGCCTTGAGGGTGACCCGAAGGCGGCGGATTCCCCAGAGAAGGGGGAATCTCTAAGAGGTGGGGGCTGGACCCGAAGTTTCAAACATCCGGGCGTTCCTACATATCCCATAAGGATGGGAATCAAGCCACACGTAGTTCTGGAAGCGCGGCGCAACACAATCGGGCACCAGCGCGGGGAAGGGTGCGGGTCTGACCCTCGCACCCAGAAGAAGCGGCATTTGATATTTCTTGTTTGTCCTTAAAGGTGGATGGTTTTTCTTTGTGAAGTGACATGCCCGTGATTAAGAAATCCCTGGCGTCGCCACAATAATCAAGCCATGAAAGGCATTGATAAATGGCGTGGTTATTAACCAGCGCCCAATGTGAGTGTCCTCTGAAGAGAACATCACAATGCAGTGCCGTTTCTCATCGGGCGACCAAGACGATCACAGTTTACGGTCGTGTGGTAGGACCAGACAACATAGTTTAAGGTCGTGTGGTTCAGACCATGGAGGAATCCGCTTATTGCGATATGGCGGACCCAGCGGAGGTGGGAACATACCCAGCCCTGCGGTCACGCACGATTCCAGGAAAAGAATCCTGGGATAGGGGCCTGCGTATGTCCATCACCCGAGGGGCAGAGATGCTAGCCTCCAGCTATACTGGGCCCAGAACGCGATTGTTCGGGTGACTCCTTCCTCCTTATGGGGACGAGGGTCCAGCTACACATGGCCCTTAGGGAGGACATCAACATATATCCTTGGTGCTCAGATCGTGGGAACCTCGACAGACACCATTACCCTGGTTGGCCTGCCTAACGTGTAAAGGTGTACTGAAGGTCAGTATGAAGAGAGTGTCGAGATTCCACTACAACGCACAAAGGCGGAGTGTGATGAGGACTGCGCAACCAATGTTCAGAGCCTGAAAGAGCCGACATGGCGATCAAGGATGTCGCTGACCATATTCGCAACACAACATCCGATCGCGTCAGCCTAGGACGGGGCAAGCAAACGAGCATCAACCGCTCAAGCGCAGGATTCATATCGATTTGCGGCCCAGGACCCACCGGTAAATCGACCCGGAGCGGTAGGAGAGCACTGAGGCATCGTACCCAAACCGCTAACGAGGATCCCTTTGAGTGAAGGCTCAAACAAGAGGAAGCGCACGGCCCGACAAGCAACACAGGACTTGTCGGGATTGAATCCGACACCACTGGTCATAGACCGAAGTACCCAAAACATCTTAACAGATCACCGGAAAGGGTCGGAGGACTCATCCTGAGAGCAACCAAAAGACAGCAGATCCCCGTGATCAACCAAGAGACGGGGCTGGACCTGAGACACAAGCGTCCAGGCGGTCCTACGTATCCCATAAGGATGGGAATCAAGCCGTACGTAGTTCTTGAGAGGTAGTTTAACGTCATGCAGGATGAAAAAGAGAAAGGGGGGAGCAGAAGGCATCCCCAAACATGGGGGGCGTACAGCGTGGCGAGCAATCCGACGTGAATGAGGGCATAGCCCCGCGTTCACACCATACGCCGCACACCCGGAGGCAACTGGGTCAAGGGCCCGAGATGGGATGGAAATTCCCGAAGGATGGGGCTGGGCTTGAAACATGAATGTTCAGGCGGTCCTACGTATCCCATAAGGATGGGAATCAAGCCGTACGTAGTTCTTGAAGTGCAGTTTAACGTCATGCGGGACAGATACTGAACAATTTAACGTCTTGTAGCTCGGACGTGGTGCAGTTTAGCGTCATGCAGGACGAATGCAGTTTAACGTCGTGAGGGACGAACTGCAGTTTAACGTCGTGCGAGACGAAGTACAGTTTAACGTCGTGTTGGACAAAGATGCTTGGCAGTTTAACGTCTTGCCGCGCGGACGAAGTACAGTTTAACGTCATGTTGGACGAATGCTGAACAGTTTAACGTCTTGTAGCTTGGACGATGTGGACTCAGGCAAAGTACTGCTTGAGGAACCTAGCGTTGGTGGGAGGAGTGACACGCTCACCATCCATAGTCTCTAGGGAGTACGCGCCATTGGGATAGACCTTGTGGACAACAAAAGGTCCCTCCCACTTGGGCTCCAACTTGGGTGGCTTCCTGCCGGGGATCATTGGCGCTCTTAGGGCCAGCACTAGGTCACCCTGCAGGAAGGAGCGGAGGCGAACCTTCTTATTGAAAGCTCGAGCCATCCTGCTCTAATGCCTCTCCAAGTTGTGCAAAGCGCGAAGTCTATTCTCATCCAGTGCTTCCAACTCGACTAGACGGGCTTCAGCAGCTCTGTCCGGCGCTTGCTGGTCGTAGACCGCAGTGTGCAAGGATGGTAACTGGATCTCGATGGGCAGGACGGCCTCAGCTCCATACACCAGGGAATAAGGGGTCATCTGGGTGGAATTGCGAGTCGTCGTCCGATAAGCCCAGAGGGCGTTGGGGAGCTTGTCCGGCCAACTCTTCTTGTTCTGACCAACCATCTTTTGCAGAATGTTGGAGAGGGTCTTGTTAAACGCCTCGATCTGTCCATTCGCCTGCGCATGATAGTGAGATGTATGGTTCGAGAGAATGTTGTACTTGGCATACAACTTCTTCAACTCGGCTTCTCAGAAATTGGCTCCGTTATCCGTGAGGATAGCGTGAGGCACTCCAAATAGATAAATGATGTTGGAGGTCACGAAGTCAGCGATCGAACAGGATTTGACCTCTCTGAGCGGAATCGCCTCTGCCCATTTGGAGAAGAAGTCCGTGGCGGTCAGAATGAACCGACACTGGCGAGCCGTCGCCGGCGGGTAAGGTCCTACAACGTCCATCCCCCAGACTGCAAAGGGCCAAGAATACCTGGTGGTATGGAGAGGCTCCGGCGGCCGATGTACAAAGTTCGCATGAACCTGGCACGCATGGCACCTCCTGGCATACTCGATGCAGTCATGGATCATGGAGGGCCAAAAGTATCCCAACCTCCGAATCTGGTGGGACAGCTTTGGCCCAGTCTGATGGGCACCGCATGAACCAGCATGAACCTCTTGCATGACTCGTGGGATCTCAACTCCATGAAGGCAACGGAGGAGAACACCATCAAATCCACATCTATATAGGATCTGCTCCAGGCCGGGACTGCTCTGGAGGACAAACTGCGATGCGCGGCGTCGAACTCGCTCGCGCTCGGCCCGATCCGACGGGAGAATGCCATGTTGGAGGTACTCAACCAAAGGCGTCCTCCAATCAGGGGCTGGTTCGACTGCCATATCTGGGGTACTCGGGGCTCCGGTCATAGGGGCAACCGCGGTGAGATTACTTACCGACGGGCCGCGATCTCCCTCCGGGATAACGGGAGCGATGAGCCTGCGGTGCGTCACGCGGACGATCAGGTTGTCCTGTTCAGGCTCTGCAAGTGACGCAGCAAGGCTTTCCAAAGCATCTGCTCGACCGTTCTGCGACCGGGGAATATGGACAATCTCTGGCCGAGAAGGGAACTAGGCCATCAGAAGGAGGGTGCACTCCAGCAACGACACAAGTTCCGGCTTCCTGACAACATAGTCTCCATTGATCTGCTTAACGACCATCTCAGAGTCCACTTTCACACACAGATGGGTCACGTCGATCTCGAGAGCTAACTCGAGGCCGGTGATGAGGGCATGGTATTCCGCCTCATTGTTGGTACAGCCCTCTGACAACAGGAAAGAGTATGGCAGCACGGCTTGCTCCGGGGTAATGAAGACGATACCCAAGCCCACTCTGTTGAGCTTAGGATTATCGAGTCTTCTACCGGTGGGGCTCCGGGAGGCACCGTCAAAGTGCATCTGCCAGCATGGATCGGCATGATCGACCGAGAGAATGGCCTCATCAGGAAAGCCTAGATCCAGTGGCTGATCCGCGGAGGTTGGGTGAGCAGCCAGAAAGTCTGCCAATGCTTGCCCTTTGATGGCCTTCTGAGACACATACCTGATGTCAAACTGCTGGAGAATCACAACCCACCGCGCTAGACGGCCAGTCAACATAGGCCGGCTCAGGATATATTTCAACGGGTCTACTCGAGAAACCAACTGTACCTCATGGTGCTGCAAGTAGTGCCGTAATTTCTGTACGGAAAATACGAGTGCCAGGCAGCTCTTCTCGATGGGGGAATACCTGACTTCCGCATCGAGGAGCATGCGACTGAGGTAATAGAGGCTATTCTCCGTTCCCTCGTTGTTCTTCTGGGCGAGAAGGGCACCCAGGGACCGTTCCAGGGCGGTCACATAGAGGACCAGTGGCTTCCCGGATACAGGCGGCATCAGAACCGGAGGTTGAAGCAGGTACTGCTTGATTTCCTCGAAAGCGGTCTGACACTCTTTATCCCATACATAGGTGGCACCTTTCTTCATGAGCCAAGAAAAGGGCTTACACTTGCCGTCCAGATTCACGATGAATCGGCGTATATAGGCTAAGTGGCCTTGGAACCCTTGCAGTTCCCGAATGTTACCTGGGGGAGGCATCTGGCTAATCGCCCTGATCTTCTCTGGGTCGATCTCAATACCCCGGTATCTTACCACAAATCCAAGGAACTTTCTGGAGGTGACCCCGAAGGCACACTTCAACGGGTTCATCTTCAGGCAGCGAGACCGGAGGAAGCCGAACACTTTCTCAAGATCTTTGAGATGGTCCTGACGCTGGCGCGATTTGACTACCAAGTCGTCGACGTAGCATTCCACCAGTGTGCCGAGGATTGGCTTGAATATCGGTGCATCTCCCGTTGATAGGTGGCACCTGCATTCTTCAGGCCGAAGGGCATGACCTGGTAACAAAAGATACCTTGGGGGGCCCTGAAGGCAGTGAACTCCTCATCCTCAGGGGCCATCCGGATTTGGTTGTATCCGGAGTATCCATCCATGAAGGAGAGGGCTTGGAACCCTGCCGTGGCGTCAATCAACAGCTCTGTCACCGGAAGGGGAAAATCATCCTTCGGACAGTGGCGGTTGAGATCGCGGAAGTCGATGCAGACTCTGATCTGCCCGTTCTTCTTCCTGACCAGAACAATGTTGTCCAGCCATTTGGGGTACTGAACTTCCCTCACGAAGTTGGATTTGATAAGCTTGTCAACTTCGGCCTCAACCATGGCACCGTGGAATGGGTGCATCTTCCTGGGAGGCTGCTTGAACCCGCGATGGTTCGCCGGGAGACCAAGGAGGTGGATGGCTACCTGAGGATCTAGCCCCGACATCTCGTCATAGCCCCAAGCGAACACATCACGGTGCTGCCTGAGAAAGTCCACGTACTGCTGCCGCTCCTCGGAGGGCATGGCGGCACTGACCAATGTGGGTCTTGGATCTGCTTCGGTTCCAAGGTTCACCTGTACTAACTCATCGACCGTGGCGGAGACGCCCTCCTCAAAGGCTGGGGGTGCATCTTCCACGTCCTCTCCACTTGGGGAGGGATCGTCCACGGGAGAGACTGCGTTGGAAACTGCATTGGGGCTACCAGATCCTGCTGGGCTGCTGGTGCTGGCATGGGCGGTCGCGGTCATCTCATCGGGAGACTCACAGGCCGTCGAGACCATGGCTACGTCCAACCGTTGAATCGGCAGGACGTAAGCGTCATCCAAACTTTCCCAGGGATCACTTGCAACAACGACAGGCTCGACCTCACCTGCCAGGATCTGCTTATCCTTGCTCTTGTAATAGTCCGCATCCAGATAGCGGGCTTCACATGAGGCAAAAGGAGAGGCATCTCCCTGAAGCACGCCTACTCGACCATTAAGGGAGTATTTGAGGCATTGGTGGTATGACGAGGGAACCGCCGCATGAAGGTGGAGCCATGGTCTGCCCATCAATGCGTTATACACAGTGTCTTGAGAGACTACCATGAATTCGGTGTTGGCAACCAAGTCACCGAACTGGGTCTTCAAGCGTATCTTGCCGACCGGGGTTTGCTCGGTGCGGTCGTACCCCTGGATCCTGAGGTCGGAGGGGATCAAGTCATCCTCAGACAACCCCAATCTACAGAGCGTTCGAGTTGGAATCAGGTTAATCCCGGACCCCGTGTCGACAAGACAACGCCAGACTTCAAGGCCATTGAACTGGCCAGTAACATACAACGGACGAATGTGTCCCTGTATAGGAGGGTCTTCATCCTTACCAGAGAACGAGATAACTGCCCGACATTCAGCGTCCTCAATCGTTTCGGCGTGAAAGGCCTCTGCAGCCGCAACCTCTGTCTCAAACTGGAGGGGGCTTTTCAGGGCTTCAGCGAGTGCCTCACGCATATCAGATGACATGCGCAGAGCCTCAAGGATGGAGAGCCTTGCTGGGATGTCGGCCAAGTGCTTCAGGACATCATACTTTTTGGCCAAGCGCGAGCCCCTGGTTGCAGGAGGTTGCTCTGCGGTTGGAGGCATGATGGGCCTTGCCGGTTGGGCCGGCGGCCGACTGGTGCTTGGTGCATCTCGCTGTTCATTGGTTGAAGTCCGGGAAGTGGTCATCGTACTGGGGTCAGGAGGCCGGGATGGACTTGTGGTAGGACGGAGCTGGTCGCGGTGCGGCGGAGGCGGTTCTGCCTGGTCCCACACCACAAACAGTGGCGGAGGCGAATCCGTCATCCCCGGATGGGGGGGGCTGCGCACGCTGAGCTCGATTTTGAGCCTGCTGCCTAGTCTCAGTGGCGTGCACGTCCTGGCTGGAGGTACCAACTGCTGTGCCCCGGCGACTCCTGTTGTTGCGGTTCCTCCGACGGTGGCGACGACCGGGGACACTAGGGAGGTCCACCTGGTGTTCTTCAACGTCGGGGACTGAAAAGGGATTTACCAGCTCGACGGTATTAACCGAAGCATACCCAATACTGTCATCGGATGAATCATCCATCGCCGGGCAGATCCGAGGAGGGATCCCCATCTCCGGGGGCATGAAATCGCCGAGAGTGCGGGATAGTGGCGGAACTGGCGGGGCGCGCTCTTCCTTCTTGCGCCGCCGCCGTTTTCTCTTCTCGGAAGAGGCAGGCTGGGATGACGATGCCGAAGCAGCACCCGCAGATTCTGGGGGCTCAGGCTGATTCAAGCGCGCACGGATGATTCCATGGGCGCGAATGATCATCTTGCGGGCCATCCAGTTTTTATACTTCTGGGATCCACGGTCGGAGACCAGCTGCCATTCGTCCTCGTTGCCGCCATCGTCATCTGATCCCACGAACACGCCCGCCACTTGTGCTGGAGCTGGGCCCAACCTGATTACATTGTTGTTAATCTGGTCTTGGAGCCAATCCTTAAACACATAGCACCGCTGGATGGTGTGCCCCAGGGCCCGATGGTAAGGGCAGTAGCGGGGGTTATCCGTGAGATGTGCCTCCTCTGGCCTCCAATACTCAGGCAGTCGCACAATCCTCTGCTCCAGGGCGCTCCGGAAATAACCGGGGACCTGATCCTCGTGAAATGAGTAAGTCAGGTATCGCGGGCCCCTGGGAGCGTGGTCTTGACGAGGGGCTGGAGGGGCCTGCCGAGGAGGTGGACCCTGATTATCTCGCCTGGGTTGTGGCGGTACATTACGCGGAGGGGCCGGCCGGTTCTGAGGCTGCCGCTGCTGGGCCGGGAACTGAGCCCGTGGAGGCGGATTCCTGTGAGGCTGTGGAGCTGGCCTCACCGGCAGCAGCTCCAACGGCTTGGGGGCCTCTATCTGGGCAACAGCAGCGGGCTCAGCCCTGCTGGCTCTCCTTGCAGGAATCATAGGAGGCAGCGGGTGTGCCTGACTGGCCTGTTGCAGGGCTTCCTCAAGACGTTGAGCTTTGTATGAGAAGTCCCTGAACCCTCCGGGGTAATTCTGAGTGATCAGGGAAGGGACCAGCTCGGTCTTGACGTTCCCGACGCACATTGTCAGCAACTGCTCCTGAGTCAATGGCATGTCAAGGGAATACGTGAGACCCTTCCATCGGGCGACGAAATCCGCGACTCGCTCATCAGGACTCTGTTTGCACTTGAAGAGGTCTGCGATACTCGTCTTCCGGGTCGTGGAACTGAACTGGTAGAGGAATTGTCTACGAAGGTCCTCCCAGCTAGTTATCGACCCGACGGGGAGCTGGCTGTACCAGACAAATGCTGGCCCTTCCAGTGTCTGGACAAAGCAGCGAAGCTTAGCGGCCTCCTGCTGTGCCGGAGTTCCCAACATAGGCCCGCACCTCGAGTTGAAATGGGCCAAATGCTATGGCGGATCTCCAGTCCCGTTGAAGGGGGCGAAAGTGGGATTCCCGAATCCCGGAGGTTCCGGCATGTCATCCACCCATGCTGGGTATGGCTTGCCGTCCGGTGGGATCACCACTTTCCGAGTCTCCAAGGCTTCCAAGCGGGCGATGAGTGCCGCCATCGGATCGTCCGGACATGGGTTCCAGTCCTAGCGAGGATCTCTAACCACGAGCGCATTGCATGGCCCTTCAATCGGGTCGTCGACCGGGTCGTCGAACTCGACAGCTCGTGGGATGGCGGGCGGAGCGGCCCTTGGGGCAGCGGGAGGAATCCGAGCGGGGTCTCTCAGGTAGTCACGCCGCTCGGGAGGGTGCGGTGAAACATACCGCGCCCTCTTGCCATAGGCAATGGCCTCTCTCCTGTCGGCGAACACGGCATAATCACGGTTGCCCGGGAGAGCCTCATCGAGGGGTGGTTGTTCCTGTCCCTGCTGTCCTGGCCTAGGATCACCGTAGTCAGGCCGCTGCTCTGCAGCGCGCTCGGCGAGGAGCTGGTCAACTAGCTTCTTCTGCTCGGTGAGCTATTGACGTAGCATAGCCTTCTCGGGATCCTCATCTGCCCTCTGCATGGAGGCATATGGGTCGGCGGGCTTTACAGCCCCGCCATGCTCTTTACCTTTGCTGACGTTTCGGCTCAACGCCAGTGCTTCAGTGGGTGCGGGGAGTCCCAGGAGGTTCCTCTGGTGACGAGTAACTCTCACCGATGGATCCAAAGACTGCTTGTCTTCGGGGGGAGAGCCCCCGTCGAGAAGTTCCAAGCCGTTCCCCTCCCCCGACAGGTCAGCCATATTGACCGTTTCTGTCCCTGGGGATGTACTCTCAGGGCCACCCAGTGAATCGGGCTGTCGGCGAATCGCACTGAAGCGTAGGGCAGCGTACTGCCCCCATCCACGGATATACACGTGGGGGGTGGCTTCCTCGATAACCTTGCGGAGTACTTGAAAACACTCAACGCATCGTTGTTGGAGGGCCTCGTGGTGCCCAAATGACCCGGGGTGCCGAACCGCGGGGAGCGTGGCCAGGTCAATTTGATGGCACTGCTCACCAATATCCTCCAGGTGTGCTTGAATCCCGGGATATGGCATTTGTAGGCAGTGAAGACGGGAGTGAGTCTCCCGGAGAGTTCGGCGGAAGCATTCGAACTCATCCGGGGTGAGTGATTCGGGTGCATCAAAGTCCGGTCCTGCGACTGGCCAAAACTTCTCAGGGAAGTGGCCCTCTGCAAGGACGGTCCAGAAGCTCCACGACTCAAACTCGGGACCCAGATCTCCTTGGTCCTCTTCAATGACTGGGAATGGACGGGGAACCGGCAGTGGTGCCGAGGCGGGCCGTCGGGCCGCCGGGCTGGCCGGCGGTGAATACGGCGAGCAGGCCAATTGGCCTCCATACCCCGGGCCGCCCTCTGAGGGTGGCGGTGCCCTAGCTACCACATCACGATAGGACGGTCCGGCGAGCGAACATCCTGCCGTAGCGTCGGTGCTCGCCGAGGGTGCACTAGATCGTGGTTCGACCGTCGGTCCCCAGAAAAAGTCTCTGGATTCTCCGATCGAGGCAGAAGGTGCTTCCATAGGGGCCGGTACCAACCGCAAGCTTGATCCTTGGGGGTCTACCAGGACCTCGCTACTCCGGATATACCTTTGGAGAGAAGCGGGGATCATATCGATCTCGCTCTCGGGAAGTACGAGGCTGACGTGCCGCATTCCTACCCCTGCCCCTAACTGGCGGGATCGGGGGGAGGGCTCCGTCGCCGAATCATAATCCGCCTCTGAATCAGAGAAACGAACCGGTCGGATCTCTGTCCGGAATTCCATAACATTCTTCCCTCGGCGTCGACGCCTCGCCTTCCTGCCCCTGGGTGGTTCTTCGGGGCATGGATGATCTCTATCCTGGCGTCCTCCGACCGCACTGGTGCTGGGGCCAAGAGGACTGGAAACCAAGGTGCGAGGAGCACCGGGACAGATATCAAAGGGGACGCGGGGAGAGATGATTCCAGGCAGGCCTCCGGGCCGGGATCGAAAGGTGGGGTGAACCATGCCTCTTGGATCGGCCACACGGAGTAGACCCTGTTGGTGAATAGCGCTACCGTGAGGTGGTCCACGGTGGCTATTGCCTGTACCAGCAACCAGGAGAGTCAACCCAACCTGCCTTTGGGGCGGTCGGGGCCTCGATCCAAGTCGGGCATAGAAGTGCCCCTGCTCAGGATGCGCAGGGGCCTGGTGAATGGAGCCAGTAGTGGATTGAGCCAACGCGGCCGCGGTTGCTAGGGCCCCAAGGTGGGCATCCTCTTCCGCTCGTGCCCGACGTTGGCGTTGGGACAAACGAGTTGGGATGAGCGGCGCGGGCAGGTGGAGAGTCCGTTCTTCGACTTGAGGGGCCTGGCGGCGGTGTCGCCGTGGCCTGAAAGGAGCCCTTATCGCGGATCCCTGGAACGAATCTTGGATAGGGTGGTCCCGGACATCTTCCACCTCATCCGTATAGGGGAAGGAGTTGTCGGAGCGCTCCGGGGATAAGCTCCCGAAGCGGTTGGATGTCGAGGTAGGCAGCGGTGCCTCCCTGCGCGGCCCTCGGGGGCGGCGTTGGTGGCGAGGTGCAGCTGCCTCGAGGTCTAGGCGAGCCATGTCCCTGGTGGGGATGACTCCCTCTTCCTCATATCTCCGCACCAAGTTGTTGATCACCCTTCTCTGGATGACCTCTGAGGGGGAGAGAGGGCGTGGTTGCCCCGCAGCTACGGCTGCTGGGACGGCTGTGGAACGGGCGGGACCGCGCGGAGTAGCCGCGTCGGTGTTTCCCCTACCCCTGCGCCAGTGGGCGGGTGGCGATCGGGCACTGGATTGGGCGACTTGATTCCTGAAAGCAGGGAGAAAAACCCATTAACACTGACAGGAAAAGGAATCGACAGCCAACCATTAGTGCCGCGACGCCTCCCGTGGGGGGGAACCCAGGCCCTCGACGTCGTGAGACGGAGTGCCCAATTTCCCTTCCCCAGCCCCTGGCGGGTTTCGTGCTCCGGTGATGAATGCTCGGTCGAGCAGCATGTCAATCTTCCAACACCTCTGAAAGCTATCGGTCTTCGTATTGAGGAGAAGAGATTCACGTCGGGTTCACCATTTTTCTGTTTCGGTGCGGATGTGCGTCGGGTTTCTGTTCCGACGCTGTTCCGCCAGGACGCGTTCGCGTGTGCACCCGTCGACCCGAGGGGATGGGCGCGCGCGGCTTGTGGTCCCGCAGTCCCGCTTTCCAAAGGCGGGCGGCATCCGTCCCTTGTTCAGGGGGGTCTGCTCCTTGATCGAAACCGGGATGATGGGATGTCGGCTCCTCCTTCCGTGGACATCTCCTCGGAACTCGTCGCCTAATCCGGGTCTCCCTCATAGATTTAAGAATGTTCGTGAATCTCGTTCCCGGCGCCATATCTTCATGGACACCGGTTAATTATGCTGCTTCCGCCCGGACGCTCCAAGGGGTCTGGTCGGGGCAGCAACCTGCGGTGAGGAGACCGGGTGGCTCTGGGTGTCGGGGGCGTGTCTTAACACTGCGACTCTGCATGTCTGCCTTCCGTCCCTAATAGGGCTTCTCGAAGGCGTGATGGCCTGAGGCATCCCGCGCTAGGTGCGGGGAACTGTGTCACCTGAGGTTTTCCTCAGCTTCCCATGTTTAACACGGGGTATGCCGCGAGTTTAACGTCCAGCGGGGACGACATCAGACTGATCAACACGAGGAGTGGATCAGATGACAGAACCCCTTGCGGGGAACCTCCGATGCTGGGGCCAGCACATGGGCGGATTCCCGAGTAAAGTGGAGTGGAATGAAATGGCATGATCCCACCGGGATGTGGCGGCCCGAGTAAGGATCAGTATGGATGATGGAGTGAAGAGCTTGGACCCCATAGGGGCTTCCTACGTACCGCGCGTTAGCGCGGATCAAAGTCAGCGTAGTTCGGATATACAGTTTAACGTCATGATGGACGTCGGCAAGCCGACTCACGAAGAGATCGAGGCTGCCGGGTGGAGGATTGAACCGAACCACCTCGCACAGAGGGGGATGGAACGGACGGGTGGATCACAATTTCACGTCATGCTGGACGTTGGCAAGCCGACTCACGAAGAGATCGAGGCCGCCAGATGGGGGATTGAACCGAACCACCTCGCACAGAGGGGGATGGAACGGCCGGGTGGATCACAGTTTCACGTCATGCTGGACGTTGGCAAGCCGACTCACAAGGAGATCGAGGCTGCCTGGAGAAGGATTGAACCGAACCACCTCGCACAGAGGGGGATGGAACGGCCGGGTGGATCACAGTTTCACGTCGTGCTGGACGCTGAAGGGAGAAATAGAAAAAGGCGATGGGGAAGTGCAATGGAGATACACATGTGCAGTCCCCCACAAGAGCGGATTCATAGGTGAATCGACGCAAGTGTGAACCCGGGAGGGGTCCACTGATGGACGAACCGACGTGAATACGACCGGGACGACCAGGTGGTGGGCTTGAACCTCGGAGAGGCTTCCTACGTACCCTGTTTAGGAGACAGGGATCAAATTCCACGTAGTTCGTTCGGTTTGTAATACTCTACCCCCGTGGGCGAAGGCCACTCCAATCCCGACATCCCTGCAGAGACGAGCGGGTGGGGGCCACATCCAAACCGGGAGGACCCTGCGCGCGGGGCACGGGATCAGATGATGCGGACGGTTTAACCTCTTGCCGGACGAAGTACAGTTTAACGTCGTGTGTTGAGGACGAAGGTGCTTGGCAGTTTAACGTCTTGCAGCGCGGACGTGGTACAGTTTAACGTCGTGTTGGACGATGGATGCTTGGCAGTTTAACGTCTTGTCGCGCGGACGATGGAGGCTAGGCAGTTTAGCGTCGTGCAGCTTGGACGTGGTGGTGCCGCCGATGGGTCCATGTCACTTCGCGCGAGCCTGGAGGGCCGCACGGGAAGACAACGCACGGTGCGGGCACCCAGGATGAAGATCATCGGGCGCCACGCAGGCGGGTACCCTCAGGGGGTCAAAGGGGGCGACCCCGGCGGATTGCGCGCAAAAGAAGAGCTTGGCGCGCAATACCGCGGGTCGGCGCGCAAATGGGCGGGCTGGCGCGCAATTGAGCCAGCGCTTTGCACGCGGAAGGTAGAGATTGCGCGCACCGGGCTTCGGATAGCGCGCGGGGGCAACGACTCATTCTTTAATCGAATGGCCACTTTGAAAGGGGGGGGGGGGGGGTGCGCGCAATCGGGCCGGATTGCGCGCACCCCGGGGGCAATTGCGCGCAAGAGGTTTCTTTTGCGCGCGAAGGCCTTAGGGTGAAGAATTATTCAAAGGAAAGGAGCCCAAGGGATTGCGCGCGAAGGCGAACCCTAAGGCTTTCTTGCGCGAAAGAAAGGAGGTTACCTGAAGATCGGCATTGCGCGCGGGAGGGGTTGGATTGCGCGCACGAGAGACCTTTCGACTTCCGGCAACCTTCAAAACGTCGGGGGTCGCCTTATATTTATAGGCAACCCCGGGCGCGGAATCTGGATCTCGGGCGCGGAATTCTCTTCGCGGGCGCGGAATCGGGCCCGGCGCGCAAGGGAGTCGCGCGGGTCACGGGCGCGCAAAATTGCGCGCCGGCCCAGCGCATTGCGCGCATCCCGGGAGGTTTGCGCGCGGCTCGTCAACTTTGCGTGCGGGTCTCCAAAATTCCGCTCAAGGCTTCCGGGCCCTCCGAAACGGGCTTCCGACTCCAAATATGACCTCGCTTCCCGCATCCGGAGCTTCGTTTGGGAACAACGGACTTTTCCGGCGTCTACAGGGATGTTCTTCCGAATCGTTCTCAAGAGTTCCTTCACTAGAATACACCAGTCTTTAAAGGATCTATTGACCCTCAACATTCTAAGGAATGGTTGAGAAGGATATAACGCATGTTTGAGTTTTTGGAGACACCTGATGCGATCAAGGTGAAGTGTGCCACCTTCATACTGGAGGGACCAAGCAGGAGATGATGGGACACAATGGTGATGATAGGGAAGCGCATGAGGTCTTAGAGTGGAAGGACTTCAATTTTCTTTTCAATAACCAGTTCTATCCAGAGTCAATGGTGTTGGCCAAGGCTATGGAGTTTTTCAATCTTGAGCAGGCCGATAGAACCGTGACTGAGTTTTCAAATCGCTTTGTTGAGGTGGTGTCGTTTTCACCTGAGATAGTATCTAATGAGAGGATGAAGGCTCGAAAATTTGAGTTGGGACTTCGATCATATATCCATTCAAAGGTTTTCTTGATAAAGCAGTCCACTTATACTAATGTGCCAGATAGGGTGATGGTGGTTGAGATGGACTAGGATGGAAAATCAGGGTTGACATGAGTTCCTTTTTCTCCTAGTGGCAGCATTAGTTCCTTCAAAGGAAAACAAAAGTGTGATGATACTCGCGATATTTCTTAACAGCAGAGTCATTCCAGACCTCCTACAGCTCCAGGAGGAAGTTCGTTGACTTGCTATCAGTGTGGCAAGCTAGGAAATTCTAGGAGGTTTTGCACTGAGGCACCCAATAACTGTAGCTCCTGTGGATGTTCAGGGAACTTGTAGAGGTTCTTCCATCACTTCTGTACTCCATGTAGTGGTATAAGATCATTATCTCCTCCTAATACTACGAGGTAATCAAATGATTCGATGATAAAAGGGTTCCAGTCACAGACATTCAGAACGAAGATTCTTCACACAGTGGAAGAGTCTCTAGAGGAAACAGACACGGGTCCAGCGATTGTGAGAGGTACCATTATCATTGCTTCATCATTAGTGACTGCTCTTTTTGATACTAGTGCATCTTACTCTTTTATTTCACCCCATATTGTTAACCTTCTTAATCTGCCTATATAGAAACTATCTTGTGCAATGGATATTACTACACCCCTTGGTACGAAAAGAGAGCGGGGTCTCTGTAGTACTGCTTGTGTATTCTCTCTATCAGATGTCGAGCTAGCTTGGAGATTTTTGGTTCTTGATATGAAATCTATTAACGTCATATTTAGGATGGATTGGCTCATTTCCAACAAATCCCGAATTGATTTTTATCTCTGACGGGTCTACTTCACTACACCTAGTGGTGTACAGCTTGTCTTTCAAGAAGAATGGTACCCAAGGTCGAGTAGAACCAAACCTTATTATCTTGAGTTGGGGAAAGTGATATTAGTTTTTTCTTTTGACCTGGAGCGAGATTCAATGAGTGGTGATCTTCCTCCATTCATCATCGAGTTTTCTGACGTGTTTCCTTCAAATTTCTCTGGTTATCCACCGGTGAGAGAGGTTAATTTTTTTATTGACTTAATGCATAGAACTCAACCAGTCTCTATACCCTCTTACTGAATGGATCCAATTGAAATGAAAGAGGTGAAGTATCAGCTGGACGATCTTCTTGAGAAAGGATTTATTCATCCAAGTGTGTCACCTTGGGAAGCACCAATCCTCTTTGCTAAGAAGGCTGATGGTTCTCTTCGCTTATGTTTTGATTATCGAAAGCATAATCTAGTTACGATAAAGAACAACTATCTATTGTCATGGACTGAAGATCTGTTTGATCATCTGAAAGGGGAAAAATTATTTTCAAAGATCAAACTTCGATCTGGTTACCATCAGTTGAAGATAAAAGAATATAACATTCAGAAAACTGCCTTTAGGAGTTGGTATGGACACTATGAGTAACTTGTTATGCCCTTTTGTTTAACAAATGCTCCTGAAGTTTTCATGGATTTAATGAGAAAGATTTTCCATGAGTATCTGGATAACTTTGTGGCAGTCTTTGTGAATGAAATTCCTGTCTACTCCAAGTTCGAGGAGGATCATGTGCAACATTTGAGAACAATTTTGAGTCTGATGAGAAATCACCGCCTTTGTGCCAAGCTTTCAAAGTGTGATTTTTGGATTCAGAAAGTGAAATTATTAGGACACGTGGTTTCTAAACAGGGTGTATTATTTTATCCTGAGAAAGTTAAGGCTATTATGACTTGGGAGTAACCATGAAATGTCTTCGAGATCCGAAGCTTCTTAGGCTTAGCCAGATATTACTGCATGTTCGTGAAATACTTCTCAAAGCTGGCTTCTCCGATGATTGGTCTGACTTAGAAGGGGGTAAAGTTTGTATGAGATGATAAATGTCAGAGTTCTTTTGTCGAGTTGAAGCATTTGTTGAATACTACGCCGATGTTGACTCTTCCATAAGTTGGGCAAGGCTATGTGGTATTTTGTGATGCATTAGGTTCTGTCTTGGGCTGTGTTCTTATGAAGGGTGATCATGTAGTATCATATGGATCTCATCATCCTAGGCCACATGAGAAGAATTATCCTACCCACAATCTGGAACATGTAGTTGTGATACACACACTTAAAAGTTGGTACCACTACCTTTTTGGTGAAATTTTTACGGTGTATTCAGACCACAAAAGCCTGAGTTATATCTTATCTCAAAAATATTTGAATCTTTGGCAGATGCATTGGGTAGAGTACCTATAGTCTTTCGACTTTAACATCACCTATACCCCAGGGAAAGGGAATGTTGCTGCTGATGCTTTGAGTAGGAAACTTCCAACCCAGGCAGTGAAATAGTCTTCAGAAGAGTGTAATTTGATGGCTCTCTTTGCACAATTGTATATTAGAGTTCATGAGGAAGGGGATGATGTTTCTTTAGCCAATGTACAGTTGATGTCTACTCTTATCAAGATGATTCTTCAAGATCAATAACTTAATGATGAGTTCCGTAGCATTAGAGAATCCATTTATGGTGGGGAGATAGTTTCCCAGTGGTTCTTCTCCAAAGAGGGGGTTATATTATATCAGAACCGCTTCGTTGTGTTGTTAGCAGCAAGAAAGGTAGTGATGGAGGATTTACATAATTCCCAGTGGGATGTGCACCCAAGAACCACAAAAATATTCTATGACATGAGGTGATAATTCTGGTGGCTAGGTATGAGACAATACATTGTTGAGTTTGTCTCTCATTTCTATATTTTCCAATAGGTGAAAGCTGAGCACTAGAAACCTTCAGGTTTTCTTCAACCACTTTTAGTTCCTACTTGGAAGTGGGATGAGATCTCTATGGACTTTTTGGTTGGGTTGCCTCATACCCAGAGAAAGAAGAATACAATATGGGTTGTGATCAACAGGATAACCAAGTTGGATCACTTTATACCCATTCATGATACGACCAAAGTGGAGGAGTTGGGAAATCTCTACGTGAAAGAGATTGTTTGCTTGCACGGAGTTCCATCTACTATAGTATCTAATAGGTATCCTCCATTCACTTCTTACTTTTGGAGAGACCTTTAGGAGGCAATGGGATCATAGGTTTATTTGAGCCTGTCCAACCATCCGTAGTCGGATGGCCAGACATAAAGAGCTATACAGATTCTTGAGGATATGCTTCGCACCTATATTCTCAAATTCGATGGGGGTTTGGGATGATCACTTAGGGTTGGTTGAGTTTTCTTACAACATTTATCAATCCAAGATCATAATGGAACCTTTTGATGCCTTGTATGGATGACCTTGTAAATCTTCATTGTGTTGGTCAGAGGTTGGTGAAAGTTCTTTGGTTGGACCAAGCTTGGTGCAGGAGATGACAAAAAAGATTCAGCTAATACGTCAGAGGATGTTGACAACATAAAGATGATATAAGTCTTATGTTGATCGACACTGTAAACCTTTGGAGTTTTCAGTTGGTGATCAAGTGTTCTTAAAGGTTTCACCCCGATTAGGTCATCGATGTCTTGGGATACAAGGAAAGCTTTCTCCTCGCTTTGTGGGGGCCTTTTGAGGTTGTTGAGTAGGCAGGGAAGGTTGTGTACCATTTGGAACTTCCACCATAGCTAACATCGATACATAAAGTGTTCCATGTATCGCATTTGAGAAGGTATCTATCTGATCCATCTCACGTTTTGAGATGGAGTGATCTTGATATCGATCCTGATTTATCTTTGACTGAGCAACCAGCCAGGATATTTGATTCTGAGACCAATGTGATTCGTGGGAATAAAATACCTTTGGTTCATGTATTATGGAAAAATGGTTCTGATAGTCATGAGACGTGGGAACACGAGGCACTAATGAGAGATAACTGTCCTCATCTCTTTGGCATGGAAGCTTCTGACCATTTTCATTATCTGACCATTTTTGAAATCAAGGAAATTTACAATAAATATAGTTTATGAATATAATTTCAAAATACCATTATAAATACCCCTCCCAAGATACTAATCACAAGTCATAAAAATCTTTTCATATTCCTTTTTTTAAAAAACCAAGCCAATTTACCATTTCCAAAAAAATCCATTTAAATTACCATTTCTAATTTTTGTTTCAAATGCCATTTTCCAAAAAAATACTATTTCCATTCAAAACACCATTTAATTAACCAATTCATAAGATCAAAATTATCACCATGATGTTCCACTACAAACCACCTTTTCATAAGTATCAAAGCATGTCAAGGGTGTTAACTAAAACCAAAACCAATTTAAAAACACATAATTAAGTCCTATAGTCATCACTCGACAAACTGGTGAAACCACAATCACATTCAGTTTGAATCATAAGCATGAATATGGGAAACATCTAGGGACCAAATACCTTATTTGATACTTTCAAGTATTTTTTAAGGACTAGTAGTAGATACCAAGGCCCATTGAGGCTCATGAAATCAATCGGGTACTTAACTCACGCTACAACATCTCAAAAAATTAATTATAAATAGTTATAATTATTTTAAAAACTAACTCCAAAGGCATAAATAGTGAAACACCTATTGGGTGATCTCGCCACATTAGAATCATGACCAACCGCTCATTAAAGACCTGTGGTATACCCCTAACTATAATCCAGGCCAAATCTATAAATAGCGATGCCCAAAAAAACACCAAAAAAATAAATTTTAAGGAAAACCCTAATAAATTTGATGGTGCAACATACCTCCATAGAAACAATATGAAATGATGTGATGATGTCATCTCGAGATGTCCCTTACACAATCCACATGAAATCCCCAAGAGAAATGGGTGATTCCACCATGCTCTGGTGAAATCTCCAACAAAAACCTAAATCAAAGAACTAAAAAATTAGAGAAGAGGAAGGAGGAGAAGAATGGAGGTTGTAAAAGGTGAAACCTTACCTCAAATTACCAAATAAAAGAGTACGAAACCACACAAAATTGAAAGGTGTCCAATGGGAGAAGAGGGGCTCAGACCCCTTGGACATGCACAAAAAATAAAGACAAAAGGAGGGGGTCTCCCCTTAAAATTTGAGGGGAAATTTTGGTAAATTTCCCCCTAAAAACACCCTAATGGACGGTTTATGTCCAACCAATGACTATCCGGTGGTTGTAGGATACAACAACCCTATAGAACAACCACCCCTGGATACCTCCATTACTTTCTAACCTCCGAGCCACCTCTATAGCCCCCATTACAAGTCTAAAAACACCATTTTGGGGTGATCAAACTCTTGGAATTTCATTCCGAGGTCTGGCTCAAATTTTGTTTTGTCCACTATTTTAAAAAGTTAAAATTCTTCTTGAATTAAAAATGATCATATAGATGTGAGGAATTACAAACTCCCCACCATAACACTTCTCATCCTTGAGAAGTCTTAGTGGTCATCCGTCTGCATACCTTTCCCTATGTTGGTCACCAAATCAAGGCTAGATGAACTTGTTCCATTCCCAAAAATCTGAAAATATCCAAATAATAACCTCTAATTAGAGTCACTCCAACTGCCATAACCTGATCCAATGCCAACTATCATAACCAAAACATTGATATGATGCTCACCCGAGGCCATTTATCCAGAACACTAATGGTATCAATGTCTAAAAACCTGACAGGCCGATGGTGATCCCCACCATAAGCTTCATATTATAAGCACCAAATTCTATTTTCTTGGTGCCTATACCATCAAAATTTCCCATTGGAACTCCAAAATCACACTCCAATGATGTGATCGATGTGGTTTCTAGATCACCTCACCTAAACATACATGAGAATTCTATTTAAAAGTCGGTACCCATCCTCATCATTGAAAACTAAACTGGGATGGATGCATAACCACCACCCAAGAATAATCCAGGAACATACCATATCCTTTCCAAAATAATAGTTTAATTCTCAAAATACACCCATAATACCCAAAATGTAACACCAAATGTGGTTTGAAACTTATAGTATCAATTTTAATATGTGAAAAAAAGTCAGATCATCCTCACCCAACTTGTCTTAAAAATGCTCATCTATAACTGCCGATGCGTTACCAACCTACCTCGTTAAAATGCCTTCATACCTGAAGGCATCCTATGATCACCCAAACAAGCATGTTGAAGCCAATACCCAACTCTTGATGAGGTTCCTCATCTAGATTATAAACCCTCAAAAAAAAAAATCATGCCCTACCATACAAACCAATGTACCCTCGATCCAAGCACCCCCATATCACTTTAACTATGACCTAAGACTGAATCCAAACACTCGGTATCAATTCACCAAAACACCCAATTTCATATTTTTAATTCCAAGAGGAATCCAGGTACACAAATTATTTTATCCTCATCGACATCATGATGCCACTATGACCACTCCATCACTAGTTTCACATACTCATGACTTTTCCAACCCAAGGGTCATATTCTCATGACTGATACGTCAATACCCACTATAAAAGCATCATTATCATCAACTAACTAGAGAAACTCCAACCTCCATGGAACAAATTCTATTTATTATCAAGATTAAGGATTATATGTGGTCGTCCCTCTTTTACTCAAGTGAAAAAACATTACACCGCCTATTATTGTCTTATGAGAATGACACCACGACATTTGCCAATATTCGGTCCATAAAGAGGACATCTCCCACCAAAATATGATGGTTCTCTACCCACTATATAGATTCAATTATACTAATCCTCAAGTATAACCTCCAAGGTTTCAGTTGAAAGAACATGTGTCGCTCATCCCAGTCCATGATCAACACATTCTCAACCCCCTGATGCCTCCATCTAGGTCAAACTCGAGTGTTTTTTAAACCACACTTTGACCCCTCCATGATGAAACCCTCACTGGAGGGACATATCAAAACATATCTCAAGGCCCTGAGCCTCTCTGCCTGTAATCATCTCATAAACTCTCAACTACCTCTCTCTAAGAGGTACACATAACCAAAACTTTCCATAGCCACATGACTCCCCACCAAGTAGTCATGAAATAACATTCATCATGGCACCACCACCACCACACCACTCACTCAAGATCATTTAGAAACCCAAAAAATTCTCAATAGAAATCTAAGCAGCTCATTTTACTATTCCAAAACCAAATAGGCTCCATGCATAACTAGCATGATCACCTCAAACTCACTGAAAAGCAATGGGTTCTTACTCCTGAGCTACCTGATTACATATTCAAATGGTATCGTGCATCTCCATCACATTCCCACCACCTCAATATCATCAAATCCCTGAGGTCTCAAATTCATCTTCAACCAATTACCACACCTGAATCATGGTCCCATGAGTTATGCATTATTTATCATAGGCCCACACACCCACTCAAGCATCTGACCATGCCTCCTGGTCCATTCATCTCATCAAACTAGAGTCATCCTTGATCATTTCACCCAAAAATTCTAACATTTATCATGATCTAGGTCTAATGACATGACTTCCCATCATTCTAGGAATTATTCCAAGATTAAAATCATCTACCCATGCCCCATAAGCCTTATACCCATATAATCAGGTTCAACACTGATTACCATGTCAAAATAGCATTAAAACATAAGGTTCATGCATCCAAATTAGCTTTCCCTTTGAAACCAACCTTAACACCAAAACACCATCACTCAAGGTGCTTCCCTTAGAAAGGATCCAATTCATAACCATGAATTCACCTAAAAATCAATAGTACCTTCTGTGCATCAATTCCACTTGTCAGAGCATAAACCCACCCCTTGTGTGTCCAAAATATCCACAGAATCAGGATAACCCCTTCATGGTTTCCCTTGATCACCCAAGATTGTTGACTCTACACCATAATCTTGAGTCATATTCAAAATATTTTTAGTCTCTCACACCTTTCCATAAGATCAGGCCTTGAAAAAGTCACTTACCATGGTAAACACTCCTATTCCCATTCTAAAATACATGACATAAAACACTTCAAAGCCAGCCACTTACCCTAGGTCCCACACCCCCATAGATACATGCCCATTTACATCAGAACTACGAGACATGAAACCCACTCCAAGGTCCAACAAAACCCGCAATGATCACAATCCAACAAGGGTCACAAGAAAATAAGGTATGAGGAAACAACTCACAACCTCAAGGTCACAACCTAATTAATGGCACAACAGGAAACATCCCACCATCTAGCACACTCAGACCCATCAAGGTCTTACAGACCCTAACCAAGGGTCTCACCACCCAGTCTCTCTCTCTAGCCACAAACTAACCATACACAAGGTTAGTTCACAACCATAAAGGATACATTTCACCTCAATCCCTAGAGATCCAATTATTCATTATTTAAACTCCATAATTTTAATACCCAAGGATTCAAATTTTCAAAACTTTTCATTAACCAACATTTAAAATTTCCAAAATTTATTAGTTTCCACATTCCATGGTTTGGTTAGATAGAATTCAATTCACAATATATATGGGAAAAAAATTTATAAGTTGTATATTGAAACTTTATTTAACCAAAAACATATCTTTATAGTTCATTTATACCTTCATATTAACCATAAGTCATCCGAGGAGCTGGTCAAGTAGAATTCCACCATAAACTTGTATGAAAACCATATAAATGGTTGTAGGTACTTTAAATACCAACCCCTCTAAATTATTTAAAACCACAGGAGGATATAAATTACCAGAAAAACTAAACCACAAGTAGTAAATAAAACACCAATGCATGTGAATCCCAAGTAGCAATCAATCACAAAAAACATACGAATGAAACCCAAATATTATGTGCCTAGAATGATACATGCACACACACCCTCTCTTTCCATAATGGGACAAGTGATAAAAATACCATAAATTAATAAAACCACCACCATGTGTGCAACCCAAGGAATAAATCAATCAACTATAAAATAACAAATCAAAAACAACAATTCCCAACCCTAGAAACTCAGATGTTCCCCCATATGTGGGGATACAACACCATGAACAAGCTCATTACCAAGATCTAACAACATCCAAGTATCTAATATACCATGGAAAAATAGTAAGATAAAAGAAAATACACCTCTAATACCACTTTTTGAAGTCCCACTGCCCTGTACCACTAATTGATGCCCGAACCAGCGATTGCCACATGACCTCAAGCACACCTACTTTTATTCTAGAGACTTATGACTATTGGTGAGGTCCTGTGAAGTTACCATGGGGAGACTATGACCTCATTATCAGAATTCACGACAAAATTTAGATAAAATAAATAAAATATACATCCATATATAAGATCACAACTAGGGTAAGTTTTGATAAATAAACCAAACATCACATGAAAAATCAAATGAATGTGTCATACATACCGACTGAATCCCCTATAGGCAGATCATATACAAGTTGAACTAAAGGAACAGAAATAAAACCGAAGTTAATAGGCCATACCCAACTGGTATCAAGTCATGCCCAGTCCCATCATCTAACTCTGACCAAGGAAGCCAAAAACATGCATCATTTGAACTTTCCCAAAACCTGGACCTGGAAATAAGAATAAAGTCTGCACGGGTACCCAAGTGCCATGAAATCCTGAGCATGGTGTGAGTATAACTCAGTAGGCCACCACCAATGATATCTAAAAATATAAATAGTCTGATATCAGTTCATATAGGGGTTCTCAATCTAAATAATTATAAATACAACCATTTAAAACATTTAAATTGAAATCATACACAAACACCAAACCCAGGGGTCGAGTTCACACCAGGAATGATACATACCTGATTCAACTAGTGCCAAGGTGTCTTTGATCACATCACAAAGAATGTGCCAACCCATATCCCATCAGGGGTAATATACCCATCCCCCATCAAAAATCTAACATCCAGGGGGTAATATAACCATCATTGGAGCCTCAATGTCCACCTGGGGGCCATGTTCATCCTGGGTTTAACCATCGATCTTAGCATCCACCTAGGGGATGTGTTCACCCTAAGTTTAACCACCAGTCTTAGCATCCACCTGGGTGCTATGTACACCCCAGATTTAACCATCACAATACAAACACAAAAGAAACAATTATAAGTATAAGGTAAAATTTAACATTTACAATTAAAAAAAATTCCAATTTCCATTAGCCAATAATTTCAAACCATTTTTGAAATAAAGGCCATTTACCATAAATACCATTTTCAAACATCATTTTAAAATATTATTCCAAATACCTATCCCAAGATACAAATCACAAATCATCAAAATAGTTTCATATTCCCTTTTTCAAAAACTCAATCCAATTTACCATTTCCAAAAAAAATACATTTCAAGTACCAATTCCAATTTCCATTTCAAATGATATTTTCAAAAAAAATAAAATCTCTATTTAAAACACCATTTAATTAATCAATTTACAAGATCAAAATTATAATCATGGTGTTCCACTAGGAACCACCTTCTCATAAGGCTCAAAGCATGCCAAGGGTTCCAACTAAAACCAAAAACAATTTAAAAACACTTAATTAAGTCCTATGGTAATCACTCGACAAATCAGTGAAACCATTATCACATACACTTCGAATCATTAGCAAGGATATAGACAGTATCTAGGTACCACCTACCTTATTTGATGCTTTCAAGTATTTCCCAAGGGAAAACAACAACCACCAAGTCTTGTCGAGGCCCACATCATCAACAAAGTACCTAAATCATGCCTTGACATATCAAGCAATTAATTATAAACAATTATAATTAATTTAACAACTAACTCTAAAGGAATAAATAGAGAAACACATACTGGGTGCTCTTGCCACATCAGAACCATGATCAACCACTCACTAAATAGCTATGACTTACCCCAAACTACAATCCATACCAAATCCCTAATCGATAAAACCCAAAACAATACAAACTAAAATTAATTTTAAGGAAAAACCCTAATAAATTTGATGGTGAAAAATAAATCTATAGAAACAACATGAAACAACATGTAGATATCATCTCGAGATGTCCCCTATAAAATCCACATGAAATATGCAAGATTGTTAGATTTAACCATGATCTGGTAAAATCTATAATGTAAAACTAAATTAGGGAACTTAATAATTAGAGAGGAGGAATGTGGAGAAGAATGGAGGTTGTTGGAGGTGAATTCTTACCTCAAATTTCCAAAGAATAGAGCCAAAACCACAAAAAATTGAAGGGTGTTCAAGGGGAGAAGATATATTCAAACACTAAATCATGCATAAAAAATAGAGGAAAAAGAAGGGGGTTTCCAACTAAAAAACCCATGGGATAAATTTGGTAAATTTCCCCCTAAAAAAATCCACCATCCAGTTGGTTGGACACTAGACGACTGATGTCGGGCCACCAGCAGACCGATGAGTTAGGCAGTGGAACCATCCCACTTTCTAGGCCGCTGGCCAGCTGATGGCTACATGATTCAGCCAACCTATAGCCCAACCACCTTGGGTTGCCTTTGTTTCTTCTCATAACCTTCGGGCCACCTTCCGATCCCCCATTCAAAGTCTAAAAACACCAGTTTGGGGTGCTAAAATTCTCAAAATTTTAATTTGAGGTACGAATCAAATTTTGGATCATCCATTATTTCAAAAAGTTCAAATTCTTCTTGAATTCTGGATTCCCATATGACCCATCCACTATCTTCAGTAATCTTTCTCTTTTCAAAATTATTTTGTAGAATAAGGATGAAAAGGAAGATCATTTTGTGTGTGTTTGTAATGAATCAATGATAGTGATTAAATTGAATTAGATTCTCAAGGGAAAATGAAGGTTAATGTTTTTTTATATATTAGGAACATGTGGAATACAAAGAAAATTGATAATGACATGGTAAATTGAGAATATAATACCTGATTTTTTTGTTTTTATATGAATGATAGAACTTCTTATGTGGATGTTATAAGTGGTATTAATGAATTGAATGAAGTTAATGAGGTGTTGATGGAAGGTCAAAATGTTTATTTAATGGATTATGATTTGTTGAGTGATGAACAATATAGTGGAAGTGTTGAAACATAATATTTGGTGACTATGATAGGAATGAATTTATCTTCTATAGACGAGGTGGAATCATTTTACAGGAAATATGTAATGGACATCCAATTTGATTTCATGACCAGGAGCTCAAAAAGGATAGAATACAGAGAGTTATTCTATTTCATTCTTAGTTGTTCTAAAAATAGATCATATGTTTCAGGAATTCCATATTCTATAAAGGCCATTTCAATAAAAAAAGATTAATCATGAGGAGAAATTAATCATGGTTTTAAAGGATATTGGGTTTTGGTGTATTAAGAAAGTTTTTGTCAATCATTATCATGATTAAATCCCAACAAAAGGAAGTTTATTTAGAGAAAATAAGAATATCAACACACACATTAAAATAACTACTCAGATAAATGAGGATGCATGAGTTTTTTTTGAACAAGACATATAGATCTATTGTAATAGATGTAGAGGGATATGATAAGATAACTTTTATAGAGAGAAGGGATATCATAAGACAACTTTTATAGAGAGAGATATTAGAAATTATGTTCCTAAGGAAATATGGGCATTGGGAAAACATGGTGATTGTAAGGCCTTAAGATATTATTTTTCAAGAATGAAATGCCAAAATAGTTTTTTTATGACATCAATATAAATGATGAATTTTTATCATTGACGTTTTTAGAGATGATGAAATAAGTCATGCATGTCACAAACTATCCCAGGATGACCTAACACATCACTTGATCTAACTCGCAACAAGGCCTCAAGCACTCATCCACACACGCCAGAGGCTACCGACTACCAGTAAGAGTCTAAATAGGTACAATGAGGAGACTTTACCCTCAAATCAGAGTGCAATAACAATAGAAATAAACTAAACACATACACATACTTAAACATACATCAAAGTATGCATAATAAACAAAAAAACAAAATCATGCTATATCAAATGTAATTAACAAACATAAAGACTCATGTCCATGACATACACATAAATCAGTTTCCCACTAGTCCAACCAAATAATACTAACAGAATAAATAAAATGAAATAAAAATACCCAAGGAACTCCTTTAAATCTAAGCCCAAACCACATACCTAATCTCCATAATCATTGAACTAATCCATCTCAATCCTTAGACTACACATGAGAAATCCCACTTGATCATGCAACGTTGAGCCTCCACCTAATCACACAACATCGATCCTTCACTTGATCTACTAACACATCCTGTTCTCAACCTGAAAGAAGACATAAGGGTATGCATTTACATCAAGGTTCACATACATGGTTTTAGAAATAAATCTCACCAGGCCACCCCAAACTATGGTCCTAACATATGTTTCCTAACATGTGAATGTAACACATGATATTCCCAACCTAGTAAAATACTATCTAGAGTAAAATTAATGATTTAAATAAATAAATAAATAAGGTTTAAATAGAATAAATAAAGAAAACATCAAACCTTAAGATTTATCCTAACACCCAGGGTAAATATACCCCCACTCCGGCCTAAGATAGAGGATTTATATCATCAGAATCACCCATACACATGACATCTAGTGCGTATTCTAGATAAAAAAGGAGCTCTAGACACCCAACACGTCTACAAACACAAACTCCATACCCTAATATCTCATACTAGGTTTCTAAAACAAAAAAGTGTATCTACTATGTTCTAGGAATATAATAGTACAAAATAAAATAGTGATAGGAACCTATAGGTAAACACAACTAGAGAACCTTTCAAGTATTGAAAGTCCTACAGAACTAAACAGGATAATATTCGGTCCCACCGTTAGCACCAATCACCTAGTCTGATCACCTAGTGAGCTTACACACCCTAAGAAAACATAACCCATGCTGGTAGTGCCTTGAAATCTCACGATATTGAAGCCTCTCTAGCTAGGGTGTACTACACGCCTACAAAAACCAAATAATACAGGAGAGAAACCAATTAATATCAGGGATGATGACATTTGGATGTTTAATATGGATCTTGGTCCTTATCAAGGCATCCTACGTATCCTGATTATGGCAGGAATCAAAGTTACCATAGTTTAGTTTGATCAGGGCTTACACGCCGATGTTTCCCTTTGGATGTTTGATATGGATCTCAGGCCTTAGGAATTTATCCTACATATCCTTGTTATGGTAGGAATCAAAGTTCTTGTAGTTCAATTGATTGGATCTTACACATTGATTTTTCTTATATATGTCAGCTAGATAAGGTTATCACGTCTCAGGATGTCTACTTGACATGACATGATTGTTTGCCTGACATGTTTGAGGATGTATGGACATGTCTTGGTTTCTTAGTGGGAATGCCTAAAGTCAATAACATGATCCAGTTGAATTTTCTATAGGATGTTTCCTAACTTGAAAGACACATCGGGAGTTGATCCCAAGATCGATGCTGATATATCCATAGGGTGTCACAAGATCTGGCTGTCTTTTCCAACGTGCATTAGGATATCCAGGATGACATGTCTGAATGGTGCCATATGATCTGGATAACTTATATTAGTGTCCTTTTTGAGACCTGGATGACATTATTGGTGGGTGTTATAAGATTTGGTTGGAAATCCTAAAGGGCTTCACGAGACCTAGCTGACATAAACTGGTGTCACCTATTGGAGTTGGTTCCCTAGAAACCAACTTCTTTGTACTTTATGATAAACCTGTATTCATTGGATGAATGTTAATAAACTCCTTATCACATCATGATTGTTCTTCTGTGTGACAGAGTATGAGATAATATCCTAAGAATAGATGTCGCACTAAAAGGTTATAGCAGATCCATGCTATGATGAGAACCTGAAAGTACCATGACACTATTCTTGAATATATATTCTATGGCTGGATGATATCATTTGAAGGGACACAAATGATATAGGCTATCAGGGATGAGGACTCATGAAACTTTGAGACACCTTCTCATGGTGTGTTCCCTTGGTAATATCCAGGAGGATATCATGAGAACAAGACCCGCTAGTAGGAAATCCACATTCATAAGTGTCATTGGATGTTTCTATCTACGGATGTGTGTATTGGTCCTTAGACTTCATTATTATTATTATTATCAGTGGGTATTATGACTCCCAAACTTAGATGTATTGACGAAAACCGTGATAAAAGATGTTTGTAGAGAGGTAGGATATGTTGATGGAACTTGTATGCAACCCACTTGATTGGAGATATTAGGACAAAGGGATTATATTACATGGTAAGAATTTATATGAGGTGACATGTCGTTGCGACATCAACTTTTTTCTCTTGGGTGCCTTGACCTATTGCTAGATAGAAATCTTGGAATTTAGGCAAGCTCGCCTGATGCTAATGACAAAGAGGCCTAGAGGGTCACACATTAAGTCACTATAAGAAAACAGTGTTTTAGTAGTCGCATTTTTTTTAAAAAATATTTTTTATAAATTTTTAAAAATATCTTCTAAAAAAAATTCAATTTTTCAGCAGTGGTTTTTTCAAAACCGCCGCAAAATTTAAGATTTTTAAATTTTTTTAATTATTTATTATTTATTATTTACAATCAAATATAGTTTATTATTTATAATTTTAAATATTTATAATGTGTCAATTAATTAATATTTATAATTATTAGTTAATAATATTTTTAAACTGAAAACAAATCTTCAATAAGTAAAAGAACAAACTTCAGCATCAAATGACCATAACTTTTGATCCGAGAGTCCATTTCAGCTCCACAACCAATCAAATCGAAGTTTATCAAATGAGCTAAAACCAAGTGTGATTTAAATCATGTGATAATCAAAGGGAAAAAATATATTCAAAATTCAAAAGTCGAAAATCAAACTCGAACTTCAAATGACCATAACTTTTAATCCGGGTGTCCGTTTGGGCTCTACCACATATCAAATCGAAGACTGCAATGAGCTCTATGCCTCTTAGGTCCGGTACTAACTCTATAAGTATTGTACCCCTTTTTATTTTGCTAGAAAGACCCAGAATGCCTCCAAAATTGAGGTTTTAGTTGCATACACCGATTTCTTAAAATTCAAACGGTTATAACTTTCGATC
Organism: Viscum album; assembly: GCA_963277665.1. Lineage (NCBI taxonomy): Eukaryota > Viridiplantae > Streptophyta > Magnoliopsida > Santalales > Viscaceae > Viscum > Viscum album. The sequence continues at coordinate 379,584,369 of OY728153.1, read as the reverse complement.
CATGTATCCGTTCAGCCTGTACCACATATCATATCGAATCTCATTTCACAATCTTTGATTTGACTGGTTATGACATTGAAAAAGGAGTCTCAGATCATATTTTATGGTCATTTCACTGTTTTAGGGTTTTTAGAGGTTCTTAATGTTTTATGATTTATTTATTTATTTAATATTAATTAATTAATTAATTAATAATTAATAATTTATTAATTATGATTTATTTATATATTATCTATTATCTATTATCTATCTATTTATTTATTTAATATTTAATGTTTATTTATTTATTTATTTGTTATTTAGTTATTATGTACACATCAATTTTTTTTAATTTATTAATTAATTGTTAATTATTAATTATTAGTTTATTATACAATTATTATTTATTTATTTATCATTTATTTATTCATTCATTATTCATTATTAATTAATTAATTATTAATTAATTAACTATTTATTATTTATTTATTAAATATTAAATATTGAATGTTAAATATTAGATATTAATTATTAATTATTAATTAAGAATTAAGAATTAAGAATTATTAGTTATTAGTTATTATTAATTATTAATTAATTAATATTTATTTATCTATTTATCTATCTATCTATTTATTTATTTATTATTCTTTATTTATTATTTATTATTTATTATTTATTATTTATTATTTATTATTTATTGTTTATTATTTATTATTTATTAATTTATTTTTAATTTACTAAATATTAATTTATTATTAGTTTATTATTCATTATTCATTTATTTATTTATTATTTATTGATTATTATTGATTATTTATTAATTAAATATTAATTAATTTTTAATTATTTATTAAATATTAAATATTAAATATTGAATATTAAATATTAAATATTAAATATTAAATATTAAATATTAAATATTAATTTTATAATTATCAATTATTAATTATTAGTTATTATTAATTATTAATTAATTAATTATTTATCTATTTATTTATATATGTATATATTTATTATTTATTATTTATTATTTGTTAATTTATTTTTAATTTACTAAATATTAACTTATTATTAGTCTATTATTCACTTATTATTTATTTATTTTTATTTATTTATTTAATCAATATTCATTATTTATCAATTATTAATTAATTATTAATTAATAATTTATTAATTTTTTCTAAAATTTTGAATATTAATTATTAATTATTAATTATTAATTATTAATGATCAATTATCAATTATTAGTTATGACTAATTATTAATTATTAATTATCAACTATCAATTATTAATTATTTACTATTAATTATTTACTATTTACTATTTATTATTTATTTATTATTGATTTATTTATTTATCTATTATTTATTAATTTATTATTATTTTTATTTATTTATCATATACTAAATTTTTTTAATTAATTTATTATTTATACATTACTTATATATTTTATGTTATATATTATATATTATATATTATATATTATATATTATGTATTATGTATTATATATTATATATTATATATTATGCAATATACAATATACAATATATAATATACAATATACAATATATAATATATATTGTATATTATATATTATATATTATGTATTATATATTATATATTATATATTATGTATTATATAACCAAAAGTTTGGGGTCAAGCCCCTTTATTAAAAAAGAAAAAGAAAACAGGAACCCTTTTAAGGTTGGGTAAAGGAAAAACCCATAATAATCCCATAGGTTTAAAGACACAAAGCCTTAAAATCAAATGGCTCAAGAGCCCAATGAGAGAAAACCCATTACAAAGCCAAATCCAAATATCAATCCAAATCAACGCACAAATCCAAATAACAATCCAAATCAATGCACAAAGACAATGAATGATAATCCGGACCCTAGGTCAACCAACCCGAGTCAAGAACCTCCACGCCCATCCATGCCCAGAAGATCCACAATCATTGCCCGAGGCCGATCTGCCTTCATCAGATGCCGCAATGAAATCCCCCAAAGAACGCCGCTGAGGACGTCACTGCCACATGCTCCCATCCTACCGCAGCAGAACTCCCTCGCCCCGCACCCGTCAACAACGGTGCGTCGTCGAGGAATCTCCATCGTCGAGGATGTTGCCGCCACCAATCCCCACCACCTGCCAAAGTTCCGTTGAGAAACACGACCGCCACACTGGATCCATCGCATCGCCTTGACCGCCGACGAAAATCACACCACCGCAGATCTCATCACACAACAATGGACGTCGTCGCCACCACACCACCGCCGCAGCCAGGTCTCGCCTCCCTGCACCGGTTCGCACATCCTTCAACGAGGAGCGTCACACCTCCGCTCAGCACAACTAGCATCCATGAGCACCGGGGTTCGAAACCCTAAAGAACCAGATATCTCTCCACTGAGGCGGAGATCCCCCTAGTGTCTCTATTTCATCATATCCATATCTTCCCCATGAAGCCATCATCAACTCCAAGAAAGAATCTCGACTGCCATGGATAGAAGCACAGTGTCTGCATCACCATCGCCCATCTGAAACCTCCACAATAACTGCCTTACAATGATGATCGTCGATGCTAGGAACTCACCGTCGTTGATGAAGCAGAAGGGTCGTCATCTGAAGGAGCCAATCTTATATTATATATTATATATTATATGTTATATATTATATATTATATATTATTAATTATTAATAATTAATTATTGATTATTGATTAATAATTATTGATGAATAATTATTGATTAATAATTATTGATTAATAATTATTGATTAATAATTATTGATTAATAATTATTGATTAATAATTATTGATTAATAATTATTTAGTGTGTATCTATTTGTCATGTATTACTTGTTTTTCTAATTAATATATATATGTATAAGTATATTAAATTCAATTTATTGACCACATGGAGAGCCTACTAGAGTGGTAAAGTCTTTGGAGAATAAGCAAGAGGTAAGGGGTTTAAATCTCACCCAATGCAGAATTTCTATATATGGAATGAGAATGTGCATGGACATAGACTTGTGCATGGACATAGACTTATGCATGGAGATGTGCATGAGTGATGTAATAATAAATAAATAAATAAATATTATTCTCAAATTTGGTTTAATAATTATTCAAGTATGTCTGATCACATTTATTTCGTCGCTAGTTAATCAAGAGAATATACTGCGGATGGAATATTTATTTATTCAAGGCCTGGTAAATATTGAGGAGGATTGAAAGACCCAATTATGGGTCCGGTGAGAAATAATATTAAATATTATTTGGTTAAATAATATTTAAATATAATGTGCAAGTTAAGAACATTTCATAGAAATAATAGCATTGCTATTATTATTTGGCATGGGGCTTCACATGGAATAATAAAATAAGTAACGACACTTATGCTAATCATTTATTATTACCTGGTGAATTAAATCCCCTGTTATGTTATTATTCTCTAATTATCCAAGGGGTCATCCCATCAGCTAACCAATGGTTGTGTGCACATCATCCTTGGAGAAAATCTATCGAGCCTAGAGAACTTTTTTCTCTCCAATAATACTCTCAAGAATGAGAGAGATCCTCCTCCACTGAATCTAGGAGAATGCTTTGGAAGCAATTCTCAAGGCGATCAAAGGCGGACATCACAAGCACAAGGATCTTCCATAGTAGAATCTGGAGACTCCTTCGGCGATATCCGTAGATACGTAGAGTATATGTGGATCACTGCTAGAAGATTCTTATCCTTGGATTCTACATCGTAATGAAGCCACACCTCAAACTCATGGTCGAACGCATCAATGAAGAAAGAATAATCTTTGAGGTAATTCTTTAATTTAATTAAATTAATTATAAAAAAATATGCTGATCCTATCTTCTTTGTTCCGAGTTCTCTACTTTTTCTTTTATCTTTGATTCAATTCCATGGATACTGGTATTTATCATCGTATTGATCCCAGATTAATCATCGATCATGGCAATTTAAAAAGTTGGGTACATGCCCATCCCACGCTTCTGCTGTGCTTGGAACTTACAAGTGGTATCAGAGGGGTCATATTTTCATTTATAATTATTAAAATAATTCATTGATGATTTACACTTTAATAATTTAGTTTGTCAATGCATGTTTAATCATTCTTGTAATCTGAATTTTGAGATCAATTCTTCCTCTTTCATTTCTCATAGATCTAATAGAAATGAATAATTTTTAGGTTAAAATTTCATTGAGGATCTCACCAGGAGGCGCTGATGATTCGGTCTAGGTAACACGATAGTACATGCCGTGTATTTGGAATTACATGCCGTTTAATCCACCATACACACCGTGTAGTTGTGTTCAACGTGCCCGGAGTAATTTGGAAATTACTCAAGCCGTGTGAATTAATGACATGTGGTGTAGTTAATTCTTACACCGCGTGTTGACCAGGACAGGCTGACACATGGTCAGCTGGACTACATGTCGTATGTCCCATTGGACATGGCATGTAGTCCCTTCGGGCCAGGGTCAAGTCGTGTATCCCATACACGGCTTTCCCAGCTAGTGACCATGTAATGCGGAGTCTACACAGCGTGTGGACCATTGGACATGATGTGTACTCCAAATATTTCCAAAGTAAACTTCACACATCATTTCCCCAGGCGTGTACTTCAAATGGATGATGAGGAGGGTATATGCAGTATTGTCAGATCTACACGCCGTGTACTGTTTCCAGATTATGTAGATTTAAAAAATTTATTATTATATTATGTAACCCTTGAGACATGTACCATCATGTGGGCGTAAAGTTGGAACACAACATGTGATAGGTGTTTGATATATATATATATATATATATATAAATGTTTAATTAACATTTTTATAATGTTCAAAGATCTGCACATCATGTATAAGTTGTATTAAAATTGTAATTCTACATGCATTTATGTCACAAAGAATAAAGTGTATACAAGTATAAATACTTGTTGGGTAGTTTTGGATGGGTATTCACCAGGTTTCCTCCAATGTACAAGTTATTTACAAGTTTATGGATGATAATCTCAAGGAAATTCAGAAAAGGATTAAGATGAAAATGAGTGATTAATTAAAGATAGTGATTAATCGATTTGAGCATAATTTATGTTAATAAGAAAGATTAAATAATTGAATGATAGTAAAATTAAATCTGTAATTCGTTGCATGTATGTGGATGATCATGAGCTATACCAGACCTTTATATGTGATTGGTTCCCTTTTAATTTATTTATTAAATTAAATTTTTTGGCCTACGTGCCTTCTCCTCATTAATATGTAGGGCCTGCATGCCCATGGTTTCTTTTATGTAATCCCCATTTTACCCCTCACCTATATGTGAGTAAAAATCATATGTAATGGATGGATCTCCTAAGCTAGTGGAGGTGGTTCAAGTTAGGATCTGAGGCGAAACCAATCCAAGGAGATACAAAGGTGGATAGGTGGAAAGATGTAAACACGAACCTTAAACAGTTCAAGGTTTTTCTCACCTAGGTCAGGGTTATTTTATCAACCACTAGATAAACTAACCAATAGTAAATCTCATGATCACACCCTTTATTTATTTATATAATTTTTATGGTTATTCATTATATATGTTTGACGTGATCACATAATTAATGAACTAACAAGCATACAAGATGGAACTAAAATAAAATGGATTATGCGTAAATATTATCTATAAATAGTTAATCACTTAAGTATATACCACTTAATATTATCAATCATGACAAAAGATAATAAGTGGTAATTTACGTATAAAGTATGAAATCCCTCAATTAAATATTAAGTCAGTATAGCCTTCCATTACTTTAGTTAGAATCAAACCATAGTTCAAAGTGCTTGACCAACCCTAGTTGGGGTGCTTTCAATTATCTGAGAATTCTAATTTGAGGTTTTGGGTTGAATTAACTTAGTTTACATCAAGGTTTGAATACCACAACAGGACTTTGTGAGAGGCAAAGGTTGAAGAAATCCAAAATTAAGGATTTTAGGATTGGGGAGTCCACTCAACAGATCAAGGAGCTGTGAATTAATGTAGTTGGCATTTGGAATGCCTACCTAAAACCTTTAAAGTTTCTTAACCAACCCTATTTGGGGTAATGAGAAGATAAATATGGATCCTTGTTGCTAGAATATCTAAGAAACATGATATTACAAATCCAATGGTGAGGGGTATTGGGTTTCGACAAAATAGTAGGAGACTAATAGATATTAATTTATTTATTTGTATATATTTATCAAGATAAAGTACTAAAACTTTGTTCATCTTATTTGTAAAAAATAAAACAAAACATGACATCAAACATATCATTGCGATCCATACTAAAGAAGGAAAACCTTTTCACCAACACTAATTTCTAGGAGTGGAAAAGGCACCTTCGGGTTATCCTTCTCCATGAGAGGAAAATTTATGTGCTGGAAGAGCCTTTACCAGTTGCACCTGGAAATGAGGTGAGTGATGAGGAACTCTATGTGTACGAGAAACATTTGAATGATGCTACATATGTTTAGTGCCTTGTGATATCATCCATGAACAATGATATCTTGAATAAACATGAGGAAATGGATTCTTATTGCATGATGTCTTACCTTTGAGATCTCTATCAAGAGAAGGCGAGACATGAGAGGTATGAGATATACAATGCTTTGTTCACTACTAAGCAGGGAGAGTATACGCCATATAGACCACATGTAGTCAAGATTATTGGATACATTGAGTATCTAGACATCTTAGGGATTAAATTCCTAGATAATTTATGTATAGATCTTATACTGTCATCACTAACTAAGACCTTCTCTAGTTTTATTGTGAATTATAATATGAGTAACAAGAGAAGAGTCTATCAGAGCTTCTTACCTTGATTCACCGAGTTGATAAGGACATGGGGAATGAAAAACCCATAGTCCTTATGGTGAATAGGAAGATGAAGGACAAAGAAAATGAGCCTAATATTTATGAACAATATAAATCCTTATAGCACCGTCTGACCAAGAAGAAGAAGATCCAAAGGCAGTGCAAGGAAAAGGAGGTAGTATGCTTTGCGTGTGACAAGTCAGGCCACTAGAAGAGGAACTGGACCCATAGGCAAGGGGAAGCCAAAGGTGCATTCATTATTGAGTGAAATATTTCAATTTCTACACATTGGGTATTAGATATAATTTGTGGGTTTTACATCTATATTCAAATGTAGAAACCAAGTAGATTCCAGAAAATTTCCAGAGGAGAGGTGGATCTACAAGCAACCAATGGTGCGAGGCTGGATTCTCTTTACAATGGTGACTACCAACTCACATTGCCAAAGATAATGATTTTGGTTTTACATGGATGTTATTATGTACCTATTGTTACCAAGAACATAATTTCCATATTGATTTTAGATACAAATGTATTTATTTTCAAGTTCGGAAATAAATGTTGTTACTTTTATAAGGATAACATATGTTATAGTATGACACATTTAAATAATAGTCTGTATGTATTAAATTACAAGAACCAAGTGTTGGAAATTGATAATGAACCAAGTTCACATGACTCATACAACACCTAATTGTGGCATCACCACCTTGGTCATGTAAATGATAAGTGCCCGAAAAAGCCATGTCAAGATGGTTATTTAGACTCTTCTGATCTAAAACCACTTGATAGATGTCACACTTATTTACAAGGGAAAATGACCAAACCACCATTTTGTGGATAGGGTGAAAGGGCCACAAAGCTTCTAGTATTGGTATAAACTGATGTGTGTGGACCATTTCTAGTAGAAGCTATAGGTGGATATTCTTACTTCATTAATTTTACCGATGAATTGAGTAGATATGGCTATGTCTACTTAATGAGGTATAAGTCCAAGTACTTTGAGAAATTCAAGGAGTTCAAGAATTAAGTAGAGAATTATCTTAGTAATAATATAAAGAAGCTTCGATCAGATCAATGTGGAGAATATCTTAACCAAGAGTTCATTGACATTTTACGAGAGTCCAGGATTCTATCTCAACTCACTCAAACTTATACACCATAGTGGAATGGTGTTAGTGAAAGGAGGAACCATACCTTATTGGACATGGTAAGGTCGATGATGATTCATGAAGATCTTCCATTATCCTTTTGGGGATATGCATTGCAAACTACGACATACACATTAAACCAAGTAACAACTAAGGTGGAAAATGGTATTCCCTTCAAGATATGGAGTGTAAATAAACCCACTTTATTGCTTACACTTGTATGGGGATGCGAGGAATTTGTTAAGGATTTATCAAGAAACAAACTAGCACCACAGGTCACAAAGTGTATATTTATTGGGTATCCAAATGAAACAAAGGGATACTACCTATACAACCCCACGAACAAGAAAGTGACTATTGCTTGATAGACTATCTTTCTTGAGAGGGTGCACATCCTCAAAAAGGTCAGTGGGAGAAAGATTAACTTCAATGAAGTTGATGATCAAGATATGTAGGAGTTGTTGCAGGAACAAGTTCCATAGGTCCCTATGGAAGAGGTAATTCCTAAAACACATGTACCACGTAAGAGTATAAGAGAGGTAAGGGAACCATATAGATATGGTTTCCTTGTTACTGAGGATGGTGACTCATTATTGTTGGACAATGATGAACCTATATCCTACAAGGAAGCAGTAGAGAGATAAAAAGCTACAAGATGGATAGAAGCTATGAATTCTGAAATGGATTCCATATATCAGAACCAAGTATAGGTTCTGGATAATGCATCGGTTTATGTAAAGTTTATTGGGTGTAAATGGGTATTCAAGAAGAAACCGGACATGGAAGGTCAAGTTTGTACTTATAAAGCAAGGCTAGTGGATAAAGGTTTTAAACAACATTAAGGAATTGACTATGATGAAACCTTTTCTCCAGTTTCCATGTTTAAATCTATAATAATCATACTTTTAATAACATCTTTCCATGAATATGATATTTGGAAAATGAATGTAAAAACTGAATTCCTTAATGGTAACCTTCAGGAAGATGTCTATATGACACAACTAGAAGGGTTTGTGACACCAGGTGATGCTAAAATGGCATGTAAGTTTCCTATATCCATTTATGGATTGAAGTAAGCATTCATATCATGGAAAATTTGATTTGATGAAGCCATAAGAGAATTTGGTTTCATTAAGAATGAATGTGAGCCATGTGTTTACAAGCATTTTAATGGGAATAAATTAGTTATCCTAGTAGTGTATGTTGATGACATATTACTTATTATAAAGGACATACTGGTCTTACAGTCAGTCAAGGACTGGTTGAACAAGTGCTTCTCCATGAAGTACTTAGGTGAAGCAACCTACATTCTAGGGATCAAGACCATTCGTGATATATCCAAGAGGCTTATTGGACTAAGTAAAAGTAAATACATTGACTATATACTAAAGAGATTTAAGATGGAACAATTCAATAGGGTATTGGTTCTAGTGTCACATGGTATACACCTTTCCAAGAAAATGTGTCCCCATACACAACATGATAAAGATAGGATGAGTAAGATTCTATATGCTTCAGCGATATGATCTATCATGTATGCCATATTATATACCAGAATTGATGTTGTCTATGAACTGATCATGGTAGGAAGATATCAAGAAGATCTAGGAGAATATAATTAGACTGCTTTCAAGACTATCCTTAAGTATCTGAGATGAACTAAGGATTTATTCCTGGTGTATAGAGAAGACGGAAAGCTTGTCACCAGAGGGTATGCTAATATCGGTTTTTAGACAAATTAGAATGATCTAGCGTCACAACCAGGATATGTTTTTTGTCTCAATATAGGAGTTTTGAGATGGAAGAGTTTCAAGAAGCTAGTTGTAGCTGATTTTACAGTGAAGTCTAAATATATATTGGCTTCTGATGCAGCCAAGGAATCCATCTAGATTCAAAACTTTGTCCAGGATCTTGATGTGGTTCCTAGTAGTAAGGATCACATTAAATTGTATTGTGATAATACTACATCAGTGGATATTGAAAAATATCCAAGGTCACATCAATTAAAAAAGCACATACTTCAAAAGTATCACCTCTTGAGATATTTCTATCAAAGGGGTGAAGTTTCAGTGAGTAGAGTTCCCACATAAGAGAACGTGATAGACCCCTTAACTAAATGCCTATCTCAGCTGAAGCATGAATATCATGTGAGAGATAATGGACTGAAGGTTGTTAGTAGTTGGATTTAGTGAAAGTGAGAGTCTGTTGAAGTTGGTGTCCTAGAAAACAATTTATTTGTAATTTATAATAAACCTATATTCATTGGATGAATATTAATAAACTCCTTATCACATCATGGTAATTCTTCTACATGACATAGTATGATATAATGTACTAAGAATAGCCATCACACTAAAAGGTCATAGAGGATCCCTACTATAATGATAACCTAGAAGTTCCATGACACTATTCTTGAATATATGTTATATGGACGGATGATATCATTTGAAGGGACACAAATGGTACATGCTATCAGAGGTGGGGACTCATGAAACTTTGAGGCACCTTCACATGGTGTGCACCCTTGGTAATATCCAGGAGGATATTATGATAACAAGACCCATCGGTAGGAAATCCACATTCAAAAGTGTCATTGGATGTTCCTATCTATAGATGTATGTATTGGTCCTTAGACTTTAAGATTATTATTAATGGGTATTATGACTCACGCACTTAGATGTATTGATGAAAACCATGAAGATAGATGTTCGTGGTGAGGTAGTATATGCTGGGTGCATCATGAGTAATACTATATTAACGAATAATGTGAGAAATGTTTTTTCACTTCTAAAGAAGTATATATCTCAGGCCCTTTGGTAGAAATGATATAGCCTAACTAAATCCATGTCCATGGTGTTCTCTAAGCAAGTTCAATTATGGGAAGTTAAAGAATGAGAAATCGAGCACATGGGTTGATGTAACTTGCATGAAACCCAATTGATTGAAGATATTGGGACAAAGGGATTATATAACATGGTAAGAATTCATATAAGGTGACATGTTATGGTGACATTAACTTCTTTCTCTTGGGTTCCTTGACCTGTTTCTAGACAGTAATCTTGGACTTTAGGCAAACCCGCCTAATGCTAATAATAAAGAGGCATAGAGAGTCACAAACTAAGTATAGCCAGTATCTCAGTTAAATAATTTATTATTTAACAAGTTGAATACATATTATTCCTAATTTTGGTTTAATAATTATTCAAGTATGTTTGATCACATTTATTTCGTCACTAGTTATTCAGGAGAATATATTGTGGACGAAATATTTATTTATCCAAGGACTGATTATTATTGAGGAGGATTGGTGGACCAAGTTATGGGTCCAATGAGACATAATATTAAATATTATTTGGTTAAATAATATTTAAATATAATGTGAAAGTTAAGAACATATCATGGAAACAATATCATTGCTATTATTATTTGACATGGGGTTTCACATGAAATAATAAAATAAGTAACGATAGTTGTGATAATTATTTATTATTACCTGTTGAATTAAATTCCTCGTTATGTTATTATTCTCTAATTATCCAAGGGTTCATCCCACCAGCTAAGCAATGGTTGTGTGCACAACATCCTTGGAGAAAATCTCTCGATCCTATAGAACTCTTCCCACTCCAAGAACGATCTCAAGAATGAGAGAGATCCTCATTCACCTGATCTAGGAGAATGATTCAGAAGTAATTCTCAAGGCGATCAAAGGCATACATTGCAAGCATAAAGATTTTCCATGCTAGAACCCAAAGACTCCTTTAGCAACATTCAGAGATACGTGGAGTATGTGTGGATCATTGCTAGAGGATTCCTATCCTTGGATTATACATCGCAATAAAGCCTCACCTCATACCCATGGTCGAACACATCAACGAAGAAAGAATCATATTAAAGGTAATTATTTAATATAATTAAATTAATTATAAACAAAATATGTTGATCCTATCTTCTCAGTTCTGAGTTCTATCCTTTGTATTTTATCATTGATTCAATTCCTTGTATACTAGAATTTATCATCGTATTGACCCCGGATTAATCATCGATCATGGAAATTTGCAAAGTTGGGTACACGCCCATCCGGCTCTTCCACTGTGCCTGAAACCTACATCCACACATAACATGGGAAATATGTCTAGAGGACATCATAAGATTTGGATGGTGAACCTAGAGGGATTCACGAGACTCGTGTGGAATTCTCTAAGGGCATCATGCGACTTTCTTGGCATGTCCGGGGGGAATCACATGATCCAAATGGAATGTCGAGGGGACATCACATAACTTGAGCATCATATCCTAGTACTGTCACATGATCTCAATGAGTCATGTGAAGCACATGATTATTAGTTAAGAACATGAGAATCAACAAATATGTCTTCACATAAGCCTCGTATATTTTAATATCATTCCATTTTTTATTGAATACATGCCTTGTATTTTCCCACTATTATCTTGTTTTTGGTTTTGTGTGACCCAACCAACATGTGGGATATCCTTCACATAATTCGGTCAACAAATTAGAAGTTTATATCACGATATTAATTTATTATTAAAAGTAATTATGTATGATACACAACCATTAGAGTCATTCCTTCTATTTTACCTAGTGGAATATTTTTGTGATCATGTGATCAGTCACCCCGAGAAGACTGCTCCTACACTCCCATGTGAGATTGACTGATGGATGTTTGATGCATTTTTTATGATTATGGGGAGGGATTTATAGGCCTTGAAATCTCATTTATATGCTACCTATCATGACACATATCTCATAGATTTGGGACAGAGTCGGTGGAGGTATTTAGTATTACACGCTTCTCAAGATCCTACTATAGGTCTTCCAGGGGGCGTCTCATGATTTTCAATGACCATGGGAAGGTTACGCCTTGGACATTTTTATTGGGACCAATCCAGTTAGAGGGATATATATTGACCACATGAACATGCCAAGGGTATTTTACAAGGTCAGGATGACATATATAGGGGCCTTCACGAGATTAGGATGCCTGTTGAAAGGCTTCTGCGTAACCTGAGATACCTTGTATGGGGTTATTCGGAAGACAAAGACAACTTGTTTGGGGTTATTCATGATACAAAGTTATCTTATCAAGATTACTTCCATGGTATTATGCTGACATGTCTAGGGGGCCTCTACCGGATCAATGGTGATTTCTCAGGGTGCATAAACCCTTTCATGTGATGATCAACATATCCTCTCTTTGTAATAAGTTTGAGTCTTTCCCCCTTTAATTTCATTATTTTTTTCATAGAGGTTAGGGATCTTGAAAATTTGTGTGAGCGTTGTAGAATAAAATATCTCCCCCCATTGGTGATGTGTTGTGTGACCAACAAAGGGTCTTGTGGTAATGCATTAGAATTGTCATGGAAAAACTATTTTATTTTCTATGGAGCTAAAGACATACCATCAAGATCTTTCACGGTAAGATGGGATTGTTTCCATGGATTCTACGATGTCTTGAAAACCACATGGGCACATCACATGAGTATCAATGACCATGAAAGGATTCCACCTTTTTTATATTTACCCCTTATTTTACAAGGATTTTTAGATGTTTTGTCAGGCACCTAATGGATGCCAAGTCACATGACTTAGGGGAGATCATATTGTAGTCACTGCATGATCAGTGAGTGTTTTGGATGACTTTACAAGAACAAGGAGGTTTTTCAATATCCCCCCACATGACCTACTTCAGGTCATTCGCTACACATGTCCCTTTCTCATGAACCTATGAAGGTCATATGATTGTGAGCCTTTTGGAAGGTTACATGATATGTGTGATCTTGGACATATTTTCTTCCTTTGTTTTGTAGAGAAAAAAATACCCATACTTCAAGTATTTTTTCCCTTGTATATTTTACGATGCTCATTTGGCAGGCATCAATAAATTCCCCCCTCATTAGTGATGTCCACAGGGATAAGGGCTCAATTTTGAGGAAATTAAATGCCTGCATAAGTCTATAGGGATTTCACCAATATGTGTATTGGGTGACATTTGGTCTTCCGAGTGACCTTTGGTATTCTGTGGATTTCCATACAAATAGGGGAATGAAGCGCAACTCATTTATGACTTGGGGGTGAATAATTTTGACTACCATCCATTATATAAAATCATGTGATAAATCATCCTAACATAGTAAGAATTTTCTAACAACGAGAGGGGATTTCATGATCATGAAGATGGGAATCCCCTAGCTGAACAGATGAAGGAAGCCTCGAAGGCGTTGGAATAGAGTCATCATTTCATATTTGAGCCTCATTCCCAAATGGATGTCTTGACTGCATAGATATGGAAATATGAGGAGATCTTAGCATGCTCAAGTTCTGCAATTTCAGCATCATGATCCTCATTGGAAACCACTCATAAAAGAGTTGAGGAGTCATCTACTCTTATTGAGAACCTTTTTCCTAGGTCAGAAGTGAAAGAAGTAGGGTATGAGGCACTCCAACACTCAACCAACGCCTCTAATCAAATTCTTGATGACTTTACCAGCTTAGCTGATAAAATATTATTATAGTTTGATCATTGATGTACATTTTGTTTTAATTAAATTCTTGGAGAGACTCTTAAATGTAGATATTCCTCCTTTTTCATTCTATCAATGAATAGATATTACAAACTTTATATGTCTTTGTCCAGCTTCCTCTCATTCATGATGTGTATGAAATTTTGTTGATATGATGTTGCATGGATTGTCAATGATACCCTTCCTTTTTATAATATGAAGTAAACCTGAATGTCTAGATTCAAATGTTGTAACATATTTTCCTTGGGAAATGATCATGAATGCCCACCAACATGATATTCCTCACTGATGTGTCTGCTCCAGCTATCTTGAGATTAACTAATTCATAAAAGGACAATTTGGGTAGAATATATGTACCATAGGGAGAGTGCTCTATCTTTTTCTGAAGTCATTGGACTTAGTGAGAATAGATTGATTTTTATAAGGCCATATGATGGGGCTTAAAAGTATTGTAGCTTTTTATTTATATCACCCTATTTTTTGCCTAAGCTTCATATAGGGGAAGTATTACCAGGAATGGGTTTGTATTTTTCTCAGGATTCCCTTATCGGGTTTTCATCATGTTAGGTTTTATGCCTTTTTATGGCATTCAAACTAGATTGTTGTTGTGTTGTAGTTTAGGGTCTTTTAGCTTGTAACTTTTATTGATGTAGTTTAAGGTCTTCTAGCTTGAACCTTATGTTGTTTTATTTTAAGGTCTTCTAATTCAAACCTTCTTTTTTTGTAGTTTAGGGTCTTTTATATCGAAACTTTTATCATTGTAGTTTAGAGTATTTTAGATCAGACCTTCTGTTGTTGTAGTTTAGGGTCTTTTATCTCAAACCTTCTATTACTCTAGTTTAGGGTCTTTTAACTCAGACCTTCAATTAATTTAGTTTATAGTCTTTTATCTCAGACCTTATATTGATGTAGTTTAGGGACTTTGAGCTCAAACCTTCTATTGAATGTGGAATATGGGGATGACATACCTGTGATGAACCAAGACACCCCTAAGGTTTTGAGTCCTGTTATAGTGTTTACAAGGCTCATGAGGATTAGAGTTCCTTTTCATCAAGGAGAAGAATCCTATGGTTGGTTGTTCAAAGACCTTATGTATCGGTAGAATTGTCAAAAAGAGGTGTATCTACTCTTTTCTAAGGGCCATGAAAGATTTATGGGGGTAATATTTGTTGAGGGTGAAATACTAGGGAGGTTGAGTCTACCTGGACTATTAGAGAATGGGTTGAGTAAGCATAACCCAAAAGTTTGATTCAAGGAATATGGGATGGGGCAAAAAAGCTGGGGATGATCCTTAATAGCTTGAGGTTTCGGGTTCCACCACAGTGTTATGAGATCTCATGAGGACTATAGTTCCTTTTCTACAAGGAGGAAATGACTCTGGTTGGTATAAAAAAACCCTTTTATGTTTATAACATGGTCAAAAAGAGGTGTCCCCACTCTTTTATGAGATCCATGAAAGATTTATGAGGACTCAAATGTCTGAGAGACGAAGTTAGATATGAAGATAAATCTATCCAGGGAGGGTTATAGCATCCTAGGGAAGTTTATGTCTTAGATTGTGAATCTTGGGCCCTATTCCATGTGATTTTGAGTCACGAGGTGTTGGCCTTCAAAAATTTTGGAATGGAGTTTTGCATTCCTGATTTGATAAAGTGTACAATACATGATGACGTAACGTCAAGGATATCTTATCAGCTTGAATAGTCTGGTTACAGGGATACTAAATCATGGTCCAAAGTTCTCGGGTCATGAGAATGATATGGGAAAATCATATTAAGAATGAACTATAACACTCTAAGGTGATGAATTTTTCCACAGTGACATCATGGTTCAAAAGTATTGAGAAGCCCACTTTGAAAGGAAATAATGCATTTGGTTGACAACCATAGGCACATATACAGGATCCATAGGTATACATGCATATTCAAACAAAGGGTCCCTTGAATTTGGGTATACTTTTACAAGGTTTGTGGAAGGTTTTCACAATATGAGGCATTTAAATCATGAAGCATGATTTAGGGAAAATTTAATATTCAAGAAGGGTTCAAGAACCCTAAAATTTGTGTTTCTTCCTAGTAATAACGTTATCGTAATAAGGATATGTGGAAAACCATTACTCTAACTTTTTCCTGGACCAGGTGGTCCAATGAGCATAACTTGGATTTTACTAAGGCTACAAATTTGTCCATATGATATTTATAACTCATTTATTCTTGCTCTAATTTTTTATGAACTCTGGAGATGAAGAGTTTAGTAAGAAGAGATATGGCTTTTGCTCAGGCCTCCCTTTACAAGTTTTCAACCTGACAAGTTTTGTGTCTCTTTCACTATAAATTTAGGGTCTTGTGATCTGGACCATTATAGGATAATAGTTTAATGTTATACATATTTGACCAAAGTGAAGGTATTTTAAGTTCGTGATGCACATGGACCTAATATGAGGGGAATGTTATATAGAAGCCTAATTAGGATACCCAGGGCTAAGAGTAATCTGACATTATTCTGAGTGGGAGATGAAAATGTTGTAAATCATGGCTCAAGGTTCTCAGGCCATGAGTAATTATATGGGGAAATCATGCCAGGAATGACCTAGAACACCCTCAGGTGCTGGGTTCTTCCACAGTGATGTCAGGATCACAAGAATCAGAAAGACCTTTATATAAGGCAAAGATGTCTCTCATTGGTAGTTCCGAGCCATTATGCATCAATAACAAGGTTAATATGAGATACCACTTATCTTTTCCAAGGTCCATGAAATGTTTGCGGCAAACTGAGGTGCTCAAATCATGAAGTGTGATTTATGGTATGAAGGCTTAAAAGATGATAGAATCATTGCATTTTCTAGTTGACTAGGGTGAGGTTCTTATAGTCCTTTGATAAGGGATGATGATGGGTGATGGTTTACACCTTTTAAAATCATGTAGCAGGGACACATTTTCCATGTAGTTTTAATGTCATGTGACCAGGACATTTTCCATATATTTTAATGTCATGCAATAAGGACATTCCTTTCCTTTCAGTTTAATGTCATGCGGTAAGGATGTGAGAACTGACATGAAAAATTATGTAAGATATCTTTAGGGACATATTGAACTTTTTTAGGGTCATTTAGATGAAAGGAGAATCTTTTATTCATGAACAAGATTATCGGTGGGTAGTGGTATACTAGAGCCCCTCTTTTATAGATATATCACATGCACACACCATCCATACATAGATCTGAATCATGCATAGGAAAAATGATCCTGTATGACTCAACCCCTTCTTGAAAAGATGTATGTGGTGATTTTTTTCATGCATTTTAATGTCATGAGTCTAGAACATTTACTGTGTAGGTATGGACCATATGCAGTTAGGGGTACATTTTTATCATTTTGTATTTTGTGGCTAAACCTAGGATTGGAGACCTAGGAATTGCTATGTATCCTATGATGTTAGGAATCAAACCATATTTAGTTCTTGTGTGAAAGTTCCCTACACATTTCTGAACTGTATGTAGGGTTGGAGGGATATTTGTTTTGTCATGTCCAGTCCTAATAATCAAATATCCTAGCATCACTATTTATCCCGTGAGAACAAGAATCAAGACACACATAGTTCTTGAATGAGAATCACTCTATGTAGGTCTGATCCATATGCATAGGGGGAATTATTTCCATTGATTGTTGTAGTTAGAACCAGTATTGGAGATCTGAGCATCGCTACATATACTGTGATGGTAGAAATCAAGCCACACATACTTATTGAATGGAGGTATGGTGGGAGACTAACACCAAGGATAATGGTCCTCTAGGGAGAGGCCTATGGTAATGTGCATTTTTATGTCATCCAAGAGACATTAACCATGAAGTTTAACATCACGTGGAAATGGATTATGGTGTGCCTTTAGAGGTCTTGCATCCAAGACCATGATAACACTATCATTCAATGATATTCCTTGTTTTTGTGAGGAATCCATTACCAAAATTCCTAATCTCATGTGATCTATTCTCAGTGTGATAAAAAAGGAATGAAAAAGGTTCCCCTTACCATGTAGAGGTAATTAAGGAGAGGACATAAACATTTTGTATCATGAAGTGACTGGATGAAGATATAGGATCGAGGAATACCTATGCATCTCATCGAAATGTGAATCAAGATGAACTTAATTATGGAAACCCATGCAGTTTAATGTCATAAGGAAATGACATCAACCATACATTTTAACATCATTTGGTAAGGATAAAGGTGAATTGATGTGAAAGAAGGGGAATGTTGTGGCTGGACCTGAGAATTGGGGTTTGGGAACCACTTTGTATCCTGTGATGGTAGGAATCAATACACATATAGTTATTGAAAACCATGTAGTTTAGTTTCATGTGGAGAGGACATCAGCCATACAGTTTAATGTCTTTCAGTGAGGGCGAGGGTCACTCGACATGAATAAAGAGTAACATTGGGGATCTATGCAGTTTTACATCATGCAGGGAGGATGTTTTCCATGATTTTTAACATCATGTAGTAAGGAAAAAGATGCTTTGTAGTTTAAAGTACTAATGTCAGGACTTCTTCCATACAATTTAATGTCATGTGGTCAGGATTATGATTCATATAGTTTAACATCATGTGGTCAGGTTGACACTCCATACAGTTTAACATCATGTGATCCAAATGATTTTTTGCAGTTTAATGTCATGTAACCAGGACAATTGATACCTTATAGTTTAAGGTCTTCCTATCAGGATGAATTTGTGCAGTTTAACATCATGCAACCAGGATGAGATATATTTGATGATAGCTATGTAAAGTATTTATTTAGAAACCTTGTATTGGTGGGGGTCATGACTCATTCCCCATCCATTGTGGTTAGTGAGTAAGCTCTGATGTGATAGACCTTATATATGATATAAGGCCCTTCCCATTTGGGTTCCATATTTGGAGGACTATTTCTTGGCATCATTAGGGTTCTAAGATCCAATACTAGTTCTCTTTGAAGAAATTAGTGGTGGTGAACCTTTTTATTAAAGGATCGTGTGATCCAATTTTGATGGACTTCAAGGTTGTGTAATGTATGCAACCTGTTCACATCAAGCCACTCCAACTCATCCAACCACTTTTGTGATTTATAATAATTTAATAGTTTCTCATAGATAGTTATTCAAAGAGAGAGAAATTGTACTTTTATAGGAAACACTGCCTCAGTTCTGTACACCAATGAATATGGAATTGCTTGTGTAGTAGTACACGTGGTGATATAGTAGGCCTATAAAGCATGGAGGATCTTGTCCAGGCAATAATTCTCATCCTTATTCACATTTTTCTAAAGTCTATTTGATAGAGTCTATTTGAATGCCTCTATCTATCCATTTCCCATTGCATGCTAATAGGATGAATGATTGGACTCGATGTTGTACTCATAGTATAATTTCTTTAAATATATAGAACAGAAGTTGGTGCCATTTTCCATCAATATCGTGTGAGGAACTCCGAACCTGGTGATGATATGAGACTCCATGAATTTGATGATATTATTTTTCCTAACTTTGTTGAGGGGTATTTCCTTACCCATTTTGAAAAGAAGTTGGTAGAAATAAGGATGTACTTAAAATGCTTAGCTGTAACTAGGGGATATGGCCCCACAATATCCATTCCCCACACAACAAACAACCTGAAATATTTAGTTGTATGTAGTAATTCTGGGGGTTGGTGGATGAAATTTACATGAATATGGCATGCATGAAAATTCTTGGATAATTCCACACAGTCTTGTATCATGGTTTTCCAGTAGTAACCCGATATCCTGATTTGGTGGGAGATCCTAGTCCCAGATTGATGAGAACTATAGGAGACCACATGGACTTCTTCCATGATGGTGATAATCTATCTTTATTCTATGAATATGAGGCGTATTCCATCGAATCCTCACTTTTAGAGGGCTTTCTTCTCATTTTGACCATCCCACAGGGTAAAGTTTGTTGCTCACCATCGAATTTGTTCCCTTATGACTCAGTTTGTTTGGAGAGTCTCATTTTGGAGATAACCAATTATGGGATTCATCCATCCAGGGGTGGATATTGGTTCATAAATATCCAAGGTGGTGTTGATCTGATTGATTTATTCCATATCACATATGATTATTGATGATAACATTCTTTGATGCGTGATGCGGAATATTACTTCTTCCTGATCAGGGTCAGCCAGGACTATGGCTTTATTATCCAATGCATCAGCATGAGCATTCTGTGATTGAGGGATATGATGTAGTATGGGATCAAAAGGTAATTATTCCATCAGTCCTCTAATGTATCCAATTATATGGGTCAATTCTTTCTTTTTGATGGTATATTCTCCATTGATATGATTTATCACTAACTCTGAATCCCATTTGATGTTCAAGTAGGCTATCTACAACTGTAGGGATAATTCCAAGCTAGTGATGAGGGCTTGGTATTCTACCTCATTATTTTTTCAACCTTCAAATAATGAGAAATAGTAAGGGAAAATTGATTTGTCTAGAGAAACAAACAAAATCACTAAGCCTAAATGGTTTTGGTTTTTCTAGTCTCTTGCTGATAAGACTTTGGTAGGAACCACCAAAATACATCTCCCATGTCTGGGGAGTTTCATGGGAATAGAAAACCTCCTCTTTTAAAAGTTAGGTGTCCATTGGTGTGTTTTCTAGAGTAGGGTGTTCCAAAAGGAAATTAACCAGGGCCTTCCCTTTCGTCGACTTCTGTGACACAAAATGAATGTTGTATTGTTTCATAATGACTACCAATCAGTCCAAACCCCTAGTCAACATAGTTTGGTCAAGGATGTCCTTAAGATAATCAATATGAGATACTAAGTGGACTTTATGGTGATACAAGTAACGCCTCAACTTTTCACTATAAATATGAGTGCAATATAGTTCTTCTCGACATCATAATATTGGGTCTCAATACCTAGCATTGTTTGGATGAGGTAGTAGAGATTATTATCACTCCCTGAATTATTTTTATATATGATGAGGGTGATAATTGATAATTCTATAGAGGCTACATATAAGATGAGTGTATTTCCTTCCACCAGTAGTATCAAGACCAATGGGTGCGACATATACTAATTGAGACTCTAGAAGGCTTATTGGAATATTTCATCCCATTGATAGGTGACTCCCTTCTTCATTAGCTTGGTGAGGGGGAGAGATTTTCCAGCCAAGTTGTATATGAAATTCCAAATGTAAGCGGGGTTACCTTGAATCCCCCTTATTTCTTTGAGATTATAAGGGGGTGAAATTTCCAAGATTTCACTAGCTTCTCAAGTTAAACCTCGATGCCATGGTGGCATACCAAAAATCCATGGAATTTCTCTGATGTTATCCTGAAAGTGAATTTTAGTGGATTCATATTCAAGACATGCTGCTATAACTTGTTGAAGACTATATAAAGATCTGTGAATTGGTCATCTCAATATTGATCTTTGATAACCAATTAATTTAATTAACATTCATACATTCTTCCCAAGAAGGTATTAAATATATGATGAATGACACATTGATAAGTGGAACCAACATTCTTTAAGCCAAAGGGCATGACCTAATACTTGTATATCCCCTAGGGTTCTCTGAAGCAAGTTACATCCTTATCTTTAGGGGCCATATTTATTTGATTGTATCCTAAATACTCATCCATGAATAAGAGGTCATGTAAGCCATCAGTTGCATCAATAAAGAGTTCTATGATCAATAATGGGAAATCATCCTTCATGAAGTTTCAATTATGGTCTCTAAAATTAATTCATATCCCAATATCCCCATTCTATTTCTTGATAGGGACGATATTTGTGAGCCATATTGGTTATTTTAATTCTCAGAAAAAGTTTTCTTTGATCAAATTTTCAACTTAGGCCTCTATATTTGTATCATGAGAGGTGTGAATCCTCATAGATACTTGCTTGAAACCTAGATGGTCATTGGGTAAGCTGATATGGTGCATTGAAACATCTGGATTGATTCTAGGAATTTCTATATAATTCCAAGATAAAACATATCAATGTTTCTTTAGAAATGTGATGTAAATATATTTCTCCTCAAGAGGAATGGTGACACTAATCAGTGTAGGTTACAGGTCTTCTTCTATTCCTATATTTACCTATTTGAGCTCATCAATGGTGGTGGATATGTCTTCCTCGAACATGGGAGGGTCATTCCCAAGTATATCCTTTTCTTTTTTCACCTATGAGTCTATGTAGGCATTTTTATATGAATTCAGAAATCTAGGGGCATCTCTATCAGTGTCAAGGTTAGAGAGACCATGAGAAAAGACAATATCATCCCCTACTACTGGAGTCATTTCCAAGAGATTCTGGAGATGATTTTATTTTACACTATCACTAGGGATAGAGGGGGATTGGAAATCTAGGATCAGGTCTATTTCCTCAAATAAATTTATGGGGAGCACATATCCACTTTCGAGCATACTCTAGGGATTCATATGGGTAGTCCCCAAGCTGTTGGGGGATGAAACATGTACATTTTTATCCACCATTGGTTGTTTTCATTCTATTTTTTAAAAACCTTCCTCAGTATATGTGGATTCTCAAGTCTAGAATGGGTAACTATCACAATTTAATATGCAGACCTTTCCATCGAAGGGGTTTTTAAAATACTGATGGAATATTGAGGGTACTTTCACATGGTTGTGGAGCCAGAGCCTTCTGAGCAGGAAATTTTATGCAGTTTCTTACTGAATAACCATAAACTCGGTATTACATGTGAGATCCCCAAAATGATCTTTGAGCTTGATCTTTATGATAGGATTTTGCTCACACTTATCATAACCTTGAATGGTCATATTTGTCGGAGAAAACCCCCCTTCAATATATCCAAACATCGAAGGGTCTGAATGAGGATAAGGTTGATCCCATAACTATTTTCAATAAAATCCCTTAGGATGTTGACATTATCAAGTCTTCCTAAAACATTTAGAGGTTTTATGTGCCCCTAGATGACCTCTTCCTAATCCAACATTGTGAACAAGATGGTGACATGGTATTTTTCAGGCATGTTATCCATTCTATAGACCTCAAATATAATGAATTATGTCTCAAACTCCTATGGGATCTAGAGGGCTTTAATGAATTACCCCTAAGTTATTTTTAATGATGGAGTGCATCTAGGATTGAGAGCTTGGCCAGGAAAATCACCATATATTTCATAATTTCATAGTTTTCACCAGAGGTTGGTGCTTCCTAAGGTGGGGTTTCTCCTTATTATGTGGCTCAAGAGCTTAGGCATTTGAGGAACATATGCCTAATTCTTGTGAAAAGGTTGAGGGATCATGTGCTTCTAGTGGAGTAGGTTGTTCCGAAATTTCCTATTTTATTGGATGATCAGATAATCACACCCCTTCTAGGTGTTCATGTAAGTCTACTAGGTACAGACAATCATTAGAGGGTTCTGGAACACCTCCATGTCTCTATTGGGATTTCTAGATTGCTTTCCTATGGGTATTAGATATATATATATATATCCTATATGGGGATGTGATCAAAATATTGGGTCCAACAATGCCCGTGATGTCCCTTGTATCCTTAGTTCCCATGCGTGTGGCCTCCTATTCCCCAGTTAGGTGCAGCGAACTCGTACTCATAGGGATATTACTCATCGGAGAAGGGGTCTGACAAGTGTATCATGTTAATAGAACCAAATATGAGCTCTTTATATGATAAAGGTTCTGTTTGGTGGGGCATTTACCATGCTTCAGATGCTACAGGGAAGAAATTTTCAAGATTCAGAGCTTGTGTTAGAGTAGAATAAGACTCTTCCTCTTCTATCTATTAACATGTTTGATGGTCACATCTAAATTTTGGTGATGTATTTGATTTCACATCCCTAGGAGGAGGAACTTTTATGGGTTTGTGAAGCTATTCTCTTAGGGTGGCATGATATTGGTCAACTGTTATTTGAGTCATCCAGTTATTGAACTTCTTCCCATGCCTGGACAAAACTTTTTGATAATCAACCTCTTCTTCTAACTGTGAAACAATTATGTAGGTCACCCACATAAGGGAGTTATCCAACATCACTTATCCAGAATCAACCATGCTTTGTAGAACACATTTTAAGATGAAACAATCCTGGATTTTGTGACCCATCCTTTTATGGAAAGGGAAGTAACCAAGATGATCAGTGAGGTTGAACTCATTGGGATTCCTAGGCTGTAGAATCTTGAGCATGTTATTGTATATAGATGTAAGTAAATTACCAGAGACTTGTTCATTTCAGAAGGAGTATGATTTATTCACCTGTTCCTAAAATCCTAGGTAACCCTGGTCTCCTTTTACTTATGTCTGAGGGTGATTTTGTGGTTGTTTCCTCTTAACAAGAGGCACTGGATAGTTTAGGACCTACTTAGGTTCTTGTATGAGAACTGCTACTAGTTTGAGAGTAACAAGGATAATATCTACCTTTTTGAGTCTTTTACCCTGTTCTAAAGGATTGATATAAGATTTAGCTCTGTTATGCTGAATGGTGTCTTCCAAATGTTGTTCCATTTCTATGAACTCACAAAACCCACCTAGATACTTCATTAGGATCATAAGTGTCTATAAATCATCTTAGAGATTTTCATCACATAGTCCTAGAAATTTATCCTATGATAGGGGGATGTTAAGTGAATAGGTTAAAACTTTACATCTGGTTATGAAGTCATACACCCTCTCATTTTTACATTTCTTGCAGTTTTTAGGTCAATAATTTTCGTTTTCCTAATCATAGAGTTGAAATGGTAAAGGAATTTATGATGAAGGTCTTCTCATCCCACAACAGATCCTACTAGAATGTTATTGTACTAGACAGGGGATAGCCTAATCAGAGTTTGTACAAAGAACCTTAGCTTGGTTACCTCCCTGTTGATATCAACAACCCATCATTGTACCACATTGGGATACGAAGTGAGTGAGGTGTTGTTCAAGGTCTCCCACACCATCAAAGGTGGAGAAGGTAGGATTGCTAAAATTAGGTGGGCACAAAGTGTAATCCACCCATTCAGGTTATGGTTTCCTCTCAAGATGTATAGGTGTATGTCTCCCTTCCATGTCTTCCATTCAAGTATCCAGGTACTTGATGGTATTGAGAAATTATGGAGGTAATACTATCATTTTTGACTTCCTCATTTATGTATACCGGCTTCCTGGAACCAGAGCCAGTCTGACACTCAGATTCTGCTCTTGTAGGTGGATCGAATATTTCTATATGTATGGGAGGAGGGATATTCATCTCTATCTAAAGATGATACCTAGTGGGAATGTTTCCCCAGAGTATCTTCTCATTAAGTTGTTTGAGATTTTATATCTCATTCTAATATTGTTCTTTTCATTCCTCCATAGAATGAATTTTGGTTCTTATGAGTAGTGATTGGGATGTAGCCACACCTTTCACTTTATCCTTGGTAGTCTTCCATTATAGAGGTGGAAACTCAATATTTGGATGTTCCATGTTTTGGATCCTCCTCTGGTTCTGGGTATATGCAACCTCAGTGGGTGCATCCAAATCTTCTTCTGAGGGTATATTTTCCATATTGTGTCACTTTGCATTTATGTATTAATCCACACTATCTGTCATATCAATGGTTACAACATTCAAAAAGGTGTATTGGAAAATATTAGTTGTCCTATTACTTTCTACATAATAGGATTATTATGCACTTCCTGTATTAGGGTTGTTTCTTGAACACTTGTCCATATTGGGATGCTTTGGATTATGACCCTGATTGTAATGAACCAAAGTTTTATCAATGGAATTCCCTTATTATAATAATGCCTTATAGTATAATAACATTAGGAATCACAATTACATATAATGATACTAAATATTATGTAACCATTAAACATAAGTTTTCCACTTCTATGTATGAAATTTCAAAAATCTGACATACATGGTTGTGTTTAGGATTGATCTTTGGAGTCTAATAGAACAAACATAATTTTTTATGAATAGTAACATTCCCTTATAAATAGTAAAATACCATTATTAATATTAATATGACCATTATGAATAGTAAATCATCCAAAATAATGGTAACCTTACCCTTGAAATATTAAATAAAATTTAGGCATCTTATCATTGACAATTTGACCTTAGTAAAAATATTGGTATTTTGTAAGTCATAAATAACTAATTAATTAATTTAAAAGAATTTTTTTTCCTAAAATGTTTTTATAAATTAGGAATTATATGTCTTCTAGTTTTAAGATAATTTTATAATACCTTATGTAATTTTTGAAAGCATTAAAAAATTTGTTTTAATTTTAAAAACTGTATTTTTCAAGTAAATTATGATTTTAATGAAAAATTAAATTAATCATACTTAGAAAATTATTTTTGAAAAATCGAATTCATTTTTCGATTCTACATGTTGAAAAATTGTTAGGGTGAATTTTTGAGATTTTTTTTTCTGAAATACTTTATTTTTTATGAATAGTGAAATACCATAATTTACAAAATAAGCTAAATACACTAATTATAGAGTTATGTATGATGTTATGCTGATGTAATCCCAATTGGTTCGGATTCACATGATAAAATTACTATAATTGGTCATGGAATACCCAATATTACTTTTCTTGTGGAGAAATAATAAATTAAGGAATATTATATTGAGAAAACCCATCCCCCCTCCACTATAAATACCACCCTTCACACCCTCATTTACTCCCACCTCTAAAACTTCAAGACTTCTCTAAAATCTTCCCAAAAATCTTCCCTATCCCCCCTCCCACGTCTAATAATATTCTGGTCTCATAAAAAGACCAATCCAAGGTTCCTTGAGGAGGATCTCAAGAGGTAATTCCCCTCTCTCTTTCCCTTTAATTTCCTTTCAACTTCAAGTTCTTTTCTTATTATATCCCACATATTTTCATAAAAATGGTATGGTAACTCTATTATTATACATATAATATAATTTTATGATACTAATAAGATATTATATAATCTAACCCCTTCTTCTCTTTTAATTTTTTGAAAGGAAAACGTTGTTCATGTGGTGTTAATTTATCACCTTCAAGAACGACATGTTTTCAATTTTCTTTTCCACCTTCAGATCTTGTCATAAAACCATTTTTATGGTTGAAACGGATTATTTTATATTTATTATATACTATTTAATGTATTGGAACTAACTTATGCACATATTACTAAATTATTAAAAGAAACAAGTTCATTGTGGACGAAAAACCGCCCGAATTAACCCATACAATCATCATTAAATTCATATCTAATGATTCATCCATATGGTATATAATATAATCAATTATAAGATCATTTAAACTCCTATAATATCATTAATAATATGACTGATCAGTTCTTGATGTTTATCCATGTTCTACATGAACTTCCATTCACAAATACAAGTGAACCGTTCAAGAAAACCATAAAAACGGACATCCCCAAACAATGGATTTAAACCCTATAACTCATAAAAAGGCCAATAAAATAACTTAATGAAACCATAATGAACCATATTCATGTAAATTTTTTTATTTAATTGTTAATTAATGAATATAATGTGGTTATACAGGACTTTAAAGTGAATAAAGCATTCAGATACAAGGTAAGGGGAAATTCTCAAACCCAACTTTCTTTCTTCGGGTTCTCCCTATTTCACTCCATTTTTTGTATGGTAACTCCTTAAAAATAATTTTCTCATCATTATATTACCTTTTCTGATATATAAATTTTTTCCACTAGAGTTTATGTCAAACAAATTTTTTCTAAAATAACTCTTCTTTAAAAAACACACCTTTTATTTCTCACTCAAGGTTGATGGTTATTGTATCAAGTATGTTATTCCCACTTTCTTTTGGGAACCCAAAGTTTATGAATATGTTCTTATGATATGAAAACCATTAATTTAAATGGGTTAGTTATGTTAATTTTTTATATATTTTCTATTTTTCATGAATGATAATGATAATGTTATGATGTGACGGGTGCAATTAGAATTATATAGCGCAATATGAATGTTTGAATGTGATGGGGAGCCTGAAATTATACAGCACTCCAATGCATTGGGTAAAGTGATGAATATCATTAGTTAAAGTGAAATGATATGTGAACAAGATGATAGCTTTTTTAACAAGTATATGTGGTAGTTAACCACTAAGACATGATGTTTCATTTTTATGCATAGCCACATTTAAAGTCTTTTATTAATGATTCCTCTCATGTTCATGATCCTTTGTCTATGTTATGATTATTCTCACCCATTGTTATATTTTTTATATCTATCCTCTTATGGGAATTTAGCTCACCCATTTTTGATTTATATCCTTAGGTGACTACATGTACTAAGGAGAGGTCAAGTTCTAATAAGAAGCTAGAGAAGAAGGAATTAAATAAATGTTTATGTTTGATGTTCGAAATGTTATGTTTAGTCCTAGTTTTCCCAAGAGGCTAAACCTTTGGATCCTCAACGTGTAATACTATTATGTTTTTTTAACTTTATTATGATTTAAAAGTAATGTAATAAGTGTCAAGGTCTCTATAATGGGTATCAGAGGCGTGGTTTAGTTAATTTGGGAATTAGGATTAGTGAACCCTAGAGAAAACCTCTATCACGAGACTAAGTAAAAATATGAACAAAATAAGATTTATATAGGGATCCCATAATTTATTATTTTAGTTAAAAATGTACAAATAAATAAGTTATTCATGACTTGTTAACTTATGTTTTGTTTTAATTTATTCTATTTTTGATAATGGTGGGAACCGGTAGAAACTAGGCCAACAACTCATGCAAGGGCCAATGTAACGATTGTCCGAATGACATCCCCAATGATTTGGGAGGTGGAGTTCAAAACTTCAGGGAGACTCTTACCCAACTATATCAGGTTATAAATAATAAATAGAATAATGGGGAATTTCCTCCTTAACTAAAGAGGGATCAACTAGATATCGAGTGTTTTATGAGGCAACGACCACCAACGTTTAGTGGATCTTTCGATCAACAAGTTGCAGAATAGTGGGTCAACTCCATGGAGAAGATCTTTTATATGATCCACTATTCTGAGATGAAGAATGTGACATTAGGCATTTATCATCTAGATAGAGAGGCTGATCAATGGTAGACTTTGATTAAGAACACCAAGCCAAGAGATGAAATTGAAGATATGGAATGGGAATACTTGAAGATAATGTTTCTTAACAAGTATTTCCCACGAACTCTTCATGAAAAAATGAAGAGATAATTCATAGATCTCAAGAAAAAGTAAGGAGAGTCTTTTACGACCGACAAAGAGAATTTTACAAGGCTTTCAAGGTATGCTTCAGGTTTTTTTATCAACAATGATAGCAAAATTGATAGATTCTTTAGTGGATTAAAACCACACATTCGAAAGGATCTTGAAAATCGAGACTTTGGGAGTTACGAAGAAGTTTTTCGATGTGATCTCAAAGTGGAGATGGAGTTTGAAGAATGGTCCCACACCTATGGTTATAAGAAACGAAATATGGAGTTTCAAGCTAAATGATCTAATGATAAAGGTGGGAAGAAAAATCAATGACCCACATGCCAAAAATGTGGGAAGTTTCATCATGGGAACTGCCTCAAAGGGATGGGTAAATGATTCAAGTGTGGGAAAGAAGGACACCATGATAAAGAGTGTCAAAAAGACATGAAAAGGAAGGAAATTATAGTTGAATAAAGGATAGAACCACCCATGGTTTAATGCTACAATTGTAGGGATAAAGGGCACTATGCAATCTAGTGCACTAAACCTTGAGTTCTAGAGGGTAATCAACATCAGTAGCCACAAAATTCAAAAGAAAAATGGAATTATTATTCCATCACTACTATAGAAGTGGATAAATATAATGAAGTCGTACAAGGTACACTTACTATTCAATCAAGAATGAAAAAAGTCTTATTTAATTCTAGTTCTATTCATTCCTTTATATATTGAAGGTTTTCCAGAACCATATAATCGAATCCCCAAACCTTGAAGTAGAGATATCTGTAAAAATACCAAGTGGTACAATCAGTGAAACCCAAGTGTTTGACTCTTCTCCTATTGGCATATGTTAGAATATTCTTTCAGAGAATCTCGTAATACTCCCCTTTGTGGAATTTGATGCTATAATGGGAATGGATTGGATATTGTTATATAGAGCACATATAAACTGTCAGGAAAAGGAAATGTCTTTTCATATTCCAAACCATCACATGATCCTCTATAAATACAAGGAAGATCATTAATCACTTTTGAAAAATCCTTCAACTATGTGGGTATTGATTACCTATGAAGAAGCATACCTCACCCAAATGGTTGAGTCAAAGGAAAGTGCCAACCTTGCATAAATGCCCATCGTGAGGGAATACAGTGATGTATTTCCTGAAGAGTTACCCAGACTCCCCCCAGATTGTGAGTTAGAGTTCTCAATAGAACTCATACCCGAAGCTACTCCTATATCAAAGTGTCCCTATAGGATAACTCCTATCAAACTAGAGAAGTTGAAGAAGCAGCTGTAAGATCATTTGGACAAAGGGTTCATATGCCACAGTGCATCATCTTGGGATGCACCAGTGCTCTTTGTAAAGAAGAAGGATGGAACAATGCGGCTATGTATCGATTATTGTGAACTCAGAAAGATCACCATAAAGAACAAGTATCCTCTTCCAAGGATAGATGAATTGTTCGATCAGTTAATAGGAGCTTAATAATTCTCAAAGGTGGATCTTTGTTATGGATATCATCAATTAAAGGTGAAGAAGGAAGATATTTATAAGATTTCCTTCCATATAAGGTATGGGAACTATGAGTTTCTGGTGATTCTCTTCAAACTTACTAATGCCCCTGAAATCTTCATGGATTTGATGAATAGAGTCTTTAGACATTACCTTGACAAATTTGTGGTAGTGTTTATTGATGATGTTATCATCTACTCCAAGAGTAAGGAGGAACATTAGGAATATCTAAGACTTGTGTTGGTGAAATTGAGAAAGGATAAGTTGTATGAGAAGTTCATAAAGTGTGAATTTTAGATGAAGCAAGTCATGTTCTTGGGACATGCGATCACAAGTGAGGGAATTTCTGTGGACCCTTCAAAAACAAAGGCAATTGAATAATGGACCAGGCCCTCTAGTGTCACATAAATCCATATTTTTCTTGGATTAGATAGGTACTAATGACGTTTTGTGAGAAATTTATCATGATTGTGAAGCCTGATAACTAAGTTAATAAGGAAAGGGGTAAATTATGTCTATATTGAAGAATGTGAGGGAAGCTTCAAGGATCTAAATATAAGGTTGATCACTGCACCTGTTCTCATACTACCGAAAAGTGGAGAAAGTTTTGTGATATATAGTGATGATTCAAAGAAATTCTTGGGTTGTGTACTCATGAAAAATGATAATTTGATAGCCTATGAATCACGATAGTTGAAAACCCATGAGAAGAAATACCCGACGCATGATCTAGAGCTGGCAGCTGTGATTTTTTCCTTGAGAATATGGAAGCACTACCTTTATGGTGAGAAGTGTGACATATACACCGACCACAAAAGCCTAAAGTATATATTCACACAAAAGGATATCAACATGCATCAAAGGATATGGTTAGAGATAATCAAGGACTATGATTTCTCTATTCACTATCATCATGGAAAGATGAATAAGGTAGCTGATGCTCTAAGTAGAAAAGAACCTACTACTCTATCCATGTTATGGATTGAGAAAGACCCTATATTCTTGGACATGCAAAGGATGAATTTGGAAATCATAAGGGAAGGGGATAAATCCTACCTTTCCCAAATGATTGTGCAACCATATATCTAAGAGAATATTAAGAAGGCACAAAGGGATGATTTGAAGTTACAAAACATAGTGAATGTAGTAAAGGAAGGGAAGCTGCACGAGTTCCATATCGACGATGATGGTGTGATTCGGTTTGGAACATGGCTTTGTGTGACTTAATCACCCAAGATAAAGAAGAATCTATTGGAAAATGAACGTAGCTTAACTTTCTCTATCCTTCCTAGTAGTACCAAGATGTATCGAGATTTCTGTGAACATTTCTATTGGGATAACATGAAAAACGAGATCACGGAATATATATCAAGGTGGTTGGTATGTCAGCAAGTTAAATAAGAGTGACAAAAGTCCAAAGGGTTGATGCATACATTTCCTATACCCATGTGGAAATGAGATAATGTCACTATAGACTTTGTCACGGGTCTCCTAAAGACATCGAAGGGAAATAATGCGATATGGGTTATGGTTGAATGACTCACCAAGACTGCCCATTTTATCTCTATTCAGTAAGATCTCTCGCTTGAAAAAATTGCAAGGATATATGTGAAGGAAGTGGTGAAACTTCATGGTGTTCCACTATCGATTGTCTTTAATCATGACCCATGGTTTACATCTAAATTCTGGAGAAGTCTTCAACATGCCTTAAGTACTGAATTGAATTTCAACATGACCTATCACCTCCAAACTGATGGCCAATCTGAAAGAACTATTCAGATGATTGAATATGTGCTAAGATCATATTATTTAGAATTCAAAGGTGGATGGGATCATCATCTCCCATTGGTTGAGTTCTCATACAACAATATATTCCACTCGAGTATTCAGATGGCTCCATATGAATCTTTGTATGGAAAGCAATGTAAAACTCCAACCTGTTGGGATGAAATTGGAGAAAGAAAACTACTTGGACTTGATTTTGTGAAAAAGATGACAGAGAAGGTTCAAGTCATCTAGAAACACATCAAAGCTACTCAGAGTTGAAAAAATATCTATGCTAACAACTGTCGAATGGACTTGGAGTTTGAGGTTGGAGATAAAGTCTTCCTTAAAATGTCACCATGGAAGAGAGTCATGTGGGTTGGAAAGAAAGGGAAGCTAAGAACAAGGTACATTGCCCCCTTTGAGATCCCTGACTGCATAGGATCCGTGGCCTATCGTCTTGCAATTCCAATGAATATGGCTCAAGTTCATGATTTGTTTCACGTATCACTCCTGAGAAAGTACATACCAGATCCCTCACATGTACTGAACTCATAGGTGGTGCAGCTAGAAGATGATATATCCTATGAGGAACAACCAGTACAAATTCTAGACAGTAGAGATAAGGTTCTATGAAATAATAAAACCCACCTTTTAAAAGTGTTTTGGAGTAACCATAAGTTTGAATAAACTACTTGGGAACCGAAGGAGGCGATGAAGGATAAGTACCCTCACCTATTTGTGTAAAACAAAATTTCGAGGGTAAAATTTCATAAGGGGGAAGAATATAACAACCCAAAGTTTTATCAATGGAATTACCTTATTATAATTATGCCTTATAGTATAATCACATTAGGAAGAACAATAAAATATAACGATACTAAATATTATGTGACCATTAGACATAATTTTTCCACTTCTATGTTTTGAATTTCAAAAATATGACATACACGGTTGTGTTCAGGACGATTTTTGGAGTCTAATAGAATAAACATAATTTTTGGTGAATAGTAACATACCCTTAAAAATAGTAACTTACCCTTATAAATAGTAATATGACCCTTATGAATAGTAAATCATCCAAAATAATGGTAACCTTACCCTTGAAAGATTAAATAAACTTTAGGTATCTTATAAGTGATAATTTGACCTTAGTAAAAATATTGGTATTTTGTAAGTCATAAATAAATAAGTAATTATAATTAATTAATTTAAAAGAAAATGTATTTTCCTATTTTTTTTATAAATTAAAAAATCTATGTATTCTGGTTTTAAGATTATTTTATAAGACCTTATATAATTCTTGAAAGCATTATAAAATCTGTTTTAATTTTAAAAACTGTATTTTTCAAGTAAATTATGATTTTAATTAAAAATTAAATTAAAATTATTTAGAAAATTATTTTTGAAAAATGAACTTCATTTTTTTATTTTACATTTCAAAAAATGGTTAGGGTGAATTTTTTGGATTTTTTCTGAAATACTCGATTTTTTATGAATAGTGAAATGCCATAATTTACAAAATAAGCTAAATACACTAATTATAGATTTATGTATGATGTTCTGCTGATTTAAGCCCAATTCATTCGGATTTACATGATAAAATTATTGCAATTGGTCATGGAATAATCACTATTACTTGTCTTGTGGAGAAATAATAAATTAATGAATATTATATTGAGAAAACCCCTCTCCCCTCCACTATAAATACCACCCTTCACACCCTTATTTCCTCACACCACTCAAGATTCAAGCCTTGTCTAAAATCTGACCAAACATATTCCCTATCCCCTATAACACTTCTAATAATATTTTGGTCTCATCAAAAGACGAATCCAAGGTTCCTTGAAGAGGATCTCAAGAGGATAACTCAAGAGGTAATTCCCCTCTCTCTTTTCCTTTAATTTCCTTTCAACTTCAAGTTATTTTCTTATTATCTACCCAACTATGTTCATACACATGGTATGTTAAATATATTATTATATATATACTATAATTTTATGATACTAATGAGATATTATATCATCCAACCCCTTCTCCTCTTTTTATTTTTTGAAAAGAAAACGTTGTTTGTGTGGTGTTAATTTATCACCTTCAAGAACGGCATGTTTTCAATTTTCTTTTTCATCTCCAGATATGGTCATGAAAAATTTTTTATGGTTGAACCAGATTTTTTTATATGTATTATATCCTATTTAATGTTATGGAACTAACTTATTTACATATTACTAAATTATTAAAAGAAACAAGTTCATTGTAGATGAAAAACCGCCTGAATTAACCCAAACGATCATCATTAAATTCATATCTAATGATTCATCCAAATGGTATATAATATAATCAATTATAAGATAATTTAAGCTCATAGAATATAATTAATAACATGACTGATCAGTTATGGATGTTTATCCATGTTCTACATGAACTTCCATTCATGAATACAAGTGAACCGTTCAAAAAAATCATAAAAACAGACATTCCCCAAACAATGTATTTAAACCCTATAACTCATCCAAAGGCCCATAAAATAACTTAATTAAACCATAATGAAACATATTCATGTAAAAAAGGTTCTTTAATTGTTTATTAATGAATATAATTTGGTTATACAGTACTTTAAAGTGAAGAAAGCGTTCGGATACAAGGTAAGGGGAAATTCTCAAACCCAACTTTCTTTCTTCGGGTTCTCCCTCTTTCACTCAATTTTTGGTATGGTAACTCCTTAAAAATAAATTTTTAATCATTATATTACCTTTTATGGGATATAAATGTTTTCCACTAGAGTTTATGTCAAACAAATGTTTTCTAAAATAACTATTCTTTCAAAAACACACCTTTTATTTCTCACTCAAGGTTGATGGTTATTGTATCAAGTATGTTATTCACACTTTCTTTTGGGAAACCATTTATGAATGTGTTATTATGAGATGAAACCCATTCCTTTACATGGGTTGGTTATGTTAATTTTTTATATATGTTCTATGTGTAATGTATGATAATGATAATGTTATGACGTGACAGGCGCGCCTGGAATTATATAGCGCAATATGAATGTATGAATGTGATGGGTGCGCCCAGAATTATACATCACTCCAATGAATTGGGTAAAGTGATGAATCTCATGAGTTAAAGTGAAATGATAAGTGAAAAAGATGATATATTTTTTCACAAGTATGTGTGGTAGTTAACCACTAAGACATGATGTTTCATTTTTATGCATTGACACATTTCAAGTATTTTATTAATGCTTCCTCTCATGTTCATGATCCTTTTCCTATGTTATTATTATGATCACCCATTGTTATATTGTTCATATCTATCCTCTTACTGTGAATTTATCTCACCCATTTTTGATGTATATCCTCAGGTGACTACATGTACTAAGGAGAGGTCAAGTTCTAATAAGAAGTTAGAGAAGAAGGAATTAAATAAATGTTTATGTTTGATGTTGTAAATGTTATGTTTGGTCCTAGTTTTCCTAAAACACTAAACCTTCGGATCCTAGACGTGTAATAATATTATGTTTTTTATCTTTATTATGATGTAAAATTAATGTAAGAAAATGAAGGGTTGCTATACTGATGAGGTTTGATTGCCTTTTCCATACAATCCTCCCATATTTTCCAGTGATTAGTGACCTTGAGGGAGTTTTTGGTCGTGATTTTTGAATAGAACCTGAATAGAATATATTTTTCTTGTGGCTAGAGGATCATATGTGATACTGACCATTCATATTTACCACCCAACCTAGAGAATACTGATTCTCTCTACAATGATGATGTTGATGAAAATTCCCCTAGACCTACGGGATGGAGACTATCCAGGGCCACAATTGGAATTGGTTGATCCTAATATTTGGGGTTCAGTGCTTCCAATTGAGTATTTGATGAATCATAGGAATTAAATTGATATATAAATTCCCCTAGCCTAGTGGGATGGGGTTTATTTGTATCTTCTATTGATATGTACTGAATCCTCTCTGAAATTGATGATATCAGGGGTGGAGGTGGTGGTAGATATTACCCTATCCCAATGGGATGGGTTTTATTCTAGATGTATACTAAGATATCTATTATTGAGACCTGTTTGATTTGGTGCAACTATGCTCATATAGGAGCTGGGTGCAATGGTAGCCCATGTTGGGAGTCATTTTTACAGGAAGTTGTTGGGTTGATCATAACATCAACTTTCATGTCTAAAATGCATTCCCATTTTTTCGAGGGACCTAATTCGAGTATCCTATGGTTTTCCTCTCCCCCTGTTCGTGATGTATTGACACCATTAAAGTTGGGGAATTCCATTGTAAGGACCAACTAGCTCACACGTTACCTGGTCCCCTGATCTCACTGGAGGCTATAACATTACAGGATGTTGTATCTAAGGGGATATTCTATTCTAGGGGTGTGGTGAAGTATATCACTCTATACATTCCCCATACTCAAATACAGATAAATGACATGGCTTCAGAGATCAGTTGTTGAAGAGTTGTGATGTAATGGTGGAAAGAGTGTTATAGATTTGTGTTGTGTTTGTCTGGTTTTGGATCCTAGGCCATGGAGATAACAATAAGGTCTAGATGACAATAGAGTATCTTGATAGTCTATAGGTGAATCTCATATCCCAGATAAGGGTGGTTTATAGCCTTTAGTCACTTATGCGTTTCCCTCATATTTTGGCATAGATAAGGCACACACTCATTCTCTAGATCGTCTGATATCTCATAGTCAGAAGTAAAAAGGGTATACAACATGGTGGGGAGGTTGTTTTTGGATAAATCTCTCCATATGTCAATGTTATACTCCTATTCACTAGACTTACATGCCTCTATCTAATCAGACCATAGAATGTGCTTCTTAGGGTTGACTACTGACCATAGTGGAGTGTTGCTGGACATTGACAGGGAACTATATATGGTTGACTGCAATGTATCGATCACCTCTCTATAAGAAGATGTATGAGTTTTGAACACCTATTTATATAGAGGTGTTTGGGTAAGGAGAGGATTTACTTGCCCATATGAGATATCACCATGGAGAGTTTTACCATAAAGGATGTTAGGAGTAGAGTCCTTTAAATCCATGTCCACACTACCAAAAGTAGGACTATCACAATAATGATCACCTTCTAGTTTAGTTGAAGAGTCGAAGGACACTTGGGGTGTTGAGAATGTGTCTTGAACAACCTCAAGGACACTAACATTGAGAAGATTAAGGATATGATCCTCATTTTACATTGTAGCCAGGATATTCCAACCTGCCTTTTAGGTCTGTGAAGGGATATGGGATTGTTGTATGATGACTATCAAACTTTGTTAATATACTTATAGTATTGAGGGAGCATGATCCCACTACAGAGAAGCTACTGGAATATGATCAGCTATTTCATTGATAGTAATATGAGCCTGCCCCAAGTAATGTTCCACTCTCACTTGGTGAGCCTTGGTCAGAACGGGAGTGTGGTCCTGATCCCGATCCTTTGGAGTATGCCGATGGTGTTTTTTGATAATAATATGATCCTGTCTCAAGGAATTTTATGCTCTCACTTGGTGAGCCCCAATTGGAATGAGAATATGATCTTATTCCGAATATATATTCCTCATTGGAATGTGTCGATGGACCTTCAGAATGGGATAAGGGATATGGGAATACTACTGTATGGTCTTATAAGGATGTTTTCGCAGTCGTTAATTGGTGAAAGTAGAAATATGCACATGGATTCTGTGGTCTAATGGAATATGCTAGGTAGATTCACTGAAACAAATATGAGCCTGTCATGAGGCATGTGTGATTCTCACTTGGTGATACTTGGTTAGAATGGGAATATGATCCCAATCATGAGCCTTTTAAGTATTTCAACAGGCATTTTTGATAAGAATATGATCCTTTCTCGAGGCATGTGTTGCTCTCACTTATTGAGCTTCGGCCAAAATGGGGATATTGGCTTTATCCTAGGCCCTTGGAATATGCCATTGGTTTTTTCCGATAGGAATGTGCCCCTATCTCAAGTCATGCTCCTCTCTCACCCAGTGAGACTTGGTTGGAAAGGGAATATGAGCTCAGTTTGAAACCTCTTCCTTTTTTAGAATATGCCAAAAATCCTCTTGGATGGGAGAAAGAATTTGTGCTTGCTTTAGAGCAATCACTTGTTCATAATGATCAGAGTGTTGTAATTTCCTAGATGTATGGATAGGAATATGTGCCTATCCCTATATCTATACCAGTTCCAGAATATTCCATCATAGTTCTCTAGCTGTTTCTAAAAAGTAGCGACACTTTAGAAAAGTGTGCGTAAGAATGTAATGTCCCACATTTTATGTCTCCACTATTTATAGGAAGATATATTTGATTGAAATGGGGATATGATCCCACTTTATCCTCCTTGTTCCATCGTAATATGCCTATGGGATTCATGAATAATGGTAGGGATATTCACCCCCCATGATTGCTATAGGAATATGTCCGTAGAATTCTTCCAAGAAAGTAGGGATATGAGCCTACTCACTAGCTATCACTAGAATATACCGATGGGCTTCATTAGTGGAAAAAAGGATATGACCCCACTTATGGTTATATAGATCTTTCCTTTCTCAATTTTTCTTCCTTTTCACCCATGCATGGGTATCATAGGTGGTAGTGTGTTAGATGGTGCCCTCAGTAGAAGAATAAAGGGCAATGGTGGGGTGAAACTGGTGAAAGTTTTTGATAGGATCCCTCTTTAGAATCCCCTAAACTATAAGGGATCCATAGTTGACTCCTTAATCCAACTTCATCAGATACTAAATGTGGCGATTGGTGTGATCCAAGGATAATATTTTAAGCAGTTGGATATAAAAATAAGTTCCACTGGCTTTACTAAAACTTTCTTTGGATGATGAAGACTCATCAATTTTAGAGTTTGGAGACCCGTGCAAGCATCCTCAAGGGTTGGTATTGTACCATGTTGATGGTATTCTAGGACTATTGTATTTTTCACTTTATGTTGAAGGTATCAAGTAGGTGATGTCATTATGAGACCCTCAGGGGTTGCACCCATAGCTTATTTTTCAGAATGATCACTGGATGAATACATTATCTTGGGTTAGGTGTTTTTTGTGAGTGCAGTATCGGTAGTCTTGAAGACAACAAGGAATAAGGTCACCAATCAGTGCATCATCATAGGCATGATATATGCTCAACCAAATATGCATTAGTAACACAATTGTACATTCTTATTCCCAATCTGGCCATTCTTCTTTTATATAATTTTCAAAGTGAGGATAAACATATTCATGAGAACCCTAACTATAGGGGATCAACCATAAGATTCATGTTTGGTTCACCATTTTTGATTATGTAGGATATGAAAAAAAGGCCCAAATCATGTTCAATCAATCATTTTTTTATTTAATAGATTCACATAGGGGTCACCATTTTTGTTTTTTTGGAAGAAGATTAAATCACCCATATGACAGGAACAAAATGGTCTGATGAGAACCGGGCAGTCTATCCTTTTCATCTTGTGAAGGAGATGCCATAGTTAAATGATTTGACATCAGGTTCACCATTTTTGTTTTTTCAAAAAAATTTAGGACAACCCATATAATAGGAACAAAATGGTCTGATGAGAACTGGGCAATCTATCCTTTTTATCTTGTGAAAAAGATGTTATATTTAAATGATTTCACATTGGGTTTAACATTTTTGTTTCATGAGAAAGATGTTTATGGTTTAGAAAAATGGCATTATTGTGAGTGTTTTGGGTGAGGTTAAATGTATTGTACATTCATTTAATCTGAGTTTACAATTTTTTTTATCTCTAATAGAAACTCACAATGACTTCCACATCCATAACTGAGTATGGACCAGCTTTCCAAAGGTAGGTGGTACTTTAGGGTTTCAGACCCAAAAATTCGTAGGGACTCACATTGGTCAAGAAGATGGGAGTTTGGGATCACCACACCCTTTTAGGGAGAATTATTTCCTACTTGGGGACTCTCTTATGGATTTAAGATATGTTTGAGAATAGCTTCCTAATCCTGATACAAGACCAGTTACCCTAAAAAATGATCACATGTAAAGTAATTTTATATGAAAAGGGGAATCTTAAATCCATATATATGTATACAAGGTTCATCATCCATTTACCACTAATGGGTAGCTAATTATATATTAAATCCATATAACCATACACTTCGAAGTTTGTTGTCATCTAGGGAGGCGGTTAATATATCAAGGATGGGATTGATCCATTATGAGGTGCCCTACGCATCCTGATTTATAACAAGAATGAAATCCCACATAGTTTGTTAAACCCATGTAGTTTAAAATCATATAGAAATGACATATATGAGTGCAATTAGGTTTTATATATTGAGCTCGATCCTCAAGGAGGCATCCTATGTATCCTAGTTATTATAGGAATCAGAGTCATCATAGTTCGATCACACCCTTAGGACCTTACTCAAGGTGTATTCCCTTGTATGGGGGAAGTCATATCATACCACTGATTGAGGATTACACACTTAGATTACCCTAGATGGTGGAGATTCATGATGGGAATGATATGACCATTGCAATTCCATAAACCTACGTGATCCATGCTTGGTGTAGGAAACAAGGGATAACAAGTAATTAGTCTCAGTGTATATGGATGTGGGACTTACGTTCTAGGAAAACCTTTTGGATATTTAATATAGAGCTTGGGAATTAGGAAGGTGTCCTACATATCCTAGTTATAACAGGAATCAGAGTCATCATAGTTTAGTTGATCAAGGCTTACACACCGAGGCTACCCTTTGGATGTTTGATATAGACCTAAGTCCTTTGGAACTATGTATCCTCATTATGGTAAGAATTAGAGTTCTATTAGTTTATTTTGATCAAGACTTACACACTAAGGATTCCCTTTGGATGTTTTATATAGATCTCATGCCCTAGAAAGGCGTCATATGTATATTGTTTATGGAAGGAATTAGAGTTCTCATAGTACAATTGGTTGGGTATTACACATTGAGGATTCCCTTTGGATGTTTGATATGGTTATCAAGAATTAAGAAGGCATCCTATGTATCTTAGTTATGGAAGGAATTAGAGTTCTTGTAGTTTAGTTAATTGGGGTTTACACACTAAATCTACCCTTTGGATGTTTGATATGGATATCGGGCCTTATAAAGGCATCCTATGTATCAT
Organism: Viscum album; assembly: GCA_963277665.1. Classification (NCBI taxonomy): domain Eukaryota; kingdom Viridiplantae; phylum Streptophyta; class Magnoliopsida; order Santalales; family Viscaceae; genus Viscum; species Viscum album. Next base: position 379,542,195 of record OY728153.1, on the reverse strand, counting down.
GTTTATGGAAGGAATCAGATTTCTCATAGTATAATTGATTAGGGATTACAAACTTAGGCTTCCCTTTGGATGTTTGATATGGTTCTCAATATGTATCCTGGTTATGGAAGGAATTAGATTTCTTGTAGTTCAGTTGATCAAGGCTTATACATTGAGACTACCCTTTGGATGTTTGATATGGATATAAAGCCTTAGGAAGGCATCCTATATATCCTAGTTATCGTAGGAATAATATTTATTATAGTTCAGTTGATTAGGGCTTACACACTGAGGATGCCCTTTTGATGTTTGATATGGATCTCGGGCCTTAGGAAGGCATCCTACGTATTTGGGTTATGGGAGGAATTAGTGTTCTCATAGTTAATTTGATTGGGGCTTACACACTGAGGATTCCCTTTGAATGTTTGACATGGAGTTCAGGCCTTAGGAAGTCATCCTACGTATCCTGGTCATGGAAGGAATCATAGTTCTCGTAGTTTAGTTAATCAGGGCTTACACATTGAGGTTTCCATTATATGTATATTGGAATAGGTTATCACATCCCAATATGTATGTTTTAAATGGAATAATTGTTTTCCATACATGTTTGAGAATGTCTGGACATAACCTAGTTGCTTAGTGGGCATGCCCAAAGAGAATCTCATGATCTAGATAACTTTTCTGGAGGATGTCTCCTAACTTGAATGACATTTCAAGAGACCATTTCATGATCGATGATGATATATACAGAGGGTTTATCATTATATGGATATATTTTTTAGAGGTTATCATGAGATATAGGCTGACATATCTGGAAGGTGTTTTATGATCTAGATAACTTATCCTAGTGTCATTCATGAAACTTGGATGACATGCTTGGAAAGTGTCACAAGATCTGGTTGGCAATCTCGAAGGTCTTCATGAGACCTAGCTAACATACATCAGTATCTTCACATAACTTGGGTGACATGTGTAGAGGAAATCACAAGATATGGATGGTGAAATAGAAGGGATTTATGAGACTCTGGTGGTATGGCCAGAGGGCGTCATGCGACTTTTTTTATATGTCTGGGGGGAACCACATGATCCAAATGGCATGTCGAGGGGATATCACATAACTTGAGTGACATGTCCTTGTACCGTCACATGAACTGGATGATTCATGCGATGCACATGAAGATCAACTAATACATCTTTATGTAAGTCTCCTGTATTTTACTTTTTATTCTAGCATTTTATTGTATATGCGCCTTAGATTTGTCCACTATTAGCTTGTTTTAGGTTTCGTGTGACCCAACTGACATGCAGGATGTCCTTTGCATAATCCTAATGACATGCCAGAAGTTCTTCATGTGATATTAAGCGATCACGTGAAGTACCTATGAATGTTATGCAACCCTTGGATTCATTCCCCATATCTTACCTGGTAGAATACTTTCACAATCTCATGATCAGTCGCTGCGAGAAGTCTTCTCCTGCGCTCCCTTGAGCGATCAACCGAAGGATGATGGATGCATTTTTTTGAGGGGGATGGACTTATATGCCTCACCACCCCAGTTATAAAACACCTAGTGTGTAATGTATCTCTTATATTTAGGATGGATTCAATGGAGGGATTTGGTATTACACGCTTTCTGAGATCCTGCCATAGGTATTCCAGGGGGTGTTTCATGATTTTCAACGACCGCAGGAAGGTTTCACCTTAGCCGTTTTTATTAGGACTAGGCTGATCAAAGGGATCTCACCTAAAGATGTGGACATGCTAATGTGATTTTACAAGGTTTGGATATCATATAAAAGGGCCCTCGTGAGACCCAGATAGCTATTGAAAGGCTTTCACATGATCTGAGATACCATGTCTGGGGTTCTCTGGGAGACAAAGGAAACTTGTTTGGGGTCATTAGCAAGACCAAGTAAGCTTGTCAAGATGAATTTTATGGGATTATGCTGACATGTTGAGGTGGCCTCTGTGGGATCAATGGTGATTGAATAGGGTTCAAAAACACTTTTATGTGATGATCAATGTATCCTATCTTCATAATAATCTTCCATGTTTTCCCCTTTAATTTAATTATTTATTTCACAAAGGTTGGGGATCTTATGAATTTTTTCAAGTGTTATTGAAGAAAACTACTCTCCCCATCGGTGATGTGTCGTGTGACCAATAAAGGGTCTTGTGTCAATGTATGATCATTTTCATGGAAATAACCTTTAATTTTTTATGGAGTTGAAGGCATGAAATCATGATCTTTCATGGTAAGATGGACATGTCTCTAGGGATTCTGCAGTTTCTTGAAAATATCAAGGGAACATTGCATGAATATCAACAATCATGAAAGTATTCCACCTTTTGCATATTCCACCTTATTTTACCAATATTTTTGGATGGTTCATCAGGTTCCTGCTAGTTGACAAGCCATGTGACTTGGGGGAGATCATATGGTAGCCACCGCATGATCATTGAGCATCTTTGATTCCTTTTCAAGAATAAGGATGTTTGTTAAAAGGGGCTCTGTGTGATCTCATGCAGGTCATTTTCTACACATGTCCTTTTTGCATGACCCTCTGAAGGTCATGTGACTATGCGTCTTTTGAAAGGTTACGCGATATGCCTAATCTTTGACACATTTTCTTCATTTTTTAAGGAAAATAATACCCATACTTCGATTATTTCTTCCCTTGATTTTCCAATTCTCATTTGGCAGTAGTCAACAACCACCAATGTTCTCCTATTTGAAAACTTAGTATATGTTATTCCAGATGTACTTCATATTTCTCTTTCTATATTATCAAGGGGATTTTTTATTAACCATTTTTACAATGTTGGGTTTCAAGAAGGGTATTTTAAAAATTTATTCCCCTGATTACCAAGATCAAGATTAAATTGCGAGGATTCAATTTATTTTGGGGGTAGAATGTAACACCTCGAGATTTTGAAATAAGAACATCATATTCGATAGCATATATGACATGAAACACTAATATTTGAAGAGAATGTAACACCATAAGAATTTATGAGATATTTATTTTTAAATAAATTCAATTTTTATTTATTAATTATAAATAAAATAAAAACCATTTTAAATAAAAAGAAATGTTTTCTGAAAAACTGTACTTTTCTAAAAGGTGATTTCATCCCGCCCTTCATACATATTTTAAAATTAAATTTTATCAATTTTAAAAAATTTATTTGATAGTATAAAATTAATTTTATAAATTTTTATATAAAAATTATCTTATTGTGAATTTTTAGGATATTTCTAAAAAGTTTCATTTTTTTGATGAATAGTGGAAAATACTAGTTTTTATTGAAAAATGAATTTTTTTTAAATAATTTATAGGTTTTATTTTTAAAAAAATTGACTTTATGGTGAAAATATATCAATAATATTATAATAAATACATTTTATGTTAGTGGAATAAATTTTATATTGATTTTTATACTAAAATTTTCAATACTTATGAGAATCTTCTCTTTGGAAATACACCTTTTCAACATGTTTGTGGGTGTAAATATAAATTATATTTTTCCACTTTTGTGAGTTGAATTTGATAAAAATGATTCAATATTTAAAATCATAAAAATAAATATTACATAATAAGTTCAACTTAATTTTTTATCTTAATGAATAATAAACACAGTAAAAATTAATTACTATAAGTAAGGTTAGAACGAGTTTACCATGGGGTTAAACAACAACGATAAGTGTTGAAATGACCTATTTTTTTTATTCCAATTACTGTTTTATGACCATATTCATAACTTTATCACCTTATTCACAAATTTTAATAGTTTTTGGGACACTTTTCCATCAAAGTAACCTATATAATAATTTAAGTAAAGAAAAAGACAAAATTTCACCCTCTTGCTTTTAAATTTCCATTAAGTGTTCACATAGGGACACAAGAAATATGTGACTGAATATAGATGGTCATTATGAGAATAATGATATTAAATTAATAAATAAAATTTATTTTTATATTTTAGTAATCATATAATTAATTTAAATTCTTAAGCAACGCCAACACAATAATTATTTAATTAATGGAAAAATAAAGAAACCAATAATAAAAACATTAAAATATAAAAAAATTTAATGCATTATTATGTTAAATTTATTTCAATAGATAAATATATAACTTTATACAGTTTTTACATAATATATTCTAATTTCATAATCATCTTGCACTACTACAAAAACGGGATTTAACAACGCTAAAAACGGGCTTTAATAGCGCTAAAAAATCGCTGTAAAGCTCGACGCTGATAAAGGGGGGTACCATTTATCAGCTCTTACTGAGCACTGATAAAGGGGTACTTTATCAGCGCTAAAAAATAACTGATAAAGGAAACCTTTATCAGCACTAAAAACGCACTGATAAAGGTAGACTTTATCAGCGCTAAACGAGCGCTGATAAAACAACCCTTTATTAGCGCTAAAAGAGTGCTGATAAATGAGTGTTTTATCAGTGCTCCTTTAGCACTAATAAACCGATCCTTTATCAGCACTTTTTTAGCGCAGATAAAAGCACCATTTATTAGCTCTAAAAAAGCGCTGATAAATGCCCTGTCTGCTACTACAAAATAATCTGCAGCAGCACACCCAAACACCTGCAAAAAAAATCAGCATCTTAATAAGCTAATTAAAGAAAGTATACCCATAAAAAATTAACACATAAATCATAATCTAATTAGACCAATTATACCCATACAACAATTATACCCGTACACATAAGAAAGAAGCTGATTCAACATCCAATCCTTCTCTACATCTTCCACCATCAGAGTTATCAGGTTGTCTTCCCCTTTGTATAGTAGCTTTCCCCTCATCTTTATATATGTATTAATCTATTATATCCCCTTTCTCTTTTTAATTCATTTTATCTCTGTTATACATTCCCATTCTTCTTTATATTTATTCGTATCACAATTTAGATTCGTTAGAAGGTTATCATTGGTTTTTGGATTTCTCTATCATTATTATAGGAATATGAGGCCCTCATTCATAGGCTTCCATAATTTTCTCCAAGGAAATGGGATGTATATTTTAGAAATCACATGGATATCGAGTATTTTATATTATATTGAAATAGATTTTAAAAAATAGACAGAAACCAGGGGGAATACCTGTTATGGAATCTGATTCCCATCATGAATGCCTCTTCCTAGAGTTGGTAAATCCATATCCCCCTTGATAATAACTCTTTTATCCAAAAAAAAACACTCAAATTACATATTCAAAACCTCACTAGGGTGGATAGTATCTACAATGTAAAAGAATTTATGTTATAATTCTTCATTTACCCGTGGCCCATCAGAAAGAATAATGTTGTGGACCCCTTATCCTTGAAAAAACAACACCACCACATTTGTAACCTCTATAGAATAATTTAAACAATATATCAGATATTCTTATCGTAAACTCTGGTTAAAATTATCCACAATGTTTTATGTAATTTATATAGTGTATCCACAACCTTCGGTTCAAGCCCCATGATTGTGATGACACAATGGTAAAGCCCACGATGTAGTGGGTGTTAATTATCCAATGCCACATATTCTTCTCTAAAGCTTCCATAGTGATAATATGACACAACAAAACTAGAAATGGTGTCACCATGGATATGCCACTTTTTTTTATTTATTTGTACATCATAGTTTTCTAATTTAGTTCATGTTATCATTCATGGATTTTTCACAATATATGAAATTCATGGGGGTCATCCCAATCTCTAGATGCCATCCACGACATCTCCTGACATTGATAATATAATTTTGGCTAGATGATGAGATATCTCATTAGAATCTATGTAAAACTAAACTGAGATACCCTGGTGGCATAGTGATTTTGAGGGTGGTAGGCTACGATAGTTGCATCAAGGGAATGTATGATTAAGGGAACTTGAGTGGTGAGTGTTGAAAAGATTTTTTTTGTAATTTAAAATCCCCTAATATCACCTCATCCAACATATGATAATTACATGGGATCCCACTTCCATATACTTGTTCCCCTAACTTTATATTTATAATCATGTCATATTATAGTTAGTGGAATCATACAACCTCACAATACGACCCACACAAGTGATGTCCCTCATCCATTAGTGCACATAATATCCTAATGTCCCAATATTCTCTTCTACTCATACAACTACCTCTACATTCATAATTAAATATCTTTTCTTCCATAATCCATCCATGTTGGATACCCTTTATGTAATTCAATGCCCCATAACCCTAATGTATTTTCTATGTGGCTTGAACCCTTTCGGTTTGGGGATAACATGGGTTGGACAAATTATTTACCTAAAAATATATAAAACACTTAATTAATATTCGTACACGTCACCAAGGACCCTTGTATAGTTCTTATAAAATATCAAGGCAATTCGTATGCGTTTGGTCGGATTTTCATAGGTCAGTTGTTGTTTTCAAATAAAATTGTGTCCATTTTAAACAAAAGAGAGACCCTTTGAGTGCTAGCGGCCACACCGTGCCTCTTATTGAGGTGGGAATGACACGTACATGTCAAAAAGGACTCATGGACCGTTCTCCTAAAGGATCAACACAATCCGAATGCGTTTGGTCAGATTTCTGTAGGTCAGTTGTTGTTTTCAATTAAAATCGTGTCCATTTTAAACAAAAGAGAGACCTTTTGAGTGGTACCAGCCACACCGTGACTCGGATTGAGGTGGGGATGACTCATAGACGTCACAAAGGACCCGTGGATCATTCTTCTAAAGGATAAAGGCAATCCAAATGCGTTTGGTTAGATTTACGTAGGTCATTTGTTGTTTTCAATTAAAATTGTGTCAATTTTAAACAAAAGAGAGACCCTTTGAGTGATATAAGACACACCATGCCTTGGATTGAGGCGGGGATGACTCATATACATCACAAAGGACCAGTGGATAGTTCTCCTAAAGGATTAATACAATCTGAATGCGTTTGGTCGGATTTCCGTAGGTCAGTTGTTGTTTTCACTTAAAATCATGTCCATTTTAAACAAAAGAGAGAACCTTTGAGTGCTAGCGGCCACACCATGACTCGGATTAAGGCAGGGTTGACTCTTAGACATCACCAAGGACCCTTGTATCATTCTAATAAATGATAAAGGTAATCCAAATGCGTTTGGTTGGATTTTCATAGGTCAGTTGTTGTTTTCAATTAAAATGGTGTCCATTTTAAACAAAAGAGAGACCCTTTGAGTGGTACCGGACACACCATGCCTTGAATTGAAGCGGGGATGACTCATACACGTCACAAAGGACCAGTGGATCGTTCTCATAAAGGATCAACACAATCCTAATGCGTTTGGTTGGATTTCTGTACGTCAGTTGTCGTTTTCACTTAAAATCGTGTCCATTTTAAACAAAACAGAGACCCTTTGAGTGGTACCGGCCACACCGTGCCTCGGATTGAGGTGGGGTTTAATTTTAAACGTCACCAAAGACTCTTGGATCATTATTATAAAAGATCAAGGAAATCAGAATGCGTTTGGTAGGATTTTCATAGGTCAGTTGTTGTTTTCAATTAAAATTGTGTCCATTTAAAACAAAAGAGAGACCCTTTGAGTGCTAGCGGCCACACCATACCTCGTATTGAGGCGGGGTTGACTCTTATACATAAAAAATGACCTTTGGATCATTATCCTAAATTATCAAGACAATCTGAATGTGTTTGGTCAGATTTTCATATGTCAGTTGTTGTTTTCACTTAAAATCGTGTCCATTTTAAACAAAATAGAGACCCTTTGAGTGGTACTGGCCACAAAGTGGGTCATATTGAGAAGGGGATGACTCATACAAATCACCAAGGACCCTTGTATCTTTATCATAAAATATAAAGGCAATCCAAATGAATTTGGTCAGATTTTCATAGGTCAGTTTTTGTTTTCAATTAAAATCGTGTCCATTTTAAACAAAAGAGAGACCCTTTGAGTTATAGAGGCCACATTGTGCCTCAGATTGAGGCGGGGATGACTTGTACACGTCACCAAGGACACTTTTATATTTATCATAAAATATCAAGGCAATCTGAATGCATTTAGTCGGATTTTCATAGGTTAGTTGTTGTTTTAAATTATAAATTGTGTCCATTTTAAACAAAAGAGAGACCCTTTGAGTGATAGCGGCCACAATGTGCCTCAGATTGAGGCATGGTTGACTCGTACACGTCACAAAGGACCCGTGGACCATTCTAATAAAGTATCAAGACAATATGAATGCGTTTGTTCAGATTTTCATAGGTCAATTGTTGTATTCAATTAAAATCGTGTCCATTTTAAACAAAATAGAGACCCTTTGAGTGGTACCAGACACACCGTGCCTCGGATTGAGGCAAAGTTGACTCTTAGATGTCACCAAGGACCTATGGATCGTTATAATAAAGTATCAAGGAAATATGAATGCGTTTGATCAGATTTTCATAGGTCAGTTGTTGTTTTCAATTAAAATTGTGTCCATTTTAAACAAAAGAGAGACCCTTTGAGTGATAGCAGCCACATCGTGCCTCAGATTAAGGCGAGGATGAATCTTACACATCAAAAAGGATCATTGGATCATTATCATAGAGGATCAACACAATCTGAATGCGTTTGGTCAGATTTCCGTAGGTCAGTTGTTGTTTTCACTTAAAATCGTGTCCATTTTAAACAAAAGAGAGACCGTTTGAGTGCTAGCGGCCACACCGTGCCTCATATTGAGGCGGGGTTGAATCTTAGACATCAACAAGGACCCTTGGATCATTATCCAAAATTATAAAGGTAATATGAATTCGTTTGGTTGGATTTTCATAGGCCAGTTGTTGTTTTCAATTAAAATGGTGTCCATTTTAAACAAAAGAGAGACCCTTTGAGTGGTACCGGCCACACTGTGCCTCAGATTGAAGTGGGGATGACTCATACACGTCACAAAGGACTAGTGGATCGTTCTCATAAAGTATCAACACAATCCTGATGTGTTTGGTTGGATTTCCGTACGTCCGTTGTTGTTTTCACTTAAAATCGTGTCCATTTTAAACAAAATAGAGACCCTTTGAGTGGTACTAGCCACACCGTGCCTCGGATTGAGGAAGGGTTGACTTTTAAATGTCCCCAAAGACCCTTGAATCATTATTATAAAAGATCAAGGCAATCCGAATGCGTTCGGTAGGATTTTCATAGGTCAGTTGTTGTTTTCAATTAAAATTGTGTCCATTTAAAACAAAAGAGATACCCTTTGAGTGCTAGCGGCCACACCGTGCCTTAGATTGAGGTGAGGTTGACTCGTATACATCACAAAGGACCCGTGGTTCATTCTCCTAAAGTATCAAGAAAATAAGAATGCGTTTGGTCAGATTTTCGTATGTCAGTTGTTGTTTTCACTTAAAATCGTGTCCATTTTAAACAAAATAGAGACCCTTTGAGTTGTACCGGCCACACCATGCCTCATATTGAGAAGGGTATGACTCTTACACATCACTAAGGACCCTTGGATCGTTATCATAAAATATCAAGGCAATCCGAATGCATTTGGTCAGATTTTCATAGGTCAGTTGTTGTTTTCAATTAAAATCGTGTCCATTTTAAACAAAAGAGAGACCCTTTGAGTGCTAGAGGCCACACCGTGCCTCAGATTGAGGAGAGGATGACTCTTACACGTCACCAAGGACCCTTGTATCGTTATCATAAAATATCAAGGCAATCCAAATTCTTTTAGTCAGATTTTCATAGGTTAGTTGTTGTTTTCAATTAAAAATTGTGTCCATTTTAAAAAAAAGAGAGACCCTTTGAGTTCTAGCAGCCAAAATGTGCCTCGGATTGAGTCAGGGTTGACTTTTACACTTCGAAAAGTACCCTTGGATAATTCTAATAAAGTATCAAGACAATCCGAATGCGTTTGGTCGGATTTTCGTACGTCAGTTGTTGTATTCACTTAAAATCGTGTCCATTTTAAACAAAATAGAGACCCTTTGAGTGGTACCGGCCACACCATGCCTTGGATTGAGGCGAAGTTGACTCGTAGATGTCACCAAGGACCCATGAATTTTTCTAATAAAGGATCAAGGAAATATGAATGCATTTGATTGGATTTTTATAGGTCAGTTGTTGTTTTCAATTAAAATGGTGTCCATTTTAAACAAAAGAAGACCCTTTGAGTGGTACCGGCCACACTGTGACTCGGATTGAGGCGGGGATGACTTGTACACGTCAAAAAGGACCATTGGATCATTCTCCTAAAGGATAAACACAATCCGAATGCGTTTGGTCAGATTTCCGTAGGCCAGTTGTTGTTTTCACTTAAAATCGTGTCCATTTTAAACAAAATAGAGACCCTTTGAGTGCCATCGACCACACCGTGCCTTGTATTGAGGAAGATTTGACTCTTAGATGTCTCCAAGGACACTTGGATCGTTCTAATAAATGATAAAGGTAATCTGAATGCGTTTGGTTGGATTTTCATAGGTCAGTTGTTGTTTTCAATTAAAATGATGTCCATTTTAAACAAAAGAGAGACCCTTTGAGTGGTACCGGCCACACCGTGCCTCGTATTGAAGCGGGGATGACTCATAAACATTAAAAAGGACCAGTGGATCGTTATCATAAAGGATCAACACAATCATAATGCGTTTGGTTGGATTTCCGTACGTCAGTTGTTGCTTTCACTTAAAATCGTGTCTATTTTAAACAAAATAGAGACCCTTTGAGTGGTACCAGCCACACTGTGCCTCGGATTGAGGCGGGGTTGACTTTTACACATCACCAAGGACCCTTGTATCGTTATTATAAAAGATAAAGGCAATCCTAATGCGTTTGGTAGGATTTTCATTGGTCAGTTGTTGTTTTCAATTAAAATTGTGTTCATTTAAAACAAAAGAGAGACCCTTTGAGTGCTAGCGGCCACACCGTGCCTCGGATTGAGGCAGGGTTGAATTTTATACATTAAAAAGGACCCTTGTTTCATTCTACTAAAGTATCAAGACAATCCAAATGTGTTTGGTCAGATTTTCATATGTCAGTTGTTGTTTTCACTTAAAATCGTGTCCATTTTAAACAAAATAGAGACCCTTTAAGTGGTATCGGCCACACCGTGACTCATATTGAGAAGGGGATGACTCTTACACATCACTAAGTACCCTTGGATCGTTCTCATAAAATATCAAGGAAATCCGAATGCATTTGGTCAGATTTTCATAGGTCAGTTGTTGTTTTCAATTAAAATCGTGTCCATTTTAAACAAAAGAGAGACCCTTTGAGTGCTAGAGGCCACACCATGCTTCATATTGAGGCAGGGATGACTCTTAAACATCACCAAGGACCCTTGGATAGTTATCATAAAATATCATGGCAATAAGAATGCGTTTAGTCAGATTTTCATAGGTTAGTTGTTGTTTTCAATTAAAAATTGTGTCCATTTTAAACAAAAGAGAGACCCTTTGAGTGCTAGCGGCCACAATGTGCCTCATATTGAGGTGGGGTTGACTCATACACGTCAAAAGGTACCCTTGGATCATTCTACTAAAGTATCAAGACAATAATAATGCGTTTGGTCAGATTTTCGTACGTCAGTTGTTGTATTCACTTAAAATCGTGTCCATTTGAAATAAAATAGAGACCCTTTGAGTGGTACCGGCCACAACGTGCCTCGTATTTAGGAGTAGTTGACTCGTAGATGTCACCAAGGACCCGTGGATTGTTCTACTAAATAATCAAGGAAATATGAATGTGTTTGATAGGATTTTCATAGGTCAGTTGTTGTTTTCAATTAAAATGGTGTCCATTTTAAACAAAAGAAGACCCTTTGAGTGGTACCGGACACACTGTTCCTCGAATTGAGGCGGGGATGACTCTTAAATGTCAAAAAGTACTAGTGGATCATTCTACTAAAGGATAAACACAATCCGAATGCGTTTGGTCATATTTCCGTATGTCAGTTGTTGTTTTCACTTAAAATCGTGCCCATTTTAAACAAAATAGAGACCCTTTGAGTGGTATCGGCCTCACCGTGCCTCGGATTAAGGCGGGGTTGACTCGTACACATCACCAAGGACCCTTGGATCGTTCTTATAAAAGATCAAGGCAATCCTAATGCGTTTGGTCATATTTTCATAGGTCAGTTGTTGTTTTCAATTAAAATGGTGTCCATTTTAAACAAAATAGAGACCCTTTGAGTGGTACCGGCCACACCGTGCCTCGGATTGAAGCAGGGATTACTCATACACATCAAAAAGGACCAATGGATCGTTCTCATAAAGTATCAACACAATCCTAATGAGTTTGGTTGGATTTTCGTACGTCAACTGTTGTTTTCACTTAAAATCGTGTCCATTTTAAACAAAATAGAGACCCTTTGAGTGGTACCGGCCACACCGTGACTCATATTGAGGCCGGATTGAATTTTACATATTACCAAGGACCCTTGGATCGTTATTATAAAATATTAAGGAAATCCGAATGCGTTTGGTAGGATTTTCATAGGTTAGTTGTTGTTTTCAATTAAAATTGTATCCATTTAAAACAAAAGAGAGACCCTTTGAGTGTTAGCGGCAACACCGTGCCTCAGATTGAGGAGGGGTTGACTCATATACATTAAAAAGTACCCTTGGATCATTCTACTAAAGTATCAAGACAATACGAATGCGTTTTGTCAGATTTTCGTATGTCAGTTGTTGTTTTCACTTAAAATCGTGTCCATTTTAAACAAAATAGAGACCCTTTGAGAGGTACCGGCCACACCGTGCCTCATATTGAGAAGGGGATGACTCATAAACATCACCAAGGACCCTTGGATCGTTCTCATAAAATATCAAGGCAATACGAATTCATTTGGTCAGATTTTCATAGGTCAGTTGTTGTTTTCAATTAAAATCGTGTCCATTTTAAACAAAAGAGAGACAATTTGAGTGCTATAGGCCACACCGTGCCTCATATTGATGCAGGGATGACTCTTAAATGTCACCAAGGACCCTTGGATTGTTATCATAAAATATCAAGGAAATCCAAATGCGTTTAGTCGGATTTTCATAGGTTAGTTGTTGTTTTCAATTAAAAATTGTGTCCATTTTAAACAAAAGAGAGACCCTTTGAGTGCTAGCGGACACAATGTGCCTCGGATTGAGGCATGGTTGACTTTTACACGTCAAAAAGTACCCATGGATCATTCTAATAAAGTATCAAGACAATCCGAATGCGTTTGGTCGGATTTTCGTACGTCAGTTGTTGTATTCCCTTAAAATCGTGTCCATTTTAAACAAAATAGAGACCCTCTGAGTGGTACCGGCCACACCATGCCTCGGATTGAGGCATAGTTGACTCGTAGATGTCACAAATAACCCATGGATCATTCTACTAAAGTATCAAGGAAATATGAATGCGTTTGATCGGATTTTCATAGGTCAGTTGTTGTTTTCAATTAAAATGGTGTCCATTTTAAACAAAAGAAGACCCTTTGAGTGGTACCGGACACACTGTGCCTCAGATTGAGGAGGGGATGACTCATACATGTCACAAAAAACTAGTGTATCATTATACTAAAGGATAAACACAATCCAAATGCGTTTGGTCAGATTTCTGTATGTCAGTTGTTGTTTTCACTTAAAATCGTGTCCATTTTAAACAAAATAGAGACCCTTTGAGTGGTATCGGCCACACCGTGCCTCGGATTGAGGCGGGGTTGATTTGTACACGTAACCAAGGACCCTTGGATAATTATTATAAAAGATCAAGGAAATACTAATGTGTTTGGTCGGATTTTCATAGGTCAGTTGTTGTTTTCAATTAAAATTGTGTCCATTTTAAACAAAAGAGAGACCCTTTGAGTGGTACCGGCCACACCATGACTTGGATTGAGGTGGGGATGACTCATGGATATCAAAAAGGATCCGTGGATAGTTCTACTAAAGGATCAAGGCAATCCGAATGCGTTTGGTTGGATTTATGTAGGTCAGTTGTTGTTTTCAATTAAAATTGTGTCCATTTTAAACAAAAGAGAGACCCTTTGAGTGGTAGCAGCCACACCATGCCTCGAATTGAGAAGGGGATGACTCGTACACATCAAAAAGGACTAGTGTATCGTTCTACTAAAGGATCAACCCAATCCAAATGAATTTGGTTGGATTTCCATTGGTCAGTTATTGTTTTCAATTAAAATGGTATCCATTTAAAACAAAAGAGAGACCCTTTGAGTGCTAACGGCCACACCATGCCTCTTATTGAGGTGGGTTTGACTCTTAAATTTCAAAAATTACCCGTGTATTGTTCTCCTAAAGGATCAAGACAATTCGAATGCGTTTGGTCAGATTTTCGTACGTCAGTTGTTGTTTCACTTAAAATCATGTCCATTTTAAACAAAATAGAGACCCTTTGAGTGGTACTGGACACACCATGCCTCAAACTTTTGCACGTCACAAAGTACCCTTGTATCATTCTCCTAAAGTATCAAGATAATCCTAATGCGTTTGGTCGGATTTTCGTACGTCAGTTGTTGTTTTCACTTAAAATCGTGTCCATTTTAAACAAAATAGAGACCCTTTGAGTGGTACCGGCCACACTGTGCCTCATATTGAGGTGGGGATGACTCATACACATCACTAAGGACCCTTGGATCGTTATCATAAAAGATCAAGGCAATCGGAATGCATTTGGTCGGATTTTCATAGGTGAGTTGTTGTTTTAAATTAAAATTGTGTCCATTTTAAACAAAAGAGAGACCCTTTGAGTGCTAGCGGCCACACTGTGCCTTGGATTGAGGTGGGGATGACTCTTATACGTCACCAAGGACCCTTGTATCGTTGTCATAAAATATCAAGGAAATCCGAATGCATTTAGTCTGATTTCCGTAGGTCAGTTGTTGTTTTCACTTAAAATCGTGTCCATTTTAAACAAAATAGAGACCCTTTGAGTGGTTCATCATTCTTACATGTTGCTGGTGCATGTCATCTGTTAAAATGGGAAAATGACTCATTGGAGAAAGAATGTTTTATTTAATAACAATTACAATTTTCCTACGAACATTTACATACAACAACGTTTCATCTTTTTATCCCCTTAACCCCTGTCAAAAATGACCACCAATTGTATATGTCCCCAAGTCAGATCTTCATTGTATTTGTGTACAATCTGCCATCAGGTATGCGGCCCACTCATTTCTAAACACATATATATCATCTTGTGAGTATGAGGCTTTTTGGAAGTCAGAGTAGTACTGCAAAATATAAAAATAAAGAATTAATAAATAACTTAAACGAACTAGTAGTTGTTTTTGAAAATACCTCTTTAGGGATGCTAGTTTGTTGATGAAAAATGATCTCTTTCATAAATTTACAAACATAATAACCTCAATCATTATTTTTTGTTTGTTTTGCACACTGCAAAAAAAATTTATCATTAGGAGAATAAGTAACTTGTGTTGAGATGTGTTTGGATAGTGAAATTTTATTATATATACCCTGATATTTGTCGAGACGTAGTACTTGCTCGCCTCCTTATGCTTATCCCCTGTCCTCATTCCTTTTTTTAGATGATAATGATACACTGCCCTATCATAACAGAATCCTCAATAAAAATAATATAAATTATATTACTTGATGTTTAGACCTAAAACATAAGATGTAGTGTCTTATAGATTCAAAAACTCCATCATGTGTGGTCGGTTTGATGGATATCCTTGCTTTGAATCCAGAAAATAAATATTTGGAGTATACAAGTTCACCGCAATTAGCAACCAATGTTTCCTAAAAACACAAAAAGGAACAAGTAATAAAATAAGTGAAAATATAATTGATATGCTTTAATATTAGAGTATTACCCCTGCATGGTTGGTATTAGGAAAAGTCTATCATCTATAATCTTGCTTTCAAATGTTTTCAGCAAGCTGTTCACTATTGCATCCCTTTTTGATGGATCTATTTTTGTTAGGTGTGTTTATGTGATATGTGGACTAATGAGTCCAAATCTTGGCTCATGGGAAAATTCCTTCAACCGTTTTTCATAAATGCATCTGTCAACAATATAAAATGAATTTAGTCATAATTTTTACATTAGATCAGATTTTAGAAAATCAATTCATGGAAACATACCTCATATATACATTTACAACTGTGATTCCTAGCCAACCATTTTCAAGGATCTCATTTACATTTTCAGCAGAAACGAAATCTTGACTTTCCTCTCCGTATATATTCGCTTCGAAAACCACTATATGACTATTACCATCTTTTAGCTTTGTATCCACATGAGTCTTCAATGCTAGTAAATGTGGATAGAGAACAAGTGGTGTTATTGTACTTTCAGTAGCTCCTTGGGATCGGTTGGTCGATCCTTTAGATGGTTTTGAGCCGACTTTTGTCACCCCCTTCCCTTCCTCCGTCTATAACAACAATCATTGGTTCAAACCCTTTTTTCATTAATTGTTAAGGGTTTAGCTTGAAAAAAAGGAAATAAATACCTCTTTGTCCGTATGTACTCTTACAAGTTGTGACGACCATGCAATGAATGTCCCAATAGACTTTTCAACCTTATGAATATCATCGTCATCAAGTGGAATAGGTAGCTCTGCATTTGGCTCATGAGCTATAGTAATCGTCACTTTCAGATGATCTTTTGGAAGTGGTCTATTATGCAGTGTGGCATTTGGGATATTGAACACTGTAGCCCTCGCTACAAGGTGATAGGCGGGTGTTGACAGATATAAATCACAATCATTATCACCCTGTAGAAGATCAATACATGAAAATTATCAGTGTTTGTCCGATTCACATTTCATGGGAAAAATTATTAGAATACTGATTACCACGGCTAAGATAGTTCTTTGAGGCGAATGGCTCGCCTCAAAGCTGGTGGGGGTGGGGAGGGATGTTTACGCGCTGGTTGTTCTTGAGTTGTGTCTTCACTTTGCTTCCCACCCATAAAAGTTTCTAGAAACTCTCCCTGCCATTGCAATCGTTCTTCAAGGGTTGCTATTTTTTTCACTCATTTGTTCCAATTTTTCATATGTATCATCTATTTTTTTCTTTTTCTCAAAATATACTCGGGGTGTCACCCCAAACCCTGCACCTCTGACACGATCGTATTTTTCTGGCTACTTCAAAGCCGTCGATAATAGTTCTGTATCCTCTATAGGAGTAGCTAATTCCTGTTACTGTTGGATATAGGAAAATAACTAATTATTTTTATGTAATATCAATTTAAAACAAATCTTTTTATCGTCGTGTCATGATTACACATATTTCCAACACTTTCTGTGTGTTCTCATCTACTAACTTCCCTTCTTTGTTCACACATTCCTCCTTCCATAGAACATGACGTGGGATGGAAGTGCATTTGGTTTTAGACTCATCAATCTATATATAAACATAGAAATATAATTATGATGTTGTTTATTGGCACCTAAAAATATTACTGTAAATTTAAAATATGTACCATTTTCTTTTCTAATGAAGCGTACCCCATCCTTGCTTTACAATAGGGGTATGTTGGTTTTGATGCACGTTCCTTATTTTTAGTACAGAGTTTCTGTTTCATAAATTAAATATTGAAAATCAAAGTGATGAATACATGTATCCTCAAATAACATATTATCACCCACAATGTACCTGAAACTTCTCATCCCCACGACAGCCAATAAATTCATTCCATGCTTCTTGGGGTATCAGGTGAGCGTAGACAATGGGTGGGTGCGGGTTTATTTTACCTTTGGAATCTTTCAGGTGACATCTTGTTAAAATAGTGCGAAAACCTCGATGAATCCTTCCTGCAAGCCTTAGTATATAATCCTTGTGTGAATCATCTACTATAAATGTACTCCGCAAGAGATTAAGAAGAGTAAGACATTGTTTCATTATTTTATTTTCTATTAAATTAAAGAAATAAATTTATAATGTTATCATAATTTCCTCCCAGATCACAGCCTTCAGCCTGGACACAACATGGTGCCATGAATCTATGTCAATCGGCACGCTTTGTCGAGTGACAACTCCAATGTAGCTGCTAAACATAGCCTTGTTGGGATTCACATGTTGGCCTTGTGCATTCCATCCAACTTCAAATTTGATGCCTTTGATTTTCGCCTTAAGAATTTTTGATAACACTGTCAAATTACAACACACCTGTGTTTTCTGTGATGTTAGTCCTTCATTCCTGAACATTTAATCGATATCAACATCATCTACATGTTCATCTGAAATGGTATCAACAGCATGTGCTGATGGTTGTTGGACCTCAACACTAGGAATAGAAGGAGCCACAACAGCAGGAGCAGCAGCAGCAGCAGTAGGAGCACCAGGAGCTGCAGTAGGAGGAGCAGCAAGAGCAACATGAGCCGCAGTAGGAATAGCAGGAGCAACAACAGGAGCAACAGGATCTGTAGGAGCAGTAGGAGCAGCAGCAGCCACAGCAGCAGCAGCTTGAGAGACTTGTTAAGCCTCAAGGTTAGGAGCACCAGAATGTGCAGAAGTCATTATCTGCAAAAGTGGTTGAATAGTTAATTTAGATTACATAAATTCAGTAATGATAAGATAATAACATGAGATAACAAGATCTATATTACAAACAAAATATAAACTGTTTATTGAACTCTCTTTCTTTTTTTCAAAGGTTGAAGGGATTTGACACCTCTATCGATTATCCAAATCCTTTCATTGTGGTCTCCTCTAACATACAAAACATCATCTGCATTGGGACTGCTCCTAAATTATTGTGATGTACCACTAAAAGGATCATCCTAAACTGAATTTTCATTGGAACCTTCAGTAGTTTTGGACGATAACAGAACAATCAACCACTTTTGGTTTGCGGGATCTGGAACATAAAAAACTTGTACTGCTTGTGATGCAATTATAAACTGTTCGTCTTTGTACCCTTGTTTTCTAAAATCAACTTTCACAAATCCCCATTCATCTATTTTAACACCACTGTTATTATCAACCCATTTTCATTGAAAAATTGGCAATTGGAATGTCATATAATCCAACTCCCATATTAGTTTGATAATGCCAAGTATGACATATTTGCATAAATTGGATTTCTGTCCTTACTACCAGAAACATGCATCGCTTCAACCACTAGTGTAACTCCACTATTTTTCATGGTACTATCTTCATCATGTTCATATGTATAGAATGTATAACCATTAATTACATAACCACTGTAAGATAATACATACAAACTTGGTACAACGACTAGCCATCAAAGTCGTCCTGACATTGAATTCAGATTTTTATCCAACTGCTTAAAAATATGGTCCTGAAACCATCCTATAAACTGTTGATTATGTGTATCTGATAACCATTTTCAGCCCTTGATGGATTCAACTGCCTAAGAATTTCTTTGTGAGTTTCAATATATGGATAAACCTCCCAAATATTATGAAAAACATAAAGATGGGCCTGCTCCTGATCTATAATATTGATTGTCACAACTTCTCTTCTAGAAATTCCCTCACCCTCAATGCGTCTAGTGTGATGATATTTCGGGAAACCAATGCTTTCCACATCAGATAGGTATTCAGTACAAAATTCAATGGCTTCCTCAACAATATATCGCTCCACTATACAACCCTCTGGCCGACTTTTATTTTTGTCATAACTTTTCAAAATCTTCATATACCGTTCAACATGATACATCCATATATAGTGCAAAGGACCACAAAGCCGAATCTCTCTCACCAAGTGAATCATAAAATGAACCATCATATCAAAGAATATTGGAGGGAAGAACATTTCTAATTCACATAATATGATGAAAATTTCTTTTTCCATAGCTGGAAATTTCAACGGGTCTAAAACTTTGATATATATATCTTTGAAAAAGAAACAAAGTTTGGTTAACGTATGACGAACATTCTTGGGAAAAATGCAATGTAAAGCTATAGGAATTAGATCTTGCATAAAAACATGGCAATCATGTGATTTCAAACCTTTTAACTTCAAATCATTCATTGACACAATGTTCTTGATATTTGATGAGCACCCCTCTGGAACCTTTACATCATTGAAGAAGTTGAAAAACTGATTTCTATCCTCCCTAGAAAGAGTATAAACAGTTGGAGGAAGAAACATTCGATTTTCACCCTTCACGGGAGACAACTCTTCTCGTATTCCCATGTCAACCATGTCCAACCTTGCCTTAATTCCATATTTTGTTTTGATAGGGGAATTTAGAAATGTTCTGATAACACTGTCACATACATTTTTTTCCACATGCATCACATCAAGAAAATGTCTGACGTACAAAAAATTCTAGTATGGTAATTCAAAAAACACTGATCTCTTTTTCCAACCTATTTTCGTAAGGTTTTTCGAAAATGGTTTACCAAAAATAGTATTCAGATCTTTTACTTTCTCAAACAGATGATCACCTGTTAGTGGAGACGGTGTTGCGTGTTTTTCTGAACTTCCATTGAATGATGTCGTCCAAGATCAGTACTTATGCCGATGAGGTAGAACTCTATGATTTCCTAGAAACACAGATTTTGATGAATGTTTCAACCTAATTGATTCTGTATCTTCTTTTCACATGGGACACCCTTGAGTTCCTTTAATGCTATAGCCTGAAAAATTTCCATAAGCAGGGAAATAATTTATTGTCCCATAAAACATCGCTCTCAATGTAAAGTATTCACTTTTATAAGCATCATACAACATTACACCTGAATCCCACAATAACTTCAAATCCTTGATCAAAGGAGTCAGATAAACATCAATATCGTTACCTGGTTGTTTTGGTCCTGATATAAGCATAGATGACATGATGATTTTCTACTTCATGCATAACTAGGGTGTCAAGTTATAATTCACCAACATAACAGGCCATGTACTATGAGTGCTGGTTTGAAAACCAAAAGGATTCACTCCATCTGTAGATAAAGCAAGACGAAGGTTTCTCGGCTCTTTTCCAAATTCAGGATACTCATGATCAATTTTCTTCCATTGAGGAGAGTCGGCCGGATGATGTAATTTCCCATCTTTATTTCTTTTATCTGCATGCCACGACAATTGTCTTACAGTCTCTTCACTTACATATAGATGCCTAAACCTTGGAATGATTGGAAAGTACCATACAACTTTTGTAGGATTGGATTTATCTTTATTGTATCGAGAATCACCACACTTTGGGCATTATGTAAGTGATTTTTTCTCCTTGAAAAACAATATACAGTCTTTTGGGCAGGCATGTATTCTTTCAAAAATCATACCCATCGAGCATAGCATTCATCTAGCTTCATATTTCCGGCTTGGGAGCTCATTATCTTCCAGGAGCATGTCATTCAAGAGAGAAAGTAGTTCCGTAAAACTGATATCACTCCATCTGTTGCCTGCTTTCAATTTATACAACTTCAGTACAGCTGAAAATGTTGTATACTTAGTGCAAATAGCATACAATGGAGTCTTTTCACAACTCTTTAACTTCTAAAACAATTTTGGGAAATCACATAGTTCATCTTCAATTGTCTTTGTCATTTCCTCAATACGATCATCATCATCATTGACATCTGTAATCACATCCTCCATGCGGTCTTCTTCATTATCCATATTTGTATTCATATATGATGATCCATAAAATGCAGTTTTATCCCAGCCAGTAGCTATATTCGCTTTTTCTCCACGTTTATTCCAACATTTATAACTCTGATCTATTCTGTGACATATAAAATGTTCATCCAACTCCTTTGGAGTAAGTAGTCTAGAATAACAACAATGTAAACATGGACAAAGGATTTGAGAAGGATCCTTTGTGTGATCCTGTACAAACTTGATGAACTCTTTCACTCCGTTCTCGTACTCTATTATCAAACGATTAGCATCCATCCAATATTTATTCATCTTCATCCTATTTGAATCTCAAATATTAGTATTTATGGTTCAAGTACACAAAAAAGACTTCCAAATACAGTATAAGAGAACCACTTCCTTATAAAAATAGAAATTAATAGAGCCTAACCATTAGTATTTATTCATCTTCATTAAATATAATTACTTTAGATTCATTATAGTTTCCTCAAATCACCCCAAACCAAACACAAGAATAATCAAGAATGATACATCTACCACTCCTAGGTCTCTGCCCTACATTCAATATCATCATTCCTAAATACCCATATATCCACACATACACATGTCACAAACACATAAAAAACCATATCCACATCAGAACCAAAGTACCAATATGGATTTCAATCAGGTTACTCGACTCAAGTGGTGGTGTGTAAGAAATAATAAGAAAATATAATAAGTATATAGTCACACATAAATCTCAAACTGGTGTTAATAATCCAATAAACCAAATGTATCATTCCATCTATCAAAATACTCTGAAGGAGCCCATATGCGACAGTAGTCCTAGGTGGTGAAGGTTCCTGAGGAGGAAGGGGCGAACATAAACCTATCGGGGTTTGAGGTCAGGTCACTGAGGTTGAAGGTGGCCCGATACTCCTACAAGGGTTCATTCCATATTTCAAAAACCATGTCTTGGTAACCTAGGATGTTAACCTACTGCTGGTGTAAGTGAAACTATTCCTGATGATCATGCCAAGAAGAAATGGAAACCAAGAGGGGGGGAGTGAATCAAAATACCTCAAGCAAGATGGAAAAACATGGTATTTGAGAATAGGTTAGTAGATTTCATGTTGGATAGACACCTATCCAATAGACCCCACAAGCAGTGATGGCCCCTGCAGTTGTTGCACCAGGTGAAACTGTCACCTAAGAAGCTGAGATCAATGAGGCCCTTCCCAACCATGAACTGAACAAACTCCATGATGGCCTTCCTATGGAATGGGCTTATACCTTTACTTTCCTTTGGGTTGGAAATGGAATTAAAGTCACCCCCAACAAACAATGGATGGTGGCCGAGATCGAAGGTATTTTGTTCAAAAGGACAATCAATACCCCTCAATTTTTTAAAATACCAATACCATAAACCATTTAAAAACAAGACATTTTAATTTATTTTGGAAATATTTCCCAAAAAAATTCAATAAACAAACACATGGAAAACCATTTGGAATTTTATTTAAAGAATCAACTTATCTTTATTTTAAACCATTATTTTCATTTATAATATCAAATCCACCAATGGTAGAAGGAAAACTAATTTATTTCAATGAAAAAGGTTAATTCACAACAAGATACCATCCATTCCATATATTATTTTCATAAATAGGGTTATTTTGTGCTTAAAAATGATCAAAACATATCTAACCAACTTCAAATGGAAAAAATATGAATTCATGAAACACATGAATCCCAAAAAGAAGATATAGTATAGAAACACCCACTTGGAATATTTGGGATCAAAACACAATGAATCTGAATGAGTCTACTCAAATGAAGAATATTGAATCAAATAAAAGGGATCTCAATAAAAGGTAAAAGAGATACTATAACCATAGTTCCCCATAAAAATTATAGGTCTAGTAAATACCAAGGCTTCCATATCCCCCAGGAACAAAGAATCAAGTGATGGAGAGAGATTGATGTTCAAGAAAAGAAATAAATACCAAAAGAGGATCACCATTTCGAATGAAACTTCAATCCACCAAGTGATGAGGATAGAAGAGCCAAACTATCCAAATGGGCTCCCAAGGCTTGATTGGGTTGAGTTAAACTTGAGGGAAAAGATAAAATAAATAAATGGGGGTATCGGGGTGCAATTACCCTACTACCTCGATGCTTCCTCATATACAATGACACCACTGGCTAGATAGTGGCCCTCACCAGCTAGACAATGGTTATAGTATAAATGTTATAACCATAGGTTATCCCACTGGCTATTCACTACAGACCCACCAGCTAGCTGATGACTATAGAATTTTTTTGTATCCATTGTGAATCCCATTGCCTAGCCAATTACCCTCACCGGCCATTCGTTGGACCACATGAAGCTTTTCAACCTACATGTTCACGTCCACACCTTCTATGATAGTCTGGGACATCCTATGACCCCTCAAGAAACCCAAAAAAACTCAAAGAGCATTGATTTGATGAAAGAGATACTGATATGTTACAATTATCCCCATCGTTCCGCTTTTTATCTGAATAAATATTCTAGTACGAAGGATAGAAAATGATGAGACAAAAATAAATTCCACACAATAATTATTGTGTGGAAAATTCACAAAATATAGGAAGATTCACCGAATAGAGGACCACTACGAAAAAATTAAAATGAACAGATAACCAATATTCCCAAGAACCCTTAATGTATATCCTCCAAGAACATCATACATCTCCAAATGACACGTCTACATCACTAAGAAGAGAGAAAATCCAAATAATGTCCTGAGACCTAGAATAGGTCACCAAACCATTTAAATTCTTACTAAAATGGTGGGACATAAGATGGAAATATACTAAGAACACATCCCTTCACCCAAATAAGAGACTACAACCACTAACCATGAAGAACCACTAAGAGAATAATTTGAAACCTAAGGAAAGGTACACCCAAAACATACCAATGAATCCAAATTAAATAACACAATCGATATCCATCAATGATTCAACCAACAACAAGAAAGTAAAAAACTAAAAAGGATTTATTCCTCGATCAAGTACTTGATGAAAACCTTGAATTCCCACTATAGAGTGTCACCCATCGACGGTCTTATTGAAGTAGAAACCAACACCTCCCAGTGCCTGGTCTATTAAGAGACTTTATAATCCTAGTCATTTGAGTACACACCAAAATACTATCTATGTACAACCATAAATAGATCATATAAAATGGTTTTTTCACAAATATGGCAAACTAATATCTTAAAAGATAGAACACCCAACACATAAATATTGAGCTCTAACCAAGAAGTTGTGAATCAGAGGACAATAAAGAATAATAACCACCTTCATGGTCTCGAACACCCACCCAAAGAAGACAACCATGTAAGGAAACATAATAGATTTTAAATGGAAATAACCTAAAACATCCGTATGTTTCCAGAAAAGGATGAATCATGTAGTCTAAAACCATCACAATCTCAAATATCCATTAAATCTATCATTCCAAATCAACATATGGTTATTTGTGATGGGAAATGAGAACAATATTAAAAAATGATTTGGAAAACATTCCTTAAAGGGTGGTCTGGAAAACCGAAGCTCGAGGGCGTTGCGGGCGGCGGAGGTCCGGCAAACCGAAGCTCGAGGGCAGCGGAGGTCCGGCAATGCGAACTTAGCGGGCGGCGGAGGTCCGAAAATGAGAAGCGAGGGTGGCGGAGGTCCGGAAACATGAACTCAGCAGGCGGCAGAGGGGATTCGCAGGGTTCCAGTACCATGAGAGCTTTAGGTCGCGATAAAACGGGGGCACCGTGCGACCGACTTTATAAAAAAATGGACTAAGGTTTTATCAGTGCTAAAATTTTAGCACTGATAAAGGTATCCATTATCAGCGCTTCTTTAGCGCTGATAATGGTACTCTTTATCAGGGATAAAAAAGCACTGATAAATCATTCCTGTATCAGGGCTAAAATTTTAGCATTGATACAAGGATTATTTAGCAGTGCTTTTCTAGCGCTGATAAAGGGACGTTTTATCAACACTTTGTTTAGCACTGATAAAGGGATTCTTTATCAGTGCTTTTCTAGCACTGATAGAGGGCCGCTTTATCAGCGCTAGAAAAGCGCTGATAAACCAATTAATATTTTATTAAATATTAATAAAATTTAAATTATATGAATAATGTCAAAATTTTCATTAATGTTTTGTAGTAGTGTTGATATTTTCTAAATTTAAATTATATTAATAATGTCAAAATTGTCATTAATGTTATTTTATAACAATTAATATTTTATTAAATTATTCAAAATTTATAAATTCCCATATTTTTTCCAAGTGATTTTTTAATTTTAAAAAATATAGAATATGGTTCATTTATGGACCAATTTTCCTTTTATAGTGACTATATTGACCCATAAATAGTATTTTTTTTTACTGGAGTTAAGGTTAAAACAATGTTTTTGCATGTTACATGTGCTTGTATTAAAAATAATTTTCAAAACATGTTGGATTTTTATTTGATAAATTGGATTTAATATTTAGAATTTGTGGTCCCAAATTATATAATAAGGATCATTTTATTTTATTCATAAAGGATACATTCCCTAGGTTAAAAGACTAGTTACCGTAGTGAAAAACTAAATCGGTAAAAGTAAGGAAACTTGGATGTTAAGGAAAAACATGTCTAAAACATGTTTTTTTGTGTGGTTGAGGTGTTTATAGACCATATAATCACAAAAAACCTTTAATTATAAAAATTTTAGTCACTTGGGGTGAGTGTGACTTCCCATTATTGAATATTTTTGGATATTTTTTAAAAATTCCACTCCTCTTAAATTATAAAAGGGTACTCACTCCCATCACATCTTCAAACCTCTCAAACCATTTGAATAGACAAAACCCTATAAAATTATCTCTACCAAAATTACTATACACATTATAATGGTTATTATATTCCCAAAAGGCAAACCCTAGTGTCCTTAAGAGGAGATCCAAAGGAGGTTCCTCTAAGAGAAAGTAATCATTTTAACAAATCTATTTCTTTTTCATTCTTCTTTTTTAACCTTAAATTATGTATTAACATTTAAAATATAATAAATATATAACCTAACATATAATGAGATGTTATTATATTTATTTTATAATATATATCCTTATCCACCTCCATCAAATAGGAAACAAAATCGTTAATTGTGTGTACGGTGGACTACCGCTTAACGAACTGATATAACTAATTTTCCATCAAATATTCTCACAGTTAGATATAATGATTGATTTAATGTATATATATATAAAATTTATTATATAATTATACTTATAGGGTTATAATATCACTTATAACTTACTAATTTCTATTCTTTTTAAAATACGATCTCATGTGTATGACAGACTACTGCCTCACGAAGCGATGTGATTCATTTTTTACTTACTCATTACATGGAAATTAATAAGGATAAATTTATTGAATATATGTTACATATAAAAAATGATATAAAAGTTTAAAAAATAATTTATCATACAATTCCTTACCATTTAACCCTTTAAAATAATGATATTTTCACTTATGCATACGTATGATCCACTGTTTCTACAAAGCGATGCAATCCATTTTCTATTAAATTTTTTAAGAATTTTTATATGCTTGTATATAATGAAAAAAGAAATATTTATAGAATTAATATAGTTCTGGATATTATGTAACTATATCCTATATATAAGAACCCGACCTTTCATGACAACACATGCATGAGAAAACAAGAAAATTAACATCTGAATCAATGAAAATAATGAAATATTATTAAGAAACAGGTTTTAAAATGTTATAAGGGGGTAATAAATGGTATTATATATATATATATATATGTTATTATGGTTATTTTATAGATTAATAACAAGAATATATTTATTATACAGGAGGTTAAAACACATATGAAGGATGTCAAACCTGAGGTAAGTGTTTTCTCATACCACTTTTACTTTCGTGAGACATACACCATATTCACCACTAATTACTTTATGTGGTGTATATACTACAACTTTTGATATGTAATATCATGAATATATTTATATTAATCGTATTTAAAGTTTCATTTGAAATTATTTCTTTCATGGGGCTTACGATTTAAAAGTTACCAAAGTGGTAAGGGTTTATTTCACAATCTCTCCATTATTTGGGATTGTTCTTGTTTAATTCCCCCTTGGGGGAATTATTTGATATTTATATATTAAAATCAATATTTTTTTTTCTAATGGTTATTCATGAACATTTTAAAGTGATAAGACCATTTTCCTCTCTTTATTATTTAAAATGATTGGTATTTTTTTTAAGAAATCCGACTTTATTTCTCTCTTCGGTTAAAAATCCCTTTTCATAAAAATTCATGTTTTCTAAAAATGTTTTCAAAATGTTTTTAAAATTTTACCAATGATTTATTAAATAAATTTTTACCTATTTTTGGATTTTTATAATTTTTTTTAAATTAATCATCATGTCATTTTCAAAATAAGGTCAGTTTGGCTTTCACTGAAAATGTTAAAGGAATCATTATTTTAACATTTATGGCATGAATAGAATTTCAAACCATCATGAACACTCAATGTTATAAATATTATTTATAATATTAAAATGTTATTTTCAATGAAAATTACTTTCAAAATATTATGGTAACTTTTAGTTTTAAAAACTATATTTTCAAAATGAAATGTTTATTTTCCTCAAGAATATTTTAAGGATATTTTTATGGTATTTATATTCATCAACGATATAAACCCTTTACTGTAATTATTATCTATTAGGGATATTTTTTATTGTTATCATTTTTATTCTTTATTTGGATGATTTATGATCTGTTTAATTGGGGATATAAAATTTTATTACCATTCAACAAATTAATTTGGATGGTTTATTATTATGTTTATTTTATTGGGGTAAGTATTAAAATTTCATATGTTAGTTTTTGAATAAGAATATTTATATTTATTATGTTTCACCCCTTTCATATAAGTAATGTATTAGACTTAGTTAGTGATTGGTGGGGCCCAATGTCACACCCGAGTTTCAATTTTTCTTTGGTTTTGGATCGGGTTGGGATTTGGGTGAGTCCATGTTTAATTTTTTGGGTTTTATTAAGAAAAAGACCTATTTTGGGTTTGGAGGCATTTGACGCACAGACAAAGCATAGTTGAGAGACCGTGTGGCTAAGCCTGGGTCATCGCGTAGCCTGACCGGTATACATGATGAATTAAAAAGTTAAATAAATATTAAAATGTAAGTTAAAAATATTGTTGTAGTAATAATCATAATATTATTTTTATTATTAAAAATGGAATTATAATTATTGATATTATTAAAAGAATTATTTTTATCATTATTATATTTTTAGTGAAGTTTTTATTTTTTTAATATTATGTGTATTATTATTATTATCATTGATAAGGTTATTTATTATTATTATTAGTGTAATAAATACTAATATTATTATTGTTTAATTATTTAAATTATTATGACTAAATGGGGATGTTTTAAGATTTACATAAAAAGAAAAAAAATAAAACCCTAAATCTACCCCCCCAATCCCATCACACCTCCCCTCCCCTACCCTCACCCCGTCATGTTCCCCTCCCACCACTCAACCTGCAACGCACCTTCCCTATGCCTACACCTTCAAGCTCTAGTGAACCCGACTCCGATGACCCCATCCCATACTCCTCCTTGCCACCGCACCTCCATTCGGCTTCGCCTCGTCATCGCACCCCCATATGTCCGCCGTTCACCCTCCTAGCCGAGCCGCACACCTCCCTTTGTCAGTGCATCTCTGAACGACCTCTGACCCGCGCCCTTCCCCATCTATGGCTAGCCGAACCCCCCTCCATCACCGATGCCTCCTATTTTGGTGCGCAACCCTTCAGTATCTTCATTCTTCTCTCGGTTTGGTTTCCCCCATGCTTAGGGTTTAATTTTTATGGTTAAATCCTCAAAATATTTGGTCCATTTAGATGAGTAGGGTTTGTGCTTGACTTGTAAAGGTGTGGTGGAGGAATGAATGATATTTCTCATTGGTTTTGGTCCGCGGTTGTTGATTTGAGGTAAAGTCTTATATCACTAAATTATTTCACACCCTTTAATTAGGGTCTTTATTTGTTTTAATGAACTAATATTTGATTTATAGTGTGTTGGACCTTTATCGTTCCACTTCAGTAGTTTTTCCTTTATTTTTAATCGTTTATCAATTTATAATTGGGGGTTTGTAATTTTTAAGTCTCTGGAAATTAATATTGAGTCCCTGGTTTTTATCATAGTGGGTTTTGAACATCTTCTAGGGTATGCACGCATATGCTTAGGTATATATATATATATATATATATATATATTTCCTCCATGTATTTATTCCCTCATGGAATGGGGAATACGTGCATTGTATTAAGTATATATATATTGATATATGAAAATATATGCGTGCAAGCAGGTAGCAACATCTTCTTTTTAGAAAGTGTCAAGAGGTAAAATGTTCAGCTTGGTTCTCCTTTGAGGTAGAACCCCTTTTTCACATCTCCTTTAAAGATAAGATTTCATTGATTGCATGATTTTTTCACCTACTTTATTTATTAATTAGTAATTATCAATGATTAGAATAATGGTTTTGTGATAATTAGGGTGGTCTTATGAGTAAATGTTATTTTGAAAAATTATCTTGCTTGCTTGCTTGATTCAGCGTGTTCCTTGATTCTTGTGTATGGTGCATAAATGGTTTATCATAAAATTAAATGTGAGTTTCATTATAAAGTTGTATTTTTATGTAAAATTCAATGTTTTTCATGTATAAACCCTTGATGTGTCGCTTGGAATTATTTGATAGATCATGAAATTGTTTTGTTAAATTGTGTACGGACTGAAAATTTTGTTTTAATATGGAATTGGCATGCATTTTTTTAAATATGGTTGGGTGTTATATTGATTGAAAATACTTGCAGTTCTATTTAAAATTTGTTTTATATAGTTTTTAATGGTTTATTAAATTATAAAAGTGGTGCAAAACATGTTTGGAGAGTGTTCTGGGGTGAACGTGAATTTAAAACGGATTTTGAATGCGTGGTGTGTTTTTTGGGTTTTTTCACACTAAGTGTTTTTATTTAAATGGCCTGGTTAGATCTTTAAAATTATTAGTTAGTTATTATTGTGTGGTTTTTTATAAACACATTTTCAAGGTTCGAAGTGGTGGTTTAAGTATTTAAATGGGTTTTCACACATTAAGTGTTTGTTGGCATGCCCCTTTAACCTGACCCATTTGGCATTTGTAAAAGAGGGTTATATTGTGAGTAGTATTAAAACCCATTTGACACTTTTTTATTCTTTGTGTGTTTTTACTTGGATTTAAAAATTAACTTGGGAACTTTTTTGTGAAAGTTTGGTCTAAAGGTCTGTTTGGAAATGCTATTATAAAAATGGTGTTTGGTAATGTTTTGGAATTGGTTTTCAAGTGTTTTTGGTAAATGGTTAAATGTTATGAAACTAAAGGCCCATTTGGAAAATTTAAATGGATATTTGGAAAATCTATATTGAGTTGGGTCTCCTACCTAGTTGGTTAATCGTGAGTTTGGAGGGTCCTCGGTATGGGACTTCCCTCACATGGTAATTATTTTAAGGTAGGGGACTAACATTGAGGTAGCCCGTGTGGTGCCTGATTGTGTGGTGTGTTTTGTTATATATATATGCGTGTGTGTGTTTCTTGTTGTTTTAATTACATGTAATACCCTCTTGAGAAACATAGCATGTGAACCTAGCATAACAAAGAGGTTTAATGAGAATGATTACTGCACTTGTTAGATTGTGCACTACTAGTGGCCTATAGTAGGGGAATATTTTTGTTATTATTACTATGGGATTGGTCCCCTCGGTTAGGATAGGTATGGAGGTGATTAAGAATTTGGGTGTTATGATGTCATTGGGTAGGACTTGCATTTGAGATGAGTCACATGTATTAGTATGTTCTGGTTCTCCTCTGAGTTCCTAGGTCTTCTCATGTTCTTCCGATACTAGTACCTTTAGTGCCATTACCCTCACTTTGTGGAACCGTGATCTTGTGTTTGGTTTTGGTACTCTTTTTTTAAATTGTGAACATGTGTTTTTTAAAAAGGATTTCCAGAAGAAAAGTTTTGGGAAGAATAAATACCCTCGTCTCTCTCTCTCTCTTAAGAAAAATAAGGTTTTCTTATTTGGTTATCTTTTACTTCTCCCCGTGAGCCTTATTTTAAATTAAGAGGGCAATGGATTTTTTTGTTTGTTTTAAAATGAAAAGTTTGGAAAACCTATATTTATATTTTATTGTTCAAACCTCTTAATCAATGTTTTCCTTATTTAAAGGATGTGCGATGGGAATAGATTAGTCAGGCCTACCTACTGAGTTTTAATACTCATGCCTATAGTGTTTTTCTTGTTTTTAGTTCCTACTGCAGGTTTCATATTATTTCAGATCGCCTTGGGTGAAGTTTAGTTTCGACATCAGAGAGTAACCCATGGGGTTACATGGGGTCTTAGTTGTGGATAGTTTAGTCGTGTTGTTGATCATCCCTTCTTGTTTTCCTGTCATTTATTTATTGGGAATTGTTCTATTTATTTATACCGCTTAGTTTATTTTTATTGGGAGAAATCATTCCCATGTGTACTCTATTGATGCCTTGAAACTTGTCGCTAGCTTGGGAGGATTGGGAATGCCTCTCAGGCCTTACCATGGATCGGATCAGGTGACCAGTTTAGGGTCGATTCGGGTTGGTTTGTGACAAAATGGCATTAGATGGAGGTTATCTCTTAAGTACAACTTTCTTATTAGAGCGCCCATCATTATTTGGAGATGTCAAGGTAGAATGAGTTGGATTGTTGGATTCAAGGTGTAGGAATGGGAAGGATGTCATGAACCGTTTCTCATTTTGAACCTCGGGTTACCATGTGATGTTTGGGTTGTTTTTTTAGTCTTTTGGTATTGGCAAATGAAATGGGAGTTGGGAAAGTGGACTCTGTGAGCTCGCAGGGCCTGGAAAGCAATGTAGAGTTGGAGGAATTACCCTGTAATGCTCCTCATGGTAGTGGTGTGATTATAATATGGTCACCAACCATATTTCTGAGTCACCTTCCAACACTAGTTTCCCTGTTATGGATCGTTTGGGTTTTCCTTAATTTTGAAAGTTGTTTTGTAAAGATCTGTTTTGGTTAATGGACCAATTCCATTGGGTCCTTGGTTTCCTCTATTTGGCTAGAGTGCACCCACATAAATAATCAATGTATGTTTGGAATGTGGTCACGAGTGACCTCCCCTGTGGTGAAACCTCAAGCTGATCAATGAAGGGATTTCCATCTTGGAATTTGAAACTCGAATCTAACTCTTCCATTTTTAAGTTGAGATAATCCTCTATCAATGGAAGCGTGGTGGTGAGTTTAGTTGTAAGAGGCTGTTATGGCCATTTGAAAGAATCACATGTTGGTTGTGACCTGGGTTAAGATCTAATTATCTATAATGTTTCCTTCGGTTGTAGAGGTCATGTTCAATGATGCCTGGCAGTGTTGCGTTCTATTCTAAATGTAAAGGTGGATATTGTGGAGCCATTTTGGGACTTCTATTTTGAAAAAAGTGTATTATTACTTTGGGAGTTTCGATCTTCTTGGTTCTGGATGAAAGTGTTTCCCCTTGTATTCCTTCTGTCGTTGCTCCCTGATCAAAGTTAAAATGGTGATGCATGTGAATATTCTAAGTCCCTATCATGGTAAAGTTCCATGTTGAGTCAAAGTGAGTCTTGGTATGTGTTGGGGTGAGTTGGTTCGACCCGAAATGTAGTGTGGTTACTTATGGAACTAGAAGGAGAAGTGTTGTTCTAGGGTTTCTAAAGCCTAACCATGAGGTAGGAGATGCTTAAAACATTAGAGCTCCAGCCATAGGTCCTAGAGTGAAGACAACACGTAGTCAAGAACCCCACAAGGGTGTAATGGATCCGAGTCTAATGTTTGTCTTCTATTTGGTTTTTATTTTTTCTAATTGGGTCCCTTGTATTAGGGGATTTGGTGTATGAGAAGCCCCCAATTTTTCTGTGACGGTCTGTACTAATCAGTCAAGATGGTCAGTTCTTATGGTGGGGATACCCACAATGGGTCTTACAGAGTTACTACTGAAGTAGTCCTGAGTTATCTTATTTATTATGGTGTGGAGTCCATTCGGGCCTCCCCATGATAGTATCTTAGTTCCATTCCTGGTATTGGTTGGTAGTTGGCAGTCTTTTGTGGAACCACCTAATTCTATGTACACCTTTTGAGTAAAAGGTTGAGATGAGAGCTTTCTAGTGGTTTTGGTTGGAGTGAGGTTATAAAGGTATTCATGGGATGGGGTTTGTTTACATTCATTTGTTTTTATGGATTGTATGTTTTCAGTTTGGTGAAGTTTAGGGTGTTCATTTTTAGAGGTAGTATTTAGTGTTGTGGAAAATTCTATGTCTTTTGGACAGATCAAATGGAGGTATTTAAACTTTTTGGGGGTGGGAATTACTTAGTGGGGAGTCTGTATCACTTTCCTGAGTTCTTATTTTCAAATTTTCTCTCATTTATGGTGTTTTGTGACCTCTTTTTTCTTTGATAATCTACTTGAACTGTAAAGGATTATCGGTTCTTGTTTTGGGGTTTGGCCTTGTTATGGATTTCTGAGGGCAGAAAGTGTTATGGTAGGGAGAATTGTCACACCAGGGTTTCAATTTTTCTTTGGTTCCAGCTTGGGTCAGGATTTGGAAGATCCCATGTTTAAATTTTGGGGTTTTATTGATAAAAATATGATTTTTGGGTTTGGAGGCGTCTAATGAACGGGTAGAGCACAGTTGGGAGACCTGGCGACTATGCCCGAGTCACCGCGCGACCTACCCAATATGAATGATGAATTAAAATTTTAAATGAATATTAAAATGGAAGTTAAAAATATTGTTGTATAAATAATCACAATATTATTTTTATTATTTAAAATGGAATGATAATAATAATTATTATTAAAAGAATTATTTTTATCATTATTACATTTTTATTAAAGTTGTTTTTTTAATATTATGTGTATTATTATTATTATCATTGCGAAGGTTATTTATAATAATTATTAATTTAATAACTATTACTATTATTATTGTTTAATTATTTAAATTATTTTGATTAAATGGGGTTGTTTTAAGGTATACATAAAAAGAAAAAAGAAAACCCTAAATCTACACCCCCAATCCCATTGCGCCTCTCCTCCCCTACCCTCACCCCGTCATGATCCCCTCTCCCTGATTGACCCATAGTGCACCTCCCCTGCACGTACACCCTCAAGCTCCAGTGAACCCGACTCCAGCGATCCCAACCTGTGATCCTCCTTGCCTCCGCACCTCCATCTAGATTCACCTCTCCGTCGCACCCCCGTCGGGCCATCAAAAACCCTCCTAGCCGATTCGTGCCCCTGTACGATGACCCTCCCTTTTCTGGCACATCTTTAGCTAACCTGTGACCCATGCCCTTCCCTATCTCTGGCTGGACGACCCCCCTCCCTCGCTGGCACCTCCTGTTCTGGTGCACAACCCTTCGGTATCTTCATGCTTCTCTCGGTTTTGTTTTCCCCCATGGTTAGGGTTTAATTATTATGGTTAAATCCCTAAAATCTTGGATCCATTTGGATTAGTAGGGTTTGTGCTTGACTTGAAAAGGTGCGGTGGAGGTGAGAATGATATTTAACACCGGTTTTGGTTTGCCATCATCAATTTGAGGTAAGGTCATATATCGCTAAATTGTTTCGCACCCTTTAATTAGGGTCTTTATTTGTTTTAATGAACCAACCTTTGATTTATAGTGTGTTGGAACTTTATCATACTGTTTCTGTAGTTTTTCCTTCATTTTTAATCTTTTCATAATTTATAATTGCGGGTTTGTAATTTGTAAGTCTCTGGAAATTAATTTTGAGTCCTTGGTTTGTATCGTAGTGGGTTTTGAACATCTTCTAGGGTGCACACACATATTCTTAGGAATGTATATATATATATATTATATATATGTCCTCCATGTATGTATTCCCTCATGGAATGGGGAATACATGAATTGGATTAAGGATATATATAGATATATGAAAGTATGTGCGTGAAAGTGGGTAACAACATCTTCTTGTTAAAAAGCGTCAAGAGAAGAAAAGTTCAGCTTGGTTCTCCTTTAAGGTAGGACCCCTTTTTCACATCTCCTTTAAATATATGATTTCATTTATTTCATGAGTTTTCCACCTTCTTTATTTATTAATTATTAATTCTTAATTCTTAGAATAATGGTTTTGTTAGAATTTGGGTGGTCTTATGAGTAAATGTTGTTTTGAAAAATTATCTTGCTTGCTTTCTTGATTTAGCATGTTCCTTGATTCTTGTATATAGTGCGGAAATGGTTTATCATAAAATTAAATGTGAATTTGATTATAAAGTGGTATTTTTATGTAAAATTGGATATTTTTTGTGTATAAACCCATGATGTTTCACTAGTAATTATTTTATATATCAAGAAATTATTTTGTTAAATTGTGTACAGACTAAAAATTTTGTTTTAATATGGCATTAGTGTGCGTTTGATTTTTTTAAAAGATGGTTGGGTGTGATCTTGATTTAAAAGCCTTGGGGTGTTATTTAAATTTTTTAATAGAGGGTTTTAATGGTTTATTAAATTATAAAAGTGATGTGAAACATGTTTGGAGAGTGTTCTGGGGTGTGCATGACTTTAAAATGGATTTTGAATGTGTGGTGTGTTTTTGTTCGGTTTTTCACACTAAGTGTTTTTCTTTAAATGGCCCATTTGGATCTTTAAAATGATTAGTGTTTTATTATTTTGTGGTTTGTTTTTTTATAAACATATTTACAAGGTTAGAAGTGGTGATTTAAATATTTAAATGGATTTTCACACATTAAGTGCTTGTTGGAGTGCCCCTTTGGCCTGACCCGTTTGGCGTTTGTAAAAGAGGGTTGGATTGTGAGTAGCATTAAAGCCCGTTTGAAACTTTTGTATGCTTTGTGTGTTTGTACTTGGATTTAAAAATGCACTTGGGAACTTTTTGGTGAAAGTTTGTTCTAAAGGCATGTTTGGCCACGTTATTATAAAAATAGTATTTGGTAATGTTTTGGAAATGGTTTTTAAGTGTTTTTGGTAAATGGTTAAATGTTCTAAAGCTAAAGTCCCATTTGGAATTTTTAAATGGCTATTTTGAAAACCTATATTTAGTTGGGTCTCCAACCTAGTTGGTTAATCGTGAGTTGGGAGGGTCCTCGTTATGGGACTTCCCCCTCATGGTAATTATTTTAAGGCAAGGGACTAACCTTGAGGTAGCCGGGGTGGTGCCTGATTGTGTGGTGTGTTTGGTTATATATATATAGATGTGTGTGTGTGTGTGTGTGTGTGTGTGTGTGTATTATTGTTTTAATTGCATGGAACACCCCCTTGATAAACATAGCACGTGGACCTAACATAACAAATAGGTTTATTGAGAACGACTACTACACTGGTCAGATTGCGCACTGCTAGTGGACTATAGTAGGGGAATATTTTTGTTATTATTACTATGGGATTGGTCCCCTTGGTCAGGTTAGGTAGGTAGGAGATTAAGCATTTGGGTGTTATGATGTCATCATCTAGGGAATGCCTTCGGGATGAGTCACATCTATTAGTATGTTTTGGTTCTCCTATGAGTTCCTAGGTCTTCTAGTGTTCTTTCGATACTAGTACCTTTAGTGCCATTGCCCTCACCATGTGGAACCGTGATCTTGTGTTTGGTTTTGGTACTCTTTTGGTAAATTGTGAACATGTGTTTTTTTGAAAAATTATTTCAAGAAGAAAAGTTTTGGGAAGAATAAATACCCTCCCCCCTCTCTCTTTTATGCAAAATATGTTTTTCTTATTTGGTTCCCTTTTACTTCTCCCCTTGATCCTTATTTTAAATTAAGAGGGCAATGAATTATGTTGTTTGTTTTAAAATGAAAAGTGATGAAAACCTATATTTATATTTTATTTTTCAAACCTGTTAATCAATGTTTTATTTATTTAAAGGATGTGAATTGGGAATATATTAGTTGGGCCTACCTACTAAGTTTTAATACTCATAACTCTAGTGTTTTTCTTATTTTTAGTTTCTTCTACAAGTTTCAACTTGGTTCGGATCTCCATGGGAGACGTTTGGTTTCAACATCGGAGAGTAACCCATGGGGTTACGTGGAGTCTTAGTCATGGATAGGTTATTTGTGTTTTTGATTGTACCTTCTTGTTTTCCTGTCATTAATTTTTTGGGTGTTGTTATAATTATTTCTACCATTTAGTTTATTTTCATTGGGTGAAATAATTCCCATGTGTACTCTGTTGATACCCTGGTGCCTATCGCTAACCCGAGAGGATTGGGAACACCTCTCGGGCCTTTCCTTAGATTTTCTTGGGTGACCGGTTTAGGGTCGACCTGGGTTGGTTCGTGAAATCCGATTATAAACACCCCTAGATGCATCGACAGGTATCATGAGACAATTCAGTTGAAAAAATTAGTTAGGTTTCTACCCACAAATTTAAATTTTCTGGTGAAAGGTCTTGATAATATGTTTTAGATGTTCAACATTATAAATTTCATCATCATTTGATTGGTTATTGATGTCCATGCGATTATTCTATTAGTTAGAATATCCATGGATAAGTTTTAAGTCCATGTGATTATTTATATGGATTTATTTGATCATTATTTATTCATTCCATATTATTCCCAAGTTATTGTTTAAATGGAATGTGTTTCATTTATTTACCTTTACATATTGATTTGGCTTGTTGATTCATGATAGATTTCATTGTACGCATACCCTTACTGAGCATATGAGATCACCCTTTTCTTATGTTTTATTTTTCCTAAGATATTAAGAAGTGTTCTATGATTGATATAAATGGGTATGCTAATTGTAATAATTTAATTCCAATAGAAAATAATTTATTTTATTTTATATTTTAATTTTTTTTGTGAATTTAAAGTATGTATCTAGTTTACCAAGTCTACCAAAATATTCCATCCTTTGGGATGCGATACCTTGTATCTAGTGACAATTTAATAAAGTAGACACCAAATATGGAATACTGGGGTCAAGGTCTTTACATAAAAGGTTTATGATTTCCATCCATATTTTGCATTGTAGTTTGATGAATTTTAATAGTGTTGTTTCATTGATAGATAACAACAAGAAGTGGAGTGTCTTATTAGACACTCTGAGGCATTTTCAAGGCTTGTCATATCGCCTATATAGAGTATTATTCAACATGGGCCTCCAAGATGTTTATAAACCACCATTTCTAAGGCTATAGATCATGATACTCAAGATCCATTTTTTCCCTTAAGGTCCAAACATTCACTTAAAGTAAATTCATATCCAATTATTTTTGGATTCAAACACACCAAATCTAAGGGTAAAATGATGGAATGACATAAAAATGTCAATTTTAAAAAAATATTAAAAAAACATGGAAAAAATCAATAAAAATAATGAGGATAATTTTAAAAATTCTAAATAAAAAATTTATGTTGATACATTAATTTTATAATAATTTTAATGTAATATTTAGATAATACCATTATATTCCCTCAAAACCTGCCCAAAAAGTTTTATTTTCAATCCAAATTTATCCCATTACATTCTATTAATGATCATTATAACCCATGTAAACTCCCCAACACTACTTTAGCTTCTAGAAAAGTTCTTAAATCTATGGTTTCACCTCATCTATCTATTTTAGATCAAGTTCATCCATTTGGCCACCATTTTTATCTCTTTTACTTAACTTCCACTTATTCTTATCATATCCAAACTAATAATAAGCATATAACATGATTTATCTATTAAACATATCCAATATCACATGTTTTTTAATAGATGTAGCCTTCTATTGAAACCATGTTCCACCATTTAAAGAGTTTATGTGTCCCTATTACATATTATTTATTCCTATATATTAGTTAGTTTTATTTTTTTAATTAGGAAGTGGGTTTTTGTTTTTGGGATATTGTGGCTATAAATATTAGTTTTAGGGCCAGATTTAAATTACAAATTGATATTAATTTGTTGGTAGTATTTGGAGGCTATTTTACTTCATACAATCCTTTATTATTGATGTTGTTTTGATTAGACATTGACACTATTTATTAATTAAATATATTTTATATTTATCTACATATATGCGATTATATCATTTGATATCGGAGAAAATGGTTTCCAGCCTTGTATCTATGTCCAATAATGAACCACCCACTCAACTTGATATTGAAGTTTTTTTAGATATATTAATACAATACCTCTCTAAAATGGTCGAACCCTCATAGATTATAAGAAAACCTACCACAAAAACACTTATTTTGGGCTCATCAAAATGATTTTAAATAAGTTATGATCCCACCACATGTTTGTTCTTGTATACATTCAATTCTAGTATTACCTAATAAAACCCTCTTACTACCACCCTTACACCTTAAAAACCATAATTGAAAACCGATTAAAAAATTATTGACTTCTAGTTTCATACACCCAAGCATTAAATTGTTTTCTAGCCAAAATTTTGTAACACCCCAAGGTTTCATAATATATTATCTCTTTAAAGTAATTCAATAGCTTGCACCTCACACAACACCGAGTTCGAGCGCACGACGACTTACCAAACTAGCCGTTCAAAAGCAGTTATGAATAGTATTAACTGAATTTTTAATTTTATATATTCCATATAATTTTAACATCCATATTATTTATTTATTAGACATAATATAAGAACAAATTCATTTTTTCAGATAAAGGAAGTATTTTTCAAAAAACGCAATTTTACCGCCTTTTATTGGCGAAATCTTTTTTAAATCCAATATTTGAAACTTTTATATACTCAATTTTGACAAAATAAACTTCTTATTTAGAATCGGGACATAAAAATTTAGTTTTAATAAATTTTTGGTGTTTTTCTGATTACTTTTATATTTGGGTGAATAGTGAAAAATACTAAATTTTAATTGAAAACAACTTTTTTAATAAAAATAATTTATAGTGTTAAATTATACATTTGAATGGTTTGTAAGTATAATTATATTATATTTTTACCATTTAATCAAGTTTTTTTCATTGGAATTAATTTCACTTTGAAATTATACATAAACAAGTGTCAATCTTTTGATAGTTATTGTTTCTTAAAAACAAAAATTTATTTTGACAACAAGAATTAATTTTAAATTAATTAATGAAAATTATATTTTTTTAATTTGGTAAAATAAACATCATTTTTGAATTTATAATATCAAATATATCTTAGGCTGAATTTTTGGTATTTTTTTGAAAAACTTCAATTTTTGATGAATAGTAAAACCACTTAGTAGTAGTTAAAAACGTATTTTTTCATTTAAATGAAATTTTACCACTTCTGTGAATTTAATTTCTAAAATAAGACATACATGGTTGTTATTATTAAGTAAAATGTGGTTCAATAAGAAGAAAATAATTTTTGGTGAATAGTAACTTTTGACTTTTATTTACTGCAGTTAAAGGTAAATAGGGTAATTCAAGGTAAAAAGAATATTATAATAATACAAATTTACCTTAAAACTTGTCCTAACCTTATTGGATGAGTCATGGACGACCATGGACATCCTTGGGTTGATTTTGGGACCCCATGGAGCCAATTAATAGTGATAATGACACTTTATTTTAATTAACTTAAAGTAAAGACAAAAATGACATTAACAAATATCTTTTAGTATATCAATTTTTACATGGAGTTATATAAGTAATATTTTAGACTATAAATATTCATTGGAAAGATAAAAAGATTTCCTACATTATGGTATTTTTTTTATAAATTTTATACATCAAATAAATTAAATTATGTATGAAAAAATAATGATGCAGTATTCAACTTATTAATAAACGATTTAAATAAATAAGATTATTAATATTAAAACAATATTTAAAACCTATAAAATTCTTATTGTATGATTTTATTTCAAACACTAGTCATCTTATACTCTAATTTAATGAGTTTTGGGCCTTTTTAAACCAAAGATAAGTTTATAATAAAATAACATTTTCAAACTTTCCAAAAGAGCCCCTCCTCTCCCTTATAAAAGGACACCACTTATAACCCATTACTCACACCTCTAAAGCCCCTTTTATTGTCCAAAACATACCCAAATAAGATCTCAAGATCCATCTCTTCCACCTATAAGACTTACCTTAGGCATAAGTCACTTAAAGAAGTCCTTTTGGTTCAAACCAAAGGGGGTTACCCAAATTAAAGGTAATGGTTTCTCTTAACTTCTTTTTTTTTATTTTACTTATCCAACCCCTAAACTCTTTTTATTACTTTATTTTATACCAAAAAAAGTATCCTAAATATAATATTATGTTTTTATGAGAATTATTCGAACTACTCTTACATACACCTCCATCTAATGGGTAAAGAACACACCGTTTCTAAGGATGGCAAACTAACGCCTCATGAAATGATGATTGTTCAATTATCTCCTACCGCCTCTCATGGTGGACATTAAGATGGAAATGTATTTATATATGATATATATTATGCTAATGTTTTATTTATTCTTATGAATTTTCTATTTATATCATACCTTTATGGTTTCCATTACGGGTAAACGTGATAATTTCATTTGAGGAAGTGCGGACTACTGCCCCCTCAAAGTGATATGAATCGTTAATGCCTTATGTGGGATGTATAAAGGATGAATTTAATTATATTATATATGATATTATACTGTAATTATAATATAACTATGTATCATTATGTTTTAATTCCATTAAAATATAAAATAGAAATGAAATTAGAGTTCATGCGTACGTACGGCTTACCATCTTCATGAACGATGCATTTCATTTCTTATCTCCAAATGTTATGTACTGTTATAAATACATATATATATATACTGGATATATAATATATATATTATATCTAAATCATTTATATAATTCTGGAGATAATGTAATTTTTACCACATGGACAAATTGTAATTATAACAAGTTCATTTTTGACTCAAGTTCCGAACATCGATAAAATATCCAATATAAACTCAAATAATTAACTAATTGTTATTGCAAGATAAAAAGTGATATAAAAGGAATAATAAACTTGAAAATTTTTATTAATCAAGTATAAATTAACTTAAGTTTATTATTCAGGAAGAACAAGGAACATATAAGACAAGTCAGAATTGAGGTAAGAGGTTTCTTATCTCACTTTTAGTTTCATGAGATTTCCATTGTTCGCCACTTATTTATTGCTTGTGGTGTATTGTGTAATTACATTTGATATATATTATCATGATTCTATTTATATTCATGGTATTATGTGATTCATTTTGTGTTTATTAACTTTTTGTCATACGAATTGATTGATTACAACATGGTTTTCATCTCACTTCTTATTTTCGTGAGATTCATGCTATATTGACACTATTTCCTTTTGTGTAGTGTATGTACTTCCCATGATTGTATTCCTTATGTAATATACATTAATTTATGGGTATTTAAATCTTCATTGTATGATCCTTCTTTCATTGGGAGTATGTTTGGTAAGTCACCAAATCAGTAAGGGAATTTCTAATTTCGATTTCCACTCTTAGGGACTTATGCATATTTCATTGATTATTTT
This sequence comes from Viscum album, assembly GCA_963277665.1. Classification (NCBI taxonomy): domain Eukaryota; kingdom Viridiplantae; phylum Streptophyta; class Magnoliopsida; order Santalales; family Viscaceae; genus Viscum; species Viscum album. Next base: position 379,499,071 of record OY728153.1, on the reverse strand, counting down.
ATTCCAAGAATATGTGTGGAATAAATATTTATTATTTATGTAGTAATTTACACTCCACTTTTTGTGGATATACTTTTGATACACATAATAACTCCATTGATAATTTCTCAAGTCATTGATATGAACTTGATAAGAGGAATCTTAACTCAATTTCTATTCATTGAGTTAAACATCCGAGTCATTCGTGTTGTTTTTACCAGAATATGTGTGAATGTACTCTGATTGATTTACATTGAATATACAATCATATTGAGTGTATTTATATTTTTCACACATAATTATGTCATTGATTTTTTCATAACCTAAGGATATGGTCTTTATAAGGGATTTTATCTCAATTTACATTCCATTGAGACTTATTTATTGTTATACGCTAATTCACTGTTATATGGTGTATATAATGTAATTTGACATAGTATATCATTAATCCCTTTATTATCATGATATTATAAATTTTTTATTACCTCAATTATTTGTATTCAAGTGTCTCTCTTTTGGTTAGGAAATCTAACTAAAATATCATTTTAAATGTTTTAAATATTTATTCTTCTAAATCTTTCTCATTAATGTCCATGTTTTAAATTTTTTTTAAGGATTTATTTATATGGACATTAATGTTTTAAAATTAAAACTAATTTTAAAAGTTTCAAATTGGTATGGGACACTTTGATTCAAAAATCTATTTTAAATGGATTCTTTATAAATAGTGAGACTTTTAAAATGTTTTCTAGAAAAGGGGGATATTTCTCTCAAATAGTTTTGATTATTATTTTCATCTAGGTCAATATACTTCATTATTCTTGATTTAGGTTAATATATTATAATACAATCTTCCATATTGTATTGAATTAGTTATGTTTGAATGCGGATGTGCTATTTTTATACCATTCATGGTTTGTGGTTAAAATGTTGACATTTTGTATGATAGTTTTAATACGAATGTTTAGATTATGTTTCAACCTTATCATATGAGGAATACATTGGACTTATTAAGTGACGGGTGGAGCCCACTATAGCTTCTCGATGCATCGGTAGGTCTCATGATACAAACTAGTGTCTTGGCACAAGGCCTTGACAAAATCTTATTTGTAGTCTTGGCACGAGGCCTTGACTATGTGGTTATGATGTCCAGAATTATTCATTCTATCATTATGAGATTAGATATTGATATTTTATGTTGTTATTCGACTATTAGAATACCCATGACTATGTTTTATTATTTCATTATTTAATCATCTCATATTCCTTCCATAAAGTGTTCATGTATATTATTTGTAAAGGCATGTGTTTTTAATTATTTACCATGCCTAATATTTATGTTATCTTCCGCTGTATTGCTTACTCTTACTGAGCGTTTGAGCTCACCCCATTATTATGTTTCATTTTCCCAGGATATGAAGAAGTTAGTTATGAGTGACTTTCAGGCATAATCTAAGAAGCTTGGATGTTTCTAATGGAATAAATTAGTGTTGTTTTTCTTTTTAAGTTGTAATGTTAAACTTATATATGTATCTTGTTTCCAAGACTACTAAACTAATCGGTCATTCGAGACTTGATCCCTTGTAATCATGCCAATGTATTAAAATAATGCACCAGATCCTATATTTCGGGGTCGGGGTGTTACAATTGGTATCATAGGAAGTTTAGTACAAACCTTAGAAACTATATTTATATAAACTCTGATTAGAGAAAATTACCCTAAGATAGAATTTGAGGATTAGTATATAATAACTTCCTAGAATTTTGGTAATATAGAGATTTTGTGTATTTTCAAAGAAAAACATTCCTGTTTGGATACGAGCAGGTAGAGGTGGCTCTGGAACAGATGTACCTAGGAGTGAAAACCCCAACAAGGAGTTTCGGGCTTGACTCGGGGTATCTTGGTACACGAAAATGGGCCTTGATGCACTCTTGGTTACGACACTCCCGGGGGAGATTCTTAGGATAATTAAAATTTTCTTTACAAACTAATTTTATGGATTTTAATATAAGGTGAGAATAAATGACCTTGGTTAATCCTAAGGTGTTTCAAATTGAAAATATGGTGTCCTGATATTCTCTAAATGATTTTATGACTATTGTTACTCACACAATAATTTCTAGTTTTAGTCAATGGAAAGATTCCAAGTAAGTCATAGTAACTTCGAGCATGATGTACAAGGTGGGAATGGTGGTGGAAATGAGAAACAAAATGGAATGTTGATAGGCATAAAAGATATTGCATTCATTTCGAATCAGTTTTCCAAAAATATGATCAACAACATATATATTAACCAACTCCGAGACTCAACAAATAATATAAAGGCGATGAATGATAAGAGCTCCAATAGTGGAGACCATGGAGAAAAGAAACGTCAATTTCCATCATGCAGGAAATGTGGAAGGAGACACCCAGGAATGTGTCTCAATGGAATAAAGAAATACTTTATATGTGGGAAAGAAGGACATAAAGTAAATAATTTTCGTGGAAAAATGAAGAGTACTATGGTTGAAAATAAAAATGGTCCCAAGAATCCATTTACAATCATTTTCTGTAAATGTATGGGACCTAGCCATTACCCGAGTGAATGCCCTATTCTATAGGATATCCTCTTGGTAAAAGAAGAAGCTATGTGGAAATAAATGGTTTGCAAAATGTTTAAAAGTATTAGTGCTCTTTGTTGATGGTATTACTTTGGAAGATTTTTCTCTTGTATGTGTAATGCTGTAGTTTGTCATGTGAAAATGATATTTTAGGAAGAATTATCTTTTCTCTTGTGGATATATTTATAAATAACCATTTTGTTTTATATGATCCTTGAATTTGAGGCAATTACAAGTTATTAAATTTTGGGATGAAAATGCGAGGTGTGAGATAACATTTGTGGTTAAATTATGTTATGGTTATTTTGAAGAATTTATCTCATTTATGTAATGTAATTAAATATAGTTTTTGAAAAAGGACAACATGCAGACCGTGTGACAACCTGTCGCGTCGGACAAAGCTGTGGGAATCAAACCCACAACCAGAGTGCGATTGGGATTTATCGCCTACCACTAGACTATGTGAAGTCCCTGGTTAGTGTGACTAATTATTTTTAGTTAAATGATTTTATTAAGTTGATTTGGGACATTATGTATTATCAAATGGATATCCTTATTTTAGGAAAATGATTTGGTAATTAAGTGATAAATGTTATTCTAGAAGAAGTTTGCTTTGTTGGGAACAATATATGCCTAAGGAAAATAGAATACTATGGGATTTAATATGAGGAGTAATCGTGGATATTTTTCAATGTTTTTATTATGGATTTATAGAGATTTGTGTTATTTATGGAAATGATTAACCTATCATAGAGAATATGTGATTAGGTTAATTACTTTTAAGTATGTGACTTTAAGATTAGTCGATGTTATTTGGAGATACAATTTAATGTGGAAGACTACGTAATAAAATTATTTTGAGTTTTGGGTTTCAATCTTAGTTAGGATTATATTGAAGTATTTTATGTACAATTGTTCATTGAAGGGTATTTGTTAAACTTTGGGTATTGTTTGTTTAAATTTTGTAGATTAAGAGTAGTATTTTTTTCTATAAGGGATTTTCCCTTTTGGGGATCATATGATCATGTACTAACCATTTTGGTATTGGTTAATGTTTAATGACAAGGGAAATATATAGTTCATACTTTGTGGATTATGTGATTCTATATAAGTTGATTATAGCTCTTCAGGTGTAACCAAGTTATCTTTAATACTCATCATTTGAAGAAAATATGAGTTTGTGGTAGAAATTTATAAATGGATGAAACTCTACTTATAAAGTAAGTATATCTCCTTATACTCTTAGTTAATATTATAAATAAATTAATCAGAATTATGAAAAGGAACTTAAAATAGAAATGTTTTTTGTTTACTTTTCCTACTGGGTAATCAAAGACCTTTCAACCCATCACAAGTTTATGGCTTTCAGATTGTTAACTTCTCTTAATAATATTCTCGATCACTCTCCATCAGAACCTGATGATTAGTTTTCTCTTCCATATCCATGTTTTCCTACATGGAACCCTAGTATGTGTTATTTTTGTTAACCTTCATACTTACCATTATTTATTTTAAAATAGAGGCCACATTAATCCATTTTTGATGTGGGATTTCAACTAAGATATTTTGAAATGTCAAAACCCAAGTTTTTAATCCTGAGCTTAAATTGTGAGGACACAATTTATTGAAGGATGGTAGAATGTAACACCCCAAGGTTTCATAGTATATTATCTATTTAAAGTAATTCAATAGATTTCACCTTACACAACATCGAGTTCGAGCGTACGAAGACTTACCAAACTAGCCGTTCAAAAGCAGTTATGCCAATGAGCCCGTACCCGAGTGGTAAGGGCTCCTACTTGGCATCCAAGAGACCCAGGTTCAAAACCGGGTGTAGGTGAATTTCCAGGGTACTGTAGCAGTCAATGCAGTAGTACTGTAGCAGTCACTGTAGTAGTTACTATTCGGTACTGTAGCAGCCAGAACTATTCACCCGATTTGGGCCTTCGAGCCACCGGTTTGGGCCTATGGGTCTCCAGGGCCTTCAGGTCATCAAAGGCCTTTGGGCCACAGGGCCTTCAGGTCACGTAGACCATGGAGTAGCCCAGTTCACATAGAACATGACCCAAAAGAGGATCAGAGAAACATGAGTAGCAACCACCAGATGTAGAGCTAAACAGATTGGAAGAATGAGAGGGTATGGCAGCCGCCATCGGAACCAGGCACCGTGCAGCTTTGTACGGGGCAATGCAAGCCGACCAGCAATGCAAGGAGGGGAGCTAAGGAGATCAATGATTCAAAGACGCTGGGAGGGGCAGTTCTAGTGGCATGGGCCTACGAGTCATGTAATGGGCATGGTATGCCTCTGGACCTTCAGGTCATGTATTGCGGGTCATGTCGGACCTTGTGCCTTGGGCCTACAGGTCATGTACGGGTTCCCCTTCAACCCTTAAAAGGGGGATTATCTATAATAAAAATAAAAAATGCCTTTGGGCCATTCGAGGCAAAAAGCAGTTATGAATAGTATTAATTGAATTTTGAATTTTATATATTCCATATAATTTTAACATTCATATTATGTGTTTCATAGATATAATATAAGAACAAATTCATTTTTTCATATATAGGAAGTATTTTTCAAAAAATACAATTTTACCACCCTTTTTAAATCCAATATTTGACACTTTTATATATTCAATTTGACAAAATAAACTTATTATTATTTAGAATTTGGACAGAAAAATTTAGTTTCAATAAATTTTTGGTATTTTTCTGATAACTTTTATATTTGGGTGACTAGTGAAAAATACTAAATTTTAATTGAAAACAACTTTTTTAATCAAAATAATTTATAGTGTTCAATTATACATTTGAATGGTTTGGAAGTATAATTGGATTATATTTTTACCATTTAATCCAATGTTGGTCATTGGAATTAATTTCACTTTTAAATTATACATAAACAAGTGTCAATCTTTTGATAGTTATTCTTTCTTAAAAACACGCTATTTTTTTGACAACGAAAATTAATTTTAAATTAATTAATGAAACCTATGTGTTTTGAATTTGGTAAAATATACCTCATTTTTGAATTTGGAATATCAAATATAGATTAGGATGAATTTTTGGTATTTTTGTTGGAAAACATCAATTTTTGATGAATAGTAAAACCACTTAGTAGTAGTTAAAAAACCGACTTTTTCATTTAAATGAAAATTTACCAATTTTGTGAATTAAATTTAGAAAATACGACATACATGGTTGTTATTAGTAAGTAAAATGTAGTTCAATAAGACGAAAATAATTTTTGGTGAATAGTAACTTTTGACTTTTATTTACTACGATTAAAGGTAAATAGGGTAATTCAAGGTAAAAAGAATATTATAATAATACAAAATTACCTTAACACTTGTACTAATCTAATTGGATGAGTCATTTCCAACCATGGGCATCCTTGGGTTGATTTTGGGATCCCATGGAGCCACTTAAGAGTGATAATGACACTTTATTTTAATTAACTTAAAGTAAAGACAAAAATGACATTAACAAATATCTTTTAGTATATCAATTTTTACATGGGGTTATATAAGTTATATTTTCAACTATAAATTTTAATTGGAAATCTAAAAATATTTCCTACATTATGGTATTTTTTTTATAAATTTTAGACATCAAATAAATTAAATTATGTATGACACAATAATGATGTAGTATTCACCTTATTAATAAATGATTTAAATAAATATGATTATTAATATTAAAACAATATAAAAAACCTATACAATTATTATTGGATTATTTTATTTCGAACATGGGTAATCTTATTTTCGACTTTAATGAGTTTTGGACCTTTCCAAACTGAAGATAAGTTTATAATAAAATAACATTTTCAAACTTTCCAAAAGAGCCCCTCCTCTCCCTAATAAAAGGACACCACTTATAACCCATTCATCACAAATCTCAAGCCCATTGGATTGAAAAAAACCTAACCAAATAATATCTCAATATCCCTATATTCTACCTAGAATCCTTACCTTATGTAGAAGTCACTTCAAGAAGTCCTTTTGGTTCAAACCAAAGAAAGTTACCCAAATTAAAATTAATAGTTTCTCTTAACTTCTTTTATTTTATTTTACTTGTCTAACCCCTAAACTCTTTTTATTACTTTATTTAATAACAAAAACAATATCCTAAATATACTATTATATTTTTATGATAATTATTCGAACTAAACTTACACACACCTCCATCTAATGGGTAAATAACACACTGTTTCTGTGGATGGCAGACTAACGCCTCACGAAACGATGATTGTTCAATTATCTACTACCGTCTCTCATGGTGACCATTAAGATGGAAATATATTTATATATTTTATATTTTATTTTTATTTTTTCTTTATTCTTCTATATTTTCCATTTATATCATACCTTTATGGTTTCTATTATGGGTAAACGTGATAATTTATTTGAGGAAGTGCGGACTACCGTCCCCTTAAAGTGATATGACTCGTTAATGCCTTATGTGGGACATATAAAGGATTAAGTTAATTATATTATATATTATATTATAATGTAATTATAATATACCTATGTATAATTATGTTTTAATTCCATTAAAATTCAAAATAGAAATGAAAGTAGTGTTCATGCGTACATACGACTTACCGTCTCCATGAACGGTGCATTTCATTTCTTATCTCCAAATGTTATGCACTGTTATAAATACATATATATACTGAATATATAATATATATATTATATCTAAATCATTTATATTATTTTTTAGATAATGGACTTTTGACCACATGGACAAATTGTAATTATTACAAGTTCATTTTTGACTCAAGTTCCGAACATCGATAAAATATCAAATATGAACTCAAATAATTAACTAATTGTTATTGCAATGTAACAAGTGATATAAAAGGAATAATAAACTTTAAAATTTTTATTAATCAAGTATAAATTATCTTATGTTTATTATTCAGGAAGAACAAGGAACATACAAGATAAGTCAGACTTGAGGTAAGGGGTTTCTTATCTCACTTTTAATTCTGTGATATTTCCATTGTTCGCCACTTATTTATTGTATGTGGTGTATTGTGTACTTAAATTTTATATATATTATCATTATTATATTTATATTCATGGTATTATGTGATTCATTTTGTGGTTATTAACTTTTGGTCATAAGACTCGATGTATTACAACATGGTTTTCATCTCACTTCTTATTTCTGTGAGATTCATGCTATATTGCCACTATTTCCTTTTGTGTAGTGTATGGACTGCCCATGATTGTATTAATTATGTAATATACATTAATTTATGGGTATTTACATATTTATTTTACGATACTTATTTCATGGTGTGTATGTTTTGTAAGTCACCAAATCGGTAAGGGAATTTCTAATTTCGATTTCCACTCTTTGGGATTTACGTATACTTCATTGATTATTTTACTCCAAGATTATGTGTGGAATCACTATTTTTTATTTATGTAGTAATTTAAAATCCCCTTTGTGTGGATATAATTTTGATACATATAATCACTCCATTGATAATTTCTCAAGTCATTGATATGAACTTGATAAGAGTAATCATAACTCAATTTCCATTCATTGAGTTAAACATCCGAGTCATTAGTGTTGTTTTTACCAGAATATGTGTGAATGTACTCTGATTGATTTACAATGAATATACAATCATGATATTCTCTAAATTATTTTATGACTATTTTTACTCACACAATGATTTCTGATTTTAGTCAATTTATATATTCTAAGGAAGTCATAGTAACTTTGAGCATGATGTACAAGGTGGGAATGGTGGTGGAAATGAGCAACAAAATGGAATGTTGATAGGCGTAAAAGATATCGTGTTCATGCCAAATCAGTTTTCCAAAAATATGATCAACAACATATATATTAAAAAACTCCTAGAATCAACAAATAAGAGAAAGGTGATGAATGATAAGAGCTCCATTAAAATGCGGTAAAATTACATTTTTTGAAAAATACTTCCTTTATCTGAAAAAATGAATTTGTTCTTATATTATGTCTAAAGACCACATAATAATAAATTTTAATTGAAAACAAAATTTTTAATCAAAATAATTTATATTGTTCAATTATACATTTGAATGGTTTGGAAGTATAATTGGATTATATTTTTACCATTTAATCTAATGTTGGCCATTGGAATTAATTTCACTTTGAAATTATACATAAACAAGTGTCAATCTTTTGATAGTTATTTTTTCTTAAAAACACGCTATTTTTTTGACAACGAAAATTAATTAATGCAACTTATATGTTTTGAATTTGGTAAAATAGACATAATTTTTGAATTTTTAATATCAAATATAGATTAGGCTGAATTTTTGGTATTTTTTTGAAAAACTTCAATTTTTGATGAATAGTAAAACCACTTAGTAGTAGTTAAAAAACAGACTTTTTCATTTGAATGAAATTTTACTACTTCTGTGAATTGAATTTCAAAAATCCGATATACATGGTTGTTATTAGTAAGTAAAATTTGGTTCAATAAGATGAAAATATTTTTTGGTGAATAGTAGCTTTTGACTTTTATTTACCGTTGTTAAAGGTAAATAGAGAAATTCAAGGTAAAAAGAATATTATAATAATAAACAATTACCTTAAAACTTGTCCTAACCTTATTGGATGAGTCATAGAAGACCATGGGAATCCTTGGGTTGATTTTGGTACCCCATGGAGCCACTTAAGAGTGATAATGGGACTTTATTTTAATTAACTTAATGTAAAGACAAAAATGACATTAACAAATATCTTTTAGTATATCAATTTTTACATGGGGTTATATAAGTCATATTTTAGAATATAAATATTCATTGGAAATATAAAAATATTTCCTACATTATCTTATTTTTTTTTATAATTTTTAGACATCAAATAAATTAAATTATTTATGACACGATAATGATGCAGTATTCACCTCATTAATAAATGATTTAAATAAATAAGATTATTAATATTAAAACAATATCGAAAACCTATACAATTCTTATTGTATGATTTTTTTTCGAACATGAGTCATCTTATATTTGACTTTAATTAGTTTTATACCTTTTGAAACCGAATATAAGTTTATAATAAAATAACATTTTCAAACTTTCCAAAAGAGCCCCTCCTCTCCCTTATAAAAGGACACCACTTATAACCCATTCCTCACACCTCTCAAGCCCATTGGATCATCCAAAAAATTCCCAAATAAGCTCTAAATATCCATCTCTTCAACCTAGAAGCCTTACCTTAGGAATAAGTCACTTCAAGAAGTATTTTTGGTTCAAACCAAAGGGAGTTACCCAAATTGAAGGTAATGGTTTCTCTTAACTTATTTTCTTTTATTTTACTTCCCCAACCCCTAAACTCTTTTTATTCCTTTATTTTACAACAAAACCAGCATCCTAAATATACTAATATGTTTTTATGAGAATTATTCTAACTATAATTACACACACATCCATCTAATAAGTAAATAACACATTGTTTCTGTGGTTGACAAACTAACGCCTCACGAAACAATGATTGTTCAATTATCTCATACCACCTCTCATGGTGGACATTAAGATGGAACTGTATTTATATATAATATATATTGTGTTTATGTTTTCTTTATGATTCTGTATTTTCCATTTATATCATACCTTTATGGTTTCTATTATGGGTAAATACGATAATTTCATTTGAGGAAGTGCGGACTACTGCCCCCTCAAAGTGTTATGACTCATTAATGACTTATATGGGATGTATAAAGGATAGATTTAATTATATTATATATGATATTATACTATAATTATAATATACCTATGTGTAATTATGTTTTAATTCCATTAAAATATAAAATAGAAATGAAAGTAGCGTTCATGCGTACGTACGACTTACCGTCTCCATGAACGGTGCATTTCATTTCTTATCTTCAAATGTTATGTACTATTAAAAATACATATATATACTGGATATATAATATATATATATAATATAAATAATTTATATAATTCTGGAGATAATTTACCTTTGAACACATGGAAAAATTGTAATTATAACAAGTTCATTTTTGACTAAAGTTCTGAACATCGATAAAATATCCAATCTGGTTCCCACTTGCCCATAAAGTGGATATTTGGAAAATTTAAAAAAAGGATTTGGCCCAAAAAAATAAAATATCCAATATGAACTCAAATAATTAACTAATTGTTATATAAAGGTAATAAGTGATATAAAAGGAATAATAAACTTGAAAAATTTTCTTAATCAATTAGAAATTAGCTTAATTTTATTATCCAGGAAGAACAAGGAACATACAAGACAAATCGGACTTTAGGTAAGGGGTTTCTTATCTCACTTTTAATTCCGTGATATTTCCATTGTTCGCCACTTATTTATTGCATGTGATGTATTGTGTACTGACATTTTATATATATTATCATGATTCTACTTATATTCATGGTATTCTGTGAATCATTTGGTGGTTATTAACTTTTGGTCATACGACTCGATTGATTACAACATGGTTTTCATCTCACTTCTTATTTCCTTGAGATTCATGCTATATTGACACTATTTACTTTTTTGTGGTGTATGTAATACCCATGATTGTATTCCTTATGTAATATACATGAATTTATGGGTATTTACATCTTCATTTTATAATCCTTATTTCATGGGGTGTATGTTTTGTAAGTCACTAAATCGGTAAGGGAATTTCTAATTTTGATTTCCACTCTTTGGGATTTATGCATACTTAATTGATTATTTTACTCCAAGATTATGTGTTGAATCACTATTTATTATTTATTTAGTAATTTACACTCCCCTTTGTGTGGATATACTTTTGATCACATAATTACTCCATTTATAATTTCTCAAGTAATTGATATGAACTTGATAAGAGTAATCTTAACTCAATTTCCATTCATTTAGTTAAACATCCGAGTCATTGGTGTTGTTTTTACCAGAATATGTGTGAATGTACTCTAATTGATTTAAACTTAATATCCAATCATATTGATTTTATTTATATTTTTCATACATAAATATTTCATTGATTTATTCTTAACCTAAGGATACGATCTTTATAAGGGATTTCATCTCAATTTACATTCCATTGAGACTTATTTGTTGTTATACGCCAATTCACTTTTATATGGTGTATATAATATAATTTTACATAGTATATCATGAATCCATTTATTCTCACGATATTATAATTTTTTTATTACCTCAATTATTTGTATTCTAGTGTCTCTCTTTTGGTTAGGAACTCTAACTAAAATATCATTTTAAATGTTTTAAAGATTTATTCTTCTAAATATTTCTCATTAATGTCCATGTTTTAAAAATGTTTTTAAAGATTTATTTATATGGAAATTAATGTTTTAAAATTAAAATTCCTTTTAAAAGTTTCAAATTGGTATGAGACACTTTGATTCAAAAATCTATTTTAAATGGCTTCTTGATAAATAGTGAGACTTTTAAATGTTTTCAAGAAAAAGGTGGATATTTCTCTCAAATAGTTTTGATGATTATTTTCATCTATATCAATATCCTTCATTATTCTCAATTTAGGTTAATCTATTATAATACAATCTTCCATATTGTATTGAATGAGTTATGTTTGACTATGGATGTGCTATTTTTATACCATTCATGGTTTGTGGTTAAAATGTTGACATTTCATATGCTAGTTTTAATATGAATGTTTAGATTATGTTTCAACCTTTTCATATGATAAATTCATTGGACTTAGTAAGTGACGGGTGGAGCCTACTATAGATCCTCGATGCATTGTTAGGTCTCATGAGACAAACTAGTGTCTTGGCATAAGGACTTGACAAAATATTATTTGTAGTCTTGGCACAAGGCCTTGACTATGTGATTATGATGTATGACATTATGAATTCCATCATTATGAGATTAGCTATTGATATTTCATGTGGTTAATTGACTAGTAGAATACCCATGAATATGTTTTATGACATTATTTACTCATCTCATATTCCTGCCATAAAGTATTCATGTTTATTATTTGTAAAGTAATGTGTTTTAAATTATTCACCATGCCTAATGTTTATGTTATCTTCCACTGTATTGCTTACTCTTACTGAGTGTTTGAGCTCACCCATTTCTTATGTTTCATTTTCCCAGCATATGAAGAAGTTAGTTATGAGTGACTTGCAGGTATAATCTAAGAATCTTGGATGTTTCTAATGGAATAAATTAGTGTTGTTTTTCTTTTCAAGTTATAATGTTGAACTTATGTATGTATCTTGTTTCCAAAACTACTAAACTGATCGGTCCTTCAGGACTTGATCCCTTGTAATCATGCCAATGTATTAAAATAATGTACCGACTCCTAGATTCTGGGGTCGGGGCGTTACAAATGTTCTTGTTAAAAATAAATATAATTCATGTAGATTTTTAATTAACCATAAAAATTTAATCCAACTCACCATATTAATATATATTTTATCCAAACATTAAAGAAATACTTAATGAACTTCATGAAATTGACTTGTTTCTAAATATTGATCCTAAATTTGGTTACTATGAAATATGAATGCATATAGTGGTGATAATTTGGGTTCATAGTATAGGTTATCGTGTCCTATTAAAATGTTATATAAACATTATAAATCATTTAAAATTAAGTTGATTATCAGAATAACATATATTATAAAATTAATTATTATTACATTTTTATTATTTGATATTATTATTATGTTTTTAATTGGGTTATACAAGTTATAAAGGTTAGTAATGGAAAACTTGAAACTGAGCCTAATATTATTCATGTTATATTAGTTAATCCAATCCCAACCCGAACCTATTTATTCCAAGACTAAATCCATTTAACTCGTATTGGGTTCAAATATTACACCTTCTAAATGCCATATTATTTTTAGGTGCTCTATGTTCCACCCAAAAATTCTAAGGCTTGGTATGATATTCTTCAAGTTAATACAAGGAATATGAAGCCGGAAAATGATGTGAATATTTGGAGATTTAGTGAAAAAGTCTATTTCAAAGTTCTCATAGTTTACCCCGCATGTTCTCTATAAACTGAATGAGGAATAAGTAAACCACAAATCATGGGTGATGATAATTTAAGGTATAAGAGATAGTGTTTATTTTCATATGATATAGCATGTTGTATCTTTCATATTGTTTTTATTTATAAGTGATCTATGTGAGGATTTTCACATGATTCTTCAAGTGCATACATGGAAGATGAAATTTGGATGTGATGTGGATGTCTAGAGAATTAGTGAAAAAATAGAGTTTTTTATAGGGGATGAGATGAAGGGCTTATGCATGGAGGCTAGAATGTTAGCTTTGAGGGAAGATATAGGTGCCACCACTATGCACAAACACCATTTTCAAGAGTTATGGGAATCGTTGAGGTTGGAATTAATTAGAGACAATCAAATTATATTCATCATCCATAAAGATCATATATTAAAATATTCTTGGTGCCCTTTTGGAATTATTTCATTACATTTTATAAAATTTTCTTATTTTAACAGGGAAAAATAATAAATCTATTAATCATACATATTTTTTCATTTATCCTTATTTTTTTTATTTTTAGTATAGTTTTTATGTTCAATAATATCAAAAAAAAGTTTTTTATATATTTTTTTGGAAATAATATTTTAAAGTTGGATGGTAGTTGTGTAATAGAAGTGACATATCAAAAAATAATAATATCATCTCATATCCCATTATAGTTTTCTCACTTGATGAATATTTCGAAATGTACAATCATTCCATAAGTGTATCTACAATTATTATAATACTATATCCATGACTTTATGACTAGTATACCTCAAAAGATAGACTATGGTTGAGAAGTATATACTTGATGCATCATCAACTACCTCGATCCCATAGTTATGGGAGAGAATGAGTATAAACACTATTGTGAATCATCATCTATCTCCTCTATTTTTTTTTGAATAAGGACTGCTTCCTAGGTTGAGTGGGAATGTTAACAATAACTTGAACATAAAATATAAAAATTACCCCTAATCAATACAAAACCAAACAATAATAGTTCCAAGAAAACCAAATTTAAAATGAAAACACCAATAACCAGGATTGAGTTGACAGGAGAACAAAACTACAAGTGGGTTGCCTGAGTAAGAAAACAATTACACTACCCAATCAATGAAAAATTCTTTAATAATATGAATTTTTCTATTTAATAATCCCAAAACCAACCTAACATTCTGTTATATTTTTTATATCCTTGGCATATCAAGTCTAATTAAAATTAAGGGTGATTATTGGATTATCATTTCAATGATTCACCGTAATATTAGTATCAATATCCACTTCTTATAATCATATTCATATCAATGTAAGTGATATAAATCATAATAATAATATTATTAAGTTATTAACATATTTTATTCACATCACTAACTCAATTAATACATCACTTTTACTAATAAGGTTCATATCATCATTTCCCATCACATTCACAAGAATCAAAAATCATCTGTTAATTATTCATAACATCACCAAGGATATACTATACCATTAATAAAATATATTATATATATATTAATGATAATTATTCTTCACTTTATGATCCAATTTGTTAGTCTTCATTGAAATTATAAGAACACTATACCATTTACATGAATTCTTAGCAGCTCTCATCATCACAAGTGAATTAACTTATTACCATAGAGATTTAATTAATCCATGTTATTCATTAGAAATATATTTATATATTTGGATTACAAAACATCATCACCATATATTTATGATCCTTTTTATTCAATTTTTTTTTAATAAATAATTTAAAACAATCATATGATATCTACATCTTCTTCATTAAATTTCAACTTTAATCTCACATTTTTATTTATCATGTATTATTTAATTAGAGAAATAATTTAATTAAATAATTTATGTTTTCCATTAAAAAATCACATCATTATGTAGAACCAAAACCATACAATAATAATTCCACATTAATTAAGTCAAAATAATATTCTCATTTAATAACTATTATGAATGTAATGATAATTCTTTTTAACTTGATCTATTATTCAATATACCCTTATTTAATATCATCATTCAATATTATAATTAATCCATTCCTATAGAAACTATTATAGATAGAGGTTTTATCATCATTCATTTTTGGACTTATCAGTGATAAAAAGGTGCTGATATTGTTGATGCTGATAAAATATGGGATCTTTTAGCAGTGTTAATGAAAGAATTGAAAAAGTATTTTCTAAAAGGAACTTTTTTCAGTGTAATTTCTAGTGATGATAAAAGTACTCAACTACAGTAGTGTGTTAAAACATGAACAACACAATACAAAAACCAAATAAATAAACCATAAATAAATTAAAAAAAGTTATTTTAAAATAAATTACAATTTCAAATAAATTTTCATTATAATCATTTCAATACATTACAATTTCATTTATATTTTTATTATAAACATTTACAATTTCCAACCAACTAAAAAACAATCTTAGTCATAAGAGAATTTATGGCCCTGTATTACACTTCCCTTGGGACCCCCTTCCAATATGGCCCAATCACACTACTATTTGTCTAGAACACCACTCCTAGTTCTACGAAAATATACATTTACATGTAATAAAAAACAACTCTTATTTCATTAATAATATAAAGAAAGAAATAAAACATAAATATGATACAATAATATATAAATAAAAAATAAATAAAATGAAAAAATGAATGATAATAAATAATACACAAATAAAAAGGATAAAATAATACATAAATAAAACATATTAGAAAGTAATACTACACCCCCAGTGTGTTTTCTCTATTTTGAGTATGTGATGAAATTTTATCCATACCGATCACATAGTCTATTGAATTGATGTGAAATTAATTAATATTTTTCAAAAATAGATAATGAAGTTCCAAAGGATCTAATAACATCTGAGAAGGGGGGGGGGGGAGTTGAATCATTTATTCACTTTTTATGAGTTTCAAAACTTTTAGAAACTTAACCCCTGAAACCCATTAAGATTTATTTACTTATCAACTTTTAGTAAATACTCATGCAAGAAAAAGTAGGAAAGAAATTAAAGTAAATAAGATATAAAAGGTTCAACCTAAGTATGATAACTTACATCCTTTCTATAGCCACTCCCATAGGTCTATGAAAATTAACTATTATGAAGAAGTGAACACAACTTGTGCCAACTCCTAATAGAAAACTTCTATCTCCCAATAGAAAAGATTATACTGACTCCGTTTAGTTTAAAATTTTCTATTATAAAAAAATTGTGAAAAATAAAATAATAAAGACTTTTTTGAAACTGATCCATATTTTCTCTATCCTAATCCTCTGTCTAATTTGGATAGATCTGATTTTCTCAATCCGATGAAGTCAATACGATTCTTCCTTACTCAACCTGCACTTCTCAAACTCTTCTCAGAAAATCAATATGATATTTCCCAGTCTGATCGACTCAAAACAACATTCTTAATATGATTAACCCATTTTAAATATACAAAACTCAAAATTTTCTCAAATCCTCAATACAATCTTCTTCAATCTGATTGACTCAACCCGATTGAATAAATATGATTCTTCTATCTAGTAAAAAAAATTTGAGGTGTATGATCCTCTTTTGATATATCAGTATGGAAATAAATTTCACTCAAATTATTTATCAATCCGCCTTATATACTTTTTTGAAATTTATAATGAATAAATGATCTCAGAAAATATTTATATGTGACTCAGAAAACAAAAGTATGAAACTTGAAAACTTTCCCTGCTTCCTAAAATTTTAAAAACTTTGAAAAACTCTCATATTTAAACTTTAACTTTGAATTCTTCAATCCTCCTCTAATTAATCTAAGATTTTTGTAAAATTGAATTTTAAGTTTTACCTCTTCAACTATTTATATAAAACTTTTGGAATATTCTTTTTGAGTATTCTTAGTAATCATATCATTATGATTTATATTTCTTTCTCAGCTCATTATGATTTATATTTCTTTTTTAGCTCATTAATATTTATGTTTATTTCTCAGCTCATTATGATTTATGTTTATTTCTTAGCTCATTACAATTTATGTTTCATTCTCAGATCATTACAATGGAATTATTCACTCTTCAACTTTGAAATTATTCAAACTTCATTAGCTTTAAAAATTCCAACATCTTGAAACTTTCAAGTATGGTACTTCTGGAATCGATACAATCTTTATGATTCCTCCATTTCTTTAAAAGATTTTATCATGAGTATGTTTCATGAATTATAAGATCCTCATGATTAGAAAAGCATCGTATGACTTCATTTTAGAAAGCATGAAAAATTTCTAATTACCGACTTCACAATATTCTTTCAAAACTCTTCAACAACAATACTATGTATTCAAATAGCAATGTTTAACTTTTTAACCAACACCATGTCTGATGAATATTCATAGCGATGGATCTTAATATGATAAATCATCTAATGAGTAACTTTATCTTTATGACTACTTCTGCTTCTGGTGCTTCTTAGTCTGGAAACCTGGGTTTGGAAACCTATGTTCATAAAACAAATTTATTAAAAATAAAAACGTTTCCCCTATTTATGTTTGGGTTTGAACATTCAGTAACTTTTTACTTTCTTTCAAATCTCATTACGATGGACTGGATCCAATTCCTGGATAACAAAAACATTCTTATAGAAAAAGGTTAGTTTTCAAAAAATACAAAAGATTTGTTAAAACAATTTATCATGAAATTTATTAAATCTCCCCCTTTGGATTTGTTGAAAACCCTCATTAACAACTTTTACAAATCTTAATTTTTTTCACAAATAATCTTTTATAAACAACTAAAGTTTTTTGAATTTTATCAAAACATAGCCTTTCTCAAAATAGAGTGTCCTGAAACCACACTACTGGATAATGTAATGTTTTTGAAGGAATTTTATCCTTCTATAGAAAGAAAATATTGTGTCCATGTAAAGATAAACTCTCCTTCAATTTTCTTTTTCTCTCATTTTTCTTTTTCTCTCACTTTTATTTTTCTCTCCCCCATTTTATGATAACCACAGCTTCAGATTCATTTATAAATGATAAGTAAAAACTTCTTACAAAGTAAAAAGTTATTACTTTATCTCCCCCATTTTCAAAATAATCCAAATCAGGGTAGATGATTTTCCTTATGAGTTTTAGGAATTCATTGGAGGAGAATGGACATGAAGTTGCAACATCAATTCTACAAATCTTTCTTTTAGCATGGATTTTGTAAAAATATCTGCAATTTGATACTCTATTGAGATATATTCTAGTATAACATCTCCATAAACAAATTTCTCTTTTATAAAGTAAAAATTTATATTAACGTGTTTTGATCTTAAATGTTGGATATGATTTTGATAAATATCAATTTCACTCTGATTATCAGAAAGTATCTTTAATGGTTTAAAAACTTTCACTTTAAAGTATTATAGCTGAACTGTCATCTATAACACTTGAGGACAAGCCTGAGTAGCTGCAACATATTCAAATTAAGCTGTACTCAAAGTTATAGAACTTTGTTTCTTACTATTCCAACCCACACAACATTCACCTAAGAAAACATTTCCTCCTAAGGTTGATTTTATATCATTATAATCTCTTTCCCAATTGACATTAGTATAACCATGAAACTTAATCTCAAAATTTATTTTGTATAAAAACCCATGTGAAGTTTTTCCTTTGATATATCTCAAAATTATTTTTACTGGAAATATACACAATTATTTTGGATTACTTTGATACCTAGCACACAAAGTCACAACATAAAAAATATTAGGACTTTGATTTTGTAAGATAAAGTAGACTCCCTATCAGATTTCTAAAGTCTTTATGATTCACACTTATTATGGATCCATCTTTAATCAACTTTGTGCTCACATATATAGGAGTAGAAACTTATTTGGATTCTTCTATCCCCAAATTTCTTTAACAATTTCTTGACATACTTTCCTTGAGATAATAAAATGAATTTCTTTTTTTGTTGAACTTGTAACCCAAGTAAGAATGTTTATTCTTCTAACATATACATTTGAAAATTCTTCTTCATTTCTTTAGAAAACTTCTTAAAAACTTTTTCTTTGTCCCTAAAAAAAATTATATCATCTATATAAACAATAAAAATTAGATTTTTGTAGTCAACATATTTCACATACAAGTTGTTACCAACTTTTCCTTTAGAAAAATTTAACTTTCTCAAACAATTTTCAAGTTTTGAATACCAATCACGTGGATATTGTTTCATCCCATATAAATCTTTATTTAATTTACAAACTTTTTTTCATCCTCATCAATTAGGAACCCATGAAAATAGAAAGTACAATTGAAGAAAAGAAAAGATGCCACTGGGTCGTCCTCCGAGGTTCCTACCTAAAGGGTAGGTACAGATCGCCTCCTCAGCACTCCAGGTCTGTCCGTCTCCTCCGTGTATCGTCAAGCCGTATGGTCCACCTCTGGGTACCATCTGATCCTGGTGCTCTCTACCTCAGTCATCATTTTCTGTTGTCTACATCCAACACAACGAGGTGCATGCATATCCCGTGTAGGGGTGAGTATAACGATACTCACTAGGGACCTTGAGACCCTGAAGGTCTCACAAAATCCAACAAGGATAAACCACAAGGTATGAAATCAATAGTTAACCCCACTTAGGTATATTCCCATACATATTCCTAAGTTATCAAGTAATCCATCTCAATCATGATGTAAACACAAAAGTTAATGACTCAGATCACACAGGTATACAACTTTTGTAGAGAGTTAGATATGATTAGATGTAGCCACTAAATCATCTATTCTGTCGAACCCACTTAGGATCCTGGTACATGAATCCGAGATGTCGAACCCACACATGATCTAAGAATAGTAGTCAAAGCTATCAGACCCACACAGGATCCAAGAACAGGAGTCAGAGCTGTTGAACCCACACAAGATCCAGGAATAGCAATCAGAGCTGTTGAACCCACACAAGATCTAGGAAAAATAGTCAGAGCTATCGAACCCACACAGGATCCAGGAACAACTGTTAGATAGAATCCAGCCATAGGGTTCTCGCACAATCATGCTTGATTCTGAAAATACAAGCCCAATTGTAATGTACAAGAAAACAGAATGCACAAGCATGCTTGATTCCAGCTCTCCATGGTCGTCAAGGTTGTTCAATGTAAACTTCTTCAATCTCACCATTTAAGAAATCTAACTTTACATCCACTTGAAAAACTTTTAAATTTTGATGAGTAGATACTATAAGAAAAATCATAACAGTTTCTAGCCTTGTAACAGAAGAAAATGTTTCATCAAAATCCACACCTTCCACCTGTGCATAGCCTTTATAAACAATTCTTTCTTTGTTTCTTGAAACTTATCTATAATCATTCAATTTTTTTTTCTATAAACCCACTTTGTTCTGATAAAATTTTTATTTTATAGATATGGAACTAGTTCCCATGTTTTAATTTTCTCAATATTATCCAACCATTTACTCATATAATCCATACATTCTTTCTGTTGAATAGCCTTTGAAACTCATTTCGGTTCAACTTTTGAGATAAGTGAAGTCTAATTTTCTAATCTCAACTTCCTTCTGGTCTGAAATGGAGCCTTATGATTACCAATAATGTTTTCGTATTCAACATGTTTTTTAAGGTATTAAATTTAAAATTTTATTTCCCAAATGGAATTTCCTTATCACACAATTCTTCTAAATCTTGATAAGGATGTTTTGAAATCCTTTCACTATTGTTAGAAATTTCCAGTTTATCCTCCTCACCATTCTCAACAAATTTTGTTAAGAAATTTTGGTTTTTAATTAATTTTATATCATATGAGTCCACCAAATTTTGTGAACATTTTTTCCAACATTTGTAACTTCTTATATTTGGTTAATAACCCATAAAATTTCCTTCCTCATCTTTCTCATCAAATTTTCCAAGATCTGGATTTTTGATTTTGAGAAAACATGTACTTCCAAAAACACAATTTTTTTGTTATACCACATTTCATAAGGAGTCATGTTTTTTTCCAGTATCGACAATAATTTATTTTGAACATGTACAATAGAAACAACAAATTCTCTCCAATATAATTTTTTAAGTTTTTATTCTGCTAACATACTTATTCTTATTTCCACTGAACTTCTATTATTTATTTCAGCAAATCCATTTTATTGTGGAGTATAGGGTGCACTATACTGATGTTTGATACCATGATTTATCAGATAAGTTTCAAAAGAATTGATTTTGAATTCAGTACCATTATCTTTTCTCAACTTTTTTATGGAAACCCCTATTTCTTTCTCAACATCTTTTCTGAAGTATTTGAACATTTTAATATCCTCTGACTTGTGATTCATAAACATGATGCTTTTCATCCAAGTGAAATCACCAATAAAAGTGATAATGTATAAATATTCTTTTATTGATGGGTGTCTCATCAACCCACATAAATTGGACTGAATAAGCTCAAGTGGTCTGGTAGATTGAATCTCAACTCTTTTATGACTTTTATTAGCCATCTTCCCTTTTTGACAAGTTCCACAAACATATTTTTATATTATTTTCAATTATAGAAAGTTTTGAATTACATAAACTTTAGAATGTTTGTTCATACTTTTATATCCAAGGTTCCCAAGTATTTAGTGCCACAATTTTTTTTCATCTTCAACGCTCAAGTAATAGGAGTTATTGAATTATTCTATTTAGAAAAGATTCTCATTGGTTCTTTCTCCTTTTGTAATCACTTTTCCAAATTTCACACTTTTTATTATAAAAGAATATTTTCTAAAAAAAATTTATTTTCCATCATCAAAAAGTTGACTTACACTAAGAAAGTTATTTTTTATCCCATAAACAAATAAAAATTCCTTAGATTTTAAATTTTCTGCTTCAATCTCTACCGTTCTGATTCCTTTGATTTTTAAGGAACTATCACTACCAAAGGTAACTACTTCCCCATCATTAATTTCAAAACATTTCAATATTTTTATATCACCTATCCAAGGTTTTTTCCTTTTAATTTCTTTCAAATCTATATCAATAACAAGGGCTCTCTCCTCAACTTTCTTCTTTTCAACTTATTTTTCTTTTCTATTATAAGAAACTTGTTCCGAAAGGAGTGTCATAAATATTTTAGAATGATGATCAGCCTAATTACATATTCCAAAAACTTATTCCAAACATTAAAATTGATTTTTTGTTTGAAAGTTTCTAATATCTTGAGAATTCACTTTTCAACTTTCTGTAAGTTAGGAAAGTTACTCATTCTACTTTCACTATTTCTTCCACTTTGATTAAAAAAAATTTAGGGTAGAGATAATTTGTGCCAAAAATTATAAGCTATGTGCCCATAGATTCCAAAAAACCAACAATATCAATAAAATCTTGATTTTATGTTCAAGAAATATCTTTCTATATAGAATATTTATTGAGGTTGGTAACTTCTTTTAGCTCTAACCTACTCAGGACGTAGACAATATTTTCTTTTGAGTGAGTTTTTTACTTTTTTAGATTTGATAGGTTTCTCACATCATTTCTCCACCCAATATTTCTCAACACCTTTTTTTGTAACCTGAAATGTTAAAATAATTAGATGAAACATTAGTTTTGGTGAGTGAAGATTTCACCTAATTCTCGTATCGATCCTTTTCAGCAACTTTAAAAGTCTTAGATTTTATTGCCAAAGCTTTTTTGATATTTTTGTTCATCTTCCTCAAGGTAATTTTAGATTAAAGAATTTTTTATTGAAACTTATTAACTTCTTCTTCTTTATATGTCATCTTCTTATGAAAAACTTCAACCATTTTTCCCTATTCAAAAATTCTAATTTTATAACTTAATATCTCCTTGATGTATTGTTTGTCCTGTATGATGACATATTTTCTTCCATTATCAACTTATTCACAATATTTATTCATTAATCTAATTTCATTATTGAGATTTTTGTTTTGATAAATACATGAAACAATTTATGTTATTAGATGATACTCTCTATAATAGTTTTAACCACCTTCTTCACTATTTGAGGAATCTTTTGTTTTCTCAACTTTTGTAATGAAGGTTCTGATTTTTTTGAGCATTCATCTTCAAAATAATTGTTATTAGTTGAGTCTAATTAAATTTTCTTACTCAAAATACTTATTTCTTTTCCAGTAAACTTCTTCTTGTATTTATTGGATGACTTTTTTTCTTTATCATTTTTGTTCCACTTCTTCCTTTGAGGTTTTTTATTAGAATCATCTTGATATTATCTAACTTTATTCTTGAGGAAATTCATAGAAAAGTGTCTGATTCCACCACACTTAAAAACATTTTATAGGATGTTTGCCTCCATATTTTCCTCTTCCTATCCAATATTTTTTAGAGATAAGAGGCATAATATTATCATTCAACTCACCATCTTCCTTATCTTTAAACTCAAAAGGATCATCTTCTTCAATATATTTTATTTTAATCTTTCTCATAGCTTCAAAATCCATTTCATATTTCATATTCTTTTTAAAAATTAGAGATTTACTCATTTTATAAATAATAATAAATTCATGTAATTCATCAAGAGATAAATCATCCTTATATTCTAAAGAGAAAATTTTAGAATCAAACCTGTTTGAGATGTTTTGCATAAGTTTCTTCACAATTGTAGAATCATTTAGAATATATCTGAATCATCTGATGTTGTAAACAATTTCATCTACTATGGTAAAGTATTAATCAATAGTTTCATTATCTCTCATTCTGATATCTTCACACTTACTGTGCCGCATTTTTAGGTTTTCTTACTTCACTTTAGTATTCCCTTAAAAACTACTTTCCAACTTGTCCCACATAGTTGTTGATGTATTGAGACCCATAAAATTCTAATAAAAATTCTCAAATAAGGACACACATATTTCATTTATTTCCTTTACATCAACTTATATATTTATCTTATTAGAAATCTTGATAGGAGAATTTTCTCAATAGTCGTAAAAGTAATAGTAGTATCATCATCAACTTCCAGGATAAGAAATGGGAGATAAGGAATAATCCTATTTTTATATCCATAATATTTTTTCCATAAAATATAGGAATTACTCTACTATTGACAGAACTGATATTCTCCATGAAAAGGATTCAATAAGGGAACCTGTATCTAATACCAATTGATGTTACAAAGGACCGAACAACAACCAGGGGGGGGGGCTGAATCAATTATTCACTTTTTATGAGTTTCAAAACTTTTAGAAACTTAAACCCTACAAACTGTTAATATTTAATTACTTATCAACTTTTAGTAAATACTTATGTAAGAAAAAGTAAGAAATTAATTAAATCACACAAGATTTACAAGGTTTGACCTTAGTGTGATAACCTAAATCCTTTCCATAGACACTCCTGTGGGTCTATGAAAATTCACTATTATGAAGAAGTGAATACAAATTATGCCAAATATCATTAGACACATTCCATCTCCTGATATGAAATATTATATTAACTCTCATCAGTTTATAATGTTTTATTATAAAAAAATTGATCCAAATAAAATAATAAATACTTTTTTTAAACTGATCAACAATTTCTCAGTCTGATTTGGCTAGATGCGATTTTCTCAATCTGATGAAGTTAATACGATTCTTCCTTAATCAATATTCACTTCTCAAACTCTACTCAGAAACTCACTATGATATTTCTCAGTTTGATCAACTCCATATGATCTTTATAATAAGATAAAACCATTATCAATATACAAAACTCAAACTCTTCTCAAATGATCAATAATTTCTTCTTTAATACGTATTAACTCAATATGTTTGACTCAATATGATTCTCCTATCTGGTAAAAAAAACTTTCAGGTGTCTTATCTTCTTCTGAGATATGAATCTGGAAATAACTTTCACTCAAATTCTTCAATTCTAAACATTTTCCACTTGAATGAAAGTTATAATGAATGAGTGATCTGAGAAATTATTTATAGGCGAATCAGAAAATAAAATTAGGAAAATTGAAAAATTTCCTTGCTTCCTAAAATTTCAAAAACTTTGAAAAAAACTCACATTTAAACTCCAACTTTGACTTCTTCAATCCTCCTATGATTTCTCTGAGATTTATGAAAAATTCAATTTCAAGTTTGACCTCTTCAACTCTTTATATAAAACTTCAAGAATATTCTTTTTGACTCTTCTTCACTATCATCTAATTATGATTTCTATTTTTTTCTCACCTCATTATGATTTCTATTTCTTTCTCAGCTCATTGGAATTTTTGTTTCTTTATCATCTCATTACGATTTCTATTTATTTCTCTGATCATTATGATTTCAGTTTCTTTCTCAACTCATTAATATTTCTATTTCTTTCTCATCTCATCACAATTTCAGCTTCTTTCTCATCTCATTACGATTTTTGTTTCTTTCTCATCCCATTATGATGGAATTATTTAATCTGAAACATTGAAATTATTCGAAATTCATCATCTTTAAACATTCTGTCATCTTTGAACTTTTGAGTCAGTTACTTCTAGAACCAATACAATCTTTATGTTTTCTATATTTCTTCAAAAGATTTTATCATGAGTATGTTTCATGATTTATCTTAACTTCATGATCCACAAAGCATTTTCTGAATTTGTTTTAGAAAGTATCAAAAATTTCTAATTCCTTACTTCAAAATCTTATTTCAAACCTATTCAGAAATAATACTACTTCTTCAAACAACAAAATTTAAATTTTTAACCAATGTCGATTCCTATGAATCTTCATAGAGATGGATCTGAATATGATAAAGCATATAATCAATAACTTAATCTTTATTACTACTTCTGCTTTCGATGCTGCTCAGTCCAAAAACCTGGGTTCGGAAACCTATGTCTGGAAAACAACTTTATTAAAGACAAAAAAAATTTCTCCCCATTTATGTTTGGGTTTGAACATTTAGTAACTTTAATCTTTCTTACAAAGCTCATTATGATGAGCTGGATCCGATTCCGGGATAACAAAAACATTTTTATACAAAAATTTTAGTCGTCAACAAATACAAAAACTTTGTTAAAAAAATTTATCACAAAGGTTATTTAGATAACCAGTCATTTTCTTAAAGCACCAGAAAAATAAAAACATGTTTTTACTACTTTGACTATTTGAAACACATTTTGAACTAAAATACTAGTTTTAAATTTAAAAATACACACTTTTAGTTATATCGGTCACATCACATGTCATATTTACATGAAGTTAATTAATAAATTTTATAAATAATTAAATGAAAATTTTAATAAATTATCATGAAAATTTGTGATTTTTTTCTTTATTTTGAGTATGTTCCTTGCATTTTGAACTAAAATTCCACTTTTCAATTAAAACATGAATTTTTAGTCATACTGGTCACACCATGTGTCATATTACTGTGAAGTTAATTTATAAACATTAAAAAATGAATTATATACACTTTTCCTTGAGTATAAATACAAATCGAGTGTTTTTTTTTAATTTTGAGTATGTGACACATGTTTTGAATTAAAATATAAATTTTAAATGAAAACACACACTTTCAGTCATACCGACCACACTATGTATCAAAATTATGTGTGGTTAATTCCCACCCATAAAAAATTAATTATAGATATGTTAAATGAATTATCAAAACAATACGAGACATTTTTTTCAGTTTTGAGCATGTGATGTTCATTTTGAACTAAGATGTCACTTTGAAACTAAAAACATACACTTTCACTATTATCGGGAACACTATGTATTATATTGATGTGATATTAATTTATAAATGTTAAAAATAAATTATTGATATTTTTTCTAAGGTATTAAGACAATATGATTTTGTTTTCTTAGTTTAGAGTAGGTAACTTGGGTTTTGAACTAAAATATCACTTTTAAATGAAAACAAAAAATTTAGTCAAACCGACCACACCGTGTGTCAAATTATGATACAATTTCTTAATACACATAAAAAATGAATTAAAGATATTTTTTTTCTAATGTATCTAGAAAATCTTAGTGTATTTTCTTTGTTTTTAGTACGTGACATGTGTTTTGAACTAAAATGTCACTTTTAAACTAAAAAAAAGAACTTTCCATCATATCAGGTATGCATGGATTAGGTTGATGTGAAATTAATTCACAATAATCACAAATTAATTATAAATATTTTTACTAAAGTATCAATATAGTCCTATTATTTTTTCTCAAATTTTTTATGTGACATAGGTTGTGAACTAAAATATTACTTTTATACTGAAAACATGAAATTTGAGTCATATCGATCGCACCATGTGTCATATTGAAAAGTTTTTATTTAATAATTGTCTCAAATGTATCAATGATAATTTTCCAAAAATTATTAAGAAAAACCAAATTTGTTTGATAATTATTAGGTATGTGACACTTTTTTGAACTAAAATGTCACTTTAAAAAAAATAACATGTACTTTCAGTCATACCAGGCACACCATGAGTTAAATTTACATGAGTTAAATTCCAACACATCAAGAATAAATTATAAATATTTTTACTAAAGTATCAAGAAAATTGAAGCATAGTTGCATGTTTTGAGTATGTGATGAGTGTTGATAACTAAAATGTTTGTTTATACTAAAAACATGTACTCTGAGTCATATAAGACAAAATGTGTGTCAGATTGACATGCAGTTTATTTATACACATCAAAAAATAATCATGAATAATTTTCATAAATAATCAAAACAATCCAAGTTAATTTTTCATTTTTTATTATGCGATGAATGTTTTGAACTAAAATTTCACTTTTAAACTAAAAACACACACTTTAAATCATACAGGACACACCATCTGTGTGTATTTTCATGATATTAATTCATAAATATAAAAAATTAATTATCAATAAATTTCCTAATGTATCAGGACAATCTACATATGTTTTCTTGGTTCTGAGTTTGTAACATACATTGTGAACTAAAATATTAATTTTAAATAAAAAATGATCTTTCAATCATACCAGAAAAATCATATGTCAGATTGATGTGTGGATGATTCCTAAACATAAAAAATGAATCAACTATCATTTTTATAAAGTTTCAAGATAATCCGAGGACATTTTATTGGTTTTGAGTATGCGATGCATGTGTAAATTAAAATGTCTTTTTATGTCATCCTACACTTCGTTTGATAAGTGATTTTTTCATTAAGTTTACCATATATAATGGTGTATCAATATGACTTTTTATAACATGTCCAAACCAACTTAATTTAGTCTCAATTACCTTCACTTAAATCAGTACAACACTAATTTTTCTCAAATACATTCATTTATAATCTTATCCATCTTAGTATTCCCACACATCCATCTTAACATTTTCATTTCTGATACCCTTATTTTTTGTTCAAGGTATCCTTCTAAAGGCCAATACTCAGTACCATATATAATATCTAGTCTAATAAAAATCCTATTATATTTATCCTTAAATTTCAAATGAATTTTATGATCATAAAGCACCCTAGAATGCTTTCTTAAATTTTTCTATATAGTTTGAATCAAATGAGAGATATATGCATTAATATCTCCATCACATTGTAGAAATGATCCTAAATTATTAAAAAATATATTTTTGAAATAAAATGGAATCCCAATCTCATATCCATAACATTACTATAAAATACTTTTCTAAAAAAACACTCCATATATTCTTTGTTATCCATTCTAATAAAAACACCTTTCAATTCTAAAGTCTCTCTCTAAAACTATAACATAAATTTTTAATAAAATTAATTAAATAAGTAGTAGATAAAAAATATTCATGTTATCTATAAAATAAAAAAATTACAAACATAATAGGAAATCACATATTTCTGACACTATGTAAGCTTCCCATTCATTCTAAAAATATATAATTATTTGTTTAAATATGTGGATTGTAGAAAATATTGGTAATAATAAAAAATATAGATAAATAATCCATTAATAAATGTTTTAAATGAAATTATAATTACATTTGGAAACACCTATTCAAGGATTCTAGTCTGTTTTTGGGATATGATATCAAAAATTTTCAAATGTAATAACCTTAATTGATGTGATTACTTTATTTTTGACACTGAAAAAACATTGATAAAAATAAATTATTTGTTTTGATAGTGAAATATTATTAATATAACCTAATACTTATGGAATTATAGAAATACATAGGTTTATTGTTCACATTGTATGTCCTCATACCATGGTTTTGATGATAAATAAACACTTCCCTATTATAAAAAAATGAATATTAAATCATAATATAAAACATATAATTTTAAGTTTCTTTGTAAAATGTTGAATATCATGTAATACAAATTTATAAGGGACATCATATGTGGTTGATTTATTTGATATCCATGAATTGGATAAAAAAATATCTTTGGATTATCCAAATTAATTACAGTGATCATACAAGGATTCTAAAAAAATAAAAAGGAATATGCAATGTAAAAAAATGAAAATATATTTAATATGATAAGAGTTTAGAGTTTTAGCCCTGCATTATAGATATTAAAAAGAGCTTGTCATTGGTTATTTTATTTAAAATGTTTCAACCACTGAACACGCCCTTACTATAATTTAATATTTATCCATTAATGTTCTTTTCATATAAGTGACATTAAGACTAATGTAACTAAAATTTTATTTGCATGAAATTCCTTTTACATAGGTGTGGATATAAACTCATGTAGAAAATATGAACAATATTAAAATATAATTGAAATTTTATATCAATTAGTGGAAAAAATATTATAAAAATATTCCTCATTTATGCATTCACAACTAAGGTTCCAAAACATTCATTCTGGGTAATTTCATTTACATTATCAAGACCAATCATGTTAGTAATGGCCTTTCTATAAATTTTTTATCTATATTAAATATAGATCATATTTTTATATTAGGACATTGTATTTTTATTAAATTTTCATGTTAATAAATACAATAGTGTAATTGGTTGGATACATATACTATTGGAATTTTCTTTTGATCTATTAGTTGATACTTTAGACTGTATTAACATAAATTTCTATTTCCTCTTCTGTTCATCCTTATGTAATAACATAACTGAGTTCATAAATTTTTTAATTAATTTTAAAATTTTATCTATATAATATAAATTGGAATTGTAATACATTATTATCATCATATATAATTATAAGATTAGACTACTATGATATGAAAGTTACAAGAACATGTTTGACCATTTAAACAACAAGATCATCAAGGGGAAAAACTATCTCAATGCTTGGATTGTGTACTACATGAATCCCTACTATCACATGATCTTTTTGAAGGTGTTTATTGTGTATAATATTAACTTGAAAATTATTAATTGTATCTATCAAAATAAGCTGATGAGTGGGTATTGATAGATTTAAATCACAATCAATTTTATCTTATGGAATTTTTGTACAAGGTATCTATATTTTTTGGATTCACACATAGCAGAAAATGTTATGATAAAATCAATTAACTCAGATAATGAAGGAATTTTAGGGGAATGTATTACATCAAAGTTGGTGGGGGTGTGTCTCTTCATATTGTGGGGACTGATGTGTTGATTCTTCTCTTTGATCCCTTCAAAGAAATTAGTCTATCACATCAGCTTACCAAGAAAATTTTTCAACTAGAACATATATCTGTGCCTGTATTTTTTAATTTTATCATCTACATCTCCCTATGTATTTGATTTCCCAAATTATCCTAAGGGTGACACTCTAAAATCTACACTTATGACACATGCATACTATTATAGATGCTTCAAATCCACTAAAAGTAGTTTTTTATTGGGTATAGTAGATGATGATTCTTGTGACTATGGAAAATAAGTATTCATTATTATGCAATACTATTTTAAAGCACAATAAATTTATATTATGTCATAATTACACATGATTCCCATAATATTTGTGTGTTTTCATCTATTATTTCTCCCTTTCCATTTACACGAGGTCCTTCCATAGAACATGATATTGGGTATAAGTATCCCAAGATTATGATTCATCAATCTATATATATAAGAAAAGGAATATAATTATTCTAGTGTTTTTAATCACATAAATTTTTTACTATAGATTTTAAATCTACTCAATTTTTTTTCTAGATAAAGTATACCTAATCCTTGCATTATGATAGGGGTAAAATAGTGTTGATGTAAGCTGTTTATTTTTTACACTCCATTTCTATTTCATAAATGTACAATTCTTAATAAAAGTTATTAATATTCATAATCTAAAATAAAATATTACTAACTATAATATACCTTAAATACTTCCTTCTCTCAAAGGCCAATGAAAGCTTCCCAAGTTGCTTGATTTATGATGTGTGTGTATATAGATTGTGGGTGGAGTTTGACTTTCCTCTCAGCATCCATAAGATGATATATTATAAGAAGTTTTTGAAATACTCTATAAGATTTTTCAGTGATCATTAATATAAATCTCATCTCATAATGATATTAAATAAATTTATTCTATAAGGGGTAACAAAGACTAAAAAAATTAATTATTTGATTTATTTGTAAAATAGAGAAAATATATCATAACGAGGCTTTGTCCCCAACCATTAAAAAAGAGAGAAAATATATCATAATGTTACCCCAATGTATTCTTAAATTATTTCCTTTAATAAAATCATAACATTGTGCCACATATCTATATCCATCAACATGTGCATTTGAGTGTTGAACCTAATGAAACTAATAAAAATAGACCTATTGGGGTCAATAAGCTGACCATGTACATTTGATCCAATCATGAATTTTAGACCTTAATTTTCTACCTTAAAAATATTTATTTACACCATCGTTCTACATTGCAATTGTATTTTTTCAACCATATGTTGTTAACCTTGTAGAATTTTCTCAATTTCTACATCTCTAATATGTTTTTCTTCAAGATTGGTTACATTAGCAGGTAGAGAATCCATTATCTACACATGTAGTTAAACATTTTATTTATAATATATAAATAAAGTAGTGAATACATAATAATATAAGGAAATAAATTATATATATACATATAAACTAATTAGAAGCATTTGATTTGTTCATTGAGCACTTTTTTATTTAAAGGTTTAAGGGATTTAACCATTTTATTGAGTATCCAAATCCCCTCCTTCTAGTACCCTCTAACATACAATACACCATCTATATTGGGACCACTGTGAAATGATTGTTATATCCCAATGAAATGGATATCCTAAATGGAATTTTCTTTTGACCCTGTAGTTATTTTAGTCAATAACAGAATAATTGAGAAATTTGTGGTTGTAGGATTAGAGGCATAATATATTTTTAATACCTATGATTCCATTATGAATGGTTCATCCTTATACCCTTCCTTACTAAAATTGACTTTTATAAATCTTAATTCATCGATTTCAGCAGCACACCTTTTATCAAACCATTTGTATCGAAAAATTAGTAGTTGGGACATTATATAATCCAAATCCAATATTTTTTCAATGACGCCATAGTATGACATATTCACCTAAATTGGATTTCTTCCCCTGGTAGATGATATATGCATTGCTTCCACTACAAGAGTAAATCTACCATTTTACATCATACTACATTTTTTATGTTCTTTTTTATAGAATGTATAACTGTTAATTACATAAACATTGTAATATAATACATATACATTTGGTCATTTGGCTATCCATCAAATTAATTTTGAAATTGAATTTGGATTTTCATATAACTCATTAAAAATATTTTCTTGAAACCGTTTTATTAATTATTGATTGTTTGTATTTAATATCCATATTTCAGCCCTTGATAAATTAAAATATCTAAGAATTACTTTGGGAGTTTCAAAATATGGCCCAAAATTAATAATTTAAGACATATAATGTAAATATGAGACTGTTCCTTATTTGTAATGGTTATTACGACAACAACTCTTTTGGAAATCCCTTTACCCACAAATCCCCCACTATGATGAGATTTTGGGAGACCAAAGCTATCCACATCGGATAGGTAATCAACACAAAATTCAATGACTTCTTCAACAACATATCACTTTATAATTTGGATTTTTGGTTAGCTTTATTTTTTTATATACCCTTTAAAAAACTATATAGGAAATTCAATGGGGTATAACCATCAATAATATACATAACTATATAGTCATATCTCTCTAACCAAGCAAACTATTATATCAAAGAATTATTATTGGAATAAAATATCCAATTAACATAATATGAAAATAATTTCCTATTCCATTGTTAGAAACTTAGTTGGGTTTATGAAATTACTGCATATATCTTTGAAAAAGAAGAAAATCCTTGTTAATGCACATCAAACATTTTAAGTAGAGTGAAATGTATAGGAACATACATTAAATCTTGCATCAAAACATTATAGTAATGTGATTTTAATCCCTTTAACATAAAATTAGTCATCAACATGATATTATTGATATTTTATGAATACCCCTCTAGAACCTTTACACTATTAACATAATTACAAAACTGAAATCGCTCTTGCCTGGAAAGAGTGTAGGTCTCTGGAGGAAAAAAGGTTTACCATTCACCATTCACTAACACCAAGTCTTCTCTTATCCCCATATATTCAACCTATACCTAATGCCATATTTTTTTACCAGGTGAATTTAGTAATGAACCAATGGAATTATCATAATTTTTTTTCTACATTCATGACATAAAGAAAATATATGATGTAAAAAAATACAATAAAATAATTTAAAAAAATGATACCCTTTTCCAACTAAATTTCATAAGTTTTTTAGAAAGGGGTTTTAAAAAAAATGGTGACAATATCATTTACATTGTCAAAATTTTCATCAAATAATAATGGATAAGGTGATATTCCCATCTAATGATGTTTTCTAAGATAGATATTTATATTTTTGAGCTAAAAATTTACAATTTTCTAGAATTACTATCTCCATGGAATGTTTCAACTTAACTGAGTGTATAGTTTCTTCACAAATGGGACACCCTAACATTTGTTTAATGTTATATCCTAAAACATTTACCTAAGTAGTAAATTCATTTATTATCTTGAAAAACATTAATATTATTGTGTAATATTCATTTTTATAAGAATCAAACAACATATCACCTAAATCCCACATCAATTTCAGATATTTGATAAACAAATCCAAATAAACAAAAATATCAATACCTTTGGTCTTGATATAAGAAGAGAAAACATATTATACTCACACTTTTTTCACAACCATGGTGGAAAGTTATAATTTACTAACATAACAAAACATGTACTATGAATAAAATTTTTACAAAAAATGATTCATTCTATGTGTATATAGTGCAAGATAGAGGTTTCTTAAGACATTTATAAATTCAGGATAATCATGATCAATTTTCATGCACTGTGGAGAGTCTTCTGGATGATGAAGTTTTATATCTTTACTTATTTTATCTACATGCCATACTGATTTCTTTATAGTCTCCCAAAATCCATATATTTTTCTAAAACTTATAATCATTGAAATATACCATAAAAAATTTTAAATAATTGATTCATCTTTCTTGAATTGATCTGCATGACACTTTGGACATTTTTTAGTGATTCATGGTCCATGAGAAATAATATACAACTATTTGGATAAACAAGTATTATTTTAGAGATAATACCCATTGAGAATAAAATTTGTTTAGAATAATATGTTTGAAAAGGAAACTCACTATCTTCTAATAACATATCATTCAATAGAGCAAGTAGTTTTGTAAAGCTACAGTCACTCCATCCATTTCCAGCTTTCAAATTATATAGCTACTGTATGACTGACAATGTTATATATTTAGTGCAACCAATGCACAATGAAATATTTGAACAACTAATTAACTTCTAAAATATATTTATATAATCATGAAGTTCATATTCAACTACATTTTTCATGTCCTAAATATGATCTCCATCACCATTTATGGTTGTACTCATATCAGATGATGTATAAACCATGGTGTTATCCCAGTCACTAGAGACATTCAATTATTTCTTGTGTTTAGTATAATATTTATAAATTTTATGATATATCAATTACTATTCCAAATTATTTATATAAATAAGTCTTTAATAACAATAATGTAAACACATAAAAATGATTTGAGAAGAGTTGTTTCCATGATTTTTTGTAATTTTGATGTGCTCTTTAACCCCATACTCATACTCTTTTGTTATATGATTTCCATCCATACATTTTCAATTCATATTCATACTATTTGGTTAAAAAATATCCATATTTAAAAAATAAATTAATAAATAAATATATAGAATGTATGCATATAATATAGCATTTTTTACATGCATAAATTATATAAAGTATGACTTTAAAAATTATAATTATAAATTATAATACAAAAAATATGGGAGATATATAGTATATACAACTCAATCTAAAAAAATTTAATCATATTTGTAATACCAAAGACCTTACCCTAGTAGGTAAAGAATACATCTCAAAAACTATTGCACAATGCATAGTCTAAAGAGCCTTCCTTCATGATTGTATTTAAAAGTTAAAATCCTAAATTCAAGATTTTATATTTGATAAAAAGGATGTCATATTGAGATTAAATATGTAAACATTATCTTTGGGTGAATTTTTGAGATTTTTATGAAATAGTTGATTTTTTTTGTGAATATTGAAAGAGACAGTTTTTACCAAAACTATAAATTTATATAAGCAATATGTAATACCTAATACCCTATTATAGTAGGTAAAC
The DNA here is from genome assembly GCA_963277665.1 of Viscum album. Lineage (NCBI taxonomy): Eukaryota > Viridiplantae > Streptophyta > Magnoliopsida > Santalales > Viscaceae > Viscum > Viscum album. The sequence goes on along the minus strand of OY728153.1, from coordinate 379,462,788 downwards.
ACCATATCTTAAACTATCACAAAGTGTTCACTCTAAAGTGTCTTTATTCATGAGTATATTTAAAAAATTAATTTATGAATTTTATAATTTTATTTTAACAAAATAATATTTATTTTTGAGTTTTTATAAATATAATCACTTAAGATGAAATTTTTAGATTTTTCTAAAAAGTTTATTTTTTAGGTGAATAGTGAAAATACCACTTTTATTAAAACAAAAACTTTTATAGAATTAGTAAGACATAAGCATAAAATAAAACTCACAACAACATTATATTGAATAAATATATGTTTTATAATTAATATTATACATTTTAAAATCTTATTTTTAATTTATAAACCAATATTTGATATTTTAAAACTAAAGTCACATTTTTAGTAAAACTATTTTAATGCATTATACACTTACTATTTGAAAATTTACTTATATAAATTTTAGAAATTTAATATTTTTAAATTGATTTCAAATTTGGTATTTTTTGGTAGAAATCATGTAAAAATAACCATTTTATTTTTAGCCGTAAAGGATAAATTACTAAGGTAAAAACCAGTTACTGCGGTAAAAGTTAAAATGGAAAATGTGGAAAATGTAATCGTAAAGAGTTGAAAACATGTTTAAAAAATGTGTGAAATGAAATGGTAGAGGATTTATAGATATTATCTCTTAACCAATCCACTATTTATCTTTTTTTGAGCCACTTTTATTGATAGTGACTTCCCATTATTAAAAAGTTATTGGTTATTTTAAAAATTTCATCCCTCTTCACTTATAAAAGGGGCATCTCACCACCCATACAATACCAATCCTAAAATTTGTATTTCTATTGGAACTATTACATATTTCCTTCTCATTTGATCCTATCCTACTTCCATTATCTTATATTCATAATATTTTATCCCAAAACCTATATTTCCAAAGGATCCTCCAAGGAAATCTCAATGTGATTAACATGAATAATATTTTTTACTTAACTTATTTCATTTATGTCAAACTTTATGATTCTAATTTTATAATCTATATATGGTAACATAATTATTGGTAATATAATTAATTTTATTATGTTAATTTAATAATCATTAACCTATTTACCCATTTTACTTACAAAAAAACGCAAATCATGCGTATGTGTGGACTACCGCCTACATGAAACAACATGATTTTTTTCCTTAACCACCTAACATGGATATTCCAAAATGGGAAAATATTAATTAAATATTATATATATATATATATATATTATGTTTATGTTCTTGATATCATAATCCATATTACTTCTTTATTTTGTTCTAAGGAAAATGAAATCATCATCCATGCGTACGTGCAAACTACAGCCTCCATGGAATAGTGTATTCCATTTCTTTTCACTACTTCCATTCAAGGATAAAATTAATAATTGATTTAAAGGATAAATATGTTTTTTATTTATCTATTAATATTTTTAAGACAAATTTAATTACCTATTAATGATATAAACAATAAACAATCACTATAAAATTAACCATATTAAACAAGCATACTAAGAGGAAAATCTTTTTATTCAAATTAGTAATATTTTAATATTCATTAATTTATATTTAAATTAATTCCAGTTCTAATATATCACACTAATAAACACTAAATAAGATCATTATTCTTATTTTATAATTATTTACAACCAAACCACTTCATAATCATTCATTAAACTAGGGTATGTTCATGTTTGGGTTGGATTAACCACACACTTGAACAATACTATGAATTTATGTGATTAATGTCCCAAAAAAGTTGTATTTTTAGGTATATTTCATTTATTTTTGGTCTTAACTTTATTCCATAGATTTATCAGATGTTTTTCCTAAAAAATCGTATATTTTGAGGAGACACAGGGTGGCGTATGGTTAGAATACACCATGCGCTAGACCCCAACAAATCATGAAAACTAGATAGTGGAATCATAGTGCCTACATGGTCTAGAACACATTTTATAAAACCATTCATCCCAAACCATGTGAACCCCTTCTATTGTGAAATAGGAACCCATAGGTTGGTGCACTTTCTTGCAGACAATGCGTCCAAACCATGTGCCCCACCCAGTTTTGAAAAAAATGTTTTCCCAAAAATACCCCTCCTTGATTTTAACCATTTTCACCCCTAATTTACACCATTAAACTTCCCCAACCTTAGGTGTGACTCCCATATCCTGCACCTCCTTCATCGAATCAATTTTTGGGTTTTTTTGGCTTGGATATTCAAGAAAACTCCAAGTAAGTTCATCCTCTTCATTCTTCTTAGTTTCTTCCCGCCTCTTTCTTAGGTTTCTTCCTCTATATTGGTTGTGGTGAACTAGAGTGGGTTGCATCTATTTTTTTGTATTTTTTTTATGTTAGTGGTGTGTTATTGATTTAGTAGGATCTCCTCTTGTCTTGTATTGTGTTTTTTAACCAATTGGTGGTGGTTTAAAGAAGAAATGTAGGTGGTTTTGTGTTTTTTGTATTATTTGATGATTTTGAAGCCTACGAGAAATAAATTCCTCTAAGGTCTACAGTCCATGTAATACTAATTTCTAAGGGCATTGTAAGGGTTCCAAATCACCCCTTTAATGGTGTATTATCAAAATCAATAAAAAATGGAGGCCTTCGGGCCATTGGATGGATGTATTATTTGATGATTTAAATATGCTTTCCACTATTTCTAAATGAGTTTTAAATTTTTTATGTGTCTTTGAATATGGTTGGTTTTATAGGTATTGGTGTGTGAAAGGTTTTGAAAATAGTTTATACCCTATGAAAATTGTTTGAAATGGTATTCATAGCTCATGATGAGTTGGTTTATGGGAAAAGTGGATTGGTATTATTTGAAAATGGAACAAAGAACTTGGGAGCCCTAGATACCTAGGAGGGTAGGATAAGACTAGTAACTTGGTGAGCCAGTAGGGACTTGTATTGATCTTGCTAGTAATATTATGATGCGACACTGTAAAAATGATGTGACGTGGACTATTACCATTAAAACTTAGGCGTGTCCACTATAAAGGCTTGTGCACGGGAAGTGATATTAAAATGTTTTATCACCAAGATAATATGTTCCTAGAACCCCAATAACGTAGTCACTTAGGGGTTTCCCATGGCACTTATGCTGTGTTTTACCCGTTTTCCATTACTCTTGCATATTTTACTTCATTTGTTATGATAAATAATGTTTTTAAACAAAATTTTTTACTTTATTTTAAAACTTACTTTTTATTTGTCTTATAATGGATATTCATGAAACACCTGGTGGGATTGTATTGGGAAAGTGATATCACACCCTAGATATACCTAATGGGTATATTCTAAACTTTTTTGTCTAACTTAGGTTAATGATAGGCCTAATTTATGGGTGGTGGATACTCTATATAGTTATTATCCATTTTGGGGATAGGTGATAGTGGTGGAGTGGATGAGGATAGTACTCATGTCATGAGGTGGATTGTGATTATTTTATTGGTCCCCTTACCTTTTTTTTTCATTTTGGTTTTGGATTTAAATATAAATATAATTTGTGATGTGTATATGCCTCTTTTTATAGCCTTTTTATGGTTGATGGTTATGATGATTTATGTAAATGTTGGAATATTTTTGGATATGTATTTTAATTGTTATTATTATAGGAAAATCATTCCTAAAGGAAATATTCAATGCCCAACCATTGATTTTCAGCCTTTGGGGATCATGAACACCCATCAGGCCATGCCACTGGCTGGTTTGGGCGTTGGGTTGAATGAAATCCCAGACTAGTTTGTTACAAAGTTGTATCAGATTTGGGTTTGTCCATTTCTTCAGGTCCTGTTATTTGGGAAATTTTGGATAGACATGATCTATGACTATTAGGGATTTATATTTTGGTTACTAGTGGGGTGTCTGGATAACACACCTCGGGATAGGCCTTCGATCTCATGGGATATCGAGAATTTTGTTTGACTCCTCCTGAAGGTGTAACATATAGACTACAGACTGGGAATGGGCACCAAGGTATAGTGTAGTAGTTTGAATTATTGATTGAGTTTTTGTAGTTTTATTATGATTTATGTGGGTGTTTAATTAGTGATTTTTTTAGTGTTGATGAAGGTGTCATTTATCGGTTCTTTTTCAAAGTACTAATAAAATTTTGAAAAAAATTATATTTTTTACGCTGGGGATGCTGAGCACCTCACACCTTCCTTAGCGCTACACCCCACCCATTTCTCAGCACTTTCGACCAACTTCCTCAATGCCAGAGAGGCCTCAAAAACCCGCACTCACCCTGATTCGATCGCATAACCTCCTTTTATTAAGAGGACGACTTTACCACTACAATATTTGATTTATTCAATATTTTAAGAGATTTATATTTATAAATATATATATATTTACATAAATTTTTTATACATATATCTATTTTAACACACACACATATATATTTACATGCAAATTTATTATTCATATATATATATATATAATTATTTTTAAATACATTTATAAAATATATGTTTGTGTGAGTGTGAATGTGTGTATGATATATATATAATTAAATTTATTAAATTTATTATATATTAAAATTCATTTACATATATTAGAATATAAATATAAATATAAATATCTATTTATCAATACACATTCATATGTGTATATAAACATTATATGTATATATGTATATATATTCATATAGTTTTACTATAAATTTATTTATATACTATATTTAATGATAATAATATATTTATATAAACATACATTTATATATGATGTACACATACAATATTGACACACACACACATGTATATACATATTTTCACACACAAGTACACATTTATATTTCTCATGTACACACACAAATATTTACATATATATATATATATATATATGTATTTATTTACATATATTGGAATATAAACATAAATATATTTGTTTATTGACACACATATGTTTATATATAAACATATTTACTTGTATATGTATATATATAAATATTAATAAATTTTTTTAAGGTAAATAAAATGGACAATTTTTTTATTTAAATGAAATGAATAATAAATAATTATTTCAACATGGTTTATATATTTAAAAATACATTTATATTGTCACGAACCGTCCTCGGGACCCGTGCCGTGACTACCCCAAGCCCGCCTTCCATAGGCCAGGGGCTAGCGACTAGCACCAAGGCGTAATTCTCTGTAAAAAGGGAAGACATTGCCTTTGTAAAGTAAAAAAACCCACAGAGCAAGAAAGCATAAGTAAACACTAAGTAAAAACTAGGTACAATAGTAGTACGGAAAAGTAAGTGGGCTAGAATACAAACCCAAACTGAAAGTAAAGTACAACTGAAAAAGGGAGTACAACAACTGAAAAGTAAAGCTATAGCCTCGAGCCATCCACTGGAAGTCCCACCTGAAGGGTGGGTACAAATAGCCTCCACAGCTCCTCGGGTCCAGCCATCCGCTCCGAGTACGCCCCGCCCAGTGGTCCACCCCCGGGTACCGACCTGCTCCGCAAGACTCAACGACGATCAACGCTGTCTGTCATCTGCAACCAACACAACGTAGTGCGGGAATAGCCCGTGAAGGGGTGAGTATAATTTACTCAGTAGGGACCCTGAGACCCCCAAAGGTCTCCCAGAATCCACAAAGGATAACCCACAAAGGAAATATACAATCACGAAGTAACATCTGACACTACTTAGGTATATGCCCATACATATACCCAAGTCATCAATTCTCGTTTGGCTCCAACATCCGAGCTCAAGTACAACTCAGTCCACAGAGGAAATCACAACCCGATCCACACAGGAAAGCATAACGCAACTCACACAGGATATCAAGTCAATCTTATCGAAGATAAGGATTGAAAGTCAAGATTCAGCTCACACAGGTATACTTCTTCGTAAGACGATAGAGATGATCAGATGTATCCACTGATTCAACTAAGCCATCGGACCCACACAGGATCGATAGGTACTAACCCCCGTAATTACCCACAAAGGATCGATAGGTAACTGACCCCCGCAATGACCCACAAAGGATCGATAGGTAACTAACCCCCGCAATGACCCACACAGGATCAGACCCACATAGGATCTGTAGGCGCTGGCCCACACAGGACCGCTGAGCGCTGACCCACATAGGATCTGACCCACACAGGATCGGTAGCACTGATCCACGTAGGATCGCTGAGTGTTGTAGTCATCACCATCAAATCCACAGAGGATTTCTGTACAGTCATTATCGTCATCGCAATCGCAGCCAACTCTAGGGTTCTCGCACACAGCAAGCTCGTTCGGGAGGGTTCGCTCCACGAGCCGAGGGGCTGATACATCAAATGACACATATTCTGGAGTTTATGTATCCAAAAGTTCCGTATCGTCAATAGGAACTCAACGTCACAGACGGCGCGTCAATTGGACGCCCGGTCTGAGAGTTATTGGCTTTTTTGTCCTAGGGGCCTGGTTGGTTTTTTAAGTCAAAACCAAAACGACCGTACTCCAACTACATCCAAACCTCGAGCGAAGTAAGCCAAAAAGGTCCGTCTCACTTAGAGGAAACCATAAAAGTTTATGGCACATCAATCAGACGTCCGGAGCTCAAGTTATAAGCGTTTCCGCTCCGAGGGCCCAGTTGGTTTCGTGCACGAACCAACCCGGCTGAACAAAAAGTTCTCCGTAACCTTTAGTGTGATATACCGAAACGACCGTCTCGATCCAAGGATCACATCGCATCTAGCGGTGCATCGATCGGAGGTCTGCAGCCCATGTTATGGGCAAAAGACCATGAGGGTTCTGGTATTAGGGGGTTCGGGCCCGGTCCGACCCGGCCCGATACCCTCTGGGTCGGCCCGAACCGGGTCGACCCAACCCGGGTCCGGTTCCAGCCCGCTTGGGCGCGGCCCGGCCCGACCCGGCCTGGGCGTGGCCCAGCCTGGAGGTCCGGCCTGGGTAGCCGGCCCGGCGCGCTGGCGCTAGCCAGGTGGCTCGGCCGTTTCGACCGATCGGATGGGGGGGGGGGCATTGCCCCCCTGTTTCATAACCGCGACCCCCATGTGGGGGGCCACTGCTTGTCCGGCCAGCCGGGGGTCATAACCCCTGGCTCCTCCACTGACCGGCCGGCCCACTCCTTCCGGACGGCTGTTGCCGCCACGGGACCGGTGCTGGCCGGTCCCCCTGCTCCGATGCCGGCGGCCCGGAACCGGCCACCAGTCCCTGTTCTGCCGCAGCCTAAGCCGCGGCTTTGATTCGTTCGGCGCGGTGTGATGGCGCTGCGCCCCTCTGCCGTGGCCCCGCTCCAGCCACGATGCCTTCGGGGTTCTCCGGCGCGGCGTGACGGCGCCGCGGCTTGGTTCGATTTTCAATTGCGCGGCGCGACGGCGCCGCGCATCCTTGCCACTCGTTCCCGCGCGGTGCGACGACACCGCGTCACTTTCCTTCAAACCACAACAACACAAGATAATAAGGGAGGGTGGTCGGCCGTGTTTGTACGGTCCGGCCCCCTCCCGTTAATTGATAGAAAGCGGTCCAATTGAACGAGGAATGATGAAGAAATAATTCACGAATGGAAACACATAAATCCCCTACCTCTCCAAATTTGTTGAGCGAGGGTTCGTCGTAGAAATAACCATCATGGAAGAAGGCGTCGCGGAAGGAGAAAAGATTCGTCGGCGTCGCGTCGTCGATCTCCGAGGATCCGACGTTCTTGTCAACCTTCGTCGGAGGTCGGCGTTCTTCGAGTTCTTCGCGAAGAAGAAGAAGATCTTCAAGCCCTTAGCTTTTCTCCAAAATCCTCTCAACGCAACAAGTTCCAACCAAAATAAAATAAGTGCTTTTTCTTATTTTATTATCATGACTAAAGTATTTGAATTTCAAATTTTGAAATTAAACTCACTTATTTAATTAAAATAAGTTGTCTAATTAAATGGTGAGTTGAAGGAGTTAGGGAATATGAAGGGGTGGGGTTCGTGTGGGCCCCACCACCCTCATATCCTCTCTTGGGTGGTTACCCAACTTCCACCCAAAGGTTAACCACTTAGAAGAAATAAAAATTGTAGGTCAATTTTTATTTTTAACTTCCACAATTTATAACAACTTCTCTCTTGTAAACGCAACTCCGGAAAAGGTGTTTCTAAGAAATTACCGGCACTGCGAATCCATCGGTGCCATTAGAATTCGATTCCGAGCACCGGTTCAAAAGTTAGAAAATCCTGCTCATTCGTTCACTGAACGTACCTGAGCTAAACTTCAGATAGAAATTCTGGGCACACCGGGCCTCAGAATCAAGTGCCGTCAGAAACCACGTTCTTGTAAAATCCCAAAGAAAATTAAGAAAAAATTTCCCTTGAATTTTATGGGACTTTACATTACTCCCACCTCAGGGCTTTACGTCATCGTAAAGATACATCATAAACTAGGGAAAAAAATGTGGGTACTAAGCATGCATCTGAGCCTCCCGCTCCCAAGTGCTCTTCTGGAGGTTCCCGTGATACCATATGATGCACACTATAGGAATCGAACATCCACGTAGGACCCTCTCCTGTCGATCCTCAATCTCCACTGGGACCTTCGCAAAAGTCTCCCCAACATCTATGTCCAGCTCCCCATGGTCGATGACATGCGTCGGGTCATGCACATATCTCCTCAGCTGGGATACATGGAAGACGTCGTGCACCCAGTGCAACTGAGGTGGTAGAGACAGGCGATAATCCACCTCGCCAATCCTGCTGAGGACCTGGAATGGTCCGATGAAGCGGGGAGACAACTTGCCGCCTTGACCAAATCTCCGTAATCCCCGTCGAGGTGAGACCCGCAAGAAGACGTGGTCGCCATCCTCAAACTCCAGTGGCCTCCGCCTCCTGTCAGCATAAGACTTCTTCCGGCTCTGAGCTATCCTCATTCGCTCCTGGATGACCTGGACCTTCTCCGTCATGGCCTAGACCATCTCTGGTCCCACAAGTACTGACTCCCCAGGGTCTGTCCAGCACAGAGGAGATCTGCAAGGTTGGCCGTACAACACCTCGTATGGTTCCATCCCGATGGTGGAGTGGTAGCTGTTGTTGTACGCGAACTCCACCAAGGGTAGGTGGTCCTCCCAGCTGCGACCAAAGTTGAGGGAACATGCGCGGAGCATGTCCTAGAGAGTATGAATGGTCCTCTCCATCTGACCATCTGTCTGGGGGTGAAAGGCGGTGCTCAGACATAGCTGCGTCCCGAATGCCTCCTGCAACCCCTTCCAAAGCCGGGAAGTAAAGTGAGCATCTCGATCGGATACGATGGATGATGGAACACCATGAAGCCGTACAATCTCCTGAACATAGAGACGTCCCAAGCTCTCCACTGAGCCCTGCTCTCTGATGGGTAAGAAGTGAGCCGACTTGGTGAGTCGGTCGACAATCACCCAAATGGAGTCGTGACCTCTGGAAGTGCATGGAAGTCCAATCACAAAGTCCCTAGATATGCCATCCCACTTCCACTCTGGGACCTCCAAGGGCTGGACCAAGCCTGCTGGTACTTGGTGCTCTGTCTTTACCTGCTGGCAGGTGAGGCATTGAGAAACGCACTCTGCCACATGCTTCTTCATGCCCAGCCACCAGTGATACCGTCTGAGATCCTGGTGCATCTTCACCACTCCAGGATGTACCGCCAAAGGGGAAGTGTGAAACTCTCTCAGCACCTCCTCTCATAAACCAACTGGTACCAAGGTACTTCCTCTGAAAAGGACGTCATGATCTCCTCCTAAGGAGAAACCATCAGGTGCCTGTCCTGAGGATATCTGCGCATACCGCGTCTCATAGTCGGTGTCCCCACGCTGTGCCTCTCTGACCCACTGCAGTAGTGGAGGAGTGACTATGAGTGACTGAAGGAAGGCTGCTCCATCTCTATCCATGAAGGATATCTACAAAGTGGCTAGCTGCTCTGTCGCCTCCCCAAGTAGCTGAATGCCCGTCCTCCTGCTGAGAGCATCAGCTATTACGTTCCCCTTTCCAGGAGTATAGACTATCTCAAAGTCATAGTCCTGGAGGAACTCGAGCCATCACCGATTCCTTAGGTTCTTGTCCTTCTACGAGGAGATGTACCTGAGACTCTGATGGCCAGAATAGACTGTAAAGCACTCGCCAATCAGATAGTGTCGCCACATCTTCAGAGCGAAGACCACTACTGCTAACTCCAGGTCATGGTTAGCATAGTTTTTCTCATGCTGCCTCAACTATCATGATACATAGGCAATCACGGCCCGCTCCTGCATCAGGACACATCCGAGTCCGGTCCCTGATGCATCGCAGTAAACTACGTACCCAACTCCCTCCTCTGGTAGCCTCAAGATAGGCGCGCTGATCAATCTCTGTCTCAGCTCCTAGAAGCTATACTGACATCTGTCTGACCACACAAAGGGTTTCCCCTTCTTCGTCAAAGATGAGAGTGGTGACACAACTCTGGAGAATTCTGGCACAAATCTTTGGTAGTATCCAGCTAGTCCCAAGAAACTCCGCACCTCCGTCACGCTCCTGGGTGGCTCCCAAGCTAGCACTGCCTCGATCTTCGCATGATCCACTGTAACTCCCTCCTCAGAGATGATGTGTCCCAAGAAGTGGACCTCACGTATCCAGAACTGACACTTTGAGATATTTCCATAAAGCTGGTGCTCTCGGAGTGTGTCTAGTACAACCCGTAAGTGGTAGGCGTGCTCCTCCTCAGTGGTCGAGTATGTCAAAATGTCGTCGATGAAGACCACGAAAAATCAATCAATGTATGGCTGAAAGATCATGTTCATGAGGGCCATGAACACTGCTGGAGCATTGGTTACGTTGAATGGCATAACCAAGAACTAATAGTGGCCATACCGATACCTGAAGGCCGTCTTCTGTACGTCCTCATCCCGAACTCTGAGCTGGTGATAGCCTGACCTGAGGTCTATCTTCGAGAACCACCATGCTCCCTTGAGCTGATCGAAGAGATCGTCGATCCTTATTAGAGGATACTTGTTCCTCACGGTCACCTGGTTCAGGCGACGATAGTCGACACAAAGTTGCAAGCTCCCGTCTGCCTTCTTGGGGAACAATATCGGGGAAGCCCAGGGTGAAACACTGGGTTGGATGAATCCCTTGCCCTGAAAGTCCTCCAACTATACCCGTAGCTCTCGAAGCTCAACGGGCACCATCCGATATGCTGGGGTGGATATCGGGGCTGTCCTGGGGTACAGGTCAATATAAAAGTCTACCTCTCTACGAGGAGGTAGTCCTGGAATGTCGTCGGGAAAAACGTCCGTATACTGATCCACCACTACAGGAAAACCAGGACTCCGCATGTCAACTGCTCCTAGAATGAGGCTAGCCAACTGATGAGTGATAGGCTGTACTCTCCTCTGCAAGAGTCCATCTTGTGTTGCGAAGGCTCCCTTCTTGCCGGTGAAGGTGAACCTACTTTCGTCGGTGCGTACACACCGCACCTTGCGCCTAATACAGTCAATCTGAGCATGGACTGTAGATAACCAATCCATGACCAAGATGACGTCGTAAGGCCTCAAAGCCGCTACAAGAAGATCCCATCTGAAGATCTCGCCTCCTAGAGTAAGCTCACACTGCCGGTACCAGTGCGTAATCGTCGAGTCTGCTCCCGTAGGAGTCTCTAGACGTAAGGATCGAGCCAACGGCTCTGTCGGAATCTCCGAGCTCTGAACAAGGGTAGCGGCTATGAAAGAATGACTTGCTCCTGTGTCTATAAGAACTACATCAAGGGTGGAATAGACATAGATAGTACCTCGAATCATCTCAGGCACTCCGTGGTCATAGGCCTCCGCTGCCTGAAGCTGTGCCTGTCTCTTCCCGCCAGCTCCCTGTGGTTGGGGTGGACCTCCTGACGGTGGTGGTGGTAGAGCCTCAAAGCGTCACCCACCACCTGCTGCTTAGCCAACTCCTCTACCTCGTGTGCCTGCTTTCTGTGGACTTCCACGGTCGACTCTCTTACTCTACCTGGGTGGTCCCTCAACCATCTGCTTCTCCTCTGCACGGCGGGTCGGGAAGTCATGAGCCATGTGGCCCTGCCCGCCGCATGCGTAGCACTGTCTGCCTCTCGAAAGAATGGCTCCACACTCGGTGCCCTGCACCACTGAGCTAGTGTCCTGAGGTTATCTGCCTGAGGGTCTGGTCTTCCTGGACCCATGAGTCATCCGTCGACTGCCTGCTACAGAAGACTCTGCTACGTGCTGCCCTACGGTAGGTCTCGCTGCTGATGTAGGCTCAGCAAGGTAGCTCTCGATCAGAAGGGCTCGCTCCAGTACCCCTGACTGTGTCGGAATGCTGGGGGAGATAAGTGATGCCCTGATCTCATTCCTCAATCCCTGATCAAAGGTCCGACCCTGGAAGAATGGGTCCCGTACCATGTCTGTCGAGTAGCGCGAGAGATCGATCAATCTCGCCGAGTACTGGGCGACCGTCAAGCTGCCCTGCCACAGCTGTAGAAGCTCCTGGATGTGAATCACTCAGAGGGTGGCTGGGACGAACTCCGAGCGGAAGAGGCTCTCAAAGTCTGTCCAGAGGAGTGATGCCTCGTCGTGCACCTGGAGCATCAAGATCCACCATCTGCCTACTGCCGCGTGCAGGAGGCTTGCTGCGAGGATCACCATGAGGTCTGCTGGTGTCCTCACTATCCTGAAAACTCGTACAACTGCCTCCAGCCAATCCTCGGCTGCCTGAGGGTCCGTCTCCCTACGGAACCTGGGCGGTCGATGATGCTGAAACTCATGCAGTGCACTAAGGCGACGTGCATCGTCAGCGGCTAGGGCTGGTAGCATCGGTGGCTCGGCGGGTAGAGGTACCGCCGGTGCCTCTGCTATCAAAGGGCCCTATACCGAGGCCTCATCACTCGGTGGGCTGTCGTCACGCACAATGCTCGGAACCCTATATGGCTGCCGTCGTGGGGCCATCCTGAAAAGAAACAGGTGCGCCACGGTCAAACAGTATACCTGGTTAGCTGACATAAAGTAATCACAAAGAAAACTTGAAACACACATGCAATCAATGTTTTCGTGCATTAAGTCAGAAATCAGAAGTCAGAGTCCTGGTGTACGGATACGTTGGCCGCCGCACCAACACTGGAATCCCTGGACTGATAACCACACTCAATACTCTTAACACTATTCATTCACATAGAAAAAGATCAGAGTCCTGAGTTCTGCGGTAGAACCGAACTCCTCTGATACCAATTTGTCACGACCCGTCCTCGGGGCCCATGCCGTGACTACCCCAAGCCTGCCTTCCATAGGCCATGGGATGGAGACTAGCACCAAGGCGTAATTCCTGGTAAAAAGGGAAGGCATTTACTTTGTAAAGTAAACAAACCCACAGAGAAAGCAAGAAGAAGTAAACACTAAGTAAAAACTAGGTACAATAGTAGTAAAGAAAAGTAAGTGGGCCGAATACAAACCCATACTGAAAGTAAAGTACAACTGAAAAAGGGAGTACAACAACTGAAAAGTAAAGTCGTATCCTCGAGCCATCCACTAGAAGTCCTACCTGAAGGGAGGGTACAGATAGCCTCCATAGCTCCTCGGGTCCAGCCGTCCGCTCCGAGTATGCCCTGCCCAGTGGTCCACCCCCGGGTACCGACCTGCTCCGCAAGCCTCAACCACGATCGGCGCTGTCCGTCGTCTGCAACCAAATCAACGTAGTGCGGGCATAGCTCGTGCAGGGGTGAGTATAAGCTACTTAGTAGGGACCCCGAGACCCCTGAAGGTCTCCCAGAATCCACAAAGGATAATCCACAAAGAAAGATACAATCACGAAGTAACATCCTACACTACTTAGGTATATGCCCATACATATACCTAAGTCATCAATTCTCGTTTGGCTCCAACATCCGAGCTCAAGTACAACCCATTCCATACAGGAAATCACAAACCAATCCACACAGGAAAGCATAACGTAATCCACACAGGATATCAAGTCAATCTTATCGAAGATAAGGATTGAAAGTCAAGATTCATCTCACACAGGTATACTTCTTCATAAGACTATAGAGATGATCAGATGTAGCCACTGATTCAACTAAGCCATCGAACCCACACAGGATCGATAGGTACTAACCCCCGCAATGACCCACAAAGTATCGATAGGTAACTAACCCCCGCAATGACCCACAAAGGATCGATAGGTAACTAACCCCCGCAATGACCCACACAGGATCGGACCCACACAGGATCTGTAGGTGCTGGCCCACACAAGACCATTGAGCGCTGACCCACACAGGATCTAACCCACACAGGATCGGTAGCACTGATCCACATAGGATCGCTGAGTGCTGTAGTCGTCACCGTCGAATCCACAGAGGATTTCTGTACAGTCATCATCGTCGTCGCAGTTGCAGCCAGCTCTAGGGTTCCCGCACACAACAAGCTCATTCGGGAGGGTCCGCTCCACGAGCCGAGGGGCTGATACATCAACTGACACATAGTCCAGATTTGATGTATCCAAAAGTTCCGTATCGTCAATAGGAACTCAACGTCATAGATGGCGCGTCAATCGGATGCCCGGTCTGAGAGTTATTGGCTTTTTCATCCCAGGGACCCGGTTGATTTTTTAAGTCAAAACCAACCCGACCATACTCCAACTGCATCCAAACCTCAAGAAAAGTAATCCAAAAGGTCTGTCTCACATAGAGGAAACCATCAAAGTCGACGGAACGTCAATCGGACGTCCGGAGCTCAAGCTATAAGCGTTTCCGCTCCGAGGCCCCGGTTGGTTTCGTGTACAAACCAACCCGGCCGAACCCAAAGTTCTTCGTAACCTTGAGTGCGATATACTGAAACGACCGTCTCGATCCAAGGATCATATCGTAGCTAGAGGTGCGTCAATCGGAGGTCCGAAGCCCAAGTTATGGGAAAAAGACCGTGAGGGGTCCGGTATTAGGGGGTTCGGGCCCGGTCCGACCCGGCCCGATACCCTTTGGGTCGGCCCGAACCGGGTCGACCCGACCCGGGTCCGGGTCTGGCCCGCTTGGGCGCGACCGACCTGGCGGTCCGGCCTGGGCAGCCGGCCCGGCGCGCTGGTGCTAGCCAGGTGGCTCAGCTGTTTCGACCGAGCAAATGGGGGGGGGGGGGGCGCTGCCCCCTGTTTCCTAACCGCGACCCCCATGTTGGGGGCTGCTGCTTGTCCGGCCAGCCGGGGGTCGTAACCCCTGGCTCCTCCACTGACCGACCGACCCGCTCCGGCCGGCCGACTATTGCCTCCACAGGACCGGCGCTGGCCGGTCCCCCTGCTCCGACGCCGGCGGCCCGGAATCGGCCGCCAGTCCCTACTCTGCCGCGGCCTAAGCCGCAACTTTGATTCATCCGGTGCGGCGTGATGGCACCGCGCCCCTCTGCCGCAGCCCTGCTCTGGCCGCGATGCCTTTGGGGTTCTCCGGCGTGGCGCGATGGCGCCGTGACTTGGTTCAATTTTCAATTGCGCGGCGCGACGACGCCGCACATCCTTGCCGCTCGTTCCCACGTGGTGCGACGACACTGCGTCACTTTCCTTCGAACCACAAGAACACAAGATAATAAGGGAGGAGGGTCTGCCATGTTTGTACGGTTCATCCCCCTCCTGTTAATCAATAGAAAGCGATCCAATTGAACGAGGAATGGTGACGGAAGAATTCATGAATAGAAACACATAAATCCACTACCTCGTCAAATTCGTTGAGCGAGGGTTCGTCGTGGAAATAACTGTCGTGGAAGAAGGCGTCGTGGAAGGAGAAAAGATTCATCGGTGTCACGTCGTCGATCTCCGAGGATCCGACGTTCTTGTAGACCTTCTTCAGAGGTCGGCGTTCTTCGCGTTCTTCGCGTTCTTCGCGTTCTTCACGAAGAAGAAGAAGATCTTCAAGCCCTTAGCTTTTCTCCAAAATCCTCTCAACGCAACAAGTTCCAACCAAAATAAAATAAGTTCTTTTCCTTATTTTATTATCATGACTAAAGTATTTGAATTTCAAATATTCAAATTAAACTCACTTATTTAATTAACATAAGTTATCTAATTAAATGGTGAGTTGAAAGAGTTAGGGAATATGAAGGGATGGGGTTCGTGTGGGCCCCACCACCCTCATAGCCTCGCTTGGGTGGTTACCCAACTTCCACCCAAAGGTTAACCACTTAGAAGAAATAAAAATTGTAGCTCAATTTTTATTTTTAACTTCCATAATTTATAAAAACTTCTCTCGTGTAAACGCAACTCCGAAAAAGGTGTTCCTAAGCAATTACCGGCGCTGCGAATCCATCGTTTCCCTCAGAATTTGATTCCGAGCACCGATTCAAAAGTTATAAAATCCCGTTCATTCGTTCACTGAACGTACCCGAGCTAAACTTTAGATAGAAATTCTGGGCACACCGGGCCTCGGAATCAAGTGCCGTCAAGCACCACGTTCTTGTAAAATCCCAAAGAAAATTAAGAAAAAATTTCCCTTGAATTTTATGGGTCTTTACATATATGTAAATATGTATTTATAAAATTGATTTATTATAAGTAAATATAATAAAATATTCATATATTTAATTATAAATAAAACTAAATTATGAAAGATGATAAAATTTCAAAACCATAATATCTATACGAATGTAATACCTAAGAATAAATTACATCACTGCTAAAAAAGGATAATAAGAACCTCTTAAATGAATCTAAAATATTATAAAATATTAAATAATTAGGGTATCCCAACTAAAAACTCAGTTTTGGAGGCCTTTGAGCCATTTTTGGCATCCAAAAAACAATGAACATGGTTCCTCTTAGTCACCATGGCGTAGATCTCTTTGCATGCTTTGATTTCATATGTGGTAGAGCCTAAACGGACACCCAAATAAAAATTTATGACCATTTGAGGTTCAAGTCATATTTTCAAATTATCTTAGACAATTAGTTAATTCATTTAAGTTTTTTGTTATCCAGTTGTTATTAAATTACTATTACTTGATAATAATTAGCAAGTCATTAATTAATAATTTTTTTAATTATTTTATAATCCATTTTTCACTAAATACTTTATAAATTAAGTGTAAATGTGTGTTTATCCTTATCTATTGCATATTTAAAAAATATATATTATATTTTTATCAATATAAATATATTTATATATTAATATATTATTTTTAATAAAATATATTATTTTTACAAAATATAACTTTTATCAGCACTAGGAAAAAAGCGTTTATAAAGGCCCTCCTTTATGAGTTCTTTTTTAGCACTGATAAAGGCCCCCATTATCATCACTAAAAAAGCATTGATAAAGTCCCCCTTTATCAGGGATTTTTCTAGCACTGATAAAGCCTAACGTTGGATAAACCTAGATTTTTAGTAGTTGAGAATTTTTTCCACCACAAGTTGATCAATGATTAGTTGAGGAAGTAATTTGGGCTATCTGAGCCATGGGTTAGGGAATGAGATCTGGTCATAATCAGGGTATAGAAGATGAATTAGGTCTAGAAAGGGATTAAGCTCAGGAGTTTCTTAAGAATAATCCCCCTTCATTTTAGAGAAGCACAAATCCCTGGGAAGTGGAAGATTGTGTGAATAATATTGAGAGGATCTTTGAGTTTCTTGGGATTCTTAAAGCTGTTAAGGTAAAGTGTGAAACATTTATGTTGGAAGGACCAAGTCATTGGTGTTGGGTGTCAGTTATTCAGGTAGGGTAACATTTTTAGATTGTATGGAAGGACTTCAAGTCCATCATCACTGATAAGTAGTACCCTAAGACATTGTCCATCACCAAGACTTAGGAATTCCTAGTCCTTCATTTGGGAGAGTATTCAATTTTGAGAAATTTCAACCATTTCATAGAGCTAGTCCGAATTTCTCTTGAGGTAGTTTATAATGAGAATTTGAAGGCACAATGATTCAAAATGGGGTTGCAGTTAGATATTCAACCTCAGGTCTTCATGTTTAACCTGAAGACCTATGCTAAGGTATTTGAAAGATATCTAATGGTGAAGATCAACTCGAATGACATTTCAAGATTGTTTGGGATACATCCATCATTCATCCATAGTGTCTTTGTCTCATCTCAAAAGAATAGGAATCATGATGAGTAATAAAAGGAGGGTGGTAGTAGCTCTAGATATCCACATAGACCATCTTTTTCAATAACTATAAGTGGGGGGGGGGTCTGTTGTTTTCCACTATTGTGGGAGATATGGGCACATGCAGTCGACACGACTAGTCCCACACATACCATTATATCTCTATGGATGTTTGGTCTATCTAAAATGGTTTTGTAGGATTTCACCTCCTTTATAGAGTGATTTAGGATCTATAAAAACTAGGGGAAAAATGAATCCATCTGATGTATCCAGAGCTATGTGATATCATTCTAATGGATTTGGTGGAAATGAAAGATCTTATTTTAAGTAGAGTAATCTCAAGGTAGATCCATTGGTTAGTAATCAACTAGAGGCACATATAATGATGAATCACCATCATGCTATAGATTAGTCTCTAGTGGAGTTTGATGTAGGCACTATGATAGTTTAAGGTACTATTCTAATTGCATCATCTATGATAATTACTTTGTTCAATATAGGCTATTATCTCTCGTTCATTTATACTCTCTTTTTGGATATATCAAAACTCTAGAATGAGCCTATATTATATACTATAGAGTTGGTTACACCTATTGGCAGGAGGAAAGAGCAGGGTTTCCTATACCCATCGTATGTTATCTCGTTGTTAGAGGTTGTGCTAAAATGGTATTTCCTTATCCTAAAGATATAAATTTTTTATATGATCCTAGGGATGGATTGGATGATGTATTTCAAGGAACACATTGAATACTATCATCAGTGGGTGAATTTTATTTCCTTGGATGGGAGAACTCAATTTTTTTAGGGAGAATGGGATCTGTAGTTAGGATGATCCAGACCTCCACTTCCAGAGCTAGGACAGACTGCTTTTCATGTGTTTTCCCATAAGCTATAGGATGATGGGAAGGGATAATAGAGTGGTATAACTTCAATGGTGGATGATTTACCTAAATTAAACCTATATTTTTTCTCATGTTTACCTCTAGAACAAGATGTGGAGTTCACTATCATTTTTTCACTGGGGATACAGCTAATATCTATTCCCTCATATCTTATGACCCCAAATAAGTTGAGGAATTTAGTGATACAAATCTACTATTAGGAATCCAAAGGATTGATTTTCCTAATAATCTCTAATTGGTCAGTGCTAGTGCACTTTGAAATGAAAGCTAATAGATCCCTTTGATTGTGTATTGACTATCAAAAGCTGAACCAGGTCACCATTAAGAATAAATTTCATTTTCCCTACATAGATGATATATTTTACCTACTCTAAGGAGAAAGGTGGTTCTCAAGAATCAAACTATATTTAGGGAGAGAGAAGAATATGTTTCTATGACTTATTTCTAAAGTAGGTATGACCATTTCTTGTATTTAGTGATGCCTTTCAGATTGAAAAATTCTCCTATGGTTTTCATGGATCTTATGAAATGGGTGTTCCATAGATACATTGTCACCTTTATTATGGTGTCTATGGATGATATTTTTGTCTATTAGTGATCATAAGAGGACAATAGGTATCATTTTAGGAGTATCTGGGAATGCTTTGAGACCAGCACCTTTGTATAAAATTTTCAACGTGCTATTTCTAGATTCAAAAAGATAAGTTTTTGAGACATGTGATCTCAGAACATGGGGTATAATTTGACCCAAAAAGGCTAAGATAATGATGGAATGTGGGGATATTAGGAATGCCTCCATGATCAAATGTTTTTTGGGTTAGGCATGGTATTACATGTAGTTTTAGGGACTTTTCTCTACTTATTTTGCTGATGATAGCTCTCACCCAAAAAGGGGTGAATTTCTTGTAGAATCCAGAATGACAAGAGCCTTTCAAAGAGATTAATAGGTAGTTGATGACCACACCTATCTTGATATTACCCAAATATGGATATGGATACATGGTCTATTATTATTATTTAGGTGAAGGTTTGGGTTTCATTCCCATACAAGTTGACCATGAGGTGGCATATGAATCTCACTAACTCCAACCACATGAGAAGGATTACCCAACCCACAAACTTGAGATTTTAGCGATGGTGTTTTACCTTAAATGATGAAATCATTATATTTTTGAGGAGAATTTTATGGTCTATTTGGAATATATAAGATTAAGATATATCATCTCCTAGAAGGATTTTAACCTGAGGTAGTGATGATGGATCAAGTACCTTTAAGGGTTCGACTTTGATATCGTATATACATCAGGTATAGAAAATGTGGTTTATGATGTTCTAAGTAGGAATTTTTCAACTCGAGCTCTGAAGTATTCAAGTGATGAGAAGAGTCTGATGGGCCTCTTTGCTCGAATTAACCTAGAAGCTAAATAGGATAGAGGTGGTATGTTTCTAGCTAGCATACAATTGAAACCGTCCCTTCTAAAGTTAATTCGAGAATAGAATCCTAGAGATGAGTTGTAATAGAAATTTACCCAGTTTCTAAAATAATGTGAGGTTCCTCGTGAATGGTCATTGTCTTTTGAGGTCTTTTTTTTTCTTAAAAAGACTTTTTGTTATGCTAGCATCTCTGAGGAATGTGGAATTGTAGAACTATCATCAAACTCTGTGGGATGTACATATTAGTTCCATCATGATGTTTTATGAAATGTGACCATAATTCTAGTGGCTTGGTATAATATGTGAAATATATGACTTGTTATCTTTATGTTATACTATCAGTGGTTAAAATTTGAGCACTAAAAGCCCTTAGGCTTTCTTCAACATCTTATTATCCCTACCTATAAGTGGGAGGAGGTATCCATAGATTTCATTATTGGGTTACCCCATAAAACTTGGGTAAGGAATAAAATTTGGGTGGTTATCAATTATTTGACCAAGTATGATCACTTCATCACTAATAAGGGCACTGATAAAGTAGAAGATCTAGGAAAGTTGTAAATCCAAGATATTTTGAAGTTTCATGGTGTTCTATTTTATATCATTTATAACAGGGACACCCATTTTACCTCTCAGTTATAGGAAGTCCTCTAGAAGGCAATGGTATCATAGGCCTGGAATAACATGGTATACCATCATTAAATGGTTTTCCAAAAAGAGAAAGAAAACCAAATTTTGGAAGGCATGCTTCACACATGCATTTTATACTTTGGTGGATTATGGGATAATAATTTTTGATTAGTGTAATTCACCTATAAAAATAGTTATTAATCCCCAATAATGATAGATCCTTTTGAAGCATTATATTTTTAACCACTTCAGTATCCACTATGCTAGATGAAAGTTGGTGAAACTTCCTTAGTTGGACCATGAATTGTAAATAAGGTGATTGAAAAGATTCATATGATCAGGAAACATTTGATGAAAAATCAGAGTTGATATAATTCCTATTCTAATCATTGAAACTAAGCTTTAGAATTCATAATTGGTTATAAGGTGTTTCTAAAGGTGACAAATCGCTTGGGACATCTTCATCTTGTGAAGTAGAGGAAGGTCACACTGAGGTATGTCAAACCCTTTGAGATTATTAGGAGATCAGTACGATGGAATACCTTTTGGTGTTACCTTATCATCTAACATTGATTCATTACGTTTTCCTTGTCTCATAACTAAAAAAGTATAACCTAGACCCTTTTTATTTTTTAATCTTTGAAGATCTTGACATAGAACTATATTTTTTATTGACTGAGTAGTCAATTAAATTTGTGGATTCCCAAGTGAAATTGCCTTGGGGGAAATCAATTTCGTTAGTTTGTGTCTTATGGAAGAATAGGAATGATGAGTGTGAGATGTGGGAACATAAGTCTTGGATAGAGGAGTAATAACCTCACTTATTCTATGATCTGACTATGGGTTGAATGTTTGAGGGAAAAGTGTAATGGTGGGGATAATTTCACAAACATGGTGTTTTTAGGTATTTTTCATTTATTTTTGTTCTTATCTTTATTTTATATCTTTCACATGTGTTTTTACTTGAAAATTTAAGTTTTGGGGAGACAGAGTGTGGTTTATGGTTAGTGTATGGTTAGTGGAAATTGTTCCCCAGCCCCCAACAAACCGTGCAACCCGAAAAATGGAACTGGTGTTACCACATGGTTAGGCACACTGTATTTGAAACCATGTTTCCCAAAATGTGAAGCCTCAAACATTTGAGACAAATTTTTTTTTCATGGCTGGTTCATGTTATAAAAGACCGTGCGACCAAACCATGTTTCCTATCCAATTTTGATTTTTTTTTCCAAAAATAACCCTCCCTAATTTTTTATATTTCTCACCCCTCTTTCCCCCCACTAAACTTCCCCATACCTAGGTGCACCTCCCCACTCCTCCACCTCCTTATTAGAATGAATTTTTGGGTGATTTTAGATTGGATATACAAGGAAACTCTAAGTAAGTTCCTAATCTTCATTATCCATATTTTCTTTTCCCTTAATTATTGGGTTTCCTCCTATTAAGTGGTTTTTGTGACCAAGAGTGGGTTGGATCTATTTTTTTGGTTTGTTTTTTGATATTGCTTGTATGTTATTTCTTTTTTAGGATCCTCTCTTATCTTTGATTATAATTTTCAACCAAATAGTGATGGTTTCAAGAATGTGAATTTATTTGAGGATTTAAATATACATTCCTCTATTTATAAATTTGTTTTAAATTGTGTGTTTTTGTGAAAATGGGTGATTTAAAAGGTATAGGTGCATTTAATTCTTTAGAAATGGTTTATCCATGATGAAAATGGTTGGAAATGGTTTTATTATCTTGTGATGAGTTGGTTTATGGAAAAAGGGGATTAGCGTGGTTTGAAATTAAACAAAGAACTTGGGAACCATGATTACCTAGGTGGAGTGTTTAAAAATAGTATCTAGGAAAGATGTTCATGCCTTTTCTCAATCTCACTTGCAGGATTACAATGCAACACCGACTAAATGATGTGACATGGACTATTACCATTGGAACTTGGGTGCATAATCTCTAATGGATTGTGCATGGGAAGATAACTTTATATGTTTTATAAATAAGATTTTATGTTCCTCGAACCCCAATAACCTAGAAACTTAGGGTTTTACCATAATACTTATGTTGTGTTTTTACCCGTTTTAGTTACTATTTCATATTTTACTTCCTTTATAAATCTAAAACATATTTTGAAAAAAAATTGTTTACTATATTTTAAATATAAGAATTTTATTTTTATTATAATGTATATGCTTGGAAAACCTAGTGGGATACCACTGAGAAAGTGACCTCACACCCTACATATTCCCAATGGGTATATATAGACCTTATTTTTTCTGATTCAGGTAAAGGAAAGGAATTGTTTGTGGGTGGAATATTATCTCGCTAATTGGTATCCTTTTTAAGGACATGTGATAGTGGTGGCATGATGGAGGATGGTTCTAATGTAATGAGGAGTATTGTTTTTTATTTATTGATCCCCTCCTTTTTTTTATTTTTTGCTTTTCCTTTAAATATAAATGTAACTTATGACATGTATATGGATCTTTTGTATAGCCTTGATTTGGATGATGGTAATGATACTTTATCATAATGTTGTAATATTTTTGGATACAGATGTTTATTATTATTCTTATGGAAAAATAATTCACAAAGGCATTCTTCAATTCCCATGCACTAGTTTCCAACCCATGGGGATTGATAATTCCCTTTGGGCCATGCCATGGGTCGAGTCGGGTGTCAGGTTGGATGGAAGATCAGACTGGTACATGACAATGATTGACTATGGGAACATAATTTATGGTATAATATGAAATAACTATGTAAATAATGATACTTTTTTGGTTTTTTAGGTGTTAAATAAATATTCTATACATTAATTAAGAAAACCCCCTTCAATCATCAATAATAACCAAAACATGCTTATTATCGATTTCATATTCAAGGATAAAGAGTAAAACACTCATCAAAGGAATTTGAAACATCATAAATTATTATAATTATTACCTAATAGTAATATTAAAAACTTGTTAATGATTATATTTATAAGTATAATGAATATGGATACCACTATTACAAAACCATTACAAACGATTAAACTATAAACACCCAATATGGGAAAATAGTTAAAAAACTAACTAGAATTAATATAAATAATGTCAATATATGAAGAGTTTAAATTAAAATAGATATGATTAAATTTTTGAATGAAGTGATTAATATAGATATGTTTGTGATACTAGAGGTTAAAGTATGTTCATGTATGTTAGTATAAGAGGTCAGGGTTTCCTATATCAAATTCCTCACTTTGAGACATGTTTTTTATTATGAACCTAATTTGATTTATGGGGTGTATAGAATACCTATTTGATATTTTATATCATTAAATGAATTATATTCATGGTATATTAAGATTATTTTTATTCCCTCTCTTTTAGGTGGTTTTCATTAAATATCTACCCAATCCATAAGTGGGGTCTTCCATCTCATTTTTTGTTCTTTGATACTCATTCTATATTCGCTACTTATTTTATTTAATGTGGTACATAAATTTCTATGGAATATTTTCACCATATTAGTCTTGAATTTCAAGGTATTTTCAAGTATATATCATTATCCCTCCCTCATATTCTTTTGATTCAATTGTTAATAAAATTGTTGTGAAGTTCAATCTATTCCAAGGTAAAAAATCATCCTAAGTTGTGGTAGAGTAAAAGTGAGTGTTGTTTCCTAGAAAATGCATCCATATGTGGATAATAGAATGTGGATATGGTTTTGGAATAAATTCACCTTGGGTTAATCACCCAAAAAAGTGTTGGTTGATAAATGAATGAATCATCACTCTGATTCGTGGTGAGTAGGCCTAAGATTGCATGCTTAGAAAGACACTCCTTAGGGATATACATTGGAATATTAAAATAGTATCTATGAACCATGTTGAAGTATTTTTCATAGACTTACCATGGTCTCATACCAATGAAAAAAATTGAACCCAATTACAATCTTACATGGATAAATCAACACATTGAAATTACCCTCACCACTATATTTCTTTGATAAGGGTGCTTCTTGTTACATTGATAATACTACAAAAATTCAATATTGATTAAGGGATTTTATACTAGATATCCACATTATTCCATTGAATGAGTGAATATTTGTTTTTATGTATTTTTCATTGTATGGAAAACCATGTTTTATTCAATGAGAGTTTCCTTAGGGAATGGTAGGGGATGTCTTGTTGACTCTTATGGTGAATGAATTCGACTTAATTAGGTGATGGGTGGGGATGGAAATTATATAGAATATCAATGCATCGATGTATATCATGTGAAAAAATATCTTGGTTTTAGAGTATAACACTCCCCATATCAGTATAGTTTCTTGGAATAAGGACTTCACAACATTTTTTTATGTCTAACATTATGCATTCATTTAGTATGATATCATTGATTATTGTTATCCATGTTTTTTTATCATGGATATACCATGAACTCTATTTTAATTGATTGTAGAATCATGTTTTTTAGTTATTCCTACCATATAAATTGTTCCATGTTTATATTATGATAGTTTCTATTGTATGTTACTCCTTACTGAGTATTTTTTCTCACTCTTATTTGTTTTCCTTTCCTAGGAAATCTAGGGAGAACTATGCCTGATTTTTATAGATATGATGGAAGGGATAATAATTTTCTTATAATGCATTCATGATTTATTTTATGTTTTCAAATGTATTGTATGCATATATATATTCTTCTATGAATACTAATATATTGGATCATGTGAGAAATCTTGTATTTAATACAAATAATGTAATATAATTACCAACTACGAGTTTTTGGAGTCTAGGATGTAATAGGTGACCTAAAAGTTATAATTCCTTTTAATTTATCAAAGTTTTAAAAATTGAAACTGTATATTTTAAAAATAATATATTTAATTTAGAATATATATCAATAATATTTTAAATAAATAATCAACAGTTTTCAATAAAAATTATTTTTGGTCTTTTATTTTAATTAAATATTAATTTTGGTAAAAGTTGATTTTGAATTGCTTTAAAATATATATAAAATACGTTTGTTTTATAATAACCCAATTTATATTATTAAAACCAAATAAATTGATAATTTTATCTTACACATAAACTTTAATCTAAAAATACATTTTTTTTTCTAAAAATAAGGTTTTTATGCGTTAAAACACTAATATTAAAATTAAATGTTCTAATAATTTTAAGAATTTAATCAAAAAAATTATTTTCCTATTATTAATAATACTTTTAAAATAATTTAATAAGGAAAATTTCATTTGTTGGCATAAAATTAAGTGACCAAGGTAAATATTTTTCACAATGGTATAATGATTATTTTTTAATGATTAATAATTTTCTAAATACTGTGTATTTTTAAATGGATATATTTTATAATTAATACTCTAATATGAATTTATTCTTATATAAACATAACTTAACACTCTTAATTGATAATTAATGTTAAATAATATTAAGAACATGTAATAATTAAAATGTCATCATTCTATAAAAAATAGTTTTTCTACACATTATATGTTTTTATTTAAAAGTTAATGTTATCATATTTTGAAAATAAATTAGGTTAAATGGAGCCTAAATTTTTGTAACAATCACAACCCTAGTACCTCAGATCCAATCCTTACTTTATTACATTAGCATAAGATACATGGAATCATATCCCGAAGGACTGA
The DNA here is from genome assembly GCA_963277665.1 of Viscum album. NCBI lineage: Eukaryota > Viridiplantae > Streptophyta > Magnoliopsida > Santalales > Viscaceae > Viscum > Viscum album. The sequence goes on along the minus strand of OY728153.1, from coordinate 379,436,136 downwards.
ATAGTTTAGTTGTCTTGGTAAACTAGATATATACATGAAATTATCATTATAATTGAAAAAATAAAACACACAAAGTGTTTTCTTTGAGAATTACATTATTACTCCTATATTATCCTTGTATATCAATCAAAAAACACTTCCTAGTATCCTAGGGAGAATAAAACATAAGAAAGGGGTGAGATCAGGTGCTCAATAAGGTTAAACGTACAAGAGAATCTATCATGATTAAATAAGAATAATCAATATGGTAAGGTAAATAATTGAAAAAAATTCCATTTAATCAATATATTGAGAATAATATTTTTGGAATAAATTATGATCAAATTATTCCATATAAATAATCAAATGAGTTTTAAACTTAACCATAAATATTCTTACTAATCGAATAATCACATGGAATATCAATGACTGAATTCATAATGATGTAATACATAATTCCAGAAATCATAAACAAACTATCAAGTACTTATTTCAAGACTTCTTACCATTAATTACTCATACCAAGACATATTACATAAATGGGTAAGGGCTCATCCAAATATCCAAGATAATTTGTCACGTGATACCTACCGATGCATCAAGAGGCTATGTAATTTTGATCCCCACCCATCACTAAATAAGTCCAACGCATTTCTTATATGTAATGGGTGAAACATAATCAAAATAAACATTTTTATTGAAAAACTAACATATAAAATTTTAATAATTACCCCAATCAATAAACATAATCATAAACTATCCATAGTAATATGGTTAATGGTAATAAAATTATATATCCCCTATCAAAATGATCGTAAAAAATATAGAGAAATAATAATTATGGTATCAATACAAAATATCCATAATTCATCATAATTATAATAAAGGTTTGATTTATTTGATGAATATAAATACAATAAAAATTTCATAAAAACATTTTTACGGAAAATAAAAATTTCACACTGAAAATGATTTTAAAACTAAAATTTCAAAAAATATATTGAATATAATTTTCTTTTAAAATAACCTTTTAAAAAATGTAAAATAATATTTAAAACATATATTTATTAATATGGGGAAAACTCTATTCAAGTTATATGCATTAAAATAAATATTCCTTTTTACATTTTCAGTAAAATAAAAAAAAGTCATTGTCTTGAAAATAACATGACGATTCCTTTAAAAGTCGTATTTAAATAGTAAAAATGGGTAAAAAAATATTTAATAAATCATTTGGAAAAGGATAAAAACATTTTTAGATAATAAGTATTTTTATGAAAAAGGATTTTTGATCGAAGTGAGAAATAAAGCCAAATTTTCTTAAAAACATTTTCTCAATCAATTTAAGTAAAAAATAGTAAAAAAATGGTACTGTTACTTGAAAATTTTTATGAATAATTAGAGGATAAGAATAAATTTTTATTTTAATATATAAATATTAAATATTTTCCCCTAGGGATACTTAAACCAAAATAATCCCAAATAATGATGAGATTGTGAAATAAACCCTTACAAATTTGGTAAATTTTGAATCATAAGCCCCATGAAAGGCATAAATTCAAATAAAAATTTAAATACCATAAAAAGAAACATATTCATGATATAAAATTTCAAAGGGTTAGTATATACACCACACAAAGGAATAAGTTGTGATTATGATGTATGTCTCATGGAAGTAAAAGTGAGATGAGAAACTCTTACTAGTTGTTCAAATTACTTTGTAATATAATAAATATAGGTTTAATAAAAAAATTAATAAGAATAATAATATTTCTCATACCATGTATGATTTAATTATATTCAATTATCACTCTTTTATTAGTAATTCTTTGTTAAGATCACTATTTCGAGTGATAATTACTTCATTTTCATGTATACTTTAGTTCAGTAATTTTGGTAATTTTAATTTAGTCATGGTTAAATAATATATATAATGTTAACCATGATATAAATATAATATATATTCACTAAATATATGTATATATTTATTTATATTAATTTATTAAAGTTAGATATAGAAAATGGATTACACCGTTCATGGAGACGGTAGGCCATGCATACTCATGAACACCATTTCCATTTTTATTGATGGATGGAATTAAAGAAAAATAAATATTAATTAACCTTTAAAGAATATTTATTATTATATATATAATTTATATTAATAAAATCTATCCTTATTAACCATCCATGTGAAAATAAAATGACAAACATTTAATATCATAATGTGGAGGCGATAGTCCACATGTATGCATGAGTGACGTTATTGTTTTCCAATGGATTGAAAGGTAAAAATTTATATGTGATATTATATTTCCAGAATTATGATTAGATCATAAATATCATATATATTCATTTATATTTATCCTTACTACCTTCCATGTAATTTGTAAGATAAAAATGAATCACATCGCTCCATGAGGAGGTAGTATCCCGTACACACGAGCAACAATATCGTTTCTAGCACAGAATAAAAAGTAAGAAGTTATATGAAATAAAATGTTTCAAGAATAATAATAATATCATAAATATAATATATAAACAATAAATCCATCATTATACTCGTCTGTGATAGGTGGTGATAGAAAATTAATAAAAACGGTTCGCAAGGCGGTAATCCACCGTACACACGAATGTTGATTTCATAACCCATTTGATGGAAGAGAATATGGATATAGGTAATTACCATAATATAAAAAAATATAATTATATGTAATATACTGAGGTTATTATATCATCATTTTTTAATAATAATTTAATGATTTGGAGGAATAAATAAAATAAAATGCTCGGTTAGGGATGTTACATCGTCTTGAGACAACTTTTTTGGTTTGCACCGAAAGGGCTATTAGGATGGATTTATGACCAAAATAAAAATTATAGGATGATAGGAGGGAATTAGGGAAGTTATTTTGGTATGTATTGGTTTAAAAAAATGGTTTTGTAAGTGTGAAGAGGAGAGGATAGGGGGTGTCCATTTATAAGTGAGGTGAGTGGCACACTTGTAATTTTTGAAAATAAAAAAGGTGTAACCACATTTTTCACATGAAACAAGGATAAAAAATGAGAGATTATAGAACCTATAAGATATAATGTCTAAATATATACTTCAATTTGGATTTTGACAAGTTATGCATCCTTTTTAACTTGTATATTTTTTAGTCTAACCCCATAGTAAACCCATTTTTACCTTAACCACAGTAAAGAATTTTTAATATTTTTACTATTCATTAAGGTAAAAAATCAAGTTTACCTTATTAGATAATATAATTTATGATTATTCAAAATATGGAATCCATTTTTCCAAATTTTATTCACATAATTGGAAAACATTAATTAAATATTAACCCCACAGACACGATGAGGAAGCGAGTTTTCAAAGAAAAATGTTCAAAAGTTTAGAAAGTTTTTATATAAAAATTCAACATGAAATTTATTATAATTACATAAATTGGATTAATATATATATAATTTAATAAATTTTAATTTAAAATCCATACTAAAATAAAATTTATCTGGTTAATTCTTTGAATGAAAAGTAATAAAAACCAATATTTTTCACTATTCATTGAAAAAAATTATCTTTTCAGAAAATTCTCAAAAACTCACCCAAGGATAATTTTGAAATGTACATTTCAAAAATAAATTTTATTTTTTCAATTAATTTTTCTAAAAGTGGTAAAAATTAATTTTAAATTATGCAAGAAAAGTGTGACTAGACCATCATTTAGAAAAAATACGATTTTCAGAAAACATTTCTTTTTATTTCAAAGGGTTATTATTTTATTTATAATCAATGCATAACAATTGATTTTTTTTATAAAAGTTTAAACTATATAATTTTCATAATTTAATTAGTTCTATTTATACCCTCTAACTTAATGTCTAGGTTATAATGGTCATCTTTAAATAATAACCTTTTAATAGAGTATCGTGTTTCGTTCAAACTCGGTGTTGCATGCATTGCAAGCTATTGAAGAGATTGAATTTATTTAAAAATAAATATATTAGGGTGTTATATTTTATTCTATTCTTGGTGTTTCATGTCATATATACTATCGAATATGATGTTCCTATTTTAAAATCTTGGGGTGTTACAAATTTGGACTCATCATGTCAATATTTGATAAAAAGGGACATATTATATTTTTAGTGATAAAATAATAAAAATTATTAATATTTAATCAATATTAATAAGTGTTAAATTGGGTAATCTAATGTGGCTCAAATTTTACTAAATCAATTTGAAACATAGACCTTAAATAATAACTTCTTTATGTTGTAAATTCATAACAACACATCTCACCAATATTTCATCACCTAACTCTCCTAACTCACCTAACCCACCTAAAACCCATGAGATTCCCTTCTTACCCATTACTTAAGTTTAGTTTCATTGAAAAATCCATTTTTTATCTATAAAAGTAGCTCACTCCAACACATTCTCTTATAAATCTCTACCTAGAAGGAATTGATCATGAAGTTCCATTCCATCTCTCTCTTTAATATCCTTCCAAGGAGTTCCTATGTCACTAAGCAGACCTCCCAATATTTAAGAAGACACTTAGAAATATAAGGGATTCGAATACTTATCTTTACTTTTTAATTGAAATTATTTTATTATAATACCTTTTTCACATTTTTATTTGATTGTATTTTCATGGTATTATCCCCCATTTGATATATTGTTAATGAGATACTCCTTATCCCCTCTCATTATAGCATTTTTCTATGTTGTCATTATACCTACATAGGGGTTCTTATTCCACCCTTCCACTTTCAATTACGTACCTTTATTATAATATCATCATGATTGAAATTCTATGGGTTTTTTAGACATTATATATATTAAAAATGATATTTACCCTCATTAAAGTCTCGGCCCAAACCGTCACAATCCCCAAAAAACCTAAATTTTAGAAATTAAATAGTGTGTGGTTTTCCTAGAAATGGCATCTATATTTGGATACTAGAAAGTGGATATGGTTATGGTATAAATGTACCTAGGGGTAATCAACCTGAAAAAGGATGGTTGAGTTTTAACTCAATCTTCACTCTAGTGTATGATGAGTGAGAATAATACTATACACCTAGCTAGACACTCTCAGGGGATATGCTTTGGATAATTAAAATTATATTTATAAACCATAATGAATTTTTTGTATACTATTTCCTTTTTTTACTACCATTGAAAACTAACAAACTCATTAACTATCTTATATTTATAACCCAACACTTCAAAAATACCCTATACTATTACTTTATATATATTTCTTTGATAAGGGTAATTCATATTACATCAGAATTACCCTATAGTTTCTAAGTTTATTATGATTTATTCTCATAGACAATCACATTATTCCATTTATTGATTGAGGAAATTATTTACTTAACCATATACAATTACTCCATATAGTGTTAGTTTGAGGGATACTTAGAAAGATATTTCATTTATTTATTATGGAACTATTGAAAATATATATATTTTTTATTTTGATATATATATTTATTGATTACTCATATTAAGTTGATTATGAATTGTTTAACTATCCACTTTCTTTTCTGGATGAGTTATAATCGTGTTATCCCTTTTATTGACACTGGGAAAATTATTGGCATTCCATATGATGTCACTATAATATAGATTATTATTGGAAAATTTTATTATGTATTTTTTATTAATTTTATCATATTATGAATGAATTGGACTTAATTAGTGATGGGTGGGACCTAGTTATAGATATCCCCTTGATGCATCAGTAGGTCTCATAAGACAAAAGGTTTGGGTATTTGGTGTATGCATTCCCAATAAAAGTTTGATTTCTTGATTGTGTCCTTGATGGTAAGGATGATGTATTGGTTGTGACCATGATAGAAAGAGTTATTTATTGGATGAGTCCATGTTTTTAAAGATTAATATGTCTTAAATTATTCTTTCCATCACCATTAATTTAGTTATTGTTATCCATGTGATTATTTTCATCAAAATCCTTGGATATTTTTCATTCTCAAGATATTTATTATTTTTTAAATACAATGATTATTAACTCTTCCATCATGCGTATTCCTATTATTATGTCCTCTTATTTACTTTTACCTTTACCAAGAATTTGAGCTCACACTTCTTATGTTTTCATTTTCCCAAGGTACTAAGAAGTGATCTGTGAATAAATTCAGGGATACACTAAAATGAACAATAATGTTTCAAGAAATTTTAATATTGTATCTTGATGTTCCAATGTAATATGAAAATCATAAATGTATCTAGTCTCCAAAGTCTACTAATTTTTTTGGTCTATTGGGATGCTATCCTTATATTTTGTACCAATGTAATAAAGTAACTTCTATCTCTGGGTTACTGGAGTTAGGTTTTTATAGTTGGTAATAATGAATATTTTGTAGGAACCTTGGGAACATGACTTTAGAAGAACATATATATCCCAAGAATTATGATAAACCATTAAGATGCCAAATAAATTTTACATGGATCAGGATTTTTATGGATCAATATTAATAATTTTATGATGAAATTAAGAATATTCCATTTTTTAGGGATGAATCCTAATGGGGGAAGAAAAATAATATAATCACCCATAATCGGTGTTGGTATTTCCTTCCAAATTTAGTAAATCTAGTAGGTGTCATAACTAAGAAGATTATTTATATATTAGAGTATTTGAATTAAGATATGACTAATAACCTTAACCATATGTAGAAACCTACTAATCCATAATATGGTAACACAATTTTATACTACATTTGAAAATAACCTCCATTATTCAGTAGGACCACTAATCCATTAGTAGCCAAATAATGGATTAATTTCCTAGAGAAGATATTTTTTACCTTTGGAATTAATTAAATGGAGAAACTTTTCATGTTATTTTATCATTTAAGGTGAGATTATGATCAATAGTGATCATTGATTCAAAATACTATGGAGGGGAAGAAGATTACAATTTTTTAAGTAGGAGTGGAGTTATTTATATTTTGAGGTAAGGCCTCATTATCTGAGTCAAACCTAGATTATCCTCTAGCATCCCACCTTAATTAAATCCACAGAGAATAAAATAAAATACAATTTATGGTTGGAAAAAAACTTTATAATGGAGGATGCACCTAGTGTGCATGAATACATTGATGTGTTTCCTAAATAATTACCTAGACATCTATTTGGTAAAACAGTAGAGTCTGGTATTGAACTCACTCTAGAAGAAGAACCTATATCTAAGACTCCCCATATAATAGAACTAGTATAATTAGTGGAGATAAGTAAATAGATATAATATTTATGTGATAAGGTATTTAGAATCCCTATGGTTTCACCTTGGGAATCCATTCTTCTTTTTATTAAGAAGGATGGGTCAATGAGGTTATGAATCTATTATAGGGAGAAAAATGTCACTACAATAAAGAATAAGTATCTTATCCCATGCATTTATGACTTATTTGATAAAATTTCAGGATCTAAAAATATTTCAAAGATTTATTTTCATTTTGGTTATCACCAATTAAGTGTGAAGAAGGATGGAATACCAAATACTACATTTCGTATGAGGTATAAACATTTTAAGTTTACAATGATTCCCTTTGGATTGACTAATAAACCATAATGTTTATGGTTATGATTAATAGATTATTCAAGTATTATCTTGATTATTTCATAGTGGTATTAGTTAATTATATCTTGATATACTCTAAAAGTTATGGGAAGTATGAGAATCATTTGTGAATCATTTTTGAGACCCTTAGATAAAAATAATTATATGGAAAATTTAGAAAGTGTGAATTTTGGCTCTATGAAGTTTATTTTATTGACCATAATATCTCCAGGATAGAAAATATATTGATACTTAAAATATAAAGGCATTAAATTAATGCCCCCATTGAAAAATATAATTGAGATACATAGTTTCCTTAGGTTGGAAGGTTACTATAAGTGGTTAGTTCAAAATTTTGCTCGATTAGACAACACATTAACCAAGTTGACATATAAATTGGTTAAATTAACATGGTCAAGGTAATGTAAATAATTTTTTTAAGAGATAAATATGATATTTATTAATGACTCAATATTTACTTTACCATTTTTAAAGGAAGGGTTAGTAATATATAATGATACATCGAAGAAAGGATTGAGTTCCATCCATATGAAAAATGATAGAGTGATTGTTTATGAATCAAGGAAATTTAAAATCCATGAAAAAAATTATCTAACTCATGACCTTGAGTTATATTTAGTAATATTTTCTTAAAGATATGGAGTCACTATATCTTTGGTGAAATATTTAACATATACATTGACCACAAATTCTTGAAGTAAATTTTATCTTAGAAAGAGCTCAAAATGATGCAAATGAGAGGGCTATACCTACTCAAGGACTATTATTGCTCGATGAAATAGAACCCTTAGAAAGAAGACAAGGTGGTTGATGCCTCATATAGGAAATATAATGGAATTATAACCAAGATGAGGATAGAAAAGGATCCTATATTCATGGATTAGGTGAAGATAGATATGGGAATAAATAAGTATGGGTAACATCACTCATTTTCCAAATTATTGTTAAAAAATCCTTTAAATATGGGATAAAGAAATTACCACATGATTATGAGGGTTTTCAAAAGATAATTGAATACAAGACTAATGGTATATTAACAAAATTCTCTTATAAATATTTCATGTTAAAAGTTTTTAAAGATACCATGTGTTACATCCATTCTTAATTTGAAAAGAAAATTATTAGATAAAGCACAAAGATCTAACTTCTCAATACAACTTGGTATAAAAAAGATGTACAATTATTTAAGATAACATTTCTGGTGGGATGATATGGAGTGGGAAATTGCAGACTACATTTCAAGATGCTTAGTATGTTAGTAGATAAAGAATGAAAGATAATATCCAAAAGGATTCATGCAACCTCCCCTATACCATTGTGAAAGTTGGACAATGTAACAATGGATTTTTTCACTAGAATTCTGAGTACTCATAAAAGGAATCATTCTATATGGGTCATTGTGGATCATCTTACAAATTCTACAAAATTAATATAAATAAGGGAGGATTAACCATTTGAACATCTTAAATGGCTCAATATTAATTAATTAGTGAGTCTTCATGGTGAACCCCTATAACAACCCACGTCATTATAGGATGAGAAAATCCTGAGGAATTTGAACCTTTTTTTTCTTATGTATATATAATGTAAAGAATAGTAATTTATCCTATCATATGATCACATAAAAAATTTTCAACCATTTCATTGGTCCCAAAAAGGGTGTTTATCTTAGGATAAGAGTTTACTGAAAACCTGAGCTGTTCATATTTTCATAGAATATTAATAATTAATTTATTAAATATTAATTTATTCACATGTGTTAATTTTGTGATATCTTTTGAATGGAGATTCTGATTTAGATTCTAACTTTGTAGTTGTGTTTGGAGTGGGATGTTTTTTCTAGCTGATGCATAGTCCCATCGCGAGCATCAAGCCCAGTTCTAGGGACCTTTTCCTACTTTTTTTCTTTTCCCCCTTTTTAATTATATTTCCTACACATGGAATGATATGTGATCCCCTAACTTTATGGGTGTTGTACTCATATGAGAGATAAATAGATAGAGAATAGAGGGATCATGATTATATATCTCATTTTGGGGTAGATTGGAGTTTGATGGTTGTGTGGTGTGGATCCAAGAGAGAAGTTTTAACATTTTTTGCCCATAGGTAGGCTATTCTTTTAACCATAAATACCTATAGATTCAGTTTTTTTAGGTTTATTACCCCCTTTATAGTTGTTGGAGACCCAAAGAGGGTCAATCTATGGTTTTTAGGATAAATAATTGTGTTTTAGGAAGATCACAAGGGATTTTAATTTGGTAAAGTCATTTACATGGTGTGTAGTTAAAGAACACATATTGTTGGTTCATATCACTGTGGAAGCATGTGATGGGTTGTTCCCAACATTTCTTTTTTTTTTGTTTCGATCGATGATCAATCTGATATTTACACAATGATAAATGTCATGATCTACATAATTTAATAAAATAATATCGACAAGGTATAAAACACTGGAACCAGAGAGAGGATCATCACATATTATTTATAATCAATTTAAATAATTAAAGAATTACATTGTTTAAATTATTTTTTCATTGATGGATCTGAAAATAGATATGTGTTGTTCCATCATTGCATTGTATGAATCAAGAGAAGATTCCATATAGAGGTGATTCATATGTGTTCCATAAATCTCTGAATGTCTCTATAGGATTCTCTGGGTGCTAGCACAAAAGATCCTATCACTAACGTTGTCTGCCTTTGATGAACTCAATAACCACTTACAAATAATTCTCCTTGATCTATATTGAATTGAGAGTGGGAGTTGGAGGAAGATAACTCTTTATTCTTGGGAATATTATTGGAGAAGGTATCTCTCTAGGGTCTGAGACGATTCTTCAAATTCATTGTGCACAACCAAACAAATGAATTGGATCTCAAAGAAAATAATATAATTGGGTTTATATAATGCTAGGGTTAAAATAAAATAATTATACAATATCCCTTTATTATTTATTTAATCCTTGAATAACCCCATGTCAAATAATAATAATAAAAATTATAATAATAATATTTCATGACATGCGTATAACTTGGGAATAAAATTAAATATTATTTAATCAAATAATATTCAATATTTATTATTTCTCACCATACCATTAAACTAAGTCCACCATTCCTCTAAAATATTTATCAGTCCTTGAATAATGAATGTTTATTTATAAAATAAATATCACTACATTATTCGCTAAAAAATAAATAAATATTATATTCACTAAATATAAAAAAAATATTTATTAAATATTATGTGCACATTATATTCTGTTGAATAATTATTGACATAATATATGTGATCAATTAAAAATTGAATAATTATTAGACCACATGTGGGAATATTATTTATTCAACTCGTCAAATAATAAATAATAATAATAATATTTAACTGAGATTCTGGATTGGATGCGCTATCGTGACATGTCAAATTGATAGTTATTTAAAGAAGATTTTGTTTTCTAGGGAAGACCATAGATCATCTCTCAAGAATTTTTGGTAGCTTATAGTATGTATTTTTAATAAATATTACTAAAAGAGGGGGGAGGGGGGTGATTTTGAAAACAATTTTAAGAAAATAACTTAACTTAAAGAGTTTAATAGTTGATAGAATATGGTAATGATTTAAGAATTATGAGAGAAGGAGATCACTGAAAGTTTACTTCACATCTTGGATAGTTCATTTCTCTGAAAATTTCACATGGTTTGTTTAATTATTTGGTTTAGGGTTGTCAATATCTTTATTCCCCTCTTGCCTCACAAAACGTTGCACAAAGTACCAACCCTTGACAAAAAAATCGTGTTGTCAAGGTATGAAATTCAAGAATATATTAAAGGATACCAAATCATACTAATATATTTTGTACGTGTGAGAGAAAGAGGATCCTTGTTTTGCCCAATGAGAACAACCCAAGTTTCCCACTTGAAATTTCAACCCAATCGGTGTTGAAATGAAAATCAGTTCACTTAATTAAACCCAAGCAATGAATTCAGAGGAGAAACATTTTTAGATAAAACATAAGTGAAATAATACAAACACAAATTACCCTAAACTATTAGAGTATCAAGTTCTGAAAACTCCCTCCCAAGTATGTGTAGCTCCCTTGAAATGATCATCCACCGTTTAGCTCGCCATCGAGAGGAGGAGAAGGCTTGGGTGGAATTTCACCTTCATCCTTGACCCCCTATGAGGATAAGGGCCTCCATAAATTCTTGGATTAGGAGAGGACTCCATTGGGTCTCCAAAATACTCGAGATTTTCCTCTTGGTCGAACTTACAAATGAGGATCCCAAGGTGCCATTTTAGAGGAAAATTGGAAGGTGGTTTTGAACATCCTGATTTCATGAAACCACTTGGTTCATGGTTTTTGATGGCCAGACAACCTTATATCACTTTTTAAAAAACTTAAAAGTTGTATCCCCACCTCCTTAATATCTCAAAATAAAGTTTGGAGACATTTGGACAATCACATCTAGAGATATCGACAGAACACTGTACACCACTTTTGACTTCGTGCAGATTCAGTGTGCTGGACAGATCAGTTTGGATGGGCCATCATATGGCCAAATTAGATTTTGTTTTCATATTAAATGTATCCCATTTAATTTAGGACCATAAAAAAAAATTTAATCTCATTTTGAGGTTTGGTTTAGTAGAATTATGCGGTTGAGTCCACTGGTCTGCGTGGATCCTATGCAGTTTGGCCCATTTTTATTGGACATCATCATGAGCCCTAAAAATCACCTCCACCTTCAATGAAATTATCAAAACAAGTATCATTTACCTTTTTAACAGTAATAAACACAAAAATAATTGAATCAATAATGATTTTTTTTATTTTTATAATTTTCAATACAAAACTAGTTTAGCACAATGGTGTAAGGGTGAAAATGAAATAGTGAATCACAGTGTGATCACGCCCCCACACCTAAACATTTTCACACCTAGGAAAAGTCATATTTTCATAAATTATGCATGTATATATTACCAACATCATGAAGATTTAACATTTGAGGAAATTTTAATTCATTAAAGTAATGTGATCAATGCACAATCCACACCAAGGAGTTCTTCCTAGTGAAAATGGAAAAAGATGTCTCATAAATCATATCACAGTGAAATTCAAAAATATCCATAATACCAAATTGAGAAAGGAACTCATAAGTTAATCATGACACCAGCTCTCCATGTGTGTGTGTGAAAACCATTCCATGCCATTTTTTCCACAATATATTCAATAAATATAGGTTATTTTAATATTTTTTAACTTAAATGATTTTGTTCACCGAACTTTACCTAATACTTTGCAATCATATTTCAAGACCGACTCATGTAAGCATTCCTAGATGTCAAACCATAATCTCTCTTCCTAGACATCCCCATATGTTTTAGATTTCACCACTCCCCTCATTTATTATTTTTGTTTTCTTTTTCAAAAGTTTCATTTGGAACAAATATCACACTCATCTCTCAACCCTTGTTTGATCTCCTCACGACAATAATTGTAATTGTTATAACAAGATAAAAGGTTGAGGAGGAGTGGTTTTTGACATGCCCAAGACAGAACCCAATTTTTTTTTGATTTTTTTGAGGGCATACAATTGTCGGATATCAAGTACACATTCATAGGTCAATCTAGTATAGTAATGAAACAGATTAGATAAAGAACAAACATATGGAAATATCATTTTAAGATGAAAAATAATAAACTAATATATATTTACCTTCTATTAAGTAAGAAATATTCACACTTTGTGGTTTGGTGAAACAATGTGTGAAGATATTAGTGACATGGTTTTCCAAAAAACTACTCAGACAAGGGGAATAAATCATCTCAAAGGTTTTACAGAGATACAAACATTTATATCATTGAAAAAAAACCAATTCACTAAAAATCACTCCTTGATGTTAAATTCATACAAACATTCATTCCATATCAGATTTAGGTTTTCATAAAATGTCGAATCAACATGGAATCAAAAATTTCAACATGAATTTTCAGTAAGTTCCATGATTTTATGACCATGGGGGGGGGAGTAAAAATACCATAAAGAAGGAAAAAAATAGAAGAAAGAAGAAAGAATATGAAAATCCTAATGAACTGAACAAGATGGGGAAAAGTGAAAATACCATAAAGAAGGCTAAAAAGATAAGAAATATAAAATGAGATGAAAATACTAATTAACTCAATAAGACGGGGAAAAGAGAAAATACCATAAAGAAGAAGAAAAAGAGAAGAAAGAAAGAAAAATGATGAAAATTGCTAACTAACCCATGAATGTGCCCATACCCCCACACCTAGAGTGTGCAATGTCCTCACTATAATAAAATAAAATTTGGGAAGGAAGGATAAAACCTGTTGGGTGTTACTGGTATGTTGCTTCATGAACATGGAGTTCCTCCATCAGGAACTCCAGAAGGGCTTTATGGAAGTGCCTTATCCACTACCCATTAACAATGATGTTTTTCTTAGTTTCATTATTTTGAACCTAAACAATACCAAATGGAGATTCATTAGTAATAGTGTATGTTCCAAACCAATGGGAACGAAGCTTACCTAGATGAAACTTCATCCTTGCATTGTATAGGAGTACCTTGTTCCCAATGTGGAATTGAAAATGAAGGATGAGATAATCATGGGAAGCCTTGGTTCACTCCTTATAAATCCTAGAGTTCTCATTTCATCTCTTCTCATTTACTCCAGATCCTGAATCTACAACTTCCTTTGATCACCTGGACTAGAAATATTTGAATTGCATTGTTTGATAGCCCATTAGGCCCGGTGCTCAATCTCAATAGGGAGGTGACAACTCTTTCCAAACACTAGCTGATATGGTGACATGCCAATGGGGGTTTTGAAAGCAGTACAGTAAGCCCATAATGAACCATCAAGTTTAAGGCTCCAATATTTTCTATTAGGTTGAACCATTTTTTCAAGAATCTGTTTTACTTCTCTATTTGATACCCCAACTTGACCATTGGTATATGGGTGATAAGTAGTAGACACTCGATGCCTGACCCCATACCGACGCAAAATAGATTGCATTGTTCGTTTACAGAGATGATAACCCTAGTCACTAATGATGAACCTAGGTAATCTAAACCTATAGAAAATTTGGGTTCTCAAAAATTCCACAACTACATTAGAATCATCAGTCCTTTTAGCTCGTTCCTCTATCCATTTTGAAACATAATCCAATACCAATAGAATGTATAGGTTACGAAATGAATTGTGGAATGGTCCCATAAAGTCAATGACCCAAACATCAAAAATGTTATAGAAGAGTGAGGGTTTTTGTAGCATATCATTTATTTTATATACATTCCCCATTCATTGATAGAGAGGAAAAGATTTATAAAAGTTGCGGGCATCCTAAAACAATGTGATCCAAAAGAGACCAGAATCAAGGACCTTGCGAGCAGTCCGTTGGGGACCAAAGTGGCCCCCACAAGCAAGAGTGTGAAAAAACCTAAGGACGGACTAAAACTCACTATCGAGAACACAAATAATGAGGAATTTATCACTAGAGGTGAGCTAAAGGTAGGGGTCATCCCAAATGTACCAATGAGACTCATGTTTTAGATAGTCGACAAGGTTTTTATTGAAATCAATAGGAATGCAAGATGCTACCAGATAATTTATAATTTCAGCATACCAAGGAATATCATCTTTCACTCAGTATAGTTTCTCATCAGGAAACATATCATTTATAGGAATATAGGGGGAGAAGTCAGTGTATAAGTATGGGTGGATCCTACTAATATGGCCAGCCACCACATTCTATACTCATTTTTTATCTCTAATTTCTAAATTGAGTTCCTAATGGAGGTGCATCCAGTGAATGATACATGGTTTGGCTTCCAGTTTCTTAAGGAGATACTGAAGGGATTCATGGTCGGAGAACATAATTAATTTGGACCCCAAAAGGTATGACTTGAATTTTTCCAAGGAAAAAATAATGGAAAGGAATTATTTTTCAGTTGTGGTGTAATTTTCTTAGGTAGGGTCTAAAGTATGTGAGACATAGTCAATGAAATGTGGAGCTCGATCAACCCTTTGTGATAAGACTACCCGAACTGCATAGTTAAAGGCATCACACATGAGCTCAAATGGTAAATCCCACTGAGGTGGTTGTATTATCGGGGGTGACATGAGAATCCATTTTAACTTATTAAAATCTCCATCACATTCTTAATCAAAAACAAATTATTTTTCTTTTTGGAGTAATCAGGAGAGGGGGAGTACAATTTTACTAAATTCAAGAAATGAAATGAAGGTAAAATCTAGCATGACCTTGGAAGGACTGCACATCCCGTACATTTTTTTAGAATGTTATGGAATAAATGACATCCAATTTTGATTTATCTACTTGGATACCATCCCCAAAAATTACATGTTCCAAAACTATGCCTTGTCTCACCATGAAATGACATTTCTCATAATTTAATACGAGATTATTTTTAATACAATGTCATAGGACTGAAGCAAGACTACTCAAACATTCATCAAAAGAGGAGACATAAATAGTGAAATCATCCATGAATACTTCCATGCAATTATCCAGGTAATCCAAAAAAATACTAACCATGCATCGCTGGAAAGTACCCGGAGCATTGCACATACCAAATGATATCCTCCTATATGTAAATGTGCTAAAGGGGAAAGTGAAGGTGATATTTTCCTGGTCCTTGGGGGAAATATGGATATGAAAATATCCAAAATTTCCATCAAGGAAACGGTAGTGGGACTTACCCGCTAGCCTTTGTAGCATTTGTTTAATGAATGATAAAGGGAAATGGTCCTTCCTAGTGTGTTAGTTTAGTTGGCGATAGTATATACAGAGACACCGACTATTCTACACACGAGTTGGAACCAATTCCTTATTTTCATTTTTGATTACTATAAGGATAGTTTTTTTAAGAACCATTTGAAAAGAACTAACCCATTGGCTGTCAGAGATGGGTTAAATGATTCTAGCAGCTAATAATTTTGTTACCTCATTTTTCACAACTTCTAGGAGGTTTGGGTTCAGTCGATGTTGTGCCTACCTCACTGATTTAGCCTCATAATTTAAAAATATATGTTGTGTAAAAATTAACAGGCTAATACTAGTAATGTCAAAAAGTGTCCATCCCAAATCTTTTTTATAATCCCTCAAAAGTTCAAGCAATCATGATTCATGATCAGGAGGGAGTGAACATTCAATGATGGTGGGAATCTTGTTTCCATTCTCAAGATATGAATATTTTAAATCTTGAGGTAAATTTTTTAGTTCTAATTCAGGTGGATTTTTTATTGATGGAAGTGTGTGTGAAAGTGAGAGGTCACTAATCTCATTTATTTTCTCAATGGTATCATCCTCAGATGAGGAATGAGATTTTACAATCTTAGCAGTATCATCGATGGTCATTGGATCCTCAGTGTTCAAGAAATTATCAATTAATAAACATGCATGACACTTTTATAGACCACTACAACAATCAATGCATAATTCATTACCAAGAATTTCAATCAAGGATGAAAACTTAGATAGGGGATTGGGGGAATGAAAAGAATTTTTTTCAGGGGAAGTAAGTACATCAATTGAATTTACTAAGAAAGAGGAATGTTCTTCTAAGGGGTGCTTCAAGGAATTAAGGATACTGAAATGGAATATGTCCCCAAAAAATTCCATAGATAATGTACCATTATGAACATTAATTATGGTTTTGGAGGTTTTCAAGAAGGTTCTCCCCAATATAATTAGTGTGTATCCATTCAACCTATCATATTCCATTTTTAGCACATAAAAATCAGTAGGAAAAATTAAATTTTGAACCCTCACAATAACATCCTCTAACACACCAGAAGGGTGTGTTGTACTCCGATTTACTAGCTGAACGACTATCCTAGCGGGCTTCAATTCTCCAACGTACAATGAAGAGTAAATGGAGTGATGAACCACATTTATGGAAGCACCTAAATCAAGCATAGCATTAGAAAATGAATAATCCCCTATGGTGCAGGGAATCAAGAAGGTTCTAGGATCATTGAATTTGGTAGGCAGTAATAGTTCTATTAATACTGACTCATTCCTCCCCAAGCTTACCATCTCATCACCATGAAGCCTCTTTCTATGTGTACACATCTCCTTTAAAAACTTTTCATATCTTGGAATTTTATTCATGACATCAATCAAAGGAATTTTAACCTGCACTTTTATTGAAAGTTTCCAATATTTCCTTATCAAGTTCAGTTTCCTTTTGTTTTTTTGGTTGGTTAGAAATTTTAGGAAATGGAATAGTAATGGTTGGGATAGGAGACTCATCGACATACACACTCTTTTCTTTAGAATACCTTCTCTCAGGATAAGGATTGTTTTCTCTTGGACCATTTTCAGCAGTTGGGATGGTGGTTTCCTAAGGAGTAGATGAATATAATTGAGGGTTACTTTGGGTTTTAAGTTTTTCCCACTCCTAAGGATGATGTCACTAACATTTATCTTATCCCTAGGGTTAATTATTGGTTGAGAGGGTAGTTTACCCGACCCATGACTTTGAATTCCCCCCACCAAGTTATCTAGTTGGACTAATTGGGTTTTTAGATCTTGTATAGCAGCTTGAGTGATTTTTTGGAATTGGATATTGTTAGCAGCCATTTGTTTAATCATATCTTCTAGGATAGGATCGGGCTTGGGAGGTGGCGGTTGGAAAGGTATTTGGGGTGGCTGAGGATTTTTGGTTGGTGGTGGTAGATGACTACTCTGCCCTTGTTGGTTTCATGGTTGATGAGGCTGGTTTGAATTCCATCCATTCATATAATCTTGGTTTTTTTCCATCTAGAGTTGGATGGATTATATGGTTATTTCCTAAAGGGTTGGTTATAGGGGAATCCTAGGAAGATTTCCTCACAACTATCAGAAGTTTCTCTCAATTGGGGGAATTGGTCAGAATAATGGGTGTCAGAAGAGTATAATCCACAATGGAAGGGAGGAGGAGATTGAGATTTCCCTTGGGAGAGAGTGATTTGTCGTAAAAGGGTACTTACCTCTTCAAAATTTGTGTCCTCCTTCTTCTCAAATTCAGTACTTTTCACCTCATGGACACCACAAATTGGTATATTAAACCTTATACCAAATTGTTGAGTTTTTTGAACCATGCTATAAATCAGGATTCTTGTAGCGATTGGGGTTTTATCTACTAGTGAACCACCTGCACTAATATCAATCATGTTACGGTCAATTATAATTAAACCTTTATAAAAATACTGTATTAAAATTTGATCACTTATTTGGTGGTGTGGACAACATGAACATAATCTTTTAAATATTTTCCCTTATTCATGAAGTTTTTGCCATTGATATTGACTTATAACACATATTTCTTTCCTTATTGTTGCAGTTTGAGAGGCTGGGAAATTTTTTTCTAGAAAAATTAATTTCATGTCCTCCCAACCTCTTATTGGAGAATTAACATCATAAAACCAGTCTTTTGCAGTATCTTCTAAAGAAAAGGGTGATGCTCTAAGATTTACTTGTTCTTTATACACATTATCAGGTTTTAATGTTGAATAAACAATGTAAAATTCTTTTAAATTCTTATGTGAATCTTCTCCAGGAAGTCCATGGAATCTTGGTAATAGATGAATTAAAGCAGATTTTAGTTCAAAATTGGGTGCCTCACCTTGTAATTGAATGTATGTGGGTTGGATATTGACATCAGGTGAGGTTAGTTCTTTTAGTGTTCTATTTTTTTCAGCCATGTTATACAAGTTTATTTTAGTTTTGATGTTGGTTCCATAAGAATAAGATGAAGGATCAAGAATAGTGTTTTGTCTTGTGTGTCCTCCTTCAAAGGGTTCTCTTGTGCGTTTCGGGGTCGCTGACGTAAGATACTCTCTAATTTGGGTTAGAAAGGTGATAAATATCCCGGATTAGAACACATCATGAAAAAAACATACACAAGAAATAAATCATAACACAAAATATAGGTAAATTTATAAAATATAACAAATAAATATTCACAAAATTTAGAAAAATCTTATAAAAAACACGCACTAAAAACCAAAGCGCTACCTGATAATGGTGCCAAAATTTGGACACGCTGTCATGACACGTCAAATTGATAATTATTTAAATATTATTTTGTAGTCTTAGGAAGAATTTAAGTTATATCTCAAGGAGTGTTGATATCTTATAGTGTGTATTTTTAATAAATATTAATAAAAGAGGGGGGGGGGGGGGGTGATTTTGAAAACAGTTTTAAGAAAATAGCTTAACTTAAAGAGTTTAATAGTTGATAGAATAAGTTGGTAATTTAAGAATTATGAGAGAAGGATATCACTTCAAGTTCACTATTCATCTTTGATATCTAATTGTTCTAAAAGTTTCACATGGTTTTTTTAATTCTTTGGTTGAGGGTTGTTAAGATCTTGATTCCCCTCTTGCCTCTCAAAATGTTGCACAAAGTACCAACCCCTGACAAAACAATCGTGTTTTCAAGGTTTTAACTTCAAGAATAGATTAAATGCTACCAAATAATACTAATATCTTTTTTATATGTGATATAAATAGTATCCTTGTGTTTCCCAATTGGAAAACCCCATGTTTCCCACTTGAAATCTCAACCCAATTGGTGTTGAAATGAAAACTAGTTAACTTAATTAAACCCAAGAAATAAATTCAGAGGAGAAACATGTTTAGACAAAACATAAGTGAAATAATCCACACACAAATTACACAAAAAAAATAGATTATAAAGTTAATTAACTCCTTCCCAAGTATGTGTATCTCCCTCGAAATGATCGTCCACTGTTTAGCTCTCCATCGAAAGGAGGAGAAGGCTTGGGTGGAACTTCACCTTCATCCTTGACCCCCCTATGAGTATAGGGGCCTCCAGAACCTATTGGATGAGGATATGACTCCTTTAGGTCTCCAAAATACTAGATCTTTGCCTCCTGGTAGAACTTACAAATGAGGTGCCCAAGTTTTCATTTTATAGGAAAATTGGAAGGTGGTTTTGAGCATCCTGATTTTGAGGAACCACTTGGTTCATGGTTTTCAATGGCCAGACAGTCTTATATCACTTTTTACAAAACTAAAATGTTGTATCCCCAACTCTGGAATATATATACTAAAAGTTTGGCTAAATTTGGACAATCACAACTAGAGATATCGACAGAACACTCCACACCACTTTTGACTTCATGTAGATTCAATGTGCTGGAAAGATCACTTCGGATGGGCCATCAGATGACCAAATTAGCTTTGTGTTTCTTCCTATTAAATGTATCACATTGAATTTAGGACCATACCAAAAAATTGAATCTCATTTTGATGCACAATTTAGTATAAGTATGCAGTTGTTTCCAATGGTGTACATGGATCCAATGCAGTTTAGTCTATTTTTCTTGGACATCATCATGGGCCCTCCAAATCATCTACACCTTCAATGAAATTATCAAAAAAGTATCATTTACCATTTTAACAATAATAAAAACAAAATAATTGAATCAATAATGATGTTAAATTTGTTATTTTTTTATAATTTTCAATACAAAACTAGTTTAGCACAGTGGTGTAAGGGTGAAAATGAAACAGTGAATCAGAGTGCAATTATGGATACACTTAGTGTGTGACCCTCTAGGCCTCTTTCTTAGTGGCATTAGGAAAAGTAGCCTAAAGTCCAACTTTAGAATATAGAAACAAATCAGGGCACCCATATATAAATAATTTAATGTTTAAATGACATAATAGCTCATACAGATGCTTACTGTGTAATATAATCTCTTTATCATGATATCTCTAATCAAGTAGGTTGCATGCCGGTGCCATCAACCTATATTCTCATTGTATCTTTCTTTGAATTCTGAGAAAACAAACTTTTCTATTAAACACCATGATCATGGACTTATTTAGGATATATAATTTTCATCAAATGGCCTAAGATATCAAATTCTATTATAGAATAGAAGGTAAACATACTTTCTCGCATTATTCATTAATGCAATATTACTCACGATACACCCAATGTATCATACCTCATCACAAATATATTTCATCATGGTTTTCATCAATACATAAAATTACATGAATCATAATACTTATTAATAATAATATTAAAGTCTAAAGATCAATACACACATCTGCATATAGGAACATCCAATAAAACATATAAATATGGATTTCTTATTGGTGGGTATCGTTCTTATAATATCCTACACTGGATATTACCAAGGATGTACACCATGAGAAGGTGCCTCAAAGTACTATGAGTCTCCACCCCTGATAGCCTATATCATTTATATCCCTTAAATGATATCATTAGGCTATAGAACATATATATAAGAATAGTGTTGTAGCACTTATGAGTTCCCATCATAGTAGGGAACTACTATGACCTTTTAGTGAAAAAGAAACTCTCAGGACATTATCACATACTTTTTTACCTAGAATAATGATATTGATGTGATGATAATTTTATTAATATTAAAAAATTTGAATTCATGTTATCATAAAGTAAACAAAATTTGGTTTTAGGGCACCAAATCCAATAGACTCCAACTTGCACTAGAGCCAACTGCTCACAACCTTCTGCTCGATATCTCTCACATGATACTGATACTTATAATGAGATATGCCTTTAGTAAAGGGGTCCACCACTTTCTCTTCCATGGTTACTTTGATTAATGAAAATTAACCTATTTTATAAAAATCCTTCAAGAGGTGATACTTATAGAGTATATAATTTGTTTATTTGCATGACCTTGACTCTTTTTCAAGATCCACTGCTGTAGTATTATCAAAATACAATGTGATAGGGTCTTTACTATTAGGCATGACATCAAGATCATGGAAAAAGTTTTATATACAACTGGATTACTTAGCTACATAAGAATCCACTATATACTTGGAATCCATTGTAGAATCAGTGATAACTGGATACTTTGAACTCCTCTAGCTCACATATCCTCCGTTGAGAAAGAAAACATGCCCTGACTGTGATTTCAGATCATTCTGATTTTTCTGAAAACTATCATCAATATAACCCCTGATGACCAACTCCTTTTCTCCTCCATACACCAGAAACATATCCTTAGTTCTTCTCAAATACTCAAGGATAGCCTTAACACTAGACCAATATTGTTATCTTGGATCATCTTAACATCTACCTACCATTATCAATTCATAGGAAACCTCAAGTCTAGTACATAATATGACATACATAATTGATCCTATTTCCAAAGTGTATGGTATCTTACTCATTATCTCATTCTCCTATTATGTTTAAGGACACATTTTATTATAAATATGTAAACCATGTGGCACTAAAACCAATACCATATTGAATTGTTCTAAAATAAATCTTTTTAGTAACTATTCAAAATATATACATTGACTTATTCCAAGAACCCACTTGGATATATCATGAATGATTTTGATCCCTAGAATATAGGATGCTTCACCTAAGTGCTTCGTGGAGAAACACTTATTTAACCAGTCTTTAAAATACTGTAAGACTAATATTTCATTTCCAATAAGTAATATGTCATCTATATATACTACTAGGATAATGACTACATTTCCGCTAAACATCTTGTAAATACACATCTCACCTTAATTTGTCATGAAACTAATTTTTTTTATATCTTTATCAAATCGAATTTTCTATGACCTAGATGCTTTCTTTAATCCATAAATGGATATCTACAACTTTTAAATCCTTTTGGAATCACCTAGAGTCACAAAACCTTCTGTTTGTGTCATATAGACATCTTCTTAATGGTTACCATTAAGAAATACAGTTTTGGAATCCATCTAGAAAATCTCATAGTCATGGTGAGCTGCTATAGAAAGTATAATTCCAATGGATTAAAACATAGAAATTAGTGAAAATGTTTCATCGTAGTCAATTAATTGACACTATTTAAAACATTTATCCACTAGGCTTGTTTTATAAGTATTTTCTTTACCTTTAATTTCTATTTTTCTCTTGAATAACCATTTTCATCCAATGGGATTTACATCAAATGACACATTGACCAAAACCCAAACTTGGTTCTGCTACATGAAATCCATTTTAGAATTCATGGCTTCTTTCCATCTTGAAAATTTTGATATCACTACGAACCCTTTGTTTGAGATAGGATAATTAGTATCAACTAATAATGAGTCACCATATTTAGTGACTAGAAAACCACATCTCTCTGATTCTCTTACCTCTCTTTCACTCCAATGCAATGTTTTTTAGGAAATACTTCTTTCATGGGGACTTTTAGAACCTGTTACTCTACCAATAATAGTCTAAAGGGCATCATTAATTTCTATGGAGCAACAAAAATTTAATAATTTATATAACTCAGACAAACTAACTGAAAATTTTGTATTTGGAAAGATCAAGTTTCAAACCCATGGGGATGATTCATATGTTCTAAATTAATTAAATAAATTTCAATTTCAATTGTTTGGTTTGTTTTTAAATAAATAGAAATAGAATCAATGATTGGGTTTGAATATCAAGAGATGAGGCATGAAATGTTTAGTGATTTTTAGGTTTGTGCGCTAGGGATTCAATTGATAATGGATTTATTCAGGTTTGGTGTTAGAATTGGTTTCACAAGGATCCTTGGTTTGGGTATTTTACCCTAATCCTATGATTGCACCATCAGAATTGTCATAAACTAGATCAAATCATAGATTTATGTGACCCAAAACATTATTTAAACATAACCGACCTAAATTTCATAATGGTAAAACACAAAACATGCCAATTAATTAATGAAATAAAATAAATATCCTCAAATCACAAGCAATTTTACCACAATTTCAAAAAGAAGAAGATTGAAATTGATAAATGGTTTGCAGAAATCCAAAACAAGAATAATAAATATAATTATTCACTAACAACACATCCACCAAAAATCGCATCACTCAACACAAAGAAAACTACTTGTTCATGATAGTCATGATGAGAATGAGTAGCATGGATACCCAAGGAAGAATGGAGACAAATAACGGTGGTGAATCAGGGTTCTAGATCATCACCCCATGCATGTTTCTTATCTATTTGTGTTGCCCTATCTCGTCCCATCCTCCCATTTGTTGTGTGACTAAGGGGTCATATTATATGAAATCTCATCAAACCATCAACCTTGATATCATTATTTTTTCTGAATCCTGACAGTTTCACAATGTGTAATCTATTACATGATGTGTAATCTCATAATTTTAATTCCATGAGGAGACATCGGAAATTTTGGTGTTAGTATGCCTCAACAAATTTCACACCATGTAATTAAAATACACGATGTGTAAATATTTTGCTTCTAGTTTTCCAACTCTAATTTGGATTTAAAAATCCGGTGTCACGTTGCGAGCGAATAGAAGTAGAACGAAGTGTCTTTTAGCTCATAAATTCTTCACTTTTCATTTATTTTTCAAGGATTCATTGTTTCCTGCAAAAAATCATAAAACAAGTCAAATAATATTAATATTTTCAAGATTAATCAATTAAATATACCAATCAATACCTTAAAATACCATAAAATATATGCATAAAATACAACTATTAACCAAATATTTTGTATCTTGAGTATCAACTTCATCAAAGTCAATCTTGCTCCCACTATTATTTTTGAGTATGTTCTACCTATCAAGAAAGGTAGATTGAATGGTGACAATCACTTTCTTTTATGAGGGGTTGTATAGGAAATATCTTTTTGTTTCCTTGGGATACCCTATAAAGATACACTTTCTTCCTCGGGGTGCTAGTCTCTTTCCTAATAAGGCCTTAACAAATTCCTTGAAACCCCATACATATGTACGAGAAAAAATGAGTTTCTTTCCACTCCATAACTTTAAGGGAATTACATTTTCCACTTTAGTTGGTGCCCAGTTTAATGTGTATACCGTAGTTTGTAATGCATATCCCCAAAAGTATAATGGAAGATCTACATGACTCATTATTGACCTTACCATGTCTAATAAGGTACGGTTCCTCCTCTCACTAACACTAGTCCACTATGGTATATAAGGTGGAGTGAGTTAAGAGAGAATCCCATACTCACATTAGAAGTTGATAAACTCTTGGTTAAGATATTCACCACCTCGATCTGATCGAATATTCTCTATCTTTTTACCAAGTTTATTCTCTACTTCATTCTTTAATTTCTTGAATTTATCAAAGGAATCAGAATTATACCTTATCAATTAGATATATCTATATCTACTCAAGTGATCAGTAAAAGTTATGAAGTAATAATATCCACCTCTATCTTCTACTATAAATGGTCCACACACATCAATGTGTTCCAATCCTAGAAGCTCTATGACCCTTTCACCCTATCCACTAAATGGTGGTTTGTTCATTTCCCCTTATAAACAAGCATGAAATATTTTATGTGATTTTATCTTAGGGGATTCTAAATAAACATCTTGGAAGAGATTTTTAAATGATTCTTATTTACATGACCAAAATGGTGATGCCATAACTGAGTGTTATATTATTCCCGTGAACATGATTTGTTATCAATTTCCAATACATGTTTTTTATAATTTAATATATAAGTACTGTTATTTAAACATGTCATACCATAACATATGTTTCCCTTATAAAATAAACAATTTCTATTTAAAAATTTGAAAATAAACCCATTTGCATCTAAGAATGATAGAAAAATTTTATTCTTAGTAATAGCTGGTACATAATAACAATAATTTAAAACCAAAATCATTATTGTTGGAAATGAAAGTTAGTAGTCACCAATGGCTAGAGTATCCAGCCTCACACTATTAGTAGCTCTCAGATACACCTCTCATCTAGAAATATTTCGAAATCTAATCGGTTCCTTCATTTGGATATATATGTGAGCACCACAAGATTTATTTAATACCCAATGTGTAGATATTGAAATATTAAACTTGATAATGAATTAAACTTTAGATTCCCCTTGCTTCTAGGTGATGTTCCTCCTCCAGTGTCTTGGATTTCCACATTAAAAACATACTACCTCATTTTCCTTACCCTTTCTATGGAACTTCCTCTTCTAGGAAGGATGTTTCTTGGGAGCATTAGACTTGTTTTGAGTCTTGTGAACCTTTTACATGTTCTTCCTTTTCATGTTCACTATAAGTATCATGAATTTATCATTCACTATGTCCTTATCCACTTAGAGAATCAAAATAAGAAGTTCTCAAAGTCTCTTCTCATCATTTCTCATATTGTAATTAATAATAAAACTAGATAAGGTCTTGGGAAGTGATGAAAGTATGATATTTGTATGTATCTCATATAGGAATTTAATCCCTAAGATTTATAAGTGTTCAATGTATCCAATAAGCTTGACTACATGAGGACCATCTGGTGAAAAATCTTCAAGTTTCATTGTAAACAAATCATTGGAGATCTCATACCTCTCTTGTATCTTCTTCTCTTGATATAGATCCCGAAGTTGAGACATCATGTTATACGCATCCATGTCCTCATGTTTTTTTAAAAGATCATTGGACATGGATGATAACATAAAACATTGAACATATGTGGGATTATTCAAATTTTCCTCATAGAGTGATAACTCTTCATCAATTTACTCATTACTAGGTGCATCAGAAATAGGTTGTTCTAGCACATATAATTTCCTTTCATGGTGAAGGATAATGTGTAATCTTTTTTTCCACTATTAGAAATTTATGCTGGTGAGAAGTTTATCCTTCTAAAGTATGGATCACAATGATATGTTTGAATTCATTTTAATATTGTTTCTACAAAATAAGATGAGAATAATTTTATTACTTTATCTGATAAAATTTATACAAATAAATAAATATTATATACATTAATCTCCCACTATTTTATCAAAACCCAATATCCCTCACCATTGGATTCAGGATATCTTGTTTCTTGTACACTCTAGTGGAAATGATCCATATTCCCCTCCTCATTACCACAACTTTGGTTAATCAAGTAACTCAAATGGTTTTAGGTATGCCTTACAAATTCCAACTACATTAAATCATAGTTCCTTGATCTTTTGAGTGTACTTTCCAATAATGAAATCCTTAAATCGGTTTTCCTCAACTCTTGCCTCTCAGTTACACTAAGTCCTACTTTGGTAGTCAACCCTTGATGTGAACTATGTTAATTCAACCAAAAAATTCAAGTTAGAATTCCCTAATAATCAAAATCACCCCAATTTTGGATGGTCAAGTACTTTGAACTATGGTTTGATTTTAACTGAAGTAGTGGAAGGAAATACCGACTTAATATATACAATTGAGGTATTTTATCCTTTTATGTGTAAATTCCCAATTATTATCTTTATTACATGCTTGTTAATATTAAGTAGATTTATATAAGTTATTAACCATGTCTTAGATAATATTTACACATAGGAAAATTTATTTTAGTTCTATCTTGCATGCTCATTGATTTCATTAATTCATGTGATCACGACAAAACATACATAATGAAATAACCATGAAACTTGATAGAAATAAAATAATAAAGAGGTATGATCATGAGATTTTACTAATGGTTTGTTTATCTAGAGGTTGATAAACTAACCACTGACCTAGGGGAAAAAACCTTGAACCAATTAAGGTCTGTGTTATAGATTTCCACCTGTCCACCTATGTGTCTCTCTTGGATTAGTTTTTCTTTGGATCAAAAATTGAACTCCCTCCACTAGCTTGGAATCTCTATCCATTACATATGCTTTTACTCACACACATGTGAGGGGAAAAGTGTTTATATAAAAGAAACCATGGGCACACAGAATCTTACATAATAAGAGGAGAGAAGGATCGTAGGACAACAATTTAATTTAATAATAAATTAAATAAAACCAATCACATACAAATTTCTGGTCTATTATCATGGTCATCCACATGCATGCAATGAATTAAGCATTTAATAAAACTAGAATTCAATTATTAATCATTATTATTTAAGATAAATCTTAATTGAATCAACTAATTATTTTATTTAATTAATAAATTATTTTATCTTAATTCTCATTTGAATTTCCTTGAGATTCTTAACCATCATAATTCTAAACAAATTAAATAAATGAATTTAAAATTAACTGTGTACAAAAATGCACCTTGGAGGAAACATAGTGAATACCCATATGAATCTACCCAACATGTATTATACTCATATACTGTTTACTATTGTGATATATGACATTCAAAACTTATCATGTACTTTCATAACATGTACTATCAACTTAATGATTACAAGAATTATATGATTTTTTAGACATGTGTTATGCTTCAATGCAAGCAGAGTAACATCTGTAATATGAATAATATATGATATGCATATATGAACATTACACATATATTAATATATATATATATATATATATTAAAACCTATCACATGACATGTCCACTACTACAAAAAAGGCCTTTAACAGTGCTAGAATAGGCCTTTATCAGTGCTAAAAAGTGTTGATAATATAAGAATGGTTAAAATCTTGAAGCTTTTATCGATGCTAAAAAAATGTTG
This sequence comes from Viscum album, assembly GCA_963277665.1. Taxonomy (NCBI): domain Eukaryota; kingdom Viridiplantae; phylum Streptophyta; class Magnoliopsida; order Santalales; family Viscaceae; genus Viscum; species Viscum album. Next base: position 379,407,058 of record OY728153.1, on the reverse strand, counting down.
TTAAAGGACCCCTTTAACATCGCTAAAAAAACACTGCTAAAAGGGTCCTTTAACAGCACTTTTTAGCACTAATAAAAGTAGCGCTATTAAAGGACGTAATTTTTTTCAGACGTCCATGAGCATCTAAACCCTTTATCATCACTTCCATGACCCCTTTAACAGTGCTCCACCCCCTTTATTACTGATTTTCACCCCCCATTTATTAGTGCTTTGCAAATTTCCAGATTTATGCATTCCCACCTGGATTCAAACCCTACACCTCTCCTTCGAAGATGAAACACCTTTACCACTACAACATATTGTTTTTCTGTCTGTTTAATGATATATATGTATATATATATTTACATATATTTACATATATTTATATAATTATTTTTAAATACATTTATACAATATGTGTGTGTCTGATATATATATACTTATATTTATTTAAATATATTAGATATTTTGTTAATTTTTTTTTATTTTTTTATGTTGAAATTGATATTAAATGACTATTACTCAGTAATAATAAGCAAATTATTAATTAAAAATATGTTTTTAATTATTTTATAATCAATTTTCACTAAATATATTATATATTAAGTGTAAATTCCTATTTACCTTATCTAAAACATATTTTGAAAAATATTTATTATATTTATATCAGTATATATATATTTATATATTAATATATTATATTTAATGAAATATTTTTTTGAAGTATACTTCTATCAGCACTTCTAAAAAAGCACTGATAGGGGGGGTCTTTATCAGCGCTTATAAAAAATCATTAATAAACCCCCTCCTTTATCAGTACTAGTAAAAAAGCACTGATAAAGGCCCCCCTTTAACAACACTTTTTTTAGCATTGTTAAAGACCCCCTTTAACAATGCTAAAAAAAGTTCTGTTAAAGACCCCCTTTAATAACACTTTTTTTAGAACTGACAAAGGGGGTCTTTAACAGCGTTTTTAGCTAGCGATGTTAAAACCCTAGCACTGGATAAGCCTAGTTTTGAAGTAGTGGTCCTATCAACTTAATGACCACACACAAGCACATGTTTATAAGTTTTACACAATATAATAAATAAATTTTAAATCTATGTAACTTGGTATAAGTACACAACATGTACATGGAGCTACAAGGTGTGTATGTATTTCACCATATATCTGAGGCACATTACTATGGATTCATCATGTAAACCATGCCTCATAAAATTAGAGTACACAACATGTATAATCGACTACATGGTGTGTGGTCTCTGAGTTACATGGTCACCATTCCGGTAGGCCATGTATGGTAATACAAAACCTGTCTATGACTCAAATGGACTACACTCCGTATACATGGGATACACGACATGTAATCCAGTTGATCATGCACCAGACTGGCCCGTTCAACATGCAGTGTAATAAATAAATGCACCGCATTTCATCAATGTACATGGTTTGAATTAATTTCCAAATTAATTCCCGATGCATTGAAAACAAGCACACAAAATATAAATCTAGTAACATGGAATTAAATCCTATTTTATCTATCTAGAATCCTCAGCACCTCCGAATATGCTCTTTGATTTTATTTCATTTATAAAATTAATTATTTTCATTAGATCTACAAGAAACAAAGGAGGAAGAAGAAAATATCGCAATTATGATTAAAAGAATTATTAAACTTGAATAGAAAACTAATTGACAAATTTGTAAATCATAAATGATATTTAAATAATTATAAATAATTATGTGATTGATATGATACAACTTTTTGGTTTTGGGAATAGGGGAAGCATGTGATGGGTCATGCCCAACTTTTCTTTTTGTCACGATCGATGGTCAATACAAAATTTACACAATGGTAAATATTATTATCTATGGAATTGAATCAAAGAATATAGACAAGGGATGAAACTTTAGAACTAGAGATATGATCATCACATATTATTTATAATCAATTTAATTAATTAAAGAATTACTTTGTTGGAATTCTTTCTTTGTTGATGGATCTGAAAACAGATCTGCGTTGAACCATCGTTGTGTTGTAGGAATCAAGAGAATATTCCTTCTAGCGGTGATCCACACATGTTTCAAAAATATCTTAACATCTCCATAGGAATCTAAAGGTGCTACCATGAGAGATCCTATCACTTGCGTTGTCCTCCTTTGATCTCCTTGAGAACTGCTTCCAAAACATTCTCCTTGACTTCTATTGACTTAAGAGTGGTAGGTGGAGGACGATCTCTCTCCATTCTTAGGAGTTTTCTTAGAGAAGGGATCTCTCTAAGGATATATGTAATTCTTAAAATTCGTTATGCACAACCAAACAAATGAACTGGATCTCAGAGAAAATAATATAATGGGGTTTATATACTGATAGGGTTAAAATAAAATAATTGCATAAGTACCCTTTATTTTTTTTTCTAATATCTACATAACCCCATTTCAAATAATAATAATATTATTATTATTTCTCAACATGTTCATAACTTGAGAATTAAATTAAATATTATTTAATCAAATAATATTCAATATTTATTATTTCTCACTGGACCATTAAACCCAGTCCTCCATTCCTCCACAATATTTATTGGGCCTTGAATAAGGACAATTTATTTATTAAATAAATATCATTTAATTATTCTCTAATAAATAAATAAATATTATATTCACTAAATATAAAATAAATATTTATTAAATATTCTACATACATTATATTATCTCAAATATCTGGTGACATAATATATGCGATCAACAAAAAGTAAATAATTATTAAACCACATGTGGGAATAATATTTATTCAACTTGTTAAATAATAAATAATAATAATATTATTTAACTGAGATTCTGGATACACTTAGTGTGTGACCCTCTAGACCTCTTTCTTAGTGGCATTAGGTGAAGTAGCCTAAAGTCCAAGGTTAGCATCTAGCAACACACCAGGACAACCATAGAAAAATAATTTAATGCCATAATGACATAATAACTCATACAAACGCTTATTATGTAATATAATCCCTTTAACATGATATCTATCATCAATCAGGTTGCATGCCAGTGCCATCAACCTATGTGATCAATGTCTCTTTATTAGAATTCATGGAAAACAAACTTTCCTATATAACACCATAAACATGGATTTATTTAGGCTATATCATTTCCATAAAATGGTATGAGATATTAACTCACTTTAAAGAACATAAGGGAAAAATCCTTTCCCGCATTATTCATTAATGAAATATTACTCATGACACACCCAACTTATCCTACCTAGATGCGAACATCAATCATCACGATTGTCATCAATACATAAAAGTATGTGACTTATAATACTTAATAATAATAATATTAAAGTATAAGGATCAATACACATGTCCATATATAGGGACATCCACTGAAACATATAAATTTGGATTTGATACTAGCATGTCTCATTCTCATAATATCCTACACTGGATATTACCAAGGGCATACACCATGAGAAGGTTCATCAAAGTCCTATGAGTCTCTACCCATGATAGCCTATATCATTTGTGTCCCTCAAATGATATCATCCGGCTATGGAACATATATTTAAGAATAGTTTTATAGCACATTTGGGTTCTCATCATAACGGGGAACTGCTATAACCTTTTAGTTTGGAAGATACTCTTGGAACATTATCACATACTGTGTTATGTAGAAGAACAATCATGATGTGATAATAAGTTTATTAATATTCAAAACTACAAATTCAAATTATCATATAATACACATAAGTCAGTTCTAGGGAACCAAATCCAACACACGTGGTGTGCTCTTCTATTCCATAGAGGTGAGTAAAAAGGTGTTACACAACATGTGTTTTCTAGAAATTCCATGTGGGATGATTTAGGGTGAGGCATGAGGCATGGCTAGACACCCAGTATTGAAGGAACATGTCGTGTGAGGCACATGACCAATGCCCTTGTGGAGGGCCTGGCTAGAGTCCATGTGGGGTACTTTTCCAAACTCTGAGTAGGGTACATAGCCAGGTTCCCCATGTGAATTTTACATTGTATAGGTTTGGTTCACATAGTTTACTTTAGGAAATACACACAATGTTTTCCAGAGGTACACAACCTTGGTTATTGGTTATGGGTACATGTCATGCACATGGGGTGTACACTGTGTAGTTCCCCTTTTAAGGAATTTTTCTTATCTTCACATCCTAGATTTAGAATTAGACCTATGATTAGTCCATTATGAGTGATTTTCCATATATATCATGATTTTTATATACCTTTTTCCATTTATAATCTTTTTAGATATATTTTTTGGATTTGGGAGAGTTTTAAAAGGTGGATTTATTTGAGGTTTGGATTCATAATCCTCATGAGGGTTGGATTGTGAGTTGTGAGGTTAGAGGGGAATTTATGAGCTTGATGATTTTCATAGATTGAGTATTCCAAGGGGATCTATTTGAGGCTATTTTATAAGTTTTCTAAATATGGTATCTTTCAATTTCATGGATGAGTCTTTTTATCTTAGTTTCTTGAGGTTTGAGTGGTTAATATTCTAGACTGCTCACTTGAGGTTGGATTCAATGTTTGAGGATTAGTTCAGTTAGAGCCTTCATGTTGGGTTGACACTATAGTGTGTTGGGTATGGATTGAAGATTTTTAAGAGATGCTGAGATGGGTCTTAGGGATCCTATATGGAAGCCCATATGGGTGAGGTGACACATAACGATGGGTTGTATGTTGGGGAGTCCAGATGAGATTTTATTTTGATGGGATTTTTTATGAGGTTTGGATTATGTTAGAGGATCCCCATATAAAGTTTCCCACTCTTTAAGTGGTTATGAGAAGAATTTATAACACCCTTGTATGTGTGGTGGTTCTCTTGGATTCCCTTAGAAGTGCATTCTTGATTGAGTATCAGTGGTAGGCCACTAAGAGCCACTTGAGGATGTTTATTGTATTACCCTTGTCCTTTGTTTTGGATTAAATAGAGGAGCCCCTTATAGGGTTTCCTGCTCCATCTTTGTGGATTCCCTTGTGTTTGAGTTTAAGTTCATGTATTTGGTCAGATGAAGAGTCATCATTGAACTTTCAGGTATTGGGTAGAACCCATTATTTGAGATGGTGAGATCCAGGGGGTCATGGGAGCCCCATGCTTTTGGTTAACCTAGTGAGGGGTTGATACTTTTCTTAGCATTTGAAACATTGAGTATCCCATTATAACCTAGAGACTAATGGTGAGATCATGTAGTGGAAGTTATAGTATTTTAGTGGGATGTGGGAGCCCCAAGATTTTTAGATCATGAGATGGTCGGTGCTGATGTTTCAGCAGTTTGGATAACTAGTCCGAGAGATGATCGAACTATTCTTTTTGGAATTTGGTCATAGATGCTTGGGGTAGTTCTTTCTTAGGATTATGATGTAGGAGAAGACTTTTGGGTTATATTTGGATTTTTAATTGGAACTATGTTTTATATGGTTCTCTCCACCATTGGATAGATATGGTTAAGCACACATATAAAGATAATGGATGTTCTAGAGAGTGAATATCTTTCTTAGGTTAGGGAATTATTACCCAGTAAGGGATTGGGTGTCCTTGGACCAATACATTTTAGAGGGACCAAGTTATGGGCTTCACCCTTTCTGGATGGTTATTATAAAGAGCCAGTTTGTTCTATAGGACTTCCATGTACTAAAAAAGTTTTATCAGTGTTAATAGAATTACTACCTCTAGTTCAAATCATTCCATTGGAGTCCTAGATATCGATAGAGTTTCATATTGTTATCTTGGATGCCTATGGTTATTCCCTATGGTCCAACATTCAATACTACAAAATATGCCTTTAAAAGTGCTAAAAATAGACTTTATTAGTGACAGAGAAGTGCTAACTACCAAAGCGAGGTTAAAATCCATTGTCTTTTATCAACGCTAAATAAACGATAATAAATAGGTCCTTTATCAGTGCTAAAAAAATACCGATAAGTGGATCCTTTATCTACGATTTATTTAGCACTAATAAAGGACCACTTTATCAGAGATTTTATTTATCACTGATAAAGAGTACCATTATTAGAGTTTTTAAAAGTGATGATAATGAACACATTTATCCATGCCTTCAAAAGTGTTGATATAAGACCCATTTATGAGATCTTTCAAAAGCATTGATAAAGGGGTATACAACAATGTGCTATAACAACACACTTTAGCACTAGTGAAATGTGCTATAAAAACACACCACATCACCAAAAACACCACCAAATAAAAAAAAAATCAAGTACCAATATAGAATTTAAATAAAATGAAATTTAAAACACAAATACAAGAAAGAAAAATTATATTATAGACATTTAAAACAATGGTTTATACAATTACATAAGTATAAATTATTAGATACATTCAAAAGCATAAATATTCCTTTATCTTTTGATCCTGAAACTGAATAATTCTATTTACAAATAAACAACCCTTAATCAAGAAAAAGAACGCACCTACATAAGAAAACAATTCTTATGTTAGTAATAATATAAAGAAATAAATTAACAGAAAGTGTTAATTTTAAACTAAAATTTCAGTAATAATGGTAACACTATGTATAAAATTGAGCTGTGGTTGATTATTACATGTCACAAAATTTCTTATTCATATTAAATAATTATCTATATTAATATTAATTAAATAAGTATAAGAAAAATCCCCACAGTGCAACCTAGTGGTTACTTTACTGACACTTTGAATTAAAATGTCAATTCTAAACTGATAATTGACACTTTTAGTCATATCGAGAACATCATGTATCAAATTGAGGTATGTTTTATTCCTACACGTCACAAATTCTTATGGATTATTTCCATAAAGTATCAAAATAATCTGAATGTATTTGATTGGTTTTGAGTAGGTTAATTGTCCATTTTACTAAAATTGATGTCAATTTTAAATAAAAAGTTTCACTTGGAGTCATAATGGTTACACCATACATTGTATTGAGGTGTGTATGATTTTTATACATCTCAAATGACTTATAGATAATTTTCCTAAAGTATAAAAATAACCAGAATGTGTTTTCTTAGTTTTGAGTATGTCACTTACCTTTTTTACTAAAATGTCATTTTAAAATGGAAACACGCACTTTGACTCATACCAATCACATCGTGTATCTATTTGATGTGAGAAAAATTCCTACATTTCACAAATGTATTATGAATATTTTTCCTGAATTATCAATAAAATATGAGTGTGTTTTATTTATTTTCAGTGTGTGACTCTTTTTGAACTAAAATGTCAATTTTAAATTGATAACGGACCCTTTGAGTCATATCAGGCACATCATGTATTAGATTGAGGTGAAGATTATTCATACACATAAAAAAACTTATAGATAATTTATATAAAGTATCAAAACAATCGGAATGCGTTTTCTCAGCTTTGAGTAGGTCAGTTTTCCATTTTACTAAAATTGATGTCAATTTTAAATAAAAAGATGCACCTGGAGTCATACCGGTCACACTGTGTGTTAGATTGAGGTTTAGCTGATTAATACACATCTAAAATGACTTATTGATCATTTTTATAAAGTATCAAAACAATATTATTGAATTTTATTGGTTTTGAGCACATCAATTGTATTTTTTACTAAAATGTCATTTTAAATTGGAAACACACACTTTGACTTATACTAATCACATCATGTATCTGTTTGATATGAGACTGATTCATACACATTAAAAATGACTTATGAATCATTTTAATGAATTATCAAGAAAATTAGAGTTCATTTGATTGGTTTTAGAGATTGAATCTTTTTGAACTAAAATATTGATTTTAAACTAATAACAGATACTTTGAGTCATACTAGGAACATCGTGTATCAGATTTAGGTGAGGATTATTCCTACATGTCAAAAATTCTTATGGATCATTTTCATAAAGTACTAAAATAATAAAAATGTGTTTGATTGATTTTGAGTCGGAAATTTGTCCATTTTACTAAAATTGATGTCAAATTTAAATAAAAAGATGTACTTGGAGTTGTAAAGGTCACACCGTGCATTAGATTGAGGTTAGGGTGATTCATACATGTCTCAAATTACTTATGGATCATTTTACTATAGTATAAAAACAATATGAATTCATTTTCTTGGTTTTGAGTACGTTACTTGTCTTTTTTACTAAAATTTCATTTTAAACTGAAAAAACGCACTTTGGATCATACTGATCACATCATATATTGATTGGATGTGAGACTAATTCCTACACATCAAAAACTACTTATGATTTTTTTTCCTAATTTATCAATAAAATCCAAGCACGTTTGATTTATTTTTAGTGAGTGACAATTTTTGAACTAAAATATTGATTTTAAACTAATAACAGAAACTTTGAGTTATACCGAGAACATAGTGTATCAGATTGAGAAATAGACAATTCCTAAAGTTAAAAATGAATTATGGATCATTTACATAAAGTATCAAAATAATATGAATTTTTCTCTCAATTTTTAATAGGTTACTGGTCAATTTTACTAAAATTGATGTCAATTTTAAATAAAAAGACACACTTGGAGTCATAACAATCACAAAGTTAATCGGATTGAGGTGAGGCTGATTCTTACATGTATCAAATGACTTATAGATCATTTTCATAAGGTATCAAAAAAATCTGAATGTGTTTGATTGATTTTGAGTACGTCACTTGTATTTTTTACTAAAATGTCATTTTAAACTGGAAACAAGTACTTTAACTCATACAAATCACATCGTGTATTAGTTTGAAATGGTACTAATTCCTAAACATAAAAAATTAATTATGAATTATTTTCATAAATTTTTAAGAAAATCCGATCTTGTTTGATTTATTTTCATTGAGTGAAACTTTTTAAACTAAAATTTCAATTTTAAACTGATAACATATACTTTGAGTCATACTGGGAACATCGTGTATCAGATTGAGGTTATTCTAATTCCTATATGTCAAAAATTACTTATGGATACTTTTTATAAATTATAAAAACAATCTGAATACATTTTCTCTGTTTTGATTAGGAAAGTTTTTCATTTTATTAAAATTGATATCAATTTTATATAAAAAGACACACTTTGAGTAATACCGGTCACACCATGCATTAGATTAAGGTGTGACTGATTCTTAAACATCTAAAATTATTTATGGATAATTTTACTGAAGTATCAAAACAATATTAATGTCTTTTATTGGTTTTGAGTATGTCATTTGTCTTTTTTACTAAAATGTCATTTTAAACCAGAAACATGCACTTTGAGTCATATCAACCACATTGTGTATCAATTTGATGTAAGATAAATTCCCACATGTCACAAATGAATCAAGAATAATTTTATTAAATTATAAATAATATCCAAGAGTGTTTGATCAATTTTCAGTGAGTGACACTTTTTGAACTAAAATATTGATTTTAAACTAATAACCGACACTTTGAGTCATACCGGGAACATCGTGTATCAGACTGAGGTGAGGATGATTCCTACACATAAAAAATAACTTATTTATCATTTATTTAAAGCATCAAAGAATCCGAATGCGTTTTATTGGTTTTGAGTAGGCCATTTTTCTTTTTTACTAAAATTGATGTTAATTTTAAATAAAAAGAAGTACTTGGAGTCACACTGGTCATATCGTGTGTCGGGTTGAGGTACAGATGATTCATACATCTAAAAAAGTATCAAGAAAATCCCAAGTGAAAATGTTACAAAGATTTTCATTACCTTTCTTTATCAGACTTCCAACACTATATATTGACTTGATGTTCTTAGACAAAAAACCTTTCTCATTGTTGAAATATAGAAGAGTAGAGGAAACTCATGTGCCCATTTTATCATGAGAAGTCACCAAAATTACCACAATAGATTCCTTTACTCTTATAGATTTCAAATATAAAGTGTTTTTGGCTAAGAACCTCAAGAAAATATGAATTCCCTAAATATATGGGAAAAAAATAAATAATTATTAGATAACAATTATAATAAAATTAAGTTAAAAATAATAGATAAAATGATGAAAAAATTAATTAAATAAGTAGAAGTGATTCACCATTTCATGATGGTTGTATTCATTTTTGATACATTTCTTTGTTGTCATTATCTCAGTTATAGGCTTTAAGTCCAATCTCTCACGAGCATGAGCAGCTTCAAACAAACCACCCTAACTTGAAAAAAATAATCCACCTGTATAAGAAAGAAATTATTATATGAGTAATACTAAAAATAAATAAATAAAACATAAATATAAAAAATACATTAATTTTATGGAAAATGATTTTACTGTGTAAACATCAATATTACCTATGTGATTGAGAAGTGGAGGTAACTTGAAGGAAAGTGATAAATACCAATACTATAGGAGTGAAAAGGTTTTGAGGAGAATAATTCTATGGAATTTTTGGTACAGAAAGGCATGAAAGATGGATAGAACACCCCAAATAAAATAAAAGAATCCACCTTTGTAAGAAAACAATTATTATGTGGGTAATGATAAAAATAAATAAATAAAACATAAATTGGAAACAATACATTAATACTATGGACAATGATTTTACTATGAAAACCTCAAGATTACCTATGTGATTGAGAAGAGGCAGTGTCATTGCTCTTCCTGCAAATGTAGTGGAGGGAACTTGAAGGAAAGTGATAAATGAAACACTATAGGGGTGAAAAGGTTTTGAGGGAGTGGAAGTTTTGGTGCAGAAAGGCATAAAATATGGACAGAGCACCCAAACTCAAATAAAAGAATCCACATGTATAAGAAAACAATTATTATGTGAGTAATACTAAAAAGAAATAAATTAAACATAAATATGAAATAATACATTAATTCTATGAACACTGATTTTACTCTATAAACATCGAGATTACTTTTATGATTGATTAGAGATATAATCATTGCTCTTACTATAAAGGAATGACAGATGGAGAAAAATGTGATGGCCCAGTCCAGCCCACAATCATGATATTGTCCGCTCTGGGCCTAGCCTATATAGTTTTTATTTACCTGGGATCTGGCCCTTAGGAATCCCCTCAGGAAAAGGCCTCATGATGAGAGAGGTATCCACACCACCTTATAAAGGGGTTTTTCATTCTCCTCCTCCTTAGATATTGGATTGTTATAATCTTCTACTATCATGAGGCCTTTTCTTGGGGAGATTCTTGAGGGACAAAGCCTAAGAAAAGAAATATTGTGTGGTCTAGGACCATAAAAGACAATATTATTATCGTGGGTTGTACTGGGCTATCAAAAATGGTATCAGATCCAGGTTCAATTTGATGTGACATTGAGGATGTTGGGAACTTATAGGGGTAGGATTATGACAATCCCACATTGAAGGAGGAGGAGCATAAATCACCCCTTTATAATTTAGAGTGGATACATCTCCCATCATGAGGTCTTTTACTAGGGAATGCCTGAGGGCCAAATCTTAGTGAAATAAAAACCATGTGGGCTAAGACCAAAGTGGAAAATATCATGATCGTGGGTTAGACTATGCCATTTCAAATGGTATTAGATCCGCTGTCCATTTTATGTGACAAAGAGGATACTAGGCCTTGGGGTGGGGGGTGGATTATGGAAATCCCACATTGAAGGAGAAGGAGTATTAATTACCCCTTTATAAGGTGGTGTGGATACCTCTACCATCATGAGGCCTTTTCCTAGGGAATTCTTGAGGGTCATAGCCCAGGGAAGAAAAAATGTGCGGGATAAGCCAAAAGTAGATAATATCATGATCATGGGTTAGAATGGGCTGTTAAAAAAATCTTTTAAAATAAAAAAACTCTGATAGGAATAATGAAAAACAAATCAATGTTCTATTATATAATTTTTAGTAAAATAGAAAAAGTATATCATAACACTACCTTTACATATTTCTAAAGGGCTTCCTTCATTATAGTTTGTTCTTATGAGGGATTAGTAACATCATCATGTACAGAAGAAAATTTCTACATGAGTAGTCAAACATTTAATTTATATTATGTTAATACAGTAGAGAACATATAATATTATGAGAAAAACATAGTATATTAAAAAACACTTTTACCTTATCATTGAACTCTCTTTATTTTTTTAAAGGTTTTTGGGATTTTGTTCCTCTATAGAGAATCCAAATCCACTCTTTGTGGTCCCCTATAATGTATAAGACATTGTCTACATTGAGACCGACATGAACTGATTGTGATCTCCCAATGAAAGGGTTATCCTTGATTGAATTTTCTTATGACTTGACATTTGTTTTAGTTACCTTCAAGATAATCAACTTATTTTTATTTTCTAGATCTGAGACATAAAATACATGGAATTATTATGATGACATTATGAACAACTTGTATTTTCCCCCTTCCACACTAAAATTCACCTTCATGAATCCCATTTCATCAAATTTTACTAAACTAATATTGTCAATAAATTTTCAATGGAAAATAGTCACTTGAAATGTTTTATAATCCAACTCTTATATATGTTTGATAATGAAAAAATATGAAATATTTTCATAAATTGGATTTATATCCTTGGAACCAAATATGTGTATCACTTAAACCACAAGTGTAAAATCACTGTTTTTCATTATACTACAGTCATCATGTTATTTTTTATAGGACATATAACCATTTATTACAAAACTTGTGTAAGATATAACATTTTCATTTAGTTCCCTGGATATCCATTGAAGTCGTTTGGAAACTGAATTCATATTTTTAGATAACTCCTTATAAATTTGATATTAGAACCATCCTATAAGCCATTGATTCGGTATATTTGATATCCATCCTTCAACCCTTGATGGATTCAAATATCTAAGAATTTATTTGTGGGATTTAATGTATGGATCAATATCTTTAGTATTATGAAAAATTTAAAGGTTTATTTACCCCTACTATTTTAATGTGATTGTAACAAAATCTCTTCAAGAAACCACTTCTCTCATATGGAATTCCATGACGAGACTTTGGGATACTTATGATGTCAATATCTGATAGCTAATCGACACCTAATTAAATATATTCTTCAATAATATATCATTATTCAATACAACCATCTGGTCGAATTTTATTCTTATCATACCCTTTCAAAATCTTCATATACCATTACATGGGGTAAATCCATCTTTAATGGAAAGGACTACATAGTTAAACCTCTTTACCCAAGTGAAACATCAGGTGGACCATTATATCAAAGAGTTATAGTGGAAATAACATATCTAATTCACATAATATGACTGAAACCTCCTTATTCATGTTTGGAAGCTTTTTTGGGTCTATAACTTTACTGCATATCTCTTTGAAAAAGAAGAAGAGTATGGTTAATTTATGCCATGAATTTTGAGGTAGAATATAAAGTCAAGCAACAGTCATCAAATCTTTCATCAAAACATGACTGTCTTGTGATTTTACTCCTTGTAACTTCAAATTAGTCATTGACATGAAATTATTGATATTTGATGAATACCCCTATAGAAATTTTATACTATTAAGGAAAAGGAAAAATTGCAATTTTTCTAGTCTCGATAGAGTGTAAGATGATGGAGGAAGAAAAGTATGCCTTTTACCCTTCAATGGTTCCAACTATTCCCTTATCCCCATTTCAATCAAGTACAACCTAGCCTTCATGCCATATTTAATTTTTCTATGAACATTTAGCAATGTTCCAATAACATTATCAAATACATTTTTTTTCTACATGCATGACCTCAAGAAAATGTATAACATATAAACAATTCCAATATGGTAATTCAAAGAAAATTGGTCACTTATTCCAACCGAATTTTGTAAGGTTTTTCAAAAATGGTTTTCCAAAAATAGCGTCAATATCTTTTAATTTATTGTATAGTTGATCGACCATTACTAGACATGGTGTTGTGCCTTGTTCGATATTACCATTAAATGTTGTCATCGAAGATCAGTATTTATTCCATCGAGGTAAAAAATTCCGATGTCCTAAAAAGACAGTCTTCAAGGATAGTTTCAACCGAATTGAGTATATGTGTTTTTCACAAATGGGACACCCGAACATTCCTTTAATGTTATAGCCTGATAAATTTACATAAGAAGAAAATTCATTTATCACCCTGTACAACATGGACCTCATGGTAAATTCTTAAATTATATGATAATCATACAATGTAACTCTTATACTCCACATAAATTTCATATCTTCTATAAATGGAGCCAAATAGACATCAATATCATTACTGGGTTGCTTTGGTACCGATATAAGCAGAGACAACATAATGGATTTGCACTTTATTCATAACTATGGTGGAAAGTTATAATTTACCAACATGACGAGCCATGTACTATGAGTACTACTATATACATTAAAATAATATATTCCATTTTTAGATAACGCAAGACTAAATTTTCTCAGCTCATTTACAAATTCAGGATACTCATAATCAATTTTATTCCATTAAGGAGAATCCCCTGGATGATAAAATTCTTGTATCTTAAATCCATGTCAATTATCTCACAATTTACCAATATAAATACAGTCTTATAAATCATGTAATGATAGTAAAGTACCATACAAATTTTGAAGGACTTGATTTATTTTTCTTGTATTAATCCACACCATGCTTAGGGAATTTTATGATTGATTCATGATCCTTGAGAAATTATATGCAATAATTTGGACAAGAATGTATTTTTTTATAGATTATTCCCATTGAACGTAAAATTCATTTAGTGTCATGTGTTTGATATGGTAGTTCATTTTCTTCTGGTAGCATATCATTCAAGAGACCAAGTAGTTCTATAAAACTGGTGTCACTCCATCCGCTACCAGCTTTCAAATTATATAACATCAATATAATTGACAATGTTTTGTATTTAGTACAACCAGCATATAATTATCTCTCAGAAAAACTATTTAACTTCTCAAACAACTTTGGAAAATCATGAAGGTCATATTCAATTTCCATTTTTATTTATTCCATGTGATCTCCATCATCATTTACATTGGTATTCATATCAAATGATCCATAAATTGCAGTATCATCCCAATCGGTGTGCACATTCATTTTTCCCCATGTTTAGTCCAAAATTTATAGCTCTGATCTATTCTGTGACAATTCAAATGTTCTTCCAACTCCTTTGAACCAATTTCTCTTGAATAAAAACAATGAAAACATGGAAAAAGGATTTTAGAAGCATCATATGCATGCTATCTTGCAAACTTGATGAAATATTTAACTCCATCATTATACTATTTTGTTAAATGAATAGCGTGCATCTATTTTCAATTCATATACATCATATTGAGTTCAATAAATATTAATTTTTTAAAACAAATAAATAAATACACATAAGACATTAATTATAAAAGGTGAAAGTTAAAGAAACTTATAATAAGGGAAACCCAATATTTAATTATTTCAAATAATTTTAGTATGATTTGAAGAAAACGAGTATTTTAATTTAAGAAAAAATTATTCCACTAGGGTAAGCTTTATATTTTGAATTCATTCAAAGGTGAAAGTTATATACAACTATAATGATCATCAGCTCATCTTCTGAACATTTATCATTGCATTTTTTTATTTGACACACATCCTTTATCTCTTGTGGACATACACCTATGTTTCTTGAAATACTCTAAGTGAAAGTCATCCATGGGATGACTATTTCTAATATTTGTAAAATCAACATAAAAGAGATGGAGGATGATTCTAAAGAAACAAAATGAAATAACTATTTTGGAGATAAAATTGATGAGAATGACAATTATCTATAAAAGATACAGGGGATGAGTCTCAAGAAACAAATTGCAATAACTAGTACTGTTTGACACACATCAAGTCTTTCTTAAATCCCATAAACAAATGAAAATATAATATAGGAAATTAAGGAGTAATAAGAAACCCCAATATGATAAACAATAATATTAAACCCTCATTCAATCAACTAGAATATATAAAAATGTATTGATAAAATATTTTAATAAATAAAGAGTTTTTTCATATACATGGATGGTAATTAGAGATTCTTAAGGGTGGAACCAATACATGTAGACCTAAAATGATGAAAACCTAAAAATAATTTCTAATATATATAATTTTATAATCTCCATTATATTATTTGAAACAAGTTATGTAACAACCTAAAGAATTATTACATTTAATATTAATGGTATATCAAATATTTGAAAACATATCAAGACTCTTGGGATGTTATATTGACACACTGACCCATCCCAAGGATTCTAGGGAGGTCATCACATCAAATCTACCCATATGAAGGATTCTAGGGAGGCCATAAAATAAAATTTTACCCATCCTTGAGATTATAGGGAGGTCTATAAGGAATTTGGAATAAAGAAATAATACACATCAATAAGATATATCAAAAACAAGGGAGAAAAACACACCAACCCTTGCAACATATATCCCATACACACTAGCCTCTGTCGATATGGAAAGACTCCTGTGAGGTCACATTTTATAAGTGGAATATCCTTACATCACTTAGAAATCTATGTGGAATCACAAAATTAACATATCTATAAAACAGTACTCCCCATATAAAGTATTTATTGCACAAATATGAAAATAACTAATTAGTTTAATACACCAGGAATCAGTATCATAGGATACCCAACCACCATCATGAAAATTTTACATACAAAATTATATAGAAGATGTAAATTGGGATGTGACTTATATTATATGGTTAATTCCACTATTTATCTAATGAAAATATATCATGATTCATCCACACTTTCAAATAAATAAAAGAGTATCTCACAAATCCCATAAATTAATTCATAGATTCAATTGAGAAGGGGATTCTTCTATGGCTTGGAAGAGAAGTTGTGAAGGCTCATAGTATAGGTGTTTCACACTATAAAAATTACAAGCATCAAAATGGGTGATCTATATGACCAAATATACAAAATGGATAACTCATCACACTCATAGTTGAAAAACATCCTACATCATGGCCAGAATCATTGATGTTTTACAGCTTGAGTTCCCCAAGAGAAAGTAGAGAAAGACTTACATTCGAGAGAAATTAGAGAAAGACTTACATTTGATTCTTAGATTCGTTCGACCCCAAAATTGTTAGATCCTTGAATTTAAGCCTTGGATTTGTTTGAGTCTTGATTTGAGCCTTGATTCAAGATTTGGTTCACTGAGGAGGAACGTCGAAAGTGGGTGGCTTCTGAAGAAATCTTCTGATATCACGACGAGTTCACGACTGGTCAGGTTTTTTAAAATAGATCGGGACACTTTGATCAGTGCTTCCAAAAAAGCACTGATAAAGATACCTTTTATCAGCGCTTAATTAATAAGTACTCATAAAGGATTTATAATTATAATTATATTTTTTTAAATATATATAAATATAAATATAAATATAGTAAATATATTCTTTATTTAAATATATTTATTATAATTTTATAATTATTTAAATATATAATTAATTATTTAAAATTATATACATATTTTTAAAAAATAACATTTATATCAATATATATATTTATATAATTATATATATATATAATAAATATACATAAATATAAATATAGTAAATATATTCATTATTTAAATATATAATTATATAAATATTTTTAAAAAATGATATTTATATCATTATATATATATATTTAATAAATATATATAAATATAAACATAGTAAATATATTCATTATTTAAATAAAATTTTTATAAATTTAATAATTATTTAAATATATATAATTATTTATTTATAATTATATAAATATTTTTTAAAAAATAATATTTATTTATTTATAGTTATAAATATATAAATGTATAAATATAGTAAATGTGCATTTATAAATATATTTATTTATAAACATTTAAAAAAAATATTTTTAACATTATTAATGAATATTTAATCCTAAGTGCATGCATGTTAAAAATGAATGAAATTGAATAAATTAAAAATAAGCACACTTTAACAATATTGAAAAAAAGGAAGTTTTATTTGTGTGTGTTGTACATAAGAATACATTAATTATGTATATGTGAAATCATTATAACACATGTTTTATCTATATTAAATTGAAAAGTCAAACTACTTTCAATTATGTCCATTATTCTATGCAATTAGTTAGTGTTTTTAATTTATATTAATTTTTTATTTATAAACCATTATTCAATAAATATATGACTATTTAATGTAAAACATAAATATTTTGTATTATATAAATAAAATTTATATAAATTCATATATATATATAATATACTATTTATTAACATTATCAATAATTATCAAATTAATAAAATGTTTAATATTTTTCTCAATTTGCTTATTTTTAATTTTTATTTCATTAATTTTCATTTTTCATATATCTATATGTTTAATATATACTATTTATTAGTATTTATAATTTATATATAGTATAATCAATTTATTCATTTTTATCAATAATTATTTAATTAATAATTTTTTTACTAATTTTTTTAATAAAATCATTTTTTTTAGTTTTTTATTTCATTTTATTCTGAACTTTATAAAATCTAATAAATAATTGGTAAATAATCCCTTTATGAGCACTAAAAATAAATCACTGATAAAGTGTACCTTCTATCAATGCTAAAAAAAGCTCTCATAAAGGGTACCCTTTATTAGAGAGAAAAATAATGTGCTGATAAAGGGTACCCTTTATCAAGACTAAAAAAAGTGCTGATAAAGGGTACCTTTTACCATCACTAAAAAAAGTACTGATAAATGGTACATTTTATCAGCACTAAAACAAAAGCGCTGACAAAAGGTAAAATTTATCAACATTTTTTTAGCGCTGATAAAGACCAGCACTGTTAAAGGCCAGTTTTGTAGTATTGATTCATGCTTGTTTCATTTTTGATGTCTTGGAGATACTATGTAGATCTATAAGACACACTTGGTGTCATGTGGTTGGGTGATCCACATGTTATAAGTCCTCTAGTATGGGCTAGAGTGGGGTAAGATTTACCACAAGTGTTAGTATAAAACCTGTGGTTTGCTATTTTATTTGTTTTTGTTTAGAACTTTTTATTTTATAATTTTTTTTTTCTAGATGTTATTAGTTTTTTGATATTATGGGAATATCATGTATGCATGTACTATTTATGACTATATATTATAGGTTTAACATTGGAGGTGGCCTACTGAGATTTATTTCTCACCCCCTGTACATGCACCTTAGTGAACACGAAGAATGTATATCTAATTTCAGGTAGGGTCATAAGTTATATAGTAGATCAATTAGAGTCCCAGTGTTTTGTGATCGGGAGGAATCATTCATGTGGAGTATTTGGAATGAGATGGTTTAGTTTTTCCATCATGGAGACTATGTATGTGGTAGGAATTGAATTTGGCTATGGATCCTTATGTCTTTGTTTTCAGTTTTATTTATTTTTATATGTGATCATCCCAGTGTGATATTAGTTGTTTGTTTTATCATGCTTGAAGTCAGTATAACTGTATGCCAAATTTCATTTATTATAGCATTCTGTTGTTTCTATTTATTTATTATGCATACTATGATATTTATTGATGTGTATGAGTTTGGTTATTCTTCTACTATCATTACACTATGACTAGAGGGTGTAGAGTCAACATTGTATCTTTTAGACCCTCACCACTAGCCAGTAGCATCTAGTGTACGAGAGGCATGCTTGGGGACTTGTGGTGAGCCGGATTAGGTGACATGTTAGGTCAACCTGAACCAGTTTATTACAAAATTGTATCAGAGTTGTCTTATTTTCCCAATTTTTGGGACTTGGTAGATTGGTGGTCTTGGAATGTGGTGGAGCTTGTGATGGATAATAGACCATTTTTTACGATTTTTTTTCCAATAGGATGTCCAAGTTTACAAGGCATGGGATTACTATTCTTGGATTCTATTTTAATAGTCACATGATTTCACCTAGTGTGATGCACTTTAGTTTGTGGATTTATGATTTATTATGGTTTTTAGATCTTGGACAATGGGAATGGGAGAGTTTTCATGCATCATTCTAGGAATGTCAGATTCTAATGAAATATACTTATATCTGTGTTATTTCACTGATGATGGAGGTTTAGTTGTTTAAATTTTCAATAACAACCTATATGGTTTTGTCCCATATAGAATCTTAGTGGAATTATATTCACCTGAAATGTATATGTATATTTTCTTCTGATGACTATCCATGTGGATAAAATGGAGAGATGTACACCGGTGATGGAGATATAGTCTGTAACGTCCCAGCCCGACTTACCATCGAACCGGTGGCCAGAACGGTAGGTCACATGGCCTCAAGCGCGTCTCCCTATACGCTAGAGGTTGACGACTAGCAGCGAGGGTCTCGGGAGGTGATAGCGGGGAGACTATACCCTCATATCAGAGTAAAACAATGGTATTATTAGAGTAAATAATATTCAATAGCGGAAGCAGTAAAAAATTTAAAGGCAGCAGTGATAGACATGTAATATCCATTTAATAAAAGGTGGAAAACACTAGTTTACAATGCATGCATGTACATATGATGTTACATTTATTAAATAAGGAAACATTACGGCATGATTTACAAACAATACAAAAATAAAAGACATAAAATCCCAACAACGATCTCCTGAGCATCCCAAGCTCCCTCTTGGTCCTTTGATCCTAACACCTCAGGTACAAACAGGACATCACACAACCTAGGTCTTGCTAGTAAGAAGGTCTACTCGGGTACCCCAGTGCAATGACGGCCCGAGTAGGGTGTGAGATATAAATCTCAGTAGGACAGCACCACCGGTGTCAAACCCATTCCAGACAATGTATAATAATTAAACAGTGGGAAGGTATGGAGAAATAAGTAAGCATAATAACATAAGTAAATAACACCCGTCTAGGTTCCCAAGGGACACCTAACGGTTATACCAGCTTCGAATCGTTTCCGGTAAAGTAACATGAACATGTCACCATATATATATATATAAAATAATTTAGACCATAGATGGTGTGGGGTAAGAATTCCTCCCACCCATTAATAAGGAAAAGAGGCACGAGGTAGGAATGCTTCTCATCCTTATAGGTTAGCTGGAAAGGGGTAAGAATACCTCCCTTACATCAATCATGATTAGCAGGCACAAGGTAAGAATGCCTCTCATCCCTATAAGTCAACTGGAAAGGGGTAAGAATTCCTCCCTTCCATCACATATATAGATCACATCTGGCGTGGGGTAGACATGCCTCCCACCCGTACTCAAAATAAGCTGCCATGAGGTATGCATGCCTCCCATCCATAATCATTCAAAGTAGATGGCATGGGGTATGAATGCCTCCCATCCATAATCACTCATAACCATTATCAGAAGTCAACTGGAAAGGGGTAAGAATTCCTCCCTTCCAGACATGTAACCATCAACATAAGTCAACTGACAAGGGGTAAGAATGCCTCCCTTCCAGACATGTACTGTCACACTGGCATGGGGTATAACTGCCACCCATCCAACCACGTATCTATCACTAGGTGGCCTCATCCTACACTCACCTTTATTATCATTCATTATGTGGCATCGGTATGTGCACACTCACAATACAAACATGTCTATAGTATAATGCTTATGGAATTACCTCATAAGCATTCAAAGAATCATACCACATACACATAATCAAACACATTCACATTAATACTTAAGGAAACCCATCTTAAGTATCTAGAATAAGATATTCACACATTCACTTTACTAACATATGCCATGCTCATTACGTTATCCCAATGCGTGGTCGTACCACCCTAGTCTGTTCCTTCCTAGTCACACCATTCCATTTTAAAGGATACATTTATCATTATTTAACCCTTTGATACCTTCGAGAGGTAACAATTCATTTAGTCTTAAGTCATCCCACTAAGGTTACCATCCTACTCAATTTTCCTAACATGGAAAATTGACCCAAACACAAGCATCACAACCATTTTATTACCTTTGTCTCAACAAAGCAAGTTCACATACAAAGCATCAAAGCAGCCCCACAACAAATCCAGTAGGCAATCATAAAAAGTATATCACTACTTTTTATCATGTAGACAGCGCACCTCTGATCGAGGGGTTTTATTATTAAATCATTAGTTTAGTGACCAATCAGACACTTTTATCTCATTCCTGCAATTCACACGATTTTCACAGAAACATTTAATCGGAACTAAACTTGCATAATTAAAATGCTAAGGCAGTGCAATATTAAACTAACTATTACTTTACTTAAATTTAAAGGGCAAGGAGAGGGACCCTACCTCAAGGTGGATCCGTCCGTCCACTCCGTCTCTTGACACTTTCTAACTAAGAGCCTCTGCTTCTCCCCCATGAGGCATATGTGATTTCACATATGACCTATGCCTACACAGGCGAGTCTCCTTGACTTTGGAAACTCTAAACCATGCCAAAACCTTCAACATACTAACAGATAAATACAAGGAACCTTAAAACACTTAAAGGAACCCTTCTAGGTGCTGTAAAACCAAAAGCGTAACAAAAACCTCACCTCAAACCAAAGCCAACAACCGAAACTGCCCGAATCTACCTCACCTTCGGCGGCGGATGTCAAAACTCAAACCCAAGGGTCCTGAGACAACCTTATTACAACCCTAGAACGAAAGAAAAATAGAAATTAAGAACCCCCAAATACCTAGGGTTCAGCCGAATCCCGCGGGTCAACGGAGAGGCCAAGATCAGGCCGGAAAATAATAGGAGAGGGAAGGAGGGAACTTACCACGAAGGATCGGAGAAGAAACCAAGAGAAAATCTGAAGAAAATGGAGGAAGGAGGAGGCCATAGGAGGAGGGCGTCGCGCGACTCAAAGGGGGAGCTCCCTGGGTGCTACATTTGGGTCTGGCTAGAGAGGAAGTTAGGGAGGGTTTTTTTTACAGTTTTTCTTTTATTATATTTTAAATTTAATCAAATTATTTAAACAGACCGACCCACACGGTTTGATCCACACGGTTTTCCAAACCGTGTGCAAACCATGTGGTACCCTCTGCCCAAGAGAGACCCCTCACACGGGCTAGGCACACAGTTTGGGAAACTGTGCACAACCTGTGTACAAGACACTGCATCTTTAAATAAGGCCGCACGATTTTCCTGTAATGGGTCGCATAGTTTGGTCAAATCGTGCGCAGCCCATGCATCTTCCTCTTCCTTTTAAAATCCAGCCTCTCTCTCAGGACCGAAGCTCATGAGACCCATCGAGAGACTAGGGAAACTTCGCGGACTTCGCCCAAGCCCAAAACCAAAACAAAAATGTGTTCCAACTCTCAGAATTCCGTTCCAAAGCTCGGTCATAAAAACAACCCATTCAGTAATTGAAAAAGATCAAATTCCTTCGGGTTTTAATCTGGTTCAAAACGGAGGTCATTGCAACCTTCCCACCTTATAACTTCTCATCCTCGAGAAGCCTTCGGGAACAACGTACACATCACCCAACCTACAAGGGTCATGAAGCTTTGTTCAAACGATCACGTTGCGTTCACAAACGTCCAACACACCCTTAAGCATCCATTAAACCCTACAGCGCTTAAGCCTCCAAAACTTGGGCCAATGCTCATTTCCCAAACAAAACACCAAGATGGCTCTTCCCGAGCCCATCTACCCAGAGACACGAATCCGTCATCATCTCACCAAACATCTAGCCACAGTTACTTCCCACCTTATATTTTTAATGTTAAGAAACCAACTCCAAACTACGGCTCAGACCACTGTTGGAATTAACTTTCAAAGCACACCCCAAGCGTTCCCGCGATGCTCCTAGTGTGATTTGAAACAGATCAAATGGTTGATTCCCCATCGACCTAAAGGACCAAGTCGAGCTAGTTGTTCATACCAGGCACTAGCCGACATAAACCACACTCACCTCTACTTGAAGATGTGCCAGAGAACGACATGTCACCGACCACAAACATTAAACAAGAACCCCGAGTCAAACCATATCCGGCTGACTATTTACAAGAACGCTCGACCTAAACAGCCGATGTATTTCAAACAGAACCATAATGCCTTTCTCCAAGTCACCTTACTTTTAGCAAAAACACGTTCACTGAAGCCTACACCCGACTTCTGATGATGTTTCCAAGATCAAACCATACAAGAATCCAACACACCCCGCATGCAATGCTGAAAGAGAACCATCCGATCAAGCCCAATGGCTTTAAATAATTAGCGCGGATAAGACCGACACTCTCTTAGTGCATCTTGGACGAGGACAAGATCGGGGAAATGTTCTTCTCTAAACAGAATACACTAAGAGGTTTGAACAGATTCCAGTTAATCATACCAGACTACTGGAAGGAAGAATAGTCGAACCTCAACTGGTCGACTTCAAAGAAGGAACTCGGCTTCACCTACCGACACCTCTACACATTATACAACTTGCATGCCTCAAGGCATTCATAAACGACCAACCCATTTCCAGAAGGAATTCCAAGTACTATCTCTTCTACTTGGAAGGTCACATTTACTAGATTCGACGAAACATGCTCCCAACCTTAGGAGTGTCCTAGTCGCCGAAGGGAAAGGTGATAACCTAGACGAGCACAAGAGCTCTAGTACACAAACACCACAACCGATCATGTGACGCTCCTCTTCCAAAATAACATCACCAAACAAAAGAAGAAGATCCAAACAAGGAAACCATCATGTCAAAACACACGAGTCATTCGAAATCCATCCCGAACATTGGGAAAAACAATTCTTTAACGCTGGGCCACTCTACTGAAGAGATGACCCAAAGCTGCAACGAAAGTCAAAACCCAACAACCACCCATCCGAAAAAGGGTGTCCTTAGAAAAAAAAGAGTCTAATAAGGGACAATGACACCCGAACGACAAATCACGTCAGAAAACCCACGGTACAAGAAAGGCATTAAAATGTTAAGGGTGATACCACCCATGGGCTAGCCCCTTACGAAGATCAAACGTCAACCCTAACGACGGGTCATGCCCAAACAATGTCGCTAGGCTCAAAATACAAACATTAAAACACCTCTAAGGAAACAATGCCCACGGGAAACACCTACGGTCCTATTCCAAAGAAACTCAAAGAGAAACCCAAAACTACCCCTTACACTAGGGTTTCAACGCACCACCACAGTTTCCATTACCAAACCCTTAACATTTTACCCCATTTAAACTCTAACCATTTAAAAACCTCAACCACGCATCAAGAAAACAGGAAAGTTTCACAAAAACTTCCTTTTAAGAACATCAAACATTCAAAGTCATCCCGTCTTTACCAATCAATTGAGAAAAACATGACCATTCAAACAAAAGGGTGACCTACGAGGGTCCCATTTTATCCATCTCAGGTTCTTCAAAAAGAAACCCCAAAGAAGTTACTCAATTACTTTTAAAATTCAAACACCCCAACTGGGTTATCTCATACAACACTTTCCAACTGTCCTACTAGGGCCCAGTTTCACATTTAACAGTTAGCCAAAAAATTTCAATTTTGAAATCACACAACATTTTCCATTTAATCATTTCACAATGCAACAAGCCTTTACATTTAATACAGGATGCCATTTCCCAATTCATGAAGCGCCCATACACTTCATGGATTGAAAATTGACTCCCCATTTTATCAAAACTAGATTCCAAACTAGAAATTTACCTGCTCACATACAACGGTCTGATGATATGGGTGGACACTTACCAACCTATTAAGCGCCCATACACTTTATAAATTGGAATTTGGATCCCCTTTTTATCAAAATAAATTTAATTTATCATTTTAAACTTAGCAGACTTTTACAATAGTTCGAATACATGGGTTACCTTTTCCCAGTTATAAGGCACCCATACACCTTACAACTGAAAACTAGCTCTCATCATATTCACAACCAACAGATTCAACTAATTCCATCAGTTACATATATAAAACAGAGCATGTCACTACAAGCAGCTAACACGAAGGCATGTTATAACACATAAGAGTGGAATACAATCACTTAAGCATATTATACAGGTAAGGTAAGATGCAACTACATGTCATGGAACATGCATGACATGTTAATTTCTATGTGCAAAATATGATGCATGGAATGAAGCTTTCCTGCCATATCAGGTCAAGGGTAAAATTCAAGGAATTTCATAAACCATAAGCAGTAGAAAAATACAACATTAACTCAAGGTGAAATCATATCAACTGTAATAGAAAACAACATGAACGAAAATTCCTAGCCCTGGCCACTTGGTCATTTCCCGTACATGGGGTGATCAATCCCAAGAACGACTATTATCCAAGCGCCGAAACATTCCTAATCTCCTATATACCAACCCAAAACAGTAAGTAAAAAGAAAAGAAACTCCTCTGATACCACTTTTTAATGTCCCATCCTGACTTACCATCGAACTGGTGGCCAGACCGGTAAGTGACATGGCCTCAAACACGTCTCCCCGTACGCCAGAGGCTGCCGACTAGTAGAGAGGGTCTCCAGAGGTGATAGTGGGGAGACTATACCCTCATATCAGAGTAACACAGCAGTATTATCAGAGTAAATAATATTCAATAGTAGAAGCAGTAAACAATTTAAAGGCAGCAGTGATAAACATGTAATATCCATTTAATAAAAGGAGGCAAACACTAGTTTACAATGAATGCATGTACAGATGATTTTACATTTATGAAAGCAGGAAACATTACAGCATGCTTTAAAAACAATACAAAAATAAAAGACAGCAAATCCTGATGGTGATCCCCTAAGCATCCCAAGATCCCTTTTGGTCTTTTTCTCCTAACACCTCAGGTACAAACAACACAACACACAACCTAGGTCCTGCAAGCAAGAAGGTCTACTCGGGTACCCCAGTGCAATGGCAGCCCAAGTAGGGTGTGAGATATAAATCTCAGTAGGCTGGCACCATCGGTGTCAAACCCAATCCAGACAGTGTATAATAATTAAACAGTGAGCAGGTATGGAGAAATAAGTAAGAATAATTACATAAGTAAATAACACCCATCCAGGTTCCCAAGAGACACCTGATGGTTATACCATCTTCGGCTCGTTGCTGGTAAATTAACCTAAACATGTCACTATATATATATATATATATATATATATATATATATAAGAATTTAGATCATAGATGGCATGGGGTGATAATGCCTCCCACCCATTAATAAGGAAAAGCGACACGAGGTATTAATTCTTCTCCTCCTATAGGTCAACTGGAAAGGGATAAAAATGCCTCCCTTCCATCAATCGTGATTAGCGGGAACGAGGTAAGAATGCCTCTCGTCCCTATAAGTCAACTGGAAAGGGGTAAGAATGCCTCCCTTCCATCATGTATATAGATCACATCTGGCATGGGGTAGACATGCCTCCAACCCATACTCAAAATAAGCTGCCATGGGGTATGCATGCCTCCCATCCATAATCATTCAAAGTAGATGGCATGGGGTATGAATTCCTCCCATCCATAATCACTCATAACCATTATCATAAGTCAACTGGAAAAGGGTAAGAATGATTCCCTTCCAGACATGTAATCATCAACAGAAGTCAACTGGCAAGGGGTAAGAATGCCTCCCTTCCAGACATGTACTGTCACACTGGCATGGGGTATAACTGCCTCCCATCTAACCACGTATCTGTCACTAGGTGGCCTAATTCTACACTCACCTTTATTATCATTCATTATGTGGCATCGACATGTGCACACTCACAATACAAACATGTCTATAGTATACTGCTTATGGAATTACCTTATAAGCATTCAAATAATCATACCACATACACATAAGAGAACACATTCACATTCATACTTAAGGCAACCCATATTAAGTATCTAAAACAATATATTCACACATTCACTTTACTAACATAATCCGTGATCATTACGTTATCCCAAGGCGTGGTCGTACCACCCTATTATGTTCCTTCCTAGTCTCACCATTCCATTTTAAAGGACATGTTTATCATTCTTTAACCCTTTGATACTTTCGAGAGGTAACATGTCATTTAGTCTTAAGTCGTCCCAATAAGGTTACCATCCTACTCAATTTTCCTAACATGGAAAATTGACCCAAACACAAGCATCACATCCATTTCATTCCCTTTATCTCAACAAAGAAAGTTCACATACAAAGTATCAAAGCGGCACCACAAAAAATCCAGCAGGCAAGCATAAAAAGTCTATAACTACTTTTTATCTTGAAGACAATGCACCTATTATCGAGGGGTTTTGTTATTAAATTGTTAGTTTAGTGAGCAATAAAACACTTCTATCTAATTACTGCAAGTCACACGATTTTTACAGAAACATTTAATCGGAACTAAAATTGCATAATTAAAATTCTAAGGCAGTAAAATATTAAACTCACTATTACTTTACTTCAATTTAAAGGGAAATTAGAGGGAACCTACCTCAAGGTGGATCCATCCGTCCACTCTGACTCTTGACGCTTTCTAACTAAGAGCTGCTGCTGCTCCCCCACAAGTCATATGTGATTTCACATACGACCTATGCCTACACAGGCGAGTCGCCTTGACTTTGGTGACTCGAGACCACGCCAAAACCTTCAACGCACTAATAGATAAATACAAGGAACCTTAAAACACTTAAAGGAACCCTTTTAGGTGCTGCGAAACCAAAAGCATAACAAAAACCTCACCTAGAACCAAATCCGGCAACCGAAACTGCCCGAATCCGCCTCGCCTTCGGTGGTGGATGTCAAAACTCGAACCCAAGGGTCCCGAGACAACCTTAGTACAACCCTATAATGAAGGAGAACCAAAAATTATGAAACCCCTAATACCTAGTGTTCGGCCGAATCTTGCGGGTCAACGAAGAGGCAAAAATCCGACCAGAAAACAAGAGGAGAGGGAAGGAGGGAACTTACCATGGAGGATTAGAGAAGAAACCAAGGGAAAATCCGAAGAAAGTGGAGGAAGGAGGAGGCCGTAGGAGGAGGGCATCACGCGGCTCAAAGGGGGATCTCCCTAGGTGCTGCATGTGGGTATGGAGAGAGAGGAAGTGAGGGAGGGATTTGTTTTTAAGTTTTTATTTTATTTTAAATTTAATCAAATTCTTTAAACATACCGGCCCACACGGTTTGATCTGCACGGTTTTCCAAACCGTACGTAAACCGTGCGACACCCTCTGCCTAAGAGAGACCCCTGACATGGTCTAGGTGCATGGTTTGGGAAACCGTGTGCAACCCGTTTTCAATCCACTGCCTCTTTAAATAAGGCCGCATGGTTTGACTACAATGGGCCGCATGGTTTGGTCAAACCGTGCGCAACCTGTGCGCTTTCCTTTTCCTTTTAAAAACCAGACTATCTCTTAGGACCAAAGCTCCCGAGACCTGTGAAGACACTAGGGAAACTTTGGGGCCTTCTCCCAAGCCTAAAACTAACACAACAAAGCGTTCCAACTCTCGGAATTCCATTCTGAAGATCGGTATTAAAAACAACTGATTCAGTAATTGAAAAAGTTCAAATTCCTTCGGGTTTTAGTCCGATTCAAAACGCATGTCATTACATAGTCTCTTCATTGAGGGATGCATGGTGACCCTTATGGGTTGGTGCAGGCTCTAAGTACCCTATTTGTGGTTCGATGAAGGAATGGATTCCTTAGAGAAGTTTGGATCAGGCTTGAGTTTTCCTGAGGTAGTGGTGTCCCTGAAGTTTTTGGTTTGAGTTTATTGGGAGGGATTTTGTTCTTACATCATGCATTATACTAGTAAATTTGGCAGGTTTTAGTGTGCCTTCTATCACTAGTGGATTGGGTGGATGTAATTTATCTTCCTTTTAATGGGGTATGTAGGGTATTCTTTCACTAGGGGGTTTGTTGCAAGAGAAGTCACTTTTTTGTTTTGGAATGAGGATGCCTAGTTCTTGATGATGGAGTGCTGGGAATGCTCCCAATCTCATGGTTGGCTTATAAGGGAAGTTTTTATTGGATACCTAGACATGTTATTTTTTGGTTTCACTTTGCATGGTGCAGTGAGAGAATTATTATATGCTCATTGATTTGAATAACGCTCAGGAAGTGGGTGGTTATGTGGTTTATCGTGGCATGAAGAAGAGGCTTTGATTTTTGAATAGGTTTTTGAGGGTGCCCCAGATTGTTGGAATTGATCTATGTCAGGAGAATTTTTTTTGTCATTTTTTCACATTAGCCTAGGTTATTTAGAAATTGAACCATGTGAGTGTGAGTCTTGTTTTGTGTTCGGATGCACATGAACAAATGAGAGGTTATGAGGGAATTGTTCAGCCTTTAGGAGGAGAGTGTTGGTTGGAGAGGATTATTGGTAAATGCATTGTTTTCGGAGGGAATGTGTGCATATTTTATTCATAGTATTGGTTGAGTTGTGTGTGGGTCCATTGAGAATTTTTTGGGTCTTGAGGAAACCCAAGTAGTTTAGTTGTGGTGGAATTATTGAGTTTGACTCTTGAGGATTGGTGTAAGTAAATCCTTATAGTGGGTAGTGCATTGTAGTCCATTGGATGATTTAGTCCTCATTTTATGTGGTTTTTGGAGCATGAAGGTTTCTATTCCTAGTGGTCCATAAATTGGAGGTTTTTTCTTTTTTCTTGTTATTTATCTGGTGTGAGCGATTTGGAAACATCCAGTTATTTTTTAGTGATGGACATAGTGTTGTCCATGCAGTTTTCAATTTGGGTTTTGATAAAATAATAAGGATACTCATATAATGAGGATCATCAGATCAATACCTGTCAAATTTTACTCATTTTTGGAAGAGTTGTGGGTGATGTGGGTCTGGTTGATGGATGGTCAAGATAGTATCAGTTGTGCTAATGACCGAGGTGATAAAATAGAGACTGATTGACTACCAGGTATTCTCAAGGGATAGAAGCATTATAGTGGAAAGATTGTAACAACCTACATTGTTAGAGGTTGAGAAAATCATGAGGAATTTGAGCCTTTTTATTCACAATTTTATTTTAATGGAAAAGGGTAATTTATCCCATCAAATGATCTTGTATAATTTTTACAAGCACTCTGCCAGTCCTGAAATAGGGAGTTTACCCTAAACATGAGTTTGGTGGAAATCCAAGCCATTCTAATTTTCGTAGAATATCATTATTTAATTAATTAAATATTAATTTATTCAAATGTTTTCTTTCAATGATATCTTTTTAATGGATCTTTAGATTGAGATTACAACTTCACGACTGAGTTTAGAATGAAGGTTTTTTCCTAATCATGGTATAATATTATCATGGGAACCATGCTCAGAGCCAAGCCCCTTTTATTTTTATATTTTCATTTTTATTTTTTACTTTTCATTTTTTTTTTCATTTTCCTTCATACCATTAGATTGTTTCATACACAGATACCCTCCCTCTATGGGTGTTGCACTTGGAAGAGAGAAAGGAAGGGATAAGAGAGGAATCACCATCAGGGAGGTCGTCCAGAGTTAGAATAGAGCCCAGTGATTGTGAAGTTGGGATATGAGAGCGAACCTTTGACATTCGATGCTTGGAAGTTGGTTATTTTTATGTTTTAGATGAAAATCCCCATAGATACATTATTTTTAAGTTTTTTTTATCCCTTTTATGGTTTTTTAGTATCTATATAGGGTCAATATATGGGTTTTTTGGAGAAATAAGGAATTTTATGAAGATTGTAAGGGAATTTTATTCAATAAATCTACTTACACGATGTGTAGTCAAAGAACACATGCTGCATGTTCTTCCTTTTGAATGAGGTGAGGAAGAATGGGTTAGACGAAATGTATGTTTAGGACATGATATGTGAGATTATTAGAGGTGTGTCATAGGGCATGACCATACAACCTATGTCATGTGTACATGGCCATGTGAGGCAGATGGATAGTTCCCATGTAGAGCGCATGGTCAGTGGCTATGCGAGGTACTTGGCCAGACCCCAAGTAAGGTACATGACCAGAATCCCCACGTGAAGTGAACACCTTATAGGGTTAGTTCACATTAGGTACTTTGGTAATTATTCAATAAGTTGGATAAAGGTATATGACCTAAGTTTTTGGTTATAGTTACACGCAATGTACATAGAGTACATAGTCTGTACTTCCCCTTTTAAGGCGATCTCCCTATATTCGCACCCTAAAGTCAAAATTAAACCCATTAGTATTATATTGCAAGTTTATTTATCTAGATAGATCACAATGGTGATATAATTTTACCATTTAAGGGATTTTAATATGGTGTTTTGTATTTCTTTGAGTTTTAGTTAGAGGATTTATTTGAGGTTTGGATTCAAAATCCTCATGTGGGTTGGGTTATGAGTTGTGAGGCCCGAGTCGGGGTTGTGATCTCAGTGATCATCCTGTAATGAGTATGAAAAGGCTATCTATTTGAGGTTTTTTGGATGTATTCCAAATATAGGATCCAATGATGTATTAGATTAGTCTTTTCCCCTATTTATTAAAGATCGAGTGGTCAAGGTTCTAGACATCCCGCTTGAGGTTTTGGATCTGATGGTTGAGGATCAGTTCAGTTAGAGCCTTTAAGCTGGGTTGAAACCCTGGGGTGTTAGGTAATGTTTGTATACATTGAGGAGATGTTGATATGGGTATAAGGGACCAAATATTTATTCCCTTATGAGAAATAAGACACCTAAGAATAGATCATATGCTAGGGAGGCTGACTAAGGCTTTCATATGATGAGATTTTACCCAAGGATTTTATTATATATGAGGATCCCCATGTAGTGTTTATCACTCTTGAGGTGTCCAAAATATGCATTGAGAACATTGTTATAGGCATGATGGTTATCTTGTATTCCCTCACAGGCATGTTGTTGATTGAGGATTAGTGGTGGGCTGTTGAGGGCTGCTTGAGGATATTTCTCGTGTCGAGTTTGTCTCATTTTTTGGATGTGATAAAGGAGACCCTTGCTAGGTGTCCAATTATATATTTTCAAATACCATTTTGGAAGAGTTTATGGATATGTAATAGGTCAGGTTTTGAGTTTCTATTGAGCTTTTAGGAATCATGAATAGCTTATTGTTTGAGATGGATGTGATATAGGGGACAGTGGGAGCCACATGATTTTGGTTGACCTAGTTAGGGGTTGGAACTTTCTAAAAATTAGTTACATTGGGTGTCCCTTTATAACCTAGATACTGACAGTGAGATCCCATGGCAGATATTCTAGTGTTTTAGGAGTCTATGGGAGTGCCAAGAACTGTTATCCATGATATGGTCGGTACTGATGTTTCAAAATATTGGATAACATGTTCAAGAGTTAATCAACCCAGAATATTTGGCCTCTAGATAGAGATGTTTAAGGAAGTTCATTCTTTGGATTCTAATATAGGTGGAGAATTTTTGGATATCTTTAGATTGGGTGTTGAACATGAGTTTTATCTATTTCTCTCATCTATTTGTTGAATATAGTCAGATGGTCATAGAGATCTAATGGAAGATCTGGAGGGGTGCAAGAATCTCTCAAGATAGTTAATTTTTATAAGGCTAGGGGTCGGGTGTCCTTTGTATTGAAGATTTTTGAGGACCCATGTTGTGGGATTCTACCTTCCCTGATTTATATTATATGGATGAAGTTTTTTTAAAGGACTGTCATGTTCTAGATAGGTTCTCTCAGTGTTAGTAGAGTTCTTGTCACCAGTTCAGATCATGCCTGTAAAGGCCCGGACCTCTCCGGCCCATTCCTTTGTCAAAAAGAAGGTCACGAAGTGTTCTGGAGGGTAAAATGGAATTTTCCCACACTTTACAGAATTTTGAAACTACACGCCGTGTAGTTTGAGTACACGCCATGTACCCCCTTGCCGGGTATACCCCGTGTCGAAGACCCTGTCCTTGCTGTGTGAAATAATGGGTGCATGCCGTGTTCCCAGTTCTACACGCCGTGCAGTCCTTCCCCGCGTACGCGTTACCAGTCAACAACCATGTACCATGTTGGAGTCATGTCCTTGCCGTGTGCAATAAATGAGTACACGCCGTGTGTCTAAACTACACGCCGTGTAGTCCTTCCCCGCATATGCGTTACCCTCAAACTGTGTGTTGACCAGTCAATGGCCGCAGAGCCGTGTTGGAAGCCGCATGGAGACCGTGTAAAATAACCGAGTACACGAAGTGTACCATAAAGTACACACCGTGTACTTTTCCTTTTATCTCCTATAAAAGGAGGGGTCCCCTCCTCCTTTCAACTCACTCCTCTCCTCCCCTTTCCTCTGAGCAGAGTTCTCCCAAGAGACTCGAAGGCTCCTTTTCTTCCATAACTTCTTCGTCCGAGCTCCGATTTACGATCCGTCAGTGGACACGGGATTGTAACGATGAGCCGGAACTTCCTATCTTGGATCTGTTGTCTTTCCTTCGGCCTTTCCTTTCCGAATTCCACCCGAGGAGGTTTTTCTGGGACCCGACAGAAGTGATGGATGCCGACAGACGTCTTCTAAGGTTGATCCAGGGGAGCTTTGCGATCGGAACTTGTTGAGGTAGGGATCTTACCTTCGTCTCTCTAATTTGTGCATCATGTAGGGTGGGTGTTCTCTTGTTTACGTGATACACTTTTGAACCAGTTTAATAAAGATAATAATTGTCTTATATAATGGGGTTGGGAAGTTTGTGATTGCTTTTACTTTATATCCTGTGGTATTATGTTGTGAATTGAATGAGCTTCTGCATAATGAAAATCATGGTCGTTGGGGTACTTTGCTTAAGCAATTAAATTTTTCCCTCTCCTTCTGGATTTTCTTATGGATGGAAACTTTTTGGAATGAGAAAATTGGTTAATCACGTAAAGTTGGCTGTTTAAAATCTGGAACCCTTGTGTGATCACCCCGGATAAACAAAAATGAAATAATGAACATTTGGGTGTTTTCTTTGATACGTGGCATGTGATGGGGGTGTTTTGTGGGTTGTTGTGGATAGGGTGAGCAGCGGGGCTGCGGTTGAATTGGTTGTGGGTTGGTGTGAATGCTATGTTGGTAACGGGCAGGGGGGCTGTGATAAGTGGTATTAAAGGGATAATGATGTACGGGTTACGGTGCAGTTGTGGTTATAGTGGTTGGAAGTGGGGCTGCAGGGATGGGTTGGAATGTGAATGGACTTTGGGCTGTGAATAATAAAAATGGAAGAGTTAATGAATGATGGGACGTGGTAATGAAACAAAGTTAATAATCAATGGGGATGTTTGGTTAATAATAAGGACTTGGTTGTGTTACTTGTGTTTTCCTAACTTGATTTTTGGATGGAAGGGTTATGTTTTAAGAACAATCGATGTGGTTGGTTGTGGTTAGTTTCCCAATAGTTAAGGAACTAAATAAACTAATTCTACTGAAACATGAAAACCTAAATGGGGTTGGGGTTGGTTGTTGTATGCATGCTTCGAAGTAGCAGTGCCGAGGCACGTGCTCAGTTTCTCTGTTTAGAAGCCATAGGTTGGGTCGTGTGGTTGGTATATATATATCTATATCCTTTGTATTTTATCGCACCCCACCCATGTTGAGCACTTAGTGTCGAACACTCCCATTTCATGGGAGAGGGTGTTTTTCCCTTAGTTACTAGCTCCTTCCTACTCCTTCTCCCCTAGGCTGTGATGGCTTGAGGCGACCTTACACCTAAGACTCTTCAGGTAGGTTTTGATTGGGGTGGCTTTAGCCCTAGACTCTTCGGGTAGGTTCTACTGTTTCCCAAGAATCTTCGGGATGAGGCCCAGGTGTGTGCGAGCGAGATGTGTGGTTGTGAGGCCCATGTGTGTGCGGGCGGGATGTGTGGTTGTGAGGCCCAGGTGTGTGTGGGATGGATGTGTGGTTGTGAGGCCCAGGTGTGTGCGGGCGGGATGTGTGGTTTTGAGGCCCAGGTGTGTGCGGGCGGGATGTGTGGTTGTGAGGCCCAAGTGTGTGCGGGCGGGATACGTGGTAGTGAGGCCCAGGTGTGTGCGGGCGGGGAGAGTGTGACAGTGTTAGGACGTTCACCATTAGGAAGAGAAGCTAACTAAAGGGAAATGGTGCAGGGTACCCAATACTCTTGTTTATTATATACTACTACCTGTTGTGCTTGTGTTTTGGTGAGTGTGGCTGGTGAGGT
Organism: Viscum album; assembly: GCA_963277665.1. Classification (NCBI taxonomy): domain Eukaryota; kingdom Viridiplantae; phylum Streptophyta; class Magnoliopsida; order Santalales; family Viscaceae; genus Viscum; species Viscum album. The sequence continues at coordinate 379,371,118 of OY728153.1, read as the reverse complement.
TGGGAGGATAGAATTCCTTGCTAGGTTTCTTCTGTTGTTCTCACGGGACATTAGGATGTCTCCCCACTTGTGCATGATAGCTTTAGGTTTCCCTAATGAGTACTTGTATGCTCACCCTACGTTTACTTTCAGGTTTCCAGGAGGACTACCAGGGCCGTGCAGGACCCTACTAGTCGAACAGTTAGAGTTTTTGTTGTTTCTGTACTCTTGTTTTCTTTTGGTATTGTGGTTTGAGCTTTCTTGTACTTGTACCTTGTTATAAAATTATTTAAACATGCATGTGGGCTTGGTTTGGGTTTATTTATATACACTTGTTCTTTTTCATTTTTGGTGGTTGACTTGTCCTATTTCCCGATCCTAAATAATAAAAAGGGTAATACCTCCCATATTTGTGAAAACTCACACCCTTGGTGCTATTCGCCACCCCAGGGCCTACTGGAGGTGGGACTCGGGGGTCATTATCTCCCTTTCACCATTGCCAGCTCAGGAGGGGCATCTTTGGTGGGAGGGGGTTGTGACAGAATGGTATCAGAGGTGATGGTTGAGAGATAGGATGGAGTCTGGAATTAGGCACATTGAGGATTGCATGGGATAGTAGGGAGACAATGTTAGTTAATCTTGGTTCGTGACATAGGCCAGGGATAACCGGCTAGGACACGAGATTTTAGGGCCCCCCGTGATCCGATGCAAGGACTCTGAGCCTACCGAACGACCAAGTGAAACTACATTGATTGCAGGGTAGATACCCTAGGGAAGGTATATGCATCATCATGATTGTGTTTTACTTGATTTGGGTGTTCTGGGAAAGAAATTGAAATAAAATGATAAAATAAAACCTTGAGATTTTCTTACTACTTGGGCCTAGGTGATCCTTGTTTACCGTACAGCTATGGCACCTGGACGTCGCCCCCGGGTGGCTCAGACGGTCGAGGCCTATCATATTCAGGCGGTCGATCAGTTGAGGATTGACCGAGAGGAGGAAGATAGCCAGTGGGAGAAGACTCCGTTCTTTCCAGTGGCAGACCCTCAAGAAGTACGAGGTTAGTACTTCGGATACGAAGATGGAGGGGTGGATTGAGGAGATAGGGATCACTTTTACCTTGATCCGTGCTCCGAGGGAGTACTAGTTTCCCCTAGCAGTCAGTCATCTGAGAGGTGCGGTGCGACAGTGGTGGACACTCTACCTCGGAGAGAGGATAGAGGCATAGGTTCCATGGGATAACTTTGAGAAGGAATTCCGAGAGGAATTCCTTTCTTCCATGATCAAGGTGGAGAAGTGGAAGGAGTTACTCTCCCTTCAGCAGGGGAGTATGTCATTACGAGAGCTGGGGATCAAGTTCAAGGATCTCATGTACTTTTCTCCAGATCTCTTTCTGGATGAGGAGTCTCAGGCGAGACGTTTGGAGGAGGCGCTTCATCCTTCGCTCCAGTATGCTGTCACCCCCTTCACCCTTCCGATATACTTGGTGGTACAGAATAAGGAAGAGGTTTTAGAGAGTATGCACTTGCTGGGAGGTGTACCCCGAGAGGGGATCCAGCCAGGCTCGTCGAAGGGGAAGGCAGTCAGCAGTAGGTCTCCTGCGACGGGACCTTCCAGGTTCAGGCCAGTGGGGAGCAGGCCCCAGCAGTTCCAGTTCAGATCTTCGGGTCCTTGTCCCTTTTTCACGAGCCTGGTACCGAGGTGTTTTTCTTGTGGAGGTTTCGGGCATGTTTAGAGTCGGTGCCCGACCCGAGCTCAGTACGATGGAGGTAGGAAGGTTCAGCACCCACCTCAGTAGCACCAGTTGCCAGTGAGGCCCTTCTAGCAGCAGCAGGACCATGCTCCTCTGAGGGCAGACTTTGTGGGAGGAGGCCGACCTCATGGTGCTCCTCGGGTACCTCGACCATGGCGTGGTCGGGGAGGTGGACGACATCAGAGAGGCAGAGGATCTGGGTGTGGACAGTTTCACCCAGCAGATTTGACAACTTCGGCAGGACCAGAGGTGGTATGAGGTACGATTTGTTTGTTCAGCACTCTTGTTTCTGCTTTGTTCGATTCGGGAGCTTCACACTCCTTCTTTTCACCTGGTCTAGCCCATTATTTGGGACTAGACGTAGAGAGACTTTCCGTACCACTGGTGATGAGTACACCAGTTGGAGGCCAGACCAGCGTATCTTGTGTTTTCCGGGGATGTGGGATGACGTTGGGACCACATCGATCTAGTGGGGACTTTCTTCTGTTACAGATGGATCCATACGATGTCATCCTAAGCATCGACTGGTTGTTTTCTGTTAGTTCCGTTATCCACTGCTTCCAGAGAAGAGTCGTGTTCTCCGACATGGACGGGAAACATGTAGCTTTTGTTGGCAAGAGGAGCTATCAGGTGGGAAGCCAGCGTGTGGAGCCTCTCCTTTCCTTGTTAGGTGGGCTATCAGTGGTTCCAGCTGATAGAGATATGATGGATTTCTCGGAGGTTGTTGGGGAGTTCCTTGATGTTTTTCCTGAGGAGGTTGTGACTCTACCCCCCCGACGTGACGTTGAGTTCAGGATAGACTTACAGCCTGGTGCCCGTCCGATTTCAATGGCCCCTTATCGGATGGCACCTTCGGAGTTGCGGGAGTTACAGATTCAGATTGACAATCTGATGGAGAAGGGTTTTGTTCGACCCAGCGTATCACCATGGGGTGCTCTAGTTTTGTTTGTGAATAAGGAAGATGGTGGTCTCAGGCTATGCATAGACTACCGAAGGTTGAACCAGGTAACAGTCAAGAACCGCTATCCCCTCCCAAGGATAGATGATCTCTTCGACCAAATTAGGGGAGCAAGTTGGTTTTCCAAGATTGATCTACGATCTGGATATCATCAGCTAAGGGTAAAAGACAGTGATATCTCGAAGACGGCTTTCCGGTGAAGGTATGGGCACTTCGAGTTTGTGGTGATGCCGTTTGGAGTTACGAATGCACCGGCTGTGTTCATGGGACTTATGAACTTTTTCTTCCGAGAGTTTCTAGACCGGTTTTTCGTTGTGTTTATCGATGACATCCTGATCTACTCAAGGTCAGAGGAGGATCACGTTGAGCATCTCAGGGCAGTCTTGGAAGTCCTTCGACACCACCAGCTTTACGGGAAATTGTTGAAGTGTAAGTTCTTGACACAATAAGTACACTTACTTGGGAATGTGGTGTCTCAGCATGGAGTGTCAGTGGACCCGTCGATGGTGGAGGCAGTTGTTTCTTGGGCAGCACCCAAGAGCGTGGCAGAAGTTCGTAGTTTCCTGGGGTTAGAAGGTTACAATCGGAGGTTCGTTTTAGACTTCTCTCGAGTTACTGCTCCATTGATAGCTCTGAAAAGGAAGAACCAGGTCTTCCTATGGAGCGAGCAGTGCCAGTAATCTTTTGACTACCTGAAGGAGAAGTTGGTCAGTTCTCCCATACTCAGGTTTCCAGAGGAAGGGTTGTTGTATGAGGTGTTTTGTGATGCTTCTGGCCTTGGTCTGGGGTGCGTGCTGATGCAGAAGAAGGGAATGATCTGTTATGGGTCTAGGAAGTTACGCCCTCACGAGCGTAACTATTCCACCCATGACCTAGAGATTGTAGTAGTAGTGTTCGCACTAAAGTTTTGGTGACATTACCTATTTGGGGAGCACTTTATGGTCTTCTCAGATCATAAGAGCCTGTGTTATATCTTCTCCCAGCGTGACCTGAACTTACGGCAGTGGAGATGGATCTAGTTTCTCCAAGACTATGAGTTTGATATCTCTTACAATGAAGGTAAGGGAAACATTGTGGATGATGCCCTGAGCAGGAAGTCACATCAAGAAGTAGTTCGGGAATCCACTGATGCTTGGAAGGCGATGGGAGAGTTGGCTGCCTTGCACTTGGATGCCAGGGTAGAAGGTGTTAGAGGCTGTTTGTTTTAGATGACGGTGTAGTCCTCTTTATTGTAGCAGGTGGAAGAATCTCAGTGGGGGGACTCCAAGGCGTAAGTGATGCATGATCGTGTCCATTAGGGGAACGCTCCAGAGGGATGGTCAGAGGACAGCCGAAATCAGATGCTTTTCCATGGAAGGTTGTTTGTTCCGGAGGCAATGTGTGAGGGAGTTCTCTGTGAGTTCCATAGCTCAGCCTTGGCGGTACATCCAGGAGTTTCAAAAATGTACCGAGGCCTGAGGGAACAGTTTTTGTGGCCTGGGGTGAAATGAGCAGTGGCAGAGTTTGTGGCTACATGCCTAGTGTGTCAGTAAGTGAAGGCTGAACATCGTGTTCCCAGTGGGTTGTTGCATCCTTTAGATGTCCCTGAGTGGAAGTGGGATGCCATCTCAATGGACTTCGTCACAGGACTACCCAGAGATCAGGGTGGTTATGATGCTATCTGGGTAGTGGTGGATCAACTGACGAAATCAGCTCACTTCTTAGCAATTAAGGAGTCAGGCCCGGTGAGTACCTTAGCATAGAGGTACGTAGATGAGGTGGTACGTTTTCATAGAGTTCCAAAGACTATCGTCTCAGATCGGGATACTCGGTTTACCTCACGAGTCTGGAGGAGTTACAACATACTTTTGGCACCCAGATATGCCTTAGCACTGCTTTCCACCCCAAGACCGATGGGCAGACGGAGCAGACTATCCAGATGTTGGAGGACATGCTGCGAGCATGCATTATAGATTTCAGAGGATCATTGGTACGACACTTTCCTTTAGTATATTTTTCCTACAACAATAGATTCCACTATACTATTGTCATGGCACCGTATGACGCTTTGTATGGAAGACGATGTCGTTCACCTATTTGTTGGGCAGAGGTTTGTGAGACAGGTTCTCTTGGGCTAGAGGTAGTGCAGAGCACCACAGAGAAAGTATAGCTTGTTCGTGAGAGGATGAAAGCAGCTCAGGACCGCCAGAAGTCTTATGATTATCGTCGGAGGAGGTCCTTGGAGTTTGAGGTGGGAGATCATGTGTTCTTGAAGGTTTCCCCTTGACGGGGGTAGCGGAGGTTTGGGAAAGGGAGTAAGCTCTCACCTAGGTTCATCGGACCTTTTGAGGTGCTGAGGCGAGTCGGCGAGGTGGCATATCAGCTGGCCCTGCCACCTCAGTTGGAGAAGGTTCATGACGTCTTCCACGTCTCCCAGCTTCATCGGTACTTACACGACGACTCCCACATTATCGACTGGGGAGAGTTAGATATGGGAGATGACGCGACCTTTGAGGAACGACCAGTCCAGATCGAGGATCGTAAAGAGAAGGTGCTCCGTGGACGAACCATTCCGTTGGTTCGTGTGTTGTGGAGTCATGGCGGCCTCGAGGAGAGCACTTGGGAGCGGGAGACCCAGATGCATGCTCAGTACCCAGAGTTTTTTTGACTTGTGTTTTCCCTTGTTCTTCTGAGATTTGTGTTGATGTTGTACTATGTACCTTTGATATATGGAATGATTGGCTTGTCGGTTGTGAGACCTTTTGTTTCCTTTTTCCCTGGTAATGTGTAACATGTACGGATGTGTGGGGAAAGGGAAAAACCTGACCCTTAATCGAGACGCATTAATGAGGATGCGATTGAATCCGTGCGGGCGAGTTAGTGCCGCCTAAAGCGGATAATATCTTGACATAGGAGAAGGAATTTCACAAAACCACATGTTCGGGTAGTGTGTTGGTTGTGTGGTGTTGGGGGTAGTATGAGTTAAAAAATCCTAATGTATGAAAGTGGGAAGACCCAATTCTTAATCGAGACGCATTAATGAGGATGCGATTAAACCCGTGCGGGCGAGTCAGTGCCACGTAAAGCAGATAATATATCGACATAGGAGAAGGAATTCCTAACACATATGATTAGGGTTGTTGGTTGGGTTCCTGTTATAACGAGAACCCTAAGAGGTATCTTGTTGGGTTCCTCTGGGTTGGTTTTTGAATTCTAAGGGATGAGAATGTTTTAAGAGGTATCTGATGTAATGGCTCGGACCTCTCCATCCCATTACTTTGTCAAAAAGAAGGTCATGAAGTGTTCTGGAGGGTAAAATGGACTTTTCCCACACTTTCCAGAATTTTGAAACTACACATCGTGTAGTTTGAGTACACGCCGTGTACCCGCTTGCTGGGTATACCCCGTGTCGAACACCGTGTCCTTGCTGTGTGAAATAATGGGTGCACGCCGTGTTCCCAGTTCTACACGCCGTGTAGTCCTTCCCCGCGTATGCGTTACCAGTCGACGACCGTGTACCGTGTTGGAGACGTGTCCTTTCCATGTGCAATAAATTAGTGCACACTGTGTGTCTAAACTACATGTCATGTAGTCCTTCCCCACATATGCGTTACCCTCAAACCGTGTGTTGACCGGTCAACGGTCGCAGAGCTGTGTTGGAAGCCGCGTGGAGACCGTGTAAAATAACCGAGTACACACCGTGTACCATAAAGTACATGCCGTATAATTTTCCTTTTCTCGCCTATAAAAGGAGGGGTCCCATCCTCCTTTCAACTCACTCCTCTCCTCCCCTTTCCTCTGAGCAGAGTTCTCCCAAGAGACTCGAAGGATCCTTTTCTTCCATAACTTCTTCATCCGAGCTCCGATTTACGATCCATCAGCGGAAACAGGATCGTAACGACGAGGCGGAACTTCCGAGCTTGGATACGTTGTCTTTCATTCGGCCTTTCCTTTATGACTTCCACCTGAGGAGGTTTTTCCAGGACCCAACAGAAGTGACGGACGCTGACATACATCTTCTAAGGTTGATCCGGGGGAGCGTTGCGATCAGAAACTGTTGAGGTAGGGATCTTACCTTCGTCTCTCTAATTTTTGAATCATGCGGGGTGGGTGTTCTCTTTTTTACGTGATACACTTTTGAAACGGTTTAATAAAGATAATAACTGGCTTATATAATGGGGTTGGGAAGTTTGTGATTGCTGTTACTTTATATCCTGTGGTATCATGATGTAAATTGAATGAGCTTCTGCCTACTGAAAATCATGGTTGTTGGGGGCCTTTTCTTACTCAATTAAATGTTTCCCTCTCCTTCTAGATTTTCTTATGGATGGAAACTTTGTGCAATGCGGAAATTGGTTAATCACGTAAAGTTAGCTCTTTAAAATCTGGAACCCTTGTGTGATCACCCCAGATAAACAAAAATGGAATAATGAACATGTGGGTGTTGTCTTGGATACATGGCATGTGATGGGGGTGTTTTGTGGGTTGTTGTGGATAGGGTGAGAAGCGGGGCTGCGGTTGACTTGGTTGTGGTTTGGTGTGAATGCTATGTTGGTAACGGGCAGCGGGGCTGCGATAAGTGGTATTAAAGGGATAATGATGTACGGGTTATGGTGCGGTTGTGGTTATGGTGGTTGGAAGTGGGGCTGCAGGTATGGGTTGGAATGTGAACAGACTTTGGGTTGTGAATAATAAAAATGGAAGAGTTAATGAATGATGGGGCGTGGTAATTAAATGGAGTTAATAATTAATGGGGCTGTTTGGTTAATAAGAAGGACTTGGTTGTGTTTCTTGTGTTTTCCTAACTTGATTTGTGGATGGCAGGGTTATGTTTTATGAACGATCGATGTGGTTGGTTGTGGTTAGTTTCCCAGTAGTTAAGGAACTAAATAATCTAATTCTGCTGAAACATGAAAACCTAAATGGGGTTGCAGTTGGTTGTTGTATGCATTCTTCATAGTAGCAGTGCCGAGTCACGTGCTCAGTTTCTCTGTTTAGAAGCCATAGGTTGGGATATGTGGTTGGTATATATATATCTGTATCCTTTGTGTTTTATCGCACCCCACCCATGTTGAGCACTTAGTGCCGAACACTCCCATTTCATGGGAGAGAGTGTTTTTCCCTTAGTTACTAGCTCCTTCCTGCTCCTTCTCCCCTAGGTTGTGATGGCTTGAGGCAACCTTACACCTAAGACTCTTCGGGTAGGTTTATATTGGGGTGGCTTTAGCCCTAGACTCTTTGGGAAGGTTCTACTATTTCCCAAGAATCTTCGGGATGAGGCCCAGATGTGTGCGGGAGAGATGTGTGGTTGTGAGGCCCAGGTGTGTGTGGGCAGAATGTGTGGTTGTGAGGCCCAGGTGTGTACGGGCGGGATGTGTGGTTGTGAGGCCCAGGTGTGTGCGGGCGGGATGTGTGGTTGTGAGGCCCAGGTGTGTGCGGGCGTGATGTGTGGTTGTGAGGCCCAGGTGTGTGCGGGCGGGATATGTGGTAGTGAGGCCCAGGTGTGTGCGAGCGGGGAGAGTGTGGCAGCGTCAGAACATTCGCTATTTGGAAGAGCAGCTAACTAAAGGGAAATGGTGTGGGGTAACCAATACTCTTGTTTCTTATATACTACTACCTGTTGTGATTGTGTTTTGGTGAGTGTGGCTGGTGAGGTTTGGGGGATAGAATTCCTTGTTAGGTTTCTTCTGTTGTTCTCACGGTACATTAGGATGTCTCCCCACTTGTGCACGAGAGCTTTAGGTTTCCCTACGGAGTACTTGTATGATCACCCTACGTTTACTTTCAGGTTTCCAGGAGGACTACCAGGGCCGTGCGGGACCCTACTAGTCAGACAGTTGGAGTTTTTTTTATTGCTGTACTCTTGTTTTCATTTGGTATTATGCTTTGAGCTTTCTTGTACTTGTACCTTGTTATAAAATTATTTAAACATGCATGTGGGCTTGGTTTGGGTTTATTTATATACACTTGTTCTTTTTCCTTTTTGGTGGTTGACTTGTTCTATTTCCCAATCCTAAATAATAAAAAGGGTAATGCCTCCCATATTTGTGAAAACTCATACCATTGGTGCTATTAACCACCCCGGGGCCTACTGGAGGCGAGAATCGAGGGTCGTTATCTCCCTTTCACCATTGCCAGTTCCAGAGGGGCATCTTTGGTGGGAGGGGGTCGTGACAATGCCATTGGAGTCCTTAAGCCTGATAGAGTTACTTGTTGTTGTCTTGGACACCAATGGTCATTACATGGGTTTTTACATTCATGAATATTTCATTTTATATGTTTTGGATCTCCTATGTAAATATGGAAGATGTGTTCGGTGTTATGTGTCTAGGTGATCCACATGCTACAAGTCCTCTAGCATGGGCTAGAGTAGGGGTAGATTAACCTCAGGCCTTAGTCTTGAACTTAATGTTGGTTATGTTTTTAATCCCTTTTGTTTTATACAATTTTTTATTTTATGAAATATTTTATTAGTTTTCTTATTGACTGAGCATATCATGTGTGCATGCACTTTTTATGACAATATATTATAGGTTCACTATTAGGGGTTTCCTATTGAGATTTATTTCTCAACCCTATTATTTGAACTTGAGTGTGCATGTAGACTATATATATTCTTTTAGATTGGAACACAAGTTTTGTAGTAGATCGGGAGGAGGCCCAATGTTTCATGATCATGAAGAGTGGCTTACCTAGAATATTTGGATCAAGTTGATGCATTTGGTCTGTCATGGAGACTGGGTATGTGGTATGACTTAGAGATATCATTAGATCTAAATGTATTTATTTATAATTTTATTTATTTTTTATATGTGATAATCCCAATGGGCAATCCATTGTTTTTTATTTTAGTATTATTTGAGTGTGTACGACTATATTTAATATTTCATTTATTATAGAATGATGTTTTTTAGTTTATTTATTATGCATACTTCAATGTTTATTTATTTTTATGAGGTTGGTTATTTTTTCACTATTATTTAACTTTGAAAAAAGTGTATTGTCACCCCAATATATCTTTTAAACCCTCATTACTAATTGGAAGGCTCTGATATATAGGGAGGTGAAATTGAGGCCTTATAGAGATCTAGATTAGGTGGCGTGTCAGGTTGACCCATGATGGTCTGTTAAAACTCCTATCAATTGCATCTGATCATGAAACTCAATTCACATCAAAATTTTGAGGAGTCTTATAGAGGCTTTGGACACTATGATACATTTGAGCACCACCTATCACCCTCAAACTGGTGAGAAATCTCAAAGTAACATTTAGATATTAGAAGACATGTTGAGAATGTGCTATTTTGACTTTCTAGGTACATGATATCAATAATGTCCTTTGGTATTTTTTATATAAAAATAGATTCAATTCTAGTATCAAGATGGAAACATATGAATCATTTTACAAGAATATTTTTTTTATAAAAACTTTTTTAGAAGAAGCTGGAGAAAGGAAGCTAGTATGCCAAGAACTTGTGGAGGATACAACTAGGAAAGTATGGACTTTTCAGAATCATATCAAAGTAACTCAAACCATACAAAAGATAAATGTTGATAATAGATGGTAATACTTTTAATTTCAATTAGGGGATAATGTATTCTTAAATGTGTACCTATAGAAGGGAGTTGTAAGTTTCATTAAAAAGGGGAAGTTAATCCCCAAATACATTGGTCTATTTAAACATCTAGAGAGAATTGGAGTAGTTTACTGATTACCTATTCCACACAACCTTCCTAAAGTACAAAATTTATTCTAGGTTTCATTATTGATGATATATATGTTGGATTAAACACATGTAATCACAAATGAGGGAATAGAGACAGAACCTGAATTGCCTTATAATGAAGAACCTATCTAGATCCTTAACACTAGAGAGTAAGTGTTACAAAATCGAACAATATGACTGGTGAAAGTCTTTTAGATAAATCAAAAACTAGAGGAGGAAACATGAGAGACATAAGAATATATGAGGAAGGAATACCTAAATTTTTTAGTAGTTCACATGTATCCCAATTTCAAGGATGAAATTATTTAAGGGGGGAGGATGTAATACCTAAGATCTTACTCTACCAGGAAAACACTACATCTCAAAAACTATTTCAAAATGTACAGTCTAAAGATATTTTATCCGAGATTATATTTAAACGTTAAAATAAAAAATTGTATAATTTATATTTGATATAGATTATGAAATATTTGGATTAATTATGTCAAAATGTGGTTAGGGTGAATTTTTTGATTTATCTGAAATATTAGATTTTTAGGTGAATAGTGGAAAATATAGTTTTTAACGAAATTATAAATTTATATAAGCCAGACCTAGAAATTTAAAATAAATTTTAAATGATAAAAGTTTTAATAATTAAAACTATATATTTTAAAAATACTATGTTGAATTTTGAAAACCTATGATTAACATTTTAAGGATATAAGTAATAATTTCAAATAAAAACCATTTTTGGTATTTTTTTAATTAAATATTATTTTAGTAAAATTCATTTTTGGATTGATTTTAAAGACACATAAAATATTTTTATTTTATAATAAACCAATTTATATTTGAAAAACTAGATTGATAATTTTTTCCTACACATAAATTTCAAGCATAAAAATACACTTTTTCTAAAAAGGATTTTTTATGCATTACATATGCTAATATTAAAATTAGTTTTTTTTCACTTTAAGAGATTAAATAAAATAAAATAATTTTATTATTCTCAATAATAAATTTTAAATTAGGTAATAAGGTCAATTTAATTTTTTGGCATAAAATTAAGTTATAAAATTAAATATTAGTTATCATGGTAAAGCGATTATTTTTCAAAGAATAATACTTTTCTAACTATTGTGTATTTTTAAATGGATCTATTTTAAAATTAATAGTTTAATATTAAGTTTATACATATATAGAAATAAAATTTCACACTTTTAATTGATAATTAATGTTAAATAAGATTAAGAACACGTAAAATTAAAACATCATCTTTCTACAAAAATGATTTTTCCACAGATTATATGTTTTAATTTAAAAGTTAATTTTTTCATATTTAAAAATTATATAAGGTTAAATGGATACCAAATTTGGATTCATCATGTTGAAATTTGTTAAGAAGGGTATTTTTATATTTTTTAGTGATAAAATAATAACCATGATTAATATTTAATCAAGATTATTAAGTGTTAAATCGGGTAATCTAACATGGCTCAAATATTACTAAATTAATTTGGCACATAGACATTATAGAATACCTTTTTTAGGATGGAAATTAATACATACATGATAAAAAAAATTTCCCCACCTAAATCACCCAACTCAAAAAACCATCTTAACAACCTTGTGATTCCATTATTACCCTGACCTAACTTTGGTTTTTATGAAAAACCCCTCATTTTGCCTATAAAATTGTTCACTTCCACCAATTATCTCATCCCTCTTCACCCCAAAGTAATTTATCAGAAATTACCCTTCCCTATCACTCTCTAAAACCCTTATAAGGAGTTTCTAAGGTTCTAAGGAGTCATCCTAAGCGTTAAAAATCTACATATCAAGGTAAGGGTTTTTGATCCTTATCTTTCACTTTTAATTGAAATTACTTTGTTATAATATCATTTCCAAATGTTTCCTTGATTTAATTTCATGGTATAATACCCCATTGATATTTTTTTAATGAGATACTACTTATCAAATCTCATTATAGTGTTTTTACAATGTCATCATTATTCCAAAAAACAAGTTCTCAATTCAACCTTCCATTTTCAATTACAAACATTTATTGTAATGGAATCACGCTAGTAATTATTTGGAATTATCACCCATTTTATAAATTTATAGTGATATTTCTTCTCATTAAATAATTTTCCTAAGACATTATAATACCAAAAAATCCTAAATTTAGGAAAGGAAAGTGTTTGGGGTTTTCTTAATAATGTCATCCTAGTTTGGATACACGCAGGTGGATGAGGTTGTGGTACAAATTTACCTAGGGCTAATCACCTTGAAAAATAATGGTTGAGTTTCAAATCAATTTTCACTCTAGTTCACAATGAGAAGGATTAAGACCTCACTACTAGTTAGACACTCCCATGGGATATTCTTTGGATAATTCATATTCTATTTATTAACCACAATGAAGGGTTTTTCTACCTTTGCCTTTATCTCATACCATTGAAAACTATATTAAACTCAATTTCTTCCCTATATTAATAACCTAACACTTTAAAAGTTCCCTCCACCATTACATTATATATATTTCTTTGATAAGGTTACTTCTTATTACATTGATAATATCCCATAGTTTCTAAGTTGATTATTAATTATTCTATTAGATAGTGACATCATTACATTTATCGATTGGGGAAATTATTGACTTAACCATATAGCATTACTTCATACGATGTTAGTTTAAGGGATACTTATATAAAAAGAAATTCTATTTATTGATTTGGGAACTGCTGAAAATCAATATATTTTTTATTAATATACTGATATTTATTGATTACTGATGCAAGTTGATTATGAATTATTTAACCATCCACCTTCTTTCCACGGACAAGTTATGATCATGTTATCCCTTTTATTAACAAGTGGAAAAGTATTAGAGTTCTGTATGTTATTATTCCAATACTGATGATTATTTTCAAATTTGGTTATGTGTTTTTATTCATTTTCTCATATAATGAATGCATTGGACTTAATTAGTGACAGGTAGGGCCCATTTATAGATAGCCCCTCGACGCATCGGTAGGTCTCACGAGACAAAAAGTTTGAGTATTTAATGTATGCCTAACCAATGCAAGCATGATATCTTGGTCACAACCTTGAAAAAATGAATGATGTCTTGGTTGTGACTATAATGACAATAATGATGTCTTAGCTGAGGCCTTGATAGTAATGATAAATATTTCTAGCATTATGTGTTTTATCACCATGAATTCTACTATTGTTATCTATGTGAATATTTTCATTGCTATCAATGAATATTCTTCTTGATAAAGATATTGATTATATGGGATGTCTATTGATTATTCACTCTACCATCATGTGTATTCCTATTATGATAGATTCCACTATACTTGTATGCTTAATGAGCAGTTGAGCTCACCTTTCTTATGTTTATATTTCCCTAGGGTATTGAGAAATGACTTATGAATAAATTCAGGGATGCACTAAAAGGAATAATAATGTTTCAAGAAGTTTTTATGATGTATTTTGATGTTCCAATGTAATATGGAAATCATGTATGTATCTAGTTTCTCAAGAATGCTAAACGTTTTGGTCCTTTGGGATGCGATCCTTGTATCTTATACTAATGTAATAAAGTAACAATCGACTATTGGTTACTAGAGCAACATAGTTACATATTTGAATGATTTTTTTCAACAATATTATGATTCTTGAAGTTAAATGTTTTAAATGGAATTTTACATGAAACTATGTGATGGTTTTTTATTTATACTTTCTTTCTCTAAAACCTTGATTTAACACTTTGTGAAAAGTTGTTTTTGGTAAAGTTTTTATTGTTCATGTTAATGTTTAATTTGAATAAGTAAATTCCATCATGTTATAAGGGTTTGTATTATTAGGTTATTATATCCTTACATGTTCTTATATTGATTTTGGAATGTGTTAATGTATTGTTTTCCATGAATAAATTGTTTATATTATGTGTTTCTTCTCTGTTTCTCTTATAAGGGATATTAATGATGTTTTCTTATTTTAGAATTCTACGTTCCACAAACTCAGTGTGTGGTATAGCATTATTTAATTTCATACATGCTTCTATATGTAGATTTGGATTCTTAAAAATGTTAAAAAGCTCAAAATTGTTTTAAGATCAATAAAGGCATGGTCTTTTTGCACGTTTGGGTAAGCATTCCTTTTTATACTTTGTTATGCATTATAAAGAAAGTAATTTCTTTCCACTAAAAACTAAATAGATTATAAGTTAATTAATAATACATAACCTTGGTTAAGAATTGCATTAGTAAAGTGATAATGTCTAGGTTTGATCAAGTGAAAATGAATAATTTGGTTCTTAAAGATATTGAGTTTCATTAATTAGGATGTTTTCCTTAATAAAACATAAACCTTAATAAATAATATCGTCGTTCATTTTCCTAAAGAGTTGAGTATGGAATTGGTTTAAAGTCATGAATTTAAAATTTATATTTATTCTTAGTGAAGACATAACCTTGGGTAATTTATTTCTTTAGAATGTTTTATTTAAAACACATATTACATGAAAAACTAAATGGATTTTATTTATATGGTAACATGTTTTACTCACTTTCAATAGAGTCAACATGGGTAGACCTTAACTTGGTATGAAAACATTTCTTTAGTAAATATTTTTTTCTTTTAAAAATTATGTTTCAAAAGTAGAAAATATATTTACAGAAGGAACTTTTGCTTTCATACTCATTTTTCACAAATGGTGTTTATTCCATATCTTATCATTTATTTAGATTGTTATGATTATGAATTGGTTATAATCAATGTAATACAAAATACCTTACTTGCTTCAATATTAATACGAAAACATCATCAAAAAAATCTCAGCATGCTTAATTGGCCATATAATACCTTGTTAAAACCCGAATTACAATTTCTGAATCCATGTAAAACTCAAACCGGCATATTATTCGAAATGAAAAAAAGGGTTCACTATGGGAAAAACGGGTTTTTGCGATGGGCTGAGGGCCCTTCACAAATAGTTTCTTTTAACCTCCGCCACAATTAATATGGTGCTACCATTTGCGACGGGACCCGTTGCAAATAATAGTATTTGCGATGGGGATCCCCATCGTAAATGACCAAACCTATATATACCCCCTCCGATTTTTTTTTCATTTCGCTCTTCTCTAAACTCCCCACTCATTCTCTCCTCCCAAATTTTTATCTTTATTTTTTTTCAAAGTTTTAGATTTCCAAGTGAAGAAATTTTCAAGGTTCGCATCCAATGAAAGATTCAGTTAAGAAGTATTTATTCATTTTATTTTATTTATTTCATTTTTTACTCGTAATAATTATTAACAAATAGTAAAAATTTGTAATAATTAGAAAAAGATATTAATAATTAGTAATAATTAGTAAAAAATAGTAAAAAACAGTAATATAAAGTACTAATTGTTAATATATAGTAGTAATTGTAAATAAAAAGTAGTAATTAGTAATTCATATTAGTAATTAGTAATAAACCATATTAGTTAGAAATAAATAGTACTAATTAGTAAAAAATAGTTGTGCATGTTAATAAATACTATCAATTAGTAGTAATTAGTACTAATTTGTAGTATTTAGTAGTAATTAGTAATAAATAGTACTAATTAGTAGTAATTAGTAATAAATAGTAATAATTAGTAATTATTAGTAATAAAAAGTAATTAGTAATAAATAGATGTAATTAGTAATAAATAGAAATAATTAGTAATAATTAGTAATAATTAGTAATAATTAGTAATAATTATTAATAAATAGAACTAAATAGTAATAAATAGAAATAAATAGTAATAAATAAAAATATAAATAAATAAATATAAATATATAGAAATAAATAGTAATAAATAGAAATAAATAGTAATAAATAGAAATAATTAGTAATAACTAGCACTAATTAGTAATAGTCAATAATAATTAATAATAAATCGTAATAAATATTAAAAAATAGAAATAAATAATAATAAATAGTAAAAAATAGTAAAATAATAATAATAAATAGAAATAACTAGAAATAAATAGAACTAAATAGTAATAAATAGAAATAAATAGAAATAAATAGAAATAAATAGAAATAAATAGAAATAAATAGAAATAATTAGTAATGATTAGTAATAATTTGTAATAATTAGTAATAATTAGTAATAATTAGTAATAATTAGTAATAAATAGTAATAAACAGTAATAAATAGTAATAAATAGTAATAAATAAGAATAAATAGTAATAATTAGTAAAAATTTGTAATAATTATTAATAATTATTAATAATTATTAATAATAATTAACAAATAAAAATAATTATTAATAAATATAATAAATAGTAATAAAGAGTAATAAATAGTAATAATTGTTAATAAATAGTAATAATTAGAAATAATTTTTAATAACTATTAATAAATAGTAATAAATAATAATAATTATCAATAAATAGTAATAATTATTAATAATGAGTAATAAATAGTAAAAAATAGTAAAAAATAGTAAAAATAGTAAAAAATAGTAACAGGTATTAATAATTAGTAATAATTAGTAATAAATACTAACAAATAGAAATAATTAGCAATAAATAGGAATAAATAGCAATAAATAGTAATAAATAGTAATAAATATAAATAAATAGAAATAAATAGAAATAAATATAAATAAATAGAAATAAATAGAAATAAATAGAAATAAATAGAAATAAATAGCAATAAATAGAAATAAATAGAAATAAATAACAATAAATAGAAATAAATAGAAATAAATAGAAATAAATAGAAATAAATAGAAATAAATAGAAATAAATAGAAATAAATAGAAATAAATAGAAATAAATAGAAATGAATAGTAATAAATAACAATAATTAGAAATAAATAGAAATAAAATATAAATAAATAGAAATAAACAGAAATAAATAGAAATAAATAGAAATAAATAGAAATAAATAGAAATAAATAGAAATAAATTGGAATAAATGGCAATAATTAGTAATAAATAGTAACAAATAGTAATAAATAGTAATAAATTGTAATAAATTGTAATAATTATTAATAAATAGTTATAATTATTAATAAATAGTAATAATTATTAATAATAAGTAATGATTGTTAATAAATAGTAATAAATAGTAATAAATAGTAATAAATAGTAATAAATAATAATAGTTATTTTTAATTATTAATAATAATCAACATAGAGAAATAATTAGTAAAAAATAGAAATTATTAGTAATAAATAGAAATAATTTGTAAAAACTAGTAATAAATAGTAATAAAAAGTAATAAAAAGTAATAAAAATTAATAATTATTAATAATTATTAATAAATAGTAATAAATAGTAATAATTATTAATAATTTTTAATAATTAGTAATAACTAGTAATAACTAGTAACAATTAGTAATAAATAGTAATAAATGGTAATAAATAGTAATAAATAGTAATAGATAGTAATAATTAGTAATAAATAGTAACAAATATTAATAAATAGTGATAAATAGTGATAAATAATAATAAATAGTGATAAATAGTAATAAATAATAACAATTAGTAAAATTGGTTATAATTAGTAATAATTATTAATTATTTTTTAATAATTAATAATAATTAGTAATAAATAGTAATAAATTGTAATAAATAGTAATAATTAGTATTAAATAGTAATAAACAGTAATAAATATTAATAATTAGTAATAAATAGTAATAATTAGTAATAAATAGTAACAATTAGTAATAAATTGTAACAATTAGTAATAAATAGTAATAATTAGTAATAATTAGTAATAATTAGTAATAATTAGTAATAATTTGTAATAATAGTAATAATTAGTAATAATTAATAATAATTAGTAATAATTATTAATAATGAGTAATAAATAGTAATAATGAGTAATAAATAGTAATAATGAGTAATAATTATTAATAAATATTAATAAATATTAATAAAATAAATAAATAAAAATTAATAGAAATAAATAGTAATAAAGTGTAACAATCAGTAATAATTAGTAATAATTAGTAATAATTAGTAATAATTAGTAATAATTATTAATAATTAGTAATTATTAGTAATAATTAGTAAAAATTAGTATTAATAATATTAATTATTATAAAATATCAAATATTAGTACCGATTTATGGTATTTAATAACAATTAGTGGTAATTTGTAATAATTAGTGGTCATTAGTTTAAATTATTATAAATTAGCTTAAGTTAGTATAAATTTTAAATAATTTACTATAAATCACTATGAAATAATAGAAATTATTATAAATTACTAGAAAGGTGATAATGAAATTGGTCGTCATTTTTAGGACATGATTAATAATAAATTTGTACATACATGGTTGACACAAATTATTCATTTTTCCTGGTTTGAATTTTGGAAATTATATAATTTTCAACTTTTTAGTAATTTATAATATATTTTATTGCTTTATAGTAATTTATAATAATTTTTATTAATTTCAAAAAAAATCTATTAATATTAGTGTTAATTAGTAAGAAAACAATGGTAAATAGATAACATTTATAATATTTACAGTTCAATTCTAATTTTTTAATTTTTACTTTTTTTGGATCATCATTTTCTTATATAAAATTATTCATAAATAATTTATTTATTTTATATTTTTTAGAGTAATAGGGACCAAGTAAGTCAATAATAGTCTTTATTACATGATCATGATTAGATAAATAGTCGCAAGAATCCAAACAGTTCTGGTATAAATCCTATATATATTAGGGGTGTTAATGATTTTTTACCATTTTCACCATCAAAAACAGAATTTGTTTCAGAAGGAAAAATTAAGTGTCCATGTAAGAAATCTAATCTGAGGATCTTTGATACATTTGAAAACATTGGGGGTAATCTATTGCAATTTGGTTTTCGAAACAATTATGTTTTTTGGTTTCAACATGGTGAACATAGTTCCATAGATGATACTAATAATTTGGTTAAATATCCATCATGGTTTAGAAATTTAGTACATGATGGGGCTGATCCTTCTTTTCAACAAACTGAAACTTAGGATGATATTGATTTAACTCCAAAGTTGGAATAATTAAAATTTTATGAGTTATTGAAGTATCCCGAGGAAACCTTATATCCTAGTTTCAAGATAAAAAAATTTGAAGTGGTTGTAAAATTTATGGATATTAAATCAGATAACAGAATGTCAAATAACTATTTTGATCAAATATTCTCTATGGTTAAAACACTGTTACCTAAAAGAAATGTTATGTCTAGAAATTTCTATGAAATCAAGAGGCTTGTTTGTAATCCGGGTCTTGGTTATCAAAATATTTATGCATGTTCAAATGATTTTATCTTATATTATGTTTAAAATGAGTTGTTCCTTAGTTTTCTTATATATGGAAAATCAAGGTACAAAGAGGCTCAACTTGGGAAGTTAGGATTGATTCTTGTAAAAGAATTGAGGTATTTCCTGATTAAACCAAGATTGTAGAATTTATTTATGTCTCAGAACACAATGTCATTGATATCATGACAAAAACCAATATTTCAACCGTTAAAGGATTAAACCATCCTAATGATGGTGATTCATGGAAACATTTTGACCAAGTACATCTGTCTTTTGCTTCAAAAGCTTGAAATGTGCAATTGGGTCTTTCTACTGATGGTTTCTGTCCATTTGGTTTATATGGTAGTTAATATTCTTATTGGCCCGTCTTTATAACTGTATAAAATTTACCACCTTGGATATTGATGAATGAGTCCTATATATTTTTTACCTTATTAATTCTTGGAAATCTGAAAAATAATCTCGATTCTTATTTGAAGCCTTTGATTAATGAATTAAATTTATTGTGGAGTAATGGTTTCTATACATATGATGTTATTTCAAAATAGATTTTCCCACTAAAATCTGCATTAATGCAGACAATTGTTTACTTTCCTACATATGAAATGTTATCTAGTTAGAGTACACATGGTCAAAAATCATATCCTTACTGTATGAGATACAACAAAGTATTTATACTCATTAATGGAAGAAAACCTTTTTTCTTCAACTATCATTGAATATTTATTCCTAATGACCATCCTTTTCAGAGGAACATTTTTCATTTAATAAAAGGAATAATTAGAAGAGATGGACCTCTAACAATGATCTTAGGTATTGATTTAAAATCCATTTTCTCTTAATTACCTCCCATTACATTTAGACTGATTATAAACCAAAAGATTATTGATGTCTTTGGGAAAGAAAACAATTGGATAAAACAAAACATTTTTGGGATCTTCCACATTGGTCTGATTTGTTAGTTCATAACATGTTCGATGTCATGCATATCAGGAAAAACTTTTTTAATAATATATTTTTTATAGTTTTGGAAACACCAGTTAAGACCAAATATAATGTAATAGCACAATTAGATCTTACCTAAATTTATAGGTGACTAGAACTTGAACTGTTTGGAAATGACAGATCATAGAAGTTAATGAAGCCAAAATCACCTTATACAGTTTCCAAATGAAATCGTTTATTATTTTGACAGTGGATTGAAGATTTTAGGCTTCCATATCGTTATGTTTCCAATTTGGATAGATATGTTAGAAATGGATAAATTACCGGATTAAAAAGTCACGACTGTCATATTATAGTGGAAATAATTATACCAATTATATTTAGAGGTTTGTTGAATTCTATGATTTGGGATGTGCTAACAAAAATAACATATTTTTTAAAAGACATTTGTGTGACGACAATAGACTATGATGCACTAAGTAGAAAGCAAGAAGATGTTGTTTTAATTTTAAGTAATTTGGAACAAATCTTCCCACTAAATTCATTTGATTTAATGAAACATTTGATATTACATTTTCCACATGAAGCCAAATGTGAAGGTCCAGTATAGTTCTGATATATGTACCTATTCGAGAGATGCATACATAAATTGAAGAAAAATGTACGTAACAAAGCAACAGTTAAAGGGTCAATTATAGAAGATTATTTGTATAAGGGAATTTATTTTTTCATATCTCATTATTTTCAATATGAATATACCTAAAAAAATATCCTCATGGGTTGTAATGAGGGAAATATTGAATATGAAATGAGAAATCAATTATTAGTTTTTAATCAGACCAAACATGGCTTTAGTCGAGTTTATGAATTATGGATTTCAGATGATGAACATCACAGGGCTCATACATATGTTTTTTTCAACTGTGAAGAAGTGACACCATTTATACTATGAGTGCTCATATCAATTACTCTATAATATTTGTTTTAGTAAATTAATATTATTTTATTTATAGATTGTATGATAATCCTATCAAGAAATTTTTTCCACAAATTACAAAACCTGCTCTTGAAGAACGTCGACAAAATAATATTTCTTAATGGTTTCAAAAATTGGATAAATAAATTATTTATGGTTTAATATATAACATAAATTTATTACTTATTATATTGATAATTATTTTACAAATTTTTAGGTATCTCAACATATTGATAAAATTGATAATCAATTTTTTTTATTGAGAAAACCACTATCCAAAATGGTTAAATCTTATAATGCATATGTGGTAAATGGTTTTTGATTTCATACATGTGCATATGGGGAATAAAAAAAAGAATAATGGTGTTTACTTAAGAGGATATCATCATAAGGAAAGTTAAGTTGAATTTTATGGCATGATGGAAGAAATAATTGAACTGTGTTATTTGGGACATAATTACATTTTGATGTTTAAATATTGGTGGTTGGATACCAATAGAGGTTTGTATATTCATTCATGGCATGGAATCGTTGATATTAAATATAAAATTTTTCTTATAGTAAATGAACCATTTTTAATGGCTCATGATGAACATCAAATTTAGTATGAAAATTATTTTGGTAATTCAAGATATTTAAGTAATTGGTGGAGTATAATAAAAATAAAATATTTGGAAAAATTAGTTTATTCAAAGTGAATGGAGTTTTGATAAAGTGCAAGGAATTAAATTTTTTCAAAAACTACTTCAAATCTATCTTTTCCATTTGGAATTAAATCTGGTTTGAAGGAGACTCATCCACAATTTTTCAAACAGTCTGAATGGGACAGATTCATCTTGTTTGGAGACTCACATCCAAATGGATTAAATTCCTTGACATCCTTGCCTCAAATAACTACATCATAACTCATGTCTATCGTGAGGCCAACCGACTCGCTGATGGCCTTGCTAACATGGGGATCTTTGAAGATTCTTGTACTCATATCTCTAGCATCATAGGTGATTTTATCACTATTTTACAAAGAGACAAATGTAAATTTCCTACCTTTTGGCGTTTTTAATCTCTTTATTTCTCATTAATGAAGCTTTGTTGCTTGATCTTTCTAAAAAAATATATTTTCCATGAAAAGACATGAATATTGATGATGAAACCTCATAGTTAAGGGTCTATGGTAACGATGATTTTATTGATGTAAAAAATGAATTTGAAATGTCAAGAGATGATGAAACTGAAAATCTTATGGAAATTGATGATGTTGAGGATGAAAATGAAGATATTGACCCCGTCATATACAAATATGGGGATGAAGATAAAGATTTACATAGTTAAATGCTGTTTATAATCATAATATATATATATAATAGTTGTTTTCAACTATTTTATAACAATAGTAATTTTTTGTTTTAGATGGAATCTGATCTATTTTTTGAGTTGAAGGACATTGATCTGCCCGATGACGAGCATGATGTTGCTTCATATGACCCTCAGACTACTGATGGTTCGGGGAGGACTTGGAGAGGGTGTGGTCTTGAATGATTGATAATTCCTGAACCTATAGCCAAGCAATTTCCTTATGTTGACTTTGATCCACGCATGCAGAGGTATGTTAAATTGTGTATTTTAATTAGTTTTCATTAATTATCATTAATTTATTTATATACTAATTTTTTGATTATTTGTTATTTTTTTTCACAGATTTTCGCATATAGTTATTGGATAGAGAAGTTCTATATTTTGGAATTATTTTTCTAGACCATGGGTTACATGGGATTAGATTTCCATTGATGTTGAGCACCGCATATTCGATTCTTTCCTAGTACGTAAATAAATAAAATTTATTTTTAAATTTAATTAATTAATAACTTGATATTATTAATTATTTTTAGGGTTTATGGTATCCCATTGATGATATCATGTGTGACTCTATCCAGGAGGTATGAGAGGTCTATATATGTGAGTGGTTCCATCAATTTTTTCACAATCTTAGGAGGACAGTAATACGGAAACCGAGAGTCATAGAGTTTGATCATTCTTGTTTCACCCACTGACCTGATTTCATTTCATCTTAGGTTTGGGATGGATTATATTTACCCTAGATGAGAGATTGTTTTCAGAGGAGATCATCGGTAGGTTGACAGAACCCTGGGAGACAGGAGGTGACACATCGAGCTGGTAGTCGTACATTCAGTACGCATAGGAAACATATGGTAAGTACCTTTTTTAATAATTAATATAACTTTAATTGTAAATTGTTTATTTTATATTCATATAGAAAGTTGAACATCTTGATATTATAGAGTTCGAAATTTATAGGAGGATTTACAATGATCATGTCACTAGAGAGCTTAAAGGTGATTGCCTACATTAAATTGTGGTCAATATAATTTATTTTTTAGTTTTAAAATTAATTGCAAATAATATTTTAACTATTTTAATTTTAAATTACAATTGAAGGAGTCATATGAGGCCATGATGTCTTAGACATGGGTTGAGAGTCAAGCCAAGACCAAGGATTAGACCAGTAAATCATGATTTAATGATGCAAAATGGATGTCGGTGACCCAATATTCCTTCAAAAGGCCGAGTTGTTGGTATCGAATCTCGATTAACACCTGAGAGTTATTATGGTACTATTGCGATACCAACATGAAACTCGAGAGGAGTTCGTGGGGAGTTATCATCATCAACTGCATTGTATGGGGAACAACTATGATCTCAGGATGAGCTAATAGAGATCATGTGCAGAAAGAAGAAAGATCTCCATCAACAGTAGCAATATTAGAAGGAGAAGATGCATCGATGACAACAACAACAACACAAGAATACAATGGAGTACATGCGACATCTAAATCATGGTTTAGGGATGAATTTCACTCCACTATCCCCTCCAACTCCTATAGCTCCTCCAAATGACCCTCCCCCTCAGTGACTTATTTACTTTTTATGATAAACATTTAAATGTAAATTGTTTTTATAATATTTTTGTTGTGCCATATATTTAAATTTCTATATAGAGAGTTTTTTATATTATTGTGAATATTGTGCTTTGTATTATTTTTTTATTTTTATTATTATATTATTTATTTTGTATTTTTAGTATTTTTATTATTAATTTATTATCATTATTATTTTTTATATTATTGTGAATATTATGTTTTCTATTATTTTATTATCTTAATTATATATTTACTAATTTTATTATTATTATTATTTTATTATTATTATTTTATTATTATTATTATTTTATTACATTTTATTAATATTTTTTTATCCTTTTTTGGGATGGGCCTGTTATAAAAAATTATTTGCGACGAGCCCATCATAAAAAGGTATTTAAGATGGGCCCGTCATTAAATGGTTTTTCTAAAACTCTAAAAAAATATTTACAATGGGAAGAAAACCAATCAAAAATAGGTTTTTTGCGACAAACCATCACAAAAAAACCTATTTGGGATGCTATTTTCAGTAACATGTCAATTGCGATGGGACCCCGCCACAATTGACCTGTCACAAATGGTTCAATTTCCAGTACTGGTTATCATATTTTATGATATCCCTAAATAATATTTAGTGATTTAGGAATAATAATTCTTAGTTCATATCATATGATATACTTCTTTCATATTATACGATAGTGTCATGATATGCAATATCATAGGCATGTATTTAGCCACGTCTTCCCATGAATTTTCTGAATCAATAAATTTGATTAATTCATGGGTTCAAAAACCATTTTAACATTTAAATTATAACAATACAATGAGAAATAACATTTTTCTTCTATAATATGTCAAATGATGTATTGATTCTCTAACTATATTCATTTACTGAAGAGTGTCTATAAAAGGGACGTGATCTCTCCTATTGGTTATACTCGATGAATGCATGCTATAAGAGGAACCCTGCTTCATCTTGTATATTCATTTGTATTTAAAGAGAAGGAATTGACACAGATTTGGTGGTTAAAGGTCCTCTTATTACAAATGAAGATCCAAATATGGTTTAATCCAATTAGTGGAAATATTACTTTGGTTTCTTTTACAACGATACCCATCAAGAATACCATATTAAAGAGTAAAACATAGAACTCATAATGATGTAGGTAGAATTATGTTTTTCATTTTTTTCTTGTTGAATTAGTTGAAGATGGTTAATTTCTATATTATGGGTTTCTTCTACTTACAAGTTCATTCAATGAACACCCTAAATCCCATTTGTGGTAAAAAATCCTTGATCTTCAACAGAGAAACATTCTTTTCCTATTATTTTTCGAATAAAATTACTATCCTAAGGTGTTTAAGTGAATATATTAGTGTAAAATAATTAATAATTATTTTATTTCTCTTAGTCATAGTGAATAAATTCCATATATTGTGTGGTATGATATATCGTAAACCCTTGGTTTTAGACTACGTCATAAGATACAATATCTTATATCACAACCTATGATTGAATCCCACATTTCAAAAAAACAGAACATTGAGATTTATTGAAGATATATAGGATATCATCAAATATGACTGGAGCCATATGATATCGCTTATCATAATCGATGATTTCAATCATTTTTTATTTATGACTTCCCATTATCAATCATAAAACATTATATAATTAAAAAGGATAAAAAAATTAATATTTTTCTTGAATTACATATAGTTTATAAAATTTTTATAAATAATAAGTATTAGGAAATTTAAATTGAATAATTTTATTCCAATATTAATTATTAAATGTTAATATTTATGTATCATGTTTTGGAAAAATAAATAAAATGTTTATTTTTATTTATTAATTATATAATATTAAGGCTTAAAAAATGTTTATAAAATATGGATATTGTGTATGGATAATTTATATAATAGTTTTTTTCTTATATATTTTCAATCCATGCATTACAAACTAGGTACGATAACATAATATTTTGTTTTCATATACCTTGGTCTCGATTTTTAATTAATTTTATTTTCTTGAATTTATTTATTGAATATAGTTTATAAATATTTTTTTAGAATTATTATGATTTGGATTATCTCTTGAGTAAAGTATCCTTGGGTAGAGGTACTTTGAGCCAGACTTCCCACTATCCTATAGGCTTATACCTTATTCTAGAAAGGTTGGTGTAGGCTCTATAAGGCTCTAGGCTTACTCATGTAGAGATTATTAATCTAATATAATTCTAAACCTTTGCATGAAAAGTTAATATACCTTACAAATAATATTAATTTGGATATGTATGTATATATATGTATTGATTAAAATCATGCATGTAGCCCGCGGGATTCGTGGGTTTGGGGAAGATACGGGATAGGGAATGCCTAAATTTTTTGATCATTAATAGCACGAGCTAATGAGGGTTGAGCTCGCACCAGTACGGTCCATTACTGGTTGTGCTCGTGCAGGTGTGGGCTTACCTACATGCCTAATTTAAAAAAAATATTATTTTTAAAATATTTTATTCTTTAATATTTTATCTTTTAATAAAAAAACCATTATTAAACCATGACATATGATTTATCACCGTAATGATCATAGTAATTCACCATTCATTCACATGTAAATTTTAAATAGGTTTATATTTATTATTTTAATATGATATTATAATATTTATATTGTAATTATTCACCATATTCACATGGTGTGTCATCTCACCTATCAAAAAATGGAACACATATCCCTTGCACATGATTTCAATTCTAAAAGAGTTATTATTATAATAATATTTTTAGGTTGATTTAATTTTTTGTTAAGAAAATTGGATAAGACCACATGGGAACCCTAATTGTCTCATTTGAAACTGGTTGTTGTCTGGAAAGTCATCATTCATTCACAAGTACATCCATTCACATCACCAAATTACCAACATCATCATTCATCACACCTCACCAATCACTCACCTACTTTGCATCGTAATAGTTTATCACCACATTAGTGTCACCATATGACTCCATTAACTCATTGAAAAATTTTCTATCACATATTTTAACACTTTATAAATTATCAATCCATAATTCTCCCCACAAATACCATTAATAATGAGAAAAAAATAAAATATTTAAATGATTATAAATAGTATTTTTTTTAAATGAGGGAAACCCATGGGCTTATGCAGGGCGGGGTGAGCTTGAAATTTTTTGTTCGCATTATATGCGGGGTTTTTCAGACAAAACCATACATGATCAAACCCTCATGGGCTTTGTTCTCCCCATCTCGACACGCCTGTTTCACATTACTATATATCTAGCCTCTATTTTTTGGGTGAGTAACTAAAATGGTGGGTTTTGTAAAGAGTTACACATTAATATGGTGTGTACATATTAATTTGGAGGATGGAATAAGGATTCCAAAACTAAATCATTATAAGCATGGATATAAAAAGGAATAAAACAAGAGATAATAATGATTTAATATAATGAAATTGTTATAAATTTAATATGAATTTGATGTATATTAAATTAGTGATACTTTTAAAAGAAAACCCCTCAAATACTAAGTATGATATTCCTTCCAAATTAGTACATTTCAAAGCCTCAATAATTCAGTATATGTGACCTTAATGTTGAGGTTCCTATGAGTTATCTTTTGCAAGTAAATCAGGTAATAAGAATACCCTAATGGTTAGGTGCCTTATTCTTGGCATTTATATAGGGTTTCACTTCGGTGGGAAACCCAAACAGCCAGGATACCCAAAGAATAGAGTTGATCGAATTCATGTTATGGATTTGGGTATAGAGTTATCCTTTAAACTATCCAATAATCATATATAATATGATTACATTTTTTTGTCTACCAGATATAGTTATGAAATATTCACATACTCAAACTGGTGTATTTCATGATGAAATATGGATCTTGGTGCACTAAATGGATACGATGTATGGCACCAAAATTTTTAGTTGGATTACTTTCAATAAAAATTCTAGATAAAAAGTAATAAAACATGATACTCACCCATAGATATGTATTTTTTATAGATTATAACATACAACATTTTAATCATTTTGAGATCCATTATAGGTATGACCTAAAAAAGTTATTAATGAGTATCTAAATTTGAGAAGTGTTCTCAAAGAGAAGTATTGTGAGGATATGAATGTTAATTTAATAGAGATCAATTTCTAAATCTATGACTCATGGGTGTTAGATACTGGGTGTACATAACACATTTTTATTGATAAACATATACTCATAGATATTAGGTAAATGAATAAGGGTGAATTAGATCTTTATGTTGTAAATATAGTAAGAGTTGTGGTATTAGAGTTAGATTTCATGAATCAAACCTGATTTTCCTTATTATAATATTTATTTAATCATTTTTTCTATGAACTCGGGTTTCAGGTTGAACCTATTTCAAATTTTATAAATTTTTATGTTTTCTTCTATTACATTGATTACTTTCATGGTCACTGATCAATTTGTTAAAATATGAAAATAACACTTCTATATCTCTCCTGAGGTGTGTAGTTTAATATTCACGGTTTAATAGAAACCATGTGGGGTACCATTATATATGGATTTCACTAGTAATTTTTAACATGTATGGTTTGTTTAAATGGGTAGCACATGGCTATGGGGAGACTAAATTGGGTTTCCCTTCTTGGAGAATTTTATGGTTGATGGCTCGTGCATGGTTAAGAGAAACTATATAGATACTATGTGAAGTATTGTAGTTTTTAAAAGATCTATTTTAGGGTTGGTGCATAGTTTTTCTAGCCTTGTATCCAAACCATGAAAGTGAATAGGTGCATCAAGTAAGGGGCACACAGTTGGAATAGAGTTTGGTAAACCATGCTGCAAAACCATGTATCCATCCAAAAACATAAAAAGTTTGAAATTTTCTAACCATAATTACCCGATTTTTTATCCCTAAGCCACTATTATTCTCCCCCTAAATATAAAATTCCATTTTCCCTTCTCTAATTTGATTTTATTGTCTTCTATGGTGAATTCAAGGGATTTCTTCCTGATTTGAGGTTGGTTCATGAAGGTTAGTATCTTCCTCTATTATTTCTCCTTTATTTATTATTTTTATTGTTTTCCACTTGTCCCCTTACAATTTTATTCTTTAGATGAACCATAGGGAACAAGTTTGACCTTTTTACATATTATTAATTATTTTTAGGGTGTACAAATTATCTTCTAGGTTACAGTCATCCTATATTCAAAGTTTAGAAACTTTCAAATTCAATTTGAGGTAGGTTTCCCCTTTCATTGGTCTTTAAATTATAGAACCATGATTTATTGTTTTGTTTAAATATATACTTTGGGTATTAAATAATATTATTAAATGTGTTTGAGGAATATGTAGAAATAAAAATAGGTTTTCACTTGATTCTCATTTGATGTGAAATGTTTATAAAATTAAACACATAGTGCAAATCTATTTTTATTTAACCTCACACACCAAGTTTTCGGTATATTTATTTAATGGAATTTATAAATGGGTTTCAAAATCAGGAAAGGTATTTTATCCATTAAAAAAGTTTTCCAAGGAACCCATTGAATTTTAAAGGTTTTCTCAGTCCTTTGGAAGTGTGTTTTCAGATGTTTAGAATAGTTTTAATGGTTTGAATTAATATACATCTATTTTAATGTTTGTTTATTAACTTTGAATCCAAATAATGACTAGGACTTGTTGGCACTTTGTAAAGAGTATTTTCATGATAAAAACACCCAATAGGATGTTCCATTTCCTTTTTTGTTTGTAAAGAATGATATTGTCCTTGTTATAGGACATGTTTGTTATGTGGTTAGGATTGATGAATAATAGGTCATTCCATTAGGGGTGCTTAAGGGTGACGTCTTATGAATTGTACCAATTATATATATATATGTGTGTGAGTGTGTGTGTGTATTGATTTATTTATATTTATACCATTTATTTTTACCTATTGAAATGTCTTGATACCATTTAATGTTATCATGGGAAGCAATAGTATCTTGTGGAATTTCGATAGCAAATGATACATGGGTTTATAATCATTATATGACTACTATAACTTATTATAGATACACCCTACATTAGAAACATGTCCCTTAGTTATTCCATTAGCGTGTGACTAAGATTAGGGTGTTTCAATTACATAAGGTGTGCCAATATGAAGGGTATTTTTTAGTATTGTTCTAGATGTTCCCTTGGGAACCTAGGTATTTCCATGATCATTGGAACTCGATTATTTTATATTGGAAACTTTTTATTTATATGTGTGATAACACAAAATATTTTCCCCATTTCCCCTATCTCACTATTAAAACTATCTTGATTATTTTTATTTCCTCTTGTTACAATTATACACCTTTCATTTTAAAAGAAAAACTACCTATTTAAGGGTTTATGAAATTATTTTGGAACTAATTATACCAAATATTAAAAGAAACATATCTTTTAAAAATTTTTAACCCCCAAAATTTTTAAAGGAACCATTTTAAAGGAAATGGGAAACAAACTATTTTTGTTTTTAAATCTATAAGAGAAAAAACTATGTTTTATAAACTATATTTCAAACTAGCATGAATTAGATATTTTATTTAAGGTAATAAATGTGGTGTTATTTCTTTGAATCAACTCTCTAGTTTCATCCTCACATATATATGTATTTTATTTTCAGGTTCCAGGCTTATCTTTTGGTTACTTGTGGAGCATTTTTGATTTTGAGATTGGATGGTGACCTGTGAATTCAAGCAAAGATTGTGTTTCGTATTTGTTTCAGTTTCGTATTTTTATTGTATCATCATGATTATCTACTTCTGTAACTATTTCTACTTTGGTTATATGTCTTAACTTTGGGTTTGTTTTATTATTTTTTGAGTATGCTCTGGTTGGTTCTATTTATATGAAATTTATATTTATTTTCTAGTGTATGTACTTCCGATGAATGAAGTGGTAATGAAAAAATTTTGGAAAATATTTTTTTTTGTGTTGTGTTCATATTTATTGGGTTAAATATTTCACATGAGTTAATATCTAGCTCCCTGACACCAGTTTTAATCCTGAGGTGATCAGGAATGTGCCTCAGGTATATCATGGGCTGACTCAGGTGCCCAGTTTAGGGGTGGTCTGGAGTTAGTTTATGATAGTCTGCACTCATGACCTATGTCCAACTAGTGGATTAGTTCAGAAATTAAAGAACTATTATTATGTTTCCATAAAAAATAAATTTAATATATATATATTATTTGGAAAAGATGTTATTTTCATTCATTATTAAGAATAAGAGTTGTTATATACAAGAATGAAATGTTTTTTTTCCATTGGAAATATAGTAAATGGATTACACATTTTGGATATGGATAATCTTGTCTATAGAATTTTGGGAAAGATGTTTAGGGTTGTTTCTAGTCCCACCTATCTTTGAAATTTTCTCTATGGACTTATAAATGAGAACAAAATACAAATAATCCATAGAGATGGATTGTTGGAAACATTTGATTATGAATCATTTGATCCGTGAAAATATTATTTTTTAGAAAAAATAACCATATAACCTTTAATTTTATAAGGTGAAAGGGATAACAAAATCATGGATATCATAAATGGTATTTTATGTGGACTGATGAGTACTTAATCATGTGGTGGGTTTAAGTACTTCACTACTTTTACCAATGAGATTAGTTGGTATGGTTATGTGTTTATGATAACATAAAATCATGAAACTTTTGAAAAGTTCAAATAATTTTATAATGAAGTATGGAATCATCTAGGAAAAAGTATTAGTATTATCTGATTGGATTATGTTGGTGAAATATAGAGCCAATAATTTACCAATCATCTATGATATTGTGAAATTGTTTGATAGATCACTCTAAATAGAACACCATATTGTATTGGTGTGTTTGAGAGGAGGAATCATACCATGTTTGACATGGTTCAATCAGTGATGATTCAGTGTGATCTTCCTATTACATTTTGGGGTTATTCTCTAGAGACTGCTACATTCCTACTTAACCACATTTCATCTAAATAGGTCATAAAGACATCATATGAGATATGGACTAGGAAACCTATAAATATTTATTTTATGAGTATCTAAGGCTACGAAGTATACATATGACATTTGGATTCCAATAAACTCATCCATAAATCAATGAAATGTGTATATGTTGGTTAACCCATGGAAAATATGGGATATTACTTTTATAATATAACTGAACATAATTTTTCATGGATCAATGTGGTGTTTTCCTTAATAAGTATCATATATTCCGAGGAGTCAGTGGGATGAAATTTTAACTTAGAGTAGTTTAAGACCAATAATTATGAAGTGTTCATGAGATGGAAGTTAATCTAGTTCCACAAAGAGATATCAAAGAATAATAAACTCAAGTTCTAAAATAACCCTAAAGGTTTAGTTGGATTCATCAAGCACTTGAGTTATATTTATTACATGTGGAAAATGATTATTAATTAATTATCATAGGAGATGAACCTATTACATACCAAGAGTCCATTAAGAGTTTTTATTCTAAGAAATGGTCAAAATCCATGGAATCTAAAATAGAATCCATTCACACTAAAGAAATTTGTAACTTGGTGGATTCACATAAAAAGGTGAGACCCATTAGGTGAAGGGGTATTTTCCATAAGAAAACTAACATATATGGTATAGTGTCTACCTATAAAGCATGATTGGTGACAAAGGGTTATAGAAATATCGTGGTATTAAATATAGAGAAACTTTTAAACCAATTATGCTGATAAATTCCATTCATATATTTATTACCATAATAGTTCCATTGAGTTATAAGATATATCAAATGAATATAAAAAGGGATTTCCATAATTTAAATTTAGTATAGGAATTGTATAAGATACAAGCAAAAGGTTTTGAAGTTTAAAATGAATATTATAAGGTATAAAAGTTGCAACGATCCATTTATTGATTGAAGGAAGATTCTTGAAGTTAGAATTTTTAGATTGATGAAATAATACAAGAGTTTTGTTTCATCAAGAACATGAATGATTCATTTTTATACAAATAGATTAGTGGGAGTGTTGTATTATTTTTGATATTGCATGTTGATGACACACTTCTTAGTAGGAACTATTTCCATACATTAAACTCTATAAAGATATGGTTGGGAAAATGTTTCTCTATAAAAACGTATGGGTGAAGTAACCTACATGAAAGGTTTGAAAATATAATGAGATAGAACTAAGAAGCTTCTTATACTGAGTAATAACACATACATTGATAATGTGATAAAGCATTTTATCATGAAGAACTCAAAAAGTAGGCATTTACAAATGTTGAATGGAATGAATCTTAGTAAGATTCAATATACTTTTATGGATTTATAAAGGATGGATAAAATTACATATGTATATTCTATATGATTTACCATGTATTCCATATTGTATACTTGACCTAATGTCACTTTTACTCTAATCATAACTAGTAGATATGGATATTTAAATAGACATAAATAATGGTTGATAAAACTATACCAATAATTCTTGAGAAAAATGGCGTAGATGTATAGATGAATCATACATTGATAGAATATACATAGAGCATGAATCTGCACTCAAGGATGGTAAATACCTTTTGGTATAAAGTAGTTGGTACCACAATACACTTAATCCTTCAGAGTCACATAAATCCAATGGGACATAATTTATTGAAAGCTTCGTGGATAGGAAAATCATTGCATTTTTTTCACCTCAAGGTATTTATAAGCTTATCCTACACTGAAATGGATTACAAATATAGAGATAAGCCAGAAGAAAAATCTCATACATGTTTCTTCCTAGGATATGGAAATTAAGAACTTGGATTTTGACTTTATTAATATGAGATGGTTAAAAGTATAAAAGTTATCTTTAATTAGAAGTTTCTATATAAGGTTATGAAAATTAATATGAAGGAAAATGGAGTTAAAAAATTAAAAACATTTCAAATTGATCTGAATGAATGCATAAAAATCTTGGAAATTATAAAGAGTTTAGATGTCTCTAAGACTATTAAAAGTTCACAAATTCTAGAGGAAAGTTGAGAGGAAGGTGTAGGAGGTTAGAAGATGATACTAGAAGAAGATAATCATAAATGTTCAAGAACTATTGAGGATCATACCAAAGTTTTAGAGGATGAAATTCCATAGAGTTTAGTTTAGGAAAGAGTAGAACTACAGAATAAATTTTGATGGACTACAAGTGTTAAAATACCAGTACAATGGTATGAATATGAACTAAATTTCATATTTTTAGTGAATGGAGGAGAGATATAAATCCTAGAAAAAGTTTCAACCCTTGGTGATTCTGGTATGTGGGGGTTTCCCATGTAGGAGGAGTTGAATTCATTCACATGAATAACACCAGGGAGATAACATATTTACTAATTAGAAGAGATAACTTGAAAGCAATTAGGGTTTTTGGTTAAAAGGTGAATCTAATAGAAGTAAGGGGTATAATGTGAGTAAAATGGTCAAAAGTTTTCTAGATAAGGACTTCATTTAATTATTTAAAATTTTCTCTACTGAAATTAAGAATACCGCTATTTTCATCATGCTCATCTTTATCACTTCAAAATAATTATATCAATAAAAAATGGGAAAGAAGATGAATTTTATTCCTGGTGATCTAGAGAAGGAAATCTATATGAATCAACCTGTTGGTTTTTTTAATGAATGAATTCATGAATTAGTGAGTAAAATAAAAAAAGGAATCTACAGTTTGAAATAAACATGGACTATGGAATTGAAAGTTACACTAATTCATATATTAGAATAATTTCATATAGAGAAACTCAGATTATTATTTCTACAATAATGAATATAGTGATGAAAATTTCACCATTCTACTATTATACATGGATGGAATTCTTTTGGTGGGTTTATCAATCCATAAAATCTAGGAGATAAATATGGAATTGTCAAGGAAGTTTTAAATTAAATATCTTGGAGAAGAAAGAAAAATATTGGGAATGAGGACTGAGAAATATAATAAGATCAAAGGTTTGTTTTTATCCTATAAATAGAATGCTCATAATATCATATATAATTTTGTGATGAATAGAATCAAATATATTTTGGATCCTCTTGTAAGCCACTTCAAAATATAAAAGGAAAAAGTACCATTAATAAATGAAGTTAAAAAGTACTTGGTGAGGATTTTATATGAATCAGAAGTAGGATGTCTCATGTATATCACGGTGTGAACTTGACCTAATAATACTCATATAATGAGAACTGTAATTTGATTCATGTCAAATAAAGGGAAATAACATTAAGATGCTTTGAAGTGAATCATAAGATATCTCAAAGGAATGGAAGATAAAACCCTTTGATTTGGATATGATGATTTATTTTTAGAGTATATTGATGAAGGATTTAGGGGAGACTTATATTTATAAAAAATAATAACTAGGTATGTCTTAACCTTTAGTGAAACCATAATTAGATGGATGTTAAGGTTGAAACTAGTGATTTCACTCTCTAAAATAGAAGCACAATATGTTGCGTTAATAGAAGAAAACTATAAAATGGTGTGGTTGAAACACCTAGTTGAGGAGATCATAAGAATCCTAAAAAATGAACCAATCTACTATGATATTCATTGTGTGAGGTATTTTGAATAAAATCTGATATTATATACAAGGATAAGGAACATCAGCCCAATGTATCATTATGCCTGAATGTTTCTCCAAGTATGAGTGTTGAGGTTAAAGAATATTTAAGACAAAAAAATACAATTGATATGAGAATAAAGAATTTAGTTCAGAAGATCTTGATGCAACATTGTGCCATAGTTGAACTTTTTTAAACAGAAGGGAATGAATGAATATCATTTAATATATCAAAATTTAAGAGAAATGTTATCATTTTATAAAGTGTGGGAGGATATTGTAGAGTCTATGAAGAAGTATAAAAGTGGGAGATTGTTAATATGGTGAATAATCTTCTCATGCAAGAGTATTTTTTCTAGAAGGAAAAACATTGGGGAACTCTTTGGTTGGGTTATAGAAATTGAATCAATCTTCAGAAGGTCAAAAATGAGGGTTTTTTATATCTTCATGAACTTCTAATGGTTTCTCATCATGTTGGTTAGATCCACCATAAGTCGTTCCAGTATTTATTTCATAAAAAGAAGGATGTTTCAGTGTTTTAATCACTTTTAACATGGATTTGTGGAAAAGGAGTGAGTTGTTTTGGAGCTCTATTCTTCTACGAGTGATAGGAAGTTATACAATGAAAGATATAGGGGATCAATAGTTTTATATTTCAATGTATATACTATTGAAATTTTTGGAAGATGGTGCAACTAGAAGAACATGTGGGACCCTCTATAAGGGGGAGGGGGGTGGACACATTATTGGGGTGTCATGGAGTAATTTTTCAGTGATTTATATAGCCACATATTCATGTGGTGGTTATGTAATTAATACAAATGCAGTGTATTTAATACACATGACACAATGGATTTATAATTTATTCACACACAATTTATTTAATTCACATGATATAGTGGCCATGTAAGTAAAAAACATGTGATATATTTAATATAAATGACTTGGTAGTCATTTAATTAATTCACATATGGTGTAGTCGACATGATGTGTAATTAATTCACTCCTGATGTATAATTAATTTTCATGTATTATAATTAATTATTTCTCACATGATGTTATTAATTCACAAATGGTGTAATTAATTCAGACATGATGTATTATTAATATAAACTTTGGTTGTTTAATATGGGTAGTGTAATTAATTTTTTAGATGATGTACATGTCATTCCTGGATGCACACACATAAATTAATTTACATGGAAATAAAATTAATTATGATTTTAAACTGGGCTATACATCATGTAAAAATGGTTTAATGAATATTAAATTCCTAATTAATTCCATGTTAAATTCAGAACAACTCTCTAAGTTGTCTCAATGTATAAACCATGAACATATTTAATTTAAATAAAATTAATTAATTTAATATCATGGATGCTGGAATTTCCAATACTATTCATAAAAGTTAAAATTAATTAACTAATTAATTAATGAGATAATAAATTAGATTAATTCGAGGTGATTTTATCTTAATAAAACAATGAATTAATGTGAATGTTTTCTAGTGTACAAATTTTTATTCATTTCATGTGTGGATGATCATGAGATTAGACTGACCAATGCATATTGTTGGTTTTATTTAATTTATTTATTATTTAATGAGTTTTGTAATAATTATTTTACTTAATTAAAATGATTCAATTCATGTTATATCTTCCTCTATTATACAAGGGCTTGTGTGAATATAGTTTATTTCATGTAAAATCCATAAATAATATTTTGGTTCTCATCACATCTTTGTGGTTTAAATATTATATAATGGATGGATCTCCTTGGAAAGTGGAGGGTATTCAACACTCAAATATGAGGTGAAACCAACTTAGGAGTTACATTATAGTGTAGGAGGAATGTTGAAACTTGAACTAAATTATGGTTCAAGGATTTTTCACTAGGTTAAGGGTTAGTTTATAATCCGATTGATAAACTAACTATTAGATAAGGTCACAATGATGTAAAAATTATTATTTTATTTTTATCAGTTGCATGGTTAATTATTTATGGATTATTTACCTCCATCACTTAATAAATGAATTAACAAGCATGGAAGATGGAATCAAAATAAAATAGACTATGTGTAAATTTCTTATAGACATGGTTAATAATTTAAGTAAAATCCACTTAATATTAACAGTCATGTAGGAAGATAAAATGGGTATTTATGAAAAAAGATAAAAATACCTAAAATAAAAATATTGATTTATTAATTCCTTCCATCAATTTAGTTAAGATAGAACCATAATTCAATGTTCTTGACTAGCCCATATAGGGTGATTTCAATTATCAGTGAATTTTAGATTGATTTTTGGGTTGACATAACCTAGTTTACATCTAGGTCTGACTTCACAAGTAATAATTGGTGTAACTAGAAGATGAGTGTTGAGAAAATAAAAGTATAATATTTCAAGATTAGGTAGTCTACTCAACAGTTCAAGGAGATACAAGTTAATGTTGTCGGAAATACCTTCCTACATAAATACCATTAAATTAATTTTTAGTACCATGATTGATTTATGAGACAAGACATATGGATCCTTTCTAATTAAATATCCATGAGATAGAATATTCTAAAACTAATGGTGGTGCTATTGGGTTTTGAAAAAATAGTGGGAGACTAATAAATAAATAAATTAAATTTATTACATCAAATATTTTGGTAACAAAGAAAAAAACAAAAATATACTCTTAATTAATATTAAATATGGAAATTGAAATCATCACAACATTACAATCATTTGGACAGAGACCTTATCCTCAACAATACATATTTCGATGGGAAGTATTTATGCTTATACACTAAATTACTAAAGGAAGTTTTTTTACTGTGTAATGGAGTCCCCTATACATGTTCAATCACCTCAGTAAGAAAGCGAAGGTGAGAAGTATTCCTACATAAGTTACATGGGTATAGTATTATAGTCTGTTGTTTTAGGATATTATTTATGTTAGGATAAATGATATTAAAACATAAGGACATGGATGCCTATACCATGATATTTTCTCTCTAATATCATGAGAAGGATAAATAGATCTTTTTTATAAATGATATTATTATTACATTATTTTAGTGTAAACTAAAATGATGAAATTACCTAATAATACTACCTTTAATATACCTAAGTACATTGATTAGTTGGCCGAGTTTCAATTTATTGTAGATAACACATTATCAATTAATCACATATTATCATCCTTTATTTCCAGGTTCTACTTATTCATCATGTATTATGAGATGAATAGTACATATAGAAAACTCAATAATATTTTAACTAATCTTCACAAGATGGTAAGGGTTTCAGGGAACTCAGTTCCACATCTCTTATAATGAACAATAAAAAAGGAAAGGCTAAAATACTCATGACTATTTTATAGTAAATGGTTCTTTTACAATTTATTTCAATAAGAAAAAATATTTAGAGGT
Source organism: Viscum album (assembly GCA_963277665.1). Lineage (NCBI taxonomy): Eukaryota > Viridiplantae > Streptophyta > Magnoliopsida > Santalales > Viscaceae > Viscum > Viscum album. Next base: position 379,331,522 of record OY728153.1, on the reverse strand, counting down.
TGTTCAATGAACTTGAGGATTTTTTCCTCTCATGTGGATTGAATGGTCATTTTGAAAAAAATAAAACTGAAGAATATGAAAACAGTCACAAATAATTTAAATATATTCCTCATGGATCTTAGTGTTTATATTTCACTTCAAGGGTATTAAATACTAAATTGTATTCAAATACTAAAACCAACAAAGAAACATCATAAGAAGTAAGGTGTGTTCTCCCATGTTCTGATGAAGTGTGATTCTTATCCATGAGAATAAAATGTCTTTAAAAAGTGAAGGTGAATTTTCCCAGAGACTAGAAATGGTGATTCTTATGTCAATAGTAAGAATTTAAAAACTTCCCATTTCCCCTTGGATAGAGTCTAGTTGAAATATTATTTATGTTAAGTGTTTCTATAAATTTATATTAGTGTTCTATTATACATATTTCAACCCTATTTCTTTTTAAAAAATAATGTTATTATGGTTTTCTGTATCTAATTAATAGTTTAGTAATTCTATAATTTTTTATATCTAATGGGGGTAATGGATGATGAATATAAATTATAAAATTCATAAAAAGTTGTGGAAAGATTATTCATTTTCAGGTAAAAATATTTAAAAAAAAGATATACCTAGAAAATTATTTAATATCCTTGTATCTAAAAACACTTTTAGATATTATCAACATACTACTTATTGAGTTTTAGACAAAGTAAATTTTAGAAATAAAAGGTATTCTAGAAAGCTTCTAAAGTTAGTCCAGTGATATGACATGAATTATTCCAAGGTGAAACGAGTGGTAATTTTACTATACTTAAATAAATTCCATCATTTTAAAAAAAAAATGATAGATGAATGTAATGAATGAACTTGGTAAAAGATACAATATCCTATAAGATGATATATTGGAGTATGTCTTAACTAATTATTCATAAATAATTAAATTTATATTGAAGTTTTTTCCTAAACTCACATGAACTTATTCACATCATCGAGATGGTGATAGTACAAGGTAGATCGATAAGGAGTCATATATATATATATTTAAAGCCTTCCAAGATTCCTTTTAAGTCATGTTTCATAATATAATATCATAAAAAACAACCATATTCTAACTAAATTGACTAATGAATATCATATAATCTATGATATGTTGAGAGTCCATTATGTCACAACCTAAGGTGTTCTGATTTGAATAATTTATTAAGATGATATTGACTTCAAATGAACATCAAAATAAACACAAATCACATCTTAATTATATTATAGATACTAAGGATATTTACATGCCCAAGATATAACTTTATTTATCATACTAATGGTGTTTCAATGATATAATGTCATCTATTTTGATATTGAGGTGGAAATCGAGTCATCAAAGGAATCGTGGCTCCAAATGCAGAAGTTGTTATAAGAAAATTTAATTTTACAAGTTCTAGTAAGAGAAATTATTTCAGAGACTAATACTATATTGGAAATTTAAAAACATAGAGGTAGTTTTATATTCACCATTATGGGTGTGATATGTTATTCATAAGAATAACGATTCATATAGGAAGTAGTAAGTGAAAAAATAGTAATGATCAAAAAGTTCATTTCAAATTTAAGATGGTTTTCATGTAGAAAAAATCCAATTCCACATTTTAGAAGTTTCTCTAATTAATGTAAAGTCATTGGTAGGTATTCAAGAGAAACCATTCATGGATGGTCATGTTCTTAATAATAAATTATTGATGATTAATCAATGGTATACAATATCTATACATTTCCTATATTCACTAATGTGGTTGATAATACCTTCTCACTATTCACCATGTGAAATTCAATTCAAAATTTACTTGTCATGTATTTTTAATGATTATTTTATTAGGTATTGGATTCTAAGACCATTATCCTTAAAGTAAACCACATGGAATTTGTTTATATGATATGACTAGAAAGGTTGGTGTCATCAAGAAATACCAATATTATATATAAGTTTCAATGATATATTTATGGACTGAAAAAATATAATGATTATAAGACATTCCTTTGAAATGAGCGTGTGAGTAGGTTTTTATAAGAGGTTAGTGAGAGTATTATAGTTTTTAAGGAAAATATGTTTGACAATTTATAGAAAGAAAGTGAAAAGTCTCATGTTTAATAAATTTTAATTTCAATTTTCCAAGATAACTTAAGTGATAACCCATGTTCTAGAGAACAAGATATTCTAGCATAGATAAAGGGGTTGGCTAATCCAAGTCATTATATATATATATATGTCATGTAATTGAATAAAAGATCAAACAATACACTCAAATTATTCCAATGTAACATGGTCTTATTGTGATATATATACTACATATGGATATGATTACTCCAGAAATCTATCTCACATGTCATGATATGCACACAAGTTTGATATTTCTTAGGTATGAAGAATAAGAGGAAAATATAAAATAATGCAAGGATAAATGAAATGGATGAAATTTAAAACTATATGACATTACTTGTGGAAGTAAGACTGGATGAGATCCTTTTAATTTATTAAATGGGAATACCAATTTTCTGGGTATATAAAACTAGTCTTCATTAGATAACTTTGATCTAGAATCATTGAATGACTAAAGTAAAATACAGGGGTTAAGAATATTAAAACATGTCGCTTCCATATATTTATTAAATTGAGATTGTTGTGGCTTATAATATATCTCAAGAAGAAAGTTTTCAAATGTTCTGTTCCAAATTTTGGGTTGTACCTAGATAGTAAAGTTCAATCATATTATAAAGAATTTTTGACTATGGAATTATCCTAGATTCCTGGGATGATAGAGAAAAAACGTATATACTCAATGATATCACCTCTTAAGAAATTTTATTTGAGATACATGGTCATAATAATAAGATCATTTTAATATATCATGGTGGGATCAATGGTTATAACTATTTCCCAGTAGAAGTATGTTCATCATGTGAGGTTAACTAGTTGAATTACTAGTGGTTTACTCTAGTGAAAGTGAGTGTTTTTTAGAGTTTGTGTCATAGAACCAAATACTATATACATTTGATTATCTACATATTCATGGTGTTGAATATTAATTAATATCTTATCACATCTCGATCATTCTTCTACATGGTAATGAATGCGATAATGTCTTAAGGGTACCTATCACATTGAAAGGTCATAGAAATTCCTTACTATGATGGGAATCTTTAAGTGTTATTACACTATTCTTAAATATATATAAACTATATCCAAAAGATATAATTTTAAAGAAACAAATAATATAAGCTATCAAGGTTAGTGGCTTATAAGACATTGAGACTTATTCTAATGAATATTTCCTTGGTAATATCATTGAGTGGAGGTTTTGAGAACTGGACCAGTTGGTTGGAAATATACATTTATACATGTTATTGGAAATTCCAATCTTTTTATTTTTGTAATGGTCTTTATACTTTAAGATTATTATTAATGCATATCAAGATTCACACTTAGATGTATTGAGGAAAACTGTGATGACATATTATCAAGGAGAGGTTGGATATGTTGGGTGTGTCATGATTGAAATTTCATTTATGAATAATATTGGAAATGATTTTTACATTTTATTCTTTAATATAATTCAGATGAAATCTCATGTCCTTTGACGTAAATAAAATTTCCAGATTATTTCCATAACTAAGTTAGAAAGTTTATTTCTAAAAATTCAATAAAAGAGACATCAAGCACATAGGTTGATGACACTAGTATACAACCTTATTGATTAGAGATATTAAAAAAAGGGATTATATTACACAATGTGTTTTCATATGAGGTGTATTTCATTTCTAAATTAACCCCTTTCTCTATGGGTGAATTTATTTGTTACTAGATTCTTTCCTTGGATTTTAAGTGTAACAACTTAATTCCACTGATAAAGGTGCCTAGTGGGGAACACACTAAGCATATTCAATACCCAAATTAAATTATATTTGAATTTAACATGTTGAATAAATATTATTCTTGTATGTAGTTTGATAATTATTCAAGTTAGGTTGATCTCAAATATTCTATTAAATATTGAATAAATAATTATTTACTATTTTAGTAAATATAATACTTATTTATTTATTTATGAATAATACATTGATATTTATTTATTTAAATAAATAATAATTATTCAAGGTTTAATAAATATCGAGGAGGATTTTTGGACCAAGGCTAATGGTCTAGTGAGAAACGATATATTAAATATTATTTGAATAAATAGTAATCTATTTATTTATCCACGAGTTTAGCACATGTCAATTAAATAATAATAAAAATATTATTATTTAAATATGAGGTTCTCTGGGGATCAGGAGAATAATAAGTAACTATATGTAATTATTTATTATCTAACCCAAGGTCTATATATATCTTACTATTTTATTCTCTCACCCTATCCAAGACAATTCTATCCATTCTAATTGTTTTTCACAATAAATTATAGAGATAATACTATCATTCCTTAGGGATATTTTCTTCTAGAACACTATTAAGAATGCAGAGTGATCTTCATCCTCCACGATCTTGAGTTTATAGAGAAAAAAAATCCTTCTACCTCAAATTGATTCTTGTGACAATCAATAAAAATTGATGCAAGTTTTAGAGTCTTCCTTATTTGAACTAGGATATTTATACAATGAAGTTCAAAGGTTCATAGAGAATATGAGGATCTATTTAAAAGGGATTATACTCTTGAATCGTATCATCAAAATTAAAGTGATTAGAATAGTAGTATACCAAATCTTCAACAATAAATTAATTCCAACAAGAGGAAATTATTAATCTAGACTCAATTTCATTATAAATTATATATGATGATCCTTTATCTTAGATTCTAGTGTTTATATTTCAACTAATTCTAAAGATAAATCTAATGGATATATTTAAAAAATATTTATGGGCATATACTCGATCCCTTCTGCTATGCCCCATAACCTTTACATATCTCATCCATCCTTTCATACTACTCATTTGAAACTCTATATTTCACTATTCCCATGGTGTGATTTACATTAAGTGTTGAATTTATGACTAAAAAAACAAGTGTTTCCCACTTCTTCAGTAAATAAATCAATATCAAGAGGGACCATAACTCATCATCATCTACAATTTTCATGGAATTTAACTAATCAATATTACCTTGGAACTTACTCATTTACTTTAATATGTTTTTACCCTCATTGTACTTTAGGATGATAAGATGAAATATCGGGTTTTATTTATTCTATGCAGTTTTACTTGGATACATAATTTATAATTTTCACCATAGAATAGAAGCATAATGTTCACTGGTATTTTAGAAGATACACTTATCAATGAACTTCATATTTTGAGAATCACACTTCCTATTGAGTATGAAAAAATGTGAATCAACTGGTAGGGTACTAGTAGACATGTTCTCACCAGATTTATCTTGTTGAATCTTCCTCCATTGGTACTATAATGGGATTATCAGTCTCTATTATGAGGTTCCATAAATCTTTAATATACAAAAAATATTCTATTTTGGGTTTCTAGATGGAATAATTATAAGTAATAGGCTTAATTATGTTACCGTAATTGTCCTCTATTGATGTAGTGAGAATATCAAAAATAAAACCATATATATGTGTTCAAAACAGTCAAAATAGTGGGAAACAACTTCTGGATCCACAAAAACGACTTATATTGAAAAAGATATTATAAAAATAGTATCAATGGTTGAGATTGGATGATGATAGGATATAGACATGTATTTCTAGTGATGCTATTGGAAAAGTAACTTCCAATATGAATAATATCATCTTCCCTAGAAATATGGTACTATAGCTCACTATATTTGACCAAAACATTGACTGCCTCTAGAGATATCATTTTATCCCTCTTTTTGTTGTTTTTTACACTATTAAAATCACCTTGATGAGTGATTTCAGAATCTGGAGTCAAAAATAGATTCCAACCACCTTTAATTTTACAACTATTAGACAAATTCTATTCCCATCTCAGTTTCAAAAATAGTGGATCTGATGCCACTTTATTAGGGAATTGGAACTCTCAAAAAACTAAAACGAATGTTAATGTGGAAGAAAAACACAATAAAAAAATGAATTATCATGAATTTGTAGAGAATGGGTGGATGTTTTTATTCCTCAATCATTTTTATTTAGTTTTTCATCAAAAGAACAGCCTCCTGGTGTGTCCACCATGATAGATATCGACTAAAAAAATAAACCTACTATAGTATCCATCGCTGAAAAAAACTCAACTAATGTCTCAAGTAATTAGGAGTATCTCAACACTTTCCCCCAATATCCCCATGACACATAATAACCATAGATGGAAATCTTGGTCCTTGTGAGTGAACTTACCCTAATAATGGTGGCTCACCATAGATGTTTGTATAAAATATGATACTTAAAGCTACTCATGATCTAGATGTATATGGACCCCTTGAATCAAGAACTACCAGATGAGTGATGCTGATGAAGATAAAGAAAACCATGCAGGAGAACTTTTATCTTCTTTTAGTATAGGATGATCAAAAATGGGGAAACTAGTTTTCCTATATTTCATCTCTATCTCCCATGACACAACCCTAGCAGTAGTCCCCAATGATAATGTTCAATTCTTTACCTCCACATAACACCTCCATCCCACTTCACCTCCCCTAGAGATCTATATTAGATGAAGAGATATTTTTCTAGAACTCCCTCCTCGGGGTAGGTTTTATTCCCAACTATTCTGATGATGATCTAGCTCATTCAACATAGTGAGGTTCATATTGTGGGTGATAAGAAAATTGAAACTAGTTTTGGATTTCTCAACGAGAGTGTGGGATGCAATGGGAGAGAACCTATAGGTGCAAAAAAGTATCATTTTCACATGGTGTTCATAGTGGTGGAGTTCTGGAGATGGTTTAATTTGGTAGTCAGTTCTTGTGATTAAGAAATATTGAAATTATATACTAGGTTGGTTGGTGAATCTACACACTAGGTAAAGGAAAACTCGGGGTTATGCATCAAACTCTAGGTAAATATTCTTGTATGAATTTCTATTAATTTTTATCCCACTATTGATTTATTTTATTCCTTTATAAGAGATATTAGTAATGAAGATACTTGGGTTTTAAATCATGTTGCTCAAAAATAGGATAAGAATGATACTAGTGGGGAATTATCTCAAGTTTTTGAGGATATGTACCATTATTTACATACTAATCATGATTAAATACTAATATATGGTTAAGATAGAGGTATCATGTGACAATATAGATATTAAATCATGTTTGGTGCATAAAATATGAAGAAGGATGTACCCTTTTTATGGAAGGGTAAATTAAGAAAATATGGAGATGATACTTTAATAATCTATTCAATGAAAAATAGATTTTTGGATTAGAATTGAATAATTTAAGTATTAGTATATCGAAACCCAATTATAACTATTATTGAAAATCTCATCCATTTTAGTTTAAGAAAGATAGAAAATAGTAATGCAGTTTGGTTACATATCATCTGCATTGATGTGTTGAAATATTTTGATGATTTGGGTATTGATTGGATCACTAGGTTATTTAATAAGAATATGAATTATAAGAAAATTATTTATATATAGTGGAGGAGTTATCTAGTACCCGTGTATAAAAATAAAAGAGATGTTTTAAGTTGTGTGAATTATAAAGGCTTCAGGCATATGAGTCATACCATGGAACTTTGAGTGAGAGTGATTGACCAAAGGATTCTTATGGGAACTAAATTTTTAGATAATCTATTTGGTTTAATTATTGTATTTTCAAACACATAAGTAATTTATTTTATTATATGTTTTATTGAGTATTATCGACAAAAAATCCAAGATTTATATACGATTTTCATTGATTTGGAAAAGGAATATGATAATTTTCCTAGAGGGGTTTTATAGAAATATCTTGAAAGAAAAGGGGTGCATGTGGTATATGTTAAACTAATCCAAGATATGTATGAAGGGAGTTTGAATCAAGTTAAAACCCTATTTGGTGACACTAAAAACATCCCTATCTTGATAAGACTGTATCAAGGTTCAACATTAATCCCATACCTTTTTGTTTTGGCCTTAGATGAAATTAAAAAGTGTATTCAAGATGATATACCTAGTTGCATGGTTTTTTTAGATCATATAATTCTCATTGAATATTCTAAAGAGACTATCAATTTAATGTTATATATTTGGATAGAGACTTTAAAATTTAAAGGTTTACATCTTAATAGGGATAATGAAGAATATATATATTTATGTTTTAGTAAGGTATTGTCTATAAATGTTTTTGATGTGAGATTGAGAGGACTTGTTATTTTGAAACATGATAATTTTTTACATTTAGTTTCATTTCTGCAATGTGATAAAGATATTAATGCACATGTCACTCATAGGATTCAAACTGGATGGATAAAATGGGGATATTTTTATTAGTTCTTTCTGATCATAAAATTAATTTGAAATTTAATGGTAAATTTTATAATATTGATATTATAAAAACTATTCTATATGTTAGTGAGTTTTTTTCTTTGAAGAGACATCTTGAAAAAAATAAGGTTAGAAGAAATTATAATGTTAAGATAGACATGTAAATATTATAAAATGGATGTGATTATAAATGAATGTATATGAGAAAAAATTATAATGACTATAATTAATGAGAAGATGATTGAGACTAGATTAAGATTGTTTAAACAAGTTATAATAATACCTTGGGATAATCCTATTAATAGGGTAAACTTAATTACCAATCCAATTATTAAAAGAGATAGAGGTATACCTAAAATTACCTATAAAAAAATCATTCAATATGATCTTTTTTGTAAATATTTCAATCTAGATATGGTATTAAATATAAAAAATTAGAGATGTTTGATCAATGTATCCAACCCAATTTCATTGAGTTTAAGGATTGTTTGTTGTTGTTAGTTGAGGTGTTGTTGTTTTTATAGATAGTTAGTTCACTTCAACCACTAAGAAAATTTTTTTATGGTGAATTTATATGAATTTTTAGTCGGTTGCAAATTTATTTTCTTTCTTGATATAAATTCTTAGTTCACTAAAACCACTAGGAACATCTTATTTTTTTGTATTTATATGAATTTTTAATATGCTGATGATTTATTTTCTTCCTTACTATGAATTTTTAGTCATCTTCAAAAAATAGGTAAATCATTATTTGTGAATTTTTTTGAATTTATTATATTCCTTACTATGGGTTACTAATTGGTGTCAATTGAAATTTAGTTTTTAGATTGTTTTTTTTGTGAAGGGGAAACATATTTAAGATTAATCTTGAGAAATCATATTTCATGGGAAAAAATAGCACCATGCATCATCAATGTACATACATTTACTCTAATAAACTATTTTACATTTAAATATGATTAATTATATGTATATATTATTTTAGTATAATTTTAATTTTTTTAATGTGATTCGTTATAAAAAGTTTATAAAAATAAAAAATAAAAAATAAAAAATAAAAAATTATTGTTAAAATAAATATATTTGTGTTTTATACTGATATTAGATCTATTATTTAGATTGGGGTTGAATTATTTATTTTCAATGTTAAATGTGTTTAGTTTTTGGTTCGGTAAGTAATTTCTTAACTAGGTTCAGATTTGGATAATATCATTTTCATAGGTACCCTACTGGCTGAAATCCCTAATATTTTCCATAAATTCATTTTCTAAACTTATTTATCAATAATTTTAGTTTTATTTAACATATATTTTAAAAATTATTTTTTTAATTTGGGGATTTGTGGATGACCAAAGCCTTTGGGACGATATTGAACCTTACACCATGATGAAGAAAATAATGCAACTAGATACTCGTTAAAACCATATTATAAAATTAAATCAATCTATGAGTTCTTGATGGATACCAGAAACTCTAATAATAGTAACACATGTTAGTGGAGAGAATAGGATCTAGCTACAAGCAATACAAAAGTAGTCAATGTTCCTTGAGGACTCAATGAATTCCCACTTCATTATTTATCTGAACCTCAAAGACTTGGTATCAATGCAATTATCTACAATTTATCCTATTTTTTATGTTTTTGATTTGACAAACACTAATAGTTTTTTCTTTATATATTTCTTTTCAACTTTACATGTGATATGTTCTTTTTGTTTAAATTTTAGTGGTCTTAAGGTTTACTATTATATGATCAACTTGGAACCAGGATGGTATTTATGTTTTAAAATATATGTAGTATAAGTAGTATCTAAAAAATTAATATGAAAAAATTATTGATTTTTTTAATATAGAATTTTTTATATATATTATTTGGTTCATATTATGTGTTTTTTTAATACTAATGGTTATCACTAGAATGACCAAAGGCATTGATATACATTCATATACATATAAGAACCCATTTTTTCTCCATCTCACGTTCTGCATACTAAATCAAGTCATATGAATTTATTAATAAATATTTTTTCTTATAATTTTAGACAATATTGGTTCATGTAGTTATTCAGGAATGTGGTGCACACTTAACTATTATTAGGTATGAAATTATATCCTACACACTGTTTCACCCATTAATATTTTGTAACATTTATGTAGATTATTTTAAAATTATAATTCCCATTTATTTTTGATTTATTCAATCCACATTATATTCCCAAATAACATGTTAGAAAATTTGAGAGAAGATTATTTTAATGAATGATCACATTAAACTCCATTTCTTCACTACCTTCTCCCCCACCCTTTTTATCCTTACCTAGGTCTCTCTCAGTAGATATATTAAAAAATTCATGGAATTGGGAGGTATTCTTACCTACCATTCCATATATCACTCTTTTGGTATCTCCCATATTATGTTCACTGATGACACCATAATTTTTATCAGTGGATGTAATAGATCTATCCGAGGGATCAATGAAATTCTAGAGGAATATTGTAAATGGAGTGGTCAACTAGTGAACCGTTTCAAGAGTAGCTTCTATTATTTTGGTAAGTGTATAGATAAGTGAGTTAGATCCTTACAGAGAAACCTTGACATGAAAAGAGGGCCCTTCCATATGGAATATTTGGGATCCCCAATTTCCTTGAAAATGCTTTGGGTCAAACACTTTGATAAAATTGTTAATAGATTTTTGGGATGTATCTTGAATTTGAAAAATCATTTTTTATCTTTTGGAGCTCAAATTACCTTAGTGAATAGTGTTTTCTCTTCCATCTCAGTGCATGTTCTTTCTACCCTTAAGGTTCCAAAAGGGGTAATATCCTGGATATATAACACTATGGTTTCTTTCCTATGTGTTTCCCAGTCGGATGGAAATCATCATTGGGTGTCATGGGAAAGGATGGAAAGACCTTTATGTGAGGGGGTGTTAAATTATGAATTATTTCTGAAACTATGAATGGTTTATAGAAAAAGTTGTTCTGGAAGGTGATTGAGGGGAGGATTATTTGGGGAAGGAACATGCACGTCAAGTATGTGGATTTCACCAACATGCATAGAAGTAGGTATTCCAATACATGGCTCATGATTCATCGCCTCTTGGTGAATCTACAACCGCAAGCGCACTGGATTGTTGGAAGTGGGGACATTAACTTATGGAATAAAAAATGGGTGGGAAAAAAGCTCATATTCCCCAACTTCCCTACAACTGATATCATTTTCAGAAAATCAAGTGAGAACTATAGTTTCATCCACGCAATTTTGGATGAAAACCAGCGGGTTATCTTTGACAGCATCAAGTTGAATTTAAAGCCGAAACAGTGAATTTTAATGAGACCATCCTTGGGATACCTCTCCAATAAATACTTTCATAGTTTTGAATGGTTTTCAATGACCATGAAACCAGGGAAAAATCACTATGGTTCAAGGTGATTTTTTTGAAGTTTAATTTCCCAGTGTAAAGGGTTAAGAACCATGAACTTCCAACTGAGGACAACATCAAGAACTTGGGCATGAGCATGGCCTCAAGGAGATAAAGTTTCATGGATATGAGGGTAGAAACCTCTATTAATTTTTTATTTTATGGTGATTGGGAGAGCACTATGTTGAACTTGTTCGACAGTTTCACCATCTTATCGAGTTAGGAGGTCTCAAGTGTTTCTTTTCTTAACATATGGTTCTAGGGAGCCATGAACTCTGGACTAGAGAGGAAGGAGTGAGTCCTCATTCTCTTGGAAGGCTGTTGGTGTCTCTTGAAAATATATAATGAGGTCCACCATAAGGGTATATTGGGTTCTATAACATGATTGCATTTTAGGATCAGGAACACCATGATTGATTTGGTTTTCCTCTACAAGGATTATAATGAAGACCCATCTTTGAGATCACTTTTTCCAGTCACCCCAACTCCAAACAGTGCTCCCATTCATAATAAGGGGTGATGGGTCTGTAGGTTTCCTCATCACATGGGAATGAAGATGAATATTGATGGTTATTGCAATATGGGAGTCATGCAAGGTAGGGGAGTTGTTCATGATACAAGGGGATATGTGATTCTGGATTTTTTTTGCCTATTCTGGAAGAGGTGACTCCCTCTAAGAGACAGCTCATGTGATGATCATTGGCCTAATCCTATATAGGTAGAAGAATATACATTTGAGGGTAGTTGAAACCAATTCAGTCAATATTTATAATTCCATGCCTGGTCTTGGACCTATATCCTAGTCTATTGTGAACACTATTCATAGGTTCAAGAGGCTCGTGATTAAAAATATATAGGTTCTTCACACCAGGAATGAAGGGAATACTGTTGTATATTTTTTCACTTTCAAGGTGATACATGATGAGAAGATCACCTATTTTTATTGGATAAGGTCTTTTATTTTTGAGGGGGTGAATCTTGTCAGAGTGGATGCTCTTGGTCTTCACTATTTCATACCCCCTGTCCTCTTAGTGTTTTCCCCTTTTGCGTTTCTTTTGATTTCTTCATTTTGTTCTTGTACTCTATGATGCTTAATAATAAAATGGTAATGATTTTGGTGGATGGTCAAAAGAGAAAATGACGAAGAACCTACAAATAAATTCAATATTTTATACCTTAATTATCATTTCCCTTGATTTTTTTGTTAATTCAATATTCATTCAGTTCACAGAGAACATGTTAGAGAATTTTAGAGGAATTTTATAAAGAAACATCACATATAATGTCATACATATGACTTCTCCCAGGCATGTCATTATTTCTCTTGAAAAATATTAAAGAAAAAATTTATTTTTGAACTATACTAACTAATTTAATACTTTAAGTGGAATATTTTGGTTGATCAAAAGAGAATGGTGTAGAAATGATTTAAAATTGTTTAGTATAGGTTTTGAAAAATTAAATAATAAATTATATTGGTTTTATTACATAGATGATTATAAGAATACCAAAATAATATAAATCAGGGTTTACGTACTTAGTTAAAAATATGTTTTTATTTAATTTAAATAATGTCAGAATTGAACCTAAGAAAGCCTCCCATCAAAGTACTAACTATCCACTTTATGAATTCTCTTTTCCCCTCTCAAATATTTAGTTTAATTCATAAGTGGGTTTTAAAAACCTTGTTTTAACATAGAGATCCCTTACCCATGCATTTTTTGTGACATGAGAGGGATAACTAGTTGTTCTATTTTATGCAGAAAAACCTCAATCCCTAGCATTGGTTATGAATAAGAACAATGGTGATATTGAGATGATAAATAAAGAAAATATAAAACTCATCATAAGAACAAATCACACAATTTACTAAACTAAATACAATTTACCTTCATTACATTGCCCGATAAGTTAGAGTAACCCTCTAATGCTAGTCATGTTGGGATACTTAAAATAAAAGAGATAACCTTGTGTAGTAGTAGTAGCCAGCAGTAGAAGCAGCTAGTAGCAAGAACTCCCTTTAGTCATATGATGTTAGAGACTCTAAGAAAATCCCCCATATACACAATATCTTCTCCCTCTCTTTCTATTATCATCCTAGAGACAATCCATCCCTCTATATTATTTCTAAATTTGAATTCTTCTCCCAATTTTACTTTTACAATTTCATCTTTCTCACTCATTCCTTATTCTTAAATTTTTCCCTCTCTCTATCATAACTTTTGGTCAAGCCTTCTGTTTTTGTATTTGATCACATGGTCGAATATTATCCATGATTTTTAGGGTGTTTTTAACTCCTTCATGTTAGCGATTCCTCCACATGTTTATGTTCTATAGATTCTCTCTACTTCTAGCATGTATCACTTGTATAATCTAGAAGAAATTTGGTATTTGAAGTTTATAAATAATATAACCTTATGTTTTGGGTGTTTATTCTACATCATATCCCATGCATGGGATGTATGGATTATCCATGGACCATGGTGCAACCTGACTACCATGGAACAACCTTCTAGAGAACCTCAATTTGTGAATATCAAGCCATTGCCTTTTGAGGAACGTCCACATCGTAGCCGGTTGGTACCACACCATAGTCTCTCATTTGATTCACTTGGTTTACATGGCTGAAACATAGTGTTCTTTCCACAACATAACTTCTCTCTTCCATTATCATCATATAGAGATCCATGGGATAACTTCCATCCCATGATGCAACAACATTTTCTTTAATTTGATCTCCCTTGGACACTACATCACATATAATTGGTTGTGGAATAATGGGTATCAATTTTATAGTGGACAATGAGAGATATTTTTTTTATCCATAGAGGTTTTGTGGTGAAAAGGATAATCTTGTGGCATATCTTGGGTGAAGATGGCAGTTTCTAGTTGTCTGCGACATAGTGACATTAATTGCATTGTGGATGAAATATATGAGAATGATGATGAGCGACCCGAGGTAAAATGATCTCATTTATGTAAGTGCACAGTAACTCGGGGCACACATGTATCCCACATCAACAAATCCAATATATAAAATCCCATATTGACGTAAATATATTCCTTCATTAGTTTGACAAGTCATATGGGGGATGGAGGACCCCCTGCGACACTATGCACCACCCCGTGTCAATGATTCTTTCCTCCCATCACTATGTGGACTCATTCCCCACATGATGGTGTGATCTTTTGCGCTGAACCACACAATCTATGTTCCTCTACTCCTATCATGGGAGGGATCTCCCTATGGGGAGGCTTAGCTAGTGGGACTTTCATGGGCCTACTATATGGTGGGATTCCCTATGGGTTGAGGGATAGCCCATTAGCCTAATTTGTTTTGTCTAAGTCCACCTTTTCCATTCCAACCTACATAGGAAAAACATGAAAATACTGAAAATAAAAAAATGTAAATTAAGTATTTTTCTTTCTTTTTATGTCCTCTTTCACAATTGTAATTTAAATAAATTAATACCAAAAAATGATTATCCATAATCAAGAAATGGTTTTCCTCAGTTAGAAACATATGAAATTTTTTACAACCCATCTCAATGGGTCCTATGATGTGACTCCCCAAGACCACCTCTAATCGACGAGGGGTTGGTGATTATTGATTAGTAGGAATATCACTAAAATGTGAGGCCTTATACTAAGTACCTACACAAACACACACACACACAACTCCTATCCCATACAATGCTGAAATATAAAAAAAATTAAACAACCATGCATGAATACATCCAAATCCCACAACCAGAGTATGAAAGAAAGTAAAGGAAAGTAAACAAGTCCAAATACAAGCCCAAAAAAGGTTCTGAAAACAAGTCCAACCTAAAAGTTAATATAGGAACTACTATCAAGATACCATAGGAACACACCTCGGTCTATCCGGTCTCACAAATCACAATCTAATCCTCATCTCTTGGGTAATTTGTCAAAAGGCTTATCGACTACAAAAGACACGACATGTGTGGGAAAATCCCATGGGAGGTTGTGTATAAAAACACTTATCATGAATCCCCAAAACCACAAATCATATAAAAAATAATAACAGTAATATCTATATAGGTTTATGTCTACAACCCATATAAAAATAATATCCAGATATACTCAAGAAATACACACAGTCTCAAGGTAATGTCATAACCGTAATGCTATCATAGGATTCTAGCTCAAAGGTTCCAAAAAAAAAACTCATATAGGAGAACACACTCCATGAGTCAGATAGAACTGATCACATTTGTACGAGAGGTAGTTCTCATCAGATATCTTCCTTAGAACTATACACTGTAAGTCTAAAGAGATCCGATACATAGATGGGGATCACACCCATTACCATGGGGCATACCAACAACCCAATCTAAAATAACCTTCTAAGTAGAGGTTTAACACCCATATAGTGTTGGTCACAAAGATACCAAGAACTCCATATAGGTAAATAATATGATATAGGATCTCACTCTGGGCCTCCTGGAAGGATACCATCAACTCTATCCAATAAGTCTTGCTGAGGGGATCACTATCCTATCGGTTGGAGGTGATTCCAGACTAACCCTCATGGAATTGATATAAGGAGAACACCTTAACAAAACTTTTCCAAGATATAGAGGATAAGGGATACATGCCAACATTAAAGGAGTACACAATGTGTTGGAGTATATGCCATATCCCCTTGAACCAGGTCCAAACCATGTAAACGGCTCGTGTCTATGTCCATTTATAAGTACACAACATGATAATTCCTCTGTACTTATACCCATGTACTTGTACACAACTTATCCTGTGTATTACTAGCCTAGATGTGTCTCTATAGGAGTACACGGCATGCCCATTCCCATGTACTTCAGGTCATATCAATATACCCTTTGAGGTACACGCCGATACTTCAGGGATGGGTCACATGCCATGTGACAAGGTCACATGCTGTGTGATACTTATCTTCATCCAAAAACCCTATCCACCACTAGGAGGGTCCCACACGACATGTAACTTTGAGGTACATGTCATGTATTTTAGAAATTTATTAATTATCAAATCAGGTTTTCATGTTTTTGGTCGCTCCTCCAGCAATCGTTCTAAACTCACCCTCATAAAAAAACAAAGAAGATCATCATTTGAACCTTATAGTCATAGAACATTGGGATTAAACCCTTGAATCCATTCAGAAAATAGTCTCATACATCATTCTTTTTTTCACATTGAAGAACATGAAAACTTGGTATCTACATCATCCAATCCAATTATGCTTCCAGTTTCCACTACCTTTATATCGTGCCAAGCCTAGATATATAACATCAAATTATTTCTTCAAGAAATGGGTGCATAATGATAAATTCCTCAGTGTTTTTTAGACCAATTCCAAACAAAGAATTCCTTCAATGTTTGTAGAATTAGGGGATAAAAGAAAAATAACAATCATGAGGAAGGGACCCCATTCAATGTTTGTGTCGACCTAGATTTGTTTACATTAGAACTATGAATTAAGAGATAATAAAATAATCCCAAAGACACTCTCTTGATTCTTGAATAATCTCACCCATCTTGCAATATACACAATCTTTTGATCAATTTGTTGGTTGATTGATCTGTATTCATAGTAGAAATAGAAAATGAGTAAATAATACAATAAAAACAAATTTCTACCTTTATTTGGATCGATCAACAATGAAGAATGGATATGCACCATGATCATTGGTGAGATCCTATGATTCATTCATGCATTAGTTGTCGATATTTGATCTGTTCATCGTTTGCTAATCAAATCTCTTTCAAAACTATCCAACAATCCTCTAGATCTCTATGTTTTAGCAGATAAACCTATGAATCCACCATAACTGAATAATTATAGAATAGGTTAGGTCACCATTTTAATGAAATAAAATAAAAATAATATATTTGATTATTTAACCATTTTAAGTCCATGATGACTTTTCCACAAACACCCCATACCGATAAAGGATATATTATTCATGGGGTAAAACCCACATTATAAACTAAATGGTACCATTTTATTTTTGATTTGGGCCCCCTATTGATAAGTTATTCCATTTTTTCAATAAAACTACACACACATGCTATTTAATATATTTAATATATTTCAAACATTAATTCATGATACATCATGCCTCATAATCACATTCCATCTTAGAACCTAGTCTAAAATATAATCCATATAATATCCAAAAATAATACATTGAAAATTCAAGTCATTAAATTCTACCCACCTTGGGGATTTACATACTGAAAATCCAAAACAGTGGCTACACAAAGATATGTGGGTACTGAGCACGAATATATGCCTCTCACTCCCAAGTGCTCTCTTAAATATTCCCGTGCTTCCACCAGACACACACTAAAGGAATCAATCACCCATTAAAGATCCTCTCCTTCCAATCCTTGATCTCTATCAGGTACTAAGTAAAGGAAACTCCATCCTCTATGTCTTGCTCACCCCATTCAATAATGTACAATGGGTCATGCATGTACCACATTAGTTGGAACATGTGGAAGAAGTCGTATGTATAGTACAACAATGGAAGTAGAGATAAAAAGTATACCACATCACCAACTCTATAGAGTATTTCGAAATGGCCAATGAATATTGGAGATAGATTTTCTCTTGACCAAACCTCCGTAATTCACATCGAGGTAAAACTCATAGGAAAACATGGTATCCCTCATTAAACTCCAAAGGTCTCTATCATTTGTATGCATAAAACTTTTGATATCTTTTTATAGTCTTAATTCTTTCATAGATGATATGCACCTTCTCTACAGTGGGTCTCACCAACTCTTGGCCCATGCGTGCTGAATCTCCTAGGCCAGTCCAATAATGTGGTGACCTATAGATTCATCCATACAAAGCCTCAAATGGTGCCATACCAATGGTGGAATGGTATCTGTTATTGTATTAAAACTCTACCAGTGGTAGATGATCCTCCCAACTATGCCCAAATTCCAATATACAAGCTCACAACATGTCCTTGAGAACCTTAATGGTCTGTTCAGTCTTGCCTTCAGTCTGGAGGTGAAAAGCTATACTAAAGTGAAAATGAGTCCCAAAAACCACTTAAAATCCCTTAAATAATCGATATGTGAAGGGATCATCACAGCCAGAAATAATTATAGATATAATTCCATGGAGTCAGACTATATCCTACTCATAGTAGTGTCCCATGCTCTCTACTGAAATCTTCTCTCTGATAGCTTAGAAGTGGAAAAACATGGTGAGTCGGTCTACGATCACCTAGATGGAATCATGTCACCTGGATTCATGTGGTAATCCCATCACATGGTACATGGATATCCCATCCCACTTACACTCTATCACCTCAAGGGGTTGAGCTAAACTAGCTGAGATTTGATACTTATCATTCAATTACTGACAAGTAAGTCATCATGAAAAAAACTCTACAACTCCATTCTTCATCCCTAGACACAAAAATTGACATCAGAGGTCTTGATACATATTATCATCACCTAGATTTACCACAAATATAGATGTATTAATCTCTCTTAGAACCTGATCCCACAATATCTCTGGTACCATTATGCGTCCACTGAAAAGAACGACATGATACCTACCTTCACAAAATCTATAAGAAGCATTTCCATTGGATATATGAGTATGTAGGGTCTCATAGTCAGTATCCCCGAGATGTGAATCCCCGACTCACTAAAGAAGAAGAGGGGTAACAACTATCAACTGGAGGTAAGCTGATCCATCTCCATCCACAAAGTATAACCAAAATGAGACCAACAACTTCAAATCCTCATTCAATAGTTGCGAATAAGATCTCTTGATAAGAGAATCTGATAAAATGTTCTTCTTAATAGGAGTATAGAAAAATTTTAAGTTATAATCCCGGTGGAATTTTAGCCATCAACTCTATTTCATGGTAAGATATTTCTAAGATAAGATATACTTGGGACTCTTGTGACCATAATATATGATAAACTACTCACCCATCAGTTAGTGTCGCCATATCTTCAGTGAAAATACCACTAATGATAACTCAAGATCATGGATTATTTAGTTCTAAAAATGTGGTCTCAACTGACTTAAACAAAAGAAATCACCACCTACCTCTACCTAATATCATAGCCAAGATCAGTTCCTAATGCATCAAAGAACACTACATACTCAACACCATCATCCGGTTTTATCAAGATGAAATCATTCCTCATACTGAATCAACTTATGAAAGGCCTATTGAAACCTCTCTGTCCACATGAAAGGATGCCTCTTTTGGGTTAAAGATGTAATGGGTGATGATATCCAACATAAATTAGGTATGGATCTCCAACAATATCCTTCCAACCCAAGGATGTTCTGCACCTCTGTCACACCCTTCGGTGGATCCCAAGCTTACACAACCTTGACCTTGGATAGGTATACTACATAACTATCTCCTAAGACCACTCATCCTATAAAGTGGACCTTATATATCTAGAAATCACAATTAGAGATATTCCTATAAATATGGTGCTCTCAAAGTACATCCAAAACCATTATCAAGTGGCTCACGTGCTCCTCCTCAGATGCTGAGTACACAAAGATATCATTGACAAAGATAACCATGAACTAGTCTAAAAATGGCTTAATGATCCAGTTCATGAGTCCCATGAATATTTATGGGTAAATATTTATGCTAAATTACATCACCAAGTACTCATAGTGACCGTGGAGACATATTAATGGAGTCTTCGATATATCCTTATCCCATACTCGCAACTGGTGATAGCCCAACTTGAGGTCAACCTTCAAGAACATTATTCTCCTCTCAACTGATCAAAGAGTTAATAGATCCTTGGTATTGGATATATGCTATTGAAGGTCACCTGGTTTAAGAACTGGTAGTCCACAAAAAACCTCAATACCCCATCCACCTTATTGGAATACAAAACCAGTGTTGCCCAGGGTGAAACAATGGGCATAACAAATCCTTACCTCTGAAAGGCCTCCAACTGCACCCTCAACTCTTAAAGCTCCATGAGAGTCATATGATATTATAGAAAAAAATATCTATGATTTCCTGAGGTTTATATCAATGCATAAGTATATCTCTTAGTGGAGAGGTAAGCCTAGAACATCCTTATGATAGATGTCCTCATACTCCTCCACCACTACAGGGAACTGAAAACTCAAAAAATATACTCCTCCAAGGGTCATGATATCCAACTGATGAGTAACTGGATGTAACCTCCTATTAATGAGTCCATCCTATTCATCTTGGGTTTCCTTTTCACCCACAAAGTAAAATATGGTTCAATCATTACAAACACACCACATCGTATGCACGAAACTGTCAATCTGGGCAAGAACTATAGCTAACTATTCCATACCTAAGATGATTTTTTAAGGCCTCATTGACAATACAAATAGATCCAAATAGAAACTATCACCTCTAAGAGTCTGGTCTCACTATCGACATAAATGTGTGATCGCTGATTCATCTCCAGTAGGAGTCTCCATGTGCATGGGTCAAGCCAAGGGCTCAACTAGAATCTCTAAGTCTCAAACCAGGTGGGCATCAAAAAAGGAATGACTAGAACCTATGTCTTTCAGTATTGAAGATAATGTATAAAAGACACATATCATACCTCGAATAATTCTCAGAGCCTCTGGGTTATAATCCTCAACTGCGTTAAGCTACCAGTACCCCTGTCCTCTAGCTCCCTAAGCCTAATATGGACCACCTAGGGTTAGTGATTGTAGTAATTCAAAGCATAAAACACCTATGGTTGTTGTCCCAAATCCTTTACCACATCCTCCACCTAGAGAACCTATCTGTTCCCACCGCTACCTCTACCTCAGCATCCCATACATTGTCTCCTTATCATTTGTACGGTAGGTCAAACAATCTTATGCAAAATGTTCCCTAATGTCACATGATTAGAACCACCTCAAATTGGAATGATTGGACCCATACTATGAGACCTAAACTGTATACCTTCTATCCTGGGATATCCTCCTGAAATGCATCACATGTATAGGTCCTTGATACTGACTTTGACTCCCATATACCGACGTCTTTGCTCCTACTTTCCCACTACCGACAACCATTTTCTGTGTCTGCTCAGGTAGGAAACTCTCAACCACCAAATCCTTCTCCAGAACCCCAACATAAGTGGGAATTTAAATATTTATAACACTGTCTCATATGTATCTATATAGTCCTCACTCAAATTTCCAAACCCAAAATAATTGATCCTGAACCATATCTATCGTGTAAATGGAAAGGTTGGTAAACCTCAATGAATACTAATATACTTTCATGATACCCTTATAATGATGTAGAAGCTCCTTGATATATATAACCCTAATCATAGTTGGAGAGAACTAATATTTGAAAAGGAACTCAAAATATTACCATGATAGAGCCTCCTTGTCATCAGAATGGGTCACCAATCCACACCTTCATCCCATTGATCCATGAGGAAGTCTCACCACCAGGACCACCATTTGGTCTTCTGGTGTATGAACCAGAAGGAAAACTCATACCTCCACCTCAAGCCAGACCTCATTCTCCTATGGGTCTGGATCTCCTCATAACCTAAAGTGTACCTATCAATAAAACTCATGAAGTGAACTCATCTTTCACACCTCATCCACTGGTACTATGTGTACCATCTACTTCTCTACAGATGGTGGTATAGTTGGTGCACCACTTGGAGGTAACATTGATGGAACTGGTCCCTGTATTAATGCCTCATCACTAAGAGGATCATCCGCATGATCCTGATGCTGAATCCTAGTTGGAATACACCATAGAAGTATATTGAAATAAACAAGATGTACCCGGGTCAATGATTATATCTGGAGAGATGACTCAAGAAGGACAGGGAAACCACAACCCATTCTTATATGATACATATACCATTGTTTTTCCTATAACCAGGTTAATATGTACTAAGTTGAAATGTAGGAGATAAGAGTCCTGGTGTATAGATACATAGGCCAAAACACCAACACTAGGGTCCCTGGCCTAAAATATGAACTCGAAACACTTAATAATATTTTTAAAAACTAATCTAATAGAATCTGGCCCTAAGGTAGAACTGAATGCTCTGATACCACTCCATCATGAACCATACTAATGGGGTCCATTCAATGACTCCCCAACCCCACCTCTAATAGGATAGGGGATAGTGACTAGAAATGAGTAGGCATATCACTAACATGGGATGTCTTAGCCTTTTTACATACACACACACATATATTTAAGACCATACAATGTTGAGATATAAAAACAACTAAACAACCATGCATGAATACATCTAAATCCCACAAACAGAGTATGACAGGAAGTAAATGAAAGTAAACAGAGCCAAATACAATCCCACCACAAGGGTTTGAAAACAAGTCCAACATTAAAGTAAATATGGGGACTACTGTTAAGATACAACATGAACACACCTAAATTTCCCCAGTCTCGCTAAGCACCGTTTAGCCCTGGTCCCTCGGGGACTCTGTCAAAAGGTCGGTCATCTACACAAGACATGATATTTTTGGTAAAATAAAATGCAATAGTGAGTATAAAAATAACTATTATGACACCCCAAAACTACAAATCATATAACAAAATAATAAATATTTTCTCTACAAAGGTATATGTATACAACGCATATAACAATAATATCCATATATACTCAACAAAGACACACAATCTCAAGGTAAAGTCACTACCATAATTCCAAACTGGGATTATTGCTCAAAGATTCCATAAATCACCCATTTAGGAGAACAAACTCCACAAGTTAGATAATGCTGACAATGTCTATCTGAGAGGTAGTGCCCATCAGACCTCTTCATTAGAAGTATATACTAAAAGTCTGAATAGATATTATACATAGGTGAGGATCAGAACCAAGGCCATGGTGTATATAAACAACTCAATCTTGAATAAACCACTAATTATAGGATCAACGCCCATGTAATTTTGGTCATAAAGATAACAAGAAATCCACCTAGGGAAAGAAGATGATAGATGAACTCACTATGGGTCTTCTAGAAGGATTTCAACAACTTTATCCAAGAATTATTGATGAACAGATTGTTGTCCTATCTATAAGAGGCAACTCCATACAAACCCTTATAGAATGGATATAGGGAACACATCCTAACAGAACTTGTTCAAGATACATAGGACTAGGGATCTATCAAATATTAAAGGATTACATTACATTTAGTAGGAGTACATGACATTTCCTCTCAACCCCATCTACCACCCTTATAAACATCCTATTCCCATTTACATGTAGAGTTAAACAACATAATGTTGCCCATGTAATTATACCTGTGTACCAGTTCATAGATTATCCTATGTATTCCCAACCCAGATGTGTTCATGTAGGACGACGTGATGTTCCCATGCCCGTGTACTCTATCTTGTGTCTGTGTACCCTCTGAGCCATTGAGGAGGGGTCACACACTATATGAAACTTATCTTTATCCTGAAACCCTAGACGCAACTAGAAGGGTCCCACATGGAGTGTTGCTTTGAGTTACACGTCGTGTATTTCATAAATTTACATATTCTCATATCTAGTTGGCACACTACCAGCTACTCCTCCAGCCACCATTTCGGCCTCTCCCCTTACTGGAAACCAAGGAATATCATTAAATAATACTTAACATCATCGAACACTATAATTAATCCCTTTAATATATTTAGAAAATTATCCCATTCATCATTCTTCATTGCATGAAAAAGAACATGAAAACTAGGTATCTACACTATCTGATATGCTTTTGATTCCATCATCACAGCACCATCATGTTGTTCCAAGACTAGATCTATAATATCGATTTTTTTCACTAAAAAACGGGTGCAAAACTATCTATTCCTCTATGTATGTTGAACCATGGGACAAAAAAATAATACTCGTAATGAAGGTAAAATCAAGGGATAAAATCACAAGAATAATCACGATGAATAGAAATTGATTGATGTTCATGTTGACATCAATTTTTTTCTGTTAGAATAAAGAAAAAATAGATAATCAAATAATCACAAAGATATTCTCCAAATTATTGAATAATCTTACCCATCCCACAATACACATGATCCATGGATCAATTTATTGGTTGATTGGTCCATGTGCATAGTAGAAATAGAAAATGGGGAATGAATCCAATAAAAAAATGTCCTACCTCAATAAATATCAATCGCTGATGAATAATAGAGCTACACAATGATTGTTGGTGAGATCCCCTGATTAATTATCACACCAGTCATCGATCTTCGATCAGGTTATAATCCTCCAACAAAATCTCTTTCAACACTCTCTAATGGTCCTCCAGTTCTCTAGGTTTTAGTAGCTAAACTTAGGAATCCCCCATAACTGAATACTTATAGAAGATATCAGGTCACTATGTCAATGAAATAAAAAAAATAATTTATTTAATTATTTTATTCATTTTATGCCAGTGACGACTTTTCCACAAATGTCCCACACCGAAAAAGGTCATGTCACACCTAGTGTAAAACCCATGTTCGGAACTGAATGATGCCCTAATATTTCTGATTTAGGCCCCCCATTTAGAAGATATTTCACTTTTTCAGGAAAAAATGTGTGTGAATGCTATTTAATATATTCGAAACATTTATTCTAGACACACTTGTTCTTAGAATCTCATGCCCTATGAGCACCTAGTCTTGAAAATAATCCATATAATATCTAAAAACAATACATGGAAAATTAGAGTCATTAAGATATTAATTAATATTTTTTTTAAAATTTTATGGAATATAAGAGCTCATTAAATCCCCCAAACTTAAATCATGACTTCCCTTAGTAATATATCTCTACTTAAGTATTTAAAAGGATGACCCCATTCCACCAATATATAAAATTTAAAATTAATGAAATAAAAAATTATTAGTGTGGGAAAATAAATTTAAAGTTTCATATATAGAAAGTGATTCCAACTCATCACTAGACACAATACATTTCAATTTTTCTAAGAAAAAATGGGTATTATCATCTCTTCCATTTAATTATTCCAATTAATCATCATTAACATGCTAATTACGATCTACCTCACTATATTTTTTTTCTTCTCAAATCACTCATGGTAAAATTTAAATGTGTTTTTTCCTTATACCTTAAATACATGCCCCAAAATTATGGATTTTAAAATGATATAATTTATCTATTTAGTATATACAAATACCACTAAGAATCAAGATAAATTTGAAACATAGGATCATATGATTTTGAAGATTAAGGATGGTAAGAAATTTATATATAAAGAATAAGCCAAAAAAGGAGGCTAAGCTCTATGTGTAAAGAATTATAAAAAAAGTATATCCAAATTTATCCCCCCTTAAAAAAGTGACATCCTTACCTATATATAAATCTTAAGTAAGGCTATGATCAAAATAATAACAAATAATGAGTTACCCTGTATAATTTTTTTTTTATTTTTTTTGAATTTCTCAAAAATTATGCTAGGACAAGTCTCACATCCACCACCAAACCTAAAATAGTCTAAATCATTGGTCAAGTGATGATGATTTTTTAACCTCGATAACTCAACACATATTTTAATCATTTTTTAATAACTTTGTTTCTCTTCTAGAGGGGTAAAATATATAAAAAGTGAATAAAACATGAAAATTCTTTCCAAAATTCAATGAGGCACCCAAAAAATATTTATTCAAAGTATCATATCCCTTATTTCCATAAAACATATGTCCCCCCCACATTTTAACTTTGAAAATCATGAAAAAAATTATAGTAAGGGTAGGAATAGATAAATAATCTTAAAATGAAGCTACTCATATAAATGGAAATTCATGGTATCTAAGGGATAAAAGGAGGAAAATTTTTAGGTGGTTCTGAAGGAATGTGGTCAAATAAAAATAAAATTCCTCTATCATTTTTAAAGTAAATTTATAAAATCACCACTTTAAAAAAATCAATATCAAATCCTAGTTGATAACATATCCCAATTTCTTTCATAATTTTTTTGAAGGAATGATTTAAAAAAATTCTTTGAAACCTCTGAAAATTAAGGGCATAAAATTTAATACAAACACTTGTGAAATGTTTCATAATAAAAAATTAATCAAAATGGACTTAAAAAAATTAAAGTAGGAAGGATGGAATGGAATTTTCAGAAACTTGTGACTAATGAAAAACATGATTTATTGATTTAAAATTCTTATGTTTCAATGTAATTATCCAATCTACCCACATTACTCTTTTAATTACATCAATTTGAAAATTAAAGCATGGAATACAGGGGTTTCTAGCAATACCTAATAATAATTCATAAAAAAAGTAAGAATTAATCTAAATTTGGACATGCATTTTTTCCCTTTTTTATTTAGATTCAACTAACATATTTTGAAAAATTATGGGAGTACATGTAAATGATTAAATTTAAAGCTTACTATCATTTCATTTGAATCTCTCATCCTCTATTTTTTTCCTTTATTTTTTTAGCCGATACTTGCACCTTTAATCTTTATGCACATGAAAATCCTAGAAAGATAGTGATGTAAAGGCCCATAACATGATTGTTCAGAAATTAAAGCTGAAATTAAAACTTAGTAGTTGACAAATAGAAATGAAAATAAAAAAGAATAAACAAATGTGGGTTTATTCCAAAAATATCTCATGTTATTATTTTTCAACTAAACCTTACCTATCTCCATCATATAATCAAAGGTAGGAGGGAGGTTACCCAGTACAACTCTATAAATGGTCCATGATGTGATTCTTGCATGTGGATGGGGAATATTCCTTTTTTTATTGAAACCAATGATACCCATACTCTATCTAACAACTTCTCAATATAAATGTATGGATACCCAAGTCTTTTACAGATATTATTACATGATACTTAAGTATAAATAACCATTAATACAATAGAATAACCACAATGGCCTATTGTCTTTGGAATAATAGGTCCTTAATATATAAAACATGAAATCCTTATTTTAATTTCCATAGTGTGATCCAAAAATCCATTTGAGCTCCTAAATATTCATGGGATAACATTAGGAATACATAAAGAAAAGGGTGATCTAAAAAGCCCAGTAAGGGGATAAACATGCTAAGGAAACATCACGTGTGAGTCAAAATATAACATAATATAATAAAATAGGAGGCACATGAGTAATCAAAAGGAAGAATAAAATAATGAACATGGTATCATAAGATCATTTTAGTATAGGAAATGTAGAAACAACATATAAAATGTCGTAAGCATGAGTCATGGTTAACTGCTTAGACAATATCACATTGTGGACAAATTCCCATAATAAATTTGATTTAATCCCTAATCCCATACAAGACATCTTATGATACTATAACATTACCCAATGCATTGGTGTGCTATTTGGGAGCACACATAATAACATGTTCATGATCTGTGTGTGCCACATTAAGGAAATACATCATAAGGCATAACATAAGAACTAACAACATAAAGAAAATTCTCTACATAATCTTTCTTCATATCATAATCAAAGGAAATTTCATAATGAATTCATTTGAGAAATGATCATAAGGAATATATTACCCCATCAAAAGAAGTAAAAATAAGCTAGGTATATACGTGATAGACATATATACATAATTTAGAAGCAATCCATAACATCAATGGTTGTTTTCATTGATGAAAATGCATTAAAAAATTCATGAAGAAACTAAAATTTTCACTTTTATAGAAATCAATAAATGTCATCTTAAATGGAAAATGATTTTGAAAGATCAATTTGAACATTTATTAAGGGAAATATACATTAAATTTTGAAAAATCATATTTAAAATCTAAAAATTTCTCAAAAATTAAAGATTTTTTTTGGAAAATAACCTTTTAAAATTAAAAAGGAATATCTAAAACATTTACTGTTCATGATGGCATAAGCGTTATTCATGAAAAATAAGCTAAAAAAACAATGATTCCTTTCAAATTTTTATAATATAAGTAAAAAATACCTTGTTTAAAAAATAATAGGAATATTAATTTTAAAAAATAAATTAAAAATATAATTAAGGGTAAATGTTACTTCACACAATCATTGTAAAACATTTTTGAAAGAAATATTTAGAAAACACGGATTTGAAAGAAGATGGATTTTAGACTGAAGATAGAAATAAAGTTATATTTTCTTAAAAAAATTCTTGATAATTATAAGTACCAAAGAGAGGAAAACGGTACTATTAATTGAAAAAATCACAAATAACAAAAGGATAATAAAATTAAATAGGTTTATTGGACAAATATTAAAAAATTTCCTTCAATGGAAATTTAAGTATAAGAAATCCTGATTAAAATGGGATTGAAACATAAACCGTTACCACTTTGGTAACTTTTGAATCATAACTTAACATGAATGATGTCTACTAATTGTAAAATAATATATCATGATGTAGTAAGGATTCATGATATAGTATTTATATCTGAATTATATATACCATTCAAAATAAATTAGGCACATAAAAGAATATGTGTCTCAAAGAAGGAAGTTTGAGACGAAACTGTTACAAAGATTATATCATTGAGGATAGAGTTAATAAATGGAGTGATTATGTGTAAAATATGTAGATTCACCAAAATAAAATTTTAAAAACAATATAAATTAATAATAATTCATTTCCCTTATAATTTTGGCATAATATAATCAACACGGTAGTCTTGCAACCCAATGAAAGGAAATTGAGTTTAGAAACCCCTTACCTCATGCTTACATTAAGTTAAGAGCTATTTAACCACCTGTATAGTGGTTTTAAAAATGTTATTAAATTATAAAAGAATCATATTATTATTTATAATATCATATATGATCCTTTTATAACATCTTATTACTCATTCGTTAATAATATTTCACAATCACTATTACTTTAGGTGTTAATTGTCTTGTTTTCTTCTTTACAGTTCATCATGAAAGTTTTGGATCTTAGAAATAGATTATAGTTCTATAATGTATATAATTATATTAATTTTATAAGTATAATTTTTTACTACATACATATTTAGAAAATTAGCTATTTTTTTTACATGGAGAATTAATCACATCACTTCATGGAGACGGTAGGTCTTATATACAAATGAGCGACATTATCATTTACTTAATAAGTGAAAGGGTAGGAAATTTTATTGTATATTAATTTTATATAATCAATATAATATTATATATATAACATACATTCATTAAATTCATCATTTTTTACCTTCTATGTAAAGTGTAAGTGAAAAAAAATCCCACTACTTCGTGAGGTGGTTGTCCGTTTCGTACATGAATGGAGTTATCATTTATTAAATGGATGATAAGTTAAGAAATTATATCACATATTTATTTAAAATAATTATTAATATTTCATTAATATCATATATAAACATAAAATTAATCCATATAATATTCCATATAAAGCGTAAGGAAAAACAAATAACATCGCTTTGTGAGGCGGTAATCTTCCATATACATGAATGATGTTATCCCATTATCCAAGGAATGAAAATCAAGAAGGTATATATGATATTATAATTAAATAAGTATAATTATATCATAAATACCACATATAATCATTATAAAAATCATTATATTCATTCGTGATAAGCAGTGATGTAAAATGAATTATGTCGGTTCACAAGGCGATAGTCCGCCGTAAACATGATCAATGGGTTCATTAACCATTTGAGGGAGAAGGAGATAGTTTTAGGTAATTACCTTAACATAAAAATATATAATTATATTTAAGATAATGATGTTATTATATTATCATCTTTTAATAATTTTTGAAGGAGGTGGAGGAATAAATAAAATAAAATGCTCAATTAAAGATGTCATGTCTTCTTTGGATAACTTCTTTTGGTTTGTATCAAAAGCCTTCATAAGTTAGATTTATGACAAAAAAATGATTCCAATATTAGGAGAGTAAAGTAAATAATTTATTTGGGTATTAAGTTTTTAATAAAGTGAGTTTTTTAAGTGTATAAAGGAGAGGATATGGGTGACCTTTTATTAGTTAGGTGAGTGGAACACATGTATTTTTTGAAAAGAAAAAGTTGAACCTGTGTTTTTTATATTACAGAAGGATAAAAAATGGTAATTATAAAACCTTAAAGGTTATAAGTTCAAAATATGTCCACTTAATGTATTTTATAAAATTTTATTTTTCATTTTACCCATTACCATTTTAGTTAAACCCCCCGGTAAAAATATTTTCAACTTAACCTTGGTAATTTTTTTCCTGTTTTTACTATTCATTATGGAAAAAATTAAGTTAAGATTATTAGATAATATAAAATATTTTTATTAAAAATATTCAATCCATTTTTTAAAATTCCATTCACATAAGTGTAAAAATTTATTTTAAAATTAAAACCGCAGACACTATGAGAAATCAGTTTTCTTAGGGGAAATTGTTTAAACGTTTAAAAAGTTTTTATATGAAAATTTGATATAAAATTTATTCAAATGAACTAAATTGAATAAATAGACATATAATTGAACTACTTTTAATTTTAATACCATATTAAAATAATATTTATCTTATAAATGTTGTTGAATCAAATGGCAGTTTTTTAATAAAACCTAGTATTTTTCACTATTTACTAAATAAATTATCTTTTCATAAAATTATAATAAAATAACTCCAATATAATTTTTACATGATTATTTCATAATTTAACATAAAATTTTCAAATGAATATTAATAAAGTTTAAAAAAATAAAAAATTTAATTAAAATCATTTAGGAAAATAATTTTGTTTAATTTTCTAAGGTAAAACACATTTGTGTGCATAAAAATAGTTTTTACAACAAATATTTCCTTTATTTTAAAATGTATTTTTATATTCATTTATAATTAATTTTTAACCAAATAATTCATTATATATACAAGTGTGAAACATATATTTTCATAATTTAGTTAATCGTATTCATGCCTATCATTCTAACTAGTAGATGATAACTATTAAATAATAATACTTTAATAGTATGTCATATTTATTTTAAAAATTATATTGGGTTTAACACAAGATAAACTCAGTGTTTCATGTAGCATAATCTAAACTATGGTTTGCGTGTAACACAAGATAAACTTGGAGTTGTGTGTAACATAAAATATCAAAGAGATTAATTTTATTTGAAAAATAATAATTCCCAAAATACCAGGGTGTTACATTACATCCACCATAAATAAATTAAAACCTCCCAATTTTAACTTTTTATTGGTAAAATATGGTTTAAAATTTTAAAACCCCTTTTTGGGAAATGTACATTGTAAAAAGGGTTAGTAAAACTTCCTATTTAAAGGAGAGAAAGGGATGTACAAAGGTTATGTGTAATAACACATACTAGGTTTTCAAATAGCATAACATAGGTTGGAAGTGTAGATTTGGACATGGAATAAAATCATAATTTGTAAATAATGATTTATAGTGATAGGGATCATTGATCATAAAAAAGTGAATGATCATGAGAATTTCAATAACCACAAAACTAGAAACTAATGAGGTGTAAAAAAGGTCATTGATATCTTCAGAAATGATGGCAATTGGAGCAATTTATATGTAAAGATCCTTTTCCTAAAGTTTAATAATTTTCACAAGAAGATATACTTACTTGATTTCATTCTATTTCATAAGACAAATATCATCCTTTGTTTATGCTTCAATCAATTTCCACATCATCTATTTCTTTAAGAAATAAAGATGATTTTTATACCTTAAGAACTAGTAGATCATAATATCCATAAAATAATGATAGGTAATTACTTTTATCTATAGTTATTATAAAAAATATAATTATTAACATAGGTTATCCAATAAAATCCAAAGTTTAATGTAATCTATTCCATGAATAGTTAACCTTAAGGCTCCTCCTTATTTAATAAAAATTGAAATCTAAAAATTTAGAAAGAAGGTCAATAAATTTATAAAATAAACTTATCATTAATTCTCCCAATAACATGAAGTAGTTATTAATATCACATACAAAATATGTGAACTCGTTGATCATATATTCTCCCGAAACATGGTAATATCCCGAATTACCATAAAACCTGAGTGAAAACATACATTCTTTGAAAAATCAACACACTCCACATAAAATAAAATATTATTTAATATATTCAATAAATCCAAAATTGTATTAAAATCTATCAATGATAACATAAAACACTTTTTTATAAAAAAATTAACCATGTCCAAGGTAATCAATACTATCTAATTTACTTTATCTATATCAATATTTTATTTATCCAAAGTAAACACCATTTCATTAACATTAGGAACATATTAAGGGTTATATTACCTTAATCACGTGTTTACATTAAAATAACATCATTCAATTAAATCAATTTTCTAGTTCACTAGAACCATTCAAAATATTATTTAAAATACTTAATGAAAGAATTATACTAAACAATCCTAACGTATTTCTTAATTCTTGTATTACAATACATAAAATCTATAATCATTCCACTTAATTCTTAAAACATTAACTATAATTAATAATCTTATTCCTTAATACCTCTTTCCTTTCATATATCATTCTTAGTTTATTCATCATAAAAAAAACCTTTACTTTTTCCACCTTGTTGTTCCTCTTATTGATCTTTCCCCCTTGGACATCTATTTTTATAAATCCCATAATTTACACATTTATAACATAAAAAAATTGACGATTCCTCAGTGAAACTATTATTATCATCCATTGAGTTGACTGAAATTTTCATTTTTCCTCAGAAATCACTTACTCGATGTCCTTCTTATCCACACATAAATAATATTATCATTCCTTTGAGACATTCCATAGATTTATTCTTCCTACATTATTGATATATAGGAATATGAATATTCTTTCCTCCATGGTCTCCACTATTAGACCTCTCATCAAACTCTATCCTTCTCTTCTTTTGGTAAGTTCAGGAGTTGGTTATGGTTCAAGTTGTTAATCATATATCATGACAACTAATTATGAATAATAAAAATATAATTCACTCCATTAATCACCCCATTTGGTTGATCATTAACAAATTATCTATCACATTCAACGTTAACTCAGTTCCTTCTAGTTCCCACCATTAACTAAAACCATAAAGTTATTGTGTATTTGGAATAATGGTTTCTTAATACATAAAACATGACATCCTTATTTTATTTTCCACAGTGAGGTCTTAAAATCCATTTTAGATCTGAAATTAGCATGGGATATTTTGGGGAATACATAAAGAAAGGGGTAAACTAAAAACCCCAATAAGGGAATAAACTCGGTAAGGAAGCATGACATGTGATTCAAAGATATAACAAAATATCATAAAATAAGAGGCACATGAGTAATAACATGGAAGAAAAATAAAATTAACATGGTATCATAAGTTAATTTCATCATAGAAAATTTGGTATCAGCATATAACATGACATAAACATGAGTCAGGGATAACTACATAGACAATATCACATGGTGGACAAAGTCCCATAATGGATTAGGTTTACACCCTAATCCCATACATGACCTCTTGTGAGGCTATAAAATTACCCAATTAATTGGATAACTATCTGGATGAATCCATCATAACATTTTCATGATCTATGTGTGTCCCATAAAGGGAATAAATCATAAGGTACAACATAATAATTACCCATGGAATGAAAATGAGTTTCATAATCATGATTTATATCACAATCAAAGAAAATTTTAAAGTGAAGGAATTTGAGAAATTATCATAAGTAATGTATTACCCAATGAAAGGAAGAGATAATAAGTCAGGTATATATGTGATAGAAATATATACATAATTCAGAATTAATACATATCATTAAAGGTTGTTTTCATTGATTAAAATACTAAAAAAATTCTTGAGGAAAATAACCTTTTTAAATTTTAATAATATCAAAGGATGTCATCTTAGATGGAAAATGATTTTGAAATATCACTTTGAACATTTATTGAGGAAAATATCCTTTAGATTTAAAAAAACGTATTTAAAATAAAATAAACCTAAAAAATTAATTTTTTTTTCAAAATGACCTTTTAAACTTAAAAAGTAACCTTTAAAAAATTGAGTTGTCATGACAACTAAAGAGTTAAGTTCATGTCAAATATGTTAAAAAAATGAAGATTCTTTTTATATTTTGAATGAAAATTCAAAAAGTACC
Organism: Viscum album; assembly: GCA_963277665.1. Classification (NCBI taxonomy): domain Eukaryota; kingdom Viridiplantae; phylum Streptophyta; class Magnoliopsida; order Santalales; family Viscaceae; genus Viscum; species Viscum album. The sequence continues at coordinate 379,296,568 of OY728153.1, read as the reverse complement.
TTTTTAAAAAAATGAAAGGAATATTAAATTTCATAAATTTTATAAAAAAACAATTATGGGTAAAAATTATTTAAAAAAATAATCATAAAACATTTTGGAAAACATCTTTTTGGAAAAATGGATTTGGAAGAAGATGGATTTTTTATCGAAGAGAAAAATGATGTGATATTTTATTAAAACCATTTTCTAAATAATTTTAAGTACCAAAATGAGAAAAATGGTACTATTACTTGAAAATATCATGAATAATTAGATTAGAAGAAAAGTAAATGGGTCCATTATACAATGATTAATTAATTTCATTTAATGTAAATTCAAGCATAAGCAATCCTGATTAAAATGAGATTGAATCATAAAACCTCAACACTTTGGTAAATTTTGGATCATAACTTCCACTGAATGAATTGGGTGAATAATAACATAAAATATCCTGATAGAGGAAGGATATATGGTATAGTTAGTAAAGGGTAATTATATACACCATTCAAAATAAATTAGGTGAATAAAAGAAAATGTGTCTCAAAGAAGGAAGTTTGAGATGAAACCCTTACTAAGTTTTTATCATTGAGGTGAGAGTTACTCAATGGGGTGATTATGTATAAAAAATGTCAATACACAAAAAATAAAAGTGTAAATAAAATATAAATAAATCAAAATACATTTTAATCATAATTTTTTCATAATATAATCAACAAAGTAGTTGTATAACCCAATGAATAGAAATTGTGTTAAGAAAATCCATTCCTCACACATCCCTTTAGTTGAATGCTCTTTAACCACCTATATATCGATTTTAAAAATGTTATTAAATTATTGTAGGATCATATTATTATTTATAATATCATATATGATCCTTTTATAACATCTTGTTGTCTTTTTGTTAATAATATTTCATTATCATTATTGTTTTGAGTGTTAATTGCCTTGTTTTCTCCTACACATTTCATCTTGAAAGTTATGGATCATAAAAATAGATTATAGTTACATCATATAAAGAATTATATTAATATTATAATTATCATTTTTGTTTATTATATACATATTTATAATCATAATTGAATTTGGAACATAGATAATGAATCACATCTCTTCATGAAGATGGTAGGTTGTACGTATGCACAAGAGACATTATAATTTACTTAACATGTGAAAGGGTAAGAAATTGGATTTTAAATTCATTTTAAAGTGTTAAAATAATTTCATATATATATTACATATATTCATTAAATTTATCCTTTTTTACCTTCTACATAAAGATTAAGTGAAAAAGAATCGCATCGCTTCGTAAGGCAGTAGTCCGACGTATACACGAACAACATTATAATTTATTTAATGGATGATAAGGCATGAAAGTATATGATATATTTAATTTATATAATGATTAATATGTCATTAATATAATATAAAAACATCAAAATAATCCTTATTATTGTCCATATAAAGTGAAGGTGAAAAATGAATCACATCAATTCGTGAGGTGGTAGTCCGCCATACACATGAACGCCGTTATCACATTCTATAAGGAATGGAAAGTAAGAAGGTATATATGATATTATAATTAAATAATTATAATTATATCATATATATATATATATTATAATCATTATATACATCATTATATTCATCTCTGGGAAGCGGTGATGGAAAACGTATTATGTTAGTTCGTGAGGTGGTAGTCCGCCATACACACGATCAACAGTTTCGTTTCCCATTTGAGAGAGGTGGAGATAGTTTTAGGTCATTCCATTAACATAAAATAATATAAGTAAATTTAAGATATATAGTTTTTTATACAATCATTTTTAATAATATTTTATTTATGTGGATAAAGAAATAAAATAAAATAAATATCTTGGTTAAAGATGTTACCTCTTCTTTGGACAACATCTTGTAATTTTATCCAAATGCCTTCATAGGATGAATTTATGACCAAAATAAGGATTCTTGGATTATTAAATATAATTAAGGAATTTAATTGTATTGGTATTTTTATAACCAATGGGGTTTCTAAGTGTGAATAGGAGAGGAGATCATGTGACCTTTTATAAACGAGGTGAGGGGTGCACTTGTAATTTTCAAAGAAAAATGTGTACCCACATTTTTCACATGAAAAAAGTATTAAATATAAATAATTACCAAATATTAAAGGTTATAAGGTATAAATATTACCATAATTTATTTGTAAAATATTCTTGGTCATTTTACCCCGTATCATTTTAGTTTAACTCCCGATAAACCCATTTTCACCTTAATCATTGTAATTAATTTTTATTATTTTAAATTTTTATTAGGGTCAAAAATTAATTTTAACATATAAGATAATATAAATTATTTTGATTAAAAATATGGAATAAATTATTCCAAATTACATTCATATATGTGGAGAAATTTAATTTAAAATTAAACCTGGAAACATGACGAGAAAGCAGGTTTCTAAGGAGAAAATGTTTAAAATTTTAAAAATATTTTATATAAAAATTATATATAAATTGATTAAAATGACTTAAAATTGGATTTATAGATACATAATTTAATTAATTTTACTTTTAAAACTTATTAAAATAAAATTTATCTTGTAAATTATTTTGAATTAAATGATATTTTTTTATTAAAAACAATTGTTTGTCACAATTCTCTAAAAAAATTATATTCTCAAAATATTCTCATAAAAATAAATCCAAGATATTTTTTACTTGATGATTTAAAAAATGAAGTTGATTTTTTGAAATAAAGTTTCTAAAATTGTGAAAAATTAATTTTAAAAGAAGTGTACAATATGATACAAAACTATTTTTTTTAAATATAGTTTTTTAGCGTAAAATTGGATTTATTGTTATAAATTATCTAAAAAACACATAATTTGAATCTTAAAAATTTGATCGATCATTCTTGATGCCAAATTTTGGACAGGGCCATAAGTGGGATCTTTTAAAGAAACCAAAGGCATGTTGAGAATGAACAAATTATTCCGTGATGTTAGGGGGAGTTGCACGCAAGGATTATGGGGTGCACGCAAGATTTCCTACGGAGTGAAAACCCTTGTGTACCCAATGTGATGTTAATGGAAGGTTTGTGCGGTGATGACACAACAACCTGCCAAGGCCCCGACGTGAAGGCAGAACGATGGGTGCACAAATTTCCATACAATGCGCAAACCCTTGCATGACCAATGAAACGTTAAACGGCCTTTTGCGCGTCACTCCTCTTGCACACTGCTGCTGAAGTTTTTGGCTATAAATAGAAGTGTAACCCCCTCCCATTAGGGACAGTTATAGAAGACAAAATAACGCTATGCTATTCTAAAGAAACCTCTTCTACAATAACAGGAAAAACACCATGGAATCAAGGTATTAGATCTTGCACGACAGGTCTCCCAGGGGTCCTCCTTTGTGTGGGCCCACTTGGGATTGATCCTCGACCATTTCATTTTATCCAAAGGCACTTGTGTGCAAAATATCCATCTTGTGAACATATTTCTCCTTGAATAGAAACTATTTTTCATGCATCAATTTGTTTTTCACGCAACTATCCCATATTGCGCGCAGCCTCTCATATTGCATGCTCCCCTCCTCATGGGTTCGATGTGTCTTATTTACCCTAAGGCATCATGAAAGAGAACCTATTATGCGCAAAACCCATGTCGTACACATGTTTCTTCCGTACGACCCTCCAGGTTTGTACGAAGTGATTTCAATGTCCCTTGGGCGGTGCTTCATGTTGCATTTCTTTGCCTTATGCTTCTTCACATAGGCACACTAGAAACTATTGATTTTTTATATAGCCATGCTAACATGAGACCTTCAGTGGATCAATCCATAACACCACCCCATAATGGAATTTATGATGCCTTACCTCCCCTAAGAGTGGGTGGGTAATAGTTATGTAAGTCCTAGGGGTGTGGAGTTAACCTGCCTCGTCCAAGCTGGAAGATGTTAAAATTAAAAGCACCATCTTCCTCAGTACATGAAGTTAAACAATGGAATCACCCCATGAAATATACATGGGGTGCCCCAAATCAGACATTATCCACACCCAATCGTCTCCATGGGAGTGATATCTTACTCACATGGAATGAGATCGTCTTTTTTGGAGAAAAATCTGTTCATGGGGAAGGAAAACCATCCTGGTGTAAGACCCTGGACTTTATTGCAGGAGGTAGCATCCATAATCCTCCTCTCTTCTTCCGTTCCAAGGACTATAGGAGAGATGGGAACCGATACCTTCATTACCACATCCCCCTCCCTCTTGGACTTTTCTCCATCAGGCATCCATACTGGATTAAGTCCTAATATTCATATCCCTGGGCCGCTAACCATGCATAATACCATGTTACCTCTTTGGGCCACTAACCACATGTAATCCCCACTTCATTCCCCATGTACTCACCTTTAGTGATGTGATAGTTAGGTCTTTACTGCCACTTGTTTCTCATACCAAGCATCACTCATGAGGGATTAGAGTAAGAATTGACCATGGAATTCTTCTTGGGCCACCCTAGCATAAGTCCCAAGACTCCATTCTGAACTACATGGACTTTAATCCTTTCCCTTTATAATCAAGGTATATAGAAAGCCTCCCTGATATTCAATCCCAATACCTACTTGTCCCGACCCCTTCACGTCAGTTCACCTTTATCCCACATGACGTTAAACTATATCCCCCATTCCAAACTACATGAACTTTTATCCTTTACCTTTCAAATAAGGTACATAGCAAGCCTCCCTGTGGTTCAAGCCCAACACCCATCTGTTCCGACCGCTTCAATTTGGATCACCCTCGTACTGCATGACGTTAAAATGTATACCCCCTCTTCATCCCGCAAGATTCTAAACTACTCCCATTCAAACTATGTGGGATTTGATCCTTGTATCCTGGACATGGTATGTAGGAAGCCTCCCTGAGGTTCAACCCCAACCCGTGTTAAGCTGTTGTATCCCCATCCAATGGTAAGCCGTTGTAGTCCCCTTTTCTGGGGCCCATATCTTTGGTTCTCCTCTATGGATCCAGACCAACTTCTGAGCTTCTAACCATGCATAAGCCCCAACATGTCTTCAGGTCACTTTCCTCTATAGACACCCTGATTCATCGCCCCTTCAAACTATGCAGGTTTTGATCCTTATCTCTTGAGATGGGGTATGTAGGAAACCTACCTAAGGTTCAATACTAGATGAAAGTAAACCCCTGTGTCTCCTTTATAGGGACCCAAGCACCCTCAGATCTGTCTTCATTAGATGTTGTGATCCACGTATCTAATATGACTCTCAGATTCTCTCTCCTGGGGATACACCCATTTGATCCACTCTTATCAGTGTTTCGTTCAGTCTGATCTATCTTTGCAAGATGTTAAAATCATGTCATACCCTATGTTAATCATGGGAATTAGAAGAAAACCTCATAATCATGCATATGGAATATAATTCCACTACTAGAAAAACATTCTATGACCATGGACCTATAACCATGGTTTTAATACCGTTATTATAGGTGGATACGACCACGGTTATGTGGCCTATAGCCGTGGTTTTAAAACCGTGGATATAGGTATTTTTTTCATGGTCTATAGCCACGGTTTTGAAAACTATGGCTATATGACTTTTTTTGAAGGACTATAGCCACAGTTTTAAAAATTGTGGCAATAGGTCTCCTACCCTTGCACGGGAGAAAAAATTTCCCGCCAAAAAATAGAAGGAAGAACTATTTCCATGGTTTTGAGGATATTTCCAGAGTTTTTAATAATATATATAACATATTATATATATATACACACACATAGCCTTAGTGGGGTAGTGGTTAGGGTGCTGAAACGTGATGGGAAGGTGCTGGGATCAAATCCCGCTAGGAACACATTTTTTAGGCTATTTCCATGGTTTTCTAGAGCTATAGATGCGGTTAAAACTGTGACCATAGGTCAGGCCCTACTTCCCCAACGATAATTCCCACTGTTGGAAAAACCGTGTCCATAGACTACATCCACGGTTCTGGGCCCTGTTGCCATGGTTTGGAACCGTGGAAATATCCCATTTTTGTAGTTGTGTTCCCCGCACTCAATGTGGGATGACTTGGGATTATGTGCCCTCGAGAATCCCTATCACAAGGGGAAGAAACCCAGATGCATTAGTGTTCTAGAATCCAGACACGCCAGCGATGTCCAACATGACTACTCCCCCAATCGAAGGTTGCTTTTCTGACTCGACCCCTTGGAATGTTCAAACAGAAGAAACATAATTAACCAGCATCCATGAAGACATGGTAATGAGAAGAGTTTCACAAACAATGTCTTAATCGTTAAGGGAGACCCGAGCTAGGTGATGAGTTATAAGGAGGAATACATGAAAGGGGGAACTAACATCCCATTATACTATTTTGATCATGGAGTAAACATCCCTGGATAAGTGATGAATGCCACCCACCTTTGGAAAGATAGAATGAGGGGCAACAAACCAGCGCGTCCTCCACAAATGGATGCATGCCCTAGTGAAAGCGTCAAAAATAGAAATGGTGAACCCGACGTCAAATTATTTTACTAAATATAGAGATTAGTAGTGTTTGAGACATTAGTGTATCAGCATGTCACCAGATCTAGTTATCTGGCACTAGGTACCACCAAGAAAATAGCGGGCCTGGCATGAAACTCACTAGAAATTGGGGAAGTTGAACATTGGACATCCTGGTGTGTGACATTATTAGTGTGCATACTTCTTACCAACCATGGAAGATGAAATGGTGATGGGGAACTAGATGTCACTTTCCTTCCTTTCAATCACTAATGGTTGAATCTCCCTGCTTTGCAGGACCCAAGCTGATACGACAGGAAATCAATCACCACCCGCCCACCGATGCAGGGGCCGGGGCAATGTTAACGCATAAATCTTGTGAGGCCTCATATCTTCCATAGTATCCTCCACATACATGTCTTCTAGGCACCCACGCACCATCTCCCCATCTGAATTTGTTCATAGAAGGGTGATTAATGACCTCGTCTGAAAATATGAGGAAGAGGGGGTTATCCCAACCCAGGATATGGCCTGGTAAGACCTATCAGATTCTACGCCTCATCATCACCACCGCCCCCAAGGGCTGAATAGAAAGTCACTGCTCCCCACTCCGACCTACAATCGTTTTGGGAGCCTCTTCCCAGAACACTTTGATGACTCCCTCCCCTACACCAATGAAGTTTAGGAAGTCTGGGATATCCCAGATGTAATCCCATCCTTGGGGCCTCTATGGAGGGATCCCACTAGGTCATTCCAGTTCCACCTCCCATCCCCACTAGCTAAGGATCAGGTGATTTATACACCTGTGCCACCGGCCCCAGTCTGGTTAACCCGATACCAGTGTCAGGCGTAAATTGAGGAGGGTGCCCACCAAGGTGCGTCAACATCAAAGGATACCATGGACCGTTACACCACTGACACATACCATCAACCCCCTGTTTATTCCAAACAGGGTCACTCATATGCCTGGTTCAGATCAAGGCCCCAAACACCCCACATGCAGGTTGGGATGACTCTCCCAGTCACCGAAATAGGTAGCATCCATCATAGACTAAACCACGATAATGAAATCTAGTATGGAGGTCCTCCCCATGCCACCACCAATGAGAGTGCAATTCCTCCCCACTCCCAAACTCGGCCTGGAGGTCCTCCCTATACCACCATCAATCCAAACAAAGGTCCTCCCCACTGCATTGACACCCAGTATGGAATCATCTTCCACACCTGTGAACTTAGGTATGGAGTCATTCCTCCTTTCACAGGCCACTGATGTGAAGATGCTACCGGTTCGGTCAACCGTCAGCATGGGGGTCTTCCCCACATTCTTATAGCAACTGAAGATGGTCCTCCTCATCCTAGAAATCAGAGAAGCGGAGATCTACTTCGCTTTATTGGCACACATAACAGAGTTCCTACCCGTGTTCGTCTCGAACAGTATAAAGGCCCTCCTTGTACCGTCACTGCTAAGGATAACAAGCCTAGAGGCACTGCTCATGCCCCCACTAGCTCCAGCGAAGGTCCTACAAATTCGATCAATTCCCGAAGATACTCCCTCCATGTGCTATCTAGCAGACACAAAGGTCCACTATGTGTTCCCTTTGACATTTTTCCAAGTGCTCCTCGCACCCCAGATCACCTAGGAATAATTACTATCCACTCCACCATCATTTCAGCAGAAGTTCCTCCTCGAGCCAAAAACCTACCCTATCCCAAATATCCATCCTGGGTAGGAGTGTGGGTCGCTGATTCCATAATAAGAATACCGAGATGTTTCAGACCGCGATTAAGCTCGTATGATTCTCAGATTCTGAGGTGAAATGAGATTTGGAAATGGAACCCTCACCTCGATCCTCTATTTCAAGGGTTGGGGTAGGAATGAGGTGTACTAGCCTCATCCTTCCAAAATGTGAGATCTACCTGATTCCCGCATCCCTCTGTAGATACATCCAGGAGGACGATGATTTGTCCTCTTTCTAGGGCCTGACCATGCAATCCTCCCTATCATCAATAGGGTTATTCTTCTCCTCAAATAGAGATTATGAAGAGTTATTTTGGGTACTAATATAGAAAGAACAACAACATGGACCAACACTAGTAATTACAACCCCTACATCGGAAACTGTGGTCTCTAGTCTGACTTACTGGGATTTGGTGGATTAGTCATTGCATTCGTCAGAGGAAAACCCAAGATACGACAGCTTTTTATCCCATTTTACATATTCTACACCAGCCAGTATACTATCTCAACAGTATTATTCAATACTATTACTAGTACTGTTACTTCCCCCAGTTGATGAATGGTGCAACCAAGGACCAAATCCTGAGTCTGAGCCAAGGAGCTTCCAGGACATCCTTGCAGTATATCATTTCCCAGAGATGTTCTGTCCAATTGCAACAAAGAAATTCAGTGCACTTGAATTTATTACCTAGGAGGAAGTTGCATGTTTTCACCAAACCCTTTGGGTGATGCACTTCTGTATCCATTATCAGCGAGTGGATTTCCCCAAGAGTCAGACACACAATGAAGATATTTACCACCAATTCCGTATGGTTGAATTAGCTGCTCTCCCTGTGGCCTAACACCCTGAGTCGCCTGATCACCACTGGACCCTCCAACAATAATGCATTCAGATCCTTAAAGTGCTTCATATAATTATCAAGGAAGCTTCTTCCCACGTTCAAGTCCGTGGTTGGGGTCAGTATTCTGCCCTTCATTTCAGTTCTATCTGGCACCAGCCTGACTTTCCAGGCGATATTGATGATATGACTTCAGGTATAGCCATGATCAATATGGATGATCTATAAGAGGGTGAGAATGAGTTGGAGCTCCATGAAGAGAACATACCCCCCGAGGAGTCCCACACCTATTGGATCCGCTAGGAAAGTTTATTCACCAGTAGAGAAATATACTAGGTCTTCCAGTTCCCACTGAGTCATTAGTCCTCAGCCGGAATCCCAATAAGGGAAAAGAGTATCTTGGGGCCGTCAAACCCTCTGACCCATTAGGATTATTTCATAAGGCAGAGGATGATCCCAAAAATTCCGCATTACTTCAACAGCTCGCAGAGCATAAGAAGATAGTCTATGAACTCCTTGTTGAGCGTGCTTCAAAATGACAACCAGACTACGGTGACCCTTAAACAAGCCTACAAGGGTAGGTACAACTCCCCTAGTGAGTTGGATATGGGTGACCCTAACTATCCTTATAACATAGACAGGGTGTAAATTGGAGATTATGGAAAGAGGGTGCGGTATGTGTCACCAAATACACCTAAGCAACGCGATAATCTTGGGGACCCGATTCAGGTTCCCCCACCCGCTCCACAAGTCATCCCACCAGCTACTCCATGAGAAGCTGGGCCTGCTTATAATTTTGAAGAACCTGCCAATGCACTGGTGGTCAGGTATCCTCTTCAATATAGGAATTCCCATCCAGATGATCTAATGGTAGCACTTATCGCCCACCTCGAGGCTTTGGAAACTCAATAAGTGGAAATTCCGCCTGATAGAAAGTCATATCCAGCGTGGGTGGATGATATTCTAGTAACCTATGGTTTTAGAAAACCTAACTTTTCCCATTTAATGGGATGGGTAATCCACTGCAGCATCTGGCCCACTTTATCTCAAGGTGTGGACCCATTCTGGGAACTCTAGCATAACAAGAGGCTACCAAACTCCATTGTTTCGTTCCGACATTAGAAGGGCCTGCGTTTGTCAGGTACAACTAGATACCCATTTGATCAGTCTCTGGCTATGACGATCTACATAGAAAGTTTCTTGACCAGTTTATCTCTACCACCCAGAAGACGAGTATTGCAGACCAATTCAAGTGAAAGCAGAGGCCTGATGAGCACGTTGTGGACTTTGTCTCCCAGTGGAAAGGGCTCACCTACTCCCTGGACATGCCTCTGACTTAGGCACAACTGCTAACAATGTGTGTGGGGAATGTAAAAGATGAACTAATACCCTCTCTCATCACATAGAATTACCCTGGGGGATTTCGATATTTCTCCCACAAATCCAAGCATCTAGAGTAATCCTTGTAGTAGGCCAAGAAGGCACATCCGTTGCCTCCTGCAATTCTCATGATAAGAGATATTAAGGATGAGCCTACTATGGTAGCATAAATAGAGGCCCCTATGAAATTGAAGTTATTACCAGTGGATCCACCTCCAAATCCTCATAGAGTCCCGCCACCTCAAGCATAGCCTCTATCCCAACATCACCCACCTCAGAATCAGCAGGCACCCCCACATAACGTGCCACCACCACCTAGGTGAGATAATCAAGTTCCACCTCTTTGATAGGATCCTCCAGCCCCTCGTCAATTCCAGTATCCTAGATCTCCCTTCCCAAATATGAGAAACTAGACCTACTCATTGAATGAGGCTCAGGTCCCCGATTATTTTCTAAGTACCTTGGAATAGGGAATTCTACGGTTGCTAGAATATAGGAGGCCTGAAGAGTCAGATCTCAATGATCACCCCAACTACTGCCCCTATCACCAAATCTGGGGGAACATACTAAAATAATGATATGTGTTTAAAGAATGGATTCAAGACCATGTTGATAACAAAATAGTCAGGTTAGGCCCAACTTCTGCATAGGTGGACTGTGTATTCGTGAAGCTACACAACGACAGTGACAACAAAAGTGAGTGGCAGCAGGTTACTGACCACAAGTCTCAAAAATATAATGACTGGATAGCTCATAAGGCAGTCGCCCATGTCCATGGTATTATACATATATTTCTGAATTTACCTGAGCCTTAGGAAGTCACTGCATCACTCGTATCCAGTACTTCTGCATCAACGTCTTATCCTTCCTCTTCCTAGAAGAGAAAGAATCAGCGAAAAAAGGGAAAACAAAGTCCCCCACCGATTATGTCATCATCCCGTACTCTTGGAGACTTCATGCCCCTAGAGATGGTGATTACCCCTAGAGTCTATCCGGTGGTGGAGGATTATTCAAGTGACGATCAAGGGTACACTTTATTTAACACTATGAAGCTGGTAAACCCCTACATGATTCCTGAAGATGAGGAGTGCCAGGAAGGTACTCCCAACGTCCCTAGACATCGCCAGTGTCAATGGAGCCATGGTTATGTGAGTCATCAGAAATAATCGAACAATACTTCCATCCTGGATGTTCATTCCACCAAAACCAGAAAATAGGACTAGTGCAGATCTCATCACGAGAAACCTTCTCATCTGGTATCATCAGACCCTCCTTCAACACCATTTGTGTTACTAGATCAGCTGAAGACACCACAATCATGTTACGATCAGCCACATTTCATTGTGGATTGGCCTCATCCATCTAGTCCTCGTCTAGTGGTTTCTCCATGAGTTTTGACTAGCGAGTAGTAGGAAATTCCCAACACCAGTCGGACACCGGTTCAACTAGAAGGGCCTGTCATACCTCCTAACATAGAACGAACTCCTATAAGAAGAAGTTCACACTTGGCACGGAAGTATGATATCATTAAGTATCTTAAAATATTTATATAAAGGATCTATATACTCAAGGATATTCTCCTGTCATTTATTATGCATGAATCCCTTGATGAGGCTTTAATAAGTCCCCTCCAGTTTGAGATGAAGGTAGAAACCATAGAAGCCTTCCATGTTGATGTAGCCAAGAACGCTGAATGTTAGGACATTATTTATTTCACTGGAGAAGATGAAGGTTATCCTATATAAGGGAACATCTACCCATTGTACATCACTAGAAACTTCAATGGTGTTGAGGTTCTTCATTGTCTTGTCAACATAGGCTCTGGGATCAACCTAATCCTGACTCGGACATTTCGAGAAATGGGGCTGTCTGAGGATGATCTAAGTCCCTATGACCTGAAAATTCAAGGTTATGATAGGATGAAGCAGACACATATTGGAAAGATCCTCCTAAAGAACCAATTTGGTGTCCTAGTAGCCAGCACCAAGTTCATGGTTGTCTCATAGGACACCGCCTACAATGCATTGATGGGTAGGCCATGGCTTCACCTACATGCGGCGGTCCCTTCATCGTATCATTAATTCCTTAAGTACTCCCTTAATAGTTGAGTGGGCATACTCCAAGGTGACACGTATCCCTTTTCCTCTTTTGAATCCCACTACCTAGATGCCGACTATTATAAGATCAAGGACAAGCAGATTCATGCTAATGTGGTTGAACACGCTATGGCTACGACCGACCCATGGATAGACCTGGATGATGCTGACATTTTTACGATACACCGATTGGAGGATACGACTTTGGATCTAGGTAAATGATTTGTTGTTTCTAGAACAAAGGGTAAGAACATTCCCAAGTCTAGGGGATTCCAAAAGATCACCTCGTATTCCTACATAAATCAGGCTTTGGTGATCCCAAATCCCCCTACTCCCATAAGGTATCAGGATGTCCACCCCATGGTAACGACAATACGTCATACTTGATTGTTTTTCCAAGAAGGGATAAACTGGATCAAGCCGATGAGCCACTATTAATTTTATTTCATCAAGAATGGCCCCTTGGTCCTAAGACTAGATGGGATTGGATCGAAAACCTTCATCGCAATAGACTCAGTAGTACAAGAACCCCTTGATGCAGTGTCCACCATCGTTCTGGCTAGCACCAACTTATCATCAGGATCTGTTGATTTAGAGAAATCATCTCCCATTGAGGATCCCTAATCCATAAGTGAAGAAAAGGATTTAGAGGATGCTCCTCCCACTTTTGAAGAGGGTGTCTCTACCACGATTGATGAAATTTTACAGGTGAACCTCAGTAACGGGATGAATCTGAAACCCACATTGATCAGTACTACTATGCCTGTCGAATAGCAACAACAGTACATAGACTTCTTGAAGTAGTATCATGATGTGTTTTCCAGGAGTTATAATGAGATTCCCTGACTAGATCCTTAGGTTTCCATCCATCGCCTCGGTCTTCCAGAAAATCATCGTGGGTTCAAACAGCCTCCCAGAAAGATACACCCATCTCATGGATCCATGGTAGAGGTTGAGGTTGATAAGATACTCAGAGCCAAATTCATCAAGGAGGTCCAGTACCCCCAATGGTTAGCTAACATTGTGGCCATCAGGAAAAATAACAGACAAATCAGAGTCTATATCAAATTTCGGGATATCAACTGTCACTATATGAAGGATGATTTTTCCCTTCCTATGATAGAACTATTGATTGATTCCACCATGGGGTTTCAGGCTCTCTTCTTCATGGATGGGTATTCCAGGTATAACCAAATTCGAATGGCCCCCAAAGAAGAAGAGTCTACAGCCTTTAGAGCACCACAAGGTACTTTTTTCTACCAGGTAATTCCCTTAGGTTTAAACAATGCAGGTTCCACCTATCAACGTGCCATGCATTTCATATTTAAACCAATCCTTTGGACATTGGTAGAATTCTACATGGAAAATCTGGTTGTCAAATCTTTCTAGCGACATGACTATCTCAAAAACATTGAGAAAGTGTTCAACTTTCTTCGTTCTCACCATATGAAGATGAACCCAAATGGAGTGTGCCTTGGGGGTCACCTTCAGAAAATTTATAAGCTTATTTTTCAGATATAGGGGCATTGAGATCAATCTGAAGAAGATTAATCCCATCCGTCATATGTGTCCTCTAAGCAAAATTTGGGAGCTTCAAGGATTTCAAGGCCACTTGGTGAAAATTTGGCCAACAAGTGTAAGACATTTTCTTAGCTCGTGAAGAAACACACTGTCTATTAGTGGGATAAGGAATTCCAGACCAACTTTGAGGAAGTCAAGTATTACTTTCTCCAACCTCCGGTTCTGATGCCACCCATCTATGTGAGTCCATTAATCCTTTACATGACCACTCTCGAATAGTATCTTAGTTCCCTTCTCACTTAGAAGAACAACAAAGGGACCAAGAATAGTTTGTACTATCTCAATCACATGCTCCTTGACATAGATACAGAAAATTCCTTTATCAAGAAGAGCTACCTTGTGTTGGTATTTATAGTGCATAAATTTTGACAATACTTGTAGCATCATGAGATACAAATAGTGTCCTGAGTGGATCCTCTAGAGTACATTCTGAACCACCCCATATTGAATGGCCGTCTAGATCAGTGGGAAGTGATCCTCTAGAAGTTCAACATCATGTTTGTCCCCCAAAAGGCCATTAAGGGACAAGCATTGGCCGAATTCCTTTTCACCCATATAGCTCCCACGGACCACTCCCTGGACCTTGATTTTCCAGATGAGGAAATCCTATCAGTGGATCAATCCATTCTGTGTTGGTAAATTCACTTTGATGGTACTTCTCGAAGCCATACCAGTAGAAGATTCAATGATCTCAGACTCAACAAAGTGTGCTTTGGTATCATTTTTATCACACCTGCACAAGTTGTTCTACCATATTCATTTCTGTTATCAGAAGGCTGTACCAATAATTAGGCGGAATACCAGGTCCTCATTACTGGCATTGAAATGGCCCTCAATATTGTTGTTCCCCACTTACATGTGAAAGGGGACTCCGAACTAGTCATCGAATAGATAAATGGTGACTACATCTTCAGGAAGCCGGAGTTTGTGCCACTGTAAGAATGCACCCTCAAGCTGATGGCCCGGTTCCCATCTCATCCAAAATTTACCCATGTCCCTCAATCACAAAATGGTCGAGCCGATGCCTTTTCCATCCTGGCTGCATCTCTTGTAGAGCCTCATCAAGATGATTTTATTATCCACATGGCACACCAGAGAGTCATATCTCCCGTCACTCCAGACGATGATGATATCCCATAGGTAAGACACCTTACCGCCGATGAATCCACATCCGGACCCCCAGGCTCCCTTTTCGCAGTGCTGTAAGTGACTCCCGACCAGAGGAACTTATTTATCGAGTATCTCTAACACGGTAATATCCCAATAGATCGAGACGAGTGTGAGAAAATCCAACACCGTTCATTGTAGTTTACCCTCCAGAGCGGTCCTGGTCTTGAGAAGATCCTCTATAGATGTGAGTTCGATGGGATTATCCTCCATTGCATTTAGGGAGGTGAGACTTCTCATTTCATGAAGGAATTTCATTCTGGTTCTTGCAGGGCTCATTAGACCAGGAAAAAACTATCTCACCAGATCCAGATATTGGGGTATTTTTTCCCGCCATAATCCGCGACGATATTTATTTATTCCAAGAGGTTCCATTCATTCCAAATCCATGCTAATTTTGTACATAGGATGCCCGAACTTCTCCACACTACCAAGTACTCTTGGCCCTTTGTGGTTTGGGGACTCAATGTCATGGGACCATATCCACTGGAGACAGCTCACCAATGCAGATTCATTATGAATGCTATGGATTTATTTTCCAAGTGGGAAGATTTAGTTCTACTCAAGGAGGTAAAGGCCCATTATATTGTTGAATTTTTGAGATCTAACATCATCTACCAATTTGTAGTCCCTCACACCATCCTCACTGATAATAGCACCAACTTTCGGGTATCCAAGTTGAAGAAGTTTTATTCCAAGTAAAACATTCATTCTGACCATACCTCTTACTATCACATGCAAGAAAATGGGCAGATCAAGGCATTCAACAAAACCCTCTCTAACATACTGTAGAAAATTGTTGGTCAGAACAAGAAGAGTTGGCTGAAAAAACTCCCAACTCCCTCTGGGCTTATTGGATGATGACTTGTAATTCAACCTAGGTGAACCCATACTCCCTGGTATACAAAACAAAGGTCGTCCTTCCCATAGAGATTCAATTGCCATCATTACACACAACTATCTACGATCAGCAAGAACTAGATAAAGATGCTGAAATCCATCTGGAAGAACTGGAAGCGTTCGAAAAGAATAGGCTTTGTGCCCTGAATAATCTAGAGAGGCATTAGAACAATATATCTATAGCTTTCAACAAGAATTTTCACCTTTGCTATTTATTACAAGGTGATATGGTGTTGGACCTGAGAACACATATGATACCCAGCAGGAAACCACCCAAGATAAAGCCCAAATGAGAAGGACCTTACATCATTCACAAGGTTTAACACAATGGTGCGTGCTCTCTAGTTACCAAGGAAGGAGAGAGTATAAATCCTCCCACTAATGAAAAATTCCTAAAGCAATAATTTTTCCTGATTAAATGGTCCTACATGACCATAAACTATGATGTCTTTACCATACGATGTTAAAATGCATGATCCTTCTGAGCTGAAGGACATAAAACTACCCATTACCTGCTCCGCATGATGATAAATTCGAAAACGGTCTGAGTTCTATGAGCTTAAACTAATATCTCTCTACGTCCTCACCGCATGATGTAAAACTTTACATCATCTCAAGAACTATGTATGACTTGATTCCCATCCTCATGAGATATGTAGGAATACTCAAATGCTTTGTCTTAGAGTCCACCCCCAAATTCTTCTCTTTGACTACCCCCAAGGGTGTAGTTTTTTGGAGGATCCCACACAGTGTAGTGTAGACTTATTTGGCCCCACTCATGTTGGGATTACAATGATCACACCATGTTCACCTCCTCGTTCTTCTATCCTCCCATGTCCTCTCCAAATGATGTTATAATACATGGCCATTTCATAAATACGTATGGATTGATTCCCATCCTCATGGGATATGTAAGAAAACCCGAAAATTTCATTCATAGGCCCAGTCCCAAACATTAATGTCTTTCCTTGAGTCAAAATACATGGTGTGGTGTAGGATTTTTCCTTTGTTCAAGTCGATTTCATCATGCCCGCACCATGTATCCCCCTCCTTGGAGATCTCTACCTCATTCATCGTCCTTTCTATAAGACATAAAACTACATGGGAATATTCATTCTTTATGCATCCCCTTTATTTGGGTTTTCATCATCTTTCACATCCAAAAGGACCCTCAAATGACATGAATGCTGGGCCCAGGATCTCCTACCATCTCGGGACAATGTCCTAGAGGATCTTAAATGACACTTTGATACAAGTCCTGCGTTTTGACAATGTTCAATGGCCAAAGCTCATTTTTTGTTCCCATTTTAGGTCACATGATATGGATGCTATGTTTCGAATGTAGTCAAAAACCTTCCTCCATCATTATCACCACCCCTACATGTCCCAAATATTGGGTACAATGATTCATTTTGTCTTTCTATCCCTTTGAATGTCAGCGTGCCTCAAGTAGTGATGTTGGTCTGGGTGGGATCAACCCCACCAAATATCTTTCCTTTATTATTGTGTCCTTATACATTGGGTAGAACCTGATCCCATTAATTGTTTCCCACACATATATTTTCTCACATGGTCTTAGGAGCTTTGGTAGGGCCATACCCACATAAAGGGTCATGCAATCATGGTCCAAGCTCTATTACCTTAAACTAAGATCACCACCATCCTCATCGCATGACGTTAAACTGTGTGATCTATCTAAATTGAAGGGAATAAAACTACTCAACACTCATCCCACATGACAATAAACTATAAACTGGCTGTAACTTTCCATCTGTAGGCCTAGCCTCAGGTCCTTTGACCTTTTTGATCCCTTGGATCAAGTTATAACCTAGGATTATGTGGCATGATATGGACTCCATGTCCTCATTCATGTCAGGCTATCTTTTCCATTCCACACATATCCCCTTGAGATACCCCTCCTATCACCGTCCTTATGGAATGACATTAAATTACATCAAACTATCAAAACTATTTGTGGATTGATTTCCATCCTCATGGGATACATAAGAATGCCCAGATGTTTTGTATTCGGGTCCAACCCTATTTCTTAGAAACCATTTCTTCCTTCCAGCCACTTGGCCTAAACCCTCCAAGGGGGGTATGTGGTGTGGTATGGGATTATATAATCATTAATGTCAGTTTTGTAATAGACACACAACATACCTCTCTCTCTTGAGATCTCTCCATTCCCCTTCCCTCCACTAATCTTTTCAAGTCGTCTGCTCTCAAATTGGCCCCCTCAACCCTCTTTGGAAGTTTACCAATGTGCCCAAGAGCACTCTCGTTCAAGACCTAGAGTGTTGGATTCTACATAGAAATGTTATCACCCATTTTCATGATTTATGTTCCCCTTAATTTGGGCTTTCATCATCTTTCACATTCAAAAGGACCCCTGAACAACATGGATTCTAGGACCTAGTGCTCTCCTACCATCTTGGGCCAACGTTCCTGAGAATTTCAAATGCCAAATGACTACAAGTACTACATTTAGAATATGGCCAACGGTTGGAGATCATTTGTTTTTCCCATTTCAGGTCACATGATATCGATTCTATGTTTCAAACATAAACAACAGTTTTCCTCCATCATCATTCCATCCCCAATAATCCTTAAATATTGGTTGCATGATTCACATCCTTTTCCACTCCATCACGTCCAAGTGAAATTTTGACACTCTTGGTGCTATCCCTCATAACATGTTTGCTTGTTAAGAGGATAAAGCTATGATAAGGTGTCATCTGGGGATCCACACTATTTCCCCCTTTCTCTGTATTCCACGCATTGAGAGGACGTTCTTTGCCCTTGTTTCCCACATTGAGTGTGGCTCACGTGGGCTTAGGGATTTGGTCAAGATTTGCACCCATTTGAAAGAGTCTCACTTATCATAGTTCGACCTCTAAGACCTTAATCTAAGATCTCTCTATGTTATTTCTGAAAGATGTTAAACTGCATGAAATCTTCATGAACTATGTATGGCTTGATTCCCATCCTTATGGGATATTCCGAAACACTTGGGAATTTTGTCTTTGGGTTTAGATTAGGCTCCACTAATTATATCTTCTGTTCGGCCTTTTGGTCCTAAATTTTATAGGATTTCATGGTGTGGAATATGTGGAATTATGACCTCATTCACATTGGTTTTGGAATAGCCACACCATGTACATCCAATTTAGGAGCTAGTCTCTCATGCATCTCATCCCAAATGACATTAAACTGCGCTCTCAGAACTATATATGGCTTGATTCCTACCCCCACAGGATACGTAGGAACAACTAGAATATTCATCCTCAGGTTTATCCCTATATTCTCTCACCCTTTCTGGCCCCTCGTCTTGAGGTTTCTTCTCTTGAATTTTGAATGGTGTGGTGTGGACCTCATCCTCATTCACATCAGGTATGATTTACTACGCCATGTGAATTCCCCTCTAAAACCTCATTTATTCTGTATGTGTCCAATCCACATGGCATTAAACTATGATACCTAGTTCCAAATGACTTTAAAATATTTTTTCTTTACTACAAGTCATTAAAAAACATGGGTTGGTCCTATCATACGACCCTAAACTATGTCATTATCGTCTTGACCGCACAATGAAAAATGACACTGTATTGTAATGTCCTCACTCAAGGGGACATCATATTTGGTATCAATCACCCACCATGCCATTTTTCGAGGCCTGCATATGGATTTATTCCTATAGATATGCCTAGATTCTCCATCCTAGGTTTGTTTCTTCATAAAAACACATCCATCCTAAAGGGAAAACAAGACCCATCAAATGCTACTTCTTTTGGTGCATGGGCTAGACCTGCATGAAAGTATTATCCCCAGTTTTGGTACCCTACCATTCCATCCTCTACAAATACATATGTATTGATCCCTATCATAATGGGGTACGTAGGAACGTCCAGGAATTTTTCCCTAATCCAAGCATAACTTTCACTTTTGGTCCCTTGACCTAAAAACTTCCCTTGAGGATACGTGGTGTGGTGTATACTCCATATGTCCTCATTCACATCGAGTTTACAGCTATCGCATCACATAATCCCCTTTTGGGTTCTCCCCATTTACTCTCTGTCTTTACCACATGAAATTAAATTTTCTATCATCCTCATTGGTATGACATAAAACTACAAGGCATTCTAGACAATCACTAGAGAGGTCCTATTTGGGAACAAGTACGATCCTTGATCGGTCCAATGCACTCACCTAATGTGTTTTTATCATGGTGTCATAATCTCAATAGTGTTGGAATCCATTCAAACAACCCATCACTCCACCTTCCATACTCTTCATTCCCTTTATTTGGACCCTCATCCTCTTTCATTACTGAAAGAACCCCCTAACAGTATGGATGCTCAGCCTATGGCTTGCCTACTAACCTGGTCCAATGTTCTAGAAGACTAATGGATGAAATTTCGAATTAGGCCCCATGTTTCAAACATGGTTAGCATTCGACCCTTGTTTTTTTATTCTCATTTCAAGATAACGCAATAGGGATACTTTTTTTGAACACGGCCAATAGTTCTCACTTTATTGTCATGCCATCCATAAAGTGTTTTGAATATTGGGTATCACAATTCACACTTTCCACTCCCCTTTGTTCTGATTGATTCAAACGCCCCTGGCGTTACTCGTCTCATGCATTAGAGCACATTGGGAAACATAAACTTTACTATTCTAGGAGCTTCATTCTTAATTCAGGCCTCCCTATTTATTCTAAGATTCTTGGATGGGTCACTTATACCCCTAATACTTGGAGGTTGGTTGGAACACCTATGTTCAAATGAAGTAACAATGCGACCATCCCTTATTTCTCACATCGGGAACGACCCACATTATCTTAGAGATGGATTTCTAATTATTTCATGATTGTGGTTGGAATGAATTGAAATAAAAAATCACGTGAATAATTTTTCCATGGACACAGTTCAAAATAAAAATAAACAAACAAGGAGATGTTTATGAGTTTGGCCAAAACAGGGCCCTTAGGGATCAACACCTTTGATAGATTTCTCTAGTGTTTCCACCATCTAGCTCGTAGCCTCTAGAGCTCCATTTAGCCCCCTGAGATCCCTCTATTTATCAGAATCTACAGAGAATAACTCATTAGTCCTGGCCTACACTCACGCCTTCTCAGCTTGGAGTTTAATTATTTGGTGACTCGTCTGCACTACCTACTCCTGGGAATCCACTAGTTGGGCCCTAAACTGTTCAATGAGCTCATAATGGCTTATAATAAATACATCCCTTTCTTTTTCTTTCTCTTCAAGGCATCATACGTCTTGCGCAGACATAAGAAATTCTTGGGTATTCTCTGACTGCTTCTGACATCAGGTGATGTCAAAGCATTGGATATTATCCCATATTATCTCATCCGTATAATCGTAGATCATTATATGAAAACGGTGATCATATACCCCTCCAGAGAAATGAAAGAGTATTAAGGTGTGAAGCGACCCCATCCGATTTAACCATTCTTCCTATGACTGACTGAGAAAGAATTTTATGCACTTCCATGCCTTTCACCACATCATATGGCTCTCCTCATCCACATTTGGTTTAGAATCATCTATATCCGCAGGGTCTGTAGGCCTATACTCAAGAATAGTAGCTAGGAGTTCAGTAGAAGGATCATATTCTAGAATTCATTCTTCTTTAGTGACTTCACCCACGCTGGACTGGAGCTCCACCATGACGTCATTATCACCCATGATTGCATCCTCTAGTTCACCGAGTACTAGGGTGGTCCAGCTCGAATAGGTGGCTCTGTAGGAGTTGGTGTAATCATTGGCATGGCTCCTACAAATGTTCTAGAATCAATGGTCTGTTGAACCTTCAACCTTGTGATCAATGCATTGGTAATAAATATATTGGTTAGCTGAATTTCCCAATAAAGTTGATAGCCAATGAAGATAAAGACTTACGGGAGCCAAGCACAGTGGTTTCCAGTGCCTGCGTCATGGTGGGATCCGCCACTACAGAAGATACCTCCACTCTTATTAACTCAATTACCAGCACCATATACTCCTAAATTATGGGAACAGTGGGAAATATCAGATGCTACCATTTCATCTCCTCCTTTTGGTTCATCGCTACCTACTCTAACCATAGTTGGTTCCCCACCTTGATCGGTTCCAAAGACATGCTCCTGAGGATATTATCTTAAATACATGGGTACATATTATCCCCTGTGGGGAAGGCTTCTTGGGAACCATTTTCAATGAGTTCCTAAGTAGGGAAAAATTTGGTCAGTAGGTTAGGATTATGAGAAGAGAAAGGCCAATGGAGTCAAGAGTTAAACTCACCTAAAGCTACTCAGCCAGTTCTGCATTGGACCCTTCAATTTTTCCACTCTCATTGGTTCTTTGCTAGAAAGTAGGTGTTTCTGAAGGTCCCACAGCAGCAATACCTTTAAAATATTCCCCCTATTATTCATATTTGTCTGCATATTCTTTATATTCTTCTTCCTCTATATCTTCATCCTCAGATGGAAGATTTTTTGGGTCATGTTCCTGGCCGAGCATCAGTTTCACCAGGAGATGTGGCTCGTCATACTTCCCCTACTGAAATGCATAAATATCCATTGATATCTAGTATGTAAGTCGACGAAGGAATTTTACCCCTTCCACCACCTGGATGCACCCTATGTCTGGAAAGTCAAGCCTGGTACGCACCAGCCTCCACCACAGTTCTTCAGTAGAAATAGATTGTCACAAAATCCTCCAGAAAGACCAGAGAGATAGGAATATAGCGTTGGAATTTGGATTTAGGAGGTTCCTGAGATGCTTCCCAAGAAGTTCCCTAGCTGGCCCATGAGGCCCCCTATGGGACCACCCCTCATCAAAAAGTGAGGGTACATTCTCGTCTTATGATTCACAAGCCGATGAAGTTGCAGACCATTCCATTATAACCACCAGTCCAGTTTTTCATCTCACATATCCCATAACACTCCTTCTACCTCCTCACTCTTCAGTATCCACACTAGATTCTTTGATTTTCTATATGCGTTTCTGTAGAATCACCTCGTGGTATGTTTTTGTCTCGTGTTCATCATACTTTATTGACAGGCCATCACTGACATTAGTAGGGGGAAGAGTGATGACTTCACCCATGACTACAGTAGTTAACATAATCCATATTTAGAAGAGAATGAAAGTATGTTTCTCTTCCCAAACCTCTATGTATACTTTCTTTGGAATCCGCTACATGTGTCCGAACTTCTTGGAAAACCTGGTCATCGCATACAGTTCGCAAAAGATTTTTCCATTGATCTAAGATACCAAAAAACTTCCCCTAAAGATTTTCAGGTGTTCCCTCTGCTCTAATGGACCCCACCCATCATCTACCATCTGACCAACTGAGGTCCAGAATGGGTGAAAGTTGAAATGGGTATGGCTTCCGATCTTGAGCTTGATCCCTTCTTATCTAAGCTTTAATGGGCAGATTCCAGCAATGTCAAGAGGGATGGCCGCATACTATCACCTGGAGGGAAAATGGAATTTGGGAAGTCATACCCATCGCAGTGGGCTATGACCCAACCATGAAGGATTTGGAATGTACCACATATCCTTCCGGGAGTACTTCCCCTCGAGATACGCCCCAGAATGCTGTATATCCTAGCTAGTATGGGAACCCCTAGGTTAACCTTATTCTTCTCCGCCATAATCTCAGCAATCACTAGTGTCCCTGGGTGGACCCCCATCCTCGTGTCCCTCACTGGAAATACCCACCTACTCAAAAATACAAAAAGTAACCAAAAATATCATACATTCAGGTCCTGACTTTTGTTTATGCGGAATCCCCATGATTGTTACTCTCCTACCACCAGGACCATCCAATATGATCCCACCTTTCCTTTCTGTGATGTGTTTGAGCATTGGTTCCCTCAACCTATCATTTTCACAACCTTTTCCTACATCAAAAAAATCCTGAACCATCCCAGATAAGATATGTCATTCAGAACATATTTTATTTTCAACTTCTTTTTATCCAGTTCCAACAAATGCCATGTCAGGATGGGGGTGCACATCCTATCCCCCCAGATGTTCTCTGTTGGGAGGAACTCGTCATAATGGTACCCCTACAAGGGATTCCCCCAATGAAATGGACGTACCACATACTAATACCTACCTCCACACGGGGGAGGTGGAAGGTGTTGGTATCAAGAGACCACTGGATGAATAACTTCGGTACCAGGTCCTGTTTCTAGTAGAAGTGAAATTGGGATGTCCAAACAACTTCAAAAAGACTGATAGACCACAACTCTACCCTAAAATCCTCAAATGTTTTGTGTACCTAGTATTTCCATTCCCATTCACTTGTAAAGTTTTCCCCAGACCTAAAGTCCCATTCCTACTAACCATTCATCTCATCAGTAATGCTGCTTTTGAAGGTGCTCTCATAAAGAGCAGGAGATTCATCGGGAACCAGATCACTCCCTAAAATTGTCCTAGTCTTTGGATTCAGAATGTTGATGGTTATGTTCTATTTTTCCCTGATAGGATGGCTGTTGCTCGTGATGTTGAACTTTGGGAGACTATATCACATGTCACCCATGACCGTAGTGTATTAGTTTCAAATCCAGGCATCAACACCTCCTTCGAAATGCTGAAGTTCATTATTGATAGACTATCTTTAAGGATGTAATATTTTTGGTATTTCATAAACATGCCAAAAAGAATTTGATTATCAGACACAATCCTCCATTCATAAAAAATCTAGGGATTCGTGATCATCTAAGTCCTCTTGGTAGATGCGATGGCCTCTCTCTCGACGTCGGTCTGTTGAGAATCCATTTCTGTCAGGTTTTCAAAAATTTAAGGGACTGTGCATGAAATAATGGGGAATTGGAACGCAAAACAGCTGGTGTCATGCAATAATTCCTCTAAAAATAGTAGGCGCAATAAAATGGTTAACGAAGTGAAAGTGGATGGGGTGCACGCAAAACTCATAATCGGCCGTGAGAACTTGTGTGTGGATGTAGAGCTTTTTCACTCAAAAGAGAAAAGCGCCTGTCATATCGAAAATTCAATGTAGGGACCTGGGGAAGATCAACATATTTATTGTAATGGACTGCACCTTTGGCACATGTGTAAGTGGTTTGCGCGCCAAAATACCATTTTTGCACGCACCGACCAAGCACTTCTCAATTTTTCGGTGTGAACCCCAGAATCTAACCTTCGGGTCCCCCTTTAGCTCTGATTTTGAGGGGGGTATTTATTGACGCTGAATTTCAGATAGGTCCACAAGTGGGCACTTTTAAAGTAACCAAATGCATGTTGAGAATGAACGGATTATTCCGCAATTCTAGAAATAGTTGTGTGCAATAATTAAGGGATGCGTGCACGATTCCCTATGGCACACAAACCCTTGTGTGAACAATGGGAAATCAAAGGATGGTTTGTGTGGCAATGAATTGAAAACCTACCAAGGCCCCGAAGCGAAGGCAGAATGGTGGGTGAACAAATTTCCCTGTGGTGCACAAACCATTGCGCGCCCAATGCGACATCAAATAGCCTTTTGCATGCCGCTCCTCTGGCATGCCGCTGCCGAAGTTTTTGGCTATAAATATAGGTGTAACTCCCGCCCTTCAGGGATGGTTATGGAATAAAAAAAATGCTCTTCTATGAGAAAGACAACTTTTCCGTGACCATACAAAAAACACCATGGCATTAAGGTATTGGATCTTTCCTGACAGGTCTCCCAGGGGTCCTCCTTATGGTGGGAATACTTGAGCTTGATCTTTGTCCATTTCCTTTTATCCAAAGAAACTTACAAACAAAATATCCCTATTGCACACAAGTTTCTCCTTGAATAGAATTTTTTTTGCGCATATCAATTCGTTTTGGGCACAACTATCCCATCTTGAGTGCAACTTCTCATCTTATATTCTCCCCTCCTCACGGGTTCCATGTGTTTTCCTCACCCTAAGGAACCATGGCTGAGTCCCTCTTATGCGCGACAACCTTATTGTACACATGTTTTTCCCGTACAACCCTCCAAGTTTTTATGAATTGATTTCATGGTCCCTTGGGTGGTGATTCATGTTGTGATGCTTAGCCTTATGGTACTTCGCATAAGCACACTAATGGATATTGCTTCTTCACATAGACACAATAATGTGAGCGCCTCAATAGATCACTTCATAACACCACCCCACAATGGAATTGATGATGCCTTCCCTCCCCCAAGGGTGGGTGGGTATCAGTTATGTAAGTCATAGAGGTGCGGAGTGAACCCGCCTTGTCTGAGCCGTAGGATGTTAAACTGCCAAGCTCCATCCTTCACAGCACATGACGTTGAACTGTGGCCTCTCCCCATGAAATATACACAAGGTTACCCACCTCAGACATTCTCTACAACCGTTCATATCCACGGGAGTAAGATCTTCCTCACATGGAATGAGATCCTCTTTGTTGGAGTGGAATATATCCTTGGGGAATGGAAACCATCCTAGAGAAATCCACTGTCCTTTCTTGTGGGGGGTAGTATTCCCACTCCTCCTCTCTTCTTCCATGCCAAGGACTAGAGGATAGATGAGAACTAGGACCTTCTTTCCCTTATCCCCTCCCTCTGGGATTTGTCTCCATCGGGCCTCTATCCCGGAGTAAGTCCCAATATCCATCTCCCTAGTCCGCTAACCATGCATATGCCCCTGTTACCTCTTTGGGATGCTAACCACATGTAAGCCCCTCTTTATTACCTGCATACACACCTTTCACAACATGATCATTAGGTCTTTGCTACCTATTTTTTCTCACACCTAGCATGACTCACGTGAGCTTAGAGTATGAATTGACCATGACATTATTATTGGGCCACCATAGCGTAAGTCCCAAGCCTATATTCCAAACTGCATGAACTTTGATCCTTTCCCTATTCAAGTAAGGTACGTAGGAAGCCTCCTTGAGGTTCAATCCCAACACCTACTTATCCAAAATGCTTCATGTTGGTTCACTTTCATCCCACATGATGTTAAACAATGTCCCCCATTCTGAACTGTGTGGACTTTGATCCTTTCCCTTTCAAGCAAGGTACATAGGAAGCCTCCCTAAGGTTCAATCCCAACGTCCATTGGTCCCAACCACTTCACATCATCCCACCCTCATCCTGCATGATGTTAAAATATATTCCCCCTTTTCATCTCACATGCGCTAAACTGCACCCATTTGAACTACGTAGGTTTTGATCCTTGTCTCCTAGATAAGGTGAGTAAGAATCCTCCCCGAGGTTCAATCCCAACCAGTGGTACGCCGTTGTAGCCCCATCCAGCAGTAAGCCATTGTAGTCCCCTTTGTTGGGGCCCATATCTTTGGTCCACCTCAATGGCATTATACCAACTTCCAGGCTACTAACCATGCATATTCCCCTTCCTGTCTTCAGGTCTCTTTCCTCTGCGCACATCCTGATTCATCGCCCCTTCTAACTACATAGGTTTTGATCCTTGTCTCTCAAGACAAGCTACGTAGGAAACCTCCCTGAGCTTCAATCCCACCCAATGGAAAACCCTAGTGTCTCATTTATAGGGACCCAAGCACCCTCTAATCCGTATTCATTAGACGTTTTGATCCACCAATCTAATAGGACTCTTAGGTGCTCCCTCCTAGGTATGAAAGCATTCAATACACTCTTATCTGTGTTCCGATCAGTCCGATCTGTCTTTGAAAGATGTTAAACTCGCGACATACCCAATGTTCAGCATGGGAAGATGAGGAAAGCCTCAGATACATGCCTATGACATATAACTCCCTACACTCAACGTGAGATTCCTCGGGCTTCCATGCCCTTGAGAAGACCTATAATAAGGGGAAGAATCCAAGATGCATAAGTGTTCTAGCATCCAGACATGCTGAAAATGTCCAATGTGACTACTTCTCTGATCGAAGGTTGCAACCCTTACTCGACCCTTTAGAATGTACAGACAGAAGTAGCATAATTAACCGGTGTCCATGAAGATATCAAACTAGGAAAAATTTCAACAACAATATATTAATATTTAAGGGAGACTCGGACTAGGTGATGAGTTCTGAGGAAGAATCCACAAAAGGAGGAACTAACATCCCATTATCCCATTTTGATCAAGGAGAAGACGTCCATGAATAAGCGACGAATGCCGCCCACATTTGGAAAGTAGAAATGCGGGTCAACAGACCAGATTTTCCTCCATATATGGATGATTGACCCATAGAAAGCATAAAAAACAATTATATTATATATAAATTTCATTAAAATCATTCAATAAAAGTGATTTGTTTAATTTTTTTGAGGTAAAAAAAAGTTGTGCACATAAAAATAGTATTTTAGAAAAATATTTTCTTTATTTTAAAATGGTTTTTATTTTAAATTTAAATTAATTAGTCACCAAATTTTTAATTATTTATATACATGTAAAAAATATATTTTCATAATTTAGTTAATCCCATTCATACCTTCATTTCCAACAGCTAGGTGATAACTATTAAATAATAATATTTTAATAGTATATCAAGTTTAGTTTAAACTTGGTGTTGTATGTAATGAAATTTACACTGAGTGTTGTGCATAACACAAGATAAAATTAGTGTTTCATGTTACAATAGATAAATTTAGTGTTGTGTGCACCAAAAAATATCAAAAAAATTTAAATTTATTTGATTTTTTCACAAAAAATCATGGTGTTACACCATGGGATCAATATAGTTGGTTCTAGACCTTATTTAATATTCAAATGGCATCTCACTAACTCCCCAAATTTTCCAACCCTCTCTGAACTATCCTAGAGAGTATTTTCCCCACTATTTCTATAATTTTACAATATCTTTTTACCTTTATTTCGCTATTTTTCATCCTCTTCTTTCAATTTTATAGTAGATAACTCATCTCTTCCACCAAGAACAACAATGTCCTCAACTTATTTCAGCTCAGCTTATCTCAAATCATCACTTTTCTTATCTAGGTTTTTCATAAACCAATGAATGTGAAATTTAACCAATTTTCCACCAACTATCAAGAATAACTGTCCATTTTGGACATTGATTAATTCCATACCTATTTATAGGAAGAGCCTTCCCAACATAATTTGGGTTTTCTCCTCATCTATGTCCAACACTAGAAAATATTCCAGGAAGTAAAAATTTCCTACCTTGACAATGAAATCCTCATGTAGTCCTCAAGTATGTCTCTCTATTGTGTCTACCAGTAGAATCCTAACTTGAGTTAACTTTATCTCTCTTAATCCTTGGTTCATGAATGTTTCATATGATATAATGATTATAATTTCACCTGAATCAAACCTAGAACCGCCAAACTTATTATAAAGAAAATGTTATTTGGAATGGAAAAATACCTAGATCACTTAATTTATTTGTAAGGCCCATAATACCACTTTTTAACAGTATCCTATCAATTGAATGGTTCTAAATTCCTCAATATTACTTAATTTCATCACCAAACCTTCATAAACTTGGAATGAGTATGCATTTTTGAAATCACCTCAATGAAAGGAATTTTGATGTGAAATTTATTGAACATATCTAGGTATTTTACCATATTAATGTTGAACTTTTCTTTAATTAATCACTCTATAAATAGTGGTGGTGGTAGTTATGGTGGAACATATTCTTTTTAAACATATCTATCAAATTATCTTTATTTCCCTTTATTCTCTCACATTAGTTTTTTTTCTTTCCACTGGTTGTTCTTCACTCTATTTTCAATTTGTTTTATAAATTTTATGATATATTCCTAGGTTGTCTTTAAACTCCTTAGAATTATGGATTTGAGATCATCATGTTCAAAAAATTCTATGTCACCCTATATAACTTGTATTAGCCTCTCTTTCAATTGGTATTTAATCTTTCCAACTTAGATATCTAATTTCCTTGTGGTAGCCAATTGATTTCATGAGTTCAGCTCAATTCTTGACTGAATGTGGCTTGATTATTAGTTTATGACATAATATCCTTCAATTAAGATACTATTGTGGTCATGAAACTTTCTATGGTCTCTTCCATGTGATGAAATTGACTTGTAAATGTTGGACCGTGGTGTTAGGGATGAAATCCTTGTACCCTTAGATTAAATCCTTCGCCTTGTTATTAATTTTGATGTTAGTGTGGTGGCTGTTCTATCTTCTATACTTGTGCATAATTTTTTCTATTATAATATATATAATTTACATCTTTATAATTCATAATTTCTGGATATTTATTATCCATAATTGCATCAATTTTCCTTGACATCTCATTCATCTGGGTGGAAACCTAGCTGTTTTCCACCATGTACACTCCTTGCAAAACCTTCCCTTACTCTAATTTCAATTAGAAAATGATGATGGGTATTTCATCAAAAAATTCATAATTCTATTTTTATGGCTTCTTAATGAGGGAACCTTGAGTATATGAATCAACAGATGATCAATTACCTACAATAATACCTTCAAAGTCATGATGAGGGAATCATAAAAATTAAACTTTTAAATATTTCCCATGAACTATATAATGAATATTCATTAAATTTTTCAAAATTAACGATACTTACATGAAGATCCAATGATTTATAAAGTTAGAGAAAAACCATTAATAAATTTCTTACCAAATCATCCCAAGTTATAATTAAACATGGAGGTAGGATCTGAATATATTCTTATGCATTCTCCTTGAGTGAGAATCTGAATAATCATTGTTTGAAATAGTATCTTGGGATTTTATTGAATGTAAAAATGTCACAAAATTCAAAATATGAGAATTGGGGTTTCCATGTGGTAGCCCGATGAATTGAATGCAATGGGTGATCATTTGAATAATTGTTTTATTGAACTTGAATTTATAGGTAGATAGCGGAGATACCAAGATGTTTTTGTAAAACGTAATATTTGAGGATATCCTATAGTTTAAAAATTTTCTCATTAGTTCATTATCTATTTGAATATTTTTCACAGCCCCTTAATTTACTTCTTATACTTGTTCATGTCCAAACCCTTGAATTTATCTACCAGCCATGGTGTCCTCTTCTTGGTGTTTATTTTTCCTCAATTTTATTATTGCCCTTTTGATCATAGGATTGAAATTAGGATCTCCTTCCTTAGGTGTTCCACTATTGGAGTATTCATTCATATAATTTGATCCTAAAGCAACACATAAAGAAGACGAAGTTTAAAATAATGAAATGAGAAAAGGTTAAATAGAAATTTCCTAAAAAAATTAATCATTACTAACTAATGTTCCCTGGTAATAGTGGCAATTTTTATGTCTCCCATGAGATTCATTATTTAACTTGGGAAATTTCAAAGTACCAATTTATGCTCAAACTATACTGACTAATTTAAGATTTTATTTTAGTGTATGATCAAGGTTTATCCACTGAGAATGGTGCATAAATTATTTAAAATTCATTAGGAAATATTTAAAAAAAGAAAACAAGATATTGTATTGCTTTAGTTTCTTATATAATGATGATAATACCTAGTAAATATGAATTTGGGTTTATGTTCTTAGTTGAAAATTTGATATGATATAATTATATGTAGTTATAATTGAACCTAAGTAATCCTCCACTTAGATTAGTTACTCTATAATTTTTTAAAAACCCTTTCCCCTCTCAGAATTTTAGTTTCATTCATATAGGTGGTAAAAACCATGTTTAAACATAACTATCTATTACTCATGAATTTTTTATTCTATTATAGGGATAATAGGTTTGTGTGTTTTATGCAGCATAACCTCCATCCATAGCATTCGTTGTATATAAAAACCAAGGTGAGATTAATATGATAAATCAACGAAACACACAACTCATTATACGAATAAATCACACACATTCCTAAACTAAGAATAATTCCCATTATTTATATTTCTAGGAACAAGAGATTTACCTCCTCATGTTAATTATGAGGGGATGTAGAAAATAAAAGTGAGAACCTTGTGTATAAACAAAAACTATTAATATAATCTCCTTTCAATCATCCGATGATGGAGACTCTTGGAAAAGTCACTCACCCACACAATATCATCTCTCTCTCTATTCCCCCCTCAAGAGAATTATATATCTTTATATTTATTATTTTTAAATTAGAATTATTCTCTCACTTGTATTTTTACAAATTATTCTTTCTTTCTCTTTCATTCAACTTTTATTTTCCCTCTATATTCTAGAATATTTGGCCAAGAATTCTGTTTTCGTATTTGACCACTTGGAAAAATCTTCTCATCTATTTGTGGGTGAGTTTAGAAATCACTCATATTAGAGAGGCCTCTTTGTTTTTATTTTACAAAACTTCTATCCACTACTAACCCATATCACATGTAAAATCCTGATGAAATCAGTTATCTATAGTTTGGAAATAGTAGAACCCTATGTCATGGTTATTCCTCCTATGTCACATCCCATGCATGGGTTTCATGGATTCTTCATTGACCATGGTGAAACTTGACCACCATAGAACAACCTACAAGAGAGCCTCAATTTGAGAATATCAAGACACAACCTTCAAGGAACTTCCACATCAGAGCCGGTTGGTACCACACTACAATCTCTCCATTGCTTCTCATGGAATACATAGATTCAACATAGTGTTTTGTTTACAAAACAACTTATATATTCTATTATCATCTTATAGGGAATTATTACATAGTATCCAGCCCATGGTGTGATGAAATTTTCTTTATTTCAATCTTCCTCGGACACTATGATGTAGAGCCTTGGATGAGGCGTAGTAGGTTTTAATTTTCTAGTGGGTAGTGAGAGTTACTCTGTCATATTCCATAGTGGTTTTAAATTGCAATAAAGTGGATTGCATCTTAGATCGAGTGAATATAAAAGTTTTTAATTTTCTGTAGTATAGTGAAATAAATAGTGTCATGGAACAAATATACGTGGATGATGACACATGACCCCAATAAAAAATTTCTTTTAATTAAGTGCACAATAACTCATGGAACATGCACATCCCACATTTAAAAATATCATGGATTCACTCCTCTATTTAAGTAAATTTGTTCCTTCATCAATTCCACAATTTTGATAGAGGCCAGAGGACCCCCTATGTCATCGTGCACCTCTTCATTCTAGTGATGCCTTTCTCCCATCACTGTGTGGACCCATATCCCACAAGCTGATGTGATCTTATGCGTTGAACTGTTCTAGCTATGCTCATATACTCTCCTACCATGGGCAAGCTCTCCATGAGGGGTGGATTAGTCAGTGGGCCCTTCCTAGCCCTTCTATGTGGTGGTCTTTCCTATGGGTTGAGGTCTGTTCCATTGTCCAAATTGTTTTTTCTAAGTCCTCATATTTCATTCCAGCATACATAACACAAATATAAAAATAATCAAAATAATAAAATAATAAAATAATTATTGTTTTCTTTGTAATTTTTTTTAAAATTTCAATTTAAATTAATTAATACACATAAATGATTTTCCATAGCTAAAATATGGGTCTTTATAATTATAAATATATGATTTCTTTTATATTTTATGAAAAATAAAATATCATCAAAAAAAATTAGATATATTTATTTATTAATAGATGACCTTTATCTTTTTTATAATTTAAGATATAATATTTCTATGTTTAATAATATTCATATAATGTATCCTTGCTGTCTTTAATTTATTATCATATTTTTTCTTTCTATAAAATATGTTTTGATATATAAATTTTGTGATACAGTGAGTATTTTGAAGGTTTTAGTATGAAAATTATCATGTTAAATTGTCACCCATTAGGTGAATGTAATTATTATTATGTATTTGATTTTATACAATCTCAAACTACAAATCCTACATTTTTATTGAAATATAATCCTTATCATTATTGGATGATATGTTTTATAGAATGAACCTTGGTGAAGTTAACAATTTTTCTCTGAGGCTTTGTGTATAAGATTTTGAAGAATCTTTTTTTCTAAAACAATAAAAATGTTTGGTATGATAAACAGTCTTACAACCAATGTAAATTACCACTATGAAAAAACAAGGATCCTTGTTTCAATAAAGAAAAGGCTTTAACCCCAACTTTTTTAAATAAAATTCAAGAAATGATAATACAAAAAACATGGATTTGATAAAAACATTGATTGTTTAAATAATGTAAAAACAAATGTTTTTATCTATAATTTTATTTTAAAATCATTTAAGATAATATTTTCCTAAATGGTTTTAATAAAAATATGGTATTCAATTGATCTAATTGATTATGTTTGATACATTTAACCAAAAAAATTTAATTGGGTTAAAGTATTGTTTATTATTATTGTATTTTATTTTGGTTGTGTTTTTTAGGTTTGCAGGCATTGAGTATGGATTCATGATCTTTTTAATTGATTTCAAATAATTTCAAATGATATATAATATTTATTCACCAACTTACATGTGGTGTAATTTGAACCTACAATCTATAATTAATATTTGAGGAATTAATTACTGTGTGTGGAATTATCTACATAAATTACGTATGTTTGTTTCTTTGAAATCATCACAAAGTGAGGGTTCTTTATTCCCAAAACTAATTGGTTATAGGTGATATGAACTTAAGATGTTATTTATTAAGTATAAGGATTATATTTTCTCAGTGCATGATCATACATGAACAAACACACAAACAATATTAAATTCTAGTTATTGAATCCTTGATATGTTACTTCCTAGAATGATTTTTGGAATTTCACGTGTCTTACTTTTTTAAATATTTAACTGTCGATATAGTTGATTATTTTTAAATATTTTGAATGGAATACTAACACCCCCTACAATTATGGTTGATGTGTTTCAAATGTTTTTGAATTAAATGATGTCATCTACTCACCTGTCACTTACCTTACTTTGGACTAATATTTCATATTTGAAGTAGGTATCAAAGACACAGTTTTACCAAATGTGGGATTTTTATATATAAAACATATGTATTGATTTCACTAGGAAATATTTTTTATCATATAATTTTAATATAGATAATATATAAATATGTATACATTAATTCCCATCTTCTTATGTTAATGGACTCAAATATGTTTTTACCCTCCTAAAAATTTGTTTGCGGTTTCATAAAAAATTGGTTAAATGGATCTACAATGATTTTTGTTAGTAGTTTTTCTATTTTTTTATGGGGGTGGGGTGGTGGGTAGGGTGTGGATGGTGGTATTTTTTTCAATATTATAATTGAATTAATTTTATAATACTTTTTTGTTATAGTATGTCATCAACTTTTTGGTTGAATTTCCTATGCCTATAATTTTATTAGGTGAGAAAAGAATAATATCTCTTTTTGATAAATATATATTGCTACACATATATTTTTGAATAAATAATAATTCTAAATAAAGTGAATACTTGGTCAAACATGTGCTTCCATTAAAAAAGTGCATGTGTCCCTATTACTTATCCGTTCATCGAATTTTGTAATTAGCTGTATGTTTTTCTTTATCAAGGGGTATTATTTTTGTTGCGTTATTTTGGATGTAAATATTAGTTCCAGATTTAGCTTTAAATTTCATATTCATATTAATTTATTGGTTGTATTTAGAGGATCTTCCACTCTATAAAGTATTTTATTATTAAAGTTGTTTCTATTTACACATTGACACTATTTGTTCAATAAATATCATTTATCTTTCCTTATCTATCTATAATTCAATCATTTGGATTAAAATAAGGTTTTTGACTAAACACAATTTCCATCATTACATATATTTCCAAAAATGAACCACCCACTCACCTTGATATTGAAGTTGTTTTTATTTATATATATTTCTATAACACCTCTATAAAATCGGTGAAACCCCATCGATTATAAGTAATCCCATTACTCTAATTTTTTCTAGACTTCTCAAGATGATTTTTCAGAATTTATCATCCAACCAAATATTTTTTATTATACACATTCAATTCTTTAAATTCCCAATAAAACCCTCTTACCGATAAAATTAGTCCTAAAATGTTTTAATTGAAAACCATTTCGAAAATTATTTATTTCTAGTTTTATATGTATTATATTTGAATTGTTTTCTAGACCAATTTTTCTTATTGAAAAAAAGAATAATTCATATATATTTTAATCTACTATCCAAAATTATTCCAAGTCACAATACTAAATGAATATTTTACCCCAAACATTGAAAAACTCCATGATGATATCTTTGGAATGACAATATTTCTAAAACTTAATCTCAAATCTAGTTACTACCAATATAAATGTATCTAGAGGTGAAAATTTGGGTTCATGTGTTGGGTTATCATGTCGTGTTCAAATGTGCTATAAATATGTTAAGTCATTTCAAATTAGGTTGAATATAAGAATAAAATATATTATAAATTTAATTATTATTATATTTTTAATATTTTATATTATTATTATTATGTTCTTAACTAGTTTATACATGTTAGAGAGGTTAGGAATTCCCGACTCAAACCTAAAACTAATATCCCCCAAGTACCCATGACTCCATATGGAATGCATAATCATTGGAGATGAGATTTGGTCGTAACACACTAGCCATCAGAAGAATTACCACACATATCTATCGATAGATGTTGGAACTCATCCATCTCAATTGTGGATGAAAATAACATAATAGAATTAATATATTAAAAACCAATAATATAATCTCACATCCCATTATAGTTTTCTCACTCTATTAATCTCCTAGGATTCACCATTATGCCATGCTGGACAAGTACCACTACACTTATTATCATACTAAAGCAATGAAATTACATCCATTTTGCCTCAAAACCTATATTATGGATGATATGTAAGTAATAGATTAATTATGATATACATAAATCCTATAGTTTTAGGAGATAAAGAGTATAAAAACTAGAGTGAATCATTTACCGTCTCCTTTTATCTTTTTTTAGTTACAAATAAGAACCAATTTCGTGGTTGAGTGGGAAATTTAACAAGCACTTGACCATAACAAATTCAAATGACTCCCAACTAATAAAAAAAAATAAAATCACAATTCGATGACAAAAAAATTAAAATTAAAACAACAACAATGAGGTATAGTTGGCAGGAGGAAAAGATGAGAAGTGGGTAACCTAAGTTAGAAAAATAATTACACTACTTGATCAATCATCAATTCTTAGATCATATATAATTTTCCATGTAATAATCCCAAAACCAATGTAATATTATTTGATATTTTATATATCCTTATAATATCAAGTCTAATGAAAATTAAGTTTCATTATTGGATTATCAGTTCACCGAGTCACCACAATATTAATGTTAATTTCCACTTCTTATAATCGTATTCATATCAATGCAAGTTATATAAATAATCATAGTAATATTCCTATGTTATTAACATATTTGTTTTACATTACTAACTCAAGTAATTAATCACTTCAAAAAATAAGGTTTATATCATCATTTTATATCACATTCACTAGAATAAAAAAGTAGCTATTAATTTTTCATAAAATCATAAAGGATATGTTGTATCATTACTAAAATATATTATCCATCTTAATGATAATTCTTTTTCACTTTATGATTCAATTTTTTAGTCTTTATTATCATTCTAATACATCTATACCATTTACAAGAATCCTCAGATTCTCTCATCATCATAAGTGAATTCACAAATTACCTTAGATATTTACCGAATATATATTACTCATTGGAAATGTATTTATATCTCTAGATTACAAACCATTTTTATCTTATCTTGATGAAATTTTATATTCAAATTGTTTTTAATAAATAATTTTAAACACTCATATGTTATCTAGATCTTATTCATTGAATTTCCACTAATCTCACTTTTTAATTTACCATGTATTATTTAATTAGTGTAATTACTTAAAATAATTAATTCATGGTTTATTTTAACCAATAACATCATCATATATAACCTAAAACCTAAATTGATAAGTTCACATTTATTAAGTAAACATAACATTTTGATTTAATAATTTTTTTAAATGTAATGATAATTATTTTAAACTTGATCCATCATTCCACATCCACTTATTTAATGCATTTATTGATCATTATAATTAATCCATTACTCATGAAATCAGAATAAATTGAGGTTTTATTAGCATGCCTTTTTGGAAATGCGACTGCTAAAAAGGTGCTGATATTGTTGGTGTTTTTAAAAGTAGAGAACTTTTGGCAATGCTAAAGAAATAGTTGGAAAAAGTGATTTTTAAAACGAAATTTTATCTTAATTATCTCTAGTGTAGATAAAATTCCTTGACTTTAGTAGTGTGCTTCTACATGAAAAAATACAACAAAAAAATAAATAAAACGTAAATAAATTTATAATAATTTTACATAACAATAAATTAGAATTTTTAATAAATTTACATTACAAATATTTATATAAATTATAATTACATTGATATGTTTATGATAAAAAATTATAATTTCCAACCAAATAAAACATAATTCAACTCATAGGAGACTGAGTGGTATGATATTCCACTTCCCTTGGGTCCCCCTTCTAATATGGCCCAATTTTCATATAGTTTTTTGAGTATACCACCCTCAGTTCGAAGAAAAGACATGTACTGCTGTAATATTTTTTTTTCTTATTTTAGTATACTATATAGAAATAAATAAAACATAAATATGATACAATAATATATATATATATATAATAAATAAAATGAAAAATAAATAATAAAATATAATACATAAATAAAAAGGATAACATAATGCATAAATAAAACATATTATAAAGTAATATAACACTCCCAACATGTTTGCTCTATTTTGAGCATGTTATTAACTTTCATTCAAACTGGTCACATAATGTGTTGGATTGATGCATGGTTAATTAATTAATTTCAAAAATATATAAAAAATAATTTTACTAAAGTATCAAAAAAATAAAATCATTTTTTCACTACTTTGACTATGTGATGCATATTTCCAAGTAAAATTCCAGTTTTAAATTGGAAACATGAACTTTTAGTTATATTGATCACACCACATGACAGATTGCTATGATGTTAATTCCTAAAAGTTATAAATTAATAAAAGACCATTTTTATAAATTATCATGATAATTTTATCATTTTTATAGATTTTTATTATGTGACATGCATTTTGAACTAAAATGCCACTTTTCAACAAAAACATGAATTTTCAGTCATACCAACCACACATTTTGTCAAATTGACGTGAGAATAATTTTTAAACATCAAAAAATAATTATAGATCCTTTTACTAAAGTATTAATAAAAAAATGTGTTTTTTAATTTTTATTATGTCATGTGAATTTTGAACTAAAATATAACTTTTAAATGAAAACACACACTATTAGTCATACAAAAGATAATGTGTTCCAAATTGATGTGAGATTAATTCTTACACAATAAAAATATATTAGAAATATTTTTACTAAATTATAATAATTATCTAAGAACACTTTATTAGTTTTGATTATGTGATGCGTGTTTTGAACTAAAATGTCACTTTTTAACTAAAAACATGAACTTTTTGTCATACCTGACACACCGTGTATCCGATTGATGTGATATTAGTTAATTAATTTAATAAATAAATTATTGATATTTTCCCTCATATATCAAGAAAATATGAGTGTGTTTGATCATTTTTTAATACGTGACCCGTGTTTTGAACATATATATCATTTTTAAATGAAAACATACACTTTCAGTCATACCTGCCACATCACGTGTTAGATTAACCTAAATTTTATTAATTCACATCAGGAATAAATTATAGATATTTTTCTCAATGTATCAGTAAATTCCATGTTTTTTATTGGTTTTGAGTATGTAACATGTGTTTTGAACTAAAATATCACTTTTGAAATGAAAACAAGCACATTCGGTCATACCGGGTACACCATGTGTTAGGTTTATGTGAGATTAATTCACATGCATAAAAAATGACTTATCAATATTTTTAGTAATTTATCAATAAGATACTATAATTTTTTCTCAATTTTGAGTATGTGATGCGTTTTAAGAACTAAATTATTACATTTATAATGAAAACATGCACTTTGAGTCATATTGGTTACACTGTGTGTCATATTGAAAATGGATTAATTCTTAATTGTCTCAAATAAATCATGGATTATTATACTAAAGTATCAAGAAAAATAAAATGTGTTTGATTAGTTTTAAGTATGTGAAATTTGTTTTAAACTAAAATTCCACTTTTAAAATAAAAACTTTCACTTTCAGTAATACTAGGCACATAATGTGTTGGATTGGTGTGATATTAATTAAAACACATAAAAAATGAAATATTGATATTCTTCATAATGTATCAAGACAAGTAGATATTGTTTTCAATGTTTTTATTATGCGATGATCGGTGTGAACTAAAATGTTAATTTTATACTTAAAACATACACTTTTAGTCTCACTAGATGCAGTGTGTTCTAGATTAACATGAGGTTTATTAATACACATCAAAAATGAATCAAGAATAATTTTCAAAAAGTATCATGAAAATTTGTGTGTGTTTTCTCAGTTTTGATTACATGATGTGTGTTTTGAACAAAAATATAACTTTTAAACTGAAAAAATGAACTTTCAGTAATATTGGCCATACCATGTGTTGGATTGAAATGATATTAATTATTATATATAAAATATAAATTATTTTTCTTTTTCATAATATATGAAGACAATTTGAGTAAATTTTCATGGTCTTGAGTATGTGACATGTTTTTTGAACTAAATATTACTTTTAAATGAAAACACGCACTTTGAGTCATACCAAACACATCGTGTGTCAAATTGATGTGTAGTTTATTAATAGACATAAAAATTGAATCAAGTATCATTTTAAAAAAGTTTCTAGATAATTTGAGATCATTTTATTTATTTTGAGTATGTGATGCATGTTTTGAACTAAAATGACTTTTTAGGTATACCTCTAATCCTTATAATAATTGAATTTTTCATTATGATTACCC
Organism: Viscum album; assembly: GCA_963277665.1. NCBI lineage: Eukaryota > Viridiplantae > Streptophyta > Magnoliopsida > Santalales > Viscaceae > Viscum > Viscum album. The sequence goes on along the minus strand of OY728153.1, from coordinate 379,255,484 downwards.
TATATAAGGGTGTATCCCTCAATCATTGTCTAACATGTCCAAAACATCTTAATATAGTCTCATTTATCTTAACTTCAATTAGAGACACTCAGATTTTCTATCTAACACATTTATTTATAATAATATCCATCTTGGTATGCCCACATGCCCATATCAACATATTAATTTCTAATACCTTTTTTTTGTTCTATGTTTCCTTCAAAAGGCCAATTTTCACTAGCATATATAATATATAGTCTAATAAACATACTATAAAAAATATCCTTCAATTTCAAATGAATTTTATGATCATAAAGAAACCTAGAATCTTCTCTCCTTTTTATCCATATAGTTTGAATGTTATGAGATACAACTACATTAATATCTCTATAACATTGTAGAAATGAGCCTAAATATCAAAAAATCAAATTTTGAAATAACATGGTCTCCCAATCTCATATACATAATATTACAATACAATCCTTTACTAATAAAACACTCTATATATTCTATCTTATCCTTAATCAGACAAAATTTTAATTCTAAAGTCTCCCTTAATAACTCTAACATAAAAAGATAAGAAAATTATCTAAATAAATAGTATATAAAAAACCTTCATCTTGTATAGGAAATAAAAATATTACAAACATGATAATAAATAACCTATTCATGATATATGTAAACTATTTTACACTATGTAAGCTTCCTACTCATTCTGAAACAAATATATTTTATAATTTAAATATGTGGATTATTGAGAGTCCTGGTAGTACTGAAAAATTATAGATAAAAAAAACATTAATAAATTTTATAAATTAAATTATAATTACATTCAATTTTTTTTCAAGGATTCTAGTCTAGGGATGGAATATTATAACTTTTATAATTTTATAAATGTAAGAACCATAATTTATGAGATTACTTTGTTTTTCACACTAAAAAAACATTGAGAAAAATAAATACTTTTCTTTTATATATGTTTTGATAATGAAATATTATTATATATATGCTAATAATTATGAAATTATAGAAATCCATTGGTTTATTTTTCACATTGGACATCCTCACACCATGGCTTTAATGATAAATACAAAATTCCCTATTATAAAAAATTATTGTTAAAAAAAATATAAACATATAATTATATGCTTATTTGTACAATGATGAATATTGTGTATTAAAAATTCTTAAGGGGAATCATGTGTGGTTGATTTATTGGGTATCCATGCATTGATCCAAAAAAAATATCTTTGGAGTATCCAAAATAATTTCAATGAGAATCCAAAAATTCTAAAAAACAAAAATGAATAATTAATAGTAAAAATGAAAATATATATTATATGATTATAGTATAGAGTTTTACCCCGGTATTATAGGTATTAAGAATATCTTTTCATTTTTATTTTATCTTCAAATTCTATGGCTACCTAGAATCATCTTACTAAAATTTCATAATTATCCATTTTATTCTCATATATAAGTAATATGAGGACCAATAAATCTAAAATTATCATCACACAACCTTCCTTTTACATTTTTATGATATAAACACTTTTATAAAATATGAGAAATATTTAAAAGTAATAGAAATTTTATATAAATTTTTGAAAAAATCGATTATAAAAATATAACTCATGTATACATTCATAACTACGGTTCCCAACCATTCATTTTTTTAATTCCATTTACATTATCAAGACCAACCATTTCAGAAATGTAATCTCAATACATTTGTTATTCAAATTCAATATGGACCATATTTTTATCTAGGAATATTTTTTTCTGTTTGAACTTTTAATGTTAATAAATGTAGCCATTAAATTGGTTTGGTAAATATACTCTTGGAAGGTCTGTTTGATCTATTAGTTGATACTTTATATTTTCTTAACTCAAAATTTCACTTCCTCTTCTATTTCTCCTTGTCTATATACCTCAGTTCAAATATTTCTTAATTAATTGCAAAAGGTCTTTCTTATAAAATAAATTTTAAAGGAAATACATTATTATAATCATGTATCATTATAATATTAAACTACCATGCTATAAAAGTTATAATAAAAAAATATACCATAAGAACATAAATATAATCAAAGGGAATAGCTAGCCCGATGGGTGAATCATGTACTATGTGAATCCCTAGTCTCACATGATCATTTGGAATTTTATTATTATGTATAATTTTTCATTTGATATTATATATTATAACTCTCATAATATGGTTATGAGTGTTTTCTAATAGATTTAAATCATATTCAATTTCACATTTTATAATTTTAGTAAAAGGTATCTATTATTGTTTGATTCACATTTAGCAGTAACTGTTATGATAAAATCAATTACCTAAGGTAAGGTAGGAATTTGATTCTAATATATAGCCTCAAACCCAATAGGGTTTGGCTCTCTATAATGGGGTTGCTGATGTGTTGATTCTTCTCGTTGATATATTCGAAGAAACTAGTTTATCACATCTACCAACCAACTATATTTTTCAATTTGAGCATATTTATTTCCTAAATATTTTCCATTTTATCATATATATCCCCATATTTATTTGATATCTAAAATTATCCTAAGGGTGACACTCCAAAAACAATACCTCTAACATTGGAATACAATTCGGGATGTTTTAAATCCACTAAATGTAGCTTTTCATTGAGTAAAGTAAATGGTGATTCTAGAGTCTAAACCTAATAAAAAATATAGAAAAATAAGTATTAATTGTTATGAAATAAAATTTTCAATTATAATACATTTCTATCATGTAATAACCACACATGACTATTCTACTTTATGTGTGTTTTCATATACTATTTCCCCCTTTCCATTTACATGAACTGCTTCCAAAGCACATGATATAGGGTGGAAGTGTCTTAAGACTATGATTCACCAATATATTTATATAGAAAGGAACAAAATTATTTTAGTGTTTCACATTAAATAAAATTTTTATTGTATATTTAAAATAATTACAATTTTTTTGATTAAGATAAGAATTCCTCATACATTATTTATGGAAGGGGTGAAGTGGTTTTAATGAAAGATGTTTATTTTTTAAACACATATTATATTTCATAAATTAAAAATTATTAATAAAATCGATTAATTTATGTTATTTAAAATAATATATTACTAATTACAATGTTACTTTAATGTTTCCTTCTCCAAAGGGCCAATGAAAACATCCCAGGTTTCTTGATTTATGATGTTTGTATATATAACTATTGGGTGGAGTTTTACTTTCTCCTAAGAATCCCTAAGATGATGTTTTGTAATAAATGTTTGGAATAATCTATAATACTTTCCAGTTACCATTAATATTAATTTCATATGATGCAGATCTTATATAAATGTACGCTGTAAGGGATAAAAAATAGTAAATCAATAATTGATTGTATTATTTAATGTTAAAATAGAGAAAATATTTCATAATATTACTGTAATTTATTCCTAAATTATTTATTCTAATCTAAGAAGAAAACTATTCCACATATCTATATCAATTGGAATGAGCACTTGAGTACAGAACCTAATGTAACTAATAAAAATCGACTTGTTGGGGTCAATAAGTTGACCATTTTCATTCCAACTAATCAGGAATTTTAGACGTTGATTTTATTCCAGAATATTATTTACTGATAATTCCATGGTACAACACACTTTTATTTTTTAAACCATATACTATTCACATTCTAACATTTTCTCATTTTCAACATCACTAATATTTTGTTCCTCGAGATCGGTTGCATAAACATGTGGATAATCCATTATCTACACAAGTATTTAAACATTTAATTTAGATTATGTAAATAATGTAGTGAACATAAAATATTATGATTAAATAAGCTATATATATAACAAAAATAATTAGATGAATATGAATTGATCATTAAAATATTTTTTTATTTAATGGTTGAAGGGATTTAACCCTTCTATGAAGTATCTGAATCCCCTCCTTTTGATCTTATTGAATAAATGAGACACCATCTAAATTTTTACCACTTTGAAATGATTACAATATCCCAATTAATGGGGAATCCTCAATGGAAGTTTCACTTTACTATGTAGTTATTTTAGTTGACAAAAAAATAATTGAAAAATTTCTATTTCTAGGAATAGAGTCATAAAATACTTATAATACTTATTATTCCATTTTGAAGAGTTCATCCTTATACCCTTTCTTACTGAAGTTGACATTCATGAATCTCAATTCACTAGTTTTAACTACACACCCATTATCAACCCATTTTCATCGAAATATCGGTACTTGGAATGTCATATAATCCAACTAAATATTTTTTAAATGATTCCAAAGTATGACATATTCAAATAAATTAGATTTTCCTCAATGGTAATAGTCACATGAATCACTTCTACTGCAAGACTAACTCTATTATTTTACACCGTACTACATTTATCATGTTCCTTTGTGTAGAACGTATAACTATTAATTTGATAACAATTGTAAGATGATACATGTACACTTTGTCATATGGATAACCATAAAATTCATTTTTAAATTGATTTTTTTACTTTCAAATAATTCCTTTAAAATATGTTTTTGAAACCATTCTATACTTTTTTGATCATGTGTGTTTGATATCCAAAATTTATCCCTTGATGGATTCAAATATTTAGGAATTACTTTAGGAGTTTCAACCTATGGAACAAAATCTATAATTATATATAAAAGGTAAATCTAATCATATTCCCGGTTTGTAATGGTTATTAGGACAACATCTATTTTGAAATTCCATCACCCACAAGGATCCTTTTGTGATGAGATTTTGGGAGACCAATTCTATCGACTCTAAATAGGTAGTTAGTAAATAATTTAATTTCATAAAAATATATAACTCTATAATATATCCATTTAGTTTAATTTGATTTTTTACAAACCCTTTAAAAATATTTATAAGACATTCAATGGGTTATACCCATCTAATCCATATAGGACAATATAGTAGAATATCTACCATGAAGTGAACAATTATTTCAATGAATGGTTATGGGAATAAAATATCCAATTTACATAACATGACATCAATTTACTTTTATATAGTTGGAAACTTCATTGGGATTTTAAATTTACAACATATATCTTTGAAAAAGAAGTAAAGGATAGTTATTTTTTGTTAGAAATTTATTGGTAGAATGAAATATATAGCCACAAACATTAAATCTGTCATCAAAACCTTATAGTCATGTGATTTTAATACCTCTAACTTAAAATAAGTCATCAAAATTACATTTTAGATATTTTATGAATATCTCTATAGAACCTTTACACCATTAAAATATTTCAGAAACTAAAATCTCTCTTTACTAAGAAAAGTGCAGGTCACTGTAAGAATAAAAGTTTATCTTTCACCCTTCAATAGGATAAACTCCTCCCTTATCCCCATTCTAATCATGTCCAACCTAGCCTTAATACTTTATTTTTTACTGAGTTCAATTATTAATGTTCCAATTACATTATAATATATATTTTTTTCTAAGGGAATGAAATCAAGAAAATATTTAATGCAAAAAAATTAAAATAAAATAATTTTAAAAAACTATCCCCTATTATCACTCATGTTTAATGTTTTTGGAAGTATTTTTACCAAAAATGATGAAAATTTTCTTTACTTTCTAATTTTTTCATCAATTGTTAATGGATAAGGTGATGTACCTTCTTCTAAATTCCCATCTAATGATGTTGTACAAGATAAATATTTATGTTATCGAGTTTAAAATTTATGTTATCCTAGAAAAATTTTCCCTAGGGAATGTTTAAACCTAACTAAGTGTGTAGATTTTTCAAAAATGGGACACACTAACATTACTTTAATGTTATATCCTATAAAATTTCTATAAGAGGAAAAGTAATTTATCATCATAAGAAATATGGATCTCAATGTTAACTCTTCATTTTTTGAGAATCATACAACATAGAACCTTAATCCTACATAAATTTCAGATCTTTGAGAAATGGATCTAAATAAACAAAATTATCATTACATTTGGCCTAGATATATATTGATACAAAATATTGTACTTGAACTTAATGAAAAACAATGGTGAAATGTTATAATTTAGCAACATAACCATCCATGAACTATTAATGATACTATATACACAAAAAGGATTCACTTCATATGAAGATATTATAAGATAGAGGTTTCTTGATTCATTTCCAAATTCAAGATAATTATGATTAATTTTTATGCACTAAGGATAGTTTGATAGGTTATTAAATTTTCCATATTGAATTATTTTATCTACATTATATAATGATTTCATTATAGTATCCTTGATTATGTATAGTTTCATAAACCTTTGAATTATAGGAAAGTACCATAAAACATTTGATGAACCATATTTATCTTTCTTTTATTGATATACAACACACTTAGTATATTTTTAAGTTATTTATGGTCCTTGAAAAATAATATACCATCATTTGGGTTAACATGTATTATTTTAGATATCATACCCATTTATAATAACAGTCATTTTTGTAAATATGTCTGAAATGGAAACTCATTATCTTTTAGTAACATATCATTCAATAGAGAAAGTCATTATGCAAAAATTGTGTCACTTCATCAGTTTCCATCATTCAAATAATATATCTACACTATAAATCTTCCTGCACGGCCCGAAGGCCTTCATTTTTTAATGATTTTTGATAAAACCCCTTTCAAGGGATGAGGGGGAACCCTTACAAGGCCCGTAGGCTCAAAGATTACATGGCCCATAGGCTAAGGAGATTACATGTGCTCATTACGATCTCTATCACCATTGATAGTTGTAATGATATCAAATGATGTATAAACCATAGTGTTATCCTAACTACTTAGTATATTCAATTATTCCCCATGTTTAGTCTATTTTTTATAACATTAATATATTATGTGATATATCAAGTGTTCTTACAACTTATCTGAAAAAATTCATCTTTAATAACAATAATGTAAACATGTCCAAATGATTTGAGAAGGGTAGTTTCCATACTCTTTTTCAAACTAGATGAACACTTTAACCCCATCCTCATACTATTTTGTTATACAATTAACATCCATCCATTTTTGATTAATATTCATCCAAATTGGTTAAAAAATATTCATATTTTACAATATATATATATACAATTTATTTATATAATTTAGAATTTTTAACATGTAAAAATTATATAAAGTATTATATAAAAATTATAATTATAAATTTTAACACATACATATGGGTGATATTTATTATATCCCACTAAATTTTAAAAAAACTAATCCAATTTTGTATTACTCAAGATATTACTCTAGTAGGTAAACACTATATATCAAAAACTATTTAGCGATGTATAGACTATGAAGACGTTATTCATGATTATATTTAAAAGTTTAAAAAATAATTTTGAGAGCTTTTATTTTATAAAAAGGATTTCATATTGGGATTAATTATGTAAAAATTATATTTGGATGAATTTTTGGGTTTTTTATGAAATTTTTTATTTTTTGGTTGATAGTGAGAAATATAGTTTTTAACAAGTCTATAAATTTATATAATCACTATGTAATAACAAATGCTCTACTATAATAGCTAAAAACTATATCCTAAACAATCACACAATGTGTACTCTAAAGAGACTTTATTCAAGAGTTTATTTAAATAAATAATTTTTGAATGTCAGTATTTTATTGTAACAAATTAAAATTTATATTTGAATTCAACATATATCTATTAAGTTAATATGAAACATTGGTTTTTTTTATAAAAATATTGATTTGTTAGTTGAGTAGTGAAAATACCACTTTTAATAGAACAACAAAATTTATGTCATCATTAGGATTTGAGAATAAAATAAAAATCACAATAACCTTATCTTGAACAAATATATGTTTTATATGTAAAATTATACATTTTAAAATATTATTTTTAATTTATAAACCTCTATTTGATATTTTAAAACTTATGTCACATTTTCACTAAAACTATTTTAATGCATTATACATTTAATAATTTAAAATTAAATTATATCACTTTTAGAAATTAAATATTATTAATTCAATTTCAAAATTTTGATTATTATCTGTAATTTTTTTAAAAAGAACCATTTTATTTTTAGGTTTAAAAGATAAATTTCTAAGGTAAAAACTAATTACAGCGGTAAAAGTCAAAATGATAAAAGTGCAAAATATAATGGTAAAGAGTTGAAGACATGTTTAAAAAATGTGTCAAATTTAATGATGGAGGATTTATCAGCCTTATCTCTTCTCCAATCCATGATTTCTCAATTTTTAATCCTCTTTCATTGATGGTGACTTCTCATTATTAATGTTTTTTGGTATTTACAAAAGAGTCATCCCTTTTCACTTATAGAATGTTTCTCTCACCACCCCTTCAATTCCACTCATAAAATCCAAATTACTAATGAAACCAAAGTTTTTTCCTACCCATTTAATCCTATTCTATTTCCATTATTTTCGAGTCACCAAATTTTATCCCAAGCCTTCTATTAATGAGGGATCCTCTATAGAAATCTCAAAGTGCTTAACATAGGTAATCCTTTTCTACTTAACTTCATTCCATTCTATCTTAACTTTATGATTATAATTTTCTCATTTATATATGGTTACAATATAATTGGTTATATAATAAATGTTATTATTTAATGGAATAATCATTAACCAACTTTCACCTTTTCCTTAAAAAAAATTAAAACTGATTCATGTGTATGTACGGACTACAACCCCTATTAAGGAATGTGATTTTTTCCTTCACCAACTAACATAGATGGTAAAGAATTTCAAAATATTAATATATATATATATATAACATATTTATGTTTCTAATATAATAAAACATGTTAGTCCTTTCTTCCATTCTAAGGAAAATTAAATCATCATTCATGTGTACATGCGGACTACCGCATCCATGGAACAATGTATTCCATTTTTTTAACTTTCTTTTTTCCTGGATAGAATTAATAATTGGTTTAAAGGAATTTTTTTAATGTAAATATTAATTTTTTTAAGAAAAATTGAATAACCTATTAATTATATAAATAATAAATAATCCTTATAAAATTAACCATCTTAAATAAGCATACTAAGAGGAAAATATTTTTATTCATATAATGTAATATTTTAATATCCATTAAATTTTATTATAATTTCACCAAATTATAATATATCACAACAATAAAAAATAAATAATATCATTATGCTTCTTGTATAATGATATTATAACTAAACCACCTCATATTCATTCATCATGTCATTGTATGTCCATGTTTGGGTCAATTTAACCTCATAATTGAATAATACTATGAATTTATATCATTAATGACTATAATGACATAACTACTGGTATAAAATTATATAATTGTGTAAATAGTTCTCCTTTATTGGTTCTAGAATAATTAAATTAATATTTAATTCATTAATTAAGAAAACACCCTTCAATTATCAAGAATCATTGAAAAATGCTTATTATCGATTTCATATTCAAGTATAAAGACTAAAAAACTCACAAAACACATATGAAACATCAAAATTTATTATAAAAAATCCCTAATATTAACTTTAATGACCACTTAAATATTAAATTTGTAAGGATAATGAATACGAAAACTGTTATTATAAAACTAGCACAAATAATCAATCTATAAAAACACGATGTGGTAAATTGGTAAAAAAACTAACTAGAATTAATATAAAGAATTAATATATATAATGATTATAAATGAAAATTTTTATTATTAAATTTATAAATTATGTTTTTATGACAACTATTTTTGTGATACACGAGGTTGTGGTATGTTTGTGGAAGTTTGGATAAGAGGTAAGGGTTTCCAGTCTCAAATTCCTCTCTTTGAGACATGTTTTTTATTATGCACATAATTGAATTTATATGGTGTATATATGTCCTACTTGAGATGTTATTTTTTGAAATTAATTTTATTTATGGTATCATAAGATCAATTTAAATACCTCTCTTTTAGGAGGTTTTCATTGAATATTTACTCCAGAAATAAGTGGGGTTTTCTATCTCAATTATCATTCATTGGGACTTATTCTATATTCACCACTTATTTCCTTCAATATGGTGCATAAATTAACTTTTAATAATTTCTACCATATTAATAATTAATTTTAAGGGATTTAAAATTCTATATCATTATCCCAACCACATATTTTTTTGATTCAAGAGTTACCAAAACTGTTTTATAACTCAATCCTTTCCATGGTGGAAAACGATCCAAAGTTTTGGTAGAGTAAAAGTGTTTGTGGTTTCCTAGAAAATAAATCTCTATATTGATACTAAAAATTGGATACATTTGTGGAATATATTCACCTAGGGTTAATCACCCCGAAAAGGGTTAGTTGAGCATTAAATAAATCATTAATTGGATGCACAATGAGTGGGCTTGAGACTGTAGGCCTGGATAAACACTCTTAGGGAATATGATTTGGAATATTCATATAATTTTTATAAACCATGATTAAGGGGTTTTCCTACCCTTACACTGATATCATACCAATGAGAACTATTGAACCCAATCACTATCTTCCACAGAAAACCCAACACAATGAAAGTAGTGTCACCACTATATTTCTTTGATAAGGTTACTTCCAGTTACTTTGACAATACTGCACAAATTATATGTTGATTAAGGGATATTACCCAAGACATAAAAATTATTCCATTTAATTGGGAAATATTTCTTAATTTATTATTCATTATATGGATATAAGTGTTGTATTCAGTAGGAGGATCCTTTGGGAATGGTATGAACTGTCTTATTAAATCTTATGGTGAATATATTATAATTTATTTGGTGATGGGTAGGGCCTAAACTTTTATATCCCCTCAATGCATAAAAATATCTTAGGAGACAAAATAACTATGATTTTACTGTATACCTCCCACCATTTTAGTATGGTGTCTTGGAAAAATTCTTTGGAAACATGTTTTTATGTTTGAAATTATAAATTCCATCAGTATGAGGTTAATGATTATTATTATACATGTTTTCATTTATTATAATGGATATATAATTCCATTAGTTTTAGATAATTATATCTTCATATAGTTTATTTATTCCTTCCATATCAATTTTTCTATGTTTATGCTATGATAGCTTCTATTGTATGTTACTCCTTACTGAGAATCTGAGGTCACAATTATTTTTTTCCTTTCCTTAGGAAAGCTTGGGGACAACTATGTGTAAGTTTTAGGGATACAATGTAAGGGTTAATAATTTCTCATAACATGTTGATTTTTTATTTTATATTTTAAAATATAATGTATGTATGTATATAGACTTCCAAGACTACTAAATTTTTGGATTCTATGAGAACTCTTATATTTTATACCAATAATTTAATATAACAATGAGATCCAAGTTTCAAAAGTATGAGATGTCACGTAAGAATGATAAGTTTATAACACATTTTAATTTATCAATTTCTTGAGAAGTAAAAACATATATTTTGAAAATAATTTTTTGAATTTAGAATACATATTATTAACATTTTAAGGACATAAGTAATAATTTCCAATAAAATCTGTTTTTGGTATTTTCTTTTAATTAAATAATTTTTTTGTTAAAATTAAATTTTGAATTTATTTAAATTAAAAATGACAACTATTTTTTATAATTAACCAATTTATATTATTAAAAACAAATAAATTGATAATTTTATCCTACATATAATTTTTAGGATTAAAAATACAATTTTTTTTCTTCCAAAAATAGGTTTTTTATGCTCTACATGCGCTAATATAAAAATTAATTTTTTATCACTTTTAAAAATTGAATCCAATAAAATTATTTTATTATTATTAATAATATTTTTCAAAAACTTTAATAATATGAATTTCATTTTTTGGAATAAATTTAAGTTACCAAGGTAAATATTAGTCTCTATTATAAAATTATTATTTTTCAATGAATAATACCTTTCTAAATATTATGTATTTGTAAATTGATATATTTAAAAATTAAGACTATAATATGAATTTTTGAAATATATATAAATAGATTAATTCCTTTTTAATTTATAATTAACTTTAAATAATTTTTATAATATGTCACAATTAAAACATCATCTTTCTATAAAAATAGTTTTTCTACACCTTATATGTTTTGATTTAAAAGATAATTTTCTGATATTTATAAATTAAATTAGATTAAATGGGGACCAAATTCATATTTATAACATGGAAATTTTTTGAGATGGTTCATATTATATTTTTAGAGGTAAAATAATAACCATTATTAATATTTAATCAATATTATTAAGTGTTAAATTTGGTAATCTATTACGGATTGAATTTTACTAAATCGATTTGACACTTAGAACTTATATAATAAATTTTTTATGTTGAAAATTTATACCTACATATCTTTAAAATATTTCCCTAACCAATTTACCCAAATCACCTACCCACTTAACACCCATGTGATTCCATTATAAACCCTTAACTAACTTTAGTTTTTTTGAAATGCCCCACTTTTTCACTTATAAAAGGAGCTCAATCCCATCCATTATATTATCTATCTACACCCAGAAGTCATTTAACACGAATTTACCCTTCCACACTCTCTCTAAATACCTTCCAAGGAGTTTCGAGGTTCTAAGGAGTCCTCTTAATCTTTAAGAATATACTTATCAAGGTAAAGGTTTTCAATCATTCTCTATCCTTTTTAATTTAAATTATTTTATTATAATTAAATTTACACATATTTATTTGATTATAATTTCATATTATCATCTACTATTTGATATTTTTTATTAGATACTATTTAACCACTCTAATTATATCCTTTTTCATATGACATCATTATACCGACACAAGGGTTCTCATTCCACCCTTCCACTTTCAATTACATACCTTCATTATAATATCATCATGCTTGTAATTATATAGAATTATAAAACATATCATATATTGAAAATTATATTTCCTCTTGTTAAATCCTCTTCCAAACCCTTAATAATGCCTAAAAATACTAAATTTTGGAAATTAAATAGTTTTCAGTTTTCCTAGAAATGATATCCCTACCCGGATAATATAAAGTTAACGTAGTTTTGGAAAAAAAGCATGTAGGGGTAATCACCCTAAAAAGGTTGGTTGAGTTTGAACTAAATATTTATTCGGGTTCATGATGAGTGGGTATAATAATTCACACCATGATATACACTATTAGGGGATATGATTTGGATAATTCACACACTCATTATTGACCATAATAAAAGTTTTTTCCACCACTTCCTTAGTTACCTTACATTAAAACTATCAAACTCAATCACTATCTTCTATTGATAACCCAACTCCTTGAAAATACCCTCCACCACAATATTATCTATATTTATTTGATAAGTTTACTTCCTATTACATTGATAACACCTTATAGTTTCTAAGTTGATTACATATTACTATCCTAGATAGCCACATTATTCCATTTATTGATTGAAGAAACTATTAAATTAACCATATAACATTACCCCATATAGTTTTTGCTTGAGGTACACTTGAAAAGAAATCTATTTAATTTATTTATTTAGGAATTATTTATTTTTTTATATTTTTTTTATTTTGAAACATATATTTATTGATTACATGTGTTAAGTTGATTATGCATTGTTTAACCATCCAATTTCATTCTCTAGATGAGTTATGATCATTTTATCCCTTTTATAGACACTAGGAAAATTATTGGAATTATATATGTTTTTATTACTATATGGATGATTTTTTGAAAAGTTTATTATGTATTTTTATTAATTTTCTCATAATATGAATACATAATACTTAGTTAGTGGTGGGTGGATCCCAGTTATAGATATTCCCTCACTACATCGGTGGGTCTCATAAAATAAAAGATTTGGGTATTTGGTGTATGCCACCACAATGAAATCATTATGTCTTTATTGTAGCCTTTATGGTAAGAATGATTCTTTAGTTGTGACCTTGATAGTAATAATTAGGTTTTGGGTGAGTCCTTGACAGTAAAGGTAAAGATATCTGACATTATTCATTTCAAAACAATGAATTTAGTTACTATTATCCATGTGATTATTTTTACTAAAATAAATGGATATTTTTTATTCTCAATATATTTATTATATGGAATGTTTATTAATTATTCTCTGTTCTATAATATGTAGGCATGTTATGACTGTTTCCACTTTATTTTTTACAGTTAATGATCATTTAAGGTCACCTATTTTTTCAATTTCTCCAGGGTACCAAGAAGTGATATTTGAATAAATAAACGGATTAAAATAAAGGAATAATAATGCTTCAAGAAGTTCTTATATTAAATTTTTATGTCCAAATATAATATGGAAATCATGCATGAAACTAGTTTCTCAGGAATGTGAAAATTTTCAGTTTATTGGGACGTGATCCTTACATTTTTTACTAATGTAATAATTTAACTATGAACTCTTGATTACTAGAGTCAGGATATTATAGTTGGTATCAATGAAAGTTTATTAAGTAAATTTTGAACTTGATTTTAGAATAAATATTTATCACAAGAATTATGATAAACCCTTAGGATTATAATGAACTTTTAGAGGCATTTGGATTTTTGTGGATCAATTTTCGTAATGTTCTGATAATATTTACTATATTACATTATTTAAAGTTAAAACCTAATGATTGGAAGGGATATCAAATCAAAAAATATAATTAATTTAGGAATTGTTTTCCAAATCCAATCAATACAGATGGTGTTGGAGATAACTAGATTATGAATATATTAGTGTAGTTAAATTAGGTTATTTCTAATAACCTTTCCCATATGGAGTATTATATTAATCCATAATATAGTGCAATAATGTTGGACTTCTTCATGAGACAATAACCTCCATCATTCAATGGGACCGCTATTCTATTAGTATATGAACAATGGATTAAGTCTCTAGATATGATATTTCTTTCCATGATATGTAATAAATGGGAAAAAATTTTCATGGTGATTTATTATCTAAGGAGAGATTTTGATCTATAGTTCTCATTGATTCAAATTACTAAGGAGGATATAGTGATTATGATTCAATAAGGGGGAGAATATTTCTTTGTATTTATAGGTGGGGCCTTATTATACGAGTCATACATATACCATCCTCTAGTATCCCACCGTAATTAAATCCCTAGTGAAAAAATAAGGTGAAACCTATAGTTAGTAAGGATAATATGATAATGGAGGATGTACCTAGTTTTAATGAATACATTTATTTATTTACATAAGAATTACTTGGAAATACATTTGAGAATAAAGTTGTGCTTGTCATTGAACTCATCCCATAAGAAAAAACTGTATATAAGACTCCCTAAAGATTGGCCCAGTAGAATTAGTGGATCTGAAGAAATAATTAGAGGAGTTCTGTGATAAGGTATTTTTCCTCCCTAGTGTTTCACCTTAGGGATCCCCTATTCTTTTTTACGTGGTAAGGTATTATGTAGTGAGGGATATACAGGGTTTCTTTCAGGGTGGTATCTTGCTTCATGTTTCTTATGTCACTATATTAGTACTCATTTTAAATATTAAGGATCCCTATTCTCTCCAGTACTACATACCCATTAGCACTTTTAATTTACTTTATAAGGTGTTTTCTAGTGTAATTAATGTAAGGTTACTAGATTATATTAATTTTTGGATATCTAAAGAGAAACATGGGTATGTGGAAGAAAGGATGATCCAAGGAGTAATTACAATGGAATATGAAGTGATTAATAATATCAAAAAATAAGGTCCAAGGATCAAACATGGTAATTAAGTTGGAAATGGATTAAAATTATGATATAATTTAGTGGAGTTTTATTATTAAGGTAATGATAAGGATGTGTTTTTTCACATGGTCCATTGATCTCAAATTCATATACTTTAGTTCTTCATGGTTGTACATCTATTTTCTAGTGACGAATTATTGATTCTTTAAAGAAACATGTGGGTTGAGGAAAGTAGATCCCCTATCCCCAACCATCTTCTTTCCATATAAATATGTTCTAAGTAGGATCATAAATAAGATAATTTCAAGTGGAAGTAATCTCCCCTACCACTTCAAAGCACTCCCCCTTCAAATCTCTCTTATAATGTTTATAGATGGCACAATTATATTCATGAACTTCAATAAGAGGTCATTAAGTGGTCTGAATGAGGATATTGAAAATTATTTCAAATGGATTGTTCATGTAATCAACCGAACTAAGAGAATCTTATATATATCAAGCAGGAGTTCAGACGGGAGGCTATGTGCGTTGAGTACCAGTTTGGATATAGAATAAAGAAGTTTCCACATGGTTTATCCGGGGGATCCAATTTCCTCAAGAAGGATACAAATACAAAACTTCTAATAGATCTTGGGAAGGATTTCAAGTCATATTATAAACTATAAGAATCTATATTTATCATTCTGTGGGAGAATAACACTGGTTAATAGTGTACTTGAATCAATACCATTTCACTTACTATCTGTTATTAAAATACAAAAAGTAGTCATCACCAATATTGATTATATTCTGGAATCATTTATCTAGGATTCTAATTCGGATGAGAAACATCACTAGAAATGATGGAGGATAATTGAAATTTCAACACAAGAGGGAGGTAAAAACATGAATAATATCTTAGACACACTACATGGAATGCACGTAAATTCCACATGGGAGGTGGTTGAGGAAAGAACCCTCTGGGGTAGAGCTATGGGGGTTAATGGTTGGGGGGAGTGGGATGTAGTGGGAGGATCCATTTTTCCCATGTTTCATCCTCATTACTCAAATATAAAAATTCATGCATGATGAATAATGAAGAGGGGGGATATCTCATTCTGGAACTATAACTAGGTTAGCTCCAAGTGTGTATTTCTAGAGTGTTTGGAAAATTATATCACCTTCAGGAAGGAAAGAAAACAACAAATCTTCATTGATGTAATTTTGGAAAAAAACTAACATGAGATATTTTACCTCATTGATGTAAACACTAATCTAGATATCTGTGTTTTCACAGAGTCTTCTTTAGGGGCCTTCTCTGTAGAGGATTTTCATAGGGTGATGATACCCTCATGCCAACATGATTCATTAGGTTATATTATTTAGTTTAAGGTAGTTCTAGAAAAGTATAATTTCCTTGTATATAGGATAATAAACTGAGCACTACACATAGATGAGAATATTAAAAAAACTAGAATCAACTTGGAATCCATGTGTATGTGCTACAAAGAATGATTGGGGGAAATATTAGATAATTTTTTCTTTGAGGGAAACTAGGCCCGCATTGTTTGTATTTTCTTTAGTGAATTTAATGGTATCCACTCATAGGACCTTTTGGGTATACCTTTTCTCAAATGATGGTTCCAGGTAGTGGAACATGATGGCCCTACTAGGAAGGAAAGAGATGTTGTATTGATAGCAGTTTCCTGGTGTATATGGAAAGAAAGTAATAACACACCTATTAATGATGGTGTTTTCTCAAGAAAGGCTCTGGTGACTAGAACAAAGAATATCCTTCTAGACATGATGAGGATTTTGAACAATTTGAAAGAAGCCCCTACCCTTAGACAACTATAGGCCAAAATTTTATTTTCCCACCTAGATTGAGGTATCATTTATGGGCATTGGGTTTGATGGAGTCCTCACTTTTTGGGTCCCAAACTTAACATAGATGTCTCATGTAGAATAGGATCCATGAGAGGAGGAGGTGGGGTTCGTGATCCCATGAGAAAAGTTATTTTTGTGTACTATCCTTATTTTTCATACGATCACTCCCTTAAAGCTTAAGCCATAGAAATTTTCATAAGACTCCTCCTATGAACGCAATATAATTTGAATATAATGGGGGTGGAGAAAGATTCCTTAATTATTTGCAGTTCCCTAAAAAACACTCATGAATCCCTGTGGTCTATTTCTTATATAGTCAGAACATGCAGGGTTTTTATTTATAACTATATAGAGGTCCTATATACTTGGAGTGAAGGTAATAAGGTGGAGGAATATATTTCCTCCATATAAGGTCATGAGGGAGATGTCACCTACTATCCTAGTGAGAATTTACTACCACCTGAGGGGGTGAATCTGGTTGTAGGTGATGCCCTTAGGCTTCATCACTTCAGACCACCTTAAAGGGATATCATCTTATTGTTTATGGTTTCATATTTCTTATATCTTGTAGGTTTTGAAATATGTACCTTCTTTTAAAACAATTAAGTGATGATTATAATTTATCTAAAATCTATGGGGAGAATGAGAATCTTTTTTGAATCATTCTTGAAACCTTTAAAGGAAATGAATTATATGAGATATTTTGTAAGTGTGAAATTTGGCTCCATGATGTTTCTTTTCTTTGTCATATTTTCTTTAAGGATAGAAAATCTACTGATCCATCAAAGAAAAATGTAGTAAGAAAATGTCCTACACTGAAAAATTTAACAAATATACATATTTTCTTTAGTTTATTAGGTTATTATCTGTGTTTTGTTCATAATTTCACCCAATTAGCCAACTCATTAACCAATTTGACACATAAATAGTTTAAATTCACATGGTAAAGGGAATTTTAAGAAAGTTTTGAAGATTAAAATATAAGATTTAATAATGAACCAATATTGAATTTACTATTAAGAAAGGAAGGCTTTTTAATATATAGTGATGCATCGAAGAATGGATTGAGTTGTGTCCTTATGAAAAATGATAGGTTGTTGATTATGTTTCTAGGAAATTGAATATCAATGAACATAATTATCTAACTCATGAACCTAAGTTGAATTTAGTAATATTTTCCAAAAATATACGGAGGAACAATCTCTATGGTGAATTATGTGACATATACATGGAACCCAAAATATTAAAGTATATTTTCTCTCAGAAAGAGTTCAACATGAGGCTAATGAGATGGCTAAGACTACTCAAGGACTATGGTTTCTCAATTCACTACCCCCTGGAAAATAAAACAAGGTTTTTGATTTCTTAAGTAGGAAATATTATGGAATTCATACCAATATAAGGATAGAAAATGATCATATATTCATGGTGTTGGAAAATCTGGTTATGGGAATCATTAATGAAGGGGAAAACCACTCCTTTTCTAAATGATTATTAATCCATCCTTACTATATGGGATAAATAAATTACATCATGAATATGAGAATTTGAAAAATATAATTAGATCCATTAATAATAGGAGATTAAAAAAAAATCAGCTATAAAGATGGTGTGTTATTATTTTTAAAAGAGAATATGTGTTCCATCCATACTTGGGATGAAAAGTTAATTACTAGACGAGGAACATAGCTCAAAATTTTCTATACACTTTTATAGCACAAATATATAAAAGTATTTAAGAGAAAATTTATGGTGAGTTGGTATTGAGCAGGAAATTATAGACTATCTATCTGGATTATTATTATTCTAGTAGGTAAACGCTAAAAGACAACATCCTAAAAGATTCATGCAACCTCTCCCTATACCAATGTGGATGTGGGATAATGTAACAATGGAATTTGACACTATACTTCTAAATACTCCTAAAAGGAATAATTATATATGGGTTATTTTGGATTTCCCTACCATGTCCTTACATCTAATAGCAATAATATAGGACTTACCTCTTGAACATATTACATGACTCGATATCAATGAAGTATTGAGGCTTCATGGTGAACCGTAATGACGATGTGATTACAAGTTGCAAAAATCATGAGGAATTTGGACCTTATTTTTTCTATTGGCATTTAAGGGTAAAAAATGGTAATTTATCCTATCATATGATCAGAATTGTTTTGACTATACCTTTAGTCCCAGAATAGGGTGTTTACCCTAGGATATGAATTTAGAGAAATATGAGTTGTTTAGATATTCACATAATATTCATATTTAATTTATTAAATATTAATTTATTCATGTGTGTTTGTTCAATGATATATTTTTGATGGAGAATCAGATTGTTATTCTGAATATGAATTTGAGTATGGAATAGGGAGAATTTTCCTAGGTGAGGTATAATCCCATCATGGGCATAAGGATCGGGCCCATGCCCATTTCCTTTTTCTTTTTTCCTTTTATTTATTTTATTTTATTATTTAGTTTTTTCATTTTATTTTCTACCCTTGGATTTTTGTGTACATGAATCCCCTCCCCCTATGGGTTTCATACTCAGTTGAGAGATAAATAATAAGAGAGGGATTGTGACTGGGGCGCTTGTCCAGGGGTAGATTGGAGACAATGGTTGCACGGTGCAGATCAAAGATATAAGCTTTATTTTTTTATTCCAGGATGTAGTGAATTTTTATTTTTTATCTATATATCTATATAGATTTCTTATTTTTATTTTTTTCACTTTTATGGTTTTTGGAGACTACTATAAGTTTGATCTATTGGTTTTGGGAGAAATTAGGTGGTTTTAAGAAGATTTCAAGGTATTTCCATTTAGGAAAGCCACTTATATGGTGTGTAGTTAAATAACTCATGGACCATGTACTTATTTTAATTAGAGGTGATAAATAAGGTGTTAAACAATGTGTGTTTTCAAGAAGATCCATGTGGGATGACTCGGGGTGTGGTATAAGGCACAACTTGACACCCCATTTTGAGGGAACATAGTAGTGTGTGTCACATGACCAATGTCTCTGTGGAGTTCATGGCCAAAGGCCATGTGGGGTACTTGAAAAAACCTCAAGCAGGGTACACAAACAAGTTCCACATATGATGTTTACACTGTACAAGTTTAGTGAACACCGTGTACTTTGGGAAGTACATGATAGGTTGGCCTGAGGTACATGACTTGGGTTATTGGTTGAGGGTACATGTTGTTCATATGGGGTACACATCATGTACTTCCACTTTAAAGTCATTTTACTAGTATTCTCACCCTAGATTAATTTGAGATGTTTTTACTCCATTATGAGTGTTTTTTTATCATTGATCATGATGGTGATATCATTTTGGTGTTTAGAAGTCTTATAGATGTTTTTTTTGGATTTGGAAGAGTTTTTGTGGGAGTACTTATTTGATGTTTGGATTTAAGGTCCTCATTTGGGTTGGGTTATGAGTTGCAAGGCCTAAGAATAGATCACGAGCTTAGTGATTATCCTAGATTAAGAATTACAAGGTGATCTATTTAAGGTTATTTTGGATGGTTTTTGAATATGGTATCCCGTGATGTCTTTGATTAGGTAATTTAGATTAGTTTCTTGAAGTTTGAGTGGTTGAGGTTCTAGACCACTAATGTGAGGTTTTGGATCCAATATTTGAGGAGAAGTTTGGTTGGATACTTCAAGATGGGTTGGAAATATATTGTGTTGGGTATGGTTGGGATACATAGAGGATATGTTGGGATGTGTATGAGGAACTTTATATGGATGCCCATATGGGTGAGGCAACACTTGAAGAGGGGTTGTATACTGTGTATTTTGGACGAGGTTTTCTAATGATTGGATTTTCCTATGGTTTTTCTTATACTAGAGGATCCATGTGTAGGGTTTACCACTCATGAAGTGGTTATGAGGACAATTTCTAATTTCCTTGTAGGCATGGTGTTTCTCTTGTATGCCCTTGTTGACACATTTTTGATTTAGGATTAGTGGTGGGCTACTGAGTGATGCTTAAGAACATTTCTTATACTAAGATTGGATCATGTTTTGGATGTGATAGAGGATCACCATGTAGGTTGTCATGTTCTATCTTTGTGGATCCCTTGTGAGCGATTTGATGTTTGTGTATTGGGTTAGGTGCTGAGTCACCATTGAGATTTTAGATATCAGACATGGACCATGGTTTGAGATGGTGAGATTTAGGGGACTATGGGAGCCTCATTATTTTGGTTGACCCATTGAGGGGTCGATACTTACTCAATGTTGGTGACATTAGGTGTCCCTTTATAACCCTTAAACTGATGGGGAGATCCTATAATGGCTTTTCTTGGAGTTTTAGGGGACTATGGGAGCCCTAATATTTATTGATCATGATATGGTTAATGTTGATGGTTCAAAGAATTGGACAATAGTTCTGATAGTTAATTAAACCATGCTTTTTGGAATTCGTTTAGAGATGGTTAAGGTAGACCTTACTCAGTATTTTGATGTAGGGGGATACTTTTAGGATATCTTATGATTGCGAATTGGACCTGAGTTGTTTCTGGTTCTTTCCTCCATTGGCTATCTATGGTTTGAGAGGCATAGGGAGTTAATCGATGATATATAGGATTTCATCCCTCTCCCACTCAAATAGATTATTACCTATCTAGGGTTTGGTTATCCTTGGTTCTATAAATTTTGGAGGACCTGAGTTACGGGCTTCACCCTTCCATGATGATTATTATGTGGAGCCATTTTGTTCTATAGGAATTCCATATTCTGAATAGGTTCTATTAGTGTTAATATAGTTAATTTATCTAGTTTGGGTTATTCCATTTGAGTCCTAGATCTCTATAGAGTTGTGTGTTTTTGTCTTGGATGCCTATGTATATACCCTTAGGTCCAACATCCATGTTTGTTATGGTTTATATGTCTTGGAGATCATGTGTATATTTGGAATACATTATTAGTATCATTTTTCTAGGTTATCCACATTTTTTATGTCCTCTAGCATGGGATAGAGTGGGGGTATATATACTATACATGCTAGGATAGAACCCACAGTTAGCTATTTTATTTTTTTTAGTTTATCCTAATATGATTTTATAAATTTTATTTTTATTCTATTTGTTACTATTATTTGAATAGGATGGGAATATAATGTGTTCAGTAACTTGTTAGGACTCCATATTATAGTTTGACCATTAGGGGTGGCCTACTGAGATTCATTTTTTACCCCTATACAGTCACCATGGTGCGTGTGGAGACTATATATCTACTTCTAGGTCAGAGAACAGGTGGTGCAATGGATTGGTTGGAGGCCATGTTTTTCATGATCGGTTGGAGTCCTAGTGTAGTTTTTATTTCATAGAGACTATTAATGTAGTATGAATCAAAGTTTTTAGTGGAGTATAATACATTTTTTATAGTTTAATTTATTTTTATATGTAATGAACCTAATCGGAGATCAATATTTTATTTTAAAATTATTTGATTTTGTATGATTGTATTCGACATTTAATTTATTTTGACAAAATTTTGTTTTAGTTTATTTGTTATGCATACTCTGATGTTTATTGATGTGTGTGAGTGTGGTTATTTTTCTAATTCTATTGTACTTTGAACAGATGATATAGTATCCAAACTATATATTTTAAACCCTCATCACTAGTCAGAGCCCTCTAGAAATCATAGAGGAAAACTTGAGGCCTTGTAGTGTGCCAGATTGGGTGATGTATTAGGTCAACCTAGAACAACTTATTACAAAATGGTATCATAGATTTGTTGTTTTCTTGATTTTTGGATTTGGTAGATAGTTGGTCTTGGATTTCATTGAAGCTTGTGATGGATATCAGATAGTGTGTCATAAAAAATATTGTTGATATGAAGTGTATGTTTCTAGTTCATGGGATTACTATTATAAGATTCCATTTTTTATGATTGTATGATTTCACTTAGTGTGATGCACTTGGTTTTTTGGATTTATGATTTATTATGATTTTTGGATCTTAGCCCATGGGTAGGGGGAAAGTGTTCATGCATAATTATAGGCACATATGAGATTCTTAAGGTAGTAACTGCTCAGGATTCTAATATGTGAGGATAATTTTGGAATTTCATTGGATTGTGCATTGGTCCTGAGTTTTATCGGGCTCTCTCCTCCATTGAATGAATGTGGTTAGATGGGAACATGGATCTAATGGATAATTTGGAGGAGTAAGTCCCTTTCCTAGGACAATTGATTATTACCTAGATATGGGTTGGGTTTCCCTATTCTTGGATGTTTAGGAGGACCTAGGTTATGACCTTTTCCCTTCCCCAATGGTTATTATATAGATCTGATTTCTTTTATACGAATTCCATGTTTTAGAAAGGTACTCTAAGTGTTTATAGAGTTTATGTCTCTAGTTTTGATAATGACATTGGAATCCCATATATTGGTAGAGTTTTGTGTTGTTTTCTTGGATGCATATTGTTATTCCCTACGGTCTAACATTCATTCTTGTCTCATTTTAGACATATTAGAGATACTGTGTAGATCTGTAAGATGCACATAGTGTCAAGTGGCTGGGTGATCCATATGCTATAATTCTTATGGAATAGTCTAGAGTCGGAGTATATTTACCTCTACTGTTAGGCGAGAGACCTCAATTGGTGGATTTTTATCTTATATTATTTTATGAAGTTGTTTCTTTAAAAAATATATTATTAGTTTTCAGAAAGGATGAGGATTTAACATGTCCATACACTTGTTATAACTATAGATTATAGATTCACCATTGGGGGTGTACTAATGAGATTTATTTCTTACCCCCTGTATGTGCACCATGATGTGTGTGATGAGAATATATCATCTTTCAGGTTGGATCATAGGTTGCGTAGTCAATCGGGTGAAGGCCCAATGTTTCATGATTGAGCAGAGTCACTCACATGGAGTCTTTGGATCAAGATAGTGTAGTTCAAATGTTGTGGATACTATGTATGTGGTAAGAATCAAAGTTTATATTAGAGCTTGATATATTTATTTTCTATTTTATTTATTTTCTATATGCGATCAGCCCGATGGGAGATCAATTGTTTATTTTAGTGTTCTTTGAGTCTGTATTATAATATGACACATTTAATTTATTATAAAATACTTTTCTTTTAGTTAATTTATTATGTTTAATTTTATGTTTATTGATATGTCTTATTTTTTTTATTTTTTTATTGTTATTACACTTTAATAAGTGGGTATAGTTTACACACTATATTTTTAGACCCTTGTCGCTAGTTAGCACCCACTAGAATATGTAAAGACACACTTGAGGCCCTGTCCAAAGATAGATCAGGTAACATTCTAGGTCAAACCAGGATGATTTTTTACAAAATGGTATCATGGATGTATTGTTTTCTTGATTTGGAAAGCTGATAGATAGGCATTCCAGGTATGTGTTATATCTTATGAAGTATATTAGACTGATGTATCATGAAAACCATTGCTGATAGGAATTATTTTTCTTGGTTTCCATTTTTATGGTTGTATGACTTCACCTAGTGTGATGCACTTGCGTTTTTGGATTTATGATTTATTTTGGTTTTTGGATCTTTTTCCATGTGTAAGGGTACACTATTCATGCATCATTCTAGGCATGTAGGATTCACATGACATATTCCTTTCTATGTGAGATTTCACTGAAGATGGAGGTTTAATTGCTTAAATTATTGACAAAAACCTATATGGAATTTTCCAATATATCTTTTTGGTGGAATACTACTCAGCTAAAATGTATGTGTATATTTTATTCTGGTGATAAGATATATGGATATGATGGATAGATGTCCAATAGTGACGAAGATGTTTTCCCTTCGCCGAGGGATTCATGGTGACCCTTATAGGTTTGTGTGGGCACTGAGTTCCCTTTTATTGGATCAATGTGTGCAATGTTGTCTGAGAGATTTTTAGATTTGGATTGAGTTTCCATAAGGTGGTGGATTCCATGAAGTTCATGGTATGAGTTTCTGGGGAAGGACTTTTTTCTTGCCTCATGCATTCTTCCAGTTCATGTGTTGGGACCTTGTGTGAAATCTATCACTGGTAGATTGGTTGGACAAGGATGAAATTACTTTTAGTGGGGCTTGTAGGTCTTTATATCACCATGTAGGGGTTTTTACATGAGAAGGTTCTTTTATGGTTTGACATGAGTATTCTTATTACATGAGAGTTGGATTGTTGGGAGTGATCCTAATATATTTTATCTCTTAAAAGGTATGGTTTGGTTGGATACCTATCCCCATTCTTTTTTCTTTCAATTTTGATGTTGAGGTGAGAGTGTGGTCAGATGCTCATGTCTTTGAAGGATTCCTAAGTGGAGGGTGGCCGTGTGTTTTATCCTTGCATGAGGGAAATTACTTTATTTTTGAATAGGTTTATTGAGGATGATCAAGATTATTAGAACTAACCTACATCAGGATCAGGGTAAGTGATTTAGGTTCATTAGACTAGGTTTTTAGGATATTTCTCATATTAATGTGTGACATATTGTGTGTTTGGATGAATAAGAAACTATAAGAGGTTCTTGGAGAACTGATCTGCCTTGAGAAGGAGAGTGATGGTTGTACTGAATTATTTGGAAAATCCTTATTATATGGGGGCATGTGATCATGGGTTATTCAAAGTGTTTGTTAGACCATGTGTGGGTCAGTTAGGTATTGTTTAGGTCTTGAGTAAACCCTATTAGTGTATCCATATTTGACCTTTTGATGTTAACGTTTGTGGATCTATGTATTGAAAGCCTTATGGTGGGGAGTGAACCATGGACCATTGGAGAATATAGTCTTCATTTTATTTGTTTTTTTGATCATGGAGGTTTTAATTCCTAGAGGTACGACAATGGGATGTTGTTCTGGTTTTCTTGTTGGCACACTGATGTGAGAAAGTTGAACACATCGAGTTATTGTGTTCAGTGATGGATAAAGTGTGGGTTTTGGGTTTTTTCTTGGGTTTAGGGGTGATGATAAGGATATTCATGTGGTTAGGAGCATCATATCAGTCATGGTTGAATGTCTATCATGTTGGGAGAGTTGTGGGAGATATGAGGCCATTTGATGGATAGTTGAGATAAATTTAGTAGTGTCAATTCTTAGGGTGAGAGAATAGTGGCCAATTGACCATCTAGGCTTCTCTAAGGCAAGAATATTTATGATGGAGATATTTTTATTCCCTTCTTTGTTACAGGTTGAAAAAATCAGGAAGAATTTGAACCTTGTTGTTCATAGGTTTCTTGGATGGGAAAATTCTAATTTATCCCATCATATGATCATGTATAATTTTTCCAACCACTAAGGTGGTCTCGAAATAGGGTGTTTACACAAGGACATAAGTTTGGTGGAAATCTAAGCCATTCAAATTTTCAGGAAATATTTGTATTTAATTAATTAAAGATTAATTTCATAATTTTTGTTTGTTAAATGATATATTTTTAATGGAGCGTTATATTGATATTTTGACTATAATTTTTTGTCCATAAAAGGGGATTTTCTTAGGTGAGTCAAAATTTCGTCATGGGTGTCGAGCCTCAGCCCGATCCCTATGTTTTTCTTTTTTCTTTTTCTTTATTTTCCTTTTCTTTTTTCCTTTTTTCCTTTTCTTTACTAACCTTTTCTTGTTGAATACATGGTTACCATCCCCATGTAGGTGTTTCTATTAAATGAGAGATAAAGGGATGGAGTAGAGAGGGATCACCATCGGGGAACTCATCCAAAGGTAGATCAGAGCTTAGTGGTTATATTATGGGGATCTGGGAGTAAAGCTTCAATTTTTTATGCCTAGAGGTTGGATATTTTTATTTTTTAGAAATAAATACACATAGATTATTTTTTTTTTATTTTTTATCTCTTTTATGTTTTATGGGTATCACTATAGGGTTGATCTATGGGTTTTGGGAGAAATATAGGGTTTTGGGAAGATCATAATGTATTTTTATTCTATAAATCCTCTTACACTACTTGTAGCTTAAGAACACATGCCATGTCATTTTAATTTAATTTAAGGTGAGGAAGATGGGGTTACAATCAATTTATGTTATTGAAATTCCAAGTGGGATGAATTTGGGTGTGGTGTAGGAATTCCTAGACACGGTATGTTGAGGGAATATGGTCATGTGTAGAACATAACCCATTCTTGTGTGGAGTATATGGACAAAGGCCATGTTGGGTACTTTACTAGACCCCAAGTAGGGTACAAAAAACATATGCCGCATGTGAATTTTACACCATGTAGTGTTGGTTCAGGTGGTGTAGTTACAACAAGGTGAATAGAGGTACACAATCTGAGTTGTTGGTTGGGGGTACATGTTGTTTACAAAGGGTACATGTCATGTACTCCCCCTTTTATGTAATTTTCCTATCTTCTCACCCTGGAATCATAAGTGAATACATGAGTAGTATATGTTATGTATTTTTCCACATAGTTCATGATAGTGATATCATTTAATAATTTAAGGGATATCTAGATGGAATTTTAGATCTGGGTATGTTTTTTTGAGGTAATTTCATTGAGGTTTGGATTCAAAATTATCTTGCGGGTTTGGTTGTGATTTGTGAGGTCTGAGTGGGGGTCATGAGTTTGGTGATTGAACTGGATTGAGTATGAAAAGAATATTTGGTTGAGGTTATTTTGGATACTTTTCAAATATGGGATTTATTTATATATTGGATGATGCTTTTTATATTGGTTTATTGAGATTTGAGTGGTCAAGGATATAGAATGCTTTCTTTAGGTTTTGGATATGATGTTTGAATATTTGTTTGGTTGGAGCCTTTGGAATGGGTTGAAACTACTGGGGCGTCAGGTATAGCTGAGAGCTATTGAGGAGATGCTGATATGTGTATGAGGGACCCAATATGTATACCCTTTTTGGTGAAGTGTCACATGAGGATGGGTTGTATACTGAGGAGTTTGGATAAGGATTTCTTATGATAATATTTTCCCTGACTCTTTAATTTTATTGGACACTACTGGAATTTTACCCTTTACCAATGGTTCAGAACCATTGGTAAAGGATGGGAAAACGTTGGTATATTATATACCAATGGTTTCCCAAGTCATGGCCAAGTAAGCTGTTTTATAGGCTTATACCAACGGTTCTGTGTAAACCACTGGTATATGTGTTAAAGGAAGAGATATACCAACGGTTTCACAAACCGTTGGTATATGTTACCCTTATACCAACGGTTTAGAACTGTTGGTATATAGTGTACAATATACATCCAAAGGATATACCAATGATTTTGAAAACCATTGGTTATAAAAAAATTGTTGGTATAATATACATCAAAAGGTTATACCAATGGTTTTGAAAACCATTGGTATACATATGCTGCAGCTCCACAATAGCTATAGCCAGCAGCCACCTCCAACCTACTCTCTATGACCTGCAAGAACACATACACCCAGAATCCAAAAGGCTACATGGGATGTTTAAAATTCATCCAGAATTCAGAAATTTAGAAATTTAAAATTCATTCGTCACTCAAACCACAACACAAGAGAAAAATCCAGAATCCAATAAATACATAATTGAAATGAAATAACACCCATAACACCGATACAAAATTAAAATCTAGTACATACAGAATCCAATACACATAACAATATTCAAAATTTAGAATTCATTACCAATACAGCCAGAATCCAATACATCCATAATTAAGAAATTTACAATTGAAAAGCAATAACACCCATAACAGTATTCAAAATTTAGAATTCACTCATCACTCAAACCACAACACCAATACACACAAGAGAAAAAACCTACATGTTATAGGAAGCACATGGGATGTTTACTCATGGTCTTAGGTTGACTATCTTAAAAACAACAGAAAACCTTTGGTAGAGTGGACAAGGATCATGATACCCATAAGATATAAAATGGTAGTGGTCATGTTCTTAGACCTATGATGAGTTATAGGAAGCTCATGGGATGTTTATATTCCTCTAATGACTATGTATCCATTTATAAATGGTTCCTGATGTGTTAGTGGGAAACATTGGCCAATCTCAACATATGAGATGGGTTACTAGAATAACCTACATGTCTTTCATAAAGTTTTCAATTGAAATAAGGGGGTATGTGGATGATTATAATTTGGTCTCTAGGGTGTGATGTGATATGAATCCCCATTTTGGGTAGTGGGTATAAATATTCAATTATGTCTTTGGTATTGGGTTCCCAAGGGGACTTTGGTTTGGTCCTAGAACCCACTGTTTGAGGATGGTATTGGCGTATTAAATGTCATGTGTTTTATAATAGGGTTAGGAGTTCATAACATGAGAAGTGGATTGTGTGAGGCTGGACCATGGATCCTTGTGCTAAAGTATCAACACAATCCAAATACGTTTTGTCGGTTTTCCGTATGGAAGTTTTTGTTTTAATTTAAAATCCTATCCATTCCAAATTAAAGTGAGATAGTTTGAGTGATACCGGCCACACCATGCCTTGGATTGAGGCGAGGTTGACTCATACATGTCAAAAATGATCATGGATCGATTTCATAAAGTATCAAAAGAATCTGAATGCGTTTGGTTAGTTTTCAGTATGTCAGTTGTTGTTTTCAGTAAAAATGTTTTCCATTTCAAATAATAGTGAGACACTTTGAGTTGTACCAGCCACACCGTGCCTCTGATTGAGACATGTTTGACTCGTACACGTCATAAATGACCCATGGATCCTTGTGCTAAAGTATCAACATAGTCAAAATATGTTTGGTTGATTTTCCGATTTTCTGTTGTTTTTACTTAAAACAGTGTCCAATTTTAAAAAAAAGAAAGACACTTTGAGTGATACTGGCCACACCGTTTCTCATATTGAGGCGGGGGTTGACTCGTAAACATCACAAATGACCCATGGATATTTTTCCTGAAATATAAATACAATAAAAAAGCGTTTTTCAGTTTTCCATATGCAAGTTGTTGTTTTCACTTCCTATCCATTTCAAATAAAACTGAGAGAGTTTGAGTGGTACCGGACACACTATGGCTCATATGGAGGCAGGGTTGACTCGTACATGTAAACAAATGACCCATGGATCGTTTTTCTAAAGTATCAATAGAATCGTAATGAGTTTGGTTGGTTTTCCGTATGCAAGTTGTTTTTTTCACTTAAAATCATGTCCATTTCAAATAAAAGTGAGATAGTTTGAGTGGTACCATCCACATAGTGCCTTGGATTGAGGAGGGGTTGACTCGTACACATCAGAAATGACGCATGGATCATTTTCCTAAAGTATCAAAAGAATTTGAATGCATTTGGTTAGTTTTCCCTATGCAAGTTGTTGTTTTCACTTAAAATCCTATACATTTCAAATAAAAGTGAGACAGTTTGAGTGGTACTGACCACACCATGCCTCATATTGAGGCGGGGTTGACTCTTGCACATCAAAAATGACCCATGGATCGTTTTCCTAAAGTATCAACAGAATCCGAATGCGTTTGGTCAGTTTTCCATATGCCAGTTGTTGTTTTCACTTAAATGTTGTCCAATTCAAATTAAAGTGAGACACTTTGAGTGGTACATGCCACACAATGCCTCAGATGAAAGTGGAGTTGACTCATTCAAATAAAAAATGAACCAAGGATCCTAGTTATAAAGTATCAACATAATCCGAATACGATTGGTCGGGTTTCCGTAAGCCGGTTTTTTACTTAAAAGGGTGTCCATTTTAAACAAAATAAGGACACTTAGAGTGATACTAGACACATCATGACATAGATTGAGGCGGGATTGACTCTTACACGTCACATATGACCCATGGATCATTTTACTAAAGTATCAACACAATATGAATGCGTTTTGTTGGTTTTCCGTATGCCAGTTGTTGTTTTCACTTAAAATGTTGTCAATTTCAAATAAAGGTGAGACACTTTGAGTGGTACTGGCCACACCATGTCTCAGATGGAGTCGGGGTTGAATCTTACATGTCACAAAATGACCCATGGATCCTTTTTATAAAGTATCAACACAATCAGAATATATTTTGTTGGTTTTCCACTTGTCTATTGTTTTTATTTAAAACAATGTCCATTTTAAACAATATGGAGACACTTTGGGTGATACCGGCCACATCGTGCCTCTGATTGAGGTGTGGTTGACTCGTACACGTCAAAAATGACCCATGGATCTTTTTCCTGAAGTATCAATACAATCAAAAAGAATTTGGTCAGTTTCTCGTATGCAAGTTCTTCTTTTCACTTAAAATCCTGTCCATTTCAAATAAAAGTGAGACAGTTTGAGTGGTACCAGCCACACCGTGCCTTGGATTGAGGTGGGGTTTGAATCGTACATGT
The DNA here is from genome assembly GCA_963277665.1 of Viscum album. Taxonomy (NCBI): domain Eukaryota; kingdom Viridiplantae; phylum Streptophyta; class Magnoliopsida; order Santalales; family Viscaceae; genus Viscum; species Viscum album. The sequence continues at coordinate 379,223,618 of OY728153.1, read as the reverse complement.
CACAAATGACCTATAGATCATTTTACAAAAGTATCATCATAATACGAGTGCATTTGGTTAGTTTTTTATATGAAACTTGTTGTTTTCACTTAAAATCTTGTTCATTTCAAATAAAAGTGATACAATTTGAGTTGTACCGGCCACACCGTGCCTCGATTGAGGTGGGGTTGACTCGTACATGTCCAAAATGACCCATGGATCATTGTCCTAAAATATCAATAGAACCTGAATGCATTTGGTTAGTTTTCTGTATGCTAGTGGTTGTGTTCACTTAAAACGTTATCCAATTAAAATAAAAGTGATACATTTTGAGTGGTAAAGTGCACACCGGGCCATGTATTGAGCAGGGTTGACTCGTACATGTCACAAATGACCCATGGATACTTGTTATAAAGTATCAATACAATCCAAATATGTTTAGTCAGTCTTCTATATTCCAGTTGTTTTTACTTAAAAGGGTGTCCATTTTAAAGAGATCTTAGATTGGGATACAAGAAGCCGAATAAAGAATGCGATTGTCTCCGGAATCAAGGTAGGTGTTTCTTAACCTTTTGTGAATTGTCGTGATGTTTTATATATATTGAATCGCCGCTCACCCAATGTTGGGATGTCGGGTCGGGGGGATATCCGGGGTCCAGGTAGGAGGGTGGGGGGGATGTCAGGGGTCTAGGGAGGAGGTTGGGGGGGCTGTCCGGGGTCTAGGGAGGAGGGTGGGGGGATGTCAAGGGGGATCTCCGGGGGCTGTCCAGGGTCGAAGGAGGAGGGTGGGGGATGTCCAGGGTCCAGGGATGATGGAGGCTGTCCGGGGTCCAGGGAGGAGGGTGGGGGGGCTGTCTGGGGTCCAGGGAGGAGGGTGGGGGTGAGGGGGGTGGGGGCTGTCCAGGGTCCAGGAAGGAGGTTGGGGGGATGTTCGGGGGTCCAACGAGGTGGGTGGGGGGGGGGGGGGGGGAGGCTATCTAGGTCCAGGGAGGAGGGGGCTGTCCGGGGGTTGGGGAGGATGATGGGGAGCTGTCTCCAGGGAGGAGGATGGGGGGGGGGGGTTGTCTGGGGTCCAGAGGGGGGGGGGGGGGGGGCATTCGGGGTATAGGGAGGAGGGTGGGGGGCTGTTCGTGGTCCAGGGAGGTGGGTGGGGGGGCTTTCCGGGGGTTGTTTGAGGTCCAGGGAGGAGGGTGGGGGGGGGGGGGGTTTACAGGGTCCAAGGAGGAGGGGGGGATATTCAGGGTCTAGGGAGGAGGGTGGGGGGCTGTCTGGGGTCCATGGAGGAGGGTGGGGGGCTGTCTGGGGTCCAGGGAGGAGGGTGGGGGGATTTTTGGGGGGCTTTCTGGGGGGGAGGGGGGGCTGTCTGGGGGGTTGTCTGGGGGCCGTCTAGGGTCTAGGGAAGAGGGTGGGGGATGTCTGGGGGGCTGTCCCAGACACATGGGATGGTATTTAGATATTTTCTAAGAAAATTCTTCCATGGTTAAAAAAATAATTTCAATATATAAACTCCTAACCAGACCATCATTTTTTTAAATTCCACTAAAAAATTACAATTTCATTGAAATAGATAAAAAATAAAGATTATGTGACCTACATAATCACACATATATTCAAGCACAATAAATAAATAAACATAAAAGGTTAGTAATATCAGTGAAAAATGTAATGGATCAATCTATCCCTCATCACCATCACTATTATCACCATCATTGTCACCCTCACCATCATCCTCATCCTCATCGTCATCCCCATCATTTTCCTCGCCCTCCTCCTCACCCTCGTACTCAGCCTCAACCTCCTCATCTCCCTCCTCCTCTGCCTCGACCTACTCCTCGCCCTCCTTCTCCACCTCGGCCTCCTCCTCGGCCTCCTCCTCCTCCGCCTCGGCCTCCTCCTCGCCCTCCTCCTCCAACTCGGCCTCCTTCTCTCCATCGTCTTGAACACAACTATAACTTCTACCTGGTGCACCATATATAGAATTCATCGATGATATATATTCATCACAAGAAGTTCTAGCCTCTGGGGGAAGTGTTGGGCGTAAAACTTACATCAGTTTCCTAAATGCAGTGCTTTCCCTAACAGACTCTTCTATCATCTCTGTGTCCTTTGTTTCAGCCTGTTCTGCTTGTGCCTTAACCTGCTGTAACTCAGTGTCACTACAAATCATACCTGAGGAGGGACAATACCTCTTCGGAACTATACAGTTCCCAGTTCGGCAGTGTACTCTACGAGGGTGCTCATCTCCCAACACCTAATGTAAGTGATCGTTTGGCCCAAAAATTGTCATGTTACTAGGCATCAATGGACTCTAAAGTAGCCTGTTACAAATATAAATAGTTATTAAGTTAAAAAATATAGATTAAAATTTTAAATCTACAAAGTAAAACTTACAATCTACTGCTGAGTTAGTTCATTAACTGTACTTCCATCTAACTTCTTTCTACTTGAGAAAAACAGTTTTGCTTGAGGCACACATCCTTCTATATTCAATTTATGCCTCTACAATGACATTGAATATAGAAAACCATAATTAAAATTAGGATACCAAAAAAACATAGTAATTTCATAACTAAAATTATATAACAACTTTAGAAATTGAATAAATTATGGAGGAAGAAATAGAAAGTTTAAGTCATAAAGAAAGATAATAAACTGTCATAACTGCTGTCTCTCATGATCTGGCATTTTAGTACATCACAATGTGTAGACTTATTTCTTAGCATCAATGTTTTTTTATTTCTTGTATATGTATCCTAAATAAATTTCAATAATTAGTATTAATGAAAAACATGAAAAATTTCATTTAAATACTTCTAATTTGATTAATATTGTAAATTGGCTAGTCTCCCAATGAGTAATCATCTGTCAGTAATGTTCTAATAGACAATCATCCGTGATAGGGACCACCTCTAACTCTGTGCCCACTATAGCACGCCAACCAATGTACAAATCATGCTTATAAGCTCTCTAAAGCTCGCCTAAATCCTTTAGACGTGCTAGCCGTGCACCCTCACCATCGGGGAAATTAAAACACATCTGAAACCAAAATATTAATTCATGTATTTACAAAAATTAATATATTGAATTAAATACAACAGATTTTTTTACCCATACTCTTGCCCAAGCTTTATCCTTGACTTCATTTGGCAGCTGTCTCTATGAGAGCAGGCTGACATGAATGATGTCAGAGTATTTGGAAAGCATCACCAAAAAATTCCAACATTGCTGACCTAATTTTTCAATCATCTGACTATCTTAATTTTATTCCACTGTCAACTGCGTGTGGAAGTTCCACACCAAACACATGCATGTATGCCCCCATCCCCACCTCCTATCAGTAGATGTATCTGTTATGAAAGAAAAACAAATATTTTATAATTACATGTTATAATGAAAATAAATAACGGTGTAATGATTTGTTAGGGTTGTGTAAGTATACCAACGGTAGTCTGATCAATGGGCACTGCTATATCCATGTAAACTGAAAGATCGCCCTGTACAGATGGAGTGGGTCCCAGTGTATGATCCGTAGGGATAGACTCTGGCGGAGCATTAGTCGAAGAATATGGAATATAAAATCCCAGAGAGAATGAAGCAGAAGTAAAAGAAGATGATGGGTATGGCTGGCCAAATACTGGATGGGGAGTGGGAATCATCATCAGATATGGTACAGATGGGTGAGGAGGCTTAGATGTAAAGGGTGGTGAAAACATGGGAGGTCTAAATATCCTGTGTGTCCCTAACGGTACACCGGGAATAGAATGTGGGATGAATGGTATGTCAGTGGGAGGGGCATGGTCTAATCGGGTACGTCGACTATATCGTCTAGCTCCCGTACCACCCCCCTCATACAAACACCCCGAGTACTGGGACCACTACTAGGCTGGCTCATCAAATAACTGTCTCCTAATAAATGGATCCTGAAAAAATGTTTTAAAAAAATTAATCACATGACATTATATATTATTTAAATAAACATATTTGAAATAAAATACTCACTACAGGCACTAGTGGTGAAATTCCCAGCTCAACCATGCGATGAATTTTGTCCATAATCTGTTTTCGTTGTCTCTCTTCAATTGGTTTCATTTTCCTAAATTTAAAAACAAATATAGAAGTAAATAGAAAAGGATAACTAATGTGTAACCCAAAAAACAAAATAAATGAAAGGGAATAAGGGGATTCATGGATAATTTAACTAACCACTGTTTTAGGCGATCTTGAAAAAATATATAATGAAGTCAATAAATTGTACAAGATTTAATAAAGAAATTTAATTTTTAGTAGGAAGATTATTTACTAAGTGTCATCAGTCTATTAAAATCACGGAACATTGATTCTACTAGATTCATAAGTGGTGAAGCAGTTGTCAAAATTAAGGAAAATTTTAATTTCTTTAGCTCAGGTAGATGATACAGGTTTCAATACATGTTTTGCAGAAGAATACAAACCATCATGTTCATTACCTGGTAAAATTTTAAAGAGAGGTCTTAGAGTCCTTCAAATTTTATACAAATCACATTTGAAGCATTGAAATGTTTACCAAGTCAGAAATGTTTGTTTCGTAGGTTTAAATATAGTTCAATTCCAAATGACAAAATGAAATTCAAATAAAAACTCCAACCAATAAACATTGAAAATTCACATAATGGTAAAATCAGATACAACATATTTGTAATAAATATTAAATAAATTTTAATAATACCAACCTTAACAACCCAACTCGAGGTAAAACAAAATAATTGAGAACATGGAGGGATGATTCTATATATTTTACACCACAAATTCATGTTCACAATCAACTCTGAAAATTGAGATATTAGAGTCATCAAAATAAATAAATGGATTGGTTCTAATGGCAGTAGAGATAGTGGTCAATTCCATCATCACCATCATCAAAAATATGTCTTGGAATTACTTCAACTATGACACCAAATTCCAGTTGAAGTTGGTCTTTGAAATAAAAAATATTGTTTATCCATTGATGCCAATACATATGGTTCTTCGGTAATAAGAGTGTGAGTCATATTAATTACTCAAAATCCATAATCATAAATAAATGTTTCATGTCTCGTCATCGAATCAAAAAATATAGAATTTCATCATCATGACTCATCCATGAGAGTAATAATCCAATATTACTATTTTTTTCAATGACTCCATAATAACCCACATTTTCAAATCATGGTCTACTATCTGATGCACTGGCATAACAATATATTGTGGCAGTAACCATAACACCATCATGTTGTGTTCTCATGTTATTTTCTCATTCAGTGACAATAAATTTGTACCCATTGATAACAATTGATTTATAGTCATGAACCACGGTATTAGGACCAGAATCCAAAGAACTTATTTCCTCAGAGACATAGTCAAAAGGAAAACTCAATACCTACAATATAAATTAATATTAAACTTAATTAAATATTGATTTAATTATTTTAAATAGTAATATATTTACCTTCCATTTTAACCTAGCAGAAAACTCTTTACTATGCAAAGACCCCCTTCTACTCAAATACAGCGAATGATGATTTCTATTTATCATTATTTTATGTTCCCTGTAGATAAAAATATGAATATATTATCTAATTTATATGTAAGATATACATATTCAATTTAGTTACCTGATGTAGTCATCGAACAAATCACAGTTGAACAAAACTGTGCGATGTGTCATCTCCCGCTCTTCAAGGCTTAATGTCTTCAATGTATATGATCCTGGAATTCCTCCTGTTTGAGGAAGTGATGGGAAAACTGGGTTCAGTTTTCTCATGAAGTTCTTCTTCATTTCTCATTGGTATGTTCATTCTTGTAGTGAGATCAGAAAAATACATTGATAAAAAATACATACATTCTTGATATAAGTAACCGCTCATGATAAAACCTTCGGGATGATTCCTGTTTTGGACATAAGACTTTAATGTGTACATATTTATTTCAGTTGGATACATCCAACGAAAAGAAATAGGTCCTCTGAGAAGTATTTCAGTGGGAATATGGACAGTCAGATAAATCACCCATGTGAAAAATGAAGGAGGAAATATTTTCTCCAACTCACACAAAATTAATGGGGCATCGGTCAACATTTTTTGAAAAAAATACTTGGGCAACTTTTTAGCACAAATATATCTAAAAAATGTAACAAATGAATAACAATCACTCTTAAATTATTGGACAAAAGATGATGGATTTCCATTGTAATCAACTCATGCATAAAAAAGTTATAATCACGAGTCTTTAAAGATTTTAGCTTCAACTATCTTATGTTGACCCATTTAGATATGTAGTTTGAATAGCCATTATGAACTCTAATAGTCTCTAATACTTCCAATTTTTTTTCCATAGGCTTCATCACATAATAAGCACATGGAACTTTCTATTTATTTTCACTGATACTCATAGGATGCAATTCTGGTATGATGCCCCAATCCACCAAGTCAAGCCGAGACCGTAAATAATCTTTTGTCTTTCCCTTAACATTTAGAAGTATAGAAAGAAACATTTCACATATATTCTTTTTAATGTGCATTACGTCTAAGCAATGAAGTAAGAAATTGGTTGACCAATAAAGAAAAATCAAAAAGATACTCCTCTTCCTCCAATTGTAATAGGTTTCAATGGAAACATTCTTTCTCTCTCCAAATTTCATTTGACCCTTCCTAAATGAAAAACTGAAATCTTTTAATTAATTAAGAACATCAGTTCCAGACATACACTGAGGTGTATCATCGTTCTCTATGGTATTATCAATTCTTTGAAGATTATTTCTATATGGATGGTCCATTGGAAAGAATCATCGATGTCCCATAAAACTAAAACTACAATGATGTTCCTGTCTTTTGGATTTTGTATTCTTTATAAAAACAGGACATGATATTTTTCCCTTCATTCTCTATCCAGATATCATTGAAAAATCCGAAAAATCATTAATCGACCATATAAGCGCAACACGCATATGAAATATGTCTTTAGAATATGGATTGTATGTGCGCACACCCACACCCCAAAGAAGTTTCAACTCTTTTATTAAAGGTTTCATGTATACGTCAATATAAATGCTAGGATCAGAAGGTCCAGATATGAGTATACTCATGAAAGTGAAAGGTTTTTTCATACACAACCATGTGGGAAGATTATACATCTGTATAAAAATTGGCCATGTGCTGTGCGAGGTAAGAATATGCCCAAACGGATTAAAACCATCACATGAAAGACCCAACCTCACATTACGCACGTCAGTTGCAAAATCAGGATATCGAGCATCAAATCTATCCCATGAAAATACATCTGCAGGGTGAACTAACTCATCATTAGTCTTTATTCTCTCGGTATCATTCCATATCATTTTTATTGATACTTCATCAAACCTAAAAAAGATTCTGGAGTCTGGGGATCAATGGAAAGTGCCACATTACTTTCTGTGGCATGTGGGGATGGTGTTACATCAAATTTTGACTTCCAGTGGGATGTGACACATTTTATTAAATCATTTAGTTCTGTGGTTTCCTCCTAGAATAAACTGAAATCTTTCGGGAAAGCATGAATTTTATTTCTTGAAAATCCAAGTTCCTCAACTAACTTCCATGCCATATAGTGGGTTGATGGAATATCTGCATCATATGGAAGTAAATCCTTCAAGAAGGTAAGAATGTAATTGATTTTTGTATTAGAAATCCCATACATAGTTTTCCCATGAAAAAATCAGATTAAAAATTCCAGCTTTTTCATTTTATCACATTGTCGATATACTGGAGTCGTGGAAGCATCATTCAATTTTTTCACCCTAAAAACATCATCATTTTCATTAGATGCATCATGTGTGCTCATATCGAAGCCTTCTTGGGTCGGAATCCTTTCTTTTCATGATGGTGAATAAACATAAATTGTTCATAGAACAAATTCTCTACTCCAGTCCTCTCATTTGGATCATCAAAAATTTGAGATTTCATTTTTCCCCATTGTGATACCACACATAGTAGTTTTCTTGAAAACCATATTTGGTTATATGGTAGATGACTTCTTCATGTATCAACCAAGTTCTGCCAACATAAATGGAACATGGTAAGTGTATGCAACCACTATCTAAAGCATTGTGAATTGAAAAATCTAAAAAGCTCTCCACATTGTTTTGAAAATAACTTCAGATCTGATCGGTTTCATGCATCAAACTTCTATCCATTCTATAAAAAAATAATTTTTATAATTCATTTCGTCAAAGAAATTCAATAAGATTGAAGTTTCATCGAAAATATATTTAAGTAAATGAGAATGTTTCAATTTATATGAAACCATAACTGACAGACTACTCTATATGATAATCATAATATAAAAGACAAAAAAATACTATATTTCAAAAAAATATCTTTGAATAACTATACATTAATGTATAAGATCATGTACACTTGTGGAGGAGAATTATTAAAGAGTTGACTAAATTTTAGATCGAAGAAATTTTATATTTTAGTAGATAATTTGGGTGATCAGATACATTTCCCAAAGGGGAGGCAGTGTGCAGGGGGGTGCGGGGTGTCCAGGGGGTGGCGGGGCTGTCCATGGGGGTCAGAGGTGTCCAGTGGGTGGGGGCTATCTTGGGGGGTCAGGGTGTCCAGGTGAGAGGGCTGTCCACGGGGGTGGTCGGGCTATCCAGGGGGGTAGGGGGTGTCCAAGGGGGTGGGAGGACTGTCCAAGGGGGTGATCAGGGTGTCTAGGGGGTGGGCGGGGCTTTCCAGGGGGGACAAGGTGTCCAGGGGGGTGGGGTGGGCTGCCCATGGGGGATGGCGGGGCTGTACAAGGGGTTACAGGGTGTCTAGGGGGGGTGGCTGGGCTGTCCAATGGGGGGGGGGGGGGCTGTCCATGGGGGGTGGTCGGACTGTCCACGAGGGTGGCGGGGCTGTCCAGTGGGTTCAGGGGTGTCAAGGGGATGGGGGGGATTTCTAGGGGGTGGGGGCATCTGGGGGGATGGG